>OY728150.1:201688385-207103852 GCA_963277665.1 Viscum album
TTTCTAATTATTATGGAGTAATAGTAATTTAATAACAATTTGAAGACTAAAAAAATTAAAAAAAGATCCAAAATATGTTTAAAACGCAACTCAAACTTCAAATGGTCATAACTTTTGATCAGAGTGTCCATTTGAGCTCTACCACATATCAAATCGAAGCCTACGACGAGCCCTACGTTATTATGACCTGGGGGGACCTTGATCAAGGGATTTTCGAGGCCAAAATAGGCCCAAAAGGCCTCCAAAACTGAGTTTTTAGTTGGGGTTCCCCGATTTGTTAACATTTTGTGGATTTTCAGCCTCGTTTAAGGGGGTATTATTGGCTTTTTTTGTGGGGACTGAATTTATTCCAAGTTATTACATTCATATTGATATTATGTCTTTGAAATTTTATCGTTTTTTATAATGCACTGCTATTTATAATCAAATATATAACAATATGTACATATTTTATATATATTCACACCTAAAAATTAAAATTTTAAAATAAATAATTAAACATATTTACATATAAAATATATTAGCTTTATTTAAATAATAAATAATATCCATTTTATTTAAAATACCAATATATGAATATTTATATAACTACAATATATTAATATAACTATATATATATATATTAATCTAGATATATATATATATATATATTAATTTAACTACATATATATTAATATTACTATATATATATATATTAATATCACTATAAATATATATATTAATATCACTATAAATATATATATTCATATAACTATATATATATATATTAATATAAATATATATTACTATACGAATAAATATAACTAAATATATATATATATAGATGTATTAATATAAATATATATAGATATATTAATATAACTATATATATATTAATGTAACTATATATATATTAATATAACTATATATATATTAATATAACTATATATTTATTAATATAACTATATATATACTAATATAACTATATATATATTAATATAACTATATATATATATTAATATAACTATATATATATATTAATATAAATATATATATACTAATATAACTATATATATATATATATATTAATATAACTATATATATATATACTAATATAACTATATATATATATTAATATAACTATATTATATATATATTAATATAACTATATATATATATATTAATATAACTATATTTATATATTAATATAACTATATATATTATTAATATAAATATAAATTACTATACGAATAAATATAACTATATATATATATAAATATATAAATAGAGAAATCATGAAATAGCAAACAAATCAAAATAGAGTAGTGGTAAGGGCTTAGGCGCGCATGGTGGAGGTCTCGAGTTCAAAACCTGGGGGAGGCAAAGGCGCGCACATGGGGTGGATGTGGGGGGCTAGCGCTGATAAAGGGTGGAGGGGGTGCGTGTGAGGCACTGGAGGGGGTGGGAAGCGCTGTTAAAAGGGGGGATCAAGCTCTATAAAAGCCCCCCCCGGATTGGCAATATTTTTTTAATTTTTATTTAATTTTTTTTAATTTTTCTTATCTCTGTTAACTTTTATCAGCGCTTTTTTTAAAAGTGATGATAAAAGGGTCCTTTATCAGCGCTAAAACGAAAGTGCTGATAAAGGAAGTGCTGATATAGGACCCCTTTATCGGTGCTAAAAAAAGCACTGAGAGAGTGGTACTTTTAGCAGCACTTTTTTTAGCGCTGATAAAATGGGTCTTTGTCAGTGCTTTTTTGAGCACTGATAAAGGGGACCCCCTCTATCTTTTCCGGCTTTAACAGCGCTTTTCTAGTGCTGTTAAAGGCCATTTTTAGCGCTGATAAAGGGCATATTTGTAGTAGTGGTGGACAACCCTGCCACCCCCGTGGACAGCCCGCCCGCCAACCCCGTACCCCCTGGACAACCCCACCACCACCTGGACTACCCGCCCACCCCTGGACACCTCGTACCCCCTGAATAGCCCCACACCTGGAAATCCACCCCACCCCCTCGACCCCCCTGCCCCCCCTGGACAACCACATCACCCCCGTGGACAGCCCGCCCACCCCACTAGACACCTCGTACTCCCTGGATAGCCCCACCACCCCCTTGGACAGCCCGCACACCCCCTGGACACCTGATACCCCATGGACAACCCCCACCCCTGGAAACCCCCACCCCCGGACACCGCTGACCCCCTGGACAGCCCCGCCACCCCTGTGTAGAGCCCACCCACCCCCTAGACACACCGTACCCCTTGGACAACCCCCACCCCCTGTGGAAAGCCCCACTGGACACTCGACCACCACCCCCGGACACCCCCTTCCCCCAAGACACCCCCGCCCCTGGAAATCCCCACTAGACACCCTGACCCCACTAGACAGCCCTGCCACCCCCATGGACAGCCCGACCACCCCCTATAGAAAGCCCGCCCACCCCCTTGGACACCTCGTAGCCCTAGATAGCCTTGCTACCCCCTCCACCCCCTTGGACAGCCTACCCACCCCCTGGACACCTCTTACCCCCTGGACAGCCCCCACCCCCGGACACCCCCGACCCCTGGACAACCCCCCACCCCTGTGGATAGCCCACCCACCCCCCTGGGCACCCCGAACCCCCGGGACACCCCCACCCTCGTGGACAACCCACCCACTCCCCAGGACACCAACACACCACCCCCTGGACACCCCCACCCCCTAGAAAGCCCCCACCCCCTAGACACCCCAACCCCGCTAGACAACACCACCACCCCCATGGATAGCCTGTCCACCCCCCGTGGATAGTCTGACCACCCCCTGGACACCCCGTACCCCCCTAGACAGCCCCACCACCCCTATGGACAGCCTGCCCACCCCTTGGACACCCCGTACCCTTGGATATTCCTACCCACCCCTTGGACACCCTCCTCACCCCCTGGACACCTCGTACCCCCCTGGACAGCCCCCACCCCTGGAAAGCCCCCCACCCCTGGACACCCCCGACCCCCCTAGACAACCCCACCACCCCCATGGATAGCCTGCCCACCCCCTTGGACACCCCATACCCCCTGGATAGCCCCCACCCCCATGGATATCCCGCCCACCTGGACACCCCGACCCCCCTAGACAACCCCCACCCCCCGAACACCTCCAACCCCCCTTGGACATCCCTTCCACCCCTTGGACACCCCTCACCCCTCACCCCCCAGGACACCCCCACCCCCTTGGGCATTGTATGTGATTAATCAAAAAATCTACTAAAATATAAAACTTCTTCGATATAAAATTTACTCACCTCTTGAATAATTCTCCTCTACAAGTGTACATGATATTTTACACTAATCTATAGTTCTTCAAAGATATTTTGTAATAAATATAGTATTTTTTTGTCTTTTATATTATGATTATGATATAGAGTAGTGTGTCAGTTATGGTTTCATATAAAGTGAACAATTCTCCTTTACTTAAATATATTTTCGATGAAACTTCAATATTATTGAATTGATTTGGATGAAATGATTTATAACAATTTTTTTTAAAAAATGGATAGAAGTTGGATGTATGAAACCGATCGGATCTCAAGCAATTTTCAAAACAATATGGAGAGATTTTTAGATTTTGCATTTCATAATGCTTCAGATAGTGGTCACATACACTGCCCCTGTTATAATTATGTTGGAAGACCTTGGTTGAGCTGTGAAGAGGTCATCTACCACATAACCAAATATGGTTTTCAAGAAAACTACTCTGTGTGGTATCATAATGGGGAGAAAATTACATCTCAAATTTCTGATGATCCAAATGATAGGACAGGATTGGAGAATTTGTTATATGAATGGTTTCTGTTTATTCATCATCATGAAAAAGAAAGGATTCTGACCTAAGAAGATTTCGATATGATCACAAAAGATGCGTCTAATGAAAATGATGATGTTGTTAGGGTGAAAAAAGGAATGATGTTTCCATGACTCTAGTTTATCGACAATGTGGTAAAATGAATAAGCTAGAATTTTTAATCTGATTGTTTCATGGGAAAACAATTTATGGGATATCTAATACTGCCATTGATTGCATTCTTACCTTCTTGATAGACTTACTTCCAAATGATGCAGATATTCCCTCAAACCACTATATGGCATGGAAGTTAGTTGAGGAACTTGGATTTTCAAGAAACAAAATTCATGTTTGTCTGAAAGATTACAGTTTATTCTTGGAGGAAAATGCTGAATGAAATGATTGTATAAAATGTGGCACATCCTGCTAGAAGCCAAAATCTAATGGAACACCATCCCGTGCACCACAAAAAGTAATTTGGAACTTTCCATTGATCCCTACACTCTAAAATCTATTTATGTCTGATGAAATATCAATAAAAATGTGATGTCATGATACTGAGATAAATAAGACTAATGATGAGTTAGTTTACCTTGCATATGGATTTTCATGGCATAGATTTGATGCTTGATATCCTGATTCTGCAGTTGATGTGCGTAATGTGAGGTTGGGTCTTTCATGTGATGATTTTAATTCGTTTGTGCAAATTCTTACGTTGCACAACACATGGACAATTTTTATACACATTTATAATCTTCCCCCATGGTTGTGTATGAGAAAACCTTTCACTTTCATGTGTATAATCATATCTATCCCCTCTAATCCTAAAAATGATATAGACGTATACATGCATCCTTTAATAAAATAGTTGAAACTTCTTTGGGATGTGGGTGTGTGAAAATACGATGCATGTTCGAAAGACAAATTTCAGATGCCTGATGCGCTTATGTGGAAGATAAATGATTTTCATGATTATGAAATGATGTATGGATGGAGCATGAAGGGAAAACTATCATGTCCTATTTGTATGAAGAATATATGATCTAGAAGACTGAAACATCATTATAGTTTCAGTTTTATGGGATACTGAAAATTCTTGCCAATGGACCATCCATATAGAAATAATCGTTGATGATTTGACAATACCTTGGAGACCGATGATCCACCTCAGAATATGTATGGAACTGATGTGCTTAATGAATTGAAAGATTTTAGTTTTTCATTTGGGAAGGGTTAAATGAAATCTAGAAAGAGAAAGAATGTTTCCACTGAAACCTATTACAATTGGAAGAAGAGAAGTATCTTCTTTGATTTTCCTTATTGGTCAACCAAATTTTTACGTCATTACTTAGACATAATGCACATTGAAAAAAAATATATGTGAAATGTTTATTTTGATTCTTATAAATGTTAAGAGAAAGACAAAAGATGATTTACAGTCTTGGAGTGACTTGGTGGATTGGGGCATCAGACCATAATTGCATCTTGTGAATATCAGTGAAAATAAATTGAAAGTTCCATGTGCTTATTATGTGATGACACCTATAGAAAAAAAGTAATTTCAGGAAGTAATAGAGACTATTAAAGTTCTTGATGGCTATTCAAGAAACATATCCAAACAGGTCAACGGAAGAGAGTTGAAGGTAAAATATTTGAAGACTCATGATTATCACATCCTTCTATATTAGTTGATTCCAATTGAAATTCTTTATCATTTTTCCAATAATGTAAGGGTGGTTGTTATTCGGTTGTGCCATTTTTTTAGATATCTTTGTGCTAATAATTTTTCTAAGTCTTTCTTGTAAAATTTTTTGGCAGATGCCCCATTAATTTTGTGTGAGTTAGAGAAAATATTTCCTTCATCATTTTTCAAATTCATGCTGCATCTGACTGTCCATATTCCAACTAAAATAATTCTCGTATGACCTATTTCTTTTTGTTGGTTGTATCCAACTGAAAGAAATATGTACACATTAAAGTCTTATGTCTGTAACAGGAATCATCCCGAAGGTTCTATCGTGAATGGTTACTTGTATCAAGAATGTATGGATTTCTGCTCTATGTATTTGTCTAATCTTACTACAAGAATGAACAGACCAATGAGAAATGAAGAAGAATAGTATGAGAAAATTGAACCCAGTTTTCTATCACTTCCTCAAACAAGAAGAATTCCTAGATCATATACATTGACGACATTAATCCTTGAAGAGCGGAAGATGGCACATCGCACAGTTTTATTCAACTGTGATTTGTTTGATGACTTCATCTTGTAAGTAAATTCATTATGTATATCTTATATATATATATATATATATCTGTTAATATATTCCTATTTTTATTTATAGGGAATATAAAGCAATGATAAATAGAAATAATCGTTCTTTATCTTTGAGAAGGAGGGAGACTTTGCATAGAAAAGATTTTTCTTCTTGGTTTAAATTGAAGGTAATAATATTACTATTTAAAAAAATTAAAAAAATATTTAATTAAGTTTAATATTGATTTACATTTCAGGTATTGAGTTTTCCATCTAACTCTGTCTCTAAGGAAATAATAGCTTTGGCTTTTGGTCCTAATATCGTGGTTCGTGACTATAAATCAATTGTTATCAATGGGTACCGATTTATTATCACTGAGTGAGAAAAGAACATGATAACACAACATGATGGTGTTATGGTGACTTCCACAACAAACTATTATTCTAGTGCATAGATAGTAGACTACGATTTGAAAATGTAGGTTATTATAGAGTCATTGAAAAAATAATAATATTGGATTATTATTCTCAAGGATGAGTCATGATGATGAAATGCCAGTGGGTTGATTCGATGATGAGGTAGGGAACATTTGTTGATGATTATGGATTTCGAGTAATTGATATGACTCGCACTCTTACTACCGATAAACCATATGTATTGGCATCCATGGAGAAACAAGTTTTTTATGTCAAAGAACATCTTCGACCTGAATTTGGTGTCATTATTGAAGTAATTACAAGACATATTTTTGATGATGGTGATAATAGAATTGACACTATTCCTACTACCATAGGAAACAATCCATTTATTACTTTTGATGACTCCGATAGCTCAATTTTCAGAGTTGACTGTGAACCTAAAGTTTTGGTGGGAAATATATAAAATCATTTATTCATGGTGATGATAGAATTGACACTATCCCTTTTTAATTGAGTCTACATTGAGTTTCTCCACATCAATCCTTAGTTTCTACTATTCTGACATTTTATTCCTCATTGAATGAGTTATTTAATGATATTTGGTTTTTATTTCTCCCAAAAACTTCAATTCTAAGTCATTTTTTGGCATTAGGATAATCCCCTCATGGTTGATCAACAAAACTCAGAAAATAGGTGTGGGAAACAGCTTTATTTTCATGTTTTACCATAAGATAAAAGATCTTATGTAGGGAATTATTTTATGAGATCTTGACAAAATTATTTATGGGAATTCCAGTTATGTTATAATCATATTCTGATTAACATGAAATCATCCAATATGGATTATCTTACACAGTATCAAAAATTAACTTACAAATAGGTTTTGATTTTTCCCATGTTGAGAGAAAATTATCAAACACAAGAAAATACAATGCAGTTCTTGACTATTTATCTTATGCATGCAAACTACTGATACAAAAGGAAAATATAGCTTGCACCATAGATTAATAAAATGCAATAATTAAAGAATTTAAAAATAAGTTAAAATTTTGATGATTCTAATATTATGCTTAATGAAATAAAAAAAAATTTCAAAAAGAAATCAATCAATTTATTAATTAACAAAATAAATAAAAAATAAGAAATAAAACAGTTGATTTAAACTAAAATATCACTAAATATTAAATTATTTAAACAATATAAAAAAAACACAACACTTTAATTAATCAATTAATTAAATAAATATGGAAAATAAAAGTAGGAAAAAAACCAACAACTAAATTAAACAAAAAACACTTAATTTATTGTTTTTAAAAAATAATTAAAAATTAAATAATAAATTCAAAGTTAAACAAAATTATAATTAAAATATAAAAAAATATATTAAATATATAATCATGTACTTTATTAGTTTAACAATGAATTAAAAATAATAATAAATTAAAAAATAAAAAAAATATTTTAGCAACCTAAAGACAATAAAATAAAATATATTATGTTGAAAAAATTTATCAAAATATAGCCACATCAATTCCCCCACACTAAGGTTTTTCTTTTCCTTAGGAAACCAATTAATCAAATTCGGTTGATTGAAATAAATCTTAAATTTGAAATACTGGATCACCACTCTAAATTTGTTTTCAAAATGATTTCCCCCTCACATTTCTTCAAGTAATGAAAATGTTTTACCCTTAATAAATTAAGTAGTTTCTAGTGAAAAATTAATTCTTGTTTTATTAAAATAATTAACCTTAAAATTTGGAAATCAGATTAAAGCCTTTTCAATTTTCATTCAGCTAAAAGATTAAACTTATTTTTACCTTCAAGAGAATCAACAAACATAAATTATAAATCAAATGAATTAGACACTCTATTTGGATGAGCGAACATATAAAATTAAAATGAGAATAAACAACTCATCCATCAACTTAAATAATAAAAGAAAAAGTTCAACCTGTATTATGATTTTTTTTCATAATTTATTTGAATGCATATATTATGAGTTTGAATCCAAATTAAAATATTTAAGGGAAATAAAAATTATAAAACACTCTGACAATTATTTATCAAAGTCAAGAAATTTCAAGATGGAAATGAAAAATGAATTATCCAACTAAATAAAAGGGGGTATTATAGAGTTAAACTCCTTAAAGGGGATACACTACATTCAATCTTCATAAAAATTTAAAATAATTGAAAAAGATTTATTGAAACTTGAGAAACAATAAAATTTGAAAAACCATTAAGGGGTTTTTGATGGGATCACATTGTGGTATAGTTTAATACATTGAAATAACCTCTCCCCCACACTAAATCTCAGCACTTTCCTCAATGTTGAACTCAAGGTAGAGAAAACATGTAAATTAAAATTTTAAAATTCAAACATATTTCAATATAGTAGATTAAAATCATGTCTAAAAGGGTTTTAAGAAATCCCAATGATTTTTTCCCACATAATAAAAATAATAAAAAATAATGCACAATATGCATAGAATTTCACTACTTGTTACCACTTCAAAAATTTCATCTAAAAGATGAGTTTCTTATATTAGTGCATTTCCAAAGAAGTGTGTAGAAAAATTTCTAGGTAAACATGAGATTATTCAGTATGAAACATGATATTATTCATGAGTTTCCTAGTACATTTCTATAAAGAGATATAGAGGCATTTATGATTCACCTAAATCAATTCCCAAAGTATTCTAGTCATATCATACAATAGTATTGATCCTCCTGAATATGAAATTCAACTATATGGGTCTAGATATTAGAAAATTTGAACCTCTCATATAATAAACTAGAATCTATCAATATAAGAAATATCGGAGAATGGTCAGAATGAGAACAATGTAGTTATACAACCAATATGTTTTGAAATACATCAAGACCATGAATATTGATGATGAAATGATCCAACTGCACAAAAAATTTATTATTCACTATAATTTTATTGCACCTGGTGAATTTGTTATTGATGAAACACAATTCCATGAGTTATGAAGAAGCCATGATACCCTGAAGTCTTAATGGACCCATTATAGAATACATTTTGACATTTATTTCTTGATGGGTCTACTTCAATATTAAAATAACCTCCAATAATCCATAGAGGAAATTCGTTGGTTGAAATTAGAAAATTCATTCCAAATTTCTTATCTAATATTAAGAACACATTTTCTATACACACTATATAGATAGGGAATACTATTGTTCATAGATATCTCAATAGTCTCATAGTGCATAATTTTTTTTTGATCCATTACTAAGGGATTTTTTAAATAATAAAAAATTGAAAACCTGATGAGATGAATTTTATTTACTAAATATAATTTTAATTTCTAATATTTTTATTGTGATTTTTTTATCAAACTGTGATTATTTATCCATAAAAAGTAAAAAAGAAGTGTCTAAAAGGTAACTCAAAGATAGAGTACATGGTAATATGAGAATTCATCAAAGAGAACTAGAAAAATAATACAATTATGAAAGTGGAAGAAGGATTGATGGATCAAGAAGAACAAAAATCATATGCATCAATAAAAATGTTGAACCCATTGTCATCAATAAAGAAGATAAGAGTTTATAAATTCAATATTACATAAATAAATATGATGGAAATGGGTAGGTCTAGAACTTAGATTCTATATAGTGGTTATACATATCATAGGATGGGGATTAATTTCATTATCACCAGTATAAAATAAAATAAATACAGAGTAGTTCGTTTTGATAATTAATATGGGAAAAATTATTTTCTTTGGGAAGGAAAATATTAGTTGAAAAAATAAGGTTTCAGGAAGTACTGTGAGTTGATGCCCTCAGTAAAAAATTACCTTTTGATAGTTAACCTTATGGGTTGAGGCATAAAGTTAAATTTAACATGAAAAATCACAACCAAATCCATGTATTAAAAAATAAATCTTTTTAATATTTATTGATTACTATAGTAGGATTGAAGTGTTGGTGGTTGTTTCTCACATATCTGATTTTTTAGGTGCATTAGTCTTTAACAGATATTAGTTAAAAAAATGCATGGGCTAAAAATTAAAAGATTCCAGGCCCACAATGGCATAGAGTTTACCAATACTCTAATAGAAGATATCTTTGGGAATAATGGGATACAAAATATTCTTTTAGTCATATGAACTCCATAAAAAATAGAGTTATTGAAATAAATAATTGTATCATCAATGTTATGGTATTGAAAATGATCCTTAAAATGAATCAACCAGATATATAAATATTTTGTTTAGTTCTTAAATAATTTTATAAATTCTAGGAAATAGAAAAACACATTTAAATTATTCATCTAAAATGAAATTCAAAATATTAAAATGTTAATATAAATTACCTCATACATGAGGTGCATCCTCATCTGGATCACCAATGAACTCACAGTGATGTCCACCTGCTGTATCTGGAGCCTAACACATATATAAATATTATGTATCTTAAGAATATGAATAAAATTCAATTTGAGTATGGTTTATTTTCTTTTTTACCTATGTAACCACATGTGTACCATCAATAGGATACTGCGTTGTCACTTCATCGATATGTGCAGACATATATGATAATCTCTTCACGTAATCTAAACATAACTGCTAAAGCCACACATCTGTACTGTAATAAATAGCTTGGATAAAAGAATCTATCTTAGTCTATGTATGCATCTTTGTATCTTTGTATTCACCCATCACCTCTAAACTAGAAAATGAATGTCGTGAGACACCAATGCCATAAGTCAAATAATAACCATGACCATTATTCCCCATGACACACTAAAATATCTCATCCCTACACATAGTACTATGAATTTTCTCTTATAGAATTTGTAATAAATCAAAATCAAAATGATCCTATAAAATACAAATAATAAATTAATGAAAAAAATTTGAATAGATTCTATGAAATAAAAATACATTTATTACTAAATAATTTGCTTACTATAACACCAACAAAATCGGAATCACCCGCCCGATGAGTCCACACCCACATCGACATTTGATCGATCAGATCACCTTGCCGGTGTAACTATAATAAAGGTTTCCAATAAATACATATTTATATTCATGTTACACTACAATATTTTTAATATTTGAATGAATAGTTAATTTTAAACTTACATCATGTCTGAGCTGTGACACGTGTCGAGTACCACATCTGGAAGGAGTACCTTAAACCACCCAATTATGTGAATGATGCGTGGAATTAGTCTATATTTAACTTATTAAATTAATATAAATATGAAAAATTAGTGCCATTTATATATTAAAATAAATATATTTTACCATCGTGTCCTTACTCGACCAAAACTCAACTAAATCCTTCCACTACATGAGAAGAACGCCCTAAGGGACTCACTATAGAATGTCTTGCACACCCGAAAATGGTATCCAATGATCTCTCTTTACCCTTAACTTGTAAACCTTCAATAATTATCAATATTTGGTGATGCATACTATTTGAAACTCATCTGGACAAGATGTAAAATTATCCGGTTAAAAAATAGTTTATTGTTGTGATAATATTAAAAATAATGTCATTAAAATTTAATCATTGAATTTACCTGAACCTAACTCCATAATCTATCAACTGTATCCTGGGGGAATAAAGTACAATCATGAGTCTTCAAAGAGAATCTGTGTGGGTCTTATATCATATGCCCCAACTGAGGAATCAACATAATGGTTCCTTCTATAACTGGATAAAAGGTGTCATCAAATAACGCATTCAATCAAGCTATGGGGTTTGAGGATTGAACCCCTCTACCAGGACCCTTGTGTTTTCTGGAATATGCACCAAATATTGATAAACATAAATTCGTACTGCATTTATAAATAACTAAATTTTTAATTAAAAATTAGAAATAGTTAGTGGAATATACTTAGAGAAAATTAAAACAAATTAATTTTAAAAAATGAATATATACATAACAACAACATTAGGTGAACCACTCAAACCACCCTGTGATATATCTTCATTAGTAAAAAATATATAGTTAAATGAATCAATTTCTATTCATATAATTCATAAATATTTTCACAAACATTGACTGGAAAAATTACAATCTTTCACTGATCATGCAAGCCTATCATATTTATTTCAATTGTCTCTACCTCTCATTATATATCTTTTTCTTATATAGCTATATTGTTTTTTTATGTTCTTGATCAGGAAAGGTGAAAAAATCTGGTTCCTCTTGGTCAATCAAAAAACCCCTCTTATATACATTCTCATGACAACTCTCCAATTAGAATCAATGCCGACAAAGTAATCATACTCTACCGGTGATGTCAGTATGAAGGGAATGTTTCTTACTTGGTCATCTTTATATAGAATATTGTTGAATTTTAACAATGTAAATTAGAAAGGGTCAAATTTCAATCCACAAACTAGATCAACCCAACCACACCTTAACAATATAAGCATTAATCCACAACTATAGATAACCTTAATAATATCCCTAAAAATATGTAATAATAACATACACCAAAAGATGAAAAACCAAAACCATTGTTCTATATTTCATAGTTAAGATAATCACCACTAATACCAAATTAGAATCCATTAGCATCCAGATACTTGTATCAGTGAGCTATAATAAAGGGGCCATGTGCTAGTTGGTTGAGTTCTTCGTTCATAGTATGAGTACTTGAATCACGCATCTTGTGAATATGTAAATTTAACACAATTCAACGGATAAAGGATTGTGAAAATACAACTTAGTTGCATTATTTAAATATTAAATCAATTATTTATGCATACATAAGTCTTTAACCATGCATGAAATGTGTTGAAATGATATTTCTGGATTTGATAGTCAGTTGCAAGGGACCTTTCCTATTTCAAATCTATGATATGTGTAACAACCCAAATATTTATCAATGGAATTGTTTCCCATATTATAATTATGTTATATAGTATAAAAAAACATATCATGGAGTTCCCAATAAAAACTTTATTCTCATAAATGATGAATTAAATACATGATATTATGAAGTAAGGAACCTATACTGATGTAATAGTAACTTGACCTTTGAAATAGTAACATGACCATTAAAATAGTAATCTGACCAATAGAATAGTAACCACACCTATAAAAGTTTAAATAAAATCTTTTCATATTATAAATTAAAATATGATATAATTACATCATAGTATAAGTGAATAAATGTTCAAAAATTGATAAATTATGTGTTGGTATTTTTGTAAAACCTAAATGTTTATTTAAAATTTTATAATTAATATTATAATATAAAATAAAATTTATTTTAATTAAATATATTAAAAAATAATTTTTTTTTTTATTATTATTATAAGAAAATTTTATGAGACCTAAATAATTTTTCAATGTATCATAAATCAGTTATAATCTTAAAATCAGTATTTTTGAGTAAATGATGATTTTATTAAAAAAATTAAATTTATCATATTTAGAAAATTATCTTCATAATATGGAGTTCATTTTTATATTATAAACATCAAAAAATGGTTAGGGTTAATCTTTGGGTTTTTTCTAAAATAGTTGAATTTTTGGTTAATAGTGAAATATGGTAATTTATGGTATTTAACAAATAAATGAATTATTAACTTAGAGATAATGTATGGATGTTAAAAGAACATAATCAAAAAAAATCCTTCATTGTTTTAATATATTCAGTGATAAGGTTCAAACTATTGATATTATTGAGAGAAAATAATAAAACAATGAATACAGTAATCAAAAAGCACCTCTCTCATCCCCAATAAATATCACCCCTCACCATCTTTTCTCATCACACCTCAAAAGCCTTGAAGTTTTTCCAAATTCTGCCCAATCCTCTTTCCAACTCTCTTCTACACATCCAAGATACTTTGGTCTCAACAAAATTCCAAATCCAATTTCCCTAAGGAGGTTCTAAAGGAGAGACATTTAAGAGATAAAATCCTCTAACATTTTCTTTTAATTTCTTTTTAATTTATTTTCTTTTCTTATTCTCTCCTGAGATACCCAAATCTAGGTGGCATGATAACTCCAATATCATATATATAGTGAAATATTATTATTTTAATGGAATAATGCATCATAAATCCTCTTCTTCTCTCCCTTTTATTCTAGAAAAATGAAATCATCATTCGTGATGTGTTGATTTACCACCATCGTGGATGATGTGTTTTAATTTTATTTCACTGCCTTCAATGATGTTAATAAAACCATTAAAATGGTTGATACAGATTATAAAATTTATGTTATAATTTTTTATTCTGTAACTAACATATATATATATAAAATATTAAACCATAAAACAAAATGAGTTTGTTGTGATTGAAATCATCTAAAATTAATCTAAATGATTATCATTAATATTATTTCTAATGAATAATCCTCATATCTGAAAATATATAAGAAATATTAAACTTATATAAGTTCAATAATAAAATATAATTTCAATTATGGATAATTATTCTCATCTTACATGAACTTATATAATTTTATATAAGTAAACTAATGATGCAAACCAAGAAACGAACACTCCCCCAATGACAAAATTGAACTATATAACTCAACATAGTGGCCATAAATGGACTTAATAAAATTATAATGAATAAAAAACATGTATAATAGGTTCTCAATTCATTAATTAATGAATATAATTTGATTATCTAGGATATTAAAGTGAATAAATCATTTATACATAAGGTAAGGTGATTCTCAAACTCAATTTCCTTTCTCTGGGTTATCCCTATTTCATGCCAAATTTTAGTGTGGGTTTGTATTTAATACTCCTAAAATATAATTTCACTATTATTTAATTTTATTTTCTAGGATATACATGTTTCTAATATGGTTTTATGATAAATACAAATATTTTACAAAATAACTCTTCTCTCCAAAAACACATCTTTTACTTCTCTTGAGATTATTTCTTATTCACTCAAGATTTTTGTTTCCTATACCAGTATGATATTAAATTTTTAGAATCATAATGTTTGTTCTTGAATGTATTCATTATAAAATTAAAACCATTTCTTTCCATGGGATTTTTTTATTTCTAATATTGATATATGTTTTATGTGGCATGCATGATTATGTAAATGTTATGATGTGATGGGTGCTCCAGAAATTATATAGCACTCCAATTCACTAGGTAATGAGATATATCTAATGAGAAAATGTTCAATATGAATGAACATGAGTCTATCATTGTTCCCAATAATGATGTTATTGTTATACACACATGTTATGTGTGAAAATGATGCTAGCTTTGTTCACCACTATACGCGGTAGTTGACCACTAAGACATGATGTTTCATTTTTATACATTGAAACATTCCATGCTTCTATAAAATGATTCCTTTAATGATTATGATGATGATATGATGTTTACTTATGATTATGATGATTATTATCACCCTTGTTATATTGATTCATGTTCTTATCTATCCTCTTACTTGGATTTTAGATCACCCCTTTCTTTGATGTATATCCTCAGGTGATTACTTATACTAAGAAGTACATGAGGGACACTAAAAAGCTAGAGAAGATGGAATTAAATAATGTTTATGTTTTATTAATTAAATTTTATGTATGGTCATAATTTTCCAAATACACTAATCATTTGGATCCTAGTTTTGTAACAATATTATATTATTTGACTTTAAAATGATGTGATTGTAATGTAAGAAAAAACAGAGTTACTATAGTTGGTATCATATCATGGTTTAGTTAATTTTGAAATTAGGATTAAATAACATTACTAAAAAACCTTAGTATTAGACTAGTATATTTAAGCACTAAAGAATATATTTTTAGAAAAATGGTAAACATAGGGATACCACATGACAATACTTTATAGTTATTTTAAAAAAGGACTAAATTATTTATACATAAATTGTTAACTTATGTTTTTCTCAAACATTTTCTATTTCAGAAAATGGATGGACCCAGGAGAAATCAGCACAATAATCCATTTTAGGGATAATGCAACAAATGCATAAATGACATCCCCAATGCCTTGCGATGTGGAGTTCAAAATTTCATGGAAATACATACTTAACTATCTCAAGATATGAATAATTAACAGAATAATGCAAAACATCATCCTTCACCTAAGAGGGAGAAGCTGAATATTGAGTATTTTATTCGGCAATGAACACTGCTGTTTATTGGATTTTCTGATCCACTAGTCTCAAAATAGTGGGTCAAACCAATAGAGAAGATATTTTCTGTGCTTTGCTATTCTAAGATTGAGAAGGAGACTCTGTCCCTTTATTATTTAGATGGAGAGTCCAAACAATAGTGGGAGTTGATTAATAACACCAAGAATAAGGATGAAATTGAATAGATGGAGTGGGAAGACTTTAAGAAAATATTTATTAATAAGCATTTCACTCAAACTCTTCAGACAATGGTGGAGAGAGAATTTATAGGGCTAAAGAAAAATGAAGGTGAAACTATCACAGCTTATGAATAAACTTTCACAAGTATTTCTAGGTATGCCTTAGGTTTTGTTATCAATAATGATAGAAAAATCGATAGATTCTTTAGTGGTTTTAAACCACAACTTTGAAAGGATCTAAAAATTCAGGACTTTGGGAGTTATGTAGAAGTAGTTTGATGTGATTTTAAAGTGGAGATGAAGTTTAGAGATTAGTCATATGGCTATGGTGATAATAAAAAATGATGAAGTTTCATGTTAAAGGATCTAATGAAAAATGTGGAAAGAAAACTCAACAACTTAGATGTAAAAAATGTGGGAATAAGAATCATGGTAATTTCCACAAAGGGATGGGAAAATGATTCTAGTGTGGGAGAGAAGGATACAAATATCATGAATGTCGAAAATACATGAATAATTTGGAAAATGTGGTGAATGAAAGGAGAGAACCACCCATGGTTCAATGATTCATCTATAGGGAGTAAGGGAACTATGAAAGTTAGTGCCCTAAATCTTGAGTCTTTAAGGGAAATACACATCAACAGCCACCAAATACAAAATAGCTAGAGGAAGCATATGCCATCACTACTTCTAAGGTGGAACCCGAAAATGATGTGGTGAGAGGTACATTGGTTATTCATTCAGGAATAGTGAACATACTTTTTGATTCTGGTTCTATGCATTCTTTCATGTCTTGGAAGTTAAGTAGAATTATTCAAACACCACCTCAAAATATGGAGGTTGAGTTATCTATGAGAAAAAACGGGGAAATTATTGCATCCAAAGTATATAACTCCTCCTCGATTAATGTATATGGAACAAACCTCTCAAAAAATCTCGTGTTACTTTGGTGGAGTTTGATGCTATTTTTGACATGAATCGATTATCTTTCTACAAATCCAACATCAACTATTGAAATCGATAGATCACTATTCCTATCCCAAGGAAGCCTCTAATTATGTTAACGTGTAAGGAGGAGGATGAATATCATTCAGAATCATTGTCTCAATTTTGGATATTATTTTCTTATGAGTAAGAATATCTACCTCAAATTATTGAGTCAAAGGTGAAAATCGTGATCAAATACATGCCCATTGTGAGGGACTACACTAATGTGTTCCTTGAATTATTGAATGGTATTCCTCCTGAGTGAGAGGTTGAGTTCTAAATTGAACTTATTCCTATATATTTTCCTATATCAAAGACACCTTATAGAATATACACCATTGAATTGGAGGAATTGAATAATCAGTTACGAGAGAATATGGGAAATGGTTTTATATTCCCAAGTGCTTCACCATGGGGTGCACTAGTCCTCTTAATCAAGAAGAAGGATGGATCAATGCGACTCTTCATTGATTATCATGATCTCAAAAAAATCATGATAAAGAACAAGTATCCCCGACCATGGATAGATGACTTGTTTGATTAACTATGTGGTGCCAAGTGTTTCTCTAAGGTGGATCTTCAGTCAGTATATCACCAATTAAAGGTGAGAAAGGAAGATATTCCCAATACATCTATTAGAATGAGGTATGGACACAATGAGTTCATAGTGATTCCTTTAGGACTCACTAATTCTCCATTAATATTCATGGAATTAATGAATAGAGTCTTTAGATATTACCTCGACAAGTTTGTGGTAGTCTTTATAGATGATATTATAATATAATCCAAGAGAAAGGAGGAACATGAGGATAATTTAAATACTATGCTAAAAACTTTGATAAGGGAGAAAATTTATGAAACTTATAGTAAATGTGAGATCTGTATGAATAAAGTATCATTATTGGGGCATGTTATCACTAGAAAAATAATATCTATGGTCTCTTCCAAGACAAAAGAAATCTAAGAGTATCCCTGACCAACATATGTAACAGAGATCCATAGTTTCCTTAGTCTCTCTGGGTATTACTGGAGATTTGTGAAGAAATTATCACAATTGTCAAACCCACTAACCAAGATGAATCAGAAGGGATAAAAGTTTGAATGGACTAGTGAATATGAAAATTGCTTCAATGATTTAAAAAGGAGGCTTATCACCATGATAGTACTCACACTTTTGAAAAGTGGGTAACTCTTTATGGTATATAGTGATGCTTTAAACAAGGGATTAGGTTGTGTACTTATGAAAAATAATTTAATGATAGCCTACGCCTCATGAAAGTTGAAAATTCATGAGAAAAACTATCCCATGTATGATCTGGAGTTTACATCTGTGATCTTCACATTGAAAATATTGGGGAATTATCTCTATGGGGAGAAGTGTGAAATATATATTGATAATAAGATGCTTAAATATATATTCACATAGAAGGAGATTAATTTGGGTTATTGAGTATGGTTATAGCACATCAATGATTATGACTGGTCAATCACCTACTATCCTGAAAAGGCGAATAAAGTGCCAGATGCTCTAAGTAGAAAGGATCATGCAATATTATCAATGATGAGAATTGATAAGGATCTAATATTTTTAGATTTGTAATGGATAGACATGGGAATCATTAAGGAAATAATATCATAAATCCTTTCTCAAATGATTTCTCAACCATCGCTCATGGAGAAAATAAAGGATTCTCAAAGAAATTATGTGGAAATTTAGAAGAAGGTGGAAGCTATGAGAAAGGGTAAATCCTCAAAGTTAAAAAATTATTAGGAAAGAGTCATGTAATTTGGTTAAAGAATATGCATACCATAAAATATAGAGATAAAGAAAGGGATTCTGAGTGAAACACAAAGATCAACCTTCTTTATTCACCTAGGGAGAATAATGATGTATAAAGATCTCCAAGATAATTATTGGTGGGACAATATGATGAGGGAGATCACTAAATATATCTCAAAGTTTCTGGTATGTCAACAAGTGAAGGATTATAGGAGAAATTGTAAGGGTATGATGCAACCATTTCCTATACCAACATGGAAATGGGAAAACATTACCATGGAATTTGTCACCGGACATATGAAAACATCCAGAGGAAACAATGCTTTATGGGTGTTATGGATCGCCTTACAAAGATAGCTCACTTTATCACAATTTGAGAGGACTTCTCACTGGATCCACTTGCACAGATATAAATCAGATTAGTGGTATGGATTCATGGAGTACCACTATTTATTTTATCTGATCAAAATTTGAGATTCACCTCTAACTTTTGGAAAAGTATCCAACATGTTCTAGACATCGAGTTGAACTTTAGTACAACCTATCATCCTCAAATTTATGGCTAATCTGAGTGGACTATTTAAACACTAGAATAAATTTTAAAAGATTGTTCTATAGATTTCAAAGGAGGATTTTATTAAAATCTACCTCTGGATGAGTTCTATTACAACAATAGTTTCCACTCAAGCATCCAAATGGCTCCATATGAAGCCATTTTTGGGAAAATATACAGAACACCTGCATGATGGGATAAAGTTAGTGAACCTAATCTACTAGGACCTGAAATGGTCGAAGAAATGGTGGAGAAGGTGAAAATCATTCAGTATCACATCAAGGCATCCCAAACTCAACAAAAGATCTATGCATAACATCATCTATGGGACCTAGAGTGTGAGGTCAGAGAGATGGTATTACTCCATATATCTCTTGGGAATTGGATCATGATATTTGGGAAGAATGGAAAGCTAAGTCTCAGGTACATCATCCCCTTTGAAATTCTTGATCATGTCGGAGTTGTGGCCTATTGACTAGCACTTCCACCAACCATGTATCAAGTACACGATGTATTCCATTATATCCCTCTTAATGAAGTACATACTAGATCCCTCACATTTACTGAATCCAGAGTATGTACAGTGGGAAAGTGATATATCTTATAAGGAGAAACCGATGAAGATATTGGACCATAGAGATAAAGTTATAAACAACAATACTAATCACCCAGTTAAATTACTATGGAGGAACCATATGTATGAAGAGAAACATGGGAATTGGAGGAAGTGATGAAGGAGTAATACCCTCACCTATTTATGTAAAATGAACTTTTGAGGGAAAATTTTCAAAAGGGGAGAAGAATGTAATGACCCAAAATTTTATCAATAGAATTGTTTCCCTTATAATTATGTTATATAGTATACAAAACATACATAGCATAAAGATCCCAATAAAATATTTATTGTCATAAATGAATAATTAAACAAGTTATATTAGGAATTAAGGAACCTATACCAACAAAATAGTAACTTGACCTTTTGAATAGTAATACGAACATTAAGAATATAACTTTGACCATTAGAATAGTAATATCACTTATGGAAGTATAAATAAAATTTATGCATCTAATAAATTAAAATATTATATAATTATATCATAGTATAAGTGAAAATATGTTTTAAATTTGATAAATTAAGTGTTGGCATTTTTGAAAAACATAAATGTTTATTTAATTTTTTTAAATTAATATTATAATTTAAAATAAAATTTATTTTCATGAAATATATTCATAAATTAATATTTTATTTTCCTATGATTATAAGATAATTTTATGAGTCCTTAAGTAATTTTTCAATGTGTTATAAAATTAGTTATAATTTTAAAATCTATATTTTTTGAGTAAATGCTGATTTTATTTAAAAATTAAATTTATCAAATTTAGAAAATTAATTTCATAAAATGGTTTTTATTTCTGAATTCTAAACATTGAAAATGGTTAGGGTTAATTTCTATGATTTTTCTAAAATAGTTGATTTTTTTGTGAATAGTAAAACATGATAATTTATGGTATTTAACAAATGAATGAATTATAGAGTCGTAGATGATATATGGATAATTAAATCCCATAAAATTAAAATTTCATAAATTATTTTAATATATTTAGTGACAAGCTTCTAAATATTTATAATCTTGTGCCAAAATAATAAAATAATGAATAAAATAATAAAAAACACTCCTCTCCTCCCCTATAAATATCACCCTTCACCACCTCTTCTCCTCACACCTCCAAAGCGTTGAATATTTTCTAAATTCTACACAATAATCTTCCCAAACCTATCACCTAGGTTTAGGAGCCCTTTTTCTCAACAAAATACCAAATCCAATTTCTATAAAGAGGTTCTCAAGGAGAGGAATTTAAGAGGTAAAATCCTCTTTCATTTTCTTTTAATTTATTTTTAGTTTTTATCTTTTAGTATTATCTCCTCACCTCCCCTTATCCAAATGTAATTATAACTCAAATATCTTATATATAATTGAAATTTATTTTTTTAATGGAGTAATTCATCATCAGAGATCTTATTTTCTCCCTTTTATTCTAAAAAAATGTAATCATCGTTTGTGATGTGTTAGTTTACCGCCAACATGGACGATGTGTTTTTATTTTCCTTTATCACCTACAAGGATGGTCATAAAACCCTTATATGGTTGGGTTATATTGTAAAATTTATGTTATAAACTTTTTTATGTTCTATAACTAGAATATATACATAATATTAAATAATAAAACAAAATGAGTTCATTGTGATCGAAAGCCACCAAAATTAATCAAAACGATTATCATTAAGATTTTATTTAATGAATCATCCTCATATATGAAATAATATAATATATAAGACCAATTAAACTTATGTAATTTCACAAATGACATATAATTTCAATTATGGATAATTATTATTTTTATACATGAACTTCTATACATGAATACAAGCAGACTGATCATGAAAACCAAGAAACAAACACTATCTGAATGGTGAAATTGAACTCTATAACTCATAATAATATCCATAAATGAACTTAATAAAATTATAATCAATAAAATAAATGTATAAAAGGTTATAAGTTTATTAATTAAATAATATAATTTGAATATACATGATATTAAAGTGATTAATGCATTCAGACATAAGGTAAGGAGATTCTCAAACCCAATTTCCTTTCTTTGGGTTATTCATCTTTCATGGAAAATTTTAGGTTAGATGTGTATTTGATACTTCTAAAATATAATTTCATTGTTATTACCTTTTATTTTTTGGGATATACATATTTCAAATATGGTTTTATGAAAATACATAGATTTTCCAAAATAAATCTTCTTTATAAAAACACATCTTTTACTTCGGTTAAGATTGTTTCTTCTTCACTCAAGATTGATGATTCCTATACTAGTATTTTAATCCCTATTTTTAAGACAAAAGTTTTTTCATGAATGTTTGCTTTATAAAATGAAGCACATTCCTTTCCATGGGTTATTTTTTGTCTAATATTGATATATGTTTTACGTTTCATGCATGATTATGTAAATGCTATGATGTGACGGGTGTGCCCATAATTAAATAGTGATCCAATGCATTGGGTAATGTGATGTATCATGTGATAATGTGAAATATGGGTGAAACTGATGCTATAATTTTCACAATGATGATGGTATGGTAATTTACATCTGTTATGAATGAACATGATGCTAGCTTTGTTTATAACTATGTGTGGTAGTTGACCACTAAGACATGGTGTTTCATTTTTATGCATTGCCACATTTCATGCTTCTATATAATGATCCCTCTCATTATTATGATGATGATCCCATGTTTAGTTATGAAGTTGATTATTATACTCCCACATATTATATTGATTAATGTTTGTATCTATCCTTTTAGTGGTCTTTTTTCTCACCCATTTCTTTTGTGCATATTCCCAGGTGATTAATTATACTAAGGAGTACATGAGAGCCACTAAGAATCTAGATAAGACGGAACTAAATAATTTTTATGTTTTATTAGGTAAATATTAAGTATGGTCCTAATTTTCCTAAGACACTAAAACATTGGATCCTAGTTTTGTAACACTATTATATTTTTTTTCTTTGAAATAATGTAATAGTAATGTAAGTGAAATCAGGGTTTCTATAATATGAGTCTTAAATTACAACACAATAAAAGGTAAGTAATAAATTAAATATAGAAAAATAAGGCATAATAGATCAACTATTCAATATAATTTATCAATGGAATAACCGATGAGTATTTAACAACACATATCAATGATCTTGAACCCACTCATCATTGTGAATATCAAATGTTATCCCATTTGTAATTAGACCATCATAAATATGGGAGGGTTTATAGAACTTTTCTTCAAAATCATCAATATATGAAGCACAAAAATTAGTGCACTCATCTGTCAAATATCCCTTGGAAATCGAATCTTCTAGAGGAGATTTTTTGTGCACATCCCAATTCAATGTATTTAAGTAACACTCTATTGGATACATCCAACTGAATTGAAGGAGATCATGAGCAATGACTTCACTAGTTAAATGCACATTCATGTGGATAATGTAATTAGAAAAATATGGTGGAAATAGTTTCTACTTGTGACATAATTAAAGCACAATGTTATCCTACTATATTTTCAAATCAATCGTGTATTGATTCCTCGAATAGAGTTGTATGAAAAAATTCTAAACTTCAATCAACGCCTCAATAACCCAGGTAGGTTAAAAATCACGAATTATAATTGAGATTAATTGTTGAAGCAAAATATTATTATCATTACTTTTAAAACCCTATAATACCATGCTCATTATATTGAAATGTTTGGTGATATTAGATAAATAATCATTAGGAACCATGAAAGTCTTCAAAATTGATAGAAATGTTTCTTTCTCTATTATACTCATTGTGTACTATAAAGAAGGAATATGAGCTCAATTTCCACCACCCAGCTATAAATGAAAGAGTTTTCTAAATCCCATTTCTTACTAATCACCTCTAGTGTTGGTACAATCCTTTGATTTCCCCTTAACACATAAAATGGTGCATAGTATATCATCACACACATTTTTTTGAATGTGCATCACATCCAAATTATGTCTTAAAATATTATCTTTCCAATAAGGAAATTTGAATAAAATACTTCGCTTCTTCTAATTATGACTATACTGTCTATTTTCAATAGGAATAGAAGGAAATGAAGGAGCCAATAAATCTTGAAAATCACGCATTGTGTGGATTTTTTCTTGATCAAATTATGCAAGAATTTAAACCCCAGACATTTTTTTGATGGTCCATGCTCTATATTCCCACCAAATGGCACACTTTATTTTCTAAAATTCTATAATGGAGGAAGAAATCATCTACAACCAAGATATTATCTCTTTATAAAGTACTTAATCCATATATATTTCATAATTTTATTACAATAAGGGAAAACAATTATCCATTTTTACTACATCTAGATAAGTTAGCATACGATTGGAAGTCATTAATTATTCATAAAAAAGAATCGTAAAGTCCAAAAATTTCATTAGATACTGATTCAAAATTCATTATTCCATCTACCCAAAATTATTATACCTCATCAATGAAAGGTTTCATATAAACATCAATTTTTCACAATGTCATCTCGGTCCATCAATTAGAGTTGAAAGAAACAAAAATGGTTGCTTCACACTTACCCACGGGGGAAGGTTGTATGGGAAAAATACCAATGGACATGTACTATGTGTTACACTAATGATGAATCTAAATGGGTTAAAACCATATGCTTCCAAACCCAGTTGAACATTATAACCATCCTAGGAAAAGTATGGGTGTCTTTGATGAAACTATTTTCATACTAGCTAATTTAAAAACCTATTTGTTTATCTCTGTATTCCAAGTCATTAGTTTAATAATTTTATCTGATATGAAGAATATATTCAACCTCACTTTCATTTGGAAATAATGCATCTTCTTAGAGGAAGCTTGTTTCCCTTGATTCAAGACCCTACTGGGAAGACTCTGAAAACCTTGATTAGTCTCATTGTCCTTCCACCTAGATGAATAGAAAATTGTACAAGTATTGAATTTCGCATTATATTTTCTTAAAAACATACAATTATAGTGGCATTAATCAATTGTCTCATATGTTATACCAATTTCATCGATCAAATTGTGAGTTTGTTAGACTGACTCTAGAATATTTGCTCCAACAAGGGGTACCTTCTTCAACAATACCAAAAACATGTTGAATGAGGTGTCTATCCACTGATTCAAGGTATCCAGCTATAAAACTTCAAGTATGAATGAAAATTTTATAAATTTAGGACATCCATGAAATAATTCAATATGTGAATCATCAATAATTTCAAAGAATCTCAATGCTTCTCCATCTACAGAGGAATGGAGATTACTCTCTCCAATGAAAAAATTTATGAAATTAATATCATCAAGTTGAAACCAACACATCATATCATTTAGAATTATGGTCATCAAATCTATTATTCTTAAATAAATATCCATATGAATACTTTATTATTAGTGAAAAGAAACAAAATCTTATCTATGACATGTCCATGTCTTATAGTTTTTCAAAAACCCATTCAGAAGTAGTTGTTCCCTATCAGTATCTCACTTGAAGAGATATCTGTTTTCACATTTTCTACATGAAAAAAATAATCAAATCGCATTGAATCTGTAGGTTATTCCCATGAATATCTTGACCCCCTCATTATATTTAGCAAAAAACCTATATGGAATTTAAATGTAACTCTTATCCATATCATTATTTATTAGAAAGAAAATAATTGAAAAATATTATTTAAATTATAAAGATACTCATATCATTTAAATCTATAAACCAATGAAGCCACATTTTGGGGAAAATTCTAAAGGAGATGAAAAAAATACTCAGTGATACCAAGTTGATTGGGGAATTTATCAAATTTGGCAGAAATAATATATAAAAACACAATTAAGAACAATAATGAATATTAGATCCAACATTGTTATGACCACTTCGAATATCATAATGCAAAACCTGTAAATTATATTGATCAAATAATTTACACATATCTATTATAATGAGATATCTTACATGGATTAGATATGAATATGTGTTCATGTACCTATAGATAAATAAATTCTATAAATAATTGATTTAAAAAGAATGAACTAAATTAAATAAAAAAAGAAAAAAACTACATTGCATAGAATTCCACAAGGGGATGCTATTTAGGAGTAGTGAAACATGTTAACTTCTTATTATATCTATGGATAGACCTATTGTATGGATGGTATGGTAGAACTCATGTTTCACCAAGCATCACCTCTATGGAATGGTAAAAAATTCAAGTCTCCTTTGACTTTGGATCACAAATTTCTTACTTCATCACCTTATTATTTTATTTCTCATTTGCGAGCCTTTATTAGATGCCCTTTGGTGTTAGAGAAGCAAAGTAGATAGATCCTTGAATGTGATCCTCTTCCATTGATTCATAATTTTTTTAAACAAGATTAATAACATTTTCTATCTATTCCATTGCAGGTATTTCAGTTTAATTTTTTAGGGGATACAAGTAATCATGTACATCTTTTTTTCCAATCTAAATCACATTAAGGTTCTTCCACATACCTCCTTTCCCAATTCCTAAGACTGTCTATTTCTGAATCTGCGGTTTTTATTATCATGGTGGGCCTACAAATTCCCAATGGTCACTGATAGTATTTTAACAGTTAAGTACTCAAATGAGGTAACAAATCTATTGACTCGATCCTTGTTTATCATCCTCTTTTCTATTTCTATTATCTTAGTGGTGATATTACTTATCTCTGCCACAATTAATTGTTTAGTGATTCATAAACTATTTCTCAATGACATTGGGATATGCTAATAGGTAATGGAATAAAATGAAACAAAATAAGGGGATCCATCATATTCTTGAATGGAAGCCTAAACATGTGGATGGAAAATAACCATGGATTTTGAGGTTTGGGAGTGTAGTAAAATGAAAAAGTGTTGAAATGTTTTCAATGTTTTAAATTATAAAATACCAATGCAATTATAGAATGCACCAATCACATAGATGGTGGCTTGATGATGGGTAATGTAGAGAGATAGGATGGGGGATCGTTGACAGGGCTCGACAGGGGGATTGATGAATTGAGATTGACAGGGGAAAGAAGGATTGACGGTGAGGCTCAACAATAGAGATTGATGGGGGGTTCAATGATGGGGGTTTAGGAGGTGTGGTGAGCGGGGTCAAAATGGGAGTTGTACGGTGAACAAGAGGGAAGGGAACAAAAATTTGGGTGTGGAGGTTGAAAATTCCAATGACCACCATTTTTTGGTTTCAAATAAGTTCAATAACGACTGCCAAATGGAAGTCACCCTAATCCTCACTCCATGAAAACTAAATTTTCTACTAGTCTGTCTAATCTAAGGGCTCAAATTTTCCCAAATCCTTGCATTATCATTTATCAGGTGTTATGAGTATACATGGTAGTTTTCTGTTAATTCTAGAGGTTCAAGAAGGATAATGAATATTTTAGTTAATTTTATAAATTTTGGGTTTAAATTTGATTTCGAATGTTTCACTACCATAGATCGGTGCATAAATAGTGCCTACTTTTATCATCACTAAATAGAAATCGTTGATAAAAGGGACACCTTTATCAGCTTTAGCTAAAAGTGCTAATAAAGATACCATTTATCTGTTATATTCTTAGCTCTAATAAAACCTTTTAATAAAAAATATTATTAATATATATATATATATATTATTATCATATTTATATTCAAAAAATAATGTTTATTTATATACATTAATTAAAAAATATATGTGTATAGTTAATATAAAAATGATATATTAATATACATTTTTAATAATTTTTATATATATAATGTTTAAAAAAAAGTATTTATAAAATTATATATATATATATAATTATAAAATTAAAATAAACAAATTTTAATAATAATTATTTTTATTATATTTATAATTATATATATTTATATAACTAGAATTATAAATAAATATATATATTTAATGAATGATAAACTTATAATAAAAATATTTAAATAATATACATTTATTATATTAAAATAATTGTATGTGTGTATATACATGTGTGTATGTATAGGTGTGTGTGTAGATATGTATGTGTATATGTGTATGTTTGTAATTTACGTAAATGTTACAAATTTATTTTTTTTATATTTTTATAATGTCTTAAATTTAATATATTAATTTAATAATATATATTCATTAATAATGTTAAAAATGTATTTAATCATTTTGTAATATTTATTTATACATAACTTTATTTACTATACATGTCATATTTTCAATATGTTTGTAATTTTTATGACAATTATTTATTCATTTTTATTTATTAAGATTTAACATTTAAAAATATGTTCGAAATTTATATATATTATATTATATATTATAGGTATTTGAGGTATAATTACATTGAAACATACACACACATACCTTCACCCATACTGGTGTGAAGATCATATTCCCCTGAGAGAAAAACCACCTTTGAGGCCCTACCGCCATCCTTTTTTTGGCACAAAGACCCTTACAACATATGCCCCGAAAGGACCATTTTTAATCTACACTAGGATTTTTTACCACTGATCAGGATCCGTACAAACCAAAGAGACCGACCCTCTTAAGCCATGCGTTGTACGATCTCCATGCCAACGCTGCCAAACCAGTCTATCAACCTCTTACTGGAAGCCATGGTGGATTGCCAAATATGAATGCCAGACCACCACTCCCACGATCAAGTGGGGTTCACCGATCCCAAGTGAGTAATCAACGAATCTCATTGCTGCAACATCATGTAAGGGTGCAATAGAGGTGTGTGACAATGTAAATCACACAAAAACATAGAAAGTGGAAGAACACAAGGATTTTAACATGGTTCGGTCAATTGACTTACGTCCATAGGAGAAACAGGGCATCTCTATATATCTGTCTCTTGATAAAACTCAATGGTGGATCACTCATACAACTTGATTACCCTACTTACACATAATGAGAATTTGATCCTGTTATAAAGAAGAAGCAAAAACAGGTTTTCTTCGGCGGTTGGGGTAGTTCATCTACCTATAAGAAATTTCCCATTGCCTACTATTGTCTGCTTAACTACGCACCAAAGGGGAACATGTAGTAGGTTGGTTGCCACCCTCAAAAAACCTACTACCGAAAGAAGACTCTCATGATTCATCCTCCATCAATCACTCCCAAATTGGGAGTGGCCCCCACAAATTTCACCCTCATAACCAATTTGGCGTAGAAGCTTGACCCGCAGTCTCCTTACAGGTGTTGAAAACAGCATCAGAAAATCGGACACACTTCTTCTCACTAGATTACATGTCAATTTCACTATCTTCAATCGATCTCGAGCTGACTACAGTCCCCATAAAATGATACACCCCTTGGGACTCCTTCACAGTAAGCATTGTCGCTTCCCCACATGAGACTTCCAACACTCAACCTACTATGAAAATAATGTATCCTCTTGCATTGAACCTACTTAAGGATACCGGTTTCTGTATCATCGTCAGAAAAAATTTCACAACATCCAATTTACATACTCCTCCATCAGGTGTCTTTAATTTCACCATCCCGACTCCTCAAACCTCGCATGTGGACCCATCACCAAGTCTCACCAAACCTCGTTCCTGCTGAAAAGTGTGAAACACAAATTTTGTCGTGCATATGTGCACCAAGCTCCCTGAATCCAAGACCCATCTGTCTTCCTTTGGATTTGGAGCTTGCTCGTTCTTCCTTCTTAGAAATTGAAATTCCTGCTTCATGTGCCCGTATCATTTTCAGTAATGAAACTGCATTTCTCCACGTTCAACTCTCCCATCTAAGTGAAATCTTCCTGTTTTCACTTAGACTTCATCATATATTGGTAATTCAGTGATGTTCTCATCCTTCTCTTCAACTTTATCATTCCCAGCAATGTACTGTTTGCGATCTCCACAGTCACTTTTATAGTGACCCTTTTTCTCAAACTAAAAACACGTGATTCATCTTGGATCACATCCCTTGGATTTTAGCAACCATTCTTTACCTCCTAACTTCCGATGTCAAAACCTCCCATGTTGATCATCTCGCATCACCATGATTTTCTCACTTGAATGTGTAACAGGTCTTTGGAATCCCTCCAAATCTTAAAGCAAAACCATCACCTTTTCCAGCTTCAATGTTTCCTTCCCCAAGAGAAATGCAGTCACAAGTCCATCAAATGATCTTGGTAGTGATGACAAAAGAAAAAGTGCTTTTTCTTCCTCTCCAAACTTCACACCGAGCCCTAATAATTGCGTCAGGATCTTGCTGAATTCGTTGGTGTGATCCAAAAAATTTGTTCCCTTATCCATCCGCAACTGGTATAATTTCTTCTTTAGGAATAATTTGTTGTTGAGAAACTTTTCCATATACCACTACTCCAACTTATTTCAGATCTATTTCATTAATATTTTTTCCAACACCGATTATTGTACCTCATTCTCCAGACACAGTCGAATTGTGCTAAAGACCCACATCTCGAGCTCTTCCCAACCATCTTTACTGGTTGTCTTGGGATTTTCTCCAATCAACGGTCTGATCATGACCAGCTACACCAGAATATCTTTCACTGTGCTTTACAATAAGCTAAAATTGTGTTGACCATCAATCTTCTCGATCTCAAATTTTGAAAGCACTCTGCCACCATCCATCACCGTTTTTGCAAAATGAGATCACTACCGTCGATGTTTCACCCTTATAACACCACCTGATTGAGTACTAATTTTTAATAACTAACCATATGGATGCATTTGGAATGGTCAAAATAGTCAGAATCGACTCCTGGATTTCCAAAAACGGAGTCCGATTGGCAGAGATATCACCAAAAAAAATTCAATGGTCTAGATTGCCTACTAACGTAGAGATGATGTGGCATGCCGGAGCATCTACCAGAATCTCACCAGAATTTTTTCCAGCATAGTGAATAGTACCGGCTTCTCCCGCACAACGTTACTGTTCACTCACGGTTTTGACCAAACTTTGACCGAGCTTATCTCCTTCGTTTCAGCTCTGTTTTCAAATCCACTTGCACCGCTGGAATCATCTCATCATCCTCTTCACAGATCTAGCCTTGGAAAAACTTTTCTGATCACTTTCAATTTTTTGGTCACTGGAAAATCCTCCTGCCAGTTCTCCGTTTCATCTCCACTCACTCCAGCTGCCTATGATACCACTTGTAATGGTGCAATGAAGGTCCGTGGAAACATAAATCCCACAAAAACGGTGAAAACAGAAGAAAACAAGGATTTTAACATGGTTTGGTCAGATGACCAACATCCATGGTAGAAACGAGGCATCTCTATATCTCTCTCTATGAGTAAAACTCAATGGAGGATCATACATACACCTTGATTACCATTCTTACACACAATAAAAATTTGATCCCGTTATAAAGAAGAAGAAAAAACATGTTTTCTTTAGAGTTTGGGGTATTTCATCTACCCATGAAAAATCTCTCATGGCCTGCTGCTATCTGCCTTGACTGGCCACTAAAGGAGAACTTGCAGTAGGTTGGTTTCTGCCCTCAGAAAACCTGCTGTCAATAGAATACTCTCGTGATTCATCATCCATCAATCACTCCCAAATTGGGAGTGTCTCCAACACATCATTAGGTCATCATCTGAGCTCCTGTAGCACTCACACTGCCTTCCACGTGGATTCAACCGCGACAATAGAGTGTTGCTAACATCGCATGTGGGTCCATCATCACAATCACCCACAACATCAGTGAAGTAGATACCTCTCCTATGACCACCTACAACCATACCATGTGCTCACCTCGATCCCTGAAAGCCTGTTGGCTGACAACAGTGTTTCTTGATACTGAGCTTGCCAGTGTACCATTCCACCATCGGTAGCCATCACCTTCATCGATCCTCATAGTGAAATCATTGGTTGCCGCCATGTAGAATTACACCCATAATTATTATCCCCTATACACTATCCATAATCATAGGCCCAACACGCCACTTGAGATCTGCAAATGGTGGTGCACCTAAAGGCTCGTTGTCCACCAAGGATTGCATTATTTTCTTCGTTGGCGCTCTTTCAAGGTCACCCTCCAAATCCTTTATCACATGTTGAGAACCGCATCCAACCCTCACCCAATTATGTTTTCCACATGCTCAAGAACCCACCACTGATATCCACCACAGAAGGGACCTTGCAAACACACCGCTCGTAGTGGTCCTATGATTTTTACTGATTTTTAAATCAGGCATTTTTAAAGATTGGGGGTGGGGTTTGATCACACGTCTCACCAATATGATGTCATAATGTATACTGTAGATCACCAACTGATTTAGACCTCATTGGATTTTAAATTTATATAATTAATCTATTTAAATAATTTTTTTAATAATTTTTTAGTTTAAATAGTTAATTATAAAATTATAAATATATATAATATTAAAAAAAAGTATTTATAAAATTACAAATAAATAAATATATATTTATCAGAATGGTTCAGCCATGGATTTAAAGAGAAAAGCAATGACCCCAAATTTATTTATAAAAAAAGAAAACATATAAGGAAGGGAAGGAAAAGAGTCCATTGAAATAAGAAATGCCCACATCAAAGAAAAAGCAAAACTTACAAGTCAAATCCTAGAAACCAAATTCCTTTGATATTTCATTATTCCCTTTGGTTATTGACCTCTTCTTCATGTTTTGGAGCTTCGTGTAGATTCATATTCTTCATCTGATGACGATTCAAAAGAGACCTCCAGAATATGAAAAATTATAAATTTCCAAATTAGGTCTCGAAAATCCATCATTACATTGAATTCAAATGCATATTCAATGCTAATTGACAAAAAATTATGTACTATTACATAATCATTGAATCTGAATACCTCTAACTCCATCATAGAGAAGGTGGATTCAAGTAGAGAGAAATTCCTTTTTGTTGCTTCTTTATAAAGTCATTTATTAGGGGTTTCACCTTCTTAGTACTATATAGGCATGATACTATAATTATTAGCTTGCGCAATGTCACACTCTATATCACATGCCTTAGAAAAGGATAGATATGCATTTTTCACTAGATCAGTGAAGTGAGAAAGAAAGGACCACCCCACATTCTCAAAACCATCATAACTCCTACATAATGTGCTATGGAAAGAATTTTCTCCTATAGGATCATCCAGCATTAGAATCAGAGAAGATCAAATATGCATGGGCTGTTATTGAGATTCATGTACATTGGAATTCTGATGGATGAACAGTTGGAAGCCCTCCTCATCTACCAATATCTTATTCCCTTTAGTAAAAGATGCTTGTTGAGTGCCCTACCTATAGCATGAGTGAGGACCAGACGTCATCAAATTTAAATGGGAATTTTCCACCAGTTGATTTTTCTTTTTTCTCATGGCCATGGGAAAATATCACTCCTTCCACATTTCATAATCAAATTATCTCTGAACTTAAATCTCAAGTTCAGTATGACCATCAACTAGGCTAGTATTATCATACATTAACTCAACATTCTAGCATAAATCATTTCTATCATCCATGGAAGTAGATGTTGGTGGTCATCTTATATATAGTCTACCCACAACATCCTCTTACATGTAGACTAATTCATAAAATCTATTTCTACAAGTTGAAAATAAAATTGCAATCCAGAATAGAATCCCCATCAGACTTCAAGACAGGATCAATGGATTGAACTGGCCTTTCCCCTGGTAGTATTTGTGTAGGAATGAACATGCTCACTCTATTCAGTTCTTATGAGACTATTCCATATCTATTAGGGTAAGGAGGACACCTAGGCCTACCCTAATTACCCCCATGTATATCAGTATGTTTAAACCTCTTATGATTCTTGAAACATTGATGCACATCATGTCCTCTCACCGAGCAGAATGAGCGTATCACTTCCCTCCAACAACTCATCCTCTTATGCCCAATCATAGTTATAATAAATATATATTTGTTATATTAATAAATATATATTAATATTTATAATTATATATAAATAAAATTATAATAAATATATTTAAATAATAAATATATTTATTATATTTATAATTATATATTAATAAATATATATATTTATATAAATATATTTATAATTATACATAAATACTTCTGAAATATAAGTATTTTTAATTATAAATACCAATTAATAAATACAAATTTAAATAAATATAAAATTATAATAAATATATATATATATTTATTATATTTATAATTATATATAATTATATAAAAATATTTTTCAATATATTTATTTATAATTATAATTATTAATAATTTTTTTACAGTTGTTATTGAAGCATCTTTTTTATTAAAAAAAATTACCTCATTTGATTTGGTAGAAGAGACCCATTACATGGCTTGTAGGATCAATGGACATTAAAGCCCATTGCATGGCCCTAAATGTCCATATTTTGGCCTAAAGGCCCTCTGGTGAATAATACTACTACAATACCCAATTTTCTATAGTATCTACTATAGTACTGCTTCTGTTATAGTTCTTGCTATAGTGATCACCATCGCTACAGTGTTGTCGGTGCTACAGTTCTACCACTGCTATAGTTATACTATAGTACCATTATAGTTATTATAGAGTAACATACACTTATTGGGTTTTGAACCCCCATTCTTGATGTAGTATTACATGGTTCTTACCATTAATCCAAACTCCAACTACATTATAAATAAATAAATAAATAAATAAATAAATATTTAAATAATTATAAAATTATTGTAAATAAATTTATATAATAAATATTTTTATTATATTTATAATTATATATTAAAGTATATATACTCGAAAAGGTCTGAGTGTGAGTTGGGAATCCAATCCACACCCACCAAATTTATTATAAAAAAATTAATGTATAACAAATAAAGAAAAGTGAGATTAAAAAATGATAGAAACTCCCAAAACAAGTAAATCAAGTGATCAAGTCATGCCACTAACTATGGAACCCAATTTCCTGGGATATCGAGACCGAGACAAAGCCAGGGTAGCATCACGGCTAGCCATATCCTCATCGCCAACACCATATGCTACAAAAAACATAGAACTAGAGTCACCTTTAAGAGGGTGAGTAACCCTCTCCACCCTTCCCCGACTATCAGTTATAGAGGATGAAACAATCCCACCCTTATCCTTCCTTCTAGAAAGAGATTCAACTTGAACAATGTCCTTTAAGGGCAACCCTTCTCTGATTATTTATAAATCCTTACCCTGTGAGACACCTCGAGGATCATACACTCTTTCAGGACCCATCCCATTGATGAGTTTTTTAAACATGATTTTTTCATGCACATGGCCATGGTTCTTACAGTTGGAAAAAATCTCCTTCCAATGTCATCCATCATCTGAGTGGCCGATTTATTTACAATGATCAAAAAAATAAGGTACCTTTTCAACCCCCGCAAATAATTCACGTTGCTACCGGCAGCCACAAAGTTCATAAAAAATATTGTTATTAAATTTATAACTAAATTTATTTATATAGAAATATAAATATATATAATTAAAAAATAAATACAAAACTATAAATAAATAAATATATTTTTAAAATTCAATCTTTATCAGTGCATTTTTCGTGCTATTAAAGATAGACCTTTATTAGGACTAGAATGATAACATTGATAAAAACACTATTTTATTAGCAATTTTTTAGCGCTGATACATGACTATATTTATCAGCGCTAAAAAAACATTGATAAAGATTAATCTTATTAGAAATTTCTATTTTAGTGCTCACAAAACTACTATTTATCAGCACTTTTTGGAAAGAGTTTTTAATAGTCTTGTGTGTACTTCCAAAAATAAACCTTATAGATTCATCATCTTTGTGCCCCTTTAAGATATCGCAGAACCCTAGTGTTTCCTCTCTCACTAAACCCCCATCGTCGTCATCATCCTCTTTATCTAAGAACCAATCCTTTACAAATATAAGGTATGTGTCAATTTTTTTGTTAGTCTTTAGATATGTTCTTCGATTTTCACCCCTTTACTTATCTCCCTAATTTCCACCCCTTCAGGCATCCGGCGGGTCTGGCTGCACCTGCCTCAGCCAAGGACGGATGACCGATGAGTGATGAACAATACCCCTTCCATCCTTTTTCTCACCATCCACCTCACATGATCCATCACCTCACCTACCAACAAACCACCAACCATCCCTCCCTCCCTTGCTACCGACCAAATGTTGTCCCCTCCATCCCTTGCTGCCTCTCCTATTGACTAAATACCAAATGACCTCAACTCTCTCCCTTGCTACCTTTTGGCTGATGACCGAAGACTGGACCCCCTCTCCTCTCTCCCTTGATACTATCATACTACAGACAGATGACCAGACCCCATCTCCTCCCTCCATTGCTGCCGACCGACCAACCATTTGTAGGGTTTTTTTATAATTATTTTAACATTTTAATTTTAAATTTTCTATTAATTTTTTTAGAATTTTAAATAATTATCCCCATTGTGTATTCACCATTTTTTTCAGTCTAAATCTCTATTTGATATTTTTTCATTGGTAATTAGATTTTTTTTATAATCAATTTTTTTCCATGCAATTTGAGTTTTTTGTCTATGGGTAACTTTAATTTTATAATTTCAAATTGATAATTATATATAAATTAATAATTTTAATATGTATATAATATTTTTAGAAAAATTATTTATAAAATTATAAATAAATTAAGATATATTTAAATAATAAATATATTTATTACCTTTATAAATATATTTACTTATATATTAATAAATATATATAATTATACATATATATTTATATAAATATATATAATTATATTAATATAATTATAATTATATAAAAATATTTTTGAATATATTTATTTATAACTATAATTATATATATATATATATATATATGAAAAGGTGGGGCTAAAGCCCCTTTATCGAATGCAAAAGAATAAGGACAACATAAAATGGCCCCAGACAAGGCGAGACTTCCCTCATTAGTGTATAGTCAGAGACCCAATTTCTCTCTAATCTCGATTCTTATCTTATGTTCATCATCACGTAAGGCATTCCAATCAACTCGCCTGCATCCACACCCACGCTCGCTACTTCTAGGATAACGACATCTCCTCCAAGTTCTCTATTGTTACAATAGGCTATCAATGTTAGTATTGTCTGATTGAGTACCAATATCATATTGGGCTTCCCCCTTATCAATTGGGGAATCCTCAGTTCCACCCATTGTGGTGGTCTTTATATCCCCTGTCTCTGGTGATCAAGATTGAAGGTCTTCATTCTGATGTTGACATATAGATTCATTATGTGTTTCAAGAACTCTAAAGAGGTTTGAAGTTGTAACATTCACATTATTTATAATACCCAATTACTGTCCAATGTCAGTAGAACGTGTACCTGAGTCATTTGTTTGTACTGCTTTGACCTTCCTAGGCTCAAAACGAGGTCTTACCTTTCTTAAAGAAACCATCTAAAAGCATTCTTCATTCACTGAGACCTTGAATGATGGAATCTTCTGGTGAAGTAGATCATAATCCCTATGAACTACCACAATGAAAATGGAGGAAGAAAATAGATCATTTACTTTGTGAGGAACTAAAAAAGAATCCGTGTCATATGCCTCAAGTGAGACTTGAACATTGGGTGCTAACGAATCTCTGTCAAGTGAGTGTGATCTCCGATCACTCTCAAACTCCTTCATAGACTCAAATTCACTAGTCTTCTCACTACAAAATTGAATAAAATTCTATTCCTTATTATTTTTAAACATCATAAAAGAATCAACATTCAATTATTGCTTACCTTTACGATTTCTCAAAGAAAACATTTTTTTCTGGATGATCTAATGGTCAACCACATCCTTTATAATAACTTATTTGACATCTTTATCATCCATACAATCCATATTATTACTTCCCTCCACTGCTTTTTGGTCAATATCCTACATTGCTAGAGGGGAAATGTTAATGAGATCCTTGGATGAGTCTCCCTTCAAAGTAGATGTCACCATAAGATCTTTCACAAAGCTGTAGGATGTTCTGGTTATGATCATAATAATACCTCCCAGGCCATTGCATTCTTTACCTCCCATGGATTGCACATCATGTGCTGTATTTTCCTCAACAACTATGCAAACCCATAATTTCTTCTTATAGTCATAATGCTACACATTACTTGAAGAAGATTGATATAATTTAACCACAACATGATCTTACTCATGTTTTTTGACAAATATGATCAAGATATATATTCCATAACTAGATTTCTATATTAAGATGTAATTTTAATGAATTTACTACATCACCCACTTGAATTATATTTTCTCTTTGGTCACTGAACACTTATCAAAATACATGCATAAAAATATGTATTGGTTTTTTTATATGAAGTATAAAAATATAAAAGGGAAACAATATATTACCTTGGTATCATCCAAGAAAACAACTCAGTCTAACCAAACCAAAGGAACATTGAATATTCTATGGCAGTGGAAATTTATCACTAAGTAGGGGTGATAAATAAGTGATACACTTTTTATTTTATAACACTCTTTATAAATTAACCTCTATTATTTATTAATGTATTGTAAACTCACTTACAAATTTTATTTACCCTTTCAACCACTCCTTAAAATATGTTTCAAAAAGTTGAGTGGTATCTATATTTATTAATGCAATGGGATGAGTCATATCTATATTTATAAATTGAAACATGTGTAAGGAAAGTGGGTGGTATCTATATTTATATGATCATATAAACTTTCAGAGACATCCTAGATACAAATAATCTCATCTACTACATAATATAGATTGATAATAACACTATGGGAAGGGCTTTTCAGTAACTCCATCTAATCTAGAGGATATCCATCATGACCCCACTATTACAACCTTGGACTCACAGGAAGCTAAGTGCTATTGAAATTTAGTCCTTAGTTGAAAATCCTTTTCCTTTTCAAATTTAGATAGTAATCAAAATGCTTTTTTTATGCTTTTCCAAATCCCCAACCTGGGAACATTTAGATTTAAATAGATAACTACCATCCTCACCGGATTTATCTCCCAAATAGTTATTAATGCATTTTGTTTCCTAGGAATCATCCTCCATCTCTTATAAACATGAACCTATGTTTCCTACACTACCAAGATTAGTATTCATCCCATAACAAGTATCGGTGGTCATTTTGGATGAATTCATAGGATAACATCTACCACCAATAGAGTAAATATTTTCTTAAATTCCATTACCCATTTCCTTCAAAGAATGATGAAATTATATGAAACATTCTAAAGTTAGGATATCTTTATTTGAAATCCCCTTTTTGTGTATTTAATTATTTTGTAAAATAATAATATTATCAAATCAAACCGGATGGATATGAATTGAAAATGGATGGATGTCAATCGTATGATAAAAGAGTATGAACATGGGGTGAAAGAGTCCAGAAAGCTTGCAATAGATCATGAATACGACCCTTCTAAAATACTTTTCCATGTTTACATTGTTTTTATTTAAGACTAATTAGTCTAGAGGAGTTTGAAGACCAATTAATCTATCAATGAATAGATTAAAGTTATAAATGTTTGACTAAACAAGTGTAAAAACGGAATGTAGGTAGTGACTGGGATAACACTGCCTTTTATGGATCTTGTTGTATGATTACAAGTGGGGAAAATGAAGAATACCATTTCGAGGATGTGATTACAGGTGTGAATGATGATGAAGATCATATTGAGGAAATCCCAATTATATTTGAAGATGAACATCATGATTGTCTAAAATAGTTTGAGAGGTTAAAGAGTTATGAAAAGACATCATTGTTTGCCGGTTTTACTAAATATAAAATAATTTCAGTCATACTAAATCTTTATAATTTAAAATCTATAAATGGATGGCTTGATTCTAGTTTTATTGAAATACTTACTCTCTTTAATGATATTATTCTTGTAGTTAATGAGTTTCCTAGCCATACATATGATTCTAAATGAATGTTATTTCTAATGTATATGATCACTAAAGGAATACATGCATGTTCAAATGATTGTATAATATTTCAAAAAGAACAAAAATCACTTAAATAATTCCCAAGGTGTGGTTCTTCTCAATGAAAGAAAAATTAATTGGGTCCAATAAATTTTGTATGGTACTTTCCAATCATTCCAAGGTTTAAGTGCCTATATAGAAGTGAGGAGAATAAAAAGAAATTGACTTGGAATGTAGATAAAAGAAATAAATATGGGAAAATGTTTCACCCAACGGACTCTCCTAAGTAGAAGATAATTTATCACAAGTATCCTGAATTTGAAAATGAGCTGAGAAACCTTTGTCTTAGGCTATCTACAGATGGAGTGAATCCTTCTATTTTTCAAAGAATCACTCACATTACATGGCCAATTATATTGGTAAATTATAAATTTCCACCGTGGTTATGAATGAGACAAAAATACATTATGTTATCTATACTTATCTTATGACCAAAGAAATCATGTAATGATATTGATTTTTATTTGGCTCCATTGATCAGAGATTTGAAATTATTGTGGTATTCATGTGTTAGGTTGTATGATGCTTACCATAATAAATATTTTACATTGAGATCCATATTGTATGAGATGAGAAATGAATTTCCTTCTTAAGGATATTTTTTAGGATATAAAATTAAAGGAACTCAAGGGTGTCCCATTTGAGAACAATGTATACAATAAATTAGGTTCTAACATTCATTGAGGGATGTATTTCTAGGACATCACATATTTATACCCAGGTGACATGAGTACTGATACTAGACGAAAAAATTGGATGGGAGTTCAGAAGAACATACAACACCATCTCCACTAATAAGTTATAAACTATTTGATAAAGTCAAAGACACAGACACTGATTTTGGAAAACATTTTTTGAAAAACCATAAAAAACCGATTGAAAAAAGAGAATAGTTTTTTTTGAATTATAATACTCGAATTGTTTGTATGTCAGGAATTTTATTTATTTCATGCATATTGAAAAAAATATGTGATAATTTCATTGGAACATTACTAAATGCACCCAACAAAAAAAAATATAGAGTTAAAGATAGGTTAGACAATATTGGCATGGGAATATAGGAAAAATTTTCACTAGTGAAGGGTGAAAAATAGACTTTTCTTCCTCTAATTGCTTACACTATTTCCAAGAAGGAGCGATATCATTTTTAAAACATCTTGAATAATGTAAATTATTTATAGGGGTATTCACTGAATATCAATAATATCATGTTAATGACTGATTTAATGTTAATGTGTCCAAAATCAAATGAATGTCATGTTTTGATGCAAGATATAATGACTTTAGATCTAAATTGAATTTTTCCCAAGAATTTCATCCATATGTTAACCAAGATCATTTCTTTTTCAAATCTATTAAAAAAAATTATAGATCTGAAAAAATGTAAAACTATAGAAAAATAAAATTTCCATCGTATTATGTGAATTCGAAATTTTATTCCCACCAACATAATTTGATACGACGGTTCACTTGATGGTTCATTTAGTGAGAGAGATTATACAAGTACCCAGACATAAACATTACATAATATTGAATTAAATGAATAATTAACATTGAGGATCTTTTCAAGTTTAGAGTTTTAGAGAATTAGGCCATAACTATTACATTACATATCAAAAATTAAAAAGCAGACACTTCTAATCAGTTTCCAATTTTTTTTCACAAAATAAAAACTCTTAAAAAGAAACATGTCTAGTTCCATGATTTAGACAACATGACTTTTCCTTGATCTCATCCTTGACCCTATTCATCTTTAAGTCATGTGGAAAACATTTCAAAAACTTGGGATGATCATAAAAATCTTAGTAAGGGTTATAAAATAAGGAAGGAAAACATTACCCCATTAATAAATAAAAATCAATGAAACCAATACTTTTCAATCATAACATACCTTACGAAATCATAAGATTTATGAATAACACAAAGAAATCATAAATAATAAAGGTAATTTATGGAATTTATAACATACTTACATTGTAGCAATCACAACAACAAAGGGAGTGACATTTGGAATACCCATCATAGTATATTCCCTAAATATGTTAGGAGAAACATTAAAGTTTCCCTTCATCACGTTACCCAATGCATTGGAGAGCTATCTCGGGCTCAACCACCCTAGGTTAATCATGGAACCACCCGTATATGTAAACAATGACCAATAACCATAACACAATCATAACACATAACAGAAGAATAAAGGAAAGATAACATTTCCACATTCCAATCACAATATATTAAATCAATATATTGAAATAAATAATGCTCTATCAAACCATTTTCAAAACCGTTTAAAACATTTAATAAAGATATTTTTGAATAAAATTGTACAATACCAATTTGAAGTTTTTGAAGGAATTAACATTTTAAAATATTAATTTCCATATATATAAATCATTAAAACAATTTTGAAAACATGGACATTAATGATAAAGATTTAGAAGATTAAATCATTAAAACAATATTTTAGTTAAGGAGTTCCTAACCAAATGAGAGATGCTTAAACACAAATAATTGAGGAATATCATTTAATCAAAACTTTATAATATCATGATAATAAAGGTATACGTGATATAATATGAAATTGGACCGTATATACACCATATAAAAGTGAATTGGCACATAAAAACAATGAAGAATCAATGAAATGTAAATTGAGACGAAATACATTATAAATATGGTATCCTTAGATTAAGGATAAGAAAATTACATAATTATGTGTGAAAAATATAAATACACACAATATGATTGGATATTCAGTGTAAAATAATCATAGTCCATTCACACATATTCATATCATGGCATAATCAACAAGTGGAAGTTTAACCCAAAGAATTGAAATTGGGTTAAGAAGTCCCCTTAAATAAATTTGATAGCCTAACAACGTCACTTTATAATTCCGAAAATGAGTTGATGAGAGAAAAATGGGTATCTCATCACTTGGACATAAAATTTATAGCATTAAGGATATATAATAACATATCACCACATAAGGATGCAAATTAAAAGACATAAAAAAAGTATTTTAAAAAGAGGAGGGTGAAAGGATCCCTTACCGATTTGGTAACATACGAAACATACACTCCATGAAAGGATGATCATAAAATGAATATGTAAATACCAATAAAATAATGTATATTACACAAATAATAAAATCATGTGTAATACATACACCCCACAAAAGGAAATAGGGGATAATATAGCATGAATCACACAGGAATAAAAAGTGAGATGAAAACCCCTTACCTCGTTGTAATCAATCGAGTCGTATGAAGAAAAGTTACTAATAACCAAATGAATCAAAAAATAACATGAATATAAAGATAATCATGATAATTTATATCAAATGGAAGTGAAAAATACACCACATGAAATAAATAAGTGGCAAATAATGGAAATCTCATAGAATTAAAAGTGAGATAAGAAACCCCTTACCTCATGTCCGACTTGACTTGTTTGTTACTTGTTCTTACTGAATAATAAACTTAATTTAATATATACTTGATTAATAACATTTTTAAATTTTATTATTCCTTTTATATAACTTATTACCATGTTATAAACATTATGTAGTAATTTAAGTTAGTAATGGTTGTTTTGTCGATATATGGTACTTGAGTAAAAAATAAACACCTTATAATTACAGGTTGTCCATGTGGTCAAGAGTACATTATCTACAGAATTATATTAATGATTTATATATCATATATATGATATATATCCAGTATATATATGTATTTATAATATTACATAACATTTAGAGGTAAGAAATGAAATGCACTGTTCATGGAGGCGGTAAGCCGTACGTACGCAAGAATGCTACTTTCATTTCTATTTTGTATTTAACGGAATGAGAACATAATGATACATAGGTATATTATAATTCCAGTATAATATAATATATAATTTCATTAACTCCATTATTTATAAGTCCCACGTATGGCATGAACAATTCATATCACTTTGAGGGGGCGATAGTCCGCAATTTCTCAAATAAATTTTCGCATTTACCTATAATGGAAACCATAAAGGTATGCTATAAATAAAAAAATACATAAGAATAAAGAAAAAATAAACATAATATATATATCATATATAAATAAAATTCCATCATAATGGCCACCATAAGAGGCGGTATGAGATAATTGAACAATCATCGTTCTGTGAGGCATTAGTTTTCCATCCCCAGAAATAGTATGTTCTTTACCCATTAGATGGAGGTGTGTGAATGTGTAGTTATAATACTCATTATAAAAACAACATAGTATATTTATTATACTGGTGTTTTTATAAAATAAATGAATTAAAATATTTTAGGGGTTTGGAGATGTAAAATAAAACAAAAGGACTTAAGAGAAGACATTACCTTTAAATTGGGTATCTCCCTTTAGATTTAACCAAAATGTTTACATGAATTTCTATATGCCTAAGGTTAGGATTCTGGGTGGAATATAGGGATATTGAGAGATTATTTGGGAAGGGTTTAGATGATAAAAGGTGATTGAGAGGTGTGAGGAATGGTTTAGAAGTGGTGTCCTTTTATAAGGGGGTGGGGATGGGCTTTTTAGGAAATTGTGAAAATATTATTTTATTATATAATGATTTTCTGTTTCTAAAGATTCAAAACTAAATGAATTTAAATATAAGATGACTCATTTTATAAATAAAGTCATCCAATAAAAATTCAATAGGTTTTGTTTATTATTTTAATCTTTATAATCTAATTTATTTAAATCGTTTATTAATTAGGTAAACATTGCATCATTATTGTGTCAAAAATAATTTTATTTATTTGATGTCTAAAAATTATAAAAAAATACCATGATGTAGGAAGGATTTTCAGATTTCCAAAAAATATTTATAGTCTAAAATATAACTTATATAACCCCATGTAAAAATTAATTTACTAAAATATATTTTTTTATGTCATTTTTGCCTTTACTTTTAGTTAATTAAAATAAAGTGTCATTATCACTCTTAAGTAGCTCCATGAAGTCCCAAAATCTACCCAAGGAGGACCATGGTCATCCATGACTCATCCAATAAGGTTAAGACAAGTTTTAAAGTATTTTTTTATTATTATAATATTCTTTTTACCTTGAATTACCCTATTTAACTTTAACTGCGGTAAATAAAAGTCAAAAGTTACTGTTCACCAAAAAATATTTTATTCTTATTGAACCACATTTTACTTAATAATAACTAACATGTATGTCATATTTTCAAAATTCAATTCACAGAAGTGGTAAAAAAAATTTTAAATGAAAAAGTAAGATTTTTAACTACTACTTAGTGGTTTCACTATTCATCAAAAATTGAAGTTTTTCAAGAAAATACCAAAAATAAAGCCTAAGATATATTTGATATTCCAAATTCAAAAAGGATTTTAGTTTTACCAAATTTAAAGCATATAAGTTTGATTAATTAATTTAAAATTAATTCCCGTTGTCAAAACAAAAAACGCGTTTTTAAGAAATAATAACTATCAAATGATTGACACTTGTTCATGCCCAATTTCAAAGTGAAATTTCTTCCAATTACCAACAATGGATTAAATGTTAAAAATATAATCCAATTACACTTTAAAACCAATTAAAAATATAATCTATCCATATAAATAAATTATATTGAAAGGTAGATTTGAATTAAAATACAACATTTTTCACTATTCATTAAAATGGATTTTATCAGAAAAATACCAAAAATTTACCCAAAGTAAATTTTGATGTCCTGATTCTAGAAAAAAAAATTATTTTGTCAAATAGAACATATAAAAGTAACCAAAAGTATATTTAAATAGGGTTCTCCATCAAAAGGCAGTAAATTGACCTTTTAAAACATATTAGAGTATTTATGCTTAAAATCATATTCTTTCTTATTTTAATCTTCTAAAATTTATTGGATAAATGTAAAAATACTTAACAAACATGTATAATCATTTTGTAGTTAGTTCTGTTCATTCCCACCATTAAAAAGGCTAGGCGTTAACTACTATTTAAAATAATAATAATAATATATTATTTTTCAGTACAACTCAACATTGTGTGCAACATAAGATTTCAAAGAAATCCATTGTTGTGTATCAGGTACGCCATCGAACATAGAATCCCCTTTAAATTAAATTAATAATTATTTTAAAAATATTAATAAATATGAAAATGTCATATTCTTTATTTACCTCGGATGTTATATCCTTCCCCCCTTTTGGGAATTGCATCCTCATAATTTTAAAATTAGGCTCAGAAACTTCATTGAATGTCCCACATCAGAAAAAGAGTCAATAAATATATCACTTTAAAATAAAAGAAGAGAAGTAAAAAGGTCACCCAAGACAACATATACTAGGATTCCATGAAAACATAGATATAGAGGATAAAACAAACCATCAAGTTCTGATGGAGAGTGATAGAAAACATGATTAAGAGAAAGTTAACCACCAGAAAATCACAAACTTGTGATGGGTTAAACAGTCTCTGATTCCCCAGTAGGAAAATTTAACAGAAAAAAATTTATGTTTTAAGTTACTTTTCATAAATTTGAGGAATTTATTTATGATCTTAACTAAAAAAATAAGGAAACATACTTACTTGTCATGTAGACTTTCATCCTTTACTAAATTCCTACCACAAACTCAATTTTTCTCTAAACAATGAGTATTCAAGATGACTTGTTCACATTGAAAATTCCATAATGAACTTATAGATAATCACATAATCCACAAAAGATGAACTATATTTTTCCCATGTATTTAGACATTAACCAAAACCAAAATGGTTAGTAAAAGATCAGATAATCCCCAAAAGGATAATCTTTTACAAAAAGAAAAACTACTCTTAATCTCCAAATTTTTTCAAACAATACCCAAAGTTCAAAAAAGACCATTCAATAAACAAATATCCATAAAATTCTTTAAATTAATCAAAAATAATATTGAAACCCAAATCTCAGAAGGATTTAATTACATAGTCTTCCAAGATAAATCTTATCATTTATCTCCAAATAATATGAGTTACTCTTAAAGTCTCATATTGAAAATTAATTAACCTTATAAAAAATTCTCCATGATAAGTTAATAATTTCCAAAGATAACCCAAAATCAACTTATTCTTGATTCATAAAATCATCTAACTAAAAATAATTAGTCATACTAACCAGGGACTTCACATAGTCTAGTGGTAGGTGATAAATCCCAGTCGTACTTTGGTTGTGGGTTCGATTCCCACGGCTTTGTCTGATATGATGGGTTTTCATGTGGTATGCATGTTGTCCTTTTTCAAAAACATTATAATTTTATAACATTCCCAAAAAAGAGATAAATTCATCAAAAATAACCATAACATATTTTAACCACAATGGTTATCTAATAACTTTCATTTTGCATCCCAAAATGTATTAACCTGTAATTGCCTCAAATTCAAGGATCATATATACCCAAATGTTTCTTTATAACTATATCCACAAAGAAAAATATAATTATTCCTTGAATAAAATTTTCATATATCAAACTTCAGGGTTACACAAAATATAAAAAGTATTCTAATGTAATCCCATCATCAAAAGAGCCTTATAATTTTATGCATTTCACCTTCCTAAAATGTACCATAACTCTTGAATCCATTATATGTAGATTTTTTACTCATTAAAAATTCTTCATGATTCATTATCCATTCTTTTACAACATATTATATAATACTTCATTCCTAAAAACAAAATCATTAATCATATCCTAAGATTCAATAACGTCAAAACAATAGCTAAGAAATAATTCATACCTTTCATTGGTCATTGTCAGTTTCCTCATCTTCAATTGGAATGGCTTTAGGAATTGGTAAAAATATATTTGTATGATCATTCTGATCCCATTTCTGAACTTTCTTTGTAGGAAATCTATTTGTATAATAACCATGAGCACCATGTTTAAAACATTCAATTGATCCTTCAGAAAGAACTTCTTTCTATTTCCTAGAGTCATCTAGATTCTTCCTTTTTCCATGGTAGGTTCTTTCTTTATGTCCTTTATTCCCACATCTATATCATCTCCCCATTCCTTTAAAAAAATTTCCTTGGTGTTTCTTTCCACATCCTTGACACATAGGTTTTTGAAAATACATACCTTTATGATTATTACATGAAATTCCGTAGGGATTTGTTTCTCGTATATATGATGACTTATAAAAATCACCATGGTTCAGGTGGTCAATCATGGCTCTAGATAGTTGGTTGAGAATAACCAAAAGAGTTCTCATTGAATCTCCTATTTCATTCAGTTTCTCATTAATAAAACCATCATAGTTTTCTTCACATCCACTATTACTTTGGTGCCTACTAGATCTATCTATTTACTAAAACCAAAAAGGTAAGTGTGTATATATCAGTAAAATCATTAAATAATATCTTATGAGGAGGGTAAATACTAATATATACTTATTAATGTTATCTTAAAATCATTCAATTTGTCTAAAATAACTATGAATCTTTCTAAAATCCTAACCATTATGGTAATGTCACTTATGCTTAAAGAACACCCTAACCTCTAAAGTTATCTCAACCGACCTTTGATACCAACTATAAGGACCCAACCTTAAACATTACATAATATTTAATTAAATGAATTATTCACATTAAGGATATTTTTAGGTTTAGAGTTTTAGAGAATTAGGCCATAAATATTACATTACATCTAAAAAATTACAAAGGAGACACTTCTACTCAGTTTCCGATTTTTTTCACAAAATAAAAACTCTTAAAAAGAAACATGTCTAGTTCCATGTTTTAGACAACATGACTTTTCCTTGATACCATCCCTGAACCTATTCATCTTTAATTCTTGTGGAAAAAATTTCAAAAAGATGGGATGAGCATAAAAATCTTAGTAAGGGTTATAAAATAAATAAGGAAAACATTATCCCATCAATAAATACAAATCAATGAAACCAATACTTTTCAATCATAACATATATTACGAAATCATAAGATTTATGAATAACACACAAAAATCATAAACCATAAAGGTAACTTATAGCATTCATAACATAATTACATTGTAGCTATAATAGCTACATAGGGAGTCACATTTGGAATACCCAACATAGTATATTACCTAAATCTCTTAGGAGAAATATTAATGTTTACCTCCATCACATTACCCAATTCATTGAAGAGCTATCTCAGGTTCACCGGCCCTAGGTTTATCATGGAACCACCCATATACGTAAACAATGCCCAATAACCATAACATAATAATAACACACAACACAATAATAAATGGAAGATAACATTTCCACATTCCAATCATAATATATAAAATCAATATATTTAAATAAACAATGCTTTATAAAACCATTTTCAAAGCCATTTAAAACATTTAATAAAGAAATTTTTGAATCATAGTGTCCCATACCACTTTGAATCTTTTAAAGGAATTAAAATTTTAAAAAATTAATGTATATATAAATAAATCCTTAAAACCATTTTTAAAACATGTACATTAATGAGAATGATTTAGAAGATTAAATCATTAAAACAATATTTTAGTTAAGGGGTTCCTAACCAAATGAGAGATGCTTGAACAAAAATAATTGAGGAATATCATTTAATCAAAACTTTATAATATCATGAGAATAAAGGTATTCAAGATATAAAATTCCATTGGATAGTATATACACCATATAAAAGTGAATTGGCGCATAACAACAATGAAGTCTCAATGAAATGTAAATTGAGACGAAATCCCTTATAAAGACAGTATCATTAGATTAAGGATAAATAAATTGCATAATTATGTGTGACAAATATAAGTACACTCAATATGATTGGATATTTAGTGTAAAACATCATAGGTAATTCACACATATTCATGGCATGACATTATCAATAAGTGGAAGTTTAACCCAAAGAATTGAAATTGGGTTAAGAAGTTCCCTTAAAGAAATTCGACAGCCTAACAACATCACTTTAAAATTATGAAAATGAGTTGATGAAAGAAAAAAGGGAATATCATCACTTGGACATACAATTTACATCAATAAGGATATATAATAACAAATCCCCACATAAGAATATTCAAATTAAAAGACATAACAAAAATAAGTCTTTTTAAAAGAGGAGGGTGAAAGGTTCCCTTACCGATTTGGTAACATACATAACATACACTACAAGAAAGTATGATCATACAATGAAGATGTAAATAACCATAAAATAAAGTATATTACATAAAGAATAAAATCATGGGTAGTACATACACCACACAAAAGGAAATAAGGGCAAATATAGCATGAATCTCACGAGAATAAAAAGTGAGATGAAAACCCCTTACCTCATTGTCATCAATCGATTCGTTTGACCAAAAGTTACTAATTACCAAATTAATCATAGAATACCATGAATATAAAGATAATAATGATAATATATATCAAATTTAGGTGAACAATACACCACTTGAAATAAATAAGTGGAAAATAATGAAAATCTCATAGAATTAAAAGTGAGATAAGAAACCCCTTACCTCGTGTCCGACTTGACTTGTTTGTTCCTTGTTCTTTCTGAATAATAAACATAAGTTAATTTATACTTGATTAAGAATTTTTTTAATGTTTATTATTACTTTTATATCACTTATTATCATGGTATAAACATTATGTAATCATTTAAGTTAGTAATGGTCGTTTTGTCGATATTTGGTACTTGAGTCAAAAATGAACACCTTATAATTACGAGTTGTCCATGTGGTCAAGAGTACATTATCTCTATACTTATATTCATGATTTATATATCATATATTTCATATATATCCAGTATATATATGTATTTATAATATTACATAACATTTAGAGGTAATAAATGAAATGCACCATTCATGGAGATGGTAAGCCGTACGTACGCATGAACGATAATTTCATTTCTATTTCATATTTAATGGAATGAAAACATAATTATAAAAAGGTATATTATAATTCCAGTATAATATAATATATAATTTCATTGACTCCATCATTTATAAATCCCACGTATGGAATAAACAAGTCATATCACTTTGAGGGGGCGGTAGTCCGCACTTCCTCAAATGAAATTATCACGTTTACCTATAATGGAAACCATAAAGGTATGCTATAAATGAAAAAATATAGAAGTATAAAGAAAAAATAAACATAATATATATATCATATATAAAAAATATTCCATCATAATGGTCACCATAAGAGGAGGTAGGAGATAATTGAACAATCATCATTTCGTGAGGCGTTAGTTTTCCATCCACAGAAACAATATGTTCTTTACCCATTAGATGGAGGTGTGTGTAAGTGTATTTAGAATACCCATCACAACAAAAACATAGTATATTTAGTATACTGGTTTTGTTATAAAATAAAGGAATAAAAATAGTTTAGGGGGTTGGAGATGTAAAATAAAACAAAAGTACATAAGAGAAGACATTACCTTTAAATTGGGTATCTCCCTTTGGATTGAACCGAATGGTTTACTTGAAGTGCCTTATACCAAAGGTAAGGATTATAGGTGGAATAAAAGGATATTGATAGATTATTTGGGCAGGGTTTGTAGGAGAAAAGGGGCTTGAGAGGTGTGAGGAATGGGTTAGAAGTGCTGTCCTTTTATAAGGGGGAGGATGGACTATTTAGGAAAGTGTGACAATATTATTTTTTTATATAATGATATTTAGTTTATAATCATCCAAAACTCATTAAAGTCAAATATAATATGACTAATGGTCTAAATAAAATCATACAATAATAATTAAACAGGTTTTCGTTATTTTTTAATCTTTATAATCTAATTTATTTAAATCATTTATTAATGAGGTAAACACTGCATCATTATTGTGTCATAAATAATTTTATTTATTTGATGTCTAAAAATTATAAAAAAATTCTATGATGTAGGAAATATTTTTATATTTCCATATAATATTTATAGTAAAAAATATAACTTATATAACCCCATGTAAATATTGATTTACTAAAAGATATTTGTTTATGTCATTTTCACCTTTACATTAAGTTAATTAAAATAAAGTGTCATTATCACTCATAAGTTGATCCATGGGGTCCCAAAATGGACCCAAGGATGCCCATGGTCGTCTATGACTCATCCAATAAGATTATAACAAGTGTTAAAGTAATTTTGTATTACTATAATATTGTTTTTATTTCGAATTACTGTATTTACCTTTAACTGCGGTAAATAAAAGTCAAAAGTTACTATTTACAAAAAATTATTTTCATCTTATTGAACCAAATTTTACTTAATAATAACAACAATGCATGTAATATTTTCTAAATTCAATTTACAGAAGCGGTAAAATTTCATTTAAATGAAAAAGTCAGATTTTTAACTAATACTTAGTGGTTTTCCTATTCATAAAAAATTGATGTTTTTTCAGAAAAATACTAAAAATTCTCCCTATGATATATTTGATATTAAAAATTCAAAAATTATGTCTATTTGACCAAATTTAAAACATAGAATATGGACTAATTACTTTAAAATTAAATCCCATTGTCAAAACAAAAAGCGTGTTTTTAAGAAATAATAATTATCAAATGATTGACACTTATTTTTGCCAAATTTCAAAGTGAAATTTTTTCAAATTACCAAAATTGGATTAAATAGTAAAACATTAATCTAATTACACTTTAAAACCAATTAAAAATATAATCTAACAATATAAATAAATTATATTAAAAGGGAGATTTGAATTAAAATACAGTATTTTTCACTAATCATTTAAAATTTAATTTTATCAGAAAATTACCAAAAATTTACCCAAAGTAAATTTTGATGTCCCAATTATAGAAAAAAAAATATTTTGTTAATTAGAACATATAAAAGTAAACAAAACTAGATTTAAAGAGGGTTCTCCATCAAAAGGTGGTAAATCATCCATTTAAAGAATATAAGAGTATTTATGCCTAAAATCAGATTCTTTATTATTTTAAGCCTCTAAAATTTATTAGATAAATGTAAAAATATATAACAAACATGTATAATAATTTTTTAGTTAGTTCTCTTCATTCCTTCCATTACAATGGCTAGGCATTAACTACTATTTAAAATAATAATATTATTATATTATTTTTCAGCACAACTCAATGTTGTGTGCAACGTCAGATTTCAATGAAACCTGTTGTTGTGTATCGGGTACACCATCGAACATAACATCCCCATTAAAATAAAATTAATAATTAATTTACAAATATTAATAAATATGAAAATGTCATATTCTTTATTTACTTGGGATGTTACAGATTAGACTATGTGGCATTGTACATTATAGATGGATGTACCCCATTGAAAAATATATGAATATTTTGAAAGGGTATGTCAAAAATAAAATTCTTCAAAAGAGTTATATTGTAGAGTGATATATTGTTAAGTAAGCCATTGAATTATGTGATAACTACTTTTCTGGTGTGGAAATACTTGTTCTACTAATATCTAATCACATCGGGAAGCTTTTGGGTGAAGGAATTTCTAGAATAGATGTTTTCACATTCACTATTTTAGATTGGGATCAATCTCACCTTTACATATTGTATAACAGTTTATAGATTTCCCCATATGTTGAAACCCAAAAATAAATTCATAGGCACTTGAATATATCAAGGGATGAAATATTGATATCAGATACACATAATCAATAAATTATAGGATGGTTTTGAGACCATATTTATAAGGTGTTAAATGAATATCCAGATTGAATTTGAGAATGACTTTGATGGATAAACATAGGACCAAGTGTGTATATATAATCTTATAATGGTTATGTATTTAATGTTTATAGATTCTATAAAAAAGATCATGATGATGAAAATACCAAGAAAAATAACGGATTTAAAATTATGGATGAATAGATACATGTATCTATTAGTAAGGATTGAAATCCAATTTATGTGAATATGTCATAATTTGACACCATCAAACAAATATGGTAGTTGGATTATATAACATTCCAAGTGATAGGTTTTGAATGAAATTGGGTTGATAATATTAGTGTGGTTAAAATAGATGAATTTGGATTCATGAACGCAAAATTCAGTAAGGAAGGGTGTAAAGGTGAACCATTTATAATGGAATCATAGGAAGTACCAATATTTTATATTCCATATCAAGTTAACCAAAAGTGATCAATTGTTCTATTATTAACCAAAACCGCTAAAGGATTAGATGAAAATTCATCCGAGGATAAAACTTTCATTGAGATACTTTAATCATTTCAAAGCCATCCTAATGTAGATAGGGTATTTTATGTCAGAGGGTAAAACAATGAAACGATTTGGATACTCGATAGAGGGGTGAAATAACTTCAACTTAAAAAAAAAATAGATTTCAATAATGAGGTAATTTTTTTGTAATATACATTGTGTTACCTCATATTATAATATATTCACTGATTAAATTTTGTAATCTAAATTAAATTTTGAATAAATTATATAGATAAGGACTTATATACATGTTGATGCTCCCAATATTTAGAAAAAATGGGTTTCTCAACCTGATGCTACTTCTAGTGAAGAGGAATAACAAACTTCTACGCATGATGATGCTACCAATCCAAAGGAACAACATATTAATGAAAATGAACCCAAGGAAATAGTAGAATTTTAATAAGAGATATGCCAAAAATAATAGGAGTTTCATAGAATGATGGTGTTAGAAAAATTTATTAAGGCGAATATTAAAGGCATCAAATTTGAGGTCGAATGGAATGCATGGTGACATCTTGTTAACCCCAACAAGGACATGTTCAGTAGTTTCATTAGGATCACCACTCAGTAGAATATTCAAATTGATGTAGATTCATGGAACCTTGTTTTACCCACACTTAAGAAATTTATTTGGGAAGATATTAGGGTAAAGTTATGACATCCTTTACTTATTTTACTAAGAAACAAAATAATTAAACATTGGTATACTCTTCATTATCCTTTACAGAGTGCATTTATATTAGATGAACCCATAGGAAATTTTTATTAATTATTTATGGAAAGTCTCATAAAGGCTTTCACAGTATTCTAATGAAATTTCATCTCAAAGATGCTGGATGGAAAATAAACCCTCACCCACTACATATGTATGCACACCTGATAAGCTAAGAAGTACGGGATGCATTTACTAGCTATCGTGAGGAGATATCTTTTCAAGTACATTGTGGATGGTAATACCTTGTTTAAAAATACATGTATTTATCACTTTGATTAATAATTTTTAATTTATGAAATAGAAAATTAGTTGTGAAAATAATCAACAGGAAAAAAACCAATGTACCCCTACTTTAAAGAAAGGATGCGGTGCGCTTCACTTGAAAAAAATTTGGTACGTATTTTAAATTTACCATAATACATTTATGTTACATGAAACAAAAACATAATTATGTTACACTATTTATATACAGATTTATGAATCCAAATCCAAATCCACTTCCATCCCACTTCATGTGCTATAGAATGAGGAACATATAAATCAAGAGGGGATACTAATAGATGAAAACACTCACAAATTGTGGGAAGCATGTGCAAGTATGACATTATAAGTTATTTATTTATTTATTTAAATTTCAATTACAGAAAAATGATTAATTATTGTCCCATATTTTCTATCCAAATTAGACACAAGAATCATCAACTACTATACTAGATGAACACCTAATATTAGTGTTCATGAAGTGGACGAAACAATATGGTTTCATAAAAGGTGCGGGTTTTGGGGTGACACCATGAACATATTTCATGAAAAGAAAAAATATGGGGTAAAGATAAAAAATAGAAGATGTGTAGGAATGATTAGCTTTCCTTGAAGAAAAATTTCATTGAAAGTCGGAGTTTCTAGAAAATGTTACATGTACTATTATTCTACACAATAAAAAACTTCCAACTGGTCACGTGAGAGTGGGGATCACCAAATCTCATGATCCGAGTGTTGAGATACCTGTTCCACTTAATGCTACATATATTATATACAGTTGAGCAAGATATTGGAAGATTTGTAGCTTTGTCATTAGATATTTAAAAGAAATGATGACAGTGAGGTATTCATTTCACATTTATTTCCCATGATAAACCTTTAAGAATTAATGAAAAAGGGTTCAAATCAATGAATGTTGTTAAATACAAAGAAAGTGAATGGGGTTAAATGAAATGTATAATCAAAACCATATAAAGGATTAACCAAATGATCAAAAAGGTCCTCAAAAATGACATTTAACCAACCCATTCAATATCCACATTTACAAACATTAATGGTTCATGAAAATATAAGGTTACAAAGTGGAAGTAATCACATAGTTGATTTTGAGGAACAATAGTATGGAGATACCATTATAGACTTCATTAATCTTGAGAATATAATTGAAATACTCAAGTATGAATGGCTAGGAGTCTCAATTGTAAATGTATACATGAGGTGTTTTTTTGGAATATTTTTTTCAATAGCTGATATACTATGTTAATTATGAATAAATACAATTCATATTTTATGCAGACATATATATATATCAATACCAATTTAAGGGATTATCCCATGAACATAAATATAAACTCATTAGTCCTCACATGACTTCTATATACCAAACCAAAATGAAATCAGTTAAAATTCAAAAAATAATGAAAAAAATGGATTTATCATTTGAATGTAAACTGTGGGATGATATACCCTTATTAATACCAATGATTCAGGGGTAAAACTATATAATTTAATCATATTAAATATATTTTAATTCCTTTAATTACTTTTTCCTTTTTAGGGAACATTGGGTACTTATTGCATTCAATTTGGATACTGCAAAGATTTATTTACTAGATTCACTATGGGGATACCCAAAAAACTGATCACACATGATGACATTTTTCAATTTTTAATACACTAAATCCAAAATTTTATAACTAAAAATCAAGTTATCTTTATATATTATATTTTCATGAGAATTTTTTTATGACAAGGTAGTGTTTAAATATCATCAAAATCATGGAATGAGGATATTCCATGCACACAAGGTGCCCATTGAATTATAAAAGTGGATAAGTACTACCATGACTGTCTAAAATAATCATACTCAAAAGACAAAATAGATTTGTTTCAAAATGAAAGGGAATCATACCTGGTATCAGAATGCACACATATATTATGAATATGTTACTTATTACTACTTATTTAGTTGATTTTATCATCATTTTATCTACTTTTTTAGTTAATTTACTCATAATTTCTATCTAATATTTATTTTGTTAATTTACAAAGACATCATAAAGAAATGACTTCACCAACACATCTGATTTACTCCTTTACTATGATCATTGTCACGACCAGTCCCCCAGGGCTTGTTTCGTGACTACCCCAAGCCCGCCTTCCATTGGCCAGGGGCTAGCGACTAGCACCAAATAGGGATATCCCAAAAAGGGAAGGTATTTTCCTTTAAAAATATACACATTCACACAAAAAAAATTATGGAAATGTAAATACTACGTAAACCACAACTATCACAAGACAAATACTGTGAATGAAATACAAACTGAAAGTAAATGGGCCAGAATACAAACCCATCAAAATAAAACTACAAACAAAAGGGATTACAAGATCACTGATAAGACGTCCAATGAAAACCCCACCTAATGGGTAGGTGTAGAGTAGGTACCAGATGCCGTAGAAGTATACTCGTCTATCCTATATCACTAAGCACCACCTGGTCCCATACCACCAAAGTCTCCGTCGAAACGTTGGTCACTTGTAAGGGACACAACACATGTGGGTGAAGCCCATGTAGGGGTGAGTAACACAATAATATATAGGGACCCCAATCCACAAAGGAAATACCAAAAAGCATAAATACAAAGAAAAACCAAAAAGCATGATCAAAAAGAAAAAAAAGTCACACTTAGTATAACTCAAAGTATAGGAAGTATAATTATTAGTCGTAAAGGTGAACATTTGTACTACTAAGGGATTCATCATCTGGGCCCACTTATCACATGGGCCAGCTGGATCACTGAGACCTACTCGTCTATGAGGCCAATTAGATTAATGAGACCCGCTTGTCTTTGGGCCAGCCAGATCACTTAGACCTGCTTGTCTCTAGGCTATCTTGATCACTAAGACTCGTTCGTCTCTGAGCTAGCTGGATCACTAAGACCCCCTCTTCTCTAGGCCAACTGAATCAGTAAGACCCAAACATCTATGTTCCAATTGGATCACGAAGACCTACTCCTCTCTTGGAAAACTGGATCACTAATACCCTGTCATCTCTTAGCTATCTGGATTATTAAGACCCACTCACCATATCCTTCACGTCACAACCTACTGTAGTATTCCTCCTCATAACGTGCTTAATTCCGGGATAATCTACACCTCAAGCCATCGTTCAGATCTCAAGAACTAATAAATATCACTTAGATTATTACCAAAGGACCGTCTCATCACAAGGGTCCCAACTCCACAAATGGTGCCTCAATCAGACGCACAATTTGAAAGATATTAGCGTTTTAGTAAATAGGCGCTGGTTGTGTCCAGGCCTGGTCCAACCCAGTCGGACCGACCCGACCAACCTGGACCAGGGGTCCCACATGAACCGACCCAATTTGGTCAACCCGACCTGACCCGGTGGGGTCTGGGCCGGTCCGGTCTGGCCTAACCACCGGGCCAGGCCCATTGGGCCTTGCTGGACCCGGCTTGGTTCGGTCATGGGTCCAGCCCACCGGGTCAACTAGTGAACCAGTTTCATCCAGCCTAACCCACAAATGGTGGGCTGGTTCTTTCCCATATCGGGCTTCCCAGGGTCCTGATTTGTCCCATCGACCCAGACCTCATCAGTGGGCCGACTCTTCTCTAGCCCGGGCTGCATGGCAGGCCAGTTTCCCCATAGCCGGAAACCTCATGAGGCATCGGGTTTGCACCGATTCTTCCACACACGGTCCAGGACCATGTTCTAGCTCCTACAATGGCCCGCCAGTGTGGGCCACTCCTCCAATGCGGTGCCTAAGTGGTGCCTCCCTCCAGCGCCAGTCTGCTCACGCGGACCAGTCCTTCCGCGTGACCCGCGACTCTATTTTGGGTCTAGTTCACGACCACGGTTTGTGGATTGCTGCATTCTATCACGTGTGCCTCCGACATGGCCAAGTGGCCACATCCACCCACCTCTATCTTTTGACCTTCTTGCCAATAGCTCTTGCTACTACTACCACATGCTTCCAGTGCGCTGCCTCCCACTTGCCGCAGTGTCCGGGGTGCCGCGACCTGTTTCTGCCACCACTGTCGGGTGTCGTGGCCTATTGCCACCACCGTGGGCTTGTGCCATGGTCTCTCACTAGTTCTGTAGCCCGTATGGTTTTGGCCTTTTTTTCTGGTGACTCTAATTCCAATGCACTGACCTCCATTATACCACAAAGAACAGTGAGAGAGAGAGAGATATGGGGAATCACAAAGAACACCCAAATGAACAATCAACCTTTGTTTGTGTTGGTCTGGATTTATTCATGTTAACGATATCATGATGTATAAATTATAAATCACTAGGATTTAATCCCGATATCAACCTGCAATTATATTTCCCAACCCCACAAAGAAAATCAATCCATGGATCAACTTGATATAGATTTGATCTACATTCTATTTTTGAGAGGATAGATTGGGAAAAACCAATTCACTAAGAATTTAAACCCCTAACTGGTTGGAGTTCAATCATAGGAAGAATCCATCACTAAAGGGTGATCTGTCCGTGAAGGTCCTTGATCTATCATTGGGGAAGGGATCTCTCAAAGAAGAGGGGTAGTGCTCAATTTCATTGGCGATAGTCATTCATCATTCTTCAATGATGATCCTCATGAGATTTGTGTTTTCTCCCAATGTGGTAATGACACACCCCCCAAAATTAATTCATTAAAGTAGGAAACACTTTTCTGTTACCATTTTTTCATAGTGTTATTAAGATATTTTATTTATGAAACAACATTTCAGTTTCTTTGCGTTACAACGCCGTTTCACTGCAATAGTTTCAAAAGTTCAAATAAAAATAAAATAATCAAGTTTATTTTATTTTAATTTTTATTAAAATGTTCTAAAACTATCTTTCACCCTTAACCCGTGCTAGTCAAGGTTAAGCTCAAACGAAGGGAAACACACCCTCACAAGCTAAAAGGTACTCTCATATTTCCAATATGAATTACCATTTAGGAGTTATAAGGATTTGAAAATAAAATAATTGTTACTTAATTATTTTATTCACAGCCAAAAACTACTTTCCACTATTAACCCATGCTAACCAATGTTAGGCCCTCTCTAGGTGAATCACAACACTCTGAGTTCAATGGTTCCCTCATATTTTTGATCTAGGCACTGGTTTAAATGTTAGAAGAACCCGCTCTCACTTTTATTTAATGAACCTTAAAAATAGTTTAAAAATACATTCTAGCCACTTAGGGCCTCAGGATTATGTGACGTCTCAGATATTGGTCTCAAAATAATCGCATTTACTTTTTAATTTTTTTTAGAATTCCATATTATTACGTTAATCCCCCATTTAGGGCTTTACATTCTCTTAATACAAAACAAGGGATAATCAAACAAATAGGGGTACTGAGTACAGATCTAAGTCTCTTGCTCCCACATGATCTCCTGGAGATTCCTGTGCTGCAAACTCACACGCACCAGATGAATCGAGAATCCATGAAGGATCCTCTCCTGTCGATCCTCTATATCCACCAATTACTCTGTGAGTGTCGCCTCATCATCTATCTTCCGCTCACCATGGTTGATGACGTGAGAAGGTTCATGCACGTACCTCCTCAGCTATGATATGTAGAAGACATCATGCACCCTCTCTATCTAAAGTGTTATAGCCAAGTGGTATTCCACCTCACCCACTCTACATATTATCAATAAATGTCTGATGAACCTCAAAGATAACATGCCTCCCCATCCAAATCATCATATCCATCATCAAGGAGAGACTCATCAGAATACGTGGTCCCCCTCCTAAAACTCGAAAGGTCTCTATCACCTATCAACATAGGACTCCTGTTGGATTTATGTAGTCCTCATCCACTCTTGAATGATCTGTACCTTCTCAGTGGTAGCCTATACCATCTCTAGACCCATGAGTGCTGACCCCCCTGGGTCTCTCTAGCATAACGGTGAACTGCATGGTTATCCGTACAGTGCCTCAAACAGTGCCATTCCAATGGTGAAGTGGTGTTTATTGTTGTATTCAAACTCCACCAATGGTAGGTGTTCCTCCCTACTGTGAAAAAAATCAAGGACACAAGCATGAAGCATGTCCTCCTAGGTCTGTATGGTCTGCTCTGTCTGACCATCAGTCTGTTGGTGAAAGGCTGTTCTCAAGTGCAGTTGAGTCCCAAAAGACTCCTGTAATCCATTCCACAACTAGGATGTAAAGCATGAATCATGATATGAAGCTATTTTAGATGGGAGTCCATGGAGTCGAACTATCTCCTACATGTAGAGGCATCTAAATCTCTCTATTGAACCCTTCTCTTGAATGGGTAGGAAGTGGGCCTACTTGGTGAGTCGGTATACGATCACACAAATGGTATCACGCCCCCTGGATGTATGTGGTAATTCTATTATGAAGTCCATAAATATTCCACCCCACTTCCACTATGGTACCTCGAGGGGTTGTGTCAAAACTACTGGAACCTGGTTCTCATCCTTTACTTACTGACAAGTGAGTCATCTCGAGATAAACTCTTATACTACCTTCTTTATCCCCAGCCAACGGTACTGACATCGAAAGTACTGGTACATCTTCACCACACATGGATGTACCACCAAATGGGATGTATGGAACTCCCTCAAAACCTCCTCCCACAACACCACTGGTACTACGGTGCATCCTCTGAAAAGGATGACATGCTCCCCACCTTTCTAATATCCAACATGGGATTGTCCTGAGGACATCTGGGCACATGTAGTCTCACAGTTGGCTTCTTTGAGTTACACATCCCTGACTCACTGTAAGAGTGGAGGGAAAACTACCATCAACTGAAGAAAATATGCCTCATATCTATTCACAAAGGATATCTGAAGTGAGACCAACTACTCTAAGGCCTCGTTCAGTAGCTGTGAACTTGATCTCCTATTGAGAGAATCTGCCACCACATTACCCTTCCTAGGAGTATATACTATCTCGAAGTCATAGTCCTGGAAGAACTCTAGCCAACATCACTATCTCAAATTGAGATACATCTGAGAAAATATACACTTGACACTCTTTAGGTTAGAGTATATGATAAATAGTTTTCCCATAAGGTAGTGTCACCTCATCTTCAGTGTGAAGACCATCGCCGCCAACTCAAGGTCTCGAGTTGCATAGTTCTTCTCATGTGGTATCAACTGTCATGATCCATAAGCAATAACTGCTTTCCCATGCATCAGGACACAATGAATCCTGATTCATGATGCGTCACAGTACACCACGTAGTCAGTGCCCTCCTCTAGCAGCCTCAAGAAAGAAGAACTCATCAAGCTTTGCCTTGACTACATAAAGATTTGATGGAGTCTTTCTGTACACATGAAGATTTTTCCCTTCTTCATCAATGTCTTCATGGGTGATTCTACTCTGGGGAAGCTGGGTATAAACCTCTGATAGTCTCCAGCCAACCCAGGGAAACTCTGAACCTCAATAACATTCTTGGTTGGCTTCCAAGAAAGCACTGCCTTTATCTTTGCTGGATCCAACCCAACTCCATCCTCTAATATGACATGTCCCAGGAAGTAGAGCTTTTGTATCCATAACTCACACTTCAAGAGCATTCCATAAATCTGGTGCTCTCAGAGTGTGTTTGGAACCAACCTCAGGTGTGTCGCATGCTCCTCCTCTAATGCTGAATACACTTAGATGTCATCAATGAAGACCACTACAAATCGGTCTTGGTACGGAGGGAAGATCCTATTCATGAGTCCCATAAACACATTTGGGACGTTCTTCATTCTAAAAAACATCACTCTGTACTTGTAGTGGATGTAATGACATCTGAAATACATCTTTGAGATGTCTTTTTCATGCACTTGAAGCTGGTGATAGCCTGATTTGAGGTCTATCTTTGAGAACCATCTCGCTCCCTTCAGCTGATCGAAGAGTTCATCAATCTTCAGTCAAGGTTACTTGTTATTCATAGTCACCTAGTTCAGTTGTTATAAGTCCATGCATAATCTCAAGATTTTGTCTGAATTCTTGGAAAACAACACCAGGGTAGCCCATGGTGAAACATAGGGCCTTACGAACCCCTTCCTCTGCAAGTCCTCCAACTGTACCCTCATCTCCTGGAGATCCATGGGAGCCATATGATATGCATTTGTAGATATTAGTGCCATAATAGGGTACATATCAATACATAATTCCATATACCTACGAGGAGGTAGTCCTGTAACATCCTCTCGAAAGACACTCTCATACTCATCCACCACTTTAGGAAACTATGGACTCATCTCAGCTACTGCATTGAGGGTCATGCTAGCCAACTGATGAGTGATCAGCTGCACTCTCCCATGTGTGAGTCCATCCTGCGCTACCCCATTTTCCTTCTCGTTGACAAAGGAAAACATGTTCTCATATCTGCGGACTCACTGCCCTGTGCGCCTAAAATAGTCGATCTAAGCATGGATTGTTGATAACCAGTCCATATCCAAGATTATGTCGTAAGTCCTAGATGTCACTACTAGGATATCACAACTGAAGCTCTTGACTCCAAGAGTATGCTCATACTTCCATCACCAGTGTGTTATCATCGCATCCCCTCTCGTCGGAGTCTCTAACTGTAAGGATCGATCCAATGGATCCACCAGAATCCATGAGATTCTAACAGGGTTTGTGGAAAGGAAAGAGTAACTGGAACCTGTGTCTATAATAACTACAACTAAAGTGGAGAAGATACATATTGTACCTCTATTTATCTATGGAGAATTTTGGTCGTAGGCCTCCATCTCCTAAATCTTGCATCACCCCTGTCCACCGGCTCTCGGAGCCCATGTTGGACCACCTAGGGGTGGTGGTGGTAGCACCTCAAACCTCTATCCACCACCGGCCACTATGCCTACTCCCCTGCCACATCAACTGCCATACAGACCACCTCTCTTGAACCTCGACTGCTGCCTCGGTGGCCCTTCAACCATCCGCTGATCATCCATGTGGTGGGTCGGGCAATCACGAGCCATGTGTCCCCGTCCTCCATACAAGTAGTAGGCTATGCTCCTATGATGACTCCCACTACCCCAGAGGACTTGTACCACTGACCCTGAGTCCTGGGGTCATCCTCCAAATGGTCTGGCCCACTTAGACCTCTGTGTCATCTGTTGGATGCCCGCCACATATGACTCGGCCACCTATCGCTTAGTGGTTGATCCCACCATAGATTCCTACTCTGATACGAAGATATCTACTAGTAGAGCTCGCTTCAGCACTCCAACCTGCATAGGGATGCTGAGGGAAATCATCGATGCCCTGATCTCCCGTTAGAGTCCTTTCTCAAAGGTCCGAGCCCTAGATAAAGGGTCCCACACCATGTCTATAGAGTAATGAGAGAGGTATGTGAACCTCATGGAGTACTTAGCCACTGTGAGGCTACCGTGCTGTAAGTGAAGTGGCTCCTATATGTGCACTGAATGCAAATCCATGAGGAAGAACTCCTCCCTAAAAATTTTCTCAAAGTCCGGTCAGGTGAGGGTCACCTCTTTGTGAGTCTGGATGGTCAAACTCCACCATCTCCCTATCAAGCCTTGTAGAAAGAATGATACTAGGACCACCATATGGTCAAGTGGAATCCTCACTAAGCAGAAGACCCACATCACTTACTCCAGATAATCCTTAGTGACCTGAGGATTTATCTCTCCCCTGAACCTGGGAGGTCATTGTCGCTGGAAATTGTCTAAGTCACCGAGCCTACTTGCGTTCTCTTCTGATAATACTGATTGTAACTACTGACCAATGGGAATTGATATCTCTAGGAAACCGCCTGAAGGTTCCATCTTAGGAAACAATCCCTATACCAAATCCTCATCGCTCTTTAGACCATCCTCGTGGTCATTCACTAGAATCCTGGCTGGTTGTCTGTGTGGGGGCATCGTGAAATAGATCAAGATGAAACATAGTTAATTTATTATACCTGGTGAGCTGACTCTGACTCAAAATGATCATGGGGAAATAATCAATGGTGCATGAAACCGGTGTTTTCATATACTGGGTCAGGAAATATAATTTTGGGTCCTTGTGTGTGGATACGTTGACCGCTACACTAACACTGGAATCCCAGGCCTGAAAGCCGAACTCAAAACATATAAAACTATTTCACCATCAAATTTACAGAATCTTAGTTCTTTTGGTATAAATGGACTCCTTTGATACCACTTTTTTCATGACCCATCCCCCCGAGCCCATTCCATGACTACCACAAGCCCGCCTTCAATACTCCAGGGGATATCGACTAGCACCAAATAGGCATATCCCAAAAAGGGAATGAATTAGCCTCTAAACCTGTACACATTCACACCACACAAACTGTGGAAAGGTAAACACTATGTAAAACACAACTTTCATAAGAAAAATACTACGAGTACAATACAAACTTAAAGTAAATGGGCCAGAATACAAACCCAACAAAAGAAACTGCAAAAAAAGGGAGTACAACATTTCTAATAAGCTATCTGCTAAAAACCCCACTTGATGGGAAAGTTTAGAGTAACTATCTGAAGCCGTATAAGTATTCACACATATCCCTTATCATTGAGAACCACCTGGTCCTGGACCACCTAGGTCTCCATTAAAGCATCGATCAATTGCATGACACATGGCACATGCACGTGAAGCCTGCGCATGGGTGAGTAACACAATACTCAGTAGGGAACCCAATCCACAAAGGAAATACCAAAAAGCATAACCACAAAGAAAATCCACAAAGCATGATCACAAAGTAAAACAGATCACACCAGGTATAACTCAAATTATAGGAAGTATAATTATCAGGCGTAAAGATGAACATTTTTACTGCTGATGGATTTATTATATGGGCCTAATTATCACTCGGGACAGCTGGATCACTGAGACCCACTCCTCTATGAGGCCATCTATATCACTCAGACCCACTATTCTCAGGGTAGTTGAATCAGTTAGAACCACTTGTCTCTAGGCTAGCTAGATCACTCAGACCTGCTCGTCTCTGGGACAGTTGGATTACTTAGACCTGCTCGTCTCTAATCTAGTTGGATCACTAAGTCCCGCTCATCTCTTGGCCAACTGGATCACCGAGACATGATAATCTCTTGTCTAGTTGGATCAATAAGACCTTCACATATCTTGGCCAACTAGATCACTATGACCCACTCGTCATATCCTTCACATCACATACAGCCATAGGATTTCTACTTGTTGGGTGCTTGATTCTGGGAGAATCTACTTCTCAAGCCATCAGTCACATCTCAACTTCCAAAAAATCTCACTTAGAGTATATTCAAAGGAACATATTGTGAAAATGGTCCTAATTCCATAGAAAAAACATCAATCAGAATTCCGGTCTGAAAGATATTGGCATTTTAGTAAAAATGGGTCGGCTGTATCTGGGCCCGGTCTGACCGCATTAGACCGACTCGACCACCCCGGCTTGGGGGTTCCATATGACCTGAACCAGTTCATACAACCCAACCCAGTGCAGTCTAGGTTGGCCTAGTCCAGCTTGACTGCTGGGCTAGGCCCATTGGTCCTTGTTGGACCTGAACAGATTCAGTTGTCGGTCCAGCCAGTCAGTCACCCAGGTACCTGATTTCATTTGGTTTGACCCGAAATAGGAGGGCGATTCTTTCCTAGCCCGGGCCACCTAGTGGACTGGTTTGACCCATCGGTCCGACCTGCATTTGCTGGCCGACTCTTCTCCAGCCTGGGCTGCCCAGCAGCCCGGTTCATGTCACCGGCCCAGCCCACATTGTGGGCCGATTTCCCCCTGCCTAGACGTCCACCTCTTCCATAAGAATTCCAGAACCACATGCTAGATCATGTCGTGCCCCGCCAACATAGGCTGCTCCTCCAATGTGGTTCCGCCCTCCAGCACCGATCCTCTCATGTAGAAGGATCCTTCCACGTGACCCGAGACTCTATCGCGGGTCTAGATCGTCACCACAGTCTACGGATCATGGATTTTCATCACGTGCGCCTCCAATGCGGCTAGGTGCCACGACTTGGTTCTGCCGCCGTAGCCTTTTGCTATAGTCTCTCACTGGTGCTGCGACCCACCTAGCCATGGCCCTTCTGCCTGGTGCCTCTATGGCTGATGCGCCGCCGTCCGTTACACCATAAAGAATGGGAGGAGATATATGGGGAAAATCACAAAGAACACCTAAATGAAAAACCATCCTATGTTCATGTTGGTCTAGATTTGTTCATGTTAGCTGGATCACGATGTATAAATTATAAATCATTAATATTTTATCCTAGTATCAACCTGCAATTTTATTTCCCAACCTCATAAAGAAAATCCATCCGTGGATCAACTTATTATATATTTGATCCACATTCTTTGTTTGGGGGGGGGGGAATGGGGAAAACCAATTCACTAAGAATTTAAACCATTACCTCATCAGAGTTTGATCAGAGGAAGAATCCGTCACTTAAGGCGATCCATCTGCGAAGGTCCTCAATCTGCCATCAAGGAAGCTATCGCTCAAAGAGTAGGGGGAGTGCTCAATGTCTTTGGAGATCGTCTTTTGTCAATCATCAATGAAGAACCTCTATATATTCAGAGTGTTTCTCCCAATGTGTCAATGATGCACCCCCAATTAAATCATTAATGGAGGAAACACTTTTCCATTACTGTTTCATTTCAGTTTTGTTACGTTGTTTCCTTTATAAAATATCATTTTGGTTTCGTTTCGTTACAATGACATTTCAATAAAACAATTTTGAAATATCAAAATAAAAATAAAATAATCATGTTTATTTTAGTTTTAATTTTTCTTAAAAAGTCTGAAAACAATCTTTCACCCTTGACCTAAGCCGGTCAAGGTTAAGCTCCGCCTAAGGGAAACACACCCTCAAGAGCTCAACCGTACTCTCGGATTTCCAAACAGAGTAACCGTTTAGGATTTATATGGTTTTGAAAATAAATTAATTGTTTCTTAATTGTTTTATTCACGGAAAAAATATAATTTCCATTGTTGGCCCATGCTGGCATATGTTAAGCTATTTTTTAGGTGAATCTCGATGCTTTGAGTCAAATGGTGCCCTTAAATTTTTTATATAGGTACTGGTTTAAAATTTATAAAACCTGCTCTCACATTTATTTAATTAACTTAATAAATAGTTCAAAAATATGTTCCGACCACTCCGAGACATGGAATTGCGTGCCCTCTTAAGGCCGGGTCTCAAAATATTCCCAATTAATTTTCAAATTTTTTTATGGAATTCTAGGGTATTAAAATCATGAACTCAATCTAATATGCGGTGTACCAAGCATGACTCAAATTGTATGGTTTTAGTTTAAAATTAACATTTTATTAATGTATTATTTCAGATTTATGTTCAATTTATTTCTTTATTGTATTACTTACATAAGAATTATTTTATTATATAGGTGGATTCGCTAGCTCGAGTTGGGGTGGTTTGTTCAAAGATGATCATGCTCATGAGAGATGGACTTTGAGGCTACAAATGAGATAATGAAAATAAGGAAATAGGTCACGAATGTATACAACAATCATGAAAATTTTAATTTATAGTACTTATTTATTTAATTTTTTATCAATTTATCTACTATTTTAAAGTTAATTTACCTTTCATTTTTATCTAATACTTATTTAGTTTTTTTCAATGATATTTTGGGAAGTCATATTTTGATTTCAACTATTTTCAACAAGACAATAAAGAAAGAAAATGTTTCTTTTTGATGGAAGAGGAAATACCATGATGTCTAAAACGTGAAGTGTTTTAGGAAGCAAGGGGTTTTTCTTCCATTATAATATAGGATGTTCCTATTTTCTAGATCTTTATAGATAGTTTAAAATAATACACATATCACATACATAACTAGACACATCCCAATATGATACAATCCGTGCTTAGTATGACTCAGACAATTTGTTTTTACTTTATAATTTAAATTTTAGTTTAAAACAAACATGACATAATCAAAAATGAGAAAACTAATTAATATTTTTTTTGATACATTAGGTGATCATACCAAAATTCACTGCTTTATTTCACCTTTACTTCACTGCTTTAAACTGTTTTTATATTTAAAATTAAAAATATAATAAAAAATTTCACTTATCATTTGATTTTATTATTATATTTTTATCACTATTAAAAATGTCAATTATACTTGTTTTCGTGATTTCATTGTAGGAGGAGGTGATTTGGAGGCCCCAGAGATGATCTAGAAGGAAAATGGGCCAAACTGTATGGACGACCAAGGAAAACTATCCACTATTTTTCACATTTTTCAAAATACGTTAATCAAAATGGTCTGAAATTTTGTGGACCAATAAAAATATCTCTGGGATACAACTCATATCAAGGAACCTAAGCCCAATTTATCCATTACGAGGCCCATCCTAACCAATCTTTCAAGGGATAGAGTCTACCCGAATTCAAAAGTTAGGTTCAATATTTTGACAATATCTCTCAATACAGAAGTCTAATGACCTCCAAATTTAACATAGAAATAGTAAAGAGGCCTGAAAAAACTTTAATTTTATGACCAAGTCATGATATGTTCGTTTACTAGTCAAAAACCAAGATACAAATGGTATAACCAAAATTGGGTGCTCAAAACCACTTCCCATTTTGGCTATAAAGGGGCACCATGGGCACCCCATTTGCAAGTTTGACCAAGAATAGAAGTGCTTCCAATTTTTATTTCCATAGGATTAATCTCATCACCTTGAAGTTCATGGAACTCTCTATACTTATAGGGGGATATCTTGAAGCAATGATCCCTTCATCAAAGCCTTCCCCTCCTCATCTTGTAATATTTGTCTTTGTGTAATAAAATTCCTAGTTACTCTTTTATTTATTTTGTTTTCCTCTATTTTGTTCACTTATATTCTTCATTAATCTTCCTCTTTGGGCTCGAAATAAAGAGTAGAAACATTATTGGGTTATACCCATTCTAAACCATTACGAATGCAATTCATTTCTACGATGACTACACCACCCATGGAACAATAGTTCTTTTTAGCAATCGAACAACCTATTTAATTATTCATTCATTTATTTTGAATTAATGATCTATGTTAATTCACATAATATGATATATTAATTGAGTTTTTAATTTAAATGGAACTAAGTAAGAAATTGAACAATTAACACAAAGCACCTGAGGTCGAGTATTGTCTGAATTGTGAGAGTGTGATCTGAACCGGTAATACAAGACCACACATGATCAATTTATAGAGTTCAAATATAATCCCTAAACTCAATTAATTTTGATTTAAATAGTGTACATGTAACCTAATTTACCACTTACCATAAGATAGACTTACAATATCAATCAAAGTAGGGTGCTCCTATTGTATGTTCCGAAGCTATCCTAGGGTTTAATTAATTTCATCTTTGTGGTAAAGTTAATTTTAATAGGGTTCAGGGATTAAATAATTAGGGTATCATAATTAAGTGTATATTAATTTAAATGATAATGATTAATATGTAAATGAATATTTAGAGTTATATCGATTAATCCTTCTAAAAATATTTAAAAAAACATCTTCTTGTTCCATTTTATTTATCAAATTTCATTTCGAAAATAAAAAAACACAATATTCTTCCAGCATACTACTTATATATTTATAAAGGGAAACCCACACATTATTTTAAGTAGTTTTTTTATTACTTTATATTTTATTTTCAAAATACCTTTAATAAGTTTTTAAATTACTTCCTCTTTTGAGAGACAACCTTGGTCAACCACTCAACTACACCTAAGTACCCAAAAATTACACTTCATTTCAGAGCGCCCATGATAATGCCTATCATATTTTTTTTTCCATTTTCAGGGAGTAAATTATTTTATTCAACTAATCAGAGGTTTTTTTACTTTTATTTTATCCTTTTGTTTTATCTTTATTATTTAATCTTCTTTCCCCTTTCTAAATTTTTGTTTGTTATTTTTCTCTCTTTCTTCTTCCTCTCCCTTTTCTTATCTATGAGAGCATCAATTGAAAATTATTCTCATGATATTATAGTCTAATTTTATCAATTTATTTGATTTTTGACATGATATCATCCTGAGGATATGTTTGATATAGACCTAGATATTAAATGCAACCTTAGGGATTCAATCAAACAATCTCAGTCTATGGGAAGTGTCGACATTTTCCCAACTAGGGAATTCCTCCACTATAATAACATTGAAATTGGAAACACATATAAGTAAAACCTAAAAAAATGTCTTAAAATAATAATAATTAACTTAATAGAACCATTCAAAAATTGGCTGCACCGGATATTAACTATCAAAAAAATTGTATTGCATACCCATATCTTGAATCAGACTTTGAATTGAAATCTAGGTTAATTCACATACTTCAAAAATTTCATGGATTATCTGATGAGGATCCAATAAAACACATAAAATAATTTAATGTGGTTTTCTCAACCCTTAAACTAAGAAATGTATCTAAAGATCAAATAAAACTAAGAGCATTCCCATTTTTACTTAATGAAGCTGCAAAGGATTGGATGTATTATTTAAAGCTTGAAGGTGTAACATGTTGGAATTATTTGAAACATATTTTCGTGTAGATATTTTTTCTAGAATCATAGACCACTTCCATTTGTAAGGAAATATCTGGGATCAAGAAAGCACAAGTGGAGTCAATGTATGAGTACTGGGAGCAATTCAAGAAGTTGTGAACAAGTTATCCACATCACCAAATTAGTGATAAACTCCTCATCCATTAATTATATGAAGGAATCACTATTGTGTATAGAAGAATGGTGTTTTTTGTGACTAGATGATCATTAGTGAAATAATACTATTAGCCACACATGCATTGATCGACAAGATGTCACAAAACTCCCAACAATTTGGCAATCGAGATACACCACATGTTAGGGGAGTACATTAGGTATGTCCATATTATCATGAAATTCATTTTATTAATACAAAGTTTTCATAATTTACTACTATGGTGAGGTAGATTACTTTGGATCAAAAGACATCCCAACCCACTCCTACAAGGCCTAGTGGAATTTGCACTGAAATAGGCCACCCAATTGATTGTTTTCCCCAACTACAAGAGATAGAGGATTGCACAGTAGTATTACCTAGGAGACCATATCAGCAACAACAACAAACACATCCACAAAATAAGTTTGATTCCTTTTCACCAACATAAAAACAAGGGTTGAAGGATCAATCAAACACGAGGTATGGCTCTAGAAAACAACAAAGGCCTCCTTTTCACCAAAACTTCTAGCAGCTTTCTCCTTACCAATAGGGTTTGCTACATTCATAATGGATATTTGAGTCTCAAGCATAACCTAGTCAACAAAAATGGAATTATCAACCAATGGTAGAATCTAACACTGGTGACCTTTTTAAAAAAATTGTTCTTAATCAACAGAATAGGATAAAGAGTCAAGGTTTTGAGTTAAGGGAGTTGAAGACACAAACGAGAGAGATTGCCACTGCCCCCATGAACTGGTAAGTTAGAACTTCAAAAACCTTCTTTCCCAACATAATCCAAATCGCAAGGGGAATGTCAGTGCCATCACATTGAGATGTGGGAAGAAAATAACTGATACATCTATTCCTATCATTCCACCAGGATTCACATCAACTTTGGAGAAGTCCCATTTAAGAACAACTGAAGAGAATCCCAAGGAGACAGAAAAAGGTAATTTTTTTTCATGATGTTCCACTTATACCCTTTCCATTTCCAAATAGAGTTATACAAACCAAGATGATGGATAAAGAGGTGATGAAAAAAGAGGTTTTGGATATATTCAAGCATATTGAGATCAACATCCCTCTACTTGAATCCATTAAACAAATACCAAGGTATGATAAATTATTAAATGATATCTGTACCAATCAAAGTGATATCAAGGGAAATGAGAGGAAAAATCTTTTAACGAATGTGTCAAAACTAATTACACCAACTCTATAAATTCCAATAAAGTTCAAGGATCTGAGGACATTCACCATCCCATGTATCATAAGGGAGTTACACTTTTATTATGCTTTATGTGATTTAATAGATTTCATAAATGTGATGCCTCACTCTATATTATCTTCTTTTCAAGCTGGTGAGTTGAAGCCTATGGGAGTGGTGGTTTAGTTGGTGAATAAAGCTAAAACATATCCAGTGGGAGTCCTTGAGGATGTACTTTTTTGAGTAAGAGGCATGATCTTTCTAGCAGATTTCTATGTGCTTAAAATGAAGGATAATCAGGTAATATATCATGATCCAATTATCTTAAGTAGTCCCTTCCTTAAAACTGAAAAAATATCATAAATTTCCATGGGGATACACTTTCCATGGAGTTTATAGATGAAGTTGTGATATTTAATGTTATGGACTCCATAAAGTACCCATCAGAGGATCATTCTGATGTTGTTATCTCCCATTTTTAACCACCAAGTAAAAACCCCATGGATTTTAATTGCCCTATGTTTAGAGAGATTAAGAGAATTTGTTCTAGTTTTATATCTAAGAGAACTTACACACCTATTTCTAGTGCACAAACTTATATTATATTTGATTTTGAAATGGATTCATATTCTGAATTTGATAATCTTCACTCTGACTATGACTTGGCTATTGTGTATGCTAATAGATTTGATTCAATATTCTCTGATTTTGATGATGTTTATTCTGGTATTGATGTTCATTGTGTACATATTTCAGTTCCTTCAATATCTCTATCCATACTACACCCCCTTCATTAGAACTCAAGCCATTGCCACCAAATCTCAAATACTCATACTTGTTTAGTGGTGAGAAATTACTTGTTATCATTGCTAAAAATCTCCCTTTTGAACATGAAGAAAGACATTTGAATCTTATAAGGGAGAACATTAGGGAAATTGGGTGGACCTTGATTGATATATCGGGTATTAGCCCATCTATTTGCATGCATATGATTATTTTAGAGGATGGGGCTAAACCAGTAATGTCTTGGAATTTCTGTATATTAGTTTTAATTATATGGAATTATTTCAAGACCACGAAATCTAACAGCACGTGATTCTAAGGCCCAAAGTGCCTGGAATGATCCTTCAAAGTTTTGTTAAGATTTAATTAGCACGCATAAGCAGTTTTCTTGAAAAAGTGAAATAAATCTTAAAAGGTTGCCTAGATCAGAAATCTGAGGGCACCGATGTGTTTAGTATGGAAGGTTTACCCTAATAGAGACTTAAGTTTAGTCGACACATACCTCTAGTGAGAAAACCTGAAAATGGCATAACTATAAATAAAATAATTAAATAAAGTTATTTTATTTTTCAAATGCTTATAACTCACGAATGGTGACTTAGATTAAAAATCAAAGACCATCGCTGAGCTCATGAGGGTATGATATCTTTAGGCAGATACTAATATTGGATGGTGTGGGCCAACTATGGAATTTATTTTTTGGCCATAAATAAAATAATTAAAAAACAATTATTTTATTGTTAAAATCTATAACTTCTAAATGGTAAATCAGATTAAAAATCCATAAGTACCATTAGCTTTGTTGGGGCATGTGTACCTTAGGAAGAGCCTAACCCCAACCGATGCGGGTTGAGGGTGAATGTTATTAATTTATTAATTTTTTTTAAAGTATGTTCAGTAAACACGTGAGCAACATTTTATAACTTTTGAACCTGTGCTCGGAATTGAAATACGAGGGCACCGTTGAACTCGCAGCACTGGGATTCGATTAAGGGTGGTTTAAACTCGACCGCAGTGTGATGAGAGAAGAATTTGGTTTTTGCGTTTTTCATGGAGGATAAAATAAAATAAATATATTTTATTTTAAATATCCTTCCACCACTACTTTTAATTTTTTGTGGCGAGGACCACAAGAGGGTGGTTGGGAATTTAATGATGGGCATTAAATGCCTGGTTACACAAAATATGTAACCACAAATCCCTTTAATTAATAGTATTCATTAATTCTAAATAAATGAATCACCTCTTAAATTAAGAGTTATATTAATGCTTCCTTGTGGTTGGGAGTTTGTTTCCATTGGTGAAAGGAGGAACAGGAACTTGAGGCTCTTGATGAAGAACAGATCTCACAATCGAGAACTGAAGATCATCGTTCGAGTGGCATTGTTGGAAGCTTGTTACAGGAACAAAAAATACCAACCCACCTTCAATTGCAAACATTCTCCAACAGATTTTCAAGGTAGGGATTTATCTTTTTGGATTCTTTACTCTGGTTTAATTTTCATGACGAACGCGAATAAAATGAATTAATTAGCGGATCTAAAAACAATGGATTGAATCAATTTCTCACTGTTTATCTTGAAATTGGAAATCTTGAAGTATGATAAATATTTATTTTCCATTTCCTCATGTTCTTGTTTCTCAATGATGATAGACAAACAAAAATGTCCATCTATCCACACTTAAACCATGACTTTCTCTACTTAATTCTTCACGCATTTTTCATCCCCAAATAATTAAGCACCCTCAAAACTAAATGTTTTATTGAGAATGATATATGGACACATATATCTTGACCCATGGATCACAGATATGAAATCGTCACAATTTTCAAGCTTAGAACAAAGATGCAGCAGCCCATGGAAGGGGTGACGTGGCGGTGTGTTTTCAAGAGGTTCAAGGAGGAGGTTCCGATGAGGTGATAAGGAAACCATGGTGGTTGGGCGAGGTGGCTCCGGTGGCATGCGATGCGGCTCCAGCGATTCAGGTTGGTGTGGAAGACCGAGCGGTGCGAGATGGGGATCCGACCAAATGGTTGTCGGCGTAGCTCCCGACGGCGAGGTGGTGTGCGCGCAGCAACCGGTGGCCCGGAAGCTTCGGCCGATGATGAGGTAGAGAAGGTAGTGGCACGAGTAGGTGGTGTGGTAGAGGCAGTCTAGCCGTGTGTGAGGGGAGGTGTAGTGGGTTACCGATTCATGTACGGAGGTGCAAAACGTGGAAGAAGAAATGAATCTATTGGAGAGAGGTAGAGTTGAAAAGAGATAAATTAAAAATATAAAGCAATTAAAGATGAATCCGTTGAATAAGGGGGAGGCACTAACCTCATGGAAAGGGGAGCGTGAATCTCAATTTAGAGGGAAAAAATTAAAATTAAAATAATATAAATAATGTTATTATTATTTTTGGTTGTCAAGACCATTATTCGTCTGTAACTTTTCCATGCGACCTCAATTTCACAAACCGTCAGCGGTAGTGTGACCCTAACTTCAAGATGGAAATTAAGAGTCCAATATTGTATGTCATTTTACAATTTTTAGATCAGGTACCTTAAATGATTAAATAATAATAATAATTTATTATTATTATTAAATCTTTGACACTCCATACTCCTGCGTGTGACATCTGATTGACTTACCTTCAGTGGCGACATGATCCTGTCATTAAAATAGTTGATTTATGTCTAATGTGGAATATTAAATTATAGTTCGTGGCTTGGGTCCATGAAGCACCCAATAATATTTTTAATATTATTATTGCGGGATCTTGTATTCAAAATACCTCCCTCATATGGTGTCTAAATGACAATCCGTCTATAGCATTGAAATCCTTGAGATGAGGCGGTCCTTTTGAGATACTCCACTTGAATTTTGGAGAAAGTTGGAGTTTGGCTAGGTTGGAATGTACTCAAATCCAATTAGGCCCTCAACAATAAAATTCCTATAGCTTACAGACCGAGTGTCTGATTGACGTTCCATCTTTGCGTTGAAACGCTTATGACATGACTGATTATTGGGTTACTTCTTTGTGGAACTTCATGGCTATTGAGGTATGACTGATGGATTGAAGAGAGGTTTTACCAAACATGCTAATGAGCAGGAATCTAGTGGCTGGTAGTGAGGCAGAGGTTGGAGGTAGATCATATGGAGGTTAGTACCGAGCGATCCTATGTGGGTCACCACCGATCCTTTGTGGGTCATATCCTGTGTGGGTCAATTCTCAACGATCAAGTGTGGGTCAGTGCATACCGATCCTTTGTGGGCCAGATCCTATGTGGGTCATTGAGGGGGTTAGTACCTATCGGTCCTATGTGGGTCAGACGCCGTATAATCTGTAGTAATGCCTCTTGATAGAATAAGATGATCTAGCTTCACGACTGATCATCTACACTTCTATACTTCACTAATACCTGTGTGAGTTGAGTCTTTTACCTTCGTGGTGTTACCTTCATGGTGTTACCTGTGTGGTACTTTTACCTTCTTAGTGTTACCTTTGTGGTGCTACCTATGTGGTACTTTTACCTTCATGGTGTTACCTTTATGGTATTCTTCCCTCATGAATGAGATGAGTATATCTTGATAACTTAGGTATATGTATGGGTATATACCTAAGCAGCGTTGATGGCACTTAGTGCTTTGTGATTGGGGTTTTTCTTTGTGGTTATTCCTTTTTGGAACTCTAGGAGACCTTTGGGGGTCTTTGGTTCCCTACTGAGTATTGTTATACTCACCCCTAATGGGCTATGCCCGCACCTTATTGTGTCTTGTGAAGATAATAGACAACGTTGATCGAGGCTGAGGGAGACAAGACTAGATGGTGCTTAGAGGTGGACCATTTGGCATGACATGATGTGAGGACTACTAATCGTGAGATGTACCTACCCTTCAGGTAAGATCCTCAGTGGATGATCCATGAGCTTTTTTCTATTTTCAGTTTTTTTAACTTTCAAGTTGGGCTTGTATTCCATCCCCTTTACATTCAACACACCGTTTTACTACAGTAGTTTACTCATGGATGCCTCTCGTTTTACTCTTGGTTTTTGTGTGTTTGTATAGGTTAAAAAAAATGCTTCCTGTTATAGGGATATGACTTTCTGATGTATTTTCCAGCCCCTGGACTATGGAAGGCGGTCTTGGGGTAGTCACGACATGGGCCCCATTGGACGGGTCGTGACAAAGTGGTATCAAAGGAGTCAGTTCTACTGAAGAACTAAGACTCTGATCTTTTCAATGTGGAAATATTTTAAAGTTTTATGAATATGGTTTTCAGTTTGGGGAGTCTAGTGTTGGTGCGGTGACCGATTTATCCATACACCATGACCCTGAATTCTGATTTCCGACTAAGTGCACGAAAACACTGATTGCGTGTGTTTTGGAAATGTTTTTCCTTTGTTTCTTTGGAGTCAGCTCACTAGGTATAACTTAATGACTTTGGCACACTTTTTCCTTATTTGGATGTCGTAGCATAAATATCCAGCTAGGATTTCCGAGAGAGTACACGATGACAACCCACTGAGCGACGAGGCACCGATGTAGGGCCCTCTTACCGTGTTAGCACCTTTAGGTGGTGTATCGGAAGCAGCACCACCTGTTGGGAAATAGTAACCACCAACTTCACTAGAGGACGGTGCATGTCGACTGAGCACATTTCATGAGTTCCAATGGCAGAGGCCTCCAAGGTTTTGAGGCGAGACAGATCCCCAGGCAGCTGAGGAATGGCTGGAGGTTGTGGCTAGAGTTTTCCACCTATTTGGGACACCAGTAGATCAGATGGTGATCCTAGATGCTAGTCTATATCAGTGTGTGACCATGAAGATGGTTCGTATGGTGATGAGGCTTCGATACATGGATCATTTCTTAAGATTGTACCTTTAGATAGTGTTCCATATATATCACTTCTCTTTGGTCAGTAGTTACAATCGGAGATACTAATAGAGGACAAATTTAGGATTAGTTCTTTACACGTTTTTCATTGTTAGATACCCATCAGGTTCTAAGGTGAACCTGACTCATAGGCAGCCAAGGAACGTCTTTAGGAGGTGGCTGAGTTTCCATCTATCTAGGGAACCATTTAATCAAATAGTGGTCCTAGTAGAGAACCATCTATGTGGCCTTTCATGATGATTATTGGGTTTAGATTACCCTGATCTTGTGAAGAGGTGGATTTTCTATGGACAATATTGAGAAACTTCTTCAAATAAAGGGGTCTCTTGACATAATATCTATGGGATGAGAGTTCCCTAGAGAATATACAGCTTCAGTAGGATGACATGTCTATAGCTGAGTATTCATCAAGGCGTACCAACTATCCCAGGTACTATATGAATAATATGAATACAGTAAAGTCGGTGTTTTAGGGTTTGAACCTCTGAGAAAGGTGTGTTTAGGGACATCCAAGAAAAAACTATTCTTCTATGAATTCCTACTTATGTTAGGGTGCTAGAGAGAACCTTTTTGGTTGAATCTTATTTGGCTGAGTGAATACATCCAGTGAATGTTAGTAGTGGGAATGAAAAAAACTAACATGAGTCTCAGAGACATGGGAATGAAAAATGTTTCGGGAAGAGGAAGTGATTGGGATAGATGAATCTGCAGGGCTACAGACGTGAAAGTGGAGCTAGGAGAGCAGCATGAGGTGGTATACATTTCAAAATGTTACAACCACCCCCCAATGTAGTCCCCACCAGGCTTAGGGAGCTAGATGATAGGGGAAGGGAGTAGCTTCAAGTGGTTAAGGAGTGTGACCCAAGGATTCCAAGAATGATTCGAGGTATGGTTTGTGTCCAATACTAGCCCCCGTATTAATAGACAAAGGTACCAATCATTCCTTATTTCCATGAATATTGTCCAAGTCCTAGAGTTTCTAGTTTAACCGATGAATTGACCCTTACGTCTCGAGATACCTTTGGGAGGAGACTCGATAATCACACTTATGCCAACAGTGTTGTTGGACTCACGTATTTTGATAATCCCCAATCATGTTTAAATATTGATCATGATATATTAAGCCATTTACTAATCTTTTTAAACTACATTTATATTATTTATCCGGAACAATTTATATTCTTAGTCTCATGACTTTGTTGCATCAGCTTACAATTTAAATTTATCTAAATATAAGTTCACTGTTTAAGGCTACTGGTAAGAGCCTTCGGTTCAATGTCACCATTACAACTCACTATCATTTTGAATCACTGTTTCTTAAAGGTTACTGTTTAATATCTATTGTCACTGATATACCGGTACAAGGTTACTATCATAAGTCTAACTTTGATCTTCTTATCAAAGCTCAAAGACAAAGAGTCACCGTCACAAGGTCACTGCCGTGACAAGGCTTATGTTAGAAGTTCACTGTCAGACTCTTTCTCAAGTCTTCTGTTGAGAGCTTCACTGTTCAAGTCTACAGTTGGACATGTCTACCATTAGTAGAAGGATACCACTAGAAAACTCCTACTGTCGAGATAGTCGACTGTTGTTCAAAATCTACTGATGGAAATATTCCACTGTTAATGAAATTACCTGTAGAGATAAGTCTATCAGTGAAAAGGTCACTGTTGAAATAGTCTGATGTTACAGACCTACCGATGAAGTCCACTGATGAGGAGCTACTGTTACATAGAGTAACAGCTACCATTACAAGAAATCCACTAACACAAAGTCCACCGATACAAGAATACAGACAGAGAGCCTACCGATAATGATCACAGTTGAATAGCCTACCAATGAAGCTCATAGTTGAATAGCCTACTGATGAAGCTCACAGTTGAATAGCCTACTGATGAAGCTCACAGTTGAATAGCCTACCGATGAAGTTCACAGTTAGAGAGACTACCGTTGAAGTCTACCATGTGACATGCATCTGCTACCAATCTAATGATATTCTATTATTTATTTTACCAATATTATTTATACTATCATAACAGTCATGTCTAGAAAAATTAATGCACCTGAAATTATTTAATGTTATTTTCAGGCATATCAGGAGACAATACGATGTATGAATAAGACCACACGTGGTTGAAACATTTCTCTTGTTGGCCCCGCTGAACCAAATGAGAAAAAGATGAACTGAAAAGTGTTTATATATATGAGTAGAGACAGAAATAAAATGCACACATAGAATATAATGAATATACATAAGAGAGACACATAAAACACCCAAAAATACAAGAAAGAAGAAGAACACTGGAAGACATATTCTGAAGAACATAGAGCTTCATGAAGATCTATTGAAAGAACCTTTTTCAAGATGTAGTGGTGTGCTACAAAGAACTTTAGACCCAAGAAGTTGATCATATCTACTTCTGGAAGTCAGAACCTGGAAGTTGAGACACTCTATTTTGGAGGCAACTTGCAGAGAATGACCAAAACTTCATTTCATTCATTTCAACGAGTCCAGAGCTGATCTGCCAACACAACAGAGCATTCTAAACTTATCCCTACTATCTTTAGCTCTACTGTGTTTAAGTATTTTACATTTTTGAGTAGTGTGTCTGTGTTACACACATTGAATCTTGTTCTTGAACTGAGGGATACTGAAAATCCCCATACCAAACTCTCTTTACATTTGTTTCCCACGTATAATTTTGGAAGAAGCCTTGTGTGGTTTGGTAGTTTATTTTTACCACGTATAACTATGGTAGAGGTTGCAAAACCTAGACAGTTTGTGAAAACTGTTGTAAATCCTGATACAGGCTGTGTATCACGTTTTAATAAAATTTCTTGGTGGCAGGTGATCACCAAGTAGAGAGGACTAGGTCTTGACTTAGGAATGAACCTCTTGTTTAAGTTGTTGTGTTCATCCTTCACTTACTCTGTTTTATAATTATCTGCTATGCTTATATTAGCTAAGACAGAGATCTATTTTTACATTCACTCTGATAGTTAGTTCTAGTTAGTGTGTATATGTGATTCATTTAGTAAAATTGTTTCAAAAGTGGAATTAGTTCTCATACTAATTCAACTGAGGAGTAATCAACCTTTGAGAAACCTGTTGATCAATAAGTCACTTATATCTCTACTTCCTTAATTGATTGGGCCATTTTAATTTGGGGTATTTTAATCCTAAATATTTTCAACAGAAATTTTAATTGGAACTCAATTCACCCCCCTCTTGGGTATCCACTCCGACCAACATTTGATATCAGAGGCAACATTTTTATTTATAAAAAGTTTTTCAAACCCTCTGTTTTTCAAACTGTGATTTTAGTTTTATCTTAAAGATCTTAAATTTCTGTTAGATCTAAGTTTTATCTCTTTAATATATTTTTTAAAATCTAGTTATGGAAAATAGACTAGAAGGTGCTGCTACTAACATTCCACCTTTCCTTAATGGTGTGAATTATGCTCAATGGAAAATTAATATGAAAATTCATTTGGAAAGTATTGGTTTTGATATTTGGTCTGCTATAGAATCAGAATATGAGATCCCCAAAACTACTAGATCAACCTGGAATGATGCTACAAAGACTTAATAAAACAATAACTATAAATCTATGAATGCCCTTTACTGCTCTTTATTAGATGAGGAATTTAACAGAATTTCTACATATAAAACAACTCATGAAATCTGGGTCACCTTGGTTGTTTCTCATGAAGGAACAACCAACATGAAGGAAATGAGATTAAATAATTATACTATTAAATATGATAATTTTACGATGAGACCTGATGAACCCATTTTTGACATGTACCTCAGGTTTAATGAGATTATCAACACCATGAGTTCACTAGGAAAAGCTGTTCCAGAGAAGGAGTAGATCATGAGAATATTGAGATGTTTTCCAGACATATGGAGAGGCACTTCTATGTATATCTGAGAGTCATGTGACATCAGCAAGCTACCTGTTAAGGATTTTATTGGTAAACTAATAATGTATGAAGAAGATCTGAAGGTGAACAAAGAAGAAGAAGATGAACCCAAGAGAAAATCTGTGGCATTCAAGTCTACTGCTTTAAAGAGAAAAGACAAGGAGAAAATACATGTACGTACTGAAAGTTCAACTAGTGAAGATTCAGATTCAGATAGTGATGAAGAAATGGCTCAAATAGCCAGGATATTTAAGAATTTCTATATGAAGAAGATGTTTTTTCAGAAAATCAAACTTCAAGGGTAAGTATGATCAACAAGGTAAGTGGAATATGGATTGGAAGAAATTTGATAAGGAATATTATATAGTCTGCTATGAATGCAAGAGGAAAGGACACATCAAGGATGATTTTCTGAAGTTAAAATTTAAAAATAAATATGATTATAAGGACAAGAAGTACAAGAAAGACATAAAAGAAACCTGGAGTGCTTCAGAAGACAGAACAAGTGAATCATAAGCTACTAACTCTGAAAAGAATCATTCCAACATTTGCTTCATGACTAACATATCTGAGGTACCTATTTCCCATGTTCTAAATGATTATTATTCTGGAAATAACAGTGATTCAAATAATGATGAAAACATGTCTAAGGATGAACTATTTGAATATTACAATATGCTAGAAGATACCTGCAATGAACTAAAAGATAAATATAAATCTTTGAAGAAACAACATGCCTTGACTAGTAATGTTAAAAAAGATCTAAGTGTTGAAAAAGAAATGAATGATCAACTGTTGAAAGAGAACAATCTACTCAAATTATCTAATGAACAATTAAGAAAGGATATTGAGAAGTTCACTGCTGGTAGGGATACCTTGAAACAGTTTCTAGGAAAATATATTGCTTCTAAATATAAAACTGGTCTAGGATATCATCATGGAAAGAGACAAATTAGAAAAACCAAATTTGTTCCAAAATCTGGACAGTTCACTGCTAATTTTGGACCATCTTTTGAGAAACAATTTTCTAAAGGACCTAACAAAGTATTTATGTCTCAAAATATGTTTGTTGATTTTATAAAACCTATAATGAAAATATGGGTTCCCAAAGTTTTACTAGCTAACCTCTCTAGACCCAAGAAGATCTGGGTACCAAAATTACCCCATGTTTAATCTATTTTGCAGGGAAGTTGCTTAAAGAGTTCCTGTAAGACCCTATGGTACTTGGACAGTGGATGTTCAAGACATATGATAGGAGACTATTTTTTCTTAAAGAGTCTAATTAAAGTTGATGGTGGGAATATCACCTTTGGTGATGATGAAAAAGGAAAAATCGTCGGCTTAGGCAAGATTGGTAACCCTAATACAATATTAATCTATAAATTACTTTTTGTTGATGGATTAAAATACAATCTACTTAGCATATCTCAGTTATGTGATGATGGATTTAATGTTAAATTTAAAAATGATTCATGCAATGTTTTTAATTCAAAAAATGATTTAGTTTTCACTGCATGTAGAAATGAGAATGTATACTCTATTGATTTAAATTTTTTAGTCAAACAAAATGTTTCCTACTTAAATTATTTTCATAAAGAGTCTTGGTTGTGGCACCGAAGGGTAGGAAACTGTAATGTGCACTCACTTAGGAAGCTATCTAAGAAATTTTTAATTAGAGACTTACCTAAATTAGACTTTCCAATTTATAAAGTTTTTAATCCCTGTTAAAAGGAAAAACACAAAGTTTCTTTTAAACCAATGAAATAAGTTTCAACTTCTCAACCACTTGAGTTGGTTCACATGGATTTGTTTGGACCAACAAGAGTTTCAAGTTTAAATGGGAAGCACTATGTTTATTTTCTTGTAGATGATTTTTCTAGATATACTTGGGTATACTTCCTATCTCACAAAAGTGAAGCTTGTTTCTATTTTTTCAAATATTCCAAGTTTGTAGAAAACCTTAGTGGACTTAAGATTAAGACCCTAAGAAGTGATCATGGCCGTGAGTTTGAGAATCATGAGTTTGAGTCTTACTACTCACACAATGGCTATAGTAACAATTTCTCTTCACCTAGGACACCTCAACAAAATGGAGTTGTAGAAAGAAGAAATAGGACCCTTCAAGAAATTTCAAGGACTATGATTAATGAGTATGAATTACCGGTTTATTTTTTGGGTTTAAGCTGTAAATACAGCTTGTTATGTTATCAATAGAGTTTTAATTAGACCTGTTCTAAAAAGGACCCCTTATGAGCTTTGGAATAATAGGAATCCTAAGGTTAATTACTTTAGAGTTTTTGGTTGCAAAGTCATTATTCTTAATACTAAAGATAACCTTGAAAAATTTGCTTCCAAAAGTGATGAAGGAATTTTCCTGGGTTATTCTATCTCAAGTAAATCCTATAAAGTGTTCAATAAGAAAACCAAATGTGTGGAAGAATCAGTTCATGTCAAATTAGATGAGACTGATCCACATGATCCTAAAACCTCTCTTGAAAATCTTGAGGAAGATTTGTCAATTTTGAACCTCAATGATAAAGATGGTGAATCCCCTATAAAAGTATCCAGTTCTGGAAATTTTCCAGAATCTGCTCCTATCGATTCTAAACCAACAGGAAACAATGAAGAATCTAGTTCAAACCTTCCTAGAGGTATTAGGACTCTCAAGAATCATCCTCAAGATGCTGTTGTAGGTGATTTAAATAGAGGAACACAAACTAGATCTTCTCTAAGAAACCAGGTTGAACATCAATCTTTTCATTCACAACTTGAACCCAAAAATATCAATGATGCTATAAATGATGAATTTTGGGTAATGTCTATGCAAGAAGAACTAAATCAGTTCGAAAGAAACAAAGTTTGGGAATTAATGGAAAGACCTAAGGACACTTTGACCATAGGTACTAAATGGATGTTTAGGAATAAATTTGATGAGTTTGGGAACATAGTTAGAAATAAGGCCAGGTTAGTTTCACAAGGATACATCCAAGAAGAAGGAATAGACTATGAGGAGACCTTTGCACCTGTAGCTAGACTAGAAGCTATTAGGATACTACTTGCTTATGCAGCTCATCTGAATTTCAAACTTTATCAAATGGATGTTAAAAGTGCTTTTCTAAATGGGTATATAGTTGATGATTTATTTGTTGAACAACCTCATGGTTTTACAAATCCCCATTTTCCCAATCATGTTTTTAAACTATCTAAAGCATTATATGGCTTAAAAAAAGCTCCAAGAGCATGGTATGATAGGCTCAACTCTTTTCTTATTTCAAAAGGTTTTACCAAAGGGATAGCTGATCCTACTCTTTTCATTAAATGGATTTCTAAAGATGTTTTGATAGTACAAATTTATGTGGATGATATTATTTTTGGATCTTCTAAAAATTCATTATGTATTGATTTTTCAAAAATGATGCAAAATGAGTTTGAAATGAGTTTAATGGGAGAACTCAAATTTTTCCTTGGATTTCAGATCTTTCAAAATAAAAATGGCATTGTTTTAAATCAAAGTAAATATATTAAGGATATTTTAAATCATTTTTCTTTGGATGGTAGTAAAGGTAGTGACACACCTATGAGTACCACCTGTAAGTTGGATACTGATGAAGCTGGAGAACCAGTGAATCAAACCAACTACATAGGTATGATAGGGAGTCTACTCTATCTTATAGCTAGTAGACCTGACATCATGTTTAGTGTATGCATGTGTGCTCTCTTTTAATCCAATCCAAAATAATCTCATTTAACTGATGTTAAAAGGATTTTTAAATATCTCAAACATACTCCCAACAAAGAACTATTTTATCCAAAAGGGAAATCATTTGATTTGTTGAGTTATTTTGATGCTGATTTTTCTGGTTGCAAGTTAGATAGAAAAATCACCTCTAGGACATGTAACATTTTAGGCATGTCACTAGTATCTTGGTGTAGTAAGAAGCCGAATTCTGTTGCATTATCCACTGTCGAAGCTGAGTACATAGCTGCTGGTAGTTACTGTGCTCAAATTCTGTGGACGAAAAACACTTTACTAGACTATGGATATCAGTTCAAACATGTCTCTATAAAGTGTGACAATACAAGTCCTATTAAAATTTCCAAAAATCCAGTATCCCATGCTAGGACAAAGCATATTGATGTGAGACATCACTTTTTGAGGGATCATTATCAAAGGGGTGATATCACTCTTGAATTCATTGGAACTGAACATCAATTGTCTGATATATTCACAAAGACTTTGAATTATGAGAGGTTAAATTACATAAAACATGAGTTAGGAATGATTAATTTCAGTATAGGATACCTCACAGTCGGACCACATTGTTAGAAATCACCGTTGGACCTCATTGTTAGACCTCACAGTTGGACCTCACTGATAATCCTAACTGTTTCACCTCACTGGTGTACCTCACTGGTACATCTCACTGATTGGATACCTCACTGTTTGTCTTTATTTTTGTGGGAATTTGAACCGTTTTCATTCCTATTTATTATTTCTATTTTATTTTGTTTTAATCCCTAAATGATAAAACTAAAGGCGACGAACATATCTCAATCCACCTTCCTCACTCAATCTCGAACCTTGCTCCCAAAATCTCTAAACCCTAACTCTTCATCTGAACCCTCGAACCTCCTTCAATCTTCATGGCCAGAACCAAGCGACCCCCGACTGTCAATGAAGATGCGCCAAGGCCAAAGAAAACTCGAGCTGAATCCAGTGGGACCAGTAATACCCCGACGGGACCTGTCAACCCACATCTGACCAAGAGAGAAATATTTGCTGAGAAGGAATTAAGTAAATAATGGCTGCTGTCAAGCAAGTTATTAGTGATTAAAGAACTAGATGCCCAAGGATGGACCTAATGTTTTTCCAACAACAATGGACCGTACTACCCGAAGCTTGTGAAATAATTCTATGAATATCTGAAATTTGAAGAGGAAGATGATGTGCATAGGCTAATATCCAGAGTCAATGGTAATGAAGTCATCTTCTCATCTGCTGAGTGGGCTGCCTGCTTGAGAGTTCCATATAAAGGTGTATATGATTACTACTCTGGAGTGGCTCCTCCAGACAGTGATTTTTTTGAGTATGAAAAAGCTCTAGAAGAACTGAAAGGAAATGGAAAATCAAGGAAGATCATTGTAGCTAAGATGAATGGACAAGACATGATTTTGTTCAAATTAATTCAGCATTTAATTAGTCCCAGGAGAGGAGATTTTGTAGTGCTAAAGTACCAGGACATATTCCTGATGTACTTACTGAAGAATGGAAATAAGATTAACCTATGTAGGTTACAGATGACACAATTGGAGGATATGACTAAGGAAATATCAAAGTCCAATGCCATATTTTATGCCAAGATAATTTCATTAATGCTAAAGGTAAAGGGTGTGGCTAGAAATCAAGAAGAGATGATAGTGTACAAGAACAGTGTTTGTATCTCCAAGTTTATTTGCGAATTCATGAAAATTAGCTTGAATCCATGGAAGAAGGCATGGGTGAATGCTGAAGGAAAGGTATATGACAAGTTTGACCCTACTACTCACCCATCTAGGCCAAAATACAAGAGAGATCCAGGACTGAAGCCTGATGAGCCAGAACTGGCTTATTCAGATGAGGAGGAGGAATATGAAGGAGTTTTGGACACTAAAAGAGAGAACACCCCCATTTATGATGGGTGTGATCATGATTTTCCTAACAGTCTTGTAAGGACAGTAGCTTTCGAAGCAGCTAGCCCTCCAAAAGAACTTCCAAGAAGAGAAACTGTTCTGAAGGACAGTGATACTGAGACCACTGAAGAAGAAGAGGCATCTCAGAATATTTTCAAGGAAACCTTTGAAGAATATGAGGCTACCGAGTCAAATCATTCCACTCATGAGGCCGAGGAGGCTTGTGATAAGGATGAAGGAAAAGAGTCTATTGCTGAAGCTGATGACGAGGACAATGAAGAAGAGGAGCTCAGTTTGAGCCCTCTGATAGATAATATAGACAAGTCAGTGTCTTTTTAGGAATCAGGAGTGACATCTACTGCCATTGATATGGAAGTCATTGATGACTCAATGGAGGATGAGACTCACCCCACTGGTGAACCAACAAAGAAAACTGTTGTTGAATATGTTGGAGTTGCAGAGGAGTCTATGGAGTTACCTAGAGCAGAACAAGTAGAGGAGAATACTCAAGAGAGAGATCTAAGTGAGGGGGAGAAAACTGTTTACCTTGGTTCAGTTTATGTGTTGTATGACATAGAGGGTTGGTCATCAGATCCTGGGTACATGGTACTTGGACTCAATTATGGAGATTCTGATGAGGAAGACCAGCCTCAAAGGGATTCTGTTATCCTACCTGAAAGTATTCCAGTAGCTGTAGCTGACAATTTGGCAACCAAGGAGGACCTTGAGTCCTTAAAGGTTGAAATGAAAGAGGCTCTAAGAGAATCAGTGGAAGATTTGAATAATAGCCTTGTTGAAGAGCTGAGGATTATGGAGAAATCCCTAGAGCTATCTCTGGGATGTGTTGTGTCTAGTCCAGTGAAAGATATGCTGAATGAGATTAAAGTGTTCCATACTCAAATTGACAACTATACAGGAGATGTGGTTGCTCTGAGACAATCGGTTGTTTCTTTGACCGCCATGAGCAGTTCTCAAAACCAAGTGAATGCTGAGATTCGATACATCAAAGAGGTAGTCAAGCAGTTTTTGGAAGTTTTTAAGGATTTTAAGACATCGGTCAAAGAACATATGAACAGTCAGGATGCACTTACTCAGAAGGTGATAGGTAATTTGACTCAGTCTTTCAAAGAGACTTTAGCTTTCTTGGTCAAACCCCTTCCACCATCTAGCACCTCTCTGAGCATTGACCATATCAGAAATGTGCTCTAGGAAGAGCTTGCTAAGGCAAATACCGGTGGCACCTCTAATTCTCAGGTAATTTATACCACTAGGGATCTCAACAGTTTTGTTCGTGAACACTTGTGAGCAGCTACTGCTACTCAGGAATCCATTAAGAATAAGGACGAATCTTAATTTTAGAAGATCTATACCATGCAAAAAATGACCAACCATTTCAACCTTTTGATAGAGAATATGAAGCTGCCTCTAGTGACTCAGGCATTCAAGGAGAAGGTCAGCAAACTGAGAGAATTTACCCCTACTTTGGATATATTTTTTGAGAATAAAGATGATTCTTTTCTGCTATGGAAAGAGGAGGAAGAATTATTATGGACTTCAGAAACCTTCTTCTACCCTTTCTCCATGTAGTCTGTACCCCTGTCATCATCCCTCCTACCTTACCTACATCTCAACCCAGTAGTTCTTCCACGATGTCTTCTCTTGAAGATATCAGAAACCTTACTCCACTGATACCTCAGCGAGCTACCCACTACAGACCCACATGAGCTTCTGTTGCTGCCCCTCCAGTCATTCCTTTAGCAGTTCCTAAACCTTCTGATCCACCAACTCATCCTTCATATTCTTCTTCCAAAGGGAAAGAATACTTACCTATGGATGGTGTGGATTGAGTTTGTTTATGTCTCTTGATAGGGACTATATATCCTTTTTGGGTCATGTGATGTACTTTCATTAATACAAGATTTATCTGTTCTCTCTATTTGTGTTTCTTTTTGCTAATCACAAAGGGGGAGAAATAATATTCTAATTCTAGAATACTGTGCTAATATTTGGGGAGAACTGTGCTAATATTCTAATATGATCCTATGTTGAATCTTTTATGCCTTTCTCTCTGATACTATGAACCAATATTTTCTGGTTTTACACTCTTATTAATCTTTGATACTTTAGAACCTTTTTGATCTTTGTTTAGTAACTGTATTATATGTGATATATATATTTAATACATACTGGAATAATTTGTGATTATCAAAAGGGGGATATTGTTGGACTCACATGTTTGGATAATCCCAAATCATGTTTAAATATTGATCATGGTATATTAATCGATTTACTAATATTTTTAATCTATATTTATATTATTTATACTGAACAATTTATATTCTTAGTCTCATGACTTTGTTGCATCAACTTACAGTTTATATTTATCTAAATATAAGTTCACTGTTTAAGGCTACTGGTAAGAGCCTTCTGTTCAAGGTCACCGTTAAAAATCACTGTCATTATGAATCACTGTTACTTAAAGGTTACTATTGAAGATCTACTGTCACTGATATGTCGGTACAAGGTTAATGTCACAAGTCTACCGTTGATCTTCTTATCAAAGCTCACAGACAAAGAGTCACCGTCACAAGGTCACTACTATGACAAGGATTCTGTTAGAAGTTCACTGTCAGAATCTTTCTCAAGTCTTCTGTTGAGAGATTCACTATTCAAGTCTATAGTTGGACATGTCTACTTTTAGTAGAAGGCTACAACTATACAACTCCTACTATCGAGATAGTCGACTATTGTTCAAAGTCTACTGATGGACATATTCCATTATTAATGAAATTACTTGTTGAGATAAGTCTACTGATGAAAATGTCACTATTTCAATAGTCTGATGTTACAGACCTACCGATGAATTCCACTGATGAGGATCTACTGTTACATAGGGTAACAAAAACCATTACAAGACATCCACTGACACAAAGTCCACCGTTACATGACTACATTCAGAGAGCCTACCGATGAAGCTCATAGTTAAATAGCCTACCGATGAAGCTCACAATTGAATAGCCTACTGATGAAGCTCACAGTTAAATTGCCTACTGATGAAGCTCACAGTTGAATAGCCTACCGATTAAGTTCACAATTGGAGAGACTACCGTTGAAGTCTACCATGTGACATGCATCTGCTACCAATCTAATGATATTCTATTATTTATTTTACCAATATTATTTATACTATCATAACGGTCATGTCTGGAAAAATTAATCCACCTTACATTATTTAATGTTATTTGCAGGTATATCAGGAGACAGTACGATGTACGAGGAAGACCACACATGGTTGAAACATTTCTCTCGTTGGCCCTACTGAACCAAATTAGAAAAATCTGAACAAAAAAGTGTATATATATATGAGTAGAGACAGACATCAAATACACACATAGAATATATTGAATATACATAAGAGAGACACATATATAACCCAAAAATACAAGAAAGAAGAAGAACATCGGAACACATATTCTAAAGAACAGAGAGCTTCATGAAGATCTATTGAAAGAACATTTTTCAAGATTTAGTGGTGTGCTACAAAGAGATTTAGACCCAAGAAGATGATCATCTCTACTTCTGGAAGTCAGAACCTGGAAGTTGCAATAATCTGTTTTGGAGGAAACTTGCAGAGAAGGACCAAAACTTCATTTCATTAATTTCAACGTGTCTAGAGTTGATCTTCCAACACAATAGAGCACTCTAAACTTATCCCTATTATCTTCATCTCTACTGTGTTTAAGTATTTCACATTTGTGAGCAGTGTGTCTATGTTACACACACTGACTCTTGTGCTTGATCTAAGGGATACTGAAAATCCCCATACCAACCTCTCTTTACATTTGTTTCCCATGTATAATTGTGGAAGAAGCCTAGTGTGGCTTGGTAGTTTATTTTTCCCACATATAACTGTGGTAGAGGCTGCAAAACAAGGACAATTTGTGAAAACTGTTGTAAAGCCCGATACAGGCTATGTATCACTTTTTAATAAAATTTCTTGGTGGTAGGTGATCACCAAGTGGAGAGGAGAAGTTATTGACATAAGATTGAACCTCATGTTTAAGTTGTTGTGTTCATCCTTCACTTACTTTGTTTTATACTTATCCGCTGTGCTTATATTAGCAAAGACATAAATATTTTTTTACATTCACTATGATAGTTAGTTCTGGTTAGTGTGTATATGTGATTCGTTTAGTAAACTTGTTTCAAAAGTGGAATTAGTTCTCATACTGATTCAACTGAGGAGTAATCAACCTTTGAGAAACCTGTTGAAAAATAAGTCACTTATATCTCTACTACCTTAATTGACTGGGCCGTTTTAATTTGGGGTATTTTAATTCTAAATATTTTTAACAGAAATTTTAATTGGAACTCAATTCACCCCCCTCTTGAGTATCCACTCTGACCAACAAGTGTGATCTGACCCTTGAGGTGATAGTTTTGGTTGGAACCTCTTGGTGGCAGCGTCGAGGCCTTACGACGTTTGTCTGGGTATGGATTGGACATCCACAGTTTGTACTCATATTGAATGTGTTGGGAAAAAAGGTTATGATTTATCTACAATGTTGGAATGGGGTTTTCCTTGGTCGGTGAAAAAGGGAAACCATACAACACAGGATAAACTCATGCATTGGAGGGTGCAGCCGATCACTCTTGAGTTGGCCATCCATACCCTCATGGAAGTAGGAGTTTTGAGTTTTGAGTTCCCAACAGGAGTGGAAGAGTGTGGGGACATATTTTCAAAATATGGTTCCATGATTACCTCTTAGAAGGTAGAGGGACTTATGATTTGGTTGGGTACTACTGGAGATTTGTACCTGACTTCTCCAGGGTAGCGGCACCTTTGTCAGCATTGACGAAGAAGGGGGAGCCTTTCCTGTGGAAAGAGAAGTGTCAGTAGAGATTTTAGGAGCTTAAACAGAGACTGACAAGTGCCCCCATCTTGAGGCTACCGGAAGAGGGCGTTGGGTATGTAGTATACTACGATGCATCATGGACTAGACTAGGTTGTTTCTTGATGCAAGAGCGAGCAGTGATTGCCTATGGATCATGATAGTAGTGACAGCATGAGAAGAACTATGCTACCCATGACCTCAAGTTAGCAGCTGTGGTCTTTGCACTGAAGGTGTGGCAACACTACTTTATGGGTGAATGTTTTACTCTTTACTCTGATCACAAGAGTCTCGGGTACATATTTTCACAGAAGGACCTGAACCTGAGACAAAAACGATGACTAGAGTTCATCTAGGACTATGACCTTGATATAGTCTATACTCTTAGGAAGTGGAATGGGGTAGCAGCCACACTCAGTAGGAGGTCTGGTGTATAGCTGCTGAGTGAGGCGTTAGAGTAGATAGTCGTGCTGCGGATATACTTCATGGATAAAGATGGAACATCTTACCTCCAGTCTATGACTTTTACTCCCCCAATTATTCAGCGAATTAGGGAGACACAACTTGGGACGTTGACAGCAAGAGACAACGTGCTTAGATATCCTTAGTACGGTCTTCTGAAGTATTTTATAAAGGTGGAGAGCACACCATCCTCTTCAGAGGATGCACCATGGTACCAATGATGCTTCAGGAGGAGGTGTTGAGGGAGATCCTTACATCCCCTTTAGCGGTACATCCTAGAGTGGTGAATGTGTACCAGGACTTCCAGTGTTAGTACTGGTTGCCATGGATGAAGAAAGTAGTAGTAAAAGTTTTATGCCGTCAGGAGACGGAGATCCTTGGAGTTCGTGGAGGGAGACCATGTCTTCCTATGAGTCTCACCCCAACGAGGATTGCAGAGGTTTGGCCGGGGCGACAAACTATCTATGAGGTTCATCAGACCTTTATAGATTCTCAGAAAAGTGGGAGAGGTGGTGTACTGTCTATATCCTCCCCTATAGATGCCCCAGGTACATAACGTTTTCTATATGTCGCAGCTAAGGAGATGCGTGCATGATCCATCGCACATTATTGTCTGGGGAGAGCTGGACAGTGACGATGGGGCGAACTTTACGAAAGTTACAGTGGAGATAGAGGATCGACAAGAGAGAGTACTTTATAGACAGTCGATCCCTATGGTACAAGTTTAGTGATAGCACAAGAACCTCCAGGAGAGAACATGGGAGAGGGAGGCTTAGATTCATGCTCAGTACCCTCTTTTGTTTGTTTTTCCTTTTTTTTGGCTTTCAAGGATGTAAATCCCTATGTTGGGGAGACTTTAATGTCCCATAATTTCTGTATATTTTTTTTAATTATATAGAATTATTTTGAGACCGTGAAATCCGACGGTGCATGATTCCGAGGCCCGGAGTGCCCGGAATGGTCCGTTGAAGTTTTGTTAAGCTTTAATTAGAACACGTAAGAAGTTTTCCTGAAAAAGTGGAATAACTCTTAAACAATTGCCTGGATCAGAAATCTAAGGGAACCATTTCATTTAGGATAGTGGGTTTACCCTAGGTGCAACTTAAGTTTAGTCAGTGCATGCCTCCTGTGAGAAAACTCAAAAATGGAATAACCATAAATAAAATAATTAAATAAAGTTATTTTATTTTTCAAATGATTATTACTCAAAAAAGGTGACCTGGATTAAAAATATGAGAACATCACTGATCTTGTTAGGGTATGATTTATTTAGGTAGATACTAACATTGGCTGGTGTGAGACAACTATGGAAGTTAGTTTATGGTCGTAAATAAAATAATTAAGTAACAATTATTTTATTGTTAAAATCCATAACTTCTAAATGGTAACTCAGATTAAAAATACAAGAGTACCGTTGGGTTTGTTGGGACGTGTTTACCTTATCCAGAGCCTAACCCCGACCAGCGCGGGTCGAGGGTGAATGTTAATAATTTATTGAACTTTTTTAAGGCATGTTTAGTAAATGCACGAGTGACATTTTCTAACATTTGAACCAGTAATCGAAATTGAAACCTGAGGGCTCCATTGAACTCATAGCGCCCGGATTGGCATAAGAGAGGTTTAACCTCGACTGTAGTGGGTCAAGAGAAGAAGTTGGTTTTTGCGTTTTTTGTGAAGGATTAAATTAAATAAATATATTTTATTTTAAATATCCTCCCACCTCTCCTTTTCATTTTTGGAGGCGAGGACCACAATAGGGTGTCTGGGCATTTAATGCATTTAATGCTGAGCATTAAATGCCTGGTTACTCAAAATGTGTAACCATCAATCCCTTTAATTAATAGGATTCATTAAAACTAAATAAATGAATCACCTCTTAAATTAATAGTTATATTTACTCTTCCTTGTGGTTGGGTGTTTGTTTCCATTAGAGAAAGGAGGAGCATGATCTTGAGGCTCTTGATGAAGAATGAATCTCACAATCAAGAACTGAAGATCATCATTCGAGTGTAATCGTGGGAATATTGTTGTAGGAATGATGAATATCGACCCGCCTTCAATCGCGAATGTTCTCCAACGGATTTTTGAGGTAGGGATTTATCTTTTTGGATTCCCTAATCTTGTTTAATTTTTAGGAAGAACAAAAATTAAATGAATTAATTCGTGGATAGAAAAACAATGGATTGAATCAATTTCTCATTGTTTATCTTGAAATTGGAAATATTGAAGTATGATAAATATTTATTTTCTATTTCCTCATGTTCTTGATTCTCAACGACGATGGACAAAAAAACATGGCCTTCGATACACACTTAAACCATGACCTTCTATACTTCATTATTCATGTGCTCTTCATTTAAAAATAATTAAGCATACTAAAAACTCAATGTTTTTTTGAGAACGACATATGGACACATAGATCTCGACCCTAGGATCACAGATCTACAATCGTCCCAATTTTCGAGCTTAGAACGAAGATGTAGCGGCCCACGGAAGGGGCAATGTTGCAGTGTGTTTTCCAGCAGTTCAAGGCGGATGTTCTGGTGAGGTGAGTAGAAAACCGTGGTGGCTAGTCGAGGTGGCTTCGGTGGCATGCAATGCATCTCCAGTGATATGGGGTGGTGTGGAAGACCAGGCGGCACGAGATGGGGATCTGGACAAATGGTGGTCGGAGCAGCTCTCAGTGGTGAGGTGGTGCACGCGCAGCAACCAGGGGCCAGGCAGCTTTGGCCAGCGACGAGGTAGAGCAGGCGGCAATGTGAGTAGGTGGCACAGTAGAGGCAGTCTAGCCATGTGTGAGTGGAGGTGCAGAGGGTTACCGTTTCGTGTACAGAGGTGAAAAAAGTGGAAGAATAAATGAATTGATTGGAGAGAGGTAGAGTTGAAAAGAGATAAATTAAAAATATAAAGCAATTAAAGATAAATCCGTTGAATAAGGGGGAGGCACTACCCACATGGAAAGGGGATCATGAATCTCAATTTAGAGGGAAACAAAGTAAAATAATAATTATATAAATAATGTTATTATTATTTTTGTTTGTCAAAACCATTATTCGTCTATAACTTATCCGTGTGACCTCAATTTCACAAACCGCCAGCAACAGTGTGACCCTGACTTCTAGATGAAAGTTATGAGTCCAATATTGGATGTTTTTTTTCTTCTGTTTTTTGGATTGGGTACCCTAAATTCTCAAATAATAATAATTTAATATTATTATTAAATCTTTGACCCTCCATAACTCCAGTGTGGGAAGTCCGATTGACTTACCGTCAGTGGTGACATGATCCTATAATTAAAAAAGTCAATTTAAATCTAATGTTGAATATTAAATTCTGGTTCGTGGCTCTGGTCTAGGAAACACCCAATAATATTGTTAATATTATTATTACGAGATCTTGTTTTTGACATACCACCCTCATATGATGTTGAAATTACAAACCGTATGCAGCGCTGAAATCATTGAGAGGAGGTGTTCCATTTGAGATACTCCACATGGCTTTCAGTGAAAGTTGGAGTTTGGCTGGGTTGGATCGTACTCAAATCCAACCAGGCCCTCAACACTAAAATGCCTATAGCATACAGACCAGGTGTCCAATTGACATGTCGTCTGTTGCATTGGAACCCTTATGAATCGATAGATAATTGGGTTACTTTATCATGGAAATTCTTGGAGGTTGAGGTATGAATGGTGTATTGAGTAGTAGGTCTCCTAAACGTGCTAATAAGTGGGAATCTAGTGGCTGGCAGTGAGGCGGATGTTCAAGGCAGATCATATGGAGGTTAATACTGACCGATCTTGTGTGGGTCAGCACTGATCCTTTGTGAGTCAGATCCTGTGTGGGCCTGTGCTCAATGATCCTGTGTGGGTCAGCGCATACCTATCCTTTGTGGGTCAGATCCTCTGTGGGTCATTTCTGGGGTTAGTACCTATCGATCTTGTGTGGTTCAGAATCCATATAATCAGTAGCAGTACCTCTTGATAGAATAATATGATATAGCTTTGAGACTAATCATATAAACTTATATACTTCACTAATACCTATGTGAGATGATTCTTTTACCTTCGTGGTGTTACCTTCATGGTGTTACCTTTGTGGTACTTTGACCTTCACGGTGTTACCTTCCTGGTGTTATCTTTGTGGTGTTACCTGTGTGGTACTTTTACCTTAATGGCGTTACCTTTGTGGTATTATTCCCTCATGTATGAGACGTGTATATATTTATAACTTAGGTATATGTATGGTCATATAACTAAGAAGAGTTAATGAATGCTTCGTGATTTGTGATTGAGGTCTTTCTTTGTAGTTATTCCTTTTTGGACCTTTGGGAGACCTTCTATTGTATCGGGGTCCCTACTGAGTATTGTAATACTCACCCCTGCACGGGCTATGTCTGCACCTTGTTGTGTATTGTGCAGATGATAGACAACATTGATCGTGGCTGAGGGATCTAGGGCTGGATGGTGCTCAGAGTGGGACTATTTGGCGTGACGTGATGCAGGGACTACTGATCGGGAGATGTACCTACCCTCTAAGTAGGATCCTTGGTGGATGATCCCGAATCTGTTTGTCTATTTTTAGTTGTAATTTTACTTTCTAGTTGGTCTTGTATTCCAGACCCTTTACTTTTAGCACACCTTTTTACAACATAAATTTACTCATGGTTGCCTCTCGTTGTACTCTTCGTTTTTATGTGTTTGTATAGGTTTAAAGGAAATGCCTTCCCATTATAGGGATATACCATTCTAGTTCTAGTTGCCAGCCCATGGCCTATGAAAGGTAGGCTTGGCGTAGTCACAGTACGGGCCCTAGGGGATGGGTCGTGACCAAACCAATGAGGTAGCCACAAACGAGACTCAATCCAACCCTTCTGGAAGTTGTTAAAAAATATGTTGAAAAATTGATCTAGGTAAGTATAATTTATCCCATTTCAGATTCCCAGTTGGTGAGTCCTATTCAGGTTGTTCCTAAGAAAAGTGGTGTTACTATTTTTATAAGCGAGAGAGATGAGTTGGTTCTAATGAGGGTACAAAATAGTTGGTGTGTGTGTATTTATTATAGGAAACTAAATCAATACAATCATAAGGACCATTCCCCCTCCCATTTATTGATCAAATGATTGAGAGACTGGCTGGAAAAACCCACTATTATTTCTTGGATGGATTTTCTAGATATTTTTAGGATCCTATAACTCTATAGGATTAAGAGAATACAACATTAACTTGTACATTCGATACATTTTCCTACTAGATGATTCTATTTGGACAATGCAATACTCCATGCACCTTCTAGAGGTGTATGGTGAGTATTTTTTCTGATTTTAGTGAGATCAACAAGGGGGTATTTATGGATTATTTTATAGTGTATGGAACTTCATTTGATGAATGCATATTTAGTTTGGGAAATGTGTTGAATCATTTTATTGAGAATAATATAGTTCTAATCTTTGAAAAGTGTCCTTTCATGGTAGATCATGGTATTGTCTTAGAGCATGTTATGTAAAAAAATGGGATAGAGGTTGATAGATCCAAGGTAGATATTATTTCATCCTTACCAATACTTCTTGTGTGTGGGATGTTAGATCATTCCTAGGGAATGTAGGCTTTTATCGACACTTCATTTGAAATTTTAGTAAGATTTCTCTACTAATATCTCGAATAATTCAAAAATATATTGACTTAATTTTTGATGATTCATGTAGGATATCATTTGATGAGCTAATGAAGTATCTAACCACTCCACTGATTATACAGTCCCCATGGTGGGACCTTCCATTTGAGCTTATGTGTGACTCATCCAACTTCAAGGATGGATCCATCTTATCTCATAGGTTGGAAGGACATTAACATGTGATTGATTATGCTTTAAGGACATTGTATCCATCGCAATCAAACTACACAACCACGAAAAAGGAGTTTCATACCATTATATTTTCTTTAGATAAATTTCATTCATATTTATTGGGCTCTAAAGTAGTTGTTTTTTCTGACCATACAGCTTTGAGGTACCTCTTGAAGAAGCCAAAAACAGATCCTAGACTAATTCGATGGATTATCATTCTTCAAGAATTTTATATTGAGAAAAAGGACAAGAATGAGTCAGAAAACCTGGTGGTGGACCGCATGATTAGGATTATTCAGACACTATAGGATAACACTATTGACCATGTATCACTTTGGGACACTTTCCCCAATGATCATCTTTATTCCATCTTAGGTATGTATCCCTGGTATGCTGATTTAGTGAACTACCTTGTTGCCTCTAAAATTCCTTCAAATTTTAGGAAACATCAAGTCCAAAAATTAAATTGTGAGTCTAGGTTTTATGTTTGGGATGATACCTACCTCTAGCACATGTGTAGCGACCAAGTTATTAGGAGGATCATTCCTGATCATGGGTTTGAGTCTCTTTTACATTTTTTTTTCATACACTTACCTGTGGTGGAAACTTTTGACCCAATTGAATAGCTAGGAAAGTCTTAAATTTGTATTATATTTACCTAGCTTATTCCATGACACCCATGTGTTTTTTATGTCATGATCTCATCGTTGATGCACTAGGAACATTTCTAGGAGACACAAGATGCCCTAACAACCCATACTATTATATGATATTTTTGATGTATAGGGTGTTGATTTTATATGTCCCTTATGGATTTTATTTTGTTTTTTTTTATATTTTGGTTTCCATTGATTATGTTAGAAAATTGGTGGATGCCAAGGCCACCAGGAATGATGGTTCTCATGTTTTAGTATACTTGGTCAAAGAATTTTTTTGTAGGTTTGGAGTACTAAAGGCCATCATCAGTGATCAAGGGAAATACTTTTTCAATTAGAATTTGGATTCCCTCCTTCAAAATTACGGGGTGACACAAAAAACATCAACACCATACCACCCTCAAACAAATGGCCAGGTTGAGGTTTCAAATCAGGAGTTGGAAATTTTTTTTGGAGAAAACCGTGTAGTTGAATAGGAAGGATTAGAGAAAGCTCTTGGATGATGCAATATGGGAATATAGGATAGCATAAAAGACCCACATTGGTATGTCCCCATTTTAGATTGTTTTTGGGAAAACATGTCACCTCCCTATGGAAGTCGATCATCAGGCTTATTGGGCTACAATGAAATGCAACATAGATTTTTCCCAAGAAGGAATTCAAAGGAAGCTGCAAAATCAAGAGCTTGAGGATATTTGATTGTTATCATATGATAAATCAAGTCTCTAAAAGTAAATATCAAAATAAACTCATGAAATAATGATCCAACAAAGGGAGTTTCATGTTAGATATAAATTCCTTCTATTAATTTCATGACTGAAGACGATGCTTGGTAAGTTGAATTTCAGATGGCTAGGACCTTATGTTGTGTCTAAGGTTTTTCCTTATGGTGCAATGGATATCACACAAAAGGAAACATGAAGTATATTTACATTCAATGGGAAACATTTTGAGGAATACAATGAAGGACTTCCCACCCATGAAGTTGATTTCATCACACAACATAACCCCATTATCACTTGAGAATATCAGGCTCTTCCTAACCCTTTCACTTTTATATTATTTTTCCTATTTATGATTATGAATTTCATGTTCATATATCATTTAATAACTTCACATTGAGGAAAATGAAATATTTAATGTGTGGGGGAGGGGCTAAAATTTTGGGTTAGTTATTTTGGATTTTCATTTGTGTGTTTTGTGTGTGTTTTCAATTAAGTTTTTATTTAAAATTTTCAAAAAAAAGTGAAAAAACTTATCATGTAACACGATCATTTAGATATGGAATATATGGAAAAATTATGTTTAAAAAATTCATTAGTGGCATGATAATCATGAGAAATATTTCATCATCAAAGGGTTGATTTTTATAGAAATTGAAGTCGTCAATGATATGATTGGTTGTGTCAATATAAAACTTTTATATTTTAATACCATTCTTTTTGATATTTGTTCATGGTAAATTGTATCATTGACTTCTGCACACAAATTTTCACTCAACCATGACTTGAGAAATTTTTCCTACTCAATTGAAGGTATAGTCAATTTAGGTAAAAAAATTCATCTTATATCAATGGTTGATCTATATGTTTGTTTCTCTTCCAATAATTTTTATTACTATACTAAATTGACCTATGCATGTGTACATATTATCCCAATGTGGTACACCCTTAAAAATAAAAACAATTAAAAAAAATATGGGTTATGTCTTAGGTAGGTTAAAACCCACTCTTCCTTGACCCATGATCTTGTTATGACTATTTAAATTAGTGTCATGAGGAGATCATAAGAGGGTTGGGAGATAAGTGTGAGATTTGTTCAAAGTGAAAATTTTGAATAAATAAATAAATTATTGGAGTGATGAGATTTAAAAAACATTGGGATATCTAGGTTTTTTGCTTATGGTTTGAATTATAGGAATCTTTAAGTGAGAGAGACTTGATATTTGATTGCAAAGAAATGTAGAACAAGTTCAATGAACTATACCAGGTAAGAAGAATTATTTTACTTGACCTGAATATACTGAATAAAGAGTGGATATATGAACTTAGAATAGTTTGCACACACACATGTGGGGGATTAGTGGAATGGTGGACCCATTACTTGTTTATCTATGATTATTATTATTAATCTCATGGGATTTTGTTTTGACATTATTTATGGGACAATGAATTTATTTTTTCAGATATTGACTCTTGATGAGATTATTATATTTCCTATATTGACATTGTGGATTGAGAAATTTTCACATGAATATCTTGCCAAATTTTTTTTAATACATGATATGAGGTTTTTCTCAAGATTGTAAAAGAGTAAGTGTGGGTGTGTAATTGTACCATGATTCACTACTCTATTTCACTTTAACACCAGTGCTTTAAACTAGTTTTATATTTAAAAATAAAAATATAATAAAAAATCTCACTTATTATTTGATTTTATTATTCAATGTTTATCACTATTAAAAATTGAAATTATACTTGTTTTGGTGATTTCATTATAGGAGGAGGTGATTTGGAGGCCCTAGAGATGATCTAGAAGGAAAATGTGCCAAACTGCATGGAAGTCCAAGGACACCTGTCCACTGTTGTTCACATTGCACAAATTTTTTGAATCCGAATGGGATTAAATTTTGTGGTAAGATAAAAAAATATATGGTATACAACTAATCTCAAGGAACCCAATCCCAATGCATCCATTACATGGCCCATTCAAACCAATCTATCTAGGGGATAGAATCTACACGATTTCAAAAGTTAGGTTAGGTATTTTGACAACATCTCCAAATTGAGATGTTTAATGGCCACAAAATTTGACATGGAGGTAGAAAAGAGGCCTTCCAACAAATCTAATCTTTTTTTAATGTTGTAATATGACCATTTACTAGTCCAAAACTGAGATTCAACTGGTATAACCAATACTGGGTTCTCAAAACAACTTCTTATTTTGGCCATAAAAGGGTACCATGGGCACCGCATTTGCAAGTTCGACCAAGGAGAGAAGAGTTACCAATATTGAGTTCCATAGGAGTCCTATAATCATCTTGGAGGTTTTGGAACTCTCTATACTCATAGGGGGAGGTATTGAATCAAGGATCCCTTCATCGAAGCCTTCATCTCCTTCATATGTTGTAATATTTGACTTTGTATAATAAACATATTAGTTCATCTTTTATTAATTCTAATTTCTTATATTTTGTTAAATTATCTTCCTAATTGATCGTCTTCTTTGGGATGGAAATAAATAATAGAAACAATATTGGGTTGTACCCATTCTAAACGGTTTTGAATGCAATTCATTTCTGTGAAGACTACACTACCTATGGAAGAGTAGTTATTTTTAGTAATCAATCCACCAATTAACTTATTAATTAATTTAATTTGAATAAATGATCTAATTTAAATAAAATAATATGATCTATTAATTGATTTTATAATTTAAATGTAAATAAGCAAGAAATTTAATAATTAATGGAAAACAAGTGAGGTCGAGTATTGTCTGAATCGTAAGAGCATGATCTTAACCAGTAATACAAGACCACATGATATCAATTTATAGAGTTCAAATATAATACATAAAATCAATTATTTCTCATTTATAGAGTGTATATATACCCTAATTTACCACTGACCATAATCTATCCTTAGAACATAAATCAAAGTAGGGTGATGTGATTGTATGTTCTGAAGCTATCCTAGGGTTTAATTAATATCATATTTGTGGTAAATTTAGTTATCATTGGGTTCAGGGATAAACAAATATGGGGATCATAATTAATTGGATATTAATTTAAATGATAATTATTAATAAGTAAATGAATTTTTAGAGTTAGATCAATTACGCCTTCTAAAAATATTTTTTAAAAAACATATTCTCATTGCATCTTATTAATCAAATTTTATTTCAAAAATATAAACAAAAAAAGAAATATCCTTTGAGAATACTTATTCTAGATTTATAAATGAAAACCCCCATCCTTTTAAGTAATTTTTTTCTTCCTTTTTATTTTATTTTCAAAATTCCTTTAATAAGTTTTTGAATTACTTCCTTTTTTGAGAGAGGACCTTGATCAGCCACTCTAATACACCTAAGTACCCAAAAATAAAAATTTCATTTCACAACACCCACAATAGTTCCTTTAATTAGAAAATCAATACAAAAGTAATTTCTGAATTGTAGGAATAATCCACACCTAAATACGATGCACGATGTGGGTATTATGACTCCAAGTGTGTATTTTTATTTAAAATTGAATTTTTAGTAAAAAAGACGAGTGCCATAATCAAAACCAAGAAAAATCATTTGTATTGTTTTAATACATTAGTAAAATGATTCATAAGTTATTTTTAATGGGTATTAATAAAACAAATCGTAATCTAATACATGGTGTTCCCAGTATAACTCAAAGTGCCCCTTATCAGTTTAACATTGACATTTTATTTCAAAACATGTGTCACTCCCTAAAAACTGATAAAACACACTCAAATTGTCTTAATTATTTAGGAAATTTATTCATAATTCATTTGTGATGTGTAATAATTAGTCTTATGTCAAACAGACACATTATGTGATACGTATGACTCAAAGTTCCTATTTCTAGTTTAAAATGAAATTTTACTAAAAAAGACAAGTGACATACTCAAAACTAAGAAAACACATTCATATTGTTTTGATAATTTAGGAAAAAAATCCATAAATCAATTTTGACATGTAGGAATTAGCCTCATATCAATCTAATGCATGATGTGATTGGTACGACTCGAAGCGTGTCTTTTTATTTAAAATTGACATTTTAGAAAAAAAGACAAGTGACATATTACAAACCATAAAAATTATTTTTATTGTTTTAATACTTGATTAATATTATCCATAAGTTATTTATGATATGTTGGAATCAGCCTCACCTCCATCTGATACATGGTGTGTCCGGTACGACTCAAAGTGTCTATTATTATTGTAAAATTGACAATTTAGTTCAAAACATGTGTCACTCACTAAAAACTAAGAAAAAACACTTAGATTATCTTAATAATTTAGGAAAAGGATTTAGAAGCCCTTTTTGATGTATAGGAATCAACCTCACATCAAACAGACACACGATATTACTGGTGTGACTCAAAGTGTGTTTTTTCAGTTTAAAATGACATTTTAGTAAAAAAAACAAGTGACATACTCAAAATCATGAAAAAAGTTTTTTATTGTTTTCATACTTTAGTAAAATAATCCATAAGTCATTTATGATGTGTTAGAGTTATCAACACCTCAATCTGACGCACAATGTGACCAGTATGACTCCAAGTGTTTCTTTTTAATTAAAATTGATATTCTAGTTAAAAAGAAAAGTGACATAATCAAAATCAATAAAAAATATTTGGATCGTTTTTATACTCTAGGAGAACTATCCAGATGTCATTTTTAACATTTAGGAATCAGCTAGACCTCCATCTGATCCACAGTGTACCCGGTATGACTCAAAGTGTTTGTTATCAGTCTAAAATTGGCATTTTAGTTCAATACATGTTTCTCACACTAAAAAACAAGAAAACACCCTTGAATTGTCTTGATAATTTAGAATAAATATTAAAAATTCATTTTTGACATGTGGGAATTAGTCTCACATCAAACCAACACATGATGTGATTGGTATCACTCAAAGTGAGTGTTTCCAATTATAAATGATATTTTAGTAAAAAACACAAGTGACATACTCAAAATAGATAAAATGAATTCATATTGTTTTGATACATTATTAAAACAATACATAAGTCATTTTGACATGTAGGAATCATCCAAACCTCAATCTGACACATAATGTGACTGGTATTACTCCAAGTGTGTCTTTTTATTTAAATTTGATATTTTAGTCAAAAAGATAAGTGACATACTAATAGAGATAATATTTTAATTATTTTTCATGTGTGTTTTAATGATTTAACCCCTTACAATTAATCAATTTGGGCTTATTTGTATCATTTTAGTATTTTTGGTGAAATTTGGGTTTAATGGAGAAAATTGTTTAATTCTAGAAATTTAGCAGTTTTGTGGTGCTTCTATATTTCAAGAATATCTTTTAGAATTTTGATCCAAATCGATTTATTCCTTTTTTTAGGATTTACATTCTCACGACATTCAACTTTGTTTACTGGACTTAGATCCAATTTTGAACACACCAACATAGATAAATCAATCAAGAGAAGATATTTTTATGGCCAACAGAATGGAACCCACCTTAATTAATGAGGCATATATTGACCTACATATGTCCAAATGAGGTTATTATAGTTGGATTAGAAATATTAATCCAATAAGTATTCTCTAATTAAATTTATGAATAAATTAGGTCAATAAAGATTCCTTTGAATGCATCCAAAATGAGGAAGTTGAAGAGTCTCCTAGGGTAGAAAAAGTATTCATCAGTAATTAGATACTAATTTTTGGGAAACTTGTAAAAATATTCTGATATTTTGAGGGAACATGAAAAATATATAGATGAACAAAATTTGAGAAGGAAAATTCCCTATATATTATGACATTTATTATGAGAAATAGACTCAAACGTTCGACGGGATAATTCTGAAGGGAAATTTTATACTCTAAAAGCCTATAAATAAAAGTGTTCACTTCCATTCAAAGGGGTTGAAGAAGGTGAAAGAGGTGCTATGATGGAGGATTTAAATCTTGATGTGCTTTGTATTTTCTATTTTTTTCTTAGTTCCATTATTCCCTTTTCTTCCCCTATCAACTCTATTACCCTTCACATGGAGGGGTAAAACCTTTGAGTGATCGGGGAAGGGGGAATTTCACTTTTTTAATGTCAGAAATTTGTGATTAAATATAAAACCCTCTTTTATTTTGAATGATTTTTATTCTCAGTGTTTCCTAATTCTCTTAATATGATAGTGTTTTGGGTATGGTGTATTCATTGTTAATATCTTTGGTTGAAGTCTTTTAATCTCCTTCCACATAGTGCAGTTTGTCTCGATCGAGTAGATTGAGTTAGGTGGTGAGTTTCTAGTGATCGTTGTCACATGTGTGGAACTAGTGAACCCTTTATAGAGTTATAAGGAGCAACAATTCCCAATTGTGTCATGCCTTAGTTGTTTAGGATTTGTTTATTAACTTCCATGCTCCTAAGAGTGAGTTCCTTTTATTTCTTCAACCAATGTAGATTGATAACTTGATTGAGGAGTCATTCATTTATCATTCAATAGGAAGAGAGGGGTAATAATCTTTATTACTATGATGACATTGAAAAAGGGGATTCTACCTTGACCCCATCACTCTCTTCATCCATTAGTGTTCAACCATTCTTGTTAATTTATTGCTTCATTTTTCAACTCAAACAATTTCAAGAACAACATCTTCTTATTTCTTTAATTTAACTGAAAAATGTAATTTTGGTGCACTCCTATATGGAAACAACATTGGTTACCAAATTTATTACATTTAACTTAGGAGTTTTTTGTCACACCCAACTATAGGCACATGAAAAAACTTGGGACCATTTCCATGGAGGTAGTGCCAACATTTTCTTTTCTATTTTTTGAATTTTATTTTCAAAGTTGCATGACTTGAACCTAAAACACTAAAACATGTCCCCTTAATCATAAAATTGAAATAACCTTGTTGAATATACTCAAAAAACACAATTTACAATATGAATTTGAATAACTTTCTCTTACACACTCGATTGAAACTTCAAGTGTTCACTCTAAGCCTGTCTCTATGGATAGAAATCAAAACCAAACCCTTACAGACCTCTATGACCCACAATTACTTAATCAAAATAATAAAATTTTCATGATAGTATTACAAAATTATTTTTAGATGAAACCTATCATGATTCAGTTTCTTCCAAAGTGTCATGTCTTGGGAGGTGAAGATCCCAACAAACATATTAAAGGGTTCAAACTTGTCTGCTCGACCTTCAGACCACTTGGAGTAGCTAAGGAATAATTAAAATGGAATGAATTATCGTTTTCATTGGAAGGAGCTTCCAAAGAATGGTTTTATGGGATACAACTTGGATATTATGATTATTGGAATTACTTGGTGAGATTCTTCATGAAAATATTCTTCCTCACCTCTAGAATCACAACCACGAGAAAGTAGATCCATGCCATCAGACAATCATATGGATAAACCCTTTACAATTATTGGGAAATATTTAAAAAATATGTTCCATCAGCCCACATGAAGCAATTTAGGATCATCACTTTCTTGTCTTCTTTTATCAAGGATTAATGGATAATGATAAAAATCTTCTGGATACATCATCTTGAGCTGCATTAATTGACAAGTCACCAGAAGAAGCTAATGGCTTGATTGAGAAGATCTCTCAGAACACACAATAGTTTGGATCAAGAGGTACTGGTACAAGATGAATTCATTAGGTAAGAACTTATAATCCATCTCCTTAATGGGAAACTATTATTGATGATATAGCTAGTATGGTGAGACAGGTGGCCCAGAAGCAAGTGAGTGACCAACAAGCTCCGGCAAAGGTATGTGGTTTATGCTTACCCCTGATCACTTCACTAACCAATGTGCTAAAAGATTGGGAATGGGAAATTGTGTGGTATCTTTTCATAAAAGGAAATTCCAACAAAATCAAGGATTGATAGAGCCTAACCAAGTTCAATATGGGTTTGTAAATCAGCAGAATCATGCTAGACCCTTGAACCAAAACCATTTCCAACACCAACCCCCATTCCAACAACAATTCCAAAACCCGCCACCATTTAAACAAAAGAAATCTTAGAACTATACTTCACACCACCAACCACCCACTTTACCAAGATCCTATGAGCATCCATTAACCAGTGCACAACCCATAATTCTGAACCAACAACAGAAATCTGATATTAAGGGAATGAAAGGCACTATGAAATATTTTTCCAACAAGTTAAAAAGTCTCATGAATTTCCTAACAAAAAATCCGAGGAAAATTCTTTCCCAAAAAATCTGAAACCCAAAGGATAATGTCGGTATGATAACAAAAATAAGTGGAAAATAACTATCACCACTATTATCCCATGAACCTGAAACAAGACCACTTGAGTTGAGGGATAATAAAGGTGTAAACTCTGAAAATTATGTCAAAATACACTCTGAAGAAGAGAAGAAATAGGTGGAAGAGAAGGATATTCCAAGGAAAAATAGGTAAGAAATGCCATGGAAAAGAAAAAAAAGGGAGTTGAAAGCCTTACCCCCTCTATTTCCATCAAGTATGATTGAATCCAAGAAATTGTAGGAGGAATCACTTCAAAAGGAAATTATGGACACCTTCCAGAAAGTGGAAATCAATATCCCCCTACTTTAATAAGTCAAAAAAATTCCAAAGTATACCAAAATTTTGAAGGATCTTTGCACCAAGAAGAGGAGACTTCAAGGGAAATAAATGTTCAACTTGGGAATAAGTGTGTTAGACCTTATAACATCATAATTTCCAACCAAATGTCAAGATCTAGGGATATTTTCCATCCCATGTACCATTAGTTCTTTAAATTTATCTAATGATTTGTGTGATATAGGTTGTTTAATTAATGAATTTCCTCACTCAGTATACACTTCTTTGCGTATGGGAGACATGGATCCCACAAGAATGGTGGTCCAGCTTTCAAACAGGTCCAAAGTTCTCTCTACCGGAGTTCTGGAATATGTTGTTATGAAATTCAAATATCTCTTATTCCCAGCTAACTTCTACATGCAGAATATGGAAGAATATAGGATCCCGTCACACTCACCCATTATTTTGGGGAGACCTTTCTTAAAGATGACCAAAACCATCATCAATATCCATGAGGGGACACTCACCATGGAGTTTAGAGAGAGCACTGTCAACTTCAATATTTTTGAATCCATGAGGCATCTATCGGATGATCACTACCTATTTTTACATTAACATGTAGTTGGTGTAGAACCCATTGAATAATAAGGTATGTTATATGAATTCTTAGACTTAGGAGAGACTTATTCTATTAAAAATATCATTGAAGATGTGGATTCCCAAAATGCAAGAGATTCTGATTTCATGTGGGAGGAAGAGGTAAAATCTAATTTCTCTGATGATTTATTAAATGATTAGGAAGATGATATGGTTTATTGTGTGTAATAGGTCCAACATTTGAAAGTGGGAAACATCAATTTTGTTTCATCCCTAGAGAATCCCCCTGATCTGTAACTAAAACCACTCTCTATTGATTTTAAATATGTGTACCTTAGGGAGGGAGAGAAACTACCAGTGAAAATTTCTAATAATATCTCTAAAACTAAAGATAAATCATTTATTGATCTCTTGAGAGAGAATTTCCAAGAGATAGGGTGGATCTTAAGTGATATTCTAGGAATCAACCCACAAATATGCTCACATATAATTTTTATTTTGGGAGATTCCAAACCTATCAGACAGCCCTGAAAGAGGATTAATACCACTTTGATGGAGGTTGTGAAGAAGGATATTGAGAAGCTATTGGAATATGAGATCATTTATCCCATCTCAAATTCATATTGGGTTAGCCCAATTCATGTAGTTCCAAAAAACAATTGGCCTAACCACTATGAGGAATGAAAAGAATGAATTAATCCCTGTGAGAATTCAGAATAGCTGGAGAGTGTGCATTGATTTTAGGAAGTTGAATCAGGTCACTTAGAAAAATATTTTTCTCATTCCCTTCATTGAATAGATATTATAGATATTGGCAGGGAGAACTCATTATTTCTTTTTGGATGTATTTTCAGGTTATTTCCAGGTATCCATTGCTCATGAGGCTCAAGGGAAGAAAACCTTTAAATGTCCCTTCAGCATGTTTTCATATAAACGGATGCCATTTGGATTATTTAATGCTCTAGGTACATTTAAGAGGTTCATGGTAAGTATATTTTTTGACCACATTGAATATTTCTGAGAGGTTTTCCTAGATAATTTCATGGTTTTTGGAAACTCTTTTGACCATTATTTGAAAAATTTGGAAAAATGTTTTGAAAACCTATATTGAAAAGAATCTTGTTTTAAATTTTGAAAATTTTCATTTCATGGTTGAGATAGTATTTCTACTAGGTCATGTCCTTTCAAAAAAAGGAATTTAAGTTGATAAATCAAAAATTTAAGTGATAAATTCTTTTCCTTACCCAACTAGTGTGAAGCATGTTAGATCATTTTTAGGACATGAAGGATTCTATAGGAGGTTTATCAAATATTTTAGTAATATTTATCTCCCTCTCTCTATATTGATTTTGAAAGATGTGAATTTTGATTTCAATGGTTCTATAGGGAAATTTTGATGAGATAAATTGGATATTAATTGAACAACATGTGATGCAGCCACCAAATTGGGAAGAACCATTTAAGGTACTTTGTGATTCTTCTAACCAAGAAGTTGGAGAAGTCCTTTCTCAGAAAATTGAGGGAATACACAAGTCATTTAATATGCCTCAAGAACCCTGGATGCAACCAAATTCAATTACAAAACCATATAAAAATAGTTTTTAGTAGCTGTTTTTTTATTTAGAAATATTTAGATTATATTTTCATGGAACTAAAGTCACTATTTTTTCTGATCATCCAGCTCTTAGGTGCTTGATGAAGAAGGATGAAGCTAAACTGAGTCTAGTGAGATGGATATTAATACTGGAGGAGTTCAACATATAAATCAAGGATAATAAGGGATCTGAGAACCAAGTGGTTGATTATTTAAGCAAACTACCCGACACTGCTAAAGATGAAATTCCTGAAAAAGAAACATTGAATGATCACCTTCTAGGGAAACAGTTATAGTTGGTTATAGGATAAGTGCCTTGGCATGCTAACATCATCAATTATCTGGTACCATCTTAGGTCCAATCTCATTTTAATTCTCATAAAATTCACAAACTAAAATCTGAATCGAGATTTTACATTTGGGATGATCCATTTCTTTATAATATTTTCAATGACCAAGTGAAAATAAGATGTTTTCCTAAGAGTGAAAGTGGTTCTATCTTAGATTTTTGTCACACTTTATCTTATTTAGGCCACTTTGGACCTCAATGGATAGCAAGGAAGGTTTTATAATTTTTATTTTATTGGCCCACCCTTTTTAATTATTCTCATGAATTTTGAAAAAGGTGTCAAAAATGTTAGTTTTATGGAAACATTTCAAAGAGACAAGAAATTCCCTAATAACAACTTAATTTTTGTGAGATTTTTGACATCTTCGGGATAGATTTTATGGGGCCCTTCCCAATTTCATTTGGAAATTCTTATATCTTGCTTGCAGTTGATTATGTTTCCAAAAGGGTAGAAGTAAAATCCACCAGGATAGACGATGCTAATTTTATTTGTGATTTTTTTAGGTCTAACATATTTTTTATGTTTGGAGTGCCTAGATCCATCATCAGTGATCAAGGGACTCACTTTTTAAATAGTATAATGGAGGCTTTACTGAATAAGTATGTGGTGCATCATAAAACATCAACTCCCTATCACCCACAAACAAATGGTCAAGTTGAAGTGTCCAATAGGGAAATCAAAGGAATTTTAGAGAAGACAATTAAACCGAACATGAATGATTGGATCCAAAGGTTAGAATACACATTATGGGATTATAGTATAGCCTATAATATCTTGATTAGAATGAGTCCATATAGTATTATTTATGGTAAAAGTTGTCACCTACCTATGGAATTGGAGCATTAGGCATATTGGGCTGTGAGGAAGATGAATTTGAATCTTGAAAGTGATGGGAAAGAGAGAAGGTTGCAGTTTTAGGAGATGTTTGAAATTAAAAGGTAATATTTTGAAAATTCTAGGATTTACAAATAGAAAACAAGATTAGCTCATGATAAGGTGATCCAACCAAAATAATTCCATCTTGGAGAAGAAGTATTGTTATTCAACTCAAGACTCAAGCTACTAATAGGTAAACTTAATTCCTTATGGGAGGGTCCATTAATAGTTACTCATGTATATCCTTTATCTGTTGTGAAGATTATGAAGGATGTAGAGTAGAATACATTCATTGTTAATGTACATAGGCTGAAGAAATTTCATGAGATCATTCCTTCATATCCAGGGGAGGTGATCATACTCCTCCAACCTGTCTATCAATAAATCCATCAGGTTGTACCTCTCCTTCAAAATTTCTTATTTTTGTGATTCATTTTAAAAAATTCTTACATGTTAATTCCATTTTAATGCATTGAGGACACTAGATAATTTACGTTTCAGGGAGGAAACCTTTGTAGTTTAGGATTTTCATTTGTTGTGTGTTTTTCAAAAAAAAAGTATGTATTTCAAATATTTGTGTGTTTATTTTTCATTTTTTGGTGTGTTTTTGAATGTTTTGAGATTAAAATATTATCATTTATATTTTTGAAACCCATGTAAATGAGTATAACAATTTCTTCCATGAAACCGAGCTTAAATTAATGCTAAAAATGACTTTGTTTTATGTTTAATTTTTTTGGAAATTTCATGAAAATTAATCTGGTTTTTGAATCCCATGCCACATCTCACTATATTTATATTTGAAATCACCTTCTTGTGAGGATTATGAACCCTTTTTTCATATTCTATTCATTCACCTCACTTATTGAGAGAACCATACCATGCTTTTTTTAACCGAAATTTGATTTATTTCATTGAAAACTTGAGGGTTTGAGGTACATGTGTTTTAAATTATTGAGTAATTTATTTTGTTTTAAATCCACCTTTTCAAGATAATCCATTTAATTCTAGCCTACCTTATACATTTAATCATTTTAGACCTAATAATCCATGAACAACATGTTATTTTAGTCACATTACAATCAAATTTTCCCTATCTAACCTGCTTGTGAAGTGAAATTATATGGTATAGTTAAACTTAAGGGTGGGGGAAACTGTCTTGTGTTGTGATACCTCATTTGGTGAAAATTTGGGTGGAAAATAAAATGTTGAAAATATGTGTGTGATGATGAAAAAAAATCATTCTTCTTAAATCTATTCCTTTTATAGAGCTTTCATGATAAGAGAATCTATGCCTTTCTGTAGATTCTAATGGAAGAAGAAAGTTGTTCCCTTTTTGGAGCTTTCAAGAAAAAATCATCTTTGAGAAGATTGAATTTGTTTTTGCTGAACAGATGAATTGTGTGAGCATTTATTTAGTTTTTATGAGGATGGAGCTGATTTTTTATTATGGTGAGTGAGGTGGATACCATAATTGAGTGAAAAATATAATATTCCAATTTTTCTTCAAAAATAGAAAAGCTCTCATCATTCAGCCTCGAAAATTTCAACATCTAAATCCTAACAAATAGAAGCTATAGAACATACCTGCAAAGTACTCATGATAATCACTTGTACTTAAATCACATTGGGTTGAGATGCAGAAATATATCAATCCTATGATGACCCTTTCATTGCATTGTATGAGAAAATCTTTTTTTAAAATTGATATTTGTGAGATGAGAGAAAATTCATGCGAGGTAGGTGTCCTGTGTGCATAGGAGGAGAAATGAAGAGGAAATATATTGAATAATATGATTTTAGAACTTGGAATCATGGTTATTTATGAGGCATGATATCCTTTATTTATTGGTATGGAATTGGTGGATCTCATTGGCATATCTTGAATTTTATTTGATTTGATTTTGATGTTGACTTGTCCGGGAGTCCAAGTGCTAAGTGTGGGGGAATTGATAGAGAAAATATTTTCATTATTTTTAATATGTGCTTTAATTATTTAACTTCTTCAAATTAATTTTTTTTTCTGGTTTGTATCATTTTAGTGTTTTGGGGGAATCTTGGGTTTAATGGTGAAAATTGTTTAATTATGGAAATTTAGATGTTTTATGGAGCTTCTTTATTTCTAGAATATCTTTTACAATTTTGATCCAAATCAATTTATTACACTGTTTTTAGGTTTTCCATGCTCATGGTCTTCAACTTTGTCTTCTGGACAACTATCCAACATGAAACACACTGGCCGAGATAAATCAATCAAGAGATGAAATGTTTATGGTTGACAGAATGGAACCCACATTAATTAATGTGTCATCTCTCGGTCTAAATATATCCAAATGAGGTTATTCCATTTGTATGAGAAATAGGACTCCAAGATTCATGCTCCCAATAAATTTCATGAATAAATTCAGTCATTAAGGCTTCCTTTTAATGCGTCCGAAAGTAGGAAGTTGAAGAGTGTCCTAGAGAATAAAATGTCTTTATCAGTAATTAAATAATAAATTTTGGGAAAATTGTCCAAATATTCCTAGATTTTGAGGGAGAAAGAACAAGAGATAAGGAAACAAAATTTATGAAAGAAACTTCCCAAGTGACAGCCATTTACTATGCGAAATAGAATCAAACTTTTATTGGAATAATTCTGGAGGGAAATGTTCTACTCCACAAGCCTATAAATAAGAGTGTTCACTTCCATTCAATGGGGTTGAAGAAGGTGAAACATGGGCTATTATAGAGGATTGTAATCTTGGTGTTTTTTTATTTTATTTTTTATTTTTATCTTAGTTCCATTGTTATCTTTTATTCCCCTATCAACTCTATTACCCTTCACATGGAGGGGTAATCCTTTGAGTGATTAGGGAAGGGGGAGTTTCACATTTTAAATTTTGAATTTTTTTACTTAAATATAAAACCCTCTTTTTCTTTTTGATGATTTATATTATTAGTGCTTCCAAATTCTCTTAATTTTATTGTGTTTTGGGTTTGGTGTATTCATCGTTAATAACTTTGGTTGAATACTTTTAATCTTCTTCTGCCAAGTGCAATTTGTCTCGATTGAGCAGACTTTGTTAGGTGGTGAGTGTCCAATGATCATTGACATGTGTGGAACTAGTGAACGTTTTATAGAGTTCTAGGGAGAAAAAATTTCTGATAGGTACGTTCCTTAGTTGTTTAGCATATGTTTATGAACTTCCATAGACCTAGGAGTGAGTTCCATTTCATTCTTCAACCAATGATGATTGATAACTTGATCGAGGAGTCTTTCATTTATCATTCAATAATAATATAGGGGGAATAATCTTTATAACTATGATTAAATTGAAAATGGGGATCCTACCCTGACCCCATCACTCTCTTCTTCCATTAGTTTTCAACCTTACTTTTTAATTACTTGGTTTATTTTTCAACTAAAACAATTTCAAAAACAACCTCTTCTTCTTTCTTTAATTTAAGTGACCAAAGTAATTGTTGTTCGCTCCTCTCTTGAGACAACCTTTGTTACCCACTTTACTACATTTTACCTTCAGAATTTTTTTGTCACACCCCATGATAGGAATGTTTCACATACTCAAAACCTTGAAAAAAATAAGGATTATTTTTATACCTTATTAAAATGATCCATAGGTCATTTTTGATGTGCAGTAATTATCCCCAAATCCTTATGATATACAGTGTGCCTGATATTACTCATGGTGCCCATTATCAGTCTAAAATCTACATTTTAGGTCAAAACATGTGTCACTCACTAAAAACTAATAAAATGAACTTGTATTATCTTGGTAAATTATTAAAATTATTTATAAGTTATTTTTGATGTGTAATAATTAGTATCACATCAAACTGACAAATTATGTGACCGATATGACTCAAAGCGTGTGTTTTCAGTTTAAAATTACATTTTAGTAAAAAAACATATGTGATAAACTCAAAAATGAGAAAATAAATTTGTATTATTTTGATACATTAATAAAATATCTCATAAGTCATTTTTTATGTGTAATAATTTTTCGTACCACAATCTGGTCTTTGGTGTGCCCGATATGACTCAAATTATCCGTTATCAATCTAAAATTGAAATTTTAGTTCAAAATGTGTGTCAATAAAAAAACCAAGAAAACACAATTTTATTATCTTAAAATAACCAAAAAATTATCATTTTTATTTCTTAAAGATACATAAAACAAAAAGAGATACATCAAGGAGGTCGAAAGTAGTGAAGGCCCAAAGCATCGTTGATGACAAAGTTAATTCCTCCAGGAGGAAAGGATCGTAAATTAAGGAAGAGGGGAACATTTTTTCTTGGGGAAAATTGGGATGCCTAGAAGTCTGTAACATTATTTACCTTATTCCATGCATGGGAGATCCCCATATGGGCACCCATGATCTTATTTCACTTACAGATAAGATAAGCAAGGCTCCAATGGATACTTCAACTTCCTGATAAAGCTTTACAGAGAATCAAAGAATCCTTATCCACTATGATCAGAGCTATATTCCTTTGCTCACATACCTCCAGTACAATGAATATTACCTTAGCCTTGTCCTGAAGGGAATCTCCTCTTCCATAAAATGCTGAAAAGGCCACCATAATAGACCCTCTATGGTATCCTATAACACCGCCGCCTCTCATCTCCCCCTGGAGGGATCCGTCCATGCTGTGTTTGAGCTCGCAACATAGGGGGTACTAGTGTACCAAATGAACCTATCCTATCCTCCCCTCCCAAGTGACCACTCCTAGGAGAAGAGGTATTATCTACGGGGTTACACGGTAATCTATACATAAACTGACTAAGTCTAGTAACATATTCTTTATTTTCAAACTGATGCTTACTCGAGTGCCAAAAGAATTCTTATGACGCATGTCATTCATCATTTTACCAATAGTCCAGCAACCCGCCATGAGTATTATTGACCTATATTTCCTTTATGGACCATGATCACCTGCATAATAAAACCACCAGTTCAAGGTATCTTCATGAATCCCACCTGGACTTTTCCACCCTGAGAACTATCCATGAACCTGCTAGCTCCACTGAGCCCAATCTCCATTGAAGAAGAGATGCTCCACTATTTCGTGGTGGGGATTTATGCTGCACCAACATCTAGATTCCAAGTTAACACCCATGTGTTAAATTTTTTCATTAGTGGGAATGAAATTATTCCAGACTCTCGATAGAACAAAGTTAAACTTGGGGGAAATTCCCTTGCACCACAATATTTTCCCCCACGGGTCTCCAGAGTTGGGGTACCTCCTCATACTATCATAGGCCTTGAGAGAAAACTCACATGGCATAGAGCCCATGAAGATGAGTCGGTTAGGGCCCTAATTTGACATGTAGGAATTATCCTCATGTCAAATTGACACATGATGTGATTGGTATCACTCAAAGTTCTTGTTTTCAGTTTCAAATAAAATTTTCGTAAAAACACAAGTGAAATACTAAAAACCAAGAAAACAAATTCAGATTGTTTTGATACTTAAGGAAAATAATACAAAAGTCATTTATGACATGTATCAATCATTCAGACATCAATATGACACATGATGTGACCGGTATGACTCCAAGTGTGTTATTTTATGAAAAATTGACATTTTAATAAAAAAGACAAGTGACATACTAAAAATCATGGAAACACCTGTGGGTTATTTTGATACATTAGGAAAATTATTTTTAAGTAAGTTATGACATGTAGGAATCATCCACACCCCCATCTGATACATAGTATGCCTGGTATGACGTATAGTGTCTGTTACCATTCTAAAATTGCATTTTTAGTTCAAAAAATGATTCACTCAGTAAAATACAAGTAAACGTGATCAAAATATCCAGAAAATTTAGTAGAATAATTCATAATTAATTTTTTATGTGTAGGAATTAATATCAAATCAAAACAACACATGACATTACTGATATCCCTCATAGTGTGTGTTTTTAGTTTCAAATGAAATTTTAGTAAAAATGAAAAGTAAAATACTGAAAAACAAGCAAACACATTTTCATTATTTTGATACCTTAGGAAAATGATCTATAAGTAATTTTTTATGTGAAGGAATAAGACCCGCCTCAATATAATTCATGGTGTGATCAGTATGAATCCAAGTGTGTCATTTTATTTAAAATTAACATTTTAATCATGTATTGTTTCATATTATGTTTAATTTGTTTCTTTATATTATCACTAACATAATAATTGTTTTCTTATGTAGTTGGATTCATTTTCTTGAGTTGGGGTGATTTTTTTTAGAAAATGATACCAAGATGAGGATTTTATAAGAGGGGTCAGGTGCCAAATATAGTGAAATGTTTATGTTTTTGAATTTCTGTGATAGTACATGCTAATGTAATTATACAAAAAATTGTTTGAAATTTATATTAAAAAGTTTTTTTTTGTATTTTCGATGTAATTTTTATTTCAATTAAATTATGAATTTTGAATATGTATTTAGATTTTTAGTGTGTTGTAATTTCAAAAGAACATTGCAGAAGTAGGGCCTTTATTAGTGCAATTTCTTGTGTTGATAAAGCCCCCCCTTTATCAGAGCTACATAATGTGCTGGTAAAGATTCCCTTTATCAATGCTAAAAAAACAATGATAAAGGAGGTCTTTTAGAAGGACTAAACTAGAACTAATAAAACTACACCTTTATCAGTGCTTTTTTAGTGCTGATAAATCCCCCCTTAATGGCGTTGAGGACAACAATACTTTTTTATCGTTGTTAAATCCATTTTTCTATGATGGAAAAGGGATGAAGTATGGTAGTGTTTTAATAATTATTATATATTATGTTTTTAGAATTATTAGAAATTAAATTATGAATCGATTGTTTGATAAGTGAAAAATATTACACATTAGAAAAAATTCATACACATAGACTATCACACCCCAACCATGATTTATCTTTATTTTATGTTTTTCATGATGTTGGATCCTTTTTCTGAGGTTTAGTTCGAGTTAAAAATGAAAACATTTAAGTTTTAGAGTCTTTGGATAGTTTTTAACCTTATGAATTGTTTGATCATTGTTTGGCCCGAACCGTGTCAGGCCTAGAAGTCATAGTGCACTCTTATCTTGGTGGAGCACAACTTTTTCATGGTAAATGGAATCCATGTGACAAGCGTATGAAATGATTCTGTTAAATGAAAAATATGAGTTTCATTATTGACACAAAATTTCTCAAACCATGAGGCCAACCCATGTGAGGGTCCCTTCTCTTCAATAGGTTGTGCACGGTTGGCGCACGGTTTGGAAAACCATGCAGGCAAACCGTGTGGCTTTCCCAGTGTCCAAAAAACAAAATTAAATGAAAATAAAATAAGGAAAATAAAATAAAATATAAATAAAATGTTTTAATAATAATAATAATATGAATATGAATACGAATATGAATATGTTTATGATTATGATTATTATGTTTTATTATTATTATCAAGTTCTTTTTAGGTTTTAGTTTTAATATACCCCAAAGGGTTTCCCCTTACCCCTCTCATTACACAACCACCTCCCCTCCTCTTTCCCTCTCTTGTGTGGCCCCCATCGGTCGAAGCCCCCTCCGTCATGCGCTACTACCGATGCCTATCCCTCCCTCCAGTGACCATTTCTCCTCTTTTTTTGGTCTTTGGTCATCTTTTTTGGTCTCCTGTATATTATTATCCCTCTATTTTGTGGGTTTACTCTCTACCATGTGGTGTGCACACCTTGGACGAACCCTAAATTGATTTTAGAGTATTTTTATTGTTATTTATTAATGATTAGGGTCCTTTGGCCCTTTTGAGAATCATTCTTATTACTATTGGAAAATAAAATTATTTTTTCTTTGATTTCAGGTAAGGGTTTTGGTTCCATATCTTTGGTTCAATTTTAATTTAGGGGTTTTGTGGTTTTTGAGTTTCTAGTAATTTTCTTTAGTGCATTGCACCTCGCTGTAGTGGTTTTGCATTGTTTTTGTCAAAAAACACTTGCATGGGAATTCATAGGAAGGAATATATATATATATATATCTACTTTCCCCCATTATATATATATTCACACATGGCGGTATAAATTTATATATTGGGGCTAGGTGTGATTATGTATATATATGAAAAATACATACATGTGTGAGGTAAAGGGTTATATTCATGTATAAGTTTATATGTAAGGACCCCTATACATATTTGACAATAAAAATATGTACATAGGGGTTAAGTGTACTTACATTTAAGTTAATGAGCATATGCGTGTAATAAGAAAGGGTATTCAAGTGGTCTTCATCAAAAATCGACATGTTTGAGGTAGGTTTCCCTTTGTATTTGGAAATTAAATTTAAGAAACATTAATTTAATACTTTGAGATCCTCATTTTAATGCTAAATAGTGATATATTATTTTTAGGGGAAATTTTTTTATGTGAAATGAGTATGGAACTTCATGAAATTGTCTTATTTTACTTCACACACTAAGTGTTTTCTAAATTTACCGGATGGACTTTGAAAGCCTTTTATGGTTAAAAAAATGGTTTTGGTTCATAAATGTATCTTGGTTGATTTAATAGATCTATAAATGGTTTTGGTCTTGTAAAGGTGTTTTTTTCTAAAATGATGGGTTGGGTATTCTAAATGGTTGTGAAATTAGAAATGGTGTGTTTTCACCTTTTTGAAAATGTGGGTTTGGTTCTTAGAAAAACAGTGGTTTCTTAAATTTATTTTCCAAGAGGATTTAGAATTTGTGAAGGCTATGTTGGATTCTATTTTAAAGAGGATTCCTAGTTCTGAAAGCGTTGTATGTTTGGTTCTTTGATAAATGGTTTGGCATTTTATGGTTATGTGACGTCCGTTTGGAACTTTTATGAAAATTTGTTACCTTGAAAACTCTCCTTAGATAATTTTCTTTCCATGGTTATGTTGAATGTTATGGGAGGTCAATGTCTTGAGAATCCATTGTGATTGAATAGTTGAAAGGAAAGAGATTATTCATTAAAGTGATTCGTGGGTGACTTTTATGTGTGTTTATTGTGTGTGATGCATGTATATTTGATGTATTACTTGTTTAGAATTTGTAGGTTACCCCCACTTTAGTCCCGAAATGGGAACCTGGCATATCCTGAAAATTTTTGGTGAATTTTTTCTGCACTACCTTAGGATTTAACTATGGATAATGTCCCTTAGCATGTGACTTTATTCACTTGGGGATATTTCCCCTTAGTCAGACAAGGTAGGGTGAAATCGAGTGTGTGGGTGATTTTATGTCATCAGGTGAGGCAATCCTTCAGGATGAGTCAGTTATAAGTATGTTCTAGATTTTACACTAAGCTTCTATGTTCTACCATGTACTTCGACCCTCAGTTATCTATGGTGGATAATTGAGGTTCATTTTTTATGGGTTACTCTTGGTAGCTATTTTCCATTTTCCTTATATGATCATTGATTCTACCTCCTATTATGATTTATCTATTTTATAAAGGTGATAAAATTATTTTAAAATGTTTTTGAAAATGTTTTTGGAAATATTTTACACTTCCTTATTCTCTATCCCTCTTTCTTGAAAATGTTAAAGCTTCCTTCTTGGAAAAGAAATTGATTTTAAATTAAAAATTGAAATGGACTATGATTTTATTTAAAGGAAATGTGTGAAAAACTTATGTTTAGATATTGTATTTAAAACTTGAAATTGATGGATATTTTATTTAAAGTAAATTCATTAGTATTAGACTATTTGGGTATGCCTACTCGGTTTTAATACTCATTCCTATAGTTTCATTTTTGTTTTTACATTGGGTACTGCTTCCCACTTAGTTTCAGTCTCCATGGGGTGATGTTGGTTTAGTGGACGGTGTTGACCCATAAGTTCACATGAAGTATGGGAAGTTTTATTTTATTTTTTCCGCTAGAGTTTATCTTTTTTATTTATTAGTTTATAATTGTTTACATGTCTTTTTTTATACGAAAAATCATTCCCAATTTCTTTATTTTGATGTCTAACACTAGTTTTTAGCCCGTGGGGATCAAGAATTCCCTTTGGGCCTTGTTGCGACCTGACTAGGGTGACTAGTTTAAGTTTTACCTAGGTTGGTTCTTGAAAAACTGCTATTAGTTCTACGTTCTTGTTATTTGGGGTGTCATGTAGCTTGGTGATTAGTACTGTTGGGAGTCAAGAGGTAGGTGTGGGAAGGTCGTGATGAACCCTTGCCCGTCTTGAGCCTCGAGTTACTAGGGGTAGTCTGGTAATTGAGTCTTTTGTTTGGTATGTGTGGATATGGGATGAAAATAGGAGTGAGACGGTGTTACGTGATGATATTTCATGGAGTAACAACTCATGTGTTTCTTAAGTTCAGGGTTCAAGATACTTCCTATGGTTGGTACTCACTCAGGGAATGGTCTATTAAGCTATGTTTCCTTATTAGGCATAGCCACTAGTTTCTTATTCTTGTTGATTTGGTGTGAGTTATTTTTCGGCTTAGTTTTGGTAGTGAGTGAATTTCAAAAAAGAATTTTTTTTTGGAAAAGGGGTTTTCAAAAGGGAGAGTGGTTTTGGAGTGGGAAATTGGTTTTTGAAATGGAAATGATTTTTCGAAATTCTTTCTTTTAACAGAATGTGTGTTTTCAAAGGTAAAAATAGAGGGTGTTTTGAAAATCATTTTGGGATTTTGGATATATGTTTTTGAATGTGAAATTAGTGTTTCTTGAGAATTTTAAAATGTGTTTCATTAATGTTAAGATGAGTCTTCAAATTGGTTGGGAATTTTGGAGTTAGGTTGAATGATATATTTTGGAAATGAGAATTTTTTTTAATTTACCCTTGATATTTCTTTGAATGATCACATATATGGATGTATTCATGTGGAGCATTGATAATTATTAGTATGTGTAGATAGGTTCTTGAGCTAGCAGAAGGATTTATATATGTGATATTTCATGGAATACTAATGGTGGGTATTTAAGTTTCTTTATTTTCAAAAAAAATGGTTTTATAAAATGGGGTATTTTAATGTTTTGAATAGTGAGTGAGAAATTGTTTAGTATTTTATTTTCATGTTTGGAATAAGATTTCTTGGTCTCTTGGTTTTGGAATATTGAAGATGTGGTCAGAATTTTATTGGGATTTGAGTTTCAGTTTGTGATTGAATTGTAGAATTTTAGTTTGTGATGAGTTTTGATTTGGCTTTATGCTTCTTATTTTTGATTATGCACCAAAACTTTCCCAATAAGAAGTGGACGGTCAAACTCTAGGATTTATTCCTTCATTTTTAGGTAATGGTAAGTTTTAGGAAATGGTATGGGTTTTCATTTAATGATTTTAAATTATCAAGACTGAGGTGGTTAGAGTTTTGATGAAATTTAGAATAAGTGTTTCTCTAAGTATTCCCATTGATGGATATACCAAGACTCTAAATTGAGTGGTGGAGCTAGAACCTTTTATAACCTTATACCACACCAAAATATTCTTTTTTGTATCCCACCTTATCTAGCTAAAAAATTGGTGAATTTATCATTCATAGTGTCTTATGAAAAAAAGATTTATTTGGTGTGGTTACTTGGGCCCTCTAAAGGGGTTCTATAATCCGCACAACCGAAGGAAGAAGTTTTAGTTGATGATTGATAGCTGCTGACTATAAGGTAGCAGATGAATCAAGAAACCATGGCTCCAGACATATGTATCAGAGTGAATCCCTTCACGCTGTCAGGAATCACAATGGTGTGGAGGACCATGGTCTAACTTTTGTCTCTAGTGCTAGAATGGCAATGGTTTAAGATTTTTTATTGGAGTTTTATTTATTTTTTAAGGTTCCTTTTTATTGTAAAATACATAGAGGCCTAAGTTACTTGTTACAACATTTTTTGTGTTTGGAATCTTCTATTTGGTTTTAAGAGGGATTGGTGGTATCTTTTTCTTATAAGTTTCATAATTGTGCCTTATGGATGCGAACCCTTGAATAGTGGTTTATCTGTATATTGGTTTTAGCTTTGGGTTGTGCTCTCTATAAATATTCATGCATCTTGTAGAGATAGTGAATCATGGATTAGTTATATACTTGGTTTGGGGTTTTCTTTGGGACCCCCTTGTGGTAGGGGTTGATCTATGCGGGAGTTTTTGGTCAGTGTTGGGGGTTACCATTTTAGTTAGTGTTGGTAGTTTCAGAGTTAACATTATGGGAGTTTCAATGTTGGTAATTCTATTTGGGTTCTTGTGGTGAGGAGAACCCTCCTCTTTTTCTCCATTTTTTTCTCTTTTTGTGCTTCTCTTTAGAGATGGTCGGGTATAAGTTGTGGAGTTAAATTGTCGCAAAAAAGTTCGTAGTTTTTTTGGCCTCGTGTAGTTTTGGGTCCTGGTTTTGTTCCTTGCTTGGATGGTGACTTTATGGGGGTATAATGTCTTTGAGTTGTAGAGAATTTTTACACCATGACCATTTTTCCCTTTATTTTTATCCATTTTTTGATATTTGATCCTTTGGTTGAGGTTTGGGTTGAGTTCCCGGTGAAATGTTTTGAGTTTCAGAGTCTTTGGGTGGTTTCTAGCCCTATAGATGATTTGAGAATGGTTTGGCCCAAACCATGAGAGGACCAGTAGTGTACCTACACTCTTCTCTTGGTGAAACATAGCTTGTTCATGGTTATAGGAGACCGTGTGACAGGTGTGCGAAATGGTTCTGTCAAATGACATAGCAGAGTTTCATGGTTGGCACACTCTTTCTCAAACCATGCGACCAACCTGTGCATGGGTACCTTTTCTCCAATAGGTTGAAAATAGTCGGTGACTGGTTTAGAAGACCTTGCAGCCAAACCATGTGGATTTTACAGTGTTCAAAATAAAAAATAGAAAAAATTAAATGAAAATAAAATAATAAAAGTAAAAATAAATTAAAATAAAATGTTTTATTATTAATAATAATGATGATATTAGTATTATTATTATGAATTATAATAATAATTATTAAGTTTATAGTTATAATAATAATAATAATAATTATTATTATTATAATTAGGTTTATATTTTAATTACCATCAAAGGGGTGCCTCCTTACCCCACTCCACACGCTTCCCCCTCCCCTTCACTTTCCCTATCTCGTGCAACCCCCATCGACTGAAGCCCCACTCCCTCGCGTACCACCTCTACCTCTCCCTCCCTCCCTTCGAAGACCGTTCCTCCTCCCATTTTGGTGTGTGGTCCTCTCTGGTAGGTCTCCTGTCTCTTCTTCTTCCTCTATTTTGAATTTTTTCTTTGTTCTTTGTGGTTCCCACACCTTGGCTGAACCCTAAATCAAAATTTGGGTATTTTTCTTGTTGCTTCTTAATGATTTGGGGTTTTTTGGTCTCATCAAGTGTTATTATAACTATGGTTGGAAATGGAAGTGGATTTTTATTTAATTTCGTGTAAGGGTTTTCGTTTCCATCCCTTTAGTTCAGTTTTAATTTAGGTATTTTATGATCTTTGAGTTTATGGTAAACTAATTTAGTGCGTTTGACCTCATTGTGGTGGTTTTTCATTTCCATTGTCAAAAGTGACTTGCATGGGTATGTATTGGTACAAATATATATATGTAAGTTCCCCATTATATATATATATATTCACACATGGAGGTATGATTATATATTAGGGCTAGGTGTACTTATGTATATATATGAAAAATGCATATGTGTATGAGGTAAAGGGGCATATTCATGTGTAAACGTATATGTAAGGATCCCCCTGTACATATTTGGCCATGAACATATGTACATAGTGGCTAGGTGTCCTTAAATATTTGTGAACGTGCATATGTGTGCAAGAATAAAGGTAATTCATGTGGTCATTGTAAATAAAGAGGCATGTTTTACGAAGGTTTACCTTTGTATTTGACCTTTAAATTTATGAAAAATTAATTGATTTGTTTTAACTCCTCATTTTAATTCTTAATAGTGATGTATTATTTTTAGAGATTTCTTTTGATACGAAATGTGTTTGAAATTGCATGAAATTGTATTATTTGACTTTGTGCACTAATTGTTTTATAAATTGCTCGGCTAGACTTTGTAGGTGGTTTGTGGTTTTAACAAAATGGGTTTGGTTCATAAATATATATCGATTTCTTAAATAGAACCCTAAATGGTTTTGGTCTTGTAATGTTTTTTTGTTTCTAAACTATTGGTTTGGGTTTTCTAAATGGGTGTGAAATTATAAATGGTGTGTTTTTACTATTTTGAAATGGTGGGTTTGGTTCTTGGGAAAAAAGTGATTTCTTAAATGGGTTCTCTAAGTGGATTTTAAATTTGTGAAGGATGTGTTGGATTCTATTTGAAACCAAATTCCCAATTTTGAAAGAAATGTATGTTTGGTTATTTGATAAATGGTTTGGCAAGTGAAGGTCATGTGAGAATCATTTGTAACTTTTATAAAAAAATGGTTATGTTTATAAATATCCTTGGATAATTCTCTTAACTTTGTTATGATGAACGTTGTGGGAGGTCCACACCAAGAGACTCCCTTGTGATCAAATAGTTGAAAAGAAAGATATTGTTCCTTAGAGTGATTCAGGGTTGAATGTTGTGTTTATTTATTTTGTGTGATGCTTGCATATGTGATCAAATTCTTATATGGAATTGGTTGGTTCATCCCCAATTTAGTATTGACATGAGAACTTGACATATGTAGTGGATTTGGGTGAATGGTTGCTGAACGAGCTTATGATTGCTCTCTAGATAGTGGCTCTTAGCATGTACCTTTATTCATTTTGGGATAATACCTCTTGGTCAGACCATGTAGGGTGTGATCAAGTGCATGGGTGAGTTGATTTCCTTAGGTGAGGTATGCCTTCCAAATGGATCATATGTAAGTATGTTCTAGATTTTCCACTGAGCTTCTAAGTTCTCCCATGTACTTTGGCACTTAGTCGTCTGTGTTAGATTATTGAGGTTCCTTTTTTGGTTGGTTACTCTTACTTTCTAATTTCCATTTCCTATTTGTGGTGATTGATTTTACCTCATTGTATGGTGTGTCTCTTTTATAAAAGTGATAAAATGGTTTTCAAATGATTGTGGAAAAAGGTTATGAAAATGTATTAGACTTCCTTCTTCTCTATCCATTTTCTTTATAACATGAAAGATTCTTTCTTGGAAGATAAATTTATTTAAAATAAAAAGGGAAATGTATCGTGATTTTATTTTAAGGAAATGTGTGAACAACATATGTTTATATACTATATTTAAAACATTAAATTGATAAATATTTTATTTAAAGGAAATGAATTGGGATTAGACTGTTTTGGAATTCCTACTGAGTTTAAATAATCACTCATATAGTTTCATTTCTATTTTTATCTTGCGTGCTTCTTCAAACTCGTTTTCGGTCACCGTGGGGAGACATTGGTTTAGTGGTCGATATTGACCTGCATGGTCACATGGTGGTATGTCTAGTTTTATTTTATTTCTTATACTAGTGTTTATCTTTTTTATTTCTCAGTTTATAATTATCTATTGGTCTTTTTTTTATGGGCCAAATAATTCCCAATTGATTTATTTTTATGCCCATTACTAGTTTCCAGCCCATGGGGACTAGGATTGCCCTTTGGGACTTATTATGGGCTGACTCGGGTGACCGATTTAGGGTTTTCCCAAGTTGGTTCGTGACATAGATTTTTGACATCATAGAATATATTATGCATTGAATTGTATTATATGAATTTATTTTAAAAATATCACATTTTTAAAAAAATACATACCATATATATTTTTCTATATATTTGATAATAAAAATTTAGGAATCTTGTTCATTGATATCAGACTATATATACCAGTATTTCAAAAAAAAAAGAAATTATATTCCATAAAAAAAATATTTTCAGAGTTTCAGTTTAATTCATCATTATACTACCAATGTTAAACCCTATAATAGTGCACAAAAATGGATTTAATAGTGCTAAAAAATAATTGTTGTCCTCAGTGCCATTGGGGGAGGGGATTTATCAGTGCTAAAAAAATCACTGATAATAGTTCTCTTTATCATTACTAGTTTAACACTGATAAAATAACTCATTTATCAACACTTTATTTAGTGATGATAAAGGCTCTACTTATGCAGTGTGCTATTGAAATTACAATAGATTGCAAACCTAAATACCTATGTCAAATTCATAATTTAATTGAAATAAAAATTACATCACAAATGAAAATAACACTATCTTATAGGAATTTCAAATATTTTTTTGTACAATTACATTATCAAGTACTACCACAAAAATTAAAAAACATCAATATTTCATTATCTTTGGCACCCAACCCCCACTCATAAAATCCCGATCATGGTATTCGTTTTTGAAAAAACCACCGCACCTCGAACAAAATAATCTAACTATATAAGAAAAAAAATACATATGTTAGTAATACTATAACAAAATAAATTAAAGATAACCTAAAATAGTACATTAATAAAATGTTAATTTTAAATAAAAGGACACAATTAGAGTCATACTGGTCACACCATGCATCGAATTGAGGTGGGGATAATTACTACATGTTATAAATTACTTATGGATTATTTTCCTAAATTATTGAAATAATCCTAATAAATTTTCTTAGTTTTCAGTATGTCACTAGTGTTTTCTACTAAAATGTCATTTGAAACTGAAAACATGCACTCTGAGTGATATCGGTCACATCATGTGTTGGATTGACATGAGACTAATTTATACACATCACAAATGACTTATGAATTTTTTTCCTATTGTATCAAGATAACCTAAGTGTGTTTTCTCAGTCTTCAGTGAGTGACATGCATTCTGAACTAAAATATCAATTTTAGACTGATAATGGACACTTTGAGTCAAACCCGACACACCATGTATCAGATGGAGGTGCGACTGATTCTTATATATCACAATGGAGTTATGTATAATTGTAATAAAATATAAGAACAATCAGAATGATTTTTCTTGGTTTTGAGTATGTCACATGTTTATTTTATATTGAAATGTCAATTTTAAATAAAAAGACACACTTGGAGTAATACCAGTCACACCATGCATTATATTGAGGTGTTGTTGATTTCTACACATCCCAAATGACTTAATGTTTTTTTCCCTAAAGTGAAAAAATGATCCAACTGTGTTTTCTCAATTTTGAGTACATCACTTGTGTTTTTTACTAAAATGGGATTTGAAACAAAAAACAATCTCTTTGAGTGATGCCTATCACATCATGGGACAGTTTGATGTGAGACTAATTCCTACATATCATAAATTAATTACATGTCATTATCCTAAAGTATCAAAAACATCTGATCATGTTTTCTTTGTTTTTATTGAGTTACACATGTTTTGACATAAAATGTCAATTTTAGACCGATAGTAAACACTTTGAGTCATGTTGGGCACACCGTGGATCAGATTGAGGTGAGGTTGATTCCTACATGTCTTAAATGACTTATAAATTATTGAACTAAAGTATCAAAACAATATGAATATATTTAATCAATATATAAATAAATATAATTATAAATTTAATAATTCTATTCTATATAATTTAATAATTATTTAAATATATATATATATATATTTATAATTATAATTATAAATAAATATATTTTAAAATATTTTTATATAATTAAAAATATTTTTATATAATTATATAGTTATATATAATTATATAATTATATATATGTTAAAAAATTATAAATATAATAAATATAATAAATATATTTATTATTTAATTATATATATATATGTTATAATTTTATAATGATATATATATATATATATAATTATAAATATATATAATTAAAAACATTTCATATGTAATTATATATAATTTTAAATATAATAAACATTTTTATAATTTAAATATATTTATTATTATTTTATAATTTTTCAAATTTATATTTATTTATTTATATTTATAATTATAAATAAATATATTTACCATAATATCACGAACCATGGATTGACATCCATGGTCTCAGAAAAATATTATTAAAAAGGTAAAAGAAAAATCAGAGATAGTATATATCACGACCCATCCTCGGGGCCCATGCCATGACTACCCCAAGCCCGTCTTCCATAGGCCAGGGGCTGGCGACTAGCACCAAGGCATAAAATCATGATAAAAAGGGGAAGGCATTTCCTTTATAAAGTAAACAAACACGACAGAGTAAGCAAGAAGAAGTAAACACTAAGTAAAGAAACCGAGTACAATAGTAAGTGCGGAAAAGTAAGTGTGACAGAATACAAACCCAACCTGAAAGTAAAGTACAACTGGAAAGGAAGTACAACAACTGTAAGTAAAACTGCAACATCGATCCGTCACTGGAATCCCAACCTGAAGGGTGTGTACAGATAGTCTCCACAGCTCCACAGGTCCAGCCGTCCGCTCCGTGTATGTCCCGGCCAGTGGTCCACCTCCAGGTACCGACTCGCTCCACAAGCCTCAGCCACGATCAGCGCTGTCCGTCGTCTGCATCCAACACAACGTAGTGTGGGCATATCCCGTGCAGGGGTGAGTATACGCTTCTCAGTAGGGACCCCGAAACCCCCGATGGTCTCCCAGAATCCACAAAGGATAATCCACAAAGGAATGATACAATCACGAAGTAACATTCGACACTACTTAGGTATATTCCCATACATATACCTAAGTCATCAATCCCAGTACGACTCCAACATCCGAGCCCAAGTTCGATCACGTCCACACAGGATAGCACAACCAAACCACACAAGATAATACCCCCCAATCCACATAGGAAAGCATGTCAATCATATCGAAGATAATGATTGAAAGTCAAGACTTAACTCAAACCAGGATTAAAATCATGATGTCGAAACCATAGCTGCTGGGGAAACTCCTCCTTTATTGAGTACGGTCGGCCGGCCGCTACAACCGAGCGCTTCCCATCAACCTTGGACTGCCGTAGTACTCCACCTATCAAGTACTGTGGGCCTGCTGCTATAACCAAGTGCTTCCCACCATGGGTCTGCCGCTACAACCAAGCGCTCCCCCTCATAGCCTCCAGAGGTACTCCTTCTACTAAGTACCGCGGTCTTCCGCTACAACCAAGCGCTCCTCTACCGTGGGTCTGTCGCTACATCCAAGCGCTCCCCCTCATAGCCTCTAGAGGTAATCCTTCGATTGAGTACCGCGGGTCTGCCGCTACAACCAAGCGGTCCTCCGCCGTGGGTCTGCCGCTACAACCAAGTGCTCCCCACTGGGCTATCTGAAACACACCGAATCGATCGATCAGTAGTTATCAAGTATCATCCAGCTCCAGGGTTTCATAATGATTGAAAGTACCATATTCGTCACCATTGAACCCATGGAGGATTCCCGTATGAAAGTCATCGTCGTCGCAACCAGCTCTAGGGTTTCCGCACACAGCACACTCGTTCCGGGAGGGTCCACTCCACGAGCCAAGAGGTCGATACATCAATTGACACGTAGTCCGGAGTTGATGTATCCCAAAGTTCTGTCTCGTCAAATGGAACACAACGCAACAAATAGCACGTCAATCGGACGCCCAGTCCGATAGTTATTGGCTTTTTCGTCCCAGGGGCCCGGTTGGTTTTTAAGTCAAAAACAACCCGACCACACACCAGCTACATCCAAACCTCAAGCGGAGTAATCCCAATGGTCCGTCTCAAAAAGAGGAATCCAACAAAGTCGACGACACGTCAATCGGATTCCCGAAGCTCAAGTTATAAGCGTTTCCGCTCCGAGGGACCTGTTGGTTTCGTCTTCGAACCAACCCAGCCATACCAAAAGTTCTCCGAAACCTTGAGTGTAATATATTGAATCGACCGTCTCGATTCAAGGATCGCTACGCAACTGAAAGTGCGTCGATCGGGGGTCTGTATCCCATGTTATTGGCAAAAGACCGAAAAGTTCCGAAAAAGGGGGGTCTGGGCCTGGTCTGACACGACCCCACCCCCCCAGGTCGGCCCGAACCGGGTCGACCCGACCCGGGTCCGGGTTGGACCCGGATGGGCGTAGCCCGGCCCGACCGGGGCGGCCCCGCTCGGTGCGGCCGGTCCGGCCCGGGGTGGCTCGGTGCTGGCCGAGCGGCCACGCAAAGGGGGCCGCTGCCCCTTTGATTGTCACTGCGGCCCCTGCATGGGGGTCGTTCCTTGCCAGCGGACGTGGCCCAGCGCTGAGTCCCCCCCCATTCGGTCCCGCATGGTCGCGGGACCAGCCACCTGTCACCGCAGCTTCAGCCGCGACGGTCCTTTCCGGCGGCGCGCCGCGCCTCGCCGTGCCGGTGTGGCGCGTCGGCGGGGTCTTTCGCGGACCATCAGACGTGCTCCAGTGGTCCCTTTTTCCTGCCAACTTCACCAGCGGTCCTCCCGGGACCGGCCCTTCACTGCGAAGTCCTCATAACGCCTTTGCGGCCTGCTTCGTCATCACCTGTCGATCTACACACCAAGAATAAAGAAACGGTGGGTTCAGACTTGTTCGTTGGTCCGCACCCACTGCGTTAGTGATTCAAACGACTTTCGACAATTAAACACATGTCAAGGATATAATTCACATAGATTTAAATAAACCAAACCCACTGCCTCAAGCAGTTGATGATCGAAGATTGTCGCGGGAGAAGGAACGTCGCGGAAGTAGCATCGCAGAAGGAGGATCGTCAGCGTCATGGAAAGAGGATCGTCGGTGTCGCAGTACACGGCGTCGTGTCGTCGATCTCCGAGGGTTCAGCGTTCTTCGTCGCCCTCCGTTGGAGGCTGGCATTCTTCGTCGGCGACGGTGCATTCTTCGCATTCTTCGCGTTCTTTAACGAAGAAGGTGAAGATTCAAGGCTTGAGTTATTCCTCTCCCAATTCTTCTCGCACAACAAAACAACCAGTTAAGAAAATAAGGCTTTGCCTTATTTTATTTCCCATGCCAACTGTTTTGAAATTCAAAACAGATCACGATTTAATTAATGAGCGTAGGCCAATTAATGAGGCGTTTAATAATTTAATTAAATGCGAGAGTTGACTTGGCATTTAAAAGGGGGTGTGGGTGAGTTACCATATTGAATGCACGTGGAAGGTAAAAGGAAATAAAGGGGTGGGGATCATGTGGGCCCCACCTCACTAATATCCTACCTAGGAGTTAGGGTATTAGTGGGTCCCACTCCAACCATCAAGCTTAGGGTTAAGCTACCTTAAATAAAAATAAAATTTGGTTGCACAAAATTTTATTTTTATTATTTAGTTAACCCCAAAATTTAATAACCTCACTCGAGAAAATGCAACTCCGGAAAAGGTGTTCATAAGCAATTACCGGCACTGCGATTCCATCGGGGCCTTGGGATTTCGATTCCGAGCACCGATTCAAAAGTTATGAAAAACCGCTCATTCGTTTACTGAACATACACGAGCTAAACTTCAGAAATTGATTCCAGGCACACCGGGCCTCAGAATCTGGTGCCGTCAGAAACTGCGTTCTTGTAAAATTCCAAATCAAATTAAGAAAGAAAATTCCTTGATTTTTACGGGTCTTTACATTACTCCCACCTCAGGGATTTACTTCCCCATAAAGATACATAAAAAACTAGGGGAAAAAATGTGGGTACTAAGCACGCATCTGAGCCTCCCGATCCCAAGTTCTCTCCTGGAGGTTTCTATGCTGCCATCTGATGCGCACTAGAGGTATCGACCATCCACATAGGACCCGCTCATGTTGATCCTCGATCTCTACTGAGACCTCCGCAAATGTTGCCCCATCGTCAAATTCCAGCTCCCCATGGTCGATGATATGCGCCGGGTCGTGCACGTATATACTCAGTTGAGATACAAGGAAAAACGTCGTGCACATGATGCAACTGAGGTGGTAGAGCCAAGTGGTAAGCCACCTCGCCTATCCTGTTGAAGACCTGGAACGGTCAGATGAAGTGCGGAGATAACTTTCCACCTCAGCCAAAACTCTATAATCCACGTCGAGGTGAGACCCTCAAGAAGACATGGTCGCCATCCTCAAACTTTAGTGGCCTCCGCCTCCTGTCATCATAAGACTTCTGCCGGCTCTGAGCTGTCCTCATCCATTCCTGGATGACCTGGACCTTCACTGGTCCTAAAAGAGCTGCTAAGATTTCTTCTTTGCCGATAAGAGAAATCTGGTCTCATCCCCATGATGAACCACGTTCTTTTCCTAATACAGTCAATCCCGACATGGATGATACTATTCCATACCAAGGATGAATTCGTAAGGCCTCGACGCTACTACCAAGAGATCCAACCGTAACTCTCACCTCCAAGGTTCGAGTCACACTGTCTGCATCAGTGTGTGGTCACTGGGTCTCCTCCAGAAGGTATCTCAAAGGTGAGGGTCAAGTCAACGGGTTTTAAACCGGAACCTCTTAAAAACAACAAAAAGAGAGGACATGAAAGTAAATGCCATAGAGAAAGGTGTCTTTTATTACTGCAGCTCAATGTAAAAATACACAAAGCATATACAAAAAAACATCAACAAAGCTAGAAGCAACATGAACAAAAGTGTCCAGGTCTGGAGCTAGTCCCGCTCCTGTCCATCTGCTCCTAGAGATTCAGGATTGTAGGCCTCAGCTGCCTGAAGCTGAGCTCTCCCATGTCCACCTATTTCCTGCGGTCGGGGTGGACCTCCTAGTGGTGGTGGTGGCAACACATCGAAGTGTCGTCCATCTCCAACTGCATGGCCAGATCCCCTGCCACGGTCTCCTGCTCCTTGTGGTCCGCCTCGAACGTACCTCTGCCTCTGCCCAGGAGGTCCTTTGTTTATCTGTTGATCATCTATATGGCGGTTCGGACAGTCACAAGCCATGTGACCAACCCCGCCGCAGGAGTAACATTGTCCGCTCATGGTAAGTCATTGTCCACCACAGGTGCCTCACACAAACGATCCTGTGTCATGCGGTCGACCACCTGTAGGTCTAGTCCTCTTGGACCTCTGCGTCATCTATGTACTGTCCGCTGCAAAAGACTCTGCTGCATGCCAGATAGTGGTGGGTCCTGCGGCTAGAGACTGCTCAGCAAGGAAACCCTCCACTAAGAGGGATCAGTCCAACACCCCTGTCTGTGTCTGGATGCTCTGAGAATCAACTGAAGCTCTGATCTCTCACTTGAGCCCCTGCTTGAAGTTTCGGTCCCTGAAGAAGGGGTCCCGTACCATGTCCATGGAATAGCACGAGAGATCGGTAAATCTCGTCGAGTACTGGGCGATCATCATGCTGCCCTGCCGCAGCTGTAGAAGCTCCTGGATGCGCACCGCACGGAGGGTGGTTGGGAAGAACTCCGAGCGGAAGAGGCCCTCAAAGTCCGTCTAGAGGAGAGATGCCTCGTCGTGCACCTAGAGCATCAAACTCCACCATCTGCCTCATGTCGCGTGCAAGAGGCTCACTATGAGGATCACCATGAGGTCGGCTAGTGTCCCCACTAAACTGAAAACTTGCACAACCGCCTCCATCCAATCCTCGACTGCCAGAGGGTCCGTCTCCCCATGGAACCTTGGCGGTCTCTGACGCTAAAACTCATGCAGTGCACTAATGCGACGTGCACTATCATCGGCTAGGGCTGGTAGCATCGGTGGCTCGACGGGTAGAGGTACCGCTGGTGCCTCTTCTGAAAAGGGGCCCTGCACCGAGGCCTCATCGCTCGGTGGGCTGTAGTCTCACACAAAGCTCTGAACCCTAGCTGGATACCGTCGTGGGGCCATCCTGAAAATATACAGGTGCGCCACGGTCAAAACAGTATTCCTGGTGAGCTGACACAAAGTAATCAAAAAGAAAACTTTTGAAACACACATGCAATCAATGTTTCGTGCATTGAGTCGGAAATCAGAAGTCAGGGTCCTGGTGTATGGATACGTCAGCTGCCACACCAACACTGGACTCCATGGACCGATAACCACACTCAATACCCATAACATTATTACTTCACATAGAATAAAGATTAGAGTCCAGAGTTCTGTGGTAGAACCGAACTCCTCTGATACCAATTTGTCACGACCCGTCCTCGGGGCCCGTGCCGTGACTACCCCAAGCCCGCCTTTCATAGGCCAGGGGCTGGCGACTAGCACCAAGGCATAAAATCCCGATAAAAAGGGGAAGGAATTGCCTTTGTAAAGTAAACAAATACGATAGAGTAAGCAAGCAGAAGTAAAAACTAAGTAAAAAAACCGAATACAATAGTAAGTGCGGAAAAGTAAGTGGGCCAGAATACAAACCCAAAATGAAAGTAAAGTACAACTGGAAAGGAAGTACCACAACTATAAGTAAAACTGCAACGTCGATCCTTAACTGGAAGACCCACCTGAAGCGTGGGTACATATAGTCTCCACAGCTCCACGGGTCCAGCCGTTCGCTCCGTGTATGTCCCGCCCAGTGGTCCACCTCCAGGTACCGACTTGCTCCACAAGCCTCTGCCATGATTAGCGCTGTCTGTCGTCTGCATCCAACACAACGTAGTGTGGCCATAGCCCGTGCAGGGGTGAGTATACACTACTCAGTAGGGACCCCGAGACCCTCGAAGGTCTCCCAGAATCCACAAAGGATAATCCACAAAGCAATGATACTATCACAAAGTAACATTCGACACTACTTAGGTATATGCCCATACATATAACTAAGTCATCAATCCCAGTTCGGCTCCAACATCCGAGCCCAAATTCGATCACGTTCACACAGGATAGCACAACCAAACCACATAGGATAATACCACCCAATCCACATAGGAAAGCAAGTCAATCATATCTAAGATAATTATTGAAAGTCAAGACTCAGCTCAAACTAGGATTAAAATCATGATGTCGAAACCATAGCTTCTAGGGAAACTCCTCCTCTATCGAGTACAGTGGGTCTGCTGCTACAACCGAGCACTTCCCATCATCCTTGGACTGCCGTAGTACTCCACCTTTCGAGTATTGTGGGCCTGCTGCTATAACCAAGCGCTTCCCACCATGGGTCTACCACTACAACCAAGCGCTCCCCCTCATAGCCTCCAAAGGTACTCCTTCTGCTGAGTACCGCGGTCTGCCGCTACAACCAAGCGCTCCTCTGTCGTGGGTCTGCCGCTACAACCAAGTGTTCCCCCTCATAACCTCTAGAGGTATTCCTTCTGTTGAGTACCGCGGGTCTGCCGCTACAACCAAGCGCTCCTCCACCATGGGTCTGCCGCTACAACCAAGCGCTCCCCAATGGGCTATCCGAAACACACCGAGTCGATCGATCAGTAGTCATCAAGTCTCATCCAGCTCTAGGGTTTCATAATGATTGAAAGTACCATAGTCGTCACCGTCGATCCCATGGAGGATTCCCGTACGAAAGTCATCGTCATCGCAACCAGCTCTATGGTTTCCGCACACAGCACACTCGTTCCGGGAGGGTCCACTCCACGAGCCAAGAGGTCGATACATCAATTGACACGTAGTCCGGAGTTTATGTATCCCAAAGTTCCGTCTCGTCAAAAGGAACACAACGCGACAGACGGCCCGTCAATCGGACGCCTGGTCCGAGAGTTATTGGCCTTTTCGTCCCAGGGGACCAGTTGGTTTTTAAGTCAAAACCAACCCGACCACACTCCAGCTGCATCCAAACCTCGAGCGGAGTAAGCCAAAATGTCCATCTCACTAAGAGGAATCCAACAAAGTTGATGGCACGTCAATCGGACGCTGGAGCTCAACTTATAACCGTTTCCGCTCCGAGGGCCCGGTTGGTTTCGTGTTCGAACCAACCCGACCGTACACAAGGTTCTCTGAAACCTTGAGTGTAATATACCGAAACGACCGTCTCAATTAAAGGATCTCTAAGAAATAGATGGTGGGTTGATCGGGATTCCTTAGCCCAAGTTATGGGAAAAAGACTGAAAAGTTCTGAAAAAGGGGGGTCTGGGCCCGGTCCGATCCGGGTCCGGGTCCGACCCAGCTGGGCGCGGCCCGGCCCGGCCTGGGCGGCCCGTCCCGGTGTGGCCGGTCCAGACCAGGGCGGCTCGGCGCTAGCCGAGCGGTGTTGGCTTGGCGTTGGCCGAGCGGCCGCGCAAAAGGGGCGGCTGCCCCCTTGATTGCCGCCTCGGCCCCCGCGTGGGGGCCGTTCCTTGCCAGTAGACGCGACCTAGCGCCATGTCCCCCCACTTCGGTCCCGCGTGGTCGCAGGACCAGCCGCCTACCACCGCGACTTCAATCGCGACAGTCCTTCCCGGGGGCGCACCGGGCGCCGCCGCCTCCAGCTGGCAGTGCCGCCGGGCAGGCGTGCCCCGCCGACGGGGTCTTCCGCAGACCACCAGACGTGCTCCTGTGGTCCGTTTTGCCTGCCGGCTTCGCCAGTGGTCCTCCCGGGACCGACCCTTCACTACAAAGTCCTCATAACACCTTTTCAGCCTGCTTCGTCATCTCCCATCGATCCGCACACCAAGAACAAAGAAACGGTGGGTTCAGACTTGTTCATTGGTCCGCACCCACCGCATTAGCAGTTCAAACGACTTCTGACAATTAAACACATGTCGAGGATATAATTCACATAGATTTAAATAAACCAAACACCCTACCTCAAGCGGTTAATGATCTAAGATTGTCACGGGGGAAGGAAAATCGCAAAAGAAGCGTCGCAGAAGGAGGATCGTTGGCATCGTGGAAGGAGGATCGTCGGCGTCACGGTACACAGCGTCGCATCGTAGATCTCTGAGGGTTCAACGTTCTTCGCCGCCCTTCATCGGAGTCCGGCATTATTCATTGGCGACGGTGTGTTCTTCGCGTTCTTCAACGAAGAAGGTGAAGATTCAAGGCTTGAGTTATTCCTCTACCAATTCTTCTCGCACAACGAAACAACCACTTAATAAAATAAGGTTTTGCCTTATTTTATTTCCCATGCCAACTGTTTTGAAATTCAAAATATATCACGATTTAATTAATGAGCATAGACCAATTAACGAGGTGTCTAATAATTTAATTAAACACGAGAGTTGACTTGGTATTTAAAAGGGGGTGCAGGTGAGTTACCATATTGAATGCACGTGGAAGGTAAAAAGGAAATAAAGGGGTGGGGCTCGTGTGGGCCCACCTCACTAATATCCTACCTAGGAGTTAGGGTATTAGTGGGTCCCACTCTAACCATCAAGCTTAGGGTTAAGCTACCTTAAATAAAAATAAAATTTGGTTGCACAAAATTTTATTTTTATTCTTTAGTTAACCCCAAAATTTAATAACCTCAACCAAGAAAACGCAACTCTGGAAAAGGTGTTCTTAAGAAATTACAAGTGCTGCGATTCCATCGGTGCCCTTAGATTTCAATTCTGAGCACCGATTCAAAAGATAGGAAAACTTGCTCGTTTGTTTACTGAACGTACCCGAGCTAAACTTCGGAAATTGATTCCGGGCACACCGGGCCTCAGAATCTAGTGCCGTCAGAAACTGCGTTCTTGTGAAATTCCAAAGAAAATTAAGAAAAAAAATTTCCTTTATTTTTACAGGTCTTTACAGTATAGGGGGTATAATTAAATCAAATTGGTACTAACAACACTAGAAAAAAAGTATAAAAAAACTACCAACATATTCTATGTCTATTGCCCCTTGCTCGAGAGCCACCCTGGCCTATTGGGTGCTTGCCTCTCTTCCACTATTTTGGATATTTCCATGTGACATCCTTGTCATCCATACAAAATGCTTCATCATCCTCATCATGAGTCTCATTTCCTCCAATAACATCATTTTTCATGGCAACATCATCCTTATCTACTACATTGTCCACCAGATCATTGCCAATTGAGGCTTGAGCTTCACCTTTAAGATTACCAAATTCATCACAAAAGGCTTACCTAATAAAAGTATTATTTAACATTCCAAGAAAAGTAATTTTGTTGCTCCTAGATTCTTGCATGGATGTAACACCATCCTTGAATTCCACCTTTCTCCTAGTGTACCATTAGTGGCGGGATCACCCAAGGAATCATCAGAACCAACCTGCAAAGTAGTATCCCCAATTATCCCTTCTTAGCAAAATGGTTTAGATTCACCATGAAGTACCTGAAGTGAGGAAGCTTGTACGTATTTCTCACCAAGAGAGTTTGTCACATCCAACACTTCCAAACAATTATCATTATAAAAAATGATGGGAAATAGATCATTCATAAGACAACTTGAGAGAGGCATATGAATCAATGCAGGTGAATCCTATAGAAACTGAAGCATAGTTGTTTTGGATTTTTGAGGGGAAACCAGGTGGAATCCCTCATCATCTAATACAATTTTTTTTACCTTTGATCACATACTTATCCATTTTTATGGGTGATGGTCCCTCAAATGAGGATGCAACATGAGAAGATCCAAAGCCTACACTTCATCCAGCAGTCCCCAAGGTGGGTGTGCGTCTTCCCAACGGAGAGCCTTGAGACAAAACCACACCCTAGGTCCCTTACCCCATATATTTTGCAGTAAGGTCTCTAGCCAATCTACCCCTCGCAACATTTCTCTAGATTTCTCCCTTGTCTATATCACCTATGTTAGTCATGGATATCCAAAATACATTCATCAAAGATGAATTATTTCCATGATCCCTACATGTAGAATTAGGAGGGACAATAACCACAACAACAAATGAAAGAGATGAACCATTGTTACACCCAAGGAATCACTCTAATCCATCATTCTTTTCAACTGTTCCAATTACTATAACATTTTTTTCAATATAGGTAGTCATCTTTATTTCATAGTCATCTACCCTATGTCTATATTTCCTATTGTTAGAGAAAAGTAGCCCCCCTATAGTAGTTCCCAATGACACACCCAATTGAAATTCAATTGAATCAAATGTTTGAAACATATTTATACTCAATTCCCAACTCAAACATAAACTCTACAGTAACTAAACAAACTGTTCCAACTAGAGTTGAAATGAGATCAAATTAAACATGAACACGAGCATAATGTTTGTATCTAATAACTGAGTTACTTTATCTAGCATAATGGGAGTTCCTACTTCCTAGGTGATATCCCATAAGATATCCGAATGCCAAAAAAACCAACATAAACCTTTAATTCGAACCCACGACTGAACCATTGTTTTCCTTGATTGATATGTATCAAACTAGGGATCCCAATCTTGGAATATAAGGATCAATGATTTAATATTCAAAAAGAAACAACACCAATCCCTTAGTTTATAGTCTTTTGAAGGGAATGAGATGTGTAAAAAACCCAAACCAATAGACACATTATGGCAACCATCGAAACCCCAAACCTATAAAATGCACTTCCTTGGATCTTAAATCTTCCAAGAATTGTCATGCACGAAAGGTGTTATCCATGAAATGATAGAGTTTTTACACTTCTCAATATGATCTTCAAATAACATTGGGTTTACTTCAACAAAGGCTATGGAACCATTCCTCAAAATCTGATTGTGCACTGGCATCAGATCATTGCAAGGACTAGAAAAGAATATGCCATTCAAAGCAAGATGTGATGCTTGACTATGTTTTAGATCATCATACATCCTCTGATCGATAGGCATCATAGAGAGATAAATTGGTTCATTTCTCACCACACCTCACTCAACATCATAAGGCAACAAAAAATTACCCAAACCAGAACTAGAATTATCTTTATTTTAAGGTCCAACAAAAACCTATGCCATATAAAAATAATAAACCAAATGAGAAGCCATGATCAAGAAAACTACTGAAAATTGATTTCCTATGATAGTTTTTCTATTCATTCTCATGATAAGAGTACATTCTTTAAGGGAGGTAAGAACCTAGTTCCTTCTAATTTTTTTAAATAAAATGTGAATGGTGGTTTTTTTGGGCAGCAGGTCATTGATTCTATTGCAGTTCAATCGGTAAGTATTAACTTTCCTATTCAGAATACAAATTATGGTAATTCTGGGAAGCTATAGACTGCTTCTATTAATTATATTATAGGGAATGTCAATGCTCAATTAAATGTGAATATTTTTAAATAATTTGACATCCTACTTTTTTGTGAAGTTTTCTTTTCTTTTGGCCACAACATGAACTCTTGCTCTAAATAAGGTAAGAAGATAGTTTTTTGTGATTTTACTTATCAAGATGATGTTGGTAGAAGTACCGGACATATGGAAATTTCTCTAGTAAATGTTAATGTAGGGAATATTGATGTACATTATAGTGGAAAACATGCACGTAAAATCATGCAAGTAGAGGTAGGGGATGTAAATGTTGAAAGAAATCAATCTAAAACACTTTTGCAGTACTATTAAAAAGGAAAATTTTGTCAGATATTGTTGTTTAAGGGGAACATAATGATAGGGAATGAAATTATAGTTCTACCTTGAATACTCAAAATACTATTGGGTTAGATTATACTTTGTTTCCTTTAGTGGATAGAATAGATAATCTTGATGAACACATAAGGAAAATTCATTCACTAGCCATAGAAGATTACCTCTTCATGAATGAGAAATTGGATTAAAAGAACAATAAAAGTAAATAGAAAGTGAGTTTTAATTCCCCTATTAATTAAAAATAGAATAGGGAAAAGAATTCCATGGTTGGAAATGAAGGTGTTTAGATGATTTCAAGGAAGAGCAGTTATCAAACTAATCCAATTAAGGCTTATGAGAAAAATATTGAACAACCTATGAAGATAGTAGCTATTAATAAATATGTAGTATTAGAATATCTCAATGAGGATTCAAGTAATTTATCAAAGTATAATTTGGGTATTGAGAAGGGAGACCATGAAGGATTTTTGCCTAAAAAACATGGAGATGGGGTTGGTATCCAAAAGGATGTGGCTGGAAACATGGTCAGGATGATTGGGATCCATCATGAGGGAATAAATGAATTTTTAAGGAACATGTGATTAATATAACCATAGATAAGGAGAATACTAAGGAGAAGTATTCTATGATTCTTAATCAAGGGAACTCTTAGTCAGATTGGGAGTTTACCGATGAAGGCAGTGATTTTGAACATGAGTTTGGGAGTGATTCAGCTTTCCCTGATTTCTAGTTTCCTTTCATGGATGAGGGAATTTTTTGTTTCAACCCTTCCATATTCTCTTGTGTTTCTTTATTTTTCTTTTAATTTTAACAAATAGTTAGGAGCCTTAGCTTTTGGCTAGACCTACATAATAAATTTATGATAATTTTATAATTATTTAAATATGTATATATTTATTTATAATTATAATTATAAATAAATACATTTCAAAAGTATTTATGTATAAAAGATCCTTCTTGAAATTTAGGGGGTCCTGGGATCAATCCCTATTGGGTGAAGGTATTATTAAAGTACTATGCAAGCGGTGACGCAAATGATGAATCAGAATGGCAATTGCGCATGCATAATTTAGGCAGGTGGGGACGTATGTATGACGTAGACCTAGTGATGCAGACAGGATGATGCAGTCATAACAATGCACTAGGATTTTGGGCCATGTTATTGGCTTCATACCCACTAGGCCCATGGGCCACATAATAAAATAAATAAATATTTATGGGGAGATATCCCCTGGGGGGACTATAGCCCACCACTCTGGCCTGTGTGTACGGTGTGTGTGTGTGTTTGAGTGTAGTGGTACCCCCAAGCACATAATATGGGACGACTACTACTTAGAGAAATTGAATAAACATAGGTGAATGTCATGAAGAGAATGAGGATGAGTGTCAGGAAACAAAATGGAATAATAACAGTTCATAAGATGAAGACGATGAGGATGATATTTATTATTACATTGTGTTTCTTGAGACTCGTCCCCTTATAATACAACACCATATTAGATAGAAGATTAAGTTATAGATGAATACCCTAATTTAAACAATGTAGGTGATGTTGGATGCAATGTAGTTTTAAGAGTCGCAATGGGGTTAAACACTAATTCATCTTTTATGGGAGTGAGGTCATAATAGATATACTATGGGTTGGATAAAGTTAGGGACATTCCCTTTAAGAGGTGTTATTATAAATATGTATTACGTAGGAGTTTAGATTTTGTGTATCTAGGAGGAATTTTCAAAGTTAATATGATTATATAAATATATATAACACACTTTGTCCTTACATGTGTTTTTATTTATAAATACAGATACTAATCATCCTATTGATATAGTATACTACATTATAAAAACAAATTGATGAATCTATTCACTCTAATTACAAATCACAAAACTCAATTTTAATGTAAATTTAAAATTTAAAAGAACATTTATTTTGATCATCATTAAAATCAAAGATTTCATCCTCATTCTGAATCATTATAAAAATCCAATTAATTAACTTTAAAACCAATCATTTACCCTTAAAAACAAATTTACAATATAAAAAACCAATTAAAATACAACTATTGAATATAATAAATAAGAAAACTATTTTATTTGAAAACATTTTCATAATAGAAAATAAGAGTACTGAATATAATAATGGTTTCACAAATAAAAAAATTATTATATTTTTTAAAATATTTTCAACACTAACATTTAATTTTCAGTCATTAAGTTCATACTTAGATTGAAAAAAAGAAAACTGATCAAATACCATATCTTTCACATCCCACCTCTTAGGTCTATCAACATTTCCAAGTTTTTGAATTTTTTTCTCTATTATGGTGTTATACCTCATTGTTGGTTTGAAATCCAACTCTAGAGATATGATGACATATTTCTTTATGAGTAAACCATAGTCTACCAATGAAATTATAAAAAGGAATCATATAAATCTCCACTAAGATACATTGTTAAATATGAAATCCAAAAAAAATCAAAGATAATTTTAAAACCCATTCAACAGTCAATTAAAAGCCTACATCCAACTTATATCTGTTATGATTTAAAAAATAAAATATTATATATAATAAATTATCCCTCAATTAGCCAAATGAATTTGTAGAAAAAATAATAATCATATTAAAAAATTATAAAAATATTAAAGTAAAATCTACAGAAATAGAATTTATGAATGTATAAAAGTATTAAACTATTTATAAATTGAAAAATTATAAACGTATAAAAGTATAAATTAAAAATATAAATATATTTATTTATTTATATTGGTATATAAAATTACAGATGTATATATAAGTATAAAATTATATATAATTTATAAAATAATAAATATTTTATAGAAATATACATCATTTATAAATGTATATAAATTTTTAAAACTATATCAAAGTATATATATGTTATGAAAGTATAAATAATTTAAAGAAGTATATAGTTTGAAAATTTTTAAAAATTATAAAATTTTAATATATTAAAGTAATATTTAAGAAAGTATAACTGTATAATAATTTATAATGAATAAAAATATAATTGTATATTAATTTACAAATCTAGAAAACTATAAAAGTATAAATAATTAATAAAATTTAATATTTAAATTATATATGTAAATATGATATACTAAAAAATTTATAAAAGCTTATAAATTTAAAAATGAATAAAACTAAGAAAGTATAAATATTAAATATAAAATTATTATTAAATTATATTTGTATATTATGACATACTATAAAATTTATAAAATTATAGAAATTTAAAATCTTATAAAACTGTAAAATTATAAACTTGAAACAATTTGAATATGTCAAAAGACATTTGTATACCATGTATTTTTTTTCAAAACTAAACTTGAAACACTTTATAACACTTTGAATTTCAAGTATTACTTGAAATTACAAGTAAAAACTAAAGACCAATTGAAAATTATTTTTGATGACCAAAACACCTTTTTAGATTACACACTTCCTTTATAAGGGCAATTCATGTAATTTAAAAAATCATGGTGAACAAGGTAATTAAAAAATAATTGAAAACTTAAATTTTTTAATATAAAAACATTTATAATTCATTGGAAACTAAGAGAAAATCTTTATTTCATACTACGGATTCCATTAACATAATTAATACTTTTATTATAAGTCAAACACATGAATTAAAAGACCAAGCAATCAACAGATCCAAAATTAAAGAAAAAAGTGTGGGGAAAACCTAAATAAAACTCACTAATTTCAATAAGGGAGGCCCAAATCTACCTAAAATGATTCCATGAAACCCATAAGATAGATCCCACATGTTAGTCTGATGAAAAAAACTGAAAAATTGATTATCCTTACACCATAGATTTTGGCCTATAGCATGCGCAAAAATGGGAAGGCAAGAGAAGGAGTAGAAGGAGAAGGATTAGCATATGAGGGTCTTACTCATACCATATACAACATGGGTGGTTGCTTTTGGGGCGTAGAAGACTTGCGTGCAGTATGGTTTAACAAGAAGAAGTAAAGATATGCGTAGTAGGGTTTGACGAGGTGCAACAGAAGAAATAGTGTGGTTGAAGGTGCCAAAAAGATAAATCAATACATACTATAAATTTGGAGAGATTAATTTATCGAGAATGTTGACCGATGCTAGCATAAAGGTCCGATGATAGTGTTGGAAGTGGCGATAGGGCTCCGATTTCACAAAAGATTAAAGGCGCAAGTGGCGGTACCACTTTTTCAGGGTTCTTTTTATAAGAAACCATAAGGATTTTATCAGTGATTTCAAAAAATCACTCATAATGATCAGTTTTATCAACGATTAAATAGGAATCACTGATAGAACTACTCTTTATCATCACTAAAAAAGTGCTTATAAATAGTAGTTTTATCGGCATTGATAAAGAGTTATATTTATTAGCACTAAAAAATACTAATAAAGAGTGGTTTTATTAATTTAATTATATAATTATATATATATATATATATATTAGGTGTTTGGGAGTACAATTACATTAAAAAAAACACACACACACACCACATACATGAGCTGGAGAGGCAGACCACAACCCCCAAGGGGATAGCGCACCCATCAAGCCTTATTTATTTATTACATGACCTGTAGGCCCAATTGGCATGAATCCCATAACATGGCTCAAAAGTCTAGTACAACGCCATGCCTGCATCATCCTGCTTACGTTTTCAGGCCAGTGTCATGCCTGCATCACCATCTCCATCACCGCCTGCATAGTACAATTATAGTATATAATTATTTATATTTATTAATTTATATATATTTATTATAATTTTATAATTATAAAAATATAAAAATATATATATATTTATAATTATATTTATAAATTTATATATTTAAAAATAAATCTATATAATTATACATATATTTATATAACTATACCTCATGGTCCACACCACTTTAATATATTTATACAACTATATATATTTGTTTTAATATGTAAATATATATAATTGTAAATATAATAAGTATATTTATTATTTCAAAATATTTATTATAAGTTTTTTTAATTATTTAAATAAATAGATATTTACTTATCATTATAATTAAAAATAAATATATTGAAAAAGTATTTATATATAATTATAAATATATAATTACAAATATAATAGATATAATTATTCTTTAAATATAATTATTATGATTTTATAATTATTTAAATATGTATTTATTTATTTATAATTATAATAATAAATAAATATATTTAAAATGCATTTATATTTAATTATAAAAATATTTATATAAATATATATATATTTATTAATATATAATTATAAATATAATAAATATATTTATAATTTAAAAATATTTATTATATTTTTATCATTATTTTAATATATATATATATATATTTATTTATAATTTCCTAAAAACTTTTGAATAAAAAAATTATTTATAATTTTATAATTAAATATTTAAATTACAAAATTATGAAAAAACATTTGAATATGTTAATTATATAAATCTCAAACACATTTTAAATGCTAAAACCTAATAAATAAAAACAAATAAATATTATACATATAAATTACAAACGTATTGAAAATATTACGTGTATAGTAAATAAATATCTGTATAAATAAATATCACAAAATAATTAAATATATTTTTAAAATTATTAATGAATGTATAGTAATAAATGGAAAATTTAAATTAAATTAATTAAAAAATGTTAAAAATGAATTCATAACATTTACGTGAATTACAAACATCCATATGCACACATACACATCTACCCAAACACATACACATACACACATGTACATATACATATACACATACATACATGCAGCTATACATGCACATATATTTTAAATTATTTAATATCAATATAAATAAATAAATAAATATATATAAATATGTTAATTTATATATTATATAAATGTTTAAATAAAATATTAACATATTATATTTATTTTAATTATATACACATTTTCTAATCAATGTATATAAATAAACAATTAAACATTTTCACTAATATAAATTTGATACTTTTTTATGTATAAAATTATTTAAAAATAAATAAATAAATAAATAAATATTTATAATTATAATAACGAATAAATATATTTATAATTTTTTTGTAGAATTATATATATTTATATAATTATATATATATAATTATGAATATTTATGAATATTTAAGTATATATAATTATAAATAGAATATATATATATATATTATTTAAAAATATTTATTAAAATTTTATAATTATTAAAATATATATTTATTGATAATTCTAATTATAAATAAATATATTTATAAAAATTTGTATATAAATATAAATATATTTATATAATTATATATATTTATATAATGAAGTTGACTAGATAATTCATTCCCAATGTCTTAATGAATGTAAGTTCTCTATCATTGCTCATTAAATGGTTCTATAGAAAGACAACCCCTGTAAATTAGAGGATCTGAAATCTCATCTATCCCAGCTATGGGTGTTTGATGGATGAAAGATCACCTTTCTTGGAGGAGGATTTTTTATGTTGTCTTCCCTTCAGAATATCTCAAATTGAAGTCTTGGGGAATGGGATTCATAACACTAAAGCTAGAATTTCAATGATTACAGTACTTGGAAACCATTTTCAATCCCGAGTAAGTCATGAACTCAATTTTAAAAGTATCAATTCAGATTAAGGTCTTAATATGTTTTATCTGGCATCCAAAAATCCAATGGGACGTTGCTTCTATTGTAGGAATACCCCATTAAACTTGATAGAGAGACTAAATGGGCCATATTTGGCTATTTTCCTATGTTTTTGTTGAAATTGACTTTTGTTCTCCACTGATTAACATAGTAATTATTATTTATTCTAGAAAACAAATTGAATTATCTATGGAGGTTGAAAAATCACATGATTTTTGTGGGTTTTTGTAACTGTATTAGGTACTTGATGATGGATGTCGTCAGAAGAAAATTTGTGTCAACTGTAAGAAACATGGCCATTTTATTTACAATTTCATGTTTAAAAAACCCATAAATGAGAGATCTGGAGGAGTATATGATCCCCAGGATGTCTCACTCGGAAAATATATTCAAGTGCAGAGAAGGGTATTGTCACCCATAATTAGAGATGGTTTTTACTTTAAAGAAATTATACAATATTATTATCTTATTGGAAGGAGAGAGAATTATGGTACTGTTGGAGAGCGAGAAATTGATGGCTAGGTTAGGGAAAAGGATTTTTCTCTCCTTTAATAAGCATATGACGAGATAAGAGGAGCTGTTAGTGGGATTAAGACTATCCAAGATGCTATTCATGCTTTGGTTTAGGCCCCTAACTAACTTGCATTAGATTATTCCTTTTCATCTACACCAATATTCAATCCTAGAAGAACAATGGTGGGTGTCACTCAGCATGTGGAAACACCTATTAAGGATAATTTATATCCATTAAAACAAGATTTTAATGAATATTAGGAAAAGATTAAGAATAATCCAATTGTGGCTGTAGAGAAAGAACCAACCTCAATGGATATCAAGGATCCAATGGGTAGCCAGAGATGATTTTTCAGTGTTGTTAGACCTATTGATTAGTCTTGTGACAAGGATAGAGACCCAGTAAAAAAAGGGACTTTGGAAATTAAAAAATGTTGTCATTAGGGGAAAGCATTCCCACTACTACCCATGCCACTTCTATTGATTTATTTTCTATTCCCGATTATATTAATGGACCAAAAATTTATAGGATTTATCTTGAGAGCTGGTAAAGTGATAGTTCCAAATTTATATCTCCCCCAAGATTGTATTTTGGAATTCCTACTTGCAACATAACTCTAGAAGTAATGGGTGATTTTCCACAGCCTTTGGATAAATCAACCTGTACTTTTAAGGGGTTCATCTCAAAGGAGGATTTCAAAAAATTTGTCACCACTTGTGAACATGTCAATATAGTTATGCTATTTTAAAAAAGGATAAGCCTTGAGGTAAAGTGGAACCTGGTGATACACCTCTTTCGAATCAAGAAGACTTTGATCATGATGCTCCAAGTGAGAAGGTTAGATCATGGGATGCAGATGATCAAGGTGAGCTTTGGCTAACTCCTACTCAATAGAGAAAATGTAGACAACTAAGTGGCCATGGTGGTCACTGAGGAAGAGGTGAAATGCATAAAAATGGTGAGCGTTTTCCTTAGTCTGGTGTTTTGGTGATGTTGTGTGTGTCACTTGTTCATTCTTACAATTTCACCGCATTTGTACTTTAATTTTTCTAATAAATTTTGTGGGTGTGGGTTGGGTTACCAACTCACAATCGAACCTCTTTGGTATATATTTATATAATTATATATATGTATATAATAATATATATTTATATTATTATTATATATATAAATATATATATTTATTAATATATAATTATATATATAATAAAAATATTTATTATTTAAATATATTTATTATAATTTTATAATTATTCATGTATATATATATTTATTTATAATTTATAAATTATTTTTTAAAACTTCATACACATATATATTTGAATTATTTAAAAATATATATCAATATATCATATTTATATTTATTATAAACACGTGTTTATAATTAATTTATTTAAATAAACATTATTTTTTGAATATAAATATAATAATTATATATACATATATATATATTAATAATATGTTTTATTAAAAAAATTCTATCAGCATTAAGAATAACACTGATTAAGATCATCCTTTATCTGTGTTTAAAAAAGTGTTGATAAAGGGTACACATTTATGAACACCTTTTTTTGCCCTCGTAAGCATTTCCTTTATCATTAATTTTAGCTATCAATGATAAAAGTTCCCCTTTAACCAGTTCTTTCTGTTTAACACAGATAAAATCAGGAAATTCCCATGCATGGATTTGTGGTAGTGTCATGAGAATACAATAGACAACATGATTATGATGATTAGAAGAGTAATTATTTGATTGTAGACCTTATGTACTCTTTTATAATGATTACAAGAACTAAATATCATCCAAGAATTTTTTGATAGTATATAATAAATTAATCATATAAGTGTAACCACCGAAGGTGATGGTTACAGTTTTTTACTTCTGAATTTACATTATATCTTAGAGAATATCATTATTATTTTTTGATTTGGTATTACTTAGTGAATCTCACTCATTTATTTTATGACATAATTATTTCTCTTGGATATTGAATTTTTTAAAAATATGATCCTAATGTGTACTCCCAAAGTATCACACCTCTATTTTTTTATATTTTTTGTAAGATTTTCAATTGAATTTTGGAATACTTCTATTCACATTACTAAATTAGAGTTTAGGGGGTCGTTCTTGTGTTTCCCTTATTTGTATACAATTTTATAATTATATTGACTTGGTCAAGAACAATAATTATCTATTATTATGATATTTATATAAAGTTTATTGGTTACTTGTTTAATTTATTCCAAGAAATTCATCATGGTAATTATGCCAATGTGTGTGATAGATAACCTCATTATAATTCAAAAACCAGTGTCTTGTTAGAGGAATTTTTTTTGTGTCACACTCATCTTCACTACCAATCTAAATGAGGTTATAACGGGGATTGTTCATGACATATATACACATTTTTATATTGATCAAAAGAAGTAAACACATTTTCCACATCATTATACCATTTTTCATAACAACATGATGTGAAATTTAGCGATTGATGACTATGTATCACAGAAAATATCTCTATTTTAATTTTATATATATGATTAATAAATATTTCTTCAATAATATAGTTGTTCTCTTAAATCCTGATATCCACCATAATGTAAAAAATATATACCAAAGAATCGTTTTGGTCATCTAGTCAATCATTGATGAAATATACTTATAGATTCCTCCAAGGAATACATGATTGATGAACAATGATTGACCAAATAATTTCGTTGAATTGAAAATTTTGTTTCAAAATCTATAAACTAATTTAAAACATGGATAATTTTTTAACACATCAAATTCCATTGTGATATTTAAATTTTTACAATGTTTGAGCTGTTACCCCTGATGAGAAATTTATCTTTCTTGTTTCATGCATCACATATAGCCATATAATGACAATAGTATACATATTCAATGATGTAACTTCTATTTATATGTTACATAATATATTTTGATAAAAATTAGAATTTTTTATAAAATATAATTTATTATAGGTTAGTAATATATGATTTTGGTTTCCATAAATAACTATTACTAAAAATTTAGTTAAGTAAAACCATTAAGAGATAGAAATTTATGTTTTTATTTATTTATCACAAAAATAATTCTGATATAATAAATAGTTTATGGATTAATAATCACGAGGATGTAATATAAAGATAAGTGGATTTTGAAGTGACTTTTGAATTTTTATAGGCCTGATAAAACATAATACCATGAAGAAACACCCCTAACCATGCCACAAAGGTTAGGTTTTCCACCATTAACACCACAAAATATGTGTACCAACACATTAATGGCCCCAATCAAACATTCCCATCAGAAATCACATAAAAAATCCTCAATTTATATCCCCCACATTAATTCTTACATTTATCCACATCTTATAAACTTGATGAAATTCAATGGAACAATTGAAGAACCGTGTCGTAGTGGTCCCAGAATCAGTAGATTCACTAGGCTTTCCCTATAGGTCTACACAATGAAAACAATACACCAGGTCATAGGGACACATAAATAGATAAAACCTTTAAATTCAATCCCCAAATATTCAAGTCGTGATATATGGATCAATAATAGATTGATCTTTGAATTCAAATCCTTACTAACCAACTTACCCACCATTTAAAGGACATATCCATGACACCAGTTCCTTCATCCAAAATTACTCAATATCCCCAAGGAGACACCATGTTTCCACCTAATTGACTAGGCCTCACCACCCTCCAAAAACTCCAAAAACACATCCAATCCTCAGTCCTTTTCCTAAAACCTCTTGACTTGTGAAGAAACTATTCAGGGGCTCAAGAATAACTATTACCTTACCTAAGATACCACCCAAAAATTTATTTTCCAATATAGTTAGACTAAAACCCAGGAATGAAGGGAAAGTAGATCGAACAATCACCCTAGAATATACCTCTCAGGGATATCACTAAAACATAAACACATCCAGAAAATCTCAAGGAAATAATGAATAACAGTGAAACATCATCAATAATGCCCAAAATTAGTAAGGTTCAGGTATATCATCCAAATAAAATAAAACTACAATTAGATCGAGATATTTAGAATGCATATGAGATTCATGTTCCCAAGTACACTCTTATGTGGGACTATTCTAGCATAGGTCACGAATCAAAGGAATAACATTCCCATTCAACACTTTCATTAGATGGCCTTGGAACTCAATAGGTCATTCCAAAAAAGTAACATAGTATTCAAATTCAAACTCACCCCATCGAAATGCATGATATTCATTATGAAGTAAATGTGAAATCTACGACACATAGAACACATCATGGATTTCGTTCATCTATGAATATTCAACTTCACTCTCATATGAAATACACCTTCATTTTCATGCTCTTCACACTAAGATTGACATGGTTAGCCATTCAGTACATTAAATTTAACCATACTTATAGTTATGTGATAACTATTATTACAAGAAAATGCAACCAATTTTATGGGATTCACCCATGAACAACCAAAATATAGAATGCATTCCCAATAAACATACCCCATAGTTTTGATAGTCTACTCTATCTAGGCGTCCTCCTATAGATGAATAGTTATGATATGGAAAAAATATTAGAAAAAATTATTCCAGATACCTCCCTATACCCTATAGTTAGAACCAATATCATGATTAGATGTTATTATATTTGAAACCCCATGAGTCTTCACTAACTGTTATTGATACAACTACAACAAAATATCCACCATGTTAGACTCTATAATCTCTATGAATATAGTTGACATATTCATATTGTCTATGATTACACCTATATAATAATATCCTTCATAGTTAGGTTGAAAAAAAATTATTAAATGCATATAAATTTCCTATCACTTCCACTAGGAAAAATCATGCCAGCGAAGCAAACCATCATAAAAATTATTCTCAGTCTTCCCCTTATTAAAGAAAAACATCATGATGAAAACCCTTTAATAGATATCTTCCTACCATGCTTTAATAATTGAACTATCAGGGCATGATATAACTTAGCCACATTAATATATACTTCAATAGTTAATTTTTTGGAACTCACATGAAAGCACATCTTGCATCACCGATGTAATGAGATCCCTCCCATGGAACAACACCCAATAAAAATCATCCTCGAATCATCCTTCAAGGGAATTACCATAGAGAAATCAATAATTACAATCTAACATCTCATAGTTACCCTACTCATAATCATCCACCCACTACAAAAAAGTGACTACATAGTCAAAAAATTGGGATAACAGCTACTATCAAATTCTCATATATCTTGGTGTGTTATAGGATGCTCATCCATCACCATCTATACATCACCAGACCAATGGAATGCATTATTGTGGGACATCCTGCTCATCACATTTACTAAAATATTCCTATTCTTGTATTTATATGAAATTTGAACATTGTAAACATATATAAATTCCACCCAAATTCACTAATACAAATTAAAATCAGGTTGGTAGAATATATACCTCAAAATATTTTGATTAATGGTGACAAAAAAGAATTCACAAATATAGTAATGTCACTACAACATAAAAAAACACAACCACAACATAATTAAGGTCATTAGTGGCATAATAATGTTTATGTGGGTGAAACTACCAAGACCCATATTTTATAACCACTATTAATATAATCAGTAAAAAAACCATGATAATATGCGATGCATCACAATGTACTTTAACAATAACTCCCACTTATATTAAATGATGAAATGAGCACTGAATAGCTTATCATTCAAATTCAAAAAAGCATATTAAAAATGATCAGTCTATACAACATCTTGATCCTTCCAAATAAAAGATATTAAGGGATAAAAAGATACAAATTTCACTTAAATACCTCCTTTAATAACTTATAGGACCAAAGTATCTTCAAACTTTCATAAAATTATTGGGAAATACCCAAGAAACAACCACACAAATCATCAAAAGATCTTCAAATACACCACACTGTGACAAAACATTCCCAATGACCAGAACATCATGGGTCTAAAAAATACACATATAAATCTTCCCAAATATATAATGACACCGAATAAATGATATAATGGATCACTAATACATTATATATTCAATATATGTTTCTAAATACACAATAATTTCACAAAAAACACCATAAAAATTGATATAGAAATTATCTGAAAAATGAGTTCATCAATCTGGTGAACATAAAAAGATCATTCATTAGGATGAACAACATTACAACAAAATCATAATACCCATATGAATAATTGAAGGTATTATTTGGAAAATATTTGACTTTTAGTCACGTTTTATTATATAACGACTAAAATTCAATCTTTATGAACCAAATAATACTCATTCTATGATCATAAAAATCATTAATCCATGAAACGAGATAGTGGTTCTTCAATCCAATATGATTCAAGTGATTTCAATTGGTTCAAAATCACATATTTCCATCTTTTTTTTGTAAACAATCTCAAAGATCAATACTCTAATACATGAGGTTGAATAAAACCTCCCTGCAAAAGGTCATCAATATGAATCTATATCTTTGATGAATCATAAGTATTTGTCTTATATGTAAATATCGTTATTAGATAGATATAAATTCTCAAGTATAACCCAAAATTGATCTCACATTATGTGGGAAACGTAATAAACTCTTTAGGAAATCCATTATGGTATTATTAAAAAACCAATGGAAAAACCACCAGTTGAATCATTCACTATGATTCAAATTAGATCGAACAATAAAGTTGGTGGAGTCTCAAAACAACTTTGACCCATTGGAGGGAGTTACTAATCAATACACACAAAATTGTCTCTTTATCAATGAAATATAATAAACCTCACCTCTTAAAGAAATCCAAGATTGAATACATAATACACTACTTTTCCATGATGAGGATGACACTGTATTGAAGTATTCATAATGATAGGAATTCTCTCCAATAGTGATGATACCCTTACATTAGATTATAATCATTAAAACCATCATAAAAGCTAGGTTGACCTCTAACTAGAATATGCAACCCCAAGGGAACAATACGAATAACTAACCCATGTCCCAAAGAATGGATCAAGTTAGGTGTAATGAATGAGTATATAACTCTTGAATCAAACAAGGCATATAACTTGGTATAATATATGAATATAATACCTTTTATGGCATTCAAATTGTCAGGTGATGAAAAAAAATGCATACAACATTCCAAATGTTAAACTTGGTCTTCACTGGACCTGTGAGTGACATCTTATATGGATATTCCTTTCACTCAATATCATTAGATGAGAGGAATAAATGAAATGTGATTTACTAGTACCATATATTCTCCATATACCAAAACATAGAGCACCCTACTGCTGACACCTTGAAGGATACTATTGTAACAACTTACCCAAATGAGGGCTTCCCAACCCATTTTCAGTTCTAAAAATAGACAATCACTCAAACATATGATTTATATGACCTGTATATGAGAAAAAACCCTTTATAATTGACTAGAAGGTGTTAGAGAACTATTATCCTAAAGAAAATAAGATGAAGAGGGATGGAAATGACTCCCTATTATTTGAGACTTCATCGAACTAGGTAATATAGAATTCATATCCATATATATATATAGTATATATTCTTAATTACTTCCTAACCATTATGGTCTGGACCAAGCTAGAATCTTCTCAATGACCTATGCCTTCACCAACTCCTCAAGATAGATAGGGAACATAAACGAGGTAACTTGATTCTAGATATCTAGACATATAGACTCATTAAAATGCCTATCATATTCCACCTCATGTTATCAATGGTTATAAGTATAATAAGGGAGATTATTAAACCAAATACATAACTCCCATACATTATAAATCCCTTTGAGTATATTACTATACTATAGACAAGAAAACATTGCATTTGATAAGTCAAACTCAATAAAAAATTGATCCTAAAGCATCTCACATTAAGTGGTTGATTACTTTCTATCCCTAAAAAATAAAAATTACCACTATAGATATAACATCCTAATATTATTAAGGATAATAAAACCCTTGTTGTAAATAATTTATGTGTATTTTTATGCAAAAAATTTAAATTTTCTAAAATAATTACTTAATAAATGTTTTAAAGACTTTATGCAAGGTAAAAACAATGATAACACTTTTGAGTATTCTATAGAATATTTTTGGATCCATACGCTGACTTAGTACAAGATTCAGAGGCCCATAGAGTCTCGACACAGATTATATAAAAATATTAAATATATTATATTACATGCAAAAAATTATTCAAAAATAATTGAATATCTCCCAAATGATGAATCATATGAGAAATAAGACACCGCAGTTAGGTCTGGGATGTGGGGTTTACCCCAAGCACAACATAACATTTCCGGATGTCAAAAGTTTGGTTAGATCACATGCGAAGATAACTTATTTAATATTTTTCTTTTATATTATTCCAAAACTAATTGAATATTATCCAAACATTGCATCATATAGGAAATATGAGACTTCCATTAAATCCAAAATACGAGTCTTACCCTAGGAAAAACACAAATTTTGTGCGAATTGGGTGTTTTTCTTTTATCCATATTATGTTTAAGAATTTCTATTAAAAGGTAGAATATATGTCTATAATGATTTTTTAAATATCTTGATTTGTTTGAATTGATAAAATTATTTATTATCAGGGTAATTACTGGGTAGTTAAAAAAATTATTATATTATTATTGTCATTATTTTTGTCGATTAAAAAGAAAAGAAATAACAAATGTAATTAAATATTTTTTCATTCACATAATTGATGAGTGAAATTTCAGATTGGGTGAATATTTATGTGGAGGTTAGGTAATAATATTGATATTATTACATGTATCACATAAATACAATTGTGTGAAAAATTAAATTATCGACTATTAGTGAATTTTGTTGGTGAAACGTTAATGGTGATAATGATGAGAGATATTTAGTAATAATAATAATAATTATTGTTATTATTATAATTATTAAAATGATAAAATTATTTCTATGTGTGATAAAATTAAAATATGTACACATATATATATGTGGGTTAAAATATATATGTATATAAATTTTACTGTGAATGTATATATATAATGTGTATATATATAGGTTATATATATATATATATATATAAATATTTGCGGGTGTGTGTATATATATAATGAATATATATATATATGAATGACTTGTTAATATATATAAATGGATGATTTAATATTAATAAAAAAGGGATTTAAGAGGATTAAATAAAATAATAAATAATATATGTAACATGGCATGAAGGTGCTACATATAAAATAAAGGGATATTTTTATTGCATGTGAGAGGAAGCTTGAAAAAGATAGAGTAAAGATATATTGGTTAATTTGAAAAAATATATATAAAGGGAAGGCCCGTAAGGTGCACTGGTAATTCTTCCTCCCATTTTTACGCCACTCTCTCTCTATCACTTCTCTCTTATTATAATTATTTTATTATATTCTATTAATTCCAAACTTCTATCTTCAATATCTTCTTCGATATTGATTGGATTACCTCACCATCAATGCCATTGGATTCATCTTGAAGAGTAGAATATTAATTCTAAATTTGATTTCAAAGGAAGCGAAGTATTGTTTCATATTTATTTAAAAAATTACTTTTACATGTTTTAAAATATCGATGTTGGTGATAATTCTAAATCACGCTGAAACATGAATGTTTATTAGATTCGATGGTGTAATTGGACTTAGTGAGAGACCCTTGTCGTTAGAAAATCATTGCACATAAGGTATAAAGTTCCTTACCTTCTCGAGCTCTCATTTATGCATGTTTCCATGATGATTATTTATGTCAAACGTTTTTTACACCGTTTTTTATTGTGATTTCATGTGGGTGTGTGTAGCACTACCATAGATCACATAATATGCAACACCGACTTTTATTAGTGATTAAGAGAAAGCACTGATAAAAGAGTAACCATTATATAATTATAAATTAATAAATATTTTCGGGGGGGGGGGGGGGGGTTAACAGTGCTTGACCCCCCCTTTATTAGCGCTAGGTGGCCCCCTCCCACTCCCGTGCGCTGCCCTTGCCTGCACATCCTGCACTTGCCCATGCGCCCCTCCTTGCTTCCACCCGTATTTGAACCCACGACCTCCCCCTTGCGCGCCTGTACCTTTACCACTAAGCCATTTTGTTTTTAATCTATTTAATGATACATATATTTATTTCTATATATATAGTTATATTTATTTGTATATTAATATATATTCCTATTAATATAAATATATCTATTTATATTAATACATATATATATATTTATTCATATAATAATATATATATATATTTATTCATATATTAATATATATTAATATTTATTTATATATATATAGTTATATTTATTCGTATATTAATATAGATTCATATTAATATAAATATATTTAGTTATATTAATACATATATGTTTATTCATATATTAGTATATATATATATCCATTCGAATATTAATATATATTTATATCTATTTTTATATATATTTGTAGTTACAATTTTTTATCCATATATTTATTTGTATATTAATAAATATTTATATTATTAGTTTAAAATACATTTATAATTTTTTTTATGTGTGTTTATAAATAAATAAATAAATACATACATACATATATACAACACACACACACAGAGACACATATATATTTACGAATAAATACTTATATATGTGTATTAGAAAAGAAATAGAATGTTAAAATAACCATAAATTATAATAGAGAAGCCCGCTTTAACTCTACAACTAGTTAAATTGAATAAAATGAAACAATATTCAATATGATATGTGGTACAGGGCTAACGGACATCCGGATCAGAAGTTATACCTATTTGAATGTAAAAAAATTGGGGTATGCCGACTAAAAACTCATTTTTGGAGGCCTTATGGGCCTTTTTTGGACTTGAAATATGTGATAAAAGCTTCTCTTGGGTCACCAGAATGTAGAACTCGTCGCAGGCATTGATTTCGTCTGCTGTAGAGCTCAAACGGACAACCGGATCAAAGGTTATGGTTGTTTGAACTTTGAGTTACATTTCCAACGTATTTTAGATCTTTTATTATTATTTTTTGATTTTTTGGGTCTTCAAATTGTTATTAAATGATTATTAATCAATGATAATTAGTAAATTATTAATTAATAATATTTTTAAAAAAATTTAAAGCCATTTTCACTAAATTTCTTATATATTAAATGTTGTAGTCTATTTATACTTTTCGAAAACATATTTAAAAAATATATATTATATTTATATCAATATAAATATACTTATATAACAATATATTATTTTTCATGATTTGTTTTTGAAATATAAAATTTATCAGTGTAATGACCCAGAAATTTCAAGGAATTTTTTTTATTAATTTCTTTGGAATTTTACGAGTACGCAGTTTCTGAAGGCACCTGATTCCGAGGCCTGGTGTGCCTGGAATCAATTTCCAAAGTTTAACTCTGGTATGTTCAGTGAACGAATGAGGGGGTTTTTCTATCTTTTGAACCAGTGCTCAGAATTGAAATCTGAGTGCACTGATGAACTCGCAATGCCAGTAATTTCTTAAGGGGACCTTTACCCGAGTTGCGTTTGCACGGGAGGAGAAGTTAAAATTTGGGGATTAAATAAGAAGTGAATAAAATTGTGGAACAATTTTATTCTATATCTAACGTGGTTATATCCTACATGGGGGAGTTGGGGTGGGATCCACAAGCACCTAACTACCCATGTGAGGATATTTGTGAGGTGGGGCCCACACGAGCCCCAACCATTCACATTCCCTAAACTCCTTAAACTCCCCCTCTTTATTTTTTGCTAACTCCTATTTAATTAAAAAAACTCTTCATCTCCCTCTCTCACTCCATTAAAACATGCCAACCTACCTCTTACTTAATTAAACAACTCTACATTTAATTAATTAAGGGATTTGATTTTTGAATTTTGAATTGCATGACAAGATTAATTAAAATAAGCGGTGGCCTTATTTTAATTGGGTTGGCTTGTTGTGTGGGGATTGGGAGAAAACTCTTGTGAAGAAGAAGAGGATTCCTCCTTTGTCGAAGTTCTTCATCTTAAAACGAAGAACAGATCTTCTCCAACGAAGAAAGTTGACCCTTCAACATAGAATGACTCAGTGACCACGGTTCTCCATTCTCTTCTTCCTCCATGACAAGAGAGGAGACACCGACATGGGGAACTCACCAATGACGATGCACGTTATTTTATCTTCTCCGCGATAAGAGAGGGGATGCCGCTTCCTCCTTAGTGCACTCCTACGTCGACGAAAGTGACACCATCATCCACGATGCTCAAATACTGCAAATATTTCTCGAGGTATGGGTTGTTGTGTTTATGTTTTAATACCGTCTTCATCGTTCTTCAATTCTTGAGTTCCGTTTGGCCGATTGATACCATAATGATGAGGAAGGGTTCGGACCGCACGAACATGGTCCGACCCTTCCCCTCCCGTTTGTTGTTTGTGGAAGATGGAGTCGGACTACGAAGAACTGGCCGTCGTTGGTCCGACCATGAACAGATCGTCAGTGCTTGGTTGCCGGGTCACCGCAAAGGCACGTCACAGTTGTGCCGCGTGGGGTAGAGCCAGAACGCAGCCTAGCAGGGACGCAGCGGAGGGGCGCGACGTCATCGCGCCGTGCCAGAGCTACAAGGGGACTACGGCCGGGGCGGGCCGCAGTAGTGGGGTGCGGGGCTATCACGTCGCGCCGATCGAACAAAGCCGCGGCCTAAGGCCGTGGCAGACCAAGAAGGGCGGTCGGCTGTGCCGGTCGCCAGTGCCATCAAGAGGCGGGACCCGAGGGGGTCTCGCGGTTAACAAGGGCGGACCGTAATGGCTGGCTATTTTTGATGAACCAGGGGGTGTAACCCTCACTGGTCGCCAGTCACACGACCAACCACGTGGGTCACGTGGACCGGACCACGTCAGCCGGGCCGGGCCGCGCTGGCTGGGCCACGCCGCACCAGCCAGGCCGGGCCACGCCCTACCAGGAAATCCCCGGACCCGGGTTAGATCGAACCGGTTCGGGCCGACCCAGGGGGTGTTGGGCCGGGTCGGACCGGGCCCAGACCCCCTATTTTCGGTCCTTTTTCAGTTAAACGCCCATAACTTGAGTTTTGGACCTCCGATCGATGCACCGTCAGTTGCGTTGGATTCCTCAGACCGAGAAGGTCGTTTCAGTATATTACAATAAAGGTTTCTGAAAAGTTTGTTTATAACCGGGTTGGTTCGAACTCGAAACCAACCGGGACCTCGAAGCGGAAACTCTTATAACATGAGTACTGGACATCCGATTAACATGCCGACATCTACGTTGGATTCCTCTTGATGATACGGTTCTTTTGGAATAATTCACCTGATGTTTGGATGTTGTTGAAGTATGGTCGAGTTGGTTTAGCTTACAAACCAACCGGGCCCCTGAAACAGAAAATCCAATAACTCTCAGACCGGATGTCTGATTGACGAATCATTAGCGACGTTGGTAATCTCAATGAGAAACAGTTCCTTTGAGTATACCACATGGGAATTCGGGGTACAGTTGAGATACGGTTGGGTTGGTTCATACACGAAACCAACCGGGCCCCTGGAACGAAAATGCTAATAACTCACAGACTGAGCATCCGATTGACGTGCCGTCTATTGTGTAGTGACCCCTATGACGAGGTGGTCGTTTGAGATACTTCCACGTGAGATTACGTGACACTTGGAAGTATCGACTAGTAGCTCATGGAGTCGATCCTCCCAGAGATGAGCATACGAAGTACGGTGACCTTGTAGCTTGCTGAGACCTGATGACTGCTTTTCCGATTCGATTCGGAGTGACTTGTATAGCCCAGTGGGGAGCACTACTTTGTGAGGTGGAAGACCCATAGCAGAGGAGAACTACTTTGTGAGGTGGTAGACCCGTGGTACTCGACAGGAGGAGTACATCTGTAGGCTATGAGGGGGAGCACTACTTTGTGAGGCGGCAGTGCCATTGCAGAGGAGCACTACTTTGTGAGGTGGAAGACCCGCGATACTCTATAGGAGGAGTAACTCAGCAGTCTAAGGTTAGTGAGTGACATCTTGGAGTCGTGGCAGGACTACTGTGCTCGACAGAGGTGGAGTTCTCCAGCAGTCATGTTTTCATCATCGTGAATAAAAATCCTGGTTTGAGCTGAGTCAATGACCTTTTTGTTTTCCTCATGATTGAGATTGGTTACTTGATAACTTAGGTATATGTATGGGAATATACCTAAGTAAAGGTTATCTATTGAGATTTTTATTTGTGGTTTTTCCTTGCTAGTTTTAGTGAGAACTTGAGGGTCTCGGGTTCCCTACTGAGTATCGTTATACTCACCCCTACACGGGCTATGCCCACACCTCGTTGTGTTGGATGCAGATGACAGACAACGCTGATGGAGGCCGAGTGTATGAGGAGTGGACGACACTAAGTGGTGGACCTCACGACGATTCATTACCCAGAGGAGGTTGATAGATGAGGGCGTTGAGGAGGCTATCTGTACCTACCCTTCAGGTAGGATTCGTGGTGGATGATCTAGGAGCTGTGCTATCTGTACCTAACCTTCAGGTAGGATCCATGGAGGACGATCCAGGAGCTACATGTCACCTTCCAACTGTTTTGACTTTTACTTGTACTTTACTATTGGCCTTGTATTTCCGGCCCCTTACTTTCAGAACTACTTTTGTTTTCAGTTTTACTTAGTTTTTTCTTCCGCTTTTACTCTAGTTGTGTTGTTTTTATGTTTTATAAAGGCAATGACCTCCCTTTTTATCGGGATTTACACCTTTGGTGCTAATCTCCAGCCCCTGGCCGATGGAAGTCAGGCTTGGGGTAGTCATGGCATGGGCCCTGAGGACGGTTCATGACAAATTGGTATCAGAGGATGTCGGTTCTACCGCAGAACTTGGAATCTGGTATTTTCTTTCTGTGAAGCAATAGTGTTAAGGGTACTAAGTGTGGTTTTCAGTTCAGGGAGTCCAATGTTGGTGCGGGCGGCCAATATATCCATACACCAGGACCCTGACTTCTGATTTCCGACTCAGTGCACAAAAACACTGATTACGTGTGTGTTTTAAAAAGTTTATTTTAAATCAGCTCACCCAGGTCACCTCACCAGGTATAGTCTTTAGACTGTGTCACATCTGTTTCTTTCAGGATGTCTTCACCCCGTCGATCAGTGTGGGTATCGAGTGGAGAGCGCGATGATAGCTCACCGAGTAGTGATGCCTCAGTACAGGGCCCTCTTCTAGTTGAGACACCAGCAGATAGTGCACTCCGCTTGAGCGCGCTGCACGAGTTCTAGCGATAGAGGCCTCCGAGGTTTCGAGGCGAGTCAAATTTTCAAATGGCTGGGTACTGGTTGGAGTTTGTAGAACGAGATTTCCACACAGCTGGGACACCCAATGACTTGATGGTGTACCAAGCTATTAGTCTCTTTCAGGGAGTAGCTGAGAGGTGGTGGATCCAGATGCTCCAGTTTTGTGACGAGACGACCTTCACCTGGGGAGACTTTGAGACCTTCTTTAGGGTGGAGTTTATACCAGGGACTCTACACTCTGAGCTTGCTCATGAGCTGCTGCCCTTGCCGCAGGGTTTTCTGACCATAGCCGAGTCTTCTGCAGCCGGCAGTAGTCAGATGACACAGAAGTCCAAGCGGTCTAGGCCAATAGGTGGTCGACCGTGCAACTCAGGATTTGTAGTGTGGGGCACCCGGGGTGGAGTCAGAGCCAGGCGTGCCAGAAACGGACATTGTTTCTCCTACGGCGGGCTTGGTTACATGGAACGTGACTATCCGACCCGCCATGAAGACGATCAGCAGATAGATGAAGGACCTCCCAGGTAGAGGTAGAAGTCCACCCCAACCACATGGAATGAGTAGATATGGGAGAGCACATCTTCAGGCAGCTGAAGCATACGACAATGGAGCTCCGAAAGCAGGTGGATAAGAGAGGGACTAGTTCCAGGCATTAAGGCCTTTGTTTATGGTTCTTCTAGTTTCCATGTCATCATTTTCGAATTTTCTTTGTGTCTGTGTACTTCGAGTTTTAGTAATAAAAGTTACTTATCTTTGTGATGTTTACTTTATTGTCCTTTTTTATGGTTGATACTGAGATGTTCCGGTTAAAATAGTCGACTTGACCCTCACTTTCGAGATTCCTACTGGAGGAGACCTAGTGACCACACACTAATGCCGACAATGTGACTCGACCCTAGGAGGCGAGAGTGATGGTTGGATATCTTGGTAGTAGCGTCGAGGCCTTACGACATCACCCATGGAATGAAAAAGTTTTATTCATATCAGGATTGATTGTATTAGGGAAAGAATGTGGTTCATCCAGGGGATGAGACCAGATTTCTTTTATCGGTAAATGAGAAATCTTAGAAGATTTTGTGGGACGTAAGAGAAGAAGGGTGTACCTAAGTTGTTACAATTGGCTAGTCTCACAATTGTTCGTTGAGTGAACGGTTTACGGTTATCTCCAACTCAATAGTCTCAGGTGTATCTTCTCTCAGAAGGAAATGAACCTGAGACATCGGTGATGGGGTCAGCACGTGTAAAACCAGATATGGTTCAGGCTACGATGGAGAAGATGTAGATCATCTAGGAGCAGATGAAGACTGAACAGAGCTAACAGAAGTCCTATGCTGATAGGAGATGAGACCACTGGAGTTCAAGGGTGACGACCACATCTTCTTATGGGTCTCACCTCAATGGGGTCTATGGAGTTTTTTCCGGGGCGACAAGTTATATCCACGTTTCATCATGACTTTCCAGGTCCTCAGTAGAGTAGCCAAGGTGGCTTACCGCCTGGCCTTTCCACCTCAGATGCACCGGGAGCACGACGTCATCCACGTATCTCACCTGAGGAGATGCGTGCACGACCTATCCATCATCATCGACCATGAAGAGCTGGACATCAATGATGGTGTGACTTTCACGGGGTTCTAGTAGAGGTTGAGGATCGACAGGACCAGGTCCTACAAGGATGGTCTATTCCTCTTTTGCGCTTTCGCTAGCAGCACGGGAACCTCCAGGAGAGCACATGGGAGAAGGAGGCTTAGATGCATGCTCGGTATATCCTTTATTTTACCTAGTTTATCTTGTAGATTTATGGGGATGTAAAGCCCTAAGGTGGGAGTAATGTAAAGACCCATAAATTTTGAGAAATTTTTTTTCTAAATTTCTTCGGAATTTTACGAGTATGCAGTTTCTGATGGAACCTGATTCTGAGGCCTGGTTTTTCCGAAATAAATTTTTGAAGTTTATCTCGGGTACGTTCAGTGAATGAACGAGTGAGTTTTTCTATCTTTTGAACCGGTGCTCGGAATTGAAATCCAATTGCACCGATGAACTCGAAACACCGGTAATTGCTTAACAGTACCTTTACCCCAGTTGCGTTTTCACGAGAGGAGAAGTTAAAATTTGGGGATTAAATAAGAAGTGAATAAAATTGTGGAACAATTTTATTCTATATATAAGGTGGTTATATCCTACATGGGGGAGTTGGGGTGGGACTCACAAGCACCTAACTACCCATGTGAGGATATTTTTGAGGTGAGGCCCACATGAGCCCCAACCATTCACATTCCATAAACTCATTAAACTCCCCTCTTTATTTTTGATAACTCCTCTTTAATTAAGCAAACTCTTCCTCTCCCTCTCTCACTCCACTAAATCTTACCAACCTACCTCTTAATTAATTAAACAACTCTACATTTAATTAATTTAAGGTATTTGAATATTGAATTTTGAAATGCATGACAAGATTAATTAAAATAAGGGGTGGCCTTATTTTAATTGGGTTGGCTTATTGTGTGGGGATTGAGAGAGAACTCCTGTGAAGAAGAAGAGGATTCCTTCTTTGTTGAAGTTCTTCATCTTAAAACAACGAACGTATCTTCTCCAATGAAGAACGTCAACACTTCAATGTAGAATGACTCGGTGACCATAGTTCTCCATTCTCTTCTTCCTCCACGACAAGGGAGGAGACACCGACATGGGGAACTTGCCAACGATGACGCGCCTTATTTTATCTTCTCCGCGACAAGAGAGGAGACGCCGATTCCTCCTCGGTGCACTCCTACGACGACGGAAGCGACACCTTCATCCATGATGCTCGGCTACCACAGATCTTTCTCGAGGTAGGGGTTGTTGTGATTATGTTTTAATACCATCTCCGTCGTTCTTCAATTCTTGAGTTCTGTTTGGCCGCTTGATACCATCAAGATGAGGAAGGGTTCAGAACACACGAACATAGTCCGACCCTTCCCCTCCCGTTTGTTGTTTGTGGACGATGGAGGTGGACTGCAAAGAACCGGCCGACATCGGGCCGACCAGGAGCGGATCGTCAGCGCATGGTGGCCGGGTCGTCGCAAAGGCGTGACACCGTCGTGTCATGCGAAGTAGATTCGGACCGCAGCCTAGCTGGGCCACAACAAATGGGCGCGGCGCTGTCGCACCGTGCCGGAGCTAAAAGGGGGCCGCGGCCGGGGCGGGCCGCTGTGCCGTCATGCCGCGCCAGTCAAATAAACCCGCGGCCTAAGGCCGCAGTGGACCAGGAAGGGGGGCCGGCTGTGCTAGCCACTGGTGCCATCAATAGGCGGGATCCGAGGGGGTCCCGCGGTTACCAAGTGCCGACCTTAATGGTCGGCCGTTTTCGAAGAACCGGGGGGTGTAACCCCCCTGGTCGTCAGCCATGCGACCAACTGCGTGGGTCACGTGGACTGGACCACGTCGGCCAGGCTGGGCCTGCCGGGCCGAGCCGCTCCTTACCGGGCCAGACCCGGAACCGGGTCGGGTCGACCCGGTTCGGGTCGATCAGGGGGTGTTGGGCTGAGTCAGACCGGGCCCAGACCCCCTATTTTCAGACATTCTTCAGCTAAACGCCCATAACATGAGTTGTGGACCACCGATCGACGCAATTTCAGTTGGGTAGGATTCCTCGTACTGATACGATCATTTCAGTATATTACACTCATGGTTTTGGCGAAGTGTGTGTATGTTGGGGTTGTTTCGAACTCGAAACCAATCGGGTCGTCAGAGCGGAAACGCTTATAACTTGAGGACCAGTCGTCTGATTGATGTGCCGATGACTACATTGGATTCATCTTAATGAGAAGGTTGTTTTGGAATACTCCACCTGAGGTTTGGATGCTGTTGGATTATAGTCGGGTTTTTTAGCTTACAAACCAACCGAGCCCCTGGAACGGAAAAGCCAATAACTCTCAGACCGGACGTCTGATTGACGAATCGTCAGCAATGTTGGTAATATCATTGAGAAAAGGTTCCTTTTAGTATACCCCATGGGAATTTTGGTTACAGTTGAGATACGGTCAGGTTGGTCAGTACACAAAACCAACTGGGCCCCTCGAACGAAAATGCTAATAACTAATAGACCGGGTGTCCGATTGACGCGCCGTCTATTGCATTGTGACCCCTATGATGAGGTGGTCGTTTGAGATACTTCCATGTGTGATTACGTGACACTTGGAAGTATCTAACAGTAGCTCATTGAGCGGATCCTCCCGGAGATGAGCATACAGAGTATAGTGACCTTGTAGCTGGCTGAGACCTGATGACTGCTTGTCCGATTCGATTCAGAGTGACTTGTATAGCCCAGTGGGGAGCACTAATTTATGAGGTGCTAGATCCATAACAAAGGAGCACTAATTTTTGAGGTGGCAGACCCGCGATACTCGATAGGAGGAGTACCTCTGTAGGCTATGAGGGGGAACACTACTTTGTGAGGTGGCAGACCCATAGCAGAGGAGCACTACTTTGTGATGTGGCAGACCCGCAGTACTCGACAAGAGGAGTACCTCAGCAGTCTAAGGTTAGTGAGTGACACCTTGGAGTCATGGCAGGACTACTGCGCTCGACAGAGGAGGAGTTCTCCATCATCCGTGTTTTCTTGATCGTGAATAAAAATCATGGTTTGAGCTGAGTCAATGACCTTTGTGTTTTCCTCATGATTGAGATGGGTTACTTGATAACTTAGGTATATGTATGGGAATATACCTAAGTAAAGTTTATCTGTTGAGATCTTTGTTTATGGTTTATCCTTGCTGGTTTTAATGAGACATTGAGGGTCTCGGGGTCCCTACTGAGTGTCGTTATACTCACCCCCTCACGGGCTATGCCCACACCTCATTGTGTTGGATGCAGACGACGGACAACGCTGACAGAGGCCGAGTGTATGAGGACTGGACGACACCTGGAGGTGGACCTCACAACGAGTCAGTAACAGGTGGAGGTTTATGGACGAGGGTGATGAGGAGGCTATCTGTACCTACCCTTCAGGTAGGATTTGTGGTGGATGATCTAGGATCTGTGCTATCTGTACCTACCCTTCAGGTAGGATCCGTGCAGGACGATCCATGAGCTGCTTGTCACCTTCCAGCTATTTTGACTTTTACTTGTACTTTATTGTTGGCCTTGTATTTCTGTCCCCTTACTTTCAGCACTACTTTTGTTTTCAGTTTTACTTAGTGTTTTCTTCTGCTTGTACTGTGGTTGTGTTTGTTTACATTTCATAAAGTAAATGCCTTCCCTTTTTATCGGGATTCACGCCTTTAGTGCTAGTCGCTAGCCCCTAGCCTATGGAAGGTGGGCTTGGGGTAGTCACGACATGAGCCTTGAGGACGGGTCATGACAATCAGCGCTAGGAAAAAGCGCTGATAAATCCCCCCTTTATCAGCGCTACTAAAAAAAGCACTGATAATGGGTTCCCCTTTATCAGTGCTACTAAAAAAAGCGATGATAAAGGGGACCCTTTTATCAGCACTTTTTTAGCACTATTTAAGGGTGGCTCTGCGGAAACGCAGTTTTGTGGTAGTAGAGGGGGGACTTGGCTATGATCCCCGTCATAAACTAAGGATACATTCAAATAGTTTGGATGGTTTAGTTGGGGTAGAGCCTGCAACTTCTGGTGTGATAATTTAATCTAGTATTATTCAAGATAAATGTCATCCTAATCCTGTAGGAGTTATTGATGCTCAGGATACATTAGATGATAGCTGTAGATATGTCTTTTCTAGTGTGTATTTATTTGGCCTTTATGGTAATCATGTTAACAAGACATGGTTTGAGGCTATAGATTATAAGATATTGGTTTAAGTGAAATCATCCATTGTGATGGTTGCATAAGAGATAGTCAATCAAAGGTTAGTTAAAGAAAAACTGATAAATTCAAGATCATGTACGGGAAAGACAAAATTGATACTAAGGTCCCCATGAACTCAAATCCTCAAATTGTCCCTCATAATCATAAAATTACTGATAATGTCTTGGAGAAGGATCTGACAAAGGTTTATGAACCATTTTTTATGATTCAAAATCTATGTAACCTTTTTTTGGCCAGATTTAATGATGCATGATACATTTTCATGGAACATGTCCCCGCATCTATTGCTAATTAAATAGTTTTATATATTATGTTGGATCATTCCAAGGTAATAATCACACCTGCTATTCCAAAAGTGAAGGAGGATATTTTTTATTTTACTTCTAGACCACCAAAAGCATTTTTGTCCAATAACCATGGTGAAGATGTGATTACCATGACTTCTTATTGGAAAAGTGTGCTATAATTCATGATGGATATAATTTTCCCTAGTGTGACTTATGATTCCAAGGTAGATTATCCCATAGGGGGAGGCCTTACTGGATGTTCCTTGGGGAAGGATGCATCCCAACCTTATAAGGGACCTATAATGGAAACCATGCATGTGATGACTAAGAAAAGAACATCTGATCGAAGTTAAGATAATTTTATTGGATGAAGAGGTATTCCGATTGGTCACCCCTTAGAAATCAAAATCTTGTATGACTGCATCTGAGTTGGTGAAGACATCACTTTCCCCTTTATAGGTGGAACATCCAAGGAGTAGTGTTGAGGAACTTAATAATGTGGAATGGAACTATCGATCTAATATCAATGATCTTAGTAAATAATTCATATATCTATTTTGGAAAGGCCTTAGATGAGGAATGTGGCATTTCATGAGATAAAAGCTCTAGTATCATTTATCCAGAGAACCAGAAAGGTGAAAGGATTCTTGATGGTCTGAGTAAGAAGGAAACATTATGTGTTTTCTCCCAACTTGAAGTCACTTTTTACATGATGGAGAAATACGTTTTTGGTTATAATGCTTATCTAATAGTCTAGAAGTTACATTAGATTAATATTTAAGATATATTCTGATCTTACTCAGATATGGGATTCCAAGATTTATCTTGGAAAATTAGGATCTTCTCTATGTTAAATGATTATTCCAAATCATCATCAAATGAATAATATGAGCCCCCATGAAGTGCTAAGACATAGTGGAGAGGCTGACACCCAAAGGGAAGATCCATATATACTAGAAATATGGGGAATATAGGGATTTTCAAGAAGTGACCTCTTGTTTTATATGTGGGAATTTTGTGTCTAGTTGGGCCCTTTCATTTTGTTGTATGTTTTTCTTTTATTAAAAAATTTGGAGTCCTGGGGTTGGCTTCCAACCCCATAACTAAGCTATTTGTGTAATTAATTACAAAATGTGTATATAATAAAAATAAAAATAAAATATTAACATTTTATTACAATAATTATATATTATATAAATGAATATATTTATTTAGATATATATTTATATTAATATTAAATAAATTAAAATATATGTACATGTATAACTCTATGTATGTATGTGTATGTGTGTATATATATGTGTGTGTGTTTAGATTTGTATCTGTACATATATATGTTTTTAATTCGTGTAAATGTCACAAATTCACTTTTTAATATTTTTGTAATTTATTTAATTTAATTTATTCATTAATTATTATATATTCACTAATAATCTTAAAAATATATTTAATCATTTTGTAATATTTATTTATACATATATTTATTTACTATACATGTAATATTTTCAATATTTTTTTTTAATTTAAATGAATAATATTTATTCATATTTATTTATTATGTTTTAACATTTAAAATATGTTTGAGATTTATATAATTAATCTATTTAAATGTTTTTTAATTATTTTTTAATTTAAATAAATAATTATAAAATATGTATATATATATATATTAAATAGTATTTTTGAAATTATAAATATAAATATATATATATATATATAAATATATTTATAATTATATATAAATAACTTTTCAATATATTTATTTAAAATTAATATTATAAATAAATAAAGAAAAATTTAAATAATTATAAAAGTATAATAAATATATTTAGATAATAAATATATTTATTATATTTATAACTATATATAAATAGTTTTAAATATATTTATTTATAATTATAATTAGAAATAAAATAATATATATTTAAAAAATTATAAAACCGCAATAAATATATTTATAAATATTTTATAAATATATAATTATATATGTTAATAAAAAAAATATAATTATTAAAATTATATCTTTATCATCACTTTTTTAGTTGAGATAATGATACTCCCTTATCAATGCTAAAAAAGTGATGATAAAACTAATCTTTATCCGTGCTATAATTTTAGCATTGATAAAGAACCGTTTTATCGCTTCTTTTTTAGAACCGATAAAGGTTATCACTTTCAGCACTAAAAAGGTGCTGATAAAGAGTAATTTTATCAATGGTTTCAATTTTAGTGATGATAAAACTACTCTTTACCAACAATTTTTTTGAAGCATTGATAAAAGTATTATGTGTTCTTATAAAAGAACCCTAAAAGAGTCATCTCCTCTCCACGTGTTTAAGCTCCAGTGGAACCTAACCTTTGCCTCTGAAATCACTTAAGTCTACTGCATTCGCTACTCAATTTTCTTGATGAATTAATCATCTAAAAATCTAAGGAATGTGGTGATTTTTTAGCACCTCCAACCGTACTTAGTTATTCTATTTGTTTCACCTCACGCGATTCACATTTTCTTCATGCTCAAAATTGTTTCTTTATCCAAAACCATCTATATTTTCCATCATGGGATGGATGTAGCAAGTAAAAACCCCCTTTTCATTTCTAGATCCATCCTCATTTTCCAGATTAGAAACACTTATGCTTCACTAAATGCCAGTGGTGTAGATCTAACCTCATCCCTTCACATCACCACATTGATATGATTCCCAAAACCTGAAAAGTCTCTTCCTCTAACAATACTCACCCCATCACTCATCCACCACACATCATCCACATCACAAATAACAATCATGACCTATGTTACTTGTTTTCTTCTAAGATGAGGGAAAATGAAAAAGAAATATATTTTTAACATCAATCCTAACAGTTTCCCCAAGCTAATTTATTTAAATAATCAAAAATAAAAAATTATTTTTAAATATAAAGTTTCGATGAAACTATTTTGAGGAATTTAATCAAGGGTGACCACTTTTTAATACACCCTATTCTTATTTTTATATGTTTAAAAGAATGCATTTCCTAAAAAACCAGTTTTCTATTAAAAAAATAAAAAAGAAGACAATTTACAAAAAATAGTATTCATCAAATTATTTTTAAGGAAGACAATTTACTAAAAATGGACTTCTAATAAAATATTTTAAATAATTCAATTTATATAAAATCACACTTAATTTTATTAAAATAAAAATTCTAAATTTAGGTTATTTAAAAATTTATGTTTTTAATAAATTTTATGTTATTAATAAATCTATTTTTTTAAATTTTTAATAAAATATATATGTTTTAAATACATAAAATAAAATTGAACGTTTTTTAGATTGTTCTTTACTTTATATATTTTTTTCATATTTGTTTTAGAATTTTTAAAGTTATAAATACATTTTTTTGTATGATATGATATTTGATTATTTACTTATTTATATTTTTTAATTTTTAATTTAAATAAAATTTTAAATTGTGTACTATGATTCATGTTTTAAAAATTAAAAATTTAGTTTTTCATATTATAATATATTTAATTTTGTTTGATGTTAGTAATACAAGAGAAATAATATCAATATACCTTTATACAAAATAAGTAGAACAAATGAATATTGAATAAAATATAATATGAAACATAATTATAATTTTGAAGTCCTTAAAATGGAAAATAATACATCATCAATGTTGATTAATACATAATTGTCCCACAATCCCACCCCTCGACTCTTTGATAATACACCCATAATGAATAATTCGTTCTGTAGGTCCTTGAGTGTGCTCTGCTACAGGTCTAGATGTGAAGTCCTCAAAAAAGAGTCTAAATGTAGTACTTGAAATAACATCACATCCACTCAAGTATACAAGATAGAAAATAACTAGATTGAAGATATGAAAATCATTGTGCAGGACCCTACAATCAGTTCGCTAATATGAGGAATGTGACACTACATGAGTTGAAGATGACATAGGGGATTCAATATCAAACTCAGAGCCCAAATAAGAGGGTGGAATATGATACACATGGCCCTAATTGGTGTCTCGATTAGTGTAATAACTAGTGCCCTATACTAATATGCCATATTTTCTAGGTGTTTTCGGTTTTGGTGACTTCTCCCAATTATGATGAAAATGGGTGTTAATTTTTGATGACAGGGATTCATTGGGAATGAAATAGGTGGTGAATTTTTAATTAACCCATAGTTTCACATATTTTTCAAGTGCTTGAGTAGTGCGATCATGCTCGATTTCTATTCCCGGACCTAATTAAAATGAAATTTTTTAAGATATTGTCTTCTAATATTCAATGACACTTATTACATGTATTCAACATTAGAAAGGGATACGCTATTAAATCTCTTAGGCAGAGAGTTTAATATTGGAGTTATCTAGTTAAATGGTATGATAGAATATGGATGGAGAATTTGAATATGTTAAAGGGATACTTATGTTAAAATTGTTCAAAGGGAATTTTGGAATAATTTTATTTGAAATGAAATTTTACAACCATTGATATCTAAATGGATGGGAATCTAATATGAAAAAATGTGTTGGTAAAAAGATGTGATTTTTACGAAATGAGGAATGGGTTTTAAAAGTGACTTGGACTATGGTTATTGGGTTTATTTTTTTAAAGGGGAAGTGATAATAGTTTATATAACTAGATGGGGTTTATTGAATGTCTTATTTAAATGTCGATAAAAATAAATAACATAATTAAGTAAACATAATTTTATAAAATTATATTCAATAAAGAATCTATTCATCCAAAACAATTTCATGTTTTTCCTAAATATAAACCTTACTCATAAACATTATTTCATTATCCCACTTCCTATAATATGTTAATGATGTAAAATAATTTAGAAAAGACATTTGATAGGTTTTTGTTCACGATACCTTTTCAAAATAAGTTTTATTCAAAAATATTGAGAAACAAAAATCCCGAACTCATTTTATTTTCTTCTCTAGGATCTCATAGTCTTTCCTAGAATGTTATTATACACACCTCTAACTTTATAGTTTTTGGAATTTCATTCCACACCCTTTAGATATATTACATATTTATTAATTTTTTTATGAAACAAAATTCTATTCACTAAATATCAATTTAATTTATATAACAATACTTTACTAATAAAACAATTGATCGACACTTGGATACATATAATTTAATTTTTTAATATATGTTTTGGAGTGAATACACTGATTTACAATGTATTGAAAATTGTTATGTCACGTAGTTATTATTCAAAATAATGAAATTCAAAAACAATTTTTATATTAAAATAAATGAAATATGTTTATGTCTACATAAACTTCCATGAAACATATAACATGGATTCCTAAATGACTGATTTTCCTATAAATATTGAATTCTTTCTACGCGTTATGTTTACATGAAATTATTATACATTATCTAAAAGCACAATTTTCAAAAATTTAAACATCAAAATAATAGTTTTTGTAACGAATCATATCCATGTATTATTATTTATTGAATTAGAAAATTCTACAATTATTGTTTAGAAATGATAAAATATTTAGTAAGAAATACAATATTGTTAACTACTAACAAAGGATCGTATCTCGTTGGTCATTTCTATATAGAATATTTCCCATTGGGAAGAATAACGATTCCCATTTTTTATAAGAAAACCATATATCATTTATAGTAATGTTATTAATAATTTCATAGAAAAATTTTATTTCATCATGTTCCTTCTATGTGCTATTATTTTAAAAATTGGATTAGTGAATTTTAATGAAAAAAATAAATTAATAACATTTAAACCAAAGAAAAATCATGATATTACTATCACCATTTCATTATCAACAATAAAAAAATTCAATTTGTTTAAAAACAGAATAAAATTAATAAAATTATTCATTTTTATATAAACCAAAAGAGGCATGCAAACCAAATACCATAAATGATGAATCCAATAATTCCTAGTGTTATTTGGTAGATTTTATCTCCAAATTATTCTTTGAAGAGTTTAAATTTTTTACATTTAGGTATCTTAAGAACATCATATTCCTTTATCTATTTAGTATTTTTAGGTCATAAATATATTCTTATTAAGTTATCTTACTTATGTTTTTTTGGATAAGATGATCAAAATGTCTATTCCATAATCATATTCTCACATTAAGGCATAGGTTGAATGAATTTACCACATCACCCAATTGAATTTGATTTTCACTTTGGCCAGTAAAATATTATAAAAATACATGCATAAAATTAGGTATTGGTTTTTTTATATTAATTATGAAACTATAAAAGAGAAACAATGTATTACCATGGTATCATCCCAGAAAACCATCCACTCCAACTGAACCGAAGGAACATTGAATATTCTTGGGAAACGATAATTTATCATTGATTTATATTGACACCATGAAAAGGGAATATCACTAACTCCATACAACTCATATGATATCCATAATGATCACACTCTCACAACCTTACCCCCACAAGAAGCTATACACTACTAAAATTCCATCCCCAGACTAATTTTTTACCTTTTTATAGAGAAATTGAAGACTTTCTTTGAATGTTGAAACTAAACGGTTGTCTCAAAATGAGTGTGTGTAAGACTATCCAGTTGAACCTTCTCATAGTCACACCAATCAAGGATCCACTTGTAGGGATTAGATGACTAAAACTTCTTTTTTGAACTATAAACAAAAATCTCAGAAACATTGTTCGATGCTTCACTAAATCCCAAGCCTGACAACATTTTGTCTTAAAGAGAAAACTTTCATCCTCATCTGCTTCATATCCCAAACCATTATTATTGAATTTTATTTTCTGAGACTCATCACCCATATCTTATGAACATGAACTGATGTTTCTTGAACTACCATGAGTAGTAGTCATCCTTTACTAGGTACTGATGATCATTTTTTCTGAATTCGTAGGATAACACCTACCACCGGTTGAGTAATTCTTATCTTAAATTCAATTACTTATTTTATTCAATGGATGTGGAAATTATTTAAAAAATTTAAAAGGTGGGTTCACCTTATTTTTAAGGCTCCTATTTGTGTATTTTTTTATTTTATTAAATATGAATACCACCAAATTAAATAAGATGGATATAAATTAAGAATGCATTGATGTTAATCATATGAAAAAATACTATGAATATGGGGTGAAATATTTCATCATGTTTTCAAAATATCATGCATATAAACCTTACCAAATTCATTTTACATGTTTTTACGATTGGTATTAAAGACTAATTAGTCCAGAAGAGTTAGAAGAACTCTTGAACTATCATGGAATAGATCAAAGTTTTACATGTTTGACTAGACATAGTGAAAAAGATTATATAGCTAGTGACTAGGATGACACTGCATTTTATGGATCATTTGATATGATTAAAAGTGTGTACATTGAAGGATAGCATATCAAGGATGTTATTATAGGGTGAATGATGATGAATACTGCATTGAGGAAATGATAATGATATTTGAGTATGAACTTCATGATTCTAGAATATTGTTTGAGAAGTTAATGAGTTGTAAAAATACACCATTTTATAATGGATGTACAAAATTTATAATGATGTAATCCATACTAAAGATATATAATTTAAAAGTTGTAAATGGATGGAGTGATTCCATTTTACTGAACTACTTGACATCTTAATTGATATTCTCTCAGAAGATAATGAGCTTCCTAGTAGAGTATATGATGATAAATGATTGATACTTTCAAGGAGTATGATCTTTAAAATAATACATTCCAATACAAATTACTGTATACTATTTTTCAAGGATAAAAAATCAGTTAAATAATTCCAAAAGTGTGGCAATTATTGAAACAAAAAAGATTAATTGGGTCTTATGAAATTTGTATGGTAATTTCCAACCATTATAATGTTTAAGCACCTATATAGAAGTGAGTATATTGCAAGACAATTTATGTGGCACACATATACAAGAAATAAATATGGTAAACTTAATTTGTAAATGAGACGATAAACATTCATCTTACGTTATCTATAGAAGGAGTGGATCCTTTTTGTTTTCAAAGAAGCACCCACAATACATAGAAGGTTATGATTGAGAATTATAACTTTACATCATTGTTATACTTGAAATGAAATTTTATCATGTTTTCTATGAATATATTCAGACCAAAATAACTGGGCAATGATATTGATGTTTATTTGGATCACTTTAAAAAATATTTGAAATTATTGTGGGATTCAAGTGTTATGTTGTTTGAATCTTAAAAAAATGAAGATTTAATATTGAGATCCATGTTGCATGGGATAATAAATGATATTCCTAATTATGGAAATTTTTCAGGATATATAATTAAAGGAATTAAAGGGTGACCCATTTGTGAAAATGGTATACATTAAATTGGTCGAAAAATTCCTCAAAAACTTTGTTTCTAGGACATCATAGATTTCTAACCCGATGACATAAATTCTGATCTTGGATGAAATACTTTGATTCGAGTTCAGAAGAACATAAAATACCATCTACACTAATATTTAATCACATGTTTGAGAAATTAAATGACACAGAAAATGATTTTGGTAATTTTTTTGAAAAATCATTCAAAAACCGTTTAAAAAATGGATCAATTTTTTTATTGAATTACCATACTAGAATTTCCTGTACATCAATAATTTTCTTGATTTTATGCATATTGAAAAAATGTATGTGATAATTTCATTGTAATTTTACTAAATGAAATAAAAAAATAATGGAATTAGGGATAGGTCGGACATGACTAACATGGTAATACAGGAAGAGTTGGTGCCCGTGAAGGGAGAAAAACAAAATTTCCTTTTTACAGCTAGTTACAATATTTCAAGGAAGGAGATATATCAATTTAGAAACTTCTTGAATGATGTAAAGGTTCTAAATGGGCATTCTTTGAATATCAAGAATATCATTTCAATGACTAATTTAATGTTAAAGGTTCTGAAATCACATGTTTGTCATGTTTTGATGCAGGATTTAATTCCTGTAGATTTACATTAAATTTTTCCTAGGAATGTCTATCATACATTAACTAAGATCAGTTTCTTTTTTAAAACTATAGGAAGAAAAGTTATAGACCTATAAAAATTTCCATCTATGGAAGAGAAATTATCCATCATATTATGTGAATTAGAAATGTTCTTCTCACTTGTATTCTATGATATAATGGTTTACTTTGCAAGAGATATTTGACTATGTTCTATTGTACATTATAGATGGATGTACCCCATTGAATGATATATTGGTATTTTGAAAGGGTTTCTCAAAAATTGAATTCATCCTGAAGTTTTTATTACAGAGTGATTTATTGTTAAGAATGTTGATTTATTCTATACTATATACCTGTCTAGTGTGAAAAGAATTGGTATACAAAAATATCATCACACTGGGTGGATTTTGGGTGAATGAATTTATGGAATTTATGTTATAAAAATTAGTATTACAGACTAGAAGTAGGCCCAACATTATATTTTTCATAACAGTTTAGAGGATTCCCCATATATTGAAACACAGAAAATAAATTCTTAGGCATTTTAATCCATTAAGGGATAAAAGATGGATATCAAATACCCATAATCAACAGTTTATAATATGGTTTCCAGACAATATTCTTAAGCATTCAGATGAAAATATAGATTCATTATCATTATGACTTTACTAGATATACATAGGACCAAGTGTGCATGAATTATCTTATATTGGTTATGTAATTAATGGTTATACATTTTACAAAAATGAACAAGATGAATGAAGCCCCATGAAAAATAGTTGTGTTAAACTTGTGGTTGAAGTGATGCATGCATATAGTTCTAAGGATAGAAATCCAATTTATTCGAATATGTCATAGTTTGGAACCATAAAAAAATATGGGAGTTGGATTATACAACATTCCAAGTAATTATTTTTCAATGAAAGTGGGTTGATAATTGGAGTGTTGTTAAAATAGATGAATATGGATTCATAAATGTAGGTTTTGGTAAGGAATGGTGTAGAGAATAACCATTTATAATGGAATCATAGGAAGTTCAATTATTTTTTGTTCCATATCCTAAAAATTGAAAGTGGTCAGTTGTTCTGTTATTGAACAAATCCACTGAAGGGTTAGATGAAAATTAAACTGAGGATGACCTTTTTATTAGGATGTCACAATCATATCATAGTGGTCTCAATGTAGATGGGGTCTTTTTTTAGAGGAGAAAACAATGAAGGGATTTAGATACTTGATATAGGGGTAAAATACATTCATCTAATAAAATATAAAGTTCAATAATCAGCTTATATATTTTCTTGTAATATACTTTGTGTTACCTCATATTGTTATCTATTCACTGTAGAATTTATGTAATCTAAATTAAATTTTAAACCACTTTTGATGATAATGACTTCTACATGTTCCAATGCTCCCAATCCCGAGGAGTAATAATTTTATCATATTACAGGTGCTCATAGTTAATAGGATCAAAAACCTTATGAACATGTCGATGATAATAATATAGAGGAACAAAATATTGATGATTTCAAACCTAATGAAATGGTAGATGATGAAGAAACAATTTCTTTTAAAATATAGGGGCACCTTAGTGTGATTATTCAAGAAAATATTATTAAGGTAAAATGTAAAGGAACCAAATTTGAGGTTGGATGGAATGCACATATGGATCCTATTAACCCCAACAAGGCCATGTTAAGTAGTTTCATTATGATCACCACTCAACAACACATGCTAATTGATAAGGATTCATGGCTCCATGTTGTTACCATGATTAAGACACTCATTTTAGAAGATATTAAGGTAACATTATTATATCATTTCTTTATTTTACTAGAAAAATAAAATGATTAAATATTCAATTACTCTTCATTATCCATTAAATTGTTCATTTATAGTAGATGAATCCTGAAATAATTTTGTATTAATTCTCAATAGAAATGCTCATAGAGGCTTTCACACAATTTTAATGAAGTTTAATATCAAAGATACCAAAGGGAAAACAAACTCAGACCCACCACATATGTATGCACACCTGATTATCGAAAAAGCATGGGATTCATTTACTGGACATCTTGAGAATACATCTTTTTAGGTATATTGTGGTTGGAAATATATTGTTTCAAAATACATGTATTAATCACTTTGATTAAGAAATTTTAATTTCCGACATAAAAACTGAGTTCTGAAAATAATAAATTGGAAGAAAAACCATTGTACTCATACCTTGAAGAACAATTGGGTGCAATATACTTGAAATACAATTTTTCATTTTTTAAATCTACCATAACACTTTTATGTAACATGAAATAACAACAAAATTATGTTCTTGTGTTTATATAAATATTAATGAATCAAAATACAAATACACTTCCATCAAATTTCATGTGGTATGGAGGTAGGTACATGTAAATAAATAAGGAATTATAATAGATTAAAACAAACAAAAAGTGGGGGAAGAATGTGTAAGTTTGAAATAATAATTTTTTTTCTTTTACTTGTTTTTCTATAACAATGATTACTTATTTTCCAATATTTATAACTTATAAATTTGAATCATAATCATATATACCATATGAAAAAAAATATTAGTGGCCTTAAAATGCCCAAAATCTTATGGAAACATTAGAGGTGGTGATTTTGAGGTCACAAATCAAACATATTTTGAGAAAAGAAAAGAACAGGGGGATAAAGATAAAAAAATGGAAGAGATAAAAGAATGATTAGCTTCCCTTGAAGAAAAATGTCATTGGTATTTTGAATTTTTAAAAAATGTAATGGGGGTGGGGAAGTAAAGAGAATAAACAACTCAAGAACTACCACAATGTGAAGATCCCCCACCTCCCACCAGTTTTGTTGTGAGTCATTCCCCTCAAAGATCTGTCTTAGATGAGGTAATAATAAATCTCATAATTACTTATATGAAATATGAATTAGGAAGAAAATAATACCTTTCCTTTATTGACGTTTTACAGTGTGAAAATGATTATGATTTATATCTATCAACACCCACCCAGTACCTTTTTCAAGGGATATCATGTTTAATATCAAATAAGATACTCTACACAATAGAAAATTTCCAATAGCTCATGTAAGAGTGTGGAGTAGCATAGCTCATATTCCTGGCACCAGGATACCAGTTGTACTTTAAGATGTTGATATTCTTATTATCGATAAATCTATTGGAACATTCTTGACATGACCGCTAGATCTTGTAAAAAATAGGTCGACAAGGAATCATTCATTTTCAATTTATTTTTCATGAAAAACATTTAATAATTAATGAAAAAAGGTCTTGACTAATGAATGTTATTACATATGATAAAATAGAAGGGGGAGAAAAGAAAGTCATATCCAAATAGACTAAATAATCAATTGACCAATGAAAAATAACTTTATAATGCACTTTTACACCGCCCTATAGTGACCCTACATTTTCTTAAATGAATATTATGTAATTTTTAAGATAAACAATATAATAGCATTAAAAATTCAGGATCCAAAGGTTAGTGTCTTGGGAAAATTAGGCTTATACATAACTTTTACAGAATAAAATATAAACATTTTTTAATTTTTTTTCTCTATATTCTTAGTGTCCCTCACATTCTCCATAGTACAAGTAATCACCTGAGGATATACATGAACAAGAGGGGTGAGCTAAAATTCTATTAAGAGGACAAATAAGTGACAACAATCAATATAACATGAGTGAGAAGAATAAAAATCATCATAAAACAAGCATATGATTATCAGTAACATCATGAGGGAAATAATGAATAAATTCACATAATGTTTCAATGTATAGAAATTAAATATCATGTCTTAGTGGTCAAATAATACACATAGTTGTGAACAAAGTTAGAATCATGTTCATGAATATTAAACATTATATCATGAGATAAATCACATTACAAAATTCATTGGAGGGATATATAATTACGGGCTGATCTATCACATCAAAACATTTACGTAATCATGCTTGCCATATAAAATATATAACAATCGTAATCATGAAATAACCCATGAAAAGGAATGGGTTTTAGAAGGATTTCATAAAGCATACAATCATGAATAAAAATTTTTGTTCCCAAATGAAAAATGAAAAAACATGGTATAAGAATCATTAATATTTAGGGAAAAAGAAACAATCTTCAGAAGAGTCAAAATGTGTTTTGAAAAGAAAATTTATTTTGGGAAATCATTATATTTTTAATAAAATCAAGTTTGGAAAGATTTATGTCCCAAAAAAAATTGAATAATAATGTAATGATATATAAGGAACAATAAAGGAATATCCATACTGAAATTTGGTGAAAAATAATAAAAAAACCCAAAGAAAGGGAGTTGGGTTCATAAATCCCCTTACCTTAATTCCCGCATTATTTCATCACTTTTGTGGCTCCTAAATAATAAACATATATATATTTAAAAATTTATCTAGAAGTAAATTATATTAATTATTACAATTATTTATCAATTATAATAATTGTATTATATTTATTAATTTCCATTAATGAAATTGAAGTGTTTTTATATCTTTTTTTCTTAAAATGTTTACATTTTTCTTCAATTTCATTATTTTTTTCAAGGTTACTATTAAATAAGTATAATAAATTCCACAAGATTAAAATAAATATATTTATATATTTATATATTTATATATAATAAATAATTTATTTTAACAATTCATAGTATTGGTGATATAAAAGGAATTAGAAACATCCCCATTGGTAGTTAACTAACCATTATCAAGAACATTGTCCAAATATGAAGAAAAAAAGGTACAAAATAGAAATACATTAAAAATATATTTTTACATGATTTTAACATCACTAATATAATTTTAAAATTAATACATATTAAATCTTATAATATTTTATTTTGAATGAATTTGGGAAAAGAGAGAGTAAAAAAAAGAAAATGAGTGAAGAGTTGAAAAACACACTCTTTATTCAGGGTAGATTCTCTTAGATGACACTATAAATCCTTTGATTTCTGGAGTTGTATTAATCTATAACGTCCATATGGATTAAAAGACTCTTAAGAGTTAGGATTTGGGTAGAGATGTTTCTTTTTAATGACTGGGAGGAGTGGTTTTCCAAGGGGAGGGACATGGGTTATTCATACTTGAGAAGAGGTGTATTTTTAGAATAAAATGTTGAATAAAATAATATATCAAATATAAACATTGTAATAGTGAATTTTTGAAAATATAAATAATTTATTTATATAATATAATGAGTTTAATTCTTTAAATTCCCTTTATAATTTTATTCATTAGTTTATTAAAAAGAAAATTATAATGGAATAAAATTGTAATTTTAAGGAATCACTTTGGACTTTAGGTTTTGGAAAGTTATTTTTAGGTTTGGAAATTAAATTTATCATATTTTAATGAATAATTTTTTAAATAAAATATATCATGTCTGAACATATTTTTATATAAAGGATTATTTCATTTTTACATCATGAAGGATGTAATTTAATATGCACCGGTTATGTAAAAAATTGTATTTTTACTACTCACCTGAAAATTTAATTATTTTAGAAAATTAAAAAATAACCCTTGGATAATTTCAACATGATAATTTCAAAATTGATATTAATTTTTATCAACATAAATTTATAAAATATTAAATGATAATTTTTAATATAAAAATATTTTTTTTTCAAAAAATACTTTAAAATATAGTTTATTAAAAATTTGCTTCTATTTTATCTGAGTTTCTTAATCATGATATTTATTTTATGGTATTATAAAATTTATATATAAAAAAAGAATTATGAAAAGAATTATTTTTATTATAATTTATTATTTTGAGGTAAAATTATTATTCCAATGGTCATGTTACTATTCAAAATGGTTACTTTATCTCTTATAAAAGCCACTTCATTATTTCAATAAATATTCAACTCAATTACTCTCATAGTTCTATATTTATATTTTATAAAATGTTTATTGGTTTAATAATATTTTTTCTCTTCTCTATAGTTTTTTTAGTGGGGGTTATGATTCTAGTAGATTGGGCTGATCCATATTTTCCCATTTTATCTTTTCAATTTTATATTTTTTGTCTAGTTATAATGTTTGGACTTTTAATTAGTCTCATTGATAATTAATGTAACAGTATTTAATAATGAAACATATACTTTTTTGGTATCTCTATATTTTTTATGTGTATATTATTATATAATATAATAAAAAACACATTTATTTTGGGAATAAATTTTACTAATAAACACAAGGTCGTTACATTTTTCCTCACTTTATAAATTTTTCCCTTGAAATTTGAACTCATATTCTCAGTTGAGAATAGGTGAGGGTACTTCTATTTCATTGTTTCCTCTAGTTCCCAATTAACCTTTTTATACTTATGGTTCCTCTATAATACTTTTACAATGAGAGTTGTCTTGTGGAATAGAACTTTGACTCTACGGTCAAAGATCTTCGTTGGATATTATTTGATTTAGAGGTCATTCTCTAGTTGTACCCGCTATGTAATTAGTACATTTTAGGGATCAAGTATGTACTTCCTCAAGGGTGATATATGGAACACATCATGAACATGATCCGTACTTGGTGGAAGTACAAGACAACATACCACTTATCCTATGCGATCAAGGATCTAAAAGGGGTTAATGTAACTTGGGATAAGATTCCCTTTCTTTAAAAATGTCGAGACACTCTACCATGGTGATATTTGAAAGAACAAATTTTCTCTAACATTAGACTCTAAGTATCATTGAAATTTTTTAGCATATATCTTTTTATAACTCTGAGAAACTTTTATATGTTTTTTGGATTGCTTGAATCTTTTTTTTCATCTCTTTCCCAAGGTCAGGTACAATTAGTTTTTATTCCACAACATTATGCCAACATGTTTGATTTCTACATTTCTTCCCTTATAGAGATTCATATGGAGATATTTGAATACATAATTAGATGATTTTATTTTATAAGAACTCAACTAATGGGATATTCTAATCCCATCATCCTTTAGATTCCATTGACAAAGCTCATAGAATAACCTCAAGTGTCTACATAGTCCTTTCAGATTGACCATCAGTATAGGGGTGATAGGACATGATAAAATTCAATTCAGTACTCAAATCATATGGAAGAATTATCCATAAATTGTAGGTTAACCTTGAATAATTATCATAGATGATCCAAAATGGTTCCCCATCTAGCCTCACCACTTCCTTCGCATATATCCTAGAATGTTTTTCAATAGAGAAATCTTCTTAAATGGTGATAAAGTTGGTAGCCTTGGCGAGTCGATCCACCAAAGCACATATCACATTATTTCATTTGGATGTTTTTGGAAGACCAGTGAAAAAGTATATGGTGACATTTTTCAATTTCCACATGGGTATAGGAAATGGTTTCATTGTCCCTATATACTTCTATTAATTTTCATTAACATGCTGACATATCAAACACCTTGAGATGTAATGAGTAATAACATTCTTCATGTTGTCCCATCAGAAGTTTTCTCAAAGATCAAGATACATCTCGTTACCTATATGATGGATGAGGAAAGATAATATATGTACATTATCCAACAGCTCCATCTTTATTTTATGTGATACAGGAACACAAATCCTTTATCCAAAAAAAATTACACCATCATCATCGATGTGGAACTCATGTAGCTTCCCTTCTTTTTCTACTTTCACTTTCTTTTGTATCTCTAGATCATCCATTTATGCCTCCTTGATATTCTCTTAGATATATAGTCAGGAAATAATTTGTGAAAGGTAGGATATATTCCCCACCATTATGATTTCCATATTCATCCTTTGTATTTCCATGAAGATAGAGTCTTTCTCAATCTTCATCACTGATAGTGTGGTAGGTTATTTTCTACTAAGAGAATCATCTACCTTGTTCGCCTTTCCCAGATGGTAGTGAATACAACTGTCATAGTCCTTGATTAAATATAAACAAATTCTTTGAAACATATTGATCTATTTCTATGTGAATATATACTTTAAAATACTGTTAATGGTATGTATATCAAACTTCTCACCAAAGAGGTAGTTCTGCTAGGTTTTCAAGGAAAAAATCAGAGTCACTAGCTCCAGATCATGTGTTGGGTAGTTCTACTCATAGATAATCAACTTCTACGAGGTGCATGCTATCACTATGTGTTGTACCTCTCGTACCCCTCGTGGTTTGATTTTCATGATCACAATCACTCACTTATTTATCTAATCCTCTTTCAAGTGTTTTTGGATGATAGAAATCATTTCAGGTTACCAAGGAATTGGGCCAAGAAGGACAAGAAGGCAAAAAGCCAAAGTGGACTGAAATTCAGTCCACCGGCCAACCGGTGGCTTCACCACCGGCCAGCCGATGGAGCCTGGACAGAAGGCATCCTTCTGTCCAGACCACCGTCCAACCGGTGCCTCACCAGCGGCTAGCCGGTGGCACCCAGCCAGCACAGTGGTTGCTACTGCCTCAGCACCGGCCAACCGGTGGACTCCTCACCGGCCAGCCGGTGGAGCCTGAGCCCGAGCCCTCCTCCATTTTCCACACACCGGCCAACCGGTGGCCCTGTACCGGTCAGCCGGTGGAGCCAGTCAAACTAGCCGTTGGGCTTTTGACCAGCCTGTCCACTTGGCCTCCAAACGGCTCCGAAAGCCTCTCCAACGGCTCCAAAGGCCTCCAACGGCCATATGAGGGTTCCCCCTCTATAAATAAAGGACCTTGAAGCCCCGAAACACCAGACACATGTACGGAAGCCCACGGGACATATTTAACATCATTTGGCGAACCTCCGGCGAACTTCCTCCAAGGAACCCCACTTGCTCCAACACACTTCCACATCCAAGGAGCACCACCATAGAAGCTTGGGAGTGCACGTCTTCAACTCCAATCATCCATTGGCGCCCAAGGCTTCTCCCCATTACGGTTTTTATTGTTTTATCATTTTGAGCATCAAATTAGGTTTGTGCCTACAAACCCCCATCTCTTTCTCTCATCCTTTCTTTTGGGTTTTCACACCACCTTCAAGGTGTGAAGAGGTTGGTCAAGCCTTTCCTTTAAAAGGCTTGAGACATAGGTGAGGTAGCCTTCACCTGTAAGAAGGCTAGTGGGTTCTTTCTCAACCATTGAAAGAAAGTGGGTTCTTGCATAACCATTAAAAAGCAAGCTGTAATAGGTGAGCTATCCTTCACCTGTAAAAAGGCTAGTGGGTTTCTTGCTACAACCATTGAAAAGAAAGCGGTAGTAAATCTCTCAACGGTTGAGTTGAGAGCGGAGACGTAGGCCGGGTTTTAGGCTGAACTCCGTTATCAAGTTGTGTGTTTTGCCTCATTTATTTCCGCTGCACTTTCACTTTGATTTTAGATTGTTAATCATTTTTTAAAAGGCAATTCACCCCCCTCTTGCCATCACTTCCTTTCTTTCTCCGCCCAACAATTGGTATCAGAGGAAAAATTTGAGTAATACCCTAACCGATTTCAAATTTAAGATCCATTGTGATGGCATCAACCTCTTTCGCCCCCGAAGGCTATTCTTTGGGTCGTGCTCCATTTTTTGATGGAACCGACTATAATTATTGGAAAACCCGCATGACCACTTTTCTTAGAAGCATAGGATACCCTATTTATAAAATTGTCATGCATATTTATTCTCTCTCCTCTCCCGATGAATCCAAATGGACCCAAGCCGATATTAAAAATTTCGAGCTTGATGGCAAAGCCATGAACGCTCTACATTGCGGCCTTGATCGTAATGAGTTCAATCGAGTTTCCACATGCACCTCCTCACATGAAATCTGGAAACTTTTGGAGGTTACCCATGAGGGGACCAACAAAGTTAAGGATACTCGATTGGACATGTACCGTCAAGATTTTGAGTCTTTTACCATGCACCCACATGAAAATATTACTGATATGTTTACTCGTTTTACTGATGTTTGCAATGGGAGAAAGTCCCTTGGTGATGATGTGTCTGCAGAGACGATGGTCAAGAAGATCCTATGGATCCTTCCAAGCTCATGGGCACCGAAAGTCACGGCAATCCAAGAAGCAAAGGACATCAAAAACATGCCGGTCGAAGAGCTCATCGGATCCCTCATGACCTATGAGATCACCATGAGGAGGAAATCTGAAAAGGAAGGCAAACCAATCAAAGTTCCAAAGAACATCGCCTTCAAAGTTCAACAAGAAGAATGCTCCTCCTCCTCATCGTCTTCCTCTTCAAGCGGCGATTCCGAAATGGAGAATCTTGCCCGCAAAATGCACAAGTTCATGAAGAAGCACAAGAAGAAGAAATCCCGCAAGGCTCAATCCAACGAAAAATCCGAGCCCAAGGTAACATGCTATGGGTGTGGCGAGAAAGGCCATTACAAGCCCGATTTCCCACTCAACAAGAAAAAGGCCAAGCAAAAGGAAAAGAAGAAGGCTTTCAAGGCCACATGGAGTGATAGCTCCACATACTCCTCCTCCTCCTCCTCAAGCGACAACAGAAACAAATGCCTAATGGCATTTCATGAGGTAACATCTTCCGACTCCTCATCCTCTTGTTCTTCTAATTCTTTTAATCAGTTTTCATACGAAGATCTCCAACATGCGCGAGACCAATTGGAGGAAGGTTTTCACGAACTTTCTTCCAAATTTGTTTCTTTAAAAAAGAATTTCAAAAAACTCTCTTCCGAAAAAGAACAACTTCTCAAAGAGAAGGAAGAGATGTCCCTCAAAATCCAAAATCTTCCCGATGTTGATTCCATGGAATCAACCATCAAAGATCTAAGGGAGACTCTAGCCAAGTTCACCCAAGGGGAACAAAATCTGACCAAACTCTTAGGTTCCCAACGCGTATCTAGAACCACCGACGGGCTTGGCTATTCCAAGCAATCTTCCTCTTCCCATGCTCCAACTTTTTTTGTAAGGGGGAGCTCCCAATTTAAATTTTGCAATTATTGTAAAAAACTCGAGCACTTAATTTATGAGTGCAATTGCAAAAATGCCCGGTATGGTAGGCCTAAAACTATTTTCTTAAATGATGAATTTTATAGGAGAAGACTCGTAACTAGACAAGTATGGATTGAAAAATCCCTTTTAGCGAGTCTCTCCGGGCCAAAATTTGTCTCGGTTTCAAAAACCTCTCCCCGGTGATTTGTTGTTTTTATTTAGGGGGAGTTAGGATCGTTTAAGCCCTTTTGATTTCAATTTCAAAATTTTCGATTCAATCTTTCAATTTCAACACTTGGTATCAAAATTTTCATTTCAAAATATTCAATTCAAAGTGTTATTCAATTTTTTATTCAAAAACTTTCAATTCAAACTGTTATTCAATTTTTCATTCAAAACTTTCATTTCAAATTTTTGATTCAAAACTTTCAATTCAAATTTCAAAAATTTCAATTGGTTTAAAATATTTTTTTCCCTCAATCAAGTTTTATGCCCCGTGCTATTTTTATAATCACAAAGGGGGAGAAATTCTTGGTTGATTGGGGGAGAAATCTTTCTCTCATGCTTTAAAGGATAAATTTGTAAGTAAACAATTTAAAGCATGCCTTTCATTCCTTTTTTTACATTGATTGTTTTGGTGATTGTGATCATCAAAATAGGGGGAGATTGTTGTACCTATCGTACCCCTCGTGGTTTGATTTTCATGATCACAATCACTCACTTATTTATCTAATCCTCTTTCAAGTGTTTTTGGATGATAGGAATCATTTCAGGTTACCAAGGAATTGGGCCAAGAAGGCCAAGAAGGAAAAAAACCAAAGTGGACTGAAATTCAGTCCACCGGCCAACCGGTGGCTTCACCACCGGCCAACCGATGGAGCCTGGACAGAAGGTATCCTTCTGTCCAGACCACCGGCCAACCGGTGCCTCACCAGCGGCCAGCCGGTGGCACCCAGCCAGCACAGTGGTTGCTACTGCCTCAGCACCGGCCAACCGGTGGACTCCTCACCGGCCAGCCGGTGGAGCCTGAGCCCGAGCCCTCCTCCATTTTTCACACACCGGCCAACCGGTGGCCCTGTACCGGTCAGCCGGTGGAGCTAGTCAAACTAGCCGTTGGGCTTTTGACCAGCCTGTCCACTTGGCCTCCAAACGGCTGCGAAAGCCTCTCCAACGGCTCCAAAGGCCTCCAACGGCCATATGAGGGTTCCCCCTATATAAATAAAGGACCTTGAAGCCCCGGAACACCAGACACATGTACGGAAGCCCACGGGACATATTTAACATCATTTGGCGAACCTCCGGCGGACTTCCTCCAAGGAACCCCACTTGCTCCAACACACTTCCACATCCGAGGAGCACCACCATAGAATCTTGGGAGTGCACGTCTTCAACTCCAATCATCCATTGGCGCCCAAGGCTTCTCCCCATTACGGTTTTTATTGTTTTATCATTTTGAGCATCAAATTGGGTTTTTGCCTACAAACCCCCATCTCTTTCTCTCATCCTTTCATTTGGGTTTTCACACCACCTTCAAGGTGTGAAGAGGTTGGTCAAGCCTTTCCTTTAAAAGGCTGAGACATAGGTGAGCTAGCCTTCACCTGTAAGAAGGCTAGTGGGTTCTTGCTCAACCATTGAAAGCAAGTGGGTTCTTGCATAACCATTAAAAAGCAAGCTGTAATAGGTGAGCTAGCCTTCACCTGTAAAAAGGCTAGTGGGTTTCTTGCTACAACCATTGAAAAGCAAGCGGTAGTAAATCTCTCAACGGTTGAGTTGAGAGCGGAGACGTAGGCCGGGTTTTAGGCCGAACTCCGTTATCAAGTTGTGTGTTTTTCCTCATTTATTTCCGCTGCACTTTCACTTTGATTTTAGATTGTTAATCATTTTTTAAAAGGCAATTCACCCCCCCTCTTGCCATCACTTCCTTTCTTTCTCCGCCCAACAATATGTCAATATTCATGAGTAAAAAACCCAATACTTTATTTTAGGAATCACCATATATCACAAAACATTCTCCACTTATTGGTAGTGTGAGTATGGGTATAGTGATTAGCCTCTCCTTTAGATCCTTGAATCTTTCCTTACATTTATCCAACTAAGCATACTTTACCCCTTTCCTTATTAACTTAGTGAGAGAGTTATAAAATCCTAATAAATTCCTCAAAAAATATTATTTTTACCCAACCAATCTAAATAAAACTACAAATTTCCATGACACTTGTGGGTTTGGGGCTTTCCTCAATTACCTTTATTCTTTAAGGGTCTATAGAAATTCCATCCCTTATGATCAATTGCCTCATGAATGTGGCTTGTTACTTCCAAAAGTCATAGTATCTAAAATTATCATACATTTTCTCTTTCCTTACTATTGATAACACAATCCTTAGATGCTCTTCATAGTCCTCCTTTATCTTGGATTAAATGAGAATACATCGATAAACAATACCAAAAATTAGTTTAGGTAGTCTATAAAGACTATATTCATCAATCATAGTGCCCATAACTTGTATTGAAATAAGTCTAATGAATATAATCCCTTCTCAACTTCATTTTATGATATAAAAAACAAAGATCCACCTTTTAGAAGTACTGAACTCATCATAGTGGATCAAACAAGTCATCAATCCTTATAAGAGGATACTTTTTTATCTCTGGTTATATTGTTGATCTCCTAATATTCAATACATAGATACATTGATCCATAATTCTTCTTGAAAAACATTACTACAATACCCTAAGGTGATGAACATAGGCATATGAACCCATTTTCCAAATGCTCTTGATGCTGCTTATTTAACTCTTCATATTCGATCTAGGCCATCTTGTTGAGGCATTTTGAGATAAGAGTGGCTTTGGGTATGAGAACAATTGAGAACTCTACCTAATGATTTGGGGGAATTCTGGGTAACTTTTTGGAAAATCAATAAGTGTATTCCCTAAAAATGGGCATTTATTCTTGGAGACCCTATTGGTGAGGACTCTTAAGTTCATCCAGGAAACCTGGGATCAAATATTGGTGGAGGCACAATTTTCAGGTATTGTAGTAGTACTGTAGTGGGGACTGTATCTGGCACAGTTTGTCACTGTAGCAGTCGGGGATTTACCCCCGTTTGGGCCTTTGGGCCACTTATTTGGTCCCTAGGTCCTTTAAAGCCTTCAGGCCACCCAATCCTTCGAGCCAGCAAGGCCTTCGAGCCACCTTAAATGTAGATGCAAACCATACAACCTACAAGGAACAAGCTCTATAGGAGGATGGGAAAGGAGTTTTCATCATAGAAAAAGCTACACAGATTGAAATAATGAGAGGGTATGTCACCTACCATTGGAACAAGACTGTGCATGCACGGGATAGCCCAGCTAAACAGCCATGCGAAGGTGGAGAGCTGATTTCACGATGAAGATGCTGGGTAGGAGTAGTTCCAAGTAGTTAGTCTTGGTTTTATGTAATGTTTGAAGCCTATGGGAAATGAATTCCTCTAAGGATTACAGGCCATGTGATTCTTACACATACGGGACTTGTAAGGGTTCCACCTCACCCCTTGAAAGATGTATTATTATAATCAATAAAAAATGAAGGCCTTTGGGCCATTAGATGGACACGGTATCAACACCCACACCATTGCTTTATTTTCGAAAGGAGGTTCAAAATCTTCCTTGAATTTTTAGAGTACCATTGGATGGTTCATAATATGAAATGTGATTTCCTTTTCCCAATATTTTATGTGCTCTCTATATAATGAGATCCAATCCATGCCCAGTATAGCATCAAATTCCACTAAGGGAAATATTATGAGATTCACTGGAAGAATCATCCCACATATGCCAACATGAGAAGAGTCCAACACTTGGTTTTCAAGGATTACACCAATAGATATCTCTAATTCAAGGTATTAGGGATTTGATTCAATTGTTATAATAAAATTATATAATATAAAGTAATATATAGAACCATAATCAAATAAACTTCTTCCATTATTGAGTGAATAGGAAGTGTACCTTGTATGAAATTGTTTTCTTTCTCCACTTTAGTAGAAGTGATGGAATAATCTTTCCCTTCATCCCTTTGATTTGGAGGTTGTTGATTATTATTTCCTTCAAAGACTTGAGGTTTAGTGCACTATCATTAATAGATACCTTGCTCCATACAATTAAATAATTGAACCATTGGTGGTGCATTAGGAGGTTCCCTCCTTTCCTCCATTATGTTGGCCGAATTCCTTATATATCTTCGAAATTCATGATATTTATAACATTACCTCCTACAAATTAAAGAGTTTCCCTATCCCCTTGAGCCAATTACCATGACACTTCTTCCCACATTTTTTACATGTGTGTAGTTGGATCCTCTTTACTCCTTTTTCATTTGAACCACCAGCTTGAAACTCTATTATTCTCTTCTTATCTCCACAACCATGGAAAAATTCTCAGAACTCCATATATAATTTGAGAGCACATAAAACCACTTATTCATAAATCACAAAGTCTCATATTTAAAGAGCCTTTTTAAGGAATGGTTTCAAACCAATAAGGAATCTATCTATTTCATTATCACTGTTCATAAAAAATAGTAGGCATATCATGATGGACTTATGAAGTTTTCCTCATAACCCGTGATAGATTCACCATAATTGTTCTTCACATTTATGGATTCTATCTCTATCATTGTTCGAATAGTTTGAGGTAAATATTTAGTAATAATTATTTTTTTAAAGTCTTACCACTTCATATCTTCCATTTAATCTTCTTTATCAGTTCCCACCATTGGTTGACTTATCTATCTATATGATAGATGGATAGAGTAATTTTATCATTCCCAAAAAGATGGATCATAGAAAAGATCTTATCCATTGAGTTAACCACATGTTCCGTGACAAGTGGATCACAAGTTCCACTAAATTTTGGTGGTTGATTCCATATAAAGGACACAATGGATAGTTGATATTTCTTTGGTGGGAGAAAACATTCCAATTGATTTAGGATATCATTCATAGCATGATATTTCTATGTAAGAATTTCCATAATTTTTTGAACTCCACCTCCCATATAATTGGGGATGTCATTTGGACAATAATTAAATTTTCCCTTCTAATCTGAGGAACCCTCCTTCCCCAACGCACTTTGAGTAAGGACTCCCCCTATAGGATAATATACCTTGAATTTAGAATTCATAGGAGGGGAACTTATATCCATAATGGATTCTACCACACCTGTGAAATAATCAGTCATGGTAATCACATCTTCACCATGGTTATTGAAAAAAATGATTCTGGTGGCCTGAAAGTAGAAGAAAAAATATCCTCCTTCACTTTTGGAATAGTATTTGTTCTTATTACCTTGGAATGATCCAACAAAATATATGAAATTGTATGATTAGAAATAGATGAGGGGATATGTTCTAATAAAATGTAACCAACATCATTAAATCCTACCAACAAAAGGTTAACTAGATTTGGAATCATAGAAAATGGTTCATAAGCCTTATTCAGATCCTTCTCCAAGACATCATCAGTAATTTTATGATTTTGTGGGACACTATGAGGATTTGTGTAACGCCCCGCCACCAGTTACCCAGAGTCGGTGCATTACTTCGTAACATTGGCATGATCAGAAAAGATCAAGTCTCGAAAGACCAATTAGTTTAGTAGCCTTGGAAACACTAGATACATTCATAAGTCTTACATTACATCATAAAGTAAAACAAAACTACAACATCTTCTCTTCATATCCCCTTATATTATCCCTGCAGGTCATTCATAATATACTTCTTCACATCCTGGAAAAATTAAAACATTGAAAGGGGTGAGCTCAGATCCTCAGTAAGGATAAAAATATAGCGGAATCTTTCATCAATAAACATAAACATTTAAGGAAATGTATAACTAAAACAAAAGCCTTTTAAACTTGAACTTCAACATAATATGGCAAAAGTAAAATTAAATAATGCCATTTACTTACTCACATGGATATTATACTAGTCGAATAATCCCATGAAATATCAATAACCACTTTCATAACGATGGAATGCATAATGCCAGACTATCATAACTACGTAGCCAAGGCCTCGTGCCAAGACTACAAATAAGATTTTGTCAAGGCCTCGTGCCAAGACACTAGTTTGTCTCTTGAGACCTGCCGATGCAATTTTTTTAGAAGATACTTACGTTTAAAATTTCTCAAATATACTCCAGTGTTTTTCTGAAAACATTATGCAAGATTTTGTAAACAAAATTACTAATTCTGAGACTGGTCGACTAATTACAGGCCATGATGGGTCCACGCCCAATCCCTTCTTGTCTAGCATACTCGAGAGTCGGGTTTTATGAAAACATTTTTAAGCTTGCGTTAAATACGTATACATTTGCACTGGATTTTTATATATTTGAGAGAAATATATCTTTTTGAAATCATTTAAAAAGATCATAATTATAAAATAAAACCGTAAAAGTCAAAGGGGTTTATACACCGTATAAATGAAAGTTGTGTATAAAACTAAATATGCCTCAATGAAAGGATATTGAGATGAAGTCACTTACGAAGAACATTTTTCAAATAAAATAGATCTATTATGTGTATTCACTATATGTACACATAAAGAACATAAAAATACAAGATAGGAAATAATAATATCATGACATAATTTGAAAGTAGGAGATTAACCCAAAGAATGGAAATTGGGTTAAGAAATTCACTTACCTTGCGTCCTGTATTGACTAGAACATTCTTTAACCTCCTGAATAATAAACTAGAGTTAATTTATAATTACTTAATAACCTTTTCAAGTTTTCTATTCCTTTTATATCACTTATTACCATGTTATGAACATTATGTAATTATTTAAGTTAATAACGGTCGTTTTGTCGATCTTTGGTACTTGAGTCAAAAATAAACTTCTTATAATTACAAGTTGTTCATGTGGTGAAATATCAATTATATCCAGAATTATATTCATGAAATAGATATCATATATCTCATATATATCCAGTATATACATGCAATTACAATATTCTATAACGTTTAGAGGTAAGAAATGAAATGCACCGTTCATTGAGACGGTAAGCCGTACGTACGCATGAATGCTACTTTCATTTATATTTCATATTTAATGAAATAATAATGATATAAAGGTATATTATAATTCCAGTATAATATCATATATAATATAATTTACTCCATCCTTTATACATCCCACATATGGCATTAACGGTTTAAATAACATTGAGGGGCGGTAGTCCGCACTTCCTAAAATGAAAATATCGCGTTTACCCATAATGGAAACAATAATGGTATGCCATAAATGAAAAATACAGAACCTTAAGTAAACCATAAACATATTATATATCATTTATAAATATATTGACATCTTAATTTCCACCTTTGAAGGTGTTGTATGAGTGTTGAACAATCATCGTTTCGTGAGGCAGAAATTCTCCATCCACAGAAACAGTATTTTCTTTAACCATTATATGTAGGTGTGTGTAAGTGTAGCTCAAATAATTCTTATAACAATATCCTAGTATATTGAGGATACTGGTGTTGTTACAAAATAAATGAATAAAAAGATTTTAGGGGGTTGGATAAGCAAAATAAAATAAAATAACATAAGCAAAGACATTACCTTAAAATCGGGTAACTCTTTTGATTTGAGCCAAAGGATTCCTTGGGAAGAATTCTGCCCAAAAGTGAAGCTTCTAGGATTAAGGTAGAGAAGTTGGGAGAGTATTTGGGAAGAGTTTGGCCAAGCCAAAAGGCTTTAAAAGTGTGAGTAAGGTGGTAGTGGTGGGGGCCTTTTATAAGTGGAGAGTAGGGGCACTCTTGGAAAGTAATGAAATGTTACTTTATTATAAAATTCTTTTCGGATTCTAAAGGTCCCACACTTATATAATTTGTGTATAAGGTGATAATGGTTCGAAATATACTCATCCAATAGGTTTTTGAAAAGTGTAAGGCTTAGATTTTACATTATCTTTTCATTTTATTTAAATCGTTAATTAATGAGGTAATCACTGCATCATCATGGTGTCATAAATAATTTAATTTATTTAATGTATAAAAATTATAAAACAAATATCATGATGTGGGAAATCTTTTTATATTTCTAATTAATATTTATAGTAAAAAATATGACTTGTATAAGCCCATTTAAAATTGTTTTAGTAAAACAACTCATGTTTGTGACATTTTTATTTTAACATTAAATAAAAAGTTTTTAATGTCATTTTCCTACCAAAGTGGATCCATGGGGTCCCCAAGTTGACCCATGGATTGTATTGGGCGGCCATGACTCATCCAATAGGGTTAGGACAATTGTAAAGGTATTTTCATATTTTTATAATATCATTTTTACCTTAAATTTCACTAATTACCTTTAATCGCGATTAATTAAACTTAAAAGTTACTATTCACCAAAAAATTATTTTAATCCCATTGAACCACATTTTACATCCTAATGACAACCATGTATGTCGGATTTTTGAAAATCAAATCACAGAAGTGGTAATGTTTCATTTAAACAAAAAATCAGTTTTTTAACTACCACTTAGTGGTTTCACTATTCATCAAAAATTGAAGTTTTTCAGAACAATGCCAAAATTTCACCCTAAGCTATAATTGATATTCCGAATTGCAAAATGATGCCTATTTTACAAAATTACAAACATATAAGTTTCATTAATTAATTTTATAACTAATTCCCGCTATCACAACAAATAGCGTGTTTTTAAGAAACAATATATATCAAAAGATTGGCAATTGTTTATGTCCAATTTCAAAGTGAAATTAATTATAATGAACACCATTGGATAAAATGGTAACAATATATTCTAATTATACTTTAAAACCACTCAATATTATAATTTATCACTATAAATTATTTTGATTAAAAAAGTTGTTTTAAGTATTTTTCACTATTCGTAAAAAAATGGAAGTTCTCAGAAAATTTAAAAAATTCAACTTAGGATAATTTCGACATTCCGAATACAAAAATGAAGTACATTTTGAAATATAAAATTTATATAATTTCAAAAAGTGGGTATTACTATTCATAACTGCTACTTTGATTGATCGCGGTGTGTTAGAATCTTGAACTTGCGTACAATGCAAGCTATTGCATTATTGAAAGAGAAGCGTATCATGAAAGCTTGGGGTGTTACATTCTCCCCTCCTTCAATAAATTGCATCCTCACAATTTGAAAATTATCTTTGAAAATAAAAGGTTTAAAATATAAAATACCTTTGTGGAAAACCCACATCGGAAATAAGGTTAATAAAATTTAGCCTTAATAAGAGGGAATGGGAAATCAAAAAGTCACCACCAAATTATGATCTCAAAAAGGTGAAAATTTGTGGAAATTAGAGAGATATAATTGGAGGAAAAACATAAATATTTGTTGGGAGTGATTGAAGTCATCAATCACAAACAAGTGTAAAATTGAGGGCCTCAAAGCCTTAAATCTATGTTGATTTAAAATATTATCAGTTCTACAAGACATAAGGTATTAGGATAACACATTTTTTGTTTTAATATCCCTTTACTAAAGTTTAAGAATTAATTTATTAATAGAATAAGATATAGGTATATATATATTTATGCTTGACAAGTAGAGTTTCAACCTTCAACTAATTTCTACCACAAACTCATCTTTCACTCAAAAAGATAATAGAACTCAAAAATATTATATTTATCCTAATCGTAAAAGGTTCAAAATATTAAAACATACCATTTAGATTAGAAAAACTATTTTTTAATAACTAGGGACTTCACATGGTCCAGTGGTAGGCGATTAATTCCAATCGCACTATGGTTGTGGGTTCGATTCCCACAGCTTTGTCCGACGCGATGGGTTGTCACTCAGTCTGCGTGTTGTCCTTTTTATAAATATCCAAAAATAACCTTAACAATAGTATCCAATGTAAAATATAATCCATTACAACCTTTATAGTTATTCAAAATACTTATGTCCAACTCACAGTCCAAATTTTATAAGGAAGGTAAACATAATGAAGATCCTTTTTTTTCCGCGTAACAACATGTGAACACCTTCATCATGTATTCTTTTAAAACACTGCAACATCTTGAATTACCATAAATCCTTATTTATTACATTCATGATCCCTTATTCCTTAGAGAATACTAGATATACTCCTTCTATCCAAAAATGTATACAAATCATTATTCAGGTTTAAGGATGTTATAAATATCCAATATAATTTATCCAAATCAATCATGTATTATTCCAAAATCACTATCTCGGTATCAGAACCATATTATGGTTTATCTTTCTCTCAACCATATATTTTCCAAAAAATTAACCTACTGTGGAGTCACTTTTCTTGGTTCCACACAATCTCAAGTCCTTGATGAAATAGTACTGCAGTACAATCCTTATATACTCCATAGTTATTATAACCAGTACATCATTGATACAACACTCAAATGACAAAATTCTTTAATAACAACATAAGAACTCTAATCATTACACATCATCTGTGGTATTATCATAACTTGATTATTATCCAATAACATCATTTGGGGCATACTCTGATGATTTGGACATTGGTTTGCGTAGTGTCCCCACTCCTTGTAGATGAAGCATTGTACATTTGAATCCTTTTTCTTAACCTTGCAGTCACACACTTTGTGTCCTTTTTCTCTACACTTATAACAAACTCCCATTCCTTTCAGGCAAGTTCCTAGGTGTTTCTTCCCACAGATATTACATATTGGAAAATTATTCTTTTCCCTCATCCCTTTATCCATCATTCTCTCTTCCATCCTTTTCTTCTCTTTCATCCCTTCAAATCCATAAGACTCAGAGAATTCTTTACTTATCTTATTAACACATGATATTATTTCTTCATATGTTGATAACACATGGGAGACTATTTTCCTTCTAAATGTTGGCTTAATATCGTGAAAGATATGATCCTTCTTACTCTTTGCATCATACATATTGATGGAGTTCACATTCCTTCTATTGGGCGCCATTTCTATAAAATGGCATAAACTAGGTTAGTTTATGAATTAAAATACATAATTCCATACTTGTAAAACACTTAACATAAATTGAAACATTTATGGATATAATCTATAATCATAAAAAAAAATTCTTTAAGGGAGTATGTACTCATAATCCCTTCATAATGGTTTGTAAAGAAAATGATAATTATCCTAAGCATATCCCCCAGGAGGGTCGTAACCAAGAGTGCAGCAAGACCGATTGTCGTGTACCAATTCCCGTTCAAGTCTATCTCAAAACAGTGTTTTTGGGTTTTACACCTAGGTACATCTGTGCCAGAGCCGCCTCTACCTGCTCGTATCCAGACATGGATGTATTGCTCAGAAAACTAAAAAAATCTCTATAATACCAAAATTCTAGGAAGTTCTTCTATACTAATCGTCAAAGTCTATCTTTGGGATATGTGCTCTAATCAGAGTTTATCTAAATCTAGCTTCCAAGGTTAGTACTAAACTGCCTTTGATACCAACTGTAACGCCCCGACCCCAGTTACCCAGAGTCGGTGTATTACTTTGTAACATTGACATGATCATAAAAGATCAAGTCTCGAAAGACTGATTAGTTTAGTAGCCTTGGAAACACTAGATATGTTCATAAGTCTTACATTACATCATAAAGTAAAACAAAACTAAAACATATTCTCTTCATATTCCCTTATATTATCCCTGCAGGTCATTCATAATATACTTATTCACATCCTGGAAAAATTAAAACATTGAAAGGGGTGAGCTCAGATGCTCAGTAAGGATAACAATATAGCGGAAGCTTTCATAAATAAACATAAACATTTAAGGCAATGTATAACTAAAACAAAATCCTTTTAAACTTGAACATCAACATAATATGGAAAAAGTAAAATTAAATAATGCCATTTACCTACTCACATGGATATTCTACTAGTCGAATAATCCCATGAAATATCAATAACCACTTTCATAATGATGGAATGCATAATGCCAGACTATCAAAACCACGTAGCCAAGGCCTCGTGCCAAGACTACAAGTAAGATTTTGTCAAGGCCTCGTGCCAAGACACTAGTTTGTCTCATGAGACCTGCCGACACAATTTTTTTAGAAGATACTTATGTTTAAAATTTCTCAAATATACCCCAGTGTTTTTCTGAAAACATTATGCAATCTTTTAAAAACAAAATAACTAATTTTGAGACTGATCGACTAATTGCAGGCCATGATGGGTCCACGCCCCATCCCTTCCTGTCTAGCACACTCGAGAGTCGGGTTTTCTGAAAACATTTTTAAGCTTGCGTTAAATACGTATACATTTGCACTGGATTTTTATATATTTGAGAGAAATATATCTTTTTGAAATCATTTAAAAATATCATAATTATAAAATAAAACCGTAATAGTCAAAGGGGTTTATACACCGTATAAATGAAAGTTGTGTATAAAACTAAATATGCCTCAATGAAAGGATATTGAGATGAAGTCCCTTAAAAGGAACATTTTTTAAATAAAACAGATATATTATGTGTATTCACTATAAGTACACATAAATAATGGAAAAATACAAGATATCACATAATAATATAATGACATAATTTGAAAGTAGGAGATTAACCCAAAGAATGGAAATTGGGTTAAGAAATTCCCTTACCTTGCGTCCTATCTTGACTCGACCATTCTTTAACCTCCTGAATAATAAACTAGAGTTAATTTATAATTTATTAATAACCTTTTTCAAGTTTTTTATTCCTTTTATATCACTTATTACCATGTTATAAACATTATGTAATTATTTAGGTTAATAACGGTCGTTTTGTCGATCTTTGGTACTTGAGTCAAAAATAAATTTCTTATAATTAAAAGTTGTTCATGTGGTCAAATATCCATTATATCTAGAATTATATTCATGATATATATATCATATATCTAATATATATCCAGTATATACATGAATTTATAATATTCCATAATGTTTAGAGGTAAGAAATGAAATGCACCGTTCATGGAGACGGTAAGCCGTACGTACGCATGAATGCTACTTTCATTTCTATTTCATATTTAATAAATCATAATGATATAAAGGTATATTATAATTCCAGTATAATATCATATATAATATCATTTACTCCATCCTTTATACATCCCACATATGGCATTAACGATTCAAATCACTTTGAGGTGGAGGTAGTCCGCACTTCCTAAAATGAAAATATCGTGTTTACACATAATGGAAACAATAAAGTTATGCCATAAATGAAAAATACAGAACCTTAATTAAAACATAAACATATTATATATCATTTATAAATAGAGTGACATCTTAATGGCCACCTTTGAAGGTGTTATATGAGTGTTGAACAATCATCGTTTCGTGAGGCAGAAATTCGCCATCCACAGAAACAGTATGTTCTTTAACCATTAGATGTAGGTGTGTGTAAGTGCAGATCGAATAATTCTTATAACAACATCCTAGTATACTGAGGATACTGGTGTTGTTACAAAATAAATTAATAAAAATATTTTAGGGGGTTGGATAAGAAAAATAAAACAAAATAACATAAGCGAAGACATTACCTTAAAATCAGGTAACTCTTTTGATTTGAGCCAAAGGCTTCCTTGGGAAGAATTCTGCCCAAAGTGAGGCTCCTAGGAGTAAGGGAGGTAAGTTGGGAGAGTATTTGGGCAGATTTTGGCCGAGCCAAAAGGCTTTGAAAGTGTGAGTAAGGTGGTAGTGGTAGGGGCCTTTTATAAGTCGAGAGGAGGGGCACTCTTGGAAAGTAATGAAATGTTACTTTATTATACTATGCTTTTCGGATTCTAAAGGCCCCACACTTATATAATTCGAGGATAAGGTGATAAGGGTTCTAAATATACTCATACAATAGGTTTTTGACAAGTTTAAGTCTTAGATTTTACATTATCTTTTCATTTTATTTAAATCGTTAATTAATGAGGTAATCGCTGCATCATCATGATGTCATAAATAATTTAATTTATTTAACGTCTAAAAATTATAAAAAAAATTATCATGATGTAGGAAATATTTTTATCTTTCTAATTAATATTTATAGTAAAAAATATGACTTGTATAACCCCATTTAATTTTTTTTTAGTAAAACAACTCATGTTTGTGACATTTTTATTTTAACATTAAATAAAAAGTTTTTAATGTCATTTTCCTACCAAAGTGGCTCCATGGGGTCCCCAAGTTGACCCATGGATTTTCTTGGTCGGCCATGACTCATCCAATAGGGGTAGGACAAGTTTAAAGGTATTTTCATATTTTTATAATATCATTTTTACCTTAAATTTCACTAATTACCTTTAATCATGATTAATTAAACTTAAAAGTTACTATTCACTAAAAAATTATTTTAATCCCATTGAACCACATTTTAAATCCTAATGATAACCATGTATGTAGGATTTTTGAAAATCAAATCATAGAAGTGGTAATGTTTCATTTAAATGAAAAATCAGTTTTTTAACTACCACTTAGTGGTTTCACTATTCATCAAAAATTGAAGTTTTTCAGAACAATGCCAAAATTTCACCCTAAGCTATAATTGATATTCCGAATTCAAAAATGATGTCTATTTTAATAAATTCCAAACATATAAGTTTCATTACTTAATTTTATAACTAATTCCCGCTGTCACAACATATAGCGTGTTTTTAGGAAACAATATATATCAAAAGATTGACAATTGTTTATGTCCAATTTTAAAGTGAAATTAATTCTAATGAACACCATTGGATAAAATGGTAAAAATATATTCTAATTATACTTTAAAACCACTCAATAGTATAATTTATCACTATAAATTATTTTGATTAAAAAAGTTGTATTAAGTATTTTTCACTATTCATAAAAAATGGAAGTTCTCAGAAAATTACAAAAAATTCAACTTAGGATAATTTCGATATTCTGAATACAAAAATGAAGTTGATTTTGAAATATTAAATTTATATAATTTCAAAAAGTGGGTATTACTGTTCATAACTTCTACTTTGATTGACCGTGGTGTGTTAGAATCTTGAACTTGCGTACAATGCAAGCTATTGCATTATTGAAAGAGAAGCGTATCATGAAAGCTCGGGGTGTTACATTCTCCCCTCCTTCAATAAATTGCGTCCTCGCAATTTGAAAATTCTCTTTGAAAATAAAAGGTTGAAAATAGAAAATTCCTTTGTGGAAAACCCACATCGGAAATAAGGTTAATAAAATTTAGCCTTAATAAGAGGGAATGGGAAATCAAAAAGTCACCACCAAATTATGATCTCAATAAGGGGAACATTGGTGTCAATTAGAGACATATAATTGGAGGAAAAACTTAAATATTTGTAGGGAGTGATTGAGGTCATCAATCACAAACAAGTGTAAAATTGAGGGCCTCAAAGCCTTCAATCTATGTTGATTTAAAATATTATTAGTTCAAAAAGACATAAGTTATTAGGATAACACATTTTTTGTTTTAATATCCATTTACTAAAGTTTAAGAATTAATTTATTCATAGAATAAGAGATAGGTATATATATATTTATGCTTGACAAGTAGAGTTTCAACCTTCAACTAATTTCTACCACAAACTCTTCTTTCACTCAAAAAGATAGTAGAACTCAAAAATATTATATTTATCCTAATCGTACAAGGTTCAAAATATTAACACATACCATTTAGATTAGAAAAACTATTTTGTAATAACCAGGGACATCACGTAGTCCAGTGGTAGGCGATTAATCCCAATCGCACTATGGTTGTGGGTTCAATTCCCACAGATTTGTCCGACAAGATGGGTTGTCACTCGGTCTGCGTGTTGTCCTTTTTATAAATATCCAAAAATAACCTTAACAATAGTATCCAATGTAAAATATAATCCATTCCAACCATTATAGTTATCCAAAATACTTCTGTCCAACTCACAGTCCAAATTTTATAAGGAAGGTAAACATAATGAAGATCCTTTTTTCCGCGTAACAACATGTGAACACCTTCATCATGTATTCTTTTGAAACACCGCAACATCTTGAATTACCATAAATCCTTATTTATTACATTCATGATCCCTTATTCCTTAGATAATACTAGATATACTCCTTCTATCCAAAAAATGTATACAAATCATTATTCAGGTTTAAGGAAGTTATGAATATCCAATATATTTTATCCAAATCAATCATGTATTATTCCAAAATCACTATCTCGGTATCAGAACCATATTATGGTTTATCTTTCTCTCAACCATATATTTTCCAAAAAATTAACCTACTATGGAGTCAATTTTCTTGGTTCCACACAATCTCAAGTCCTTGATGAAATAGTACTGTAGTACAATCCTTATATACTCCATAATTATGATAATCAGTACATCATTGATACAACACTCAAATGACAAAATTCTTTAATAAAAACATAAGAACTCTAATCATTCCTCCTCATCTGTGGTAGTATCATAACTTGATTATTATCCAATAACATCATTTGGGGCATACTCTGATGATTTGGACATTGGTTTTCATAGTGTCCCCACTCCATGCAGATGAAGCATTGTAAATTTGAAACCTTTTTCTTAACCTTGGAGTCACGCACTTTGTGTCCTTTTTCTCTACACTTATAACAAACTCCCATTCCTTTCAGGAAAGTTCCAGGGTGTTTCTTCCCACAGTTATCACATATTGGAAAATTCTTCTTTTCCCTCGTCCCTTTATCCATCATTCTCTCTTCCATCCTTTTCTTCTCTTTCATCCCTTCAAATCCATAAGTCTCAGAGAATTATTTACTTATCTTATTAACACATGATACTATTTCTTCATATGTTGAGAAAACATGGGAGAATATTTTCCTTCTAAATGTTGGCTTAATATCGTGAAAGATATGATCATTATTACTCATTGGATCATACGTATTGATGGAGTTCACGTTCCTTCTATTGGATGCCATTTCTATAAAATGGAATAAACTAGGTTAGTTTATGAATTAAAATACATAATTCCATACTTGTAAAACACTTAACATAAATTGAACTATTTATGGATATAATCTATAATCATAAAAATGTTTTATTTAAGGGAGTATGTACTCATAATCCCTTCATAATGGTTTGTAAAGAAAATGATAATTATCCTAAGCATATCCCCTGGGAGTGTCGTAACCAAGAGTGCAGCAAAGCCCGTTGTCGTGCACCAGTTCCCGTTCAATTCTATCTCAAAGTAGTGTTTTCGGGTTTTACCCCTAGGTACATCTGTTCCAGAGCCGCCTCTACCTGCTCGTATCCAGACAGTGATGTATTGCTCGGAAAACTCAAAAAATCTCTATAATACCAAAATTCTAGGAAGTTCTTCTATACTAATCCTCAAAGTCTATCTTTGGGATATGTGCTCTAATCAGAGTTTATCTAAATCTACCTTCCAAGGTTAGTACTAAACTGCCTCTGATACCAACTGTAACGCCCCGACCCCAGTTACGCAGAGTCGGTGCATTACTTCGTAACATTGGCATGATCACAAAAGATCAAGTCTCGAAAGACCGATTAGTTTAGTAGCCTTGGAAACACTAGATACATTCATAAGTCTTACATTACATCATAAAGTAAAACAAAACTACAACATCTTATCTTCATATCCCCTTATATTATTCCTACAGGTCATTCATAATATACTTCTTCACATCCTGGAAAAATTAAAACATTGAAAGGGTTGAGCTCAGATTCTTAGTAAGGATAACAATACAATGAAAGCTTTAATCAATAAACATAAACATTTAAGGCAATGTATAAGTAAAACAAAAGCCTTTTAAACTTGAACTTCAACATAATATGGCAAAAGTAAAATTAAATAATGCCATTTACTTACTCACCTGGATATTCTACTAGTCGAATAATCCCATGAAATATCAATAACCACTTTCATAATTATGGAATGCGTAATGCCAGACTATCACAACCACGTAACCAAGGCCTCGTGCCAAGACTACAAATAAGATTTTGTGAAGGCCTCGTGCCAAGACTCTAGTTTGTCTCATGAGACCTACCGATGCAATTTTTTTAGAAGATACTTACGTTTAAAATTTCTAAAAATATACTCCAGTGTTTTTCTGAAAACATTATGAAAGCTTTTGAAAACAAAATAACTAATTCTAAGACTGCTTGACTAATTACAGGCCATGATGGGTCCACGCCCAATCCCTTCCTGTCTAGCACACTCGAGAGTCGGGTTTTCTGAAAACATTTTTAAGCTTACGTTAAATACATATACATTTGCACTGGATTTTTATATATTTGAGAGAAATATATCTTTTTGAAATCATTTAGAAATAGCATAATTATAAAATAAAACCATAAAAGTCAAAGGGGCTTATACACCGTATAAATGAAAGTTGTGTATAAAACTAAATATGCCTTAATGAAAGGAGATTGAGATGAAGTACCTTACAAAGAACATTTTTAAGTAAAATAGATCTATTATGTGCATTCACTATAAGTACACATAAAGAACGGACAAATACAAGATAGGACATAATAATATCATGACATAATTTGAAAGTAGGAGATTAACCCAAAGAGTGGAAATTGGGTTAAGAAATTCCCTTACCTTGCGTCCTGTCTTGACTCGAACATTCTTTAACCTCCAGAATAATAAACTAGAGTTAATTTATAATTTCTTAATAACATTTTTCAAGTTTTTTATTCCTTTTATATAACTTATTACCATGTTATGAACATTATGTAATTATTTATGTTAATAACGGTCGTTTTGTCGATCTTTGGTACTTGAGTCAAAAATAAACTTCTTATAATTACAAGTTGTTCATGTGGGGAAATATCAATTATATCCAGAATTATATTCATGATATAGATATCATATATCTCATATATATCCAGTATATACATGCATTTATAATATTCCATAATGTTTAGAGGTAAGAAATGAAATTCACCCTTCATGGAGACGGTAAGTCGTACGTACGCATGAACGCTACTTTCATTTCTATTTCGTATTTAATGAAATCATAATGATATAAAGGTGTATTATAATTCCAGTATAATATCATATATAATATCATTTACTCAATCCTTTATACATTCCACATATAGAATTAACAATTCAAATCACTTTGAGGGGGCGGTAGTCTGCACTTCCTAAAATGGAAATATCGCGTTTTCCCATAATGGAAACAATAAAGGTATGCCATAAATGAAAAATATAGAACCTTAAGTAAAACCTAAACATATTATATATCATTTATAAATAGAGTGACATCTTAATGGCCACCTTTGAAGGTGTTATATGAGTGTTGAACAATCATCGTTTCGTGAGGCAGAAATTCGCCATCCACAGAAACAGTATGTTCTTTAACCATTAGATGTAGGTGCGTGTAAGTGTAGCTCGAATGCTTATTATAACAACATCCTACTATATTTAGGATACTGGTGTTGTTACAAAATAAATGAATAAAATTATTTTAGGGGGTTGGATAAGCAAAATAAAACAAAATAACATAAGCGAAGACATTACCTTAAAATCGGGTTACTCTTTTGATTTGAGCCAAAGGCTTCCTTGGGAAGACTTCTGCCCAAAGTGAGGCTTCTAGGAGTAAGGGAGGGAAGTTGGGAGAGTATTTGGTCAGAGTTTGGCCGATACAAAAGGCTTTGAAAGTGTGAGTAAGGTGGTAGTGGTGGGGGCCTTTTATAAGTGGAGAGGAGGGGCACTCTTGGAAAGTAATGAAATGTTACTTTATTATACAATGCTTTTCAGATTCTAAAGGTCCCCCACTTATATAATTAGAGGATAAGGTGATAAGGGTTCTAAATATACTCATCCAATAGGTTTTTGACATGTGTAAGTCTTAGATTTTACATTATCGTTTCATTTTATTTAAATTGTTAATTAACGAGGTAATCGCTGCATCATCATGGTGCCATAAATAATTTAATTTATTTAATGTCTAAAAATTATAAAAAAATTATCATGATGTATGAAATATTTGTATCTTTCTAATTAATATTTATAGTAAAAAATATTACTTGTATAACCCCATTTAAAAATTGTTTTAGTAAAACAACTCTTGTTTGTGACATTTTTATTTTGACATTAAATAAAAAGTTTTCAATGTCATTTTCCTACCAAAGTGGCTCCATGGGGTCCCCAAGTTGACCCAGGGATTGTCTTGGTCGTCCATGACTCATCCAATTGGGGTAGGACAAGTTTAAAGGTATTTTCATTTTTTTATAATATCATTTTTACCTTAAATTTCACAAATTACCTTTAATCGTGATTAATTAAACTTAAAAATTACTATTCACCAAAAAAATATTTTAATCCCATTGAAACACATTTTACATCCTAATGAAAACCATGTATGTCGGATTTCTGAAAATCAAATCACAGAAGTGGTAATGTTTCATTTAAACGAAAAATCAGTTTTTTAACTACCACTTAGTGGTTTCACTATTTATCAAAAATTGAAGTTTTTCAGAACAATGCCAAAATTTCACCCTAAGCTATAATTGATATTCCGAATTCAAAAATGATGTCTATTTTAAAAAATTCTAAACATATAATTTGCATTAATTAATTTTATAACTAATTCCCACTGTCACAACAAATAGCGTGTTTTTAATAAACAATATATATCAAAAGATTGACAATTGTTTATGTCCAATTTCAAAGTAAAATTAATTCTAATGAACACCATTGGATAAAATGGTAAAAATATATTCTAATTATAATTTAAAACCACTCAATAGTATAATTAATCAATATAAATTATTTTGATTAAAAAAGTTTTTTTAAGTATTTTTCACTATTCATAAAAATGGAAGTTCTTAGAAAATTACAAAAAATTCAATTTAGGATAATTTCGATATTCCGAATACAAAAATGAAGTCCATTTTGAAATATAAAATTTATATAATTTCAAAAAGTGCGTATTACTATTCATAACTGCTACTTTGATTGATCGCAGTGTGTTAGAATCTCGAACTTGCGTACAATGCAAGCTATTGCATTATTGAAAGAGAAGCATATCGTGAAAGCCCGGGGTGTTACAATTTGAGTTCATAGGGACCTCAAAATAAATTTTTTTATTACCCTTACATGGTCTAGAAGTTATCTCTTGTTCTTGAACAAACCTTTGATTGACTATCTCTTATACAACCGTCACAATTGATGATTTCACTTCAACCAAAATCATTTCATCCATAACCTCAACCCATATCTTGTCAGCATGATGACCATAAAGGATAACTAAAGACACACTAGCAATGACATATCTATAGCTATCTTCTAATGTATCCTGAGCATAAATAACTTATGTAGGATTAAGAGGTCATTCCTCTTAAATAAGACTGGATTATATTATCACACTAGAAGTTGTAGGCTCTTCCCCAACTAAACCATCCAAACATTCTGAATGCATCCATAGTTTATGACTGGGATCACAGCCAAATCCACTCCCATCCAATTTCACCTAATTTTGAAATCCATCATCCAAAGTTGGAGTATGCACATCATTACCAAAACCATTATGAGAATCATCATTCAATAACTTATACTTCTTAAAACATGTATTTTCCTTATTCCCTCGAGTCCTGAAAAAATTACAGAGAAAATATCTTCTATAATTTTAGACTTCATGACCTATAACTTTAAAACCCATGTAAATGTGTGGGACATTTGCCTATTCTATCCGAAGATCAAATTCATCATTATCAGTTGCAAGATGCTCTTTGTCAACTAATGTATAACATAAGTCAATTTCAAATAAGAACTAAGAATAATGGCCAAATATTTCTATCTCAATTTCCTTGTCCATTTTTATAGGATCCCCAATTGTCAATGAAAATCATATAGGATTTTAGGGTGCGTGAAAATAAAATTAATCACATAAACCTTAACCCATAGTTATACAGGGAAATTACTTACCTCCATCCGATTGATGTTCTAGTCCCATTCATAGATATGTAGACATCCTGGCTTGGGGGAAATCGAGCCAAATCCCCACACTCACATATTTAGTTACTCCAAAGGAAAGAGGATATGAAAGAAACCTCACCCCAGTGATAAGAATTTCCAACTTGTGAAACCCCAAATGCTAGAAATGTGTTAAACTAGATCCCTAAAAGAGATTCAACCATTTCCAACTTTTTATTATGAAATCAAATACCTATTTTTATCTGGGTAGAGATATACCCTTTACATATCATGTAGACCCAAGGCCAAGTGGCCTAAGAACATGGCCGGAAGGCCCAGTACAACATCATGCCTACATCATCACGTTTGGGTCACCAAGCATGTGTCATGCCTAGGTCATCAACTTCAACATAAATTCTCATGGATCTTGATAGGATTCAAACCCTGGTATTTTGGATATATGATTTTGTGGTTTACCGCTCAGGCGTCACCCCAACATCATTAATATATATATATAATTATAAATAAAATAAAAAATATTTATTACTTAAATATATTTATTATAATTTTATAATTATTTAAATAGAGGGATTTTCAGGAAGTGATCTTTTGTTTTCAATGTGGGAATTTTGTATCTTGTTGATCCATTTCTTTTTATTGTATGTATTTTTATTAAAAAATTTAGAGTCATGGGTTTTGCTTCCAAACCCATAACTATGCTATTTCGGTAATTAATTACAAAATGTGTATATAATTAAAATAAAAATAATATAATAATATTTTATTTCAACAATTAGGGAATATATAAATGAATATATTTTTTTAGATAATATTTATATTAATATTAAAAAAATTAAAATATATGTACATGTATAACTCTATGTATGTATGTGAATGTGTGTACATACATGTGTGTATGTAGATGTGTGTGTGTGTTTAGATGTGTATGTGTACACTTGTAAGTTTGTAATTCATGTAAATGTCAAAAATTAACTTTTTAATATTTTGTAATTTATTTAATTTGATTTATTCATTAATTATTATTTATTCATAATAACCTTAAAAATATATTTAATCATTTTGTAATATTTATTTATACATATATTTATTTACTATACATGTAATATTTTCAATATTTTTTTAATTTATATGAATAATATTTATTAATTTTTATTTATTATGTTTTAACATTTAAAATATTTTTGAGATTTATATAATTAATCTATTTAATTGTTTTTTAAATAAATTTGTAATTTATAAATTTAATTATATAATTATAAATATAAATAAAATTTTCAAAAAGCATTTTTGATATTATAAATATATATATTTATATATATATATTTATATAAATATATTTACAGTTATATATAAATAACTTTTAAATATATTTATTTATAATTATAATTACAAATAAATGAAGAAAAATTTAAATAATTATGTAATTATAGTAAATATATTTAATTAATAAATATATTAATTATATATAAATAGTTTTAAATATACTTTTTTATAATTATAATTAGAAATAAATAAATATATATTTGAAAAATTATAAAACTGGAATAAATATATTTAAATAATAAATATATTTATTATAATTTTATAAACATATAAATATATATGTTAATAAATAAATAAATATAATTATTAAAAATTATATCTTTATCATCACTTTTTTTCACAGATAATGATACCCCTTTATCAGTGCTGAAAGAGTGCTAAAAAAACTAATCTTTATCTGTGCTCAAATTTTATCCCTGTTAAAAATCATTTTATCACTGGTTTTTTAGAATCGATAAAGGGTATCACTTTCAGCACTAAAAAGGAACCGATAAAGAGTAGTTTTATTGGTGATTTCTATTTTAGTGATGATAAAACAACTCTTTATTAGTGCTTTTTTTGAATCCCTGATAAAAGTCTTACATGTTCTTATAAAAGAACCTTAAAAGAGTTGTCTCCTCTCTATATCTTCAAGATCTAGAGGAACCAGACCTCTACATCCACACTCACTGAAGTCTACTGCTTTCACTACTCAATTTTCTAGATGAATTAATCTTCTAAAAATTTAAAGAATGTGATGATTTATTTTGTTAGTGCCTCGCACTGTATTCATTTATTCTATTGTTTCACCTCACACATTTCACATTTTCTTCATGCTCAATTGTGTTTCTTTATCCAAAACCATCTCAATAGCCCATCATGGGATGGATGTAGCTAAAAAAACCCTCATTTATTTTCTAGATCCATTCTCATATTCCAGATTCGAAACACTTATGCTTCACTAAATGCCAGTAGTGTAGATCTAACCTCAACCCTTCCCATCACCGAGTTGATATGATTCCAAAAACCCTAAAGTCTCTCTCCCTAAGTATACTCACTCCCATCACTCATCCACCACACATAACCCTTGTAACCAATAAAAATAATGACTTCTGTTACTTTTTTCCTTCTAAGATGAGGGAAAAGCATAATAAATAGAGTTTAAACATCAATCCTAACAATTTTTCCTAGATAATTTTGGTAAATAATCAAAATTAATAAATTTTTTTTTGAATATAATGTTTCGATGAAACTATTTTCAAGAATTTCAGGAAGGGTGGCCACTTTTTAATAAACCCTCTTCTTCTTCGTATATGTTTAAAAAAATGCGTTTCCCAAAACACCACTTTTATATTTAAAAAATATAATAGAAGAAAATTTGTAGAAAATAGTATTCATCAAATTCTATTTAAGTAAGACACTTTACTACAAAGGACCTACTAATAAAATACTTTAAATAATTCACTTTGTAAAAAATCTTAGTTAAGTGTATTAAAATAAAAATAATATATTTAGGTTATTTAAAAATTGACGTTTTTAATAAAATTTTAGGTTATTAATAATGTTAATTTTTAATATTTATAATATAATATATATGTTTTAAATACAGAAATATAATTGAATGATTTTTTAGTTAGTTTATTACATTATAATTTTGTTTCATATTTGTTTTAGTATTTTCAATGTTATAAATACATTTTCTGATGATATGATATTTTAGTATTTATTTATTTATATTATTTAATTTTTTATTTAAATTTTTTTAATAGTTTACTATTATTTATGTTTTCAAAATTACAAATTTAGTTTTAAATATTATAATATATTTTATTTTATTTAATGTTAGTAATATTTGAGAAATAATATCAATATACCTTTATAAAAAATAAGTAGAACAAATGAATATTGAATAAAATATAATATGATACATAATTATAATTTTTAATTCATTAAAATGGAATAGTAATACATCATCGATGTTGATGAATATATAAGTGTCCCATAATACCACACCTCAGCTCTTTAATAATACATCCATAATGAATAATCCGTTCAGTAGGTCCTTTAGTGTGCTCTGCAATAGGTCTAGATGCGAAGTCCTTAACAACGAGTCTAAAAGTATACTTGAAATAGAATCTCATCCAATCAAGTATACAAGAAAATAGAAAATAATTAGATTGGGGATAGGAAAATCATTGTCTAGGACCCTAAAATAAGTTCCCTAATATGAGTAATGTGACACTACATGAGTTGAATATGACATAGTGGATTCAATGTGAAACTCAGAGCCCAAATAAGTGGGTGAAATATTATACACATTTCCCCAATTGGTGTCTCGATTAGTGTTGTAACTAGTTCCCTTTTCTAATATGCCATATTTTCTAGTTGTTTTTCCATTTTTGTGATTTCTCCAAATTATTATGAAATTGGGTGTAAATTTTAGATGATTGGGATTCATTGGGAATGAAATAGGTGGTCCCTTTTGAATTAACCCACATCCTCAAATTTATTTTCAAGTGCTTGAGTAGTGCGGTCATGCCATATTACTATTCCCAGAACTAATTAAAATTATTTTTAAGATGTCGTATACTAATATTCAATGACCCTTTTTACATGAATTCATCATTATAAGGAGATACACTATTAAATATCTAAGGTACAAAGTTTAACATTGGAGTTATCTAGTTAAATGGTATGATTGTATATGGATAGAGTTTTTGAATATTTTAAAGGGATACTTATATTAAAATTATTAAAAATGTATTTTGGAATAATTTTATGTGATATGGATTTTTAAAACCGTCTATATGTAAATTAATGAGAACCTTATATGGATAAATGTGTTGGTAAATAAATGTGATTTTTAAGAAATGAGGAATGGGTTTTATAAGTGACTTGGCCTATGGTTATTGGGTTTATTTTTTTAAAGGGGAACTGATAATAGTTTATGTAATATAATGGGGTTTATTTAATGGCTTATTTTCTTCTCGATAAAAATAAATAAAATAATTAAGTAAACATACTTTTTAAAAATTATATTCAATAAAAAATCTATTCATCCAAAATAATTTTATGTTTCCCAAAATATAAACCTTACTCATAAACATTATTTTATTTTCCCCTTTCCTATAAGATGTTAATGATGTAAAATAATTTAGAAATGAAATTTTATAGGTTTTTGTACCCATTTCCATTTCAAAAGAAGTTTTATTCATAAATATTGAGAAAAAAACATCCCCAAGTCATTTTATTTTCTTCTCCAGGGTCTCGTAGTCTTTACTTAAATGTTATTAAACACCCCTCTAACATTAAAATTTTTGGAATTTCCTTCCACAACCTTTCTATATATTAAATATTTATTAAATTATTTATTTTTATGAAAAAAACATCTAATAAAAAAATATCATTTTAATTTATATAAAAATACTTTCCTAATAAAAAAATTGATCGACACATGGATACATATAAGTTAATTTTTTAATATATGTTTTGGAGTGAATACACTAATTTCCAATGTATTGAAAAATGTAATGTTATGTAGTTAGTATTAAAAGTAATTAAATTAAAAATCACTTTTTATATTGAAATAAATGGACTATGTTTATGTCTACATGAACTTCCATGAATCATATAACATGGATTCCTATATGTCTTATTGTCATATAAATATCAAATTATTTCGTCATGTTATGTTTACATGAAATTGTTATACATTATTTAAAAGTACAAATTTAAAAAATTCAAACATAAAAATAAGATTTTTCTTAATGAATCATATCCATGTATTATTATTTATTGAATTTGAAAATTCTATAATTATTATTTAGAAATGATAGAAGCTTTAGTAAGATATAAAATATTTCTAACAACTAACAAGTGATCGTAATCTTTTGGTCATTTATATTTAGATGATTTACCATTGGGAGGAATACCAAATCCCAAATTTTATAACACAACCATATATCATTTATAGTAATGTCATCAATAATTTCATAGGAATTTTTTTTTCATCAAGTTCCTTCTAAACGCTATTATTTTAAAAATTGGATTAGTGAATTTTAATGAAAACAATAAATTAATAACATGTAAGCCAAAGAAAAATCAGGATATTACTATCACCATTTCATTATCAATAATAAAAAAGTCAATTTTTATAAAAAAGAATAAAATTAATATAAATATTCATGGTTATAGAAACCAATGGAGGCATGTAAACAAAATACCATAAATGATGAATACAATAATTCCTAGTGTTATTGGGTAGATTTCATCTCTAAATTATTCTTTAAAGAGTTAGATATTTTTACCTTCAGGTATGTTAATAACATCATATTTCTTTCCCTATTTAGTATTGTCAAGCCACAAAGATTTTTTCTTAAGTTATCTTTCTCATGTTTTTTGGTATATGATGACCAAAATGTCTATTCCATAATTATATTTCTATATTAGGATGTAGGATGAATGAATTTACCACATTACCCACTTGAATTTGATTTTAAATTTTTTCATTGACCTCTTATCAAAATACATGCATAAAATTAGGGATTATTTTTATATGTAGTATTAAACTAGAAAAGGGAAACAATGTATTACCTTGGTATCATTGAAGAAAACCTTCCACTCCAACTAAACTGGAGGAACATTAAAGATTCTAGGGGAGCAATAATTTATCATTGATTTATATTGACACCATGAAAAGGGAATATCACTAACTCCACACAAACCATATGACTACTGCTGCTTTTTTGAACTATAAAAAAAATCTAAGAAACATTGTTTGATGCTTCACTAAATCTCTAGCCTACGAACATTTAGTCTTAAAAAGAAAACTTTCATCCTCATCAGCTTTATCTCCCAAACAATTATTATTGAATTTTATTTGATGAGACTCATCCTCTAAATCTTATGAACATGCACCAATGTTTCTTGAACTACCATGAGTATTAGTGATCCCTTAAAAGGTACCGATGATCATTGTTTTTGAATTCATACAATAATTTCTACCACCTATAGTGTAATTGATATCTTAAATTCAATTACCAATTTCCTTCAACGCATTATGAAATTATTTAAAACATTTAAAAGGCAATTTCCCTTTATTTTGAACGCTCCTTTTTGTGTTTTTTTTATTTTATTAAATATATATACCACTGAATTAAATAGGTTGGATATAAATTGAAAATGGATGGATGTTAATCATATGAAAAAGACTACGTAAATGGGGTTAAATATTTCATCATGTTTGAAAAATATCAGGTATTTAACCCTTCTCAAATTCATCACCCATGTTTTTACAATTTTTATTCAAGACTAATTAGTCTAGAGGTGTTGGGAGAACACTTGATCTATTATGTAATAGATCAAATTTTACATGTTGGACAAAATATAGTGAAAAAGTATATGTAGCTTGTGACTGGGATAACCATACATTTTATGGATCATTTGATATGACGAAAAGTTTCTACATTGAAGGATAACATATCAAGGATGTTATTACAGAGTGGATAATGATGAATACCACATTTAGGAAATGATAATGATATTTTAATATGAAATTATTTATTATCAGATATTGTTTAAGAATTTAATATGTTTTGAAAAAATCTATTTAATAATGGATGTAAAAAATTTACAATGTTGTTAGTTGTACTAAAGCTATATAATTTAAAAGTTTGAAATGGATAGAGTGAAACTAGTTTTACTAAACTACTTCTTATCTTAATTAATATTCTCTCAGAATTTAATGAGATTCCTAGTAGAGTATATGATGATAAATGAATGCTATGTTTAATGAGTATGATGTTTGAAAGAATACATGCCGATCCAAATGGCTGTATACTATTTTTCAAGGATAAAAAACAAGTTAAATAATTCCAAAAGTGTGGAAATTATTGTTACAGTAGAGTTGAATCTGGTCTTATGAAATATTTATGGAAATTTCCAATCATTATGATGTTTAAGAGCCTATATGGAAGTGATTAGACTACAAGACAATTTATATGGCCCATTGATACAAGAAATAAATATGGGAAACATCATAACCTAAAAGACTATATTTAGTAGAAGATAATTGATCATGAGTATCCTGAATTTGGAAATTATCCAAGAAACCTTCATCTTGAACTATCTACAGAAGGAGTGGATCCTTTTGGTTTTCAAAGAATCACTCATAATACATGGAAGGTTATGATTGTGAATTATAAATTTACACAATTTTTTTTTTGAAATGAAATTTGATTCTTTTATATTTCATTATATTATGACCAAAATAACTTTGTAATGATATTGATGTTTATTTGGATCAATTAATATTATTTTGAAATTATTGTGGGGTTCCAGTGTTACATTGATTCTTACAAAAATGAATATTTCATATTGAGATCAATGTTGTATAGGATGATAAATGACATTCCTAATTATGGAAATTTGTGAGGATATATAATTAACGGAAGTCAAGGTTTACCCATTTGTGAAAAATGTACACATAAAATTGGTTAAAACATTCATCAAAGACTGTGTTTCTAGGTCATCGTAGATTTCAACCCCGTTGACATAAATTTTGATCTTGGATGAAATCCTTCGATGTGAGTTCATAAGAACACAACACACCTTCTCTACTAATAGGTGATCATCTTTTTGAGAAATTAAATGACATGGACAACGATTTTGGGAATTGTTTTTTGAAAAACTATAAAAAAATCATTTGAAAAAAGGAATTACATTTTTTTGAATTACCATATTAGAATTTCCTGTACATCAAAAATTTTCTTATTATTATGCATGTTGAAAAAAATGCATGTGATAGTTTAATTGTAATTTTACTAAATGAAACCAAAAAAATTATAGAATTAAGGCTACACCAGACACGATTAACATGGGGATATGGGAAGAGTTGGCGCCCGTGATGGGCGAAAAAGAAACATTTATTTTTCCATTTACTTACACTCTTTCTAGGAAGGAGAGATATTACTTTTGAATCTTCTTTAATGATTTAAAGGTTCCAAAGGGGTATTAATTGAATATCAAGAATATCATTTCAATGACTAATTTAATGTTAAAGGTTATGAAATCACATGGATGTCATTTTTTGATGTAAGATTTAATTCCTATAGCTTTAAATTGAATTTTTCCCAAAAATTTCCATCATACATTACCTAAGATCAGTTTCTTTTTCAAAGCTATAAGTAGAAAATTTATAGACCTGAACAAATTTCCAACTATGGAAAATGAAATCTCCATCATATTATGTGAATTTGAAATTTTCTTGTCACTAGTATTCATTGATATAATGGTTCACTTGGTAAGAGATATTTTTCTATGTTCTCCTATACATTATAGATGGATATACCCCATTGAATGATATATTAGTATTTTTCAAGGGTTTATCAGAAATTGAATTCGTCTAGAAGGTTGTATTGAAGAGTGATATATTTTTAAAGAAGTTGTTGTATTCTATACCATATACCATTCTAGTGTGAAAGGTATTTATATAATGAAATATCATAACATTTGGTGGATTTTGATTGAATGAATTTATGGAATTTATATTGTAAAAATCACTATTATAGACTAGAAGTAGGACCAACATTATATTTTTCCTAACCGTTTAGAGGATTCCCCATATTCTGAAACACACAAATAAATTATTAGGCATAATAATCCATCAAGGGATAACATATGGATATCAAATACACATAATAAACAGTATATAATATAGTTTAAAGACCATATTTTTAAGGGTTCAGAAGAAAATCGAGATTCAATATCATAACAAATTTGTTGGCTAGACATAGGAGTAAGTGTGCATGAAATATCTTATATTGGTTATGTAATTAATGGTTATATATTTTACACAAATGAACATTATGAATGAAGTACCATGAAATTTATTTGTTCTAAACTCGTGGCTGAAGTGATGCATATATATGGTACTAAGGATAGAAATCCAATTTATTCGAATTTGACATAGTTTGACAGCATCAAAAAAATATGGGAGTGGGATTATACAACATTCAAAGTAATTATTTTGAAATGAAAGTGGGTTGATAATAGGTGTTTTGTTAAAATAGAAGAATTGGGATTCATAAATGTAGATTTTTGTAAGGAAGGGTGAAGAGAAGAACCATTTATAATGGAATCATAGGCAGTTTAATTATTTTATATTCTAGATCCTACAAATTGAAAGGGTAAAATTGTTCTGTTATCGAACAAATCCACTGAAGGGTCAGATGAAAATTCAAATGGGAATTACCCTTTTATTGGTATTTCAAAATCATTTCATAGTGGTATCAATGTAGATGGGGTCCTTTTTTTAGAGGAGACCACAGTGAAGGGATTTGGAAACTTGATATAGGGGTAAAATCCCTTCAACTAATAAAAATAGAGATTTAAATAATTATGTTATATATTTACTTGAAATATACATTTTTTTACATCATATTATTATCTATTCACTAAAGAATTTGTGTAATATAAATTAAATATTCAACCAATTATGAAGATAATGACTTCTGTATGTGTTGATGCACCCCATCCTATGAAGCAACAATTATCTCAAATTGTTGGTTCTCCTAGTTCATAGGAACAATAACCTTATGAACATGTTGATGGTGTTGAACCTCAGGAAATGGTAGATGATGAAGAAACAATGTCCTATAAGAAATATGGGAACCTTAGTGTGATTATGGTAGAAAAAATTATTAATGTGAAAAGTAAAGGCATAAAATCCTATGTTGGATGGAATGCACATGGGGATCATGTTAACCCCAAAAAGGCTATGTTTAGTAGTTTTATAGGGATCACCACTCGAAAACACATTCTGATTAATGTATATTCATGGAACCATGTTGTGGCCATGAATAAGACACTCATTTTGGAAGATATTAAGGTAAAATTATGATATCCTTTCTTTATTTTTCTAAAAAAATAAAATAATGAAATATTGAATTAATCTTCATTATCCATTGAAGTGTGCAGTTGTAGTCAATGAATCCTGAAATAATTTTGTATTAATTCTTGATGGAAGGGATCATAGATGCTTTCACACAATTATAATGAAGTTTAATCTCAAAGATACCAAAGATAAAATAAACCCACACCCACCATATATATATGGACACCTGATAATCTAAGAATTGTGGGATGCATTTACTGGACATATTGAGGAGACATCTTTTTAGATATATTATGGTTGGTAATATATTGTTTCAAAATACATGTATTAATCACTTCAATTAAGAAATTTTAATTTATGACATAAAAGGTGTGTTCTGAAAATAATCAATGGGCAGAAAAACCATTGTACCCCTACCATAAAGCAAGGATGGGGTGAACTTCACTTAAAATAAAATTTTACATTTTTAAATCTTCCATAATAGTTTTATGTAACATGAAACAATAACAAAATTATGTTCTTGTGGTTATATAAATATTTATGAATCAAAATCAAAATCCACTTCCATACCATTTCACGTGGTATTGAGGGAGGAACATGTAAATAAATATGGGATTATAATAGATGAAAACACAGAAAAAGTGTGAGAATAATGTGTAAGTTTGAAATAATAAAAATTTGTTTTTCTATAACTTGTTATTATATAACAATGATCACTTATTTTACTATATTTTTTACATGAGTTATAAATAGGAATCATAATCAGTTATACTATATGAAAAACTAATATTTTTGGCCTTAAAATGTCTAGAATAATATGTAAACAATAGAGGTGCAGGTTTTGAGGTGCTAACTGGAATATATTTTCAAAAAATAAAAGAATAGTTGGATAAATATAAACAAATGGAAGAGATACAAGAATCATTAGAAACTCTTGAAGAAAAATTTCATTGGTATTTTGAGTTTCTAAAAATATTTATGGGGGATAGAGAAGTAAAGAGAATAGAAAACTCAAGAACTACCAATGTGTGAAGATCCCCCCACCTCCCACCAGCTTTGAGGTGATTCATTCCCCTCATCGATCTGTCTTAGTTGAGGTAATAAACATTATCATAATTTCTTATATGAAATAAGAATTAGGGAAAAATAATACCTTTCCCGCACTGATATTCTACAATGTGAAAATGATTATGATTTATATATATGAACACCCTCCCATTAACCTTTTGCCAGGGATATCATTTTCAATATCCAAGAATATACTCTACATAATAGAAAATTTCTAATAGATTATGTTAGAGTGTGGAGTAGCATAGATCATATTTGAAAGCATCGAGATACAAGTTATCCTTGATGATGTAGATATTTATATGATCTAGAATGCTATTGAATCATTATTAACATGACCATTATATCTTGTAATAAAATAAGTCGACAAGGATGCATTCTTTTCAAATTTATTTTGCATGGAAAACATTTAATAATTAATGAAAAAAGGTCTTAACTGATGAATGCTATTACATATGAAAAAATGGAAGGGGGGGGGGGAATAAAGTCAAATCCAAAGGGAATAAAGGATCAAATGACCAACAAAAAAGATATTTATAATGCTCTTTTACCCCGGCCTATAGTGACCCTACTTTTTCTTACATGACTATTTCTTTATTTTTAAGATAAACAATATAATTGCATTACAATAACAGAATCCAAATGTTAGTGTCTTGGGAAAATTAGGATTATACATAACTTTTAAATAATAAAATATAATCATTATTTAATTATTTTATCCCTATCTTCTTAGTTTCCCTCATATTCTCCTTAGTACAAGTAATCACTTAGGGATATACATCAACGATATGGGTGAGCTAAAATTACAGTAAGAGGGTAAATAAGATACATGAATCAATATAACATGAATGTGAACAATAAAAATCATCATCACATAAGAATATTATTATCAGTAACATCATGAGGGAAATAATGAATAAAGTCACATAATGTGGCAATGTATAAAAGTTAAACATCATGTCTTAGTGGTTAAATTCTACTCATAGTTGTGAATAATGCTAACATCATGTTCATGCATAACGTATGTGAATAATCATAAAATAATAAATGTAAAAAAATATAACATCATGTTCATGAATATTGAACATTATCTCCTGATATACATCCCATTACATAATGCATTGGAGGGCTATATAATTATGGGCTGAACTATTACATCGTAACATTTACGTAATCATGCATGCCGCATAAAACATATAACAATCATAGTCATGAAATAAACCATATAATGGAATTGGTTTCATAATATTTTTATAAAGCATACACTCATGAATAAATTTTTTGGTTCCCAAATGAAAAAGGGAAAAAACATGGCATAAGAATCACCAATATTTAGTGAAGAAGAAACAATCTCAAGAGGAGTAAATATGTGTTTGAGAAAGAAGATTTAATTTTGAAAATAATAATATTTTTCATAAAATCAAGTTTTGAAAGATTTATATCGCCCAAAAAAAATTTAATAGTAATTTAATGACATATAAGGAACATTAAAGAAACATCCATACTAAAATTTGGTGATAAATAGGGAAAAACCAAAAGAAAGGAAGTTGGGTTTGTGATTCCCCTTACCTTCATTCCCATATTATTTCATCACTTTTGTGCCTCATAAATAATAAAAATATATTTGTTAAAAAATTTATCCAGAAGTAAATTATAGTCATTAATACAAATTTTTATCAATTATAATCATTTTATTATATTTCTTAATTTCCATTGATGAAATTGAAGTTTTCTTATATCTTGTTTTCTTAAAATTTTCACATTTTTCTTTAATTACACTATTTTGTTAAAGGTTACTATTAAATAAGTATAATGAATTCCATTAGATTAAAATAAATATATTTATACATTTATATATAATAAATAATTTTTTTTAACTATTCATAGGATTGGTGATATGAATGGAATTGGAAACATCCTCATTGGAAGTTAACCGACCGTTATTAGGAACATTGTCCAAATATAAAGAAAACGAGGTATAAAACATAAATACAATAAAAATATAATTTTACATATTTTTAATTTCACTAATATAATTTTAAAATTCATCCTAATTAAATCTTATAAGATTTTAAATTTAATGAATTTGGAAAAGAGAGAGTAAAAAAAGAATCAAGTGAAGAGTTGAAAACATACTCTTTCTTCAGTATGACACTATAAATCCTTTGATTTTTGTAGTTTTATTAATACACAACGTCCCTATGTATTATAAGGGGATTAAGAGGTGGGATTTGGGAAGAAAATTTTCTTTTTAATGAGTGGGAGGAGCGGTTTTCCAAGGGGAGGGAGAGGGGTTATTTATACTTGTGGTGAGGCATATTTTTAAAATAATATTTTTAATAACATAATATATCAAATATAAACCTTATAATAGTGAATTTTGGACAATATAAATAATTTATTAATATAATAAAATTAGTTTAATACCTTAAATTCCATTTATAATTTTATTCATTAGTTTACTAAAAAGAATAGTCAAAAGAAATAAAATTGTAATTTTATGCAATAACTTTTGACTTTAGGTTTTGGAAAGTTATTTTTAGGTCTGGAAATTAAATTTATCATATTTTAATGAATAATTTATTAAATAAAATATATCATGGCTGAAACTCTTTTTATATAAAGTATTATTTCATTATTACATCATGAATGATGTAATTTGAGATGTCCTGGTTATGTGAAAAATGTATTTTTAATCTTCACCTTAAAATTTAATTATTTTAAAAAATTGAAAAATAACCCTTGGATAATTTCATCATGATGATTTCAAAAATTATATTAATTTTATAAAAATCAATTTCTAAAATATGAAATTTTTATTTTTAATATAAAAATAATTCTTTTTACAAAATGATTTAAAATACAGTTTATTAAAAATTTTCTTCTATTTTATATGAGTTTCTCAACCATTATATTTATTTTATGGAATTATAAAATTTATATTTACAAATAAATAATAATGAAAAATATTATTTTAATTACAAATTAATATTTTGAGGTAAAATTACAATTCCAATGGTCTGGTTGCTATTTTTAATGGTCACATTATCTCATATAAACACCACTTCATTATTTCACTCAATATTGAACTCAATCCCTCTCATGTTTCTATATTTACATTTTCTATTTTTTTTTGGTTTACTAATATTTTCCATCTTATCTATAGTTTTTCCAGTGGGGGTTATGATTCTAGTAGTTTGGGCTAATCCTATTTTCCCATTTTAGATTTTCTATTTTATATTTTTGGTCTGGTTGTAATGTTTAGAGTTTTAATTAGTTTCATTGATAATTAATGTAATAGTAATTAGTAATGAAACATAAATTTTTTTGGTATCTCTATATTATTTATGTGTATATTTTTATATAACATAATATAAAACACATTTATTCAGGAATTTTTTTACTAATAAACTCTAGTTCATTACATTTTTCCCCACTTTCGAAATTTTAACGCTGAAATTTGAACTCATATTATCAGTTTAGAATAGTTGAGGGTACTTCTATTTCATTTTATTTCTCTAGTTACCAATTAAACTCTTTATACTTATGGTTCCTCTATAACACTTTTACAAGGTGAGTTGTCTTGTTGCCTAGAAATTTTTCTCTATGATCAAAGATCTTCATTGGCTATTATTTGAATTAAAGGTCATTCTCCAGTTGTAGCAGCTATGGATTTAGTATATTTTAGGGATGGGATATGTAATTACTCAAGATTGATATGTGGAACACATCATGAACATGATCCGTACTAGGTGGAAGTGCAAGCTGACTTGCCACTTCTTTTATGCGATTAAGGATCTCAAAGGGGCCAATGTTACTTGGGATAAGATTCCATTTATTTAAAAACATCAAGCCACTATTCCATGGAGATATTTCAAGGAAAACATTGACTCTAACATCAAACTCTAAGTACCATTGAAAATTGTCAGCATACATCTTTTTCTGGCTCTGAGAAGATTTTATATGTTTTTGGATGGCTTGAATATTTTTTGTCATCACTTGCATACAGTGAGGTAAAATTAGTTTTTGTTCGCAAACATTATCCCAAAAAGTTTGATTTCTAAATTGATTCCCATAAATAGATTCATATTGAGCTATTTGAATACACAATTGGAAGATTTTTTTATAAGAACTCAACTAATGTGATATTCTAATCCCATCATCCTTTAAATTCCATTGATCAAGCTCACAGAATGAACTCGAGTGTCTAAACAGTCCTTTTAGATTGACCATCAGTTTGGCGGTGATAGGATATGCTAAAATTAAATTTAGTACTCAAATAATATTGAAGACTTCTCTATAAATTGGAATTTGACCTTGGATAATTATAATAGATGATCCAAATTAGTTCCCCATGTATCCTCACCACTTCCTTTTCACATATCCTAGAATTTTTTTAACCAAGAAATCTTCTTAAATGGTGATAAAGTTGGTAGTCTCGGTGTGTCTATCCAACATAACACATATCACATTATTTCATTTGGATGTTTTTAGGAGACTGATGACAAAGTATATTCTGACATTCTTCAATTTCTACATGGGTAGAGGTAATGGTTTCATTGTCCCTATATAATTCTATTACTATTCTTTAATATGATGACATATGAAACACCTTGAGATTTAATCAATAATAACCTTCTTCATGTTTTCCCATCAGAAGTTTTCTCAAAGATCATGATACATCTTGTTACTTATAGGATGGATAAAGAATGATAATACATTTACATTATCCAATAGCTCATTCTTTATTTCTGGTGACATAGGAACACAAATCAATTCTCCAAACCGAATCACACCATCATCATTAATGCAGAACTCATGAAGTTTTCCTTCCTTTACTAATTTCACTTTATTTTTTTTATCTCTAGATCACCCCATTATGCCACTTTTTTTATTTTATTGGATATATGGTCATGAAATAATTTGGGAAAGGTAAGATGTACTCCCCACTTTTATGATTTCCATACCTATCCTTTGTATTTCCATGAAGATATGGTCTTTCTCAATCTACATCATTGATATAGCGGTAGGTGATTTTCTGCTAAGAGCATCATCAACCTTGTTTGCCTTTCCTAGATGTTAGTGAATAGAGCTATCGTAGTCCTTGATTAACTATGACCATATTTTTTGACACATTTTGATCTATTTATATGTGAATATATAATTTAAAATCTTGTTATCAGTATATATGTCACAGTAATCACCATAGAGGTAGTTCTACAAGGTTTTCAAGGAAAAAATTAGTGTGGCTAGCTCCAGATCACGTGTCAGGTAATTCTACTCATGGACATTCAACTTTTGTGAGGTGTAGGCTATCACTATATCATTATGTATGAGTACAAAAACCATTCATTTCTTTAATGCATCACCATATATCAAAATAAATTCTCCACTTATTGGTAGTGTGAGTACAAGTATAGTGATTATCCTCTTCTTTAGCTTCTTGAATCCTTCCTTACATTCTTACATCTAATTATAATTTAACCCTTTTCCTTGTTAACATAGTCATAGAGCTATAAAAGCATGATAAATTCTTCACAAAACATTATTTTTAACCAACCAATTTAATAAAACTATAGATTTCCATGACATTGGTGGGTCTGGGGAATTCCTTAATCACCTTTATTATTGAAGGGTCCATAGAAATTCCATCCCTTATGATCTCGTACCTCAAGAACGTGACTTGATACTTCCAAAAGTCACACTATCTAAAATTAGAATTCATTTTCTATTTCATTAATATTGATAACACAATCCTTATATGCTCTTCATAGTACTCCTTTCTCTTGGAGTAAATGAGAATATCATCGATAAACACTACTAAAAATATGATGAGGTAGTTTATAAAGACTATATTCATCAAACCCATGATGATTTTAGGGGAATCAGTATGTCCTAAGGTCATAAATATGAAATCATAGTGCCCATACCTTGAATGGAAAGAATACTTATTAATATATTCTTTTTCACCTTTATTTAATGATATCCAAAACAAAGATACACCTTTGAGAAGTACTGAACTCATCATAGTTGATCAAACAAGTCATCAATCCATGGAAGAGGATACTTTTTTATCTCTATTGATAATTTTGATCTCCTAATATTCAATACACAGACACATTAATCCATACTACATCTTGACAAAGAGAACCACAACACCCTAAGGTGATGCACAAGGGGAATATTCACCCATTGTACATATTCTCATGAAGCTAATTATTTAACTATTAAAATTCTACAAGGGTATTCTTGTAGAGGGTTTTTGAGATAAGAGTGGGTCTGGGTATGAGATCAATTGAGAACACTACCACACTATTTTAGGGATTTCTAGGTATCTTTTCAGAAAATACATAAGTGTATTCGCTAACAATGGGAATTTCTTTCTGGTTGATAACTTCATTTGACTCTATAATTTTTACAATATATGCTTATTCACAGGGTATCAATATGCACTCCATTGATTTATTTTAAAAAGAAGGTTCATAATCTTCCTTGAATTTGTATAGGATCATTGGATGGTTCATAATATGAAAAGATATTTCATTTTCCCAACAATTTATGTGTTATCTATTTAATGAGATCCAATTCATGCCTAGTATAGCATCAAATTCCACTGAGGGAAGAATTATGAGATTCATTGGAAGAATCCTCCCACATATGTGAACATGATAAGAGTCCAACACTTGGTTTTATATGATTACACCAACAGGTGTTTTTAGAGATATATCTACTTCAAGGTACATGAGATTTTATTTAATAGTGCTAACAAACTTATAGAATATAAAGGAATATATAGAACCTGAATATAAAAATCTTCTTTTATTCTTGAGTGAGTAGGAAGTGTACCTTGTATGAAATTGTTTTATTTCTCCACATCAGTAGTAGTGATGGAATAATCTTTCCCTTCATCCCTTGGATATGGTGTTTTTTGATGCTAATTTACCTCAAAGTCTTGAGGGTTAGTGTAATATCATTCATAGTTCCCTTGCTCCATATAATTAAGTAATTGAACCACAAGTTGTGCATTAAGAGGTAACCTTCTTTCTTCCATTATGTTGGCCGAATTCCTTATGTATCTTCAACATTAATCAGATTTATGGCCTACCATCCAACAATTTGATGTGTTTCCCTACCCCCTTGAGTCAATTCCCTCGACAATTATTCTTACATTATTTTACATGTGGGTAGTTGGATCCTATTTAATTAATCTTTAATTTAAACCACCATATTCAAACTCCATTATTCTCTTATTATCTCTATAACCATGGGAACATTCTCCAAACACCATCTAGACTTTGAGAGAACATCAAACCACTTATTCGTAACTCACAATGTCTCAGATTTCTAGATCTATTTAAAGGAATGGTCTCAAACCCCTAAGTAATCTATCACTTTTACTATAATTGTTCATAAAAAAACATTAGGCTTATCATGCTAGACTTTGGAAGTTTTCCTCATAATTCATGATAGATTCACCATCCTTTTTCTTCATCTTTATAGATTCTCTCTCTATCATTTTTTGAATAGTATGGGGGAAATACATAGTAAGAAATATTTTATTGAAGTCTTACCAATCCATATCTTAAATTTCATAATATTTATCAATTACCACCATTGGTCGACTTATCTATCTAAATGATATATGGATAGAGTAACTTGATCCTTCTCTGAAAAAAGGATCATAGAAAAAATCTTCTCTATTGAGTTAACCAACTATTCCATGACAAGTGCATCAGAAGCTCCACTAAATGATTTTGGTTGTTTCCACATAAATAAATCAATGGCTAGTTGATATTTCTTTTTTGAAGGAGGTAATTCCATGTGATTCAGGATATTATTCACAGCCTGATATTTCTATATATGAATTTCAATATTATTTTGAACTCCATCTACCATGTAATTGGGGATGTCATTTGGACAATCATTACCTTGTTTCTCACATGGGTTGATGTCCTGGTTTCTTTGGGTTTCCACAATTTTCTAAAATAAATATTGTCTGATCAAAACTTAATTCAAAAAATAATTTTTCAATAATTTGTTTTCACAATTAACTCTAAGGGAATATCTTATGGGGTCCCTATGTTTATCCTATTCTAGAAATATTCTTTTATGATGTTTTTCCTATATATAGAGCTATACATCGGGTTTTCACTTTTTTTTTTCTAATCTTAATCCTAAAAATTAACTAAATCATTCTCTCCTACCATCTATATAGACCCTACATTTTCAAACATGACTATTTCATCATTTAAAATATAAATAACATAATAGGATTACAAATCCAGGATTCAAAGGTTTAGTGTCTTAGGAAAATTAGGATTATGCATAAATTTTACATAATAAAACATAAAAATTATTTTATTCCTTATTATCTATATTCTTGTGGCCCTCATGTTCTTCTTAGTACAAGTAATAACCATAGGATATACATAGTTGAAATGGGAGAGAAAAAATACCAATAAGTGGATGAAAAAGTGAAATAAATCAATATAAAACGAGTGAGCATCATCATTATCACCATCATAACATAAGAATAGTATTATCATAAAAATGTGAGAGAAAAATGGATAAAGTCATGGAATTTTTCAATGCATACAAATGAAACATCATGTCTTAGTAGTCAAATACCACACATAGCTATAAATAAATAGAGCATCACGTTCACATGTAACATATGCGAATAATCAAAACATCATCATTTTGAAACAATATAGCATCATGTTCTTGTATATTTCACATGATCTGATGAGATAAATCAAATTAACCAATTCATTGGAGGGATATATAATTTCGGACCAACTTGTTACATTATAACATTTACATAATCATGCATGTCACATAGAATTTATAACAATTGTAATCATAAAATAACCCTTGGAAAGGAATGGGTTTTATAAATTTTTTATAAATCATAAATTCAAGAATAAAACTTGTTCTTCCAAAATGAAAAAGGATAAAACATAACAGGTATAAGAATCATCAATATTGAATGAATAGAAAACAACCTCTAGAAGATTCAAGATGTTTTTTGGAAAGAAAATTTATTTTGGAAAATATTTATATTTTTCATAAACTCAAGTTCAGAAACATGTATGTCCCAAAAAAGAAAGTGAAGAATAATGGAATGATATATAAAGAACATTAAAGAAACATTTATAAATAAATTTGGTATGAAATAGGGGAAAACCCAAAGAATGTGTATTGGGTTTGAGAATCCCCTTACCATAATTTCAATGTTATTACGTCACTTCCGCTCCTCCATAATAATGAACATATTTTTATTAAAAAATTGATCCAGAAGAAATTTATAGTAATTTATATAACTATTTATCAATTATAGTAATTTTATTATATTTATTAATTTTGATTCATGAAATAGAAGTTTTTTGATATCATTTTTTCTTAAAATGTTCCCATTTTGATTCAATTTCTATTTTGTTCAAGGTAATTATCAAATAAGAATAATAACTTCCAAAATCATAAAATAAATAAATAAATAAATATATATATATATATTTAAATTTATATATAATAAATAATTTATTTTAACCATTAAGATAATGGTGATATAAAAGGAATTGGAAACATCCCCATTGGTGATTAACCATCCCTTATTAAGAACATTGTCCAAATATGAAGAAAACGAGGTACACAACATAAATACATTAAAAATATAATTTCTTACATCATGTTAACACCATTAATATAATTTTAAATTTCTTGATAATTAAATATTATAATATTTTATTTTGACATAATTTGGGAAGATAGAGAGTAAACAAATAAAATGAGTGAAGAGTTAAAAAACATACTCTTTCTTAGTGCAGTTTCTCTTGTACAACACTATAACTCCTTTGATTTTGGGAGTTAGAATGCACAAGAATGTACCTATATATTCTAATAGGATTATGAGGGAATATTTTGGGAGATAGTTTTCTTCGGATGGGTGGGAGGAGTGGTTTACATGGGGAGGGAGATGTATTATTTATACTTGAGGATATGGGAATTTTTAGAATAAAATATTGAATAAAATAATATATCAAAGGTAAAACATTTAACAGTAAAATTCTGAAAATATAAATAATATATTAATATAATATAATGAGTTTAATAATTTAAATATCATTTATAATTATAATTCACTAGTTTATTAAAAAATAACGTGGAATGAAATAAAAATTGTTATTTTAAGAAATTAGTATTGACTTTAGGTTTAGAAATGTTTTTTTAGGTTTTGGAATTAGGTTTATCATATTTTATTGACTCATTTATGAAATAAAATATACCATGTCCGAAGATAATTTTATATGAAGTATTATTCCATTATGACATCATGAATGATGTAATTTAAGATCTACCAATTACATGAAAAACATTATTTTTACTATTCACCCATAAATTGAAGTATTTTAGAAAATTACAAAAAAATCACCTTTGGAAAATTTTTACATTCAGATTTAAATATGATAGTCATTTTATCAAAATAAATTTATAAAATAGGAAATTTTAATTTTAATTAAAAAAATTATTTTTAAAAAATACTTTAAAGTACTATTTATAAAAAATGTTATTATATTTTCTTTGAGTTCATAATCATTATAACTATAAAATTTAGATTTACATAAATTAAGCATGGTAAATATTTTTTTATTATAATTAATTTTTTTGATTTAAAATTACTATTCCAACAGTCAGGTTACAATTACAAATAATCACATTACCTTCTATAAATACCACTTCATTTATTCACTCAATATTTTATTCAATTCCTCTCATGGTGCCATATTTCCATTTTCTATAATTTTATTTGTTTACTAATATTTTTACTTCTATATATAGTTTTTGAGGTGGAGATTATGATTCTAGTAGTTTGGGTTGATCCCTATTTTCCCATTTTATCTTTTATATTTTATATTTTTCTTTCTAGTTTTAATGTTTGGAATTTTGATTGGTTTCATTATCAATTAATGTAATAGTATTTAGTAAAGAAAAAAATATTTGTTGGACACTCTATATTTTTTTGTGTGTAGTATTATATAGTATAATACAACACTCATTTATTCATGGAATATATTTTACTAATAAACACATGGTCATTACACGACCGTTCAATATCCGCATTTACTAACATTGAAGGTTCATGCAGATACATGGTTACAAAGTGGTAGTAATGTCATAGTTGATTTTGAAGAACAAATGTTCAGAGATTCCATTATAGGGAAAATTGGTATTTATAATGTAAATTAACTAATCATGTATGACTCTCTAGGAGTCTCAGTTTTAAATATATATTTGAGGTGTGTTTTCATGATTTGTTTTTCTAATAGCTGATCTACTATGTTAATTATGAAAAAATACAATTCATATTAATTTTTAAGTGTCTATATCGGTACTATTTTAAGGTATTACCCATTGAACATAAATATTTAATCATTAGTTCTCACCTAACTTATAAAAAACTAACCTCATTGGATTCAGTTCAAATTGATGTAAGAGTAGAAAAATTGGTTGCAATGTTTGAAAGAAAACATACAGAAGACATAATATTCTTATTACCAATGACTCAAGGGTAAAAATATACAATTTAATTATAAAAAAAATATTTTCATTCCTTTTATTAGTTATTCCTTTTTGTTTTTAGGAAACATTGTATACTTGTTGCAGAAAATTTGGATACTCCAAAGATTTATTTTCTGGATTCGCTGCATGGATTCCAATCAAACTAACCACTTGAGATGAATTTTTTCAATTTTTAATACACTAAATCCAAAATTTTATAACTAAACTTCATGATATATATTTTAGATCATATTTTAATGATAATTCTGTTATGATAGGTTAGTGTTTAAATATCGTGAATATCATGGCATGGAGAAATTCTATGCGTACAAGGATATTTCAAACTTCTACAAGTGGATAAGTATTAGGGTATATATAATAATATTTTACTATAAAAACACATATCAAAACAAATTAGTTATTTTTCTCAATGTTTCTATAGTATAAGAAACAAATCAATAGAAAATATTGTGGTTATTATGTTTGAAAATTTGTGGGAGTTATCATATACCATCAACAATCTAGCATCACTTAAGAGGTATTTTAAAATATAATTACTATTTAATTTGAAATATTTATAAATCCATTGTGTATTTATAATTTTTCCATACTACCATGATCATCGAAAGTCCTCTAATTCAAAATAACAGATAGATTTATTTAGAAATGATTTGAAAACATACATGGTGTCTGAATACACACACACATTATGAATGTGTGAATCCCTACTAATTATTTTTTTGATTTTATCATAATTTTAAATAATTTTTTTAGTTAATTTCCTCATCAGTTTTATTTGATAATTATTTTTTAATCTTCATAGATATTATGAAAAAATGACTTCATCAACAAGGATGATTCACTCATGTACTATGATCATGCACTATAAGATAAAAATACATGGTGGAATCAACCATGCCTTAATTCGATACATGATGTACCCAATATGACTCAAATTGTGTGTTTTTGGTTTAAATTAGAAAATTTACTAATGTATTGCTTTATATTTATGTTTAATTTATTTCTTCATAGTATTATTAAAATATGTTACATACTAAAACATTAGAAAACACATTCGGATTGTTTTGAGATGTTAAGAAAATTACCCATAAGTCATTTATAACATGTAGGAATCATACGAGCCCCAATCTAACACACGGTGTTATTGGTATGATTCGAAGTGTGTCTTTTTATTTAAAATTGACATTAATGTTTTTAAAAAAGAAAATTAAAATACATGAAACTGAGAAAAATAATTCATATTTTTTTGATACTTTAAAAAAATGATCCATAAGTCATTTTTGATGTGTAAGAATAATATTCAGCTCAATAAAATACATGGTGTTATTTTTATAACTAAAAGTGTGTATTATTAGTTTATAATCAACTTTGTAGTTGAAAAAGTGTATCACTCACTAAAAAAATTGAAATAACACTCTAATTATCTTGAAGGTTTTTTAGAACCATTCATAAATCATTTTTGATGTGTTGGAATAAATCTAAACTAAAACCAACACATGATGTGATCATTATGACTCAAAGTGTATGTTTTAAATTTGAGTTGACATTTTAGAAAGAAACTCTAGTGACATACTCAAGTATGAGTAAACAAATTCTGATTGTTTTTGTTTGCTTTAGGAAAATAATCTATAAGTTATTTTTCATTCATATGAATCAAATTCACATTAATCCAATAAGAAATGTGACTAGTATGTATCCAAGTGTGTATTTTTATTTAAAATTGACATTAATTTTAGTAAAAAGGACTAGTGACATAATCAAAACACAGAACAAACTTTATAATTGTTTTTATAATTTAAGAAAATGATCCCTAGGTAATTTTGGATGTGTATTGATCAAACATACATCAATTAGATGCACGATATGATGATTATGACTCAAAGTGTGTATTTTAATTTAAAATTGACATTAATTTTATTAAAAATTACAAGTGACATACTGAAGGATGATAAAACTCATTCTTATTGTTTTGATAATTTTTTAAAATTACTTATATGTCATTCTTGTAATACAAGATCCATCTGTACCTAATTCTGATAAACCGTGTACCTAGTATGACTATAAGTGTGTCTTTTTATTTAAAATTGACATTAATTTTAGTAAAAAAGAAAAGTGTCATACTGAAAACCATGAAAACACATTCATATTGTTTATTTACTAAATTAAAATGATAGATAGGTCATTTGTGACATAAAAGAATCAGTGTCACCTCAATTCAATAAATGATGTTATCGATATAACCTAAAGTGTCTATTATAATTTTAAAATTTTATGTTTAGTTAAAAATGCGGGTTATTCATAGAAAACAAAAAACACTTTGATTATATTTATAATTTGTAAATGATTCATAAGTCATTTTTTATGTGTTGGAATTAATCCCACATAAAACTGATATATGATGTGGCCGATATTACTCAAAGTGGGTGTTTCTAGTTTGAAATGAAAATTTAGTAAAAAACATAATTGAAATACCTAGAATAAAGAAAAAAAATTTATATTGTTTTACTATTTTATGAAAAAAACCATAAGTCATTTGGGACATGTATGAATCAATCGTACCTCAGTCCAATGCACGGTGTGACCAGTATGATTCAAAGTCTATCTTTTTATTTAAAATTGGCCATAATTTTAGTAAAAAGTTAAATTGAAATAATCAACAATGAGAAAATTTATTCATATTTTTTTGATACTTTAAGAAAATAATCTATATTACATTTTTTTCTCAAGGTATCAACCACACATAAAACTGATGCACAGTGTGACTGGTATGACTCCAAGTGTGTCTTTTTAATTAAAATATAAATTAATTTTAGTAAAAAAAAGTGAGATCCTCAAGAGCAAGAAAATGTTTTTGTATTGTTTTGAAACATTACAAAAATTATACATAAGTCATTTTTGATATGTAGGAATCATCCACACAACAATTGGATACACGGTGTGATCGATATGACTCAAAGTGTCCTTTATCAGTATAATATTGACATTTTAGTTCAAAATAGTGTCACTCACTGAAAACCAAGAAAAATATCTCAGATTTTCTTGATACATTAGGAAAAATATTCACAAGTCCTTTGTGATGTGTACGAATTAGTCTCACATTAATATAAGAAACAATATGACTGCTTAGACTCAAAGTACAAGTTTATTATTAGAAATGAAATTTTAGTAAAAAAGAAAAGTGGCCTACTCAAAAACCAAGAAAACATATTATCATTATTTCGATAATATATGAAAATGATCCATAAGTCATTTTTGATGTTTATTAATCAGACACATCTCATCTAGATGTATGGTGTGATTTGTTGGACTCCAAGTGTATCTTTTAATTTAAAATTTTCATTTTAGTAAAAAAAATGACATATACGAAACTGAGCAAACACATTCATATTATTTTGATATCTTATTAAAATATCTATAAGTCATTTGTGACATGTAGGAATAATCCCCACCTCATCCCAATACACGATGTGGTTGGTATGACTCAAAGTGTCCTTTGTCAGTCTAAAATTGACATTTTAGTTCAAAAGATGTTTCACTCACTGAAAAAGAAGAAATATTTCTTGGAAAATATTGATACTTTCGAAAACGTATTGACAAATCATTTGTGATGTTTATGATGTAGTCTCATATCAAATAGACACATGATGTGATCAGGATGACTCAATGTGCATGTTTGCAGTTAAAAATGACATTTCATTAAAAATAACAAGTGACATACTCAAAACCATGAAAAATTATTCGTATTATTTCAATACTTTTAAAAAACTAAGCATAAGTCATTTTTGACATGTAGGAATCCTCCCGACCTCAATCCAACACATGGTGTGACCAGTATGACTCTAAGTGTATCCTTTTATTTAAAATTGACATTTTATTAATGCATTACTTCATATTTATATTTAATTTTTTTATTTATATTATTACTAACTTAATATTTTTTTTCTTATACATGTGGATTATTTTTCTTGGCTTGGGGTGGTTTTTTTGGCAACTGATACCATGATCGCGATTTGTTGAGAGGAAGTTGTGGGTGTCAAAGATGAAGAAACACTGATGTTTTTAAATGTTTGTGGATAGTCATTACAAAATTAAGTATACAAAACATTGTTCTAAATGTATATAATATAGTTTTTTTGTTTGTTTTTGTGATGTAAATTTTATTTCAACTAAGTTATGGATTTGCATACAGGAGTATATAGGTGTATTTTATGTAGTGTGCTATTATTCAAATAGCACATTTTAGTAGTAGGACATTTATCAATACTATTTCTAGTAATAATAAATGCCCCCACTTTATTATCACTAATTATTTAATTGATAAAGGGGTACCCCATTTAATGGTGCTAAGGACAATAAATATTTTTTAGAACTGTTAAATCATTTTTTTACTTTTAAAGGTAAAATTTATTGTAGTGTATCCATGATACTTGTTGTGATATAAGCTTTCCATGAGTTATATTTTTGTATATTGTTTTCATGTTTGATGTTCTCACATGTTTTTATGTTGGTACTATATAACCATGATGATATGATGTGATTTCTATGTATATTTGTTCTATGATACATGTTACCATTGCCTTGGATGTTGGGTTGGTTCTTTATACAGCAAGACCATCATGTGTTTTACATACCTTAGTGGGAGAGTGTTTCCACAACTTTCGATGATGACAATGATGGAATTGAGCATAAAGTATGTGGAATGACCACCTAGAGTCCTGAATTGAGGATGCATGTTATGGGAATGATGGTCTGGTAGCCAAACCTGAGGGATATAAGAGCATGGGGGTCTAACCTAAGGCATCATGAGAACATGACATATTGCGAGCATGATCCCGAACATTATTCCATATCCTAATTCATTAGAATGTCCATGATTTGATGCCTTTCCATCATTGAGATATGGATTCCAAGTCTATTACTCGTCCATGCTCTTACTAACACTCAGAGATTGATTCTAAGAGCCATAAAATTGTCTATTTTGAGATGGATTCTAAGAACTATACATTTGACCATGCTCATAAAGACTTTCCAGGATAATATTTATGGTATAGAGAAAAAGAAGGTCCAATTAGGGGTTTTTTGGAGGCTTGGTTTGCACACTACTTCTCAGTTTTAGGTTGTCTGTTTACACATTTACACATTTATTATTATCATAGAATACACATGTACACTTGAGAACATCTAGTTAAGGAAGAATTTATGGTTTTCCACCGAGTCTTGTACTGACACCTTATTCAGACATTTTTTTTGTGTTTGTAGATTTTTTGAGAGACTCTATGAAGGGAATGGGCCTTGTGGTGGATGATTGAGCTGGTGGAGCTAGATGATGCTGGCGTTGTTGGGTGGAGTTCAAGTGGGACATTATCTAATATTTTTTACTAGCTTACCCAATACCCTAGATCCTTGTTTAGTCTAGTTATTGAATAATTTATGCCAAATTTTAGTTTTTGCATGTATTACCATGATTATTTATTTTATTAATTGTTTTTATTTCTTCTATGCACTCTTTTGGAGGTTATAGTCTCCCCATAGTGACAGTTGAGACCATTACAACTAGTCAACAACCTCTTTCATATAGTGAGATGTGCATAAGGTCATGTGGAATTCTGCGTTAGATCTTTTGGTTCTGGCCGAGATGTTATAAAATATTATCAGATCATTAGGACTCACTAACTTATTTTTTTTACTTTCATGGATTATTATAGATTAAACAAGTGATAGGATGGTTTGGATTTTAATAGAGGAGCTATGAGAGTGCATAGCCAACACTACATAGTGGACATCTAAGTTTCCATAAATTAGGATTTTTTTTCTTTTATTGTTTATTAAATTCACCACAATGGATTCACATGATGTTGATATGTTATTTTGTGATTTCAGGTGCATTCATGCATAATGACTATACACTTAGGTTCAAATGACATATATATACCTATTTTTGTTCTATATAACAATTCATTAATTAAATTCCTTGATTTGTGTTTTCTATTCAGTATATTTTCTCATGTGTAATATATATTTGTTTCATGTTGTTGTGATATATCCTGTTGGTATTTATTAATTTAAATGAGCATGTTGTTGTGTTATTATATATATAATGACTCTGAGAAATGTTTAGGGATGAATACCAAGGTTATTTGTAGGTGGGTTATACCTTTGGTTAAGGGTAGACTACTAAAATAACCTTTTGTGATCCCATAGATTGGATAATGTCTATTTATGTTCTTAATATTATATCTATTTGATATATTCCATCTCGAAGAAATAAGAGCACAAGTCTAATGTCTGAACTCTATGGACTGATTTGTTCAAGCATTACAGCTAATGATACTTCTTAGGGATGATAAGTCGATTATCGGGGATAATTGTTACATAGTAAATTTTTTAAGGATAATAAAACCCTCTTTTTAAATAATTTATGTTTATTTATATGTGGAAAATGTAAAATTTTAATAACAATCACTAAATAAATTATTTAAAGGCTTTATGAAAAAGGTAAAAACTCTATTAATACTTTCTAATATTCTATGGAAGATTTTTGGAGTTAGGCGTTGAGTTAGTGTGAGATTTCGAGGCCTCTAGTACCTCGGTGTAGATTTTATAAAAAAAATATATATTATATTATATGGATGTAAGTTTTCAAAAAATAATTGAATATCTCTAAAATAGTAAATCATATGAGAAATTTGAGATCACTGTTTGGTTTGGGATATGGGGTTTACCATTGGGATGATAGATCATTTGAGTGTGTTAGACATTTGGTCAGATCACAAGTGAGGATAAATTATTTAATCATTTTATTATATTTTATTCCAAAAATAATAGAATATCTTCCAAATAGTGCATCATATGATAAATCCAAGACCTCCATTAAATTTTAAATAAGGATTTTACCGTAGGTGTTACATAGCCTTTGTTCCGATGGGTTCTTGGTTACATCACACACAAGGTTATTTATTTTATCTGTTTTTAGTTTAAGAATTTTTATTAAAAGATAGAATATATTTTTGCAAAGAATTTTTCTTAAAATATTTTTGTTTGTTTGATTTATTAAAATTATTTGGTATCTAAATAAATTTTGGGTAGTTAAAAATAATTAAAATAATAATTTTATTATTATTATTGTTATTATTTGTGTTGAAGAAAATGAAAAAAAATTACACGTACAATTAACTTTTTTTATTCATCCACCAAATCGATGAGTGGTATTTCACCTAGGATGAATATTTATGGTCAGGTTAGGTAATAATATTCATCTTCTTACTTATACAACTTAAATACATCTGTGTGGCTAATAAAATTATTTACTTTTGAAAAATATTATTTGGGAAAGGTTAATAGTGATAAGGAGGAGAGATATTAAATAATAATAATAATTTTTGAAATTATTTTGATAATTATTAATTTGAGAAAATAATTTTTGTGTGTAATAAAATTAATATATATATATATATGTGTGTGTGCGTGTGGGGGTTAAAATATATATGTATATATATTTTAGTACAAATTTATATACATTCTATGACACTAAAAATCTAAAACTTCTTCCACTAAGTGTTATTGTTGTTAATATCAAGTGTACAGTGACATATTTTTTAATTTAGATAAATCTCATCAGAAAAAACCTAGTGGCATGGTCTAACTCGATCCACACCTACTAATGAATAATGCTTTTAGACTAATTAATCCAAGAATATGTAATACCTAAGATTAATTAATTATGGTTCATCCTAATTCCCAGTATCTACTCAATTCACTCAAAATTGAAAATAATAATAATATATGGCCTTCACCTTCATCTCAACCAAATAAGAAACATCACTTGAAAATGTAAATTTAATAAACCTAGTATATAAAGGAAAAAATTTATATTTACTAAACATACTATGTGTAGTGATGCTTTATATAGGATAAAGACCTATGTAAGGGTAAGGAATCATGAATGTTTGTGCTTGTAATTCAATTGGTAAAATAATTGTCATTAATATTGACTTTATTACAAAATATTACACAATATATATTACCATATTAGAGAGTTTATAACCGTTGTTTTTTGGTAGGTTTGTCTCACGATCGATGTCCCAAACTAGTGCATGTTGATTATGTTTAGTTAAATACTCAAGAAGATCATTGTAGAGTTGAAATCTATAATGATTACAATGCTTAGAGGACGAGTCATATTGTTTTTTTCACTATATCCGACATATGTGTGAGGGATCCATTTAATATCAATAGTAACTATCTTGGTATTAGAATTTAGATATTTCCATTTCTATGATTCATTCTTAGATGGTGTATTGGATTATAGTAGATGTCTGTATTTTGTGTGTAACTACTTAGTAGTGGTGGTTTTTTTCACAATGTCATTAAATAGTTACCCTCTTCATGGGAGATACTTTTAAATTAGTTTATAGCTAATTTTATTTCTTTAAATGTAAAGGTGTTTTGTCTTTATAATATTCCTATTATCCTCCTTAGTGTTTTAATGTATGAGAGCTATGTTTTTTATATAAATATCTAATGTCTTATTCTTTAAACCTTATGAAAATTAAAAGTCTGGTGAGAATTAATTCATGGAGGGTATGCATCTAGATTTACAGTTTCATGATATTCAGTTTATTATGTTGATGTATCTCATGGTGATGGAAAAGACAAAGGTCATCGAGAGGATGCTATCCTAGAGTAGACCATAATGGGTGGGGAGTCATAAATACTCTCTAGAGGTAAGAGTTATATATATAAATTTTATATTACCCATATAGATGAAATATCAAATAGTATTGAGCTAGTTTCATCCATTGTTATCCAATTCCCCTTGTGTTATATTTTTTTAGAACCATGCTTGTGGTTTATATGTAGTTTATTTCCCATGTGGAGGTCAGAGACATATGATATATGAGTTATTTATCATTATTAGCACTCACCCTAGGGGTATAGGCTCTCATCAATCATAGATGTTTTAGTTTTTTCCCACAAGGTAGTAGAAACATGTTGGTCAAGGTACTGATTAGCGGTTTGGAGAAAGGGAATGTGGAGGAATCCATATGATTCCTCTTATCTTAAGGGAAAAGTGGTCCGCATGACCACGTAGGAAATCACTATTAGTACCACACATGAACTTGATTATTATGTGGGATGTTTTATGATATATATATTTTAGTTCCAAATAATTAATATTTCATACAAGGTATTATCATCTCATATTCTACATGGTTGTATTGCTTATTAGATTCAAGAGAAATACCATCCTTTATTATACCCACACTAGTATTTTATTTTTAAAATTAAGTAGGGATACACAAAATGCTCTTAGAATTTTCTATTCTATTTGGTGATCAATCAATATTATGTGATAATTTTAGGGATTATGTGATGATTCTAGGGTCACATCACTCTTGGGGAAATTTCCTATCTTTTAAAATAAAGATATGCGATATCATCCTAAGAACATACTTGATTTTATTGGTGTAGGATATCATATATTACATTATATGGAGGGTTTTATTCTATAATGTTTCAGGATAGACAATATATTTTCAATTGGTGATCAAGAGACCCATATGGGTTGGGGGCATCATGAGTCAGTATTTTTTTATTTCACAGGATGATATAGATCATAGTAAAAGATAAACCGGTGGTGTTTGTCTAGGCTACCAAAAAATACACACAAAATATTATAGAAGAGGATACAAAACATACCCAATGACACGAGATAAAGTTTTAGATAGAGTTAAAACTTATTATCTCTTTAATAACAAAGACACCATATATGGATTAATCCTTTTGAGCAGTCAAGTCTATTGATTCAGATTTGAGATCTTATATAGTGAGGTTTTATTCAACCAAGTGTATTGATTTAGGGTTCTTGATGTTGTTTTTAAAAAATTGTGATGATTTTTTTGTGTTTTTGGATCAATTACCATCTCTTGAATCATGTTATAATGATTAAACAGAATCCACAGAAATTTAAAATTAATTATTTCAATCACCCAAATCATGAAATATGGTTCTCAATGATCAACTTATGGTTAGGATATCATCAATTCTAGGTAAAGAAAAAATATATTCCATATAATACGTTAATATTTTCTTATAGGCATTGTGAATTTTTAATCATGTTCATCCTCATGAAAGATCCTATCAAGTCTGATGGATTGATGAAATCAGAGTTCTAAAAATTTTGGGATTAATTTTTGATGGTGTTTATTGATTACATACTTCTATATTTTGATTTATATTATGAGAATATAGAACATCAATTATAAATAATAATATTTATTCTATTTCTTATATTTATTAATATTGAAAAGTTTATTTTTAGACCAATGAGGCCAATTTCATGCAGAATATTATGTATCGTCCTAAAGTAGGTGTGTATCTATCAATGATTGAGGTGGTTTTTCCTTGGGGATCCTTAAAAATGGTGTATTGGTTAAATTCTTCTTTAAACTTATAATAAATTATAAGATGGTTTGTAATGAATTAACATAGATTTTGACTCCATTGATAGAATTGACATGGGAGGATCATGAATTTTTTTAGACTGATGAGTTCCATGAATCTATTTGAGTATCTAAAGAAGAAGATGGTCCATGCTCCTGTTATTTATTTTATAAATGAGGGAGTTGTATTAGATGTATATTTCAATATGTCACCTCTTGGACTAGTTTGTGTTATTATACAAATAAGAGTGTTTTATCACTTATGGGCCTTAGAGATTTCATCCCTATGAACATTACTTTACACCCATGACATCAATCTTATTATAGGTGGGTTTTCTCAGATGTTGTGGGGAAATTAATTTATTAGTAAATTCTTTATGGTCATCACCAATCAAAAACGTTTTATGTATATATTCTCTAAAAAAATAATTATTTGCAGTTGTAAAATTTGATCAAATTATTCTAGGATTATAAATTTTATATTTCATATAAACCGAGGGATAAGAATGTTATTTTTGATGCACCAAGAATCAATTCATACCAGGATATTGTGTGTGACTCTAATAATGGTTAGTTGTTGATAGAGGATATTCCTATGATGCTCCTCGATATGTGAGATGTTGATAGTATATGGTGTCTCTATCAAATGACAGTGAAGTCATATTTGGTGTAGTGGGTGGAGGAGACCTGACTAGATGATTTAGAATTTTTTTGTGTGGAAATATCTAGTTATCTATGGTGATTCTCCAGAAGTATTGTTTGAGTAAAATCAACATTGGGTTTTGTTATAGGGGAGGATTTTTTCTCTATCCACGATGGGATAGGTGGTTCTCCATGAGTTCTAAAAATCACCCTTGGCATAATATATATGTGTGTATAAATTAATATTTTCCTTGAGAGTTCTATTTTGGAGGCATTGAATGAAAATATTGATCACAGGGTTTCTATGTTGATGTTTAGTCTTTGACGAGCATAGCATTCCATGTAGGTTTTTTAGACTCCAGATGTTTCATACATGATTTGAGAGGAAATATTGAAGGAATGTTTGATCAGTTTTCCTCATGACCGGAAGAGATAATATGGTACATTGGTTATCATGGACTAAATGGTGATTTAATCTAATTTTATAGTTATTAACTATTTATGTGTGATGGATATTTTATCATGGAAATATCTACAGTAGTTGGTTAAGTATCATGGAGTTATGAAGACAATCATCTCTGATTGTGATACCCATTTAACTTTAAAGGTGTGGATAAGTCTCTAGTATTCTTTTCTCTATTAGTTATTCATATCAAATATGTCATCCATAATAGGATGTCTATATAGAGAATACTGTACAAAAATTAGAGTTCATTTATCATGCTTGCACTCTGGATTATGGAGGATCATGCATGTGGAAAATATCTTTAGTGGAGTTTTATTAAAATAAAAATTATGCATTCTCTATTAGAATGGATCCATTCAATGATCTTTATGCTAGACCTTTCTAATATCTATGTGTATAGAATAAAAATTATGGTGTATGAAATACATGTGTTAATTAATATAGCATTTTATTTTTATAAATATTATATTGATTATAAGATGAGACCTATGGAGTATGATGTTAGAGATTATGTGATCTCAAATTTATTTCATCATTATGGTAAATGGAGGTTATGTCACAAAACTAATAATTCTACCTAATTTTTTAGATCTTTCGGTTTACTGGTGCGTGATTGAGGTGTTTTGAACCAGTTATCACTTCCCCCACTAATATATTGGGCCCCTAATTCCTTTCACATATCATAGATTTTGTTAAATTTATAATCAATCATGTGTATTTACAATATATAGTTGGAAGATAATAATGATGTTCCAATAAATGAACATGCTCATAATATCCAAGACTATCCAGAGAAGGTTTTGGGTGAGCACCCTATTCTTTTGGTTCATTTTCTTTGCCGAACTAGTTTCTTATAGGGGAGTTCATGGGAACCTGAGTCACATATGCATGCTTAATATTCTAATTTATTAAAAATTTTATTTTTTAGGATGATATTTCTGAAACTTATGGGTTTATTGGATGATTTAAAATTTTTTATTCTTATTCTTTATTTCATTGACATGTATTAGTCTTGTTTTTGTTATTGAAGGATCCTTGAGAGGTATCTTATGTGGTGGTTGTTTTATCTCCTTTTATTTATTTCTTAGGATTTCATCTAATTTATGTGGACAATAATTGTTTAAGGGTTATATGATATAAGGTACTAGTTTTCTATAGGCCATTGCTTGAGTTTATTTTGGAGATTATAGATACTAATGAAAATTTGAAGGAGTGGATGTGACATTGGATCTTGAATTTATGATGGGTTAAGGGAATTTCTACTTGGTAATTTTTGTTTTGATGTGATATAACCTTTGGGAGTTTTTTAAATTTTAGTTGAAGGCACATGCTACATGGATATAGACTATGTAGCATGAATCCTTATGGTAGAAAGTTGGTAGATCTTCCATTTATGATGGGTGGGCTTGGAAATATTTATCCCAATAATTTATTGAGTAATGTAGTGTATCTCATGAGATAATGTATATTATGAATGAATATATTTTAATATTTTTTCATAATGATGTTGGTATGATTATTCACATATGTTATGTGTGAAAATGATGCTAGATTTTTTCACAACAATGTGTGGTATTTGACCACTAGAAGAGGAATTTTAATGTCTTTGATAGTTTTTTTAAAATTCAGAAATGTTCAAAAGGAATATTCTCACTCAACCACTCACATAGTGTATCACTTTCAACTCACTCTCCCCTTTTTTCATTTTTTGTGGGTTATAACCAAAAAAATGAATAATACTGGTTAAACACCATCTTTTATTCATTTATTTTTTTATTTTGTTCTGTTTTTTGATGTACAAAACTATTTTGTTTTTATACCATTTTTTGGAGATAAAGATGAAAAGATGTAAAAAATAACAATATAATAGGTATTGTGGACCCACTTCCCAAAACAAGTGTAGGTACCCTTTCACTCACTCTATTATAAAGATTCTTCACCTAAAATTCTCATGGAAACACCCTCTCCCTCACAATTGGTCAAAATAAAAGATTAATTTACATAAGATGTGGGTAGGTTGGGATAAATTGTCTTGTAATGTGGCTACCTAATAGGCATTTCAGGGTACCTAAGGATTAAAAAGGGTAAAATTTCAAGGTGAAAAAATAATATTTTTTTATGAAGGGAATTTTAATGAATAATGACCTCTATCATGAATGTATCACATTTGAATTTTATTACATAAAATAAATTCAAGATAGGTTCTAGTTTATCTACATGATACAAGACTGTCATTTAATTAATTAAAAGGACATATATAAAATAAAGGGCATAGAATGTCTCTTAGGTTTGGGATTAAAATATTGGTTAGTCCTAATGAGTAATGGGTTTCAAAAATCCATTAAACACCTATGAATGATTTGAAAAAAAATTCTAAAAAATGATTCCATAGAAACGTTCATTTGAAAATCATTTTTACAAAAGTACTAAAATTTTCCAAAAAATTAACACAAGCATGAAAAGTTATTTTGAATATTAAAATTAAGATCAAAGAGGGTGAAATGTAAAAATATTATACAGTAAGAGAAAAAGAGAAGAAAGAACAAAGTTGATGAAAATCCAAATAAACATAATAAAGTTGGGGAAAAGTAACAATTCAATAAGATAAGAAAAAAGGGATGAAACACGAATGATGAAGAAAATACTAAAAAACCCAGGAATGTACTCAGCCCCACACCATGAGTATACAATGTCCTCACTATTATAAAAAGAATGTGGGAAGGAGGGATAAAACATGGTGGGTTTCATGGGTATGTTTCTCCTTGAAGGATGATTTACTCCACTGAATGCTTTAGAAAATCCTTGTAAAAGTGTTTAAGTCTATCCAAATTAATAGTAATAATTTGGACAATCTTCTCATGAAAACCTATATTGCACCAAAGGGTAAACATTAGTAAGTGTAAGGACCGAGACATCAGAAATAAAGCTTACTGGGTAGATATTTAGACTAGAATTATACATGAGGACCTTCTAACCAATATGAAACTTCTCATGATGAATCATCCCACCATGGATCGGCTTTTTCTTCTGTTTATAGATTCATTGAATCTTATATGAATCACATATAATTTCTTATAAGTCAAAAATTTTCAACATTCTATGCTCAACTACATCTGAAAGATTCATATTACCTTTGCTAACATCCAAATATGCATGTTGATCTACCTCCACAGGGAGGTGAAAATCCTTTCCAAACACAATCTGATATGGTTTTATTACATTCAGGGTTTTAAAAAATGTATAGTATTCTACAATTACATCATTCAATTGGGAAATCAAATATTTCCAATTGGGTTGTACCATTTTTTCCAAAATTTTCTTAGCTTCCCAATTTAATATTTATGCTTGTCCATTAATTAGGGGGTGATATGAAGTGCAGTGTTTATGAACAACCCCATAATCATAGAGAATGTTTTTCATGTTGTGATCGAAAAACTGTAAACCTTGATCACTGATGTTGAATCTTGGAAAACCAAACTTTCTAAAAAAAATAAAACCTCACAAAATAAACAACCACTCGAGATTCATAGGTATTGTTTTTATACAAAATAAACAACCACTCGAGATTCATAGGTATTGTTTTTATTTTCTTCAACCCACTTACAGATTTAATCATAAACTAGTAAAATTTACACAAAGCCAAATGAATTTTGAAAAGGACCCATGAATTCAACTTCCCATGCATCAAAGATTACAGAGAATAACATGTGTTGCTGGGGAATTTCATTTATCAAAGATATATTCTCAGTGAATTGACATTATGAGAATGACTTATAAATCCAATGGTAATCCCTATAAAATGTTGGCCAAAAAATGACAGAGTCAAGGACCTTTTGAGTTGTTTGTTGAGATCCAAAGTGGACCTCATAAGAAAAAGTGTGGAAAAGGATCAAAGCAGAGGTGAACTCAAATCTAGGGGAACAATGAATAATGAATTGGCCACTACAAATTCTCCACAAATATGGTTCATCCCCAATGTAACATCATGAATCATTATTAAATCTCTAGGACTGGGAAGTACTGAAATCATTAGGGACCCTAGATACTACTATAAAATTTTCAATGTCTTTATACCAGGGTTAAAGGTCCAAAACTTCACAAAGGTTCTCATGAGGGAATAATTATCCTATAGGAAGGGACGAGTCAACATGGTAGTCCAATGGTGATGAAATATTGATAACATGGTCAGCTACCACATTTTATACTCCTCTCTTATATATATTATCAAGGTCAATCTTCTGGAGGAGGATCATCCACCGAATGAGCTGGGGCATAACTTCATGTTTCTTAAGGATAAAATTAAGGGCAAAATGATCAGGAAAGTTAATGATTATTGACCCAAGAAGACATGAAAAAACTTCCTAGGAAAACACAATAGAAAGGAGTTTTTTCAGTGGTCATGTAGTTTTACTAGGATAAGTTAAGGGTACATGAGGCATACACAATGACATGAGGAGACTTATTAACCCTTGGTGATAAAACTACCACAACTACAAATTTAGATGCATCAAACATAAGTTTGAATGTGAGATTCCACCATAGTGGTTAGATGATGGTAGGTGATGTGCGACTTCTTTTTAGTGATGTGAAGTAATCCTAACAATTTTTATTAAACAAAAACTCCGAATTATTTTCTAATAATTGTGACAAGTGATGTTAGAGCTTACTAAAGTCTCTAAGGAATCAATTGTTAAAACCAAAATGACCCAAGAAATATCACACATCACGAACACATTTTCGATACGAAAGGGATTAAATTAGTTCAAATTTGTATTTATCCTCTTGAATTACATCATTTGAAATAACATTACAAATAACTATCCCTAGATCAAAAATGAAATGGAATTTATCAAAATTTAATATGAGATATTTTTCAATGGAATGGTGGAGAAAAAAACCTAGCTGTGATAATTAGTCATCAAAGGAAGAACCATAAGTTGTGAAATTATCCATAAAAACATCCATAAAATCCTTAAGGTACTCAAAAAATATAATCAACATACATCACTAAAAAGTACTAGTTGAACTATAGATACAAAAAGTAATCCTTGTATATGAAAATTTGATGAATGGATAGGTAAATATTGTATTTTCTTAATCCTCTGGGCCATATAGATTATAAAAAAACCCAAATATCCAAAAAGGAAAAAATTATGGTACTTTCCAGCCAATATCTATAACTTTTGTTCAATAAAAGGAAGGGAAGAGTGGTCCTTTCATGTGTATTGATTCAGTTGATGGTTATCAATAAAGTCTCACAAACTATTTTGCACTCGAGTTATTTCCAATTCATTCTATTGGTTTGAGACAACCACTATTTCTTTTTTAGGGAAAATTTTTATTGGAATAACCCATTTACTACCAGATATAGCATATATGATCCCATTAGAAATCATTTTAATAAATTATAATTTTACAAATTCCTAGAGGGTATGATTAAATTGGAATAGAGATTAACTTAAATTTTTATCCTCATCATCTAAAAGTATACGATGCATACAAATAGTTGGGTTAATCCTAAGAATATTATCCAATGTCCAACCTATTTACCTTAAACTCTCTCAAAAGGACTTGTTGTTTTGATTCATACTATGGAGAGATTTTTTTTTGGAAATTATGATGGGAAATTGGTCAATACCCTAGGGATAGATATATTTAAAATTAGATGGAAGTGGTTTTAATTCTAGAACTTTTGGTTTTTTGATTGGGGGAGGGGATTTAGTGGGTGTGAGGTCCGTGTAACTATCTATCTACTCATTTTTATTATATATGGAAAGATAATCAATGATAGTGGGATTTTATAGAATCATCGACCATTATGTGTATCTTATAATGAACACAATCATCAATTAAATCATAAAATTTACACTATTTTGAACCCACACAACAGTAACATGAATAAAAAGTCAATTCATCCAAAGGTGAAGAAGAGGAAAATGAATTAGAGTATGTGTTGAGGAGAGAATTTTGTGTGTGTGTATCTATAATTAAAGAGAAATTCCATTGAATTGTGGTTTCGCCCAAATTTACCCTACAGGTATGTGGTCGTTGTAGTATAAGTAGGGGTCAAATCCAAAGGGACCGAAGAGGAAACCTAGAGACACTCTGAATTTGGAGAGATTTGGCTATGGAGTGGCCAACTATTTGGATTAATTTGATTTGAAACTAGTGATTTAATTTTAAGAAAAAATAAAAAAAACATACAATTACTTAGTATAGAACAATTAATGGAGATGAGTTGATCCTAAGATGTTACTAGGGTTAGATTAGATGTATTTTTTTTTCTTAAAACGTTTCAGTTCACTAATTAAAGATGTATCAAAAAATGATATAATTCATCAACATCATTCAGAAATTCAATCCTTACACAATTCCAAGGATAATAAACAATGCACTTAGAGGATCAATTTAATGATCACTCCATGGAATTGGATGGTACTAGCACTCGAAATGTGTCATTGTTAAAGTTGGCGAAGATGAAGAAGAAAATAATCATCAAATGGAAATCTTAAATTAATAAAATGATTACAGAATTTTAGATCATAAAATAACATCCAATATACCCCATGAAACTCCCCAGGACCAACCCATAAGGGTTTATCCCTCCATTGGTAGTATTATCTCAAAGAAAGTAGAAAGCAAACTCATAGGGGAAGAATTGAAGAAGAAAAATAAAACATCGACAAAAAAAACGCGATCACTCCACCGTTGTGTGAACAAAATCACAAGGTTTGGTGTGAATAAATTAACAACTTGAGGCAACGGTTTTAAGATGATAAGAGGAAGAACAGAATAAGAGAAGAAGAAGAACTTTTATTGAAAAATAAGGTGATTGAAACAACTTACATGAGAAGGAAAAACGCTACAAGGACAATTTTGCATAAGAACATTACAATGAAAACAAATCTCCAAGATGATAAGAAAAATATGAGATGCTAATTCCCTTAACCACCAGATCCTTATATAGGCATATGATAAGCCTTATGTCCACCCACTAACAATTAAGAGAGTTAAAAGGAGGGTGAAGAATCAAAAGGAAATTGATGTTACAAAGTTGACGACAAAACCATCCAGATTCGTCCACCATATTGATGTGGGAATTTGTAATTGAAGAAGGCCGAATCTGGAGGGGTTATAGAGGAGAAATATGGTCTTCCATCGGTCCTCTATGAGCTGTAAAATGTTCTAGAAATTTAGCGCAACCTTTTTGATGTTATGGTCGAAATGGTGGGACGACTTTATGTGCATTCATGTCGGGCCCACCATTTAAATCTCAACTTCATATCCTTTATCATCATAAAAACATCAGAATTAGCTCTGGCGACAGTTGAATAAAATGATACTCATATATTTTATCTTTCTACTATAAAACATTGAGCTTAATTTGGATTTGTTTGTGGGCCCCACATTTGTTTGATGGGCCTTAGGCCCATTATGATTTTTCAATCAAATTTCTTTATTTAGGAGAAAATATCTCCATCTTTCCTTGGGATTCATCCATCGGACCTAAAAGATAAAAATTTCCAAATAAAGTGCGGAATCATATAAAAAAATATCACATTAAAATGATGAACATTGTATTTTTCAAAAGCAATTTATTGAGTGGGATCAAATTGACACTTTAAGCATGAATTGCACAATGATGGAAAATGAAGTTCATTTTCTGAATTGGAATAAAATTGATGTTTATGAATTTTGAAACACATTAATATTAAGATATTAAAAATGAATATTGGCCACTTTCAGTGAATAATCACACCCCCAAACATGATTTTTTCTAGTCCCGAGCAAAATATATTACAAATATGAAATTCGAATCCCTTTTACAAAAAATTTTAATACACATTTCTCACCCAAAGACCTAATATAAAAAAATTATGAAATCCATCAAAATAATTTAAAACAAGCTAGTTCCAAAAGTATATCCCAAGCCTAAGCCCATTACTTTGTTCAAATTCATCACCACATTTTATCCAATTTCAATTAAGCATGATAAAGTGTTGTGCATCACAAAAGATACGGGGCCCATTTTATTGTTCAAGGGGAAAAATGGAAGCTCTAGGTGGGAATCACATTAAACCTTAAGATGAGTATCCAATTTTTTTTATTTTTATTTTTTATTTTTTTTAACCACAATAGATATGAAAATTCAAACTCTAAGCAAGAAAACTATGGAGTCATGATCCCCAAGTGCCAGACGCCACACATATTATCAATTCCATTCTCTAAAATAGAGATATAAATCCCAACTCTGGGCAAGAAAACTATGGAGTCATGAACCCCAAGTTCCAGACGCCATGCATTTGGAAAAAACATTTCTCTATGTGGTCATTATTATTATTTTTCAAATTTTTTTTTTGTTTTTGTTTTTATTGATTTTTTGGATACTCAAATTAAACTAAAAGTGACCCCATAACACTATTCTATAATGAAAGGTACCCAAGAACTCAAATTTACACCCACGATCCAATAGACGTGCATTGTGGCATTTTTATTAAGAGGATGAAAATGTAAAATTTGAAAAATCACATCAGACAACCGCACTTTCCAAAAACTATGTTCATGAACATAAACATGCATTTAAATTAGAATAAAGGCATACAAAATTATTTGATATTTTATTTCATAGTTTTCAATGTGTTTTATCATGTTCATGGTTAATGAAATTTTTCTTTCCATGCATGTTATTATTAAAAAAAATCAATTTTTTATTTCATATCCCCCCAATATAGAATAACATTGTCTGCAGTTTTTAAGAAAACATAGAAGGGGCTATGGGAGAGTTGTTAAAAGGGTAAATTTAAAATGATAATAATGGAATGAATTCACCTAGTGGCTGATGATGAAAGTGCGTGCCACAGTCTCTCTTTAATCCTAGATTCGAGTCTCAATAGCTTGGATGGCTATGATGGGATTTTCCCCATGGCCTACATCATGTCCTTAATTTTTTTTAGTTTTTTAACATATAAATAAACAAAACAAATAAACTTATGATACATTGTATTCTTTTTAAATTTCTAGGTAAGGTATTACTCAGAGATCACGCCACGTGACACAGATGAATATGGCGCCTTCCTTTCATACCCATCCATACTCATAATAGAAGAACATGTCAACAATATATGGTAATTATATATATGAAAAATAAAAAATATTAAAAATAATAAAATAAAGGTGATTCACAATGATTGGAAAAATGAAAACCATGGGTTGCCTCTCATGCAGCGCTTTTGTTTAACGTTGTTAGCTCGACTTGAACCCCCCAACTTATCCAATTCCAACTTTCAAAATTTTAATGAACCCATCTTTCTCCACTTCAACTTGATTGAGATTAATTTTTTTAGATTCTTTTCCTTTTATAAATCAATGTTCTAAAATAAATTTGAAGATACAAGGAATTTCTGAAAGGGTTGATCTAGTTGCATTTTTTGTCTTGCCTAAGACATCAAGGTTCAATATAACATTATTGCTTTCATGAGAAGAATGAATGACTAAATTATTGTCATGGGTATCACCTATAATGGAATTCTTGTGTGGGGAATGAAGGATAATGATTTTGAGTTCTGGTCGATTGTAATTTCCTAATGAAGATTGGAAATTTGAATGAAGCCTATTTCTTCTCCAAAAAATTTAGAAATAATTGGTTCTGTTTGAAAATATGATTCATCCTCAAAAGTGTCTAGTTAAATTTCAGGAGTGTATATGGGCTCAATTTTTGGTATTTCTCCCAATTTTTCACTGATTGGTGTTTTTGAAAAATCATCAATAGAGAAATATTCAGGACTCTCTATCCACAATGTCAAATTTCCCTCTTGTGAATACAAAAAATCAGTTTACACTTGATTTAATCACGCATCAACAATTCATTGATTATCTTCAGCTATCCCAAATCCAATGGTTGGGTCTTCAATAAATTCATGTGCGGTTTGTGGGAGACATGATTCTTATATTAGTAATGGGGAAGAGACAACATGAGTGGGAATGGGTTCCAGAACCATTTAAATTCATTGTAGTTCTACTCTTAAGGATGAAACCTCATAAGTTATTCTCTCCATTTGCTGGAAAAATTTCTCAAGTAATTGTTGTGGATAATGACGATCAAGCGGTTCAGACAGATGGTCTATTCCAGGAGGATAATTATGTTGTTGGAATTCCACAGGTGAATGTTCAAATTGTTCTTGTTGGGATTGAAACTCATTATAGGTTGGAATGTTTTGTAGAGCATAAGAGTTAAAACATTGTGCCTCAATTTGTTGTTGACTTTCCCACCAATATAAACTTTAATGGTCATTGTACATCACAATTGGTGTGGGGTATTCAATGTAGGGAGAGGTGCCCCATGTTTGGGTTTGTTCAAAATGGACTTCCATGAGAATGATATTGGGGGTGAGAAAAATATGTGTGTGTCTAAGTTAACTTACTAAGGTCCTTGGAAACAGTGCCAAAATTTGGTTTCGCCCAAATTTACCCTACAGGTATGTGGTTGTTGTAGTACATGTAGGGGTCGAATCCACATGGACCGAAGAGGAAACCTAGAGACACTCTGAATTTGGAGAGAATGGAGTGGCCAAATATTGGGATTCACTTGATTTGAAACTAGTGATTTAATTTAAAGAAAAAATAAAAAAAACATACAATTACTTAGTCTAAAACAATTAATTGAGATGATTTTATCCTAAGTTGTTTCTAGGGTTAGATTGGATGTATTTATTTTCTTATAACGTTTCAGTTCAAAAATTCAAGACGTATCAACAAAATGATATAATTCCTCAACATTATTCACCAATTAAATCCTTAAAAAATTCCAAGTCTAATCATCAATGCAATTATAGGATCAATTTAATGATCACTCGAAGGAATTGGATCATAGTAGCACTCGAAATTTGTCATTGTTAAAGTTGGTGAAGATGAAGAAGAAAATAATCATCAAAAGGAAATATTAAATTAATGAAATGATTACAGAATTTTAGATCATAAAATAACATCCAATATGACCCATGAAACTCCCTAGGACCAACCTATAATGGTTTATCCCTCACTTGATTATATGATCTTAAAGGAAGCGGAAATCATACTCATAGGGGAAGAATAGAAGAAGAAAAATAAAACATCAAGAAAAAAATAAGATCACTCCACAGTTGTGTGAACAAAATCACAAGGTTTGGTGTGAATAAATTCACACCTGGAGGCAAAGATTTCAAGGTGATTAGATGAAGACAAAAATAATAGAAGAATTAGAAATTTTATTGAAAACTAAGGTGATTGAAACAACTTACATGAGAAATAAAAACACTACAAGGACAATTTGGCATAATAACATTACAATGAAAACAAAGCTCCAAGATGATAAGAAAAATATGAGATGATTATTCCATTCACCACTAGATCCTTATATTGGAATATTAGGAGCCTTAGGTCCACCACCCAATAATTACTTCACCCCCAACAATTAATAGAGTCAAAAGGAGGGTGAAGAATCAAAAAGAAATTGACGTTACAAAGTTGACCACAAAAGCATCCAGATTCGTCCACCGTTTTGATGTGTTAATTTTTAATTGAAGAATGCGAAATATGGAAGGGTCATAGAAGATAAATATAATATTATATATGTCCTCTATTATATTTAAAAATTTAAGGAAATTTGGCGCATACATTTGGATGTTACAGTCAAAATGGTGGGATGACTTTATGTGCATTCATGTCAGGCCCACCATTTAAATCTCAACTTCAGATCCATTTATCATCATGAAAAATTCAGAATTAGCTCCAGACACAGTTTAATATAATGATCCTAATATTTTTATCTTTATAATTTAAAAATCTGAGTTTCATTGGGATTCGTTTGTGGGCCCCACATTTGTTTGATGGGGTTTAGGCCCATTATGCTTTTTCCAGCAAAGTTCTACATTCAGGCGCACAAATCTCCATCTGACCTTGGGATTCATCCATTGGACCTAACATATAAAATGTTCCAAATATAGTTATTAATCATATACCAAAATATAAAATTATAATGATGAAAAATGTATTTTTAGAAAGCAATTTGTTGAGTGGGCCCAAATTGACACTTTAAGCATGAATTGCACAATGACGGGAAATGAAGTTCAATTTATGAATTGGTCTAAAATTTATGTTTATGAAATTTGAAACACATTAATATTAAGATATTAAAAATTAATATTATCCACTTTTAGTGACTAATCAAATTGAAATGAATAGTGGAGTTCTCTTCAATAGGGTGTTTCATAGAATCATAGATGTTGAAACATTTCTTTTTCACCACTGAACACCATGAACATATTATTGTTGTGAATGTTGATGATAATATTTAATATTTAAAGAAATTGAATTCCATTTATAATAGGATAATGACATTGGGTTTGAGTATATTCCACATGAATAATGTATAAGTCTACAGGGTAGATGAAATCCTTTAATCTTATGAGGGCATACTTGATCTATCCTAAATGGTGTGATGTGCTCCAGTTGGCGAGTTGGATGATGGTTCCCAATGGTTGAAGCTACCCAACCTAAAGATAAGTATACAATGAGAAATCAATCATGTTAATCAAATCACCTAAATCAAGTATCACATTAAAAAAATTTATCTCCTGGGGTGAATGGTATCATGAAGGGGAATAAAGCTTTCAATTTGGTTGGATTCATTGGTTGTATAAAAGTAGAGACATTTCTCAAAAGGTTTATTATATAATTACCCTTTAATATTTGTCTATGGGTGAAAATATATTTAAGAAATTTGGCAGAGTGGGGGATTTATTTTACTATATCTAATAAATGAATGTTAACTTGTATCTTTTTAAATGTATCCATTATTTCTTTATCAATATAATTACCAATATTTTTCTTCAATTTAACGAGTATTTGGGGGAAAGGAAAATTAATAGATTGTTTAGAGGAATCTGGAATAACAACTTGTTTACCCTTTTTATTTTGTTTTTATTCATTAAAATATTTTGACAGAATAGAAATAGGGTATTAAAGTGGGGGACTTACCTACTGTGTAGAATTAGTGAAGGAATAAATTTTATTACCACTTTGAAGTGTGATTTCACAAACATTAACTTTTTTATATTATATTAGTAATAGGTTAGGATGGTAATTTACCCTAAACATGAATCTTTATCTCACTAATGGTGTTTTCCATTTTTTTCACCCATGTTCATAGGTCTTGAATAGCCGACTGCATGGTCTATTAGAACTGGTGGTTTTTGGGATTCAATTTTTTTCACCATATCCTCAAGGATTGGTTTATGTTTTGGAGGAGTATGATTGTTTCAATAAGGTGAAGGAAAATAAGGTTGCACACATTGGCCCTGTTAATACCAAATCTATTTATGGTAGCTTGAATTGCCTCTTTATCGATACCATGGTTGTTCTCTCCAACCAGGATTTGGATTTGAGCTAAATGTTTCTTTCTTGAGTGGTGGTGCTTTTTGAAATAGATTCCCCAGAAATACTTATGCACAAGACTTAGATGAGTTTGGAAGATGGGAGAACTAGTTAGATAAATGAGTACTATCAGAAAAAATTCAACAATGAAATAGAATGGGAAGAGATTTTGGATTACCTTGATCTTTAGATAATTTTCTTACAAGGGTATGGATCTCATCATATTTAATATATACCTTTTTCTAGATATTAATTACTTACCCCATTAACTCCTCAAGTTGGTATAATTTGTAGTGTACCAAACTGCTGTGCATTTTGAGCCATGTTAGCCATAAGTCTTGAGAAGTGGATATATTTTTATCAACTAAAGCACTGCTAATTACAACATCTATCATTCCATGATCCATGGGGAAAAGTCCCTCATAAAAGTATTGAATTATAAATTTTTCACTATTTAGTGGTGGGGATAACTTCAACAATTCCTTTTGAATATTTCACAATATTCATGAAGGATATCTCCTTGTGATTTCATAATGAGCCACATTTATTGTCTAATTGATTCAGTTCAAGAAGCAGGTAAATAATTCTCTATAAGGAGTATTTGTTTTGTCATTCCAGCCCCCAATTGTGGTATGATGATAGTATAGAAAATCCTTGGATACACAATCAAGGGAGAAAGGGAAGGCCTTAAATATTTTGAGGTCTACAGTCACATTTTGGAGTTTTATGGTGGAGAAAATTAAGTGAAACTCCTAAATATGTATTTGAGGGTCCTCACCATGAAGACCAATGAATTTAGTAAGGATTTAGATGAGTCTCAATCTTAGATCAAAGTTGGCTGCTTCCCCAGGATATTAGATGTATGCGAGTTGGTAGTCCACATCTAGGGTGGTAAGTGATTTCATGGTTATGTTATTTTCATCCCTGTTTTTTGGAATTTTATTTTTTTAAAATTTATATTGAGTTATACCACTTGAGGTTCCAAAAATGTTTCCTCAATAATAATAGACACTCAAACTTTAGATAACCTAATTTTTGAGTGAAGTGACTTTTCAATTTCAAGGTCTATTTCAAACCATTTTTCTTTTTTGGAATGGGTCATTGAAATAAGTTATGATTTTTTTTTTTGTTTTTTAGAAAATAATAATAAAAAAAACATAAAAATAATAAAGGTATATAATCGAATATAATTATATATAATTATATATAATTATAGATAAACATATAGATAGAGATAAGAAACACATAAGTAAAAAACGTACAAACAAAAACAAAAACAAAAATAAGAAAATCAAAAGGGAAGGGGGAGATATTGAAAATAGAAAGAAATAAGAAATAAAATGGATTAAAAGATCTTTTACCCCAAAAAATGGCACCAAAATTTGATCACATTTTTAAGAACATCCAATTAGAAACTGTATTTACTAGAATTTCTATAGTATAGAAGGAACCCTACGTCATTTATCAAAAAATCCTTTAATAATTAATTAAGAAATATGGTATTTATTGAAAAAATAAAAGGGGAACAAGATTCTTTATATCTTGGGGTTTGAGGATTTAATAATCCAAAAGAAAATGAAAGTAATAAAACAAACTATAAATTAAAAAATAGATTAAGGTGATCAACCAGGGAAAATATCATGATGATCATCCTTCATCACATAAAGAGATAGGGCTTAGGTAGTTTAATAACTATTTTTTAACATTAATAAATAGAAATTTTACCGAGTTTACACTAGGATACCGCTTTGGGTTTGGTCAGAAACACAAACCTATTCACTAACTAACGTCTATGATAAAGTGATTTGTGTCTGAATTGATCACCAAAACTCACAGTGGAAACACATGAAGAACTCAACATGTTTTCCAGGTCTGTATATTGTCTCATTGTATTACCATGAAATCAATTTAAATAAAAATTTTAGTGATTTTGAGAGTAAAATTTACCAATTTGAACCACATAAACACTATAAGGGAAATGGAGGAAAAAGTGGTGAACAGTGTGCGGAACATCACACAAATGGGTACCCCCAATCATTATCATATGAGATAAGTATGAAATACCAGTGTATAAATGTATTGGAGAAGAATATAGAATGTAGAAAAGAAATATAAGGTGTTTAGAACCCCATAGAAAGGGAGGAAGCCATAGATGTTGTAGTGGAACTTCCAATAGACTCCCAAACTTATATGATAAGGAGATGTATCCTTTTGGTTTCCATATTGGAAGAAATTTTCTTCCTAGTCGAACTCCCAAATGAAGTTCCCTAATTTCCCTTTTATATCAAAATGTGAGGTGGTTTTTGGAACCAAGATTTCAAGATACCACTTGTAGCGTGGTTTGGGAATAGTAAAATGCCTTATCACAACTTGTAAAAAAAATTGTTTCCATACCCCATATCTCTCTACCTGAAATATTTGGTGTCTGAATAATTTATAAAATGGCCTATATTCCCAAAATAAAGAACAAAAAATTTGACTTCATGTTGATTCTTTTTCCTGGATATATCAGTTTGGTTGGACCACTTAATGGATAAATTGGGCTTGGGTGTATTCATAAGAGTAGTAGAAAACATCATTTTAGATCTTCCCAAAAATTATCAGAACAATTGGAGGTATTTATTAGCTTATGTTTGGGGTTGACTCCACATGTGTTCTTGGATTCCTACACATTTTGGCCCATTTTTCTTCAATGTCATCCCAAGTTCTCCAAATCACCCCCACCTATAATGAAATCATAAAAACAAGTGAAATTACCCTTTATAACAGTTATTAAAATTAGATTAATAAATTAAACATTAATTCTAATTTGTTATTATATTTTTAATCTTCAATTAAATACCTATTTAATACAGTGGTGTAGGAGTGAAAGAAAACAATTAATTGTGGTGCTATCAAGAAATATACCTTAGAAGTTGGTCAATGTATTATTATACATGAATAAATTAGCCTAGTAAAAATGATTAAATTTAATTCCCTAAATATATTATAATAACTCATAAGCACACCTTGGTTTCAACTGATGTCTTAGGACATAAGGTGCCTAGGATTTTTCCTTTGGGCCCGACCATGTTTAGCTCGAGATTTACTATGGATGCCAAAGATTTATCGAGAGGATTATACTTGGATCCCTATAGATAAAATTAATTCATTATCACTATTATTTTTCTCAACCCTTGAGGTTATGTATGCATTTATTACACCTTGGATTATTTTTATCAATATCTTTATATCTTGATATCCATTTAATATAAATGTGAAACTTAATAATAAATCCCTATGTGGATGCCTGGGAACTATACCATGGGTCCTTGATCATGCATGAATATCTCTAAACAAATATTACCTTGTATTATAATATATACACGATGGAACATTTAGATACATTTCGACCCGAGACTAAGTAGGTATCATTGCCCAAGTGTCCTTGAGGAACCTGAGTCGAGTGGTTTACATTTATCCTCGCTGCACTGATCATTTATTATATACCTTTACAATTATAATTTTATAATAAAATATTTTATAACATTAGACACCATTTTTGGTGGACTACTTAGTATATCTTGCAAACCTTTTGGTCCTTGGTTTGGTTCCCAAATAGATATCACATGGTTGAAGGTTCAGGACCATGGAATTTGTTGTGTACTATTATGATTTTACATGGAAGCTCAAGAGAATTGGACTGAGATGATGCTCAATATTCTTATGGGGATAAAATTTAGGTATTTTTTTATTATTTATTCCAATTTTATTACTTCTTAATTTATTGTATTCTTCTTTTACAATATATCAATTTTTTGCATGATTACTCATTTATTTATTTATGACGATCAGTTGTCATTTATAATGATGCCTTTATTTATTATTTCTTCCATGGTATTTATTTTGGATCTAGAGGGTATATTTCATCAATTTAACACCTTTATTACGTCACTACTTGTAAGAAGAATATAGCATATGGGGAGGAGTTCTTTAGGCCCATTGGTCAACCAGATCGAGTCACCGTTCTAAGTAGTTTCTAGGTTGGGGAACTACAAATAGTATTATAGGTTTCTTTTAATATTGTCTTACTATTTTTGGATGGTATAAATGAGTTTATGAATGTGATAGAACATTATAAATAGATTCTTTCAGGTTTGACCAACTTACACATGTGGTAAAAAGATCAAGTTTCTAGGGATGGGACTGTTGTTCATGTTTTTATATATTAAAGTTGGTTATTATTTCATCTTTGGTGATTGTTGTACTTCTATTTTTTATTGATTTATAATTAATTAAATTCACCATTGGACCAACATGGTATGAAAGTGTTATTACATGCATCATTATTGGCACATAGAATTCATGCTTCATGTAGGTTTAATCATTGATTATCTAGTGCATGATGATTTGCATACCCTTCATGGGTAATTATTAAGAATTATTACCTGTTTATCTTGATTAAGTGATTTGTTCATCATGATTTATTGTATACATGATGTGTGATTTATCCACATTCTTATTTTTATGACATTCTTGGTTGATTACCTATATATATTTCCCTTTAATGGAATGCATGGTTTAAATTACGAAATATGGTTGGTTAAATAAAGTGTCGGAATCAACCTAACTATGTTTTACTAAATAGGATTTTGCTATAATTATATTTAACCAACTAATTTTTATATATTTTATTTGTGACCATTAGTTACATTAGTTGAAAAATTAATGGTTTAAATCAAATGGGTGGTATATTTCAATTTATAAAGTGTATGGGAACATTATAAATTCGGAAAATAAAACCCATATAGTCAAACAATCTCATACAGACTATCAATATTTTGGAATCAAATGTAGTAATATAGTTTTAATTAAATTTGAATCAATAGTCCAATTTATAAATCATATGGGGATTGTTAAATTGTTGAATGGTGAAAAATGTAATTGAACCACCGTATATGGGCTGTTCTAATCTGAGACCATAGATAAGAACCTTATTACAGTTACATAAATTCCCATTGTACCTTATAAAGGCAAGTACCTTTATAACTTGGGAATATCAATTCATATAACTGAATCATGATTCTTATATATATATATTCCTAACTTAATTTATTATATAAAATGGTTCCATTATAATGGAAAATGCCTATTATTTTGGTATAATGACCTTTAGGACTATAATTATAAATACATAACTAGACCCACATATGTTAGTTGGGACAATTTTATTATGAGATAAAACCATTCAGGTTTTTTTAAAATCTTAAATAATTCAACTATTACGGGGTTCACTTAACTGAACCTATATTGGCATGATGAGACCCTCCTAGGTCTCTGTAATCTTTATATGCATTATTTATCTAACCCCATGGGTGTAAGTTATTTCTAATGGAATAATCATTTAAAATGTTCACAACTGTTTATATGGTGTTACAAATAAATGTACGGTGGAATATTACTTGATAAGTTCCCTTAGTTAATAAAAGCCTTACTATTGTATTTTGAGAATTATTATTATAAGGCTTCAGTTAATTAAAAATAAAATTTCTACTAAATAGTATTTTTCTCTATATCTTGAAATTTAAATTTTCTTTAATCGATCAAGTTATGAATACTCTTAAATTAATTAAATAGTTAAAGAATTAATTATAATATATTTTAACTAAAATGATATGTGATATAAGATAAATAATTTTCTTAGTAAAATTGTTAAAAAATGGGTACTTGATATCCCTTATTGTTAGCTATATAAAATTTTAAATAAATAAATTTAAATTACTTAAAATGAAACATTGTATTGGTTTTTATAGCATGAACCCTCATTTAAGGGTTATATTTATAAATTATTTGAGTGGGAATATGGTTGTTTCCCATAGGCTACAATTAGCTTCTGAATAATTTTTTCTAAAACCTATAGGAAAAGAGGTAGATCATAGTGATCCATTTAGGTGTGACTCTAGTTTAAAAAGTTTATTCCTTATGTCAAAATGAAGGGTTATCCATGTTTTATCTTCCTTGGAAATGAGAAATCGATAGATCCCTAAGATGTGTTTCTAAGATTGATAAGTGCTTTCTGTTTGATAAAGTTGATTCTAGTAGGAATCCTAAATAATTAAAGGACACCCCTTTGTAGATGGGTGGTTGTCTGGTATGTTGAACTTTGAGGGGGGGGGGATTCTCATATACGGATACCACTGAGTACCAAATCATTATCCTTTATATTAGTGTTGTCAAAATTTAATGAGAAATATCATATTCAGTTGCTCAACAATGATTAGGGCCCGATAGACTTATGTTGGAAGTTGGTTTCATTACACATATAATGATAGAATCAGACCCTTATAGGTAATTATTTATGACTTGATTTAGCTTAAAATCCCATAAAATAGTGTTTATAGGCACTTTAGACTCTGTGTAACCGATTCCAATAAAAGGGATGCAGTTCTCATACTAAAGACCTTAAGGCCGGGTGGATATTAATAGATGATCTCAGTTTGATTAAGACACTAGTAGGTTAATGAAATTGTTTTGCGGTGGAAAACCTGCAGAAGAAGTTGGATCAAGACAATGTTATTCTTTTTTTAGTAAGCTTTATTTTATGCTATTTTCTAGACCAATTCACATTAGGTGCTCAAGTATTTTGATTCAGGTACGGTAGTAATGCATTTTATTTTGGAAATCACCTTGAGTGCATATTTATTGAAACTAGTTTTAATAGGAAGTACTATTTAGGAACCTCAAAAAGTTAACCTGTAATGGTTGTGTGGTTAATTATTACATTTATGAAATGAAACAATGAGTCTAGCGTTCGTTCGTTAGATCATTCTACAAGTAAGATGCCCGATTTTGAAGAGGAGTTCCAAGGGAACTCCTGGATTAATAGAAAATAGAGTTCCATATAGAATGGTTATTTTGTCCTTATTGGATAATGAATCTCAGAATCTTGAGTCATATTTATGAATTATGGGGTTATGGGATGTACAAAAATTGCGTATAATATTTTTATCTTGTGATTTTTGTGCTCAAAAATAGTTTATAATTTTATATTGGTGAGCATCTAACTAAGGGTTTAGGATAAAAGGTTTCAAATATGATTCTTTTTTCAGAGGGTGAATAAGTGATTTGGGTAGTTAAAAATGAGTACTTGGGATGAAGACTAAATTAGAATAGAAATAGACATTCATGGTTGAGGTATATGGTGTCAATTGTTGAAAAATGTAGGAGTGGCATAATGATTAGAGTGTGGATTTGAGGGAGATATACATGCCTAAAGGTAAAATATTAATGCTCCATTAATTATTATTCGATCATTTCCTTTATCTAGATATTTCATTGAGTACCCTAAGGAAGTGTCTACTGTACAATGAGATATCTAAACAAATTTATTTTATGAGTTTAAATAAGAACTATTTGAGAGTTTCACTCAAGGAGTGGCTCAAAGGATATCCAGATGGTGTAAAGTACACAATTTTCCATTGGAGAATTACAACCCATTTTTTTATTCAATTTTCACAATCACTATGGGAACTATTCTATGGAATCATGAATGGGTGATGAATGAAATTTACACTTGTGATTATAGAAGAGTGGGACTATATCCATTCTAGAAATATGTCTAGGAAGGATGGGGTATATGTTGTGGTAATCAGTGAATCATTTTCATTAATTGTAATGAAATTTATTCTCCTAAGGTGGGGTGTGAGATGTCAGTCACTAGTTGACACCCTCATACAATAAGGGGTTTATAATCAAGATTACAATCAAGTGATGGTAGTTTCAACACAAATATACTATTTTTTGAATGGTATCATGCACATATGGTTTCCTAAAAAATTCCTGGTATGATTCAAAATTGGTTTGGGAGAAATTTATTGGTGGAAATTAATCCTTGTTTAGAAAAAAAATACCTCAACGTTCAATCTTAGTGTTTTTGGGTGGATTTTTTTTGATAAATCCAAATGACCATGAATCAGTGTGGTTGGTGTTGCCTAAGGGGATGTGTTTAACGTGGCATTGTTTCCCTATCTTTTCCAGACTTTTGGACCTCAAAATTAAGAGTCTGTTTTATGGAAAGGAAAATATTTCCATAAAGGTATTCATAAAGCACAGTTCTCAGATCATGAATCACAGTTCATGAACCACAATGGAGGTACGTGAGAAGGTTAAATAAAATTGGGAAAGGAAGAATATTCTCATAGCAGCGCTATGCGGACTACAAAGTACACTACACAAACTACTTAGTCAAAACAGTTCATGGGAGGCTCACAATATGTAAGAAGATCATCATTCACAGAGATTATTATCATTTTCTTTTATGTGGAAATGATTGTTTTCATAATACAACAACCACCATAAAGAAACAAAGGTTTTATGCAGACCACATAACACAGTTTGTGGTGAAGGCTGTACCAGATCGATGTTTTAGGAATTTCGGACTAGCTGGTCTTGCATATATTTTTTCCTAAATAGAAACCCATAATTTGATCATTAATGGGAGAGATAATTTCATTATAAAACATCATCTCTTTAGTAAGAATTTTAGGAAGTTCAATGTAGTTCGTGAGAAAGAATTTCAAAAATGGTGAAACGGATCATGGGAATAGTTCATGAAAGTGTTTGTGGGGCTTTATAGCCTAAAAATGAAAAAGGGACCACATTATAGTGGCAATACCTAAAGCATCAAGAGACCATGATGCATGGGATAGTCTATTAATAACAATAAAAATGCAAACCACTCCTTCCATGCGGTGAAATATAGTTTGCAGAGGATTCATGGTAGTTCATAGAGGATGTATGATAGTTCGTGGAAATACTAAAACAGTTCACAAAAGAAATTTCCAAAAACTAATAGTATATGGAAAATAGGTACTTCAAAAGATCATCTACTTATATTTTAGGATGCATTCATTATTTATAATGAATGTACCTGTAACATCCCTAAATGATAAAGGGTTAAATGGCTTAATGATAAGACTGATGTCAACAAGGTGCACCTTCCTTTTCAGGAGCCTGTCTGATTAGAACTCCACAGTTAAGCGTGCTTGGCCTGGAGTAGTGATCAGGATGAGTGACCTTCTGGGAAGTTTCCCAGGGTGTGTGTGAGTGAGGACAAAGCACACTAAAAAGGAAAAGTGTTGGCCTGTGGGTGGACCCTAGGGTGGGCCCCACATGTCTGCGGGGCAACTGGGGGTACCTGGCAGGCCAGGACCCGACAGCCATGTTAAGGTGGGGTGTATGTGCTGTCACCGGGACCTGGTTGTCACATTTGGTATCAAAGGAGGAACCCAACCTTAAGTGTGATGCACTGCCTGGTTTGAGATGTAGGGCCCACAACGAGGGCGTTGTGCTCTAAAGGGGGGGGGGGGTGATTGTAACATCCCTAAATGATAAAGGGTTAAATGGCTTAATGATAAGAATCATGTCAACAAGGTGCACCTTCCTTTTTGGGAGACTGTCTGATTAGAACTCCACAGTTAAGCGTGCTTGGCCTGGAGTAGTGATCAGGATGGGTGACCTTCTGGGAAGTTTCTCAGGGTGTGTGTGAGTGGGGACAAAGCACACTAAAAAGGACAAGTGTTGGCCTGTGGGGACTGTCATTAGTCAGATGACCCGTTCAGGCATGTGGGTGGACCCTAGGGTGGGCCCCACATGTCTGCGGGGCAACTGGGGGTACCTGGCAGGCCAGGACCCGACGGCCATGTTAAGGTGGGGTGTCTGTGCTGTCACTGGGACCCGGTTGTCACAGTACCTATAAGTCCTTAAACTATTTTTGGATCCTTTTTAGTGTAATGAGCAAATAAAGAGGAAGAAAGTGATCCTTTCCATCAATAGTGATCCAGAGAAAGAGACTTAGGGAGTGACCCTTGGGAAAGAAGTGAGATGACACTAACATTGTAATGTTAGTGATCCTAAGTATATAAGTGATCTATCCCAAACCTTGTAGCTTGGTACTGATACTTAGTGTATTTGGTACACCGACGCATCACCGTCATATACTCCTTAGAGGTAGCCTAGGGAGGGTGAACAGAGTAAAATTACTATATATCATTCACGATTTGAATTCTTTTTATACACTTCTAAGGGAAAGAGATAGAATAGTGCTTTGTTTAACAAAAAACAAAATTTGAAGGGGCTATTGTTTTAATCTGTCATACCCTAATTCACCCCCTCTTAGGGTATCTCTAGTAGTTAAGAAAAGTTTATTTATTAGAGTGAAATGTTTAAAGTTAGTGGTTATCTCTTAGTTGAATAAATGTAATATGTTAATCACAATGGTATTCCAATATTTGATGGAAATATTTTTTAGATATGGAAGAATCGAATACAACACTTATTTCAATCATTGGGCATGGATGTATTTATAGCATTAATTAATTTCTACCAATATGGACAATAATGTTTCATCAAAAGAAGAAAATAGAGAATTTGATGCTGATGAAAAAGAAATAAATTCCTTATGGGGAGCCCTGTTTTATGATATCTATACAAAGGTGATTTTTTTGTAATTTATCACATGATATTTGGGAAAAAGAACTAAATATATACAAGGGAGACTCAAAACTCAGAGAAGAATGGATATAGGTTATATGGAACAAGTATGAGGATCACATACTTCACCTTAATGAGTCTGTTGATGTGTTATTTGATTGGATTAATGTTATCGTAGAATACATGTGTGGTCTTAGAGAAATTATTGAAGATATAAATATTTTCAAGCATATATTGAGAATTCATTTTTATTGGTTAAATATAAAAGTTTCTGTATTGGAATATAATGATCCAAAGGATTTGACATTGGATAGCTTGCATATTACTCTTCTTGCATATGAGATGAGAAATAAAGATAACGACTCTATGGAAAAAGGAAAGTCCCAAGAAGTGGATTTTAAGGCCATGAAGAAGTTTACCATCAAAGATGGAAGAGAAGAAGATACAGATGAGGTAAGGTCATTCATTTCCTCAAATCTTAAAACATGAAAGGTAATGTTCTAAGGGAAAACCAAATTACATGATTTGGATGTGGAATGGTTGGAAATCATGCAGAACAGTGCACAAATATTTTTTAATAAGATGACGAGGACAAATTCAAAATTACCACGAATAAGTATTTAGCCTATGTGAAAGGTAAGAAAAAATTCCAGAGATGTTTGTTGAAAAATAAGAATCTACTTTCAAAATAATATTATTCTTCAGAAGAATCAGAGGCAAAAGACCAGGAGGACTTCAAGGATCATGAAGCAGATGCTATGGTGGTAGTTTCCAAAAATTTCCCAACAAGGGAAGAAAGTGAAAATGATAATGGTGAAGTAAAAGGAATATTTGACCTTCGTGTTGAATTAGAAGATGCACTTAAAGAGATACACATTTGGAGAGAAAAAATAAAGAAAAAAGTGGTTTATGATAAACAATTTTCTATGAAACAACAGGAAGAATGGAATTATTGGATGAATGAAGAAATTGAAAAATTGAAGTCATCAAAACCAAAGAGCTGAAAAAATACTTTTTAGTACAAACACAAAATTGATTAATGGAAAAGAGAAATTGATAGTTTGATTGTCATTGGAAAATAATAAATCAAACATATCGAATATTTTGAAGAGGAATTCTTCAGTTGAAGAAGAAAAGTGAAAGATCAAGAGAAACTATTGATTATGGAAAAGTAGGATAAAAATGTAACAAAAAATGGTAAAATTAGAATTCAAAGATCCAGTAAAGTATACAAATGAGTGTCTGGAAAGGAAAATGGCTGATTAAAATGATATAATCAATATGGGGCTTGATCATAAATATAATGAGGACATGGTTTAAGTCAGACCCCAAGAACCTAATAAAAGATTGAATATTTATTTGTGAAAAAATATAAATCAAAAGGTTCAGAGATCCCAAGGGAGAACCTACAATGCAGTATTGCCACATAAGAATGCTCCCCACATGAGATGTTATTTTTGTGGAAGGACGAGACACAAAAAAAATCTACATTCCATAGCCAAGAGATAACAAATAGAACAAGACCAAAAGAGGCATCCATATTGAACTCAATATTTCAAAACAACATTTAATGGTCCCTAATTGAGGTGTAAAGGATTCATGAACATGGAAAGATACTTCTCATCAATAATAAAAGGAAATGTGCCAAAGCAGAATGGATGTGGTCATAATCCAATGTTCAATGTATCATCAAATAAGATGAAAATTAAAAATCATTTGGTAGTGATGAAATACAAAGATGGTCCATCATACCTCAAGGAATATCAGGACAATCAATCTTCAGTGAATATGAATTAAAAAACATGGATAAAAAATAAAAGAGATGAACTAGATGTGTTGGAAGAGATTGCTTTTAAAGAATTTGATCACAATGAAACATGGATCACTGATAGTGGGTTCACCTCTTATATGACAAGAAATATGGATCTGGGGATCGAAATAAGGTATGATAATGAAGGTATCATAATATTTGGTAATGACGAAGGCCTGAAGATTGTTGGCTATGGAAAAACTAAGTGTGGGGGAAGAGACATGTGACATGCTGATGTCTTCGTTTTTGAAGTTCTCAGTCAAAAATTACTAATTGTGAACCAATTAGACAATTCAGTACATTCTAAAAGTTTTTTAGGAAATTATGTATCATCAATTAAAATGAAAGTGCAATGGTTTTTCTGGGAATGAGTAAAAAAAGAAATATCTACCTTTTTAGTGTATAAGAAGATATGCGATTTCTGTCCAAGGAAGAAGAAAAAAAGTTCTAACATAAAACTCTTGGCCACTTGAGCCAAATTTCCTTGGGAGATCTAATGAAACATGATTCCAATCGAGACATCCCTAGGTTATCATGTGATCATACTCGTATGTGCAATGATTTTCAAAAAGGGATGATCATTTGAGATACATATAAATAAAAATAGAAAAGGTAAAAAAATTTTATTGAGTTGGTTCATATTGATGTCTGAGGATCTATTTCACCAAGACACATTGATATGAAGAGATATTATGTTATCTCTATTCATGATTTTAACAGAATTTAATTGGATTCAATCATCACCCACAAATTTGTGGTGTTCAATTTCATAACAAATTATCGAATGGAAGATGAAAAAATTATGGATTAAATAATCTAGAATATCAGAACAAATAATGGAATAGAGTTCACAAATAGCTAGGTGGAGGATTATCTTGGGAAACATGGGATAAGGAACCAAGTGTCAATTGTATGAAATCCACAACAAAATTGAGTAGCTGAGATAAGAAAACAAATTATGAACAACATAGCTTGAACAATGCACATTGAGAAAGACCTCCCATATAATTTCTGGAATGAAGAAGTGATGAAATCAGTTTACACATCAAATAGACAATTATTATGTACAAAATAATATAAATATCCACATGGGATTTGGTATAGAAGGAATCCAATGTTGAATTAATTTTGAATCTTCATAAGTAAGTGTTTTATTCTCAATAAGGATAAACATAGGAAGTTTGAATCCCATGGAGATGAGGGGATATTTCATGGCTACTCAAACAAAATAAAAGAATACAAATAATTAAATAATTGTATGGGAAAGGTAGTTTAAATCCATGATGTAACTATTGTATAAAATGAGAATAATCTTTAGAAAATATATGATTAGTCTCAGTATGATAGTGATGAAGTGATAAGAAGATCATGTGATGTTCTTGTCCTTAAGAATAATTCAGAAGAATATTCATATAATGAAAAGGATGATTATAAACTAGTATCTTCACAAATACTGAAGAGAATATATGAAATTAATAAACATAACATAATCAGTGATCAGAAAGTTCCATCTCATACAAAGAGGATGGACGCTCTACATAAATAATCATTCTTATCATATGTAGAGCTCAAAAGTTTTGATGAAGTAACAAGAGATGAGAATTGTGTTCAGGAAATGAATTAATATACTGAAAAAATTTAGAAGAATTTGATATGGGAGATTGTTTATAGGGAAAATGTTAAGAATTTTATTGGGACTAAATGGTTATTTCACAAAAATATGATTTAATATGAAACAATGAATCACAAAAAATTCATGGCTAGTGTGTAAAGAGTACTCCCAGATAGAGGGTATCGATGTTGATAAAATATTTTCACCTATTTTTAGGCTAGGAATAATAAGTTTGTTCTTGACTATAGTAGTGCAAAGATGGTTCAATGTTTTCCAGCTAGGCATTAAGTCAGAATTTCTAAATGGGGTTCTAGAAGAAGAATTTTATATTGAGAATCCATACAGTTTTATTATTCATTAATAATAAAACATATTTTTGCGACTGAAGAAGGGTCTATATGGGATGAATCAATCACTAAGAGCATAATATTCAAGGTAGATCAATTTATGAAGAAGATCGATTTTCATCATGGTGGAATTGATTATAATATCTATGTCAACTGTAATAGTAATAAAAGGATGATGGTGCTGGTATATGTCAATGACATAAAATTTGGTGGGTCAGAAGAAGATCAATCTACTCAGTTCCCCGAATTCATTGAATGTGAATTTTAAATGTCAATGATTAGTGAACTGAAATTTTTTCCATAACTTACATGTGATACAAAGAATAAATTGAACATTTATATATCAATCTAAATTCACCAAGGAGGTTTTGAGAATATTTTTAATAGTTAATTCCAAGGTCATGAAGACTTCGATGGCTACCCAGTGGAAACTATCATAGGATGATGATGGCAATGCACTTAATGTCACATAATATAGGAAAATCATTGGCAATCTATTTTACTTGATAGCTAGAAGACATGATATTTTTTTACACTTTCCAAGAAGCACTATATCAAAGAAATTCCAAAGAAATCCACTTTCGTTATGTGGATAGAATACTTTGATATATCAAGGGTAAAATGGATTTTGGTTTTCTATACAATGAAACATCTTATTATGTGTTATTGGGATATACAAACGATGATTGGGCCGATTCAACAGATTATAAAAAATAAATATCAGGTGGTGCATTCTATCTTGGATGAATTTTTAATTCTCGAATAAGAAATAAAGAAGATTTCATTTCATTTATAACCATACAATAATAATATATTGTGGCTACTCAAGAATGCACACAATTATTGAGGATGAAGAAGTAGTTTGATGATATGGTAGTTGAAGTGAAGTCTCCTATTATAATACATTGAAATAACTGAAGTTTTATTAATCAAATAAAAAAATATAGTTCATCACTAATGGACAAATCACATTGAAATAATGTATTATTTTATAAAGGATAATGTGTAGAAATGGCTTTTGAAGTTGGAGTATGTGCTCATAGAATTATAGGCTGTAGACATTCTAACAAAGTCCTTTCCCAAAGAAGAATTTAAATAGCTTCGAATGGATCTTGGAGTCGAGTCGACTCCCCACACTTGAAAAAGTTTGGTTGTGGCCCCCTTATTTTCGAGATATGGTGTGTTTTTTCCTTATTAACTAATATGTGTTCCTTATACTATATAATTTCACAATGAAGTTACCTTTCAGGTTTGTTGAGAAAGGGGGAGAAATTGTAGATATAAAAGGGGAGAAGAAGTCTTAATCAAGATAGGGGGAGAATCTTCTAGGTGGAGAAGCAAAATATGTGAAGTATTAAATTTGATGATGCTAAAGGTGATCAATCAAAGATTATATATCATGATAGATGTGGTTCATGATGAAATAATTTGAGTGGTTTTGGAATGAAGTGATTTATTGATGAAATTTTCATTATAATATTGTTTCTAATTCTAATCATGGTTATTCCGAGCTTAGAGTTTTTTGAGTAAATACTCGATTGATATATTAATCACTAGAAGAGAATTTTGGTAGATGATTGAAGAATCTATAACATGGAAGATTATGGAAAATAGTCCACATGAGGCCCATAGTTCATGATAAAAACATCGTTCTCAGAGAGGGTAATCATTTGGGGTTGAGAGGTATTTATTTTTTTCAGAAGACAATATCCTTCATAAATGAAGAAAGGTGATATGTAGGCCGGCTAACATAGTTCATGGTGAAGGATGTACCACATACATGTTTTTCTAATTAAGGATTAGTGGTTTTTGTGGATATATTTTCATATATAAATACCTATAATCAGATTATTAAAGAGAAATAAAATTTCATTAGAAAAAATCATTTCTCAAGAAAGAATTTAGGGATGTCCGAAGAAGTTCATAAGAAGGAATTCTGTGAAGGGTGAAGTAGTTCATGGGAGTAGATTCCAAAATTAATTGTATGAATCCATAACCAAAAAAGTAAAAAGGGACCATTTTTTAGTGGTGGACAATGAGGAATTAAGTGACCACGAAGAAGGGAGTGGTTCGTGGTGAATGAGGTGACTGCAAAGCACCTGTGCCATGTGGTTCAATACAATTCATGGAGAACATTGGGTAGTTCATGGAGGATGCATGATAGTTTGTGGAAGGACAAAAAATAGTCTGCCAAAAATATTTCCACAAACTAATAGTACATAGAAAATGGGGACATAAATAGATAATCTACCTTCATTTGAGGATGAATTCATTAGTGACAATGAAGGGACATAAAATCCATAAATAGTGTGTGGATCCTTTCCAGAGTAGTGAGAAAAGGAAGAGGAATAAGGTGATACTTTCCACCACCAGTGATCCATAAAACGAGTCTTAGGGAGTGACCCTTGGGAAAGTAGTGAGCTGAACCTAAACATTGTAAAGACAATTGGACTAGGATGAAAAGTTATCAAGACTACTACTTGTAATTTGGTTGTGAGCCTTAGTATATTTAGTACATCAAAACATTACTGTTTTATTCTCCTCAGATGTATCCTAATGTGGGTGAAATATGTAAAATTGACGTGTCTTGTGAATGATTTCAATTCTGTTCATACATTACTATGGGAATGAGAGAGAATAGTGTTTTTTATCAATGAAAATAGATATGAAGGGGTTGTTGTTTTAATATTTCATACAATAATTCACCCCTTCTTAGGGAATTTAACTCAGCAAACATAACTATCCCATAGTTGGCCATGATGATCTAAAGATGTTGGATTAGAATAATGTAGATTATTGGGTTATAACATGATAATTTTTATTCTTTGGATATGGTTTGTCTAGGAGACATAACAAGAAGTTGGATATAGTCTTTAGTGATCAAGCTCAAAATAATCATGGTATGCCTTGAGTTAAAGGTTTCAGAATCTTATTTGGTGATGATTCGACCATATGTGTTGAGTTTTTTCATAAATAAGTTCATCAAAAGATGTTCTAAATGAGTTCTCTCTATTAGTGGGATGCAGTTGGTGAATAATTTCCTCAGGGACACCATAAAAATAATATGATTGTAGAATGGTTGATCATGTTTTTTCATGAAAACAATAGTTGTGAATAGTTTGATCTTAGTAAATTGGTGTTCATCTATTCTGATCATATCGAGGACCTAGTGTAGTGTCCTAGCATGTAAATTGGTAAAAGTGTTGGGAGTGTCTCTATAATTTTACAGATGTGGTTTAGAAGACAATTATGATGGTGGGTATACTGTGACATTGAATGGTCTATTTTAAACTAGAACCTATGGTGGGGAGTGCCATAGGCTGAATGATGTAAGAGATGATGATACGATCATCTATCAAATTAGATAATCTTGAGTAAGATATCTATCGATGATTTGACTATTGTTTTGAGTGTCGGCTTGAATCTACATAGTTTAAGTTCCATATGACAGAAATAAATCTAATTTGTGTGTTTGGATTTCAGAAATGAAACACAACCAATTGAAAAATATATATCATCCAGAGTAAGTTGGGTGATTTTATCATAGTTACCCAAGGCTTGTTGGGGATGATAAGTTATAACATGGGGAGTTTTTAATGCCTAGTGTTTTGGATTGTGTTCAAAATTCCTAGTGAATTTGGCCTTTTCTTTTTGTAGAGGGGATGAATTTTAAACCAATATTTGGAATGTGACTTCTAAAATTTGAGCTCTTATATGTTTTTTAAATGGTGTTTAATTACCAATAGGTATCTTGGGTGTTTGGATGAGTTTTGAGAGTGTCAACCCCCAAAAATTCTGTTTTAGGAGTACACAAGGGTGCAAGGTTGGTGAATTATTAGTAATAACCCTGAATCACAACCGTGAAAACTATTTTTTTAAGGGTCAAAGTTTTTTTAACCATGGATGGTGGCCTTGGTAATTGTGCATCCTTCAACAACAACTTGCAAGACCATCACACAATTGACACAAATATTTTCAAATTGTGGGAGTAGCTGTGCAAGGGGGGGGGGTATAACACTTGGATATTAGATCCATGTAGGCTGTTCTTGTTTTTTCAAACCTTGTACCTAGCCCTAATGGTCAGTGTCACTTTCGTAGAGGAACCACATGGTTGATGCAGAGTTAAAAAAATATTTCATCAAAACAATGCAAAACAATAATCAACTAGAAATTACAGGTTTCCCATCCAACCTATTTCTTTCCTTCTCCCATATTTCTCCTCCTATCCATGAGTAATATCCCCTCTTGTTGGAGACTTGTTCCTCTCCTATAGTAATCCATGATTCTCCCTCATACGACCTCTGATTCCGGCACCATCGAGTGTGTTGGAACTGTATCGGTATTTCTATGACTCCTATTGCTTCGAATTTTTTCTTCCCTCGATGTATGGTGTACTAAATCCATGCATGATTTCCTCCCCATTTTTTTGGGATTTTTTCTATTCATAAGATTTATATTGTTCTAGGATGAATGAAATCTGATATTTTATGAGTGGACCATCCTATGCATGAGGTAGCTGGTCTAAGAATTTTTTCTAAAGTCTCATCGATTTATAATTTTCATCATTGTGACACACCTCAATTTTACCTCTTCGTCCACATAAAATCAATTTTCCTTACTTTAGTTGTTTAATATGGAATTTAAACACCCTATTAAATAGTCTAATTATGGTTGGAGGCTAAAGACTTAAAATTGATCCAACCATTTGTGTGTTCTATACATATTCCAAGATTACCTTTTTATATTGAAAAAATAAATGATTGTTGGTGTGTTTGGTTCAAATTCCTCATTGAATTAAATAATTCAAGTGGATTAATTTTCACTTTTTCTTTTTAGATGCAGTTTTACATTTCACCTTATTAATTCTAATTGAAATGTTTTATGGTATAAAACCTTATATAGTGCTTTTTTTATTATTGAATGAAAAGGTAACACTGGAGTTATATTAAGTGAAAAAATATCTCTTTCATTACTTGTACTCGGTTATTTATTTGAATGTTTGTTGAATATTACTAATACATACAATTTTCTTATTATAGGGGTGTTCATAATTGAGCTATTCTTGAATTCTTTGGGGGAATTCCTTAAACACTCATAGGATGAAACCCCAATTCATTGGGCCAATTCATAAGGGAGAAACCCAAATTTTAAATTTTAAATGTATTATTATATATGAATGCCTAAATTTAGTATTGATAGTTAACATGACTCACTTCTAGATATTATAATTTTCTGGATACAGTAACATCCGTGATTTCATTTTGAGGTATTTTTCAATTTTATTTTTTCATTATCTTTATTGTGTAACTTTCAAATGAGTTTTTGGTTAACAATAGAGTTTTTTTACATAAAAAAATGTGGAGAATGGTAGACGCACAATTAGGATAATCTATGCTCCATTCTAGAGGAGAGTGTGTGCCCTGGACAATGACACTATCCAAGGAACAGAGCCAGCACATGGGCATATGAGATAACCATGTGCCCAAGACAATGGGTCTGTCTGAGGTGCACGATTGCATAGGCATGTTCCCCTTCATAGGAGATTATGTAGCCTCCTTTTCCTTTGGAAGGAGATGACACATGACCTATACACAGTTTGAAAAACCATATAATGAAATCATGTGGCCTGTCCATAAACTTAAAAATGTTGATTTTTTTTAAACTAACCTTCCCCAATTTAAACCCCAATACACCCCTAATTCAACCTATTTGGGATATCTATCCTTATATGCCTATCCATATCCCCTTCCTCACCATTGGGAACCTATTCTTGGGTGTTTTTGGTGTGTAATATCCAAGAAACTTGAATTAATCTCCTCTATTCCTTTACCTCTTCCTTCTTCTTGGTTCCTTCTTCATTATTCTTTCTATTATTCTATCTCCAGCAGATTGGTTTTCCTAAAGTGGGTTGAACCTTGTTCTTTTGGGTTGGATCTTGATGGTTATGGTATGTTCTTTCCTTTATAGGGTCTCTTTGTGGTACTACCGTGGTTTTCCACCGGTTTTTTGATTTTTCCAATCTAAAGGTTGGTGGTTCTATGCTTGAACATCGATGGATGATTTTAGTATGCTTTTTATGTTTAACAATGCGTTATATGTATTTTTTGGGTGATGAGAGCTTTTTTTCAAAGGATTTTGGTGTATTTTTGGGTTATAAATGGGTTTTTACTATGGAAATTTGTGGTTTTTGTGTGTGATTCCATTGTTGGGTGTGTGTGTTTTTATATAACTGGTGATTCATATGATATAGAAGATGGATTTTAGCACAATGTAAATCCTTGGTGACTAAGTTGGGTATACTAGGTCTAGTATGCTAGGTAGATTGGAAAAACCTAGGATTGGTTCCCTTAAGAAGGGTTGATGCTACAACCCAAACTAAATATTTGATGATGATCAGATACCCCTAGAACTTTAGATGTTACTCATATCTAGTGGACTATGCATGAGGTTAGTGTGGTTATGGTTTTTATTCCATATCACTAAGGTATGAGGATCCTAGGTCCCCACTAACCCTAGTTCTTTTGGGATTACCTATGGTGCTCATGTGATAATATACTTGTTGTTCTCTTGGTTGATAGGGTTACCTTCCAATTTTATTTTCAGAGCATGTTTCATTTTTTTTCATTTTCATTTATTTAAAAAATCACAGGTTGATTTTTCTTATAATTTTATATAATGGAATATCTTTAGTTGATATCCTATTGAGTATTGGACCAAACCCTATATAATCCATCAAGTGTGCTTAGACCTTATTTTTTTGATCTAGGTAAAGGAAATATTTTCCATGGTAGTTATCGTGGATCCATTTTCTTATGATATATATCTTTTAGGTGTTGGTGGTGGTGGTATGAGGGTGTTGAACCTCTTGTTGCATGGTGGGTTTTCTAGTGTTGTTTGTTCCCATCCCCATTTTGGTATTTTGGGGTTTTGGTTAAAAATGTAAAAGGTTTAACTTATGATGGTTGTATCTCTTTTTTATGGTTATTGATTATGTGGTGATGTTTTCACCTTTTAGATTATTTTTTGTTGATTATTATAGGCAAAATAATTCCCAAATGTGATATTTGATTCCTATTTAGTAGTATCCAAATTATGGGGTTTAGGAATGCACTTTAGGCCTTTATATAGGCCATGTTAGGTGTTGGGTTGGATGGTATCCTGAGGTTGTTCTTGAAAAAATGGGATCAAAGGCACGTTTCTTGCTTTTTTGGGTCATGCTATTTTGTAGAGTTTGATTAGAAAGAAGATAATATTTTTGGGGATTGATGTTCTAGCTTTATGTGGGGTGTATGGACAACACACCTTATTAAAGGACTTGGGCCACCATGGGATGTTTGGTAATTCGTTTGATTCCTCCTTTAAGTGAGATGTACAAGATATAGATTGTGTGTGTAAATTGAGAAGAGGGATGGAGTGGTTTTAATTATGATTGTTCTTGTTATGGTTTTGGTTCTTGTTTATAAATTTATTTTGAATTTTTTCAATTTTAAAAAATTTCTGGATATTTTTTAGTTGGTGGTTTATTTGGTTTAATAAATTTTCTTACTTTGTATTGTTCAATGTTGTAGTACTATGCTTCCCTGTAGACTTCATATGAAACCAAGGGAAGTGGAAGAAGAGATTTATCCCCCACTATTTTATTAGAGACTAGTGGAAGAAGTGGTTTGGGTTGTTTGGGAATTGGACCATGGAGTGGGATCTGGCCCTTCTCATGGTAGGGAAGAGAAATTGGGTCTTGAAAAGGAAAACTCTCAAGATTTTATCAATAACAAACCACATTTCTTACATTGTATCACAAACCCCTAGGAAGTTGAGGATTGGATTGAAATTATCAAAAGGATGTTTGGGTTTTTTGATTCTCATGAGGTAGTTATGGTCAAGTGTGCTTCATTTTTTTGTAAGGCCCTAGTTTTAGGGGGCGGGACTCAATGGTTCACTCCACGAAGCTTGAATACATTGGTTAGAAGAAATTAAATGTCATCTTCACTGAGTAGTATCTCCTAGGGCCTTTTCTGAGACCCAGGGGTTTCTATATTTCCACCAGGGGATCAGACCGTGTTTGATTATGCCAACCATTTTTCTGAGTTAGTTTATTCCACACCCAAGGTAGTTTCCAATGAGTAGTTGATTTATCAGAATTTCAAAATGGAATTTCAATCAGACAATCAATCCCTTGTCTTGTTGATTAAATATATGACCTATATTGGGGTGGTTGATTGAACTTTGATGGTGGTGATTGATCATGATCAGAAGTATATTTTTTATGGGATAGCATAAATAGTAGGATAGGGAGACGATGGTTCATCAGAAAAGAAGAGGAAGTGAGAGGATCGAGAAACGAGAGGAGGTGGTACCTTAGTCCATCTTTATCAAACTCCTTCATCGGTGACTTTAGATGTGGGATCAGTCCAGTTCAATTAGTTTGGGATGATGGGACATGTAAAATCATCATTCCTAGCCCCATGTAGACTATTCCATTGGTGTAGACAGAGGAGAACTTATAGAGGTTTAACATAGCTATAAATACATATCAGGTTGGTTTAGTTTTCATAGTATCTATGGGAGTGAAAACCCAGTTAGAACCTTCAAAGACAGTGGCTAATCAATTTATATTTCAGGGTGGCAAGGATAGATCTAATTTAGGGTAGAGGAAGCTCTAAGAAGAGACGTAGTTCAGTTTCCACTTTCAGGTCCAAATAGAGATGGATAATCTTCCAGCTAAGGATCAAGCACTAGTGGAATCAAATGTTGGACTTAAAGTGGTTTGAGGTATTATTCTTATAACATCATCAATAAATATTGTTTTATTGAATATGATTGCATCAAATTTTTTATCTCTTCCCATATTGTGTATTGTTTAGAATTACCTACTGAACACATGCCATATATGATTTAGTTATTGACACCTCTTAGTAAAAAGAGAGGGAAGGGTTTTATATTCTCGTCTTGTGCAACCCCTATGTCAGGGGTTGAGTTGGAATATGATTTCCTAGTTTTCGAAATGTACCTCTCCAATGTGATCTTTAGTACGTATTGGATGGTGTTTACTTAGGAGAACATTGATTGTTATCTCTAACAATTGATATTTTTGACACCTGATTGAAGATCGTAGGTTTTCCTAGGAGAATAAAATCCTCGGCCATGATGTACTGGGCCTCCACTTCTAGAATTGGGTGACCTTGATTTCATATCTCATGTATCATGATAGAGGATTATGGTAGTGGTCCTAAGTGTGAATTACATTATATGGTGGATGAGTACCTCAAGGTATTTCTGGATGATTTTTTGGGGTTTCCTCCAAAGCAGTATGTAGAGTTTGCCATCAATTTGGTGGAAGGGTAACACCTGATATGTCTTCCTTAATACTATATTCCCCTCCTTGAGCTAAGAGAATTAAAGAAATAACTATATGATTTGGAATCCAAAGTATTATTTCCCCCAAGCGTCTCACATGGGGCCACCCCAGTTCTATTCATAGAGAAGGAAGATAGATATCTCTAGTTGTAAATTTATTAACTGAATATGAATAAGGCAATGATCAAGAATAAATATCCCTTACCCCATATTCATGACTTTTTAATCAACTCAAGGGGGGAAATGTGGTTCTCCAAGATCGATTTTCATTTTGGGCATCACTTGTTCAGTATAATGGAGGAAAATGTTCCTAAAACAAGCTTCTAAAGTAGGTACGACCACTTTGAGTATTTGTTCATCCCTTTCGGGTTGAAGAATGATCCCATAGTCTTCATGGATCTTATGAATAAGGTGTTTTATCTGTATATCAACTATTTTATTGTCATTTTTGTGGAAAAAATCTTATTTTATTCTAGGACCAAGGATGAACATGAAAAACACCTGATTATTAGGCTAATAACTCTTTAGGATCAATGTATCTATGTTAATATTTCATAGTTTACCATCTAGATTAGTGAGGTGATGTTTTTGGTGCATGTGATCTCAGAATTTGGGGTTTTGATGGACCTAGAGATGGTTGAAGAGGTAATGTCATGGGTGAAACTAAGAAACGTCTTTGAAACATGATCTTTTTGGGAATGGAAGGGTATTATAGGTGGGTTTTCAAAGATTTATCTCCACTTAATTCACTAATGGCTACAATTATCTAGAAATGCGTAAAGTTTGAATGGATCCCAGAATGTTGGGAATCCTTTTAGAAGATCAAGCGACGGTTGAACAAAACCCATATTTTGATTTTTATTGATTCCATAAAGGGATACACATCTAAAATGATGCCTAATGTATTGGTCTTGGGTGTGTGTTGATGTATAATGATCATATGGTGGCATATGGTTCTCTACAACTTTGACCAATTGAGAAGAATTACCCAACCCATGACCTTGAATTAGTGACAATGATGCTTGACCTTTAGATATTTTATCACTATTTCTCCTGGTTGAACTCTGTAGTCTACTCAAATAATAAACTTTTAGCCCATATTTTCTCTTATAAGGATTTGAATTTGATCCAGAACCATTGGGTTGAATACCTTCAAGGGTTATATTTTGATATCATGTATACCCAATGAAAAGGTAATGCAGTATCAGATTCCATGAGAATGAAATTTCTATTGAAAGCCATGAAACGGTCCAGTTATGAGTGGACTTTGATGGGCCTTTTCCCCATATGAATTTAGAATCCATGGAACACAGTGGAGGTGTGTTATAGGACAGTGTTCAAATGAAACTCTCCCCCTTGGAGAAATTTTTTCTAGATCATCCAGGTGATGATTTGTTCCTGTAGACTATGGAACTTCTTCATGGTGGGGAGGTTCTACTGATTGTTCTTTATACACAGTCATAGTTTTTTTTTCAAGGGTTGTGTTGTGGTTCCATTGTCTCTTCATAAGGTGGTGATGTGGGACAACCACCCATCTCAGTGGACCATTTATCCATAGACCACCATGTTGTTATATGATGTGCATCTTTAGTTTTGGTGGTTGGGTTTGATATGTGATATAACTAATTTTATATCTCAGTGTTATACCAGTTAGTAGGTTTAATAAGAGCACCAAATGCCCTCAGTATTGGTGTATACCTTATCAATTCAAACTAGGAAGTGGGACAAGGTCACTATGGATTTAATTATGAACTTATCTCATACACTCCAAGGGAGGAATGTGATTTGGGTAGTGATTGGATATTTGAGAAAATCATCCCATTTTATTTTGATCAGGGACTTAGTCAAAGTGGATGAATTAGGTTGGTGTTTTTTCAAGAGATAGTGAGGATTCATGGTGTGCTGTCTACAATCATTTAGGAGATAGAGCCCTATTTTATCTCTCATTTTTGAGAAGGCTTATTGATGAAAATGGGGTCACAAGTCTTATTAAGCATGAAATACCACCCACAAACAGATGGTTAGATGGAGAGGGAGAATCCAATCTAGAAATGCATGTTGGATTTCAAAGACTCATGGGATAACCATTTGGTATTGGTTGAGTTTTCATATAACAAACGATACCAATCCTCAATAAGAATGGATCCCTTTAAGGTTCTTTATTTTCGCCCATGTCGGTCACCTTTGTGCTTGATATAGGTGGGTGAGACCTCATTGTTGGGACCAAACCATGTGTAAGAGAGTTTAGATTAAGTATGGTTGATTAGGATGTTGTTTTTGATAATATAGAGCCTCCATAAGTCATATTATGATATGAAACACTAATCCTTGGAATTATTATTTTGGGATAATGTATTTCTTAATGTGGCACCTCACATGGGGAACGATCGTCTTAGAATGAAAGAGAATCTAACACTGAGGTATGTAAGACCTTTTGAGATTACCGAGAGAGTTGGTATGGAGGAATATCAATTATATTTTCTATATATATTTAAATCAATGCATGAAGTGTTTCATGTCTCACAATTGAGGATGTACAATTCAGATCCATCTCATGTGACAAATTGAAAAGAGTTGGAGTTGGAACCTGATTTTTCTTTGTTTGAGAGACTAATAGGTATTTTGGACTCCCAAGATAAATTTTTCTGGGTGTATTATATACCATTGGTTCGAGTTTATTCGAATCATGGGAATGATGGTTATGATATTTCGGATAGAAGGTTTTGGGTTAAGGATCAATACCCATTTTTGTTATCTGATCAGAAATTGAGTTGAATTTATAAGGCCAGATTGTTTTCATGGAGGGGAGAATTTTCACATTTGGGATTTTATTTTTAGGTAATTTTCTATTTTATTTTTTTTATTATCATTTCATATATTTCTCAAGAGTATTTTTTTAATAATGGTGTTTTTTGGACCCAAAAGTTGGTAGTGCGGGACACGTTCATGGGCGTGTGGGCTAATCGTGCGCCCACACCCATGGGTCTGTCTAAGGCTCAAAGTCGACTACATTGGTGTGCGCAATTTCCTAGGAAACCTTGTGACCTAATTTTTATTTTGAAGGAGGTTCCACTCAGCTTTAACAGGGTTTGAAAAATTCTATATCCAAACTGTGCAGCCTGCCTAGAACATCAAAAATATTGAATTTTTGAAACTACCCTTCCCTAATTTTATTCAAAATCTACCCGTAATTGAAACTATTTGAGATCTCAAGACCTAGGAGCCTCTCCCTATCCTATTACTCACTGTTGAGCTCCAAATTTTAGGTTTTTTTGTGTGTAATCATTAATAAACTTCACGAACTTCCTTCATTCCTCTACCTCTTCGTTCTTCATGGTTCCTCTTTCCTTCTTATTTGGGTTGTTATTTATTCAATGGATTGGTTTTACTAAATTGGTTTGAACCTTGTTCTTTTGGGTTATATCTTGATGGATATGGTATATTATTTCTTTTATAGGGTCTCCTTTTGGTTCAGTTTTGGTTTTCCACTGGTTTTCAGAAGTTTCTAAGCTAAAGGTAAGTGGTTCAATGCTTTAACATTATTGGATGATTTTAGTGTTCTTTCTACACTTTAAAAATGTGTTATATGAATTGTTTCAGTGGTTTGAATTTTGTTTTGAAAGGATTTTGGTTTGGGTTTGGGTTGAAATGGTATTTTCCTATGGAAAAGGTGGTTTTTAAAGTTCTTCCATTATTGTGTGTGAGTGATTACATGAAAGTGGTGGTTCATATGACATAAGAGATGGATTTGAGAATAAAGGGAGTCCTTAGTGACTAGGATGGGCATACTAGGTCTAGTATATTTGGAGGGTCAGAAGGGCCGAGTCCTAGATTCCCCTTTCATAATATACTCTACAACACTAATTAAAAATTTGATAATGATTGGATATTACTAGAACATTGTATGTGAATCCTCTATAGTGTCTCATGCATGAGGAAATCATGTGTCATGGTTTTTAATCTATATCATTGAGGTTTGAGGATCCTAGGTCCCCACTAAACCTTTTACCATAGGTATTACCTATGGTTCCCATGTAATGTTATGATTATTTTTTACCTCCTTGATGGGGTTATTTCCAATTTTAGATTTAGAGAATTTTTTATTTTGTAGAAAATGATTTCTTTTCCATTATTTTCTTTAAAAACTGTCATGTTGGATTGTCTTATAATTTTATATAATATAATCTAATTGGGTGATATCCTATTGTGAATTTTTTACACCCTACATATAACCTCAAGAGTATGTAGACCTTGTTATGTTTGTACTAGGTAATGGAAAGATGTTCCATGGTGATGATGATGGACCAAATTGCCAAAACTATCTCTCTTGTAGGTTTTGGTTTGGTTGAATGAGGGTGTTGGTCCTATTTTTTCATAAAGTGATTTGTAGTGTACTTGATTCCCCTCCCCCTTTTAGTATTTTGTGTTTTTGTTTAAAAATGTAAAAGTTTTAACTTGTGATGGTTGTATTTATATTTTTATGGTAATTGATTATGTGGTTAATGTTTTTCATATGTATTGTTTTTTGTTGGTTCTTATGGAAAAAATCATTCCCAAAGGGAAGTTTGATTCCCATGAACTAGTTCTAACCTCTGAGGATTGGGAACGCCATTTGAGACTTTTCACCAACCTAGTCAATTGTTGGATTTGATGAAATCTCAGGCTAGATAATGATAGATGAACTCCTTGTATTTAAATGACTTTTAAGAAATGAGGTGCCTGGGATTATTCCCTTTGGCCCTAGTAATTCTTAGCTTAGGATTTACTATGGACATTCTCTATGGAATTGGTTATAAACTTTTCTGATAGAATGAAATGGAATTATCATGTGGATTACACTCACGCCCATATATCTATACTATATGAGTTATTACCATGATTTGGATCGTCCCTTACGGTCAAATATTCCATTGTTACAATTTGGATCCTTCTTTATAAATATATTTATATCACATTATACACTTAATATAAAAAATAAACATAATATTAAATCTTTATATGGATTCCTATCCACTAAGGCATAGGTCCTTACTCGTGCATGTATATCTCTATAGACACACTCCCTTGTATAATTATATATACCTGATGGAATGTTTAGAGACATTCTAACACAGGATAAAGAAGGCATTGATAGCCTAATTTCCTTGAGTAAACTATGACCAATGGTTTACATTTATCATCAATTAAATTATCACTTTTGATATACAAACACACAAATTATTTTATATTCACATACTGGATATCATTAAACTCCATTGGTGGTGGACTGCTGAGTACATCTCACAATCTATTTGAGACTCCATTTGGTACCCTAACATATGTCAGTTGGTTGAAGGTTCCTGAACATAGACTATTCTATGTACCATTATTCTTGTACATAGGACCTTAAAAGAATAGGACATAGCCAAGGCTTAGGTCTCTAATAGGGATATCCATTGGGAATTGTTTTCCTATTTAATCATGTTGTATTAATGTCTAGTATATTTTCTTCTAATTGTACATTATAGAATGTTCATGCATCATTACTCATTCATTTTTTTGATAATCAATTGTCATTTATTATACTTCCTCTATTTATTATTACATCTTCAATATTTATTTCTCCTCCGGTGCGAATATTCTCCCCACTATACCACCTTTAGACCCTTTCTTCTTGTCATAATCCTATCATGTATGGGTTGGAATGCTTAAGGCATAGTGGAATACTATATTGGGGAACCATTTTAAGTGGATTCTCATTCGGGGCACTACATACCCCTCCCAAACTAGTAGTAAATATGGAAATGACCCCTAAATCCCTCCCTTAATTTTCCATGAGATGGTGAATTTCACTAATGGTATCTAATTTATACAAATAGGCGGCATTACCATTTTTATATAAATTAAATGAAAAGAGAAAAGATGAAAAAAAAAACCAACCCATGAATAATAGGTAAGTCATGCATTACATGAATTAAGTGTCATAGAGGTGTAAACAACAATAACTTTTAAAAAAAATCCTATGTAGTGACCATGATGCTCCTATATCCCCTGAACAACTCCATGAGCTGGTAACACTCAACTCAATCACACACCATCTCTAAACAAATGAAAATTTATATATATATATATATATATATATATGGGGTGGGAATACATGTACCCTCAATAGGATCATCCCTAGAACCTATCATTAATGTGAATACAGTATACTAAAGCTAAGTGAATAGTAAAATTAAAATAATTCATTATTTAAAATGGTAGAATAGATTCCCATCCTTACCAATATTCACTCCTCAAATAATGCATATAAGTAAGTCATTCAATATCAAAGAATATATAATAATTACACCTTACTTCCACTTCCCCAATCCATTGTCTATCTTATAACGCAACACTAAATTTCCAATAATGAAATCCCTTCTATAAGAAAATGACACACTTGTCACAAATAAGACATGTCATATTATATCAAAATCATCTCATCACACCCTCATCATAATCATCTCATTTTTAAAAATTCAGTATGTTTGAAAGACACAAAAAACCCATGTACCATGTATTTTACCTCATGCTAACACAACCCACACAAGTACACTTATTGGAAAATATAGTCACTACATTCAAAATACAAGAATGAATTATAATATCAATCTTATACAGTCCCCACATACATTTATCATAAAACTAGGATCTATCAAAACATGTGTAGACACGTAAAATATATCTTAATCCACCATATCACATATACACCTATATTTTATTCTATTCTCAAAAGGTGGAGTGGGAATGAGAAGAAGTTTGTAAACTATTCCCTCAGGAAACTGGTTATTAGAAAAAACACCTGGAACCCAAAACATTTGGGAATTGATTACCAAATTGAATCACGTGTCAGAGTGTAAGATATTATAAAATATAATGAATAGTTATAAAAAATAACCAATATTATAAAAACTACAAATGCTCGAACTCAACTAAAACTATCATCGCACATGAAATGTGGTTTCCACCACTATGGCCTATGAAACTAGATTTCATAAAAGAACACAAGAATCCTGATTCAACATTATTAAAATTATTTAATTAGTAACTTATGAAATTTATATTTATTCATTGTTAAACCCATTACAAAATCTATTTTACTGATTTCAATTCATTACACAAAAATTATCTATAATATTCTCATTATATTTTTTTTATTTCTATCTCATGATGTATAGAGAATTCCTTTCAACATATACATGTTTTATGTTATTAAACATTTCTAGCACCAACCCCTATAGGAGGAATTAGTTATTAAATCATTTACCATTCCAAAAAATAACTATTTTAGAACAAAAACATAACATAATACAAGGAATATGAACAAAAGGTAAATTTTCCAACTCTTGTAGGATGTTGGAAGAAAAAAAATATTCCATTAGGATAACAAGTCATCCAAGAAAACCCATAGATAAAAGAGCTAGCCTTTATCTTATCTCATACTAATAAACCATAAAATAATTCTCACACACCAACCTAGAAAGAAATAAATCCCCATTCTCAACCTACACTACCAATTCCCATCATTTCGTTAAGTGAAAATAGAAAAAAAAAACCAGGCCCCTCTCTTAGCTTGTGTCTCCCACTTCTCACATAATATCCATTCCCTTATTGGTTTAAAAAAAATATATATAATTAGATCCACCATCTTAAAAATCATGAATATATGGAAATAAATGTATTTTATCATGTATATTTTAGGGGAAACCATTTCCATAAAACTCATGAAGACAATACAAAAGTAATCAAGTTTCAGCTCACACAACCCCAATAATTTATCTATAAAAACAACATTTTTATTAGCATATTTAATTGAATGAATCATTATACATAGGTTACATCACAATGAAACCAAATATTAAGTATATAAAATTATGTAGGAATCCAACATATTAAATCCTCAATAAACTATTTTATAGTCAATAGTTTTTAATGTTTAACATTAATTAAAAGAATATTTCGTTTTCATTATTTAGTTAATTATTACAATATTTATAATATATAAGGAACACCATAAAAAAACCAATGAAAATGGATATCACAAAATATTGAAAATGTTATTTTTCATCATCAATATAGAGTCACTGCTTGTGATAATACTACCCTTTAGAATAATTCTTAGTTTAAATTTTAATCTCATTCATGTCAATTCTACTATTAATAAATAAAATAAAGGCATGATAGTCCAAAACGTATACATAAAAAAATAAATTTCATAGATCCCCTAAATTAGGATTCAATTACCAGCATTATCCAACTAATAATGACTGAATAAGGATCAACCAAAATTAAACATGAAGAAAACAACTATGGAACCTAACAAATGAAAACCACTATTAGTTCAAGTTCAATTCCAACCTAACATTTATGGAAACTCTCTAAAACTAAATGTATCAAGCAGTGATAACATGTAAATGGGGAAAAATAGATTTTAGTATAGAAAAGGTAGAGAAAACTAATATTGAATCACTATGAATCATTATCAAGAATGATAAGGGTTAAAATAAAGAAAAGGGGATCAATGGTCGATTGATGGAATCCATTAGTTCCTAATAGTATGATGAGGGAGGCAGAAAATATGATGATTTATATGAAACATATGAGTTTATAATTTTTATATTTTAATAACATCATGGTGGAACCCCCCTTGATAATTCCACAACTATTAGTATTTCTACCAAAAATATAGCACACTAAATAAACCCAAGCCACAATGGTTCAAATATAAACACAACCTCTATTATCCATGGTGAAAACATGAGATATCGCTATTATATACTAAAACCCTATGGAAACACCATGGTGACACTACATACCCATACCAAAATTACCCTTCAAAAGGATGAAAAAAAACCTGAATACCCTCCCATTGAGCTCCAAGACACAACACCTATGCCTTATTATAGCCACCTATTAAGAGGAAAATAGATGAGACTAACCCCTATGTCTCTAAGGTATGTCCATGATAACCATGAAACAAATACCTCTCTATTAATAGAAAAACTAACACCATAATCCATATCCTCAATATTGTGAGGGTAATGGCTATTCCATGATGTCTATTTATAATTTCAAACCACCTTATTTCCTAAAAAAACATGTAGTAATTATTATCTTTTATCATAATTTTAATCTCAACACCACTTCCACTCTTCCATACACCTCACATGTACCTTTGATCACACCAAAAGACCATGGATGGTATATAGAAAAAATGATCCCATACATCAAATAACTATTGAACAATTTTCATCCTCAATAATTTAAACAAAATACAAATATGGAAATGAGGTAAATATAATAACCACCCCTTGAAGTACCACTATTGAATATTTCTATTACAGGAACATGAAAAACACATCCTAGGAATAAGGATTATAAACACATTACAACAACCATTGAACATCTCATAAAGCATGTTTTTACCATACACATCATCTCTAAAAATATCAATCATCAAACGAAAAAAATATTGATTTAGAAAACATGAATCCCACTCCCAAGTACACTCATCCAAGACACTATGACAATATAGGATGTTAACCAAAGGAATAAGACATCAACATAACAATTTATCCTAATAATCCCGAATATCAACTGGATACTTCTTGAAGGTCACATCATCTTCACCATCAATATCTCCCTATCCAATGACATTGGAATCTACATAATAATACCAGTGAAGCTTTATTACATGGAAGATGTTATAAATTGAATCATCTTTGTATTTAGTTCTAACTGATATAAAATATCTAAAACATGATCCAAAAACATGAAAGGTACAAAAAATGGGTAGAGATATTTCTCTTAGGATCGATCCTTAATTACCTATGTGGAGGTGATGCCTTCACTGATGCCTCATATCCAAAATAAAACTTCTTAGGAGTCATCTTATGATCTACATTGTACTTATGATGATCATACATAGCCTCTATTCTCACTCACATCTCTTGAACCTTCTATTTCATGCTCTAAACCAATTCAAATATAAGAAATACTGGCTCCTAGGTCATGGTACAATACAACATAAATTATAAAAATTTTACAAAATGTGATTTGAATGCAGTAAACCCAACTATAGAGTGATAAATGTTTTTATAAGTGAAATACACCTAAGATAAGTGTCTCAGACATGAATCACCAAAATTAATAATGAATTCACCCATCATATCCTCCATTTTTGGGACATTTCACTCCTTATGATCATTCATTTGTGGATTAAAATTGGTGATATGACATAAGTGAGAACTGAATACATGTTTGAGACCTCTCCAAATACTAGAGGGAAAACATGAGTCATGATAAGATATTACCATGTTTGGAAATTATGAAAGCCTCAACACATAATCCATATGCTTCCTTGTCAAAAAATCGACTCATCTCCAATTCTTCATATATATGAACTGATATTCCTTCATCATGTCATCCATAATCACCCATATAACATCACATCCACATTGATATTGAGAAAAATTAGTGATAAAGTCTATCCTGATGTCCTCTCACATCCATTAAAGAATATCAAATAGTTAAAGCTACCCAAAAAGAATAAAATAATCATCCTTCACCCTTAGGGAAGAAAATAATAGAGAGAAAAATAATATATTATATCTATTTTTATCAGAATTCAAAAATTGGTCTCTCATTTGGTGAAAAAAATTTCCACACCAGGTTGTATTACCACATATGAACTATGGAACTAATAGAGTACCACCTCATGAACTAATAATAGAAAAAAAATCCCAAAATGATATAAGAACTAATATTGTTCATCCTAATACTATCACTCATGAGAATAACTATAATGAAATTGATATCATAAATCCTCAACATGAAAATCCTCAAGCTCGGATTCTTACACCTTGTGCATGAATGATGATAGCAGTACCATCTAGTAGACACACCCTCTTCCACTAACATATCCTATATAATAGTTCATTATGGATAAGTCATCCATCACCCACCAAGGATAACTAGAGTCATATAGAACATATCCACATTACATCTTACTCAAAACATCCTTTAAAACATTCACTTTCACTAGTGTATAGTAAATCTTAAATTCATAAACCTATTTTAATTTCATCCACCTTTGATTGTAAAATTGTAAATTATGCTGGGAGAAGACTTACCTAAACTCTTGTGACCTTTAAATACCCAAAAATACTACCCGTTGTGTTAATTACACTAAATATTCAAATAAGAAACTACGATAATAAGAATCAGATCAGATGTGACCTAGGGATATTCATGATGAAATTACTACCAAGGTCTATAAAAGAAAATTATATTAAGATACACCAAAAAACAACCTTTTGTAGGATGTGAATCATCACAATAAACCTCAATTTCAACAACCTACCCGAGAAACCACTGAACTAGATTACTAACTAATATCTCCATCAAATAATGAAATGAATCATTTCACTAGTTATCTGACACACATTTATTATCCTTTCTTATCAAAGTTATCATAAGTGTAAAAATCCAATAGAAGTTGGGTATGCCCATACTATATTACCCATAAATATCAATGAACCTCTATATAAATGAGAAAAATTAATTGGGGATAACCAGAACAAAAATTCCTCAATCAATGATTGTTCCACGACTAATCCATACTAATACACAATATTCTTGAAGAAATGGAACTCACTATCCCAGAAAACACACTTCGATAACTTCCAAAACAATTTATAATACCAAATAAATCCAAAAAAATCCCACATATTCACTAAATACTCCTTATTTTTTATAAAAAACATGAGTATGTTGTTGATAAACCCCATTATAAATCGAGTTTGTAATCCAAGGAACACAAAATTATTCATTACTATAAATGTAGTTGGATTTTTACTAGGAATTAATGACATTAAAATAAACTCAAAATTATTATAATAGAATATGGATGAACTCTTTATAATATACTCATACTTTATCCACATAATATGATATCATGTTAGAAAATTAGCCTTTGAGAACCCTCTTGATTCCTTTTTTATATTGAAAAAAACATCAATATATAAAAGAGAATAGTGGTTCTTCACTATAAATTGATTCTTGTGGTGTTAATCAACACATTAATGGATATTGCCATTTTCATTCTTCGTAAATAGAACCGAAGAAACATATTGAGACACAAAATGTCAAATGAATCCTATATATAGAAGACCATAAAAACTAATCTATGACACTTTCAACTATAAAGGTGTCATCCTATATGAAGATATTGATATCGAGGAAACAAGAATCTACTGCATTATCTCGATTACGATATCACTTTTGTGGTTAGGGTATCAACCACTTTAAAAAATAAATCAAGGAACTATTCCATAACTAAGAGAGACACCACTTAATTATCCTCAATTGAATTCAACATTATTTGAGGCATATTGTAGGGAAAGGAGTCAATACACGTTCTATGCATCTATGGGTCTTGTTTACCAACAATTATATCCTTATATCCTTAAATGTTAACATATATAGTGCACCTACTAAATGAATCCACATAATCTACTAAAAAATATAAAAAATCCATGCCTTGGATGTTGTCATGTTATTGTATCCATAAATATAAGAAATCTAGAAAAGATTAATGTTTCTTTATTACCAACCAATAGTAACAGAACACATCATATAAGCTAGATTGACCACTAAAAAGAATATTTAATGCCAATGACAAAATAATCCTATCCAATTCATGTACCAATGTATATAATAGGGAGGGTGTAATTAAGTAGTATATTTCTTATAAATCAAACAAGAAATACACCCAAGTAGAATATGAGAAGATAGAACCACACATAATAAATGGACCACCCAAAATTGGAAACTATTAGGAATGCCTCATACTACAACTCATTCCCTAAAATATACAAAACTGATGGTTTAATCCTTTATGGTCTCTCCCTAATCATAATAAATGAGGATAACATAAATCATAAGTCCCTTCTATTTTGGCCCCAACCAAACTCCACTAATTAAAAGATGGAGCACCCTGCTACTGCTATAATATTGGAGAATATTACTATAATGAATTACCCTCAAGAGGTCCTCCAACATGATAATTACTATTGTAGATAGTTGATCACTCAATATTCTAATGGAAAAGATGTCTAAAATAAAAATACGCATGCATAATCTACTAGACTGGGACTAAAAACTACCACCCATTGTAAAATGAGATGATGAAATTGTGAACCAACTCAATCCGGTATGAATAATCCAATGACTCAACAAATGAGATCTTCTAGCCATAATTATACTCTTTGAAGAGTTCTTATGACTCCCCTCTAATGACAATTGAGTCATAGTCACCATAATACTTATAACCAATTCAATCAATATGACAATGAGATATGTCAAAAACATAAAAAGTGATACCTGGTGATGAATCTCTCAATACAAGGCCTATTAAAAATTACCCTCCCTATACTCCCCATATCACAAAAGCTCTATAGAAAAATTGTAGAGGTTCTTTCCCCATATATTTCTCTCCCACTCAATTTATTTCCTCTAGAAGAGAGTATGAATATCCTAGTTATGAAAAACCATCATCACTGATAAATGAAACTATGAGTGGAAATAATAATGGATATTATCCCATTTTTCATATTGGGTTCTCTTCTATGGATAACCAACATCCCACCACTCTCTCCCTTTATTGAAGAATTTTTATGGTTCTTCTCATCAACAATGTTTCTACCTGAATCCTTCCATGAAAACTCGTGTTTTCCATTAGTGCATATTATGAATTCCTCTCTACACCCCTCTTTCTAGCTAGTCCCTACATAAAAAATACATCTTGGACTATTTTCTCATTATTCAGAAGGTTTAGGTCCATTTTCATGCTGGTTTTTAATGATCATTATCCTCCTCTACCATTTCTAGAAACCCATTCACATTAAACCACATTTGTTTTGCGCATGAAGAGTTATTCCGGAAATATCAGATGGTGAAAATGGATTTTGGATTTAATAGCATTCTTCTTTATATTTTTGGAGGCTTGGGAACTTCTTCCTTTGGTGTTTTATTGTGTCACATTTCTAGTTTCCCTTTGGTGCCCATGGATTCATTATTCTCTATTAAAGATCTTTTTACATGGATTCTTACAATGTAATCTTTGTCATATACAAAGATGTTGGATATGGTTGATTGAATGATTATTGTTGGTGATGGTTTCTCTTTTTCACTAGATTAAACAGGTGGTATACCCCCTATTTAATATCTTGCTTATGATGGTCAATGATGGATTTATCAATGATGTAATGTGTTATTTTTTTGTTTCTATTCAATTTGAGTTTTCCTATATCCCATGTATAATTAAGTCCCCTTAGATTCACCTCAACCATTAAAAGTGGTCTTTCAAAAATAAAAATAAATGAGTTTTCTATAAAAATTTATCTAATGTAATATCTTACTCATCAAGATCTTAGAGGAATATAAAAAACAACTACAAATATACCCCATATTGTATAGTCACAACCAATATAAAGCAGTTCTCCTTTTGAGAATAGATCTAACTGAACACATTTTTTACCTCCTTCCAACAAAAATAAAACTCTCAATATAAACCCTATCCATAATAAATTTATTGATCCTAAAGAAAAAAGTCTCAGAATATCCTTATCCAAGTGTCTACCTCTTTGAAATCAACTTTGGAACATATTACTTACATATAAAATCATGTCATTTTTATTCAATGAAGAGAGAAATTAAAAAAACATCAATGTTCGAATGGACAAACTAAGAGAAGAGGAAGAATCAAGGGGGCCTAAAATATTGGAGACCAAGAGAAGCTACTCAAATGATATTAACACCTTCCAGTTTGAATATTTTTAAATCATGAAAAATCAATCTCTCCATACCAGGAATGTCAATCGAGTCAAGATAGTCGACAACCATATTACCATCGTTCCAGATATGGGAAACATTTATATCAATATCCATAACACTTGGGAAATTAATAACAATATAAAAAATAGACCAAGGAATAGAACATTTTTTAGTGATTTTATTATATAAAATTCTAGAATCTATTTCAGATTCAATAATATGAATATTTATTTACATGAAATTGTTAAGACCAATAAACATGGCCATCGCTTCAGTGTAAAAGGATTAACCATGTAAAAGTCTGATAGAAACGGACAAGATATTCGATCCACTGGTGTCCTGAATAATGCCTCATCCACAGATCCATCCAGAAAAAAAGATCCATCAATGTTAAGTTTTAGTCTCCTTGTAGAAGGATTCCAACATATCTAGTTGCCTTGATGAAGAGAAGCAGATCCGGATGTCTGAGAGCAGAAGAGTTTCTGTAAAGAGGGAGCCTCATTCAACTTGCGAAAAGCTCTGATAAAATCAATGATCAGATTTTTTATTCTAAATAGAATCATCCAACCATTATAATAAATACCCTCATAAATGAACTGATTCTTCTCCTACTATAGACACCAGCAACCAGCCTGTAAAATGACTGCACATGCCATTCTTTCAGAACTACCATCACCTGATCCATGAAACCATTATTCAAGAAAGGATTGATTAGCCATAACTGGGGATTAATGGGTAGAAAACACACCAAAAGAAATCCATATATCCTAATCCCATTCACTATCAAAGAAAATATGGTCAAATCTTTATTCTTCATGAATTTTTCAGCAAACATGTCTAGAAGCAATAAAAATACCACACCGTTTAACAATTTCATCAGTAGGTGTAGCTCTATTCAAGATCCTCTAAGTAAGAAAGTCATATTTAATGGGAATATATTTAACCAAGAATGTATTATTCCATGAATTGAATGGAATCTGCAAGTTTAGGATCCTGCGATAATCCTTCATAGTGAAGGAGCCTAAAGGAGAAGGGGTAAAGATACACTTATCAGGTTCTGAGGATAATATAATGAGAATGAATATTGCCTGTTTATTTATATCCAATACTGTATTAGTAAAAGTTGGGTGCTGGAAAGATTTCTTGAATGATATATAAGTATTAGGACATCCCGAATACCTAATTAACTCACCGCTCCTGTTGTGATGCCATAATAAGATATCACCCTTCCAAACCAACCATTGTGAATAATGATTAAGATCATTAATAATGGAACAAATATCAGACCAGAATGGATAACCATTATCGTCCAAAAAATCTTACCTCCCACTGAATTACCGTGAATAGTTCTTCCCCATAGTGTGCAATATTCTCGGACCTCCCATTCAAATTTTGCATGTATGAATATAATAGTTTCTTCAAGACTACGAGAATTAATTCCACCTTTATGCACAGGGAGCGCCATTTTATCTGATGAAACCATTTACTTTTACCCTTTTAAATAGGATCCCATAAAAAATTAGCAATAATTCTGCCAATGTTTTTGATCACTCCCTTGAGAACCTTGACAAAAGAAAGGGAATGAATGGAAGAAGTGAGCAGTACACTATTAATCAGAGATATTCTACTCCCAAATGGAAGATAACTATTTTTCTTGATAGTAATCCTAGCCAATATCTTTTTGATCATGATGTCAAAATCCCGAATCCAAAGTCTCCTAGATAATAGGGGTGCACCTAGATAACCCATACGGAAGTTTCCCTTCTGCTTGACTAGGATGTGACTCAAAGAATTCACATGACTCGATGAACATATACTAGATATATAAAAATAGATCCTGATTTTGTTAATGAATTGACCACTCCAAAAGCAATACTTATCAAAGACACTATTTAAAACACACAATGACCTTCTTGATGCATTTAGGAAAATAATGGTGTCCTTGTCAAACATTAGATGAGATACCGAAGAGGATCCCATCCAACACCTATAAGGAAGAATGGAATGATAATTGATGATTCTATAAATAATTTGACTGAGAAGATCATTAATAATAATGAAAATACTTGTAGAAGTTGGATCCCCCTTTCAGGGACCTCAGTTAGATTAAAATAAACCATATGTTTCCATCAAAAAAGAAACAATCAACCACGAAGAGCAACAACATCGAAAGTGAAATTCAATGTTCCAAGAGGAAAATCCCATACATAATACAACATTATTGATTAATCTCTATTATACATGATCATAATATTTTTTCATATCAAGTTTAATATCCATATTAGATCCTTTAGTTTTAAGATTAATGTCTCTAATCATTTCTTGGGCCAAGGAAATAACCCCATGAATGTTACAACCCTTTAGAAAACCATATCGCTCAAGAGAAATCCTCTTTGGAAGATGAATCGATAATATAGCATTGATGAGACTAGAAATAATTCTATAATATACATTACATATTCATATATGATGGTAATAGAGAATAGAAGTAGGATTTTTAGACTTGGGAATGAGAACAACAATGGTGGAACTAGTAGCACGGGGTAACTATCCTCCCTTGAAAAAGTCATGGATTGATTCAATGAGGTCACACTTAATAATATCCCATGAGGATTTATAAAAGGAATTAGGTAATGAATCAGGTCTAACAACATTGTCTGGATTAAGTTTCATCATAGAATCAAAAAACTCATTTTCCTATGGTAGAGATTCCATTTCATCATTATTACTGTATGAAAGACAATGAGGAATAACATCAGAAAGATTTGTGGGTATAGTTGGATATCGACTAAGAATCTTGAAATTAGTACCAGCAATAAGGTCACTAAGATGAGAGAAATATTGGGCCCCAACTATGTCTCTATTATTTGTAAAATTCCTATTCTCAAGAAGAATATTCTGATTAAAGACCTTTTTTCTTTCCTTGATACATGCTTGAAAATACGATGTATTTTTATCTCTTTCTTGCAACCACTTGATCCTTGCTTTATATCTAGGCATATGCTTCTACATAATAAGTAAATATGTTAGATACTCTTTTTTAAAGGAAGGATTCTCAATGTCCCAATCATCCCATTCTAGTTTTAGAGAGTGTTCAAAACAATCAATATCTTGCTTTGATTCATGAAGGTCCCTATCTGGAGGAAATATATCCTTTATCCATACATTTATTTTCTTCTTGAGTCATATAAGTTTATTTTGGACAACAATCCAAGCACGGAACATAATAGGTTCTTCCCAATATTTTCTCACAAGATCATGGAAGGTCAGATTACCATTCCAATGATGAAAATATCTGAATCTCTCATGATAATAAATTCTAGAAGTTATAGTGATCATTAGTGGAGAATGATCAGAAACCCATTCCATCAAGTGTTCTATTTTAGTATTAGCATATGTGGATAAATCATGTATATTTTCCAAACATATTTCTAGGAAACCCCATATTCTATTATCACCCTTTTGATTATTACACCACAAAAACTTGTCTCCAAAATATCTAAGGTCATGAATTTCTTTTTAATACATAAATTGATCTACTTCATTATAGGACCTAATAGGAAAATGGCTTCTCCCATTCTTCTCATCTGGGTTGGCCATAATATTAAAATCACCCCCAATGAACCATAAAATGTTATCAGGATCAAAAGAATTAATATTACTCCATAACATCAACCTGTGTTGGGGATCCCAAATCCCATAAATTAAAGAGAAATAGAATGTGTGATAATATTGAGAAGCTTTGATAGTGATGAATTGATCATCTGCTGGAAGATGATACACCTTAAAAGAACTATGCTAAATGATATATATATGATGAATAACCAGGCCAGTAAGCAAAAATCCATGCATTTTGAGTTTTTTTGAAAAATCATGAACCATGTATAGGTGTTGTTTGTATTCAAGAATACCAATAATAAAAATCTTGTGTATAGATACCTCAAAAAAATGAAATCTATTTTTACCTAGTTTCCAATACACCGAGCATTCCATATGAAAACAATGATCATTGAAAAGAAAGAGTTCTATGATTGGCTCGATAACCTATTTCACTCCCAAAGTGGGATAGAAATATCACCTTCTGTGATTTAGATATTGAGATGGTGTCAGTTCTATTAGCCTTAGGAGGGAAAACTGTAGAAGGAGGGGAGGAGTAAAAATTGTGAATTTTCTCCTTCCTTTATGGGGTGAATGAATATATTTCACCAATTTTATTTGATGAATAGGGTTACACTATTTCCTTTAAGCAGAATGCAATAGGAGAAGAAGGAAAACCATCTAATGAAAAGCTAGTCGATGCCATGATAATTTTAAATTTTTTCTTCTTCTAATTAGGATCATTTTGGAATTATGTGTGAGATAACAACATAGGTCCAATATATCAAGGAAGTATACTTCTATCCATATTAAAATAATATGACGATAAGAGGAAATTGAAAATGAAGTAGAAAGAGTCATTAACATGAAATTAAGTTTCTGGTTGAGGGATATATGGAACAATATCCTGACCCATCATCCCGATTTAAGAATCTGATCATTAGATAGAATAGAATGAGAGAAAGTGTCCACCTTATTAGGGATCCGATTCACTTCCAATATCCCATCAAAGAAAAGATCAAGATCATAAAATTTATTATCTTCCTCAAATATAACATCCTAAGGACACCTTCACATCCTTCCTAGATGATTAGGTCGGCATGTCTGAAAAGAGTGACCTTGAATAAGGAAATTAGAGAAAAATCTCAGAAATAGAGGATATACAAAACGTAGGTTCGATGAAAAGGAATCTTGTACCCGTAGATTTTTTTTTCAGATTTTGGATGAGACAAATTAATTTCCACACAAATTTGAGCCATCAAGATATACAAACATGATTTAGTCATGATATCTGAACATAATAAAACACCAAGAGAATCACTAATTTGTTTCATAAAATTTTCATTTTGGAAAGGATGGGTAAGACCCGGAAGATTGATCCAAACCGTCGTTGGAGAATTCCATACCAAGATGAGAAACAAAAGACCCTATGGATAGGCTAACTTTTTATGAACCAATAGAACAAAGTAAAAACACCATGTCTGAATAAAATCTTCCAAGGAACCCAGGATGAGATAGAATGATTGTTTTTGAATTGAGAAAATTTGTACAGGAAATTGAAAACCCCAAGAACTAAAAATCCATTTGAAAATAGAAAAAGAAGGTTTGGAACCCCCAAAATGGGGAATCAACATCCATCAATAGAAATCCATAGCCTCCTCAAATGAAGATGTCAGAAATTCCATACAGATCTTAGATCATTCATGATAAATATATAGATGAGCTATAGAAATTTCTGGAAAATATGGAAGAAAAGAGAACAACCGCAAATAACATCCCAAAATGATTTAGTGGAAGGCACAAAATTTTGATCAATGACAATAAGAGAATTCTGGAAAGTAGTCTCCAACATGAACCTGATAAAGATGATGATCTAGAACCATACATTCAAAAGAAAATACATTATGGACTTGAAAACAAAGAATATAAAATATTTTGGGTCAATAAAGTAATTATGATTTTATATAATTACCCTTCTCTACCCATTTTGGACAATGGTGTATACAATCATGATGCAAGGACATTACATTGGTCTCTAACCCTAAAAAATATCACTTTTCATAAAATACTTATAAAACGTGAAATTTCTTGATTTGGATCATATGGGGACTAAATAAATGTTTCCTAGATGATCTCCCCTATATATATCACTCACTAAGTCACTCACATATTATTTTCCTAATAACCCCTAAAATACTCACCCATTCCTATATCTAAACTCCACTATATATTTCAATAATTAAAACTAATATAACTATATCATGAACCCCTATACTTTTACCCCTCATGATATGGAAGCTATGCCAAGGATTGTAAACACCCTAACCCTAGTTTACCGAAGATGGTGCCTTAATTTATCATATTGGTATGATGAAAAGGAAGTCGTTTCCCAAAGGACCAAATAGTTTAGAAGTTTTGTAAAATTAGATTACATATATGAACTTTAAATTACAACATGAATTTAAATAAACCATAACAAATTATTTTGAATCACACATAAAATCCTAGATTTTCTATGTAATTCATTCATCATAATCATATTTATCTCCCTGAGGAAAATGAAACATAAGAAAGGGGTGAGCTCAGATTCTCATTAATGGTAATTAATAAAGTATAAGAATAAATAATAAGAAAATGTGAATAACCAAAGAACACATGACATTAAAACATAATCTTATGCATAATATGGCAGGAATAAAAGATACATAAATACTGTCATAATAAAACTTAACCATCAAAATTATAATAGTCAAATAATCACAAGGATTATCAATTAATTGTTTTTATAATGAGAGAAATACATAACACTGGATATCTAAAACATACCATCAATTATTCATTCAAAGAATCTATTATTTTCAAGGATTTATGCCAAGAATATATTATTTTCAAGGATTCCTTTAAATAATATATTATTGTCAAGGCTTCATGCAAAAAATCTAATAAATTGGAAGACCTCGGTCAAAACCATATCGATTTTGTCTTATGCGACCTACCGATGCATAAGGGGACTATAGAGGGCCCTAACCATCACTTAATACTTCTAATTAATTCCAAATATGAAATGGGAGAAACATAATAAACAGATAAATTCATATCAAAACTAAAATATGAAATGTAAATAACTTTCCACATACAATAAACTTAATCATAAATCATTATGAGTAATGTAACGACCCGAATCCAGAGCCACATAACTAGTGCCCTGTACCCGGTTCGCCACATGACCTCAAGTGAATTTCCCTAAATGCCAGAGGCTGCCGACTAGTAGTGAGGGCCTTGGTGAGTCTGTGGGGAAACTATGCCCTCATTTGGTAAAGTATACAGCGGAAGAATAAACATAAACAATAGAGGAAGCAATGAACAACATAAAAAAACTTAACTAAAAGTCGAAGTAATGACTAATATAATAATGATTCAGAATGGTACATGTATCTATGGAAAGCAGTAAACAAAACAACGTGTGGAAATACAACTGAAACCAAGTACTAAACGTAAACAGAAACTCCAACTGCATCGCGAGCCAAAGCCCAGTCCCATCCTCTCAAGCTCCAATAATCAATCAAGTACCTGAGGTAGAAGGACCACAATCCCTATCTACACCTGCAACCATATAATCTGTTTGGGCCGAAAAGAAGGACCCAAATAGGGTGTGAGAATAATCCCAACAGGCAACCACCACAAGATTTGTGCCCTACTATCAGTGAGTAATATAGAAAATGTAAAGGGAAATAAGTACAGCAATGGACTAAGAGTGTACCAGTAAATAATCCTACCAATTAACATTCACATTCATTTTATTAAACAATCAGGGGAAAACTAGCAAATCATTCTATTCCAAGTTAAGGAAGTATCACAGTAGGAATCTCAAAAGACTACCAAAACACAAGTAGTACAAAACCCAAGCATGTTCTTTGGCTTGGTGGAATCGTCACTACCAACCATCAAAATTTCACACTGACCCTCTGGGTGGCTCAAACTAGCAGAACCCTATAGTCCAATAATCAAACATGGCACAGACACTCTGGGAAGCTTTCACGTCAATTCCCCTATGGTCTTGCAACGATTGCTACAGACTCTCTGAGGAAGCACTTACGCCTAATTCCTCATGTGGTCTCAATGTGTGGGTAAACTAAGAAAACTATTGGGAAGCACAAAGTAGTATTCCAATAGGTCCTGTGTACGAAACTAAAACCAACAGACCCTCTAGGGAAGCACTTAATCATATATTCCCTCTTTGATCTCCCACACCAGGTTCTCGTAGCCCTGAGCAGTCCAGTCGTGCGTAATCGACTGTCAGAATCCCTATGTAAGTTTAATAACTACTTGGCTAATATCTACCATGCATCAAAATCATATAAACAGCAGGGAACACATGCAACAGTTATAACAAGTAAAATAGCAATCTCAATAGGGTTTGCCTCACAGGCAGTGGTGCCAAACAACGATAAATAGCCAAACAAGAAGAGAAACACCCGTGGGGTGATCCTCAAACTTGCAACCAAGCATATATTAGAAACAATTTATCATAAGATAACAAGTAATCTAGGGAAAATAAAAAATAGGATCAAAATCCTAAACCCGGGATACTTGATACATGGGTATCCAACACTTTTGAAACCAAAACTCAAAGAACTTCAACGTAGGGCAACAAACCACCTACCTCGATCCTCAAAGATTGATATACTTGAACCTCGGCCCATGAATCGGCCTAATACGGAGTAGATATGCAAAAACGTCTAAAACGTTCAACCTCAGATAACCCATATGAGAAGAAGAATCAGGAAACGAGGAAAAAGAAGAACCAAGAACTCGCCGCTGCGATTCTTCTGTAATCGACGGAGTTTGATTCGGACAACTGGTGACAGATCTGTGGTTCGGAGAAGAATCGGCCTCCTCAGACACTCTGGATGGTATTAAGCAGAGAAGAATACGATCATGAGCATTAGGTACGACCCCAGTACGATTAATGAAATAAAAAAAAAGTACACTGCATGTACTTTTAAAGTACACAGCGTGTAGTGGGTTTTTCCGTACTCCGCCAAAATCGGCCTCCACGTCACCCCTACACACTGTGTGTGTGTCCCGGGCACTGACAACACACAGATTCGAGTGGGAAACGAGTAAACGGTGTGTATTCAGAAAGTACACAGTGTGTACTTAGAAAGTACACGATCAATACTTCAAAAATTCCCAAAAACTCCATTTTTCTTTAAAACTCCAAAAAAAGGAAAAACATACCTGAAATGAAGATTTGGGTTCATACAAACTTCACCCCTTAAAGAAATACGTCCTAGAATTTCCCTAACGAGGCATAGAAGAAGAAACCTCAAACAACTCTGGCCATTGCGATCGTATATCAGCCTCCCTCTCCCAAGTCTCGTCCTGTATACGGTCGTACTGCCATAGCACCCGTACTAGAGGAACAAACTAGCCACGAAGAAATTTCGCACTACAATCAAAAATCCTGATATGATGCTCCTCGAAAGATGCATCCTGCTCCAACTCAACCTCATCGGGTTGAAAAACATGAGACAGGTCTGAGAAATACCGTCGAAGCTGAGAAACATGAAAGACGTCATGCATAGCCTGGTACCTCTGAGGTAACCGCAACCTGTAAGCAACCAACCCGACTTTCTCTAGAATCTAAAATGGCCCGACGTATCTCGGGGAAAGTTTACCATTCCTCCTAATCCTTTTATGTCCCAACCTCGGGGTAACACACAAGAAAAACTGGTCTCCATCCTTGAACCCCAAAGGTCATCTCCGCTGATCAGCATACGACTTCTGTCGAGACTGTGCAGTCTCCATTCTCTTCCGAATCAACTATATCTGCTCTGAGGTCTCCTGAACAAGACGAGGTCTCAACAAAGCTGCCTCTCCTACCTCCGGCTAGCATAAAGGTGATCGGCATGGCCTACCGTACAAGGCCTCGTAAGGTTCCATCTAAATAGTCGCCTGAAAATTGTTGTTGTAGGTGAACTCCACCAGAGGGATATGCTTCTCCCAAGTGCCTCCAAAGTCTAGAATGCAAGCTCGGAGCATATACTCAAGAACCTGGATTGTACGCTCGGACTGGAAATCAGTCTGGGGATGGTATGCTGTACTCAAAAGCACCTGTGTACCCAAAGCCCTCTATAGCCCCTTCTAGAAGTGCGAAGTAAAACATGCATCCCTGTCTGAAACAATGGAGTGTGGAACTCCATGCAGACGTACAATATCTCGGATGTACAACCATCCTAGCTCATAAACACTGAAGTTCTCCTTGATCGTCAATAAGTGTGCAACCTTCATGATCCTGTCCACTACAGCCCAAACCGCATCATTTCCTCGAGGCGATCTCGGTAATCCTGTCACGAAGTCCATCATGACATCATTCCATTTCCATTCCGGAATGGAAAACTGTTGTAAAAGCCCTGCTGGTCTTTGATTCTCTACCTTCACCTGCTGACATGTTGAACACCACATAACAAAACTAGCCACATCCTTCTTCATACCTGGCCACCAGTACTGATGGTGTAAGTCTCGGTACATCTTGGTGACACCGGGGTGAACTACCCATGACAAAGCATGAAACTCCCACATCATCTCCTCACATATGTCTACTAAAACCCATATGCGGCCATGAAAACGTATCACCTCATCATCACCCACTGTCCACCCCGGAGCAGGGTCTCCATCTGATACACCCTCACGTAGGACTAGGCATTCTAGGTATGATAGCTTCCTCATTCGAACTCGATCTAAAAGAGTAGAGGTAACAGCTACAGAAGAAAGAACAATCTGTCCCTGTCTGTTGTGCACCTCCAAATACATGTCAGAGAACATAGCCATTAGCTACCACTCGTTGCTGGACTCTTGAACTACCTGTAGCTGAGTCCTCCTGCTCAATGTGTCTGCCACAACATTGCCTTTCCTAGGCATATAAGCAATCTTGAATTCGAAAGACTATAGGGACACAACTCACCTCCGCTGTCTCAAATTCAAGTCACGCTGCGTGAATATATACCTGAGGTTCTTTTGGTCAGTATAGACCACAAAATGCTCTCCCATGAGATAGTGTCTCTAACAATGCAAGGCATGAACAACTGCAGCCCATTCCAGGTCGTGCGTAGGATAGTTCTTCTCATGAGGCCTCAACTGCTGAGATCCATATGCAACAACACGATCTTACTGCATAACCACTGCTCCAAGACCGATGCTAGATACATCGCAGAAAACTAAATAACTATTTCCCATCTCTGGCCGAACTAGAATCGGTGTTGAAGTCAATCTCCCAGTCAGCTCCTGTAAGGCTGAGTAACAAGCTTCTCACCAAACATACTTCACACCTTTCTTAGTCATGCCCATCAACGGCGCTGCTAAGTGTGAGAAGTCCTGTATAAACCGCCTGTAATAACCAGCCAGTCCCAAGAAAATTTGTATCTCAAAGACATTCTTCGGCTGATCCCAGGTAACTACTGCTCTCACCTTTTTTGGGTCTACTGATACTCCTGTCTCTGAGATGACATGACCCAGGAAGTGAATCTCATCCATCCAGAAGTGGAACTTTGAGATCTTATCATATAACTGATGCTCTCTTAGTGTACTCAATACAATCTCAATATGGGTATCATGGTCGTGTCGAGTGTGAGAGTACACAAAGATATCGTCCACAAAGACAATGACGAAAGAGTCCAAGTAAGGATGGAAAACTCTATTCATCAATTCCATGAAAACTGCTGGCACATTCGTGAGACCGAACGGCATAACTAGATACTCATACAGACCATACCTGCTTCGGAAAGCTGTGAGAGGTATATCAGATGGTCTGAACTGCAGCTGATGATAACCGGATCTCAAGACGATCTTTGAGAATACTATGGCTCCTCGAAGCTGATAAAAAAGATCATCAATCCTCGGAAATGGATATCGGTTCTTGACCGTCAACTAGTTCAGCTTCTGATAGTCCACACAAAGACGTAAGGTACCATCCGCCTTCTTCGCAAACAACACAGGCGAACCCCAAGGGGAAGTATTGGGTTGGATAAAACCCTTCGCCTGAAACTCCTCCAACTGCTTCTTGAGCTCCTGCAACTCAGGCGTAGCCATCCTATAACGAGGTATGGATACTGGTGCTGCTCCTGGAAAACGCTCAATAGATAAGTCTACCTCACGCTCTGGAGGCAACCCTGAAAAGTCTTCTGGAAAAGGCATTCGAAAAACAGTAAACTTATGGAGGGAATTCCATCTGAGAAGTCCCCTGATCATCTAGACATAAACTAGAAATCTGGGCTATAACACTGCCCAACCCATGATGCTCTGGTCCAGCTCTGCCTGCCTGGACATCCCATTCTCCCTTGTGAAGAAAAGAACTACCCTCTAGTGACGTGAAACTCACCCTACGGTGATAAAAATCGACAAAGGCCTGAAAAGGAACTAGCCAATCCATTCCAAGAATGACATCATAATCCATAATCTCAAGGACATAAAGGTCTCACAAGAAGTGACACCCACCAACCTCAAGGGGGCACTCCTTGAACTGACGCACACTAGTAGTTCTATGTCCCAAAGGAGTGTCCAGTGAGAACGTATCCTCAAAAGTAAAGACAGTAAGTATAAGGCTCTCCACAATGTGCACAAAAATAAAGCTATGAGAAGATCTAGTATCGAAAAGTGCAGAAGATAAAACTGAGGCTACTAAGATCGTACCTTGAACTGTGGAAGGTCCGGGATCCTTCTCCCGATGGATCTGTTCTACTGCAAATGTCTAGCCAGTAATGCGGCCCTGTGTAGCAGCATGATATCCCTGAGCTATTCTTTCCTAAGACTGAACACTGTGTCTGCGACATCTACCCTATCCTGAATGACCCAAAGAACTCCATCCCTCAGTCTGTTGTGGAACTGGTAATCTTGCTCCTGTACCAGGAGTAGAAACCGATCCTCCTTCACTAGCTGCTGGAAGAAGAACCCTACAAAAATGCTGCAGATGGCCCATTATGTCACAAGCTCGTCACTCCATTGGATCTCTCGGGAATTGATGCTTCTTATGCCCGCTCTTTCCACACTGATAGCACACCACCTGGTTTCCAGAAGGAAGATCTCGTCTTCCAAAAGAATTACCTCTCTTCCTCATGTCACCTCGAGTAGACTCTTGGTGGTGTTTCCTGCTGTCAGTATGCAATGAATCAGTCTTGGATGCTGAACCGCCCTGGTCAACAGCTCCCTTCTCCCTCAGATTTCGTTTGGTGATCAATGCCTGGTTGACTTTAGGGTAATATAAGTCAACTGTAAGAAGTTCACCTGCGATCTGATCTCTGGTTTGAGACCTTCCTCAAACATCTTTTCCAAAAACAACTCGTCATTTCCCAGAATGGGAGTGAAACCCTATAACTCAGTGAAACAGGAGGAATAATTCATAACCGGGAGAGTAACTTGCTACAGGTTCATGAAATCTCTGGCCATGTCGGCCCTCAGTGTCTCCGGATAGAAGTAGTCGTAGAATGTATGCTGGAATTCGTCCCAAGCCATAGTCCGTTGGTGCCCTGCCTTCGATACTACATCCTACTATCTCTTGGAAGAATCTCGTAGAATGTAAGTCGCAAAATTCACCCTTCTATCTGGGGGTGTCTTCAGATGCTCAATGATGGAAATAATGGTTTCTAGCCATGACTCTACAGTCTGAGGTCCTCCATCCCCTGTGAAAGTGGGAGGATGCTGCTGCTGGAAGACTCACGTCAGCTGTGCCATAGACAAGGTAGGATGCTGAGATCCCTATAAGGTCTTCATGAACCTCATGAAACCCTATCTGAACTGAGCATCCGCACCAGTGTCTGGAATCACTGTAGTTTCCATGTCCGGAACAATCGGTGGAACTACTGGTAGTCCCTGGTCTGCTGTATCAGGCGTACGGTCACTGCCTGGTTCCTAACGTGCAATGAGAGGACGTCTTGGTTCCATAACCCTGAAAGGTCAAAATCACACCTCAAAGTTTGGATTAACAAGGATAGAAAAAACAAGAGTACACAATGGGAATAGGAGGGAGAAAACACTTAAGTTTGCAAAACACGACTACACGACATGTATTTAAACTACACAACCTGTTTGTTAAATCCATTTACATGGGTGTGTACTTCCACCACCACTGGTCATGTAACATCCCAGACTACACGGTGTGTTATACCAAAACACGACATGTACTTGAACTCCACTCCCCTTCCTGAGTCTCTTTACATGGCTAACCTACACGGTCCTCCTAATTCTAAACTACACGGTGTGTTCACTAAAGACACGGTGTGTACTAGACCGGTTTCGACGACCCATGTAGCGGTTACACGGTTGGCTACACGGCTGACCCCTACACAGCGTGTTCCGAACAAACACGGCATGTATAAGGATAGATAACACTGACCCGTGTTGTTCGTGACACAGCCGTGTACCCAAAAGAAAACTACACGGCGTGTTCTTATAACACACGGCATGTACTACACAACTTTCTCTGACCCATGTTGTTAGTGACACGGCTGGGTACACAGTTGACTACTACATGGAATGTAGTTATGGTACATGGTGTGTCCCTGAAGACTCTCCACCACCCCGTGTCTCTGTTCACATAGTTAGTAACACGATTTAAAAACTACACAACGTGTATTAATAAAGTACACGTCGTGTATTCTGGGTTTTTTTGGGCAGTAGCTCAGAAACTGCACCGAATGTCAGAAACACTGAAAAACAAATATATATGTGCCAAATTCTGATCCGTGGGGGCCCATACTCCCTGCGAATCAAATCTTGACATCATAATAATTAATATATCATGTAAAACAACATAACAAGTATGTCCGTCACAACAACTATAACAACAACATGCATAATTTATCACGACATCTATCACAACAACATGAAATTATAATGCACCCTAGATGGAATGGTAAAATGAATGACATGGGATTTCCTACCCAGTGCTTATATGATATATGAGATGGCACACCCTCATCTCATCGGGTTGCGACAAAATAGAACCACAATCATATAAACCATAATAGCACAAAACATGTGCATCACCCAACAGTGAAATATAATAAACTGTAACACTTGTAAAAACTGAAAATTGCAATTATGGGGTAATATAGCTTTTCCATATACATGGGTTAATTACTCCCGGGCACAGTTAAGTACTAACTACCAATTTCTTCTTATCCCTGTCTATTGTTGCAAAACAGTAAGGCAATAGAAAAGTAGAAAACCCCTCCTATACCACTTTGTAACGACCCGAATCCAGAGCCACATAACTGGTGCCCCGTACCTGGTTCTCCACATAACCTCATGCACGTTTCCACAAATGTCAGAGGCTGCCGACTAGCAGCTAGGGCCTTGGTGAGTCTATAGGGAAACTATGACCTCATTTGGTAAAGTATACATCGGAAGAATAAACATAAACAATAGCAGAAGCAGTGAACAACATACAACAACTGAACTAAAAGTCAAAGAAATGACTGATATAATAATGATGAAGAATGGTACATGTATCTATGGAATGCAGTAAACAAAACAACGTGCTGAAATACAACTGAAACCAAGTACTAAACGTAAACAACAACTCCAGCAGCATCGCGAGCCAAAGCCAGGTCCCATGCTCTCCAGCTCCAACTAGCAATCAAGTACCTGAGGTAGAAGGACCACAATCCCAATCTACACCTACAACCATATAATCTGTTTGGGCAAAAAAGTAGGGCCCAGACAGGGTGTGAGAATAATCCCAGTAGGCAACCACCAGAAGATTTGTTCCCTACTGTCAGTGAGTAATATAGAAAAAGTAAAGGGAAATAAGTACAGTAATGGACTAAGAGTATACTAGTAAATAATCCTACCAATTACCATTCAAATTCATTTTATTAAACTACCAGGAAAAAACTAGCAAAGCATTCTATTCCAAGGTAAGCAAGTATCACATCAGGTATCTCAAAAGACTACCGAAACACAAGCAGTACAAAACCCAAGCATGTTCTTTGGCTTGGTGGACTCGTCACAACCAACCATAAAAATTTCACACTGACCCTCTGGGTGGATCAAACTAGCTTACTCCTATATCCCAGTAATCAAACAAGGCACAGAGTCTCTGGGAAGATCTGACATCAATTCCTCTATGGTCTTGCAACGATAGCTACAGACTCTCTAAGGAAGCACTTACGTCTAATTCCTCCTGTGGTCTCGATGCATGGGTAAACTAAGAACACTCTTGGGAAGTACAATGTCCTAGTACCATAGGTCCTGCATACAAAACTAGAACCAACAGACCCTCTAGGGATGCACTTAATCGTCTATTCTCTATTTGATCTCCCGCACCAGGTTCTCGCAGCCCTGAGCAGTCCAGTCATGCATAATCGACTGTCAGCAGCCCTAAGTAAGTTTAACAACTACTTGGATAATATCTACCATGCATCAAAAGAATATAAACAGCAGGCAACACATGAAATAGTTATAACATGTAAACTAGAAATCACAATAGGGTTTGCCTCATAGGCAATGGTGTCAAACGGCGATAAACAACCAAACAGGAGGGGAAACACCAGTGGGGTGATCCTAAAACATGAAACCAAGCATATATTAGCAACAATTTATCATAATATAACAAGAAATCTAGGGAAAATAAACAATAGATTCAAAATCCTAAACCTGGGATACCTGATACATGGGTATCCGACACTTTTGCAACCAAAACTCAAAGAACTTCAACATAGGGAAAAACACCACCTACCTCGATCCTCGAAGATCGATATACTTGAACCTAGGCCCATTAATCGGCCTAGAATGGAGTATATCTGCAAAAATTTCTAAAACATTCAACCTCAGATAACCCATACGAGAGGAAGATTCCGGAAATGTGGCCAAAGAAGAAACAGGAACTCACCGCTGTGATTCTTCTACAATCGACAGAGTTTGATTCCGACAACCGATGACAGATCGGTGGTTCAGAGAAGAATCGGCCTCCTCGGACACTCTAGATGGAATTAGGTGGAGAAGAAGACGTTAATGAGCATTAGGCGTGACCCCGGTCCATTTAATGGAATAAAAAATAAAGTAAACAGTGTGTAATTTTAAAGTACACGGTGTGTAGTGGGTTTTTCCGTACTCCGCCAAAATCGGCCTCCATGTCACCCCTACACACCATGTGTGTGGCCCGGGCACGACCAACACATGGTTTCGAGCGGGAAAATAGTACATGGAATGTACTCAGAAATTACATGATGTGTACTTCAAAAATTTCCAGAAACTCCATTTTTCTCTAAAACTCCAAAAAAAGAAAAACATACCTGAAACGAAGATCCGGGTTCTTACAAGTAATATGGTGAATGGTATCAAGAAATCACATCCAGAGTCAAACTAATCATAAAAAATTAAATAGAATATTCTTTATGATATCATTAAATATTAATCCTAATTAAACATAATAATCATTAAGAGTGTTGAAATATATGAATATACTCTTATAAAATCATTGAGTAATTATTCAGAGAAATATTCTTTTACTTTGCAAAGAAGAGTTCTTTTGGAAGACTCATTGTATAAAACCATAAGTTAACTAAGATATTCTTTTCATAATAAATTGATTGATTTTATAAAAATAATGGTTGATTAAAATATATGATTGAGTGCACATAAAAATAGGTAAGATATTGAGAAGTTCCCTTGAATTGGGCTTGTCTATCAGAAAGAATTGAGTAAGAAATTTTTTAAACATTTATTATCCCATAAAGAATGATGAAATGATCTGAAAATATAATTTTGGAACATATATATAATTTATAATGACTATATAAAAATAACGAATCATCACATTGGTGTATAGTGGAGGAAAGCATAACCCGAATGAAAATGGTGGTTCGGGAAGAAAACAATTACACTTTGTAATCAATCGAACCATATACACCATAAAATTAATGATCATCAAATAATAAATTCAATACCCTGAAAATAAGGACCTTCAATATATGTAACATCAATGGTATGTATACATACACCACATATAAGAAATAATTGGTGAATAATGAAAATATAACAAAAATAAAAGTGAGATGAGAAACCCATTACCTTATGTATGAATGTGTTATACACTTGAACTTAATGTATGGGATAATAAAATTAAATCCATTAATTAATTTTTTCAAAACCATTTATACATGTATTTGATTTATTATAATTTTATTACATTATTTTATGGCCTTTTTCATGCGTTATAATACACAATTTTATTGATTGGGAGCACTCATTTCCTTGGTTTTCACGATCGGTATACTTGTATATGAGTATAGTAGTTCACGCCGAAAGGATATAATTATATAGAATTGAATTTATATGAGATTAATGAACATATATATGTTTCAATGGTTACATATATCATTTGGTTATATTGTATGAGGATGAATCCTTAGATAATGGATTTAGTGATAATCATTTGCATTATCATGATAGTTATTGATCATAACGAACTTCTTTTTTATCATTTATTATTATGTGAATATGTTACTTAAAAAACATAATAATGGTTGTAATAGATATATTATAGTCGTTTTTATGTATAAAATTTATTTCACTACCAGCCTTTATGTAGAAATTGAAAAACAAAAATCCATCATCCACAAAGGTTGTAAATTGGCACCTCACAAACAATGATTTCATTTTTTAAATAAAATAGAGAGAGGGAGAGAAATAAGTTTGATGAAAAATATTACATTAACATTATATAATTATATTATATATATTATACTAGAGTTATCATGATCATTTGTACATAGTAGGTGAGGAGATAATAATAAAAGGAGAGAACCTGAAAAGAATTTAAAAGGAAAAGGAAGAGGATTTTAACACTTCAATACTTCTCCTTAAGAACCTTCATAAAGGGATTGGTTTGGGTCTTTTTAGGAGACTAATAGATCTTGGATGTGGGTAGAGGCCTGGGGAGAATATTGGGTAGATATTTTATAGGGATCAAAGTTTGGAAGGTGTGAGGAGAAGAGGTGGAATATATAGCAGAGGAGATTGGTGATTTCTCATTATTTTATTCATTATTTTATTAATTTACTCAAGAAAAGAAGTAGTGTTTATTCTATGTGGCATGCATGATTACAAAAATATAATGATGTTATGGGTGGGCCTAGAATTATAAATCCTTATATTTTATTGATTAATGTAATGTAACTCATGAGATAATATGCATTATGAATGAACATATTGGCGTATTTTTTCATAATGATGTTGTTATGATTATTCACATATGTTTTGTGTCATCATGATACTAGCTTTTTTCACAACTATGTGAAGTATTTGACCACTCTGAAATGATATTTCATTTTTATTCATTTCCAAATTCCACACCTTTATCAAAATTTTCCCTCATGATTATGATCACGATCCTATCATTTTGATGTGACAATGAATATTACACTCTCATATATTACATTGATTAATGCCACTTTCCACCCCCTTTCTAGGATTTTATCTCACCCCTTTATTTGATATAAATCCTTAGGTGGATGCATGTAGTAAGGTAAATTTAAGATTTTAAAAAGATAAATAAGAGGCTTTAAATATGTTTTTTATTTTGTTATGTACAGGTAATGTATGATCTTTATTTTTAGCATAAACTAAAACTTTCCATACTAAAATATATAAATATTATGTTTTCTATCATTATAACTATGAAATAGTCATATAAGAAAAAATTAGAGCCACTATATAATGCATGAATATGGATATTTATAAAAAAATGCATTGACATGAATACATTGAATAATAGGAAATGTTTTTCAAGTGGGATAAACTGATAACTTATATTTTTCAAGATTAAAATATGTGAATAACTTATAGAGTCAATAATGTTGACAGTATAGAAAAAATAATATTAACATGTTATCTTGAGGAATAATTTTTAAATATATTCTAATAATTTATCTACATGTGTGTTTTGACTCAATTGTCAAAGAGAGTGGATTATTTTCTCTTTACATATGATTATAAATTTTCAAACATCTAAAAACATAGATATTATTCCGAGAGATATACTTCATATCATTAAATACAGATCATAAAATAGAGATAAAAATATTTTTAATATATTTATGAATTCAATTGTATTACTTCTTTCATGATTTTGAAATTAAATTCCTTGTCTATGATGATGTTCAAGAATCATAAAAGAAATAAAAAGTATCTTTTAATTTGTTTTCAATTTATTCATGTAATTTATTAGCTATAAATATAGAAGTGAAAATTTGAGGCAAATTTCAATAAACATGTATTCCATATAAAATAGTGAAATATGTATAGTATTAAAAAATAGGTTAACTAAAAATATAAATAAATTATTAGAAAATGTTTCTTGACCTATAACAACCTATAGTTTATAAGTGATATTTTTTTTCTCGAAATAAATTTGTACTATATTAGGTTATATATTATTATGAACATACAACACATAGAGAAACCAACAATAATTTATTTCATTAATAAAAATAATTAAATTAATCAACAACTAAACCCATTAAAATTTTAAATTTTACACGGGGGAAAATATAATATAGAAAAACTAGAATGGGAATATTTGGATCACCCAATTTTCTAGAGTTATCACACCCATGAACAACACTATAGAAATACAACAAAACATTAGTAAACCAATCAATATTTTAGAAATTGTAAATATATAACCTCGAGTGAAATTGAATTTAAAACAAATAATGGAATGAAGTAGTATTTATTTGTGGTAATGTGACCATTGGAATATTAATGTGATTATAATAATAGTAACCTGACCATTGAGAAGAGTAACTGGACCATTGGAAATAGTAACTTGACTATTGGAGTAGTAATTTGACCTCAAAATAATGAAATTTAAAATAAATAATATTTATCAAGAGTATTTTAAGTAATATAGAATTTAAAATTTCATATAATAAATATCAATATCACTAACTCAAATAAAATATAAGCATATTTTTTATAATAAAATATTTTATGGTATTTTATAAAAATCGTAATTTTTATATTAAAAATTAAAATAACCAATGTTAGAATTTTTTTTATAAAATTAATTTTATTCATGAAATTATCATATTGAAGTATTCTATGGGATATTTTTTTTGTTTTTTTTGAAATACTACAATTTTCACATGAATAGTAAAAATACATATTTTTATAGTAACTAGTGTATCTTGAAAAACATCATTCATGATGCAATAACTGACTACTTATTTCTAGAATTGTTTTTGACCATTTTTTTTAAATTTTATAGACGAGTAATTAAAATACTATAATCATATTTTCCAAACCTAAAAATTACTTTCTAATGACTCAAGTCAAATGTATTCAGTTAAAAAAGATTTATCTAATTTTTCCACTTTCATTTTTAATAACCTATTGAATTAAAATTATAATGGGGGTTATATTCATAATATAAGTATATTTTATTAATTTATGATTTATATGTATAAATTATCACTATTATAAGGTTTACATTGGATATAGTATTTTATTCAATATTTTATCTCAAAAATACCCTTATCCTCAAGTATAAATATCCCCTCTCCCTCCCCCTAGAATACAACTCCTCTATCAGATACAACATTCCAATATATACCCAAATCCTCTCTAATAATCCATTAAAAAACCAATATATTATCTATAGTAAACCAACTCCATTCATCAATGTTGTCTAGTGCCGAACCATAGAAGCAAGAAAGAGAAGAGTAAGTTTTTATCAACACTTCTCCCATTTTCCTCACAACTTATCTATTTAAGAATTATTTTCAAAACTAAATATTTTAGGATTTATTATTAAATATGTTAAAAATATATGAATGGTTTTATCCTATAGTAAAAACCTTATATTTTATGTATTTACATTTTATACCTCTTTTTCTCCCCGTTTAGATAATATCTCATTAATAGCTGATTAACCGCCAACGTAGATGTTTATAATTCAATCTTTATCGCCAAAATTATGGATGGGTATAATACATTAATTATAATAAATAAAAGTGTAAATTTATTTATTTCATACATCTAGAATTATTTCTACTTATGTAGATATTACCTTGAACAAAAATAGCGAAAATAAAGCCAATACCTGAAATTTTCAAGGAAAATGTGATATAACAATGGTTTCAATTTAACCGATAGAATCAAGAAATATAATCTAGTGATTATAATTAATAAATAGTGAAAAATAGAAATAATTCAATTTTGGTTAATATTTTTTTAAAAATATGTTTATTATTGAGGAAGTTTAAAAATGATGAAATAAATATGGATTTAAGGTAAGGGGATTCTCTAATGAAAACTTTTTCATTTGGTTTATTGATTATTTCACACTAATTTTAGTATATATATTATTATAATATCCAAATTATTTCCTTTTAATATTTTTTCTTTTATATTTTGGATATACACGTTTTCCGCCTTTCAAAAACGATTTTTATTTAAAAAAAGATTTTTTAAAAAAACATTTCCTTCCAAAACTCATCATTGAGTCATCTTGAGTTCTTTCTTATTCACATAATAATGATGATGTTTACACTAAATATGTTTCCCTTATTAATTTTTGGCACCCTAAATTTTATTCATGAAATTATACTTTATGAAACCCTTTTGAAATCCATTCATTTCCATTATCCCTTTAATGATTATGATTGTTATATGTTCTATGTGGCATGCATGATTATGAGCATTTATGATGTTACATGTGGCACTAGAATTATATATCCCTCAAATTCATTAGGAAATGTGATAAATCTTAGGATATTATGTGTATAATGCATGAACAAGATGCTATATATGTTCATAATGATGATATTATGTTTTATACACATGTTATGCAAGAATATGATAGTAGATATGTTCACAACTATGTCTGATATTTGACCACTATAACAAGATGATTAATTTTTATGCACATTAAAATTCCATTCCATTATCAAATGTTTACCTCAATATGTTTATGATGTTATTATGATTATAATTTGATGATGTTGATAGTTCTCACCCGGGTACTATTGAATCATGTACCTTATTTCTCCCCTTTCTAAGATTTTAGCTCACATCTTTCATTGATGTATATCCTCATGTGACTACATGGACTAAGATGATGATGATATATTTATAAGGATAAAGAATTATAATTTAATTATTATTTTTTCGTATTTTTATGTACATGTAATGTCATGGTTCCAAGTGCTGCTCAAAGGTGCCCCATACCCAGTTGGTCACATGGCCTCAAAAGTATTTTCCCCAAACACCAGAGGAAACTGACTAGTATTGAAGACCTTAGGTGTGATAGTGGGAAATCTATTCCCTAATTGGAAGATTATTCACAATATTATAACATATAATAAACTACAGTGGAAGCAGTTATACCATACAACAAGTAAAAATCAGAAGACAGATAGTAAATAAACAACTAGAGCACATATATAAATGATGTGTGTCACATATGTCTAGAAAAGAATCCAAACAAGTCACAATGCTGGAAATACAATATCAAAACCAATTTACAAAAAACATTATACTCCAACAACATCAGAAGACTCATCTTGGTCCCATGCTCTCTGGCTCCAACAATAATCAAGTACCTCATGAAGAAGGGCTCTTTCCCTTTTCTATACCTACAACCATATAACCTTTTAGGTCCCAAAATAATGACCCAAATAGTGTGTGAGACGAATCCCAGCAGGAAACCCACAAAATATCAATTCCTAACTGTCAGTGAATATATATAGTAGGTTATAAGTATAATGGAGAGATAAACTAAGAAGTACTCAAAAGTAAACAATAATATTATTTCCAATTATTTCCATTTATATTTATTAATTATTCAAACCATTTAATAATGTTACCTCAGGATGTAGCCTATTTTGTATATCCCTATATATAATAATAACAACAAATGTCTCAAAATATCTACTAAACAACCAAGTAAGACCGAGTCCAATATTTTGCTTTGGCTTGGCAGACTCGTCACAATCATTGAATAAATCACAAGCAACACTCTTGGAATGTTATCAAAGTCTAAAACCATATGATTTCACATATCATCCATTCAATAAATAATTAACCTCTGTTAAATCTCAAAAACTTTAACCCCTTTGGTCCCATATAGCACTAATAAAAAACAACGACCACTTGGGTATCTCTCACGAACAATACCCCTTGGTCTTATTAGCAACAATAAATTATAATGACTCTATGATTACTCTCATAGTCAATTAAATATGGTCCATCATTAATTTAATAGTGACCATCTGGGTAGCTCTCATGTTCTAACCTCTCTAGTCAATGATCCACAACAGGTCTCACAGTTAATACCTCTAGTCAATCATAACAAAAATTCATAATTAAAATACCCTACCTTAGGTAGCTCTAAGTGTAAATTACCCTAGGTCATACTTTCATAATGTGAAACCCCTGCATCTCATACAAACAAAAACTCTATCCTAACAACACTAGGCATGGAAAATAAGGCAGTATAACATGCTTTCTAGACCCAACGACCATAACCAAAAAACATGGAAAACACACCCATAATCAAAGTAAAAAACCTTATTCATAATCAATAACCCATTCTCAAACAAAAAAACCATAGCATTAATTTTAAAGGGTTATATTCCAAAACACACAATACCCTAAACATGGGTATTTGTCACCTTAAGCATATATATTCAAAATACTGACAAAGAAAGGCACTAACTATAACGACCAAAACATTTACTAAGGAAAATTCCTCTTGATCTAATTAAATGTATTATTATGGTTATATAAAATGTGAAATTCAATGGTTTAATGTTTTTGGATTTTAAAATACCATTATGAATTGTGACCAATGCTAATATAGCTATTGAACAGTGATCACATGATTAGTATAAATATAAGGCTTTACAAATTCAATTTACTCAGAAAAAGGAAGTGATGGCCTCATCCAGTAGACTTGTCCCGTATGAAGCCCATTTTTCAGAGCACAGAAAGGAGCTGGCGTCATTGGGATTCACTCTTGACCAAGCCCAAGATGAACTTGAACACGTTTAGTTTGAGTGTAATCGACTACGGGAGAAGTGGAAGTTAATAGAGATTACCACCCGAGCGATGTTATCCTAGCCACCCCAAGAGTCTACCACCATCATACACCTTACCCTTCATTCTTATATTGGTGTTATAAGGGGTTATGTAAAAATAACCTAGCACTATGACTATGTACATTTTTTTTGTATAAATAACGTGCATTAATTTTATTATTGTTACATTGTAAATAGTTTTTAAAGCACAAATAGTATTTTTAGTTAATATCCAACTAAGAAATTTATTTATATGAATTAATGGATGCTTTAATTAAATAATATTTTAATAAAAAATTATTATTATTATTAAGTTAATTTTTATTAAATATAAATTCTTATATAATTTTATGAATGCAATTGAAATTTTTATAAAGGTTTGAAAGCTGTTTTTGTCAAGACCCATGAATTTTGGGTAAAAGTCAATTTTTATTTTAAAAGAAAAAATTAACATATTAATAAAATTATTTAGATTAAATGAATATTATTTTTGGAATAAATATGTTGAAATTATCCAACGATGAATTTTTCATAATTTTCTGAGACAATTGATTTTTTGGGTAAAAATTAAAATACTATTTAAATATATAATGTGTTGTATGACATTATAATGAATCAATTTTGATGTAATTAAATAATATAAACATTATATTCCGAAAATATATGTTTTAACTTTAAAATAATATGTTTTTGGGTTTTTTGATTTATTTTACAAAGCTTTAGTGGACCCTTCAAGGCTTATAAAATATTTTGTCTTTTTAAATTGTTTTCCTTGAGAGTGAGACTGACATTAACATAAGAAACCCTATTATTTTAATAAGATTGGCCATTTTCCTTATAAAATATTTTTTCCACTCCCCTTTGGAAAAAACCATGGGAAAAAACCATGGGCTGGTTTGTGGTTTTGATTTGTTTAATGTGAGGTGTGCCAAACATAAATTATAAAGAATTCCCTCTCCTTTCCTATATAAACCCACCCAAGCTCCCACTTTCTCTCCACTCAAAGCATTTGGAGTTAGACCAACCCCTGACCTCCAATCTCTTTAATCCTCCCAAGGTTTCCCAAGCTCCCAATAATCCTTTCTGAAGCCTCTCCCAAGCCTTTGGGATCACACTTCCAAGTAAGTGATTTCTTCCTTTCTCATTTTTTCCAATTTTCTTTAAGTATTTATGCCCTTTTGTTTTCAATTAAAAATGTTGGGGTATGATTAAAAACCTATCCTATACTACCCTATTTATTTTTGGATGATGGAAGAACCCTTTCTCTCTCATTAATGCCTCCCACATACACATGTTACCATGCTGAAATTCCATGAGGGATTTCCCTCTCCTCTTTTACATCCATGTAATTCTTTTGAATTATGCATCTAAATTCCATTATGTTTGTTGGTACATGTATCTATATGAACCCATTACTATAAATTTCATGTAAATACAATGATACACCCCTTTCTATCTCATCAACCATTTTTTATGAGGTCTTATTTCACGCCATTATGCTACCGAAATTGCACTACGATTTTCAAGCCAATGTCATTGTGTATTGAAAACCATGCCCATTTCCTTATCAAGGTTATTCACCTTTATGAACCTTTAATTATTTATTTTAAAGCTTCATGTATGTATTCCACATCCCTTTATCATGGAATAAATGATGATGATGATTGATTCCATGTTATATGATCCATGTCGCACACTTATGCAAGAAATAAAATGTTTAAGAATGGTGCACCCTGATATCACTCCAATGCATTGAGTAAAGTATAGTATCATGATACATCATGTGAAATGGGTGTTGAATCACGATAATTCATGTGGAACGTGGTTTTACTCATTCTTTATGTGCAACGAGGGTTTACTCATGCTCCATGTGCCATGAGCCTTGGCTCATACTAATTCAATGTTAACTGTTGTTGCCACATTTCCATGTTATGATTATCATGATTTATCATGCCTTTATGTCCATGTTTCTCTTGTTCTCCATTTATATGCCTATTATCTGACATGTATTGTATTCCTCATGTTATTCCATGTTTATTCCCTTACCGGGCTTTATAGATCACCCATTTCTTATGCACGTCCTTAGGTTATCCCATGCAATGATAGGTACGAGGGAATATAGTGGTCATGTAAAGGAATTTGTCTATAGAGATGTTGTGTTTAATGTTTTAATTCATTATGTAATGTTACTAAGCCACAAATACACTAGAACTCTCGATCTTCCATGTTGTATCAAGTGAAGAGTTTATGTAATAAATCATGTTTAAGTGTGTAATAAAAAGCATAGTTTTTATACAAACCACCTACCTCGATATCATATGATGAACACTCTTGAAATCATGCTATTGAATCGGCATAAAAACTCATAGATCTAGAAAAGGTTAATATCATTCAACCGTGAATAACTTATGAGAGAAGAGAAATCAGGAATAGAGGCTCAAGGAAAAAAGGACTCACAAGTGGAAATCCAATGCACCCGGCGACGTCTCAATCAGTGCTTGGATGGAGGAACAAGAGGAGTTCGAAGATTTTCGGTCATACATCACTCTCCTGTATGATAAATGAGAAGAAGAACATGCTTATGGAGATTAGAGAAGACCCCAATCTGATTAATCCAATAAAAATAAAAGTACACGATGTGTTCTTTTAATGTACACTCTGTGTACTAGCCTCAACCGGCACATACTTTAGGCAGTTTTCCAGGTCACCCACACGACCATGTACTCGTCCGTTACATGGCTTGTACACAGTTATGCATGGAAACTGGGTACAAAATATGTACTCAAGAGTACACAATGTGTACAAAGAAAATTCCAAATCATTCTTTTTCCTAAAAAAAACTAAAATAAAGATCTATACCTGAAATGCAGATTCATGTTCCTACAAACACCCCCCTTAAGGAAATTCATCCCAAAATTTCCCTTCCAAGGGTTGTGAATAAGAAACATCAACCAAATCTAGAAACCGTGATCATATGTTGGCCTCCTCTCAAGTCTCATCCGATACTTTCCCATGCTACCATAGCACCCGTACTAGAGGAACAAACCTGCTATGGAGAACCATCATGCTACGATCAAAAATACTATTAGGGTGATCCTAAAAGGATGTATCCCCCTCCAAATCAACCTACTTGTTTTTAAAATCAAGAGATAATTTTGAAAAGTAACATCATAGATGAGAAACATGGAAGACATATTTAATAGCTTGGTACCTCGGAGGTAACTGCAATCGATATGAAATTGGCCTGACTCTCTCCAAAACCTCAAATGGACTGACGTATCATAGTGAATGCTTCCCCTGTCTCCTAATCCTCATGTGTCCCAATCCTTATATGACATTTAAGATAACCTAATCTCCAAACTCAAACTCCATAGGTTGTCTCTGTCGATCAATATACAATTTCTGTTGAGACTGTGCAGTAGCCATCTTGTTCCAAATCATCTTCACCTGCTCAGTGGTCTCATAGATAAGACAAGGTCCTATCATTTCTTCCTCTCATTCCTCTAGCCCACATAGGTGTGATTGACATGGCTTACCATATAAAGCGTCATAGTATTCCATCTAAATTGTCTCCTAAAAGCTATTATTTTAGGAAACCTTCACTAGGGGAATGTGTCTCTCCCAAGAAACCCCAAAATCTATGATGCATGTTCAAAGAATGTCCTCTAAAACATGAATCATACGCTCAGACTGGCCGTCTAACTTGGGATGGTAAGCTGTACTCAGAAGTACCTATGTACCCAAATCCCTCTGTAGTCCCTTCCAGACACAAGAAGTAAAATATGCACCCATGTCTGAAATGATAAATCATGGAACCCCATGCAAACGTACAATCTCTCAGATGTACAACCTTCCAAGATCATCAATATTGAAGGTCTCCATGATCGACATGAACTGTGAAACCTTAGTGGGACTATCTATAACAATGCAAACTGGATCATTCGATCGAGGTGACCTCAGGAAATCTGTCAAGAAATCCATCGCGACATCATTCCACTTCCACTCAGGAATGGGTAACATCTATAAAAGCCCTTCTAGTCTCTAATGCTACACCATCACCTACTGATAGGTGGAACATGTCATAACAAAACCAGCAACATCCCTCTTCATCACTGAACACCAATACTGACAGTGTAAATCTCGATACATCTTGGTGAAATTAGGATGAACTTCCAAAAATAAGTAATGAAAATCTCACATAAACTCACCACATATGTCTACTAACACCCATACACGTCCATGAAAACAAAAGATTTCATTGTTTTCAATGGTCCACCCAGGAGTAGGGTCATTTCCCGACACACTATCTCGTAGGACTAGGCCTTTAAAATGTGATAACTTCCTCATTCACACTCAATTCATAATATTAGAGGTAACACCTACAAAAGAATTAAATATATGTCCCTATCTATCGTGGACCTCCAAATTTATCTTAGAGAATAGATCCATAAGCTTCCACTCACTACTGGCCTCCTGAACAGCCTATATCTAAGTCCTCCTGCTCAATGCATCAGCCACTATGTTGCCTTTCCCAGGCATGTAGGAAATATCAATGTTAAAAGACTAAAGGTACTAAACCCACATTCACTGTCTGAAATTCAGATCACACAGAGTAAAGATATACTTGAGACTTTTGTGGTCATTGTATACCACAAAATGCTTTACAAAGAGATAATGTCTCCAAAAAATGTAAAGCATGTACAAATGCAGTTAACTCAAGATCGTGCGTCAGGTAATTATTTTCTTGTAGCCTTAACTGTCGAGACCCGTACGCAACGACCCCCCTGCATGAGCACTTCCCTCAACTTGATACCTGATAAATAAAAGTAAATGGTGTAACTCTTTCCCAACTCTGAAAAAAAAAGTATTGGTGCTGACGTTAGTCTCCCTTTCAGCTAATAAAAGGCTGAATTGAAAGAATCTATCCACAAGTACTTCATAAACTTCTTAGTGAGGCCCATCAGTGGCACTAATAAGCCTGAAAAGTCCTATATAAAGTGTCTGTAGTAATCATCCATCCCCAAAAAACTCCATACCTCAAATACGTTCTTCAGATGATCTCGGGAAACTACCGATTTCAGTTTCTCTGGGTCTATACATACTCCGGTCTCTGAGATAATAAGACCCAAGAAGTGAATCTGGTCAATCAAAATGTAGAATTTTGAGAGCTTATCATATAACTGATTCTCTCTCAGTATACTCAAAATGATATCATGATGGGTGTCATGGTAATGTTGATTATGAGAATAAACTAAGATATTCTCCATAGATACTACCACAAAATAATCCATGTAAGGTTGGAATACTCAGTTCATCAGTGACATGAAAATTGTCAGTGCATTCGTGAGACCGAATGACATAACCACATATTACATGCTCCGAAAGTCTATAAGAGGTATATCTAATTGTCTAACACACAACTGAGGACAACCGTATCTCAAGAGTGCCCCTCCTCTCCTCTTATAAAAGGCCCCCACTACTCCCACCTTATTCACACCCTCAAGCCATTTGGCCCGGACAAACTCTGCCCAAATACTCTCCCAACTTCCCTCTATTACTCCTAGAAGCCTCACTTTGGGCATAATTCTTCCCAAGGAAGCCTTTGGCTCAAATCAAAAAAGAGATACCCGATTTTAAGGTAATGTCTTCTCTAATGTTGTTTTGTTTTATTTTGCTTCTCCAACCCCCTAAACTCTTTTTATTATTTTCCATGGTAACAAAACCAGTATCTTCAATATACTAGGATGTTTTTATGAGAAGTATTTGATTTAAACTTACACACACCTTCGTCTAATGGTTAAATAACATATTGTTTCAGTGGGTGGCGAATTACTGCCTCACGAAACGATGATTGTTCAAACTTCTTTTAACACCTCTCATGGTGGACACTATGATGACACTATTTTTTATATATGATATATATTATGTTTATGTTTTACTTAAGCTTCTGTGTTTTTCATTTATGGAATACCTTTATGGTTTCCATTATGGGTAAACGTGATATTTTCATTTGAGGAAGTGCGGACTACCGCCCCCTCAAAGTGATTTGAATTGTTAATGCCATATGTGGGATGTATAAAGGATGGAGTAAATGATATTATATATGATATTATACTGGAATTATAATATACCTTTATATCATTATGATTTCATTCCATTAAATATGAAATAGAAATGAAAGTAGCGTTCATGCGTACGTATGGCTTGCTGTCTCCATGAACGATGCATTTCATTTCTTACCTCTAAATGTTATGTAATATTATTAATGAATGTATATACTGGATATATATGATATATATGATATCTAAAACATGAATATAATTCTGGATATAATGGATATTCCACCACATGAACAACTTGTAATTATAAGAAGTTTATTTTTGACTCAAGTACCAAAGATCGACAAAATGACCGTTATTAACTTAAATAATTACATAATGTTCATAACATGGTAATAAGGGATATAAAAGGAATAATGAACATGAAAAATGTTCCTAATCAAATAGAAATTAACTCTAGTTTATTATTCAGGAGGTTAAAGAACGGTCGAGTCAAGTCGGACACGAGGTAAGGGAACTTCTTAACCCAATTTCAATTCTTTGGGTTAATCTCCTACTTTCAAATTATGTCATTATATTATTATGTCCTATCTTGAATTTTTACTTTCATTATGTGTACATATAGTGAATACACATAATAGATATATTTTATTTAAAAATGATCTTTTTAAGGGACTTCGTCTCAATCTCCATTCATTGAGGCATATTTTGTTTTATACACAAATTTCTTTTATACAGTGTATAAACCCCTTTTACTTTTACGTTTATTCAAAAGGAATATTTTTATACAAAGCATTTTACTAAACGAAAAAAAAGAATGTTTTTCTTGTCGTACGTATGCGGCGACAACGACTTCTCCGCCGCCATGGACATTATTTGGGTTTCGGCTTCCTCTACAAGCCATAACTTTTTTTAAATGAAAGAAATACCATGTTTTTATTTTCTTTTATTTTGGTATTGAAAATGGTTTTGATAATGTTTTTATTATATCAATGTGTCGTATTGATATCTTGTGATTGAAATGTGGAAATGTTATGTTTCCTTTATGCATGTTTTATGTGATACGATTATGTTATGGTTTATGATATGTTTAAACCTATTCATATGAGGAATGCATTGGACTTAATAAGTGACGGGTGGAGCCCGCTATAGCTCCTAGATGCATCGGTAGGTCTCATGAGACAAACTAGTGTCTTGGAAAGAGGCCTTGACAAAATCTTATTTGTAGCCTTAGCACGAGGCCTTGGCTACGTGGTTATGATAGTCTGGCATTATGCATTCCATCATTATGAAAATGGTTATTGATATTGCATGTGATTATTCGACTAGTAGAATATCCATGTGAAGAAGTAAATGGGATTATCTCATGTTAATTTTTCCATATTATGTTGAAGTTCAAATTTAAAAGGCTTTTGTTTTAGTTATACATTGCCTTAAATGTTTATGTTTATTTATGAAAGCTTCCACTATATTGTTATCCTTACTGAGCATCTGAGCTCACCCATTTCAATGTTTAAATTTTTCCAGGATGTGAAGAAGTATTTTAGGAATGACCTGCAGAGATAGTCTGAAGGGGATATGAGTGTGGAAATTGGAGACTATGTTATTGTAGTTTTTCACTTTATGATGTAATGTAAGACTTATGAATGTATCTAGTGTTTCCAAGGCTACTAAACTAATTGGTCTTTCGAGACTTGATCTTTGTGATCATGCCAATGTTACGAAGTAATGCATAGACTCCGGGTAGCTGGGGTCGGGGCATTACATGAAACATCATGGCTCACAACTCCCAACTCCCTCACATTACACTCAGTAATCAGTGACTGGATCACTATAGTCGTCACTGATGTCAGTTTGAATACATTCACCTGTGATCGAATGTCATACCTGAGACCATCCTCAAACAACCTAGCTCGTGATAACTCGTCACCTCCTAAAGCAGGTGCAAAGTGTTGAAGCTATGTGAAATGATTAGAGTAATCCATCACTAAAAGATCAACCTACTCCAAATGCCCGAACTCTTGAGCTCAATCATCCATTAACATATCAGGGTACAAATAGTTATAGAAGATCCTATGAAAGTCTTCCCAAACCATATCTCGATGAAATATCACCTGTGAGATAACATCCCACAATATCATGGAAGAATCACATAGAATGTACGTCATTAGTGACTCCCTCCTCCCCATAGGCATCTATAGATGCTCAAATATAGAAAGCATGGCCTCCAACTATGACTCTGCAGCCTGCGGTCCTCCATCCCAAGAAAAATGGGAGGATTATGCTGTTGGAACACCCTCATAAACTCTTTCATAGATGATACATGATTTGGTGCTCCCTGAAAAGTCTGTAACATCATAATAAATCCTTCACAGAACTATGAATCAGCACCTTCATTTGGTATAACAGCTGGTGTCAAGATAAGTAAAATGGGAGGATCTGCTAGTATTCCCTGATCTACCATCTCCGGTGTCGGATCATCACCCTGTTCCTGGGGCCAACCAGAGGACGATATGGCAACATGACTCTGCAAGATCAGGCACACACCTCAGTTCAAGATTACAAAAGACTAAAAACTCATAAGTGAAAGAAATGAACAGGAGAAGTAAAACACTCTAGATTTACAAAACGTGGCTACACGATGTGTATAACTATCAAATGACATGTTCCCTTTAAGCCTTACTAGGAATGTAACTATGCCATACCTGGTCATGTAACACTCCTACAAATGGCGTGTTCCTCCTATGACATTGTGTGTATTGGAATTTTTCTCTCCTACCCAATTACTTCCACACAGTTAAACCACATGATTCTCTTCTGGGTAACACTACATGGCATGTTCACCCTAGACACAACGTGTACTACTTATGTTCTAACAACCCGTGTCATTAGTCACATGGTTTGGGATATGATCGACTCTACAAGGAATTCAAGAATGGGAAACGATGTGTAAAATCTTAGTTTCATCCACCCATGTTGTTAGTCACACGGCCAGACACACAGTCCTTTCAGCACGGCGTGTACTCCTAGTACACAATGTTTTCTACCCATGTTTCACAACCCCATGTCTATGCTCACATAGTCAGTCAGACGATTAAAGACTACATGGAATGTACTCCAAATACATGACATTTACTTAAGAATATTTCTTTCTTCCAGAATATAGGAACACATGGTGTGTTTTCACAAAACCACACACAATTTTGTCTGGGTTTCCTAACAGCAAGCCTCTGAAAATTCTCCAAAACCCTTAAAATTTTAATTTTTTTTAAATTCATGACAAATTATGACCCGTGAGAGCCCATACTCCTCCTAATAAATGTTTGGAATCCTTATTCATATCAAAACTTGACAAAAATTTAACTAAAGTTCATACATGATCCACTAAATTCTGATCCAAGAGGGGCCATAACACCTCAGGGTCCAAAGTTTGTCCTTCATCCAACTGAAACCTTACTTATTCCAATACCCTATCAAAATATCATGTATTTTATCATTTCATATACAATAGAATCATGAATATAGAGAACAACATCTATCACAACAAAATTCAATTAGTAATGCATGCTAAATGGCATGATAAGAATGCATGACAAGTGATATCTAGCAAGTTCCTATATGATGTATGAGATGGCATACCCACATCTCATCAGGTTGTAATAGAAATTGAACCTTAATAATGTAAACTATAACAACAAAAAACAAGTGAATCACCCAATAGTTAAATCATATCAACAATAATAATTGAAAAACCAGAAGAATAGAAATATTTGAGGTAACTTGTCTTTTCCCTATACACGGGTTAGATACTCTTAGGAAAAACTTATTGCTAACTTCCCATTCATTCCTATCTCTGTTTATAGGCTACAAATTGTATGAAAAAGTAGAAAAGAAACTCCTCTGACACCACTTTGTAATGTCCTGGTTCCGAGTTCCGTTTAAAGGTTCCCCATACCAAGTTGTTCAGATGGCCTCACGCACAATTCCACGAATTCTAGAGGTTTCTGACTAGCAGCGAGGTCCTTGGGTGTGATAGTGGGGAAACTATGCCTTTATTGGCAGAGTATGAATAGTGTAATATCAAATGATCTACAAAGCTGAAGTAGTAATACCATACAATAAGTAAATAGTGGAATACTGATAGTAAATAAACCACTGGAGAAAATATATAAATGATGCATGTAATATTTGTCTATGAAAGCATCCAAACAAGTCATAATGCTGGAAATACGCTACTAAAACCAAAGTATTAAAAACAATTAAAATCCAACAACATCACAAGCCTCGGCTTGGTCCCATACCCTCTAGCTCCAACATAAATCAAGCACCTGATTAAGAATTGTGATTTCAATTTTCTATACCTACAACCATATAATCTATTTGGGACCAAAATCATGACCCAAATAGGTTTTGAGACAAATCCCAGTAGGCATCCACTGAAAGATATGTGCCTAACTGTTAGTGAATATATATAGCAGGTAATAAGTAGAATGAAGCAATAAACTAGGAAGTTCACAAAAGTAAACAATCATATAGTTTCCAATTAAATCAATTTACATTTATTAATTATTAAAACTGTTTAATAATGTTACCTCGGGATCTAGCCTAAGCTCTGTATCCCCCTTGTATAACAATAACAACATTGATATCAAACGATAATTTAAACAACCCAGTAAGACCGAGTCTAAACATGTGCTTTGGCTTGGAATACTCTTCACAATCATTCAATCATTCACAAGAAAACTTATGGGAATGTTCTTATAGTCTAAACCCCTCTTGTTTAACACATCATCTATTCAATAAATAATGACCCTCTAATAAAGATCACACAATCTAACCCCTTTGGTCCCATATAGCACTAATAAAAAATAATGACCACCTAGGTAGCTCTCACGGTCAATACCCCTTGGTCTTCATAGAAAACATAAATTATAACATGGAATCTCTCATATTCAATGCCCTATGGTCCATCATTCATTTAATAGAGACCTGTTGGGTAGCTCTCACAGTCTAACCCCTCTGGTCAATGACCCATGAAAACTATCACAGTCAATACCTCTGCTCAATCATAACAAAAATTCATAATTAAAAGACACTACCTCAGGAAGCTCTCACAGTCAATTCCCCTTGGTCATACTTTCATAATTTAGAACACCTCCATCTCATACAAACAATAACTCCATGCTAACAACACTAGGAAAGTAAAACAATGCAACCTAACATGCTTTCTAGACCCAACAACCATAACCAAACAAACATGTGAAACAAACCGATAATGAAGGTAATAAACCTTATTCATAATCAATAACCCTTTCTCAAACAAAAAACCATAGAAGGAATTTAACAAGGTTAAATTCCAAAACAAACAGTACTCTAAACATGGGTATTCATCTCCTTAAACATATATAATCCAACTACTAACAAAGAAATGAAACAAACCACCTACATTAATGTCATACGATGAACACTCCTGATCTACAACAGTTTAATTGGACTAGAACATTGTAGATCTACAAAAAGGTCAAAATCATTCATCCTTGAATAAATTACGAGAGATTAGAAATAAGAGAAAGATGATCTAGGAAAAAAGTGGACTCATCTATGGGAATCCAACACATCCAGCAACATCTCAATCAGAGCTCAGATGGATGAATGATTGGAGATGCAATATTTTTGACAGTACATCACTCTATTGTACGAGACATGGGAAGAATAATATGCTTCTGGAGATTATACGTGACCCCCATCTAATTAATAAAATAAAAAGAAAAGTATACGATGTATTCATTTATTGTACACATTGTGTACTGGCAGCAATCATCCCCCGCTTTAGGTGGTCTACTAGTTCACCCCAAAAACCATGTACTCATCCGTTACATGGACAATACACAGTTATGCATCACAACCAGGTACATGGTGTGAAGTCAAGATTACATGATGTGTACTTAGATAATTTTCAAATTCTCTTTTTTCCTAAAAAACAAATAGAAAAAAAGACCCATACCTAAAATTATGATCCAGGTTCTTAAACTAGAATTGATGCATGACAATAATTTTTTAAACACACTGAACTTTTGGATATTGTATCTATAACAATATTATGTTATTTATCTTAAAAATGATTTAATAGTCATATTAGTAAAATTTGGGTCACTATAGTTAGTATAAAAGCCATGGTTTAGTTAATTTGGTAATTAGGATAAAAGAACATTATTGATAACCCTTAGGACAAGTCTAAGTATAGGTAAACATCCTAGAATATTAGATTTATTATAAGGCTAAAAAATAGATCTCATATGATATAAATTTATACTTTATTTTCACAAATAAATAAATTATTTATTCATTATTTCGACTTATTTATTTTTAAAACTTTTATATTTTAGAAAATGGTTGGAACCAAGTGAAAAGTGTCTAGAAAACCATGTGAGGGACAATTCAATGATTTTCCAAAATACCTCATCAATTCCATGGGAGGTGGAGTTAAAAAATTCTCAGATATTCTTACCCAGCCGTCTTTGGCTATGAATAATAACCTAAACCATTTAGAATGTCCTCCTTATCCCACGAAGGAGAAATTAGCTATCTGTTCCTTTAAGCAACAATGACCTCTAATGTTTTTGGATATTCTCATCTACTTGCCACTAAACATGTTTTTAAATCAATAGGGAATAACATTGTGTACTCCATTATTCAGATAAAGAGATGGTGTCTTTGGATATTTATTGATTAGATGGAAATAAAAATCAATAATTGGTGTTATTAGAGAATAATAAGCTGAAGGATGAAATAAAATAAATGGAACTGGAATACTTTAAGATGTTATTTCTAACAAATTATTTCCTATGAACACTTTAAAAAAAGTTTATCAGAGAATTCATAGAGATTAAGAAAAATCATTGTGAATCCATCAAGGGTTATAAAGAAATTTTTTAATTGATTTCAGTGTACAACGATGGTTTTTCTATAAAAAATGATAAAAAAATAGATAGATTATTTAGTGGTAAAAAAATACACCTTTTAAAGGCTCTTTCTATCTTATAAATAGGGAGTTATGATTAGGTATTTTAATGTTCTCTCAATGTAGAGATGAAGTTTCTATAATGGTCACACGGTTATGGAGATAAGAAGATAAGAATGGCGTTTCATGATGGTGGGTCAAATGAAAAGGGGGGAAATGGATCAAACCAACCACATGTCTAAAATATGGGAAGAAGAACCATGATAATTGCTTTAAATGGATGGGGAAATGCTTTAAGTGTGGGATAGAAGGACAAAAATTTCATCAATGTCAAATAGACATGAATAATCTATCTAACATTATTGATGAAAGGAAAGAACCTCCTAATGAACCACACATGGTTAAATGATGAAACTACAGGGAGAAAGGGAACTATGAAAGATTTTTCATTCAAAAATGGTTCTATTAGGGTAATCAACATCTAGAACCACCAAAGACAATGGAGCAATGGAATGTTTATTCCATCACTATAATTAAAGTGGATCACAAAAATGTAGTCATACAAGATACAATTCGTATTCACTCAAGAATGGAAAAAGTTTTATTTGACTCTAGATCTATATATTCCTTAATATCATATAATCTTACTAGAACTCTTGAATAAAATAATCGATACCTTAATGTTGAGATATCTATAATAACACTTAGTGGTGTGATCATTTCTACCCTAGAGTTGGAATATTATCCTATTAGATTTAGTGTGAATGTTATTCCAATGAATTTCATAATCCTCTTCTTAGTTGAATTTGACATTATATTAAGCGTGGATTAGGCCTTATTATATAGAGAACACAACATTTGTTTAGGAAAGGAAATATCTTTCTATATTCTGAACTACCCTGTGATTCTATATAAAAAAAGTAAGATCATGAATCTATACTGAAGAATCCCTCAATAGTGTGGGTGATGATACAATATAGATAATTACACCTTTACTAATTGTTTGTGTCAATGGAAAGCATCAACCTAGAGAAAATCTTCATTGTGAGGGAATACATTGATGTATTTCTTGAAGAGTTACTTGGATTTCCACCATATTTTTATGTAGATTTATTAATAGAGATCCTACCCATCACCACTCAAATCTAAAAATTATCCTATAGAATGGCCCATAGTGTTGTAGAGGAGTTAAAGAAGTATATTCAAAATAATTTGGACAATGGCTTCATACGTCCTAGTGCATCACCTTGCGGTGAACTAGTGGACATTGTAAAAAAGGATGGATTAATGTGACTATGTATCAATTACCGATAGCTAAAAAAGATCATCATAAAGAAAAAGTTTCCCCTTATAAGGTTTGTGATTTTATTAATCAACTATAATATGATCAGTTCTTTTCAAAGGGGGATCTTCATTCTTAATATCATCAGTAAATGGTGAATAATAAGACATCAAGATGAAAACATTCCCTATAAGGTATGGGCACTATGATTTCATAGTGATTCCCTTCTAACATTATAATTCCCATTAAATATTCAAGTATTTTATGAATATAGTCTTTAGAGAATAATTTTAATTTTTTTTCATAGCCTTATTGATGATATTATTATTTACTCCAATAGCAAGGAGGAACATGAGGAGAATATAAGGATTATGATGGAAACATTAAATAAGGTGAAATTGTACACTATGTTTTGTATGTTTGACTTTTGGATGAAATAATTCACATTATTTGGGAACATTATCACAAGTGAGGGAATTTATATAGACCCTTCAGGGAAAAATTCAATAAATTAATGACCCTGACTCACTAGTGTCAGGTAAAACCATAGTTTCCATGGTCTAGAAGGGTACTATGGATGTTTTTTGAGAAATACCTCATGCTTTTATATCCCACTAACCAAGTTAACACAAAAATATGTAAAGTATATCTGAATTCAGTAATGTGAGGAAATATTTATGGATCTCAAGAAGAGGTTAATCACTATACCATTTCTCACAATGCCAATAAGTGGATATGGTTTTTTGTGATATACAATGATGCTTTAGAGAATGGATTGAGTTTTTTAATCTTAAAAAATGAATAAATTATAGTGTTTTTCTCGTGATAGTTAATGATCCATGAGAATAACTACATAACACATGATATGGAGTTAGGAACTGTTATATTCACATTAAAAATTTATAAAAACAAGATATATGGAGGGAATTATGACATATATACTGATCATAAGAGTCTAAAGTATATATTCACATAAAATGAGATCAATAGGCGTCAAAGAACATGGTTTGAGAAAATCAAGGATGAAGATATATCAATTAAATACCATACAATAAATGATAAAAAGGTATCTCATTCTCTTATCAAAAATGAACATGTTACTCTATCCATGATGGATATTGAGAAAGTCCCTATGATTATTGATGTAGAAATGATGGATTAAGAAATCATAAATACAAGAAAAAAACCTTCCTTTACCAAATTATTTCCCTACCATATATCTACGAGATGATCAAATAGGTACCAAATGATGATTTAGATCTTAAAAAATGGTGAAATTACAAAAATAAGGGAAGATTCATGAGTTCCACATCGATGAAGATGGTGTGATTCAGTTTTGAACTAGGATTTGTGTGCCTTCATCACCTGAGATAAAGGATATATTGGATAATACACATTGCTCATGTTTCTCTATCAATTCTATAAGAACTAAGATGTATGATGATCCCTGATAAAAATTATTGTGGGGAAACATGAAGAAAGATATCGTGAGTACAACTCAAAGTGCTTGGTATATCAAGAAGTTAAAGAAGCTCAAAATAATTCCAAGAGGATGTTGAAACCATTTCCTATACTCTTATTTAAATGGGATACATAAACATGGAAATTTTTACGTTTCTCTTGAAGTCGTCCAAAGTAAAAAATATTTATATGGGTTGTGGTGGATCAACTCAATAAGATTGACCAAATAATCTTCATTCATGAATACTTGTCTCTTGAAAAACATTCCAAGACAATACAAAGGTTTTAGGATCAGGGTTAGACCGATCCTAGAATTTATTAATTAAAAATTAAATAGTTCACCCATTCTAAGGTTTTTTTAGAATGATGGGAGTCGATCTTACCCTGCATGACCGAATGTAATTATGTTTTGAAAAAATCAGAGGTTCATAAAGACCACATCGAGGTCATCTATATAATCATTATCTTTGATAGGGAATCTAAAAACTGATTTTCCTCCCTAAATTCATTTAAATAACTAATTTGAGGTAACTAGTGGCCTCAAGAAATTCAACCCATTTTAGAATCAACTTATAGGGGACCTTCCTAGATATGGCCTTGAGGGATCCAAAAAACAAGACATGAATCAGATACAATATATAGGGATTCCCAAAGATGATGTACAATGTGTTTGATGGCATGAATTTATTCCCATACGACTAGTGGACTATCATGTTGTACTTCCACAAAACATGACTCATGTTCCTGACATATTCCACATATCTCTACTGAGAATGTACATACATAATCCCTCACATGAGATGAATCTAGAGGTGGTACAACTGGAGGATGGTCTCTCATATGATCCATAGCTGAGGAAAATCTTGGACTATAGAAACAATCTCCATTGTAAAAAAGACAACTCACCTTGTTAATGTGTTGTGGATAATCCATAATTATGATGTGGGGATGTGGGAACTAATGGAAACAATGAAACAAAAGTACCATCACCTATTCTAGAATGAGAATATGTGTGGAAATTTTATGGATAAAATTTCTAAAGGGGGGAATAATGTAAAAACGTAGTGTTTAAAAATCATATTTGTTTCTTGAAATAAATTTGTATTATATTATATTATATAGTATAATGCACATATAACATATAGAGAAACCAACAATAAATTTTTTCATAAATGAAAATTATTAAATTAGTTAGAAACTAAACCCATTAAAACCCCAAATTGTACAAGGGGACAAAACATTTAAAATATAAAAACTACAATGGGAAAATATAGTTCTCCCCAATATGCTAGAATCAATTCTCCCACAAACAACACTAGAGTAGTGAAAAAATATATTAGTACACCAATTAACATTTTAGAAAATGGAAATATAGAACCTTGATAAAAATTGAGTTAAATAATTAATGATGTAATGAAGTTGTATTTATAGGATGTAATGTGGCTATTAGAATAATAATACATCCTTTTATATAGTAACCATATTGTTGAGAACAATAACCTAACTATTTAGAATAGAAACATGACCATCAAAATAATAATGTAACCTAAAAATAATTAAATTTAATATAAATATTGTTTTTCATGAATAACTTAAGTAACTAAAAATATTATAATTCCATAAAATAAATATCAAGATAAAAAACTCAATGAAAATGTAAGCATATTTTTAATAGACAGTATATCAAGGTATTTCATAAAATAATATTATTTTTAGTAAAAATTAAAATAAACTCTGTTAGAAAATTATTTTGATAAAATTAATTTCATTTTTTATGTTATCATGTAAAATTTTTCCAAAGGAGATTTTTTCTTAATATTTTTAAATACTTCAAGATTCAGGTAAATTCTAGAAACATAGTTTCTTCCAAAACCAGTGTATCTTGAATTTCATCATTCATGATGTAGTAATGATCAAATAATTTATAGAAATTTTTTGTCAACTAAAATATGTTAAATTTTATAAAAAGGTCATTAAAATAAAATAAAAATGTTTTTCCAAAACTAAAAATTACTTTCTAAAGTCTAATTCGAAATGTATTCCTTAAAAAAAATTCTCATTTGTTTAACATTCCCTTAAAATAAAAAATTAATATTGAATTAAAAATTGGTTTAATGTCCTATAAATATTTTATTTTATTAATTTATGATCCTTATGTAGAAAATATCTCTATAAAAAGGTTTACCAAGGATATAGTATTTTATTCAATATTTTAGCTAAAAATATCCCTATCATCAAGTATAAATAACCCGCCACCCTCACCATGGAAAACAACTCCACCCTCACATAAAAAATCCCAATATCTAACCATATACCCTTAATTAATCCATTAAAAACAATATTGATAATCTATATTAAACCAAATCCATATATCAAGGAATTATATTTCAGTATAGGAGAAGAAACACTGAGAAAAGTGTAAGTCTTTATCAACTCATCCTTCATTTTCCACATCTCTTAAATTTATCCCATTTTTTTCGAAATCAAATATTCTTAGATTAATTAGTAATTATGTTAAAATTATATCAATGCTGTCAAAATAGTATAAATATTATATTTTATTAGGTATTTATATTTTATACAACTCTTTCTCCACCTTCAGACAACGCACCGTTAACGGTCAGTTAACCACTAATGAGGTCAATGCTAATTTATTCTTTATCACCAACCCTATAGCTGGTTATGATAAATTAAATATGATATATAAAATTTTAAAAATATTTATTTTATTCTTATGGAATTAATTTTACTTATGTATATATGAACTTGAACAGAAATACAGAAAATGAAGAAAAATAAGAAATTTTTAAGGAAAAACATGATATCAAAACATTTTATATTAATCTTATCAGAAAAAAGAATATAAACCAATGATTATAAATTAAAAATATTAAAAAATTATAATAATTTACTTCATGTTCAATGTTTTATTAAAATTATTTTTGTTATTCAGGAGGCATAAAAGTGAAGAAATAAAGACGGATTTAGTGTAAGGGGATTCTCAAACCAAAACTCTTTCTTTAGGATATGTCATATTTCACATTGATTTTAGAGGGTATATTTCTATAATATCAAAAATATACCCTTTAAATATTATTTATCTTTTCATATAGGGATATAAATATATTTCTCTTTGGGAAAATGATATTTAATTAAAATATAAAGATTTATAAAAAATGTTTCTTTCCAAAACATATCCTTGAATCATCTTTAGTTCCTTTTTCTTAACTCAAGAATAATGATGTTAATGAAAAATAGGTCATCCATTATTCATTTGGAAACTAAAAATTTTATTCATAAATGTATGCTTTATGAAATCCTTATGAAACCTATTTATTTCTATGGGCCATTTCATGACTATGGGTATGATATGCCCAATGAGGCATGTAGGATTATGAAAATTTATGATGTGATGGGTGGGCCAAGAATTATATAGCCCTAAAATGAATTGTTTAATTTTTTATATCTAAATATATTATGTGTATTGTGATCACACATGATGCTATATATGTTTAAAATTAATATGTTACAATTTATTCACTTATAGTTAGCATGAACATGACAGAGATTTGTTTACAAGTATGTGTGTTGTTTGACAACTATGAAACGATGCTTCATTTGTATACATATTATAGATTTGATAACTTTTTCAAATATACTCGTATAATATTTATGATGATGTTATACTTATTATAAGATGATGTTGAATATTCTCATCCATGTATTATTGATTCACATCACATATTCCTCCCCTTACTAGGCTTTTAGATCACCACTTTATTTTATGTATATCATCTGGTAAACACATGTAATAAGAAGATAGTGATAGATTTAAAATGATAATGTAGTAAAATTAAATTAATATTTATGTTTTATTTTTTAAAATTGATGTATTATAAAAATTTTACAATGACACTAAACCTTTTGTTCTGGTTGTTTTACTATTATGTTGTTTGTCTTAAAAATGATGTTATAGTCGTGTAAAGAAATGTCGAGTCACTATATGAACTATATTCATTGAAAATAACACATCAAATTTATTTTAAAGACATGATATTTTCATTATAGTTTATATTATGAATCCATATATATTAATTTAAATTAAATATGTCTTCTTTTTCATATGTAATACAATAATAATGCATTTTATAATTATATACGATTGTTTGGACTCAAATATATGTTCAACATGAAGGTTTCATGATCATGATTACACATTATAGAACTAATAAAATATTTTAGGGATATATGACAATAATAAGATTCTATTATTACTAAAATAATAGATATATAAATATGGTTAAAACTATTAATATATAATTGATGTAATATTAATGTATACAGTTTTTGATATCATAGGACACATCTTGAATTTGAGGAAAATTTTATTTTTTCAAAGAAAATAATGTGGGAATTTTAAATTTAAGAATTTATATGTGATTAGGATAGTGTTTAGGACGATTCAACACTTCCTTGAGATAATGAAAAATCAGTTTTTTCCATACATGGTGGAGTGAGAATATGGATGTTTATAAAACTATTTAATAGCATGGAGTAATAATTTGAAAAAAATATCATTATGTTATTCATATAATTAATATTTTACATCACATGATAAACGAAATAAGGTGAATGACTCCTTAATGGGTCAATAAGGCATTTATTCCATGAACTATTATGTGGATTATGTTTATAAGAAAAAATAATTTTTGTTAGTTTCTATTTAAAGGAAAAAAATTAGTAGAAAAAATGGCTACTATAAAAAAATAATTTAGAATAGTGATCCCAGATTATTAAATTTAATAATTTATTAAAGAACATAAATGGCATTTTAAATATATTTGATGTTATCATTAGTTAATAGATAGGTTATAATATATGTCTTCATTGAATTAACTATGTGATTTCTACCAAGAGATATTTAATTTTTTTTCATAGTAGATGAATAAGCCTATACATGTGTTAATGAAATCCTAAAGGTCATGGAATTTGAATTTATATACATTTTCTACTCATTTTAATTAAAAATATAATTTTATATATTATCTTACATATTATGGATTGCTCAATGAAGTCACTCATGATAATTCTTGTGATTTATTATGTAATAAATTTTCAATAAAAGGATAATTTTTAAGATAAATTCAACACAAATGATTTTTTAATTTTATATTTCCATGATATAATAAATTATTTATTTTTGGGGCTTGTAAATTTATCAACATTGGGATTACATTGTTTATTCTAAAGGGGTGTTTATGAATGAATATTTTATGAAACATTCAAATAAATAAGAAAAATGCGATTATTTAGATAATTCACCGGGGACAAGATTTTCCAAACATAAAAAAAAGAATATTAGTGAATGAATCAAATTTGGTTAAATTCATTTAGAGGTTAATCTATTTCCTGGAGCTAAGAACAATTTTTTTAATTTTTTTTATTTTTAGCCAAATAATATACATAAATGGTTCCAGAATATATTATAGTAAATAGAATATAACACCACATTAATGTAATAAATGATACTATATCAATTTAAACAAATAGTGGTAAGATTCATATTTATGTATATTTTGATTTTTATTAGGTAGGAATCATTGATGATTTGAATTATACATCAGGTGGTCTTCAATTTTTAAGAGTGTGATGAATAAATTGATAGAGAATGATGGAAAATTTTGACACATTATGTATAATAAATGTGGTGTATTCCACTTTTAAAAGGGAGATAAAATAGACAAAATGTTTTATACCTTCACTCTACTAGTACCCTGTAACGTTACATGTTTGGGACCGGGTTGAAAATTCAAATAGAATTTTAACTTTTCATTTGGTGGATGATCCAAATTTTGAAATTTGATATGTAATGAAAATAAAAGCATTGTAACACTTTTTTTTATTATTTTTAGAAGGGTTTTAAGTCCCAAAAGGTTTCCAAGGTGTTAAAATTAGTTTCAGGAGTATCAGACCCCAAGAAATCAGTTTTAAGAAAAGAAACCTAGGGTTCACGGTTGGATCATGGTTAATAAAAAATATGAGGCAAAACCATGTGGCATGATTTGTTAATATTAAATGGTTTTTAACCATGTTAGGTGTCCTAAAAAACCAAAAACCTTATTCAATAAATTTTTAGTGCATCACATTGTTGGCACATGGTTTTTCTAATCGTGCATCTAATAGTTAGAGGGGGTGTATCACTTGGAGAATAGCTCTGCACAAGCAACACACTATTTGTTAAACTATTTGCCTAGCCCACATGGGTAGTTCCACTGAGGGAGTGGTACCACATGGTTGGAATATGGATACTCTTGTTGTATGTAAAAACTATGCATCTCTTTATGGGATGAAAATTATGGTTTTCCCCTCCAACCTTTTTATTTCATTCTCCCCTATTTCTCCTCCCATTCCTAAGTAGAAACCCCTATCATTTTAGCCTTCTTCTTACCCTCCATGAATCCACATTTCTACCTCATACCAACTATGATGAAGGCACCGTGGACTGTGTTGGAACCATATGAGTAAAACCACAACTCCTCTTTCTTCTTATTTTCATTTCCCTCACCGTATGAAATGCTAAATCGATGCAAGCTATTTTCCCATACTTTCGAGGCAATTTTACATCATTTAGATTTATATAATTCTAGATTTAAGAAAATATTTTAATTAGATGACTGGACCATCCTAATCATGAGGTAGGTGGTATTTGAATTTTCTATCAAGTCATGTCGATTTATAATTTTCAATGTTGTGCTGAATGATGGTTTCACCCGTATTATGTCCCTAAAATAAATTCACCTTAAATTAGTTGTTTAATTTTGAATATAAATGCCTTATTAGTACCTTTTATTATTGTTAGAGGATATGGAACATAACATGAGATACCTTTTTGGGTGTTCCATACATATTCCAATATTCACTTTTTTATATTAATAACTGAAATAACCAACTTTATTTTTGGTTCTAATTCCCCAAGGAATTAATTAATTAAAGTGGGTGAATTGAAAATTTATGTTTGGTAAAGCATGTTTAGTATGGTCATTATCAATTTTAATCCAAATTATTTATGGTAAGACACCTTATATCATAATAATTAATCACTAATGAAAATGTAAGAATAGATTTATATTAATTTAATAAATTGTCATTGTTAATACATGGACTTGGTCATTTATTCAAATGTAAGGTAATGATTTATACTATAAAATTTTTCTTATTATATGAGTTGTTATACTTGATTCATCCATGGATTCCTGAGGGGATTCCTTCAACACTCATAATATTCCACCCTAAATCATTTCCCTATTTTCTAAGGTAGAAATGATAAGATTTTCGAGTGTCTCAAATTTGAAATTTTATTTACTAGAATATATACATTATAACAAGAACCATAGGTTTTATCTTAATGAGTACTTTGATTATTAATTCAAAATATGTTTGTGATTATGAAAATAAATGGTGAATGAGGTTTTTTAAACTTGGGGTACTATAATTTAAGAATCCAATAGAAAAAGGAAAGAAATAAAACAAATCAGAAATTAATAGAATTGATTAAACATGATAAACATGAAGAAATATCATGATGATCATACTTTTTCACTTCAAGAGACAAGGTTTCGATATTTAAATACATAATTTTTAATATATAGAACCTGAATGTAACTGTGTTTATACTAGGATACCTCCTATGGTTTATTCAAAAAAAAAATGATTCACTAACTACCACTGATGATCGAGTGATTTATTTGAAAATTCATAACCAAAACTCAACATGGAAACACACAAAGACCTAGAAATGTTTTCTAGGATTTTATATTGTTTCAATGTGTTACTATGAAATGAATGTACATGGACATGGAAGTAATGATGATATTTTAATTGTACAATAAGAACCACTCAAACACCACAATTGAAAGATAAGAAAAAGTGGTGAACGATGTGTGAAACATCACATGAATGAGTGCCCTCAAACATGATCATATGAGTTTAGTTTGAAATATGAGTACGTAAATCAATAAATGAATAATATAGGATTAAGAAAAATAATATACAAAACTAGAATTAATAATATCATTCAAATATTATAAACAACAATACCAGGATTGATATCATGATCCTTCTAGGGTGATCAAAATGAGTTTAGAACTCCACAGAAAGGGAGGAAGCCATAGATGTTGATGTATCACTTCCCATAGCCTCCAAAACTTCTAAGATGAGGAGAGAAATCCTTTAGATCTCCAAAATAAAAGATCCTTCATTCCTGGTTGAACTCTTAAATGAATCACCCTAGGAACCCTTTTATATGTAAAATGGGAGGTGGTTTTGGGAGCCCATATTTCGAGATACCACTTAGACCATGATCTTGGGCTAGTAAACAACCTTATCACGACTTGGAAAAAATCCAAATATTGGTGCAAAAACTCCTATATATCTAAATTTAATTTTTTTTGAAAAAATAATATTTAAAATGGGAGATATTTCAAAAAAATACAGAACCATGATTTTGAATTCATGTATATTCGTTTTCCTAGATAATTCAGTTCGTTAGAGATTCTTAATGGAATAATTAGTCTTGAATATATTTAAAAGAGTAGCATCCCATTAAATTTAGAATCATACCTCAAAAGTATATCCCAATTTGATTTACATATTAGTTTTAATGTGTGGTTTAGTCCATATGTGTTATTGGATTCCTACAGTATTTGATCAATTTTTCTTCAACTACGTCTTGAGCCCTCCAAATGACCTCCACTAACAGTGAAATTATCAAAAAATGGAAATTTCAATTTTTAAAAGTGATAAAAATTAATTTATTGAATAAAAAATAAAGTTAAATTTGGTCTTCTATTTGTAATTTTCAATACAAAATCAGTTTAATAAAGTGGTGTAAGGGTGAAATAAAACATTTAATTGTGTTGCGATTACACCCCCACACCCAAAAAATTTTAATCCTAGGAAAATTCATGTATCCTAATCAATTCCCATTCATAAATAAAAGGTGAGAAAACTTCCAAAGTGATTGGGAAATGAAATCTATCGTGTCTCATTTATGAAATAAATTTTCTTATCGTTATTCTTCACTCACATTCTAATTTTTTCAATTTCATTTTTTCACCCATGCAACATTTCACAACCTACCTCACCTAGAAATTTTCCCACTTCACTCCAAGAACATATGAATGTGAAGTTATGATTATTTCCCAGATTTTATATGATATTACCATATTATTCCCAATATTCTATGTTCCCCACTAGTAGAAACTAGTTTTCTACTCAAGAGTACTTACAACAGGTCATTTTGCAGATCAAGGGTCAGTGGGATTTGATGTTTAAACATATGAGGTAGAAGAGGAGTGTATAATATCTTAAGTAGAAAAGGAATAAAAAAATTAGTAAGTGTTCAAAATTAATTTAATCACTCAACCACTCACATAGTGTATCACTTTCAACTCACTCTCCCCTTTTTCCCTTTTTGTGGGTTATAACTAAATTGTGAATAATGATGACTAAACATCCTATTTTCTTCATATATATATATATATAGATTTTTTATATTTCTTTTCTATGTATGAAATTATTATATTTTTTATTTAATGTTTTTGAATATAAACATGTAAACATGTATAACACATCTATATAATAGGTCTTCTGAACCCACTTCCCAAAACAAATGTTGGTACCCTTTCACTTTCTCTATTATTAAGAAGCATTCCCTAAAATTTCTCTATAAACACGATCTACACCAAAATTGATCAAAATAAAATTTTAATTTTTAAAAGATATGGGTAGGTGTGGATAAATTGTCTTGTAATGTGGCTAAATAATTTTTATTTTAGAATATATAAGGCTTAAAAAGCTTAAAATATCAAGGTGGAAAAACTAATGGTTAGTTTTACAAAAGTACTATCAATTAATGATGACCATTATCATGAATCTAGAACATTAGAATATCATGGATTCAAACAGAATCATGAAAAGTTTTAGTTTATCTACATGAACTAAGACTCTCACTAAAATAAATAAAATGAAGAATATGAAATAAAGAGAATATAATGTCTCTTGAGTTTTGGATTAATATATTGGTTAGTTATAATGAGTAAGGAGTTTCAAAAATACATTAAACACTTAAGAATGATTTGAAATTAAAAATTGTAGAAAAATATTCCATATCAATATTCATTTGAAAAATATTTTCACTAAAATAATGTAATGTTCCAAACAATTTATACAAGCATGAAAAATAATTTTGGATATTATTTTTAAGATCAAAAAGGGTGAAAAGTAAACATACTATCCCATAAGAAAAAAATATAAGAAATAAGACAAATGATTAAAATACTAATGAATATAAGACGGTGGGGAAAAGTAACAATACAATACAACATGAAAAAATGGATTAAAGAATAATGATGATGAAAATCTAAAAAAACTATGGAATGTACCCCCCACTATGAGTATGTAGTTTCCTCATTGTAGTAAAATATAATATGTGAAGGAGGGATAAAACCTAGTGGGTTTAACTGGTATGTTGCTCCATGATGGTGGATTTCTTCCACCAGATTATTTTGAAAATCCTTGTAAATGTTTTTAAGTATCTTCCTATTAACAGTAATACTTTGGGAACTCTACTCATGCAATAATGATATTGAACCAAAAGGTAAAACATTAGTAATAGTGTAAGGACTGACCCATCAGGAATGAAGATTAACTGGGTGGGGATTTAGGCATGAATTATATATGAGGATATTCTCACCAATATAAAACTTCTGATTATGAATTAATCCAACATGGATTTCTTTTTTCTTCTCTTTATATATTCCAAAGTTCATATATTCATCACATCAAATTTCTTTTAACTCATGAATCTATAACTTTCTATGATCATCTACATATGAAAGATTCATATTACATTTATTAACCTCCAAATATGAAAAATGATCTACCTTCAGGGGGAGGTGACAAGCATTTCCAAAAACAATCCAATATGTTGACATTCCAACCGGTGTTTTAAAATATATATGGGATGAACCTATCTCATCATTCAAGAGAAAAATGAAATCCTTTCTATTGGTTGATACCATTTTTTCAAATATTTTCTTAACTTCTCAATTTGAGATTTATGCTTTTCCATTAGTTTGTGGGTGATATGCAATGGAGACATATATAAAAAATTCCATACTCATAGAGAATGTTTTTCATGTTGGTATTGAAAGAGTTTACACCATGATCGATGATGTTGAATCTTAGAAAACCAAACATACTAAAAATCTGGAACCTCAAAAAATAAACAACTACTTTAGAGTCATCACCCTTGTTTTCCTTTTCTTTAACCCATTTAGAGCTATAATAACCAGATGGAAAAATTTATACAAAGATAAATGAATTTGGAAAAGGACCCATGAATTCAAAACTCCACGCATCAAATATTTCATAGAATAACATGGGTTTTTTGGGGAATTTCATTTCTCTTAGAGATTTTCTTAGTAAATTGACATCACATGCATGACTTATAAAACTTATGGGATACCTATAAAAGTTTTTCAAATAAATTAAAGATTCAAGGACCTTTCGAGTAGTACATTGACATCCAAAGTGGCCCTAATAATCCAAAGTGTAGAAAGACCTCAAAATAGAGGTGAACTCAAGGCCATGGACACAATAAATAATGATACTTTCAATACAAATTCCCTACAAATATGGGTCATCCTAAATCTTCCATCATGAATCATTCTTAACTCTCTAGGAATGTGAAGTACTGTAAACAATGAGGACTCGAGATGCTTCTAGAATATTTACATTATCTGCATACTAGGGTTAAGGTCCACAACATCAAAAAAGGTTCTCATGTAGGAAGAATTCTCCAATAAGAAGAGATGATTCAATATGGTGGTCCTATTGTGGGGAAATCCTACTAACATTTTCAACTACCACATTTTCTACCAATCTCTAATATTTAATATCAATGACATTTTTATAGTGGTGGAGTATCCACCGAATGAGGTAGGGAATAACATTCAGTTTATTAAGGAGAAAATGAAGGGAGACAAGATCAGAAAAGACAATGATTATTGACCTAATAACAGGTGAACAAAATTTATCCACAGAAAACACAATATAAAAGAGTCTTTTTAAGTAATAATGTATTTTTCTTGGGTAGGGTCAGGGGTACAAATGGAAACATAATTACATGAGGATACTTCTCAACCATTTGTGATAAAACTTCCCCAACTTCAATGTTAGAGGCCCCACACATATGTTCAATGGTGAGATCCCAACATGTTGGTTGGATTATGGGAGGTGACATGAGACTCCTTTTTAGTTATTTTATGGAATCCTCACAATTTTTATCAAACAAAAACTCAGGATAATTTTCAAATAAATGTGATAAGGGAAGTGCAATCTTACTAAAGTCATTAAAATATCAGTGGTTAAAACCCTCATGACCCAAGAAATATCACACCTCATGAACAAATATTGGATAGGGAAGGGATGGGATTAATTCAAATTTTGATTTATCCACTTGAATTCCCTTATTTTAAATAAAATTCCCAAGAACTATCCCCCAATCCACCATGAAATGGAATTTATTGTAATTTAATATGATATCTTTTCAATGGAATATACATGAAAAAATAGAAGTGTGATAAATAGTCATCAAAGGAAGATCCATAAACTGTGAAATTTTCTATAAAAAAATACATAAAATTCTCAAGGTACTCAAAAAATACACTCAACATACATCCCTGAAAAGTACCAGGAGCATTATAGATACTTGAAGGCATCCTTATATAGGAAAATGTATTGAATGGATAGGTAAATATTGTATTTTATTGATCCTCAAGGGATATATGGATTTGAAAATAACCCAAATACCCCTCAAGGAAACACTAATGGGACTTACTAGACAATGTCTTGATCATTTGGTCAATGAAAGGAAGAGGAGAGTGGTCCATTAATGTGAATTGATTCAGTCAATGGTTACCAATATAGACTAGGGAGAAGTTTTTCACTCGAGTTAGAACCAATTCATTCTGTCCATTTGACACAACCACTATTCTAGTTTTTAGTCATAATTTTCACTAGTAAAACCCATTTACTCTCAGATATGGCATATATGATCCTATTTTTAATCATTTTAATAACTTCTAATTTTACGACTTCGAGGGTAGGATTCAATAGGCATTGGGCTTACCTTATAGTTTTATAATCATCATATCAAAGTATATGGGTCATTAAAATTGTTGGGTTAATCCAATTAATATTAGCTAATGTCCATCCTATCACCTTTTTACACTCTCTAAAAAGGTCTAGTAGTTTTTATTCTTCTATAAAGAGTGGCTGTTGGAATTTATGATGGGAAATGTTTCAATACCCTAGGGATAGAAACATTATAAATTAGATGTATGTTGTTTTAATTCCAACATAAGTGGGTTTTTGATTGAGGGAAGAGATTTAGGGGGAGTGAGGTCTGTGTAAATGTCTATCTACTAAATTTTATTCTCCAAGGAAAGATAATCAATGGATGTGAGATTTTCTAGAATCATTAACCGTCATGGGTACCTCATAACGAACACAATAATCAATTAAATAATAAAATTTACATTTTTCAGAACCCACACAATACTAAAAAAATTAAAAAAGAATCAATTCATTAAAGGGTGAAGAAGAGGAAAATGAATCATAGTATGGGTTTAAGAGAGAATTTATTGTGTTTTTGGGTTTTGTTAAAGAGCACTTCCATTGAATAGACAAGAAGAGTGGAGTTATCTTCAATGGGGTGTTTCATAGCATCATAGACATTGAAACATTCCTTTTGACCACTCAACACCATGAATATTATACTATTGTTAATGTTGATGATGGTATTTTTTGTTTTAGGAATTGGACGTCCATGTATGAGAGTATAATATCCTTGGGCTGTATTACATTCCATTTGAATAATGTAGAGGTATACAATGAAGATTAAATTCTTGACTATTAAGAGGCCATCCTTGATCTATAATAATGGGTGTGATGTGCTATGGTTGGATAGTTTCATAATGATAACCAATTATTGAAGCTAGCCAACCTATAGAGAAATATACAATGAGAAAGTAATCACATTAAATTAAGAACCTAATTAAAGTATCACATCAGAAAAGAAAGTGTCTCCTATGCTAAATGGTAATGTGAAAGTACCCATACCATTGAATTTTTTTGTAATAATTTGTTGTATCAAAGCCAAGAAATTCCTTACAAGGTTGACTATGTCATTCCCCTTTATTAATCATCTTTGGATGAAAATATATTTAAGAAATTTTTTGTAGCGAGGGTTTTGTTTAACTATATCCAATAATGGAATGTTACCTTGTACCTTTTTAAATGTATCCATTACTTATTTATTAATACCATTGACATTATTTTTCTTAGATTTAATGAGTATTTGGTGGAAATAAGAGGAATGAATTGTTCATGGGAATCTGAAATAATAACTTGTTTACCCTTTTTATTTTGTTTTTATTCATAAGAATCTTTTATTGGTAGAGAAAGAGAGATTTCAAGTGGGGGACTTAGCTATTGTAAACAATTAGTGGAAGAATAATTTTCATTAACACTTTGATTTGTGATTACACAAAATTACCTTTTCCTATTAGATTAGTTATAGGTTTGGATGGTAATTTTATATAACCATGCTTCTTTATCTCATTAATGGTGTTTTCCAATTTTCCCACCTGAGTTCATAGGTCACGAATAGCCGACTACTCCATATTTTGGAACATGAGGTTTTTGGGATTCCATTTTCTTCAGCATATCCTAGATTCTTGGTTCATATTTGGGAGGTGTTGGATTTTTTTGAGAAGGTTAAGGATAATAAGGTTACATACATTAGCCCTTTCTATACTAGTTCTTTTTATGGAATATCGAGTTGCCTTCTTATCAGTTCTATGATTGTTCTTTCCAACCAAAGTTTTGATTTTTCCTGAATGTTTCTTTAATGAATGGTGTTTCTTGTTGAAATATATTCCCAATAAGTACTTCTACATAAGTCTTTAATAAATAGTGATGTTTGGGGCACCGATTAGAAAAATGAGTATTATCAGAACAAATTCCACAATGAAATGGAATGGGAAGAGATTTTGGATTACGTTGATCTTGAGATAATTTTCTTATAAGGGTATGCATATCATAATCTTTAATATCTACATTTTTTTGAAGATATTAATTACTTACCTCATGAACTCCTCGAGTGGATGCAATTTCTCATTTACCAATCTGTTGTTCATTTAGAGAAATGTTGTCCATAATTCATCAGCAGTGGAAATATTTTTATCAAATAAGGAAATTCCATTTACAATATCAATCATTCCATGATATATGGAGACAAATCCCTTGTAAAAGTATTGAATTAGACCTTTTTCACTATTTTATGTTGAGGGTAACTTCAAAAATTTCATTTGAATATTTCACAATATTCATGAGGGATATCTCATTTTTGATTTCCAAATGCCACAAATTTATTTTATAATTTATGCATTTGAAGTTGTAGGGAAAAAATTATCTAAAAGGAGTCTTTTTTTTCATTCTACCCCCCAATTATTGTAGAAGGATAGTATAGCTAGTATTTGGATATACCATTAAGGGATAATGGGAAGGCACTAAAAATTATGAGGTCCACTAGCAATTTTTGTGGTTTTATGATGAAAAAAACTATGTGAAACCACCTGAGATGTTTATGAGGGTACTCACTAGGAAAACCATTTATTTTAGGAAGGAGGTGGATGAGTCCTAATCTTAGCTCAAATTTGGATGATTCCTCGGGATATTAGATTTATGCGGGTCTGTACTCCACATCCAGGGTGGTCAGTTCTTTCAAGGTTCATTTATTTTCATCCATGTTTTTAAGAATTTTATTTGGAGAAATTTTATATTGGGGGGGGGGGGGGGTACAAAACACGAGGTTTCAAAAATGGTTTATCAATGATACTGAACAATCCTAATTTAGATGAACTAATTTGTGGGTTTAGTTACCTTTCAATTTCAATGTTTCTTCCAAATAGTTCTTCTTTTCTAGATCGGGCCATGAAAATATGTTATAATGCTTGTTTTGTTTTTGAAAAAATATTAAAAAAACATAAAAATAATGAAGGTATACAATCAAAGATAATTCTATAGAATTATATATATAGAGAGATAACGATATAGAGAGAGAAGAAACAAACAAAAATAATAAAAACAATAAAAAGGGAAGGGGTAAATATTAAAATAAGAAATAAAAAATAAAATAAAGAAATAATTGGGAAAAAATGATCTTGTACCCTGAAAAATTGTTCCATCATTTGATCACAATGTCAAGAACATCAAATCAGAAATTGTATTTACATAAATTTCTATAGTATAGAAGGAACCCTAAGTCGTTTCTCAATGGAGCCTTAAATAATTAATAAAAAAATAAGGGTCTGATTTTAAAAATAAAATGTGAATGAGAATTTTTATATATTGGGGTTTGATTTTTTAAGAATCCAATTGAGAAAAAAAGGTATTAAAAAAAGAAACAATTAACAGAATTGATTAAGCCTAATAAACTCGGGGAAATATCATTATTCTCATCCTTCATCGCTTTAATAGAGAGGTTTTAGATATTTTAATAACTGGTTATTAACATATATAAATATAATTATACTGGGTTTATACTTGGAAACCTCCTAGGGTTTGGTCGGAAACAAAAAGTGATTCACTAATTATCTCTGATGATAGAGTGATTTGTGTCCAACTTCATCAATAAAACTCACTAAGGCAACACATGAAGAACTCAATATGTTGTACATGTCTATATATCTTCTCAATTTGTTACCATAAAATGAATTTAAATGGAAATTTAAGTTATTATGAGAGTAAATTTGACCAACATGAACCACATAAACACCGTAATTGAAAGAGAAGAAAAAGTGGTGAATGATTTGTTAAACATCACATGAATGGGTACCCACAATCATCATCATATGAGTTGAGTATGAAATACCTATATATAAATTAATTATAGAATAATATATGATGTAGAAAAAAAATATAGAAACTTGGAATTAAAAATATCATTCAAATATTTAAAACAAGATGCTTAGGATTTACATCACGTTCTTCCTCAGGTGATCATAAAGAGATTAGAACTCCATGGAAGGGGACGAAGCCATAGATATTGAAGTAGAACTTCCAACATAGTAAAAAACTTCTATTATGAGGAGAGGACTCCTTTGGGTCTCTAAATTTGATTAAATTTTATTTCTATTTGAAATCCCAAATGAGGTTCCCCAGTTTCCCTTTTATATCCAAAATGGGTGGTGTTTTATCAAACCTAGATTTCGAGATTCTTCTTACACCATGGTTTGAGACTAGAAAACTACCTTATCACGACTTGGAAAAAAGAAAAATATTTTTATAATAACCTGTATATCTATACATATCAAATTTGGCATCTATATATTGTATATAATGTGATATATTCCCAAAATATTGAACCAAAATTTTGACATCATGAAAATTATTTTTCTTGGATATATCTGTTTGGTTGGACATCTTAATGTATGCATTGGTCATGGGTTTATTCAAAAGAGTTACTAGAAACTACATTTTCAATCATCCCACAAATTATTAGACCAATTAGATGTATGTATTAGCTGATGTGTGTGGTTGAGTCGGCATGCGTTCTTGGATTCCTACAGATTTTGTCTCATTTTTCTTGAACATCATCCCAGGCCCTCCAATTCACCTCCAACTACAATGAAATCATCAAAACTAGTGAAATTAACATTTATAATAGTTAAGGAAATTAAATTATTGAATCAAACAATAATTTCAATTTTTTAGTATATTTTTAATCTTCAATACAGAACCCATTTAATATAGTGGTGTAGGAGTTAAATAAAATAGTGAATCATGGTGCTATTAAGAAACCAACCTTAGAATTTGGTCACTGTCTTATTATAATTTAATGACTTATAATATTACTAATGATTAAAGTCAATCCTTTAAATATATTAGAATACCTCATAAACACTCCTTGGCTTCAACTAATGTCTTAGGACTGAAGGTGCCTTGGATTCTTCCATTAGACCCAGTCATGATTAGCTCATGATTTATTATGGATGCCAAGTATTTATCCTATGGATTATACTCGGACACCTATTAATATAATTCATGATATATTACTATGAGTTTTATCAACACTTGATGTTATGGAAACATTTATTACACCATGGATCCTTCTTTATAAATATCTTTATATCACGATACTCGCTTAATATAAATGTGAAACTTAATATTAAATCCTTTTGTGGACACCTAGGAACTATTACACGGGTCCTTACTTGTGCTTCAATATATTTTCAAACATATTACCTTGTATGATTATATATACATGATGGAACACTCAGATACATTTCAACATAGGACTAAGTAGGTATTATCATCTAAGTGTCCACGAGGACCTGCGTTGAGTGGTTTGCATTTATCATCATTGCATTAATCTATTTTTATATACCTAAAAACTTGGAATTTTATAATAAAATAATAGATAATATTACAAACCATTTTTTGTGTCCTATTGAGAATATCTGACACCCTTTTCGGGCCAATGTTTGGTACCCAAATAGACATCACTTCGTTGTAGGTTCAAGAACATGGACATTGTTGTTCACTGTTATGCTTGTACATAGCAGCTTAGGATAATTGGACTGAGTTGATGCTCATGATTATTATGGGGATAGACATTTGGGATTTTGTTTTCTTATTTATTCATATTGTATTACTTCTTAATTTATTGTCTTCTTCTTTTACATTCTATCATGTTTATGCATGATTACAGATTTATTTATTTTTTATGATCAGTTATCATTTATTCTGATGATGTTATTTATTATTTCTTCCATGGTATTTATTTTTGATCCAGATGGTATATTGTTCCCAATGTGACACCTTTATATTGTCACTACCAATTGGAATCCTTTGGCATATGGGGAGGAGTGCTTGAGGCCCATTGACCAACCAGTTTGAGTTACCGTTCTAAGTATTTTCTTTGCTGGGGAACTTTAAATTGTATTAGAGGTTTCTTTTAATTTTGTATTACTATTATTGGATGGTATAAATGAGTCTAGTAATGTGTTATAACTTGGTAAAAAGATTCTTTCTTGGTTCGTCCATCCTATATGTGTGGTAAAATAATCAAGTTTCTAGGGATGGGACTGTAGTTCATGTTGTTATATATTAAATTTTGTTATTATTTCACCACAATTGATTATAGTAATTTTATTTTTTATAAATTTATAATTTATGAAATTTACCATTGGATTCATATGGAAGGTAATGTTTATTACATACTTCATTATTGGCACATATAATTCACTCTGCATGTAGGTTGCATCATCGATTGTCTAGTGAATGATGATTTGTACACCCTATGTAGGTAATTATTTAGCATGCTTACCTGTGTATCTTGATTAAGTGATTTGGTCATCATGATTTCTTATATAAATGATGTGTAATTTATTAGCATGCTTATTTTTATGTCATTATTGGTTGTTTTCTTATATTTATTTCCCACTAATGGCATGCCTGGTTATAATTTTGAAATATGGTTGGTTAAATAAAGTGTCTGCATCAACCAAAAAATGTTTTACAACATAGAATTATGGTATAATTCTATTGAACCATCTTATTTTTACATTTTTGATCAAGTACCATTAGTTATAAGAGTTGAATAATTAATGGTTCAGTTAATTTTCTAGTAGATTTTCAATTTATAATGTCTATGGGAACTTTATAAAATGGGAAAAGGAAACCCATATAATTGGACCATCTCATACAGACTAGCTATCTTTTTGAATAAAATGTAGTAATCTGGTTTCAATTAAATGGGAATAAATGGTCGAATTTATAAATAGCATGGGCCTTTGTAAATTATAGAATGGTGACCAATGCAATTGAACCACTGTATATGTACTCTTCTAATCCGAGACCATTGATAAAAAACTAGTTGCAGTTACATGAATTGAAGTTTTACCTTATAAAGACAAGTATCTTTATAAATTGTTAATAGTAATTCATATAACTAAATCATGATGCTTATTTGTATATGTTAGACAAAATTTATTATAGAAAATGGTTGCCCTTATAATGGATAGTACTTATTATTTGGGTATGATGACCTTTGGGACTTGAATTATTTATTCATAACTGAAACTAAGTAGGTTAGATGGGAAATATTTCTTATGAGATAAACCCATTAAGAGTTTTTAAAATATTAAATAATTCATATGTTATGGGTCTCACTTAACTGAACCCATATTGGCATGACGAGACCCTCATAGGTATCCTTAATCTTTATATGCCTTATTAATCAAGCCCCATGGGTGTATGCTATTTCTAATGGAATAGTCATTTAAAATGATCACGAAAACTTATATGGTGTTACATATAAATATATGGTAGAATCTTACTTTACAAGTTCCCTTAGTTAAAGAAGTACTTATTATTATATTCTTTTGATAATTATTATTCTGAGGCTTTAATTAAATAAAACGAAAATTTTAACTAAAGAGTATTTTACTCTATATCTTGAAATTAAAATTTTCTTTAATCGATCCAGTTATGAAAACTATTAAATTAATTAAAATTTTAAAGAGGAAATTATATGATATTTTTACTAAAATCATATTAGGTATAAGCTAAATAATGTTCTTAGTACAATTTTTTTTAATGTGGGTACTTAACATCATCTTTATGTTAGCTATTTACATTTCAAAATAATTTAGTTTAAATGACTTAAAATGAAACCCTGTATTGGTGTTTATATCATGAACCCTCATGTAAGGGTTATCTTTATAATTACTTTGAGTGGTAATATGAGTGTTTCCCATAGGTTACAATTTCTTTCTGAAGATTTTTTTCTTAATCAAAACAATATGAGCTAGATCCTAGGGATCCATTTAGTTGTGACTCTAGTTTAAAAAGTTGATTCCTTATGTCAAAATGAAGGTTTATCTATGTGGTAACTCCCATGGAAATTAGAAATATATAAATACATAAGATGAGTTTCTAAGCACAATAAGTTATTTTTATTTGATCAAGTTGATTCAGGTAGGACTCTTAAATAATTAAAGGACACCCATTTTTAGATGGGTGGTTGTTTGGTATGTTGAACATTGAGGTGGTATTACCATATATAGATACCTCTGAGTACCATCTCATTATCCTTTATGTTAGTTTCATGAAATTTCAATGAGAACTCAAATATTCAGATGCTCAGTGCTGATCAGTACCTGGTAGACATATTTTGGAAGGTGATTCCGTTAAAAATACGATGATAGAATCAGACCATTTTAGGTAATTCTTTATTACCTTGTTCAGTTTATCATCTTCTAAAATTGTGTTTATAGGAACATTAGGCACCTTGTAACTGATTCTTGTAAAAGGGATGTGGTTCTCAAATATACGACCTTTTTCCCAGGTGGACATTCCTAATGATCTCAGTTTGATTAAGATCCTATAAGGTTAATGTCATTTTCTTGTTCAGAAAAACATATAGAAGATTTTGGTTCAATACTATGTTTTATTTTTATAGTAATATTTATTTTATTCTATTTTGTTGACAAATTCATGTTTGTGGCACAATTATTTTACTTAGGTATGATAGTAATGAATTTTATTTTTGAAATCACCTTGAGTGCCTATTTATTGAAACTAGTTTTAATGGAAGTTACCATTTAGGCACTAGGACTAGTTAACCCATAATAGTTAGGCGATTAATTATTAAATTTATGAAATGATACAATAAGGTTGGTGGCTATTCTGACAATAATTCCACAAGAAAGACGCTCGATTTTGAATAGGAGTTCCAGGAGAACTCTTGGATTAATGTAAAATGGTGTTCTATGTAGAAATGTTAATTTAAACTTATTTTATAATGACCATTGGAATCCAAATTCTTGTTTATTAATTACAGGGGTATGGTATGCACACCCACTCTCTGTGGTATGTTTATCATGGGCTTGTTGTGCTCAGAAATTGTATAAAATTTTACTTTGGTGAGCATATGAGTAAGGGTTTAGGATCAAATAATTCAAATATGACGATTCCATAGAGGGTGACTTCGTGATTTTTGTAGAAAAAATGGTATACTCAATATGAGGATAAAATTAGAAGGAACCTAGACCTAAATGTTCAAGTCACATGGTTTCAGGCATTGAAAATGGTAGGTATGGCATAATGTTCTGAGAGTGGCTTGAGGGGAGATATAGACACCTAAAGGTAAAAACGTAGTGCCCTATTAACTAAGAGTTGATTATGCACTTTATCTTGATATTCCCTTGAGTACCCTAAAGAAGTGTCTACTATACACTGATCTATCTGACTAAATTTATTTTGTTAGTTGAGGGAAGAACTGTTTAAGAGTTTCACTCAAGGAGCATTTCAAAGGATAGCATAATGGTGTAAATTACACCATTTTACTTTGAATTATGATGACCCATGTTATGATTTATTTTTCATTATCTCTATGGTAAATATTCTCAAGAAGCAAGAATGAGTGATGATTGAAATTTACACTAGTGATTGGAGAAGACTGGGACCTTATCAATGCTAGGAATATGTCTAGAATGGATGTGGTATAGGCTGTGGTAATCTGTGAATCATTTTCATTAAAATAAAATAAATTTATGTTCCTAAGGTGGGATTTAAGATGTTGGTCACTGGTTGACACCCTCATGTGAGAAGGGTTTTAGAATCAAGAGACCGAACATGTGATGGTAGTTTCATCACTCATATACTATTTGATGAATGATATCATACACGACTGGATTCCTCGAAAACTATTTGTATGATTCGAAAATGGTTTTGGTGAAATATAGTGGTGGATATTAATATATATTTAGAAAGAAATTTCAAGGTTCCATATTAGTGTTTTTAGGTTGATTTTTTGTTGACAATTCCAGATGACCATGAATCAGTGTGGTTGGGGTTTCCCAAGGAGATGTGTTTAAGGTGGCACAATTTCATTGTGTTTGAAAACGTTTTGGGACTCAAAATCATGAGTATGTCATATGGTAAAGGAAGGATTTGTACAATGGTGTTTGTGAAGCATAGTTCGTGGATCGTGAATCATGGTTGAAAAAATACAAAGGAGGTATGCGAAAAGCTAAAAGAAAATTATCAAAGGAAGAATTTCTATAGAGTAGCGTTATGAAGACTAGAAAGTGCGCTATGCGGATATATTAGTGAAAATAGTTCATGGGGGTCTCAAAGTATGTAGGAAGATCATTGTTTGTAGATAGGAATGTATTTTGTGGTTGGGAGGTGGTGATTGTCTGCAAGAAGACAATGACCACCACAAAGGAAGAAAGGTTTTATGAGGACTTCATAACAGAGTTCATGGTGAAGGCTGTACCAGATCGATGTTTTGGAAATTTTTAACTTGTTGGTTTTGAAGATGTTTTTCCTATATAAATACCCCTAATAATATAACTAAGGGGAGAGATAATTTCATTAGAAAACATCATAACTAAAGGATGAATTTGAAGAGGTTCGAAGTAGTTCTCAATAAATAATTCCCCAATGGGAGAAGTCGTTCAGGGGAATAGTCCACAAAAGTGTTTATGGGAATTTTTATCTTATAAAAGAAAAAAGGGACCCCATTATAGTGGAGGTCCATGAGGCATCAGGGGACCACACATTTGGTGGTAGTCTGTGAAGATGTAAGAAACCTTAAATCACTCATTACATTGGGTGAAATTTACTTTGTGGGGGATTCATGGTAGTTTATAGAGGATGTAGGATAGTTTGGGGAAATACTAAAATAGTCCATGAAAGAAATTACCACAAAATAACAGCATTTAGAAAAGAGTTACTTCAATAGAACATCTAACTAATGTTTTGTATTCATTCATTAGTGATATTGAATGGACCTAAATGTCCATAAAATGTGTGAGGATCCATTCCAGAGCAGTGAGAAAATGAAGAGTAAGAATGTGATCCTTTCCACTGGTAGTGGTCCAAAGAAAGAGACATAGGGAGATACCCTTGGGAAAGTACTGAGATGTACCTAAATATTTTCATGGTAGTGATTGTTGGAATAGAAGTTATCTATCCAAAACCTTGTAATTTGGCTGTGAGACATAGTGGATTTGGTACACCGACACATCGTTGTTGTATACTCCTTAGATGTAGCCCAATAAGGGAGAACTGAGTAAAATTACTATGACTATTGCAGGATTTAAATTCTTTTAATACATTTCTATGCAAAGAGATATAAGTGTGTTTTTTTCAACAACAAAAAAAATATCCCAAGGGGTTGTTGTTTTAATCTATCATAACCTATTTCACCCTACTTCAAGGGTATTTAGACTAGTTGGGAAAATAATTAGTATCTGAGTGAAAGGTTCCAAGTCTTTGGTTCCCTATTAGTTAAATAAATGGAAGATGTTAATCAAAAATGGATTTTGAACTTTTATGGAAAAAAAATTAGCGATAGAATAATCAAATGCAACACTTATTTTGATCATTGGGTATGGATGTATTTACATCTACTATGCATTTATGCCAGTATGGACAATAATATTTTATCAGATGTAGAACATAGAGAATTGGATGTTGATGCTAAATTAATTAATTCTTTATGCACATGAGCCTCATCCTGGTTGGTGAGTACTAGGAAAATGCATCCAAGAGACCTGAGATCAAATTCAGATGGGGACATATTTCTGGGTTACTGTAGCAGTACTGTAACAGCCACAATAGAAGGTACTTTAGCAGGCATAGTAGTAGGTATTGTTAGGTACTGTAGCATCTGGAACTATTTATCTATCTAGGACATTGGGCCACCAGTTTGGTCCTCGAGTCCTTTAAGGCTTTCAGGCCACCTAAGGCCTTTGGGCCAGTTGTTTGTCAAAGGCGTTCAGGACACCTCAAGGCCTTTAGGCCACCCCAAGGTTTTCAGGCCACATGAATATGCAGATATATACTAGTCACACTACAAAGGAAAAGGCTTCAGAAGAGGATTCTGAGAAGGAACATTCACCAAAGAAGAGATAACTAGATTTGGAAGAATGAGAGTATATGACATTGCTATCGGTATTGGTCCTGTACAGCTCTGAAAATGACAACTGGCTGACCAACCTTGTGAATGTGGAGTACTGAAATCATGACATGTGATGGGGAGGAGCTGCTCCATGTTGTCTTGTCTGGGTGATTTCCTTAAATACCTATGGGTCGTGTATTTGTCTCTAATCCTTCAGTCCTTGTAAGAGTTTCACTCGCCTATTGAAAGATAGATTATCAAAAATAAAAAAAATAAGGTCTTTGGGCAATTCAGAAAGCATTGAATTCTTTATGGGGATCCTTATCTAATGCTATCTATACAAAGGTGATTTTTTGTAAGTCATCAAACAATATGTGGGAACAATTTTTATATATCTATGAGGGAGACTCAAAAGCCATATATGAAAAGTTGAAGGTTTTATGAAACATGTATGAGGATATCAGAATGCACCCTAATGAGTCTATTGATGCATTCTTTGTTTGAGTGGATGTTATTATAGGAAACATGTGTGGTCATGGATAAATTATTTAAGATGTAAATATTTTCAAGAACATCTTATGAATTCTTCCACCTTAGTTAATTACAAAAGTTTCTATATTGGAAGGTAAATATCCAATGGTGTTGAAATTACGTAGCTTGCATAATAATCTTGTTTCATTTGAGATGAGAAATTATGATAATGAGTCTGTTGAAAAAGGGAATTCCATAGAAGTGGATTTTAAGTGCATGAAGAAGATCACCATCGAAGATGTCTAGGAAGAAGAGGAGATAGATGTGGTAATTCCATTCCTTTCCTCAAATCTTCAAGGAGGAAAATAAATGTTTAAAGGGAAACACCCTCTTATATGATTTTGATGTGGAATGGTAGGAAATCTTACAGTAAGGTGCACAAAGAAGTTTCTTGAATTTGATGAAGATGAAGTCAAAATTACTATGAAGAAGTATTTAGCCTATGTTAAAGGTAAGAAAAAAATCAATAGAAATTTCTTCAAAATAAGAATCTTCTTTCAGAAGAATATTAAAGATCAAAAGAATACGAGGAAAAGGGGTTGGAGTACTGCATGGATCCTGAAGTAGATGATATGTTCGAATTTTTCAGAAATTACCCAACAAGGGAATAAAGTGTAAATTATGATAGAGAATTCGAAGTAAGAGATTACCATTAGGTTGAATCATAAGATTAACTGAATGATATTTACATTTAGAGAAAAAAAAGTGATACAATCATAAGAAGAGAAGTATAAGATGAATGAATAAAATAAAAAAAAATCATCAAAACCAAATAGCACACAAATTTTTTTGAATACAATCTCAAAATTAGAGAATAAAAAAGTGAAATTTAAAGTTTGACTATCACTGGAAAAGAAAAAATCAAACATATTGAAGGGGTTGAATAGGAAGTCTTAAGTATATGAAGGAATCAAAATATCAAGAGAAACTCTTGATTCGGTAAAAGTAGGATAAAAAGGATACATGAAAGGTAAAAGTAGAGTTAAGAGTTTTAGTGAAGCAGACAAAGAAGTTTCAGGAAAGGAAGATGGTTGATCAGAATGATACAGCTAGTATGAAGCTTGACCACAAGTAGAAAGTTGTAATGGTTAAGTTCAGACCACATGAACCTACTCCAATATTGAAGATTGATTTAAAAAAAATATAATGTTTAGAGATTCAAAGGTAGAACCAATAGTTTAATATTTACACATAAGAATGAACCGCACAAGAGGAGTTATTGTTGTGGAAGGATGGGACACTCAAAAAATGTACACTCCATATCCAAGAGATAACAAAGGGAACATGACCAATTGAAACATCTATGTAGAACTCAATATTCCGGAACATCACTTGATGGTCCCTATTTGAGGTGTGGAGGATTCAGAAACATGGAAAGATACTTCTCATCAATAATTCAGATAAATGTGCTGAATCAGAATAAATGTGGTCATAAGACGTAGATTAATGTATAATCAAATGAGATAAAAATGAAAAATTATTTTGTAGTACATCAAGGAAAAGTTGGTCCTTCATACTTTTAATATGATCAAGATAATCAATCTTCATGATTATGAAGTAAAAACAAGGATAAAAAAAGAAGATAAATGAACTTGTCATGGTGGTAGATATAGACTTTTAAGAATTAACTCACACTAGAATATTGATCATTGATAGTGGGTTCACCTCTTATATAATAGGATATGAGGATCTGGTGACCGAAATCTTGTATAATAAGGAAGGTATCGTAATATTTGGTAATTATGGAGGCTAGAAGATTGTTGAATCAATAAAAACCATGTTTGTGGAAGATACATTAGACGTGATGATATTTTAGTTGTTAAAGGTATCAATCATAACTTACTAATTATCAGCCAGTTATGAGATTCATGACATTCCATATTCTTTTCTAGTAAATTTTGTATCATCAATGAAAATGATGGTTCAATGGTTTTGTAGGGAAAGAGTATGAAATGGAATATCTAACTTATTTGTGGAGAAGAAGACATGTTCTCTATGTCTAAGGAAGAATAAAACAAGGTAGGACATACACATCATGGCCACTTGATCCAAATGTCCTTGGAAGATCTGGTGAAATATGATGCTACTTGAGACCTCCTTAGGTTATCACACGATCATACTTATACATGCGATACTTGTCAATAGGGGAAGATCATTCGAGATACATATAAAAAAAAGATAAAAGGCCAAAAACATTTCTTGATTTGGTGAATATTGATGTGTGAGGATCTATTTCAATAAGATAAATTGATGGTAGGAGATATTATGTTCTCTTCATTGATGATTTTAGGAGAATGGAATTTGTGTAACTCATCTCCCACAAATATGAGGTGTTCAATTTCTTAAAAACTTATCGAAGGGAAGTTGAAAATATAATGGTTTAGGTAATCTAGAAGATCTAAACAAATAATGTAATAGAGTTCAAAAATATCCAGGTAAAGGATTATCTTGAGAAACATGGTATAAGGCACCAAGTGTCAACATTAAGAACTTCGAAACAAAATGGACTAGTTGAGAGACGAAAATGAATTATGAACAAGATGTCTTGAATAATTCCCATTGAAAAAGACCTATGAGAGATGTATCGGAATGAAGTAGTGATGAAATCAATATACACATAAAATATCACATTATTATGTACAAAAGAAGAGAAATCTCTATATGAGATATTGTATGGAAGAAACCAGATGTTGAATTACTTTTGAGTCTTTCTATGTAAGTGTTTCATTATCAATAAGAAGAAACATAGGAAGTTTGAATCCCATGGAGATAAAGGGATAATTCTTGGCTAAAAAAGGAAAATAAAATCATACAAATAATTCAATAATCAGATGTGAAAGGTAGTATAATCCATGATGTAACTATAGTGTAGAGTGAGAAGAATCGTCATAAAATACATGATTAATCTCTAGGGGATAGTGATGGAGAGATAAGAAGATTAGGGGATGTTCTAGTTACAGATGCTAATTCATACAAATATTCAAATAATGAGAAAGTTGATTAGAAGCTAGTATCTACACAACGACTGAAGAGAATAGTTGAAATTGATAAATAGAACATAATAGGTGATCATACAACACCAGTGAAGATAAGGATGATGAAAAATCTACATCAAGCATCATTCTTATCACATGTACAGACTAAATTTATAAATTAAGTTTATAGAGATGAGAATTGGGTTTGGGATATGAATGAAGAGCATTACCAAATTGTGAAGAATCCGGCTTGGGCGATTATTTCAAGGGAAAAAGTTAAGAATTTCATTGGTACTAAATGGGTATTTCACAATTAGATGATGAATATGACACATTGATTTGAAAAAGGCATAAATATGGTGCAAAGGGTTCTCCGAGATAGAGGGTATCAATGTTGATAAAACATTTTCACCTTTTACAAGGCTAGAGAATATAAGATTATTCTGGTCCATAACAGTGAAAAGATGGTTCAATGTTTTCCAGCTGGCCATTAAGTCATCATTTCTGAATGTGGTTCTAGAAGAATAAGTTAATATTGAGGGGAAACATGGTTTTCTAATTCTTGAATATTAAAATAGTTTTTTCAATTAAAGAAGGCTATATATGGGTTGAATCAAGCACCAAGAGCTTGATATTCAAGGCTAGATCAATTTTTGAAAAAGATCAATTAAAATCATAGTGAAGTTGATTACATTATCTATTTCAAAAATAAAAATGTTAAAAGTATGACGGTGATGGTATATGTTGATGACATAATATTTGGTGGATTATATTAAGCCCAATGCACATAGTTCACTAAATTCTAGAAAAGTGAATTTGAAATATCAATGATTAGTGAACTGGAAATTTTCCTTGGTTTAAAGGTGACACAAGGAAAGAATGAAACATTTATATCTCAATCTAAATATTAAATGGAGGTTTCGAGCGTATATTTAATGGATAATTCCAAGGATATGGAGACTTCGGTGGACACCCAGATGAAACTATCATAGGATGTTGAAGGTAATGAACTTAATGTCATAGAATAAAAGAAAATCAATGGTAGTCTCTTGTACTTGATAGCTAAAAGACATGAATATGTTTTTTCCAAACCCAAAGTATTACAATATCAATGAAATCCCAAGTAAATCCACTGTCTTATGGTGAAAAGATTAATTCTATATATCAAGTGTATAATGGATTTTGTTTTTTTGTACAATAAAATATCTCATCATGAGTTATTAGGCTATATAGATGTAGATTGGGCCGGTTCAACATATGATAGAAAATCAACATCAGGTGGTGCATTATATCTTTGAATATAGTGTATTTCTTGGATAAGAGCGAAAAATATTTCATTTCATTGAGCTCCATATAATCTGAATATATTGATACTACTCAAGAATGTGCACAATTATTACTGATGATGTAGTAGCTTGATGATATGGTAGTTGATGTGAAGTCTCGAATCTGAATACACTGTGATAATTCATGTTCTATATATCTCAGCAATATATACATTCCATCAATCAAGGAAAAATTACATTGAAATAAGGTATCATATTATCAAGGAGAAGGTTGAAAAAGTTCTCGTGAAGTTAGAGTATTTTCTTACATAACTACATCTTGTGAACATTCTGACAAAGGCCTTACCTAAAGAAGAATTTGAATAGCACTGAATGGATCTTGGAGTCCAGTTGACACCCTTCACTTGAAAAAGTGTGGTTTTTTGGCCCCCTCTCTATGAGGTATGGTGTGTTTTTTCCTTATAAACTAATTCACGTTCTTTATACTTTGGAAGATCACAATGAAGCGACCTTTTAGATTTGTTGAAAAAAGGGTAGAAATTAAGGATATAAAAGGGGATAAATTTTCATAATCAAGATAGCTGAAGAAGTTGATAAGGGGAGAAGAAAATTAGGGGTAATATTAAATCTAATGATGCTAAAGGTGATCAATCAAATATTATATAACGCGACATATATGGTTCACGAGGAAAGTAGTTGAATGGTTTTGGAATGAAGTGATTCATTCATGATCATTTCATTATACTCTTGTTTCTCATGCTAATAATAGATCATGTGGGATTTGAGATTATATTAATAAAATACATGATTGATATCTTAATAACCATAAGATAATGATGATAGATAATGGAAGATTCTTTAACATGGTATCAACATGTGAAGAGTTGTCAAAAAACTCAAAGAGATATATTTTTGGGAAAAATACATCAAGGTGTATCCTTAGTGTTTTTGGGATGATTTTATTTGTCAAAAAGTCCAGATAATCATGGATCTATATGGTTGTTGTTTCCGAAGTATATTTGTTTATTGTGGTGAATTTTCCTAATGTTTTCCTAATTTTTGGGCCTCAAAATGAGGAGTTTGTTTTATGGAAAATAGAGGAATTCTAAAAAATATTTCACAAAACATAGTTTTGTAGACCGTGAATCACATTTTGTAGATCAAAAAGGAGGTATGCGAATCAACGTAGGAAAATAAGAAAAGGAATAAATTCTATATAACAGTACTATGGTGACTACGAAGTGCACTAGAGAGAATTCATAATGAAAATAGTTGACATGAGGCTTACAGTTCTTGATAAGAACATCTTTCTTGGAGAGGTTAATCATTTTTGATTGAGCAGAATGATTTTCTTTGTAGAATACAACATCCATTTCAATGGAAGAAAAGATCTATATAGACCACATAACAGAGTTTCTGGTGAAGGTTATACCACATCAATGTTTTGGGAATTTTGGATTAGCAGGTTTTGCGGATCTATTTGACTATATAAATTCCCCTAATCAAATCATTAAAAAGAAATCACATTTTATTTGAAATCATTTTCATTCAGGAAAGAATTTGAGGATGTTTAAAGTAGTTCATGAGAAATAATTCTGTGAATGGTGAAATGTTTGATGAAAATTGTTTCAAAAGAATTTATGGGGCTCTATAGCGCACAAAAGAATATGAGACCATGTTTTAGTGGCATTCTGTAAGGAATTAGGTGACCACAAAGAAGGGGGTGGTTCAAAAATAATGAGGTGACTATGAAGCAATCAGACCATGCAGTGCAATGTAGTTCAAATAGGATTGATGTAATTTCATGAGGATGTCTAATAGTTCATGGAAGGACAAAAATTGTTTGTGAAAACAATTTCTATAAACTAATAGTAAGTGGAAAAGAGGAAACTAAATAGAGAATCTACCAACAGTTGAGGATGTTTTAATTAGTGAAAATGAAGGGACCTACAAGTCCATAAACTGTGTGTTGATCCTTTCAAGAGTTGTGAGAAAAGGAAGAGGAAGAAGGTGATCCATTCCACTAGTAGTGAGACAGATAAAGAGACTCTAGGAGCGACCCTTGGGAAAAAAGTGAGATAACCCTAAACATTGTAAAGGCAGTGGGCCTAGAAAGAAAAGTTATCTATCCTGAACCTTTTAATTTAGAAGTATGCCTTTGTGGATTTGGTACATAGACACATTTCTCTTTTATTCTCCCTGGATGTATCCAAATGAGGGTGAACCAAGTTAAATTTATGTGTCTCATGTGTGATTTCAATTTTGTTCTTACATTTCCATGGGAAAGACAGGGAAGAGTGTTTTAATTATCATTGAAAATTGATCTAAAGTGGTAGTTGTTTTAATATTTCATAAAATGATTCACCTCCCTCTCAAGGTATTTTACCTAGTGGGGATAACAATACTAGATCATATCATGATAATATAAAGATGTTGGATCAAGATAATGTTGATTCTTGTGTTATAGAATGATAATTATTATTCTTTTGTGATGGTTCAACTAGAAGAAATCACTAGAAGTTGGGTACTGGATTCGGTGAGTGTGCTCATTGATCAAGATATGCCTTGGGATAAAGGTTTTAGAATCTTATTTAGTATTGTTCCAACCAAAGGAGGTGAGTTTTTTCATAAATTGGTTCATTGGAATCTATTCTAAATGACTTATCTCTATTAGTTGGATGTAGTTGTCAAGGAATTGCACTGGGAACACCATCAGGATAAGACATGTGTAGAAGGGTCGATAAAGTATATTTATGGAAAATATGGTGTGAAAAGTTTTATCTTGGTCAATTAGGGTTTATCTATTTTGATCAAATCGAGGAACAAGTGTAGTTTTCTTGCATGTAATTCGATAGAAGTGTTGGGAGTGTCTCTATAATTCTATAGGTGTGTTTTAGTTGACAATTATAATGGTGGGTGTACTGTGACATTGAATGGTCTGTTTAAAACTAGAACTTATTGTGGGGAGTACCATAGGCTAAATGATGTAAGATATGATGATGTGATCATGTCTCAAATTAAAATAGCTTGAGTAAGATCTCTCTTGATGCTTTTACTATGGTTTAGAGTGTTGTATTGGGTCTTAGTAGTTTAAGTACCATATGATGGAAATTAATCTCAATGGTGTGTTTGGAATTTGGAAATGCAACACGACCAATTGAAAAAAACATCACCACCTAAGTAAGGTAGGTGATGTTCTTATTGTTACCCAAGGATTCTTTGGGATGATAATTTATAAGGTGGGTAGTTTTTAACACCTAGTTTTTTGTACTTGGTTGAAAATTACTAGAGAATTTGACCTTTTCTTTTAGTGGAGGGAATTAATTTTCAAAAAAATGTTCAGAATGTAAATTCAAATATTTTTACTCTTATATGTATCGTTTTTTAATTTGTGCATGAGGCCAAAGAGGTATATTGGGTGTTTGTATGAGTTTTGAGAGAACATGGCCCCAAAATTTAGTTTAAAGAGAAGTACACAAGGGAACACGGTTGGTGAATGATTAGTACTAACCATGAATCACAGTCATGAAACTTAGTTTGTTAAGGGATATATTTTGTAACCATGTGTTGGCCTAGAGAATTGTACATCCTTCTACAACAAATTGATGGTGCATAACACAATTGGTATTGAATTTTCTAACTGTGCACATAATTATGCAGGGGGGGTACAATAGTTGGACAATAGCACCTATGGGGTATGCTTAACCTTGTTTGTAGCCCTTGTGGTTAGTCCCACTTAGATAAGGTATCCACATATTCGGTGCATGGTAAACCAAACAAAGCATCCAAACCGTGCGGTGGAATAATTGGCTTGAAATTAATGTTTTACCCACCAACCTATTTATTTCATTCTCCTATGTTTCTCTTCCCATCCATGATTAGTATCCCTTGTTGTGGGAGCCTTCTTCCTCCCCTATAATAATTAATGGTTCTCCCTCATATTTTCTCTAATTAAAGCATAGTTGGGTGCATTGGAACTGTATTTGTATGGCTATGACTCATCTTACTTCCAATTTTGTCTTCTTCGATGTATGGAATGAAAAATCCATGGTTCTGTGTCCCCTATTTTCTGGTAGTTTTTCAATTCATCTTATTTATATTGTACCAAGAAGAATAAAAAATGATATTTCATTAGTGGACCATCATAATCATGATTTATATAGTCTATGAATTTTCTCTGAAGTATCATTGCTTTTGAATTTTCACCGTTGTGTCACACCTTGATTTTACCCATTCTTTCCTATAAATGAAAATTTTCTTAATTTAGTTGTTTATTTTTGAATATAAACACCATATTAGATCCTTTAATTATATTTTGAGTCCACATATTTAAATTTAGCCACCCCTTTGGGTATACCATAAATATGTCAATGTAGCCTTTTTAAATTAACCACTAAAATTAATATTGGTGTGTTTACTTCAAATTCCCCATCGAATTAAATAATTCAAGTGGATGAATTAATACTTTATGTTTTTCATGAATGCTTATATTACCCTATATCAATTTGAATCAAAATAATTTATGGTAGAAAACCTTATATAGGCATTTTTTATTTTTAAATTAAAAGGTAACACTTTAGTTATATTAAGTAAAACAATTAACTTGGTTATTACATGTACTTAGTTATTTATTAGAAAATTTGATTAATATGACTACTGTATAAATTCTTCTTATTATAGGAGTGGTCATACTTGATTCCATAGTGGATTTTTGGGGAAATTCCTTGAACACTTAGTGGATGACACCCTAATTCATTGGGCTGATTGACAAGGGAGAAACCCAACATTGAAATTGGACAATGTATTATTATATCTGAATGCCTCAATTTAGTACTATTAGTTAACATGAATCACTTGTGGATATTATAATTCCTCAGATACAATCACATATGGGATTTTATTTTCAGGTATTTTTCAATTTTATTTTTTTTCTTATCTTTATTGTGTAGCTTTCAATAGATTTTGGTGAAAAAATACAGTTTCTGGACCTAAAAATAGGTGTAGAATGGTTTAAACCCAATTAGAAGAAACCTCACACCCTACTAGAGGATATTTCGTTCCTTGGACAATGGCATTGTCCAATGCACACGACCTTCCCACCGGAATATAGCATAACCATGCACCCAAGGCAATGGGTCTGTCTGAGGTGCCCGATTTTATGGGCGTGTTCCCCTCAATAAGAGATTGTGAATCCTCATTTTCCTTTAGAAGGAGATTCCATATGACTTCAACATGGTTTGGAAAAACATTTTTCCAAACCCTATGGCGTACCCATAACCTTAAAAATGTTGTATTATTTAAACTACCCTTCCCGGATTTTAACGCCCAAACACACCTAATTCAATTCATTTAGGATCTACATCCCTATACTCATCTACCTCTCCCATTACTCACCCTTGGGAAACAAATATTTTGTACTTTTTGTGTGAAATATCCATGAAACAAGAAGTAAGCTCATCCATTCCTTTCCATATTCCTTCTTCTTAGTTCCTTCTTCCTTATTCCTTCAATTCTTATTTATCGAGTATATTGGTTTCCATAAAGTTGGTTGAACCTTGTTCTTTTGTGTTAGACCTTGATGGTTATGGCATGTTATTTCCTTTATAGGGTATCATTGTGGTGTGATTGTTGTTTTCCATCAATTGTTTGAAATTTCCAAGCTAAATGTAGGTGGATCCATGCTTGAACAATGTTGGATGATTTTAGTATGCTTTCTATGCTTTAAAAATATGTTCTATGCATTTTTTGGATAGCGAGAACCATGTTTTCAAATAATTTTGGTGTATGTTTGGGTTATAATGGTGTTCTTACTATAGAAATTAGTGGTTTTTATTTGTAATTCCCATTTTCGGTGTGTGTTTTTATATAAAACTGGGGATTTATATGACATAGAAGATGGATTTTAGCATAATGGGAATCGTTGATTACTATGTTGGGAAGAATAGGACTATTATTATAGGTGGATAGATTGGGACGTGGCTTAGTTCCCCCGAGAAGTATTGATTCTACAACACAAACTAAATCTTTGATGATGATCAGATACCACTAGAACATTGGATGTGAATCATATCTAGTGGATTGTGCATGTGGACAATATTGTTTGTGATTTTTAAGCCATATCACTGAGGTATGTGGATTCTACTTCCCCGCCCACCCTAGTTTCTTAGGGATTACCCATGGTGCTCTTGTGATGATATACTTATTTTTTTCTTCGTTGATAGGTTTACCATCCAATTTTAGCATGTTTCATTTAAAAGAAAATGTTTTCGTTTTTATTTCATTTATTTAAAAACTCACATGTTGATTTTTCTTATAATGTTATATAATGGAAGATCTTCAGTTGATATCATATTTGGAATTGGATTACACCCTATATACTCCCTTGTGTGTATGTAGACCTTGTTTTGTTTGATCCATGTAATGGAAAGATGTTCTATGGTGGTGTCAGTGGAACCATTTCCTTATGATATATGTATTTTAGGTGTTGGTGGTGTTTTAATGAGGGTGTTTAACCTCTTGTTGCATGGTGTTTTTTCTAGTGTAATTATTCCCACGCCCCATTTTGGTATTTTGGGTTTTTGGTTAAAAATGTAAAAGGGTTAACATATGATGGTTGTATATTTTCTGTTATTGTTTTTGATTATGTGGTAATATTTTAATATTTTAGATTTTTATTGATTATTATGGAGAAAATCATTCCCAAAAGTGATGTTTGATTTCAAGTCACTAGTTTCCAGCTTATGGGGTTTTGAAATGCCCTTCGGGCCTTACCACAGGCTGGGTTGGGTGTCGGGTTGGATGGAATCTTGATCTGGTTCGTGAAAAAATTGGGATCAAAGGCAGGATTAATCATTTCTTTGGGTATTTTTATTTTGTTGAGATTGGATAGAAAGAAGCTAAGATTGCGAGGGCATGATATTTTTCTTCCTTGTGGGGTGTTTGGACAACACACCTTAAGATAGGCCTTGGGTCACCATGGGATGTTTGGTAACTTGTTTGAATCCTCATCCCATTGAGATATACATGCTATAGACTGTTCATGTATGTTGAGTCAGAATGGATAGGTTTGAATTGTATTTGTGCTTGTTATGGTTTGGATTTTTATTTATAATTGTTTTTAATTTCATCATTTTTTAAACAAATTCTGGATATTTTTTAGTTTTTTGTTCATTTTGTTTACTAAATTGTGTTTCATTGGTTTGTTCAATGTTGTGGTACTATGATAACCCTTATACATCTTGTTATTCTGAGGAAAGTGGATGAAGTGATTTATCCCAAACCATTTGATCAAATAATAGTGGAAGAAGTTGTTTTGGATGTACATGCATTGGACCAGGGAGCAGGCTTTGGCCCTGCTCATGTTAGGGAAGATGAATCAGGTCTTGAAAAAAAAACCTTAAGAGTTTCTCAAGAACAAACCACCTTTTTTCTAGGGCATCATGGACCCCTAATAAGAAGAGTATCGGATCAAGAATATAGAAATGATTTTTAGGTTTCTTGATACTCATGAGGAAGTTAAGGTCAAGTGTGATTCATTCTTGTTAGAAGGCCCCCATTGTAAGTGGTGGTACACTGTGGCTCATTCCATGAAACATAAATCGAATGCATTGAAGGAATTAAAGGTTAACTTAAATGAGTAGTATCTCCCAAATACCTTGGAATTTTCTAATACCCAAGAGTTTTTGTATTTCCAGTACTAGGATCAGACAATTTTTGATTATGTGAAGATTTTTTGTTGAATTAGTCTATTTTACACCGAGGTAGTTTCCAATGAGAATTCAAAGTATTAGTGTTTCAAAATGGTATTTCAACTAGATAATCTATCCAATGTCTTCATGTTTAAATTTATGACCAAGGGTGTGGTGGTTGATCAAACCTTTATGGTGGTGATTGATCATGATGGAAGTTCTGGTTTTTTCGAGGTAGCTTCAACAGTGGGTCGGGGAAGCGATGGTTCATCGGAAAAGAAGGGATGTGAGAGGATCAAAAAATTAGAGGAGGTGGAACCTTAGGCCATCCTCATTGGCCTCCTTCATCTACAACTTTAGATGTGGGATCAATCCTATTCAATCATTTTTGGATTCTATGGCATGCACAGTCAACATTATTAGCCCCACATAGACTATTCCATTGGTTTGGAAATATGGGTCACTTAGAGAATGTTTATAGAGATACACAACCATGTCAGGGTGGTATATATTTCAAAGTCTCTAGGGTAATTAAAACCTAGTTATAACCATCTAGGAAAGAGGTTTCTCAGTTTGGAAGTAATGTTGGAAAGGATAGATCTAATTATAGGAAGAGCCAACTCTAAATAGAGTTGTTTGTTAGTGGTCTCTTTCATTTCCATATAGAGACAAGGAATCATCATGCTATGGACCATGTATATAGGGAATCAAACATAAGACCTGAAGTTGTTTGAGGTATGATTCTTTTGACATCATATATAACTATATTTTAATTTGACATGGGTGATTCAGAGTCCTTATCTCTTCCCATATTGTGGATTCTTTGGAATTACCAAGTTAACTCATTTCAAATGTGATTTATTTAGTGATTATGCTTGGTATGAAGAGAGAGCATAGTTTTAGGTTCCGATCTTGTTCTCTCACCATGTCAGGGGTCGAGTTGAAATATAATTTCCTAGTTCTAGAAATGGACCAATTCAATGTGATATTTATCATGGATTGGATTGTGATTATTTAGGTGAACATCAATTTTTATAGCTAATGAGTGATATTTTTGACACTTTATGGAAGATCATATGTTTTACAAGGAGAATAGTATCCTTTACCAAGATGTACTGGACCCCCACTTCTAGAATTTGGTAACCTTGATTTTGGATCCCATGGATCATGATGGTGGATGATGGTACTTTTACAACGGTTGGATTACAATCTTCCGTGGATAAGTACCCTGAGGTACTTCTGGATGTTTTTTGGGATTTCATCCTATACAGAATGTGGAGTTTACCATAAATTTAGTGGTTGGGACACAACTAATATCTCTTCCTTAACAATGTATTAACCCCATTGATTTGAGGGAATTAAAGACACAACTTAATGATTTGGAATCCAAAGGATTAATTCCCCAAGTGTCTCTCCTTGGGCCACCATAGATCCATTCATAAAGAAGGATGATAGATCCATCCAGTTGTAAATTTATTATCAAAAGTTGAATATAGTAATGGTCAAGAATAAATACCACTTACCTCATAGTCATGACTTTTTAATTAATTAAAGGGATAAATGTGGTTCTCCAAGATCGATTTTCCATTTTGGGTATCACCAGTTTTGATTAAGAGAGATGGATGTTCCTAAAAATGAATTCCGAAGTAGGTATGACCACATTGAGTATTTGATCATGCATTTTAGGTTAAGTAATTATCCAACGATATTCATGGATCTTATGAACATGGTGTTTCATTTTTATATCAACTCTTTTATTTTCGATTTTGTGGAAGAAACCCTATTTTATTCCAAGACTGAGGAATAACATGAAAAACACCTGAGGATTTTTCTAGGAACTCTTTGGGAACACCGTCTATATATTAATATTTCCTACATTACATTCTAGATTAGGGAGGTGAATTTTTTGGGGCATGTGATCTCGAAATATGGTGCTTCTATAGAACTTAATAATATTTAATCGATAATTTCATGGGAGATACTGAGAAATATCTTTGAAATTTGGATCTTTTTTGGGTATGGAAGGGTATTATAGGCAGTTTATTAGAGATTTATCTCAAGTTACGTCACACATGGATACACTTATCTAGAATGGTGTAGAGTTTTAATGGATCCTATAATGTTAGGAATCCTTTTAGGATATGATGAAGTGATTGACCAAAACCCATATTTTGATTTTTCTTGATTCCAAAGAGGGATACATGGTATGTTATGCTACCTTCCTTATGGGTCGTGGGTGTGTGTTGATGCATGATGATCATGTTATGGAATATGGTTCTCACCAAATATAACCAAATGATAATACTTACCCAACCCACTACTTAGAATTAGTGTCAATAATGCATGGCCTGAAGACATGGCATCACTACCTTTTTTAGGAGAAGTATGCAGTCTACATAGATCATAAAAGTGTGGCCTATATTTTCTCCTAGAAGCATATGAATTTGATGAATCACAATTTGGTCTAGTTCCTTAAAGGGTTCGATTTTGATATCATATATACCCAGGGAAAAGGTAATGTGGTAGAAGACTCAATGAGCAGTAAAGTTCTATTGAAATCCTTGAAAGGGTCCATTTATTATTGGAATTTTCTAGAGATTTTTTCCCAGATGAATTTGGAAGTCAAGGAACATAGTGGAGGTGTGTTCTTGGATAGTGTTCAGATGACACCCTCCTTCCTGGAGAAAATTCAGGTAGAGTTGCTAGTTGATGAGTTGTTCAAGTAGATTATGTAGCTTATTAATTATGGGGAGGTTTCCAAGGATTTTTATTTTTTATCATGTATAGTAATTTCCTTCAAGGGTTGTGTTACAGTGACGTTGTCACATCAAAAGGTGGTGATGTAGGATAACAACCCCACTCAGTGGTTCATTCTTCCTATGACCATCAAGATGTTATATGATGTGCGTCATTAGTTTTTTGTGGTCAGGTATGAGATGAGATATAGCTAATTTTATATCTCAGAGTTATACTAGTCAGTAGGGTAAAGAAGACCCCCAAAGGCCCTCAGTATTGGTTTATCCCTTACCAATTCCAACCTAGATGTGGGATGAGGTCTCTATGGATTTCATTATTATCTTATCTCATACACCTAGAGGTGTAATTTTATTTGGGTGGTGATTGGATATCTAAACAAATAATACCATTTAATTTCCATCAAGGACTTATTCAAAGTGGATAAATTAGGTTGGTGTATATTCAATAGATAATGAATTTTCAAAGTGTGTTGTCTAAAATCATTTAGGATAGAGACCCCCATTTTATCTATATTTTTTGAGAAGGCCTATGGAAGGAATTTAGATCACATGTCTTTTTGAGCATGATTTTCCACCCAAAAATGGATGATTAGATGGAGTAGGTGAATCCGATCTTGGAAGAGATGACTTGGGAATGTTTGTTACATTTCGACGACTCACGGGATATCCATTTGGTATATGTAGAGTTTTTATATAACAACAACAAAAACCAATAATGTATAAGAATAGATCTATTTGAGGTTCTTTATGGTTGACCGTTGCAGTAAAATTTGTGCTAGACTGAGGTGCATGAGACCTTATTATTGGGACCAAGCCTTGTGTAAGAGAGGTAAGATAATGTATGGTTGATCAGGATGTGGTTGTTGATAGTATAGAGCCTCCATAAGCCATATTTTAATCAACTACTAAGGTGAATGAGACCTTATTATTGGGACCAATCCAACCCCAATTCTATCCATTTGGGATCTATATCCCTAGGATCATCTATCTCTCCTATTTATCACCCTTGGGATCCAAATATTTGGTGTTTTGTGTGGAATCATTAATAAAATCAAAGGAACCCCCCCCATTCCTCTCCCTCCTCCTTCTTCTTGGTTCATCCTTCCTTCTTCTTTGTGTTCTTATTTCACCAATGGATTCGTTTCCCTAATGTGGGTGGAAATTTTTTATTTTTGGTTGTATCTGGATGGTTATGGTATATTATTTCCTTTATAAAGTCTTCATGTGGTGAATTTGTTGTTTTCCACTGGTTTCCAGAAGTTTCTATGCTAAAGGTATGTGGTTCCATGCATTAACATTATTGGATGATTTTAGTACGCATTATATGCGTTCCAAATGTTTTCTTTGAATTGTGCGGGTGGATTTAATTGTGTTTTAATGTATTTTGGTGTGTGTTTGGGTTCAAAAGGGGGTTTCTTATGGAGAAATTTGTGTTTTGTGTGTTCTTCCATTACTGGGTGTGTGTGATTATTTTCATGTGGTGGTTCATATGATGTAAGATATGGATGTGAGAATAAAGGGAAGCCTTGGTGACTAGGATGGAAAGAATAGGTCTAGCATGTCGGGTTCCCCTAGAAAGATTTACTATACAACACTAATTAAACAATTGATAATGATAGGAGACCACTAAAACATTGGATGTGAATCATATATAGTGGATCACACATGAGGAAATCATGTGTTATAGTTTTTAATATATATCATTGAGGTATAAGGATCCTAGGTCATTACTAACCCTAGTTCCTTAGGGATTAAATGTAGTTATCATGTGATACTATCCCTATTTTTTGGATCATTGATGGATTTTATTTCCTCTTTTTGTTTCAGAGAATTTTTCATTTAGCAAAAAATGTTTTCATTTATTTTATTTTCATTCAAATATATCATGTTGGATTGTCTTATAATTTTATAGAATGTAATATCATTGGGTGATATCCTATTTTTAATTTGTTCACACCCTACATACGACCTCAGGTGTATATAGAACTTGGGTTGTTTGACCAAGGTAATGGAAAGATGATATGTGGTTGCGATAGTGATCCTGGTTGAAAAAAATCTATCTCATGTAGGTGTTGGTTTGTTTTAATGAAGGTGTTGGAACTCTTGTTGCATGGAGGTTTTGGTAGTGTAGTTTATTCCCCTCCCCATTTTTGTATTTTTGGTTTTTGGTTAAAAATGTAAAAGTTTTAACTTGTGATGGTTGTATCTATTTTTATGGTTATTTATATGTGGTAAAATTTTAGTCTTATAAATTGTTTTTTATAGATTCTTATGGAAAAAATCCTCCCAAAATGTGATGTTTGACTCCCATGCACTAGTTTCGAGCCTGTGAGGATTCATAACTCAAGTCAGAACTTGTCACTATACTGGTTAGGTGTTGTGATATATGGAGTCCTAGGATGGTTTCTGATAGATGAACTCATTGGATTCAACCGATTTCATTGGAAATAAGGTTCCTTAGATCCATCCCCTGGGCCCTAGTTTTTATTAGCTTAGGGTTTAGTATGGTAATTCTACATGGAATCAATTAGACACTCTTCTGGTTTAATTCCAAAGAATTATCTTATAGATTACAATCATGCCCCTATAGAGAGACAATATGAGTTATTATTTTGGGTTTGATCGACCATTAAGCTAAAATATTCAGTTGTTACAATTTGGATCATTCATTATCAATATCTTTATATGATGTGGTACCCTTAATATAAATAAGAAATGTAATATTAAATCCTTATATAGATTCATGGACACTAAGCCGTAGGTCCTTACTAGTTCATGCATATCTCTATAGACACACACCCTTGTATTCTTATATAAAAATGATGGCATGTTCAGAGACATTCTGAGACAGGCTAAAGAAGGTTTTGATATCCCGATTTCCTTGAAGAACTTGGGCCGAGCGGTTTACATTTATCATCACATAACTTCTCACTTTTTATATACATACACACAACTTATTTTATATTCATAGACTGGATATCATTATACTCCATTATTGGAGTCCTGTTGAGTATATGTCACACTCTATTCAAGTTTTCATTTGGTACCCTAACATATATCTCATTTTTGTAGGTTCAAGACCATAGACTATGTTATGTACTATTATGTCTGCATATTAGAGCATAGGAGAAAAGGATAGAGCCAAGGCTCGAGACTCCCAAATGAATAGACATGGGAGATTTTTTTTAATTTAGTCCAATTGTATTAATTTATACTATATTTTCATATATTTGAACATTATATAATTTTCGAGTATGATTACTCATTGATTTATTTTTTATAATAATGTTACATTTATTCTTATTTCTCTATTTATTATTACTTATTCAATATCTATTTCTGATCTTGTGAATATAGTCTTCCCACTATGACCCATTTATACCCTTGATGCTTTTCAAAATCCTATACCATATGTGGAGGAATGCTTAAAGACTAGTAAAAAATTATCTTATAGAACCATTTTAAGTGGAATTTAGTTCTGGAGACTCTATAACTTTCCCATAACAGTAGTGAATATGGGGATGACCCCTAAAGCCCTCCTCTAATTGGCCACAAGATGGTGAATTTCACTGATGGTATATAATTCATACAAATGGGAGGCATTACCATTTTTATATAAACTAAATGAAAATAGAAAACATGAATAAAATAAACACCATGACATGAATAATAGGTAAATATTCCATTACATGAATTAAGTTTCATTTTATTGTAAACAATAATAAATATTAAAAAAATCTTATGTAGTGACCATGAAGCTCCTATATCCCCCTCCATGAGTTGGTAACACTCCACTCAATCACACACCATGTACATGAACATGAAAAATAGTATATATATAGGGTGGGCATACATGTACACTAAATAAGATCATCCCCAGAACCTATCATGTAAATGTGAATACATTATACTGAAGATAAGTGAATAATCAAATAAAATGAAGTCATTACCAAAAAAGGTAAAATAGAATCTCATCCTTATCAGGATTCACTCCTCAAGTAATCCATATAAGAAAGTCATTAAATATTAAATTATATATATAAATTCAACCCTACTTACACTCCCCCACTCCTTTGTATCTCTCATGGCCCAACTCTAAATTTTCAATATTGAAATCCATTCTATAAGAAAATGACATAGTTTTCATACATAAGACATGTCATCTTGTATTAGATACTTATAATCACACCCTCATCATAATCCTCTCATCCGTAAAAATGATGTATGTTTGGAAGCCACTAAAACCCATGTACCATTAATTATACCTCAAGCCAACACAACCCACACAAGTACACTTATTGGAAACTATTGTCACAACATTCAGAATATAAGTATGTGTTATAACATCCATATTCTACTAACCCCACTTGGTTATCATAAAATTAGGATATGTCAAAACACGTGTAGACACATAACTTATACCTCAATCCACCATATCCTATATACACCAAAATTTTATGCTATTCCTAAAGTGGGATTGGGAAATAGTAAGAATTTAGTAAACCATTCTCCCACCAAACTGCTTATTGGGAAAAAACCTAGAACCCAAAACCTATGGGAATTTATTTCTAGATTGACATTGGTGTCAAAGTGTAAGATAGTAGAAAATATAATGAATAGGTATAACAAAAAACCAATATAATAAACACTATAAAGGCTCTAACTCAACTACAACTATCATCCAACATGAAACCTAGTTTCCAACTCTATGGCCTAGGAACCTAGATTTCATACAATTACACAAACATCAAGATTCAACATTATTGAACTTATATATTTATTAACTTAGTAAATTAATGTTTATTCACGGTTAAACCCATTACAAAATATATTTTACTGATTTAAAATTCATTATAAGAACATTATCAACAATATTTTCACTATATTTATTTTTGATTTCTATCTCATTATATTTGGATAATTCCATTAAAGAAATACATGTTTTACAGTATTCAACATTTCCAGCACCAACCACTACAGATGTAATTAATTATTAAATCACATTCAATTCAAAAAAATTAATATTATGGAAGATAAAATTAAATAATACAAGAAATATAAACTCATAGTAAATTCTTTAACTCTTATACGATTTTGGAAACAAAAATATATATACCATTAGGAAAAACAGTCATCCAAGAAACCACATAGATAGAAGATAATGCCTTTCTATTAAATCATACTCACAAACCATAAAGAAAATACTCAAACACAACCCTTGAAATAATTAAATCCCCACTCTCAACTTGCAGTACCAATTCCCATCATTCCCTTAAATCATGATATAAAACCACCAAGCCCCACTCTAAGCTTCTGCCTCCCACTTCTCGCATAATATCCCTTCCATTCTACGATTCAAAAAAATTTAATTGGACCATCCATCCTATAAATCATGACTATATGAATATAAATGTAAATTTATAATGACTATTCAGGGGGAACAATGTCCATAGAACTCATGAATAAAATTCATAAGTAATCAAGTTTGGGATGATAAAACCCAAACAATTTATCTACAAAAACAATTTTTTTACCATATTTAATTAAATGATTTATTATACATAGGTTACATAAAATTTAAACCTAATATTAAGTAGCTTAAAATATATAGGAATCAAGCATATTGATTATTTAATTAACCATTTCATATTCGATATTTTTTAAGGATGGGAATTAATTAAAACCACATTTAGCATTCCTTATTCACTTTATTATTACCATCACTACACCATTTATCCAATTTAGTCCATATAAGGAATACCACAAATAAAATCAATGAAAATGGATATCTCAAAATATTGAAAATTGTATTATGCACCATTAATATAACATCACCACTTCTGATAATACTACCCCTTAGAATCATTCTTAGTTAAAATTGTAATCACTTTTAGGTAAATTCTATTGTTATTCAAAGAAACAAAATCAGGATAGTCCCATACTTCTATATAACAAAAAAAATTCATAGATACCCCAAAATTAGGACTGAATTAGCTGCATTTTCCAACTAAGAATGAATGAATAAGGCTTAACCAAAATTAAACAAGAAGAAAACAACTATGAAACTTAAAAAATGAAAAAAAAACTATTAGTTATGGCTAAATTCCCGCATAACATCAATGGAACCTCTCTAAAACTGAAGGTAACAAGTAGTTATAACAAGTAAATGGAGAAAAATAGATTCTATAACAAAAAAGGAAGTGAAAACTAATCCCAAATCACTATGAATCAATGCCAAGAACTAAAGGGGTTAGAACAAAGAAAAATTGTTCAAATGTCGATTGAATAACTCTATTAGTCCCTAATATTATGATGAGAAATGAAGAAAATATAAGGATTTCTATGGAATTTATGAGTTTATAATGTTTATATTTTAATAACATCATGGTGGAACTCCCCTTGACAATTCTACAACTATTAGTTTTTCTAGAAAAAATATAGCACATCAACAAAACCCATGTCACAATGGTTGAAATCAAAATACACCCTCTATAATTCATGGTGAAAAACTAACATATCTCCATTATATACTAAAAAACTTTGGTAAAACCCTGGTGCCACTACATACCCATTCCATAACGACCCTTTATAAGTTTGAAATAAGAAAACATGACTACTATCCCACCAACATCCAAGTCACAAGCCCTATGCCATGTCATAGCCACCTCTCAGGAGGAAAAGAGATGATCATAACCCATATACCTTTAAGGTATCTCCCTGAGAAGCAAGAAAAAACTACCACCCGATCAATAGAAAAACCAACCCCTTCATCCATAGCGTCCATAATCTGAGGATAATAGCTATTATATGAGGTCTATCTTCAATATAAAACCACCTTATTGCTTTCAAACACATGTAGTAATTGTTATCTTTTATCATAATTTTCATCTCAACACCACCTCCACTCTTACATCCACCTCACATGCACCTCTTATAACACCAAAACACTATGGAAGGCCTATAGAGAAACTGATCCCATACATCAGATAACTCTCGAACAATTATCATCCTCAATAATTAAGACAAAATCCAAATAAGGAAATAAGGTAAATATAATAACCACCACATGAAGTTCCACTAATGATTATTTGTATTAATGGAACGTAAAAATCATCATAGGAACAAGGATTATAAATATGTTACCATATCCATTAAAAAACTTCTCAAACATGTAATTATCATACACATCATCTCAAAAAAATTCAATCATAAAACAAATCTAAATATTATGTTCTAAAACAAGAATACCACTCCCATATACACTCATGAAATACACTATGAAACTATAGGATGCAAACAATGGAATTGGAAATCAACATAACACTTTTATTGAATAATCCATAATATCAACTAGACACTCCTAGAAGGTAGCATTATCTTCACCTATACAAATCTCCCTAGTTAATGACATTGTTATCTACATAATAATATTAGTGAAGCATTATTACATGGAAGATACCATAAAGTTGAATCGTCTATGTATTTAGTTATAATATATATATGTTATTACTGAAACATTCTCCAACAACATGAAATGTCTAAAAAATGGGTAGAGACATTACTCCCATAATTGATCCTTAATTAACCATGTGGAGTTGATTCCTTCACTGATTCATAATATCAAAAATAGAACTTATGAAGAATTCTCCTATGATCAACATTGTACTTCTAATGATCCTACATAGCCTTCATTATCAATCAATTAACATGAAACTTCTCAATTATTCTCTAAACCAATTCACATCTAAGAAATGTTGAATCCTAGGACATGGTACAATACAATAAAAATTATAATGATTTTACATAAAGTGAATTGAATTGACTGAATCTAATTATTGATTGATAAATGTTGTTACAAGAGATACACACCTAAAATAATTGTCTCAACTATGAAGAACCAAAATGAAGAATTCATGCACACATCATCTCCTACAATTTTGGGATATTTCACTCCTTATGATCATTAATTTGTGGATGAAAAGTGGTGATATGACATAACTAAGAGCTGAATAAATGTTGGATACCTCTCAAAATTTTATAGGGAAAACATGGGTCATGATCAGATATACCTCCAATGGACTGAAGGCCTTCATTTTTTTATTGATTTTTGATAATCCACCTTTTAGGGGATGAGGTGGAACCCTACAATGCCCGTAGGCGAATGATTACATGCCTGTGGGACATAGATAAATTCATTACCCATAGGCACAAACATTACATACAACCCAGACTAACAACTTGGAACTGCTCCTCCCCAGTATCTTCATTGTGAAATCAGCTCTCCACCTTCGCATGGTTTTTCGGCTAGGCATTCTCGTGCATGGACAGTCTTGTCCCAATGGAAGGTGTCATACCCTTTCATTCTTGCAATCCGTTTAGCTTCTACTGTGGTGAAAACTCCACTCACCCATAATCCTTCATCTATATGAACAGATCTACCTTCACCAGGTCTTCCACAATCACCCATATAACAGAACATCCCAATTGATATTGGGAAAAACTAGTGATGAAGAACATCCCGATGTCATCCCACTTCAATGGGGGAATGTCAAATAGTTGAAGATACCTAAAAGAAATACAATTCTTATCTTTCACCCTCACAGAAATTAAGAATAGAGAGAATAAATCTACATTTTATCTATTTGTACTAAAATTAAAAAATTAGCCTCTCAATAGGTGATAAAACTTTACTAAAAATGGACTTACTGCTACATATTAATTATGTAACTTAGATAGAGCCGCCCAATGCATCAATAATAGAAAAAAATACCAATATTATATAAGAACTAATGTTGGTCATACTAAGACTATCATTTATAGGAACTTCTATAAAAATGATATCATGAAACCTCAACATCAAAATCCCCAAGCACAGATTCTTACACCGGGTGCATGAATGATTATAACACTATCATTTGGTTTACACACCCTCTTCCACTAACTTATCCGAGATAATAGATCATTGTGAAGAGATCATCCATCACCCACCAAGGATAACTAGAGTCATTGAAAACATCTCCACATTTAATCTTTCTTGAGAAATCATCGTAAACATTCCCTCTCACTGTTGTATAAGAAATATTGAATTTATAAACCTATATGAATTACATCCACCATTTATTCTAAAATTTGAAATCATGGAGAGAGAAGAGTTACCAAAAACTCTTGTGAATTGTAAATACCAAAAACTACTCCTCATTGAGATAATTCCACACCAAATTCAAAGAGGAAACTACCAAAACAAGAATGAGATCAGATGTGACCTAGGGATATTCATGAGGAAATAAAAACCAAGGCCCATATGAGATAAATATATTAATCAACATCATAAAAAGAACTTTTTAGAATGTGAATAATTAGAAGAAATCTCATTTGTATTGACCTTCCCCAAAAACAATTGAACAATGTTTCTAACTAATATATCCATCAAATAATGAAATGAATCCTTGCACTAGTTATCAGACACAAATTTCTTATTATTTCTGATCATAGTTTTCATAAGTGTTGAAATCAAACATAATATGGGTATGAACATCATATAATAATGAAACATACCAGAGAGCCTCTCTACAAATTAAAAATTTAATATGGGATGACCAAAAAAATTCCTCAATCTATGACTAGTCCATGGCTAATCCATACTAAGACACAATATTCCTGAAACAATGGAACACAATATCCATGAAAATACATTTCGATAACATCCCAAACAATTGATGATACAAAATAAATCCCAAAACATCCCACATATTCTCTAAATAATCCTCACAAAACACAATAATAAAAAAGATGTTGTTGATAAACACAATTACAAAACAATTTTATTATCCAAGGAACACAAGATTATTCACTAGTATTAACATAGTTGGAGTTTTTTTGGGAATTAATGTCATTATAGTGAACTCAAAATTCCCATAATGGAATATTAATGTAGTCTTCATAATATACTCACAATTTGTATACATCAGATGATATCATGTTAGATGATTAGTCTTTTAGAACCCTCTTGACTCGTTTTGCAGATTCCAAAAATCATTAATCTATAGAAGAGGATATTGTTTCTTTACTATCACATGATCTATGTGGTTATAATCAACACATAAATGCATATTACAAAATTTATTCTTTTTAAATAGAACCAAAGATACATATTGAGTCATAGAAGGCCAAATGAACCCTCTATTTAGAAGACCATAAAACTGAATCGACAACACCTTCAACTATAAAGGTGTCATCCTATGTGAAGACATTGATATTAAAGAAAAAATATTCTACTGTGTTATCTTGAAAATGATTTCACTTCGATGGTTAGGATATCAACCACTTAAAAAAATACTATTAAATAACAAAGAGATACACCACTTATTGATCCTCTATTTAAATCAACACTATTTGAAACATATTATAGAGAAAAGACTCAATACAACATCTTTGAATCTACAAGTCTTCTTTACCAATAATAATATCCCACTCTATTTGTATGTCAACATAAATAGTGCACCTACTATATTAATACATAGAAGCTATTGAAGAATATAAACAATCCATGGCTAAGATGATGTCATATTATAGTATCCATAACTATAGGAAATATACTAAAGACAAATGTTTCTCTAGAATCAACCAAAAGTATCACCACACTTCGTATAAACTAGATTGACCACAAACAAGAATATTTAATTACATGGAAAAAGGAATACTATCAACATCATGTACCAATGTATATATTGGGGAGGTTTATAGATTATAAATCAAATGATACATACACCCAAGTAGAATATTATAATATATAACCTCACATAATATATGGCCCACTCGGAATTGGAAACTATTAGAAATTCATCATAACAAAAACTCCCTCCTTGAAATATCTAGAACTCATGGTGGACCCCTTCATGGTCGCTCCCTAATCACAATAAATAATGATAACATGAATAATTGGTCAATTTTATTTTGGCCCCAACCACACTCCACTAATTGAAATATGGGGCTCCCTACTACTGCTATAATATTAAAGGATATTACTGCACTGGATGATCCATAAGGGGACCTCCAACAAGATAATGACTTTTATGGATTTTTTATCTCACAATATTATAATGGGAAACATGTATAAAATAACAAAAAATAATTACTAATATATTGGAATGGGTATAAAAACCACCACTAATTGTAAAATGAGATGATGAAATTGGGAACCAACTCCCTCCGGTCTGAATAATCTGATGAAACGACAAATGAGAACTTCTATCCATAATTATACTCATTGAAGAGTCCTGTTGACTCCCCTCCAATTATGGCTAATTCATGGTCAATAAACTCCTTATAACCACTTCAATCAATATCACTATGAGATATGTTAGAAACTAAAAAAATGATGCTCAGTGTAGTTTCTCAAGATGCAAGGCCTCTTCAAAATTCACCTTCCCAGACTCCCCATATTACAGAAGTTCTAAAGAAAAATTGTAGAGGTGCTTTACCCATATATTTATCACCCACTAATTTTAATTCCTCTAGAAGAGAGTATGAATATCCTAGCTATAAGATACCTTTACCATTTAGAAATGAAACTCTGAATGTAAATAATAATAGATATTCACCCATGTTTCATATTGGGTTTTCATCCTTAGATATCCCACTCCCCTCAACTCTCTCCCTTTATCGAAGAGTATTGTGGTTTTTATCATCAACAATGGTGCTACATGAATCTTTTTATGAAGACTTGTTTTGTCCATTAGTGTAGAGTCTAAATTCCTCTCTCTATCCCTCTTTCTAAATAGTCCCTATATAAAAAATACATCCTGGTATATTTTCTCATGATTCAGATGGTTTAGGTTAATTTTCATGGTGGGTTTTATTGTTCATTATGCTCGTCTACACTTTTTTGAAATCCATTCACATTTGGGAACATTTTTTGTTGTGAATGATGCATTCTTCAGGAAACTCTAAATGGAGAAAAATGGATTGTGGATTTTATATCACTCTTGTTTATTCTTATAGAGGCTTGGTAACTTCTTCCTTTGGTGTTTTATTATAGTAAATTTCATGTTTCCTATTGTTTCTAAGGGATGAATTATTCTTTCTCAATACTCGTTTTCCATGGTTGATTATAATCGATTCTTGGTCCAATACACATATGTTGAATATGTTTATTAAATGCTCGGTATTGGTGATTGTTTCTCTTTTTTAGTAGTTTATATAGGTGGTATCCCTCCTAGTGAAATTTCTTGGTTATAGGGGTTAATGATGGATATATCAATGATGTAGTGGTTGATTGATGTTTTGTCATCGATGATGATAGTTTCATGGATGTTGATGGGTCTCAATAATTGTAGGGGTCCCTCTATTTTTGTGATGTTATTTGTGTGATCTTGTAAACAAGGAAATAATGGGGGTTTTGTGTGTGGTTAAATCCTTCAGGGAAGCTTGGTACTATGACTATTCAGTTTATATTTTGTTTTGGTGTATTTTTGTTGGGTTATTTTTGTGTTACTATTTATTTTGAGTTTTCCTACATCATTGGTATAATGCTGTCCCATTGGTTTCATCTCTACCAATAAAATTGGTACTTTATAAATATAAATAAAATAAAATTTCATTCAAAAATTATTTGATATAATAGCTTACTGATCAAGATATCTGAGGAATAGAAAAAAAACTATAGAGCTACCCCATGTAATATTTTTACAACCAATATAAAAAAGTTCTCCTTTTGAGAAAAGATGTAACTGAACACATTTTTTACCTCTTTCAAATAAGAATATAAATCTCGATATAAACCCTCTACATAATAAATTTATTAATCCTAAGGATAAAAGTCTTATAATTTCCTTATTCAATAGTATTAAACTTTTCCATCAACTCTGCAACATCGTACTTAATATCTCCAACATGAACCTGATAAGTATGATGATTTGGAACCATTCATTCAAAATAAATTAAATCATGGACTCCAAAATAAAGAATATAAAATATTTTTGGTTAATTAATTCATTAGAATTTAATATAATTACTATTGTATAACCACTTCAAATAATGGTGTATATAATCATGATGAAACAAAATTACATTGGTCTCTAACCATAATAAATATCATTCTTCATAACATCCTTATGAAATTGATATTTCGTGGTTTTGATCATATGAGGGCTAAATAAAATTTTCCTTACTAATATCCCCTATCTATATCACTTAATAAGTCACTCATATATTATTTTCCTAATAAACCTTGAAATACTCTCCAATTACTATATCTAAACTCCACTATATCGTTGAACAATCAACAATAATATAAGTCAATCATAAACACCCTATACTTTTACCCATCATGAGATGTTAGTTATGGAATTTATTGTAAAGACCCTAACCTCTGTATCCCAGTGTTAGTGCCTTGCTCAATTACATTAGTTTGATTAAAAAGTAGTTGTTTCCTCAAGGACCGAATAGTTTAGTAGTTTTGGAAAAACAAATTACATATATGAACATTACATTATAACATGAAATAAAATACAACATACCAACTTCTTTCGAATCACACATAAACAAATATATTATCCCTTACAGTAATTCATCATAATAATCTTTGTATCTTATGGAAAAATAAAACATAATAAAGGGGTGATATAAGTGGCTCGGTAAGGGTAATTAATATAGTGGAAGAATAAATAATAAAGAAAGGTGAATAACTAAAGAACTCATTCTATTAAAACATAATCTAAATCATAATATGGTAGGTATAAAATATGAATAAATAATGTTTAATAAAACTTAACCATGGATATTATAATAGTCAAATAATAACTTGGATTATTAATTACTTATTTCATAATTAATGAGTGAAATGAATAATGTGGGATATCTAGAACATACCATCAAGAATTCATGCCAAGAATATATTATTATTAATAATTCATGATAATAATCTATTATTATTATCATTTCAACATTCCAAGAATCTATTACTAGCAAGGATTCATGCTAAGAATTGTATAAATGGGTAAGACCTCAGTCAAAACCATATCTAGTTTGTCTCATGCGACCTACCGATTCAACGACGAGCTATAAAGGGACCCACCCATCACTGAATAAGTCTAAAGAATTCCGCATATGTAAAGAGATAAACAAAATTAACTTATAAATCTATATCTATAATAACATATTAAATGTATATAGCATCCCGCCTTTTTATAACATAACTTTTCATTACATTTTACAAAACTGAGGATCTTTAAGGTTTAGTGTCTTGGAAACCAGGAAATTAATACATGAAACAGAAAAAAAACATTCTTCTTAAACACTTGAAAGGATTATCCTTATGTTCATCCTAGGTTCATTACAGCATCTCATAACATGGGTAAATACATCAAAAGAAAGGGTGAATAGAAGACCCAGTAAGGGAAACAAGGGAAACATTTAACATGTGAACTTGAGATACATCAATAAAGTCATGAAAAGAACTTTAAGGTATGAGAATGAATCATGAGGAATATCATAATAAAAATAAAGATTTTCATAACTTGAAGATGTGGCTACAACATTTAACATTGACAATCATTTCTGTTTCACTAAGGTCCATCCCCAAAGCGTCATTAAAAATTACCAAGGTTATTCACCAAGGCGTCGTTAAAAATGGTCATCTCTAGAGATTAAATCTTTACCCAATACATTGGAGCACTATCAGGGCACACCCTTAATTTGTTTTTATTATCATGTGAGCCAAATATATAATCATCAATAATTTCATAAACAACCCATATAGCATAAAAGAAATGGGTTTCATTTCATAATCATATCATTTTAAAAACAGCATTAAAGACATGATCTTTGTGTCACTTTAAAACCCACAGAAAAGGAAGGTGGGTCTCATGTATGTAAATCCCAGAATTTATAATAGAAAATTTTGGTATATATGTGAATACCCCTATAGAAGAGAGAGCTTTGATTATTCACATAATAAAATAAAATAATTTGAGAAAAATAGAGATACATCTGAGATGGAAATTCTACAGCATAACGACTATGCTTCGGGGTTTTAGAAAACATTGAAAAGAGACAGGACATAGGTAACCAACTCATAAATGATCCAAAAAAATTAGAGGGATAGAATTTAATGGATATAATAACATGGTAATGAAATTTGAAAGATATACCATATGAAATTAAGAACATGAAAGGAAGACAAAAATAAGATTTCTCTTATAAAAATTTGGCAGCCTAACGGCGTCACAAAAACTTCAAAAAATGAATTGACGAGATAAAATAGGGTCTCTAATAATATGAACATAAAATATCAGTAGTATAGATATAGAGATAATACCCCAACATAATAAAAAGGAACTTGAAATACTTGACATGAATGTAGAACTTTGAAAAATGAGAAAGGTGAACGAATCCCTTAAAAATTCGGCAGCCTAACGGCGCCACTTAAAACATCAAAATGCTGAATTGACGAGATTAAATAGGGTCTATCATCATATGAACATAAAATATCAGTATGATAGATATAGAGATCACCCCCAAAAAAATAAAAAGGAACATGAAATACTTGACATGAAAATATAACTTGAGAAGTGTGAAAGAATCCCTTAAAAATTCGGCAGCCTAATGACGCCACTTTAACATTCTTAAAATGAAATGATGAGAGCAAGAGGGGGTATCTCATCATATGAACATGAAAAAGACAGTAGGATGAATATAAAAGAACATCCTCTAACATAAGAGCATGGAGCATAAAATAAATGACATAAAAGAGATTACTTGAAAAGAAAGAGGGAGGTAGGATCCCTTACCTTAAAACGTAACTCTTAAAACTCAACGGTTGGGACCGTGAGGGCTTGGGGGCACCTTAGGAGGACTCCTTGGGAGGTAATGAGACTAGAGCTCCATTGGGGAAGAAGTGGAAGTCTAATGGATGAGAGGATGACTTGGTATTTATAGGGAAAGTTAGGGGACAAGGCATTAATGGCCAAGGGACACCTCATTAGTGGTTTTGGAAAAACCATGGGTTTTCCCATGGTATTTCCCCATGGAATTGGCCACTTGGGACACCTCATAACTTATATTACTATTCATATGTCGACCATATTGATTACATACTTAATACATCATTTAATGATGTCATTAAACACCTGTAACTTAAAAATTGTATTTTCACTATTCATCGAAAATTCAACTTTCTCAGAAAAATCCCAAAATTTCACCTTAACAAAATATCAATGATCTGATTTCAAAAATGAACCCCATTTTATAAAAATAATTTTCTATATATTTTTAATTTAATTTTTAAATAAATACACTATTCACCGAAAATTCATTTTTTTTTTCCGGAAAAATAACCAAAAATTATCTTAACATAATATCGATGCTCTGAGTTCAAAAATGAAATCCATTTTATAAAGATAATTTTCTAAATATTTTTAAATTAATTTTTAATTAAAACACACTATTCACCCGAAAAAAAACTAATTCTTGAGTAATAATTATGAAACCGTTATTTAACCATTTTATTGAATCACGTTACTTAATTAAGGTGCCTAGATTATATTAATGCTTTATTTAAGTGAGATTACTAATCCATCTAGTCACATTACTAATCCTAAGCATAAAATCACTATTCATAATTTACTATTCATCAAAAATTAAGTTGATCTTATTAGACTCTAAATTTCGTACTGAACATTATTGTAGAAGACCATTTTTTGAAAATCATTACACATTTTTAATTATTTAAGGTTTACATAAACATTTTTTAAAATATCATTTCTCTAAAATACACCAAAAATATGCATACTATATTTATTCGGACATTTGAAAATTCATAAACATAATCATAAGAAGAAATCAAAATTTTTATTTAAAACAAAGGATTACACAAGGTAGTTACAGTCTCCTTACATAGCCCCTAATCACACCAGCATATGACCTAAGTGTAAGGTGTGCTAAGGTGAGAGAATACGGGGGAGGCTCGGCCAACATCGCACGAGTAGTAATTTCTCTCAGTTTGAACTTCTCGTGAAGGAGATTCCGTTCTATCTTCACACGATGAAGTTCGGCTTGGGTTTGGTCCAGATCAAAGCTCAGTGGTGCTACCTCTTTCCCAAGTTCTGTTAGATGGGCTTCGATCGGTCCAAGACTACTGGGTGAGGCCATAAAATCTTTTTTCTATATTAATTAACCAAGATCACTTGTATTTAGAGACAAATATCGAAATGTTTAGTTTCCAGCGGTCTTATTGCTCAATGCTCATATAATAGTCAAAACCCAATAGTCTCATTTTAATTATACTCATGTTATCAAATGAAACAGTTTTGTTGAGTATAAAAAATAAAATAACACACAAAATTTGGAAACAAGATTTATTCAAAATTTAGGGTCGTTACAATCTTCCCCCTTAAGAAATTGCGTCCTCGCAATTTTAAAAATTGGGTTTTGAAATTTCATTGAAAGTCCTACATCGGAAAAAGAGTCAATAACACTATTACTTTAAAAGAAAGAAAATTAATTACAAAGGACACCCGAGTTAACCCATACTAGGATTCCATGTAGGAAAACATGGATATGGAAGAAAAAAAAAGGGTCAAGTTCTGAGGGAGAGTGATAGAAATCATGATTTGCAGAATGTTAACAATAAGTAAAATCACAAACTTATGATGTGTATAAACGGTCTTTGATTACCCAGTAGGAAACGTTAACAGATAATGTTTTTGTTTTACGTTTCTTTTCATAGTTTTGAGGAATTCATTTACTACATAGAATAAAAACATAAGGAAATATACCTACGTTCAAGTAGAGTTTCATCCTTCAATAAGTTTCTACCAAAACTAATCTTTTCTCCAAACGATTAGCATTCAAAACTACTTGGTCTCATCAAAGCACAAGAATCATCTTATAGAGAATCACATAATCCACCAAAGATTAACTATCTATTTCTTCTATCTTTAAACATTATCCCAAAAACAGAAAGTGTATGATAAAACAACTCTTCCAAAATAAAGAACCCCAGAGGAAGGGAAACTACTTTAAATCTTCAAAGTTCCATGGTACTACCCAAAGTTCATCATAGTCCATTTCGTAAATAATTTTCCTTAAAAATCCTCAAAATAAACCAAACTAATATTGAAACCCAAATACAAGAACAATTTGATATCATAGTCTTCCAAGATAAATTTTATCGCTCATCTCCAAACAACATCAACGACTCCTAACATCTTATAACAAAAGTATCTAACCTAAATTGATTTTACCCAATATAGGTTAATCATTTCCATATGTAAACTAAATTACTATAAGTCCACCTTAAATTCATCGATTCTTCAAAATATAAGTCAACCATTACTCCTCAAAGAAAATACCATTATAATCTATTTACCTCAATCAAATAGGGTTCCCCAAATAGTGAACGTCTTCCAAAATAATAATCATCTTTTAATCCCCTAATCATCTCTGTCATATTATTATGGAAATCATCACATTTCCTATCACATTGGTTGTTGGGACATGTTATTCCATTTCATACCATTAACTATGAAAATAATGTACAATTAGGGTCTTAAATACTTAGCCAATAATCATGAAAAGGAACTTAAAGCATAGAAGGATAACTTGTAGAAGAAAAGTATACCCTAACTTGTGATCCCCTAGGTTCCAATCTAGGTTATCCATGATCATATATTCTTATGTAAATGTTTATTTTATTTTATCTTTGTTCCTTTAATAATGGTTCATACTAGGCTTATGAATTTACCAAATCATATCCTCCGGGAGTGTCGTAAGCAAGAGTGCAGCAAGTTCAGTTTTCGTGTACCAGTTCCCATTCAAGTCTAGATCAAAGCAATGTTTTTGGGTTTTACCCCTATGTACATCTGTCCCAAAGCCACCTCTACCTGCTCGTATCCAGACAGGGATGTATTTTCTTGGAAACCCCTTACTCAATACTCACCAAAGTACCAGGAATATTTCCTTTATTTAAACTTTTCTATAGGGTTCTTTTTAAGGTTTTCATATCCTAATTTCCACAAATAACTAAACCATCCTTTGATACCAACTATAACATCCCGCCTTTTTATAACAAAACTTTTCATTTCATTTTACAAAACCGAGGATCTTTAAGGTTTAGTGTCTTGGAAACCAAGAACATAACACATGATTTTTTTTCTTAAACACTTGAAAGGCTTCTCTTTATGTTCATCATAGGTTCATTATTGAATCTCATAACCTGGGTACATACATCAAAAGAAAGGGTGAGTAGAATGCCCAGTAAGGTAAACAAGGTAAACATTTAATATGTGAACTTGAGGTACATCAATAAAGTCATGAAAATAAATTTAAGGTATGAGAATGAATCATGAAAAATATCATAATAAAAATAACTTTTTTCATAACTTGAAGATGTGGCTACAACATTTAACATTGACAATCATTTCCGTTTCACCAAGGTCCATCCCCAAGGTGTCATTAAAAATTACCTAGGTTATCACCAAGGCGTCGTTAAAAATGGTCATCTCTAGAGATTAAGTCTTTACCCAATGCATTGGAGCGCTATCAGGGCATACCGTTAATTTTTATTATTATAATGTGAGCCAAATATATCACCATCAATAATTTCATAAACAAACCATATATCATAAAATAAATGGGTTTCATTTCATAATCATAACGTTTTAAAAACTGCTTTAAAGACATGATCTTTGTGTCACTTTAAAACCCACAGAAAAGGAAGGTGGGTCTCATGAAAGTAAATCCCAGAAATTAAAATAGAAAATTTTGGTATATATGTGAATAACCCTATAGAAGAGAGAGATTTTATTATTCACTTAATAAAATAAAATAATTTGAGAAAAAGAGAGAGACATCTGAGACGGAAATTCTGCAGCATAATGGCTATGCTTCGTTGTTTTAGAATACATTGAAAAGAGAGGGGACATAGGTAACCCACTCATAAATGATCCAAAGGAAAGTGGAGGGACATAATATAATGGATATAAGAACATTTTAATGAAATTTGAAAGATATACTATATGAAATGAAGAACATGAAAGGAAGAAAAAAATAAGATTTATCTTATGAAAATTCGGCAGCCTAACGACGTCACTTAAACTTCAAAAAATGAATTGATGAGATCAAATAGGGTCTCTCATAATATGAACATAAAGGATTAGTATGATATATATAGATATCATACCCAAAAAAAATATGAACTTGAAAGACTTGACATGAAAGTAGAACTTTGAAAAATAAGAAAGGTGAACGAATCCCTTAAAAATTCGGCAGCCTAACAGTGCCACTTAAAACATCAAAATACTCTATTTACGAGATCAAACAGGGTATATTATCATATGAACATAAAATATCAGTATGATATATATAGAGATCATACACCAAAAAAATAAAAAGGAACATGAAATACTTGACATGAAAATAGAACTTGAGAAGGGTGAAAGAATCCCTTAAAAATTCGGCAGCCTAACGACGCCACTTTAACATTATTAAAATGAAATGATGAGAGAAAGAGGGGTATCTCATCATATGAACATAAACAAGACAGTATGATTAATATAAAATAACATCCTCCAACACAATAGGATGGAGCATAAAAGAAATGACATAAAAGAGATTGCTCGAAAAGAAAGAGGGAGGTAGGATCCCTACCTTAAAACGTAACTCTTAAAACTAAAAGGTTGGGACCGTGAGGGCTTGTGGGAACCTTTGGAGGACTCCTTGGGAGGTAATGAGACCATATCTTCGTTGAGGGAGAGTTGGGAGTCGAATGGATGAGAGGATGGCTTGGTATTTATAGGGAAAGTGAGGGGACGAGGCATTAATGGCCAAGGGACACCTCATTAGTTGTTTTGGCAAAACCATGGGCTTGCGCATGGTATTGGCCACTTGGTACACCTAATAACTTATCTTAATATTCATATGTCGTCCATATTGATAATATACTTAATACATCATTTAATGATGTCATTAAACACCCGTAAATTAAAAACTGTATTTTCACTATTCATCGAAAATTCAACTTTCTCAGAAAAATCCCAAAATTTCTCTTTAACCAAATATCGATGCTCTGATTTCAAAAATGAAATCTATTTTATAAAAATAAATTTCTAAATATTTTTAATTTAATTTATAAATAAATACACTATTCACCGAAAATTCATTTTTTTTTGAAAAATCCCCAAAACGTATCTTAACATAATATCAATGCTCTGAGTTCATAAATGAAATCAATTTTATAAAAATATTTTTCTAAATATTTTTAATTTAATTTTTAATTAAAAAACTCTATTCACCCAAAATAACTAATACTTGAATAATAATTTATGAAACCGTTATTTAACAATTTTATTGAATCACTTTACTTTATCAAGGTGCCTAGATTATATTAATGCTTTATTTAAGTGAGATTACTAATCTATTTGGTAACATTACTAATCCTAAGCATAAAATAACTATTCATAATTTACTATTCATAAAAATTAATTTGATCTTATTAGAATCTAAATTTCGCACTGAATATAATTGTAGAAGAGTATTTTACCTCTTGAATACACCTCCTTGAGAACCTCATTAAGGGGATTGGTTTTGGTACTTTGATGGGACCCATGATCTTTGACATGGTGTATAGTTTTGGGTAGAATATTGGTCAAAACATTGAAATGTATAAAATCTTTTATGGTTTGAGCAGAAGAGGTGGTGAGGGGTGGTATTTATAGTGGAGGAGATGGGTGATTTCACATTATTTTATTCATTATTTTATTATTTTTCTCTAGAAAATAAGTAGTGTTGATTCTTGTGAATAATTATAGAAATAAGTGAATATGAGTTCTAACCAAGGGTTATTACATCATTCATGATGCTAAGAATTGTGTATTTAACTTATAATTTATAAATAATGCGAATTGTGGTATTTTACTATCCACCAAAAATTCAACAAGTTTAGAAAAATCCCAAAAAATAATTGTAACCATTTTTTGATGTGTAGAATCAAAAAATGAACTCTATTTAATGAAAAATAATTTTCTAAATATGATAAAATTATTTTCTAATTAAAACTATTATTTATTCCGAAAATATAGATTTTAAATCTATAAGTGATTTTATAACACTTATGAAAATCAACTAAGGTCTCATAAAATTATTATAAGGTAATAAATTATTTATTTATGAATAAATTTTTTGAAAAATATTTTTTTAAATATATCTATTAATTATAAAATTGAAATTAAATATTTATGACTCACAAGAATACCAATACTTAATGAATAATTGTTAAAATATCCATTAACCTATACTATGATATAATTATATCATACTTTCAATTATAAGATGCCAAAATTTTATTTATACTTTCTTGGGTGAGGATACTATTTATCTATTTGGTTTACTATTCATACACGTCAAATTACTATTCATAATGGTAAAATTACTATTCAAAATGTTCAAGTTACTATTCACTAAAAAAATTATCTTAATCTAATAAGAAAATAAATATTTTAATGATTTAGATCAATTATGTCTGTTTTTCATAATTCAACTCACAGAAGTGGAAAACGCATGTTTAATGGCTAGGCTATAACTATCTTATTCCAAAAAAGTGTTGTTTCACAGAGACTCAATGTTTTTTCCTTACATTCTATATTAAATCTATTTGTAAATACTTGGAGTGTTACATTCTCTCCTCCTTCAATAAATTGAATCATTGCAATTTGATATTGAAATTGGAAAAATAAAGGATGATTTTTGAAAATTCCTTAACGGAAAACCCACATCATAAATAGGGTTATAGAACATCCTATTAATAAGGGGGAAAGAGGAAATGAAAAGGTCACCACAATATTAAGATTACAGATAGGATAAAATTATCATAAGGTGAAAACATAACCATAGAAGAGGAATCTAACTATCATGTTATGATAGAGAGTGATGGAGATCATGTTCATTAGAATGTAAAACATAATAAAACTATAAATATATGATCGGTTAAAAGACCATTGATTTCATTGAAGGAAAATAAATCAGATGATGTTTTTCTCCAAAATCATTTTTTAGAGTTGAGGGTTTCTTTTAATCTCCATATAAGCACTTTAGAAAATAAAATTACTTGTTTTCATAATCTCATACTTTGTCTGTGCTTCGATCTATCTTCAATTCATTTATTAAACCAAAAAAATTGATATTCAAGATGAATTTTTATACCTGAATAACATTGATGAAATGATCCATAAGTCATTCCTTTACTGTTAAATTTTTTATAGAAATAAAATAGGTTATAATAGGTTATCCAATATCAAACTTTATATTTAATCCATTTCATAAGATGTTAATCTTAAGACTCGTCCAAATTATGTCTATCCAAAATTTGTTGTCTAATTATTTAGAAGAAAGGTAACTTAACAATATATTTCCCTCAAAACAACATAATGTATCTATTCTTGTCACATACCAAACTTATGAATACATTGATTACCTTTAAACCTTTATAAAACTTGCATGCTTCTAATTCCATAATGAAGTATTCCAGTAAAACATAATTCTAAAAAAATACTTTAATTATTCCATTTCAACTATTGTAACAACATAATCCTGACCATGATCTCTTTTCTTCTTTTGGGGTATATTCAATTATCTATTAGGGAATTAATTTTCATATTACAATGTTAGACATGGTCTTAAGCCAGTATAGTTATAAGTTTTCTTATTACTAGTTGCAAATCCAATATCGACATCATTATCTTATATAGGAGGGAAATCCTTACATGGGATATGTGCGTTGATAGAATTTCCATTCCTACCACTAGGTTACATTAATAAATAACGGAATACACTGGATTAGGTTATGAATCATAACTTATAATCTCAAAATTAAAAAACACATAACATAATTTTATGTTTTATGCACAGCTAATCACAAAATCATAAACATGGATTCCTTGGGGACATATTTTCTTTTAAATACTTCATAATGATTTCTTAAGAAAATGTGACATATCATAAGAATTTACCCCTAGAGTTTCAAACATATTGCATAGTAATAATCATTATCTTGTACCAAGTTACCTTGATTCACGCATGGGACACCTTGTTAGAGTTGTTACCCCTAGGTACATCTGTTCTGTAACCACATCAACCGTCAAACTAATCATTATGAGTAATATAGTGAATGGTATCAAGATAGCACATCCAGAATCAAAACAATCAAAAAACATTCTATAAAATATAATATATGATATTATAAAATAGTAATTCCAATTAAACCAATGAATCAATAAGAGTTTTGAAATAGATGAAAATACTCGTATAAAATCACTGAGTAATTCTGGAGAGAAATACTGCATTACTTTGAAAAAAAGTGTTATTTTTCAATTTTATTTGTATAAAACAAGATGTGAAAAGGTATTTTTTCTTAATAATGTGACTGATTTTAGAACAATAATGGTGGATTAAAATATATTATTGTTTTCACTTTAAAATAGGTAAGAATTTGAAAATTTCTCTTGAATTGGGCTTGTTTATCGGGAAGAAATGAGAATGAAACCTTGTAAAACATTTATTATCTGATCAAGATTGATGAAATGATCTAGAAATATTATTTTGGAATATATATATATATATATATATTATTTTTTAGAATTATATAAAAATAATGAAGAATTATATTGGTGTATATTAGAAGAAAACATAACCTCAATGAAAATGGAGGATTGTGAAGAAAACCCTTACCACTTTGTAATCAATCCAACAATATGCCCCATAGAATTAATGATCATTTAAAAAATTCAATACCATGGATATAAAGAGATTTATGATATGGAACATCAATGGGAAGTATACATACACCACATACAATAAATAATTTTTGAATAATGGAAATCTCATAGAAATAAAAAGGAGACGAGAAACCCCTTACTATATGTTTGAATGTCTTCTGCAAGTGACCTTAATGTCCTGGAAAATAAAATTAAATCAATTAATTAATTAATTCAGAACCTTTTATACATTTATTTTATTTACTATAATTTTATGAATTTTTATGGCATTTCTTTTTTGTTATAAGATTCAATTTTATTTCTTGGGATCGCTTGTTTCCTTGGTTTTCATGACCAGTAAACTGGTATATGAGTATGGAAGTTCCTGAAAAAAGGGTACAATTTTCTGAAAATTGAATTTATATGATATTATTGAACATGTAGAAGTATAAATTGGTATATATAAAATTTGTTTGTTTGGTATGAGGATGAATCATTAGATAATACATTTAGTGATCATCGTTTACATTATTATAATAGTTATTGATCATACAGACCTCATTTTGTTTTACCATTTAATACTATGTAATTATTTTAATTAAAGAAAATAATAATGGTTTTAATAAATATATTATATAGTGTTTTAAAGATATAAATGGTTTCTTTAACGTCCTTTAAGGATAATTTATAGAATGAAAATATGTCGTCCATTAAGGTTGTAAATTGGCACCTCACAGACGACGATTTGTTTTTAAAATTAGAGAGAGAGAGAGAGAGATAAAAGAGTTTGATAATGGATATTCCATTAAAATGATTAAATTATAGTATATATATGATACGATAGTTATCATTATCTTTTTGATAGGGTATTTTAGGAGATAATTATAAAAGAAGAGAACTTGAAAAGAAATTAAAAGGAAAAGGAAGAGGGTTTTACCTCTTGAATACTCCACTTTGAGAACCTCATTTATGGGATTGGTTTTGGTCTTTTGATTAGACCAAGAGATCCTGGATGTGGGGGAGATGTTTGGGGAGAATATAGGGTAGCAATTTCACAATCCTCAAATCTTAGTTGGTGTGAGGAGAAGATGTGCTGATGGGTGGTATTTAATGTAGAGGAGAGGGGGTTATTTCACATTATTTTATTCATTATTTTATTATTTTTGTCATGAAAAGAAATAGTGTTGATTATAGTGACTAAGTAAAGTATTAATTGAACGTAATATTAAAAAATGGTTCTTATATCATTAATTTAGTAATTACTAGTGTATTTAACTGATAATGTATAAATATAGTAAATTTCTGTATTTTACTATTCACAAAAAAATCAACTATTTTAGAAAAATCCAAACAATTCACCCTAACCATTTTATGATGGGTAGAATCCAAAAATGGACCCCATTTCATGAAAATATTTTCAAAATATGTGAAGATATTTTGTTAATTAAAACCATCATTGACATGAAATATACTTATTTTAATTCTATAACTACTTTTATAACACGTTCACAAATTAACGAAGGTCTCATAAAATTATCATAGGAAAGAAAAATTTATTTTGAATATATTTTATGAAAATAAATTTTCTTTTAAATTATTTTATTGACTATAAAATTGTAATTAAATATTTATGACTCATAAAAATACCAAAAATTAATTAATAATTTTTAAAATATTCATTTAACTAAACTATGATATAATTATATCATACATTTAATTACAAGATACGTAAATTTTATTTGTACCTTCATGGGTGAGTTTACTATTCATTTTTCCAGTTTACTATTTATAAGGGTTATATTACTATTCTTAAGGGCAACATTACTATTCAAAATGTTCAAATTACTATTCACCAAAAAATTAAGTTTATCTTATGAGACTCTAATTATCTTACTGGTCATAATCATGTATATCTATTTTTTGAAATTCAATTCATAGAAGTGGAAAAATTATGTTTAATGGCTAAGTTATAACTATCTTGTTTAAAAAAAGAGTTGTTTTGTAGAGAATCAGTGTTGTGTTCAATACATTCTATATAAAATATACTTTTAAATCCTTGGGGTGTTACATGGAGGGCCTCCAAATCCGTCCTCTAATAGGCTAGAGGATAATAACTATCATATAGGGAATTGAATGTATAAAAATGAGCGACATTACTCTCTTTATAGGAACTTAAAGAAAATAGATTAAATTAAAAATACCAATAAAAAAAATCACAAAGATAGTAGGTAAACCATATAAACAATGAAATAAAATTCTAAAAGAGTCGAAACAGTTATAAATAAAAATAATAAAGCCTATCCATCAACAATGAAACTCCTTTAACTCCTAAAGTACCTTTCGAGAAAGTAAAGGATAACTTAATAAAAAAACAGCTCCCATGGAATTGAATATATATATATGTGTGTGTGTGTGTATATATGATGAGGATATATAGGTATATACTCAGTAAGATCCTCTATGGAGCCTCTTCGAAAAATGATAAGGAGTTATACTAAATCCCTAGGTATAAATGAATGATAACATCTCAATATCTAAATTGTAATAACTATACGCCATAACCACTAAGGAACACTCACTATGTAATAAATATAAATAATCCATTTTATTTCAATGAATATCTAAGAGAGGTAATCCACTTCCACTCCCCTATAGGTTTTTCACTCCCACACCCCAATACCCAATGTCTTATGTAATGATCCCTTGCATAATATTTCTTTTAATCTATAAATACCTACCTTTTAACATCATTCAAACCATTAATCTCTTCAAAAAAACACCATCCTCATCTCATATATAACCAAGTAGTAGGTGTGAAATACATTACAACCCATGTACTATAAATTATATATAAATAATTCACAATCTGTATAAGTAAACTTATAGGAAAATGTAGTCACTACTAATGGAATTAAATTATATGCTATAACCTTAAGTTATTATATCCCACACATAATTGTATCATAAAAATAAAATACATTGCACCATATGTACAAACATACCCTATAAATTAATCAATCATAATCCAAATATTCCATCACATTTTCAAACATTTTTTTACTGATCAAGGAATATGTATAAGTATTCAATTTATTTCCCCATCGAGATCCCTATTAGGGAAAACCACAAAAAACAAAAATAGTTGGGTGTTGACTATCAACCAATATTTAATGGTGGAATGTATAAATACCTAAAATATAATGAATAAATTCCAAAAAAATCCAAATTAGTAGAACTACATAGATTTAGACTCAAAAATAGTTATCAACCAACATGACACCCACCGTCCATTGTTAAGGACTGGGAGAAAAGATTTAATACAATCACACAAGAATTAAAGTTCATAATTATTAACCATTTTCATTTTTAAATTTAGGAATTATTATTCCTTTATTAGAAAACCCACTAAAAATTTTATTTTATTAATTTAATTACATTAAATTCCATTATGATTTATAATTAATATAAAAATTTCAATATTTTAATCCTATTCTCCTATGATTATTCAATTCAATAATTCCATGGTTTTTGGAACTCAAAATCACAAACATGAAAAACAACCCTATGATTTTGTTATTAATTCATTTAATATTCCATAAAATGTATATTATTGGACTTGAACCAAAAATACCGAAATGAAGATGCAATTACTCTGTATAGGAAAACTAAAATAAGATTTTTGAAACCAGAATAGATGACAATTAAAAAGACCACCCATTCAAGGAAACGAAAATAAAATGTAAAATCCTAACTATCATCCCATTCCAATCAACTAACTAGCATACATCATCTAAAATCCTAGTATGATAGAAATACCTGATCTTATCCCATTAAATATAATCCAATAAGTTTATCACATTGATATAGGAAACAATAAATCTCTAATATAAAATTTCTCATCCACTACTCGTATAATATTTCAAACACAACATTTTTGAAACATTTCATAGTAAGGGATATACCATTTTAGGGAATGAATGAAGGGGAAAAAATTATTTTGAACACCCAAATTTAATGTACACCCAAGCCTATAACACTCATGAATAAAATTCTATAATAAAAAAATGGATCATAGATCCCCATTCATTTATTTATTACAAAAAAACTTTTTGTTACCATTTATAATTAATATATTCTTCATAAACAAATTTCATAGACAAGAAACATATTATTTAGAAGATAATAGTAACTATGGATCAACCATATACATTCTTTAAGAAAAAATTCATATTTAAATGTTTTCAAGGAGAAATGATAATTACATCCACATGCAAGTTCAACAATTCAACTTACCTTCAGAAAAATTATGTTGAAAAACCAGTTTTATACATATTAATATTCCCATGAAACTAATCTAATCATATAATATATATATATATATATATATATCACACAATATATAAAATATCAAGATGTGACATCATATATCATCGCAACATGTGATCATAATACCCTTCCAATTAATTACATTTTTTCGATTTATCGTCCATTAGATAAATTTAATATTTACCAAAAGATGCCATATAATGATAATCGCACCCATGAAAATATCAAAAGATGCATAAAAATTCCATACATCTCATTAGAACTTTTAATGTTATCTGATGAAGAAAATGAGAACAATGATAAACTATCACCAGACTCAAAGGAAATAACTTTTAATCCTATCTATAGAAAATTAGAATTAGTAGATACTTGAACCTCATCCCAAAAATAGGTATGTTTCACTAAAATAGAATGAAACATGTAGTTATAACATGAAATGTGATAAAAAGAGAGATAATAACTAATATACAAGAAGAAACCAACCTTAAATAACCTGGAATCTATCTATAAGAGCCATAGTATGAAGCCATGAAATGGGGAATAAGCGTTTCTCAAAGGAGTCCTTGTGCCAATTGGTTTTGAATATGTACAAATTAAATAAGAAGATTTCATATGAAAGCCACACCATAATGGTATGAATCTATACCCACACTTAAAAATCTATACTAAAAACCCCACATGTGTCCCTCAGTTCATACAAACCCTTAGTAACCCCATAGTGCATTCCCAATCCCATATTTTAGTAACCTTACATAAAGAATAATGAAGAAAACCTAACCCCTCAAGTCCCATAGTGTATACAAATTTCTCAATGGGAAGGGAGAAGAGCCTAACCCCTATACCACCACATCACATCCCTAAGAAACATGTTATAACTACATATTAATTTATAGATAAAGTAAACTACCCATAATGATCCTCAATAGTGAAATGACTATGAGTACACTGAATTTTTCATCTCCACAGCCGCACTAAGAGACATACCACATGATCACACCACATCACCCCAAGTATTGTTGACATTTAAGATATACACCACTTTAATTTTTTCATCTTTCTCCCATACACCTCTGATAAACCTAAAACACCAAGGAAGTTCATGGAAAAATTGGGTCCCAATTATTTATATGAGACACTAACTATATAATCACATCGTTTATATGAATGATTTATTGTTATAATTATAAGACAATTAGAAATAAATAATTCATTACCTAAAATGTATTTAATATTATTTATTTATGAAAATAGTTATCAAGTACACATTTTTTTGTGTTATGGTATATAATTATATCTTGAGGCAGTATTTTATATCCAACAAATAGATATCATGTTTACAAAATTATATTCCAATAATGACTTTCAATAATTTAGATTGATAGTGGGTGGTGAAAAAAATTCCATAAATATTTAGGGGTGATATATATCTTATTTTAATTTTTATATAAATTTCAATTTTAAAAATTAGAGACATTAATATAAATACTATGTTATTTGTTTTCTAGTAAGAAGGAGAATATATTTTGGGGAAGAATTAAGAAGTCAAAGATATGAATTTGGATTTCCTTTACTTATGAATATAAATCAATGATTATAACCCTATGGAGTTTGTATGATGGAATGATTATAGTATATATAAAGGTTTTGTAGTCACCAAATGTTTTAAAAAGAGGATTTAAATTGATTGGTGTGAATAATATTTTCACATTAGAGGAAAAAATTGGGTTATTATATATAATAAACTAATAAAATATTACAAATTATTATTATTTAATGAACTAATATTTCCCATTTAGGAATAGAATTTATTAATTAATATTTCAATTCTATGTTTTGAAAATATATTATTTGTGGTGAAATATAATATAGTTCTTGTATTTAATGTAAAAAACATAACTTTATTACAATGTCATTAATATGTTTGATTATTTTTTATGTAATTGTAGAAAATTTGAATACAATAAATAAATTGTATAAATTATTTTATTTAAAATTTTATAAAAACCTATTAGTGTTTTGGACTAGTTTTAATTGATTATGAATTTTGATTTTTATAGCTGTGTTCTATATGGAAAATGACTATGTGTAAAATTTGAAAATTAATATTAGATAAGATCAACAACTTATCTGTAGAATGTTTTTGTTAGTTTTAATGTTTATGGTCAACATGGGGATGTTAATATTTATTTTTCAATTATAATTGGATAATAATATGGATGTTCAACTAGTAAAATAATCTACCACACAAAGAATATTTTATTCATGGAAAAATAATTCTGTTCAATGTCAGTTTCAAATTATATTTTAATTAAAAAATAATTTCTTGATAGTTGAAAAAAACATTTACTATTGAATTCTACTCCAAATTTTGAATAAGTGAACTATCTGTTTTCCATAAAATGATAAAAATTTCATGTGTTTCAAAATTCTAAACAGGAGGTATAATATCAACATACATAGTGAATTTTCATCGTGAGAATTGAAAGGCTAATAAGGAACAACATTAGAATTTATAGAGGGATAAAAATTTATTATTTCTATAAGATATTTCTTATATATTTTCACTTCATGATATTTTATAGTTATCTATAAATTAATTTTTTCTAGGCTAACTTATTTTACATGAGACACTGAGTTTAAACAAACAATGATATATTATTAAAATATTTTTTTTAATATGACAATTATTACTCATCTTCTAGATTAATGTGTATGAATTAGATGAAATAAATTATTTAAAACCTATGTTTTAAATTTTTATAAAATTATTTCATTAATTAGCAGTAAATTTGGATTTAAAATAAAAATCATTTCAAAGTAAAAGATATTTTTTTCTAAAAAACATGTTTTTATACATACAATGTATTTTTATCTAAAAAAATAAAGTTAATCAGTATTTTTGAATGATTTTAATTAATAATATATATATATATATATTATATTTAATATATTATTTTACCATTCATATATTGTTTTCTTATCCATGAGATATCAATATGTATCACGTTTTATGGTTAAAAATGTATATTTCTAAAAAATTATTTTCATCACATTTTTCGCACTTTTTTTTAAAATGAACTTATTAAACCAATATAATTTGAATATTGAAAAATTTATTTTATTTTTAATGAGTATGATAAATTCTTTTCTATGGGACCTTTTTATTTTTGGTTAATATAAATGGTAACCATAGTAAATTTTTTTTACCATGATAAGGGTAAACTGGGAAAATATGCTTAAAACATCGATATAAGGGTTTAAAATTTATTTCAAACAAATATTTATCCTATATGATGAGTTTAGTTTAGAAATTTCAATCCAATTAAAGAATATATGGTCACATGGTGCCATATTTCATTAATTATTACCCTAATATTATTTTATGAAAATGATAAATACAAAATATCACTCTCTTGGCTTTAATTTCACTAAAATATTATTATAAGGATAAAAAGAAGATATATTCATGATTAAATGATTATTTGGAAGATAAATTTATTTTTTATAATATTTTTTATTAATAATTTTTAGTTATTTTTTAATTACTTTAAATTCTTAGGCATTGTCGAAACATTGTTTATCCAATTAATAGAAATATTTAATAAATGATTTCAAATTTTTTAAAAGTAATATAATTCATATAGAATATTACATTTCACTAATATTTTTAATTAATATAATATATTATGTAATATTGAATTTTTGTATTATAATTTCATTGATGTCAAGTTATTGTCGATGTTAAATTAAACTATTACGGTAAAAATGACATTAATGATGTTTTATGAAAATAATTTTTCATTAAATTATTTAAAAATAAAAAAAATCTTCAAATAGGACTACATGGATAAGATAAGATCAAAATATCATTTCATGGTTGTTTCCTCTGGAATTGGGGATGACCTCGTTGGTTTAAGGTTCAAACATTCCAAGCGATTTCTAACGGTTTTTTTCGTAGAACTGGAAACATACAATGATTACATATCCATTTGGACCTACTTTCCAAAGGTAGGTGCTCATTTGTTATGGACCAATGAGGCTTAGGAATTTTCATTGGTCGAGAGGATGGGAGGTCGGACTCATCACACCTTTTTGAGGGGAGTTATTGTCTACTTCGGGACTCTCTTTATAGATTTAAGTTATGTTCGTGAATCCTTATTAAATTACCAACTATAAAATGAGCTTTCCTTTAGATATGACAATAAATGATTAGATATGTAGGAAATTTATAGAATCTTTTATATGTATTCGAGTTTCTTCATCGATAAATAATCATCTGTATTTGTTAGAGATTCTTGGTCAATTGTATCCTTCAACACATAAAAGTCTGTTGGTTATTATGATGACCATACTAGTTTTAAAGCCACTTAGTGGGGCACATCAAGTTTATTGTCATTTAGAAGGACATGGAATATTTCAGAGTTCGGATCGTACCCGCAGATTGGCTACCTACATATCCTTTATTTAGAAAAGGAATTAGAACCCACGTAGTTCGAGTAAGGGAGTATGATTTTTATATATGATTGATGGATCAAAGGAAGATGTCATAATTACTTTTACACTCTAAGCTCACGTGAGTCATGCTCGGTGTGAGAAACAAGAGGTACTGGTAAAACCAGACAATTTTCCCACGAAAGATTCAATCATAAAAAACGATGTGGGGATTATATATGTGAGACTTCCCAAATAGAGATCGGGACTTATTTCGAAGAAGAAGTCCGGGAATAGGGTCTCTAAAAGTATATGTACTTCATGGAGATTTGGATACTCTAACTTGGGGCTTACTCCTGAGGAAGATTCCCAAATTAGGAGGGTACTTATGTTTGGGTTTTACTCCTGAGAAGGAAGCCCAGATAAAAAGTATATTATGACTTGTTAAGGGAAATTATGATTGGGGATTACTCTTGAGAAGGAGGCCCAGGTTAAAGAGGTTTGAAAATTAAGGGACATGGGGCTTACTCCTAAGAAGGATGCCCATATTTGAGACTAGGGATTATTCCTGAAAAGGAAGTCCAGATTTGAGAAAATATGGTTGGGGCTTACTCCTAAAGAGGATGCCCAGATTTATGAACTTTATGACTGGGGCTTACTCCTGAAGAGGATGCCCAAATTTAGGGTATTTGGGGCTTACTCTTGAGGAGGATGCCTAGATTTAGGAACTTTATGATAGGGGATTACTCCTAAGGAGGATGCCCAAATTTAGGGGATTTGGGGCTTACTCCTAAGGAGGATTCCAAGATTTAGAGAATTTGGAATGGGGATTACTCCTAAAAAGGAGGCCCAGATTAGGGAATTAGGATTGGGGTTTACTCTAAAGGAGGATGCCCATGTTTGGAAGTTATGACTGGGGCTTACTCTTGAAAATGAGTCCGAGATAAAGGATTACCTAATCTTAAAGGATGAGGTTAATTGAATGAAATCTCTGACCTTAGTGACATAAAGATAAGTAAATCACTAGATTTGAAGAGATGTTCCACATAATTCTTTTCAGATAAGGAAGCCAACAAGGAAATCTTGCCATAGATGGCTTTGGAGAGAGTTCTGAAGGCTTAATCTTGAAGAGGATAGGTGGATAGGCATAGGAGGGGTGAAATGGACAGGAAGGGAACCAAAAAAAGAGGTGGCGCGCAAGTCTTGCGTGGGCGCGCAAGCCATGGTCGCGCAAGTATACTTGCGCGACACATTGGTACTTGCACGACGGCCAATATTTATGGTAATACTTGGTCGAGGCTTGGCTCAAGCCTTTAGTACTACCTCTGGAGGCTTCCAGAAGAGAGGCGTGCAAGTTAAGTTGAAGGGGTAAGGCGGTGCGCAAGTGTGGCCATTTCCCTTAAGGGATGGACACCTAGGCGCACAAGTGTTGATGAGTTTCAACACTTAGGCCTTACTACCTCTCTTTAGATATTCCGTTATATGTAAGAAATTACCTTAGAAGTGTTCGGAAGCTATGAGAAGATACTAGGGCACCGGGAGCTCAAATCTGAGTTTATGGAATTTTTTCTCCCGAAATGGGGGGCCCACAGGGGGTATTTATAGGCTGGAGAAGACCCTGGGAAAATTCCAAATAAGGCACGCAAGTCACCTGCGTGACTAAGGGGCGGAACACAAGTATACTTTTGCGACCTTGTTGGAACTTGAGCGACCCAACTGCATTTGAATCTTGGTTCATGCCTTTGTCAATTTTTGATGTTTCTTCAAAGGATGAATCACTTTTGGTTCAAGGTATTTCCCTTTACATTCCATTAGACTCTGTGACGGAAAGGAGCATAAAAAAAAGTCCCCCCTCTGAGTGGGATCCGAAAGAAATGAGGGTATGACTCTGAGGAAAAGAAGAAAACCAATGAACATGCGACACACAAGTTATGTTGAGCGCGCAAATTGTGGCACACAAGTGTTTGATCCACGCAGGCGTCGGCACGCAAACGTGTGTCCTGGCCTATATATATGCGGCCAATTCTCGCGCAAAGCACCAAATTTTAGAATTTCGAGCTCTCGTCGCGCAAGTTGTCTTCACCGTGGAAGTTGCTATATTTTCCACTATTTCATTACTGTCGCGATGCTGTCAAGGTATTTGGACTTGAGCGGTGATACTTTCACGCCAAAAACTTACGTCACACATCCATACTTGCACGACACATCCATACTTGCGCGCCAAAATTAGACTTGAGTGCCTTAATGCCTTAGCCATTTTATCAAATTTCTTCAAAAATTTTATGAAAAATCAACCCATTTTATAGTTAATTTATTCAACTTTTGTGCAGATTCAATGGCTCCCAAGAGAATCGGAATGGATGATGAACTTGCTAGCAAGTGAATTGATGATATGATGAGCATCATTGGCCATGATTACTATACTGTTTGCGACAGAACTCTCCTAGATTTGGCCAAGTGCCTGAAGAAGTATCATCTTGATTTCCCACAAAGCATCTATCTGCCTTGGTATGGCTACGGTCATCTGCGAGACGTTACCATTCCAGAGGTAAATAACTATCTCCCAATTTCTTGGTTTCATAATTATACCAATTTTTCTTCAGCAAATATATCATGTGGAGGAGAATTTATAAATTCTGGAATAGTAGAGAAGGCTCATATGATTCATCATATCCCTTGTATGCCGGATCTGAAACCTCACAATCCTGAGCTGCATCCACATTGTTATCCTTCAATCTTCCGAAATTTTCAGATGCATCAATCCAAAGCCTGGAAGAAGAGCTAGGACTTCCATCCTGGAGGAGGTGTAAAGCCATCATTGATGTGAGAATATTGGGTAGGACAAACCTGTGCAGAGTTTGTCGAGGATTTTAAAGGAGTTGCGATATATGAAGCCGTCTGGGCTGGGAAAACATATGTTTATAGGCATGATAACTTCGTGCCAGAGATACTCAGCCATTAGAGCCCAGAAACCAATTCTTTCCATCTGACTCATGGAGAAGTAGGCATCAGTCTGTGGGATGTCCAAAAGATCTCTGGGGATCCAATTTTGGGTGATATGTGTGATGATTTCATCCCTCCCAAGGTGACTTGGAATGATTTGGAGAAGACTCCATCTTTAGCTTGGGAATTATTGAAAATCTTCCATAAGCTCAAGAGTTCAGAGACCTCCTTAAATCATTCTAGAATGGATATTCATCCAGAGGAGTGGATGAATATGTTTCTTGTCTAGAAGTAGGATAAGGATTCGGAGGAGAAGGGATCTAAGGAGAAGGGATCCAAAAAAAAAATCCCACTCGTCCTACATCCTGCCCCAAAATAGAGAAGAGGGGTGCTCTTGGCACATTCTGGATGACCCTAGAAGAAGGATAATTTGAGAAGTGGGGATATGAGGTGAATCAGAGGATCACAAAAAGCCTCTTTTGGTGGGCTTCTTGGCCTTGTGGTTCAGTGTTTATCCCTTTCCAGTCAGGGACTCAAAGGGACGTGTTAGGCCAGGGACATTCGTTATCGCAGCTAAATTAGATGAGGGGAAAATGGTTGGGTTGGCTACCCCCATTTTAGCAAAGATTCATAGGAGCTTACTCCATGTATTCATGGGTAAGTCTCATTTGATAATAGTGGTACCATTCCTATAACACCCCAAGATTCCACAGTACGCTTCTCTTTCAATAATGCAATAACTTGCATTGTACACAATTTCGATATTCTAACACATCACGACCAATCAAAGTAGCCGTTATGAATAGTAATACCTACTTTTTGAAATTATTTAAATTTTATTTTTCCAAATGGAATTCATTTTTGGATTCAGAATATCGAAATTTGCCTATGTTGAATTTTTTGTATTTTTCTGAGAACTTCCGATTTTCGATGAATAGTGAAAAATACTTAAAAACAACTGTTGAGACAATAAGGTTTCCCTTATGACTTTTCCATTCCTTCTTGTTTTGAAAATCACAAACACCTTATCTTTAAGAAAATTTCTTTCTTAAGGAAAATTTCTTTTATAAGGAAATTTGCTTTTATAAGGAAAATTGCTTTTATAAGGAAAATTGCTTTCTTAAGGAAAATCGCTTTTATAAGAAAAATTATCCTTATCATTTTTTTTTCATCCATATTTTTCTTAAGTATGAGATTAAGATTCATTTTCTCGGAATCATTAAAACTTTGATATAAAGCATTCTATTTTAGGATTCGGATTCTGGATAAGAACTATAAGGAAGTTTCAATCCGAATTCCGGATATGAACTCTGACTAAGTTCTATTCCAGATTCAGGATACGAATTCTGAAGAAGAATTATCATTACGAATTCTAATGAAGAAATCTCATTCCGAATTCCCGTTACGAATTCTAATGACGAATTCTCATTACGAATTATGATGGCGAATTCCCATTATGAATTCTGATGACGAATTCTCATTACGAATTCTGATGACGAATTCTGATTACGAATCCTGATGATGAATTCTCATTACGATTTCTGATGACGAATTCCTATTCTGAATTCTCATTCCAAATTCACCTATTAAACAGAATTTGAGTATCTTTGTTTTATACACTCTGAATTAATTTAGACTCCGAAAAATATCTTTGTTTGACTCCGAACTTTTATATTGCTTACACTTCTAAAATTTGTCTACTCTTTATTATTGTTCTTTACACTCCGAACCTTCACTCCGAATTTTTCATTCCGAACTTTTATGTTAGAGTTAAAACGATGTCGTACATTCTGTTATACTTGTTTTGTTATAAAACGATGTCATCTATTTTGTTATAAACTAACCGTTGTCTAAGTGACACGTGTACAGGTCCCTCCGATCTTTAAGGAAAATATGACCGTTGGAGAAGGAGCCGACCTTACCTATAAATAGGAGCTCATTTGAAAGAGCTCGAGACTGATGACAGATGAACAAATTGGTTTTGTGCATACATGCTGTTGAGGTGATTTCTAGAGAGAGATGGTCTTATTAACTCTCAAAGCTTTGTGCGACTCCGAATGTTGGTGATTACATTCGAGGGCTTCCGGGGATAGGAAGACAGAGGTGCCGACTACCTTAAAGTTCTAGGGCTCTCTTTCTGAGGAAGACAGAGGTTGCCAACTACCTTGAAGTTGAGGGCTTGCGAGGATAGCAAGACAGAGACTCCGATCTTTGTATCGAGGGCTTACCCTGGTGTGGGTAAGACAGACTTGCTTGATAGTATAAATCAAGGGACCTTTATCCAAGGTTGTTGGATACCCTTCTCTTTGGGTTAAAAGACTTATATTTTGTTACTAGTAGTTCTACTACTTGTTTCTATTCCGCTGCATTTTGTAATATAAGTAAAGTATTACTTTCTTATACTTCCTTACTTGTACTCTGATTAATTTAGATTCTATACGCTTTAAGGTAGAATCTCATATTGTAACCTTTTGTTAAGTTTCAATTTCCGGAACCATCTTTCCGGAACCCTCATTCGGAATCTCTTTCCTAGTTTGCATTCGGTGTTAGAGAAGTGTTGTGAATTTTCTTAGTTTAACTTTGTTAAACTTAGCCCTTTTCCTTTGCTTAAGGAAAACATAGTTATTCTTAACTAACTTTAAAGGTTCCAAAGGAATTTTTAAACTATACAATTCACCTCCCCTCTTGTATATTGAGCATCTCATACTATATTTCGATCCTACAACAACTTTTTTAATATAAATAATTTATAGCGATAAATTATACTATTGAGTGGTTTTAATGTATAATTAGAATATAATTTTACCATTTTATCCAATTTTTTTCATTAGAATTAATTTCATTTTGAAATTGGACACAAACAATTGTCAACCTTTTGATTAGACCTTTTCTTAATAAAACTCCTTATGAGTTATGGAATGGTAGAAAACCAAGACTATCCTACTTCAAGGTTATTGGTTGCAAAGTATTCATTTTGAATACTAAAGATAACTTACATAAATTTGCACCAAAATATGATGAAGGAATTTTCTTAGGTTATTCCACAACTTCTAAGGCTTATAGAGTTTTTAATAAAAATACATGCACTATTGAGGAAATAGTACATGTAAAATTTGATGAATCAGAGCCTTTTGTTTTTAAACCTTCTCAACTTACATCTCCGGATGTGTTTTCAAAAACTGATTATCAACCTTTGATAGAAGAACCTTCTGATAAGGAAATTGTTCTAGAAGATACTTCTGAAACATTTACCCCAGAAGACTTTCTACCCTATGTTGATGAATAGATTTTACAAAACCCAAATCAGGTGTTTCTTAAGAATCATCCCAGTGATAGTATCATTGGTGATGTAAACCAACCTGTAAGGACTAGAAGTTCCTTAAGAAATGAAGTAGAATATCCAGCAGTTCTTTCCCAATTAGAACCTAAAATCACTGATTAAGCTTTAAGTGATGATGATTGGATTAAAGCCATGCAAGATGAACTAAATGAATTCGAAAGGAATAAAGTCTGGACCTTGGTTGAAAGACCTAAGGAAACTTCTGTTAGTGGAGTAAAATGGGTTTTCAGAAATAAATGTGATGAAAATGTAGTCATTGTTAGAAATAAAGCCAGACTTGTTGCTAAAGGCTATAATCAGCAAGAAGGAATAGACTATGAAGAAACCTATGCTCCAGTATCTAGACTTGAATCTATCCGTATTCTACTTGCCTTTGCAGCCTTCTTTAATTTCAAACTTTTCCAAATGGATGTGAAATTTTCTTTTCTTAACGGTTATGTTCAAGAGGAATTTTTTGTTGAACAACCTCCTAGCTTTGAAGATACAAAACATCCTGATCATGTTTTTAGACTTACCAAAGCGTTGTATGGCCTTAAACAAGCCCCACGAGCATGGTATGATAGACTCACTAGATTTTTGCTTCAAAATAACTATGTTAAGGGAAATGCATATCCAACCCTTTTTATAAAGAAAGATAAGAAAAATGTTTTGATTGTTCAAATTTATGTTGATGACATTATATTTGGTTCAACTCAGCAATCTTTGACTGACTCTTTTGCTAGTCTAATGAAATCTGAGTTTGAAATGAGTATGATGGGTGAGTTAACATTTTTCCTTGGTTTTCAAATTTCTCAAAAACCAGAAGGAATCTACATATCTCAACATAAGTATATTAAATATCTTCTAAAAGAGTATGGTTATGACAACACTAAGAGTATATGTAATCCCATTGGTACCTCAAACTCTTTAGATCTTGATGAAGCTAGGAAACCAGTAGATCAAAAATCTTTTAGAGGTATGATAGTAATTCTACTTTACTTAACATCTAGTCGACCAGAATTAATGTTTTCAATATGCTTATGTGCAAGATATCAATCCAATCCAAAGGAATCTCACTTAAAGGCAGTAAAAATAATTTTTCGCTACCCTAAGGGAACCATGGATCTAGGATTATTTTATACTTCTGGAAATGATTTTGTTCTAAAATGCTTTTCTGATGTTGACTTTGGTGGATGTAGAATGGATAGAAAGAGTACATCCGGAACTTGTCATTTCTTAGGAGATTTTCTAGTTTCTTGGTCCTGAAAGAAGCAACATTTTGTAGCACTTTCCACTGCTGAAGCTGAATATGTAGCAGCAGGAAGTTGTTGTGCACAAGTGTTGTGGATGCAACACACACTCACAGACTATGGCTTGAGTTTTACTAAAACTCAAATTTTGTGTGATAACACAAGTGCCATTTCCCTAAGTAAAAACCCTGCACATCACTCTCGTGCAAAACACATAGATATTAGGCATCACTTTCTTAGGGATCACACACTTAAAGTAGATATTATTCTTCAGTTTATCGGAACGCAAGATCAACTTGCTGATATTTTCACAAAATCTTTGCCTTCTGATTGATTTGAATATATTAAACAAAAGTTAGGAATGATAACCATAAGGTAATCTTTCTTAATTAACTTTCCGTTGAAAAAGTCTCCTTACAGTAATAAACTCCTTTTCATAGGGGGAGTACATTTGATTGTTTGTTTAACAAAGTTTTTCAAAATTTATTTTCAAACATTTCAGAACAACGATTTCCGGAATGGAACTTCCGGAACTAAATTTTTTGATTGGACAGTTTCGTATAGAATACATCTGTAATGGAAGTGTTCTTATTGAAAATTTCCGGAATGAAAATTTATGTACTGGCAGTTTCATAACAAGGTTTTTGTATCGATGTTTTTACTCATAATGTATTTTTCGTAATGTATTTTTCGTACTAAGTTCTTCGTACTGTTTTTTCTTCTTAAGTTAGTTCTTCGTACTGTTTTTTCTTCTTAAGTTTGTTTTTCGTACTAAGTATATTTTTCATAGTAAAATTTTTGAGAAATCAGCCATTACGAATAATTCCCTAAGCCAATCCGAAAGGTATGATTTCCTTCCTCATGTTTTCGTAGTCATATTTTACTTGCTAGAATTTTCTTGTACTAAGTTTTCGGATTATAGTTTTCTTGAATCTTTGTTTTAATAAAAACCTCAAAAAGACCGGATTCAAGTTTTCAACCGCCAGATCTGATCGCAGCTCATTCCAACTGTTAGATCAACTGTGGAATGTGAACCATCATCTCATCGCATATATAAAGGGGACCCAAATTCTTGTCCCACATCGGTTTCAAGCTCTTGCATCCTGAAGCTCTGCCCCTCTATTTTAAGGCCGTTCCGAACCTCAGTTTTCTCAGCTCCGAACTTCAGTCTTTTCCGTTCCGTACTTTCCAGAGGATTTCAGATTCGAATGTCGGCAGAGTTAGCATCTCAATAAATGTCTTCCACCAAGCCTATTTCTCAGTGGTTAGTTTACAGAGAATGGTTAGTCCATCCGGATTTCTTCAACAACTATGATTCCCTTATCTCAAAGAACATTAAGTTGAATGGATGGGAAGAAGTTGCGGTGTCAAAAACCGGGAATCAAGATGAGGTATATTCAGATTTACTTGTTGAGTTTTATGAATCAGTTTCCTTCTTTAAGGAAGATGATAGGGAGATGTTTTATTTCAAGTCGTATGGCAAGACCTACAAACTTTCTTACACCAAGGCTGCAAGCTTAGTAGGATTGTCTTATGAAGGAGAAGCCGAGTTTATTTCACATGTGTTTCCAGACTCTAAGGGTAGCTTCAACAAGGAAAAAGCCTTAGAAACTCTCGGACTGGCTGATGACAAGGCTCCGAAGATTGCAAGTCTATCTACAAACTTCCGGATTCTGGAGTTATGGGTGCAAGGACTTATCGTACCGAGGAAAGGTGATAAAGATAGCTTGAAGAAAAGTGAGATCTATATCTTAGATTTCCTGATAAATCTAAGGAAGTTCAATTTGATGAAGCATATTCTTCTTACTATTGAAAATTTGAAGAAGGGGAATCTGAGAGCTCTGATTATTATGTATCCAGCAATTCTCTCCAAGTTGATTGTTCAGTGTCTTGAGTCTTTCAAGGAGGCTTGAAAATCTAAGCCAAGATTTTGCAAGATCATGCTGGTCAGCGATGGTACTGTTAAGAGGATGGATGTGGATTTCAACAAGGAGATTGGAGAGTTCGTTGACTTGCCTAATCAAGAAGAAACTGTTTCGAAGGTTGCTGAACCGGAATCATCCAAACCAGTGAAGAAAAGGAATTTGAAGGAATTTGCAGCTGTAGTCGAAGATCCTAAGTTTAAGGAAGCTCAAACCGCACCTCCCAAACCAAAGAAGAAGAAGACCTATCCTGATGAGGTCGTTGCGAAGTGGAGAGAAAACAAAGAGAAAAGGAAAGAAGGGGATCCGCAGTTCGGATTGGACCCTGTGGAAGCTAAGGCATTAAAGGAGAGAACTACTAATGAGCTTGAAAAAAAAGAAAAGAAGAAGAAGCTAAAGAAAAAGATGACAGAAGCCGAGGCAGTCCAAGCGTTGTTAAAGTTTAATGAAATAGTATCCGAAAGCATCCTAGTTCCGAGATCTTTCTCCCTGGAATCTCTACCTGAGACTCCAGGAAGAAACCTTGATTTTCCGGAAGTAACTACAGCTGAGCAAGTTGAGAAAATTGAGCAAATTCAGCAAGTGGGAGAGCAAGAAGAAGTTGCTAAAGGAAGTGGTGAAACAGGAGATCTTTTGAAACAAGTGGATGATTATAAAGGATCACCTTCAGAACATCTATCACTCCGAACTTCAGAGGCTGAATCCTCTAAGTTAGTAACTCCAGAGAAGGATAAGGATGAGGAAGATGTTGTTCAGAAAGTTGTTGATGAGATTATTCAAGTATCTACCGGGGAGCAGAAAACTCCTGATCAAGAATCAATTCCGAAGAAAGACAAGGGAAAGCAACTTCTTGTTGAAACTCCGAAATCAGTGGCTAGCAAGAAAAGAGAATATGGTGATTCATCTAAAAGGAAGTTGGAGCTTATTGAGGAAGAAAACTCTCCAAGCAAGATTTCAGATTCGGAGTCATCATCGTTGGGGCATGATTTTGTTGTCCAGTCTTTAAAGAAGTTGGTAGGATCCATTCCGACCTTCTCTAGTATCGACTCAAGATTCCAGATGCTCCAACATGCGTTGAATCAGAAAACCGACTCCGTATCTATGGTTATGGACAAGTGCGTTGAGATTGAAGCTTAGTTCAAAACATTCTTTGTTGGTTACGAAGCTCATAAAAGATCTTGCAAGAGGATGACAAGCCGGTTGAAGAAGACTGTGGAAGAGATGAGGTTTCTTGATGAGTTTCAAGACAATGTTAAAGATGACTTTGAGATCGAGGATAAGAAGATAAATGAGCTGACTTCCTCCTTTGAAGAAAAGCTGACCGAAGAAAAGAACTTACGGATTCAAGAAGTCAGGGATCTGAATGGGAAACTGAATTCTGTTTCTCAGAACTGGAAATTTGAAAGGGATCATCGGATCGATTTTGAACAAAGGATGAAGGCTCAGGACGAAAAGATCAAAGCTCAGGAAGAAAAGTTGAAAGCCCAGGAAGAAAAAATTGAAGCTCAATCCGCAAGAATAGTGGTCTTAGAGAAACAAGCTGAAGAAGATCATAAAGACCTGAAGAAGATTAAGACTATTCTTAAGGGGCTCTTATCGAAGGAGAAAGATCCGAAATAACCAAATCCGATCTTTTTGTTGTATTCCTTTTGTTACTGACTTTCCAAATCTAATGAAAATTTTGTATCTCGTTTCCATTATTGTCATTATTAATCTTTCAGGTACTTTGTTATTTTTTTCCATTCCCTCCAATTATTTTTGAAAATCACAAAGGGGGAGAAGTAAAATATCCTTAAGAAAAAGAGGAACTCTAATAAGAGTTGATCAAAGGGGGAGAAAGAAAAATACCCAAGGAAAAAGAACTCTAATAAGAGTTTGTTTAAGGGGGAGTTTTTCTTAAAGAAGACCTTCTTATGAAATATCACTCCGGAAATATGAATACGATCCTTAGAGTTTCAAAGCCTAAGGGGGAGTTAGTCGTATTCATCTATATCCTTAAAACAAGGGAGATAAGCATTAATATGTTTCTTTCTTCTTAGAATTTTTTTTCGTTAGGATGTTTGTGCTTTCCAAAAAGGGGGAGATTGTTGAGTCAATAAGGTTTTCCTTATGACTTTTCCATTCCTTCTTGTTTTGAAAATCACAAACACCTTATCTTTAAGAAAATTGCTTTCTTAAGGAAAATTTCTTTTATAAGGAAATTTTCTTTTATAAGGAAAATTGCTTTTATAAGGAAAATTGATTTCTTAAGGAAAATCGCTTTTATAAGAAAAATTATCCTTATCAATTTTTTTATCCATATTTTTCTTAAGTATGAGATTCAGATTCATTTTCTCAGAATCATTAAAACTTTGATATAAAGAATTCTGTTTTAGGATTCGGATTCTGGATAAGAACTATAAGGAAGTTTCATTCCGAATTCCGGATATGAAGTCTGATTAAGTTCTATTCCAGATTCAGTATACGAATTCTGAAAAAAAATTCTCATTACTAATTCTAATGAAGAAATCTCATTCCGAATTCCCGTTACGAATTCTAATGACGAATTCTCATTATGAATTCTGATGACGAATTCTCATTACGAATTCTGATGACGAATTCTCATTACGAATTCTGATGACGAATTCTCATTACGAATCCTGAAGATGAATTCTCATTACGAATTCTGATGACGAATTCCTATTCCGAATTCTCATTCCAAATTCACCTATTAAACAGAATTTGAGTATCTTTGTTTTATACACTCTGAATTAATTTAGACTCCGAAAAATATCTTTGTTTGACTCCGAACTTTTATATTGCTTACACTTCTAAAATTTGTCTACTCTTTACTATTGTTCTTTACACTCCGAACCTTCACTTCGAAGTTTTAATTCCGAACTTTTATGTTAGAGTTAAAACGATGTCGTACATTCTGTTATACTTGTTTTGTTATAAAACAATGTCGTCTGTTTTGTTATAAACTAACCGTTGTCTAAGTGACACGTGTACAGGTCCCTCCGATCTTTAAGGAAAATATGACCGTTGGAGAAGGAGCCGACCTTACCTATAAATAGGATCTCATTTGAAAGAGCTCAAGACTGAGGACATATGAACAACTTGGTTTTGTGCATACATGCTGTTTAAGTGATTTCTAGAGAGAGAGGCTCTTATTAACTCTCAAAACTTCGTGCGACTCTGAATGTTGGTGATTACATTCGAGGGCTTCCGGGGATAGGAAGACAGAGGTGCCGACTACCTTAAAGTTCGAGGGATTTCTTGCTGAGGAAGACAGAGGTTGCCAACTACCTTGAAGTTGAGGGCTAGCAGGTATATCAAGACAGAGACTCCGATCTTCGTATCGAGGGCTTACCCTAGTGTGGGTAAGACAGACTTGCTTGATAGTATAAATCAAGGGACCTTTATCCAAGGTTGTTGGATACCCTTCTCTTTGGGTTAAAAGACTTATATTTTGTTACTAGTAGTTCTACTAATTGTTTCTATTCCGCTGCATTTTGTAATATAAGGAAAGTATAACTTTCTTATACTTCCTTACTTGTACTCTGATTAATTTAGATTCTATACGCTTTAAGGTAGAATCTCATATTGTAACCTTTTGTTAAGTTTCAATTTCCGGAACCATCTTTCCGGAACCCTCATTCGGAATCTCTTTCCTAGTTTGCATTCGGTGTTAGAGAAGTGTTGTGAATTTTCTTAGTTTAACTTTGTTAAACTTAGCCCTTTTCCTTTGCTTAAGGAAAACATAGTTATTCTTAACTAACTTTAAAGGTTCCAAAGGAATTTTTAAAGTATACAATTCACCCCCCCTCTTGTATATTGAGAATCTCATACTATATTTCGATCCTACAATTGGTATCAGAGTTTGGAAACCTCTTACTCTATACCAATCTTACATTTGGTATCAGAGCAGGTTACTGAAATACTTGTACTCACATACAAATTTTTCTTGCACACTTTAACCTTCCGAACTTTTCTAATTCCGAACTTTGTTATTACGATTCTTTGCTACTAACAAGTTTGTGTGCAAAGTTATATCTGGTATGGCAGGAATTAATGTCAGATCAATTGACAATCTGAATCCTACAAGACCACCTATATTTGATGGTAATGACTATGAATACTGGAGAGATCGTATGAAGACTTTTGTTATCAATACTGGAGTAGACAACTTTGTTATGCTTACTGGTGATTATAAAATTACTGACATGGAAGTTAGAACCTTTACTAACTAGGAAAAGCATGAATATCAACTCAACTATAAGGTACGCAATACTTTACTATGTTCAATGACCAGAAATATATATAGCCAAATTTCTTCTTTTGAAGCAGCTAATTGTATATGGAAGAAGTTAGAGGTTACACACTTTGGGACTTCTAAAGTGATTGAGACTAGAAGAGCTATGCTGAGAGCTGAATATCATGGCTTCAATTTTCCTTATGGAGAACCTATCTGTAAAGTTCAACAAAGATTTATGACCATTGTCAACAGTCTACAATCTATGGGAGAAAAAGGTTTAGATGATGAAGCTCTTGTGGACAAGATAATTGACATTATGCCCAATGATTGGGAATCCAAGAGAACAGCTATAGATGAGAACAGGAAGGTCACTCAAATTACTCTTGATGAATTATTTGGAACTCTTCTACAACATGAAACTAGAATGAAGAGAGATGCTGACAACATCAAGAAGAAGAATGGGAATGGTACAGTTGCTTTTACTACAACTTCAAATCAGATGAAAGCTAAGACTCCTGAGAGAGTAACCAGATCCAAGTCTAAGAAAGTTATTTTCCAATCTGAATCTAGTGAGAGTGAAGTCTCAGAAAATGAATTAGCCAATCTTGCTCGAAGGATGAACAAGATAGCTGGACATAGAAATTTTCAATCTATGTATAAGAAAAAGGATAGGAAAGATAAGAAAGATGGTGAAGTTACTTGTTATGAATGCAAAAGAGCTGGACAGATTAGACCAGATTGTCCTATGCTCAAAAAGAAAGAAAGGAAGGAAATACATTCAGACAGGAACAGAAAGAAGTATTATAAAGCTAAAGCGAAGAAAGTTCTGAAAGCTAATGTTACCTGGAGTGCCAGTGGTGGTGAATCTTCAGATGAATCTTCTGATTATGAATCTCCAGGACAGAAGAATCTTAGTCTTATAGCCAGATTACCTATTGATAATCATTGTCTTATGGCTAAGGTACGAAATGCTGAATCATTGACCAATGTTTCTTTAAATTCTAATGATAGTAAGTATTATAACTCATCTGATGAAGAATCATCTTCTGATGAAGAAAATACTTTACCTACTTATGAAGAAGTCTCTAGGTTTGCTGAACTTCATGAGATTGAGAATTCCAAACTCAACAAGAAACTTGACAAAGCAAACTCTATGAATTCTATTCTTACAAAAGAGATATCAGATCTTTCTAAAGATCTTGATAAGAAAAATTCTGATTTTGAAAGTATTTCAAAAAATCATAAGGAAGTAAGTTCTGAGAAGAACAAACGTTCTAAAGAGTTAGAAAAAGTAATTTCTAATAAAATATTTTCGAGCCTAACTGTAGTTCTAAAACTAATGACTTTGAGGATAAAAACTTGGTTGTAAAACTCAAGTCCGAAATTTTTTCCTTAAAGAAGTGTTTATCAAAATTTACCCATGGTAAGGAAAATTTTGATAAGATGTATTCCCAAATACGACCGTTAAGAAATAAATCCGAATTTGGTTATACCCATGAAAAACCTATTTTCAGTAACAATTATTTTGTTCCTCAAAGTGATCCATCTTGTACCAAGTGTCAATGTGGTGGTCACTGGGCAAATAATTGTTCCTTAAACAAAACCCAATATTTAGGATTTCATAAAGCTTACTTTTCTAAGAAGATGTGGGTTCCTAAAATTTTATTGTCTGGAAATATCGGATCCAAACAAGTTTGGATTCCGAAAGTCTAATTTTCTTCTTGATTTCAGGATAATAAAGAAAGTACCAGCAACAATACATGGTACATGGATAGTGGATGTTCCTGGCACATGACTGGTAACAAACGGTTTTCTGAAAAGATTATCAAAACGAAAGGAGGAAAGGTAACTTTCGGAGACAATGCTAAGGGAGAGATTGTTGGTATTGGTAATATTGTTCTTTTAGGTAAAACCTTGATTTCAAATGTTCTTTTTGTTAAGGGGCTTAAGCACAACCTCATTATCATAAGTCAGTTATGTGATGAAGGTTACCTTGTGAATTTTAGGAATGATAAGTGTTTAGGTCACAATTCCAAGGAAGAATTTATTCTCTCAACCAACAGGCAAGAGAATGTTTACACCTTAAATTTAGAAGACCTAAGAAGCCAAGATCTACCTTGCCTAAGTGCAATAGAAGATCATTCCTGGTTATGGCATAGAAGATTAGGACATTGTAACCTTAGGAACCTATGTAAACTCTCTAAGAAGAAACTAGTTAAGGATCTACCAGAGCTTAGATTTGATTCTTCTAGAGTTTGTGATCCTTGTCAATATGTCATGCAACATAAATCTAGTTTTAAGTCAATCGGTGAAGTCTCAAAAACTGATGCATTACAGTTAGTGCACATGGATCTTTTTGGTCCAACACAAACTGGAAGCATTGGAGGCAAATACTATGTGTTTGTTCTAGTTGATGATTACACTAGATTTACTTGGGTCTATTTTCTAGCAAAGAAATCTGAAGCTTTTTCCTATTTCAAAAGTTTTAGAGATCAAGTTAAAAATTAGAAAAACCTTCCATTGAAAACTATTCATAGTGATCACGGAGGAGAATTTCAAAATTCTGATTTTGAAACTTTTTGTAGTAAGAAAGGTATTACTCACAGTTTTTCAGCACCTAGAACTCCTCAACAGAATGGTGTAGTTGAAAGAAAAATAGAATTCTTCAAGAGATAACTAGAACCATGTTGAGTGAATATTCTATTGCTAGACATTTCTGGGCTGAAGCTGTAAGTACTTCTTGCTATACTATAAATCGAGTTTTGATTAGACCTTTTCTTAATAAAAATCCTTATGAGTTATGGAATGGTAGAAAACCAAGACTATCCTACTTCAAGGTTTTTGGTTGCAAAGTATTCATTTTGAATACTAAAGATAACTTACATAAATTCACACCAAAATCTGATGAAGGAATTTTCTTAGGTTATTCCACAACTTCTAAGGATTATAGAGTTTTTAATAAAAACACCTGCACTGTTGAGGAAACAGTACATGTAAAATTTGATGAATCAGATCCTTTTGTTTTTAAACCTTCTCAACTTACATCTCCGGATGTGTTTTCAAAAACTGATTATCATCATTTGATAGAAGAACCTTCTGATAAGGAAATTGTTCTAGAAGATACTTCTGAAACATTTACCCCAGAAGACTTTCTACCCTATGTTGATGAACAGATTTTACAAAACCCAAATCAGGTGTTTCTTAAGAATCATCCCAGTGATAGTATCATTGGTGATGTAAACCAACCTATAAGGACTAGAAGTTCCTTAAGAAATGAAGCAGAACATCTAGCAGTTCTTTCCCAATTAGAACCTAAAAGCACTGATTAAGCTTTAGGTGATGATGATTGGATTAAAGCAATGCAAGATGAACTAAATGAATTCGAAAGGAATAAAGTCTGGACCTTGGTTGAAAGACCTAAGGAAACTTCTGTTATTGGAGTAAAATGGGTTTTCAGAAATAAATGTGATGAAAATGGAGTCATTGTTAGAAATAAAGCTAGACTTGTTGCTAAAGGCTATAATCAGCAAGAAGGAATAGAATATGAAGAAACCTATGCTCCAGTAGCTAGACTTGAATCTATCCGTATTATACTTTCCTTTACAGCCTTCTTTAATTTCAAACTTTTCCAAATGGATGTGAAATGTGCTTTTCTTAACGGTTATGTTCAAGAGGAAGTTTTTGTTGAACAACCTCCTGGCTTTGAAGATACAAAACATCCTGATCATGTTTTTAGACTTACCAAAGCTTTGTATGGCCTTAAACAAGCCCCACGAGCATGGTATGATAGACTCACTGGATTTTTTCTTCAAAATAACTATGTTAAGGGAAATGCAGATCCAACCCTTTTTATAAATAAAGATAAGAAAAATGTTTTGATTGTTCAAATTTATGTTGATGACATTATATTTGGTTCAACTCAGCAATCTTTGACTGACTCTTTTGCTAGTCTAATGAAATATGAGTTTGAAATGAGTATGATGGGTGAGTTAACATTTTTCCTTGGTTTTCAAATTTCTCAAAAACCAGAAGGAATCTACATATCCCAACATAAGCATATTAAAGATATTCTTAAAAAGTATGGTTATGACAACACTAAGAGTATATGTACTCCCATTGGTACCTCAAACTCTTTAGATCTTGATGAAGCTAGGAAACCAGTAGATCAAACATCTTTTAGAGGTATGATAGGAATTCTACTTTACTTAACAGCTAGTCAACCAGACTTAATGTTTTCAATATGCTTATGTGCAAGATATCAATCCAATCCAAAGGAATCTCACATAAAGGCAGTAAAAATAATTTTTCGCTACCTTAAGGGAACCATGGATCTAGGATTATTTTATACTTTTGGAAATGATTTTGTTCTAAAAAGCTTTTCTGATGCTGACTTTGGTGGATGTAGAATGGATAGAAAGAGTATATCCGGAACTTGTAATTTCTTAGGAGATTCTCTAGTTTCTTGGTCCTGCAAGAAGCAACATTCTGTAGCACTTTCCACTACTGAAGCTGAATATGTAGCAGCTGGAAGTTGTTGTGCACAAGTGTTGTGGATGCAACACACACTCACAGACTATGGATTGAGTTTTACTAAAACTCAAATTTTGTGTGATAACACAAGTGCCATTGCCCTAAGTAAAAACCCTTCAAATCACTCTCGTGCAAAACACATAGATATTAGGCATCACTTTCTTAGGGATCACACACTTAAAGGAGATATTATTCTTCAGTTTATCGGAATGCAAGATCAACTTGCTGATATTTTCACAAAATCTTTGCCTTCTGATAGATTTGAATATATTAAACAAAAGTTAGGAATGATAACCATAAGGTAATCTTTCTTAATTAACTTTCTGTTGAAAAAGTCTCCTTACAGTAATAAACTCCTTTTCATAGGGGGAGTACATTTGATTGTTTGTTTAACAAAGTTTTTCAAAATTTATTTTCAAACTTTTCGGAACAACGATTTCCAGAATGGAACTTCCGGAACTAAATTTTTTGATTGGACAGTTTCGTATAGAATTCATATGGAATGGAAGTGTTCTTATTGAAAATTTCCGGAATGAAAATTTATGTACTGGCAGTTTCATAACCAGGTTTTTGTATCGATGTTTTTACTCATAATGTATTTTTCGTAATATATTTTTCATACTAAGTTCTTCGTACTGTTTTTTCTTCTTAAGTTATTTCTTCATACAGTTTTTTCTTCTGAAGTTTGTTTTTCGTACTAAGTTTATTTTTCATAGTAAATTTTTTGAGAAATCAGCCATTACGAATAATTCCCTAAGCCAATGCGAAAGGTATGATTTACTTCCTCATGTTTTCGTAGTCATATTTTACTTGCTAGAATTTTCTTGTACTAAGTTTTCGGATTATAGTTTTCTTAAATCTTTGTTTTAATAAAAACCTCAAAAAGACCGGATTCAAGTTTTCAACCGCCAGATCTGATCGCAGCTCATTCCAACTGTTAGATCAACTGTGGAATGTGAACCGTCATCTCGTCGCCTATATAAAGGGGACCCAAATTCTCGTCCCAGATCGTTTTCAAGCTATTGCGTTCTGAAGCTCTGCCCCTCTGTTTTAAGGCCGTTCCAAACCTCAGTTTTCTCAGCTCCGAACTTTAGTCTTTTCCGTTCCGTACTTTCCAGAGGATTTCAGATCCGAATGTCGGCAGAGTTAGCATCTCAAGAAATGTCTTCCACCAAGCCTATTTCTCAGTGGTTAGTTTACAGAGAAAGGTTAGTCCATCCGGATTTCTTCAACAACTATGATTCCCTTATCTCAAAGAACATTAAGTTGAATGGCTGGGAAGAAGTTGCGGTGTCGAAAACCGGGAATCAAGATGAGGTATATTCAGATTTACTTATCGAGTTTTATGAATCAGTTTCCTTCTTTAAGGAAGATGATAGGGAGAAATTTTCTTTCAAGTCGTATGGCAAGACCTACAAACTTTATTACACCAAGGCTGCAAGCTTGGTAGGATTGTCTTATGAAGGAGAAGCCGAGTTTATTTCTTTTGTGTTGCCAGACTCTAAGGGTAGCTTCAACAAGGAAAAAGCCTAAGAAACTCTCGGACTGGCTGATGACAAAGCTCCAAAGATTGAAAGTCTATCTACAATCTTCCGGATTCTGGAGTTATGGGTGCAAGGACTTATCGTACCAAGGAAAGGTGATAAAGATAGCTTGAAGAAAAGTGAGATCTATATCTTAGATTTCCTGATAAATCTAAGGAAGTTCAATTTGATGAAGCATATTCTTCTTACTATTGAAAATTTGAAGAAGGGGAATCTGAGAGCTCATATTATTATGTATCCAGCAATCCTCTCCAAGTTGATTGTTCGGTGCCTTGAGTCTTTCAAGGAGGCTTGAAAATCTAAGCCAAGAGTTTGCAAGATCATGCTGGTCAGCGATGATACTCTTAATAGGATGGATGTGGCTTTCAACAAGGAGATTGGAGAGTTCGTTGACTTGCCTAATCAAGAAGAAATGGTTCCGAAGGTTGCTGAACCGGAATCATCCAAACCAGTGAAGAAAAGGAAGTTAAAGGAAGTTGCCGCTGTAGTCGAAGATCCTAAGTTTAAGGAAGCTCAAACTGCACCTCCCAAACCAAAGAAGAAGAAGACCTATCCTGATGAGGTCGTTGCGAAGTGGAGAGCAGACAAAGAGAAAAGGAAATAAGGGGATCCGCAGTTCGGATTGGACCCTGCGGAAGCTAAGGCGTTAAAGGAGAGAACTACTAATGAGCTTGAAAAACAAGGAAAGGAGAAGAAGCTCAAGAAAAAGATGACAGAAGCTGAGGCAGTCCAAGCGTTGTTAAAGTTTAATGAAATAGTATCCGGAAGCATCCCAGTTCCGAGATCTTTCTCCCTAGAATCTCTACCTGAGACTCCAGGAAGGAACCTTTATTTTCCGGAAGTAACTACAGCTGAGCAAGTTGAGAAAATTGAGCAAATTCAGTAAGTGGGAGAGCAAGAAGAAGTTGCTGAAGGAAGTGGTGAAACAAGAGATCTTTTGAAACAACTGGATGATTATAAAGGATCACCTTCGGAACATCTATCACTCCGAACTTCAGAGGCTGAATCCTCTAAGTTAGTAACTCCAGAGAAGGATAAGGATGAGGAAGATGTTGTTCAGAATGTTGTTGATGAGATTATTCAAGTATATACTGGGGAGCAGAAAACTCCTGATCAAGAATCAATTCCGAAGAAAGACAAGGGAAAGAAACTTCTTGTTGAAACTCCGAAATCAGTGGCTAGCAAGAAAAGAGAATATGGTGATTCATCTAAAAGGAAGTTGGAGCTTATTGAGGAAGAAAACTCTCCAAGCAAGATTTCAGATTCGGATTCATCATCGTTGGGGCATGATTTTGTTGTCCAGTCTTTAAAGAAGTAGGTAGGATCCATTCCGACCTTCTCTAGTATCGACTCAAGATGCCAGATGCTCCAACATGCGTTGAATCAGAAAACCGACTCCGTATCTATGGTTATGGACAAGTGCGTTGAGATTGAAGCTCAGTTCAAAACATTCTTTGTTGGTTACGAAGCTCATAAAAGATCTTGCAAGAGGATGACAAGCTGGTCGAAGAAGACTGTGGAAGAGATGAGGTTGCTTGATGAGTTTCAAGACAATGTTAAAGATGCCTTTGAGACCGAGGATAAGAAGATAAATGAGCTGACTTCCTCCTTTGAAGAAAAGCTGACTGAAGAAAAGAACTTCCGGATTCAAGAAGTCAGGGATCTGAATGGGAAACTGAATTCTGTTTCTCAGAACTGGAAATTTGAAAGGGATCATCAGATCGATTTTGAACAAAGGATGAAGGCTCAGGACGAAAAGATCAAAGCTCAGGAAGAAAAGCTGAAAGCCCAAGAAGAAAAAATATGAAGCTCAATCAGCAAGAATAGTGGTCTTAGAGAAGAAAGCTGAAGAAGATCATAAAGACCTGAAGAAGATTAAGACTATTCTTAAGGGGCTCTTGTCGAAGGAGAAAGATCCGAAATAACCAAATCCGATATTTTTATTGTATTCCTTTTGTTACTGACTTTCCAAATATAATGAAAATTGTGTATCTCGTTTCCATTATTGTCATTATTAGTCTTTCAGGTACTTTGTTATTTTTTTCCATTCCCTCCAATTCTTTTTGAAAATCACAAAGGGGGAGAAGGAAAAGATCCTTAAGAAAAAGAGGAACTCTAATAAGAGTTGATCATAGGGGGAGAAAGAAAAATACCCAAGGAAAAAGAACTCTAATAAGAGTTTGTTTAAGGGGGATTTTTTCTTAAAGAAGACCTTCTTATGAAATATCACTCCGGAAATATGAATACGATCCTTAGAGTTTCAAAGCCTAAGGGGGAGTTAGTCGTATTCATCTATATCCTTAAAACAAGGGAGATAAGCATTAATATGTTTCTTTCTTATTAGAATTTTTTTTCGTAAGGATGTTTGTGCTTTCCAAAAAGGAGGAGATTGTTGAGTCAATAAGGTTTTCCTTATGACTTTTCCATTCCTTCTTGTTTTGAAAATCACAAACACCTTATCTTTAAGAAAATTTATTTCTTAAGAAAATTTGCTTTTATAAGGAAATTTGCTTTTATAAGAAAAATTGCTTTTATAAGGAAAATTGCTTTCTTAAGGAAAATCGCTTTTATAAGAAAAATTATCCTTGTCATTTTTTTTATCCATATTTTTCTTAAGTATGAGATTCGAATTCATTTTCTTGGAAGCATTAAAACTTTGATATAAAGCATTCTGTTTTAGGATTCGGATTCTGGATAAGAACTATAAGGAAGTTTCATTCCGAATTCCGGATATGAACTCTGACTAAGTTCTATTCCAGATTCAGGATACGAATTCTGAAGAAGAATTCTCATTACGAATTCTAATGAAGAAATCTCATTCTGAATTCCCGTTACGAATTCTAATGACGAATTCTCATTACGAATTCTGATGACGAATTCTCATTACGAATTCTGATGACGAATTCTCATTACGAATTCTGATGACGAATTCTCATTACGAATCCTGATGATGGATTCTCATTACGATTTCTGATGACGAATTCTTATTCTGAATTCTCATTCCGAATTCACCTATTAAACAAAATTTGAGTATCTTTGTTTTATACACTCTGAATTAATTTAGACTCCGAAAAATATCTTTGTTTGACTCCGAACTTTTATATTTCTTACACTTCTAAAATTTGTCTACTCTTTACTATTGTTCTTTACACTCCGAACCTTCACTCCGAAGTTTTCATTCCGAACTTTTATGTTAGAGTTAAAATGATGTCGTACATTCTGTTATACTTGTTTTGTTATAAAACGATGTCGTCTGTTTTGTTATAAACGAACCGTTGTCTAAGTGACACGTGTACAGGTCCCTCCGATCTTTAAGGAAAATATGACCGTTGGAGAAGGAGCCGACCTTACCTATAAATAGGAGCTCATTTGAAAGAGCTCGAGACTGATGATAGATGAACAACTTGGTTTTGTGCATACATGCTGTTGAAGTGATTTCTAGAGAGAGAGGCTCTTATTAACTCTAAAAGCTTCGTGCGAATCTGAATGTTGGTGATTACATTCGAGGGCTTCCGGGGATAGGAAGACAGAGGTACCGACTACCTTAAAGTTCGAGGGCTTTCTTGCTGAGGAAGACAGAGGTTGACAACTACCTTGAAGTTGAGGGCTTGCGGGGATAGCAAGACAGAGACTCCGTTCTTCGTATCGAGGGCTTACCCTGGTGTGGGTAAGACAGACTTTCTTGAAAGTATAAATCAATGGACCTTTATCCAAGGTTGTTGGATACCCTTCTCTTTGGGTTAAAAGACTTATATTTTGTTACTAGTTGTTCTACTACGTGTTTCTATTCCGCTGCATTTTGTAATATAAGGAAAGTATAACTTTCTTATACTTCCTTACTTGTACTCTGATTAATTTAGATTCTATATGCTTTAAGGTAGAATCTCATATTGTAACCTTTTGTTAAGTTTCAATTTCCAGAACCATCTTTCCGGAACCCTCATTCGGAATCTCTTTCCTAGTTTGCATTCGGTGTTAGAGAAGTGTTGTGAATTTTCTTAGTTTAACTTTGTTAAACTTAGCCCTTTTCCATTGCTTAAGGAAAACATAGTTATTCTTAACTATCTTTAAAGGTTCCAAAGGAATTTTTAAAGTATACAATTCACCCCCCCTCTTGTATATTGAGAATCTCATACTATATTTCGATCCTACAATTGGTATCAGAGGTTGGAAACCTCTTACTCTCTACCAATCTTACATTTGGTATCAGAGCAGGTTACTGAAATACTTGTACTCACATACAAGTTTTTCTTCCACACTTTAACCTTCCGAACTTTTCTCATTCCGAACTTTGTTATTACGATTCTTTGCTACTAACAAGTTTGTGTGAAAAGTTATATCTGGTATGGCAGGAATTAATGTCGGATCAATTGACAATATGAATCCTACAAGACCACCTATATTTGATGGTAATGACTATGAATAATGGAGAGATCGTATGAAGACTTTTGTTATCAATACTGGAGTAGACAACTTTGTTATGCTTACTGGTGATTATAAAATTCCTGACAAGGAAGTTAGGACCTTTACTAACCAGGAAAAGCAAGAATATCAACTCAACTATAAGGTACGCAATACTTTACTATGTTCAATGACCAGAAATATATATAGCCAAATTTCTTCTTGTGAAGAAGCAAATTGTATATGGAAGAAGTTAGAGGTTACACACTTTGGGACTTCTAAAGTGATTGAGACTAGAAGAGCTATGCTTAGAGCTGAATATGGCTTCAATTTTCCTTATGGAGAACCTATCTGTAAAGTTCAACAAAGATTTATGACTATTGTCAACAGTCTACAATCTATGGGAGAAAAAGGTTTAGATGATGAAGCTCTTGTGGACAAGATAATTGACATTATTCCCAATGATTGGGAATCCAAGAGAACAGCTATAGATGAGAACAGGAAGGTCACTCAAATTACTCTTGATGAATTATTTGGAACTCGTATACAACTTGAAACTAGAATGAAGAGAGATGCTGACAACATCAAGAAGAAGAATGGGAATGGTACAGTTGCTTTTACTACAACTTCAAATCAGATGAAAGCTAAGACTCCTGAGAGAGTAACCAGATCCAAGTATAAGAAAGTTATTTTCCAATCCGAATCTAGTGAGAGTGAAGTCTCAGAAAATGAATTAGCCAATCTTGCTCGAAGGATGAATGAGATAGATGGACAGAGAAATTTTCAATCTAAGTATAAGAAAAAGGATAGGAAAGATAAGAAAGATGGTGAAGTTACTTGTTATGAATGCAAAAGAGCTGGACATATTAGACCAGATTGTCCTATGCTCAAAAAGAAAGAAAGGAAGGAAAGATATTCAGACAGGAACAGAAAGAAGTATTATAAAGCTAAAGATAAGAATGTTCTGAAAGCTAATGATACCTGGAGTGCCAGTGGTGGTGACGCTTCAGATGAATCTTCTGATTATGAATCTTCAGGACAGAAGAATCTTGGTCTTATAGCCAGAATACCTATTGATAATCATTGTCTTATGACTAAGGTACGAAATGCTGAATCATTGACCAATGTTTCTTTAAATTCTAATGATAGTAAGTATTATAACTCTTCTGCTGAAGAATCATCTTCTGATGAAGAAAATACTTTACCTACTTATAAAGAAGTCTCTAGGTTTGCTGAACTTCTTGAGATTGAGAATTCCAAACTCAACAAGAAACTTGACAAAGCAAACTCTATGAATTCTATTCTTACAAAAGAGATATCAGATCTTTCTAAAGATCTTGATAATAACAATGCTGATTTTGAAAGTATTTCAAAAAATCTTAAGGAAGTAAGTTCTGAGAAGAACAAACTTTCTAAAGAGTTAGAAAAAGTAATTTCTAATAAAATATTTTCGAGCCTAACTCTAGTTCTAAAACTAATGATTTTGAGGATAAAAACTTGGTTGTAAAAATCATGTCCGAAATTTTTTCCTTAAAGAAGTGTTTTTCAAACTTTACCCATGGTAAGGAAAATTTTGATAAGATGTATTCCCAAATACGACCTTTAAGAAATAAATCCGGATTTGGTTATACCCATGCAAAACCTATTTTCAGTAACAATTATTTTGTTCCTCAAATTTCCCCATTTTGTACCAAGTGTCAATGTGGTGGTCACTGGGCAAAGAATTGTTCCTTAAACAAAACCCAATCTTTAGGATTTCATAAAGCTTACTTTTCTAAGAAGATGTGGGTTCCTAAAATTTTATTGTCTGGAAATCTCGGATCCAAACAAGTTTGGATTCCGAAAGTCTAATTTTCTTCTTGATTTCAGGATAATAAAGAAAGTACCAACAACAATACATGGTACATGGATAGTGGATGTTCCCGGCACATGACTGGTAACAAAAGCTTTTTTGAAAAGATTATCAAAACGAAAGGAGGAAAGGTAACTTTTGGAGACAATGCTAAGGGAGAGATTGTTGGTATTGGTAATATTTTTCTTTTAGGTAAAACCTTGATTTCAAATGTTCTTTTTGTTAAGGGGCTTAAGCACAACCTCATTAGCATAAGTCAGTTATGTGATGAAGGTTACCTTGTGAATTTTAGGAATGATAAGTGTTTAGTTCACAATTCCAAGGAAGAATTTATTCTCTCAGCCAACAGGCAAGAGAATGTTTACACCTTAAATTTAGAAGACCTACGAAGCCAAGATCTACCATGCCTAAGTGCAATAAAAGATCATTCCTGGTTATGGCATAGAAGATTAGGACACTGTAACCTTAGGAACCTATGTAAACTCTCTAAGAAGAAACTGGTTAAGGATCTACCGGAGCTTAGATTTGATTCTTCTAGAGTTTGGGATCCTTGTCAATATGTCAAGCAACATAAATCTAGTTTTAAGTTAATCGGTGAAGTCTCAACAACTGATGCATTACAGTTAGTGCACATGGATCTTTTTGGTCCAACACAAACTGGAAGCATTGTAGGCAAATACTATGTGTTTGTTCTAGTTGATGATTACACTAGATTTACTTGGGTCTATTTTCTAGCAAAGAAATCTGAAGCTTTTTCCTATTTCAAAAGTTTTAGAGCTCAAGTTAAAAATGAGAAAAACCTTCCATTGAAAACTATTCATAGTGATCACGGAGGAGAATTTCAAAATTCTGATTTTGAAACTTTTTGTAGTAAGAAAGGTATTACTCACAATTTTTCAGCACCTAGAACTCCTCAACAGAATGGTGTAGTTGAAAGAAGAAATAGAATTCTTCAAGAGACAACTAGAACCATGTTGAGTGAATATTCTATTGCTAGACATTTCTGGGCTGAAGCTGTAAGTACTGCTTGCTATACTATAAATAAAGTTTTGATTAGACCTTTTCTTAATAAAACTCCTTATGAGTTATGGAATGGTAGAAAACCAAGACTATCCTACTTCAAGGTTTTTGGTTGCAAAGTATTCATTTTGAATACTAAAGATAACTTACATAAATTCGCACCAAAATCTGATGAAGGAATTTTCTTAGGTTATTCCACAACTTCTAAGGCTTATAGAGTTTTTAATAAAAATACCTGCACTGTTGAAGAAACAATACATGTAAAATTTGATGAATCAGATCCTTTTGTTTTTAAACCTTCTCAACTTACATCTCAGGATGTGTTTTCAAAAACTGATTATCAACCTTTGATAGAAGAACCTTCTGATAAAGAAATTGTTCTAGAAGATACTTCTGAAACATTTACCCCAGAAGACTTTCTACCCTATGTTGATGAACAGATTTTACAAAACCCAAATCAGGTGTTTCTTAAGAATCATCCCAGTGATAGTATCATTGGTGATGTAAACCAACCTGTAAGGACTATAAGTTCCTTAAGAAATGAAGTAGAACATCTAGCATTTCTTTCCCAATTAGAACCTAAAAGCACTGATTAAGCTTTAGGTGATGATGATTGGATTAAAGCCATGCAATATGAACTAAATGAATTCGAAAGGAATAAAGTCTGGACCTTGGTTGAAAGACCTAAGGAAACATCTGTTATTAGAGTAAAATGGGTTTTCAGAAATAAATGTGATGAAAATGGAGTCATTGTTAGAAATAAAGCTAGACTTGTTGCTAAAGGCTATAATCAGCAAGAAGGAATAGACTATGAAGAAACCTATGCTCCAGTAGCTAGACTTGAATCTATCCGTATTCTACTTGCCTTTGCAGCCTTCTTTAATTTCAAACTTTTCCAAATGGATGTGAAATGTGCTTTTCTTAACGGTTATGTTCAAGAGGAAGTTTTTGTTGAACAACCTCCTGGCTTTGAAGATACAAAACATCCTGATCATATTTTTAGACTTACCAAAGCTTTGTATGGCCTTAAACAAGCCCCACGAGCATGGTACGATAGACTCACTGGATTTTTGCTTCAAAATAACTATGTTAAGGGAAATGCAGATCCAACCCTTTTTATAAAGAAAGATAAGAAAAATGTTTTTATTGTTCAAATTTATGTTGATAACATTATATTTGGTTCAACTCAGCAATCTTTGACTGACTCTTTTGCTAGTCTATTGAAATCTGAGTTTGAAATGAGTATGATGGGTGAGTTAACATTTTTCCTTTGTTTTCAAATTTCTCAAAAACCAGAAGGAATCTACATATCTCAACATAAGTATATTAAAGATCTTCTTAAAAAGTATGGTTATGACAACACTAAGAGTATATGTACTCCCATTGGTACCTCAAACTCTTTAGATCTTGATGAAGCTAGGAAACCAGTAGATCAAACATCTTTTAGAGGTATGATAGAAATTCTACTTTACTTAACAGCTAGTCGACCAGACTTAATGTTTTCAATATGCTTATGTGCAAGATATCAATCCAATCCAAAGGAATCACACTTAAAGGCAGTAAAAATAATTTTTCTCTACCTTAAGGGAACCATGGATCTAGGATTATTTTATACTTCTGGAAATGATTTTGTTCTAAAAAGCTTTTCTGATGCTGACTTTGGTGGATGTAGAATGGATATAAAGAGTACATCCGGAACTTGTCATTTCTTAGGAGATTCTCTAGTTTCTTGGTCCTGCAAGAAGCAACATTCTGTAGCACTTTTCACTGCTGAAGCTGAATATGTAGCAGCTGGAAGTTGTTGTGCACATGTGTTGTGGATGAAACACACACTCACAGACTATGGCTTGAGTTTTACTAAAACTCAAATTTTGTGTGATAACACAAGTGCCATTGCCCTAAGTAAAAACCCTGCACATTACTCTCGTGCAAAACACATAGATATTAGGCATCACTTTCTTAGGGATCACACACTTAAAGGAGATATTATTCTTCAGTTTATCGGAACGCAAGATCAACTCGCTGATATTTTCACAAAATATTTGCCTTCTGATAGATTTGAATATATTAAACAAAAGTTAGGAATGATAACCGTAAGGTAATATTTCTTAATTAACTTTCTGTTGAAAAAGTCCCCTTACAGTAATAAACTCCTTTTCATAGGGGGAGTACATTTGATTGTTTGTTTAACAAAGTTTTTCAAAATTTATTTTCAAACTTTTCGGAACAACGATTTCCGAAATAGAACTTCCGGAACTAAATTTTTTGATTGGATAGTTTCGTATAGAATACATCTGGAATGGAAGTGTTCTTATTGAAAATTTCCGGAATGAAAATTTATGTACTGGCAGTTTCATAACCAGGTTTTTGTATCGATGTTTTTACTCATAATGTATTTTTCGTAATGTATTTTTCGTACTAAGTTCTTCGTACTATTTTTTCTTCTTAAGTTAGTTCTTCGTACTGTTTTTTCTTCTTAAGTTTGTTTTTCGTACTAAGTTTATTTTTCATAGTAAATTTTTTGAGAAATCATCCATTACGAATAATTCCCTAAGCCAATGCGAAAGGTATGATTTCCTTCCTCATGTTTTCATAGTCATATTTTACTTTCTGGAATTTTCTTTTACTAAGTTTTCGGATTATAGTTTTCTTAAATCATTGTTTTAATAAAAACCTAAAAAATATCAGATTCAAGTTTTCAACCGCCAGATCTGATCGCAGCTCATTCCAACTGTTAGATCAACTGTGGAATGTGAACCGTCATCTCATCGCCTATATAAAGGGGACCCAAATTCTCGTCCCACATCGGTTTCAAGATCTTGCGTCCTGAAGCTCCGCCCCTCTGTTTTAAGGCCATTCCGATCCTCAGTTTTCTCAGCTCCGAACTTCATTCTTTTCCGTTCCGTACTTTCCAGAGGATTTCAGATCCGAATGCCGGCAGAGTTAGCATCTCAAGAAATGTCTTCCACCAAGCCTATTTCTCAGTGGTTAGTTTACAGAGAAAGGTTAGTCCATCCGGATTTCTTCAACAACTATGATTCCCTTATCTCAAAGAACATTATGTTGAATGGCTGGGAAGAAGTTGCGGTGTCAAAAACCGGGAATCAAGATGAGGTATATTTAGATTTACTTGTCGAGTTTTATGAATATGTTTACTTCTATAAGGAAGATGATAGGGAGAAGTTTTCTTTCAAGTCATATGGCAAGACCTTCAAACTTTCTTACACCAAGGCTGCAAGCTTGGTAGGATTGTCTTATGAAGGAGAAGCCGAGTTTATTTCGCATGTGTTGCCAGACTCTAAGGGTAGCTTCAACAAGGAAAAATCCTTAGAAACTCTCAGACTGGCTGATTACAAGGCTCCGAAGATTGCAAGTCTATCTACAAACATCCGGATTCTGGAGTTATGGTTGCAAGGACTTATCGTACCGAGTAAAGGTGATAAAGATAGCTTGAAGAAAAGTGATATCTATATCTTAGATTTCCTGATAAATCTAAGGAAGTTCAATTTGATGAAGCATATTCTTCTTACTATTGAAAATTTGAAGAAGGGGAATCTGAGAGCTCAGATTATTATGTATCCAGCAATCCTCTCCAAGTTGATTATTCGGTGCCTTGAGTCTTTCAAGGAGGCTTGCAAATCTAAGCCAATAGTTTTCAAGATCATGCTGGTCAGCGATGGTACTCTTAAGAGGATGGATGTGGCTTTCAACAAGGAGATTGGAGAGTTCGTTGACTTGCCTAATCAAGAAGAAACGGTTCCGAAGGTTGCTGAACCGGAATAATCCAAACCAGTGAAGAAAAGGAAGTTGAAGGAAGTTGCAGCTGTAGTCGAAGATCCTAAGTTTAAGGAAGCTCAAACCGCACCTCCCAAACCAAAGAAGAAGAAGACCTATCCTGATGAGGTCGTTACGAAGTGGAGAGCAGACAAAGAGAAAAGGAAAGAAGGGGATCCGCAGTTCGGATTGGACCCTGCGGAAGCTAAGGCGTTAAAGGAGAGAACTACTAATGAGCTTGAAAAACAAGCAAAGGAGAAGAAGCTCAAGAAAAAGATGACAGAAGCCGAGGAAGTCCAAGCGTTGTTAAAGTTTAATGAAATAGTATCCGGAAGCATCCCAGTTCCGAGATCTTTCTCCCTGGAATCTCTACCTGAGACTCCAGGAAGAAACCTTGATTTTCCGGAAGTAACTACAGCTGAGCAAGTTGAGCAAATTGAGCAAATTCAGGAAGTGGGAGAGCAAGAAGAATTTGCTGAAGGAAGTGGTGAAACATGAGATCTTTTGAAACAACTGGATGATTATAAAGGATCACCTTCGAAACATCTATCACTCTGAACTTCAGAGGCTGAATCCTCTAAGTTAGTAACTCCAGAGAAGGATAAGGATGAGGAAGATGTTTTTCAGAAAGTTGTTGATGAGATTATTCAAGTATCTACTGGGGAGCAGAAAACTCCTGATCAAGAATCAATTCCGAAGAAAGACAAGGGAAAGAAACTTCATGTTGAAACTCCAAAATCAGTGGCTAGAAAGAAAAGAGAATATGGTGATTCATCTAAAAGGAAGTTGGAGATTATTGAGGAAGAAAACTCTCTAAGCAAGATTTCAGATTCGGAGTCATCATCGTTGGGGCATGATTTTGTTGTCCAGTCTTTAAAGAAGTTGGTAGGATCCATTCCGACCTTCTCTAGTATCGACTCAAGATGCCAGATGCTCCAACATGCGTTGAATCAGAAATACGACTCCGTATCTATGGTTATGGACAAGTGCGTTGAGATTGAAGCTCAGTTCGAAACATTATTTGTTGGTTACGAAGCTCATAAAAGATCTTGCAAGAGGATGACAAGCTGGTCGAAGAAGACTGTGGTAGAGATGAGGTTTCTTGATGAGTTTCAAGACAATGTTAAAGATACATTTGAAACCGAGGATAAGAAGATAAATGAGGTGACTTCCTCCTTTGAAGAAAAGCTGACTGAAGAAAAGAACTTCCGGATTCAAGAATTCAGGGATCTGAATGGGAAACTGAATTCTGTTTCTCAGAACTGGAAATTTGAAAGGGATTATCGGATCGATTTTGAACAAAGGATGAAGGCTCAGGACGAAAAGATCAAAGCTCAGGAAGAAAAGCTGAAAGCCCAGGAAGAAAAAATGGAAGCTCAATCGGCAAGAATAGTGGTCTTAGAGAAGCAAGCTGAAGAAGATCATAAAGACCTGAAGACGATTAAGACAATTCTTAAGGGGCTCTTGTCGAAGGAGAAAGATCCGAAATAACCAAATCCGATCTTTTTGTTGTATTCCTTTTGTTACTAACTTTCCAAATCTAATGAAAATTGTGTATCTCGTTTCCATTATTGTCATTATTAATCTTTCAGGTACTTTGTTATTTTTTTCCATTCCCTCTAATTCTTTTTGAAAATCACAAAGGGGGAGAAGGAAAAGATCCTTAAGAAAAAGAGGAACTCTAATAAGAGTTGATCAAAGGGGGAGAAAGAAAAATACCCAAGGAAAAAGAACTCTAATAAGAGTTTGTTTAAGGGGGAGTTTTTCTTAAAGAAGACCTTCTTATGAAATATCACTCCGGAAATATGAATACGATCCTTAGAGTTTCAAAGCCTAAGGGAGAGTTAGTCGTATTCATATATATCCTTAAAACAAGGGAGATAATCATTAATATGTTTCTTTCTTCTTAGAATTTTTTTTCGTAAAGATGTTTGTGATTTCCAAAAAGGGGGAGATTGTTGAGTCAATAAGGTTTTCCTTATGACTTTTCCATTCCTTCATGTTTTGAAAATCACAAACACCTTATCTTTAAGAAAATTGCTTTCTTAAGGAAAATTTCTTTTATAAGGAAATTTTCTTTTATAAGGAAAATTTCTTTTATAAGGAAAATTGCTTTCTTAAGGAAAATCGCTTTTATAAGAAAAATTATCCTTATCATTTTTTTTATCCATATTTTTCATAAGTATGAGATTCAGATTCATTTTCTCGGAATCATTAAAACTTTGATATAAAGCATTCTGTTTTAGGATTCGGATTCTGGATAAGAACTATAAGGAAGTTTCATTCCGAATTCCGGATATGAACTCTGACTAAGTTCTATTCCAGATTCAGGATACGAATTCTGAAGAAGAATTCTCATTACGAATTCTAATGAAGAAATCTCATTCCGAATTCCCGTTACGAATTCTAATGACGAATTCTCATTACGAATTCTGATGACGAATTCTCATTACGAATTCTGATGAAGAATTCTCATTACGAATTCTGATGACAAATTCTCATTACGAATCCTGATGATGAATTCTCATTACAATTTCTGATGAAGAATTCCTATTCCGGATTCTCATTCCGAATTCACCTATTAAACAGAATTTGAGTATCTTTGTTTTATACACTCTGAATTAATTTAGACTCCGAAAAATATCTTTTTTTGACTAAGAACTTCTATATTGCTTACACATCTAAAATTTGTCTACTCTTTACTATTGATCTTTACACTCCGAACCTTCATTCCGAAGTTTTCATTCCGAACTTTTATGTTAGAGTTAAAACAATGTCGTACATTCTGTTATACTTGTTTTGTTATAAAACGATGTCGTCTGTTTTGTTATAAACTAACCGTTGTCTAAGTGACACGTGTACAGGTCCCTCCGATCTTTAAGGAAAATATGACCGTTGGAGAAGGAGCCGACCTTACCTATAAATAGGATCTCATTTGAAAGAGCTCGATACTGATGACAGATGAACAACTTGGTTTTGTGCATACATGCTGTTGAAGTGATTTCTAGAGAGAGAGGCTCTTATTAACTCTCAAAGCTTCGTGCGACTCCGAATGTTGGTGATTACATTAGAGGGCTTCCGGGGATAGGAAGACAGAGGTGCCGACTACCTTAAAGTTCGAGGGCTTTCTTGCTGAGGATGACAGAGGTTGCCAACTACCTTGAAGTTGAGGGCTTGCAGGGATAGCAAGACAGAGACTCCGATCTTCGTATCGAGGGATTACCCTGGTGTGGGTAAGACAGAACTGCTTGAAAGTATAAATCAAGGGACCATTATCCAAGGTTGTTGGATACCCTTCTCTTTGGGTTAAAAGACTTATATTTTGTTACTAGTAGTTCTACTACTTGTTTCTATTCCGCTGCATTTTGTAATATAAGGAAAGTATAACTTTCTTATACTTCCTTACGTGTACTCTGATTAATTTAGATTCTATACGCTTTAAGGTAGAATCTCATATTGTAACCTTTTGTTAAGTTTAAATTTCCGGAACCATCTTTCCAGAACCCTCATTCAGAATCTCTTTCCTAGTTTGCATTCGGTGTTAGAGAAGTGTTGTGAATTTTCTTAGTTTAACTTTGTTAAACTTAGCCCTTTTACTTTGCTTAAGGAAAACATAGTTATTCTTAACTAACTTTAAAGGTTCCAAAGGAATTTTTAAAGTATACAATTCACCCCCCTCTTGTATATTGAGAATATCATACTATATTTCGATCCTACAATTGGTATCAGAGGTTGGAAACCTCTTACTCTATACCAATCTTACATTTGGTATCAGAGCAGATTACTGAAATACTTGTACTCACATACATGTTTTTCTTGCACACTTTAACCTTCCGAACTTTTCTCATTCCGAACTTTGTTATTACGATTCTTTGCTACTAACAAGTTTGTGTGAAAAGTTATATCTGGTATGGCAGGAATTAATGTCGGATCAATTGACAATCTGAATCCTACAAGACCACCTATATTTGATGATAATGACTGTGAATACTGGAGAGATCGTATGAAGACTTTTGTTATCAATACTGGAGTAGACAACTTTGTTATGCTTACTGGTGATTATAAAATTCCTGACAAGGAAGTTAGAACCTTTACTAACCAGGAAAAGAAAGAATATCAACTCAACTATAAGGTACGCAATACATTACTATGTTCAATGACCAGAAATATATATAGCCAAATTTCTTCATGTGAAGCTGCTAATTGTATATGGAAGAAGTTAGAGGTTACACACTTTGGGAATTCTAAAGTGATTGAGACTAGAAGAGCTATGCTTAGAGATGAATATCATGGCTTCAATTTTCCTTATGGAGAACCTATCTGTAAAGTTCAACAAAGATTTATGACCATTGTCAACAGTCTACAATCTATGGGATAAAAAGGTTTAGATGATGAAGCTCTTGTGGACAAGATAATTGACATTATGCCCAATGAGTTGGAATCCAAGAGAACAACTATAGATGAGAACATGAAGGTCACTCAAATTACTCTTGATGAATTATTTGGAACTCTTCTACAACATGAAAGTAGAATGAAGAGAGATGCTGACAACATCAAGAAGAAGAATGGGAATGGTACAATTGGTTTTAATACAACTTCAAATCAGATGAAAGCTAAGACTCCTGAGAGAGTAACCAGATCCAAGTCTAAGAAAGTTATTTTCCAATCCGAATCGAGTGAGAGTGAAGTCTCAGAAAATGAATTAGCCAATCTTGCTCGAAGGATGAACAAGATAGCTGGACAGAGAAATTTTCAATCTAAGTATAAGAAAAAGGATAGGAAAGATAAGAAATATGGTGAAGTTACTTGTTATGAATGAAAAAGAGCTGGACATATTAGACCAGATTGTCCTATGCTCAAAAAGAAAGAAAGGAAGGAAAGACATTCAGACAGGAACAGAAAGAAGTATTATAAAGCTAAAGCTAAGAATGTTCTGAAAGCTAATGATACCTGGAGTGCCAGTGGTGGTGACTCTTCAGATTAATCTTCTGATTATGAATCTTCAGGACAGAAGAATCTTGGTCTTATAGCCATATTACCTATTGATAATCATTGTATTATGGCTAAGGTACGAAATGCTGAATCATTGATCAATGTTTCTTTAAATTCTAATGATAGTAAGTATTATAACTCTTCTGATGAAGAATCATCTTCTGATGAAGAAAATACTTTACCTACTTATGAAGAAGTCTCTAGGTTTGCTGAACTTCTTGAGATTGAGAATTCCAAACTCAACAAGAAACTTGACAAAGCAAACTCTATGAATTCTATTCTTACACAAGAGATATCAGATCTTTCTAAAGATCTTGATAAGAAAAATGCTGATTTTGAAAGTATTTCAAAAAATCTTAAGGAAGTAAGTTCTGAGAAGAACAAACTTTCTAAAGAGTTAGAAAAAGTAATTTCTAATAAAATATTTTCGAGCCTAACTCTAGTTCTAAAACTAATGATTTTGAGGATAAAAACTTGGTTGAAAAACTCAAGTCCGAAATTTTTTCCTTAAAGAAGTGTTTATCAAACTTTACCCATGGTAAGGAAAATTTTGATAAGATGTATTCCCAAATACGACCTTTAAGAAATAAATCCGGATTTGGTTATACCCATGCAAAACCTATTTTCAGTAACAATTATTTTGTTCCTCAAAGTGCCCCATTTTGTACCAAGTGTCAATGTGGTGGTCACTGGGCAAAGAATTGTTCCTTAAACAAAACCCAATCTTTAGGATTTCATAAAGCTTACTTTTCTAAGAAGATGTGGGTTCCTAAAATTTTATTGTCTGGAAATATCAGATCAAAACAAGTTTGGATTCCGAGAGTCTAATTTTCTTCTTGATTTCAGGATAATAAAGAAAGTACCAGCAACAATACATGGTACATGGATAGTGGATGTTCCCGGCACATGACTGGTAACAAAAGCTTTTTTGAAAAGATTATCAAAACAAAAGGAGGAAAGGTAACTTTCGGAGACAATGCTAAGGGAGAGATTGTTGGTATTGGTAATATTGTTCTTTTAGGTAAAAGCTTGATTTCAAATGTTCTTTTTGTTAAGGGGCTTAAGCACAACCTCATTAGAATAAGTCAGTTATGTGATGAAGGTTACCTTGTGAATTTTAGGAATGATAAGTGTTTAGTTCACAATTCCAAGGAAGAATTTATTCTCTCAGCCAACAGGCAAGAGAATGTTTACACCTTAAATTTAGAAGACCTAAGAAGCCAAGATCTACCTTGCCTAAGTGCAATAGAAGATCATTCCTGGTTATGGCATAGAAGATTAGGACACTGTAACCTTAGGAACCTATGTATACTCTCTAAGAAGAAACTAGTTAAGGATCTACCGGACCTTAGATTTGATTCTTCTAGAGTTTGTGATCCTTATCAATATGTCAAGCAACATAAATCTAGTTTTAAGTCAATCGGTGAAGTCTCAACAACTGATGCATTATAGTTAGTGCACAGGGATCTTTTTGGTTCAACACAAACTGGAAGCATTGGAGGCAAATACTATGTATTTGTTCTAGTTGATGATTACACTAGATTTACTTGGGTCTATTTTCTAGCAAAGAAATCTGAAGCTTTTTCCTATTTCAAAAGTTTTAGAGCTCAAGTTAAAAATGTGAAAAACCTTCCATTGAAAACTATTCATAGTGATCACTGAGGAGAATTTCAAAATTCTGATTTTGAAACATTTTGTAGTAAGAAAGATATTACTCACAATTTTTCAGCACCTAGAACTCCTCAACAGAATGGTGTAGTTGAAAGAAGAAATAGAATTTTTCAAGAGATAACTAGAACCATGTTGAGTGAATATTCTATTGCTAGACATTTCTGGGCTGAAGCTGTAAGTACTGCTTGCTATACTATAAATAGAGTTTTGATTAGACCTTTTCTTAATAAAACTCCTTATGAGTTATGGAATGGTAGAAAACCAAGACTATCCTACTTCAAGGTTTTTGGTTGCAAAGTATTCATTTTGAATACTAAAGATAACTTACATAAATTCGCACCAAAATCTGATGAAGGAATTTTCTTAGGTTATTCCACAACTTCTAAGGCTTATAGAGTTTTTAATAAAAATACCTGCACTATTGAGGAAACAATACATGTAAAATTTGATGAATCAGATCCTTTTGTTTTTAAACCTTCTCAACTTACATCTCCGGATGTCTTTTCAAAAACTGATTATCAACCTTTGATAGAAGAACCTTCTGATAAGGAAATTGTTCTAGAAGATACTTCTGAAACATTTACCCCAGAAGACTTTCTACCCTATGTTGATGAACAGGTTTTACAAAACCCAAATCAGGTGTTTCTTAAGAATTATCCCAGTGATAGTATCATTGGTGATGTAAACCAACCTGTAAGGACTAGAAGTTCCTTAAGAAATGAAGTAGAACATCTAGCAGTTCTTTCCCAATTAGAACCTAAAAGCACTGATTAAGCTTTAGGTGATGATGATTGGATTAAAGCCATGCAAGATGAACTAAATGAATTCGAAAGGAATAATGTCTGGACCTTGGTTGAAAGACCTAAGGAAACTTCTGTTATTGGAGTAAAATGGGTTTTCAGAAATAAATGTGATGAAAATGGAGTCATTATTAGAAATAAAGCTAGACTTGTTGCTAAAGGCTATAATCAGCAAGAAGAAATAGACTATGAAGAAACCTATGCTCCAGTAGCTAGACTTGAATCTATCCGTATTCTACTTGGCTTTGCAGCCTTCTTTAATTTCAAACTTTTCCAAATGGATGTGAAATGTGCTTTTCTTAACGGTTATGTTCAAGAGGAATTTTTTGTTGAACAACCTCCTGGCTTTGAAGATACAAAACATCCTGATCATGTTTTTAGACTTACCAAAGCTTTGTATGGCCTTAAACAAGCCCCACGAGCATGGTATGATAGACTCACTGGATTTTTTGCTTCAAAATAACTATGTTAAGGGAAATGCAGATCCAACCATTTTTATAAAGAAATATAAGAAAAATGTTTTGATTGTTCAAATTTATGTTGATGACATTATATTTGGTTCAACTCAGCAATCTTTGACTGACTCTTTTGCTAGTCTAATGAAATCTGAGTTTGAAATGAGTATGATGGGTGAGTTAACATTTTTCCTTGGTATTCAAATTTCTCAAAAACCAGAAGGAATCTACATATATCAACATAAGTATATTAAATATCTACTTAAAAATTATGGTTATGACAACACTAAGAGTATATGTACTCCCATTGGTACCTCAAACTTTTTAGATCTTGATGAAGCTAGGAAACTAGTAGATTAAACATCTTTTAGAGGTATGATAGAAATTCTACTTTACTTAATAGCTAGTCGACCAGACTTAATGTTTTCAATATTCTTATGTGTAAGATATCAATCCAATCCAAAGGAATCTCACTTAAAGGCAGTGAAAATAATTTTTCGCTACCTTAAGGGAACCATGGATCTAGGATTATTTTATACTTCTGGAAATGATTTTGTTCTAAAAAGCTTTTCTGATGCTGACTTTGGTGGATGTAGAATGGATAGAAAGAGTACATCCGGAACTTGTCATTTCTTAGGAGATTCTCTTGTTTCTTGGTCCTGCAAGAAGCAACATTCTGTAGCACTTTCCACTGCTGAAGCTGTATATGTAGCAGCAGGAAGTTGTTGTGCACAAGTGTTCTGGATGCTACACACACTCACAGACTATGGCTTGAGTTTTACTAAAACTAAAATTTTGTGTGATAACACAAGTTCCATTGCCCTAAGTAAAAACCCTGCACATCACTCTCATGCAAAACACATAGATATTAGGCATCACTTTCTTAGGGATCACACACTTAAAGGAGATAATATTCTTCAGTTTATCGGAATGCAAGATCAACTTGCTGATATTTTCACAAAATCTTTGCCTTCAGATAGATTTTAATATATTAAACAAAAGTTAGGAATGATAACCGTAAGGTAATCTTTCTTAATTAACTTTCTGTTGAAAAAGTCTCCTTACAGTAATAAAATCCTTTTCGTAGGGGGAGTACATTTGATTGTTTGTTTAACAAAGTTTTTCAAAATTTATTTTCAAACTTTTCGGAACAACGATTTCCGGAATGGAACTTCTGGAACTAAATTTTTTGATTGGACAGTTTCATATAGAATACATCTGGAATGGAAGTATTCTTATTGAAAATTTCCGGAATGAAAATTTATGTACTGGCAGTTTCATAACCAGGTTTTTGTATCGATGTTTTTACTCATAATGTATTTTTCGTAATGTATTTTTCGTACTAAGTTCTTCATACTGTTTTTTCTTCTTAAGTTAGTTCTTCGTACTGTTTTTTCTTCTTAAGTTTGTTTTTCGTACTAAGTTTATTTTTCATAGTAAAATATTTGAGAAATCAGCCATTACGAATAATTCCCTAAGCCAATCCGAAAGGTATGATTTCCTTCCTTATGTTTTCGTAGTCATATTTTACTTGCTGGAATTTTCTTGTACTAAGTTTTCGGATTATAGTTTTCTTAAATCGTTGTTTTAATAAAAACCTCAAAAAGATCGGATTCATGTTTTCAACCGCCAGATCTGATCGCAGCTCATTCCAACTATTAGATCAACTGTGGAATGTGAACCGTCATCTCGTCGCCTATATAAAGGGGACCCAAATTCTCGTCCCACATCGGTTTCATGCTCTTGCGTCCTGAAGCTCTGCCCCTCTGTTTTAAGGCCGTTCCGAACCTCAGTTTTCTCAGCTCCGAACTTCATTCTTTTCCGTTCCGTACTTTCCAGAGGATTTCAGATCCGAATGTTGGCAGAGTTAGCATCTCAAGAAATGTCTTCCACCAAGCCTATTTCTCAGTGGTTAGTTTACAGAAAAAGGTTAGTCCATCCGGATTTCTTCAACAACTATGATTCCCTTATCTCAAAGAACATTAAGTTGAATGGCTGGGAAGAAGTTGCGGTGTCAAAAACCGAGAATCAAGATGAGGTATATTCAGATTTACTTGTCGAGTTTTATGAATCAGTTTCCTTCTTTAAGGAAGATTATAGGGAGAAGTTTTCTTTCAAGTTGTATGGCAAGACCTACAAACTTTCTTACACCAAGGCTGCAAGCATGGTAGGATTGTCTTATGAAGGAGATGCCGAGTTTATTTCGCATGTGTTTCCAGACTCTAAGGATAGCTTCAAGAAGGAAAAAGCCTTAGAAACTCTCGGACTGGCTGATGACAAGGCTCCGAAGATTGAAAGTCTATCTACAAACTTCCGGATTCTGGAGTTATGGGTGCAAGGACTTATCATACCGAGGAAAGGTGATAAAGATAGCTTGAAGAAAAGTGAGATCTATATCTTAGATTTCCTGATAAATCTAAGGAAGTTCAATTTGATGAAGCATATTCTTCTTACTATTGAAAATTTGAAGAAGGGGAATCTGAGAGCTCAGATTATTATGTATCCAGCAATCCTCTCCAACTTGATTGTTCGGTGCCTTGAGTCTTTCAAGGAGGCTTTCAAATCTAATCCAAGAGTTTGCAAGATCATGCTGGTCAGCGATGGTACTCTTAAGAGGATGGATGTGGCTTTCAACAAGGAGATTGGAGAGTTCGTTGACTTTCCTAATCAAGAAGAAACAGTTCCGAAGGTTGCTGAACCGGAATCATCCAAACCAGTGAAGAAAAGGAAGTTGAAGGAAGTTGCAGCTGTAGTCGAAGATCCTAAGTTTAAGGAAGCTCAAACCGCACCTCCCAAACCAAAGAAGAAGAAGACCTATCCTGATGAGGTCGTTGTGAAGTGGAGAGCAGACAAAGAGAAAAGGAAAGAAGGGGATCCGCAGTTCGGATTGGACCCTGCGGAAGATAAGGCGTTAAAGGAGAGAACTACTAATGAGCTTGAAAAACAAGCAAAGGAGAAGAAGCTCAAGAAAAAGATGACAGAAGCCGATGCAGTCCAAGCGTTGTTAAAGTTTAATGAAATAGTATCCGGAAGCATCCCAGTTCCGAGAACTTTCTCCCTGGAATCTCTACCTGAGACACCAGGAAGAAACCTTGATTTTCCGGAAGTAACTACAGCTGAGCAAGTTGAGCAAATTGAGCAAATTCAGCAAGTGGGAGAGCAAGAAGAAGTTGCTGAAGGAAGTGGTGAAACATGAGATCTTTTGAAACAAGTGGATGATTATAAAGGATCACCTTCGGAACATATATCACTCCGAACTTCAGAGGCTGAATCCTCTAAGTTAGTAACTCCAGAGAAGGATAAGGATGAGGAAGATGTTGTTCAGAAAGTTGTTGATGAGATTATTCAAGTATCTACTGGGGAGCAGAAAACTCCTGATCGAGAATCAATTCCGAAGAAAGACAAGGGAAAATAACTTCTTGTTGAAACTCCGAAATCAGTGGCTAGCAAGAAAAGAGAATATGGTGATTCATCTAAAAGGAAGTTGGAGCTTATTGAGGAAGAAAACTCTCCAAGCAAGATTTCAGATTCGGAGTCATCATCGTTGGGGCATGATTTTGTTGTCCAGTCATTAAAGAAGTTGGTAGGATCCTTTCCGACCTTCTCTAGTATCGAATCAAGATGCCAGATGCTCCAACATGCGTTGAATCAGAAAACCGACTCCGTATCTATGGTTATGGAAAAGTGCGTTGAGATTGAAGCTCAGTTCAAAACATTCTTTGTTGGTTACGAAGCTCATAAAAGATCTTGCAAGAGGATGACAAGCTGGTCGAAGAAGACTGTGGAAGAGATGAGGTTGCTTGATGAGTTTCAAGACAATGTTAAAGATGCCTTTGAGACCGAGGATAAGAAGATAAATGAGCTGACTTCCTCCTTTGAAGAAAAGATGACTGAAGAAAAGAACTTCCAGATTCAAGAAGTCAGGGATCTGAATGGGAAACTGAATTCTGTTTCTCAGAACTGGAAATTTGAAAGGGATCATTGGATCGATTTTGAACAAAGGATGAAGGCTCAGGACGAAAAGATCAAAGCTCAAGAAGAAAAGCTGAAAGCCCAGGAAGAAAAAATTGAAGCTCAATCCTCCAGAATAGTGGTCTTAGAGAATCAAGCTGAAGAAGATCATAAAGACATGAAGAAGATTAAGACTATTCTTAAGGGGCTCTTGTCGAAGGAGAAAGATCCGAAATAACCAAATCCTATCTTTTTGTTGTATTCCTTTTGTTACTGACTTTCCAAATCTAATGAAAATTGTGTATCTCATTTCCATTATTGTCATTATTAATCTTTCAGGTACTTTGTTATTTTTTTCCATTCCCTCCAATTCTTTTTGAAAATCACAAAGGGGGAGAAGGAAAAGATCCTTATGAAAAAGAGGAACTCTAATAAGAGTTGATCAAAGGGGGAGAAAGAAAAATACCCAAGGAAAAACAACTCTAATAAGAGTTTGTTTAAGGGGGAGTTTTTCTTAAAGAAGACCTTCTTATGAAATATCACTCCGGAAATATGAATACGATCCTTAGAGTTTCAAAGCCTAAGGGGGAGTTAGTCGTATTCATCTATATCCTTAAAACAAGGGAGATAAGCATTAATATGTTTCTTTCTTCTTAGAATTTTTTTTCGTAAGGATGTTTGTGCTTTCCAAAAAGGGGGAGATTGTTGAGTCAATAAGGTTTTCCTTATGAATTTTCTATTCCTTCTTGTTTTGAAAATCACAAACACCTTATCTTTATGAAAATTGCTTTCTTAAGGAAAATTGCTTTTATAAGGAAATTTTCTTTTATAAGGAAAATTTCTTTTATAAGGAAAATTTCTTTCTTAAGGAAAATCGCTTTTATAAGAAAAATTATCCTTATCATTTTTTTTATCCATATTTTTCTTAAGTATGAGATTCAGATTCATTTTCTCGGAATCATTAAAACTTTGATATAAAGCATTCTGTTTTAGGATTCGGATTCTGGATAAGAACTATAAGTTAGTTTCATTCCGAATTCCGGATATGAACTCTGACTAAGTTCTATTCCAGATTCAGGATACGAATTCTGAAGAAGAATTCTCATTAAGAATTCTAATGAAGAAATATCATTCCGAATTCCCGTTATGAATTCTAATGATGAATTCTCATTACGAATTCTGATGAAGAATTCTCATTATGAATTCTGATGACGAATTCTCATTACGAATTCTGATGACGAATTCTCATTACGAATCCTGATGATGAATTCTCATTACGATTTCTGATGACGAATTCCTATTCCGAATTCTCATTCTGAATTCACCTATTAAACAGAATTTGAGTATCTTTGTTTTATACACTCTGAATTAATTTAGACTCCGAAAAATATCTTTGTTTGACTCCGAACTTTTATATTGCTTACACTTCTAAAATTTTTCTACTCTTTACTATTGTTTTTTACACACCGAACCTTCACTCCGAAGTTTTCATTCAGAACTTTTATGTTAGAGTTAAAATGACGTCGTACATTCTGTTATACTTGTTTTGTTATAAAACAATGTCGTTTGTTTTGTTATAAACTAACCGTTGTCTAAGTGACACGTGTACAGGTCCCTCCGATCTTTAAGGAAAATATGACCGTTGGAGAAGGAGCCGACCTTACCTATAAATAGGAGCTCATTTGAAAGAGCTCGAGACTGATGACAGATGAACAACTTGGTTTTGTGCATACATGCTGTTGAAGTGATTTCTATAGAGAGAGGCTCTTATTAACTCTCAAAGCTTCGTGCGACTCCGAATGTTGGTGATTACATTCGAGGGCTTCCGGGGATAGGAAGACAGAGGTGCCGACTACCTTAAAGTTCGGGGGCTTTCTTTCTGAGGAAGACAGAGGTTACCAACTACCTTGAAGTTGAGGGCTTGCGGGGATAGCAAGACAGAGGCTCCGATCTTCGTATCGAGGGATTACCCTGGTGTGGGTAAGACAGACTTGCTTGAAAGTATAAATCAAGGGACCTTTATCCAAGGTTGTTGGATACCCTTCTCTTTGGGTTAAAAGACTTATATTTTGTTACTAGTAGTTCTACTACTTGTTTCTATTCCGCTGCATTTTGTAATATAAGTAAAGTATAACTTTCTTATACTTCCTTACTTGTACTCTGATTAATTTAGATTCTATACGCTTTAAGGTAGAATCTCATATTATAACCTTTTGTTAAGTTTCAATTTCCGGAACCATCTTTCCGGAACCCTCATTCGGAATCTCTTTCCTAGTTTGCATTCGGTGTTAGAGAAGTGTTGTGAATTTGCTTAGTTTAAATTTGTTAAACTTAGCCCTTTTCCTTTTCTTAAGGAAAACATAGTTATTATTAACTAACTTTAAAGGTTCCAAAGGATTTTTTAAAGTATACAATTCACCCCCCCTCTTGTATATTGAGCATCTCATACTATATTTCGATCCTACAACAACTTTTTTAATATAAATAATTTATAGTGATAAATTATACTATTGAGTGGTTTTAATGTATAATTAGAATATAATTTTACCATTTTATCCAATTTTTTCATTATAATTAATTTCATTTTGAAATTGGACACAAACAATTGTCAACCTTTTGATAGATATTGTTTCTTAAAAACACGCTATTTGTTTTGACTACGGGAATAATTTTTAAATTAATTACTACAATTTCTGTATTTGGAATTTGGTAAAATGGATTCCATATTTGGAATCATAAGGTCCAAATTATGTAATTAAGACACCTGTTTTTTGACTTTATGAATAGTAACGACGGTAATTATCTTTAATTATTGTGATTAATTAGTAATCGAGTAGTTAAGGGTAATAACATAATAACATAATAATAACAAATGACCCCAACATGTGTCCTAATGCTACTGGTTGTGTCATGAACGACCATGGTATGCCTTTTACAAAACTTTTGGACCCCATGGAATCCCTTTTGGTGATAGTGACATTTTATTATATTATTTTTGAAAGGGAAAGTATAACCAAAGTATGTATCACCCAAGTAAAACAATTTTAGTTTTGTCTGTCTAAATGATATCTTAGACTATAAATAGTCATTGGAAAGCTAAAATTATTTCCTACATCGTGATATTTTTTTTTATAATTTTTAGACATTAAATAAATTAAATTTTTATGACACCATGATGATGCAGTGATTACCTCATTAATTAACAATTTAAATAAAATGAAAAGATAATGTGAAATGTAAGATATAAACTTTTCAAAAACCTATTGTATGATTATATTTAGAACCCTTATCACCTTATCCTAGAAATATATAATTTTGGGACCTTTAAAATTTGAAACTCATTATATAATAAAGTAACATTTCATGACCTTCCAAGAGTGCCCCTCCTCTCCTCTTATTAAAGGCCCCCACCTCTACCACCTTATTCAAACCTCTCAACCAATTGGTTCAGCCAAACTCTGCACATTATATCTCTCCAGACCCATATCTTCATCATATAAGCCTTACCTTAGGCAGAAAGCTCTTCAAGAAACCCTTTTGGTTCAAACCAAGAGGAGTTACCCGATTGAAAGTTAATGTCATCACTTGTGTTCTTTTGTTTTATTCTGTTTCTACAACCCCTTAAACCCTATTTATTCCTTAATTTTATAACAAAAACAGTATATTCAATATATTAGGATGTTTTATGAGAAGGATTTGATTTACACTTACACACACCTTCGTCTAATGGTTAAAGAACATACTGTTTCTGTGGGTGGCGAATTACTACCTCACGAAACAATGATTGTTCAATATTCTTTTAACACCTCTCATGTTGGCCATTAAGATGTCACTATATTTATATATGATATATATTATTTCTATGTTTTCCTTATGATTCTGTATTTTACATTTATGGCATAACTTTATGATTTCCATTATGGGTAAACACGATAATTTCATTTTAGGAAGTGCGGACTACCGCCCCCTCAATGTGATTTGAATCGTTAATGCCATATGTGGGACATATAAAGGATGGAGTAAATGATATTATATATGATGTTATACTGTAAATATAATATAAATTTATATCATTATGATTTCATTCCATTAAATACAAAATAGAAATGAACGTAGCGTTCATGCATACGTATGGCTTACCGTCTCCATGAAAGGTGAATTTCATTTCTTACATCTAAATGTTATGTAATATTATACATGCATATATATAATGGATATATATTATAAATAGGTTATCTAAATCAAGAATATAATTCTGGATATAATGGATATTTTACCACATGAACAACTTGTAATTATAAGAAGTTTATTGTTGACTCAAGTACCAATGATCAACAAAACGACCGTTATTAACTTAAATGACTACATAATTTTCATAACATGGTAATAAGTGATATAAAAGGGACAATGAGCTTGAAAAAGGTTCTTAAGAAAGTAGAGATTAACTCTAGTTTATTATTCAGGAGTTTAAAGAACGATCGAGTCAAGTTGGTAATGAGGTAAGGGACTTCATCTCAATCTTCTTTCATTGAGGCATATTTTATTTTTTACACAACATTATTTTATGCTGTGTATAAACCCATTTGACTTTTACTTTTATTAAAAAGGAATATTTTTATATGAAGCGTTTTTACTAAATGACAAATGGAATGTTTTGTCTTACATACGCCGTGACAACGACTTCTCCACTACCGTGACCATAATTTGAGTTTCAGCTTCCTCTACAAGCCATAAATGTTTTAAAAAAATGAAAAATAAATACAAGTGTTACTTTTTGTTAATTTTGGTATTGAAAATAGTTTTATTATATCAATGTGTTTTATTGATATCTTGTGATTGAAATGTGGAAATATTATGTTTCCTTTATGCGTGTTTTTTGTGATACGATTATGTTATGGTTTATGATATGTTTAAACCTATTCATATGAGGAATGCATTAGACTTAATAAGTGACGGGTGGAGCCTTATATTTCTTCTCGATGCATCGGTAGGTCTCATGAGAAAAACTAGTGTCTTGGAAAAAGGCCTTGACAAAATCTTATTTGTAGTCTTCGCACAAGGCCTTGACTTTGTGGTTATGATAGTCTAGCATTATGCATTCCAACATTATGAAAGTGGTTATTGATATTGCATGTGATTATTCAACTAGTAGAATATCCATGTGAATAATTAAATGGAATTATTTCATTTTATTTTTTCCATATTATGCTGAAGTTCATGTTTAAAAGGCTTTTGTTTTAGTTATACATCGCCTTAAATGTTTATATTTATTTATGAAAGTTTCTGCTATATTGTTATCCTTACTGAGCATCTGAGCTCACCCATTTATATGTTTTATTTTTCCCAGGATGTGAAGAAATATTTTATGAATGACCTATAGGGATAGTCTGAAGGGGATCTGAGGGTGGACTATGGAGACCATGTTATTGTAGTTTTTCAATTTATGATGTAATGTAACATTTATGAATGTATCTAGTGTTTCCAAGTCTTCTAAACTAATCGGTCTTTTGAGACTTGATCTTTTGTGATCATGCCAATGTTATGTAATAATGCACCGACTCTGGGTAACTGGGGTTGAGGCATTACAGTTGGTATCAGAGGCTATTTAATACTAACCTTGGAAGCTATATTTAGATAAACTCTGATGATAGAACATAGTCCTAAGATATACTTTGAGGATTAGTATAGAAGAACTTCATAGAATTTTGGTATTATAGATATATTGTGAGTTTTCCGAGAAATAGATCCCTGTTTGGATACGAGTTGATAGAGGCGGCTCTAGAACAGATGTACCTAGGGGTAAAACCTGAAAACACTGCTTTGAGCTAGACTTGAACGGGAACTGGTGAACGACAATGGGCCTTGCTGCACTCTTGGTTATGACACTCCCAGGGGATATGCTTAGGATAATTATCATTTTCTTTACAAACCATTATAAAGGGTTTATGAGTATATACTTCCTCAAAGAATTTTTTTTATGATTATGGATTATATCTATAAACTGTTCAATTTATGTTAGGTGTTTTTCAAGTTTGTTATTATGTATTTCAATTCATAAACTAATCTAGTTTATGACATTGTTTAGAAATGGAGCATAGTGGAAGGAATGGAAACCGTATCAATGCACACACTCCATGTAGTGATTTCCCTCCTACAAAAGATAATTATAGTGGAGCTGGTGATACAACTGGTACTGATCTACTTATCACCATACTGGGACAACTCACTTAGGTTATGAAAAATAACCTTACTCATATGGATCACCCTGATCTGCAACATGGAGGATCAATGTTAGACCGCTTCATGAGGCAACGACCACCAACATTCAATGGGAGTACAAATCCCTTAGTATCTAAGTAATGGGTAAATTCCTTAGAGAATATATTCCATGCCTTGGGGAGTAGTGAAAGGGAAAAGGTTATCATGGCAGTTTACCGCCTCACTGGGGATTCTAATCAATGGTGGTCATTGATTCAAAACATGAAGGAAGATGATTATGTATCAAATATGGAATAAAGGGAGTTCAAAGATATTTTATTAGAAAAATACATTCCTCATGACCATCGAGCAGATATAGAAAGACAATTTCTAAGTCTGAGACAAAAGGAGGATGGGAATGTCGCAATGTATGAGGCCAACATTAAAAGGATTGCGAGGCATGCTGCATATTATATACGTAACCCAAGAAGTAGGATTGATCATTTCTTTGATGGGTTAAAACCATTTCTCTGTCAAGCTTTAGTATCACAATCATTCTCAACATACGAAGATATAGTCTCGTGTTTTATCAAGACAGAAAATGAATTCTCTAAATCTTATGACTATAAAGTAAAGAAAGAGAAGAAGGGAATGGTGGAATAAGAGAAAGAAAAAGTGAAAAAGGGAAAGAAGGATTTTCCATTATGCGATAATTTTGGGAAGAATCACCCTGATACTTGCCTAAAAGGAATGGGAGTTTGTTATAAATGTAGAGAAAAAGGTCACCAGGCTCGTGATTGCAAGGGAAAGAAAGAGGTTGTCAATGTTGAATGCTACAATTCTAGAGAAATGGGGCATTATGAAAATGAATTCCCTAATCTCCAAGGAAACTTACCTCAGAAAAGGCCAAAGGAGAAAGGCCAATCTTATGCTGTTACTACAGTTGAAGTGGAATAATTATTGTATTTCTGTATTTGGACTCAAGAACTATATTATGGTCATAAGAATAATTTGATATATATAAGGATTGTACTTCAGTACTTGCTGTTTTCATTAAGGTTTTAATATGATGAAGGTAATCATATTTTTATTATGTGACAATAAGAGAAACTTTAATTTGTTTGGGGAATCTGATGAGTTGATTTTGGAATTTAGAGATCTTTTAGAGAAAGTCTGGACAGAGGTATTTTGGATAACTATAAAGGTTGGAATGGATTAAGTTTAACTTTGGATAGTATTGTTTAATGTTAAAACATTTATGAAGATTATTTTTGGAATATTATAATACTATAGTTTTAGGAAAAGGAAAACCTCCAGGTCAGGGGATAACCCGTTTTGTCGGACAAAGCTGTAGGAATCGAACCCACAACCATAGTGTGACATGCCTTTATTACCCACCACTAGCCTACAAGAAGTCCTTGGTTATTACAAAATAGTTTTCATAATATAAATGGTATGTGTTAATATTTTGAACCTTGTACGTTTAGGATAAATATAATATTTTTGAGTTCTATTATCTTTTGGAGTGAAAGATGAGTTTGTGGTAGAAATTAGTTGAAGGTTGAAACTCTACTTTTCAAGAATATATTTATATATACCTATCTCTTATTATATGAATAAATTAATTTTTAAACTTTAGGAAAGTGATATTAAAACAAAAAAATGTGTTATCCTAATACCTTATGTTTTGTTGAACTGATGATATTTTAAATCAACATAGATTGCAGGCTTTGAGGCCCTCAATTTTACACATGTTTGTGATTGATGAACTCAATCACTCCCAAAAAATATTTACGTTTTTCCTCCAATTATATGTCTCTAATTTCCACCAATTTTCTCCTAATCGAGATCATAATTTGGTGGTGACTTTTTTCATTTCCCTTTCCCTCTTATTAAGGCTATATTTTATTAACCTTATTTCCAATGTGGGTTTTCCACAAAGGTATTTTCTATTTTCAACCTTTTATTTTCGAAGAACATTTTCAAATTGCGAGGAAGAAATTTATTTAAGGAGGGGAGAATGTAACACCCCAAGCTTCCACGGTACGCTTCTCTTTCAATAATGCAATAGCTTGCATTGTACGCAAGTTCGAGATTCTAACACACCGCGACCATTCAAAGTAACTATTATGAATAGTAATACCCAATTTTTGAAATTCTTTAAATTTTATATTTAAAAATGGACTTCATTTTTGGATTTGGAAATTTGAAATTAGTCTATGTTGAATCTTTTGTATTTTTCTGAGAACTTCCAATTTTCGATGAATAGTGAAAAATAATTAAAAAACGTTCTTAATATAAATAATTTATATTGATAAATTATAATATTGAGTGGTTTTAATGTATACTTAGAATAAAATTTTACCATTATATCCAATGGTGGTCTTTAGAATTAATTTCATTTTGAAATTGGACATAAAAAATTGTCAACCTTTTGATGGATATTGTTTCTTAAAAACACGCTATTTGTTTTGAAAGGGGGAATAATTTTTAAATTAATTACTAAAATTTCTATGTTTGGAATTTGGAAAAATTTATTCCAGATTTGGAATCATAAGGTCTAAATTATGTAATTAAGACACTTTTTTTGACATTATGAATAGTAACGACTGTAATTATCTTTACTTATCGTGATTAATTAGTAATCGGGTAGTAAAGGGTAATAAAATAATATCATAACAAAACAAAATGAACCCAACATGTGTCCTAATGCTACATGTTGTGTCATGGACTACCATGGGATGCCTTTTTCCAAACTTTGGTACCCCATGGAATCCCTTTTGAGTGATAGTGACATTTTATTATATTATTTTTTAAAGAGAAAGTATAACCAAAGTATGTATCACCCAAGTAAAATAATTTTAGTTCTGTCTGTGTAAATGATCTATTACACTATAAATAGTCATTGGATATCTAAAAAGATTTACTATATCATTATATTTTTTTTATAATTTTTATAAATTAAATAAATTATATTTTTATATGACACCATGATGATGCAGGGATTACCTCATTAATTAACGATTTAAATAAAATGAAAATATAATGTAAAATCTAAGACATACACTAGTCAAAAACCTACTGTATGAGTATATTTCTAACCCTTATCACCTTATCCTCGAAATATATAATTGTGGGACCTTTAAAATTTAAAACTCATTATATAATAAAGTAACATTTCATGACTTTCCAAGAGTGCCCCTCCTCTCCTCTTATAAAAGGCCCCTCACCTCTACCACCTTATTCACACCTCTCAAGCCATTGGCTCGGCCAAACTCTACTAATTATATATCTCCTCATCCCTCTCTTCATCATAGAAGCCTTACCTTAGGCATAAATCTCTTCAAGAAACCCTTTTGGTTCAAACCAAGACGAGTTACCTGATTGAAAGGTAATGTATTCACTTGCTTTCTTTTGTATTATTTTGCTTCACCAATCCCTTAAACTCTTTTTATTCCTTTCTTTTGTAACAAAACCAGTATCATAAATATACTAGGATGTTTTTATGATATATATTTTATTTACACATACACACACCTTCTTCTAATGGTTAAAGAACATACTGTTTCTGTGGGTGGTGAATTACTGCCTCACGAAACGATGATTGTTCAATATTCTTTTAACACCTCTCATGCTGTCTATTAAGATATCACTATATTTATATAAGATATATATTATGTCTATTTTTTTTTTATGATTCTTCATTTTTCATTTATGTCATACCTTTATGATTTCCATTATGGGCAAACACGATAATTTCATTTTCGGAAGTGCGGACTACCGCCCCCGCAAAGTGATTTGAATCGTTAATGCCATATGTGGGATGTATAAAGGATGGTGTAAATGATATTTTATATGATGTTATACTGGAATTAAAATATACCTTTATATCATTATGATTTCATTCTATTAAATACGAAAATGGAAATGAAAGTAGCGTAATGCGTACGTACGGCTTACCATCTCCATGAACGGTGCATTTCATTTCTTACCACTAAATGTTATGTAATATTATAAATGAATATATATACTTGATATATTTGATATATATGATATCTACATTATTAATATAATTCTGTATATAATAGATATTTTACCACATGACCAACATTTAATTATAAGAAGTTTATTGTTGACTCAAGTACCAAAGATCGACAAAACGACCGTTATTAACTTAAATGACTACATTATTTTCATAACATAGTAATAAGTGATATAAACGGTATAATGAACATGAAAAAGGTTCTTTATAAAATAGAGATTAACTCTAGTTTATTATTTAGGAGGTTAAAGAACGATCGAGTCAAGTTGGACACGAGGTAAGGGACTTCGTCTCAATCTCCTTTCATTGAGGCATATTTTATTTTATACAAAACTTTCTTTTATGCCATGTATAAACCTATTTGAATTTTAATTTTATTAAAAAGGAATATTTTTATACAAATCATTTTTACTAAACAAAAAAAGGAATGTTTTGTCTTACGTACACATCGACAACGACTTCTCCGCTTCCCTGACCATTATTTGAGTTTCGGTTTCCTCTACAAGCCATAAATTTTTTAAAAAAACGAAAAATAAATACCAAGTTTTAATTTTCTTTAATTTTGGTATTGAAAATGGTTTTATTATATCAATGTGTTGTATTGATATCTTTTTATTGAAATTTGGAAATGTTATGTTTCTTTTATGCATGTTTTATGTGATACGATTATGTTACAGTTTTTGATATGTTTAAACCTGTTCATATGAGGAATGCATTGGACTTAATAAGTGACGGGTGGAGCTCACTATAGCTCCTCGATTCATCGGTAGGTCTCATGATACAAACTAGTGTCTTGGCACAAGGCCTTGAAAAAATATTATTTGTATTCTTGGAAGAAGGCCTTTACCATGTGGTTATGATAGTCGGGTATTATGCATTCCAACATTATGAAAGTGATTATTGATATTGCATGTGATTATTCGACTGGTAGAATATCCATGTGATTATGTAAATGGCATTATTTCATTTTATTTTTTCCATATTATGCTGAAGTTCAAGTTTAAAAGGATTTTGTTTTAGTTATACAATGCCTTAAATGTATATATTTATTTATGAAAGTTTCCGCTATATTGTTATCCTTATTGAGCATCCGAGCTCACCCTTTTCTATGTTTTATTTTTCCTAGTAGGTGGAGAAATATTTTATGACTAACTTGCAGGGACAGTCTGAAGGGTATATGAGTGTGGACTATGGAGACCATGTTATTTTAGTTTTTCTAATTATGATGTAATGTATCATTTATGAATGTATCCAGTGTTTACAAGGCTACTAAACTAATCAGTCTTTCGAGACTTGATCTTTTGTGATTATGCCAATGTTACTTAATAATTCACCGAATCTAGGTAACTGGGGTCGAGGCGTTACAATTCCATCTTTTGTGGGGAAGGATCGCCACTCACTTTAGGACGTATAATGTACAAAATTGAGTACAGATCCCCAGAAGTTCTTTCAAGCCGTAAGTGCAAGCATTCTCTAGAATTTCTCCACTAGCTCTCAATTATTATGACATAAAGGTGAGGCTGAGCATGTATAAGGAATTTAATTTCTTTCCTTATGGAAATCCGCCAACTGGGCGGTTTGTTGATGATGGAATAGCCAGTCTAGAATTAAGGGCATACATGATGGCCTGCAAAGATGGTGTGATGGTCACAAGGATTGAAGGAGTGATTATATGTGAGGCATATGATCTATATAGATTTGCACACCAATTCAGGTGTTTGCAGCAGGCTGCTGTATCTCCCCATGTGCATGTCAAGTTAGAGAAACATCTGATGGTTGAGCGACAACTTTGGTTTCTAACTTCTAGGGAGAAGACTGGGACTGTGTTTGATCTACCAGTCGATAAAGTGGCAAATAACTTGACCACATGGTACGCCGAGAACTGGATAGCATCATACCCTAGAGGGGTGTTGAAACACCTGTTTTATCATGTGGGGAAAAGGAAGAGAACTGTAGAGAAAGAAACCCATCCTCAAGAAGGTAATGCTTCCCCACCTGAAGCTGATTCACCGGATTCCTCATCTTGGACTAACTCACCGGATTAAAAAGATGGGGATGATGAGGCACAACAAATGGGAAAGAAGCCTTATGCCTAATATAATCCTCCAATCAGAATCAAAAGACCTACTCCATCAAATTTTGGTAGGTTACTTCATTGTGGAAATTTAATCACCCTTACTTTATAGAGAAACAAGTCTTATTTTCTTATTCTCTATCAGTAGTTGTAGGAGATATGAAGAAACTGAAGTGCATGATTATAGGACCTTCCTCACAGCCTTCTGGTACACATACTGAATATCTATGACTAGAGGCTATCCAGACATGGAAGAGTTTATAATGTGGTGCTGAAACTGCCTGGATGGATTTGTGCGAGAGGCTACACCACCCTGGAATAAAAAATCTTGTGGCTTCTACAGATATTCATTACAAGGATAACCCCGATGAAGTGCGGGCCTATATCAGAGAGCTGGAAATTCTCATATATGCCACTGGAGATTCCATTCCTGTCACCAAGCGGGTGAAGGAAATTATAGGTCGTGGTGCCGCTGAGGGGACTGTTGCTTCTAGAGATGAGGAGTGGCACAATTACATGGCTCCTGAAGATGTAAGTTTTCTTTCCTTATTTTCTTTAGAACTTGATTTCAGTTAAAACTTTTTTACTCAAGGAAATTATTTTCTACATCCTGCAGCTTGCAAAGAATGGTACTACTGAGGTTCCTTCGCCACAATACAGCCCTGGTGGTATAACCATCAGGGCTGCTGCTGAATCTCTTCGCGAATCGGGTGAGATATCTCTAGGCTAGCAGGCCATGGATGAGGAGTTGGACATGGCCTTCCATTATCCAATTCAATTTCCTGTAAGGGAGACTACCAAAACTCCCAAAAAGACAAATAAGCAAAAGAAACGAAGGAGGAATTCCACAACTAAACGCTTCATTAGTAGTGGTAAGTCTTTTAGGTAATCATGAGTCTTAAACAATGAAATGATTGCTCATTTTCCTTGGGATTTCAGGGTATTATTCAATTTCCCCTCTGAGGGAGAGGACTGACCCTCCTTTGAGGACTATAGAGGGTACTGTTGAACAATCACAAGTTCAGGCTGACTTGGCTGCTCTTGGAGAAGAGCCATCATCTGTTCCTAGTATCCCCCCTACGGCTATTGCAAGAAGAGATGAACCTGCTTCTGGTAAGTTAACAATGCTTCATAAAATGTTGAATGAATGATCGACTGACTTCCATTCTGTGATAATTTAGGTTCAACCCCATCATTACAGATTTTGGTGGCCATTGCAACTGACGCCACCACTTTATCTGAAGATGTTGTCCAGGGTCAAGGACCGCAGGATGAAGGTCAACAAGAAGACATACCAAATGCTCCCACTGGTGAGATTAAATAGGAATCTAATATTACATTGGATGAAATTATGGGACTTCACACATCTTTTGAAGATTTTCTAGATCATGTTAAATTACCATGTCATTTAGAAGATTATGGACATGAGTGGTACTCTTCGTCCTATTAAAAATAACTTCTTATTATATGTCTAATCATGATCGATTGAAATGTGTAGTTCTATCTAAGCAAGCTGCTGAACTACCAATGCCTGAAGAGGGTACAGAAAACCCTACTATTGTAGAGACATTAGCCCAGGTGGAGCTGAACCCCGTAGAGCTTCCTCAAACTCGCCATGAAAATCCCGTTGAAGCTAGGAAATACGAGGAGGAGCCTTCTAAAGATACTGATCTACCGTTGGGTAAGGGATAACAATATTTGCAACTATACTTAATTTGAAAGATAGTCAATCAACTTTTGTTATTCTTTGAAACTAACCAAAGATTTCAATTGATTATGCAGGGCCATAAATTTCAGTAGCTAGATTTGGAGGTGAAGCCTTATCCTCGACCCCAACGGGAATTGAAAGTGAAGAAGCACAGGTCATGGGGGAAGGAGCAGAACATGTCACTTCCCTAAGGGCATTAATCCCATATTATATTCCCCCCTGTGACAATGATGCTGAGTCGGATCCAGATGTAAAATGGTCACTCCAATTTCCATGATGCAAGGCATGGAAGAACATATAAAAGATCATATCCAAAGTTCCTTTAGAAGAGCTATCATCAAAGATCCCACAACTGTCATCCCTGTTTGTCATGCTGGGACTTGGAGGTTTTGGATATCAAAAGATCCATGCCGCAGTGAAGCAAGTCATCTTAAGGTGGGAGAAGAAGCAAAAGTGCCATGAAGATCTTACCAGGGTGAATCTATCAGCCAATATTAGTGAATTTGAGGCTACGGTATACCGAGCTAAGGTTGACTATACTTCCAAGATGAAGGAGCTGAAGCATACGATCAAAGATAAAGTCGCCCAGCAGATGCACCTTCAGCAAAAGTTAGATGATGTATCTGGGGAACTTGACCAACTCAATAATTCATTGGAGTGAGCTCAAACGAATGGTATGAAAGCCATCTCACATGCCAAGAAACCACTCCCTCAGGCTGAAAAGAGTGAAGTTGGTCGAGTGCATGAGCTTCAAGTGGCTGCTGATGATGCTCGGGATGTTGTACATCAAGTGAAGACTTATGTTGAAAGCCTTTTGTAATTTCTTGGAAAATATAAGAGACCTCAATCTATGGAATTCCTTCTAATTATCATGTATCAATGAAGAATACTTTCATCTTCCATCATTTGTGCTTGTATTCTTTGATACCTGCTTTAAAGTTTACCTAAGCCAAAGGGCCTAGTAAGCATAGTTTAATTTTTTCTAGGATTATTAAATAACCCTACAAACATTGAATCTTTTAATTGATCAATATAACCTAAGCCACATGAAATGTATATTTAGTGAGCATGGACTTGACTTTTGTTCAGAGTTCCCTTGTCTTTTGTGGGATGTTTGAAGTCATTCACATTGGACATAAAAAGGATAATGTTTACAGTCAAAATAGCTTTGACTGAATGGATTAAAATTGACTCAATTCCTCAAAAACTTCTCAGAAAACATATTACCACACTCAAGTATGAAGGAAAACATGTAAACTATGACTTAAGAAATTTTGAATCTGAGGAATGATATGAAAAAGGGCTAAAAGGAAATAGAAGAAGTAGTTCCCAAGAATGAAGTTACCATTATTTACTAAACCTGTTAGGGGGTTGAATTATGAAGGGCCGCCTAAGGGGATTGGCTGCATAGTTAAATAATAGTATCTTTTGGCTGAAAAGTCTGTTATGTGGACTGTTTATGCAAGGCCGCCTAAGGGCATGTGCTTCATAGTCAGGAAAAAGAACTCTCAAAAATTTACTTTTCTACTGCTAAAAAGCCAGTGGAAGTTTATGAAAATTCAAATTTTCCAAAGCATAGAGTTTGCTGTATGGAGAGAGGTACTTGAATATGGAGAAGATATTTCCATGCAAGATCGTTTAAGAACTGGATGAATGTCACTCCTATGAAGGTTTGACCCAAACGTAGGGAAGAGAAATATAAAACATAGACTTGAATACTTTCAGATCATGAAAAAGAACATGGGACAAATATGTTAAGGATGGCTATTTTTTTGCAGATCCTTACATATTGTCATTAAGACAACTAAGGACAAAAGATGTTGTGTCCCCGTGAATGAAGTTACCATTATTTAACAAAACCGTTAGGGTGTTGAATTATGTAGGGCTGCCTAATGGAATTGGCTGCATAGTCAAATAATAGTATCTTTTGGATGAAAAGTCCGTTTTGTAGACTGTTTATACAAGGCTGCCTAAGAGAACGTGTTGCAGAGTCAGGAAAAATAACACTCAGAAAGTTGACATTTTTGTGACTAGAGGTCAAGAAAAGGGTTATGAAGATCTGAAAATATCTAATTTTAGGATTATGACACATAAATATGGGTATTGTCCAATGTATACAGAGATACACAGATCAATGCTAACCATAATCATGTTGTGGCTGGGTCCTGAATTGAAATGTTGGACTTCACTACGTATCCCATAAGGATTGGAATCAATCCATACATAGTTCTTGAAATACAGTTTAATTTCGTGTGGGATGAAAGTATGGGAGATCTTAGTTTAGGGTCATAGAGCTCGGACCATAATAATGAATACACAGTGTGTGTTTTCATGGGGACTTTTCAGCCAGGAGGTTGAAAATGGAATTTGGGGTTAGGCCCGAAGACTTGGGGCTGGATCTGAGGGACACTCGAATGTTCCTACGTTTCCCATAAGGATGTGAATCAAGCCACATGTAGTTCTTGAAATAACTTTTTTATATATTTGGTTTGTACAAGTGAAGGGTGAAAGGGGACTTTAGTTCAATGATAGTTTGACCCAAGATAAAAGGTTCAGGCATTCCCATGTATACACGTAGTCTTTTGAATATAACATGATCAGAAATCAATGTAAATAATTATTCCCTCTAAGGTGAAGTTATCAAATAATGTTGTAGTTTATGGTCATACAATACAAAAGTGTTGTATAGTTTAATGTCATATAGAAAGGAAAAAGGTGAACCAATGTGAAGAGATTGGTTTTGTGTTTGAACCTTGGGAGGTTGCCTACGCACCCAACCAAGAAGGCAAGGATCAGAGTCCTCATAGTTCAATTAGAGAATGAATTAGATATCAAGTTGTTCTTGGGTAAAACAACCTAAAAATGGTGAAGGGACTATGCAGTTTAAAGTCTTGCAGTGAGGACTATTGGTGCTACACAGTTTAGTTTCATGTAGCAGAGACAAAATACAGTTTAACATTATGTAGGAAGTATTAAAGGGACACAATTTAACGTCATGTTGGACAATAAGGGTGCTGTACAGTTTAGCATCCTGTAGCTAAGACGATGGGGACAATACAGTTTAATGTCATGTTGGACTAAAGGGGGACTGTGCAGTTTAATGTCATGCAGTAAGGACAAAAGAGGACACAGTTTAATGTCATGTCAGACGTATTAGGGACTTTTTCACAGTTTAACGTCATGTTGGACGATGGTGCGAATAGTTTAAGGTCATATTCATGGACATTTGGATATGAAGTTTAACGACGTGTGGGACCAAAAGGATGAAAATAGATTAAGGTCATATGCATGGACCGTTGGATATGCAGTTTAACGTCGTGTGGGATGAAAAGGATGCAAATAGTTTAAGGTCATATGCATGGACAATTAATGTCGATGCAATTTAACGTCTTGCTGGATGATGACACAGTATAACGTCATGTTGGATGTAAGGGACTTCTGTATAGTTTATAATCGTGTAGCTAGGACGACACAGTTTAACATCATGTTAGACGAAGAAGGGACTGTGCAGTTTAAAGTCATGCATTAAGGAATTAAGAAGGGATGTACAGTTTAACATCATATAGAAAGGACAACAGTTATGCAGTTTAGCATCTTGCTGGACATGTAAGTACTTACATTACACAAAATAATTCTTCAGAAATCTGGCATTGGTTGGAGTAGTGATGAGTTCTCCGTCCATTGAGATTAAAGAATAAGCTCCCTTGGAGTAGACCTTATGTATTGAGTAAGGTCCTTCCCATTTGGGATCAAGATTGGGAGGTTCCATTCCTAGTATCATTGGAGTTCTGAGAACTAATACCAATTCTCCATAAACAAATGAACGAAGATGAAATTTTTTGTCGAAAGCTCGTGCAATTCGATTCTGATAGACTTCCAAGTTGTGCAGGGTGCACAATCTTTTCTCATCTAAATGTTCCAGTTCATCCAATCGCTTTTGAGATTTTTCATCTGTAGATGACTGATCAAAAATGGCTACTCTGAGCGAGGGTAATTGAATCTCAATTGGAAAGACTAATTCCATTCCATATACAAATGAATATGGAGTTGACCGTGTTAGAGTTCGGGTGGTGGTTCGATATGCCCATAAAGCTTGAAAAAGTTTATCAGGTCATGATTTCTTATCTTTATGCACCATCTTTTGCAATATGTTTGAAAGAGTCTTTTTGAAAGCTTCTATCCATCCATTAGCTACTGTATGATATTGAGATGAATGATTGGATATGATGTTATATTCTTGATAAAACTTCCTCACCTCAGATGAACAGAAGGTGGTTCCATTGTCCGTCAATATGGAATGAGGGACACCAAATCTGGTAATGATGTTAGACTTGATAAAGCTAAAAATTCATTTAGAACTGTCTTCTTTGAGGGGTATTTCCTTTGCCCATTTTGAAAATAAGTCAGTAGCAGTAAGAATATATTTCAAATGCTGGGCTATAGCCGAAGGGTAAGGGCCCACTACATCCATTCCCCATGTGGCAAATGGCAACAAGTATTTAGCTGTATAAAGCATCTATGGGGGTTAATGAATGAATTTGGCATGTACTTGGAAAGAATGACACTTCTTTGTGAAATAAAAACAATATTTTATCATTGAAGGCCAAAATTATCCAAGCCTTCAAATTTGATCAGATAGTCTATGTCCAGACTGATGGGCACCACATACTCCTACATGTAATTCTTTCATGACATCCATTGTCACTTCACCCTCAATGCATCTGAAGATAACTTCATCAAAACCATGCTTGTAGAGAATTTTCTCTAAGTGATCTAGTCTATCATAAAGAGTAAAATTGACCACATGTCTCTGGACTTGTTCTTTCTCGGCTCTATTAGGTGGAAGTATTCAATTTTGAAGGTATTCCCTGATAGGTGTCATCCAACCTGTAGTATAACCATATGGTTCAGAGATGGGACTAATTTCATTGATTTCCTCTATTCTAGTTTGAACATAAGGTGAAATTGTACGACTGTGGGCAATACTAATACTTGTCTCGTCCCTATTTGGATATGCCAGATCTATGGCTATATTATCCAGTGCATCATCTTGGGCATTTTGTGATCTAGGGACATAAGAAAATGTCGGTTCCAAAGGAAATTCTGACATTAACCCTCTGATGTAATCACAAAAAGGGATTAGTTCTTCTTTTCTAATTACATAATCCCCATTTAATTGTTTTATTACTAGGTCTGAATCACCTTTCACCTTTAAGTGACTCACTTGTGCTTGATGCGCCAATTCCAATCCTGCGATAAGAGCTTGGTATTCTGATTCATTATTTGTACCGCCTTCCAACAATGTGAAGTAATAAAGTAACACTACCTTTTTTGGAGAAATGAGTACAATTCCGAACCCAACTTTCTTGAATTTAGGATTTTCCATTTTCCTTCCTGTTGGACTTCTGGAAGCACCATCAAAGTACATTTCCCATGTTTGAAGACTATCTTGAATAAAGAAGACTTCCTCATCAGGAAGTTCAATATTTGAAGATGTATATTCTACTGAAGGGTGCTCATAAAGGAAATCAGCCAGTTCTTGGACCTTTATTGCCTTTTGAGACACATATTGAATATAAAATTGCAACAAAATAACTACCCACCTTGCCAAACGTCCTGTAAGCATTGGACGGATAAGGATGAATTTGAGCAGGTTATTGCGAAATACCAATTGGACCTCGTGATGTTGCAGGTAGTGTCTCAACTTCTAAACTGCAAAGATTAATTCTAGCAAGCACTTATCAATACTTGAATATCGGGTTTCTGCTTCATGCATAGTCCGAATGAAATAGTAGAGGCTATTTTCATTCCTAGCATCATTCTTCTAAACAAGAAAGAAACCCAATGATCGCTCTAAAGCTGTCATATAAAGGATAAGTGGTATTCCTTCAACAGGTGGGATTAACACCAGTGGAATCAAGAGATACTTCTTATGAATATCGAATGCTTCTTGACTTTCTTCAGTGCACTTGTAAGTGAATCCCTTCTTCATCAATTTGGTGAAGGGTAAACTTTTGCCTTCCAAATTGGCGATGAAACGCCAAATATATGCTAAGTTTCCTTGAAATCCTCTCAATTATTTTAAATTTCGAGGAGGTGACATACCAAGGATTGACTTTTCCTTCTCTGTATCGACTTCGATACCACGATGGCGTACAACAAAGCTGAGAAATTTTCATGAGGTTACCCCAAAAGCACATTTTAAGGGGTTTATCTTCAAATTATATTGCCGAAGTTTGTGGAATATGATTTCCAAATCATCCAAATGATTAGAACATTGTTTGGATTTAACCATAAAATCGTCCACATAACATTCAACAAACTTCCCTAAAAAGTGTTTGAAGATGCGATGCATGGCACACTGATATTTTTCTCATGTATTCTTCAGGCCAAAGGGCATTACCCGATAGAAAAATAAACCCTGAGGGGCTCTAAAGGTTGTAGATTCTTCATCTTCTAGAGCCATTCAGATTTGATTATATCCAGAATATCCATCCATGAAGAAAGTGCTTCATAGCCAGTTGTTTCATCAATTAAGAGTTTTGTAATCGGTACTGGAAAATTATCCATTGGACAATGCCGATTAAGATCTCTAAAATCAATGCAAACTCTAATTTTCCCATTCGTATTTTTCACTGGGACAATATTATCCAACCATTTGGGATATTGAACTTCTCTGATGAAGTTATCTTTGATAAGCTTATCCACTTCAGCTTCAATTTAGGAAGCATAAGTGGGGTGTGTTCTTCTAGCGGCTTGTTTGAATCCTCGATGTTCTTCAAGAAAACCCAAACAATGAGTGGAAACATCAGGCTTAAGCCCTGGAATATCTGTATAGTTCCAAGAAAATATATCTCGATTTTTCTTTAAAAAAGAAATATGCATCTCTTGCTCTCCAAGAGTCATGACCACACTAAGTAAAGCGGGGCGTGTATTTTCTTTTGTACCCAGACTTATTTCTCTGAGTTCATCCACGGTGGTAGAGATACCCTCTTCAAATTCTGGAAGGGAATCCTTGAGATCTCCCTCTTCTTCTTCAATATGTGTTATTTCTTCTGTTTCTACTAGCATAGTAGATGATGAAATAGAATTTTCGTGATCAAAAGAGATGTTAAAATTTGAACATCTTGAAGAGGAAGCTTCTATTTCTGACCCGATTGATGATGACAGGTCTTCCTTGGTTAATAAAGAGGAGACGATGGATTGAGAATTGACATCATTGTTCACCTCTGGCATTGCTATATCTTCTTCTGACCTGGTTGGCGAAGTATAGACTTGCTGAATTTTAGCGGATGAAATGAAGACATCCCCTTTTGAGTTTTCATCATTACTTGGTGGATCACCACTTTCTCCCATGTTGTCTGGATTAATTGCCATAATTGACATTATGGAAGTTTCTATAAGAGTATTTTGATTTGGGTCTATCTTGTCAATTTGACTGATAGGAAACACATAATCTGTACTCACATGTGCAAATGGGTTTATTGGAATTTTTTCCAAACCACATAGAGCATTAACTTTGGTAATCTCTCTTGTTGTGGATTTCTCCTTACCCTTCCTGTGATATAATTCCTCCTCAATGTAATGATATTCACATGTCTTGAATGGGGCCTTATCACCATTCAATGTCCAAACTTGACCATCGAAACAATATTTGAGACATTGATGGTATGTTGAAGGGATAACTGCATGTTGATATAGCCAGGGTCTTCCAAGAAAGATGTTGAAGGATGAATCTTGATCAACAACCATAAAATCTGAATTGGATACAAGATCTCCAAACTGAGTTTTGAGTGTAATCTTGCCCAGTGGTTCTTGTTCATTTTTATCATATCCTTGTAACATTAATGTAGAAGGAGATAAATCAGATTCTGTGAGGCCTAATCGACAAAGTGTAAGAATGGGGATGAGGTTGACTCGTGAACCATTATCAATGAAAAATCTTCGGACGTCAACATCATTAACCTTTCTAGATAAGTACAAAGGTATAATATGTCGACGCACGACATCATCTTCATCTTCATCAGAAAAAGATATCACTTCATGGCATTCTGCAGGATTATTCTCTACATGGTAGACTTTAGCTGCAGCGATTTCAGTTTCAAACTCCTGAGGACTCAAAAAAGCCTCGATGAGTGCCTCCCGATGATCCTTTGATAAATTCAAAGCATCCAGAATTGATAACTTGGACGGTATTTGGGCCAAGTGTTTCAATACATCATACTTTTGATCTAACGGTCTACGTTTACCAATAGGAACATGTGGTTTCACAGGTTCCTTGGAAGTTGATGCTTTGGAAGTTGATGCATCTTATACCGGGATAGGAGTTGGTAATACTCCTGGCTTTGGAATATTAGATAGATTAGGTCTATTTACTTGCTGAGAGGAAGAAGGTGGATCCTTCAACCGATCTTACAAAATAATTATTCCAGGACTGAATTTTCCTTGTGTAGAAGAACTTGATTTTTCTTGTTGAGCTCGTTGAAGGGCTCTCCCACGAGTTTCTGCTGGATACACAGTTCTAGCAGGGGTAGAATTAGAATAGTGGCATCTGAAATATCCACGTCTTCCCCTATGCCCTGTGCCTCTGGAACTTCCTCTGATTCCTCTGTTTGATACGGGGAACCCAGGTTCATCAAGATCGAAACTGTGATTGGCATAAGGAACTGTTAAGTGAATCATATTAACAGAACCGAAGATTAACTCTTAATCCGACAAAGACTCTGCCTGACTAGCCAATTTAGGCTGTTCCATTTGATGGGGCGGTGCCCATGTCTTCGAAGTAGATGGCATAAAATCGGCCAGAGTCAAAGGAAACTTTGGATTTGACATATACTCATCTTCTTCTGATTCAACTTATTTCATTGAATTATGTTATTTATTTGAGGATTTTCCCTCTTATGAAGAGGATTTTGCCGCAGAATTCATGGAAGAAGACACAATTGGTTTCTTCAATTGTGTTCACAAAATAACATGAGTTTGGTTGATTGTTTTTCTGACCATCCAATCAACATATTTTTTGGTATTTTTATTCTTGACTTCTTTCCACTTGCCTTCTTTCTCTGGATATGTAGCAGTAACACATGCCACATAAGCTGAAGAACATTTCAGTTTGACTTGTCCCAAGTTGACCATTTTTTGCAGGAGTTCCTTGAAGAAAAAACACTTCTGAATGGGATGCCCCAACCATTGATTAAATGGGAAATAATTGGGACAGTCTTCACTCCTTCCTTATTTGGCCTTTTGGGCCTTGGCAATTGGACCAAATTATATTCTAGAGCTGAAATGAAGTAACCAGGAACTTGTTCATTTCGAAAAGAGTAAACTTTTCTTTTCAAATACTCAAATTGTTTTCATCTTTTATCTCTTTGATCATCTCGACGAAATGGCCTCTGTTGTTGGCGCTCAGGAGGCGGAGCCCTTCGAGAAGATGAAGGTTTTGAAGTAGAAGCAGGTACATGTGCTTGTTTCAGCATAACTGTAGGAGTCTCTACTTTACCCATTCTCCTTCCTAGAGCTGATGGAATTACACGAGTTTTATCCCTAGTCTTCATAAGATAATCTTCAATCTGTTGAGATATTGAAGCAAGGTCACGAAACCCTCCTGTGTATTTCACCAGGATCAACGGTGTGTGCAACTCATCATGCAGATTTTCCACACAAATTGACAACAATTCCTCTTGAGGGAGTGCTAAGCTCAGGTAATATGTTAATCCCTTCCAGCGAGCAATGAAATCTGAAACCCTTTCATTCTCCCATTTATTATAGTTTGTAAGATCAAAAACTGTTGTCTTTGGCAATATTGATCTGAATTGAAGAATGAATCTTTGGTGGAGATCCTCCCATCTGGTAATTGACCAATATTGCAGGCTTGTGTACCAGACAAAGGTAGGTCCTTGTAATGATTGTACAAAACACCTGAGCTTAACTACTTCTTGTTGCTGAGGGGTTCCCATCATAGGATCGCAAAAAGAAACAAAATGTGTTAAGTGTTGCTCTGGGTCTCCCGAACCATTAAAGATTGGGAATGTGGTACCTGAAAAATTTTATGGGGGAGGAATTGCGTCTACCCATTCAGGGTAAGCTCTCTTCTCCAGTTGAACTGTTGCACTCTTTCCTTCCATATCTTCCAGCCAAGCTATTAATGACTCAATATTAGTTATTAACTTTTGAGAAACATCCGATTGAGCTTGGACCTGAACAGGTGCAATGACTGGAGCTTGGATAGATGCGGTGGATGGTACTATAACTGATGGTAGCACTTCCAATTTTTGTTGCATTTGACCCGTAGGGTTAGACCTGTGAGGGTGTACTGATAGAGGAGGATATTTTTGATCCATATTAGTAGCCACATAAAATTCTCTTGGCTGACTGACTCCATCACGTTTAGGAGGAAGACTACCTTGAAGTAGTTCTGCGTTAAATATCCTCAATTACTTTATTTCTTCCTCTTGTTGTGCAAATATTTGCTATAGTGAGAGATATTGGCCTTCTCCAGAGGAAGGGTATATAACCTAAATCTTTCCTTTCCCCTTGTTGGACACCTTTCGGAGAGGGGGAAGTGGGTTACTTGAAGGATTACCTAGATTCTGGGTAATCCTTTGATTTCGTGTACGCACACCTTCTTCATTTGTGTCTGTGCATACAACTTCATGAGAAGGAAACTCTTCATCTGATCCTTCTGAGTGAGCCTCATCTGGTGGATCAGAAAAAGTGGCATTGATGACATTAATTAATGTATAATGCATTGCATCCCATCTATAGACATTTCTGCGATATTTTCTGCTTGCATATCCCTGATGAGACATTGCCTTTTGTCGATTTGATTCCTCAGGAACTTCTTAATGAACCATAATTTGGAGGGAACCTCCTGATAATTTGGCTCTTCGTTCCTCTTGAGGCTTTTTCCCTAATCGAGAAAAGACTGAATTTATATGAGGGAGGGATTTAGGATTTGAAAAATTCCCCACTCTGGTGGACTAAGGTTGTTTCTGCTTAACTCATCGAATCCTATTTGTTGATTCTGAGGGTTGGGTTGAAAGAGTCCCCAGACTGGAAAGATGGGGTGGTTCTTGTGTTTCTATATCTGAGACTTTCTTGAAATCTCTCCTGATCTTGCGAACCTTCATCTGAAAATTAGCTGGATGCATCAACCTTCATCCACTTTTATCACCCGGCACAAAAGACCGTTGGATGATTTCTAGCACTTCTTTCACTTGGTGATGTGCTTTCTCCAAATGAGAGACCTGTTCAATATTCTCGTTTTCAAGATGCCGGAGTAATTCAACCACATGTTCTACGTATGCTTGATTTTGAGAAGAACTAGTTGAGGCCTGTTCTTGAGAGAGCCTTTGATTACAGACAAAGCCAATTGACTATGGCCGACCATGGGCAATAACATTGAATGAGACCATTTTCAGTGGGATTTTTTGACTAGAGAGTACACTGAAATGTAGTGCTCCATGAACACCCCATCCCCTAATATGAATACCAAATGGGGAATTGGCAATTAACTGATGCAATATTCTTAGAGCGCCAAGGAATGAATGCTGAAGGGCTCTATACTACATTTCAGCCTTCAGATATCGAGAAACTGAGAGAGATGCCAAGTCAATTTGGCGTTATAACCCTTATATTATCTTGACATGATTTTAATATTAATCATAAGATAATATTTTTATTTTCAACTGAAAAAGAGTTTTCCATATGTTTAGACGAATATCATGAATTCCTTCTTCCATCAACATCTCTGGAATGTCATACTGAGAATAAGCTAAAGTCCAAAACATGACTGGAACTTCACCTTTCTCCAGTTGTTTTCTCATATTCAACATTTCCTCTTTATAATATGATGAAGATTCTTCTACCTATTTAGACCAAAGTTGGTTCTTCCTTGTTGCTTCATAAGATTCCAAAATATTGGCAGAGAATTAATTGATCAAATTAGAAGATGTATGATTCAGGGGTCGTTCGGAGAATGACCTATACCCCAGACTATCTCCTGGTTGAGAAATTATTTCACCTGCTATTGGTAAAGCATCGGATATGACTGGATTCACATTTGCAAGTGCCTCAAGATAAGAGGGCTTTCTCGTCACCACATTGTCCATTGGAAGATTTTCTAGGAAACATGCATTATTTCTGCAGAGAGGACTTTCGCAGCTAAATTCATCATCATGGGGAGGACCACCATCGTTGGTTACAACAAAAGATGAAACATTTTTCTCCTTGGTCTTCTGACCACACAGAGGGTTGATGTGGCTCTCATCTGAAGATGAAACTTTAAGATCGACCACATTGTCATGAAGAAAACCTTCATGAGGAAGTATCTGATGTAGACCTTCGAAATTAATGTTCCCACTATTCGGAACTAAGAGAGAAGAATCTTGAGTTGCAACAGATAATTGTCCGAATGCATCAAGAACTCCAGCTTCGAGTAAGGCCTTGTTACAAGTTTGCCCTTGATTTCTTGACTGTGCTGGGCGGGTCTTCTTCTTAGACACCTTTTTACTCACTATGGGAACCACTTGTTAAAGAATGTGGTCATTATTGGCAGGTGTATGTGCCTTCTCAGGAGAAAGGATCAAGTTAGGCTGATTATCTCCACCCAAATTAGGTGTTTGTGCCAGACTTGGCTGTCCGTATGATATGAGGGAGTATACCCCACAACCCTCTTGGACTGGAACAAATGTGTGTGTCTGTTCAAGAGTGAACTGTTGGTGTGTCACTCCATTGTTAGGGATATATTTATGTGTCTTTCCCTGAGATGATGTTGAAGCCATTATAATATCCTTGTAGGCATCCAGAATATGAGCATGGATTTGCTTCTTCTCTTTCACCATTGATATAATATGCTTGGTGACTTCAGCTGCCAGAACGGGGATATACGTCCATTCTGTGCTTGGAGTAGTTGTATGTGCCTTCTCTTGTCCTCCTTTTCCTGCCAGTGAATTCTGAAAGTACTCATGTGGGGGGTAGAGAGTTTAGTCTGCCTCCTGTTTGTCGCCGGAGCTTTCTGACTGACTTCTCCGAATACTACCAAACGAGACTGTTGGTAGGCTTGATCAATAATAGTCGGTGTACATGCCTGCTGATTGCACTACACCGAACGTGGTTGATGAAATTCCTTCAATACTGACAGATGAGACTGCTGGCAGGATTGATGAGTGTAAGCAGGTGTATGTGCCTATTTACCAGTTGTCAACACATTGGGCTGGCGGCCTCCATCGCATGTAGTCAGACGAGCCTGCTGACTAGCTGATGATTTATAAATAGGTGTATGTTCTTGTCTATAGTACACCACAGGAATTTCCTGGCGCGATTGGCATGCTGTTTCCAGAGGAGTTTGCTGGATAACGGAATTAAAATGGATTGGTGTGTGTGCCCACTCTTTGCTTGCCACCAAGTTAGGTTGGTAGACTCCTCTGAAAACAGCAGAGATAAGAACCTACTCACTGTTAACCGGCTATTGCCTCTGATGGTTCGTCTTGCCTTCTCGAGTTCAAGGAACTTGATCCGAACTCCTGGAGATGACACCCTCATTCTGTTGAGGGCATACTGCCGCACGATCCTAGCAGCGATTGTTGGTGGGATCCCTTGGGAAGGACTCATGTTTCCTTGAATTAAGGCCCTCAGTGGCCTTCTCATTCACCTTCTTAGAATATGGGAGGGAATAGTTGATGCGTTATGGGGATAACGACCCGAAATAGTTGGAGATGGTGGTTAGAACCGCCTGCTTCTTGATCACTGGTCGTCACTGTCCTGACGACCAAGTTGAATTGTTCACTTGGAGGGCTTGTCGAGCAGCCATTGGAGTTGGAATGGTATCGAGTTGATGGTAATCCTTAACCAGTGCATTTGATACCCAGCGTTGAAGATGCTGAGTAGGTGATGTCGCCCTCAGAGAGGACGATGATCTAGTAGGAGTAGCAGCAAATGCATTCACAGCAGAGGTTTTCACAGACGTGAACTTAAGAAAATCCATTCTCGTAATGCAGATGATTTTGTAAAAGAGTTCCTGTTTGATATAACAGTCATAATCAAGATAATTCTGGCCACTACATCTTTTGGATAAGCACATATGTTATTGATTTTTTTCTTGGTCCTCTCATTGAATTTTAAATAGGGGCATAACAAATATGTAAAACATCATTTTAACTTGGTTAAGGATTCATGTCAGGTTCACCATTTTTTTTGTTTCCTCTAGAATTGGGGATGACCTCGTAGGTTTAAATTTAAAACATTCCAAGCGATTTCTAACGGGTTTGTTCATAGAAACGGAATCATCCAATTATTCCATATCCATTTGGACCTACATTCCAAAGGTAGGCACTCATTAATTATGGACTAATGAGGCTTAAGAATTTGCATTGGTCGAGAGGATGGGAGGTCGGACTCATCACACCTTTTTGAGGGGAATTATTGTCTACTCCGGGACTCTATTTATAGATTTAAGTTATATTTGTGAATCATTATTAAATACAAAGTATAAATTGATATTTTTTTTAGATCATACAATCAATGATTAGATATGTAGGAAATTTAGAGAATCTTTTATATGTATTCGAGGTTCTTTATCGATAGAGAATAATCTATATTTGTTAGAGATTCTTTGTCAATGGTATCCTTCAACACATAAAAGTCTCTTGGTCATTATGATGACCATACTAGTTTTAAAGCCACTTAGTGGGGCACTTGAAGTTTATTGTCATTCAGAAGCACATGGATTATTTCAGAGTTGGGATCGTACCCGCAGATGTGCTACCTGCGTATCCTTTGTTTAGAAAAGGAATTAGAACCCATATAGTTCGATTAAGGTAGTATGATGTTTATGTATGATTGATGGCACAAAGGAAGATTTCATAATTACTTTTACACTCTAAGCTCACGTGAGTCATGCTCGGTGTGAGAAACAAGAGGTATTGGTAAAACCAGACAATTATGCCATGAAAGATTCAATCATAGAAAATGATGTGGGGTTATGTATGTATGACTGCCCAAATAGAGATCAGGACTTATTTCGAAGAAGAAGTCAGGGAACAGGGTCCATAAAGGTATATATACTTTATGGAGATTTGGATACTCTAACTTGGGGCTTAGTCTGGAGGAATATGCCCAAATTAGAAGGGGATTTATGATTGGGTTTTACTCATGAGAAGGAAGCACGGTTCAAAAGTAGATTAAGACTAGTTAAGGGAAATTATGACTGGGGATTACTCCTGAGAAGGAGGTCCAGGTTAAAGGGGTTTTAAAATTAAGGGACTTGGGGCTTACTGCTAACAAGGATGCCCATATTTGATACTGGGGCTTATTCTTGAAAAGGAATCCCATATTTGAGAAATTATGGTTGGGGCTAACTCTAGAGAAGGATGCCCATATTTAAGAACTTTATGATTGGGGATTACTCTTAAGGAGGATGCCCAAATTTAAGGGATTTGGTGATTACTCCTAAGGAGGATGGACAGATTTAGGAACTTTATGATTGGAGATTACTCCTAAGGAGGATGCCCAATTTTAGGGGATTGGTGCTAACACCTAAGGAGGATGCCTAGATTTAGAGAATTTGGATTGGGGCTTACTCTTAAAAAGGAGGCCCAGATTTGGGAATTAGGATTGGGGCTTACTCCTAAGGAGGATGCCCAGGTTTGGAAATTAATACTGGGGATTACTTCTGAAAAGGAGGCCCATATTAAGGATTCTATTATCTTAAAGGATGAGGTTAAATGAATGAAATCTCTGACCTTAGTGACATTAAGATATGTAAATCACTAGATTTTAAGAGATGTTCCACAGAATTCCTTTTAGATAAGGAAGCCAACAAGGAAATAATTACATAGATGGATTTGGAGAGAGTTCTGAAGGATTAATCTTGATTAGGATAGGTGGATAGACATAAGAGGGGTGAAATGGGCCGGAAGGGCACAATAAAAAGAGGTGGCGCGCAAGTCCTGCCTGGGCGCGCAAGTCATGGTCGTGCAAGTATACTTGCACGACATATGGGTACTTGCATGATGGAGAACCTTTAGGGCAATACTTGGGCGAGGCTTGGCTCAAGCCTTTAGTACTACCCCTAGAGTCTTCCAGAAGAGAGGCACACAAGTTAAGTTGAAGGGGAAAGGCGATGCTCAAGTGTGGCCATTTCCCTTAAGGGCTGGCCACCTAGGCGCACAAGTGTTGATGAGTTTCAACACTTAGGCCTTACTCTATCTATTTAGATGTTCTGTTATAGGTATAAAATTACCTTAGAAGTGTTTGGAAGCTTTGAGAAGAGACAAGGGAGCCGGGAGCTCAAATCTGAGTTTCTGGAATTTTTTATCCCGAAATGGGGGGCCCACATGGGGTATTTATTGGCTAGAGAAGACCCTGTGTGAATTTCAAATAAGGTGTGAAAGTCACCTACACGACCAAGGGGCGGTGTGCAAGTATACTTGCACGACCTTGGTGGAACTTGCATGACCCATGTACATTTGAATCTTAGTTCATGCCTTTGTCAATTTTTGATGTTTCTTCAAAGGATGAATCACTTTGGGTTCAAGGTATTTCCTTTTACATTCCTTCAGACTCTGTGATGGAAAGGAGCATCAATAATGGTCTTTTATGATCCAATTTAAACCTACTAAGTAAAATTTAAATCCATTATAATTAAAAACGACCTTACCACTATTAAGGTTTAAAATAGTTAATGAATGGGTTAATAAAAAAAGATGAGGTTTAAAATGAAACCAGAAAACTATCTAAATTTAATTTTATGATGATATTTAAACCTTATAATATTTTAATTAGAATATATGGAATTTTAAATGCATTTTTCTTTATAATGACTTAATTAAAATTTTATCATTTTGATAATTCATTGTGTATTATTTCATTCACTTATAAAAGACACCACTTCCCCATTTACATTACACCACATTGAGAAATATATCTTGACCAAAAAGTAAAATATTATATTCTAAACATCATTATATACATTATTGTGTTTGTTTATTCCCATTATAGCTACCCTAGGGTCCACAAAAGGAGATTTAAAGGAGTTTTTAGAAAGAAGATCTAATATCCTTAAATGATCACTTTCCTTTTACTTCTTACATTAACTCCTCTAAATAAATGTTATTTATCCTAAAATAATATATTTTTTATCATAAACATAGTAAAATGTTATTATGTTTGTTAAATCACCAGTACCAATCCTCTTTCCCCTCAAAGGGAAAGTGAATTTATCTGTTTTTCATACGTATGACTTACCATCTCCATGTAGTGATACAATTCATTTCCCCACACAGTATTTTATGGATTTTTATTTGAATGGTTTTTTGGATTATATGTTATATTTATTAAATAATTATTCATATGTAATTATAATATCATATCTAACTTCTTACCTTCCAATCTGTTGTAAATGATAATGTCGCTCGTGCGTACGTGTGGACTACCACCTCCATAAAGTGATTTGATTATTTTTTCATTTATGCATTACATGGATGGTAATAAAGTTTTATTATATATATATATAATTTATATGATATAATAATGATTTTATAAAGGTTAATTATTTTTTAATGTTCTTTCGTTCCATCCATAAAAAATTGGAATTCAACGTTCATGCGTTCATACATACAACCTTCTCTATGAATGATCCGATCCATTTGTATATATCTACCTTTTATTGGTTAAAATAAATAAACATATGATGAATATTTATTATATGAATATAATTTCTAACATTATTATTATGATGAAATCATGATAAATTTATAAATATTTACACTGAAAAACCGAAACATACCTGAAAAAATAGTGATCACCCAGAACGATTTTTTTGATAGAAATTTATTAATAAAGGGTGAAAAAAGTTATAAGAAAAAAATATATGGTATGATATATATTTTTATTATTTTGTTATAATTTTATAATAAATATATATTTATTATTTTAGTGTCTTAAACATGAAAAAACCAAGATGAGACTTGATGTAAGGGTTTTCAGTTGCAATCTCATTATCTACTAGGATAGTTTATGATTAAGCATCCAATGATGAAATTTCATGATATAGCACCCCAAAATTATTATTATTTATTCTCTATGAAATTTATTTAAATATGTATCATTTTTACATTAATTTTACTCTTTTAATTTACTCAAGGAACTAAAATACCTTTTTAAGGTAATTTGACTTTATTTCACTCTTATATCGATATAAAATGTCTTCCATTTCCATGGATTCCGTAAAAGGTTTTAAAAAATGTTCTAATACTACACTATGAATATTTAAATTCAATTTTACCCATGTTTTACTTTCAATAAAAATGTTTCAAATGAATCCTCATATCATTTTCCAAATGAGGTAATTTTTGACTTATTGCAATAGTGTAAAAGGAATTCTTACATTTAACTTATGCCTCATGAATGAAATTTTAAATAGTAATCACATCATAATTATTTTAATATTAAATTAAATTATTTAAATTGTGTTTTAAATTTTTTTTTTCAATAATATTTTCAATTTTTTTAAATAATGTCTTTTAAAATGAAAAGGGTATCTTTTTATGGAAATATTCTAATGTTTCTTTTAAAGGGATTTTCAATTATGATAACATCCTATGATGTAAAATATGTTTTAATGAGGTTATGATCCATTGGTACAATAATTATTCATTCCCTATATGGTCTATTATAATGAGGAATAGATGTTTATGGAATCTTATTATTTTATTTGAATAATACAATGGTGATATGGAAACTAATTATGAACTTGTTACATTTATATGAATGAATTATGTTTATATCATGGTTGGTTCTGTTATATTTATCCACATCATTGGGCAATGTGATATTGATATCTCATGATACGATTATGAGAATCATGGAAATGATTTTTGAATAGTTTTGTTCATATATTAATGTGTGATTAAGATTCCTTTCTAGCTATACCCAATAGAAAATATGTGGACATGATTCTGATTATATTTGTTCAAATTTGTATGTGTGAGTATGATAACATCATATAAATAATCAAAATATTATTTATTTAATTGATTTCATTCATCTATGTTCACAAGAGAATGGTTTTATTCATATGATGCAACATACTTATATTACGGTAGTTGGATATTGATTACTATTTTGACAGCCTTTTTGATCATGCTTTTAAAAATGAATTAATATCAAAGAGTTTGATATAATTTTTATTTTGGAGTGGATATTTTATTTAATAACATACTATTGATTATGAAATCATACCCTCACAATCATATTATCCTTTACTTATTGATACATCCCATGTTTCACCTTTTTAGGAATCCATGACCACCCTTTCTTATGATTCCTTTCATTAGGTTATGAAGATAGTTTCTAAGTAGGGTATGTGTTAGAAGAGTACCATTTGGGAAGATATTTTTTGGATACGTTTAATATTTTCAATAAATGAAAGATTATATGTATAGTCTAAAAAGAGACTAAAACATTATGGTCCTTGAGTTTGTATTATTTTGAAATGTATTTAATATATATATAAAATGACACATTAATTATATATGTTGTTCTTAGGTCACATAAATGGGTATCCAGGGGTATTTTTAGTTAATCAATAGATAATATGGTCAAAAAACATTACTTAGAACCCTGGTTATAAGTTTATGTATAGGATAACATCATAATGTTTTGCTAAAGACTATGGATAAGCTTTATTAAACATATTATTCCATAGATTGAAATTAACGTGTCACGATTTTGAAATATTATGAATGATATTTCATGAATGTATGAAATATGACCATAATTATTTTATCTTGATAATTAAACAATGTTTTTGTTGTTAGTTAACAGTTTAAAAAATAAGCAATCATGTAAATAATTAATGCGAAGGTCAATGAAAATTTAGTCCAAAAGTGTAACCAAATGGATTAAGAGATGGGATTAAATATATTGTGAAAATTTTTACTCTAATATCTCCATATTTAAACTATAACATGGATCATATTGATGTTTTTAATACACCCTAAAGGGAGTGACATGCCATTGATTCTATTAAACAAGTACATCTACCTTCATTCTATCAGTCTTCTGATCCACATAAATGTGATGGAAAATGTATTTATTTTATTTAGTGATAAGTCTAAGTGGAAGTTTCCTTAGAAGTTTATATCTTATAAGGTGAGTTTTTCAAATAGTGGAATCATATCAAGGATATGGGGAAAGAGGGAGAAATAATCACCATTTAATTGATGTATTTTAATGATATATTTATCAATAAATAATTTCCTCAAACACTTGTTACAAAGATGGAAAGAGAAATTCTTGAGCTTAAACAAAGGAATAATGAATCCATTAGTACCTATGAATTAATCTTCAAATTACTATTAAGGTATAAGTATATATTTATAATCAACCTCACAATAAAAATTGATCAATTATTTAGTCTCTTTAAACAAATTCTTTGAAGGGCATTATCCTTAAAGGAATTTGTGGTAATTATCAAGAGATCATTCAATGTGATTTTATGGTAATAATGGAGAGTTTGAAATTCAATTATTCTTCTAGATTAAGTGAAGAAAGACAAAATTAGTGATTTATTGAAAATTTAATGGCAAATATAAAGTATGAAATAAATTATAGTCACCAAAAAGAAAAAAATGTTGGAGAAATTATTTAGGATACTGTCTGAAAGGAATTGGGAAATACATAAATTGTGGTACGGTTTTCTATCAAGCTTGTGATTATTGATGGGGGATGAAAAGGTTACAAAATTAATTCAAGGTGATGAAGTATTAAACTAGAGAGTTTTTATGATTTAGATGAAGTGATATTGGGAATTATTAAATTAAATTCCATAATAGAAGAGATGATAAGGTTGGTGTGCATCAATTACCCCCTAAGAAAAATTATAAAGAAAATTCCATTCCTATGATAACTAAAGAGGGTAAGGTGAATGATGAAGTGAAATTTACACTTATCATCCCAACTAAAACTGCTAATGTTTTATTTTATTCTATATCTAATAAATATTTTATATATGAATAATTATCTAAGAGTTCCACATAAAACCCTCAATGGTTAGATATTTATTAAGTATTAGAAAATCCTAATGGCATGATGATCACATCAAATGCTTATATCTCCTATCCAAAAGGAGTTTTTTGTAATGTGAATCCTAAGAATATTGTGATTATCCCTCTAGCTGAATTTGATGTGATTTTGGGCATGGTTTGAATCTCTATATATAGATATTATATCAATTTTTGAGAAAGTGATGTCACATTTCATATTATAAATGAACCTATGATCATTTATCAATGAGACGAACAATAATAAAATACAATGGAAATTTATTCTATCTTTTGGGTCCTAATTCATATCCATAAATAGTATCTATCTCAAATTTTTGTTGAGAAACTAAACATTGATGATTTTACATATGTACATAAATTTATTTATGTATATCCAAAATTGTGTTATAGTTATTTTATCAAATTTAATGTAGAGTTTCCAATATAGATCATACCTACTGTTACACCAACTTCAAATACTCCTTATAGAAAGGTTAAAATTGAGTTGTAGGAATTAAAAAAGTAACTCCAAGTAAATCATTGACATGGGATTCATATATCCTAGTGTGTCACTAGGCGGTGTGCCAATTATTTTTGTTAATAATGATGGGTCAATTTATCTTTGAATTGATATTGAGGAACTCAACAAGAACACTATCCATAAAAAGATTCGTCGACCCTATATCAATGATTTTTTTGTTCAATTATGATTATATCAATACATTTCTATGATTGGATGTCATTAGAGATACCTTAAATTTATGGTTGTGAAGGATGATATACACAAGTCATACTTCCATATGATGTATGAGCATTATGAATTTATATTTATTCCATTATAAATTACTAATTCCCCTTAAATAATCATGTATTTAATGAACATAGTCATTAGATACCTTGTTGATTAGTTTTGGTTTTCTTTTTAGAAGATATTCTTATATTTTCAATGATCTTTGAAGAACATGAAGGTAATTTTAGAATGGTGTGGAAAACCTTAAGGAAATAGATGATGATTGAAAAAGTTTCAAATTGTGAATATTGGATATAATAATTTTCTTTTTTGGGCCACATACTCTCAAGAGAAGGTATATTAGTAGATCCTTCAATGACAGAGGTTTCTAAACAATTGCGAAAACCAACCACTATGACTAAGACGCATATTTTTCTTGGTTTTGATGGATATTATTTAATATTTGTGTAGAATTTATCATGTCATTACAATCCAATCACCATGTAATACTTTAAAGGGAAGCAAGTTACTTTAGATATATAAAGGTGATGAAAATTTAATGGAACTAAAGATAAGGCTAGTTAATTCTCTGGGTTTACTGTACCCTACAATGGAGAATGTTTTTTAATTATTGTGATGCATTGAAGAAAGGATTGGGGTGAATCCTCCTAAAGTATGATATGATAATAGATTTTTCCTTAGAATAACTTATGATTCATGGGAAAAATTTGAAAACTCATGATTTGGAGTTAGATGTGGAAATTTTTACATTAAATATATAGAGGAATAATCATGATAGATAAAGGTGTGATTTATATATTCTAATCATATAATTATAAAGTATATATTTACCCATAAAGAGAAGAATATTCAATAGAGAAGGTGGTTGGAATTAATTAGAGATTATGAATACTAAACACATTAACACATTAAGAAAGTGAAAAAGGTGAATTATGATCTGATTGAAAAAGAAAATTCTAGTTTATATGTGATAATTATTGGAAAATATCCAATATTTATGGATTTAGAAATATTTTTTTGGAAATATTGATAGAAAGGGAGAAATATTAACCTTCTAAAATGAGTGTGCAACTATCGATCCATGGGAATATTTAAGGGGCACAAAAGGAGGATGCAGAGTTGAAAAAGAAGGTGATAAATGTTCCTAAGTTTATCCTTGATTATGGTTGAATGAAATGGTTTAGAAAGAGACTAGTTATTATGTCCATACCAGCCATAAAGAAGGAAATATTGAATTAAGATCATAGATCATCATTCTATAATGATATTGATATATGTTGATGAATATATATCTAAAAAAGTATTTCTAGTAGAAAAAGATGAAGTGATATTATAGAGTATGTATCTCAGTTCATAGTATGATTCATGTGAAGGATGAGAGAAAAAAATATAATTGGATAATACAAACATTACCCATACCAGAATGGAAATGAGAAAACAATGCCGTGGATTTTTTATTCGGACTCCATAAAAAATCTAAAGGCCATATTTCTATTTGGGTTATAGTCAATCTCATAAATACTTCATCACACTTCACTTATATCATATAAGTTTTCTATCATGATCATTTTAAAAAATATACATTATATATGTTGTATGGATTCAAGGTGTACCACATTCTATCATATCAGATATGGATATGAGGTTTAGATCGCTGTTTTGTTGAAGTATTAATAAATCTATTGATTTAAAGTTGTTTTTCAGTAATTATTTTCATCCTATTACATATCGTCTTTATAAGAGAACCATTAAAACCCTAGAGGATATATTGATATATAATTCATTGGATTTTTAAGGTGATTGAATTCATCACCTTCCAATGATTGTGTTTTCTTAGAAAAATAACATTCAATTGATCATTCATATGGAATCTTATGAAGCCCTATATATAAAGAAGTCTATAAATATAACATGATGGGATGAAGTTATAGAAATGTTTATTTCGGGAACTGATCTAGTAGATGATATGGTATAAAAAATTAGGGTAATTCAGGGGCACATCATTGAAACCCGAAGTCGATTGAAAAGTAATGTTGACCATCATCAACAAGATCCAAGATTTAAATATTGGAGAGAACTTATTTATATGAATTTTCCTTTGGAATGAATGTTATGAGATTTTTAAAGAAATGAAATTTTATAAACAAGTATATTTTCCCCTTCTAGATTCTTGATTGAGTTGGTATGATATCATATCACTTGACTCTTCCACTGAACAACTCCCATGTACATGAGGTGTTTCATGTATCTCTCATGGGGAAGTATATACTCGAACCATCACATATATTAAAATCATAGGTTATTCCATTAGAGTGTGATATTTATAATTATGATAATCTAGAAGAATGATTTTATTGTATAGATAATGTGCTATAGAACAAGGCTACTTGTCGAGTTAAGGTATTTTGGTGGAAGAAATGTTTTGAAAAAGATACTTGAGAACCCGAGGATTTGGTGAAATTTATTTATATTCATTTATTTATATCAGAGTGATATAATTTGAATGTTAAAATTAATTATAATAGTTTTTGAATATAACACCCTAATATTTTATAGTTCTCCATAAATAAATTTTATTTCATTGATATAATTATTTACACACAACACCGAGTTTAAACAATCCATGATATAAAATTATAATATTAATATTTATTGTTTTAGTTATCACATTGTTGTTGGATTTTTAGGTATATATATTAGGTAGGTACTTTGGGGTACAATTACATCAAACAGACACTCACACACACACACATGTTAGGGTAAAACCCACTCAATACCCCATCCAGGGATAGATTAGGTGTTCCCTTGAATTATTTTTTAATATTATTTATTTATATTGGGTAGCCATAATCTACTCCCTACCATCACACCCTTCTTCGAGCATGGTATTCTTCTGACACCGATATTAGTTGAAATTGGCCACACCTATTGAAATATATCCCCCACAGTGACAACCCTTATCGACGTTTCAACCCAGCACTCGATGATTTTCTTCTTGTCAAATGAATTACTGCCATTGGGTGGGGGAATCGTACACTATGTGGGACACCCCATCAAATAGGGAATCATGAACCATCAAACAACCCCTCTATTGTTAAATATTATAGACTTAAGGGCCTAGATTTTCCATTATGGAGACCACCGTCCCAAATTAGATCCCGTATATTCCTCCTTTGGAACACTCCAACCTTCCCACCATCAACGACCATCATCATCTGACCACACAATGCCGCATCAGAGACTGAAAACCTAACCTCCCATAGACCACCATCTAAATCTAATTTCTACCTTCATGAATCCATATTACTAGCCAAAAATGGATTTCTGGACCCCAACCGTAAAACCCTTCCGCATGCACATCCAACCTACACAACGTTCGGGCCATAAACAAACCATGCCACCCAAAGGTGGCCACATGATTCTTGAAATTAATTGGAAAAAATACATTGGATGGGTATTTGATCTGGAATCACTATAGAATTATGCTGTTGGGAGTTAGTTTGATCACCAAATGATCTATGCCCCATTTGCATGATGGGAGGCCAAACATGTTCATGGGTTACACTCAACTACCAATGACAGGGATAGGGGGACCAAACCTAGAGCAAGCTTCATTTTCCCCAAATAGGAAAAGGATTTGACTTAATCTATGTATAATAAGCATAGTTTTGGAGTCTTTAGGACTTGAGCCTTCCCCAGTTCCGACAGAGAGTGAGGGGTAAAATTAGTGGGTACCATTAGGATAACACCCCATGGAAGAAAATGTGTATATGGGATATTCTTGACTCCCAACGGTGGGCTCTGACTAAGTCCACAACATTCTGCAATGTCCCCCATCTAGGTGTTGGCTTTGAATATCATTTTTCATAATAATCATAGTGTCCGAGTCTGGTGAGACTCGAGCCTGCACTGGTTCCCATAGAGAATTAAGGGAACAATTAAATTATTAAATTTTTTGGTTTATTCATGTACAAAAATAATTCATTGGTTACTTTTTAATTATAAATAAAAATAAATTTCATTTGAAAGTAAAATATATGTTTTAAAAAAAGTTTTTATACACTCAATGTGTTTTTACATTAATAAAATAAATTAATAACTACTACTGATTGATATTTATAAGATTTATATATTATATATTCAATATTTTATTAAATAGTCATATAATTTTTTTATAGGAATGAGATAAGAATATATATCTAGTTTTATATATAAAAATGTATTTTTTAAGAAAGTTTCCATCACCTTTTCACACCTATTTTAAAATTAAATTATAAAACATAATGAAATTGAATATTTAAAAATTGATTTTGAATTTTTAATTATGAGGATCGAATTTGGTAAATAGGTTTCTATATTTTTCATTAAAAGAAATTTCAACCTTAATAAAATTATGTCACCCCAGAAAGGGTAAAAAGGGTAAAATAGTGTTAAAATTTTGCGATAAGGCTTCAAAATTTTCCTAACACTTTCTTTGATCCTATTGGATGAGTATAATTTGGCCATTTATATCCATTTCAGAAATATATATTCTCTAGGTTACAAATATAATTGATTACAACCCTTATATCATTTAAAAAAACGATAAATACAAAATGTCACCGTCCTAGATTTAATAAGTCTAAATTTTTAGGTTAAATTTAAATATAGGATAAGTTCGGTTATAAATTTTTATTCAAAATATAAATTATTTTCAAATATAAATTTAGTTATAATTTTTTATTGTTGATTAATTACCATAAATTCTCACACATGACGGAGACAATATTTATACATTTAATTTAAAAATAAAATAAATTATTATAAAATATGAAAAGTAATATAATTTGGATGAATAACTATTTTCCATGAATTTTTTTGATAAATATTAAAAAATTATGGATATTAATAATGGTGTTTATTCAAATTAATTTGTTGTAATTTTTTTTGATGTCCTATTAAATGAATAGTGTCAAAATGACATTAATGATATTTTATTAAAACAATATTTAATTAATTTAGTTAAAACCCATAAAAAAATATTGAATAAGAAAAAGGAGTATAATATATGTTCTAAAATATCACCCCTCCACCATTTAAGATCCAATTTCTACCATACATATAAATTTATATCCGATAATAATCAGAAATGTTTTTAACCTAGTTATGGTTAAATATGGTTAAAGATTGTGTAAATAAAAAATATAAGGTTTAAAATGTTACAAAAAAAGTACAACATTCATTATATTATAAAATTTAGACATTATTAATTTTTTCTTATAATTTATATATATGTTGAATATTTTTTCTTGATAAGATATTAACTATAATTTAATCTTTTTGGTAGTTTCAAGTGTTTTCTATCCCTTCATTCTAAAAGGACACACATTCCCTCATTTAGTTACATGGCATTGAGAATTAAATACCAATAAAAATCAGCCCAATTATCTTCTAAACATCCATATTCATGTTATACTTGTTATAGTCTTCCAAAAATACTGACCCTAGGGTATTTATTTGGAGTTCTAAAGGAGTTCTTTCAGAGAAGAGGTAATATCCTTAACCGATTGCTTTCAATTTAATTCTTACTTTTCCACATTTAAATATATTTTATTTACCATAAAATAATAAATAAATAATCATAAATAATGTAAAATATTTTTATTATCATGATACCACCATTATACAACCACTTTTCCATCAAATGGGAAGTGAATGTCTAGCTCGTGTATAAGTATGAACTAATATATCCAAATAGATATACAATTCATTTTAATTCACCATATTTTTTGGATGGGTATTATGATGGGTTTAATGATTACAAATTATATTTGTGAAATAAATATTCCTATGGAATGGTAATATCATATCTACCCACTTTGTAACGACCCAAACTTTCATTAATGGAAATCCCTCTTGATCTAATTAAATGTCTCTTTATGTAAAATGTTTATATAAAATGTCAACTTCTTTGGTTTTATGTTAAGAATTGTGACCATTTATAATATAGTCGTTGAACAACGATCACATTAATAGTATAAATATAGGGCTTTAAAAAATCCAATTTACTCAGACAAAGGAAGAGATGGCCTCATCCAGTAGATGTGCCCTATAAGAAGCCCATTTTTTAGAGCTCGGATATGAAGTTTCAATTTTTTGGCTTCTCTCTTTACCAAGACCAAGACGTTCTTGAAAATGTTAAGCTTGAGCAGAACCGCCTATGAGAGAAGTGGATGTTGATAGAGATTACCACCTGAGATATGTTATCTGAGCCACCCCAAGAGTCGGTCACCATCGCACACCATACCTTTCGGTCTTATGAGGGTGTTATAAGGGGTTATGTAACAATACATTAACATTATGGTCATGTACATTATTTTTTTATATAATAATGAATATACATTCATTTTATTATTGTTACCTTATAGATGGTTTTTAAAGCACAAATAGTATTTTTAGTTAATATTCAACTAAGAAATATATTTTGATGAATTAATGGATTTTTGAAATAAATAATATTTTAATAAAATATTATTATTATTATTAAATTAAGTTTTATTAAATATATATGATTGTATAATTTTATGAATGCAATCGTAATTTTTATTAAGGTTTGAAAGCCATTTTTGTCAAAACCCGTGAATTTTTGATAAATGTCTGTTTTTATTTAAAAAGTGAAAATTAAAATATTTATAAAATTATTTATATAAAATAAACATTATTTCTAGAATCAGGATGTTGAAATTATCCAATGGTGAATTTTTCATAATTTTCTGAGACAGTCAAATGTTTGGTTTAAAATTAAATACCGTTTAAATATATAATCTGTTTTATGACATCATAATGACCCAATAGTGATGTAATAAAATACTATAAGCCTTATTTTCAGCCAATAAATGTTTTTCCATTAAAATCATGTGATTTTGGGTTTGTTTCACTTATTTTACAAAGCATTAATGGAACCTTCAAGGCTTATTAAACATCTTGTCTTTTTAAATTGTTTTCCTTGGGAGTGTGACTCACCTCCACATAAGAAACCCCATTATTTTAAGACATTAAGAATTTTTACTTATAAAATATTGTTTTAGACATCCCTTTTCCAAAACACATTGTAAAAAACCATGGACTGGTTTGTGGTTTGGATTAGATTAATGTGAGGTGTCCCAAACCTAAATAACAAAGAATTCCCTTACCATTCCAATATAAACCCACCCAAGATCCCACTTTATCCTCACTAAAAGCATTGGGAGTAAATCCAACATATTCCCTACTATCTCTAGAATTCTCCCAAGGTGCCCCATGCTCCAAAGAAGCCTCTCTCAAGCCTCTCTGAAACCTTTGGAAGCACACTTCCATGTAAGGGTTTTTCTTCCTTTCTCATTTCTGTCCAATATTCATTAAGTTGTTATTCCATTTTAATTTAAATTAGAAACGTTGGGCTATGGTTTCTCACCTCACAAATACTGCCCTCATTATTTTTAATTATGAGAGACCCCTTTCTCTCTCATTAAATGCCTCCCATGTACACCCGTTACTATACCAAAATTCCGAAAGGAATTTCTCTCTCCTCATTTACATTCAATAGATTATTTTGTATAATGAATCTAAATTCCATTAAATTTTTTGGGACATGTATCTATATGAACCCCTTACCTTCCATGTCATGTAAATATGATGAGACACCCCTTTCTCTCTCATCAACTATTTTTATGAATTCTTATGTCACGCCATTACGCTGTCGAAATTGCACCGATTTCCCAAGCCAAAGTCATTGTGTAGTGAATACCATGCACATTTATCTATCAAGGGTATTCACCTTTATTCACATTTACTTATTGATTATAAAGTTTCATGTATGAATTCTAAATTCTTTTATCATGGAATAAATGATGATGTTTTATGAATCCATGTTATATGATCCATGTGGCACACTTATGCATGAAATGAAATGTTTAAGAAGGGTGTGACCTTATAGCACTCCAATGCATTGGGAAAAGTATTGTATCATGATACGTCATGTGAAATGGGTGTTTAATCTTGCTAATTTATGTGCAACAAGGTTTTACTCGTTCTTCATTGGCAATGAGGATTTACTCATGCTCAATGTGCAATGAGCCTTGGCTCATGCTAATTCCCTGTTAAGTGTTGTTTCCACATTTCCATGTTATTATTATCAATATTTATCATGACTTTATGTTTATTCTTCTATTGTTATCTACTAATATTCCTATTGTATAAAATTTATTTCATTCCTCATGTTATTCCGTGATTATTCCCTCACTGGGATTTATAGTTCACCCTTTTCTCATGCATGTCCTTAGGTTATCCCATGCAATGCTAAGCTTGAGGGAATGTAGTGGTCATGTAAAAGAATTCTTCAATAAAGATGTTGTATTTCATGTTTTAAGTTGTTATGTAATGATCCTAAGCCCCAAAGACACTAGACCTCTCGATCTTCTATGTTGTATCAAATGATGTTTATGTAATAAATTATGTTTAATCATGTAATAAAAGATGAGTGTTGTCATAGATAGTATTAGAGGATAGTTTTAGTTATTTTTTGGGATTTGGATTATAAAACCCTCATGAAGCATTAGAGACATTACTATGTATAATAAAAACATCCCTATGTTTTGGTGAGTATTTAGTCAGTGGTTTATCATGCAAATACATCCCTATCTGGATACGAGCAGGTAGAGGCGGCTCTGGCACAGATGTATCCTAGGGGTAAAACTTGAAAACACCGCTTTGAGCTAGACTTGAATAGGAAGTGGTGCACGAAAACAGGCCTTGCTGCACTCTTGGTTACAACACTCGTGAGGGATATTCTTTGGTAAATTTACAAGCTTAGTATGAACCATTATTAAGGGACTAAAAAAATTCCCAAATAATATGTGTTTGAAAGTAGATCATGGATAACATAGACTGAAACCAATAGATTCATATTTTAAGTAAATAAAAATTATTTATAAATCATTATTTTTGTCCTTGGATTACACATTATGTGTTACCTTTAAATTTCATTTTATTCCAGCGAATGGCCGGTAATAGGAGGACTCTGGTTAACAATAGATATGAAGATCAATGTGATGACTGTACTAATGAGATGCCCAATCCAATGGGAGTGGGAATCGTGAACTTTGTCACACTTCTGTCTTAGATAACTCAATCTTTGAATAGAAACCTGGGTCATGAGGAATGTTCAACCCCCACTAAGAAAGAACAAGTCTCTATCAAGATCTTCATGAGACAAAGGCCTCCTACTTTTAATGGATCATCTGATCCCTAAATCGCTGAACAATGGATCAACTTCATTAAAAATATATTCCCTATACTTCAATGTTCTAAACAAGAGAGGGTTCTCCTGGCCGCTTATCATATGGAGGGTGAAGATTATAAATGGTGGACATTGATAAAAAATATGAAGCTTGAGGAGGAGATCGAGGCATTGGAATGGAAGGATTTCCAGAAGACGTTTCTTGATAAATATTTCCTACGCACCCTTTGGCTTAATATGGAAAGGGAATTACTTGTCCTCAAGAAATAAGATGACGAATATGTTGGAGTGTATGAGGAAAAATTCATAAGTATTGCATGATACACTTCTAGATTAGTCGTTACCCCTGAATGAAAGGTTGACCACTTCTTCGGTGGGACAAAACCCAGCCTGCGGAAAGCGTTGGCGATCCGTGACTTCGATAGCTTTGAAGAAATTGTCCGATGTGCCCTCACGGTCAAAATGGAGATCAAAGAATCATAGGTGTATAATGGGGATAAGAAGTGTAAGGTGGAATTCAATGCTAGCGGTCCGATGGATAAATCCCATAGTGCTAAGAAGATCCAGTACCACACTTGAAAAATGTGTGGAAAGAAGCATACTGGAAGTTGCCTGAAGGGTACAAGAAAATGTTCAGGTGTGGAAGAGAAGGGAAACTAGCTGTTAATTGTCGGCAAGAAAAACCTGCGGTTATGACAGAGGAGAGGAACGCTCTATTTGACTGTCAACACGTTGTTCATTGCTACAACTATAATAAACCAGGGCAGCTTTCGAATCAGTGCCCTAAGACAAGGGTTTTCGGAGGCAACCAACAACCTCCAGGGCAGTAAGGGAGATATTTTACCATCACTAATACTAAATTAAACCCTAACAACGAAGTGGTAACATGTACGCTAGTCACTCATTCAAGAATAGTGAACATACTTTTTGATTCAGGTTCTATTAATTCTTTTATATCTTGAATGTTTAGTAGAACAATACCATCACCACTACAAATCATGGAAGAAAAGATGAAGGTGAGTACATAAAATGGGGCAATCATTGCATCCCATGAATATAACTCCTCCCCTGTAATAATATATGGATTGAATTTCCTGGAGAACCTCGTCATACTTCCCCTTGTGGAATTTGATGCAATTATTGGATTGGATTGGCTTTCCTTAGATAGATCCAGCATACATTGCTATGAGAGAGAAATCACTCTCCATGTGGATAATCGACCCCTGATTCTATACATGTGCAAGGAGGAAGATGAATATTCTTTAGCTCCATCATCTCAAGCATGGATATTACTGCCCTATGAGCATGATTATCTGGCTCCAATGATTGAGTCCATGGAAGCAACCATCATTGAAGACATACCTATTGTGAGGGAATTTGCTGAAGTATTTCCTGGGGAATTTCCTGGTCTTCCACCTAGAAGAGAAGTTTAATTCTCAATTGATCTTGTACCCGGGGAATTGCCAATATCCAAGACTCCATATAGAATGGCTGTTGTGGAACTTGATGAGCTAAAGAAACAACTACAGGAGAATCTAGATAAAGTGTTTATACGCCCAAGTGCTTCACCATGGGTGCACTAGTCCTCTTCGTTAAGAAGAAATATGGGTCAATGCTCCTTTTCATCGATTATTGTGATCTCAACAAAATCACGATAAAGAAAAAGTATACTCTCCCATGAATAGATTACTTGTTCGATCAGCTGTGTGGAGCACAATACTTCTCCAAGGTGGATTTGCGGTCGGGATATTATCAAGTGAGGGTGAAAAATAAAACTTTCCCCAAGATTGCTTTTAATACAAGATACGGGCACTATGAATTCATAGTAATACCTTTCGGACTACAAAATGCTCCAGAAATCTTAATGGACTTTATGAATAGAGTCTTTATAGATTACCTCGAAACATTTTTCGTAGTCTTTATGTATGATATTCTGATATACTCCAAAACAAAGGAGGATCATGAGGATCATCTAATAACTATACTAGAGACCTTGCGAAAGGAGAAGCTCTATGAAAAGTACAACAAGTGTGAGTTTTGGTTGAAGGAGGTCACATTATTGTTCCATATCATCACAAGAAATGAGATATATATATATATCCCTCCAAAATAGATGAAATTGAGGGATGGCCAAGGCCAACATCAGAAATAGATATTCATAGCTTCTTGGGGTTATCTATATATTATCGACGGGTTTTGAGAAATTTTTCACGATTGTCCAACACTCTTACCAAGCTAGCTTGGAAGGGAGTAATGTTTTCATGGAGTGATGAATGCGAAGAAAGCTTCAAGGAGATTAAAAGGAGGCTTATCACTGCACCCGTGGTCACTTTACCCACAAGTGGAGAACTTTTTATGGTATTCAGTGCTTCTTCAAAGAAGGTCCTGGGATGTGTGTTGATTAAAAATGACAATGTCATTGCCTATTCTTCAAGGAAATTGATAGTTCATGAATAGAAATATCCAAAAAATGACCACGAGTTGGCTGTAGTGATCTTTTCTTTGAAAATTTGGAAAAATTATCTCTTTGGGGATAAGTGTGAAATATATACAGACCACAAAAGCCTCAAGTATATATTCACACAAAAAGAGTTGAACATGCACCTACGAAGATGGTTAGATCTGATCAAAGACTATGATTTCTCAATCCATTACCACCCTGGGAAAGCGAAAAAGGTGGTAGATTCCCTAAGTAGAAAGGACCCAGTGATTCTATCATTAATGATAATTGAAAAGGATCCAATCTTCTTAGATTTGATGAAGATGGAGATGAGAATCATAAAGAAGGGAAAATCATCAATCCTTTCTCAAATTATTGCTCAACCGTCAGTTTTGGAAAGGTCAAAGGATGCTCAAAATGATGATGTGGGAATTTAGGAAAAAGTGGAAGCTATCGGAAAAGTGAAATCCTCAGAGTTTAATGCTAATGAAGAAGGAATTGTGAGATTTGGGAAAAGACTATGTGTTCTCTCAAGTCTGGAGCTAAAGAAGAAACTTTTGGATGATGCACATAGTTCGAATTTCTCTATTCACCCAGGAAACAAAAAGATGTATCGATATCTCTAAGAGCATTATTGGTGGGATAATATGAATAAGGAGATCACTGAATATACATAAAAGTTCCTGGTGTGTCAGCAAGTGAAGGCAGAGAGGCAGAAGTCCAAATGGACGATGCAACCATTTCCCATACCAGAAAGGAAGTGGGAGAACATCACCATGGACTTTGTCACAGGTCTTCCAAAGATATCGAAAGGAAACAATGAAATATGGGTTGTTGTGGATCGTCTTACAAAGGCTTCATACTTTACTGCTGTTCGGGAGGATTTCTCATTGGATCAACTGGAATAGATATATATCAGGGAAGTGGTAAGGGTGCATGGACTACCACTATCTATTATGTCCGATCGAGATCCTGGATTCCCCTCTATGTTTTGGAAGAGTCTTCAAAATGCTCTGAATACGGAACTACTCTTCAGTACAACATATCATCCACAAAATGATGGCCAATATGAGCGGACTATCCAAACGCATGAGGATATGTTGAGAGCGTGCTCAATGGAAATTAAAGGAGGATGGGGCCAACATCTTCCTCTGGGTGAGTTATCCTATAATAACAGTTTCCACTCGAGCATCCAAATGGAACCATATAAAACCCCTTATGGGAAAAGTTGCAAAACACTGGCGTGTTGGGATGAGGTCGGTGAGAATAAGATGCTTGGACCAGAAATGGTTGAAGAAATGTTGGAGATGGTGAAAACCATTCAGCAACATATCAAGGCAGCCTAGAGTCGATAGAAGAGTTATGCCGATAACCATCGACGAGACCTTGAGTTTAATGTTGGAGACATGGTATTTCTACACATATCTCCATGGAAGAAGGTCATGAGGTTTGTAAAGAAATGGAAGTTAAGTAAAAGGTACATAGGCCCCCTCGATATTCTTGATCATGTCAGGGCTACGACCTATCGAATAGCACTTCCACCTACCATGGCCAATGTACATGACGTCTTTCATGTATCCCTACTATGGAAGTACATACCAGACCCTTCACATGAACTCTCTTTAGAGGTGTTATAGTTAGAGGATGATCTTTCTTATGAGGAGAAACCACTGAAGATATTAGATCATAGGGAAAAATTTCTATGAAATAAGATAATGCCCCTTGTCATGGAGTTGTGGAGAAACCACAAGTTTGAAGAAGTAATGTGGGAATCAGAAGAAGTGATGAAGTAGAGTTCTCCTCATTTGTTTTAGTCTGAGAAAATGAAACTTTGAGCGTGAAATTTCATAAGGGGGGAATATTTTAATGATCCAAACTTTCATTAATGGAAATACCTCTTGATATAATTTATTGTCTATTTATGTAAAATGTTTATATAAAATTTCAACTTCTTTGGTTTTCTGTTAATAATTATGATCGTTGCTAATATAGACATTTAATAGTGATCACATGATTAGTATAAATATAGAGTTTTAACAAATCCAATTTACTCAGACAAAGGAAGTGATGGCCTCATCCAGTAAACATGCCCCATACGAAGCCCATTTTTCAGAAATTGGAAAGGAGGTTGCATCTTTGGGATTCTCTCTTGACCAAGTCCAAGCTGAGCTTTAATATTTTAAACTCGAGTGGAACCACTTATGGGAGAAGTGGAAGTTGATAAAGATTACCACTGAGCAATGTTATCTGAGCCACTCCAAGAGCCGGTCACCATCACACACCTTACCCTTCAGTCTTATGCGGGTTTTATAAGGGGTTATGTAACAAGAAATTAGCACTATATTCATGTAAATTATTATTGTATATAATAATGAATATCGTATTCATTTTCTTATTGTTACCTTGTAGATGGTTTTTAAAGAACAAATAATATTTTTAGTTAATATTCAACTATGAAATATATTTTGATCAATTAATGGATTTTTGAATTAAATAATATTATAATAAAATTTGATTATTATTATTAAAATAATTTTTATTAAATTTAAATAATTTTATAAGTTTATGAATGCAATCGAAATTTTTATTAAGGTTTAAAAGACATTTTTTTCAAAACCTGTGAATTTTTTATAAATGTAGGTTTTTATTTTAAAAGTTATAATTAACATATTTAAAAACATATATAGATAAAATAAATATTATTTATGGAATTAGGACGTCGAAATTATCCAATGGTGTTTTTTTTATAATTTTCTAAGACAGTCATATTTTTGGGTAAAAATTAAATACCGTTTAAATATATAATGTGTTTTATGACATCATAATGACCCAATAGTGATGTAATAAAACACTATAAGCCTTATGTTTGGCCGATACATGTTTTACCATTAAAATAATGTGATTTTGGGTTTGTTTGACATATTTTACAAAGCATTAATTGACCCTTCAAGGCTTATTAAATATCTTTTCTTTTTAAATTGTTTTCCTTGGGAGTGTGACTCACCTCCACATAAGCAACCCCAATATTTTAATAAGTTAGGACTTTGGACTTATAAAATATCATTTTCCACTTCCCTTTTCCAAAACACATGGGAAAATACCATTGGATGGTTTGTGTTTTGGATTAGTTTAATGTGAGGTGTCCCAAACCTAAATAATAAAGAATTCCCTCACCTTTCCGATATAAACCCACATATGCTCCCACATTATCCTCACTAAAAGCATTTAGAGTTAGTCCAACCAATTCCCTACTCTCCCTAGAATCATCCCAAGGTGCCCCAATCTCCCAATAATCATATCTCAAGCATCTCTCAAGCCTTTGGAAACACACTTCCAAGTAAGGGTTTTTCTTCCATTCTCATTTTTTCCAATATTATTTAAGTTGTTATGCCCATTTAATTTCAAATATAAATGTTGGGGTATGGTTTCAAAAATCCTCCATCATTCCCTCTTTATGTTTGAATTATGGGATACCCCTTTATATCTCATAAAATTCTTCCCATGTACACCCATTACTATGAAAAAATTCCAAATGGAATTTCTCTCTCCTCATTTACATTGAAGCAATTCTCTTGCATCATCAATCTAAATTACATTAAATTTTTTGGTACGTGTATCTATATGACTCCAAACTGTCAATTTCATGTAAATATGATGAGAAACCCCTTTCTCTCTCATAAATCATTTTTATGAATTCTTACATCACACCGTTACGCTACCGAAATTGGGTCGATTTTCCAAGCTAATGTCATTGTGTAGTGAATACCATGCCCATTTCTCTATCCAGGGTATTCAACATTATGCTCATTTACTTATTGATTATAAATTTTCGTGTATAAATTCCACATTCCTTTACCATGGAATAAATGATGATGTTTTATGAATCCGTGTTATATGATCCATGTGGTACACTTATGCATGAAATGAAATGTTTAAGAAGGGTGCACCCTTTTAGCGCTCCAATGCACTGGGAAAAGTATAGTATCATGATACATCATGTGAAATGGGTGTTTACTCATGATAATTCAAGTGCAAAAAGTTTTTACTTGTGCTTCATGTGAAATGAGGATCTACTCATTCTCCATTTTCAATGAGCCTTGGCTCATACTAATTACATGTTACGTGTTTTTTCCACATTTCAATGTTATGATTATCATGATTTTTCATGCCTTTATGTTTACGATTCTATTGTGATCTATTGATATTCATATTTTCTAACATGTATTGTATTCTTCATGTTATTCCGTGATTATTCCCTTATTGGGATTTATTGATCACCCTTTTCTTATGCATGTCCTCAGGTTATCCCATGCAATGCTAAGTACGAAAAATTGTAGTGGTCATATAAAGGATGTTTTCAATAAAGATGTTGTATTTAATGTTTTATGTTTTTATGTAATTATACTATGCCCCAAATACACTATACCTCTCAATATTCTATGTTGTATCAAATGACTTTAATGTAATAAATTATGTTTTCTTGTGTAATAAAAGATCAGGGTCGTCATATACTTACCTTCCAATCTTTTGAAAACTGATAACGTCACTTACTTATGATACATGAGTATTATTGTTTCTTAAATACACTTAAATAATACTCATGTATCATATACTCATGTATAATAAATCTTATCACAATTTTTTATGTGAGTATGATTTCTTCCTATCCATTATCACAATAATAATCATGGATATGATTCTATTTAGCTATGCTCACATGATTATGATATCTTATGCTTATGACCCCACATGCGTTTATTATGACTATAATACATTTATTAGTGTTTTGAAACCATTATTGATCATGATTAAAGATATTAATTGATATCAAAGATTATGATATATGTTATTTTGGAATGAATATTTTATTCTATGAACATACACTTGAATATTTCACCATACCCTTATGACCATATTATCATCTAATGATTGAGATCTCCAGTTTTTACCCTTACTGCGCATCTATGCTCAACCGTTCTTATGTTTACTTTCCCCATGGTTTTAATAATGGTTCTATGTAGTTAATTTCTATAAAGTGTACGATGTGGGAATATAATTGTGAGAGACCTTGAGTATCTTTCATTAAATATGAATATTATGTATATAGTCTCCAAAGACAACAACCAATATGGCCCTCAGGAATGTATCATTGTGAAATTTATTGAATATTAATTTAAAATGATGAAATATTTATATATTTTGTTCATGGGTCTCTTTATATATTTAAAATTATATATAATACATAGAATAATAACACGATAAATTTGTAAAAATAGAAATAATATATGTTCACTTATTCTGATTAATTATCAAATAATTATCTCCACATGAAGTAATTTCAATTTAAGAAGTAAGAGTATGTTACATATTCATGATATGTATATATTCAATGTTTTTTAAAAAATAGTTGATGAAATAGTAAATCGAATATTGGGAGATTAAAAAAAATGATTTAATGTTCTTGATGAAGTGAGAAATTATATTTTTCTAAAAAATTGATTTTCTATCTCTACTTATTTGGGGGTAATTGTTTTGTTAAGGAACTATATTAATATATAAGATGAAAGATATTCCTTTAATTTTATAGTAACCAATTGAAAATTTTAATTTTAATGACTTTTAACTATTCAAGGACATTTCAAGGATGTAACCCCTTTTTATTTTGGGGATAACTACATAAATTTATATTTTCATTCACTGTTTTATATTTATAGTAAAATATAATTAATTAACAAATAACATTTGTTGGTTGTTTAATAAATAGATAATGGTTTAAGTTTTTTATTAATATATAATGGTACATGTTATTCTCTACTTCACCCCACCCTCCATGTGAACATATTGGGTGATCTCATTTGTATTATTATTTTATATTTTCTATGGATGAAATTATGTAATGAAATAATACATATTAAACATGGTCATTCAATGGGTAATGTTAGTATAATTAGTATAATATTTAAGGATAAATTTATTTCATTTAATCATGAGATAGTGAATTGTATCACATATATTAAATTTTTGGAGTAATATTTCATAGAGGTATACCAGGGATATTTGTAATGAATTTATACTCAAAATCTATATACACATAGAAATTTTATATCTGAGAAGAATTTGTGATTCGTTATATAATTATGGTAAATGGGCCTCTGATATTAGATAAGGAGTACATAAAGGATAATTCAAAAATGGGAATTCAATGGAAAGGAAGGTGATTGTCTCTTCACTTTTCATTTTTTTATTTATGTGTCGTGTATATATGTTACCATACATGGGACCATATATAGGAACATCATATTATGTTTTATAAGTATTGAAAACATTCATTTTCAAATGTACATATCATGGGAATGAAATTTTATATGGTTTTAAATATTTACAAAATTTTATATTTTCATATTAGTCTAATTATCATACTTAATTTTTTTTAATATCAATAAATTATTCTTCATATAATTTGGATAACGTAATCACGTCAATCTAGGAGCTCTAGAACATATGATGGTATGCCATAGGTCTTCAAACATCACACCCCAAGGGTTTTTTAAATCTAAAATGTTTTAAAAAATATATTATAGTATTTTTTACGGTATTGGGACTATAGAGTTAATAAATGTCAATAATTATAGTATATAGTTATGTTTTTTCAAAATGTGTAGTGAGAGTGTCATAGAAACTAGGAAAGAATATTATATTATTTTGAAGTTTATGGATTTATGAAGTAGATATATATTTTATTTTAATTTTTCTAGAGAAGTGGGAGTCTTCTAGTTAATTATTTATTATTAAAATATAGGATCTGTAGGAAATTGTTTCCTTTTATGTGATTTTTTTGTCGATTAATGAATGGAATCACTTTAATATTATTAAACAAAATTCACTAAAATATATTTTATTTCCCAAAATAAATTATCTACAATTTTTAAGTTATATTATGTATTGACTATTATATAAATTAAATTATGTGAACATATATTTCATAGGGTTGATAATAAATGGCATCATATCATTAAAATTTTTGGTAAATTATATTTAATATCAAATATCATTGATCATATGGATTTATGAATATCCTTTTTATATAATTTATGGTTGATAAAATATGATAAAAATGATTATTCAATCATTTTTGTGAAAAGAAATATGAAAAAATATATATTAACATTATTTTAGTAAGAAACGTTGCAATTAGGTAAATGATGTCTCATTTGAATCTATGTAAGTTACATGAGAGAGTGGTGGGTCATTTTTATTATTATTTATAATGGGTTCCTCTTGGTTTTAAGAGGTTTATAGAGAGCTTCTATTGAGTGATATTTTTTAAAGGGGTATTATTAAGGGGTGAGGATATGATGTCTAAATAAAATAATGAGTTTCATATATAACATATATGAATTTACCAGGAAAATATAGTATTATAGTATATAATGGAATATATAAAAATAATCTATTTAATCATCAAGATTATTAGGAATCCTGATTAGAAGACAGTGACATTAGCTACATTTATATTTGAGGAAATTTCACCCTATAGGTTGTTAGAGTTGGTTACCAAGATCATAAGTCTATGTATATATTATTACCTTTATTCATGTATTTGAATTTTAATAAAATTTTCCATCACATTAGGATTTTTCTTTTATAAGTAATTACATCTGATAATTTCTGTAGTTTACGTGTGGCACAAAAAGGCCGAGGAAGTTCTCAACTATGATGAAAACCTAGAATTTATATGAAATGTTTCTTAAATATAACTTTAATATCTATATTATATCGTTTTATGTGACCCAAATGATATAGGATCTCATAGGAAGAGACTCGTATGATCTTGAGAGACAATATAATGGTGTCTTCCCTTGGAAATCATCAGGGTAGGATATTATGAGAACATGGATTGCCAGTGGGTAATCCAAATTTATATGTGTAATTGGATATTCATAACTACATTCCTTTAAAATGATACTTTAACATTATGATCATTATTAGTATATCTCATGATCTTTGTACTTTGATTTTTCGATGGAAATCATGATGATATTTTCTTAGAGTGATGTAAGATACATTAGGTGCATCATGAGTGACGTTGAACTAATAAATAATGAGATAAAGGATTTTTACCTTACATTAATTAAAAGATGATTATATCTTTTGAACTTATATGGGAAAATAATTTACTAATTATTTCCATTTCAATGTGTGTGTTGTCAAAAATTTCATTTTTTTAATGTAAAAGAATGACACTCGAGCATATATGTTGATGACACCAGCAAGAAAACTGCTTGATTAAAGATATCATGATAAATGAATTATATTACAATGTATATATTATATTAGTTTAAATGTCTTTATGAAGAAAATGTCATTATTAATGAGAGACTCAATGTATCTAAGGATGGTAATTATGGAATTTAAGAAGTGTATCCAAATTCGATTGAGGAAGGGACCTAGATGGTAACAAAAAAAGTGTATTTGAAACATTAGTTAAATTCTATATGAATTTAACATGTTTGATAAGTAGTTTCCACATATGTGGTTTAATAATTTTCTATGAAGGTTTGACTTCTGATATTCAATCAACAGTAATGAGGACACATGAAAATTATGAGGACACATTGAAAGCATAATAATAAATTTATAATGTTAGTACATGATGTACAACATGTTTAAGACACAGTTTGAGTTTCAATTATTAAATCTTAGATACATAGAATGTGGAAAACATGATGTCAGGTTTCTTAATACATTCCAGGTAGTCACATAGTAAATAAAATTATTAAATTTCCTAAATTATAAATAATTAGAACATTAAAAACATAATTACAATATTTTAATCTAATTGGTTGGATATGTAATAAAGGTTTACTAAATTAATAAATTCTCAAATAATGCCAAGAAATTATGTGTAATCAGTAGTTAAACCATATATTTTCTATGTTTAATTTGTGACTGGTATATCCAAGGTAAATTAGATGGTTATTTAGATAAAGGGAATTAATTCAATATTTTTATCATAATAATGAAGAAAAAGTTGAATTGAATGTCAGGTAGTGTATTTTTTTCATATTCATTTCATGTAATTTAGAGAACCATGAGCTTAGGAAAGCCCATGTGTGCAATTGGTTTATTTAATTTTTTTTGGTTATTTCATGATTTTTATAATAATCTAATAAATTAAATAATTTTCGATGAGTAATTTATCTCCTCTCATTATGTAATGTAATGGTGGCCCATGGTTACTTTTATGTAAACACCTTTAAACAATCATTGATCCCCCTCACCTATATATGGGGATAATAATATAATGGATTGAGTTCCCATGCGAGTAGAGGTGGATCATGTTTGGAGTTGGGGCAGAACCAATCCCATAGGTACATAAGAGTACATATGGAATGATTTAAATCAAACCAAAAATGGTTCTAGTATTTAATTTCTTGGGTCAGGGGTTGGTTCATCATTCTTGTTATAAACTAACCCTTATATAATATCATTGTCAATTAACATTATTTGTTTTCAATTTCATGATCAATTTTTTTGATGTATAAATCATTACACTGTTTTCATAACTAGAATTAAATACACAATGAAAATAAATATTATAATATGTGTTAACTTTTTCTAGAAATGGTAAATCACATATATATAAGCCACTTAATATTTACATTCATGTGAAATGATAAAAGGGTAATTTAAACAAAATTATAAAAATGATTCAAATAAAATATTATATTGGCATATCCTTCCACTAACAGATTTAGAATAAAAATGTTGTTCAATGCTTGTGACTGGACCTAGACCAGTAGCTTTAAATTAACATATAATTTTAACATGAGTTCTTAGATTGACATAATGTAGTTCAGATCAAGGGTTGAATATCGATGTATAACATGGTGTAACTGAGAAGAAATGTGTTGAGTAAATTATTATCTAGGTTTTCAGGATTGAGGAATCCACTCAACAGATCATAAAAGTATTAGTTAAAATATTTATAAAATTAAACATACCTAAAATACTTCAAAGAATTATCTAGACCCATGTTTGGGGCTTGGGAAAGAAAAAATTCATCATTTACACTAGACTATTCATGTGGTGGGGTATTATGAGACCAACAATGAGGGATATTGTGTATTGATAAAATAGGGGTATATTAATAAATTAAATTTAAAAATTATTATTTAAATCTATAATCCAAATAAATACTAAATTTATAATCATTGTTATTGTAGAAATAGAAACCCACATGACTTCAACTAAACGTTCATGATAAATTCATGTGAAGGGAAAAATTATCACTCTATAAAATATCAATTAATTGTATAGGAATTTTGGCATTATAATACAACTAGAAATTTATATTATATGTGACGGAAAACCCTATTTCTAATGGCCCTAAGAATGAGGCTAGTAAAGAAGAAATATCTCACCATATTAAAACATTTCAATGATGCCATAATTTTCCAACATTGTATTCTATTATCCAAGTCGAGTGAGATATAGAAAAAGTACAAGGATACTTATTTATAGAGCATCATGTCTCCCCTTCATGGTAATTATCAATTGAATGTGAGGGAATAAATATATTATATCTCCAATGCATGGTTCATGTGAAATTATAGTGTTAGTTCCAACCATGCCTCATATAGTCAAGATGATTGGAACCATTGAGCACTTAGACATCTTGGATTTTTTTATCCCCGATAAATTGCACTCAAATCTCATTTTAGTCACAATTACTAATAATTTGTCCAGTTTTATTATTAATTATAAAAAAATTAATAGTTATAACACCCTTTTAGAAGTCCTTTATTCTATATGTTTTCAAATATGTGGGGTATGAAATGTATTTAGTCCTTATAGTGAATAAGATAATGAATAATAAGGAAAATGGGTCCACGAATCATTAAATGTATTTGGATCTCAAGGATTGTAAATTCCTAAAATGGGTGATCTAGCCAAAATTATCAGATAAGGATATAATATTTTTTTCATTTGGCAACTAAGGACACTATAAAAAGAACTAGACCCAATTAAAGAAGAAATGAGAATCTTTAGGTTCATTTAGTATAGATTGAAATCTATCTATATCTACACATTGGGTGTTAGATATATATTGTGATGTTCATGTATATATTCAAGTATAGTAATAGATTATATTTCTTAATATCGATAGTGAATAGGTGTATTTATGTGAAACCAATAATGCGAGGATATATTATCTTGCCATTGGAGACTTTCGAAATTCACTTCGAACTGAGATTTTAATGGTTTTAAAATGTTTTTATTATGAAACAACTGCTTCTAAAAACATAATTTATGTATCCTTCTTATATATAATTTTTTTGATTTCATATTTTGAAATAAAAGGATTTTCGTATATAAGTAAATCATTTTTTATAGTAAGCTATATGTCAATAATGGTCATTATGTGTAAAATTATGAAAACAATAATTGAAAATGATAATAAATCAAGTCTTCTTGACTCATTTGACACCTAATTATGTAATAAACAACATTTTTAGGTATAAAGTCAGAGTTTGATAATAATATATAAAGATGGTTACCTAGATTATTTTGAGTTGAAACAACTTGATAGATTTTAAAAAAAATTATAGGGCAGAATATAAAAGATACCTTTCGGTGTTTATGATGAAATAACTAATGTTAATTATGAATTGGTACACACTAATCTATATGGTCCATTTATAATAGAATCCAGATGTGGGTATTCCTAATTCATTACATTTAAAAATGATTTTTGTAGATATTAATATGTCTATATATTGATGGGAATGTTAGGATATTTTGATAAAATTAATTAATTCATGATTGAAGAAGAGAATAAACTAGGTTAGAAGACAGTGGATCTTGAATCTAACAAATTTGGTGAATATATTAACCCAAAATTCATCAAATTGCTACAGAAGTGTGGGATTATATCCCAAATCACTCATCATTATACTCCCTAGTGGAATGGAGTTTTTGAAGGGTGGAAACATTTCGTTCTTGACATGGTAAGGTCTATAATGATCCACGTAATACCTCCATTATCCTTTAAGGGATATTAATTATTCACGATAACATAAAAATTACATTTTATACCAACTATAGAAGAAAAATGAATTCCATTCAAGTTATGGAGTAGAATAAAACCTTTTTTCCCACATATTCATTCATGGGGTTGTGATTTATCTATTAAGTCCAATATTAGAAAAATATATAACCTGAAGGAATAATATGGATAACTATAAGGTATCATAAGGAGAAAATTTGATATTATCTAAAAAACCCATTATAAATTATTGTGGTTGTTCAAAGAAAATCCATTTTTTTGATAGGGTAAAAATCTTCAAGGATAATAATGGGAGAATGATTAGCTTCAAATAAGTTAATTCTAAAGATACAAAAGAGTTAGTAGATGAACATATTCCATATTTCCTCAAATAATATGTTTTTCTTAAAATACATGTATTTCATAAGAGCACCCAAGAGTTATAGAAATATAATGATTTGTTTTTCTATTCATTGATGTTAGTGACTCATTATTGGTTTCCAATAATGATTCAAATTCTTGTATAGAGCCAGTAGTTTCATGAACCCCTCCTTCCAAATGTGAAACTCTTGAATAAAAAATTAAGAAATCGAGATAATGAGTCAGAGCCCTACCTGCAGTAGTTATTGGGTTGGAGGTAGGCACTGAGGGCATAAAAATATCACATATGGAAAGAATTACCCTCTCTAAGAATACAAGATCATGAGATATGATAAAAAACCACCATGAAATACTAGAAAATAAGAATAAAATAAACAAAAAACTATTCCACAATTCATGAAAAATTAAATATATAATAAAAAGTCTTTATTTAAATAGAGAAAGAAATGTTCGACAGTAGAGACTCGATAACAGCTCCAAATCCCAAGAATTTTATATCCAGATCAGTCCTAAAGGACCTCTAAGAAACATAAAAAAATTTATATACATAGGGTGAGCATAACAAGTATAATTAGTAGGATCATACCAAAGGACTCTAGTTCACATGTCAAAAGAGTACATTAATGTGATAATAAATTAATATAAAACCCAACAAGCACCTAAACAATCCATTTAACCAATACTATCCTCACCATGTACCACTCAACAAATCAATCATCCAATTCTATAGGAGTGAGGCAGGGGATGACTATACTAGATCTTAGCTCAATTCTACCCTTCCTGAGAATCCTTATTTCGCCGAAGGTCCCCATTCTCTTTCAATGGGTTCCTTAACTTTCATTGCTTCCAGTGGAGATAAATGGTGCCTTTGATCTTTGCAAGCTCACAATGGTGGAACACTTTCGTCTCTAGCATCCCTCGATCGAATCCTTCGATCGCTTCGTCTCTGAGTCTTGGAAGCTACATGAGCGCGTGGTCGTCGGTTTGCTGGACTGAAGACATTTCATGATTCACTTTGGATCAGAGGAGGATTTATTCTATACCAGGTCCAAGGCTCCTCGAAGATTCAACATGGTGTCGTTCTACATGTTTCGCTGGAGCTTTGAATTTCACATGCGGTGGGACCCTTTGACATTCGCGACCTGGGTAAGTCTTCCGGGGCTACCTCTCTATTTTCAGAATCCTTCTATATTGTATGCAATTGGGAATATGATTGGGAGGTACCTTTGCTCTGATTGGCATACTGAGTCTATTTGTCACCCTATCTGCCCGAGAATATGCGTCGATGTTGATGTTGTAAGGTTTCTGTTCCAATGAATTTGGATTACAGATGAGCATGATTTTCGCTGGAAGTAGGAGGTGGTTTTTGAGTCGGGGATGCACTATTATGTGTCTTGTAGCCGGTGTGGTCACCTGGCATTGAACTGTCGCAGTGGGAGGGTGAGTGGTTACCCACCAGTGGTGGAGATGAGTCACAGAGGAGGGAACACTGTTACTGGTATGGATAAGGACTTGGGAATGGGTCACTTGGGTGATAGTTTGACAGCAGGAAGGGGTGAGGCGGGTGATAAGTTGACCGTTGAGGAGGGCATTAGGTGTGGCAGATGTGAATATGTCGCTGAGAAGAATTATTGGATGGGAGAACCTGTAAATGACAGCACAAAAATTGAGGAGCCTATGGCACTAGCTCTCATGAAGGAGGTGGTCCGAGAGACTTTGGGTGATAATGCTTTGAGAGATGAGCCAATGTTAACAGTGCTGATGCAGGGGATGGCTCAGAATGGTGCCAATGTGGTTCCTGTTTTTTCTTCTGATGCGATGTTGGGAAGCCAGGTGGGATAATTTTTTACTACTATGGCTGAGGATGTAGAGCATTCTGGTCCTGAGAACACAATTCAAGGTATATCCAAGAAGAAGGTGGATCATAGGCCACATGACCCAACAGTTAAGAAAGCCTTTTCTCACTTAAAGCATGACCTTGGCCTTGTAAATATAGATACAATGGATTGGAAGGAAGTTGATGCTGGAAAGAGGGTGATCATGGTCTCTACTGGAAATAACTTCCTTTAATTGGAAAATGAGGAAGAATTGCATGAAAAGGAGAATGATGTAAGGAAGGAAGGTGGCTTCCTGCAGCTTTCTACTTCTCCGTTGGCTGCTGAAACTGGGGAGGACGTGCAAATCCTAGTGGCTCAGCCATAATGTCTTGCTTTAGTTGATGCTAATAGTCAGGTCCAGAAAGTTACTATAAGTAGTTCTCCTATTTTGTTGAATGGGAGGATGTCTCCTATTTGAGAGGAAATCGCTAGGAATGAAGATGAAAAATTGCAGTCTAACTCACAGCCCCAATATGTTGTTTTTAGTGAACGTTCTCTGTAGGAGGGACTGAATGGTTGCAAGGATCCTGTGAAGCTTTCACAATGTTTGGGATTGGTTGATGATAACTGTCACTTTGAGCATGAAAAGGGTGTGCATGATGGTTATCAGGAGGCGAATATCACTAGTAACTGGTGGGATATATCTGATAGTGAAAAGGAGAATGTTGGTGGCAGGGTGAGGAGATCTTATAGTGACATTATTCAGGGTGGAAATAAGGTTGTCTCAGGGATGGAAGAAGTTATGACTGCTCCACCAAGATGAAGACAAAGGAAGGACTATTCGCATTTGCCGTAGCTGATTCCCACCAGGTCCTCTGTAATCAAAGGAAAATGTATGCAATCTTTTGAGGAGTACCTATATTTAGACAAGTTAAATTTCAGAAGGAAGTATGTTAAGACACAGAAGCAGTTTGAATGCTCAGATTGGGAGTCATCCATGGAGGATGAAGCAATCAGGCATGGGTATGGTGATGAATATGGTTTTTATGATATGTAGTTGTTTTTTATGTACTCTGTTTCATTCGTGTTGTACTTTTTCTTTTTATTTAATAAATGGTTGGAGAGTTTTTCTCTATTGAAGATTTATGGTAATATCATGAACATAATCAATCACTCCCTACTGTATCTTCTACAATGATTTTATGTTCACATTATCAAACATTGAATGTTTTATGTTCCCATAACTTATATATATATCACATCACACAACCACCAATATATGATGTGGGTCGAGATGCGTCCCCACCTACCCACCCCCATAAGGTCTAGCAATGCATGCAAGCATTAGTCATCACCACATCATATCCTACCAAATACACATGGGTCATCACATAAATGGGGATGCATGGTATATTGAACATGAAGTAAATCAACAACATGCCCTCCACCCAGCAAACATGAACCCAAAAATATTACATCCTTATCACATCACATCATTATTGGGTAATCTACAACACTAACAGGTGTCATCTTAATAGAATGAAGACCGAGGAAGGTATGATAGTAAGAAACCCATATTAACACCATCTTGGATGCTGGGGAAAACTATAGGAACCAAAACACATATGGAGCTGGTAAGTATATGAAACTCATGCGGGGCCTATACAGAAATAACATAAAATAAAGGATAGATATATAGTAACAAATCCCAACCTATGGGTATACATAATCTACACTAGAATACTCCACATCACTACTACTAACCACATGAAAAATGCCACAACCACACCCACCACATAATTTATCATAATAAAAAAGTACCAAATAAATCAATACAACCCGCTTTCAAACACATATTACACCATTATCTTGATTTAATTAGTTTTCAATAACTACCAAATACTAAGACATTTTATTTCACATTCACACAACCCATTAATTTATCATTTAATTCCCTTATTCCAATTACCACATGTTAGTTATAGTTCATTCTTAATTCATTTACCAATGAATGAAATTTCTTCTCAGCATTTTAATTTTTATTTCATGGCTAATGGAGAAATTTACACATCCATGACACTCAATAGCTCACTCATAACATACCAACCAACACCACTTAACCACGACATCAAATTCATATCCCTATGAAAAAAATTTATCCCCCACCATACATCACCATAATCACACATAATAGAGACAAAAAATCACTACTATCACACAACAAAACCACTGCATGACCACCCACATCACATCCCATACAAACTAACTATCACAAAACTTACCCACACATTTCACAACCAATATAGTTTCCACCATCACCACACCACATAAAAAAAATCACAAGGAAACATAAAAAGAACTATCATGCACAACATTCCATTCTACCTTGCACAATTTTGTACTCAAGGGAATAAATTACTATGCTTCATTATTTAGTATGGGTATTCTCACATAAACTGGATTCTATAGGATACCAATTAATAATATGTATATACAATCTTATCCTTTCAGTTTAGGGTGATATCAACAACCAACACAATAAGGATTACAAAAACACATCAACTATATCACATATATGCCTCCCAAATATAGTGAATTTTTGACCTGGGAAAAAATGTATAAAAAAACACCAATGAACTAAAGATAATATAAACATGTGATTTATCCCCATTCCAAAAAATTGATATTTAGCTATTTCACTATCATTTTTTATCCTACCCATACTTTCCACCCAATAAAAGGGAAAAGAATGAAATACCCATTCCTTTAGTAAATAGGGAGATGAGGAGAATCCCCTACCCTAATGAATCTTTCTTATTCACTTTGGATAACTACAAGAAGGATAATAAATATAGAAACCAATAAATCATTATAAAATCCTTGAAACAACTTGGATCCTGCTAATGGATCATCAAAACATAGCCCTAATGCGCCCTAAACGAAAATAAAATCACCATGGTGATCCCCCAATAGAAGAATGAAATGAAACATGGGGATTGAAGGAAATAAATCTACTCATATTTTCAACAATAAACCTCTATAAGCCTAAGATCAATACATGAGGTAAGTATACAGAATAAAAATCAATGTATCCTATGGTTCTCCCAAAAAATGAGGGAATAATGGAAGAATGAGAAAAATTTATTCCATACTAAAACTTATAAACAACCCGGAGGCTTCCCTTTTCACATTGTGAATTTTATATTCACATCACAAGTGTCCACATGACTTCCCATTAGAATACATGAACCATATTCAAGTCCCAAATCCCTAAAAAGAAGAACATATACCAATATTCATGGAGCCGAATACTAATTTAATTCATTCTATGTATCCCTTTTAGGTCATGAAATAATTTCATGTGGTACTCCTCACCCAAAAAGAAGCCATGAATATTGTACTTTACATGATGTGAAACACCATATCACACCGTGAACTCCCCTTTATTGATAAAAACTACCCGCTACAGTTATTTTTTGTCTCCAACCTCTAAAGAACCCTCATTGAGCCCCCTTTTAGAACTTTATACTCCCAAATTAGTAAAGTGATGAGTTGAGAGCCCAAAAAATATTATATGAGATACCTCTGAAATTATTCTTATCCTTTAGAATAAAAAACCCAATAGTAAAGAGAGGGTATAAAAAACACCTTATTAGATACCTATTAGGGATCTCGTTATACCCAAAAAAACTCTAACAAACCAAACACACCAAACAAAAATGTCATAAAAACCCCACAAAACCACATCACCCCCAATAGAAATACCACATCATCCAACACACACCATAACCTTCTTCTTTTGCATACCCTTATAATACACCACTTTTACAAGGAAATATAACTATTATGTACTACTATTTAACTCGAACAACTTCCTATAGTTCTAGTGGCATCGAGTGACCTACAAAAAAACTATGAGATATTTGTCATTCTCCTCATAATTTGAGTAGATCAAGATATTTTTTATGAATTCTATGATTAAATATAATAGAATCTCATTAAATATTGATTTAATTACCCCATGAACACAACTATATTGTTCATTACACCAAATGGAAAGACCAAAAACATGATGTTCCCATACCAGAACCTAAAGGAAATCTTCAAGATATCCTCATATTTCACCATCTTTTGGTGATATGTGGACCACATTTCAATATTTTAAAAAAAACTTGATCCCATAATTTGGTAGAATATATCCTTGATCCTTGGAATAGGGTAATGGTTCTTAACTGCTACATGATTCATCCTTAGGTAGTCTATGCACAACCTCAGACTATCACCAACATTCTTGGAGGACAAAAATGGATCCCCCAAAGTTGAATCACTAGACTTAATTAAACCCCTTTTTATTATATAGACCAATTGAATCCTCTACACATATTACTCTATGGGAACTATTTGATCGGAATTCATCATAATTGGAGACTTTCATGGTTGCAACTCTTTCATAAACATAACGTTCTTTTGGGGGAAAAGTTCTGTCACAACATCATTTGAGAAAAAATACAAGAACCACTCTAAATGAATAGGAATACCCTTTTACTAATAATCCAATGATATATATATTCTAAATGATACAAAATTGGATCCACTTTCCTACTACCCATCTGATAACCACACTCTCCATCAAACTCTACTCGCTGTCCCTCCACATCAAAAAATGAAACTATCATTTGAAAATCGTTGATGAATATATGCATGTAATACAATAAATCCATGTCAATGATAGCATCATATGGTTTTATGTAATATAAGAAGAAATATCCCACTAATAGGCGATTCTCTATCAGCAGTCTAAATATCGGACACACCTCAAACTAAGAAGCCTACACTCTAATAGTTGAAGATAACACTAGGGGAACCAAAAGAATCTATATATCATATTTGAATGTATGTAATGAATTAGGAGAAACATAGATGTTTTAGAAGCTTGAATTAAAATTGTAACAAACACGTGTAGATGATAAATCATTCGTACTGATGGAAACCTCTACCCTTGCTGGCATAACTGCCTCCAATCCGTACATAAAACCATGCACAAATCCTCTTCCTCTTTGTTGTTGGTCTTAATATAGAAACTAGAGACTTTATCCCTATAAATGAGGACCATAACAATGCTCCTCCTACCAACATTAGTTTCCCTAAGTAGCTAAACATGCATAAAAGGTCCCTACTGGTGGAACTGCCATGGAGGTAACTGCTACAACTATCGAAAAGGTCCTTGAATGGCCACTTGAAACTAGCTTCATAAAGTGGTCATAGCCATGTCTTAGTGGTGACCACATCATCAAAATATGTAAAATTAAAATGTTATGGCCCCATCAGATGCTCATAATCCACCTACCTTATAAGGATGAGAAAAGTACCACCTCGATTGGATCCCCACTGGTCAGAACCCCGATTGCCTAAATGTTCGTGACCCACTTCTTGAATCCCTTCTCCCCAAGACACCAAATTAGACACCCACTTATGTCAAACCACCCAATGAAAAAAATCTCTCTCAATATCCTTATCCTTTTTCTATACCTCTAGGAATGTATAAAGAGTAAATGGGGTGACTACATACTTGATTAATAGGAACATAGCCTCCTCCTAATTTTGAGATTTGGAACACTCATCAAGAAATACATATGGGGTGATGTGTAATAGGCCATTTAATGTGACATAAAGATCTTAAACACCTAGACTACCCTAATTAAGAAATTGAAAATCTTCCTACTGTGCTAAATTTTTCATCGATGAAAGGAACTCAATATAGAACTCCTTATGAAAGTCTATCCACCTAAAATCTTCCTCATTTTGGTAACCAAGATACAACATCAACTACTGATGTACAGATCCATAAAAATAACTAATAGAAAATGCTAGCCAGACCTCATCTTGAGCTCAAATTAGAGTAAAACTGATTTCAAGCTCCTCTAACTTGTGTTCTATCTCTATATATAGGATTCTTCCATCATACTTTCTGAAACAGTTTGACGGGAAGGAATGAAAATCCATCTACCCTTCCTCATAATCCCCTTTCAGGTCGATTCTCCAACAATAAACTAGATCAGCATGTCTAACCACAACTACCATATCCACTCATGGATTATGGTCCTAGTACCATTCATGAAAATAATGAAGGAATCATAATCTTGGTAAAATGGAATATTATTATGGTTTATTTAATTAATTAATTTTAATTTCCCACAATCACCAAATTAAAGAATGAACACAATAAATCATAATATGCACATCTATTTATGGTATTAACCTTGAAAATAGGTGTAACTCACCTGGTTCTTCAATAATCCTAGATTCCATACATCAGATAGTGGCCCCCCTAAAATCCAATGTCCTAGCCAGTCTCCTTGACCCATGCCACGTACCATGGTCAATTGTCACTATTTCTATACCCAGTCTTGAAATCCTCACTATGCCTAACTCTAAAATATACACTATATCTCAACCAAAAAATTTGATACCACTCTATTGTGACCCCCTCCATCCCACGTAACCCCTCCTGGATGAAAATGAAGGAAGATAGATAATGAACACCCTGAGTCCCACCTCCAGTAGGTCCCAGGTCGGAAAAAAACATCAAGGGTATAGAAATATGAAATATGGAAGGAATTACCTTCTGTTGGAATATTAGATATAGATATAGGATAAAAAACCAATAATAAACTCCATAACATAGTAAAAAAATAAAACCAAAACCAACACAAAATTCATGAATAATGTCAACAAATACAATAAATGATTCATTGTAAATACCAAAAGACAAGTCTTATACCAGTGACTCAACAGAAGCTGTAAATACAAATCTAATAATATCTATCTTAGAACCCAAAGTCCTCCAAAAAGCATGAAAAATTATTTATATACAAAGGGATAGAATAACATGTATACATAGTAGGATCATATCTAAGGTATCTAGTGTGGATGTGGAATAAAAATGAAAATTCTACAGTTCGTAAAATATCGAACAAAAAAGCACCTAAAATGGTTAAATAACAAGTCATATACTCACCATGGCTCACTCACCAAATCAAAAATCCAAAATCGTGACATTGTATCGTGAACATAGAAAAAGGAGCCATGCTAACCCATTTCAACTGATTTTATACTCTCACAACTCAATATCAAGACTATTCTCCCATACCTTCCATACATATCACATAAAACAACCCTCTATATCTGATGTGGGTCAATATGTATCAAAACCTACGCCGCCCTTGCAAATTCTATAATCTCATTCTTGCATCAGTCATCCCAACTTCACATATCCCTTAAATACACATGATCCATGAAATTACTAGGGAAATAGGGTATCATGAATATGAGGGGCATCAACCTAATTCCCTCATCAAACCATGAATAACCCGAACACATATCATATCTATAAAAAATATTAACATTAGAGGGTAATATTCAAAACCAACATGTATCATCACTGGTAATGGAAGAGAGGGGAAGATATTGTATCCTTTGATCCATATCACTAGTATATTGGTTATTGGGGAAAAACATACAGAACCCACAACCTTTAGGAGTTTCTAACGATAACCAACTAGGGTGGGGAACATATAGAGATAACTTCAAATAAATTATATATAGATATCACACAATAGAATCCTATAAGACTACATTGACTGCACTATCATAATCAGAATCACCACCACTCACCACATGACATTCTCCAAAACTACAACCACTTGAAAATACATCACAACACACAACCACCACATAATTCCACAAAACCCACATTCATAAACAAATTCCACCATTTTATAGATTTAATGAGCTTTCAGTAACAACCATTTATTAAATTATTGCATTTCACATTCACATATCCCATTAATTTATAATTCAATTACATCATTCCGATTACAACATGTTATTCACATACCATTTTCAATTCATTTACCGACCCATGATATTTCTTCTCATCATTATAAGTTTTATTCCATGGATTACCGAGAAACTAAGACAACCATGCCACAAAAAAACTCTCCCATCACATAATAACCACCATCACAACACCAAAACCTTTAATCCATCTCACAAAAATAACCACAAGCCTATAACACTGTACATCAGCACCATCGAACATCACAACCACAACTTATCATAACCACCATACAAACAAACTAGTCACATCACATGCTATTACACCCAACCATCACACCACTAGCCAACACATTTCATAACAGTACTAGATAATACAATCCCCACACCACATCAAAAAACAGATAATGCAACAAAACAACGTATAATCACTCATAACATCACATTCCAATATACACAATATTACATTCAAGGGTTTACATTACATTACATCATTAATTTTCATGGGTATAATCAAAAAAACTAAATTCCAGTGGAAAACAATTCATTATAAAAATATGTATTATCAACCTTTTCATTAAGGGTAATATCCACAACCAACATAGCATACATGACACATATAGATCATCTATAGCACAAGAAATTCTCCCAACAACTAATATTTTTATCAATAGAAACAACATGTACAAACACATACGATATAACATCAAATTCAGTAAAAAATGTGATTTATCCCCATTCCAAAAAATTTTGATTTATCCAATACATTATTTTTATTGTGATGGCCCTAAATGTCTAATAGTTGGAATAAAAAATCATTTAATCTGCACACTTATGCATAAATAGAGAGATAACGAGGATCAAAAAAATCATAAAATCATTCTGATTCATTTCATAGAACAATTTTATGGTAAATAAAATAGAAACCACAACCGCATGAGGAAAATCTCAAAACAGCATGGATGAAACTAATAGATTAATAAAAAATCCCCAAAGACACGTCGATCTAAAAAAAAATTCCTTTGATGATCCTTCAAAAGAAAAATGAATGTAATAAAGGTTCTTAAAAGGAAGAAATGACATTTGATTTCCAATGATCTACTTCATGGACATGTTGATCAATGAAAGAGGTAATGGGGTGGAAGACCCTCTAAACGTTTCTTGGGATCACCCAAAAAACTAAGAGAAGAATAGAAAAACAAGCGAAAACTCGGTCATACTAAAACTTCTAAAAAACATAGTAACCCCCATTTTTATATAGTGAATTAGTAACTAACATAATGAGTTTTCAAATAACCTCCCATTAGATGTCATAAAACATATTCAAGTAATAAATCACATTAAACGAAAATTTATGAAAAACATTAATGGGGACATAGCCCAATTTAATTCTAATTGTGAATTCATTTTATGTCATAAATTCATTTCATGTGGTACTCATTACCAATACATAGGTCATCGACCACTTGATTCACATGCCAAGAAACACCATATCAATTCATGAATTCCTCTTCCATGACATGAAACACCCACTATTGTTTTTTTGTAGCTCAAACCTCCAGAGAAACCTCTTCTATCATCCTCCATGAACCTCCAAATCATAAATAGGTAATTCAATGATCCAAGAGGGCATGCAAATTTAAATTAGATACCTCTCAAATGAATATCATTGTAAAGAATCAAAACCAGACACAAAAGGAGAAAGGGGGTTTGAATAACCCCCTATGGGATTACTATTAGGGATATCGTTACACCCTAAACACTACCACTAACCAAACACACCCAAACAAATACCAAATAAAAACACTACCCACACCCACATAACCAACACCTATGGGCTCAACACCACATCATCAAGAACCGACCACAAGACACTTTTTTTTCCACATAACCATCAACACTACCTTTTCAAAATCTTTAAAACCAAAACGAACTACTTCCACTGCTATCATAAAATAACACCCCAAGAACACAAAACCAAGAATTATATCTACCAAATCTAGATATTTTTCACATTAGTCAACACTGATTCATCATAAAATTTTTAAAATATTTCAGAGTATAATATGACATGATTAGGAATTTGGTTTTCCACTATTGAAATTCTAAAAGCATAAAAAAAGATCACATCATTATGTAAAAGAAAATTTGATAAATAAATAAGATCCAAACATCAAATAATTAATGAAAACCATGCATGAAAAAAACAAATAACCTATAAAAAATGGAAACATTTCTACATATCATACTCCAAAGTACTGTCATACAAGATACCCTGAATCAACTACACGTGAACCAAGGGGATCATTTACCCTATAATCAACTTTTTTAGATGATCCTAGATCTCATATGGTTTCTCCATGAATGTGGTTTCATTGTTAATATATAACTCTCTGTAGTCAATGAAATTGGAGTCATTATGAAGATACTGATAAAGATGGGACACATGGAAAATGTTGTAGATCATGTCCTGTCATAGTGGTAGCACCAACCAATACTACACCCCACCAATATGGCCCAACAGCTTAAAAGGCCTAAAACATTTGGAAGAAATCTTACCCCTACCAAAACTTTTCTTCCCTCATCAAGGGGAAACCCTTAAAAACACTAGGTTTCCAACCTAAAACATCATGTATGTCCATTAATGATAATAATCTTCCCTCTGATGGTCCTATACCTCCTTTATCCTCTCTTTGTGTGACTAGATCTTCTTGATCATTCGTTAATATAAATTAAAACTAAAAACTATTGAATCCCAAACCTCTTTCCAGCATAATAGAGAAGAAAATGACCACCCATACAATGTCTGAAATAGGGCCATACCAATGGAAACGTGGTAGCTATTGTTGATGTAAAAAGCAACCAGAGTAAGGTTCCATACTCATGATCTACCAAAGTCCAAGATGCATGCACAGAACATATTCTTCGGTGTCTAGATGTTATGCTCAATTTTCCTAATTATCTGAGTGTGAAAGGAAGTGCTAAGGTGAAATTTCAATCTAAAAGAATGGTGAAATCCCTTACTAACCCACAAGGTAAAATTAGAATCTAGATTAAAGATTACTGTCCTTGGTATCCCATGGATCATAACCACATCATCAACATACCACCACATCAATACATCATCATCACATGATTCATGAACTTCCAAAATATTTGATTACTTTATCAGTAAACCCACTACCACCCGTGCTATATCACCTTCTTCCAATGAACAGGGTAAATAGGTCTCAAAATACATTGATATATCCTCAAATTTCTAATAGGGAACATCCATAGACTACAAATAAATATATAGAAACATGGTGCTACACATTCACATAGGAAAAAACTATAAAACTCACCTAAAAAAACATCCACCAATCATTTCATCTCCAACCACCAACGATATGTACCCAATCCATGATACATATAGTTCACACTAGGAAATACCTATAAAGGTATATTGTTAAATCCTTTATAATTTCCCCACACATTTCCAATAGAACAAACAACTTCCCCTAATACAACATATGGTTTTGACCATCCTCTGACTATCCCTCTAGAGCACTTCAATTACTTACATAGTCCCATATCACCTATACCTACAAGTTTTTACACAAATAATCATCTAACTATCACATGAAAGAAGAATCCACATTCATATAACAAAGAAATACTTATCCACTTCTTTCTCGAACATTAGGATGTATCACTAAAAACTCCAACAACCCTTTTAAAACATCAACATACTTCGATACAACAACTCCTTGGGACATATAACTAATGTTTCAACAAAAAAATTGACTTTTCAGAAAATAAATGAGACATCAAAACAAAAATACTGAGAAACTCCATCCACATTTCCTAGAGTAGATTCAAAGATGGTTGATATGAGATATAATTCAGGCTCTTGTGGTTAGTGAAAACCACAAATTGCTCACCAATAAGGTAATACAACAAAATTTTCCATAAAATTACCTATACTAGATCCAAATAGATAGTGGCATAGAAAGGATCATGGTAAAATAACCAGATAAACCTATAATAGGTCCACACTCTCAACAATATCTTGATATATCCCATGATCATATGGTAAGTGTCACAATATACCTCAAACATCACACCCTTAATAGGAAAATGATTCACTAGAGCACTGATCAATATCTCATTTAGGTTACTAAATTTTGCATGGATGTTATTATTTTATAATAATGCATGTTCCAACCAATTCATTTCAAATATTGGACCAAAAAACTTAGATGAATTCAACAAAAACTATAGATAATAGATGATGGGACGATGAAAAATTTGAGACTCTTCTATATTATTGGGCTGTAACACCCGAGATTTTTATGAGTAATATTTTTTTCAAAGGAATCATTCACTACAAACTTGCTTGGCTTACTTTACACGCAATCGCGACCTTCCTCGATAGCTTGCGTCGTACGCAATACCGAGTTTCACTAAACAACGATATGCTATTAAAATATTATTAAAACTAGCCGTTATGAATAGTAATAACCACTTTTTGAAATTTTATAATTTTTTTTTTTCAAAATGGACTTCATTTTTGGATTCGGAATACCGAAATTAGCCTAGGGTGAAATTTTGGTATTTTTCTGAAAACATTCAATTTTTGATGAATAGTGAAACCACTAAGTGGTAGGTTAAAAACTGAATTTTGAATAAAACTTAATTTTACCGCTTCTGTGAATGGAATTTCGAAAATCCGACAAACACGGTTGATATCAGTATGTAAAATGTGGTTCAATGAGATAAAAATAATTTTTTGGTGAATAGTAACTTTTTACTTTTTTTACTGCGGTTAATAGTAAATAGGGTAACTAAGGGTAAATATGATATTACTATTACTCTAACACATGTCCTAATTCTATTGGATAAGTGTAATTCGACCAAAAACAAACTTATGAATAACATATGACCATTTAGTCCCACTTGAGTTAGATTAGGACATTTATTATTAATTTATTTAAAGAAGGGTTAAAATAGTTAAAATCAATGTTTAATAAGTAAATCATTTTTAATATGGGGTTATACATAAGATAAATTCGACAATAAATATTCATTAGAAATCTAAAATGATTTCCTACATAATGGTATTTTATTTATAATTTTTAGACATTAAATAATTTAAGTTAATTATGACACAACGATGATGCATTAATTATCTTATTTATGAAATATTGACATAATTGATGTTATAAACACCAAACTAAATGTAATTTGAGACCTTTTATGAATTAAACTAATTTTATAGGTTACTATGATATATTAGTGTTGATTTAATCAACTTGGTTCGAACATATAATTCTGTTATGACTTTCACAAAAATCATATATCAAATAGTGTCAAAATTGACACAAAATAGTTTTTAAATCAAATATTATATTATTAATTGTTATTTTATTCCTAAAAATCTAAGGTTCGGCCACATGACTTAGATAAGGATATATATATTAATAATAAACAATTTGGGGTTCGTTTGGCATGTTATAGTAAGTGTATTAACCATATTGTGAAAGAAAACAAAAAGACATGGTAAAAGTTAAGTTATTTAACTTAGAGTTAAATCTAATTGATAAGGTTAAAATAATACCCTAAACTTGTCTAAATTCTATTGGTTGATAGGATTTCGACCCATCCCCACTTTAGCTTCGAAATAAGACCCTTTGGAACCATTATAAACCGATTTTGACTTTAATATAAAATAATATTTTGAGATATTCCTAAGGTGCCCCTCTCCTCCCTTATAAAAGGGCACCTCCTCCCCCTCCTCCTCACACCAATTTGAGCACTCAAGCTCGGCCAAACCCTGACATTTTCTCCTCTCCACTTCCCTAGAATAATCCTAGAGGTCCTGGTCTTCTTTAAAGACCAATCTTAGTTCCCTAAGTGGAGGATTCAAAGAGGCGTTCCAAAGAAGAGGTAATATCCATTACCGATCATTTCAATTTCTTTCTTCTTCAACTTATTATTATTTAGTTGTTTCATTATAAAGTAATAACATCAGTATTACTTACATACTGATATGTTATTATAAATATGAAACAACCCTAATTCACCTTCTATCCATCCTACGGAAAAATGAAATCACCGCGCGTGCGTACGTACGAAATACCGTCTCCACACCGTGGTGTAATGTATTTTCCACCATCACCTTACAAGGATGGGTATAATGGTGTAATTAGTAACTATTTATTATTATTATAATGTAATATTTATACTGAAATAATATATATATACTCAAATACAATTCCATGATCATAGGAACGATATCATCACTCGTGCGTACGTACGGAATACTGTCTCCACGATGTGATGCGACTCGTTCTACATGATCATCATTACATAGTAATTATATAAATGAATTGAATGAATAAATATGATATATGTTACAGTAATACCATTCTGGATATAAGGTATCTATAACCTTAAAAGAAGAATAAGAATTTATTCGGCAAAACACGCTAAGAACAAAAGGCAATAAAGACCCGAGTAACAAGTAACAATGAAATATTACTAACAAGAAGCTATGAATATGACCATATATGATATCATATAAATATGTATGACTCTGGAATAAGTCAATAACATTATTTAAACCATTATATAGGAGCTTCGGACACGTACAAAGCAAATCGTACCTAAGGTAAGGGAAATATCACAATCTCATTTTTATCCGAGATTGTTTATTCGTAAGTATTTACTGGGGTGTATTTTATCATCCACATCCATGTTTCATCAATATGTAATATTATTTCCATCCACCTAAAATTGTTTAAATCCATTTTTACCCTTCGGTGAGTTTTTAGTAATATGTATGAAAGGAATGTTTTCTCGTTTTTCGTACGAGGTACTTTTTGACTTTTCCGACAAAAGTAGGAAGAATGTTTTTTTAACTTATACCACATGAATGGATTTTTAAAACATTATTTCCAAGAAACTTAATTTACAAGTTTTCAAGTTTATTTTTAATCAAATTATTTTATTTTAAAGTTGTATGACATGTTATTAAAGGAAAAATGTTTTTGAAGTAGAAAAGATATTTTCCACAAGAATGGAGTTCAAGTATTTTATCAAAATGATTTTCCATCTAAGATAATAAAAGGGTTCTGTTTTTATCCCTATTTTTACATTGGTTTGATTATGTTGTAATGGAAATAGTTTTATGAATTCATTTATCTTATATGAATTGTTTTATGATGTCATGTTGTTTAAGAATCCCATTTTTATTACATGGGTTATGCTATGATGTATGGTTTATGATTATGTGGCACACATAAGAAAGGATTCATTATAAGATGGGTGGGACCTATATCTCCCTCCAATGCATTGGGTAAAGATTTTATATCTCATGAGATAGACATGGCTGGAACGGTAGGTTATACCGGTTCAGTGAAACAGGAGTGGAACGAGGGTGACTCGGTTCAGAAAGGGACTTTGTCCACTAAGATAGTCTTGGAAATGAGTCATGACTAACAAGAAATGATTTTCCATGATTATGTGTGCATGCCACAAAGTTTCAAGTTTCATGTTATGATTATGGGGATCTCATTTTCACTTCTTTGATTTGTTCCATGTTAAGATATTATGATCTCTTTTGCAGGTTATGATTTTCAAAAAGATATGATATGATTTTTATTTCCTTTATTTTCCCTTGCTGAGCATTTGAGCTCACCCTTTTATATTTTCTTTTCCCCAGGTCAGGAAGATGAATATTAAGTAGAATATGCTAAAAGGGACCCTAGATATGATGAAATAAATGGGAGACTCTGTAGAAGATTTATTAACCAGTTGTTTATGTTTCCCAGTTTCTAAAGACACTGTACCTATACGGTCCTTTGTGGTTTTGTCATATGTTGTAATAAGTGTGCTTCAATTTTCAAGTATTAACAATGTATGTAAAGTATGGGTCGTTATAGTTGGTATCAGAGGAAAGGTATAGTCAACCTTTGGAAACTAGGATGTGAAAGCCTTAGTAAGAACCCTAAGGATAAGTCTAAGCATAGAAAACAATCATAGTGTTTTAGAAATGGCCATGAATACCCTAGGATAAGACCTTAAGTGTGAAATTTTATCCTTGATTATGTGGTTTTCCTATTATAATTAGTGTTGCTCACACTATTCTTCTTGGTTTTATTCAATGGCTGGAACCCAAAGGAACCGTGTTAATGCGGAATGCGATGGGCAATGCAATGATTGTACCCCTGAGAAACCAAACGATATGGGAGTTAGAATGCAAAATCTTGTAGCCATGATCACACAACTTTCTCAAGCTATGAATCATGCATGACTTCCAAACGAGCAAAGGAAGGAGAAACATTCTGTTGAATCCTTCATGAGTCAGCGTCCACCTTCTTTCAGTGGGTCTACTGATCCATTAGTTGCTGAACAATGGATTGGTACTACTGAAAAGATATTTTCAGTTCTTCAATGTTTTGAACATGATAAAGTCATCCTAGCAGTGTATCGTTTGTAAGGAGATGCTGATCAATGGTGGAATCTTATTAAGAATACGAGGCAAAGGGATGATATTGAATCTATGGAATGGGACGAGTTCAAGATCTTATTTTTTAATAAGTACTTCCCTCGTATTCTCCGTACAAAGATGGAGAAAGAGTTTGTTGAACTGAAGCAAACGGATGATGAATCTGTTGGTACCTATGAAGAAAATTTTACAAGACTTGCAAGGTATGCTTCTGGTATTATTATCCAACCTGAGAGTAAGATCGATCGATTCTTTAGTGGCTTAAAACCAAGTCTTCGAAGGGCGTTAGCCATAAGGGACTTCAATAGCTATGAGGAAATCGTTTGATGTGCTGTCAAAGTTGAGATGGAGATTGGAGTAACCCATCAGTCACATGGGTTTGATAAGAAGAGGAAGATGGAATTCAAAGGAAAATATAAAGAGAACACTGAAAAGAAGATGAGCTTTCCCTTATGATCAAAGTGTGGAAATAAACATGGAGGGAGTTTTCTTAAAGGGACATGTAAATGTTTCAAATGTGGAAAGGAAGGTCATCGGGCATTTTAATGCCGCGATAATGGGAAGAAGATGTCTAATGATTCAAACAAAGGAAGGGATACACAGAATGAACCTACTACACTTCATTTTTTCAAGTGCAAGGAGATGGGGCATTATTCCAATCAATGACCAAATCCAAGGGTTGATGATGATGGTCGACGTCAATAAAATCTTAAGGCTAAAGACAAAGGAAAGTCACATGCAATTTCTATCAGTGATGTGGAGTACAATAACGAAGTGGTGAAAGGTACACATACCATTCACTCTAAAGTAGCAAATGTTTTATTTGATTCTGGATCCACCCACTCTTTTATTTCTGAAAAATTTTCTAAGGGTATCACCGTATTACCACAAAAATTAGATGTTGAGTTAGCTGTGACAACACCTAATGGCACAACAGTCACATCAAAAGTTTATAATTCTTCTCCGATCGAAGTTTGTGGGAAAGTGCTTCCTGCAAATCTTGTGATCCTTCCTTTAGTGGAATTTGATGTTATTCTTGGCATGGATTGGCTTTCTCTACATGGAGCTCATATCAATTTCCAAAGAAGGGAAGTCACATTTCATATTCCAGATCAATCTGCGATCGTCTATCGATGCAAGGATGAATATAACCTTCCAGTGGAAATTCCTTCCATCTTATGGGTCTTGAATCCACTAAATGAAGGTTATTTATCTCAAATGGTTGGTGAGAAACTTACGATTAAGAATATGCCCATCGTACGAGAGTTTGATGATGTCTTTCCGGAGGAATTACTGGGTCTTCCACCAAATCTTGAAGTTGAGTTTTCAATAGAACTCGTACCGGGGGCTTTGCCTATTTCAAAGACACCTTATAGAATGGCCCCAATTGAGTTACAGGAATTGAAGAAGAAACTCCAAGAGAATCTTGATAAGGGATTCATACGCCCTAGTGCGTCACCTTGGGGAGCACCTGTTCTATTTGTTAAGAAGAAAGATGGATCAATGAGACTCTGCTTTGATTATCGAGAACTTAACAAGATCACTATCAAGAACAAATATCCTCTCCCACGCATTGATGACTTATTTGACCAACAACGTAGAGCTCAATACTTTTCCAAGATTGATCTTCATTTAGGGTATCATCAATTAAGGGTCAAAAGGGAGGATATACCAAAGACGGCTTTTCGTACAAGGTATGGACACTATGAATTTTTAGTGATGCCATTTGGTCTTACTAATGCCCCTGCTATCTTCATGGATCTAATGAATAGAGTCTTTAGAGACTATCTTGATCAATTTGTGGTAGTCTTTATAGACGATATTCTTGTCTATTCAAAGAGCAAGGAAGAGCATGAAGATCACTTGAGAATTATATTGAAGACCCTGAGAAAGTAGAATCTTTATTCCAAATTTACAAAGTGTGAATTTTGGCTTCAAAAAGTTGCATTTTTGGGTCACATAATCCCAAAAGAGGGGATATCTGTGGATCCAGCAAAAACAGAGGTTATTGAAAGATAGTCAAGACCAACAATAGTAACTGAGATCCGATGTTTTCTTGGTTTGGATGGATATTATCGACGTTTTGTAAAATATTTTTCACTATTATCTAATCCACTCACCAAGTTGACTCGGAAAGGAGTTAAGTTTGTTTGGACAGAGGAATGTGAAGAGAATTTCAAGGAGTTGAAAAGAAGGTTATCCAGTGCACCTGTGCTCACACTGCCTTGTAGTGGAGAAAGGTTTGTGATCTATAGTGATGCATCCAAGAAGGGATTGGGGTGTTTTCTTATGAAAAATGATATGGTCATAGCTTATGCCTCACGACAGTTGAAAATCGATGAGAAAAATTACCCAACACATGATTTGGAGTTGGCTGCAGTAATCTTTGCATTAAAGATTTGGAGGAATTACCTTTATGGTGAAAGGTGTGATATTTATACTGATCATAAAAGTTTAAAGTATATTTTCACACAAAAGGAGTTTAATATGCGTCAAAGAAGATGGTTGGAGCTGACTAAGGATTACGACTGCTCAATCCATTACCACCCTGGGAAAGCAAACAAGGTGGCAGATGCATTTAGTCGACAAGACCATGCTAGTTTATCCATGATGAGGATCACAAAAGATCCAATATTTATGGATTTACAAAGGATGGATCTTGGAATTATAATGGAAGAGGAAAAATCTTATCTTTCTCAAATGAATGTTCAACCATCTATACATGTGAAGATTAAAGAGGCACAGAAAGAAGATGTCGAGTTACAAAAGAAGGTGAGAAATGTTCCTGAATTTAACCTTGATTGTGATGGGATAATAAAGTTCAGGAATCGGGTTTGTGTTCCTCCCATCCCCGAATTAAAGAAGGAGCTGCTGGATGAGGCTCATAGTTCATCATTCTCTATTCATCCTGGAAGCACGAAGATGTATAGGGACCTGAAAGAGTACTTCTGGTGGGATGACATGAAAAGAGATGTTGCTGAATATGTCTCTCGATGCTTGGTTTGTAAACAAGTTAAAGCTGAGAGACAGAAGTCTAAGGGGATGTTACAACTATTACCCATACCCGAATGGAAATGGGAAAACATCACTATGGACTTTGTCAAAGGACTTCCTAAAACATCCAAAGGAAATAATGCTATTTGGGTCATAGTTGATCGTCTTACAAAGTATGCACACTTCATTTCTATTAGAGAGGATTTCTCTCTAGATCAGCTTGCCAGAATATATGTAAAGGAAGTGGTAAGATTGCATGGAGTACCACTTTCTATTATATCTGATCGGGATCCGAGATTTACCTCGAAGTTCTGGCGAAGTCTTCAGCATACTCTGGATACAGAGTTGAGTTTCAACACTGCTTATCATCCCCAGACAGACGGTCAGTCTGAGAGAGCAATTCAAACCCTAGAAGATATGTTGAGAGCTTGCTCTATGGATTTGAAAGGAGGTTGGGATCAACACCTACCTTTGGTGGAATTTTCTTATAATAATAGATTTCACTCCAGTATTCAGATGGCTCCTTATGAAGCTCTCTATTGAAATAAATGCATGACTCCAACTTGCTGGGATGAAGTTGGGGAAAGAAAGCTATTAGGACCTGATCTTGTTGATGAAATGGTAGAAAAGGTCAGATCTATTCAACAACACATAAGAGCATCTCAGAGTCGACAGAAAAGTTATGCCGACAACCGAAGAAAAGACCTAGAGTTTGAAGTGGGTGATAAAGTGTTCTTACAAATATCTCCCTGGAAGAGGGTTATGAGATTTGGAAAGAAGGGGAAGTTGAGCCCTAGATATATCGGTCCTCTCGAAATACTGGATCGTGTTGGAAAGGTAGCTTACCGATTGGTGCTTGCAACGAATCTCTCTCAAGTTCACGATGTGTTCCATGTATCTATCCTGAGAAAGTACATACATGATCCTTCACATGTACTCAACTCAGAAGTTGTACCACTGGAGCAAGATCTTCTTTACGAAGAACAACCGATAGAGATTCTGGATCGTAGCGAAAAAAGTCCTACGAAACAAGACCACTCGATTGGTGAAATTTTTATGGAGGAACCACCAATTAGAAGAAGCTACATGAGAGCTTGAGGATATGATGAGGGAGAAGTATCCTCATCTGTTTGTTACAAAGTGACGAATTTCGAGGGCGAAATTCTTTTTAAGGGGGGTAGAATGTAACGCCCGAGATTTTTATGAGTAGTATTTTGTTCAAAGGAATCTTTCACTACACACTTGCTTGGCTTACTTTACACGCAATCGCGACCTTCCTCGACAGCTTGCGTCGTACGCAATACCGAGTTTCACTAAACAACAATATGCTATTAAAATATAATTAAAACTAGCCGTTATGAATAGTAATAACCACTTTTTGAAATTTTATAAATTTTATTTTTCAAAATGGACTTCATTTTTGGATTCGGAATACCTAAATTAGCCTAGGGTGAAATTTTGGTATTTTTCTGAAAACTTTCAATTTTTGATGAATAGTGAAACCACTAAGTGGTAGGTTAAAAACTGAATTTTGCATAAAACTTAATTTTACTGCTTCTATGAATGGAATTTCGAAAATCCGACAGACACGGTTGATATCAGTAAGTAAAATTTGGTTCAATGTGATCAAAATAATTTTTTGGTGAATAGTAACTTTTTACTTTTTTTTACTGCGGTTAATAGTAAATAGGGTAACTAAGGGTAAATATGATATTACTATTACCCTAACACATGTATTAATTCTATTGGATAAGTTTAATTCGACCAAAAACAACCTTATTAATAAAATATGACCATTTAGGCCCACTTGAGTTAGATTAGGACATTTATTATTAATTTATTTAAAGAAGGGTTAAAATAGTTAAAATCAAAGTTTAATAAGTAAATAATTTTTTATATGGGGTTATACATAAGATAAATTCGACAATAAATATTCATTAGAAAGATAAAATGTTTTCCTACATAATGGTATTTTATTTATAATTTTTAGACATTAAATAATTTAATTTAATTATGACACAACGATGATACAGTAATTATCTTATTTATGAAATATTGACATAATTGATGTTATAAACACCAAAATAAATGTAATTTGAGACTTTTTATGAATTACACTAATTTTATAGGTTACTATGATATATTAGTGTTGATTTAATGAACCTTTTTCGAACATATAATTCTGTTATGACTTTCACAAAAATCATATATGAAATAGTGTCAAAATTGACACAAAATAGTTTTTAAATAAAATATTATATTATTAATTGTTATTTTATTCCTAAAAATCTAAGGTTCGGCCAAATGACTTATATAAGGATATATATATTAATAATAAACAATTTGGGGTTCGTTTGGCATGTTATAGTAAGTGTATTAACCATATAGTGAAAGAAAACAAAAAGACATGGTAAAAGTTAAGTTATTTAACTTAGAGTTAAATCTAATTGACATGGTTAAAATAATACCCTAAACTTGTCTAAATCCTATTGGTTGATCGGACTTCGACCCATCCCCACTTTAGCTTCGAATCAAGACCCTTTGGAACCATTATAAACCGATTTTGACTTTAATATAAAATAATATTTTGAGATATTCCTAAGGTGCCCCTCTCCTCCCTTATAAAAGGGCACCTCCCCCCCTCCTCCTCACACCAATTTGAGCACTCAAGATCGGCCAACCCCTGCCATGTTCTCTTTTCCACTTCCCTAGAATAATCCTAGAGGTCCTGGTCTTCTTCAAAGACCAATCTTAGTTCCCTAAGTGGAGGATTCAAAGAGGCGTTCCAAAGAAGAGGTAATATCCATTACCGATCTTTTCAATTTCTTTCTTCTTCAACTTATTCTTCTTTAGTTGTGTCATTATAAAGTAATAACATCAGTATTACTTACATACTGATATGTTATTATAAATATGAAACAACCCTAATTCACCTTCTATCCATCCTATGGAAAAACGAAATCACCGCGCGTGCGTACGTACGGAATACCGTCTCCACGCCGTGGTGTAATGTATTTTCCACCATCACCTTAAAAGGATGGGTATAATGGTGTAATGAGTAACTATTTATGATTATTATAATTTAATATTGATACTGAAATAATATATATATACTCAAATACAATTCCACGATCATAGGAATTATATCATCACTCGTGCGTACGTACGGAATACCGTCTCCACGATGTGATGCGACTCGTTCTACATGATCATCATTACATAGTAATTATATAAATGAATTGAATGAATAAATATGATATATGTTACACTAATACCATTCTGGATATAAGGTATCTATAACCTTAAAAGAATAATAAGAATTTATTCGGCAAAACACGCATAAGAACAAAAGGCAATAAAGACCTGAGTAACAAGTAACAATGAAATATTACTAACAAGAAGCTAAGAATATGACCATATATGATATCATATAAATATGTATGATTCTGTAATAAGTCAATAACATTATTTAAACCATTATACAGGAGCTTCAGACACTTACAAAGCAAATCAGACCTAAGGTAAGGGAAATATCACAATCTCATTTTTATCCGAGATTGTATATTCGTAAGTATTTACTGGGGTGTATTTTATCATCCACATCCTTGTTTCATCAATATGTAATATTATTTCCATCCACCTACAATTGTTTAAATCCATTTTTACCCTTCGGTGAGTTTTTAGTAATATGTATGAAAGGAATATTTTGTCGTTTTTCGTACGAGGTACTTTTTGACTTTTCCGACAAAAGTACGAAGAATGTTTTTTTTAACTTATACGGCATGAATGGATTTTTAAAACATTATTTCCAAGAAACATACTTTACAAGTTTTCAAGTTTATTTTTAATCAAGTTCTTTTATTTCAAATTTTTATGACATGTTATGAAAGGAAAAATGTTTTTGAAGTAGAAAGGATATTTTCCTCAAGAATGGAGTTCAAGTATTTTATCAAAATTATTTTCCATCTAAGATAATAAAAGGGTTCTTTTTTTTATCCCTATTATTACATTGGTTTGATTATGTTGTGATGGAAATATTTTTATGAATTCCTTTATCTTATATGAATTGTTTTATGATGTCATGTTGTTTAAGAATCCCATTTTTATTACATGGGTTATGCTATGATGTATGGTTTATGATTATGTGGCACACATAAGAAAGGATTCATTATAAGATGGGTGGGACCTATATCTCCCTCCAATGCATTGGGTAAAGATTTTATATCTCATGAGATAGACATGGATGGAACGGTAGGTTATACCGGTTCAGTGAAACAGGACTGGAACGAGGGTGACTCGGTTCAGAAAGGGACTTTGTCCAGTAAGATAGTCTTGGCAATGAGTCATGACTAACAAGAAATGATTTTCCATGATTATGTGTGCATGCCACAAAGTTTCAAGTTTCATGTTATGATTATGGGGATCTCATTTTCACTTCTATGATTTGTTCCATGTTAAGATATTATGATCTCTTTTGCAGTGTATGATTTTCAAAAAGATATGATATGATTTTTATTTCCTTTATTTTCCCTTGCTGAGCATTTGAGCTCACCCTTTTATGTTTTCTTTTCCCCAGGTCAGGAAGATGGATATTAAGTTGAATATGCTAAAAGGGACCCTAGATATGATGAAATAAATGGGAGACACTGTAGAAGATTTATGAACCAGTTGTTTATGTTTCCCAGTTTCTAAAGACACTATACCTATACGGTCCTTTGTGGTTTTGTCATAGGTTGTAATAAGTTTGCTTCAATTTTGATGTATTAACAATGTATGTAAAGTATGGGTCGTTATATGGGCTGTTCCAACGAATCAACAACATTTAACTTCAACTGGTCTATGGGTACCCCCTACTAATACACCACATGGCCAAGAAAATTTACCCCTCTTATCTAGAAATTTCCCATATATAACTTAACATAGATATGGTAATTTTTAAAAACCTATAAGACAATAATGAGATGTTCATCATGATCCTCCTAAGACATTGAGAAGATAAAGATATCAACAGTGAACACGATGAAAAACCATTCCATTAACTCATAGAATGTAGAGATAATTAGCTCTATGAATAAAGAAATTGTATTCATGAAATTGAATAGAATTATCGCAAACTCAAAGTTCACATAACTGCACATGAAGGTAGCCTTTGGGATATTATCATCTTTCAACATCATCCAGTGATATATTGAAAGAATTTAGACCATAAAAACCCAACTAGATCATGTAATATTTTCAATCAAATCATCAATCCACAGAATAAGGTAACTATTCTTGACCATTACCTAATTCAACCTCGAGTAGTCTATTCAGAACCATAGACCACAATATTTCGTCTTAGAGAACAATACTATATGACCCCAAAGAGATACAATAGTTCGAATGAAACACCAAGGTATTTGATCATCCACCTAAAACATCAACTCAGACATATCTATAGTCACTATTCAATAGTGATCCATAGAAATCAGAGAGGTTCCTTATTGCAACCCTATAACAAAATCAACATTTCATCATAGGGGAGAGGGGGTGTCATGTCATTACCACAAATAAGAAAACATAAAAAAACACTTCCATAGTCCAAATAATATCCTATTTTTGAGTGTCCACTGAAAAATCCACCATCTAAGATAAAATAGTGTCCACCTGCCTACAATGATCTAATAACCTCACCCTCTAATGAACACAATCCTCTTTTCTTGAAAAATAGAAAATAAAACCCTCCTATAATAAATATGATATATTTTTCATTGAATAAAACTAATCCATACAATGGATAACATCATATGGGTTTATCTATTGTAACAATAAATTTACCAAAAACTAGTGCTACCTTATAAATAGTCTACATCCTCTACACACATTAAACAATGGAGCCTGAACTCTTACTAGCATAAATAATACCAGGGTAATATGAATCCTTTACATGTTTATTGGTAAGGTATAGAACAATGAATGAGGAATAATGTAGTATGAGGCTACTAAACTAAACTGATAACACATAGGGGTAGATGTTAAACTTATTATACCTCTAAAAAATATTTTCCCTACTCGCACATCTCCCTCAAATGCATGCATCTATCCACACCAAATAACTCTAAATCTCTACCATTATCATCCAATGACAACTCTATGGTATAGTTAATTATTCTATGGGGCCATCATGAGTCTTCCATTTATAACACCTTTATCCCTCGGCTTCTAAATAATCATCAGTAGCCCCTGCAACTAAAACTACCTTAGAAGAAACTTCAATTTGTGTCGAAAAGGGGAATGAACAACTTCCTCATATGAGCCTCATGGAATGGTCAGACACTAGTCCTACTAGGTATCTTGTGACAAATAGAGAAATCAATAAAATGAGAATCCCAAAATAGATTTGTGGAAGACACATTCCTTGGAAGGATGAGAAATGGGTTTTCAGGGTCATCTCCCCACTGTTTGAAACCCCATCGGGCTGAATGTAAACGATACACTTCTTGAAGACCTTATCCTTGAGGTACCGCATTTACACCATCTTGATGATCTCCTTAAAAGTAAAACATCCACCCAATGACCTATGCCTTCTTATATATCTTTAGTTTTATATATTATACAAACATGGTGACTGAAAACCTCATCTTCGGGAGAAAATCATCCTTCGGGCGTCACATTCTAGACTCATCAACAAGAAATACAAATAGGGAGAAGTGAAATAGGTACTTGATAATGATACCAAGATCCTACACAATCAGGATCCCCTATGAAAGGGTGATAAAATCCTTATTATTTTCTTCATTTTATTTTGATTATAGGATTAAAAAATACATCTCCTTTTGAAAATATGGACACAACACATATGCTTCATTTGTGTCACCAAGATAGAGCATACACCACTAAAGAAAAAAAATATAAAACTGAATAAATACCAATGGAATATAGAACATATACTAATATAAAATAAGAATGGAGGAGATCTCATTTTCCTCTAACTAGGGCATTGTCTCCATATTTGAGAATGTCCCCTCATACATTCCAAAATTCTTCTACTGAAAGGAATGAAAATCCTTCTTCCATGACCCATCCTCCTTTATTGGGTCAATACAACGATGTTTAACTATATTATCCCATTGAGCCTTAACCATTTCATCCATACATGGATGATTAATAGGATTAATTCCAAAAGTAAATAAGGAATCCTATGCCACATACCATTAAATCTTATCAAGTTTCACTTAATTAGTTCAATTTATTTTCCCAAAATTACCCAATTCAAAAAATAACAAAATAATTCAAAATGAAAGTGCCTCTCATAAGTCACTAACCTGATAATAGGTTCACCTAATTTCATTATTTAATAATATTAGAGTCCTCACATCAGATCATAGGGGCCCTAAAATCCCACTTCCTAGCTGGTCTCCCAGGCCAATGACTCATACTATGTTCAAATTCAACCATTTCTCTAAAACTCATGAAATCATTACAATTAAAAACCAAAAACTCCCTTATATTTCTCAAATAAAATATATTATACAACAATTTCACAACCCCCTCACTCAAAATGTACCACTCATAGGTTATAAATTAAGTAAGAGAGATAATGACTTCAGATTCCCACCTCTAGTATATCTCAGTTTGGAGAAAAGCAATAAGGGTATAAAAATCTCTGATATGGAATGTATTACCCTCTATAAGAATATAGGATTTGGAAATTAGATATAAAATAACCAATAAAATCTAGAATATAAGGTAAAAATAAACCCACAACCATCCCATATTAAATGAAAAATGTCAACAAATAAAAGAAAATTATCCAAGTAAATACCAAAAGATATGTCCAACAACCAGGACTCAATAGAAGCTCCAAATACAAATATCATAAAGTCTATATTGGTCCCTAATTTACTCCTTGAAACATGAAAAATATTTTATATATCCATGTTGATAATTACTTGTATACTGAATAGGATCATAATAAAGTTCTTTAGTAAACATGTGGAAAAAAACATACTAATGCACCCGTGAATAAATAAAAAAACCAACAGGCACCAAAAGTGGTCAAATAACTTAACAGCACCTAACCATAGATTGATCACCAAATGAATCATCCAATATTAGAACATAGTATCAATAAAATGAACAAAGGAACCCTACTTCTACATCCCAAAAAGTCACCACTCTTTCACCCCAATGAATAACGTCATGTGATCGCATCCCTTATAAACATATCACATCAAGAAACCATCCATTTATGATGTGGGATGGGATACATCCCTACCTACTCTACTCATGAAAGGTCTATAATTTCATGCAGGAATCAGTCGTCACCATATATTATCTCACCCAAAGACACATGGGAAGTCACATAACCATAATAGTTATGTACTGAGAACATGAAGGACATCATCATTGTTACATCCTCATACTATGCATGACCCCAAATAGATATCACACCATCATCACATTAAATCATTGCGGGGTAATCTCCAACACCACATCGTGTCGTTAATGCTAAAGGATGTGGGATTTCGGGGAGGGGGTATCCAACTATATGTATCACCACCATCATGGATATTGTGGAAAATATATGGAACCCAAAAACATTGGGCATTGGTATGGTTATCTAACATGGGTGGGTAAGAAATATAAATAACATAAAATACATGATAGGTTAATAAAACACAATCCCAACCTATTGGTAATATATGTGCACACAAGAATACTCCACACCACCACCACAGAACCATATAGAATTCGCTAAATCACTTTCACCACTAAATGTATCACAATACACAACCAACACATAAAGCAACACAAACCACATTCAAAAAATGATTCCTAAATTTCATAGTTTTAATGAGTTTTTAGTAACTCTCATATATTAATACATTTCATTTCATATTCACAAAACCCATACAGTTATCATTTAATTACTTTATGAAAAGTACCACATGTATGTTCCATCCCATTTTTAGTTAATTTTCTATCCCATGACATTTCAACTCAAAATTTATTTTTTATTCCATGGAAAACATAGAAACCAACATAGCCTTGCTACAGAATAGCTCACCCCTTACATAATAACAATTTTCACAACACCAAAAGCACAAATACATCTCACTACAACAACCACACTTATCCACCATCATATATCACCACCACTTCACCTCACAACCATCATTTATCACAACCACCACACAACACAACCACAATAGAATCACCCGAATCACATCCCATTCCATCCAACTATAACACCACATCACACACACATTTCAAAACACATATAGATTCCACTATATCCTCACTACATAAAAAAAATAAAAATAGAAACACAACAAGAATAAACACACAAGACATCAAATTCCATCTTCCAAAATTTTATATTCAAGGGATTAAACTTAATTAAATTGTTATATAGTATGAAGATTCACACAAAAAATAGATTCCCTAGGAAAACTATCCTTAACCATATAATTTTTCTTTGACTTCTTTTCATTCATTTATCAACAACCAAGACAACAAGGGTCACAAATACACATCAAATACTACAAAATAAAGTCACCCAAAACCATGATTTTCCGTAATGGAAATAATATGTATAATCAAATTAAAAATAATGTAAAATGTAGTAAAACGTAGACTTTATCACCATTACCATAAAATTTGATTTATCTAATACATTATCATTATTATAATGAACCTTACTATCCACCCAATATAAGTAAAACTCCTGTAATCCCCACACCTATACATAAATATAGAGATACTGAGAATCACCTACATCAAGGAAGTATTAAAATTTGGTTTTCATAACTTGGATAAAGAGAAACAACTCAAAAACGAAAACAACAAGATAAAAAACACAAAAAAACATAGATCACGCTAAGTTTTCATAAAAAAACATCTTAAAAAAACTCCCAACCAAAACAATATCACCCCAGTGATACCTTGAAAGAAGATCAAAAGGAAATAAGGGGATCAAATGGAAGAACTCAACTAAACTTTCAAATGATAAAACTCTAAAACCGATGGATCAACACATGATATAAGGGGATGAAATAACCTCTAAATATGTCTGGGGTTTTCGAAAAATTGAAGGAAGAATGTATGAATGAGGGAAAATTTGGAAGGACTAAATCTTATAACCTATCTGAAACCCTCCATTTTCATGTTATAAATCACATATTCAAATCATGAATTTTCACATGACCTCCCATTACAAGACAGCAACTATATTTATGTTGTTATTCCATAAAAACTAAAACATTTTCTAAAATTCATGGGACCTTATCTTGATTTAATTTGCACTATAAATTAAGTTTATATCATTAATTCATTTCATATGGTACTCCTCACAAAAACAAAAGTCATGAAAAACCATCTTATGTTGTGAATTCCTCTTTCATGATAATAACATCAAAAAAAATTCAATTAAATATCCAAATTCCATAGAGAACTCTAGAAGCCTCCTCAGAGAACCTCTAACTACCAAACTACCAGAGTAATAGGCCCATTGGAAACATACCATTACTAGTTGATATATCGAAAGATAAAATATGGAATCAAGTCGTGAATAGTGATATTTGTTCTTTATATAAAAACTATGTATGGGTTTGGTTATTCCACTAGTAGATGTAAATCCAATTGGGTTAAAATGGTTATTGAAGATAAAACTATACTTGTAAGGTAAATTTAGTACTTATAAATCAATTATAGTGGATAATGGGTTTAAAAAATATCAAGGAATTGACTACAATAAATGATTTTTCATGTGCCAAGGTTTAAATCCATCATAATTCTATATTCCATAGAATCATTCTAGGACCATGAGATTTAGAAAATAGATGAAAAAGATTATTTCCTTATAGTAAATCATAAATGAAGGACAAATTTTAAAGGGTTTAAAAAATATCATAGAATTGACTTTGATGATATATTTTCCCCAATTTCCATGTTTATATCCATAAAAATTATACCTTCTATAGTAGGGTACCGTTACTTTGATATATGGAATTTTTATATCAGTTTTTTTACCTTAAATAAAACCATATGGAAGATTCCTATGTAACACAAACAAAAGGGTTTGAGATTTCAAGAATTTCTAGTATGACATGTAAGTTATAGAGTTCCAATTGTTGGTTTAGAAAACCATTTATCTCATGGAACATTTCATTTGAAGAAGCCATATGAAATGTTAACTCATAAAGAATGAATTTTATCCCTGTTTTATCAAGGGGTTTAGTTAGAGTGTGGTCATATTTAAAGTAGTGTATCTTGATGACTTATTTCTTATTGGAAATTACATACAAGCTATAAACATAGATAAGGACTGGTTAAACAGGTTATTTTCCAAGAAAGACAATAGTGATATAAAAAATATCCTTGGAATAAAGATATATCACGATTGATTCAAAAGGATTATTGGGATAAGTCAAAGTAAATACATTTATCAGATACTAATTAGATTAATTATAGAAGAATCCTAGATGGTACTGGTTCTAGTGTCACAAGGTATACATCACTCTATGACGATGCATCCTCAAACACAAATTCAATGTGAGAGAATGAGAAGGATACCATATACATTTATTATGGATTTTATCAAGTATTCTATGATATTTAACACAATTTCTGTTTTAACACATTAATTTTGGTTGGTAGGTATCAAAAAGATCGAGGATAACAAAATTATTCTATTATTAAGGATATCCATAATTGTATGACGTGTACAAAGAATATATTCAGGGTATATGGAAGAGATAATGACATTTTAATTATTTTAGATAATAAATATATATTTAAAAAGGATCATAATGATATGATGATATAGTCAAGATATGTCATCAATATCAATAGTGGAATTGTGAGTTGAATGAGTTCAAAATAGTTGGTTGTTTATAAATCAACAGTGGACTCCGAGTATATTGTAGTTCTTGATGTAGTCAAAGATGTTTTTTTGATTCAAAAAATTTTCTATGAGAATTATAGGGTACCTATAATTATAGATCATATAAAATTTTATTTTTATAATACTATAGTTAGGTCTCTTATAAAAGAGAAATGGTCAATCAATGGATTAAGCATGTACTCTAAAAATATCACATATTGTGGAATTTATTTCAAATGTGTGTAATCAAAATGAGCCGAATTTCTTTAGAGGTAGTCATGGTAGAACTATTGATTAAATATTTATTGTAGTGGAATAATAAACACCACATTAGAGCTAACAGACTAATATTTGTAAGTAGTTGTCTCTTGTGCATGTTGGCGTTTATTAGAGTTGGGGATCTAGAACCAATATCTATGTTCTTAATGGTTACTATTATTCATGTATTTTAATTTTAATTAAATATTAGATCACATCATGATTGTTATTCTACATGACCTAATATGTGATAATGTTATAAGTGTGTTTGTCACACATAGAAGACATAACTATTCCAATCATTGATAACAACCTATAAGTGAAATGATAACATTTATAAATATAAGTTTTATAAAAAGATGATATCACTTATGGGAGAAAACTGATAAAGGCTATTAGGAGTGAAGACTCATTGTACATTGATACACTTTCTCATTATGTACACCCTTGGTAATCTCCAGTTCCAGAGATTATGAAAACACAACCCACCAATAGAAAATTGACATTTAAATTTGTCAATGTATAATCCTATATGTGAACAAGTGTAATTATAAATAAATGTTAATATTATTATCAATACCTATCATGAATTGTGTACATTAATTTTTTGATGAAATCCATAAGCATATATTCCCACAGTAATGTATGATGTGTTTGGTGAACCATAAGTGATTTTGTATTAATGAATAATGTGTGAAATGGTTTATCAAGTGTATTATTTAACTAAATTAGATATCATAGAACCATTGTTGGGAAGATAATTTCATGATTATTCCCATGGAAATGGAGGTGTTGTTGGAAAATTCATTTTTATAAAGTTAAATAAGGATACATTGAGCATAGAGTTTAACGACACTAGTATACAACCTACTTGATTAGAGATATCTATATGAGGGGATTATATTAAATAATGTACATTCTTAGGAGGTTATCAATTTTGGGACATTAAATTCCTTCTTTATAGGTGTCTTGGAATGTTTTTATACAATAACCTTGGATTTTAGGTAGTGTACCCTAATTCCACTTAGAATGGAGGATAAAGGATCACACACTAAGTGTATTAAAAACCTTGGTTAAAATAAATATGAATTTAAACTATTTAAAAAATATTATAATTGTACATGGTTTAATAATAATTAATGTTAGTTTGATAATAGATATTTAATCACCATTTTTAGAGTGGATATATATGTGATTTGAATAGTTAATAAATATTTATTTACTATAGAATTATTAATTTAGTCACATTAATATAAAAAATATATTTTATTTTGTTTATTAAAATGTTGACCTAATATTTATTTATTTAGTTAATTGAAAATGTAAAAAATATTTTCACTATTTTTTTGAATATATTATTAAATATTTATCAGTGAATAGTTGAGTGAAATTTAGTTCATGAAAATAGTTATTATTCAAGGTCTGTTAAATATTGAGGTGGATTGAAAAATAGGACATTGATGGTCTAGTGAGAAATTTCATATTAAAATAAATTTGAATAAATATTAATTTACTTATGCAAGAATAATAATATTTATTTTATCAATGAGTTTAGAACATGTGAAGTAAATAATAATAATTTTTTTATTATTAGACATGAGTTTTATCGAGATTATGTTAATAGTAAGGACCATTATATAATATTTAATTTTATAAACCTAGAACTATATAAAACTAATTATTATATTTTATGGATTGAAATTATTTATTAGAGAATTTTACATTACTAGTTCTAGAGAGAATATTATATATCCCTAGAGGGATCCCTCCCTTAAACTCTATAAATAATGTTGAGTACTTATATTACTCCACTAAAGTGAATCCCACTTGAAGGATTTAGTTGAGATCAACTGTGATCATCACACATGTTGGAATATTCTTCTGACACACCCCATGATTTATATAGTGATGAATAGGGGTTTGTGGGGCACATGTTGATCGCCGTTAGAGGTAATATATTATTGATTAAATTAACACGATTAAAGTATAAAAAGAAAAGTCTACTGATTTATCGATGAAGTATGAAATAAAAATGGTAATTAATTATTTCCATAATTCAATTATATATTATACATGAAAATATCCTCTCTGAGTGGATTTAGGGAAAGCATTTATATCTTTTTTTAGACAATATCTGAATAAGTTAATGGAAATTTTTTTCATGAACCAACCAATAGAATTTTTTTGTGCCCAAGAACCAACATAGATATCTCAAAAACACAATATATTTTCATGGTATGAAATTTTCCCTTAGTTGATTCATTCCTTTTTATACATATTTCAATGAATTCAACAATTTTTAAACATTTTAGAGATTTAGTTGTCCTAAATTTCAATAGGCCATGTATTGAATAGTGGAATCATCATGATGACTTTTCTTTAATGATTGTATACTTCAAGACTATATATGGGTCACCCTATAACCAAATGTGCTCAATTTATTTAATAATATAGGCAGTGGAGCTAGTTATTTTATAAAATCATTGCATTCAATCAAAGGTAAGGTATTTCAGGACTCAACCCATGTATAGTGGTTAAATTCAATGGAGGAGTGAAACATCATGATATGAATATGTCTTGTAGTGTATTGTTTTATCATATATTATTTAGAATTTGGAATCCACTTTTTTCAATTACCCAATTTAATTAATTTGACCATCTTTTCCCAAATTCTTGTATATTTATGGTCCCTCATGTATTGAACCCTTCTCTATCCAACCTATTTATTTATTGGAGGAGGATTTTCTCTTAAAATATTTATGGAAACTCCTAGTATGCATCTTAATTCTTTGTTTATGGTTCTTTTATCCCCCATATCTCTGTCATGTTCTTTATCTTACTGTATGGACATGGTGTCTTTTGGTTTACGTTTCCCAAATTAATATGTTAGGGGTTTATTTTTTTATTTAATCCACTTGGAATCGAAGGGATATTCCCCCTTATCTCTATTGAATTCAGTCCATTCTATAACATATTCACTCATAAGGCAAATAAGATTCATCATATTACTTTTAAATGATTTTTTATTTTCTATTTCTAATGAATATTAAATATCAGTTTAGTAAATGTTTCAGAATTTCTTAATAACTATATCAATGATATAATCACTTGTATTTTTTATTTTATCACACATGTAATAAAACCAATACAAAAATCATGTCTGGTATGTTGAATTAAGGGATAAAATAACATAGTTTAATGAATTAACCACATTAAAAAGAAATTATTTTAAATAAAGAAATGGTTATTATTTAAATGTGTAGAAAACATTAGAATATGTCTTTTTTACATTGTATCATATGATTATTACTTCTATAAAATGATACTCTCATGCTTGAATTATATCTCACTATAAAACATAATATAATACTTCCTAGTGGACCCTTATAGTGGATGAAATTCATTAGTAACCCCCAAGATGTGTAACATTGTTGTTTATAGAGAAGATATAGTGTGAGGATTCGATGATTAAAATAGTTTTCTACCATAGGGCATCCCCATGGTGTTTTTTAATTGTTTACTTAAATGGAATTTACTTTTTTAATTAAAATATTATAAGGTTTAGTGCTTCTTTCTTCCATTAAAAAATTTAAGTTCATATTATAATTTGGTGTATTTAGAAACTGGAATGGTTTGAATTATGTAAATATAGTTTCTCAGGAAACAATTGGGGATCCTACTATAATAATTGTACTAACAAAATACATACCCTGACACTATGAAAAAATGCGTATTTGTGATGGGCTCATTGCCATTCACAAAGATTCCTTTCAATGAGACTATTTATGTGATGACATGAATCCTGTCACAAATAACACTAAACAAAAAAATATTTGAGTTTGAAAAAATTTCCGGTCTCAAATACCATTAGCACACATGCCCTAAAAACTCTAGGATCCATTATTTGTGACTATTATTGAATACCATCGCAAATAATAATCTTCAGAATAGTTATTTTTATGGGAATTTATAACCCATCGCAAATATTGTTTCAGAAGAAGATTATTTACGACTAGACCAATCACAAAGTTCATTTTAAACACCGATAACTATACTGATGGTGGGTACTATTTAAAATATGATACTCTTTACAAATAGCCTTATATATACAAATCTAATCAATATATATGCCATTAGCCAAAATTTCCACCCCATTCCTCTTCTGAGATCTCTTCTAGCCTCCACACCTCTCCTTTTTTCTTATCTAAATGTATTCTATTAAAATTTTTAAATTTAAAGGGAAACATACTAACATATTTTAATGGGATAAGAGTTTCAAATTTGAGGTATTTATTTAATATTTTTAATTGTTAAATATATTATATTATTTCATGTTAAAAATTAGTATTATTAACTAGTAGTAATTATTTTTAATTATATGTAATTTATTTTATATAGTAGTAATTATTTTTAATTAGTAGTATTTATTTTTAATTATCTCTTGTTATTTCTAATTATATGTAATTATTTTTAATTAGAAATAATTACATTTAATTATTAGTGAGTAGTTATGATTAGTATTAACTACTTATAAGAGAAATACAAATAAAACTACATAACTCAACTTAGTAGTAATACAAAGATCTTAGTAATCAAAAATGATAATTTTCTGTAATACATAATTAATAACAGTAATTAGTAATTAGTAGTAATTAGAAACAATTTTTAGTAATTGACAATAAATATTAATAATTTAAACAAAAATTAGAAATAATTTTTGGTAATAAGTATATAGTAGTGGAAATATTTAAATTTAGTTGTAATTATTATAAATTAGTGTTAATTATTAGAAATCAGCAGTAATTATTTTAAAATATCAATAATTATTAAAAGTACAGGTAGTTATTAGAAATTTGCAGTGAATATTAGAAAATAATAGTAATTTGTAAAATTATCTATAAATAATATTAATTAGATTTAATTATTTGAAATTAGCGGTAATTATTAATAATTATCAATAAATAGTAGAAAATAGTGGTAGTCAGAAGAAATGATCCGTTATCAGCTAGAATTATGAAAAATTAGCATAAATGATCATTATTTATTAAAAATAATTGTAAATGAGCGATAATTAGTAAATATTACAAATAATGAGTGGTAGTTAGTAAATATTATTGTTAATGAGTAGTATTTAGTAGACATTATCAGTAAAGAGATTTATTTTCAAGAAATTACCCTCAAGAGTGGTATTTGGTAAAACAATATCCATAATGAGCAGTGTTTAGTAAAAAATATTGGTAACGAGATGTATTTAGAAAAAAATACTTTCAATGAGCAGTATTTAGTAAAATTTACTGGTAATGAGAAGTATTTAGTAAAAAATATCAGTAATGAATGATACTAAGTAAAAAATATTTGTAATTTTTCATAGTTAGTAAAAATACCTATAATGTGCACAAATTACTAAACAAATACCAGTAATGAGCGATATTATGAAAAAAATACCGATAATGAGTTGTAGTTAGTAACAAACACTAGTAGTGAGTTTTAATTAGTAAAAAATACCAGTAATGAGTTCCAATTAATAAAAATGAGAGGAAATGAGTGATAATTAGAACAAATTATCATTAATGAGTGGTAATTAGTAAAAATTACTGGTAAAGAATGATATTTTAAAAAAATTAAAGGTTATGAATAGTATTTGGTAAATATTACCGATATTGAGCATTATTTAGTAATAAATGTTGGTTATGAGTGGTATCTAGTGGAAATTATCGATATTGAGTGGTATTTAACAACATTACTTATAATGAGTGGTATTTAAAAAAAACACATAGAATGAGAAATAATAAGTAAAAAAAAATTGTTAATGAGAAGTATTTAGAAAAAAATACCGATAATTAGTGGAAATTAGTAAACAATACTGGTAATGAGTGGTAATTAAAAGAAATACCTATAATGAGCAGTAATTATTAAAAAGTACCTGTAATTTGAAGTAATTAGTAAAAAATACATTTATTTAGAAATATTGGGTAACAAATACTGGTAATGAGTAGTAATTAGTAAACAATATTGGTAATGATCTATAATTAGTAAAATTTACACATAAATAGGGGTAATTAGTAAAAAAGTACAAGTAGTGAGCGATTATTAGTAAAAATTACAAAGAATGAGCGGTAATTAGTAAAAAATAAATTTAATGAGTATTATTTAGTAAAGAATACTTTCAATGAGTGGTATTTAGTAATAAATACCCGTAATGAGCGGTATTTAGTAAAAAAATATCGGTAAAAAGCTGTAATATGTTAAAAAACTAATAAAGAGTAGTATTTAATAGAAAATATTTATAATAAGTTTTAATTCTTAAAAAATATCAGTAATGAGCAGTATTTATTAAAAATAATAGTGATGAGCTTTAATTAGTAAAAAAAATACTATTAATGATTTATAATTGGTAAAATTTATTGTTATTGAGCTGTAATTAGTAGAAATTAATGATAGATAGTGGTAATTAGTAAAAATGAACAGTAATGAGAGGTAATTAGTAAAAATTAACCCCAACTAATAGAAATTGACTAAAAGTAATAAAAAAAATTAACCATAATTAGCAATATAAGAATGAACAAGGGGTATGAAGGAAGCATGGATCAGACGGGATGAGGTAGATCATATAGAGAAAGAATTTTGATGCCAAAATTATTTCTCTCTCTGATAACATACATCCCATATAATCCCTGATTTCCTTGAGGGAATCATGGTGGGTGGAATTGATGGAGAAATCCAAGGAAAAAAATAACCAACATGTGTTCAGACTATTTATAAGAGAGGTTGTAATGGGTAAACTCATTGGTTTTCCCATAACAGCCTCTCCTCTAAACTGTCTGAATATAGAGTCACTAGAATTATTTTACCCTATTTCCACCTTCATCCCATCCACTCCATGCTACCCCAATGTACTTAGTCTAGCCTTCTAATTCCATTAGTTATAATTAATTTTAATTAGAAATAATATTTTGTAATTTGAAACATAATAAAAATTCATTAATAAATAGACAGAATTGATATTATTTATAAGAAATATTCAATTTTTTTATTTTCAATTTTTTTGGATAATATCATACTTATATCATATTAATATAAATAAATTGTTTTATTTTATATTTTTTATAAATATATGGAACAAAAAATTATATAATAATCCATATAACAAGTTTGATATTCGATAAGTCTTCACAAAAATCCAAATGGTTCTGGTATAAATCTTGTATATATTGAGCGTGTTGAATCTTTTCTATTATTTACATATACTAAACCATAATTTGTTTCCAAAGGGAAAATTAAGTGTCCATGTAAGAAATGTGATCTCAAGAGATTTGAAACATTTAACAATGTTGGGGGACATCTATTTCATTTTAGTTTTTAGAAATATTAGATTTTTTTGGTATCAACATGGTGAACAATGTTATAGAGATTATACTAATAACTTGGTTCTAAATCTATCATGACTTCAAAATTTAGAACTTAAGGTTACTGGTCTATCTTTTCAACAAACAAAAACACCAAAAGATATTGATTTAGTTCTTGAGTTTGAACCATCTTGATTTTATGAGTTGCTGAAGTTTTTTGAAGATGCCTTATATCCTAGTTGCAAGATAAGAAAATTTGAAGCATTTAAGTATTTTATGGATATTAAATTATATAATTTAATGTAAAATAGATTTTTTGATAAGATATCCAGTTTAGATAAATAACTTTTATCAGAAGTAAATGTGTTTCCAACCAATTTTCATGAGTGCAAGAGGCTGATTCGTAATTTGGGTCTTAATTATCAGAAGACTCATGCATATTCAAATTATTTCATCATATATTAGTGTGAAAAAAATTCATTAGTTAGTTCTCCTATATGTGGAAAATTTAAGTACAAGGAGGCTCAAAAATGGATGTATGGATTAGTAATTATTAAATAGTTGTTGTATTTCCCACTTACACCCAAACGACAGTGTTTATTTGTGTCACTCAACACAGCATCATTGATGTCATGGAAATAATATAATAATTCAATTGGAAAAGGATTAAATTATCCTTTTAATTATTATTTATAGAATTATTTGGACCATTTACATCATTATTTATTCTTCATAATGCCTTAAAATGTGATTGGATCTTTGTACAGATGGTTTCTATCCTTTTAGTTCTTACGATAGACAATATTCTTATTGGACCATGTTTATAACCCCATACAACTTACCTACATGGATGTTAATGAATGAACCTTATAAACTCTTAACATTATTTATTCAAATTCATCCAAAAAAAATTTATTCCTATTTGGTCCCATTGATAGATGAGTTAAATTTTTTGTGGAGTAATGTTTTCCGTATATATGATGTTGTTCTGGAATAAAATTTCCAAATGAATGATGCATTAATGGGGATAATTAATGACTTCCCAGAATATGAAATGTTATTTGGATGAAGTACACATGGAAAAATATAATTTTCATACTTTATTTGGGACAATAAATCATTTATGCTGATAAATGGGAGAAAACATTGTTTTCTTTATCTTTTATACCATATTTTTTCATATTGATCATCTTTTCTGAAGGAACATAAAACATTTCAGAAAAGGTATAATTGAGAGATATGGACATCCATCAATGATATCATGTATTGATTTAAAATATATTTTCCCTTAATTACCTCTCATTACCTTTGGAATGACTATAAACCAACATAACAGATGGATTTGGGATAGATCACAATTGGATTAAAACAAGTATTTTTTGAGATCTCCCATATTGGCCATATTTTTTGGTGTTTCACATGTTGGATGTAATTTAAATTGAGAATAACTATTTTGATATTATAATTTATATTTTTTTGTACACACCTATTAAGATTTAATATAAAGTGAAGGCATGAATAGATCTTTCCCATCTTTATAGGACACTAGAACTTGAGTTGTTTGAAAATGATATATCACAAAAGTTAATGAATAAAAAACCAGTTTTTAGACTATCCAAAGAAAACAATTTAGTATTTCATTATTGGATTGTGTAATTGAGGCTACTATATGGTAATGTTTTTAATTTATCTAGATGTTATATAAAGAATCATGTTAATGTATTTAAAATCCATGATTCTCATGTTATAATTAAAATAATTCTACCGATTGAATATAAAGGATTGTTGAATTATTCAATCTGGGATGCACGAAGAAAACTATTATATTTTTTTTGATACATTTTTGCAGAGAAAAATGACTATGATTCACTTGGTAGAAAATTAGAGGAGGTTAGTTTAATTTTATTTAAAAAATAATTATATTTTCTTCTAGATTTATTTAATTCAATATAAGTTTTGATATTACATTTTCCTCATGGTAAAATATGTGGAGGGAAGGTAATATTCTGATGGATGTAACCATATAATATATGTGTACAAAAATGATGGAAAAGGTACATAACAAAGAATCATTTAAAGGGTCAATTACATAAGTTTAATTATAGGTGGAAGTTTGTTTTTTCTGCTCCCATTATTTCGAACCGGAATATCCTTCAAAAAATAACTAAATGGGACATAATTAGAGAAATTTTTATAATCCACCAAACATTAAAATATAATTTTTTAATTAATATGAACTTGTATTTTGTATAGTTCATTAATGATGGATTTTAGATGATAAACGTTACATGGAACATACATATGTTCTGATCAACTGGGAGGAAATGAAACAACTTGTACACTGAGTGATACTATCACTATAGAGAAGTATTGAGATGGGTATTTAAGGGGAACAATGCGCTTTGGATCTTCCCCCATCGCCCCCACCTTCCTCTTGGGTTACCGTGGCGACAACCCCCGTATTCGTCAAGGTCTGGCGGCTTCCTCAGCTCAGGTGGCTTCGTGAAATCGGTGGTTCACCGTTTCTGCCTTCTCACACAATTTGGTTAGGGTTTCATTACGGCACGGTCTGTTCAGCAACCGATGATCCAGATCCAACTGCTTTAGGTCTCCGCCTTACTTCTGGTGAGTTTGGTTGGTGTTTGTAGTGGTTTCTGAGCTTGAGAAGGACGACGTCGAGGAGATATAGTTATTGGGATTTCTTCTAATGCCTTGTGACTGTCTTATTCTTTTCTTGGATATTCTGGTAGTTTACTTGGTTCTGTGGTTGTTTCTTCCTCTGTTCTCCAGTTTGGCTAAGGAATATAGCCGTTGGGTTCTGATGTTGATCTGTTTGGTGGTGAATTTGGTTCCTAGTTTTTGATTTCATGTTGTTCGTGATCTATTGGATGATCATGATGCCAGTTTTGGGTGAATCTGCATATTATTCCGGGATGAGTTACATAATGCGGGTGTGTTGATGGGGTTTTGATATTTTTAATTTTGAATCCAGCTGATGCTGTGATTTGTAATCTGGTTTCCCGGTTCCATAACCTCCATTTATGATGTTGGGTTATTGTCTGTATGGTTACCGGTAACCCGTAAACCGGTTTTTTAGAAAATGAAAAAAATGGATGGCAGGCTATCACTAATTGTTTAAGTTTTTTAAAAAAGAAATTATTATTATTTTATTTATAGATTTCTAGAGGATTATATTAATAAATAGTTTCCATAAGTTACACATGCTTCTCTTGACAAGAATCAACAAAAACAATTCATGTAATATTTTTAAAAAATAGTACAATATATTTTTTACTGTTTAACATATGAAATAAATTTATTATATTTTATAGTCCTAATTTTTTTTTATTTTTTTTGGTAACAAAAAATGCTGATAAAATTGATAATAGATTTTGTGTATTTAGTAACTCACCATCCAAAATGTTTAAATCATATATTGTATATGTGGTGAATGGTTTCTGATTTCATACATGCGCATATGGTGAATAAATAAAACAATTAAAAGTGATGTCTTATTAAGATGATATCATCATATAGAAAATGAATTTTAATTTCATGGAATGATTGATAAAATAACTGAACTATGTTATCTAATACATAATTATGTAAAAATGTTTAAATTCTATTGGTTTGATACTGATAGACTGTTGTGTGTTTATCTGTTCAAAATAATCATCAACATTAAATATAAAATTTTTCTTATAGTAAATGAACCATTTTTTATTGTATCATCAAGAAAATAAAAATTATTAATTAAATTATTGGGTTTCTTCAACAGATTTAATTGATTATTAGATCATTATAAAAATTAAATCCTATGAAAAATTAGTTTATGAAAAGTGAATGTGGTTATATTGAAGTGAATGGAATTGAAAATTTTCAAGAGATAACTCCCAACACATCTTTTCAATGAACACACAAGATTATCGATTATGAAACCCCACATTTATGGATCAATGATGTTGATGATGTAACAAATGACTTTTAATTAACAAGTTATGATGAATCTAAAACTTCGACAGAAATTGATACTAAGGAGGTAGAAGAAGATATTGGCATAGTTGTAAATGATAATGAGGATTAAGATGAGTAATGAAACGTTTACATGTGGGTTATAGTCATAATTAATATATATATATATATATATATCATCATCAATAATTTACTGAAAATATCATTATTTTGTTTTAGATGACTGATGATACTTTTAATGAGATGTTTTGCAGCCTTGAGGTGGCTATACTTTCTGTTGATGAGCATAGTTATTCATCCTCAGACCCTCAGGTTATAAGAGGTTCATCAACTAAGAGGGGTCATGGTCTTCCAATATTGATGATTCTCGATCCTATTCCAGAGTGACATCTACTTATTGATTTTGATCCACACATGTCGATATGTGTTTAATTGTGTAATTTATTTAAATTTTATTTATCATTATTTTTATAATTTATTTATGTTCAAATATTTTCATTATTTTTTATATTTTATTACATTTTTTTCATATAGCTATCTATAGTGGAGTTATATTATTAAACATTATTTTTATGAAGCATGGGTGACATGGGATCAGATTCCCATTGGTGTTTGACAACACCTGTTTGATCATTGGATGTTATGTAAATATATAATTTTTATTTTGAAATTAATTTAATTATTAAAATTATATTATTTATTATTTATAGGGTTTATGGTATCCCATCAATGACAGCATGAGGACATCTTTCTAAGAGGATTGGGGGGCCTAGTTGCATGAGTGTTTTCATCAGTTTTTTGGACAATTTAATGAAGAGATCCAAGTTCAAAAATGGAGTCATAGTTTTTGATTTATATTGTTGCATTCATTTACCTGATTACATATTCTCTTAGGTATAGGATAGATTTGTTTCATAAATATGGAAATTTTTTTTATAAGAGATCATTTTTAGGTTTGTATAAATTTTGGAGGAAGGAGGTCATAGATAGAGAAGGTTTTCACACATTTAATAATAATCCATGACATCTTGTAAGCACTTTTATTTATAAATATATATAACTACAAATGTAAAGTTCTTATATCATTATTTATATAGGAAATTAACAAGATCTTTATTATGAATTTTGATGATTATAAAAGGATGGACACTTAACCTGTCACATGAGATATTGTTGGTGGTCAAAAATGTAAGATTCTGGTCAATATATATATATATTGTTATAAATTTTACTAAAACTAATATTTTAAATATTTCAATTTAAAATTTAATTTGATGGAGTCATATAAGGCCGAGAAATATCACACACATGGTGAGAGTTAGGCTAAGACTAAGGGTCATGCCACCAGTGTAGTAGGATTTGATGACGCTACATGGAAATAGGTGACTCAGTATGACTTCAAGAATGGCTATGTTTTTTGTATCCACTGTCGATTGATGAATGGATGTTGTGTAACATCCTTGACCTTTAAGAATATTAAATAATAGTTTATTAAATTAATTTTTTTATTATTTAAATTAACAAATTTATTTTATAAAATAAAAGCTTCTAATCAAAATAGAAATAGGAATGTGTATAATGTATAAAACTATATAACAAAACAAAGAAATAATATTACTAATTATTTAATGAAATAGTTATTGTTTTCAAATACTATAATATTTTTTAAAATATTATTTTGTTTTTAAGAAATAAGATTTAAATGAATTATAATTAAATGTTTTTTAAAGAATAATGTTAGTATAAATTTATTTCTAAAAAATATACAAAAAGTGTATAAATAACTTTTTTGAATTACAAAAGATATATGTATTAATAATAAAATTATTTTGACACTAAGATGACTATCATTAATCAGTTAACATATAATTTTATTAAAAATATATTTTTATTATAAAAAAAAAATTGTTTTTAAAAAAGTTATTTTAATTTAAGTAAAATTATAGGAGTAATAAGATGATTTTTTTTAAAAAAAGATATCAATTTAAATATTTGGATTCATGTAAATTAATTTTTTCAAAATTTTAAAATAAAATTTTTATTGGAAATTATTAATGGGAATGATAATAATAATAATAATAATAAAATAAGGACACAACATATATTTATTTTATAGAAATTAGTATTATTTTAAGATAATATATTTAAAAAATATTTTGAATTACATTGCGAATTGTTATGTAAAATTTTGAAATTATAAATAATTATATCATAATTTAAATTTCATATATATGTTAAAAAATGAAACGAATTAAAAAAATGGATGAAATGAGGATATGAGAAAGGGGAAGGTGATTCATGTGAATCAATTATGAAAGAGGGTTCGATCGGGACAAGGAAAATCATAGGAGGACCAAATGGAGGTCTTGACTGGGGTGTATGGCTCGATCAAAGAGAACTGAACATCGGTGAGGAGTCTGATCAAGGATGTATCACCATTGGGGGATTCAAAGGCTTAAATGTCATTGAAAGGGTTTGCTTATAATTAGGGTTTCATATTTTAATGAGTAAGGCATGATTTTCTTCATATTAATTTCTATGTGTGGTATATTATTTTTTGTTTTAATTTGTAGGTGGCCAAATTTTATTTGAAGATTACATTTTGGGATAACAAGGGTGTTGTTCATTTCTTTTTTCATTATTCACTTATCATTTCCAGTGGTCGTTTATATCATGTTTACGATTATGTATGTATTTTCATGAACCTCTTTATGTTTATACCCAATTTGAATATGGATTTATATTAATAGGGAATTTTTTAGCATTGTTGACTCCTCTTTTATACAGAATTTTCCTTTGGTTGGGGTCCATTTTTTGTTTTTTCCACCTTAATTATAGTTAGAAAATCTGACTATGATGATATTCTTTTTTATTTTGGTTAGTAGATTTCTTCTCCTCTATCATAATATATATATATGATTGTTTCATTTGAAATTTTGATCTGAGTATAATTGAATATTTTGGTCTGTTATGCTTTGAATAATATTTCTTACATGTTTTTTTTCATAACATATCTGATACACATTATTTGGAATGAATTTATATATATAAATATTTAATAAATAGTATATTTGATGATTATAAATGGCTACTTCTGTTTATATATTATTTTTTTAGTTATGCACACCTTGCTCAAGTTTTGTACCCAACTTGAGCATTGTACTATCTTCTACGCCCTTTGCACTTTCTTATGGTGTGACCAATCTATGGAAGTAGATATTCTGAATTTAATGTAAGGGATTATAATTACTTTCATTGACGTTTTTTAGATATAAAATTATTGTGTGTATTATGTGTACTAAAAATTCTATGTTATATATACAAATATTTGATTATTATTAGAAACTACAAGATCATTTTTTTAGAATTTAAATTCACGTTTTGTATATATATATGTGAAATTCGGTGTTTATGTTTGACATACATCTTTATGTTTTATTTTTTTATACTCTATTATTATTAATTAAAAAAAGTATGAATTTATTTTTATCGGGGTATTAAATTTAAGTACATGTTATATTATTCAAGCATATGTAAGTATATGTTTTATTAAATCTCCAACATCCTTTGACTTTTGTTTTCCAGTTTATAATTATGTATATATATTTATATATATATATATTTATATACATGTTCATGATTATGTTCTTTAAAAAATATATGTATGTAATTATTATTATTTCAGTACTTTCATTTGTATATATGTTTAAATATATACATATATGTATGTTTGACTACTATTGCAAGATTTTAACAAATAATCAGTTCATTTCAAATCAAGTATTCTAGTCAATTTGACATTTCCAATATTTGAATATATGAAATGTTACTCATATAATATAATGAATATTATATAATTGTTTATTATTATTCTTATTTATCAATTATTTTATAATAATGGTAAAATAGAATTTCTATTATGTGAAGGGTTCATGCATTTACACTATTGTTTTATATATAAATGGATATTTTTAGAAATCACATTTTTTGAATCAAGTAAAAGAGTACTTAATTTCTTTATTTAAGGAATAATATTTGTATGATAATGTTTTACATTTCTCAAATGTTATTTTATGAGGTTATAAAAGAATGTGTTAATAAAAGGATGTTAATTATTTTAATTATATGTCCATGTAAAGGAAAATTGACATGAGTTTTGGTTGTACCAAAACATGAATGTGATTACCAAAGAAAGTTCACAGATATATATATATATATATAAGCATGTATCTATATTTAATGAATGATTATTATTTTAAAGAAAAAAAATCCAGTGAAAAATGTATATATATACGAGGGAATATCAATATATTTTTATAAATATTGGTAATTGTAAATTGTAAACACGATAGAGAGTGGGGAGAGAACTAGTCACTTAATAAATTGGGTAGGCCAAGATAGCCTTTAATCTGTCAAGTGACCTCATGGTTTTGGTTTTAAAAGCATGCATAATGTTTTTCAAAAAATCACTATATTATTTTTAATGTATTTTCAATGAGTAATTATTTTCCATGTATTATTTTTTTAAGTTAAGTTTTTTCAAAGGTGTTCTAAAATTAATTTAAATCTTCTTACTAGTAAATTTAATTATAGTACCTTGTGATAAAATTATTTTCTGTAGGTTTAATAGAATTTTTCGAAGGTGTTAGCTTCACTTATGGATTTAGCACACACGAAACAATTTAAGTTTTTTTTAATTTTTGTTCATCTTTGATCTATTGTAATGTATATATCTAATTCTCTAAATCCTATCCCAGAAAAGGTCATGGTATGTAAAATAGTATTTGTATTTTTCACTTATATTTTATAAAAGAATACACAAAATATATATGTTTTGAATTCGAAAGTGTGGGTTCAGTGCTTTATAATTGGTATCTAAGGGATGATATAGACAACCTTTGAGATTATATGTTGTCCAAGATGTATAGTATATAAACTTATCTGTTCTAGTTTTTTTACTCTGAAGATGGAATTTTAGAATTTTATTACATTTGAACGAATTGAAAGTGCACATTTCTTTTAAGGAGTGGGGGATGTAACATCCAAGAAATTTTAAAATATTAAATAATAGTTTTACAATTAAATAATTTTATAATTTAAATAAACTAGGTTCTCTTATAAACTAAATTAATTTAATGAAAATTAAATTTTTATTAAGTATAATGTCTAAAACTATATAATAAAAAATTCAAACAATATTTAATATGCTTTAATTTAAAATGTTTTATTTTAAAATCTTATAATATTTTTTAAATAAAATTTTAATTTCATGAAATTTGATTGAAATTATTTATAAAAAATTGATTTTTTTGTTTAAAATAATTATTTTAATACAAATATATTTATTAAAAATTTATAAAATTGTTAAAATTAAATCATTTGAATTAAAATATAGAAATTTTTTAATAATAAATTCTTTTTGAAACTAAAATGTCTGTCATTTATTCATTAACATATAATTTTACACAAAATATTTTATTTTATAAAGTAATATTTTTTAATAAATGTGGTTTTAATTTAAATAAAAATTATAAGAATAAGTAGTTAATGTTTTTTAATATTGAAAATTTAAAATACTTGGATTCACATAAATTAATTTTTTTAATTTTTTATACAATATGTTTAATAAAATTTATTAAAGAAAAATATGATAATAATAACAACAATAACAATAATAAAGGATAAAACATATATTTTTTAAAGAATTTATTTTTATTTTAAACTTAATATATTTTAAAATATATCATATTATATTATTTTTCGTATATAATTATCAAATTATAAATAATTATATCAAATATAGAATTTTTTATATATCTTTTAAAAAGGAAAGGAATTAAAAAAGAGATGAAATGAGGATTAGGGTGAGAGGGAAAAGTGGATATGGGTGCTTCACTTTGGGGGGTGGGCTTAATCGGGACAAGGTTGATCACAGGAGGGCCAAATAGAGGCCTTGATGCAGTTTTGGGTGTGAGGCTCAGTCGAAGAGGACCAAACTCTAGCATGGAATCTGATTGAGGCTCGACCATCGACAAGTGAATCAAAGGTTGAAGTGTCATCGATAAAAATTTTCTTGTAGTTAGTGTTTAAAATGTCAACAAATAAGGATTGATATTTTTCATCTTCATATATATGTGTGCTAGGATTTTTATTTTTGTTTATTGGTGTCTAAATTTTATTTGAAGAGTCTTTTTGGGTAAATAGAGATATTCTCCATTTTCTATTTTGGTTTCTTATTTTCTTGTCGTTATTGTCTGATTATCTCATACACAACAAATATTTATTTATTTTTGTGCACCTCATGATGTATATTCATGATTTGAATATCAATTTGGATTAATAGAGAATTTTGTCTCATTATTGATTCATCGTTTATACTGAATTTGTATTTTGTTGTGGTCCGTTCATTGTATTTGTACCTTAATTTTGGTAGGAAAATATGAAAATGAAAAGTGGAATTTTTATTTTGGTCCATTGATCTCTTCTCCACCAACATAATATAAATATTTGATTATTTTTTTTGAAATTATAATATGAATTTGATTCACTATTATTTTTCTATTCCGATTTGTATCATATGTTTTACTATTTTCATTCAAAAAATCATTGATACTCATTTTGTGGTGTGAATTTATATAATGGTTTTTTAAATATTAAAATTGAAGATTAGAAATGGCTGTTTTATTCTACCTATCACTTTATCTATTCATTTTTTCATTCTACACACCTTTCTCAACATCTACACTCTACTTGAGCATTGCACTGTCTTATAAACCCTTCCTTCTTACTTCTTGCGTGACTAAGCTATAGCAGTTGACTGTCTCTATTTAAGTTAATGGATTATATTTATATTTATCAAGATTTTGTTAAAATATTAATTTTTATGCTTTTATGTGTATTGAAAATTCCCTCTTTATATATATATATATATATGTTATTACTATGAGAAAATTCGTGTACGTTTTTTTGGAATTTAAATTCATGGATTATATATATATAATAGTAATTTTATATTTATGTTGGACATACATATATATGTTTGAATACTGAATTGAATAATTTACAAGTTGAAGATAATCTAAATTCCGATTATGTTAACTCTGTTCTTGAAGTCACTGCCCACCCTTCTATTTGCATGGGTAAACCGCATTCATTGTGGATAGAAAAGGATAAAGGAAAGAAAATAGTTGGGTCTGAGCCCTCTAAAGATGTTTGCAAGGACAGAGAGGATGTAGATAAAATGGGTTTGAAGTTTCAAGCACCTGAATGTCAGCCTTCAGAATTCGTTCAGGATGGTCTTGATGTCTCCAAACAGCAAGAGAACCCTGTTCCTGACAAGATTGTGATTGCACATACAATCACGAAAGGAGTTTCACTTTCTGAAAATCAGTTTATTAGCAAGGGTAAGAAGGTGAATATTGAAATTCCTTAATAGGATGTTGATGAATCCTCCCATGGGAATTCTAGTAAGATCCCCATTGTGGGGAAATCTTTGCTTTGGAAGGAACAAAAAGGGGAAACACTATCGTGGACCCTGATCGTTTCGTCACTCCAATTCCTAGGAAGAATAGGAAGAAAAGGGGGAGTGCTGGCCATGAGAGAACCATCACCACAAGATCATTTGCGGTTAAGGGCTCTATTTTTGAGGTTCCTCCTCAGCCTTTCCCCTCTAAACCTCTACCTAATTACTCCCAATCCTCTGATTTCTCTGATGAATATGTTCATGAAGGAGGCTGAAAGTTTCTATAAAGATGCATTTTCTGATTTCATGAACTTTGATTGATTAATTCTAGGATATTCTGGGTTCCTGATTGAATATTGAAGCTCTCCCTAGCTGTTTGATATGTTTTATTTCATTTTGATGCATTGATTCTCTTCTGAAGTTTACATTGCGATTCTGCTTGAACTGTTTCAATTTTTTCTTGCATCTGTTCATGACCTGTTAAGACCCCTTTTAAAGGATTTGAATGGTTGCAGCCCTTGGCTATGAGAATCCAGCTACATTTCTCTTATCTTGATGTTGGATCATCTATATTTCTTGAAGGATGCATCTGTTTTCATTGAAATGTCTTATAATGAAGGATACTGCATGTCTAGACTGTACACTGTGATGCTCCTGCAGTAGAGGTCATGGACTCTCGTTGGATCTTATTCGAGCCTGTTTGAAGCCTTGATTCTCGCGTATACCTGGATAAAGATGGCATGCTTTTTCTGTTGCTGTAACCTAGAATGTTGCAGGCCCAGAGTGAATTTTTTTGTGAGTTTTTGTTGCTGTTTACCCATGTTGTCAAAGCTGTTTTCTGTTGGTCGGGTTCTTGTTTTCAGGTGGTGTAAACACATTACACCTCGTGTACTCGATGTAAACTTACCTTTTTTTAATAAATTTATTTCGGCATGGATTGGGCAACCAATCCATGTCACCTTCTTCAAAAAAAAACTTTAAAAATTATAAAGTATTTTTATAGAAGTATTATATTTATTTACAGGTTATATTATTCAAACACACGCACACACACACACACAGATATATATATATATATATATGTGTGTGTGTTTTATTAAATTTTCAAGATCATTTTATTTCTAGTCTCAATTTTATAATTATGTACATATTTATATTAATATATATCTTCCAGTTTATGTTCATCAGAACATATATGCATGTACTTATAATTATGGTCGAACTTTCAATTTATATTAATGTATGGGTTTTCCGCACAAATTATGTATGTTTATATATATATATATATATATATATCTATATGTATTTTCACCTATTATTTCATGATTTTAATGAATTAGAAATTAATTTCAATTCATGAAATTTACTTAATTTTACATTTCAATGATGAGAAAGGATGAAATTTTACTCATATAATTTTCTGTACAATATATAATTGTTCATGCTTATGCTTATTTATCCATTATTTTATAATAATAGTAAAATAAAATTTCTATTATGATAAGGGTTCATGAATTTACACCATTGTTTCATGTATAAAATGATATTTTCAAATAGTAGATTTTTGAATCATGAAAATTAGTACTTAATGACCTTATTTAGGGATGCATATTTAAATAAAGAAGTTTGACATTTTGTAAAAGGTTTTTTATGAGGTTATGAATGAAAGTGTAAATATATGAATGTTAATTATTGTTCTTAATAGTCCATCCAAAGGATAATTGACATGAGTTTGGTTATAGAAAAAAATTCATGTTATTTCCAAACAATATTCATATTCATATATTTACTTATATATAAATAAGAGTCTGTATGTGTATTTAATGAATTATTATGTTTCTAAAGAAAAAAACCTTAGTGAAATAAATAAATAAATATATATATATAAGGAAAGATCAAAATGTTTTTATAAAAATTATCACATGGAAATTTTAAACAAGACAGGGATTGGGAAGTGAACTTGTCCCTAAATAAAGTGGGTAGGCCTAGACAACCTTCAATTTTTTAAGGGGCGTCATGTTTTTTTTTCAAAAGTTTTCATAAAGTTTTCTGAAAAATCTTTGGATTATTTTTAATGAATTTTCAATGAGAAAGTATTTTCAATGTTTTATTTTATAATGAATATTTTGTTTCATTGGTGTTCTAAAATTTATCTAAGACCCCTTACATGGAAATTTAATTCTCATCCCTTATTTTAAAATTATTTTCCATAGGTTTAGTAGAAATTTTGGAAGGAGTTCACTTGACATAAAGAGTTAGTGCACATAACAAAATTATAAATTTTATTTAATTTTTTTATCTTTTATAATATTAAATGTATATATATAATTATCCAAAACCTAGACCCAAAAAGGTCATGGTTTGAAAATATTTTTATCTATTTTTCGTTTTTATTTTATAAAAAAATAAAGATAATTTTTATATTCTCGATCTAAAAGTGTGGGTTTTTGGATTTTTAATTGGTATTAGAGGGAAATTTTAAACAAATTTGGAGATTAGATGTTGTCTATTATGTAGAGTATATAAGTAAGAAGTTCTATTTCTTTTGTTAATTCTTAACATGTAAATTCAGAATTTTCCTATGTTTGAATGAATTTCGAGGGAACATGTAATGACCCGGGTATTTATATAATAATACCTTTTCTTTTCTATTACTAGTTTTGAATAACATATTAATTTTACTTTAAATGGGATTATTTTTTCGATAGTGTACACAACACGCAATTACACATTTCTTTGAAATATTACATTGCACAGAACTTTGAGTTATAAAAAGAAATAGTATAATAATATGAATATTTTAAATGGTAGTTAATGCCAAACCATTGTATTAGCAGAAATGGACCGAACTAACTAAAATATGATTATACATGTTTTTTTAAAAGTCTTTATATTTATCCAATAAATTTAAGAGGCTTAAAATAAGAATGAATCCGATATAAAGCATGAAATACTCTAATATTTTTAAAAGGTTAGTTTTTCTACTTTTGATGGTGAACGATTTTTAAATATAGTTTTTGTCACTTTAATATTTCATATTTTCCAAAATAAACTTATTATATATAAGAGGGACATAAAAAATTTACTTTGGATAAATTTTTGGTAATTATTTGATAATGTTTATTTTTAATTAATAATGAAAAATACTGCATTTAAATCAAAACTGCCTTTTAGTATAATTTGTTTATAAAGTTAGATTTTACTTTGAATTGGTTCTAATGTGTAATAGTAATTTTTTTTTCATTTGATAAAATTTATTTCATTGGAAGTAATTTAGCATTTAAATTGGACATAAACACATGCCAATATTTTGATAGTTATTAATTCTTAAAAACCTACTTTTTGGTTTTGACAACAAGAATTAATATTAAAATAATTACTGAAAATTCTATGTTTTTAATTTGGAAAAATGGATCCCATATTTGGAATAATTTAGTCCAAATTGTGTGAATGGGTACCTTTTTTTTGACCTTATGAATAGTAACTTAAGTAATTATTTTATTTACCATGGTTTAAGGGTAAATATGGTAAATAATGGTAAACAAATAATATTATAATAATATTAAAATACACTAAAACATGTCATAATACTATTTTATGGGATATGTATGACCATGGGATTCCTTGGGTAGTCTTTTGGACCCCATAGATCCACTTGGATGTGAAAATGAAATTTTATAAGAATTAACTAATAGTAGAGAAAAATATAACATAAACATGTATCTTTTTCTAAATTTTTTTTATTTGAGGTTATATATTTGATATCTTCGACGATAAATATTCATTATAAATATAAAATTATTTCTTATATCAGGATATTTTGTTTATAAATTTTAGACATTAAATAAATAAATTTAAGTATGTTACAATGACGATGCAGGGATTACTACATTAATAAAGGATCCGAATAAGTGATAATATGAAGGTTGAAATATATTTAATTTCATTATTTAGATGTCATCCATGATTTTTTTGGTTTATATTGAAATATTAGGTTTTTGTTAATGGATTTGGTTCGAAGCTATCAAGTAGTTATGAATTTTTAAAAAGGTCATGTATGAATATAGTCCAAAATTGACATAATTCATAACATAAAATATAAAATAGTTTATTAAATGATTTTAAATTCATAAAAATATTTGATTCTGAAAAATGGTTATGATAAGTCTAAAATTTTATTAATGATTCTTTCATGGGATATATTTCACGTATTGGTTACTATTTTGATTCTAAATGTGTTGACTGCTTGAAAAAATGGTAAGAGAAAAAAAGGATTAAATAAAAATGTAAGGATTAAAAAAAATAAAAAACCTATGTAATTATTATTGGATGATTTTATTTTGACTTATATTAATATTATATCATAACTAAATAAATTTGGACTCATTTTCATTGAAATATAACTTATAATAAATTAATATTTCTAGACTTTCCTAAAGTGTCTCTCCTCCATCTTATAAAAATCCATCACCTCTCCCCATTTAATCACACCTATCAAGCCACTTGGATGGTCCATATTCTTCCCAAATAAAATCCCAATATCCCTCCCTTCATCCTAGAATACTTACCTTTGTTAGAAGGAGATTTAAGAAATCATTTTGGCTCAAATCAAAAATAGTTACACGTTTTAAGTGGTAGCATCTTCTCCAATGTTCCTTTCCATTATTATATTATTCACCACGTATTCTATTATTATTTTTTTATTAAATAAAAACAATAGTATAATTAATATACAAGGATTTTATTATGATAAGTATTCAAACTACACTTACACAAACCTCCATCTAATGCATATGAACAAACTATTTCCTTGGACGGTGAGATACTGCCTCATGAAACGATGATTGTTTAATTTACCCTACAACCTCTCATGGTGTCCATTATGATGGAAATATATTTATATATGATATATATTATATTTATATTCTCTTTATTCTTCTGTATTTTTCACTTAAAGAATAACTTTATGCTTTCCATTATGTGTAAATACTATAATTTCATTTGAGGAAGTGCTGACTATCTCCCCCTCAATGTGCTATGACTCATTCATGCCATACATGGAATGTATAAAGGATGGAGTTAATGAAATTATGTAACATATATAAAATATGAAATTATAATAGAATTATATTATACATATGTATCATTTAGATTTCCTTCATTTAAGCATAAAAAGAAATGAAAGTAGCGTTCATGCGTACGTACGACATATCGTCTCCATTAACGGTGCAATTCATTTCATATATCAAAATGTTATGGACTATTATAAATAAATATATAAGGGATATAAATACATATATAATGGATTTATTTTATATTTAAATCATTATTACTAATCTATAGATAATGGACTTTTGGCCACATCAACAATTTGTAATTGCATTAAGTTCATTTTTTACTCAAGTACTGAATATCGACAAAACGAATGATATGAACATAAAAAATTAAGTAATTTAATAATAGGATTATAAGTAATATTATATGAATAATAAACTTAAAAAATTTTCTGAATAAAGTATAAATTATCCTAAGTTTATTATTCAACAATATAAAGAAAAAACGTGACAAGTCGGATTCATGGTAAGGGAACCTTTGACCCTCCTCTTTTAGTCAAAGAATTATTTTATGTTATGTATTTTAATGTAATTTTCATATTATAGGATATGTTATTATATGTCATTAATGTTTTCCATTTTATGTCTAATTTATGAGATACCCTTTTCTCACTCATCAACTCATTTTCTGAATTTTTATGTGACACTATTAGGCTACAGAATTTTTGTTAGGGATTTTATTAACCCAATTTCCACTGTTCAGGTTAACCTTCTACTTCTTGTTTATGTCGTGATATGATTATCTAATAAATTAATTTCAATATATTATCTTGTATTTATACTTTCTTTATGGAGATTTATAGGGAATACACATAATTGATCTATTTTATAACAAAATGATCTTTTTAAGGGAATTTCTAAACTCAATTTCCACTCAATGAGTTTTACGCATACTTAACTGATTATATTATGACATGATTATTAGTGGAATCACTATTTATTAATTTTTTAATTTCCACTTAAATTTTCTTGGTTATACAGTTTCTACGCATAGTCACCCAATTGATTAATTCTTACATAATTTATATGAATTTTGTAAGGGAAATCATAACTCAATCTCCATTCATTGAGTTAAATATCCATGTCATTGGTTTTGTTTCTCAAATAATATGTTTCAATGACCTTTGATTGTTTTAAAATTAATATCCACTTATATTCGGTGTATTTATATTTTCCATACATAATTTTGTCATTGATTTATCCTTAATCTAATGATACAGTCTTTGTAAGGGACTGCGTCTTAATCTCCATTCATTGAGGCATATTTTGATTTGTACATGACTTTCTTTTAAAGAGTGTATAAACCCATTTTACTTTTAATTTCATTCAAATGAAATATTTTTTCATTGAAGAATTTTACTAATTGAGAAAAAGAGTGTTTCTTTTTGACGTACATGGCAGCAGCGACCATTCCACCGTCATAGGTATTATTTGATATTTGTCTTCCATAATAAGACATAAAGTTTTTAAAAATAAAATAAATACCATATACCCTTTTTAAATATTTTGGTACTGAAAATGGGTTTGAGAAATAATTGATTATGTCAATATATTGAATTGATATATTGTGACCGCAATGTGGAAATGTTACATTTTCTTTATGCTTGTTTTATGTGTTATTATTATGTTATAGTTCTTGGGAATTATTTATGTATATTGGTGGTTCTATGATAAACCTAGGGTGGGTGAAACCGATATAGCTCTCCAATTCATTGGGTAACGTGACAGAGGTAAAATTTAATGTTTCTCCTAATAGATTTAGGGAATATACTGTGATGGGTATTCCAAAAGTAACACCATATGTAGCTGTAAAATCTATAATTTAAGTATGTTATGGATGTCCCAAGTTAACTTTATAATTTATGATTTCTTTATTTTATTAACTAATCTTATGATTTCATGAGGTATGTTAAAGATTTTATGTTTTATGATTTAGAAGTTTGATTTCTTTGATTATTATGTATTCATAGACTAATGTTTTCCTTCTTTATATTATATCCCTTATTGTGATTCTTTTCTCATACCATGTTTTTGAAATGTTTTTCATAGGTTATAGGGAAGGTTATGTGAAACGAAGAATTCAAGAATATTTATATCAAGAAAATAAGTCCATTTTTATTTTAAGGAGTTATATTTTTGTGAAAAAAACGGATAGAGAAGAAATGTCTACTTTGTAATTTTTGAGATGTAATGAAATAGTTATTGCCCAATTATCTAAAACACTATACCTGAAAAGATACTCAATGTAGAATTATTGACTTACCTCAAGATTATGGAATGTTTATGTTTATTGGCTTATATTTGGTATCAGAGGTTGGTTTAGATAACATTAGATTTTAGGGTGTTATTTAAGCTTAAGTGACAAAACAATAATGGTTATAATATTTGAAAGAGTCATAATCATTTTAGATAAAACGAATGAGTTTAAGATAACATTAATAATTATATATTAGTGTATACCCTCATCATAAGATATTATATATGATGATTTTACTCATATAATTACACTTACCATTTTGGTTTTAGAGTAAATGGATAGATCTAGCAGGCACCAAAGTAATAATGGATGTTAAGGAAACAATGCTGTTTTTCTGAATAAGAAACTGAATGAAATTGGAGCTTCCATGTGAACTCTTGTGGTTATTATCTACCAACTACATGGAGTCATTATTGACCACTTGAACCATAGTGATTTTTTTAGGCATCACATATGTGAGAAACGAATCCCTATGGAAGTTCAAGTAATAATTAGAATGGTAAATATATTAAAAACCCTATGTGTCAACGATGTGGAAAGAAACACCTAGGATAATGATTTAAATGGATGGTAAGATGTTATAGATGTGGAAATGAAGGTCATAAATAAATTACCTATCATGGAAATAGGAAGTGTTCAATTGAATCTTGGAAAGGGAAATAAGATCTTTCAGAGGAATCAAATGAATGTTTTAAATGTGGTGTGCATGGTCATTATGAAGATAGATGTCCTAAGAAGAATTTCCATGAATGGTATCAGAAAAACCATACCAATACATGTTTACCAATACCTAATTCCATTCCAATTATAGATGAAGAAACTGACAATGACCTATGAAAGGTATGGATTATTTCTTAGTTGGTGTTTTGAAATTATTGAATCTTAGGATATGATTCATGATTTTGTTTGTAGAAAATAAGTATAAAAGAATAAGAGGAAAAACATCGCTAAAGGATCAAGAAGAATTTTTAATGAATAATATATCTACATTTTAGGAATTGAATAGTCAAGTTGGATCTATGGATGATGATATGTTTAAATGTATTAATGATGGGATTACATTGGAAGACTTCTATTATTTGTAACCCTTAAGTTTTTTATATAAAATCATTAACTAAGGAAGAATAATCTTTTAATTTATGGATATTATTATAAAGGACGAATATGATTTATATTATCCTTGAATTTGAGGAAATTACTAGTTATTACTTTTTGGGATGAAAATGCGAGGAATGAGATTAAATTTGAGGTTAAAATATGTTATGGATATTTTTGAGGATTTTAATTTATTTTTGGTAATGTTGTCAAATTATATAGTTTTTGAAAAAGGAAAACACATAGCCCATGTGAAAACCCATCGCGTTGGACAAAGCTGTGGGAATCGAACCCACAACCAATGTGTGATGAAGATTTATCACCTACAACTTGCCTATGTGGAGTCCCTAGTTAATATGACCTATTTTTAGTTTATTGATTTTGTGAACCAAAAATATGTCGATTTTGGAACATATGTTTTATCAAATTGATATCCTTAGTGTAGGAAAATTATTTGGTGATAAAGTGATAAATATTATTTCGGAGGACGTTCTCTATTTTTGGAACACTGTATGCCTATAGAAAATAGAATACTATGAGAATGAATTTGTAGAGTAGTGGTTGAAATATTACTTTGGAAGAATCAATGTTTTATTGTGGAAATATGGCTATTTGGGTTATCTATGGAAATGATTAACATATGATAGAAAATATGTGATGATGTAAATTACTTTTTATTATTAGGCTTTAAGATTAGTTGATGTTATTTGGAGAGAAATGTTAAGATTGATCATGGAAGACTATGGGATCATATCCTTCTGAATTTTTGGATTCAATCATAGTTTGGATTATATTACATAATTTTATGGAAAATTTTTTATTGAATAATATTTTTTGAACTTTAGGTATTGTTTGATGAATTATGGAGGTTAAGAGTAGTATTTATTTTTATAAAGGATTATCTTTTTGGGGGATAATCTGATCTGGTACTAACCATTTTAGTTTTGGTTAATATATAAAGACATGGGAAATATATAGTTCATATTTTTTGGATTATGATATTATCTAGAGGTTGATTCAAGGGCTTTAGGTCTGGCAAAGTCATCTTTAATACTCATCATCTAGAGAAAATATGAGTTTGTGATAGATATTTATAATTGGATGGAACTCTACATGAAAAGTATGTATGTTTCATTTTGTTATTAGTAATGCTCATAAATAAATTTCGCAACATTAAGAAAAGGATATTAAAAAAAAGTTTTCTGTTTACTTTTCATATTGGGGAACGAAAGACTATTTAACCCAACACAAGTTTATTGTTTTCTGGTATTTAACTTTTTTCTTGATCATGTTTTCTATCACTCTCGATTAGAACTTAACTTTTAGTTTTCTCTCCTACATACATGGTTTCCTCTATGGAATTATAGTAAGCATTATATTAGGTGAACACTATAATTCTATTTATTTATTTGAAAGTGATAGTTTTATTGAATCTTTTTTCGATGTGGGGTTTACAATGATGTTTTGAGCCCAATTTTAAAATTACAAGGACACAATTTCCAAAAGGGGGGAAGAATGTAACAATCCAGGTATTTATAGAATAATAATTTTTTATTTTATATTAATATTTATGAATAATATATTAATTTTATGTTAAATTGTATTATTTTTTTGATAGAATACTCAACACGCAACGACAGGTTTCTTTAACATCTTATGTTGCACACAAAATTGAGTTATACCGAAAAATAATAATATATTATTATTATTTAAAATGGTAGTTAACGCTAAGCCATTGTATTAGAGATAATGAACAGAACTAACAAAAAAATATTTTTACATATTTGTTAAATATCTTTACATTTATCCAATAAAATATAGAGTCTTAAAATAAGAATAAATTCAATTTTGTGCATGAAATAATCTAATAATTTTAAAAGGTCAGTTTAACTTCTTTTGATGACGAACCATTTTTAAATATATATTTTTTAAATTATATATGTTCTATTGGAAAAAAAATAAACTTCTTCTATAGAAGCAGGACATCATAATTTAATTTGGATAATTGTTTGTTAAATTTATGATAAAGTTCATTTTTAATGAATAATGAAAAATACCGCATTTTAAGTCCAAATTTCCTTTTCATCTAATTTATTTATATATTTAGATTATAATTTTATTTCGTTTGAAAGTGAAATAGGATTAATGTTTTATTATTAAATCCAATTTTGGTCATTGGATGTAATTTCACATTTAAATTGTACATAAACACATGTCAATCTTTTGTTAGTTATTACTTCTTAAAAACATGCTTTTTGGTTTTGACAATGGGAATTAATTTTAAATTATTTTTTGAAACTTATATGTTATGAATTTTGAAAAATGAATTAAATATTTTGAATCACGAGGTCCAAAATATGTGAATTTATACATTTTATTTTTGGACGTTATGAATAATAACATTAGTAATTATTTTATTTACTACAGTTAAAGGGTAAATCTGGTAAATAAGGGTAAAAAAATATTATAATAACCTTAAACTATGGTAGAACATATACTAATCCTATTGGATGAGAAATGTCTGACCATGGGTATCATTTGGTCAATTTTGGGACCACATGGAAAAACTTGGATATGAAAATGACATTTTATAATATTTAAAATAAAGTAACAAAAAATATAACATAAACATGCATCTTTTACTAAATATGTTTTTATATGGGGTTATATAATTAAAATATTAGACAATAAATAGTCATCATAAATCTAATGTGTTTTTTCATATATCATGATATTTTATTTATAATTTTTAGAAATAAATAAAAAAATTTAATTATGTTACAATGATGATGCAGTGATTGCTTCATTAATAAATGATTCAAATAGATGATATTATAGAGGTTAAAACAAATTTATTTGTTTTATTACGATGTCATTGAATAATTTTATGGATTATATTGACATATTATTTTTTAGTTAATACCTTTGGTTCTAAAGAACCAGGTTGTTATGAATTTGTAAAAAATTCAAGTATGAATAGTATCCAAAATTGACTTAATTCATAAGATAAAATATAAAATAGTTTATTAAATGATATTAAATTCCTAAAAATATAAGATTATAAAAAATTATTATGATATGTATAATATTTTATTAATGAAAATTTAATAGAACATTTGGCATGTTTTTCTAACTATTTTTATTCTCAAATTATGTAATGCTTGATAAAACGGTAAGACTAAAGAATGGTTAAATAAAAAATATTAGGATTCAAAAATATCCAAAACCATTATAATTCTTAATGTATGTTTTTATTTTGAATTATATTCATCTTATATTCAATCCAACGTAATTTTGAATCATTTTTAACTGATATAGAATTTATATAAAAATTAATATTTATGGACTTTCTTAATGTGACCCTCCTCCCTCTTATGAAAATCATTCACCTCTACCCAATTAATGACATATCTCAAGCCCCTTGACTCATCAAAATTTTTCCCTAATAAGTTTCCAATATACCTCCATTCCTAATATAAGCCTTACCTTCTACATAATAAAATTCAAGAAAGCCTTATGGCTCAAATCAAAAGGACTTACACATTTTAAGAGGCAAGATCTTCTTTAAAGTTCCTTTCCATTATTATACTTATTCACTCGATATTCTATTATTATTATTTTATTATATAAAAACACCAGCATCCTAAATATAATTTGATTTTTTCATGAAAAGGATTCTAACTACTCTTATACACACCTCCATCTAATGTAAATGAATGTGCTGTTTCATTGGATGATGAACTACTACTGCACAAAACAATGATTGTCCAATTTTCCCCTACCACCTCTCATAGTGGCCATTATAATGACACTATATTTATATATGATATATATTATATTTATAATATCTATATTCTTATATATTTTTCATTTAAATAATACCTTTATGCTTTCCATAATGGGTAAATATAATAATTTCATGTGAGGAAGTGCAGACTATTGCTCCAACAAAGTGATATGACTCGTTCATGCCATAAATGGAAAGAAGTGTTCATGCGTACATATGTATTACCATCTCTAGAAATTGTGCATTTCATTTCATGTATGCAAATTTTATGGACTATTCTAAATAGGTATATAATAGACATAAATACATATTTAATGGTTACATTTGATATTTAAATCATGAATACTAGTCTGGAGATAGTGTAATTTTGACTACATGGACAATTTGTAATTGTATCAAGTTCATTTTCGACTCATGTTCCTGATATAGGAAAAATGACGGATGCGAACTTAAATAATTATGTAATATTTACAACATGATGATAAGTAATATAAAATGAATAAAAAACATGAAAAATGTTTTGAGTAAATTATAAATTACATATGTTTATTATTTAGGAATATAAAGAACAAATGAGATAAGTGAGACTCAATGAATGGGAGCCTTTCACCCTCGTCTTTTAGTCAAAGTCTTATTTTATGTTATGTATTTTAATTTCCATTTTCTTATGTACTGATGTGTTTTTATATATCCAAATTTCTGTTCATTTAATGTCCATGTTATGAGAGACCAGTTTCTCCCTCATCAACTCATTTTCTGAATTTCTATGTGATGTCGTTACGTTACCAAATTTTGTTAGGGACCTTCTTAACTCAATGTCAATTATTTAGGTTAATCTTATACTTCTTGATTATGTTGTGCTATGATTATTTGAAAAATTAATTCTGATATATTTTCTTGTATTTCTACATGTTTTATGGGGATTTATATTGAATACACATAATCAATCTATTTGATAACAAAATGATCTTTATAAGGGAATTTATAAACTCAATTTCCACTCATTGTGTTTTATACATACCTCACTTGTTATATTATGAAAATATTATGTGTGGAATCACAATTTATTTATACTGGAATTTCCACTTCCCTTTGTGTGTATATACTGTTACTACACATAATCACCCCATTGATAAATTCTTATCTCATTTATATGAACTTTTAAAGCGAAATATTAACTCAATATCCATTAAATGAGTTAAATATCCATGTCATTGGTTTTATTTTTCAAAGAATATGTTTGAATGACCTATGATTGTTTTACAATTAATATCCAATTGTATTGGCTGTATTTAAATTTTCCAAACATAATTATGTAATTATTTTTTCTTTAATCAAATGATATGGTCTTTGTAAGGGAATTCATCTCAATCAACTTACATTGAGACATATTTTGAATTATACATGGATTTCTTTTATACATTGTATAAACCCCCCTTGAATTTTAATTTCCGTCAAAGGGAATATTTTTTCTATGAAGTGTTTTACGAAACGACTAAAATAATGTTTCTGTTTAACTTATGTGGAGACAACGACCTTTCTACCGCTGTGAGTATTATTTGATATTTGGATTCCTTAACAAGCCATACTATTTTAAATATGGAAATAAACACCATATAATATTTTAACATATTTTTGTATGGAAAATTGTTTTGAGAAATCATTGATTATGTCAAGATCTAGAAATTATATATTAGAATTACAATATGGAAATTTTATCTTTCCTCCATACCTGTTTTATATTTTATGACTATGGTATGGTTATTGGTCAATGTTTACATATATGGGTGGTCCCATGATAATCCTAGGATGGGTGAGCCCAATATAGCTCTCTAATGCATTGGGTAACATGACATATGTAAAGGTTAATGTTTCTCCAAAGCGATTTTGGGAATAAAATGTGATGGGTATTCCAAACGTAACTCCCTATGTAGCCGGGAAAGATAAAATGTATGTATTTATGGATACCTCATGTTACCTTTATGATTTACAATCTCTATGTTTTACTCATAAATCTTATGATTTCATTAGATATGTTAAAGATATGTTGTTTTATAATTGAAAAGTTTGATTTCTAGGATTTATTATCTATTCACGGACTGATGTTTTCTTTCCCAATTGTATATCCCTTACTGAGCTTCTTTTGTGATCCTAAGTTGTTGAAATGTTTTTCACTGGGTATAAGGAAGGGTATAAAAAATGAAAAATTCAAGAAGATTTATATCAAGAAGTTAATTGTTGTTTAATTTTGAGAAGTTTTATTTTTTTTTGAAAAAAATAGATAGAGAAGAAGTGTATACTTTGTAATTTTTGAGATGTAATGTAATAGTTATTACATAATTCCTTAAATCTATAAACCTGAAAAGATCATCAATGTCGAATTCTTGACTTATCTCATGATTATGTAATGTTTATGCCTGAGGCCTTATAGAACAATTATTTTAAAGGGGGAGGGGGAGAATATAACATCCTAGAAATTATAAAATATTATATTAGTGTTTAATAAATGATTTTTTTAATTTTAACAAACTATGATCTTTTATAAACTAAATACTTTTAATCAAAATAAAAACTGGATTATGTATAAAGTTTAAAATTATATAATAAATCTTGGAAATAATATTACTAATGATTTCCTAAAATTATTATTGTTTTCAAATATTATAATATGTATTTAAAAATTAAATTCTAATGTCAAGAAATAATATTTATATTAATTATAAAAAAATGAAGTTTTTTTTAAAAGAATAATTTCAATATAAATGTATTTATTAAAAGTATATAAAATTACTTTAAATTACTATTTTGAATTACATTAGAAATATTTTTTAATAATAAAATATTTTTGAAACTAAAATTATTATCATTAATGGGTTAACATATAATTTTATAAAAAATATATTTTTTGATAAAATAATATATTTTTTATAAATTTGGATTAAATGTAATTGAAAATTATAGGAATAATAAGTTATTTTTTTTAAAAAAATTTATAATTTAAAATACTTGGATTCATGTAAGTTAATTTTATTAATTTTTTATATATAATTTTTACTAAAAATTATTAATTAAAATAATAATAATAATAATAATAATTAAGGATAAAACATATTCTTGTAAGGAAAATTTTATTATTTTTACGATAATATATTTTAAGCATATATGGGGATATATCATGTTCTTATAATAAAATTTTGATTTTATAAATAATTATATGAAAAATGTAATTTCATATATATGTTAAAAAATAAACGAATTAAAAATAGCTATAAAATAAGTATATGGGTGAGGGCCTCGAATGCATAAGTGTTGTTGACAGGGTCTTCTTATATTGAGGGTTTCAGATGTCAATGAGGAAAGCATGATGTTCATAATCTTCAGATATATGTGGGATAGGTTTTCTTGTTTTAATTTGTAGGTATCTGAATCTTATTTCAGGAGACATTTTTTAGTTGACTGGGATGACTATCATTCTCTTTTTCTCATTCTTCTTTGATCATTTTCGCTTTCAAGTTATCTCATTTTTATCATTTTATATGTATTTTCATGGAATTCATGGTTTTTATGCTCAATTTGAATATGAATTTGGATCAATAGATAATTATTTATTGTTGTTGACTCCTCGTTTATACTGATTTTTCATTTCGTGGTGGTCTGTTTGTTGTATTTTCTATCTTGCTTTTGGTCGAAAAAATTGAATATGAATCAAGTCATTTTTATTTTAGTCTATTGATTGATTCACGACCAGTATATAATATATATATATATATATATATGATTATTACATTTGAAAATATGATATGAATCTAATTAATTATTTGGTATATTCAATTTTTCATCATATTTGTTATAATTTTGGTTCCAAAACATATCTGATACACTTTCCGTGGAATGAATTTATAAATAAAAATATTGTATATACAATAAATTTGAATATTATAAATTGTTCTTTCATTATACTTATCTGCTTATCTATTCATTGTTGAGTTATTCACACCTTGCTCTAGTTCTGCACCCTGCTTGAGCACTGCACCATCTTCTACACCATTTCTACTTTCTTATGGTGTGACCAAACTATAGCATTAGATGATCTAAATTTAAGGTAAGGGATTATTTTTATTTTAATCGATGTTTTTTCAAATATTAATTAATTATTTTATTATATGTATTAAAATTTCTATGTTATATATATATACCATTATTTTGAGAAACTAAAACAACATTTTTATAAAATTTAAATTCATGGTATATATATATAGAGATAATTTTTTTTTATGTTTTACATTCATATTTAAGTTTTATTTTTCATACTCTACAATAATTTACTTCTAAAAGTATGAAATTATTTTTATGGGAGTATAATATTTATGTACAGGTTATATAATTCAAAAATATATACTTATATTTTTTATTCATTGTAAAATACCATTCAATTCTATTCTCTAGTATATAATTATGTACATATGTATATTTATATACATCTTCAACTATACATACTTCAAAACATATATTCATGTACTTATAATTATTGTAGTACTTCTAGTTTATAATTTAGAAAGGTTTTTTATACAAATATTGTATGTGTATAATTATATACATATATATATGTACAACTATTATTGAATGATTTTAACGAATAAAAAATTCATTTCAAATCATAAATTTTACTCAATTTGACATTTCCAAGATGACCAAAGTTGAATTTTAATCATACAATTTTATGTATATTTTATAATATTTTATGCCTATTCTTATCTTTCCATTATTTTATAATAATAATAAAATTAAATTTTTATTATTTAAAGGTTTCATGGATTTAAACAATTTTTTTGTATATAAGATATTTTATAATACCCCAATTTTGAATCAAGTAAATGAGTAAATAATATATTTATTTATGGATGAATATTTAAATGTTAAAGTATAACATTTTCTAAAAGGTATTTTATGAGGTTATGAATTAACATGTGAATACATGTCTGTTTATTATTTTAATTTATAATCCATGAAATGTCTAAGTAACAAGAGTTTGGGTGGTACTGAAAATTTCATTTGATTTAAAAAAATTTCATATTTTTATATATACTCATATATAAATAAAAGTTTGTATGTGTATTTAATTGATGATTAAGTTTCTAAAGAAAAAAAAACTAGTTAAAAATGTACATATATGTTAGTAAAGTTAAAAATGTTTTTAAAAAATTGGAAAATGGACATCGTAAACATGCTAGGGTGTGTAAAGTGAACCCATCCCTCAAGAAAGTGGGTAGATCATGAAGGAATTCAACGTTTCAAGTGGACTCATAATTTTGTTTTGAAAATATAGCGTAATGATTTCTAAACAATAACTATATTATTTTTAATTCATTTTCAATTAGTAAGTATTATCAATGTATAATTTTGTAATCACATTTTTCAAAGGTTTTATCAAATGAATTTAAAATCCCTTAATAGTAAATTTAATTCCCATCCCTTGTTTTATGATTATCTTCAACAGGTTAGTAGAATTTTCCCAAGGCGTTTTCTTCACTTACAAAGTTAGGAGAGATGAAGAAATTTATTTATTTCTTTTATTTCTTTTCATATATTTGTCTAATTCTCCAAATCCTAGACCATAAATGGTCATGGTATATCAAATTATCTATGTATTTTTCATTTGTATTTAAAAAAATACACAACATTTTTATGTTCTGAATGAGGAAGCTGGGGATTTATATGTTATTATGGTGCTACTACATTGTCATCATCTCTCTTGAGGGGAGATTGTATAGAGTCATAATCACCGGCTGTAGAGTATGAGGAGAAGCTGCAAACTCAGAATAAGGTTATAGAGATAGTAAAAACAGAGGAAAAAGAGTTTCATTAACAACATGAGAAGAATCATGAGGAGAAACATCAAGTGTAAGAGTATAAGAAATGGTAGATGATGAATTACATTTGATGCATGAAATATGGTATAGGGATGGAGTTCCTTCCACCACCGCCTCCCCCAGATGATGCCCTCCTCTATAGCGATACATGTGTTTTTTTTACACATTTATTATGATAAAAAATTTCATAAACATAATTTTTTTAATTTTTTTATTAATTTAGATATTTAAAGTTTTATATATTGTGTGTTATTTATATTGTTATGATGAATTGTGTTTTTTTATTTATATTATTATTATTATTGAATTTTTTAATTGTTTTTAAATTTTATTATATTATTTGTGATGGTTCTGATCACCCATCCCAAGTAATTATTTGTGATGGGGGATAAATCTCATATTTATTGCTAATATATATATATAACTATTAAAAAAAATTGTGATGGGAGGGTCCCCCATTGCGCAAAATTTTTCTTGTGACACACATTTCCACTCTATGATATTTTTATTGGGAAATAGTCATAGGGGACTATTTTCAATGGGTTCCCATATAAAATTACCCAACTCAACTATTTTATTTTCCTATAGTGAGAATGGTTTTATTTTATCATTGTTTTGGAAAATATAGGGGTGGGAAATGTGCCACTAAGAGGAAATTTTAATACTTCATAGCTGATCACAAGTTGTAGGAGGTGACTTTGTGGGAGTAATTCATCATGTCCCATGGAGATTGGTATTGGTTATTTATTATTTTGTGCTTGGTTCATGATATGTAGTATTGTATTACCAATTAATCATCCCATAACCTCCCATTCTATATGTACAATTAACATCCATTTGACTATGCATGGATTGTTATTTAAAAATATTTGTTGTTATGGCTCCTTTTAGAGATATTACTTATATTAGTTTTTTTTCATTGTTTTAATTATAATTTAATCATTATGCATTCTTGACATGAAAATCCATTTATTGGTTATTCCCAATTCTTAGTGAGATGTTATGATTTAAAATTTCTAATATGGATAATGATATTCATAGGGAGATCGATTATCAAGCACTAGTTTCCAACCCATGGATATTGGGAATACATTTCAGACCATTCCAAAGACTCCATCAGGAACATTATCCATTAGTATCATGGTTTATATACTAATTAAAATTTATCAGAGCCCTATTTTTGGTTAATTATATTTTTAGAGGTTATGGTAGAAAGGATATAGGAATGTCAGAACATATGAAGAAATTACAAAGTGGAATTTAATTAAAAAGTATACCATGTGTTGATTTTTTAAGGGTCATTGAGGACATTATCTTCCTAGTTTTTATTAAAACCACGATTTATTATATTTTACTTTCTGAATAAATCAGAGTATGTAGTCTTTTCAGGCATAAATATTATCTTGGTAATGAATGTGTTGTTTTGATTTTATTTCCCCCATTATATTTTTTTGATGCTCATCACTGTTTGAAAAAATATATTTTATTAAAATTTATAATATTTATTTTTTATAATTGATTTAATATTATTTATTTGATTATATTTACAACAATTCCCCTTTAATGACTACTTGTTATCTAATTGGAGGGAGTAGAATATAAAATTACAGATGAGAATTCCAAAGTGGATTTTAATATCAATGAAGTTTTGGTCTGAATAATTTTATTGATAGACCAATGTGTTAGTATTTTCCCAGCTCCATACAAATTGATATGATCATATATATGTAATATAAATATCTACATTAGAAATTCGTCCATCATTACCCTTCTACAATCTATGGAATTTATGATCATCAAGTGGTAGAGGATTGTTTGGGAATGGTGGAGAATATTTTTAGTTTATCAATATTATAAGAAAAGTTAAATTGAAATAAAATATATTCATTATTTAGAGTCCCAAATAGAGGTTATGGTATTCCATTTTTAGGATAAGATGTGTAAGTGTTTAAAATTACATAACTTCATGGTCATTATTAAAGAGAATTTCAACCCTAACACATTGGAATTAAAAAAACAATTGGAGTTTGAGTGCCTCAAAAAATAAGGCTCAATGTATATGGAATATGCCAGATGATTTTTTCGATTCCCCTTTCTATTTCATAGTTTCATGGGAATCACCACCTTAAAGAGGTCGCTTCACACTCACCATTACAATAGTTCTTTTTAAATGTTAGAAGGTGAAAGGTTAGGGGTAGAGAGAGAAATTACTGAGTGAGTGCAAGGGTAAAGGAGTAGAGTATATCGACTCAAATGTATAAAATGTAGGGCTTTTTAAATCACAAAATCATGAAATCTTGACCTAGATTCAACAAAATCAATGAAACGATTTCATTTTGGTAAAAACATAAAATATATAGAAAAAGTGACTCATCTATTTTTTCATGATAGATTTTACCTAACAATAATAGTGTCGGCATGATAAGTTGTCAGTGTCAACATGATATGGTTTAGTCATGAAAAATCATCAGTGCCAGCAGGAAAATGGTGTTGGCATGATATAATGTCAGTGTGATAAAGTTATCGTTGTCTTCCTATCATTATCAGCTTCATACTGTCAGTGTCAACATGAAACTATCAATATAACATTTTTGGTGTCAGTATAAAAATCATCACATAAAAAAAATAAAATGAATAAAAAAAATAAGGCCCTATACATAAATCATTCATAACTCATGTCTAATGTAGCTCCTTCTTACAATGTTCAATTGCTTCCTGAAAAAATCAGCAAGATAATGTTCTGTTCCAATGAACTCTAAAGTTATAGTACCTTTTTTATTATGGTTTATCAAAAAGCGATGTATGACATAATTGTGTTTGTCCTAGAATGTGAAATGGGAATCCTAGAAATATTAATATCACTTGTGTTATCACAATTTATAGGGACTCATCTAAATTGATTTCCATAATCTTGTAATGTGTATTTAATCCACAAAATTTGTGCCCAACAACTACCAACAACTATATATTCCACTTCAGAAATAGATAATTAAATAGAATTTTGTTTCTTACTACACCATGAAACTAATGACTTTTCCAAAATGTGACATGTTCCTGAGGTTCTTTTTCTACCTAACTTACAGACAAACAAATGACCATCTGAATAACTCAATAAATCAAAAGGTTTTCCTCTAGGATACAACATCCCTATGTGGGTAGTATGTATGAGGTATTTGAAAATACTTTTAACAAAAAGAAGATGAGATTATTTTGTGTTTGTTTGAAAACGTTTTCACATGCCCATAGAAAACATAAGATCCGACCTACTAGTAGTTATGTAGAGTAAACATCAAACCATTCCTCTATAAGTTGTTTAATCAACAGATTTACCATCTCTATGAAGGACCAATTTACAACTGGTACTCATCGGAGTTTCACTATCCAAATATTATTAAAATATCTATAGTATAATTACATCGATTCAAAAAAATACATTCATTATTTTTAAATATTTGAAATCCAAGAAATAATTTGAGTTCACCAATTAAATTCATTTCAAATTCACTTTTCATCATCTCCATAAAATAAACAAATAAATAATTTTTAGAAGATCCAAAACTAATATCATCTACATAAAATATTACTACTAAAACATCTTTGGAATATTGTTTTATGAAGATATTAGGATCCTATATACCTTTTGTAAAACCTTTAGAAATAAGAAAAGTGTTGATCCTATCATACAAAGCTCTTGGAAATTTCGTTAAACCAAAAAAATATTTTTGTTAATTTATAAACATTATTTGGAAGGTGATGGTTCTCAAAATAAGGGGACTGTTAAAAAAAATCCAAAAAAATATAACCATTTTGAAATTCAATCTTGACATCCATTTGATAAAGTGTTAAATCTATATGTTTTTCTTAAGTAAGATGGATTACAATGGCCTCAAGTCTAGATACTAGTGTAAAGGTTTCCTCGTATTCAATTCATCACGTTGTCTATAAACCTGTGCTACGAATCTAGTTTTGTTTCTAACTATGTTACCATATTCATCTACATTATTCCTAAACACCCATTTAGTGCATATAGTCATGGTGTCTTTGGGCCTATCTATATGTTTCCAAACCTAGTTTCTTTAAAACTGATTTAATTTTCATTGCATATCCATCAACCAAAATTCATCATTTATAGCATCATTGATGTTATTAAGTTCAAGCTATGATATAAAATCTAGATGTTCAACCCGATTTCTGAGAGAATGTCTAGTTTGAGTTCCTTTGTCTAAATCTTCAACTATAACATCTAAAGTATGGTTCTTAAGAGTTATAATAGGTATAGGAAAGGAAGGGATAGTCACTTTAGGTTCTTCAATAGGTTTAGGTTCATCCTGACTAGAATCCACATAATTTCAAGAATAATAAATTTTAACATATTTCTTCACAGGATGGTTATAAGAATTGGTAATGGAGTCCACGTTTGATATATCATCTTCAAGACCTTGTAGATAGGTTTTTGGTTCATGTGGATCTATCTCATGAATCTTGACATTTATAGATTCTTCCACACATTTGGATCTCTAATTGAAGACTCTATTGGATTTACTATAAATTGAATAACATTTGAAAATTCCTTCATCACACTTAGAGGAAAGTTTTTCTAGATTATTATTAGTGTTAAGAATGTTTAATTTTCACCCCAAAACTTTGATGTAGTTAACTTTTGGTTTTATATTATTCCAAAACTGATAGGTAGTTCTTTTATGTATGGGTCTAATCAAGACTCTATTTATAATATAACATGATCTATTTTCAGCTTCTTCCCTAAAGAATATAGGTATGTCATACGCACTAAGCTTGGTTCTAAAAATTTCTTGAAAGGTTCTATTTCTTCTTTATACAACTCCATTTTTCTTGGGTGTCCTAAAAGATGATAATTTTTTACTATATGCATTTTTTGGAAAAAAAATGATTCAAACTCATGGTTCTCAAAATCACTACTATAGTAACTTCTTAGGTTTCCAATTTTAAGACCGCTAATATTTTCTACAGTCCTAGAATACTTGGGGAAATGAGAGAAAGCTTCACTTTTTTGAGCCAAGAAGAAGGTCAAAGTATATCTAGAGTAATATTCTACATGAACATAAAAATTGTGCTTCCCACATAGACTTGAAACTCTAGAATTTCCAAATAAGTTCATGTGAACCATCTCGAGAGGTCGAGAAGTTGAAACTTATTTATTTGGATTGATAGTGATTTTGTGTTGTTTACCATTTTGACAAGGATTACAAACATTTTCATTAGAAACTCATGTTTAGGTAGATTCTTGACTAAGAATTTTCTTGTAATATTTCGAAGTGAGTGTACATTTCATTGTCCTAATCATCTATTCCAAATCCAAGACTCATTATGAAAGTCACACAATCAATTAACATTTTGAGAAATTAAAGAATCTATGTTAAAAGCATAAACATTTTCATTTCTAAAACCAAAAAATATGAAATATTTTTAGACATAAAAAAATTGCATGAATTATTTTTAAATTTTACACTAAAACCATCATCACATAATTAACTGATACTAAGTATATTTTATTTTAATCTATCAACAAAAATTACTTTAGAAATTATAACAAAGTTAGAGTTATCAATCTATCCAAGGCTAATTATTTTTAATTCAGCACTGTCACCAAAGGTGACATGCCCACCATAAATATTTATAAACTTCTTAAATCATGAGTAATATCTTGTGAGGTATCTTGAACAACTACTTTACAAGAACCATATTCTTTTATAGTAGATCTTCAAATAGTTTTCCTACAAAACAGATTAGATAAGAAAAGATTTTGGTACCAAGATTTGTTTGGGTCTAGTAACATTAGTAATAAGAGTTTGGGAACCCACATTTGCTTCATGGGTTTCCTATAATCAGTTTGTAATTTATTTGAAAAAATAACATTATTTGGTCTAGAAAAACATGAAATATTAGAACATGTTTCATTGATAGAGCTTTCAAATTTTTATTTTAAAACTTGACATAAAAATGGATTTTCAAGATTTTGAAACAAAATGAGTTTTTGACATACTCTTCATTCCTGATTGTTATCCTATTCTCATAGTATACATAGTAGCTACTTTTTTAGAAGGCATGTGAACTAAGATTCCTTTTCCATTGGTAAATATCTCTAGATCCCTTTTCAATTTCCCATTTGATAATTAAAGTTAATTGTTTTCTTTATGTAGTTGAGAATTTTTCAATTTTTCTGTAGAATGATCAGATTTAATAGTAGCAGTCAAAACAAGCCAGTTATTTAATAGTTTATATTTATATTTTAATTCATCACAAGTGTCTTATAGAATTTTTCAATATTCAAACATTTACTCGTTGGTCATATTTTCATAATCACTTTCATCTCCAGAATATGAAGATCTATGATTAAGAGAATGTAGTGTTACCTAAGATGCGTTTTTCATAAAACAAATTTTTTATTTATTAGATTTTTCAACAAGAGAGGATTCTGAGTCACTTGAGATGTCCTAATAAGCACTCCAAGATGCCTTCATGGAATTTTTATACTTTTTTTCCTTATCATTATTGAGTCCATAAGGTTCTCCTTATGACTTTTCCATTCCTTATTGTTTTGAAAATCACAAACACCTTATACTTAAGAAAATGTATGTTTTACCTCCATAATGAAAATTTTATTCCATAAGGAAATTTAACATAACCTAGTATTTCTTATACATAGAAATATTTTTCTTAAGTACAAAAACATGATTTATACCCAAAATCCCAGATCCATATAATGTGACGATTTGGAGCATTCTGTTTTTAGGATCCGAATTCTGGATGAGAACTTTAATGAAGTTCCAATCCTAATTCTGGACTCCGAACTTTCATGAGTTCGACTAAGAACTCTTAAGTAGTTCGACTCCGAACTATTAAGTAGTTCGACTACGAACTCTTAAGTAGTATGACTACGAACTTTTATGTAGTTCGACTCTGAACTCTTAAGTAGTTCGACTCTGAACTCTTAAGTAGTTCGACTACGAACTTTTTCTAGTTCGACATCGAACTCTGCAAGTTCAGATTCCAATATCTGGTGAAACCAGACATCGAATTTCTATAAAACAGTATCCAAACATTTCTTAACATAGACTCCAAATATCATTTTGGTTAGACTCCAATTTTTTAATTTACTTACACTCTTAAATTTTTTATAGCTTTTACTTACATTTTCTCCATTTCTAAACGATGTTGTGCATTCAATTATACATGGTTTGTTATAAAATGATGTCGTCCATTCTGTTTCAAATTAATCGTTGGTTGAGTTACACATGTACATGTCCCTCCGAATTTCATGGAAAATATGACCGTAGGAGGTGGGAGCCGACCGATGGAAATTTGCCTATAAATAGGAGATCATTTAAAAGAGCTCGATATATGATGATAAATGAAGTTAATAGATCTATAGTCCACATGCTGTTAAAGTGATTTCTATAGAGAGAAGCTTTTCATGCCTTGTGCATACTGAACTGCTCGTTCAGATTGCTTCATGCGACTCCGAGTGTTGGTGATTACATTCGAGGACTTCTGGGGATAAGAAGACATAGGTGCCAACTACCTTGAAGTTTGAGGGCTTCCTTGCTAAGGAAGACAGATGTTCCAACTACCTTGAAGTTAAGGGATTGCGGGGATAGCAAGACAGAGATTCCGATTTTTGAATCAAGGGTATACCCTGTTGTGGGTAAGATAGACTTGCTTGAAAGTATAAATCAAGGGACCTTTATCCAAGGTTGTTGGATACCCTTCACTTTGGGTTAAAAGACATATCTCTTGTTACTTGTAGTTTTACTACTTGTTTGTTTCCACTATATATTGTTTTGTAAGGAAAGTATAACCTTCTTATATTTACTTACATGTGTACTCTGATTAGTTTAGATTCTATATGATTTAAGGTAGAATCTTAAAGTGTTAACATCGGTTCCAATTCTCCAGTTGGTGATTAGAGGTGTTGTGAATTTACTTAGTTTAACTTTGTTAAACTTAGATTTTTCCTTGTCTAAGGAAAAAATAGTTATCTATAACCAACTTTAATGGTTACAAAGGAATTTTTAAAGTATACAATTCACCCCCCTCTTGTATATTGAGCATCTACATCATTATTTCGATCCTACAATTGGTATCAGAGCAGGTCTCAGAAATACTTGTACTCACGTATAAGTTTTTCTTGCTCGTCTTTATCTTTGTTATTCATCCTTGCTTAGAAAGATTTTTATTCGTTCCTAACTTTGTCAATCCGAACATTGTTGTTCCGAACTTTGTCATTCTGAACTTAGTCGTTCCGAACATTATCCTTACGAACTTTTCCATTCTGAACTTTTTCATTCCAAATTATCATTCCGAATTCTCATTCCGAACATTGTGGTTACGAACATTTTACTAACAAGTTTGGTTGGCAAGTTTTTTTAAGAATGGAAGGAGTCAATGTTGGTTCTATTGACAATGTAAACCCTACAAGTGCACCAATCTTTGATGGTAATGACTATGAGTACTAGAGAGATCAAATGAAGACTTTTGTTATCAATACTGGAGTTGATAATTTCATTATGCTTACTGGTGATTATAAAATTCATGATAAGGAAGTTAGAACTTTCACTAACCAGGAAAAGAAAGAGTATCAACTAAATTATAAGGTACACAATACGTTATTGTGTTCAATGACTAGAAATATATATAGCCAAATTTCTTTTTGTGAAGCAGCAAATTGTATCTGGAAGAATTTAGAAGTTACACACTTCAGCACTGCTAAAGTGATTGAGCCTAGGAGAGCTATGCTTAGAGCTAAATACCATGGATTCAATTCTCTATATAGATAACCAATCTATAAGGTTCAACAGAGGTTTATGACTATAGTCAACAGCTTACAGTCTATGTGAGAGGAAGTTCTAGATGATGAAGCCATTGTGGATAAGATAATTGATATTATTCCTAATGAATGGGAATAAAAAAGAACAACTATTGATGAGAACAGGAAGGTCACTCAAATTTCCTTAGATGAACTATTTGGAACTCTTCTCCAAAATGAAACAAGAATGAAGAAAGATGTTGACAACATCAAAAGAAAGAATGGGAATGGTACTGTTTTTTTACAACGACATCAAATCATATGAAAGCTAAGACTCCTGAGAGAGTAACCAGATCAATGTCTAAGAAGGTGACTATTCAATCAGAATCTAGTGAAAGTGAAGTCTTAGAAAATGAGTTAGAAAATCTTGCTTGAAGGATGAACAAGATAGCTGGCCAGAGAAATTTCCAATCCAAGTAGAAGAAAAAGTAAAGGAAAGACATGAAATATGGAGAAGTTACTTGTTATGAATGCAAGAGAGCTGGTCATATTAGACCAGATTTCCCTTTGCTCAAAAATAAAGGAAGAAAAGAAAGGCATTATGAAAGGAACATGAAGATATATTACAAAACAAATGCTAAGAATGTTCTGAAAGCAAATGACACCTGGAGTGCCAGTTGTGGTGACTCTTTAGATGAATCTTCTGATTATGAATCTTCAGGATAGAAGAATCTTGGTCTTATATCCAGATTACCCCTTAAAATCATTGCTTTATGGATAAGGTACGAAATGCTGAATCATTGACCAATGTTTCCTTAAATTATAATGATAGTAAGTATTATAACTCTTCTCATGAAGAATCCTCTTCTGATAAAGAAGATACTTCACCTACCTAGGAAGAAGTTTCTCGGTTTGCTGAACTTCTTGAGATTGAGAATACTAAACTCAATAAAAAACTTGATAAGGGAAACTATAGGAATTCTATTATTACAAAAGAAATATCAGATCTTTCTAAATATCTTGATAGGAAAAATGATGATTTTATAAGTATTTCAAAAAATCTTGAGGAATTAAGTTCTGAGAGGAGAAAACTTTCTAAAGAGTTAGAACAAGTAATTTCTAAGAAAAGTGTTTTCGAGCCTAGATCTAGTTCTAAATATAATGATTTTGTAGATAAAAACTTAGTTATTGAACTCAAGTATGAAATTTTTTTCTTAAAGAAGTATTTATCAAATATTACCCATGGTAAAGAAAATTTTGATAAAATGTATTCTCAAATACGACCTTTAAGAAAAAAATCTGGATTTGGTTATACCTATGAAAAACCAACTTTTAGTAACAACTACTTTGTTCCACAAAGTGCCCCATTATGTACCAAGTGTCAATGTGGTGGTCACTGGGCAAAGAATTGTTCTTTAAATAAAACCCAATCTTTAGGTTTTCATAAAGCCTATTTTTCTAAGAAAGTGTGGGTTCCTAAAATTTTGTTGTCTAGAAATATCGGATCCAAAAAAGTTCGGATTCCAAAAGTCTAATTCTTTTCTTGTTTTTGGGAAGATTGAGGAAGTACCAACAACAATACATGGTACATGGATAGTGGATGTTCCCGGCACATGACTGGTAACAAAAGCTATTTTGAAAAGATTATCAAAATGAAAGGAGGAAAGGTAACTTTTAGAGATAATGCTTAGGGAGAAATTGTTGGAATAAGTAATATTTTTCTTCTTGGTAAAACTTTGATTTCAAATGTTTTATATGTTAAGGGTCTTAAGCACAACCTCATTAGCATAACTCAGTTATGTGATGAAGGATACCTTGTAAATTTTAGGAATGATAAGTGCTTAGTTCACAATTCCATGGAAGAATTTATTCTCTCAGCCAATAGGAAATAGAATGTTTACACATTAAACTTATAAGACCTTAGAATCCAATATTTACCTTGCCTTAGTGCATTGGAAGATCATTCCTGGTTATGGCATTGAAGACTAGGTCACTGTAACCTTATAAACTTTTGTAAACTCTCTAATAAGAAACTCGTTAAGGATCTACCAGAGCTTAGATTTGATTCTTCTAAAGTTTGTTATCCTTGTCAATATGGAAAGCAATATAAATCTAGTTTTAAATCAATCGGTGAAGTCTCAATGACCGATGCAATACATTTAGTGCACCTGGATCTTTTTGGTCCAACATAAACCAGAAGCATTGGAGGTAAACACTATATGTTTGTTTTAGTTGATGATTACACTAGACTTACTTGGGTCTATTTTATAGCAAAGAAGTCTGAAGATTTTGTTTATTTCAAAAGTTTTAGAGCAGAAGTTAAAAATGAGAAAAATCTTCCACTGAAAACTATTCATAGTGATCATGGAGGAGAATTGAAAAATTTGGATTTTGAAAATTTTTGTAGTAGAAAATGTATTACTCACAATTTTTCAGCACCTAGAACTCCTCAACAAAATGGTGTAGTTGAAAGAAGAAATATATTTCTTCAAGAGATTATTAGAACCATGTTGAGTGAATATTCTATAGCTAGACATTTCTGGGCTAAAGGTGTAAGTACTACTTGTTATACTATAAATCAAGTTTTGATTAGAACTTTTCTTAATGAAACTCCTTATGAGTTATGGAATGGTAGAAAACCAAGACTTTCCTACTTCAAGGTTTTTGGTTGCAAAGTATTCATTCTGAATACTAAAGATAAATTACATAAATTCACACCAAAATCTGAGGAAGGAATTTTCTTAGGTTACTCCATAACTTCTAAGGCTTATAGAGTTTTCAATAAAAATACTTGTACTGTTGAAGAAACAGTGCATATAAAATTTGATGAGTCTGATCCTTTTGTTTTTAAACCATCCCAACCTATATCCTTGGTTGTGTTTTCAAAAACTAAGTGTCAACCTTTGATATAAGATCCTTCTGATAAGGAAAATGGTCAAGAGGATACTTCTGAAACATTTACCCCAGAAGACATTCTACCCTATGTTGATGAACATGTTTTAGTATACCCAAATCGGGTGTTTCTTAAGAATCATCCCAGTGATAGTATCATTGGTGATTTAAATCAACCTATAAGGAAAAGAAGTTCCTTAATAAATGAAATAAAACATCTATCATTTCTTTCAAAATTAGAACCAAAAAGCACTGATGAAGCTTTAGGTGATGATGATTGGATTAAAGCCATGCAAGACAAACTAAATGAATTTGAGAGGAATAATGTCTGGACCTTGTTTGAAAGACCTAAGGAAACTTCTGTTATTGGAGTAAAATGGGTCTTCATAAACAAGTGTGATGAGAATGGAGTCATAGTAATAAATAACGCTAGATTAGTTGCTAATGGCTATAACTAGCAAGAGGGAATAGACTACGAAAAACCTACGCTCCAGTAGATAGACTTGAATCTATTCGTATTTTACTTGACTTTGCAGCTTTCTTCAATTTTAAACTTTTTCAAATGGATGTGAAATGTTCTTTTCATAACGGTTATGTTCAAGAAGAAGTTTTTGTTGAACAACCTCCTAGTTTTGAAGATAAAAAACATCATGATCATGTTTTTAGACTTACCAAAGATTTGTATGGTCTTAAGCAAGCCCCACGAGCATGGTATGACAGACTCACATGATTTTTTCTTCAAAATAACTATGTTAAGGGAAATGCAGATCCAACCCTTTTTATAAATAAAGATAATAAAAATGTTTTTATTGTTCAAATTTATGTTAATGAAATCATATTTGGTTCAACTCATTAATCTTTAACTGATTTTTTTGCACGTCTAATGAAATATGAGTTTGAAATGAGTATGATGGGTGAGTTAACTTTTTTCCTTGGTTTTCAAATTTCTCAAAAATCAGAAGGAACCTATATATCTAAACATAACTATATTAAATATCTTCTCAAAATGTATGGTTATGACAACACTAAGAGTATAAGTACTCCCATCAGTACCAAAAACTCTTTAGATCTTTATGAAGCTGGGAAAACAGTAGATCAAACATCTTTTAGAGGTATAATAGGAAGTTTACTTTACTTTACAGATAGTCGACCAGACTTAATGTTTTCAGTGTGCTTATGTGCAAGATCTAAATCCAATCCTAAGGAATCTCACATAAAGGCAGTAAAAAGAATTTTTCTCTACCTAAAGGGAACCATGGATCAAGGATTATTTTATACTTTTGGAAATGATTTTGTTCTAAAAAGCATTTCTGATGCTCACTTTGGTGGATGTAGAATGGATAGAAAGGGTAAGTCCGGAAATTGTCAATTCATAGGAGATTCATTAGTTTCTTAGTCCTATAAGAAGAAACATTTTGTAGCACTTTCCACTGCTAAAGCTGAATATGTAGTAGCTGGAAGTTGTTGTTCTCAAGTGTTGTGGATGCATCAAACACTCACAGATTATGGCCTAAGTTTTATTAAGACTCAAATTTTGCTTGATAACACAAGTTCCATTACCCTACGTAAGAACCCTGCACATCACTCTCATGAAAAAAACATAGATATTAGGCATCACTTTCTTAGGGATCACACACTTAAAGTAGATATCATTCTTCAGTTTATCGGAACGCAAGATCAACTTGCTAATATTTTCACAAATTCATTACCCTCTAATAGATTTGAATACATTAAAAAAAAATTAGGAATGATAACTGTAAGGTAATCATTCTTCATTAACTTCTTTTTGAACAATTCTCCTAACAGTAATAAACTCTTTTTGATAGGGGGAGTACATTTGAATGTTAGTGTAACTAAAAGTGATATCTATGTCTTAGATTTCTTGGTAAATCTATGAAAGATAAATCTGATCAGACATGTCTTGGTTACGATCAAGAACATCAAAGAAGGCAATTTTAGAGCTCAGATAATCATGTTCCCTACCTTACTATCTAAGCTGATAGTTCAGTGCTTAGAATCCTTCAAGGTTGCATTCAAATCAAAGATCCGAAATTGCAAGCTCATGTTAGTAAGTGATGATACCTTGAAGAGGATGAAGATGGGTTTTTCTAGTGAATTCGGAGAATTTTACCCTCTATCTGTGGAAGAGGATGAAGCAGCTCAGAATGAAAAAGACACTCCGAAACCATCCAAAAAGGAAAGGAAGAAGAGAAAGGTTAAGGAAGTGGATTCTAATGAAGAAAATCCTAAGGCTAAGGAAACTCAATCTGTGCCCCCCAAGCCGAAGAAGTAGAAAACATATACAGATGAAGTGGAATCCAAGTGGAGGGAAGATAAATAGAAGAGGAAGGAAGGGGATCCTCAATTCGGATTAGACCATGCAGAGGCCAAGTCCTTAAAAGAAAAAGCTATAGAAGAGCTAGAGAAACAAGAGAAAGACAAGAAGATAAAAAAGAAGTTGTCTGAGGATGAAGTGGTGTAATCTTTGCTGAAAGAAACAGAGTTAGCTTCTGAAATGCTTCTTGTTCTGGAAACATTTGGTGCTGAACCTTATTTACCAGAAACTCCAGCCAAGAACTATATCACTCCGGAAAATGCCAAGGGTAAAGAAGTAGTTGAAGAGCTGAAAAAGAAGTTGCTTAAGAGGTAGAGGAATAATAAGAATATGAAGAAGAAGAAGAGGAGTGAAGTGAAGATTTGGATACCCTGATCAAGAAAGTACATGACTATAAAGATAAGGCTGAATCCGCAAAGTTAATAACTCCACGAAAGGGAGATGAGGAAGCTAGCAAGCAATAAGAAGAAGAAGAAAAAGAAAATGTATTGTATGATGAGGATGAATATTATGAGAGGAATTTTCTAGAGGAAGGACAAGAAAAACAGAAACCAGTTGAAGACCAGATTATTCAAGTTTCTGAATCCGAGGAAGTATCTCCTAATGAGGAACCCATTCCAAAATCTGATAAGGGGAAGCAGGTTCTCATGGATACTCTTATAAAATATTTCATTAGGAGGAAAAAGGTTTGTGGTACCTCTATAAGGAAGCTAGTGCAAGTATAAGAAGAGCAATCTCAATGAGATGTATCTAATTCAGAATCATCATTTCATGGGCATGATTTTGTGGTTCAATCTCTGAGGAAGTTGGTGGACCCAATTCCAATTTTTCCAATAATAGATTCCAGATGTCAGATGATACAACAAAGTATGAATCATAAATCAGATTCCTTATCCATGGTCATGGATACGTTTGTGTTGCTCAAAGCTGAACAAAAAAGTTTTCTTATCAACTATGATGTGCATAGAAAGTCCTGCAGTAAGGTGACAAAGTGGTCTAAGAGAGTTGATGAAGATTTAGTTCAGTTTGAAAGTTTTCAGGATGAAGTTCAAAATGACTTTGACACAACAGATAAAAAGATTAAGAATCTTCAAGATGAGCTGATTATTGAGCAGAGTTCTCGGAGTCAACAAGTGAAGGAACTAAATGACAAGGCAAATTCTATGGCTCAAAATCTTATAAATGATAGAAATGTATGGATTGAGCTTGAGAAAAGAGTTGTTCATCAAGATGAATTGTTAAAGATGCAGAAAGAAGCCATGGAGGCTCAGGCAGAAGCTTTAAGAGTCCAAGAAGAAAAGACAGAATCCCTAGAGAGGTAAGTTGAGGAAGACAAGAGAGACTTAAAGAAGCTCAAAACCTTGTTAAAGAAGATCATTCCGAAGGAAAAGGAAGACAAATGAACCCACTCCGATCTTTTGTTGTATTTGTATTTCTTTGTAGAATTTTTCCCAACTCTAATGAAATGTTATTTGGTTGGATGTATCTTGTTATACACTAATGTTTCAGGTTCCATATTTTATTTTCCATTCCCTTAAATTATTTCTAAAAATCAAAAAGGTGGATAAGGAAAAAGAACTACTCCTATGGAGGGGAAAGAAAAATTTCTAAGTGAAATATTCTTAAAGAAAGTGGGATTTTCCCACTACGATGTTTTTCATTCCAATAATAATGAGAACTCCACTCCAGAAATTCAGAATACAATCCTTAGTGTTTCAATGCCTAAGGGGGATTTAGTTTTATTCACTTTCATTCATGAACAAAGGGAGATATGTTTTAATTTCAAAGCCTAATAAAATTTTTCAAAGTCCTTATATTATTTTATGTAAGGATGTTTGTGCTTTCCAAAAAGGGGGAGATTGTTGAGTCAATAAGGTTCTCCTTATGACTTTTACATTCCTTCTTTTTTTGAAAATCACAAACACCTTATAGTTAAGAAAATGTATATTTTACCTCCATAAGGAAAATTTTCTTCCATAAGTAAATTTACCCTAACCTAGTATTTCTTATACATAGAAATATTTTTCTTAAGTAAAAAAACCATATTCGTACCCAAAATCCCGGAGCCATATAATGTAAATATTTGGAGCATTCTGTTTTTAGGATTCGAATTCTGGATGAGAACTTTAATGAAGTTCCAATCTGAATTATGGACTCTGAACTTTCATGAGTTCTACTACGAACTCTTAAGTAGTTCGACTCCAAACTCTTAAGTAGTTCGACTCCAAACTCTTATGTAGTTCGACTCCAAACTCTTATGTAGTTCGACTCTGAACTCTTAAGTAGTTCGACTCCGAACTCTTAAGTAGTTCGACTCCGAACTCTTAAGTAGTTCAACTCCAAACTCTTAAGTAGTTCGACTCTGAACTCTTAAGTAGTTCGACTCCGAACTTTTACTAGTTAGATTCGAACTCTGCAAGTTCAGATTCCGATCTCTGGTGAAACCAGACTCCGAATTCTTATAAAACACAATCCAAACATTTCTTAACATAGACTCCGAATTTCATTTTGGTTAGACTCTGAATTTTTAATTTGCTTACACTCTGAAATTTTGTATAGATTTTACTTACATTTTCTCCATTTCAAAACGATGTCGTGCATTCAGTTATACATGGTTTGCTATAAAACGATGTTGTCCATCTGTTTCAAATTAACCTTTGGTTGAGTTACACATGTACAGGTCCCTCCGAATTTCATGGAAAATTTGACCGTTGGATGAGGGAGCCGACCGTTGGAAATTTTCCTATAAATAGAAGCTCATTTGAAAGAGCTCAATATATGATGACAAATGAAGTTAATCGATCTAGAGACCACACACTGTTAAGGTGATTTCTAGAGAGAGAATATTTTCATGCCTTGTGCGTACTGAACTACTCGTTCAGATTGCTTCGTGTGACTCCGAGGGTTGATGATTACATTCGAGGACTTCTGGGGATAGGAAGACAGAGGTGCCGACTACCTTGAAGTTCAAGGACTTCCTTACTGAGGGAGACAGAGGTTCCAACTACCTTGAAGTTGAGTTCTTGCGGGGATAGCAAGACAGACATTCTGATTTTCGTATCGAGGGCTTACCCTGGTGTGGGTAAGACAAACTTTCTTGAAAGTATAAATCAACGGACCTTTATCTAAGGTTGTTGGATACCCTTCTCTTTGGGTTAAAAGACTTATATCATGTTATTTGTAGTTTTACTACTTGTTTGTTTCCACTGAATATTGTTTTGTAAGGAAAGTATAACCCTCTTATATTTCCTTACACGTGTACTCTGATTAGTTTAGATTATATACGCTTTAAGGTAGAATCTTATATTTTTAACATTGGTTCCAATTCTCCAGTTGGTGATTAGAGGTGTTGTGAATTTACTTAGTTTAACTTTGTTAAACTTAGATTTTTCCTCGTCTAAGGAAAACATAGTTATCTGTAACCAACTTTAAAGGTTCCAAATGAATTTTTAAAGTATACAATTCACTACCCCTCTTGTATATAGAGAATCTGCATCATTATTTAGATCCTAAAATCATCATAATTCTCCTTATACATTATCTTGGGACACTCAGCCTTTATATTTCCCTTTCTTTTACATTCATAAGTGATTATTTCATTGGAAGTATCAAATTTTGTCCAATCCTTTTCCTAATGACCCTTTTGATCATACATACCTTTTTTAGTTGGGTTTTCTAAAGAATTTATTCTGTCTATAAAATTTCTTAAATATTCTAGCTATTTGAACCATCTCTTAATCACTTTTTCAATGTTCTTGTTTATCACTTGAACTTTTAGTTTAATCTTTAACTTTTTTACTTGTGTTTGGAGGAAGTAGATTTGAAAGAAACATATTTTATTTTGGGTTCATGATCCTCTTATTTGATGATTTTTAGTTTTTCCTCACGCCTCATCAACTTTCCAATCAGCTACATTACTAGAAACATGATGATGTTAAAATATTCTCTAATTGAAACATAAGTCCCTCTCCATATATCTGGTAAGAATGTGAGTGTTATCATGATTTTCTCATGGGCTGTAACAGCCATTCCAAGATAGATCATAGTATTCACAATTTCATTAAACCTAAGATACATGTCATAAATAGTCTAATCAGGCTTCATATTAAAGTTATCATATATAACAGTATATGTGTCAAGTCTTATTTTCTTAACACTAGAGGTTCCTTCTTGTGAAATAGATAAAGTGTCCAAAATTTCATGGGCTGTTTTAGATACAAAAATTCTATTAAACTATTCATCACTTAAAGAAAAATATAGATAATTCATGTCTTTTCAATTATTATTAAATGCAACCTTAGTTGGTTCATCCCATATAATCCTAGTAGTATCCAAAGTCTTATATTCCTCTATAATTGAAGATCCCAATCACAAAACCCATACATTCTAGGTGCATTTTAATTTTAATTTTCTAATGGGAATAATTTGTTCCATTAAATAATGTAGGTTTGTTGGTAGAAGAACCTTCCACTCAAATATCCATGATTGAGAAATAAGATTTTAACAAACTATATGTTTATAACTAACAAAAATTTAAAGATATTTATGAAGTTCCTAGTCAGGATCCAAGTATCACTGAGAGGGGGAGGGGGTGAATCAGTGATATCTTTTTCTTTTTATGTTTCCTGCTTTTTAAAACAACCTTCGCCTCCTCTTAAGGAGTATCTTCCCTACTGAACCAACACAACCACATGAACACAAGATTTATAAGGTTCACTACTCAACAAGAGTAGCTACATCATTGGTATGGTACAGAAACAATCCAGTAACACACAATCCACTAAAAAACAATCCTTTGATGTTGAATACAACGACTAGGATATACCCTTACACTCGTGAAGCACTTTGAAAACAATTCAATAGTGTGTGTGCTTCCTCTTAGCACAAATAGGGTAATGTAATGATTCTATTCTTCTTAATGAACTTTCACAAATCAAATCATTCAAAAAAATTATTCACTTTCCTATCCATAAGCTGGTATGAACCTCCTGGTGCAGACAACTTCTGTGCCACTTCCTACTTGCGCGCCTCCCTGCTTGCACGCCACCAGCTTGCATGGCTCCCTACTTGCACACCACCTGCTTGCGAGCCTCACTGCTTGAGCGCCACTTACTTGCACGCCACCTTCTTGTGTGCATACTCACTACATGTCCGCCACCATTGAGAACAGCTCATGACTTGTGCACTACCTTTGGATTATACACAAAAAACTTCTTTAAAGCACCTCCATTCTTGCGCTCCTCTGGAAACTTGTGTGACAAAACATGCATGAAAAAACTTGCACGAAACCCTACTTGTGAACTTTATAAATAACCCTCTTCTTAGGCGCCACTTCATATTGCGTGCCGCCCTCTACTACTTGTGTGATTAGAGAACACTCTACTACTTGAACGATCAGAGCTCTAACTTTCTCTTATGTTTTGATGATAATAAAATGAAGAGGATTATCGTCTATTTATATGCATTTTGGTGACTTGCGCATTGTTCCAGCACTTACAGGCCGCTCCATCACTTGCACGCCGTTCCAGCACCTGCGCACCGCATGCCGCTCTGGCACTTGCACGCCACTCCAACACTAGTTCGACCCTTTCTTTCATTTTTCATATTTTGATATGATGATGTTTGAAATATGACTTCCACGTAACATACACTTGCATGACACTCTTGCATGCCATTATACTTGCGCATCAGTTTATGACTTGCGTGCCAATTTTTAAATTGTGCGCCACCTTATTTCCTTTGTCATATTTTGAAGGGATGATCTTGCAATATGACTTGCGCGCCACTTACACTTGCACGCCAATACTTACACGCCCCTCTTAACTTGCGCACCACTTTATTTCTTTTCCCAAAATCACTACTTTACTCTCTCTACTTTTCAAAAAGATTACATCACAAGTTCTCCAACTTATGATTTTTGTGAAATATAAATCAGCAAAGCATCGCCATAGTTTACAAGTACTTTACAAAGTGAATTGATTTAGATTCTTTGAAAACAAAAGAAAACACTCTATAAAATCAAACATTTCTTGCTTCCTTATCCATCCAACTTGGTCCAAACAATTTAAAAACATAACAAAAATCATAGTTGAAAAAGATTTCAAAATAGATTTAAAATTTTGAAAACAACAACATTAAAAATATCTCTGGTCCCAAATATTGGACAATGTAGGACACTAATGAGGTTGTGGGTTAATTGAGTTCCTAACAAATTTAATGTTAAAAATTTTATGAAAAAGATTATCCCATGTAAAAATAAAATTTTCCAGTTAACCAAGGTAGTAAAATCATAATATCTTGGCTATTCAAATAGTTTCTTAAAAGATTGATTAATTCTTAGTTATAATAATATAACATATTGATAAAACTTTGGAAAATAAAATAACATAGAGGAATAATTATAACTACTATCCATGAATAACTATCATTTTAAAATTTTGTTTTCTGAAATATAGGTTAAAACTTAGAAAGAATTAATTGAAAAACACATCATATATAAAACCATAGGTTCATTATCAAGCAGAGACTTCATCCCCTCTACATGGGGATCACCTACAACTATGAAACCTATAATGATAAAGATTTTTATCCACAACCCCAAATGGGGTTAACAATAGTACACCAGACTGTCCATGACACAAGACCTCAACTACAGTTCTATGTAGGAACAAAAAATACAATCAGGTCACACATGACCTCTTACATAGTTCTATGTGGGATAAACAAGTGTAGAAAGATAGGTGTTTGAGTATATCTAGTATCCTCTAGTTTAGTGCATGAGATAATGTGTGTTTTACAAAAAGGTCCACACACTGATCAAAAATGTAATTAAAAGGTACATAACTGAGTAATATGAATTGGATAGAGTTTAGAAGGATCTATGTGTTATACAGTTCAGCTCTGGACTATTCGACGTATTAGAGTTGAAGCCCAAATCCTCTTCTGGATATAGACACTAAAAACAGAGTGTCATGAAGCATCATGTTTGGACTTCTAGGAGGGTGAAGTGTTCTTCCCCATCAGTTTAGTGAGATTCTACAGAGATGATGTAACATTGATGAATAGTGGTTTTCTGGTTCACAACAAACATGAATGAATAATTCTTGGTGTGTTCTTCATTTCAATATGTTTTTCATGGGGGTGTAGTTGTATATTATTGTGTATGCATGTCTGAACATGCATCTCTTTCATGCGATCTTCTTTGTTTCAATATAGTTTCAGCCGGAAAATGTGCATATTTGACATAGATATTGTACCTCATATTTGCGACAAATTAATTTAAGATGTCTACAAAAAAAGAATTAAACTTATTAGGTACATTATAATACTCAAAATATGATAGTTAAAAGTTATTTTAAATAAAATAAATTTTATAAATTCTATCGGAGACTTCTCAATTAGCATCTCTTTCTGTCGATGAATCAATCCATTGGTGTGTCATTCCTTATGTCTTTCAATGTGTCAGAGACTCATCATAACTGAAGGTGAGTCCTTTTGTTGGCAGGACAATTTCACTATTGGTGAGATAGTCCATTTGTATGTGTGTTGCTTTCACTATCAGCGAGTTATTTTATCAGTATCTCCATGTGTCGGTAGCACTATACATCAGTAGGTCAATTAAGCTGTCGGTGACTTATTTGAACTATCACCGTCTCATTCATTCTGTCTATGTCAGTCTGTTATACCTAGAAAATATTTTTCTTGGAGTATCTTATAACATAAAAATTATCAAAATGTATCCAATTTATATTGATGATAGGTAAACATAATTGCACATATTAAAACGTAAATAATCACGATTGAAATGTTTAGACATGATTAATATGAATTAAATAGATTTTTAATTATTAAAACCATTAATACTAGAGAGGGTGGCCAATAGTCTCACATGGGCCTACAATTTCAACAATGATATCTCATAAATAAATGTTTTCCTTTTGAGTTAATGACATTGAAAAAAATAGTTTTGACTCATATTTTAAAACCAAAATTAGACAATTGACCAATTCCTAGAAAATTTTGTTTATATGTTTTAAATAAAATATAATTAATAAGCGTTGATTTAGAAGGAATGAGGTTTTCTTCACTGATTTACTTACCCTTAGAGTTACTAGTAAAGGTAATGTGACATCCTTCTTGTTTATTGATTTGATTGAATTCAGTGATGTCACCACACATGTGTCTTGAGAAATTAAAATCAAGGAAGCAATATTCTTATTGGGTTTTGTTCAGAATATATCATTCTTAAAAAATAAAATGGATAAATTTTTGTTTAATCAAATGAATATCCATATACTAATGTAAGAAAATATTGATTTATGAATCCAACTTTGTATTGAACATGGTTTCTTTTGTAAATATTTGAAGAAAGCACAATTAAATTTTTCTCGCATGTCATGAATAATTTTAATAACATTCACAAATTAATCTACAAAATTTTTTAAAATATTTTTAAAATATATCTCACTAGGGACCTTTAATAAAAATAGTTTTTGAGGTATTTAACAAATATCTTGCATGATTTGAGAAAATTGCCCAACCCATTATTTTTTATGTCTTTGAGTGACCAAAATTTTACATATTTTATTTTGACCAATAGTGAATTTGGAAATGAAATTTTTGATGTTATTAATGTTTGATTTGATCTTATTGACAACAAGTGTTTATTCTTAAATTTAATGGATATTTCATTTTTATCTTTTATATGAATATCCAGTTATATTTGATGATGATATTTTTTATTTTGTTCTTTCTTGTATTTCTTATTGAGGTCCTTATAAAAAGAATAATGTTGGTGAAAAATATTTTCATATTGATAAAAAATGTTTTTTAGGTCTTTATAATTAAGGTTAATTGAGGTTATATAATAATAAGATATATCAAAATAATTATTTAAAGAAGAGGAAGATAGAGAAAAAAGAACAGGGGTTATAACCTCAATGTCTTCCTGAAAAAAATCCAAAAGGAACATAGTATAGAATTAAACTGAACTATTTAAGTAAGTCGAGTCCTTGTATTAATCACTTTTACTCCACATTGTAACTTTTATTGAATTTTTACCTTGTTTCGTTTCGTTAATATTACCTTCATTGTCAGGGTATTTTGGCTTGATATTACCTGACTTTTTTCATTTATAGAATGAAACTTATGGTTCCACCTTTTGATTTACCTACTTCGTTTGAGAGGAATATTTCAAACTCTTTAATAAATAATTCATATTATTTGATGGTTGAGTAAAGTCTTCAACTTTACCTTTTTATGAATAATTATTGATAGATTTCATGGTGATTTTATTCATTACTTCTTTAACTTCATTTGTTTATTTTTCATTTTGGTGTTACATTATAATTTCATATTTCAGTTGGAATCCGATGAGTTATTAGGACACCTCATCTTCACATCGTTATCTAATTATATGGTTGTGGTTTTGGGTTTCCAATATCTTGGTACAAAATATATTATCTTTTTCACTAGGGTTTCCATAAATAAATCATCACCAATACACATTCCACTTTTGAAAATTTCAGTAAACCGTATAAAACTTCTTGTCATAGATTCATTTGGATTTATAGATAAACTATCAAAATCATAATGATACATATCCATTATAGTGTCTTTAACATTATCTATGCCTACATGTGTGACTTCTAATAATTTTCATATATCTTAAGATCTTTTTCATGTGGAAACCGGATTAAAATCCTTACAAACAAGATCATAATGTAATAATTTCATTGATTTTATATTAATTTTGATGATAGTAAGACAATCAGAGGTCTACTTATCTTCATGTACTTTAGTTAGAACGTATTCATGCATTATACTTTTCCAAATAGGCTAACTGATACTACTAGAAAAGATAACATATGATTTTTTCTAATAGGAATAATGCATTCCATCAGAAATAGGATCATATAAAAAATAATTAGATTCCACTTTAAAAATATCTTATTTTGAAATTGATTATAATATGAAAAAAATTTCAAGTCAATTTTGAAAAAAAACCTCCATATGACAACAACTTTTTCCATATTATATTATAAGTGTGGATTAAATTTCCATTAAGAAATTAAATGTGGATAGAAAATCTAAAAACAATTTTATATAATAGTTGTAATGATAGTGAAATTAATTAAATAAAATCAACTGTGAAATCAATGAGAAATTTTATCTAATATATAATGTTAATATAAATATTAATTAAGATATTATCCTGAAAAATTGATTGAATAGAATTTATAATGTTATGAAAAAATATATATAATGATGAAAAAAATATTGTAAGGAGAGATGCAACACAATTGATAAGGAGTTCAAACACAATTCAATGCATGCCTCTATATTCCCACCCCTAAAATAGATTGGGCAATGTTACTAATCCACTGATCATAGCAGTAATAAAGAAATCCATCCCATAGTATTTTGGTTTTTCATGTCCATATTGAGATTCTTCAATATTCGACGAACCTGTCCCACATTTTTATGGTAGTAAGAACCCATCGAATAAGGTGGTGAGAATAGATAAAAATTTCTTGATGGAAATTATTTAGAAGAAAATAAAAATATCTTATATTGAAGATTATAATTTCAGATGAGATAATTAAGAAAAATGGAAAAAAAACTTTGAGAGATTGAGAAAAGTGAATAGGGCTTTAAAAAGATTTTGAGATGATTGGAAACTAAATTATGATTTTATCAGAGAGAAATGTTGGTGACCAATGTGTTATACCAATATTACAAGGACCTCATTTTATAGGATCAAATTAGTGAAGGAAATTATTAAATTCATAAGGGGAATTGAAGATATGAAAGAACACTATTATAGCATTTATATCTATAATAAATTCATTATAGTACTAGAGGTCACAATTTCACTAGATACCTATTATCCTTTAATGGGATATATGTGGTCTACATGGGGTTTTTGTGCAGTTTCGGAAACAACATCGGCTAGAATCTACACCTTTTTAGGGTAGCTAGTGGACATCTATTGGAAGAGGATGGATCTTACATCACCATTTTTGGATAGTGGGATGCCAACATGTAGTCGATTGTTCTTCTACTCACCAAGGAATATGAAAATAACGCACTGGCTTGTCGGTGCACTTCAATAATAAGCCGATACTACTAGATCTTTCCCATCATCACAAGGACCCTACCGATAATCCATCAATTCAGATCTATATAACTTCAAACATGATTTGAAATTCTAATAATATGTTAAATGGAAGGTCAAATCCTTCTACATGACTTCAAATTATCTTCAATATTTCAATGATTCCCATCACATGATATTGAAAATAAACACTAATAATCAATCAAATAAAATAATTAGAAACAATAATGGGTATGTATGATCATTGAAACACCATGAGAGGTGAGGTTATAATAAAGAGGATTCTATTCAATCCATGAAACCTCTTTTGACTACCCAAGACGAAGCAACATCGCAGATCATTGCTCGTATCAAACATGGTTCTAAGAATAATTTTTCATGTTAGTTCAATTTGAGGTAACATACATCTAGAGACAACCATTACAGTGATAATAGTGATTGGTAATTAGATTTATTTAGAATAAAGGCCTAACATTCATATACATGCTGAACTGATAGCACAAAACAATATTCCCATTCTTACTTGAGGAATCACTCTTACCGACCCCAGATGGGGTCACACAATCACTTTTTATGGGTATCGATGCCGAAAAATACTTGGAAACAGTGGCCTTATACACCATATCCATGATAGTAGTCCATCTATAATACATCTCTATAGAACTAAGATCTGGATGAATTCCACTAGAAATGAACTATGTCTTGTTAGAATCATTAGTATCTAACTTAAGAGAAAAAGTAACAAAACCATCGAAACAAAAATTATACCCCTTTATTTGATGATCTTCCTACTAAACACCCAACAATTCCATCATCATGGTAGTCTCACCACCTTGAGGGGAACTCACTATATGAATGTTTCCCTAAAATATCCCTTAGAAAATTTATAAAATGTATACAATTGGATAGCGTTTTTCATTCATCCAAAACACAAACCATCAAAGAAAGGATTAGTGTAACTCACTATACAAGATCATGGATTTATAAGATAATCAAAGATCTATTTGATATTATTTAACCACTCCATCACCACATGTGATCCTTTATCACCACTAAACACTAGAGTATGCCAATTTATAAACTCTCACATGTGATCCACATGTTTAAAATACATAGGACCTACAATTCCATAACAAGTATAGTTAGATTCTGTGGATGAGAAGAGTGTATCTTGATCCTGAGAAAGACTACTAGAGATATTCCCCTATAACCCCTTTGACTCAATTATGGGGTTCACATTCTAAAAACAAAATAAACACAACATTTAATCGAATCATGAAAAATAACAACATAATGGAAAAATTAAACCAATTAAATAAAAACAAATTACAAAAAACCCTTTGAATTATCATTTAAAAACCAATAATAAAAGGATATCATTTCATGAAAACCAATTTCCATTTGAACCAGATATACCAAAACATATAACAATTTCACCACCTAAAACCCATGGAATAATTTTCATGACAAATATTAAAACCCATAAATCATTTATAGAATTTAAATCATCCACACTAGTGTATGAAAACATTACAAGGACAGAATTTTGAAAAAATAATTTTTTTCAAAACAAACATAAATTACCCATGTACAAAACATAGATTTAATAGAATGATTAAACAGCCTTCAAAATCCACAAAAACCCACTCAAACACTATAAAAAAGACCCAAAAAAGAGTGTATAAAACCATAAAAGGAGATAAAAATATTAAATACCCAACTTTATCCACTACGAATGGTTTAGAAACAAAATGTGTCAGACTGTGTGCCAACTGTTCAAGTTCTACTATTGTTTCTATGATCATTTTTCAGGGGTTGTGAGTACTTTTAAAGAATATGAGATTTAACCATGAGCCCCATGGAATTTCGTTATCTTCACTATTAAGTGATTAATTTATCTGATATGTTTTCTAGTTTCTTATAATATCCAAGATTAGTAAAAAAACACATGAAAGAAACTCAAAACTAGTTATCCATAATAAAAAATGTCATGATTAAAATTCCAACCACCTAGGATACTCAAGGCCTTACATGGGGAAGAGTAGGCCAAGTACTCTACCACACCCACCACTCTATCTCTAACCGTATTAGCTCCAACATAAAATTACCTCAGAATTAAAATAGGTTCTTTGATACCTTTTTATTACTGAATTAACATTTGATAACCATATACATCACAAGATTCATTCCACCATAAGGTCTGAAGTGTGTTCCCGATCACATCAGGCTAAAGTCGAGCACTGGCACCTAAAAATTAAAAAATTTAGAAAAATATAACAATCATTAAAAACTGTGTTTAAAAAAATTTAAATTGAGAACCCATCATGAAGTCTCCTTAAATTTTATAAAAATAAAAAAATTAAAAAATAGAGATAAAAAAGTCATTGAAACTATAGAATAATCAAACACACCAAATTATTTTATAACGAATTTTTTGAATAAAAGAAAATATTTTTACAATTATTTTACAATTAAAAATGAGGAAATGAAACTAGAATGAAACAAATTTTGGAGGACTAAAAATAAAATAAAACACATGTCATGAAACAGGTCAGGTGATATTAGGTATAAAATCTTAACATATCCATGGGCCTCTAAAATAACCACAATTACATGGTAAAAATTGACATCCCATGGGATAGTGGTGGAAAGAAAACCTATGGGATGTTCCAAGAATTTCTTACAAATGAGTAACATGACCAATTAGCCAGAAGGCCCCAAGAACACCTCCCTATACACTTCATGCTATTGACTAGAAGTGAGGGTGTATATATGTAATATGCAGATACTATACACTCTTTATCATAGTGAAACAAAACAGAAATAAAAGAGAAATATGAAATTAGAGAAAAAATAAAAAATTTCATGAATCAGTAAAGAAACATTATGTACGAATAATGTCATGGTGATAAAGAACATAAACCCAAAATGTTATGGAAGTAGTAATACATGAATTACTAGGCTAGGAAAGAAAAAAATAATGGACCAATAACAATTAATGATCAACAGAATCTTGAGTCCCGATTCAAAACATTAATCCCATTCTAAAACCTAAAACAAAAATCAGGAATTTACAACAATGTACCTTACCCTTTCATGTCATGTACCCATGAAATATGCACAAGTACTATATGGACACCTAACAAGGGTTCTCATAAAAACCATTATTCCACCACAAAAAAATATAATGAAAAATTAATCTAATAATATAAGAAGCATTTTTGTGAAAATATAAAATTTTATTGCATTAATATAATAGTAACCCAATCGTGCTTAGTCTCCTTTTTGGATAATTGGCTAAAACTGCATATTTCAGCCTAAGATGGTTTCCTATGATCATGTGGCATTTAAAATTTTAACATACCCGAGTCATGTATCCAAGGAACCCATGAATAAGTAATGAAAATGAATTCATGGAACTAGTCTCGATATTCCCTCAAAATGCACCCATTTCAATCTATTCATTCGTAGACATTAGTTCTTTGAACAAACACATACTAATCAATAAATGATGTTTAACTATTAGGTTTGAGAGTAATACAAAGGTTAAACACTTGTAATTATACTCCTAATAGTGTCTAACAAGTGTAAGCAATGTTATCCTTTAAGTTTAGGGAAGGTATCAATTATAATCCAAGAGGCTATCCCAAAGATTTCCCTATATGAGGAAATTAACCAAAAATGGGAGATAATATTATGAATTCAATTTTTTTTAGATATCAAGATGAAGCAGTTAAAAATATCCATGTATTTTCAAGATAGTATGACACTGACTAGATCTAAGATGGGTTTACCACTTGGAATTCAGATCAATGAACACGATTTCATCCTAATATTCTTCTCAAGGATTTATAAAGAGGGAATCCAAGGCTCAACTGATGCATGTGTCGTTACCACCTCTGACCAAAGATACCTTAACGAGGAGAGAGATATAATTACCAATGATTCTTTCCAACAGTCGTCCATGAGTTGGAAACAAGCATCAAGGGTATAAAAATCTAATGAAATGGGAGGCATTACCCACTATAATAATATAAAATCGAATGATAAGATGAATCATACACATGTATATCCAGGAAACAATATAAAAAGAAACAAATAACATACCCCATAAATATTTAAATGAAATGGTTATTGATAAAATTATTTAAAAGTATATAACCAAAAGAAAAACTAATGCAATGACCCTACAACCTTCAAAAAATGTATAAGATAGTGCAGTCAATAATGATCCATGTAATCTTTATAGTAACCTAAAAACTAGTTTATATTATATGGTTGAGAATAAAATTATACTCAGTGGAGAAACTAATGTATCTCATGCACATGTGAATGATTCAAAAAAATTCACTCATGAGAAAATAGTACAACAAACATAAACAAAATAGGTCAACTATCTATTCCATCATATCCAAGGAACACATAACAAGTAACACAATCCTGGTATAATAGAATATTAAGTAGAATGTCGAAGAGGGAACCCCCCACAACTTTCCCACCAACTTACCACTCACACACACACAAATATTATGTAATGGAACTCACATCACTTATAAATAACATATACTACCATTACACAAGTGAAATCACATCACGTCACCCCAAAATACATATACCACCACCCCAAAACATTAACACATCTCATCATTCCAAAATACACCCAGGACATCACATCAAAATCAATTCCATAGACAATAAAGTAAGGTATCAAGAACCTGAAGGAAATAAACCTTATTCCCTCATCCTACAATGCATGACCCCTGAAATAAGTCACCCTACAGTACGATCATATCCCATACTGCTTGAAGACAGCCAGGAAATCACCTAGTGAACTAACAGATCTCTGACCTTCACATCATGTGAATATCTACAATCCTAAATTAGAGGTTGCGGAAGAGTAGGTATCCATCCATCCATCTTCATCACTGGGGTATTGGTAAAAACAACCTCAGTGTAAATATATGGGTGTCATCACATAGTTCTTGATGTGTGTGGGGTGCATATAACAATAAAAAGTATTATAAACATATATACATATATTCACACATAAACCAAATCTAAGAGTTCAAAGAAAAACACTAACAAACTCCCAATGTCCCCACTTTCTTTTCCACCTATAAATGTATAACACCACACAAACCACAAGTCACAAATCCCATTTACTACCAACCCCATTATCCATCCCATCATTTCATTATTTATCATTAAGCATTATAACCACAGAACCCATCATTTATTTGTTCATTAGTCATTTCTATCCCATTAACCAAACCAAACCCCACCAATTTCAATCATTATTAATTATTTTTTCCATAAATCCCCAAAAATCAAGAACAACAAAACTACATCACACAAGAAGATCATCATTTCCATAGATCCATCACCTCACTTCTCGAAAAGAACAACCAACACCTCGCTCTGAAAAATGAAAATCCAAACAAACCATCACCTCACCACCATAAAAGAATCAAAAAACCAACCATCACCTCATCCAACCCAAGGAATGTTTGAACAAACATCACCTCACATATCTAAATGAACCACCAAACAAACATCATATCACCCCATTATGAATAACACCCATACATTTTTACCCCACAACACAACCACACAACATAACATATCAATGATCATTTTATAGATTATAAAAAGAGAATTTTATCACATTTCACTTTATATATGGGGAATATCAAACAATACATAATATATAGGAAATAATTTTATTAAAAAAATATAATTGGTTATCCAATATATATTTTGGGGTGATATCACATAAACATGATTTATACTTTCCGTATAAAAAAACTATAGTGAAACAAATGGTTCCCAACATCTACGATTTTCTATAAGGAATTCTGACTATAGAAAAACTAAATCCCAATAATATAAAAGATTTAAAAGAATATGAATCATTACCCTTCCCAATATATTTTAATTAAATAATTAATTTATCTAGATTTAGAGAGCGTAATCCATCCCCTATAGATTAACAAGAGAAAACCCCTCCCGTGTGATATAAAAAAGTGATATATGAGGGATTCACTACCATAGAAGATATTTATGATCTCGGTTCACAGCTTAGGGTGAAGAAGAAATGCTCAAAAACCACAACTGTACAAAAAAACCATAGATCATCCTACACTTCAATAAGGTATATCAGAAAAACATACCATACTCATACCCCAAACAGAAAACAAACCACCACAGGGTATATCTGAAAGAAGAATAATAAAAAAACCATTGGAATGAGAATATAAAGTACCAAATATCTCCAAAAGGGATCAACCACAACCAACAGTTAGAAGTCGGAGGAAGGGGTTTAAGATCCTCTAAATTATTCCTATGGTTTACTCAAAATGAGAGAAAAAATACATGGTCTAATGAGGAAGGATTCAGATGAATGAACTCTTTATAACATGGAACTCTACACTTATACATTGTGTAACCCAATCATGGCTTGAAATCAATGGGTTTTCTAAAAATTAAATATTCTTCCAAAATTCACAACACCTAATCCATTATTTAGTTAAACGTCATCAATTTCAATCATGATGTGAATGAATTTTATGCATACCCCCTCAACCATATAAAAACTATGAAACTGGCCAACTGCACAAGTGGTGAACCACTGATTCACATATTAGACCCCTTTAATGATTTGAATTTCCTATAATAGCCCTTATGAACCTAGAAATACTATGAATTCTCCTCAAGTATCCTCTGAAACACCTCAAATAACCTAAATATACAATGTAATAGTCCAGGAAGGCACAAGTCATTACATCATATACCTCTCTAATAATTCTTAACTTCATGAATCTATAACCAATATATAAGGAAAGAGGTCCAAATAATAACCAATTGAGATACATATTAAGGATATTATTACTCCACGACATTGCCACCAGCCATTCACATCAATTGAAATACTTGTTAAACACACTACATAGTCATAAAATGCATCCTTCTGAAAACCACACCGCCGCACAACTATATCAACCTCCAAATAGTCGAAAAGAATAATCTCTATAACCAACAAGCTACACCCCCCAAACACTTGAACCATGTAATTCAATCCTCCACGTTAAGATACTATCCCCTTTGGGAAAGATCGAATCGCCCAAATAGACTTAATCACATCATAGTTAATGTGTCTCGATTAAGAATCAGGTCCTCCCCATTCTATATGTTATAACTTTATCGCACATCATACATCAAGATAAATAAAAAACTCATAACATAGAATGATCCAAAAAGAACATCACAAGAAAAAAATAGTTAGGTTAAACTCAAAGAAACATTGAGTACTGAGACCAAATCTACATCTCTTACTCCTGAGTACTCTTCTTCATGACAATATACCTCTACAAAACATTATCCAAGGTAAGGGTTCATCCATGTAGCACCTTCTCATATATATCCAAGATATTTACTAGTCGCTCCACTAACATCACACCATCATAAACATCTGACACTCTCTATTTAATTACCTGGGAGTCTTCATGAAGTTATTGTTGAATATGAGAGACATGGAAGATATCATGGATCCTCTGTAACCTCAGTGGAAATGAAAACCAATATTCCTAATTTTTAACTCACAAAAAATAACAAAAATAGACCAAAATGTGAGACCTATTACACCCCGTCGAAACCTCCACTACCCATGCAGAGGGGAGACTATCAAGAAAACATAGTCTCCATGTTTAAACTCTAGGGGCCTACACCTATGATCAACACAGAAATTTGGCTAGCCTTGTGCTATATTATCATATCAAGAAAAATATGAACCATTTCTGTTGTGATATGTACCGCATTGGGAATAATAACAGATGCATCCCGAACCTCTGTCCAAGTAAATGGAGAATGAAACGGTCAATCGTAGGATGCCTTAGACCATTCTATGCAAATGGATGAGTGGTAACTCTTATTATAATAAAATTTAACCAAGGGAAGGTGATTTTTCCATGATTCATCATTGTATAAGATGTAATATTGTAACATTTATGCTATGATATTGATGGTTCTCTCTGTATTCCAATCTCTTTGAGGGAGGAAAGTAGGGATGAGTCATAAAAGAGTTACAAAAACATGATGTAATCCCCTCCAGACTTGTGAGATAAAACATTAAACATGACCCAATATAATAGACCTTATAAATCTAGTAAAACACATCACCTAATCCACATACAACTTATACATATAACCCTCTATGCTTGACTCATTGATCAGTAATAAGTACAATGATTTCATCAAATGACCTGTGATTAACTATATATAATCAAAACCTCACAATGATTGGGGTAACCATAGGATGAAATAAATTGACAAGTAATACCATTTCCAAATAGGAGAATCCAATGGATTAAATAAAATTTGGAAAATGATGCTCAAACTTTACCTACTGGAAAACTAAAATTTTTTCGAAGAACTATGACACCATCCATTTCATCCATGAAAACCAAAACCACATCCTCAAACCACGACAAAATTTATATAATCTTTGGTGTACCACCAATGGTGATATAGGGAAACATGAGGGACCCCCTTTCACATTATTAGAGGAAAAACCAACTTCTCATTTAGTATCATCTGGATCCAACCATACAATGACCATCTCATTAAAGAAGCACCAAGGTCAACACCATCACAAATCACATATTCCCTTATGTCTCCACACTAAGACTCATCCACAGTGAAAATAATATAATACTTAATATTAATCTAAAACATGTCTTCTAATATCATATACCCATTAATGAAAATTCATGGCTTCTAACTCCTCCATTCCCTTGAAAACATACCCAGACTCTTGAATAACATCCTTCCAAAACATTATACTCATAGAATCATCCAAAACATACCATTTTACAAAGGTCTAAGGGATTTAAAAATTATAATCATGAAAAAATTTCATCTAATTTTACTTTATAAAATTATGATCATGGTCATAAGATATATACCTCAAACTTTTATGATCTGTGAAGACCAAAAAACACTCACTAATTAAGTAATAACAAAAAAGAATCAATGAAAACAAAACCAATCTAGCACTAGATCATGGGTGTCAAAGTTACACTCATAGGGGTGAAACTAAGTAGAACTATAATAGATCACTTCCCTATGATACATCAACATGCCTCCTATGAACATATGGGAATCATCGTAAAACACCTCAAAAATCAAACCCATCTTAGGTAAATAAAGCAATAGAGAACTGACTAAATTCATATTCTTGTAACTGAATTATTCCTAGAATTGTCTAGTTCACACAAATTTTTGGTTGTTATTGGTAAATGATGTTAATTGGGATTAAACTTGATATAAATAAATCAAAAATCTATGATTATATCCTGTAAAAGAAATAGACCTACAACACTCTGCTACATCCTTGTATTATTACTATGAAAAAAATTCCTTGACTTTCGGTGGGTCCACTGCCACAACCTTCCATGACACCACATGCCCAAGGAAATAAACCAGTTCATCCAGAACTCACACTTGGAAAACTTTTCATAATGATGGTGGTGTTGAAGGAAAAACAAAAATCATAGAGATTCATTGAATTTCCAACCTTTTACATCGAGTATAATGAGATATCATTTATGAATATGATAAAGAGCCTGTCTAAGAACTCATAGAACAAGGAGTTGATAAGCCCCATTAACAGAATAGGAACATTTGTAACATTTACTGAGATGAATAAAAACTCGTAGTTCCCATAAAATAATCTTAAGGATGTATTCATGATATCACCTTCCTTCACCATCATAAAGTGACAACAAAACCGAGGGTTTATCTTAGAAAACCAACTCACCCATCTCAGTTGGTTGAAAATATTATCTACCATGAGAAGAGGGTAACGATTCTTAACTGTAACCTGATTCAAATTTCATTACTTTATAAAAATACTTATAATATCATCTAAATTGTTAGAGGGAAAAAAGTATCACACAATAGTGACACACTAGGTCATATGAAACCCATATAAATCATATCATCCACCTATAGCCTCAACTCACACAACCCAATTTTCATCAGTTGTTAGGGTGATATAGAAACCAGAGATGTGTCTATCTATAAATATATCCCAATCCTTAAATCATATCGAGGAAGTAGTTTCCTAAAAACCTATGGTAAAATATCAATGAACTCCCCCAAATCCATGGGAACAACCCCAAATTGATATTCAAATGATAACACTTCCATCATTGAAATAAGGGGATCCACGCATTGAATACCCACCAGAAAACACAAATGAAAAAAACCACACGTTGGCCATCCACATCTAGGAACATGACTATCCATTTGAATATTTCAATAAAATATGAAATGGAATAAATCTAATCGATTTTTGGGATGAAATCGTATAGTTTCACCCGTAGCAAGAAAATATCCCCAATAGACTGATGTAGCCCCATCATTAGTCTACACCATCGGTGCACATAAAACAATGATGTTTTGAATACGAATGGCCTAACCAAGAATATGGGAATGATAAGATTCTATATTTCAATTAATTTATCCTGGGATAAAGCAGTGGAAAAAAATTCAAATCATTTGAATCCAATAATTCACAAACAAGGGTAGATGATAACCTAAGCATACGTCGAATGATATCTGGCCCCTCTAACACTGCTTCTTCCACTATGTGAAACTGACCAAATCCAGGTCCTCTAACTCTATACATAGACCAACTACATGAAAAATATCATGTATGTTCCCATAAACATGAGGAAAGTCATGAGGTTGACCTATACCCACTCTATATCACCTCATCTGAGCATACGCCTACTCCCTCTCTACTGAAACGGTCTCGCTTGAAACTACTGTGGAGGTTGACACTAATCCTATATGGCACCACTAAACTAATCTTGAAGAATGTATAAAAATTGAATCTACTGATGTCTATGAACCCCATATAAATAACAAAATGGACTAATATATCTAGGAAACAATGGAAACCACTGGCCACAAAAGTTCATAAGGGAAGCTACTAAGGTCCACTCCCTACTATTCGAAACCTAGAAGGTCCTAGTTCCTTAGATCTTCCTCTTAAAATATGCTCCTTGATGAACCCTTATGATTTCCCACTCATGGTAAACCTCTACATAAGTGCATCTGTTCAGTCACAAAAAACTTCTTATTAACATCCCTAAAATTTTGAATCGTAAAAAGTGTAACTACATACTGGATAGAAGGATGAAGTCCCTCCACAAGATGTATCACATGAGACTCCTCATCTCTTTAAATATCCAGAGAAAATTGGAAAAGGTCCTTGAACTTGTTTCTCAACTAAAAAAATGACATACTACCCTACAGAATATAATGAATCTCCTACCTCTTCATCTTCTTTATTGTCAATGAAAGGAAATCTTCCCAAAACACTTTTTGAAAGTTGACGCACAAAACATATGCCTCCTTCTGCTCACCCAAATATGGCATCCACCACTGATGTGAAACTACCCACATATGACAAAATGAAAAAGGGAACCAATATCCCACTAGGTATTGAATCAAATTCAATGGGATATTGATCTCCTATATCCAACTCTCTGCCCCCAGATCTGAAACAATTCCTTACCACTTATTCATAGATTTCCACTAGTACACACGCAAGTGCCTTTATTAGTCCTCATTCTAGTTTTCAAGATCAACCCTATAATGATCAAATAGATCTTCTTACTAAACCACTACTACCTAAACCACATGTGGAAGACTCATAGTATCCATAGTCAAATAAGGAAACTAATATTTTCTATGTCCAGGTAATTTTTAATTTTATATAGATTCATTTCAATTCACTTTATTCATTTAAACCTTACTAAAAACCCCAACTCAAATTGGAACCCAAATCCTCATTATGCATTCAAATCTCTTAGGTCTCTACCCTGAAAATAATCTCACCTCACTTGGTTATTCAATAAGATTAGAGTCCATGCACTGGATCATGGGGGCCCCAAAAATCTCATGTCCTATCTGGTCTCCATGTCTTATGTCACATACCAAGGACAACTGTCTTTGTCTCTATACCAACGCATTAAAACCCCAACATTCCAACATCCAAACACCACCTTATCTCTCAACCAACACCTTTTATACCTCTTTATCATGGATCTTTCCTTCCATAACAATGGGAGAGAGATAGTAACCCTAGAGTCATGCCTCCAGTAGGCCCATGGATGGAGACTAGTACTAAGTGTATAAAAATATCATGAAATGGAAGGCATTATGATCTATAATAATATATGATATGGAGATAAGATGAATCATCCATAGAAAAATATATAAAACTACATAAAAAAGAAACCAAAACCACCCCACATGCATGTATAAATGAAACTGATAATGATAAAAGTCTCCAAAAGTAAATACCCAAAATAAAAGCTAATGTAGTGAAACAGAAACTACCTAAAAATGTATAAGATAATACTTTCCAACATGATCTATGTAATCCTCATAGAAAGCTAAAAATAATTTTATATATTTAGGGTGATCATACAAGTGTACTTAGTAGGAAAATGAATGTCTCTTATACACATGTGAAAGAAGAATACTAATGCACCCATAAAAAACAATCGAACCAAAACACCAAAACATGTCTACTATCCATCCAAACCTCACTATGTAATTATCATTAAATAATTAAATCCATGCATATCATAATAATTATAAGAATATCAATAAAGTGTTATATGTACTTTTTTTCCACTAGTTTCCCACTCTGACACCCCAACTTTGTACGTCTTGGTTCTCTCATGCCTTTCGAATAACATATACCCCCCCTACAAGCAAGGTATCATCATGTTAAGGTAATAGAAACCCAGTCCACCACCCCATAACATGGTCACATCTCATCCTACTAGAATACACATGTGCCATCACATGAGAACCACTACCATAACTAGAGTAGTACCGTGTCATGAGCATGATAGAAATAAACCTCTTTCCCTCATCCTACCAAGACATAACCCCTCAATAAGCCACCCCATAACATCATCATATCACATCCCACCCACAGACAGTTAGGCCATAAAATAGTGCGCTGATAGACCTCCATCCATTACAACCTATGGATATATTCTTTTTTTGATAGAGATATAATTCAAGAGAGGGTATCCATACAAACATCCTCATTAATATGATGTTGAGAAGAACACCCTTTGTGTGAATATATAGGTGTTAGTACATAGTGCTCGATGCGGATAGGGTGAATACAGAATCCAAAAGGAATATAAAATTATATACATATAAACACACTGAATCACAACCTATGAATTCAAAATAAAACATTAACCAACTCATTACATCCCCACTTTTTCTTCCACCTCTAAATTCATAACACTACAAAAGACACAAGACACATATAAAATTTACAAGCTATCCAATTATCCCACCCTTCATTTCATTATTTATCTTCAACAAAATTTAACTACACATACCATTATTTATTGGTTTATTAGTCATTTCCATCTCATTAAACAAATATAACCCCTACCATTTCAATCATTATTAATTAATTATTCCATCACTACCATCAAATATATATTGATTAATCCAAACCTAAAAATTATCCCATAACTCCTATATAACTATCTTTATGAAACGCCAAAATAAAAACATAAAAACCATCACCTAGCTGATCTAAATCCATGTACTAACAAACCATCACCTCACCACCCCAAAAGCTAGAACAAAAAACAATCACTCAACCACCCAAAAAGCATCGAAAAAAATTTCATCTCTCTCCCCCAAATCAGGAAAAAAAATCATCACATCACAATATGCCACACCACATCACAACAACACATCATATCCCCATACCAAAACCACACACCAAAACACATAAAATATAAATTATAAAATTTAACAAAGGGATTTTTATTGCATTCTCATTATTTTATGGGAATTATCGCCGAATCCAAAAATAAAGGGGTAACCATTTTAGTAAAGAAATACAAGTGGTTATCCAATTTACATTTTGTGGTGATATCACAACAACATGCAACAAGGTTTCCATATCAAAAACAACTATAGTATAGGAAAAGGCTCCCAATAACCATGTATTTAAGAAGGGTTATTCATACCATAATAACAAAATATCATAAAAATATAAAATTTGTAAAAGAATGAAACTAATTCCTCTTCCACATAAATTTCAATTAACCAATTAATTAACTTTGTTTAATACAACACAAACTATCCCCCATAGATAAAAAATATTAAAACCATTATGAATTCTATACCAAATGAGAAATGATTGATAACCTTTGATAAAAGAGATTTATAATCTCACTGAACACTATAAGGTGGGGATGGAACACCCTCAAATAAAATCACATGAAAAACCCATAGATAAACCAACAACGCATCAAGGGTTTTAAAAAACACAGGCCATACTAACACCCGAATCTAAAAACACACCACCAAAGAAGATCTACGAGATAAGAAAAATAAAATAACCTGATAATGATAGGATAAAACACCATTGATATCCTATAAGAATCCACTAGGAAAAACAAATCAAAGAAAGATATAGGGTGATGATGATATTTTGACAGTTTCCTAGGGCTCTTCCAAAATGTGGGATAAAAACTATTGGTGAATGAGGAGTGATTAAGATAAAATACATTTTTAAAACCAATAAATCGAAAATTTCATGTTTTGTAACCAATTAAATATGTGAAATACTTGGGTTTTAAGAAAATTCCATCTTCTTATGAAATTCAGTTCACCGCGATCATTATTTAATTTCACGTTTTAAATTTCATTCATCATGTGAATTTGTTTCATGTGTTCCCCCACATACAGATAAATTCCATGAAATTAGATAACCAAAAAAGTCACGAAACACCAATTTACATAATTTACCCCTTTCACAATGTGAATTTCTTTAATTAGATCTTCTATACCTTTAACTATGATGAAACATTCTCAAGACATCATGAAACCACCTCCAACACCCAAAACCGGAAAAGTAACAGGTTGAGATGGTAGGGACCATTTCATCAGTTCTCATCATTAATGGTGTGATCAAAAACCATAACATCTAAAAATAGAATCCATGTATGTAAATCATTATTTCAACATAAAACAATCATATCAATTATTTTTTCATAATTAAACAACAACCATAGATATATCTCCAAACACTGTCTATGACATACACATATTATAATATTTTTTAAATCCAATACTTTTGAATTTCATACTAAAAATGTGTTTAAAATCATGAATTTATGCTTGTAACCATTTTTTACTTCCCCATTGTAACACCCCAGGCTTCCACGGTACGCTTCTTTTTAATAAATCAATAGCTTGTGTTTCACGCAACATCAAGTTCGAGGACAATATGACTAGATCTTTCAGAAGTAGTTATGAATATAATTAATGAAATTATGAATTTTATATATTAAAAATAATTTTAATATTCAACTCATTTTTTTCTTCAAAATGTTATAAGAACAAATTCAATTTTTCTTATGGAAGAAGTATTTTTCAAAAAATACAGTTTTACATCCTTTTAATAAAGAACCCATTTCAAATCAAATATTTTAAATTTTTATATGCTTCATTTGAAAAAAGCTTCTTCTTTAGAAGTGGGACATAATTTTTTTTTGGAAAATGTTTCGGTTTTTCTTTCTGATAACATTCATATTTTAATGAATAGTGTAAAATACTGCATTTTAGTTCAAAAATGCATTTTCATTTAATTTATTTATATTGTTTAATTATCCTTTTAATTAGTTTTAAATGTATAATTATATTATTTTTATCATTTAATATAATTCACATTATTTGAATTATTGTTATATTAAAATTGGATATAAACACATGTTAATATTTTGATGATTTTATGTTTTCAAAAAACAATTTTCATATTTTGTCAATGGGAGTAAATTTTAAATTAATTACTAAAACTTGTGTTTTTTAAATCATGAAAAATGGATTCAATATTTGGAATCAGTGGGACCAAATTTTGTTAATAGGATAATTTTTTTTGCTCATTAGGAATAATAATGTTTGTAATTATATTTATTGCAATGGTTAAAGGTAAATCAAGTAATTAGAGGTAAAAATAATATTATAAATTTACGATAACAAATATAAAAATCCAATTGGATAACTAAATTCAACACTTTTCATCTATGGTTAAAAATAAAACCAGTCAATTTCCACTTTCCCATGAATACAACATGAATATAATAAAAATTAATGAATGTGACAAAATTAAAAATTCTCATTTTATATTAGTAAATTAATTTTAATATATTGATAACCAGGAGATACGATCTGATATAGGTAGTCTGTAGAAATTGAAAATAAGTACCTACATCATAGAAGTTTATTTAAATTTTTTATAGATTAAATATGTTGGGCAAAAATCCCTCAAGGTATCATTGAAGCCTTTTTGAGGTGATTGTGTTTGTTGACAAAGTGGACATCTGAGTTGTGATTGTTGACAAAGAGGATTTCATGATGGAATGTCGAGTTCAAGAGCTGAGGTCAACGATCCATGTTTGATTCAAGAACGTCGATAAAAGGAATGGAAGATCTGGAGGCGGTACAAAAGAACAGATACAAGGTGACGCCGTTTTCCAGTGTTTGCCAAATTTTTGGGCCTGAAAATCGGCAAATGAAGAAAAGTATTTTTGGCAAAGGGACTTGCGCGCCGTGGACTTGGAGTATAGGAAACTTGCGCGCCACATGTTTTTCAAGATCAGAAGATCAAAATATGGCTAAGGAAATAGGTTCGCGCAAGTTTGGGAGTTGGTCGCGCAAGTGTCTAAAGGAGAGGAGACTTGCGCGCCGAAATTGGGTCGCGCAGGTGACTTGCGCGCCGTCGCGCAGGGTGGTCAGATTGCCTATAAATACCGGACCACCCCTCCTCATTTCTCACTGGAGTTCAAGACGAGAGCTCCCGTCGCGTAGGTGTGGTGGTCGCGCAAGTGGTGTGTGTGGTCGCGCAGGTGGGACTTGCGCGCCAGTGGTTGAAGTTGTGCGCCGGTGTTAGAAGTTGCGCGCCGGTTTGCAGTTGCGCACCAATGGTGGTTTGGGCGTAAAGGGAAGAGAGTCGCGCAAGTTTGGAGTTGAGGAAGCTTGTGTCGCGCAAGTGTCAGAGGAGGACTTGCGCGCCCGTTGTGACTTGCGCGCCGATACTTGCGCGCCGAGGTTGACTTGTGCGCCAAGTAAGGTTTTGTTCCCGCAGTGATTTTCAGACTGTGTGGAAGCTGTAAGTTTGCCCGATACCTTCGGTGAAAAGAGATATTCATCAACGGGTGAAAGTTAAACTTCAACAGAGCATCTACATACAAGAGAAGATGAATTCTTTCAGGAAAATGAAGAGACCTACAGGTCTATAAACTGTGAGTGGATTCCTTCCAAGAGCAGTGAGCTTAGGAAGAGGAAGAAGGTGATCCTCTCCACCGGAAGTGAGCCATAGAGAGAGAAATAGGGAGTGACCCTTGGGAAAGCAGTGAGCTGACCCTAAACCTTGTATAGGCAGTGAGCCTGGGCATAGAAGTGATCTAGCCCGAACATTGTAATCCACAGCTAGTGAAGTTAGTGGAATTTGTTACGAACCGACAACTTGTCGGCGTATGCTCCTTGGACGTAGCCCTTAGTGGTGAACCAAGTTAAATCGCTGTGTCTGCCTGGTCTCATCCCTACACTGCATTCGAAGCATCATCTGATAAAGAAGAAACTAACTAATCATAACATACACACAAGTGCAGACAAAGTGACCCTTGTAATAAAGAGGTCAAGATCCAGTGGGGCAGAAAGTATTTTGAAAAAGAATATTCATACCCTGATTCACCCCCCCCCCCTCTCAGGGTATATAGGCCCCTATTGGCCCTAACAAAATAATTACCATTAATGGTGACACAATAGTGATGTATAAATTATTTTATTAATAGAAATATCAAATAAATCTTCTTAAAAATAATAAAAGAAATATAATTTTAATTAATAAAGATTATAAAATAATATTATAGGTCTTTATGAAATATCGGGAATATATTCAATGTTTTTTATAAGTTATCTTCTAGGTAGATTTTATTTAAAGTCAAATAAATGAATAGTGTCAAAATGGACACTATTGATATTTTATTAAAATAACATATTATTATATTAATTAATAATCATAAAAGTATTTAAAAATTAAAAATTGATAATTATAATGTATAATATTTCATTAAATGCCCATTTATGGTCAATTTACACCATATAAGTAAATATTTATAACCATTTAATATTTATAACGTAATCACCATAATTAAAATTAAATAGTTTTGATATTGATAAACCAAAATGATAAGGTTTAAAATAAACTAAAAGCATGAACACATATTATTGGATGATAGTATTTTGACCCATCCTCATATTTTGTTATAAATAATCTACTTTGGATATTTTTGGGTTTAAAAATTAATTTATATCAATTTAATATTTTAATACTTTCTAAAGGTGCCCCTCACGTCTCTTATATAAAGGAACTTATCATTCTCTTTAATTTACACCTAAAAATCCCATTAGAATGGATAAAACCTGCCTAATTTTCCTAAAAAAATCCCTCAATTAATTCTATACGCCATACTTTGGGATTATATCCATTATATGGAGTCTTTCTTTGCAAACCGAAAAGAGATACCACAGAAAGAGGTAATTGTTTCATCAACTCTTTCAAAGTTTTGTTCTTCATCTATTTACTCTTTCTATATTGTTTCAAAATAAAAATAATAAATATAGTATAATTAATATACTTATATTTTATTATAATCATGGGAAAACCATATTTCTCATTTTATATATCATAAAATAACAATATCACCAAGCGTGCGTACGTAAGACTTACCGTCTCTACGCCATGGTGTAATTTTTTATTCAACACTACTTTATTATAATTGAAATGATTATGAGTATAATGGATATAAATAATGAATATAACATTATAATGATTCTGAATAATTAGTATACCATCCAATTCCATACCATTTAACTATCATAGTAATTATACTGTTTTTCATGTGTTTGTACGACCTACCATCTCCACGATGTCATGAGATACGTTTTCTATATTATCCATTTAAAATTATTATAAAATTTATATGATGTGTGAAAATAATAATTATTAGCTTACTATCATTATAGATATAAATTAAATACATACTATTTATACAAAAACATGACTTACATGACAAAACCAGAATGGGAAAATGGAGAAGTTAACACTCAAAATAATGATAATACTAAAAAATATTAGCAAAATGATATGAGAGGATCGTATATGAAATCAAAAATATGGATATGGTTTTGGTATAATTTAATAACACGTTTTAACCATTATACATGAGGCTAACTCACCCTCTACTAAAGAAAAGATTAAGGTAAGGGTTAATTTCATAATCTGGTTATTACTCGAGGTTGTTTATACGTAAGTATTTATTGGGACATATTTTTTATCAATGTACCTATTTCATAAAAATAAATTTCAATATATTTTTACCATCTAAATAAAATTTCTTAAATAAATATATACCCATGTTTTAATTTTTATAAAATTCTTTAAAGGAAGCTTTCTATTGTTTTCCAAACAAGGCACTTTGTGAGTGTTTCAAATAATTATGGAATGAATGTTTTTTTATGTTATACGACACGAGCGGATTTTTCATCCTACATGTCACATTAATAATTTGAAGAATCGTTTAAAATATTTCATGTTTAATTTCAAAATAAATGTTTTATGTTATAATTTTGTTTCTTTTAAATGATTTAAATATAAAAAAGGTATATATCTCACAATGATATTTAATAAATTTATAACAGTATTTTCATCTATTTCAACATCCTTTATTGGATTTCATGATTGTCTATGGTTGATTTATATTTTTTGATATAATCATCCATATTGTATTGAAGGTTTTATGATATGTTTTACTATAGAAGTCTTATTTTTATACCATTCATGGTTTATGGTTAATATATTAAAATTTTGAATGTTAGCTTTAATACAAATGTGTATGTTACGTTTCACTCTTTTCGTACGGGGAATAAATTGGACATAGTATGTGATGGACATGGCCCGCTATAGCCCCTCGATGCATCGGTAGGTATCGTGTGACAAAATATTGTCTTTCCAAATGGCCTTGATGGTATGGTAATGGTTTTGGCATGATTCATTGACTGTATGGTAATGGTATTGGCACGAGGCCTTGACAGTATGGTAATGATGTCCAGAATTATTTACTTCCTCATTATGAGATTAATTATAGATATTACATGTGATTATACGACTCGTAGAATATCTATTAGAATTATTAAATTTAATTATTATATATATTCTTGTCATATTATGCTAAAGATAATTTTATAATAGGAATGTGTTTTAGTTTTATAGATTTCCTTAAGATATTATGCTTATTTAAAATATCTTCTATTATATTGTTTTTCCTTACTGAGCTTTTGAGCTCACCACTCTCTTATGTTTTATTTTTTCCAGGTTTCCAAGAAGTGTATTATTAATTATATTCGTGGTTAATCTTGGAGAGTAATGGCGTTATCAAAAAATTATTTATTTTTCATTTTATTTTTTGAATTGTAATGTAAAGCTCATGTATTTAATCAATATTCCAATATTGGTAAATTTATCGGTCCCTCAGGATTTGTTTTCTTGTAGTCATGCCAATGTATTAAAATAATTCACCAGCACTGAGATTTTGGGATCTGGGTGTTATAGTTGGTATCAAGGGAACTTCAGTTCAAGCCATGTAAACTAGAATTTGTAAAAAATTTATTAGGGACCCTAATATATAAATTGAGGATATGTATATAAGAACATCCTAGAGTTTTAGTAATGTTGAGATTATGATGGTATTCTTACAAAATACATCCCTATCCGGATACTATATGTGGAAGTGGTTCTAGAACATATGTACCTTGGATTAATAACTACTAAAAGGCGTTCCGAGATTGACTGGTGGTAACCAATTACATGAAAAATAACCTTACTACACACCCGGTTTGACCCTCATGATGGATATGATTAGGTTAATTCATAAAATATTTATAAACAATTATGAATGATTTATGATTAACCATTTTCTAAAAAAAAACCATGTTTATGATTATGGATTAGATATGAATAATTTTTTTAATTTAAGTTAAATAGTGTTTACATTGTTTAGAAATGGTTCCTAGTTGAAGGAATGGAAACCGTATCTACACACATAATCCATTTAGGGATTTCCCTCCAATAAAAGATAATAATAGTGTAGAAGGTGATAAAACTGGTGCTGAGCAACTTATAACAATACTGGGAAAACTATCTCAGGTTAAGAATAATAACCTTACCCCTATGGAGTAACTTTATCAACAATTCATAGGATCAACGTTAGAGAACTTCATGAGGCAAAAACCCCAACATTAAATGGGACTATAAATCTTTTTGTATTTAAGAGGTGGATAAGTTTTATTATAGAAAATATTTATTTCTTTGGGGAGTAACGAAAGGGAGACATTTGTTATTGTAGTCTATCGCCTATCAGGAGATACATATCAATGATGGTCATTAATTTAAAACATGAATGAGGATAAATAGGTATAAAATACAGAAAGGAGGCAATTTAATGATCTTTTACTAGAAAAATACTTTCCTTATGATATATGAGTGGATATAGAGAGGTAATTTCTGAGTCTGAGGTAGAAGGGAGATGGGAATTTTGTAAAGAAATAATCTAACTTTGCATGGTTTGTGAGTCATGCAATAATATATATATGTAACCAAGAAAGTAATATTGAATGATTATTGGATCGATTAAAACCATTATCCTGACTATCACTAGTCTCACAATTTTTCTCATCATACCAAAATATAGTCTTGTGTACTATCAATATGAAAAAATATTTATCTAAGTCTTATGAAATTAAAGTAAATCAAGATAAGAAGAGAATAATGGATAAAGATAAGGATAAAGGGAAAAAGGGAAATAATGATTTTCCATTATGTGATAATTGTGGGAAGAAACACCGTGGTACTTGACTGAAAGAAATGGGAGATTGTTAAAAGTGTGGAGAAAAAGGTCAATAGGCTCTTGATTTTAAGGGTTAAAATAAGTTGTTAATGTGAAACGATATAATTTTAAATAGATGAGAAATTATGCAAATGATTTTACAAGGAGTCAATGAAATATGGCACAAAAGAAGCAAATGGATCAAGGTCAAGCTTATGATGTTACTACAATCGAGGTGGAATAATTAATGTATTATTGTTGTTGGATTCAAGAATTATATTACTCTATTTTGGATTGTACTCTAGTACTTATTATTTAAGGATTTGGAAGCATAAATTATTTTATTAAGTATTTTGAGGTTATAATGTTATTTTTCAATAATAGATACATTATGTTGATTGTGGAATCTGATGTTATGATTTATTTTGTAAATTTAGAGAACTTTTTTGACTGTTAATTTGGAAAGAAGTATTTTGGAATGGTATTAAGGATGAAATAGATTTTTTTACATCATATTGTATTTTTTAGGTTAAATAATTTCTTATGGTTATTTCTGGAATGTTATAATAATATAGTTTATGAAAAATGACAACCCATAGGTTGACTGATATCCTATCGTGTCAAACAAGGATACGGGAATCGAACCCACAACAAAAGTGTGACAAGGATTTATCACATACCATTGGCCGACAGGAAGTCCCTGGTTAGTATAAAATTTTTATCTTTACTTTAATGTTTTATATTTTTATTTTTAACCTCATACTATTAAGATAAATAATTTTTTTTGTGTTTTATTTTCTTTTGAAGAGAGAGATGTTTTTCTGGTAGAAATTAGTAAAATAATGAAACAATACATTTTAATTACGTATGCTTACATATTTTTTTAGACTATGAAGTAAATTAATTCTTCAACATTAGAGAAGGGATCAAAAAAACAAAATAAAATTCCAGATATTTTTTTGAGATGAATAAAATGGCCCCCGAGATGATCATAGATTTATTTCTTTCTGGTTGTTATGATTATACTAATAAGTTTCTCTATAATTGTCCATCCAAACATTATGGTTAACTTTTACTTTTATTCCATCCTTCCTACATGGAACCCTAGTATGTGTTATTTCTTGTAACCTTCATTCTTAACATTCATTATTTTAAAATAGAGGTCTCATAAATCAATTTTTCAATGTGGGATTCCAACAAAGATATTTTGAAATATCAAAACCCTAGTTTTAAATCATGAATTTAATTTTTGAGGAGGAAATTTATTGAAGGAGGATAGAATGTAATACCCTAGGCTTCCACAATATACTTCATTTTAATAATTCAATAGCTTTCACTGCACACAACACAATGTTCGAACACACCACGACTATCTGTTTAAGAATTTGTTATGAATAGTATTAACCAAATTTTAAATTTTATATATTCCATATAATATTTATGTTTTTATATATTTTCCTTATAAATTTTGTAAGAACATATTCAATTTTTCATATAAATGAATTTTTTTTCAAAAAATATAGTTTTACCACCTTTTAAGAGTGAATACTTTTTAAATCCAATATTCGAAACTATTATATGTTAAATATGAAAAAATAAACATATAATTTATAATTGGTACATAAAAATTTATTTTATACAAATTTCTGGTGTTTTTCCAATAACATTGATATTTTAATGAATAGTGAACAGTAAAACATTTTAATTCAAAACTGCTTTTTCATATAATTTATTTATATTGTTTTATTATAAATCTAATTGTTGTTCATGTATAATTGTATTACATTTTTATCATTTAATATAATTCAACTCATTGGAATTATTTTCACATTATAATTGGATATAAACACAAGTCAATATTTTGGGGATTTTTACTTTCAAAAAACCCATTTTTTAATGAGAATTAACATTAAATTAATTAATATAACATCTATGATTTAAATCAGAAACAATGGTGTCCATAATTGGAATATCTTGTTCCAAATAATGTTATTATGCTACTTTGATCTTTTGGCATTATAAATAGTGACTTTGGTAATTATTTTTATTACCATGGTTAAAGTTAAATCTAGTATTGAGAGGTAAAAATAATATTTTATAATTACCTTAACTACTGTAAAAATCCTATTGAACAAATAAATTATACCTTTATACTACAACATAAATGGGAAATGGAAGAGCCACCTTATATCAGTGCTAACAAAAAGTGCTGATAAAGAAACCCTGTATCATTGCTAATATTTTAGCGCTGATACAGGTTAACCTTTATCAGTGCTAAAAAAGCACTGATAAAGAGTCCCTTTATCAGTGATTTTTTATCACTGATAAAATCGTAGCCCCATATTTTATAAAATTGGTCACACAGTGTCCTCGTTCTATCATGACATAATGTTTTTGTAGTACTGAAACCCTACGACTCCCCTCCGCTGCCCCCCGAGCTTCATGTTGCCGGACCTCTGCTGCCCCCGATATTCGTGTTGCAGGACCTTTGCCACCCTAAATCTTTGGGTTGCTGGACCTCCGCCACCCTCGATCTTCTGCCACCCTTGATCTTCGCGTTTCCAGACCTCTTCCCCCATCGATCTTCGCATTGCCGGACCAGGTGTGCAATGTTTTTTTGGTCCCCTATTACACATACTCTTCTAGAAAAAAAGGTAATTTAATCCCAAGGATTTGATATATCTCATCGATGTGTATAGGTCATGAAAGTTTAATACCAATGGTGTTATAGTTATACTTTTATGGAGGCTGGAAGATTCTAAGATTCATATTGACTCATTCCTTTAGTCGGTAGGATTTTATATTTAATCCAAATGTGTCTTATGAAACCATAATAAGAAAGAATTCAATCATATTGTCTTAATATATGACATTTCCTCAGTTCTATGGATGTTTTCTTCGATATTATTGACGTTTATCCTCCCCAGACAACTTCTGTCTAGAAGTATCTCAAATATTTCTATATGATTCCTCTCTCCCAAGAACTACTCAATATACTACAACTATCTAGGGTGTAATTGATTTATATTATATGTAACAAAAAATATGATTCATGGGTATTATTCCTTCAATATTCAATCGTCCCTCATTTATATTATGGTTGCAATAATAAATGTTAACTCCCTTCAAAATGTTCATTGTAATAACTCTATTATTGACAGTTTGGTTCTTGTGAATCATGTAATTATAGGTAATTTATAACCTCCTTATGAAAATTTTGTTGTTATATAGATTCCCTCATTTCCTGGATTGATCCAATGCAACTCAGATAGGGCATGAAGAGGGAATCTAGGACCTTTGGGATTTGGAGTAGTCTTTAGGAATCATAATGGCAATGTCCTAGGATGGCTTTGTAGACCATGTGGAGTTGTCTCATCTATTGATGTTGAAATTATTGTCATGCTCAATTTTGTTAAAATAGTGTCCAAATGAGTTTAGAATTAAATGTGGATATAATGCGACTCTACTACCATCATGTAGTCGATCGAAAATGGTTATATTCTTCCTTTATGAAAAATGGATGTTAGGTTGATCAAATTCTTGGAAATTCATTCATACCTGAACTACATCATCACACATTCATACCAGGAATTCTACTTCTTGGATGATAGTCTTGAAATCAATTGGGTGAATGTTAATCAATTCCTTTTGACTAATGATTTACCAAATGTTATTTTTCATTTCATGGAAATAGATTGTTGTAAAATTCCTTTTTTCAAACTTTTGGGAAAATGGATTCTACAAAGTTGATATTTATATAGAGTTTCTTGTACTATTCCAAAAAATTACAATATTGACTATAAATATTCCCATGTCTCATTCTATATTGGAATAAAAGAAGGGGTATGTATGGTGGAGGATACACATAGTAATATTTATTGAAGGGTTGGTCTTAGACTTGAGCTTTTTCATTTTTAGCTGCATCTAGATTCTTTTCATTATCAGCTTTGTGTGTGCTCTCATTTCTTACTTTTTCGATGACTGTGGAGTTTGATTAATGTTCTTCAATCCTAATTTCATCTATTTTTATGTCTATTTAAATATTATCTCATTTTCACTATGAAAAAAAACATCTTTTTCTTCTTCTCTTGTATGTGTCTTAGTTTTACTAAGTAGTGTACCCAGTAGTCTATCCAATAAAGTCTTAGAGATATTACATACTTTGTGATTGGGGATTCAGAGAGCATCCATCTGATTATGCTTATATATTTATAATGTATTCATTCTCTTTTCCACTTTTTAGATGAATGAGAAAAGAATATTTTCAAGATTTTACTATTGATTTGGGGATTTTTGTGGCTTCATAATCATATCTTGTAGAAGGTTTTGATGATGGGGGGTGGAAAATGATGAGACATAGTGGGGAAAGGTTTTTGTGTGAATATTTTTTGTGGTTAAGGAGACGAATTATAAGGTGGGAACCCAGGTGGTCTCTGATTTCATGGTTGATATTTTACACTCCTCTATTGATAGTAACCCTGATTGGGGTTTTTTGTTTTGAATGGGTATTAGTGGGTAGAAAGGTTGTAGAAATTATTGTGGTTGTTTACTGTAATTAACGTAATTACAATCCCAGAATTTTGTTTCCTCAATTCCATCATGAAAGTCTTGGTATGGGTGTGGTCATCCACTCATTTCAGATTATTTAATGGACTCTACTACCATCATGTAGTCAATCATTGAAAACATAATGAACCATGTCATTCCATAATTTATGCCACCTAAATGCCCTGCTGAAGGCCATAAAAGAAAACAACTAAATTACAGACTCAAGTAAAGGCTCTCATGGTCGTTATGAACCGCATGCTCTGTCCCCTATCTAAGATCAAAACCCAAAAAGAAAGTTGTCAACAATCAAGAGAAAATCCCCTTTCCCTTGTCCAGATCTATATCCATGAAGACTTCTTGGGAACAAAGTAGATATATCATTCTTGATTATTCTCGTATTAGGACTGGGGTGATTTCAGGAAACTATAATGAATCTAAAGTATTTATATTTAATAAATTCCATATTGTAGAGATTATGAGAATCCGTTCTTTACTTATAGAGTTGGAAACTGCTTTTCATCCATATGTATTTTAGGTTGGTGAGGTATAAAAGGATAGACTAGTTGACCATAGAATGGTTGACCTGATAGAGGAGAATGAGCCATAGAGGATGATGTCGTGTGAGTTTTACTATATATGACACAAGTGATTATCCCTGTGAAACCCTTTGTGTTTGGAAACTATGTTGATTTTGATGGGGGGTATATCCTGGTTCTGTTGATTTCCAAATCATCATTGGAAATGGTTCGGCTCTATTAATCTCTATTTTTATAATGAATTGGTTATATTCTATTGTATTTGGATGTCTGGTTTTTGTACTTGAACCATAAATACTAACATTCGAGATTCAAATAGGATGAAGATGAATAAAGATTGTATGGATGTTAATCGTTTGATAATGGAGTACAAGAACAGAGTGAAAGAGTTTATCATGTTTGCAAAGGATCATGTAAAGGAACCTTCTCAAATCCTTTGTTCGTGTTTATGTTGTTGTTATTCTAGAATACTTACTCTAGAGGAGTTGGAAGACCATTTGATATGTCACGGAATAGATCAGAGTTATAAATATTGGAATAAACACGGAGAAAAAGTGAATGTAGCTACTGGCTAGGATAAAACTTTGTTTTATGGATCATCAGATATGAATAAAAATATGGATAATTAAAAAGATAGTATGGAGGATATGATTACTAATGTCAATGATGATGAAGATCGTATTGAGGAAATGAAAATTAAAATTGAAGATGAACTCCGTGATTACCCAAAATTGTTTGAGAAGTTAAAGAGTTGTGAAAAGACGCCATTGTATGTTGGTTGCACTAAGTATACACCATATTCAGCTGTACTGAAGTTGTATAAATTTAAAGCAGACAACAGATGGAGTGATGTCAGATTTACAGAACTACTTGCTCTCTTGAATGACATGATCCTGGAAGATAATGAGCTCTCAAGCCGAAAATATGAAGCTAAACGAATGCTAAGCTCGATGGGTATGATTTTAGAAAGAATACATGCCTACCCGAAAGACTGTATATTGTTTCTCAAGGAGAAAAAATCACTTACAGAATACCCAATGTGTGTTTCTTCTCGATACAAGAAAGATGAATCCCATCCTACGAAAGTTGTATGGTACTTTCCAATCATTACAAGGTTTAGGCGTGTATATACAAGTGATGAAACTGCAAGACAATCTTCGTGGAATGCAGATAAAAGAAATAAAGATGGGAAATTATGTCATCCGGCTGACTCTCCTCAATGGAAGAAAATTGATCATGAGTATCCTAAATTTGGAAAAGATTTGAGAAAGCTTCGTCTTGTGTTATCTATATATGGATTGAATCCTTTTGGTTTTCAAACCAGCACTCATAGTACATGGCCTGTTATGTTGGTAAATTATAACATTCCACCCTGGTTATGCATGAAGCAGAAATTCAACATGTTATCATTGCTTATATTAGGACCAAAACAACTAGGTAATGATATTGATGTTTATTTGGCTCCTTTGATTAAGGATTTGAAGTTCTTGTGGGATTTATGTGTTATGTTGTATGATGCTTATAAAAGTGAATACTTCACGTTGAGAGCAATGTTTTATAGGAAAATAAATTATTTCCCTGCTTATGGAAGTTTGTCAGGCTATAGAATTAATGGAACTCAAGGGTGTCATGTGTGCAAAGAATATACAGAATCAATTAGGTTGAAACATTCATCGAAATCTATGTTTCTAGGACATCGTAGATTTTTACCTCATCGGTAGAAGTACTGATCTTGGACAACACCATTCAATGGAAGTTCAGAACAATGCGCAACACCATCTCTACTAACAGGTGATCAACTATTTGATAAAGTAAAAGATGTGAACACACTTTCTGGTAAACCATTTTCAAAAAAAATTATGAAAATCTGTTGGAAAAAGAGATCAGTTTTTTTTAATTACCATACTAGAATTGTTTGTAAGTCATACATTTTCATGATGTGATGCATGTGGAAAAAAATATATGTGATAGTGTTATCAGAACATTGCTAAATTCCCCTGAAAAAACAAAGGATGGAATTAAGGAATGGTTGGACATGGTTGACATGGGAATACGAGAAGAGTTGGCTCCCATGAAGGGTGAAAATCGAATGTTTCTTCCACTAGCTGCTTATACTCTTTCTGGGGAGGAGAGATATCAGTTTTACATCTTCTTCAATGATGTAATGTTTCCAGATGGGTATTCATCAGATATCATGAACATTGTGTCAGTGAATGATTTTAAGTTAAAAGTTTTAAAATCACATGAATGCCATGTTTTGATGCAAGATCTAATTCCTATAGCTTTACATTGAATTTTTCCCAATAATTTTCATCATACCTTAACCAAACATTGTTTCTTTTTCAAAGCTATATGTATCAAAGTTTTAGACCCGGTGAAATTTCCAGCTATGGAAAAATAAATTGTCATCATATTATATGAATTAGAAATGTTCTTCCCACCAACATTATTTGATATGATGGTTTATTTGATGATTCACTTTGGTGAGAGTGAATCGACTTTGTGGTCCTGTTCACTTTAGATGGATGTATCCAGTTGAATGGTATATGACGATTTTGAAAGGGTATGTCAGAAATCTAATTCGTCCAGAGGGTTTTATAGTAAAGCAATATATTGTTGAAGAAGCCATTGAATTTTGTACTAAATAACTATTTGATGTGGAAAGAATTGGTCTCCTGAAATCTCGTCACACTAGACGCATTGAGGGTGGGAGAATTTCTGGAAGAGAAGTTGTGACAATCTGTATTACAGATTGAGAGAAGGCCCGCCTTTATTTTTTACATGACAGTTGGGAGGATGCTCCATATATTGAAACTCACAATAAAATTCTTAGGTAGTTGAATCCATCAAGGGATGTAAAATGGATATCATTTACACATAATCACTAGCTTATAGGATGTTTTCAGGACCATTTTTTTAAGCAGTTGGATGAAACTCTGAACTCAATTTCAGAACAACATCGATGGCTAGCCACTAGACCAGGTGTGTATGTATTATATTACAGTGGTTATGTAATTAATGGTTATACATTCTATACAGATGAACATGATGAAGATAGTACCATGAAAAATAGTGGAGTTACACTAGTGGATGAAGCGATGCATGTTTCTGGTTGTGAGGACAGAAATCCAATTTATGAAAATATGTCATACATTGGCATTATCAGACTAATATGGGAGATGGATTTCACGACATTCTAATTACCGATTTTTCAATGAAATGGCTTAATAACAATAGTGGTGTTAAAATAGATGAATGAGGATTTGTGAACGTTGATTCTAGTAAAGAAGGGTACAATGCCAAACAATTTCTAATGAAATCACAAGATGTACAAGTTTTTTATGTTCCAGATCCCGCAAACCGAAAGTGGTCGACTGTTCTGTTATCGTCCAAACCTACTAAAGGTTCTGAAAAAATTCAGTTGGGGACGATCATTTCAGTGGTACGTCGCAATCATTTTGGAGTGTTCCCAATGTAGATGATGTTTTTTATTTATATGATACCACAATGAAGGGATTTAGATAATCGATATAGGTGTCAACTCCCTTCAACCTTTGAATAAAAGAAATAGAGTTCAATAAATAGGTTATATTCTGTTTGAAATATAGATCTTGTTATCTCATTTTATTATCTTATCATTACTGAATTTATTTAATCTAAATTAACTGTTCAACCAATTTTTCAGATAATTACTTCTGCAAATTCTGGTCCTCCTAACCATGAGGCTGAACAAGTCTCTCTAGCTGATACTGTTGCGGCAGCTGCTGCTCCTGCTGCAGCTGCTGCTGCTCCTGCTGCTTCTCCTGCTGCGGCTCCTGTGGCTCCTGCTGCTCCTGCTGCGGCTGTTTCTGCTCTTACTACTTCGGATCCTGCTACTCCTAGTGTTGAGGTCCAACAACAATCAGTACATGTCGTTTCTACCATTTCATATAAACATATAGATGATGTTGATATCAATGAATTGGTCGGGAATGAAGGACCGACATCAAAGAAAACACAAGTGCGTTGTATTTTGATGGTGTTAGCCAAAGTTCTTAATGAAAAAAATTAAAGGCATCAAATTTGATGTCATATGGAATGAACGAGGACAACATTTGAATCCCAACAAGGCTATGTTTATGAGTTACATTGGAGTTGTCACTCGGCAACGCGTGCCGATTGACATAGATTAATGGAACCATGTTGTGTCCGTGATGAAGGTTGTGATCTGGGAAGAAAATATGGTAACATTTTGAATTTATTTCTTTAATTTACTAGAAAATAAAATAATGAGTCAATGTATTACTCTTCACAATCTCTTTGAGAGTACATTTATAGTAAACTATTCACACAAGTAATATGTACTAAGGCTTGTAGGAAGGATTCATCGATATTTTCGCACTATTTTAACAAGATGTCACGTGAAAGATTCCAAAGGTAATATAAACCCACATCCACCCATTGTCTACACTCACCTAATATACCAATAAGCATGGGATGCATTTATTGGCCGCTGTGGGATGAGAAGTTTCAGGTACATTGTGGGTGATAATATATTGTTTGAGGATACCTGTATTCATCACTTTCATTGTCAATATTTCATTTATGAAACATAAACTATGTACTGAAAATAAGGAACGTGTTTCCAAACCAACATACCCCTATCGTAAAGCAAATATGGGGTACACTTCACTTGAAAAGAAAATGGTATGTATTTTAAATATAGAGTAATATTGTTAGGGGCCAATAAACAACATCATAATTATCATTCTATGTTTATATGTAGATTGATGAGTCTAAAACCAATCATACTTCCATCCCACATCATGTGCTATGGAAGGAGGCACGTGTGAATAAAAAAGGGAAGCTAGTAGATGAGAACACACAAAAAGTGTGGGAAATATGTGTAAGTATGTCACGACGATAAAAGGAGTTGTTTTAAATTTCTATTACATAAAAATAATTAGTTATTTTCTTATATCTGACAGTCACGGGAATCAGATACTCCTATAGCGGATGCAGACTTATTATCGACGACTTTAAAGCATCCAGAAAAATACGGTCGTGTCAGAGGTGTGGGGTTTGGGGTGACACCCCGAGTATATTTTGAGAAGAAAAAAAGGATGGTACTAATGAAAAATTGGAACAAATGAGAGAAAAAATAGAAACCCTTGAAGAACGATTGCAATGGCAGGGAGAGTTTCTAGAAAATTTTATGGGTGGGAAGCAAAGAGAAGACACAAATCAGGAACAACCAGCACGTGAAGATCCTGCCTCACAACCCACCAGCTTTGAGGTGAGCCATTCCCCTAAAAGAAATGTCTTAGCCATGTTAATAAAAATTCTAATAATTGTTCCCATGAAATGTGAATCAGACAAACACTGATACGTTTTTCGTACTGATCATCTATAGGGTGATAATAATTTTGATTTATATCTGTCGACACCCACCTATCACCTTGTAGTGAGGGGTACAGTGTTCCACATCCCAGATGCCATGCTGCATAATAGACCACTTCTGGAAGATCATCTGAAAGGGATGATTACTTTAGATCATGAGCCAAATGCAGAGCTACCTATTCCACATTATGATGATGATATTCATATGGTCAAAAAGGATATTGGAACATTCATTGCATGGTTGTCACAACTTGTATGAGTACATGCATACAAATAGGTATTTATTTCATTTTTTTTCATGCTAAACATTTAACAATTAATGAAAAAAGGGTCTGAACCAATGAATTTTATTATAGACGGAGAAAGGGAAGGGGGTGACAAACGTTGGCTCAAAACCATCTAAAGGATCGACCAACCAATCCCAAGGAGCTACTGAAAGCATAATAACACCACCAGTTCTCTATCCACATTTACTAGCATTGAAGACTCATGTGGATATGAAGCTAAAAGATGGTAGTAGTCAAATAGTGGTTTTCAAAAAGAATATATACAAAGAGTAAAGTCAAGATTTCGTTGCTGCTGAAAATGTAAATGAGATCCTTGAAAATGGATGGCTGGGCATCACCGTTGTAAATATATATATGAGGTATATTTTCATGAATTGATTTTCTAAAAGCTGATATAATGTGAAAATTATGACTAAATGCATTTTATATTGTTGACAGTCGCATTTTTGAAAAATAGTTGAAGGAATTTTTCCATGAACCATGTTTTGGACTCGTTAGTCCTCATACCACATCAACACACCTAATTAAGTTAGAGCCATCAAAAAAGGATGAAATAGTGAACAGCTTGCTGAAAACATTTGAAAGCAAGATTACAGATTACATACTCTTCCAAATACCAACCATACAGGGGTCAAACTCAACGATTAAAGAATATCAATTATATTTTCACTTCTTTTATTACTTATTCATTTTTTTGTCTTTAGGAAACATTGGTTTCTAATTGAAGTGAACATGGATACTCCAAAGATTTATTTTCTGGATTCAAAGCAAGGATATCCATCAAACTGACCACACTTGATAGAGTTTGTGAATATGTAAGACACTACATCATACATTTTAGGTCTAAACATCAAGTAATATAATTTATATTATCTTTTACTAAGGATTCTTTTATGATAGGGAAGTGTATCATTATCATCTAAAAAATAGAATGAGGACATGGTCTAAGCATAAGGAAGAGATCAAGTAATACGTTTGGACAAATATTAGGGTACAAATAATAAAATTTCACTATCCAAACACATCTCAACACAAGTTACTTATTCTCCTAATGATCAATTTTATTTGCAGTGTCCAAAACAAACAAACGATAATGATTGCGGTTATTATGTTTGTAAATTTATGAAAGAGGTCATTTATCATCAACAAACTAGCATCTCTAAAGAGGTATTTTCAAAAAACAACTACTAGTTTGATTAATTTATTAATTAATTTATTAATTTTAAATATTGTAGTACTACTCTGAATGTCGAAATGCCACATACTCACAAGACGATATAGATTTGTTCAGAAATTAGTGGGATACATACTTGATGGTATATTGTACACAAATAGAATCAAGATCTGACTTGGGGACATGTACAATTGGTGGTCATTTTTGAGAGGGGTTAAGGGGATCAAAAGATGAAACATTGTAGTATGTAAATATTTGTAGGAAAATTGTAATTGTTATTAAATAAAACATAGTTTCTCCAATGATTCATTTTCCCATTTTATCATATGATATGCTCCAAAAACATGATGAATGATGAACTACTCAAAGGGTAGCACTTTTGTTTAAAATGGACAAATTTTTAAGTGAAAAAAACAACTGACCTACAAAAATACAACAAAACGAATTTGTATTGTGTTGATCCTTTAGGAGAATGATCCATGGGTGCGATGGGGACGTGTACGAGTCAACCCCACCTTAATCTGAGGTACGGTGTGGCCTGTACCACTCAAAGGGTCTCTCTTTTGTTTAAAATGGATAGATTTTTAAGTGAAAACAACAACTGGCGTACAAAAATCTGACCAAACACACCAGGATTGTCTTGATCCTTTACGAGAAAGATCCTTGGGTACTTTCTGATGTGTAAGAGTCAACCCCGCCTCAATACGAGGCATGGTGTGGCCGGTACCACTCAAAGGGTCTCTCTTTTGTTTAAAATGGACAGAATTTTAATTGAAAACAACAATTGACCATCGAAAATCAGACCAAAAACAATCATATTTTCTTGATACATTATGAGAATGATCCATGGGTCCATTGTGATGTGTATGAGTCAACCCCATCTCAAACAGAGGCATGGTGTGGCCGGTACCACTCAAAGGGTCTCTCTTTTGTTTAAAAAGGACAAAATTTTATGTGAAAACAACAACTAACCTATGGAAATCTGACCAAACTCATTTGGATCATGTTGATAATTTAAGAGAATATTCCATGGGTGTTTTGGGGATTCATACGAGTCATCCTTGCCTCAATCTGAGGCACGGTGTGGCTGGTACCACTCAAAGTGTCTCTCTTTTGTTGAAAATGGACAGAATTTTAATCGAAAACAACAATTGACTTATAGAAATCTGACCAAAAGCATTCAAATTGTCTTGATACTTAATGATAATGGTCCATGGGTACTTTGTGACGTTTATAAGTCATCCCTTCCTCAATCCAAGGCATAGTGTGGCCGATACCACTCAAAGGTCCTCTCTTTTGTTTAAAATGGACAGAATTTTAAGTGAAAACAACAACTGACCAATGGAAATCCAACCAAAATCATTCTGATCATGTTGATCCTTTAATATAATGATCCATGGGTCCATTGGGGACATGTACGAGTCAAACCTGCCTCAATCCGAGGCATGGTGTGTCTGGTACCTCTCAAAGTGTCTCTCTTTTGTTTAAAATGGACACAATTTTAAGTGAAAACAACAACTGACCTATAGAAATCCAACCAAATGAATTAGTATTGTGTTGATCCTTTATGAGAATGATCCACGGTTCCTTTTTGATTTGTATGAGTCAAACCTGCCTCAATCCATGGAACGGTGTGGCCGGTACTACACAAAGGGTCTCTCTTTTGTCTAAAATGGACACAATATTAAGTGAAAACAACAACTGACCTACAGAAATCTGACTAAACACATTTGGATTGTGTTTATCCTTTAGTATAATGATACATGGGCCCTTTGTGACATGTCAAAATCAACCCCACATCAATCTGAGGCATGGTGTGTCTGGTACCACTCAAAGGGTCTCTCTTTTGTTTAAAATGGACATAATTTTAAGGGAAAAAAACTAACCTACAGAAATTAGACCAAATGCATTCGTATTGTCTTGATCCTTTAGGATAACAATCCACTAGTCCTTCGTGACGTGTATGAGTCATCCCCGCCACAATCCGAAGAATGGTGTGGCTGGTACCACTCATAGGGTCTCTCTTTTGTTTAAAATGGACACAATTTTAAGTGAAAATGACTGACCTACGTAAATCTATCCAAAAACATTCATATTGTCTTGATATTTTATGAGAACGATCCAAGGGTCCTGTGTGATTGGCATGAGTCAACCCTGCCTCAATCTGAGGCATGGTGTGGCCGGTACCACTCATAGAGTTTCTCTTTTGTTAAAAATGCACACAATTTTATGTGAAAAAAACAACTCACCTACGGAAATCTAACCAAACACATTCATATTGTCTTGATCCTTTAGGAGAACAATCCACGGGTCCTTCATGACGTGCATGAGTCATCCCTGCCTCAATATGAGGTACAGTGTGGCTGGTACCACTCATAGGGTCACTCTTTTGTTAAAAATGCACACAATTTTAAGTGAAAACTACATCTGACCTATAGAATTCTTAACAATGCATTCAGATCATGTTTATCCTTTAAGATAAAAATCCATGGGTGTGTTGGGGATGTGTACAAGTCAAACCCCTTCAATCCAAGGCATGGTGTGGCCGGTACCAATCAAAGGGTCTTGTTTTTTTTAAATGGACAGAATTTTAAGTGAAAACAACAATTGACCAAACACATTCGGATTGTCTTCATACTATATGAGAACAATCCACGGGTCCTTTGTGACATGTACGAATCATCCCCACATAAATTTGAGGCACGGTGTGGTCGGTACCACTCAAAGGGTCTCTCTTTTGTTTAAAATGGACATAATTTTAAGTGAAAACCTCAACCGACCAATGGAAATCTGACCAAACACATTTGTATTGTGTTGATAATTTAAGAGAAAGATCCATGGGTGTGTTGGGGATCTGTAAAATTTATCCCTGCCTCAATCCGAGGCATGGTGTGGCCGGTACCACTAAAAGGGTCTCCCTTTTGTTTAAAATTGATAGAATTTTATGTGAAAACAACAACTGACCTACGGAAATCCGACCAAACGCATTCGTATCATGTTGATCCTTTAAGAGAAATATCCATGGGTGCGTTGGAGACGTGTACGAGTCAAACCTGCCTCAATCCGAGGCATTTTGTACCTGGTACCACTCAAAGTGTCTCTCTTTTGCTTAAAATGGACACAATTTTAAGTTAAAGCAACAAATGTCCTACGGAAATCAAACTAAACGCATTCATATTGTGTTGATACTTTAGGAGAACAATCCACGGGTCCTTTATGACGTGTACGAGTCATCCCCGCCTCAATCCAAGGCACAGTGTGGCTGTTACCACTCAAAGGGTCTCTCTTTTGTTTAAAATGGACACAATTTTAAGTGAGAACAACAACTGACCTATTTAAATCCAAACAAACGCATTCAGATTGTGTTGATCATTTATTATAATGATGCATGATTCCTTTGTGACATGTAAGAGTCAACCCCGCCTCAATCTGAGGCACAGTGTGGCCAGTAACAATCAAAGGGTCTCTCTTTTGTTTAAAATGGACACAATTTTATGTGAAAACAACTGACCTATAGAAATCCCACAAAACACATTCAGATTGTCTTGATCCATTAGGAGAACGATCAATGGGTCCTTCCTAACTTGCACGAGTCATCCTTGCCTCAATTCGAGGCACAGTGTGGCCGGTACCACTCATAGGGTCTCTCTTTTGTTTAAAATGGACACAATTTTAAGGGAAAACAATAACTGACCTACGGAAATATATCCAAACACATTTAGATTGTTTTTATCCTTTAAGAGAATGATCCACGAGTCCTTTTTGACATGAAAAAGTCAAACCCACATAAATCCGAGGAACGGTGTGGCCGGTACCACTCAAAGGGTCTCACTTTTGTTTAAAATAGGCACAATTTTTAGTGAAAACAACTGACCTACGGAAATCCAAACAAACACATTCAGATTGTAATGATCCTTTAGGATAACGATCCACGGGTCCTTCATGACATGCATGAGTCATCCCCGCCTCAATATAAGGCACAGTTTTGCTGGCACCACTCAAAGGGTCTCTCTTTTGTTTAAAATGGACACAATTTTAAGTGAAAACAACAACTAACCTATGGAAATCCGACCAAATGCATTCGGATTGTCTTGATACTTTAGGAGAATGATCCACATGTCCTTTTTGACATGTAAGAGTCATACCTGCCTCAATATAAGGCACAGTCTGGCCGATATCACTCAAAGGGTCTCTCTTTTGTTTAAAATAGAAACAATTTTAAGTGAACACAACAATTGACCTATGGAAATCCAACCAAATGCATTTGGATTATATTGATCTTTTATAAGAACAATCCATGGGTCCTTTGTGATGTGTACGAGTCAACCCCACCAACCCCCAAGACCGCCCCACCCCGTGGACACCAACCCACACCATGGACACCCCCACCCCTCTGGACACCCCCACCACCTGGATAGCCCCCTCAACCCCCTGGACACCCCAACCCCCTGGAATCTCCCATGGACAACCCCCCCACCTCGGACACCACCCACCCCCACTACCTGGACAACCACCACCCCCTGGAAGACACCCCCACCCCTCCTTGACACCAGCCCACCACCTCGATACCCCCACCCCGCTGAACACCCCCACCCACGGATGGCCACCCCCACCCTCCTAGACACCATCCCACCCCCCTTGGACAGCCCCACTAGCCCCCTGGACCACCGCCCTGGACACCCCCACCCCCTGGAAATCCCCCCCAACACCCTGGACACCAGCCCCCCCCCCCCACCCGGACACCCTCTCCTAGACACCGCCCCACCACATGGACACCCCCACCCCCTGAACACCCCCACCCTCCTTGGACAACCCCATCCTCCTGGATCACCCCCACCCCCCTGAACACCCCTTCCCCCCTGGACACCCCCATCCCCCTGGACACCCCCTACCCCCCCCCCCCCTTAGACAGCCACCCCAAACCCCTGAACAACCCCCAACCCCCTAAATTCTGAATTGAATTCTTTATGTACTGAATTAACATATGAATTATGTGTTAATGGTGTACATGTATACTTGTTGTATAGTTATACTTGGTCTAATTAGCGTATGATTTATGTGTTAATTTTGTATGGGTATACTTGGTCTAATTATCTTTTTGAGATGCTGATTTTTTTGCAGGTGTTTGGGTGAGCTCCTGGATATTTTTTTGTAGCAGCAGACATGGCATTTATCAGCGCTTTTTTAGCGCCGATAAAGGGAGCTTTTATCAGCGCTAAAAAAGTTCTCATAAACTACACCTTTTTCAGCACTAAAAAAGCGCTCATAAAGGATCAGTTTATCATCGCAAAAGGAGCGCTGATAAAAAACACAATTATTAGTGCTCTTTTAGCGCTGATAAAGGGATGTTTTATCAGCGCCATTTAAGCGCTAATAAAGTCCCCCTTTATCAGCGTTTTTTAGCGCAGATAAAGCCCGTTTTGAGCGCTGTTAAAGGCCATTTTTGTAGTAGTGTTATCATATATGGTTCAAAATTTAATACCATAATCAACACATTCCCATGAATATGACATGAATAGAATAAAAATTAATGAATGTGACAAAATGTCATACTCTCATTTTATATAATTATATTAATTTTAATATACGGGTAACAAGGAGATAACATCGAATATAGGTTTTATATAGAATTATATAATAATTACCTACATCATATAAATGTATTTATAATTTTTATATATTAAATAATTACGATTCAATAGTGATGCAGAAATTATTTTTTTAATAGAAATATCAAATAAATAGTTTTAAAAATATTAAAAGAAATATAATTTTATTTAATTAAGGATATACACAAATTTTATAGATGACTATGACATGTTTGTTTTATATTAAATTTTTTGGTTTGATGTTATCTTCTGTGTTGATTTTATTTAATGTCAAATAAATTAATTGTTTGAAAATGGACACTATTGATATTTTATAAAAATAACATATTATTAAGTTATATAAAAATGATAAAATATTTAAAAATTACAAAGTTATTGTTATACAATCTAAAATATCATAAAATATTCATTAATGGTAAATTTACACCATATATGTAAATATTTATAACTATTTAATATTTATAATGATATTACCACAATTAAAATTAAATAGAATAGATAATGATAAATCAAAATGACAAGGTTTAAAATAAAATAAAAACATGTATAAATATTACTTGATGAAATTATTTCAAACCATACTTATATTATATTTTAAATAATCCACTTTTGAGAAATTTTTATTTAAAAATAAATTTATATTAATTTAATATTTTAATACTTTCTAAAGGTGCCTCTCACCTCCCTTATAAAAATGCAATTCTCTTTATCTTTAATTTTCACATCCAAATACAATTGGATTAGAAACACTTGACCAAATAACCTTATAATTTCCATCACTTCATTCTAGATTCCATTCAATGGATAGAAATCCATTATATGATATCCTTTTGTGCAAACAAAAATGAGATACCCAAAAATGAGGTAATTGTTTTATCACCTCTTTCAATGCTATTTTCATCTTCTACTTCCTAATTTTATGTTATTACCCTATAAAAATAATAACTATGGTATCATACATCTAATTATATGTTATTATAATCATTTAATAACAATATTTCTCATTTTATCCATCATATGAATAACAATATCACCATGCATGCGTACGCACGACTTACCGTCTCCACGCTGTTGTGTAATTTGTTATTCAACACTAATTTATTGTAATAGATATAATGATGAGTAAAACGGATATAAATAATGAATACAACATTAAAATTTTATTTTATAATTAATATACCATCCAATTCCATATCATTTAACCATCAAGGGAATGATACTATCGCTCGTGCGTACGTACGACTTACCGTCTCCATGATGTGATTAGATTCATTCTCTACATTAACCATTCAATAATGATTAAAAAAATTATATAAAGAGTAAAAATAATAATTATGATCTTAATATCATACATTATGTAAATTAAATACATCATATTAAGGAAAATTATTTACACGACAAATCAGAATGGAAAAACAAAGTAGTTTACACTCAAAACAATGGTAATACTAAAATAATATGAACAGAATGATATTAGAGGATCATATATGATATCATAAAAATGGATATGGTGTAGTTATGATTTAACAAAAAAATTTAAACATTATATAGTAGTCTAACACAACCTTTACTAAAGGAATGATTAAGGTAAGGGTTAATTTCACAATCTCATTATTACTTGTGGGTTTTTATACGTAAGTATTTACTACAACATATTTATTATCCAAGTCAATATTTTGTAAAAATACAACTCAATTTTTTTACTAGCTCTCTAAAATAGTTTAAAATCAATTATACCCATTTTTACTTTTTATAAATTTTTTGAAAGGAATCTTTTTGTCATTTTCCAAACAAGGTGCTTTGTGTCCTTTTTGACAAATTAAGGATAGAATGTTTTTTTAAATTATACAGTGTGAGTAGGTTTTTCATCCGTTATGTCACCTTATCATTTTGAAGATTCCTTTACAATCATACAATGGTATCCTAAAAATAAATGTTTTCTTTTATAACAGCGTGGCTTTTAAATGATTTCAAAGTGAAAAAGGAACATTTCTCTTAATGCATTTTAATAAATTTATTATAGTATTTTCATCAATGTCAACATCCATTGTGGGATTTTTTTCTTTTCTAAGGTTGATTTTTTAAGGTACAATATTCCATATCATATTTAAGGTTTCATAATATGCTTGAATGTGGATGTGCTATTTTTATACCATTAATGGGTTATGGTTAAAGTACTAAAATTTGTATGATATTTTTAATACGAATGATTAGGTTTTGTTTCACCCATTTCATATGAGGAATGCATTAAAATTAGTAAGTGACAATCATGGCCTACTATAGTCCCTCGATGCATCGGTAGGTCTAATGAGACAAATTCATGTCTTTTCATAAGGCCTCAACTGTATGGTATTGGCCTTCGTATATGGCCTTGACGGTATGGTAATGGTCTTGGAATGAGGCCTTGAGGGTATGGTTATGATTTATGACATTATGAATTTCATTTTTATGAGATTAGTTATTGATATTAAATATGATTATTTAACTAGTATAATACCCATGTGAGTGTTGAAATGGAATTATTTAATTTTTTCTTTATATATTACGATAAATATAATGTTTTAAAAGTTCAGTGTTTTAGACTTATTCCTCTCCTTAAGAGCTTATGCTTATTTATGAAAACTTTCACTATATTGTTTATTCTCACTAAGAATCCAAGCTCACCCCTTTCTTATGTTTTATTTTTACCAAGATTCCATGAAGTTCCTTACAATTTATATGGAGGGTTATGCTAGGAGAACAATAGTGTTATCAAAGAATTATATATGTTGCATTTTATGTTTTCAATTGTAATGTAATGTTCGTGTATGTATTCTATTTTCCAATACTTCTAAACTGACAGGTAATTTAGTATTTGATTCCTTATAACTATGAAAATGTATTAAAATAAGGAACGGGCTCCGGGATTCTTGGGTTGGGGTGTTACACCTATGTTTGAGTTTTCGAAGTCATACCGAAAGAAAAATATTAGTAATTCCACTTTTTAAATGATGTAACAAACAAACTGTAACACCCCGACCCAAGTTACCCAGAGTCGGTGCATTATTACGTAACATTGGCATGATCACAAATGATAATGTCTCGAATGACCGATTAGTTTAGTATCCTTGGAAACACTAGATACATTCCTAAATGTTACATTAAATCAAAAAGTGAAAAATCACAATAACATAGTCTCTATAGTCCATACTCATATCCCCTTCAGACTATCCCTGTAGGCCAATCATAAAATATTTCTTCACATCCTGGGAAAAATAAAACATATAAAGGGGTGAGCTCAGATGCTCATTAAGGATAACAATATAGAGGAAATTTTCATTAATAAACATAAAAATTTAAGGCAATGTATAACTAAAACTAAAGCCTTTTAAACATGAAATTTAGCATAATATGGAAAAAGAAAAATTAAATAATTTCATTTACTTATTTACATGGATATTCTACATGTTGAATAATCACATGCAATATTAATAACCACTTTCATAATGATGGAATTCATCATGCTAGACTATCATAACCACATAGCCAAGGCCTTGTCCCAAGACTACAAATAAGATTTTGTCAAGGCCTTGTGCCAAGACACTAGTTTGTCTCATGAGACCTACCGATGCATCCGGGAGCTATAGTGGGCTCCACCAGTCACTTATTAAGTCCAATGAATTCCTTATATGAAAAGGTTTAAACATATCATAAACCATAACTTAATCGTATCACCTAAACCATGCATAAAGGAAACATAACATTTCCGCATTTCAATCAAAAGACATCAATACAACACATTGATATAATAAATACATTATAAAAACCATTTTCAATACCGAAATAAATGAAAAGTAAAACATGGTATTTATTTTTTATTTAAAAAAAGTTATGGCTTGTAGAGGAAGCAGAAACTCAAATAATGGTCAGGGTGGCAGAGAAGTCGTTGTCGCCGCATACGTAAGACAGAACATTCCTTTTGTCATTTAGTAAAAACGCTTCATATAAAAAGATTAATTTTGAATAAAAGGAAAATTAAAAGGGGTTTATACACCGTATAAAGGAATTTTGTGTATAAAACAAAATATGCCTCAATGAAAGGATATTGAGACAAAGTCCCTTACCTCGTGTCCGACTAGACTCGATCATTCTTTAACCTCCTGAATAATATACTAGAGATAATTTATATTTTCATAAGGACCTTTTTCTAGTTCATTATTCGTTTTATATCAGTTATTATCATCTTATGAAAATTATGTAGTCATTTATGTTAATAACGGTCGTTTTGTCGATCATCGGTACTTAAGTCAACAATAAACTTCTTATAATTACAAGTTGTTTATGTGGTAAAATATCCATTATCTCTAGAATTTTATTAATGATTTATATATCATATATATCATATATATCCAGTATATACATGAATTTATAATATTACATAACATTTAGAGGTATGAAATGAAATGCACCGTTCATGGAGACGGTAAGTCGTACGTACGCATAAACGCTACTTTCATTTCTATTTCATATTTAATGGAATGAAATCATAATGATATAAAGGTATATTATAATTCCAGTATAATATCATATATAATATCATTTACTCCATCCTTTATACTCCCACATATGGCATTAACGATTCAAATCACTTTGAGGGGGCGGTAGTCCGCACTTCCTAAAATGAAATTATCGCGTTTACCCATAATGGAAATCAAAATGGTATGCCAGAAATGAAAAATAAATAAGATTTAAGAAATCATAAACATAATATATATATATATATACCATATATAGAAATAGTTTCATCATAATGGCCACCATGAGAGGCGTTAAATGAATATTGAATAATCATCATTTCGTGAGGCAGTAATTCACCACCCACATAAAAAGTATATTCTTTAACCATTAGACGAAGGTGTGTGTAAGTGTAAAAAAAAATACTTCTCATCAAAAAAATCCTAGTATATTTACAATACTTTTTTTACAAAAGAAATGAATAAAAAGAGTTTATGGGGTTTGAGAAGAAAAATAATACAAAAGAACGTAAGAGAATACATTACCTTAAAATTGGGTAACTCATTTTGTTTTGAGCCAAAGGCTACCTTGGGAAAACTTCTACCCCAAGTGAGGCTTCTAGTAGGAATATAGGGAAGTTTAGGGAGTATTTGGGAAGAGTTTGGCCGAGCCATATGGATTTCATGGTGTGAATAAGGTGGTAGAGGTTGGGGCCTTTTATAAGAGGAGGAGGGGCACTCTTGGAAAGTCATGAAATGTCACTTTATTTTAAAATGATTTTCAGATTTTAAAGGTCCCACAAAGATTTATTTAGAGTATAAGGTGATAAGGGTTAGAAATAAACCCTTCCAATAGGTTTTTGATAAGTGTATGTCTTATATTTTACATTTTCTTTTCATTTTATTTAAATCGTTCATTAATGAGGTAATCAATGCATCATCATGGTGTCATCAATAAATTAATTTATTTAATGTCTAAAAATGATAAAAAAAATACCATGATGTAGGAAATATTTTTATATTTCCAATTAATATTTATAGTCGAAATTTTAACTTATATAACCCCATGTAATAATTGTTTTAGTAAAACAACACATGTTTGTGACAATTTTATTTTTACATTAAATAAAAAGTTATTAATGTCATTTTCTAACCCAAGTGGATGCATGGGGTCCACAAGTTGACCCATGTATTGTCTTGGTAGGACAAGACTCATCCAATAAGGGTATGACATGTGTCAAGGTAATTTCATATTATTATAACAATATTTTTACCTTAAATTACAGTAATTACCTTTAATCGCGATTAATAAAACTTAAAAGTTAATATTAACAAAAAAAATTATTTTAATCCCTTAGAACAACATTTTACCTCTTAATGAAAACCATGTATGACAGATTTTTGAAAATAAAATCACAGAAGTGGTAAAGTTTCATTTAAACGAAAAATCTGTTTTTTAACTACCACTTAGTGGTTTCACTATTTATCAAAAATTGAAGTTTTTCAGAAAAATACCAAAATTTCACCCTAAGCTATATTTGATATTCCAAATTAAAAAATGGTGTCTATTTTACAAAATTAAAAACATATAAGTTGCTTTAATTAATTTAATAATTAATTTCCGTTGTCAAAACAAATAGCATGTTTTTACGAAACAATATCAATCAAAAGATTGAAAATTGTTTACGTCCAATTTCAAAGTGAAATTAATTCTAATGAACACCATTGGTTAAAATGGTAAAATTATATTCTCATTATAATTTAAAACCACTCAATAGTATAAGTTATCACTATAAATTATTTTGATTTAAAAAATTATTTTTATGTTTTTTCACTTTTCATTGAAAATTGGATGTTCTCAAAAAAATAAAAAAAATTCAACATCGGCTAATTTCGATATTCCGAATCCAAAAATGAAGCCCATTTTGAAATATAAAATTTATATTATTTCAAAAAGTGGGTATTACTATTCATAACGGCTACTTTGATTGGTCGTAGTGTGTTAGAATCTCGAACTTCCATACAATGCAAGCTATTGCATTATTGAAAGAGAAGCGTACTGTGAAAGCTTGGGGTGTTACATTCTTCCCTCCTTCAATAAATTGAATCCTCGCAATTTAAAAATTCTCTTCAAAAATAAAAGGATGAAAATAGAAAATATCTATGTGGAAAACCCACATCAGAAATAATGTTAATAAAATTTAGCATTAATAAGAGGGAAAGGGAAATGAAAAAAAGTCACCACCAAATTATGATCTAGATTATGATAACATTGGTTGAAATTAGTGATATATAATTGGAAGAAAAACATAAATATTTTTATGGAGTGATTGAGTTCATCAATCCCAAAAAAGTGTAAAATTGAGGGCCTCAAAGCCTTCAATCTATGTTGATTTAAAATATCATCAGTTCAACAAAACATAAGGTAATAGGATAACACATTTTTTGTTTTAATATCCCTTTACTAAATTTTAAGAATTAATTTATTCATAGAATAAGAGATAGGTATCTATATATATTCTTGACAATTAGAGTTTCAACCTTCAACTAATTTCTACCGCAAACTCATATTTCACTCAAAAAGATAATAGATCTCAAAAATATTATATTTATCCTAATAGTACAAGTTTCAAAATATTAACACATACCATTTAGATTAGGAAAACTATTTTTTATAAACCAGGGACTTCTTGCAGGCTAGTGGTAGGTAATAAAGTCATGTCTCACTATGGTTGTGGGTTCGATTCATACAGCTTTGTCCGACGAGATGGGTTATCCCCCAACCTACAGGTTGTCGTTTTCCTAAAACTATAGTATTATAATATTCCCAAAAATAATCATCAGAAATGTTTTAACCTTAAAAATACTATCCAAATTTAAACTTAATCCATTTCAACCTTTATAGTTATCCAAATACCTCTATCCAGAATTTCTCTAAAAGGTCTCTAAATTCCAAAATCAACTGATCAGATTCCCTAAACAAAGTAAAGTTTCTCTTATTGTCACATACTAAAAATATGATTACCTTAATCATATTAAAACCTTAATGAAAACGACAAGTACTAAAGTAAAATCCTTATATATATCACATTGTTCTTATAACCATAATATAGTTCGTGAGTCCAAAAACACAAATACAATAATTATTCCACTTCAACTGTAGTAACAACATAAGATTAGCCTTGATCCCTTGGAATTTTCTGAGGTACGTTTCCTTGGTGATTAGGGAATTCATTTTCATAATGCCCCATTTATCTACAATTGCAGCATTCAACATTGAAAACCTCTTTCTTTCCCTTGCAATCATGATCCTGGTGACCATTTTCTCTACATTTATAACAAACTCCCATTCCTTTTAGCATGTACCGGGGTGATTCTTCCCACAATTATCGCATAATGGAAAAACCTTCTTTCCCTTTTCCCTTTATCTATCTCTTGTTCCACTGTTCTTTTCTTCTCTTGCTTTACTTTATTGTCATAAGATTTAGAGAATTCATTTTCTGTCTTGATAGAACATGAGACTATATCTTCATACGTTGAGACAAATTGTGATACTAAATCTCAATGGAGAAATGGTTTTTACCCATAAAATAAATGATCAATCTTACTTATTGGGTTTCGTATATAATCTGCAGCATGCCTCACTAACCTTGTAACGTTGGATTCATACTTTGCGATATTCTCATCCTCCTTTTTTCTCAGACTCAGAAATTGCCTTTCCATATATGCTTAATGGTCACAAGGAAAGTATTTTTCTAAGATAATATCTTTGAACTCCCTCCATTTCATATTTGATACTTCATCATCTTCATTCATGTTTTGAATCAATGAACACCATTGATCAGCATCTCCAGTGAGGCGGTAAACTGCTATGATAACCTTTTCCCTTTCACTACTCCCCAAGGTATGGAATAGTTTCACTAAGGAATTTATCCATTGCTTAGTTACTAATGGATTTTTACTCCCATTGAATGTTTGTGGTTATTTCCTCATGAAGAATTATAACATTGATCCTCCACATTGTGTATCACGGTAATCCATACGAGTAAGGTTATTATTCATAACCTAAGTGAGTTGTCCCAGTATAGAGATAAGCTGATCAGCAGTAGTTGTATCACTAGCTCCACTATAATTATCTTGAGTCGGAGGGAAATCCCTACTTGGAGTGCATGCATTGATACAATTTCCATTCATTTCACTAGGCACCATTTCTAAACAATTTCATAAACTAGATTAGTTTATGAATCGAAATACATAATAACAAACATGCAAAATAGTTAACATAAATTGAACTATTTATGGATATAATCCATAATCCTAAAAATGTTTTATTTGAGGAAGTATATACTCATAAACCCTCCATAATGTTTTGTGAATAAAATGGGAATTATCCAAACCATATCCCCTGGGAGTGTCGTAACCAAGAGTGCAGCAAGGCCCATTGTCGTGCACCAGTTCCCGTTCGAGTCTAGCTCAAAGCAGTGTTTACGGGGTTTACCCCTAGGTACATCTGTGCCAGATCCGCCTCTTCCTGCTCATATCTCGACAGGGATGTATTGCTCGGAAAACTCAAAAAATATCTATAATAACAAAATTCTAGGATGTTGTTCTATACTAATCCTCAAAGTCTATCTTAGGGATATGTGCTATAATCAGATTTTATCAAAAAATAGCTTCCAAGGTTAGTACTAAACTGCCTCTGATACCAAATGTAACGCCCTGAACCCAGTTACCTAGAGTCAGTGCATTATTACTTTACATTGACATGATCACAAAAGTTAAAGTCTCGAAAGACCGATTAGTTCAGTATCATTGGAAACACTAGATACATTCATAAATGTTACATTACATCATAAAGTGAAAATCACAATAACATAGTCTCCATATCCCACACTCATATCTCTTTCAGTCTATCCCTGTAGGTCAGTTATAAAATATTTCTTCACAATATGGGAAAATAAAACATAGAAAGGCGTGAGCCCAGATGATCAGTAAGGATAACAATATAGCGAAAACTTTCATAAAAAAACATAAACATTAAGGCAATGTATGACTAAAACAAAACCCTTTAAAACTGAAAATTCAGAATAATTTGGAAAAAGAAAAATGAAATAATGTCATTTACTTATTCACATGGATATTCTACTAGTCGAATAATCACATGCAATATTAATAACCACTTTCATAATGATGGAATGAATAATGCCAGACTATCATAACAACGTTGCTGAGGCCTCATGCCAACACTACAAATAAAATTTTGTCAAGGTCTCGTGCCAAGACAATAGTTTGTCTCATGAGACCTACCGATGCATCAAGGAGCTATATAGGGCTCCAACCATCACTTATTAATTCCACTGCATTCCTTATATTAAAAGGTTTAAACATATCATAAACCATAACATAATCGTATCACATAAAACATGCATAAAGAAAACATAACATTTCCACATTTCAATCAAAAGATATCAATACAACACATTGATATAATAAAAACATTATCAAAACCATTTTCAATACCAAAATAAAAGAAAAGTAAAACATGGTATTTATTTTTCATTTCAAATAAGTTATGTCTTATAGAGGAAGCCGAAACTCAAATAATGGTCACGGCGGGGGAGAAGTCGTTGTCACCGCATACGAAAGACAAAAAATTCCTTTTGTCCTTTAGTAAAAATGCTTCATATAAAAAGATTACTTTTGAATAAAAGTAAAATTCAAAGGTGTTTATACACCTTATAAAGGAACATTGTGTATAAAACAAAATATGCCTTGATGAAAAGAGATTGAGACGAAGTCCCTTACCTCATGTCCGACTTGACTCGATCATTCTTTAACCTCATGAATAATAAACTAGAGTTAATTTCTACTTTCTTAAGAAACTTTATAAAGTTCATTATTCCTTTTATAGAACTTATTACAATGTTATGAAAATTATGTAGTTATTTATGTTAATAATGGTCGTTTTGTCGATCCTTGGTACTTGAGTCAACAATAAACTTCTTATAATTACACGTTGTTTATGTGGTAGAATATCCATTATCTATAGAATTATATTAGTGATGTAGATATAATATATATCATATATATCCAGTATATACATGGATTTATTATATTACATAACATTTAGAGGTAAGAAATGAAATGCACCGTTCATGGAGACGGTAAGCCGTATGTACGAATGAACGCTACATTCATTTCTATTTCGTATTTAATGGAATTAAATAATAATTATATAAATTTATATTATAATTCCAGTATAATATCATATATAATATAATTTACTCCATCCTTTATATGTCCCACATATGGCATTAACGATTCAAATCACTTTGAGGGGGCGGTAGTCCACACTTCCTAAAATAAAATTATCGCGTTTACTAATAATGGAAATCATAAAGGTATGCCATAAATGAAAAATAATGAAGCATAAAGAAAAAAAAACATTATATATATATATATATCATATATATAAATGGTGTCATAATAATGGCCACCATGAGTGGTGTTAAAAGAAGATTGAATAATCGATGTTTCATGAGGCAGTAATTCACCACCCACAGAAACAATATGTTCTTTATCCATTCGACGAAGGTGTGTGTATGTGTAAATAAAATCCTTCCCATAACAACATACTAGTATATTTAAGATACTGGTGTTGTTACAAAAAAAGGAATAAAATGAGTTTAAGGGGATGGTGAACCAAAATAATACAAAAGAACATAAGAGAATACATTACCTTAAAATCGGGTAACTCTTTTTGTTTTGAGCCAAAGGCTTCCTTGAGAAGAATTCTACCCAAAGTGAGGCTTCTAGGAGTAAGAGAGGTTAGTTGAGAGAGTATTTGGGCAGAGTTTGGCCGAGCCAAATGGCTTTGATGGTGTGAAGAAGGTGGTAGAGGTGGTGGCCTTTTATAAGAGAAGAGGAGGGGCACTCTTGCAAAGTCATGAAATGTCAATTTATTTTAAAATAATTTTCGGATTTTAAAGGTCCCAAAAAGATATTTTTCTAGTATATGGTGATAAGGGTTCCAAATACACCCATAAAATATGTTTTTGACAAGTTTATGTCTTATATTTTACATTATTGTTTCATTTTATTTAAATCATTCATTAATGAGGTAATCACGACATCATCATGGTGTCATAAATAAATTTATTTATTTAATGTCAAAAAATTAAAAAAATACCATGATGTAGGAAATATTTTAATCATTCCAATGAATATTTATAGTCTAAAAGTTAACTTATATAACCCCATGTAATAATTGTTTTAGTAAAACAACACATGTTTGTGACAATTTTATTTTAACTTTAAATAAAAAGTTATTGATGTCATTTTCTTACCCAAGTGCATCCAAGGGGTCCCCAAGTTGACCCATTGATTTTAATGGTCGTCCATGACTCATACAATAAGGGTAGGACATGTGTCAAGGTAATTTCATATTATTATAACATCATTTTCACCTTAAATTACACTAATTACCTTTAATCGCAATTAATAAAACTTAAACGTTACTATTCACCAAAATATTATTTTAATCCCATTGAACCAAATTTTACTTCATAATGAAAACCATGTATGTCTGATTTTTGAAAATCAAATCACAGAAGTGGTAATGTTTCATTTAAATGAAAAATTAGTTTTTTAACTACTACTTCGTGGCTTCACTATTCATCAAAAATTGAAGTTTTTCAGAACAATACCAAAAATTCACCCTAAGCTATATTTGATATTCCGAATTAAAAAATGATTTCTTTTTAAAAAAAATCAAAACATATAATTTTAATTAATTAATTTAATAATTAATTCTTGTTGTCAAAACAAATAGCGTGTTTTTAAGAAACAATATCAATCAAAAAATTGACAATTGTTTATATCAAATTTCAAAGTTAAATTAATTCTAATGACCACCATTATTTAAAATGGAAAAATTAGATTCTAATTATACATTAACCCCAATCAATTATATAATTTATCATTATAAATTATTTTGATTAAAAAATTTGTTTGTAAGTATTTTTCACTATTCATCGAAAATTGGATGTTCTAAGAAAAATACCAAAAATTCAACATAGGATAACTTCGATATTCCGAATCAAAAAATGAAGTCCATTTTGAAATATAAAATTTATATAATTTAAAAAAGTGGGTATTACTATTCATAACAGCTACTTTGATTGGTCGTGGTGTGTTAGAATCTCGAACTTGCGTACAATGCAAGCTATTTCATTATTGAAAGAGAAGTGTACCATGGAATCTTGGGGTGTTACACAAAACATAATGTTTGTTTATAAAACATAAATTATATATTTAAGGTATTTCAAAATTCCAAGCCAAATACACCATAAGGGTGTTTTAGTGGAATTTAATACTTGGTTTTCAGATGTACTATACCAAAATAACTCAACGATGGTGCTTCTAGTTGAGGTCTTCGACAACCAACAATGTTGAGGAGTATTGTAGAGAATTAATGTCAGGTTTTAGTTGAAATATTAATGGAATATTATTTAATGGGGAAAAACATGGAATGTATGTTATGTTCCATGATGCTAAATTTCATAAACTACATTACATTTAGGGGAAAGAATATATAAACGATATATAGGGATCATGGAAGACTTATTTTTTGGTATCAGATATATATTTTTGCTGGAATGATGGAAAATAAATAAACCTACAAAAAATACATGAAAATAAGATATTTTCACTTTCTTAAAAGTAACACAATTTATAAAAAATACATCAATTAAAATTGACAAGATGAGTGAAATCCTTACAAAAAAATCCATATACTTTAAAAGGAAGTCCAAATTCCAAATAATGAAGGGAGAATCCTCAGGAATATGAATATATTCGGGGAGATAAGAGAGCTCCACCATGATACCAAATGACTAAAATGAGGATAAAATATTGGATGGGTAGATAAAAGAGATTTTGGAGTAGTAGAATAACTGAAATGAATATATTAAAAAACCACCACGAAAGACACTAGCTAACTGATATCCAAAGTAGGATTATTAGGATAATGGTTCCACCAATGGATAACCAGTGGGAATGATGTATGTTGGTGTAGTCCCAACAATATAACCAAGCCCTCTAGTTCTTTCCAACCTTTCCTCCAACACCAATGGACATGTTTTAAGTGGTGAAATATTTTATATTTACCAAAAAATAAATTATACTAGAAATTTATGAATAATTTAGATATTGAAAACTCTCATCTTCAAAAAAATTCATCCACATTTTATACATCATAGGGTTGTTGATATTCTTTAGAGAATAAATGAATCCATTGATCATGGATATTAGACGTTTGTTCTGATATCTCATAATACAGAGAGCAATGTTTCTATAACACTAAAAAAGGGAACCATCCTTTCTTATAGAGTCTTTATTCTATGATAACAGATATGACCTAGAAACTTCTCAAAATAATCACTGTACTCAAATTCAACATCTTTAGGAAAAAATTATGAGATATCTTAGGAAAATAATGAAAACAATAAGATATATTCATGAGATAATTTATAACCCTTTAACACATTGGAAGAAATAATCTATAATCCACCATTCATGCCCTCTCCAAGATCGTGTATAGTTTGAAAAATATATATTCAAGATTTACTTTCCTTAGAATCCATAAATGACCCAGTCCAGGTGAAACATGTAAAAAGACCAAATATCCCACCTTATAATAACGAGGTTTATGATTTTGACTGTTATAATACTTATTCTAAAACCGAGTTATTTCAATATGCATCTTTGTCAGTTTGAATTTATTTGATGTATCTTAAACAAGAATAGGTCCTATAAGTGCTACATCTGTAACCAAAAACTAGCACTATGTTGAAGAAAATAGCCAACCATATAGTCCCTCACAAGCCTCCTTCTTAATTAACACTTGGATGAAATTATTATATGAAATATCTATAAGATTAAAGAGAATCTACAATGACACTCTAAAATTGTGGTCTCATACACAAAGTATTTCCTTCAGTACTTATATAGTCTACTCAGACGAGAAATCTATTTGAGGGTGATTAGTTGAACCCAACTATACCTAAAAACCATTATCATTTAGTAACACTTGACAAGATTTTGATGTAAATATAGTGTTCATATCTTATTTAATTGTTAATGGAATCCCATGATGAGTTATGACCGATCAGACATAATATCACAATATTTACCTCTAAGAAGGTATCTCAAATAGTTAATAAATAGGAGACCTTCCTCATAATATCAACTCTCACCCATAAAAGGAACAATATCAATATGAATTTAGTATCCCCATTCTGAAATCTGGGGTGTCAGTATCCCATTTCCATTAAAGGATGGGAAGTGGCTATAAAAGGATAAAAGGCTGATGGTGTTCCTCATTAACCTACTAATGGGTGAAATAAATAGTTATAAATCTTGATATTTCAATATTCATCCCTTTCAATCAGTATTGGTGGCATAAAGAATGATACATCTCTATGAGCCTTGGATTAACTACCCACTTACAAGCATAAAATTGTCATATGGGATCCTATAGCATAATTTTCAGGACCTAGAAATGCTGACAGACATGTGTAATCTAATAATCATCAATAAAATAATTAGGTGGTTTCTTGTCACCATAAATACTATCCATCAGCTCCATTCCTTAAAAATTAGAATGTTTCCTCTATTTTATTCAACTCAAAAGTGATAGAAACACTAATTAATCAATTAGAATAGTATTACCTATGAAATTACACACATCAAGATAAACTTTTTCAAATAGAGAAATCCAATTCAATTCACCACTAGCTTCTGAAACTTCTTAAGCCTATGTATTTTGGCTCAAAGCATCAACAATAGAATTACCTTTTAGTTGCATATATGTGAGTTTAATGTTAAAAATATAAAGATATTAAACACACGACCACTAATATAGGTATATCTCACATTGTTTAAATATATATTTTAGGACCAACTTATATGTGTATACCACAATCAACTCCCCAAGTAGGTAATTTCTCTTTTAATGTAGAGAAATAAATACAACTACTAACTCATGGTCATGCATCATATAGTTTCCATCATGTGGAATCAACTACCGAGACTCATATACCATGACTATCTCCCTTACATTAATATTTATCCCATTGTTATTCCTAATTCATCACAATAAACCATGCTTCAAATTCTATTTATGTTATAATCATGATGAAGGTTAAGGTCAATATCCCCTTAAAATCATGAAAGGAATTTTCACAAGATTTAGACTATATAATCCCGACACCCTTCTAGATAAATCCTATAAGTAAAAATGCATGGTTATAATTTTCTTATTAAATCACCATTAGTTTCTAATTAATCCAAAAATTCTATGAATATCAAAAAAACTATTTGGAACATCCAATGAAATATATTTTATGATCTTTTCTCGATCCATTGAAACCCATGCTTCTGTTATTTTTTATCCCAAGAAGTGAAATCTATTAATCCTAAATCTAAACTATGATAGTTTTTAATAAATCTAATTCTCCCAATGAGTTGTCAAAACAACCTCTATATGCATCATGTGATACTCTTATGAATGGGAGTAAAATAAGACATAAATTTAAAAAATTAGTATGAAGGCTTCTAGATATGGGTGAAAGACCTAAATAAGTTCGGAAATGTAACGCCCCGACCCCAGTGACCCAGAGTCGGTGCATTATTTTAATACATTGGCATGATTACAAGGAACCAAGTCCCGAAGAACTGATCATTTTAGCAGTCTTGGAAAATTGATTACATACATGAATGTTACATTACACTTCATAACATACAAAACAACATAAATAATCCTCTATGAATGCCATTATTCCCTTGTCTTAACCCTTCATATCAATCACATTACACTTCTTGGAATCCTGGGAATAATAAAACATAGAAAGGGGTGAGCTCAAATGCTCAGTAAGGGTAAGCAATATAGCGGAAACTTTCAAAAATAAGCATAAACATTTAAGGCAATGTATAAAACTAAAACAAAATCCTTTTAAACTTGAACTTCATCATAATATGGAAGAAATAAAAAGAAATAATTCCATTTACTTATTCACATGGATATTCTACTAATCGAATAATCACATGCAATATCTCTAACCACTTTCATAATGATGGAATGCATGATTCCAAACTTTAATTTCTGTGTCGAGGCCTCGTGCCAAGACCTAAGGGATAACTGTAACCAGAACCCAACCCGGAGAGCTTTTGTAACTGGACTCCATCCCGGAGTGCCTCTAATAACCGGACACCAACCCGGAGTGCCTCTAATAACCGAACACCAACCCAAAGTGCCTCTAATAACCGGACACCAACCCGGAGGGCTTAATATTACTGGTCCCCAACCCGGAACATACTAGTCCAACACATTCATCTTAAGAAGGGGATGAAATATAACATAAACATTCGTATTAAAACTAACATACAAAATGTCAAAACTTTAATCATAAACTAATAATATCATAAAAATAACTCATCCATAGTCAAAAATATCACAAAACCTTAAATACAATATGGATGATTTGTATCATAATAAATCAACTTGAAACAAGATTAAAATTTATCAAAGGATGTTGACATAGATGAAATCTATACTATTTGAGAGAAATATCTCTTTTTTTTAAATCATTTAAAAGTCACATAATTAAAAAATAAAACATTTACTTTGAAAATATCTTTATAATATGGTAAGGGAAGCTTCGATGAATTTATAATGGTGGAAAATAGACACACCCACCATATAAGTTAAAAAAGACATTCTTACCTTAATTTTGTCAAAAAGGTTAAAAAGCACCTTGTTTGGAAAATGACGGAAAGATTCCTTTATAAAACTCTTATAAAAAGTCAAAAAAGGGTATAAATGACTTTAACCCATATTTTTGTAAATAGTAAAAATGTTTTTAAATACATTTTTAAGAAACATGGATGTGGATGATAAAGAGATCCCAGTAGATTATTACGTATAAACAACCTTGGATAATGAAGAGATTGCGAAATAAACCCTTACTAATTTGGTAACTTATAAAACATACAACTAATGAAAGAGGTATCATAAAATGAATATGTAAATACACATAAATTAAAGTGTATTACACAAAGAATATAATTATGGGCAGTACATACACCACACAAAAGGTAATGGTGGCAATATGGCATGAATCTCACAGGAATAAGGAGTGAGATGAAAATCCCTTACCTTGCACTTTCCTTTAGTCGAGGGTACGTTTAACCTTTTGTACGAAGATCATAGTATGTTATTAAATTATACCAGAACCATATTAATATTTATGATATCATACCTGATTCATTTATGACTTTATATTACCCAGTTAATAATAATTTCCATGTTAAGTTAACATTTTGGGTAATAATCACTTTCTTTATCATACGTGTATTAACTTGTCACTCTTGGTTGTATCACCTAGATCATGATTTAAATACTTCAAGAATATAAAACATGATAAATATATCATATATATTTAGAATATAAATATGTATAATAGACATATATATGAAATGGAAAACATAGTTTATGGAGACGATAGTCCGTACGTACGCATAAACGCTGTTTTTGTTTTCATATAGTTTTGAACGGAAGTAAATGAATAAGATATATGTAAGTACAGAAATCCTTATATATATATATCTCCAGTAGTGTTATTATTTCATATATTACATACTTATTAGTAATATATATTTTCATAATCGTCAATGAATGGTGAACTTGGAAATGAATCTAATCGCGTCTTGGAGACGGTAATCCGTACATACGCACGAGAAAAAATATCATTATTTTGATATTAAAATAATATATAATTGGATGGTATATCATATATACAGAATAATTATCATGTTATATTTATTATTTACATGAATTACAAATCATTATTATACTCATCCAAATAATAATATATTGAATAACAATTACACCACGACGTGGAGACGGTAAGCCGTACGTACACACGTATGGTGACATGTCATTCAAAGGATGGATAGAATACTGAATATGGTTGTACCATATTTATAATAATATTAAAGTATATAGGTTATACAGGATTAATTATTTTATAATGGTAATAACAAATAAAGAAGACGTGGAAGAAGAAAGGAACTTGAAAAAGGGTGGTGATATCATTACCTCTTCTTCGGGTTCTTCCTTTTGATTTGATCAAAATGGCTCCTTAAGTTGGATTTTGGACTAAAGTAAAGCCTCTAGGATGAATTGAGGGAAGTTGATAGAGTATTTGGTCAGATTTTGGCCGAACCAAAAGTCTTTGAAGGTGTGAGTTAATGAGAAGGGAGAGTTCCCTTTTATAAGAGGGGTGAGGGGCACCTTGGGAAAAGCTAGAAATATTATTTTATAATAAATTCATATTCGGTTTCTAATGGCTCAAAAGTGGATTATTTAAAGGTTATGGTGGGGAGGGGTCGAAAAACACTCAACCAATAGAATTTACACAGGTTTGGTTCATTATATTAACCTTATCTTTAAGTATTATCTCTTAGTTAATTAGATTCACTTTTACAATGTCTCTTTGTATTTTTATATTATATGGTTAATAAACATACTATATACATCCAAGAGACCCCCAAGTGATCCATTAATGATACACCTATCATTATATATGTCTCTTGGACTAACCTTAGATTTTTAGGAATTTAATATCAATTAATAATATAATATTTAATTTAAAACCTCTTTTATGTCAATTTTGACACAATTCAATAATTGATTTCTCTAAAATTCATAACAGAAAGATCACTTTTAAAAAAGTTAATTAAATCAAGCCAAACATATCATATTATCCAATAAAAGTATTTTTATTTATAAAAAGTCTCAAATTACATATATTTGGGTATTTATAATATCAATTATTCCAATTTTTCATTAATTAGGTAATTACTGCATCATCATTGTGTCATAAATAAATTAAATGTTTTAATGTATAAAAATTATAAATAAAATATAATTATGTAGGAAATCTATTTATCTTTCTAATTAATATTTAAAATCGAATTTATCTTATGTATAACGCTATATTTAAAATGTTTTATTAAATAAACTTTGATTTTAACTCTTTTAACTCTTCTTTGAATTAAATAATAATAAATGTCCTAATCTAATCCAAGTGGACCTAAATGATAATATTTTATTCCTAAGGTTGTTTTTGGTCGAGATAAACTTGTCCAATAGAATTAGGACATGTGTTAGGGTAATATTAATATCCTTTTTAACCTTAATGACCCTATTTACTTTTAACCGTGGTAAATAAAAGTAAAAAGTTACTATTCACCAAAAATTATTTTCATCTCATTGAACCACATTTTACACCTTGATATTAACCGTGTCACCCGGATTTTCGAAATTCCAATCACAGAAGCAGTAAAATTTAGTTTTATGAAAAATTCAGTTTTTTAACTACCACTTAATAGTTTCACTATTCATCAAAAATTGATGTTTTTCAGAACAATGCCAAAATTTCACCCTAAGCTATAATTGATATTCCAAATTCATATATGATGTCTATTTTACAAAATTAAAAACATATAAGTTTCATTAATTAATTTTATAATTAATTCCCGTTGTCACAATAAATAGCGTGTTTTTATGAAACAATATATATCAAAAGATTGAGAATTGTTTATGTCCAATTTCAATGTGAAATTAATTATATTGAACACCATTGTATAAAATTGTAAAATTATATTCTAATTATACTTTAAAACCACTCAAATTCATAATTTATCACCATTAATTATTTTGAATAAAAAAGTTGTTTTTAATTAAAATTTAGTAATTTTCACTATTTATCTAAATATTAATGTTATCCGAAAAGTACCAAAATTTCACCTTAGGATAAATTCGATACTCCGAATCCAAAAATTAAGTTCATTTTGAGAGATAAAATTTATAAAATTTTAAAAAGTAGGTATTACTATTCATTACGGCTAGTTTGATTGGTTGTAGTGTGTGTTAGAACTCGAAGTTGCGTACAACACACGCTACTGTATTATTCAAAGAGAAGCATACCGTGGAAGCTTGGGGTGTTACATTGTAAATTTTTTTTGTCCCTATTCTAAAGAATAAATTTATTTAGTCAAATTGAATATATAAATGTTTAAAATATTGGATTTAAAAATGGTTCACTATTAAAGTTTCTAAAAGTGCATTTTTGAAAAATACTTCTTTTGTCTGAAAAAACGGATTTGTTCTTAAATTATGTCTAAGAAACTCATAATATGGATTCTAAAATTATAAGGATTATATAAAGTTTAGAATTTAGTTAATACTATTCATAACCTCTTTTGAACGGCTTGTTTGGTAAGTCATGGTGCGCTTTAACTCGGTGTTGTGTGTAATACAAGTTATTGAATTATTTTGAAGAAATAACACACTATGAAATATTGGGGTGTTACAGGAATGAATTATTTTAGGTGAATTTTTTAGATTGAATGTAATTAATAGATATTCAAAAAGGACAAAACTACTTCTGATGTTCACATATGGTTTGTTCAACCGATTAAATCTCACCTGATGATTGAATAATAAAAAATAAATATTCATGAATACCCTATATCCCAAGAGGGTGTCTAATATATCTTCTATAAGAGGATATGGTTTCATTTTTTAACTATAATCTGATTCAACTAATGGTAGTCCCCATATAGTCCCAAATTATCGTCTTCCATATAGATAAATATTATTGGTGAACCCCAAGGAGATATACTAAGATAAATAAACCCTGGGATTCTTAGGTACCTATATACCTCTTGATTTCTCAATACTGCATACAAGCCAACATATATGTGGGAACAGATACTGGTTCTCCTCCTTTTATAATATCAATAGTAAATCAACATATCACACTCTCATGACGTATCCCGAACAAGACAATAAAGAATACATTCATGAAATTGTCCATAATATTACGAAAGAAGGACTACCATAATCCATTATTATCTAGTATGTTTCTATAAACATGGTATGGTGCTCCACTTTACCCATAATGAATAAGGCCAGTATGAACTTCCTAGAAATTTGATTCATCCTTGTGAACGTAGCTACCTCCCTAGGTTAATGAGAAGGGAACTATTATGTGATAACCATTTATATGAGATCAATAGGGTACCATCGAATCTATCCCAAAATTTACATAGATTCATATCACATAAATGATATAAAGGTCTTATAGAAAGTATTATCCACCTATCTTGAGGAGGAACCCATTGAAATGGAAGATTCCCTCTAATATGATTTCTAGAGGGGTGTCAAGGGACATCAACACATATGGTTATTCAATATTTAGACTTTGGATTCCCATTAAAGAAGTATGTATGAATGAGTTCAATTAACTAGTGTCAGACTAGTAAGAAACTAATGTCATGTCCACCAAAATTACACCTTTCAATGTTTGGTGGCTTTCAGCTCTGGTCTGTTGGTGTCTGTTGCAGTATAGGTAACTGGCCAAACCCAAAGGCATTACCTACAAAATAACCACCCAGAGTAGTTGTACTCTATTGAAAAAATATATCATATGTTTGAATTCTATATCCTTTACCACCTCCTTGGTAGGAAATTCCATTACTACTCTAGTTTACTTATGGGTGTGGTGCTACATGCCCCACTGTAGAAATACAAATTAGTACAGATCCCCTCTCAACAAGAACTAGAGGAATGGTATAATTGTATCTCAAGAGTTTTCCCAAATTTCCATTGGTTATGTATTATCTGGTCTCTATCACACTAAGGCTTCAATTGACCAGTCCCACCACACTGATGGAATACAATAGAATAGCAAAGCAACAAACCCTGGCTGCCACTACCCTAGTGAGAACTCCAATGATGACACATCCTACCACAGGATGATCTATATTCTTTCCTAGATAGTAAACCACAATAACCCATACCTTATGATTATATTAGGTATTGTTCAGAGATATGGTCTAGGTCCACCATCTCATAGATAGTATTTAATCTAACTAAATTATCCTGAGATTGAATAGAATATCTTAGTCCATCCTCAAAAAATGTAGCCTTGAACATATCATCACCCCCAAGAGTGGGTGAAAATCATTATAGAATAATGAAAAACATTGATTAATCAATTGAGTACATATTAACAAACTCTAAATGCATGTATTACCAAGATATATCATCCCTCAAAGTCTTTGAGATTAATTAATCAAGGAAACTATTCTGGAAATTCCTCCATGCTCTGCCCCAATGCTGTTCTTCCTATATAAGAATTCCCCACCATTTCATGGAATATACACAAAGAATATATATTTTATAATTCACCCTCATGTTTGAATGTGTCTAAATATTTTATAAGAATATATCTATGGAATATATCTAGTATTCAATATATTGGGGATACCTTCTCCCAAGAAAAAATAAGGGTGTTACAGATGGAACTCCCTAATAAAAACAGACATGGTTCGCACATCCTGTGGGGATCCCTCTATAGACAGTACTAGGTTTATACATGTATATCAGAGATATGAATAAGTTCCCTAACCTCGATGATAGGTTGTAAAATGGGAGGCTCCATTGGTGGACCTATTACAAACACCATTGTTGATTCAAGTACCACAACCTCATGAACATGATCATCACCATATTCATGGAACTCAACCAAAGGTTCTTATGGAGGAATGTTTCTATAATGTCAAGAATGATGATCATAAAAAACACTACAAACATATATCATCATTTATAGAGATATAAATAACATGATAAAGGCATTTTCACCTGATATAAACTAAACACATAAATTATTTACTTCCACTGAGTATACTAACCCCAAAAACCCATTCCTAGGGTCTAGTTATATTGTAATGCTTAATGTATTTATCTTAATTGTGTAGTCATAAGGGTTTTTGATCCCGTGTTATAGTGTTAAAAACTCTTTAATTTTCAATTGGAATCACATTTAAAAGCATCCAAATTACTATATGTTTAACACCAAGAGTAATAATTTTGAAAAGTATAGGCAAAATGGTTTAGTTATAATGATTTACATTCCTATGTTATAGTGGTGTACACCTTATAAGTTGGAACTATCACTCCATTCAACTATAAGAAATTCAAAATCTCATATTGGACAACTGATGATTTAAGGGGTTTATTATATTAATTTTTTTTAATTAAAATAAAATAATTAATCTATATGGTCAAAATATTATTTGGTTGATAAAAAATATTTCAATTAACCAATAACGTTTTTTAGTTAATGTTAAAAATGATTAGAATTGAAATAAATACATATAAATTATGCATCATGATGTATAGGTGATGAAATATGCATGTGAAGTAATATAAATAAATTATAAATCCGTACATGCCTACGATTATGAATGATCTAATTCTACATTATCATATCAGCCCATGGTAAAATTTTTATAGAACACCACATTAAACAACATCTACATCACCAATATAAGAACATTGTACAACAATAATAAGTGAATTATATAATTGAATTACCCTTCCTTGTAATCCTTTCCTCCCCCCACACATATATCAACTACTCCAAGGAATACGATTATTACAATGTTCTAACACTCTTTAGTCATTAGTATTCAAACAAAAATAACAAGGTAATGGTTAAAATAGCATTTTATACCACTTTTAGACCTCCCCATCCCAGTTCAAATACAAGTAACTAGCCCAGCGAACTACAAGACCTCAAGGGCACCTCATAGTATTCTAGAAGCTGCCGACTCGCAAAGAGAATGTATGGTTGTATAATGGTGAGAGTATACACTATTTATTATATTTAAATTAAGTGGACATAAATACATTACACTATAGCTAGATTATAAAACAAACAGTCATTATGCAGTAAAGAAGTTCTATATATAATTTATTCCATAGTGATGTAGAATATAAACCAACCAAGTCATGTATATATTCCTTCAAGAACTACTAGTTTATAATAAAGAAAATTAAAGACCAAAAACTAATAATCTTTATGATCATTCCATGTAACATATTTTCCATATACACTCATGATACAATTTAATATAGAAATTAATCATCATCAATAGGGATATTTCATTTGACCTTTCCTAAATCCATGAAATTTTCTCAGGTTCCAATTGGAGGAGAAAAAAGTGTTTGAGAATATCTTAGAAGACCGTCACCATCAATGTCTAATGAAAATCCCTCATGTGGATATAAAATGATATAGTGTTCCGATATAATAAATTAATTGAGTAAATTAAATATATCCCCATCAAGCATGGGAACCTCATGTGATAACCAACAAACCCTATATACTTCACCCTGAGCTAGTTTTCTCTGATCTGGTGACATTTAATTGTCCAAGGGGCCAAAGGACATTAGCTATTTCATCCAAAAATAAGTAATGACAATGAATCCAATGAACTAGTTCTAGAAATACCACAAAACTCAGTCATTTTGAATTGAATAATGACCCATAGAATGCTTAATGTTTTTTTAATTTTGGGGGTAAAGCCTCATTTTATTATATTAATGCAATGACCTCTTTAGACTTGGTAGAGGGAGACCCATTACATATCCCGAAGTCCCAAGTCCATGTGGCCTAAACACAATTTACATTGATAAATTTATAATTTTCCAATTTTTTGTTTAAGTGGATCCCAAAGCATAAACCCTATTTAATATACTTCTATGAGTTTACAACTGAACTATGTAAATCTATATTTCATTTCATGGTAAGTATTGATTGGAATTCGTAGAGATTACCAAAGTAATTCCTGCCCTGACCAAATCAATATGAATATAAGAGATCATCACAAGTGTTCTCATTTTTTAATGATCCACATGAATTCTTGATAAAAATTCATGGAATTCATGATATTAAGAAGGTTAATAGATCCAATATGGGTTTACCACTTGACATTAATATCAATTAAATAGGTGACATACATTTAGAGTTCTCTAATGTATTTCCATAGAGGGAATTCAATTCATTCTCGAGTCATGACACACCGTTGATCATATGAAAAACATCCATAATTGGTAACCATGAAAACCATTGTATTAAATAATTAGTTCTGATTAAATTAATAATTTAAATTATTATATCATAACTAAATAACAACCTCGAGGTTCCTCCAAATATTTTTCTTGATATGGATACATAATTAAAATATTTATTATACCAATTATTTTTATATTGCATGTTAAAAAGGTGTTTAGGATCTATCATTTATCTACGACACTATAATTTACTTTAACTTTTTTGAGTTACCCATGTCATACCCGAAGTAATATCTTAGGAATTCCATATATTAAATGACACACCAAAAACACTGAAAGAAAATTTTTGGTTACATCATTGATATAATTAAGGGATTCTAATATTATAAGGAAAAAACACAATAAGGGTTTTTTTGTAGCACTTCATGACTAGTTTTCACAGATTTCAGGTTAAAGACACAAAAATAGGGGGGTTTGGGTTGATTTTATCAAATAAAAATTGTGTTAAGGGGGAATGTATAACATATGGTCCAAGTGTTATATGAAATATTAAAGGAATATAATATCAAGGATAAACACTCTCAGTGTTAGGCATGTGAAACATTGATAATATTTATAATCTTCTATCCTTTTATGATAATGTATATAGACCTCCTATATAGGTATTTTGGAAGACTCCTCATTTGGTATTGACCTAATATTAGAGATCTAATGATTAAAAATAAAGAACCAAAAAATCCTAGAAAATATGGTATTTTATTTTCTGCAAATGATACTTTAATGTTAGAAAATAAATTTGAGAAAATATGGAAGTGTAGGGAAAGTCATGACATATATTTCTTGCAAATTGAATGGAAGTGTATACTCACATTATTTGTGTGATAACTCACATGAAAAGATGAGGGAGGGGGTAGATCCACCATAATACTCTAATACTGAAAATAGTAGAAAAATATGGTTAGAGGGATAAAATAGAGGTTAGAGGGGTAAATGGACCAAAGTGGGCCTGTTAAAAAACTACATGGAAGGCCATCGACTAGCCACTAGGTCTCCAATAGCTAGTTGATGGTCCCTATAGACCTAAAGGGATGTTGTTTTTACCATAATATACATGGTGGGAGTACAAAAGATTGATGTAGTCTAGGATCTATCACTGAGATCTCTAGTTTCCTCCATCCTTGAATCACACACCAAGGAAAATGCTTTATGGGATAAAATTAAAGATATTTTCCTAGAAACAAAATATTTTATATCGTGACGAAGAACCTAGATATTAAAAAATTTGGACCATAACCTGAGAACCTACAAAAAATATGACGACTGCATACCCACCAATGTTAGTATCTATAGGTTTATGTAAATACATCAGGATTCGTATAGGAGTCTATTAAATTCCATTTCTTTAAAGAAAACGAGTCCACCAATTTTAAATTAATAATAATATTCCTTTTCATTCTCTCAATACTAAATAAAAATAATCATACCATCCCAAATATCATTTCTTAAAACACACCAACTTTAAAACATTCTTGAATGAGGATTTACAAAGGTAATTCTATTTATAAAACTAAACATTTTACTTTTTAATAAAGAAACTCACATCTCAAAAAGAAAAAATTAATACATTCTATTCTATCTTAAATACAGATTTCATGGAATCCAATCCAACACTTGGGTTACAAACACATTTAAAATGGATATTGTTTCAGGAAATCATTTTAAATAAAATCCTCTTTTAAATATTTAAAAATGTAACACACACTCAAGATGAGTTTAAACATGGTAAAATATGAATAAAACAACACATAAATATGTAAAGGAAAATAAAAGTTTCAAGTCAAGGAAAGTCTTATAATAATCACCCTTAAGCATGGATGACGAATACATCAATGTAGTAAAAAGAACTAGAATAAAAACTCAAATGTTAAAATATATAAAAAATATTATAACATAGGATACAAATCATGAGAAAAAAACCTTGAGAAAAATGTGATAAGTACTAGACAAGAAAAAATTGAACTAACTGTTGGTGAGTATAAGGTAACATAACTTATCCTACGAATAACTTCCATCTAGTCTTCTCAGTTAAAACACCCTAGACAGGCTACAAAATTCAACTAGGGGATAATAGCTAGTGTGTACATATCAACATGAAATGAAAATTTCCCTTGAATCCCCACTTATTACCCATGTGATTATCATGTCTATGATAAAAAAAATTACATACTTGAAAACCAATGTTGATAAAATGAAAAATATAAATCTCAAAGTCAATAAAAAAACATTAGTACTGTTATTTATAAAACATTCTCTCTTCAAAATATATCCCCTATATAATCCTCATACATATGAATTAAAATTAATATTACATTAATACATTTAGATAATAATAATTAATGTATAATAATGGATTTTAAAAAGGATGTATATATTAGTCAATAAACCAAATTCTAGGATACTTCCAATCATGCCTTATCGCTATACATAAAAATAATATGATTTGGAACTCCCTTTTTGTAATCCATTTTGATCCCAACCCACATTCAATGGGAAGTCACAAATAACACCTAAACACAACAAAAATAAAACATGGAAAATCATTTTTCAAAATAACTTCAAAAACAAGGTACACTCAATAAAGAATATAAATAGTACCAAGGCATCAACTTGAACAATAAAACATAGTATTCTTCCACGTGAACCAACTAAATAAGACAGAAAATTCATTTTTTAAAATATATAAATTCATAAAAATATGCAAAATCATTTTTAAAAAAGTTATACTTCTTTATGAAATGGGAAGCCAATTTTATAAATAAAAGGAAACCCCTTAATAAATTAGGTAGTTTCTTTTGAAAACAAGGGAACACCTATTTAAATAAGAAAACACATATAATAAAAAGAACACCCTACTATTTAAATCCAAATTTGTTTAAAATACTATGAACAAATAATTTATATTATAGACAACCATCATTTTATCATACTACTGGAATACCAAAAATATCTTTTTAAACCAAAATTCAGTTTAACTAAATAATTCATCCAATTTTAGCATAGGAAAACCTACAAAAAAATGGAGTTCATTTGAAAACACATTTCTATGTATCATATACGTAATTTTTAGTGAAAATAGAGGTAATAAGAAATAAAATTCATACTTTATTTATATTCATGAATTATATTTTATATACTTATATTATTAATAATAATAATTAGTTATTTTTCAATAAAGAAAGAAATACATTTATTATTACTAAATTAATTTCCATGTGTTATATGGTTTTATTTAAAATCAAAATCTAGAAATTTTAGAAAATTAGTTTTGAAATCATAAATTTAGAATTAGTTTATAATACTTTTTTATGTTTTTAAAAATACTTTATTTTTTTGTCAATAGTGAAAAATATAGATTTTTTATAACTAACATTTATTTTAACTAAATGTTGTAATTAAGAAATATCATTATGTTTCTAGTTTGATATTAATGTAACAAAAATGTAATTTAATTATAAATAATGTAATTAATTATATATTAACTATAATTATAACTTATTCTGATATAAGTTCATTTATTGGTATAAAAACATTTCTAAAAAATGTTTCTTTCATTATATTTTATGAATTTATATTAAAATTTATTTATGAAACTTCCAAATATTGAATATTAGAAATATGATACCACATTTGGAATTAGTAGAATCAAATTTGGAAAATAGGTCCCTTTTTGTTTTTTTAATTATGAATAAGAACCATAGTAAATATGTATCACATAGTTATGGATAAAAGGGTAAAAATTGTTAAAACTATGAGATAAGGAAAAAACACCCTTAAAAAGTTTATTAATTTTATTTGGTATGTTCTTTTGCCAAAACAATTCAATTTTCTAAAAAGAGGCAATGTATTGAAACTTTTAATTGATAAAAACCATAATAATATTTAATTTATTGAATTAAAACAAAATTTCACTCTCCTTTTTGAAATATTTCAAATATTTTTCAAAGGGATAAAAAGTGGTTATTCTTGGTTATTAATGATTATTTTAAATGTGAATGAATTTTTCTATCATGGTAGTTTGTTTTTATTTTTAGTGATGGATAATTTAACTTAATTTATTACATAACATAGACAAAATTAGAGTTTTTCTAACAGAAAAATAATATAAATGGATTTTAAAAACATTAAAGTAACACAATTTAGAATAATTCGTGTTTTCAAACAATGTTGTAGATAAAAATAAATTTTTTTTAATTTGTTCATATTTTCGATTCAAATTCAATTACTATCATGATGTCATTATTTGTGAACTATTTTAATAGTCCTAGAAATTATTTTAATGATATATTATGTTAAATAATATATTTTTTAAGGATTAAAAATTTCTAAAAATATTATATTTTTCCATGGGAATGGGATATGGTCAATAATATCAACCATTGTCCAATTATGGGGCAATTTTTCTTCAATAATAAATTCCCTAACTTATTTAGCATAGAAATAATTGATATTATGATAATCATCAAAAGGGTGAACGAGTGTTAAATCTAATAGATAAGGATGAAAAAACAATATAAACATGTACATATTTAATTTGATCAATATATGTTTAATCATGCTCATTGTAGATTCTATATTTGTTAATTTGGTTCTGCATTTACAAGAAGATTAATTTATATTAATTTATTAATTTTTGTAATTTCCATGGTGCCCCTCCCTTCACTCAAAAATGGTCACCTCATCTACTCCCTTCTGCAAACATTTCCAGCACTCTAGTTCAAACAACTCACCAAATAACTCACCAAAATCATTACCCACATCCTAGATGTATTGGTATCGCCACAATTAAAACCATGTCGACTGAAGTTATTAGCCATAGATGTCATCAGAGTAGAAGGCATATGTCCCAATCAACCCATTGCATTTTTATTTATACATCTTCCTCCATCAACTATGATTCAAACATATAAAAATAATAAAAATAGTATTTTCCATATAATAATTTTCTTATTCATATGGAACCAACCTTTTTCTTAACCTTTGGTATCCTATGGGAAATTAGAACTTTGATTATGTGTATGTGGGGATTACCACCTCCATGAAGCGATGCATTTTTCTTCTTTATCACCATTAATCAATGATGGATGTTATTTTTTACGTAAATAATTTATATGATTTTTAATAAATAATTACCATTATGGAAAGATAATATATCATCATGTTTTTACATATCCATCCTTTAAAAAATGATATCATCATTTATTTGTATGTGTGGACTACCACCTCCATGATATGATGTGATTCATTTTTCATTAACTTCGGTCATGGTTCTTATTAAAATTTTATTTAGTGTAAAAATGATTATAATGTCATTATTATGATTTGAGGGTTGATTTAATAATGACCCCTTCGACTATGATCATTCTACCAAAGCTGTTTTGACATTATGAACTGAACATCCTCAAAATATCTGACCTAAACGTATATGATTAAGAAACTCAATAAATTATATTCATAAAGGTAATATCAGGTATAATTATAATTGAATTAATATTTAAAGGTTTCTTAATCTTTTAAATAACATATATAATTTTATTATTCAAGAGATAATGAACATATGATGCTAAGTGGTATTTAAGGTAAGGGATTTTTCTACAAACCATATTTTAGTTTTTATCCTTCGTATTCATGTCAATTGAAATGATTAAATATTTTTTTTCATACATAACAGATTATCAATTATCCTTTTAATGTACATGGGACATTATTTATAATATTTAATGATAAATATTATTATAATTTTAAAAATGTGTTACTTATAATGATAGTGTTAAAGGAATTATTTTTTTAACTTTTAGGGAGAGAATATAATTTCCCACCATCATGAATTTCCATTTATTAGATTCTTCATATATATATTTTCATGGTTATTGTCAAATTAAATGTTTCCAAATATTTTTGGAATTTTTCATTTTAATTATTATTTATATCAAAGGGATATTTCTCCATATTTTTATTTGGAAAATAAAAACTCTATTACATATGGGTTCAAAAACAATTCAATGGAATTATGATTTAAATTTGAATGATTATATTATTTTTACCATGATATGATACATGATAATTATAGATGATGATAGGTGATCTAGATAAAATTCTTATAATGGGTGAGCCTGATGCATCTAATATGATGGGTTAACCTAATATAGATCTCCAATTCACTGGGTAATGTTCTTTTTCTTCAAAGGAAACAATGATATATTTAATTGAGGATACATATCATAAATATTTAATAGGGATGAAGTTATTTCTTACAAAAGTCAACTTGGGTAATGAATAAAATTTTCTAATATTCCAATAAAGGTTTCTATGTTCTTATTATGGGGTTTAAAGGTTTTCATTGATAAAATATTGTGTTTTCCATGTTGATATGATTTATTTTATACAATAAAATTTTAGTGTAAAAAAGTTAATCAATTTAAGGGTTTTAAGGTTTTTTTAACTAAACTAATTGATACTTTCCTTTATATCCATGAATGAGTTTTTTGTACGTAAAATATATTTTTAAATTTTATTCATATGGTGTAAGGATGATTATGAAAAATGAAGAATTTATGTTGAATTTCATAAATATTTTTCATGAAAATTAATCATGTTTCATTCTAAAAGTATTATATTATGGAAAAATGGATACTGTGTTAATGTATTGAATTTTTAATATATGGATTTTTAAGAGTTATCAAAAATTATATAAAACTATAAAACATAATTATATACTAATGGTGAGAAATTGAATTATTTTCCAAAACGTATTATTATGTATTGTTTTAATGTCCAGTCCTTATAGTTGTAATCATTGGAATGTTATAGATAAATTCTGAATTTTGGATAATATTAATATAATACCATTGACGTATTTGAATTTTAGGATATTGAAATGATATAAGTTTATAATATTACCATTTTATTCATCTAATATTTCTAAATTTAGAATTATTTTTTGAAGAGGATATAAGGAAGAATGAGTAGTAAAGTATCTAGAGGGGAATGTATTTTATAGTTAGCATCCAATAATGGTTGGATTTTTAACTATGATTTTTTTATTGTGGAAAATGTTTATTTTTTGGCATTTTATGAACAATATCCCTCTAAAATTCAACAGAACCTCAATTTCAATGGTATCTAAAGGATGGATAGGTACTTTAGAAATTATATTCGATGTCGTGTGATATTCATAACATCAAAGATGAATCTCTTTCCATTTATCATTTGGAAAGTGAAGTTGATCGATGGTGGTCTTTGGTCACGAATAACATATGGAGGGAGAAAAGCTTAGTTCCATGTAGTATTATATATTTAAGAATCATTTCATATAGAAATACTTCTATAAGCTTGTTTGACTCAAAATGGATAATAATTTCAGGGAATGGATGGAAAATGAGGAGGTTTCAGTAGCCATGTATAAATTACATGTTACAAGGTTGGCCAAATATGGACCCAATTTTTTTCAAGACATTGATAGTAAAATTCATAGATTTATCATAGGATTGGAATAATGTTTACATTGATTAGTGGTATCATTGAAATTTAAATGTTATAAGAATGATTTTCATTATGAAAAGAATGATGAAATAGAGTTTTATAAATCTTATGTTCCTCATGATAACAAGAGTAAGCATTAGACAATAATAAAACAAATAGGGAAGAAGTCAACTATGAAATGTATAGTTATGTGGCCAATATGTTTCAAGTGTGTCAAATAAATTGTATAGAATTTTTTATATAAAAAAACGATTTAATATTATTGTATGTTTGGTCATATGGTAGGTGATTTCAAATAAAATAGTATTGGTTAATCCAAGAATGGGGTAATAGATAACCATCAAAGATAGAGACGTTTTCATTTTAATGAGTTGGGGTATTATGCTTTTATATGTTAAAATTTATCAACATATGGTCAACATAATCTATAAGAAACACAAAAGGATTTAAGGAAATCATTTCTTATTATTACGGTTGATATTGATCCATATAATGATGTGTTGACATGTACATTACTTTTATTTCTAATTATCCAAAATCATTGTCAGACTATCGAACATCACATTTCATCATTTCATATTATTTTTTCAAGTAAAATGGTAATATCACCTTATAAAAGTAATATATAAAATTTTGTGAGAACCCTTTTTTCTATTTATTAATGAAACCAAAATTCATTGAAACCATTATACAATTAATAGCGGGACGGTTCTCCAACAAATCATATTGAAATTTCTAATATATAGTTTGATATTATTTTAGGTTTGGATTGGATTTCATTTTCTCATGATAAAATATACTCAAGAGATATGAAATATGTATTCAGTGATTTTATAACATTTATAACATTTCAAAAATATAATAAATTTATTAATTATTATAGTTAAATTTACATAGAACAAGTTGTTAAGATAAAGTAGATTGGTCATATTAGTTATGTGGGATTTGTAATGGAATATTTATGTGTATTTCCCAATGATGTTTTGGTAAAATTTCAGATAATGAGGATGAATTTACTAATGACTTATTTCATGATTATAACCCAATTTAAAAACCCACTTATAGAATGTATCATGTATAACTTTTGGAATTGGAAAATAAGATACCTAGGTTTCTTGATCAAGGCTTAATTTATCTATTCTCTTCACAAAGGGTTAATCATATTTTATTTTTTAAAAATACATATGATTCAATAACACTTTTTATTTATTATCATTCATCAAATTAATTCTATGATAAGAAAAAGTATACTTTAAGTCATATTATTGATTTATTTGATCATCTATCGGGGATAAATTATTTTTTAATGATGGATTTCTATTCTGGGTACCATAATTTAAAGGTGAAGGATGACACTATTTTGAAAATGGTGTTTCAGACTAGATAAGGTCATTATGAGTTTTTAGTTATTCCCTTTAGGTTTCTTAATATACCAGTTGTATCCATGGATCTAATGAATAGTGTTTCCCAAGAATATTTATATATTCTTATGGCTGTGTTTATTGATGATATTTGGCTATATTTTAAAATTATAGAATATCATGAAAGACACTTAAATAATTTTTTACAAACCTTCAATGAAAAGAGTATATATAGGAAAATTAGTAAATTAAAATTTTGGTTATTATAAATTTAATTCATAAGGAATATTTCTTGTAAATATTTCATAATAATCAACCCTGGTAAAACTAAATTTTTTGCATAATGATCAATCCTAAAAAAATTTATATATATTTTTAGATTTAATAGAATATAGTTTTAATAATGAATGTTTTTGATAAATTACCTCGATTATCTATCCCACTAACAATGTTAACATGAAAAGTAATTAAAATAATCTAGATAAAATCATGTAATAAATATATTCTTTCATTGAAAATAAAATTAGAGAATGCTCTTATTTTGTACCTACCCTATATAAATGATGAATTTGTAATCTTTAGTGAAGCTTCTTTGAAGGTGCATGATTGTGTTCTAATGAAAAATGATTATATAATTGCTTTTACTTCTTGTAAATTGAAATATAATGATATTAATTATCATACACATTATCTAGAAATATATAATGTGGTTTTTAGACTTAATAAATATAGATAAATAATTTCTATAGAGTAATGTGTGAAATATATACTAATACTAAATTATTAATGCATATATTCATATTTATAGAGTTTAACATGAGGAGAATAATATTGATTTAAAGAATATAAGTATTATTATTTCATTACTCATTACCATTGTTAAAATGTAAAGAATTTAGCTGATGCTTTGAGTCAAATAGAAAATGAATAATTAACTAGGCTATATTTGGAACATGATCCTTTGTTAAATTATTTAATGAATGAAGTCCAAGAAATTGTTCTTATAGAAACATCATCTATTTTTTAGGTATCAATGTAGTATTAATCATCATAAATAATGAGAAATATCAAAAGGAATAAAATTATTTGTAAGAAAAGGTGATACTGATAACGAATAGTTTGTTACTCGAATTTAATATTTATAAGGAATGTGTTTTAAGATTAAAAAAAGGTTGGGTGTTCAAGTTGTCGCCTAGTTGAGAAAGAAATTATTAAGTGAATCTCACTAATCTCCATTTTTTATTCATCCCTGATATAACTAATATGTATAAATACTTTTAAGAGTATTATTGATGCAATTTATTGTTGAAATATATTACAGAGGTTACCAAAAATTGTTTTATTTTTTTCATTGTTTAAAAACAAAAAATAGTTATTGAAAGGTATAATTGATCTTTTTTCTAGTACCAAAGTGGAAGTGGGAAAATATATTCATAGATTTTATAGTTTTATTGCAAAGTAATATCATGGTAATATTGTGATTTTGTTTTTTGTAGATCGATTTACTGAATCATAATAGTTACTTCCAATTCATGATTCTTTATCTTTATATCATCTTTCTCGACTATATATCATGCATATAGTTAGGGTAAATTGAGTCCATCTACCTACTATATATGACTATGATAACGTATATTATTATAATTTTAATATACTCTTTCATCAATTTTTGGGTGTTGAATTCCATTTAAATACATCTTTTCATCCTCGTTATAATGAACAACAAAAGATAATGATTCTAAATTTGGAAAACATGAACCTAATATATTCAATGGATTAAAAACAATGTAGAGAACAACAACATTAATTAGTTGAATTTTATTATGGTAACAGTTTTTATTATTGCATACATATGGTACATTTTGAGGCATTATATAGAAATTGGTTGTATACTCCATGTACTTTAGATGAAGTAGGTGACAATTAGTTGTTGAACCATAGTTGTAAAAAGAGATGGATGAAAAAAATATGATTCAATGGTAAATGTGGGAAGAACAAAGAATAAAAAATATTCATACATATAAAGGTAAAAATATATTTAATTCAATGTAAGTAATCATGTTTTTCTTTAAAAAATTCCGTAGAAAGGTGTTATGTGTTTCAGTTAGAAAAAAAATTTAAGTGCTTTGTTCCTTAGACCATATGATATTATTGATAAAGCTGGATCTGTTTCATATTTAGGGGAACTACCTATGGTTTTTTCTTAGGTATATGATGGGTTTAGTGTTTCATTATTAATGAAATATTTGTCAGATGTGTCACGTGTTTTAAGATATGAGGTAGTACAATTGGAAGACAACCATTCATTTGAAGAATAACCAGTATATATATATGATAACTAAGATAAGGTGTTGTGAAATAAGGTGATCCATCAAGTGATGGGTTTGTGGAAAACCAATAAGACCGATTAAGGGACCTGGGAATCAAAAAATGTAATAAAAGGAAAATAAATCCACTTGTTTAATTAATTATTAAAATTGTGAGGAAGAAATTTCCAAAATCGGGTAGAATTTGAAAACACAAGTAATAGTAAATCAATTTCAAGAATTATTAATATTAATTAATTATATTTTGTATAACTATATTAAATATAAAAATATAATAATTTTTTTCAATCAAAAATATTATTATTCAATTCTTAGACAATTTGTTTTCATGTATTAAATTGTTTTACATAAAAGAAATTTTCTAAAATTTTGAAAAATTTCTTTGATGAATTGATCATTATTTTTGAAATTAGAAAAATAAAATTATCTTATAATGTAATTTTTAGGTGTTTTGAGAAGAATTAATTTTATGTGAATAGTTGAAGACAAATATTTTTATAAATAATTCATTTATTTCTATAAAATAAATTATTTTAAAAGTACCATTGTGTTTCTAATTTGATGATAATGAAACATAAACCTCATTTAATTATAAATAATATATTTAGTTACATTATTTAAATCAGGTTCTTGGGTGTACAATTACATTCCTACACACTAACACAAATGTTAGAAAGGAAGGAAATATCCCCCAATGGGATATCCAACTCCCCAAGACCTATTTTACTTAGTAAATGGATTATTTTCTCATTTGGAATGAATCCAATTACATATCCTAAAATCCAAGTGTAGCATAATTCTTGCATCATCCTACCTCTATCACTAGGAATGCATCATGCTTGAGTCACCACCTACATACATTAGGCATGTGTCACTGTCTTCTAGCATCATCATCTATGTCCTTGCAAATATTGTACAATAATAGTTCATGCATGCAACGGGGATTGGAAAATTTTTTTCCTAAAAAGGTTTTTCTTTTCTTTATAGGAATTAATATTAAAATTGATTTACTACTCTTGTATAAATAGAATATTTAAGAATATATTAAATAATTGGAATATATAGGTTCAAAGTTTGTAAATATTTCTCTATTACATTTTTCTCATTATGAATATTAACTATACTAAATATTTCTCACCTCTGTTATGGTAAAATTGGTAAAATAGGGTTAAATAAAGTTATAAGGGATAAATATTTCCGTACCATTTGTCAGTATATTATATTATAATTTTTATTCTACCACAACCAACCATTTATTTAAATGTAGGTAATTTATTGATACTTTCCTTTAATAATTACTATAAAATTATTATATGTAATGAATTAAATAAAAATTATGCTCTCTTTGTTCTGATATCTATAATTTTTTTTCATAGGGATAAAAAGGTAATGGATTATTATAATGGATAATTATAAATAAAAATTAGTTAATCTAATATTGGTAATTTATTTTTAATTCTTACTGAAGGAAAACCATCCTTAAGTGATTATGAAATGATAATATATTGCTTGCAAAAGTAACAAAAAATCAAGTAAAGGATTAAAAAAATTAATATAATATTGATGAATTATTGTGTTCCAATAATTATTAAGATATATAGAACATATAATTTATTTTTTTAATGTTTATATTCGAATTATATTTAAAACTATATGTCACTAAAATCAAACTATGTGAATAGTACAGAAGATGTCTTTAATGGAATATTTTTTTCATAGTATTTAAAAAAATATATCAAATAAAAGTATAATAATTAAAAAAGGTAATGAACAATGGACTATAATAATAGAAATTTTATACTTATGGTTCAAATTTTCTTTAGTATTATCATAGATTAATCATATAGTATAATGAACATTGATGTTGCGGTAATTTTCAAAAGTATTAATATGAGTTAAAACTAATACATAAGGGTTAAAAAATAACTCAAACATGTCAAAATTTAATTAGGTGAGAGTATCACAACCCAATATCATGATATATTATATATAAATCAATTTAGCTCTACTTGAATAAGAAAATCGATATGTATTATTAAAACACATTAAGTAATTCCTTCCTAGCCCATTTCCTAACTTTTTAAAGAGAACCTCCACTCTTACCTTCATCACACATTATAAGAAATATAATTCATCTAATATATAGAACAATATATCCATAATATTCTTAATAACATATTAAATGTTTGGTTCTCATGAAAATAACAAGCCTAGAAGTCTTAAAGCCAAATCAAAAGTTGTTATCTAAGGAGAAGGTATAAGTCATAAATCACCTATTTCAAGTTAATATCTTCTTCTAACTCCTTAAAATATTTATTAACAATGTTTAAATAAAAACATATGTACCTTAAGAGAACTTAAATTTTACAATTTTTTGGTTTAAGTATTTTTTCATCTTATTTTCCATTCTATGAGAAAGAAAAACATCGATCAGGTATAAGTATGGATTAACAACTCCACGAATAAATGTTGTTTTTCATCAATACCTCAAAAGAATTGTAATTATAAATGATTTAATTTTTATTTATGATATTAATTATATAAATAATAATTTTAAATGTAAAATATTATCTATTTTCATACTTTACCTTGCATTGAATAATGATAATTCCTTTTATGAGTATGTGTAGACTACCACCTCCACGCAGATATATGATTTATTTTTTATGTTCACCTTTAATTGATGGTTCTAAAATATCATTTAATGTATAAAAGCAATAATAATTTTATGATTAATATTTTGGGGATTATTTAACAATGACCCCCCCTAACCATGGTCATCTTACCTACACTGTTTTTGGATTTTGATTTCAATGCCCTCAAAACACCTGATGTAAAATTAACTAGTTAATTAACTAAATAAATCACATTCATAAATGAATGAGAAGTGAAAATGATAATGTAATTAACGTGAAATTTTATATTAATCATTTAAATAGATAATTTAATTATTCCATTATACATTTAAGGAACACATGATTCTAAATGGAATTTAAGGTATCATATTTTTTATTAAAACCATATTTAAAGTACTTAATGTTTTTATTCAATTATCCTCCATATCCATTTTCATTAAAAGTATTAAAAAATGTTCTTATTTACACTTAAATAAATATCAATGTTCATTTTGAACTACCATTTACTTTATTTATACAGTTCATAAAGTAATCTTCTTATCTTTTTACTAACGACATACTTTCACGGATAGAGTAAAAGGAATTGTTTTTCAAACATTTATAGAATAAATGGAATTAATTTTTTTTAAATATTCACAGATTATAAGCTTCCATTAGAATATACCATGTTAATTTAAAAATATTAATATCTATTCAATATTTTGATGTTTTTTAATTTTATCACTTTTTCCAAAGAAAGGGATATTTCTCTCATTTTTTATAAAAAAATGAAAAGTGATTTTTCTATGTGTTAAAATGCGTATTTCATGGGATTTATGATCAAAATAATTAAGAATAAAATATTATATTTAGAATATGGAACTTGAGAATTATATTTGATGAATGGGGATCTTTATAGATATTATATGATGGATGTTCCTAATATAGATTATATGATGGATGAGCCTGATATAGTAATCCAATGCCCTAGAAAATGTTCCATACATTCTATGAAAAAAGGTGGGAGTTAACTATGGTCGTTTCACATATATATTTTACTTTTATCTATCTATTTATGAAAGAGGTGAACATGGGTTTTGAGAATATTTCTCAACGATTCTTACAAGAGTTTATTTTTTCATGTTATGGGCTTTGAAGGTTTTCTTCATGTTTTTTTCCAAATTGATATGATTTATTGTATAGACTAAATGAATAATGTTAAAATTGTAACAAATTATGGATTTTCATGTTTTTTCTAGACTAATAGGTTTATTTTCTTCGTATACCCTTTTGAATTTTTGTGCTCTTCCAACAATTTGAAATGATTGTAACATTGTTTAATGTTTAGAAGGAAAAAATGAAGTCATATTAAATTCCATGAATTTTTTTAGGAGAATACTTCTTTTTTGTTAAAATCATTTATATTATAGAAAAAATGGAACCTAATTTGAAATGTTCACTTTTTAATGTATGAGAACGTTATGTGGTAGTTATGACTTAATTAATTAAAACTCTAAACTATAATGAATATAAAAATTTATTAATGTGATTTCATGAATTAAAATCAAGATTATGTAATTGTTTATGACATGGTACTCATATATTTTTTTAAATGCTTTAGAAATATCATGAAACCATGGAACACGTTATCAAAAGGAAATGGAATGTAAACACCAACATCAAGGGGTAAAATAATGTCACCATCAAGAAATACCACTAGAATAGGTCTCCCAGGATAGATTCAACCCCTTAACAAAAAAACACAGATTTATCCAAACCCTAACCATTATAATTGACCCACATATTCATTAGGGATTGTTTAAAATAGGGTAAATTATAGGAAACTTGTAATTTAATGAAGGATATTTCCTTACCACTTGATCTAGATGAAAAAACACCAAGGATCCACTCTAAATCTATATTTGGGAATCTTGTAAGAGAAAAGGATTGATGGGAGAAGCTCTGCGAATGAGGGGTTCAAATGAGGATACTTAGTCAGGAATTAAAAATAAAAAAAATCCAAAATGACAAAAATAACTCAACTCATGTAGGTTTCATGGTTTTTTTGCTCTGTTTACGAATCTCTACATAGATTATGTGATCACTACCATCCGGAAAAATGGAAGAGTCACATGGTTTCTACAATATGGATTCACAAACCCTATGACTATATATTCACCCTTTTAATAGACTTATTTCTTTAAAGTTACAACCATGATACACCTTAATCTCAATGGATAAATCAACCACAATTACATAAGAAACAAAGTGAACTTTTTGGGAGTCCAAAATTATAAAGAATGATTGATGTATATTTAGGGAATAATCATTCTTATACAGAAGGAATGATTCTTAAAAAATATTAATTTACCCTTTAGGGAGTAAATATGGTCATTATGAAATGTTTAACATGATGTTTACATGCTCTTGAGTTGATAAATAGATTTATAATTAAATTGATACTTGTGAAAAATGATTCTCATATAGTAAGAAGAGAGATTCTTATGAAGATGATATTTTTTTAAAAAAATAAGTATTTTGATATTTATCAAAGGGAATGATCCATAAATTGAACAAAATTACACTTACAATGTTATGATGGAACCTTATGAAGACTATGAAAGGGATGTTATAAATATTTCAACCATATTTGTTTACATTGGATTTGAATATTTTTGATGTCATTATATTCTTGATCATGTTTTAATGTCATCAATCTTGATGTACATTTGACATAGAATAATTCAATCCACTATTGGATGAAGAAAAACTATACCAATACTTAAATCACTATAAATTGTTGAGGAAAATTAAAGATACCTTCTTGAAATATTATTTTTGATTCTAAGTATCATATATTATTTGTTAAATAGTAAAATATGACATCCCAGAATTTATATATTTATTAACGAAAAATTATTCTAAATATTCAAATTTAAATGCTGAAGATGTGTGATAAAAATTTATATCACTCTTTTGGTATGAATATCATTATTCTTCTTGTAAAAAGAAGTGATACTTTTCTGATCTATGAAAAAAGATAACTCAACTATTCGAGTTATCATCAATTTTATTCTACTATTTTCTAAAGAATGTTTTTGAGATACACTTTAGAGACACATCTTTATCTATATAATTTTTCTTTCTTATACAATGTACTATTTTAACTAAAATCATATAGCTCAACTTAAAATGTTTTCTCCAATTTTATATTATATGTTTCTCATTGAAAACTATGTGTTCTTTGTTTGAAAATAATGTGTTTTACTATTGTAATGGGACACTGTAATAAATATATTTTTCCTTAATAATAAGGCTTAGCTACATTCTGTCATCTTTTGGGGAACCCTAAAGGTCTCTAATTTGTAAAAAAACTAAACTAACGTCGAGAATTGGTGGAGCGACTAGAATATATTAAAATATCCATATATCATAATTAAAAATACATATATCTACCTCTTTACATACATTTATTTTATAACACATTATGATGTTATGAAGAGTTGAAATATTTGAACAATTTTAAGAAAAAGTTTTTATTGGTTTAAATATTTTATAATATTAATTCACTCCTAACTCCCATGAGAACTTATGAAAAACCTCTAGGTAAAAAAACATAAAATGACAATGAATTAATTTTAAATTTTTCACCCAAAAATAGACATTATTATCATCATTGGGCATATAAAAAATATATATATTCAATTTCTTTGTCCCAAAATTATGTCCCTGTAATAATAAAAATAAAATCAATAAATGATAGGAAATTCCTTACCATGTCAATGTTAGTATGGTCTAATGTACATAATATATTACACATACCCTTGGTATTAATATCACATCAAGAAAAAAATACATAATTAAATATTGTATGTTCATTATAGTCCACTTATATCCTTCCTATAAACATGTTACTCATGTAGATAAGTTAAAAAGACACATTATCCATTTCTACCCTAAATATGGTAAAAACAATGGTCAAATAAGGGTACATGAATACAATTTTTAACTTACTCAACCACAAAACCCACTTACAATTTTCATATGTGAAAATTACTAAAGGATTTCCAACCTAATATATCCACATTAGTAAATAATTTTATTAAAATAAAAATTAAAAATTTGTAACCATTTTATTTTCCATTAGTGGGTTATATGAGACTCAATCGAAGGCTATAAAACCATTCAAGTTTCCTTATATGAATTCAATTCAATTATCTATGATTAATAGAATTTACAAACATGTCAAATTTCATGGTTTGTAGTACATGGAGAATCCCTCATGACTCCACTACAGCTCACCAAAATTTTTAAGGAAAATACATGCCCACCAGTTTAATTTTTAGTCATAGGGAACACCTAATTTATACATTTTAGTGAAATCCTACCAAACATGAATGGTTAATTCCATATTTAGTTCTTAAAATACATAAATCATAAGGGAACTCAAGAAATTAGTTATTTTAGAGAGAGTAGTAGGAAATGGTAAATGAAATATTATGAAGTATGGAATGAAATCATAAAGATAGTATTAAGAATACAATATATTTAATAGACCATATATTAGATTTAAATTGGTTTAGATAGAAAGGATAAAAAATTAATTATTATATATTTTGGAGTTTCTATTATATCGTAAAAAGTTAACTGAGTGGTGTTGGTTATCTATTTTAATTTGGAAAGTTATCAAATTTTACTAAAATTAGAAACGATATAATCATGGGCCACATGGTACGTGATACCTACAATGAACTAACCTGGGTAACCAAACCCATCACCAAACTATCTTTGTTACAAAATTGTATAAGTTTAGTTTTTTATTTTTGATTCATTGTTTTTTGGAGATGGGAATATCAGGAATTAAGAGGTAGGAATAAAGGAGTTTCTAGAAAACTCTTCCTCACATTGAACCTCATGTCTCCATGGGTGGTTCTATATTTTGATTATATTTCAAACCGAGTTATGGGTTTTATTTATGACATTTTGATCCTCTATTAAATTTTCTTGTGATTCCCATGTTGGAGGTTTTATTTTTTCATTTTTATTGGAATTTGATGTTTTATTTGACATGATGAAGCATGTGCTTTGTGAATTCTTGACAATTCTTCTTAAAAGGTCCTCATATAGACATAGAGAGGGTGTAAAATAGAGTAACCCACAAGAAAACCCTATCATTGATCATATTTTGGTATAAAATAGTGAATTATATTATCCAAAAATTGGGTTATATGGGTTGTGGTGAGAAGACAGAATCCATAGAAAATAATCCAGAGTTTTTTAGGATGAATCCACCGGTGTTCCCCAACGATAAGGTTACTAATGAGCCTAAGAAATGGTTGGACCATATAGATAAGATCTTCATGTTTCTGATTACCTATGAGACCACCAATGTGGGAATTTATTCATATATTCTAGAAGTACCAGGTATAGGGTGGTAAAAGTAAATGATGATTTTGGGGAAGCATGAGACTCTCACATGGACTACATATATTGTGGTGTTTAATCAGTTTTTATACCCCAAGAAAATGAGATATTAGAGAGCCCACAAGATTTTGAAGCCAGTACGGAATGATCTTTTAGTTATGAAGTATGCCACTAGATTTTCTTAGTTGGTTCATGTATCATTAGATCTCCTCACAAATGACTACCCTAAGGCTCAGATTTTTCATATGGGATTGATGCCAGAGATGAGATCTATGATCATTTTTCTTTTTCTACAAACCTATTAAAAGGTGGTTTATAGGGAAGTTATAGAAGAATCATATTTGACTAGAAAGATAGGTCTCAGTGGTATTCCTTCAATGGGCGAGATCCAAATTTCTTCTCCAGGATAGAAACAGATGTTGGTTGATTATTAGAAAGAAAATAGAAAAAGTGTCCAAAATTTTTTGAGGTTAGCTTCTATGGATCCTATGGGTCATAGAACAAGTGTCTGTTAACAATTTTGGAAGGAAGGACAAACTGGTATTATGTTCCTAGAGATTCCATGGAAATGAAACCAATATTGGTAGTCATGGTATATTCTTCGCTTTTGTCTATTGGCTTTACATGGGATTGGGGTAGCCTCTATTTTATCGAAGGGGTCTCAAGTGAAATCAGTGGCTTCCAAGGGCATAATATCTCATTCTCATGGTTAAGGTAATTTTAAATAGGGGAATATGTCTTAGATATTGTATAACCATGGATGAATTCGTGAAGAATATTTCATTATAGTATAATTATATTCCAAGTTATCCACCATTCTAGTTTGGGTGTTTATTTCTTATTCTTTGTCAGCAATTTTATTTAACATTGGTTCACCCCATTATTTAATTTCACTTAAGATTAATGATGCCTTTATTATTAAAGATTTTTTGATTACTTATTAAATGGTGTTTCTAACCATGAAATTTTTGAATATGGAGAAAATTTATATTTTCAATGAGTATCATGTTTTGGTAGATAGAATAGATTTCATTTGTGACTTCTTTATTATAGACTTGTACATGTTCGACCACATTATTTACATTAAATGGTGGATTAGAATCAAGGTTCTTGTAAACATTTATCACCATAGGGTCTAGTTTATTACTCTATATGGGAGAACCCACATATTCTAGGGTGAGTGGGTTCCATGATCTGGGAAGGAAGGACTAGTAGCTTCTATGTGGGGTTTGTATTGTTACAGTTGTCTATGTTGTTCATTGAGGCTATTGATCAATGTTATTTGAGTTAATTTCTAAGGTCCGTAGAATGGTACATAGATGGGTTTCGTAATGATTCATTATGTTTTACAACCCAGTGAGAGTTTAGTTTTACTATAAATATATATCATGTGTTGATCCCCATTTCTGTGTCGACCAATCGTAGATCTTTGATCAAGCTGATGGAGATCAATGTTTAGTTAGATGATCTTGGGGGAAATTTTATTATTACCCTCAATGAATCACGATAAAATTTAATAGTTCTATTTATAATAATGTAAGGTGGTATCCTCCTAAATTTCATAGAATAATATAAACTCAACAAGAAGATAGTAAAGAATAAATACCCATTTCCTATAATTAATAATCTATTTTACCATCATAGAGGGGACCAATGGTTTTCCAAAATTGACCTGACATCATGATACCACCAGTTGAGGATCAGGTTGAGGTTATTCTAAAAACCACCTCCTGAATTATGTATGGTAATTTTATGTATTTGGTTATGCCATTTGGGATTACACTATTTTTGGATGTTTTCAAGATGCTAATGAACTGGACCATTCATCAATTTTTTGGGTCATTCTTGATCATGTTTTTAGACAACAACTTGATGTCTTCCAAGACCAATGAGGAACATGTACACTATATGAAGATTATTTGGGGTGTTTTTATAGAGATAATTCTATATTATAAATAGAACATGTTCTAGTGTTGGATTTAAGAAGAGAAGTTTTGGGGAAATTTCATTTAGAGGAAGGATATTCAAGTGATCCAGATAAGTATTGGGAAATCATGTCATGGGATTAGTATAAGAATCTGTTCAAGATCCCTGGATTTATATTCTTGTCCAGTTATTAGATGTGTTTTTTCTAGGAATGATATTTTATATATTCTCCCTTGAAGAATTTCACTAGGAAGGGGGTGTATTTTAGTGGTATGAGTAGTGGTACAGTTATTTTGAGAAGTTTTAGACCCATTTGACATCTACTACTATTTTTTATTCTACCTAATAATAGGAGATATTATAAAGTGTTCATTGATAATTTTATTATGGTATTGGGGTGTCCACTAATTCTAGATTACCAAGGGGTGTCCTATGGATCATAGAAGCTATGACCACATGAGTAGAATTATCCCACAAATGTCTTTGTATTGGAAGTATTTATGCATGTTCAAAAGATGTGGTGACATTAACTCTTCAAGGAGAAATTCACTGTGTATTGATATCATAATAACCTGAAGTCAAATTTCACCCAGAGGAACCCAAATCTTATATATTAGCCTTAGGTGGAGTACCATATAATATTTTATTTGGATATTTTTTATACATCTTGGAGGGAAACATGGTCACCAATGCTGTGATTAGAAACACACTAGTGTAGGAATATTAGGAATAAATGGATAAGTGGGGTCTGATGTATTTTTTTGATGATATGATATTGAAAATGTTGAAAGATATATGGTAGGTATTCTTGCATTTTATGTAGGTCAATACCTCCATTATTGGGTAGGATTGAACTTAACCAATGTGCTACCCTGTCTTCCAGCATATTTGTAGTGATTTAAATGGAATGGAGTCCTTGGTTGATTGGAATGGATCTCACTATAGTTCTCTTCTATTACGAACACATCGTATTATTACTTTGAGATTGTGGAAGGAGTTGATTAACGAGGTTCATAAATATAGTTTTCCCATTAATAAATTGGCGAACAAGATGTTTTATACATTGATATGATGGTATTGGTGGCTTGGGATGCAACATTTCATGGTGGAATTTGTTTCAAGATTCTTGATCTTCCATAGGATCATAGAGGAGAATAAGAGACAAGCTGGGTAATTAGAACCACTTCATAGGAATGTGTGGAAGTAGGATGAGATATTAATTGTTTTCATGATTAGGGTACCTTGTAATCCTAGTGGAAATTATTAAATATGGGTTATTTTTAATCATGTAATGAAATAAACCCATTTCAATCCACTAGGGAGTGAAAAATGGTGGAGGACATTTTATGTTATATGTTTGAGAGGTTATTTGGCCTTTTAGAGTTCCCTATAGGATATTGTTTTACATAGATGCTTATTTTACATCTCAAATGGGGAAGGGACTCGAAGAGTCACTAGGAACCCAAATGTGCTTGAGAACCACATATCACCCATAGATTGATGGAATGTCAATGCAGACCATCTAGACTGTTGAGGAAATTTTTGGGGAAATATTTCTTCACTTTGAAAATTCATGGGGAAGGAAAATACCATTGTATTAGTATGAATATAACAATATCATTCATGAATCATGTAAGATGGCCCCATTTTATGTGTCATATGGGGGATATTCCAATCCCCACCATGATGAGCCAAAGGAGGATAGATATATTTGGCTGGACTGAGCGTTGATTAGGTGATGACTAGGACATTCCATATGATTTAAAAATGGAGGAGACTACACAAAGATAACATAAGTCATATGATAACCATCATTATTGTATACTTGAGTTTTAGGTTGGTGATCAGGTGTATCTCTGGGGAATAGTTAATTTGGGTCTCCATCTATTAAGAACATAGGGGAAGATGGTGCCACATTACATCAAGCTGTTTTGTTTTGCGAAGTGTCTTGGGAAGGCATCCTACTTGTTGGAACTACAAATGTGACTGACCTTGATTAATGAAGTATTACACATCTCTCAGTAGAAGAGATACTATCCATACCCATCTCACATTTTAAATATGGATGATTTAGAGTAACATCATAATGCCACTATGGTGGAGCAGTATCCTTATATCCTTAATTTTAAAAACAAGGTTATCCATTGGAAAGTGGTCCCTTTGTTCAATTTTCTCTAGTATCTTGGTGACAATATCCATGATAAATGGGAGTAGGATGGTATATTTGGTGTGTAGTAGCCTCAATTAGTTTATAATATTGATATTTTAGTAATTTCTAGGGGAAATAAGTGGCATATTGGGGAGTTTTTGACACCCTAGGTGTCCCTTATTTTCATAATTTTGAGTTTTATTTACATTTGAGTGTGTTCTTGGAGTTATTGAGTTCTAGTAGTAAATATTGGTTGTTTTTAGGAACACAAATATGAGAACATGGTTATCTCACTGCATCTATAAACTATGAAAAAAGTGTATAAGGAGTATTGTAGCTTTTGAAAATGTGATTTTACAAAGTTTGAGCATGATTCTAAAATATTCTGGAACTAATGATAAAATTTTGAATCATATTTTGGTTAGACAGTAGCACCCAAATTTTTTGAGTACGGGTTGCATAACCATGAGGCTAAAATGTAAGATTTTTGGCAGCTTATTAAAAAGTATTTTTTCACATTTTTACAATAAAATTTAATGTATTTACGATAAATTTACTCATCCATCACATGCAACACCCTAACATAGAATTTATCATTTATCCTTTGATGTGAATTGTTCTTGAAGATCTCGGTGTCTCTGATTAAGGTAAGTCAATTTCACTATGATTTTTTATTCTTTTCCTCTCCTCACACTTTGTTTTTCATTTTTTTTGGGAATCAAGGAACTCTAGGGGTGGTGTTGGATGAATAATGGTGTTTATGGGTGTTTTGGTTTGATTTCATGTGGAGCAGAGGTGTGAGGCTTGGGTCTACCTCATCTATGTGGTTTTCATTTTAGGTGATGATATTTGGACTAAATATAATGTAGGTTTATCTATTTAATGGTGTATTCCATGGAACACCATTAAATTTATAATCTAATTTAGTTTTAACGATATAAATTTACATTAAAAGGATTTATGCTTGATGATTATTCCATGTATCAAGTATTTCATTGATTTGTTTGGAGATTTCATTTATAAAGCGGGTTTTCTCAAATGGTTATGGATTCTATTCCCACCAAGTGCCTGGTAATATGGATAAAAATGGTTTTTGAGGTTTCCAATGGTTTCATAAAGTGTTTTTTGATATGATTTTACTATATAAAGGGTGTTTTGTAAAATCAGGCTTGCTAGATTTTTTAAATTACTTGCGTTATATCTTGATTTACTTGGGAACATACTTGTTATGTGTTGGCATGGAGTAGCATTTGGGTAAACCAAGGTGTAAGAAAGGGGTTTTTTTTCAATGGATTGTGTGAACCTTCAGAGGGAGGATCATGTGAACCTTAATTGGATTCCAAAGGACCATGTGAGCCATTGATTAAGAAGAATATCTAAGCTTCTATGTTAGTTATTAGGAGATCATGTGATATCTTGGGTTGGGGATTAGAGGAGACTGTGGGAGATTAATTTTATTAGATATCTTTCATACTAATGTTTTCACTACGTCTATAAAAAATGGAGAAATCCATTAGGTTAACATTACTCATTATGGTTTGGTTTATATTCTTTATTCATTTTATTAGTTCCATTTTACGTGATGATTTGTAAAATACCCAATTTTTCTTTTCCCATTTATATGGTTACTGGGTGTTGATACTATGTTCACCAGGATTATGCCTATTATTTATGTATTAGAATGTTATTCCTTGTAACATTGTTTGTTTACATATTCCATGGATTGAAATTATTTTTGGTAAATTATGTTTTGTTTTGAAAAGAGAAACCAAAGTGAATTTGAATGTTTATTTGGAAATGGAATATTCTAAATGTGTTCATTTTTATTAAATTTTTTTAGGATATTTATGTGATCTTAATTTATGAAATCCTTAAATAGATTCACAGTGGTATGCTACTGAGATTTGTGCCACATAACCTCATTGCTCCATCTTGGCCCTTTGTAGATTTCATTTTTCATTAAAAAGGTAATGGAAAGAGTACCATGTACCATGGAGGGTCTTGTTGATTACCTTGATCCAGTGTCCTATGGAGGAGACTTGGCCTCACCGGGAAGGAATCATGTATATTTTTTTTATTTTGTGCCAGTTGGGTTGTACCTGATCCTTTTTTGATTTGTAGCGTTTATTTTGAGATTAGGTTTTATTATGTCTACATACCCTATATCATTATTGTTGTGGCATGTTTTTACTTGTTGTATGTCACTATTTATGGTATCTAGTTATCATATATTATTGAGTATGATGATATTAGTTTGTCCATCACATTTTATGGATGGGTCATGCTAGTTTACCTTTGTAGAAATAATTATAAAGAGATAATTGGTTGTCGCTAACCTATGGCGATGGGGAACACACTTTGGGTCTTGTGGTGGGATGACTTCATTAATGAGTTAGGTTAAACCGGGTTGGTTTTTTATAGTACCACCACACTTTTAACGTAGTTTTAGAAAGTAAATTTTTTAAATAAAAAGGCCTAATAAGTGTATGTCATACCCCTCAATGGGATTCTATGTCCTATATTAAGAAAACTGATAAAATAACAATATAATATAATTATCATCTAAATCATTAATGAGGATCCAAAACCTATGTAAATATTCCTAATATTTTTCAATTTTATCCAACAGTTTGAAGGATATTTTTAGAAACTCAAATCAGAAAAAAAATTATAAGCCCAAATTATATCAACCTTAATTTTCATATTATTACACATACATATACTACAAAAAATTAATATTTTAGTATATATTTTCTTTTAACATGATTATATTTTTTAATAAATTCTTCGAGATTAATCAATAACCAAAAAACTATAATGATACATTATATTCACATAAAATTATAAATATTAAATGACATCCCTTTTTGTTTCAAAATGAATTTTTTGAAAAATTACATTTTAGGTGATATGGATGTTAGTTAGAAAATAGCTATAATATTATTTAATAGTGATTAAATAAATTTTTTTACTTTAATAATAAATTAATACTAATATTATTCATACATAATTTAAAATAAAAATAAGAATTTTCAATATTTAAAAAGTCATTTTCATATTAATAATGTTTTTCGTTATATTTTATATTTTAATTTAAAAGATAAATAAGAAAATATTATAATTTTAGTTTGGAATAGTATACATCATTTTGGAAATTTTCATGATAACATTTGAGTAAAATTAATTTTTTTGATTTTTATTAAGAGATTGATTTTTATGGGAATAGTGAAAATACCATTTTCACAAAAACTAATAATTTTAAGAAATAATTTTGATATAATCATGAAAAAAATGTATGAAACCTTTTTTTAATAGAAAATTTCTAATAATTAAAATTATAAATAAAAAAAATATTATTATTAATTTTGAGACAACTAATTAGCATTTTAATACAAAAGTAATATTGTCTCTAAAAATATTTTTGATGTATCAAACACTAATTATTTTAGAATTAATTTTAACCATTTTATAAATTTAATTTTAAAAAATTATTTTCATATTTGGAATCATAAAACCAAAATTATATAATTAGTGTATTTTTTATTTTAGATATAAAAATAATTTTATTAGTGTAAAAAAGTTATAATCGCAACAATTTGAACAAAGGAAAACAAATAATAAAATTCTCCATCCAAGAGTAAAAATGATTGGATTATAGGTTTTATAGACAAAAAATCTACCAATATCCACAATTTTTTGACTTTTGGAGGAACATTCCCTAAATTGGGACTTTTCCTGTTATATTATTACTAAAATTACACACTCCTCTTTTTAGATAACACTTTCATGATACCTTTTACATATACTCTAAAATTAGAATTCTTATTGAACCTATGACCATTATAACTATCCAAAAATACTCTTCAACGTTTATAATCCTTTATTCATTGGAATTTATCCTAATTCCTCCCTTTTAAGAGGACTTTTCATGAGAAAACTCTAACTCTCAATATTTGTATTATCGACTCCCTTTCATTCATTATATATCTTTCTCTTCCACCCAAGCCAGTCCTATTCTAACCAAATTAATACAATTACATTATTTTCAATAGTTTAATGAAATTTTATTTATAATAATGGTACAAGCACTATCTATTCCTCTATCATACATTATAAAAATGATTGTGTGGACCATTTAAACATGTAGACCATTGTCTCTATGAGCGATATGTTCTCTTTTTTATAACTGCATTACATAGATATTTCAAAGGTAATATTTAATGAATAATTTTATTTTACAATATCATTATGATTTTAAAAATATAATTCAATATAAAATATCAGTCCATTATATAATAAATGAAAACATTGTCCATGCATACATGAAGATGACCACCTCCACTAGGGTCACATTCCATTTATCATCACCACCAATCACGACTTGTTCTATTTTTTTATTATATATTAATAAAATGGTGTTTTATATATGTTTATTATTTTTATTAATTTATGAAATAATAATTTAAAAAAAATACGGAGACATTTTTTTATCAATAGACTACCCAAATCATGCATATCATGGATCTTTCTCTCTCAAACCATTTTAGTGAATTATATCAAATAAACATGGGGGTGTATAAAAAATTGAATCTAATTTTTTCAAATAATATTTATCATAATATAATGATGATTTTATAATCAATTATATATTTTTTTCATCAACAATATCAAGCTTGTGTGAAGGAATCCAAATTAGAACCTCTGATAAGGAAAATAAGATATGACTAACCAATGAATGTATAATAAATTATTATAACCAAAGAGTAAAAAGGTATATGTATTTAATAAGATTATAATATTAGATATTAAGATATATATTTTTATTAAATAGTGGGTTAAATAACATTAATATAAACTGATAATTGTTGTAAGGGTTTCATCTAAAATTTACATATTCGAGGAATGTTTTATAGTAAGAACATATTTTTATTTTTATTTTATATATTATTATTTATTGAATTATTATATAATGCTTATATATTTGTTAATGGTATTTAGAGTTTTATTATATTTTTTATATTACATTTGATTTTATATCATAAGTTATGAAAGTTGAATGGGGTTTCTTGTTTCAATTTCAATTCATTGAGGAATATTAAATATCAAAAAATTTCATTATTTAGTGTGGTTTATAAAATACTCAATGAGTTATTTTATATTGATTTCATGAAACTAAATGGATTTAAAATTATATATAATGACCTATTATTATAGGCTTCTAATTCACGTATTAATAAACATTTAGAGGTTTCTATGCAAATTTTTTAATGTCGACATTATTATGAATAAATTTACATCAGGGGAAAATTGGTAAAATTTATCTATAATATGCAAAACCATTTTCTTATTCTATATTTAAAATTTTGGGGTTTTTTGATCACTATCAATTTCATTTCCATTTTTAAATAATTTACCTAATGTGTTGTTTATGGGAGAAACTCACCCAACCACTTCTTTCCAATTGGAAATTTTTATCATCTATATCTATATTTATTAGATGATATTCCAGATTTAGATATATATGCATTAACAATTAAATAAGTTAATTTTAAACTATTTGTACACTCTTTATAAAATTTTGAAATAAATATTTTATGATTTTTAATAAGGGTTCTTTTCTCAAAATATTGAAAAGTTCTTACAAAATTATTTTTCATAAAAACACATTATTTTACAACCATTCCAATTTAAAAAGATACATTTTCATTTTTTTACAACAGTGTTCAAATTTATTTTAATTTTTTATTATTTTTTGAAATCTATTAAATATTTTTACATTATTTGAAAGTATTTTTTTTCTTTTAAAAAGTCATTATTGAATTTAAGAATAGAATTTTAAGTCTTTTGTTTTTTATAGAAGAAGTCTTCAATGTTTAATTGTCAGTATAAATATATAGTTGAAAAGAATAGTTCATTCGCATAAATCTTTTTCTAAAACCTGTTCTAGTTCTATAGTGTAATTTTGAAAATGAATTAAAAATTTATATTTTTTTAGTTTAAATTAATATCACTTAAATATATTGCTATGAATTCAAAAAGGGATATTTCTTCTCATGTTTCATGGTGATTTATCTAAAAATATTGGAAGTGTGTTTCCATATATTTCAACTTCCATTGATATTATTTATGCTAAACATGGGATATATTTTATGGTACCATCCACCCTCATTCTCTATATATCGTATAATGAAAATTCTTTAAGTGAGTCTTCATGAATCCCATTTATTTCCCCTGGGTTAATTAGTATTTGATGAAAAAATGATTTTTTTTGTTTTTATAGTTTGAATATGAATGGGTTGTTATCATGTGATGATTTGGATTTGTTAAAACATTGATATTGTTTCTGTATGATAAATCGGAAAGATAGTCTGGGTTTGAAAATTCCATGAGATAGTTTGAGATTCCTAATTTTGTAAGATGGTTTTGGTTTTATGAATCACTAAGACTATTGGGGTTTTATAAATACCTAATATGATATTTTTCTTATAAATCATTGGGAAGGTTTTGGTTTTGATAAATCCATAAGATTCTTTTTAGTCTGATAGATCCCTCTAATAGTTTGGGTATGATAAATCCCTGAGATTATTTTTTTTCTAATAATGTGAAAAGACGGTTTTCATCTAATAGGTCCCTGAGATAGTTTTAGTATAATAGGTCCCAAAGATGAGATGTTTACATCTAATCCCGATGATTCTCTGGGTATATTGAAGCTCTTTAATTCATTGGCTATTGACTTATATCACACAATAAATTGTTTTTTTCATTTTCATGTATTTTAGAATATATGTACATAATGTTTTGTTTTATAGTGTTTAATTTTATGCCACATTTCTATATGATATGTCTATTTATTGTTCGATGGTCCATGACTAGTTTATTTTGTTTTTTAAATATTCTTCAATATTATATATCTTCTAATTTATATTACATATAATTTTTTCTTGAATTTTGGAAAAATATTATTATTACATGTCATTTTGATTAGGTATTTATCCCCTTCTTCAGTATCGCATATACTTAAGATCTATGCCTTTATTACATGATGATATGTTCTTCCCTTACTATGTGTTTAATCTAAACCCATTAAAATGTTTTCCTTTCCAATTATTAGGAATTTTATTCAATCCTTATATGTTTATAAAAAATGATCGAGTATCTTGATATTATGGAGAAACGATAAAAAGATTATTTTTTGTAGTTATTCTCCAAAAATTATAAACCATTACGATTAGGGATTATTTGATTATTCTGATATGTACTATTTAAAATATAAATACAATATAAAATATATTAATGTTCATATGTGTCATATCATTTTGATTTTAATGCTTTGATTAGATATTATTATTTGAAAACTTGGTATTATAGTACGTGTCCCAGATGACTCTGGTATGGGTTTGAGCTATTGCGAACTCCCCACCTTATTACTTTTTAGAAATGAGATATACCCCAAATTTTACCTCAAATCTAATTAAAAATATTAAGTTCTAAAAATTATCATGGACTTAGACTCTAAATGATACAAGAATGATACTCACTTCTTCCCATGAATTTATATATCATATAAATAACTTTCCCCGATCTGTGATAACCCTTAATGTAAACATAAATGATATACTGATTAAAGACTCACATCCGGACAAACCAATAGAAGTGAAAATATAAAACTAAGGTTCAAAACAATTCATTTAATATAAAAAACTTATATAATATTCATCATGTAATGAATAAAAACTATTTTATAAAAATAAAATCAATAAAATAATATGATATTGATAAATCATTTTAACACCATTATGAAATAAAATTGATTTAGATCACCAATTTGAGATAGACCACTTATAATTGTAAGCTTCATCTAATATTTAACTAATTATATTCACTTGATTTTTTTATAAATGATCACTAATTATCGTGATATATCATTTCCAGCCACATAGGGAGTTACATTTGGAATACCCATCACAGTATATTCCCTAAATCTATTAGGAGATACATTCACATTTACCTTTGTCACATTACCCAATGCATTGGAGAGCTATCTCGGGCTCACCCGCCCTAGTGTTATCATAGAACCACCTATATATGTAAACAATGCCAAAGAACCATAACATATTCATAACACATAAAACAAATATAAAAGAAAGATAATATTTCCACATTTCAATCACAATATATCATTTAAATATGTTGGAATAATAATCAAATTATCCAAACCATCTTCAATACCAAAATACGTAAAAGAGTATATGGTATTTATTTTTCATTTAAAAAAATTACAACTTGTTAAGGAAGCCAACGATCCAATAACACTTGCAGCAGCGGAAATGGTCATTGTCACCGCTTACATTAAAAGAAACATTATTTTTTTATTATTTTGTTAAATGAATCATAGAAAAATATTCCCGTTGAATGAAATGAAAATTAAAAGTTGTTTATACACCATATAAAAGAAATTCATGTATAAAACAAAATATGACTCAATGAAAGAAGATTGAGATGAACTCCCTTACCTCATGTCCGACATGAATCATTCCTTCTTTAATCTCATGAATAATAAAATAAAGCTAATTTATACTTTCTTAAGAACCTTTTTCAAGTTTATTATTCTTTTTATATCACTAATTTCCATGTTATAAACATTATGTAGTCATTTAACTTAATAATGGTTATTTTGTCGATATTTCATACTTGTGTCAAAAATGAACTTCTTATAATTACAAATTGATCATGTGGTCAAAATTAAATTATCTCTATAATTATATTCATGATTTAGATATCATATATATCATATATATCTAGTATATATATATATTTATAATATTACATAACATTTGGAGGTAATAAATGAAATGCACCGTTCATGGAGATGGTAAGCCGTACATACGCCAGAACGCTATTTTCATTTCTATTTTGTATTTAATAGAATGAAAAATTAATGATAAATAGGTATATAATAATTACACTATAATATCATATATAATTTTAGTAATTCCATTATTTATACGTTCCACGTATGCAATGAATGAGTCATATCACTTTGAGGGGGCAGTAGTCCACACTTCCTTAAATGAAAGTATCGTAATTACCTTCTATAGAAACCTTAAAGGTAGTATATAAATGACAAATAAAGAGGTATAGAGACGATATAAATATAAAATATATCACATATAAATTCAATTCCATCATAATTTCCACCATGAGAGGCAGTAGGATATAATTGAACAATCATCATTTCGTAAGGCGTTAGTTTGTCGTCCACAAAACCAATATGTTCTTTACCCATTAGATGGAGGTGTGGGTAAGTGTAGTTCGAATCATTATAAAAAAATAAACCTATTATTTTTATTGTAATGGTTTTGTTATAAAAGAAATGAATAAAAATAGTTATGGGGTTGAAGAAGTAAAATAAAAAAAAATTTATGAGAAGACATTACCTTTAAATTGGGTAACTTCCTTTGGTTCGAATAAAAATGATTTCTTGACATGCCTTCTAACTAAGGTAAGGATTATAGTTGGAAGAGAGGGATCATGAGAGATTATTTTTGTATATGTTGGATGAGCCAATCGGCCTGAGATCTGTGTGTAATGGGTTAGAGGTGAGAGCTTTTTATAAGGGGGAGGAGGGCTCTATAGGAATGTTTGAAAATAATATTTTATTATATAATGATTTTTGGTTTATAATTGTCCAAAACAGATTAAAGTCAAAGATAAGATGACCGTTTTTCTAAATACAATCATAAAATAATAATTGGATAGGTTTTGGATATTTTTTTAAACTTTATAATCTAATTTATTTAAATCATTCATTAATGAAGTAATCACTCCATCATTATTGTGTCACAAATTTTTTTATTTATTTGATGTATATAAATTATAAATAGAATACCATTATTTAGAAAATCTTTTTATATTTCTAATGAACATTTATAGTCAAATATATCAATTATATAACCCCACATTAATATTGTTTTAGCAAAACAATACATTTTTATGATATTTATATTTTTACTATAATTAAAAAGTTGTTAATATCATTATCTTACCCAAGTGGATTTAAAAGTACAAAAGTATCACCCAAGGATTGTATTGGTCTGACATTACTCAACCAATAAGTTTAGGACAAGTTTTAAGATAATTTTATATTATTATAATATTGTTTTTACCTTGAATTACCCCATTTACCACTAACCGTGGTAAATAAAAGTCAAAACATACAATTCACCAAAAATTATTTTCATCTTATTGAACCAAATTTAATTTACTAATAACAACCATGTATGTTTTATTTTTTAAATTCAATTCACATAAGTGGTAAAATTTCATTTAAATGGAAAAAGTCAGTTTTTAACAACTACTCAGTGTTTTCACTATTCATCAAAAATTGATGTTTTTCAAAAAAATACAAAACATTCAGACTAAGATATATTTGATATTACAAATTAAAAAATGATCTCTATTTTACCAAATTACTCATATATACGTTTCATTAATTAATTTGAATTTAATTCCCGTTGTCAAAACAAAAAGCGTGTTTTTAGGAAATAATAAATATCAAAAGATTGACACTTTTTTATGTCCAATTTCAATGTGAAATTACATAAAATGACCAAAATTGGATTAAATGGTAAAAATATAATGTAATTACACTTTAAAACCAATTAAAAATATAATCTCACCATATATATAAATTTTATTAAAAGGCAGTTTTGAATTAAAATACAGTATATTTCATTATTCATTAAAAGATGAATTTTATCAGAAAAATACCAAAAATTTAACCAAAGAAAATTTTTATGCCCCGATTCTAAATAATAATTTTATTTTGTCAAATATAATATATAAACATGAACACAACCAGATTTAAAGAGGGTTCTCTAATAAAAGGCGGTCAATCGAACCTTTAATGAATATTCAAGTATTTATGCTTAAAATTGGATTATTTCTTATTTGAAGCCTCTAATTTTTTTGGCTAAATGTAAAAACATTTAACAAACATGTATAATCATATTTATGTTAGTTTTATTCATTCCCTCCAATACAACGACTAGGCTTTAACTACCATTTAAAATAATATAATATTATTATTTTTCAGTATGACACAACATTGTGTGTAACATTAGCCTTAAAAGAAGCGTATTGTTGTGTATCATTCATGCCATTTAACATATAATACCCTTAAATTAAAATTAATATTTATTTTAAAAATATTAATAAATACAAAAATGTATTATTCATTATTTACTTGAGATGTTACAATGTTTCTCCTCAAAAGATCTAGAGTATAATTAACACATCCATGATAATATAAATTACCATATTTAATTGATCTGATTACTACATAATTATATTTCTCATAAGTAATTTAAATCAATCCTAAACTCACTTATCATAATTCAGAGGGTTGAATTTTGAAGCTGACAAGAATCATTGACTGCTAGGAGACTTGAATGACACAAAAACACACCTATGATGTTTAATAAAGTCCAATCATAAGAAATATATCATTGAAGAAAAACCTATAGTGTACTCCGCAATATATGATTATTTTTATCCTTCATTTCCTAAAAACTGATTCCTTTACCTTCCATCTATAGTATAAAATGACAACTGATGAATATTACTTTTTAAATATTTTTGACCTTCATTATTATAAACATATAAGGATTGAGTATTTTATTTTTCTTCACAATATGATTTTATAAGATAGGGATAGATCATTGTTGGGAAACTAAGATACTGATAAAATATTTTTAGTCACAATACACTATTTTCTTTCAAATGAAACATGGTTTATACATTCATTATCATTCGAAATTAGTAAAATTTTAATTGGAATTAACTTTTAGTAAAATTGTTTTATACCCACCTTAGTGGTTACTACCACCTTAAGAATCTCGATGATCATCACTCTTCTTTGACACCTGCTCAACCACTATATTAGTCCCCATATCATTAAGTGGTATGGAATCCTCTACATCAACTGTGAATGAAAACTATATTTTATAAGAGTAGGTGTTTTTGGAATGAAATATCTATAAACACCAATAATTAATCATCTAAATCAAATTAGAAAATAATCTATTATAGAATTTCTATTAAATTAGTAACAATATATGACATAAAAAGAGCATACTATATGAGATCCAATTTTTTTTGAAACCTTCCCATGTGTAATATATATTGGCTAATCATCTGATTGATTAATGTATTTAAATTAATTGATTATCACCTTTTGATATATATTTTAAACTTTATGGTGATCCAGCCTCCACAAGAATCCCAAAACATTTCAATGAATTTAAGTTCAGCACATAACTTTGAGAAGTAATATATTTTTTTCAAAATTAATAGATTTTCCATAATCCACAAGATTATAGATAAGTCAAGTAATTAAATACCAAAATATAGAGAGAATAAAACCTCAAATTATGGATACCTATATCTTAAAAATGTATGTCCACTTGAATATCCATTCTACCATGTCTAGGGTTCCACTTACCATAATCTCAAAATACCTATACAAAAAATATCATCCAAAAGTAATTGGAAACATAATGAAAAGAAAATATAAAAATAATTTTTACTATCTTACCAGCAGTAAGATCATATTATACCAAGTTTAATCAAATAATTCCTCTAATTATATTCTTGAAATCAGGGAACAACTATACAAGAATAACATTCATAAAACATATATGTTAGGCACTATATATACATCCAATCCACATGACCATATTAATCCACATAAAATGAATTACTTAATGATATTTTCCCCCAAACTATTTCCATTAAACTTGGTAATCAACATTTATAAAAAAAGTGACTAGTTAACTCCCTAATAACACACTCTCTATATTAACTCAAACCACATTAGATATATTTGATGGAAAATAGAATTTTCATTTCCAAAAAATACTCTGACCCACATAAATAACTCAAGTGATATAGTAATCATCAGATAATTATTAGAAAACAATATTAAATTGTTATACTGATAAATATTAAAATAATATATCATTTTTGAAATCCTAATAAATTAATTATTAAACAATTAACTAGATAAAATCCACATTATATTTCAGTTTAAATTTATTTAATTTTTTTTAAATTTCTTTCGAAAATAAAAATATACTAATATATGGAACTAATAATAAATTATTACTAAAAGTATTGATAATTTTTTTAATATGTGAAATAATTTATTTTAAAAAAAACAAAATGATTTTTTTTAAAATATTTCCAAAGAACATATTTAAAAAATAATAATGAACAAACATCTGATCCTATTTTAGTAATATGATTTATGTACTCATGCCATGTTTTTTCTAAGGGAAAAAAACAAAACAATAAATTATTTCTCAAAACACTATATTTCAGGAATTAAAATAACTAATTCACTGAAGTACCATGAATAAAAATAGTTTTCTATTAACTTGGGCTTTCACATAAGAAGTATTCCTAAAGTCTATAGTAAGAATAAATTCTATGTCTCAAATATTTTATATCTTTCTACCATATTGAAAATATGTATACAAATATAAATAAATACCCTTTTAACACATTTTAGAATCCCTGACATAGATTCACTCACAAAATTCATATTGCGAAATCATATACCATAGGTTAACCTCTATGTTTTTGAGAGGGTAGTGTCTAGATGTAAGGGAATAATATCAATAGTGGGGACACTATACGCTCTATAATTTTATTGAAATTTCTATGTTGAGATGATGAAATTGAAAAATAGGTTATAATATCATATTGCACATATAATATCATCTGTAGGGAAAACTTAAGACAAAATTATTTATAGTATAAGAATTTAATATTAATAATATCATATAAATATATGTCAAAAATAATACCAAATGATTAGATTATCATATAAATAAAAATAATTATTGAATCATCTATATACACTAGTAAGAAAACCACCAAACCACCTCAGTTTAATCATTTAATTCTTAATTATATATGATTAACTATCATCTTATTCTATATAACGGTTTTCCGAACAATAGATATATTTATCCACTAAGGTGCACACGTACAATGTGTGTGTAAATCATAAATAGAAATAAATAATATTTTACTTGACATAATTTATTCATTATAGGAATGAATAAATAAATGAAATGAAATTCAAGAGCATAAGGGAAACAGATTATATATAATAAATAAAAAAATTAAAATAATATATTTATACCCTTTTGAAAAAATAAAATATTAAAATTACTTATAATTTTTTCAAAAAAAATGAAAATATTCCTTTTGGTTTTTATTTACCATGTTATTGTAGTTCACCTTTTGTCCAACCATAGGTCATTGAGATCTTATATGTTATATAGAGTATTGGACTCAACCCCTTAGTCAAATCTATATAATTGGTGTACTTTTATTATAAGAAATAAATAAATAAATCTATTATTAATTTATTGTCCACTCTAAATTCCAAGGATAGGGTAAAATGTAAAAAAATAACCCAAGAAGATTAGTTGATATCAAATGGGAAAGTGTACCATGTGAAAAAAGTTAAAGAATTTATAGACACTTTATTTACATCACTATTTCATGACCATTAATGCATGTATTTTTGAAGACCTATTCAACTAAATCATGGAAATAAGATTTATTATATATATTAAACATATATAAAATGTATATAAAAATTGATAATATCTTATATGTGTATTCATCCTATACCAGTGGTAAATACATAAATGTTCTATAAAAAACCACAATATATCATGTTTTTAATAAAACAATTGTCTATTTTTAATAGATGAAATTTTTTAACCATAATATATATATAATGACAAAATTAATTATTTTACAGATTCAATATTCAATATTATGTGATTACATGATTGTAAAATTATTCTCAAATGGTGAAATAAATGAAATTTAATTAATTCAACATAAAAATAAATTTCATTGCTAGAAAGGATTAATTGATAAAAACCTTTTTCTTGTTTTATTTCATTATATTGTATTACACATTAAATAATTATATAAATGAAAATTTGAATAATGTGATTAACTTATATTTATAATTCATAACTCATATGCCTAATGGATTCCCCCATTCATAGATAAGCATTAATCATGTATATATATGAACTAAATATCAAGAATTTTCAATAGGATGTTTCCCCACCCTCTGGTATCTTCATAGTCTCTATGTTTTTATATCTTATAGGGATCATAGTCCACTTCTATGGTAATGAGGGTACTCTATTCACCGACACTCTAGAACTTATTAATATCTTAGTGGGCAATTTTTATTCTCAATTCTCTATTACATGGTCACTTGTACATAAGTTTTCTTACTATGTCTCTCCATTTTATATTAAACTTTTGGATATTCAATTAATATGGATAGTTCAGTGTTCTTGTCCAACTAATACACTTTCGATCAGTCCAAATATTATAGAATCCATTTTTGGTGTTATACGGTGATGTTTTAGTGACATGGGATTTAAATGTGGTCACAATCATTGTCTTACCCTCCCTTATATTCTCTATGGGCATCAATAGTGGTCTTATGTCTATCACTATCACACCTACTTTGATGGCCTATTTTTACCCTCAAGACCCTATCATGGGTGTTTTTTATAGTCTGTATGGGTGTTTTGGGATTTTAAAAGTGTGTATTGTAGTTGGGAATGATTTTTCTCATAGTTGTTTTCTAGAATAGTTTAGTTTAACCATCATAGTGATATTATAGGGCCTTTTACTGTTGGATGTTTCACTTAGATAAGACGTAGTTTCTTCTGTTGGTTGTCATCCTATCTTCTTTACAAGTTTTTCTTTATTTTAATTTTTTTCTTAGTGTTTTGTCCTTGATAATTAAGATGACGATATAGAATTTCAGTTCTGTTATGTTTAATTTTCATTAGTTTATGGTGACAGTCTTAAGTGATAGATGAAGGAAATATAGATATATTTTAATTTTATTCTAATGGTTATTCTCTATAACTTATCCTTTTTCCAAAATGGATGTATTTTGTGATGAAATTATCGGGATATATTGTCCATTCATTTCATGGTGGTGTTATTTTAATGTATTTTTTTTAGTTTTGGATATTTTTATTTTTAATCACTCTAAAATTAAAAACCCCACATAATTTTATTCTAGGTTTGAGGATTTTTAGTTTTAGCAGGGATGGTTCTACTATAGATGATAATTGGTGTAAAACTGTGATATTAGGAGATGTCGAATCCATCTATATATAGGATCATGGACTGAGTTCAAAAAACAAATAAAGATTTTTCCCCCTCATATCTTGGTCGGGTTGGTAGTTTAGTATATTGAATGTTGAATATGATATTTTCTGATCCTCAAGAAATTGTCTTTTAATTTTTTTATACTATAATGTATTTGGTTCTCCAACAACACACAATATTGAATAAAAAATAAATAAACAATAGGATAATTTATGAAAAAACATAATAAATAAATTTTGACTGGATCATTAGATCCTCTTTAATTATTTTTCATACCTATATCTATATAATTATATGATGTCCCAACTATAAAATATATTATTATTACATTATTTCATAATAATATTCGTAAAATTAAAAAATATATCCCAAACCCATATCCTAAAAGATTATTTTATAATCATATTAAATACATAAAAAATCGTTTTGTAGACATAACATATAAAGATAACTTGGGACATAAACATACTTAAATGGAATAACCATACAGTCAACTTCCACACATATCACTACATAGAATAGCCATAAATCCAACTTACATACCCAATGAATTGGAGGTCATAACATAACCACCCATCCTAGTATTCACGACACCACTCGTTATACGGTTTATCACGTAACCCCCCGTCAAATTTCCAAGTACCATTACAAAATCATACAAAATAAAACAAATATAATGGAAAGAAAAAATTTCCACATTTCAATCACAATATATCACCTAAATATATTGACATAACAAATCCATTATCAAAACCATTTTCAATACCAAAATACATAAGAGTATATGGTATTTATTTACTTTTAAAAACATTACGGCTTGTTGAGGAAGCAAAAGATCAAATAACACTCGCAGTAGCAGAAAGGTCGTTGTCACTACGTATGTTAAAAAGAAACATACTTTTTGTCATTTAGTAAAATGATTCATATAGAAAAGAATCCTTTTTAATAAAATTAAAATTCAAAGGGGTTTATACACCGTATAAAATAAAGTTGTGTATAAAACAAAATATGCATCAATGAAAGGAGATTGAGACAAAGTCCCTTACAAAGTCGTTATCCTTAGATTAAGGATAAATCAATTACATAATTATGTGTAAAAAATATAAATACACCAAATATAAGAGGATATTAAGTGTAAAAAAATCAGAGTTCATCCATACATATTCATAATATGACATAATCCAGAAGTATAGGTTTAACCCAAGGAACTGAAATTGGGTTACGAAGTTCCCGTACAAAAATTCGACAGCCTAACAACGTCACTTTAAAATTCTGAAAATGAGACGATGAGAGATAAAAATGGTATCTCATCACTTGGACATAAAATTTATAACAATAATGAAATATAAGAACATATACTAACATAATAATATATAAATTAAAAGACCCAACAAAATATTTTTTTTAAAAAAATGAGGGTGAAAGGTTCCCTTACCGATTTGGGTAACATTCAAAACGTACACCCCAGGAAAGAAGGGTCATAAAATGAAGATGTCAATACCCATGAATTAATGTATATTAAAAAAAGAGTAAAATCATGGGCAGTACATATACCACACAAAAGGAAATAGTGGCAAATGTAGCATGAATCTCACGAGAACAAAAAGTGAGATAAAAACTATTTACCTCGTGGTAATCAATGGAGTAGTATGACCAAGAGACAATAAACACCAAATGAATAACATAATACCATTAATATAAATATAATAATGATATTATATATGAGAGGTAAGTACACAATAAGACACGTGCAATAAATAAGTGGCGAACAATGGAAATCTCACAGAATTAAAAGTGAGATAAGAAATCCCTTACAAAAATTCGGCAGCCTAAGGACGCCACTTAAAATTTCCAAAAATGTTTTGATGAGATCAAATAGGGTATCTCATCATATGACATAAAAATTTCAGTAATAGGGATATAAAATAACATCCCCCAACATAAGAAAGATGAGTTTAAAATGAATGACATTAAAGAGAGTACTTAAAAAGAAAGAGAGAGGTATGATCCCTTACCTCAAGTCCGACTTGTCTTGTTCGTTTCTTTATTTTACTGAATAATAAACTTTGGTCAATTTATAATTTCTTAATGAACTTATTGAATTATTTTTATTCAGTTAATATCAAATATTATAATTTTATAATAAGTGGTTAATAATGTGAGTTCATATCAGACGTTTTTGTCGATGTTCAGTACATGAGTAAAAATTGAACTTGTTGGAAAATAATTTTCCATTTAGTTATAAGTACATCATATCCAGAATATTATTAATGATTTAAATATCATATATATCCAGTATATATTCATTTTATACTATTCCATAACATTTTTAGATTAAAAGAAATGAAATGCATCGTTCATGGAGATGATAGGTCGTACGTACGCATGAACGCTACTTTCATTTCTTTGGGAATTTAATGGAATTAAAACTAGATGAGATATATATATATATATTATAATTATAGTATAATATATATGTTATATAGGTCACATATGTTCATCAATTTCATTATTTATACATTCAATGTATTGCATGAACGAGTCACATCACTTGAGGGGGCCGTAGTCCACAACTCCTCAAATGAAATTATCGCATTTGTACAACATGAAAATCATAACGTTATGTATTAAATATAAAATACCGAAGCATATAGAAGAAATAAATATAATATATATCATAAATAAATATTTTTTTCATCATAATGGCCACCATGAGAGGTGGTAGGAGAAGATAGAACAATCATTGTTTCGTGAGGCAGTAATTCGCCATCCACGGAAACAATATGTTCTTTAACCATTAGACGGAGGTGTGTGTAAATGTAGCTCGAATACGTCCCATGAAAACATCCTAGTATATTTAAGATACCGGTGTTTTTACAAAATAAAGGAATAAAAAGAGTTTAGGTTGTTGGAGAAGCAAAATAAAACAGAAGAACATTATGGAAGACTTTACCTTTAAATTGGGTAACTCCCCATGGTTTGAACCAAAAAGGGCCTCTTGAAGATCTTTAAGCCTAAGTGAAGGATTCTAGGATGAAGAAATGTATGTGGAGAGGTAAAAAGATCAGATTATGGCTGAGACAATGGCTTGAGAGGTGTGGGTAAGGAGGTATAGTTGGGGGCCTTTTATAAGAGGGAGGAGGGGAACTCTTGTAAAGTCATAAAATGTCACTTTATGTTAAAATGTTTTTTGGATTTGAAAGGTCCCAAAAAGATATATTTCGAGGATAAGGTGATACGTGTTCTAAATACACCCATAAAATAGGTTTTTGACAATTTTATGTATTAGAGTTTACATTATCTTTTTATTTTATTTAAATCGTTCATTAATGAGGTAATTGTTGCATCATCATGGTGTCATAAATAAATTAATTTATTAATGTCTAAAAATTATAAAAAAACTAATATGATATAGGAAAACGTTTTATCTTTCCAATGAATATTTATAGTCAAAAATATGACTTGAATAACCCCATGTAAAAATTGTTTCAGTAAAACAATACAAGTTTGTGACATTTTTATTTAAACATTAAATAAAAAGTTATTAATGTCATTTTCTTACCCAAGTGGCTCCATGGGGTCCCCAAGTTGACCCATGGATTTTATTGTTCGGCCATGAATCATAAAATAATGGTAGGAAATGTGTCAAGGTAATTTCATATTATTATATCATTATCTTTACCTTAAATTACACTAATTACACTTAATCATGATTAATAAAACTTAAAAGTTACTATTCACCAATAAAATATTTTCATCCTATTGAACCACATTTTACATCCTAATGAAAACCATGTATGTCGGATTTTTGAAATTCAAATCACATAGGTGGTAAAATTTCATTTAAACGAAAAATCAGTTTTTTAACTACCACTTAGTGGTTTCACTATTTATCAAAAATTGAAGTTTTTCAGAAAAATACCAAAAATTCACTCTAATCTATATTTGATATTCCTAATTCAAAAATGATTTCTATTTTACAAAATTCATAACATATAAGTTGCATTAATCAATTTAATAATAAATTCTCGTTGTCAAAATAGATAGTGTGTTTTTAAGAAACAAAATATATCAAAAGATTGACACTAGTTTAAGTCCAATTTCAAAGTGAAATTAATTCCAATGACCACCACTGGGTTAAATGGTAAGAATATATTCTAATTTAACTTTAAAACCAATTCAAAGGATTTTATAATCATATAAATAAATTATATTAAAAAAAGGATTTGAATTAAAATACAATATTTATAACTTATTATTTAAAATGAACTTTAACGAAAAAATAACAAAAACATACAAAAAGTAAATTTTGATGTCCTGATTCTAAAGGAAAATTTTATTTGGTCTAATATAACATATAAAATTTTCAAAGAGTGGATTTAAAAAATGGTTCGCCCTCAAAAGGTGGTTAATCGACATTTTAAAGAATATTAGAATATTTACGCTTAAAATTTGATTCATTCGAATTTTAAGCCTCTGAAATTTTTTGGATAAAAGTAAAAATATTTGACTAACATATATAATCATTTTTTAGTTAGTTCTGTTCATTCCCTCCATTACAACAGTTAGGCGTTAACTACTATTTAAAATAATATTATTTTACTATTAGAGTGTAACGTAAGATTTCAAAGAAACTCGTTGTTTCATATTGGGTATGCCATCGAGCATAGCGTTCCCTTAAAGTAATTTTAATATTGTATTTCACAATTGTTAATAAATAGGAAAAAGTAATATTATTTATTTACTAGGGATATTACATCCTTCCCCCCTTTTGGAAATTGTGTCCTCACAATTTTAAAATTGGGCTCGGAAACCTCATTGAAAACCACACAATGGAAAAGGAGTAAATTAAACTATAAATTTAAAAGAATGAAAGGGAAGTACAAAGGTCACCCGAGTTAAACCATACTAGGATTCCATGTATGAAAACATGGACATGGAGGAGAAAACAAATGGTCATGTTCTGATGAAGAGAGATAGAAAACATGATTAGGAGAAAGTTAACCACAATAAAATCACAAACATGTGATTGGTTAAATGGTATTTGATTCCCCGGTAGGAAAAGTTAATGGACAACATTTTTGTTTTAAGTTACATTTCATTGAGGAATTTATATATGAGCTTAACTAAATCCTAAGGAAACAAACTTACTTGTCATGTAGACTTTCATATCTTACTATATTTCTTACACAAACTCAAATTTTCTCCAAAAGATGAGTATTTAGATTGTCTTGTTCACATTAAGAGCACTATAATAAAATTATAGAGATTCAGCTAATTCACAGAAGATAACTATATATTTCCCATGTCTTTAGATTCTTACCAGAACCAAAATTTTTAGAACAGGATCAGATAATCCACAGAAGGATAATCCTTTATAAAAAGAAAATCTATTCTTAATCTCCAAATTTTTTCAAACAAAACCAAATGTTCAACAAAGACCATTTGATAAACAAGTTGTCCATAAAATTCTTCAAAGTAAACCAAACTAAGATTGAAACCCAAATATTTGAAGGATTTAATCACATAGTCTTTCAAGGTAAATCTTAACATTTATCTCCAAAGAACATCAGTTACTCTTAAAGTCTCATACTGAAAAGTAGTTAGCCTAATCACATATCCTCCATGATAGGTCAATATTCTCCTAGATAACCCAAAATCAACTTATTATTTATTCATAAAATTATATTACAAAAAATAATTTGTCATACTGACCAGGGACTTCACATAGTCCAATGGTAGGCGATAAATACCAGTGGTACTTTGGTTGTGGGTTTGATTCCCACAGCTTTGTCCGACGCGACGAGTTGTCACACGGTCTGCGTGTTGTCCCTTTTCGAAAACTATATAATTCTCAAAACATTCCCCAAAAAGAGATAAAATCATAAAAAATAACCATAACATAATTGAACCTCAATTTTATCACATGCCTTTCATTTTCCATCATAACATATAGTAACCCATAATTACCTCAAAAGTAAGGATCATATAAACCCTAATGGTTACCATTATAATTATTACCTGAACATCCACATCGAGTTGGTTCTATCGTACATGATGAATCAGAGAACTCACCAAGGGTTAAGTAGTTAATCAGGACCCCTTGATAGTTGGTTTAGAATAACCATTAGATTATTCATTGAATTCCCAATTTCTTCCAGTATCTTAATCAGAGAACCACCACCGTTTCCTTGAATCCTGTTGTCACTTTGGTGCCTGCTAGATCCATACATTTACTATAACAAAAAATGTCAATGTGAGTATATCAACACAATTATCATGTACTAATGAGGAAGATAAACACCATTATATAATTACTCATTCACTTTATCTAAAACTATGACTCTTTCTGAAATCCTAACTATTATGGTAATGTCACTTACGCTTAGAGAATACCCTAACCTCTAAAGTTATCTAAACCGACCTCTGATACCAAATATAAGGACCCAACCTTAAAACATTACATAATCATGAATTAAATGAATAATTCACATAGAGGGTCTTTTCAGGTATAGAGTTTTAGAGAATTGGGCCATAACTATTACATGTCAAAAGATTACGAAGTAGACACTTCTACTAAGTTTCCCTAAAATAAAAACTCTTAAAAAGAAACATGTCTAGTTTCATGTTTTAGATAACATGTCTTTCCTTGATATCATACCTGACCCTATTCATATTTAAGTCCTGTGGAAAACATTTAAAAAACATGGGATGAGCATAAAAAGCCCAGTAAAGGATACAAAAAGAAGGGAAAATGTTAGTTTTTCAAAACAACAAGTAAACCATGAATACTTTATGAAAGTATTACTTTTCACCTTTACGAAGTAGTAAATACTTTTCACTAAATAAAAGATCACCAATTATACTTTATAACCAAAAGATTACCATAAACCCATATAAAGAACACATAACATATAAAGGTAACTTGGGACATAAACATACTTAAATGGAATAACCATGCGGTCTATTTCCACACATATCACTACATTGAATAAGCATACGGCCAACATCCATACCCAATGCTTTGGAGGTTATAACATAACCACCCGTCATATGGTTTATCACGTAACATCCGGTCAAATTTCCAAGTACCATTACAAAATCATAATACATAAAACAAATATAATGGAAATAAAACATTTCCACATTTCAATCACAATATATCACCTAAATATATTGACATAACAAATCCATTATCAAAACTATTTTCAATACCAAAATTCATAAGAGTATATGGTATTTATTTACTTTTAAAAACATTAAGACTTGTTTAGTAAGCCAAAGATCAAATAATACTCGCGGCGGCAGAAAGGGCATTGTCACCACGTACGTTAAAAAGAAACATAATTTTTTTTAGTTTAGTAAAAGAATTCATATAGAAAAGATTCCTTTTGAATAAAAGAAAAAGTCAAAGTGGTTTATACACCCTATAAAATAATGTTTTGTATAAAACAAAATATGCCTCAATGAAAGGAGATTGAGACGAAGTCCCTTATAAAGTCATTATCCTTAGATTAAGGATAAATCAATTTCATAATTATGTGTGACAAATATAAATATACCCAATATAAGAGGATATTAAGTGTAAATCAATCAGAGTTCATCCACACATATTAATATAATGACATAATCAAGAAGTATAGGTTTAACCCAATGAATTGGAATTGGGTTAAGAATTTCCCCTACAGAAATTCCACAGCCTAACGACGTCATTTTAAAATTATGAAAATGAGACGATGAGAGAAAAAAATGGTAACCCATTACTTGGACATAAAATTTACATCAATAAGGATATATAATAAGATATCCCAAAATAACAATATGTAAATTAAAAGACCCAACAAAAGAAGTATTTTAAAAAAAGGTGGGTGAAAGGTTCCCTTACCGATTTGTGTAACTTTCGAAACGTACACCCCATGAATGAAGGGTCATAAAATGAAGATGTAAATACCCATAATTTAAAGTATATTACAGAAAGAATACAATCATTGGAATTACATACACCACACAAAAGGAAATAGTGGAAAATGTAGCATGAATCTCACGGGAACACAAAGTGAGATAAAAACTCTTTACCTCATTGTAATCAACGAAGTCGTATGACCAAAAGATAATAAAAAACAAAGGAATAACATAATACCACGAATATAAACATTAACATGGTAATATATATGATAGTACAGTACAAAATACACCACATTCAATAAATAAGTGGCGGAAAATGGAAATCTCATAGAATTAAAAGTGAGATAAGAAATCTCTTATGAAAATTCGACAGCCTAACGGCGCCACTTAAAAATTCCAAAAATGGTTTGATGAGATAAAATTGGGCCTCTAATCATATTAAAATAAAAATTACAGTAATAGGGATATAAAATAACATCCCCCAAAATAATAAATATGAGCTTTAAAGTAATGACATAAAAGAGAGTACTTAAAAAGAAAGAGAGAGGTAGGATCCCTTACCTCAAATCCGACTTGTCTTGTTCAATTCTTTATATTCCTGAATAGTAAACGTTGGTCAATTTATAATTGATTAGGAACTACTTTAAAGATTATTATTCATTTAATATCACATATTATAATTTTATATTATGTGTTTTATAATGTGAGTTCAAATATGACATTTTTGTCGATGTTCGGTACATGAGTAAAAATTGAACTTGTTGGAAAATAATTTTCCATGTAGTTATAATTACATAATCTCCAGAATAGTATTAATGATTTAAATATAATATATATCCATTATATATTCATTTTATACAATTCCATAACATTTGGATATAAAAATAAATGAAATGCACCGTTCATGGAGACGGTAGGCCGTACGTACGCATGAATGCTAATTTCATTACATTGGCACATTAATGTAATTAAAACTAGATGAGAGATATATATATATATTATAATAAAATTATAATATATATGTTATATAGGTTACATAAGTTCATCAATTTAATTCTTTATACATTCCATGTATTCCATTAACGAGTCACATCACTTGAGGGGGCGGTAGTCCACACTTCCTCAAATGAAATTATCGCATTTTCACAACATGAAAAGCATAAAGGTATGTATTTAATATAAAATACAGAATCCTAGAGACGAAATAAATATAATATATATCATAAATAAATATAGTTCTTTCATAATGTCCACCATGAGAGGCGGTAGGAGATGATAGAACAATCATCGTTTCGTGAGGTAGTAATTCACCATCCACGAAAACAGTATGTTCTTTAACCATTCGACGGAGGTGTGTGTAAGTGTAGCTCTAATAAATCTCATAACAACATCATAGTATATTGAATACAATGGTTATGTTACAAAATAAAGTATTAAAAATAGTTTATGTGGTTGGAGAAGCAAAATAAAACAAAAGAACACTGGGGAAGACTTTACCTTTAACTCTGGTAACTCCCCTTGGTTTGAACCAAAATGGTTTTTTGAAGAGATTTTGGCCTAAGGGAAGGCTTCTAGGATGAAGAGAGGGATGTGGAGAGATTAAATGATCATAGTTCGGTCGATCCAATGGCTTGAGAGGTATAGGTAAGTTGGTAGAGATGGGGGCCTTTTATAAGAGGGAGGAGGGGCAGTCTTGGAAAGTCGTGAAATATCACTTTATTTTAAAATGATTATCAGATTTTAAAGGTCCCACAAAGATATATTTCGAGGATAAGGTGATAAGGGTTTTAAATCCACCCATACAATAGGTTTTTTACAAATTTATGTCTTAGATTTTACATTATCTTTTAATTTTATTTATATCGTTCATTAATGAGGTAATCCCTGCATCATCATGGTGTCATAAATAAATTAATTTATTTAATGTCTAAAAATTATAAAAAAATACTATGATTTAGGAAATATTTTTAAAATTAGAATTAATCTTTATAGTAAAAAATATGACTTTTATAACCCCATGTAAAAATTCTTTTAGTAAAACAATACATGTTTGTGACATTTTTATTTTAACTTTAAATAAAAAGTTATTAATGTCATTTTCTTACCCGAGTGGATCCATGGGGTCCCCAAGTTGACCCATGGATTGTCTTGGTCGGCCATGACTCATAAAATAAGGGTATGACATGTGTCAAGGTGATTTCATATTATTATAACATTATCTTTACCTTAAAATACACTAATTACCTTTAATCGCGATTAATAAAACTTAAAAGTTACTATTCACCAAAAATATTTTCATCCCATTGAACCAAATTTTACATCCTAATGACAACCATGTATGTAGGATTTTTGAAATTAAAATCATAGAGGTTTGTAAAATTTAATTTAAATGAAAAAATAGTTTTTTAACTACCACATAGGGGTTTCACTATTCATCAAAAATTGTAGTTTTTCAGAAAAATACCAAAAATTCACCCTAATATATATTTGATATTCCAAATTCAAAAATTATGTTTATTTTAAAAAATTAAAAACATATAAGTTTCATTAATGAATTTAATAATTAAATCACGTTGTCAAAACAAAAAGCGTGTTTTTAAGAAACAAAATATATCAAAAGACTAACATTAGTTTAAGTCCAATTTCTATGTAAAAGTAATTCCAATGACCACCATTGGGTTAAATGGTAAAAATATATTCTAATTGAACTTTAAAACCAATTCAAAATATTATCTGATAATATAAATAAATTATATTAAAAAGAGTATTTGAATTAAAATAAAACATTTTTCAATTATTCATTAAAAATGATCTTTATCGAAAAAAATAACAAAAACATACACAGTAAATTTTGATGTCCTGATCCTCAAGTAGTATTTTATTTGGTCCAATATAACATATAAAATTTTCAAAAAGTGTATTTAAAAAAGGTTTCACCATCAAAAGGTGGTTAATTGACCTTTTAAAGAATATTAGAATATTTATGCTTAAAATTGGATTCATTCGCACATTAAGCCTCTAACATTTATTATATAAAAGTAAAAATATTTGAAAAACATATATAATCATTTTCTAGTTAGTTCTATTCATTCTGGCCATTACAAAAGCTAGGCGTTAACTACCATTTATAATATTATTATTTTATTATTAGAGTGCAACGTATGATTTCAAAGAAACTCGTTGTTGCGTATTGGGTACGCCATCGAGCATAGAGTTCCCTTAAAGTAATATTAATATTTTATTTCACAAATGTTAATAAATATGAAAAAGTAATATTCTTTATTTACCTTGGATTTTACAATAAATTTATCATTACCCTATTTAATCATATTTAAAATTATATGATTTTAAGAAATATCCTATAAAATTATAAAGATCCTTCGACAATTACATTGAAAAATAAGAATAAATACAACTTATTTTTGAAAAACATTTTTTTAAAGTGAAATAATATACCAATTTTTTTTCAATATTAATAAAAATTACATTTATAACTTCTGAAAAATAATAATGGAAACTTTATAATAAAAACTAAAAAAAGTTCGGGACAATCAGATCGTATTGGAAATGTTACAAAATGATCCATTAAAACATTTTTATACAATGTAAAAATCAATATGAAATGGCCATTATCAATACTATAAATTGGGATAAGGGTGTCCATGATTTCATAATAAAATTAAGTACATTTAGGAGAAACATTCCCAATCTAAAAAATGATATTTGACTGGTTTCATGTAAAATAATATTTTCTATTAAATTATGAACAAAAAGAATTTAAAATTTTAAAAATAAATTTAAAACATTTAAATATAAATTAAAGAGGAATATTTTTGTTGGTTTTAGAGAGATAATAGTATAATTTATGATAATAATTATTTAGACATAGTCATTCATTATTTCAATGTGAGATTAGAATGAAACCATCACCTTATATATTCACATGGAAATAATTATGTAACGCTATATATATTATGTTTTATATTATTATTAAAATGTATAAAACCTCATTTTTTGTTATTTTAAAAAATAAATTTCATTTATAACTCCTTATGTTTCACATATTATTTTATTCTTGATAAAATTTATATTATAGGGTTAATTATTCAATTCTATCATGCATGATTTAGTTTGCTGGTTATGTTAATTGGCTTCTGATTTTTGGTTTGTTGACAAAATATTATCTATGATTTTTTTAATATTTTTTTAATTTTTTTATTTTCCCATAATAATTTAATGAATCATATGACCATGGTTTTCATTGAACTCTTAAAAATATCATATTCAATGATTACTTAATTTTAAAAATAATTTAATTTAATGGTTAATATACATTTGAATATTGAAATTAATTAATTATTATGAATATTAAACTGATAGTTAGTAATTAAATTACAAGTATTTTTGTTTTCTTCTTAATTAAATACTTAAATTTCAAAACATTATTCAAGTTGGTGGTCAAAAAAACCAAAATTAAAACATGTTATAACAACATAATGAGTAAAAACATGTTATTATATTGTAATAATATAAATTTTGAAAAATAATAATGATTATAAGGACATTTTTTAGAATGATAAATATCATTTATATAGAGGATTATGAATAAAGAAGTGAATAATGATTAAAGAGAAGAAAATAATTCATTGAATGGCCTAATTTATCATCAAGGACCTCTAGGAAATGAGGGATTAGAGAATTATTATTACTACCAACATTTCCAAAACACATGGAATGTTTTTTAGTGGAATAATTAAGTTATAAATTCATTAAGAATATATATGAATAGTGTGGGTTAATGTTTGTATAGGAAGAGTCCTTTTATATGTTACCAAATGGTGATTTTTTCCCTATACAAATTCCTTAATGCATTAATAACGAATCAACACATTGAGTGCGGATCAAAAGTTGGGAAATAATTGAAAAGGGATAATGAGTTTTTAATCATTCCCTCTTCCACACATTTAAGGATATTATTTTATGATACAGTATGACTTCACACATTAATTGAAACCTTTAATATTATTCTAACTTCATGGTGGTAAATAATTATTACACTAGTAATATATCATTATACATAAACGTTAATTTTACATTCATAACATAAATTTACGGATTAATGAATATTTGATTCTCTATTATTAATTTTTTTTCAAAATATGATTCATTTTACTTTAAAATAATAAAAACATATATATAACTGTATTTCTAGAAATATGACATTTTTAGACATTAATTTTTATTAAACTTATTTCATATCAACTACTAATTAAATGTGTATATATATAATTTTTTATGTATAATAACATTTCATTTATTTATAATTATATGTTAAAAGGTTATAATTAAATTATTCAATGTCGAAATACACAACACCTATTAAAAAATTCTTTTTAGTGTATCCTTTTTAAGTATTAATTATTCTTAATAACATCATATTTTTTAATCATTTTCATCAATTAATTGAAATTATATTATTTCAATAAATTAGATATATACAAAAAACATCATTAATAATGATAATAATTATAATTACAGTTTATAAATTAAATTATTCATTTTTAGAAAATCATTTTAATTATTTATTATATTTTTCCTTCTTCATAGATTAATTTATTATATGTTATTTAACTATCTATTAGATTTGTTTTTAATAAATAAAAAACATCAATGTAACTATTTGACGCATGTATATCAAATGATAATATATTAACGAACCATATATCAATTTTTATTATATTATTTATATAAATTCAATAAATACAAAAAAACATTCATTAATAATTATAATTATAATTATAAATAAATCTAGTAAATTAAATTAGTCATTGTAATAAATCATTTTAATTATTTATTATATTTTTATTTCAATATATAAAAATTTATTATATGTGACTAAAAATTATATATAATATTTTTATAATAATTAAAAAACATCAATGTGTCTATGTGATACAAGTATATCAAATGATAATATGTCCACCAACCATATATCCAAATACAATATACATGGAAATCATTTTACATTACTATATATATATATATATATTCACATACATTCATAAAATAAATCATATATTCAGTAATATCTCTTTAATAATTTTTATAATATTTATAACATATACTATTCATTAAATTAATTTTGTTTGGGGTATTATATTAATTGAAGATAATTATAATGATAATTTTGATTTTGTAACTGTTTTATATACATTTGTTTTCCTTACATTAGTAATTTTATTAATTATTTTCCATTTAATTTTCTCATAATGTATTTCATTTTCTATTGTAACATTCTCTGAATATAAATCATTCTTCACTTTAATTTATTGTTTATTTTATAACAATCTTTTATACAAACATTAACTTTTTAGTGGTAAATATATGTTCAAATAATGTGGTGTTACATTCTACCCACATAAAATAATTTAACACTTGAAATGTCATTAGTACGAGGAATAAAAATGAGATAATATTTTTTTCATTAAATATTCGAGTTCCTATACTGATTACTAAAAAAAATTTATTCCTCCAAATATCATTACTTATATGACTTGTCATGATTCTAATAATATTTTCACTATGATATGTGATTTGTAATTTTTTTTAAAATAAGAGACATGATAATCCATTTTCACTAAATTTTTTAATTGTATATATAAATGTATAGGTCTGTACTTCATCAAAATTCTTTTATGGAATACATCATGCACTTGGAAGAGGTTGAGTGGAAATTTTGTGTGATATGTTATAGTCAACACATGATCCTGGATTTTTTGGGAAAATTTATCAATGGATTAGTATTATCCACATCAAAAATCTCATAACACTCTTTCAAGTGGATATTCAAAGGAATAAATCATCAAAAACCTCAAATGTAAAATCCCACTGATGATTATCATTTCATCACTTGTATAAATTTTTTATAATTTTAATGTGTTGAGGTATGATTAAAATATTTTATAAAATTTATTATGACTTTTTTATACTAGAAACATATTTTCTACAACTTTATCGGGTCCAATACATTCTCCTTGTATAGTTATTATATCATAATAGTTTCTATTCTATTAATAAAATTGATACAATCCACATTCCATATGTTACAATTTTTCACATCCTCTAATATAGAATGTGGATTGTATCAATTTTATTAATAGAATAGAAACTATTATGATATAATAACTATACAAGGAGAATGTATTGGACCCAAACGATATTTAAATACATTGATGAGGATTTTATCATATCATCAATTGTTTTAATCTTGATTTTTACTAAACCATAAATTTTTTCAATGGTATTCATTGATTATTCTTAGCTTTGTCTCTAAATAGTATTGAATAATCCTCTAAAACACTGTGCTAATTCTTAGTTTTTGATATTATAAATTTAAAAGTGTAAATAACTGGTCTTTAAAACTTCCATTATATATTTCATTAAAATGTCATCTGGTGATAAATATCCAAGAATAAAAATAAGAAGATTATAATTTATAATGTGATCATCTAGAACACCCATTATATTGTGAACATTATATTTTTCAAGATGTTATATGATGAAATCTGTAGTGATTTCATCTTATCTAAATTTATTTATTGGTAATGGTTGCATCATATCTAATTGAATTATAATGTTCCTCTCTAATATACTACTAAACTAATCATAAAGACATGTACTCTAGGAAACTTCACATCATTTTATATTAACAGAAATGATTCTTAGGCTCCATATATGTATTTTTATTCAATAATTGATATAAAATGATGAGTTATGACCCCTATAAAATATCTCTCTAGTCAATTATATTTTTCGTGGGACACATATCCTTTTTTATAAATTTTCATACTGTCATTGTTAATTTTTGATTCTTTAAAATCACTTACCTTATATTGTAACTCTATATTATTTTTTAGAACTACTTGGTATTTAAATGGATAGATAGATAAGTATCTATATTATTTGATTAATTCTAATGATTACCTTCTTTATATGTTCATCTCCTTATGTGAGAAAATATATGCAATCTCATGAGATTAAAATATATATAATTATTTTTATTATAGGTAAAATGAATATCTATCTTTAATATAAATAGTACATACACTAAATCCAAATCAATCATCAGTAAATTATTTTAATTAACCATTAATATATCTGACGACACCTTACCAACATGTAATTTTTCATGAAAACATGTCCCAATACCATCTAGTACGCATCAATGAATATCACAAAACCATATCTCTTACCTAGTAGTTTTATTATACAGGTCGTCGCAAATCATCTCAGGAGATCAATGAAATATACCTCACATTATCTTAATATAATTTACTCACAATTAATTAACCATGGTTAGTGGATTTTATGTTAACATAAAATTTACCATACAATATTGATAGTTTCCATATAATACATTATGTAGAAGGATCTCAATTACAATGGTTTTTATATTCCATTATATAATTACTTATATTATGAAAGTATGGATATATATATATATACCATAGACTATTATTACATTACATGAGAAAAATAATCTACATCTAGAATTTACACATGCTATATTTGACAAAAATATTTTTCATTCCTCATGTTGTTTATTACAATCCTAAAATGATATTCCTGATATTCCTTTCAATTTTATTTTTTGGGAATATTATATATAAATACTACCAAAAATTGATCAAGATAAACCATAAGGCATTATTAATCAAATCTATGTAGATAAAAAGATAATTTTTAAGTTTGAGTGGCATAAATTTGAATTTGAGGACACTATTTATTATTCAAAGCAGTTTATTTGGTAAATTCACTTTTTTAAAACTTATATGATGATATCTAAATTCAGGTTCACTCTGTGAACTAAATATTCCTTCACATATTACAAGTACTCGGCCTCAAAACATTACATAATCTTGATTTGAATGAATAATTCACATTGAGGATCTTTTCAGGTTTAGTGTTTTAGAGAATTAGGCCACAACTATTACATATCAACTTGAAAATTACTTGTAGACACTACTACTCAGTAACAATTTTTTCATAAAATAAAAAAAATATTAAAAAGAAACTTGTCTGGTTCTAAGTTTTAGACAACATGAAATTTCCTTGATCCCATCCTTGACCCTATTCATCTTTATTTATTGTGGAAAACATTTCAAAAAGATGGGATGAGCATAAAAAGATCATTAAGGGTTATAAAATAATGAAAGGAAACATTAACCCATCAATAAATACAAACCAATGAATCCTTACTTTTCAATCATTACATACCTCATGAAATCATAAGATTTATGAATAACACATATAAATCATAAATTGTAAATATAAATTGCGGCCTCCATATCAAACATAAATTTTAGTTTTCACAGCTACATAGGGAGTTAAATTTTGAATACCCATCGAAGTATATTTCCTAAACCTCTTAGGAGAAACATTCACATTTACCTTTGTCACGTTTCCCAATTCATTGGAGAGCTATCTTGGTCTCACCTACCCTAGGTTTATCATAGAACCACCCGTGTATATAAACAATGTCTAATAATCATAACGTAATCATAACACATAACACAAGCATAAAATAATGATAACATTTCCATATTCCATTCACAATATATCAATTACAGATAATTAAATAAACAATGCATTATCAAACAATTTTCAAAACCATTTAAAACATTTAATAAAGAGATTTTTGGAATAAAAGTGTCTCATACGACTATGAAAATTTTAAAGGAATTAACATTTTAAAACATTATTGTTCATATAAAAAAAATCCAAAAACCCATTTTTAAAACATGTAAATTAGTGAGAATGATTTAGATGAATAAATCATTAAATCATTTAAAATGATATTTTAGTTAAAAAGGTTTTTACAAAATGAGAGACGCTTGGATATAGACAATTGAGTATTAACATCAATCAACGCTTATAATATCATGATAATAGAGAGTTTCATGATATAATACGTCAAATTGAAGTATATACACCATATAAAATTGAATTGGAGTATAATAATAAATAAGTATCAATGGAATGTAAATTGAGAAAAAGTCCCTTGAGAAGATCATATCTTTATATTAAGGACAAATCAATGACATAATTATGTTTGAAAAATAGAAGAAACCCAACATAAGTGTATATTATGTGTAAAACAATCATATTAAATTCACACATATTCATATCAAGACATAATCATGAAGTATATGTTGAACCCAAAGAATTGAAATTGGGTTAAGAAGTTATATTACAGAAATTGGATAGCCTAACGACATCATATTATAATTAAGAAAATGAGTTGATTAGAGAAAAAGGTTATATCATCACTTGGAAACAAAATATACAGAAATAAATATATTGAATAACATATCTTGACATAAGAAAGTGGAAATTAAAATACATAACATAAATGAAGTCTTTAAAAAGATGAGTGTGAAATATTCTCTCATCGGTTTGGTAACATATAAAATATACACCACATGAAAGAAGGAAAATATGATGAAGATGTAAATAACAATAAATTAAATTATATTACATAATAAATATAATCATGTGCAGTACATACACCACACAAAAGGAAATAGTGGCATATATGTCTTGAATCTAATGGGAATAAAAACATAGATGAAAACCTCTTACCATATTGTGAACAATCGAGTCATATGAAAAAAAGTTAATAACCACAAAATGAATCATAGAATACCATGAATATAAATAAAATCATGATAATATATATCAAATGTCAGTACTCAATACACCACATGCAATAAATAAGTGGTGAACAATGGAAATATCACATAATTAAATGTGAGTTAAGAAACCCCTAATCTCATGGCTGACTTGAGACGTTCGTTCTTTAATCTCCTAAATAATAAGATAAAGTTAATTTATAATTTCCTAAGAACATTTTTATAGTTTATTATTTATTTATATCACTTATTACCATGTTATAAACATTATGAAATCATTTATGTTAATAATGGTCGCTTTGTCGATATTTCGTACTTAAGTCAAAAAATGAACTTCTTATAATTACAAGTTGTTCATGTGGTAAAAAGTAAATTATTTACAGAATTATATTCATGATTTAAAAATCATATATATATAGTAAATTTTTTTTTATTATATTACATAACTTTTGGATATAAGAAATGAAATGCACCATTCTTTGAGACGGTTAGCCGTACGTACGCATGAATGCTACTTTCATTTCTATTTCATATTTAATAGAATTAAAACATAATGATACATAGGTATATTATAATTCCAGTATAAAATAATATGATATATATGTTTCATAATTTCATTAATTCCATCCATTATACGTTCCATGTATGTCATGAACGGATCATTTCACTTTAAGGGGGCGTTAGTCCACACTTCCGCAAATGAAATTATCATATTTACACATATTGGAAATCAAAATGGTTTGTTTGTAAATAAAAATTACAGAATCATAGAGAAAACATAAAAATAATATATATCATATATAAATTCATTTCCATCATAATGGACACCATGAGAGGTGGTAGGGGAAGATTGAACAATCATCGTTTCACAAGGTAACAGTTCGCCATCCACAGAAACTTTATGTTGATTACCCATTAGATGGAGGTGTGTGTAAGTGTAGTTAAAATAATTAAAATATCAAAAACATATTATATTTATGATACTAGTTTTTTTATAAAATAATGGAATAAAAAGAGTTTATGGGTTTTGAGAAGTAAAATAAAACAAAAGAACTTAAGAGAAGATGTTACCTTTAAATCAAGTATCTCTCTTTGGTTTGAACCAAAGTGTTTAATTGAATTGTGTTTTTCGTAGGGCGGTGATTCTAGGATGAGAAGAGGGATATAGAGAGATTAATTGGGTAGAGTTTGGATGATAAAAGTGGCTTGATAAGAGTGTGGAATGGGTTAGAAGAGCGGGATTTTTATAATGGGGAGGAGGAGCTATTTAGGAAGGCTTGAAAATATTATTTTATTATATAATTATTTTCGGTTTATAAAAGTCAAAAATTTATTATAACATAAGATAAGATGAATAATGTTTGAAATAAAATCAGAAAATAATAATTTTAAAGGTTTTAGATATTAATTTAATCTTTATAATCTTATTTATTAAAATCATTCATTAATAAGGTAAACACAACATCATTATTGTGTCATAAATATTTTTATTTATTTGATGTCTAAAAATTATAAAAAAATACCATAAATTAGGAAATTGTTTTAGCATTAAAATTAATTTTTAGAGTCAAAGAGATACCTTAAATAAACCCTTGTAATAATTTATTTACTAAAAGATATATGTTTCTGTCATTTTTGTCTTTACTTTAAATTAATTAATATAAAGTGTCATAATCACTCCCAAGTGGTACCATGGGGTCCCTAAATCAACCCAAGGATTTCCATGGTCGGAAATGTATCAACCAATACAATTAAGACACATTTTAGGGTAATTTAATATTATAATAATATTTTTTTGTTACCCTAATTTACCAGATATACCCTTTAACAATGTTAATTTTTTTTACTAAAGTAAATATTCACATTGTCTAAAAAAAGTTACCTATTTATACAATTTGGACCTCTTTATTTCAAATATGGAATCCATTTTTTAAAATTCAAAATAAAAAAGTGGTAGAAATTAATTTAATATCAATTCCCATTGTCAAAACAAAAAGCATGTTTTTAAGAAATAATAACTATCAATATATTGACAGTTATTTATGTCTAATTTCATAGTGAAATTACATCCAATGACAAAAATTTGATTAAATGGTAAAATACTAATATAATTACATTTTGAAACCAATTAAAAAGATAATATATCCTTATAAAAAAATTATCCTAGATGGTAGTTTTGAATTAAAATACAGTATTTTCACTATCAATTATAAAATGGATTTCATCAGAATAATACAAACAATTTACACAAAGTAAATTTTGATGTCCCGATTATAAAGAATAATTTTAATTTCTCAAATAGAACATATAAAAGTGACCAAAAATAGATTTAAATAGGGTTCACCATCAAAAGGCGGTAAATTGACCTTTTAATGAATATTAGAGTATTTATGCTTAAAATATGATTCTTTCATATTTTAAGCCTCTAAAATGTATTGGGTAAATGTGAAAACATTTAACATATAGGTATATTTATATTGTAGTTAGTTCTGTCCATTCCAACCAATACAATGTTTAGGCAATAACTACCATTTAAAATAATATTATATTATTATTTTTCAGTATGACTCGTCATTATGTGCAACATAATATTTCCAAGAAACCCGTTGTTCTGTATTGGTTCTTCCATTGAACATAGCATCCCTATTAATGTGAAAATAGTATTTAATTCAAAAATTCTAATAAATATGAAAATTTAATATTCTTTCCTTACCTGGGATGTTACATCCTTCCCCCCTTTTGGGAATTGTGTCCTTTCAATATTAAAATTGGGCATGAAAACATCATTGAAGGCCCCACATAAAAAAAGAGTCCAAAAAATATCACTTTAAAAGAAAGAAAGAGAAATACAAAGGTCACCCAAGATAGACCATACTAGGATTCCATGTAGGGAAGCATGGATATGGAAGAGAAAAAAACCATCATGGTTTGATGGAGAGTTGTAGACAAGATGATTAAGAGAAAGTTAACTACTAGATAATCACAAAATTTTGATGAGTTAAACGGTCTTTGATTTCCCAGTAGGAAAAGTTAATAAGAAATGTTTTTGTTATAAGTTACTTTTCTTAAAGTTGAGGAATTTATTTAAGAACTTGAATAAGAACATAAGGAAACATACTTAATTTTGATTTATACTTTCATCCTTTATTATATTTCTACCATAAATTAATCTTTTCTCCAAATGACGAGTATTCAAGATGACTTGGTCACATTTAAAGTTCTATAATCAACTTCTAGAGAATCGCATAATCCAAAAAAGATGAACTATATTTTTCCCATATCTTTAGATATTAACCAAAACCAAAATGGTTAGTACTGGATCAGATAATTCCCAAAAGTATAATCATTTACAAAAAGAAAAACTACTCTTAATATACAAATTTTTTCAAAAAATACCCAATGTTCAACAAGGACCATTCAATAAAAAAAATTTCAAAAAATTCTTCAAAGTAATCCAAACTATGATTGAAACCCAAATCTCAGAAGGATTTAATCACATAGTCTTCCAAGTTAAATCTTAACATTTATCTCCAAATAAAATCAGTAACTCTTAAAGACTCATACTGAAAAGTAATTAACCTAATCACATATTCTCTATGAAGGTTTAATCACTTCCATAAATAAACCAAATCAGCATAAGTCTATAATAAAAAAATATATTCTTCCAAACATACAATTTCAAACACTACTCCACAAATTAGATCCCATAGTATTTGATTTCCCTTAAACATATAACGTTTAAAAAATGGAAAACATCTACTAAAATAAGCTTTATCAATTAATAACACAATCATTTTCCTATATTAAGGATTTTGATTTGATAAAAAATAATTTCACAAAATCAACTTATTCTTTATCCATAAAATCATTTAACTTAAAAGAATAAGTCGTACTAACCAGGGAAATCATGTAGGACTGTGGTAGGTGATGCACCCCTGTCGCCCTTTGATTGTGGGATTGGATTCTTTGGGATTTGTGAATAAGACAGGTTGTCACCAATCTTATAGGTTGTCCTTTTTATAAAACTCAAAAATAACCCTAACATGTTTTAACCTCAAAATGTTTTCTTATACCTTTCATTTTTATCCCAATAAATTAACACCTCAACATCTTATATATTTTCATTTTCCCCTCCATAGGATAAAATAAAATTATTACCAATAGAAAGACCATCATACATTGATCATGGTATCCATATGGTTTCATCATCGTCTTGTTCACGTAGGTTGATGGTCCAGTCATTGAAAAAATGATTTAGAGATCCTTCAAAATCAATTTCTTACTTCATCCAAATACACCTTGTAAAACTTGGTTCATATGGGTGTTCAAAAAAAATAGTTTTGGAAAATAATCATGTATGACATTTATTTTCAAAACATCTTATAAAACATGATTTTTATAAAATAGTCGGACTGAATTTGAGTTTAAAATTCCAATAAATGGTCCTTTTAAAACAACATAAGTATTTTCTGAAAGAGTATATTATAAAAGCAAATATAAATAGTTTTCTCAAGGGTATCCTTCTTCAACACCTTTTTCAAAATCATAATATGCTTCAAAATCATGGGATGAGGTAAAATATTTGAAAATGCTTTGACAATATTTATCATTCTTAAAAATATGAGAATATTAAGAAAACAGGATTTAATTAAATACAATCCATGATCCATGATGATATTGAGGTATAGTGGAGCTGTTGGATATCTCAAACAGTTTCTTTCATGTGAGTTTTATTCTATAAAATGTTTCACCATCATCTGAACATGACTTTTCTATAACTATTGCAAGCATGTCATCAGGAAGAGATAGGAATGTTGTTTGAGCTCCTCCTCCTTCCAGTTGTAACTGAATTTCATTGATCTGAAAATTTCATAAAACAAGGATTTATCTGAAATTATAGATATAGGGACTAACCTTGTGTTTAACAAAAACTCATAATCCCTAAAGTTTCCTAAACCGACCTTTGATACCGACTATAAGGGCCTGACCTTAAAAAATTACATAATATTGAATTAAATAAATAATTAACATTAATGATCTCTTCAGGTTTTGAGTTTTAGAGAATTGGGCCATAACTCTTATATATCAACATGAAAATTACAAAAATACACTACAAATCATTATCCATATTTTTCATAAAAAAATCTTAAAAAACATATCTTGTTATATGTTTTAGACATCATGACTTTTCCTTGATCTCATCCTAGACGCTATTCATCTTTAAGTCAAATGAAAACATTTCAAAAATATGGGATGAGAATAAAAAGCAATTTTAGGGTTATAAAATAAGGAAATGAAACATTAACCCATCAATAAATAGAAATCAATGAAACCATACTTTTCAATCATAACATAACTCATGAAATCATTTGATTTGTGAATAACACATAGAATTAATAAACCGTAAAGGTAAATTGTGGTCTCCATATCAAACCTACATTATAGCTTTCACAGCTATGTAAGAAGTTATATTTGCAATACCCATAAGAGTATATTCGCTAAATCTCTTAGGATAAACATTCACATTTACCTCCATCATGTTACCTAATGCAATGGAGAGCTATCTCGACCTCACCCACCCATGGTTTATCACGGAACCACCGGTATACATAAACAATGCCCAATAACCATAACATAATTGTAACAACTAACAGATGCATAAAAGAAATATAATATTTCCACATTATAATCACAATATAAAAATTCTATATATTTAATTAAATAATGCTTCATCAAACCATTTTCAATGCCATTTAGAATATTTAATAAGGAAATTTTTGGAATCAAAGTGTCCCATACAACTTTGAAACTTTTAAACGAATTAACATTTTAAAACATTAATTTTCTTATAAATAAATCCTAAAAACCTTTTTTAAAACATGGAAATTTATTATAATGATTTAGAAAAATAAATATTTAAATCATTTAAAACGATATTTTAGTTAAAGAGTCATTAAAAAAATGAGAGACGCAAGAATAAAAACAATTGAGGAATAACATAAATCAAAGCATATATTTCATGAGAATATATAGATTCATGATATAATATGTCAAAGGTATGTATACACACCATATAAAAGAAAATTGCTTTATAATAATAAATAATATTCAATGCAATGTAAATTAAGACAAAGTCCCTTGGAAAGATCATATCCTTAGATTAAGGACAAATCAATGACATAATTATGGGTGACAAATAAAAATACACCCTATATAATTGGATATTAATTGTAAAAAAATCATAGAAAATTCACACATATTCATATCACGACATAATCAAGAAGTTTAAGCATATCCCAAAGAATTGAAATTGGGTTAAGATGTTTTCTTAAATAAATTCGATAGCCTAACGACATCACATTAAAAATAAGAAAATGAGTTGATTAGATAAAAAAGGTTCTATCATCACTTGGAAACAAAATGTACAAAAATAGAGTTATAGAATAACATATACTGACATAATAAAGTGGTAATTAAAAGACATAACATAAATTATTTCTCTAAAAAAGAGGAGGGGGAATATTCCATCACCGATTTGGTAACTCACAAAACATACACCACATGAAATAAGGATCATACGATGAAGATGTAAATAACAAAAAATTAAATTATATTACATATTGAATACAATCATGGGCATTACATACACCTCACAAAAGGAAATAGTGGAAAATATAGCATGAATCTCATAGGAATAAAATGTTAGATGAGAACCTCTTACCATATTGTAAATAATCAAGTCTTATGAACAATATTTAATAACCAACAAATTAATCACAGAATAACCTGAATATAAAATGATTAATGATAATATATATCAAAATAAAGTACTCAATACACCACATGTAATAAATAAGTGGTGAACAATGGAAATCTCACGGAATTCAAAGTGATACAAGAAACTCCTTACCTCGTGTCTGACTTGACACGTTCGTTCTTTAATCTCTTGAATAATAAGTTAAAGTTAATTTATTCTTGCATAAGAACCTAATTCAAGTTTATTAATCATTTTTTATCACTTATTTACATTTTATAATCATTATGAAATCATTTAAGTTAATAATGGACATTTTTTCAATATTTGGTACTTGAGTAAAAAATGAACTTCTTATAATTACAAGTTGTTCATGTGGTCAAAAGTCCATTATATCCAGAATAATATTCCTGATTTATATATCATATATATTATATATATCCAATATATTTATGTATTTATAATATTATAGAACATTTGGAGATAAGAAATGAAATGCACCGTTCATAGAGACGGTATGACATATGTACCCATGAATGCTACTTTCATCCATATTTCCTATTTAATGGAATGAAAACATAAAGATACATATATATTATAATTCCAGTATAACATAAGATGATATATATATATGTGTGTGTCAAATAATTTCATTAACTCCATCCTTTATATGTTCCATGTAGGTCATGAACGAATCATATCACTTTGCGGGGGCGGTAGTCCGCACTTCCTCAAATGAAATTATCATATTTACAAAATTTGGAAAGCATAAAGTTTGTTTGAAAATTAGAATTACAGAAGCCTAGGGAAAACATAAACATAATATATATATAGTATATAAATTTAATTCAACCATAATGGACACCATGATTGGTGGTAGGAGAGGATTGAATAATCATCATTTCATGAGGCAGTAGTTCACCATCCACAGAAACAATATGTTCTTTACCCATTAAATGGAGGTGTGTGTAAGTGTAGTTCAAATACTTCTCATAACAAAAACCTAGTATATTTATGATAGTAGTTTGTTTATAAAATAATGTAATAATAAGAGTTTATGGGGTTGGATAAGTAAAATAAAACACATGAACTTAGTAGAAGATGTTACCTTTAAATCGGGTATCTCCCTTTGGTTTGAACGAAAAAGTTTAATTGAATTTCCTTCTATCTTGGGGAAGGATTCTAGAAGGAAGATATGAATGTAGTAATATTAATTGATCATAGGTTGGATTAACCAGAGGGTTTGAGATGTGTGTGTAATGAGTTATAAGTGAGGGCTTTTTATAAGGGAGACAATGGGGCTCTTTAGGAATGCTTGAAAATATTATTTCATTGTATAATGACAATCTATTTATAAAGGTACAAAACTCATTAAAGTTGATGATAAGATGAATCATGTACAAAATAAAATCATCAAATTATAATTGAAAAGGTTTTGGATATCATTTTAATCTTTATATCTTATTTATTTATATAATTTATTAATGAAGTACACACTACATCATTACTGTGTCATAAATATTTTTTTTATTTGATATCTAAAAATTTTACAAAAACTTATTTATGTTGGAAATATTTTTACATTTCAAATGAATATTTATAGTCGAAGATATAACTTATATAACCCCAAGTAATAATTTATTTACGAAAAGATATATGTTTGTGTCATTTTTGTCTTTACTTTAAATTAATTAATATAATGTGTCATTATCACTCCCAAGTGGCTCCATGGGGTCCAAAAATCAACCCAAGGATGAAGATGGTCGGAAATGTATCAACCAATTGGATTATAACACATGTAAGGGTAATTTAATATTATTATAATAATATTTTGTTACACTTATTTACCAGACTAACCCATTAACCGTAGTAAATAAATTTTTTACTGAAATATATATTCATAATTTCTAAAAATAAAAGTTACTTATTTACACAATTTGGATATCTTGATTCCAAATATGGAATCCATTTTTACAAATTAAAAAATAATAAGTGTCTGAATTTAATTTAAAATTAATTCCCACAGTCAAAACAAAAAACATGTTTTTCAGAAATAATAAGTATCAAAAGATTGACACTTATTTATGTCCAATTTCAAAGTGAAATTATTTCCAATGACCAAAATTGGATTAAATGGTATAAAAATAATATAATTAAACTTTAAAACAAATTAAAAAGATAATCTAACCTTATAAATAAATTAGATTAAAAGGAATTTTTGATTCAAATACATCATTTTTCACTATTTATTAAAAAAATGGATTTTATCATAAAAATACCAAACCGTTACCCAAAGTAAATTTTGATCACCAGAATCTAAAGAAAAATGTTATTTTTTCAAATAGATCATAGAAAAGTGAACAAAACTAAATTTAAAGAGGGTTCGCTATCAAAAGGTGACAAATCGACATTTTAATTAATATTTGAGTATTTATGCTTAAATTCAAGTTCTTTCTTATTTTAAGCCTCTAAAATTTATTGGGTAGATGTAAAAACATTTAAAAAACATTTATATTCATATTGTAGTTAGTTCTTTCCATTCCTACCAATACAATGACTAGGCATTATCTACCATTTAAAATAATATTATATTTTTATTTTTCAGTATGACTCATCATTGTGTGAAACATTAGATTTAAAAGTAACCTATTGTCGCCTATCGGGTATGCCATAAAACATAGCATCCAATTTAATGTAAAATTATTATTGAATTCTCAATTTTTATTAAATATGAAAATGTTATTTTCTTTATTTTCATGGGATGTTACACATACAATCGAAAAGTATACTGGTACGTGGTATACGATATTTATTATTTATTATGATATTTTTTTTATTTTATATAATCAATATAGATAGGTATCAATCAACAATTATACATAAAAAAGAACTTGTGGCCCTAAAGGTGAATTCCATGAGAGTATTAAACATTTATATTATTTATCATGTGATTTCTTCTTCAATTCCTCTATTTCAATAATTTTCATCCTATATGTTTCCTTTGATATATGTAAAACACAATGTATGAATTAAATAGAAAACTAATCATATAAATATTCTGGAAGACCATGAATATCATCGAGCGAAGCATAAATGTATTGATTTAAAATCAACATACACTTACCTCCCATGATGGGGTATTAGGACACTTATAGTCAATGTAATTTTTTAGGGAATTCATAGTCACCCTTACACCGATAGGTGACTATAGTTTCAATTATGAAATGTTATTTTACTATGTTGAAAATAAACATGGGATCTATATTAATATAGAAAATCAAAAAAAAAACACATAAAATTAATTAGTGTATGAATGATAAAATTCAAATGAAGTAGATTCCTGCAAACATAAATCACAAATTAATTATAAATAAGTAATAGATTCATCAAGAGACCTATAATATTTATCGATAATTAAGAATTTAAATATTTGGCTGGTGATTTTATGAAATTATAAATATATCCTGATGTAATTTAATGTTTGTAACTTTACTAAAATAAGATAGATAGTGTTATTTAGTAGAAAATGGTTTTACGTTTCACCACAATATTTTCTGTGACCTACTTCAGAGACTGTGATTACATCATCGTTCATTTTATATATTATAATTGGATGTATAGGATACTGATTTTCATCCTCATTTCATATACTAGAGTATTGGTTAGTGTAATATATATACCCCAAACTATTTATATATTAAAGTGTAGATAGTGTTAAAAGTTGACAATTATTTCTATCATATTTATTATTTTTTCTCTTCATATCGCATAGTCATTCAAATTCTTATTGGATGTTCCTTTTACATTTCAATATTTTACATGTTCCATCAATTTAATTACCCTAGGACTCGACATACATATTTACCATATCGGGATGTTAATATTATTTTATCCTGGGATCACTTCATTTTATATTATATAAAACTCCATTTTTTTATTTTGCGAGACCAAACCTATGAGTACAATAAGAGTTGATAATTTTTATTCTCACCTAGAGAGCACATAAAATATTTTATCAATAGATACCAGTATCCCTCATAGATAAATACTTTTACAAGAATGGTTTTAGGAAATGAATTAAATCCATATAAATTTTTTATGATAGTGATAAAACCGGAATCCTCCATTGTAAGTCTTTATAAATTTTATTCATAGATTTCAATAGATTCATTCTAAGCTGTAATATTCTAAATTAATCCCCTTTCTATTTAAGTGATATGATTTCATGGAAACTTTTAATTGGAAAATATCTTCTTAGAAAAGTTCCCTTACATGGATTTTATTTTTTCCTTTTACCTTGTCATCTTAAATGGGGTCTTCTTTTGATCTTTATAACAATCCAAATGATAAATGGGTAAAAACATGTGCCATCATTCTATAACTAGAAAATGGAAAACATTGTTTTTTGTTGATCAACTATATGTGAACTATAATTCCAAAATACCCACTAATAGATGGTGGGGATTACAATTTGAAGGACTCAATAGTGTGTTGTTTAACTTATGGTGATTTTCAGAGTTTGATATGCTCCATGTTAATTTTGATAGCATGATAATGTTGGTTGAGCATAATGATGTGATTTTATACTCCTAATCCCATCAAGTTTGGTTTTACATTTTAATAATTACTGTTTTTACTATTAAATATTTTTTAACTTTATTCCTTATAGTTATAGCCACTGACTAAAACCAAGATGTTTAGTGTGATTATGAATAATTAAAAACCATTGTAAGAATTCACATGATAATGAAAATACATTACATGATATCCTACATTATGACACATTAATTTTAACATATGGCTATGTATGATCATCCAACACCACTTTTGGTTCAATGTAGATTGTTTTTTTCTCTATAAACTTGTTCTTCTTATTCTATTATTAGAAAATAGACTAAAATTCTATCTAATAAAAACTAAAATTTTCCAATAAAAAACATATATATCACATATTCAATCATAAAAAATCACTAGATCATCTAAAAAATAAATATCCAAAATGAATAGGTTGTCGGGCTTAAGAAATAATTTACATAACCAACTCAATGGACATTTACTCTTCATCATCTCACACAAATATTAATCAAACATGATACACTTCAAGATAGATAGTTCATACCAAACATCTTCATTTTCTATGATAATGGAATCATATGAAAGGGTGACTTCATACATATATTAGGGTGTGAAGATAAGAGATATCAATATAAGATCACAAGTGATAATAAAATGAATATATGGGTGAGAACATAACTATGTTATATGAAAATTACACATTGAAATTATGCAAATGAATGTGAATAAACAATCATGAATCCTTACTTATGTCTTTCGATATGACATGAAAAATGATGAAGATAAAAATGGGATCTTGATTTAATTATCACAATCCATAGAAGCATTTCATAAGAAAGTAACCTAACATATAAATTTTCCAAATGAATATTGCACATACAAAACCATTGAATATAATTTTTTATTTCATGGATCACAACAAAGAATTGAACAAAAAGTTTATGGAGTCTCTTCACATAGTCGATTTGGAGACCTGGTTGTTTTTCACACCTTATTATATGATTCATAAACATAAATATCCATTAATACCATACAAGGATCATAAAATCCTATTTTCTATCGAAAGCTAGGGACATATTACAGAAAAAGGATCTTAAAACAAGGAATCCATTTTTTATTTTCTATAATGTCCTCCTAAAATCCATTTGATCACATAAAACCACATGGGATAACCAAGGTAACACATAAAGAATGGGGCGAGATTGAAATCCCAATAAGGGAATAAACATGACATAGAAACATAACACGTGAGTTAAATGTATAACATGATATCACAAAAAAGAAGGTTCATGAGTAATTTCATGGAATCGTACAATAAATATCATAATATCATAAGATCTTGGAATCATAGAAAATGTGGAAACAATAAATAACATGACATAAACACAAGTAAAGGATAACTTCCTAGGAAATATCACATAGCATAAAAGTCCCATAATTTATTAGTTTTACTCCCAAACCCCATCCAAGATACCTCATGAGAATAAATCTTTATCCAATGCATTAGAGTTCTATTTGGGCGTGCCCATCATTAAATTTTAAAGATCTATGTGTGAAACATAATGGAATCAATCATAAGGAATAATGTAAGATTATTCCTTTCTTTTAGACATATCCCTCTTTTAGTTTTTCATTTGAGCCTTGGTGGTCGAGTATTGTTCAGTGACAGAGATCCTTTGTTAGTGTAAATGACCTATAGTTCAGGGAAATATGTTTATTTGAATGAATGGAGTTCAAATACAAACATGTCATCAGGATTATTGCTACCATTCGGGAGAGATAACCACTGATTTGAGGAGAATATATTAATGGTTTGAATTGGGTTTAACAAGACATGAATTTTGGGTGAATTCATAATATAGATTCACCTTGGCTTGGATTGATTATTGAAATGACTAGCTTGTTATTGGTTTATGACCAAATAATAAATGAAATGCGTAATCTGAAGATAAATGGTAATTTTTATAATTAATAATTGATCCTTATGATATGATATTATGATATCCTAACAACTATGAATTTTGATACATTATGCAATGCTTTTACTTGGGGCTTGGCCATAATACATATTATAATGCTTATATACCAGGCATTACCCTGATACATGTTGTAATTATAATACACCCACTATAGAAAAACATGTCATTTGTGATGTGTAATTTGCAACGAGGAAGGTTCACATCACAAATAGTCCGTTTGAAGGTACTATTTGCAACTAGACCCTCTTCCTGTCATAAATAAATAACTCTTTACGATGGGAATTAGTATCTCTTTGTAGATGGTTCGGAGCGCACTGCACGCCAAACCACAAGAAGGTTATTTGCGAATGGTGGTTTTCAGATTTCGTAAATAAACTTTGTAGGGTTTTAGTAATTGTGACGGGTCCCGTCGCAAATACTCCTTTTAATCGCCACCTCATAATTAATTGGGGTTTAGAAATTGCAATGATTCCCTTCAAAATTAATATTATTTAGAATGGGATTTGTTTTCCATCGCAATTGATTTGTTAGAAGGTAGGTATTTGAAACATGTCCCTTCACAAATTTTTTTAAACTAATGCCCCTAATTAATTAGGTGGGTAGTATTTGTGATTGGACTTATCACAAATACAACGATTTATGATGGGACACCCATCACAAATTCTTCCATCACAAATAATCTATCCTACATATACCCCCATCATTTATTTCTTTTCACTACTCTCTCAACTCCTCTCTCTATCTAAACACTCACGTTTCTCTCTGATTTTTTTCCAAATAGTAAAATTTCATATCAGAGAAATTTTGATGCTTTACAGTATACAAAAGATTTCTTTATAGGGTATTTATCTATTGATTTTATTTTTTAGTTAATTAATTTAATTTATTTTAGTTATAATTATTTTTAATTAGCTATAATTAAATTTCAATTAGAATTAGATATTTTAATTTTAAATTAATATTTTTTATAATATGTGGTTTCATTGGTAATAAATGTTAATAAATTGTAATAATTGGAGCTAATTAGTAATAAAATCTTATAAGTAGGCCCAATTAGTAATAAATTGGAATAAATAGTAATAGATAGTAACAATTAGTAATAATTAGAAAATAATTTGTAATAAATACGAATAAATAGTAATAAATAGTGATAAATAAAAATAAATAATAATTATTAGTAATAATTCGGAATAATTAGAAATAATTAGAAATAATTAATAATAATTTGTAATAAATATGAATAATTTGTATTATGTATGAATAATTTGTAATGGATAAGAATAATTAGGAATAAATAGAAATAAATAAGAATAATTAGTAATAATTAATAATAAATAGGAATAAATGGTAATAAATTGGAATAAATACTATTAAATGGGAATAATTAGTAATAGGTAGAAAAAATTAGTAAAAATGGGTAATATTTTTTAGTAAATAAGAATAATTATTAATAAATATTTATAATTAGTAATAAATATGAATAATTTTTAAGAAATAGGAATAATAATGAATAATTATTAATAACTCGTAATAAATATGAATAATAAATAATAATTAGTAATAAATATGAATTATTTGTAATAATTAGTAACATATATGAATAATTATTAATAATTAGTAATAATTAGTAATAACTTGTTATAAATAATAATAATTAGAAATAAAAAATAATTAATAGCACTAATTTGTAACAATTAACAAAAATCAGGAATAAATAAGAACCAATATAAATAAATAGGAATAAATTTGAGTAATTTATAATAAATATTAATAAATAGGTTTAATTTATATAGTTTGTTATAAATACGTATAATTAGTAATAATTGGTAATAATTAGAAATAATTAGTGGTACATAGCGCAAATTAGTAATAATTAGTGGCAAATAGTGACAATTAGTAACAATTAGTAGTAATTAGTAACAAATTGTAATAAATAGTAATATTTAGTAATAAATAGAAATAAATAACAATACTCAATAATAAATTTTAATAATTAGTAATAATTTGTAAGAAATAGGAATAATTAGTAATAATTTGTAATAATTATTAAGCTATAATTAGTAATAATTTGAAATATTTAGTAATAATTAGGAATAATTAGTAATAATTAATAATAAATAGAAACAAATAGGTATAGTTAGTAATAAATATTTAAAAATAGCAATAAGTTATATGAATATAAATAAATAGTTATAATTTTCAATAAATAGTTATAGTTAGAAAAAAATAAGTATAATTAGTAATAATTAGGTATAATTAGTTATAATTAGTTATAATTAGTTATAATTACAAATAATTGTGTATAATTAGTAATAATTAGGTATAATTAGTTATAATTAGTTCTAATTAGTAATAAATTGTTATAATTAGTAATAATTTGGTATGATTAGTAATAATTTGGTATAATTTGTAATAATTAGTAATAATTAGTAATAATTAGTAATAATCAGTAAAAATCAAGTATATTTAGTAATAATTAGTAATAATTAGGTTCAATTAGGTATAATTTTTAATAATTAGTATTAATTAGGTATAATCAGAAACAAACCTGTATAATTATTATTAGATTGGTATAATTAGAAATAATTAGGTATACATTGTAATAAATAGGTATATTTAGTAATAAATAGGTACATTTAGTAATACATATGTATAATTAATAATAATTAATAAAAATAGGTATAAATAATAATATATAGTTATAATTAGTAAAAATTTGTAATCATTAGTAATAATTAGTCATAATATGAAATAATTATTAATGATTAGTAATAATTGGTAATAATTGGTAATAATTAATAGAAATAAACATTAACTGGTAATAAATAATGGTAATTACAAATACGGTGAACTTAGTTCCATAGAAGATACTAATAATTTGGTTCTAGAACATTATGGCTTCAAAATTTAGTACATTATGTGGAATGTGTGTCTCTTCAAAAAACTAAAAATTAGGGTGCTATTGATTTAACTCCTGATTGGGAACCATCTCAATTTTATGAGTCATTGAGGTTTGATAAGGATACCTTATATCGTAGTTCCAAGATGAGAAAATTTGAAGTGTTTGAAATATGTATGGCTATTAAATCCTATAATGGAATGCCACATAGCTATTTTTATCAAATATTCTCTTTTTTTAACATGTTATTACCTGAAGGAAATGTGATTCCAATAAATTTCTATGAGTGCAAGAGGCTGGTTCATAATCCGAGACTTGGTTATCATAAGATTCATACATGTTCAAATGATTGAATCTTATATTATAGTGAAAATGAGTCGTTATATAGTTGTAACACATGAGAAATATAGATTTATAAAAAGGATCAACTAGGGATGTCTGGATTAATACATCCAAAAATATTTAGGTATTTCTCACTTGCACATAGATTGCTGTGTTTATTTATGTCTTAGAGAATAGTGACATTGATTTTATGGTACCAAACCAATTTTTCAAATTTTAAAAACTTATATTATCCCTATGATGGTGAATCATGGAAACATTTTGACAAAGTACATCTGTATTTTTCTTCAGATGCCTGAAAAATTCGATCATTTATTTTTACTAACAATTCCTATCCATTTAGTTGTTACAATAATCAATATTCATGCAACATGTCTTTATAAATCCCTAAAATTTACCACCATGGTTGTTTATGAAAGATCCATATATATTTATGAACTATTTAATTCCAAGAAATTTGAAAATTAATAGTGATATTTATTTGAAAACAATGATTGAGGAGTTAGATTCATTATGGAGTTATGGTGTCAGTACATATGATGTTGTTGGGAAACAAAACTTTATACTAAAACTGCATTGATGTTAAAAATTAGTGTTTTCCCAAAAAATGGATTGTTATCCAGCTGGACTACACATGGTACAAAATAATATTTGTACTATTTTATAGACAATAAATCATTTATGCACATCTATGGAAGGAAAATTTGTTCTTTTTCTATCATCACAGATTCCTTTCAACTGATCATCCTTTCAGAGGAACAAATAACATATCATAAAAGGAACAATTGAAAGATATAGACCTTCAATAATTATCACATGTATGGAGTTTAAATCCTTTTTCTCTTCATTACCTCCCAATACATTTGTACCAACTATAAAATAATTAAAAATTGATGGCTTTAGGAAAGTACACAATTAGATAAAACAAAACATTTTTGTGAACTGGTATATTGGTCTGATTTGATGGTCCATATATACTTATATGTCATTCATATTGAAAAGAAATATCTTGATAATATATAGGATACAGTTTTAGATATAATTTTTAAGGCCCAAGATAATGTAAAATCATGATTAGAGCTTTCCCAAACTTACAGGCAACCAAAACATGAACTGTTTAAAAAGGAGAGATCACTAATGTTAATAAAGCTAAAATTAAAGTAAACACTTTTGAAAGAAAATAAATTATTCTTTGGTCACTGTATTACAGATTTGAGACTTATAGATGGTTAATTTTCCAATTTGGGTTGTTGTTTAAGAAATAATCTTATTACTCCTTTAAAAAGCCATAACCTTCATGTTATAATGGAAAGACTTATACTAATTGGATCAAGATGTTTGCTTTGTTCTATTTTTTGGGAGTTTTTATCTGACATATCATACTTTTTATGAGGCATCTATATATAGAGAATAGATTGTGATGCACTAAGAAAAATGTATGAAGATGTTGTTTTAATTTCATGTAAATGATAAAACTCATCATTTCATCTTTAATTGACTAAATGGAATGTTTTATTTTGATTTTTCATTATGATGAAAAATGAATAGGTGCATTAATGTTTCAACAGATGTACCCATTCAAGATATTCATGCATAAATTGAAGAAAAAAGTTTCTAACAATTCATCTATTAGAAGATCAATTGCAGAAGCTCTTTTGTAAGAGGATATTTCTTTTTTCTACATTCATTATTTTCAATCTGAATATCCCTCCAAACACAACTGTATGGGTCATAATGAGAAAAATGTTGAAGATGAAATGATAAATAAATTATCAATTTTTAATCATCCAGATCTTGGATTTAGAGGAGTTCATGAATGATAGATTTCAGATGATGAAAATCAAATAGCTCATACATATGTTCTCCTGAATTGTGAAGAAATGACACAATTTGTACTATGAGTTCTCCTATAACTTATTCTATAATATTTGTTATAGTAATTTAATATTATTTAATTTATAACTTATATGACAACCCTATTAAAAATATCTTCAATAAATTACAACAACTTCCCTGTAATAATGTCGGTAAAATAATCTTCCCTACTAGTTTAAAAAATGGGTAACATAAAATATTTATGGTTTTAGATATAAAATCAATTTATTATTTTTCATATTGATACTTGTTTTAAAAAAATTCAGGTATATCAACATGATAATGGAATTGATAATTTATTATGTGTATTGAGTAACCAACCATCCAAAATTGTTAAATATTATAATGAATATTTGGTGAATTGTTTTGGATTTCAAAAACGTGAATATATGGAACCAAAAAAACAATGAATAGTGGTTTTTTCTTGAGATGATCTCATCATAGAGAAATTGATGTTGACTTTTATAGCATTCTAGAAAAAATTATTAAACTCTGTTGTCTTGGGAAGAATTACGTAATGATGTTTAAATGTCAGTGTTTTGATATTGATAGACTCATTCATGTTCATTTTATCCATAGAATTGTTGATATTAAATATAAAAGCCTTGATACAATAAATTAAACCTTTTTTATTTTCTTATTAGGCACATACAATTTATTATGCAAATTCCTCTTCTACTTCAAGAGAGTTGGGTGATTAGTGGAGCACAATAAAAATGAAATCTCAAGAAAATCAGTTTATTCAATGTAATTGTGGTTTTGATGAAGTTTAATGAAATCAAATTTTTTAAGATACTACTCAAAATCCATATTTTTCATGAGGAGACATGTATACTAATGATGACACCCAATATTTAAGGTTTGATGGTTACAATGATGTTAATGATGTAACAAATGAATTTCAAATTTCAATATTTGACGCAATCAAAACACATAAAGAAATTGATGATTTTGAGGTGTAATATAATGATATTGACACCATTAGATAATAAGATAAGGATGAAGAAGAATATTGACACCGTTAAACGACGGTTATAATCAAGGGGGTGGTCCACCTAATGACGAGAAGCGTGTTGGATCATCTGTCCCTCAAACTACTGGTGGTTCATAGAGGACTTAGATGGGGCGTGGTTTTACAGAATTGATGATTGATAACCCTATCCTCAAGTGATTTACATGTATTGGCTTAAATCCATGCATATAAAGGTATATTTACCTATGTATTTTAGATAGTTTCCATTAATTATCTTTAATTTATTTATATAATAATTTTTTTTTGATACTTTTTTTAAAAACCTTTTGCATATAGATATTTGATATGGGAGTTCTATATTAGAAAATTATTTTTCTGGAGCATGGGTTACATGGGATCGGGATCCCATATATGTTTAACACCACATGTTCAATCATTGGATGGTACATGAATAAATAAAAATTATTTGGAAATTTTTTTTAATTAATAACTAGAATTTTTTTTTGGGTTTATGGTATCTTATTGAAGAGAGAATGCATGCCTCTTTATCAAAGGCATGGGAGAGTTATATGCATGATCGTTGTCTTCAGTCTATGCAAAATTTGTGGAGGACAATAAAGAGGAAAGAAAGAGTCACCAAGTTTGATGAGTCATGCTACACAAACTGACCAGATTACATTTTTTCATAGGTTTGGGATGTATTATGTTCACACTGGAGGGGTGGTCATTTTCAGAGGAGATCATCAGTAGGTTGAAAAAAATTGGGGAGATAGAAGGAGAAACATTGAGAACGTAGTAATATAATTAGTACACATAGGAAACATATTGTAAGCACATTTTTTAATGAATTTACATAAAATTAAATGTAAATTGATTATTTTATATTTATATAGAATGATGAATATATGGATATTATGGGGATTGATGTTTATAGAAGGATGTATAACGATCCTGTCACTAGAGAGAATAGACGAGATCATCAGTGTCAGATTGTGGTCAGTATAATTTATTTTTGAGTTTTAAAATTAACTAAAAATAAAATTTAAAATAATTTAATTTTAAATTGAAACTGAAGGAGTCATATGAGGTCATGACTACTAAGAAACATACTGATAGTCAAGAAAAGACCGAGGATCAGACCAGTGTAGTAGGATTTTGTGAGACAAAATTGATACAGGCGACCCAATATGCCTTCAAGAAAGCCCTAGTTATTTGTATCGTCTCTCGGTTGACTTATGCGAGTTATTATGGTACTGCTGTCATGTCAACATGCAACTTTAGAAGAACTCATGGAGAGTAATCATGATCTGCTGCACAATATCAGTAGAATCGATGATTTTAGGGTGAGATTATATAGAGTATTCATAGAGAGCAAGAAGAGCTCCATCAATAGTAGCAATAGTAGCAGAAGGATATGGGATGATCGCAGAAATAACTGCACGAGCAGACGATGGAGTATATACAACATCTGAATCATGGTTTAGGGATTGGGTTACCTCCACCATCTCCTCCAGCCTCTCCAGCTTTTCCAGACAACCATCCTCGTCAATGGTGTATTTATATTTTATGAAAAATTATTTGAAGGTAAATGTTTTTGTAATATTATATATTTGCATTTCCACATACTTCATTTTTTATATTGTTGCGAATATTTTATTTTTTATTATTTTACTATTTTTAATTTTTTTTATTATCTTATTATTTTAATATTTAATTAATATTTAATTATTTTTATTACTTATTTAATATTTTATTAAAATTATTATAATTATATATTATTTTTCTTTATTATTATTATTTTATATTTTTTCAAATATTGATGTTTTTATTATTTCGTAATTTTTATAATTTTATTAATTTTATTATAAATTTTATGAATATTAATTACTATTTCTCTTATTATTATATTAACAATAAAAATAAAAAATAAAAATAAAAATATTATTAAAATTTTAAACGGTATTTTATTAATATTATTTTATTAATATTATGAATATTATATTATTCAATTTTATTGACAATAAAATTTGTATCATTTTAAGTTATTTATGACGGTCCTGTCCAAAATTTTATTTTCGATGGGACCATCGTAGTATGTTTTTTTAACCACTCAGAAAAACTATTTTCAATAGACCATCAAAAAAATGGTATTTGTGATACCATTTTTGACAATAGGGTATTTGCGACATGACCCTCTGACAAATTACTTTTTGTGATGGGGTCCCATCACAAATAACCCACCGTAAATAGTATGATTTTTGTTGTGACAAGGCTTAGCCTTGGAACATATTTTGACTTTTATACACCGAGATCAACCCTAATACGTGTTGAAATTCTTATTCACATGTCATGACCCATATTTTTTTCAGAAATGATTATATAGTGTGCATGACATAGATTTGTGTGATTTACACCACATACATATAGTTATGGTTGGAATGGTTGAGAGAAATTCTCAAAGACATTCTGTTATGGTACTGAAGAAGGTAATGTTTTACCATAGATATATGGTTTTGGTTGGCATGGTCATGAGGCATGCTTAGATATATTCTAGTATGGTGCCAAAGTAGGTTGATGTGCTATTAATTTAATTTTTTAATTAAATAATACACTTGTTTATTTTATCTATTGAACATGCTTATTACTATACTTTTTATGCATATCAATGGTGGTGTTGACCTACTGCGATTTAATAAAAACCTATTCATGCCATCATTTGGTACTCGAGAATATTACATGGATACGACATTTGATATGGGAAAACAACATTACTGTTGATTGTTTCTTGATGGATGGGCTGGAGTCTGGAGATGGATTTAACATGGGTCTCAGAATTAAGGAATTTTGAATCATTATTTGAGTATAATACTATCTTGTTTGTTTTAATTATAGAATGAAATTTAGTTACATTTTAGCCCCTCGTTGCATTATTCCTTTATTATATATTGGATTATTCAGTTGGATTTTACTCAATAATTTTTCACTAATGATATATTTATTATTATATGATTATTCTTTATTTTTGTAACTCTAAACATGGGGGTATAGTCTCTCCACTATTATTATCACACTCCCACTACTAGAAAAAAACCTCTTGAATATAGGGGGGAATGCTTGAGGCCCAGTAACCATACCATTTTTCCACATGAGAGAGTGTTATATCAGGGGCCAATACAAGGTCATATCAGAGGACACCAGGTTTCTTTTCTATTTTTTGGGAAAGGTATAAATAATACGTGGATGTGTCAAGTCATGGTAATGATCTTGTTCATGGGAGTAGGTAACCTATGTATTGGGAAAAATCAGATTTCATAGTGATGGATTGTTTTTTTTCAATTTTTATATTATAGTTGATGTTATTTGACCTTGGATGATTCACATGTTGGGTGAGGTTATTATTTCATGATGTTATCTATTCTTGAGATTTATATTTGTGTCTCAAAATTCCATGAGAGGAGTGTTCATGTGTCAGGATAGAAACAAAGGGATATATTGATATTCATTTTTCATGATAGGGACATAATTATTGCATCTGTTATATAAATTTCTATATGAACTGTGGTATGAGATACATGTAATATATGATTAATGAAAAGAAATGAACTATTAGGTCATGAAAAAAAACTTATAATCCATGTTTTGGATCAACCAGAAGTTAGTGGTTATCTTTTTTTCACATATTCAGGATGTCCCTATTATTATAGCCGGGGTTTTAAGGAGTGCGTTTATCTTGTAGTGAAAATTACTCCTGAACATCTTCAAGTTATGTCTCATAAGAGTAGAAATCAGTATTCTACCAATATTGAATACAAATATCTTCCTATAGATCACGAGTTTCATATGGATTTTCATCTTTTTTATAACTTCATGATGATTATGAATTCTCTGGAAAGAGAGTTTTTCATACAATGCCTTCAATGTAAGATCTAACGAGAGAGTTCCAGCTAATGTATCTTACTATATTGAATAGGAAGGGAGGCCCCTAGGAAGTCAAGTTCTACACAATTTTAGAAATTATAATATTTAATAACCTTATGACACCCACATATAAGAGGGTGATTATTTCTTAATATTTGCTTTTAGACCTTCTAATCATTGGTGGAATTTTGAAGAGATAGATGGGTAGTAGGATGATCTATCTTGGAAGGAATTCAAAAATAATCTCCTAAAAAATTTATATCATGATATGGTGAGGGATGTGGAGGCTCATTATTTCAGGAATTTGAAATACAAGGGCTTATTAGTGATGGATTACACTGAACATTGAAACGACCTGCAACGCTTTCTGACATCTTTGGCAGCTGATGAGATCTCTAGGATGATAATTTTTCTGGTTGTAATTCTCTATTAAATCAGGTAAAACGTGAACATTTTCAATATGAGTATTTTTATGGATGCGATAATTTAGGCACCCATCATGGATTGGAATATGAGATTATTACCATGTAGAAGCATGGATATTTTAGTAGGGATAACTAGGATCTCTACTTCTGGTTGTAAGGAGCATGTCTATGAAGGTTTTTTCCAAGGAAACAATGGATAGATTAGTTAGGGAAGTGGACAGTAATCCAAGGATAATATTCCATTTTAGTGTTATTAGTGTGTCAGGATGGGCTAAAAATCCTTAGTGCCCATACCACTATTTGGAGTATCATTCCAGTGGTAGGATGTGATATCTTTAGAAGTTTTATAGGGGCATGCAGTAGTAGATAAGTAGAAGGGGATATAGATAGGTACCAATGTCTGGAAGGACTCAACTAATCCTTATAAAGTTGGTAGATTGAGTTCCTTTAGATGTTATAGTTGAGGTAGGGGACATGGAAACCCATTGTCGGAGTGGAAGAACTAGGTAGAGGGAAGAGATGTGGGGATTCAGGATAGAGCCTAGGATAGAGGGTCTGTTTAGCTACATGTTATGATAACTACTTTAGATAGTTTGGATGTATGAATTTATACTATCAGGGGTATGATTATTATATCATCTACCCATGATTTCATTTTTTGATATATAATGATCACATTTATTTTTATATGCTCATATTTCAAATTATTTTGGGTTGATGTTGAAATATTGTATGGTGTTTTGACCATTCCTAAACTATTGGGACTGTGGTCATATAATATAAAACATTGAAAGATGTTTTTTCAAGATATTGGTGGTTGTCATTAATTTTGGGAATAGTTTGTGCTTGTAATGATATGTTTTTATTTTATTCTTGGCATGAAATGGATAATTCTATACTGGGAACATATCAATTGTTACCTGAAGGTAGTTTTCTTTTTTATCTCCAAATGGACATTTCTATTCTCACGAAGGTTAGTGAGATCATAATTCATGCCATGAATGAACAAATTGGTGTATATTAGATCATGTCATGAACAAAATAAGTGGTGATTCTCTAGATCATGGTTGAATGCTACAAGGATATTTTCCATTAGTGGAATACCATTTTTAGGACATATTTCTTGATGATTTCTATAGTTTACCATCCTAGTGAGGGATCATGTTTATGATCGAGTTGTTTCCTAGAGTAGAACTAGTTTATTTCCTTCCTTGCAGAATGGAACCTAAAGATCTTGGAGAGTTGAAACTTCAGTTGGATGATTTTGAAGACAAGGGTTTCATATGAAATAGTATATCTCCAAGGGGTTCTCAAGATCTTTTCTCAAATTAGGATGATGGTACCTTGCACTTATTTTTTTATTATCAGATATTTAACTAGGTGAAGGCCATGAACTGGTATCCTCCACCATGTATCAATGATATCTTTGACCAGTAGAGATTTTCTAAGATCTTCTCAAATATCAATTTGAGTTTGGTATAAAACTAGTTGAGTATGAGACAATAAAGAATACCTCAGACTGATTTTAGAAGTATATTGATTGTATGATTTCATAGTGATAGTATTTGGTTTTACCAGTTCATATATAGTATTCATAGCACTGATGAATCAAACCATTCATCATCTTTAGATCAGTTCGTGGGGGAATTTTTAGTGATATCTTAGTGTAGTCCAAACCAAAAGATAATCATTCGCAACATCTTGATATTTTCCTAAGTACATTGTGAGAACATTAGCTTTTTTCCATACGAATTAAATGTAGTTTTGGGTCTGATAAAGTTAACTTCTAAGGCCATTTCATTTTAGAGGTAAGAGTGTTAGTGGTCCCTACGAATGTTACAAGCATAGTATTATGGTAGCTTCCCAATAATTTCTATGAAATTCAGAGTTTTATTTGGTCTAGCATGTTATTATACGAACTTTATCCAAGAATTATCCCATATGGAAGAACTAATGACATTTATACCCAAAAGGTAGTGAGGTTTGTTTGGTAAGATTCTAACAGGAGATATTTTCAGGCGATAAAGTGTAGGATGAACTTAGACACTATCCTCATAATACACATTCCGGGTAAATCATATACCATCCACTATGATGATCCATAGTTGGACCTACTGTAGTTCTGATGATTAAAATATTGAGTGGTTGATTACATATCAATATTGGTGAGCTCACATGACAGGAATTACCCTAATCACAATTTGGAGTTAGCAGTAATGGTACATTCCCCAGGATGCTTGACGAGTTATCTCTTGTATGAGAGGATTGTGGTATACAGAGACAACAAGAGCCATATGTATATCTTTTCTCAATGGTATATACAACTTTGGAAGAGGATGTGCATCTGTTGTCTACAGTATTTCTACTTCAAGTTAGATTATATTCTATGAAAGGAAAATGTCGTTGCTAATGAATTGAGCCTAAAGATGAAAAAACATGAACTGTGGGAGTCTTGTGATGAGTTTTTAATAATAAAACTCATTATAAACATGAATCTAGATGATTAGGAGTCTTATGTACAATAAAATAAATGTTCAAAATCTATTATACCTGTGATATTGGAATAGTTCAAGACTGAGAAGTTATATGATCTAGAGGTATTGGTTTTGAGATATAACTTATATAGTGGTGAGACACCATTAGGATGGTCTCTTGGTAGCATAAATTATATTCTTTTCCCAAGATGAGGATGGGTAGAGCTTATAAGATAGTTTCAGGATTTTATATGTATGATACATCCTATTTTAAAAAAGCTGAATCATTATCTCCAAATACACTATTGTTGGTAAGGAATGAAGGATAAAGTAGATATTTTTGAGGAAGGAGGTTTCACTTTTCAGTAGGTGTAAGTAAAGAATCATTTCCCAGCTGTGATTTTATATCTTTTTACCACTATTTGTTCTAAATGGTATGATTTCACAATGGATTTTGAGATTGGGTTACCCTGGAAAACCTATAAGAACAATGCATTATGGGTGATTATTGATCGACTGACATAGGTAGCCCACCTTTTTACTATCAGGGAGACCATAAAATTTAGGGATATGTGTAGTATTTATATGCATGAGATATTTCATCTAAATATTGTTCTAAGGTGTATATTTTAAGAAAGAGATCCTTGTTTTACAATACGTTTATATAAGGCTCTATTGAAGGCACTAGGATCTCATGTTATTCTAAGAATGGCCTATCATCATTAAATTGTCAGTCAATTTCAGCAGACTATTATGGGGTTGGAGTATAAGTTATGAGCCTATTTTCTATATTTTAGTTGTCTGTGGGAGCATCATATGCAACTCATGGGGTTTTCATATAATAATAGATCCCACGAGAAAATCCAAATTGAACCTTTCTTGGATTTGAATGGAATTCCATGCTGTTCAACACTTTTTAGGATTGACACAAGTGAGTTAGTTCTTGTTGGGATTAGTCTCATACATGAGATGTCTGAGCAAGAAAAATTGATTAGGATGCAGTTGGTTATAATACAAAGTAGGAAGAAATCACATGTCGACCCTCAGAGATTACCTCAATATTTTTATGTTGGTCATCGTATTTTTCTTCAGGTGTAACACATATAGGGGAAACACCATATCAAGAAACATGGAATGCTAGCACCCAAGTTTGACAGGCTATTTGAGATAGTGTATAGGTACATTCTAGTATCATATCGATTATCCCTCACATAGAAATAAGATTCTATGCAAGATGTGTTTCACATGTTGTATATTTGAATATATTAATCAAACCTCTCCCCCTATGGTGGACAATGAGTACGTTGAACATAGTGTTGATACGTCCTTTGAGGAGCATCTTATACATATTGTGGACCATAATGAGAAATATCCCAGGGTTAGGGAGGTTCCTTTAGTTTGAGTGAAGTGGCAGCATGGACATGTTCAAGAGGAGACCTTAGAGAGGGAGTTTGACATGAGAGGACAATGTCTAGAATTGTTTTCTGAGACCCAATAGTGATTCATAGAGCATACAAGGGATGATATGTTATATTTTTGATTGGTTTTATGTTCCAATATTTGTCCATAATGTCCCTCTTTGAGTTTTTTGAGCATTGGTGGATGAGTCTTTTTCTGAGAGGGAGACCCTTTGTTTGAGAAAAGGACATAAATTTTTGGGGTATACATTTTTTTGAATTAGTGGATTCTGGATATGAACATGTTAAATGGATTATGTTAGTTTTCCTTGATTAAAAGTATTTAGAGGTGTTTCAGTCCTTATGTAGAATTTGGGATAAAAATATCTAAAGAAAAATTACATGCCATGTAAATGTATTAAATGACGTGTAAATTCCACCAAAACATGTCATGAACCAGTAAAAGGTGTGATGCTTTTACCTTTCTTTTAAACTATTCACATTGTGGAAAAGGTGAGTAGTGTTAAATATAATTTGAATTATCCCTTGTGAAGGAATACGTGACATGTAAATTAATTTCACAATGTGTAATATCCTGAGAGTAATTTTTAAATGTGCAATGTGGATGTTTTTTATTTGAATAAGCTCATGTATTCCTCCACTCAACCCTATGGTATCTTCCATGGAATTTTGGAGTTCCATCCTCCCTTCTAGACATCCCATTCATGTGCTCGATCCTTGTAATGTTTTTGGATGTTGTTTTATCTTCCACATCAGTTGTTATCTATTATGGAAGTGAAACCTTAGGCTATGCTGGTTTAGGTGTTAAACATGATCCATTTTGATATAGGTTTCTTCTTTCAATAATCTACACCTTTCTTCCTCATTGGTATCCCCCTTAGGATTTTATATGTTAATCACCATTTAAATGTAGTGGTTATAAAGCTTAAACCCATTGTGTGTTTAATTTCAAGGCATGTGAAATATTTTAATTGCACCAAAACAATAAGTTCCTAAGTTAATTAAATGATGAATGGTTTATTCATTATAAACCATTTGGATCCAATAATTTATGGTAAGGGATGTGGATACTATTCGGGTGAGAGAACCCCTTATTTCAAAAAAACTAATTAATGAATTGAATTTTGTTTAGAATGAAATTAATATTTGGTTGTTGGTTAATACTAATTCACCTTGGATTAGATTTATTAGTTAAATGTATAGCATGTTATCAATTTATGAGCACATGATAAATTATCTTTTTTATTTCATTATTACGTGCACTTATTATTAGACTGGTTATGTTCAGATACGGTGGTCTCGACCTATTGAGTTTTACTCACATCCTATTCAAACCAGCCTTTGGTAACCAAGAATATTATAGGGATTCATGATTTTAATATGGGAATATACCTTTCTATTTAGTGTTTCATTCTATATGGGCTTGATTTTGGAGATAATATCTACTTTGGGCTCGGGACCGAGTAATTTTTAGTCTGGTAGTCTTTTATTTTTTTAACTTCTAAGACGAAATATAGTTACATTTCATCCATTCATCACATTATTCCTTTATTACTTATTAGATTTTTCAGATATATTTTATTGATTATTATTTTTGTACACTAATATTTATTTTTATATGATTATTCCACTGTGTTGAAAGTCTATAAATAGGGGGTATAGTCTCCCCACTATATTTATCACCCCATCCTACTAGTCGATTTCCTATGGAATATGGGGAGGTGTGCTTGAGGTCTCATAACATACCCATTTTTACAAAACGAGGGTGTACTAGAATAGGGGGTTTAAAAATTAACATAACAATTACCCATGGAAATAAAATGGTTTTTATAATCATTCTTTATATTAAAAATATAGGGAAATTTCATAATGAATGTATTTGAGAAATGATAAAAATACATGTATTTCATTGTAAAGGGAAGGGCGAGTAAGATAGGAATATATGTTATTGATATATATTCATAATAATAATTATTTCATAACACAATGGGATAGATAAATTTAGTAATAGGGATAAATTTCATAACCTGAAGAAAATGTAATTTTTGAGAGATCCCTTAACATGATCGAAAATTTTCACATGGGTTCTGTATATCCCAAAATAATAAAATAAGTACAATTATTTAATTTCATAAAAACTTTTAATGTATTATGATTAAATTTGGTTTTATTCATTATCATGTCATGTTAAATTACACAACCAATTAATTTCACATCTGATGCTTTATTGATAAAGGGATCATATGTTGAAAATCATTTTGGAACGTTGACTAGGGTCAAAGATATTTTAATTTCATTATCACTAGAATGGTAAAAATTAAATAATTATAAATTTTAAAAATTATTATAGTTTTGAATTCAAATTGTAAATATGGTTATTGAAAACTAACTATGTTACCATCATGGATACGGTAGGCTGTACATACGCCTGAGTAATATTTTCATTTTTTGATGATCATGATGGAAAAAGGTAACTATTATTTTACCTATCTATGATAATAATTATATCATAAATATAATATTAATTATTTAAATACTATTACACATACCATACATGTGATGCGGTAATAAAAATGAATCAAATCGCTTCTCAATGCGGCATTCTTCCATACACATGAACAACATTATCATTCATTCAATGGATAATAAGGTAATAAAGTATATGATATTTTTATTTTAAATAATTATTTATATGTAATTAGTATCACATATATATATATATAATTAAACCTTATTAACTTCCATGTAATGTGTATGTGAAAAATGAATCATATCACTTCGAGAGGTGGTAGTATGTCATACACAATAGAGATATTATTGTATTCTCTAAAAAGTGTAAATTAACATGGAATATTTGATATTATAATTAAATAAGTATAATTATATCACTAATATCACATATAAACATTACATTCTTTATTATATCCATCCTTGAGAAGTGTTTATGGAAAACTACTTATGTCAGTTTGTGAGGCCATAGTTCGCCGTACACACAAATAACAGTTTCATTTCCCATTTGAGGGAGGAAAAGTTGGTTGTAGGTCATTACATTAACATAAAAATGTATAATTAGATATAATATATTTATTTTATTATATAATCTTATTTTTATCTTATTTTTAGGTGGATAATGAATAAATAATGTAAAAATGTATAGGTAAGGACTATACCTCTTCTTTGGGGAACTCCTTTATGATTAAGCTAATTAATTAATAGGAGAAAATAACAATCCAAATAAGGAATATATGAAGTTTTTTGTTAAGTGAGGAAGTGTTTATAATATGTATTTTTTAAACCAAAATGATCTTGGTGTGTCAAGAGGAGAGGTGGGGAGAGTTCCTTTTATAAGTGGGGAAATGAACCCACATGGAAACTACTAGGAAATTTCCCAAAAGACAATAAAATAACAAAGTATCTCCCTAGATAAAATATTAAAAATGACTATAGTATTTATATTGGGATAGATAATATTTAAAGATGGACATAAAATAGAAATTTTACATGCATTGGGTCATTTTATACACTTATCATTTATTTAAACCCTCAAAAACCCTATTTATACATTAATAGAGGAAAATAAATTTTGTTGTTTTCAATTTTAATTAGAGGAAATATTTCATTAAACTCATTGGATAATATATATTATTATTATTCCAAATATAAAATTGTAACATCCCGGTTCTAGATGGAACCCATAGGCTCCCCGTACCCGGTTGGTCACATAGCCTCAAGTGCATTTCCTCGAACACCAGAGGCTGCGGACTAGCAGTGAGGTCCTTGGTTGTGATAGTGGGGAAACTATTCTTTCATTGGAAGAGTAACACAACAAAAGAGAAACAAATATAAAATAATAGAAGTTGTAAATATCCAACAAAGTTAAATAGCGGATAACTAAAATAATAAAAAAATGGAGAACATATATATAAAATGATGCATGATGAATATGTCAATGAAAACAACCAAACATGTCACAATGAGGAATTAAAAAAGTACTAAACCAAATACAAGGAAAAAGATAAACAGCTCCTTAGCATCGCAAGGCAAAGCTTTGTCCCATGCTCTTCATCTTCAGTGAAAGTCTTGTACCTGAAGTAGAAGGGCCCTTTCCGTTGTCTATACCTGCAGCAATATAAACTATTTGGGCCCAAAATCAAGGCCCAAATAGGGTGTGAGACTAAATATTAGTAGGAAACCACCCAATGATCTCTTCCTAACAGTCAGGGAATATATTGCAGGTAAAAGTACAAAAGCATTAAATAGGAAAGTACTCAGCAAAAACCATTCCACATATCAAAAACAACTAATCATGCACAATAACCCTCATGGAAGTGCATACAACCTATCACCTCTGGTTCGGTTATAAGAATATATAAAGACTCTCTAAGGAAGCAGTCACAGTCAATTTCCCATATAGTAAAAGTTAAATCAAGACTCTCTTAGGAAGCTCACATAGTTCATTCCCATTATAGTGTAAGGTATTCAAGGACTCTCTGACGAAACTCACATGGTCAATTCATCTGATAGCTCCAAGGTCAAGGACTCTCTACGGAATCTCACTCGATCAATTCCCCTCATAGCCCAAAGTCGTTCAAGTAATTCAAAGACTCTCTAAGGATTCTCACACAGTCAATTGCCCTTATAGTCTAAAGTAGTCATGGACTCTCTAAGGAAGCTTACTCATTCAATTCCCCTTATAGTGATAAGTGGTCATAGGCTCTCCGAGGAGGCTCACTCGGTCAATCCATCTTATAGCCTAAAGTTTTCAAGGACTCTCTGAGGAAGCTCACACGGTGAATTCCCCTTATAGTCTACTACACTAGGTTCTCGCGGACCTATGTAGGTCATTAAGCATAGTAGTGCAGTATGGACAAGGTAAACCAAAAGAACTATTTGGATAACCTGTCTACAACTTCTCAAACATTTTAGATAAAATAATAACTTTATCCTATAGTATTAGGCATTGAATCATCAGGGAATCGTAACTGTTAAACATGACCAAACAGCAATAAAAAAACATGCATGGGAAAAGACTTTTGTGCCACAAAAAACAACCCTATTAAAATCCAATTAGCCTCTATTTACACATACCAGCATAAAAGACAATTAACAGGGGTAAAACGGTAAGCACACAATTCCCTATTCAAGGGTATTGGGATTAATTGCACATAATACTCAAAGACATTCAACATAAAGGCACAAAACACCTACCTCGGCATTGTGAGATCAATATACTCTGGCGTTGGCCCTTGGATCGACCCAGAACGTGGAAAATCTATAAAAACGTCTAATATTATCAATGAAGGATAACTTTAGGAAGAAGAGGAATCATGAAATGAAGGTCAAGAAAAGGATAGAGCTTATAGAGGCGATCATAACGCAATCAACGACAGTTGAATCAGAGATCATATGGAGGCTCAGGGGCTTGGAGAAATATCACCGCTGTACGGGTTCTCCCGGGCAAAGAAAACATAGGAGAAGATGGTTCTGGATTTTAGATGCGACCCCAGTGCATTTAATGAAAAAAAAAGAAAGTACACGATGTGTAATTTTGAATTACACGACATATACTTCTGAAGTACATGGTGTGTACTCATACTTTCCGTACTCTACTTTAGATGACCTCCAAGTCACCCCCACATGGCCATGTGCAAGGCCGCTACACGGCCAACACCCGGCTACCTGCGACAATCGATTACACGGTGTGTACTCATAAAGTACATGGTGTGTACTTCAAAAATTTCTATAATTCCCTATTTTCCTAAAAAATGACAAGAAAAGAAATAAATATCTGAAAAAAAGATCCAAGTTCTTAAAAACTTCCACCCTTAATGATATTTATCCCCAAATTTCCCTAGTGCGGCGTAGAAGAAGAAACCTCGAACAGTTCTAGCCTCTATGCTCATACATCATCCTCCTACTCCCAAGTATCATCCTATACCCGCTCGTGATTCCATAGCACTTGTCCCAGAGGAATTGACCGGACATGGAGAACCTTTGAACTGCAATCCACAATTCGAATAGGATGCTCCTCAAATGACACATCCACTTCGATCTCATACTCCTCAGGTTGAAAGACATGAGACGAGTCTCAAAAGTAACGTTTGAGCTGAGAAATGTGAAAAACATTGTGCATAGCCTAGTACCTCTAGGGTAACTACAACCTATAGGCAACCAAACCAAATCTATCCACAACATTGAACGGTCCGACATACTTCGGTGAATGTTTACCATGTCTCCTAATCCTCTTGTGTCCCAACCACAGTGTGACAAGCATGAAAACCTAATCCCCAACCTTGAACTCTAGAGGTCGTCTTTGCTGATCAGCATAAGACTTCTGTCTAGACTGCACAGTAGCCATTCACTTCCGAATCAACTCTATCTACTCTGTGGTCTCCTAAACAAGAAGAGGTCCTAGAAAAGTTGCCTATCCTGCCTCTAGCCAACATAAGGGTGATCGTCATGGCCTACTATACAAAGCCTCGTAAGGTTCCATTTGAATAGTTTCATGAAAACTTTTATTGTAGGAAAACTACATAAGAGGTATGTGCTTCTCCCAAGAACCTAAACAATCTATGATGCATGCCTGAAGTATGTCCTCAAGCGCCTGAATTGTACGCTCAGACTGGCCATCTGTATGGGAGTGGTAAGCTATACTCAAAATTACCTGTATACCCAAACCCTTCTAAAGCCCCTTCCAGACCTAAGAAGTAAAATTGGCATCCCTGTCTGAAACTATAGAGTGTGGAACTCCATGAAGACATAAAATCTCACGGGTGTACAACCGTCCATGATCATCAACACTAAAGGTCTCCACGATCGGCAATAAGTGAGAAACCTTCGTGAGTCTATCAATGAAAAACCAAACATCATCATTCTGTCAAGGCGACCTTGGTAAACCAATCACGAAATCTATCACGACATCGTTCCACTTCCACTTTGGAATGGGTATCTTCTATAAAAGCCATACTGGTTGCTGATGCTCCTCCTTCACCTACGGACAGGTGTAACACCTCATGACGTAACCAACAACATCCCTCCTCATACCAGGCCACCAATACTGATGGTGTAGATCATGATACATATTGGTGACACCAGGATGAACTGACTAAACCGTGGAATGAAAATCCCCCATCAAATCCTCGCATATATCTGTTGGCACCCATATGTACCCCAGGAAATGAAAGATATCATCCCTGCCTACTATCCATCCCGGAATAGGGTCTCCTCCTGACACACTCTCCTATAGGAGAAGGCCTTCTGAATCTAATAGCTTCCTCATTCACACTCGATCAAGAAGAGTATAGGTAATAGCTTCATAAGAAGGAAATATCTTCCCCTGACTATTGTCCACTTTAAAATGCATCTCAGTGAACTTGGCTATAAGATTCCACTCACTAATGGCCTCCTGAACTACCTGTATCTGAGTCATCATGCTCAACGCTTCAGCCACTACGTTGCCTTTACCATGCGCATAGGCAAGCTCAATGTCAAAGAATTGTATGTACTCAACCCACCTTCACCTTATCAAATTCAGATCACACCGAGTGGAAATGTACTTGAGGATCTTGTGGTTGGTGAAAACCACAAAGTGTTATCCCAGAGGATAATGTCTCCAACAACGTATGGCATGAACAACTGCAACAAACTCAAGACCCTGCGTCAGGTAATTCCTCTCTTATGGATGCAGCTGCTGAGACCCTTACGCAACGACTCCATCTCCCTACATAAGCATATCTCCCAACCCGATACATGATGCAACACAATAAATAGTATATCTCTTACCCAGCTCAGGAAAGAATAGTATCGGTGCTAAAGTCAACATTCCATTCATCTCATGGAAGGATGACTCACAAGAATCTGACCACATGAACTTGGCACCCTTCTTATTTAGACCTGTCACCTGTGCTGATAAGCGTGAAAAGTTCTGTATGAGATGTCTGTAGTATCCAGCTAGCCATAGAAAACTCCACACCATAGATTCATTCTTCAGCTGCTCCTAGGAAAATACTTCTCTAACTTTCTCTAGGTCTACTGACACTCTTGTCTCTGAGATAATGTGACCAAGAAGTGAATATGATCTATCCAAAAGTGGCATTTTGAGAGCTTAGCATATGATTGATACACTCTCAGTGTACTCAGAACAATCTCAAGATGGGTATCATGGTCGTGTCGAGTGTAAGAGTACATGAAGATATCATCCATGAAAAAACCATGAAGGAATACAAGTATGGATGGAACACTCGATTCATCAATACCATGAAAACTGCTCGTGCATTTGGGAGACTAAAATGCATAACCATATACTCGTATAAACCATACCTACTCTAGAGGACTGTAAGAGGTATATGTGATCGTCCAATGCACAAATGATTGTAACAGGGTCTTAGGACAATATTTGAGAACACCCAAGCTCTTAAAAGATGATCGAGGAGATCATAAATCCTAGTCAAGGGATATGGGTTCTTGACCATTAACTAGTTCAACTTCTAATAGTCTACACAAAGCATGAGGGTACCGTCTACCTTCTTCATAAAGAGAACAGGAAATCCTCAAGGAGAAGTACTTGGTCAAATAAAACCCTTTGCTTGCACCTCCTCCAACTACTTCTTCAGCTCTTGCAACTCAGGTGTATCCATCCTATAAGGAGGAATAGACAATGATGCCACTCCTGGGACAAGCTCAAATGAAAATTCTACCTCACGCTCCAAAGGAAAACCTGAAAATTTCTTCTGGAAAGACACCTATGAAACGATCCACCGCTAGAGGAAAGTCTAACTGTGAAGTCCCCTGGTCATCCAGATATAGACTAGCAATCTGGGCTGTAACTCCTCTCAACCCATGATGCTCGGGTCCCGCTCTGCTTGCCTAGGCATCCCATTCACCCTTATGAAGAAAAGATTCATCTTCTTGTGATGTGAAACTCACCCTGCGGTGATAAGAATCGATGACTGCCTCGAATGGAACTATCTTATCCATACCAAGAATGAAATCATAGCATGTGATATCTAGGATGTTGAGGTCCCATAAGAAGTGACACCCACTAACCTGCAGAGGGAACTCCCTGCACTGCCGTATACTAGTCGTTCTAGTCCCTAAGAGAGTGTCTAGCATCAAGATATCAGTAGAGGAAAGGATGTAGAGACCAATGATCTCCACAATAGCAACAGATTAAAAGAAATGAGAATCCACTCTATCGAAAAGAGAAGAAGATAAAACGGAGGCCACTAACATCATACCTCAAATGACATAGGGTCCAGAATTCTGCTCTTACTCGTTCTGCTCAACTACAAAAGTCTGACCTGTTCTGCAGCCCTGTGACCATGCCTGACCACTCTGAGCTGATCCACCCTGATGTAGTTGAAAACCGGGTGACTGGATACCATGACCATGAACTTCACCTCATCCTAAATGGCCAGAATAACTCCATTTCTCTGACTGGTGATAAACTGGTGGCGCTGCTCCGGAACGCGGAGTCATTGTAGAACCTCTGTCACTAGCTGCTGGTGAGAAGAACTAGCAGAAACGCTAATGGTGACCCATCTTTCCACAAGATCAACACTCCACTAGGTCTATCAGGTAACATGGACTCATATTCCCACACTTACCACAATGGTATTATGCCACCTGGATACCAGAAGATGCATCCCACCTACTCTGATCTTTTCATGCAGTCTCCCTATGGTGCTTCCTACTATCAGCTAGCAGAGCACATAATATGGATGTCAAACCACCATAGCTCACAGGTTTAAGATACCTCAGATTATGCTCTGTGACCAGCTCCTGGTTGAAGATAGAGGATATTGAAGTCAAACTAAAGATGTCCATCTAAGATCGGATGTCGTGCCTCATACCATCCTCAAGCTTATGTGCAAGGAACAACTCAACACCTCCTGGAATAGGTGTGAAACACTACAGCTCAATGAAGAGAGAGGAATACTCCATTATATTAAGTGTACCCTACTCAAGACTCATAAACTCTTAGGATCGGTCGAACCTCAGGGTCTCAAAATAGATTTAGTCATATAAGATGCACTGGAACTCATCCCACACCATAACCTGCTGGCGTCCTGCCTGTGTGATCACATCGCACAACCTCTTGGCGGAATCCCATAGAATGTAAGCAGCGAGCTTGACCCTCATCTATGGATGCGTCTCCATAGGCTCAAAGACTGTCAGCATAGCTTCTAGCCATGAATCTACAGCCTGAGGTCCTCCTTCCCCTGAGAAGGTGGGAGGATGCTGCTGATGGAAAACCTATGTCAATTCTGACATCGACGGGGCAAGAGGCAGTGTCCCCTGAAAGGTCTACATCATCCTCATAAAGCCTTCCCTGAACTATGTATCAGCACTAGTATCAGGTATAACTACTATTTATATGACCGACATAATGGGAGGATATGCGGGAAGTCCCTGATCAGCCATATCTTGTGTCTGATCAATGCCCTGTAACTAGCGGACAACCAGAGTAAGTCTTGGTGGCAGGACTCTGCAAGGTCAAACACACACCTTAGATCAACATTATCAAGGAATATAAAATAGATGTGTAAAAACAGAACAAGAGAAAGAAATCATATATGTTTTACACAACATGACTACACGGTTGGGTTCCTAGGATTATACTACATGGCGTGTTTAATCCCGACACGACCTATATAGCTTAAGGTTTATCAATCCATGTTGTTAGTTACACGTGCAGACACAGGGTCAAAACCCCACGACGTGCACAACCGGTACACGGAGTGTTCCCACAAGATTTCCCATATCCAATGTCTCTTCCCACACGGCCTACAACATGGTTAGAGACCACACGGTGTGTACATAAAGGACACGACCTGTACTTATGAAAAATAATTTCTTCCAGAAAAGAAGAACACATGGCATGTAGTAAACATTAAATGGCATGTATTCTAGGTTTTTCCAGATAGTAAGCCTTAGAAACTACTTCGGAACCCAGAAAAAAAATGTAACAAACCTTGAAGGTTCCAAATTTCGATCAGTGAGGGCCCATACTCCTCATGAATCAAAGCTTGGCATCTTATACATGTTATAAACACGGTAAACAAGGAAATGATCCACCAATTTCTGGTCAATGAGGGCCCATAACACCTCAAAAACAAAAATTTGGAATTCATTCAAATAAAACCTTAAAAAAACAATGCTCTAACAAGAAGCATGTATTTTATCCATGTATATATCAAAACAACATGCATATTCTACACAGTATCTATCACGACATCATACAGTCACTAATGCATCCTAAATGTCATGGAAAGAAAGCATGACATGTGATTTCTACCAAGTTCCTATATGATGCATGAGATGGAATTCCCTCATCTCATTGGGTTGCGATAAAAATAGCACCTTAATAAAATAAACCTTAATAGTACAAAACATTTGAGTCACCCAACGGTGAAACTCAAATCAACCGTAAAATTGAAAACCATAAAAATTGCAATAAACGAGGTAGATTGGATTTTACCTGTACATGGGTTAGCTAATCCTAGGCACAAATTATTACCAAGTACCTAGTCTTTCCTATCCCTAGATAATGCCTCCAAACAGTATGTCAAGAGAAAATAATGCCTCGGATACCACTTTTTAATGTCCCGGTTCTGGAAGCCACCTAGAGACACCCCGTACCCGGCTGGTCACATGGCCTCAAGTGGATTTCCCCGAACACCATAAGCAGCCGACTAGCAGCGAGGGGCTTGGGTGTGATAGTGGGAAAACTATTACCTCATTGGTAGAGTAACACAGCGGAAGAGAAACAAATATACAACAATTGAAGTAGTAAATATCTAACAACAGTAAACAACAGAGAACAGAAATAATAAACAAGTAGAACACACACATATATATATAATGATGCATGATGCATATGTCTAGGAAAATTGCCAAAAATGTCACAATGTTGAATAAAAATAGTACTAAAACAAAATACAAGTAAACCGAAAACAGCTCCTCAGCATCGCAAGCCTCATCTTGGTCTCATGCTCTCCAGCTCCACAGCAAGTCATATACCTGAAGTAGAAGGGTGCTTGCCCTTATCTATAACTGCAACAATATAATCTGTTTGGCCCTAAAAGCAAGGCCCAAACAAGGTGTGGGACTAAATATGAGTAGGAAACCACCCAATGATCTATGCCTAATAGTTAGTGAATATATGACAGGTAAAATTATAGAAGCAGTAAACAAGAAAGTACTCAGTAGAAAAAATTCCACATATCAAAAAAAAAAACTAATCATGCATAGTAACCCTCTAGGAAGTGAACACAACCTATCCCCTCTGGTTCAGTTATAAAAAAATATAAAGACTCTCTAAGTTAGAACTCATAGTCAATTCCCCTTATATTCAAAGGTAAATCAAGTGTCTCTGAGGAATCTCACACAGTCCATTCACCTTATAGTCTAAGGTAGTAAAGGACTCTTTGAAAAATATTACAATGAAAATTCCCCATATATCCCCAAGGTCAAGGACTCCCTGAGGGAGCCCACTCGGTCAATTCCCCTCGTAGAACAAAGTCATTCAAGTAATTAAATGACTCTCTGAGGAAGCTCACATGGTAAATTCCCCTTATAATATAAAGCAGTCAATGACTCTCTATTGAAGCTCACTAGGTCAATTCCCCTTATACCCCTAAGTGGTCCTATGATCCCTAGGATGCTCACTCGGTCAATCCCCCTTATAGCCTAAAGTGCTCAAGGACTCTCTGAGGAAGCTCACTCGGTCAATTCCCCTTGTAGTCTACTACACTAGGTCCTCATGACCCTGTGTAGGTCAACAAGAATAGTAGTGCAGTATGGCCAATGTAAACCTACAGAACCACTTGGCTAACCAGTCAACAACATCTCAAGCATGTTAGATAAAATAATCACTCCATACTATAGTACTAGGAATGGAAACATCAAGGAATCCTAACGGCTAAACAGGACCAAACGGCCATAAACAGAACATGCATGGGAAAACACATCCGGGGTATATCAAATAACCCTATTCACATCCAATTAGCATCAATTTACACATACCAGCATAGCATGCAATTAACAGGGGTATAATGGTAAATGCACAATACCCCATTCATGGGTATTGTGAATAATATGCACATAATACTCAAAGACATTTAACATAAAGGGACAAACCACCTACCTCGGAGTTGTGAGATAAATATACTTTCACGTCGGCCATCAGATCGACCTAGAACGCGATAGATCTATAAAAATGTCTAAAATTTTCAACGAAGGATAACTTGAGGAAGAAGAGGAATCATGAAACGATGATCAAGAAAAAGAGAGAGCTTAACGAGGCGATCCCAACACAATCGATGACGGTCGAATCAGTGATCAGATGGAGGCTCGGGGGATCAGAAAAGGATCACAGTCATACGGGTTCTCTCGAACCAAGAAAACATAGAAGAAGATGGTTCTAGCATTTAGATGTGACCCTAGTGCGTTTAATGATAAAAAGAAAGTACACGATGTGTACTTTTGAAGTACACGGCGTGTACTCTCCATTTCTATACATCAATTTAGGTGGCCTCCAAGTCACCCCCACACGGCTGTGTGCTTGGGTGCGACACATCCAGCACCCCACTACCTGTAGGTATTGAGTACACGGCGTGTACTCATAATGTACACAGTGTGTACTTCGAAAATTTACAGAATATCCTATTTTCTTAAAAAACGATCAGAAAAGGAAAAAAATACCTAAAAAGAAGATCTGAGTTCTTACAAAAATATATTTTTCCAAATTTAACATACATAAGTGGAATAATTAAATTTAATATTAATCCTGCAGATGTGATGAAAAAGTAGTATTTCAAAGTGAAAACTATCCTATGTAGAGAAAGTTTAAATATCTAAATTCAAAATGAATTTTATTAAAATTAATTGAAATGGTTGAATATATATAAATTAATAAATTTTACTTTTATAAGAATATTAAAATAAATGGTTTCTTGGAAACTCTTTAAATGAAATGGATGTTTTTTTTATTAAAAATCAATATTTTCACTATTCATCAAAAATAGATCTTTTCTGAAAAATCCCAATACGTCACCATGATATAATTTTGACATAATAATTTTAAAAAATATTTATATTTTTTGAAATAAATTTTCTAAAATTAATGATAATTAATTTTAAATTATGTGTTCAATGAGTGACTAAACCATCTTTTAGAAAAATATTGTTTTTATGAAAACATATATATTTCTTTGAAAGGGTTACTATTTTATTTTTAATAAATATATAACCATTAAATTTATAGTAAACATGTGTAAAATATTTAATTATCATAATTTCATAATTTTTATTCCTACCCAACATCTTAACTGCTAGGTTATAATGACCATGCTTTAACATTATTTTAATAGAGTATCATGTTTCATTTTAATTATGTGTTCCATGTATCATAAGATATTGAAGAGAGTGAATTTATTTACAAATAAATATATATTAAATCTTCTGGTGTTATATTATTGACCCCTAAATAGTTTCAACCTCAAAACATTATATCAAAGACTAATGTGAAAACATGTAATGGTATATCTGCTTTATCGCCTCTTCTAGTTCCCTAGTTGCATCCTCAAATATATGGTTTTGATATAATTCTTTGACCAGGTGAGTTATATTATTTCATAAAACATTGTATCTGTAATAAAAAATATTCAATGGTTTCTCATAGTATTATTGGTCTTTCTCCAATGGTACAACCTTAAAATTCAATAATCACTCCCTTCTTCCTAAACCTCATGATATTATTGAATAGTGGAATATATAAGAACACCTTATTTCTGAAATCAAACTCTAGGTATCTTTGAAGGGTGTCTATATAGATTTTGTTTCATCTTTTCATAGATATCAGGTGAAACTAAATAGTTTTTACATTCCTTATAATTTATACGGAATGATAAGTTCCTTTAAATTTTCACACTCAAACTTCATCCCTACATGTCAAATTCTAACATCATTTCCCATATAGAGCCTCATAAGGTGTCATTTGAATGTTAGAATGTAAACTATTATTATATGAGAACTCTACTAGGGTAAGGTGTATAACCCAACATCGTTTTAAAACCAATTTATTAGACCTCAACATAAGCCCTACAGTAGGTTTGGTTCTCTTATATTACTATCCATCTTAGGGTGATAAGCAGTGATGAAACTGAGTTCTATATCAAATGCATGATAAATGTTTCTATGAAACATTGTGGTAAACCTCATATCATGATCAGATACAATAGTGAGTTGAACGACATGATATCTTAACACTTATTTTTTGTATATAATAGTGGTTTGTTCAAGAGAGAAATCTCCTAAGATAACAATTAAATGTGCAGACTTTGTAAAGTGATAGATTACATCCCAGATGGCATTATTTCCATTAGGTGTCTGGGGGAATACTAAATTCAAATTCATGGTTATGTTTTACCATTTCTATAATTGTATGGGAAACAGTTTCATCAAACCCATAGAAATGTATTTATTTTCCTTGACTTGTTGGTATACCATGCATTGAGATATAAATTACACAATCCCCCTCTCCATGTAATCCCACAAGAAATTTCTCTTCCGATATCTATGTATGTTAGTGCCTTCTAGATGAATAAGTAAGGAGGAGATATGAACTTCATCGAGAATACGCCCTTCAACTATTTCATTCACATGATCCATATTCAAGTTTCAATCCTTATAAATCTATCAACAACAATGTTGAACTTTATAATATTCACTACCTTTTTCTATAATACCTCATCATCTTTCTAGGCCCATTTTATCCACACTAGAATGGATGGTTGAGTTGTTGTTTGAGAAGTATAGGATGAATATAATTTAAATATTATCATAAAAATACTTTAAAATTCTATGAAAAGTCAATCCTCTTAAATTATCATCATTCATAAAATTGTCGGATCATTTATCCTTAGAGAATTAACAACCTTATTTTCATTCCTAGGAAGGAAATTGATTGAGAAGTAATAGTTTTGAAACAGATCTAACCATATTAATTTGTGATTTTGAATCAACTTTTTTAATATTTATTTTAAGATATTTGAATCCATAAATATTTTACACTTCTCCCCATATTGATAACGTCACTTGATCTTAAATGAATATATTACTGCATCCAACTCCATATCATGGGTTGGATAGTTATACTCATGAAATATAAAATAACTTGAGGAATTTGGTATCACTTTTTCATTATGAATTAGTAAATAGAACAAAATATTCATTGAATCATCTCTATAATCCAAACCAACTTCACTAATTTTGGTAAGTGTAAGTATTGATGCCATGATAAGACTATTTTTAACTCCTTAAAGATCTCTTCCCATTCACTATTATAAAAAAACATTACTCTATTCTATGTTATCATTGAAGGTGGGCCTTAAAATTTTTTTTCATATCATTAGTAATACCCAGCAAGTCTACTGAAACAACAAATCTCCATTACTGATGATGGTCTAGGCCAGTCCTCAATTGCCTTTGTCTTATATGGGTATAAAATCATTCCTCTAATAGTGATAATATTACCCAAAAATAATACCTCCTTCATCCAGAAAACACATTTACATTACTTTTCAAATAACTCACCCTTTCTGAAAGCCCTTATCACAGTATTCAAGTTCTCCCCATGCTCCTCATTACACTTGGAGTATATCAGAATACCATGTATAAAGACTACCAAAAGATTGTTGACGTAAATTTAAAATACTATAATCATTAGTTTGATAATTATTACTAAATAATTAGTTAGTCATAAAGGAATTAATATGAACTCAAAGTTTCCAGACATTCCTTGAAAGTCATTTTTGAGAATATATTCCTTCTTCATACTCAAAAGGTGATGTCCTGAACTGGGTTCCACTTTAGAGAAATAATAATTTTAATATAGTTGATAAAACAAGTCATATATCTATGGAAGGGGATAATTTTTCTTTATCGTGATTTTTTGAGTTCATTATATTAAATATATAGGTGAGCTGACCCATCCTTATTCTTGATAAGGATGACTAGCCCACCCCACAATGATGTGATTGGCCACATAATTTTTTTTTCAAGATTCTATTATAACTTATTATTTAGATATTCTAACTCAATATTAGATATTATTTAAGGAGGCTTGGGTATGGTTATATATCTAAGTATATGTTCAATTGATAACCCAACCTGTCGATTAAGTAGAATACCAGTCAACTATTTAAGGAATACATCCACTAAATCCCTCACAATGGAAATTCCTTCAAGAACAATTCTCTTATTTTTCCCAAGAAATCGGGATATATGTATATCTCAAAGTGAAATAATATCCATGTTACAATACAAAATTATATGTGATATTAATCCACCTTATCATGCTTTTATAGAATCAATGGAAGGATTGGGACGTGAAGTGTGATCTTACTCTCTTAATAGTTGATGTTGGATTTATATAAGGATAGCTAATCCATGACTAGAATTGAATCAAACTAAATTAAAAGATGTATGCTGAATTTTTTTTTGAATATGAATTCCAAAAAAATCAATAGGAATAAGTAATATTCTTGGGATGCATCTATCTCTTCAATTTTATGTTCTCATAGATATCTCAAACCCCATGTTTTGAGGTGTTGATTGAAATGTTCTACTAAAAATTCAATATATAAAATAATGAAAATAACTTGATTCAAAATGTATGTTCACTATTACAAAAAATGTTACTAGAATACCTTTAACTACATCTTTTTTAGCAACTAAATCGTCCATAGTGATATAATACACCTTTCTTTTCTTCCTTGGAGGTTGTTTTTGATAACTGTATCTGATAACCCTTGGTTTAGGGCAATTCCTTCCATAATTCGCAAGTTACATATAGTTAAAAATCTATAATACATAAATAGTGTTGAGTTGGAATATCTTTCCTTCTTCTATGTTAGTGGGTCTCTTCATTTCCTATGATATTTATTAGCCTAACTCCCCTATTTTCCACAATTAAAGCATCTTCTGGTTCCCCTAAAGCATTTTCTGGAATTCTTATTCCATATTTTTGAAAAGTTGGATTTTGGGGTTTATTTCCCCTATGATATTTTTTATTTGATAGTCCCAAAGGAAGCTCTAATTTTTTTTCTCCAGTCCCATTAGACCGTTGTGAGTCACCAGTCTCCGTATGAACATTGAGGCCACAATAGAAAATCACTTCATAACTGAAATATTTTCATACACTCATATTTAACCCGCAAATGAAATGGAAAACATTACATTCTATTCTGATAACAATGTCATAGTATGACCATGAAAGACCTTTGAAGATTACTTCTTACACCCCAGTATAAACTTCTTCTATTTTCTTCATACTAAGAAACTCCCTATTTATTTTAAGATGGTAGGTTCAGGGAAAATATTTATTTTTAAAACATTTTCCTGAATTATTTCAATTTTATCAAATAATTATTATTTTTTTAGTTTGTAAATATGAACATTTTCTACCACTAATTGGTTCTCCCAAAATATGATAAATGGAAAAAACAAACTTCTCTTTCTATGTGTATTAGAGGAAAGAGAATATCTTCTCAATGGATTAAATCCATTATTTAGGGATGATTGGATAAAAATTTTCCCTAATGTTAGGGGTCCTTTATCGCATAAAATATTTGAATGCAACTTGATCCTTTTTTAGGAGTAGATGGAAATTCTTGAATGAATCATGTTAATATTCTTAAATTGAGTAAGTTGAGCCTGTAGATCCATGAAGTCATTAGCTTCCATTCCTATAAGGTTAAGAATATCATTGGGGAAATAATCACACTATCTTTCATGTTGTTTTTTGGTATATTTTCTTTTATTTCCCAACATTAACTAAAATAAATAGAATCTGAAGATAAGAAAACACTAACATACTAAACATGAAACATGTTAACCTCAATATAATAAACCATGAATGATAAGTAGTTCTTGAATAATTTTCCAAATGTATTAAAACTATCTTATACATTATATTGTTAAATATTAGGTTTTATAAACTCAAAATTCGTTCTTGTCCTTTTTGAAGGTTTGTAAAGAGTTCATGAATTTCCAAAGCGTAACCCCTAAGAGTGTCAAACCAGGATTGTAGAAAATCCCACTTTCTTGCACAAGGTGATGATTGAGTCTATCTTAATGAACAATATTTAGGGTTATTACCCCTACGTACCTATGTTCTATAACCACATCCACTTGTATTTTACAGATACAGATCCATTTTCATGAAAACGAATACTATATACTTCACCATGATTTTAGGATATTTTCATATACTTATAATTATACATAAATTTATACTAAAAATTTCCCTAAGGTTATTGATAATATTTTCTCATCCTAGTTAAAATGGTTATATTAATATTTTCCCCTAATACCGAATATGGTGACAAATTCTTCTACACATTTTATTATACGATTCTTAAAAAATATATCCATTAATACAATACGCTGATAACAAATCCCTATTGTCATTGTAAAATCGTGTTCATGTTACATCTAATTGAAATTAAACCATGGGATCCGTAATATATTCAATATATTGAGATTCTAAAGTCAAATTGATCTCTTAAAACTACATAGGATGTCTTGGGGAATACATAAAGAAAGGTAATGTTCTAAAAAGTTCGATAAGGGAATAAAAAAGATAATGAAACATAACATGTTAGTCAAAGGTATAACAAGATATCATAAATGAGAAGACTTGTGAGTAATTTTAGGGAATCATATCAGAATTAATATGTGATAATAAAATAATTTCATCATAGTGAAGGAGGAAACAAAATATAAAAAGATATAAACATGAGTCTAGGATAATATCCTAGGCAATATCACATGGTGTACAAAGTCTTATAATGGATTTGGTTTACTCCTTAACCCCAAACATGGAGCCACATGAGATTGTCCTAATGCATTGGAGCGCTATTATGGTTCACCCATTTTAATATGTTAATGATCTATGTGTTCCGTATAATGGAATCAATCATAATTTATAACATAATAATGACCAATTTAAAGAAAATGTGTTGCATAATATAGCATCATATTATATGGAAAGGTAAATTTAATACTAAATCCTTCCATAAAAGTAAGGGAGAATAAAATAGTTATATTTTTTAGATAGTTAATTAGATAATTATAAGAATTTCATAACATTATAGTGAGACCAATTGTTTTATAGAGATAAAGTTTATAACCCATGAAAATGATGATTTAGAGATATCCCTTACCTTGAGCCAGATTTTTTAAGTGTGTTATTTATAACCCCAAAAAATAAAAATATGTTAATTGTTTAATTAATTAAGAAATTTCTTCAAGGTTATTATAAATTTTATTTAATTTATTACCATGTCATATTAAATCACTCAACTAATTAATTTTTGGTCAGTTGTTTTAATGATAAATGACTCATATATCCAAAATCAATTTGGAAAGATGGATATGGTCAAATAGACTGATAATAAATCATCTCTAAAAAGTAAACAATGAAATATTTATCATTTTTATGCATAAAGTATAAATTTAAATCCAACCATGAAATATGGTCATGAAAAAATCTATTAAAATACAATAATGTAGATGGTAGGGCATATAAATGCATGAGTAACATTTTCAATTTTCAATGATCATGATGAAGAGAAGTTAAATATTTTTTTACCTCCCCAGGATAATAATTATATAAATAATATAATTTTATTTATTTAAATACCCTTACACATACCTTCCATTTAATTATATAATAAAAGAAAATCACATCACTTTGAGAGGTAGCTGTCTACTGTACAAATGAATGATGTTATTATTTATTAATTTCTATTTAATAAAGTTTTGGATATTTTTAGTTCAAATAATTATTAATATTTCATTAATATATTATATAATTATAAAATTAATCCTTATTACTTTCCATGTAATATGTAATTGAAATATTAATCACATCATTTCGTGAGAAGGTAGTCCATCATACGCATGAGGGACATTGTCATATTCTCTCTGGAATGGAAAGTAAGAGGGTATGTATATTATAAGAATTAATGAAGTATAATTATATCACTAATATACAAAATATACATTATATATTTCATTATATCCATACTTTTTAAGTGGTTATGGAAAATGAATTATGTCAGTTAGTCAGGTGGTCGTCTATCGTACACATAAAATACTATTTCGTTTCCCATTTGTGGGAGGAAGAGTTGGTTATTTGGTCATTCCCTTAACATATAAACGTCTCATTATATATAATATACTAAGATTATTATATCTATATTGTGTAATAATAGTTTTATGTAGAGGAATAAATTAATTGAAATCTTTTTGTAATGTACTATACCTCTTCTTTGGGGAACTAATTTATGTTAACACCTAAAGCCTTGTAGATAGAGTTTCATAATAAAACTATGGACCCTAGTAAGTTATGAGAGAAGTGAGGAATTTTATTTTGGGAAGGTATTTTCCCGAAAATGATATTGGTGTGTGGGAAAGAGAGGAGGGGATATGACATTTTGTAAGCAAGGAAAGGAAAACACATGGAAACTAATTAGAAATTTATCAAAAGACTCCAAAATGATAAATCATTTCACTTGAAAAAATAATCCAAATTAACATAATATAGATACTGGGTAGGATAGTTTTTAACTGTGGCTATAAAATATTAACTAGGAAAGTGTTGGGTCATTTTTAACCCTTAATTTATTTTGTGTAACATTCAATAAACCTATTTTTAACCTAACCACAATAAATAATGTTCACTATTTTCAATATTCATTATGGTAAAAATTTAAGATAGAATTTCTAGATAATATAAATTATGATGATTTAAAATATGTAATCCATTTATTTCAAATTATACTCACATAGGTGGAATAATTTATTTTAAAATTAATCATGCATATGGGATGAAAAACAGGGTTCTTAATGGGAAATGTTTCATAAGAAGAGAATGATTTACTATCAAAATTTATTAAGAAATTTATTCCAATGAAATAAATTAGATTAATTGATATATTTTTTAACAAATCTTTGTTTTAAACCCATATTAAACTAAATTTTCCTTGTATGTTCTTTAAACTAAAAGATAATTTTTAGTAAATATCATTGTTTTCACTATTCATCAAAAAATCAAACTATTCAAAAAACCCCAAAAAACCACCATAATATAATTATAACATTAGGATTTAAAAAACCAGATTGATTTTGTGAGATAATTTTTCTAAAAATAGTAAAAATTAATTTTGAATTTTAGTTCAAAGAGGGACTAAGCCACCATCTATAAACATTTGATGGTTTTGAAAAACTTTTAATTTTCTTTCAAATAATTTTTATTTTACTTATAATAATTAGGTAACCACTGAATTTATTTTCTATTTCTATAAAAAATAAAAATCTAATTATTTAGATAAAACTATTCATACTTACCATTTAAATGTCTTGGTTATAATGGCTTTGTTTTAATAATATTTTAATATAGTATCATGTTTCTTTTAAACTCATTGTTGCATGAATCACATGATATCAAATAGATTTAATTTATTTAAAAATATATACATCATAAAGTCTCTATTTATTATATTGGATGGGGATAATTCCCTATTTCCATATAAAATTAGACAGAGTCCCGTAGTATATTGGGTTCTATAGAATCCATCACCGGATGCCACTTCACAAGGCGATGGACCAAAAGACCTCATGAGTGCCGACAGAAAAACTAGAGGATTCTGACTAGCTGTGAGGTCCTATAGACTGACCATGAGGAGAATATTTCCTTGTTGATCAATGTGGAGTGTAGTAATACCAAAATAATAAGAAACATAAGTAGTAGAAAATATATGACCACACCAGTAACTCATCATAGCAGAAGTAGTATCATTAGATAGATAGTAGAAGAAATACAATAATAGAACAAAGAAGATGAATAAGTAACTGGTGGAAGATAAAATGGAATAATTAAAATATGAGGACAATTATGCGTCATTTATGCATAAAAAATGAGCATGTTTATAATAGGGAATACATTCATAAACCACATGCTATCAAAATACAAAGAAATCCAAAAATATATATAATACTAGAATTAAAAGCATAGTATCAGTCCTTCTCTCTCATACACCATCCAAGATATGGAAATTTATCATTAGAAGATGGATTCCACCCATTATCCAAACTTGATACGATGAAGTATTCTTGGGTACCAAAATCAGCCCAAGTAGGGTGTAATTTATACAATGTATTCCACCACCAACAGTGTCTAGATCACTCCATTTTGTGAAATATAAAATGAAAGAGGTAAATAAATCAATAAATAATCCTCAAGGAATAGGTTCCACTTGGGACACCCATCCAATTTTACCTTCTTCAGCCTAATATAGTGTATCTAAACCAATAGATCATGTATAATAAAAGTGATTGGTATAAGGGATAAGTAGATGGACTATCCCCAAAATTGTGACTTGGCATGGCGAAAATATCCTTGATGTTCCATTTTAAAATGTTTAATTATTATTTTCAAACCGTGTATTCAATTAATGTTGTTTCACCTACATCCTTTCCATGGAGGGCCATGTGGGACCCCGTGTATCACTCTAGGAAACATCATATGAAAAACTCCATAAGATTTCGTTTGAGGAAACCCATGAACTAAATCCTAAGTGTCACTCCATGCATGGTGTGATAACATCGTGAACTAACCTCTAGGTCTGTACATATTTTCACATATAGGGGTCTCAGTCTCTCTCATTGCATGGAACAAGAATCTCACCACCGAGTTCATCAATGGGGTCTCCCCTAGGGAGCAGGTTCCACTCATCTAGAGGGAAACAATAAATAATTTTAAATCCCATTATATACATAGCTAGTGTCTCCCTTGGCATGATAACAATTCAATAAAAAAATCAAACTAAAGTATGAGGATCCTGTAAAAGGGGTCCTTTATTTTTTCCTTTGTATAATATACAGATATATATTGATTAAAAAAGTTATACCCTTTTCAAAACCATCATTTACAACATGATTTTACAAGTTGGATATTTCATTAAATTAAAAATACAATTTATGGTATAATAGGTAATGCTAAACACTTGGCCAACTAATATAGTTCATCCATTTCATTTATGTCCTATGGTATAGGGCCTAAATCATTATTCATAAACCTATTCAATTCAATTTATTAGTTTAAGGAAAATATAATCGCGGAAGTAAGCCTAAAAGGGTGACTAAAAAAATTAGGAAAGTTGAAGATATGTTATAACAGACTACACAAACCCAATTAGGTTTCTTAGGTTAAGGAGAGCAACATAGGAGGTGATTCTCTGCAATCTAGGGTCATAACACACATTAAAAACCAGTTTTTAATAAATTATTTTATATTTTGGAGCCATCTATGGAATGGTTCGGTGATCATTACAATGGAACATGATATAAAACATAACGAAACTTATGGGAAACAACTTGACCACATAAATTATCGCCATAGTGTTTCCATCGTCCTCTGTTTCCATTTGAGTCGATCTAGAATGAGGGTTATTAGAGAAATATTTAAAATCCATGAAAATATGGAAAATGAGATTGAAGGAAATAGCATAGTAGAGGAGAAGAGAAAAACTGGATGGAAGGGAGGGGAAGTTATGCTTACCAAAATCATTCTCATGCTTCAAACAGTGATAGATTTGGTTGAAAACAAGGAAGAAATCAAAAACCCTATGAAGAAGAAGAGGAGGCCTCTTCAGTGGATGCTATTGATGATGAATAAGGGAGGAAGAGGAGGTTTAGGTTAATAAAATTAAATGAGAAAATAAAAAAAACAATAAAAAATGTTTGGGTGAATGGTTTGACTGCACAATTGAAAAAACCATGCACCAACTGTGCACCAGGTTCTGCCCAATGGGGATCCTTACATGGGCTAGGGACACCATTTGGATAACCATGTATAGAAAAAGTAAAAAATCTATATATTTTTTCTGAGAAAATTTTCACGTGTGTGGGCCCCCCTAAAATAGTTACAAATTCACGTTCTGTAGCCCTACTCTCCACTATCAGAAGCCATATTTTCAGAAGAAACCATATTGGTTGGGAAACATGATATTTTCTAACAACGTGACCCAGTCTATTTCTTCCGGTTTCAGAGATCTAGACTATGAACAAGCCCAAGACACCCCTGTGACCTCTATAACTCCCTTAGGAAATATTTTAAGTTCCACAAATGAAATTAAATTGAAACAAACAGTTATTACCTTTAAGAAAAGGTGAGACAATTCAACTTCACTATCATAAGACAAATCATCCCAAAATTTCCCTCCATGGGCAGTAGAACATCATCAAATCCACTCCACACGTACATCACCCCCCACTCCCAAGTCTCATTTTATATGAATCACTACTTCCATAACTCCCATAATAGAGGAACTGAACTTACTTAGATATCTTTCATGCTCCAATCAACAATATGTATTAGATGTTCCTCGAAGGACACATATGTCTCCAGTTTTATATCCTCTTCATCAAAAAAATGAGATGTGTCAACATGACACTGTATAAGATTCGATTTGTGAAAAGCATTTTTTATGTAATATTACCTCTGATGTAACATCAACTGATAGGATACTAGACCAAATCTTACAACTATCTTGAAATACCTGATATAATGAGGAGATAAGATTTTCTACATCCACATTCATTTATGAAATACACTAATAAATACTTTGTGCATGCTTTGAAGTCTCCTGAACAAGATGAGGACCCAATAGAGCTGCAATAGCTACCTTTAACTTGTATAGAGGTGAATGTAATGAACTACTATAAAAATACTCATACATATCCATTTGAATTATTTCATGAAATCTATTGTTTTATGAAAAATCAACAAGAGTTATAATATTTTCCCATGAACCTCAAAAATTAAGGATACATGCTCGAAGAATATCCTATAACACTCATACCATCTACATAGACTACCCGTTAGTATGAGGGTGATATCCTGTGAACCCAATGCCTTTTTTAATCCTTTTCTGAACCATGATGTAAATTATGTGTCTCAGTTTGAAATTATAGAAATAATTACAACATAAAGGCTCACTATCTACCATATGTAATGAGTTCCTATATTATCAATAGATAAGTACACTAGGATCATTAGGAAGTGTGAAAACATGGTCAATCTATCGAATATCACCCATACTACCACACTAGCTAAAGGTTATCACAACAAAACCATCAGGAATTCCATGATTATGTTGTTCTATTTCTACAAAGGAATTGATATAGGATCTAATAGTCTAAAAGGTTAATAGTGCTCAACCTTCATTAGCATAAAGGTGGATTATTGAGTAATAAAATGTTATATCTTCTTATTCATACCTCGCCACAAATACTGACTGCAAAAGTCTTGATACATTTTGGTAAGTGTAGGGTGAACATCCTAATAAGAGATATGATATACCATCATCAACTATTACCATATGTCAAAGGTTATCCAAACATTCTCATAGAAGAGCATGATCTCATTCTTATCTACAACCCATCCTGGAGATGGGTTCTCACATGTACCAATCTCCCTCAAGACAAGGCCCTCAGAATCAGATAACTTTCTCTTCCTACCACACATTGTATGGGAGTATGTCACTATAAGAGTCGATAATATTTGTTTCCCTAACTATTTATAATCCTATAGTTTTATCTCAGAAAACAAGATCTTCAACTACCACTCAATGCTGGCTTATTTGATAGTTTGCATCTGAGTCTTTTGGATCAAGTATCCACCAAAAAAATTAAACATTCCAGGTGTGTAAAAAACTCAAAGTGGAAGGATTATAGCTTTTCGACCCACTTGTGCTTCCTTGAATTCTATTCTCACTGTGTGGCTATGTGTTCAAAACTTTTGTGATCCATATAAAAAATTAACCAATAACCTAATAAATAATTCCTCCAACCAAATAATTCATGGACCATTATTTCCATAATAAGGTCATGTATAGGGTAATTCTACTCATGATGTCTTAGCGAGAGGGACTCATATTCTACAACCCAAAATACCTACATCAACAATACCCTCAACCTGATTCCTATAGTATTACAATAAATTGTATTGATTCTTCCTAAATTTGGAAGAATCTGGATTGAAATTGAAGTTACTCTTACCATTACCTCCTAAAAAGTGGTCTCATAAGTTTATATCCAATAATATTTCAATAGGTTCTTAGTCATTCCCATAAGTGGTGCTTCATTGTTATAGAAATTCAATATGAATCTACTGTAATAGATAACCAGCCATATGAAATTTCATGTGTCAAACACATTCTTCGTAAGATCCCAATAAACCATGGAACTCACATTCTCTAGGTAAACAGATACACCTGCATCAGATATGATATGACCCAAGAAGTGAGCAATGATGATCAAAATGTTTCATTTACTGAGCATCAACTATACATGGTGCTCATTCAATATATTTATCCTAATCTAGGTGGTTGTAAATGATTTCATTGATGAGAGAATATAATAAGATGTAATCTACAAATACCACCACAAATGAATCCATATATAGGTGGAAAAATTGATTCATCAGATCCATAATATCTTTGGGCATATTATTCTGAACGAACGATATGACCAGATACTCGTACAACCCATACTTACTCTGGAACCCTATACATTGTATGTTTGATGATCTCATGCTCACCTGATGGAACCCTAACCTCAAATTGGCCTATGAGTAAAAAATTTCTCCTTGGAGTTAGTCGAAGATTCCATCTATAAGTAGTAGTTGATTCCATTTCTTCAACATAAAATGGTTTGGCCTAGGGTATTCTTGGCACAATATAAGGGTACATCTTCTTTCTTGGAAGAATGGATAGTTGGAATCCGTGGGGATCTGAAGGGTTGGATAACAACCTTTTCCCTTAGAAATTTAAGCTACCTCTTTAGTTTATAGTGATTTGTAGGTTCCATCCTATATAGTGGAATGGACATACATGTCACACCTAGAAAAAGATAATTTGTGAAATCATCCTTTCTATTCGGAGGTAATGAGGAGAAATCATTTGGGAAGAAATCCCTTAAATGATACAATATTAAAGCTAATTTCATAGACCTAAATCTTGAATCCCTCATGATGATACTCACCATATGGGTTTTCACTCTTGCTAGCCTAGTATTCTTAGGTCCAACTCAATTTTCCTTGATAGTAAATTTACCCATATGGATGTAAATTCACCCATTGGGTGATTTCAATGATACCCTATGGTGATATTAATCCACCTTGGATGAATAAGGCACAACCAGTCTATAATGAGAATGATTCCAAAACTATTCATCTCAAGGAGGAAGAAACCCCAAAGAAAATGATACCCACCAATCTCATAGGGAGAATCCTAAAATGTCTTATACAAGCTGATTGAAATTTTGACAGGGTTTCAAGTGTCACCATGATTCTGGAAAACTATATTACTAGGCCCACACTTCCCATTGTTTCAGTAGACATAAAAATGAGTCATGCATCCTTATTAAACAAGAAGATACTAAAGTGAGTCTTTTAGAATACTATATATAACTATAGATGGACCTAGAATACTCTCCTAGGGTGTTGGATATACAATGTAGATGTGTCTTGATCCACATCCCTAAGATACTATTGCACTATCATGAGAAGGTCTACCCCACTGACACCGAAACTATGAGGCTTAACTGCCTCATCCATGACCACCCACTCAACCTCTACAGCTAGTAGAAGACGAAATCCAAGCCTCTCTTAGTGTTGCTGATACTGCAACTGATAGTGATGGAGGAACGAAACCATACTCATTATTAATAAGGGAAACTATCATTATAAAAACTATAGGTTTCAAATACTACTATAATCTTGGCACTTTATTGGGTTCCTCGTAAAGTAGGGATTTTATGACATGTCCTTCCACAATGGTGACACATCATTTGAGTGTTAGTGCATTCCATCTAGTTGGTACTTCCCCTACATTTACCATCATATCATTGATTCCTCCGACTATATATATAAACATTCCTTCATATATGTTGAACTACCCTGGTTGACATTGGAGGATTCCCTCGGCTTTTTCTAAATAATGAGGGCTTGGATCACTATTTCTAAAATGGCTGTCAATTGAAATCAGGTTACCTGAGATCGGATTGCATATGAATGAAAATATTCAAATTTTTAGATAGGGGTCAGATCTTCACTAGAAAAGGTTGGTGAGAAACACAGTAATTCAGTGTAACGAGTTGGATATTCCATCACTAACATGTCACCTTACAGAAGGATCATAATCAATAAAGATTAAATAAATCTAATGGTATGTGGAATGAATTTGTTCAAAAAATCTATCTGGAAATCAACCTAGACTATACATTGATGTTGACCATTATTAGTGAGGACATACAACCAATTATTGGTTGATTCATGAAGCTTGTATGTTATGAGATTGAACCTCCTCTCAGGGGTGTCTCTATATGTGATAAGATATACAACATGAAATATACTAATGATCCAAAATCCTATGTTCTTCTATCTATAAGAAGGTTGGAGGATGATACTATTAGAACCCATGAGTCAGATTTTCCCTAGTAGGGGTAGGCTGGGGGGGCACCCTATATAGACTGCCTGATATAAAATAAACTGTCGTGGAACTGAGCATCAATGCCTAGTGGAAGAACTGCAAGAGGTTCCTCGGGTGGAACTATAAGTGGTATTATAGGTGGATCATGGCCCACTACCCCTAAATTATTCTTATAACCACTCTATTAGAATACAACATGAGTTTGTAGTATTGGAATCCCTCTACAATTGGAAATATAGAAACTCAGATAGGATTTATAAATGAGATGAAATGTGATAAAGAAAGGATATGTATAATGTCTTCAAATAAGAACATCACAACTGTTAGAATATTTTAATATGTAGGTCAAGGTAATCAAGAATGTTCATTGAACGATCATAGAAGACACATCATACGACCCACTACCAATGTCAGGTTAGGGTTAGGGTCTTGTATCACACATATAAGATAATGATTTCACATTAAAAATTATATTAATTTTAATTTCATATTCAATTATGTATAAAAATATCATTTAAATGGTTGAATTAGATAGATAAAAATTACCAATTTATAAGGGCCTATCATGGTATAGATTGGAGGTTGGCATCCACTTAATCCAACTATTACACACTCCATCCCACAAAACCTATGGTTCAAGGATCAACATGCTACCACTTGCTACCTATGGTATTTGATTTAACCAATGGAGGAAAATAGTATTAGGTTTACGAAGACACTTAGATTAAAAAAATTTCTCTACCTTTCAAAGAATATAATCATAGTCACATTAATGATAAATATCTCCAAAAAATAAATAACAAATTGGAAACCACAAAAAGAACACCAAACATTGGTAATGAACGTAGGAAGTAAATATTGAATGAAATAATGCATGACATATATGTCCTATGGTGCCTAGAATGGTAACTTCTTCAACATGTCCTCATATCACCATGCTATGGTAAAAGAAATCCAATCAAGATAATAACTATATAAATAAAGAGTCACGCTATGGTTAAATATGTGAAACTGTAAAATTTAATGTAATAACATCATTAACCCATATTAGGAAATTTTATTTCCCCCTCTAGGTGGGTTAGATACTCCCAACCATAGGCTCATTACCAAATTCCAATATCCAAGTCTATTGTAAAAACCCAAACACTGAGATAAAAGGAAACAACCTTTTATACCACATTATAGCATCCCACACTAGATTCCACTTTCTGAGAAAGATAACCACAATACATCATGCACGCTTCCCAAAAAAACCGAGGTTTCCGACTAGCAACGAGGGTATTTGGAGTGTTCGTGGGTAGACTATTCCATCATTGATTATACTAGAGTTCAAAAATATAGAAATAACAAGATATAGTTGAATCAGACATTATATAAACACCCCAGTAACCCACCATAGTAGAAACCGTGTCAATAGAAAGATAAAAGTTGAATGGTAATAATAAAACATGCAAGATGAATAAAAATCAGACGATAGCTAAACTGTATTTAATACACAAATGATTAAATTGATATGTCATTTATCTATTAAAAATTTAGTATGTAGAAAACATGGAATAATTTCATAGACGACATACTATCAAAATAAATTAAAAGGCCAAATTATATCTACTACTAGAATCGTGTGCATTGGAAAGGTCCTTTTCTCTGATACTCCATCCAAGAAATGGGAACCAAGCGTCAATAGCTAGATGATTCCCTCTCTCTATACCAGCAACCATGATTTATTCTTAGGTTCCAAAGGAATCCCAAGAAGGGTGTGTAATATACTCTATATTTGACCATAACTAGGTCTTGATCAATCCATTTCATGCAATATAATCATAATAGTGTTCTATTAAAAAAATTCGAAGACTGAAATAATCAAATAAATAAGACCATTGGAAAGGGTTCCGCTTTGGACACCCATAAAATTTTAACTTATTTAGTATAATATAATGTATACAAACCAAGGGATCCAAAACATGGAATGTTAGTTGTAAGATCAATAAGTAGATGGATTGTATCCAAACATATGATTCGACTTGGTGGACACTTTCTTGATTTTCATTTTAAATTTTTCAATTCTTATTTTAAACTATTATTTGATGTTATGAATTTACAGCTGGATCCCACCCAAAGTTGTCCATGTGGGACCCAAAAAATTGATCTAGGGAATTGTATATCACAATACCATAAGATTCTATCTAAGGTGAACCATAAAACAAATACCAAATTTTACATTAGGCTTGGTGTGAAAATATCATGAAGTAACATATGAATCCATAATTGGTATCACACGTAGAGTTTTGAGTCTCTCTCATGACATAGAACAACCACCTCACCACTAATCCCATCCATGAGGTCTCCCCCCTAGGATCTGGTTCCACTCATCTAGAGGAAAAAGATAAATGTGTGATGATCTTAATCTAGACATAGGTGGTGGCTACCTCGGTAATTTTACAATTCAATAAAACAAATTTAACTAAGGAATAAGGAGCCTTTACAGGGGACCCTTATGTCATAACCCCTCGTATCAGACTTTTCATATGTCGAGGATATGAATTGGTTAGAAAATCCATTCAGTATACAAAACTAGAATTTAAAACATGATTTAACAAGTTATCTATGATATTAAATTAATCATTTCATTTATGAAATAAGGGGAAATGCATTAAATATTCACTTAGTTCAAATATTTCATTTCAGGGATGAGGTAAAATTCCCAACTAATTGTTCATCATTATATTCAATTTAATTTATTAGAGTATGGAATTTAGCGTAGGGGAATTACACCTAAAATAGTTACTACCAAAATTAGAATAGTGGAGGTTAGGTTATAATGGACTAGTCGTACCCAAAGGGGATGCATAGGTCTTGTAAATCAAAATAAGATGTGATTAACCACAATATCGGGTAATAACACACATCCAAAACCATTTGGAATAAATTAGTTAACATTTGGGAGGTACCATGAGAATGGTTTTACATAGGACACATTGGAAAAAGATATAAAATGCAATGAAACTTGCAATAAATAACTAGATCACCGACCTTATCCCTATAGTTATTCCATCATCTAGTGTCGGCCTATGATTTGTGCTAGAATAAGAGTTATTATAGAAATAATAAAATAAACGTAAAATATATAAAATGAATATGCACCAAAATAGCATTAAAATGGGACACTAAAACATAAAATTGATGGAAGATGAAGGTTGAGCTTACCTCAAGATTTTTTATTCATTAGACAATGATTTATTTAGATGAAAAATAAAGGATAATTCAAAAAGTCTATGAATAGGAGGAGGATACCACTTGGGTGGATGATAATAGAGAATTAGGAGGGAGAAAGAGGGATTTGAGGGTAATAAAATTTTAAGGGAAAAACCTAAAAACACCCACATAGACAGTGTTTTATGATATGGCCACATAGTTGGGAAATCAATGTGGCAACCGTATGCTAGGTTCTACATAAAGGGGAACCCTGAGTGGACTGGGCACATGGTTTTTCAAACTATGTGTAGCCAATGAAAAATAGATCTGCAACATGTCTGAGGCAAGTTGCATTTGAATTAGGTCTTCCTCACAAAGTATAATAGAAACCATATGAATCCATAGTCCCCAATATCCAAATCAATTATGTTAGAGAAACAATTGTGGTTGGGTGGAAATGATTCTACTAACAATAAAAACTAGTCCTTTTCCTCCATGTTTCGAGTCTTCAATTTCCAAAAAATCCCAAACACCCCTTGTGACCTTCATAACTCCCATATAATGCTTTTAAAGGTCCAAATAAAGGAATTTAAACTTATTAAATGGGTTTTACCTGTGACAAAATAAATTACATTATAGGTAAAGTCATTATTCCAACATGTATTGCGGATAGAGTCCCATATTAGAATGGGATCAATCCCCATTCCCACAAACGTAGTACATAAAACCCATATTGGATTGCGTTTAGTCTATAGTCTTGTACCTATTCTATATTGATATATAACCATTTACTCATTGCATTTAAGAGCTATATAGTTGTGGTTATTCCAATCACATAATGAAAACCCACAGAAAAGATTACTCTATGAACTAGATTGCTCACATAAACCATTAATATAACAACTAAACCATGAGAAATATTTTTTTACATATGATTTCCATTATACATGATAATATTCCATACAAAACTATGATGGATGTAATGCGTATTTCAAAACACTAGTAAATCATAAGAAATGAAAAAGAATGTAAAAATTGATGAAATAAAAATTATAATAAAATTAAAAAATTTCATTATAAAATCAAAAAAATACCCATTACATATTGATAAATTTATCTTAAAATGAAATAATTTATCAGAAAATAAATTTAAAAAAATAATAAGAACAAAAATGAAAATTACATTGGGAACCCAAATTTTTTAAAAAGATGCATCATAAAGAAAACTGAAGAAAATAGTGCGAGAAAGAAGCCATGAAGAATGTTAAAAATGAGTCAGGACACAAACTTTTTAATGATTTTTTACTTATATAAAAATCAACAAAAACCATTCATAGAATTAATGATAAGAACATTTATAATTTTTTTTAAAAATAGATTTTTTGAGAATGATTTCTGACCTAAAGGAAGAGATAATTTCAGTCTAACTAATAATCATCTTATCTAATTTTGAACAAATAGAAGGTTAAAAGGTTAGAGGACATGTAAAAACATTAAATAAGAATAAGTGGAATTTTTTTTTTGTTAAAATAAATTAAAAATAATCCATAAATAGTATTTTGAATGGATACAATATCTACTTGAAAGTTATTTTGGAAAATAAACCATAGCCTTATACTTCTACATTATTAAATATTCTCTATGATACTATATAATTAATTTTTGATAATTATTCATATGAATATATAGATTATTAATATATATTTTAAATAATACCACTCATTTAAAATTTATTATTTTAAAACTATTAATTTTTTATTATTAAATTTATCATTTGGGTTATAATAGTTTTATTTTTCCATTCGTGATTTGGTATAGAATTTCCAGTCAGGTCATTAGTTCGACATATAAAAAATGTTTATGAATCTATAATATGTTGGTTTAATATAGTTATAGTGTCCCAAGTCCATTTCATAATTTTTCTGGTGATGGATAACATTGAACAGTTAACAAAAAAACTAGTGATTATTTAATTAACAAAAGAATTGAATTTATTATTTAATATATCTTGAAATATTTGAATTCAATAATCATAAAATGTACTTAATTAATTACTATTAAAATTTATTTTTAAAATAATTTTTTTATTAATCATTCATGGATTACAAATTATAACATCATTAATATATACGATAAATCTGACCCAAACAGTAACACAATATAACTACCTAATGAGTAAGAACATTTTATAATAAAAAAATAATTCCCCTTTTATAAAAGACTTAAAATTTCAATAACATGTTGTTAATTTTGTAAATAATATTTAATAAGTATTTTAGGAGTAATATAATGAAAAACATTAAGAAGATGATAACAATTTTGTAAAATGAATGGCTATTCTCTTAGAAAGACTCTTAGAAATGATAGATTTAGGATTTCATAATGAGATTAGAGATTCCAAAAAAATAGAAAATATTTATGTTGATATAGGTACGGATTCACAATGAAATGGAACCAAATATATGGGATGAAGTCACATGTCAAGGGATCTATTTATTATTAATCATGAGTGAAACTTTCAAAAATACAAATTACTTAATTTGTAATGAATTATTTTTACATGGAAAGTTGATAAAGAGGTAAAATGGAAATTATATGTTGGTATATTATTATTGTCTTCATGAAATAATTTAGTAATAATTTAAATGAATATTTTATTAAATTACCCCATAAGTTATCCATTTTAACTTAGTTTACAGTTATCACGGTAACTTTTATACGCCCTAACATGTTTGGGCCTCTACCATCATTTTAATATAAATTTCTTAATGATGGATGATCCATTATAATGGTATCTAACTTTTACATTGGACACAAAAAAATATTCATAATATTGAAATTTTACTTCATTCTTAGTTTATATGTTCAATTAAAAATTTTGGAATTGATTTGATAAATTTAATTATCTAAATTTATGAAATTTATTTTTTAAATTAAAACATAAAATTTACAGAAAGGACTAATTTTATAAAAAATAATTATTCTAATCATTTGGTGTTCCTTATATTATTTAATATAAATTAATATCAAAATAAGCATTGATATATTTTTTATGAATAAATATATTATATTTTATTATAATATTCTGTTTAATGCGATCAATTTATATTATTAAGTTAGAAAATAGGCAACACTAAGAAAAGAATATTTTTTTTGAAGAATATCCCATTTTAAAATTATGTTTTTTATTAAATCCAATAATTTATTAAAATATATTAATACATTGGTATTATAATATTTCATATTTTTTTAAAGGAAACAAATAATTCCTAAAAAAAATTAATAATAATAATATGGGTGGAGTAATGTTTTTTATAATAAATAATTTCAATATATTATTATCTTTTTATATCAAGAAAATTACATACTATATGTAAATTGATTTATTTTATTTTGTTTCATTATTACTCTACATCATTTTTTCAATTGGATAGATGTGAATCTGAATAACATATTTCAAATGGATATATAATCAACAACCATATATATAATAGTTATATTATATTTCTATATAAATCCTCACATCAATCAATAAAAACGGTCATCCAATTATGTAATTTCATTGTTAGGATGTTTTTTTATATTTGTAATTTGTTATATAATTTATATATTTATCATCTATAGGATAATTTTGTGGAATAAAATATGAATTATAATTTCAACATGGTATTAGTTTTATTAAATTTTGTTTTCATTACATTAATAATTAAACCAATCATGATTTGTTAATTCATACTGTTCTATATATCGATTTTTGTTACAATATTACACCATAGAAAGGTATTATTCAGTTAATTTTTGAGTTTTCACTGTCACAAGCTATCTATCACTTACTTTTTTAGTGATAAATGCATAGAAAAATTGATACATAGATCATTTTGACTAATAGTAAGTAGGGATACTGTCATTTTTGAAAAAGGTATCCCAACTCCTCTTACTATCAAACACATCCAAAGAAGAGTGTCGTAGAAAAAATGTATTAATTTAATCTACAGAATATACACAATCATGAATGCATTAATCAGTAATAATCATTCACATCCAATGGAATAGTTAATAACCTTTCAATTAGACCCCACAGGTATATGTGTGACTAAAATGTTGAATATTCACCACTCATAGTTTATAGTTTGTAATTAAATTAAATGATCAAGGAGTAATATAATAAATGGGTAATACATATGAAATGATATATTAAATGGAGTGAATCCATTATGACCCTATAATAAATCGATCAATATAAAATGAATATATCAGTAACCAATTACATTATTTATGGTCACACACACCTATATAATTATTATCACTAGTACAATATCTATGAAAATAATGATAACAAGAGTGGAAAATCAATGGAACAAATAAATTTTTTAATTAGGGTCATAACAAGAGATTATCATAGGTATTATCAATATATATATTTACATATACCCTCTAAAATTATTTATTATAGATAGATAATTCTGGAATTATGAATTTAATTTTTCAAAGAATTAATAGAATATGTGGACATAACACTAAGATACCACTAATATTAATGAATCAAAGGTCAAACTATAATGAATGGTGAAAATTGTAGGAAGTGAGGGGTGGACTGAAGAAAGTTTCAATGCTCTTTGTATGAACAAAGAAAATGAGTGGATTCAATGTTATATCATTTGTTTGATTAATTATTTTGTATTACTAATATTTAAACAAAACCTTAACCTAGGGAAACTAGGTACCTAACACCCCAAGGTTTTATGAAGTGTTTCACCAAGAGATGATTTAACATTGTATGTAATATTTGGACTGATCAAGATCCTCCAGGTCCTGAATTCCCATTTTCTTATGGTGGGTGGCCTCCACTGCTATGGGTGATGGTGTTGGGTCCCAGATTAGAATAGAGTGACTATATTCCAACCCTTTCATCCATGGATTTCTCTATAGATCTCATTTCATATAATGGATCTAACTTATAGATTTCAAACAAACTCATAAATCCATTTTATTTCACAACATAAACTTCTAAACATTTTCATTATGTCATAGGCTCCCCTACTAAGATGAACATATTATATTAAAGAGAATGAGTCTTTGGTATTCATAAAAAATATTTGAGTACATTGGGTGTCGGTAAATATATTGATTAATATGAGTTGTGTGGAGATCTTATGTCAATCATTTATGGAATATATTATACAATACCTGATACATCAATTTCTTTTCACAATAGGAAACTCATTCTCTTCATGATTGGATTCCTAGGATTGTTTTTTAGGTAATCCTTGGAAACTCACAAGATGTTAAAAATGCTTTTCATATGAGGACTCCGATGTTCTTCAAAGAATGAAACATTTTCACTTAACCTCAATATTCAATGGAACCTCCCCAAAGGAATCATGATCTCACTAAACAGGGTGATAATATTAGCCTCATTACATAAGGATAGAATAGATATATCTCATACACCTTGCATATTCTTCTTTTGCACATAACATAGAGGATCACATGTTTATCGCATGAGGAAGATTCTTAGGATCATCACCTATGTGTAGGGAGGATATATCATAGAATAATTATATAGAATTAATAGGATTTCTATCTAAGGATACTTATTTGTTATTACCCATACATTTATATATAAAACTATAATTTTCAAATAAATTTGTGTCATATTTAATAATATAGTATACAATAAAACACATGTGGTGGATATTATGTATTGGACAAAAAAATACTTATATTAGAAAAAATATATAATGTTTCAAAATTATTTTTTATATTTTTTTACATTTGAGGAATATTTGAATATAACTACACTTCATAGAAGTGTTAAACATCATAAAATATATTTTTTATAAAAGAAATAAATTGTAATGAATATGAAAACCAAATTACACTGAAAACCCAAAGAAAACACCACATGGTCAATTTAACCCACACATATTGTAATACCCCATGATTTTGAAACATGATTAATTCCAAATAAGCCAAATTATATCGATATACTTGGATATAAATAATTATAAACTAAAACAACAATGATATATTTGGATAAATTTAAAAATATTATGCATGAACAATAGAACATATCTAATAAAATATTTGGAATTAATAATAGTAACATATTTATGAGATATATTTATAATGAAAATAAATTCCATTGTTAATAGAAATTTAAATAAATTATTTTACCTAAAATTTCTAATAAGATTATTTGTTATTTAAAAAAACAATCTCTTAAAAAATGACTTCTATGAAATATACATTTATATATGAAGAAAAAGTTTATTAATAATGATAAATTATGTTTGATGATAACAATTTGTTAACAGAAATTTAGTTTTTAAATGATATAAAATAAGAATAAAAAGAGTTAATATTTAAAAATGACATTTTCTTATAAAAATAACTTTCCATTATATATTATTATTTATTACAAAAAATTAATATATAAATTTTATAATGTGAAACTACAAAATAACATAATTTTTCTATTAATGATTGCAATATTTTTTTAAGTATAATTTTTAATATTTCGTTCAAAAAATGAGTTTTTGACAATAGTTGAGAATATCATTTTTAAAAATAACTTGAATTTTATTACATTACTATTATATATTTATGAATTGTAAAATAAGAAAAATTTATAATTGAAAAATATGTATTTTAGATGTGATTTTCTATTTAAAAAAATTGTACTTTTATTTTACAAATTTATATTTTCTGTTTTAGAACATAAGTAATATTTTCTCTAAAATTGTTTTAATACCTTATACATTTCTATTTGAAAATTAATATTTATAGAATTTTTAAATTGAATTAAATAAATTTGATTCAAAATTTAAAATCAGGGAAAAAAAGTATCTACTATGTATCAATTTATTTCTTTCACAAAGGACTAGTTACATAAAATAAAAACCAGTTACCACTATAAATGATAAAATGATAAAATAATAAAATTAAGAAATATAAGATGAAAATATCGTAAATATGCTTAAAAATGTGTGGTAATGGGTATTTGAGGATTTTAGAGACCATATGTATTCACATATACATTATTTATTGATTTATTTCCACATTCCTTGAGTGTGTGTTACCATTATTGAAAATGTTTGGGTATTATGATAATGTCATATCTTTTCACTTATAAAATGCAAACTCACATCCTTAGAATCCATGACAATGAAACCACAAATGTTTGGACCAAAATATTTTTAACCGACTCTTAAAAACTACTATCAACAGTAAGGATATTAAGGTATTCTAGATATGCCATCCCATAGAGGCCTAACCCCCATTGGAAAGAAGATAATCTTAGAAGTGTGGTATATGTTCATAAGCTCTCTTTCTCTTTACAAATTATATATATGATTTTATTATTCCTAATTTTTTTCACTATCCTAAAATGATAAATTCAGTAACATTAATACCCATTTACATCATTATAATTATGGTACAACCATTAAGCACCTAACCCTTTTCTCTCATGAAGATAAACTGTCATTCATGCGTTATATCGAATACCACCTCCATGATGCAACACATTTCTTTTTTCCATCACCACTATATAAGGATTTTCATAAAAATAAAATTTAATCGTTAATTAATATTTTTATATAATTTTTATTATTCTACAAAATAATCATTATTACAACTTTCTCCTATTCTATTTAAAATGAAATCATCAACCATGTGTATTTGTTGTCTACCTTAATTATAGAAAGATTGATTTTTGTTTTCATTTTAATGACCTCCTTAAATCTATTGTAATGTGGAAGGTATTAATGGATACATATAATTTTATTTAAAATGTTCATTTTCTGGTATAAAATATTTTATACAATATTAATGATATGATCATCGAACAATTATCATTAATTAAATAATTTAAAATAATAAACCTAAGTGAAAAAATGATATATGTTTTCAATGTAGTGGGTTTATTTAAATTATCTCAACTTTATAATTGATTAATATTATTATATACCATGATAATAAACATTAAATCAGTCCATTATTATTCTTGTATAATGATATTATATCTAAGACACATCATATTCATCCTTCAATCAGGGTATGCTCATGTTTTGGTCGGTTTTACCACCGACATGAACAATATTATGAATTTATATCATGGATGAGTACAAGAACATATTTACTATTATAATATGAGATGAATATGTAAATAATTATTAATTTTAATGTAATGCAATATAAGTATTTAACTCAGTAATTATGAAATCACACAGTGTTCACTTAGAATCAGTGAAAAATTATTATCGCTAGTTTTATCCTTTTAGATCACAATTAAAACTTCCATTAAATGAAATTTTATCTATATAAATGGTCATGGAAAATATATTATCATTCCATAGATGATATAAATATTATGTAATTATATAAAATAATAGATACTAACACCTTTATTACAAAATTAATTTAAAGATATAATGATTACATACACACAATGTTTTAAATAACTAAATATACATAATAGATATATCTAAAAAGATTATAAATAAGGATTATAAGTGTTTATAGTTATGAATAAGGTTATTGGGTATTTATTCATTGAAACTAATTTAATTATTTCGTATATTTTTTGTAATTAAAGAAGGAATTAGGAATGTGGTAACTGTTTTCATCTCATCGTCATCTCTTGGAGACATGTTTGGTATTATGTGAAATATCCTCCATTTTAAATGATAATGAAAACATATATTGTTAATAATTTATGATTTTTATGTTAAAAAGTTATTTTATTCCTTAAAAAACACATTATAAATTATTTCTTTTTGTGTGACTTCACATAAGGGTAAATGACATATTAATGCTTTTGGAATGTTATATAGAATATTTGTGGAGTTGAGTGCCGAGTTAGTTTGAGTTTTTGTGGTCCATAGAGCCTCAAAATTATTTAAATAAAAATATAATCTATATATTCTCATACACATATAGTTTTTACAAAATAATGGAATATCATTAGAATAATGTCTTGGATGGGAAATTTTAGGGTTCCAATAAATCCAAAATATAGTATTTATCATAGTCCTCATATAGCCATTTGGAACAAGGGGTTTTTGGTCAGATCACACATGAGCATAAATACATTATTTTATGTAACCATGGTTTTTTCAAAATAATGAAATACTTCATGAACGGTGTCTTGTATAAGAAATATGAGGCCTCCATTAGGTCTAGAATGTGGGGTTTTACCTAGTAATGAATATTCCTTTGTGTGTGTCATGTGTTTGGTAATATCTTATATATGTGTAATTTATTTATCCATTTTCCTTTTATTAATTTATTTTTAATTTCTTATATTTTCTTATTTCTCTACTCATATTCTTCCTCACATAGGCACACTCACTATTTAATACATCCTTTAATATAAAACCATGTAATATATTCATTTTTATCTATTTAAAATTAGCAAGCTCTTAAATGGGTGAATTCAATGAATCCACATTCAATAATAGGTTGAATCTATGATATAAATTAATGTATTTAGTATTGGGGTTATTGGGGATGAGAATTTCTGTGGTTTAGGGTTCTATATAGTTGAACCTATTTTGTTTTAGGTTTAGTTGATTCCATTGAGTTGAGATGATCCGAGAACCCCTTATCCTCTTTCGGTAAGACTCCATTGGCGTTCTTATTCACATATCTTGGAAGACATTGATAATTTTCTTTCCCTACTAAAAACTACATATGGTTGAAGAAGGGTTAATTTTGTTTTATTTTTTAAAAAATACTATCTTTATTTCCCCCTCTTCTCAAATGTGGTAAGAAATGAATAATTTTAAAAAAATAATAAAACCAAAATAATCTAGTGATAAATTTAAAATATCAAATTATAATTCTAAGCAATTATTGGGTTATAAAAATGAAAAAAATGTTATTATATAATTTTTTGAAACTATCAAAGAAAATGGCCAATAATTATCTAGATATTATTATAATTAGTTATTTATTTGATATTAAAAAAAATTATCAAATATAATTATAAAAATATTTTTTTATAATAAATCATTAAATTATCATTATAAAACAATAATTTATAATAAATTATAAAATTATAATTACAGAAGGATAATTTATAATAAATTATAATGAGATAATTATTGAAGGATAATTTGAAATAAATTATAAAAATATAATTATAAAAGGATATTTTTTTAATAATTTGAAATTTTATTATTAGAGAAGGATAATTTATAAGAAATTATCAATAGATAATTATGAAATGACCACATATAATTAATTTTAAAATGTTAATTATAAAAGGGTAACTTATAATAAAATAATAAAATACAGTTATAAAAGGGTAATTAATAAGAAATTATAAAAATATAATTATAAAATAAGAATTTATAATAATTTATCAAAAGTTAATTATAAAATTATAATTTTAAATGGATGGTTTATAATAAATTGTCAATATATAATTATAAAATGGTAATATAAAAGATATTATCCAGGTATAATTATTATTTATGGGGAAATTACTAATACATGTGTTTCCCTAAAATGATAATTTGGAATTATCCACAAGGGAGAAGTATCATCACATGTAATTTTTTTCTTCTTCCTGAATTTAAATAGATGGTTTTGTTCTGGGAGCCTTTTACAAACTGCAAGTGTTGATGTGTTTGAAACTATGATAATAAGTCATGTGACGAGGTTTCCTTAACTATTGAGGTTTCTACTATAGATTTTGAACCACACTTAATGATTTATCATTTCCCTTTACATTTATGACATTGAGGTATAAAGTTCCTTACCTAAGGAGATTTTTTCCATACATCTTAACTTGTTATAATTTATTTGTTGACATAGTTTGATAATCATGATTGATTTTGATCACATGTGGGTGTGTGTGTAGCTCCTAATACTTTGATTGATGGTTGTTAACATGATTAGTTTATATGAATCATGTTGATATTCTAAACTATCTTTATATATTCACAATTTTTGTGATAAGTTTATTGTTATTACTTTCTTGACCATCCATGATCATCTCATATGTCTATGTAAAAATTATATAAAGACACATTGTATGATATGGTATGCCTATTTAAGATAACCAGATTATTATGATCTGACACTAGATTTGTGTGACTTGATATAATTCCACTATTTACTTGAGATATCTATGGTATATTTTGTTCAACTATTTCTCTCTACATGGTACCTAAGAGACATTTTGACCAATCATTGATCGTTATCCATATAAGGGGTGTGTTTTGAGATTCTACATGTTATGTGATGATGTGACCAAGATAGATGATGGGTCATGATGGCCTAGTGTGGACTAACCTTGGGGGAATGATGGAAAAATGTTATCAGACCCAAGAGGAGATAGTGGGGTATAATGGTTGATGTGATCTTAACTAAGAAATAACACCATGGAATGATAGACTAGAGTGGTATGACATGGAGGACCATGAATTGTGTTTCAATTCTGAGAGATTGTGTATGATGACTATGTGATGCCTCGATTGGATTACTAGGGCCTATACGGACGATGATAGGGAGATAATTCATTAAGTTTTTTGTGGTCTTACCATTCACTAATAGCCTTGAGGCTGGTTCAGAACATTTAACAACAAATTTTTATTCCTATTAGTTTTGATCTGAAGCGGGTACGACTAATTATTTATGGTGGACTACTTAGCACAAAAACTCTTGGATTCATACTACATGTTATTATTCATGTTTAAAATTTATTTTATTCATGGAATACAACTATTGTTATTGAGAACACTTGGTTAAGTATGTATTTGGGTTTTATTACTCACTCTTATACTCATAAATTAAAATATATTTTTAGTGTCCTTGCATATTGCATGACAAGATATCTACTGATGGGTATGGTTTTGGTAGTGGATAGCTAAATAGAGGATCACGGAGCTATTAATGGTATGGAATGGAGATTAGTGGTAACATATATTGTTTTATTTATTTATCACCTACTTTATAAACTTGATAGGCTTGGAACTTCAGGAGCAATAAATTATACTATAAATTATATTCCATCCTCTCCATTTGCAAATAATTAATGTGATTATACAATTATATTGTTTATAATTATTATTATTCACCCCACGAATTCATATAGAGTGTATAATCTCTCCATTTACATAGTTAGACCGATGATCGTAGTTGAAAACCTCTTGTAGGTAGGGATGAACACCCGAGTTCAAGTGACCATCAAGAATAGACCCTATGGTTTGGGTGGGGATGTTACACAATGTTATCAAAGCTATGTTTTAATCATGGGACCTATGTGTTATGGGACTACCATGTTTTAGGAGTCCTTAACGATTTTTCATTTGGCTCATAAGGGGTTGATCAATGCTTTTAGAATGATGATATCATATAATGAATGTTGGAGGATACTTTTGGAGTTCTATTTGGTTGATTAGGTCTTCTTGGTATGACTTGTCTGCAAGTCCATTTATATATAAGGTATAAAGGCAATCTATTTACATGGGTTTTTATAGATTTCATTATCAATGAACAGATATGGATAGTGGCATACAATTTTACCTTTCTCAACACTATCCTAGTATTCACAATGATTTACATTTTTCTCAGCTATAGAGGACTCTATCTAGTACTACGCATTTCATTGATGATGAGGATATTAAGATAGATCCTGGTGCATCTTATGAGGATCATCCAATTCAGATTATAGATTGGAGATGGAATTTAAAATGTGAGAATATGCTACCACTTATCCATATTTTGTGGCATCATGGACATATCCTAGAGGAGACATGAGAGTGCGAGTCTCATATTTCAGATCGGTGTCCTTAGTTGTTCGAGAAATAATTCTAGAGTAAATTCTCATGTATGAGAAGCTAATAAGGGTGGAAAATTATAATATCCTCATTTCTTAATGACAATAAAACAATATTTTGTTAAAAAGTTATGAGTGTTTTTTTGTGAAAATTTATTCTTCTGATAAAAACTCCTTATAAATGATTTCAATTCAGGTGACATCATGGAAATGTAATTTCCATATTAAAATTATGTAATATTATATAGAGTATTTTTATAGTTAGGTGTTGTGTTGGTGTGAGATTTTAAGGCCCTTATATCTTCAATATTTTCTTAATAAAATCACAACATATATAGTAATATATTCACAATGTTTTCAAAATAAAGGGAAATCTCCCTAACAGTGTCTCGAATGTGAAATATAAGACAACCATTATATTTAGAATTAATGATTTTTCATAGGCTTGATATAACCTTTGTGTGGATTAGGTGTTTGATTAGATCAACTATGAAAGTAAATATATTATATTACATAAGTTTTATTTTTAAAAAAAATATCACCAAAAGTGTGTCACATAAGAAAAATATTATACCATCATTTTTCATAAATATAGGGTTTACCATAGGTGTGATATAACCTTTGTGTGCATCAGGTGTTTGGTAACATCACATGTACGTCTATTTTAATTACCAATTTTATTTCTATTATTTATTTTTATTTTATATTTTCTCTCCCCATCTTCTTCCTCTTGTAGCTGCAGCCTCCATTTCACACAACCATCAATCCAAACCATTGTAATCTACTATTTGATAGTTTCATATAATTATCAATATCTTAAAGGGTTGAAACCAATGAATATGTATTAAATAATTGGTAGAATATTAGATTTAAATCAAGGTATAGATATTTTAGGTTTTAGATGTGCCGAGCATTTTCAAAGATTAGGATTCTAAATAGATGAACCTCCTTGTTTTTATATTGGTTGACTTAATTGAGTCAAGATGATCCCAGTATCCCTTGCACATGGTTAGTTGTATTCTTCCCAAGATCTACTCATGCTGCAAAAAATTTATTCCCCATTCAAGGTGCTTCACAAGGTTGAAGAAGTGTTAGTTTTGTTTTTTGTTGTAAATTTACTTTCTTCATTTTTCCCTCTTATCAAATGTGTCTAAACTGGTAGAATATAAATAAAAGTAATAAAATGAAAATTATTTAGTGAAAATTTATATAATTATCAAATCATTATTCAATGTAATTATTAAAGAATAATAATTATTTTTTAATTAAATAATTGTATGAAATTATCAATGATAATTGTAAAGTATTATCAAGAAATGGTTATAAAAGAATAATTTTGGATTAATTATAAAAATATAACTATTGAAGGATAATTTATAAGAAATTATGATAAGATAATTATAAAACGATAGATTATAATTAATTTCTAAGATATAATTATAAATGGATAAATTATATATAAATAAAATTATAAAAGATAATTTATAATAAACTATAGAGGGATAATTATAAATGTATAATTTATATGAAATTTAAAAAAGTACGTATAAAATGATAATTTGTAAAAAAATATCAAAATATAACTGAAAAAGGATTATTTATAAGAAATAATCAAAATATAATTAAAAAAGATAATTTATAAAAAAATTAGTTGGGATAATTATAAAGACAATTTATCATAAATTATATGAATATAATTATGAATGTATAATTTATAATTAATTATCAAGTAATTATTATAAAATTATTATTTCAATGAAATTATCAGAAGATAATTTTTTTACAGGGGATAATTTCTAACAAATCTATTCACAGGAAAATATAATTTCGAATTATCTTGGTGTGAGAAAGTATGATCACTTGTGACATTTTTGTTTCCACCTTAAATAAAATTGGTGGTTTTGGTTCTTGGAGAATTTTTCTTAACACAAGACCTAGTTTGACCGAAAATATGATAACAAATGCCATGAGGAGGTGTTATTGACTATTGGGGATTCCACTTCATCTTTCAAACTACACATGGTAGTTTATCCTTATTACTAAATTCGATGAATTTGAGGTTGGAAGTTCCATTCCTTTGGTAAATGTTCACACATTTCTTTTCATGGTAAACCACTATTTTTCAAAATAACTTGATAGACATGCCTTAATGTGATCGCCTATGGGTGTGTGTATAGCATGTGGGGCCATGTTTTAGGTTTTATCACATGTTTAGATATAATAACTCATTATGGAATGTAATGATCTATTTTCATATGAAATTATTTTTTGATAGATATATTGGTATAAAGTGTTTGATCATTCATGTTGATCGCATTTTTGTGGGTAAAAGTGTTATAGAGACACTTTGTGTGATATGGTGTGCCTATGTATGGGAGCCGAGATGCTATGTCGTTCCACATGATTTGTGTGGCTTGATGTGGTTCCAGTATTTCCATGAGATAATCCTAATACATATTGTTATATTATTTATCAATTCATGGTAAATAAGATATAGGTGGACCCATCATGGCTCGGTTTCCCTAAAGGGGGAGCATGCTGAGATGTTGCATGTGTCGTAATGATGGGACATAGATAGATGATGTAGAACAATGGAATTGTGTAGATTGAGATAGGAGAATCAAAGTCATATGCTATCAGACTTGAGAGGTGACAGTGGGGTTTGATGGTATATGTCATCTGACCCAAGAGATAACAACATAAAATGATGGAATAAAGCAGTTTGACTTGGAGGACTTGGGCTGGTGAGAGTATTATGAGAGATGGGGAATGATGGCCATGTGAGGTCTAACCTACAGGCCTAGGGCCTATTTTGAATATGAGTGGTATATGGAGAATCATGGCCATGTGTGGTCTATAACATAACTCTAAGACTTGAGGCTAGTCCAAGACATTTACAAACAACTTCTTATTCATTCTAGTATACGGCTCAAGAAGGTTTGTCTTGGGGTTTATAACATTTTTTTAGGACACAACTACTCATTTTTGGTATGTTTGTTATCATTCTCATTAAAAAAATATTATATTCATCGAATAAAACTTTTTTACTCAAAAAAACATGGTTAAGGATTCATTGATGTTGTACTAATGATTCTTTTACTCACAACCTACTAGGGAATGTCGGTGCACCAATAGATTTATTGACTATATGTTGTGTAACAGGAAACAACCCTATGGTGGAAAACTGTGAAAAATAGATGATAATTATAAGTAGACTTGTTTTCATAGAGGTTTACCTTTTGGTTTCATTTATTTATTTATCTTTTACATTATATAATAGACATGCTTTCCACTTTGAGAGTTATTTATTATTATATGACTTATATTCCATCCTCTCAGCCTCTACATACATACTATGATTATTTATTTATATTGTTTAATAAACTGTTTTTTTATTATTTGTACTGATACCATGTTATGATATAGATGATATATATTCTCTGTTTATGGAATTAGAACCATACATCTAGTTGGCCACCTCTTGCATATGGTGAGTCTTTCATGATGTGACCATCCAGCTGAAACACTTTGGTCTAGGTTTGGATGTTATAGAAAATCCATCAAATATAGGTTTTGATCCTACATTTGTGGTATGGGCCTTGTATGGTTCAATAGGCCCTTTAGAATGTGAATCTACATCAAAAGAGGTGAATCACATATCAAAGAATGGAATGATTATTTGATGACCATATGAGGAGACATTTATAGTTCATTGTGAATAATTAAGTTTTCATGAGTATGAATTCTCGGTTATTCCACCGACCTATGCAGAGAAATAAAAGCTAGCACCACAGTTTGTTGAAAATTTTATGATCACTGAATGAATTGGGATATTTTCATACTATTTCTACATATATCCACATCATCGAGGCAGGCATGATGTGTTAAATGTGTCTCAACTTCTTTGTTACATACTTTATACTTGACATGTCATCAAATTTTAGGATGTTGAGATGGATCATAATTTTACTTATGAGGAAATTTTGAATAAGATTATATAATTGAGTTCAAATCTTGTATGAGGTATGAAATTACCACATTTCTTGATTCGGTGGTAGCATGGGTTGATCCAGGTGGTTATGTGAGAGTTTGAGTCTAATGTTCAATCTCAATTTCCTTATTTATTTGAGCCATACTTCAAGAGTTACTTCAAAGAGATCATAAGTTTATATAAATAAGATTTGTAATATCATAATTTTCAATGATAATGAAATCCCACATTATTAAAAGATTGGAGTTTTATTATGTAAAAAATGAATTTTAACAATAAAAAAACAGTTTTAATGATATCATTCGATGTGACTTCACATATGGTTAAAATATCTTCTATTAATTTGGAATTTTTTATGGAATATTTTTGGAGTTATCTTATGATTAGGTTTGAGATTCTAAGGCCCATAGAGCCACAATATTGTTTTAATTGTAATATTAAATATTTGTTTTCAAGAACAAGTTTTTTTTTGAAATAATGTAACATCTATTGAATGGTGTCTCGGATGTGAAATCCAAGATTTCTATTAAATTATTATTTTGGTATTTACCACAGGTGCTATATAACTAGTGTGTTTTATGGGTGTTTGTTAAGATCATATTTGAGGGTATATATATTATATTATGCACAAGTTTTTTTAAATAATAAAACACACCACTAATGGAATCTCAAATGAGAAATATGAGATTATCACTAGGTCTTGAATATGAGGTTTACCCTAGGAAGGAAATAATATCTGTGTTTGTTAGGTGTTTGGTTATATCCCATTTTTTTGTCAGATATTTAAATTTTTTTCATTCATTCAATTATTTTTAACTTTTTTTTCTCATCAACTTCTTCCTCAAGTATCCTCACCCACTATTTCCCAAATCCTTCAATCCAAACTGTTGAAATATAATCATTTTGAACCTTTTAAAATTTAAAACGTCTTAAATGGGTTAAATAAAGGAATCCATATTTAATTATTAGTTTATGTTGGATTTATATTGTGGAATTTAATTTTGGTGTTTTGGATGTGTCGAGTGTTTACATGGTTTGGGTTTTAAATTGACAATCCTATTTAGTTTCAGTGTTTGATTTCATTGTGTCTTAACAATATTAGAACCCCTTGTGCATTGTTTGTAAGAATCCATTAGTTTTCTTCTTCTTAGATCATCATATACGATGTTAATTTTATTCCCCCTTATGAGAACAATTCATATTTACAAAGGGCCAGTTTTTTTTAAAAAAAAATTATATTCATTATTTTCCCTATATCCTAAAATTTGGAAAAAATTGTAATATTTAAAAAAAATATAAAACATAAATTATATTTTAATAATTTATAAAATTATCAAATGTTAATTCCATGGAATTATATGGGAATAAAAATGAAAAAAAAATTATTATTAGATAATTGCATGAAATTTTCCAAGATAATAATCAAGATTTATCAAATGAACATTTCACCAAATTTTCTTTAAATAATTTATAAAAAATAATAAAAAAATAATTATGAATTGATAATTTCTAATAAATTACCAATAAATTATTATATGAGGATAATATATAGGAAGTTTTAAAAGGATAATTATAAATGTATGATTTATAATAAATTATCATGAGATAATTATAAATGTATATTATATCAAATTATTAAAAGATATTTATAAAATGGTAATTTATAATAAAATATCAAGGGATAATTATTATAAATATATAAGTAGTTAAATAATGATAATTATTAATTATAATTTAAAATAATTTATCAAAAGATAATTTTAGATGTATAGTTTATAATAAATTAACAAAATATAATTATAAAAGTATAATCTATAATAAATTTTCAAAATATTTTTATAAATTGACATTTTCTAATAATTTATGAAGAGATAATTAAAATAGTATAATTTATAAGAAATTATCAAAAGATAATTATGAAAGGACAATTTATAACATATTATGAGGAGATAATTTATTAGAAATTACCAACAGATAATTACTCTGGAAGTAAAAATTATGAACGCATGAATTATACTAAAATGAAAATTTTGAATTAAGTAAGAGAGTGAAAGTATCATTTAACATAATATTTTATTTCTCCTTGAACTAAAATATCTGGTTTTAGTTCTAGGTGCCTTTTTCGAACCCCATGTGCTGAAATGTTGGGCTCTATGATAAAAGAGCTTGTGAAGAGTTTATCCCTACCATTGAGGTTTCTACTCTATATTTTAAATTATACACAATGGTTTATATTTTTTAGTAACATTGAAAAATTTGAGGTATGGAGTTCCTTAACTCTTGGGATTTTTTAAACATGTGTTTCATTTTTATAATTTATGAGTTTAATTTTTTTGAAAGGTGTTCTTGATTGGGATCACATGTGGGTGTGTGTGTAGTTCATGAGACCATATTTGATGTTTGGTCACATGTGTAGCTACTATGGATCATGAAGTTATTCTATGATCTATTTATATTTTATTTTTTCATGATAACTATGTTGGTATAACTTTTTTGACCATTCATGATGACTGAATGTGTATTTATAAATTTGGTATAGATGCATTTTGTGTGTTATGGTATGCCTATGCTTGAGAACCATGTTTTTTTGTTGTGACAGTAGATTTTTGTGCTTTGATATGAGGGAAATATTTCTATGAGATATTTATGGTATATTTTATTCTATTTTATCTGGATACAAGGTTCCTAGGAGACTGTTGGACCCATCATGGCTCAATAATCCGATAGTAGTAGCATGTTAATATGCTGATGTGATAATGGGTAATGATGACCTACTATGGCCTAACATGAGGAAATGATGGTAATATGTTATCGGACCTAATATGGGAGAGTGGGGAATAATGGTATATCTGATGTGAACATAGAGATAATATCAATGAATGATGGAGTAAAGTGCTTTGACATGGAGGCTTATGGCCTAGGTGGTTATTCTAAGAGATGTGGTGTGATTGACTAATTAGTTTTGAGCTTAAGGTATAGGGCATATTCCAATTTTGAGAGGGATACTTGTCGTGATGTCCTTCTGTTGTATGACCAGTGAATTTTTTTCCATGAGGTTAGTTCTGTAAATTTTTTGACACCTTGTTATTCCATCTAGTATAGATCCAAAGATTCTATAACTGTGGATTTTGTCGAAAATTTGATAGTGAACAACCACTACATTTTTGGAATGTATGTTATTATTGTTGTTAAAAATTTATTATATTCAGGGAAAAAGCATTTTATACCTGAGAACTTTGGGTTAAGAATGAATTGGAGTTTCCCAATTGACTCTTTTACTCACGCCAAATTCAATTATTTTGTTGTGATATTAGGTTTCATGAATAGAGATCTGGTTGAGGGAAGGGGAACTGTGGTGGATAGCTAATAATTGGATCAGGGATCTGGTAGTGTACATGAATGGAAATTAGTGGAATTTTAGTTTATTTTTTTATTTATCTATTAATTTATACACTATATTGGACTTACATATCAGGAGGTTATTGTTATTTAATAACTTGTATTCCATTTTCTCAATTTTTACATATGTACTCTCATTCCAAACTAGAATTTTAAGATTTAACCACACTTATATAGCCATAGTTTAAAAAATCGTGGTTATTATTATTATATCACCATGGTTTTTAAAAAACAGTGGATTTTGCCACAAAAGTTCAACCTCCCTCATGGCTTTCCTCTCTCGCTCACCGACTCGCCTCGAAACCCTTCTCCTCTTCATCTTGGACTCTTCCTCATGGAATATTCCTCACAGATTTTGTTCGATCATCGTCTGAACTTCATCCTCGCCCGATGGTGCCACCCAACCTCTCACTATCCTCCTCTAACGATGCGGCCACCCATCCTCCAGACGATTCTCCTCTAATGATGCGACCACCCAACCTCGAGACAATCATCCTCCGATGATGCAACCCCCAAAATCGAGACGATCCTCCTCCAACAACACAACCACCCAACCTCCCTGTGATCCTCTTCTTCCGACATATCTCCAGATCTACCTCTGCCTTTGGACCACCCTCCTCCTTGACTAACGAATGTGTAATGTTTTTTCTGTATTCAAACATTCCAAGTGCCCGTCTAATTCTCACTGTTGGGAGGTCCATGAATCACAACTTGTGAGTGGCCTACGGTATCGTGTGTTAGGGTTTATTTTCTATTTCCTCAAATAATTATTATATTTATGTTGTTGTGGTTTCAATTATCTTTGATTTTATCTAACGCACAACATCATACATATGAACTAGGATGGGTCTAATTCTTCACATGGCCTATGATTTTTTCCATAGAGAACTGTTTCTATGATTTCAAATCCACATCCTCTTCAATTTTCATTGGGTATGATTCATTTGTTTCAATTTATTGTCTTCTTAATTGTCACATTTTTCTTTGAAAGAGATTATTTTTTTCACTTACTGCATTTGGTATGATTTTTTTGATTTTTTTATGATTTTCATTGGGTTTGATTGTCTTATAGAGTTTAAATATGCGATTGCAAGAAATATGAAGTTATGATGATATGATTTTAAGTTGGGTTAACTCGATTCTAGTAGTGTTAGTTTGATTCCATTTATTTTGGATTAGTCAAAATCTATTTGGTTTTGTTTAGGTCGATAACTTTAGGTTCTTATTTTAGTGAATCAATTTGTTTGGATTACATTGATTTAGTTAGAGACCTGTAGATTTTATTAGGTTTTATTTAAACTAGGTTGGTTTTCACATTTCTAGTAGTACTAGTTATATGTTCTATTTGATTTAGATCAGGTCACTTTTATTTGGTTTAGTTTAAGTCCATATCTTTTGGTTCTTCTTAGTTTAGTGAATCAATTTGGATTGATTAGTTTTATTAAGTTACAATATTTGGATCAGAAAGGATTGTATTCTTGGTTTATGTTATCATTGGTGTAGGTCATTTTGGGTGTTATAATCATGTGTAATTTGATGATGGTTTGTCCATTGTTGGTTTGTGATTTTCTTGATTCAATGATTAAAATGGTATTTCAGGTGAAACAAGGTCAAGAGCAGTGGTGTTTAGTATCATTGGTATGGAATTTTTAAAGAGGTGATACATATTGGAAACAGTTATTTGATTGATATAAATGGGGCTAGAATAATGGTGATAGTAACTGATGACATAGAGATTTAGGTTTCACATGATTTCAGATCTCACATAGATCTCGAGACATGTCTTATCTCCTCCCAAATCCTATGGTGTGTGGATTAACTACTTGTTAAGATTAGTTTTAGAATTTGAATTTTAGTTCCTGTCTATAATTTATTTGTGGCTATTTTTGTAATCTATTGTGTTCGTTCACACTTAACCCAAAAAAGGTTTTTTCTAAAAAGTACAAAACAAAGAAGAGTTAGAGGTATCATTCAATGAAACTAAATATTTTTGTTTTTTAGTTTAGTTTGGTTAGGTACCCATAAGTTATTTTATATTGGTTCTATTCATATCAGTTGGGATGAGAACGTAATGGGGGTGAAGGAGGGGGTAGGGATAGGGTGGGTTTAGTGGATTGGTGATAGTAGGGGTGAAGGGGGGGGGGGGGGGTAGTGGTGGTGAAGGATGGGTGTAAGGGGGAGGGTGGGTGTAGGGTTGGGTGAAGGAGGGTTGTAAGTTCAGTATTTTGTGCTAAGTCGCCAAATACTTCCCCAATAATACTCTCCCTAAAGATCTGAATGACATTTGGTAGGGTTGATTTAGAGTGATCTTCAGCCACACCACTAGTTACAAGAGCTGCAACATCAGATTTTAGAACTGTCTTGCCCAATTATAAGCTTGATCCAGCCAAACCTCAAGCCCATGTACCATATGATGTAACTGAAATTCAACCTGCATTCCATTTTCCATAAATGAAACAACAAACCCCTCCATAACAGGTCGATTCAATAATCAATTTACCATTTCACATTGTCTGGATGTTTTCACAGATACATTCCAGCCAAACACTCTTCCTTTCATCTGTTCTTGATGCATGTTTGGTACTTTATTTGTACCCCCCCCCAAAAAAACTCTCATGTAAATATAAAAGAAGCAGGGGGAGGTGATGGTGTAGTAGGGGTAGGGGTAGGGGTTGTGCAGGGTATGGGGACAGAGAGGGGATAGTGCAGATGGTGGGAGGGGAGGGGGTGGTGTTGTGGGGGGGGGGGGGCTATACAGGGGGAGGGGGAGGGTTTGGTGTAGAAGGGGGAGGGATAGGGGCTGTGTAGGGCAAGGGGATGGTTTAGTTCTTTAGTTGGGGGGAATTATCTAGCTCACTTAAGTGGGATGTCTTTCTTGTAGTGTTCCAAACAATGCATATTCTGACTGTCTAGACCCTAGTAGAATCTGGATTTTGGTGGCCTGGTTCATCTTTAACATATTTAAGTGATATAGAATCTGAATTTTTAGTTTTCCATGAAGCATCCTATATGTGGTTAGAAAAAAAATATGCACAATGAATCATTTTTTAGGTAGATAAGAGTATCCAAATTCTTGGTGCCCCTCTTCTTGATCTTCTTGATTTGTATCGAACAAAACCAAGTTGAAACTTGATCAAAACTAATTATATACCATTAACAGAAAGAATAATTGTTAATTAATAGGAATGTAGTATTTGATAGTATCATTTTGAAACATGGATCTATTTCCCCATAGCATATAGGAACATGATTTGACCCCTGTGGCATTTTGGTTCTTATATATTGGGCGGTGACTTGTATTGTCAAAAAAGATAGGTATGTTTTAGTTTAGCTTTTATTTTATTTTCTTTATCGCATTGGCCACTTAGGTCTTTTAATTCTTTCTATGGACAAAGGGTAATTATATACTGCGAAGGGGGGAAAATGGGGTTCAGATTGATTCAGTCCGTCGGCTTTGATATGAGGTAAGATTATATGGTTAATACTTGTCTCTCACATCATGTATTTGGGGATTCCAGTGTTTTTGACTCCATATTATGTTTTCAGTAGGGTGTTGGATCATTTCGTGTTGGTTTGGGTGGATTTGGTTCTCCCAATTGAGGTAAGGTTTTAATGTATTTGGTTGGTTTCTCACTGTTTATGTAGCATACTTTATGTGTTTTAATGTTCCTAATATCCTTTGTGTAGTGCGTTGATCCCTGCTCGTTGGTTTTGAGTAGCCAAGTTAAGGGAAACTCTCTTACATTTTCATAGTTATGAAAGTATTTGTTTGTGGGTTCCCACATTACATGTATAGTCAACCATGGGAGTAACTATGCATGTATGGGGATATGTGTTCCCATGTATATATATATATATATTTATAAATGCATATGAAGGCGAGTGGATATTGGTATATGCATATAAACATATGTGCAAGGATCCCCTTGCACATGCTCATGGACATGTGGGTGTGTGAATAGGGTCAAGGTATCCTTACCATGTGTGTGAAGGTGCGTATACCCAGTGGGGGAGCATCAAATTTTAGTTAGAAAGCTCCAAGAGCCGAAGTGGACGGTTTGGTTCCACCTTATGGTAGGATCCCTCTTCTAGCCTCATTAATTCAAGAATGATTTAAATTGAATTTAGATTCTTTCTTAATTTTGCTTAATTATTATGAATTTCATATCTTGAATACGTGTTCGTTATAATAATTGTTTTATTTGATAAATAAAGTCTTGTTTTTATAATAAAACCCCTCCAACGGAGGTGCACTGTTTGCAAAAACACATACTGATAGTTATGTTGATCTAGTTACTTAAATTATTTCATTTGATTTGTGCTGAATGAGTTTTAGAATAAATGTTAAATATATTTAAATGAATTGTGTGATAAATCAATGCATGATTTTATAATAAAACCCCTCTAACGGTGGTGCACTGTCTTCTAAACCAAAGAGTAGTGATAGTTATTTGTATCATGTTTAGTTTTGGTTTGAGTCTTTCATATGCCACAAGTTGGTGTTTGTTTTGTGGATAGTTAGTTTTTGTTTTCTTTGAATAATATAAAATGGCTCATCATAATCATTTAACTCAAATGAAATTTCTTGAGTAGGCATATTCCTTAACCATGACACTTTCCTTTTCAAGATTTGAATATTACAAATAAAATTCCCATGTTTTGGCAATGCGAATGAATTTGTAAATGGTTAGTATAGGGTGTATGATTATTTTCAATTTTTTTGTTGCCTTTAGTTATTGTGTCATTGTGTCTCTCACTACAACCTTCTCTAGTGATTTCTTATTATACCATATTAAATAGTTGATCTGTTCTATCATCTTCCGGCGGGGCGACGGTCGGAATGTTGCCTCGCCTCCTCCTCCTCTCTTCGCTCCTGACTGGCAGATTCTACCCCGGAGATGTCGCTGGATAGGACCTACACACCGCGGTCAAGCGGTGGTCATGCCACGGTCACACTGCGGTCACGCCGTGATTTGGCCCTTCCCTAGGACGACACCCCAGGGCGGTTCACGGTGATATTATTTTATGAGTCTTGTGATCAATGTTGAGACTGACTAATCACAATTTCTACCGGAAGGGTGATGACCGGAATGTAGCCCTGCCTCCTCCCTCACTCTTTTCTCTTGGCCGGAAGATGTTTCCCCATGGATGTCGCTGGACTGGGCCAAAACGCCGCGGTCACACCGTGATTTGGCCCTGCTCCAAGATGACAACCCACATCAGTTCATACTCATAGTATTCTATGACTCTTGTGATCAATGTTGAGACAGACTAATCACAATTACTACTAAAAAATCAGGCAATAGTGACCACCATTGGCGGTCTCTATAGGCCTCCAGAGACCACCCAGTGACCGCCATTGGCGGTCACTTTGGCTTCATCACAGTAGGCCAATAGTGACCTCCAATGGCGGTCGCTTTAGGTGGCCGAAATGCGGACCTTAAGCGACCGCCTGGCGGTCGCTAAAGGCGGCATGCCTGGTCACCAAGAGGAACTGCCAATGGCGGTCGCTATAGGTGACTGAAATTACGGGCTATAGTGACCCCCTTTGGCGGTCGCTAATGTCGCCCGGCAGGCACCCTATAGCGACCGCCAAAGGCGGTCACTAGTTTGGGAAATTTGTTTTAAAAAAAATTCCTACTGAAATAAATAAATAAATAAATATGTATATTAAAATATCAAAAACTAATTTCATATATATATATATTAAAAAATATATATATATATATTACACAAAATATTTATATAAAAAATATTAAAAAAAATATTTTAAATATTTATATCTATATATAATATGTTTTAAATATTTTAATATATATAATATATATATATATATATATATATATATTAAAGAATTATATATATATATATATAAAATATTAAATAAAATATTTTTCTTATTCATCCAATAGGTTTGTTAAGCATATGGTAATAAGAAATCAAATTTTATGCTTAAAATTTGTATTTCTATAAAAAGTTAATTACTACCTCTTAATGGAGAGCCTATTTTATATATAAATTCTAGCACATTTATAAATTTTTTATTTCAATATAAACTTATCTCTTTGAAAACTTAACATAAAAATGAGTTAGGGTTAATTTGTGGTATTTTTTGTGGATTTTCATTTTTTTAATGAAATGTACGAATTGTGTGTTTTTTCTTCACGGTGCAAAATCACAGATAAAACAAGGAAAAATCATAAAAAATGGAAAATAATTTCAAACAGCATAAAAATCATGATCTTTATAAACAATAAATGATAAACATGCTTTAACGATCTGAGCAAGTCCATCCATTTCAATCTTATTCCTCAATAAACCTACAATAAGTCAAAAAAGCAACAAAACAAAACAAACGTAAATTAGACATAATTATTCAGTTATTATATACATATAATAAAATTAAATCATAAATCAAATTGTGGTGATATAATAATTTAAAACCCCCAATTTAAGAAATGTTATCATTTCAGGTCATTCGGAGCACGTTTGCTCCGCAATTGATCGTCTCACGCCGTTCTCGTGTTTTATGACACCGGAAATGCATTTTTGGTCACTACGGTCAAACGACACCTCCGATTGACGTGCCGTCTGCCCAAACATTTTAAAATTAACACAGCGGCTATTTTCGTAATGTTTCATGGCATTCTGAGGTCGTTCGGGTGGTTTTGACCCCCCAAAGCGCCATTTTAGCGCGCGTCGAGCTACTGAAAACGACACAATCGGCCGTACCGCGTGCACCGCACGTCCAATGGGCATTCCATATCCTCTTACACGTCACAAATAATATTCCAAATGTTTTTGTGTGGTTTTAGGTCATTTGGAGCACGTTTGTTTCGAATTCGACCGTCTCACGCTGCTCTGGTGTTTTCTGACACCAGAAATGCTTTTCCGGTCATTGCGGTCAAATGACACCTTCAATTGATGTGTCGTCTACCCGACCATTTCAAAATTCACACAACGGCTATTTTCGTACGGTTTCATGGCATTCCGAGGTCATTCGGGTGGTTTTGACCCTCCAACGCGCCATTTCAGCGCGCGCCGAGCTGCTGAAAATGACACAATCGGCCGTACCACACACAACGCACATTCGATGGGCGTGCTGTCTCCTCCTACACATCAGGAATAATATTCCAATTTTTTTCGTGTGGTTTCAGGTCATTCGGAGCACATTTGATTCGAATTCAACCGTCTCACCCCGTTCTAATGTTTTATGACACCGAAAATGCGTTTCTGGTTATCGAGGTCAAACCACACCTCTGATTGACGTGCCGTCTACCAGACCATTTCAAAATTCACACAACGACTGTTGTCGTACGGTTTCATGATATTCTGAGGTCGTTCGGGTGGTTTTGACCCCCCAACGCGCCATTTTAGCAGGCATCGAGCGGCTGAAAACGACACAATCGACCGTACTGCTGGCACCGCATGTACGATGGGTGTGTCGTCTCCTCCTACATGTCACGAATAATATTCTTGTTGTTTTCGTGTGGTTCCATGTCAATCGGAGCACATTTTCTCCGAATTCTATCGTCTCACCCCGTTCTGGTGTTTTATGACACCAGAAACGCGTTTTTGGTCACCGCGGTCAAACGTCACCTCTGATTGACGTGTCGTCTAGCCGAATATTTTAAAATTCACAAAACGGTTGTTTTCATATGGTTTCATGGCATTCCGAGGTCATTCTGGTGGTTTTGACCCCCCAACATGCCATTTTAGCGCGCACCGAGCTGCTGAAAATGACACAATCGGTCGTACCGAGCGCACCACACATCCGATGGGAGTTCCGTCTCATCCGACACGTCACGAATAATATTTCTAATGTTTTTGTGTGGTTTCAAGTCATTCGGAGCACATTTTCCCCGAATTCGACCGTCTCATGCTGTTCTGGTGTTTTGTGACACTGGAAACGCGTTTCCAGTCACAACGGTCAAATGACACCTCTGATTGACGTTCCGTCTGCCCGAACATTTCAAAATTCACACAACGGCTGTTGTCGTACGGTTTCATCACCTTCTGAGGTCGTTCGGGTTGTTTTGACCCCCCCCCCCCCCCGCAATTCTCCATTTTAGCGCGCGCTAAGTTGCTGAAAACGACACAATCAGCTGTACAGTGCACACCGCAAGTCCGATGGGTTTTTCTTCCCCTCCTGCATGTCACAAATAATATTCCAAATGTTTTTGTGTGGTTTCAAGTCATTCGGAGCAAGTTTGCTCCGAATTCGACCGTCTCACGCTGTTCTTGTGTTTTGTGACACCAGAAATGATTTTCCGGTCACCACGGTCAAACAACACCTCCGATTGACGTGTCGTCTGCCCGGCTATTTCAAAATTCAAACATTGGATGTTGTCGTTTGGTTTCATGGAATTATGAGGTTTTTTGGGTTGTTTTGAGCCCCCAACTAGCCATTTTAGCGCGCATCGAGCTGTTGAAAATGACACAATCAGCCGTACCACGTGCACCGCACGTTCGATGGGTGTGTTGTCTCATCCTACACGTCGCGAATAGTATTCCATATGTTTTTGTTTGGTTTTAGGTCATTCGGAGCACGTTTTCTCCGAATTCGAATGTCTCATTCCGTTCTGGTGTTTTGTGACACCAGAAACATGTTTCCGATCATCATGGTCAAACGACACTTCTGATTGATGTGCCATCTGCCCGAATATTTTAAAATTTACACAAAAGCTGTTATCGTACGGTTTCATGGCATTCAGAGGTCGTTTGGGTAGTTTTGGACCCCCAACGCGCCATTTTAGCGAGCGCCGAGCTGCTGAAAACGACACAATCGGCCGTACTGCGCGTACCGAACGTCCGATGGGCATTCCGTCTCTTCCTACACGTCACGAATAATATTCCTAATGCTTTCATGTGGTTTCAAGTCATTCAGAGCACGTTTTCGCTGAATTCAACCATCTCACGCCGTTCAAGTGTTTTTTGACACCGGAAACACGTTTCCGATCACTGTGGTTAAATGACACCTCCGATTGATGTGCAGTCTACCCAACCATTTCACAATTCACACAAAGGATATTGTCGTACGGTTTCACGGAATTCCGAGGTAGTTCGGGTGGTTTTGACCCCCCAACACGCCATTTTAGGGCGCGCCGAGCAGCTGAAAATGACACAATCGGACGTACCGCGCGCACCGCATGTCCGATGGGTCTGACGTCTCCTCCTACACATCACGAATAATATTTATAATGTTTTTGTGTGGTTTCAGGTCATTCGGAGCATGTTTTATCCAAATTCAACCGTCTCACGCCATTTATGGTGTTTTATGACTCCAGAAACGCGTTTCCGGTCACCGTGGTCACACGACACCTCCAATTAACGTGTCATCTGCCCGACCATTTCACAATTCACACAACGGATAGTTCCGTACGGTTACATGGTATTCTGAGGACTTTCGGGTGGTTTTGACCCCCCAACGCTCCATTATAGCGCGCATCGAGCTGCTGAAAACGACACAATCGGCCGTACCGCGCGCACCGCACATCTGATGGGCATGTTGTCTCCTCCTACACGTCACGAATAATATTCCATATGTTTTAGGGTGGATTCAGGTCATTCTAAGCACGTTTTCTCTGAATTCGACAGTCTCATGCCGTTTATGGTGTTTTATGACTCCGGAAACGCGTTTCCGATCACCGCGGTCAAACGACACCTCCGATTGACGTGCCGTTTGCCCAAACATTTCACAATTCGCGGAACGACTATTTTCGTACTGTTTCACGGCATTCCGAGATTGTTCGAGTGGTTTTGACCCCCCAACACGCCATTATAGCGCGTGCCGAGCTGCTGAAAACGACACAATCGGTAGTACCGCGCGCACCGCATGTCTGATGGGTGTGTCGTCTCCTCCTGCATGTCATGAATAATATTCCTAATGTTTTAGTGTGGAGGGATGTCCAGGGTGCGGGGAGGGGCTGTCCGGGGTGTGAAGAGGGCTGTCCGAGGTGCGGGGGGGGGGGGAGGAGGTTGTCCTGAGTGCGGGGGGCCTATCCGGGGTGTGGGGAGGCCTGTCCGGCGTGCAGGGAGGGCTGTCCGGAGGGTAGGGGGCAGTCCGGGGTGCGGGGAGGCATGTACGGCATGTGGGGAGGGCTGTCCGGGGTGCAGGGAGGGGCTTTCCGGGGTGTGGGGGGAGGGGGGTGTGCTGTCAGGGGTGAGGGGGGTTGTCCGGGGTGTGGGGAGGGCTGTCCGAAGTGCAGGGAGGGCTGTCCAGGGTGCGGGGGGTGGGGGTTGTCCGAGGTGCGGGGAGGGTTGTCTGGAGTGCGGGGAGGGCTGTCTAGGGTGGGCCGGGGACTACCAACAGTGAACTCATCTCATTCGTCAAAAACATGTTTAATGGTTTATATTAGGAATCACATGTTTTTTCAAAAATATTACAGAACATGCAATTAAAAACATTGAAGAATTAAATGAACAAAAAATATCCAAATCATTAATCAGTTTCATGGTTACGTCATAATTCGTGCACACAAACATTGCATCAGGACAAAACACACATGATACCCTCAAATCACAAAAAATCTCACTAGAAACCCAACATAAATATCAATAAAAACCCCACCATTAAAAGCAGAAACACACATCATGAATATGATGCGTCATGTGTGGTCATGACTACTACCTCCATCAGCTGGGTTAGGGGCCTACAACAAAAAAACATTATGAATATTTTCATAACAAAAATAAAATAATTTAAATAAATAAATACAGTATAAACTTGTGTCGTCTGATCCCCTGCACCATCACCTAGACGCACATATTGCCACAGTAATCTAACCTCAATGATCAATTGCGCATTTACCTCCTCAGAAGCGTGCGGTCGTGCCTAGAAATCTAACAACTACTGTGTCATCTGAGCAACAGCAGGACCGACAACCACAGCGTGTGACACTACAGAACGAGGAATCCCTGTTCCATAGGTCAAACTATATCCATGCTTGTCCCGACGAATAATGCGATGAAAGATCTCATTCCTTCGCATGGGTAGTTGTCACTGGTCCTCTAGAAGATGTTCTAATTAAGCTTCAAATTGAGCCTGTGAAATATTTAAATATACATACATATATTAATATAAACATTTTATGTATGTATTGGTAATGAGTACAAGCACTTACTATCAATGCTGCAGCCTCTGGATCATTGTGATCACGAGTCCTCATCCACACCGACATTTTATCCGTCGGTGCACCTTGCTCCCGCAACTGTATATGAATAGAATATAAACACAAAACCGTATTAATTAAAAAAAATTAAAAAATGAATAATAAATACCTCATGTCGGATCTCAGACATGTGACAAGTCCCGAGCCTGTGAGGTGGTGCCTACAACGCTCAATTCTTAGAATGGCGTGTTGACACCTCCTACATTCAATTCATTAAAATTTCAAACAAATCACACATTCTTGAAAATATATATACCAGAATAAATATACAAACCGGAACACCCTCAGTAGACTAATATGAAACTAAATCACTCCACTGAGCCGGGAGAACACCTCTCGGGACTTTTTCCAGAATGTCTGGGGCACCCACATTTGGTACCGAGTGGTCTCTCTTAACTTTTCCTTTATAGTCTTTCCACATCTTACAGAATTTTCTCATACACACTGGCCGAAACTCATTGGGACATACTTTCAAATTTTGATACTAAAGAAAAAAATCACATATGTTATTATTTTTTATACATAGGGAATAATGTAAAATGGTCTTCTTACCTGAACCTCCCTCCAAAGACGATCTAATGTGTCCCGAGGGATAGAAGCCTAGTCAAATGTGTTCAATGGAAATCGATGTGGATCACGTATGATATGACCCAGCTGATGAATAAATTCCGGGGAATTCTGTCCCATAGGATGAAATACCTCACCAAATGAAACATCAAAATTCGTGTCTGAATTCCATGATAATATGTCATGACCATGAACTCTCCTACGAGAGGAAGAAGTAGTCGAGTTTGATCCTATTGAAAACAATTTTATATATAAAATGAAAGATGTTATAAATATATCTATATGTTTATCAATTACAGAAAAAATAGAGACAATGAAATTCAATCATACCTCGACCCTGAGACGTAGACGCCTCAGATGGATGATGTGGATCTTCTGCCTCTTCCCCTAACATGCCTGCATTCATGGAAAACATTAGTAAGGGGACTATTAAATGTTTCCAAATGATAAATTGGATTGTTTTAAAAAAAATCAAACTTGTACAGTTTTTAATCAATCAAAAAGGGATTGAATAATTAGTTGTGAATGAATTTTAAAAAATCTGAAAGTTAACAAAACAGATATACAAATTATGTACAAAACCAATCAATGCATAGCCAAATTTCAAATTGAATTAATAAAAATTCAAGCAGCACATGAACCAAATGAAGAATATAATAATGGGAAGATACACCGATAATAACATCAACATAACATGAGTTAAATCACCCAAAATATTTATAACTAAATAAAATTCCAAAAGTGAGGATTAAAACATACCAGGATTTATAAAATCGTTAGATAATTTATGATATCCTATGATGAATAGCGGGAAAACAATTATACCTTTCATTATAAATGAAAATCGATTGTTTCTCCTTCAACAGCTGCTCTGACCTGATAAATATATTTTTCACATTTAACTACGTTATGTTGATCAAGCTATTGGGAAAAAAAGGAACAATATCAGGTTTATCTTGTTCAAATACAAACACTCCTCGCTGAGACATTTTGATAACAACTTGCCAAATTGGATTCGAAGGCAAAGTAACGAAGAATTCTTGTTCCGCTTGTGATTTAAAAATGAAAGGTTCATTATCAACTCGTTCATTTCTGTATAACATGTAGTAAAAATTCACCAATGAAAACAGATATTGATCGACTTTACATCCACGCACTGGATCAACCCATTTACACTTTAACAATATATACTTCAACCCATGTGTGTATACAACTTCAACGATGTCTATCAATTGACCATAGTAATAACCAGAATCGACAAATGGACAACCGATGCCACTGTTTTGTGTTGCTCGTTTGTCATCAACATCTTTAATGTAAAATCGAAAATCATTAGAATCTATAGATTTATAACGACGAGCCGTTATAGATGGACCCTCATCCAGTTGGATAAATTCTTCAGTTAGCGTGGGGTCCCCTAACTCCCTCATCTTATGAACCTACATAATTCATAGAATTCAATAATGATGTATGCATAAATAAATTAGTATAATACTTCACTCATAATGAAAATCAATTTATACATACATAATCCATTAACCATTCATGAAAGGATGCATAATGAGACTGTTGAATTTGCAACTCAGTCGCACGATACATCTCTTCTTTTATCTCATTAACGCGTTTCCTGAAAATGATATCGCGATGTTTAAATGATCAACTTATGCAAAAAAAACATGTAAAAGTTAATAAATAAAAGTGATAAGATACTTACTACATTAATGGTGCAACAAATAGAGTATTGAACATGATATATCGATGCGCTTGTATCCACTCAATGTTGTCCATATCATATGTGGTTCTTTCTCCAACTGGACCATCATGAATCTGAGAGGGCTTATCTAATTTTGTTTCAACATCCATAATATATTTTTCACAAAAAGTATTACACTCATCCATCAAATAATAATTGCTATTGATGCCTCCAGGCGAGCTCTGTTGCCTACAAGTCGTTCCAATGTACTCAAATACCGCTCAATAGGATACATCCACCTGAATTGCACTGAGCCAAAATCCATTAATTCATCAGTTAGGTGCACTGTCAAGTGGACCATAACATCTAAAAATGAGGGGGGAATTAGTTTCTCAATGTGACAAAGCGTACGTACAATTCGGCCCTGTAAACTTTTTAAATCGCTCATTCGTTGATTACTTAAACCAAGCTGTCTAAAAAAATTCCTCATCTCAATCAAAAGCTGAACAACATTGGGGGATAAACAATCAAAAATTATGATTGGAATCAACTTTCGAAGAAGTATGTGATTGTCATGAATTTTCAACCCTTGCATGTCTTTCTCGTCAGATTCACACACATTGAAATATTAGAAGAGTAACCATCAGGCACCTTGAGCATCTTTAAAATGGAAAGAAATGTCTCTTTTTCCATTGTAGTCATCGTATACTATGCACCAGGAATATATGCCTTGTTTCCCTTAGCTAACTGTAAATGCAACTGTTTCCTTAAACCCATTTTTCCAAATCACGGCGTGCATTAACTTGGTCCTCTGATTTTCCACTGACCCATAAAATGGTCCACAATATGTTATCACAGACATTTTTTTCAATGTGCATGACATCAAAATTATGCCTCAGCATGTTAGTTTTCCAATATGGAAGACAATAAATAATACTTATCTTTTTCCAATTGTGATTGCGCTGCCTACCTGCAGCTCGAATATTACATACTGGAGGAGCCACCAAATCTCGAATTTCATATACCGTGCGGATGTTTTCTTCCTCAATCGGCGATAACATTTTGACTCATGTAATGATCTTTGGTGCTGGGATGAACTCTCTAGAACCATCAAATGCCACTCTGTCCTTTCTGAACCTGTGCTGATGGGGGAGAAAAATTCTGTGACCCATGTTTGCCCATTTTTTGGAATGCTTAAGCCATACAAATTTTTTACTTTTGTAGCAACATGTTCAAGAAAATTCCCCTTTCGTACTCCAGCCTGATAAATTTGCATAAGCTGGGAGGTCATTGATTGTCCACAATAAATCAGCCTGCAGTTTGAACATTTCTTTCATTTCACAGTCGGAAGTCATCACACTATCGCCCCAAAATTCATTCATCATATCAATCAATGGATGAAGGTAAACATCAATCTTATCCCCCAGACTTTTAGGTCCATCAATAAGAGTGGAATGTAATATAAATTGTTTCTTCATACAAAGCCACATAGGAAGATTATACAGAACCAACATCACGAGCCATGTGCTATGAGTTGCACCTACCATAGAATTGAATGGATTGAAACCATCTGCTGCCAATCCCAATCAGACATTACGAACATCTTTGGAAAAGTTGGGATGTCTCTTATCAAAATCCATCCATGCATGAGAGTCTGCCAGGTGGGTTAACATATCACTTTCATGAACTCTTTCTGTATCCCATCTCATTAAATTAGAAACTTTATCTGACATAAAAAATCTTTTCAACCTCGGTTTAAGGGGAAAGTAACACATTTGCTTTACGACAATGGGTTTCCCCTGAATCACAATATGAATTTGATGAGTCTGATTTCCCCTGTTCTCTTTCCACCTGGAAGGACCACAAACCATACAAATATCCAAATGGGCAGTTTCCTTTCTAAAAAACATACAGTTTTTTGCACATGAATCTATGGTCTCATATGTGAAACCTAAGTTCTCTATCAACTTACGAGCATGGTAATACGACTCGGGAATCTTAGTGTCGGCAGGAGGAACGTTTCTCAATAACACCAACAAAATGTCAAATGATGTGTCTGACCAATGATTAAAAGTCTTAAAATTCAACAACTCCATGATAAATGAAAATTTATTATAAGAAGTACATCAAGGATATAATTCTGTTTTCGCATCATCAATTGCTTCATTAAACCTCCTCGAATCATGATCTGCACTAGAGCGAAGATTTATCTTACCAGTCTTAAGATTCTGGATGTCAATGCCTTCAGGATCCAACCCACGTACCATTTCAGTAAGCATTTCATGCATTGGATCATTCATCCTTGCATCAACATCCATTTGAACTGTATCTGTATTTTTACAACACACATATTCTTCTCCATGACGAGTACAACTCTTATTATTTTTCAGAAATCCATTAAATAATAGGTGCTCGCTCACAGTATCTTGTGTGAATTTATATCTATTAGCACATTTTCTACATGGAAAACTAATATAGTCTCTTTCAAATCCTCAAGTGAAGTCAATAAACTGCATAATTCTATTGAAATATTCTCTAGATGTTTGATTTGGATGATCAATCCAACTCTTATCCATAATAATATCCCTATAACAAACATTTACACAAGACTTATTACATTTTAATTTTTCATATCAAATATATTTAAAATAAATACGAATTAATTGTTTGTGAACAATTTATAAAATAATAATGTAAGTGAAAGCCCATGTCATACCTGATTGCGCTACAAACCTATAAGGGAGGGGAGCTGAAGGCGGTGCTACGAGGGAGAGGAGAGGAAGCGGAGGGGAGCTGAAGCTGGAGCCGGTGTGGTGAGGGAGGGGACGGGCGGCGGTGATGACAGGGAGCCGGAGGAGAGGAGGTGGTGAGCTGGAAACGGTGCAACGAGGGTGGGAGGATGAGGGAGGGGACCGAGGACAGTGGAGCTGGAGTGGACGGGCGGAAGTGGCAAGGGGACGCGTAGTGGTCATGCGGGGAGGGAGGGGACCAGGCGGCGGCGGTGCGGCAAGGGAGAGGACAGTGAAGGAGGGGACGAGTGGCATTGGTGTGGTGAGGGAGGGGACGAAGACAGAGGGGACGGGGGCTGGCGAGGTGTAGGGGCGGTGTTCGGGGTGCGGGGGGGGGGGGGGGGGGGCGAGGGGGCGGAGGGATGAGGGAAGAGGTCAGAGGCAGGAGGGGATGGAGGACTAAGGCCAGAGGGTGGCCGGAGGGCTGTTGGAGGGCTTCCGCAGGGCTGCCGGAGGCGGGTGGCGGGAGGCCTGAGGGAAGAGGGAGGCCGGAGGGCAGCCGCAGGGTGGAGGGTGGTCGGAGACGAAGAGTAGAGGCGAAGGAAGCCCAGAAGAGATGGAGGGTAGGGTGGAGGGCGGCCGACGGAGGTCGGAGGGTGGGGCGGTAGAGGGCGGCCGACGGAGGGTGGAGGCCGAAAGGGCGATGTGGGATGACAGAGAGGGAGGGTGTGTAGCGGCCGGGGAGGGAGCATGCCGACCAGGGAGGGCGGCAGGGGAGGGAGTGTGACGATGATGAGGGCGCGCTGCGAGGCTCAAGGAGGGTTCGGGGGGGGGGGGAACCGAAGGCCCATTTTTTTGGGGGAAACCTAGAGACCGCCAATGGTGGTCGCTATTGGTTACCTATAGAGACATCCAATGGAGGTCTTTATAGGTAACGGGGCTCAAATCCTAGATTTATAGTAGTGAATTTCTGCCGGCAGGGCGATGACCAGAATGTTTCCCTTCCTCCTTCTGCTCCCTTCACTCCTGGCCGGAAGATGCTGCCCCGCAGATGTTGCTGAACCGGGCCAACACGCCGCTTTCATGCCCCAATCATACCGCAGTCAAGCCACTGTCACACTACAGTAATTCCGTGATTTGGACCTACTCTAGGATGACGCCCTGCGGTGGTTCTTAGTGATTGTATTCCATCAGTATTGTGATCAATGTTTAGACTAACTAATCACAATTTCTAATGGTGGGGCAATGACCGAAATGTCTCCCTGCCTCCTCCTGCTCCCTTTGCTCCTGTCAGGATGATGTTGCCCCTTGGATGTCATTGGGTCAGGCCAACACGCCACTTTCACGCCGAATTCATGTTGCTGTCACACCGCGGTTACGCCACAGTCACACCGTGGTCACGCCATGGTCTTGCCGCGGTCATGCTGCGTTCACGCCATAGTCACGCCTCGGTCACACCACGGTCACACCGTGGTAATGTCGTGATTTGGCCCTGATCTAGCCACATCCATCCCACACCAGCCCCCTTCCACATTCATTTTAGCCTGCTACCACTAGAATTCCAGCACGCAATGGCCCCCAGTGCCACCTTCGAATCACCCTGCACCATCCCCCCAGCACCTGAAACGATCCCCCTTCCACCAACATTTCATCCCCCTTCCACCTGCATCCGAGCCTGCACCAGCCCCCATCCACCTGCAATCCAACCCGCACCTGCCACCACACCAGACACCACCCCCATCCTCTAGCAAAACACTCATGACAGCCCTTTTCCACTTAAAAACTAGCACCAACCACAAGTTACATCCCTCACCAGCCCTCGAACTCCAACATCCCAGCCCGTACCAGCCCCTTCCACATGCCCAATAGACCCCATCCACCTACAGTCCAGCCCACACCGACCCCCTGCAACCTATTCCAGCCAACACAACCCACTACTACCCCCCTGCCGCCTGCCTTCCTACCCGCACGAGCCACTCCAGCCTAATCCAGCCACCACACCATCCCCATGCATCCTTCATTCCAGTATGCTTGAGAAAAACGCCATACAAATCAAAAAAAGTAAAGGTGAAATTGGACCCCCTTGTCTGATCCCTCTTTTCCTCAAAAAGTAGTCATGTAATAAATAAGTCTAGCATCTTTTCAAGGGACTTCTCCACTCATCTCCCCATCGAGGAGACAAATTATATTTACTCCATCAAGGCAGATATTTCATTTTTATGTTCCTAATAATACCATTTGATAAATCATACCAAGATGTGCAGGGGAGCAGTGGTGGGGTGTTTAGGGGGGCATGGGTTGGGTGTGTAGGGGGAAGGGGGTGTGTGCACGGGGGGTAGGGGTGGGGTGTGCAGGGAGGGATGGGGTGTGATCATGATACTAATTGATTCTAATTCCCTCAACTCATTTAGGGGATGTTAAGATGTCCTCATGTTGAAACCAAATGATGCCAATTTGTATCATCATTCTGTTTGGAATTACGACCTAAGATCTTTCACTCATCTCAATACACATGTTGAAAACATTCAAGTACATGTAGCAGGTTTTAGAAATCATCCTTGAGATCTCAAATTTCCTCAACTTCTTTTCAATGATTAATTCAATTTCTCCCCCTTAATTTCATACTTTATTTGGTCATTAATAGGGATGAGGGAAATGCATACCTCATCAACAATTTTTTTAAGAACTTTCCAGAAATTTCAGATTTCCATGGAATAAATAAGTCTGGAAGCTTCTCCGGGGTCTTCTCCACAAATCTCCCCATCGAGGAGACACACTATCTTCTCTTCATTAAGGAAGATCTTTCTTTTTGATGTTATTTGGAATACCATTTGATAAATCATACCAAAATGTGCAGGGGCTAGAGGTGGGGTGTGCAGGGGGGGCAGGGGTGGGGTGTGCAGGGGGTAGGGGGTGTGTAGGGGGTAGGGGGTGTTTGTAGGTGGGGAAGGGGGTGTGTGCATGTGGGGCAGGGGTAGGGTGTGCAGGGGTGGGGGAAATGGTGTGAACATGATACCAACTGATTCTAATTCCCATGAAACATTTAGGGTCTATTTAGATGACCTTAAGTTAAAACCAATTGATTCCAATTGATATATTCATTCTTTTTGGAATTACAACCTGAGATCTTCCACTCATCTCAATAAACATGTTGAAAACTTTCATGTACATGTAGCAGGTTTTAAAAGTAATCCTTGAGATCTAAAATTTCCTCAACTTCTTTTCATTGCATAATTGAATTTCTTCCCCTTAATATCAGACTTTATTAGGTAATTAACAGGGATGAAGGAAATGCATACCTCATCAATGATGTTTTCAAGAACATTATAGAAATTCCAGATTTGCATGGAATAAATATGTCTGGTAGCTTCTCAAGGGTCTTCTCCACTCATCTCCCCATCGACGATACACACTATCTTCACTTCATCAAGGAGGATATTTATTTCTGATGTTATTTGGAATACCATTTGATAAATCATAACATGATGTGCATGGTGGAAGGGATGGGGTGTGCAAGGGGGTAGGGGGTGTGAAGGGGGGTAGGGGGTGAGTGCACGGGGGGTAGGGGTGGGGTGTGCCGGGGGCAGGGTTGTGAACATGAATCCAACTGATTCTAATTCCCATGACTCATTTAGGGGCTGTTCAGATGTCCTCATGTTGAAACCAAATGATGCCAATTGATATGTTCATTCTTTTTGGAATTACAACCAGATATCATGCACTCATCTCAATACACATGTTGAAAACAATAAAGTACATGTAGAAGGTTTTAGAAATCAGCCTTGAGATCTCAAATTTCCTCAACATTTTATCATTGATTAATTCAATTACCCTCCCCTTAATATCATACATTATTCAGCCATTAACAGGGATGGGAGAAATGCATACCTCATAAATGATTTTTTTTCATGAACTTTCCAGAAATTCCAGATTTTCATGGAATAAATAAGTCTGGCAGCTTCTCAAGAGTCTTCTCCACTCATCTCCCCATCAAGGAGACACACCATCTTCACTCCATCAAGGAAGATCATTCCTTATGATGTTCTTAGGAATACCATTTGATAAATCATACCAATATGGTGACTTTTATTAGATCTTTAATAGTTATTCCACCTTACTTCCCTTCATTTTCTCTCCTCTTGAAAACTATTTTCCCCTTAGATTCCCTGCATTGTATGGAACACAAATAACACAAAAATAATAAATAATTAGAGATTACGGTGGATGTCCATTCTCATCAAAGTGATATGTTGGGTTGAGAATATTTTCTCAACCAGTTTGTCTGTTCCAATTTAGATCCATGTCTGGACGGACTCATCATCCATGCACTTCTGGATTTTGAAGGAGCCTTGGGCAGCATGGATTGCTTTCTTCCCTCCTCATGTGAGATTTTCTTTTTAAAATGATGACATAACACGGGATACTCCAGGATATATGAAAGGGATTTGTAGGAGGGTTGCTTTCCAACAGGGGGTTGTCAAGGGGGTCCAGCAGGGGGGGTTGTCTAGGGGGGTCCAGCAGGGGGGGCAGCTGTCCAGGGGGTCCAGTAGGTGGGCAAGTGGTGTGAAAGGGGGGTTCAAGGGGGTGTATGCAAGGGGTGAAGGGATGTGTGTGTGTGTGGGGGGGGGGGTCTAGGGGGTGCAGTGGGGGGTGTCCAACATGGGTGTAAGGGGGTGGGGGTCTCTAGCAGGGGTGGTGCAAGGGGGTCCAGCAGGGGGGGCTCCTGGCCAAGGGGGTCCAGCAGGGGGGGGGGGTACTATCCATGGGTTCTAGAAGGGGGTGGGGGGGGGGGGCTGTGGCCCAGGGGGTCCAGCAGGGGGGGACACTATCCAAGGGGGTCCAGCAGGGTTCATCACTATTCTTGTTCATTGAGTTATATTCTTTGTGAATATTATAAGATGTTTTGTTTTACCGTAATTTTAGGGGATGAGCACTACTATATTCTACTTGGGTTTTTGGGTTATTTTGAGATGGTTCTAGACTTATTTGATAATTTTTCTTATAGGGAGACTCATTTAAGTGTAGTTATGTGTTTTTTTATTTGGATTTGTTTAAATATTATTAGGTAAGTATCTTTCAAGTATAATTTAATTTGGAGGGGACTGGCAGGGGGCAGCGGGGAAACTGACAGGGGGAGGTGGCTGGCAGGGGGTGCAAGTGGGGGCTGGTTGGGGGGTGAAAGTGGGGGATGGCAGGGGAAGGGGGAGTGGAAACGGGCAGGGGGGGTGGAAGGACTGGGGGGTCTGGGGTGTCAAGGTTCTGGGGGGGGGGGTCTAGGTTCTATCCAGGAGGGTGGTAGGGGGTGGCTATCTAGGGGAGTGGATGTATGGAAAGTCCAGGGGGGATATATCCAGGGTCTGGGGGGTGTCCCGTTTGGGGGGGGGGGTTATAGGGTCTGTCAAGGAGGGTTGAGGTGGTGGATGTCCAAGGTAGTGGAGTTATGGGCTATCCAGGGGGTCTAGGGGGGTGTCCTGGGTCTATTTGGGGGGTCTTCAGGGTCTGTCCAGGGGGGGGGGGTTTCTAGGGTCTGTTCGGGGGGTGTCCAGGTTCCTTCTAGGGGGAGGGTGTCCAGGGTATGTCCAGGAGGGGGGCTATGCGGGGGGGGGGGGGGGGGGTGTCTAGGTTAGGTTATGTAGGATGGGGTGTCCAATGTCTAGGAGGGAGGGGTCTGCATGGGGGTGGGCTGCTGTAGGGGGGGGGGGCTGTGCAGGGGGTGAGTGGTATATTTTTATGGTTTTTCAGACCCTATATCCACAATTTCTAACTGGGAAAATAGGTCTATTACCATGGTTTCTAACAGTGGCTATAGGTCTAATGCCGCTGTTTCTAGTTGTGGAAATAAATTGTGTCCCTCTTCTAGTATAGCCATGGTTCTAAACCGTGGCTATAAAGATATTACCACGGTTTGAACCGTGACTATATACCTAAATCCACAGTTTGAACCGTGGCTGTATACCTAGATCCACGGTTTGAACCGTGGCTCTAGACCTATATCCATGGCTCCAAACCATGGATATATGTCTAGTCCAACAACCACGCCATACTTAGACACAGTTTCTCAAACCGTGGTTATTACCTATATCCATGGTTTTAAACCATGGCTATAGCCCTAATTTCCAGTAGTGATTATTTATTTTTATTTTTTATTATACATTCTATTATTATTAATACTGATCCCATGATAAGATTTAGTGGGTGATGTATCCCCATTGATTTACCTGAACCTTCACTGGTAGTCGATTGCCTCTCGTATAAGGGCATGCATGCATGGGGTCATGAGACATTTTGTCCCAGACCTAATTGTTTGGGTTTGGATGTTACATTATGCACATATTATTATTTATTTTTCATATAATACATATATGAGATATAATATCATGATTTTTCTTAAAATTATGGTATTTTATGTTCAATTTCAATGCCTCTCTTTTAATGGTATTTCATTTGAATATTTTCAAAATTCCTAATTATATTCCAGGTCTCAGTTATTATTCATTGAGACTTATTAAATTTTGTGCACCATGATTTATTTGTATGGTTCATTCCCCATGGTATAATTTTATCAAAAATTTGTATTTATTCGGATTTAATTTCCAAATCATGTTCCCTTATTCAAGTGGATATTGGTTCAGTTGTTGCCTTATTCAATAGTAATGATTTTTGGTAACCCACCATTCGTTCAATGAGTTATGTTTTTTATCTTCAACTTATTTCCCATAGGATGAGTAAACTCTACAATTTTTTATATTATGTGAAATTATATCATTTTTTACATTTAACTAGATACACCCATATTCAAATAATTTATGATTCATAGATTATGATTCCCATAATGGATATTAATATCTCAATTATCCTATCTCCACGTCATATTGTTTCATAATGAAATTTTATTTTCAATTCAATGGTTATCCCAGAAAATATTTTATCAGATGGTATATTATAATCCTCTTTGGGAAATTCATGTTATAGTAAAAATGATTGTTTTCTACCCTTACTATAAGCTGAGTTTTTAACAATGTTAATTTAAAAATTATAAAAATTGTTTCTTCTGTTTCACTTGTATATGTTTTATCTTCCTCTCCACATATCTACAAGATAAAAAATATATATCTTCAATGACATATTATTAAATTTTAAATTCAAAAATTAATTGTTTTCAATGGGTTTAAAATTATCTTTTGTAGAAGACTTTTGAATTTGAAGAGCTATATTATATTTATTTAAATATTTGAAATGCTTTCTAAAAACTATATTAATTTTTCGTTTTCATTTATATTTTCATTTTCAATTGGATTTACACTAATATTTTTTTATATCAACATTTATTGTAAAAAATTTATTTATCTTTTGTGTTAATGAATTCAAAGAACCGAAAAAATCCAATTACCAATCCCTTCTTCAGTGGAATCGTTCAAGCATTATTTTGAGAGGTTGTATTTCATTTCTTTCATTATCCTACTTGGATAATTTTTTTAACATTGGGGATATGTTCTATTAAAACCATTCACCACATTTCCTTGTATTTGATATGATCATGTCACCACTTCTATTGAACAAGGGAAAAGTATTGTTGTTTTCATCTTGTTATTCCAATATGGATGATTGTTGGCTAGATGACAATGTATTGTTTGATCATCCACCATCAATCTATAAACAGGTTTTGATTATGTTATCCATTTTATTGACATGGAAAAAAGGAATGAAATTTTAAATATTATTATTTTATTTATTTTTACTATTGAATAATTTATTATGAATTGTTGGAAACAATAATTTATTTTTATGGATTGGTTATGATCATTTTCCACATCTATTAACATCTATAAAAGTTTTTTTGATTTTTATCATATTATTATAATATTTATTATTATTGTAAAATACAGTTTAATTTATATAAGGAATTAATTATACCTAAATAAGTAACAGGTGGAGCATGATATTTTATATCCCATTAATTCCTCAAAAGGTATAATTTGACAAACATGTTTGTGTATTTTGTTGTATGCCTACATAGAACAACATATTTCCTTCTTGATTAGATCAAAATTATATGATCATGAAGTCTCTAATATGGTGTGGAATTAGAAATACAACAATAATAATTAAATCATTAATGAACATGGTATTATTATCAATATCGTTCTTCATTTTCATAGATATAACAAGCTTATTGTTTCACTATATTTTATTTATTATGATGATTAGTTATTCCTTCTATAATATTATTCGATGTTTGTGACATAATTACATTATTTGTATGTTTTCCTTTCTAGTAACAACCTGAGATTTTATAAGAATAATTCTTTTTAGTTTCATTGATGTCTTGTGTTGTAAGGTACACCAAAATTAGCTTGTCCTATATGCAACACCGTATTAGCTTGCAGTATATGCAACACTATTCTTGGATCGTGTTACACACAATTTCATGTTTGAAAAATTAATTATTGATTTTGTTTAATGTATAAATGAAATAATTTTTGATTATGTTATACGCAACACCAAACGGAACTCTCACTACACACAACCCTAACTTGTCTTTCATTACACGCAATCATGACCTTCTGTGATAGCGTGTGTAGTACGCAATACCATGTTTCACTAAAAGAGATATTATTATAATATTATTATGAACTAGCCGTTATGAATAGTAATACCCAATTTTTGAAATATTATAAATTTTATCTCTCAAAATGGACTTCATTTTTGGATTCGTAATATCGAAATTATCTTAGGGTGAATTTTTGGTATTTTTCTGAAAATATTCAATTTTTGATGAATAGAGAAAACACTAGGTTACTATTTAAAAACGGAATTTTTATTTAAATAATTATTTATTTTAATTAAATTTATTTTAGGTCACAAATTGATACATAATACCTATATAAGTTCAATGTAATTAATTGGAGTCATTTTATAATAATTTTAGATATATAGAAAGTTTATTGAACTTTTCACCGTCTTTTACCCACCTCCAAGGAGAATTTAAAAATTTACATAAAACATAATTTTACCACTTCTGTGAGTGGAATTTCAACAATCCAAGACATACAATTAATATCATAGATTAAAATGTGGTTCAATAAGATAAAAATAATTTTTGGTGAATAGTAACTTTTTACTTTTATTTACAACGGTAAAATGTAAATAGGGGAATTAAGGGTAAAAATGATATTATTATTACCCTAACACATGTCCTAATTCTATTGGATAAGTTTAATTCTACCCAAAACAACATTAGGATTAAAATATGACCATTTAGCTCCACTTGGATTAGATTAGGACATTTATTATTATTTTATTTAAAGAAGAGTTAAAAGAGTTAAAATCAAAGTTTAATAACTAAAACATTTTTAATATAGGGTTATACAAAAGATAAATTCGACAATAAATATTCATTAGAAAGATAAAAAGATTTCTTACATAATGTTATTTTATTTATAATCTTTAGACATTGAATAATTGAACTTATTTATGACACAATGATGATGCAATAATTGCCTTATTAATGAAATATTAACATAATTGATATTATAAATACCCAAATAAATGTAATTTGAGACTTTTGATGAAATCCAATTATTTTATTGGTTAATATCACATGTTATTATTGATTTAATTAACTTAGTTCGAACTAATAATGCTGTTATAAAAATCAATTACCAAATAGTGTCAAAATTGACATAAAATAGTTTTTGAAACAAATATTATATTATTAATTGGTATTCAATTCTGAAAAATCTAAGGTTCTGTAAAATGACTTATATAAGGTTATATATATTAATAAAGAAACACTTGGGGTTATTTTGTCTTGTTATAGTATGTTTATTAACCATATAGTGTAAGAAAACAAGAATACACGGTAAAAGTTAAATTATTTAACTTAGAGTTAAATCTAAATGATAAGGTTAAAATAGTAACCAAAACATGTCTAAAACCTATTGGTTGAGATTATTTAGACCCATAACCACTTTATATTCGAAATAAATAAATTTGGAGCCATTATAAACAGAATATGACTTTATTATAAAATAATATTTTAAGTGTTTTCCAAAAGTGCATCTCTCAACCCTTATAAAAGGGCACCTCCTCCCTCTTCTCTTTACACAATTTTTAGCCTTCATGCTAGGTAAAACCCTACCCATTTACCTTATCATCTTCCCTAGAAACATTATAGAGGTTCTTACCTCCTCAAAATACCAATTCTAGTTCCTTAAGAGGGAGCTTAAAAGAGGTGCGTTGAAGAAGAGGTAATCTCTTCTACTGATTCATTCACGTTTTCTTACTTCTTAAACATATTCTTCTTTAGTTGTTTCATTATAAAGTAATAACATCAGTATAAATAATATACTTATATGTTATTAAAAATATTAAACAACCCCATTTCACCTTTTATCCATCCTATGGAAAACGAAATCACCGCGCATGCGTACGTACGGAATACCGTCTATACGCCGTGGTGTAATCTGTTTTTCCACCACCTCCTTACTTGGATGGATATAATGGTGTAAAGAATAACTATATATGGTTAATATAAAATCATACTGATTATGAGATATTATATCATCCATACCAATTCAATTCAATAATTATGGGAACGATATCATCGCTTGTGCGTACGTACGGATTACCATCTCCACGACACGATGATATTCATTCTCCATGTTAACCATTCAAGAATCATTATAAAGTATATATAATGAATAATAATGAAATATATGACATGATAAAGCTACTATATTTATGTATATATATATATATATATATGTCATCTACTTACTTCCATTCACGCCAATAAGGAATGGAAAACATCGTTCATGCGTACGTACTGCCTACCGTCTCCATGAACGTTGTATTACATTTCATTTATCTATTTATAATATATATCTATATATATCTATACTGAATATATATGATATATAAATCATGATTTACATTTTGGAAGTTAGTAAATCATGATATAAGTAATAACAATATCAAGAACAATAATTCCAACCACGTGCAATAAATAAAACGATTTTACCCAAAATGCTGCTTTAACATAGAATTTACAAAAGAACGGGTAATATAAAGTCATAAGTGAACCATATATGATATAATAAAAATAATATGATTCTATAAATAGACAATGACATTATTTAAATCATTATACATGTGGTTTAGATACGTACGAAGCATATCAGACATAAGGTAAGAGATAACTTTTCCAATCTCATTTTTATCCGAGATTATTTATTCGTAAGTATTTACTGGGGTTACATTTATCATCCATGTCCCTTTTTTATAAAAATGGTTTCATGTATGTTTAATGTAATTTTTACCAATTTTTGACTTTTACTACATGGTATGTAAGGAATATTTCTTTTGTTTACCATACAAGGTACTTTTTGACTTTTCTGGAAAAAGTACGAGATGCATGTTTTTTTAACTTATACGGTATGAACGGATTTTTTAATGATTTCATAACGCCTTATTTTCTTATAGATTACTATACCTGATTTCATGACTATTTTCAACAAAATCCTTTTTTTAAATTTCATGGCATTTTGGGAAAAGAAAATGATTTTCAATTTGAAAGGATATTTTCCTGAAGAATTCATTTCAAGTGTTTTATCAAAACTATTTTCCATATAAAATGAAATTATTTCATATGTGTATGTTTCAAGTATAATGTATATATTATTTACATGGTTTTATTCTTCTTATGATGAAATGATGTCCATTTGTTTTATATGGATTATGTGATGATGGGATGATGTTTATGAAACCCATTTTATTCTTTGGGTTATGATTAATGATTTCTATTTATTTTGTGGCACAAGAAAGAATGATTTCATTATGAGATGGGTGGGACATATATATCCCTCCAATGCATTGGGTAAAGATTTATATCTCATGATATAGACATGGATGGAATGGTAAGTTAATCTAGTTCAGTGTTACCGGACTGGAATGAGGAGTGAACTCGATTCAGAAAGGGACTTTGTCCACTAAGATGGTCTTGGCAGCAATGCCTTGGCTACTATAGAAATCATATCACGTGCTTAATGGTTTTCCACAATTACATGTTTTATTCCCATGCTATTTTATCATGATGGATTTTAATTTATGATATATACCTTACATACTTCCATGGTTTATGTCTTTGCTCATGATTTTTATGTTTAGATTTTATGTTCATGTTTTTCCATTCAAATGTTTATAGATTGTTTTATGTTCTCTATGCATTACTTTACTGAGAATTTGAGCTCACCCTTTTTATGTTTTACTTTCCCCAGGATATAAATAAATGGTTTAGGTAAGAAAACCAAAGGGGAAGATCTTTATGGGAGATGTTGAAGATCTTTCACCATGATTAGAAGATTACGTTCCTAGTTTCCAAAGACACTAAACTAATATGGTCTTTGGGCGTCTGATTTTGTCATGTATTAAGTATTCCGCAATAGTAATGTAATGTCCATGGACATCAAGATTTGGGTCTCTATAGTTTGTATGAGAGAAATGTTTTAGTTAACCTTTGGAAACTAGGATGCAAAAACATTAGTGAAATCCCTAGAGATATTTCTAAGGTATGTCTACGGATGTACCTAAGGTTAAGTATACGTATCGGTTAGAGTCCTAGAATTATATTGATGATCAGGAATAACCTAGGGTGAACGTAAGGTGTCATGGATTAGAGAATTTTTGATTATTTATACATCACATATGTGACTTTTTATGATTATGTGGTTCCTCATTATTTTAACTCTTTCTTACACTACGGTTTCTGGTCTTTGTCAATTGAGGGAACAAGAAGGAATTCAGTTAGCATTGATTCTAATGGAAAAATTGGTGACTATGATCAATGAAATTGTGTAACGCCTGGAGAGAATGATATTCTGATAATTCCGAATCATTTATCTCGATATATTATTAACATGGTGAACTTTATTTGTATTCCTAAGTCATCAAATTAAAGGAAGATGGAATTTTATGCATGTTCACATGGTGAGGATCATAGAGAATGGAAGATTGAGATTTTTAAAGAAGGGAAGAAGAACCATGAGGAATACCTAAAATGGAGGGGAACATGTTATCTATGTGGAGAAAAGGGTCATAGAGTGACAAACTATTATGGATTCAAATGTCTTATCTGTGGAGAACGTGGGCATTAACCATCCCAATGCCCTGACCTAAGAAGTTACTTCTAAATCGAGGAAGGAACTATTCCATGCCAATCATTAAAGAGGGTGGATTTAAGGTATTATGTATTAGAATTAAATAAAAATGTTGTTGAGGTACTTTTATAGTATATTGAAATATCTGTGTATTGGTCCATTGTGTGTTTCTATAAGAATATGGTACCGGTAACCATGAAAATTGATTCAAATAATTTGGAATGCAGATGATATGCGCATAATTAAGGGATAAAAATAAAATAAATTGTTTGAAAGTATTCATGAGCTCCTGATTTATATATGGATTAAGTGATATCATTCTTTGAGTATATATAATATTTGGGATTTTGGTATGTGGAAAGAGTTAACTTTTGATACCACTCATGGTTTCACTAAGGTTCTGTGGTAATTCTTATTTCAAAAGAATACATGAATAAGGTATTCACATGTTTTAAATGTGACCAACAAGATATATCTTATGATATATTGGGGATAAATGATAGTTTTCACGTGCTTGTTATGTGACCTATTAAGTAATCATTTTCTTTATACTATGATATCAGAAAAATGAATTTTGGATAAGCCTAAAGATTGGAATATATTATGTAGGACATCAAATAGTATTGTTTAAGGCTATAAATTTTTGTTATAATAGTATTGTTTTAGAAAAAGGACAACCTATAGGACGGGTGACAACCCATCGCGTCGGACAAGGTTGCGGGAATTGAACCCACAACCAAAGTGCGACATGCCTTTATTTCCTACCCTTGTCCTACATGAAGTCCCTAGTTAGTAGAATCTATTTTTATTTTATTAAGCGGTATGATAGAAGAAGTATAAGTCCATTTTTGGAACTATATACTATTAATATAACCATAAGATAGACTTATAACTTTTTTGACCTTTTTTTTGAGCTAGATGGAATGACCCATCATTCTATCACATGAACTGCTAACACTTCAAGAGTGACAAATTCTACTTCAATTCTGTAAGAGATGAAGTGGAAATTGTTTAAGGCACAAACAATAGTGAGATTATACCAAAATAAAGTAAGTATTTCTTCTAATTCCACAATTCTTCAACAATAGGGAAATAATCTGGAGAACTAAAAACGTTGTTCTAGTACCCTCATACCCAATGAATTAGATGGTACCTTAAATCATCAAAAATTTAAGGCTTTGTGATTGTTGGATTTTTCATAGTCAGGTTCTCTACCACTCTCCAAAAATACTTGATGGTTATATTTCTCCTCCATATCCATATTTTCACCTATGATCTTCTACGTGGAAACCCAATGATGAGTTAATTTGGGTAACCGTTATGTTTCATAGTTCACTTTTTCAAATGATGTTTTAGTATTCCTTTTCACGATGTGGGTTTCTATGAAAGAAACATTCACGTAGTAAACAATTTATAACCTTGACGAATTTCGAGGGAGAAATTCATTTTAAGGGGGGTATAATGTAACAACCCAAGATTCTATGAGAACTATTCTTTTTAATTTCATTGATGTCTTGTGTTTTACGCTACACCAAAATTAGCTTGTTCTATACGCAACACCGTATTAGCTTGCAGTATACGCAACACTATTCATGGATCATGTTACACACAATTTCAAGTTCAAAATATTATGTATAGATTTTGTTTAATGTAAAAATGAAATAAGTTTTGATTATGTTATATGCAACAGAAAACAGAGTACTCAATACACGCAGCCCTAAAAAGGTTTTCAATACAGGCAATCATGACCTTCTTCGATAGAGTGTGTAGTACGCAATACCGAGTTCCATAAATGAGATATTATTATAATATTATTATGAACTAGCCGTTATGAATAGTAATACCAACTTTTGAAAATTTTTAAATTTTTTCTTTCAAAATGGACTTCATTTTTCGATTTGGAATATCAAAATTATCCTAGGTTAATGTTTTGTTATTTTTCTGAAAATTTTCAATTTTTGATCAATAGTTAAAACACTGGGTTACTATTTAAAAACCGACTTTTTATTTAAATAATTACTTATTTTATTTAAATTTAATTTAAGTCAAAAATTGGTACATAATACCTATATAAGTTCAATGTAATTCATTGGAGTCATTTTATAATAATTTAAGATATATAAAAATTTTATTGAACTTTTCACCGTCTTTTACCCACCTCCAAGGAAAATTTGAAAATTTACATAAAACTTAATTTTACCGCTTCTATGAGTGGAATTTCAAAAATCCGGTAAGCACAGTTAATACCAAGGAGTAAAATGTTGTTCAATAAGATAAAAATAATTTTTGGTGAATAGTGACTTTTTACTTTTATTTTCCACGGTTAAAAGTAAATAGGGTAATTAAGGGAAAAAATGATTTTATTATTACCCAAACACATGTCTTAATTATATTGGATAAGTTTATTTCGACCAAAAACAACCTTAGGATTAATATATGACCCTTTTGGTCCACTTGGATTAGATTAGGACATTTATTATTATTTTATTTAAAGAAGAGTTAAAAGAGTTAAAATCAAAGTTAATAACTCAAACATTTTTAATATAGGTTTATAAAAAAGATAAATTCGACTATAAATATTTATTAGAAAGATACAAAGATTTATTACATAATGGTATTTTATTTATAATTTTTAGACATTAAATAATTTAATTTATTTATGACACAATGATGATGAAGTAACTACCTTATTAATGAAATATTAACATAATTGATATTCTAAATACCCAAATAATTATAATTTAAAACTTTTTATCAATTCCAATAATTTTATAGGTTAATATGACATGTTTTTATTGATTTAATTAATTTTTTTGAACTAATCATTCTGTTATGAAAATCAATTACCAAATAGAGTCAAAATTGACATAAACTAGTTTTTAAAACAAATATTTTATTATTAATTGTTATTCTATTCCTAAAAATAAAAGTTTCGTCCAAATTACATTGATAAGGTTATATATATTAATAATGAACCACTTGGGAGTTCTTTTGGCTTGTTATAGTATGTTTATTAACCATATAGTGTAAGAAAACAAGAATACACAGTAAAAGTTAAATTATTTAACTTAGAGTTAAATCTAAATGATAAGGTTAAAATAGTAACCTAAACATTTCTAAAACCTATTGGTTGAGAGTATTTCGACCCATACCCACTTTATCTTCGAAATTAATCAATTTGGAGTCATTATAACCCGAATATGACTTTATTATAAAATAATATTTTATGTTTTTTTTAAAGTGCCCCTCTCCTCCCTTATAAAAGGGAACCTACTCCCTCTTCTATTTACACAATTTTGAGCCTTCACGCTAGACCCAAACCTGCCAATTTACCTTAAAAACTTCCCTAGAAACATTATCGATGTTCTGGTCTCCTCAAAAGACCAACTCTAGTGGCTTAAGAGGAAACTTAAAAGAGGCATGTCGAAGAAGAGGTAATCTCTTCTACCAATTCATTCAAGTTTTCTTTCTTCTTCGACTTATTCTTCTTTATTTTTTTCATTATAAAGTAATAAAATAAGTATAAATAATATACTTATATGTTATTATAAATATTAAAAAACCCCATTTCACCTTTTATCCATCCTATGGAAAACGAAATCACTGCGCATGCGTACGTAAGGAATACCGTCTCCACGCCGTGGTGTAATCTGTTTTTCCACCACCACCATACATGGAAGGGTATAATGGTGTAAATAATAACTATATATGGTTAATATAACATCATAATGATTATGAGATATTATATCATCTACTTCAATTAAATTCAATAATTATGGGAATGATATCATCGCTTGCGCATACATACAGATTACCGTCTCCACAACACGATGAGATTAATTCCCCATGTTAACCATTCAAGAATGATTATAAAGTATATATAATAGATAATAATGAAATATATGACATGATAATACTTTTATATATATATATATATATATATTTCATCCAATTACTTCCATTCAAGTCAATAAGGAAAGAAAAATAGCGTTCATGCGTACATATGGCCTACCGTCTCCATGAATGGTGTATTTTATTTCATTTATCTATTTAATATATATATATATACAGAATATATATGATATATAAATCATTATTTACATTCTGGAAGTAAGAAAATCATGATATATGTAATAATAATGTAAATAACAACAGGTCCAACCACATACGATAAATAAAACAATTTTACTAAAAATGCTTCATTAACATGGAATTTACAAAATAACGGGTAATATAAAGTCATAAGTGAACCATATATGATATCATAACAATTAATATGATTCTGTAATAAGTCAATGACATTATTTAAATCATTATACTGGAGGTTCAGATATGTACGAAGCATATCAGACCTAAGGTAAGGGATAACTTTTCCAATCTCATTTTTATCCGAGATTGTTTATTCGTATGTATTTACTGGGGTTATATTTATCATCCATGTCCCTGTTTTATAAAAATGGTTTCATGTATTTTTAAAGTCCTTTTTACCCATTTTGACTTTTAATACATGGCATGTAAGTAATCTTTCTTTGGTTTACCATATGAGGTACTTTTTGACTTTTCTGGAAAAAGTACGAGAAGAATGTTTTTTTTAACTTTTACAGCATGAACAGATTTTTTTTACGATTTCATAATGCCTTATTTTCATGAAGATTACTATACAAGATTTCATGACTATTTTCAAAAAAATCATTTTCATTTAAAATTTAATTCCATTTTTGGAAAAGAAAATTATTTTCAATAAGAAAGGATATTTTCGTCAAGAATTCATTTCAAGTGTTTTATCAAAACCATTTTCCATCTAAAATGAAATTATTTCATATGTGTATGTTTCAAGTATAATGTCTCTATTATTTACATGGTTTTATTCTTCTTATGATGAAATGATATCCATTATTTTCATATGGATTATGTTATGATGGGATGATTTTTATGAAAACCATTTTATTTTTTGGGTTATGATGAATGATTTATGTTTATTTGGTGGAACAGGTAAGAATGATTTCATTATGAGATGGGTGGGACCTATATCTCCCTCCAATGAATTGGGTAAAGATTAATATCTCATGAGATAGACATGGTAGGAATAATAATTTAATATGGTTCAGTGTTACAGGACTGGAATGAGGAGTGAACTCGATTCATAAAGGGACTTTATCCACTAAGATGATCTTGGCAGCAATGCATTGGATGCTATAGAAATCGTATCATGTGCTTAATGTTTTTACACAATTACATGTTTTAATCCCAAGCAATTTTATCATGATTTATGTTCCTTTATGATATATACCTTACGTACTTCCAAGATTTATGTCTTTGCTCAAGATTTTGATGTTTAGATTTTATGGTCAAGTTTTTTCACTCAAATGTTTCTAGTTTGTTTTATGTCCTCTATGATTTCCCTTACTGAGCATTTGAGCTCACCCTTTTTATGTTTTATTTTCCCCAGGATATTAAGAAAGGTTTTAGGTAAGAAAACCAAAAGGGAAGTTCTTTATGGGAGATGTTAAAGATCTTTCACCATGATTAGAAGAGTACATTTTGAGTTTCCAAAGGCACTATACTAATACGGTCTTTGGGCATCTGTTTTTTTCATGTATTTAGTATTCCGTAAAAGTAATGCAATGTCCATGCATGTCAAGATTTGGGTCTCTACATTTCTGATATTTTGAGATCACCCGTTCTTAGCATTCATTTTCCCAAATTAATGGGAAAATGTATTTCACATAATTTGAATAATAGGAAAATTCATGTCAAGAATTTGTTAGAGATATTATCAATTTATTATTCACTAATTATTTTCCTTGGTAGTGGAAAAAATATCCCTCTATTGAGAAAGACCAGGGTTTTGTTAGTTTTTATTATTTCCTATTTCCCTAAATCCCTAAACCTAAATATTCATGGGAATGTTTATCATGGAATATTTATTTTATGTCACGTAATTATGGGATGGTTATACCATGGAATTTATAGTTTTTAACAAATCCATCAAGTAAGGTTTGTATTTAGGGCACTAAGATCAACAATATTGGTTATGGTAATCAGATTTGATATTAGATAAGTGTTTAGATAAATTTGGAGATTATAATGTTTGTTGATAATAATATAAGGGGTGATATTTTAGGGATTGTCATACCTTAATATGTATATATAATGTTCTGGGATAGTTAGTGATTTAATGTTAATTTAATAATTCAAAATTAATTTAGGGATTAAAATAATACAACTTTTTTTAAAACCCTAGGGATAAGGCTTTGAATAAATATTAAGTAACATATAACATACCAGTTTTTTGGTAATGCATAGATTATGGGGTTCATTTTAAATTACACCCCTTTTTTGACACTACAAGTGGAAGGTGGATCGACCATAAAATTTCCTAGGGTTAACCACCTCAATAAGAGAGGATTGATTATTAACTCCCTTTTCATCTAGTATATAACAATATGGATTAATTTCCCTCTTATTTTAGACCTCCCATGTGATTGTATTTGGTTCATTCACATTTAGTTATGAACAATTATGTTGGATTTGAATATATTTAGGTTATATAACATAATTCGAATGTTGACCATGGATAACATAGATTGAAAGATAGAGATTCATAAGTTATGGTAAATATTAATTAATATGGTCTATCCTTGATAAATGAAATGTAATTGCCTATAATTCCATGTAATATTTTATTTAAAAATTAAATGGGATTTTACGAAAATATGCTCTGAGACGACACGTAATTCTGGGGCCTGGAGTGTCCGAAATGGAATTTTGGAATTTTTTAATTTTATTAAATAATCATGTGAGCGGGTTTTTCTATCCTTCCAACAAATTCCTAAATCGAAAATCGAAAGGCCCTTTTGTACTCAAAATTGTGGGATTAACCATGAAAGGACTTAACTATGATAGGAACAGGTTAACTGAAAAAGTTATTTTTCGAAATTTTAAAGAAAAAGTTAATGAAAATAAGCATGATTTTATTATTTTTTTGAAAATTAGAAACCATTGCATGAAACAATATGCCACCCGAGCATAAGTGATACATTGTTGCATTTATGAAACAACATAACGATTATATTACTCAACATAAAAGAAACCTTATGATGGGTTTCTAAATTAATGAGGTTTTGGGGTTGGAGAAATAGAGTTGGAATTGGAATTTTTTGATGGACGGAAGAGGGTTTCTCTCTGAAAATGAACGCTAATGAATAGAGAAGTAGCAACAATAAAATTGGAGATCGAATCTGATACTGAAGATCGATGAGCCCCAATGATGACAGACCAACCATTTGGATCAAACGTAGATGAACGACATCAACATGAAGATGTTCTATGTTAGTGAAATAACTGAATAGAAGTATGTGTTGTTATTTGAATTTATCTTCCCCTTTCTTGGTTTTAAAGGATGAACACAGATCAACCCAAAAATATGTTAACCCACCATTTGATTGTTCATGTGGGAGGGTTATCTTAGTGGGATTTTAATGTAATATCTTCATAATGATTTTTTGGTTAACCATTTTAACGAAAATAAACATGATTGTTACAAACACCAATAATGGTCTATTCAATATTTATTGATTTGTTGATTTTCCTCCCTCCATTATTCGTTCTTTTAGGGAAGCTTTCACATGGACCATAACTCAATGAATTATAACTGATCAATCATTGTGAAATAAATCCTTAGTGTAGCAATTTGATATTCTGGATTCAGCATGGACATGGAACAAAGATGGTGTGAAGATGATGGTTGTGAACGGAAGGTGGTGGTGTAGAAAATAACGCCACTCGAATGAATTTTTGTCTGGATGGATCACAATGAAGATTTAAACATTAGGTAGTGATGAGGGAAATCTAAGGGTTCATAAATATCCTCTGGATCGAATAACAGACCACTGTAACACATCTTTTGGTAGAAAGAAAATTATTTCGGTGGATGTGGTTGCATGCCGGACTGCGGGGTGGCGCACTGTTGTGGAGTTGGCGGGAGAAACAGCTTTGCTGCCATGTAATAGAAGTCGTGGCCTTCATCCATGACACCACCTAAACATGTGACATTACCATAGGACACAATGGAAGATTTGGTCTTCGATGCAGACCGTTTGATTGATGGGGCGGTGCTAGCAGGAGCCACCTAGGGAAATAACAGATTCTATTTTACCGCGTCTTGGATGGGAATCTTGGCCCTCAATTGTGGGTCGGGCATGCGCTGGTAGGCTTCCCCCAGCTAGCAGGTCGGGACATGCCTAGTGGGCCTAGTCAGACCTAGGTCGGACCTAGGTTTGGTCGGTGGACTAGATCCGGGTCGGGTCGGTCCGACTGGGTCAGACCGGACCCAGACACAACTGTCCCCTTTTCGAAATAATGATTATAACATTTAAACTGGATGTTTGTTTTAAGAGATATTTATAGCATTGAAACCCTTTTGATTAGTTAGTCCTTTTGGAATGATCTAAAGATACCTTCATTGATGTTGAAATACAATGATTGGCTTGAGGAGGAGATTCTCTTGGAATCAAGTGTGCTTTGTGCTGGAATCCTCCAGCTAGCTCAGACCTGAGGACTAGTGACCATTTGTGGATCATCTCATAGTGGTACCACGTGGATCAGTTCTTAAAGTGTAGAGACCCGAAGCTTAACGTACATGGACATTACATTACATTTGCGGAATACTTAGTACATAACAAAAACACACACACAATGATCGTAATAGTTTAGTGTCTTTGGAAACTCGGAATATAATATTCTAATCCTGGTGAAAGATCTTCAACATCTCTCATAAATACTTCCTTTTTTTAACCTAAAACCCTTCCTTATATCTTGGGGAAAAGAAAACATGAAAGGGTGAGCTCAAATGCTCAGTAAGGGTAAACAAAAGAAATATCAATCACATCATATACATAAGCACATAACTTTTGGAAATCTTAAACGGTAAAAGAGATCATAATTTCATAACCTGGAATAACTCATGGCAGTGAAATGTAATCACAATAATCATAACATAAAACATTAAACTTTGTGGCATACATACATAATCATATAGAATCATTTGTTGTTAGTCAAGACACATTTCCAAGACTATCTTAGTGGAAAAAGTCCCTTTCTGAACCGAGTCACCCTCGTTTCAGTCCTATTTCCCTGAACCGGTATAACCTACCATTCCATCCATGTCTATCTCATGAGATATAAAATCTTTACCCAATGCATTGGAGGGATATATATGTCCCACCCATCTCATAATGATACCATTCTTATGTGTGCCACAAAATCATACATCATACATCATTGCATAACCCATGTAATAAAAATGGGATTCTTAAACAACATGACATCATAAAACAATTCATATAAGATAAAGGAATTCATAAAAATAATTCCATCACAACATAATAAAATCAATGGAATAATAGGGATAGAAACAGAACCCTTTATTATCTTAGATGGAAAATAATTTTGATAAAACACTTGAACTTAATTCTCGAGGAAAATATCCTTTCTACTTCAAAAACAATTTTCCTTTCTTAACATGTCATACAATTTTAAACTAAAAGAAGTTGAAAAAAATAAACTTGAAAACTTGTAAAGGAAGATTCTTGGAAATTTTGTTTTAAAAGTCCATTCATGCCGTATATGTTAAAAAACATTCTTCTCGTACTTTTGTCGGAAAAGTCAAAAAAGTACCTCGTACGAAAAACGACAAAAGAGTCCTTTCATATCTTTTACTAAAAACTCACTAAAGGGTAAAAGTTGATATAAAATATTGTATAATGATGTAAATAATATATATTGAGGAAACATGGATGTGGATGATAAAATACACCCTAGTAAATACCGAAGTATAAACAATCTCGGATAAAAATGAGATTGTGATATTTCCCTTACCTTCGGTTCGATTTGCTTCGTAAGTGTCTGAACCTCCTGTAATAATGATTCAAATCATGTTATTGACTTATTCCAGAATCATATTCATTGTTATTATATCATATATGGTCCACTTATGACTTTATATTACCCGTTCTTTTGTAAATTCATGTTAAAGTAGCGTTTTGGGTAAAATCGTCTCATTTGTCGTTCGTGTTTTTAACTTGTAATTATTAATATGATTACATGGATCATGATTACTTATATCCAGAATGTAAAAAATGATTTATATATAATATATATTCAGAATATATATATATATATATATAATATATCGATAAATGGAATGAAATACACCGTTCATGGAGATGGTAGTCCGTACGTACGCATGAACGCTGTTTTCGTTTCCTTATTGAAGTGAATGGAATTAAGTAGATGAAATACATATAAATTTACATAAGTCCAGTATCATTATTATGTAATATATTTAATTAGTACTTATTATATATAATTTATAATCATTCATTAATGGTTAATCATTGAGAATGAATCTCATCGCGTCATGGAGACGGTAGTCCGTACGTACGCACGAGCGATGATATCGTTCCCATGGTCGTGGAATTGTGTTGAAGTGTATGTAGACTATTTCAGTATCAATATCAATTTATAATAATAATATATAGTTACTCATTACACCATTATACCCATCCTATTAAGGTGGTGGTGGAAAATAGATTACACCACGACGTGGAGACGGTATTCCGTACGTACGCACGCGCGGTGATTTCATTTTTCCGTAGGATGGATAGAAGGTGAATTAGGGTTGATTCATATTTATAATAACATATCATTATGTAAGTAATACTGATGTTATTACTTTGTCATGAAACAACTAAAGAAGAAGAAGTTGATGAAGAAAGAAATTGAAAAGATCGGTAATGGATACTACCTCTTCTTTGAAATGCCTCTTTGAATCCTCCACATAGGGTACTAAGATTGGTCTTTGAAGAAGACCAGGACCTTTAGGATTATTCTAGGGAAATGGAGAAGGGATTTTGGCTGGGGTTGGACGAACTTTAGTGCTCAAATTGGTGTGAGGAGGAGGGTGAGGAGGTGTCCTTTTATAAGGGAGGAGAGGGGCACCTTAGGAATATCTCAAAATATTATTTTATATTAAATTCAAAATCAGTTTATAATGGTTCAAAAGGGTCTTATTTCGAATCTAAAGTGGGTATGGGTCGAAATACTATCAACCAATAGTATTTAGACAAGTTTAGGTTATTATTTTAACCTTATCAATTAGATTTAACTCTAAGTTAAATAATTTAACTTTTACCGTGTCTTTTTGTTTTCTTACACTATATGGTTAATACACTTACTATAACATGTCAAACGAACCCCAAATTGTTTATTATTAATATATATATCCTTATCTAAGTCATTTGGCCGAACCTTAGATTTTTAGGAATAAAATAACAATTACTAATATAATATTTGATTTAAAAACTATTTTGTGTCAATTTTGACTCTATTTAGTAATTGATTTTTGTGAAACTCATAACAGAATGATAAGTTCGAACAAAGTTAATGAAATCAATACTAATATGTCATATTAACCTAGAAAATTAGTTTAATTCATAAAAGGTTTCAAATTAGATCTATTTGAGTATTTATAACATCAATTATGTCAATATTTCGTTAATAAGTTAATTACTGCATCATCTTTGTGTCGTAAATAAATTAAATTATTTGATGTCTAAAAATTACAAATAAAATACCATTATGTAGGAACGCTTTTTATATTTCTAATGAATATTTAAAATCGAATTTATCTTATGTATAACCCTATATTAAAAATGTTTTAGTAAATAAACTTTGATTTTAACTCTTTTAACTCTTCTTTGAATTAAATAATAATAAATGTCCTAATCTAATCCTAGTGGACCAAAATGGTCATATTTTATTCCTAAGCTTGTTTTTGGTCGAATTACACTTATCCAATAGAATTTGGACATGTGTTAGGGTAATAATAATATCATTTTTACCCTTAATTACCCTATTTACTTTTAACCGTGGTAAAAAAAGCAAAAAGTTACTATTCACCAAAAAAATTATTTTCATCTCATTGAACCAAATTTTACTTACTGACATCAACCGTGTCTCTCGGATTTTTTGAAATTCCACTCACAGAAGCGGTAAAATTAAGTTTTATGAACAATTTAGTTTTTTTAACTACCACTTAGTGGTTTCACTATTCATCAAAAATTGAATGTTTTCAGAAAAATACCAAAAATTAGGCCTAAGATATATTTGATATTATGAACTCAAAAACGATGTCTATTTTACCAAATTCAAAACATATCAGTTTCATTAATTAATTTAAAAATTAATTACCGTCGTCAAAACAATTAGCGTGTTTTTAAGAGATAATAACTATCAAAAGATTGACAGTTGTTTATAACTGGTTTGAATGTGAAATTACATCCAATGACCAACATTGTATTAAATTTTAAAAATATATTCTAAATATACATTAAAACCACTGAAATTAAAAATTTATCACTATTAATTATTTCGATTTAAAAAGTTGTTTTTAATTATAATTTAGTAATTTTCACTATTCGTCAGAATATGAAAGTTATCCGAAAAGTACCAAAATTTCACCCTAAGCTAATTTCGATATTCCGAATCCAAAAATGAAGTCCATTTTAAAAAAATAAAATTTACAAAATTTCAAAAAGTGGTTATTACTATACATAACGGCTAGTTTTAATAATATTTTAATAGAATATCGTTGTTTAGCGAAACATGGTGTTGCGTACAACACACGCTATCGTGAAAGGTCGCGATTGCATGTAATTCAAGCCAGGTCAGAGATGTGTGTTGTGAAAGCTCCTTTTGGTGTAGCATATAACACAAGACATTAATGAAATTAAAAATAATATTTTTCATAAAATCTCGGGGTGTTACATTCTACCCCCCATAAAATGAATTTCGCCCTCGAAATTCGTCGGGGTTATAAATGGTTTACTATTTGAAAGTTTCTTTGATAGAAACCCACATTGTAAAAAGGAATACCAAAACTTATCTTTAAAAACAAAAGTATAAAACTTAATGGTTACCCAAGTTAACTAATCACTGGGTATCCACATAGGAGAACATAGGTGAAAATATGGACATGAAAGAGAAATCTAACCATCATGTTCTGATGGAGAGTGGTAGAGGATATGGCTATGGAAAAGCAAACAATCACAAATCCATAAATTTGTGACGATCTAAGGTAACATCTGATTAATCAGATATAAGAGCACTAGGAAAACATTTTTGGTTTTCAAGATTGTTTCCCTAAAGTTGAAGAATTTGAATTAGAATAAATACTTAATTTATTTTGGTACAATCACACTGTTGTTTGTGCCTTGAACAATTTCCACTTTATCTCTTAAATAAATGAAGCTGAATTTGTTATTCGTGAAGTGTTAGTAGATCATCTGATAGAATGACGGGTCATTCCATCTGTCTCAAACAAAAGGTTAGCAAAAGTTATAAGTCCATCTTATGGTTAATCATATATGGTTCGAAAAATGAACCTATACTTCATATATCATACCAATTAATAAAATAAAACTAGTTTCTACAAACTAGGGACTTCTTGTAGGCCAGTGGTCGGCAATAAAGGCCAGTCACACTTCAGTTGTCGGTTCGATTCCACAGCCTTGTCCGACGCGATGGGCTGTCGCCCGTCCTGCAGGTTGTCCTTTTTCTAAAGCTATATTACTATAACATCCCATCAATAATATCGAAAAACGTTTTATCCTAACTTATGTCCAACATAATCCATTCTAAGCTTATCTAAAATACTTCGGTCCAAGCTCATAGTATAAAGAAAATGGTTACTTGAAATGTCACAGAACAATTACGTGAATTCCATCATTTATCCCCCATATGTCATAACATATATCTTGCTGGTCAAATTACAAACATGTGAATACCTTAATCATGTATTCTCTTGAAGAATGAATACCCATTTAACCTTAGTGAAAACATGAATGCAATTAAAAGTTAACACTTTCCACATACCAAAATCCTCAAAATTCTATATACTCAAACCATGATATCACTTAATCCTTATATCAATCATGAGCTCATGAATACTATTAAACATTTCATTTTCTTGTTTTCCCTTCATTATGCACATATCATCTTATTTCCAAAAATATCTCAATCACTTTGAATACCACATTAGACCAATACATAAATATTCCAATAATCCATGATACGACATTATTTTGGAATCCCATTACATAAACACTTAATCATTCCACCACATCGTTGTCATATTCAACATTGCCAATAGTGATCACATGTGACTTCCCTTTGTCCTTTGCCTTAAGCGGTTGCTCATGTCGATCAACACTAACCCTTGGATTAGGGAATTTATTAGCATAATGCCCAATTTCCTTGCACTTTAACCATTGAATTGTTGGTGGTGCGTTCTCTGCAGTGTTTGCTTTGTTCACATCATTAGAAACCCTTTTTCCATTACATTGACACTCAGATTCTCGATGACCTTCTTTTACAAACATAAAACATTTTCTAGTCCCTTTAAGACAATCTCCACCATGCTTCTTTCCACACTTTGTGCATAAGGTAACATTCATCTTTTTTTCACCATTATTCTGTGATTCCTCCTTGAACTCTATCTTTCGTTTCTTGTCAAAACCATGAGATGGATATGTAACAAAAACTTACATTTCTACCTTGATAGCACAACGCACAATTTCTTCATAGCTACTGAAGTCTCTTAATGATAATGCCCTACGAAGACTTGGTTTTAAGCCACTGAAAAATCGATCAACTTTACTTTCAGGTTGGATGATAATGCCAGATGCATACCTTGCAAGTCTTGTAAAATTCGATTCGTATATACCAACAGATTCATCATCCTTCTGCTTCAGCTCAAGAAACTCCTTTTCCATCTTTGTTCTAAGAATACAAGGGAAGTACTTAGTGAAAAAAAAGTTCTTGAACTCGTCCCATTCCATGGACTCAATTTCATCTCTTGGCCTCGTATTCTTGATAAGATTCCACCATTGATCAGCTTCACCTTCCAAACGATATACTACTAAGATGACTTTATCATGATCAGAACATTGAAGAATTGAAAATATCTTTTCAGTGGTACTGATCCATTGTCCAGAAACAAGTGGATCAGAAGACCCACTGAAAGAAGGTGGACGTTGCCTCATGAAGGACTCAATAGAATATTATTCCCTTCTCTGCTCATTTGGAAGTCCAGAATGATTCATAGCTTGTGTAATTATAGCAATAAGATTTTGCACTCCATCTCCCATAACATTTGTTTGTTCAGGAGGGAAATCATTGCATTGTCCATTGCATTGATCAACACGGTTCTTTCGGGTTCCAGCCATCGTCTAAAACCCAAAAAGAATAGTGTGAGAGGCAAAAATCATGCTAGGGAAAAGAACATTATAAAGGGGGAGTATCCTCAATATCTAACTTCTTAGGTTAAATTCTATGATCGTTAGCGTAATTCTAGTACTATAACCTATACGTATACTTAACCTTAGGGACATCCCTAGACTTAGACATACCTTAGAAATATCTCTAGTGATCTCACTAACGTTTTCGCATCATAGTTTCCAAAGGTTGACTAAACCTTTCCTCTAATACCAACTGTAGAGACCCGAAGCTTAACATACATGGAAATTACATTACATTTGCGGAATACTTAGTACATAACAAAAACACACACACACGGATCGTAATAGTTTAGTGTCTTTGAAAACTCGGAATATAATCTTCTAATCCTGGTGAAAGATCTTCAACATCTTCCATAAAGATCTTACTTTTTTTTAACCTAAAACCTTTCCTTATATCCTAGGGAAAATAAAACATGAAAGGGTGAGCTCAAATGCTCAGTAAGGGTAAAAAAAAGAAATATCAATCACATCATATACATAAGCACATAAATTTTGGAAATCTTAACCGGTAAAAGAGATCATAATTTCATAACCTGGAATAACTCATGGCAGTGAAATGTAATCACAATAATCATAACATAAAACATTAAACTTTGTGGCTTACACACATAATCATAGAGAATCATTTCTTGTTAGTCAAGACTCATTTCCAAGACTATCTTAGTGGACAAAGTCCATTTCTGAACCGATTCACCCTTGTTTCAGTCCTGTTTCACTGAATCGGTATAACCTACCATTCCAGCCATGTCTATCTAATGAGATATAAAATCTTTACCCAATGCATTGGATTTAGATATAGGTCCCACCTATCTCATAATGATACCATTCTTATGTGTGCCACAAAATCATACATCATATATCATTGCATAACCCATGTAATAAAAATGGGATTCTTAAACAACATGACATCATAAAAAAATTCATATAAGATAAAGGAATTCATAAAAATAATTCCATCACAACATAATCAAATCAATGTAATAATAGGGATAGAAGTAGAACCCTTTATTATCTTAGATGGAGAATAATTTTGATAAAACACTTGACCTTCATTCTTAAGGAAAATATCCTTTCTACTTCAAAAACAAATTTCCTTTCTTAATATGTCATACAATTTTAAACTAATAGAAGATGAAAAAAAATAAACTTGAAAACTTGTAAAGGAAGATTCTTGGAAATTTTGTTTTAAAATTCCATTCATTCCGTATAAGTTAAAAAAAACATTCTTCTTGTAATTTTGTCAGAAAAGTCAAAAAAGTACCTCGTACGAAAAACGACAAAAGATTCCTTTCATATCTTTTACTAAAAACTCACCGAAGGGTAAAAGTTGATATAAACTATTGTATAATGATGTAAATATTACAAATTGAGGAAACATGGATGCGGATGATAAAATACACCCTAGTAAATACCGAAGTATAAACAATCTCGGATAAAAATGAGATTCTGATATTTCCCTTACCTTAGGTCCGATTTGCTTCGTAAGTGTCCGAACCTCCTATAATAATGATTTAAATCATGTTATTGTCTTATTACAGAATCATATTAATTGTTATTATATCATATATGGTCCACTTATGACTTTATATTACCCGTTCTTTTGTAATGTCATGTTAAAGTAGCGTTTTGGGTAAAATCGTCTCATTTTTCGTTCGTGTTTTTAACTTGTAATTATTAATATGATTATTTGGATCATGATTACTTATATACAGAATGTAAAACATGATTTATATATAATATATATTCAGAATATATATATATATATATATATAATATATCGATAAATGGAATGAAATACACCGTTCATGGAGACGGTAGTCCGTACGTACTCATGAACGTTGTTTTCGTTTCCTTATTTAAGTGAATGGAATTAAGTAGATGACATACATATAAATTTACATAAGTCCAGTATCATTATTATGTCATATATTTCATTAGTACTTATTATATATACTTTATAATCATTCATGAATGGTTAATCATTGAGAATGAATCTCATCGCGTCTTGGAGACGGTAGTCCGTACGTACGCACGAGCGATGATATCATTCCCATGGTCGTGGAATTGTGTTTAAGTGTATGTAAACTATTTCAGTATCAATATCACTTTATAATAATCATATATAGTTACTCATTACACCATTATACCCATCCTATTAAGGTGGTGGTGGAAAATAGATTACACCACAGCGTGGAGATGGTATTCTGTACGTACGCACGCGCGGTGATTTAATTTTTCCGTAGGATGGATAGAAGGTGAATTAGGATTGTTTCATATTTATAATAAAATATCAGTATGTAATTAATACTGATGTTATTACGTTTTTATGAAACAACTAAATAAGAAGAAGTTGAAGAAGAAAGAAATTGAAAAGATCGGTAATGGATATTACCTCTTCTTTGAAACGCCTATATGAATCCTCCACATTGGGAACTAATATTGGTCTTTGAAGAAGACCAGGACCTCTAGGATTATTCTAGGGAAGTGGATAAGGGATTTTTGCAGGGGTTGGCCGAGATTGAGTGCTCAAATTGGTGTGAGGAGGAGGGGGAGGAGGTGTCCTTTTATAAGGGAGGAGAGGGGCACCTTAGGAATATCTCAAAATATTATTTTATATTAAAGTCAAAATCGGTTTATAATGGTTTCAAAGGGTCTTATTTTGAAGATAAAGTGGGTCTGGGTCGAAATACTATCAACCAATAGGATGTATACAAGTTTAGGTTATTATTTTAACCTTATCAATTAGATTTAACTCTAAGTTAAATAATTTAACTTTTACCGTGTCTTTTTCTTTTCTTACACTATATGGTTAATACACATACTATAACATGCCACAAGAACCCCAAATTTTTTATTATTAATATATATATCCTTATCTAAGTCATTTGCCCGAACCTTAGATTTTTAGGAATAAAATAACAATTAATAATATAATATTTGATTTAAAAACTATTTTGTGTCAATTTTGACACTATTTAGTAATTGATTTTTGTGAAAATCATAACAGAATGATATGTTCTAAAAAAGTTAATTAAATCAATAATAATATGTCATATTAACCTAAAAAATTAGTGGAATGCATAAAAAGTCTCAAATTAGATCTATTTGGGTATTTATAACATCAATTATGTCAATATTTCATTAATAAGATAATTACTGCATCATCTTTGTGTCATAAATAAATTAACTTATTTGATGTCTAAAAATAACAAATAAAATCCCATCATGTAGGAAATCGTTTTATCTTTCTAATGAATATTTAAAATCGATTTTATCTTATCTATAACCCTATATAAAAAATGTTTTAGTAAATAAAAATTGATTTTAACTCTTTTAACTCTTCTTTGAATTAAATAATAATAAATGTCCTAATCTAATCCAAGTGGGCCTAAATGGTCATATTTAATTCCTAAGCTTGTTTTTGGTAAAATTACACTTATACAATAGAATTTGGACTTGTGTTAGGGTAATAATAATATCATTTTTACCCTTAATTACCCTATTTACTTGTAACCGTGCTAAAAAAAGTAAAAAGTTACTATTCACCAAAAAATTATTTTCATCTCATTGAACCACATTTTACTTAATAACATCAACCGTGTCTCTCGGATTTTTGAAATTCCACTCACAGAAGCGGTAAAATTAAGTTTTATGAACAATTCAGTTTTTTTAACTACCACTTAGTGGTTTCACTATTCATCAAAAATTGAAAGTTTTCAAAAAAATAACAAAAATTAGGCCTAAGCTATATTTGATAGTATGAACTCAAAAATGATGTCTATTTTACGAAATTGAAAACATATCAGTTGCATCAATTAATTTAAAAATTAATTCCCGTCGTCAAAACAATTAGCGTGTTTTTAAGAGATAAAAACTATCAAAAGATTGACACCTGTTTATAACTGGTTTGAATGTGAAATTATATCCAATGACCAAAATTGTATTAAATTGTAAAAATATATTCTAAATATACTTTAAAACCACTCAAATTAAAAATTTATCACTATTAATTATTTCGATTAAAAAAGTTGTTTTTAATTATAATTTAGTAATTTTCACTATTCGTCAGAATATGAAAGTTATCCGAAAAGTACCAAAATTTCACCCTAAGCTAATTTTGATATTACGAATCCAAAAATGAAGTCCATTTAAAAAAAAAAAAATTTACAAAATTTCAAAAAGTGGTTATTACTATACATAACAGTTAGTTTTAATAATATTTTAATAGCATATCGTTGTTTATTGAAACTTGGTGTTGCGTACAACACACGCTATCGTGAAAGGTCGCGATTGCGTGTAATTCAAGCCAGGTCAGAGATGTGTGTTGTGAAAGCTCCTTTTGGTGTAGCGTATAATAAAAGACATTAATGAAATTAAAAAGAATATTTTTCATAAAATCTCGAGGTGTTACATAAAGACCCTGAATAGATAAGCTCTTAGTGGCTCTATGTGACCTAGCATACCCACGATACTCATCTACAAAGCGTACCTCAACAGTCCAAGGTGTTCAGTGTTACTATAGATATTCTTGAATTTCAAAAATTAGATTATACCTGAGTAGTACTACCTAATAGGAACTAGGGTTTGGGTCCTAATGTATAGAGTAGTACTCCCCTGTCTTTGAGTAGTGACAAGGAGTGGGTCCTCCATAGTGGTTAGATCTCCCTCGACTATCGAACACAACTATGAGGTACTCACACATCTATACGAGGATAACTGATACCTATGTATGATAATGTTATCCCTCAACGAGACTAAGGTGCATGTCACTCCTTACAGGAACAACTAAGGTATCACAGGTTGGTCTAGAGAAGTGCTCCCTCTACTCTATGTAGTGGCGTGGGGTGGACCTCTTCACTAAGGATTTTGTAGTCTTGGTTGGGGAGTAAGTCTATGATGACTAGACCTATAGTTCTGGGAACTATAGTTGGACCTAGTATAATGTTCCCAATAGATCATGTTCTATTGGACGTACCATTTGGAATGTTAGGATTATACCGTGGAGCATGTACTCATGGTATATCTGTTACGCCTTAAGCCTTCTTTGAGAATCTTGTTACTGGATAAACGGTTGAACCTTATCCTTCTTAGTGGCTGAGAAGAGTACATATTTGTGTTCTTGGTATATGTATGGGCATAAACATGTGTAGAGATAACTATGCATTTTTTAAGGTTTCCCTCTTATGTTTTACATTTGTCATTTTAGTGTCCCCTATAGAGTATTTTTTTACTCACTACTGCACAGAAATTTCTAACACGTGTCGTGTCGTGTGAAAATGACTGATGCTTTGACAGAATCCATAGAGGACCAAGACCAATTGGTGATCAGTGAGAGCCGATAGATGAGGCGTAATCCTACAATTTTAGGTAGCTACCATCCCTTAACCGTTAGGTATGATTTTTGGAGTACGAGTACCAGAGACTCATGGTTTTACTCGTACTATATTTTATTTGGGGGTCATGTATACTAGCTTGGTTTTACAACCCTATACTTCACATGCAGTTGTACTCTAGTTTTCCTTTAATTTTGTTTTAAATTTCAGCTTTGTGGGATGGGGTTGTGAGTGTGCATGTTTACATATAATTGGAAAATGCCTCCCACTTGCCAGATAATGCCTTTGATGCTCGTTTCCATCCCCTAAACATTAGGAGGCGGGGTTGGGGTAGTCAGGGCATGGGCCCGGGGGATGGGTTGTGATAAGATATGTCTATTTTTTATATCATAAATTTCATTTATTTTAGATATTAGAATATTTTAATAACGTTCATATTAATTTTGGATATCCATTTTCATAATTAGGTAAAGTAGTATAAGATAACCCAACTTAAGTTGATATTGGTTAAACTAAGATTGGTGTTATTTGAAATAAAGGAATTGCATGTTAACATGATGATAAAGTTAAATGGTTTTATGATTTAATACCTTTTATGTTATTAATTACAATAATTCCCCTATATTTTTCATATTTCATCACTCATGTCAAACATTTTGGTTTTTTTAATGGATGGAACTAGAAGTAACCATGGGTCTAAGGAACCATGTGGGGTTTACCTAAATAAAAAAACCATCATAATATAAGATGGATTGATTGACCTTTGTGATTATTCTAATTCATTTATCTTAAAAAATGATTAACTATGTGAACAAAATTTATGTCCCAAACACATCAAAGAATAGTAAGATAGATTATCATGATTGTCCAATAGATGAAAATGATAAAAGAGGGAAAAATAAATTTTCTATATGTATATATATATTGGGATGAAGAAAGGTGGTAATTTCCAAAAGTTGATAGGAATATTCTATATTTTTTTAGATAATGATAATTACACTCACATGTGAATGTGAAATAGTGAAGTTACAATAATTTTTTTTCATTAATTACATGGGAGTTGGGAATTAGACATTGAATTGTACCAATGTAAGGTCTAATTAGGTAAATTCTCAACAATAAACATGATAATAAAGAAAATCCTATGAAACTACTACTAATGAATCAAATAATGCGTTTTAAATTAATATTTTAAACATTACAATGATTTTTTCACCAAATACTGAATATGGAGTTATAAATTAAAATCCATAGTGGTATGATTTTCATATAAATCTTTTTAAATGATTATAAGAAGATATTATTTATGGATCTAAATCGTTATCCCTTATTAGAACTCATTCTGATATCCAAAATTTATTTTATCTCATTATTAATATCATATAATTTTTTTCATATTGATAAATATCATTCCACATATTAAATGAACTCATGATAATCATGTAACTTAGGGTTAATTATAAGTTCCCAATAAAAAATTATTATAATATAATGATTCAAATTTAGAGGATATAAGGATAGAGTGTAATACTAAAAGATTTTAATATATGAGTAACATTAAATAAGCCTATTATTATATTAATCGTACACCACATGGAAAACCAAACAAAAAAAAATGCTGCAATATATATATATATATATATATATATATATATATATATATAGAAAAATAAAAATAATAAGTACGACCATTAAAGCCATATTGTTGAATTAGTTGGAATGAATAGGAGTAAATTATTTATGAAATATAAGTATAATGAAAAAAAGATGACTATTAATATGAAAGAAATTATATTTGTTTACATAAAATTAATAATAAGATCCCTTATTATTTACAAAATAATTGATCTAAATAAATCACTTCATGTGATATACATTTATATTTCATGAAAAATATAATTAATGATGATAAATTATGACTTATTTGAATAATTTGTTAACACAAATTTATTTGGTGATTTATATTCAAGAATAATAATAAAATTTAATATTTTAAAATGGCATTTTCCTATCGAAATAATTTTCATTTTATTTTATGATATCATTAAAAAAATTGAATTTATATACATTATAATTTTAATTTAAAAATTTGAAAATTATTTTTTGAATCATCATAGTAATATTTTTTTTGAGCTTATTTATTTGTATATTTATAAAAAGAAAAAAAATTAGGTGACTAATGAAAGATGTTGTTTTTAAAAATAACATGCTCTTTTTAATATTAATAATATATAAATATGTATTGAAAATTCATTAAAAAATTTTATTAGACTAAATATTTATTTTATATTTGAGTAATTTATTTCAAAAATGTTTTTTAATTTAGAAAAAAATATTTTATATTTTAGAACATAAGTAACATTTCCCCAAAAAAATTGTTTACTATATTATAGAATTTTATTTTAAAATTAGTTTCTATTACTTTTATAAAAAGAAGGAATTGAAATTGATTTAAAATGTATAATTCGTGTGTTTAATTGTCTATTATGTACTAAATTATTTTTGGTCATAATGGACTAGTTAACTTTTGGTAAAGAATAGTTACCATGTAAAAAATAAAAATGTATAATGTAAATAATATAAGATTAAATGATATCAATAATGTTTCCAAAATGTGTTAGAATGCGTGGTTAAGGATTCATATAACATATACCTTCTCGTATCCATTATCTATGAATTTTGGAGCCACATTCCATTCGAGCGACTTCTCAATATTGAACATTTTTTTAGAAATTACCAAAGACCATCCCTTTTATCTTATAAATGGGAGACTCATATACTCATATACCCTCACACAAGAACTTGTATTTTCTGTCCAAAAATTGACCAAACTGCTTCTCAACACACCTATATTGTTAAGTTGGTATATTTCTTCTCAAAAGACCATCCCATAAGGGATTAATCCCATTTTCAAAAAAGATAATCTAAAAATTGAGGGTTGAGCTCCTAAATTATCATTATAATTATAATAAATTAATGTACATTTCTTTTTACTCAATTTTAATCAAGAGACTAAAATTAAATCACCATGAAATTATTATATAGTTATTTTATACAATTATTGTACAACCATTACCACTTTCCACAATTTAAAATATCCAAACTGCCACTCCTGTGTGGGGCACACTTCCACCTCCATGATGAAATTTTTAATTTTTTACATTACCATCATAAATGGGTTGTATAGATTTTAAATTTACAAATAATTATTATATTTATATAATTATTATTTTTTCTAAAACAATAAATCATATTACATGTTTCACTCATTCAGTGGAAATTGAAATTATCCACATAGGTTTTGGGTGGACTACAGCCTCTAAAGGACAATTGGTATATTCATAATTTTCATAAACTCACTATATATATGATTAAAATGATGATATCAGAAGATAAATATGATTTCAATGATATCATTTATGTTCCATAAGTATAAATTGGAGAAACTATTAATTATATGATGAAAAAATGATTATCAATAATTTAATTATTTAATACACGCATATTACGAGAAAAATAAACTCTTCTTTCTATGTAATTACTTAATATAAATTATATTCTAATTTTTATTAAATAAAATGAATATTTATGACAATAATGAACACTAAATAGTATCATTTATATTTTTTATAATTATATTAAAATTATAATTCCTCATAACTATCCATTAATAATGGTTGTTTCGTGTTTAGGTTAGTTTGGCCACATACATTAACACTTCTATGAATTTATGTCACAAATTAATATAATAATATATTTAATAGTATAATAAGGTATAAATATATAAATATTTTTTTGGTTATGGTATGTTTATATAAACATTTAATATATTAATTAAGAAATGTTCATCCGTTCACCAAGAGTCACTGAAAAATGTTTGTCAGTGATTTTTTCCTCATGGATCAAAACAAAAAATACCATGAAATGAAATTATTGTTTTATAAAATATCCTAGAATATCTATTACACTACCATATAGTATTTAATAGTGTTTTATGTTTTAAAAAAAAAAATAACAACACATTATTTATGAAAATATTTGAAATTGAAAAATATTACTTATAATTAGTATCAAAAATAAGTAAAAATAACTAATACATATTTGTATATAATAATTATAAATAAAGAGTATAACTGGTTATTTTTATTTATATGTAAATTAGGTTTTTTAATGACCTAAATTTCATTATTCAGTATAATTCATCCAAGTGCATAATGAATCTGGACCATGTTAAGGGTCTGGTCTCAAATTTCACTCCCATACATGTTTCATATTATGAGGTAAATTATATTTATGTGGTTTATAAAAATTTTATTTCTTAATTAATATCATTAATTATATTTTTATTATGCAATTTCATATTTAATTACAATCACTCTCTTCCAGAGGGTTTTTATTTAAATGTTTCTAAATCACCAATGGTTTTGGTGGTCCCAAATCTAATTCATTAAGACAAAATAAATTTTATGCACTATGTATTAATTTTATGGTGAATCCAATTCCAATTTATTTTTTTATATCATTGTATTTACTTTCAAGTGGATATTAATTTAGTTTTTTACCTATTAATAAGGATTTTTTGGTAAACCAAATTGCATTTTTGGATTTATGATCGATCTCATTAAATTATTTCATATATGTTGGGAAAATTATTTAATTTTATTGTATTGTGTATTATTCTATTTGTTTAATTATTTTTACACAATAACCCCTTTAAAAATGTTTTTGGTTTTATAGATTATTATTCTCTTAAGGGATATTGAGAACTCAAATATCGTTTATTTTAGTTATAATGTTTCATTTTTAAATTTCCATTTACATACATTGGGCCTACCATGATAATATTTTATCGTATGGTATTATTTTATAATATTTTAAAAAATTAAGTTATAATAAAATTTATTGTTTGGTAACTTTTCTTACAATCTCAGTTCTCAACAAAAGCATTTCAAAAATAATAATAATGGGTTTCCCTATCACATTTATATGTTTTATATTCATCTCCAAATTTTCCCAAGAAAAGAATTATTTTTTCCGATGAAATATTAATAAGTATTATTTTATAAAACAAATTTTTTTTCGAAGAGTTTTCATTTGGACTTTTGATATAGGATTTTAGAAGTGATTTGTAATATTGTCTTTTATATTAATTTTAAAAATGATTTTTAAATTATCTTTTAATTTTTCATGTAAATTTCCCCTTTAATTTTCAAAATTATTTACCCTAATATGTTTTATTTGTAACTATTATTTTTATAATATATATTTATCATTTTGTGAACTATACTCATGGAAAAAAGATTCTAATTCCAATTACCTTCTAGGTGTATCATTAAAGCATTCATGTTTCATGGGTGATTTTCCTCTATATGAACAATATTCTTTATTTTTGTTATTTTATTTGGGATATGTTCTTTTGAAACCACCCATCATCTTTATCTGGATAATTTATGTTAATTGTTTCTTAATAATGACATTGGGAAATGTATTGACCATCTATATATTGTCAGTACAATATAGATTATTATTAAAAATTTGAATATGTAATGTTTGAATATCTAACTTCTTTATATAGATGATTTATGATCATGTTGTCCCCATTATTGACATGTGGAATATTATTTTTGCTCTATCTATTTTTATTCCAATAATAATGATTATTGTAATTTTTACTATGTATTTTTTGACTATCTATCTTTTTTATTGGAATAGTTTATGATCATGTTATCATTTTTTTGACAGGGGGTAGAGTATTGTTGTTTCAAATTTTATTATTATAATGTTGAGGAATATTAGAATGATTTATTATATATTATTTATGTTGGGACCAAGATGGATGGAGAAGAATTTTTGAAGAGTTAGATTTTGTATAGTGTTGTATTTTGTTGTCAAAGAAGGTAAATAAATTCACTCTATAAAGGACATTAAACCAGATGATGCTTTGTTGATATGTATATCAGAAAAATAATAATTTTGGAGAACATGTGATGCAATCCTTATGAAGTAATGAGGGAGAAATGATGAGTCTAGTAATATACAGTTTTGAATTGAAGGAATGATGCAGATAGAAGATAGGGAAGTTTCAGTACTTCCCATTGTAATTCTGACGATTCTAAATCTGGTCTATCAAAGGATATATATCACAATAGTGTACTTCATGATGAAAGAATAATATTGGTTAGGATAAGCATTAAAGAGATAAATGACAATGAAATAGACAATCTAGATGTGGCACAAAAGAATAGTTTAAGATGCCGCTGTTTTCTAGTTTTTGCCAAATTTTAGGGCCTAAAAATCAGAAGATGTACAAATGTGATTTTGAAAATGAATGTTGCGAAAAAGATTGAATATGATTTATATTTTTGCGCGCAAGGAATTATTCAAGATCAGATCATCAGAAAATGGAAAAGGCATGGAGTGGGCGGAAATTTTAGAAAGTTGCACGAAAAAATAATGCATTGCGTGAAATAGTAGCGGGATGCGCGACATATCAGCTGGATGTGTGAAATAACAATGGGATGCACAAAATAGTAGCTATCTAGATGCGTGAAATATCAGCGAGATGCATGAAAAATAAAGGTTTCACAAAATATTTCCGTGGTGCACGAAATAGAGGAATGATGTTTTTCACACAAGATGTGTTTCGAGATCAGAAGCTAAAAAATTGGCAAAGTCATGAGGTGCACAAAAAATTAGAGAAATACGCAAAATAAGATGTTGCGTGAAAGAGTTTTTGACATGAATGAATAGGGTTTTATGCGCAGATTATGTTTTTTTCACAGGGTTAAAAAGGCCTATAAATATGAAGTGAACCCCTCTCATTTGTCTATGCTCAAAACATAGAAGAAATCCCAAGCTCTGGTGCGCTTTAAATTATACACTAAGTGAGTTGTGCTAAAAGAAAGAGATTTTCGCGTAAAATGGTTGTTGGGATAAAAGAAATATGTTTGCACGTAAAAGGTAAGTTGTGCAAAAAAGTGAAAAGTTTCTCGAAAAAGGAAGTTGTGTGAAATACGTTTTCTGTGCCAAAAGGTGATTTTTTCGCACAAGGCTTTTGAATTGTTCACAAGAAACACTAAAGGATGTGAAAAACATTTGTGGTCTTCACACATATTCAGTTGTGTGTATGGGAGTTCTTACCAGCTTCAAGGTAGGAAAGTGAAGATCTGTACTTCAGAGAATACAACAGTTGAATTGTAAAGAAGCACTAAAATATTGTAATTACCTATTTGTGATAAGAGGGTGCACACATACTTGAGGATTGTTTTCGAAGTGCTACACAAGTGTAAGGGTATATATTACTCAATGTATTCCACATCAAAGTATTGTTTTCTAGTAGATTGTGTGGTACTGGATTATTTCTGTACCATACCTAGGATGTAGCTACTCTTGTTTAGTAGTGGACTTTGTAAATCATGTGTTCCTGTGGTTGGGTGTGTTCAGTAGAGAATAAACACTTTAACAGGAGGCGAAGTTTGTTTAAATTATAAGGAAACATAAACAGAGAAATATATCACTGATTCACCCCATCCCCCTCTCAGTGATACTTGGATCCTGACTAGGAACATCAATTTATTCATATGTTAGTTGTATTTTGTATTATATAAGTGATGGGTGGGATGGAACATTATATAGATCCTCGATGCATCGTTAGGTCTTATAAGGGAATCATGTTTTGGAAATTTTGTGTATTCCTACCTAGAATATGTTATTTCATTGACATTAGGATGTTGATATATAATATTATGAAATCTTGTCCTATGGAATGGAATTATTTGATCATCATTAAGAATTTCATCATAAAGGAACCAATTATTCTTATCCATTTTTTCATTTATTTTTCTTGGGTATAGAATTATCCTTATTACATTAGATCATAAAATTATTACCATCAATTATTCCTTCCGTAATATTATTTCATGTTTATTCAATGATTACCTCCTTGGTTTTTCCCTTTAGTAAATCTTTTATCTCACCCCTCATTGTGTTTTCTTTTCCAGAGGTTATAATGAAAATTATTACACATGATATGTCTCATAATATAGTTTTCATGGAAAGATTTTCTATGATATTGAATTTTTATTATAGATTATGTAGCTTCTTGTAATGTCGGAAAAATATCTATTAGTAGAGAAAGAAATATGATTTATTTGTTTATATTTTCATAATTATCTAAAAATATAAACCTAAATGGCTATTGGAATATATGTAATGCAATATTTATTTTATGTCATGTAATTATGAGATAGTTATGTCCAGGTATTTATAGATAATATTTAAGAAATTACGCAGTGTATGTGTTTATTGAATCAAATTTTGGAGTGTCAGTCTAGGGAATCACAAAACTAACTCATATAAAGAATATAACATAAAAGAGAAGCCTTAATAATATGATACACATTGTTGAGGGATTATTTTCCAGTGAAGTGGTGAATAATGATTCATGGGTGTGGTGGGGTATATATTGTGTGTAAAGGGAGGTATGATCATTAGAAATTTCCCATTCCTTGAGCATTTCAATCTAATGATTACATGACCATTTAAATAGTAATAATTGTTAATATTGTTGTAAAATATGAATTTTAATGAAAATCCATCATTATTATATAAAACAAAGAAATTATATTAATATTTATGATATTGTAAAAAATAGAATTAATTAAAGTAAGTAAATACTCTACTAACCTTTTAAAAATAGAATTTTATATAAAATATTACATTTTAAGAAATTATTTTTATCCTATTTATGTTTTAAATTTTCTAAAATAAACAAATCATTTGAAACAACAATATCAAAATTATGTAAGGTTGAATTTTGATGAATTTTCTAAAATATGCTATTTTGCAGTGAATGGTAAAAATATATTCTTATGGTTTTCTTATCTTTTATGATTTCACAAATAGGTAATGGATATTTAATAAATAATATAATATAATAAATGGTTAACATAATTTTTTTTATTAATATAGTGCATTTTAATGATTTATAATTATTTTTTAGACTTATAAATGACATTATAATGTCTACTATGGAAATTATGGTTATTGAAAAAAAATATTATGTAGAATAATTAGATTCTCATGCCAAATGTAATCTTAAAAATTGTATTTCTACTATCTCAAGAAAAAAAATTAAAAACCCAATTACATCAATGTCCTAAACCATGATTAAAACCTATATAAAGACAATGGTTTTTAATTTTTAACAACATAAATTTCCTATGACTATATTTACAAAATAATTAACAATTTTCACCTTTTTTATAAATACCAACCTATAAACTCCATTTTATTCACTCCCATAAATATTATACTATCCCACCAACTCTTAATCTATCATTATATAATTTGGGAAATCCCCTTCCTATGAAGTAATAAAACCTCTATCCTTATGATAAAATTTGTATGGAAAGATATCATCTTTCTCTTATTTTTCATTCAATTAGATATTATGTAGGAATATATCTCATTATGAAAGTAATTTTTTTAAAATAATTTCATTTTATTCAAAATTGTGTTTCATTAATGAGGTACTTCGATTATCTAAAATTTAACACATAATATTAACAATTTTTTACACCTGTTATGTTAATGAAATCATTATTAATTTGCCAAGCCACCTTTTTTTGGTGAGGATACCCAATATTATTTTTTTTCAATGGTATTCATATATATATTTAATTTTATATAACTCAACTTGTAAATACATGAATGAAAATAAAATTTTATTATTATTGTTTTAATTTTTTGAAATCTCGTTCCTTTATTTTCATATTATCTCAATGATTATATGAAACTAGTTCTAATTCTGCAATCGTTATTATGAAAATTATTTCTTATGATTTATAGTCCACAGGGAACACACAAATATATGAACATTAATCTTGTGACCCGATTATAATCCAATTCCTTGGTACGGATTTCATATTAGGAGAGACCATGCATGGTGCTTAAGTATATATCCTAGTACACTATGTTGTGATGTATTTATGGTGAGCCTCAACTTATAATTATGTTGTCTTGTTTCATATTGAATCTATATTACACTCATTTTATGAAGTATGAAATCATGTTTTATCATTCCATGATTCCATGTTAATGTTGTCTTTTATACATCTATGATATGATATTTATATCAAATGTATCTTACTTACACTGATTTTTCCATAACTAGGATATATAGGCCAACCTTTTCAATTATGAATTCCCTAGAAAATTCATAAAAATATTAGAAGATCAAAGTGATATCAAAGAAAGTGATGCAATTCATATAAATATATATATAAGTAAATTTTTTAATTTTTTTTATATTTAAGGATATAATATTCTAAAGACACTATAACTCCAAATCCTTGGTTGCTTATGTATTCGTATAATAAAATATATATATATAAGAAAATATGAAACATAAGATGGGTTTTTATAGTTAGAATTTGAGAATTTTCATTTTTAGGGATTAGGATTACAAAATATAATTCCAAACCCTATGGATATGTCTATATATAAAAAACTATTATATTTTGGGTAAGTACAGGGATATAATTTTCCTAAAAATTAAATCATTGTCTACATACATAAACATTCATATATTTATGGAATAAAGTCATGTATGGGTTATAAGCCTATAAATTAATGGTTGATTATCAAATAAATATTTACTCTTTCATAATTACTGGAAAAATACATCACATATAGTTGGATACTGTCGTGGAATAAGATTTAGATAATTTATATGTTCAATAAAATTTATCATGAGGAATTAGAAAATAATATTAGGATATGAAACACAATACGAAATAGACCATGGACAACTATTATTATAACCTAAATAATCATTATATTATGTATATATGTCATTCAAGTACATCTTTTCTCTAAAAAAATCCCAAATATGATGTGAGGATGAGATGATACCATAATGGATGTAAAAGGACAATTGACTTCTATTATGAGTAATGACAAAATTAATATCAAACACCTCCTTTACCTAATAAATTGAAATTTTATGTCATATTCTTTTTGGGTGAAGGTAATATACCTTTTAGTGGATCTCTGAATGAAATAAAAATCAAATAATTGATTAACTTTTTTATGAAGATATTTTTTATTTAAATTCTCTATGAAAGATAAATTAATACATACAATTTATAGGTTAGAGGAAAAAACTAATAAATGGTGGAAAAGTATCAAGAATAATAACCCCACAAGAGAAATTGAATTAATGGAATGGGTGAGATTCATGGAAAATATTTTTCAATAAATGGTTTCCTTAAACTATTTGTCTTAACATTGATGTAGTATCCCTTAGACTAAAGAAAAGGTAATTAATCAATTGGTTCTTATAAGCAATAAATCATAGGGCTTATATGATATTCATCTGGGTTTTTAACAGTGGCTAAAGAATGATTTTATTAATCATTTAATTTCCTAAATATTATTTTTTGAAAGTATTTAGTGATTTGATAAATTGACAACTATAAAAAATTTACTGATGTTACCCCATTGATGATATGGAGAGCAGTTATTCACATTGATCCAATGAAACATGAGATAATAGGTGAAAAATGTAGTTTAACTATGAAGGATCATTGAATTCTCATCGTGGAATAAATATACGCTTATATCCCACATGTAAAATATGTGGGAGAAATCATCCTAGAAACCATATAAAATTGATAAGGAAGTGTTTCATGGGATTTAGGGAAGTTAATCTTGTCAATGATTTATTAATAGAGATGAATGATTAAACTAATTTGATAAAGCAAAGTAGTATTTTATTAATCCTCACACCATTGTCAAATGTTTCAAATATATATATCATGGAAACTATGTAAATAAATGCATTAATCCAATAATTTTCAATGATAATTGATGAAAATAATAATTAAATAGAAGGAGGAATGGGTGGTATTATGTTATTAAAACTGTAATGTTGGATCTTAAAAATGATGTTTTAATAGGTATGATGGTTATTCATTAAACTAATTAGAATATATTATTTGATTCTATTTCTTGAAATTCTCTCACATTAGGAAGTTTTAGTATAACTATTAAAACAACACCTCAAAACCTAGTGGATGAGTATTTAGTGAAAATAGAAGATGGGTAAATTATTCCATATTAAAAATAAAACACCTCCATAGTCAATATTTTTGTGTTTAATCTACCAAGAAAGCATTTCAAACTCAATATAGTAGAATCTAATGTTGTACTAGGTTTGGATTGGTTTTTATTATATTAATCCAACATCAATTATCATGATTAGTAAATCACCTTTTATATCCTAAATTACCTTCCAAATTTACACATGTACAAGGAAGAGGATGTATAATCATTTGAAAATTATTATAAGATATATATAATGTTTTCTTACGATATGGAATATTGATATCACATGAATTAAAAAATAATAAGATCATTATTTATGAAATTACCATTGTTAGAGAATATCCATAAGTATTCCTTACAGATTTTCCTTCTATTCCTATGAACTGCGAGGTTTAGTTCTCTATTGAACATATACCTAGAGATATACTAATATCCAAGAATATATAACGAATGGCCACTATTTAATTTGAATGAATGAATAAAAATTAATAAGAGAGTTCAAAAAATCGTTTCATATATATGAGTGCTTGACCATGGTAATCTATGTTACTCTATTTAGATAGTGGATAGATAAATGTGCCTCTATGGTAATTTTAATTAACTAAAAAGATCATAATATATAATAATTACACCATACCGTGTATTCATGTATTGTTCGAATAGTAATTTAGACCCTATTATTTTTCTAGTATGGATTATCAGTTAGTTAATATTTAAATATTGTCATGGAATGAAGATAAATCCTGGACTATATATTTATCAATATACAGAAATTATAAATTCGTAGTAATTCTATTCATACTCCCCAATTATTCTAAAATAAATATGGACATAATAATTAGAGTAATATATATTACTATTAAAAAATATGGTATGATTTATATGTGAAATTCATATGTACTCAAAAATAATGGAGAATCATTTGAGTAAGATATTACGTACTTTGGGAAAGGATTAATTGTATTCCTTTTTTAGAATGAGACATTTTTTGATATAAAAGTAACCTTCTTGTGAAATGTATTCCCAAGTGAGGGAATATTTAAGAATACTATAAGAACCAAGTATATTATGGAATTTTCTAGATAGAAATATTTAAAATAGATTCATAGAATGCATAGCTTATATTGGTGATGTCTATGATTTGTAAAAAAGTATTAATAATTTCCAAACCCACTAACCAAGATAACTTTGAAAGGTGTTTTTTTTATGAATTATGACTATGAAAATTGCTTTATAGTGTTAAATAAGAGGATAATCACTACACTATTACTCACAGTACAAGCATGTGAGGAAGGATTCATGATATAAAATTTTTATTTAAAAAATTAATTATGATTTTTCAACATGAAAAATGATTAATTGATATTATATTTCAATTAGAAATTGAATATACCATAGAATAATTATTTTAATCATGATATGGAGTTGTTTATGGTAATATTCCAAATGATTATTTTTTGGAATTATATATACAGAGAGATGTTTGATATATATACAAATCAAAAATTCCTCAAATATATATTCATATAGTAGGAGCATAAAAATCTCCAATGGAGAAAGTTATAGGTGATAAATTATTAATACAACCCAATCCACTACTATATTCGGAAGTAAAATAATGTGGAGAATTCTATATTTAGTAACAAAACTAAAACCTTCTTTATGATGAAAATTGAGAAGGATCCAATCATCTTAGAAACACATAGGGTGGCCTTGGGAATCATAATGGCAGGAACCTCATTATATTTTGTTATCATGGTTACTCAAGAATTAATTCAAGAGAGTATTAAGGAATCCCAAAATAATGGCAAAGAGATATAGAAGAACACATATTCAATAATGATGGGGAATTCCACACAGTTCTACATTGATTAAAATAAGGGTTTGAGATTTTGGACAGGACTATACGTACCTTCGTGTAAGAGATAAAGAAGGATATATTTTTTTATGATCATATCTAAACATTATCCTTCCACCCAGGGATAAAAAATGTAATACCAATAAATTTTATAAAATATATATTTTTTTCAATTAAATTTTATTCCTTTGAAATCATGAGTTACATACAACAACAATCCTAATTGAACCGTAAAATATTATTATGTCATCGTTATAATATATACATTAAATTACCAAGTTTTAACATGATTTACTAATTTATGATATAGATATAATTTTTAAACATAATATATATGTGTGAGAAAACTTATAGTAATGAATCTATTATTATCTAGTAATGTTATTTCATTCATAAAAAATAATTTTTCTTCAAAAAGGGATTTTACTGATATTTATTGGAAAATATTATAATTAATTCATCCAAATTTGAAAAGTTATATTTTCTAATAATTCTCCCATGTTTAAAATATGTATATCAAAATTATATTATGATGAAATTTTCATACATTTCAAAAAACAATTATTCGTAACTGAATAGTGAACAATATAAATTTATATTGAAAAATATTTATTCAATTATTGTATTTTAAAAGTAAAATTTCTATTTTCTATTTTTTTTTTAAAAATTAATTGTTTAATTTTTTTATTTAAATTATTTAAATTATATTCATTGGATGAAATTTATACTTTAATTTTACATAAAAACCATTTTAATCTAAAAAAAGATTTTTTTCCCAAAGAAATATTTTTCATTTCATTTTTTAAATATAATCATAAATAATATTAATCTTAATATAAAAATTGAATCCTAAAAAAATATATTCCATATTTTTAATTATTATTTCCAAATTTGGTTAATTGGCAACTTTTATTTTTGGTAAATATGAATAGTAACTGTAGTAAAATTTATCATCATGATAAAGGGTAGATCAAGTTAGTCTTGGTTAAAACTAAGTGTTAATGCCATAATATTTTATCCAAAATATTATTTGATTTGGGTAATTTGATCATTATCTCATTATTCTCTTAATGCAATTATTTAATGTAAACTTCTCCTTGAAAAATGACATATAAGATTTAATGCAAAGAAATTTACAAGGTGTCACTCTCTTAATCTCATAGATATATTAAGTTTCTACATCATGAACAAGAATTTATGAGTAAATCAAATGTCATATTTAGACAATAATGAAATTATTTACATGATTAAATTTTACTCATAATATTTAGTAATTATATAACTTACTTAATCTCTTATGTCATGCGAAAAAAATAAATTTTTTTATTAACAGAAAAAACTAAATGATTTTTTAAAAATAAATTGTAATATAATTTGATTGAGTTATAGTGTCACATGTTTTTAAATATAAATAAAATTAATTATTTTATATTTAAAGGATTATATTTAAAATCCAAAATTTTCATTGTGTTTTTTTGAAAAAATGAAATGAATAGTGTAAAAATTTACATTAACGATATTTTATCAAAATAATATTTTATTATATTATTTAAAAATAATATAAATCTATTAATAGGATGAGGGAGATAATATATTGTCTAAATTTTCTCCTATGGTGCATTTATGAACTAACATTCTACATATAAGTATAATTGTAACCACTTTATAGTGAATGAACATTGGTATAGGTAAGGTTAAAATAGGCCAGCAAAGTGGTTAAACCAAAAGATAAGGTTTAAAATACAATATAAAACTATCCAAATATAATTGTATGATTTTATATAAACCCAAAATGGAATTTATTTGAATCTAATTACACATGGATATTTTTTTTAAAAAAATGAGTTTATTAAAATTTAATCTTTTCTGGAATTCCACAAATACCCCTCAAATAATTTATAAAAAAGACCCCCCTCTGTCCACTTTCTTAATACACATTGATCCATTTATCATGAAAATTTCCTAAAAGAATAAAATATAAACATCATTTGTCACATTTTCTAGTCACTGGTCTTCCCAAAAGGCCAACCCTAGGATCCGAAAGTGGAGATCTAAAGTAGTTTTTTCAATGAAGAGGTTATCAACCTTGCCAACAACTTTATTTTTTTTATTCTTCATTAAATAATCTAAATATATTTTATATATAATAAAATAATTAATTTAGTATCCTATATATATTGAAATATTATAATTATTATAAAACCACTAGTATTTACCATCTTTCCAATCCAAAGGGAAGTGGAAGTATCGCTAACACATACATGTTACATATCATCTCCATATAGCGATATAATTAATTTATCCTCACCACATATTATGGATGGATATTATGAAGAGTTTAAATATTAGAAGTGATATTTGGGAAATAATTTGTATTATTTAATGTTAATATCATATAAACATTCTATCCTTTTAATTCATTAGAAAATTATAACCTTATTCTTGTGTATGTGTAGACTACCACCTACATGAAGCGATGCAATTTTTGTTTCATTTTGTTTTACATTGATGGTAACAACAACAATTTAGATGAATATATATGAATTTTATAATATAATTATTCTAGGAATGGGAATTAATATTTATCTTTCTTTCATTATATTATTCAAATGGTAAAAAAAGTTTTCATTCGTACATACGACATAATGTCTCCATGGACAGCGAAATTAATTTTTCTATATCTAAATTTATATATAAATAAAAAAATACTTACATATATATAATGAATATAGATTTTATAATAATCATTTAATTTACTCTAGTGTTGATGTAGAATAAATTTATATTTATAATAGATGAGGTTATTTAAATTTCAAACATGTCTAACTCGAGGTAGTGTATATTTGTCTCACTTTTATTTCATTGAGATAGATTCCATATTCAGAACTTGTGTATTTTTATGGTGTTTATAATAACCATGAATGAATTTTATGTTTATTATAATGAAAATTATTACATTTTTTATATACATAATTTCTTTTTATTTCATGGATCTTATGATTCAAATTGTACGAATGTGATAAGGGTTTTATTTCACAACCAATTTGTTTATCAATATTTTTTATGATTATGTTTTCCATGATGAAATATTAATATAAGACTTTATAGAAAATAAGTAATTTTATTTTCCTCTTGGTAATTTATTACAATACATGTTTTCCTTTTTTAACCCTCACCTTAATCAAATATGAGATCGAATGCTTTTAAGGAAAATCTACTTTATTTCTCTCTTCAGTCAAAAAAACGTTTTCTTCAATATCAATGTTTTCTAAAGAAATTAATGTTACTTTTAAATAATCTACTATGGTAGTTTATAGTAACTTTTAAAAATTTATTATTTTTTAAAATATGGTATAAAATTTATGTTTTATTATTTAAAAAATGAGACAGTCTTATTTACTTTTTATAAAAAAAATTGAAATAAATATTTCTATTAACTTATATAGCATGGATAAAATTTACCCCCATCATAACAAGACAATATTGTAAATAATATTTTATATACATCCTAGGATATTTTTGAATTAAATTATTTTCAAAATATTATTTTATTTTTTAATTTTTATTTTTTTAAAAAATAAAATGGTTATTTGCCTCAAAAATATTTTAATGATCTTTTAATGATAGTTCTTTTCATCACAGCAAATAACACTAGATTTTTATTAGTATATATTAGTGATATGATCCAAGGTTTCCATCCTTATTATTTATCTTGATGGGTTTTAATTTAAATGAATTTTCTTTATGAAACACATTCTTTTCCCACAGGTCATGATATGATTAAATGATGAAATGTTTATGAATCCCTTTTATCTTACATAGGTTATACATTGATGAAATGTTAATGAAACCCTTTTTTCCATGGTATATGATATGTTTTATTATTTACAATCATATGAAATACATATTTTTTATTTTCATTAAAGATTGGGTGGGATTAGAATTATATATCCCTCCAATTCATTAATAAATGATTGATATCTCATGAGATAAATTTTACTTGAATTAGTTTTGAAAACATCTTAGTAAAGAAATACATCCTATATTATTGTTTTGTGAGTGAAACTTTACTACTATGATGGTTTGGAGAGTGAAATTGATCCCCAAAAATAATATTGGGAGTGAACCATGAATAGTATGATGGTTTGGAGAGTGAACCCTTTCCACAATGGCAATCTTGTTATAGAGGCTTAAATATTATGGAATTTATTTTCTATAAATATATGTATACCACAAACTGATGTATCATTCCAATTTAATACTCTTATGGATTATGTTATTTGATTCCTATCTGATTCAGATCTTATGAATTTTCAAGTATTATTCCATGAATAATTATTATGATATATGATATATGGGGTATGATATTCAATTTTCTTCTCATGTTCTCATACATTATTACTCATGTTATAATAAAATGATCATTGATATATATCATGTTTACCATTATTGAGAATATTATTTCACCCTTTATTATGTTTCATTTTTGAAATGTATTGAATAATTTTTTTTATGTATGATGTTTCTAGGAGGGGTTATTGTTACGATGAACTAAGTGAGTGATGATGTAGATATTTTTTGAACCATTTGTGTATGTATCCAAGATTCCAAGGAAACTAAACTTTTATGGTTACCATGTGTGTATTTTTTATGTATATCAAATATTAAACTAGTAATATTTAATATCAATATATAAAAGGTATGGTTCCCTATAGTCATTATCAATGGAAATATTTATTCAATATTTGGTGGTTAGGATTAGAAACAATTTGTGAAATACCTAATGTTATTTCCAAGAATAGGATAACATTATAATGTTTTTTTAAGGAAGAGGTTATGTTCTTTCGAATATATATGTCATTTTATGGATTCTAAATGTTAAAATTGTTTTGTAATAGATGTATATAGGGGTAATAACCCCAAAAAGAGATTGTTGGTAATATCTTGACCATCATCCTGGTGCGTTGTGAGTGTTCCCGTACTATGAACATATTTTTAAACTCATTGGAGGATATGTTTGGGGTTATTAAAATTATATTTATGATACTTTATGAAGTTCTTGAATAAACTATGACAATGGATGGCATAGGATAAACAGAAGAGGACATAGAATGAAAAAAGGTGTTTTGATTTAGACATCCAATGAATAATGTTTTTATGATTACATGGCCACTCAATATGATTAACATTTCTCAAACTATGATTTTTCGTTTAGTCCATGGGTTGAAATAGAACGATTAATATTAATGCATTATGTGAAAGAAAATGTAATTATTACCCTCACGAGAAACCAAATGACACAAAATATGTAATGTATAATAATAAGATTATGTCAAATTATATATCCCATTATATAACTTACACGCTCAACATTGATGAGGTTCCTAACATACCTAACAAGATAAAGATAGTGTTCCATGAATATCATTAGAGTAAAGAAGATTTAAGTTCTTATATATGAATAATATCGGTATAAATACTTAAAGGAATCTTATAGTGAAACAAGAAGATATATTGTATGTAAGATAGAAGGAGGAAAAGTATGTAATTATCAAGGAAAAACGAAATGTTCAGATAATAAAATGGATGAGAATAATGGATTCCATAAGGTGTCATTTATGGTTCAATTTTTTAAATTTTAAATCTATGGGAATTATGAAAACCAATTTCCTTGGGGGAATTCTCATGATGCTGATGAACAAGGTTGTACAAGTATAGGTTTTGTTATTGATGATGAGGAGAAAAAAATGACATATGAATAGAGCGAGGTATTAAGGAATAAATTAATGAATCGTAATAAATTTTCTGAGAATGATGTGGAATGATTTATGAGTTTATTTATTGGAATTCAAGAATAATGTTCATGAAATACGAATCAGGACATATATAAAGACGGTTCTATATAATTTTTCTGTTATGTATTTGGAAGAATATGTTGAATTATACTAATAACCTAAAAGGTGGTATAACAGGGATGCTATATTGTATACAAAACACATAATTTAGGGAAATATAACCATTAATATGTTCTTGATGTTGTGATAATTATGTTTTTTTGGCATAAAAATATGATCTCCATGGAAAAGGTAAATTAGATAATATTGATAACGGTGGAACTAATTAAGTATTTAATCAAAATTTATTTTTGTTATATTTGAATGTATTGAAATTTTTTCTTTAATATGGTATTTTTTATGTAATCTTGAATGATTAATATTTTGGAAGCATGTCTACTTTCATTGATGTTTAATGGTCTTTTAGGTTATTAAAATTTTTAAGAGAATATATTACAAAGGTGTTCACATATATTGTTTGTTATAGTAAAGAGACACATTATGATATTTTTGGGGAACAATTTTAGGTATTTTATAAATTTAAAGACCTTTATTATACTGGTTTTTTATTTTTTGAAGGGTTTTAAGATTTATCCTTTATGGAATGGTTTAATTGGAAAATTGGACATGTTTTTAGGGATTAATATATTATCATATGAAGATTTTTCTGAATTGGATAACTTTTTATAACCATATTGGTTTTGATGATAAATATTAATTTATGTAATGAAATATCATTATTTTATAGATCTTATAGTCCAATAAAAGGTAATTTTAGTTCTCCATACATTAAAAATTAATCATAATTTCCTAGAGTAAGAGATAATATTGAAATTTATCGATGAATAACCAATGGATGGGATTTTTAATTTGAAATGGGAAGAAATAAAGTAAGCATATTTCATTCTTATTTTTTATCTTGATAGTAAAAAATATACATCAACTTTAGTAATTTTATTGATAAAAAATGTTATTATATTACATTTATTTTTTATGAATTTATGTTCTTTTTCTCACCACTTTGCTTTACAATTTTTTGGACTCTAACTCTCTTTGATCCTTCAACATATTATGATTAATGATCTGAAGAAAATAATTTTATTTAATTTACATATTTTCACTGCAAATTATTTTTTCCAATTTGGAAACATTTTTAGGTGTTATTTGAGATGACCATTTAATTTTCTTTTCCCACTTTTTAGGAGGATTCTTTATTAAACATTTTTATGATTCGATATTTACACAACAGAATTTCCAAATCCACTACCACTGATTAATGAAAACAAGATGATATTGTTTAGATAAGATTTTAAGAAATGTGTTAGAATTTAACACCCTTATATTTTGTGATATATGTTTTATAATTAAATATAATTTCAATGATTTCTTATGTTATATGCAACATCGTACCTAAATAAACCATAAATTTGTTTTTAATGACCAAAATAACCTACTAATTAATTTGGAGAGTATTAATTAGATTATATAAATTATTAAATATATATATATATATATATATATATATAAATTTCCACCTAAATATATATTTATCGATAAATTAGTAGTAATTAATTACTCAATATTTAATACAGTCATTATATTTTTTTAAAACACATTTTCTTAAAAAAAATTGTCTTTTATTTTTTTAAACAATTATAATTAATTTAATGAACATTTATAAATTTATATTTTAAAAATATTATAATTTTCTAAGCCAACATATAAAAATTAAAGTATGGTTAATGTTTTAGATTTTTTAAAAAAAATTATTTTTTACTGTATAATGAAAAATAAATGTCTATATTGTAAGATATATTTTAATTTAATTTATATTAAAAGAAAAATTATATATTATATAATTTTCAAAATTTCATTTTTTTTATTTTTTATAAAAAATATTCTAATTATTTTAATTGGAATTAAATTTATACTGAATTTAGTATAATAGAACTTTATACTTAAAATATATTTTTCTGAAAAACAGTTTTCTCATTTCTATTTTTAATTGAATATAAAATTTATATGATAAATATTTATAAATTGAATTTTGAATAGTGGATTACATAATTTTAATATAGTGGGAAAAATTTCATAAATAGGTTCTTTTTATTTTTGGTCAATATGAATAGTAATTGTGGTAAACTTTATTAGCTCTTTATAGGGTAAATCAGGGTAATGTAGGTTAAAAGTAAATTATAAGGCCACATATTTGCATCCTAACTCTTATTGGATAAATGAAATTCTACCTGATCACCTTATATGTGAAATGTATTGGGTTAACTGGCACATATACATGAAATTGACCAATATAATATTTTAAACGAGGGCAGTTAGAAACTGTGACTCCATTAGTTTTAAATATCTCTTATGTGTCCACATTTAGAAAAGGAAATATATGAATGAATATAAATATCCATTTTTGAATAATGAAATTATTTTATTGATTTAAATTTATTTATAATTTTATTTAATTATATTATTACATTTAATTCACGAATAATGTGGATACAATATTTCTTCAATTAATAGAAAATATCATAAATGATATTATGAATATTAAAATTAAGATATTTTTTGAGTTATTGTGTTCCATGAATTTTATACATATCAATGATATATTAGTGTTTATTTAACTGACTGTATTATAAATCCAAAATTTTCATTATTTATTTTATATAAACTTAAATGAATAGTGTAAAAATGGAATTAATGATATTTAATAAAAATAATGTTTTATAAAAAAGTTTAAAAATAATTAAATTTCGAAATAAAATAAGGTGGAAGTGATATAGTTTAAATTTAATCTATTTTCGATTTATAAAATAATTAGAACCTTATAAGTAATTTTATAACCCCATAAGGGTGGAAATATATTAATAGAGTTAAGGTTAAAATTTTTTAAGGAATAAATCTAAAAGGAAAGATTAAAATACCAATTAAATGTACCAAAATTTTATTGCTTTAAAATATTTATAACAAAATTTGGATTAATTTTTTTGAGAATGAATTCATTATAATTTATCCTTTTACGATAATCCAAATGTTCCCTTCACTTCAATTATAAAAAGGAAGCACTCCTTACTCTTATCAACAATAGGTTAAGCCAAATAGTTATATAATTCCCTATAAATTATATTTTAAAAATACATACACACTTTATATATGTTTTGGTATCCCCAAAATATCAAACCATCAATCCTTTAGTGATTATCTAAAGAAGTTCTTTCAAAGGAGATTTTATCACCTTAACAGATCACAGTATTATTTTTACTTATTCTTTACTTCTTCTAAATATATGATATATATCATAAAATAATAATGCTTGAATAATAAATATAACTAAATGTTATTATTATTTTTGACCCACTATTATACACCATCATTACCAACTAATGGAATGTGAAAGTATCTCTCGTGTGTACATATCACTTATCGTCTCTATATAGTGATACAATTCATTTTTTCATCACTAAATTTTGTTGATAAGTATTATGATGTTTTAATTTTTATATATTATATATATGAAATATTTTATATTATATAATGGTAATATCAGATCTATTATCTTTCAATACAATCTGTTAGAAAATGATAACATTACTCCTTCGTACATGTGGACCGCCACCTCCACAAAGTGATGTAATTCATTTTTAACCACTTTACAAGTATTTTAATAAAAATTTACTTTATTAATGTATATTATTTATAATATATAATGTATATTATTAATTTTTATTTAATATTTACCTTTTTTTCATTCCAGTAGTAAAAAAGAAAAAACAACAGTCATTCGTACGTATGGCCTACCATCTCCATGAATGTTGTAATTCATTTTTATATATCTTCCTTTATAAAAGACTATATATATATAATGGAGATATATGATATAATAATAATTATCATTATTATATTATATAATTATAATAAATTTAAATTTATTATACATGGGGATAAATAACTTTCAAAGCATGTCAAACATGAGGTATGAAAATTTCATCCCACACTTATTTCTCTAAGAAACATGCCATATTCACGACCAGTGTCTTTTATAGGGTTTATATAGGAAAAAAATGTATTTTTTGATAATTATTATGAAATTTATATTTATTTATCTATCCATATAAACAATGTTCATTCCTCGGGCATACAATTCAAATTTTACCAAAGTAGTAGGTGATTTATTTCACAATATCATTATTTATCAGGATTATTTATTATTAGGTTTCCTACAATGGAATATTGTGATATAAATCTCATGAAACTAATTAATTTTACTACCCTCTGTTTGTTTCCTGAAAATGAATCAATTAATTTAATTTCCCTCACCTTAGGTACAAAAGATATTTGAAATACATTTTTATGGAAAATCAATTATATTTCTCTCTTCGATGGGAAAAAAACTTTTCTTCCACATCCATGATTTTTCAAAAAGTTATAAAGAATATTTTATTATGGTTTAATTATATTTGAAGTAAAATTTAACCATTATTGAATATTTTAAAAATGGTAAAAATTAGTATTCTATTTTTCAAATGGGGTGCTTTTTTTTAATTTTTTTGAAAATCATGTGAAATGAAAGAATTTTTTTTAACTTATATAGTAAGAAACATATTTCACACTATCATGATTGATAAAAAATATGAAGCTTAATTTACAATTTTACAAGGATATTTTAGAAGAAATGTATTTCAAAATATTTGGTGAATTTTTAGTTGTGAAAAATTTATTTTCAAAGTAGAAAGGATATTTTACTCAAGAATGTTTTAATGATATTTTAATGGTAATTTTTATTCTAAAACACAATAACCATGGATTTTAATTATGATTTATTATGGATACGATCCAATGGTACCATTATTATTAGGACTCTAAATGGTTTATTAATATGATTATTTTTTTTGTTGTGAATCATGTTCCTTTCCCATTCGTTATTCTACGATGAAATGATGAGATGATTATGAATCCCGTTTTATTTCCAAGGGTTGTTATTTGATGAAATGTTTATGAAACCCATTTATTTTCATTGGTAATGATATGGTGCATGTAATATGATCTTTTGGAATAGAAATTGTTTATTTTAGTTAGGTAATTGGTGGGACTAATAATATATATACCTCCAATGCATTTGGATAAATTGATATCCCATGAGATAAACAAGAATGGGATGGGATTTCAACCCCATTAAATAAGTTAATTTTTCCAATATAATCATATTTTGGAGTTAACCTTGAAAACAATGTTGTTTTATGGAGCACACACAATCTTCTTTGAAAGACTTAGCAATGAAACCTGACTACTAAAATTGTTTTGGTAGTAAAACAATTTCATTAAGATTGTCTTGGAAGTGAGACTTCATTACTATGGAAATGATTTTCCATGACTATATATATTCTAGAATCTTATGTTTCACGCCAATTTTATTCTATAAAGGATTATGTTATTTAATTTCAATATAATTCAATTATTAATAACTAAAAATATTTTGGACAAGGAAAAATATTATAATATGTGATATGCATGGTATGATTATTAAAGGTTATTCTCATGTTATTATACAATTATGACCTTATTTAGATCTAGTGATAATTAATATCTCCCTTGTTTATAATTAATGAGTAATTGAGAATACCTTTGTTTAGGGTTAAATTTCAACTGGTTATGTCGAAAAGTTTGAAGTATGAGGTGTATTAGGAGGGTGATAGTTATAGAGAACTAAGTAGGAGGGGATGTAGATATTTTATTAACTAGTTAATTATGTATCAAAATATCCAAACACATTATTCTTTTATAGACCATAGGAGTGTATTAGTAATGTATATTTAATATTCATATAATAAGTTGTAATATCTACGAATGAATGGTATGGGTCAATATATCTAATTTTTGTTGTGATATCTATAAACAATATTGGTGTGAAAATATAAAAATAGAGGTTGTAGGATATACACCATGGTTTCTAATATGTCAGTATGTGAAGGAAAATTAAATAAACTCTTGTGGATGTAGAAACCATTACCCATCCCTTCACGTAAATGGGATAACATCACCATTGATTGTTTATGATAATTATGTATATAATCAAAGAGAAAAAAACTATATGGGTTGGATAGAACATATTAGAAATATTTATTTTATAATATCCATTATGGAGGACTTATCGCTCAATAAAATTTGTAAGGAAATAAATTAGAGAAGTGGGGAGGCTTCATAATATAGTACTATAAATGTTATCAATTCGAGATAAAATATTTCCCAAAAAAATGGGAAAAGTTTCTAACTTTTTTAGAATAGATAGTTAATGGTCAATAAAGCCTGTCACCCTCAGATTTAAGGTCATTTTAAATAGAACATCTAGACACATTATGATATGTTGAGATCTTTCCCAATTGATTTCAAAGGAGGTTGGGATGAAGATCTTACTTTGGTCCAGTTCACACACAACAATATCTTTCATTTAAGAATTTAGATGGATCCTTATAAAGCCATCTATAAAATGGAATGTAAGTATCCAAAATATTGGGATGAAGTTAGATAATATAAGATATTGGGACACAAAATAGTGGTATAAATTGTTGATAAGTCCATGGACACACAAAAAAACACACAAAATCATCACATAATCAATAAAATAACTATGCTATTAATCGTAGGTTAGACTAATAGTTTTAGGTTGGAGATAATGTATTCCTTCATATGTATCCATTAAATAGATTAATAATGTTTTAAAATAATATTAATCTTTGTACTAGGTATATTGACTACTTTGATATTTTTAGCATATTAAAACATAAAATAATATTAATCTTTGTACTAGGTATATTGACTACTTTGATATTTTTAGCATATTAAAACTATGAATTATCAACAAGAACTAAAAAAAACTGTCTCAAGTACATGACGTGTTCCACATATCTATGTTGATGAAGTACATACTAGATCCCTCACATATATAGAATCCATTGAATGTATTTTGGGAGAATAACAATTCTTACAAGAAGGATATTTTGTAGTTATTGGAATATTATGAAAATAATTCCATGTGATATGAAAACTCATCTAGTCAATGTAATTTGGTTGAACCATAAACTTGAAGAGTTAAATAGGAAACCTAAGGAAACAATGATGTACAAACACCCTCAATTTTCTCTCATTAATGTATTAAATGAAATTTAATTGGAGATTTTTCTCAAAGAGGGAACAATGTAACAAATAGATATTTAAAAATTAAATGTCCCTTATAAAATAAATTTAAGTCATATTTAGTAATATATTTTATATAAATCACATGTAGTAGATATGATGTTATGGATAGAAAATTCATTCCATTAATATAAAATGGAATGATTGTTAATAAATATTTTATTAACTGAAGTACATAGAAATACTATTACATTTTATATTAATTTTACACAACATGAATTTCAATTTTTCATAATGGTAGAGGATATTTTAGGGAGTCAAACAATAATGAAATGTGAGAACACTAATGAATAATCAATTTTCCCGAATCCTCCAATTAAAATTAATCCTTCCATAAAGATGGTATAATTAAATATAATCATTAAAAATATGATGTGCATTTTTTAAGTTATTATTTAACCATTTGATGTTACATATTAAAAGAAAAGGTATTATAATGGTAGAGTTTATATAGTGTGTAATGTATAATATGACTATTCAGATTTGACTTGTTTATGATGGTTACAAAACTGTTGTAATGTAACTATTATATAAGCATTGTAATAGTATCGATAACCCATAGAATAGTAAAATATATATTTAAGATTAAATTTAAAATTATTATATAAAATCATAATATTTTAATAATAAGTTTGATATTTTATAAAAATATAGTAATTTAAAGTCTATAAATAACATGATTTCTATTACAAATATTGTTTTATATACAATATTAATGTTTTATTAAAAATAGTTATTTATCATAACTAGTAATTAATTTTTATAAATTCCTAATCATATTTTAAATACTTATATCAAAATCAGTTTAAGGGATATTTTTTATTTAAAATACCTTTTATTAATGAACAATACAAAATATAGTTTCCTATTTTTGGTGTTTTTTATTACATTATAAATATTTAATAGTAATATAACAATTAATATAATAGAATCCATTCAATAAAATAAGTCGTATATTAATTTTTGATATTTTGATGACTTAAAAGCATTTTCCCAACCTATAAATAACTTTTCATAGTTTAAATTTGAAATTAAGGTTGTTAAAAACAATACTCAATGAAATAATTTCATTAAAAAGACTAATGTAATATTATAGTTTGGATATATGTTCTATAAATAATAACAATTGAAAACCATGCCTTAAAATTTTAATAATCTAAAATAAACATGGATAAGCTAATGGTATTTTCCAATACCTAGATTTCCAAGGCATATAGTTGGATATTAAAAAAATATTATTCTAATTTTTCAATAAACACCAACTTTTCCTCCTCGTTATATTCACTCTCAGTCTCCCATGTGCGTTGAACCCTCTGTTAGACTGTCATTATTTCAGTTTGATAATCCTATTTGATCTCAAGGAATCAAATCTTAATATATAGATTGAATTTAAAGGTGTGGGATACTCTTATTCATCAATTTCATTAATATTATTAATAAATAATAATATCAATCATATTAAAAAAATTTAATTTTACAACCATTGAATTACTATCCAAATGAAATTTTATTAGTGAGAATCTTTTATTCTCTCTCATTAACCCCATACCATTAGTAATTTTATACACTTGTTATGTTATCATAAGTATTCGTTGATATTACAAGAAACCGTTGTTATTAAAAACAACCAATAATATTTTCTATCAAGGGTATTCATATATATGTTTCTATAATTAATTCATTTAGTATTTTCAAGTATTAATCTTACCTTTCCTTCTCATGAGTTTAACATATTGACTTTATGATTCCTTTAAATTCTTATGAGCTCAATGATTAGGCGAATCAAATTCTCATTCTCTATGAATTATTTATTAAATGGTTACTTCTTATATATTAAATATATTGGGAAGATACATTTTTAAAAATGAATAGTGTTCCTTGATAGTTTTTGGATATATTGGGTAATGTTTTAATCTTATATTATACTATGTATAGTGCATATGATGTAATCCTTGAACAGTATGTTATGATGTCATGTAACTGAGCCGTAAATTATGACTTCTCTTTCATGGTTTTATTTTTTTCCATATTATGTTGATTCTATGATTTTATGATATCACCTTTTTTTTGAAATTATTCTATGATATTGTTATCTTTTATGTTGTTAGGTTATGTTTTTTCTGTCTCAAATGTATCATGCTTATTCTGATTTTTCCCTCACTAGGACTTAAAGATAACACTTTTCCTTTATGTATTATTTATGATATCTAATTAAATATTAGTTGATTTGGTGTATATATAAACATGTGATAGGGTGTAAAAAAATTTGAAATAGTAATTGTTTTATATTATAAAATTTGAGCATCTAATCTTATAAGGACATAGAACCTCTATATCCTTGGTTTGGGATTAAATAGATACATATATTAAAAATCATGTAATAAAATTTTTAATTAATGTTTGGATTTCATTCTATTATTATAACCTAAGGTTAGTATTTTATGCATCAAGAGTTCCAAATATTCTTGTCATATAATGTAGGTTCATATGTTTAGATTCCAATGTGGATGATAACATAAACTTTTACCAGGTATAGGTTTATCATATGTTTAAATCCTACAAGGGATTATTCGAATATATTCTCATAAAATATTAGGCCATTTGAAAGTTAAAATATTATGGGGACCCTCAAGATTTAATTTATTGTGGAAATTATTCCATCATATACTCCTCAAATATGAGTTCAGGAAGATATTAACCTAATTTGGAGATTCCAATGTGTAGTAGAGACTCTAGGATAGTGTGGATTGAGGATTCATATTATCTAAAAATTTGATCTTCCTTAGACATACCATCTCATATTGTGAATAGGTAACTATGGAAAATCATTGAGTGAACCATAATGAGGATTCCTACATACCCTCCAAGGATAAAGGGATAAAAAACCATATAGTTGGAGGTGGTATGTTTAATGATGATTGACTAGACATAAAACTTTGGTATAACATCATGAGGTACGGACACATGTATCAAAAAAGAATTATAAAAAATGAAATTATTTGGTGATTATTCATTGAGTTTACTAAAGGGAATATATCATATTGTGATCATCATATATGGTATCCCATTTCTTATCATGTGGATAATCCTACAAGTATCACTCTGGGTAACCTTTGATTATCACATTGTCTATAATTCTGTTTAACATCTTGAGCTAAAGATAATGGATGAAATTTAACATCTTATGATTAGAATATTGGTTATAGTTTATCATCATCTCTTTAGGATATTGTCATAACATTAATGTCCTACATTGAGAAATTTTCTCTTGTGATAAGGGAAACAATGAGGGATAGATTGGGACATACACTTTATTTTTCATGAGAGTATTACCTGATAGATAATTGAGTAGAAAACTTTGGTTTACCATGATAACTATATGGTTTGAGCTTCTAATTGATTGGTGGACCATATACCACATGGGAATGTGGAGAGCATGATTTTTGAGTATGGACATGTTTTTTCTTGATCTAAGATCGATATAACCCTGAATTTAGTTTGAAATTTTTTTAATAGAATAGGTCAGTGGGATATGCCACCTATTCATAGAAGTAAGAGGTAGAGTGATTTCTCATCACAATATTTATGCAAAGGGATTGGTCATGAGGGTCAATGTTACATATTGTTCATATAAATGATTCATGAGTGAATCAAATCAAATGTATATGTGGATAATGATCAGTAATCATTCTCAAAACCATGTTCAATGAAGGGATGCCTAAAATTATAGTGCTTTATAATATTTTTATGGATCATAGGAGTTTTTCAAAACATAGATTTACGGGATACATGGTTCACTAGCGTAAGTGTCTATAATAGATATTCATTACATGGGTTTCATGAAATATATATGTATCATGAAGTAAATAGTTTTCTGAAGGAATTTCTTTATGTGAAAATTGTGTTTTTCATGGATAACATATATGAAATACACATCTCAAAAATAAAAAATCTCATTATTTAATTATTTGAGTTAGTTTTTGTAATATACCTACCTTTAATAATCAATTTCTTTAGTTTCAAGAGTTTACATTGGTCTATGTTTCACAAGATGAGAGTTTCAAAAATTTAATTCCAAATGTTTGATCCATAAAATGGGGTGATAATGGGGTATTTATAGTTCAATATAGTGTTGATAGGTTGGTTTTTTAAATTTTAGATTTTCACTTTGAAAGATACATTTTTTAGCACTTTGAATTCCTTTTGAGGATGCCCCTATTTTTTAATGGTCCACCACTTGTTCATAGAAGTTTGAGTTTTGAAAAGAATCAGTCTTATCCATTATATTTTCATTGATTGGCCTAAAATTATTTTCATTTATTATTTGATATTATTTCTTTATAGATGGATTTTTGATGTCATGGAAATACCCTCTAAGAATTGGATCCAACATGGATATAAAGGATCATATTTTGAGGTTGAATGTTAATGTTTTCTGAATCGGACTCCACATATTTTCATAATACCTATCAATTCATATTCTGTAATTAGGGTTGGGGGATTATAAGAGACCATTAGTAACTCTCTAAAAGATTGATAATTTTCTATATTTTCATTGTTTATTAGATTATGTGAACATCATATGATAAAAATATTTATTGGTCAGTTTACATATAGTTAAGCATAGTATATTCAGTGAATAAACCCATTATAATGACTATCAGCGAAGTAAATTTACATAGAATTACATTTAAAAATCATAAATTTATCGAATCATATGATTCATGAATAATACACAAATAATTTTTATAAAATATCTACAAATTGACAGAAATGGATCCAAGGACACTACAACATATTGAAGGGAGATGTTCTAGAATATTCACATTAGATAATGTATTCAATATTATTCTAAACGTGATTCTTTTTCTAAGATGTTTATGGAAGACCATAATGAATATTCACTATGAAACATGTTTTTGTTATATAACATCATATTATAGAAAAATTTCATTGTTACTTATGTGCATTGAGACACAACATATAGAATCTGATTAGGAAAGTCAATATTAAAGAACCTCGTTATCAATCCATAGGGGACCATAAAATCAATTTGGAACACAACATATGAAATCAGATTAGGAAATTCCATATTAAATAACCTCATTATGACTCTTATCTACTTCTGTATCCTAGAAATATCAAGGCGAACTTATCAAATGTCTATCTAGAATGGACATATGATGGGTTATTTTTATTTGAGAGAAAATTACAAGATGGACGGTCATGGGAATATTATGTTATCTAATAATTCAAGGGGTATGGGTATGAGATAGTAATGGTTGGGATTTATAATGAACTGTGGGAAACATAGTTCCACATCTATTTCTACCCAGAATTGGTACCCTAAATGTTGAGAATGTGGTCTCAAGACACCAAATATGCATAACTTCCACATAGAGATGTCATCAAATTCATAAGAGACATATACTATATCAATTTCATTCCAATCCAAAGGTAAATAAATCATGAGTTCCCTATAGTAATGACTGTCTTGGAGGACCAAGATTATGTTTTAGTGCTTTAAAGGGCACTACTATGATCCATTGTATAAATTGTGAATTATAATTTTACTGTTCATCTAGAATTGTAGTTCAAGCGGTTGTTTGAAATTTTCTAGAATGTACCCCAAGTATAGTTTCTAAAAAAATGAATGATGTTCCCAAAATCATTATATTGTTGGAATAATGTAATATACTCTGTGATCTTAGAGGAGGTACAATAAACAATCTCTTGATAAATCATAGAGGACCATACCCCAGAAGTCGAACATGGTATATGCATCATATAATTCATCTTTAAGTGGTTGTTCCCTATCCATGATGAAAATTTAGAGGTGTAAACTAGAAAAGATTCAATTTGAGGGGAATTGTAATTGGGACCCCACATTAGTATAAGGGTCCCAATATTGGTGAATATGTACAAGACATTGAAAGAAATTAGTTAGATTAATTCCACCTAAATGTGTTTGACCAATTCCAATTACTATATGGATATTTTGTCACTCACAAAGGAAGCTAAAAGTACATGAACACCATTTTTCCTCGGGAAAAGATATTATATCCATTAATTTTGAACACTACAGGTATTCAACCCCAATATAATAGGTAATATGGGATTATGGTAAATGTTAGTGTAGTACAGAAGTTCATCTTTTTCCCTTTCTCCACTCCAACATGCATGTTTTATTAAAAAGTGATGGTACCATTAAAAAGTTCTCATACCTCTAAGACAAATACGTAGGAATGAAAATTGTGAAAATTGTGGGCGGTATTTTGATATGAATTGTAAAATCAATAATAGTTTGATATCCAATTACTCTTTTTTCTATGGTTGAAACAATATTTGTATACTAGAGTTCTCTACAAGTGTAACCCCATTGACTTCATGTAGTTCTGGAATATGTTATCCCATTATATAATTGGATAATATGATATTATTTATCCTTTAGAGTCCCCAATTGGTGTGCTCGACACTTATGTGAATATTAATTACAAAGAATATATTGTAACGAGGCTAAGGGTGTCTGTGATATGAGTGAAGTTGATAATGGAGGACCTTGGCTAGCGAGGCATGAGACATGCTACACTGAGGGGAGTATATCATCAATGGGGGGATTGTTTTTTCTGTTTTAGGTAATCACAATGAACCTAGTAGAGGCATATTAGAAATCAAAACAACTTGAGGGTAATGTAATTATATTGTGGAAACGGTGGTTATGCCTCCAATGGAGATCAATTAGTCCCTACATAACCCTTAAAACGTGAATCAATCCTTATATACTTATTTAGAGTGGTGTAATAGGATGTTGGAACCAAATTGAAGTGGTTTTCTTCATGGATGAAAAATATGATTTCGTTACATATTTTTAGAATCATTAAAAGTGTTATTAGATATGAAATTTAGGGGAATACCACTAGAAACTTGGATATATTAGTTTTATATCATGCATCCAATACATTGAACATGTTATTCATCATCATATGATAAAGATAATATTACATGTATTTTAGTTTAATGAAATTAAGACCCATTCCATGTTGTATAATGTAATAAAAAATGATCTAGTGTGTCATATAGATTATGGTCATATGACTTGGACCATAGTGATATCTATTTCAGTAACCCACAACAACACCGATGACCAAATAGTTTAATAAGATTCAGTGGGGGAATAAAGGGGATCACTATTTATTATGGTAATACATCTTACAGTTATATGGGTGGTGGAATATATATTAAGACTGTAAGGGAAATATTTACATGAGTGAGTATACCATGTAATATTATAGGGCGACCTCTAATGGAAATTTTTTTTTTGCAATTTAATTTCATGCTTCTATAACTAGGAAGGTCCTATAACATTTAACCAGATGTTCTTGGATAAATTTTTCAACAATAAACTAAAACCTCTAATAACACATGACCAATTATAATGTAGTAATCAATTCATATGAGAGGGTCAACAAAGTCATGTGGGAGTTGTTGGTAGGGTAAAATGAGCCATGGCTAGTAAGACATTCCATCTACTAGAGGGGACACATCACAAGGTTTTGGATAGATGGTAACCCCACTTAGACAAGGCCCTTTTTAAAATTTTACAATATAAAATGATTAAACGTTGAGGGTGTTAATGTTCCACAAGAACACCTATGGTGGATGGGAATTAATGTTATACATCATGGATCAAAATCATGAAGGGGTTGAAAATGAGTAGGGGATGACTATTGGCCACGTGTTTGAAATGCTGGTTCCACCAACACATATTCAAGAACTAGGGAAAATTATATTTTCAATCTACTTACTATATCTTCAAAACACATGAATTTTGATTTTAATTCCAAAATTCCTTTGAGGAAGATCACCTATATGGGATGTATGTTGTTAAAGAATTGTGCCGTCATTATATGGGATCAGATTCAGACATCAGATATGAAAGGGGAATAAAATCATAGAACACATGAATAGTAAAGGTGAGCTGAAGGTATTTTCATATAGGGTTCAACAACATAGGTACTATGGATTTTTTAATTTAATCACACTAAGGAGTAGTATCAATAAGTTGAACTCAAAAACATCTCCAGTAATGAGTATTTTCCCAATATTAGCTTTAATATAAGAGCTTAATCTATATTATGTGATGATTTAATCAAATAGAATGTATAATACAATATAAATTTTAATATTTTACTAAATAAAAATTTGTATTTGATATGATGAATGTATATTTTGAACTTAATTTCTCAAAATAAACATAGAATAAATTTATGAAAATTTCCCTCATAAAAAATGATTGTATGAATGACTAGAAATGTTGTGTATATATAATCTTTATTTTATTTATTAAAAGGAGTCATATATATATGATATATTCATTTTTAATGTTATGTAAATAAAAACAATATCCTTTAGCGGTAAAAAAAGATATTTTTCCGAAAAATATATTTACATGCGTAATGTTTTTCCATTTAAATTAATTAAAAGAAATACCTAATGATGAATCAATTATATTAAATTTATAAATTATATATCATCCTATAAAAATTAAAATTCATGTAATGATGATTATAACTCATCAATTTAATAGACGATCATGTTATTCTTTAAAATTACATTTTCCTAAAACCCATTTTTCATTATGTTTTGTGAGTTTATTTTTAAATCAAGTTCCTAGAGAATTTTGAAATTGAATTTGATAAAATGGTAGTTCTTATTTTATATCATTTGTTTCAAATTTGGTAAATGGGCCTCTTATATTCTTATTCCGTAAAAATAATAACAGTGGATAAATTTATCACCACGGTGAAGAATAAAATGAGATAAACAAAGTTAAAACTAAAGAATATGGGTAAAAATCATCCTTTCACATGCATTTATTTCGTTGTATGAGGGTAATTATACCACCACCTTCCTATATTCTAAAATATATATTATTTGTTCAATTTTGCATTGATAATAAACATTATATCTTTTTAATGAATATAAAATTCCAAAATGTAACTACCTTTCTTTTAATTTCTCTAATATATACACAAATGGATAATCAGATCTCCTTAAAAAACATAAATTTTAATTTTGAACGTAATTAATTTAATTTTATAGTTGTAATATATTTTTAGTTTCTAGTGATGTTATAATTAAAAATTTATTATTACACAACACCAAAATAGTTCTTTTGATAGTACCAAAAAAAACATATTATATGAATTTAAAAACATCAAAAGTAATTTATTAAGATTAAAATTCCTTACCAAACGTGATATATTTTAATTAAAAATATATTTTTAAAATTTAAAATTGATTTATGGTGTTTTATATTAAATTAAATTATATTTAATAATTTAAAAATAATAAAAATCTTGTAACTGGACAAGAGTAATGATACATGATTGAGACAATCATGCCTTTAAAATTTTTAATACAATTTTCACTTTATAAATAAATATATATCAATTTAAGGTTGAAAAACCTATTAGCATATTTATGGATAAAAATTATTAATGAAAGGGTTAAACCAAAATATATCTTTTAAAATTCCACATGAACCTATAAAAACATTATTTGATGAATTAATTACAACCTTAACATTTCTTATATTTGATATTTTTTACTTGGGTCAAATTTCAGAAGAAAAATCATTTATTATATTTAAATATTATATTTAATTTATAGAGTGTATTTTTTCAAAATAAAAAAACTAACACCCCTATATTATTTACACCATATTTAGGATCTATGTTTGAAAAAACCCACCTAATAAATATCCCTAATATCCTTTTCACATTCTAGAGCTTCTAGTATTCTCAAAATACGACAATAAGGTCATTAAGTTAATATCTATTGGACATTTAGAAATAAATAGATAATTGTATTATTCAACTATTATCAAGTTTATTCATACATCTACAATACACATTTATATATAATATCATAAAATAATAGCACTAGTATCATCATCTAAAGATAGTGTTATTTTGTTTAAAGTATTTCCCTTATTTATAAACTCATCCATCGAATGGAAAATGGAAACATTGCTAATTAATTGTTTAAGAATACTACATCATGAGTCAATGTATTTAATATTTCACCACCTCTATACATTTAATATATTTATAAGTTTATTTAAGAGATAAAACTACATTTATATACTGAATATCATTTTGGAAATTATGAAACAACAACCAACTCACATTGGTCAGATCATCTATGAAAAAACATGCATGAGAAAAATAAACCGTTCACACTTAAATATTAGTATTAAAAAGAATTGGTAATTAATGGGTAAAGATAATCTGGATTAATTTATATAAATATGAATATATTTTTGGTATAAATTTTTAAAAATTAAAACCATTATACTACATTTTAATTCACTCCAATCTATGTTGATGTGGGAGTTGTGTAGTTTTCTTATCAATTTCATCTTCATTATGACATATCTTGTATTATGCAACAATTTGATTTTATGTGGTGTATATAAAACACCACTGTTATATTTGAAATTAATATCTATCTATAAATTGGATTTAATTTTTTTAATTCATGTTTACTCCTTATAGGGGATTCAATTCCAAACATACCAAAGAACAATAATTTTTTTTAACAATCTCAATTTTGGGATTACATATATTTTCATTGAAGTATTATTATAATATATCATTCATAAACCTCCTACATATTATTTGTCTCTTGATATTTAAGGGTTTTATATGCTTTAATCCAACTCTTCATCTCTTTTTAATTTTAACCAAGCAATGAAATGATTAACAAAACAGATGATACTATTTCTCTTCTTTATATGGAATATATTCTTCAATATCTATATTTTTTAAAAATAATTTATCTAAAGATATTTATATTTAATTAAATTATTTATAATGGACATAATTTTTCAGATTCAACATACATTAAATATTTTCTTAGTAATATATGTAATGCCCTCTATAATTATCAGTTTTACTCTCTCTTCACAATTATTAAATGGACCTGTGAAAAGTGAAAATATCGTTTATATATTATGTTAATGTAATAATGTTGAATAATAATTTGGGTTATCGTATTGTGGTTCATTAAACTATGCTAGAACAAGGAACCCAATGATATGGTATTGATCACTAAAAAACGATGTTAAGACTTGGTGATAGTCGATAAGCCCACGATGAGGCATCCTTGTTTCCTTATAAGTTCCATGAGATATGAATCAAGAGATTTAATGTTCTTGGGGGTGGATAAGGGGATAGTATTTTTATAAAGGATAATGATTAATATCTTCATTTTTTCAATCTATAAAAATAAAGTGGATATTAATTTAACGGTAATATATATAGAACAATGTACCATAAATATTAGGGATGTGCGATGAAGTTGTATTCTGAATAGTTTAAAGTAACGGTGAATGGATCCATTTAAAATTTCTATTCCATTTACTAATTACAAATATCACACAATATAAAATAATTAATCAACGAATAATTAGATAATAATTAATCATTAATCAAAAGGATGAAATGAATTTATGTGAATAATATGAAAGGAATATTTTGAGAACCCCTGTATTGGTGGGAGGTTTTATTCACTCCCATCCATGGTGATAAATTAATATTTCCCATTAGAGTAAACCTTGAGGATGGAAAATTGTCCTTCCCACATAGGCCCACCATCAACAGTTTCCTCTTCTTATAATTGGGTTTGTAAATTCTTAAACTAAGTCTTATTTTAATGAGATGTAAAGGTGAACCTTTTTATTTAATGTTCAAGACACTCTTTTATAATGGACCTAAATATTTTTGTTTCTCTTCAAGCTAGTTATCATTGAGGGCCCTCATATTGGTTAAATAGACTTGAGGCCTTTAATCTATCATTAATTAATTATAAAATATTTTTTTGAGTGATGGAATTTGAAATATGATGGGAATCTCCACTTCTATTCCATATACTGTGTAGTAATTTGTGAGATGGCTAAATTTTGGGTGGTTGTATAATATATCAATAGGGTATTAATTATATATTAAGGAATAATTATCTTTTTATAGTCCACAATATTTTGTATAATTTTAGAGATGTTCCTTTTAAACTCCTCAATACATCCTTTTGTTGATGCAAGACCTCAAGAAATATGGTTAAAATTATTGGCATTATAGGTATACTAGTGCTTGTTCTGTTCCTATGTCTAATCCAATGAATGATGAATGATTAATTGAACTCAATCATAGAAATTTTCATGACCACCCTATTTGGTTTGGGTTCACACCACTTATAAAAGATAACAATTTCTGTAATAATGAACATGATCATTTGATATTTCATTGGTTTGAAGGGAACCATTACATAAATCCCCCATATAGAAAAGGGATAAGAGTAATTTATGGCTTGGGGAAGCATTGGTGGATGATGTAGATTGATTTTATGGATCTATAATGTGTGACACGTTTTTGTTAATTCCACATATTCATGAACCATAATGGCCCAAACGTATCCCATCCTTCCAATCTAATGGAAGAGATTCAGAAATAATTGGTGACACCTATACAAACAAGAAAAAAACTATTGTAAAACATGAATGATATATTATACATGAATACAAATTTGAATTATTCATTCAATATTGAGTTGGTAGAGGACCTAATATTTGTTGGGGATATTATAGATGGTCAAATTATCTTTACACACATGGATATCCACACACTCAACTTTGTTGGTTAGAGTAGTTAATTTCTTGTTGTACAAGATATCTGGCGTTATAAATTATGTTTCCTTTTCTTATAAAAATACATTCAACAGTCATTCCACAGAAGAACTTCCAGTGATTTGAGTCACCTTAAGATATTTATCATTAAGAGCGAAGAGACCAACATCCCTTTTTATAAACATGTGTATGACCAATTCATCCAAGTATAACCCTATGATTAGGAAACCATGATTTCCAGATCATCCACTATATCATTATCATCATGGGAAATGAGTGACCATTTGATTTTAGGGAAAGGAGACATCAGTTCATGGATGTTCATGAATAATGAAATGAGATTACAGATTGTTATAGTTTATTGACTATTGATTTGTTAATAGAGAAATTCCAATTTATAATTTACATGAAACCACATACCCAAATTCATATTCTCTAGATCAAAATCAGTAATGAGGGTTTGATAATCAGCCTCATTATTGTTAATTATCTCTAACAAGTGGAAGGAATGAAATAGGAAGTACGTAGATGGAGTGATGAATCCAACTCTAAGGACAACCCTATAAGGTTTAGGGTTTTTGGTCCTTCTTCCAGCCAGGCTCTAGGAGGCATAAGCAATGTGAAATTTAAATTATTATGTTACATGTTCAAAAAGAGATGTAATTCTACCTCTACATGAAATTATCCAGAATTTTGGCGTGCATATATGAAATCACCCAACACTTGACAACTTACATCATTCTGAGAGTTATAAATCCTATTAAACTACGAAATAATTAATTCTAATCACAAAAATAATCCTTTAAACATTTGAATATTGGGGATAATTTTCAATGGGTCAATGTGGGAGACTAACTAGATATCGTGATGTTATAGAGTGTAATGGAGCTTTAGGATTTTGAAGGCAAAGTGGAGTAACTTCAGTTGAGTGGATTTATAAGCCAAATTATGTTTGGATAATTATATGAATTTAATTATTTTATTTTCTATAATTTTTTAATACTATGACTTTTATAATGATTAATCTATATTTAATTTTGATCAAAATAATAACAATTATTTACTTAATTGTTATTTATAATTTCATTTGTTGATTTATCATAACATTTTCCAAAATGATAATTTAGAGTTCCAATGATAAATTAGTGATTTGGGAACATAATTTATCATTTATAATGAATTTTACTATTTCCATATAGAGACATTGTTGTACCCAACTTCGTCAAATGGTTATCCACATAGCCAAATAAAAATTCACATAACCAATTTCGAATCAATGTATACAATTTTCCATTTCCAGATACCCTATGTATTTTAAACTTATCTTGATCCACACAACTGAAAATTGAGTTATTAATTTTTTTTGGAAATTTAAGAATATGTTGTCAAATATATTAGAAATTATAAATTTTGGAATATATTTAATTATTGTTTTAAATTAGGTCTGAATTAACTAAATATTTAAATTACAATTTATGCTATTTTCCAGAACCATTTTTCTACATTTTTTTTAATTTTAAATAATTGTATAGGAATCTAATTATGATTATTATTAATTATTTAGATATACAAAATTTTTTCCTAAATATAATTTAAATTTACAAAAAAAAATTCCTTTAATTAGGAATGTTTATTGTATGAAACATGTAAATACAATCTGTTGACATTTTTTATCAATTTCCTTACATAAATTTCATACGTAAGGAATTTAGATACACGATTTCTTTATATAGTGAATCACTTAGGTGATTTACATGCATGAAAATTACAATATATTGAATCAATTACATGATTATCCTATGTTTTTAGTTGTCTTGTTTAGATAAAAATTACGACATTTAAAACTCATACGTGATATTTTCCTCCGTAGTTTAGTGAAATTCTATTGGGAAATTATAATTTGTTTTTTAGTGATTATGATTTTTAGAAACCAAATTCTTATGAAATATTATTTCACTATATCATGAGTTTGGTAGTATTTATACGTTCGAATTAATTCATCTTTAACCCACTATGAAATATTTTTATCACCTCACAGTAATAAGTAAACTACCATCCATGGGTGAAGTGTACCTAGCATTATTTATTATGATAAATTACCATGAATCTAGGTGAAATCAACTTATCCTCATGTTTAGCATACTAACTGAATAACCATGTAATTAAACTGAATGAATGACCTCTTAGAGAGCATGATCATTTCTTTTATTTTCTTATTTTTTTCTTCAATCTAGAATTTTAAACATACAATGTTTTCTTTATTTTGTATCATATATTGATTTGAAATTTGTTTATTTCTTATGTTTAATTTTCTATAAGGAAATTTTGAATTCATATTAATTATATAGAATGTATGAAAATTTATTTTAATTTATTTAGACTTATTTTAACGAAGGTCAAATGTTTATTTTATGATCACACATAGAATATACATCTTGAAAGCACACAAATATTTTCTTATTATTTTATGTATTTCCATCAATTTAACGGTTTCTAAATTAATATTTTATGATGCTAAACTCATAAAAATTTGTCTTAAATTTTTTAATATTGTGTAATTATCTCTTGAATAGCTATATATATTTATCACTCATTTTAAATTGGATGTTTTAAAATTTTGTATATTCAAATTCAATCTTCCTGTTTTCATGGGATTTATCTTTGACAAATTATTTTGGAGATCATTTAAATTATTTATAGAATTATTTTAATTTGGTTTTAATGTATATTTATTGATTTAAATTTTGGTTGTAATTTTAAAGATTATTAATAAATGATAATATCTTTTTCTCTCTATCTGATAATCCAATTTTATCATATTTATTATTTTGAATTTTTTGTAACTATTTTATTGAGTGTGAAATCTATATAGATTTTTATTTAAAGGAATATAGGATTCAAGTATCAAATTTAAAATAGTATTAAAGTGATATATTTTTAATATGACACTTATTAAATGAGATATTTGATTATTCAAGTGTTACATTATGTCGATTAAAGTGAATTGTTTTACATTTTTCCTATGAAAAACATTTCTCAGTATTGATCGATGCTATAGCTTACACTAAAAGAGATCATCAATAACAACTAAATTCATGATGAGATGACCTGGTACCTTTCTTAAGAACAAGTAAATATTATATATTTCTTTATATTCTTATTAATATTGGTTTTTTGATTCAACAACACTTCATCATATTTTTAACGTACACTATGTTTTCAGGGTAAATTTGACATAAAAAATTGGATTCCTTATTCAGGATGTGAATCATGGATTTTAATTCCAGGATATGAGAATAGTGACTCCCTATATATAATGTAACATCATTTTGGTTTTGAATTCCATATTATAGATTATAGACCATTTAGGTTGTGAATCACACAGACTAATGTTAGTGTTGTGTTTGGGTTCTAACACCCCATAAAAATGTATTGTTTCATGGTTATCACTATAATTTTTAGAAAATGATTCTATAATTGATTTTTCCACAAAACTATAATATTATTTCACAAAAAGTATCATTTTGAGTCGAGTTATATAAGTGAATACTAGATCTACTTTTGTATAAACTACTATAAATACTTTGTTATGCCATTTCTTTTTTTTTTATCACTAGAAATTAACTCCTTTAATTAATTTAGATAACCAATATTTCTCCATAAAATTTTAATTTGTTATATTCACCCCCTCTAGACTGTCTTATATTATAAAATCCAACCTTAAAATTGGTGTCAAATGTATACCATTCATGAATATTGTTTTCAAATATAATTTTTTTCTTGATACAAATGAATTTATATAAATGTTTTTTCTTTTTTTTTTTGATTTTTGTTAATCATTTTATAGAGTTTATTTATTATATTTTATTATTCTAAAATATTCTTGTAAATAAAAATATAACTACAAGATCATCAATATTATAAGAGTGAATGTAAAAAGTGTATTGATTCCCCAGAAACCAGCTCACATTGATAGAAAATACTATATTATTAGAGATCAATAATAGAGAATTATATTGAATAGTTAAGCATAGAAACATGATCGTTCACAGAAACAAAAAGTACACACTACTAGAATATGACCCATAAACTCTTATAGGAAACTATTTTCCTATATTCTATTTAAAACGAAAAAATTGTATTCATTTTATATTATGAAATTAACAGAAGTCTGTTTAGTTATTTATTTGCATGTATGAAAACTCATAAGTTACGAATGATTCAATGAGTTACAGAACTTGTCTCAGAAAAATTAATTTATACCAAACTAGGAATGTTTTGAGATGATTACTAAGTTATCACAATGGCAGAAGATGAAACTATAAATAAAATTATACTTTAATTCACATTATTTTTAAATGGGATTAATTCCCTTAAAATTAATTAGAAAATTCTATACAAGAGGAGAGTATTGAGATCTCTACCGATGAAATCACTTACAAAGAAGGTTTTGATTGATGAAAATGATAATATTTAATTTTATGTATTAAGAATAAGTGAATTATATATTATTTTGAAAGGAGATAATAAAAGGATGATCATGGAAATTAAGTAGTAAATAAAGTGAAGGATATTCATTAAGAGGAAAAGTAAAATATATTTTTAAAAAATAAAAAATTTAATAACACTAATATTGGGATTGATGAGGGAAATGATAAAATAAATATTATATAGAATTAATCTCTAAGTATAAAATATAGAATCATAATTTAATAAATTCTGATTCATATACAAAATATAAAGTTTGTGAAGATCTTCAGGTATTTTAGCATAAAAATGTTAATTTGAAAAAGAAATATTTTAAATTTTAATTAAATTCAAAATACCTTTGTACAACGGAGACAATGCTATTAAAATATGGATGTTACGATTAATGTAAATATAATTAAATATGGTTCAGGTTATAAACATTAAATTTCTAAATGTTTAGGAACAATTTTGGTAATAGTTCTATTGAATAGGATTCTATAATTACTTTATTCAGTTTCTTTCAAGGTCATTATAATGATGAATTTTATCTAGAGATCCCTTAATCTATTGGTTTTACAATGTTATCTATCTCTGAAAAATATATTCATATGTTCTTTACAATAAATGTTTTAACCCTTCTAGGGTACCAAATAATTGTATTAATAACCTAATTATTCCCAAAATTGAACAGGAACCACAAAGATAATTTGTTTTATTATTAAAAAACCCTACCAAATGTGATCCATTATTTAATCATGTGGTGGAAAGTATGATAACAATGTTTAAATTCATTCAGATATATGGAGTATTTTAAAAAACTATTTTATATTCTCTAATATTTTTTTAGAGGTGCAGATTTTATTAATTCATAAATTCATGGGGATATTTCCTTCTAACTTTATTTTGTCCAATTCACTGGGAGATTTAAATTATTTTTTTAATGTTCATTATAGTTTCATTTTTAATATGTTTAGGGGAGTTTTAATGTATTTATGCAATTAATTTTTTAAATATCCAAAACCTATATTCAATTTTTCAATGTACAATTCATTGTTTTAAATATTTATTTTATCATTACATAACCTTTATAAAAGCACTCAGACAACATATATGATGTTAAATTTCTATTTAAACCTTAAAATTTCATTAAATATTCTTTTACTAGATATTTTAAATTATTTATATCAAAATATTTTTCAAAACATTATACTCCATATATCTACTTCTATGTTTTAATAATGAATGGAATTATCATGGATCCTTGTTTAAATTTTAAAAATTGAATGTTCACAAAAATTTATATTTATTGATATCTTCATATAATTATCTTAAACATACAATCAATTTTTATTATTTTTTACGCCTTTTATTTTTTATAATATTAAAATGGGATATGATTTTTAAATTATAATTGGGTTTGTAATTATCAAAAAGCAGGATAATGTTTAGTGGAATATTAAAAAACATTATGTTTTGATAATTATAATGATTCATTTGTTTTATTTACATTATGTGTTTGCATGTCTCATTTTGATCATATCATAATATTTCATTACAAAATTGTTATTTATATTTTGATGTCTTGATTTCTCATAACATTTTACAAAAGATTTATTTTGATTTCTAGGGATAAATAAGTCTTTTGTAACATTAATATATCATTTATACATGTTATTTTCTATTCCCATATAGAAACATATTGTACATCATGTTGAAAATTTCTTATCCATATAGCCAATTTAAAATTCATGTTGGTTATTTCGAGTCCATGTAATCGATTTTCCACATTCAAATACCCTATGTATTTTAAAATTATATTTAGATACACAAATCCCAATTAAGTGAATATTTTTTGAAATAAAATAATATTTCCAAAAATTAATTTGATTATATGCTCTTCTTAATAGATTCCATTCTTTTCTAAAATTAGGCTCGAAGTCACTGAATATTTTTTGTAATATTTTTATTGTTTTTAAGAACTTTTTTAGACATATTTTCTATGATTAAATAATTTATAGAAATATAATTAATTTGATTATTGATTATTTATAAAGACAATTAAAATTTATAAATATAATTCAAATTTACTCAAATATAATTCATCCTTTTACTAAGACTTTTTTTGGGTCTGAAACTTGTAAAAAAAATATGTCTATAATTTTCTAAAATTCCCTTACATGAATTTTCTATGTAAAGAATTCAGATAGATGACTCCCTTATGTAGGTAATAGTTTACAAGATTTTATTAAGTGAAATGATTACATAGTGAATCATTTATGTTATTTACCTATGTGGTTTTTTCACTTATATGGATTCAAATTACTATATGTAAAAGTCTTATGTGATATTTTTCATAAGTTGTTAAATGAAAATAGAAATAGAAATTATATTTTTTTTAGAGACCTTTATTGTTAAAACCCCCTTAAAATGAATTATGATTTCACTATACCATGAGTTTTGATGATTTTCCACCACATTGTGAATTTATCTTCAACTACCATAAAACATTTTATCACCCTATTGAAAAAAGTAAACTACCTACAATAGGGTTAGTGTATATACCATGAGTTATTATGAGTACCTATCTTGAATGTAGGAGACCAAAACTTATTCAGATGGTGAGAATATTTACCACACGGTAAGGTGTTTATACCAACCACATGACCACTTGAGTGCGTAGTTAATTTTTTCCATTTATTAATATTTCATCAATCTATAATTGTACACATACTCTCTTCTTTTATTTTGTGTTTCTCATATCAGTTTTTTTCATGTTTATTTCTTATTGTTAAATCATTATATTGAAATTGACATTCATATAAATTATGTGACACCTATTATAATTAATTTAAATTATTTTAAAAAAGTTTTTATAGAAATAATGGTGTTTTAAGACATGGAATATACAACTTGAAAACCTAAAAACCATTTATTATTATTTTATGATTCTATCAATTTTTTTAAATTAATATAATATATTATTAAACTAATCAATTTTTTTAATTTTTTTTAATATGGTGTTATAATGTTTTTAATATGACCACATATTTAATGCTCGTTTAAAAAATAATGTATTAATTTTTTATATTTTAAAAATATTACATTTTATTTTCATGGGATTCATCTTTGACCAATTATTCCAAGAACCATTTAAATTATTTAATGGATGATTAAATGATTGTTTGAACCAAACATTATTTTTTGAAATATATATTATAATTGTAGTCATTAATATTCAATAATATATCTTTACCTCTCACTCTCTCTGATAATCATATTTTTATCATTTTTATTATCATGATTTTTTCAAATATCTTTCTCGATTATTTAGTCCATATTTTATTATTTAAAGGCTTTAATGATTCCAATAACAAATATAAACTTTATTATAAGTAAAATATTATTCATATGAAACTTATTTGATGGGATTTTTCATTTTTCAAGTGATATAGTGAGACGAGTAAAGTGATGTGAAGTACATTTTTGTTAAGAAAAATATTTCTCAAAACTACTCTATAATATATCATGTTCTATATAAAAAATATCTAAAACTATGACTGAATTGAAAGTAGGACCTGATACAATTTTCAACAACCAGTACCTGTGATTATTATTTTTTAATATTTTTCTTCTTCATGGTTCTTGGTTTCTGTAAAACTTCTTCCAATCCTCCATGTACCCTCTATTTCTCTTATAATTTATTATAGAAAAGATTTATATTTCTTCAGGATATAAATCCGAAAAGACAAATTTCATATATAAGGTTTTCCACTCCCTATATCTAAATTCATTTTTTAGGTTGTAACACCCATATTTTTATGTCAGGACCATTCAAGTTGTGACTCATGTAGTGTAGTGCATTTTTCGTATTTGACCTTTGACACACCATACAAATTTCAATGTGTCATGGTTTTACCTCCAATTTATAAAAATGGATTCTATAATGGTGTTAAGATCTCCCAACAAAAATCATTTTATTTCACAATTTTTCTCTCATCATGTAGAGATTTATAAGTGTAGACTAGGTCCGCTTTGGACAAAACATTTATAAGAAACATAATTGAATTTTTTTATTCTATTGAAAATTAACATTATAAATTATTTTAGATAATTAATCTATCAATTTATAATTTTAATCAGTTCTATTCAATACCTTCTAGATAGTATGTCATTACTCGTTTTGAGCTAATCACTTCTTCACAAGGGGAAAATACTTTATCTTATTTTCAAAGATTATGTGACCTATAGAGTATAAAGTGTAAACCCTTCTTTATTTGTTATTATAGGCTTAGAAATAATGTGGGACAAATCTAGGGTGGTCACTTAGTGGACCATAATTTTCCACATGATTTGAATTATCACAACCAATGTATGTAGAAAATAAACATGATTTCAAAAAATGAGGTTTAGTATTCCTCATACCCTTGGTAAAAAAAATACATTTGTAAGACATATGGGTTTAGAGGAAAACATCACACTATAACTATATAGAAATTAAATTTAGAGGGTGGAATTAATATACTAATATAATTTTTCGATGCCTATGTATTTAATAAGAAATCTAAGAAACAACTATGAGGAAATTTTATATACACACTTCAAGGCACTCATATATCGGTGGTGAATGGGGAGAAATACAAATAAAATATTTAGATCCATGTGGATTTCCTACCACTAGATAAATTGAATTGGAATTTCATCCATAAAAGGATATAGAATTTATTCAATGAGAAGCCTATAGATGTGGTGCCTGACCCACTGTTATCTTTCTCCAGCACTCGTCATGAAAAAGTGAATTAATCGGTTGTAGTAAGTCACATGAGTTTCCCAAAATGAAGAAGATTGATTTATTACATAAATTATAATTTTATTATACATTAAAAATATTTCCATTAAGGAAAGTTCCTGAAGTCCGGAGATTGGGTGAATTAACAACACTACAACCAAAATAAGGAATTCAATCTCGGGGAAATGGTGGTGAGATCAAATAAATTATCACAGACTCTGTTATATCTATTACATTACCTGAATTAGATGATATTTTACAACCATTAATGAAATTTACTACCTTAATGATGTTTTTAACACCCCAAGCATCCATGGTACACTTCTTTTTGAATAATAGAGTAGCATGTGTTGTACGAAACCTCGAGTTCTAACACACTGCGACCAATAAAAGTAGCTGTTATGAATATTAATACCCACTTTTTGAATTATATAAATTTTATATTTTAAATTGGACTTCATTTTTGGATTTAGAATATCAAAATTATCCTAAGTTTAATTTTTGGTATTTTTTTGAGAACATCCATTTTTCAATGAATAGTGAAAAATACTTAAAAACAACATTTTTAATCAAAATAATTTATATTGATATATAATACTTTTTAGTGGTTTTAAAGTATAATTAGAATATAATATTACCATTTTATCCAATGGTGGTCATTAGAATAAATTTCACTTTGAAATTGGACATAAACAATTGTCAATCTTTTGATTGATATTGTTTCTTAAAAACACGCTATTTGTCTTGACAACGAGAATTAATTATTAAATTAATTAATGCAACTTATATGTTTTGAATTTTGTAAAATTGACATCATTTTTGAATTTGGAATATCAAATATATCTTAGGGTGAGTTTTTGGTATTTTTCTGAAAAACTTCAATTTTTGATGAATAGTGAATCTACTAAGAGGTAGTTAAAAAAATGATTTTTCCTTTCAATGAAACTTTACCACTTCTATGATTTTATCTTCAAAAATCCAACATACATGGTTTTTTAGGATGTAAATTTTTTTCAATGGGATTAAAATAATTTTTTGGTGAATAGTAGTTTTTATGTTTTATTAATCACGATTAAAGGTAATTAGTGTAATTTAAGGTAAAAATAATGTTATAATATTATGAAATTACCTTGACACATGTTCTAACCTTTTTGGATGAGTCAATTTTGACCAAAAAAATCCATGGGTCAACTTGGGGACCCCATGGAGCCACTTGGGTAAGAAAATGACATTAATAACATTTTATTTAAAGTTAAAATAAAAATGTCACAAACTTTTATTGTTTTACTAAAACAATTTTTACATGGGGTTATAAAAGTCATATTTTTGACTATAAATAGTCATCGGAATGATAAAAATATTTACTAAATCATTTTATTTTTTTATATAATTTTTAGATATTAAATAAATTAATTTATTTATGACACCATGATGATGCAGCGATTACCTCATTAATGAATGATTTAAATAAAATGAAAAGATAATGTAAAATATTGGACATAAATTTGACAAAAACCTATTGTATGGGTTGATTTCAAACCCCTATCACCATATCCTTGAAATATATCTTTTGGGGACCTTTAAAATCCAAAAATCATTTTAAAATAATGTGACATTTCATGACATTCCAAGAGTGCCCCCCGTCTCATCTTATAAAAGGGCCCCACCTCTACCACCTTATTCACACCGCTCAAGCCATTTACTCGGCCAAAATCTGATCATTATATCTCTCCTCATCCCTCTATTCATCATAGATTCCTTACTATAGGCAGAAAGATTTTCAAGAAACCCTTTTGGTTCAAACCAAGAGGAGTTACCCGATTTAAAGGTAATTTCTTCGCTTGTGTTCTTTTGTTTTATTTTGCTTCTCCAACCCATTAATCTCTATTTATTCCTTTATTTTGTAACAACACCATAATCTTAAATATACTAGGGCATTGTTATGATATGGATTCGACTTAAAATTACACACACCTTCGTCTAATGGTTAAAGAACATACTGTTTTTGTGGGTGGTGAATTACTACCTCACGAAATGATGATTGTTCAATCTTCTTTTAACACCTTTCATGGTGGCCATTATGATGACACTATTTATATATATGATATATATTATGTTTATTTTTTTTATTCTTCCGTATTTTTTTCATTTATGGCATACCTTTATGGTTTCCATTATGGTTAAACATGATATCATCATTTTAGGAAGTGCGGACTACCACCCCCAAAGTTATTTGAATCGTTAATGCCATATGTGGGATGTATAAAGGATGGAGTAAATGATATTATATATGATATTATAATACAATTATAATATACCTTTATATCATTATGATTTCATTTCATTAAATACGAAATAGAAATGAAAGTAGCGTTCATGCGTACGTACGACTTACCGTCTCCTTGAACAGTGCATTTAATTTCTTACCTCTAAATGTATTGTAATATTGTAAAGGCATGTATATACTGAATATATATGTTATATATGATATCTACATCATGAATATAATTCTGGATATAAATTATATTTTACCACATGAACAACTTGTAATTATAAGAAGTTTATTTTTGACTCAAGTACCAAAGATCGACAAAACGACCTTTATTAACTTAAATAATTAGACAATGTTCATAACATGATAATAAGTAATATAAAAGGAATAATGAACTTGAAAAAGGTACTTAAGAAAGTAGAAATTAACTCTAGTTTATTATTCATGAGGTTAATAAATGATAAAGTCAAGTCGGACACGAGGTAAGGGACTTCGTCTCAATCTCCTTTAATTGAGGCATATTTTGTTTTATAAAAAACATTCTTTTATATGGTGTATAAACCCCATTGATTTTTTATTCAAAAGGATTATTTTTTATATGAAGAGTTTTACTAAAAGACAAATGGGAATGTTTTTTTGTGATATGTATGCGGTGACAATGACTTCTCTGCCACCATGACCATTATTTACATTTCAGTTTCCTCTACAAGCAATAATTTTTTTCTAAGAATGAAAAATAAATACCATGTTTTACTTTTCTTTTATTTTGGTATTGAAAATTGTTTTATTATATCAATGTTTTGTATTGATATCTTGTGATTGAAATTTGGAAATGTTTTGTTTCCTTTATGAATATTTTATGTGATACGATTATGTTATGGTTTATGATATGTTTAAACCTGTTCATATGAAAAATGCATTGGACATAATAAGTTGTGGGTGGAGCCTGCTATATCTCCTCGATGCATTGGTTGGTCTCATGAGAAAAACTAGTGTCTTGGAACAAGGCCTTCACAAAATATTATTTGTAGTCTTGGTAGAAGTCCTTGACTATGTGGTTATGATAGTCTGGAATTATGCATTCCATCATTATGAAAGTGGTTATTGATATTGCATGTGATTATTTGACTATTAGAATATCCTTGTGAATAAGTAAATTGAATTATGTCATTATAATTTTTCCATATTATGCTGAAGTTCAAGTTTAAAAGTATTTTTTTAGTTATACATTGCCTTAAATATTTTGGTTTATTTATGAATGTTTCCTCTATATTGTTATCCATACTGAGCATCTGAGATCACCCCTTTCAATGTTTTAATTTTTCTAGGATGTGAAGAAGTATTTTATGAATGACCTTCCGGGATAGTATTAGGGGGTATGACGACAAGATGTTTTTGTAGTTTTGTTTTACTTTATGATGTAATGTTAGACTTATGAATATATCTAGTGTTTCCATGACTATTAACTAATCAGTCTTCTGAGACTTGATCTTTTGTGATCTTCCCAATGTTACGTAATAATGCAAAGACTCTGGGTAACTGGGTTTGGGGAGTTACAGTTGGTATCAGAGATAGTTTAGTAATAACCTTGGAAGCTATATTTAGAAAAAATCTGATTAGAGAACATAGCCCTATGATAGAATTTGAGGATTAGTATAGAATAGCTTCCTATAATTTTCGTATTGTATAGATTTTGTGATTTTTCCGAGAAATACATCCATGTCTGGATATGAGCAGGTAGAGTCAACACTAGCAAAAATGTACCTAGGGGTAAAACCTGAAAACACCACCTTGAGCTAGACTCGAACGGGAATTGGTGCACGACAATGGGCCTTGCTGGACCATTGGTTATGACACTCCTGGGGGATATGATTTAGATAATTCTCATTTTCTTTACAAACCATTATGAAGGGTTTATGAGTATATACTTTCTCAAAGAAAACTTTATGATTATGGATTATATCCATAAATTGTTCAATTTATGTTAGGTGTTTTTCAAGTTTGTTATAATGAATTTATATTCATAAACTAATCTTGTGTATGACATTGTTTAGAAATGGAACCTAGTGGAAGGAATGGAAACCGTATCAATGCACGCACTCCATGTAGAGATTTCCCTTAGGCTCAAAATAATTATAGTGGAGCTGGTGATACAACTGGTGCTGATCTTCCCATCACCATACTGGGACAACATACTTAGGTTATGAATAATAACCTTACTCGTACGGAGCACCCTGATCCGCAATGTGGATGATCAATGTTAGACTGCTTCATGAGGCAACAACCACTAACATTCAATGGGAGTAAAAATCCCTTAGTAGCTAAGCAATGGATAAATTCCTTAGAGAAAATATTCCATGCCCTGGGGAGTAGTGAAATGGAAAAGGTTATCATGGCAGTTTACCCCCTCATAGGAGATGCTAATCAATGGTGGTTGTTGATTCAAAACACAAAGGAAGATGTTGAAGTATCAAATATGGAATGGAGGTAATTTAAAGAGATTTTCTTAGAAAAATACTTTCCACGTGACCATCAAGCAGATATAGAAAGCCAATTTCTGAGTCTGAGGCAAAAGGAGGAAGAGAATGTCGCAAAGTATGAGTCTAGCATTACAAGGTTAGAAAGGCATGCTGCATATTATATACGTAACCAAAGAAGTATGATTGATCATTTCTTTTATGGGTTAAAACCATTTCTCCGTCGAGATTTAGTATCAAAATCTTTCTCAACATATGAAGATATAGTCTCGTGTGCTATCAAGACAGAAAATGAATTCTCTAAATATTATGACAATATAGTAAAGAAAGAGAAGAAGAGAACGGTGGAACAGTAGATAGATAAAGGGAAAAAAGGAAATAAGGATTCTCCATTATGCGATAATTGTGAGAAGAATCATCCCGGTACATTCCTAAATGGAATGGGAGTTTTTTATAAATGTGTATAAAAAGGTCACCGGGCTCGTGATTGCAAGGGAATGAAAGAGGATATCAATGTTGAATGCTACAATTGTAGGGAAATGGGGAATTATAAAAATGAATGTCCTAAACATCAGGGAAACAAACCTCAGAAAAGGCCAAGGGATCAAGGAAAATCTTATACTATTACTACAGTTGAAGTGGAATAATTATTATATTTGTGTTTTCAGACTCAAGAACTATATTTTTATTATAAGAATAATGTGATATATATAAGGATTTTATTGCAGTACTTGTTGTTTTTATAAATGTTTTAATATGATGAAGTTAATCATATTTTTAGTATGTGACAATAAGAAAAACTTTACATTGTTTGGGGAATCTGACGAATTGATTTTGGAATTTAGAGACCTTTTAGAGAAATTCTGGACAGAGGTATTTTGGATAACTATAAAGGTTGGAATGGATTAAGTATAAATTTGGATAGTATTGTTTAAGGTTAAAAAATTTCTGAATATTATTTTTGGAATATTATAATACTATTTTTTTAGGAAAGGGATAACCTGCAGGTCGGGGGATAACCCATCGCGTCAGACAAAGCTGTAGGAATCGAACCCACAACCATAGTGTGACAGGCCTTTATTACCTACCACTAGCCTACATGAAGACCCTGGCTATTAAAAAATAGTTTTCCTAATCTAAATTTTATGTGTTAATATTTGGAACCATATACAATTAGGATAAATATAATATTTTTGAGTTGTATTACCTTTTGGAGTGACAGATGGGTTCGTGGTAAAAATTTATTAAAGAATGAAAGTCTACATGACAAGTAACTATATTTCCTTACGTTCTTATTAAATCTACTAAATAAATTCCTCATATTTTTGAAAGGTTTCTTAAAACAAAAATGTTTTACGTTAACTTTTCTAACTGGGGAATCAATGACTGTTGAACCAATCACATGTTTTTGATTTTCTTGTAGTTAACTTTCACATAATCCTGTTTTCTACAACTCTCAATCAGACCTTGATGGTTTTTTCTTCTCTATATCCATGTTTTCATATAATCCTAGTATGGGCTGTCTCGGATGACCTTTGTACTTCTCCTTCTTTTTTTAAAATTATTTTTTATTAAACCTATTTCCAATATGGGTTTTCCACTAAGCTATTTTCTATTTTCAACCTTTTATTTTCGAAAAACATTTTCAAATTGCGAGGATTCAATTTATTTAAGGTGGGGAGAATGTAACACCCCAAGCATCCATGGTATGCTTCTCTTTGAATAATAGAGCAGCGTGTGTTGTACCTAACCTCAAGTTCTAACACACCGCGACAAATCAAAGTAGCCATTATGAATAGTAATACCTACTTTTTGATTTATATAAATTTTATATTTCAAAATGGAATTCATTTTTGGAATCAGAATATCGAAATTAGCCTAAGTTGAATTTTTGGTATTTTTCGGAGAACATCCAATTTTCGATGAATAGTGAAAAATACTTAAAAACAACATTTTTAAAAAAAGTAATTTATAGTGATAAATTATACTATTGAGTGGTTTTAATGTATAATTAGAATATAATTTTACCAATTTATCCAATGGTGGTCATTAGAATTAATTTCACTTTGAAATTGGACATAAACAATTTTCAATCTTTTGATTGATATTGTTTCTTAAAAACACGCTATTTGTTTGGACAACGTGAAATAGTTATTAAATTAATTAATGAAACTTATATGTTTTTAATTTTTTAAGAGAGACATCATTTTTGAATTCGAAATATCAAATATAGCTTAGGGTGATTTTTTTGTATTTTTCTAAAAAAATTCAATTTTTGATGAATAGTGAAACCATAAGTGGTAGTTAAAAAATGATTGTTCGTTTAAATGGAACATTACCACTTCTGTGATTTGATTTTAGAAAATTAGACATACATGGTTTTCATTAAGAAGTAAAATTTGGTTCAATGGGATTAAAATATTTTTTTTTGGTGAATAACAACTTTTATGTTTTATTAATCACGATTAAAGGTAATTAGTGTAATTTAAGGTAAGAATAATGTTATAATAATTTGAAATTACCATTAAACAGGTCTTAACCTTATTGTATGAGTCATGTCTGACCAAGACAATCCATGGGTCAACTTGGGGACCCCATGGAGCCAGTTGGGTAAGAAAATGACATTAATAACATTTTATTTAAAGTTAAAATAAAAATGTCACAAACTTGTATTGTTTTACTGAAATAATTATTACATGGGGTTATACAAGTCATATTTTTGACTCTAAATATATATTGAAAATATAAAAATATTTACTACATCATAGTAATTTTTTATAATTTTTAGACATTAAATAAATTAATTAATTTATGACACCATGATGATGCAGTGATTGCCTCATTAATGAATGATTAAAATAAAATGAAAAGATAATGTAACATCTAAGACATAAACTTGTCAAAAACCAATTTTATGGGTGTATTTAGAACCCTTATCACCTTATCCTCGAAATATATCTTTGTGGGACCTTTAAAATCCGAATAAAATTTAAAATAACATTTCATGACTTTCCAAGAGTTCCCCTCCTATCCTCTTATAAAAGGTCCCCACCTATACCACCTTATTCACACATCTCAAGCCATTGGGTCAGCCAAACTCTTCTCATTAAATCTCTCCACATTCCTCTCTTCATCATAGAAGTCTTACCTTAGGCAGAAATCTCTTCAAGAAACCCTTTTGGTTCAAACCAAGAGGAGTTACCCGATTTAATGGTAATGTCTTCACTTGTGTTCTTTTGTTTTATTTTACTTTTCCAACCCATTAAACTCTTTTTATTCCTTTATTTTGTAACAAAACCAGTATCTTCAATATACTAAAATGTTTTAATGAGAAGTATTTGATTTACACATACACACACCTTCATCTAATGGTTAAAGAACATATTGTTTCTGTGGGTGGCGAATTACTGCCTCACGAAACGATGATTGTTCAATCTTCTTTTAACACCTCTCATAGTGGCAATTATGATGAAACTATTTCTATATATGATATATATTAGGTTTATGTTTTCTTTATTCTTCTGATTTTTTTCATTTATGTCATAACTTTATGGTTTCCATTATGGGTAAACGCGATATCTTCATTTTAGGAACTTCATACTACCGCCCCCAAGGTGATTTGAATCGTTAATGCCATATGTGGGACGTATGAAGGATGGAGTAACTGATATTATATATTATATTATACTGGAATTATAATGTACCTTTATATCATCATGATTTTATTCCATTAAATACTAAATAGAAATGAATGTATCGTCCATGCGTACGTACGGCTTGTCGTCTCCATGAACGGTGCATTTCATTTCTTACCTCTAAATGTTATATAATATTATAAATTCATGTATATACTGGATATATATGATATATATGATATCTAAATCATGAATATAATTCTGGATATAATGGATATTTTACCACATGATCAAATTGTAATTATAAGAAGTTTATTTTTGACTCAATTACCAAAGATCAACAAAACAAACGTTATTAACTTAAATAATTACATAATTTTATATCAATGTAATAAGTGACATAAAAGAAATAATGAACATGAAAAATGTTTTTAGAAAGTAAATATTAACTCTAGTTTATTATTCATGAGGTTAAAGAGCGATCGAGTGAAGTCGGACATGAGGTAAGGGACTTCATCTCAATCTCCTTTCATTGAAGCTTATTTTGTTTTATACACAACTTTCTTTTATACGGTGTATAAACCCATTTGAAATTTACTTTTATTCAAAAGTAATATTTTTTATAGGAAGCGTTTTACTAAACGACAAAAGGGAATGTTTTTTTTGTCGTACGAATGCGGCGACAATGACTTCTCTGCCGCCGTGACCATTATTTGAGTTGCGGCTTCCTCTACAAGCCATAACTTGTTTTAAAAAACGAAAAATAAATACCAAGTTTTACTTTTATTTTATTTTGGTATTGAAAATTGTTTTATTATATCAATGTGTTTTATTGATTTCTTGTGCTTGAAATTTGGAAATGTTATGTTTCCTCTATGCATGTTTTATGTGATATGATTATGTTATGGTTTATGATATGTTTAAACCTTTTCATATGAGGAATGAATTGGACTTAATAAGTGATGGGTGGAGCCTACCATAGCTCCTCGATGCATCAGTAGGTATCATGAGACAAACTAGTGTCTTGGAACAAGGCCTTGACAAAATATTATTTGTAGTCTTGGCACAAGGCCTTGACTATGTGGTTATGATAGTCTGGAATTATGCATTCCATCATTATGAATGTGGTTATTGATATTGCATGTGATTATTCGACTAGTAGAATATCCTTGTGAAGAATTAAATGGAATTATTTCATTTTACTTTTTCCATATTATGCTGAAGTCCATGTTTGAAAGACTTTTATTTTAGTTATATATTGCCTGAAATGTTTATGTTTATTTATGAATGTTTCCACTATATTGTTATCCATACTGAGCATCTAAGCTCACACCTTTCAATGTTTTAATTTTTCCAGGATGTGAAGAATTATTTTATGAATTACCTGTGGGGATAATATGAGGGGATATGAAGACAAGATGTTGTTGTAGTTTTGTTTTACTTTATGATGTAATTTAAGACTTATGAATATATCTAGTGTTTCTAAGGCTACTAAACTAATCGGTCTTCCGAGAAATGATCTTTTGTGATCGTGCCAATGTTACGTAATAATGCACCGACTCTGGGTAAATATGTTCGAGGTGTTACAATGTTGGGTTTGATTGGACAATAATTATCAACCTAGACCATGGTAACTAGGAGGTATAGAATTTCCTTCGTGATATTTGAATTCATTATGTTATATATGAAGTCTAATATTGTAGATGGAAACCATATGATCATTCCATGGAATCTATTTTTTGTTCAATGAAAATTCATTACAAATGTACTTTATGAATATAGAGCACTATGATTTTTCATTGGGATACATGAAAACACTTTTCAAGTCAGGTCTAAGATATTCCTTTATTCTAGGGTTCAACAACATCAAATCGTTAATAGTCAGAGAGTGCCCAACTTTTATGGTAGGAAGAGCTTCTTATAGGTTCACTTTATCTGAATAATTAGGTATAGAGGGGGATATAATTACCCTAGAATTGGATATTACATTATCAAACCATTTTCTTATATAGAGGTATAATATTCATAAGAGTTCTAATTCCCATATGTTTTTAAAGATACTATGTTTACCAAGGACAATTCGTGGATTATGTGAGTCCTACATCAAATGGGTGAAACGTTTTAATTTTAATAATGTGAATTTGTTTAATAGAAATGAGTATTTACATATTTTTGTTATATACAAAGAAAATATCATTTGGATACCATGGGTTAGAACTTTTTTTATGTATAAGTAGTGGGATATATGGGATTTATACACACTTATCCTTTAAATGAAAAGGTTATTATCTGATTATAAACATTTTTCTTGGGCATGATGAAAAGGTTCCCTTGGTATGGTGTTGTTTCTTTTAGTTCAAGGATGCAAAAAGTGAAAGAACCCTTACAATCATCCCATTTATCCTCCATAATGGGTGTCAAGACCTTGCGATAATTTAATGTCTATGGGACAACCAATTGGGGTTACATTCCTTCAACATTGTAATTCATGTCATCTAGGCTCTGGGATTCACATGAGTCAAAAATAGTCACACCATTATAGAGAACCTCTACATGACCAATGAGGGAGTACTTTATAAATTGGTGTATTATAAAGAAACTACTCTATATAGGTGGGGGCATGGCCTTATAATTAACGCATTGATGGAACCACATTCTGAGAAATCCACGAACTCCGAATTTGATACCAAGTAGAAAAAAACGTATTAATCTAAATCGTTACACGTATAGTTTTTCATCATTTCAATAACATGGATTTTGATTTTATATTAGGTAATATGTACTTCTAAAAATCTCAGAATATAAAGAAACTATGTTAGGAAATGGTTGATTATATAGTCATTTTTCACTCTGAAATGGTGGATATCCAAGGTATTGAGCTTCCCAAAAAATAGAGAGGCTGATTGTGCCCCCTACATGATTTCATCCTCATCCTCACCAGAGAATGAGATAATTTCATAGAATTATTCATGCATGGATTCCTCTAAATGGAAGGCCTCTGTGGTATCTACATCAATTTCAAATATCATTGGGCTCCTTAGAGACCTGATTGGGATTCATGAAGTTCTTTATACAAATGACACACTTTTATGATCAAGATAAAGTATATAATTTAAATGATATGATTGATTATGTCATTCTTATAATCTATGGTCCTATTTTATCTCCCAAGGAAACTTCAAATCATGAAATATTCAGGGTTAATTTCCTATATTCGATGTCCCTTACCAGAATCTTCTAGAATATTCTAGTAGTTGACTAGATTTTGGAATGACTAGGATGACTATCAATGAGAAAAATGATTATCCAAATAAAAATGCATAAAACAACCCCAATGTTTGATGATTTTTGATTCATTTCTTGTTGAGAATTGACATACATCAGTTTTACTCTATATAAAGTTTAGACTATATAATCAAGGTAAACACCATTATAATTGTTCTTTACTAATGGAAATTTTACCCTTCCTCAATAACACCAATCAAAGGAACCATAAATTGTTTATTATCTTGTATTACCTCTAATATATTTATATTGATCCAACAATATGGTAGAATCGATTGAGACTTCATCATTCTCTTTTTCAAAGGCATCCTCAACATTTGGAAAGGGCCTAAGACTACATCCCAATCAATGATGAATGAAATACATGAAGAGAAAAATTGGATTTTTAACTAGTAGAGTTAATAAATTACTTTATGATACCTTTTTCAACTAATGGGGGCCTTAGTGGGTTCTATGAATAATGAAGAAACAATAGGAGTGAGGATGACCCTGGTGGGTGCCATTTGGTTATATTTTTCATGAATGATTAGGCTGCCTTGAGTGATCAACTTCAATGCTATCAAATCCCTAAAATTTTGAGCTCATCAAAAAAATACATACTTTAATTCCCATACAAATTCATTTATATATAAGGTAAAAAAATCATAGGCTACCTATGTCGATGGATCACCAAGTTACATTTTTCCAATATTTATCATGTCTTAGAGCCAACCTTGATGAAAAAACATTCCCTGATGGTGATTCTATTGAACTAATGTTACGGGAAGTAGTTTGGATGGTTCATCCTGTCAGCATATTTGGCATTATTAGTCTCTATGTTATTGAGTATTCTCCACTCCTATGAATATATATATTATCCTTGGACATTTAAATTATTAATGTATAGATCATACTTCCATTATATCTGAATGGAATCCAGGGTGCTTGACCCTAATGGTGACCCTTATGGTGCTTATATTTTAATGTATTTTATTGATTAATTTAATATTTTAAATCAGTAAAATTTATCAATTTTTTTATATTTTAAATTTTAATGTTTGTGGAAAATTTTTAACCTATTTTTAAAAATGGGTAAATTTTAAAAAATTGACAATTTTAATAAATGTGGGGTATTTTGACCATAATATTTTCTCTATTGAAATAATGGGAAAATTATATTTCTTCAGGGTTACATACAATATGATATACATTTTACTCATTATTATGAAATTTATAATCCAAAATATTGAAAACCAAAAGATGAGGATAGTTGTGGACATTCCATCTTTAACCATTTTTGAGAAATTTTAAATATAGATTTATATCACTATAAAAACAAAACATAATGAGAATGATTATATTATAGTGATGGAGAATATGAAAAGGAACAAAATTTAGTAATATTTGTACATATTATTCATCATCATTCAAGGACATAAATCCATGATTAATTTTATTCGAGTAATTTTACAAAACATCCAAACCAAAAATAATTTCTATAATAACATGCTATAGTTCTAGTTGCAAGTGTCCAATAGATCTCAAATGTTTTTTATGTTCATACATGACATAAGGATAAATTATATAGTATAGGACATTGTGAGATTCCCAAAATTTGGAAGAAAAATTATAAAACATTCTTATGTTGGATTTGGGAAAAAATGAACCACCCTATTTCGTATAAAAAGTACATTAATTTCCATCCATGCAAGTTATCCATAAATTTAACCATAACATATATAAATTTTGGGGTTATTTTGTTTTCGTTATTGGAATGGGTTTGATATGGAAAAATAGACAAGTAGGGGTGAATTTTCCTTTTAAAAATGATTCAAAAAATGTAAATTATATATATATGTTATTAATATTAGTGTAATGGAAAAAACATCGGAGTTTATTATAGTGGATTAAATATAAATGATCCTAGTGAAATCTTCACCCATATGAAAATTGGAGGGAGATTCCCCCCACTATAACCATAATAAGGGATTATTACATTGATTGTTTCACACATAGAGGTAGAATACAAATACAAATCTTTTTTTCATTATGGATGATTAAACCCCCAAAGACCTTCCTTTTTTACATGGAGGAACAACCCAAATAGTGTGCCTTTTTCCAAAAGAAGCACATCCTAGTGACCAATTGTTTTCATGAGTCAATACACAATTACACACTATTTAATGGGTATTATAACCCTCTAAAATTAAACAAACACAAGAATGATAAGAATAATTAAAAATAATAGAACTAGATGAAGGCTTTACAGACCGAGAGTCATAATAGAAAGTAATTATGTACCAAAAAGGATCAAACTATTTCAGTTTTTTGGAAGTGATTTTTTATCACTAAAAAAATGCAGATATTTTAATTAACAAAAATACTGTCAACCACATGTCTCTTGAACATGTTTTGTAAACTCTATATAAATAGTGTTTTTTTGTCCAAAATTATTTTTTAAAATCTGATGAACATTTCATATTTTATTTGATCAAATAATAATTCATGCATATAGTAATAATGAAATACATTAGTGTTATCCAAAACTATTTCATAGATGATAATCCATGTGTAAATAAATTGAAAATTAAAAGTATTATTTCGACAAGTTAACCTCAATATCCTGTATGAAAATTAAAAAATACAAAGTGAAATTAATTAAAAAATTAATAATGACATAAATTACAACAATTAATATCCTTATAACTCTTCCTTATAATAATTGAGATCAAACCATCATATTTAAGGTCATTTATATTTGGAAATTTATATTTCAAAAATTTCAGTATATATATCAATACACACTTAATCCAATGTGAATCAAATTTAATTCATCATTAAATAACATAAAAGTTAGTCTCATGGAATCTAAATAATTATTGATTAATTTTTGAACAAAAAAAAACTCTAATTACATCAACAATAATGACCAATATAATTTAAATTACAATTATGAAATAAAATAGAATATATTTCATGGTTTTATATTACCCTGTAGAAATTCAAAAAACCATGTAGGAAAATCCATGTAGGGGATTTTTACATATACATTTTCACTAAATTGAAAATTCTCACCACATATGGGAATCACAATACCCAAATATATATAAGTGATAATACATAATTTAATATCTTGTATAGGTGAATTACTCATGTTTCTAAATCTAGAAATTTGAAAACAACTAGAAATAACATACTTTAGACCTAAAAAGTCATTTAAAATGGAATAAATAACTTTTGATACAGTTTATTTATATGTAGATAATATTTTTCATTGAATAAAAAATAAACCGAATAAGATTTATATATCTCAACATATCATTAAAGTATTGTATTAAATTATTTTTTAAAAAATTTTCAATTTATACTAAAAACTTAGGGTGAATTATAACCTAATTTAAAAAAAGAGAATAATGAATTTATAATTTTGTCATTCCAATTAAAACTAGATAATTTATTTATATTTACAAATAAATAAGGATCATTTATTTTGGAAGAATGTATCCCTTTTTATGTTAAAAATATTTATGCTAAACTATTATAGAAAATACTCTATGTGAATCAGCTACATGTGAGAATTTTCTATGTGAATAACCTATGTGAAATAATTTGATACATCAGTTGGCTATGCAGGAACAATAAAAAGCATCTAAAATGATATTTTAAGGTCCCAAAAAAATAATTTTTATAAAAAAACTATATGAAAAATACTGACATATTATAAAAAATCATAACATTAAATTTAATGATTGTTTATGTATAGAAATAATATTATTTAACCAAATTTAAGAACAATTTAATAAATACACAATACAATGTATCCAAAATCATAAAGGAAATAAAAAAATAGATCATTATAAGTTTCAAAACCTAATATGGTTCAATGATTCACTCAACATTCCCCCATTTTTGATAATAAAAAAACCATGTATAATTAAACAAAATTCTCCCCCATTTTGAAGTTATCAAAAATAAAAACATTCAAAAAATGAACTCATGATATATATTGACAAAATATATATTTAAAATGGAAATAAAAATCACCTATAATTTCTTATACCTTTTCCCAAACATATATCAATATACCATTTTAAGGTCATCCATTTTTCAAAAAATGTGACAAGGATTAATTATACATCAAATATATTTTTTATATTTTTTTGCAAAAACTTATTTACAAAACCTTCACGAACTTCCATTTTATGAAAATTAAATGTTTAAATAGTAATTCAACATCATATAGTATATATTATAAATTTAAAAATATTTATATACATAAAAATTATTACCAAAAATTAAGAAATTGGAACGTGAAAGATACATTCAAGATTTTACAAATTTTATGTAAATTTAAAAATTTCATCATTTAGAAACACAAAAAAACAGCCTACATTTATGAAAGAAAATGTGAATTTAAATATACATCATACCAAGTTTAAAAATGAATTTCTCAAATTTATTAATATCTTGGGTTTATTAAATACATCAGCTAGTTTATTTTCTATAGAAATAAATTTGAGAATTATATTTCCTTTTTGTATAAGATATATAAGAAAATAAAATTTAGTATGAAATTTCATCATCCAAGATAGTATTAATGTATTTTTAGTAATTTATATATAATATTTATTATAAAAAATAATAAGAGTCATATAAAAAACCAAAATTAAAATTTATTTACTTAAAATATAAACATTTATCATAAAAACATGCAAAAAATATATATTTAGATTCACTAGTTGAATGAGAAAAAGAATTCTGCTTTTATGATTCCCCTGAAACTAAGGATTTACAAAGTAAATGGATCATACCTATAGTTCTCTAATATATATCTTTAATCCACTAAAATTATATTATGAATAACATCTCAAATAAAATTTATTTTAGGACACTAATCTAAACAATGATTAAAATTACTTTACCATATATAATGAGTTTTTTAACCAAATTAATTTGAGTGTCTTTAAAATCACTCTGATATCTTGCTCACATAAAAACTGAAATTGTAAATATATCCTTGAAGCAGATAAATATAATAAACTTCCAATAATTCCTCAATATGTTTTAGCGTCAATATATTTTCTAGTTTTATTTAAATCTATCTTACAAGAAGTACTTATGAGATTATTTTAAATTCTAACATATTATAAACTAAATAGAATATATAATTAGTTATTATACTTATAATTATAAATAATAGGAAAATTATTTATTTGATAAATTGATAAACCAACTAGGTTTTTCAATTCCCCCATAATACTCACATCGAATTCCAAACTCATAAAATATGAAAATTCATTACATATATTTTCAATTGAATATCCATATATAATACAATCCATATAATGTTTTTCTGTAAAACTATCATTATAAGTTTTCTTAATAAACAATGTAGGATCATCCTTAACTTTATGAATAGTTTTTCTTAATAAAACATATTAAGATAATATAACAGACTTGATGTGCTTGTTTCATACCACATAAATACTTATATTATTTAAAAACATTATTTGTGGTCATTTAATGTTAAAAAATAGTGGGATGTCTATCATAAAAAACTTAAAAATATTACCATTTAGAAAAGTGGTTTTGATATCCACTTAAAAAAATTGAATCCCTGAAAAAATTTATAATCAAATAAAATTAAAAATGCATATAATGTGGCAATATATGAGAAATATTCTTCAAAATGAAATCCACATTCTTTAAAATAATATTTTGAAACTATCCAATATTTATCTTTGAATATATTTCAATGATCATCAAGCTCATTTATAAAGATTCATTTTATTTCAACAACATGAGTATTACATGTTGGAAAAAGTAAATCCCACATATTATTCACAGTAAAAAAATTATTTCATCTTAAATGACCAAGAACCAATTACCATCAAATAAGTCCAGATCAATATTTATTTTCACATAATCATAATTAACTTTTGGATAATAACTAACATTTATAAAAAAATTCTAGTATGATATTTTGATTTAAGATTACTAGAAAATATATATATGGGATAACCCCTAATAATTTTCTAGGATTTCCCTTAAAAAAATTCATATCATGAAGAAATATTATCCCCTTTAATATGTGATAATTTATCATGGGGTACTTCTTCATCAGAATAAAAATCTATAAATTCTTCCACAAGTTGATCAATATTTTAAATTTTTTTATTCAAATAATTATTACCAAACTTTACATGAATTGACTTTTCCACATCCATTATTATTTTATTACACACTCATCTTTCCTTATTATAATTTAAATAACCTAATAAAATACCTTTATTATATTTTTCATAAAAATTATCAAAATCATACTAATTATTAGGAGTGAAAACATTAAACATAAACACTTTTAATACCCATTTTTGGAATTATTCTCTATAATATATCCTAAGGAGTAATTATAAATAAGGGTTACAAAATTAATCTATTATTAAAATAATAATTTATATTAATAGATTCATCCATGAAATATTTATGTTAGGTAAACTCATTTAACATGGTTATAACCATATCTTGAAGAGTTATATTTTCTTTTTGACTACACCATTTATTTATGGTGTTCTAGTGGATAGTAAATTTTAAAAAATACCCATTTTATTCACAAAACTAGATAAATTAATGAATTTGGAATAAAAAACAATGATTAATTATAATTAACTTAATTAAGTTTACATTCTCATTTTGATTTTTTTTAAATAATTAGAAAAGATAAACATTCATATTTAAGAGTACGATTTAAAAAACATGTTGTGTCTTGTAAAATAATAAAAAACAAAAAATATATATTTTCCACCAAAACAACTAGGATTAATAGGAACAAATAACTCCAAAATAATTATTTCAAGAGGCTTTGTAGTTTACACTTATTTAGTAGACTTGAAATTAGATTTTTTTTACATTTCAAGAAATAGACAAGAACAAAGGTGTTTACACATTTTCAATTTCGGTAAATATAAAATAGTTTTGTTCTTGGAAATACTGTGTATTGAAATAAAACTGGAATGTTCCTATGCCATGAATGTTTATTATATTGTTAAATATTTTTAAATTTATCATTATGATAATTTGATTAAGAAAAATTAATTAAATAAATATAATATTTTTAGTTTTTGTAATACAAAATAGATTTAGCGGTTGAAATAATATATTTAGAATTTTTAAATTTAACATAAAATAATCACCCCATAGAAAATAAATTTATATTAAATTATCTTTTATAAATTTAATTAAAAATACACTAGAAATTATAATTTAATTTGAAATTCCAACCACAAAAACCTTTTTTATTTCCTTTTGAATTAACTTTAAAGGTAACATTACCTCCATCATATTTATTTAATTAGATAAAGAAATAAATATATCCAGTCATGTGTCCTAATCATTTACTATACATATATGAAAAATAATATCTGATTCCATCAACACATGAATCTTATAAAATCAAATTTAATATATTTTCTACCCATGAAAATTTGGGACTGAATGGATTTTTATAAGTATTCTTTAGTAATAAAAAAATTTAAAAAAATTATTTATATGAAATCATACATATATTGATTTATAAATTAATTCATTAGTATATTTAACAGATTTTGAAAATATAAAAAACCTCATTAGCATAGATACCTTTAATTTGACATCTTAATCATGTAGAAATAGATATACATCTATTAATGATTTTATAAAATAATTACCTGTCTATTTTAAATAAATTATTATCCTATCTAATTCCAGAACACATTTTTTTCATTTTACACAAAATAATATTTTTATATATGTTTTCTCTACCTAGAAAATTTGATATATTTGACTTCAACCAATCTACATTAATTTTGTGATATCCATTATCCTTAAAAAAATGTTTCAAAAAAGCTTTTTCCACTTCAAAACACTAAAATTTGAAATCAACATTTATTTTAAATTAATTAATTTCGACAATATTTTTTTTAGATTTTCTTATTCAATTTTTAGATATGAATGTGATGGTTTTTTTCATTCTATAACGATTTATTCAGATTTTCACTCTCGTTAATATCATCATTATGTGGTCTATTAAAGTTATTGTATAAACCAATGAAGTTTTCAACATTATGTTCATGAATTTCATTTTTCTAAGAAATTCATCAATATTGAGTTTTTTGGAGTCATATTCCTACTATGAATAATAAGTAGAGTCAATTACATGATTTAAAGAATCTATTTAAACAATGTCTTCTACATTTTTCAGAACATTATTTTTTAGCAATACTTATATATTCATTACAACTTCATAAAACATATATTTCCTTCAATTATTGATATATTTCATTGTCTTATTATTTTATATATATAATATTGGGAATTCATGGATTATGTTTCCCTTTTCAAACACTCATAAAAAGGTACATATTCATAACCATTATAAATGAAATTAACATTCATATTATCCTTATGATCATATTTAGGATAGTATTTTTGATACCTCCTTGATTACCATTTATTAATTCTATATCCACCTTTTGAAATGTTTTATGTATCATTCCTATCAGTACATTGTATCTTGGAATCAAAAGAGTTTGTATTTATTTTTGATTTAAAAAATTCATTTATCATTTAATTACCTTCTTCAGCTTTTTTTAATATCTAAATCGTATTTTAATATTCATACAATGATCATATCAATATTGTATTCCATAAAATTATTACATTAATTATATGCTTCCATTTTGAATTCCACATTTTAGGATGTGACCTATAAATATTTTCAACAAGTAGACAATTTTCCAAATTCACACATAAAAAATTATTCCATTTATTGTTATTGTTAATCTTTGAAACATTCGATTAAAATTTTCATATTCACCCATTTTAAATTATTGGTATTCCACTCTTAACATACACAACTTAGTTCAAATATGTTTATCTGAGACAAGATTTATATCTTGTAGAATTCTCTAGTTGTCATGTGTAGTTAAACATAATAAATCCTGACTATACACATTCATATTTAGATCATAGTATAATATAACTATCATTTTTTAGTATGATACAAATATTAATGCATCATTAAAAACAAAATATTCATGTTCCCCTTATTGTATCCTATATGGTTAAGTCATTATTATCCAATGATTTGTGTTATATATCTTTAGGTATTCTTCCAATCATGATTTCTAATTTCAATAACCAACACTATCAAATGGGAAGGTTTCAGAGGTACCCATCCATCATTATAACTAGTTCATTTATCTTAAACAAATAATTCCCCCTTGATAGTTATGTTAGGGAATCATTAGGAAAAATAAATTAAATATATGTTAATATTGGGATATAGATTCGACACTAAGTTTTTATCCAAAAAAAGACCTAAAAATTGCCAAGAGGTGTTTAATTGTCCTTTAAAAAAATTGAATTCCAATTATATATCAAAGATATTAATGTTAGTGTATAGAAAATAAAAGAAAAATCACATAAATCACATGACATTTTTATAATTATTTAGATCTAATTAATCCTTGTTCACACTTCACCCATCTCAAAACATGAGAGAGATGTATGCCAATATAACCACTATAATGGAATCTAACAATGAATTTTTCCCACATGTAGTCAGTAACCAAATATAATGACTTTTCCATATGATTATTAAATCCAACGAGACCTTCCTTTTAATACATGGAGGCATAACCTGAATAGTATTCCTATTTCCCTAAGTGGCACAACCAAATGTCGGAATTTTTTTTGGAGTTACAATATAATTACTTTCCTTTCAATAGGTTAAATAACCCTTCACAATAAAAACATGGAAGAATAATATTAAGAAGTAAAAATCATAAAACCTGATGAATTATTCACATACTCATAATCAATGAAGAAAGTAATTATCTACCAATAAAGGATCAAATGATTTTAGATTGGTTGGGAATAGTAGTTCATCACCAGAAAAATGTAGGAATTTTAAAGTTCAACAATACTATTATCCTTGTGTGTTTTTCAATAGTTATATACACTCTATATAGATTTAATTTCAAAAAAAATTTAAATCCATAAGCCCATTGAATATTTTAATTAATTGTAGAAGGAATGACACATGAACCATCAAAAAATTACTTTAGAATTTTTCACTCGTGTTTGCTAGATAATATTCCATGTGGAAATATTTTATAAATAAGAAAAATATTACTATAATTCAACCTAGATATACTCTAAGACAATTAAAAACCAAACAATTAAATTCATTAGATTAATTAATATAGTGGTATATAACATGCATTAGTATCATCATAATGCATAATAATACTAACCGAGATATTTTTTTATATATTTCGGCTGATTTAAATTTTGATATTTTAATTTTAAAAATTTAGGTGTTAATATAAATACAAGATTAATACTGTGTAAATAAAATCTTAATCATCATTAAACCACTTAAAACCTATTCTAATAAATTTTTGATTATTAATAATTAATTTTATATTAAAAAATGTCTAATTATATATATAATAAACATGAAACAAATGGACATTTCAAGTATTTTGAAAAATAGGGAATATTTAAATGTATTACATTACCCTATATAAATTCATAGGACCATGTGGGAAAATCCCCTTAGCAAATTTTTACAAATCCATTTTCACTTGGTAGACAAATCTCAATACTAGGGAATCAACATGGCCATATTTATGTTAGAAATTTACATAGGTGACTTTCTCATATATGTGAATTTCCCCCATATCAGATTCTGAATATTTAAAAACAATTTGAATATACTAATTTCATAGCTAAAACAGAGCATCAAAAAATAATCAAATTCATCTATATTTAACATAAATTTAGAATTTTCATTATCTTATTATAAAATCAATAAAAATATTATCAAATTTATATAGTTTAGGTTATCATCGAAACATTGTAGCAAATTATTTCTAGAAAATTTTAGAATTTAGACTAAAAGCATGTTTTGAAATCTAAACTTATTTATTACATGGTAACGACCGATATAAAATTTCTTGTCTTCTAATGAAATGTAAAAAATATTTTTATATTTAAAACTTAATAAAAATCCATTAATTTGGAAGGAATTAACCCATATTAATGTCTCAATAATGATGATTACTAATTATAGAAAATCAGTGATGTGAATTGGATACCTAAAAGAATAAACTACATGAATTCATTATCTAGTACAATTGGATATGTAAATTGGCTATCCCGAATCCATACAAACACCAAAAAATTTATTTTATGTTTCTAAACAACTTATTTGGACTAGTAACAATATATGAATCTGTTAGAAGATGTTATAAGATATAAAATAATGAAATGAAATGAAAAGGAATATTTTTATATAGTCTATGTTAAGAACCTATTAATCAATACACAATAGAAATTATCAATACCTAAAATGGATAAAAAATATATATATCATTATAATTATCAAAACGTAAACTTGTTTAAGGAGAAACTCTATAGTATTATATTTCTACAATTCTGACATATATTGTATTCATCATTAACATTTCCATTTTTCTTTTCTTATTTGTTTCCCACCCCAATGATCCATCTCTTACCAAAAAACATTAAGAGTGTAATTTTTAATTTTTTGAGGGAAGGAATGATGATATTTTTATTTCATTTCACATTAAATAATTTTGTTCATTTTTTCAGGAACATTAGTTGTAGAGAAATAGATTATGGTGTAAGGTCATTCTAATTTCCCAACAATAGTATTCTTATTCCCATTTATATTTTCTACTATCCCTTTTCATAAATATGTTACATTTAATGGGTTAGTGTAGCACTGTGTTGGGGATATGAGGGATACTATCATTCATGCATATCATCTATTTGGAGTAATAATATTTTAAATTACAGGGTGTTGAGAGATATTATTGATTTTAACAATGATTGGAATATATAGAATTAATATTTCATAAAATTTAATCTTAGTATCCTCATGAATTCTTAATAATATCATCTCTATTCTTACTAACTAACATATATGTTTAATTTTTTATCATGTTATTCATTTTTTTATTATTTAATCACATAAATTTTTAATTAATTATGAAATTAAAATATAATTTAGTGTCATATTAGTTATATTATTAATAGTGACAATAGAACATTAGTTTATATTGGTACCCCTTAATAGATTGACCCTAGGATGCATACTATGATTTATTATTTAGAAAATAATAATATATTTATAAGATTTTGTAATCAATACCTCTTATAAATTTTGAACCTTTTAGGATGTGTAAGAGAATATAAATGATAAGTTTCGTTAAAAAATCACAATATTTTATCAAGACCAACTATTAATAGAGGATTACACTAAATTGAATAATGAAATGAGAAAAAAATTCAGTTAATTTCAACATCTCTTAACGATGTAAAAGAATAATGGTTTTAACAATAACCAAATAATGTTAATGAATAAATGAAAATTGTTCAACTTTATTTCAATGTTGAAGAAACTCCTTTGGTCTTGAAAGAATATATCAAAGATCCATTCGAACACTCTCAATAATTTCTTGAATATGTAATTGAACTAAACATTCCAAATGATTAGAATGTTGTAGATCAATATGATTTTGATAAATATTCAGATGATTTGGTAAAAGGTGAAAAGGTAAGCGACTATCCCACCTTTGATAAATGAAAAATCAATATGACTCAACCGCTATATTTCATTATATTTATTCACCACCAATATTTTTTCAATTGGGAAAATTATAGGATACTGACTACCTTCCTCAATCTCTAATATTCCATCTTGAATAGGTGTAAGGAAAAAGAAATTTATGCCAAAATTAATTTTAGAGTTAATATTTATTTGACATAATTTTTATCATGTATTACTGAAAATTAATTTAGTATTACTTATAACTATTTTTCATATTCAAATTTGGAAAAATAATAAATTTTAATAAAGGATGAAGAAGAAAGAATTCTTGGACCAAGTTATTATTGGTCTTACTAGAGGATATCGTGTTGCAGGATGGACTAATTGAAGGGGAATATTTTATATTTTTTTATGTTAATATTATTTAGGATGAATTGTTTTCTTAATTTACCTTCACTAAAATTTCAAACATAAGAATTATAGAGCAGGATCTGGATGTAGTAGAGGCCACACAGGTTATGTAAGTTAATGAGGATGATCCATCCATTTTAATTCCCACAAAATTCAACATAAAAACAATTTATTTGGGGGTAGATGTAATTTTCTATTTTTTTGGATTCCTTTATAACCAATTATACCTAAATATAAATGTAAAAAAATTGATATGGTGGTTTACATAAAAAACCAAAAAAAGTATTTTTCCTGAAATTAGAAACACACAATAGGGGGATGTCTAAAACCAGTTCCCACATTGACGTTCAAACACAAAAATAATTTACCCCTATATTTTTTTTTATTTTTTTATTTTAATAATATTTTATGATTTTTAATTCCTTTATTTGAAGTATATTGAATGAGAAACTATGATCTTAACACAAGGATTCATATAGAATGTATTTTTGGTTGTGTCTCTTATTATATTTCCTTTATAGTATCTTATCTTTCTAATCATTTTTCATCATACACCAAAGGGTAATTAGATCCTATGTTTGGGGTAGATGTTAATCTACATTCATGTTCCTTATTTGATAATTTTTTATGTTTTTATTTTTTATGTGTTTTCTATTAGATTATTTAATGGAATTGAATTATTTAGAAATTTATAAATGGCTTGGTATTGTATTAATATGTCATAACATGAATGTTTTTAGTTTTAAATAAATTTTGACCTGTTTTTTCACATTTCTAATATTTTAATTTAAGGATGTTTCAGTAAATATGAAACATATGTGAACTTTTACAATATTACATGAATATCATTCTTATATGGATAAGTTTATAAAAATTTTGACTTCAGCTTATATTTTAATTTTTTATGAGATTCTTGAGTCATGTTTTTTGATCCAGAATATGTGATTATTTCTCACTTAATGATTTAGATATCATAAAATACCATCGATAGGGTTGAGGATTTTCATTGAAAATTTATAAATTTAAAATGATACCTACCACATATATATACAATTTTATAAGACATTTAACTTGAATCATCCCCACCCTTTCAACAATTTAATTTTTTTGAAGGGAGTGACTTTGCTGGAAATTTGAAATTGATCATAGGAAAGAACAATTCATCAGATCCTCCAAGTAGGGATAGAGTTGAAGGTAGATGTGACCCTATAATAAACTCTATGAACGATATTCTTCCAATCCATTATTCTTTATGAATTGAATATTGGTGGATGTTTCCTCTCGATTCGCTAGATCAAAAACCACACTAAGTACTCCATCAATCTAGAATAAGAATGATCATTTGAGAGGCTAGTTGCCAAAGCATCAAAGAAAAATGACATATCTGATAATGATACTAATCATGATTTTTCTTCAAAATAAAATGGAATTTTTTTATTAGATGTGCTCAAAGGATAATATCTACACAAAGTGACTACTTGTAAGCGTCATCCTTAAAAAAATTAATTGATTGAGCTCTTTCTGTTGAAACTGAACAATAAACCCTAAATATAGGCTCAATATGTATAATTTTTATATTTCAGGGAGTAATAAATATCCAAAATGGTAAAAGAAATGTCATTTTATAGATATTGAGACTTGTTTTTCATACTTCTATGTTATAAAAAATTTTAAACTTGTTCCAATTGGAAGAGGTTACTATCACACTATACATAAAACCCAAGAAGATCATAATTCTTTATAGAAGCCTACAAATTTTAAAATTCAACTTGTATTTTTATTCTAATTATAATGGTATATTTCCACTAATCTATACAATCAATGAAATTACATAGAAAAACCTTGTTCTAGGATTCATGGATTGAACTTGGATTTTTGGCTCTCAAATATTTTAAATGATATTACTTCCTGTAAGTGTTTTCCATTGATGATTGATCAATGTATAATAAATGGGGAGACGTGTATTTATATGGGATTCGAGTTAGAAGATAATATTTTTTAAAAATTATATGAATTCATAATCTTCATTACTAATGATTATTGAGCATATATCGTGGTGGAATCTGAGTAAAATCTTCCTTTTTATGAGGTATGAAAAATAATATCCATTACATATCTAATTGTTGCGTGATTCATAATCATGTGATTCTAACAAGTAAGATGAATGGAATGGGATTAGAAAAAAATAAAAATAGGAAAGATCCCCATCAATTAGAATGTTGAACACTCAATAAAATGATATTGGTATATGAGTAAATAATTAGGATATAATTTCTATATTAAAATATGTTTTTATAAAACATTTGGATTATTTGGATGAGGAGGAAGATAATAAATATGAAGAAGAGTTTATAACTGTTAAAATTAATAATGATATATTGGATATTATGAATCATACATAGAAAGAGTATACTCAGGAATATTTGAGTATTTAAAATGATATATCTAATGCAGACTTGGTATTAATTTCTAATTCCCACTTAGGAAATGATCTACATCACAATTTGGGGCCCTGAAAGTTGAAAACTTCCCCCCTTAAGAGTCAATTATGTTGGGAATATGGTTAAGATATCTTTTAAGGACAAAATCCAAGAGGATACACATGATTGTTTATATGATTCACCTAAAAAATTACCATTTAATGAAAAAGTAAAATTTGATTTCCCTAAAAAATAGATTAATTCCATAACAATGAAATCTAAAAGAGTTGATAGTTCCATATACTTTGACAGGCTTAAGAAGGTTAACATAAATTGAACTAAAGATAATAAATATGCTTCTAAATGTTTTAGTCCTGGTTCTCTCATAATTCAACAATACAAATAGAATAATATAGTTATTGTTCCCACCTAATATATGAACACGGGTCCCAAGATCATATCCTATAAGAATATAACTTATGACGAGCACACAAATCTTACTAATCTAAAGGCATGCGAAACTAAAATAAACAAATTTTTACTTATTTTATTATCAAATGTGATGAAGAATTCTCTACTTGTAGTGAAAAAATTTATAAACTAATTCGAAAATATTCATGGAGGGTGAAATTTGGACATAAAAAGAATTGTGGTTACAACCCTGAACACATGTTTAAATGAATATTGTTTTTTGGAACTGTCATGTTGTAACAAACCCCGACAATATCATTTCTGTAAAAATATTTATTTACTCGCACAAGCTAATTTTTTTCTATCCTTGATCCTATGATTATATTCTCCCTAGATTTACTGGTTTGGAACATAGTGGATATTCTTTTATTAGTGATTGCATTAATATTTCTTTGGTTTACTCTCTTTGTATTTATTCACAATCATATATGAATAGTGTTTGTGATGATAAAATTGCTAACCAGGTTTTCACTTGTGAAGTTGTCTCTCACAACTCCCAAATATTCTATTCTATTATTTATACTAAAAATTAGTTACAAGATAGAAGATTACTTTGGCAGAATTAGCCATTTTTATTTAGTATAATTCATGATTAGTGGATTGTTATTTTGGGTTTTAATGCTATCCTTGTTCCAAGTCAAAAATTAGGCCTGTATCATTCCACAATCTCTACATGGGTGTTTAAATACATCATTTTTCATAATAATTTAATTTATATAAACCGATTTTGAGCGATGTACACTTGTAATAGAAAGCACTGCAATAGAGTTGAAGCTAGTCAGATTGATATAGCCTTTTCCAAAGATCAAGCCCTCAATAAATGGGATACTATTTCTTTCACTACCCTTTATTTATTAAATTTTGATCACCATATGATTCTTGGATGTAGTAGAATTTTGGGTTGAAGAAGATGACATTGGGGGATGATCAGATGACTGATGACAGTTTATGTGGAGCTCAGTGTTGGCAGGACCCATAGAAGAAGTCAACACCACATGTCGTTTTTTTATTTTTTACATTTTTAAATAGGTTTTATTCTCTCTTTTTTATAAAGAATCACTCTTATATATGTATATATATATTATTTCGGTTTATGAATTAATTAAATAATAAAAAATCCGTCTTTCATTTTATATTCCCAATTATGATTGAATTACCTTTTTCAAATAAGTATATAAAATCATTATTTTATTATAATTTAATATATTTCCTGATATCATCAACCATTATTATTATTTTATTTTATTATAGGAATTTCAATTATGTGTAACTCAATTTTATTACCTTTTAAGACTAGGTAAAAAGTCATTGTTAAAATAATATTTTACGATAAGGGTTTTAATACTAATTATTGTATATATACTATTAATAAAATAAGAAAATCCAAAATATATCAAAACTTTTAGACATGTTGATATAAAAAATGACATGTAGCATAAAGGAAACCAAATATATGTTCAAAACTGGATTTCTAAATTTTTTTCTTTATATAAATAATGTCATGAAAACACATTAACATAATGATTAGAAATTTATATATCTTCATGAAACTACAAAAACATTCTATCATGGAAATAAAATTTATAAACTATATGTAATCATAATGTCTTAACAAGATCTATAAATTAAAAATGGAATATACTTAACCTTATCTTTGATTATACATTGGTTGGTAAAACAATTTAATTAAATAAAAATTTATTAAATGAGAAATGTTATTATAATTTATATGGAGTTAAATTCTATATGTAACACCCCAGGTAAATAAATAATATGACATTTCATATTTATCCATATTTGTGAATAAAATATTTAAATGACATTAAAGGGGACGTTATGCTCGATGGCGTACCCAACACGCAACAACGAGTTTCTTGGGAATCTTACGTTGCACTCTAATAATAAAATAATATTATTTTAAATGGTAGTTAACATGTAGCCGTTGTAATGGAGGGAATGGATATAAATAACTAAAATATGATTATATATGTTTTTAAATGTTTTTACATTTATCCAATAAAATCTAAAGGCTTAAAATACGGAAAGAATTCAATTTTAGGCATAAATGCCCTAGTTTTCACTAAAGGTTCACTTATCGCCTTTTAATGGAGAACCATCATTAAATATAGTTTTGTTCACTCTTATAAATTCTATTGGACCAGAGAAAACTCTTCTTAAGAATCGGGACATCAAAATTTACTTTGTGTAAATTTTTGGTATCTTTCCGATAATGTTCATTTTTTTTAATGAATAGTGTAAAATGTTGTATTTTAATTCAAAACCTCTTTTTAATCTAATTTATTTATATGATTAGATTATATTTTTAATCGGTTTTAAAGTGAAATTAGAAAATATTTTTACCATTAAATCCAATAGTGGTCGTTGGAATTAATTTCACTTTGAAATCAGACTTAAACTAGTGTCAATCTTTTGATACTTATTGTTTTATAAAAACACGCTATTTGCTCTGACAACGGGAATTAATTATTAAATTAATTAATGTGACTAATATGTTTTGATTTTTGTAAAACGGACTTCATTTTTTAATTCAGAATATCAAATATAGCTTAGGGTGAAGTTTTGGTATTTTTCTGAAAAACTCCAATTTCTGATGAATAGTGAAACCACTAAGTGGTAATCAAGCAAACTGATTTTTCAGTTAAATGAAAGTTTACCACTAATGTGTATTTAATTTTGAAAATCCGACATACATGGTTGTCATTAGTATGAAAAATGTGGTTCAATGGGATGAAAATAATTTTTTGGTGAATAGTAACTTATTAAGTTTTTAATCGCAATTAGTGGTAATTAGTGTAATTTAAGGTAAAAATGATATTATAGGAATGTGAAAACACCATGACACTTGTCCTAAACCTATTGGGTGAGTCATGGCAGACCAAGACAAGCCATGGGCCAACTTGGGGACCCCATGGATCCACTTTGGTTGGGAAATGACATAAATGACTTTTTATTTAATGTAAAAGTAAAAATGACACAAACATGATATGTTCTACTAAAACAATTGTTAAGTGGGGTTACACAAGTCCGAATTTTGATTATAAATATTAATTGGAAAGATAAAAAGATTTCCTACATCATAGTATTTTTTTTATAATTTTTAGACATTATATAAATTAAATTATTTATGACATAATAATGATGCAGCGATGAAATCATTATTTGACGATTTAAATAAAATGGAAAGATAATGTAACATCTATGAACTACACATGTCCAAAGTTATTGGATTAGTGGATTTCGAAGCCTTATCACCTTATCCACGAATTATATCAATTTGGGACCTTTTGAAACCGAAACACATTTTCAAATAAAGTAATATTTCTTTACTTTCCAAAAGTGCCCCTCCTCTCCTCTTATAAAAGGCCCCCACCTCTACCTCAATTAACACACTCCTCAAGCCTTTGGCTCGGCCAACCCATTCCCATTTACTCTCTCCACATCCCTCTTCTCATCCTAGAGGATTCCCTTTGGGCATAATCCTTTCAAAGGAAGCCTTTAGGCTCAAATCAAAAGGAGTTACACTTTTAAAGGTAATTCATTCTCTCATGTTCATTTGTTTTATTTTGCTTCTCCAACCCCCTAAAATCTTTTTATTTACTTCTTTTGTAACAAAAACAGTATCTTCAATATACTAGGATTTTGTTATAAGATTTATTCGAGCTACACTCTCACACAACTACATCAAATGGTTAAAGAACATACGGTTTCCGTGGATGGTGAAATTCTGCCTCCCGAAACGATGATTGTTCAATACTCATTTAACAACTTCAAAAGTGGCCATTATGATGTCACTATTTTTATATATGATATATAATATGTTTATGTTTTATTTATGCTTCTGTATTTTTCATTTTTGTCTTACCTTTATGGCTTCCATTATGGGTATACGCGATATCTTCATTTAAGGAAGTACGGACTACCGCACCCTCAAAGTGATTTGATTCGTTTAATACCATATGTGGGATTTATAAAGGATGGAAATATGATATTATATATGATATTATAATGGAATTATAATATACCTTTATATCATTATTATTTCATTCTATAAAATACGAAATAGAAATGAAAATAGCGTTCATGCGTACGTACGGCTTACCGTCTCCATGAACGGTGCATTTCATTTCTTACCTCTAAATGATTATGTAATGATATAAATGCATGCATGTACTGAATATATATGACATATATGATATCTAAATAATGAATACAATTCTGGATATAATAAACATTTGGCCACACGAACAACATGTAATTGTAAGAAGTCCACTTTCGACTTAAGAACCAAATATCGGCAAAACAAATATTATTAACTTAAATGATTACATAATGTTTATGACATGGTAGTAAGTGGTATAAAAGTAATAATGAACTTGAAAAAGGTTCTTAAGGAATTAGAAATTAACTCAAGTTTATTATTCAGGAGATTAATGAACGATCGAGTCAAGTCGGACCCGAGGTAAGGGATCTTACTCCTCTCTTTCTTTTTAAGTACACTCTTTTATGTCATTCCTTTTAAAGATCATCTATCTTGTTATTGGGATGATATTTTATATTAATACTACTGTAATTTTTATGTTCATGTGATGAGATACCCTATTCTCTCTCATCAATCCATTTTGGAAGTTTTGAGTGGCGCTGTTAGGCTGCCGAACTTTCGTAAGAGATCTAACTTCTCTCTTTCTTTTTAAGTACTCTCCTTTTTGTCAATTCTTTTAAGCTCCTATTTGTGATGTTGGGGGATGTTTTTTTATATTACTCTTTCTGTACATTATATTGTAATGTGATGAGATACCCTATTTGATCTCATCAATCCATATTCTGAAGTTTTATGTGGCGCTGTTAGGCTGCCGAGTTTTCGTGAGGGATTTTTCATCTCACTTTTATTCCCGTGAGATTTATACTACATTTTCCACAAATTCCATTGAGTGGTGTATGTACTGCCCATTATTCTAATCTTTGTGTAATATACATTCGTTTATGATTATTTACATCAATGATCTATTGTCCTTCTTTCATGGGGTGTATGTTTTGAAAGATACCCAAGTCAGTAAGGGAACCTTTCACCCTCCACTTTTTTAAAAGACTTCTTTTGTTGGGTCTTTTAATTTACATATTTTTATGTTGGGATATGTTCTCATATATCCTTATTGATGTAAATTTTATGTCCAAGTGATGAGATACTCTTTTTATCTCTCATCAACTCTTTTTGATGTGATGCCGTTAGGCTGTCAAGGGAACTTTTTAACCCAATTTCGATTTCTTTGTGTTCAACATGTAGTCATTGAATATGTCATCCATTGAATATGTGTGAATGACCTTTTATTGTTTTACACTTAATATCCACTTATATTGGATTTATTTATATTTGTCACACATATTTTTGAGATTGATTTGTCCTTAATTTTAAGGATACCTTCTTTATAAGGGATTTCATCACATTTGACATTTCTATTGAGGGTTCATTGTTGTTATGAACCAATTCACTCTTATATGGTGTATATACTGTCCTTTGGAGTATTATATCATGAATACATTTATTCTCATGATATTATATAGTTTTGACTAAATGTTATTCCTCAACTATTGTATTCAAGTGTCTCTAATTTTGGTAAAACCCCTTTAACCAAAATATCATTTTAAATGTTTTAATTATTTGTTCTTATTAATATCCATGTTTTCAAAATGGTTTTAAGGATTTATTTATATGGATATTAATGGTTTAAAATTTTAAGCTTCAAGGTGGTATGGGACACTTTGATTCAAAAATATCTTTATTAAATGTTTTAAATGGTTTTGGAAATGGTTTCTTTTTGAATGGATTCAATATTTCAATATACTAAAATGTTATATTGTGATTGAAATGTGGAAATGTTATTTTTCCTTTATGCATGTTTTATGTGACACATTTATGTTATGGTTCTTGGGCATTGTTATGAAAATGGGTGGTTCTGTGATAAACTAAGGGCGGGTGAGCCCGTTATAGCTCTCCAATGCATTGGGTTACGCGAAGGAGTGAAACGTTAAGGTTTCTCCGAAGAGATTTAGGGAATATACTGTGATGGGTATTCCAAACGTAACCAAGAGGGTTACTCCCTACGTAAGAATGTTATGAATGCCTCAAGTTACCTTTATGTCTTATGTTTTCTATGATTTATTCACGATTTGATATGCCTATGTTTTATGGGTAAAGTATGATTTCATTCTTATGTATATATGAACTCATGTTTCCTTTCCATATTTTTATAACCCTTACTGAGCTTTTTATGCTCATCCCAAGTTTTTGAAATGCTTTTCACAGGTCAAGGGAAAGGTACATGATGTGACGATAGTGTCAAGGATGTGTCAAGAAAGAATCTGTGTTTTATTTTAAATAGGTTTCCATTGATGGGAAGAATGAATATTGTCTTTTATGTAACCACCTTGTTTAAATGTGGAATGTAATTCAAGTTTCATGATCTAATTTTCTAAAACTCTAAACCTGAAAAGATCCTCAATGTGTAATCTTGTAATAACTCAAGTTTAAGTAAGGTTTAAGGCTGGGGCCTTATAGTTGGTATCAGAGGCCGGTTTAGATAACTTTAGAGGCTAGGGTATTCTTTATGCATAAGTGGAATTACCATAATGGTTAGGATTTCAGAAAGAGTCCTAGTTTTAGATAAATTGAATGAGTAAGTATATCTTAGTATTTATCTTACTCATTAGTACATGATGGTTTTTTTGATATACTCACACTGACCTTTTTGGTTTTAGTAAATGGATGGATCTAGCAGGCACCAAAGTAACAGTGGATGTGAAGGAAACTCTGACAGTTTTTTGAGCTAGCAAATGAATGATATGGGAGCTGCAATGAGAACTCATGTGATTATCCTCAACCAACTATCTGGAGTCATGATTGACCACCTAAACCTTGTTGATTTCTCTAAGACGTCATATATGCAAGAAACAAATCCCTACGGAAGTACAGGTAATAATCATAAAGGTAAGTGTGTTCAAAAACCTATTTGTCAATGATGTGGAAAGAAACACCTAGGAAAATGTTTCAAAGGGGCAGAAATATGCTATAGATGTGGAAATGAAGGTCATAAAGCAAGAACCTTCCATGGAAAAAGGAAGCATCCAGTTGACTCGAGGAAAGGGAAAGAAGTTCTTTCTGAGGGATCAATTGAATGTTTTAAATGTGGTGTGCATGGTCATTATGCAAACACATTTCCTATGAATAAGTTTCGTGAATGGGGTCCCCAAGAGCGTACCAATATTCGTTTACCAATACTTAATGCCATTCCGATTGAGGATGAAGAAACTGACAATGACCAATCAAAGGTATGTACTATTTCATGACTATTGTTTTCCTATTTTGGAATCTTAGGATATGATTCATGATTTTTTTTGTAGGAAAGAGGTATTTCGGAATAAGTTGGAAAGGAATGGATAATGGATCATGAAGAATGTTGAATGAGTAAGATGTCAACATATAAGGGCTTCAAGAGTTATGGTGAAATTCTTAAGAGTATTAAGTCTCTTTTGATGATGGGGTTACATTAGAAGACTTTTTATATTATGTGTAACCATGATGTTTAATATAGGAAAATTTTATTCAAGTAATAGTTATCTTTTCTTTTGTGGACATAGTTATAAAGAACCATTTGGGTTTATATGATCCTTACTTTTGAGGTAATTATGGTTACCATATGAAGTGAAAGGCATGAGATAAAATTGAGGTTAAATTATGTTATGGTTATTTTTGATGATTTTTTTCCTTTTTGGGTAATGATTTGAGAATTATATAGTTTTGGAAAAAGGACAACACGCAGACCGTGTGACAACCCGTCGCGTCGGACAATGCTGCGGGAATCGAACCCACAACCAAAGTGCGACTGGTATTTATCGCCTACCACTGGACTACGTGAAGTCACTGGTTAGTTTGACTGATTCTTTTTAGTTATATGATTTTATGAATTAATAGTAAGTTTATTTTGGAGGATATGTGATTAGGATAATTACTTTTCAATGTGAGACTTTAGGAGCAACTGATGTTGTTTGGAGATAAATGTTACGATTTAACTTGGAAGACTATGCGACTAAATCCTTCAAATATTTCGGTTTCAATCTTATATTGGTTTACTTTGAAGAATTTTATGGACAAATTGTTTATCGGATGGTCCTCGTTGAACTTTGGGTTTTGTTGGACAAATTTTGGAGATTAAGAATAGATTTTCTTTTTATAAGGGGTTATCCTTTTCTGGATTATCTGATCTTGTACTAACCTTTTTGGTTTTGGTTTTGGTTAAAGCCTAAATACATGGGATGTATATAGTTCTGTTTTGGGGATTAGGTGATTCTCTAGAAGTTGATTATAGTACTCTTAATGCGAACAAGTCTCCCTAAATACTCGTCTTTTGGAAAAAATATGAGTTTGATTAAGGAATCTAGTAAAAGTTGAAAGTCAACATGATAAGTGATTATGTTTCCTTATGAATAAATTCCTCAATTAAAAGTAACTTAAAACAAAAATGTTGTCTATTAACTTTTACTACTGGGGAACCCAACACCGTTTAACCCATCACAAGTTTGTGATTTTCTCATTGTTAACTTTCTTCTAAACATGTTTTCTATCACTCTCCATCAGAACATGACCCTTTGTTTTTTCCTCCATGTCCATATTTTCATACTTGGAATCCTAGTATGGGTTAACTCGGGTGACCTTTGTACTTATCTTTCTTTATTTTAAAGTGTTTGTTTTACCGACTTTTGTTCCGATGTGGGACTTTCAAGGATGTTTCCAAGCGCAATTTTAATATTGCGAGGACGCAATTCCCAAAAGGGGGGAAGGATGTAACACCCCAGGTAAATAAAGAATATGAAATTTCATATTTATCTATATTTGTGAATAAAATATTTAAATGACTTTAAAGGGGACGCTATGCTCGATGGCGTACCCAACACGCAACAACGAGTTTCTTGGGAATCTTACGTTGCACTCTAATAATAAAATAATATTATTTTAAATGGTAGTTAACATGTAGCCGTTGTAATGGTGGGAATGGATATAAATAACTAAAATATGATTATATATGTTTTTAAATGTTTTTACATTTATCCAATAAAATCTAAAGGCTTAAAATACGGAAAGAATTCAATTTTAGGCGTATATGCCCTAGTTTTCACTAAAGGTTCACTTATCGCCTTTTAATGGACAACCATCATTAAATATAGTTTTGTTCACTCTTATAAATTCTATTGGACCAAATAAAACTCTTCTTAAGAATCAGGACATCAAAATTTACTTTGTGTAAATTTTTGGTATCTTTCCGATAATGTTCATTTTTTTAATGAATAGTCTAAAATGTTGTATTTTAATTCAAAACCTGTTTTTAATATAATTTATTTATATTATTAGATTATATTTTGAATCAGTTTTAAAGTGAAATTAGAAAATATTTTTACCATTAAATCCAATAGTGGTCGTTGGAATTAATTTCACTTTGAAATCAGACTTAAACTAGTGTCAATCTTTTGATACTTATTGTTTTATAAAAACACGCTATTTTCTCTGACAGCGGGAATTAATTATTAAATTAATTAATGTGACTAATATGTTTTGATTTTTGTAAAACTGACTTCATTTTTGAATTCGGAATATCAAATATAGCTTAGGGTGAAGTTTTGGTATTTTTTCTGAAAAACTCCAATTTTTGATGAATAGTGAAACCACTAAGTGGTAATCAAGCAAACTGATATTTCAGTTAAATGAAAGTTTACCACTAATGTGTATTGAATTTTGAAAATCCTACATACATGGTTTTCATTAGTATGAAAAATTTGGTTCAATGGGATGAAAATAATTTTTTGGTGAATAGTAACTTATTAAGTTTTTAATCGCGATTAGTGGTAATTAGTGTAATTTAAGGTAAAAATGATATTATAAGAATGTGAAAACACCATGAAACTTGTCCTACACCGATTGGGTGAGTCATGGCCGACCAAGACAAGCCATGGGACAACTTGGGGACCCCATGGATCCACTTTGGTTGGGAAATGACATAAATAACTTTTTATTTAATGTAAAAGTAAAAATGACACAAACATGATATGTTCTACTAAAACAATTTTTAAGTGGGGTTACACAAGTCTCAATTTTGATTATAAATAGTAATTGGAAAGATAAAAAGATTTCCTACATCATAGTAGTTTTTTTATAATTTTTAGACATTAAATAAATTAAATTATTTATGACATAATAATGATGCAGCGATGACATCATTATTTGACGATTTAAATAAAATGGAAAGATAATGTAAAATCTATGAACTACACATGTCCAAAACTTATTGGATGAGTGGATTTAGAAGACTTATCACCTTAGACACTAATTATATCAATTTGGGACCTTTTGAAACCGAAACACATTTTCAAATAAAGTAATATTTCTTTACTTTCCAAAAGTGCCCCTCATCTACTCTTATAAAAGACCCCACCTCTACCTCATTTAACACACTCCTCAAGCCTTTGTCTCGTCCAAACCCTGACTATTTACTCTCTCCACATCCCTATCCTCATCCTAGAGGATTCCCTTTGGGCAGAATCCTTTCAAAGGAAGCCTTTAGGCTCAAATCAAAAGGAGTTACACTTTTAAAGGTAATTCATTCTCTCATGTTCAGTTGTTTTATTTTGCTTCTCCAACCCCCTAAACTCTTTTTATTTACTTCTTTTGTAACAACACCAGTATATTAAATATACTAGGATGTTGTTATAAGATTTATTCGAGCTATACTCTCACACAACTACATCAAATGGTTAAAGAACATACGGTTTCCGTGGATGGTGAAATTCTGCCTCCCGAAACGATGATTGTTCAATACTCATTTAACACCTTCAAAGGTGGCCATTATGATGTCACTATTTTTATATATGATATATAATATGATTATGTTTTATTTATGCTTCTGTATTTTTCATTTTTGTCTTACCTTTATGGCTTCCATTATGGGTATACGCGATATCTTCATTTAAGGAAGTGCGGACTACCGCCCCCTCAAAGTGATTTGATTCATTAAATACCATATGTGGGATGTATAAAGGATGGAAATATGATATTATATATGATATTATACTGTAATTATAATATATTTTTATATCATTATTATTCAATTCTATAAAATACGAAATAGAAATGAAAGTAGCGTTCATGCGTACGTACGGCTTACCGTCTCCATGAACGGTGCATTTCATTTCTTACCTCTAAATGATTATGTAATGATATAAATGCATGAATGTACTGGATATATATGAAATATATGATATATAAATAATGAATACAATTCTGGATATAATAAACATTTGGCCACACGAAAAACATGTAATCGTAAGAAGTCCACTTTCGACTTAAGAACCAAATATCGGCAAAACAAATATTATTAACTTAAATGATTACATAATGTTTATGACATGGTAATAAGTGGTATAAAAGTAATAATGTACTTGAAAAAGGTTCTTAATGAATTAGAAATTAACTCAAGTTTATTATTCAGGAGATTAAAGAACGATCGAGTCAAATCGAACCCGAGGTAAGGGATCTTACTCCTCTCTTTCTTTTTAAGTACACTCTTTTATGTCATTCCTTTTAAAGCTCATCTTTCTTGTTATTGGGATGATCATTTATATTAATCCTACTGTAATTTTTATGTTCATGTTATGAGAGACCATATTCTCTCTCATCAATTCATTTTGGAAGTTTTGAGTGGTGCCGTTAGGCTGCCGAACTTTCGTAAGAGATCTAACTTCTCTCTTTCTTTTTAAGTACTCTCCTTTATGTCACTTCTTTTAAGATCCTCTTTGTGATGTTGGGGGATGTTTTTTTATATTCCTCTTTCTGTAAATTATATTTTAATGTGATGAGATACCCTATTTGATCTCATCAATCCATATTCGGATGTTTTATGTGGCGCCGTTAGGCTGCCGAGTTTTCGTGAGGGATTTTTCATCTCACTTTTATTCCCCTGAGATTTATGCTACATTTGCCACAAATTCCATTGAGTGGTGTATGTACTGCCCATTATTCTACCCTTTTTGTAATATACATTCGTTTATGAGTATTTACATCAATGATCTATTGTCCTTCTTTCATGGGGTGTATGTTTTGAAAGATACCCAAGTCAGTAAGGGAACCTTTCACCCTCCTCTTTTTTAAAAGACTTCTTTTGTTGGGTCTTTTAATTTACATATTGTTATGTTGGGATATGTTCTCATATATCCTTATTGATTTAAATTTTATGTCCAAGTGATGAGATACTCTTTTTATCTCTCATCAACTCTTTTTGATGTGAGGCCGTTAGGCTGTCAAGGGAACTTTTTAACCCAATTTCGATTTCTTTGGGTTCAACATGTAGTCATTGAATATGTAATCCATTGAATATGTGTGAATGTCCTTTTATTGTTTTACACTTAATATCCACTTATATTGGATGTATTTATATTTGTCACACATATTTTTGAGATTGATTTTTCCTTAATTTTAAGGATACCTTCTTTATAAGGGATTTCATCACATTTGACATTTCTATTGAGGGTTCATTGTTGTTATGCACCAATTCACTCTTATATGGTGTATATACTGTCCTTTGGAGTATTATATCATGAATCCATTTATTCTCAGGATATTATAATGTTTTGACTAAATGTTATTCCTCAACTATTGAATTCAAGTGTCTCTAATTTTGGTAAAACCCCTTTAACCAAAATATCGTTTTAAATGTTTTAATTATTTTTTCTTATTAATATCCATGTTTTCAAAATGTTTTTAAGGATTTATTTATATGGATATTAATGGTTTAAAATTTTAAGCATCAAGGTGGTATGGGACAATTTGATTCAAAAATATCTTTATTAAATGTTTTAAATGGTTTTGGAAATGGTTTCTTTTTGAATGGATTCAATATTTCAATATACTAAAATGTTATATTGTGATTGAAATGTGGAAATGTTATGTTTCCTTTATGCATGTTTTATGTGACACATTTATGTTATGGTTCTTGGGCATTGTTATGAAAACGGGTGGTTCCGTGATAAACTAAGGGCGGGTGAGCCCGTTATAGCTCTCCAATGCATTGGGTTATGCGAAGGAGTGAAACGTTAAGGTTTCTCTGAAGAGATTTAGAGAATATACTGTGATGGGTATTCCAAACGTAACCAAGAGGGTTACTCCCTACGTAAGAATGTTATGAATGCCTCAAGTTACCTTTATGTCTTATGTTTTCTATGATTTATTCACGATTTGATATGCCTATGTTTTATGGGTAAAGTATGATTTCATTCTTATGTATATATGAACTCATGTTTCCTTTCCATATTTTTATAACCCTTACTGAGCTTTTTATGCTCATCCCAAGTTTTTGAAATGCTTTTCACAGGTCAAGGGAAAGGTACATGATGTGACGATAGTGTCAAGGATGTGTCAAGAAAGAATCCGTGTTTTATTTTAAATAGGTTTCCATTGATGGGAAGAATGAATATTGTCTTTTATGTAACCACCTTGTTTAAATGTGGAATGTAATGCAAGTTTCATGATATAATTCTATAAAACACTAAACCTGAAAGGATCCTCAATGTGTAATCTTGTAATAACTCAAGTTTAAGTAAGGTTTAAGGCTGGGGCCTTATAGTTGGTATCATAGGTCGGTTTAGATAACTTTAGAGGTTAGGGTATTCTTTAAGCATAAGTGGCATTACCATAATGGTTAGGATTTCAGAAAGAGTCCTAGTTTTAGATAAATTGAATGAGTAAGTATATCTTATTATTTATCTTACTCATTAGTACATGATGGTTTTTTGATATACTCACACTGACCTTTTTGGTTTTAGTAAATGGATGGATCTAGCAGGCACCAAAGTAACAGTGGATGTGAAGGAAACTCTGATAGTTTTTTGAGCAAGCAAATGAATGATATGGGAGATGCAATGAGAACTCTAGTGATTATCCTCAACCAACTATCTGGTGTCATGATTGACCACCTAAACCTTATTGATTTCTCTAAGACGTCATATATGCAAGAAACAAATCCCTACGGAAGTACAGGTAATAATTATAAAGGTAAGTGTGTTCAAAAACCTATGTGTCAAAGATGTGGAAAGAAACACCTTGGAAAATGTTTCAAAGGGACAGAAATATGCTATAGATGTGGAAATGAAGGTCATAAAGCAAGAACCTTCCATGGAAAAAGGAAGCATCCAGTTGACTCGAGGAAAGGGAAAGAAGTTCTTTCTGAGGGATCGATTGAATGTTTTAAATGTGGTGTGCATGGTCATTATGCAAACACATGTCCTATGAATAAGTTTCGTGAATGGGGTCACCAAGAGCGTACCGATATTCGTTTACCAATACTTAATGCCATTCCGATTGAGGATGAAGAAACTGACAATGACCAATCAAAGGTATGTACTATTTCATGACTATTGTTTTCCTATTTTGGAATCTTAGGATATGATTCATGATTTTTTTGTAGGAAAGAGGTATTTCGGAATAAGTTGGAAAGGAATGGATAATGGATCATGAAGAATGTTGAATGAGTAAGATGTCAACATATAAGGGCTTCAAGAGTTATGGTGAAATTCTTAAGAGTATTAAGTCTCTTTTGATGATGGGGTTACATTAGAAGACTTTTTATATTATGTGTAACCATGATGTTTAATATAGGCAAATTTTATTCAAGTAATAGTTATCTTTTCTTTTGGGGACATAGTTATAAAGAACCATTTGGGTTTATATGATCCTTACTTTTGAGGTAATTATGGGTTACCATATGAAGTGAAAGGCATGAGATAAAATTGAGGTTAAATTATGTTATGGTTATTTTTGATGATTTTTTTCCTTTTTGGGTAATGATTTGAGAATTATATAGTTTTGGAAAAAGGACAACACGCAGACCGTGTGACAACCCGTCGCGTCGGACAATGCTTCGGGAATCGAACCCACAACCAATGTGCGACTGGTATTTATCGCCTACCACTGGACTACATGAAGTCCCCAGTTAGTTTGACTGATTCTTTTTAGTTATATGATTTTATGAATTAAGAGTAAGTTGATTTTGGAGGATATGCGATTAGGATAATTACTTTTCAATGTGATACTTTAGGAGCAACAGATGTTGTTTGGAGATAAATATTATGATTTAACTTGGAAGACTATGTGACTAAATCCTTCAAATATTTCGGTTTCAATCTTATATTGGTTTACTTTGAAGAATTTTATGGACAAATTGTTTATCGGATGGTCCTCGTTGAACTTTGGGTTTTGTTGGACAAATTTTGGAGATTAAGAATAGATTTTCTTTTTATAAGGGGTTATCCTTTTCTGGATTATCTGATCTTGTACTAACCTTTTTGGTTTTGGTTTTGGTTAAAGCCTAAATACATGGGATGTATATAGTTCTCTTTTGGGGATTAGGTGATTCTCTAGAAGTTGATTATAGTAATCTTATTGCGAACAAGCCTCCCTAAATACTCGTCTTTTGGAAAAAATATGAGTTTGATTAAGGAATCTAGTAAAAGTTGAAAGTCAACATGATAAGTGATTATTTTTCCTTATAATAAATTCCTCAATAAAAAGTAACTTAAAACAAAAATTTTGTCTATTAACTTTTCCTACTTGGGAACCCAACACCGTTTAACCCATCACAAGTTTGTGATATTCTCATTGTTAACTTTCTCCTAAACATGTTTTCTATCACTCTCCATCAGAACATGACCCTTTGTTTTTTCATCCATGTCCATATTTTCATACTTGGAATCCAAGTATGGGTTAACTCGGGTGACCTTTGTACTTATCTTTCTTTATTTTAAAGTGTTTGTTTTACCGACTTTTGTTCCGATGTGGGACTTTCAAGGATGTTTCCAAGCGCAATTTTAATATTGTGAGGACGCAATTCCCAAAAGGGGGGAAGGATGTAACACCCCAGGTAAATAAAGAATATGACATTTAATATTTATCCATATTTGTGAATAAAATATTTAAATTACTTTAAAGGGGACGCTATGCTCGATGGCGTACCCAACACGCAACAACGAGTTTCTTGGGAATCTTACGTTGCACTCTAATAATAAAATAATATTATTTTAAATGGTAGTTAACATGTAGCCGTTGTAATGGCGGGAATGGATATAAATAACTAAAATATGATTATATATGTTTTTAAATGTTTTTACATTTATCCAATAAAATCTAAAGGCTTAAAATACGGAAAGAATTCAATTTTAGGCGTATATGCCCTAATTTTCACTAAAGGTTCACTTATCGCCTTTTAATGGAGAACCATAATTAAATATAGTTTTGTTCACACTTATAAATTCTATTGGACCAAATAAAACTCTTCTTAAGAATCGGGACATCAAAATTTACTTTGTGTAAATTTTTGGTATCTTTCCGATAATGTTCATTTTTTAATGAATAGTGTAAAATGTTGTATTTTAATTCAAAACCTCTTTTTAATCTAATTTATTTATATGATTAGATTATATTTTGAATCGGTTTTAAAGTGAAATTAGAAAATATTTTTACCATTAAATCCAATAGTGGTCGTTGGAATTAATTTCACTTTGAAATCAGACTTAAACTAGTGTCAATCTTTTGATACTTATTGTTTTATAAAAACACGCTATTTGCTCTGACAGCAGGAATTAATTATTAAATTAATTAATGTGACCAATATGTTTTGATTTTTGTAAAACGGACTTCATTTTTGAATTCGGAATATCAAATATAGCTTAGGGTGATGTTTTGGTATTTTTCTGAAAAACTCCAATTTTTTATGAATAGTGAAACCACTAAGTGGTAATCAAGCAAACTGATTTTTCAGTTAAATGAAGGTTTACCACTAATGTGTATTGAATTTTGAAAATCCGACATACATGGTTGTCATTAGTATGAAAAATGTGGTTCAATGGGATGAAAATAATTTTTTGGTGAATAGTAACTTATTAAGTTTTTAATCGCGATTAGTGGTAATTAGTATAATTTAAGGTAAAAATGATATTATAAGAATGTGAAAACACCATGACACTTGTCCTACACCTATTGGGTGAGTCATGGCCGACCAAGACATGCCATGGGCCAACTTGGGGACCCCATGGATCCACTTTGGTGGGGAAATGACATAAATAACTTTTTATTTAATGTAAAAGTAAAAATGACACAAACATGATATGTTCTACTAAAACAATTCTTAAGTGGGGTTACACAAGTCCTAATTTTGATTATAAATAGTCATTGGAAATCTAAAACGATTCCCTACATCATAGTACTTTTTTATAATTTTTAGACATTAGATAAATTAAATTATTTATGACATAATCATGATGCAGCGATGACATCATTATTTGACGATTTAAATAAAATGCTAAGATAATGTAAAATCTATGAACTACACATGTACAAAACTTATTGGATGAGTGGATTTAGAAGCCTTATCACCTTATCCACTAATTATATCAATTTGGGACCTTTTGAAACCGAAACACATTTTCAAATAAAGTAATATTTCTTTACTTTCCAAAAGTGCCCCTCCTCTCCTCTTATAAAAGGCCCCCACCTATACCTCATTTAACACACTCCTAAAGCCTTTGTCTCGGCCAAACCCTGACCATTTACTCTCTCCACATCCCTCTCCTCATCCTAGAGGATTCCCTTTGGGGTGAATCCTTTCAAAGGAAGCCTTTAGGCTCAAATCAAAAGGAGTTACACTTTTAAAGGTAATTCATTCTCTCATGTTCATTTGTTTTATTTTGCTTCTCCAACCCCCTAAACTCTTTTTATTTACTTATTATGTAACAACAACAGTATATGAAATATACTAGGATGTTGTTATAAGATTTATTCGATCTACACTCTCACACAACTACATCAAATGGTTAAAGAACATACGGTTTCCGTGGATGGTGAAATTCTGCCTCCCGAAACGATGATTGTTCAATACTCATTTAACACCTTCAAAGGTGGCCATTATGATGTCACTATTTTTATATATGATATATAATATGTTTATGTTTTATTTATGCTTCTGTATTTTTCATTTTTGTCTTACCTTTATGGCTTCTATTATGGGTATACGCGATATCTTCATTTAAGGAAGTGCGGACTACCGTCCCCTCAAAGTGATTTGATTCGTTAAATACCATATGTGGGATGTATAAAGGATGGAAATATGATATTATATATGATATTATACTGGAATTATAATATACCTTTATATAATTATTATTCCATTCAATAAAATACGAAATACAAATGAAAGTAGCGTTCATGCGTATGTACGGCTTACCGTCTCCATGAACGGTGCATTTCATTTCATACCTCTAAATGATTATGTAATGATATAAATGCATTAATGTACTGGATATATATGACATATATTATATATAAATAATTAATACAATTCTGGATATAATAAAAATTTGGCCACACAAACAACAAGTAATTGTTAGAAGTCCACTTTCGACTTAAGAACCAAATATCGGCAAAACAAATATTATTAACTTAAATGATTACATAATGTTTATGACATGGTAAGAAGTGGTATAAAAGTAATAATGAACTTGAAAAATGTTCTTAAGGAATTAGAAATTAACTCAATTTTATTATTCAGGAGATTAAAGAACGATCGAGTCATGTCGGACCCGAGGTAAGGGATCTTACTCCTCTCTTTCTTTTTAAGTACACTCTTTTATGTTATTCCTTTTAAAGCTCATCTTTCTTGTTATTGGGATGATCTTTTATATTAATCCTACTGTAATGATTATTTTCATGTGATGAGAGACCCTATTCTCTCTCATCAATCCATTTTGGATGTTTTGAGTGGCGCCGTTAGGCTGCCGAACTTTCGTAAGAGATCTAACTTCTCTCTTTCTTTTTAAGTACTCTCCTTTATGTCACTTCTTTTAAGCTCCTCTTTGTGATGTTGGGGGATGTTTTTTTATATTCCTCTTGCTGTACATTATATTTTAATGTGATGAGATACCCTATTTGATCTCATCAATCCATATTCGGATGTTTTATGTGGCGTCGTTAGGCTGCCGAGTTTTCGTGAGGGATTTTTCATCTCACTTTTATTCCCGTGAGATTTATGCTACATTTGCCACAAATTCCATTGAGTGGTGTATGTACTGCCCATTATTCTACTCTTTGTGTAATATACAATTCTTTTATGAGTATTTACATCAATGATCTATTGTCCTTCTTTCATGGGGTGTATGTTTTGAAAGATACCCAAGTCAGTAAGGGAACCTTTCACCCTCCTCTTTTTTAAAAGACTTCTTTTGTTGGGTCTTTTAATTTACATATTGTTATGTTGGGATATATTCTCATATATCCTTATTGATGTAAATTTAATGTCCAAGTGATGAGATACTCTTTTTATCTCTCATCGACTCTTTTTGATGTGATGCCGTTAGGCTGTCAAGGGAACTTTTTAACCCAATTTCGATTTCTTTGGGTTCAACATGTAGTCATTGAATATGTCATCCATTGAATATGTGTGAATGACCTTTTATTGTTTTACACTTAATATACACTTATATTGTATGTATTTATATTTGTCACACATATTTTTGAGATTTATTTGTCCTTAATTTTAAGGATACCTTCTTTATAAGGGATTTCATCACATTTGACATTTCTATTGAGGGTTCATTGTTGTTATGCACCAATTCACTCTTATATGGTGTATATACTGTCCTTTGGAGTATTATATCATGAATACATTTATTATCATGATATTATAATGTTTTTACTAAATTTTATTCCTCAACTATTGTATTCAAGTGTCTCTAATTTTGGTAAAACCCCTTTAACCAAAATATCGTTTTAAATGTTTTAATTATTTGTTCTTATTAATATCCATGTTTTCAAAATGGTTTTAAGGATTTATTTATATGGATATTAATGGTTTAAAATTTTAAGCTTCAAGGTGGTATGGGACACTTTGATTCAAAAATATCTTTATTAAATGTTTTAAATGGTTTTGGAAATGGTTTCTTTTTGAATGGATTCAATATTTCAATATACTAAAATGTTATATTGTGATTGAAATGTGGAAATGTTATGTTTCCTTTATGCATGTTTTATATGAAACATTTATGTTATGGTTATTGGGCATTGTTATGAAAACGGGTGGTTCTGTGATAAACTAAGGGCGGGTGAGCCCGTTATAGCTCTCCAATGCATTGGGTAACGTGAAGGAGTGAAACGTTAAGGTTTCTCCGAAGAGATTTAGGGAATATAGTGTGATGGGTATTCCAAACGTAACCAAGAGGGTTACTCCCTACGTAAGAATGTTATGAATGCCTCAAGTTACATTTATGTCTTATGTTTTCTATGATTTATTCACGATTTGATATGCCTATGTTTTATGGGTAAAGTATGATTTCATTCTTATGTATATATGAACTCATGTTTCCTTTCCATATTTTTATAACCCTTACTGAGCTTTTTATGCTCATCCCAAGTTTTTGAAATGCTTTTCACAGGTCAAGGGAAAGGTACATGATGTGACGATAGTGTCAAGGATGTGTCAAGAAAGAATTCGTGTTTTATTTTAAATAGGTTTCCATTGATGGGAAGAATGAATATTGTCTTTTATGTAACCACCTTGTTTAAATGTGGAATGTAATGAAAGTTTCATGATCTAATTCTCTAAAACTCTAATCCTGAAAAGATCCTCAATGTGTAATTTTGTAATAACTCAAGTTTATGTAAGTTTTAAGGCTGGGGCCTTATACTATCCCCTTTAAATATAATTTCATCTATGAAATTATACTCTTTAATTAATATAAATTTGGAAATTACACTTTCAGAATTTAGAGAATGAGAATTACTAGAATTCAACATTCATAAAAGTTTCTGAACTTCCTAGGACTTCAAAATATAATTTTAACTCTAAAATATTTATTCAATCTAAAAGTATAGAAATGAAAAGTTTTATTAAGAGATTATACTTATAAAAAAACTTATTTTAACCAAACATCAAAATCTATAATGTTATCTAAACCATTCAATTGATAACCACTATAAAGCCCCAGACCCATTATTCTAAATCTAGTAAAATAATTATATATATTTTTTTATTTAAAATCTACTGAAAAATATATACAAATTTCAGTTGAGGATCATTTATTGTTTAGGATTGGGAGGAATAGGACACATTTACATATTATCAAATTTAAAAACTATAAATATGTGACAACAATGGAACATTTTTAGCTCTAGCTTCTTGTCGATCTAAACTCCGTAAATTCTCTATATCAAACTAAAAACATTTTATAAAAACATTGGGCTGGAAAAATTTCCCCAGATGGTTTTTTTGAATATATAGTGAAAACAATTTTGAAAATATTTATACCTTTTGAAAAATTCATTTGGAAATACTATCAAAATTACTTTTTAAATTAACATTGAAAATGAATTTCATAAATACTATTAAAAATACTTTTTTAATGATGCATTAAAATCATATGTAAATTAATTATAATTTTGAAAATTTAATTTTGAAAACACTTTTCAAAATATAAATGTTTTTTGAAAATTCTTTTGAAAGACCTTTGAAATTAGTGTTTTAAAAATGCCTTTGGAAATACATACACCTTTGAAAACATATATATATTCAATTTGAAAACACTTATACTATTGTAAATTCATAAAAGCTAGTAAAAATATTTTTTCTTTTGTAAACATTACATTTATTAGGAAAATACTTATGTGTGAAATTTATTTCAAAATAAACAAGTGGTTTTTCAGAAAATACAAATCATGGTTTTGAAAAAAACATTTTGGGAAACATAAACCATGAAGGCTTTATTTGGATTACCCAATTTTGTTATGAATGGGTGTACCCACTACCCTTTTTATTTAAAATTTCCAAGTGCCATTTTTGGTTATAAATAAATTTTTATTTGTCTTTACATATATACGCATTTTAAACTAGATTTTTTTGAAAACATAACAATTGTTTGAAAAAAATGAAATTTTATAAAAATATATAAATATAAATTTTCTTAGGAAAATCACTTCAATGATTTTTCACTACCAAATATCATGAAATATTTATTTTACATGTTAATTCAACAAAATAAATAACATCCATGTACTTAAAATATTTGATAAAATTTTTTTCATTGAAAATTTAACATTTAAAACTCATCCCTAAATAAATGTATTAAAAAATAATTTGATTAAATAAAAATTAGATTATTTGACATGTTAAATAATATATCAACAAATTCATATAAAATAATAGATATTTAATATTTAATTATTATAATTATCATTATCACAAAAAATGTAAGATTTTAAAATAAACGTGTGCATAATAGTAAATGTAAAATTTCTATTTTCACAAAATAATAACGTTAAAAAATATATGAATAAATATAATTTTACTCTCATTAACAATTATAAGTAAATGTAAATATACCCCTTAATTTATTACATTAAAATAAAAACTATATGACACATATAAGAAGAATAAAAGTATTATTTTCAAAATAAAAGACTCTTCGTTGCTAAATTTAAAAATAGTGTATAGTGTGATTCCATACTCTAAAATGAATTATATATTCATTTTGAAACATGAAATGAGGTTGATGACTATATATATAAATATATATAATGAAATAAACCCTTTATATAAATTTTAAAAAATCATTACTTATTATAATATTTAAAGGAGATGTAATACTTATAAAAACATCAATTTTTTAATTAAGAATGAAATGAAATCCATTTATATATATCGTAGGTTTAAATATGAAAACATGAAAATGAACAAATTTAAAATCATATACATGCATAATATATATATATATATATATATATTTTAAATCATAAAATTATAAAGAATATATAAATATAAATATATACAAGTACTTATATACATGGAAAAAATTGAGAATTTGGAATGATATCATTATATACCCTCACATGATAATAAATATGAAATTATAACTCATGAATAATTGATTAATCATGTAAGAGGTCAATATATATGTGTAGAATAGAATATTTCAATGCATAACATATACACATATAAACAGGAAAATTGGTTATAATAGTTCTAAAATTAAAATTTCCACTTACATTGTTGTAAAGAGAATGAGGATGAATACGAGAATTTAGGGAACTAATGTTGAGTGATTGTGTGGCCTTCTCAATGGGTGTTTTTGAACCAGTGGGTAAAAATACGATGGTAAGAAAAAGGCTGCAAGTTTGGGGTGGGTTGTCCAGTGAGTAGTTATTCCTACACTAAATATTACATATATACATGTAACTATTTTTTTCCCACAAGAATCTAGGGAAAATGGGTAAATTTAGTAGTTTTTTTTCATTACTTTTGGTGTTTATTACTTGTAATAAAAAGAGTATAAGATGAAAACATGGTAGGCTTTTCAACTTCAATTCTACTTGTAGGTGAGGTAAATGAATAGTCATATAATTGTGTAGTTGTGAGGAAGAGAAGACTAATATTATGAAATATAGAGGCAACCATTTGGCTTGACTAGTGTGACTTGTAGAAGAAGGATTTTTGGTCAACATTGGTGACACCAGATAAGGGGGCGGTGATGGCTTACAATGGTGGTGATTCCCAAGGTCGATGGTGGAAGAGGGTAGATCCGACAATGCAAGTTCATGATGCTCGAATGTGTTTGACTTCATTGTTGAAAACAATGAGATATGGGATGATCTGATAGCCAATGACTGTTAATGTTAGGCTCTGTGTTGGCAGGACTTTAGGAGGAAGACGACACAATATGTAATTTTTTTATTTTTTTAAATTTGGTTTTGTTCGTTTTTTTGTACAAAATCAAACCAATAAATATATATATATATATTAGTTATGTTTATGAATTAATTAAATAGGAGAAATCCATTATTTAATTTAAATTCCAAATTATGTTTGTTTTACCTTTGTCAAATAAGGTTAATAAATCCATATTTTATCATAATTTAATATATTTTTAGATATAATCAGGAATTATTATTATTGTATTATATTTTATCAATTTGAATTATGTATTACTCAATTTGATAAATTTTTAAGTCTAGTTAAGAAAAATCATGGGTAAATAATATTTTAAAATAAGGGGTTTAATATTTATTATTATATTTATACTGTTAACCAACTAAGAATATTATAATTAAATCAAAATTATTATTCATTTTGATATAAATATGATATGTATCTTAAAACAATAAAATATATGTTGAACATTGATTTTTAGAAAATTATTATTTATGAAAGGAATGTTTTGAAAGCACATTTACATAATGATTAGCAATTAATATATCTTCATGAAACTATACTAACATTTTTTCATGGAAATAAAATGCATATATTATATGTTATCAAACTTTTTTTCCAATATCTATAAATTAATAATGAAATATGATTAACTTTGTGTTATATTATACTTTAGTTGGTAAATCAATTCTATTAAATAAAAATTTATTAAAATAAAACTTTGTTTATATTTTTTGGGGCATTATTGTAATTCAAGGAATTATGGAAATGATTCTTTCACTTGAATAATTTAATTAAAATTCTTCAAAAAAACTAACATGTTGGTGTAAATTAAAATCTAACTAATTTTATATGATATTTATTCTTTGGAAGTAAATGTCACTCAGATATAGGTTTCATCTACGAACTCTAACATTACTACTAATCTTCATTAATAAATTGATCATTCTATAGAAGATAGCTATTTTATCCCAAAAACAGATTAACATAAACAATAGATCTTAAAAAATAAATGGCTTAATTATAGAGATAGGAAAACAATGATATACAAATTTCAACAATGGGGAAGGAAATATTATAGGACCATGATATTTTTAATGGATGTAGACAATATAATTGATAATATGAAATGAACTTCTGATCACAATGCTTCTTATTTTAGATATATTTTCTATGGACTAGAGATTAATAACAATTTCTCCCATATATCATTCGAATTATTATTAAAAATTTCGAAAAAAGTTCTATAACATGTGTTCCCCTTGATTCTGAGATCAATGCTGAAGTTTTTATTCAGAATCTATACTGTTCTCCTAGGCCAGATGGTTTATAAAAAATTGAGTTGAATAATGTCCTAATTGCATATTCCTCCCCTTGATTCCCAATTTAGAAAATTCCTCAAAGATTTAAATTTTAATACTTATATCCCATTTTATAAAACTATACAAAATAATTTCCATTCTATTTTATAATTGAATTTCTATGATTTCTTATTAAAATTTTTCCTAGAATTATTTTTTGTTTTTAGGGGTATAACTATTCAATATTTCATCTTCATGGCCTCAGAATATAGTAATCACTAAATAGACTCTAATAGTGGATGAAAAATAACTATTAAACTTGAAATAAAAAATTTAATTGATACTACATATTGGAGTTCCATATATAATTTTATTCAATTTTTTGGGTCCAATTATATTTTTATTAATATAATTAAAAATCGTTTTATCACAAATCACATATATATTCTCATTAATGGATATCCTAAGGGTTATTTGAATTTAAAATGTTTTGGAAGATAGGGTGACCCACTTTCTTTAATCCTCCTTTATATTTATTTGTATTATATAAGTTGGATTCTAACTTTATTGGTGGATCAATGTAATCTTAATCCCATCATTAATGCACGATATTTTGTTGTTCCTTCTCACCTCTATTTTTTGGATGACATTATCATATTTTTACTAGGGAAAAAAATGAATATCCGCTATTTTATGGTATTTATCTTACATTATGATGATCTTTCATCCGAAGCTACAAAATGATATGAATTTTTATTTTCATTGGGGAAAGGATTCAGATTTATAAAAAATTTAATATCATGAATGATTTCATTGTCAAAGGGGTGTCCCTTCAATTTAACTATCTTAGAATCCCTATTTTTGTGGAATTACTTAAAGTATATAATTTTATAAAATAGTAGATCTAATAAATAAATCATCTTTCCTCATCAAATGGGAAATCATTTAATACGGATGGATGTGTTTTCCTTATAAAGTCCACTTTTATTTCTGAATTTTTTATTCTCTAATGGTTTCGATATAGCCTATTGGAATTCTTAAAAATATAAATGCCTCAATAAAAAATTTTATTGATTGGGAGAAAAATTGAAATAAAGTATATTATTGTCCCCTAGATTAAGTGGTGTACGCATTCTGCTAATGGTGGACTTGGAATAAAGAATATCATATTATTTAATCTTGATTTATATGGTTTGTTCACTTGAAATATACAGTATAATAATTTGAAATCTATTATTTATCCTTGAGGAATTTTTCTAAAAATAATTAAAAAAGTATACTTCTTTATATGGACTCCATGATATTTCCAACCAAAAAAATTTTCTCTCTCCAACATTATGTCTCACTACAGATGGATGCTTTATATGGATTATTCTCTCGATTTTTGGTCAGATAACCTGACTGTCACTCCCCTTATATCCATAGTGGATCCCATGATTTTATATGATGATTCTAATATTTCAGTAAATTTATTATTGAACTCTCCAGGTCTGTAATTACCTAATAATATTAATAGTATAGTCAACATTTTCTGTTCTTCTAATACTAAATATTTTTCAATCTGGGAACATACAAAAAATGAAATTATGGATTCTAATCATTTATATATTCACAATTTTATTGGCATAAAACAGAATTTTTCTTGGGTGAAAAGCTTTAATAATCCTTGGATTAGGCCATCCATATTTACTATTTTTTAGAGTAATGATCATAATTAAATACCCACTGATACTTTTATATAATTTTTGTTGTTAAATTATGTTCTAAATGTAATTTTTGAAACAGGAATAGAGAATATACTAACTAAATTTTCTTGTCATGTTCAACTACTTCTTATTTTCGAAAATACATTTATGATCTTTTTGAATTTAGGTTTCCTAGAAATGGAATCCATGTAGCCTCATCAAAATAATTGTACTGCTACTAACACTTCTCCATATATTTAGATCCTCTTTATTATTTTAATGGAAAAACTACTTCATCTAATATAGAATTATATGATTTCATGTATATATATTAATAATATTTTCAATACCCATGAGGAAAAATTGACGACACAAACTGATATCAAAGAAGACGGATCAATTCAGCATTTTCCTTTCCACAAATCCATTAGAGACTTCATAGTCCTGCATCACCTTGGATTTTCTAGAAAATATAGTGATTATAGGGGTATATTTGAATTATTATGGAAAACCCCTTTTCATAGTTGGATCAAAGTCTATGTAGATATTGATTCAAATGGAAACCTGAGTCCCTCAAGTTCAAAGGCAGTCTACAGTGGAAAAAATGGGAAAATTCATGGATGATTTTATGATACCTTTGGTATTTCATCTTCAATTGATGTTGAAATGTTTACTTTTATAACTATAGTTATTTTTCCTAGGCAAAAGATTGGAGAAACATAAGGACTGAATGGGATTCAACCAATATTGTGAAAGAGGAATGGAATGACATTATAAATCTATCGTAGACTCGTAAAAATTGATGCATTTATTTCCTTGAATAACTTTTAAGGATAAACCATATTATAACTCTTAAATTCCATGAGGTGAATTTGGTGGAAGAAGATATTTCCAACAAAATAGTCAACACTAACATCAGTTGGCCGGATGTCCTTCCTATACATTTTCTTCCAATTTTTGAAAATTATTGAGAAATAATTCCATTTAGTGAATTATATAATGATTTTGTTTTAAATAAATTTTCCCTAGTATTTTCATAAAAAGAATCACCATTCTATATATATATATATATAAAGACAAAGAGACGAATCACAATTGTTTAGCGCTTATAATCCTACAACATTCTTGTAGTTTTATACAATATTAAAATTCAATTTTCCTTAACTATATTCATTATTAGAATTAATTGTTCAGTATTTTATGTTTAGGTTTTTTATAAGGGAATTTAATATAGGTTATTTTTTATGAAACTCATTACTGGGTTACTATGTCAACATTTTGGTCATTTGAGGCATGACCATGACTTATGGTTTGTTTTTTTACTATATTCATATGATTATTTCCTAAAAAATATAAAACAATTATATTTGAGATGGAATTATTCAATTTTTTTACTTTTATGACAATTTACCTCTTAAAAATCTTTTTAATCCTTTTTCATTTATTCATTTTTTTTCATCTCATTTCCTAATAAATGAAAATAAATTGAACAAATAAAATATAATTTAAAATTGAAAAAAAATAAGTAAATTTATATTAATTCACTCATTATATTCATTTCATGACTCAATTATCATGTCATTGAAAAGGGGGTGTTTTTTAAATTATTTTAAATTGATTTGAGTGGAGTATATTTCAATTTTTTATACTCGAATATTCATGAATTTTATTTAAGAGTTTAATGTAATATTTACAAAATTAAATTTCTATTTGTTTACCTGTAATTCCATTTCCACAAAATAAACCTAAAATATATCATGAATGAAACCATTTTTATCTCTTAGGTACTCGAGATATGAGAATTTTCATCGTCTAATGGGGAACATGAATTTTCCTTGTAATGAAAAAATCTATAAATTAGAAAAATATATTTTATTAAGGATAGAAATACATTTCTTCGGTGGTAGGAGTGAAATGCACATGGGGATAAAAATTAGATTAAATTATATTTTATTAGTAACATCAAGTTATTTGTAATTTAGATCCATGTAAGGGGAATTATTATTCCATACATATGACTGATTAGTACTATTTCCTATTATTCATTGGGATGTTTATTTTTACCATAACATAAATGATTTATCTTCATTGAAATGGATTATTGTGGAATAATGATGAAGCTACTATTTTCAAATAATATATTATGCAATTCAATTTTTTAATTCACACCAATTTACTAATTTATGTGAAATTATAATTTTTTAAATATAAACATAATGATGAAAATGGATTCATTTTTGAATTTTTTGTGTTAGTATATCTTTATATTATTTCAAATTAAACTATTTTTTAATAAATAAAAATAATTATTTTTATGATTACACACATTATGTAATACATTGCATTTAATAGGGTAAATTTTTTATCTTAATATTTGAGTACCAAAAAATAATAGAAGGGGGGAATTGGAATCTATTGTTAGTTGCACCAAATTTATAAAAAGTTGTATTTCTCCAAACTGACCAAAAATAATGACCGTAAATGATTTAGTGAAATTTATATGGTGAATGAACTTTTTTAATTATATCATCTACTTGATAATCATCCTCTTTCGTGGCCATAAATTCTATGAAATTATAGAATTGTAATATATAGAGACTTTTAGAAATAAAAACAGTATGTTTTGTAATTTCGAAATATCTTTATATAGTGAAACATGAATTTGAAATATAGATATTAATTCTTATTATATAAATATTTAATAACAAAAATTATGACCCACAAAAAATAAAAATAGTTTTGAGTTGCTGGATACATGATTGATATTCTTTTTATTTCATGAAATATCTTCATTATCTCCCATGAATACCTTACCATATTATAATTTTTATAGACCTACCTAAATTAAAACCATTAATCCTAAAATGGGGAAGGGATACATATGAAATGGTGATCAGAGATTCTCAGAATAGGTAAATAGGTGAGAAATCCATGATCACTATAGAAAATCACAAGAATGAGGGTATGAAAACATGATCTTAAACTTTTAAAACCATTTCATAAATCATAATAATTACTCATGGAAAAAATCTTGTCAGTTCATAAGGAATGATTAATAATGGAATCGAATAATATAATATAATATATCATACCATTAGAAAAATAAATAAGTTTTTGTAATAGACATAAGAATATAAAATTGTTTCCTTAGTGGCGAAGCCTCACTGAAAAGACTATAACAACCGATTGGGTTATCTCCTTATTATATTATAGTAGTTATATTTTACTCTAAAAACTATTATAGTGGACATATCCCATTACTGAAGTTGGTTCACTACCCATTCCGGTCCTAGATATCTTATGAGATATTAAAATTTACCCAATTTTATGGAGGGATATATAATTCCATTCCAAACCATTATTTAATGAAAACTATACATAGTTGTTTCAAAATATCATTAAACATCCCTCATAACATAACTTATAGAATGGAATATAATTTAATAAATATTTCATCATATAAATCTCGTAGAAGAGTAATTTATTTCATATACATTTCATCATTTTATCATAGAATCGCCTATGAAAGAGAAACAAGTTCCATAAACATATTGTCATCAAAATAATTATCCATCTACAAAAAGATAAAAAATTTATGATTGGATAATATACTTAGTGAAACTTATATACCATCAATGGAATCAAAAAAGATGAAAAATTCATTTTAAATATAATTTGGAAAAGTTCATGGGAAAAAATTACCTTTTTCACATTAAAATAACTTATTAAAAATAAAAAAAATGTTTCAAATATTATATAAAACAACATATTGGAAATGAACCCTAGAAGCATGAAATGTATGATCCAAATCATTAAGGGGTTATTATGGAATGAAATTTTATACATTCCTTATAAGTTAAAATATCAAATAACTTTTACCTTTTTTTAAATTAAATCAATAATTACGTCACTCAAATTACATAATAACATTCCTTCTAAAAAAAATCATATAAATTAAATAATGTTTAAAAATTACATCATAAAATAATTGAATGATATTTTAAAAACTCTTGACCACAATTTCTAAAAACATTTATATTGAAGAAAAAATATTTTCGACCGAAGAGAGACATAACATCAGTTTGAACAAAAATATTATTTCAATCAATTGAGTACATAAATAGAGAATAATGAAATGAAAAAAATAAATTCTTATAGAATAATTATATGGGAATAAAATGTATAAATTTCATAAGATATAAATCTTTAAATTTCATCATCCTAATCTTAATTGTAAAAAATCCTGATGTACAATGAGATTTTATGAAAAAAACATTATAAGTTAAGTAACTTTTGAATTAGGATACCCATTAAAAAATAAAATAAAATGAAACTATAAGAATACTTAATATAAATAAATTCAATATATAACATATCAAAGGGTAGTAATTACTTTTCTTAAAAAATATAGGTTCATAATGAAACCTATATCACAAAGAAAAAATGAGTGAATAAACCCTTACCTTGATTTCAACATTCATTGAAAAAGATTTATAATAACCTATAATATATTAAAGTATATCATACGTATAGACTACAGAGATGTAAAAAACCAAAATATCATAAATTATCAAATTATAACATTTAAATACCCATTTTTAATAATTCATTATTAAAATCATCATTTTGGGGTGTTAATAATTTCATTTATTATTTGAATTTACGTTTGGTAGTCATAGTAAATATACGTTGATATGGTTACAACATTAAAATAATTTAAATAATTATATAAATATCATATATATCCATTATATTCATATTTATAATAATCTATCAATGATATATGTGGAAAAAAATTACAACATTCATTAAGATGAGAGGTTGTGCGTATTAACACAATTCTCATAATCCAAAAAATAAAAGGAAATGAATGTAAATAATAATTAAACATTATACAATCATTATTATATCATCTATATCATATATATTCTTTGAATCTATACTTACTACCGTCCAATTAAAATGGAACTGAAATATAAATCGCATAACTTCATGGTGGTGGTAGTCTACACATACCCATGTCAGGCACTATAAATTTCAATGGATTGGAAGGTAATAAGATATATAAGATATAATTATCAAATAACCATAATTATATCATAAGTATAATTTATAAACACTAATCCCATCATAATAATCATCAATGAACGGTGGTAATTGAAAATTAATTGTATCAGTACATGGATGCAGTAGTCCTCACAAACACACATGAACTATATTCACACCACATATAATGGAATAGAGGGTGAATATTGTTGGGTACATAATAATAATAATAATAATAATTCAGTTTTCTAGTATAATTATTATAATATACTATGATTAATTCCATATAATATGAGTAGGTATAATATGAAATAAATTGAAATTGGTTGGGTGGGATGATTAGATCTTCTTTGGTAAGCCTTATTTATATACTTTATTAAGGATACAATTAATTGTATTTTATGAATACAATCTCCTCCACTTCATGTAATTTAATTTTGAGAAAATAATTGTTCAGGTTTCGGTTTAGATTAGATGCTAAAGATGAAATAAATAAAAGATACATTTGGTTCCATTTTTTATGTGAAGGGAATGAAAATCTTGGAATTTCTTAAAAGATGAAAATATAATGAATTCAGAATAACGAAATTTTTTTTAAAAAGGAAATTAATTCAAATAAATAGTGGAACTGGTCTAAATATAATCATTCAATAAAATCTAGATATTTTTTTGGTGTCATTTTAAATTTGATCTTTATGATTAACCCATTAATTAACCAATTTTAACCTAAACTATTGAAATAAATATTTCAGTCTTTGGGGTATAATTTAACTTATAAGGTACCAATTACCTCGTTAATATAAAATTGATGAATTATTTGACCATATCTTATCCACCTTTTCCTTGTTAATGTATTTTATATTTTGTAAACAATTTAAAAAACTATTATTTTTCATAAAATAATACTAATGTCATTTTTCACACAATTCATTTAATTTGAAATTAAATACCAAAATACAATGATGAAATAAGAATATAAAAGTAAAAAATACACCAAATATTTCATAAGTATCTGAAAATTTCATGTAACTCAAAATGGATTTAATTTTTTTTTTACTTTTAATATTTTTAAGATAAATTATTTTATTTTTCCATGAATTTTATAAATATTGTATCGATGTTATAAAATATAATAAGGTAATTATACTATATAAATAAGTAATAAAAAAATTAAAACATTAAAAAAAATTATCTTTTAAATAAAAAATTATAACCAAAATTAACCTCTTTTAATCTTTACTTAAATATTTTAGATGTAAAAAATGTCAAGAGAGTGACATTTTTCTATTTTATTTACATAAAATAACTGGAATTTCATTATCAATGGAAAATTAATGTTTTTCTAAATATTATAAAATTGTAAGGAAATGATTGTACTATACTCATAAAATAGGATAAATAATAGTGTTAGTGATATTTTAAATCCTTATCCCCATTTTTAACCACATTTTACCAGTTTTACAGTTATTTCCCATATATGAATCTATGTGCACCATTTCCAAAACTATGTCAAAATTTAGTATCTATATTGGGATTAATTGTATGAAAAATCCCACAATCTATCGCTTACCAAGTCATTATGTTTTAATCCTATACTTAGACTTATCTTGTGGGTCATAACCAAGGATTTCTTATAAAAATCACACAAAATTAACTAAACTTGGATCTGATACTAACTATACAAAACCATAATATTAACACATATATATGAGATTTATTTTATTAATATTAAATATATAAAATTTTTATCTTTTCTAGAACTGTAAGTTTTAGTGTCATTGGAGACTAGATACATAATAGTAATATTTACTAAATTATCATAAAAATATACCATAATGGTCTTACGAAGTATTACTTTTATTTTACATACCCTACGTAAAAAAAATTCATGACATTGGGAAAGGTTAAATAATAATTCATTTTATTGAATTCCCATAAAGGTTAAACATGACATATATCAATGATCACTAAATCATGGCATGATAATAGTAGTATAAGAACATGAGATTAAATTTTTTAAACCATACCCATTATATCATAGATGAAAATAATGAGACATGACTTATATGTTTGTAGTCCATAAGATATAAATAACAGTATATTAAAATAATAGAATATAATATTTCATAATGATTCCCTACGACATAAGTTTCTATCAAAAACATACGAATAGAAAATCATTTTCTTAGTAGTGGAGGACGACTACCAATAATATCATAGAGTATTGGGTTCAATCCCTATTACACTATATTAATCATCTTCCACTACTAAGACTATCATAGTGGACATAGATCCTTAATTAACTAGTCTCACTCCACATTCCATTCCTCATTATCTCATGAGATATTTATCTGTACCCAATGTGTTGGTGAGATATATAATTCTGGACCTACATATAACATTTTGAAATTCATACATATATATTCTTAAATATCATAAAACATTAATCATACCGTAACCTATACACAGTAAATGAGATTCATAAACATTTCTTTATAATGTAACTTGTGTAAAAATGCATTTCATAAACCTTTTATCATTTCATCATAGCATAACTGAAAAAAAATAAATGTGTTTCATAAAAATATTTTTATCACAATCTAAAACCACCCAAATAAATAATATGTTTTTTTATTGGATCATTACCCATTAAAATATGAATAACATCCAATGGTGTTATAATAGATTAATGTTTTCTATAAAATATTACATAGAAAATTTCGTGAGAAAAATATATTTTTTTGCTTAAAAATAACTTATGTAAAATATATAAATATTCCAAAATATTAAGTAATATCTATTTTTTAAAAAGCTAAGTAGATAAAATTAAATAAATCATAAATTAATTGAGTGGATATTTTAGTATGAAACTTCATTTATGCTGCAATAGTAAAAAGATAACATTCATTTCACAGATTTTTTAAAAAATAAAAAAATGCCTATTTTTGAAATGAAAAGAATATTTGTTTTAATATTTTTTGTAAAAAATCAATCATTGGTAAAATTTAAATTAAAAAATCAAATGATAATAGTAAAAAAATTCTTGAAAACTTTTTTTAGAAAAATTTATTTAGAATTAAAGATTAATATTGACTATAGCGAGAAATAAAGTTGGTTTTCTTAAAAAAACTCTTTTGATATCATAACTACATAAAGAGAAAAAAATTATAAGAAAAAAATGTAATATATAAAATTAAGAAAATAATAATAAATTTTATGAAATTATTATGATGTACATCATAAAATTTCATCATTAAAATCATAATCATAAACAATCCAGATAAGCAATGAGATTGTAACATAAATCTCATACCATGTTGGTTCCTTTTGAATTATAATATCCATAATAGAATAACATAAAATTAAAATTTAAATATCTTGGACATAATAAAATTTATAACAATAATATTAAAATTTAATCACGCACACTTCATTAAATAATATAGTTTCATAACATAACATATGCATCAACTTAAAAACATTGATATGATAAACCCTAACATATAGTTCGAATTGCATCAAAAGATATTTAACCTCCTTTATGTTAAATTTAAAACAATTATATTTATATTAAAAATTCATGTACATATCTATAATATCATATATTATCAACTTTTAACATCTCAACTTCTTTTTATTTATAATTCATTATAAAAAATGTCGTTTATGTTTGTCCATTTTTTCTGTTTTCATGAGAATTTTAGTTTCGTAGTTAAATTCCTTGTACTTTGATCATGGTTCTGAAATGTAAATAATTATAAGAAAAATATAAATATTAAAAATATTAATTATATAAATATATAAAACAAATTCACAAAATTTAGATACATAAAAATAAATTACACCATTCATGCAAACTGTAGGCCATACATAAGCATAAACACCATTTTAATATTTTGATAGGTAGAATGAAAGAAGTGTAAAAATAATACTATCCATAATAATAATTATATCATACATATCATGTATATTCATTAAATATATCCTCATTACCATCAATGTAAAATATAAATGAATAAAAAAAATCACATCACTTCATGGAGGTGGTATGATGCACACCTATCACGAGACATGAAAAACAATTTTAAATGTTTCATAGTTCCAAACAGGGGATGACCAGGGTCATGTCACCTGAGGGGCATAACATTGTTTTACTTATTGTATCCAATTTATCTATTAACAAATTATTTTTCTTTATTTTTTAATTATTTATGAAATTAATGGAATTTTATAAAATAAATGAAATGTTAATGTATACTTACATGCAATGTAATAAAGTAAAGAAATAACATGGACATTATGGGTCGATTTATGGGTTTCATCAATATTATTGTTAATATTAAAATTTATTTTGAACTATTTTTTATGAAATAATACTTATAATATACTAATCATTAATTTATTTGGTGTGAAACATGAATTTTTAAAGCAATCTAAATTCCACCTCTTCTAATAATGAACGATGGTGGCACACCTCAATCAAGTTTCTGACACCTTTCATGACCGTGATACATTTTATTTTGTTTCATACACTTAACAACTCAAATGTATCCTATGGAGTTCTTATGTCGAGAAAAATTGAGGTAATATTTTAAATTCAAATATATAAGTGAGTTTGAGTTTAGTGTTATGGGGGGAAATCCCCACAGATATGCACATCACCCTTGTTCACACAAAACATAAATAAAAATTTAAAATTTAGTATCTATATTTTTTTAAAACCCCATGCCTAACTGAGGATAAGCCTCATGAAAAACCCTCAATATTGAGGGTGTGATGTCACTATGGAAAAATGAAAAATAAGAGAAGAAAATTACAATAATAAAAATTAATAATTAAAATGGAGAATGGGTGTTGATAGAGAACTAATAGATAGAGATAGATAAATAAAATAAAATATAATATAGAATTATAATAAAAGAATATATAAATCAAATGAAATTCATAATAAAATAAAACTATAGAAGATATAAATTAATAATTTAAAATAAAAAATAAAAAGAAGGTTGAGAAGGAGAAGAAGAATATGTATGAAATAAATGTATATGAGAAGATAAAAAAATTCAAGGGTCAAATTTTTAGATAATAAATTAAAATTACATAGACAATTATGCATAAAAAAGAAAATAATATAAAAATAACCAGTAATAGGGTTTAGTAGGTTCTCATACTCGATGGTTTCCAATGGCGAGAGACTCCCCTCAAAATGGATAGGTTCCCATCAATTTATTGAGGGAGTTTGTCTTCACCATTCCTTTTTCTATATCACAAATATCTAGTGACAATTTGTTTCCATATAAATTTTGTTAAATAAATTGGAAACACCTAATGAAATAAGATTGTTAAAAAATAACATTGAGTGAATTTTTGGGGATCATATCCTTCCCATATTTTATGGTGGTCAAGAAAATTTCATGGATCCATGAAAACCTAGAATATTTGTTTTTTTATGGAATTAGAAATAGATAACTCCATTAAACCCTCCTCCATTCATAGTGGCTGGTGAGAGCTCTCATATCATGTAAGGTTTTTGGTTCATCAAAAGGTTATTAATGTCTATCATCTAAGGTCCAATAGTTTTTCCATGTTGATTTGGGTTAGAGTAGTTGGTATGAGCATTATATTAAGTGATCTGGTGGTTGGGAATATTTTTTCACATTGCTTTCAAATAGTGGTTAGCTAGTGTCATTAGTGGATGATAGAGAGAAATGGTAGTGAAAGGTGTTAAAGTATGACGGAGAACACAACTACAGTGCAACAACGTCGTTTTTTAATGTTGACCAGTAACCACATAGATCCCATCCCACATCAAAATAGAGAAGTGTGGATGTTCTCATATTTAATATAATGCATTTTATCATTAGCTAAAAATCCTTTATCGGGGTGGGATCCCAGATACACATGTTCACACCAAGATCAGGATGCATTGCACCATGTTGCCCATTCGAGATAAGAACCATTATTCACTACACATGGTCTTTTTTCAGGCTCACACTTCCTACCAGATCAATCCAGACAAACCATAGGGCCATGGTTGGATGACCCTCTTTAGGTATGGCTATATAACTTGTCACCTAGTTGGTTGAGGGATGGACAACATCATTAAATTTTTTTCTTCATGAAAATTATTTGAAAATACAAAAAACATAATAACATTTCTGTAAATATTTCCAAAATTATGTCAATATTAAATAATTAAATATTATTTATTCAAATAAATCAATTTCAATTCATTTTTTATAAATTCCCACAAATAAAAGGGAGTTTTTATTAAAATAAATTCAATAACCATTGAATTATGTGTAAAAATGTTCATGAAATGTTTTTGTGTAAAATATCCCCACATTTAAACTATGATTGTCCCATGCATAAAATACCAACATTGAATTCAAGAGGGTACCAATTTTACCATAGGTTAAATCTCAACAAACTAAATATAAATAGTAAAATATTAATAAAATTATCCTATTAAATATTACCACTCTATCTTCCCAAGATCAAAGTAAGTCCACGATCAATATAAGAGTAATTAATGAATTAAACCTTCTTGAATTTTATCTATATTTATTATATTATTTTCAAAGTAATTATTTTTATTTTTATAAAGATATTTTTAAAATAAATCTCACACCCTCCGCCTAACCACATATTATTAAAATCATCATTCTTGTAATGGTGATTTATGATTATTCCATGTTATAAACCATTCCTATATTTTTCTCTTTTTAGAATGGAAAATATTAATGTATAATTAATATATGAAAAACCTTTATCAACTCCCACCATTATAACCCCAGAATTTTCTTCAGAATTTAGTTTATCACTTTCACTATAATTAAAACACCCCCCATTTACATTAAAATAACTTGAAAATACTAAGAGCAGGGATGGAATGGAAAAAATGGCAGGAGATGTGGCTCATCCATAAAACTGGAATTCATGGCATTTTTTGGATAAAAAGGGTTTAATTTATTATGTGGTATCAAGGATAGGGGACTTTCAAATGATTCCACAATTATATTAAATTTGTTTTTTATAGTCATTATCTTTGAAAAATTCAAATGTAAGTTATATCAGAGGTCATTTCCTAAGATCACTAATAAAATATGATCAAGATAATATATGAAATATTTTATCTAGAACTCATCACAGTAATGGAAAATATTAAATTGGGAAATCAGTTATAGAATGAGTAATAATAAAAAATTAATTCACATTGAATTTCATAAATTCAATGTATGAAAAATGATTTGTAAATTTCATTTCATTGAATCAACTAATTCCCTCAAATTATGGTTCCTTATTTTAATATTAATTATTCACTCTAATAATTCAATTATGAACCTTTCTCATTTAACCTTGTTATCATTGAATTCTAAAAATGGAATCACATGGTTATAGGAAACTCGTGTCTATTAGGTAAGTAATGTAAATAAAAAATTAAAACATGGGCATGCAGTTTTTAGTTTAAATCTAAAAATTAGACTATAAAAAAATATCTTGGGAGATTGTATAGAAATTATATATGTAGGGACACCCTATTATCACGTAGCTTTAGACCTATTTATTCAGTACTTAGGGGATTCATTATTCCATTAAGATCCTAAAAAAAGGCAATCAATCCTTTAAGCATAAGCATCATGACATTTATTTATCAAAAAATAATAAAGGGGATGAGATGCATGATATACATATTCTATGAATAAAAGTGAAATTACAAAATATAAATTAGTATAAATATTTGTATAAACCCCCATGTGGGACTGAAATTTTAATTCCTATAAGAAATAAAGTACTATGGGTTATCTGTAGTATGATTATTGGTTGGAATTCGTGGAATTGAACCACCACATATAGATTCATCCATCTTTCAATTCTTATTTATTCATGAGGAATTGTCCCTGGATAGTGTGCACTAGATCCACCACCTTCACAATTAGGTATAGCTTCAATAGAAGTGGTATGATGAAGTATGGACTATCCTCCTTCTAGATTTCAACTTGTGGGACATCTTTTTTTCCATTATATTCTCTACGCGGAGTCCATAAATTTATTTTTCAAATGGGATTTTATAGTGTTATTTAAATTGCTTATAATTTAAACATTCATAATGAAAATATGAATTCCCCCTTTCAATATTAGAACCCTCTAACTTATTCCGCTCAGGATAAACTACTTGGATCCCATTATGGTTCTCCTCTAATGGATATTAAATAAAATCATGGATTTCCATGTGTTCCAAAATTGGTGTTAGTGTTGTTGATTAATATTCCATTAAGGAAAAATAAGGATAGACAGAATATTAAGATTCAAATTATTTTGGAGTGATACTCAATTAAGATATAATAAAATCACATGACATATAGTTTAAGAACGGTCAACTACTTGGGTTGGTTCTAGTTTAATATATTCTTTGGTGGTAAATGGTTCTTAAATTTGGATCATAGTGGATGGAAGTAGGTAGTCAGGATCCTCGATCTTTTCAAAAAATTCTCCGACTTGCATAGATTCCTCTTATATCATGGAAATAGGGATATGAAATAGTGCTAGAACATCAACTTTGTAAGGAGTTGAGAGATCATGTTTACGTCATACAAATTCCATAAATCATCAATATTTAACTGATCTCCCACATGTAGCTCAACAATAAATTCTTCTTTATCATGAATCGAATCTATCTCATCACGTTTATCTCGGAAGAAGTTCATCAAGTGGTTGGGCTATTGATATTCCTTGAATTTATCCCAAAATATTTGGATGTATTAAAAAATTAGGGAGATCCATTGGTACCACCCTTTTGGATTTCAATATTTGATAATCATTTTTACTTAACTGGCCATTTCAGTCAATTATAAATTTGAAAATACAGTATTTTTTTTCATTTAACAATTTCATGATATGATGAGTATGGGTTCCGTCTCTTTTATAGAGGGCCTCATTTGCATCATGAAACACTCAAAAATTTTACTACACCCTTGAGTAATTGTTTCATAAACAAGGATATGGTATGTTTTGATATATCATGTAAAATAGTATAAAAAATAAAATTTATGGGTTGTTTTATTTTAGAAAAAAATTAAAAAATATTTACAATGTGAAAAGATAATGTAAATAAACTACTAGTCAACTATCGGAAAACTATACTATATTATATGCATGCCTATCACCATGTATGGAAATAGTAAATTCCTAAGTGTTTCTTATTATAGAAACGAGGATGACCAAAGATAAATCACTTGAGGAGATTCATAGTTGTTCACTTTATATAATTCACCATTGAATTACATTTGGTTTTTTTTTATTTTTGATGAAAATAATGGAATTTTTGAAAATAAATGAATTTATAAAATATACTAATATGAAACACAAGATAGTGAATAAATAACTATGCCTTTATATTTTGGTTAACGAGTTCTGTCATTAATATTTTTGTTTTTTCAATTCAGTTTGATAGCGTAAATATGAAATCTCAATTTTAAACTAATAATATTTTATTTGTTATGTGTGAAATCTTGAATGCTTAAATAAAACTAAATTCCTCCTCCTTATATAATTAATATTAAATGAATACCTTTATAGAGAATGTGACACCTTATAGGACCCGACTCCATCATATTCCATCTCATCCAGTGAATGGATCAAATCAATTGTTTGAATATCTTGAGACTTGTGTAATAAAGGGATGAGATTTACATAAAATAATATAAGTGAGTTTTAGTTTAGTGTTGTGATGGAAATTCACTACACCTACTCAAATCACCACTGATCATCATAAAAAATGAAACATTATAATTTAAGCTCAAATTTTTAGAAACAACACTCACCTCCCCAGGGCCAATCCTTAGGTTATCCACTCATTATTGATGTGAATTGGTAATTGTTGAATGTTACAAATGATTAATAAAAAAATAAAAAATAATTTAAATAAAATAATAAAATGAAGAATGGAGGATGATAGGGAAACACGATAATGTGTTATAGAAAAATATAATAAATATAATAGAATGTGAAAAATGATGAGAACAAACATATGAAATAAAAAATGTAAAATAGAGATATTATGAAATTAAAACGAAAAGGAAAAGTAGAATAAGAATAATAATATGAATAATATGAAAGATTAAACACTTGTATAATAGATGATAAAAAAATTGGTTAAATTATTTAATAAAATATGTTAAAATTAAATAGATAATACTACATAAAAAGAAAGAAATTAATAGTGAACAAGGAACAGCAACTTCTCCTCCTTAGTGGTGTCCAGTGGTGAGTGACTCCCCTAGTTGTGGTAATGCCCCACTCTATTTATAGTGGGGTTTATTATTCATAATTCCTTCATCCATTTCATAAATATCTATAGAGTATTTGTTTCCCTATGACTCGTGGTAACAAAATTTGGGACACTTGAAGAAATTGTGTGTTTAAAAAATAGTTTGGACTAGTTTTTTGATGAGCATATCCATCCCATCTTCCATGGAATACATGAGAATGGTACGGTAATGAGGTCGTGTGTAAGTCATGGTTGTAGTGTAAAATTATAAAAAACAGAGTCTATAAATCCATCCTATATTCATAGTTTCCATAGGGAGATCTCTTATAAGGAATCTAATATATTCCTTAAAATGTTCCTTAATAATGGTCATCTAAGGCCCCATAGTCATTCCATAGTGATTGGGGGCCTCAATAGTGTGAATGTGATTGATCTCTATTATTCCATAAGTTTAATATGACATTTAAAATGGTTGCAAATGGCGACTATGTATCTTTAATGGAGGTAGATGATGAGGAGTGTCAGATCTGGGTGTTGGAGCACAATGGAGCATGTGGCTGTTGTGCAAAAATTACATTTTTGTAAGGTAAATAGTAACCATGTAGATCTTTTCCAACATTGGGAGATTGAATTGGGGAGTAAGAGATATATAATAAATCAAATTTCAACATTGTATAAGAAACCTGCACTGCTGTAAACTATTATATATATACACACACAAGCATAGATCATGTCACATCATACCGTGCGACCCATAAGGGCTTATGACGAACTTTTAATCTACACAGACTCCTTGGGGGATCAAATAATTTCCAAATCAATATTACATTCCCACATGACCATGGTCAGATACCCCAATTAAGGGATGCCTATGTGACATGGTACCAAGTTGATCGGTGGATTTGCATCATGGTTGTATTTTTTGACACCATAAAATCATTTGAAAATTCAAAAAACATAATAAAATATCAATCATAATGTCATAAATTAGATCAAAATTTAAAAAAAATTCAACATTACATATTCAAATAAATCAATTTAAATTATTTCTTTATAAATATACACTATTTATAAATACATTAAAATACATGTGTATTTTCATTAAAAAATATTCTATAACTCATATAATTTTTTTATAAATGTGATGAAAATAATAGGGTGTACTGGTAGTCCAAGTTTATGTACAAGAAACACTATAATTATATAATGGATATAAAGGTAAGAAGATATATGGGATAATATAATTACAAAGAAATAATTATATCATAAATATCAGGTATGAATAATAAACCCATCACAATTAACATCCATGAAATATGGTGATAAAATATGAATTGTTTTTTATGTGTAAGTGGAAGTACACATGTTTTCATGAAAAACAATTCATATCCCATTTTATGTACTATAGGTTGATATTAGGGATTTTATAGTAAAAATTAGAATTCATTAGATTTAGGATATTAGAGAAATTATATTATGACTAATTCTATATAATTAGGGGAGGTAGATGATGAGAGAAATTGAAAGAGACAGACTAGGATGATTACCTCTTCATTAGGATGCCAATTTTTTATAAATTCTTAAGGATCCTTGTAATGATATTTTAAGATGTTGTTATCCATTAATTCATGGATAGGGAATTTTATAATAAAATTATTCAGGGTTTGGTCAATAAAAGATTCTCTAGAAGGTGTAAAAAAAGAGATATCGGGTTCTCTTTTATAAGTGAGGGGAGGGGAACTCTTGGTATATCTTAAATGAGTAACTTTTAATAAATTAATAATAAAAAATTCACCCAAATGAATATGAATTCGAAAAAAATATTATATGGTCTAAATATATTCATATGATGAAATTTAGGTAGTTGCTTATATGCTTTTAATGATTATTTTTTTATTAACCCCTTTATTATCCAATTTTAATTATAACATTAGTAACAACTATTTCAATATTAAATTATTGTAATTTTACTTATAAAGTTAATAAATTGGCTCATAAATTTCCACAAAATGAAATCTAGAAACACATATTATCCACCTTTTCTTATTTCAATACTTATGTGATCATTTACTCAATGACACATATTTTACATAAATTATTTTTAAATATCCTATCAACTATTTTTGGGGTTAGAAAATGAGAAAGAGGGTTATTCCAAGCACTGGTGTTCTTGGGATAAATGTTTGAAATATTTTAAATATCATGCGCATGATTTTTTCCTAATTAAATAAAATAATTTCTGAATGTGTTCCCAGATCAAAAATACGAAGGAACTGTTGAGTATAGAATAACTATCTTATCCTAGGCATGAATTGAAATTAGTCCTCATGGGTTGTTTGCAGAAATTTCATCATAGGCACATAAACAAATAAAATAATTAAATAAAATTGTGTAATTTTGAATTGTTGACGCATCAATTGGCATGTCTTTAAATAGATGATTATTGAAAATTTATAGGGTTAGAAACATAACCCAAGAACATTTAAAGGGCCACTGGAGAGAGCTCTATGAAATCCTCTTAGGGAAAAAATAGTAACAGATCGTGGATTAACGATCAACAAACCTCATATTCGATAGATCGTTCTTCATTAGTGATCGATCCAAATTGATGTAGGGTGTTAGTTTTAATTTTTATAAGCACTATTATTTATTCCTATGATGAACATGAATCAAAAGATGAATGGATTGATTCATGGATCATGTGTATTATGGGAGGGGATTATATTTGTGGGAATATGGGGAGAATTATCTTTTTTATTTGATTTATTAAATTATCGTTCTAATTTAAATGATTGGCGATTGACACGAACATCGATAAAAGTCTATTCCTCTTGATTTATTTTTTATTTTTTGTCCCCCAATCATCGTTCATCGGGGTCATTGTTCAATTTATCTGTGACTTGACTTATCTAGATCAATCGATTGTTCCACACCCATTTCATGGAATAATAATCAGATATCATAGATCTTGGAATTAAATGAAAAGAAAAATGTGTGATGACGGAGACTGAGTGATTTCAATGGAAGAGGATGCTCGAATTAAAATTATTCATCATTCCTCAACATATGATGAATAATGTTGATTTGATCCATTTTTCAAGAAGATATAAAGATAAGTCTCATTTTTCAATGAATAAAAGGCCTGGATGGCCTTTAATATTAGATTTTAATAGGAAAACAAATCACAAGATAAAAGGTTCGAGGTGGTGTATAAAATGTATAAGTAATAGACATATTTTTAAAAAATCCCAAACAACACACCATGAAAACTTGATCTATTCTCATTGTGGGGACCCTGAGTTGCAGAAAGGGTTTCGAATGATGTTAAAAATCACATGGTGTGTGACCCCTATCACAAGGTGTGAGGTCTATCCTTGGATACTCGGTGTACATTGGGAGGTACAAGAACACATGTAGGAGCACATGGGTTGGTCACATGGTTTGTACACCCCCACATCACATGATCTAGACTAGGTATATAAGGTAAACTATTTACTAATACACGGGTAGTCTATGAGGGATATATATAAGTTATGAATTACTACTAGAACATGATTTGAATGGAATGTGTCATTGAAAAGGGTGGAACTCAGGGTCAAGGGACATGGAGTGTAACACCTCTACATGCAATGTACTTTTTGTTACGTGGATTTGATCTATTTCCAATTGTATCTTAGGAAATTTTTATTCAGGTTCATTCCCATTTTCATTTCCATGAATGTTAGTATGAATCATTTCAAACTTAAATGGTAATGATCCCTTCAGTTGGGCTTCTTAGACAGAGTTTTCAGAACCCCCCCTCGATGCCTAGATTGGGATCCTCTAATCATCATCATTCCTAGGGTAGAGTCCTGAGTATCGATGTGATTAATAATAATGCTTGATGATCCTTTGCATACACTACTCTAATTCATGGTAATTGGGACGGACTATTTGCGACGGGATACCGTCGCAAATAGGCTTTAGCAACGGGGCCCCGTCGCAAATAGCCCGTTGCAGAAAATGCCGTCGCAAATACAATTATTTACAATGGGCCCGTCGCTAAAAATGTAATTTGTGACGGGAAACATCCCCATCGCAAATAAGCCTGTGGTTACATGTATTATATATACATGAAAGTTTTTGTGATAGGCCCATCGCAAAAACTATTTGTGACGGGCCCTAGTCCCACCGCAATATATATATATATATATATAACATTCTGCGACGAGCCCGTTGCAACAAATCATATGCGACGTGGCTACTTTCCCAACGAAAATATGGTTTTAAAAATATTTTGATAGACTATTCGCGACGGGGTCCCATTGAAAAAGGTCCTAAAACAAATAATAAATTAATATTAATTTTTTTTATAAAACTACGATTAATGAAAAAATAATATTACTATTTTTAAAAAAATAAAAAAATTAAAATTATTAAATTTCTAAATATTCCCAAATACATATAAAAAAATATAAAAATATTAAAAATTAATTTATGTAATATTTTCACCGATATAAAAGATAGAAAATGTAAATAATTCATATTACAATGATAAATTCAAATGTTTGTAACATAAAAAAATAATTGGGGTCATATTCTAGAGGAGGTGGAGGAGCTGAAGGAGCTGGTGGAGGAAACTCCATCCCTAAACTACGAGTCAGACATCGCATGTACTCCATCTGCTCGTGATGTTTCTTCTGCCATCGATGCATCTGCTCCTCATAATGCTACTCCTGTTGTTATTGCTGCTGACACATCTTTTCTTGCTGCTTCTGCAAAGTCTCGATATGCTCAGCCTGAGCTCACAACTACTCCTGATACTGTGAGTCGGAAGATGATGCCTCTCCATGTGATCATCTCGAGCTGGAAGCCGACATCCCAACAATACCATAATAAGTACCAGGTGTCAAATTAGAGCCGATGCGAAATACTCTGCCCTTCTCAAAGACATACTGAGTCGCTTGCATCCATGTCGCCTCATCGAATGGGTGAGCACTAGTCTGCTCAGCCATCTCTTCATAACCCTCAGCCTGTGTCTGAGATGTCACAGCCTCAAATGACTCCATCAATTCCAATTTAAAATTAAAATTGTCAAAATATTATATGTAGTTAATTGTTAAACTGAAAAAATAATACTAACCACAATCTAAAGCTGGTGATCACCTCTAATCTCCCCAGTGGCTGGATTACTGTACATCCTCTAATAAATGTCCAACTTTGTAATATCAGGATGCTCGACTGCCTACAGAAATATAAAATGAACTATTTATATTTAAATTTATATAAAATATTTACAAAATATACTAACCATATGCTCTCTATGCGAACTAAATGTACGTCTACCAGCTCGATGTGTCACCTCCTGTCTCACCTGGTTCTGTCATCCCACTGAAGATCTCCTCTGAAATCCACCACTAAACCAGTGTAAACATAATCCATCCCAAACATGAGATGAAATGTACTCTTGTCGGTGGGTTCTACATGACTCATCAAATTCTGTCACCCATGCTTTCTTAATGGCTATCCTTCTAAAATTGTGCAAAAACTGACGGAAACGGTCACACATAGAAACCTTCCATGCTGCGTGGATAGCGTCGTGCATGCTATCATCGATAGGATGCCATAAACCCTACAAATAATTTATAATATCAAGTTGTTAATAAAATAAACTTCAAAATAAATATTATTTATTTACATACCAGCCAATGATGGAACATGTCGTGTAGTACATGAACGAGAATATGTTCCCATGTGATCCAAGGCTGGGAAAAATAATTGCACAATATAGCGCTCAACTGTCCAATAGCTACATGCTGAAAACTGTGAAAAAGGAATAAATAATAAAACAATTAGAATATATGTAAATAAATTAATGAAATCTAAATAAAATATACATGATACCATACCTCAGTGTGCATGGTTCGAAACCAATATGTGGACGTCGCTCAGAGATAGGGTCAAGAATCATCAGTCGCGCAACACCGCGCCCCCTCTGCGTACTTTCGGAACCACCAATAGGATGAGGGTCAGCTGATCCCACATCCTCATCATCCAAAGGTAGCTCAGCCTCCTCTAACTCACGCAATAGATCAAAGTCCATTTGAAACAAAAATGATTGTTGTTAGCAGTTAGTTGGAATTAACTATTATATATATATATATATATTAGTTATTATTATAACCAGTATTTAACTTTATCAATTTTCATCTTCATCCTCTTCTCTATAGCTGTAAATGTCAATGTCTTCATCTTCCACCTCAGCATCATCAATATCCATATGAGTTTCAGTTTTAGCATCTCTTATCATTTCAAATTCATTTTTAACATCATTAACATCTTCATCCCCATCGATACTTAATTGTGTGGTGTCATCGTTGATATTCACATATCTTTGTGAATCAGATGGATTTGGAGCCGCCTCTTGAAAAATTTCAATTCCTTCCACTTCAGCGGAACCACATTCAGTTTGAGTAAACTGTTTTTCCTGATATTTCATTTTTATTATGATCCACCAATCTCTCAAGTCTGTTAAAGTATCACAGTACTTTGCATAATAAATTTGATGTGCCTGTTGATCCAGTAAAAATAGTTAATTTACTTCAAGAAGGCTTTTATATTTAATATTGATGATTCCATGAGTCAGATGAACACGCAGCCCTCTCTCAGTATCCCACCATCGACATTTAAAAATTGTTATGTAATTTTGTACATGATTAAACAGCTCAATAATTTCATCCAAACTCCACTGTTCATTGTTTTTTTATTACCTATATGCATTTGTATGAATTCGAATACCATTCACCACATAGTCATTATAATATTTGACCATTTTGGATGGTGGGTTACTCAATATACACAGTCGCTTATCAATTTTATCAGCATATTGAGACACCAGAAATTTTTTAAAACAATTATCAATATAATAAATAATAAATGTAATTGATAATAAACTATCAATAATTTATGTTACCAGTTTTTGAAACCATTGAGAAATTAGTTTTTGTCTGCATTCTTCAAGAGAAGCTGCTGTAATTTGTGAAAGTTGTTTCTTGATATGATTATCATATAACCTACAAATAAAATAATTTTAAATACTGCAACAAAAATTATAGAATAATTGATAGAAGCACTCATAGGAAAAATGATCTTATTTATTCATAGTTGAGCAGAATGTATGTATGAGCTCTGTGATGTTCATCATCTGAAATCCATCGTTCATGAAATCCCCTGAAACCGAGATTTGGATGATTAAAAAGTGTTAATTGATTTTCCATTTCTTCATTAACATTCCCCTCGATTCTTCCCATGCGATTCTATTTTGAGGGATATTGAGATTCAAATAATGAGAGTATAAAAAAGCAATTTCCACTTACAAATAAGCTTTAGCAATTGATCCTTCAACTGATGCTTTGTAACGTATTGTTTTCTTAAATTTTTTCATGCATCTCTCGAATGGGTACATCCATCGAAACTATACTGGACCTACACATTTAGATTCATTTGGAAAATGTAATATCAGATGATCCATTGAGTCAAAGAAAGCAGGAGGAAAGATTTTTTCCAGTTTACATATAATTATAACTACATATTCTTCCAGTTTTCTTAGCGCATCATAGTCTATTGTCACTGCACAAATGTCTCAAACAAATATGATATGTCTGTTATCGAATCCCAAATATTAGAATTCAACAATCCCTTGAATCCAAATTGCATAAGTCTTACCATTATAACATGACAATCATGAATTTTTAATGCAGTAATATAACCATTCTTAACAAATATGCCCAAATTGGAAGCATAGCCATCCAGAAATCTCAAATCTGAAATCCATTGACAAAATAATAAGCGACTCTCTTTGGACAGTGTATAAGCTACTTTTGTCTTCATTAACCTCTGAGATATAAAATTTTCAAATAATTCAAGTTCTGGTCGCCTACAAATTTGGGAAAGATCTAATCGTTCCTTTACTATATCTTTGGTCTTACCTGGTTTATCCAAAACTGTATTAAATAAATTATCAAAATAGTTCTTCTCAATATTCATAACATCCAACATGTGGCGGACCAACAAATCAGACCAATACGGAAGATACCAAAAAATTATCCATTTTATCCAATTATGTTCCTTCCCAAAGCCATGAATTTTTTGTTGGTTTACTGTGGTCCAGATGTGATGGGGGGTAATGAAAATACAACTAATTTTAACTCTGTACCTGATATCATCTTTGTAGGTTCATCCCATTCAATTGTACCTTTTCTGAAATGTGATTTGTTCCTCCGAAAAGGATGATCGGTTGGAAGAAATCTACATTTATAATCAAAATAGAAAGGTTTATTTCCATTGACCAGCATACAGGCTTTGTTTTCTTTCATACAGTAAGGACATGATTTCAGACCATGTGTACTCCAACCAGATAACATGCCATATGCCGGAAAGTCACTAATCCTCCTCATCAATGCAGATTTTAATATGAAATTTTGTTTCCCAGCAACATCATATGTATTAACACCATTACTCCACAATGCATTTAACTCATCAATAAACGGTTTCAAATAAACATCAATATTCTTTTTTAGATGTCTTGGGATTAATAGAGTCAAAAAGATATAAGGTTTCTTCATCAACATACATGGATGAAAATTTTACGGAGTTATAAACAGAGGCCAACATGAATACTGACTACCATAAGAACCAAATGGACAAAAACCGTCAGTAGAAAGACCCAATCACACATTTCGGTCTTCTATAGAAAAAGATGGATGCTGACGGTCAAAATGTTTCCATGAATCACCATTATATGGATGATTCAAGATTTTATTAGTTGAAATATTGGTTTTGTGCCATAACATCATTGGCGCTGTGTTCTAAGACATAAATAAACACTAAAACCTAGGTTTAAGGGGGAAATATCTCAACTTTTTTACTGGAATCGATCTAGACATCCCTGGTTGAGCTTCTTTATACCTCGATTGTCCACATGTGGGACAAATATCCAATGTATCAATTTTTCCAAAATATAAGATGCAATCATTTAGACATGCATGAATCCTTCGATAACTACGGCCGAAATTATGAATCAGCCTCTTGCTCTTATAGTAATTTGCAAGCAACACATTTCTTTCAGGTAACAGTGTTTTAACCAAAAAAATATCTGATCAAAATAGTTGTTTGACATTGTATTATTTGATTTAATAGCCATAAATTTTTCACCCGCTTCTAATTTTCTTATCTTACAACTAGGATATAATGCATCCACAGAAGACCTCAACAACTAATAAAATTTGGATGGTGCCAACTCAGGAGTTAAATCAATATAATCATGAGTTTCATTTTGTTGCATAGATGGACCTACAAAAACATGTACTAAATTTTGAAACTGTGATGGATCCAGAATCAAGTTATTAGGATCTCCTCTGGAACAACGTTCACCGTGTTGATACCAAAAAATATAATCTGATTGATAACCAAACCACAAGAGATGTCCCCCAACCTTGTCAAATGTGTCAAACGTTCTCAGAGAACATTTTTTAGAAGGACACTTAATTATCCCCTCAGAAACATATTCTGGTTTTGATGATGAAAATGCTAAGAAAGCTTCGACACCCTCAATATATACAGGATTTAAACCAGAACCATTTGGATTTCTGTACTGATTTTTTCAAGCTCGATCATCTAATAATGACTGATGTCGACTTCCTTATTCCATATTATTCTACATAAAATATAAAATCATCACTACTTTTGAATAGTGTGAAATTATAAAAACACTATCTAAAAAAGAAGATAAATAATTACAACTACTTAATAATTATCATTAATTAAGGGTGATACAATTTCTAGTGGATTGACGGATACTCTTTTGTCCAACAGATCATTTAATTGCATCTTTCTCACACTTATTATTGCTAATTATTTCTTATTATTCCTAATTATTCCTAATTATTTATAATTATTACAAATTATTACTAATTATTACAATTTATTACTAATTATTACAATTTATTACTAATTATTACAATTTATTACTAATTATTACTAATTATTACTAATTATTATTATTTATTACTAATTTAGAAATATATAGAAATACATAGCAAAAGGAAAACAACTTGAATAATGAAAGGAAATTTGGTAATCATCATTGTGGAGATGATTACAAATTTTCCCTTTATTATTCATGCAGATTTCGTTTACTAATTATTAGTAATAAAAAAATTATATTATTAAAATTTATGAAAAAAAATATTCCTATAATTAAAATAATAAAAAACTTATAAAAATTTAAAATTATCAATATTCACAACAGACATTGTTCAATTCTAAACATGTTCAAATCTCAAAGGGTTGTGAATTGTCAAGTTATGCGTAATAAAAAGATTGTCTCAGTCATGTCCAATGTAAACTCTATAATTTTACTTGCATGGTTGATCGCCTTGCAAGTAGTGTTGTAATAGGATGACCAAAGTAATGACGTTCTCATCTCTAAGAAACATCTTACATGACAGTTTACATAGATCATTCTTCCTTAAAAAATTAATGGGATATCATTATTTTTCCATTAAATTTTCAAGGAATAATGGTCTATTTAAAGGTTCATGTTAGATAATTCCTATAGATAAGAAGGGCATGACTTGGTTTTTCCAATTGCAACACTACTTGCGAGGTGATCAACCATGCAAGGACAATTATAGAGTTTACATAGGACATGGCTGACACAAACATTTTATTGCACATGACCTGACAATTGGCGACCCATTGAGATTTGAACATGTTAAGAATAGAGAAAAGCCTGTTGCAAATTTTGATAATTTTAATAGTTTATAAATTTTGAATTATTTTATAATATTTGTATTTGTTTTCATAAATATTGATAATATAATTTTTTATTACTAATTATTGCTAATTATTGCTAATTATTACTAATTAATTCTAATTATTACAATTTATTGCTAATTATTACTAATTATAGCTAATTATAACCAATTATAGCTAATTATTACTAATTTTATCTAATTATTACTAATTATAGCTAATTATTACTAATTATAGCTAATTATTACTAATTATATCTAATTATTACTAATTATAGCTAATTATTACTAATTATAGCTAATTATTACTAATTATAGCTATTTATTATTAATTATAGCTATTTATTCATAATTATATCTAATTATTCCTAATTATATCTAATTATTGCTAATTATTCCAAATTACAGCAAATTATTCCAAATTATTGGTAATTATTTCTAATTAGTCCTAATTGTTTCTAATTATACCTAATTATTGCTAATTATTTCTAATTATTGTTAATTATTGCTAATTATTCCAAATATTGCTAATTATTCCTAATTATTTCAAATTATTTCTAATTATTTCTAATTATTACTGATTATACCTAATTATGTCTGATTATAGCTAATTATAGCTAATTATAGCTAATTGTTACTAATTATACCTAATTATACCTAATTATACCTAAATATAGCTAATTATGCCTAATTATTCCTAATTATACCTAATTATTCATAATTATTACTAAATAAAATTATTCTTAATTATACCTACCTATTCCTAATAATGACTAATTAAATTTTTTACTAATTATATCTAATTATATCTAATTATATCTAATTATATCTAATTATATCTAATTATTCCTAATTATTTCTAATTATTCCAAATTATTCCTAATTATTCCTAATTATTCATAATTATTCATAATTATTGCTAATTATTGCTAATTATTGCTAATTATTTCTAATTATTGCCAATTAATGCTAATTATTGATAATTATTTCTAATTATTGCTAATTATTGCTAATTATATCTAATTATTGCTAATTATTTCTAATTATTGCAAATTATTACTATTTATTAATAATTATTACCAATTATAAATAATTATTACTTATTATTACTAATTATTAGTAATTATTACTAATTATTACTAATTATTCTTAATTATACCTAATTATTACTAATTATTCCTAATTATATATAATTATATCTAATTATATATAATTATATCTAATTATTACTATTTATTCATAATTATATGTAATTATATATAATAATTAAAAATTATATCTAATTATTACTAATTATATCTAATTATTACTAATTATATCTAATTATTACTAATTATATCGAATTATTACTAATTATATGTAATTATTAATAATTATATCTAATTATTACTAATTATATCTAATTATTACTGATTATATCTAATTATTAATAATTATATCTATTTATTACTAATTATTACTAATTATATCTAATTATTACTAATTATTTATAATTATTCATAATTATTCTTAATTATATCTAATTATTCCAAATTATTTCTATTTATTCCTAATTATATCTATTTATTCCTAATTATAATTACTCATTGTTAGTTATATCTATTTATTGCTAATTATATCTATTTATTACTAATTATAACTATTTATTGCTAATTATAACTATTTATTGCTAATTATAACAATTTATTGCTAATTATAACTATTTATTGCTAATTATATCTATTTATTCCTAATTATATCTAATTAATATTAATTATAACTAATAATTTATAATTTTAACTAACAACATCAATTTCGTAGTAAAACTAAATATAAATAAAACTCAATTAAAATCTAATTAAATTATAACTAATATACAACAATTAAAAAAAATATAAAAAATAAAATATAAATATCTTAAACTTTGATATTCTGAATATATTTACGCCCTCCGATTGCTCTCGTATAAAAATTTTCAACTAAAAGAAAATTTTTCTTTGAAACTGAATAATGAAGAGGGAAAGAGAGCAAGAGCTGAATGATTTGATAAAAAATGGATGGGGTATATATAGGTAAGATTAGTTGGGACGAGATTATTATCGACATGACTCCCATCCCAAATGGTGGTATTTGCGACGGGGCCCGTCGCAAATACCCATGTCCACATTAATTACAGTCGGCGGTTAAAAGGTTATTTGCGACGGGACCCGTCGCAAATAGTACCTGCCGACAGTCTTTTTGCGACGGGACGACATCCCGTTGTAAAAACGTATTCACCGCCGCCGGGTATTTGGGACGAGTCCCGTCGCAAATACCCCTGCGCAGTTTGGCGCGCAAGCCACGCGGGTTAGCGCGCATGTCACTCCAAACTATTTGTGATGGGTGACGAAATCTCCTCACAAATAACCAATTATTTGCGACGCGACACTTTCCCCATCGCAAATAGATTCCTAGATGGACTATTTGCGACGGGAAGAAATCCTATCGGAAATATCCCATCATAAATAGTGATTTTTCTCGTAGTGATAGAAAGTTAGTTCAGATTGAGTTGTTGGGATCAACCCATGGTCTTATCTATGATCCACATTTATGTGTCATATTCTCTTCGGATATATCAGAGTATTCTTTCTCATGACGATACCTGACGATAAGTACCTATGGGATATAATTCATCATTTTTATCAGAATCAGGACTGTGTCCTCCCGGATGAGTACTTCGTGGAAACATGGAGCAAAAATCCTAGGCTACTATACTATGGTTGGGGATAACTCAAAGATTGTGTGTATTTAATGAGTATATCTATAAATTATTTTTATATGTACTGTAGAAATATACCTATGTAGAGATGAATTTATTTCCTTTTTTATATTATTTGTGGTTTTGGGGTGTCCTAATAAGTATTTTTATACTCTCCCCTACATAGGCTTTACCCAAACACGTTGTATTTTGTGATGATGATATACCTTTTGACAGATTCCTTGGAAGACAATGACCAGATGGTTTTTGGTGAGACCTAACTAACAGAGGTGTGTTACTATATATTTCATACTACCATCCATATACCTTTACATTTATGCATAACTTGTTTAACCTAATTCTTTGTTGAGGGCTTGTATTTGGGCCTATTTATTTTCCTTTACTTTCTAATGTACTTTGGTTGTGTGATATTGATGTATTCTTTCATTTTTCAGGTGTTTTAACATATTAGAATTTTATGGTCTTGGTGATATGTTCATGTGTATAATTACATAGGCAATTTTTTCCATTTCAGTGATATTTGTGCTCATCTATTGTCAATATTCATTGTCCTATCGAAGAAAGGCATTGGGAGTCACAGAATGGGACCTAATGGGATGGGTCATGACTAAGGGGTATCAGAGATGGTCAGTTCTAATTTAGGATTAAGAGTATGTGATATTTTCATGGGGAAACACTGTTATGTATTTTGAGTTTAAATTTTAGGCTAGGGACTCCAGTGCTGGTGTGGCGGCCGACATACCCCTACACCAGGACTCATATTACCTTTTTTTACTAGGTATATGAGAACATAGGTTATAGGGAAAATAATAGATCATGAAACAAATAGATATGGGTTGTGGTTCAATGTTCTTATTGATTGAGCTCTCAAGAAATATTCATTGAACGTGGTACATATTGTTTACTACTTGATTCCACTAGGATGTATACCACCTTGGATTCTGCTTGATGATCTCAAGGATGATCACCATAGTGATGATGAATTGATATATCGACTAGTTCCTGAGATATTAACTCCTTGTTTTTCACTATCCATACCATATTTACACTAGAACATGGTACCCACAATACTAGTAGATGAGGAGTGCATGATGAGCACAAAACATGAGTTTTAGCGATAGATAACCCTCATGTTCTGAGGCGAGCCTGACCCACAGGTCACTGAGGAATAACTTGAGGTGGTGACCTATGTTTTCAATCTAGTTAGTACAACATTAGATCAGATTGTTGTCTTACCATGGAGCCTTTTTCTTCGATAATGGGGCGATGGTGGGGTTTAGTTACATTATATTACATTGAGGAGATTCATTCATAGACCGAGTTCAAGAATATCTTCAAAGAGTATTTCTCAGTAGCTATTCTATGAGCGGTACATATCCTATAGTTTCTGTAGCTCTAGCTGGGAATCATGACAGTATCTGAGTATCTATTGAGGTTTACCAACCTTTCCAGGTACTCGATGGATATGGTCGGAGATAAGTTCTTCAAGGTTCAGACCATGGAGTGAGTTATTCATTGAGGAATCCTAGCCAACATATTCCATATATGCATTACTAACTATGTTGGGGTTCTATAGAGAGATTTTGCAGTCAAGAGTTTCTTGGGCGAGCATATACAACTGATGGTTTCCTATAGTGGGTAAAAAGAGGAAATTCCTCAATAGTAGGAGCCAACATCAATCTTAGAGACCAGTACATGGGAGACCATCCATGAGGAGGTATGAAGATTGAGGAACTAGAGTATAGGGAACACATGGTGGGTCAGGTTGTCCCAAAGAGAGTTGTTGTTACTCATGTGACGGTAGGGGACATCTTTCCCGATATAGTATAACCCACCATAAAACCGAAAAATAGACTATGTATGGGCCACTAATGAAGAGACAATGGTAGGTTCAGGTAGGTTTGTTGGATGGAAGATGTGGCATATGATCTTAGAGAGTAGCATGAGGTGGTCAATGTTTCAATGTTTTCCCACCACCACCCCTAGGTGGTCCACGCTAGGCTAATGGAGCTGGAGGATAGAGAATGGGACATCAGTATGCAGTCAATGCTTTTGACCTAGGGGATCCCTAATTGATTTGAGATACAATATGTATATTTTATACTTTAGGTTTAGTACTAATATACATACGTTCTCTTCATTCTTTTATGAACACAAATATTACCTGAGGTAGAGAGATTCTGGTTGAATCGTAGACTCGACCATTATTAATGGACACATATATTGGAGAAGAAATGATGATCACGCACTTGTGCCGAAAATGTGATAGGACTCTTATAAGTGAGAGTTTCTGGTGGGATATATTTTTAGTAGTGTCAAGGCCTTACAACCTCATTCTTGATATGGAATGGTTATCTATAATACATGCCCATATGGAATATTTTAGGTGATGGGTGTGGTGTACCCATAGTGGTGGAACTAGGTTCTACATGTTGGTAAAAAAGGAATCCTAGGCATCTTAGGAAAGATTCATTCATAGGATAGTGCATCTGATAAGTCATTAGTTGGATAGCCTAACCCTTGGGGTAGTATATGTTATAAGTTTCTAGTTTCTTGTAGTAGTGTTGTAGTATAAGGATGTATTCCTCAAAGATGTTCCAGGTTTACCACCCCACTAAGAGATAGATATCTTCATTGATCTACACATCAGGATGGCACTAAAATTTTTTCTTTCATATCTGATGGCTCCCATAGAGCTTCCCATTCTTAGAGTGCAAATGGAGGACTTGTATAATAAGGGATTTGTGAGACCTTATATTTCACCGTAGGTAGCCCCATTTTTCATTACTATGAAGGTATGTAGGAGATTGTGGGTTTTTGTGGAATAACGGTGCCTGAACAAGGTGACTTTGAATAGAAAGTATCCACTACCAAATATTGTTGACCTCTTTGATCAGTTGAGAGGGGAATGATGGTTCTCCAAGATTGATCATAGATTAGGCTATTACCATCTACGAGTATGATATTAGGATATATCGAAAATGTTATTAATATGTCACTATGGTTATTATGAGTACATGGTGATTCACTTTGGCATAAAAAACTCCCTAGAAGTGTTCATGGGACTAATGAAATTTATCTTCCATCCCTTCCTAGACTAGTTCATGGTAGTATTCATCGATGATATCCTTAGGTACTTGGCATATGTGGAGGAGAATGTGGGACACTTAAGGACGGTTCTGTACGTACTCTGAGAGAACCAACTATAATGAATGCTCTCAAATTTCTAATTTTGGTTTCAGGTTGTCCAATTTCATGGATATGTTATCTCCACAGATATAGTGGTGGTAGACCCAGCCAAGGTCGAGGCAATGTCAGCTTTTGATCCACCTAAGATCGTGATAGAGGGAGGAGCTTACTAGGGTTGGAATGATATTTCCCGAGATTCATACATTATTTCTCCAAGATATCAACACCCATGGTATCTTTGAGTATAGAGGGTAGCATTTCATGTGGTCAGACAAGTTCCAATAGTATTTTCAGCAGTTGAAGTAGAGTTTGACGAGTTATCCAATATTTGGGTTTCCAAAGTAGGGTGACAAGTATGTAGTATTATGTGATGCATTGGGGATCATTCTTGGTCATGTACTGATGGAGAGGAATGCGATGATTGCATATGGTTCAAACCATTTGAGACTACATGAGTTTAACTACGTGACTTATGATCTCATGTTAGCAGTTGTAGTGTTTACTTTGAATATTTGGAGGCTCTATCTGATGGGAGGGTGTTTTATCATCTATTCCAATCACAAGGTAATATAATATATAATCTCATAAAAATATATTAATGTGTGATAGAGGCGATGCCTAGAGTTCCTCCGAGAATATGCCTTTGAAAATTTCTATATTCCTCGGAAGGGGAACATGGAAGATGATGCTCTCTATAAAATATCTAGTTCACAATTGCAAAATGTGGTATCAGAGTAGTTGACCTCATTGCAGTTATCCTTTATAGATAGAGATGGATCATTGTACCTCACATCGATGGTTTTCACCCGTCCACTCTTATAGTGAGTTAGGGATTAAAAACATGGAGATACTGACTGTGAGACCCTCTCTACATAGATATTCACATGGAATTATATTTATGGATATTCTAATGAAGTGGAGCACATAGTTGTTTTCAGAGGTCACACTATGTATCCAAATATGCTATGGGAGATGGTTTTGGGAGAGTTTAACACATATCCTGGGTGGTAAATCTAGGTGTTGAAAGATATACCAAGAACTCCAATGTCAATTTTGGTGGCTAGCATTGATGAAGGTAGATGTATAGTTTGTCTCTTGATGCCTTACCTATCAGAAAGTGAAGGATGAGAACCAATTTCAAGAAGTATTAGATCAACCCTTTGAGGTGCTATAATTTACGTCATATGGGATAAATATATATATAGACATAATTATAGTCCTACCACATATGTCCATCGGAGACGATGCCATATGGGCGATCGTAGATCGATTGACAATGTCGGGACACTTTCAAGCTATATGAGAGAAGAGTTTAGTAGAGAGATTTAGATGCCTTAATGTTCAGGAGATAATCAAACTCAATGTAGTTTTATCGAAGATTGTTTTTGATCATGAGGCTCTCTTTATATCCCAATTGTTGTATGGATAAAATAAGGAAGTTGGGGCGTAGTGATTCTTGAGCTCAACATTTCTATAATGAATCGTATTTTCCATGTATTATTTTAAATATTATAAGAATTACTTTCAATAACAGGTACTGAGATTAAGGGCTATTCAAAGGCTTGGTGGTCCCCAAATAAATGTTTTAAATATATTAAATATTTTAAATAGCATATGTGTGTAGTTCTCTTTAAAATATGGAATAACATCTAAATGGGTTCCCAAATTAGAAATCATATGGGACCATTGAGTTCAGAATTTTGGTATTAAACTATGAGAAACATAACATTAGTTTGTGTAGATCATTTGTAGAAAATTCATCGTGGGAGCAGAAATGCATAAAATAATTAAATGTTTTTTGTTATTTTGAATTGTTCACAATGTGATTGAAATGCATTTAAATAGAATATTATGGAGAATTTATAGGGTTAGTTGTATAACCCTGTTACCTTTGGAACACCATTGAAGAGTGCTCTAGGAATTCCTATCAGGCGAACAATGATGACAGATCAAGGATATATATTCGACAAATCTCAGATATGAAGGATCATTCTTCATTAATGATCAAACTGAATTATTGTAGGGAATGTGTTTTAATTTGAAATTTACCCATTCTATATTACTTCAACGAATGTGAATTACTCAATAAATAGACTCATTCATGGATCATGTTTATGGTGGGATGAGAATTTTTTTTTTGGAATTTTTGTAGAATTATCATTTTTATTTGACTACATAAATTTTCATTCTAATTAAAACAAAACAAGATGGAAAAAAACATTTATTGAGGTCCAACCCTTTTTATATATATGTTCCTTTCTCCCCCCATTCATCATTCATCATGGGAATTCATCACTAGTCTCATAACTCAATTTACCCCGATCAATCGATCATTTTGCAGTAGTGTCATGGAACAATGATTCAATATCATTGATCTAGGATTAGTGGGACACAACATATGTGTGACCATTTAGACAGAAAGATTAGGATGACGAAGGAAGCCTGATTTCAAATTCTTCACCATTATTTAGTGTATGATTAAGAATGATGATTTGATCCATTTTGGGAGAAGATCTAATAAACAGTGGAGTTATTCGATTTTGGAATGGCTTGTACAGGATTCAATCCTCGATTTCATGGAAAAAACACCAGATCAATGTTTGGAGGTTCCAAATTGAATGCATGAGGAAGAATGAGACATCTGGATAATCCCAAACAACACGTCATGTAAACTAGATCTACATACTATGTGGGTCCCCCTATGTGGTATCTTGGTTTATAGAGTATGTTAAATATCACACAACATGTGACCCCTATCACATGGCATGTGGTCCCACCATGGATAATTGATGTGTACTTTTGGAAGTACACAAACCTCGGGTGGAGTGCACAAGTTGCCTACATGGTGCGTACAACACCACACGACATGAAATAGACCAAGTATATGACTGAAAAAATGTACTGATATGTGATAATAGTACACGAGCACTCTACACGCCATGTAGTATTACATGGAAAATGGTTGAATGAAATGGGACCTTACATGGGCAGAACTTCGGTTCAAGGGACATTGTGGGTAACCCTCTACGCACCATGTACTTTATCTTAAATTTCTAAGATCACTTTTCCTCTACATCTTTTTCAACATTAATTATGGTTATTTCCCATTATCCGTTCTCTAATGGTTGGTAAAAATTGTTTCCTACTCTTAGGAAAATTATCCCCTCAATGGGGCTTCATAGTTTGGGTTGTTGAAATCCACCCTGAGAGGCATGGAGTGGGATCCTATATTCATCATCATGCCCAAGTTTGTGTCATGGGTATCGACATGGGAGATATTATCGGTTTATAGTCCTCTACCTAGAGTTTATTCTTGATTAAGTGGTTGGTATCACCCCATGGCCCAGGCTGTGATCCTCATCTTTGTATCATATTCTGTTCAGATCTATTAGTGTATTCTTTTTTAGTGTGAGACCCAATGAGCAGTACCTCTTGGATGAACATTATTAGTTCTATTGGTAATAGGAGTGTATTATCCTTGATGAGTACATCATGGGATCTTAGAGCTAGAATCTTAGCCATTTATACCATGGTTGGGGATTATCCCAGACTACATGTCTTTATAGAGTATATCTAAATATTATTGTTATATGTATTCTAGACATATAATTGAGATGTCTATATTTCCATTGTTATATATTTTTCTCTTTTTGAGTGTCCTACTGAGTATTTTTATACTCACCCTTTCACAAGGTTCTTTTGCACATATCATGACCTGTGAAGATGATAATCCTTTTTCTTAGAGTCCTAGGAATACAAGGACCAGATGGTGCTTAGTGAGACCAAACATACCGATGTGTGTTACGATGGAATTTAGATAGCAGTCCTAATACATTTACTTTCTTTTTTGAAATGTGTTATAGAATTATTTATGGTGGGATTGTATTTGGACAGGTTTATTTTCCTTTACATCATGTCATACTCTAGTTGTGTGATATAGATGTATGAATGCATTTTTGGTCAAGTTGTTTTTACATTTCCTTATTTGTTTTGATTGGAGATGTGTGTGTGTTTGCAGGTACACAGGGAATGACAACCATTTAAATAATATTCCAAATTAATTATTTCTGCAAGCCCCTAGCACATTGGGGGTGGGCTTAGGGAGACATGAAACTAGCCCCAGTGGGAAGGGTCATGAAATACTGGTATTAGAGTTGGTTGGTTCAACTTTAGGATTGAGAGACTATGAGATTAGTTGGGGGAATAAATTTAAGTGTTTAGAGTTCATATATAAGGCCAAAGAGTCATATGTTGGTCCAACAACTGATGTATCGATACACTAGGACATTGATAACATGATTTTCAACTTGGTATATAAAACACTGATTATAGAAAAAACTATAGTACAAGAATCATATAGGAATGGATTGTGGTTTCCATGTGCTTACTGAGTCCGATCTGTAGATATAGTCATTGAGTGTGGTACATATTCTTTATTTTGGGATGGCTCGATGATGTATACCAACTAGGATTAATAATTATGATCAAGAGTATGATCCCATAAGTAATAAGTCTTTGATACAAAGACTAGTTCCCAAGATATTACCTGAAGGTGGTGCACTATCCATACCACATAAAGAGGAGAACATTGTGCCTACAATTTTAGTGTATGAGGAGTGGAGGATGAGCACACATCATGAATTTTATCGATAGGGTCTCCTCAGGATCCGAGGTGAGGCCGATTCAAAGGTGTCTATTTATTGGCATGAGGCAATGAACCCACACATCTATCTAGTCAGGACACCGGTAGATCAGATGGTAGTCCTAGTAGAGATCATTCTTCTAAGATCAACATGGTGATTTTGGGTATTTGTTTCCCATTCTTATATGAAGGTGACTCTTTCATGGAATGGGTTTGATCATCTATTAGTATAGAAGTTCTCACCAACTACGCTAAGATTTTTGAAATTTTTGGAGCATCTATAGATCCAGTAGGGCACCATGACAGTTATTGATTATTCATCGGGGTTTACCAACAATTTCGGGTACTCAATGAATATTGTTTGAGATCATTTCTCCAGGACGTGGACCTTTAATCGATGTCTTTATAAAGACATCCATTCCATATTAATCCCTTTCTGTTTTTCAAACTATGTTGAGGCTGTATTGTATGCTTTGGCGATTAAGAGTTTTTTGGATGAGAATATACAACTAGTGGTTTTCAGTTGTGGGAAAGGAGGGGAAGATACATTGACAATAGGGAGCCAAAATTAGTGTAAAAAACCAAGTAATGGGAGACATTTCAATAGGAAGTATCAGGAAATTGTATCAATAGTATAAGGCTCACAATGTGAGTCCAATCATCCCTGAGAGAGACAGTGCTACTTATATTAAGGAAGGGGAAATCTCACCTAAGACTATTCAACCTATCGTACAACCTATATAGTGAATATGGATGAACTACCATAGTAGAGACAACAATATGATTAGGTAGGTCCATAGGAATGTGGTTCTGGTAGAGGATCAGGTAGTGTAGTAGGAGGTGTTCAATGTTTTTCTTTGTTACCACCACCACACCTTGGTGGTCTACACCAGGCCCAAGGAGCAGGATGAAAGGGGAGGGGACAATTATAGGTGGTCAAAGAATATGACTGAAGGGTTACATGAATGATTTGATTTAAAATCTTGTATTTTATACATTATCTGTAAAACTGATATACGTAGTTTCTAGTCATTCTTTTCTCACTACATATCTTTTTTGAGAAATAGATATTCCATTTGAATTGTTGACTTGAAACTTATACATAGGTAATCTTACAAGATAATGCTTTATAATCAAAAACTTGTGTAGATAATGTGACATTAATATTGTAGGTGAGTGTTTCTGCTAGGATCTCTTAGTTGTAGCATTGATGCCTTTCAACATCATTCTTGGTACGAATTTGAAATCTATGATTGATACCCCAGTTGACTGTTTTAGGTAAAGGGTGTTGTGTTTCTATAGTGATGGAACCAATTTCTCTTTTGTCGGTGAAAAGGAACCCCATGAGGTACAAGATAGACTCATACATAGGAGGGTGCAGCCGATTACTAATCCGTTGTCTATCATGATCCTTATTGCAGTGTATTTGTTTGATTTTTTAGTTTCCCACAGTTGTCGTAGAGTATGAGGACACCTTCCTTGAAGATGTTCCTAGTTTTACCTCCCTTTAGAGAGTAAGAATTCTTCTTTAATCTACACCCCTAGACAACACTGATATCTTCTACACCATATCAGATGACTCCCGTAAATTTTTTGGTGGTGAGAGTGAAGTTAGAGGACTTACAGAGGAAGTGATTCATGGGACCATTTGTTTCACCTTGAGTAGCCCCAATTATTATTCCAATTAGGAAGACTAGAGATTAAGGTTGTGTGTGGACTATCGTTCCTTGAACTTGGTGACCATAAAGAACATGTATCCTATACTAATAATGGATGAACTATTTTATCAATTTATTGGGGTGTGATTATTATCAAATATTTACCTTATAACCGAGTAGCATCAAATGTGAGTACGAGACAGTGATATATTGAAGGAAACATTAAGATATTTCTATAGTCACTATGAGTATATAGTGATTCCTTATTTTCCTGAAGAACACACTAGTAGTGTTCCTAAGACTCGTGAAATTGATCATCCAAAATTTCATAGTCTAGTTCATGGTAGTCTCCATTAAAAATATCCTAGTGTGCTTGGAATCTGAGGAGGAGCATATGGGACACATAACAATCGATTTGGACATACTTCGCTAGAACCAGCTATATTGAAATCTCATGAAATGCCAATTATGGATTTAGGTAGTCCAATTTCAAGGACATGTTTTCTCAGTAGATGGAGTGGTACTGGACCCAACCAAGGACAAGGAAGTGTTATCTTGGGAACCACCTAAGAGCATGATAGAGGTGATGATCTCCCTTGGGTTAGTAGGCTATTGCTGGAGATTCATACATGATTTATCATGTTTATGAGCACCCATGACATCTTTGAATCAAAAGGGTAAGACGTTCATGTGGATAGGAAAGTGTCATCATACTTTTTAGCAGTTGAGGCAAAGGTTGGAAAGTGATCCAATCTTGAGATTTCTGGAGGAGGTTGTGGAGTATGTATTATTATGTGACGCATCGTGGATAGGGAATGGTTGTATACAAATTCATAGGAGATAAGCGATTACTTATGGGCCATGCAAGTTGAATCCACAAGAGAATAACTGCACAACCCACAATCTGTAGTTAACAGTTGTAGTATTCTATATGAATAATTTTTGACACTACCTGATGGGTGAGAAATCTATTGTCTAATTAGATCACAAGAGTCTCAAGTATACATTATCATAGAATGATCTAAACATGAGATAGAAGTGATTTCTTATGTTCCTTCATGATTATTACTTAGAAATAGTCATTACTCTTGGGAAGGGGAACAAGTTAGTTGATGCTCTCAGTAGTAGATCTTGTTCACATCTATTAAAAGAGGTGTCAGGGATGTTGGACCCATTGCAGTTATCCATTTTTGAAGGTGATGAAGCAACTTACCTCCAGTTTATGGGTTTCACCTATAAATTCTTATAGTGATATTGGTAGGAAAATCCTGGGGTTCCCAAATATGACGCACTATGTGATCTTATATTCACATGGAATGATCATACTTAATATTCTAATGGTTTATAGAAAGCTGTTATTTTCAAAGGATTCACTATGGTACCTGTGATGATATAATAGGACGTTACAAAAGAGTTTCATACATATACTTTGGAGGTACATCCAAGGGTTGAAAGGATATACCAAGACCTAGAAAGTTAGTTCTTTTTTCCATGGATGAAGAAAATAGTTGTAAAGTTTTTCTATCGATGACTTACATGTCAGCAGGTAATGGATAAAAACCATGTTCTAGAGGGATTTAATGAACCCCTTGAGGTACTATAATGGAAGTGGGATGGGATATCTATAGAATTAAAGATAGTATTACCATATAAATCTTGGTAATTTTATTCCATATGGGCTATCATAGACCGGCTCACCAAGTCAGACCACTTTCTAGATAAGCAAGATCATAGTTTATTAGAGAGCATGGGATGTCTTTATATTCAAGAGATAGTTCGACTCCACAGAGTCCCATTGAGGACTATTTCCAATCGTGATGATCCATTTACATATAGGGTATGTAAGGGATTATAGGAGGTTTTTGGGACCCAGTTATTCTTGAGCATTGTGTTTCTCCACCTAACTGATGGCCAGATGGAACGGATTGTCCAGGTTTCGAACGATATTCTATGATTTTTCGTGTTGGAATTTAGTTGTATTTGGGAGGATCACCTAACATTGGTGGATTTTGTGCTCAATAACAGCTACCATTCAACCATTTTTATGATATAATTAAAGGATTTGTACGAGCAACCATGCAGGTCACCACTTTGCTAGAGTGGGCCATGAGAGTCATCACTCATGGGTCCAAAGTCCATATATGCTACAACAGACAAGGAAAAGATCACCCAAGAATGGAATAAGACTTAAAAAATCCATCTTAAGTATCATGAATATTGGAGATTAAGTCTATTTGAGTTCTAATTAGTAGTCCATGTGTTCATATGACTTTCAGCTCGACATGGATTTTGAAGATTTGGTTGGTGCAGTAAGCTATCTCCAAAATTCATACGAACTTTCTAAAAGTGATATAGAGTCAGAAAGATGGTGTAACTCATAGATATACCTCTACAGTTATACCAGGTACATTATTACTTACATGTGTCATAGGTGAGTAGGTACATGCCTGACCCATCACACGTTATCGACTTGTGAATTTTGGAAATCAAGGATCAAGAGACCTTTGCTGAGTAACCAATAGAGATCAAGGATCCAAAGGAGAAGATACTTATTGGGAAATATATTCTTTTAGTTCATGTATAGTGGTAGTATGAGAATCTCTAATAGAGCACATGGGAGAAATAGTCTTAGATTTCTCATCAGTAACCTCATTTTTTTAGTAGCTCTTGTTTTTACCTTTTCAAAAGTAAATCCCCAAGATGGGGAGAATTTACTGACATTTATTTTCCATGTGTTATTTTTAAATATCATATGGATTATTTTTAAGACCAAGATCTAAGATGGTGGGAAATTCTGAGACCCGGTTTTTCCATAATAAATTTTTGAAATATATTAAACAACATGTGCATTTCGTTTTCTAAAAAAAGAGGAATAACATATAAAAGGTAAACCAGATTATAAATCAGAAGGAACAAATGAGATTAGAATGTTTATATTATCCTAGGTGTAACATAACATTATTTAGCGTAGGTCATTTTTAAGAAAATTCATCGTGGGAAAGAAAATGATAAAATAATTAAATAAAATATTTTATTTTGAATTATTGATGATACTATTGAAAAATATTTAAGTAGAATATTATGGAGAATTTCTATGGTTATACACATAACCATGAAACCTCCATTGGAATATTTTATAGTGCTCTAGGAAATCATCTTAGTCAAACAACATCGATGTATCCTGGATCGATTGTCACATCATTGTGGTGGGCCTGTTTTGGCCCTGTTTTTCTTCCAGTACTTCCTATCATAATCTAGTTATAATGGCCCATACATTACATGTAGATATTACATCAACATTCCAAAATATGTATTACATAAAATAAAAAACACCGCACTAGGGCCCTATATCTTATATGTCTTTAGAAACTGGGAAACATAACCAAATGGTTCATAAAACATCTACATAGTATCCTGCTTATTTCTTCAAAAATAGACTCATTTTTATATATTTTACTTAATACCCATATACATGACCTGTAGAATAGAAACCTATGAATGTGTGATCTCAAATTCTCAGTAATGGTATGCATGGAAAATATCAATCACCTCATATTCATAATAACATAACCTTTGAAAATCTTATCCTAAATATAAAAGATTAGAATATCATGTCATGTGTTAAATCATAAATGTGAAATGTAATCTCAATAGTCATTACATAATTCATTAAATTTCATGGCATACACACATAATCCTAGAAAATAATTTCATATTAGTCCAGGCTCATTTCCAAGACCATCATAGCAGATAAAGTCCTTTAATGAATCGACTTCATTCCTTGTTCCGGCACTGTAATACAAAACCAGATTTACTTTCCGTTCCGGAAATGCTTATCCCAAGAGATATAAATCTTTAACCAATTTATTTTATGGAGATATAGGTATCACCAATCTCATAATTAAATCATTCCTAAATGTTCCACAAAAAACATATATCATTCATCATATAATAACCTAAGAAATAAAATGAGTTCATTAAACGATATTAAATAATAACATAATCCCTAAAATATATCATTATATCATTAAAAAATTAAAATCATACTAATAATATGGATAAAATGATAAACCTATTTATATAACATCATCTTATTTGGAAAATAACTTTTATAAAACACTTTAACTCAATTCATGAGGATAATATCCTTTTTTATTCAAAAATGTTTTCTTTTCTCAAAATGCCATGAATTTTTTAAAGAAAAGAATTTATTTGAAAATCAACAAGAAATAGGGTAGAAGAAGATTCATGGAAATAAGGAGTTATGAAAGCGTAAACATCCACTCATTCCAAATAATAAAGAAAAACGTTATCCTCATACTTTTTCCGGAAAAGTCAAAATGTACCTCTTATGGTAATAAAAAGAAATATTCCTTCCATACCATGTAGTAATATTCTAAAATTGGTAAAATTAAATTTAAACTTATATAGAAGAATAGTAAAATTTTTATGAACTTTTGTTTTGATAAAATGTGCATGGATGATAAATATATCGTCAGTAAAGACTTATGTATAGAAAATTTTGGATAAAAATGAGATTACAAAATTATCCCTTAAATTATGTTTGATATGCTTTGTATGTATCTGAAACTCCGGTATAATGATTTAAATAATGTTAATTACTTATTCTAGAAACATAATAATTTTTATGATAACATTTATTATCATATTTTCATCTGTTTGGTAGTAACATTTCATTATTACTCGTTATTCGGGTATTAACTGTTCTATGTTCTTAGGCATGTTTTTCCGGATAAGATCATATTAAACTTTTTAGGCTATAGTTATATAATTTAAATAAGGATATTAGTATAATATATATCATATTTATTCATTAAATTCATTAATATAACATCGGTTTAATGAATATCGTGTATAATGAATTACATCGCATCATGGAGATTGTCGGTGGTACGTACAAACGATCGATAATATTATTTCCAAGATTGTTGAATTTTATTGAATTGGATTATGTATAATATTTTGGAATAATTATGATGTTATATTAATCATATATAGTTATTATTTCAATCATTATACCCATCTTTGTAAGGTAGTGATGAAAAATAGATTACACGACACCGTGGAGATAATAAGTTTTATGTTCGCACACACGGTGATTTCATTTTTCATAGGATGGACAGAAGGTGAAATATGGTCATTTTATATTTATAACAACATATAAGTATATTTTTTATACTAATTATATTTGTTTATAATGATAAATCTAATTAAGAGGAAGCAGAAGAAGAAAAAGGATTGAAAGAATCGGTAGAAGACAAAACTTCTTCCTCGATGTGCTTCCTCTAAATACCCTCTAAGTGCACTAGAGGAGGTCTTTGGAGATAACATGAACTTGTAGAATGAAAATATGGATGTTTTAAAGAGAATTTATAATGGTTTGGCCGAGATTTAAGGCTCAAAATGATGTGAAGAGTTGAGGTAGGATGTGTCATTTTTTAATTGATTTGAGGGGAACTTTTTGAAATCTAAAAAATATCAATATATAATAAAATAAAATACCAAATAAAAATAAACAAAATGTTCCAATTTCAAATATTATATGAGATAGGGTTGTAGTATCTTCAACTAATAAATTTTAGACATGTTTTTATGTCAATTTAGCACTATCATTTTAATTAACACTTAGTTATTCTATTTCATTTTAATTGTTGTAATAACGTTCTAAATATTAAATGGTTATAAATATTTAATACATGGTGTTAATTGACCATAAATCTATATTTTAGGAATTTTTAGATCTTATAATTATACATTTTAAATTTTCAAATATTTTATTATTTTTAAAAAATATAACTAAATTTTATTTTTATAAAATATCAACAGTGTCAATTTTGACAATATTTGTTTATTTGACTTTTCAAAAGACACTCACATAAGATAAATTAAAAAATATATTTAATACACTTCTAAAATGTCATGTGAAACTAGAAAAATTCATGTAGCACATTAATAGTTAATATTATATGTCTTTTAAAGTTTCTAAAACCATTATTTTGATATTTCTACTAATAAAATAATTTCTACATCACAATTGTGTCATCATTAATAATAAATATTTAATATCTAAAAATTATAAATAAATTTCTATTATGTAGGTAATTATTTCATGTTTCTAGATAATATCAATATATGATATTATCTCTTGGTTACCCATATAATAAAATTTCTATACATATATAAAATGAGATTGTGAAATTTTGTCACATTCATTAGTTTTTTATTATATTCATGTCATATTCATAGGTAAGTGGACATTAAGTAATTCCATTTAGAAAAATAGATGACAAATGTATAATTTTTTCATACAATAGGATTTTTACATGTTTTATGGTTATTTTATAATATTATATTTACCTTTAATTACCAGATTGACCTTATACCATGGTAATAAAAATAACTACAAAAGTTAATTTTCATAATGCCAAAAAATAAAACTACTCTATTAACATAATTTGGACACACATATACCAAATACGGAATCGATTTTTCAAAATTCAAAACATATAAGTTGAGGTAATTAATTTAAAATTAATCTCATTGTTGAAATGAGAAAACAAGTATTTAAAGTTAAAACATTTTAAAAGATTGAAATGTTTTTACATATGAATTCAATGTAATGTTCATGCTAATGATGAAAATTATTTTAAATGATAAAAATTTATTATACTTATACTTTAAAACCATACAATATTATAATTTATGCATATAAATTATTGCAATGATAAAATTTGTTTGTACTAAATATTTAGCATATTATTATTATTTATTAAAACATGGAAGTTATCAAACAAATATCAAATATTTATGTAAAATAAATTATTATTTGCTTCATCAAAACAATATGTTCATTTTTTAATATGATAATTATTAATGTTTCAAAATCATAATTTAAAAGGGTTTCTCTATTCTATGCTGTAAAATTAAACACTTTTTTTTAAAAAATAGGCTCTTTTACATCAAATAGGTGTTATTCATACCCTATGAATAAAATATCTATTAGAAGAAGGTAAAAAATATTTTATTTAATATATAACACATATATATCTCATTAATTTTATTACTAAATGTAATTCATTCAAAAATTCAGATATATAATTGATTTATATTTTTCATAAATAATTCATAGACAATGAATTCATAATGAATTTTCATAAGTTAGTTATAATTATTCCTGATAACCTAACAATTAGGAAATAAGTGAATTTTATTTAAAGGAATCTCACAGTTAATTTAAACTTGTGATTGCGTGAAATGCAATCTACTAAAGAGTAAAAATTATTTAATTAAAATATTTCATAAAAAACATCTTGGTGTTACATTATATGCACCTTAAATTGAATTTTGCCTACAAAATTCATCACCTGGAAACAAATAGATGATGATACCTCTCCCTCATCATATCCTCATCTTCTTTTGTAGCTTCATCACATTTTTTTACACTAAACAAATTTTACCATGTGAGTGGTCCTGTTTCGTAGAAATGTTTCTCTATGATCCAGAATCTCAATCGGTTGGTCTTTATAAAAATGAACTTTCTCCAACAGTACAATATCTGAGCTTAGTACATGTGAAGGATCTGTTATGTACATTCCCAAGATATATTCATGGAACACATCGTGATATTGAGAGAGATTCGGTTTATGGGGCAATCGGTAAGCTACCTTTCCAACACGATCCTTAATTTCAAATGGACCGATATACCTAGGGCTCGACATTCCCTTCTTTCCAAATATCATTACTATCTTCTAAGGTGATATTCGTAAGAACACCATATGTACCACTTCAAAACCTATGTCATTTCTTCAGTTGTCATCATCACATTTTTTTTGGAATTTGAGATGATCTTATATTTTGTTGAATAGATCTGGCCTTTTCAGTCATTTCATCAAAAAGATCAGGTCCTAATAGCTTTCTTTCCCCAACATCTTCCCAACAAGTTGGAGTTCTACATGTCTTTCTGTAGAGGGATTCATAAAGATCCATCTGAATACTATATTTAAAGATATAATTGATGAAAATTAAACTAATGGTAGGTATTGATCCCAACCACCTTTGAAATACATAGAGAAAGATATAAACATGTCTTCCAGAGTTTGAATTGTCCTCTAAAAATTACAATATGTGAAAGGATGATAAGAAGTGGTGATACTTAACTCGGTATCCAGAGCATGCTGAGGACTTCTACAGAACATTGAGGTAAACCTCAGATCATGATCAAATATATAAAGTAAAGTGGTACTCCATGAAATCTTACCACAACATTTACCTATATATTGGAACGATGATCAAGAGAGAAATCATCTCTAATAGAAATGATATGTCCTGACTTCATAAGGAGATCAACTAAAACCCAAATAACTTTATTGAATTTGGATGTTTTGGGATTTATGAAAACAAATTCCATAGTGATGTTTTTCAAATTCCATTCCAGTATGGGTAATGGTTCTAACATCCCCTTAGACTTCTATCTCTCAACATTAACTTTCCAATAAACAAAACATTGTGGGACATATTTGGTGAAATTTCTTTTGATGCCATCCCACAAGAAATACTCATTCAGTTCCCTGAAAATCATTGTTCTTCCAAGGTGAATAGATAATGATGAACTATGAGCCTCATCCAATAACTCCTTCATTAATTTTTGTATGAAAGGAATACAAACATGGACCCTAAAACTTATTATTTAATCACAATAGAGGTTGAATTCATTAACATTTCTCACCTTCTTTTTCAACACTACATCTTCTTTCTACAGCTCTTTAATCTACAGTTGTATATATGGTTGAAAATTCATTTGAGAAATATAATATTTCTCCCATTCCAATAAAAATTCTAGATCCATCCACTTCAAATCCATAAATATTGGATATTTTGTGATCCTCATTATGGATAAGCTAGCATGGTCTTTCCAACTCAAATCATATACCACCTTGTTCGCATTCCCAGGGTGGTAATGTATTGAGATGTAATAATATTTATTCAACCCTAACCATCTTATTTGGTTCATATTCAGATCCTTTTGTGTGAAAATATATTTTAAAATTTTATGATCTGTAAAAATATCACACCATTCACTATAATAATAATAACTCAAATAATTTTATGAAATGATTGTCGTAGCTAACTCTAAATCCTAGGTTGGGTAATATTTATCATGAATTATCAACTGTCAGGAGGCATAAGATATCACTATATAATTTATCATGAGACCATTTCCTACCCCCTTCATGGATGCATCACTGTAGATCAAAAACTATTCTTTACTACACGACAATGTATGTACTGGTGAACTGGCTAACCATATTTTTATCTTTTTGAAATAATCTTCACATTCCCCAATCCAAACAAAATTAACACCTTTATGAGTCAATATGGTGAGTGGATTAGATAATCGTAAAAAATAATTATGAAAACATTGATAATATCCAACCAAACCAAGAAAACATCGGATCTCTATTACCGTTTTTGGTCCCAACCATATTTCAACAACCACTTTTTTTCTAAATCTATAGATATCCCCTCTCTTGATATTATGTAACCTAGTAATGGAACTCTCTGAAGAAAAAATTCAGACATGGTAAATTTTTCATAATAATTCTCCTTTCTATGTTTTTTCAGTACAATAATCAAGTGATCACTATGTTATTATTTTATATTTTAATATATAATATTATAGTCTATAAAGATTAACAAAAACTGATCAAGATAATTTCTAAGGACTCTATTCATTAGATCCATGCAGATTATGGTTGCATTAGTATGAACAGAAGGCATCACTATAAATTCATAGAGTCCATGCCTTGTATTGAATGCCATCTTTCATATAACCTCCTTTGACCCTTAATTGATGATATCCTGAATAAAGATAAATCTTGTAAAAGTATTGAGCTCCATGTATTTGGTCAAATAAGTCATAAATGTGAGGAAGATGATATTTTTTCTTGGTAGTGATCTTTTTAAGATCTCGATAATCAATATAGAGTCTCGTTGATACATCTTTCAACCTAACAAATAGAACATGTGATCTCTAAGGTGACACATTAAGTCATATGAATACCTTATCAATATTTTCTTGGAGTTTCTTCTTCAATTACTTCAACTCAATTGGGGCCATTATATAAGGTGTCTTTGAAATAGGTATAGCCCCCGGCGTGAGTTCTATTGCAAACAAAACCTAGAAATTCTTCTATAAAGACACCATCAATCTCCCGTACAATGGTTGAATTATTAATCATGAGTTTCTCCCCAACCATTTGTGAGAAATAACCTTAATTTATAGGAATCAAGACCCATAAGATGGAATAAATTTTCACTAGAAGGTTATATTCATCCTTGCATCGATAGATGATCATATTTTGATCTGGAATATGAAACGTGACTTCTGTTCCTTAGAAATTGATATGATATCCATATAGAGAAAGCCAATCCATGCCAAGAATCACATCAAAGTCTACTATATTAAGGTCACAAGATTTTTAGGAAGCACTTTGCCACAAAATTCAACTAGGGAAGAGTTATAAACTTTTTATGTGACTGTTGCACCATTAGGAGTTGTAACAGCTAACTCAACATCTAATTTTTGAGGTAATACGGTGATACGATTGGTAAATTATTCATACATAAAAGATTAGTTAGATCTAGACTCAAATAAAACACTTCATACTTTAGTGTGGATTGTTTTTTTACCTTTCACCACTTCATTATCGTACTCAACATCGCCTATAGTGATTGCATGTGACTTTCCTTTTTTGTTGGTCTTAAGAGTTTTTTGATGCTGATCATCATCAATAACACATGATTAGGGAACTGATTGTTATAATTTCCCATTTCCTTTAACTTGTATCATTAAAGTGTTTGGAGGTGAATTTTGTGTATCATTTTCTTTGTTCGCATACTTAAACATATTTTCCCATCACTTCAGCATTCAAATGACCAATGGCCTTTTTTCCCACACTCAAAACATTCACTAGTCCTTTTAGACAACTACCCCTATATCTCATTCCACACTTAGATCATAAGGGAAAACATATCTACTGTTCATTTTGGTCTATATATTTTCCTTTGGATTCTATTTTTCTCTTATTATCAACCCCATATGCCAGATGGGTTACTCTAATATCCATCTCACCCTTGAGAGTACATAAATCAATTTTCTCATAGCTATTTAAGTTTCTTATTGGTAATACTATTCAGAGGCTTGATTTCAATCCACTAAAGAATATATCTATATTACTCTCAGGTTGGATAATAATTCTAGAAGAGTACCTTGAATGTCTTGTAAAATTTGATTCGTAGGTACCTATAGATTCATCATCCTTCTGTTTAAGTTCAAGGAACTCTATCTCCATCTTTGTAAGAAGAATATGAGGAATGTACTTATTGAAAAATGTATTCTTTAAATTTTCCCATTCCATGGACTCTATTTCATCTATTTACATCATATTCTTGATAAAATTCCACTACTGATCAACTTCACCTACCAAAAAATAAATTGCTAAGATGGATTTATCATGTGAAAAAACATTTAGAGTGGAAAATATATTTTCAGTGGTATTGCTCAATTTTTTAGCCACTAATGGATTAGATGACTCATTGAATGAATGTGAACACTACCTCATGAAGGACTCAATACAATGTTTCTCCCTTCTTTGCTCATTTAGAAGTCTAGCATGATTCATATCTTGAGAAAGTTGTATGAGCATGGATACAATAATTTTCATTCAATATCCCATAAAATTTTATTTCTCAATGGTAAAATCATTTCATTTCCCGTCACATTCATCATTAACACAGTTCCATCGGGTTCCAACCATTGACTAAAACCAGGAAGCATAGTGTGGGAAACACTAATAATAATAAGAAAACCACATAATCAAGAATAAAATTCTAATTTAGTAAACATTAGATTTTATCCTTGGTTATTAATGAACCTCTATAAAACAGTAGTATTGTTTTGTAACCTTTACATAGATGTATCCTTTGGGTACTTACAAAGGTTCTCCCATTCTAGTTTCCAAAGGTTAAATATACATTGACATTAAAACTAATCATAAAGTCCCATACGTTACATATAGATAATAATTCAACATTTATGAATATTTATTACATAACATAACCCAAAAAAACATCATGACCATATAGTTTTAGTTTCATTAGAAACTAGGATACAAAAAAACTGGTTCATAAAACATCTACATTGTCACCAAATTATTTCTACAAAACTAGGCTCCTTTTTTGACATATCCCACTTAATACCCTTCTTCATGACCTGGGGAAAATAAAGATATGAAACGGTGATATCAAATGATCATTAATGGTAAACAATGGAAATATCAATCATATCATAATAATAAGAACATAACATTTGAAATTATTATCCTGCGTATAAAAGATCAGAATATTATGTCATGGGATAAATCAAAAAAGTGAAATATAATCACAAAAGTCATAACATAAGACATGAAATTTCATAGAATACACAAATAATAATAGAAAATAATTTTAAATTATTCAAGGCTAATTTCCAAGACCATCATTGCAGAAAAATCCCATTACTAAACAGAGTTCACTCCTCGTTCTAACCTTGGAATATTGTACCAGATTTGCCTATCATTCAATTCATCTCTATCTCATGAGATCTAAATCATTACCCAATCCATTGGAGGAAGATATATGTCCCACCAATCTTATAATGAAATCATTTTACCTGTTATACAAAAACATAAATCATTCATCATAGCATAACCCAATAAATAAAATGGGTTTCTTAAACATTTTTCTATCATAACATAATCCATATAAAATAAAATTCCATAATTAACATAATAAAATCATAGTGATAATAGGGATATTAACATAACTATATTTAAATATCATCATCATATATGAAAAATAATTTCGATAAAATCCTCAAACTTAATTCTCGAGGAAAGTAACCTTTCTTATTCGAAAACATTTTCTTTTCTCAAAATACCACTAAATTTTAAAATAAATAAATTTATTTTTGAAATAAAAATGAAATAGTCTAGACGGAGTTTCATGGAAATAAGGAATTATAGAAGTGTAAAAATTTATTCTTACCATATAAGATAAAAAACATTATCCTCATAATTTTATTAGAAAAGTAAAAAAAGTAAATCATATGGTAGAAAAAAGAAATACTCCTTCCATACCATGTTGTACAAGTAAAAAATGGGGAAAAATGAATTTAAACATACATATAATAATATTAAATAAATTATCAAATCATTTTTTGATATAATGGTCATGGATGATAAATATATTCCCAAAAAATACTTATGTATAAACAATCTCAGATAAAAATGAGATTTAAAAATTATCCCTTACCTTAGGTGGAAAATGATTTGTATATATCTGAACCTCCTGTATAATTATTTAAATGATGTTACTTATTTATTATAGAATCATAACCATTTTTATGATAAATTTTTTAAAAATCATTTTCATCCGTTTGTTAGTAACCTTTCATTTCTACTCGTTATTTAGATATTAATTTCTCTATGTTATAATGCATGTTTTGTTGGATATGTTCTTATTACTATTTTTAGGTTATAGTTATATAATTTACTTAATGATGTTAATATAATATATATCATATTAATTCATTAAATTAATGTATATAACCATGTTTTAATGAAGATCACGTGGAATTAATCTCATCACATTGTGGAGACGGTAGGTCATACGTTCAAGCGAGCGATGATATCATTCCCAAAATTGGTGAATGGTATTGAAGTTAATGATGTATAAAATTTAAGAATCAATATCATGTTTTAATAATAATATATTAATTATTTCCATCATTATACCCATCCAAGTATGGTGGTGGTGAAAAATAGATTACACCATAGCCTGGAGACGGTAGGCCGTACGTACGCACGCAGAGTGATTTTTTTATAGGATGGATAGAAGGTGAAATATGGTTGTTTAATATTTATAATAACATATAAATATAAGAGTTATACTTACTTTATTACTTTATAATGATATAACTTATTTATAAGAAGTATAAGGAGAATGAAGTTTGAAAGAATCGGTGGAAGAGATTAGCTCTTCCTCGACGTGCTTCCTCTAAATCTCTTGATTGAGAACTAGAGTGGATCTTTGAAGATGGTCAGAACCTATAAAATGAAAATAGGGAAGTTAATAAATAAAAATGGTAGGGGTGTCTGTGCATGAAGTCTCAAAATGAAGGGAATTTCTGAGGGTGGATGTTCCCTTTTTATAATTGACGTGAGGGTCACCTTTGAAATCCTTAAAAATATTAATTAATAATAAAAAACGCCTCATAAAAATCCCCAAAATGTTACAATTTTGAAATGAGATGATATAGGGTTCTAATTCCATCAACCAATAAATTCATAGAAGCCTTTATGTTAATTTATGCATGATCATTTTAATTAACACTCAAGTATACAAATTAATTTTAATTGTGGTAATAAAATTTTAAATATTTTGTATTTATAAATATTTTCTTATACGGTATTAATTGACCATTAAATGGATATTTAATGAAATTTTAGATCATATAATTATAACTTTTAAATTTTTAAATATTTTAATTATTTTTAAATAATTTAATAAAATATTATCTTTATTAAATATTAGTAGTGTCAATTTTGACACTATTCATTTATTTTACTTTTAATAAAATCCACACAGAAGATATATTCAAAACAAAATTTTAAATACAATACTAACATGTCAAAGTCTCATGGAAAATTAGTGTATCATAGTAATTTGATCATATTATATTTCATTTATATTTTTAAAAACCTTTTATTTTATATTTCTACTAATAAAATAATTTCTACATCAGAGTTGTGTCATCATTGATGGTAATTATATAATCTCTAAAAATTGTAAATAGATTTATATTAGGTAGATAAATATATTATATCTCTATAGACAATATATAGTCTATATTATCTCCTAGTTATCTATATATTAAAATTAATATACTAATATAAAATGATATTTTGACATTTTTTCACATTCATTAGTTTTTTATATTCATGTAATGTTCATTGGTAGGTGGAAATTAAGTGGTTCAATTTTTGAAATAGACGATAAGGGTTGAATTTTTTCATTCAATAGGATTTTTACAGGTGTTATGGTAAGTCTATAATATTATTCTTACCTTTAATTACCTGACTAACATTTAACCCTTGTAATAATAATAATTATCAATGTTAATATTAATAATGCCCAAAAATAAAAGTACCTTATTAACATTATTTTGACCTACTGATTCCAAATTTCAGATCCATTTTTCAATATTAAAAAAATTAGAAGTTTTAGTAATTAATTTAAAACCAACCCCATTTTTCAAATGAGAAAACTGTTTTTAAAAGTTAAAACATTGCAAAAGATTATATATTTTTTACATATGAATTCAATGTAAAATTAATGCTAATGACATAAATTTTGTTGAATGATAAAAATAAATTCTATTTATACTTTTAAACAATTCAATATTATAATTTAACCATATAAATTATCTCGATGAAAGAAGTCGTTTTTACTTATTATTTAGTCTATTTCTAATATTCATCAAAACATAAAAGTTATCAGAAATATATCAAAAATATATTGAATGTTAATTTTTATACCCCACTTCAAAATAACATTATTATATTCTAATATAAATATTATTAAAATTTAAAATTTTTAATTTAATAAGGGTGCTCTGTTGAAATGTGTAAAATTAAACATGTTTAAATAGGTTTTTATACATCAAATATTGTTTTTTATCCTATGACTAAAATATATATTTAATGAGTATAGTAAAATATTTTATCATGTATATAACACATATATATCTCATTTATTTAATTACCAAAATTAAATCACTAATAAATAAAAATATCTAATTCATTTTTTTCACAATTAATTCATAGACAATGATTTCATAATGAATTTTCATAAGTTATTTATATTTATTCATGTTTACCAAATTGCTAGGATATAACCAAAATTTTTTAAAAAGGGCATATAATGGTTGGTTTAAACTCACAATTTCATGCAAATAAAGATAATGATGAATAAAAATTATTTAATTAAAATATTTTATAATAAAATCTGGTTGTCACACTAGTTGAGGAATATATATGTATTCATGATTGGATTGTTTAGTTGTTTTTACATTTTAGAATTTATTTGATTTTAGATGTGCGTGTGTGTGTACAGGTACATAGGTAATGCATCCCATGACAGTAATATGTATAGTCAGTGCTAGTCCCCAACCCCTGGCCTATTGGTGGTGGGCTAGTGGGGTCCTCGAACATGCCCCACTAGGGCGTGTTTGACGGGTTATCCAATATTTGGATTTCCAAAGGAGGTTGTCAAGTATGTATTATTATTTGAGGCATTGGGGACTGCTCGTGGTCATGTAATGATGGAGATTAATGCGATGATTTCATGTGGTTCAAACCATTTGAGATGACATGAGTTGAACTATGTGACTTATGATATCATGTTAGTAGTTGTATTACTCACATTGAATATTTCGAGGCTCTATCTGACGGGAGCGTGTTATATCATCTATTCCAATCACAAGGTCCTATAATATATAACCTCATAAAATGATATTAATGTTTGATAGAGGGGATGGCAAGAGTTCCTCCAAGATTATGACTTTGAATATTTCTATATTCCGGGGAAGGGGAACATGGAATATGATGCTCTCTATAGGATATCTAGTTCACAATTTCAAAATGCAGTATCATATTAGTTGGCCTCATTGTAGTTATCCTTTATAGATATAGATGGATCATCATACATCACATAGATGGTTTTCACCCGTCCACTCTTATAGTGATTTAGGGATTAAAAACAGGGAGATACTGACTGTGAGACCCTCTCTACTTAGATATTCACATGGCATTATCTTTATAGATATTCTAAAGATTAGGAGCACATAGTTATTTTTAGAGGACACACTATGGTTCCAAAGATGCTATGGGAGATGGTTTTGGGAGAGTTTAACACATATCTTTGGTGGTATATCTAGGAGTTGAAAGAAGTACCAAGAACTCCAAATGTCAATTTTTTGTGGCTAGCATTGATGAAGGTAGATGTATAGTTTGTCTCTTGATGCCTTACCTATCAGCAAGTGAAGGATGGGAACCAATTTCAAGCAGTATTAGATCAACCCATTGAGGTGTTATAATTGACATTATATGGGATATATATATATATACATAATGATTGTATTACCACATATTTCCATTGAACAGGATGCCATATGGGCGATCATAGATCGACTAACAATGTCAAAAAAGTTTCTAGATATATGAGATAAATGTTTTTTAGAGAGATTTATATGCCTCTATGTTCAAGAGATAATCAAACTCAATGTAGTTTTATCGAAGATTGTTTTTGATCATTAGGCTCTCTTTACATCCCAATTGTTGTAGGGATAAAATATGGATGTTGAGACCCAGTTATGCTTGATCAAAACATTTCTGTAATGAATCGTATTTTCCATGTATTATTTTTAAATAATATAAGCATTACATTCAAGACTAGGTACTGAGATTAAGGTCTATTCCAAGGCCTGGTGTTCCCCAAATAAATGTTTTAAATATATTAAATATTTTAAATAGCACATGTGTGCAGTTCTACATAAAGTGTGGAATAACATCTTAATGGGTTCCCAAATTAGAAATCATAGGGGACTATTGAGTTCATAATTTTGGTTTTAAGATATGAGAAATATAACATTAGTTTGTGTAGATGATTTTTAGAAAATTCATCGTGGGAGCAGAAATGCATAAAATAATTTTTTATTATTATTTTGAATTGTTCACAATGGGATTGACATGACTTTAAATAGATGATTTTGGAGAATTAAAAGGGTTAGTTGTATAACCCTGTAACCTCTAGAACACCATTGGAGAGTGTTCTGGGAAATCTTATCAGGATAACAACGATGACATATCAAGGATATATATTCGACAAATCTCAGACACGAAGGATCATTCTTCATTAACGATCAAATTGAATTATGGTAGGGAATGTGTTTTAATTTGAAATTTCCCCATTATATATTCCTATAATAAATGTGAATTAGTCAACAAATAGACTGATTCATGGATCATGTGTATGGTGGGATGAGAATTTATTTTTGTGAATTTTTGTGGAATTACCTTTTTTATTTGAATACTTCAATTTTCATTCCAATTACAACAAAACAACATGGAAAAAACATTTATTGAGGTCCATTACTTTTTATATATTTGTTCCTTTCTCCCTCCATTCATCATTAATCTTGGGCAATCTTCACTTGTGTCATAACTCGAATTATCCCGATTAGTCGATCATTTTGCACTAGTTTCATGGCACAATTATTCAATACCATTTATCTAGGATTAGTGGGACACAACATATGTGAGACGATTTAGACAGATAGATTTGGATGACGATGGAATCCTGAATTCAAATTCTTCATCATTATTTGGTGTATGATTAAGAAAGATTTTTTGATCCATTTTTGGAGGAGATCTGATAAAAAGTGGAGTTATTTGATGTTGGAAATTCTTATACAGGATTCAATCCTCAATTTCATGGAAAAAACACAATATCGAAGTATATTGGTGCCAAAACAAATGCATGAGGAAGAGTGAGACAACTGGATAATCCCAAACAACACGGCATATAAACTGGATCTACATACTATGTGGGTCCCCCTGAGTGGTATCTTGGGTTATAGAGTAAGTCAAATACCACACACCATGTGACCCCTATCACATGGCATGTGGTCCCACCTTGGATACATGATGTGTACTTTGCGAAGTACATAGACCTTGGGTGGAGTGCACAGGTTTCCAACATGGTGCGTACACCCCACACGACATGAACTAGACCAGGTATATGAATGAAACTATGTAATGATATGTGATAAGAGTACATGAGCAGCCTACATGACTTATAGTATTACATGAAAATTTTTTGAATGAAATGGGACCTTTACACGGGTAGAACATGAGTTCAAGGGAAATTGTGGGTAACCCTCTACACACCATATACTTTATCATAAATTTCTTAGATCACTTTTCCTCTACATCATGTATAAAATTCATTATGGTTATTTCCCATTATCCTTTCACTAAAGGTCGGTATGTATTGTTTCCTACTCTCAAGAAAATTATCCCATAAACGGGGCTTCATTGTTTGGGTTTTTGGAATCCACCCTAAGAGGCCTAGAGTGGGATCCAATATTCATTTTCATGACCAAGGTAGAGTCCTGGGTATCGACATGGGAAATCTTATCAGTTTATTGTCCTCTAACTAGAGGTTAGTCTAGATTAAGTGGTTGGTACCACCCCATGTCCCTGGCTGTGATCCTCATCTGTGTATCATATTCTCTTCAGATCTATTAGTGTATTCTTTCTTAGCATGAGACCCAACGAGCAGTGCCTCTTGGACGAACGTTTTCAGTGCTATTGGTAATAGGAGTGTATTATCCTTGATGAGTACACCATGGAATCATAGAGCTAGAATCCTAGCGTGTTATACCATGGTTGTGGATTATCCTCGACTACATGTCTTTATAGAGTATATCGAGATATTCTTATTATATGTGTTATAGACATTTAATTGAGTAGAGATGACTATATTTCCTTTGTTATATGTTTTTCTATTTCATAGTGTCCTACTGAGTATTTTTATACTCACCCTTTCACAAGGTTCTCCTACACATATCATGACCTGTGAAGATGATCAACCTTTTTCTTATAGTGCTAAGAAGACTAGGACCAGATGGTGCTTAGTGAGACCTCACAGACCGATGTGTGTTACTATGGCATTTAGATAGCAGTCCTAATACATTTACTTTCTTTTTTGAAATGTGTTATATACTTCTTTATGGTGGGATTGTATTTCGAAAAGTTTATTTTCCTTTACTTACTGTCATACTCTAATTGTGTGATATAGATGTATGCATGCATTTTTGATCAAGTTGTTTTTACATTTCCACATTTTGTGTGATTGGAGATGTGTGTGTGTGTGTGTCTGTTCAGGTACATAAGGAATGACTCACATTTAAATAATATTCCAAATTAATTCATGCCACAATCCCCTAGAACATTGGAGGTGGGATTTGGGAGACATGAAACTGGCCCCAGTTGGACAGGTAATGAAATAGTGGTATTAGAGTTGGTTGGTTCAACTTTAGGACTGAGAGACTATGAGATTAGTTGGGGGGAATAATTTTACGTGTTTTGAGTCCATCTTTAAGGCCAAAAAGTTAGATTTTGGTCCAAAAACAAATGTATCCATACACTAGGACACTGATACCCTGATTTTCAACTTGGTATGTAAGAACACTGATTGCAGAAAAAACTATGGTACATGAATCACATTGGAATGCATTGTGGTTTCCATGTGCTTACTGAGTCCGCTCTACAGATATAGTAATTGATTGTAGTACATATTCTTTATTTTAAGATGCCTCTAGGATGTATACCAACTAGGATTAAGAATCATGAGCAAGAGTATGATACCCTTAGTTATAAGGCTCTGATACAAAGACTATTTCCCAAGATATTACTTGAAGGTGGTGCACTAGCCATACCACCTAAAGAGGAGAACATTGTGCCTACAATTTTAGTGTATGAGGAGTTCATGATGATCACACATCACGAATTTAATCCATAGGTTCCTATTAGGTTCTGAGGTGAGCCCGATCTATATGTGGCTATTGATTGGCATGAGGCAATGACCCTAGACATCTATCTAGTCAGGAAACCCATAGATCTGATGGTAGTCCTAGAAGAGATCATTCCTCTAAGATAAACATGGTGATTGTGGGTTTTTGTTTCCCATTCTTATATGAAGGTGACTCTTTCATGGAATGAGTTTGATCATATATTAGTAGATAAGTTCTAACCAACTACGCTAATATTTGTGCATTTTTTGGAGCGTCTATAGCTCTAGTAGGCCACCATGACCGTTGTTGATTATTCATCAAGGATTACCGACCTTTTCGGGTACTTGATGAATATGTTTTCATATCAGTTCTCTAGGACATGGTCCTTTAATTGATGTCTGTATAAAGACATACATTCCATATTATTTCCTTTATGTTTTACAAACTATGTTGAGGTTTTATTGTATGCTTTGGTGGTTAAGAGTTTTTTGGATGAGAAGATACAACTAGTGGTTTTCAGTTGTGGGAATGTAGGGGAAGACACCTTGACAATAGGGATCCAACATCAGTGTAAAAAACCAAATAATGGGAGACATTTCAAGAGGAGGTATCATGAAATTGTATCAATAGTACATGGATCTCAATGTGGGTCTAATCATACCCAAGAGACACAGTGCTACTTATATTAAGGAAGGGGACATGTCACCTGAGACTGTTCAACCCATCGTAAAACCTATATAGTGAATATGGATGGACCACCAATGTAGAGACAACAATAGGATTATGTAGGTCTATAAGAATGTGGTTCTGGTAGAGGAGTAGGTCGTGTAGTAGGAGGTGGTCAATGTTTTGACTTGTTACCACCACCAACCCTAGGTGGTCTACACCAGGCCCAGGGAGCAAGAGGAAAGGGGAAGGGACAATAAAAGGTGGTCAAAGAATATGACCCAAGGGTTACATGAATGATTTGATTTACAATCTTGTATTTTATACATTATCTTTAAAAATGATATACATCGGTTCTAGTCATTATTTTCTCACTACATATCTTGTACGAGACATAGAGATTCCATTTCAATTGTTGACTTGAACCTTATACTTGGAGAATCTTACAAGAGAATGCTTTATGATCACGCACTTATGTCGATAATGTGACATTAACATTTTAGGTGAGTGTTTCTATTGGGATCTCTTAGTTATAGCATTGAGGCCTTTCAACATCATTCTTTGTACGAATAGGTTATCTACAATTGATATCCCAATTGACTGTTTTAGGTAAAGGGTGATGTGTTTCTATAGTGATGGAACCAATTTATCTTTTTTGGTGAAAAGGAAACCCATGAGGTGCATGATAGACTCATACATAAGAGGGTGTAGCCGATTACTAATCAGTTTTCTATCATGACCCTTATTGCTGTGTATTTTTCTATTTTTCAGTTTCCCACAGTTATGGAAGTGTATGCGGATGCCTTCCTTAAAAATATTACTAGTTTTACCGCCCTTTAGAGAGTAATAATTCTTCTTTGATCTGCACCCATAGAAAACACTGATATCTTCTCCACCATATCAGATGACTCCCGTAAACTTTTTTGAGGTGAGTGTGAAGATGGAGGAATTACAGTGGAAGTGATTCATGGGACCTATTATTTCACCCTGGGTAGACCCAATTATGTTTCCATGAAGGAAGACTCGAGATTAAGGTTGTGTGTGGACTATAATTGCTTGAACTTGGGGATCGTGAAGAACTTGTATCCTCTACTGAGAATGGATGAACTCTATTATAAATTTAGTGGGGTGTGATTATTATCGAAAATTGACCTTATATCCGAGTAGCATAAAATGTGAATATGAGACAATGATATATTGAATGAAAAATTCAGATATTTCTACAGTAACTATGAGTACATTGTGATTCCTTTTTTCCTGAAGAACACCCTAGTAGTGTTACTAGGACTCGTGAAATCGATCATCCAAAGTTTCTTAGTCCGGTTCATGGTAGTCTCCATTAAAAATATCCTACTGTACTCGGCATCCAAGGAGGAGCATATGGGAGAAATAAGAATATATTTATACATACTTCGCTAGAACTAGCAATATTGAAATCTTATAAAATGCCAATTATGGATTTAGGTAGTCCAATTTCTGGGACATGTTATCTCAGTAGATGCAGTGGTACTGGACCCAACCAAGGTCAAGGAAGTGTTATCTTGGGAACCACATAAGAGTATGATAGAGTTGAGGATCTTCCTTGGGTTAGTAGGCTATTACTAGAGATTCATACATGATTTATCATGTTTATGAGCACCCATGACATATTTGACTCAAAAGGGTAAGCCTCTCATGTGGATGGAAAAGTGTCCGCGGACTTTTTAGCAGTTGAGGCTGAGTTTGGAAAGTCCTCCAAATATGAGATTTCTAGAGGAGGTTGTGCAGTATGTATTATTATGTGATGCATCATGGATAGTATAGAGACCCCAAAATTGACCTACATGGACATTTCATTACCTTCTCGAAATACTTAATACATAAAAAAAACAAACACACAAGGACCGTAATAGTTTAGTGTCTTTAGAAACTCGAATAAATAATCATCTAATCATGATGAAAGATCTTAAACATCTACCATAAATATCTTCCCATTTTGTTTTCTTACCTAAAACCATTATTTATATCATGGGGAAAAGAAAACATAAAAAGGGTGAGCTCAAATGCTCAGTAATGGTAATCATAGAGAACAAAAAACAATCTACAAACATTTGAATGCAAAAACATGATCATAAAATCTAAACATCAAAATCTTGAGCAAAGACATAAATCTTGGAAGTCCGTAAGGCATAGATCATAATGGTTCATAAATCATGATAAAATATCATGCGAATAAAACATGTAATTGTGGAAAACCATTAAGCACATGATATGATTTCCATAGTAGCCAAGGAATTGCTGTCAAGACCATCTTAGTGGACAAAGTCCAATACTGAACTGAGTTCACTCCTCATTCCAGTCCTGTATCACTGAACTTGATTAACTTTCCATTCCAAACATGTCTATCTCATGAGATATAAATCATTACCCAATTCATTGGAGGCAGATATTTGTCCCAACCATCTCATATTGAAATCATTCTTACGTGTGCCACAACATAAACATAAACCATTCATCATAACCCAAAGAATAAAATGGGTTTCATAAACATCATCCCATCATAACATAATCAATATAAAAAAATGGATATCATTTCATCATAAGAAAATTAAAACCATATAAATCATAGAGACATTATACTTGAAACATACACATATGAAAAAATGTCGTCTTAGAGGGAAAATGGTTTTGATAAAACACTTGAAATGAATTAATGGGGAAAATATCCTTTCTTCTTCAAAATAATTTTCTTTTCATAAAATTCCATGCAATTTTAAAACAAAGGATTTTGTTGAAAATAGTCATGAAATATTGTAGAGTAATATTTTTGAAAATAATGCATTATGAAACCGTAAAAATCAATTCATGCTGTATAAGTTAAAAAACATTCTTCTCGTACTTTTAATTGAAAAGTCAAAAAGTGCCATGTATGGTAAAAAAAAGAAATATTCCTTCCATAACACAAATTAAAAGTCAAAAGAGGTAAAAAAATAATTTAAACGTACATGGAATAATATTAAACACTTTATGAAAACATTTTTATAGAAATGGATGAAAAATATAACCCCAGTAAATACTTACGTATATGTAATCTCGAATAAAAATGAGATTGAAAAATTATCCCTTACCTTAGGTACAATTTCTTCAGAACGTGTCCAAAAATCATGTATAGTGAGTTTAAAAATATTATTAACTTGTAACAGAACCATAATAATATTAATGATATCATATATGACTCACTTATTACTTTATATTACCTGTTCTTTTGTCAATTCCATGTTAAAGCAGCATTTTCGGTAAAATCGTTTCATTTGTCGTACGTGTTTGGGCTTGTTGTTCTTGGTATTATTATTACATATATCTTGATTTAATTACTTCCAAAATTTAAATCATTATTTATATATCATATATATTCAGTATATATATATAATAGAAAGGTGAATGAAATGAAATACACCGTTCATGGAGACGGTAGGCCGTACGTACGCATAAATGTTGTTTTCCATTCCTTGTTGACTTGAATGGAAGTAAGTAGATGAAATATATATATATATATATATATATATATTAATAAATGTAGTAGCTTAATTATTTCATATATTTCATTATTATTCATGATATATACTCTATAATCATTCTTAAATGGTTAACATGGAGAATGGATCTCATCGCGTCGTGGAGACGGTAATCCGTACGTACGCATGAGAGATGATATCGTTCCCATAATTATTGAATAGAAATGGAGTGGATTATATCTCATAATCTGTATCATGTTATAATAATCATATATATTTATTCTTTACACTATTATACCCATCCATGTAAGGTGGTGGTGGAAAAACAGATTACACCACGGCGTGGAGACGATATTCCATACGTACGCACAAGCGGTGATTTCATTTTCCATAGGATGGATAGAAGGTGAAATGTGGTTGTTTCATATTTATAATATAATATCAGTATATTATTGATACTGATGTTATTACTTTAAAAATAAACAACTAATGAGGAATAAGTTGAAGAAGAAAAAAACCTGAATGAATCGGTAGAAGAGATTACCTCTTCTTCGACGAACCTCTTTTAAGATTCCTCTTAAGGAACTAGAGTTGGTCTTTTGAGGAGACCAGAACCACTATAATGTTTATAAAGAAGTTTAGAAGCGAAATGGGAAGGGTTTGGCCGATCTTGAGGGCTGAAAATAGTGTAAATAGAAGAGGGATGAGGTTCCCTTTTATAAGGGAGGAGAGGGACACTCTAGGAAAAACATAAAATATTATTTTATAATAAAGTCATATTCGGTTTATAATGGCTCCAAAATGACTGATTTAGAATATAAAGTGGGTATGGGTCAAAATCATCACAACCAATAGGTTTTAGACAAGTAAGGTCACTATTTTAACCTTATCATTTAGATTTAACTCTAAGTTAAATTATTTAACTTTTACCGTCTCTTCTTGTTTTCTTACACTATATGGTTAATAAAATTACTATAACAAGCCACACATACCCCAAGTGGTTAATTATTAATATATATATACTTATTTAAGTCATTTTGACGAACCTCAGATTTCTAGGAATATAATAAAAATTAATAATATAATATTTGTTTTAAAAACTATTTTATGTCAATTTTGAAATTATTTGGTAATTGATTTTTGTGAAAATAATAATAGTATGATTAGTTCAAAAAAATATAATTTAATCAATACTAACATGTCATATTAACCTAAAATATTTTTTTAATTCATAAAAAGTCTCAAATTACATTTATTTGGGTATTTATAACATCAATTATGTTAATATTTCATTAATAAGGTAATTACTGCATCATTATTGTGTCATAAATAAAATAAATTAAATTATGTCTAAAAATTATAAATAAAATATCATTATGTAGGAAATCTTTTTATCTTTCTAATTAATATTTATAGTCGAATTTATCATATGTATAACCTTATATTAAAAAATTTTTAGTTATTAATCTTTGATTTTAAGTCTTTTAACTCTTCATTGAATTAAATAATAATAAATGTACTAATCTAATCCAAGTGGACCTAAATGATAATATTATATTCCTAAGGTTGTTTTTCATCAAATTATACTTATCCAATAGAATTAGGACATGTGTTAGGGTAATAATAATATCATTTTTACTCGTAATTACCCTATTTACTTTTAACCATGGTAAATAAAAGTAAAAAGTTACTATTCTCCAAAAATTATTTTTATCTTATTGAACCATATTTTACTCCTTGATATTAACCGTGTCTCTCAGATTTTCGAAATTCCACTCACAGAAGTGGTAAAATTATGTTTTATGTAAATTTTAAAATTCTCCTCGGAGGTGGGTAAAAGACGGTGAAAAGTTCAATAAATTTTTTATATATCTAAAATTATTATAAAATGATTCCAATGAATTAAATTGAACTGATATAGGTGTTATGTAACAATTTTGACCTAAAATAAATTTAAATAAAAGACATAATTATTTAAATAAAATGTCGGTTTTTAAATAGTAACCTAATGTTTTCACTATTCATCAAAAATTGAATGATTTCAGAAAAATACCCAAAATTCACCCTAGCTAAATTTTGATATTACGAATCCAAAAATGATGCCCATTTTTAATGATAAAATTTATAAAATTTTAAAAATTGGGTATTACTATTCATAATGGATAGTTCATAATAATATTATAATAATATCTCATTTAGGGTAACTCGGTATTGCGTACTCCACACGCTATCAAGGAAGGTCTTGATTTCATGTAATGCAAGCCATGTCAGGGCTACGTGTAGTGAAAGATCCGTTTGGTGTTGCGTATAACATAATCAAAACTTATTTCATTTATACATTAAATAAAATCTATATATAATGTTGGTAGAATAATTTCCACAAAACGATGTTGAAATTGTGTGTAACACGAGCCGAGAATCGTGTTGCGTATACTTCAAGCTAATACGGTGTTGTGTATAGTACTAGATAATCTTGGTGAAGGGTATAAAAGAATACATCAAAGAAATATATCTCATAAAATCTCAGGGTGTTACATTCTACCCCCCTTAAAATGAATTTCGCCCTCGAAATTCATTGGGGTTATAAATTGTTTACTACTTGAAAGTTCTGTTCATAGAAACCCACATCGTAAAAGGAATACTAAAACATAATTTTGAAAAATAAAGTAGGAAATGTAATGGTTACATAAATTAACTCATCACTGGGTTTCCACATAGGAGAACATAGGTGAAAATATGGATATAGAAGAGAAATCTAACCATCATGTTCTGATGGAGAGTGGTAGTGAACATGGCTATGAAAAAGCCATCAATAAGAAAGCAATAAATTTGTGATGATATAAGGTACAATATGATTCATCGGGTATGAGGGTACTAGGACAACATTTTTAGTTTTCAAAATCATTACCCTAATGTTGAATAATTGTGGAAGTAAAAGAAATTCTTACTTGATTTTGGTACAATCTCACTGTTGTTCGTGCCTTGAACAATTTCCACTTCATCTCATAAATAAATGAAGTTGAATTTGTCATTTGTGAAGTGTTAGAAGATCATCCGATATAATGACAGGTCATTCCATCTATTTCTATCACAAAAAGATAGGACAATTTATTAAATATATATAAGTCCATCAATGCTGAGATTAATCATATATGGTTGCTAAAATGGAGTTATACTTCGTATATCATACAAAATAATAAATTAAAACTAATTTATAGTAACTAGTGACTTCCTGTAGGCTAGTGATATCTGATAAAGGCCTGTCGCACTTCGATTGTGGGTTCGATTCCGAAATCCTTGTCCGACGCGACAGGTTGTCTCCCGTCCTGTAGTTTGTCCTTTTTCTAAAACTACACTATTATAACATTCCATAAATAATATCGAAAAAAGGATCTATCCTTAAATGATACAATCTTATGTCTATATAAATCTATTCCTATCTTTAGCCTTACCCAAACTCACAGTATAAGGATAAATAATGATAGAGAGGTCATCTACCAAACATGTAAATACCGTCATTTAACCTAATATAAGATATGTCTGGTGGGTCACAATACAAACATTCGAATGCCTTAATCATGTATTCTCTTGAAAAAATTGAATACACATTGAACCTTAGTGAAAACATGAATGCTGTTCAAAAGTTAACTCTTTCCACATACCAAAATCCAAAAATTTCTATATACTGAAACCATGATATCCTATTTTCCTTATATCAGTCATGAGCTCATTAATAATATCCAAAATATTATTTTCTCCTTATCCATTCATTATGTGCATATCATCTTCTTTCCAAAAATATCTGAATTACCTTTCATGGTTACCTATACCATTCAACATATACTTTCAAATACTCAAGGAAAGACAACATTGTAATAATCCTTTGCTTTTTCATTATTCCATAGAACCATACATTATTCTTGATAAACATACTATCATTCTAATACCTTCTTAAAACACCGACTGAGCTTCATCATTTCATTCATCTCATTTTTCTTTTTTAGTCTCTTCATCATCATCCACATAAATAATACTCATATGACCATGGTGGTTCTCTTCAAAAGATTTTCCCTTTGGGATTTGGTTTGCATAATGCCCATACATTCCACATTTAAAACATTTAATCATTATTGATGTCATAGCAATACCATTATCCTTTTCCCTGGTGTTAACTGAACCTTTTCCTTTTCACTTACTAGATTTGTTTCCTTCTTTTCCACACCCAAATCAACTTTCAGTTCCTTTGAAACATTCTCCTTTATGCCTCTTCCCACATGATTTACATGAGGTAAATTGAACTTTCTTTCCTCTATGATCATCATGAAACTCTATCTTTCTCTTATTAGCTTAGTCAGGAAACTCACCAAAGTTGAGATTATTGATCATATTATGAGATATATGATTAGTCATAATAATGATATGTGTACTTCAAGATCCAATTTCATTTGGTTTCTCATGAAGAATATCATTCCATTGTTCATCTTATCCTCCATTATCATGAATCTTCTTGTTTCCAGTCATTTTTTAAAACCCGAAGAGAATAGTGTGAGAGGAAATAATCATTTTAGGAAAACATCATAATAAAGGGGACTACCTTAAATATCTAACATCTTAGGTTTAAATCTATTATCGTTACTATAATCCTTGGACTATAACCTATACATATACTTATCCTTATAGACATCCCTAGTCATACCTTAAAAATATCTCTAGGGATTTCACTAAAGTTTTCGCATCCTAGTTTCCAAAGGTTAACTAAACCTTTCCTCCGATACCAACTGTAGATACCCAAAACATTATGTACATGGAAATTACATTTCTTTTACAGAATACTTAATACACAACAAAAAAACACACAAGGATCGTAATAGTTTATTGTCTTTGGAAACTCGGAAAAATAATCTTCTAATTATGGTGAAAGATCATCAACATATCCCATAAAGATCTTCCCGTTTTGATTTCTTAACTAAAACCATTATTTATATCTTGGGGAAAAAACCTAAAAAGGGTGAGCTCAAATTATCAATAAGGGTAAACATAGATAATATAAAACAATCCATAAACATTTGAATGCAAGAACATGAACATAAAATCTAAACATCAAAATTTGGAGCAAAGACATAAATCTTGGATGTACATAAGGAATATATTATAATGGATCATCAATCATGATAAAATAGCATGGGAATAAAACATGTAATTTTGGAAAACCATTAAGCACATGATATGATTTCCATAGTAGACAAGGCATTGCTGCAAATACCATCTTAGTGGACAAAGTCCCTTACTGAACCAAGTTCACTCCTCGTTCCAGTCCTGTATCACTGAACCAGATTAACTTTTCATTCCAGCCATGTCTATCTAATGAGATATAAATCTTTAACCAATGAATCAGAGGGAGATATAGGTCCCACCCATCTCATATTTAAATCATTCTTACATGTGCCACAACATAAACATAAATCATTCATCATAACCCAAAGAATAAAATGGGTTTGATAAAAATCATCCCATCATAACATAATCCATATAAAACAAATAGATATCATTTATTCATAAGAAAAGTGAAACCATGTAAATCATATAAACATTATACTTTAAACATACACATATAAAATAATGTCATCTTAGATGGAAAATTGTTTTGATAAAACACTTGAAATGAATTCTTGAAGAAAATATCCTTTCTTCTCCAAAATAATTTTCTTTTAACAAAATTCCCTGAAATTTTAAAAGAAAAGGATTTTGTTGAAAGTAGTTAAGAAATATTGTAGAGTAAGATTTATGAAAATAATCCGTTATGAAACCGTAAGAATCCGTTCATTATGTATAAGTTAAAAAAACATTCTTCTCGTACTTTTAACAGAAAATTCAAAAACTACCATGTATGGTAAACAAAACAAATATTCCTTCCATAACACAAAGTAAAATTCAAAAAGGGGTAAAAATGACTTTAAAATACATGGAATAATATTAAACACATTATGATAACATTTTAATGGAAATGGATGAAAAATATAACCTTAGAAAATACTTACGTAGAAGTAATCTCGAATAACAATGAGATTGAAAAATGATCCCATACCATAGGTCCAATTTGTTCCCCACGTGTATGAAAATCCTGTATAGTTGGTTTAAACATGTTATTAACTTTTAATATAACCATAATAATATTTATGATATCATATAGACTCACTTATGAGTTTATATTACCCGTTCTATTGTCAATTCCATGTTAAAGCAGCGTTTTCGGTAAAATCGTTTGATTTATCGTACGTGTTTGGAATTGTTGTTCTTTGTATTGTTATTACTTATATCAATATTTACATACTTATAGAACTTAATTCATTATTTATATATCATATATATTCAATATATATATATATAATAGATCGATGAATGAAATGAAATACACCGTTCATGGAGATGGTAGGTCGTACGTATGCATGAACGTTGTTTTACTTTCCTTATTAACTTGAATGGAAGTAAGTAGATGAAACACACACATATATATACATAAATAAATCCAGTAGCTTCATTATGTCATATATTTCATTATTATTCATTATATATACTCTATAATCATTCTTCAATCATTAATATGGAGAATGAAGCTCATCGCGTCGTAGTGACGATAATCCATATGTACGCACGAGCGATGATATCGTTCCCATAATTATTGAATGGAATTGAAGTGGATGATATCTCAGAATCAATATCATGTTATAATAATCATATATATTTACTCTTTACACCATTATACCCATCCAAGTAAGGTGCTGGTGGAAAAACAGATTACACCACGGCGCGGAGACGGTATTCCGTACGTACGCACACGTGGTGATTTCGTTTTCCGTAGGATGGATAGAAGGTGAAATGGAATTGTTACATATTTATAATAACATATCAGTATATTAGTAATACTGATTTTATTACTTTATAATGAAACAACTAAAGAAGAAGATGTTTAAGAAGAACGAAACTTGAAAGAATCAGTATAAGAGATTACTTCTTCTTCGACGCACCTCTTTTAAGCTACCTCTTAAGGAATTTGAGATGGTCTTTTGAGGATACCAGAACAACTATAATGTTTATAGGGAATTTGGGAAGAAAATGGGCAGGGGTTGGCAGAGCTTGAAGGCTCAAAATTGTGTAAAGAGAAGAGAGAGGAGGTGACCTTTTATAAGGGAGGAGAGGGGCACTTTAGAAAAAACATAAAATATTATTTTATAATAAAGTCATATTCGGTTTGTAATGCCTCCAAAGTGACTTATTTCGAAGATAATGTGCGGATGGGTCTAAAGCCTCTCAACCAATAGGTTTTACACATGTTTAGGTTACTATTTTATCCTTATCATTTAGATTTAACTCTATGTTAAATAATTTAACTTTTACCGTGTCTTCTTTTTTTCTTACACTATATACTGAATAAACATATTATAAGTAGCCAAACGAACCCCAAGTGGTTTATTATTAGTATATATAACCTTATATTAGTCATTTGGCTGATCCTTAGATTTTTAGGAATAGAATAACAATTAATAATATAATATATTTTTTAAAATCTATTTTATGTCAATTTTGACACTATTTGGAAATTGATTTTTGTGAAAATCATAACAGAATGATTAGTTCAAAAAAAGTTAATTGAATCTATACTAACATGTCCAATTAACATAAAAAAATTAGTGTAATTCATAAAAAGTCTCAAATTACATTTATTTGGGTATTTATAACATCAATTATGTTAATATTTCATTAGTAAGGTAATTACTGCATCATTATTGTGTCATAAATAAATTAAATTATACAATGTCTAAAAATTATAAATAAAATAACATTATGTAGGAAATATTGTTATATTTCTAATAAATATTTATAGTTTAATTTATCTTATGTATAACCCTATATTACAGTTTTTTTATTTATTAAACTTTGATTTTAACTCTTTTAACTTTTCATTGAATTAAATAATAATAAATGTCCTAGTCTAATCCAAGTGGACCTAAATGATAATTATATATTCCTAAGGTTGTTTTTGGTCGAATTATACTTATCCAATAGAATTAGGACATATTTAGGGTAATACTAATATCATTTTTACCCTTAATTACCCTATTTACTTTTAACCGTGGTATGTAAAAGTAAAAACGTTACTATTCACCAAAAATTATTGTTATCTTATTGAACCATATTTTACTCCTTGATATTAACCGTGTCTCTCAGATTTTCAAAATCCCACTCACAAAAGCGTTAAAATTATGTTTTATGTAAAATTTCAAATTCTCCTATGAGGTGGGTAAAAGACGGTGAAAAGTTCAATAAAATTTTTATATATCTAAAATTATTATAAAATGACTCAAATGAATTACATTGAACTTATATAGGTATTATGTATCAATTTTTACCTAAAATAAATTTACATAAAATAAATAATTATTTAAATAAAAAGTCGGTTTTTAAATAGTCACCCAGTATTTTCACTATTCATCAAAAATTGAATGTTTTCAGAAAAATACCAAAAATTCACCCTTGGATAATTTTGATATTCTGAATCAAGAAATGAAGTCTATTTTGAATGATAAAATTAATAAAATTTTAAAAAGTGGGTATTAATATTCATAACGTCTAGTTCATAATAATACTATAACAATATCTCATTTAGTGAAACTCGGTATTGCGTACTAAACACGCTATCGCGGACGGTCTTGATTACATGTAATGCAAGCCAAGTCAGGGCTATGTGTAGTGAAAGCTTCGTTTGGTGTTCCGTATAACATAATCAAAACTTATTTCATTAATACATAAAAACAAAATCTATACATAATGGTGCATAGAATAATTTCCACAAAACCAACTTGAAATTGTGTGTAACACGAGCCAAGAATAATGTTGCATATACTCCAAGCTAATATGGTGTTGTGTATAGTACAATCTAATCTTGGTGAAGTGTATAATAGAATACATCAAAGAAATACATCTTAGTTTTTACATATTTTTCTTAATACCCATCTACATGACCTGGAGAATAGAAACCTATGAATGTGTGATCTCAAATTCTCAGTAATGGTAAACATGGTAAATATCAATCACCTCATAATCATCCGAACATAACCTCTGAAAATCTTATCCTAAATATAAAATATTAGAATATCATTTCATGTGTTAAATCATAAATGTGAAATGTAATCCCAATATTCATTAAAAAATTCATTAAATTTCATGCCATACAAACATAAGCATAGAAAATAATTTTATATTAGTCCAGGATCATTTCCATGACCATCATAGCAGATAAAGTCCATTACTGAATCAAGTTCACTCCTTGTTCTGGCCCTGTAATACTGAACCAGATTTACTTTCCCTTCCATTCATGGTTATCCAAAGATATATTATTTTTTAACCAATTTATTTTAAGGAGATATAGGTCTCACCAATATCATAATTAAATCATTCTTACATGTTCCACAAAAACATATATCATTCATCATAGAATAACCCTAGAAATAAAATGAGTTCCTTAAACAATATTCCATAATATCATAAACCCTAAAATATATCATTATATCATTATAACATTAAAATAATAATAATAATATGGATAAAAAGATAAACCTATTTAAATAACATCATCTTATTTGGAAAATGATTTTTATAAAATACTTTAACTCAATTCATGAGGAAAATATCATTTCTTATTCAAAAACATTTTCTTTTCACAAAATGCTTTCAAATTTTTATAGAAAAGAATTTATATGAAAATAAACATGAAATAGTGTAGAGTAAGATTCATGGAAATAAGGAGTTATGAAAGGGTAAACATCCACTCATGCCATATAAGATAGAAAAACATTATCCTCGTACTTTTGACGAAAAAGTCAAATGTACCTCTTATGGTAATGAAAAGAATGATGACTTCCATACCATGTAGTAATATTTAAAAATTGGAAAAAATGAATTTAAACATATATAGAAGAATAGTAAACATTTTATGAAATTTTGTTCTGAAAAAATGTTCATGGATGATAAATATATCCCTAGTAAAGACTTATGTATACAAAATTTTGTATAAAAATGAGATTACAAAATTATCCCTTAAATTATGTCTGATATGATTTATATATATTTGAATCTCCTGTATAATGATTTAAATAATGTTAATTATTTATTCTAGAAACATAATCATTTTTATGATAACATTTATTATCATATTTTCATCTGTTTGTTAGTAACATTTCATTATTACTCATTATTCGGGTATTAATTGTTTTATGTTCTTAGGCATGTTTGGTCGGATAAGATCATATTCCACTTTTTAGGGTATAGTTATATAATCTACAGAAGGATATTAGAATAATATATATCGTATTTATTCATTAAATTCATTAATATAACACTGGTTTAATGAATATCATGTATAATGAATCACATCGCATCGCATCGTGGATACTGTCGGTCGTACGTACACACGATCGATAATATTATTTCCCAAATTGTTGAATTGTATTGAATTGGATGAGGTATAATATTTCAGAATAATTATGATATTATAATAATCATAAATAGTTATTATTTCCATCATTATACCCATCCTTGTAAGGTAGTTCTGAAAAATAGATTACACGACAGCGTGGAGATCGTAAGTTTTATGTTCGCACATGTGGTGATTTAGTTTTTCATAGGATGGATAGAAGGTGAAATACAGTAATTTTATATTTATAATAACATATAATTATATGTGTGATACTAATGATATTAGTTTATAATGATAAATCTAATGAAGAGGAAGTAGAAGAAGAAAGAGGATTGAAAGAATCGGTAGAAGAATAACTTCTTCATCGATGTGCTTCCTCTAAATATCCTCTATGTGCACTAGAGTTGGTCTTTGAAGATGAAAAGAATGTGTAGAATGAAAATAGGGGTGTTTTGAAGAAAAATTATAAAGTTTTGGCCATGATTTAAGGCTCAACATGATGTGAAGAGTTGAGGCAGGAAGTGTCGTTTTATAATTGAGGGGAGGGGAACTTTTTGAAATCTCAAAAATATTAATTTATAATAAAATAAAATCCCACATAAAAACAAAAAAAATGTTCCAATTTCAAATATGATATGCGATATGGCTGTATTCTTTTGAACTAATAAATTTTAGACATGTTTTTATTTCAATTTAAGCATTATCATTTTAATTAACACTTAGTAATTCTATTTCATTTTAATTGTGGTAATAACATTCTAAATATTAAATGGTTATAAATATTTAAATATATGGTGTTAACTGTCCATAAATTGATATTTTATGACGTTTTAGATCTTATAATTATAAATTTTTAATTTCTAAATATTTTATTATTTTTAAAGAAATTTATAAAATTTTATTTTTTTAAAATATCAACAGTGTCAATTTTGACAGTGTTTGTCTATTTTACATTTCAAAAGACACACACATAACATAAATTCAAAGAAAAATATTTAAGAAACTCTTAACATGTCATATGAAACTAGAAATTTCATGTAGCACATTAATAGTTAATATTATAGGTATTTTAAAGTTTCTGAAACCATTAATTTAATATTTCTACTAATAAAATAATTTCTACATCACTATTGTGTCATCATTAATAATTACTATTTAATATCTAAAAATTATAAATAAATTTCTATTATGTAGGTAATTATTTCATGTTTTTATATAATATCTATAGATGATATTATCTCTTGTTTACCCATATAATAAAATTTCTATACATATATAAAATGAGATTGTGACATTTTTTCACATTCATTAGTTTTTTATTATATTCATGTCATATGCATAGGTAAGTGGCCATTAAGTGATTCCATTTATAAAAATAGATGATACATGTCTAATTTTTTCATACAATATGATGTTTACATGTTTTATGGTTATTTTATAATATTATATTTACCTTTAATTACCCAATTTACTTTATACCATGGTAATAAAAATAATTACCAAAGTTACTATTCATAATGCCCAAAAATAAAACTACTCTATTAACATAATTTGGACTTACAGATTCCAAATACAGAATCTATTTTTCAAAATTCCAAAAATATAATTTGAGGTAATTAATTTAAAATTAATCTCATTGTTGAAATGAGAAAACAAGTATTTAATGTTAAAACATTGCAAAAGATTGAAATGTATTTACATATGAATTCAATGTAAAGTTTATGTTAATGATGAAAATTATTTTAGGTGATAAAAATTTATTATATTTATACTTTAAAACTAGATAATATTATAATTTATCCATATGAATTATTGCAATGATAAAATTTGTTTTTACTAAATACTTAACATATTTTTATTATTCATTAAAACATGAAAGTTATCAAAAAAACATGAATATTTTATCTAAAATAAATTATTATTTCCTTCATCAAAATAAAACTTTTATTTTGTAATATGTAAATTATTAATGTTTCAAAATCATAATTTAAAAGGGTTTCTCCATTCTATGCAGTAAAATTAAACACTTTTTTTTTAAAAAAAATAGGCTCTTTACATCAAATAAGGTTTTATTCATACCCTATGACTAAAATATCCATTAGACGAATGTAAAAAATATTATATTTTATATATAACACATATATATCTCATTGATTTCATTACTAAATGTAATTCATTCAAAAATTAAAATATCTAATTGATTTATATTTTACATAAATAATTTATAGCCAATGAATTCATAATGTATTTTCATAAGTTAGTAATAATTATTCCTCATAACATAACAATTAGGCAATCATGGAAATTTTATTATAAAGTCATCTCACAGTTCATTTAAAATCGGGATTGCGTGAAATGAAATCTACTGAAGAATAAAAATTATATAATTTAAATATTTCATAAAAAACAACTTGGTGTTACATTATACGCACCATAAATTGAGTTTTCCCAAAAAAATTAATCACATGGAAACAAAAAGGTGACGATACCTCTCCCTTATCATATCCTGATGTTCCATTATAGATCTTAAAAAAAATGTGGTCCTCTTAACAAATTTTACCATGTGAGGGGTCTTGTTTCATAGAAATGTTTCTCTATGATCCAGAATCTCTATCGGTTGTTCTTCATAAAAATGATCTTTCTCTAACGGTACAACATCTGAGCTTAGTACATGTGAAGGATCAGTTATGTACATTCTCAAGATATATTTATGGAACACATCATGATCTTGAGAGAGATTTAGTGGACGGGACAATTGGTAAGCTGCCTTTCCAACACGATCTTTAATTTCAAATGTACCAATAAACCTAGGGCTCAACTTTCCCTTCTTTCCAAATATCATTACTCTCTTCCAAGGTGATATTTGTAGAAACACCATCTGTTCCACTTCAAACTCTATGTCTTTTATTCAGTTGTCATCATACAATTTTTGTTGAATCTAAGATGATCTTATATTTTGTTGAATAGATCTGACCTTTCCAGTCATTTCATCAACAAGATCAGGTCGCAATAGCTTTATTTCCCCAAGATCTTCCCAAAAAGTTGGAGTTTTTCACGTATTTTCATAGAGGGATTCATATGGATCCATCTAAATACTATATTTAAATCTATAATTGATGAAAATTAAACTAATGGTAGGCATTGATCCCAACCAGATTTTAAATCCATAGAGAAAGGTGTCAACATGTATTCCAAAGTTTGAATTGTCCTCTCAGACTGAAAATATGTATGAGGATGATAAGAACTGGTGATACTTAACTCTGTATCCAGAGCATGCTGAATAATTCTACAAAACATTGAGGTAAACTTCAGATCATGATCATATATAAAGGATAGTGGTATATCATGAAATCTTACCACAAAATATACATATATAATGGGACGATGATCAAGAGAGAAATCCTCTCTAATAGAAATGATGTGTGATGACTTCGTAAGGAGATCAACTAAAACCCAAATAATGTTATTGACTTGGGATGTTTTGTTATTTCCTAAAAAAATTCCATAGTGATGTTTTTCAAATTACATTCCAGTATGAGTAATGGTTCTAACATCCCCATAGACTTCTATCTCTCAGCAATAACTTTTCTAATAAACAAAACATTGACGAACATATTTGGTGAAATCACTTTTGATGCCATCCCACTAGAAATACTCATTCAGTTCCCTGTACATCATTGTTCATCCAAGGTGAATAGATAATGATGAACTATGAGCCTCATACAATAACTCCTTCATTAATTTCGGTATGAGAGGAATACCAACATGGTACCTAAACCTTATTATTTAATAACAATAGACGTTGAATTCATTAACATTTCTCACCTTCTTTTGAAACTCTACATATTCTTTCTATACATCATTAATCTGAAGTTGTATAAGTGGTTGAAAATTAATTTGAGATATAAAATATTTCTCCCCTTCTAGTAAAAAATCTAGATCCATCCATTTGAAATCCTTAAATATTGGATATTTTGTGATCCTCGTTATGGGTAGGCTAGCGTGGTCTTTTCAACTCAAATCATAAACCACCTTGTTCGCATTCCCAGGGTGGTAATGTATTGAGCAGTAATAATATTTATTCAACTCTAACTATCATATTTGTTTCATATTCAGATCCTTTTGTGTGAAAATATATTTTAAAATTTTATGATCTTTTAAAATATCACACCATTCACTATAATGATAATGCCTCAATTTATTTTATAAAATGATTGCCAAAGTTAACTCTAAATCATGAGTTGGGTAATGTTTCTCATGAATTATCAACTATCATGAGGCATAAGCTATCACCATATCATTTTTCATGAGAACACATCTTCACCCCTTCATGGATGTGTCACTATAGGTCAAAAACTATTCTTCACTACAAGGCAATGTGAGTACTTGTGAACTGGCTAACCATATTTTTAGCTGTTTGAAATAATCTTCACATTCCTGCATCCAAACAAACTTAACTCCTTTATGAGTCAATATGGTGAGTAGATTAGATAATCATAAAAAATACTTCTGAAAACATCGATAATATCCAAACTAACCAAGAAAACTTCGGATCTCTGTTACTGTTGTTGGTATCATCCATATTTCAACAACCTCTTTTTTTCTAGATCTATAGATATCCCCTCTCTTGAGATTATGTAACCTAGTAATGGAACTCTCTGAGGACAAAATATAGACTTGGTAAATTTTTCATCAAAATTCGCCTTTCTTAAATATTTCATTACAGTAATCAAGTGATCTATATGTTCTTCTATTCTCTTTTAATAGATAATAATATAGTCTATAATGATTAACAGAAACTGATCATGATAATTTCTAAAGACTCTATTCAATAGATCCATGCAGATTATGGTGGCATTAGTATGACCAGAAGGCATCATTATAAATTCATAGTGTTCATGCCACGTACTGAATTCCATATTTGGTATATCCTACTTTGACCCTTAATTGATGATATACTGAATGGAGATAAATCTTGTAAAAGTATTTAGCTCCGCGTATTTGGTCAAATAATTCATCAATGTGAGGAAGATGATATTTTTTATTGATAGTGATCTTTTGAAATTCTCGATAATCAATGCAGAGTCTTGTTGATACATCTTTCATCCTAACATAATAGAACATGTTCTCTATATGGTGACACATTAATGCATATGAATACCTTATCAATATTTCCTTGGACTTTCTTGTTCAATTACTTCAACTCAATTGGGGCCATTATATAAGGTGTATTTAAAATAGGTATAGCCCTTGGTATGAGTTCTATTGAAAACAAAACATCACGATTTGGGGGAAGACCTAGAAATTCCTCTAAAAAGACACCATCAATCTCCCGTACAATGGATGAATAATTAATCATGAGTTTCTCCCCAACCATTTGAAATAAATAAACTTCATTTATAAGAATCAATACCCATTAGATGGAATAAATTTTCACTGGAAGGTTATATTCATCTTTGCATCGATAGATGATCATAGATTGATCTGGAATAAGAAACGTGACTTCCTTTCTGTAGAAATTGATATGATATCCATATAGAGAAATCCAACCCATTCCAAGAATCACATAAAAATATACTATAGTAATGTTTACACGATTTGTAGGAATCACTTTCCCACAAACATCAACTAGGGAATATTTTTAAACTTTTGATGTGATTGTTCTACCATTAAGAGTTATCACAGATAACTCAACATCTAATTGTTGAGGTAATATGGTGATACGATTGGTAAATTCGTCAAAAATAAAAGAGTAGTTAGATCTAGACTCAAATAAAACACTTCATACTTTAGTGTGGATGGTATGATTACCTTTCACAACTTCAATATCGTACTCAACATCGCCTATAGTGATTGCATGTGACTTTCCTTTTTTGTTGGTCTTAAGAGTTTTTTGATGCCGATCATCATCAATAACCCTTGATTAGGGAACTGATTGGTATAATTTCCCTTTTCCTTTAACTTGTATCATTGAAGGGTTTGGAGGTAAACATTTTGTATCATTTTATTTGTTTGCATACTTAAACATATTTTCCCATCACTTCAGCATTCAAATTCCCAATGGCATTCTTTTCCATGCTTAAAACATTTACTAGTCATTTTAGACAACTCCCTCTATGTTTCATTCCACACTTAGATGATAAGGAAAAACATGTCTTCTTTTGATTGTGATCTATAGATTTTTCTTTTGGATTCTATTTTTCTCTTATTATCACCCCCATATGAAATATGGGTTAGTCTAATATCCATCTCACCCTTGAGAGCACATCGAACAATTTCCTTGTAGCTATTGAATTATCTTATTGGTAATACCATTCAGAGGGTTGATTTTAATCCACTAAAGAATCAATCTATATTAATCTCAAGTTGGATAATAATTCCAAAAGCGTACCTTGAAAGTCTTGTAAAATTTGATTCATAGGTACCAATAGATTCATCATCCTTCTGTTTAAGTTCAATGAACTCTATCTCCCTCTTTGTAAAAATAATACGAGGAATGTACTTATTGAAAAATATGTTCTCTAAATCTTCCCATTCCATAGACTCAATTTTATCTCTTTGCCTCATATTATTGATAAAATTCCTCTATTGATCAACTTCACATACCAAAGAATAAATTGCTAAGATGGATTTTTCATGTGCATAAAAATTTAGACTAGAAAATATATTTTTAGTGGTATTGATCCATTTTTCAGCAACTAATGGATCAGAAGACTCATTGAATGAATGTGAATACTGTATCATGAAGGACTCAACAGAATGTTTCTCCCTGCTTTGCTCGTTTATAATTCCAGCATGATTCATAGATTGAGAAAGTTGTATGAGCATGGATACAATATTTTCCATTCCATCTCCCATAAAATTTGATTTCTCAATGGGAAAATCATTGAATTTCCCATCACATTCATCTTTAACACGGTTCCATCGGGTTCCAACAATTGACTAAAACCAAGAAGCATAGTGTGAGCAACACAAATAATAACCAGAAACCATAAAATCAAGAATAAAATTAAAATTTAGTAAACATTATATTTTATCTTTGGTTATTAATGTACCTCTATAAAAAACTATTATTGTTTTGTAACCTATACATAGACATATCCATATGGTTCTTAGAAAGGATCTCCCATTCTAGTTTCCAAAGGTTAAATATATATTGACTCTAATACCAATTATAAAGGCCTATACATTACATGTATATATTAGTTCAACATTTTTTAACATTTATTACATAACATAACTCAAACAACTTCATGATTATATAGGTTTAGTTTCATTAGAAACTAGGATACAAAAACAACTGGTTCATAAAACATTTACATTGTCTCCCAATTATTTCTTCAAAACTAGATTCCTTTGTTGACATATCCTACTTAATACCCTTCTTAATGACCTGGGGAAAATAATGATATGAAACGGTGATATCAAATGATCAATAAGGGTAAACAATGGAAATATCAACCATATCATAATCATAAGAACATAACATTTGAAATTATTATCCTGCATATAAAAGATCAGAATATTATGTCTTGGGATAAATCACAAAAGTTAAACATAATCCCAACAGTCATAATATAAGAAATGAAATTTCATAGAATACACACATAAGCATATAAAATCATTTCAAATTAATCAAGGCTCATTTCAAAGACCATCATAGCAGAAAAATCCCATTACTAAATTGATTTCACTCCTCGTTCTAACCGTGTAATACAGTACCAGATTTTCCTATCATTAAATTCATGTCTATCTCATGAGATCTAAATCATTACCTAATACATTTGATGAAGATATATATCGCACCCATCTTATAATGAAATCATTTTACCTGTTATACAAAAACATACATCATTCATCATAGAATAACCCATGAAATAAAATGGGTTTCTTATACATTAATCCATCATTACATAATCCATATAAAATATCATTCCATCATTAACAAACTAAAATCATAGTAATAATAGGGATATTAACATAACCCTATTTAAAGATCATCATCATAGGTGAAAAATAATTTTTCTAAAATCCTTGTACTAAATTCTTGTGGAAAATAACATTTTTTATTCGAAAACGTTTTCTTTTCTTGAAATACCACTTCATTTTAAAATAAATGAATTTATTTGGAAATAAACATAAAATAGTCTAGAGGGAGTTTCATGGAAATATGGAATTATGGAAGTGTAAAATTCATTCATCCCATATAAGATAGAAAACATTCTCCTCTTAATTTTATTGGAAAATCCAAAAATTAAATCATATGGTAAGAAAAAGAAAGACTCCTTCCATACCATGTTGTACAAGTTAAAAATGGGTAAAAATGAAATTTTAACATACATATAATAATATTAAAAAAATTATCAAATCATTTTTAGAAATAATGGGCAAGAATGAAAAATATATCCCCAACAAATACTTATGTATAAACAATCTCAGAAAAAATGAGATTTCAAAATTATCCCTTAACTTAGGTGCAATATGATTCGTATATATCCGAACTTCTAGTATAATGATTTAAATGATGTTAATTATTTATTATAGAATCATAACCATTTTTATGATAAATTATCTTAATTACATTTTCATCTGTTTTTTAGTAACCTTTAATTTCTACTCGTTATTCAGGTATTAATTTCTCTATGTTCTAATGCATGTTTTGTTGGATAAGTTCTTATTCCTATTTTTAGGTTATAGTTATATTATTTAATGAATTATATTAATGTTATATATATCTTATTAATTCATTAAATTCATGTATATCATCATGTTTTAATGAAGATCGTGTGGAATGAATCTCATACCATTATGGAGATGGTAGGTCATACGTTCATGCGAGCGATGATATCAATCCCAAAATTGGTGAATGGTATTGAAGTTAATGATGTATAAAATTTAGGAATATATATCATGTTATATTAATAGTATATTTATTATTTCCATCATTATACCCATCCATGTAAGGTGGTGGGGAAAAATAGATTACACCATAGCCTGAAGATGGTAAGCCGTACGTACGCACATAGGGTGATTTTTTTATAGGATGGATAAAAGGTGAAATATGGTTTTTTAATATTTATAATAACATAGAAATATAAGAGTGATACTGATGTTATTACTTTATAATGATATAACTAATTTATAAGAAGTATATGGAGAATTATGTTTGATGGAATCAGTGGAGGATATTAGCTCTTCCTTGACATGCTTCCTCTAAATATCTTCATTTAGAACTAGAGTGGATCTTTGAAGATGACCAGAACCTATATAATGAAAATAGGGAAGTTAATAAATAAAAATGGTAGGGGTATCTGATCATAAAGGCTCAAAATGAAGGGAATTTCTGAGGGTGGAAGTTCTCTTCTTATAATTGATGTGAGGGTTACTTTTGAAATCCTCAAAAAATATTAATTAATAATAATAAAACGCCACATAAACATCCCAAAAATGTTCTAAATTTGAAATGAGATGATAGAGGGTTGTAATTAAATCAACCAATAAATTTTTAAAATCCATTATTTTAATTTATGCATGATCATTTTAATTAAAACTTAGGTATACTAATTAATTTTAACTGTGGTAATAAAATTTGAAATATTTAATGTTTATAAATATTTTTTTATTTGGTATTAATTGAAATTTAAATGGATATTTAATAAATATTTAGATAATAGAATTATCACTTTTAAATTTTTAAATATATGAATTATTTTTAAATAATTTAATAAAATATTATTTTTATTAAATATCAGTAGTGTCAATTTTGAAACTATTCATTTATTTGACTTTTAATAAAATCCACACATAGGATAAATTAGAACAAAAATTTTCAATACAATACTAACATGTCATAGTCTCTTGGAAAATTATTGAATCATAGTAATTTGTTCATATGATATTTCATTTAAATTTTTAAAAACCATTTATTTTATATTTCTACTAATAAAATAATTTCTACATCACTCTTGTGTCATCATTGATGGTAATTATTTAATATCTAAAATTTTTAAATAGATTTTTATGATGTAGTTAAATATTTTATATTTATATAGACTATATATAGTCTATATTACTTCCTGGTTATCTATATATTAAAATTAATATACTTAAATAAACTGAGATTTTGGCATTTTTTCACATTCATTTGTTTTTTTATATTCATGTCATGTTCATAAGTAGGTGGAAATTAAGTGGTTCCATTTTAAAAATTGATTTCAAGGGTTGAATTTTTCCATTCAATAGGATTTTTCAGGTGTTATGGTAATTTTATAATATTATTCTTACCTTTAATTACATGACTAACCTTTAACCATTGTAATAATAATAATTATGAATGTTAATATTCATAATGACCAAAACTAAAAGTACATTATTAACATTATTTGTACCTACTGATTCCAAATATGTGATCCACTTTTCAAAATTAAAAAAATAGATGTTTTAGTAATTAATTTAAAACCAACCCCATTTTTCAAATGAGAAAACGATTTTTAAAAGTTAAAACATTGCAAAAGATTATATGTTTTTTACATATGAATTAAATGTAAAGTTAATTCTTATGTCACAAATTATATTGAATGATAAAAATAAATTCTATTTATACTTTTAACCAATTGAATATGATAATTTAACCATATAAATTATGTCTATGAAAGAAGTCATTTTTACTAATTATTTTGTTTATTTCTATTATTCATCAAAACATAAAAGTTATCAAAAATATATCAGAAACATATCGAATGTTAATTTTTATATCCCACTTGAAAATAAAAATTTTATATTCTAATATAAAAATTATTAACATTTGAAATTTTAATTTAAAAGGGGTTCTCCGTTGAAATGTGTAAAATTAAACATGTTTTAAATAGGTTTTTATGCATCAAATAAGGTTTTATTATCCAATGACTAACATATCCATTTAATGATTATCGTAAAATATTTTATCTTGTATATAAAACATATATATCTCATTTATTTAATTACAAAAATTAATTCACTAAAAAATAAATTTATCTAATTCATTTATTTTTTGCATAATTAATTGATAGCCAATGAATTTAAAATGCATTTTCATAAGTTCTTTATATTTATTCATGTTAACCGAATGGCTAGGATATAACCATAATTTTATAACAAGGGAATATCGTGGTTGGTTTAAACTCAGAATTGCGTGAAAAGAAATCTAATGATGAATAAAAATTATTTAAAGAAAATATTCTATAATAAAATCCGGTTGTTGAACTAGTTGTGGAATATATATGTATTCCTGCTTGGGTTGTTTAGTTGTTTTTACATTTTAGCATTTTTGTGATTGTAGATGGGTGTGTGTGTGTGTATAGGTACATAGGTAATGCATCCCATGACAGTGATATGTATACTCAGTGCTAGTCACCAACCCCTGGCCTATTGGTGGTGGGATTGGGGAGTCCTGGAACATGCCCCACTAGGGCGAGTGGTGACATTGAAATAATTTAATAAAAGATTATTTGGTATAAAAATATCATTAATTAAATTATTTATTCTATTTAAAAAATATGACATTAATCTATATATGAAAAAAAGGAATTAGAATAATATACATCCACACAAACATAATATGTCATATTTATCTATAAAAATCACCTAACTAAATAAATCACCCGAATTGTATTATTGTAAATATTATTAAAAAATTTTATTTTATTTTTCTATTAATTTAATAAATAATTTAGTGATGTTCTATAATAATATAATGTAATTATTTTATCACTAAAAACATAAAATAAATTATCATTCAAAAAAAATTAATTCATATATAAAATAAATAATTAGATATGAACATATCCTCTGTATATCCTTATGTAAAATATTTATATATAATCTAATCAAGAGAGTGAAATTTTTAATTTTTCAATACATAAAAAAATATAAATGTTATTATAAGGGGAAAATTATTCCAAAATGTCAAAAACCTAAAACATGAATGGAAATGGAATAACTATAAACAACCAATTGGACAAATGCTAGCGTTGTACAAATTTTACATAATTTCATAATTTTTTTTAATTTTTTTTATTTTTCCCTTATCGAAGATACAAAAATTTTCCAAGGTTACTATTCACATTTTATAAAAAATACAAGGGGTCTATTTATAAAAAAATACCTACTGATTCAAAATGAAGAATACATTTTTTAAGATTCAATTTCTAATAATAGTAGCAATAAATTTATGATAAAATGAAAAAATCAAAGAAAAACTTTTTCAGACAAATTATTTTTATATTTAAAATGTTTTTAACAAATTCAATCATAATATTGATTCCCTAGATATTAATTAAATAAAAAATAATATAATGTAATTATTTGTACATAGAATTTTTTTAAAAAAATTTATCTTTATAAATACTTAAATAAAAAATTCCATTTCAATAGAAATTACTTTCATTCATTATTCACTTGAAAATACATCTTTTTAAAAAGATCCCAAAAAATAAAAATGTGAAAATTTTGATATGATGATTTAAAAAATGAAGTTAATTTTTCATAATAAATTTTCAATATATGTCTTATGTTAATTTTAATATTTTCACACAAATAAAATAAAACACATTTTGGAATAGAACAATTTTTATGCATATAATTACATTACAGAAAAAATGGGTACCTATTACATAAGAATTAATAAATACATTTTTATTACGTTAGACCATTCAAATTTCACAATGAACTTTTTCTTATGCATTCCAAAAAAATTATTGTAAAGCCAATAATATTCATATTAATATTTCAATGTTTTTTTAGCTCGATGTTGTGTGTCTTGTACACTATCGTACATGGTATACATTTAAAATATTGGGGTGTTACACTCTAGTTATATATCTCCAAAATAGATTACATCTTTTTAGGAAATTTGAAAGATAAAATTGAAAATGTTTTATTTTACCACATTCCTTTATTCATCATTTAACAATGATGCAAATGTGATAGGATTTGTAGGATTAATTTGGAGTGATAATGAGCAATCCTCTTGCATACAATAATGTAAAACGTTTTCCACTCAATAGAGTTATCCATTATGTTATACATTTTTATAGGAAAGTAATTATTATGAAATTATAGTACATTTAATCACTATTATTACATATTTTAGTATAATTTTACTTTTATCTTTTGTTTCTATTTTGTGTTTCTCCCAACATGCTCCTCCCTGTCTCCATGCAAATGGATAAAAAACCACCCCATTGGATGATGCAAAGAGAAGTGATGTTATGAGTTCATTAAAAATCAATGTTTTCACTTTATTTTATTCTATGAATTCATGTAGTGGAGAAATCGATTGTTATGTGAGGTCATACCACTTTTTCTACTATTGTATTCTTATTACAAATTGATCTTTATTCCTTTCACCTATCATCATAATTCATTACATAGGGGTTATTGTAGGATTATAGTGATGATATAAAGGTTATTACCCCACAATAATTGGGTTGGTGTGGGGAATTAACATTCCAAATGATAGGGTGGTGAGTGATATGGTTTGTCTCAATAATGACTAAAATAGTAAGAATTAATTTTTAATAAAATGATGGAAGCATATGGAACTCCTAAGAATAGTAGAATCTCTCTACTTTACTAACATTATTATTTAATATATTATTTATGTTTCTATTTTTTATATATTTATATCAAATAGATTATAAAACCACCATTATAATAGTATATTATAATGTTATATATTATTTAGTTTATAAATAATTACAAAAAAAGTAGTTTTTTTTATTTACCACCATGATATATCGACTATGAGGTGTGAGATAACCATCATTAATATAAATATAATAATTTATTTATAAAAATACAAGATAAATCCCACTTACTAGGGCATCAAGATATTCATGGTATAAGGTCATGCCCAGAGGGCCCTATTCTGAGGAGGTTCCTGAAGGCAGATTAACTCAGTGGTCGAATTGTGAAAAATAATATCTTTTTCTAACCTTATCAGATTTTGAGCCTAATGAAGATGAGGTAAATTTTTGTGATTGTTTTTTTGGCCCACTATCTGAAATTCTGAAAAAAAAAATATCTCTTAGGAAGAACATAAAATTATCATATGATATTTAGGGAGATAAGTGTCAAAACTATCTCATCCAGAATGATCTCCACAAATATACATAGTAACTATCCGTATGGAGATTGAATCCAATATAATTTTTCATCCACTTATCTTGTGTAATAAATTCAGTGAAATTTCTATTTCAAATTAATTAAATTTAGTTTGTTTGATAACCATGAAACTATGAAAGGTATAATTGAACTGATAAAGTAGTGGTCTATATAGATCCTTACAAATAGTACGAGATCCTGTTGATAAATTATTATATCCAAAGAAGTATTGTACTTCTAATGTCTGAAAAAAGAAAAAAATATTGGACACATCGTGCTGCTTTCCCATTCAAAACATTAGGTCACAATGATATGGTAAGTGTAAATTTTATTAATCTATATTACAATATTGGTTAAAGGTTGTGATGCTTTGATCATTGAAATATAGCATAGATGGAGTTTTTTTGATCCATTTTAGGTACAACATCCTTTTAGGATCATATGTGGATTAATGTATTATATTATGGTAGGATGAAATGGAAATGAATACCTCATCATGGGGTTTTTGTCAAAAAGCTTCACCCTAATATTTTTTTTATCTTAGAGATAGGATAGATTATGATATTGATATGTGAAATCACATTTATGCATTGAAGAAGGGATCACCTACACCATTTGTAAATGTCTAGAATAATTGGAGCTAGTAGATTTACTACTAGTATAATGAATTTAAAAAAAATTATTTAGATATAGTAGATTAAATTCCAATGAATATGGAATATATCTACTTATAGGTATGAACATTAGATTAAAATCTTGAATAATGATGTTGATACTCTAAACAAAAATCTTAATCATGTGTCTTGTTACAAAATAAAACTCTAATTCAGTAGGAGGATTGATATTTAAAATTATTGTCCCGTATTTAGTCAATGATATATATATATGTTCATCATAATCCTACCCCACCAGAAGAACCAATAATTTTTTATGACATGACTAAACTGGTGGGAAACATACTACACCCAACCCTCAGTTCTTATAGGGGAGATTCCACTTTCATGACATTAAATGGTAATGTATGGGTTTTAGTATAGGCCCACTAAAATATTTTTTAGTTCCCATACTATTCACGATTATTTACTATAAGATTCACTATAATTTCAATCATTTTAAACTGAAAATAGAGGGAATGAATGTGCTCACGACTTCTTGGGTAGTGAAACAAATGGTCTGATATGGGGTCGAATATCACCCATATATTCATTTGGAGGAAAGATACATATTTTTTATCTAGAGGATTAAGAATCAATAGAGACCAAAAAAGTCCATTCATAGATATTACATGATACATAGGGAATTATTTTTAAATTTGAAGTTAATATTATCATACCCTTAGGCTCATTTTATGATTAAGTGATCATTGATATTCACTTTTTCTTTCCTTATAGAGTATCTATCTTCACACTTTCTTATGATTATATTATCCAAGTGATGAAGAAAGGTTTTAAATATGATATGTCTATAAAGGGTCTTAGTTAATGTCATGTACATTAATGAAAATATACATTTAACATTTATGGTAAAAACTAAAAAGTGCCTTATTCAGAAAAACACAAGAATATTTATTTTATATATTTTTTAAAAAATAAAATCATTGGTAAAATTAAATTTATTTAATCATTTGGGGAATATTCCATAATGTTATTAAAAAGATATAAAGAAAACATGGACATAAAATATTGAGATTCCCGAGAAAAGAGGAAATAATTTCTATTTTTCTTTAAAAAATCATGATCGTTTTATGTATCGTCGAGACAAAAATGATACGATTACCACAAAATATCAAGAATAAACATAGTAGAATAAATTTAAATGAATTTATCAGATAATGAACATGAAATTTCATCCACATAAATCTGAGTACAAATAATCCCAGTTAAAATGTGATGGAATCAAAAATCCATTCCAAAAAGTTCTAATATCTTCAAAATTTATATAACATCCAAAATCATAAATTTAAAATATTTATTATTATAAAAATTTTTCAAGTAATTTATTATAATATTATATATCATTGAATTGTAAAATTTCAACACTAATTTATTAATTATTCTCTATTAAAACTAATCTTTATAGGTGTTAACTGTTTGATTTCTCATGAGAATTTCGGTTTTGTATTTTCATTCACTATACTTGAACCATATTTCCATAATATCCATAATTTTATTGTAGATATAAATAACAAATATATATTTATTATATTAATAATTATATTTTTTCATAACATATAAATATATAAAAATGAATTACACTATTCTTGGGGATGGTTGGTCATGTGTATGCATGAACGATTTTTTCACTTTTCAACGGTTGGAAAAAATTAAAGGTAACAAATTCAATTATAAAAATTAATTATTTTTTCATATATATCATATATATTCATTAAATATTTCATTATTACCATCAACATAATGAGTAATTGAAAAATTAATCACATCACATATTGGAGGTGGTAGTTCACACATAAGCATGAGCGACGTTGTCATTGGCCAACAGATTTTAAGGATAGAAGTTAGAAATGATATTATAATTAAATAAGACTAATAATTTCTTATATATAATTTATTAAAGTAAGAAACATCATAACTACCATCCATGAAATTTTTTTCTGGAAGATGAAATGTTACTAAATATAGAGGAGGTTTTCCACACATATGCTCGAGTGATACACTGAATTCCCATTTGATGGAATAGAGGTTTGATACCCGTAGTTACATAATGATAATAAAATTCATGATTATTTAGGATGATTAAATTAATATATTATGATGGAAATTTTATATTTATTGGATATAGAATATGAAATAATTAGAAAGAGGTTTACAAACAAACTAACCTCTTCTTTAGTATGCCTCTTTTAGATCCATTCTTAAGGGCTCGTGGAATAATATTTTTTAGAATAAATATACCTATAAATAATTTATAGAGAATTTTAAATGAGAATATAATAGGGGTTGGTAAATATATATGGCTCAATGTGCTATAAATATGATAAACAAGGGGTATCATTTTATAAGTGGTGTAGAGGACACACATATAATATAATTAGATATTAATTTATTATAAATATATTGTCATAAAAAATTATTTTAAGTAGATATTAAATAAAATTAAAATAGTTTATGGAAAAAATACCATCATTTAATTAAATTTAGAAAATATTGGGTGATTTTAAACATTATGGTTTGGTTTATCCCCTTTGTTAAACTATTTTATACTTTAAAGAGGTAATGTCATTTTCAATATTAAAGGGTTTTAATTTTACTTGTGAGTTATCAATTAGCTCATATATGGAATTGGGATGAATGTTTTTACCATTTTGAATCATAAATTTCCTATTCAAATATATTTACAGTTTTTAGATAGTATAATAAAAAATTATTTAACATAAGATATCATTAATGTCAATTTTGACTCTATTTATTTTATTTTTATTAAAAGAAATGATGATATTAATGTAATATGAATATAAACATTTCAAAAATTCATAATATTTTATATTTATATAAAATATTCATGCATTCTATAACATACTGAAAAAATATTATATTTCTATTTTAAAAAAATACATGATTTTTATACTACTTGCACAAGCCCTTGGTTCGTATTCAATAGTCATTTTAAGTAATTATTTCATACCTAAAAATTAATAACAAAAAAACATGATAAAAAATTATATAATATTTAAAATTAAAATATATAAATAAATTCTTCATATTTTAATCCTTATGTTAATATTTTATAGATATTAAATTCAAGAGATTGGTATGTCTGGATTTTAGACCGATAAATTAATATAAATATAATTATCATGGGAGAATGGAATAAAAAGTGCATGTAATTGAATTGGTGATGAATATGGTTGAATTTATTCCATAAAAGAAAATAAATTCATGTTTTGGGTTTATTTTTTGACCTTATCTAATAATGTTCCCCTATTTTACAAAATTTACCCTTACTGAGGTGAAAAATATTTTCCATTGTTAATATTCATAATGAAAAAAATAAAAGGAAAATATATTCCAATAATTAATAATCCTATTCCAAATACAGTAACAATTTTTTTATATTCAATCTCTTTTAGTACTAGAAATATATTTTAATATAAATGAATAAAACACAATGCAATTTTTTTTAGAAAAAGGATTTTTTAATCCTAAAAATTAACTTATATAAAACTAATGAACATTGATGATTAAAATATAACTGATTAAATTAATCTAAACTAAATGTATAATATTTTAAATTATGATTAAATCCAAAATATAATGGGACTATTAAATTATTTTATCTAATTAAAATATATGATTGTATTTTAAAATATTTATTTTTCACTATTCAATGCAAAATCAATAATTTTAGACAAATCAAATCATTTCACCGTAAGATAATTTTAATATGAGGATTTAAATAATTAAATAGTTTTTTCAAAAAAATTTCTAAAATTGGATTGTATAAATTTTATTATTTTCTTAAAAGAATAAAAAAATTCATTTTTTAAGAAAATATATTTTTATAGACTATGAAGAATTTTATAAAAATTGAGTATTTATTTATAATAAATTTCGATTTGTCTAAAAAAATTATATATTTATATTTACTTTTTTTTCCTTATTCACTGCTCAAATTTAATGGCTACAATATAATAGTATACTATATTACAGTTCTCTTAGACTGTGGTGTGCATGAATAGCAAGATATCTATGAAATTTAGTTTATTTTTGAAGAGAAAAATATAATTAATTCTCATGGCCTTACCTTATAAAAGCATTAAAATAAATTTCACCCATAAATTTACATCAACAAAATAGATAATATTAGGATATCACTTTTTTATCACAGCATTAGGTTCCTAAGTAGCTTATTTGATTATCTGATCCCATCAATGAACATAAATGTAGTGAGTAGTCTTGTTTTATAAAACGTTATCTCTATGATCTAATATTTATACTAGTTTCTATTCATATAAAATATTATGATCTATTATTACAATGTCTGAGTTCAGTACAATTGATGGATTAGTGATGCAATTCCCCATGAGAGATATATAGAACATGTAGTGAAGATGAGAGAGGTTCAGTGGAAGCACCAAACAATAATCTAACATCCCTACTTGTTCAATAATCTAAATGGGGAAAATATACCTGGGGATCAATATTAAATTATTTTAGAGTTAGATAACCCTCTTAAATAGTGAAAATCATAACATAACATTCTCACCAAGATGAAATTCACGATTTTAGTAATTATTTCCAACATAAATATTCCATAGATTAAGATTTTATGTGATATGCTAATAAATGGATCTAACTTTGAATACCAATTCATCAACTAGATCAGGTTATAACAGATTTCTTTTTCCAAAATCATTTCATTCCATTTTATTTCAATCGTTCTTCAAATATATTTCTTTATATGGATCTATATGATTACTCTAGGGGAATATATTATTGAAAGAAACCGACTAGAGAAAGCTGTTGATCTCAACCAATATTTAAATTCAATGAAAAATATCTACATATATCATAAAGTGTTTTAATGGTTCTCTAAAAAACCCTATGTATAAAGATGATATGTATTATCTAAAATCAATTATTTATCCAGGACTTATTGAACAATTCATTATAACTTCAAGGTAAACCTATCATACCAATTAGATACAATAAAATTTGGAACTCTAATAAACCATTAAACTTATTTTTTTTATCTTCTATAATTTTTATCATGATAAATAAGTTATTTGGTATAAATTACTGTGATAACATATAACCTAAAATCATTTTTTCCTTTAAATGTTTTGGGGAATAAAAAGAAAAATCCATTGTGGTGTTTTCCTATTTCCATTGTGGTATGGTTAATTGTTATAACATCTCGATTATTTTTTTAATAGCCTAATCTTGGTGACATATAGGGACCAAAGATATATAGTATATAATATACCTCATCTTTTTTTAAACCAGAAATACTTTTTTAGACCTGTATACAACTTTGATCTTATAGAATTAATTGAGAATGTTGAACTATGAGCTTAATCAAATATTTCCTTCTTCAAGTGTGGTTTTTGTGGGACACAAAATTGGTCTCGGAACCTTATCATTCCATCAAAATTATGTTTCATATTGGGAATGTTTATTTACTTCTTTTGAGGCTATCCATGTTCGTTTCATACCTATAATTTTCACATAAATAGATGGTTGAACACTCAATTGAGAAATATAATATTTCACCTATTCTATTAAAATTTATAGATCAAACCTTTTCATGTTTAGAAATAATAGATCATTTGTTATCCACATAAATGATAAGATTTTATGATCCTTTAAACTTATTACATTAGGGACCTTTTTCAGTTTTCAATGGTGGTAATGTATTCAGAAGTCATAATCATTTTTCAGTGAAAACTATCATGTTTGGTGAAAATTAAAAATCCCTCTGAGTGAAAATATATTGTAAAATTTTCCAATTTCTAAATGATACATTTTTCTCCATAAATATAATAAACTCATATATTTAATGAATAAATTCTATATATAATTCCAAATCATTTATGAAGTAATTTTTATCATACACCTTCAATTTTTATGATGTATAATATATAACCATATCATTATGAAAGAGTTTTCATCATACTCCCTTCTTTAATGAATAATCAGATATCATAAATGTTTCTCCACTACATATTAGTTTATGAATATGTGTGATGACTAACCCTCTACTATGTTCTGTTAAATTTTACATACATTAATTTATCTAAAGGAGCATGAGTCTTTTTAGAGTAAACATAGTGAGTGGATTATATTACTATGAGAAATCATAAAAGAAGCATTCATACTATTATTGTAAAATTTTAAAACTAGTAATATTAGTCAGAAGGGTTGGTTTGGGAAAATCATAAAAACATCCATCATTAATGGATCTACAAATTTACCCTCGATTGAGATTATATTACTCATAATGGAAAATTTTATAAAAAAGTCACACTTGCTATATTTTTTATGAAAATTCTCCATTCCATAGGGTCTTTAGTAAAACAATAAAGTGATATTCATGATCTTCCTTAATCATTGAAAATATAAAAAATAATCTATAAACACTACCAAAGACGAATCAATTAAATCCATAAAAAATCTATTGATTAGGTCCCTGAAGACTGTGTGTAATTATTAAGACTAATTAGAATAAATATATATTACTAGTTTACATTACTTGTGTGGAAAGAATTCATTCATATATATTTACTTTTTTTCATAAATTTATTGTATCCAGTTCAAATATCAATCATTTTCAAGTATTGATATCCTTGTAATTGGTCAAAAAATCATTTATATGTGAAGTGGATATGTATTCTTGATTGAGATCATGTTATGTTTCTAATAATCAATGTATATTCTCATTGATCAACGATTATTCTCCATGAAAATAAGAGGTTCACCCAAATGTGACACACTTGGAGGAATAAATCACTTATCATGATTCTCCTAGATTTTCGTCTTCAATTATTCTAACTCAATTAGTATTATTATATATAGAGTATTATAAATAAGATCATCAACAATTGTGTGTTATATTAAAAACTCAACTACAAAAAATTTAGTAAGACTTGTAATATCTTATTGTAGAGTATAAAAACTATAATATAATAAAAATATATTTGTTGTGGATTTTCTTCCAAACCGCCGAAGAAAAAAAACTCATTTTTCATAAGAATAATTACGTAAAAATTGGATGAAATTTATATCATATTTTATGATTTATCATCACCCTGATATACGATCATTGGTTGGTTTATAATTTCAAACATTCCATCCCTTGAGTAGTAAATTACGTGGGATTTAATTAATAAAATCCAAAAAATTACTATGATAACATGAAATTTTAGTATATGGATAATAATTTTTAATTCAAGAGGCATATTACCAAAAACATGAATCAGTGAATAATCATAATCTTGAGATGCGATAATTATTCCATTAAGATTTTTCACTAATGACACAACATCTAACTATTGGGGTTTTTATGAACATCCCAATATATGATTCATGATATAAATAAATTCATATAACTAAGCTCAAATACGATACATAAATATTTGATCATATATGTAACCACCTAAACATAATTTTTATATCATTGACCCCTTTCAAAAACCAAAATGGTTATCATGATTATCATGAATCATTAATTATACTAGTCAATCATGTAAAATCATTTATATGATGTCTAAATCATGAAAACTTATTTTTAATATATGAAACCATGGGTTTATTCTAGAACTTCCATGATCTTCAACCGTTCAAAATTTTCAAAATGGTCAATAAATATAATATATTTTAACCAAAAAATCCCCCTTGAGAGTTTCAAACCAATTATGCAGTAAGGAAGACTCACAATGAAACAAAATCATGGTAGAGATATAATGAACCAGATCTTTTTGGGTTATTACACCTCAAAGAAATTGTTCTAAAACCATACCCACGTATTGCATTCAGAATGTGATATTTTTATAGGAAAATTTCACTCATTTATTTACCATAACATATTATATTCTCCTATATATAAGATTATCCTAAGAGTTCTCACTGATGTTTTATAGTCCCGGATTCTATGAATTACAATACCTATGTCTAATATAAATTGTAGTGACCCATAATTTTCATTCATATATTATATATCTTAATATATTAAGATAAATTTCATATCATTATGATCCACACAACAATTGCAATGTTTTGGTGCCTTTAGAAACATAGATACACAAAAAATGGGTTCATAAGTGATCTACCACACTTCACACTATGTTTTTCATAACTTACACCCTTCTTAGACATATCATACATAAAAAAATTATTCATATCCTTGGTAAAGGAAATAATATAAAGTCTGATTTCATATGATGAATATGTGTATATAGAAGAAGTTTCAATGATTAAATAAACATAACATGAGAATAAGGTATGAGAATTTGAGCTTAATATTTAAAAACCTTATTCTATAAATCATGGATCATAAACTTAAGTAGTGGAATAAATATTTCCAGTTAATAAGACATGAAACATAATGGAATAGATGAAAATGGTCCATGTATAAATAAAATTAACATAAGATATATGTTTTTGGATGAAACGTAATTATTAAAAATCATATCCTTTGTAAGGATTCACTACCAATACTATCATTAGAGATTTTTTTCACTCTGCATTCCATCATATCATTAGTCAAGGTTAACTTACAATATTCTCATAGTTGAAAAGTTCCTATGCTGAATTGGGTTCTCTCCACACTCTAGTGCTTATTTTCTCCTCATATATCCATCATTACATAAATAATTTAGGGGATATATAAATCATATCTGATCCATCACATAATATTTTTTTTCATTCATATGTGTGAAACAAGATCATAAAAATTACTCATAACTGTAAACATGGAAATGAAAGTGGATTTCATAAATATTTCATCATCATAACCAAAAATCTTATAAACAAATAGTAAACACAATATGATTATATTTTATCCCCATTAAATCCTAAGTCCCATCAAATTATTAAATTATAGCATAAAAATTCCATTATAGGATCCCAAAAAGTTTTCTCGGGGAAAATAGCATTTCCTATTTGAAACCACTTCTTTTAAATCTAAAAATTTCCCAAATATTTATGAAAATATATTATTTATAAGAAACATTAAAATTTTAAAATATATCTTCAAATTTTTATTTATTCATGATGGTGGGAAATTCCATTCATGTTGAGTTTTTTTAAATGAATGACTCCATTCACATTTTAAGTAAAAAGTCAGAAGAGCATCTTTTAGAAAATAAAAACATGATTATTTTTAAAAAAATTCATAAAATATAAAATAGATCATTATTAATATTAAAAATAATTATATAATACACAAAAACATTATTAAATACATTTTAGATAAATCATAGTGATGGAATAAATTCATTCCTGACTAAATAAGAAATAATGTTTATTTTTCTAAAAAGAATTCTTGATGATTTTAAGGTCTAGAGGGAAAAAACTATTTATAATACTAGAAGATTACATAAATAACAATATATGAATAAATTTAAAGGAATTAATCTAATAATATCATAAAAGTTACTAAATAGGAAATCAATCTTAAATTGTTCTTATTAAAATGTGATTAAAACATAAATCCCTTACCTCAAGTTTCAGTTACTTTAAAATAAATATAAACTTATATATACTAAACATAATTATCTATATTTATATACTAGAATAATTTAAATACTCATTATTACACTTAATGTTAACTTTTAAACTTACAATTCTTTTTAAACAAAAATTTCTTATTAAAATCATTTTGTTAGGGTGTTTACTATATTCTTTTTCATGATAATTTCCATCGTGTATTTAAAATCCATGTTCATAAATTATGGTTAAATCATATATATAATATTATTCCGGATATAAATATAATATATATTAACTATAAGTATATTTATAGTCATTCATATAATAAATTTAAAGATAAATGAATTACACTGATCGTGGTGGCAGTAAGCCGTATGTATGCTTGAAAATAATTTTCTATTTTCGTCTAATGGAATGAATGAAAGGTAAAAAAATAAACGTTACAAAAAATATTTATGATATATTATATATCATACATATTCCCTTACTCAATCCACATTTTCATCCATGTAAAGTAGAATTGAAAAACTAATCACATCGCTTCGTAGAGGTGGTAGTCCACACGTACACATGAGAGACATTATCATTTTTATATGGATGCCGAGGTAAGAAGGTAGATTTGATTTTATAATTATATAAGTATAAATATTTTTAAAATAGTATTTATAAATATAAAACCTATCATAATTTTCATACTTGAATGATGGTGACTAATTATGTATTTAATATGTACCTGTAGGTGGTAGTCCACATGTATGAAGGATCGATACTCTCACTTCTAATTTGATGTAATAGAGGATGGATATTGGTTGTTTAATAATAATAATAATAATTTACTATATTTTGGATAGTGATTTAATTATTTTATGATTAATATCATTTATTTAGAGATGGATGAATAAGAAAAACTTATGTAGTGGTCGGGTAGGATGATTACCTTTTATATGGAAGTCTTCCTTTATATTCTTTTTAAGGACCCTTTTAATGGAATTTTATGATTAAAAGTATCACTAAAATGTGTCATGGTATTTATATAAATTAAATCTTGTAGGTTTTTGTCTAGATGGATGTATTGAAGTGGTGTAACGAAGAGAAATGATGTTTGTCTATTTAAAAGTGGGGGAGAGAACAAACATGGAATTTTTTAGAAGGATAAAATATAATAATGTAATTGTCACGAAAAATGAATACCAATTACCATAATGTCAAAAAAATAAAATATATGGTTTAAATATAATCATATAATGGTATTAATATATTTTTTTGTGTCATTTTTAACATTATCATTCGGTTTCACCCCTTAATTAAGTTATTTTATCGTTAACTTTTTAGAGGCTTTTTAATATTAAATGTGTATAATTTTATTCAAAATTTATCAATTATATCATAAATAGACAAGGGTGGATATTTTATACTATTTATTATAATAAATGAATTCTTATAATTTATTAATGATTTTTAATATTTTTTTCAAAATTATTATTTAACATAAATTTCCATTAAAATAAATTTTGACACTATTCATTTAATTCAAATTTAAAGACATGAAGGTATTATTGAAATTCAAATATAAAAAATTTACACAGCCCTATCATATTATATAAAACCAAAAAAAAATCAATGGAACTATAATTCACCCATCCAATAATACTTTTAGAGTTTAAAAAAATACTTAAATCATTTTCCTACTACTTGCACAAGTAGTGTATTAGCATTGTGTGAGCATTCAAGGTAATTATTTAATATCTAAAAATTAAAAATAAATTACCATTAAAAATAATAATTAATATCTATAATTAATATTTAGAACCAAAATTATCTTCTTTTCAGCCTTATGTAAAACATTTACCGATATTAAATTCAATATATGGGAATATTGGAATTTTCATTTTTGAGGATAATAAAATTTCATTATCAAGGGAAAATTGAACCAAAATTACAAGTCTATGGTAGAATTTATTAAATAAAATAAAATAATGTATTGTTTTGGTTTTATTTTTAGAACATATCCTTGAGGTCTAACCTTATTTTATCCATTTTACCCTTACTATGGTGAAAAATATTTGACACGGATACTATTAAAATGACAAAAAATAAATTGAAGTTATTTAATAAATTTAGAACTATTGATTCAAATTATGGTATCCTTTTTCCAATCACAAATATCAAGAAGTTTCTGAAATCAATTTTAATATAAATTCATATAATTCGTTGTATTTTTTCTTTAAAGGTGTGTTTAAAGAATAAAAACTAACATATATAAAAAATGAATATTATTAATTCATGTGGACTCAATTAAATTAGTCAAAATAAAATAATTCCAATATAAATTTCATAAAAAACATAAAATATAATTGGGGTATTAATTAATTTATTGAATGAAAATAAATTTTTATATTTGAAAATATATACATTTCACTAATCACTGGAAAATCAATCCTTCTAGAAAAAATTCAAAATTTCCACAGAGTTTATTTAGATATGACCATTTAAGAATTAAAAATCATTTATTCGTGTAAATTTTATAAATTTACTACATATTTATTTTATTATTTTATTATAAAAAGTAACAAAAACCATTTCTAAGGAAACATGTATTTTTCAATAATATAACGTATTTACTAAAAAATTGAGTACTTTTTTATCAATATTTTTTCTTACAAATTTAATCATATTTTTGAAAACCATTTCTATTCCCATAAACTCTACCAATTTAATTTCATGGTTATAATGGTTTAAAATATTATCATTCATTTAGACACGGGTTATCTCATATAACACGATATCGAAGAAATTAAGTTTATTTAAAGACAAAAATTTCATGAAGTCTAGCAGTGTTACAATATAGATGCTTAAGTTTTTATGTGGAAAAAATATGATTGGCATCTAGTATATATATAGGATATAGAATATGATTTTTTTCATCACAATATTTTTGTTGAGGGAATTAGTTTGACATTAACACTTCAATATCCCATATTTGAAAACCTTCAAAGTGGACGTGGGAGTAATGCAGACATGATATTATTCTTGTCCCTGGTTGAGATAGGCATCCTATGAGTCATTATACTTATGAAGGCTGGTTCATACACATTCTAGATAACATTCATTACCATATTTATGTATGACGGAGAATATGTGAGCTATTTTTAATTAGGGAGTTTGTAATATACTCATGGTTTGAATGAATTGTACTCCTCAATGTAGTAAAAAAACATACCATGCCATATTTCTTTCGTCCTTTATAGAGTTGGAGAGGAGATATGCTGATACTTTTAGGGTCCATGGTAATAGTTAAATTTTAATTTTACTATGCATGGATGATGGATTATCCATATTTTTGGCATTATACAGTTTGGACATGTACTTGTGGAGTAGGGATAAGACAATGCTTTTGTTAAACCAATGGGGATGTCATGAATGTTCCATGATATTGGTTGGTGGGATATATTGTAATGCCCCGACCCTAGTTACCTAGAGTCAGTGCATTGTTACGTTACATTGGCATGATCACAAGAAAGATCAAATCTCGAAAGACCGATTAGTTTAGTAGCCTTGGAAACACTAGATATATTCATAATGTTTTACATTACATCATAAAAATGAAAACTACAACAACATAGTCTCTATAGTCTACACTCTTATCCCCTCATACGATCCCTAGTGGTCATTCATAATTTACTTCTTCACATCCTGGGAAAAATAAAACATAGAAAAGGGGTTAGCTCAAATGCCCAGTAAGGATAACAATATAGCGGAAACCTTCATAAATAAGAATAAACATTTAAGGCAATGTATAACTAAAACAAAATCCTTTTAAACTTGAACTTCAACATAGTATGGCAAAAATAAAATGAAATAATTCCATTTACTTATTCACGTTGATATTCTACTAATCGAATAATCACAAGCAATATCAATAACCACTTTCAAAATGATGGAATTCATAATTCCAGACTATCATAACCACATAGCCAAGGCCTCGTGCCAAGACTACAATACGATTTTGTCAAGGCCTTGTGCCAAGACACTAGTTTTTCTCATGAGACCTACCGATGTATCGAGGAGATATATCAGGCTCCACCTGTCACTTATTATGTCTAGTTCATTCCTCATATGAACAGGTTTAAACATAACATAAGCATTCATATTAAAACTAACATACGAAATGTCAATACTTTCTAAATAAACCATGAATGGTATAAAAATAATACATCCGCAATCAAACATATAACAAAACCATCAATACAATATGGATGTTTTGTATCATAATAAATCAACTCCAAATAAACTTAAAATCCATCAAAGGATGTTGACATAGATGAAATCAAAACACTTTTTAGAGAAATATCTCTTCATATTTTCAAATAATTTAATAGTAACATAATTATAAAATAAAACATTTACTTTGAAAATTTTCTTATAAGCTTGTAAGGGAAGCTTCGACAATTTTATAATGGTGAAAAATAGCCGCACCACTGTATAAGTTAAAAAAACACTCTTACCTTAATTATGTCGAAAAGGTTAAAAATGAACTTGTTTGGAAAATGACAGAAAGATTCATTTATAAACCTCTTATAAAAGGTCAAAAAAGGGTATAAATGACTTCAAACCATATTCTTGTAAATAGTAAAAATGTTTTGAAATACATTTTTATGAAACATGGATGTGGATGATAAAGAAATCCCAGTAGATTATTACGTATAAACAACCTCGGATAATGAAGAGATTACGAAATAAACCCTTACCTTTTACTTTTCCTTGGTTGGGCTAGGTTAACCTCATGTATAATGCTAAAATAATTGTTATTAAATTATACAAGATTCATATATATTAATATGATATCATATATGATCTTTTAACATTGCTTTGTTAATAATATTTTAGAATTATCATTGTTTCAGGTGTTAAATTACTTGTTTTTTTTACATGTTTTGTTACCTAAGCCATGTTTTTCATGGATAGGTTGTATCTTAATCATATACAGAATTATATCAAGTCCTTAGATACTATTATTAATCATCAAATGAGAATTAGACTTGAATGGATGCGATGGAGAATGAATCTCATCGCGATCGTGGAGACGGTAGTCCGTATGTACGCACAAGCGACAATATCGTTCTATTGATATTAAAATAATATTCAATTGGATGGTATATCATATATACAGAATAAATATCATGTTATATTTATTATTTACATAATTACACAACATTATTATACCCATCCAAATAATAATTTATTGAATAACAATTACACCACGACGTCGAGACGGTAAACCGTACGTACGCACGTATGGTGACATGTTATTCAAAGGATGGATAGAATACTGAATATGATTGTACCATATTTATAATAATATCACAGTATATATAAGATACTTGAGTTATTATTTTATAATGGTAATAACAAATAAAGAAGAAGTGGAAGAAGAAAGGAACTTGAAAAAGGGTGGTGAAATCATTACCTCCTCTTCGGGTTCTTTCTTTTGATTTGATCAAAAGGGCTCCTTAGGTTGACTTTATGACTAAAGTAAGGCCTCTAGGATGAATTGATGGAAGTTGAAAGAGTATTTGGGCAGAGTTTGGATGAAAAAATTGGCTTTTAAGATGTGAATTAATGAGAAGGGGGAGTTCCCTTTTATAAGAGGGGTGAGGGGCACCCTTGGAAAAGCTAGAAATATTATTTTATAATAAATTCATATTTGATTTCTAATGGCTCCAAAGTGAATTATTTAAAGTTTAAGGTGGGGATGGGTCTAAAACCACCCAACCAATAGAATTTAGATAGGTTTGGGTCATTATATTAACCTTATCTTTTACTGTTTTAACTCTTAGTTAATTAGTTTGACACTCACCATGTCACTTTGTATTTTTATATTGTATAGTTAATAAACATACTATATAACACCAAGCGATCCCCAAGTGGTCCATTAATCAAACACCTATCATGATAGAAGTCTCCTGGAAGAACCTTAGATTTTTAGTAATTGAATATCAATTAATAATATAATATTTGTTTTAAAAACTTTTTTATGTCAAATTTGACACTATTTGGAAAATTGATATTTGTGAAAATCATAACAGAATGATTACTTCGAAAAAAGTTAATTAAATAAATACTAACATTTCATATTAACCTATAAAATTAGTTTAACTCATAATAAGTCTCAAATTATATTTATTTGGGTATTTATAAAATCATTTATTTTAATTTTTCACTATTATGGTAATTACTGCATCATCATTGTGTCATAAATAAATTAAGTTATTTAATGTCTAAAAATTATAAATAAAATATCATTATTTAGGAACTGTATTTACCTTTCTAATGAATATTTACAATCGAATGTATCTTATGTATAACCCTACATTAAAAGTGATTTAGTAAATAAACATTAATTTTAACTCTTTTAACTCTTCTTTGAATTAAATAATAATAAATGTCCTAATCTAATCCAAGTGGACCTAAATGATAATATTTTATTCCTAAGGTATTTTGGTCGAATTAAGCTTATCCAATAGAATTAGGACATATGTTAGGATAATATTAATATCATGTTTACCCTTAATTACCCTATTTACTTTTAACCGTCGTAAATAAAAGTAAAAAGTTACTATTCATCAAAAATTATTTTCATCTCAATTGACCACATTTTAGTCCTTGTCATTAACCGTGTCTCTCGTATTTTCAAAATTCCACTTATAGAAGCGGTAAAATTATGTTTTAAGAAAGATTCAGTTTTTTTAACTACCACTTAGTGGTTTCGCTATTCATAAAAAAATTGAAGTTTTTCAGAAAAATACCAAAAATTCAACCTAGTCTAATTTCGATATTCCAAATCCAAAAATGAAGTCTAATTTGAAAAATAAAATTTATAAATTTCAAAAAGTGGGTATTACTATTCATAATGTCTAGTTTGATTGGTTGTGGTGTGTTAGAACTCGATATTGCGTACAACACACGCTATTGCATTATTCAAAGAGAAGCGTACCGTAGAAGCTTGGGGTGTTACATTCTCCCCTCCTTCAAATAATTTCGTCCTCAAAATTTCTAAGATACTACCACATGAAAAGACTCGGTTGGTTCTTCATCATAAGTTCCTCAGGTTCCCACGTTGCCTCTTCCATCTTATGGTTTCTCCACTAGACTTTTACCAGACAAGTCGTCCGGTTTCTCAGTACTTGTTCTCTTGTATCAAGAATCTTGATTGACTCTTCGCAATAAGACAGATCAGGTTCCAGTTCTAATTCCTTATAGGGGAGTAAATGCGTTGGGTCGAGCATGTATTTCCTCAACAGTGATACGTGGAACACATCGTGAACTTTGGAGAGACTTGGAAGCATTGCCAATCGGTAAGCTACAACCCTAATTCATTCTAGAATTTCGAAAGGTCTGATGTACCTGGGACTCAATTTACCTTTCTTACCAAAACGTATGACTCACTTCCATGGAGATACCTTCAGAAAAACATGATAACCGACTTGAAATTCCAAATCCTTCCTTTGATAATCGGCATAGCTCTTCTGCCTACTTTGGGCTGCTTTGATATGGTTTTTGATTACCTTCACCTTTTCCATCGTTTCCTCCACTAGTTATGGGCCTACAAGTTTTCTTCCACCAACTTCATCCCAAAATGTTGGTGTGAAACATCTCTTTCTGTATAATGCTTCATATGGTTCCATATGAATACTCGAATGGAAGCTATTGTTATAGGAAAATTCTACCAGAGGTAAATATTGATCCCATATACCCTGAAAGTCAAGTGGGCAGGATCTCAACATGTATTCTAAGGTTTGAATAGTTCGTTCTGATTGTCCATCTGTTTGAGGGTGGTAGGCAGTGCTCAAATGAAGTTCAGTATCCAAGGCTTTCTGAAGACTTTTCCAGAATCTTGAAGTAAAACTGGGATCACGATCAGAAACAATCGATATGGGTACTCCATGAAGTCTCACAACTTCATCAAAATATAGTCCTTCTAGATGTTCCAGTGGTAGATCTTCTCATATAGAAAGAAAATGTGATGACTTGTTAAGACGATCAACAATAACCCATATTGCATCATTCCTTCTAGGAGTCTTTGGTAGTCCCATAACAAAGTCCATCGTGATATTATCTAATTTCCACTCCGGTTTGGGAAGAGTTTGCATGACTCCTCCAGGCTATTGCCTTCCAGCTTTCACTTGTTGACAAACCATACATATTGACACAAAATCAACAATCTCCCTCTTCATGTTGTCCCATCGAAAATGTTCCTTCAAATCTCTATACATTTTGGGGCTCCCAGGGTGTATAGAGAAATTGGAACTATGAAAATCATCCAGCAATTCCATTTTTAGATCAGGTTTATCGGGAACAAAAAAGTCTCTTTCCGAATTTCAAAATTCCTTCTTCATACACAAAGTCTCTCAATCTCCCATCATTCACAGCTTTAATCTTCTTTTGAAATTCTTCATCATTGGTCTGAGAACTCTTAATACATTCTAGTAAGATGGTTTGGAATCCATTTGAAAAAGAATTGATTTTTCACCTTCCCTGGTTATTCCCATTTCCATCTTCACTAGATCCATGAAAATTGGATCCCTTTAAATTCTCATATTGTTCAAAACTCCATGGTCTTTTCTGCTCAAAGCATCTGCCACCTAGTTTGCTTTCCTCGAGTGGTAGTGTATCATGCAATCATAATCCTTGAGTAATTCAAGCCATCTCCTTTTCCTCATGTTATGTTCATTTTGTGAGAAAATATAATTCAAACTCTTGTGATCAGTATAAATCTCACATTTTTCACCATAGAGGTATTGCCTCCATATCTTCAAGAAAAGATCACTGCTGCCAACTCGAGATCATGAGTTGGATAGTTTTGTTCATGAATTTTCAACTTTCGTGATGCATAGTCAATAACCCTATCGTTCTGCATAAGAACACAACCAAGTCCTTTCTTCGATGTATCACTATAAATAATGAACCCATCATTCCCTGATGGTAGAGTCAATATAGGAGCATTGACTAATCTTCTCTTCAGCTCTTCGAAAAATTCTTCACACTCTTTTGTCCAAACAAATTTACGCCCTTTACGTGTGAGCTTCGTTAATGGGTTAGCCAATCGGGAAAAATTAGGGACAAAACGTCGATAATAACCTTCCAAACCAATAAAAATGCATACCTCAGTTATAATCGTAGGTGATGGACATTCTTGGATTTCCTTGGTCTTAGAAGGATCAATAGAGATTCCATCATTAGAGACAATATGGCCAAGAAAAGAAATATCCTGATGCCAGAATTCTCACTTGCTAAACTTCCCATATAATTCATTTCTTCTCAGAGTCTTCAGGATAATGTGCAACTGAATTTCATGATATTCATAGATTTTAGAGTATACCAAGTGATCATCAATAAATACCACCACAAATTCATCGAGATATTCCATGAAAACTCTATTCATCTGATCCATGAATATAGAGGGTCCATTAGTCAATCCAAAAGGCATTACTGTAATCTCGTAATGCCCGTACCTAGTTCGAAATGCTGTCTTCGGAAGTTCTTCCTTCTTCACACACAACTGATGGTATCCAGATCGAAGGTCAATATTTGAAAAGTATTGAGCTCCATGAAGTTGGTCAAATAAATCATCAATGTGAGGTAAGGGATACTTGTTCTTTATTGTTATAGCATTGATCTCCCTATAGTCGATACATAACCTCATAAATCAATCTTTCTTTTTAACAAAAAGAATAGGGGCTCCCCATGTATAAAAACTAGGGAGAATAAATCCCTTATTACTCAATTCCTATAGTTGTTTCTTAATTCAAATAATTCTATAGTTGCCATTCTATAAGGTGTCTTCGATATAGGCCTTGATCCAGGAATTAAATCAATGGAAAACTCAACTTCTCGTTCTGGTGGATGTCCAGGTAAATCTTCCTGAAACTCTTCTACATATTCTTTCATAATAGGTACATCTTCTATTTGAACATTCATTTCCTCACCCACAGCCATTTCATCCTATTCCTCCCCAATAATTGAATTTAGTTGAGCTACTGGGGGTGGATCTAGATAAGAATTAGGTGGTGACGATTCTGCTATAAAGATAAGGTGTTCCTTATCATCATCATCAAAAATCGTAACCTCCTTCTTCTTACAATAAATCATCGCATCATGGTATGAAATTCAATCCATACCGAGGATTATATCAAACTCAATCATAGGTATGACGATGAGATCAGCGGATAAAGAACATTTATGTTCTCTAATGGGGACTGATTCACAAAACATTGTTGCAATGATACTTCCCTTAAGAGTTTTAACTGAAAAATCCCTTGTTAAATCAAATTGGAAATATCAATTTTTCTTAACAAACTGGGAGGAAATTAAACAATGCAATGATCTAGAATCAAATAATGCATTTTCTAAACTTGAGGAAACCATTAAATTACCTGCCACCACGTCTTTCAGAGCTTCTACCTCGACAGTAGTGATAACATAAGCTTGGCCTTGATCCCTTGACCTTTTCTGAGGTAAGTTACTCTGACTCTTAGGACATTCATTTGCATAATGTCCCATCTCCCTTCAATTGTAACACTGAACATCGGTAGCTTCCTTCTTCCCTTTTCAATCACGAGCTTGGTGGCCTTTTTCACCACACTTGTAACAGACACCCATTCCCTTCAAGCAAGTATCAGGGTGTTTCTTCCCACATTTACCACAAGATGGATATTCAAACTTTCTCTTCTTCCCCTTATTTCCATTCCCAGATTGATCAGAACATCTCTTCTTATCTTGTTTTGCATTAAAGTCATAAGGCGTAGAAAATTCTTTTTCTGTCTTGATAGCACATGAGACAATGTCTTCATACGACGAGAAGGATTGTGAGACTAATGCTCAATGGATAAAAGGTTTTAACCCATCAAAGAAATGATCAATCTTACTTCTTGGGTTAGGTATATAATCTCCAGCATACCTTTCTGACCTTGTAAAGTTAGCCTCATACTTTGCGACATTCTCATCCTCCTTTTATCTCAGACATAGAAATTTCCTTTCCATATCTGCTCGATGGTCGCGAGGAAAGTATTTTTCTAATACTAGATCTTTGAACTCCCTCCATTCCATATTTGATACTTCATCATATTCATTCATGTATTGAATCCATGACCACCATTGATCAACATCTCTAGTGAACCAGTAAACTGCCATGATAACTTTTTCCTTTTCACTACTTCCTAAAGCCTAAAATATTTTCTCTTGGGAACTTATCCATTTCTCAGCTACTAATAGATTTTTACTCCTATTTAAAGTTGGTGGTTGCTGCCTCATGAAGCGATCTAACATTGATCCTCCACACTGTGGATCAGGGTGCTCCAATTGTGTAAGGTTATTATTCATAACCCGAGTGAGTTGTCCTAGTATGATGATTAGCTGATCGGCACCAATTGCATCACCAGCTCCACTATAATTATCTTGAGCAAGAGGGAAATCCCTACATGGAGTATGTGAATTGATACTGTTTCCATTTCTTCCACTAGAAACCATCTCTAAACAATGGCATTAACTAGATTAGTTTGTGAATCAAAATACATAATTCCATACTTATAAAACACTTAACATAAATTGAACTATTTATGGATATAATCCATAATCATAAAAATGTTTTTTTTGAGGAAGTATATACTCATAAACCCTTCATAATAGTTTGTAATGAAAATGAGAATTATCCTAAGCATATCCCCCAGGAGTGTCGTAACCAAGAGTGCATCAAGGCTCGTTATCGTGCACCAGTTCATGTTCGAGACTAGCTCAAAGTAGTGTTTTCGGGTTTTACCCCTAGGTACACATGTGCCAGAGCCGCCTCTACCTGCTCGTATCTAGACCGGGATGTATTGCTCGGAATACTCACAAAATCTCTACAATACCAAAATTATAGAAAGTTCTTCTATACAAATCCTCAAAGTCCATCTTAAATCTATGTGATCTAATAAGAGTTTATCTAAATCTAGCTTCTAAGGTTTGTACTAAACTTCCTCTGATACCAACTGTAACTCCCCGACCCCAAATACCTAGAGTCGGTGCATTGTTACATAACATTAGAATGATCACAAGAAAGATAAATTCTCGAAAGACTGATTGGTTTAGTAGCCTTGGAAACACTAGATATATTCATAAAGTTTTACATTACATCATAAAAATGAAAACTATAACAACATATTCTCCATATTTTACAATCTTATCCCCTCATACTATCCCTGCAGGTCATTCATAATTTACTTCTTCACATCTTGGGAATAATAAAACATAGAAAAGGGGTGAGCCCAAATGCCCAGTAAGGATAACAATATAGCAGAAACTTCATAAATAAGAATAACCATTTAAGGCAATGTATAACTAAAACAAAAGCCTTTTAAACTTGAACTTTAACATAGTATGGCAAAAATAAAATGAACAATTGCATTTACTTATTCAAATGGATATTCTACTAATCGAATAATCACATGCAATATCAATAACAACATTCATAATGATGGAATGAACAATGACAGACTATCATAACCACATAGCCAAGGCCTCGTGCCAAGACTACAATAAGATTTTTTCAAGGCCTTGTGCCAAGAAACTATTTTTTCTCATGAGACCTACCGATGCATCGAGGAGCTATATCAGGCTCCACCCGTCACTTATTAAGTCCAGTGCATTCATCATATGAACAGGTTTAAACATAACATAAGCATTTGTATGAAAACTAGCATACGAAATGTCAATACTTTCTTCATAAACCATGAATGGTATAAAAATAACACATCCACAGTCAAACATATCACAAAACCGTCAACAAAATATGGAAGTTTTGTCTCATAATAAATCAACTCCAAATAAACATAAAATCCATCAAAGGATGTTGACATAGATGAAATCAAAACTCTTTTTAGAGAAATATCTCTTCCTATTTTGAAATCATTTAAGAGTCACATAATTATAAAATAAAATATTATATTTGAAAATTTTCTTATAGGATTTTATGGGAAGCTTTGATGATTTTATAATGTCAACAAATAGCTGCACCTGCCGTATATGTTAAAAAAACACTCTTACCGTAATTCTATCGAAAATGTTAAAAAGAACCTTGTTTGGAAAACGATGGAAATATTCCTTTATAACCCTATTATAAAATGTCAAACAAGGGTATAAATGACTTTAACCCATATTCTTGTAAATAGTAAAAATGTTTTGAAATACATTTTTAAGAAACATGGATGTGGATGATAATGAAATCCTAGTAGGCTATTATGTATAAACATCCTCGGATAATGATGAGATTGAGAAATAAACCCTTAACTTGTACTTTTCCTTGGTTGGGGTAGGTTAACCTCCTGTATAACGGTGAAATAATTGTTATTAAATTATACAAGAATCAAATATATTAATATGATATCATATATGATTGTTTAACATTGCTTTGTTAATAATATTTTAGAATTATTGTTGTTTCGGGTGTTAACTTAATCGTTTTCTTTTATATGTTTTGTTATATAAGCAATGTTTTCCAGGGATAGGTTGTATCAAAATCATATCCAGAATGATATAAACTCTTTAGATACTATTATTAATCATCAAATTAGAATTAGACTTGAATGGATACGATGCAGAATGAATCTCATCACGTTCGTGGAGACGGTAGTCCGTACGTACGCACGAGCGACAATATCATTCTTATGATATTAAAATAATATATAATTGAATGGTATATCATATATATAGAATCATTATCATGTTATATTTATTATTTTCAGGAATTACACATCATTATTATACCCATCCAAATAATAATTTATTGAATAACAATTACACCACGACGTGGAGATGGTAAGCCGTACGTACGCACGTATGGTGATATGTTATTCAAAGGATTGATAGAATACTGAATATGGTTGTACCATATTTATAATGAAATCACAATATATATAAGATACTGGATTTATTATTTTATAATGGTAATAACAAAGAATGATGAAGTGGAAGAATAAAGGAACTTGAAAAACGGTGGCGAAATCATTACCTCTTCTTCGGGTTCTTCCTTTTGATTTGATCAAAAGAGCTCCTTAGGTTGGATTTATGACTAAAGTAAGGCATCTAGGATGAAGTGAGAGAAGTTTAGAGAGTATTTGGGTAGAGTCTGTCCGAGCCAAATGGCTTTGAAGGTGTTAATTAATGAGATGTGGGAGTGCCCTTTTATAAGATGGGTGAGGGGCACCTTTGGAAAAGCTTGAAATATTATTTTATAATAAATTCATATTCGGTTTATAATGGCTCCAAAGTGTACTATTTAAAGGTTAAGCTGGGATGGGTCGAAAACCACCCAATAAATAGAATTTAGACAGGTTTGGGTCATTATATTAACCTTATCTGTTAGTTTTAACTCGTAGTTAATTAGTGTGACACTTACCATGTCACTTTGTATTTTTATATTATATAGTTAATAAACTTACTATTTACCTCCAAGAGATCCCAAAGTGGTCAATTAATGATACACCTATCATGTTATATGTCTTTTGGCCAAACCTTAGACTTTTAGGAATTGAATATCAATTAATAATATAATATTTGTTTTAAAAACTCCTTTATGTCAATTTTGACACTATTTGGATACATGATTTTTTTGAAAATCATAATAGAATGATTAATTCGAAAAAAACAATAATTAAATCAATCCTAAGATGTCATATTAATCTATAAAATTATCTTAACTGATAAAAAGTCTCAAATTATATTTATTTGGGTATTTATAATATCAATTATTTTAATTATTCACTATTATGGTAATTTCTACATCATTATTGTGTCATAAATAAATTAAATTATTTACTGTCTAAAAATTATAAATAAAATATCATTATGTTGTAAATATTTTTAGCTTTCTAATGAATATTTAAAATAGAATTTATCGTATGTATAACCCTATATTAAAAATGATTTATTAAATAAACATTGATTTTAACTCTTTTAACTCTCCTTTGATTTAAATAATAATAAATGTCCTAATCTAATCCAAGTGGACCTAAATGATAATATTTTATTCCTAAGGTTGTTTTTGGTTGAATTAAGGTTATCCAACAGAATTAAGACATTTGTTAGCATAATATTAATATCATTTTTATCCTTAATTACCTTATTTACTTTTAACCGTGGTAAATAAAAGTAAAAATTACTATTCACCAAAAATTATTTTCATCTCAATGAACCACATTTTATTCCCCGATATTACCCATGTGTCTCAGATTTTCAAAATTCCACTCACAGAAGCGGTAAAATTATGTTTTATGAAAAATTCTGTTTTTTTAACTACCACTTAGTGGTTTCACTATTCATCAAAAAAATGAAGTTTTTCAGAAAAATACCAAAACTTTTCCCTAGGATAATTTCAATATTCCGAATCCAATAATGAAGTCCATTTTGAAAAATAAAATTTATAAATTTCAAAAAGTGGGTATTACAATTCATAACGACTAGTTTGAATGGTTGTGGTGTGTTAGAACTCGATGTTGCGTACAACACACGCTATTGCATTATTCAAAGAAAAGCGTACCATAGAAGCTTGGGGTGTTACATTCTCCCCTACTTCAAATAATTTCATCCTTGAAATTTCTAGAATACTACCGCATGAAAAGACTCGGGTGGTTCTTCATCATATGTTCCTTGGTTTCCCACGTTGCCTCTTCCGTCTTATGGTTTCTCCAGAAGAATTTTACCAGACAAGTCGTCCGGTTTCTCAGTACTTTTTCTCTCATATCAAGAATCTTGATGGGCTCTTCACAATAATATAGCTCAGGTTCCAGTTCTAATTCCTCAGAGGTGAGTACATGTGTTGGGTTGGTCATGTATTTCTTCAACAAAGATACGTGGAACACATCGTGAACTTTGGAGAGACTTGGCGGCATTTCCAATCGGTAAGCTACAGCCCCAGTTCGTTCAAGAATTTCGAAAGGTTCGATGTACCTGGGACTCAATTTACCATTCTTACCAAAATGTATGACTCCCTTCCATGGAGATACCTTCAGGAAAGCATGATCACCGACTTGAAATTCCAAATCCTTCCTTCGATTATCGGCATAGCTCTTCTGCCTACTTAGGGATTCTTTGATATGTTTTTGGATTACCTTCAACTTTTCCATCATTTCCTCCACAAGTTCTGGGCCTACATGTTTTCTTTCACCAACGTAATCCCAACAGGTTGGTTTGCGACATCTCTTTTCGTATAATGCTTCACATGGTGCCATATGAATATTTGAATGGAAGCTATTGTTATAGGAAAATTCTACCAGAGGTAAATATTGATCCCACATACCCTTAAAGTCAAGTGAGCAGGATCTCAACATGTCTTCTAAGGTTTGAATAGTTCATTCTGATTGTCCATCTATTTGAGGGTGGTAGGCAGTGCTCAAATGAAGTTCAGTATCCAAGGCTTTCTGAAGATTTTTCCAGAATCTTGAAGTAAAACGAGGATCACGATCAGAAACAATCGATAGGGGTACTCCATTAAGTCTCACAAATTCATCAATATATAGTCTTGATAGACGTTCCAGTGGTAGATCTTCTCTTAAAGCAAGAAAATGTGCTGACTTGGTAAGACGATCTACAATAACCCGTATTGAATCATTCCTTCTAGGAGTCTTTGGAAGTCCCATGACAAAGTCCATAGTGATATAATCCCATTTCCACTCCGGTATGGGAAGAGGTTGCATGACTCCTCCAGGCTGTTGCCTTCCAGCTTTCAGTTGTTGACAAACCATACATCTTGACACAAAATCAGCAATCTCCCTCTTCATGTTGTCCCACTAAAAAAGTTCTTTCAAATCTCTATACATTTTGGTCCTCCCAGGGTTTATGGATAAATTGGTACTATGAGCATTATCTATAAATTCCATTTTTAGATTAGGTATATTGGGAACACAAAGTCTCTTTCTGAATTTCAAAATACCTTCTTCATACAAAATGTCTCTCAGTCTCCCATCATTCACATATTTAATCTTCTTTTGAAATTCTTTATCATCGGTCTGAGAAATCTTAATCCTTTCGAGTATAGATGGTTTGGCAACAATTTGAAAAATCATCGATGTTTCACCTTCCCTAGTTATTCCCATGTCCATCTTCACTAGATCCATGAAAATTGGATCCCTTTCAATTCTCATATTGTTGAAAACTCCATGGTCTTTTCTGCTCAATGCCTCTTCCACCTTTCTTTCTTTCCCTGAGTGCTAGTGTATCATGCAATCTTTATCCTTGAGTAATTCAATCCATCTCCTTTGACTCATGTTATGTTCTTTTTCTGAGAAAATATACTTCAAACTCTTGTGATCAGTATAAATCTCACATTTTTTCACCATAGAGGTAGTGCCTCCATATCTTCAAAGAAAAGATCATTACTTCCAACTCAATATCATGAGTATGATAGTTTTGTTTATTAATTTTCAACTATCGTGATGCATAGGCAATAACCCTATCGTTCTGCATAAGAACACAACCAAGTCCTTTCTTCGATGCATCACTATAAATAACGAACCCATCATTCCCCGATGGTAGAGTCAAATAGAGCATTGACTAATCTTCTCTTCAGTTCTTAGAAACATTATTCACACTCTTTTGTCCAAACAAATTTAACCCCTTTACGTGTGATCTTCGTTAATGGGTTAGAAAATCGGGAAAAAGTATGAACGAAACGTCGATAATAACCTGCCAATCCAATAAAACTGTGTACCTCAGTTATACTCGTAGGTGCTGGCCATTCTTGGGTTGCCTTGGTCTTAGAAGGATCAACAGAGATTCCATCTTTAGAGACAATGTGGACAAGAAAAGAAATCTCATGAAGCCAGAATTCACACTTTCTAAACTTCCCATATAATTCATGTCTTCTTAGAGTCTTTAGGATGACGCGCAAGTGATTTTCATGATCTTTGTAGCTTTTGGAGTATACCAAGATATCATCAATAAATACCACCACAAATTCATCGAGATATTCCTTGAAAACTCTATTCATCAGATCCATGAATACAGAGGGTGCATTAGTCAATACCAAAGGCATTACTGTAAACTCGTAATGCCCGTACCTGGTTTGAAATGCTGTCTTCGGAATGTCTTCCTTTTTCACACACAACTGATGGTATCCAGATCGAAGGTCAATCTTTGAAATGTTTTGAGCTCCCGGAAATTGGTCAAATAAATCATCAATGTGAGGCATGGGATACTTGTTCTTTATTGTTATAGCATTAATCTCCCTGTAGTCGATACATAACCTCATAGATCCATATTTCTTTTTAACAAAAAGAACAGGGGATCCCCATGGAGAAACACTAGGGCGAATAAATCCCTTATTACTCAATTCCTCTATTTGTTTCTTTAGTTCAACTAATTCTACAGTGGCCATTTTATAAGGGGTCTTCGATATAGGCCCTGATCCAGGAATTAAATCAATGGAAAACTCAACTTCTCATTCTGGAGGATGTCCAGGTAAATATTACGGAAACACATCTACATATTCTTTCACAATAGCTACATCCTCTATTTGAACATTCCTTTCCTCACCCACATTAATTTCATCCTCTTTCTCCCCAATAATTAAATTTATTTTAGCTACTGGGGGTGGATCTAGATAAGAATTAGGTGGTGATGATTCTGCTCTAAAGATAAGGTGTTCCTTATCATCATCATCAAAAATCGTAACCTCCTTCTTCTTAAAATAAATCTTCACATCATGGTCCAAAAGCCAATCCATACTGAGTATTATATCAAACTCAATCACAGGTATGATGATGAGATCAGCAGATAAAGAACATTTATGTTCTCTAATGGGGATTGATTCACAAAACTTTGTTGCAATGATACCTCCCTTAGGAGTTTTAATTGACAACTCCCTTGTTAAATCAAACTGGAAATATATAATTTTAATAAAAAACTGGGATGATATGAAATAATGCGATGATCCAGAATCAAATAATGCATTTTCTAAACTTTAGGAAACCATTAAATTAGCAGCCACAACGTCTTTCAGAGCTTCTACCTCAACAGTAGTGATAACATAATCTTGGCCTTGATCCCTTGGCCTTTTCTGAGGTAAGTTCCTCTGATGCTTAGGACATTCATTTGCATAATGTCCCATCTCCATACAATTGTAGCACTGAACATCAGTAGCTTCCTTCTTCCCTTTGCAATCACGAGCTTGGTGGCCTTTTTCACCACACATGTAATAGACACCCATTCCCATCAAGCAAGTACCGGGTTTTTCTTCCCACATTTACCACAAAATGGATATTAAACCTTTCCCTTATTCCCCTTATTTCCATTCCCAGATTGATCATCAGATGTCTTCTTCTCTTGTTTTGCTTTAAAGCCATAAGGCTTAGAGAACTCATTTTCTGTCTTGATAGAACATGAGACAATGTCTTCATATAGTGGGAAGGATTTTGAGACTAATGCTCGACGGAGAAATGGTTTTAACCCATCAAAGAAACCATCAATATTACTTCTTGGGTTACGTATATAATCTCCAGCATACCTTGTTAACCTTTTAAAGATAGCCTCATTCTTTGCGACATTCTCATCCTCCTTTTGTCTCAGACTCAGAAATTGTCATTCCATATCTGCTCGATGGTCGCGAGGAAAGTATTTTTCTGAAAACAAATCATTGAACTCCCTCCATTCAATATTTTATACTTCAACATCCCCCTTCGTGTTTTGAATCAATGACCACCATTGATCAGTATCTCCAGTGAGGTGGTAAACTGCCATGATAACTTTTTCCCTTTCACTACTTCCCAAAGCCTAAAATATTTTCTCTAGGGAACTTATCCATTTCTCAGCTACTAATGTATTTGTACTCCCATTGAATGTTGGTTGTTTCTGCCTCATGAAGCGATCTAACATTGATCCTCCATGGTGTGGATCAGGGTGCTCCATACGGGTATGGTTATTATTCAGAACCTGAGTGAGTTGTCCCAGTATGGTGATTAGTTGATCGACACTAGTTGCATCACCAGCTCCACTATAATTATCTTGAGCGGGAGGGAAATCCCTACATGGAGTGCATGCATTGATACGGTTTCCATTTCTTCCATTAGGCACCATTTCTAAAAATTGCATAAACTAGATCAGTTTATGAATCAAAATACATAATTACATACTTATAAAACACTTAACATAAATTGAACTATTTATGGATATAATCCATAATCATAAAAATGTTTTCATTGAGGAAGTATAAACTCATAAACTCTTCATAATGGTTTGTAAAGAAAATGAGAATCATCCTAAGTATATCCCCCGGGAGTGTCGTAACCAAGAGTGCAGCAAGGCCCGTTGTCGTGCACCAGTTCCCATTCTAGTCTAGCTCAAAGCGGTGTTTTCAGGTTTTACCCTTACGTACAACTGTGCCAGAGCTGCCTCTACCTGCTCGTATCCATACAGGGATGTATTGCTCGGAAAACTCACAAAATATCTACAATACCAAAATTTTAGGAAGTTCTTCTATACTAATCCTCAAAGTCCATCTTAAATCTATGTTCTCTAATCAGAGTTTATCTAAATCTAGCTTCCAAGGTTTGTACTAAACTTATTCTAATACCAACTGTAACACCCCGACCCCAGTTACCTAGAGTCGTTGCATTGTTACATAACATTGGCATGATCACAAGAAAGATCAAATCTCGAAAGACCAATTAGTTTAGTAGCCCAGGAAACACTAGATATATTCATAAAGTTTTTCATTACATCAAAAAAATGAAAACTACAACAACATAGTCTCCATAGTCTACACTCTTATCCCCTCATACTATCCCTACAGGTCATTCATAATTTACTTCTTCACATCCTAGGAAAAATAAAACATATAAAAGGGGTGAGCTCAAAAGCCCAAAAAGGATAACAATATAGCGGAAACTTTCATAAATAAGAATAAACATTTAAGGCAATGTATAACTAAAACAAAAGCCTTTTAAACTTGAACTTCAATATAGTATGGAAAAAATAAAATGAAATAATTCGATTTAATTATTCACATGGGTATTCTACAAATCAAATAATCCCATGCAATATCAATAACCACTTTCATAATGATGGAATGCATAATGCCAGACTATCATAACAACATAGCCAAGGCCTCGTGCCAAGACTAAAATAAGATTTTGTCAGGCCTTTTCCAAGACACTAGTTTGTCTCATGAGACCTACAGATGCATCGAGGAGCTATATCAGGGTGACCCGTCACTTATTAAGTCATGCGCATTCATCATATGAACAGGTTTAAACATAACATAAGAATTCGTATGAAAACTAGCATACAAAATGTCAATACATTCTTCATAAACCATGAATGGTATAAAAATAACACATCCACAGTCAGACATTTCACAAAACCATAAATACAATATAGAAGTTTTGTATCATAATAAATCAACTCCATATAAACTTAAAATCCATCAAAGGATGTTGACATAGATGAAATCAAAACTCTTTTTAGAGAAATATCTCTTCCTATTTTGAAATCATTTAAGAGTCACATAAAAATAAAATAAAATATTTACTTTGAAAATTTTCTTATAATCTTGTAAGGTAAGCTTCAATGATTTTATAACGTCAAAAAATAGCCGCACCCGCTGTATAAGTTAAAAAAACACTCTTACCTTAATTCTGTCGAAAAGGTTAAAAAGAACCTTGTTTGGAAAACAACAGAAAGATTCCTTTATAAACCTCTTATAAAAAGTCAAACAAGGGTATAAATGACTTTAACCCATATTCTTGTAAAGAGTAAATATGTTTTGAAATACATTTTTGAGAAACATGGATGTGGATGATAAAGAAATCCCAGTAGGTTATTACGAATAAACAACATCGGATAATGTAGAGATTGTGAAATAAACCCTTAACATGTACTTTTCCTTGGTTGGAGTAGGTTAACCTCATGTATAATGGTGAAATAATTTTTATTAAATTATAAAAGAATAATATATTTTAATATGATATCATATATGATCTTTTAACATTGCATTGTTAATAATATTTTAGAATTATCATTGTTTCGGGTGTTAACTTACTCATTTTACTTTATATGTTTTGCTACATAAGCCGTGTTTTTCATGGATAGGTTGTATCTTAATAATATCCAGAATTACATCAAGTCCTTAGATACTATTATTAATCATAAAATGATAATTATACTTGAATGGATACGATGGAGAATGAATCTCATCGCGTTCGTGGAGACGGTAGTCCGTACGTACGCACGAGCGACAATATCATTTTTTGATATTAAAATAATATATAATTGGATGGTATATCAAATATACAGAATCATTACCATTTTATATTTATTATTTACATGAATTACACATCATTATTATACACATCCAAATAATGATTTATTGAATAACAATTACACCACGACGTGGAGACGGTAAGCCGTACGTTCGCACGTATGGTGACATGTTATTCAAAGGATGGATAGAATACTGAATATGGTTGTACGAGATTTATAATAACATCACAGTATATATAATATAATGGAGTTATTATTTTAGAATGGTAATAACAAAGAAAGAAGAAGTTGAAGAATAAAGGAAGTTGAAAAGGGTGGTGAAATCATTACCTCTTTTTTGGGTTCATCCTATTGATTTGATCAAAAGGGCTCTTTAGGATGGCTTTCTGACTAAAGTAAGGCCTCTAGGATGAAGTGAGGGATTTTGAAAGAGTATTTGGTCAGAGTTTGGCCGATCCAAATGGCTTTCAAGGTGTTAATTAATGAGAAGGGGGAGTGCCCTTTTATAAGAGTAGTGAGGGGCACCTTTGGAAAAGCTAGAAATATTATTTTATAATAAATTCATATTCAGTTTCTAATGGATCCAAATTGGATTATTTAGAGGTTCAGGTGGGTATGGGTCTAAAACCACCTAACCAATAGAATTTAGACAGGTTTGGGTAATTATATTAACCTTATCTTTTTGTTTTAACTCTCAGTTAATTAGTTTGACACTTACCATGTCACTTTGTATTTTTATATTATATAGTTAATAAACTTACTATATACTTCCAAGAGATCCCCAAGTGATCCTTTAATGATACAAATATCATGATATAAGTCTCTTGTCCAATCCTTAGATTATTAGGAATTGAATATCAATTAATAATATAATATTTGTTTTAAAAACTTATTTATGTCAATTTTGACACTATTTGAAAAATTGATTTTTGTGAAAATCATAACAGAATGATTACTTCGAAAAAAGTTAATTAAATAAATCCTAACATGTCATATTAACCTATAAAATTAGTGTAACTCATAAAAAGGCTCAAATTATATTTATTTGGGTATTTATAATATCAATTATTTAAATGTTTCACTATTATGGTAATTTCTGCATCATCATTGTGTCATAAATAAATTAAATTATTCAATGTCTAAAAATTATAAATAAAATATCATTATGTAGAAAACCTTTTTAGATTTCTAATGAATATTTACAATCGAATTTATCTTATGTATAACCTTATATTAAATATGATTTAGTAAATAAACATTGATTTTAACTCTTTTAACTCTTCTTTGAATTAAATAATAATAAATGTCCTAATCTAATCCAAGTGGACCTAAATGATAGTATTTTATTCCTAAGGTTGTTTTTGTTCGAATTAATTTTATCCAATAGAATTAGGACATATGTTAGGGTAATATTAATATCATTTTTACCCTTAATTACCCTATTTAATTTTAACCGTGGTAAATAAAAGTAAAACGTTACTATTCACCAAAAATTATTTTCATCTCAATGAACCAAATTTTAGTCCTTTGTATTAACTGTGTCTCTCAGATTTTTGAAATTCCACTCACCGAAGCCGTAAAATTAAGTTTTATGAAAAATTCAGTTTTTTTAACTACCACTTAGTGGTTTCAATATTCATAAAAAAATGATTTTTTTCAGAAAAATACCAAAAATTCACCCTAGGCTAATTTCGATATTATGAATTCAAAAACGAAGTCCATTTTGAAAAATAAAATTTATAAATTTCAAAAGGTGGGTATTACTATTCATAACGGCTAGTTTGATATGTTGTGGTGTGTTAGAACTCGATGTTGCGTACAACACATGTTATTGTATTATTCAAAGAGAAGCGTGTCGTAGAAGCTTTTGGTGTTACATATATCCATAGTAACTACCTATTAAAATATTGGGCAACCACAAGCTGAATTTACCTTACCAACTTTTAACATAAAAGAAATATATCATTTTTTATAAGGAAAGACTCCCAAAATAGTTGGTAGTGGTAATGTGGTGGACGATATCCCTATGTGGGTTCCCTAATAGTGATTCCAATATCATGGAATCATGGATTCCGGGTCATTATGACCGATTATATATCGTAGGAGATATGTAATAGGTTTTCACTATATGTTGCTTACTGGTGTGTTTTATTTCCATCGAGTTTGATCTCCTACCCCTGTGCCTATTTTCGATCACTAGGGTAGTTTTTCTAACTTAAAAATTGTGTGGTATCTAATTGGAATAATTTTAAACCAACCATGCATACATTATTGATGATGTTGTTACCCAACATGCCAAAATTGGAAGATTTTATTTCATGGTGAATCCCCAACTCTACTGATCCTCTCACAATTGAAGGAGTATGGAATCACATCTGGTATGACATTTTTTTCTCATGATTTTCATTCAGGATAGATTTTTTTAATGATAGAATTTTGGGACTAGTGAAGGAAATATTTATCAAAAATCCCCCCCATATTAAGGTAAGAGAAATTTATAACCATGGGGATTTTTTTTTTCTTCATGGTCAGAAGATTATAATTAAATATCCACCCTACCTTCAAGGGACTTCTTCATTGAGATATTTTCCTAGTTTAGGTCCCTCTCACAGATTTAATAAATTCTCATGAATCCCTTTACTTTAACCATCATAATGTGGATACTAATTTACTACATTTTGGATACCTTTGAAAGGTGTAATTTTTTATTGATTTGATAAGATGTGGAGATTCATCATAAATATTTTGTTAAATTAAGAATCTATAAATCTATTTCACATTATAGATACTAGGTAAATCCTATGATCATAATATTCAGAATCATGGGTTTTAGGCCTGAGGAACTTTAGTCTCATCCTAAATGGAATCTTGGTCTAATTTGAAAATTCATCCTAGGATTGTTTCCCAGAAATCCTCAGATTGTTCCTATAGGGTACTCATACATGTTACATAAGGAATCATTTTCTCAAAATATATGGAAATATAATATTATCACTTAAAACCTCCCTATTTCAACACATTAGGTAGATTTTTCTCACCACACAGTGTAACAGTCATAGAATCATCACCTATGTAGAGAATGGGGAAATCAATTTATCACCACCTAGGCTTCACATGACCATCATAAAAGGAATATCTTTCTTATCAAATGATTCAGAATAATATAATTATTTTATTTATAGAGGTAATATTGATCCTAAAATTTTCACATAGGTTCATTAGGCTTTTCATCTAAGGAACCCTTTGGTATAATACCTAAAGATAAGTTTCAAATGCATCAATTGTTCCAAATACCCGAATCAATTAAGTTAGGTTCATATTTTTGGAGTCCAGTAGGGATGATATAAAATATTATCTTACTATATAGGAAAATCACATACATAATGTAATATAGGGATGGTTCCCATATACACACATCACGTACTGAACCTATTACAAGTTAAAATCCCATGGGGACACTCAAGGATTAAGGTCAAGTAAGGATACTTCTTTTATATGCTCAACACATTATATTTTAGGAATATATTAATTTTCTTTTGTGAAACTAGTATCGATTAGGGACTATAAGATTATATTGTGAGATGTTTTTTATACTAAAAAATGTGAAAAAGCATCAGGGCATCCATATTTTTTGGGAATGATTGAATTTTGGGAATTCCGTTATTAAATATTATAGTGTAATCCTTTATACATAGTGGGAAGAAAGGGTTCAAAACCCATGTTGTATATGTTTCAAAATTTATTATTGTGTGTCAGGACAACACAATAATTATTAGAATAATTTGGTAAGGATACTTTTATCACACATTAATCTATAATTGGGGACAATTTTGTTATTTTTCAATTGGATTCTCATAGGATAAGGATAAACTTATTGGCAGTATTTAAGTAAAACTATGGTTGTCTTGTAGGGAATGAAATGATTATCACTCCGAGAATTCATTGTTCATCACATCATGTATTCCCTAATTTATTTTCATTCCGTGATGACATTTTTTTAGTTTAACAGCAATCATGTTAAAGGTTATTTTCAATTTAAAATCATGATCTAGAAATTCGTGCTTGGTTTTATTGTCATGTACTGGGAAAATACATATTGTGATAATGTTTACAATGATTGGTAGAATAGGGATTATAAATTAATATTCGTTTTAGGTAGAGTGAATGTATCACTTATTGTACCACAACGGTATACCATAATGATGAAATGACAGGGGTTTTCATCTTATTAGAGGATCATGTGCAGTTAAGTAAATGGGAGAGAATGAGATCAGATTATATAGATGTTTTATTACATGGACTATGATTTATGGAACCAATAATGGATAAGACAACCCTTTCCATAATTCGAATGGTCTGGAGGTGAGGGAATATATTTATAGAAGTAAAAGGTAAAGTGATTCCCCATCCCATTCTGATGTAGAGTACTTAAGTGTGAGGGACCATGATAGTAATTATACATATAAATATTTCATGAGTAACCTTGGTGAAATTGATGAGGGGCCCATGAAAACTCAACATTCCGGAAACTATGTTTGGTGAATGGATCCATCAAATAGTGGTTCTGGGTATGATAATCAAAAATCATACGAGTTTCATGAAACATTGAGTAATGTAATACATGGGTCTATAATATACGGTTTTCCCTATGATATACATGGAATGGGTACTATGAGATATTGAGGTCTCAAAAAGTTTAGAGATGAAAAACTTAGGTTCCTTAAGGGTGAATTTTTCACTAAATAGACAAGGGTTCCATAACACACAACTTAAATAAAGTGAAATATTTCTTGGGAACGATTTTATGTATTTCACATATGTTTTTTAATGCTGAGAATCCATTTAATATGTTTATCATTATCGAAAAGGCCTAGATTTTGCATGATGAGAAATTAAACGTTATTTTATTAAGGTAAAATCCATAAAATGGAACACTCATGGTGTATTTATGGGAATTTGGGGAATTTAAGGAATTGTTTCATGATTTGTTTACATTTTTGTGAAATAAAGAGTTTCACATTGCTCTGATACCCATTATTGGAAACCAGAGTTTCACAGTGCTTTGATGCTCATTCTCAAAATTTAGAGTCTATGAAATATGGACCGTATCCTCTATATTCTCTCTCATTGGCCTGGACATTTTTTTATAATTTTTTTTTATCCTTTTTTAATTATTTTCATGTTTTTAAGTACTAAAACACACCAATATATAAATGGTATTATGTTTTAAATTTCTAGACCCATAATGATATAAAAATTGTTTTTGGCACCACTATAGTAGTTACTCAATGGAACATATAGCCTTTCAATGCAATAACACAATAATTTTATCTTCACACAAACCTTTTAATATCCAAAAAACTACTTAACATCAATTATGTAAAATTTTATAGTAATGAATTAAAATTCATGTTTCATTCATATATCAAAAGATAATATCATCACATATCTTACACAATCCATGTTTCCCTATAATTATACTAATGAAAAAGGGTATATTTTATTATATAATGAATTTATTTTTTAGGTAAAAAATCCCATAGATTATTTCATACGGAATAAAATTCATAACAAAATATTATTTTTAAACGAAGGTATAATTTATGATAACATAAATATATATTTATCTAATAAAATATTTTTAATATTATCTGGAGGAAATATCATTGATCAAAGAGGATTTTTTGTGAATCCTGAATATAATCATTGAAATATATGATTAAACTATTAATATATTTCATAAAAATCACCAATTAAATCAATGAAAATATATAATAAATTTAAAAATAAAAGGATTTCAATATTTAAGATGATTATTATAATAAAAAAATATATTAATTTATTAAATTATTATATTCTATAGGAAATATTCTTATCCAAAATCAGATATAAATGATGAATAATCATAATGTAATTGATTATAAAATGTTGTATTCAGAGAAGAGTATATTTATTCATAACTAGTATAATATTAACAAGACTATTCTAAATAAATAATATCATTATTCCATCATTATTATTGATGAATGAAATTAGGGTACCCAAAAGTAAATACTACAATGTATAAATATAATATATATGAGTTCCTGTAGATCCTCCTAATATATGTGCTTTTAGAAAACAAATATTTAAATATTGGTAAAACAAGATTTTTATTTTATCTCTATTAATAAGGAATAAAAAATATGAAATTATACATCTCCATGAAAATTAGATAGCATATATATAAATATATATATTAGATATATGGGGTCAATCTCATAGATATAGGGGTTTTTTGAGTTCAACTCAATGACTTCTTGATGTGTTATTCATTGAGATAAATTAATGGTTTTACAGAATGTTTATTAAAATATTTAGATATAGATAAAACAATTATTAACAGATAAGAGAATTGAGTAATTTAAAAAAAATAATTTTCCCAATATTTAGTATAAATGAAATGACAATTTTTGTAATGAATTATTTAATGTATGCATGATCAACATTTCATGACAATAAAATGAAAAATTTAGTATGTATCAAAACATAACAAATGTTCAATAAATTATTTAATTGATGATGTGTTTTACTCAATATATGGATTGAATTGAAGTATAATTTTTATAAGTTTATACTCAAGGTATTCATAATTTTCGTTCAATTTAAAAATAAACCTCTATATTTCATTAATAAATCATATTTAAAAGGTATAAGTAAAATAATATTAAATTATAGATAATACAAGATGGGGAGATAATTAAAGTAAAAAAAATTAATTATAATTCCATAACTCACACACATTACATCATAGTATCTATTAGCCATTATAGTCATACAAAATATAGTTATTGATTTTCACCATCCCCATCAAAGAAGAGAATATAGTGTAAGGATTAATAAAATAATATTAAAACTAGAAATCTAAAATAATTTTTTCAACATAAACCTAGGAAAAGGAAAAATATTATTCAAATGTTATAATATTTATATTTAATTTCTACTATTTTATTTACATCAATTTCAGTTGTCTATTTATTTATTAAATGGATTTTGCATAATTAGACGGAACATAGTCATTAAATAACGTCATTTTATAAATTTTTACATGGAATATCATACATATTAAACTTATTATCCATCATGATTGGTGGGGTAACTGATGAATGAAAAAATATCTACCACCATCATGGATTATATGATTAAAATTATGAATCTGTCATTATATAACATATTAAATCACCAAAATGATCTTCACCACTGGAATTGTGTGTATTATAAGAATGGATGTTGGAATATAAACATAGTGTTTTTTCATATGGAATCCTATTTAGTTTTCATTATTCAATGATAATAAATGAGGTTCATATCATAATAACTTATATATTCTTATATTTCATCAAATAGTATCTAGCAGATGGATAATATATGTTTCCTATCATTAAAAAAAATTAAATTTCATCAATTCATAGGTATTTCATTGAATGTTCTATAAAATATCATGATAAATGGTAAACTGAAATGTATAAAAATATAATATTAAAATTAACCATAATTTTAAGAATATAAAATAAATCCACACATATAAATTTTAAACCATAGAGAAAATCTCTTTCTCGACTAGGAATGACATGCCCATCCTATGGACAATTTTCATAAATAATCCCATAATGGTCATTTTATTTTTTTTAAACATGTTTAAAAATATTAAAAATATCACTATATTAAATATACATTCCATTATTGTGTTTTCTATGAGGAAAAAACGATTTTCAATTCACATACTACTAGATTTAACAATTTATCTTTATGTGTGGATGTTGATACAAGCTCATCTAGTTCCATTAGTGGTATATCGATGCCAATGATTTCTGTCTCTATATTTTTACATAAATATTGTATTATATTAGGGTATAAAAATATATGGTAATCAATTAGTTCTCACGGTCTCTCTTATGTTAAGGGTTGACATTGGATTCAGGAAGAGGATGTGTTTATATATCCAAATGGATTACAATGTGTATTTAAACTACATGTATATATTCTTTATATTAAACTATGAAATCCCATCTAGAGAATAGTGAAATTTTATTCAACTTGGGTTCATTATAATCATGATTAATATAATATTATGGATGAAAAATATCTAATTAATGGATGGATTTTGAAGTGTTTATCATGTATAATTGGAATAAATATAGAGGTAAAGTAATTAATCTATTATTTCAGTTTGAATATTGTGATTTACCATATTGTATTCCAAAAAGGGAGGATCAAATTATAGATCATTGGTTTTCAACTACCTTAAGTTCATTGTGATGAAATAAATTATTATATCAACAACATATTATTGTAAAACTAAATTAATAAATGTAATAAAAAATTAAAATTCTCTAATAATATGTGACAAAAAATAAAACTTGATGGAGATTTAGGATACACTGATATTAAATAATTTTTTAATGGATTTAAAATCAAAAATATATTTGGTCCTGTTATAGCTTTTTGGTATCGACATGTGAGAGTCTCCATGCCCCTAAAAGTGACCACACATCCATTAATGTGTCAATGAAAAATTATCAGCCAGAGAGGTAAATTAACAACAGAGTAATTATGTGAAATATTAGGGGTTAATTTAATTAGGATTGTATCATACATGACTATAGTGCCTTCATGGTATACTAATATGTATACCATATAAGGGTGTTCTTGACATTTTTCTATTTAATGCAATAGAAAGGTAAATAGTGAATGGTGAAAACTTAGTTATGGAAAAATAACCTAACACTGAAGAAATATAATATAATTATCAAATGGAAATATTTATGTTTATAACTTCCACAATGATATATTATATATAAAGTCACACAAAATATTAATGTTCATAAGAATTCAAGGATTCATTTATGTTATATTATAATAATAACATCCAGTAAACTAAATAAATGAATGATCATAGATATTTTATTATCTTAGATATAATTATTATCAAATAAAATATTTTTGGTATCGAACACAAATTTCATTCTAGATCAGATGTCCTTAAATAATTTCTAGTATCAAAAGTAAATAACCCATATAATCTTTAACATTGTAGAGGTATGTATGAGCTTATCTGTATCTAGATCCAAATGATGAGATACACTTTCTACGAGGCATAAATTAAACTTCATGTGTAGATATGTAAGATAATGACTTTGATATAATAATTTCATGTTTTGGAGGATACTCGCAAAATACACATGTCAAATGTGTCTCCCAAGTGACTATAACATTGAATCTATTTTTTACAACCACAAAAAATGTCTACATGTTTTATAATTTCTCAGAAATTATATACCACTCTTGATAAATGATGTATTCATAGAAAATTAATAAAATTTTATTATTAGAAAATAATTATATGATGTGTTGATTCAATAAAAAATTTATTTTACAGAATTCCATTCTTAAAATGTAATTGAAAATCCATTTTAATATTGAATTCAGAATTTTATTGAATATATAGGGTTAAACATGAGTATATTTTATATCAAATTATTTAATTTTATTTAATGTATTGGATTTTATATTCTATAAGACATAATCAATAAATTGCGACATAAACAATGGATATTTTTAATTTTTATATCGTGAAACATAAATCATTAGTGGAATAACATTTACATGTATAAGTCTATAGTTTATGGAATTAATTTTCAAGAACCTATTTAGTATGAACTATGAAATTTTGACACAACTACTTTTGAATATAAATAATAAATTTTTGAGTAAAGGATGTACTTTAATGTTTATATGAACAATATATAATAGGTATTGTGTGCTGACCATATCAAAAAATCTCTCAAGAATAATATTTGGTGAAGAGTGTAGGAATAATTTGACTAATGATATCTTTGAATAATGATATTTTTTAGATTATATTGAAGAACTAAAAATCTTTTTTTAAAATTTAACCCTAATAATGGAATGTTTGTAATCAGTTTTTCTATTATTTTTTTATTATAAAAATTATTATTTATATTATTTTTAATTTTGTTTAATTATATACTATTTAATGTTTTTCGAATGATAAATATACGTCATAAAATAAAAACTATAATATTTATAAAACCTTAAATATGTAATTAAAATAAATATCCTAGGGAAAACGTTTTGTGGGGCGTAGTTAGATTCAAAATAAGGATTCTTTTTTCCCATCCAATTCCAATGTTGGTTATTGTACTTGTTTAATTTTATTATTAATGTAAAGTAGTAAAATATATGATATTTTATTCATTTATGTTAGTTTGAAATAATGATATATATATTATTTATATGGTGATTTCAAAGCCCATAATAGTTTAATTTTTTAAGGCTAACACAAACAATTGTATAATAATCATTAAAACCATTTATATAGTATTTTTTATTTATTTTAAAATGGAATTTGAAATTAATGATTATTCCAATAAATAATGAGATTAATTCAAAATTATTGATATTGTATTGAATACATAATGTATTATACACATAGATCACTCATTGTTATCAACCTAACGGGGTTTTCAAACACAATATGATTTTGGAATATATTTTCCTTTAAATTATTAATAAGTTTGATAGCTTGTTTCACATAAAATGGAAATATAATTTTCCTTATTATATTATATTAATATTATTAAGAATCCTTTATAATAGAAAAACCTCTTAAAAACATTTTAATTAATTTGAAACGATTATAATTAGGATTAAGAAAACTTAATATTTTAAAAGAGTTTTTTATTAACAATTGTATTATTTTATATTTAGTATTTTATTTATAAGATAAATTTATAAATTATAGGATAGTAATTAATTATAATATCATCTTCATTTTATGATTCAAAATTTCAAAATTTTTTGTAGATGAATTCTTGATATTTTTTCTAAAATAATTATTTGTAATGTGAATAGTAAAAACATCAATTTTGATAACACCACAACTTTTATAGAATTATCATAAAACAAATTAACATTAGATTCAAAAACAAAATAACACAAAATTATATGTTTATAAACATTAATAAATCATTTTTTAAATATATATAACTCGGGTTTAGTTTTTTAAATTAGAAGTAAAAGTTTATATTAGAAAGTATTTGTGTTTACTTATATTAAAAAAAGTACCCATCACTAATAGAATCTAAATTGAAAAAATGGATTTTATATTTCAATTATAATTTTTATATTAGGAAATAATTTTAATTTCATTTTTCAGCATAAAAATAGGTCAACAAGGATTAAAATAAATTGCAATAATGATAAAACTATTATTCTAAATGAATTTCTTTATTAACATGGTAGTTATTTTATTTATTAAAATAAATTAATATATTATAATATATATCTATATTATAATTTTGGAACCTATATAAATATATATATATATGAATAATAAATCTATTTTATTGGTCATAAATAAAAAATAAGATTATAAACACTAAATGAAAAAACAATCCTTTTTCTATAAAATAGTATTCCTATTTATTACAAATTTAAATTTAAATTTTAAATATCCCTTATTTAAATATTGAATTAGATTATGTGGTTGATAAAATTAGGCTAATAAAATAATTTTTTAAATGATTACCTTATCATTATTAATAATATATATTAATTTCCTAAAAACTAAAAACTAGTGTAAAAATGAAAATGTAAAAAGAAAAACAATTGTGGTAAAATGCTTGTAAAATATTAAAAACATGTTTCATAATTAGTAGTACAGGATTTATGAAACTTATATCAACAAAAACTGCTCTATTTACCTACTCTGGAGACATTGAACCTTAAATAATGTCCTTATATCATTGATAATGTAATGATATTATAGAAAAGTTTCTTTCCCTTCACATATAATAGGGTATCATTGAGACCAAATTTTTACACCACTTGAAAAGTATATTCTCAACCAAAACTCTGAAATATTATCCGATAAAATCTTTTTTCCACTTCAAAGAAACATTATTATTTCTAAAATACCAAACTACAGTCCCCTAATGTATTACCAAAGGGAAAGAACGCAAAGGAGGAGGTAATATTCTCAAGCATTATCACTTATTATATTTATTCTTCTACCCCTAATATATTATTTTTCTTTAAATTTTTGATAGAATAAGTATTATAAATATTATTTAATGTTATTATACTATTGAAATATAACTTATATTTTTTCTTCCAAAACCATTAGAAAAAAGGAATACATCATCTTGTATATGTATGGAATTCTGCCACCATGAATGGAGTGTTCATGTTTTCAGAACCAAATTACATTGATAAAAAAGAGTTATTTAATGAAAAACAATCACCAAATGATTTAAATTATTGAAGGTTAGTGGTATTATCTTCCTATCCCCACCCATTCTATGAAAAAATATTGTATAATCTATGTGTGTGTGAAGATTACCACCTTCATCTAATGACATATTTCATTTTCCATATCCACCTATCATGATAGACATTAAAATTTAATTTAATTACCAAATTTATTTTTATGAAACTATTGGTATTAGATAATGCTAATATTTTAAATATTAAATAAGATAATCCCCTGAAATATTCAATGTAAACTAAACTACCTAATGTAAAAAAATCAAGAAACATTTCTTAATTTTCGTGCATTTTTTGGAAAATACTATGATTGTATTAATTTTTTTTATAATGGGATAATAAAATATATACAGTTATATAAATATAGATATTAAAACTCCATTTTACAAATCATTTTCCCATATCTAATACACTAAATAAGTTCCTTATAAATCCAAAAAACCATCACATGTAAATGACATAAGTAAAAAAATTTAATAAATATATAAAAAATGAAAAAAATAGACCATATAAAATCAAATATATAGATTAAATTTCATTATTAATGTTTTTAGTAAACATAATTTGATTATTCAGTAATTTAGGAAGAGGCATATAACTAATCACGACCTGATGAAACCTTTTTGTGGTCTCTTTTTTGATTCACTGTGATATGATACATATTAACCTGTTTTTATTTTTCTTACAGTTTATATGTTGGACATGGATTTATCTTATCATAATATTTATTATTTAATATAATTTATTTAAAAATAGACATCATTTTATATACATTATTGGTTTTTATTCAAAAATATAACAATAATGTAAGAGTTATTTGTCTTTATTTTCAATTCTACAATACATGTTTGATAATTACCTCCATAGTTTCCTTGGTATGGTGTATTAAATAATATATTACCTTCAATTATAATGAATATATTTCAATTCATGATATTTTAATTTTTCATTGAAGGTATCATTTTTATTTTATTTTTATTTTATCATTACCATTACCATAATGGGGTTCATTAACTCGACTACCATTGTTATAATTTTTTTTAAAAGTAAATTTATTTATTCTTTGCTTCCTACAGCCTAATAATTTATTTTATTGTACCACATCTTCATCAATGAGAGCAAAATTACATTTTAATTCACTAATATTACCATGATGAACTTTCTTCTCCTATATAATATTGTTGTTGAAAATAAATCACTTCATATTTAACGTTATTTTCCTTTCTTCGTTAATATTTTTTCCCAAAAATTTTCTCCTTTATATGTGGAAACAAAATACACTATTATATCTTTTCACCTTCAGATTTTGTTTTTTCTCCCCTCAATATTTTTTTTATCCATTCTTATGATGGGGGTTTAAAAAATTATAATTTAAAATTGTAAATTGGGTTTTCTTCGATTATATTAGAGTAATATTCTATTCAACATTTCCTTGGGTTAACCTATATGTCATTTTAAATACTCTAATATCAATGATTTTGTAAGTGTAAGTTTTTACAAAAGGTTTTACATCACAATTTAAAAATAAATATTTTAATGCGACCCATAACATTATTTTTATATAGAAAATAAATAAATTTGGAAAATCCCTCTCATTTATTTGCATTCATTTAACTTTTTATCACAAGAGGGGTCTTATTTTTTTGGAAATTACATTTCATAAATTATTGTTCAAATTATTTTTTGATCTTTTATGGTATTTAACTCTTGTAAATTAATTACTATATTTTTCTTTCAAATGAATTTACACATTGAACACTTTGTATTTCCTTTGATTTATTAAAGGGTTTTAAAATTAATTATATAAAATGATTGATTTTGTAATTTTTGGACTAAAACATTTTCCATTTATATATGTGATGTAAATACCATATGCTCAAATATCTTTGGCGAAGGGTTTTTACAAGGAAATTTACTGATTATCATTTCATACCTACTTATTTTCCACTTATATATCATGATATTATTATTGATGGAATTAAGAATGTTTTTATTCAATTCATCCCTTTAAAAATGGAATGAAACTCATTTTATTTCCATGGGATATTTATGATTCCATGAAGGAACATATTATTCTTACAATGGTTTCTTTATTATATAACAAATGATTAATTTCAAGTGGAAAATTTATATATGGATCAATAATGGGTTTGGTCCTATATCTCTCTCAAATGCATTGTATAAATGTTTATACCTACTATGACATTTGTACGTGGGAAGAATTTAACAATTCACAAGAATTGGAATAAGTGTGTGACTCATGAAGGTGATATTTCTCCATATTATTATTTCTAATATATTTATATGGTATCGTGATATGACACACTCATGGATAATGTTTGTTGAATAATGTTTCCAAACAGTTTTGACTAACATATTATGATATTTAATGACTTATTCATATGACCGTTATTTAGGGTCTATGATTTATTACATATTATTTATTTATTTTAAATACATATACCATTATTATAACTATATAATATTATTATGATCATTTCATATCTTAAATATTTATCACATGTATTTAAACTTATTGAGTGATTGATATTTACCCTTTTATTATGTTTCAATTTTAGAAAGTTATATAGATTATTATAACTCATTAGATGTCTATAAGGGTTCCCAGTTTGGTGTAATTGTAGAAAAATGTTCACAACTGTTTTAGAATAGGTTTATTATGTATCTAGTACAAAAATATAGTAAACGAACAATTAATGGGATTTTGTGTTTTTTTATAATATGTCATGTATATGTTTAGGAAATTATGTAAAATATAAATATTCTTATCTTTGGATATATCATTTTGTTTCAAATACAACATTTAATGAAATTTGTTTATCACTGTACTTGGGAGTGCAGGTTGGGGGAGATATATTTTGTATCAAATGAAGGTTTAATTATTTTTGAGTGTTAGTTTAGTTATTTTAGGTATTAAGATAAGAAAAAAAATCTAAAAAACATATGTATAAAACTGACATATATTTCTTAAAATAGGAAAACATCATAAAATTTTAGTAATCAATTTATTTTATGGTTTTATCAGAATTAAAATAACTATCTAGATATTATAAATGTGTGTCAGCTCAAGAAAAAATGTACCTAGGTGTAGTAACCATGAAAGGGGAATAATGGAATAAAAACTCAACCATAACACTGTTCATAAAAATGATGATTAACTTCACCCATAGTTTTAAACTATTGGGGGACAATATTTATTTAATTTAATTTTGTTTAAAAACCATTATTAAGAATTTGAAAATAATTATATTAGAAAGAATAATATAGAATGCATATGGATAACATAGATTTAAATTTAAATATTCAAAATTAATGGTTTATATTATTTGAGGTGTGGTTTTATGCACAATTGTTATATTGAACCTTTTCTTATTATATTTAAAAGATTTTTATGTTTATAATATTATAGGAATGTTCATGATAATCTTGGGACAACAATTTTTTGAATTATACTAATAAGTACAATAGAAACTAATATAATAAAATGAATATTTAATTAAAAGTATTAATGTATTAATTATACATGTCCTTAGGGATGGAATCTAAGGATTGAGATTGCATATTCATATGATAATTTTCAATTATTTTTATTTCCAACTACTTTTGGTTTTAGTATTTGGTTAAAAATTGGATCATGAAAAATGATGCAATGAATGGTATGTCCCTAGGAAATCCTAAAGAAACATATTTTTATTAAATAGTTCTCTAATATTACTAAGGATAATGAGGGGGTTATATCATTAAAAATAATTGATTGAGTCATTTAAAAACATTTGATAACCATAGATATTATTTTTATTAGAATAAAATTTATATTATGAGGAATAAATTTATTTATTGGAGGAGAATGTAACACCCTAATATTATGGAATACAATTTTATAAAAAATAAAAATATAATAGGCATATTATCTAACACAAAAAACTGAACTAATATGAGAAATCAAATATTTTATGAGTTTATTAATAAAATTTAATAATTATAAAAATTTAATAGAAAAGGTTGTAACTAATAAGACATCCATAAAAACGGGATTAATAACCCATAATTTTTAAAACAAAATTAAAATGAAATTATATTTTATTTCCATATTTTATTATTATTTAAAAGAAATATTATTAAATTTTAATGTTATAAAATAAAATTAATTTTTGGAATGAAAATTTTAATATAAACATAGTATAAATCTATGACATTATTCTAAATGAATTAATTATTTGGTTAATGATGAAGGAATACTAATTTTGTTAATAATGTCATATTTTATCAATATTATCATACAATAACATAGAAGTTTACAAAACCTGTATATATATATAATGTATGATAAATAATATAGAAAGCTATAAAACCTTGGAATATCATTCTTAACACTTAAGGGACACATTACTCAATAAAATATATTTATTCACATAAATTTAAAAATAACATTAAATAATTGTATTAATAAAATATAAAAAAATTTATAACATATTTTAGATCATAATGTTTACTATTACATCACAATTAAGATTACTACAATTAATGTGTCACGACCCATCCCCCGGGGCCCGTGTCGTGACTACTGCAAGCCTGCCTTCCATAGGCCATGGGCTGACAACTAGCATCAAAGCTGTAAATCCCTAAACTAGGAAGGCATTTCCTTTAAAACAAGAAAACGCACACAGTAGAGTACAAGATGGAAGAAAAACACTAAGTAAAACTATGTACAACAGAGTGCTGGAAGTAGATGGGACAGAATACAAGCCCAACATGAAAGTACAAGTACAACTGAAATGCAAGTTCAACTAAAAAGGAAAAAATAACTGTAAGGTGAAGAGAAGCTCCTGGATCTTCCCCCACAGATCCTACCTGAAGGGTAGGTACATATATCCTCCTCATCACTCCTCATCTGTCGATCTCCTCCACGTACTGACACGTCATATGGTCCAACTCCAGGTACCATCTAGTCCTGGTACTCTCGGCCTCAGTCAGCAATGTCCATTCTCTGCAGCCAACAAAAGGAGGTGTAGGCATAGCCCGTGTAGGGGTGAGTATAACGATACTCAGTAGGGGCCTCGAGACCCTCAATGTCTCACAAAATCCAACAAAGATAAACCACAAATAATGAAATCAATAGATGACCTCACTTAGGTATATGACCATACATATACTAAATTTATCATGTAATCCATCTCAATCATGAGGTAAACACAAAATTTACCGACACAGCTCAACCAGGATTTAATTCTAGGGGTATTATCAATCTGAACCCTCGGCTGCTTGATAACTCCTACTCTATCGAGTATAGTGGGCTTACAGTGTCACACGGATGTGCTTCCCACTATCCTTTGACTGGTGAGGTACTCCTCCTGTCGAGTACCGTGGGTCTGCCATGTCACACAGAGTTTCTCCCCACCATGGGTCTACCGCGTCAAAAAGAGGTGCTCCCCCTCAAAGCCTGTTGAGGTACTACTCCGGTCGAGTACCATGTGTCTACTGTGACACCAAGGCACTCCCCACTACGAGTCTGCCGCGACTCCATGGTGATCCCCACTGGGAAAGTAGTATCACTCTGATTCAAACAGTCAACAGTCGTCGGGTCTCATCCTTCTACTAGGCTCTCACAAATATGCTCACTTTTCTCTATACGATCTGCACCACAAGCTACTGGTCATTGCTTTAATGGACACGACGTCCCACAAAGAATTATATCAACGGTTCTCCACGTCATAGAGTTCTCAACGCAATAGACGATGCGTTAATCGAACCCCCAGTCTGTGAGTTATTAGCCTTTTAGTCCCGGGGGCCCGATTGGATTCGTGTATGATCAAACTTGACTATATCTCAACATTACCCCGAACTCTAGTGGGGTATACTCAAATGGAGCATCATGCTCCAAGAAAACCAGTGCCACTGAATCTTTTTCAAATGTTCATCTGGCACCAAAGATATGGAAAAAGAAAGTAAAGGGTTGGTAGTGGGCCCGAGTCCTATCCAACCTAGTCGGACCGACCCGACCTGGCTTAGTCTGGGCCGACCTGTTTTGGGTCGACCCATGATGACACGATGGGTCTGCACCGGCCCGTTGGGCGGGCCGGCCCTTTGGGCCCATCGTAGCAGGCCGCGAGGGCGGTTCATCCCGGGCTCGGGGCTAGTTCGGCCAGGTGAACCATGAGGGTGCGTCCTAGTGTGGCTCGGCCCGGAGGGCATGGCTGGGGCCGGTTTGGTTAGGGCACCTTGAGGGGTCCAGGACAACGGCTCGGACGGGAGGCCTTGAGGAGGTCAGTACACCGGCTCGTTCGGGTGGCCACGTGGGAGCCGGGACGCCGTCTCAGCTGGGAGGTAGCAAGGGGGGCTAGCTCGGGGAGGTGTGCAGGGCGCGTGGAGGCCGACAGGCGGGCTGACGACATTTGGCAGGGCAGGGCGCGGCCAGGTGGGTCGGTGGCTGAGAGGCGTCCGGACAGGCTGGTTCGGCGCGGCTCGGGCCGACGCGAGCTGATAGTGTTCTGTTGGGAGCACCGGAGTGCTGTGGGGGCGGCACAGTTCATGGAGGCCACGGGTAGCGCGGCCTACGTTGTTGCCACCTTCGTCATTCCATCGCCTCATCACCATGCCGAAGTTCATGTTAAACAATATCGGCGGAGGGGTTGGGCCATGTTGGTTGGGGCTGCACCCTCTTCATTTAGGGTAGTAACAATTGGTTCATCAAAGAATAAGAAAGATGGACATCTATTATTTTAAAACGACGCATCGATTCATTTTCAATCTGAAGAAAAAACAAAAGGAAGGTTACAAAAAAAAAATAAACCCCTATATTTGATCGTCCTCCTTCTATTGTTGACGGAGTCGCTGAATGTAGACGAAGAAGATCATCGTTCGACATGTCCACCACACACTTCCATACCTGAGCTGTGTTGGCTCATTGACGATGATGTAGATGTTGGTCGTCGAAGATCTCTCACGATGGTCGAAGCTTCGAGGAAGAAGTCGAAGAAGGTCTAAGTTCTCCATTCTTCATTTTTCGTTTGGAGACAAGGTTCTTCGTTGGGAAATTTCTCCCAATATTCCTCCGCTCAATGCTGCCACCAAAATGAATATTCCATCAAAATAATAGATTGAAATATCCTATTTATTTGTTGTAACTATATTGAAATTATACTATTTAATTAGGTAGGCTCACTTTAATTAATTCAAGTGGTTGGCACAAGGAATTAATTAGGCGATGTGAAGAGGCTCTCCCACATTAATGACGGAGAGTTGAGAGGTTTTACTCTCCTCCTTCTATAGGTGGTTAAGCCTCGTGTGGTCCCCATGTCGTAACCTCTCATGGGAGGTTATGTTCGGGTGGACCCCACCACCATAACCTCTCATGGGAGGTTAAGGTGTGGTGGTCCCACCTCCAACTTCTATGAGGTGGTTTTAACCACCAAACACCCACATGGAGGCTCAAATAAAAATAAAGTGACGCTCCCTTTATTTTATTACTTTGCACGAAAACCCAAAAACTATATTCCATTATCGACTCCCTGTCGTCGAAGTGAAAGTCTTAATAAGCGAATACCGGTGCTGCGTGTTCAACAGTGCCCTCAGATTTCAATTCTGATCACTGGTTCAAAAGTTATAAAATCCCACTCATACGATTACTGAGCATACCCGAACAAAACTTTATAAATTGATTCCAGGCACACCAGGCCTCAGAGTCATTCACCGTCAATTCTCATGAATTCGATAAAATTTCCATGTATTGAAGAAAAACATTTCCACGTAATCTTTGGGTAATTAAATTATTCCCACCTTAGGGATTTACATCCCTGTAAGATACAACTCGCACTAAGGGATCAAGTGGGGGTACTGAGCAAGCATCTGAGCCTACCGCTCCCATGTTCTCTCCTAGAGGTTCCTATGATGCCAGAGAACACGCACCAGAGGTATCAACCATCCACATAGGACCTGCTCCCGTCGATTCTCAATCTCTTATGGAACCTCCGTAAAAGTCTCCCCATCATCGACGTCCAACTCTCCATGGTCAGTGATGTGAGAAGGGACATGCACGTATCACCTTAGCAGAGATACGTGGAATATGTCGTGCAGGCGGTGCAAATGAGGTGAAAGAGATAAGCGGTATTCCAACTCTCCAACACTGTTTAGGACCTAGAATGGTCCGCTGAATCTTGAAGATAACTTGCCGCCTCGACCAAACCTCTATAAACCTTGTCGAGGTGAGACCTATAGAAAGATGTGGTCGCTATCCTCAAACTCCAAAGGTCTCTGTCTCCTGTATGCTTATGAATTCTTCCTGCTTTATGTAGTATTCATCTACTCCTGGATGATCTACAACTTCTTTGTGGTAGGTCGTACCATCTCTGGTCCCACCAGTGCTGACTCCCCTGGGTCTATCCAGCACAACGGTGATCTGCATGGTCACCCATATGACACCTCATAAGGTGCCATCCCTATGTTAGAGTGATATCTATTTGTTGTATGAAAACTCCACAAAAGGTAAGTGATCCTCCTAGCTGTGACCGATGTCGAGGACCCAAGCACATAGCATGTCCTCAAGGGTCTGAATGGTCCACTCAGTTTGACCATCCGTCTGAGGATAGAAGGCGGTGCTCAAACGAAGATGCATCCCGAAAGCCTCATGCGACCCCATCCAGAGCTGAGATGTAAACCGTGTGTCACGATCAGAGACTATAGATGAGTGTACTCCATGTAGCCACCCAATATCTTGCACATAGAGGTGTACCGAGCTCTCTACTGAACCATGCTCTCTAATCAGTATGAAGTGGTTCGACTTGGTGAGTCGGTCGACGATCTCCCAAAACGAGTCATGACCCATGGACATACGTGGATGTCCTGTCATGAAGTTCATGTATATCCCATCCCACTTCCACTCTGGGACCTCTAACGGCTGAACCCAGCCTGCTGGTACCTGGTGCTCCGCCTTCACTTGCTGAAAAGCGAGGCATCAAGAGATAAACTTTACAACTGCTTTCTTCATACCTGGCCACCAATATTGTCGTCAAAGTTCCCAGTACACCTTCTCCACTCATGGATGTTCCGATAGAGGGGATGTGTGAATCTCCCTAAACACTTTCTCATGTAGTGACACTGGTACCATGGTACATCCTCGGAAGAGGATGACATGCTCTCCACTTTCATAAAATCCATCAGGTGCCTGCCCTGTGGATATCTGATCACGTCGTGTCTCGCAGTCAGCGTCCACATATTGTGCCTCCCTGACTCGCTGAATAAGGGGGGAGTGACTGTATGAGAATGTAGAAAGAATGCTCCGTCTCTATCCTCAAAGGATATCTATAAGGAATACTGCTTCTCTTCGCCTCTCCTAGTAGCTATATACCAGATCTCCTACTAAGTGAATCTGCTAAAATGTTCACCTTTCCAGGAGTATATAATATCTCAAAGTCATAGTCCTAGAGGAACTAAAGTAATCGTCACTGTCTCGGGTTCAGGTCCTTCTGAGATAATATATACCTGAGACTCTTGTGATTAGAGTACACGGTAAAATGCTCACCCATCAAACAGTGTCGCCACATCTTCAAGGAGAAGACCACTAATACTAACTCCATGTCATGGGTAGTGTAGTTCTACTAGTTGTTTCTCACCTGTTGAGAACCATATGCGATCACTGATTGCTCATGCATCAGGACACGCCCGAGTCCGGTCCCTGATGCATCAGAGTAGACTGCATACCCAATGCCTTCCTCTGAAAGCCTCATGATGGGGGAACTAGTCAGCCTCTACCTAAGCTCTTGAAAGCTCTGATGGCATCTCTCTGACCACATGAAAGGTTTTCCATTCTTCATCATGGATGATAGTGGTGCTGCAACTCTAGAGAAGTCTGGAACGAATCTCCAGTAGTAACAAGCCAAACCCAGGAAATTTCGTACCTCCATCACACTCCTGGGTGGCTCCAAATCAAGTACCACCTCAACCTTGACTGGATCCACAGAAACTCCAGCCTCTGAGATGACGTGTACCAAAAAGTCAACCTGTCGGATCCAAAACTAGATCCTCGAGAGGTTACCATAATGCTGGTTCTCTCGAAGTGTGTCCAGTACTACCTGCAAATGGTAGGCATGCTCCTCCCCCGTAGTCGAGTAGATCTATAAGTCGTCGATGAAGACTACGACAAAGAGATCAAGGTATGGCTGATAGACCCTGTTCATGAGTCCCATGAACACTGATGGAGCATTGGTTATGCCGAAAGGCAAAACCAAGAACTCATAGTGGTCGTACGAACATCTGCTGTGATAGGGCCCTGCACCAAGGCCTCATCGCTTAGTAGGCTATCTGCGCATACAACTCTCAGGACTCTAGTTTTTCGTCCGTGCGGAGGTATCCTAAAAGAAAGAGATGAAAAATGGTCAAATGATTATACCGGGTGAGTTGACCTGGTTGAACTAAATTAATGGAAACTTTTGAAAACACAAATGCAATCAGTGATTTCGTGCACTAAGTCGGAAATCAGTAGTCAGGGTCCTGGGTTATGGATACATTGACCACCACACCAAAACTGGACTCCCTGAATAGAAAACCACACTCAGTAGCCTTAACACTATTTCTTCATATAAAATATCAGAGTCCTATGTTTCGCGGTAGAACCAAATCCTCTGATACGAATTTGTCAAAACCCATCCCCCGAAGCCCGTGTTGTGACTTCCCCAATCCCGCCTTCTATAGGTCTGGGGCTAGAAACTAGAACCAAAGGCCTAAATCACTAAACTGGGAAGGCGTTTCCTTTAAAACTTGAATACAAACGTAATAGAGTACTATCTGGAAGAAAAACACTAAGTAAAACTATATACAAAAGAGTGCTGAAATTAGAGGGGACGGAATACAAGACCAACAAGAAAGTACAGGTACATCTGAAAAACAAGTTCAACTGAATAGGATAAAATATCCGTAAGGTGTAGATAAGCTCCTAGATAGTCCACCACAAATCCTACCTGAAGTAGGTACATATAGCCTCGTCAGTGATCCTCGTCTGTCGGTCTCCTCCGCGTACTGATAGGTCGTATGGTCCACCTTTGGGTACCATCCAGTCCTGGTACTCTTGGCCTCAGTTAGCGTTGTCCGTCATATGAAACCAACACGAACAAGGTGTAGGCATAACCCATGTAGGGGTGAGTATAATGATACTCAGTAGGGACCGCGAGACCCTCAAGGTATCACAAAATCAAACAATGATAAACCACAAGGAATATAATCAATAGATGACCCCACTTTGATATATGCCCATACATATACCTATGTTATCAAGTAACACATCTCAATCATTAGGTAAACACAAAAGTTACTGACTCAGCTTAAAAAAGATTTTATTCTAGGGGTAGTTTTAATCTGAACCCTCGGCTACTGGAGATCTCCTCCTCTATTGAGTACAGTGGGCCTACCGCATCACACAGAGGCGCTTCCCACTAACCTTGGACTACTGAGGGACTCATCGTGTCGAGTAGCATGGGTCTACCATGTCACACTGAGGTGCTCCCCACTGTGGGTCTACCGCATCACACAGAGGCACTCCCCCACATATCCTTCTAAGGTACTACTCCTATCGAGTACAGTGGGTCTGCTGTGACCCCAAATTTCTCCCCACTGCAGGGCTACCGTGACACCATGGCACTTCCCGTTGGGATAGTAGAATCACTCCGAGTCAAATGGTCAGTAGTCATTAGGTCTCGGCCAGCTACTAGGTTCCCGCCTAAAATCTCTCTCTTCTATAGAAGATCCACTTCACAAGCTACTAGTCGATGCTCCAGCTTCCACGAATTCCCACAAATAAGTATCTCAAATTCCACCACGTTACAGGGGTCTCAACGCCATATACTGCGCATCAATCAGACGCCTAGTTTGTGAGTTATTAGCCTTTTAGTCTCGGGGGCCCGGTTGGTTTCGTGTACGATCCAACCTTATTGTATGTCAACATTACCCTAAACTCCAGCAGTGTATACTCAAACGGTCTGTTGCACTCCAAGAAAAACAGCGCCACTGACGGTTCGTCAAATGGTCCTCCAGTACCAAAGATATGGCCAATGAAAGTAAAGGGTCGGTACTATGCCATGATCCAGTCTGACCCAGTTGGACCGAACCGACCCGGATTTGTCTAGGCCGACCTCGTTTGGGTCAACCCGTGCTGACCCGATGGGTCTGGCCTAGCCCATTGGGTGGGACAGCCTTTTGGGTTTGACCCGGCCCGTTGGGCTCAGACCAGCAGGCCGTTAGGGCGGTCCGACAAGGGCTCGGGGCCGGTTCGGCCTAGTTCACCACGAGGCTGCGGCCCGGCACGGCTTGGCCCGGAGGACGTGGCTGAGGAATGTTTTTCCATGGCACAGTAAGGGGGCCCAGGCAACGGCTTGGACGGGAGGCTATGAGGAGGACAAGACACCGGCTCGGCCGAGAGGCCGTGAGGGAGCCAGGACGCCGGCTCGGCCGGGAGGCCTCTATGAGGCCGGGACACCATCTCAGCCAAGTGGCAGTGAGGGAGCTGAGATGCCAGCTCGGCCAGGAGGCCGGGATAGGGATTGGCTTGGGGAGGTGCATGGGGTTTGCGAAGGCTTCCAGGAAGGCCAGCGACGTTCGGGGAGGCTTGCGGTGTGTGCGTGGAGGACAGAAGGCGGACCGGTGGCTATCGGGGACACCTGGGAGGAACACGGACGCTGGCGGCGCGCCGGCGGCGTTCGACCGGCCAAGGCATGGCCAGGAAGGCCGGAGGGTGGGAGGTGGCTGGAGAGGCCGGTTCGGAGCGGCTCGGGCCAGCGCAGGCCAGCAGTGTTCGGCCGGGAGAACTGGAGCACCGCGGGGGGTGACGCGGTGCACAGAGGTCGTGGGTAGCGCGGCCTCTGTCTTCACCAACTTCGTCATTCTGTCGCATCAATGCCACGAAAATGTTCATCATAAACAAGATCTATAGAGGTGTCGGGAAATGTTGGTTTTCCCCACACCCTCTGTGTTTAGGGTGGTAACAATTGGTTCATCAAAGAATAAGAAAGATGAAAAACTATTATTTTACAACAACACATTAATTATTTTCCAATCCGAAGAAAAAATAAAAGGAAGGTTACACAAAAAAAATAAACCCCCTACCCCTGATCATCGTTCTTCATTTGTTGGAGTCGTAGAATGTTGATGAAGAAGATCATCATTCGTCGCGTCCGCCATGCAATTCCAAACCCGAGCTGAGTTGGCTCATTGACAACGATGTGGAATTCGGTCGTCGAAGACGTCTCACGACGGTTGAAGCTTAGAGGAAGAAGTTGACGAAGATCGGTGTTCTTTGTTCATCATTCTTCATTGGGAGACGGGGTTCTTCATTGGGAGCTTTCTTCCAATATTCCTCCTCTCAAAACTGTCACCAAAATGAATATGCCAAGGAAATAATATATTGAAATGTCATATTAATTTTTTGGCAAGATATTCAAATTTGACTAATTAATTAGGTAGTCCCCCCTTAATTAATTAAAGGGGTTAGCATAAGGAATTAATTAGCGGAGGGGAAGAGGCTCTCCCTCATTAATGTGGGAGAGTTGAGAGGTTTTTCTCTCCTCCATTAATAGGGTGTTAAGCCCCGTGTGGTACCCACGTTGTAACCTCTTGGGGGATGTTATGTTCAGGTGGGCCCCACCACCATAACCTCTCATGGGAGGTTAAGGTGTGGTGGTATCACCTCCAACTTCTATGAGGAGGTTTTTACCACCAAACACCCACATAGCAGCTCAAATAAAAATAAAGTGATGCTCAAAATATATTATTACTTTCCATGAAAACCCAATAACTATCTTCCATTCTCGAGTCACTACTGTCGAAGTGAAAGTCTTCTTATGTGAATACTGGCACTGAGAGTTTAATGGTGCACTTCGATTTCAATTCCGAGCACCGGTTCAAATGTTAAAAAAACCCGCTCGTACATTAACTAAACGCACCTAAAAAAAACATCAGAAATAGATTCTGGGAACATCGGGTCTCGGAATCACATGCTTCCAATTCTCGCGGACTCATAAAATTCCCATGTAATTAAGAAAAAAATTCCCACCGAATTTACGGGTCTTTATATAATGTTATTTATGGTGATAATGATAAAAATAGTATTTAATGGAAATATTTTATTGACAATGTGTAATTTTTTTAAATAAATTTAATAAATATATTATATAAAAGTAATCTCATATAATGTTCAGAACGAAACATATGTATATTAAAACTAATTCATTCAGTAATTAAAAATAACAAATATTAAGAATACCTAATGGGGAAACATTAATTTTATAGATTAATGTTATTCAATATACGAAATGTGTTAATTTACAAGTACATTTGACCTTATATAGAAATTTGAATTAGAATATATATATCCTAATGTTAGGTTATTGGTAAGGAAAGTTGGTATGAAAGGATTCATTATATTTTGAAATTATTTATCATGTACTTGGATGAAAAAATAATTACATGGTTAAAAAATTAAATCATAAAATTTAAAAATCAAGTTACAAATGTCATTAAATATGTCAAAAAAAGTTTTTACAGGAGTGGTAGATTCTTAATGGATAATATATCACCCCAATATTATTTATTTCCCACTTTTTTAGTCATTTACACTTGAATAGGGTCGTGTGATCATTGAAAAATTAATTTCTATTTACAAAGTGTCATTTCCTTAAAATATATAATTATATCACTTTAAAAAAAATTACAATAATTTAGAAGCCTTGAATATACTATTACTCTACCGAAGAATATCATAATATCTCTAGACACCATTATATGGTTCTTTAAGGGGTTATCCAAGGGAGTGGTGATGTTCTCAAATAATTTCAATTTTTTATTTTCTTCTTCTACTAAGTGAATATTCTCTATACATAAAATAATATTAACATCAATATTATAAACATGATGAAATTTAATTATATTAATATAATAGAAAATTTCTACCTTCCTCCAGTACTATTTAAAAATGTAAGATATTTTCTATCATACGTACGGATTACCACATCCATGATTGAAGTGCTCAATATTTCCAAACCACCTACATGGATTTTAAAAAATATATACTTAATTAATAATCATAATAAATATAACATGATTATGATTTTGAAATTAAAATTATTTTATTTTTCTAATCTTCATATTCTCGGAAGAACAAGGGCATCATTAGTGTGTACATGAGGACATTCGATTCCATTGAATGATGTCTTTAGTTTTACATTACCTCCCAACATAAATGGAATTAAAAATTTATTTTATGTAGAAAATTTAATATTTATGAAAATAATAATATTTTGAAAATACAATATTAGTCATTTTATAAATTATAATAACATGAAATTGTCATAGTAAACATTACTTCATAAAATAAACATATCGATGAACCTTTTATAATATTATCTCATTTGGGGAAAACATATTGGAATGTATAAAAAAATTTATAATTGAATTATAAAACACATAAACCTATATAATTATATACATTATAATGATATTTTACAACACATTTGACTGCATTCAATATATTATTGATGTTTCAGTGAAATCAATGAAACCTCCTTAAATAACAACAATATGATAATTATATAAAAAAATATAAAAAATATGATAATTAATAGACCATATAAATTTAAATATATATAAATATATATGGTAATTATAAAATTATATAGTAATCATCATTTGAAAAATCAGGATGTTCGATGCTTGTCCTTAATGAATCAGGACCGATGTAATGGTTTTTTTATCAAAATGTTGTTGATTAATATATAATTCATATACACCAATATTTTTATGGTGTATATGTCTTACAAGTATTTATTTTTCGTAATATTTAATTTAATCTAAGTAAATTTTAAATCCACATCATGTTCTACCCTAAATGGGGTTTTATTCCAAATGAAAAAAATTATGTAATTGTTATTCGCCTATATTTTAAATTTTGAAAGACATTTTTGATAAATGAGACAAAAATTTACTTTATATGGTTAATTCTATAATATTTTTTATATATGTATAATTAATATATTTAATTTCCTGATATATAAATTACCATTTCATGGAAACTGTTTTATGTTTTCATTCACATATTACCATTTCCATATGGTTTTTTACTCAACTATCTTCTTGAATTTAAAAGGTGTCTTCTCAAAAATTTTCATCAAATATTGATTTATTACACCCAATAAATATATTTAATTATACTCCCACTTCTTACCTATGGGAAAATGGTTTTTAATACAAATTTGTATTGTTTATAAACATTTTTCTCAAAATTTATTTCATTATTTTGAAATAAATACCATCCAATTTAATGGATGTTTTTCATCCTTGTACAAATTTTCCTTCCACTAAAATGTTATCCTTTATATGTGGAAAAACATTAAGCTCATGTGACCTTAATATTTCACATTTTAACCATTTAAAAATCATTTTTTATTCCTTTTTATGAAGTGGGATTGAATAAATGAATTTTAAAACATTAATGAAGTTTTATTTCAATGATCCTTTGATTTATCTTCCACACCATATTTTATTTAGATCCCCATTTAGTCTTTTTTTAAATAATCCTTTATTAATTATTTTTAAAACATAAATAGTTTCAAAATAATTCATATACCATTTTAAAAATAATTTCTTGATAGTTATTAATAAAATCATCTATTATTAAATTGTAAAAATGATTTAAAAAAACACTTTCATGGTTCCTCAATTATATTACTATTTATATATCTTTTTAATTTTTTTAAATTATTTTTCAAAAATTACACATTAAAGTTTCCTATTCTAGTATTTTGGTAAAAACTCATGGAAATACTTTATTAATTTTTTCATTTCTAGTCATTTAATGTATATGTTTTTTCTTTTAATGTACATTATCTTTAATAACTCTATATTTAATTAAATTTATTGAAGGATTATTACCTATGTTTCCAAAATTTATTTTTGGGGGAAATTATTAGCTTTAACATATAACATTTATTCATATGGCGTTAATAGAAAATGCTCAATTATATTGATTGATAGGTATTTAACAAGACATTTTATGAATATAATTTGATACCATTTAATTTTCAATACATATATCAATAAATCCCTAAAATTATTAAATAATAACATTTTATCAGTTAGATTATAATACATGAAACTCCAATCTTAAACCAATAGTGAATTGTATTTCCTTAAATTTAATCTCTCTGATAAATTATGGAACACGCAACACAGAGTTCAAATAAAATGTAATATAGTGTAAAATATAACATATCCCTAGTAATGAAGTTTATGAATTGTAAAAAATAAATTATGAAAAGTATGGTTATCTATTCATTTTAAATAAAATAAAAATAAATTAAAAGAAAAGGGAAATGTTATTTATAAAATTATATTTTATCTAAAAAAGGCTTAGTCACTCCTTACAAACTTATTTTAAGATTATTTTTAATCACATTTAGAATGATATCTTAAAAATAAAATTCATTTTTAAAATATTCTTATGAAAATTATAATAGGGTGGGTTATTTTGATTTTTATGAATTATTTCAATTTTCAATGAATATTAAAAATAGTAAATTTAAATTGAGAACTTAATTTCAATTTAAATTATTTATAACGATTATTAATATTTTTCCTCTATTTTAAATTTAATTTATTTAAATTATATATATTAAGCTAATTCATATCATTTTAATCAATTTAATATTGGATCTTGATACAAAAAAAGTATAAATTTTTTTAACATTTACTCTTTTGAAACCCACTTTCCCTCCTCATACATAGGACTTATTTTAAATTAAAATTCTCCTCTTATGAAAATGGTATTTTAAAAAATAGATTAAATATTTTGAATAAAAATAATTTATATTATATAATATGGTAAAATTAATTTTTACCAAAATTAATATAGAATACAGTTAAAATTATTTATTATGGTTACAGTAAAGTTGGGTTTTCATGGGGTTAAACTAAAATGATAAGTGTTAAATTTTTCAAAATTGTTTTTCTAAAATATTTTTTCCAGAAATATTTCTCAACTATATCTTTTTTTTCTTACTAATTATCCATACTTTATATTTTTGGAATGTGACAATTGTGGTTACATCATTTTCTTTAAAAAAAATTACATGTTTACCAAACACCTCAATAATAAAAGGCTACCCCTCTCCTCTTATTTTCACACCTTCAAATCATTTTGGTTGGGGAAATACCTTCCCAGATAACTTCAAAATATCCATCCCATCATAATATATGCCTTATTTTTGGATGAAATCCTTAATTGGAAGGATTTTTTTCTAACACAAGGATGTTACGCAAAGAATAAGTAATGCTATAAAATTGATTTTTTTATTTATTTCTTCTTCCCCTATATAAATTATTATAAAAACATGATGATATAATAAAATAAATAAAATAAATATACATAGATGATTTTATGTTTTTTTGATGACCCAAAACCATCCAAAATTCCATAAAATCAGATAAGAAATCATCACTCATGTATACAACGGACTACCGCCCCGCGAACAGATGTCATTGGTTTTTCCATTACCATATAATATGGTATGGTGTGATGATGGATCTAAAGTATAAATATAATATTTTTTGCATATTTATAACTCTTAATTACTTATATCATATATATATATATATTTTCTATCCATTCCATAAAGGATATAATAATGTCGCTATTGTGTATAGTAGACTACCATCTTGGAAAGTGATGTGATTTTTTTTATAAAACATTAATTGTAAGTTAATTAAGATATTGTTAATTAATAATTTTTAAATAAATGACATAATTGTGAAATTAATAATATATTTATTATTTTTTATAATATAATATATCATTTTGTTTCTTACCATTTCACTTTTTGAAAGGTGATAACATCTTTTGTGCATGTGTTGACTACCACGTTCACAGATTGATATGACTCTATTTTAATCATAACACCACATGGATGATATATATATATATATATATATTAAAAATAAATGGTTTTTATTATATTATCAACAATTTTTAATGATAATATATTACTTACCACCTTTTCATTATGATTGTTAAAAAATAGAAACATTACCTACGCGTACGTATGATATATCATATCCCTGATCATAACATGCATTATTTCTAAATATTAACCTTAATGATTGGTATTAAAGTTATTATTAATTTATATATAATATAATTATTTCATTATTATTATTCTAAATATTATGAAAGAATATAATATATGCAAGAAATGAATCTTTCATGAAAAATACTCATGAGAAAAAAAGACAATTAACACCCGAAACAATGAAAATAATTAATTATTATAAATGAATGGTTGATACAATGTCATAAAAGGGTCATATAAGATATTATAAATATTATTTAGGTTAAAATAAGTGTTAAAATCATTATTAAAATCATTATATATATGGATACATCTTGTTAATCCCAAATGAAATGTTAGACAAGCGACCTCGTCTTAAGTTACCTTCGTCGATTCATATTGTAGTGATATGCACCTAATATATATAATATGTTTTATATTTTAACATGTTAAAATATTATATCATGATTAATAAATAATTAATGGTATCTTAAGTTTAAATTTAAATTATTTCATCTAAGGGTATTTTACATAAAAGTTACGAAGTGGTATGTAATTTTAGAACTCAATTTCTTTTCATCAGGTTATATAATTCTTAATTGTATTTGATATTCAAAGATTATTTGTGTAATGAAATATGATTATATTACTTTTTTTTGACACATGTTTAATGTTAATTTAAATTTTATACACATAAAAAATTCATTGATTAATCCCCACATCAATGCTACGATCATTGAATGAGTTTATTTCACAATTTCATTTTAATCAATATAATTTATACATGACATTAAATTTAAAGAATATTATTGGATCATTAATTAATAAACCACTTTTTTTATTCTCCACTAGTTAGTAATGAAATCTTTCAAGCAATATTATCATTTTTACATTGTTTTTTACATATTATGATTAATAAAATGGTTTAATAAAACCTTTCATTATTTATCTCTTCAGTCAAAAATTATTTTTCGTCCAAAAATATATTTTATAGAATTATATTCATAAATCACTTTCAACCTTATATAAATTATTTATGAAATACATTTTTATTGATTTTTACCTTTTAAAAAATCTTTTGAATGAAATATTTATTTTATTTTCAAAATATTTCGATTTGGCTTGTACCAAAAAATTGAATCCAATGTTTGTTTTGATGTAATTGGAAAATATATAATTTCCAGTATCCAAAACCACACCATGTTTAAAAACATCTATTATTATTTTTAATGGTTATTTTTAGGGAAATGTGTTTTCAATTTTTTTTAACATTTATTTTTATGTGGATATTTTCAAATTGAAAAAGATATTTCCCTCTAGAATTTTTATAAATATATTTTACGTTATTTACAATTTTCAATGACTACAACAAATTATTTTACATATTCTCATATTGGGATATCTTATATTGATACCATAGTTATTATTCCTCTAAATGGGTTATGACGTTTTTACCAATGATGGTATGTAAATTCACATCCTTGATTCATTTTTGTAGTCATTCTCATAGTTTGGAATTATCCACATTTCTATGATAAATGGGTATTAAATTTTCCCTAAATATCCATATTATTTATCATGTATATTCTTATAAATTAAACCATTCAACATTTATATGTATGATGATCTATGTGTAATGCTATTTTTTTATCTTGGAAAATATTGATTGTTTCAACCACTATATTTTAATGCACATAAATCTTGTTTATTATCTTTGTAATGAAATTACTATTTTATGATAATTAAATTTTTTTCAAGAATATTGAATGAAAATTTTCTATTTATAGAAAAGATACACCGTTAGCTCAATTATACCACCACATGCTATGTACCACTCTCAGGCTTATTCCATTGTTAGTTCAAAGACATGCTACCACCAGTGTCGGTCTACCCCTAGAAATGAGTATCCTCCAAACTTCTACTACCACTAAATTCATGCTACCTCTAGACTTTTTCTATCTTCACAAATGCCAACAATAAATCTTTATATAGATGAATATGTTACCACTAGAGCTGGGAAACTACATAGAGGGCCCTTTTCATGCATAATACCATCATGTGTGATACTATATGGTATACTACAAAAAATATTTCCACAACCAACGTTATTATAACATCAGTTGGGATACTGTCAAGTGTGCCATTGATAGCTTTGTGCTACTTCAATATGTGATACAATTGACATCTCTACTACTAGATTGTGATACCATTAGTTATGATGTTTCATAATGTTACACTTTTCTCTTGAATGTTATAATCTACCATCATCCTTTCGATAATTTAAATTTTGTCCTGCATTTGAATTTGATGTATCCAACGGCTAGTTTACAAGAGTTAATTCAGACATCCTTACATGGTTTCTTTAATGATTATTAATAAACCAATCTACAATTAATTTGAAGACCAACTCATCAGTTTCATGATTTACTAATTAGTATAAGTATCCAATAAATATTAATAATTATTCCTAAATAGATATTTTAAGCTTCAAATTTATTTACATGAGAAGATATCTCTCGTGTGTGGTAGTAGTGAAGTCTGATGTGAGGAGCATAAACCTAAAGATTCACTTTAGTATATTCGACTATGGCATAGTAGTATACACATAAGATCTGTATCCATTCATGCACTAAATAGATATATATGTGTAGATGTTCTCTCGTGTACCAATTGACAGAAACCTAAACTCCACAACACTCATTTTTCTAGCACTTTCAGAGAAATCAATTTGATCTTTTTATAATGCCTAATATAATGAATCTTGAGCTTCTAAAGTATCAAAAACTCTACTTCACTAATTATTTCCATATATAATTATTTTCTCTTACTATATTTCTATAGTTTCTATAATTTTTAAATTTTAATCTATTTATCTCTTTGAAGTATATTTTATGCTTGAATCAGAGAATACTCGATATTCTCTGAAATGATTTTTGTCTATATACCCATGAATACAATGGAAGAAGTCATGTGTTGCATTTATTACCATGAATAAATTTATAAGATCCATGGATCCTATATATCCAATGTTGAGCTGAGTTTATAAATGGTCCATTTTGTGGATCACATTATTTGTTATAATAATCTTCCCAACAGTAGGTGATTTCCAAGTAGAGGAGAATAAGTCTCAAATTGAGACTGAACCCCTTATTTAATCTGTTGTGTGATTCATTTTTTTTATAATTTATCTTTACATTTTAGAAAAAATATGTTTTTATATCTGTATAAATAATATACATTGATATTTAATATTAAATAGTGTTTATATTAAGTATTTTATTAATTAAATTTATAAAAAGTTAATCAAATTTCTAATATTATTTTAATTAATCTGAAATCATTGTTTGAGAAATATTCGTAAATATGAAACATATATTAAACTAATATTTTTATTAACATTGAATTTTTAATAAGAAATGGGGATATTATTTTAAATTTTCTGAATAGAATTTTTAAGGGGATCTCAAATCACCCCACAATTGAGTTACTCACTCAAACACACATTTGGTATCAAAGGATTCCAAATGTCTTTTCAAATGTTATTTAATTTCATTTTAAATTTCATAAATTTATATTATTTATAAGTTAATTTCTTTATGAATAATAATAGACAAGATAAATATTCTTCCAACAAACATGCTTAATTAAATGGAACTAACTATGATCAGTTGGATATTCAAATGTAAATTCATTTTGAGAGTATGGTTTTTGATATTTGTACAGTAATTAATTATGAATACGAGAAATGTTAAACAATTATATATACTTGAAATAATTCTCCAAAAACTATATTTGATAATAATTATAAATCCATGAATGATATATACTATGCTTTGGGTGATGAGGAATTTAATAGAACATTTTAATGTTCTTCGGATTTTAATATTTGGGATAATTTAGCTATTCTTAATTAGGGAATATCTAATATTTAATAAATGGGTTTAAATATGTATACAAATAAAATATTACATTTTTACAATGAAATATTATGAGCCTATTTATGACATGTATATCTGGTTTAATGAGATCATGAATACAATACATTCACTGGGGTAACCTATATCTAATAAAGATCAAGGGATGTGCCTATTGAGGTCGTTACCATATCCATCATAAGAACATGATTTTTATGTTTGATATGGATTATTTTTCATCTTATCTAATAATTTATTTTGGACATAATATGTATGGACTATGATGTTAAAAAGGATTCACTGGTGTTTGGGGCTTGTTCAGAGTTAAGAACCCCACACGAGGTAGAAAATTCCTTGGATGCAAAGTTAGTAGATTTTGGAGTACCATCCTATATGGTCTCTCAAAACCATGTGGGGTTGGATAGTATGGTGAATCAGGGGATGGTATTTACCTTAACTGTGGGCCAATGGTTCCATTCCCATGCAAACATTGTACAATTTTTCACCCAAGATTATTCGCATGGTTAGGAAAATTTATATATAATAGCATGACCTATCCATATGGGTTCCCTCTTTATGAAATTGGAGGCACATAGTTGGTACACAATTTAACCAATTGTGCATCCAAAATGTGTGACCAAGTTATTTTAGACCAATGTTAATAAAAATACCTTAATGAAATATTAAACACAACTCCTAACCTCATTGTTTTATTCTAGTACACATAAATGATTCTCTCCTCACCTTTTGAATCTATCAAGACCTATTCAATATGTTTTTATCTAATTGTTTTGTCTAATGTTCAATTTAATTCATTTCCATCACATAGTATGTGCATCAGTAAGTACATGGTTCATTTTCAGCCATTATTCATTCTTCATTCCCTTAACTATGTTATTTAGATGTAGAATCAAATGTATTATTTTTTACTTGATTATACATTATTTGTATTTATTCTATTAAATTCAAAACTTTAGGCTCATACAAGACAAAGTTTGTCATACGAGATTAAGGTAGTTTTTCTATGACACATCCCTAATGTCTTGCGGTATTGAAAATTGACATCATTTTGCGCATGCTGATTTCATCGCGCATTTCTTGTTTAATCCATGTGACTTACTTATAGTAGTTAGAATAATTTTATATGAGCTTTTTTATTTATTTTATCCATATTTGTAGGTTGTGACCTCAACGTCAACTGCCCCATTGAGGGTGTTTCCATACGCAAACCTTTCGTTGGTGGTTATGATCATCTATTCCACTATTCAGGTGTTCAATGGGTTGAACCTTAGTAATTTTAAGCCATTCCATAATAAATTGAATTATGAATTGTAATAGTTATCCTTATATGTTATAATGTCACTGGACCCTAATAAGGTTTGTGCTTCAATATAATTAATGAATATTAATTGGGAAAAGGAAAGTATACTATATCTATCACTTGGTATAATGGAAGTTAATTAAATGTATTGGGTGCATGTATGTTGCACCCATTTCCATGTATAATGGATGGTGTTAGAGTGAACCTATCGAATTTGTTATAACCTTTATAAAAAGTGGATGATTTAAGGTCCATTTAGCCTTTCCCCTTTAATTTAAGGAAATGGAATGTACCAAATGAATTTTCCAATTACATGAATATTTCATAAACGTAACTAATTAATGAATAAAGTATAAGGTTACAAACACTTACGAATGATGAAAAAATAAGAGGGTTGGTCAGACTCAAGCTATCTTTTCATTCCCGTGGGAATGTATTGAGAACTCGTTGATGCATTTCCAATTCAGGGATGCCAATTTCCATGGGAGTGACCTACCTTGGAAATCGATCCTAATCAACTAGTGGATTCCATGTATGTCACTATAATATCTATAAATTATTATTATAGAATGATTTAGATACACTCCTTGGATCAAAACATAAAGTCTACTGAAATGTGGCCCCATTGGTACACCCATTTGGCCCAATCATTGCTTATCTAGTTTTACCATGGATGAAAACCTTTGACTTATATAGAATATTCTAAAAATGGAATTTCAAGGAAGATTCCCCTTAGATTAAATTAAATCCTTGTATATCTAGGACACAGGTTATCACTAAGTTAGATTGGCCCATGAGGATAAGGATTCCATGGTTATTACCATGGATCCTCTTCACAAATATCATCAATGAATGATTCTTTATTATACCATGGATCCTTTATTATTACTATCATTTCATGATGTCATTATCTGTTATACCTAAAACAAATTATTATATAAACAAGAAAAAAATTAATAAATGATTTTGTTACATGCTCAGACACCAATAGTGGAAAATGAAAGTACTAGAGTATTTACATTTTGTAATTATTTAAATTTATATATGAATTCATGAACAATATTTCCGTTTATACTACATAGACTATAAGTTATTTAAGTCAGTTGTGGTGTCCTACTAACATTTATATCACACCCTATCAGAGCCTCCATCAGTATTTTGGAGTTTTACATGAATGCAGGCGTCGAAAAGTGGAAGCATCCTTCTTTGGCCACCAAATAATCCTTTCTTTCTTCGGATAGAGCTTGGTTGGAGATAGAGGAGAAAGATATTTGGATACTAATAATGGTTTTTGGACTCTTTTTACTTATTCATATATAATGTATATCCTACTTACATGTATATAATTTCTATATATAATTATGGAAACATGACATTAATTGCCATCAAATTTTGAGTATTGTTATCTTTTCATTCAGTTGTTTTTTATTTCTATTTTCCTCTTCTATGGTGGATTACTGGTCTAATATCTTTATGTATACTTATATTATTCAATATTATTACTTATACTTCTCCCATTATATAACTTCTAATATATTTATCCATATTGAATTACTCTAGCAATGAAGGAATATTATCCCCATTGTCACACCATCGTCCCTTGCTATTAGTCGACATCCTCTAGCATTTTGGGAGATGCGCTTGATGCTATGTGGCCAAATGGGCTCGGGTCACCTTTAAGTGGCACCTGGGTTCATGATGTCACAATGTGGTATTAGTGGGTTTTCATTTTTTGTTGTATATTTTTTATAAAATTAATAGGAGATTAGAAACACTTTAGAACAATTTTATAAGTTGTTTTTGGTGTCCCTAAATCATGGACGTGGTAAATGTTCAGTTTAATATAATAAGAATTATTGTTTTTTATTTTTACTATTATAGTTGATACGATTTAACAATTAGGTGACACCCATTTTATGTGAAGGTTAATATTTTTATTATGATTCTATATTTCATTTCATCCTTGTCCAAATTAAATGACGGAAATGATAATTGTTACACTCATCATCACATGCACCTATAATTCACATTCAATGCATATTTCATCCCATGTTGGTGCATTTCATTTCTGGTATTGCTCATCTTTCTCGTGATTGCTGAGGGATACTATGGTAGTTATAGTTTGCCTATAATTCTTTTTGGGTAATATTTAGTGACATGAATTTTAAATTCACAAGTTGTATGGGCCATCATGGGTTGTAATGGGTAATTTACCAAGTCAAGCCATTAAAATGTAATTAAATGGGTGTCTATTTCAGTGATATGTTGTACAGTCCCAAATTTACTATAAATAAAAAACCATTTTAAAAATACATTGATATCAGTTTACATGAAACATAAACATGAATTAAAAATAAATGGTTTATAGAAAATGAAAAGGCAAGGTGGTATTGTCCCTTCATCTAATGGAACCCCATTAATTTAAACATGAAAACGTACCAATACTTTTCATTTTAAGTGTGTATCTGGGGTAGTATCCCATGGGTAGTGATCCCTTCATCTTACATTATGCTTCCACTAGTGTATCTTTCTATTTTAATTTTTTTAGGAGTGTTCTAGGAATTTATTGACCTGTGTCTCGAAAATTTCATTATAATGCGTTCCAAGAGGGTGGAAACAACCATGCTCCAGAGGTGGTGGAACTTGAGCTTCCATTAATAACACCAAGAGAACCAATTTAATAACAACATACTATACCTAATCTAGCCACTAAAGATCTACATAATAAAAAATTTCTTTATCTGATGAAGACCATGCAAGATACTCCACAACATTCACCAACAATGGATGATCTGACACATGAGTTCTAGAAGTATAATCCTCTAATCTTCTCAGGGGGATGAAGGTTCATAGGATACTAAATCATCGATGGAGGTCAAACAATCAATAATTGAGAATACATTGATGCCTATAAAGTGTATGTTCAATATTAACACCTATATTATACCTGATTTGGTTAATAAATAGTGGTATGTAATTACCAATACTGTTCATCATCATGGAAAGATCTGGCTATTTTCTAAACTAACAGTAATGATAAATTCTTTCCTCGTATGTTTTGAGTTGACCAAGATAGAGATTTCATACATATAGAGAAGTGTGGTATATAAGTGATGGATTATTTAGTACATTTTACTGAGTTTTAGGGATTTCCACTACTTCTATTTAGTGATGAGATTTTGCGTGCAAGATTATTTGAGGATGGGATCTAGTATATGATCTGTACTTTCATGAATGTTTTTATCCTACCATCTTTATCAGATATTATCAATCATTATTGTATCATTGAGCAATCCTAATAGAAGGATATAATTTAGGGAATAGAAAATCTGTGTCGAGGAAGAGTAAAATTTCTTCAAGTAGATGGAATTATAACATTGGGGTTTCATGTCATAGAAGTGGAGGTCAAAGAAACCATACTGGTAGCTCCATTGTATTCCATCAGTGTTAAGGTAAGTTGTATTTTTAAACCTTAGTGTGATAGAAACCTAATAGAGTTTTGTTATTTTGTCCATATGGGGAATACTTAGAGATTGTAATAGACCTTTTTATCTTCTTCAAGTAGAAGAAGAACAACACCAACACCACCTTCAGGTGAATGATCTTTTATGACACATTCGGTAGGGGGTTGGAGTAGCACTAGAAATACTAGATGATTATGAGGTCATGGATGTGGTATCATTACTTTAGATCGTTAGTGATAATATAGCAGTCATTCATAGGGTAGACTATCTCTAGAACATGGTTGTGGATTAGTTTAGTTTCATGCTTTATAGCCTGTACCTAAGGATCACAGTCCAACATTATCTACTATATGAGGTATTATTATAGTAGCCACTACTATAGAATCTTCATTGTTCGATATAGTTTCTTCATAATCCTTTATCTAAAAATATATCATGGGACATATACGTATATAAATTCTGTATTACTATGGTTTGATGACATTGTATACACCATTGGTATTATGGTTAAAGGGAATACACCAATGTAGAAACATTCCCCATGAGGTAAGAAGATACCCTTTATTAATGTAACTCATTGTATTTGAGATAAAAAACATTGATCTCAATATTATTATTAATTCATTGGTCTCATATCAATCCTTTTCACATAACTTTTGCAGAAAGGTATTTTGTACAACACGAGAGGAAAATAGTTATCGACACGTTGGTGAGTGGAATGTCAATGCTAGGGGGAAGGACCAGAGCATCATGGACTTAGTGGAGTTACTACCCAGATGTCTAGTCTCTTCCTAAAGTAGAATGGAGTAAAACTTGAATATTTTCCTATAGTATAAGATCATCTCAAGGATTCATTTCCTAATTATTCTTCAAACTCAACTGATTAGAGAGAGGTTGATTTTATGATCAATCTTTTTTTGGGAGCATCTCATGATTCCATTCCTCCATACAGCAAGGCACATACTGAACTCCATGAGATCCCAAGATAGTTAGAGGATCTATACGACAAAGGTTTTATTTGTCACAATACTTACAATTGGGTTTCACCCAAGATTTTCTCTAAGAATTTAGATGTGACCCTCTGTTTATGCAAGGATTATATATGGTTGAAATGGATTATGATCATGAATTGGTATCTGTTCGCTCTAATAGATGATATTTTTGACCAGCTCTGAGGAGATAGGTCATCTCTAAGATCGACCTAATATCATGCTATCATTAGGTAAAAGTTCAACCTTCATACAGAAATCCTACATATTTTTGTAGTGGGTATGGTATGTATGAGTTTATCGGTATGTCATACGGTCTTATTCATGCTCCAAAAACATTCATGCATTTGATGAATGGGGGATTCCATGGCTATCTAGATTATTTTTTCATGGTCTATGAGGATGAAATTTTGGTGTATTTTAACAATCATAGTGACCATTCTCAATATCTTGTGATCATTCTAAATACACTAAGTGAGAATCCTAATTATGATATGTTTTATAATACCACTTCTGGATAAAAACATTTCACTCCATGGTTTATATCATCTTGGAATCATGCGTATATGTTTCCTCGTCTAAGGTTAGTTCTTTATTTTTTGGGAAGAATCTGCAAAACCTGATTGAAATATACAGTTAAGTGGGGACTGATGGGTCTTATTGGAGTTTCATAATGAGAACATCATGCCTTTATACAACTCTTATTAAAATTGAAAATAAGGTTTTTAAGTTACTATGGAATGAAGTGTGAGATAAATATTTTTAGGATATGAATGTAAGGATTTTATCAGCACCAATTTGGATTCTTCCAGATCTTAGAAGATTTTTATAGTGCTCTATGATGAATCAAGTATCAGGATAGGTTAATTGAAAAAAATAGGGGAAAGATTCATCATATACAGATCTCAGTAGTTGAGGCCTCATGAAATTAATTACCTAATTCATGACCTCAGACTAAGAGTATTTTTCCATTACATATGTTGCTAGAGACACTATTTAATGGGTGAGTTCCTTCCAATGTATACAGAGAAGAAGAGAATCTATTATATTTTTGAAAATAATGAATTTAATCTCAGATAGAGAAGATGTGTTGAGTTTCTTCATTCATTAAATTTTGATCTTCCATGTTTTACTGGAAAGGTTAAAACTGTAGCTATTGCGCAGAGTTGTAAAACTCAGGCACATATCATATGAGAAGTTAGTGGTGAATAGAAATTCATGTCCCTCTTCTCTGAGCCACATGTGATGTTTCATGATATTCATAATAATTGTTATCTCTTAGACTTTCAATTTACATCTTCATTAATTGTGATCATAATGATTAATTGATTTTTATATTCAAAAGTCTTGGTTATTTAAGAGAGTATTTCAAGATAAAGTCCTCTTCTTGATTGGTCTGTAGATAGAGATGGCATCCTATGTATTCCTGGAAATTTCTTTGTTCCTATATATATGATAAAGGTACTGATGAACATGTCCCAAGAATATTAGTGGGAAGTTCATCCATCCATATCCAAGATTTATCATGTTATAAGATGCCATTATTGGTGTCATAGGGTGAAACATCAGATATCATGCTTTGTTACTAGGTTTTCAACCTATAAGTAGGAGAAGGTTGAGCACAAGAGACCTCTAGGATTTTTACATCATCTTCTATATGTGGAATGAAAATCATGATACATTTCTGTTGAATTTGTAACCTTATTAATGAGGTCACCTTGAGGTTGGGAAGCGGTTTGAGTAGCCATTGAACGACTATCAAAATTATTCCACTTATAATCTATCTTTTTTACTCTATTAGATGATGGTGTTGGAACATTGTATATCTATGAGATAATATGACAACACGGGGTCCACTAGCTATCATTTCAAAATGGTATTCTCCCCTAATTTCATAGTTCTAGCTGGGTTTGGAAGGATATATGGGTAAACAGGTGCTCTATAGCACAAAAATTCAACTAGAAACTGATTTCATGTCCGAGTGAACGATAATAGTTTTAGATGAAATGATATTACAACACATCCTTTATTTTTCTAGTTTTTTGTGTCTCATATACCTTTTTTGGAGTTTTTCTACAATAATAGCATTCAGGGAGAGATTTAGATGGCTCCCTTGGATTCCTTGTATGGCAAGACATGTCGTTCAATTATTTCTTGGTTAGTTGGAAGAGAGGTTGTTCTACTAGATCCTTATCTTGTGTAGGAGACTTCAAATTATGTTTAGTTGAGTAGGAATCACAATTTTTCTTCGTAGTCTAGACATAAATTGTATGTAGATCAACGATGATGACCTTAAGAGTTCATGGTGAGGGATTATGTTTTCTTATGGGTATCACCCAGGCTTTGAAATAGATGAATAAAGAGACAATGGTTGTTTTTTCATAGTTATGTCAGGACATTTTAGATTCAATAGAATGTTGGGATAATATTATATTGGTTTTTATCGCCTCAAAGATATCTTTACTTTATCAAACTCTTACATGCTTCACTTATTCACCATTATCATGTCATTTCATCTCATACTGTTGATCCCAAGGAGGTTGAGTTAGATATCAATGTTGTATGTGAGTTTTATCCTGAACGCATCATAAAAATGAGAATGAAGGATGATTGAGGTCGGTCTGTCCCATTAGTATATATGATATGGTAGAATGGCTATGTACATGATGATCATTAGGAGTGGGAGGATGACATACATTTCCAGGGGACAGAGTTTTTCTCTGACAGTGTTTCACTACCCAAGGAATGTGAACTTAGGGATGAGTTCCTTTATGGGTGGATGACTATAAGAACATGATTCTAATATCTGGTATGGATCATTTTAATTATTGGTATTATCCATTAATTTGTACCTAGTATGGATTCTGTAAGAGTATAAAAAAGTTTGGGGTGGGTTCTAGGGCTTGATTAAAGCGTGGTCCCTTGAACAGGGGAAAAAAACTGGGCCACATGGCTATTAGAAACGGTGTGACCCAGCCAACATGGTCTCTCCTAATGATGGGGGGATGGATTATTGGGTGAATATCTGTGCTGATTTTCCAGAACTATGTTCCATGGGATGCATAATTGTGAATACAATAATATGTTTTCATTAGAGATTATTTCATGAACCACTATGGGTCAACCCCGAAGCAGGCACCCTTTCCAGTCCATAACATGTCCTGGGGGGTGTTCCTGATCTCCTCAGGATGGAAACTAGTGTCGGGTATCAAAATTAAACTATTAGGAATGATTTTTCCCATAAAAAAATATATTCATATGAATGAAATTTTTTCATAAAAATAAAAACTAGCAGCAGAAAGAAAAATAATAATGCACATACCTCAATGTCACCTCATGTGTCACCACCCATATAAAATATAAGACTGATCCAACATTGAACAACTGAACAATGATCTTGAACAATAATAATAAAAACTATCAAGAAATTATTTTTAAAATGGTATATGAATTATTTTGAAACCATTTATGTTTTAAAAATAATTAATAAAGGATTATTTAAAAAAAGACTAAATGGGGGTCTAAATATAATATGGTGTGGAAGATAAATCAAAGGATCATTGAAATAAAACTTCATTAATGTTTTAAAATTCATTTATTTAATCCCACTTCATAAAAATGAATAAAAAATGATTTTTAAATGGTTAAAATGTGAAATATTAAGGTCACATGAGCTTAATGTTTTTTCCACATATAAAGGATAACGTTTTAGTGGAAGGAAAATATGTAAAAGGATGAAAAACTTCCATTAAAGTGGATGGTATTTATTTCAAAATAATGATATAAATTTTGAGAAAAATGTTTATAAAAAACACAAATTTGTATTAAAAACCATTTTCCCATATGTAAGAAGTGAGAGTATAATTAAATATATTTATTGGGTGTAATAAATCAATATTTGATGAAAAAGTTTGAGAAAACACCTTTTAAATTCAAGAATATAGTTGAGTAAAAAAACCATATGGAAATGGTAATATGTGAATGAAAAAATAAAACAGTTTCCATGAAATGGTAATTTATATATCAGGAAATTAAATATATTAATTATACATATATGAAAAATATTATAGAATTAACCATATAATGTAAATTGTTGTCTCATTTATCAAACATGTCTTTCAAAATTTAAAATATAGGCGAATAACAATTACATAATTTTTTTCATTTGGAATAAAACCCCATTTAGGGTAGAACATGATGTGGATTTAAAATTTACTTAGATTAAATTAAATATTACGAAAAATAAATACTTGTAAGACATATACACCATAAAAATATTGGTGAATATGAATTATATATTAATCAAACAAAATTTTGATAAAAAACCCATTACATCGGTCCCGATTCATTAAGGACAAGCATCGAACATCCTGATTTCTCAAATGATGATTACTATATAATTTTATAAGTACCATATATATTTATATATATTTAAATTTATATGGTCTATTAATTATCATATTTTATTTATTTTTTTTATATAATTTTCTTATGGTTGTTATTTAAGGAGGTTTCATTGATTTCACTGAAACATCCATAATATACTGAATGCGGTCAAATGTGTTGTAAAATGTCATTATAATGTATATAATTATATAGGTTTATGTGTTTTATAATTCAATTATAAAATTTTTTATACATTCCAATATGTTTTCCCCAAATGAGATAATATTATAAGAGGTTCATCGATATGTTTATTTTATGAAGTAATGTTTACTATGATAATTTCATGTTAATATAATTTATAAAATGACTAATATTGTATTTTCAAAATATTATTATTTTCATAAATATAAAATTTTCTACATAAAATAAATTTTTAATTTCATTTATGTTGGGAGGTAATGTAAAACTAAAGACATCATTCAATGGAATCTAATGTCCTCATGTACACACTAATGATGCCCTTGTTATTCAGAGAATATGAAGATTAGAAAAATAAAATAATTTTAATTTCAAAATCATAATCATGTTATATTTATTATGTTTATTAATTAAGTATATATTTTTTAAAATCCATGTAGGTGGTTCGGAAATATTGAGCACTTCAATCAGGGATGTGGTAATCTGTACGTATGATAGAAAATATCTTACATTTTTAAATAGTACTGGAGGAAGGTAGAAATGTTCTATTATATTAATATAATTAAATTTCATCATGTTTATAATATTGATGTTAATATAATTTTATGTATAGAGAATATTCACTTAGTAGAAGAAGAAAATAAAAAATTGAAATTATATGAGAACATCACCACTCCCTTGGATAACCCCTTAAAGAACCATATAATGGTGTCTAGAGATATTATGATATTCTTCGGTAGAGTAATAATATATTCAAGGCTTCTAAATTATTGTAATTTTTTTAAAGTGATATAATTATATATTTTAAGGAAATGACACTTTGAAAATAGAAATTAATTTTTCAATGATCACACGACCCTATTCAAGTGTAAATGACTAAAAAAGTGGGAAATAAATAATATTGGGGTGATATATTATCCATTAAGATTCTACCACTCCTTTAAAAACTTTTTATGACATATTTAATGACATTTATAACTTGATTTTTAAATTTTATGATTTAATTTTTTAACCTTGTAATTATTTTTTCGTCCAAGTACATGATAAATAATTTTAAAATATAATGAATCCTTTCATACCAACTTTCCTTACCAATAACCTAACATTAGGATATATATATTCTAATTCAATTTCTATATAAGGTCAAATTTACTTGTAAATTAACACATTTGATATATTGAATAACATTAATCTATAAAATTAATGTTTCCCCATTAGGTCTTCTTAATATTTGTTATTTTTAATTACTGAATGAATTAGTTTTAATATACATATATTTTGTTCTAAACATTTTACGAGATTCATTTTATATAATATATTTATTAAATTTATTTAAAAAAAATTACACATTGTCAATAAAACATTTCCATTAAATAATATGTTTATCATTATCACCATAAATAACATTATATAAAGACCCGTAAATTCGGTGGGAATTTTTTTCTTAATTACATGGGAATTTTATGAGTCCGCGAGAATTGGAAGCATGTGATTCCGAGACCCGATGTTCCCAGAATCTATTTCTGATGTTTTGTTCAGGTGCGTTTAGTTAATGTACGAGCGGGTTTTTTTAACATTTGAACCGATGCTCGGAATTGAAATCCAAGTGCAACATTGAACTCTCAGTGCCGATATTCACTTAAGAAGACTTTCACTTCGACGGTAGTGACTCGAGAATGGAAGATAGTTATTGGGTTTTCATGGAAATTAATAATATAATGTGAGCATCACTTTATTTTTATTTGACCTTCTATGTGGGTGTTTGGTGGTAAAAACCTCCTCATAGAAGTTGGAGGTGAAACCACCACACCTTAACCTCCCATGAGAGGTTATGGTGGTGGGGACCACTCGAACATAACATCCCACAAGAGGTTACAACGTGGGTACCACACGGGGCTTAACCCCCTATTAATGGAGGAGAGTAAAACCTCTCAACTCTCCCTCATTAATGAGGGAGAGCCTCTTCACCTCCGCTAATTAATTCCTCGTGATAACCCCTTGAATTAATTAAGGGGGGACTACCTAATTAATTTGTCAAATTTGAATATCTTGCCAAAAAATTAATACGATATTTCAATCGATTATTTCATTGGCATATTCATTTTGGTGGCAGTTTTGAGAGGAGGAATATTGGAAGAAACCTCCCAACGAAGAACCCCGTCTCCCAATGAAGAATGATGAACGAAGAACACTGATCTTCGTCAACTTCTTCCTCTAAGCTTCAACCGTCGTGAGACGTCTTCGACGACTGAATTCCACATCGTTGTCAACGAGCCGACTCAGCTCGGGTTTGGAATTACATGGCGGACGCGATGAATGACGATCTTCTTCATCAACATTCTGCGACTCCAACAAACGAAGAACGATGATCAGGGGTAGGGGGTTTATTTTTTTTTTGTAACCTTCCTTTTATTTTTTCTTCGGATTGGAAAATAATTAATGTGTTGTTGTAAAATAATAGTTTTTCATCTTTCATATTCTTTGATGAACCAATTGTTACCACCCTAAACACAGAGGGTGTGGGGAAAACCAACATTGCCCGACACCTCTATAGATCTTGTTTATGATGATCATTTTCGTGGCATTGATGCGACAGAATGAAGAAGTTGGTGAAGACAGAGGTCGCGCTACCCACGACCTTTGTGCACCGCGTCACCCCCCGCGGTGCTCCAGTGCTCCCGGCCGAACACTGCTGGCCTGCGCTGGCCCGACCCACTCCGAACCGACCTCTCCTGCCACCTCCCACCCACCGGCCTGCCTGGCCATGCCTTGGCCGGCCGAACTCCGCCGGCGTGCCGCCGGCCTCCGCGTACCTGCTGGCCTCTGCGTGCCTCCCAGGCGTCCCCAATAGCCACCGATCCACCTTCCGTCCTCCACGCGCACACCGCGGGACTCCCCGAACGTCGCTGGCCTTCCTGGAAGCATTCGCAAACCCCATGCACATCCCCATGCCAATCCCCCTCCCGGCCTCCTGGCCGAGCTGGCATCTCGGCTCCCTTACGGCCACTTGGCTGAGATGGTGTCCCGGCCTCATAGAGGCCTCCCGGCCGAGCCGGCGTCCTGGCTCCCTCACGACCACCCGGCCGAGCCGGTGTCCTGTCCTCCTCGTAGCCTCCCGTCCAAGCCGGTGTCTGGGCCCCCTTACTGTGCGATGGAAAAACATTCCTCAGCCACGTCCTCCGGGCCAAGCCGTGCCGGGCCGCAGCCACGTGGTGAACTAGGCCGAACCGGCCCCGAGCCCTTGTCGGACCGCCCTAGCGGCCTGCTGGTCTGAGTCCAGCGGTCCGGGTCAAACCCAAAAGGCTGTCCCGCCCAATGGGCCAGGCCAGACCCATCGGGTCCGCACAGGTTGACCCAAAAGAGGTCGGCCTAGAAAAATCCGGGTCGGTTCGGTCCAACTGGGTCAGACTGGACCCTGGCATAGTACCGACCCTTTACTTTCTTTGGCCATATCTTTGGCACCGGAGGACCATTTGACGAACCGTCAGTGGCGCTGGTTTTCTTGGAGTGCAATAGACCCTTTGAGTATACACTGCTGGAGTTTAGGGTAATGTTGACATACAGTCACGTTGGATCGTACACGAAACCAACCGGGCCCCCGAGACTAAAAGGCTAATAACTCACAAACTAGGCGTCTGATTGACGCGCAGTCTATTGCGTTGAGACCCCTGTAACGTGGTGGAATTTGAGATACTTATTTGTGGGAATTCGTGGAAGTTGGAGCATCGACTAGTAGCTTGTGAAGTGGATCTTCTATAGGAGAGCGAGATTTTAGGTGGGAACCAAGTAGCTGGCCGAGACCTAATGACTACTGACCATTTGACTCGGAGTGATTCTACTAGCCCAATGGGAAGCGCCATGGATTTGCGGTAGCCCTGCAGTGGGGAGAAATTTGGGGTCACAGCAGACCCACTGTACTCGATAGGAGAAGTACCTTAGAAGGATATGTGGGGGAGTGCCTCTGTGTGATGCGGTAGACCCACGGTGGGGAGAGCCTCTGTGTGACATGGTAGACCCATGCTACTCGACACGATGAGTCCCTCAGTAATCCAAGGTTAGTGGGAAGAGCCTCTGTGTGATGCGGTAGGCCCACTGTACTCAATAGAGGAGGAGATATCCAGTAGTCGAGGGTTCAGATAAAAACTACCGCTAGAATAAAATCTTTTTTAAGCTGAGTCAGTAACTTTTGTGTTTACCTAATGATTGAGATGTGTTACTTGATAACATAGGTATATGTATGGGCATATATCAAAGTGGGGTCATCTATTGATTAAATTCCTTTTTGTTTATCATTGTTTGATCTTGTGAGACCTTGAGGGTCTCGGGGTCCCTACTGAGTATCATTATACTCACCCCTACATGGGTTATGCCTACACCTTGTTCGTGTTGGTTGCATATGACGAAAAGTGCTAACTGAGGCCGAGAGTACCAGGACTGGATGGTACCCAAAGGTGGACCATACGACCTATCAGTACGCGGAGGAGACCGACAGACGAGGAGCACTGAGGAGGCTATATGTACCTACTTCTGGTAGGATTTGTGGTGGACGATCCAGGAGATTCTCTACACCTTACAGCTATTTTCTCCTATTCAGTTGAACTTTTTTTTCAGATGTACTTGTACTTTCTTGTTGGGATTGTATTCTGTCCCCTCTAATTTCAGCACTCTTTTGTATATAGTTTTACTTAGTGTTTTTCTTCCAGATCATACCCTATTAATTTTGTATTCAAGTTTTAAAGGAAATGCCTTCCCAGTTTAGTGATTTAGACCTTTGGTGCCAGTTTCTAGCCCCAGACCCATAGAAGGCGAGATTGGGGAAGTCACGACATGGGCTTCAGGGGACGGGTCATGACAAATTCGTATAAGAGGATTCGGTTCTACCGCGAAACATAGGACTTTGATATTTTATATGAAGCAATAGTGTTAAGGCTACTGAGTGTGGTTTTATATTCAGGGAGTCCAGTTTTGGTGCGGTGGTCGGTGTATCCATAACCCAGGACCCCGACTACTGATTTCCGACTTAGTGCACGAAATCACTGATTGCGTGTGTGTTTTCAAATTTTTCCATTAATTCATTTAAACCAGGTCAGCTCACCCGGTATAATCATTTGACCGTTTTTCATCTATTTCTTTTAGGATACCCCTGCACGGACGAAAAACTAGAGTCCTGAGAGTTGTATGCGCAGATAGCCTGCTAAGCGATGAGGCCTTGGTGCAGCGCCCTATCATATGAAGCAATAGTGTTAAGGCTACTGAGTGTGGTTTTCTAGGAATGACTGTATTGATTGATTTTTTTGAGTTCTCCCTATGTTCATATAACACCATTGATGATTTGGGATCAATCGTCATTGTTTTTACTATTAACATCCTATAGTTACTTTTGACATCGTGAAGGGTCACATGTCATGTACTAGTTTATAGAAAAATGTTTTGAATTGGTCCAATGTGTGGAAGGTTTACATAAAATGAACCAGGTTCACATTGTGAAATTGTTGAAGTTGAAATTTATAATATGAGTTGATGCATTTTTCAAAATATTGTTTTTATTAATAAATTATTTCCATGAAATATTTTACATCATGAATGATTAAGGAATATTACAGTTTAGGGTGATGAATGGATGATTAATCATTAATTTAGGGTTTAGGATTTTATATCGAGACCTAGGATCTATCCCATAATATTTTGGGGACCACCTCTCCATGCATTCCATTCATTGAACAGTTGATCATTATAGTTTTTTTGTTGCATCTCCCAATGTAAGAGATACTTATAATTATTCATTTTCATTGATCTTGGTTGGACCATTTTTCAATGTTTATGGACCTTTTGATATATGATCTTAATCTCATTGAACCTTTCTATTTTGATTTTCTAATCTTACTTCAAATTCAATCCTTTTTGTTGGTTGTGCTACAGTATGAGTATTTCATGAGGTATTTATTGAGTTATCTTCTTCACCAACTGTTTTTCATGTTGAAATATTTTGAGATACAATTATTTATTCTAGGGATTCCATCACTGTCATTTCATTCTTTCTCGTTAATGGATGCATTTGTAGTTGTGTGAGACCTGAATTTTGGGTAGGTGGTTTCATATCTATCATTTATGGATGAAGTATATTTTTATGGTCAAAAATATTGTTTTATATATAAACATTCATTATTAAATTATCTATGTCAAATGGTTTTTTAGAAAAGTTGTTTTCAAATGTTTTTGTTAGGAAAAAGTTATTTTCAATTCTTTAGGGAATGTATTTTTGAATTGGTTTTCAGAGAATGTTTTTGATGAAATGTTTTGGAAAAAATAGAACATTGTAGTCATTGGTTACATTGGTGAAAAATGTAGCAATATTTTTAGACAATGGATATTATAATGTTGTTAAATAATGGGGTATTTAAATTCTCTATAAGGGATTTTTTTCTTGGGATATATTGGAAAATATTGGGTGGTTTACTTTATATGGTGTTCATATACTCTATTTATTCAATGAATATATCCAGATACATGATGCACACTATTATTTGTGCTTAGAAATGGGTTTCCAAGCTAGCCAGATCTGTTAAGATCCTTGGTGTGATGTCAAATTTTATTTTTATGTCAATTTATTTTGATTTTGATATGATATTTGTTAAATGACTTGGTTTACTAATTTTATATATTTGATATGCATTAAAACTTTTTTACCTAAATTGTTTGGAACTTTGAAAAACGTGGGTGTTTTTTCTGAGTATTTTGATATATATTTTTTAACTAATTACCATGACTTTTTTATTTAATGGTTGCTATATTTGGATTTTTGTAGAGAGAATTGATATGAAATACTTAGGCATGATCTTAATAATCCTCTTTGGCTCAAAACCTAGAACCTATTTTGCAGACCATAGATCTTGTAATGTATTTCAAGGCACAGAAAACCATGACATCATAGGGAGGTGTTGAGGTTTCAATATGCTTTTATGGGTATTTTTTGGTGAGATAGTGGAGGTTTTTCCATGTTATAACATTAATTTGTTGTTTTAGTTTTAGTTTTCCTTTTCTTATGTACTCGTATATTGGAGATTATTTTGATGCCTTTTAGAGGTATGGAATCTTTTTATATCATTCATATAAGACATATATTTATAATTTTACTCATGTGTTTTTTTCTTCAAGTATCTTTACATATCTCTCATGTGTTTGCTTCAACTTAGGATAAATAACTCCCTCTAGTTATCGTTGATTCTTAGTTGGTAGTCCCCAATATGTAATGATTGAGAATGACCTTCAGGTACATGATGTTTGGGGTAAGGTACCAGTTTGAGTGGGTACCTGGATCAGACTCATCACATGTTATATCACATTGTTTCATGAATACCTTAGGTTCTAGAGTACCAATTGATTTGAATCCATTAATTGTTTTCCCATTAAATAGACCGCATGTCACCAATTTAATTACAATAAATTTTAGTTTATCACTAATACCCTAGAATTTAATTTCAGTAGATATTACAATACCAAATGCACCATAGTCCCTATCATATTCTTCACGTAACACCCCATTATGAACTATACGGATAATAATTGGAACTTGAGGTAAATATATAATTCATATGTTTTCTTTTTTAAGTATAATGAAAAAACATTCCATATTATCCATCATGTATAAGGATATAGAAACAATAAAAAAGGAAACATACTAGTGCTCTAAACATGAAAATCAATCCAGATATATTATATTCCGGATCCACATCCCATAGTCAACCAAAATTTCATTATACTAGGTATATAAAACACAAATTTTTCAATACCGGGGTGATATTTAACCATAGGAATCCAAAATTGTGAAACATTTCACATATATGTACAAAATAGGTGGACACATTTCTTGGGCCTTGAAACAAGGGAACAAATTTCTAGGAATATGTTCTAGGGATACACATATCTGAAGCCTCTATACAAGGTAAGTATTTCACCATAAAATATGTACTAGGATGAAACTTTTCCAACCCCATATATAACAGAATGAAATCGACCAAGACTCTAATACCACAACATAATTTCACATAATAAAACAATAGTGGTCCGCATTTACCTTTCCCATCTCGGATTATACTTTAAGGGTGCCACTTCACACAAGGTACCACTTTCTAAACCTCATTTCATATGTCACAAAATAGGATAACGATCCACTAATTTGTGTAATGGATTTCAAGAAATTAACATTGACTCTACAATTGCTAAAATACAATTATAGCATATTTTAAGACACATAAAATAATTAATTCTATAAATATTAATCTAAAAAGTTTATTAGAAAATCAGTATGGTTAATAAATTAATCTCAAAACATAACTAGTAACACTACTACTTCATCATAAATAATTATTCATCAAAAATAATTAAACACTAACTATGAAATCACATATTACAGTTGTAGTCATGAAACCATCTTAATCTTTTAGTATTCCATCCAAGACATGCACCCTTACAGGACTTGATTGGTGGTCAAACGATAGATATAACGACCTATTCTGAAACAATACTGTTATAATTTCCAAAATATGATCGAAATACTTGAAATAAGGTCAATCACAAAATTTCATATTAACGATTTTTTAAATACAATCTCAATACAGAAATAATTACTTAGAATTTTAACAAAAACATTCCATGAATTATTATCCATATCATCTGTTTGAAAGATGAAAATCCCAACCATTATAAATAAATCCATGAAATCATCTTAACAATGATTTCCCCATGTTTCAGAAAGTAGCAATTGGTTTTCATAGTCCAAACATGTGAATACCCTCATCATATATTCTTGTGACACATGCTAATGAGCTGAATTACCATAAATACTTATTGGAAACATGTATGATTCTTTATTCAAAGTATATTGGATTTATTCCATAAATCCAAACATGTTGTGAACATCATCAATCAATGAATAAACCACACATCAATAAGTCCTTAATCAGTTCCAAGGTAACTAGTATGTACGAATTCAAATATTCATCTCCCATAAATCTTTATTGAAACAACATTATCATAACATAAGGAATATATTAATGTTTATTTTTCCCTTTATCATTTGTTTTCCATGGACATCACCTTGCCATTATATCGATTTTTTATTCTTTTGGAACCATTCAACGTGTTCTTATAAATCCATATAGAAAAACATTAATAGAACAATCATTATATATTTCACCATTCATATAACATAATTTTTTAATCGAAATACATAAAATAATTTATTTTTCCACTTCATCCTTATTCCATTAGCAAGACTACCTCATCAAATTAATAAAATACCACTTTCCTTCACTGTTTATTTATTATCTCTAATTCATAATCAGTGTAACAATTACTCATACCACCTTTCTGATCATCTTTAGGAAATTTCCTCTTGGGTTATTGGGTTTTATAATGACCATATATTCCACACTTAATATAATTGTCCTTCTATGATGTTTTAGGAATTCCAATATTCTCATGCATTTCATTTACTGAAGTCATCATTTTCCCTTTATAATGAATTTCAATGTGTTCTTATTTTTCAATGTCAAAACGTCATCCTATTTTTATAAGATAGTAACCAAGGATATTCTTTTCACATTCATGACATAATGGAAATTGAATTTTCATTCCTATATGGTTACCTTTACACAAACTCTATGTGAACTCCGTTCTCTACCTTATTTAGTATATCAGATTGTTAAGGTATACGTTTTTAACCTTGTTCTGTGAAAACTGATTAAGAATGACCACAACATATATCCCTCCAATGATCATCCCAATTTACAGTTGATGGAAAAATCATCCATCACATTCGATTCTAATCCAGTTCCTTCTTGTTACCACCATCTATGTAAACTTGAAGCATATTTTGGGCATTAATTATCATAGAAGGAAAACACACAGTCATGAAATGAATTAATTATAGTATGCCTAAATCATTAGTCCCTCCATTAATATATGAATCCTTAGTTTTATACTCTGTTATTCATATCCAAATTATATTTTACTACTCCATGATGTTGTGTTGAGTGCTTTTTGAATTTCCAAACCATATCCCCTGGGAGTGTCAAACCAGGTGTGCCGAAAGGCTCATTGTCATGTACTAGACTATCTCAAGTTAGTCCCATAACATCTTGTAAGATTTTTTACCACTATGAACATAAATTATATTGACACATACACTTTTAGTATCCAGACATGGATGTATTGATCGAAAAAACCTAAATCAATCCGCTACTAAAATTCCCAAAAATGTTCATAAACATTAACTCATTCTTATACTTATCTGTAGAGACAAAAATATACATATCCTTAGAGATATTCATATAGATATCACTAATGTTTTATCATCCATGTTTCAAAAGGATAACAAAAAATTCTCTCTAATACAAACATTAACGACCCTATAATTTCATAGATTAATTCTATATCACTTTCGCCGAATACTTGAAACATTATACAAACAGATTCCCAAAGACCGTATTAGTCTAGTGCCTTTTGAAACATAGAAACACATACCCTGATGCCAATGTGAGATATATTATATCCAACTAGGTTCTTCTTGGTGACAATCATTCTTAAACACGTCAAATATAATACATATCTTAATAATGTAGGGAAGAGATGTTAAAAAAGGGTTATGTATAATTTTTCATAAGGGTAAACAAGGGATACATGTAAGTGTAATATTTTGCATAAGGGTATGAGAACATGATAATGAAAATTCATCATTGTGATGAGATTCAATTTTATAATTTTTTTGGTTTTGTTCTTTTTTTTATGGGAGATCTCAAGGGTTCTATGGAGTGTATGATCTTAGGATAGGTCTTTTAGGACCTTCTCATTCATATCCCCTTATTTTTTATTTCTATTTTAGAAGTTTATATCATTGTTGTTTCTTCCATTATTGTTTTTCATACTGTTGTTTGGAATTTTCCTATTGTTTTCTGATATTGTTTCTCTATATTTAGTCTAGAGAAGGAGATAGGGATTATGATTTACCAGGTTCTAGATTAGAATCCAATCTCATTAAAATTTTATCATATTGAACCATCAGAGCTAAAAAAAGATTAAAATTAAATTAGATGATCTTATATAAAATGGTTATGTTTTTCTAAGTCATTCTCCATGAGTATCCAATGTCACCCTACATATTTTACTATTTGATAGGAATTACCCCACCCATTATTTAGAGCTTGTTTCTATTATGCATGCGATAAGATAATGGATGCACTAACTCTTTAGGGAGAGTTTTATAATCTATTATATCCATAATATTAAACAATATGTTTTCTCAGAAAGTATTTGATCTCAAACAAAGTAATTGGGGTTAATACCATTAGTCATTTGAATTCAACATCGCATATACCATGGGGAATGGGAATGTCATTGTAGAAAATCTTAGTGGGAAAGTACAATAACATACTATTTAAAAATCTAATGAGTAGAACCTTGTGAGGATCATTTCAAAGATTCACCAATAATCCCATGAGGATGATTTAGGTATGATTCTAAATAGTTTTTTTCTATTAACTTCTCTCCTTTATTCTATTTTTTACGATCAGTATCAGTATGAAGTATTTAGGGAAAATCAAGAAACCTGGTATGGTGGGAAGACAATTTCTAGTTGATCACTCTATTTAAATGGTATTCTCAATTTGGGGATTGTTTTTCATCCCATCATCTATGATAATCTCTGTTGTTTTTTAATATCATTTTTATTTATTCTAAATTCATCCTACCATTAAAAATATGTATTATGAAATAAGGAGATGATTCTTTTGGCTAGGTATGATGCATGAAATTGAAGATTATTTGGCCCAATGAGACACCTGTAAACATATAATTTCATATCATATAACAATTTATTTGTTTATCAAGCCACATTCCAACCAGGTTTTAAAATGGGATCATGGGACCATATTTTTTTGTTGGATGACAATTGAATCTCTACAAGAGGAATTCATTTTTGGTGGTGATTGGTCAGTTGTATAAATTGACCCACATCATTCTTATTAGGGACCTGACTAATGATTAAGACCATGTATGGTTGTTTTATAATAGATTGTGTGGTTGCATTGAATTTCTGCTTCCATTTTTTGGATTGGGATCCTATATTTATCTAAAAGTTCAATAAGTCTCTATAAGAGGTAATGGGGAGTCAAGTAATGTTGAGTAATACTTTGTATCCCTAGACAGAAGGTTAGATAAAGCATTTTATTCATATCATGGAGGATATTCTCTATTCATGTGTAGTTGATTTCTATGGATCATGGTATTGGAATATGGGGCTGGTTACATTTTATTATAACAATAGTTATTAGCTTTTCATTATTATGGAATCCTTTAATGCATTACATGGTTTTCCATGCAAATCACCTTATTATTGGGAAGAGGTGGGTCGAGCCTATTTTTTTGGACCAATTATTTTGGTTATGGAATTTGTGTGAGTATGTAGGATTTAAATTTTAATTCTAGTTACAGTGCAGATTTGGAAGAAAATGTATGTTGATCATCCACCTCTCCCATTGGAGTTGTCCATTGGTGGATGAAGTTTCCTTAAATTTTATCCTCTGTTGGGTCTTTATCATCAGGGAATATATGGAATGTTGGGTCTAATATATGTTGAACTATTTGATGTCAAAAAGATAATTGGTCAAGTTTCTTATCGTTTGGAATTTCGAGTTAATTTAATGAGAATTCATTATGTTTTCATGATATCCTACATCAAGAAGTACAATACTAATCCTACACATGTTCTATGTTCTGAAAAGTTCTAGTAAGATCTAAACATTTATATTATAGAGAAACAAGTAGATATCATTGATTATCATGTAACATCCATGAATGATACATTGAATTTTTTGTCAGAGTATTCATGAGAAAAGGGTCAGATACACATGAGACTAGGGAGAATGATTCATTGATGAGGCACTAATGGATTTATTTGATTTTTGACATCATTCATCCACATGACTTCCTAGGAATTAAAAGTCATATGGTGGGGAGTGTTTAACAACATGTTACCATCTCTATAGTGTTCATCGTATCTCTTTTCATTTTTATATTTGATTTAAAGCGTTAAGGGGCTTTCGAGGATAGAGATCCTATTTAGGGAAAATGAACTAATTTTATTGGATGCATATGTTTTTGAATTAATTATGTCTAGGAATAAATGCATTAATTTATTTTTAGGGTTCTCCCCATGTTCATAGAACACCAAAGATGATTTGGGGTCAATCCTCATTGTTTTTACTATTTACATTATACAGTTACTTTTCACATAGTGAATGGTTACATGACATGTACTAGTTTCCAAGAATTTTTTTTGAATTGGTTCATGGTCTGGAAGGTTTACATTAAATTAATCAGGTTCACATGGTGAAATGGTTGAAGTCGGAATTTCATATATGAGTCGATGCATTTTTTAAAATATTTTGTTTATTAATAAATTAATGTCATTAAATAGTTCACGTCATGAATGTTTATGGAATATTACATTTTAGGGTGATTAATGGATGTTTAATATTTAATTTAGGGGTTTGTATTTTATATCGATACATAGGATCTCTCCCATGATATTTTGGGGATCACCTCTCCTTACAGGTCATTCATTCAACAATTGATCATTGATGTTTTTTTGTGTTCCATCTCTACATGGAAAAGATATTTATACATCTTCATTTTGATTGATCATGTTGCACCATTTTTTAGTGTTAATGGACCTTTTGATCTATAATGATAATCTTATTGATATTTTCTAGATTGATTTTCTGATATTCTTTCAAAGTCAATCCATTGAGTTGGTTGTGCTGCAGTATGAGAATTTCTTGAGGTATGTGTTGAGTTATCTTCTTCACCAACCATTTTCATGTTGAACTATTATTGAGATGTAATTATTGATTATAGGGCGTCTATCATTTCCATTTCATTATTTTACGTTATTGGATCAATGTTTAGGTGTGTTTGACCAGAATTTGTGGTAGGTTGTTCCATATCTATCATGTGATGGATGAAATATATTTCTATGGTTAAATATATTATTTTCAAAATAAACATTTATCATGAAATTATCTATGTCAAAATGTTTTTTTGAAAAGACGTTTTCTTATGTTTTGGTAAGGAGAAAAGTTATTGTAAAAGCATTTGGGAATGTATTTATGAATTGGTTTTCAGAGCATTAGGGAATACATTTTTGGAGAAGGGATTTTATCATGTTGTAAAATAATGGGGTATTCATATTCTCCATAATAATTTTGTTCTAGGAATTTTTTTGGAAAATATTCAGAGTTTCACTTTATATAGTGTTTCTATACTCTATTTATATGATTCATATATCTAGATACATGATGCACACTATTGTATATACCTAGAAATGAGTATCCTAGTTAGCCATATGTTTTATGATCCTTGGTGTGATGTCAATTTTTATTTTTATTTTTATTGATTTAGATTTTGATATGATATTTGATACATGATTTTATTTACTAATATTATATATGTGATATTCATTGAGACGTTGTCACCTAAATTATTTGGAAGTTTGAAGAAAGTGGATTTTTTTCATGAATATTTTGATATAAATTATTAACTAATTATCATGACATTTTTAATTAATGGTTACTATATTTGGATTCTTATAGAGAGAATTGATATGAAATACTTAGGTGGGATCCTACTAATCCTCTTTGGCTCACATCCAAGAACCTCTTTAGAAAACCATAGTCCTTGTAATATATTTCTATGCAGGGAAAACCATGACATTGTAGGTAGGTGTTGAGGTTTCTATAATATGATTCTAGGTATTCATGTGTTAGATAGTAGGGGTTTTCCATGCTATCACATTAATTTGTTTTTTAGTTTTAGTTTTTCTTTTCTTCTGTTCTCGTATATTTGAGATTATTTTGATACTTTTTAGTGGAATGACATCTTTTTATTTCATTATTAAATGACATATATTTATAATTTTTCTCTTATGTTGTTTTTTTTCATCAATTATTTTTAAATATCTGTCATGTCTTTGCTTAATGATGGGAGAAATCATTCCCTCTTGTTATTATTGTAGAGAGAATTGATATGAAATACTTAGGTCAGATTCTGTAAATCCTCTTTAACTCAAAACCTAGAACCTATTCTGTAGATCATAGACCTTGTAATCTATTTCAATGCAGGTAAAACCAAGATGTCATAGGGAGGTGTTGAGGTATCTATCTGCTATTTCAAGGTATCTAGGGGTGAGATACTGGGTGTTTTTCTATGTTATCAAATTAATTTTCTGTTTTAGTTCTAGTGTTCCATTTCTTATGTACTTTTATATTGGAGATTATTTATATGCTTTTGAGTGGTATCACATCATTTGTTTTAATTTTTACATAACATATATTTATTATTTTACTCTTAGGTTGTTTTTTCATCATGTATATGTATATATTTATCATGTGTTTGCTTCTAGTTAGGAGAAATAAATACCTTTAGTTATTAATGATTCTTAGGTTTTAGTCCTCAAAATTTAGTGATTTGGAATGACCTTCAGGTATATGATGGTAGGGGTTAGGTACCGGTTTGAGTGGGTACCCAGTTCGGATTAATCATATATTCCTTCAAATTGTTTCATGAATAACTTAGGTTATAGAGTGCCAATTTATTTGAAACATTTAATTTTTTTCCACATAAATAGACCTTATGTGACAAATTTTATTAAATGAAATTTTAGTTTCTCCCCAATACCATAGTAAAGAGTTTTAATTGATATTCCCATACCTAATGCGCCCTAGTCCCTATCTTATACTTCATGTGACATCGCATGTTGATCCCTCAGGATAATAATAGGAATATAAAGTAAATATATCATTCAAATTATTTATTATTTAAATATAATAAAAACAATCCCATGTTTTCCTTCAGGTATAAGGTTATGGAATCAAAAAAAAAGTTATCATACTGGTGCTCTAAACATGAAAATAAATTTACATATATTATATTCAGAAGCCACATTCCATAGTCACCCAAACATTCATTATACTAGGTATATAAAACATCTAGTTTTCAATAACAGGGTGGAAGATAACCCTAGGAATCCATAAAATTTATACATCTCACATATATCTACAAAATAGTTTGGCACTTTTATTGGGCCTCAAAACTATGAAAAATATTTTCTAGGAATATTTTCTAGGGATACACTTATCCCAAGCCTATATAATTGGTAGATATTTTACCCAAAAGTGTAAAATAGGATGAAATGTTTCCCACACCATATATAAAATAAATAAATCGACCAAGAATCCAATACCATGGATTTATTTCACCTTATAAAACAATAGTGGTCCCCATTTACCTATCCCATCTAGGATTAAACATTAAGGGTTCCATTTCACACAAGGTACCTATTTATGTACCTAATTTTTATATGACACCAAATAGGGTATCTACCCATATGTGCATACTTATATCTTCCTATGTAACACATATTTCATGTACAAAACCTCATTTCCTCATTTTATCTTCTATACAAGAGATATTATCAATTTAAAACACCCTAAAAGTCTTGTCAATGATTTTATCACTAACCCATAGAAAACATTAGGTGATTAAAATAATGTATTCCATTGATGAATGTTTTAACTATTATTAGGAAGCACATGATGTTGCACCTTTCTAAACATGATGATTATGGGGCACCATAATCGGTAACCATTTCTGTCAAGAATTCATATAGATTCCTTTCATGAAATCAATGTTATAAGAATTTATTTGGACCACTGATCTAGTGTATTTCATTATAATATCTTTACTAATTACTTATTATATTATATCTATAACAATGAATTATATATATATATGATCTAACTATATTTATGTTCCAAACATTCTTCATTTTGATATATCAAACAAGATCTGAGTCCCTTCTCATCATATTGTTACTATTAAAGTGTTGGGGGATATCCATATATGGGCTATAGACATGTTGTAAGCTGTAAAACTTATTTTTTGAACCATATCACCCATGAGGATAGTCTTCCTTCCTCAATTAGTTACAATATAACAATGGTGAATTTTCATATTTTGTACAATGACCATGTTTATTTCTATGTAATTACTTAATTATTTATATAAAAAATGTGTATATTAGGGATCAGAATTATAGTTACTAACAATCAAGAGGTAGATTTCAATATATGAGTCTCCAAACTAGTGTATTTCCCAACATAGATTAATTTTATATAATTAATCATTATCAAAATTCTATATTAATTTCTGGGAACCAATTGATAAGTGTTGGATGTCTATATATGAGAACATAATGCTGTATTTCCAAAACATACCTTGAATTTCACAGTTAAAAAGCACGATTAACCATAAAGGTATGAAAATATATAATTTTGATACAAACAAATTCTATTTTACATCCACCCATACAACCAAAAATTATGATAATAAATTGAATAATATACAATTCACTATATCCGACATTGGATGGATCAGAGTGTGTCGATAATGTATGTTCATAATGTACTAGTAGTGTGTTTCTAGAAATATGAACTTATAAATAACAACATTGGTCATTGTTTTATAAATATAAAATAAGATAAAATATAGTTTTCAAAGGGATGTAAATAGTATTACATGTCCCTATATATGGAACCAAACTATATGGGTTCTACCTCCCAATTTAATAGATACATAGGGAGTTTAACACCCCATGATTTAAAAATAGGATCATTATTTTTGATAGAATATATGATACAAAAAAACATATTATTTTCAAATTTAACATCCTGATAATTTATGATATACTAATGTTTGAATAAATCCAATCTCATTGATAGCTTATGATGCACGCAACACCGAGATTAAATGAAAAACAACACTCAATAAAAATATATTTATTTAAAACACAATGATTATAACCTATCTGTTAAGTATACATGTCTAAATAAGAATAAATAATTTATGAAAATATATTGTATACCCATATCCATTGATAATCTATTTATTATAATTAAAAATAAATATCATTTGAATGAAAAATGAATGTTTTCTAAAGAGTATATTTTTCTAAAAGTTGGTTTAGTTATGCTTTTCATGCATAACTTTAAAAAAATGCCTATTATTGAAAATTTATATAAAACAATTAAATTCTTTTTTTAAATAATAATATCAAAATTATATTAGGGTGATGTTTTGAGATTTTTAGAAAAAGTTTAATTTTTTCATGAATAGTGTAAATTCTGATTTTTATTGAAAATTCCGTTTTCATTTAAATGATTTACAATATTAAATTATATTTTAAATTAGTCGTAAGTTACATTAGTTCATTTATATTATAATTTAATTAATTTATTCCTTTTTAGTTAATCTATGTTTAAGAATTGTTTTTAAAAACATTATATAATTATAATATTTTTCCCTTTGGAAACCCAGTTTTTCATCATACCTGTAAGTATAATATTAAACTGAATTCCATTAATTTCATGAATTTAATTTTATCAAATGAATTTCATATTAGTAATTATCAAAATTTATATTATCTAATAATATTAACTTTATTTTTTACCATAAATTTTATGTTATATAGTGAATATTAATTTTCACAATTAATGTAAAAATTGGTTTACCAGGGGTTAAACTATGAAGGTTAAGGTTATAAATGATGTGAAACTTTTACAAAATGAATTTTATAGAAATATTTAGACATTATAACATCTATTGTTCCAGAATTAAAATTTATAAATCATTTTATCAATATTAAACTATGGTTGTAATTGATACTTTTTAAAACTTCCATGTGTGTCAACTCTCCCACTTATAAAAGGCCATGCCATCTACTCCCCTCTTCATAGAACCGTGTATATTTGGTTTGAAGACGTCCTAAAAAAATATCTTCCATACTTCCATATAAAAATCCTATATCCCTTTTTTTAATATCAGTCCAACCTAGTAAGACTTTGGGTGAAAACCTAAAGAGGTTATGTGAAGAATAGGTAACATTCTTTAATGAGTGTTTTTATTTTCCTTATTCTTCAAGCAAATTAAATTAATTAAAATATATGATTATATAAAAACTCAATATCTTCCATATAATTAAATTTTATTATGTTATGTTATTGAAAAATATTAATATCCCATTCCATCAAATAGGAAATGAAACCACCAATCATGTGTACAACGGACTACCACCCCGCGAATTGATTTAATTAGTTTTCCCTCACCACAACTAAAGATTATAAATAATGATGGATTTGAAAATTTATATTAAATTTATGATTTTATTTTATGTATGTAAATTTAATATCACATATAAATTCGTTGGTTTCATTCATTTTAAAAAATGATAACATCACATGTGTGTGTGGAAGGCTACCACCTCACGAAGCGATGTGATTCATTTTTTACTCATGATTTTTGTATACGGAAATAAGGGTAAATTTTGTGAATATATGAGATATATATGAAAGTATAATGATTTTTTATATTAATATATCACTCAATTCCTTACCCTTTACCCCAATATGGATGAGATATTGTTGCTCATGCATATGTATAACTGATTGTCTCCACAAAGTGACTTGATCCATTACCCATGTTAAAATTACAATAATGATTCTAAAAAAGTATCTAATGATAACAATAATATTTAAAATATAAATATTATTATTGATATGATGGAATTATATAATATGTTCTTGATTAGGATCATTCTAGATGAAACATAGATGGGGAAATTTTGCAATTAACACCTAAATCTATAAAAATAATTAAATATAATTAAACAATGGGTGGTAAAATGTATTTAGGGGTTCACATGTGATATTATAAATAAAAATATAGTTATTTTATAAATTTATAACATTCCATAATCCATTATACAAGATTTCAATTCACATTCAACCAAAATGAAGCACAGGGAAAGGGGATTCATATCACTTTCCCTTCAAAAAGGAATATTGTAATTGTATGTACCTAATTTTTTATATGTGTTATATAATACCTCTTTTCCTGTAATATCAAGAAAACATCATACATTATTTTATTTTATTTTTCAATTTAAATTATTTAATTTCATGGTTTTTGTCTTGAAAATTATGAAGCATTAAATAATTTCATAACTCATTTTTTTCATTAGGTTATATTACTTCATCCCTGTGTTTGACACTCTAAGATTACATGTTTAAAAAATATTTAATAACTTATTTTTTATTTTCAATTTTTTTATTTGGTTTTATATTTGAAACACAAAAATTATTCATTTTTATTTAATACTTCAATGTTACGATCTTTGTAATGGTTAATTTCATAATCTAATTTTCTTCGATATTTTTTATAATTCAATTTAAATTGAAGGAAATTATGTGGTAATTTTATAATAAACCTCTTTCATTTTATTATCCAATTTTTATTCATTAATTTTTCATTTAATATTACCATATTCTTATCTATTCTAATTAAAATTATTCAGAAAATGTTTTTAATAAAATATGGCATCATTTTTATCTTTTAATGAAAATCTATTTTCTTCCAAATCCATGTTTTATATAAATATTTTCTAAAATGTTTTTAACATTCAAAAAATGATTTAATAAAATAATTTATAGAAATGAACCACTTTTCAAAAAAACTTTCGAATGGAATATTCCTGTAGTCTTCCAAAAAAGGCCTTTTTGTATTTTACTAAAAATTTGAAAGGAATATTTTTTTAACAAGAACAGTATGTACTAAATTTCATATCATCATGAACAATCAAAATTTTGAAGCATCCTATATAATTTTTTATTTTTGTTTTCTAATAAAATTATTTTCAAAATATTTTGTGAAATTTTAGTAATTTTTTTAATGTGAAAATGTTATTCTCAATAAGATTGATTTAATGGAATTTGTATTGTTTTTGAATTCATCAAAGAAATCAAACTATTATTTTAACTATGATCCACTAAGGATTAATTAAATTTAGACCATCATTACCATTTAATTTTATGGTATATGATCAGTTTGACAAGGGAATTAATTGACATTAGATTTCATTATTAATTTTTATAATCATTAAGCTTTCTTATAAATATTCACTTTATTTTAATTATTGAACATTACTTTCCACCTAAATATCCATATTATTTATCATTTTAATACTTTTTTCATAAACCATAATATCAAATCCATATAATTTATTTTATATTGAAATTTATATGATTGAATGGAAAATTATTATTAATTCATATTCCTTATTCAATACATAATTTTATTGATAATGCCTATGGTTCATGAATTAAACTGATTATTTGATATATATGGAATGATTTAGACATGCATTTATGGGTGGGTAAAATTTATATATATCCCCCCGATGAATTGGTAGTCTAATGAGTTGATTTAGTCAGATAGCCTTATTTAAATGGGTTTTTAGTGTATACTTATCCATTAGTTTTAAACCATTCTTGAATGATTTTGACGATATACATATCATGATTTGTAAGACTATTGCATAAAATAATTACCAATTACATTTATTAATAATTAAGTTAATATTATCGATGCTATTTTTTGTATTGATTCTATCTCTGGATACATTGCATTCTTATATTATTGTTTGTATGGAATGTTTCTTCATTTATTTATCATGTCTTATAGATTATTCCTAATCTAATAATGTTAGTAAAATTATTTAAATAGAAGGTGTGTTCCATTTTATACCTCTATATTTTGAATATTATTATTGATTCATGATATATTTCAATGTACTTGACCCTTACAGATAATTTGAACCCATTGTAATTATTATTTCTTTTCCTAGGAATCTAGGTAGTCATCTATGATGGACATGTAATGATATTCTGGAGAGAATTGTGATAATCTAAAAAAATTTATGTTGTAATTTTTTATTCAATTGTTATATAGGGACCATGTTATCATCAAGTTTAACCTGACTAATATATTATTCAGTCCTCAAGGATGTGATTCATTATATCTTATTCCAATTTATCAATATGGACACTAGCTCTAAGATACTGGAGTCATGTCATGAACCATGTGAGGCTTCCATTTAACCTAACACCTGACCCATATTGTAGCATGGTCCAAAGTGTGTTCTCGATCCTTGTAGGTCAGTAACAAGTGACATAGCATAATGAGATACCTTTTAGAAGATTTCGTCCATGAGAATCAATCAATAAATCTAATAACTAATAATATAAAACTAAGAATCAATTACAGAATATCATAATTAAATTTCAAAAACAAAATATTGAGTCAAATATTATATAATTACAACCAAAACAAAAATAACTAAAATTGGTATGGGTGACTAGTCCATCAAATACTCTATGTGGTAAATGGATCAACACCCCAGGATAACACCACCAACACCCTCGAACGAAGGATCCTTTATCATATAGAACCACCATCACCACCCTGGGTAACCTTTCCATTATCTAGGTTAAAAAAATCCTATATATAAACAAGAGGGTGTATGAAGGGTGTAATCCAAATTCCCAACAGGATACCACCCATGTAGATTCCATGAATTAACATTGAATGAAAAATTTACATGATAGTTTTAATAAAAATGAATATATAATTTTTTAAAAAATATGATTTCAAATGAAAAAGGAAATTATAAATGATAATGAGAGGAACGGTAAAAATATCATGAGAACTATGTCAAATCCCGAATGTACTATAGATAGCAGGGTCCTAGGATCCTCATACTCACAGTAATCATGTAATTTGTACATGACAGTCTTACTAAATCTACCAATATTTATCACATCTATGATTAGTTTGTGTTGTTATATCAATCCTTGTAAGGAAGACCGAGCCTCATCCCTATCAAATTTCATAAAATACCAACCCTAGTTTTTCTACATAGATACCTAGGATTACCTTCTTCTTAATTCTATTTTCTTTGTCACATGAACCACCTCTTCTAAAATCACAAATCTAAATATTGAAATCAAAATAAAAAATAACAATTTTTTATAGTCAAAATAGTATATTATCAATAAAAACACTAGAAACTTTTTAAAACAAGATTTTGGCCAACCAAAAAATTCCCAGAACCAATTTTGAAAGAATATTAATCATAATAAAATCATCAAGTAATGAAAATGCATTGAACCACCTAACTCTTTCATGGAAATCACCCGAAACTGGTTGGATACCACAACGACGCCAATGAGAGACTATATAAAGGTAATAAAACCTCATAATAATCTTTACTTTACCCTATAAAAACTAGATTCAACTCTCTTTTGTGAAGAAATACACTAATGAATGTAAAACCTAAAAAGAAGATAGAGGATACCAAGAAAAATGGAGAACATATGAAATAAAAGGCTTACTTGAATATTTAATAAAGATTCAACCCAATATATGGATCCCAAGGGAGTTAATGTGGAGAGGGGTACATTCCTAGGGCTGTGGATTTCGAATGAGAAGAGGCATTGGTGATTTTGCGTTAAATTGGGGGTGGGTAGTTTAGGAATTTCATGCTTTGAATGATCAGGAGGGCTGCATGGTTTCCCAAAAAACATTCCAACTATGAAAAATCCAAATCCAATAGGAAAAATAGGTCCACAGTTTTCCAGAAGGGGGAATAAAACCATTCACCTAGACACAAACTTTATATTGAGCCATTTCCTATTCACATGTTTATACTTATAGGCTCACACGTTCATTTGGTAGGACAAACAACCTAGATAGTGCACCTATCCAGGGAACACTTTTTCCAATGGTTGGAAATAGGGTTTCGACTAACCGTGATTCAATATTGTGCATTATAATGTATGGACTGGAGACCTCTATTTTTACAAAGAACACTTGGTAAATCCTTGTAATAATGTTAGGTCCAAAAATGAAATAGAATAGTACCTCAGTATAACACCAAAGATGTGAAAATTATTCCAATTATGAAATCTGTCGACCCTCAAAAATTAAAAAAAAAATTTAATAAAATAATAAATGTGGATACTGCTTCACCCAATATTTTTTCTCCTATGTCTCATGTTCATCATTTGTATGCTATAAGAGGATATGAACAAATAGTATGGATTTGAGCTGATGCACTTTCTCTTGAGAGTCCACAATCCACGTAGGTCTCTCAAATAAAGGCATATTTTATTCTAACTATAATTATTCCCAGTCATCAGGTGGGATGGTCTAATAATATATTTCTTTAATTGAGGGACATGTATCACATCAGGAATTCATACAAAATGTGATGGAAAAATCATATGTATCCCATAATACTAATTTTATTTGTAAACTCAAAAGGCCCAATATACCTCAACATGAACTTCCCTTTCAAGCAAAGATGATGGTGACCCATGCCAAGGGAAACCTTTAAGAACACCTAGTCACCCACTGAGATTCCCAAGGCTCTTTACTTCAAATAAAAATAATACTTATGTTATATATGAATTGTTAACAATAGATTCCTGATCAGATGAACCTTATTTGATGTATCTTGCATATGGATTGGTCCCAACAATGAACTCTCACCCACTTCTGCAAAACACAAAGGTGACTGACATGTCATCCATAGATGAACAGAAATTTTTCCATTGGAATCTAGTATTGTTAAATATTATTATATGAAAACACGAACAATAAAAAATGGTTGTCCAACAAGACACTGAAATCCATCACAGAAGCACAAAGAATGTCCTCCAAAACCTGGCCCACCTGTACCTTATGACCAACCATTTGTGGGTGGTGTGTCAAACTCAACATGAATTCAGATACCATTTACTAATAAAGTAATTATGAATTTTGAGATGTAAAATGGGTGTCCTTATCTGAAATAGTAGCCAATAGTACACAGTGATTCCTCAATATCTTTAGAAAATCAAACCATCCCACCTCATCCACCTCAGGTGAGTACTTGATATGAATGAAATTGGGTGTTTGTTTAGATGTTAAATCACCACCAATATGGAATTACTCCTAGGAGGTGTCTGAGGTATGGAAATTATGATGCCCATGGAAACCTCATCCAACCTTCAGGTAGGAATTGGGAGTGGCTGATGCAATCCTCAGGGCCACTGGTGTTTGAATTTATCCAACTAAAAATTATATGATTTGGAAATAAATATAGAAATTATTGCCTTATAAATTCCCAACAAAATAGGTTATGCATCTCAAAAGACCACTTGGTGGTCCCAAGATGAACATATGACTGAGAATAGTGGCTATCTTGCATCACCAACTTATAAAAAGACAACAACACCACGAAGTGACCCCTAAAAAGAAGAATCCCTTGTGAGACAAAAACAATTACCCGAGAACCTCCTCACCATTTAGAAACATTATAAAAATTTGGAACAACCCATCATGTAGATATTATTCCCAAATAATATTTAGAAGAGTGGGTTTTTACTGAAAATAGTCTATAACATGCCTCTATTATGCTCCTTAGTGACAAGATGCATTTGTGAAATGGACTGATCAATGTCCCCTAATCACTGGACTTAATTAATAATTTTACTATCATATTCGAGCATAGGGAATACAATACCAAATTTTATTTTTCTAGTGTGTATAAAATATTACTGTTGAATTATTGAAGATACTCAACCAAACTGTGATGCCTCAGATTCTATATTTTTTATTGAAAATGTAATCCACGCTCCAATGATCCATGTAAGCCATAAATTTCTACCCGGAGAGATAACAAAACTATGTATTCATAGAATTCATCATCAAGTAAAATTGTATGTCATGGGTTGGTTAGTTCATTTAATTTTGTTTGAGTTGATGAGAGCCACACACTACCACATGGTTATCCTACAACATCACTTACCCAAGAACTGTACCTGAATAATAAAAGTGTCCACATATCTCTTTCCGGATTCTTATAAGTTAAAATTTATAGAAGGGTTAAGACATTACTTGACCTCCATGAATGATGATTTACAATATGGTATCCATTAAAACATTACACATTTTGGGTAGGGGTGGTCATGTGTGATGAATATTGAGAAAAATTGTTGAACAACTATTCATAACCCATCGAGGCCCAAATTTCTCATGATATTGAAGACGTTACACATTTTATACCATGAAAAAACTACATATATATTCATATCTTCTTCTAAAACCCCACATTTTGAGAGCACATGGTCCAGAAAATATACATCCATATTCAAAAAGGTACAATTGGATAGATTATCACAGAGACAGTTCTTTCAAAGTGTTCCTAGCACGATCATCAATTTCTTCTCTTTCTCTTCCTCAGTCCCATATTAAACTAGGATTTAATCAATGAACACATAAATAAAATAGTGGATTTATATTTGAAACAACATGTTTATATGCACCATCAAAATCATCACATCATTTTGCAGAACAAATTGAATGAATAAATACACAAAGTGACCATACATTCCTCTAAAATCATTATAGGAATTTCCGTTTTTCAAACCCTAACATGATGGTACTCAGAGTGTGGGTTATCATTACAAACCCACCTTTCAACTTTGAGTTAATAAAATAGGTCACAAATGTGGGGAAATAGGTAATTATTCATGTTTATTACATTACTAATATTTCGATAGTCGATGCACAACTAGAATGATTTTTCATCCATTTTAGAAAACCATAGAGCGGAAAACCAAAGTGATATTATCAAGTGAAATAATCCTTTGGATTAAAAATAGTATAGTATTATATTCAATTAACTCTACTCAATGGGGGCCATATGGTGTTATGGAAAAGATATCAGTTGTGTTCTTAGCACCAAATTGATCGTGAACTCCCAATACGAATTTAGAGGATACCCCAAGAAATCTCCAAGAAGCACATCAATGAAATCATATTTCTCAAGAGGTAATCCGCCATTAGATCCTCTATCATTAGCTTCTAGCACAATATAATATACATGGAAAATGATATTTTCGAACTCTAGAAGTGGAGGTCAAGCATGCTCGGACCGTTGATCACATTCACCATTAAAGAGATGAGTACTAACCTAAGGGACAAAAAATTAGACTCTCGAATAATAAAAATCAATGTATGACTTGAAACGCACCATCCATTCCATGCCAAGGATAATGTCAAATATGTCCATCCCTAAAACCATGATGTCTCACTATAATTCAACTCCTAACAGTGTGACTACATAGGATAGGTAATTGAATCCATCCTCTCTCTTCTTCCCAATTGATATCACTATCTCCAATGAATATGGAATAAGCTCGGTAGTAAATGTTAACAGTTCCATGAGTTTCAAAAATAATAAGAGAATTATCATCACTTATATTGGTTAAAAAGTCATCTATGGATGATGTAATAAAAATTGTGCCTCAAACTATCAACGTTCCTTCACCTGATTCCACTGGTGCTTGATTTATAGCATGATGGTGCTTCATATTTTCAAATTCTTAAGATCAATTACTGATTTTCAACTCTACCTTAAGCTAACTCCACCGATATGAAGATCCATACTTATCACCATGCTCAACAGACTAAGATCCCATACTACTGGATTCAAAACACTTAGTCGATAATTCCATATGGTTTGAGGATCCTTCATGACTCTAAATTGGAGCATAACTCTAACAGAACCTCCTAAAGTCACCCAACCACCCACACTAATGAGAGATTCTTGATGTAACTAGACAAGATGACTAAACATTCCTGAACAACCCAAACTGGTATCATATGACTGACCCTCCCCCAGTAGTCGTAGATGAAAAAGGTCAAGATGGGTGGATCAAACTTCAACCTCCCCTATTCTCGTTTTCACCATGCTTCCTTTTTATTTAAGCGTAACCATTTCCACCCTACAACACAACTAAAACTGCCCCAAAAAACATTCATGTGTTATTAATATCCACCATCAAGGCTCAATCCACTACCTCTTAATATTTCATCATCATGAACAATAATATCTTGGACTGAATGTTCTTATGTAACCCCATCTAAAAATGATAATGATTTAACCACTCCTAAAAAACGACACCATGTGTGAAAATTACCAATTAAATGAATCATTTAGAATTTATTGATATAGTGTGATCCCTCTGATGGAGATCCAAAACACCTGGGTCATGGAAGGGGCCAAGGTCATAGGGTAATGCTTCTCGTTGATGATGATAATGATTTTATTCAATCCTCCCTAATCATGTTTCTTAACTTGGACCATAGAGTCCCACCATGTACGACTGGGACCTTCCCTAAGGAATGGAAAACACATCACATTAACCACATCATGAGTATCATGAAACAAAAAAAAATCCTAATGTTTTCAATACAATCCTCCACATCTTAGGGGTCAAAGATACCCTAGAAGAAAGGAGGAATGTTTATCAGGTACTCTCAATCATTCTCTTTTTCTAGACCCAGTTAGGCATCATTACAATGAGTATAACTAAAGGATTCCCCTAACCCATTTACCTGATAGTCAATACATAACTTCCAATAATCTCTGATCAAGTTGTGTCAGATAATTCTCCGTGGACTCTTCCGATGGTTGCAAAAAAATTCTATGGGGACGAATGATTATAAAACAATTAACAAACATAAGTATAATATAAATACTCTTTTCTCAAAAAACTGTAGAAGAAATTTTTTTTAAAGACTACTATAAATAATTAAAAGAAAATAACATGAACAATAACATTTCATACTGGTCTACCCCATCTTAGTTTCCATGCACATTCTTCAAATTGTACATCTTATCTAGAGGAGGTGCGAAAGAAAATCCTAAGCAGCCCAAGGTGACCCAAGGCCAATCACATGTTTTTTGGCCAAACACACCATTCCCAACTAGGACATTGGGACCTAATAGTCCTAGATCTAATCTATCAAGACTCTCCCTAATAACATGACCCGATAAAAGTGAAAAACATCACATGAAAACATTTTTTACAAACAAGTTATGGATGTTATCCCACCAATCACTTGACAAGGACTATGGAATGGCCCAAAGGGAATTCCCAATCCCCTTAAGCTGGAAAATAGTGACTAGGGATTAATAAATACATTTGGGAATGAACTCTACCATGAAAATAAACAAAAAAATATTAACAATAATGAAATAAAACTATGAAATTTCCATGGAATATCATAATTTCAAACCCAAAACACAAGTTTTAGCAACCCATTTAATCTTTTAACCAAAACCAAAATAAATAAATTGGAGTGGGGTGACTAGACCATCAAAGACTCAATGTTTTAAGAGGATCGAAACCCCTTGCCACCGCCATCAACACCCACCATGTAAGGAACCTCTAGCACATAAAACCACCATTTCCACCATAGGGTACGTTGCTTATACCTATTCCCAACATAAAAATGTCTACAAACACATGTGGGTGCATATAAGGTGTTATATACATGTCCAATAGGATTACACCACTGTATATTACATTTATTAGAATTAAAAGAACAATTGACGTTCTAGTTTTAAGAGAAATGAATATAAAGATTTAAATAAAAATCAATAGAAATGAAAAAAGAAATTAATTATGATAACAAGTTGAATGGTATTCATACTTTTAACAACATGGGAATTACAAAATCAACAAGGGTAAGAGGGGTCCTAGGATCCTCGTATGGTGGGTGATAACATCACCCAAAAATGAATGTCCTTAACGATCCATCAATCCCCATCAAATGCCTATTTAGTTAGTGTTGTTACGTCAATCCTTAGTAGGGAAACCAGTCCTTGGCCCTTAAAAATCATATAAAGTACTAGACCTAGTCTTCCAACCTAGATACCTAATATTTCATTCTTCTCAATTTGATTACCTTTGTCAAGTAAAATACCAATCCCATAATCACAAATCCAATAATTGAAAACCACATTAAAAAAATTCAATATAAAAAACATTGTTAAATCCTCCTTCACTCCAAAAACATTGGAAAACAAGTATCATACCACTAAATCAGTTTGTACTAACTATTTATAAAACAAATAAAGAATAATAAAAACATAAAATAACACCAAATAATGAAACCACATACCACTTTCATGTAAATCAACCAAATTTTGTTGCAAACCCTAACCACATGAAAGAGATACCCTATAATGGAAAGCACACATAAAAACTATTTAGATTGACCCCAATGAAAGAAGGTTAAACTGCGTTTAGGGAAATAAATATGTTATATAAGAAATAAACAAATAAATAATGGAGGAGAACCAAATATGAAGGAATAATAGAGGAATTTATTGTCTTATTTTTAGATATTATGAAGCTCTCACTCAAGTAGACCATATATTTCATGACCAAGGTCGTGGAAGAGGATAGGGGGAGGTGCCTAGAGCAAGGGAGATTGTATGGGGAGAGAAAGGAATGGATTGGGGTTAATATCATGGGGGGGGGGGGTTGAATGGAATGTTTTTATGATATATAAAACCACTTGGTTTGGATATACATTTTTTCAAACCATTCACCGACCATGTATCACCTCTGTTTAAGAAGAAAATTGGATGCATGTATTTCGTTGGGAGGTTCATGACCAAGTGTTTTTCTATGATCCTTATATAGATCAATTTTCAATGGCACATGGTTAGCCCTGTAGGAATACAAACCCATGTGGTAGGATGTGTGACCTAGATATTACCATTGTCCAGAGTGCATAGTTTCCACTATGCTGGTGCACTATTTCAATTAATCATGCACAAACCATGAACCTCATACTGTCTTGATAAAGAATATATTTTTATTAAAGACTCTTAATAAATCCTTGTAATAATGGTATTTTAAAAAATAAAAGATAAAAAGACAAAAATATAACACCACATATTTGACAGGTTGAGGTCATTACTATAAGTATCATAGAATGTTTAGTAAAAGCCTAAGAAACTAGAGTTAGGAAATCATATATTTTGGTACATAAAATTATGATATAATTTTAGGATAAGTGTATATGAACATACTATAATATGATAATTGTATAGATTATGTGTATTTCCTCTATTAATGCATCTATTTTTGGATAATACATGTGGGCTTGGTTCAGGAAGAGATGTACCTAGGTGTAATAACTCCAATAAAATAATATTTATCTTGACAAGAGCATTACCTGGTACCCAAAAATAGGCATTACTACATACCTATATTGAAACTATTGAGGGATATGATTTGTATAATTCAATGTTACATTAAAAACTATTTTGATAGATTTAAATTGTTAATTACAATGAATAACCTAGGTTAAACTTATGGTGTTTTATAATGAAAATATTTTCTCATTATTTAAATATATTATAAATTATTCTTCATGATTATTTGGTTTCACACAATGATTTTTGTTTCTCATACTATTATTTTTTGTTTTATTCAATGGATATAATCCAAATAAATTTTGATAACATAGAACATTAAAGAGATTGTGGTGAATATGTGCAACTAAAGGGGATGATGAAAGGAGTGAAGGATATCATGATTATAAATATTCAGTTATCTCAAAATATGATTAACAACATATACCTTACATACTCTTAGATTCACCAATGAAGAGGATGATGGAGTTTCTTAAGAGATCATATTGTGGAAAATATATAAGACATAATTATTTATTTCCTCCATGTAAGAAATATGTTAAGAGAAACCTAAAAAGGTGTCTCAATTTAAAAGGATAATGTATTATGAGTCTATAATATTGGAATAATAAAATGAATTTTCAATGAAAAATGAATTGTGTAATAGAATGAAACATATTTCATTCTATGGATATATTTAGAGTTAATTTATTTAATTATGATGACCTTGTAATTTTTTGGGTTAATTACCTATTTTAATGGACAACCCATTGTAAAAGAATGTTCCTTAATGAAATTAAATTGCAGAAGTATTTCTTAATTATCGTTAAATATTTGAAATATAGATGTACTATTTTTACCTATAGTACTTTGGTTATAAGAATCATGAAACTCCTTAGGATTGAGTAAATTTTTGAATAATATATTTTTTCATTAACTAAAGTCTTATTTATAGAATCATCATTTACGAGTTTCAAATTTATAATAATTTCAATTTCTAAAACACCACTTATAAAAATTATTGTTATTGGAAAATAACATGAATATAGATATATTTGTAAAAAAACAGTGAATAAAACTAGTTGGTTTAGTATATATAAAGTTAATTTAAGGAAAAATGCATGTATATTTGTTTAGACATAAGATTCAAGAAATTGTAACCCATAAAAGTTTATCATATCTTTGATGTTGTATTAATTAGGTTTAATCACAATTTTGGGAATGGTAAATGAATTATATTAATATGGTTTTTGGTAATGTAAAACACTTATACTGGGTGAACATACATTACATTCAATGAAGTCCATGGGGATTAAACCAATAACGGAATGAAAATATGGTTTTAGAGAATATGAATGTCCTATGTGATTTTTTGGTTAATATTACATTTATTTATATAAACCATTTGATTAGTAAAATTATATATTTTTTATAGGGGTAAAATTACATTCCCTCATTTATGGATATAACAATCCGTTAAAAATTATTTTTATTCCTTCAAGATTAAAGACTCATTTTGGATACTAATTTCTTGAAGTAAGAGATGAAGTTGAAATTTATCAAAGCATAACCAATCGATTGAATTTTTCTTATGATATATAAATTTATCGAGTAAGTATATTTCTTTAGATTCTTAATCATTAAAATAATTCATCATCTTTAGGAAATGGATATTGAAACAAATATTTTAACCTATTAAATTAAAATATAATGAATCAAGTGGTCCTTTAAATCATAACATATTTTTGGATTTTAGGTCCTTAAATTTCAATTTAACATTCATTTTATTGAGGTAAATGATCTCTATCAATCTCTAAATTTATTTTTTCTTTCACCTCCATATTTTTATTTCCCATATATGTTATCCTATATAGAAACCTAGTTATGTGTTATTACAGATGAATATACATATTTTTCATTCCCTATTTTAAGATCCATTTTTAACACTTTTATGAAATGGATTTTTAAGAAATAAATTTATATATTTCAAGCCCATTATTTACAAGTGAATTTTAAAATTATGAGGACATAATATATTGAAGGTAAAGAGAATATAGCACACCAGAATTATAAAATGGGATCATAATGTTTGATAGTTTATATGACAATAAACACCAATATTAAAAGATAATGTAATACCATTATACATTAATGTTTATTTATTTTTAAATTAATTCAATCGCTTAGAAAGCTTGCGATGCATGCAACACCGGATTTAAACAAAACAAAAAACTATATTAAATTATTATTATTTAAAACATGAATATTATAACAAAGATAAAGGTAAATGGTATTTAATAAGAGTAAATTATTTATTAAAATATATGGATTACACATGATAGTAGGTTATCTTTTGGATTAAATAAAAATAAAAAACAACTAAGTGAAAAAAGAAATGTTTCTTGAAAACCTATATTATTCTAAAAGGCAATTAAGTCACGCTTTGTAAACCTAATTTAAAATACATTTGTAATAATTTGTGAAAATTTATTTGATTAAATAAATACAATTTAAAAATCATAATATCAAACTTTTCTCAGGATGATTTTTTAGAAATTTTTTTAAAATATCATTATTTAATGATTAGTCAAAAATAGTAATTTTTAAAAAAAATAAATTTCCATATAAATAAATTATAAGTTTAAATAATATTGTAAATTAACTATAAAGTAAATTTAGAAAAAATATATTATAATATAACTGCTTCTTATCTTTGGAAAAAATTATATTTTTAATTTTGAAATTAAAACCTTCAACACTTGTAAAAGGTTTATCTTTCAAAGACATCTTTTTCTTCACTTATACGAGTATTATTTTATAACGGATTATAAAAAAATAAAAATTGAATTTACATAAATAGAAGAAATATTTTCAATCAGAATAGTTTATATTATCTAATATTTTAATCTTAAATATTTACCAAAATTAAATTTTAAAATAGTAAAAATTAATTTCCAAGATTAAGGTAAAAACAAGATTATCGTGGGTTAAATTATTATAATAAAGGATATAAATGAACAAAAAAATTAATATACATTTTAGGTTCATATTACAAATATAGAACTCAAAATATTCGACAATGAAAATGTTTTAATGCTTTTTGATGGAAAAAACCATGCTTTAAAAGATTATTTTCTAAAATTAAGTGTGTATCCTCTCCCAAATTTTTAAAAGGCCACCCCTCTCCTCACCAATTCACAGTTAAAAATCCAATTTTTTTGGAAAATACCTTCCAAAATTAAATCATTATCCCCATCCATGAAACATAGAGTACATTTTTTAAATCATAAATTCAACCTAGGATGTCTTTTGATGAAAACCAACTGATGTTGTCTAATGAAGAGGTAACACATTTTTGAAAAGTTTTTTAATTCTGTTTCTTCTTATAGCTCCTATAAATATTATTAAAAATAGTTATATAATAATCTTAATATATTAATTATTTATAGATTTTTTATTTTATGTGAATTTAAAATATTCATATAATTTTTAATCAAATAGGAAACGAAACTGTCGATCGTGTGTGTTGTGGACTATAGCCTCACGAGCTGATGTAATTAATTTTCCATTACCACCATTATATATTTGATATAATGATGTATTTAAAACTTTAATATAATATTTATGATATTATTATACTTTTAGAATATTAATATCACATATACCTTATTAGGTTCCACTCTTTTTAAAAATGATAATGTCTCTCGTGAATGCGGTAAACTACCTCCTCAGAAAGAGACGTGATTCATTTTTTTCATATGCCTTATATGGAAGGTAATAAGGATATATTTAGATAACATGTTTAATGAATATTAATTTTAAATGATTATAAAAAAACTAATATCTCACCAAATTTCATACCCTTTCACCCATTGGTAAAATGATAATGTAGCCCATGCGTACATACAGCCCGTCATATCCACAAAGCGGTAAGATCCATTGTCCATGTTAAAATTTAAATAAGGATCGTAAAAATATATCTATATAAAAAAATTATATTTATAATATTAATATTTTTATGAATACTATTGATCTATATGGAATACTCAAAAATATAAACTTTTAGGTCATAACATGCACGAGAAAACAAGGAAATTAAGATTCAAAACAATAAAAATAGGGAAATATTATTATCAATCCATTGGTAAAATTCCATAACGGGATTAAATATAATATTAGGAATATAAATATGGTTTTATTAAAAATTAACACCATTATTAATTCCATTATACAAGAGGTTAATCATGGACAACTGAACGGAATATTGATGTTAAGGACTTCTTCTAAATTTTTCTTGTTTGAGGCATATTGTAATATTATACACCTAATTTTTTAATGTTATATGTACTACCAATTTTCATGTAATTTCATTAACACTTCATACATAATGTTATTTTATATTTTTATTGTATCAATTTTGTCTAAGGGGATTTTACATGAAAATTACCAATTTTTAAATATATTCATAACTAAATTTCATTTCATTGGGTCATATTACTTATTCATTATCATCAACATTGAATGGTTATGTGTGTATATAATTTTGAATATATTATACTTTATTTCAAAAAAGTTATATGTTTATATATGACACACATAATGTATTCATTGATTAATTCTCACTCCAATGTTATGATCTCTATAATGGTTTATTTTTCAATATCATTTTAATCAGGGTTCTTTATAAATTCATTTATATAGAATAAAATTATTTGATAACCAACTAATAAACCTCCATAATTTCTTTATACAATATTTTAAATGCTATTTTTACGTAATAGTACCATATTCCTCTATTTGGTACGGATAATTATTATGAAATTGTTTTTAATAAAATACATCATCGTTTCTCTCTTTGGATGAAAATAATTTTTCACCAAACAAAATATTTTGTATAAAATATTTCAATTTTTTTAAAACATTATCAAAATAAATTATTAATGAAATATTTACTCATTTGGATTTTTTTTAATGGAATATTCATGTTTTTTCAAAGAAATACATCCTATAATTTAACCAAAAATGTAAAAGGAATATTTTTTTAATTTATATGGATTGAATATAAATTCCTATAATAATTAACACTCTCTATTTTAAATAATACATTATAATTTTCAAATATTATTCTAAAAATTAGAAATATTTTCTAAAATTTTAATATAAAAATTATTTTCCAAGGGAAAATATTATTTTCATTAATAATGGATTTAATGAAATATCGAGGATATTCTATATGTTAATTAAAAAATCCATTAATTATACTTGTGATCCACTAGGGATATGGTTTACTGATACCACCCTTGTTATTTCTCTTAATGGTTTATGATTATTTTGACCAGGGAATGTAAAAACATTATCTCTCTTGAATTTTTTTATATTGTTAACCTTCCCCTAAAATATTCAAATTCTTGTTATCATTGGAAATTAAATTCCCCTAAAATTTTCAAATCATTTATCATGGATATACTTATTACTTATGTGTATATTATTTATACATTTAGTATTTTACTTTGATGGTTATATGATTGAGTGGGAAATTGTTAATAATTTGTATTAGTTACTTGATATAATTTTATTTGTAAATTCATATAGTTCATGAATTAAATAAACTATTAAATATATGTGTAATGAATTAGACGTATAGTGATGCGTGTTTTTTAATTACAGAAAACCCCTGAATACATCAATAGTCTCATGAGGTGAATTAATTAGCTAACATTATATAAATGGGTTTCTACTTTATACCTACCCATCGGTTTTAATCTATGTTTTGAGTGGTCTTGACGATATAGGGTTCATGATTCGTGAGATTATAATGTCCAATAATTAAGAATTTTATTCATTTATGATTTATTTATTATTATCCATGATATTTTTGCAGTCATATTATATCTTGATTAATGTCATTCATAGATCATTTATTTAATGAAAAATATTTTTTATTTTTTAAACATTATTTATTGTTTTTTTATTATATAATCATCACAAAAAAATTTAAATGGAATGTTTGTCACGTTATTCACCGATCCATATTTATTTTTATTATTGATCCATGATAGCTTCTATTGTAATTGACTGAAAGTTATTTTCATATGTTATATCATAAACCCCTTATAAGGATGAAGGGGAACCTAACAAGACTTCAAGGAAATAAGTCATTAAACTATACCTCAAAAGACCAAAATCCATAAAACCAAATCCAAACAACTGGGGAATCCCCTCTCCCACATAAAACAATCAGTACGGCTTCCACCTTCTCATCAATAATTGGATAGCTATCCCGTGCAGTGATGCACGAGCCTGGTACCGATGGTAAAGGCCATACCTTCTCAAATGTCTGATTCCAAATAGCCATGATCTGATAAAAACTCAGCTCTAAACCTCACCTGGAACAACCCCTGAATCAGAAATGGATGAATAGACCCTTGTACCTTTGACTGCATAGAATAACAGACCACCCAAGAAGAATCAATCAGAATCACACAGTAGATTCACCACAAGAACATGAAACACATCATCAATGCACAGAAACCCATCACCAACCATCATAAGTACCAATCTCAACACTATCCAAGAATAAACCATCTTTCCACACCAATAAGAAAAATCACACACATCATCAAACAATAAACTAGTAATAAACTCATGGAAGAAATCAAGGACCTCCCCCTATGAGCTACTCCAAATCTCTCGCCGACCACACCAGAAACATGTCGGAGATGTCGCCAAGCTGCGCTGATTCGAGCCGAGAAGTAGAGAAATGTCGGGGCGTGACTTTTCCAAGACTGAGATTCCAACCATACTGAACCAAGCTGAAAAATCAGAGCCACACTGAGAAAATATTTGAGAAGAGAAGCCGAGCCACACAAATCTGAGCCGGAATCGAGAGCCACAACAATCCTCATCATTGTCGAGGACCCGGAATAAACATCGAGCCACATCGTAGCCCTACGAGCCACACTGATGCCAAGCTACACCATCTCCAAGAAGATACAAAGGGCTGATGTCAAGACCAAATCGCACCGAAGGAGGAAGGGAGGTAGGCTGATGAAGAAACACTAGCCACCGTAAGGTGAGTGAGATGCCGCTCAGAGGCCCTCCCGACCCCTTGGAATACAATGAGGATCTCTAATATGTTCCTCCACTTCTATAGTACTTAACCCTTATTGATCATTCGATCTCACCCATATATGTTTTCCTTTCCCAACAATCCATAGAGTCTAAAGAAAATTACATGCAAGGATATTCAAGAGGAATAGTGATATTTTCAACAAAAAAAATATTCTGTAATAAATTTAATATCGTAATCATGCATATATCTTGTTTACCAAACCTATTAAACCATCCAATCCTCTGTGATTCAATTCTTGTTATCATATACCAATGTGATAAAGTAGACACCAGCTCTAGGATTCTAGGGTCAAGGTCATTACAGGAGGACCTAGCCTTGGGAAAAATATAAAAATAACAATAATAGTTTACTTATATGATAAAGATAGATTCATGATTTTTCAGTTGGGTGGCATTAATCCATAATGGAACAAATTATAGAAGCAAAATAAAATATTTATGATCCATATTTATTTTCCAATAAATTCATAGTAACAATTAATAATTATTTTAACAATGTAGCTTGTATTATTTCTAGTATGTAATTATTTAATTAATATTTATTATAAAATATATTCTATGAAAAGGAAATAATATTACCAAAAGGAAGATATAATCTCAAATCCTCCCAACCAATTCACAATTTAATGTGTTTCTATTATAGCATAGTTTCCTCCCTCCATTGCAATCTAGATCTTCATAGACTCAAAATTCATAGTCATGGAGTGTGCTGTAGAAAAAATGTTGAGTGATTGATGTTAAATCCTCTATAAATGGAGGATATTTATTATCAATTCACTTTTGGTTATGATTCTGCACTAATGGTTTCCCTATTAATGGTTGTTCCCAAAGAATTTCCTAAATCATCCAAATGCAATCTTCATGTTCCTGAGTGAGGGTAAACACCATGTAATTGCTAGTTTAAAATTCAAGACACATCAATCAATTACACACTATTAAATGATGTATGAAGAATATGAATCCACTGTGATGAAATACATATACCTAGTGTCATTACATATTCTTCCACTATTCCAATTCCTCCATTGATAAAAGTTGATGAAATTGGTATGGATTTATTAGAATAATCACTTAATTCTAACAATCACGGTGTCATATGAAGTCATCTAGGTATGTATTCCCACATTCTATATCTGCAATGATAACCCCAATAGAATCCAAGGGCAGTTGTGGCCACATCCAGCCACACAGTGAGAGTATAATTAGATCATAACAAAACATTCCCCCATTATATTGGAGAGATAAAATTATATATTGATATAATTAACACATCTATACATGAGTATCCTATAAGGGATTATGTTAATAATATGTATATCTAGGTATGTGTGGACCATTTATTTAAAAAAATTAGGGCACCTTTTCTGAATTCTAATCCATTGTGGGAAAATAAAGACACCTAAATTTTGGTATTTCTATGGGATATAATATACTGATGATACAGAGCATGTATATATCCTTGTCCCCCTCATAACCATAAATCCCATTAGTGAATGTTGGTGGTATCTAATGAATTTCTTTGGAACTATATAACTAATGAAGGTCAAAGTACACACATTTTATCATTAATTATGATCGAGGATTCATCCTTTGGATCCGTTGGATATAATGAAGGATATATATTTTGGTAAAATCTATTATCTCAAATAAGTAAACTATCCTTGAGAATATAGATATCCATTAATATTACTTATATTATTCATATCGTGACCAAAGTATTTTCATTATATTCACCAATAAGATAGGAAATTTAATAATATAAAGGAAATTCTCATCATTCCATATTAATAAATCAATAGTTCCCCCATAAGGAATTCGCAGTAAATGTCCTTTCAACAACTACATATATAGTATCTCAAGCTATCACCATAGAAACTTCACAAAAATAGACCTCCTCGTAGCTCCGTATAAAAAAAATATAGTCCCTCCCTAAACAAATAATTTTCATCATTCTTATCACACTAATATATCATAAAACATTATAAATCCATTCATGGGTATTTTCGTTCAATATATTCCCTACAACTCATAATTAACAACTCTACATCCCCTTTATGTAGCATCTTGTATAAATAATATACTAACATGGCTGTTATTTGTATCTATCAAACATTTTATAAGATCACTCACTATGAAAGTCCCTACTAATGTACCATGTCAAAAAACCCTAGGGTTCGACCCCATAACACTCTCTAAAAAGGTCATACCCAAAAATCTATATTCAATAATTCATGGTTCCCTCCCCATAGCTCATGGTTAGAATATCCTCCACATGTGGCCATATCTAATAACATCAATGCTCCTCCCTGAAACATTTTCCTTGTTGGATCTCAACACATATTCATAATAAAAAACTATAGAGGTCCTCTACATGAATTTTTTTAAATTTGTCCTCTTCATGAAATAAAAAATTATAATGTATGTCATCCCATGAGTACATGTCATGGAGGCTGTCACCATGATGATGAAAAAATATACTCAAACATAATTCCTAAAAGTGTTATAATCAATAACTCTACAGATTGTTTCTAATTCACTTTTCATAGAGGTATTCCATAAGAATATATGACGAATATTCAAGATGTTAATACTAATGCAAGAATAAACAATGTTCATCTCATCTTCATAAAAATTGATCGATAAGCTAGCCTTCTACATTTCATCACATTAATGGATGATATCCAAATAGTCCCTTCCTGTGGGAACTGCATCACCCACATTAGAGGTACACCCTAGAGAATATTTAGAGAGTTCCACTATTTGAGGAATAAATATAATTTAATAGATACATTTATTCATATTGGAATAAAAAAACTAATAACTTAAGAGACACTCACTATTTAAACCACATAATCATAATGCATCCCTCCCTAATGAATATTTCATTTTTTTCCTCCATAGTATAAAAGATTAATCAATAATGTATGAACATTACTTCAAAATGAGTAATGATTTAGTCATTGATATCATTTATTTTGTTCTAATTTTTATGGCCATCCTTATGATTACTTATTTTCATGTTATGGTGGTCCTCCCATTGTGAAATTTACTTGTTCATGTTATAATATAAAGATGGAATCAAGAACTAAAGGAAAGCTACCTCAATCACATGGTTATCAAACTATAATGTCTCATCCTTTTCAGAAGTATGTTATTGGTGATGATAATAATCTATACATCACATGGATTGTATACAAATTTATGATATAAAAAATTCTATACACAAAAAACACTTCTTCATATATCATCATTGAAAAACTTTTACGGTCAAATTAGTTTAAATGAACCTAGATCACGGATGAAGATAACCCTATAGTCTTGTGGAATTTGCATCATGAGGATATAAAAATATCCATGTTCAGGAATATAGAAACAACTATGTATAACATATATGATGAGTTGGAGGGCTAATAAATTCCCTAATTTTGTTACCTTTAGTAGGACACTCTGTATTATCCTAACCAAATAAAAACCTTAAATAGATAACTGAAATAATCTCAAGATGATATTTTTACTTTTCTGATTGGTTAACAGGAATTCTATATTAATTACATGATGTATAAAAAATAGATAATAGTGGTGGTTTCTATAGTATAAATCCTATGGTAGTTTTGGTGTGTACCTTTATATAATCTTCAATAAACCTCATTTGTTGAATATCGTTTTCATGGGGTGAATATAGAATGATATATATTAATCTCTTTACTTATAAAAAATGTTATTCATGAAATGTTCTATTAAATTTAATCACTTATTGCTATGTCTCAAGCCTTGGTTCTATAGAACCTAGTTTATTTTTCCAATGATTTCATACCATTCAAATAACCTGGAATTATTGTAAGGAATGCATAAATCCATTATTATGATCATAAAATAGTATTCTATGAGGGTCAAAGAAGCATCCATTTGAGGAAAACGATTAAAAAAATATAAAAATAATCTATAATAATAATCCCCCCACTCAATGTTGTTTCTTCATCAATCTCAAAATATGATAAAATATTGAAAGTCCTAGAAGGAGACATCAAAATTCCTTGTGTGGAAAACAATAACCTCTTATCATAATGATTATAGAATATTTACCAAAACAACTCCATCTACAAAATAAATTCCATAAATTATAAAATGATTCATGCTCATCTTTCAAAATCGGCACTATCCCAAGGGATAGGTTCATTATTTCCCACCACTTAACTATGTAAATAAGTATTTTCCATACTAGCACCAGCTTTAATAGAATATTTTTCATAGGTTCATCCTCTAAAATGTTCAAGTCTTTAATCTAGATAATTTTATGTGAAATGTTTTATATATTTCTATAAGAATATCACTACGAACATATTCTTGGGGTCCATTAAAGAAAAATTGTTATACCAACAATGGTTTCAAGTCAATGAATATTTCAACTAAAGACGGTATCATGGTGGATTGTGTGTATTATCTTAAAATAAATTCAACGGATGATAAATAATATTACAATGATGATGTTTATAAGGATATAATCCTCAATAAACATTTAACATTGAAGAGTGAAATAAAAATAATGTCCATAGATAATATGAAACATGAATATGGAATAATAGGATATGAGGAGATGAATCTATTCAAAATATACTATTCTATAAAACACATGATGAAGTTCTGAAGTCCTGAAACTAGTAGATGAATCATGATTTATGAGATCTACCAAATATTCACCAACCACATACATGGAAATATAACACTAATGAAAATTAAATGGGTGTAGCTATATACACATCCCCCCTACATAAAAAATAATGTGATCCCCATTCAACTGAAGAAAAATTTACACTGTAACACCATAAGATATCATAGTAAGTTATCTCTTTAATGTAGTTTAATAAATTTTATTCCACACAACACCTACTTGGATTGCATTATACGAAAGATTGAGTTTCTGTGAAACAACACATTAGTATTATAATTATTTAAATGATATATTCATTTATCTCTTAAATATTCTTATATGAATGGTAAAAAATAAATTTTAAATGTTATTTATAATGTTTTCACATAAATAAAACATATTTATAATGAAATTTATATGTTTTATTAAAATAGTTATATATTTAGAAAAAAAATTTCTTAAATGAACTACATTTTATGTCTTTTTGTAAACTATAATAAAATTAATCTTAGACACTCTTAAAAATTGAATTTCATAAAATAGAAATCATTTTTTAATTCAGAATACCAAATTATCTTAGGGTGATTTTTTGGTATTTTTCTAAAAAATTTCAATTTTTGATGAATAGTAAGAAACACTTCATTATTCTTCAAAACCAACTTTTTATTTAAATAATTATTTTTAAATTAAATTTATTATAAATTAAAAATTGATACATAATACGTTTTATATTCCAATTTAATTTATTAGAGTCATTTTATAATAAGACTTGATGTATAAAAATAAAAGAGGACATGTTAAATATTAAACTATTTCACTAAGAGTTAAATTTAAATGATAAGGTAAAATGATTACCTAAACATGTCTAAAACCTTTTGGTAGAGAGTATTTTGACCCATCCCCACATTATCCACGAAAAAAAATCAATTTGGATCTATTATAAACCTAACATCATTTTATAACAAATTAATATTTCCAACTTTTCCTAAAGTGCCCGTCACCTCTCTTATAAAAGGGTACTTCCCCGTCTCTTAAATTCATATCTCCAAATACATTTGGAATAGACAAACCCTACTCAAATTTCCCCCCAAATACACTTGAATTAACCTATGGGCCTCACATTGACCTAATATCCAACATAAGGAGAACTTTTCTTCAAAACAAAAGGAAGCACCCGAAAAAGCGGTAATTATTTTATCACCGATTTCAATGTTCTTTTCTTCTTCTACTTCCTCTTTTTTTTTGTTTCCAAACTAAAATAATAACTCTAGTCCCTTATAAATTCTTCAATTTTATTATAAATATGGTACAACTATATTCATTATTCTTTCCATCCTAAGAATTACACATTCACCATACGTGTGTACGTACGGCTAACCATCTACACATAGTGGTGTAGTCTGTCATTCAACAATTTATTATTTGGATGGGTATAATAATTAGTATAATTTCTGTAAATAATAAATTTAAATTGATTAATTATTATTTATATATAATATACCCTCCAATTACATATGATTTCACCATCAATAGAATGATATTATTGCTTGTGTGTATGTACATCTTACCATCTCCATGACGCGATGAGATTCAACATCAATGATCACCATTGAAGAATATTTATAAATATAGATTTATTAAGTATTAGATATTTGAAATATTAATTCTACTAGAATAATATATATTTATGTAGTTTAATATATGTCATTTACTTACATCTGTACTATATGATAGGAAAACGGAAACAACGTTACGTACGGACTACTATCTCTATGAATGGTGTATCCATTACATATATCTATCTGTTATAAAAGTTTATATTCTGAATATATATGATATATAATTCATGTTTTATATTCTTGAATTATGTAAATAATTATCTATGTGATACAATCAAGAATAACAAGTTAAAATACATACGATAAAGAAAGCGACTATTAATTGAAATGTTTCATTATCATAGAAAATATTATTAAATGGGTAGTATAATTTCATAAATTAATAATTTATGATATAAATAATATGAATAGGATTATTGTTCAATTTAATAACATACTATGGTCATTATACATAAGGTTAAACGTACCCTCGGCTAAAGGAATCTACAAGGTAGTGGTTTATTCCTCAATCTCACTCTTATTCGAGATTTTTTATGTGTAAGTATATACTGGGAAATATTTATCATCCATGTACATGATTCATAAAAATGTTTCCAAAAAGAATATTTTATGGTTTTTGTAAGGTAATATTTAACTAGATCATCCTTTTAAATTTTTTATTGATTTATTTTTCTAAATCAATTTAATTAACTTCCATTATTTGAAAATGTTTTTAAGGATTTGTTTGTATAGAAATGATTGTTTTGAAATGTTAATTACTTTAAAATGTTTTAAAGTAGTATGGTAAACTTTCAGTCAAAATTTTTATCTTTATAAAATATGTGACTTTTAATGTTATCAACGTAAAAAAAGTGAAATTCCACTTAAAGGGTTTTAATGAATTTATTAAATTATTTTCATCTATGTGAACATCATTTGTTTGATTTTATGCTTGTTTGAAGTCAATTTTTTGTGATACAATCTTCCATATTGTATTAATGGTTTTTTGATATGTTTGATTATGTTTGTTCTATTTTTATATCATTCATGGTTTATGGTTAAAGTATTAAATTTTTTTACTCTAGTTTTGATATGAATGTTTATGTTATGTTTCAACCATTGCATTTGGGGAATGCATTGGACATAGTAAGTGGGGGCGGGGCTAGCTATAGCCCCTCGATGCATCAGTAGGTCTCATGAGAAAAACTAGTGTCTTGGCATAAGGCCTTGAATAAATTTATATTTAGGGTATTTGCACGAGGCCTTGACTTTGTGGTTAAGATGTCCGACATTATGCATTCCATCATTATGTGATTAGTTATTAATGATACATGTGATTATTCGACTAGTATAATATCCATGTAAATATGTAAATGTCACTATTTGAATTATATTTTTCATATTATAATGATTTTTTAAAGGTCTTGTGATTCAATTTTATACCTTTACACAAATGTTTATGACTAATTATGATAGATTCAACTATATTGTTTATCCTTACTGAGAATATGAGATCACCCCTTTTTTATGTTTTATTTTCCCAGGATGCCATGAAGTGAATTATGATCAACATTCAGGGTTAATCTAGGGGAATATTTTCATCCTAAAAGGATTATCTATGCTCTATTTTTTGTTAGAAATTGTAATGTTATGTTATTTATGTAATATATATTTTCAAGACTACTAAACAGATCTGTCCTTCAGGGAATAATTATTTGTAATCATACCAATGTATTATTATAATGCACTTTCTCCTGGATTCTGGGGTCACAACATTATAGTTCATATCAGACGAAGTTTTGCAATAACCTTGGATACTATATTTAGATAAACTCTAATTAGGGAACATTACCCATTAATTGACTTTGAGGATTAGTATAGAATAACTTCCTAGAATTTTGGTAATGTAGAGATTATGTGGGTCTTCCAAGAAATACATCCATATCTGAATACTACAAGTGGATTTGGTTCTTGCACAGATGTTCATAGGGGTGAAAACTACGATAAGGTGCTTTGGGCCTAGCTCGGGGTAACCTTGTACATGACAATGGACCTTACTATTCACCTGGTTTGACACTCTCGAGGGATATGCTCAAGATAATTCACATTTTTATTACAAACAGTTTTGAAATATTTATGATTAAATATTTCTGCAATGAATCCATTCGTATGATTATGAGATTAGATATACATAATTTTTTTCAATTTATGTAAATTAATTAACTAGTTTTGGAATCATGCATTATGATTCATAACCTAATCTAGTGTATGTCATTGTTTTGAAATGGTGCCTAGTATAAAGAATTACTACCCCAACAATGAACATGTTTGAAAGAAAAAGAAGGATCCTATCATTTGGAGTCTTAATCCAACATTTCAAAGGAAAATAACATCCCATATATTCTCATCATATAAGGAAATATTATCATGTATTGATAAGATATGTAAATAATTCTCTCATTACTATGGATTTGAAGGGAAGCCTGAGAAGAAAAGAATTGTAGAGAGAAATATGGATAAAGGGAAGAAGGTAATGAATGATTTTCTCATATGTGATAACTGTGTTGGGAATAAACTGATGATCATAGTGATAAATGTTTCAATTGGTGTCATTTATTTTCAAGGTATGTTTGGAAGAAAGGAAATGATATCACTTTTTTTGTGGAAACATTTGTTTTGGGTTTGTTCTAAAATGAATCAGAACCCTGTTAATTGTGATGACGATTTGATGATTTGAATTTCATATACATCATGAGTTATATTGAGAACATGTGAAGCCAACATGATAGAAGAAAGGGGGAGTGATAGATATGCAGTCAATCATAAAATAAGTGTACTTAGATTTTTTAACAAAACTGTGAAGAAAGAAGTGGTACTGATTGTTTTTCAAAACAATCAGAAAAGAATCCTATTAAGATTCTTTTTCAAAAAAATCAGGAAGGAAGTGGTACTGATTTTTTTCAAAACAACCAGAAAAGAATCATATTCAGATTTACCATACCTAGAGGTAGAGTGAAATAAGTGGTTCTAATTGTTTTTCAAAACTATCATAAAACAATTATAATAAGATTGAATCAATTGGATTTCAAAAGAATTGGATTTTGGGTGAAAGTAAAAGTAGGGGGTGAAAATGGAAATTTGATGCTAATTAAAAGTTATATAGATGGGAAAAGTGATGTCGATGGAATGTGGTGCCAATATAAGTGGTTCCGATAGAAGATGAGATTCCAATATTAGACAAGACTCCAATTGCTTTTCAAAAGAATCATATTTGGGTAAAATTAAAGGAATCAGATGATGTTGATTGAAAAAGAATCATATCATATTAATTTGAATCATATTTGGGAAAATCATCCTTATCAAATTTTATTGTATCATATCCAACATGATCATAACTAGAATGATCATATTCAGAATGATCATATCCAGGATGATCATAATTAGAATGATCATAACCAAAATGGTCGTATTTAAAATGATTCTAACCAAAATGATCATAACTAGATATAATTGTATTCAGGATAATAATATCCAGAACATTTGTATTCCGTAAAGATCATTCATGGATAGAGATAAAAATAAAAAAAAGAATTAATGGAAAGTTATAATACTTTCCAATTGAATTTAGATGATTCTAAATCAAGTTCTCAGTGAATTCAAAGTCACGATGGTAGTCAGGATTTAACCACATGTTTTTGAATGTGATTATGTGTTTTCTCAAGAGGGTCAAGAGAAATGAAAACAAAACTGTAGATAAGTGAATTAATTGTCAAGGGGGGATCCATTTATTTAAAATAATGATTGTATCTCATGTGGAGAAGTGCATTTCTTCAAACACATTCAATTGGAATAGTATTAAGCATTATTTTGAAGAAATATGTATGAGAGAATGGAATTCAGATCCTTGTATTTCTCATCAATTGTAATTGTATTGACATTTTAAATGGGAGGCTAGAAAAGAATAGAAAAATATTTTAGATGTTTTGAGAATAATCGAGAGGTGTTGATGAAGTCATAATTGTTTTTAGACTTTTGATAAAATTCAGATTTGTGTGAATTTGAGTGATCGGGAAAGTGTTTTGAGATTCCCACCTAAACATGCTATGGGTCACCAATAAAAGGCATGAAGATCATTTTACATGAGTGATTGGAAAAAGAGAGATATTCTTTGAGATTCTAGATCAAAGAAGAGTTCAATTCCTTTCAGATTGATAATTGTCTTGGGTTGGGCCTATTCATTCATATTTCATTTGGCATGAAAATTGTATTCAAGAATTGATGTGGTGTCGATTTGACTCTATTGTTTTTTATCTAAAGATTGGACTAGTAGATTTGGTTGGAAAGAATCAGAATTGGAGCTTCATATTGAGAAAATCAAATTGGGAGCTTTTAATTGAATTAATTAAACTGAGACCATCATTTTGAAATAATTGGAATGTGGTCTTGGAATTGAAAGGATCGAACTGGGAGCTTCTTTTGAAAGAATCGTACTCAGAGAAATATGACTCAGTGTTTCAAAACATAGTCCAGGTAGTTATTACCATTATTCTAGTTTAGGAATTGATGAATTGTATTACAATTTGAATACATTTATTGAATTGAAATGAAACATAGGTGACATGATTTGTTACAAAACAATTATTTTACCCTATATTTCTAAGAGGGATCACACATTCTAGTGGGATTGTTTCAGTGTTCTACATGAGTGAAAGGTTACATCCTACAAAATATAATTTAAGGATTACATTCTTAGTTCATTTTATTGATTTGGATCATTTCCAAACTACACCAAGTATGTAGCTATTCTTATTGAATAGTTAACCCTACAAATCTTTGTGTCCCATAGGATGTGTGTTGATTTGTTTCTTAGTAGGGAATTGAAATCCATAATAAGAGATGAAGGTTGGTTCAAATTAAAATAAACACAAAAGTAAAAGAGTATTAATGACTCAATCCCACCCCTTTTTAGGGATACATTACTTCGGCTAGGAACTTTCCATTTGTATCAGAGCAATGTTACCATTATTATTCATTGCTGATAAAGAACGTGAAATGTGTGAATAGTAGAGGAATTCTGGTCTTTGATGGAAATAACTATCAAATCTGGAATGATAGAATGCTACAATATCTTATATCTATCATTTATGATGTTCATTAAGCTACAATAATTGGGTTTCCTCCCATTGATGATAGTGCTCCACATACACCCGTTGACAAGAAGTTTCTTGAGAATGATGGAAGGGACAATAATTCTATAATATCGTCACATTATGAATGTAAATTCTTGAGAGTTAAAGGTGTTTCCATAGATAAATATATATGAAATAAATTGATAAAATTATATGAATTCAATATAATAGTTATGAAGGCAATGCCACAAATATCGAGATTTATGTATGAAGAATTGATTATGGGTGACCATGAATCTATTAGGTAATTCATTACCAAGGTGAATGACATTTTGAGTACTATCAGATGTATTTGTGAAAAACAGAAAGTCTCTAAAGTTATTGAAAAGATCTTGAGAATCATACCTGACAAATTTGATCCAATAGTGTCATCTTTAGAAGGAAGAGATCCTGAAACATTTTCTATTGATGATTTACATAGTAATCTTATCACCTATGAAACAAGAAGATAGAATGATATGAATAACAAAAAAAAGGTTGATAGAGAAATATGTTTCAAGTATATGAAGAAAGAAAAGTCATAGAAGATTTTTATTATTTATGAAGCTAGTGATTATGACTTTGAAAATGAGGTATGTAAAATCCCAATGAAATTTTATCCTTGTTTTCTAAAATGTAAAATGAGGTATTGGGAAATAAAAAAGGAAAACATCCCATGAAATGTTTTTAATGTGGATGTTCTTGACACATTGTAGCTAATTGTCCTAGAAGTAATAAAGAAGGGGATAGTAATATTGAAGAATAAAAGACAAGAAGATCATAGAAGAAAAATGGAGACAAAGGAGAACAAATAAAATTCTTGAAATAAAAAATAAGATGTTTATTGTCCAATGATAATGAAGAAGAATAGATTAATTTTGAATCCAAAAAATCCATTGAGTATGGTAATGAAAATACATTATTCACAATAGTTAATAATGAAGATTTTGGAATCAGTAGTTCTAAGGAAGAAGAAAAAATTCATCTTGAAATACATCTGAAAGAAGAGTTGAAAGAATGTATGAGAAAGATCAGAAGTCTTTAAAAGAAATGGAGATAGAAGATGAATGCTTAAGAAACGAATAATATTTTTCTACTGTGAAATAAAATATGATTAAATGGATTGAATATTTGAATAAGTCTCTTGAAGAAGAAATGAATCTTAATGTGGATTTAGAGGTGAAGTTGAATGTAAAATAAGAAGAGATGAAACATGTCCAACAAAAACTCTCTGAAACTGAGAAGAAAAGCCTATATTTCCAATACTATATCACAGAAGTTGTTGAATGTTCTTATAATAAGATTCTTGAGAATGTTTAACAAAAGATACCTTCAAAGGGTGAGAAGAATAATGGAATAGTTTTAGAAATAAAGAAATGTGGGAATGTTATGTATATGGCCAAGACCAACAAGGTTGGGAATGTTTTGAAACATTATATATTGGGATATACAACAAATAATTTTTGTACCAGTAATTCAAAAAAAGGAATCTTATTGATAATCAAAAACTTGGTGAATCATAACAGAAAGAGAATATGGTGGATGAGAAACACATTCACAATTCTGATTAGTATGGAGGTTTTGGAGGCAAAAACTATTTCTATGTGTAATTCTTGTATTGTGGGGGATTAGAGCACACAAAAGGTATGTGTTGTTTCAATAAAAAACATTACTATTATCCCAAAGGTTATGAATGTAAGTTATTGAGGGAGGATCAATCTCCTCAAATAAAGAAAAAGGAGAAGGATTTCTTGAAGAAATCTAAAAATAATGAAATAAAGATTGAAAATAGGTTCCAACTCTTTGAAACTATTTGTGAAGGATGTGAACAACATGGAACCCTTGCAAAAGGGTGTCTTTTTTTGTTACTGGCTTTGAAAAAGATTCTTGAATATCAAATGACAAAGATGAAGAATGAAAATATTGAATAAAATGTTCTTATTCTTGAAACTACATTAAAATCCTTGGAATGAGAATGATCTTGGATACTTTATAGTGGATTTTTTTCACATGATAAAATACTAAAAATTGATGAAGGATTTGAAAGATGCTAATGATGGAACAATGACATTTTGAAATGATGATTCATTGAAAATCAATGGTTTTGGGTCATCTATCATTGGAAAAGTAAAGATGAAATCCAAGAAAACATTGTATATTGATGAGCTAAAACACAATATACTAAGTGATTCATAATAGTGTGATGAAGGTAATAAGGTTATCATTTATAAAGATGAATTTTTTTTCTAAGAGTTAATAAGATGGTAATATTGATACAAGAGGCCAATGAACAAAAAGAAAACTTGTCTCACGTAGGAATTTCACAAAACTCCTGTTACATGAGTACGGTGGAAGATAATTATTTCTAGCATAAAAGTCTTAGACATATGTGTAATAGAAACATGAGAATGTTATTAAAAAGAGACATTGTCTAAGAGATTCATGTTTTTCCATGAAGTACAGATTGGTGTTTCACTATTTCCCAGAATGTAATGATTAAAAATGTTGTTCATAAGAAAGATGATATTCAGACAAAATAAAGCATGGAGTCAATCCACTCCGATATATGTGGTCTAATGATAAAACAATAAACACCTGGAGAAAATTAATTCATTACTTTAATTGAAGATTTTACTATAATTAATTGTGTTATATGTATTAAACACAAATTAGATGCTGTGAAAAGGTTTAAAAGTTTCAGAAGGAAAGCTGAGAATGAATGTGAGTATTCTATGAAGAATTTGACAACTGATAATGGTGGTGAGTACAGAAGTGAATAGTTTGAAAAAAAATATTGAGAAGAATGGAATTTGGCATGAGTATATCTCTCTATACACTCTCCAACAAAATGGGGTTTATGAAAGAATTAATTGAAGCATAGTGGAAATGGGAAGAACAATGTTACTTGAGCATGATCTTTATCATTACATTTGGAGGCAAGTTGTGATTACAACTGTCTATATTTAGAGCCATTGTTTCTACATGCCTCAACCAGGTATTACTTCCCATGAATTGTTTTATATAAAAACACCATGTTTGATGCACTTTAGAGCTTTTTAGAGCCCAAATATTAAAAAGAATAAACGTTTAATTATGTAAATTTTGATCAGAAAGGTGAGGATGGAATCATTCTTTGATAATCTCCAAAAGGAAGATGATACAGATGCTTAAACAAAGAAACAAAAAGTAGTGTTGGTTCAGTTTATATAAAAGTTATTGAAGTATCTGAGAAAGAGAAACATGTTTAGGTAAACAATGAAGTTAAGAAAGATGAAGAAGATAATTTTGAGAAGGATATAATAAATTATAATCCTAATAAAGGTAAATAATCAGACTCAGCTATTTCCAATGATGGGGAAGACAATCCAAAATCTTCTCAAAGGATAAAGAAACATGTGGAACCACAAAATATTATAGGTGATCAATATCATAAGGTTCAAACCAGAAGAACCGCCAATTCAATTACACAAACTTTTTTGTATTAAAAGGTTGAACCAAATGATAGGAACGATTCTTTTGAAAATACCGAATGGATTCAATCCATGAATGTATAATTGGATCAGATTGAAAAGATTAATACATGGGAACTCTTACCCATGCTTGAAAACAAAAACATGATTGGCACATAATGGGTTGTCCGTAACCAGATGAATGATAAAGGTGAAGTTATAAGAAAGAAAGAAATATTGGTTTTCAAAGTCTATTCACATATTGTGGGTATTGATTTCAATGAAACCTTTCCTCCAGTGGAATGACATGAATCAATCAAAATCTTACTTTCTATTTCTACACAATGAGGATACAATATCTTTCAAATCGATATTAAATATGAATTACTAAATGGTGATTTTGAAGAAGATTTCTATATTGAACATCCTTGTGATATATTAATTGGATACAATGTCAGTTATGGGTGTAGATTGAAAAAGGCATTGTGTGGCCTAAAACAAGATATGAGGGAATGGTATTCCAAATTCTATGAATTCTTAAGAACGATGAATTTTAATAATGTAAGAGTCGATAACAATCTTTACATCAGAGAAAGTCAAATGTATTCCGTCATTTTAAATGTTTATGTTGATGGTATTATATTTTTAGGGAATGATGAAGGAAATTGTGAGAGATTTGCTGAGGAAATGAAGAATGTATATCAAATGTCTATGTTGGGAGAAATGAAATCCTTAATGGCTTACAAGTCCAATAATAGAAAGAATTCATTTTTCAATCCCATGAAAAGTATGTAAAATAACTTCTCAAGAGGTTTAGAATGGAAAATTCAAAACCCATTTCAACACCCATTTCAATGGGAGAAAAGCTGAGTAAAGATGGAGATGGAAATAAAGTGGATCTGAAATATTATTGAAAGCTGATTGGATGTCTATTGTATTTCAATACCTCAAGACCTAATATTGTTTATGTTGTTACCTTATGTGATGGATTTCAGAGTGATCCAAGATAATCATATCTTATTGATGGAAAAAGAATTCTCAGGTACATTAGAAGAACAACAGAATATAGAATCAAGAATTCCAGCTCAAATATTATTGATTTGTTTGGGTATTCTGATGCAGATTGGGCTAGAATTTTTGATGAAAGAAGATCTACATCTGGTGGTGTATTTTTTTTGGAAAGATTTTTTTTCATGGAATTCGAATAAAAAAAACTGAGAAACTATCAGTAAGACTAAAGTTGTGTTTTTTTATGCTAACAAAGCCACTAACCAACTAATGTGGATGAAAACACAATTGGAATATTTACTTTTCGAAGTGAAGTTACCCTTGCTATTAGTTTTTGACAATCAAAGTAAAATCAATCTCACAAAAAATCATGTGAAAAATTATCATGCAAAACATATTGATATCGAATATCATTTCATCAAAGAGTAAGTGGAGAAGAATGAGTTGAAGCTAGATTATGTTCCAACATCAGAACAATTTGCTGATATTTTTTCGAAACCATTATCAATGGATTCATTCTAACAAATAAGGATGAACATGAGTTTCTAACCTCTTTCCATTCAAGGTTGTGGTTTGTGTATCAGTCCCCTCTCCTATATTACATTTGGATTGTTTTTTTAAGTGGGAGATTTTTTTTGTTTCATAAATCTATTCAAAAAAGAGAGTGTTGTGGGTATGCTGTGAATTTATCATCATATAGTTTGTAAACTATTCTAACTGAATGTTGGAGTGGTTTTAGAAAAATAAATTGAATAGTTTTCTAGGAACAATGTGGAGAAGAAAGATGTGGTCATGATGTATTTTTGGATAACATGGTTTTTCTATTAACAATTCTTATTTCCAACAATCAGTTAGATCATATAGTCTTAGATTTTTTTCATGTAATCCATTGCATGAGTTTAAAAAGTTTACTAATTTATGCTACTTGGTTGAAAACAAAATCCAAAGGAGGGGATTTTTGGAACCTAACTGATGATAAAGGTAGATAATTTTTTAGGTGTTGTATATTATTTTCACGGTATGATTTGAAAAAAATTAAATTACTTCCCATTTATTTTTGGAAACAATATTTTGGGTTTTTTCAAAAGAATCAAACCCATGTTAATTGTGATTATGCTTTACTGATTTTTATTTCATATAAATAGGGATTTGTATTGAGAACTTGTTATTCAATCCTGGTAGAAGAAAGGGGGAGTGATAGAGATGTTGTCAATCAGAAAATAATCATATTCAAATTGTTTTTCAAAACAATTAGGAAAGAAGTGGTACTAGTGAGTTTTCAAGACAATCAAAAAAGAATCATGTTCAAATTATTTTTCAAATAAATCCAGAAATAAGTGGTACCAATATTTCTTAAAAAAATCAGAAAAGAATCATATTCATATTTATCATACCTAGAGGCAGAGTGAAATAAGTGGCGCTAATTGTTTTTCAAAACTATCAGAAAATAATCATATCCAGATTGTACTGATTATCTTTCAAAATAATTAGATTATAGGTTAATGTAAAAGAAGAGGTACCAATGGAAAGGTGATGCCGATGAAAATTGATTCTAATGGGAAAAGTGATGTCGATGGAAAGTGGTGCCGATCTCAATAGTGCCGATGGAAGAGGTGATTCCGATAGAAGATGAGACATCAATTATTTTTTGAAATCAAATGTATTTGGGTAGAAGAAAAGGAATGAGATGGTGTTGATTGAAAATGAATCATATTATATTTTTTTCATTGTATCTAGGTAGTTCATCCTTATAAAATTTTTTTGTATCGTATCCAACATGATCACACTAGTACCAAAACTTTTTTTACGTCGGTTTTTTTCTTTTTAACATCAATTTTTAGGTGATGTTATTTTGATCAACATTAAAAATATAATTTTTACATCAGTTATTTTAAAAAAAAGAAAAAAAATGGGGTTTTTTGGTATTTAATGTCGTTTTTTATAAAACTGATCTGAAACACCATTAGGAAATGGCATTAAGAATACATTTTTCGTTGTTTTTTGAAAAAACTGACGTTAAAAGTCATTTTTTACACCTGTTATTTAATAACTGATTATAAAATTAATTTATAACATTTGTTTTTAAATAACCGGTGCACAACATGTTTATCATATTATATTTAATTTCATAAGATTTGATTTCATAGGTTAAAGTTCTCAAATGGAGTTACGGATCAAATGTTATGACCATTAAATTTTTGATATTTTATTTCGAGGAAAGATTGAATGATCCAACTGTAGCTTCATCTTAGAAAAAAAAATTCAATCCAAAGAAGGATTTGTATTTTAACAATGATATAAAGCATTATCAATAAGTAAATTAAATTAATAATTGTTAAATGATATATCAATTAAGAAAAATACTCATAAAAATAAAAATCATGGGAAAACAATTACAAATACCTTGATGAGATCGCAGAAATAAGAAATCATGGATTCACGTGGAAGATCAAACAAGTTGAGTTGGTGGAATGATGATGGTTGAATAAAATGACCGTAAAATGATATATCAAGTAAGAAAACAAATCATAAAAACCATAAATCATGGATAAATGATTAAATATACATTGACAGGATCACAAAAAGAAGAAATAATTGATTCACGTTGAAGATCATATGAGTCGAGTATGGGGAACGATAATGGATGAACTAAATGATCGCTAAATTAAGATATGTGTATAAAGGAACCTTGTAATTTATATGATAATAGAAATCTTGGTATTAAAAATTTTAGGCGGTAATTCGAAATTTTTATGTCAGGATTTAAAAAAAATTGAAATATCGTATTCGTGGGATATTTAAATCATATTTCACGTCGGTTTTATGATAACCGATGTGAAAATATATTACAATTTTCACTTATTTTTCATGTTGGTTATTATAAAACATACATGAAAAATAAAGCATCATCACTTTTCACATCGGTTATTAAATAGCCGACGTGAAAAATCGATTTTTATGACTTTTTCAGGTTGGTTATTTAATAACCGACATTAAAAGGTATTTTTCAAGATGGTTATTAAATAACAGATGTGAAAAAAGTTTACAAAAATATGTTTCACTTCCCAATAGTTTATTTTAGAGGTCATGGAGCTCAAACAGATTTACGGATTAAAAGTTATGGCCTTCAGAAGTTGGCCTTCACTGAGACATCATTTAGAGATGGTAGACTTCTGAAGGCCATAACGTTTAATCTGTAACTATATTTGAGCTGTGTGACCTGTGACATTAAATATTGGGAAATTAACTACATGTTTGTGAACTTTTTTCAAATCAATTATTAAATAATTGGTGTGAAAAATACCTTTTACCATTGGTTATAAAATAACTGAATTTAAAAAGTCCTAAAAATTGATTTTTCATGGTGGTTTTATAATAACCGAAGTGAAAAATAAGTGAAAATTTTCAAAATCTTTTCATGGAAATGAATTTTTCACGTCCGTTATTTATTAATCGACATGGAAAAGTGATGTTCATTTATTTTTCATGTCGGTTATATAATATCCAATGAGAAAAAAATCAGTTAAAAAATATTTTTCTTGCCAGTTCTTATATAGCCAACGTGGAAACTATGAGAAAATGTAACTTGACATCAATTATATAATAACCGACGTCAAAAATCGATTTTTAGAGATTTTCAAATTCGTTCTAAAAACTCGACATGAAAAAAGGTGATGTAAAATTAGTTTTTGTACTGGTGTCATAACCAGAATGATCGTATCCTGAATGATCGTAACTATAATGATTGTATATAGAAAGATCATATCTTGGATGATTATTACATGAATGATCGTTACTAAAATGATCATATCTAGTATGATCCTAACGACAATGATAGTAACTAGAATGATCGTAATTAGATATGATCGTATTCAGGATAACATTATCGAGACCATTTGTGTCTATAAAATATTATTATTGGGTTTAGATGAAAAGAAAGAAGCAGGAATGAATGGAATTTTATAATAATTTATAATTGAAGTCATATGATGTTATATATGACCCTCAATGAATTCAATGTCATGATTGTTGTCATGATTCAAGCAATCGTGTTTTAATGTGATGATTATTTTTTTATCAAGTGCATAAAGAGAAAAGAAAATAATGTAGGAATAGATGAATTAATCTTCACGGGGGATCCTTTAATTTAAAATAATGATTATATCTCAATTGGATAAGTTCATTTTATAAAACACATTCAATTGAAACAGTATCAATTATTTTTTTCAAGAAATCAGAAGGAGAGAATCAGATTCAGACCCATGTATGGCTCATCAATTGTAATTATGTTAAAATTAGAAATAGGAGTTTGGAAAAGAATTGATGAAGATTGTATAATATTCTAGAATAATCAAGAAGCATTAATGAAGTCATAATTGTTTTGAGATTTTAGGATAAATTTATATTTGTGTGAATTTAAGTGAGCGGGAAATTATTTTGGGATTCCTATCAAAACATGTTTTTGGTCACCTTTTAAAGGCATGAAGTACATTTTACTGGAGTGATTGGAAGAAGATAGAGAAGATCCTAGTTTCTACAGATAAGAATATATAATTTTTTTTGGGATTGAAAACTGTCTTGGGTTGTGCTGATTCATTCATTTCTCATTGGTCATGACAATTGTTTTCTGGAATTGAAGTGGTAGAGATTCTACTCTATAGTTTTCTATCTGAATAATGGAATGAGAGCTTTGTTTTGAATGAATCATAATGAGATATTGTTCTTGAAAGAATCAAACTAGGATATTTGTATTGAAAGAATTAGACTGAGATCTTTGTTTTGAATGAATCGGAATGGGGGCTTTGAATTGATAGAATCAGACTGGGAGCTTGGCATAGAATGAATTGTACACAGAGAAATCAGACTCAGTGTTTCGTAACAAAGTCCTTGTAGTTATTACCTTTCTTCTAGGTAAGGAATTGATGAATTGTATTACAATTTGAATACATTTTTTGAATTGAAAAAAAAAGTGAAAGTAACACGAGTTCTTACAAAACGATTGTATTAACCTATAGTGCTAAGAGGGAGGACATGCACTAGTTGAATTGTTTCATACTACTACATGAGTTAAAGGGTACATCCTACTCATTGTAATCCAAGTATTTTATTCTTTTTAGATTGTATAGTATTGGATCATTTCAAAATAATTCCAAGGATGTAACTGTTTTTATTGAATAGTGAACCTAGAAATTATTGTGTTCCTCTGGATGTGTGTTGATTTGTTTCTTATAAGGGTATTGAAATCCTTAATAGGAGTCGAATGTTGTTTCAATTGAAAAGGAACTTAAAAGTAAAAGTGTATCACTGATTCACCCCTCCCTCTCTCATTGATTCAATTCCTTGACTGGGCACATTCAAACTATGGAAAGAATCACCCTAGGTAGTTCTTGAAAGGACTTGGTGTTTGTTATACTTGTGGATAAAAGTTTCATCAAGAAAAAAAATGCAATCGGAATAAAGAAAAGACTAAAATTTGACATTTAAACTGTAGTGAAATGGGGCATCACACAAATAAATTGCATAAGCATCAATGAAATATAACTTATAAGAATCAATGGGATCAAGGTCAAGCATGAAGTGTTACTATATTAAACATGGAATAATTAATGTATTTGAGTTTCTAGATTAATGAATTATTTCATTTGAGTGTTTTATCAATGGTTTACTTGTTATATGAATTATAGAAATAAATAAGGACTGTAGAGAATTACTATTTCGTTAAGGATTTGAGATTTTATGGTACTATGAAAAGTGAACCAATAGAAAGTCAAACGTTTTTGTAAAATACATTATTGAAGGAAAGATAAAACGTAATATAGTATTGATATTGAGGTAATGATTTTGTAATAATAGATGATGGATTTGGATAAATTATACTATATGTTCTTTAAAACATTGGAACTATTTAATTGTTTATTTATTCCATCGTTGTTGGAGTTTACAACATTTTTGGATTTAAGGAGTATATCCAATCTTCTATATGGAATACGGTGCATGAATGTATTCAATACAATTTTATGGTAATTCAGGGTGTTACCATGTTTTATGATAATAATTTATGTTGGTAGTCACTTGTTATTATGTGAAACAATAGATCTTCATTAAGTTTACATGCTATATAAATTTTTGGAACATGAGTTTGGAAACAAGTATTTTGGATAAGTATAATGTTTGGAATGGAGAAATCTGAGCAATTGATATTTAGTTTGAGGTTAAAGTGTAATTTATTGGATACTATGACTTAAGAATTTGGGTTTCAGTAAATATATATAGGATTAAGGAAATAAATGTGGGCCTTATGATTTATAAAATGTGTTTCAGGCATTAAAAATCATTTTTGACATTCATTTTCTATTGTAAGGGATGAAGTGAAAATAGACCGAATTCCATCCAAATTATATGATTATGATTATAACTGGTAATGAAATAAATTATGATTTCATTAGTTCTTATCTTGATTGTAAATTAATCTCTTCTCTTTATAAAATGAAGTATCTAAAAAATGTTTTACCCTAATACATTTTGTTTTTTTGATCAGATGATACTTTAAATCATTATAGATTTACGACTTTGAGGCCCTCAATTTTCCATTTATGGTTCACTTGTTTTTTATTGATGACCTCAATAAATCCCTATAAATATTTACATTTTCCTCCACTTATGTGTCTATAGACTCCACCAATTTCCTCCTATTCAAAATAAAAATTTGGTGGTGACTTTTTCATTACCCTTTCCCTATTATTAAGGATGAATTTTATTAACCCTATTTCTGATGCGAGTTTTCCACAAAGATATTTTCTATTTTCGTCCTTTTATTTTCAAAGAACAATTTCAAATTGTGGGGAAAAAATTTGTTGAAAGAGGTTAGAATATAAAACCCCAATATTTCACAGTGCGCTATCTCTTTAAAGTAGTTTAACTACTTATATTGCACACAACACCGACTTGGCTTTCATTATATGAAATATTGAGTTTCTATGAAACAACACATTAGTAATTTAATTATTTAAATGATATATTTATTTATCAATTAAAAGCTGTAATATGAATAGTAAGAAATGAATTTTAAATGTTATTTATAATTTCTTCTCATAAATAAAATGTATTTACAATGAAATGTATAAGTTTTGTAAAAATAATTATATATTTAGAAAAACTATTTTCTTAAAAGAACTAATGTTTATGTCTTTTTCTAAACATTAATAAAATAAATTTTAGACACACCTAATAATTGAATTTGGTTAAATTGACTTCATTTTTGTTTTCGGAATATCTAAATCATATTGGGGTGAAATTGTTGGTATTTTTTCTGAAAATATTCAATTTTTAATGAATTGTGAAAAACACTACGTTAGTGTTTAAAACTGACATTTTCTTTAAATAATTATTTTTCAATTAAACTTATTTCAAAGTAAAAATAGAAACATAATACATATTTTAGTTCAATTTAATTCATTATAATCATTTTATAATAATATTAGAGATATAAATTTTGTTGAACTTTTTAACGACTTTACCCACATTCTTGGCACATTTGCAAATTTGAATTAAATTTAATTTTACCAATTTTGTGAATTGAATTTCAAAAATTGAAATAAATAGTTTTATTCATTAATTATAATTTGGATCAATAGGATGAAAATAATTTTTGGGGAAAAGTAACTTTTGAATTTTTTTGCGACGGTGAAAAGTAAATTGGGTAATAAAGGTAGGAATAATATTATAATAATATCAAATTACCCCAACACATGTCCTAATTCTATTAGATAAGTGTTTTTCGACCACAATATTAATTAGGAAAAAAATACTATCCTCTTTTATTCACATGGATTAAGTTATGACATTTATTATATTATATATAATGAAAAGTTAATAGTGTTAAATTCACATTTTAAAAACTAAATCATTTTTAATATAGGGATATGCATAAGGTAAATTAGACTATAAATATTAATTAGTAATATAAAAATATTTCCTAAATCATGGTAATTTATATATAATATTTAGACATAAAATAATAAAATTTATTTATGACACAATAATGATGAAGTAATTACCTTATTAATGAAAGATTAAAATAAATGATATTATAATATTAAAATAAATGTAAATTTATACATTTCATTCCATCCACCAATTTTAAAGTTGAATAATACTTTTTAGGGTTTATTAAATGTGTTTTTTTAAATGGAATCAATTTGTGATGACATATGAAAACAAATACTAAATATTGTTAAAATTGGCCTAAATGAGTTTTTAAAACAAATACTATTTTATTAAATTATATAATAGTCTTAAAAATCTAATATTCATCCCAATTAATTAGATAATGTTAAATTGTTCACTAATTAATCACTTGAGGTTCTCTTGGAATTTTATTGTAACTATATAAAACAGGTAGTATAAAAATACTAGAAGACATGTTAAAAGTTAAACTATTTAACTAATAGGTAAATCTATAAGATATGATTAATATGATATCTAAACATGTATAAATCCTATTTTTTGAGTGTATTTCGACCCAAAACCACCTTATCCTAGAAATAAATCAAATTGGATCTATTTTAAACCGAAAATAATTATATAATAAATTAATATTTCAAGATTTTCCTAAAGTGTCCCCCACATCTCTTATAAAAGGGCACTTCCCCTTCTCTTAAATTCACACCACCAAATCCATTTGCCTCAGCCAAAACATTTTTAAATATCCTCCCAACTACACTAAATTAAACATAGTTTCCTTACTTTTATCATAAAGCCATCCTATGGAGCCCTTTTGTTGAAATCAAAAGGATGCACCCGAAGAGAAGGTAATTATTTTATCACCTTTTTCGATGTTCTTTTCTTATTCTACTTAATATTTCATTGTTTTTTCCATAATAAAATAATAAATAAAATAACTTATACATACTGAGATATTATTATAATTATGGTATAACCATATTAATTATTCTATTCATCCTATGAATGCCAAATTCACAATACGTGTGTACGTTCAATTTATCATATCCAAGTCGTGGTGTAGTTTGTCATTCATGACTTAATTATTTAGATAGGTATAATAATGGGTATAATTGATGTAAATAATAAATATAACATGATTAATGTTTTTCTATATATAATATTTCATCCAATAATATATTATTTAACAATCAATAGAATGATATTGTCGCTCGTGCATACGTATGGCTTACCGTGTGCACAACGCAATGAGATTCATCTTCAACGATCACCATTCGTTAATATTATATATATATATACATATATATATATATATATTATGTATTATATATATGAAATAATAATTTTACTATAAGAATATATATTTATGTAGTTAGATATATGTTGTTTACATACTTCAATACTATATGATATGAAAACTGAAACAATGTTCATGCGTATGTACTGACTACCATCTCCAAGAATTGTGTGTCCATTTCATATATCTATCTATTATAAATATTTAAATTCAGAATATATATGAAATATAAATCCAGTTTTATATTAATGACGTATATATATCATGATCTACGTGATACAATCATGAATAACAAGTTAAAACACATATGATAAAGAAAGAAATTATTACGCAAAATGTTACTTTTACATGGAAATTATTATTAAATGGGTAATATAAATTCATCAATTAACCATATAGGATATCATAAATATTAATGGGGTTTTGGTATAATTTAATAATATACTTTGGTCATTAAACAGGAGGTTAAATGTACCCTTGACTAAAGGAATGTACAAGGTAAGGTTTAATTCAACAATCTTATTAGTATCAGAGATTGTTTATGTGTATGTATTTACTAGGAAATATTTTTAATTCATGCACATGTTTTATAACAAATCTTTCCAAAGGAATATTTTATGATTTTAAGGAATGAAATCCTTAAGTAGATTATCGTTTTATATGTTTTAATGATTTATCTTTCCAAATATATTTAATTAATGTACAATTTTTAAAAATGATTTTAAGGATTTATTTATATGGGCATGGTTGTTTGAAAATTATAATTAATTTCAAAAGTTTCAAAGTGGTATGGGATACGTTGATTAGAAAATGTCATTTAAATGTCTTCTTTTATAAATTGTGTGACTTTTAATTTTTTTCAATTTAAAAAATGGAAGTTTCTTTCAAAGGGTTTTAATGAATTTATTAAATTTTTTTCATCTATTTCAATGTTATTTATTGTATTTTATGTTAGATTCAAGTCTATTTTTTATGTTGTAATCATACGTAATGTACTAAATATTTTCTTTATTTGTTTGACTCTGGATGTGCTATTTTTATATCATTCATGGTTTATGGTTAATGTGTTAAAATTTCATATGCTAGTTTTAATATTAATGTTTATATTATGTTTCAACCTTTTCATATGAAGAATGTTCTGAAATTAGTAAGTTACGTGTGAGGCCCGTTATAGCCCCTCAATGAAACGGTAGGTCGAATGAAAAAAACTAGTGTCTTGGAAAAATGGCTTGAAAAAATATATATTTAGGGTATAGGAAAGAGTCATTGAATCTGTGGTTAATATGTCTGAAATTACGCATTCCATAATTATGAGATTAGTTATTGATGTTACATGTCATTATTCTTCTAATAGAATATCCATGTGAATAAGTAAATGGAACTATTTGATTTAATGTTTCCATATTATGCTGAATTTTATTTTGAAAGAGCCTGTGTTTTAGTTTTATACCTTTCAATAAATTTTTATGATTAATTATGATTGCTTCAGATATATTGTTTATCCATATAGTGCATCTGAGATCGTCCCTTTCTTATGTTTAATTTTCCTAGGATTCCAAGAAGTGAATAATGATTGATATCCACGGTTAAGATCGGGGAATAATTTCATCCTCAGTGGATTATCTATGATATATTTTATGTTGGAAATTATAATGCTATGTTCTTGTATTTAATCTATTTTTCGAAGACATCTAAATGGATCGGTCCTTCGGGACAAGATTCATAATAAGCATGCCAATGTATTAAAATAATACACTGGCTCTTGGATTCTAGGGTAGAGGCGCTACATACAGAACATGAAATTCTAGTGGATTTGATAATGTATATAAAAAAATTACTTATGGGAAATATACTCATATATTAAAACTTAGATGCAAAATATAGTCCTTATCCTCCATTGAACCTTGTTAGATGAGAAGGAATTTATTAGGATCCAAGAGTATTGTGCAGTCAACCTACGACCCCAGGGACAATAAAATAATTCTATCTGATCCCATCAGTTGTGGAATACCATAAAATACATGCCCCGAATAATTTAATATTAAAATATTGAAGAATGAAACCCTAATTCAAATCCAGTTGGATATCAACACATGAAGTTTGAAATCCAATCTTATCAAGCTCCACCACCAATATATTATCATTTGTTAGCCTATGAAATAATTCCTCCAAAATTATTCTACTCCATGGATTCCCTTGGAATATGATTAATAACAATGAAATGGTGATGTTAACTAGTATTTCCAATGAGATTGTTTTATTTAGATTTTTGTTAAACTGGATACTCATCATCCAAATATTGGGAATCATATATTCATAATCTATAAATTAATTAGATGAGTAGATGAAAACAACATGTATTTTGTTTATTTATACAACCCTATGATTAGAAAAATAGAGCAACATGAGGTGGCGAATTTGAGAAAATCTATATTGTCCCAAGAAGTACTCATTTTCATATTGAATAAAAACATATCCACTAATTCAATCTTAAACATTGAATATCATTGATATTAGTTTCTATTCTATTTTGTCTCCCCATAAAAAATATTGAAATTATCATCCACTCAAATTACAACCAAAAAGAAATCGTAAGAGATCCTGAATTCATTATCGATTGAGAAAGAATAAACTATTCCATGAAAATCCACCTTATATAGGATAAAATGTGTTTAATTTTATAAATAAGTTATCTGAGAATAGTATCATATTCCCCATATTCCATTGAAATATCAATATGTATTTTTGGTGTTTTTATATATAGTGTATTTTTTAGAGGATTCCATTTGGTATTACAATGAAATTCTTTTTTATGAACTAAATTTAAAAGGGATGAAATATGGAAAATCATATATTATTAATGTTACCCTAAATGAGGAAATAATGGTATATACAACACTCAAGTTCAATCATTATCATATGGTGACATACCCATAAAAATAATGGTAATAAAACATACTATTCTTTGAGGTTGGGAGGATGAAAATTTCCTATGTATCCATGATCTTCTAACAAACATATTCTTACTAAATGGAAACAAATTTAAGGATTTTTTTTATATTTAAAAATAACTTAGTTAAAATGTTGTGGATAAAAATTGAGAATTTGTTTTCAGTTATTTCCTAGAAAATTAGAGCTTTTAAAAAAATATAGTAAATAAAATCAAAAAATAATTCAACTTCTGTGATATAATCTATATGATGATTTAATCCGGGTGAAATATTTTGGTATAAACCTAATGTATTTTACCTACACTTATAATAATATTCAAGAAATATAAGTATAGTGGAATTAAGTAAAAAAAATGGGGAAAAAATTGTGATCAGTGGTTGACAAAAATGCCAGTCAACTAGGAACATATACTCATAAATGATTGACATAATCATCCATACATAACCCAAATTGCACATAAATACCTGAGCCCACATCTTAAAATTTATATCCTTAAAATGAGTTAGCATAATATTTAAATTTAAAAATAGGATCCAAAAGATTAGCTGATTTTATTTCCTAATATAGTCTATATTCGTTACTACATCCTACCCCCATTACTCAGAGGATGGTAACGGCCTCACTAAAATATATTATCATTATATGTGGAGTAAAACATTCAATCTGAAAATTTTATTTATTTTTTGGTACTATATATAAATTTTAAGAACAAATATCTTCCATTATAAAATATCAATAGTGGGTGAAGGGGTTATATAGGTTAAAAAATAAAAATCCATATTTGACATAGTGTTCATGAATTTTTTCATTAAATTTATATATAGTTGTATAACATAGATTCAATAAGTATAACAAAATCATTGAAATAATCAATTGGATCCTAAATACTCTATGGCCCATGTAGATAAAATACAACACAATAATGTAATATAGGATGAAAATTATTTTATTATCATCAAAATATAGGATGCACAGTTCAACCCAACCCATAGGTGGTTAGGGTATCATCTTGTTTTCATTAAGTAAATGTGAATTCATTAAAGCCTAATATAATACCTAACCCTCAATCCAGTGGGAAATATCATTATAGATAATGTAGGCCCTTTTATACAATTGAATAATTTTTAATCATCTCTATGTTATCTGATCACTTATATCTATACTGGATAAGCTTCATTATTAAACGTAATTCATAGAATCTCATATTGACACCCTATAATTTTCTCAAGATTTTGTGATTGATGTTTATTTAGTGGAGACATACCACATACAAAATACCTCAATTTAAGTCCACACAATCAGTTTCAATTACAAAATAAGTAAGGGAGGATTTTATACATTGGTATGTGATGCCCATATACATATATTCAATGTTTGATCATATAAAGGAATTTTTGCAACCCCTTTAATATAGTATGGGAATTAATCTCATCATAATCGGAACACTTTTACATCTTTTCAATAGTGTCCATGACTTGTCTTCATATAATCTAAAAACACAGGTGTATAACATGATTGATTAGTGAACATAAGATATTCTCATTGAGAACCTAATTCACTAATCTCATTGCATTCATTAAATTTTTCGTTGTTCACTAGTGTATGTCCTTTAATTTTATGATATGAAGGGTTTTGATTTATATTCATGTTAAAACATATCTGTTATATCACTAATTCCGAAAATATTGTAATTGTAAAAAATTTAGGGTTTAGTATACTTATATTTAATCTATTGTGTTCTATAAATCTTAATATATAATTTCAAGGTACACATATTGGCCATAGAGTGTCAAAATTAGATGATGAAATTCATTATATACACCCACCACTAACAAAGTGTTATCTTTATCAACTACTGGTAACCAGTTTTGTGGCGCAACATAGGAATCCTATGCATTAGGTTTTTATTCATTTTTTATAAATATGATATCAATTTTCAACTTTATACCATAATTTTTCCCTATGAGACTTTTTTTTCTTCCTACCATAGCCTAATCTGTTGGTGTATCCTGAACCATTTACATGATGGACTCATCATTAGTTTATAGATCATGTATATATTAATAATTTAATTAATTGATGTGACACTTGATGTCCATTTTAATTTGGTTGAGTAACTATTCTCTTCCTAAAAACATGGATGATATTTTTCGTAATCAAAGAGGTATGATGGTTATGTTCTCTTATATGTAGATAACATGATGTTATTTTTTATTTAAAATTCTATGATTTTGATGTCTAATTATGAATAAAATATTGGGTATATTATTATAAAGACCAACATTCATCCATTTTGTATATATTTAGGCCACTAAAATTTCCCATTTAAGAGTACATGTCTATTTATTAGTTTATTTACACTGTCATAATAGTTTCAATAAAATTTCAAATAGTAATTAATTTGAGATACAAAATATTAATTATTATAAAAATATATTGCATTTTTTATGTGGTTAAAAATACACCATGTTTGTCTTCACTAGTAAAAATAAACCAGAAAGATACTATCTATACCCCCAACAATAATATAATTCATTTCACATAAGGCAAGGTTACATTTTGAGATTCTCATTGGTCTAGTTCCCAAATCAACACAAAAGAACCCAAATATGAATAGAAGGATTACGTAACCAAAAAATGTGGATATCAACATCCAAATGAGAATAGAGTGCTTAGAGTTGAATACAAAACTCTTTAACTGGTAAGGATGTGCGTCACTAATATTTCATCACTTGGTTTATATATGTTCAATGATGAAGGTAAATCAAGCCTCATATATTTTTTATCCAATCCCAATAGAAGAATGATGTTGAGTATAAATCAACCATTTACCTTCAACATCATCATATTAATAGAAGATGGTCCCCCATCATCTAGATATTTTTTCCTCTACAATAACAATAGGGGTACCAGTCCTCATGTATTAGGTTGATTACACGGGGGACTTCACTATATATATAATTTTTATGAAAAATTATTATACGTCATAATTATTTCTAAATTAAATATAACTGATTCATAGGTATCATTTATCAATATATTTTTGATAAAGTAAATATAAAACTCATGATCAATGAATTAGTTGATCCCCCCCCCCACATTGGTTATTCGATTCACCATATCTATCAACCAATTCATACTAGGGATTATATTCTATATTTCATGTATAATAAGATACTTTTTATTCCAATGATTTTTTTAGTTCCACCCTCCTAGCCCATGACACATAGATATTGTGATGAAATTAGTATAAAAATAATAGCACATCCCTCATAAAAAGATTCAAAAGTATATAGAATCACTAGGATTATTTTCGATGTTTATATCAATGGATTTCTTCATGTTTACATTTTGTGTAGTAAAAACTCCAATGATATTAGAATCCAAAAAAATTAAATCTCTATTGATAAATTCCACATTAAGTAAAAGAAAACGATTACCTAAAAATATATTTTATGTAAATAGGATTCTAAAATCTCCCTTCCAAGACACAATGTGAATTTATCCCCCATAATCTATAGATTCTTACACAACATGTCATCCTCAGTCGATTCATTTCATTCCACAAAACCAACTAAGATGTTTATATTATATATCATGTGATAATGATTATTTTTAAGAGAAGATTACCCTAGATCACATATAACTAATTATTTATTTGTTTTTTATGGTATTACTAATACAGTAATTCACCTTCCATAGAGAAAATATAAGTGGAATCCTTTGAAAGACTACTCAAAAAAATTTGTCTAGGATAGGATGATCGACAATAAATTGTGAAAAAAAATTCCAAGAAAATGATCAAATTTTGGTAACAATGTCAAATATTATCACATGCATTTTCATTTTCCATATTCACCAATAGTTGTTTAACAACTATAATACGTTTCTCTGTGAATATATTCATTAGTGGGTCCCCCACATGTTTTTTATGCACCCAAACATGCATAAAAATATATATTGTGCATATATATCATATGTGACATCACAATAAATATAGTTTGATAAGATAAAGTCCCCATTTGTTATATTATATTAATACTACTGACTATTAGCATGGTCATTATCTATTTTTTTCTTATAATGGCTCACCTTAAAGAAAGAAATAAAATTGTGAATGTAGAGTATGATGAATTAGTGAATTTCATCCATTCAATAATAATATATTGATAAAAAAACAACATGGAAAAACAGCCAAAATGTATTTAAAATAATTTATACCTCACTATAGAGACCATATGACTATAAATTTATATAGAACTACAATCATCATACATAGAAATTATACCATATTAGAAAAACATTCCCAATATAAAGTATTAATTCAAATTAAAAGCATATAAGACAATTATATTAGGAAATATGGATATATAAAATACTCATTGATAGGTGAATAAATCATCTCCCACCACATTTTCAAAACTATCACCTATATTAGTCATCTAATAATGAATAAATTTATTCATAAATTGAGGAAAGGAATTATTAAAATGGGTGAGCTCGGATTCTCAATAATGGAAAAGAAGGGACATATGAATGATCAATTAAAAATAATATTAGCATTAGTGTATGAAAACATGAGGATGTCATTTTAAATAAAACACCCATCATATCATAGATCATAATCATGAGTCACGGTATATAGATGAGTAGTTCATAAGAAATAGATAATAAATGAATAAATGATCTTAATCCATGAGAGCATAACATTGGAATAAGATATAGAATTTTTTCACATAAATAAGAATATAAAATCATTTATACTGTATTCAATGATCATTTCCAAGACTATCAATGGGGATTTGGATCACTCCCCAAACAATCATAGTAGTCAAGGTTTACACCCAAGTCTATTTTAGTTGGTAGGCTACCTTACTAAACTAGGATTACTCACTATTCTAGTCTTTTTTATCTCATGAAATATCCATATTTACCAAATTAATAGGTTGGATGTATAATTATCGGACCACCTATGAAATAATGAAAATAATATAGATGTGTTCCATATGATCATAAAACATTCTTTATATCATATCATTAAAAAGAAATAGGTCTAATAAACCTATTTTAATTATAATCATAAACCATCCAAAGAAATAATAAGGGTGGTGTCATGTGATCAGATCCCAGTAATGATTATGCACTATAGAAATATGTCATCATTGATGAGAGATTCCTTTAAAATATCACCATGAAATTTCTTAAGAAAAATAACCCTTTCTATTGTTTTTTTATTATTTTATTTTTACAAAAACATTAAAAAAATAATTTCTTTAAAAATAACCATAGAAACATATAATGGAATCTTATAAGAAATGAGTAGTCATGAAGGATAAAAATACCTTTCATGCTATGTATATTGAAAAAAATAATTACTTTCAAATTTATTGATAAAATGAAAAGATCCTATTTCAGAAAAAGATAAGAAACATTTGTTTAAACAAATTATAAAAAATTCAAACCTCGGTAAAAATGAAATTAATCAATCATTAGAGAATATTAAATTAATTCCTGAAAACATTATTAAAAAACATGGATGTGGAAATTGAAGGATTTTCAATTGAAGAGAGAAATAAATATATATTATCTTAAAAACCGTATTTCTGTATGTTGAGTTCATAAAGTGAGTAAAATTAAAGGAAAAAATTATTCTAAATAAATAACCAGAGGAGAATAAATTTCATGATTTTATTTAGAGTTATATCATAATATTTCATAATTTCAAACTTAACACTAAATAATCCCTATAAACAGTAAGATTTTAACATTTAACCCTTAACTCACTTTCCACTTGATTTCAAATCACTAGAATGTAATTTATAATAAATTTTAATTTATTAAAATTATATAATAGAATCAGTGAAATAGTTATAAAACCATATATAATCCCCTTATAACATTTCGACAATAATTTATTAATAACACCTTATTAAAATCATCATTTCTCGGTGTTAACTATTTTGTTTTCGTAGGAATTTCAGTTCAATAGTTCTAGTCTAGTACATTAATCAGGGTTCCATAATCCATTGAATATTAATACTGAAATAAATATCATATATATTAACTATTAATATTTTTTTCTTCCATACAATTTAGTGATATTAATATTCATTACACCATTCATGGAGACAATAGGCCATACATGTGCATGAACATTTTTTAAAATTTTTAACAGATGAAATAGAATAAAGTTAAATAATATTTCTTCTTTATATATTAATGTTTATATCATAGATATAATATATTAAAACCAAATATATCCTCACTTTTATCCATGTACAAATAAATGAAAAAAGAATTACATCTCCTCATGTTCGTCGTAATTCACACTTACGCATGAGCAACATTATCATTTCCCAATGGACTGTAAGGTAAGGAGGTAAATGTGATATTATACTTTTAGAATTATAAATATTATATATTATATATTTACATTAATTTCATTATTATGTACTGTCGTGAGATACAGAGATTAAAAGTTGATTATATTGGTTTATGAGGTAGTAGCCCATCGTATACATGTTCGATGATTTTTTCACATTTTATAGAATTAGAGATAGTTATAGGATATTTCATTAACATAAAAAACTCTATTTATATGGAACATATTGTTTTTTATTTCATCATTATTGAATAATATTTTAATGAGATATAAGAAGATGTAAAATGAAAGTACAAGCTTATGAACTATACCTCTTCTTCACAAAACCTCTTGAGTTTATACCTAAAACCATCCTATAATATTATTATGATAAAAAATGGAATATAGTTAATAGTGGTAGATTTAATGATGTGATTTGTGTATGGAATGACTAAAATAAAAGTATGATGAACTGGGTATAGGAGATGATAAGGGTGTTATTTTATATGTGTCATAGAGGACACACTTTGAATTTTTAAAAAATATAAAAAATAATAATTTCTTCTACACATCAAATCAATCATAAATTGACTGTTTATTAATATTAGATGATATATGTGACTAAAAATTTCTATATAATAGAATTTATACAAGTTTTTTAGATCATTCTAACACTTATCATTTTATTTTTACCTCAGTTAACCTATTTTTTCCTTTACTGTGGTATCCAATTTTTTTAGTTTTTATATTGTTCAAAATAATGAATAATTATGTTGAATGTATTAAATAATATGAATTTTTATTATTACAATTATTTATTATAATTTAACAAATTCATTTCACAGACATGATAGAGTTTATTTTAATATCCAACATAGAAACGCGATGAAAATCAGTTTTCTATTGAAAACATTTTCTAAATTATACAACATTTTTATAAAACATTTCGACATAAAATTTGGCTAAAATAATCTAAATTGGAATTTTAATAATAAAATTTTACTAAATTTTAATTTTTTTCAAAAATTTTAGAGAAATATATAACATATTAAATGCTTTATATAGAAAGTCATTTTTTAATAAAAAGTAGTGTCTTCATTATTCAACAAAAAATGAGGCATTTCAGATATTTGAAAAAGAAAATACATATAAGGTAATTTTGAAATGTTTATTTCAAAATATAATTTATTTTTTTCAAAAAAAAATTATAAAGATTAAATGAAAACTAATTATATTATTTTTCATGTTAATAAATAAATACTATTTTATGTATAAAGTAACATTTTGAGACATATAAATACTTTGCTAAAAATATTTTAATTATCAAAAAACATGATACAGATTTTGAAAATTTTTTTATCTATAATCAAACCACCAATTTTATAGATACATTATAATGGTATACTATATTATTGTTGATTTACGCTCGACGTTGTGTGTAGTGCAAGAAATAAAATATATTAAATTTCTCTAAAAAGAAATATATCATAAAATATCAAGGTGTAACATTATACCCTCCCCCTCACACCATTAAAATGAATATCACCATATAAATTTTTCTTCTACGTTACTAGAAATGAGGATATTTATTTCATCACATCCTTGTGCTCCCTAGTAGCTTCTTTCATCATCAGATTCCTCTAGAGAACTGTAATGAGATGAGTAGTCTTCTTCCATCGGAATTAATCTCTATAATAAAATATTCATATATGTTTTTCATCATTGGATATATATTGAAATTTTTTTTACAACCACTTAGTTCATTACATTTGAGGGATCATGTATGTAATTTCTTAGGAGAGATACGTGGAACACATCATAATCATGAGAATAGTTCGCTGGATGCACCAAAAATTATATAAAACCCACCATAATGATAGAATAATTATTTTCATATATATTCATATATAGTAAAAAAATACAATATATTTTCAATAATGGACTTGATAATTTATGTTTTATGGTTAAAAATATTTTCCTTCCAAAAAACAGTTTTACAACCTTTTGATGGTTAACCCATTTGAAATATATTTTTCGACATTTTTATAAATTATATATGGAAAAATAAAATTATTATTTGGAAAAAAGACATTAAAATTTAGTTTGGTTGTATTTTTCATATTTTTATAATAAATTTCATATGTTAATGAATAGAGGAAAATATTTCATTTTAATTAAAAACTATTACATCATTTATTCTGTACATATTATTTGATTATACTTTAAACATTGTTTCAAAGTATAATTATATAAATTTTTTATCATCGATTATAATTAGTTCATTTGATTAAATTTCATATAGAAATAGGATATAAAAACATGTCAATATTTTGATAGGTTTCCTTTAAAAAAACATGCTTTCTTGTTCCATCATGGGGATTAATTTCAATTTAATAACAAAATATTATTTGTTTTAAAATTTAAAAAATGATACTATATTTGGAATCTAGAGGATAAAATTATATAAATAGGTTCTATTTCTTTCTTTTTTTGGATTTTATGAAGAGTATCTTTGGTAATTTTTTATTTAACGCTGTTAAAGGTAATATAGGTAAATTTGGGTGATAAATATTATAATAATGAGAATAAAATTATCCAAACACATTCCAAATTCATATTGTACAAATAACATTCCACCCTTCACACATAAATATCATAATTAACTCATTTAATGGTATTTTTCCTTCAATATGATATAATTTTTATTAAAATAAATGGAAGTGACAAAAATGTCACCCACTTATTTCGTATAAGTATAATAATTTTAATACATTGAAAAACATAATATAGCTTCAATAATAAATATTTTCTATAAATAAAACAAGATTTTATAAATTATAGAAATTTATTTATAATCTTTAGAGTTTAAATAATTATGATTAATTCCAACACAACTATTGTAGAATAATTATTTTATTAATTAAAATATCAAATAAATGATATGAAATTTTTTAAAATGTATATATTTGGAATTATTTATGGAACTCCATGAATTGTATAGGTGAATATGACCTATTATATGTCTATAAAATGGGATTTCTATGTTATCTCTATTTTTTTATTTACATTTAATGAATTGAATATTGTCTAAATGGAAACTATTGATATTTTATCAACAATAATATTTTATTAAATCATTTAAAAATTATGAAAATATTTGAAAAATAAAAGTGTATAGTATAAGAACTAAAAGTTTAAAATAGTCCATTTATAGGAATTTAACCCCATATAAGTAAAATTTATGGCCTCTTAATGTATAAAATGTTTTTACAATAATAATAGTTAAAAATCAATAATTTCGGTTAAACTGAAATGATATTTGTTTAAAATGATATCAAAATATGTCTAAAAAATATTTTGTAGTGAATTTCAAATATTCCTAATCTTATAATCAATATAATATAATTTTGAGTCATTGATATTTAAAAATTAATTTATATTAATTAAATATTTTTAGATTTCTATGTGTTCCCCTCCCCTCTCCTATAAAAAGTCACCATTTCATCTCTATTACATACACTTCAGGAACCATTTGGATAATCCAAGATCTACCCAAATCCATTCCATGGATCAGTAAAAAAACATATAGGGCCTTATTTTAGGTAGAAACCCCTCTTTAAAGGAGTTAATGTGGTAATTGATGGATACCATTCGATGAAAATGAAGTTAAATAGCATACCTGATGAACTAGACTCAAGGTAGGGGACTTCTTCCCCTTATCTTTTGATTGAGACATAATATGATGTTATAAAGTGGACTTATTTTATGATGTGTACAAATTAACAATTTTAATGTTTATTTAATTAAAAAAATTCAAAATAAATATATCTATATGGAGCATTTGACATTCACTGAAAATAAAAAAGGAATCTTTTTAATTTATACAGCCACAACAAATTCTCTATCCCCATGACCATTATTTGATATTTGGATTCATCTACAGACGTTAATATATATATAATAAAAAAGAAATTATTTATTTCATTTTCTGGTTATTTTGGTATTGAAAATGGTTTTGAAAATGGATTTATTATTTTAAACCGGTGAAATGGTTTCTTATGACAGCAGATGGAATTTAATTAATGAAATGATAGAAGTTTCAATCCTTTTGGTATTATGATTATATAATGGTACTTTCACATTTTACATGGGGTTATGGAAAGAACCATGGATGATTGGTTCTTTGATAAACAATTAATGAGAGATTACATTATAACCTCTAATACAGTGGGTTTTTTAAGTCATCCAGATTTCTATTCCTTTTATAAGAGTGACATATATAGAAGTCCATCTCATGGTTATTCCATTTAAGTATATTCATGTCCCAGGTTACCTTTATATGTTATATGTTATTTTTATGGGGTTTACACTAATATTTTGATTACAAAAATGGTATACCATGATCTTATATTCAATGAAATGTATTTACAACTTCTAAAAAGAAAAAAGTATTAATTTATGATAATGTATTCATGGTTGATGTGTTTTCAGAAGATTAATAATCGTTCTTCTTTATATATCCCTCGATGATTTTTATGCTCATTCTATGTTATAAATTTTTTTTACAACGTTTGTAAGGAATAATAGAGGCAAATATGTGAACAAGGGAAAACATTGATGATTGAACATGAAAAGAAACCGCGTTTCATTTTTTTAATATTTTTCATCGATGAATGAAATGGATACTATTTAGAATTGTCAACATTGTTTTTCTATGGTTTTTCTATGGATGATTTATAGCCTAATTATATAAATCTGTAAACATGAAAAGTTCCTCAATATGAAATAACGTAAAATTCATTAATTAACCCATGATTATTTAATGTTTAAGGTTGGGTTCTTATAGATTATATAATAGGATGTTTTAGATAAATTTAGATTCTATAAAAATTTTAATTACTTTCCTTGAATGTGATTACATTATTTTCTTGTTAAAATAATATAGAATTTGAAAATTATCATGTCTCTTCATCTAATATATGTCTGTTCAAAATGTTTTTTCGTAGAGGATACATGGATGTTGTCTTGGGAAAGAATCCAGAGAAAAATATCCTTCCAAATTAGTATAAAAATATATTCAGAATCAGCAGAGAGTAGTATGTTGTAGTGATAGATCAGTTGAATCAAGTGATAAATGGTTGTGGCAGTAACAAAAGAGAGAAACAAGATCTACAATAGAGTATCTTAATGTTATTGAGTCATTTTATGAGACAAAATCCTCATCATTTAGATGATCATATGACCCGTGCGAGATGAAAGATGTATTAAATCTACATAAAAGATCTTCCAAATCATGGGTTGTTTGTATTACCAAAAGGAAACTCTTTAAATTTGTCATTTTCAATGTGATGTTGATCAGTGGTTGACAGTAGTAAAAAATATAAGAGAAAGTAAAGAGATTGATTCCCTAGAAAGGGATGGATTTAAGAATATCTTCCTTGGAGAATATTGTCCAATTATTGTTCAACATAGGATGGAAAATCAATTCAAGTAATTGATACAAAATTCAGAAGATTTTGTGGCTTCATATGAAGAAAATGTCACTCGTTTGTAATTGTACATCCCAAATCTTATTTGTGACATTTTATGATATCTAAAACAATTTACTAAAGATTAAATACGAGATATCACAAGAAATTATATTCTCATTAGTTAAAAACAAATGAGAAACTATTTGGATTTGTTGAGAAGGTATAAATTGAGCTTTTCCTAGAATCATGTGTTATTTGGGAAAAATAAATAGAAGAGATCCAGTTGGTAGTCCATATTAATGCATTCATCAATGTTGTTTAGTGGTAATAAAACACAATTTCCATCTTGTGAAAAGTGTGGTAAAATGAATTTTGCAAAATTTCATTCCATGTCCATATAGTGCTTCTGATGTGGTAAGACTGGTCATATTTCTCGTGACTATAAGGGAGATGATAATTCAAGAAAAATATCCAATAATAAGATATTTTAGTAGTAATTGGTTTTGGAATTATGCCAATATGTTTCCAAATACAAATAATCCTGGTAGAAACCAGTAATAACATAAGCATAAGGGTTTGGAAAAATATTTTACTACTATTATTACAACGTTTGAGGTGAAACTATTCAATGAAGTGGTGAAATGTCTATTGTAGGGTTTTTCAAAATATTCTAATACCCTATTTAACTTTGGATATTCACATGCTATCATTTGTATAGAATTGAATGTAAATTCAAAATCTCGCATCATGAATATGATATTGAACATTTGGTAAAAAAACATGTGTAATTATTAATTCCAGCCATATTAAAAAAAATCCTCATTTTTCCATTGGTGGGATAGTCTTTCCTAAAAATCTTGTTGAACATCACCTTGTCTAGTTTGATATAATTTTGGGAATGGATTGGAATTTAGTTTATAATTATAAAAACTAATTCCTATGCAAGAAGGTTTTATTAAATGATTTCATACCATTGATAACATTCCAAGACTCTTAGATATTTATTAATGACGGTAGTGAATGTTATTTAGCTCTTGTTGTTGAAAGGAATGATATAATTTTTATTACTGAAAATAAAATAGTGAATGAACTTACAAATATTTTTATTAATGCATTTCTTAGCATAGTTATTAATTTGATGTTTTAATTTACTATTAATTTAATTCATGATGATAAGAATATTTCTAAACCCTTTATCGAATGGCTCAAGTGGAAATGGTTTGATTAAAAAAATAGTTGCAATAATTTCTTGATATTGTTCAATTCAACCTCACACCTCACCATAGCATCCTCCTATTTTATTTGTTAAAAAAGAAAGACCATTCCATGAGTATTATTACTGATTATAGTTCAATTAATAACATTGATATTAAAATAAAATTCATTTTCCTCATATCGATTATTTTTTCAATCTGCTATAGGGAGTTCATTATTTTTTGAATATCGATTTGATGTTTGGGTACCATTAGCTAACAGTGAAGGAGGTTAAGCTTCCAAAGACATTATTCTAAATGATATATGGGCATTATGAGTTTGTAGTTTTTCACTTTGGGTATTGTAATGTACCTTATATATTTATAAATGTCATTAATGAAGTCTTTCATCTGTTTTTGAATCAGTTTGTGGTTGTGTATGGAGATGACATTTTTGTATATTCTAAAATAAATGAGGAACATGAAATTCAGTTAAGGATTTTTTTGAACCATAATAGAAAATAAACAACATGTAATGTTTTGTAAAAGTTAATATCTGTTGATTTAAATTTATTTCCATTTTCATATTGTTTATAATGATGGAATAACTATTGACTATTATAAAATAGATGTTGTTGAAGAGTTTCCAAGACCTACCAATGTACCAATGATTCATAGTTTTCATAGATTAGTGGTTTATTAAATATGGTTTTTTAGAAAAAATAATGGATATATATCATGCTACTAATTTAACGTTCAAGGGAATTATGTTCAACTGGACAAAATAATTTGATTTTTTTTTAGGAACTGAAAATAAGATTAGTAAATTCTTCAATTTTGTCCCTACTTTCCAAAAATAGTGATTGTGTTATCTACTAATTATTCATTGAAAGGAAATAGTAGTGTTCTAATGAAAAACGATTTGGTAATTTCTTATAATTCAAATTAGTTGAAACTTCATTGGATAAAATAATCTACAAATGATTTGGAATTAACTACAATTTTTTATTCTTCAAAAATTTGGAGGCATCATTTTTATGTCAGAAAGTGTGAAATATATACCGAGGAAAAAAAAAATTATATATTCAATTAGAAATAATTGAACATGAGAGAGAGTATATCAGTGGAACTAATCAAGAATTATTATTTCATGATTCATTTTTATCCAGAAAAATATAATAAAGCGGGTGATGCTTTAACTTCAAAAATAATGCAAAATTAACCATGACAGGTTTGTAATGTGATCCTTCATTTAATAATTTGTTGAATTTTTTCATGGAATTGTTTTTGTATGAAATTACTCTCATTTCATTCAATTTTCTATGCGAACAAAATTATTATACAGAATTAAACAAGTGAAAAAGGAAGACAGTGAGATGTAGGGAAAGGTAGAATTGGTCCAAAAGCGATGGTTTCCTTAATTTAACATTGATAAATATTGAGTTTTTTTATTTTGGAATAGATGTTTTAGGCCATATGATTCCCTGATAAACAAATAGTTGTTTTGGTAAGCTCATAGTTATTTATTTTTAGTTCATCTAGGAAGAACTAATATATATAGAGATCTTCGAAAGTATTACTATTGGTATGGAATGAAAAGAGATACTGAGGATTTTAGTCTGAGATGTTTGACTTGTTAATAGGTTAATTCAGAGTGGATGTTACTTAATGGGATGCTTCCACCTTTTCCAATGCTAGTGTAGTAATGGGAATATATATATATATATGGACTTTTTGTGGGATAACTGAAGACTTCTGGAGCTAACAAGGCAATTTTGGTTATTTTTGATTGATTGACTAAATCTTCTCATTTTCATCCTAGTCGAAACACTATGTCTCGTGATAAAATTTCTTAGTTATATATTAAATAGATAGTAGTATTACATAGAGTTACCCTCTCCATTATATGTGATGGTGATCCCAGATTCACTTATGACTTTTCGAATGGCCTTCAGATGTTTTAAGGTACATAATTAAATTGCAATACATATTTTTATCCTCAATAAGATGGGTAATTATAATGAAAAACATAACAATTAGAGGATATGGTACATTTTTGTTCAATGGAAAAATAGGGATCTCGGTATCAAAAAAATTATTTGGTTGACTTTTATTATAATAATAGTTTTCATTACAGTATACAGATGGCACCCTTTGAGGCATTTTGTGGAAAGTGGTGTCGAACTCCATCTTTTGGGGATGAATTAGGTGAACGAAAGTTGACAGGAACCGAATTGGAATAGGAAATGGTACATAAAGATTAGTTTATTCAATGAAACATGAATAAATATCAAATAAGGTATAATAGTTTTGTAGATAATTGAAGGATGTATTTTTCTTTTGAGGTATGTGATCATGTCTTTTTCAAAGATTCTCTATAGAAAATGTGACGTATTTTGGTAAGAAGGGGAAGATGTGTACAATGTTCATTGGACCATATGAAATCCTTGAAAAAGGTGGATCATTTTTCTATCAATTGGATTTATCACTATGTTTATCCATGGTATATAATGTTTTTATTGTTTCAATGTTAAGAAAGAATATTTCAGATCCATCTCATGTTCTAAGTCCATAAGTATATTAATTAGAAGAGCATATTTCTAATTAGGATCATCCATTTAATATTATTGACTATAGGGAAATAGCAATGTAGAATAACTTGACTCATCAGGTTATGGTTTTTTGAAGAAACCATATAGTAGATGAGGCAACATGGGAATCTAAAATTTCTATGAAGGAAAACTACCCCACTTATTTGATAAGTGAATAAAATTGGGAGGATGCGATTTTCAAAAGGGGGAACAATGTAAAAACCCATGAAATGATTGAATAAAAATTTTCAAATGTAAATTATATTTTACTTAAAATATATAAAATGTTCAATAATGTTTATGATAAATCTTGTTTTATGGATAAGAACATTTTTTTTCTAAAAATACAGTTTACCACCTTTTATTGGAGAACCAATTTTAAATCTATTTATGACACATTTATAAGATTTATTTTGGAAAAATAAATTTCTTATTTGGATACAAAATATCAAAATACTGTTTCTTGGAATTTATCATAACTTTTTGATAAATGTCATATTTTAATGAATATTCAAAAATACTGCATTTTAATTCAAAACTGATTTTTTTTGTCAATTTAATTGATATTGTTAAATTATACCTTCAATTGGAGTAAAGTATAATTATATATTTTTTTATTTAATACAATTTATGTCATTTTATTTTATTTCACATTGAAATTGGATATATACACATGTCAATATTTGGATGTTTTTTACTTTTAAAAAACTCATTTTATTATTCCATCAATGATATTAATTTTAATTTAACTAATAATAATGTTTTTTTTAATTTCAAAAAATGGAATCCATTTTTTGAATCACTAGTTCCAAGTTATGTAAAAAGGTTTATTATAGTTTATGGATTTTATGAATACTAACATTGGTGATTTTTTATTTAATACGGTTAAAGGTAACAAATAAATCGATAAGGATAATAAAATTACCCAACAACTAAAAATCATATTGACCGAATAAAATTAAATCCAAAGCAGATAAGTATTATAATCAAGTCATTTTATGGAAATTGAACCATGAAAATCATATAAATATTATCAGAGGAAGAGAAATGAAAAAATGTCACCCTCTAATTTCATTCAAGTATAATAATTATAATATATTGATAAATATAATATAATGTTAATCATAAATATTATCTATAATGAAAAAGAAATTATATACATCCTGGAAATTTATTTTGAATTGTTAGGGATTAAATAATTACCACAAATAATCACACAACGATGACATCGTAATCATTTTATTAAAAGAAATATCAAATTAATGATAATTAAAATATTACAGTGAACATATTTTGATTTAATTATTGTAATAAAACAAATTTATATGTTACTATGACATATAATAAGTCTATTAAATGGTTTTTTCTTTGTTACCTATCTATTTGGATTTTATTTAAATTCAATGAAATGAATAGTGTCAAAATTGAAACTACTGATATTTTAATAACTAATATATTATCAAATCATTTAAAAATCATAAAAATCATTAAAAATTAAAATTTAGATATTATAAGGTTTATTTTTTTTCAAATAGTTTATTTATTGTAAATTTAAATATATAAATAAAATTTTTATCTCCTTATTATTTAAATTGTCATTAAAAAAATTAAAATTGAATAATTAAGCATAAAATAAAATGATAATATCTAAAATGAAATAAAAACAAGTCTATAAATTATTGTATAAGATTATATCAGTCCTTAATCATATTATATTAGAAATATCACAATTTAGGTTCATTTAATGATAAAAAAATAATTTATATTAATTTAGTATTTTAAGTGTTTTGTAGGGTGGCCCTCCCCTCTCATATAAAAGGCTCCCACTTTTTTCTCTTCCTTACAATTCCCGGATCATTTGGTTGGACCATTCTTTAACCAAACCTATTCCTTGAATCTATACCATCTTTTTATGGGACATTTTTAGAAATAACACCCTTTCTAGTGGTTTCATGGTGGTAATTAAATAAAATTATTCGAACAAGAGGAAGATAAATAACATACAATACGAATCAAACTCGAGGTAATGGATTTCGTATCAATCTCCTTTCATTGAGAAATATTTTTATTATTCACACCAAAATTATTTTATGTTGTTTTAAAAATGATCCCATTCAATTTTAATTTAATTAAACAATTTTCAAAATGAATATATCTATACAGAGGAATTGCCATTCTTTACAATAAAACAAGTAATGTTTTTTACAAATAACATGCCAATGAATTCTTTTCCACTGTGATCATTATATGATATTTGGATTCCTATAAAATCATAAATATTTTTAAAATAAAAATATATCCATTATTAAATTTTCTAGATATTATGGTTATGAACATATATTTTTAAAATGGAATGATTATTTAAATATCTTAAAATTATTTCTTGCGATTAAAAATAAAATTTCATAATTGAAATGTTGGATGTTGGAATAACATTATTATTATTATTATATAAGGTTATATAGAAATATTATGGGTTTTTATGTGATAAAACAATAATCGGTGGTTCCATGATAAACTATGGAAGGGTGGTTATGTTATAAGCTACAATGCTTTGGGTATGGAAGGTGGCCATATGTCTATGCAATTTATAAGAGTGAAATGTATTGAAGTTGACCGCATGGTTATTACATTTAACTATATTTATATCCCAATGGACAATTGTATGAAATATTTTATTTTTATGATTTTTATTGAAATTGTTTTATTACAAAAATGGTAAGAAATGATCCTATATAAAATGGAAACTATTAACTACATCATAATTATTAAAAGTATTTTTTATGATAAATTATTTATGGTTTACATGTTTTAAATGAATAATAGTTTCCCTTAACTGTGTATACATTACATATATTTTTATTCTCATAATATGTTTTAATATATTCTACATAGGATTTATGAAATAATCGAGACAATTGTGGGATCAAGAGAAATTCATGATGATTAAACATGAATGTAAAACATGGTTATTTTGTAATGTTTTGGTTTATGAAATAAGTAGATATTATTTTTAAAGTTTCCAAATTGTTTTTTAATGGTTTTTATGCATTATTTACAGCCTAATTATCCAATTCTATTAACCTGAAATGTACCTCAATGTGAAATAATTTAAAATTCTTAATAAAAATCAGGATTTTGTATAGTTTTAGTCCAGATTATTATACATAAATCTATTATCCACACATGTTCATGAATTTCAATGAATAAAATATAAAATGGTTATATTTAATTTCTTACCAAATTCAAAAACATCATCCTCAGAGAAAACCACAGAAATACCATTTCACCGACTTTAAACTTCTGATCTCACCGATAATTATTTACAACAAATTATAGTCATATTAGAGGTTTCATGATGTGGTATTGAATGGTTTTTAATTTCTATACCATTTAATTAGATAACATATCCTAAAATAAATTTTTTTTCTATATTCATCCATGAACATTGGAGTTATACACATATTTCCATAGAGGGATTCATATGGATTCATATGAGTTCTCATGTGAAATCACTTATTGTACGAAAAATCAACTCAAGGAAGGTGTTGATCCCAAGCACATTTGAAATCCATTAAAAAAATTATATTATCTTGTACTTTATAGCTTCTCTAATACTAAACATCATCCAAAGGATGATAATTAGTGGATCAAAATCACTATATATCTGAAGCATCATGAAGACATCACCATAAAATTTAGGTGAACCTTAGATATGATTAGATATAATAGATTCAGGTACCATATACATACATACAAATTCCTTGACATATATTCCAGAAAGATGTTCATGTGATAAATATTCTTTAATCGCGGTGAGGTGTGATAATTTTAAATGGTGATTAACTAAAACCCAAATAGCATTTGGGACATTAGACATTTTTGTGAGTTATTCAACAAAACCCATGGTTCTATTTTCCCATTTAAATCCATTTATGGTTAATGGTTGAAACATACAATTAGGATTTTGTCTTAAATCCTAAACATGATAAAATAACGAAAAACAATATACAAAAAATGAAAAGTCTCTCTTCATATGATCCCATCATCAACACTCTCTTATATCTCTATACATATTTTACATCAAGGATAAAAATATAATTAATAAATATGAGACTCCTCTAACATCTCCTTCCTCAAATATTTTATTTGTGTAACTCATATATGATTCATGAACCATATAATTTCATTACAATCATTTTTGAACTTATGACCGTTTCTTAGATGATTCTGTAGATCGACATCATTAATTTCCCTTGTTTAATCTTCAGTTGTACATATGATAAAAGAGTTGTTGGGAATAAAATGTTGTCTCCATTTCCTTCAATATTTCCATGTAAATCCATTGAAAATATATTTAAATATTATATCTATTTATATCCTCCTCGTTGGTTAGATAACATGATCATTTCATCTTAGAGCATCGTTAACTTCGATCTCTTTCCCATTTTCGTAATTTATTGGGATGTTATAATCATTTATCAACACTATCCATATTCTATGGAACATATTTTTGTCCTTTTTAGTGAACATATACATTAATCTTTTATGATCAAAATATAAGTCAAATATTTCTCCATAAATATAGCGCCTATATATCATCATTGAAATTATTACTCCATCTAACTCCAAATCAAGAGTTTGTTAATTTTTCTCATGTACCCTCTATTATCAATATGAATAAGATATCACTATATCATTATACTTTATAATGCAAGAAAATAACCTCATATATTCATTACAATATATTACAAAAAATTCTCCACTACAAGCTAATGTAACCATAGGTTCTCTAACTAACCCTCTCTTTAGTTCACTTATTTGTTTCTAATTCTTTATCCAATGGAACACGAATCTATTTCAAGTAAACATTCCACTGAGATTAGGAAGTCATGATAAATTATATAAAAAACACTAATAATATCTAGTGAAACATATAATACATAGTATTTCATTCATAGTTGTTGGAACATGACAAAAATTAGTAACTTATATCATTGATTGATCCGTAGATGTACCCTCATTTGAGATTATATTTCCCATCAATGGAACTTTTTTTAGTCAAAATTCAAACTTCCTAAAATATTCATACTACCTCTCCTTCCATTGGATCATGAGTACAATCCCTAAGTAGCATTCATCCTCTTCTTGTCTCATTTAATATATAATAACATTGCCTATGATGACTAACTCAAACTAATCTAAGTAATCTATGAAGACACTATTCATTAAAATATTGATGATAATAGATGAATTAGTATGACCAAATGGAATAACTATAAATTCACATTGCCCATTTCTTTTATGTAATGTGGGCTTTGGTATATCCTTCTCCATTACACTTAATTGATGATATCCATAATGATAGTTTATCATGGAAAAGTATGAAGATCCCTAAAGTTGATCAAACATGTCAACAAAATGGTGTATATGATACATTTTCTAGAAATTGGTATTTTTATATTCTAAATAATCAATTTAGAGTCATGTTAATCCAAATTTATTTTTAAAAAATAGAATAGGCACACCTTAAGGTGACACACACGGAAGAACAAATCGATTTTTGAGATTCTCCCAGAGTTTCTTCTTTAATTCCTATGACCCATTCCTGGGTATTCAATATGGAGTCTCTGAAATATCTGTGATAGCATGTATGAGTTATATTGAGATATCAACATCATGATTTTTTGGAATACTGGGATAATCTTCTTGAATAAAATCAACAAACTCCTTCATAATATGAATTTCATCAATGATATATTTTTACCCCAACATTTGAGATAAACAGCACCTTTGAATAAGAATATATAACTGTATAATTGATGTAATTTTTATTATATATCCATAAATATCATTTAACAAATGAAAAATCATACATGGGTTGGAAATATAAATCATAATTTCCCTTCTATGGAAATTGATGTAGGGATTATATAGGGAAATACAATTTATAACTAAGATAATATCAAATTCATCTAGAAGGAGAATAACATGATTCATATGAGACACATTACCACAAACATTAACCAGATAAGAATCATAGACATGATATGTGATCATTGTTTTGTTGGAATATTTCACTTCTAATTCAACATATAATTATTGTGGGGTATTTTAATACCCTTAGAAAATTCTCTAGATATAAAATATTAGGTAGGTATATAATAAAATAAAACATTAGCAATTCCAGAGTGGATGGAATGTGTACCTTTCACTGTATCACTTCTCAAACATTAATAATAAAATATAATATTATGATATTTCTCTTTAAATCTATGATTTTTATAGTTTACTTATAATTACACATCTTTATTTTATTATCAAAACCATGATATTAATGTGTTAATACAATATCTAATTAGACCTTATAGAATATAAAAAAAATCATTATGACTACAAAATTCACTGATGGATAATGCGATTTAGAGAATTGGATTTAACAAAATCAAAAATATATCAGGATTACATTAATGTGGGATGATAATACAAAAAATTTACCACAAAAGTATTTAAACATTTTGTCCAAGGTACCAATTCCTTCAAAATTCTTCAGATTTAGATCAGAGAATCCCTTTTTCATTTTTATATGAAGAATAACATTGAATTTCTTATTTAAAAATAATTTATAAAACATATCTCAACACATAGAGTCTTTATCATCATTTTTCCACATATTCTTGTTAATAGTTTAATATTGATCTTCATCTCCTTCAAAATGATTGACAACCAAAATTAATTTTTAATGGTTCAAAAACTAGAGAATCAAAAATATATTTTCAATAGTACTGATACATTTATTAGAAACAAGTTGACTAGTTGACCCACTAGAAGAAGGTGGATATTTCTTCATGAATGACTTAATTAATCATTTTCCCCTACTTTTCCCATTTCGATGTTCTACATGATTAATAGATTCTGAATGTTTTGAGGAAAAAGTAAAGAGACTCCAATATAAATTGGTTTCTTGGGATTAAAATCACTATATTTTCAATTTAATTCAACATAAACATGATGTTGTTGGGTTCCAACCATTGAATAAAACAAAAAAACCATAGTTGTTTATATAATAACGGTAGTGTAAACCAAGTAATCTACAAAAACCATTCAAAGGATGTCTAAATAAAGACACAATATATTCAATACACAACAACATAGATTTAAAATTGGTAAATCTTGGACATCATATATTTAAATATTTGATGATAGTGGATAAATAAAATGTAAATTAACCCAAAAATATCCCTTAGGAGTGTCTATCATGGTGCATATTAAAGGAATAGTCCCTGTTCACCATAATGATAATGGATATACTCATTTGGATTTTATTACCCTTAGATTAATCTATACCCAAACCATTTCCACTTTTAGTACCTATACAAGTATGTATTTCAAGGAAAACAACACTCATTTGTTTACTAGAACTTAAGAATTTATCTAATACATAAGACTATCCCAAGGGTTCTAATTGAAGTGTTCTCATCATAGATTACTAATGTAACTAAACCTATCTCGGATACCAACTATATAGACCCATACTAGTAATATAAGTATATTACATATAATTATATTAATATCCAATAAATAACATAATAATCTACACCAAAATCATATATTTTTTGTTTATTTGGTAAAATTGATACATAAATAAATCGTTTATAAGTAAACATCATCAATGACTACATTCTTCATAAATTTCACCCTTCAAAGGAATATAATACTTTATACCATTCTCTATCACCTATGGAATGGAAACATAATAAATGGTGATCTCATATGTTCAAGAAGATTAAATTATGGAGATATCAATGATTACTTATAAATTACATTTGTATAAAATTTTAATTCCATACCCTTTATAAAATAAAACGTAATATTAAGTCATATAATAAAGCATGGATGGTTATAAGACAAGAATCATAGAGGAATCAAAAGAAATAATCCACAAGGGTATAGAAATGTAATAAGTTATATATTTCTAGAATAAACATATGTATATAAAATCATCCCCTAAAAGTTAATTTCCATTTCCAAGACTATCATAGTGGACTCATTTAACTTATCCAACATTCATAGTATACAAAGTTCACATTCAACTAAATGATAGTGGATAGAGTACCTTAATATACTAGGTTTACTCCCAATTATATTCCTATTAATATCATGATATATCTATATCTTCCCACTTTATTGGAGGTCTTTATAATTATGGTCCTACCCTTCACATAATGAAAATCATGTAGATGTATGCCACAAGATCCTAAAACATTCATCATTTCATAACTCAGGAAAAGAATCATTTTTAATAATTATATTTTTATCAAAATCATAAAAAAAATATAGAAAATGAATAAGGATGGTATCATTAAGTCGTATTTCTATAAAATTTTAGATAGAATCAATGTTTTTCTTCTTATATGAAACATTCTTCTAAAATATCACTAGAAACATTTTTGATTAATATAACCTATTCACTTAGAAATAAATTTTTAAAATCTATTTTTAAAATAGTATTAATGAATAATATTTCATTAAAACTAACCTTGTGAACTCATAAATTTGTCCTAATATAATTAAGCACTCTTGATGTAAGTAAATTCTGTGCATTCCATGTAAGTAATAACTGAGATTCCTTTCACATTTTTAGAAAAAAGTCAACAATTCATCATTCAGTAGATGAATTAGAAACTCATTTTTAAATAGTTTTTAAAAAGTAAAAATTAAAAAAAATTAATTTTAACAATCATCGGATAATACAAATAAAATTTATGAAAATATTTTTATAAAACAATGTCATGGATGAGAAATTATTTTCTATCAAAGAGTGATATAAATGATGTTTTTATTAAAAAACAGCTTTTTGTATCTTGAGTAAATAAATGGAGTACATTAAAAATAATTATTGTTTTATCATGAAATATATATTTATATATATATATTATAATAAAATTAATTTGTTTTAGGAGAGGTAGATTATAATATCTCATCAACTAGAACATAATAAAAAACAATACTGATACGAAATGTAACTGTAACATTAAACACATACCTTGTATTAAACATTAATAAATATAAATTTAACCTCTTATATAATAAATTAAAATTTACTATAAATCTATTCCAGAATCATGAAAATACTGAAAATATCATATGACATCCTTTTATAAAATTTCTCCACCAATTGATTAATTGTATCTTATTAAAATCATTATTTATTGGTATTGACTATTTAAATTTTTATAAGAACATTGGTTCATTAATTATGGTCATTTTAAATTGATCATAGAACCACCATATCCACAATGTTAATCATGATATATATATAATATTTATTTATTCACATGTAAGATTTTATGATAGATAATTGAATTACAGCATTCATGGTGCTGGCAGGTCAAATGTATGCATGCACATTATTTCCATTTTTTAATAGATTGAATGAAAATAAGGTAAATAACATTTAACCATTATAGAGTCACTTTTATGTATTATATATGATATACATAAATTAATTATATCTTTATTACCATCCATGTCAAAATATAATGAATCACTTAACTTTTTGTAGGTTGTATTCCACTTGTAAACACATGCAATGTTTTCATTTTTGAATGGATGGGAAGGAAATAAGGTAGATGTGATATTAGAATTAAAAAATTAAAATTATGTAATTAATGTCACATATATAAATTAAATTCTTTATTATATTCCTCTATGAGAGGAAGATATGTGGAAAATAATATAGGTTCGTGAGGTGGTAGTCTTCCCTACATCTGATTGACATATTGGCTTCCAAGTTGATTGAAGTGTAGATGGATATAGGTTAAAAAATTATCATAATAAAACCTTACTAGATTTAAAATACTCAATTTATTATTTCACCATGGTTTAATAATATTTTAATGTTTTTGAAGAATCAATAAAACAAAAATGCATGGTTAAGATATAAATCCCTTCTCTTGAAAATCGCTTTATATTTATACTTAAATCCATCCAATGATGGTTTTATGATCATCCACGAGAGACTATGTTATGGGAATTTATTTAAGGAATTTATTAGGTGATTTATACTCCTAACAAAAAGGCTTTTATTTTTTGTATAAGTGTGGTAGGTGTGTCCATTTTAATTTGGGGGAGAGGAAACATTTCGAATATTTGAAAATAATAGAATATATTATTGTCTCATTCACAAAAAATAGATCAAATTTGAACTATTCATGAATTAATGATGCATTAATGGTTATATATGGAAATTAAATGTAGTTTACAAAACATTTTTGTTCATTTTATCACTTATCTCTTTAGTTTAACCAACCAGTAAACCTATTTTATCCTTAACCGTGGTATCAATTATTTTACATTTTCAACTATTCATTATGAAAAAACATTAATGTGATTTTATTAACAAATATTAGATACTATTATTCCAAATATGGAATAAATTTTATCAAATTCAATTCATAGATTCATTATACTTTAATTTAAATTGAAACTCATAAACACCATGAATAGAGGGTTTCCAATGAATATGGTTTCTTATGTTAATTTTTTTTATATAAATGGTCAATATAAAAATGAAATGAACTAAATTGGATTTATGAAAATATAATATTTATATTACATTAGAAAACATTTTAGAAAATTAATTTTTTTAAATGTTTTAAATGAAAAGGGTATTATTTTAAAAAATCGAGAATTTTAATTATTCGTCCAAAAAATATTCTTTTTATAAAATTCTAAACAATCACTATATGATAATTTTGAAAATTAGTTTTAAAAAATAAATTTTGATTCATAATATAAAAAGTGATAATAAAAATTAATTATTCTTCTCTTGAACAAAAGATAATAACAAAGATTTTCTGGAGATAACATCTTTAGGAAACATATAAAGACATTGTGAGAAAATATATTTTCTATTTATATAATACAATTATAATTTTTTTTAAAAATATTGCCTACAAATTATTCCAAATTATCCTAATGTTTATGATTTTATAATATATTTGGGTTCATTTGGACTCAGGGATTCCTTTTTCCTAAGATATTTAATATATTGTTTATGTTTAAAAAGAAATATTCTATAAAATATTTGGGTGTTAAAAAATGGGATATTATCCAGCACTAAAAAATAATAAATTGTGCAGGGATATGGGTTATATAAATACCTTATGATATACACTATACAAACTGGTAGATCTTAGCTAGCATAAAATCTTCCAAGATGTTAAGCCTCCACTATTTATGTCTATAATGTGAAACAGATCACCTTCTAATTCTGAAGTTTCAATTCCATTAATGGCCTCGAAGAATACCAAATAACACAATCCATTGAAATAAAAAAACATCCATTGCATTTTATATATCTTCTAGAAAAGTTTATTCCAAATTAGTCCAATCACATGTGATATATGATCCTCTATTTAGCACTCCATTGATCTAGGCACAAATATCAAGGCCCAAATTGTGAGTATAGTTTGGACCTATAATTGTTCTATTAAGATCTTAGTCCTATAAAGTTAAAGATATTGTACAACATATTTATTCAGATAAAAAAATTTATAATTTATATTAGTATAAAATATTATATTAAAAAATAAAAAACTAAATATAAAAAAATCCACAATTAGAATATTATTGCAATTAAGATCAATTTAAAACAAAAAAACAAAAAAATGAAAATATTGCATCACATAAAAAAATGTAAGGATTTAAAAAAATTAATTATTGAATATAATTTACTTAAATAAGAGATCTATAAATCCGTGATAGATAACTATTTTTCTCTAGGGAACTCATCTCATACTCAAGTGAAAAAAAAATAAACAGAGAAAACTAAAAAAATCTTTTGAAAAAAAAATTGATCACAACCCATATATAAATAAATACATCCATTTAACATTAAAATATCACATTTAAATTCACTAAAATCATATATTCATCCATAGATCAATAAAAAAATCTATCACATTTAATTTTACATCAATATTCCCCCAATATAAATTCAATATGAAGTTATGATCTCATTTGTACTATGAATATATCACTATTTGATTGTGAAAATTCTTATCTCCACACCTAATGAGATAGAAAGGCTCACACAATTTTCATAATATTTTCTAGGTGATATTGGTGGCTATGGTTTTGTGGGTAAAATAATTTCAAATCATCAACCTCAAATAGGAGGTTAAAATAGTTTGTACCAATAAATGAATATTCCAATGAAAGACAACATATTATCATCAATAAATTGAAATTATAAATTTAATTCATTCACCCAATTTTTGACATTGAGAATGATTCAAAAAGGGGGATATAATGAAGGATTTCTTCTGATTTTTACCTTTTTAATTTATATATTTTCATAGAGTGTGTGATGGAAATTTAATAAAATAAATGAATGACAACCCATTTCATAAATGTTTTAGTGTTTTAGAAGTTATAAAAACATTAATAATGAAAATTTCAGTATTATTTTATATTTGTTATATTTTTTCCATTTTTTTCATTTTTTGGGAGAATTGAGTGATTCCAAAAAAGAATAAAGAAATAATGACTCATTCTCAATTATTAGAAGGATTACCAGGACCCAAAATCCATGATCTAGTGGTCTTAAACACACACTTTACATATGTTCTTTGATACCATATATGAAATAATGGATATAACTATTCATAATTGAAAAAATAATAAAATTAGTTGAATCTCTAATTTACAAAGGAACAATTCAATTATAGGGTCTTAGGATGTTAGAGTACGACAAAATGTAATAAATACAATATGATTTGTATCAAATATAAATATTTTCTATTTTATTTTAAACCACACAGTCATGACAATTCATAAAGATCTCCTATAAATTATTTCACACAATTTATCCTTCAAAACATGTCACATTTACTAATTTTCTCCACAATCTAGGGAAATATAAACATAATAATGGCAACGATCAAATAATCAATAAGTTAATCATAAAATAATATAAATCATGTAATAAACATGGAACAAAGATTATGGATTTAATATGTAGAAAACATGAATCAATAATCATCATGAAATTTGGATAATTTAATATCAATGAAAATAATTATAAACATGGATATCAGTGGTAGTAATCTGATAATGATGGAATGAATAATGTATGACAATAAAAGCCCATTTCAGGCTCTTTTACCAAGGAATTTTAATTCTCATATGGAATTCACTCAAGATATCATGTAGAATTTGTATAGTGAACACCAAATACCTAAACTTATTTGGTCTCATGAGACCTATCGACGCATCGCCGAGGTATATAATTCTAGGACATAAATGTCACATGAATTAGTCTAACGAATTAACTATAAAATTAATCAATACATTTCAAATAATTCCCTAATGAATATTATGATAAATAAATACATTTCTTTACATATTATAAAGAATATCGAATATGAATACATGATCATATTGAGTTTATAGAAAATAATCATCATGAATGCCAATAATTCAACCCGTGTAAATGAAGAGATATCATGGTCACAACACATCATAGTAATTAAGGTTGATGTACGAACAATACATTGTAAACATGTAAATATTTTTTAGTATTAGAATAACAAAAATAGATAAAGGCAATGCACTTCCCCATTTGAATAAATGGGATAATATAATAGTAACTTATTTTGAAAAAGAATGTAGATGGATATAAAATAAATAATAAAATTTCTATGAATCATTTTTTCACAATAACAACATACGAAGTATTAATAATTTTCCTAATCGCATTAGAATAATATTATTTCACCCTGAACCTCACCGAATCAAAATTATTTAAAATGTGACGTTCTGAACATATATAATAACGACTATAGAGATATGTGAACAATGGAATGACATGAAAAATAACCATCCGAATAAATAATATGGATTTTTTAAAATACCATTTTTATAAATTATATTATTAAGAAGTTTTCATACATGAAAAACAACCCTACAGAATAATTCTTAACCGATACAACTCGTGAAGGGACCATGAATTGGATTTTATTGTTTTATGAGTTCATTACTCGAAAAGATGTATATATATTTATATTAGAGTATAAATAGAGAATCATAAAAAAAATTAGGTAAACACTTTTGAAAATAAAAAAAATAAATTCGAGTGAAACTATAAAAGATCTGTTATAAATTCTTTTTATCATTAACGTAAAAGAGGATTTCATATGTCCATTCCAAAATTATATTTCAAAAGGTGAAATGAAATAAATGAAAACCATTAATTTTAAAATACTCTCTAACAATTGTGCATTGAAAATGAAATAATATTTTCAAAGCTTATTGTTGTTCAAAAAAATTAGAATATATAAGGGAGATTATAGTACTAGAAATTACCTTTGTTGAAAACCCACATTTTTAAAAGTGTCATAAAATAATATTTGAATTTAAATTTATTTTTACCAAATAGGGACATAAAATATTATATAATAATATATTAGTTAGATAGAAACCAGTCATGGAGTAGATACTTTTCAAACAAAAAATTATAACTCAAATTAGGGTATTTGTGTTACAAAAAATTATTACATTTAGAGAAAATGCGTAGATATAAAAGTGAAAGAGGGAAAATGATTTATCTATAAATACCATTAAATACATGGAGTATTTTATGAATATATCTCTTATTGGTGAAAGCACTATTAAATAAAAAGTTTTATGCATCAATGAATTAGAATTGAGACAAAGAATACACTTGGATCTTAAGTAACACAATAATTAAAACCCCCTAAAAGAGTGGGACATTAAAGAAGGTTAAAATACCACTATAAGATATAATTAATTATATATATCTCATATAGTCATCATATATACCAAAAAAATGATATTGGGTTCATAATACCAAATGTGTCTCAAAGAGGGGAATTTGAGATAAAGCCCCTTACGTTGTTAAAAATTCAAAATTCTCCCATTACATGAATAATGAATAATAAAATTTAGTTAATTACATATCTTATTAGGAACCTTATTTTTATTTATTTACAATAATTATTTCCTGAAAACATCTGTTACATGAGGTTGTTCGGCCAATTTTTCGTAACTCTTTATGTGTGTTGAAAAAGTAAAAATAAATTATAAATAATTTCATAATGTATATAGTATTAATAGTGTTCTATAATTTAATTTTTATAAGAAATATATTTTTATGTCCAACCATGTTGGGTGGTGATGATGAATGAAACACATTGCACATCTTGGCTACATTTTTCACATAAGAATGATTAATGTTTCCTTTTCTATACAAATAATATGGAAAGAAGTTACATGATAATTTTAATATTAATAATCATTTTTATATTTTATTTATCATATTTATTCATCCAATACATCACTTTTATCACATATTAATGGTAGAGATGAATACATGAAGATGTCACCCTGTGGATGCAGTTGTCCATGAAAACACACTAACGACACTTTTCATTTTTGCAATGGATTGAGAGGAATTAATAATGGTAATTAAATTAATATAATAAATGATAATTGTAATAAGGAAAAATATTTAATTATATTTTTATGGATATAATATATTTCAAAGAGTATTATTAATTGGAAAAAACATAATAGGGAGATAATAAATACATTAGAGACTTGATTTTCCTGGGAAAAGCCATCGGTATTGAATGGAATTGGATATCATATTGTGACAAGGGGTTAAATAATGAATCATTTAATTATAAGAGAGTGTATTTGGGTATATTTTAAAATAAATTTAGAATGATTGGAGTATTTTTTATAGGTTGTATGTGAACCCCTTCTATAATAGAGGAGAATATAACATTTGGAAATGCCCATTATATTTTAAAATTTCTAAGACACTATTCCAAGGTAACTGGGTATAAATTTTAAATAACATATTCTAGGGTTTATTTGGTCTCTAATAATTCAAAATAGGATTTAAAAATATATTTTTAACATGTTATTGTTTTTTAGTTCAACATTTTACATTTTAATCTTTTAATTGTAAACTGTGTAAATAGTTTTTAACTAAGTCATATTTGTTTTGTTAAAAAATAGAAATAAAATATATAACAAAATTTAGGTGGTATAGAACCAAAAATAAACATTAATGTAATCAAATTTTATTTTTTAAAATTATAAAATTATCATTTAAACTAAAAAAATATAATGTGTTGAAAAAACATTTAGTAGAAAATGACATTTTTAGCATTATACTTTCTTAGTCATTTTGATCATTTATTTCCAAATAAATGTGTGTTAATATAGTTTCTAATTTTTTTATTCATAATATTAAATGAATTATTTCAATTATTTAAATTTAATTAATTTGGTTGATAATCCATAATTTTAATAAATCAATACATTTAAGATAATTGATTCACCATTAATATGGTTATTAACATTAGTCATAGTGAAAAAAAATTTTAAATAAGAATTAAAATTTATATATTAAACAATTTGATAATTATTATAAAAAAAATAAGATTCATTTTATCATATTTAAATTCTATGTGTAGACAAATTAATCATAACGTTAACAAATGTTACACTTAAAATCCCCTTTTTATGAAAAGAGTATTTTCACCAAAAAGATTATTTATAGGAAGAAATTATCAATTCTAATGATTATACTGTTATGAAAAATACGAATCCTAAGTTCATCATTCTTAAATTTAAATAAACCTAAGAAAAAATGATTCTTAAAAAATATTACTTGATCACTAAAATTATATTCATTTTTTTTAATTATTTATTCAATGTTATAAATATATTTTTTATATACAAAAAAGTATTAAAAACAACTGTAAAAAAATTCATATTATTAACAAAAATTAGTATTTTTCATTATTCATCTGAAAATTAATTATATTAGAAAAATTATAAAAACATAATCTTAAGATATTTTTGATATTATGAATGAAAAAAATAATTTCATTTTATATACTTTAAAATTTAGAATATTCAAATTTCAATTTTAATATTAAATGAAAAATATAATGATACATACATTGATTGAAATCATTCATTCTCAACATTAAATCAAATTAATATTTTATCTTCTAATGGAACATATTTTTTTGATTACCATATTATGTTGATTACCCTTGTTATTATATGATGTTATAGATCATTTACATTGGGTTTTTTTGATAATTTGTTTTTATTGAACACAATGAATTATTTAATGGAAAATATATTTTCTCGATGTTACATTCTCCCTATTAAATAAATCTTCTCTTTAAAATATAACTCTAATCCACAAAGTAATTCATATGATGAAATTATAATTAATTAAACAATACTTGATGATATTGGTTTTATTTAGTATGTGAATGGAGATTTATTTATATGAATTATCATTATAATGAATTTATTAAGATACCTAAATGATTCCATACTTCCCATAGAATTTTACCAAGGAATTTAGATCTAGATCCATAAGGAATAATATACCATAAAACAAGAAAATTATTTTTATGATACTTAAACATCTAGTTTTTTATATTTTTAATTCAATTTCATATACTTGGTTAAAACTAAAATCATATAAGAAATTAGAAAATCTAGATTGAAAACTCACTATCAAAATTTTTAATAGTTTTTGGATGGAATTTTCCTTGTTCACATGGTTTTTGGGTATGCTTTCCCTCTTTATCCTTTGGGTTAGGACATTGAGTTGTATAATTCCCAACACTCTTTTAGTTGAAGTTTCATATTTCTATATCTTCTATATTTCCCTCAAACTTGTTTGTACGATGACCTTCATCTCCATACATAATTCATTTAATCCCATGTTTCTTCCAACATTTTTAACATGTAATATAATTAATATTGTTTATTTTATTATATTGGTCATCTAAAATTATAAAATATTCCATTCTTCTAAAAATTTTCATTTTTTGGATTTCAAATATGTTCACATTGGTAATCCAAATTCTTGAAACCCATTTTGGCATAATTACAGGATTTCTCACTCTAAGACATACCCTGTTAGGTTGTTCATTGGGACATTTTTTATATTTTCCATGGAATAAATTATTAAATTGTTTCAATTAGGGTTTTTCCATTTAAAAAAATAGTTATCATGAGTTATAATAATTAGATGTGCATTATTATACAGAATAATAAGAAAATTTATCCTCATGATGTATAACTTTGTTAAACTATCATGATAAAATATAATTCTTATAACTCAACATGTATCAGCCTCGATAATTACAATATCACTCTCAGTTTATCATATATCATTCATCGGTAAACCATGTTTAAATTTATTTGGGTAATCTCACACTTATTAAAAAAATGCATAAATTGTTATCCAAAATTTGTATAAGTTTTTTACAATATTCAAAATTAAAAAATAAATTAAATATATTCTCTCAAAAATCAAACTTATACTTCTATAAAAAATATACCATTCATAAATTAATATACCTATATTTGTATATAATCTAATCATACACTATTAATATCATATGTTTCCAAAAAAAATATGAATCACGAAGATATCAAACCAAAAAAAGATTATATATTCCTCTATAAATAAACTATATAACTAACCATCAAATTGGTTTAAAAACTATTTCATACGGTAGTATTCTAATCACTATTTATCATAAATCCAAAAAAATATGATTAACCTATCCAAAAATATCATATTTCAATTATCAATCACAAATAAAAAAATTAACATTTTATATACCTCCTCTAAATCAAACCACTTTTTATTATGTCTACATTAAACATATATTAATACTAAAATATATTCATCACCAAATCATGTTTTCAAAAAAATTTAGTTCCAAAAATATAATCCATATATAAATTAATTTCCCAATTTTAGTGAGGCCATTTAATATATGATTTCAACCATTTATTCAAGACTACTAAAGAACGATCCGTAGATGTTTTACATAATACTCAATGTCATTTAAAATTTAAAAAAGGAAAACAAAAAACCACTTCACTATTCATATATCTAAGACTATTGTGAACTAAAATATATTATGATATCAGCGGAACTATAATATGTAATAATTGGAAATTCTTATCTTCCATTATAATAGCTATATACTGAAATTCATAACCATTTATGTATTCTCCCTTGTCTGGTTATAAAAAATAGTTGATTATATAAAATTACCTTTTTTACAATCATATCCATTGTCATGTTTATAGAAAATATTGAAAATAAAATTGTTATGATGATATCTAAAATTTTAATATTAAAATATTAATCACAATATTTCCTCCATTATAACACCTTCTAAATTAAAATATAATATTTTTAGATTATATTATGACTCTCCTAGTTTTTTCCCTAGTTATCCATGGACAATTTCTACTAGGTTTAATTAAGTATCATCTCTCATAAGTCTAGCATAATGGTTTTCAAAGTTAATGTGATTATCTTAATAATATCCCTCATGATTTTCTTTCCAATTATGCATTTTTAGTACTGTTCATCATTCATCAATTTGAGGATTTTATTAATTCTCAACAATCACTTTTTGGGGTGATTACACTAATTGGAATTTGTGATAGATACACATTCACTTTACAATATCAATAAATGAATTTATTTCTATGAAACACCCTAAAATATCAATTATACCAACTTATCTGTGTGTTATGAAATAATGAAACTTATTTCTAGGGTATCCAATGAATTTGTATTATCCTATCCACAAATAAAATGTGAATTATTTCCATAACATTAAATCATATTCATATCCCAGAGGGTTATGTGAACCATTGAATATATGATGAAATGTTCTATATAAACCCTTATATTATATGAAGAAAACACCATAATATCCAATATTATTAAAAAAATCTTTTGATATAAAGGGTAATTCTCCGTACCCACACACACATATCCAGTGATCATAATAAATAAAATTACATACAATATTTAATTAAATATATAAAAATAATGATATAACCATCCAAAATTATGAAATCAATAATGATTATTGAATCTCTAGAACCAAAGGATCTTTTCATGTTTATATAATCAAAGAATAAGAATACTATATAAGATGCTAAATTACATGTCCTTTTATTAAATTAAAAAAAATCCTATTATAAATGAAACTAATTAATTCTGGAAAAGTATTGAATATCGCTCATAATTTCTTTTCCACAAGCTATACATTTAAAAAATTCATATATACTAATTTTATCAATATATTGAGGAAATGTGAGCATAATATGGGGTGATCTAAAACTCTTAGTAATGGAAGCATATGACTATAGAATCAGGGGAAAAAACATAAATATTATGGATTGAATAGGTAAATTAAATGATTCCATATTAAATATAAAATTAGGAGCAATCTATATCCTTTAAAATAATTGAAAACATGTATATAAATGACATGAATCTCATACTGATGGAATTCGTAATGCTAGTCATCAAAACACTATTGTCAAGACCATTTTCCCTGAAAATATTCTTCCCATCAAGATCGTAGTCAATATATACAAATGAATTAGGAATATATAACCAAATACCGAAACTAGTTTTTTCTCATGATACATTCCTCTGAATTGAGGGGTTATATAATTCTATCCCACACCCGTCATCTAATTAGGATTAATGCATTAACCATAATAGTCATCTGATCCTTTTATATCCATATATAAATAATAATTAGCTAAAAAGAAACATGGATTTCAATATATTGTAGAATAAAGAATATGAATGCATGATCAATATGTGTTAGAAGAAAATAATCATGAAGAATATTAATACTTTTACCCATTTCAAATACAGGGATAAATGTTTTACAACCATACCTAAGAAGGAAGGTGTATGGTCCAAAAATAAAAAGTCATATTTCTAATTAACATCTGTAGTATGATTATAAGGTAGGAACAAAATTTCGTTTCCCCATAAAAAACATATTATTTTCATACATTGATATTAAATCATTTTTTCCATAATATTTCATAAATTTATCAAATACATTCTCATTGACCTTACTAGTTTAGTGCTTTTAGAAACATAGAACACAAAAATCCATTCTGGTGAATGACCTTCAATGTTACCTACAATGATATTCCCCTTTATTATTCCTACCTAAACCCATTCTTTAAAACATGGGAAATGAATCATAGGAAAGGATGATCTCAGATACTCAGTATGGGTAAACAAGGGAGAAACATAAGCATAAAATGAACATAAGTGTAATAAAACATAATAGTAAAATTTGGATATCATAAATTGCATAATATAGATCATATAAAAGATTAATTTTATAAATAATTTCTATTCATAATACATGAATCGTAATTGAATCATGATAATAATCCTTGAAAACATAACCAAGGAATAGGAAATGATAATTTTAAATACATATAATCATAATAAATTAGTTCAAATGTAGAAATGGAATCCCTGAAACTATCATATTAGTAAAATGGGATCACTCCTCATACCATCTTGGTAGTCATGGTTTACTCCCATGACTATCTTAGTATTCATGGTTTACTCCTAATACAATCTTATTAGATTAATTCCTTTACTGAATAAAGTTCACTCCTTGTTCAATCCGTGTATATATCATGAGATATAAATCATTATCCAATATATCAGAGTAAGATATAGGTCCAACCCATCACACAATGAAAATAATACAACTCTTTACTCAATAACATTGATCATTCATAATATTATAACCCTTGTAATGAAATGGTTTTCATAAACATTTCAAGATAATAAAACCCATGAAAGCTAAAAAAATTCAAAAGTATCATTCCATCATAAAAATAAAAAAATTGAAAAAAAGAATAAGAATGGTGTAATTTGATATTATTCCAATTAAATAATAAATTACATAAATAAATATTTTCACAGATGAAAAGTAATTTTTAAATATCACATGAAATAATTCTTTATGAAATAAAATTTCTTTTTTAAATTATTCTTAAAACAGAAAAGATTTACCCAACCTATTTCATTTAAAATAACACAGAAAAATTATAAATAAACATTTGAAAACTATTTTGAACATAGTTGAAATACATTTTCCTTAATAATTCCTAATTGATCATTTAAAACACTTTTGAAACATTTTTTGAAAACATATATATATTAAGAACAAATATTTTTGACCAAAGATTGAATAAAATTTCATGAAACTCATAAAATAAATAAAATAATGATATTAATGATATAAAAATATCAAAGGGAAGTATATAAATATCATAAAATAATATATGTTCATAACAAAACATGTGTCTCGTGGAAGGAAAATTAAGAAAAAACCCCATATTGGTAATTAACATTTTAACCACAAAACCAATGAAAGAGAGATATTAAAAAGGAAATGTAAATACACATAAATTTAAGGATAAGGATTGATTATTAAATTTATGGGTGGTATATAAACCACACAAAATAAATGATTTCTGAATATGGCATATGTCTTAAATAAATAAAAGTGAGACTAGAAACCCACTTACTACGTTTTAATCTGTAAAATGGTATACCAAATGAAATAAATAAAAGTATATTTATATGTAAAAACCATAATATTCCTTATAAGACTAATAAAATACATTTATAGTCAGAATATAAACCACATATAAAAAATATGTTGTGAACCTGGCTAGTGCCTCAAAGAAAATAAAAATAAGACGGAAACCCCTTACCTTATGTGATGACTCTCATCATACTCATGAAATCCTCCCATATAAAAAATATAATTTTTTTATAAATATATTAAGTAACATAATACAATTAAATTATACCATATATTATTTACTTATTTCCATATATTAAGCATTTATTGACAATCAGATGTTAAATTTATATTTCATGTAATAACAAATTTTTTTCACATGTATTTTGATATGTTATATTTTTTTCTTCTTAAATATATCTTGATATCATCATCCCCAGAATTAATAACATCATACAAATATAATATTTATTCATTATATAAGTAACTATAGAAATATATAATATATTCAAAATTAAATAAATCGTTAATGGAGATAGTATTCCATATCCCTGAACGAACGATGATTCCATTTTCATGCCGTGTTGAATGGAAGAAAGTGAATGAAAATTTTTAAATATTTAATATCATTAATTATGTATTATTATTATGTAATATATATCATATAAATTAAATAAAAACATCATTAATTTATTCAATTTAATGTGTGATTGAATCACATCACTTTGAGGATGTAGTAGTCCACACATTGAGAAACAAAGTTATCATATTTACAGAAATTGAAATCATGAAGTTATGTGTTATATAATAATTACATAATAATAAATATATCTCATAGAAATATAAATTACATTATTATTCCCAACCTATATAGTTGTAAATATAAGAATGAACTACATCAGTTCACGAGGCGGTAGTCCACTGTACTCATGAAAAATGATAGTGTGTCCCATTTGATGGAAATGTGTCCGAGTGAAGGTAAAACCCACAATATAACCATACATAAGTATATTTATGATAATTCAGTTATTATATGGACATTAAATGAAAATAATTTAATTACTTTAAGGATGAAATAAAACAAAAATATTAGTTGATAAACGTTACCTTTTTTGGTATCTCCATTTTATATTCACAGAAGGACTTATCGGGTTGGATTTATACCAACGATAAGGATTCAATGAATAAGGGAGGGAATCTAGGAGAATATTTGGAAAAATTTTGTCTGAACCTAATAGTTTCACTTTTTTTATGAAAAATATTTGAAGAGGTGTCCTTTTATGGGACAGGGAATGGACACTACTGTAATTCCTCAAAATACTAATTTATAATAAATTAAATATCTATTTAAATACCTCCAAATAAAAATTTATTAGAAATTGAAGTGGTGTATGGAGAAAATAACCTCAACCGATATATTTTAGACTGTATTAGTTTTAATTTTAAACATTTTCTTTTTTTAACCCACCGTTAACATATTTTAATGTTAACTCTGGTAATAATGTTTTCAATATTAAAAGGTTAACAGTTTTACATTAATTTTATAAATTTAAGTATAGACGGTAAATTTATGCAATTTTAGAAAATAATTTTTCCCATTTTTATTTATTTATGAATTTTATCATTTTTGAATAATTTAATAAAATACTTTTTTCATATAATATCATTAGTGTCTATTTGGAGACTATTCATAAAATTTACTATAAGAAAATAAATATAGACATTTAACTTAGAAAAAAATTTATTTAATACACCCCAAACAAGTCATATTCCACTAATTTTTCCCATCACCTTAGATATGTAAAATGATATTTATTTTGATATTTATGATATCATTTAATTGATTGTTTCATTTATTAAATAATTACTGCATCACCATTGTGTAATTATTTATGACAAATGTTTTCAATAAAATTTAAAAATAAAATACCATGATTTATGTGATCCTTTTATATTTTAGAATAATATATATATCCAATGATATATTATATTTATCCATATAATAAAAATATTATACATGTTAAAAGTAAGAGTGTGATATTTTTTCACTCACTTTGATTTTAATAATATCAAAGTCATATTCATGGAAAATTGCCACATAAATAATTAAATTATGATCCATAGACGGTATAGATAATACTTAATTCATCTAAAAATATTTTTTAAGTGTAATGGTTGTTTTATAAATTTTATAATATTTTATTTACCCTTAATTATAAATTTACCCTTAATCATGTTATTAAAAACTACTAAAAATATTATTTATAATTTACTAAAATAAAAGGAACCAATTTAATAAATTTGGACCTTATAAATAAAAATTAGAATATAAATTTTCATAATTAATAAACATAATTTTATAAAATTAATTCAAAATTTTATGCCTTGACAGAATGAGAAAACATGATTTTATTTAAAAAAGTCCAAAACTATGAAATATTTTTATATCCAATTTTAATATTAAATTGGTTTCAATGACCTAAATTTTATTAATTTATGTAAAGTTGTACTGATTATACATTAAAACATATTCAAAACATAATTTAACTATATAAATAAGTTATCTAAAAAATTATTTTAAAATAAAATTCAGTATCTTTTCAATATTCTTAAAATCTTGAAACTTATCAGAAAACTAAAACAAATTTGACCAAAGTAAATTTTCAAATCCTGATTCTGAGTAGAATTTAATTTTATCATATGAAAATTATAAATGTTTCAAAAATTATATTAAAATTATATCTCCATTAAAAGGTGATAAAATTACCCTTGAAAAAATACATCTTCTGATTCATTAAATTTGATTTATTCTTACATTTTACCTATAAAATCATTAAATGAGTGTAAAAAAAATTCTATTAAAAATTTAAATTATATATTTTATGAAAAACATTCCCTAATAGTGTTTTATATTTACTAGGATATAATTGTGTTTATATAAAGAAAAATAATATTCTTGGAAAATGAATTTTTATATTTTCAAATACTTATTGCATTCATTTAAATCTTTGTTATAAAAAAGGATTTATTTCATATAAATTTTTAAATAATATTATCCTAATTTATTTAATATTATTTTCGATTTCTATTCTAATAGCTAGGAGGTTACTATAATAATATTTTCATAATAATATTAATATTATATTTTAGTTCGATAAAACTATTCCTTGTGAGTACCACAATCTTTTAAAATAAAAAAATTATCTATCAAACAATCCAAACATTGTGATGCATATACCTTAAGGTAATATAAATTTTTCGTGTAATGTAACCTCGACACATTGTTTCATAAAAAGTAACAATAACATTGTGTTTTCATAAAATATTTTCTATATGTATTGTTTTTCGAAATGAAAAATACCAAAAATATTAAATTAATTCGAAACAATATTTCACATGATCTCTGGGTGTTACACCCCATTCTAGTAAAAATGATAACATGGTCATAACCCATTTAGATGAAGATTGTGGGTGGTTAAACAATAAATATTCAACATTAAAATAATAACATTTATTAAAAAACATATAGAAGCCTAATATTTCCCCCTTATCAATACCATAACATACATTCTAGGTGAACGTCATGTAATATGATTTATATCAAAAGTTTTTTCACACTGTACTGAAAAAATGAGTATACTACTAATTCTATACTAGAATAAAATGATCGTAATCTATCTATCAGAAAATTTTGGGTGATTTCAAAAAATATATACCCAATGTGACAATGGAATACTTTAAGTATATTTACATATATGAAAAAAACCCATACAATATAATTCCTGAATGATACCTCAAAATAATGGAACATCAATTGGAATCATAGGTATTGTTAGTTTTTTATTCAAATATATTTATATATATTACTGTATAAATATTTAGTCATAAACATTATCAGTATATATTCTTTTTGAATATTAAATGGAAATTTTTGTCAAATATTAAAAGATATTTTAAAAGAAAACAATTAATACTAATGTCAAATAGGAAGTTATTGGTAACATCTAAATTAATCATTAAAATGTTTAATTAAAAACTTATTTACAACATTTACATTAAAAATATTCTCCAATAATGGATCCTTGGAAATTAAATAACTTTTTCTATTGGAAATATAGATCCAAAACTATTGACTTTGGAAGATAACTTTTTAATAATTGAAATTAACTTTCCTAAAAACTGAAATTTTAAAAAGGGTAATAAAATCATATTTGTTTTTAAATATCAGTTTGTAAAATAGAATTATAAAATAATATATATAAAAATATTAGTGTTTTATAACAAAATTATAGAAAAAAATGATCAATACTAAAATTATAACACAATGAAATCGATTTAACTTATGAAAAACCTTAATACTATGGAAACAATTGTATAAATCACTAGTGGAATAAGAGAACATGATTTGGCTCGTAAATCCCATCCACTATAATGAGAATGAAAAAATATATCCATGGGTATTGAATACCCCCATCAAATGAAATCATGGATGAGAAAATGTATTATGTCACCAAGAATCATAATTAGGATGAATAAATCTCTTTTGTGTTGAGTAAAACATTAATCAAAACCCCTTGATATAATGGGCTTGTTATTTAATTTTAAATTATATAATTTAAATTTAATTTATGATATGGTATCTTATATAGTTAGTATATATATGGTGTCATTACTTTTTATACCATAGTATAATAATTTATTATAATGCTTATAAATTTTATAATTTCATTGATCTTTTCATTTTAGTGATTTAGAGAATTTGGATATTAGATTCATAAAAATCCCTTATAATAAAAAGTGTAAAATTCTACTAAATTTCCATTATTTCCACCAAAATAAGATACATAAATTTAACTCCAATGTCATCAAATTAGATTCTGTTATTTACTATTGAATCCATGTAGCATAATGTTTGAACTTACCATAGTTCCTACTAACCCATAGGCCCTAAGAACAATAGTTGAAAACATTTCCTGATCCAATAAAGTTCCATTAGGGAAATATAAAAAAGAAGGAATGTCGCCAGTCTATTTCAAAATCATTAGATCCTGAATGAGGGGTTTCCTTCAACATAATAAACTATAAGCTCAAAATCTCATTTACATACATAAAAAATATAAATTACAACCTATAGTTTTTCAAAAAACCACTTTATAAGATAATAAAATGGAAAATTCGTAATAAATTAGGTATTATTATAAAACATGTGAAAGCCCTAAAAAATTTCATAAAACAAGGAATATACAATTAATGTGTTTAATAGTTACCCTCAAACAAAAGATCATTTACTTTATTATAGAAATATAATTATTTCAATAAAATACATTAGAATGAATAGATGATTGATAAATTATAAATACCCATAATTTCCATGTCATTTTTTTAATTAAATGGGAATTTTACGGGTCCACAAAATCTGATGGTGCATGATTCGGAGGCCCAGAGTTCCTAGAATGATATGTCGATGTTTTAGTTAAGATTATCTTAATGCACGTAGGAATATTCCCTGAAAAAGAGGAATAACTCTTAAATTCTAACTCAGATCAAAAATCGTAGGGGACAGTTGCACTCAGGATGGAGGGTTTACCCTTGGCGCGATATAAGATTATTCGGCATGAGCCTCCTCCGAGAAAACCCAAAAATGGCATCATCATAAATAAAATAATTAAATTAATTATTTTATTTTTCAAAGGCTTATAACTCACAAACGGTAACTCGGATTAAAAATATGGAACACCGTTGAACTCTTGAGTTTATGCTTTCATTAAGCAGATACTCACTTTGGTCGGCGTGGCCCACCAAAGAATGTTAATTTTTGGCCGCATATAAAATAATTATGTGACAATTATTTTATTTTAAAATTTATAACTTTTAAACGGTAAATAGGATTGAAAATCAGAGATTACATTTGGGTTAGTTGGGGAGTGTTTCACCTAGTTAGAGCCTAAAATTGACCCACGCGAGTCGCGTGTGACTGGTAATAATTTTCTGAACGTGTTTCTTGGGTACGTTCAGTAAACGTGTGTGTGGAATTTTGTAACTTTTGAACCGGTGTTCGGAATTGAAATTATAGGGCACCGTTGAACTCGCATCGCTAGTATTCTCTTAAGGATACTTTTACCTCAACTTTAGTCGGTCAAGAGTAAAAGTTAGTTTTTGGGTTTTTATAAAAAAAATTAATAAAATAAAGTGATCTCACACTTTATTTTATTTTTAGCCACCATGTGGAAGTTGGGTTGTTAAAACCTCCTTAAGGGAGTTAGAGGTGGGGCCACCACACCTTAACCTCCAATGAAAGGTTATGGTGGTGGGGCCCACCCAAACTCAACCTCCCATGTGAGGATAAATGAGGTGGGGACCACACGAGGCTTAACTACCCTATTAATGGGAGAAGAGGAAAACCTCTCAACTTCCCTCATTAATGAGGGGGGAGCCTCTTGGAATCCTCCAATTAATTAAAGCCAATGTACCTCTTAAATTGCACCAACGTAACTTAATTGGCATGCTCCTTTTAATTTTAATTAACTGCATCATTGAAATTTAGGAAGGTTCCTAATAAATGAACCGTCATAAATTCAAACGATCGTTACCTCCCCCCCTCCCTCTCCTATTTAAAAGAAGCTTGGGGGGAGGTTTTGGGATGGCTTCACCAAGTGACAAAACGCAGGCAATGTGACGAGATGCCAAACACTTGGAAGATTAAACCTTCTCCAATGAAGAACAAATAACACCGACCTTCTTCGACTTCTTCCTCAGACACCTACCGACATAAAGCGTCATCAATGAGCCGATACAACTCGGGTTTGGAAGTACTTGGCAGGCGCGATGAATGACAATCCTCTACATCTTCTTCCTTGACTCCATCAACGGATGACGAATCAAAGGTAGGGGTTTAATTTTATCTATGTTTTATCATTTCCCATGTTCTTCCTTTCTCTCAAAATGAAGAACGAGGGTTGCTGTGCTTCATACTTGCGAGATTCTTGATACAACCATAAAGGTGGAGGGTGCGGGACAAACCAACATGGCCTGACCCCTCCGTCGATCTTTTTTATAATAATCTATGGCATGGAGACGAAGCAATGAGGTGATATAGTGATGAAGGAAATAGTCACACTACCCGCGGCCTCTATGAACCGCATCACCCAGGTGGCACTCCGACAGGATCAGCTCTACCACCCTGGGCAAAACCGCATCGCCCGCTGACCCGAACCGCAGTGGCTCCCAGCCGATGGCGGCCTTCCGTAGACTCTAGCGCACCCCACCATCCTGCCCGTGGCCTCCCGCATGCCATTCCCGACTTTCCGGTGGCCTCCAGTGTGCCATGTCAGCCTGCCCATGGCCTCCGGTGCGCCCCTCCGGCCTCCTGCGGCTTCCCCCGCAACCTGCCCGGCCTGCCCGCGGCTCCCCTCACACCTTTCCAGTCAGCCCATGATCGTTGGCACGCCCTGCTAACCTGCCCGCAGCCCCTATCGTGGCATGTAGTCTTGCCTGCAGCCTCCACTATGCCCCACCGGCCTACCCGTAGCCTCCAGTGCGTCCCGCTGGCCTGCCGTCAGTATTCCACGTGCCTTGCCCGGCCGCCCCACTCGCCTAACCGGGCCTCACCCGGCTCCCTTCCAAACCGGCCACACTGCACCAGCCTCCCGAGCCAGCCTGTGGCATCTTTATCAGCGTCGCTGGCCGAACCATCTCGGCCTTCCGGGCCGAGATGCCCGAGCAGCACCCCTCACGGTGTTGACCAAACAGGCCCCCGGCCTCCGGGCCGAGCCTCCTATGCGACGACCACTGGGATGAATCACCCCCGCAGTCTGTTGGGGCGGGCCTAGTATACTGGGCCGAACCTAGCAGGCTGACCCACCCAACGGGACAGATCAGACCCAGTGGGTCTGACTGGGTCAACCCAGACGGGGTCGGACCAGACCCGGTCCATCTACCGACCCCTGAACTTTCTTTGGCCATATCTTTTGCACCGGACGACCCTTTGACAAACTGTCTGTGGTGACAGAAAGCTTGGAGCGATACAATTATTTTTTTCATACCCCACTTGAGTTTTGGATGCATTTGGGGTACATTCGGGTTGGATTGAATCTAAATACAGCCGGGCCCTTGGAACAGAAATGCCAATAACTCTCAAATAGGGAATCCGATTGAAACACCATCTATCACGTTCAGTTTCTTATGAAAAGCTAGAAATTTTGGATATATAAACATGGGACATGGTGGAAGTTGACCTGTTAACACTTTTCTTGAGGAGAGGACCCTCCCGGAATCGAGCGTTCTTTGTAAAAACCCTACGGCTGGCTGTGCACTGTTGACTGTTCCTGGATCATGTGTTGGTCTGACTATTTTGATGAATGTTCCTGGATCATGTGTTGTTCTGACAATTCTAACATTTGTTTCTAGATCATGTGTTGGTCTGACAGAATAGCTGGACATGGATCATGTGTTGGTCCGACAACTCTGACGACTGTTCCGGGATCATGTGTTGGTTCGAGAGTTCTGACTTCCATTCCTAGATCATGTATTGGTCCGACAAAATAGCTGGTCCTAGATCATGTGTCGGTCTGACAGCTCTGATGATTAAGTGGCTATATCTTTTCATCTCTATATCTCTACATAAGTTGTATACATGTGTGAGTTGAGTTAGTGACTTCTATGTTTTCCTCTTGATTGAGATGGGTTAGTTGATAACTTAGGTATATGTACGGGCATATACCTAAGTAATGGATATCCATTGATTTCATACATTGTGGTTTATCCTTGTTGTATTTTGTGAGACCTTGAGGGTCTCGGGGTCCCTACTGAGTATCGTTATACTCACCCCTTCACGAGTTATGCCCGCACCTCATTGTGTCGGAGGCAGACAAAGGACAACGCTGACTAAGGCTGAGAAGCACGATTGGACGGTACCCGAAGGTGGACCTTACGATGAATTGGAACCCTGAGGTAACTGACGGACATGGAGTGCTGAGGAGGCCATATGTTCCTACCCTTCAGGTAGGAACTCAGGAGGATGACCAGTAGCCACTATTCTTTTTCATTTGTACTTGTTTTTTAGTTGTACTTGCACTTTCTAGTTGGGATTGTATTTCTTGCCCCTTTACTTTTCAGCACTCTTTTTAATTCAGCTTTACTTATCATTTAATTTCAGCTCATACTCTATTGTGTGTGTGTTTTATATTTATAAAGGCAATTCCTTTCTAGTTTTAGGGACTTACGCCTTTGGTGCTAGTTTCCAGACCCTAGCCTATGGAAGGCGAGTTTGGGGTTGTCAAGGCACGGGCCTTGGGGGACTGGTCCTGACAAATTGGTGTCAGAGGAGTCAGTTGTACCACAAAACATAGGACTCTGATATTTTCTATGAAGCAATAGTGTTAAGTGTAGTGTGTGTGGTTTTCAGTTCAAGGAGTCCAGTGTTGGTGCAGCAGCAGACGAATCCAGACAACATGACCCTGACTTCTGGTTTTCGACTCAGTGCACAAAAACACTGATTGCATGTGTGTTCTCTTTGTGATTTCTTAAGTCAGCTCAATAGGTATAATATTTTGACAGTGCCACATCTGTTTCTTTTAGGATGCCTCCACGCAGACATCCAGTTAGAGTTCCTAGAGTTGTACCCACTGATAGCCCACTGAGCGACGAGGCTCCATTGTTGGGATCTCTTACTATGTTGGCACCTTCAGGTGGTGTACCAGCACCACCACCACCCATTAGGATGTAGATACCACCATCCACATTAGTGGATGATGCATGCCTACTGAGTTCATTGCATGAGTTCCAGCAGCAGAGGCCTCTATGGTTTTGAGGTGAGATTGATTCCCCCACAGCTGAGTACTGGCTGGATGAGATTGCTAGAGCTTCCCGTCCAGTTGAGACACTAGTAGAGCAGACGGTGATCTTAACTACTAGCGTTTTTCAGTGAGTGACCATAAGTATGGTCTTCTTAGTGATCAGGATTCATTATGTGGACCGTTTCCTAAGATAGTACATTCGGGTAGTGTGTCAGCTATACCATTACTCGTTGGTCAGCAGTTACAACTAGTGGTACCGGTAGAGGACCTATGTAGGTTTAGTGCCTTACACATGTTTCAGCATCAGATTCCCCTCAGGATCTGAGGCGATCTCGACTCACAAGCGGCTGAGGACTGGCTTGAGGTGGTGGCTGCGAGTTCTCTAGAAATTCTACAGCTTCGGCAGGACATCATCTCAATAGTTGAGTATTCATCGAGGCATACTGATCTTTCCTAGTACTCGATGAATATGATACGATCAATTCTTCAGGGATCTAACTTCCGAGTGAGGTGTGTTTAAAGGACATCTGAGCCAGAACTATTCCCTTATGCATTCCTACTTATGTTAGGGTTCTAAAGAGACCTTTTTTGGTTGAATGTTCTTTGGATGAGCGGATGAAGCCCGTGAATGTTAGTAGTGGGAAAGAAGAGAACTGGCACTATTCATAGAGACGTGGGCATGTAAAAATGTTTCAGAAAGAGGATGTGTTAGTGACAGATGAATCTGGAAGGTAGTAGATGTGGAAGAAGAGCTATGAGAGAATCATGTGGTGGTGTACAGTTCGACATGTTACAACCGCCCCCTTTTCATGGACATCGCCAGGCTCAGGGAGCAGGAGGACAGGGGAAGAGATTTGTTGCATGCGGGCAAAGAATGTGACCCAAGTGATCTAGGAATGATTCATGGTATAGTATATGTCTAATACTAGCTGTCGTATCAATATATATAGGTAACAATCATTCCTTCCTTCCAAGAATCTGGTCCCGGACCTAGAGTTTCCAGTTAAACCATTGACATGACCCTCACATCTGGAGATACATTTGTGAGGAGACATGATAATAACATTTATTCCGATGGTGTGATCTTCCCTATGAGGTGAGAGTTTCAGTTGGAACCTCTTGGTGGCAGTGTCGAGGCCTTACGATGTTATTTTGGGTTTGGACTTGACATCCACAGTTCACACAGATATTGACTGTATTAGGAAAAAAGGTTGTGGTTTATATACAATGATGGGATGGGGTTCTCCTTGGTTAGTGAAATGGAAATACCATGAAACATAGGATGGACTCATGTATAAGAGGGTGCAGTCGATCACTCATGAGTCAGCCAGACTTACCTTTGTGCCAGACTTCTCCAGAGTTGCAGCACCACTATCAGCCTTGGTGAAGAAGGGGAAACCCTTTTTGTGGTTGGAGAGATGCCAACAAGGATTTCAGGAGCTGAGGGAGAGGCTGAATAGTGTACCAATCTAGAGGATTCTAGAGGAAGGCATAGGGTACATTGTTTATTGTGACGCATCAGGGACCAGACTCAGATGTGTCTTGATGCAGGACTGAGCAGTGATCACATATGGTTCTCGGTAGCTGAGATAGCATGAGAAGAACTACCCTACCCATGAACTAGATTTAACAGCAGTGGTCTTCACTTAGAATATGTGGCGGCACTATCTTATTGGTTAATGTTTTACGATATACTCTGATCACAAGAGCCTCAGGTATATCTTCTATCAGAAGGATATGAACCTGAGACAGTGATGTTTGCTTCAGTTCCTCCAGGACTATGACTTCATGATAGTCTATACTCCTTGGATGGGGAACGTTGTAGCAAATGAAATAAGTTAGAGATCTGGTATATAGATGTTAGGTGAGGAGACAGAGAAGCTGGCTGCTTTACATATATCCTTTTTGGATAGAGATGGATCAACCATCCTTCAGTATCTTATAGTCACTCCACCACTTCTTCAGTGAGTCAGGGAGGTGCAGAAAGGGGAAGCTTACTACGAGACACGATGTTCTCAGATATCCACAGGATAGACACCTGATATATTTTCTGAAGGTGGGGAATACGTCATCCTCTTTTTAGGACATACTATAGTGCCAATGCCACTTCAGAAGGAATTGTTTAGGGAGTTTCACACATCCCCTCAAGAAATACATCCAGGAGTTGCGAAGATGTACCAGGACCTTCGAAAAAAGCAATGGTGGGCAGGTATGAAGAAGGAAGTAGAGGAACTTGTCTCTCAATGCCTCACTTGTCAGTACGTGAAGGTGGAGCATCAGGTATAAGTATGCTTGGTTCAGCCATTAGAGGTCCCAATGTGGAATAAGAATGGGATATCTAGGGACTTTGTGACGGGTCTTCCATGTACATCCAGGGGACATGACTCTATTTTGATGATCGTCGACCGACTCAACTAGTCGGCCCAATTCCTACTCACAATAGATGGTATGACCTAACACAGAGAAGGCACCGATTATCTAGGAGCAAATGAAAACTACACAGATCCTACAGAAGTAGTATGTGGACAGGAGATGGAGACCTCTGGAGTTTGAGGATGGAGACCACGTCTTCCTTTGGGTATCAACTCGACGAGGTCTACATAGATTTGGTCTATGATGAATGTTATCTCCAAGATTCATCGTACATTTTCTGGTCCTCAACAGGGTTGGTGAGGTGGCATACCACTTAACTCTTCCACCTCAGTTACACCAGGTGCATGATGTTTTCCACATATCCTAGCTGAGGAGATGCGTTCATGACCCTTCCCACATCATCGAACATGGAGAGCAGGATGTTGACAATCGGGAAACTTTTATGGAGGTTTCAGAATATATTGAGGATCAACAAGAGTGGGTCCATCGTGGATAGTTGATACCTCTGGTGCACGTTCGCTGTCAGAACGAGATCCTCCAAGAGAGCACATGGGAGTGAGAGGCTCAGATGCGTGCTCGGTACCCTCACCAGTTCCCTTAGTTGTGAGTTGTGGATTACGGGGACATAGAGACCTAAGGTGAGGAGAATGTAAATACCCGGAATTTCTATGTAATTTTTTTTAATTAAATGGGAATTTTACAGGTCCGCGGAATCTGACGGTGCGTGAGTCCGAGGCCCGGAGTGCCCAGAATGATCCATCGAAGTTTTTGTTAAGGTTATGTTAATCCATGTAAGCAGTTTTCCAGAAAAAGTTGAATAACTCTTAAATGGTAACTCAGATTAGAAATATGAGGGCACCATTGCTCTCAAGATGGAGGGTTTACCCTTGGTGTGACTTAAGATTAGTCGGAGCGGGCATCCTTTGAGAAAACCCAAAAATGGCATAATCGTAAATAAAATAATTAAATTTATTTATTTATTTTTCAAATGCATATAACAAAAAAACGGTAACTCTGATTTCAAATCTGAGACCACCACTGAACTTTTGAGTGTATGCTTTCTTTATGCAGATACTGACTTTGGCCGGCGCGGGCCACCAAAAAATGTCAGTTTTTGGCCCCAAATAAAATAATTAAGTGAAAATTATTTTATTGTAAAATTCATAACATCTAAAACATAACATGAATAGAAAATCTGAGTGTACTGTTGTGTTTGTTGAGGCGTTTTTCACCTAGGAAGGGCCTAACCTCGACCAGTGTGAGTCAAGGGTGACTGATAATAATTTTCCAAACTTTTTTCAGGTATGTTTAGTAAACGTGCAAGAGGCATTTTGTAACTTTGGATCCGGTGATCGGAATTGAAATATGAGGGCATCGTTGAACTCAGATCACTTGTATTTTCTTAATGAGACTTTCACCTTGACGGCAGTTGGTCGAGATTAAAAGTTAGTTTTTTGGTTTTTATAAAACTAATTAATAAAATAAAGTGAGCTCACAATTTATTTTATTTTTAGCCACCATGTGGAGGTTGGGTGGTTAAAACATCCTCAAGGGAGTTGGAGGTGGGGCCACCGCACCTTAACCTCTCATAAGAGTTTATTGTGGTGGGGCCCACCCAAACTCAACCTCTAATGTGAGGATAAATGAGGTGGGGACCACAAGGGGCTTAAATCCCATATTAATGTGAGGTGAGGAAAACCTCTCAACTCCCCTCATTAATGAGGGGACAGCCTCTTGGAATCCTCCCATTAATTAAAGCCAACCCACCTCTTAAATTGCTCCATCGTAACTTTATTGGTTTGCTACTTTTAATTTTAAGTAACCACTTCGTTGAAATTTAGGCAGGTTCCTAATAAATGAACTGTCATAAATTCCAACAATCGTTACCTACCTACCTCCCTCTCATATTTAAAGGATTCTTGGGGGGAGGTTTTGGGATGGATTAACCAAGCGACGAAATGCTGGAAAAGTGACGCGACACCCAACACTTTGCGGATTAGGCCTTCTCTAACGAAGAACGAAGAACGCCGACCTTCTTCGACTTCTTCCTCGGACACCTAATAACATGAAGCGTCATCAACGAGCCGAAACATCTCGGGTTTGGAAGTTCTTGGAGGACGCGATGAATGATAATCCTCTAAATCTTCTTCTGTAACTCCGTAAATGAACGAAGAACGAGGAATCAAAGGTAGGGGTTTAATTTTATCGAAGTATGATCTTTTCCTATGTTGTTCCTTTCTCTCAAAATTAAGAATGAGGGTTATTGTGATTCATACTTGTGGGCCTCTTAATACCACCCTAAACGCGGAAGTTGCAGGCCAAATAAACATGGCCCAACCCCCTCAGTCGATCTTGTTTATGGTAATCTACGTCATGGAAACGAAGAAATTAGTCAACGGAATGATGAAGGCAACGGTCGTGCCACACGTAGCCTCCACGAATTGTGCCTCCTACGCGACTCTCTAACAGGATCGGTTCTCCCACCCCAGGCCGAACCGCGCCGCCCGCTGGCCCAAGACGCGCCGGCTCTCAACCGTCGTTGTCCTTCTGTGGCCTCTAGTGCACCCCTCCAGCCTTCCTGCGGCCTCTCACGTGCCCTTCTCGGCTTGCATGTGGCCTTCAACGTGCCCCGTCGGCATACCCACAGGCTCCAGCGCGCCCCGCTTGCCACCCAGTGGCCTCCCACATGCCCTTCCTGGCCTACTCACGGCCTTCAGCGGGTCCCGTCTACCTACTCGCGGCCTCCAGCGCGCCCCACTGGCCTGCTCGCAGCCTTCAGCATGCCCTTCTAGCCTGCCCATGGCCTCACTTGTTCCTTGACCAGCCGCCCCACCAGCCTACCCAGCTCCCGGCCGAACCAGTCGGGCCTTGCTGGCCTGTGGTGTCCTTCACGACGTCACTGGCCGAACCGGCTCGGCCTTCCAGGATGAGTCACCTAAGCCACACCCCTCGCGGCACTGGACGAACTAGCCCCTAGCAACTGAGTTGAGCCGCCTACTTGGCAACCACTAGGCCGAATCGCCCCCGTAGTCCGCTGGGTTGGGCCCATCTCACCGGGTCAAACCTAACGGGCTGACCCACCCAACGGCCCGGGTCAGACCCAGTGGGTCTAACTGGGTCGACACGACCGGGTCAGCCTATACTGGTTTGGGCTGAGTCAGTCAGACTTGGTTGGATGAGACAAGGGCCCACTACCGACCCCGATACTTTCTTTGACCATATCTTTTTCACCAGACATCCGTTTGACGAACCGTCTATGGCGACGAAATGCTTGGAGAGAGAATATTCTTTCTTAATACCCCTATTGAGGTTTGTACATAGTTGGTGTATGGTTGGATTGGATTGAACCTAAATCCAACCGGGCCCTTGGAATAGAAATTCAATAACTCTCAGACTGGGCGTTCGGTTGACGCACCGTCCATCGCATTGAGGTTATTATGGGAATACATATCTATTGGATACATCAACTTGGGACATGGTGTCAGTTTATGTGTCAAAACATGTCTTGAAGAGCAGACCCTCCCAAAATCGTGTGTGCTTTTTGAAAACCCTGCGAATGGTTGTGCACTTTTGACTGTTCCTGGATCATGTGTTGGTCTGACAATTCTGATCATTGTTCTAGATCATGTGTTGGTTTTAGAGTTCTAAATATTTTATTGGATCATGTGTTGGTCTGAAATAATAGCTGGACCTGGATCATGTGTTGGTCCGACAGCTCTGACTACTGTTCCAAGATCATGTGTTGGTCCGACAGTTCTGACTTCTATTCCTGGTTCCTGTGTTGGTCCGACAGAATAGCTGGTCCTGGATCATGTGTTGGTCCAACAAATCTGATGATTCAGTGTCTATATATGATCATTTATATCTATCTGCATATGTTGTATACATGTGTGATCCGAGTCAGTGACTTCTGTTTTTTCTTCTTGATTAATATGGGTTACATGATAACTTAGGTATATGTATGGGAATATACCTAATTAATGGATATCCATTGATTTCATACTTTGTGGTTTGTCCTTTTTGGATTTTGGGAGACCCCGAGGGTCTCGAGGTCCCAACTGAGTATCGTTATAATCACCCATGCACGGTTATGCCTACACCTCGTTCTATCAGATGCAGACAACGGACAGCACTTACTGAGGCTGAGTAGCTGGACTGGACGGTACCCGTAGGTGGACCTTACGATGAGTTGGTACACGGATATGAATGACAGATGTGTACTTCTGTGGAGGACATATATACCCACCCTTTAGTTTTGAACATCATAGGATGACCAGTAGCTTCTTTTCTTTTTCAGTTGTATTTTTTTTAGTTGTACTTTCACTTTCTAGTTTGGATTGAATTTCCAGCCCCTTTACTTTTCAGCACTCTTTGGTTTTAAGCATTACATTGCATTTAATTTCAACTCATACTCCATTGTGTACGTGTTTTCAGTTGATAAAGTCAATTATTTCCCAGTTTTAGGGGTTACGCCTTTGGTGCTAGTCTCCAGCCCCTGGCCTATGGGAGGCGGGTTTGGGGTTGTCACGACACAGGCATCGGGGTACGGGTCCTGACATAAATATGCCTTCTGAAATCATATTTATATCACTCTTACAAGTGTAAAAATAAATATGATGAACTTCTATTATAGTTTTATGGAGAACATAATCATTACCTAATAAATTTAAGAGCTATACCTGGATCAGTTGATCATAATCAACTTACAAGCACAATAAAAGGCATAATAACAGAAATTACATCATTTCCTTCATTAAATAATTAAAATATATTGTTTAACCCATAATAAGATTACCTTATTAATTATTTCATTTACAAAATAAAATATATGATTTGTATCTTTAGGAATATGGAAATAGATGATAATAATTTTGAAAATAAATCATAATGATATTTAAAATGACTTTTTATGGTAACATGTCCACTACGACATGATAAATTTTTAATCAAATTATAATTGAAGGGTATAAATTTAATGACTTTCTAAAAACATCAATTTTTATGTAATAATTATTAAATACATCCACATGTTTCTTTATATACCACATAATTTATTAAAAGTTTTCAAAATAACTTAAGTCTCAATGAATGGGAATTCAAAATGAAAACCCCTTACAAAAACTTTGACCCCTCACATATGATCTTTATCCTCCATAATAAAAAAATATTTTTTATTATTTATTTTAATAATAATTTTTTTCATGATTATTTATATTTTTATTTCATTTATTTCCATATAATATTAAATTAATCAATCAATTGAGTTCACATCAGACGTTATGTTGATATTCGGCTCATATACCCAAAAAATAATTTGTGTAGGTTGGCTATATTCAAAGATTTCATTACTCTGTAATCATTAAAATAATAATAATAATGATTTCATTATCCTTTTTAAATTAATTTTTTGAAAAAAAGAAATATGGTTAATAAAAAGGAATTAGTTTACAATTATGGAGACGACCTATTGTTGGCATTAATGAGTAAAAATTTCACTTTTTTAAATAACATGGGAGAATTATTTTCTATATCATTTTATCTTTATATAAATATAATTATATTATTAATATCATATTATATATATAAATACACTTTTATATACCATTTTTTATTTAGAAATTCATTAATGTATTTTATCTTCTGGTTTGATGTGGGGGTTTATTATTATACAGAATCATTCACATATAGATTAGCATTTGATTATCATTCATAGAACAACCCAAAATTTCCAACATACATAAATTTGTATGAAACTACCTTCCAAAGTTTAGTGGTTAGTTTGGGTTTTCGACTCAATGATTCTTAGGAGCTCTAATTAGTCGATAAGGTGATAGGTCAGGCTCATCACATTCTTTTGGGTAGAAATAATGCATACTATGGGACTCTCTTATTGATTTATTATATGTTCAATAATATCTTCCAAATATCTATATGGGATATATTTCCCTAATAAAATGATCATAGGGTAAGTCGTTTTATATAAAAAGAGATGGGGTCTTGTTGCTTAATCTATCTATATGTATGCAAGGTTCTTTTATCCATTTTCCTTTGATGGGTATCTTCTTATATGATGAAGTCGTATAACCCAAATACTAGAGTTTTTATTATCCAGGGTGGCTGTAAATATTTTTAGGATGGATGGGTCCATTATGAGACATCCTATGTATCCTGTTTTATAAGATGAATCAAAACCCACATAGTTCATTAAACACAAGTAGTTTAAAATCATAAAAACATGATATTTATGTTGGAACAAGTGAATTAGGTACCGAGATCGAGCCTTAGGGAGGAATTCTACGTATCCTGGTTATATCATGAATAAGAATTTTTATAGTTCAATCATGCAATTTGTACTTCACTTATGTTAGATACCCAAATGTGCTGGGTAAATATATCACACCACTGAACAAGGATTAAACAATGTGTTTCTTTTAACGGTGGAGATACATGATGCCAATGATGTGATTATTGTAACTCACCGATCCCTTGTGGGAACTAACTCATGTGATAAAAAAGGGAAATAATGTAATTATCCTACTTGCATATAAGAGTAGAGATTACATGCTGGAATAACCCATTGTATTTTAAATATAGGGCTCGGTCAATCAGAATCTATCCTACATATCTAGTTTATGGAAGGAATCGATGTCATTGTAATTAAGTTATTTCTCAATCCATTGGTGGATATAGAAGGATCATCAATCAATGGGAGAGATTGATCCCCAATGGTTGTAATGTAAGAGATATGGTTGGACACACAAAAAATTGTATTCCCAATTGAGATCATTCCTTAGGAAGGCATCCTACATGTCCTGGTTGTGGTATGAATTAGCATTCTCGTGGTTATGAAGTCCTTGGATGTCTTCTTGACCTTGTTTGCTTTTCTGCCTAACATGCATAGATTGTCTTCCGGACATACCTTGATTTTCTTCTTGACATGTCATAGAATATCTACCTGAAATTTCCAATGATAATTACATGACCCATTTGAGTTGTATCGGAGACATCACATGATCTGAATGGAATATCTAGAGGTCATCGTATACACAAGGCTGACATTTCCAGAGGACATCACAAGACATGGCTGGTATATCCTTGTGTCCATCGCATGACCTTGCTGACATGCATGGGGGTGACGCCAGATTTATCTAAATTGATTGGTTTCCATAATGGATGATAAATGGTATTATTGGTGGATTTTTTGATAGTATTTTTAAATATTGGGAGTGTGTTGCCTAACCTGGATGACTTTTTTGGGAATCATTGTGAATGCATGCTAACAGGTCGAGGGATATAATAATGTCCAGATAACATACTCGAAGGATCTCATGAAATATGGCTATGTCAAATTAAGGACGTCATTATATCCATTTTTCATTCCTTGGTGGCATCATGATACTTAGCTTTGATGTACTGGTGCCAACGTATGATCTGGGTGACGTGTCTGAATTAAATCGCAAGGTATGGATGGGGAGCCATAGGGTTTTTTGAGACTAGGGTGGCATGATTGGGGGCTACCAAGTGACTCACTTTGACAAGTCTATAGGAAATCATAAGATCAAAATATATACCAAAAGATCTTCATTTTATCTGGGTGACATTCCCTAGTGTTTCTTCATAACCATTGTGGTTCACATAAGTCTCACATATTTTTAGTCTTAGTAGATGATATTTATTTCTTATTCCATATAATTTTTCAGTGTTAGACTGTATAAGTATCACATGATTGATCAAATATGAAGTATTTCCTACACAGACGCCACTGGGATTCCATTACATGATCTATAAGTGTTCATGTGAAGTTCCATTGCATGTTGAATTTGATTTATGTTATTCCCAGGACTTTACCTTATAGAAAACCTTTCTGATCGGGAGATTAGACACTTTGAGAAATCAACTCTAATTCGTGGGTTCACTAGTTCTAGGATCACATTATTCATTTTTTCCATTCATGGGTGGGGAATGTATAGGTTGCAGCACCTTGATTATTCAATACCTTACACAATGCATAATGCACAAATCAAGGATGAATTCGGTGGAGGTCATTGATGTCATTCATATTCATAAGGTCATATTGTAGGTCATTCTGGGGGAATCACATGATTAATAGTGACCTAATCTCCACCATATCAACACTTTATTGAACTATATCCAATTAATGGTGTCTTTGGAAATTAACAAGATATACCGAGGTACTTCAATATTGGTGATCATACATGTATATGGAATTTAAAAACACTAGGATTCATGTTCAAATGATTTTGTATGATATTTGATTCCTTTTATTAGATATTTAGTGATATAATAGTGGATCTCCAAATGGCATTCTCAAGATCATGTCTTCAGATAGACGAGTTTTTTGGGGACTTTCTGAGTGCACGAGCACATCATAAGAAGTTTCAGGAATCAAGAGGTTCCCTCCTTTTCATGTTTATTTCCTTCTATTATTTTTCAAAGGCTTAGGGATCTTGTGAGATTGCAAAAGCGTTCTCTATGATAATCTATCTCCCCATCGGTGATGCCTCGTATGAGAAAAAAGTTTTTTATGGTGATGCTCAATCATTTAATGGACAAACGCTTAGGTTTTCCTTTTAGAGATGAAGGGGCAGAGAAGAACCTATTGTACATGTCTAGAGCCCATTTCATGGTGAGAATGAAATGTTATTGGGCACTCGCACTATGAAGTGGACATGTCTCCATGGGAATTCGGTGTCTCGAGAACTGTATAGGGAATGTCTCAAGATGTTTATGACCATAAGATGATTCCTCCTTTTAACCAATTTATTTACATTTTTATTTTTAAAGGGCCTGGGGTTTATTGAATATTATTGATTTTAATATAAGAAAATAATTATCTCCATTAGTGATGTGTCACGTGACCAAAAAAAATTCATTTGGCGACTCATGAGAATTATCATGGTCATACACTTCTGCTTGCTTTTTTGAGCCAAAGGGGGATAATAGGACAACCTAGACATGTTCGAATACATTCATGTTAAGGGGTCACATGCCTTTGGGATATTGTGTGATAAAGAGTGAACTTCATTGGGGATTATAGAGATTCTCAAGATATGCATGGGTAAATCACATGACTTTTAATACAACAATAGGCTCCCACATTTTTTTCCATCACTATTTTCAATGGATTTTTGGGTGGATTGTCAGGTTCCTACCACCATCCAAATGTTGTGACTTATGGTTTCTCTTCTAACATCCACCACATTATCACTAATTTTCTGATTTCCTTTAGATTAGTTGATGTAATTTTCAAAGGGTCTTTGTAGGATCTGTTGTAGGTCATTAGTTCAAGATTTTATATCTTAGTAGTCATATTTTTCATTGAATTCCCATGTTAATGGTCTATTCATGGCATGAGAATCAAGGCTGTGAGCACTTTTATAATTTATTTAATTCGACCTTTTCATTATTATATGGTGTAAAGGGGGTATAACGTAGGGTTCAACCTTGAATTCAACAAAAATGAAATATTTAACACATTAATTTAATGATAACACACCACAAGGGTTGTTATAAACATTTTGAACAATGTTTAAAATAGGCCTCTAATGTGTAGCTTACCTATTAGGGTGGAATGATCAAGGCGATCAACCTAAGGGTTTGATTTTACACTATCTTTTGTTGAAAAAGGGATGGTATGGATTCCAATTTTATTTAATTCAACAAATTACAGGCATCACCAGAGGCTTTTGTGTTGAAGAATAATGGAAAATTCAATAAGATGAAATGAAACATGGGGAAAGAGTATAAACAACCAACCTTAGCCTCATATTTCTTCCTTCATCTTGAAATGAACTTTGATTTGATCTAGATTAGAAGAAATAGAAGAAAATTTAAAATTCCCTAAAAGTGGGGAAAATTAACTTTCGCTGAGATAGCCTAATAGATTGGATGAATAACTTTGAAAAGAAGGGGCATGAATTTATCTTCCCATTGGATAAAATTATGAGAAAAATAGAATCTAAATGGTGGTTTAGTCTTATTCCATAGAAAAATGGGAGGGAGGGATTCATTTGAGGGAGGAGAAGGATAAGCCATTGAAGGAGAATTTTAGAAATAAAAGAAAAGGTTTAAAATATTTCATGTGGTAGAAAATGAAATTTAACACTCAAATATAAGGATTTAGTGTTTGGCCACATGATTAGCTATTCTGTGCTCTAATCATGCACTACTATCTTAATTAAAGGGTCACCATGCATGGTTAAAATCATGATTTATCTTACCATGCATAAATTGTGAGAAATCAATATGTCAAAATATTCAAGTGTCTATTGAATCCATGAACCAAGAGTCGCATGGTTGTAGAAAAATAATGTGGCCCTACTTTCCCACTGTTTGCGACAACACTATTTAGGGAAATCATACAGGGTGGGATGCAATGTCATTACTAACCGTGTAACCCAATTTACACAATCAAATTTTGATTTAATAGGATTTGACCAAAACTCAAACACATCCAAAACTTCCTCTACATTTATATGGGTAATTATTTGGTCCAAATGAAAGAATTAAAAAAACAAATGGTATATACCTTTTAAAATAGTTGGGACATAAAAACCGCCCCTCATTGAGACTACTCATCCCTGAGTTCCCCTTCTGAGCCTAGAGAAATATCATCAGAGTATAGTTTCATCCACTAGCATCTATATTAGCTTTGTTCCCCCAACTATATTCCTACAAGAATCTATACTATAATATAACATAGACTAGAGGAACCGACCTGCCTCAAAGATCTATCATCCTCCAACAAACGAAATGTATGGGATGCTCCTCGAAGGACACATCCACCTCTAGCTCAATATCATAAGGGTCAAACAAATGAGATGGGTCTAGATGATATTGTCAAATATGTGATACATGGATGATTTCATGAATGGCATGGTAACTCTAAGGTATAATAAACTGATCTGTTATAAGACCAACTATCTATGTGATCACAAATGTCTTGATATATCAAGTTGATAACATGCACTCTTTCCTGATTCATCTATGACCCAATCTTAGTGATACATGTATAAATGTTTGATGTCCCTCCACTAACTCCAATGGATTGCAATGATAATCGGTATAATAATTCTTCCGAGATTGAGCTATAGACATAAGAATCTGAATCAACTTTATGTTCTCTGAAGTCTCCTATATTATATGAGGACCCTGTAGAGATACCTCACCATCCTAATGTCGAGATACAGGTGAACGAAAAATTCAACCAAAGAGTTACTCATATCGATTCATCAATATTTTAACAATAAAGATATCCTTTAGTAAAACTCAAGAAGGGGGATATACTTTTCCCACATACCTCCAACATCAATGAGACATGTATTTCCATTAACATATGTATCGTCTCCCTGGACTTAATTTTGGTTAGAGGGTGGTATTATGTACTCAATATCACTTGTGTACCTATTTCCATTTCCAACCCTTGACCATACCATGATGTAAAATATAAATATATGTCCAAAATTATATAATAGTGAACACTATGAATTCTATCAATATTTCAGATATACATCCATCCTAGATCATTAACAGAGAAGGTCTATCTGATCAATATAAAGTGTGAAACCTTAGTCAGTCTATCAAAAATCACACATAATGCATCACTACATCGATGGGATATTGATAAGACATTCTTGGATTCCATGGTGACAATGTTCCAAATCAATTCAAGAATAGATAGAGGTTGTAGAAGACTTGTAGGTCTCTAGTGCTCTACCTTATCTTTCTTATAGGTGGAGCACCGAGTGATGAATCCTATAATCATACTCTTTATACATGCCCACCAATATTGATGACTCATGTATCCCTGCATCTTGGAAACCCAAAAATGAACTTACCATATAGTGTAATGATTTCGTTTTGTCAAATCTTCCCTTATATTTGAAAGCACCCATACACATCCATAGAAGAGCATTGTCTCACTCACATCCATAACCCAACCAGGAGTTGGGTTCTCTCATATAACACTCTCCCTCAAGATTAGGCCTTCTGAATCATTTATCTGGCTCATCCAGACCCACTCCAGAGGGAGGACGCCACTACTAGAGCTACTAGAAATTGTTTCCGATGATTTTTTGAACATCAAGATGCATATAAAAGAACATAGTGATCAATTTTCCACTCACTTCTGGCCTTCATAATGGCTTGCATCTATATCTTTTCGGTCAAGGAATCTGATACAAAATAAACCATTCTAGCTGAGTAAGTATGATCAAATTCAGATGAATGGAGGTAATACATTAAACTACAATACCATGTATTAAAGTCTCATTTTGTGGATATATATTTGAGAATCTTATGATCTATGTATAAATAGAACTTCCCGCCCAACAGGTAGTGCCTCCAATATCATAGAGCATGGTCCATGACCAATATCATGAGGTCATGCATATGGTTATTATGATCATGGGGCCTAAACTAGAGAGACATGTATGATAAAACCTAATCAACTTATAAATGAATTTCACCCTACTTGATTCTTAAAAAATCACAGTAATCTGTATAGTTTCTTCTCAGGTCAGGAGGAATAATGATCAGTGCATATGTGAGTCTTCTCTTCAACACATGAAAATATCTATCACATGATTTAGTCCAATAAAATTTCAAACCATTCATGTTCAATCTCATAATAAGCACTTACAGACATGATAGGACCTAGATTAATCAAAAATAATATCAAGACATCCCTAATAATTTTTGTATATCAAATAAATTATTGGGATACTCCTAGGAAATCGTGAAGATCACCATCTCTAAATTAAGTCTAACTTCTTACTCGGATATTATGTGACCCATGAAGTGAACCATAATGATCTAAAAGTGGAATTTTTTATTATTTTAATATGTATTGTTCTCAATTATTATAATAAAAATGACCTCGAGATGATTTTCATGGGTCTATCTGGTGCATGTATATAGTAATATGTCATCTAAAAACACTACCCTAAATAAATCGTGATACTAGTGGAAAACTAGATTCATTAGATTTTTAAATAATATCGGTGTGTTCTAAAAATGAATGATAGGAAAAGATACTCATATAATCCATAACTACTTTAGAACATTGTACATGGTATGTCTGATGGCATTATATGCACTTGATGGTAGCCCGAACTCAAATTTATCATTGAGAAAATAGTTTATCCCTGTACGTATTTGAAGAGGGAATCTATATGAGTAAGTGGATTTTTGTTGATCAATGTGATATGGTTCAATTACTGGTAATCCATTCACAATATAAGGGTAAAATTAACCTTCTTGTAAATATGGTCTGGTAATACCCATGGCGATGTCCTAGGTAAAATTAAACCCTTATCCTCTAAGTTCTCATGCAGTTATTTCAGTTCTTAGAGCTTATTCAGTGCCATCCTATAGGGAGGAATGAACACTGGTTGGAACCATGAAGAATCATGATGATGAACTCTCTCTCTCTCTCAAGAGGTATGATAGATAAATTTTCATGGAAGACATTCCTAAAATGATCCACCATTGGAGGAAATTCCACAAGATACATTTCCTAGTCCCTCGTTAAGAGATTGATCATCTGTGCTATTAATCTTCTGAGATTGGTATGCTTGAGTTCATATTGAATGTCCAGGAGATCACAATCTTCATTATGTATATACATACTTCCCTCATTTGAGGTGAAAGGTACCAGATGGTGATAACAATCTGCGTAGGTTCTTTGAGCCATAAGTTAGTCCATGCCACGAAGGATGTTAAATCCAGTAATCTCAAAGACGAAGAATCTACATAGAAAATTGTACCCCCTATTTCAAGTGTGAACCTCGTACACTAGCATATAACAGCTGCTCGAACTCATAATGGTGTGTCAATGGTAATAACACCACTTGTGTACTGTATTACTAGACCCATATTTTCTATTGTTACAGTAGGAAGAAAAGAGTCTGATGGACATGTATAAAAAATGGATGAAATAAGAATATAGGATACGTGAATAGTACCTATTAAAATAGATGGACCTAGAGTATTATAATTTGGAATAGGTAACATATAGTATATATGGCTTGAACCAAATCCTAGAGACACTTTCTATGTAGACTGATAAGTTTCACTCTTTTGACATCGAAACTGTGAGGCCTGACTTCCTCGACCATGACCACCTAATAAAGGCAAAAATTATATATAAGGATGGTTTCATTATTTAAGTGGTGTCACTAATCATACACCTGATGGAGGTGCTGGTATATAACCCAACTAACTTGTAAAGAAAGGAAAGAATTGGAAAAATCACTATAGGTGACCCGTCACCTGTAAGCTAAACACTTAACTGGGTTCCTTGTACACTGCTTAATTTTATGGCCTATCTTAATGCACTGGAGACATAAAATGTTGAGTCAATAAGGTTTTCCTTATGACTTTTCCATTCCTTCTTGTTTTGAAAATCACAAACACCTTATCTTTAAGGAAAATTGCTTTTATAAGGAAATATGCTTTCTTAAGGAAAATTTCTTTTATAAGGAAAAATGCTTTCTTAAGGAAAATTGCTTTTATAAGGAAAAATGCTTTCTTAAGGAAAATCACTTTTATAAGAAAAATATATCCTTATCATATTTTCATTATTTTTCTTAAGTATGAAATTCAGATTCACTTTCTTGGAATCATTAAAACTGATAAAAAGCATTCTGTTTTAAGATTCGGTTCTGGACAAGAACTATAAGGAAGTTTCATTCCGAATTCCGGATATGAATTCTGACTAAAGTTCTATTCCAGATTCAGGATACGAATTCTGATGATGAATTCTCATTACGAATTCTAATGAAGAAATCTCATTCCGAATTCTCATTACGAATTCTGTTGACGAATTCTCATTGCGAATTCTAATGAAGAAATCCCATTCCGAATTCCCATTACGAATTCTGAAGAAGAATTCTCATTACGAATTCTGAAGAAGAATTCTCATTACGAATTCCAATGAAGAATTCTCATTACGAATTCTAATGAAGAAATCTCATTCTGAATTCTCATTACGAATTCTGATGACGAATTCTCATTACGAATTCTAATGATGAATTCTCATTACGATTTCTGATGACGAATTTCTATTCTGAATTCCTACTCTGAATTCTCATTCCGAATTCACCTATTAAACAGTATCTGATTATCATTGTTTTATACACTCTGAATTTATTCACTCCGAACTTTCACTCCGAAATTTCTATTCCGAACCTTTATGTTATAGTTTAAAACGATGTCGTACATTCTGTTACACTTACTTTGTTATAAAACGATGTCATCCATTTTGTTATAAACTAACCGTTGTCTAAGTGACACGTGTACAGGTCCCTCCGAACTTTAAACAAAATATGACCGTTGGAGAGGAGCCGACCTTACCTATAAATAGGAGCTCATTTGAAAAAGCTCGCAACGGATGGATGAACAATTTGTACTTTGTGCATACATGCTGTGGAAGTGATTTCTAGAGAGAGAGTCTCTTATAAACTCTCAAAGCCTCGTGCGACTCCGAATGTTGGTGATTACATTCGAGGGCTTCCGGGGATAGGAAGACAGAGGTGCCGACTACCTTAAAGATCGAGGGATTTCTTGTTGAGAAAGACAGAGGTTGCCGACTACCTTAAAGATCGAGGACTTCCTTGCTGAGGAAGACAGAGGTTGCCAACTACCTTGAAGTTGAGGGCTTGCGGGGATAGCAAGACAGAGACTCCGATCTTCGTATCGAGGGCTTACCCTGGTGTGGGTAAGACAGACTTGCTTGAAAGTATAAATCAAGGGACCTTTATCCAAGGTTGTTGGATACCCTTCTCTTTGGGTTAAAAGACTATTATCTTGTTACTAGTAGTATTACTACTTGTTTTATTCCGCTGTAATTTGTATCTTAAGGAAAGTATAACTTTATTATACTTCCTTACTTACTCTGATTTGTTTAGATTCTATACGCTTTAAGGTAGAATCTTATATTGTAACTTTTGTTAAGTTTCAATTTTCGGAACCATATTTCCGGAACCTACTTTTGGAATCTCCTTCCAAGTTTAGTTCGGTGTTAGAGGTGTTGTGAATTTACTTAGTTTAACTTTGTTAAACTTAGCCTTTCCTTTTCTTAAGGAAACTCTAGTTATTCATAACTAACTTTAAAGGTTCCAAAGGAATTTTTAAAGTATACAATTCACCCCCCCTCTTGTATATTGAGCATCTCATATTATATTTCGATCCTACAATTGGTATCAGAGGTTGGAAACCTCTTACTCTATACCATTCTTACATTTGGTATCAGAGCCAAGGTTACTGAAATACTTGTACTCACATACAAGTTTTTCTTGCTCACTTTTCTATTCCGAACATTGTCATTCCGATTTATCCATTCCGAACTTTTCTCATTCCGAACTCTTTGATTACGAACATTTGCTACTAACTAGTTTTTGTGTGAAAAGTTATTTTTAGTATGGCAGGAATGAATGTTGGATCTATTGACAATCTGAATCCTACAAGGCCACCTATCTTTGATGGTAATGATTATGAATACTGGAGAGATCGTATGAAGACTTTTGTTATCAATACTGGAGTAGATAACTTTGTCATGCTTACTGGTGACTATAAAATTCCTGACAAGGAAGTCAGAACCTTTACTAACCAGGAAAAGCAAGAATATCAACTCAACTATAAGGTACGCAATACTTTACTGTGTTCAATGACTAGAAATATATATAGCCAAATTTCTTCATGTGAAGCAGCTAACTGTATATGGAAGAAGTTAGAGGTTACACACTTTGGGACTTCTAAGGTGATTGAGACTAGAAGAGCTATGCTTAGAGCTGAATATCATGGCTTCAATTTTCCTTATGGAGAACCTATCTGTAAAGTTCAACAGAGGTTTATGACTATCGTCAACAGTCTACAATCTATGGGAGAAAAAGGTTTAGATGATGAAGCTCTTGTGGACAAGATTATTGATATTATGCCCAATGAGTGGGAATCCAAGAGAACAGCTATAGATGAGAACAGGAAGGTTACTCAAATTACTCTTGATGAATTATTTGGAACTCTTCTACAACATGAGACAAGAATGAAGAGAGATGCTGACAACATCAAGAAGAAGAATGGAAATGGAACAGTTGCTTTTACTTCAACTTCAAATCAGATGAAAGCTAAGACTCCTGAGAGAGTTACCAGATCCAAATCTAAGAAAGTCATTTTCCAATCCGAATCTAGTGAAAGTGAAGTTTCAGAAAATGAATTAGCCAATCTTGCTCGAAGGATGAACAAGATAGCTGGACGGAGAAACTTTCAATCCAAGTATAAGAAGAAGGATAGGAAAGATAAGAAAGATGGAGAAGTTACTTGTTATGAATGTAAAAGAACTGGACATATTAGACCAGATTGCCCTATGCTCAGAAAGAAAGAAAGGAAGGAATGACATTCAGACAAGAACAAGAAGAAGTATTACAAAGCCAAAGCTAAGAAAGTTCTGAAAGCTAATGACACCTGGAGTGCCAGTGGTGGTGACTCTTCAGATGAATCTTCTGATTATGAATCTTCAGGACAGAAGAATCTTGGTCTTATAGCCAGATTACCTATTGAAAATCATTGTCTTATGGCTAAGGTACGAAATGCTGAATCATTGACTAATGTTTCCTTAAATCCTAATGATAGTAAGTATTATAACTCTTCTGATGAAGAATCATCTTCTGATGAGGAAAATACTTTACCTACTTTTGAAGAAGTCTCTAGGTTTGCTGAACTTCTTGAGATTGAGAATTCCAAACTCAACAAGAAACTTGATAAGGCAAATTCTAGGAATTCTATTCTTACTAAAGAGATATCAGATCTTTCTAAAGATCTTGATAAGAAAAATGCTGATTTTGAAAATATTTCAAAAAATCTTGAGGAAGTAAGTTCTGAGAAGAACAAACTTGCTAAAGAGTTAGAAAAAGTAATTTCTAATAAAAATGTTTTCGAGCCTAACTCTAGCTCCAAAACTAATGATTTTGAGGATAAAAACTTGGTTGTAAAACTCAAGTCCGAAATTTTTTCCTTAAAGAAGTGTTTATCAAACTTTACCCATGGTAAGGAAAATTTTGATAAGATGTATTCTCAAATACGACCTTTAAGAAATAAATCCGGATTTGGTTATACCCAAGCAAAATCTGTTTTTAGCAACAATTATTTTGTTCCTCAAAGTGCCCCATTTTGCACTAAGTGTCAATGTGGTGGCCACTGGGCAAGAAATTGTTCCTTAAACAAAACCCAATCCTTAGGTTTTCATAAAGCTTATTTTTCTAAGAAAATGTGGGTACCAAAAATTTTATTGTCTGGAAATCTCGGATCCAAACAAGTTTGGATTCCGAAAGTCTAACTTTGTTCTTAATTTCAGGAAAATAAAGAATGTTCCAGCAACAATATTTGGTACATGGATAGTGGATGTTCCCGGCATATGACTGGTAACAAAAGCTTTTTTGAAAAGATTATCAAAACAAAAGGAGGAAAGGTAACTTTCGGAGACAATGCTAAGGGAGAGATTGTTGGTATTGGTAATATAGTTCTTTTGGGTAAAACTATGATTTCAAATGTTCTTTTTGTTAAAGGTCTTAAGCACAACCTCATTAGCATAAGTCAGTTATGTGATGAAGGTTACCTTGTGAATTTTAGGAATGATAAATGCTTAGTTCACAATTCCAAGGAAGAATTTATTCTCTCAGCCAATAGGCAAGAGAATGTTTACACCTTAAACTTAGAAGACCTAAGAAGACAAGATTTACCTTGCCTAAGTGCAATGGAAGATCATTCTTGGTTATGGCATAGAAGATTAGGACACTGTAATCTTAGAAACCTATGTAAACTCTCTAAGAAGAAACTTGTTAAGGATCTACCGGAGCTTAGATTTGATTCTTCTAAAGTTTGTGATCCTTGTCAATATGGCAAGCAACATAAATCTAGTTTTAAGTCAATCGGTGAAGTCTCAACAACCGATGCATTACAGTTGGTTCATATGGATCTTTTTGGTCCAACACAAACTGGAAGCATTGGAGGCAAATACTATGTGTTTGTTCTAGTTGATGATTACACTAGATTTACTTGGGTCTATTTTCTAGCAAGGAAATCTGAAGCTTTTTCCTATTTCAAAAGTTTTAGAGCTCAAGTTAAAAATGAGAAAAACCTTCCATTGAAAACTATTCATAGTGATCATGGAGGAGAATTTCAAAATTCAGATTTTGAAACTTTTTGTAGTAAGAAAGGTATTACTCACAACTTTTCAGCACCTAGAACTCCTCAACAGAATGGTGTAGTTGAAAGAAGAAATAGAATTCTTCAAGAAATAACTAGAACCATGTTGAGTGAATATTCTATTGCTAGACATTTCTGGGCTGAAGCTGTAAGTACTGCTTGTTATACTATAAATCGAGTTTTGATTAGACCTTTTCTTAATAAAACACCTTATGAGTTATGGAATGGTAGAAAACCTAGACTTTCCTACTTCAAGGTTTTTGGTTGCAAAGTATTCATTTTGAATACTAAGGATAACTTACATAAATTCGCACCAAAATCAGATGAAGGAATTTTCTTAGGTTATTCCACAACCTCTAAGGCTTATAGAGTTTTTAATAAAAACACTTGTACTGTTGAGGAAACAGTACATGTAAAATTTGATGAATCAGATCCTTTTGTTTTTAAAACCTCCCAACCTACATCCTCAGATGTGTTTTCAAAAACTGATTATCAACCTTTGATAGAAGAACCTTCTGATAAGGAAATTGTTCCAGAAGATACTTCTGAAACATTCACCCCAGAAGACTTTCTACCCTATGTTGATGAACAGGTTTTACAAAACCCAAATCAGATGTTTCTTAAGAATCATCCCAGTGATAGTATCATTGGTGATGTAAATCAACCTGTAAGAACCAGAAGTTCCTTAAGAAATGAAGTAGAACATCTAGCATTTCTTTCCCAATTAGAACCTAAAAGCACTGATGAAGCTTTAGGTGATGATGATTGGATCAAAGCAATGCAAGATGAACTAAATGAATTCGAAAGGAATAAAGTCTGGACCTTGGTTGAAAGACCTAAGGAAACTTCTGTTATTGGAGTAAAGTGGGTTTTCAGAAATAAATGTGATGAAAATGGAGTCATTGTTAGAAATAAGGCTAGACTTGTTGCTAAAGGCTATAATCAGCAAGAAGGAATAGACTATGAAGAAACCTATGCTCTAGTAGCTAGACTTGAATCTATCTGTATTCTACTTGCCTTTGCAGCATTCTTTAATTTCAAACTATTTCAAATGGATGTGAAATGTGCTTTTCTTAACGGTTATGTTCAAGAGGAAGTTTTTGTTGAACAACCTCCTGGCTTTGAAGATAGAAAACATCCTGATCATGTTTTTAGACTTACCAAAGCTTTGTATGGCCTTAAACAAGCCCCACGAGCATGGTATGATAGACTCACTGGATTTTTGCTTCAAAATAACTATGTTAAGGGTAATGCAGATCCAACCCTTTTTATAAAGAAAGATAAGAAAAATGTTTTGATTGTTCAAATTTATGTTGATGACATTATATTTGGTTCAACTCAGCAATCTTTGACTGACTCCTTTGCTAGTCTAATGAAATCTGAGTTTGAAATGAGTATGATGGGTGAGTTAACATTTTTCCTTGGTTTTCAAATTTCTCAAAAACCAGAAGGAACCTACGTATCTCAACATAAGTATATTAAAGATCTTCTTAAAAAGTATGGTTATGACAACACTAAGAGTATAAGTACTCCTATTGGTACCTCAAATTCTTTAGATCTTGATGAAGCTGGGAAACCAGTAGATCAAACATCTTTTAGAGGTATGATTGGAAGTCTACTTTACTTAACAACTAGTCGACCAGACTTAATGTTTTCAGTATGCTTATGTGCAAGATATCAATCCAATCCTAAGGAATCTCACTTAAAGGCAGTAAAAAGAATTTTTCGCTACCTTAAGGGAACCATGGATCTAGGATTATTTTATACTTCTGGAAATGATTTTGTTCTAAAAAGCTTTTCTGATGCTGACTTTGGTGGATGTAGAATGGATAGGAAAAGTACATCCGGAACTTGTCATTTCTTAGGAGATTCATTAGTTTCTTGGTCATGTAAGAAGCAACACTCTGTTGCACTTTCCACTGCTGAAGCTGAATATGTAGCAGCTGGAAGTTGTTGTGCACAAGTGTTGTGGATGCAACACACACTCACAGACTATGGCTTGAGTTTTACTAAAACTCAAATTTTGTGTGATAACACAAGTGCCATTGCCCTAAGTAAAAACCCTTCACATCACTCCCGTGCAAAACACATAGATATTAGGCATCACTTTCTTAGGGATCACACACTTAAAGGAGATATTATTCTTCAGTTTATCGGAACACAAGATCAACTTGCTGACATTTTCACAAAATCCTTGCCTTCTGATAGATTTGAATATATTAAACAAAAGTTAGGAATGATAACCGTAAGGTAATCTTCCTTAATTAACTTTCTGTTGAAAAGGTCTCCTTACAGTAATAAACTCCTTTTCATAGGGGGAGTACATTTGTTTGTTTGTTTAACAAAGTTTTTCAAAATTTGTTTTCAAATTTTTCGGAACGAAAATTTCCGGAATGGAATTTCCGGAACAACCATTTTCCAGAAAGGATATTTTCGCACAGAATACTTCTGGAATGGAAGTATTTGTATTGAAAATTTCCGGAATGGAAAACTTTCGTACTGGTATTTTCATAATGGAACTTTCGTACTGAATCTTCCATAACAAGTTTTTCGTATTGACTTTTCGTATTTACTTTTTCGTATTGAGTTTTTTGTATTTAATTTTTCGTATTTACTTTTTCGTATTGAGTTTTTCGTATTTACTTTTTCGTATTGAGTTTTTCGTATTTACCTTTTCGTATTTACTTTTTCGTATTGAGCTTTTTGTAGTCATCTTTATATTACCCATTACGAATAACTTTACTAAGCTAATCCGAAAGGTATGATTTCCTTACTGAAGTTTTCGTAATCATATTTTACTTGCTGGCAATTTCTTATAGTTTGTTTTTGGTTTTTGGATTTCTTAATTCTTTACTTTAATAAAACCTCAAAAAGATCGGATTCAAGCTTTCAACCGTCAGATCTAATCGCAGATCATTCTAAACCGTTAGATCAACCGAGGAAGTTGAACCGTCATCCCAATGCCTATATAAAGGGGACCCTATTTTATCGTCCCACATCGATTTCAAGCTTTTGCGTGCTGAAGCTCTGACTCTCTGATTTAAGGTCGTTCCGAACTACAGATTTTCAGTTCCGAACTTCAGCCTTCTCAGTTCCGAACTTCTCAGAGACTTCTAATCCGAATGTATGCAGAGTTAGCTTCTCAAGAAATGTCTTCAACCAAGCCCATTTCTCAGTGGTTAGTCTACAGAGAGAGGTTAGTTCATCCGAATTTCTTCAGCAACTATGATTCTATTATATCAAAAAATATCAAGCTGAATGGCTGGGAAGATGTTGCGGTATCAAAAACCGGCAACCAAGATGAAGTCTACTCATATTTTCTTATTGAGTTTTATGAGTCGGTTGCTTTCTTCATGGAAGATAATAGAGAGAAGTTTTCCTTCAAATCGTATGGCAAGACATATAAGCTATCTTACACCAAGGCTACAAGCTTGGTAGGGTTGAATTATGAAGGTGAAGCTGAGTTTATCTCGCATGTTCTGCCAGACTCCTTGGGTAGTTTCAACAAGGAGAAAGCCTTAGAAATTCTCGGATTGGATGATGACAAGGCTCCGAAAATTGCAAGTCTTTCTACAAACTTCCGGATTCTGGAGTTATGGGTGCAAGGGCTTATTGTACCGAGAAAAGGAGATAAGGATAGCTTGAAGAAAAGTGAGATATACATCTTGGATTTCCTGATAAATCTAAGAAAGTTCAACTTGATGAAGCATATTCTTCTCAACATTGATAATTTGAAGAAGGGGAATCTGAGAGCTCAGATAGTGATGTACCCGGCAATATTGTCGAAGCTGATAGTTCGGTGCCTAGAATCCTTCAAGGTTGCTTGTAGTTCTAAGCCGAAAGTTTGCAAGATCATGTTGCTCAGTGATGCAACTCTTAAAAGGATGAATATAGCTTTTAACAAGGAGTCAGGGAAGTTTATTGATCTACCTCCTCAAGTAGAAGAGACTCCGAAAGTGGATGATCCGGAATCATCCAAGCCGGTAAGGAAAAGGAAGCAGAAAGAAGTGGTAGTCGATGCTGAGGAACCTAAGTCTAAGGAAGTCCATTCCGCACCTCCTAAGCCTAAGAAGAAGAAGACATATACTGATGAGGTTGCAGCGAAGTGGAGAGCTGACAAGGAGAAGAGGAAGGAAGGAGATCCGCAGTTCGGATTGGATCCTGCAGAGGCTAAGGCTCTGAAAGAAAAGGCTGCTGATGAGCTTGAGAAGCAAGCTAAGGAGAAGAAGCTGAAGAAGAAGTTGTCAGAAGCTGAGGCTGTGCAAGCGTTGTTAAAGTTTAATGAAATGGTTTCAGCAACCATTCCCGTTCCGAGATCTTTTTCTCTGGAATCTCTACCTGAGACTCCAGGAAGAAATCTTGTAACTCCGGAAGAGGTTGTTGCTACTGAGGAAGTAGAGCAAGTGGAAGAGGTTGAAGAAGCGGCTGAAGGAAGTGGTGAGATAGGAGATGTGCTCAAAAAAGTAGATGAATATAAGGGAACTCCTTCGGAACACCTCTCGCTCCGAACATCTGAAGCTCAATCTTCAAATCTTTCTACTCCTGCAATGGAAGAAGAAAAGGGAGAAGAATAAGTTACTTGTCAAGAACATATTTTACTTGATACTGCTCAGTTGGGAATCGTAGAAGCAAGTGTTCAAGAAGTTGATGAGGAAGATAAAATTGTTCAAGTCTCTGATAGTGAGAACAGATCTCCGGAACAGGTTTCAATTCCGGAAAAAGATAAGGGAAAGAAAATTCTTGCTGATACCCCGAGTTCAGAAAAAAGTATGAGGAAGGAAGCTGGTAGCTCTTCTAAGAGGAAGTTGGAGCTTATTGAGGAAGAAAATTCTCCTAGCAAGATTTCTGATTCGGAGTCATCATCGTTGGGGCACGATTTTGTTGTTCAGTCCTTGAAGAAGTTGGTGGGAACCATTCCGACCTTCTCCAGTATAGACTCTAGATGCCAGATGCTTCAACATACGATGAATCAGAAAACCGACTCCGTATCCATGGTTATGGATAAATGTGTTGAGATAGAAGCCCAGTTCAAAAATTTCTTTATTGGTTACGAAGCCCATAAAAGATCTTGCAAAAGGACGACTAGCTGGTCGAAGAAGAATGTGGAAGAGATGAGGTTGCTGGATGAGTTTCAAGAAAATGTTAAGGATGCATTTCAAACCGAGGACAAGAAGTTTCATGAGATGACTGCATCTTTCGATGAGAAATTGACAGAGGAAAAGAACATTCGGAGTCAGGAAGTAAGAGATCTGAATGGAAAGCTCAACTCTGTTAATCAAAGTTGGAAATTTGAAAGGGATCATCGGATCAATTTTCTAGAAAGAATGAAGGCTCAGGAAGAGAAGATGAAATCTCAGGAAGAAAAATTGAAGGCTCAGGAAGAAGTAATTGAGGCCCAGTCAGCAAGAACAGTTGCCTTAGAAAAGCAAGCAGAGGAAGATCACAAATACCTCAAGAAGATCAAGACGATTCTTAAGGGGCTCATGTCAAAGGAGAAAGATCTGAAATGACCAATCCGGTCTTTTTGTTGTAATTTTTTTTTGTTGCTGACTTTACAAATCTAATGGAAATTGTGCTTGTTGTTTCGTTTGTTGTCATTACTAATCTTTCAGGTACTTTGTTATTTTTTTTCCATTCCCTCCAATTCTTTTTGAAAATCACAAAGGGGGAGAAGGAAAAGAACCTTAAGAAAAAGAGGAAACTCTAATAAGAGTTTATCAAAGAGGGAGAAAGGAAAAATACCCAAGGAAAAAGAACTCTAATAAGAGTTTGTTTAAGGGGAAGTTTTTCTTAAAGAAACATCACTCCGGAAATATGAATACGATCCTTAGAGTTTCAAAGCCTAAGGGGGAGTTAGTAGTATTCATCTATATTCTTAAACCAAGGGAGATAAGCTTTAATGTGTTTCTTTCTTCTTAGAATAGCTTTTTCGTAAGGATGTTTGTGCTTTCCAAAAAGGGGGAGATTGTTGAGTCAATAAGGTTTTCCTTATGACATTTCCATTCCTTCTTGTTTTGAAAATCACAAACACCTTATCTTTAAGGAAAATTGCTTTTATAAGGAAATATGCTTTCTTAAGGAAAATTGCTTTTATAAGGAAAAATGCTTTCTTAAGGAAAATTGCTTTTATAAGGAAAAATGTTTTCTTAAGGAAAATCGCTTTTATAAGAAAAATTTATCCTTATCATATTTTCATTATTTTTCTTAAGTATGAAATTCGGATTCACTTTCTCGGAATCATTAAAACTGATAAAAAGCATTCTGTTTTAAGATTCGGTTCTGGACAAGAACTATAAGGAAGTTTCATTCCGAATTCCGGATATGAATTCTGACTAAAGTTCTATTCCAGATTCAGGATACGAATTCTGATGATGAATTCTCATTACGAATTCTAATGAAGAAATCTCATTCCGAATTCTCATTACGAATTCTGTTGACGAATTCTCATTACGAATTCTAATGAAGAAATCCCATTCCGAATTCTCATTACGAATTCTGAAGAAGAATTCTCATTACGAATTCTGAAGAAGAATTCTCATTACGAATTCCAATGAAGAATTCTCATTACGAATTCTAATGAAGAAATCTCATTCTGAATTCTCATTACGAATTCTAATGACGAATTCTCATTACGAATTCTAATGATGAATTCTCATTACGATTTCTGATGACGAATTTCTATTCCGAATTCCTACTCTGAATTCTCATTCCGAATTCACCTATTAAACAGAATCTGATTATCATTGTTTTATACACTCTGAATTTATTCACTCCGAACGTTCACTCCGAAATTTCTATTCCGAACCTTTATGTTAGAGTTTAAAACGATGTCGTACATTCTGTTACACTTACTTTGTTATAAAACGGTGTCGTCCATTTTGTTATAAACTAACCGTTGTCTAAGTGACACGTGTACAGGTCCCTCCGAAATTTAAGGAAAATATGACCGTTGGAGAGGAGCCGACCTTACCTATAAATAGGAGCTCATTTGAAAAAGCTCGCAACGGATGGATGAACAATATGGAGTTTGTGCATACATGCTGTGGAAGTGATTTCTAGAGAGAGAGTCTCTTATAAACTCTCAAAGACTCGTGCGACTTCGAATGTTGGTGATTACATTCGAGGGCTTCTGGGGATAGGAAGACAGAGGTGCCGACTACCTTAAAGATCGAGGGCTTTCTTGCTGAGAAAGACAGAGGTTGCCGACTACCTTAAAGATCGAGGACTTCCTTGCTGAGGAAGACAGAGGTTGCCAACTACCTTGAAGTTGAGGGCTTGCGGGGATAGCAAGACAGAGACTCCGATCTTCGTATCGAGGGCTTACCCTGGTGTGGGTAAGACAGACTTGCTTGAAAGTATAAATCAAGGGACCTTTATCCAAGGTTGTTGGATACCCTTCTCTTTGGGTTAAAAGACTATTATCTTGTTACTAGTAGTATTACTACTTGTTTTATTCCGCTGTAATTTGTATCTTAAGGAAAGTATAACTTTCTTATACTTCCTTACTAACTCTGATTTGTTTAGATTCTATACGCTTTAAGGTAGAATCTTATATTGTAACTTTTGTTAAGTTTCAATTTTTGGAACCATATTTCCGGAACCTACTTTTGGAATCTCCTTCCAAGTTTAGTTCGGTGTTAGAGGTGTTGTGAATTTACTTAGTTTAACTTTGTTAAACTTAGCCTTTCCTTTTCTTAAGGAAACTCTAGTTATTCATAACTAACTTTAAAGGTTCCAAAGGAATTTTTAAAGTATACAATTCACCCCCCCTCTTGTATATTGAGCATCTCATATTATATTTCGATCCTACATAGAACACTGATATTTATATATTCAACATATATGGTTCAACCTCGATGTGTAGTCTCACAGAGTCTCTTCCTTCTATTGGATAAAAAACTACTTTTCCTAGAAGTTGAACTGCCCTATTTCACATCCCCTAATTCTATCAGGTTTCCCATAGTGATGAGGGAATGATTCACTATATCTAAAATGTTGTGAGCCATAGAATGTTAACCTATGAGTAGATGTAATATGAAACCCATCCTCAAATTTCCTTGGAGTAGTCATATCATCCCCAACCACAGATGGTGAAATACGTTAGAATTCATTGAAGTGAGATGAATATTATGTTACTCTCATGCCAAATTAATAAAGGTGCATAAATTCCCAAATGTGATATATTCTCAGATTCTAAGGGAATAAGTAGTTGAATAAGGTTTTATGGAAGTCCTCCCATAACATACCATAATTCCAACCAGCCTGTGTAAGAATGTACAACGAACGCTAAGTGGAATCACATAGCATATAGGTCATGAACTTGACCCTCCCCTCTGAAGGTGTATCGATGTGATCCAAGATGGACTAAATGGACTCCATCCATAACTCCATAGCTTGAGGTCCACCATCCCCCAAACAGGTGGTAGGAGGTAGCCGTCGAAACCCCCTAGTCCAAATTTCCATACTAGGGGATGGTCGGGGAGCACCCTATACTAATTTCATGAACTGAAGGACACTGTCATGAAACTGGGAATCGACACTCAGTGGAGGATCTAATAGAGGTGACATATTTTTTATTGTATTGTTAATAATATATGGGTCGAGGCCTCATTGATTATCATCATTACAACACTCTTTGGGAAAAATGAGTTCATCATGGTGTCATGTCTCCAATAATTCTAAGTGCATGCCTATGATAGGATTTATAATAGATAGGATAAGTGATAATGAAGGAATAGAAAAAAGCCTGCCTATAGACATTCTGCAAACCCAAATCCTACTCAAGGATCCATGAATGGGTCATCAGATTGATTCACATAATAAATCATAGGAGACACAACCTACTTCCAACTACTAGGTCAGTTAAGGGTCATGGTCTCTTATAAAGGAGCCATTTTATTTTATTTTTTAGTTTTTACTTATTTATAAATTTAAATTACATTTAAATGGTATATGTAAGAGGATCACAAATCCCAATTCATAATGGATTATACACCTTATAATTTGAAATTTGGAATCCAATTAATCCTAACCACAAAACTTTTTATCCCAAGATATCGATTGACCATGGCTCAACATGCCACAATTTTATGATTACAGAAACTTCTTTCACATATGTAAGAAAACACTATTTGGTTAAGGAACATGATTTAAGTGAAAACTATTTTTTTCTCAGTCCTATAAAGAAATATCCACAAATTTTTATGCATAAAATTCAATGTACTATAATGCAAGATAAACAAGAACCAAACAAAAATAACATACAAGTCAGGAAAGGAACATTGGAAAGTAGATATGGCATTGAATAATGCATGAAATTTCTGATCAAATGGGACCTAGTGTGATTATTAATTCTTATATTTTCTCATTGAATTATTCCAGGTCCATACATCATACATAAATAACATCAACATTAATATCATCACAAATCAAGTGGGTCACTCAATGGTAAACTCGATGTAACAATGACAATGAAATCAATGACAACATTTTCCAAACCTAGGTAATTTTTGTTTCCCCAATACAAGGCTATTCTACTACAAAGAATAGTATCATGACCAAATTTTTATATCATAAATTCATATCTAAACACAAAATATTAAAATAAAATGAAAAGAACTTCCACTAATACAACTTTTTAGCATCTTCCCTAGATTCTGCATAGTGGTTCTCCAAGACAGTAGCCATAAGACCTCAAGAACCCCTCCCTGAATGCCAGATGATTTAAACTGGAAATGAAGGCATAAGGTGTGTTTAATAGGATAGTATTCCATCATAGACCAAAGTGAGAACAATAGTAGATAATGATAATAAGTACCAGAATCAGAAATAAGAAATAGATGGTAGAGGAACAATAATAGTTAAACATGAAAGCTGAATGACCAATATGTGAAAGTTGAATAAAATGGAGATAAAATATGATGACCATTGTAATATATTTGTAAAAAATCAAAATGTAATTTTATGGTTTTACAATCTAATACTACATTCTATAAGATAAATATAAAAGACCAAAACTACTATAAATATCATCTCGAGGATTTTCATTATCCTCTATCTCGATCTCCATCTTAGAATTGAAAATCAATCAAGCATTGAAAATTAGAAGCTTCCCTTCACTAGTAACTAAAAACATAAAGTCTTCTTGGGTACCAAAGGCAACCCATGTACAGTATGAGATACAATCTCCTTTGGCCACAACCAATATTGACTTTTTCAATTAATTTTTTATATTTAAAAAGTATAGTGTGAAATAATAAAAAAATGGAAAACACAAATAAATAATTAAATATATTGGATTGGGTTCTATATAGACACTTTTCCAAATTACATGATTTGGTAAAATCCGATCGGTTTGAACCAAGGGATCTTGCAATAGTCAGGTGTGAGGTACAAAGTGCAAGTAGGTGGACTATCCCCAAGGTTGTTCTTAGGCTTAGAGAAATCGTCCCTATATTTCTGAAACCAATGGATCATTTTATATTTGAAAATATTCATTTACCCATTTAATTAGATATAAAACTTCTTTATAAAATATATTCATTCACCTAGATCCCATCCATGGAAATTCAAATAAATAATCTTGTATTGCTCATGGGATATGGTAAAATCAAATTCCTAGGGATTACATATAGGGTGAACCGAGAATTAAGTCCCAAGTTTCACAATAGGAATGGTGTGAAAATTTTCCATAAGTATCATCTATGACCATACTTGGTCTCGTACATTGGGTCCTGAGACTCTTTTGTGGCATCGTATAACTATCATTCAATCAATCCCATCCAAGGTGTCTCCCATAGGGAACCAGTCTCACTCATCTGAAGGTAGAAGGAAATAACTTCTGAGAGCCCATTCTAGGCATTTTTTGTGTCTCCCTTACCGTGATTTAAAATATTTATCAATTATAATAGGATGGAATGAGAGTCCTTCCAATGTGTCCTTAATTAGGAACCCCATCATTTCACCCTTTAATTCAAGGTGAATTCATTAAACAAAAAATTCATTAATAATATGTCTTGAAAGAGAGACCATTAAATTTGTAGAATCTATTATATCTTAGTAGTAATATTGTACATGGAGTTTCCCTTTTAATGGTCAATTAATGGAATGACTGGAATCTCATTGATAATTTTTAAATTTCATTTAATTCAACCATTTCATTATGTCATGTTGTAAAATGCATTTAACTCATTGTTTGACCATAAACTCAATAAAAATGATCATGACTTTATTTATGTGATAACACACTAGACAGGGTGTAAATCCAATTTAAAAGAAAGGGATGGATAGTTCTATAAGGTGTATCTCACCCATTGGGTTTTCATTGTCAAGGCGATCAACCCAAGGTGTTCATTCACTGCTTACATGGGTCACAAAAGGCACGATAAGGCTTCCAATTTAATATCAATTAAAAAATTAGAGACATCTCCAGAAGTATCCATCTCTTGGAATAAGATTCAATTTATAGGGTGAAACAAAACAAGGGGAAAGATCCAATACTATGTACTATATCCTCATGGAGCTTCCAATGTTCAGTAGAGACCATTAAATCAAGCATAATCCGATGAAATAGAAGGAACATTCAAATACCCTTGAAAAAGTAAAAAATGAGGTTCCACCAAGATAGTGCAATAGATGGGATAAAGAACATGAAATAGAAGAGATATAATGGAGAATATTACCTCTATATTTTTATTTCACATGATGGTGAGAGAAAAATTGTCTTTATGGACGAGTTACCTTGATCCCTATAAACATGGGATGGAGAGCTTTGTATGAGGTAGGAGAAGGGCCAACTGCTAGAGGAGAAAAAGTGGATGAGAAGAAAAAGATTCAAAAGTATATCTAGGAGAAAAAAATTTATATCACTCTCAAATAAAAGGGTGCACATTTTGGATTCACATCTTTACAAATGATGCACTAACAATGTGACATTAGCTACTTCAATGGGGAACCCCACATAGTTAGGAACACTATTTATCTAACCATGCACAAACCATGTGAAACTACTTTTCCAAAAACTACAGGTGGCTTACATATATGTGCAAAATGGTTTGCATTATTTTAGATAGAATGTTCTTCCCCTAAGTTCCAATTGTATTCAATAATAGGATTATGGGAAACTATGCAGGTTAGGAGGATCAATTTTTACTAACTATGCTACCTAGATTACCCTTCCAAATTCATCTTCTCCAATAACTGAATGATCCTTGTACACACCTGGTACCTCCTTTAATTCCATAGGGTTCATTATTATGGCCAATGAATGTAATTTTAACCAAAACCAATTGGTAAAAACCTTTATAAAAAGTAGGGACGTTATAGTTGGCCCCAAATTCTTTTCTATTCACGTAGATTAAATTGTTTTGTGCTATACTTTTGGATCTTTTAGCATAGATGTTCTATCAAATTAGTTTTTGGTCTTCTAGAATGATCCTTATATCACTTCATTTTTTGTTAATTTAGCTCATACCTTCTATCCCTGTAGTTTATGAACATTAACAATAGACCTTCAATAACTATAGATTATGGTCTTTTATCTCGTACCTATATCATTGTAGTTTACGGTCCTTTTCCCTGGACCTTATTCCACTATATTTTATTTTATTTTTTCTTGGAAACTATATCACTATAATTTAGGTCTTTTAGATCGAACCTTGTAAATATTTTGTTTAGGTTCATTTAGCTCAGACCATGTATCTCTTGAGTTTAGGAACATTTAACTTAGACCTATACCAATATAGGACAAGGACTATAAGTTCAGATCGTCTGTCTTTATTGTTTAGGGTCTTATAGCTTTGACATTCTATTGTTGTGGTTTATATTATTTTATATTGGACTTTAGGATACCACTTGGTTTAAGGTATTTATTCTAGGACTTGATCAATGATCATGGGATATGGTGTATACATTACATAAATTACTCCAAACCCACTAGGTTTCTATGTTCTGTCATGGTGTTGTTGAGACTAACGAGGATTCGATATCCATTCTTGCGTAGAGGAAATGCCTCCAGTTGGTAGTTCGTAGCCCTTATGCATCCATATAATGGGAGAACAAAGGTATCTACACTCTTTTTCATGGTGCAGAAAATATTTATGGGGGTAATATTGGTTTGGGAAGAAATACTAGAGAATATAGGTAACATAGATTAGTTGAAATGTGGGTGATGTAAATCATTGAACAAACATTTGAGTCAGTGAGTGTGGGACGAGGTTGATGTTCAATGGATGATCCATAACACCCTGAGGTTCTAGGTTCTACCATGGTGTTTCTGGGTCTCACAGGGATTGAATCTTTGTACATTTTATGAGGATATTACCTTGATTGGTAGTTCAAATACCTTATTCGTCTAAATCATTTTTAAGGTAAGAAGATCTATACTACATTACAAGGGCCACGTTAGATTCAGGAAGACTAAGGATTCCAGATTATGAGGGTGAGTGTGGTGGGAATTCTATCAATGAATATTTATGGAACCCTAGAGAAATTTATCTCTCTAATTGTGAAGCATGAGCCTTACACCCTATGGTTTCAAATCCCAAGGTGGGTCTGTCAATGTATTTTTAATGGAGTGTCACATTATATTTTTGAGAAAGGGTGAAAAAATATGGTGTTGTAACAATGAGGATGTCCAGTCAACTTGTATAGTTTGGTATGGGGATTGTAAATCATGGTCCGATGATCTCAGGTCAGGAAATTGATATGTGGAAATCATACCATGAATGGCCCAGAACGCACTAATATGATGATTTCTTCCATAGGGACATTAGGGCTCACAAGGATCTGAAAAAACATTTTGTTGAGTGATGTATTTGGTTGATGAACATAGGTTCATATACAGAATCCATGGTCATAAAATCATATTCAAACAAAAGTTCCCTTGAAATAAGGTTTCCTTTTACATGTGTCATGGAAGGTTTATGTTTATCTAAGGCTCTCAAAATAAGGAGTGTGTTATTTGGGAGGTGTAATATATGAAAAGTAATCAAGCACACTAAAATATGTATCACTGCCAAGTGAACACATTATCATGACGAAGATATGAGACAAACCATTACTATAGATTTTTCCAAAACCAAGGGGTCTAGAAAGCATATAATTTATTTTACTAGGGCTAAAAAATAGACCCTGTGAAATTTATTAATTACTTATTCATACCATAATTTTTTATTGTCTTTAGAGAGAAAGAGTTTATGGAGTAAAGACTTGACTTTGGGTCAGGAAACCCATTGTGGGGTTTCAACAAGATATGTTTTGTGCCTCTTTCATTATTATTTTAGGGTATTGTGATGTGAAAAATAATAATCTATAGTTCAATTTTATTAAAATTTAACCTATGTGAAGACATTTTAAGTTTCAGATTCACATAGACCAAATATGGGGGATGTTACACATGACCCCAATTTTTATGCCTAGGTTATAGTTCACTCCAATGTTCTCTGATAAGGATATGAAAATTTTTAATATCATGGATTCAGGATCTTCAGTCATGAGTAATTATATGTTACAATCATACATGGGATGGCCCATAACACCCTTAGGTGATGAGTTCAGCCATAGTGACATCATGCTTACGAGGATTAGAATTCCTTCCATATAGAGATATGATTTTTCTATTTGGTATGTTTGAGAACTTATGCATTGATAGGATGGTTAGGAAGAGAGATTTATATTCCTTTACATGTGACATTAATGGTTTGTTTAAACTTGAGGTTCTAGATACATTAAGTGTTATTTATGATTTGAGGTGCTTAGAAGATTGTAAAAGCATCCTATACTCTACCTAATCGAGTTAAGTAACTTGTTATAATTTGATAATGAATGATAATGGCTGATGGTATACACTATTTAACATCATGTAGTAGGGATGTATTTTCTTCCATTTAGTATAATTTCATATGATAAGAAAATTTTTATTGTAGTGTATCACCACACGGTAATATGTGAGAACCAACATGAATAAATTTACACCATATACCAAATGCACAAGAATGTAGATCATAGATAAAAATAGTCTGCATGAAAATTGGTCTTTTATGGGTCATCCCCTATGAATTTGGGGTTCATTTTTTCAGTTTTTGTTGCAAGGCCCAGGATTGGTGATTTGAGCATCACTATGTATATTGTGATGATAGAAATCAAACAACACAAATTCTTTAATGAGAAACTCTTTACGCAGGTCTGACCCATACAATGGTGTGTGTGTTTTTCACATTTATTATTATATATAGTCCTAGTATTTGTTATTCTAGCATCACTCTATCTCATGTGATGACAGTAATCAAGAACCATGTATTTCTCAAGAAACTGTGTAGTTTAACATCATATGGTAAGGACTTGTGCTTCCCAACAAAAAATGGGGTATTGTAGCCTATGCCAAGGATGTAAATTTAGGAATCACTACATAAACTATGATAATAGGAATCAATAAACACATAGTTTTTGAAATTGGATCCTCTTGCACGTTTCTAATATATATTCATGGAGGGGGAATTTTTATGTTTATTTTTTATGACTGGACCCAGGGCTAGTGATTCCAACATAAATATTTATCCTAAAATAAAAGGAATAAAGTCACATATTTTTCTTGAATCATGGTGTGGTAGGAGACCATTCAAGAAAAATAGTGGTCCTCTCATTTGAGGTCTATAAGAAAGTGCAAGTTTATTTCATGAAATGGACATCCACTGTGCAGTTAAATGTCATATCGTGATCACCCATGATATTACTTTTATGATCATTAATTCTAGATCATCATGAACATTTCACTAGAAGTTGTGTATTTTCTAGGAGGTGAAAACATTATTGAAATTCTTAATCTCACTTGAGCTAAGCTCAGTTTGATAAAAAAATTCATGGGTTACTCTCACCATGCATAGGTGGTTACAGATAGGACATGGGAAATTTGAATCTTGTGGTGGAATGGAAATGATATAGGATCTAATATTACAAAAATATTAAATTAAAATTATAATCAATTCATATGTAGTTCTAGAATCCCATAATGTTTTAATGTTGTACTACAAGGACATCAGTTTTGTAGTTAAATTTATTGTTTGAAGAACATGGGATACTCATTTCAAAAGAGGAGGAATAATGATGGGTTGGGTGTCCCTACATATCCTTTGATGAAAGGAATTAAGATTAATGCCATTCTTGAATGTTGTTGTGGTAGGAGTTCAATCACTAACAATAGTGGTCACCTCAGGAGAGGTCCATATGAATGTGAAATTTCATGTCATTAAATGGACATCAACCATGTAGTTTTAAATTATAAATAGATGACTCATGTTATACCTTTTATGTATTACATTAAGGACCATGATTAATATATCTTTAGCTGTTAATCATTATTCATCTGGGGAATCCCTTACGAAGATTCCTAATCTCATGCGATCGATGATCATTGTGAGAAAAAAAGGAATGGCATGAGATCCTCTCACCATGAATAAGAGATTAAGGAATAAAAATGGGAATTTTGTATCATGTGGTGGATGGAAAAATATATAATATTAATGATTCCCTATGTATCTTATTAAAATGATACTCATCTCGCATGTAGTTCTAGAACCCTATGCATTTTTAATGTCATACAGCCTTAAAATTAGCCAACCAATTTATTGTTTTTGGTAAGGACGTGCGTGGATCTACATGAAAGAGGTGTAATTTTGGGGATAGAACCAAGAATAATTTTTTTACTATCACTATATATCATGTGATGTTTGGAATAAAGATACACATTGTACATGGGAACTTTAAATTTCTATTTCATGTGTAGAGGACATCAATAAATTATATTAACATTTCCTGATGAGGATTATGGTCACTTGATGTGAAAGAGTAGTAACACTATGGATGGGATCAAAAAATAGTGATCCTGACATCACTAGATGGCATGTAATGTTAGTATTCATGCTGCACATAGTTCTTAAAAGGAGATACTCCCTATGTGGAAATTATTCTCACCCAGGTACATGTAATTTCATCCCACTTTTTCATATATCTAGATTGTGTGAGGTGAGTTGGTAGGGAGATGGTGCTTTCTGTGCAGTTTAACATCATGTGGTGATGAAAAATTCTTTACAGTTTAATATCATATTGTAAGGACATGTTCTGTATCATTTAACATCATGTGGTTAATTCATGAGACATTGTGTATTTTAAATTTTTGCTTCTAGGAAATGGGTCACTAGATAAAAATTAAGATGAAACTTTGGGGGATCAATGTAGTTTTAGCATCATACAGTGAGAACATGCTCTATACAGTTTAGCACCATGTGTTCAGGATGTGTTGTGTAGTTTATAAACTAATAAATGGGATTCCTTTTTTGTTTTGTAACATCATAAAACCAATACATCTCTATATATTTTAATTTCATGTGGTCATGATGTAATATTTTGTGAAGTTTAATGTCTTTCGACCAACACATGATGCATGATTACAACAATGCAATGTATTCCTTGAAAATCCACACAATAGGTGGGGGTGTGAGATGTTTCCCATCTATTTTTGACAATGAGTATGATATATTGTGATAAACCTTATATATGATATAAGGCCCTTCCGATTTGGGTTCTATCATTGGAGGATTATTCCATAGTGTTATCGGGGTTCTTCATGCCCAAAATAATTCTCCTTGGATGAAAGAACAAAAGATGACCATTTTATTGAAGGCCTGTGTAATTCTATTCTGATGGGATTCAAGGTTTCTCAATCTACGCAACCTATTCTCATCGATCCGTTCCAACTCATCCAGCCACTTTTTTTATTTCTTGTCATTTCAGAGTTGTCCAAAATGGCCATTCGAAATATGGGAAGCAGGAATTTTATCGGAAATACTCCCTCAGTCCTGTACAGCAATGAGTACAGAGATTATTTTGTAGCATTATGTGTGGTGGTATGTTAGACCCAGAAAGAATGGAAGATTTTACCCATCTAGAGATTCTTGTCTTTATTCACCGTCTTATGCAGTTCATTTGGAAAGGTCCTTTTGGAGACCTACATTTCTCCATTTATAGTTGCATGATATCAGGAAGAGAGATTGGTCTAGATGTTTTACTACTGAATAATTTCTTCAATTCCATATAAAACAATATGGTGTATTTTTATTTTAATATTGTGTTAGGGACACCGAATTTTGTGATGTTATATGACATTGAAAAGTTTATTATTTTAATTTTCCCAACTTCTGTGAGGGGTATTACCTTAATCCATTTGCAGATGAATTTGGTAGTAGTAAGGATGTACTTCAACCTCTTAGGTGTGACTGGGGGATATGGTCCCACTACATCAATTCCCCGAATGAAAAATAGTTAGGAATATTTATTTTTATGTTGAAATTTTAGGGACTAATTGCTGGAATTTTCATGGATCTAGAATGCATGAAATTTCTTGGTCAAATCCACAGAGTCATGTATCATGTTTTTCTAGTAATAATCAAGCCTATTGATTATGTGGTAGAGTCTAGTCATAGATTGAATAACTCCATTGGAGTGTGTATGGACCGCTTACATGATATAGGGAATCTATCATTTGGATATTCCTATTGGAAGTATTACATTGAATAATAATTTTTAGAGGTATTTTTCTCATTTGGGTCATGTTAATGGGTATAGTTTGCAGCATGGAACTGAATCTGTTCCCTTCCAACTCGGTATGTTGGACAATTCACATTTTTCAGATAATTGATTATGGGATCAATCCATCAATTGGTTGGTGTTGGTTCACCACAATATGAGATTGTGTTGAACAGATTAATTTCACTAATAATGTATATTTTGAACAGCAAGACCGTTCTTCAATGAGTGATACCAAAGATTGATTCCTTGTAATTATGATCATCCATGACTATGTCTGTATTTCCAATACATCAGTGCGAGAATTATAAGATCAGAGAATATAATTCAATATTTGATAAAAATTGAATTCTTTTATTAGACCCCTGACATAACTAATAATATGGGCCAATTATTCCTTTTTAATAGAATATTCCCCATTGATCTACTTTATAACTAACTCGAAATCACCTTTGATATTTTGGTAGGATATTTGTAGTTTTAAGGCTAGTTATCAGCTAGTGATGAGGTATTTTTATGTTACTTCATTATTTGTAAAGACTTTTGATAGTGGGAAAGAGTAGGTAGAAATTTCTTTATCGGGATAAATTGACACAATCCCTAATCTTACTCGATCGAGATTTGGATATTCTGTTATTTTAATAATATGACATTGGGAGGATCCATCAGAATACATCATCCATGTTTGGGGAGTGTCATGGGAATAGAAAATGCTTATTATGGGAGTTATCTGTCTACTAGTGCACATTCAGATATGGGATTTGGCACAAAGAAATCATTCAAGGCGTCCCCTTCCACCACTTTCTAGGACACGAACTAGATGTCTTATTATTGTAGAATGACTTCCCATCAGGCCAAACACCATGTCATCATGGAAATGCCATTGATATAAATGAGGGAATAAATAAGAGGGGATATATGGGCTTCATGGTGATGGAATTAATGCATCAACTTTTGCATTTACACAGAGAGTTTGAGGTAGTTGTTCTTGACTTTTGAGAATCTGGTCTCAGTACCTAGAATTGTCTGGAATAGATTATTGAGATGGTTCTCATTCAGTGAAAAATTATTCTTTTTGAGGAGGGTGATAAGTGAGAAAGTCATGGTTTCCACATATATGATTATTGTATTTCCCTTTATCGGTGGAATCAGTACATGTGTGTGCAATGGAATCTTTTTGATACATTCAATGGTTTCTTGGTAGTCCCCATCCCATTTGTATGTGATTACATTATTCATTATCTAGGTAAAATTGATATTTTTTCTAAAAAGGTGGATATAAAACTGAAAATGTAAGTGAGATTACCTTGGATTACCCTTAGTTATTTGAGATTTACAGGTTTGACATTTCTAATATATCACTATTCATTTATCGGTCGGCCTCGATGATACGGTGGCATACCACAAAGGCATGGATCATCACTAATGTCACCCTAAAAGTGAACTTCTGAATATTTATCTTTTGAATGTAGTGTTTCAGCATTAAAAATATATTTTTATTAAATTTGAAGTGATCACACAACTATTGGGATTCAAAAAACATGTTGTTAACATAAAATTATTCTATATTTCATAGGAAAATCATAAATATATGATTCATGGAGTTTTAAAAAGATGATACAACATTATTTAAGACAAATGACATGATATGAAAGAAAATGTTACTTTTGGGAAACCTGAAGGCAGTGGATTCATCATCTTCAAGGGCCATCTTTATTTTATTTCACTCTGAATACCCATCCATGATGGAAAGTGATTATAACGAGTAGTTTTATTAATCAAGGCTTCTATGATCTACAATGAGAAGTCATCCTCTTCATAATTTAGATTAAATTTTTAGTGCACAAAAGATGGAATATAAGGATTTTGCGAGCATGGTTGGTCATGTTTATTAATTGGTGGTTGAATGCCCTCATTTTAGAAGATAAACCCATAAAGAAAACCAGGTCTCTTAAATCAGATAAGATAACCACGAAAGGTATAATATTTGTGTGCCAAAATATTTGTATGAAACAATGATTATTCATTAATTGTTTACAAAAAGGATGTTTTTCTACATGACCAAGAGAGTTTCATCAAAACTTTAAAAGTTTTATTAAGGAGGATGTTATGAAATAACCCAAATGTTGTGTGTAAAAGTATAGTAACATGATAAAACAAAATTTTTCGGTGAAATTTAGTAATTTTGTGCACAAGTATTGCAACGGGTTATTCAATGGAAGTAACATAGACCATTAAGGGATTTTCGAATAATTTTTTGGTGATTGGAAAATCATCATGTTGATGAATGTGATAATTTATGATGTATTAAATGGGGTTTAAAAAAATAAATTCATGTAATTAATGGGAAGTCTTATGATGTAGTAGTGAGAAAACGTCAGTTGAGAGAGAAGTGAGATTTCAATTTGTTATTGGTTTTTTCTAGGAGGTAAAGTGAGTTTTATATGAACTGAATAATTGTAGTTTTTATTTGGTGGATTTGTGATATAGTCAAATTGCTATTGTATTCCACTTATATGCTTCTCATTACAGTTGAACCATGTAAAATGTATGTGTCCCATGAATGCTTCTATTTCAATTAATACATTACCTTTATAAATGGAGATAATGGTGATTTGTTTAATGACAAAAAAATCTAATGGGGCTACTTTTGTTAACTATCATAACCTAATTCACCCACTCTCAACATATTTAACCTAGTTGGGATAACAATTGGTATCTGAGACAAATGATAATTTCATTTTTTTCTTTTTTATGGAGGTTGTTACACGAAATGGGATTATAATCATTCATTGAAAAAATTAAAATTATTGAACAATCAATTGAATAACTATTTTTATACCTAGTTATGGATTTCTATATAGAAATAACACATGGTATTTCGATTACTGTTGATAGTGGTTCCTTTTTAGAATCTGTAAAATTGAATTGGATGTCGACGCCTGAGGAATCAATATATTAGGTGGAGTATTATCCAATACAATATATAAAAATGTGATTTCCTGAAATTAAAATCATTCCATGTGGTAAAAGATGTAAACTATATATCTATAAAGGTGATTCAAAATTCATTACAGTAGTATTGAATTCTCTTTGGAATTAATATGATATAAGAATGAACCCCAATGAATTTTTTGATGCATTATTTGACTAAGTGAATGTTGTTTTAGAATAAATTCATTGTTTTATTTAAATTATTGAAGATGTAAGTATTTTTAAGAACACAAGGAAAAAATGTCCACCTCAGTTCGGTCCAAATGTGTTAGTTTTCCAAGATAAATATCTAATAGAGATGACACTAGATAGAATGGATGGTACTCCTGGAACATTTGATATGATAAATATAGATATTGAGTTTGTGAAAAAGGGAATTTAAAAAAGGTTACATTCAAAGCCATGAAAATTCTCAGCATTGAATATGGTTTGAATGAAAAAGATACCTATGAGGTTATTTCACTCCTCTCCTCAAATGTGAAAATAAGAAATGGAATGTTCAAAAGAAAACTCCCACTAGCATGCTTATGATGAAGAAAGGTTGGACATCTTGATGTAAGGTTCCCCCAAAAAGTTTAAAGAAGATATTGGGGATGAATTTTAAACCCCTGTGAAGAATTTATCCAAAATTTGAAATATATGACAAAAAATTAAGAGAAATTCAATCAAAAAGAATAATCTTATTTTAAATGAAAATACAATTTAGATTAATTTGAGGTTAATGTGATAGAGAACTACAATTACCATGGATAAATTGATATGGTAGAATCTATAGGTATTTCCTAGAAAATTGAAGAATGAAACAAATGATGATGAATAATTGAATTAAGAGTTGATATTTACGATTAAATAGAAGTCTATGTTGAAGAGATGGATGTTTGGAGAGAAAAAATGATGAAATTCAACAAAGTGTTTTAGGAAGAAACCCACTATATATAGCATTATTAATAATAGAAACCTATGGATATGGAATAAATTGAAAATATCATGTATTCATTTTCATAGGACTCAGAAACAGATGGAGAGTACAATATCAAATTTGAATAATTGAAAATAGTCATCAATTGTTTGATTAATACAACTAAAAAACAATTAAACACTATAAAATAACATGATGTGGACACCATCAGACTGTGATGAAAATATAAGTATTATAAAAAATATATACTAAATGCCATTAGAACAATATGAAAAAAGATCATTCAAAATAAATAAATGATGGATGTGGATCATAGAGGCCAAACAGAACATAAGAAACAGTCAGATACAAATGACAAGGAAAATATAGAGCATGATTGAAAAAATAAAGCAATGGTGGTTGATGTCAGACTACAAGCATCCACTATGAGGTTCAAAAATTATTTGGGCGCAAATCTAAATCAAAAGAATCAGAAAACTCAAGTAATAACTACTCCTATAATGACATACAATAATTCACTTCGTATCAGTTGTTATTGCAATGGAAAATACGACACTATCCAAATTCATAATCCATTTCTAATAAATATAAAAGGGAATAAGAGTATAATAGATGTCCATATAGGTTTCAACATTCAAATAATTATTCTAATAGTCTTTATATCTATTTTAGAGGATTCATACACTTTCCCAGAAATGTTTCATCAAAAATTCAGAAGGATGTGTCCAAGAAAACCCAATGCAGTCATATGCAACAATCTAGAGAATCATCAAATGAGATGAAAATACAGAATTGATTAGAATCTATGAATAATGAAGTTGGTCAATCATACTCTAAAAAAGATAAATATTATCTATCCACTATGGGTATGATGTCAACAATATGAACCCAAAATCAAAGAGCTGAGTATGCAATAGTTGTGAAGATTTCTCTCAAAGAAACATATCATTCTACTATATGGATTTTTGAGAGTGGATGCACATCCCAAATTATTTTAAATAAGAATATGGTTACATAAATCAAATATGACAAGGGAAATGATGTAAAATATTTAAATAATGAAGGAATGGTTATTATTGGCTCCGGAAAAGCGAAATTTGGGGAAAAAGAAATGAAATGTGTTAATGTATTTTTTGTTGATGGTATCTAACATAACATGATAAGTGTTAGTAAAATATGTGACTTATAGAAAAATATAAGATACTAATAAAATGTCTTCTATCAAGGGAAGATATGGTGTATTGTTTATACAAGGAAAACAGACAAAAAAAATATACACCTTATGACTGGAGAAGAAGATATGTGATTTCTGTCTAGAGAGGTAGAAAATAGGTTTTGGCATAATCGTCTTGTCCATCTACATCAACCGTCCAAGGATGATTTGGTCAAATAATATGTATCTTGATATCTACCAAATTTATCTGATGAACATACACACACGTGTGATTCTTGTCCACAAGGGAAGATTATTAGACTGAAATACAAGGAAAAAGAACATAATTCAACCAGTGTTCTTGAATTGGTACATGCAGATAGGTATAGACCTGTATCACTAGATGAAATTGATGAGAAGAGGTATTATATTCTGTTTATTAATTATTTTAATAGGATATAATATTTTTTCTTCTCTTAAAAGTCCAATGTGTTTAGTTCCATTAATAATATCACAGGGAATATAAATGGATAATTAGATATAAGATTCTAATTTTTTTAAAAACTAGTGGAATGAAATTAAAAAATAGAAAAGTGGAATATTATCTGAAGAAACACTAGATAAGAAACCATGTTTCATTAGTGATAACTCCTTAAAAATTGTACTGCTTGATATGAGGAATTAGATCATAAAAAACATGGAAAATTGCATATTTAAAAGGACATACTAGATAAATTCTAGAAGGAAGTAGTCTTGAAAATGATATACATATCCAATATGGATTTGTTATATTTGAAGGAAGAAAAAACTCTATACAAGATGTGGTATCAGAATAATAAAAAATTTGCATACATTCAAATATTTGGACTTAAGTGTTTTATTCCCAATAAATATGAACACATGAAATTTGAGTCACATGAATATGTGGGGATATTCATTGGCTTCTCATGAAAAATAAAAGAATATAAATCCGTTAATAAGATGATGGGAAATTATTTGAATGAAATGATGTCACTATTATAGAGAATGATAAGAATTTTCAACAATGAAGTGAATAGTTCCCGAGTGAATATGATGAGGTAAGTGACTCAGGAAAGGAAGAAATAGAAAATGATAATTTGGGAGAAGATAATGAAAATGATAGGGAGGAAGTAAAATATGAATCAAAATAGAATACGAAGAGTCTATATAGAATTGAAAGTTAAAATGTCATTAGTGACAACAAAATATCCATTTCAAATGTAGAGAATGATTTCTTTACAACAATCATCATTCCATTCTCAAATAGAACCTAAATTTTTGAGGAAGTAGATGGAGATGAAAACTATGTTCAAGTTATTGATTAATATCTAGACTATATTAAGATGAAACAAACATAAGATCTTTTTTTTAAGACCAACATATTAGAATATCAATGTGACCAAATGGTTATTTCTCAAGAAGCTGAATGAAAAAGGCATTCTGAGTAAAACAAACATGAAATGTGTGAGAATAGTTCTACCTGATAGAGGGTATCGATGTTGATGAAATATTTTCACACATTTCAATGTAACTAACAATCAGATTATTCTTATTCCTAACATTGAAAAGGAAGTTCAAAGTTCTCCACATGGATTACAAGATATAATTTTTGAATGGGGTTCTAGAAGAAGAAGTGTATATCGAATATTCAAATGGTTTTCTCATTCATGTAGATGAGAATAGAGTTTTTTGGCTTTGGATGGAATTGTGGGTAAAATCAAGCACCAAGAGCATGTTATTCCTAGCAAGATCAATATTTTATGAAGGTTGATTTTCTGCATGGTGAAGTTGATTACAATATATATTTCAATAATTAATGTAATAAAACAATGGTGGTGTTGGTGTATATCAATAAAATAATATATTGTTAGGAACACTCGGTAAAATACCCTTAGAGGGGGGTGAATATTGATATAAAATTTTGAAACTACTATCCCTATTTATCTGGTTTCATTGTTAAAAAAACACACATCTTTCTTTATCCAGATGGAATATATGAAAATAAATGAAATAATGCACATGGCTCATTGATTTTACTTGGTTCTGCCTCACTGGGCTATATCTAGGGAGCATTAAATGATTATAAAACGATGTACCAAATACAATAAAGGTCACTTCCAATTATAGGGTATGGGATAGACCCCTCCCATTCCAAATATTAATACCTCTACAAGTTTTAGGGTCTACATACTACATTACCAAGGGTCACTCTGTATGTCTCTTTCTCTGGCTCAATGCTGATGGAATGGATCACCGCAGTCCTCTTCATTCACTCACTTCATTTTGAAGGGATCCAGTCATAGTTTATGGATATGTATGTCCATTATTTTTCATGATGAAAACATTGTTATCTATATATGGATTCTCTATTGATGTCCCTTTTTCACATGTAGTTGAAATTCAATTTCCTGTTTACTATTAGTTGTCAGAAAATACATTCACGAACTAATTAAGTCCTTTCATGAACAAGATTTTTTTACATGAACTGTGTAGTACATATTCTTCATAGAACATCTATTTTATGAATTTCCTCTGCTTCTATCACTCCATACTACCTCCACATATCACATTCACAAACCTCTCCTATGTAAACCTTCCGCATACCGCTTCTGCATACTGCTACCACGTATAGCTTCCATGTACCGCTTTTCATTACAACTTCCACTTATATGGAATTAATTATTACGTCGACTACTTCATCCATGGAAATCCTACATATTTTGTAGGATAAAGTTCTCCAAAAATATTCATTCATAGAATTTCTTCCTCAAACTGTTTCACTATTCGGAGAACCCTTAATTGAAAATAACCTTCGGACATAGCTGAATTCCTGGAGAAAAGTTGTTTTATAACCAAAATCTCTCTTCCATAATGATGGTATTAAGAGTACTTATATAGTATAATAGATATTAAAACTCCAATAATATATGATTTACAAAATATTCAATGTGTTATAGCTTTCACCATATATCGTGCTCCTATTGGGAACCGTTCTTCCCTACGTAATCCACGTACTGCCTCTCTTCCTTCATATGGATAAAATAAACATATTGTTTTCTCTAATGAATCCTTTAATGTCTTATCAAATAACTTCCTCGATTCCTCTAATTATAGTACACCCCACGTACCACTAAACTCCCACAAACCACTTTCCATTCCATGAGCTGCTTCTATGAACCGTTCGCCTTGTGCGAACTGCAAGTCTCCCCACGAACCATATTTCCTTCTGAGAAATGCTATATGTGCGTACTTTTAAATCCATTAAATTTAATTTATGGTACACATAATATTCACTACTATATAGAATTATTCTTTTTCCAAATACAAAAATCTTAATTTTGAGGCCAAAAAATTGGGCAAACACAAGGAAACTGCACCATCTGAAAAACTTTCTTCGGCTAACACCATAAATACTCATTCATGGTTAGTAGAATTATTCAAAAAACGAATTCACACACAAAACATACTAATATTAAAACACGGGGGGTTTTTTCTCATCATAAGTGGTGGATCAGATGACGCATAGAGAAAAATACTCACAAAATTCATGAGAAGTGTGTTTGAAATATCAATGATAGGTGATTCAACAATTTACCTCAATTTATCAGTGACCTAAGGAAAGAATGTCACATTTTTATATCGATAAAATTATTCCAATTCTATTTTATGAATATTTGGAATATATAATTATGGGGATATAAGAACTTTTTTTTTGTTACCTAGATGAAAATATCATGAGATGATCAAGAAAAAACATTAATTGACATAGAAAATATTTAGATAATTGGGTGTCTATTATACTTGGCAATGACAAGACCTGAAATGATTTTTCTACTTGCCATGTATAATGGTATCAACACAGTTCCAATGAAATACACTTAGTTGTAGTTAAAATTATACTTTAGTATATCAAGGGCATGGTGGATTTCAGTTTTCATTACAATAACAAATCACATCAAGAGTTATTGGGATATATAGATACAAATTGGTCTTGTTCATCATATGATAAAAAATAAAAGTCAGGTTAAAAATTACATCTTGGAATATTTTGTATTTATTAGTTAATAAAGAATAATGTTTTAATTTACTTGAGCACCAAAGAAGCTGAATATATTTTAGATACTCAATCTTGCATACTATTATTGGGGATGATGTAGCATCTTGATGGTATGGGATATGAAGTATGGTCTCTGATTGGAATCTGTTGTGATATTTCAAGTGCTATAAATCATTGTAAAAATTATATTCCATCAGTCATGGATGAATCAAATTGAAATAAAATATTATTTTATCAAGGAGAAGGTGGAAAATTGTCTTATGAAAATGTAGTATCTTCCTAAAGAACTACATGGTATGATGATTCTGAAGAAGGCCTTACACAAATAATCATTTGAATGAAATTGACATACTCTTGGAGAACATTCAATTCCACTATCATAAAAATCATAGATTTGGTAACTTTTACCCCTAATGTATGATATGTTTTTCTATAATGTTATGTTTTTTGTTATTTACCATTTTGTAGTCCACAAAGGAGATACAATTATGTTTGTTCAAAAACGGTGAGTTGTTTAAGATAAAAAGGGGGAGAAGATGTCTTAATCATGATATGGGAAAAGTAGATAAGGGAAAAGTGGTAGGGGTAATGAGGTATTGAGTGTTTGAAATCTAAAAATGAAAAATATGGTCAATCAAAAGAAATATATATGAATAAAAAAATGTTTGTGATGAAAGTAATTGAGTTATTTTGGGAATGAAGTACTTTGTTGATAAAAAATTCCTTCTACAATTGTTTATCATGACGATCATTGCTTTTGTGGGATTAGAATTTGGTTTAGGTAAATTTTTGATCTCTATCAGTATTTCAAGAAGAGAATATTTGGTAGAAGGGGGAAGAAACATTATCGATGTATCAAAATGAAGAGAGTCAACAATAATCTTAAAGGGGGAGATTATTGGGATGAAATCCCTCAAAGAAACCCGATAGTGTTTTTGGGTTGATTTTGTTTTTAGACAATGAAGGATTCCAAGGTAGTTTTTTTAGTTCCAAAGATATTATTAACATGGTACATTGAAAAAGGTCCAAGTAAAAGGAATGGGTTCTCTAGTGGAATTACATTTAAAATTTTTCATTCAAGGGTGAATTTTTTTTTAAATTTTCATGAAAGTGAATATATAGGGGCGCCATTCCTATAATCGGTAAAGTAATGTATTCTAAACATATTCTAAAAGTGTGAGAAAGATGGGTTTTTATGAAATAATTGATAGATTTTTACATTCCCAAGAATGAGAGTTACCAACAAAATATGATGTCAATATACAAATTTATATGCTCATGTAAATGTTGTGTGAAGGGATGAAAGAACATATGGATTTTCTGTGCAAGGTCAGTTGGGTCTATAAATAAGAGGATTGACCCCTCATTTTAGAAGATCCACACATTTAGATAATAGTGTCTCTGAATCATGTTTTATTTATGTGAAAATTGTAAAATTTTCATGAGAAAAACATTTCATGAAACAATTAAGTATTTATTAGTAGTGTGAAGAAAAGGATATGTTTTTGCATGACCAAAGGAGTTGTGTGAAAATTATAAAAGTTGTGTTCAATACGAACATATGTAAGAATCCATAAAGTTGAGAATAAGTCAGTAGTGCCATGACCAAAAATAGAATTTTCCTGTAAGTTATTAGAGTTGTGTTCAAGTCATGTGAAATGTTTCATGAAAGGAGATGTGCAGGCCTAAATGGGTTTTCCAATTAACTATGTGGTGAAGGGTTAATCTTTATGAAGATAAAAGATGAACATAATGAGGAATTAAATGGTGTTTAAATAATATTATATAAATTGATTAAATAATAATCTTCTAAAGTAAATGTGATCTCACTTCATTCGAGTTAGAAATGCAGAGTCAATTTGTTATTGGTTGGAAACGAGGATTGATAGTGAATCAACTACAATCTATGTAACATCAGATATCTTTTAGTGGATTTTTTATCATAGTAAAATATCCTTTGTATTATCCATGGATGAATACCAATACATTTGAACTGAGTAATATTGTTGTGTCTCGTGCATGCTTTTATTTTTGGTCATACATTACTACAAGAATGGGAGAGCATAGTGTATTGTTTATCCAAAAAACAATATTGAAAGAGGAAATTGTTTTTATCTATCATACCATAATTCACCCCCACCCTATCATGGTATTTATCCTAGTTTTGATAATAGTACATAACATGGTCCTCAAGAGTCATGGTGACACTAATCAATATAGGTCACAAATCATCTATTATTCCAAGATTTACCAGCTTGAGCTCATCAATAGTGGGGGAAAAGCCTTCCTTGAATTCATGAGGTTCATTCCTGAGGTCATCCTATTTTTCTGAAACCTATGATTATGTGTACCAATTATTATATGGAGTTGAAATATGGGGGTATCTCTATCACTGTTGAGGTGAGAGAGGCAATGAGAAAAGACATTATTATCCTCTACTACTAGGGTCACTGTTTAGAGATGTCAGAGATGTTTGTCTTTTACACTGCCTCTACAAACCAAAGGGTCTTGGGTCTATGGTACAAGGTCTATGATCTCCAATTGATTAATTGGAATCACATAATCATTTTTGACCATACTATATTGAATTTCAAGGGAGTTCCTCTGATTGTTGGGGGCTGAAACCTAAGTATTTTTATCCATAATTGGTTATATGACTTTCCTTTTATATCATCCTACATTAGAATATTGGGATTCACAAGTATTCAAGGTGAAACTATCACCATATTGTATTCCTATATTTTTATCGATGGGGTATTTCAAACATGGATAGAATGTTGAAGGCACCACCATGTGGCTATGGAGCCATGGTATTCCAAGTTGGACATTTTATGTGGTGTCTTTCTGGATAACCATAAACTCAACATCAGATGTGAGATCCCAAAATATATCTTTATCATTGATCATAACAAGTGAAATATATTAATTCTTATCACACTCTTCAATTTTCAGCTTTGTGGAAGACAAATCCACTTTGATATATCCAAAACATCAAAGTTCTCGAATCAGGATTAGATTAATCCAAGAACAATAAAAACTGCTAGATATCAACATTATGAAGACTACTTGAAACATATAATGCTCTGATTAGTCCATATGTAACCTATTCCTAGTCTAATAATATGAAATATATGGTGAAATGTGATTCTACTAACATGATCTACATTCAATATACCTCAGTTGCAGTGACTTCTATCTGAAATTACAATGGGCTCTAGAGGGATTCAATGAGTGACTCTCATAGTTCTTTTAAATAATGGATGGAATTGAAGATTGAGTTCTTGGATGGAATAACCACAAACTATTTCAGAATGTCACACTTTTCTTCTATATGAGTGAGATTCCTAAGGTGGGGTTTCTCTTTAACATGTGGATCAGGATATGAGGCATTTAATGTGGATAGGCCTATATCTTGTGAAGTTTATGAGGGAGATTATTCTTTCATTGGATTGAGTCATATTTGCCTTCCCCTTTGTTTGGGATGATAAGGTAACTGATTCAATTCTACATGGTCAAGAAATAAAAAGTATTCTGGGCGACCACTGGAGGGTTATAAGACACCTCCATATCATTGCTATCCTTACTGGAGTGCTTTCCCATGGTTCGCTTCTGCATATAAGTCCTATGTGGGGACGTGATAAAAATATTGGGTCATGAAATGCCAGTGTTTTCCCCTACATCCCTAGTTCTTACACATGCATCCTTTTGTTCCATGTTTTGGTGTGGGGAACTCATACTTGGAGGCATATTCATCATCAGAGAATGTGTATACCAATTGTATCACATTGAAAAAACCAAAGATAAGCTCTTCATCTGATCAAGGTTCTATTTGGTGGGAAATTTCTTACATTTTATTTGTTACAGGGAAGAAATATACAACGGTCAATGATTAGGTTGGATCATAATAATACTATTCCACTCCTGTCACTTTGGGTAAATGATGGTCTTCTACACCTTATGGAGACATATCTTATATCACCTTCTTTGGTGGTGAATATATAATGGGTTTTAAATTTTGTTCCCTCAGGGTGGCATGATATCAGTCACCTATTTTTCAGGTGATCCAGCTATTGAATTTCTATCCACGCCTGGCGAGAGCATTGTGTTAATCAACTGACTCTTCTTACATGGAAATGGTTACACTTGACACCTTCTTTGAGGATTTACATAACACCATATTTCTGGAATCGACCATTCCTTGAAAGATGTATTTGAAGATGATAAAATCAATGATATTATGACCTAGACTTCTATGGAAAGGGAAGTAGTTAGGATGATTGGTGAGGTTTTCCGCAGTGGTATTATTCGACTATAGTTTCTTGAGATGCTTATTGTCCAAGGATGAAGCGAAATAACTAGGGACATATTTAGTATATAATAAGTATAATTTATTAATTTGTTCCTAAAATACAATGCAACCTTGATTTCATTGTGATTCTAGATGTGGGTGATTTTCTTATTGATGTCCCTCGAAAGGATCAACCAGGATTTTCAGTAACGTCTTTGGTTCTTGAATGGGGCCTAATGACGATTAGAGGGTAATAGTGAAAACATCATCCTTTCCAAGCCATTTTTCCTATGTTGAAGTAATGAGATGAGATTTATCTTGGGATCACTGAATGGAATCTTCCAAACAATGGGACAATTCTGAGAACTCAAGGAACCCACATGGATACTTGATTAGGATTAATGGTTTCAACCACTCATCCTTGATATTTTTAGTACAGAGCTCTATAAATATACCCTAAGATAGAGGTATGATTATTGAATATCATAGAACCTTCCACCAATCTATGATGTTAGACACACTATAATTTTTTTTGTTTCTTTCAGTTGGTTAACTTGATGATTTCCATTTTCTTCAATGTCTTGATGAACAGATAATGGAATTGATGATGAAGGTCGTAGAATCCAACAATGGATTTTTTCTTGAAGGATGTTGTACCAAACAATGGATGGACCTATTAGATTCATTAATAAACACCTTATGATGGTTTAATCCTACCAGTCTCAAGGGCCCATCATTGGATCACATCAAGATACAAAGTGAGTGAGATGATGTTTAAGATCTCCCATGTCATCAAAGGTAGATCATGTAAGATTTCTAAAATAGAGAGGATGAAATGTATCATCCACCCATTTGGGATATGGATTCCTCTCATGATACATAATTATATGTCACCCATCCATGGCTTCCATTAATGTAGTCAGTGATTTAACCATGATGATAAATTCTAGAGGGACTTCTGTTTGAGATGCCTCCTATCTAATGGAAGTAGGTGAGGCTTGGTGTGGTGGTCATGTTCTTATCTCCCACTAATTCTCAACTCGTATGGAGTCTGAGTGATCAACCTAGGGGGGGAGGGTGTCTCACTACAAAGGAGGGAATTAATGATCATTTTTGACTTCCTCATTTATGTATATTGGATTTCGAGATCCAGAACCAGTCTAATTCACATATGCAACACTTTATGGAGGATCATATCTAGGAGGAAGAAAAAGAATCTAATATTGAAGACTACACCTATGTGAAATAATGATACTAATTATATCCTTTTTGTTTTGTCTAGGATTTTACATATGTTTATTATATCATGAAAGCTTCTCCTCTAAGGAAGGAACCTGTACTATTTATTGTGGTGATTGGGATGTAGCCACTCCATTCCCCTGATCCTTGGATGTGTTCCATCAGAGAGGTGGAAATATGATATTGGGAGGTTTCATATTATTAATCCATCTCTCATTCTAGGAGCATGATACCATAGTTGGTTCACCCAAATCATCTTCCTATCATAGTAAATTTTTTGTGTTGTGTCCCTCTACATTTATTTCTTTATCCTTAGTACCTATTGAGTCAATCCTGATGAAATTTAATGTGGTTTATTGGGATATTATTATTGTCATGTTACATTAAATGTAATAGGATAGTTCTTCAATGACTACATTTGGGTTGTTTCTCAAACCCTTTCCCATATTGGATTTTTTGGGCTTGAAAACCTGGTGGGGTCTAATTTCATTCACTATATGCTCTTCCAATCATGGCCTATGAGAAATGATCTCGAGGGAGTTTTCAATCATGATTTATGAGTGGGACCTGAATAGGATTAGTTTGTCTTCAAGGGGACTAATGGAAAGAATATTTGGATATCATCTTCCTTTGTTTGTGATTTTCTAGTATCATTGAAGAATCTAATATTCATTATATGGACTAATTGGTATTAATCTTACCCTCTATTTCTCCAAAGGCTATGACATTAAAAGATTCCATATCTAAGGTGTTATATTGTTCTTTTGGTGCAGCGAAGTGTATTGCTACATAATTTCTCCATCCTCAAATATGGACACTCAACACAGTTAAGGCTCTCAATTGCTAAAGGGCTATGATGAAATGATGGTATACATAATTCATATTATCACTTTGCTTTTTTGGTTTTGGACATCAATCCATGGAGATAGTATCCATGTCTAGATGATAATAGATTCTCTGGATGGTCTAAAGGTGACCCTCATATCCTGGATAAGGTAGGATTCTATTCTTTAGTATGTATTAGGTTTCCACTTATTTCCATGTAGATATCGAATCCACTCATTCTATAGATCATTTGGGATATCATAGTTAGAACTTTCAAGAGGATTGAACATGATAGGGATTTTGTATTAGGATGGCACTCTCTATATATCAATGTCTACATACATTTCATTATACATACATGCCTCCATACAATAAAACAACATAAGGTTCTTCTTGTGGTCTCCTATTTACCTACATGGAGTGTTGTTGGATGTTGATGGGGAACTACATAAAACAAACCAATCTGTTTCGACAACCTCAATATTTGATGGATTTTTAGTTTTGAAAACCATTATATACATAGGTGTCTAGGAAAAGAATAGAATTTATTATATGTGGGAGATATCACTATGGGGAGGTTGTCCATAGAAGATATTAGTATTAGGGTCCCTATAATTCTTCTACACACTACCATGAGGAGTATTATCATGGTAATGATCATCTTCAACAACGGCTGAAGAGTTGATGTCCTCTCTAGGTGTTGAGAATGTATGTTGAACAACATCAAGGGAATATTAATATTTCATATAATGGTTATGATCCTCATTAAGTGTCATGGCTGAATTATTTCGACCAACCTTCATGAATTGTGAAAGGATATGTGCCTACTGCATGGAGGTTTTAGGACATTGTTTATATCATTCTAGGGATATGAGAGTACGATACTGCTACTGAGAAGCTACTGAAATATGAAAATTTTCTTCCTCGTTATTATTGGTAATATGATCTTGTCCCATGGAATGTTCTATTATCACTTGGTGATCCTCGATCAGAACATTAGTGTGATCCCTATCCTGAGCCTTTGGAATATACCACTAGTCTTTTATTATAATGATATGAACCTCCCCAAGTAATGCACTACAATCACATAGTGAGATTAAGTTAGAACTGGAATATGAGCCAGGTCCAAATATGAATTCCCCTAGGGATTATGCTGACTGACCTCTGGAATGGGAGAAGGGATTTGAGTCTCCTCATATATTTCCTCAAAATGATGATGGTGTTGCTATTTATTGACGGAAGTAGAAATATGTTCCTAGATTTCATGATCTATGAGAATATGCCAGGAAGATTCAATGAATTGAATATGAAAATTTCCCAAGGCATGTTCCATTCTCACATGGTGAGACCTATCAAGAACAATGATATGATCTCGATCTAGGGATTTTGGAGTATACCGTCATTGTTCTTAAACACAAATATGATCCTATCCTAAGGTATGTGTTTCTCTCACTTGGTGAGCCCCATATAGAATAGTGATATGATCCCATTCTTAGTAAATTGGAATATACCACCATATTTTTGTCAAAGAGATACCATCATGTCCTCAAGCATGGGCCACTCTCACTTTGTGAGCCTCGATGGGAATGATGATATAATCCTGGTCTGATGCCTCATCCATTACCGAAAATATTCCAATATTCCTCATGGATGGGAGAATTAACATAACCATAATCCCAAGAAAACACATGTTCCTAGTTTTAAGATTGTTGAGATACCTTGAATATAGGGACAAGAATATGTGTCTGTCTCTATATTTGTACTAGTTCTGGGATATTCATGTCTATATTGTTCATCTATTTATATGATTTAATGAAATTTTAAAAAATAGTGCATAGGGATATATTACATGTTTTTTCCCCACTATAGAATGGTAGATATCTTCTATTTAATTGGGGATATGATCATAATTTTTTTCTACTTGTTTAATTGGAGTATTCCAATAGACTTCTTGGACATTTTTAGGGATTTGCACCTCGCCTGTACCTACTGCAAGAATATTCTCATAGACTTGTTCTTAGTGAGAAGGGATATCGGCATACTTGGTAGATAATTATAGAATATTCTAGTACAAAAATTTAGTGCTAGTTGGGATATGATCCCAGTCATTATTATCTATAGCCTTCCCTACCTAATGTGTCTTCATAGTTACCCATGCATGGGTGTCAAAGATGGAAGTGTATCGATTGGTATCCTCAACAAGTGACTGAAGGGTGCTAATGGGATGAGAAATGCTACAATGGTTGATAATTCCCCCCTAGAGAAACCTAAACCATAAGGGGGTCGTAGTAATCTCCTTAATCCACCTTCACTATATACTAAATGTTGTGATATTCATGCTTACTCGATAAACATACAAAGAGGTTGATTGTAGATATGATGGAAATGAACTTTATAACAACTTTCATTGGAAGATGATGAATAATTAGTTTTATTACTTGAAGACAGTTCCGGTAAGCCTAGATGGTCAATATCATAGCAAGTAATTGGTATTTATAGACCACTACGTTCACCACAAAATTCTAAAGATGGCAGGTGGGTGAGTTTATTATGTGTTCTATAGGGTCTGTAGTTTCAGTTGAATTTCCAAAACAGTAACTAGATGAAGACATTATTTCAGATCAAGGGGTTTCTCATTATAGAAGTATCAATAATAATGAATATAACAAGGAAAAAGTTCATTGATCTGTGCACTATTAAAGGCATGATATGTTCTCTATCAGAAATTCATGGGCATCCAATTTTTCATTTTATTATTTATTTAACTATTCTACTCAAATGAAATTATTAAATTGAATATGGACTTTTTTTATGAGAACATAGGATAAAGAGGATCATCCATAAGATATACCTCATGGTCAACCGATTATATTTTTATTAGATATTTTCACTTCATGTCCACCATTTTTTTCATAGTAAATTAAAACATAATGGCCTAATAGATAATAATCCAATAATTTTATTAATAGATATAATTCACGTTAGGATCACCATTTTTAAAAAAATATGTATATGGATTTTTCGGTTGGTTTAGTTAGGGGGTTAAATATTATGTAAAATCATTACTGTCAGGATTAAAATAAATAAATCATTCATATAAACTCCCAACTATTTTTGCATCCATAAATGGATAAATAACTACTTTCTAAAGGTAGTTGGTTAGTTGGGGTTTTAAACACAACGATGATTAAGAACTCACATTGGTAGAGATGATGGTAGGTAGGTCTCATCACACCCTATTACGGAGAATTTTTTCCAAGTTTGAGACACCCTTATATATTTAAGATACGTTTTACAATCTATTCCTAATCCAGATGTAGGACTAGTTACCATAATAAATTATCAAAGGTTGAGTCACATTATATGAAATGATAGGTCTATTGCTTGTGAATCTATCTATATGTATCTGAGGGATTTTTTTAACAATTTCTCTTTGAAGTGTAGATGATTATATGTTAATGAAATATGACTTGTCACCTAAACGTTTTTTATATTCTAGGGAGGTGGATAATATTTTGAGGATGGGATTGAACCATATTTAGGCATCCTAGGTATCCTATTTTATAAAAATAATGAAAACCCACATTGTTCATTAAACCTAATCAGATTAATATCATACAAAAAGGACGTATTTGTTGGCACATGGGAACTAGTTGTTGATCTTGAGCCATAGGTATGCATCCTATGTATCCTGGATATATTATGTATCATATTTTTCATATTTTAGTCATGCCCATGGGACTTACCCCATTGTAGATACCCCTGTGTGATGGGTAACCATATCCTACCACTAATTGGAGATTATACACTGACGATATCCAAGTTGGTAGAGATTCATGAGGAAATTTATGTGATTATTAATATTCCCTAACCAACCTCATTACACATGGATGTGAGGATTATGTTCTGCGACATCCAATTTGATTCTTAATATAGGGCTCAACCATTTGGAAGGAGTCATACATATCCGGGTTATGGAATTAATAAATTTTATTATTGTTCAATTATTTATCAATATGATGGTGGATGAGAAAGTGTAATAACACCGTGGGAGACATTTAGTCATGATGGTTAGAATATAGAAAAAATGGAGGGACAGATGGTCAAGTGGATTACAATTTGATCTGAGGCCATTGGAATGCATCAGATGTATCCTAGTTATGGTTGGAATAAGGTTTCTCATTGTTCATAAGTTTTGGATTACACACTGAGGATTAGCTTATATACAGAACATTTCATATTATTCCACTGATGAGATATTATGAACATAGGTTTTTTTATATTTAATTATATGTTCATTGAAACTTTTTAATCCAATGTGAGCTTTACTCAGTGTGGGAAACAATGGATACATAATGACTAGTCTCACTAATTATGGATGTCGGACATGTGATGGGACATCCCTTTGGATGTTTATTATGGAGTCTAAACCTTAATAAGGATTCAAATATATACTAATTATAGAAATAATTATACTCATAATTGTTCAATTAAACTAGGGCTTACACATGGATTTCACCTTACAGAGGCTCAATAAGGTTATAAAGTCCTAGGATACGCACTTGTCCGGGTTATCCTATCATTATAAGATGTTTTTGTTTTTCTCCCTAAAATCCCTTGACTGTATTCTTCACATGTCAATGAATATGTTCCTTACATTTCTAAAGACTATCACATGACCCAATTGAGTTTTATAATGGAAGTTGTGTTATCTAGAAGGCATGTTGGAGTTTGTCGCACGACAAAGGCTAACTTGTTCATAACACATCAAAAGACAAAGCTGCCTAATCCTGGAAGCCATAAAATTATCTCAGCTAATATTCCTGGGGTCTTCACATGATCCATCTATCATTTCAAGGTGTTGTAGTGAAATCTGGATGACATGCATGGATGGTATCATGAGAGTCAACTAGAATGTCTAGAGATTGTTGCATATCCTAGCGGACTTGTCTAGGTGTCATTGAAAAAGCCTACTGACATATATGAGGGATACTGCAAGGTTTATCTAACAAACCCAGAGTGTGTCTCAAGATTTCGTTGTCTTGTATTGAGGATGTCACATGATCCATTTTACATTCCTTGGTTAAATCACGAGACTTTGATGACTAATATTGGTTTAGCCATATTATCTTGGGGACATGTCTTAAATACTTCCCAAGGACCAAATAGAGATCCCATATAGATTCACAAGGCTCAGGTGGCATACCTGGGGGGCTCTATTTAACACTCTTTCACATGTCCATGGGTCATCACATGATCCAAATTGTATATAAAAGGATACTTGTGTGATCTGTAAGACCATTCCTAGTGCCATCGGATGACTAAGGGTGCATCACCCGAAGTGTATACGGATCGATGTGTATGTTTCATGAATAATTCTACTTAATTTTTATTCTTAGATCAAGTCTTGTATTACATATTCCTTATATTTGATCAGGGTTATCCTTTTTATATCTCACATAACTGATCGGATATGAGGGATGCCCTTCGTATAACCCACCATGAGTCCCTCGTGTGATTTATAAGTCATCGTATGATGTGAATATGCATGTCATATAATCTCTTAGGTTGTTCAACACACTTTAGCTATTGTAGAATATTTCTGATCATGATATCATCCGCTCAGATAAATTATAGTTGATTTTATGGTGCATCGATCTGAGGATCCAATGTCATATTTTTCCATGCTGGGGTGGGATATTTGTTGTCCTCGCTACCCCAATTATTCACCGCTTTGTGCGAAGAGTATTTCACAAATCCAGGCTAGGGATTGTGGATCGATTTGATTTCATGTGAATTTTAAGGTCCTATCATAGGTCATTATGTCGATGTCACATGATTTTCAGTAATCACAATACCATCTCATCAATAATCCATTTATTATATTATAGCTTAATAATGGTTTCTTCATGAATAATGGGGATATGTTGAGAGACATCCATATTTCTAGGCTGATATTTTTATGAAATTATGAGAGATCATGATGCTTACTAATATTATTTTTCATGATATTTAATGACCTATCATGGATATTCTATGAGAAAATAGTGTATCTCCATGGGGATTCCTTGAGATCAGTTCATCATGTCTAATGACTTTTAAAACGTCTTGTAGAGCATACCTACATGACTCAAAAAATTAATGACCATAAGAGGCTGCCACCATTTAACTTTTATTTACTTATTTTATTTGTCAAAATATTGGGGATCTTGTTAGCTTTCACAAGTGTTTAAATGAAAATAAATCTCCCCACTGGGGATGAATCACAATAATAGTAAACGTTCTAGTTGTGGTTTAAGATCACTTCATTGAAAAAACCTTAAGTATTCATTATGAATATGAAAGGGGAGCTCAAAATTTCTTGGACATATCTGAAGCCATTTTTTGGAAAGGGTATCATGCAAGTGGGATGTCTTGTGGAGAGGTACACATGACTCAATGGGCTTGTGGTGTCTCTCAAACTGTATGGGATACATCACATGATGTGTATGATCTTAAGAGGCTCTCACCTTATCTATTATATTCTGTGTTTATTTTATAAGGACCTAGGGTCTTTCAAGTGAGACTGAGTGTTATAGAGAACAATAATTCATCCCGTAATTGATGTTTCACATGAACAAAAAATGATTTATGGTGATACATGATCATTATCATATATTAACTATTACGGTTGTTTTTTGAGACAATGGTAGAGCATGATATTTCTTATAAATGATTGAATCTCTTCACATGAAGAGGATGACATGTCTGAAGTCTCTTATAGGGCTAGAAGAATTTGTAAATAGAGCTTCTATGGTGTTTCATGAGCTCCAAATGTGTTCCATGTGAGTTTTTTAACCACAAGAGGATCTCTATTTTTGGATATTTTCCTCCCTATCATCCATGTATTTTTCGATGTCTTTTCAGGTGCCTTCTAGCCAACAATATATGCGACTTGGTGGGTGATAGTCCTGAATCTATTGTGTGAAGACTATTGGTCTAGTATGCCTTCAAAATAGAATTAGTACATGTCAAATGTGATCTATGGGATATTCTATAGGTTATGTTGTCTATATGGATCCATAAAATGACCTTCTAATGGTAACCTGATTGCATGTTTCCTGGAGGCGTATGTGATCCACATGTTCTGGACACTTTTATTCACTTGTTTTGTGGTGAAAATAATACCCATACCTAGGTATTCATTCCATTTTGGATTTTCTAATTGTCAGCTATTGGAATTCAACAACCTTCCTCATAATGAATATTTGGAAAAATAATCACATCACTTCATTAAGGTAGTAATCCACAGGTTCACTTGAACAATGTCTTTTCGATAGATGGAAGGTTAAAAAAATAGATGATATAATATCTTTAAAATTGGATAATTATTCTACTAATATCATATTTATATATTGTATAAATCATTATAATTATCCTTGAATGTCTGTGATTGAAAATGAATTACATTGGTTCGAGAGGCGGTTGACTTCCAGACACATATACATTTGTTTCATTTCATATTTGATAGAAGAGGAGATGTATATAGGTTATTCTATTAACCTAATGACATCTATGTATATGGAAAATGATGATGTTATTATTTTATCATGGTCTAATTAAAATTTTAAGAGTTATAAAAATAAATAAAATGAATATGATGGGTTAATAACTACACATCTTCTTTATATAACCTATTCATGTTTTTAAATAAATCTTACCTTGTTTGGTTTTATTATAAACATCATACCATAAACATTACATGTTACAATGATTTTAAACTAGAATTATTTTTATAAAAATACAAAGGATATTTTTCTTTTATAGTTTTATAGAATTAAGACAAACTCTTTCAATGTAACCTCATATATTACTTATGGAAAAGTATACTAAGTTACATTTCTTCCAAAGTAAAGCCTTTTAAAACAAAACATGTTGTATTGTTATGGAACATATTGAAAACAACCATCACGAAATATTCATCCTCCATAAATTTTTTTCAGATTAGTGAATTGTTTTTTAAAACATGGGATGAGTATGAAAAGATCATTAATGGACATAAAAATAAAATAGAATCACGGGTCTTATAGATTTCATGAAAACCCATTTAATGATTTTGAGTGAATAAAATAAATCATTAAACATGAATAAGACACACACACACACATTCTTATGAAATACAACATTATTTCATTTCATGAAAAATATTCAATTCATCCATAATAACATCATTATTATATTAAATAATCATTAAGACCTATGAAAATAATTTTCAAAATTCACATGAGAAAAAAATCTCAATAAAGGGTATAATAAAAAGTTTTAAAATCATTAGTATAGAGAAAAATATGAAAACCTAGTTAATTTACTTTTTTTAAAATAAAACAAATCCTTTATACATGAATAACTCAAAAATAGTTTTTGTTCAATGAAAAGAATTAAAATATATTGAAATCATAAATCATAAATGTAACATGTGGAATAATTTTCATATCACTCTTACACACACTATAGATACCTCAACTAAATAGTTAGTAACGATTATTATTATATTTGGAATAACAACCACAGTATATCCCTATAATATATTAGGAGAAACCTAATTATATTAAAATTTCCAATTAATTGATAAATTGGATAACTATAACAAGATCACATTCTCTTGATTTATAATGAAACCAGACATCCTCATTTGTAATTCCTGTAGACATTAACATAAATAGAACACTTAATGATTTCTTAAAGTAAAAATTCAAGAGACAAATAAATTTTCCATTTTGAAATCATTTATCATTTTTAAAATTCCACACACCCATAAATAAAAAAATTTAATTTGAAAATAAAATTATAAAATTGAAAATGAATATTTAAAAATGTAAGGAATCATTGAAGAGGTGAAATATATTTTGGCTTTATATGATAAAAACCATTAATTTTTCATTTTTGTAAAAATAGATGAAAGAGTAACTTTTAAAGACTGTTATTAAAAGAAATTCCGTGACCTAAAACCTAAAAAGTTCACTTTTTGAAACATTTTGAGAGAAATTCTGAAATTAATATTTAAAAAAAATTCATTTCCATATAAATCCATCAATAAAAACCAATTTTCAAACATGTACATGAAAGATAAATATTTAGAAATATAAATCTTTTAAACATTCAAAATGATGTTTCAGATAGATCCTCATACCTCGAGTTTGAATTGTCACATGTATTACATATCATAAAGAATTATAAACATAGGTTAATTTATTCTTTATTCAAAAACATTTTCATGTTTATTATTAATTTTATAACTCTCATTTTTATGTTATAAATAATTACATATTCATTCGATTTCACATCTCATGTTTTTGTAGATATTCAGTACATAAGTCCAAAATGGATTCGAAAAGTCGACTAGGATCAAAATGTTCATCATTACATAATCTCCAAAACAATATTCATTTTATGTTTAACTATTTATATACAAATTATTCCATTAAATCTTACCAATAAATATATTTATCTAAAATTAATTAGGTTATAATCATGAAGACAGTAGGTTGTGCACAAGCATGATTAACATTTCATTTATAAATGATCATTTTGAAAAGAATTTATGTATAATTTTATCCTTCTATAATGACCATACTATAATTAATTTAATATTATTAATTTAAATATTGTTATATATATCATTAATGTGATATGGTGATGAAAAACAAATCATATCGCTTTTTGGAGGTAATAATTTACAGGTACACACAAACAACGCTATCAATTTTTAATGGAATGGTAATAATTTTAATGATTTATAATAATTTTAAAAGTGTAATTTTGTCATGAATAAAAAATATAAAAAATAATCCCATCATTATAACTAGTCTAAAAATATAATTATTGAAAAATAATTACAACGATTCATGAGGCAGTGGTTCATCGTACGCACAGATGATGGTTTTTCCCATTTAATGGAAGAAGATATGGATATAGTTCATTCCAAAAACATATTATTATCCCATTATATGAAATATATTTGTGTCATTACATTATTGTAGCTGAATAATTTTTTATGTATGTGTTAGTTGAAAGAAAACAATAACACTTGATTAAAAATGATACATCTTTTTGGGAAAACCTATTTTTCGTAACACCTTAAGGACACTATGGTTGATATTATTCTTAAGCAAAGTCCTCTAGAATTAAATTATATATTCTAATAAGAGACTTTGGAATTATTTTCAATGATTAAATGGGTTTTAAGTGTGTTGAAATGATAATAAGGGGTTCTATTTTATAATAGAGGGGATGGTAACTCTTAGAATTTCTCAAAATATTAAATAAATATTAATTAATATTCAATTAAAAAAAGGATAAATACTAATTTATTTATATTTTAGGATGATTATGGGTCTAAATTTATTCAGAAAATAAAAATAATATAGGGTTTATCTATTTTTTTAATCTTAATGTTTTCGTTTTAACTCTTATTTACCACCAATAATTCTTAACATGACACTGTATTTTTACTCTTAAATCTTAATCTAACTAATAAAAATCTCTAAAAGACCCAATAACGAATCATGGATGAAATATTAACCATTTTCCAAAAGGTTTTGAGGAATTTAATATTTTATGGAATTTTATATCATTTAATAAAATATTATATATTTTAAGATATCATTAATGTCTGTTTTGACACTATTCGTTACATTGACTTTTACAAATATCATGATAACACATATAATTATAATAAAATATTTTTTAAAATTAATAACATGCTAAGTTAATCAATAATTTTGTTTTAAGATATTAATTATATAAAATTATATTTATTAAAATAGGTTTAATATCATTTATTTGATAATTCTGTTAATAAAATAAATACTAAATCAGCATTGTGTACGAATTTAAGGTAATGACATCATTACTATAAATATAAATAAATTTAAATTATGAAGATACATATTTTATTTTTATAAATACTATTTAAGATAAAATATATCTTTTTCATGACCACATACTAAAAATATTATACTTATTAAAAATATTAGTGTGAAAAGTTTGACATATCTTAAAATAAAATACTATAAGTGGATTAAAGTCATCCAAATTGTCCCAATAAGACATAAATTTTGGAACTGGATGATTTTGGTTGATAATAGGTAATCCAATAAAATTGAGATAAGTTTTAATCCAATTGTATCATCCTTATCATACTTATTTTTGCCCTTAATTACTGGATATACCCTGAATAATGGAAATAAAAAATACCATGTTTGCTTTTTTATATTGTCCAAAATGGGAAATATTTATATAATTTGGGCGTCCTAAATCCAAATATTTCATGCATTTATAAATATTAAAAAAATATAAGTTATTAATGTTAATTTAAATTTAATATAGAAAAATACAATGAAAAAAAGTTTTCAGTAAAAATTCCCTTTTATAATTTAAAATGTTTTTATAATAAATTAAATTAAAACATCATTTTATAAAAACATAATTGTATTAATTTTTAAAAAAAATCTAAATGATAATTTAAAAGTATTCCAAAATTATAATTTGATATTGTAAATACTATAAAAATATAATTTTTAATAAAAATCATTATTTTTTTGTTAATTAAAAAATATAACTTATTATTATTATTAATATGTCGTGATAAGAAATTTCTGAAATTTTGTTATAAAAAATAAATATAATTTAATCAAATAAATTTTATAAAATCTTCCAATATCAATTATATTGTTTCTACATAAAAATAAATAAAATAATTTTTAAAGAAAATGTATTTTTTATGTGTATACTGACATTACTAAAATTGTATTATTATTTTCTCATCACATAAAAAAAATCATATCAAGTAAAAAATTTTATATATTTTATCATTCAAATTTAAAGGGTAGTATATAATGTTAAGATTGAAATAATAATATTTAGTTGTCCATTTAAATTCAATGTGGTGTATAATATACACTATCAAATATAGTGCTTCCTTCATAAAATCATTTCATATTAAATTTATGATAAAACTAGAGAGTTTTGGTCATGATTATGTTCTTTATATAGGTGTTTTCATATGAATTGATTGAAATAGTGTGCTCAAAATGTATGAGGAAGAGAGGGGAGAAGGTTCCCTTTTATAAGTAAATAAAATGTCATACACAGAATTACATTAAAATATTAAATAATATATAGATCACAATAACATAAAGTGTCTGAAAGGCACCCAATATTACAATATAATATTTTATAGGGTCTAAATAAATTTAACAAATAATATTTAGTCTTGTTGGGATACATTTTATGTATTACCTCTTAGATAAATAACATTAATCTCATTTAATCATGAACCATGGTAATTTGTTTATTAACAATTATTACTAAATTATATGGAAAAATATAAAGGGGGACATCTATTTTTAAAAAAAATATTATTTGAAATTTGCAATCATTTATATCGGGAAAAATTCAAAAATGATAGAAATTAATTCTAATATATGACTAAAAAACACATGATAATGTTTTTTAGGAAAATATTTGATTAAAGTGTATAAATCCATATACAATGAAATCAAATAAATTATTAGTTTCCACAAATAGGTTTCATTATATTTTAAATAATGATAATTTTTAGACTTTCAAATCACCATAAAATTGAATGGAAATATCCATCCATGACACTAAATGCAATGACACAAAAGTAGTTGTAAATTTGAATAAAATAGAACTTATCCTTATAAATGCCAATATTTGTTAAAAAATGAAAATTAATGATTTTAATATATTATTTATATAATCGATTCCAAAACCATTCATATAATAAGATATGGACATTTTTATAAATATTTTGATACTTTACCTCAAATTTTTAACAGTGTTTTTCCTTTTTTACCATAATCACGATGATCAATATTTTCTATAATTAATATTCATAATGAGAAAATATTATGTTCACCATATTATATTATAATAATTATTATAATTAAACATATGGAATTATTATTATAAAATTTCATTTATAGAAGTGTCCAAATTAAATTTAAATTTTCACACAAAAACAAAATGAAAAATGGTGTTAAAAAAGATGCCTTAAGTATAAAAATAATTTTTTTACTAAATGCAAGTATAATGATTATTAAAATAAAATTTATTGAGTTAGTTTTAATTAAAATGAACAAATTAAATGTCAAAACTAATCAAAATTATAATGTGAATTTCAAAATACTTGTAAATAATAATGATTTCAATTAAAATTTTGTTTTCACTATTCTTTAAAAAATCATTATTTTCAGAAAATTCTCAAATATTATTCCTAAAATATTTATTCATGGTGATTTTAAAAACTAATTTCATTTTATCTAATAAATTGTCTAATATTGGTAGAAATAATTTACAATATGTACACACAAAATATTTTAAAAATCATTTTTGAAGAAAAAGTATTTTTGAAGGATAAAATGTCCTTATTCACATTCCATTCCAAATAAACATATTTTAAAAATATAAATTCCTTATATTGAATATATATATATATATATATATATATATTTTCAAATTATTTTATTAGAATAAATTATCAATAATGACAATTTTAATCAACTAAGATAAAAATACATGGCACGCACAAACAAATTGTATTTAAAATTTCTCATTAACATTTAATTGATTTTAAATTAATTTCTAAAAAAATGAAATAATATAATAATTTCAAATTCATATATATATAATTAAATGAATATATATCCCACAATCATAGATATAATTTACATAAAAAAATAATAATATTCTATAGTTTTATTAAGCCTGAGGTTTTGTGTCTTGAGCATTATTGAGCATTATGTTCATATATTAAACTATCATGGCGATTCAATATACAACAAAAAAAATTAAACTAGTTTCACGATACCAAACATGACTCAATGAGATAGATTTGAGATCAAAACCCTTACCATGTTATAGATTATCTCTATGAATTTACCTAATGTGTAAAGTAATCAATTTCAGTTTGTTAGATACTTTATTTGGAACATTATTATTCTTTATTTAATTTATTGTGTACTATTTATTGTCAATGTTTTTGAATGATTATGTATCTTTCTTTTATATGTTGATTAATTTATTCTTTTTATCAAATTTTGTTAACTCCTTTTGTATGATGACGAGGGTTGAAATAATTGTTAAATAGTTTAATAATTTCTATAATATTATTTTTTATGGGAAAAAATTATTTTACAATATATGTATTTTTAATTCCCACTATGATGGGTGGTGATGAAATATGAAACATGTAGCTCACATAGGTGATTGAAAGGATTAATGATTCTATTTATTATAAAATGATAGGTAAGGAATAAAAATGATAATTTAAAATTTTATAATAGTAGTTATATTATAGATATCATATTTATTAATTCAATAAATTATTTAGAACAACAATTAATGGAACTAATGACACTTTTGTTTTTCAGAGTGTTTGAAAGGGAATAAATAATGGTTATTAAAATAATATAATAACATGTACATATCATAATTGTAATTATAAAATTATTTTTTAATACATATAATAAATTTTTAAGAAGATTACTATGGAGAAAAACTTATAAGAAAGATGATAATAATGTTATAGACTTGATATTTCCTTGAAAAACTCCTTAATATTGAATGAATGAGGAGAAAATAATTTGAAAATGGGAACAAGAACCTGTTAGAGTATTATATGATAGGATATTTGATCATAGTTTAGAAGAAAATTTACAATGGGATGTGTATTTTTGAAGGAGGGGTAAGTGACCCCCTGTTATAATTAAGGAAAATAGATCTTTTAGAAACTCTAATTAATGCCATGACAATATTCCATGGTCAATGGATCAGAAGTATTTAAATAACAATTTGTGTTCTATATTTTGGTCAATAAATTCTAAATCAAGGATTTCTACACATGTTTTAAAAATGTTATTATGTTTATATAATTATTTGTGAATATTTTACTCTTTTAATTTTAGGCTAGTTAACTGAATTTTAACTAAGTGATTTTTTTTAAAAAAAAATTATGAAATTCTATATAACCAAATTTTTATGTTATAGAACTCAATTTTAAAACTTTTTTAATAAGGTCATTTTTAAAAAGTTATTAAATTATATCTTAAATTAAAATATATAATGCATCAAAACAATTTTAATAGAAAAATGACAGTTTCCCCATTATGGATTTTTAATATTATTTTGTATTTACAACCAAATAAATTATTTTTAATATTTTTTTATGTTTTTATAAATAATATTAGATTAATTATATTAATAATTTCAATTTAATTAATTTGATGCAAATTCATTGATAATTATAGAATATATTTTTTATAATAGATCATTCACCATTTTCATAGATGTTTACGTTATAACTAATAATATATGTCTTATACCTAAAAATTAATTTTACCATATTGAATAATATTTTAATTAAAATATAAAATAATATATAAATTTTATCAAATTGAAATTCTATGTGAAGGAAAATTATTTTTAAAAATATCAAATTTAACCTATAAATACCAATTTTTAAGAAAAGTGTACTATTTAGCATAATGTTTATGTGTAAGAAAAGATTATAAATGAGATCTATTATATTGTTAATAATAATGTTGTTATTTTTTCATGAATAAGTATGTGAAATTAATAAAAATCTTAATTTCATCATTTATAAAATTAATTATAGAAATATATGAAAAATAGTTTTTCATTTATTACTATTTCAGTTTGTACAATGTTATTCATGGGTTTTATAAATAGAAAATATAAGTTTATGATTTTTATTTTACATTATAAAAATATATTATTTTATATCCTAATAAGTTCAAAATGATCTAAGTAATATAAAAATGATGGTATTAAAAAATCATATTTTTTCTCTATCAACCTTAAAAACTAATATTATACAAAACATTTAAAATATTAAGTATAAGATTATATTGATAAAAATAATTGAAAAATAATGATTATTTTATAAGAGGAAAATTTATAAAATATAAATATTTATCATTTAATGGTAACTGATAAATATAATAGAATCTTCTTTTATTGAAAACACCCTTTATCACCATTAACTCATATTAACTATTAATATTCTATAGGTAATGGTTATTAATAGATTTACATGATAGGTTTATTATTATGTTATTATAATTTTTTTTGATAATTGTTCATCATGTTCATTATGAAAATCAATTATGGGACACCTTAATTATTTAATGCTAATTTAAATTTTGGGGTGTGACACTTCCTCTATCTCTCTCTCTCACTATTTGAAAAAATAATTTAACATAGCTTACACAACACAAAAATTATGTGCATACTCATGTATCCATATTAAAGTGTCATATTCCACATCCAAATGTGAAATATGCATATAAAATATAATAAAAGGGAATGTAGGTATGGAAAAACTAGCATATAATTTCCCTAAAACCTATAATTTGATTTAGGTCTTCAAAAGGGTAAATATGGGTAGATATAATGTTAAGATTCATGTTAAAATTTGGATATCCAAAAAACACCCCAATAAAATAAAAAACATCTTATATACTCTATATTATTGTAGGGGAAAAATCAGAGGTTCTTGTCCAAAAAATATCCATGTTTATCTTAAGAAAATTCATGTATTAGTAAAAATATACCAATACAATTTAGAGAAAATGGTTAGAGTAGAAATATTTTTTGAGTCATTGTTTTATAGGAAAGGATTTCAAAAAGTAGTAAAACTCATAAATGTTCATGAAAATCAAATTGCATGGAGGTTTTTTCTAATCAACAATCATTTAAAATCTATTTCTTTAAAAATCACATCAACTATCTAAATATATATTAAATATTTAAATATGATATATAATACTCATTGAAAATCAGTGTTATAAAAGAGAATAAAAAACAAAAAAAACTATGTATGTTGACCCTACCCAAAACCTATACTCCACTACTATTTAATTCTCCTAAAGAAAATATAATGGTAAGTGAAAAAAGTCAAAGGAAAGGAAAGAAAAAACCAAAAATAATTTCCAATGGATGATATAATTTTTTCTCTTGAATACTACCACTAGGTTCTAGAATTTAAAAACAAAATAGAGCATCATAAAAGTAATGAAATAAAGAGATAAAGGTAAATTGAGAAAGAAAATTATTTGGACCCCCCATGTTGGTTCATAGATTTTTCTGAACATAATTAGAAAGATTAAACACTTTATCCTAAAATATATGGTGTATGGGTGTTTTTTTCATGAATCCCCATAAATGATTCCTCCCAATATCTTTATGTGTATTTCAAGATGCAGAACCACAAATGAAAAGAAAAATAGCCTCAATACCCATAAAAAATAGTGGAAGAATTTAAGGTATATATGAGGATATAAAATAAGATAGGGGTTCTCTATGATGACTTTTGTGTTGTACTACCCCATGTGATATTAATTCATTTATAAGATAGTCTCTCCTCCAATGGATCCTTAAGTGATTATATATATTTTTTAAATACCAACACTATTTTGTCCCCAATGGTGGATTATTCATCTTTATTCTATATCCCTATCACTATTTTATTTGAATATGAAAAATAAGCATAAGGAATATAAATTTGAAAATTATTATCAATTCTTTTTTATTAAAAAGGGCTTTCAAAATGTGTATATCCATTATAAATTTTTCATTCATGATCATAATGCACATGAATAGTTTATTTGATTTTTTTATTTGAGTGGGGAATTGATATGAAAATAATTATTCATTAAGCTCTCAAAGTTTATTATATTGAATTTTTGGGGGATATATCATTAAATCAACATCCAAAATGCATTTTTGATGTTCCCATTATAGATCTTGGACATCCATAAAAAAGGAGGAAATCGTCCATATTTTTCTTCTCAGTTATTTCTTCATTCAAAAATATTCTTCTTGTATTGTAAAACATTATTGAACATGTATCATAAATTATTCTTTTTACCATAATATTATTCATTCATAATAGTAAAATATAAAATTCACTATAAGTATTAATAATAGAACAATATAAATTTTATGAAATGAAGATCTTTGTTTAGGTTTTTGAAAGTTTTTTGGTATTTGGGATTTTATGAAAACTATAATGTGGAAGTGATTGTGAATCCCCATAAAAGTCACAACATTGTAAGTATATTTTTTTCATAAACTAAAAATCCAATATTTAAAAATATAAATGAACTATTATAGTGTACCCTAGTTTGATATATTATGGAGGATTATTATAAAAAATAGTTTACCATTATAAAAAATATGTACAAACTAATATATTTCTAATTTTAATATATTATATGGAGGGGGTTTTGTGGAGAAATTCATAAAAAATTATATTTAAATGTATATATCGATGAAACACACACACAAATTATTTTAGGGGTCAATGAAAGAATCTAGTTGTTCTTAATGGATCATGGTGACTGAAATCATTATTCTTAAATTTTTCTTGATGATCAATTTAATTAAGAGAAAAAATGCTATATCACTACTCCCTCTCTTTTTAATTGTAATCACCTTATACTATGAAATATATATATGAGGAAATTATATTCTGATATTTTGTTAGGATACCTATTTTTGGCTATAAATTCAAATGATATACTCCACCATATGAATGACATAGATGTTGGTGGAAATAATGATCATAAAACTATAAAAATGACTTAGATGATATATAAAATTAGAAAAATACTCACTATAATCTAATTATAAGTCATATAAATTATCAAAATGAATAATTAGATACTATATATAATTTTAAAATGAATCAAATAAATCCTCTTTCACTTAAACAATTTTCATGGTTAGTTTTCCATATTAGTTGAATTAGAAGGGTATAGCATTGGGGTAAAAAAAAAGAGAAATGTATAAATAATTTGTAAAAGAATACTAACATATATTAAATTTATAGAAAACTATTATAGTTTCATATGTATACCTATAAAATGAAAAATAACTAAATGGAATTTAAAACTCTTTAGAAAGGATTATATGTATATTTTTTTTAAACGCAATGTCTTGGTCAATGACGAAGAAACAAAATATTATTGAAAAAATGGGGAAATTACAAGACTCTGAAAGAGAAAATTTTATTACAATAATTTTCGTAATAAGGAAGGAGTTCAACATGTAAATCCTCACTCCATGTAATGTCCTAGTTGATACACTTGTTGGCCAGAACATCAGCCACCATGTTTTCTTCCCGATAGGTATGTGTGGTAATGTATCTAATCTCCTAGAGCTATCTAAGACAACTCTTCCAACGCATTGTAAGAGACCAAGCAAGGTGAACCACACCATTCTAAATATCTTAGATAATGGTGGTGGAATCACATTCAATCCATATATTATTCCAACCTTTTAGCTTAATAAAGTTGACCACATGAATCACCGCCATAATATTAACCTCCAGGGCAGAGGCAGATCCACAGCCACCAAATAACCAGCCATGAAAATTCCCATGAGTGTCTCTGAAGATATCCCCACAACCCCTGGGACCTGGATTCCATTTAGAAGTGCCATCAATGTTGATTCTAATCCATCCAGGAATCAGAGATTTTCGAAACACTTCAAGGAGGAGATTTGGTTGATTGTAGATCCCGTTGATTCTAAGCCATCAAAGGATGACAAAGTCACCAACTGAGTTAGCGCAGGAGGCTTTCTGAAGGGTGTACGCGTCCCTGATAGAAATAAGAATTCGTGCCTGGCCTGCAACAAGATTGAGTGAGGAGTTATTATGGATAATATCATTTCTATCATACCAAATAATATGGATGAGCTCTGTAACTATAGATAGAAAGAGATTTTTAGTCTGATGTGAGAGATTTAGCTCCACACAACATTTTAGAAAAGAGAAAATAAAGTAAGCAAATAACCATCTGTAACCAAAAATTTCAGTAACAAAATTACAAAGAGCAATGGTTGTGGCATAAGAAAAAAAATAAGTTTTTGATTTCCTCCCTATGTTGATGACATAAGTGACATCTAGAGCTGAGTTTGATACCAAAGGTTTGAATGAAAATTTCTTGTAGTTAAGCGCTTGTGTGAAATACACCAGAAAAGATTAAATCTGGAAGGTTTGATCGAAGGTTTATCGAAAGGCATCAGCCAAAAAAAATTAGACTCAGAGGAGGAAAAAAATGTTTTTAATAACTTTTGGAATCAAGGATCCCATTTTGAGATAGTTCAAAAATAAGACTTCCATCATAATTCTAAAAGGTGTAGTCATCAACTACCTGTCTTATATGATCAGGTAGGTCTAAGTGAGGGGAATGCATAACCTCCTTTATGGTACAGTTAATAAAATCAGGAAAATCATTTGAAGGATGAATCGAATTTAGGGGAATGCCCGCCTAGTTGTAAAGCCATAATTTCAGGGTTGAGTCAGAGTTAACCATCCATCTGAAGTTGTGCATGATATTGACAAAGGAGTTTATAATGGAAGGCCATAGGAAAGAATTCACATAAGTCAAATTACGAGATTTGAGATTATCTAGGAAATGATTTTTAAGAAAGTAAATAGAGTCAGATTTGTTATTTATTAGATTCCATGTGAGTCTAGCTTGGAGGGCTTCATTAAAAAACATATGGTTTTTATTCCAAGTCCTCCTTTATCGAGGGGTTTTTAGAAGTTAGACTAGGAAACAGTGACATGATTCCTATCAAGGATACTCCCCGTCCAAACAAAGTTGTTGATATAGGTATTTACTTTTGTAAGGTGAATGTTAGGAAATCTTTAAATCATCTGCGAGTAAACCATTTTGGAGACAATAGAAGCTTTCACCAGGAAGACTCTACCATCCATAGAAAGATATTTTCCTTTCCACGAGGAAAGATGATTAATGATTTGATCAAGGAGATCATTAAAATACTATGATCTAGGCCTACCCCAAAATATAGGAACCCCTTGGTTAGTAAAAGGAAAAGAACCTTCTTTGATACCAAGACTCTCAATGATGTAATTTTTTTCAAGAAATGGGAAAACATTTTCCAATGAAGATAAACGTTTTGTTCCAACTAATGGATTGACCTGAGATCTCTTCATAGTGAGAAAAATCAACTTTTTTGATTGTTAATGTTGCTTTTTCCACCATTAAGGAAAAGAATAATATCATCTACTTAGAGTAAGTGGGTCAGGACATTAAGGTTTCGGGCAGCTTGGATGGGCTTAATTTTGTTTTGAAGAACAAGAGAGGTGAGGAGGCGACTAAGGTAATCTTCCTCAATGGAAAAAAGGATGGCAGAGAGGGGATCACCTTGTCAGACTACTTTCAAACATTTGAAATATACCTTAGGGGAGACATTAATAAGTATGGAAATAAAAGTTTAGTTAAAAAGATAGTTTATCCTGCTAATAAAAAAATCATTGAAGACAAATCCCCGAAGGACATTAAAAATGATAAACATATCGATAGTATTAAAAGATTTCATAATGTCATGTTTAATAGAAATTCTGCCTCCTCTATAGTTTTTATTGAGAGAATTGGTTGATTTTTAAGAAAGGTTGATGCAGTCCTGAATAGACCGCCCCATGATGAATCCAAATTGGTTCCAAGATATAATTCTGTTATATAAGGAGGAGAGCCTATTGTACAAGAGCTTGGTAATAATTTTATAGAGGGGGTTGATAAGAGCAATAGGTTGACGAAGGATTATTTCAGAGGCATTTGGCACCTTAGGTATTAAAGTAAGTAATTGGGTTTTGATACCATGGGGAAAGAACCCACTGGAGAAAAAATTCTTGACATGTTTACAAACCTTCTTTTTTAATAACAACCCAGTGATGCTAAAAGAAACCATTGTTGAAACCATCAGGTCCTGGGGCACTGTTAGGGTTGAAGCTAAAGACAGTGTCCTAAATCTGAAGGTTAAGGGGAATGCAAAGGAGAAATTTATTTTCTTCATCCTTGTAACACCCCAAGCTTCCATGGTACGCTTCCCTTTAAATAATACAGTAGCGTGTGTTGTACGCAACTTCGAGTTCTAACACACACCACAACCAATCAAAGTAGCTATTATGAATAGTAATACCCCCTTTTTAAAATTTTATAAATTCTCTCTCTCAAAATGGACTTCATTTTTGGATTTGGAATATTGAAATTATCCTAGGGTAAAATTTTGGAAGTTTTCAGATAAGTTTTATATTTTGATGAATTGTGAAAATTAATAAATTTTAATTAAAAACAATTTTTTTAACCAAAATAATTAATAGTTTTAAATTATGAATTTTAGTTGTTTTAAAGTATATTTAGAATATATTTTTACCATTTAATACAATTTTGGTCATTGGATGTAATTTCACATTAAAACGTACATAAACAACTGTCAATCTTTTGATAGTTATTATCTCTTAAAAACACGATTTTTGTTTTAACAACGAGAATTAATTTTAAATTAACATCTTCCACTTCTGTGTTTTGATTTTAGAAATATTGGTTCCATATTTGGAATCAGGATGTTTATATTATGTAAAGAGGTAACTTTTATTTTTATATATTTTGAATAATTACTTTGGTAAATATTTTATTTACCATGGTTGAAGGGTAAATCCGGTAAATAAAGGTAACAAATAATATTATAATAATAATAAATTACCCTAAAATGCATCTTAACCATATTTGTCAATACATTTCTGATCCTGGGCATGTTTGGGTCTATTGTGGGACCCCCTGGAGCCACTTGTAGGTGATAAGGACACTTTATATTAATTAAGATAAAGTAAATACAAAAATGACATTAGCATATATCTTTTAGAAAAAAATATTTACATAGAGTTATATTTGTTATATATTCTACTATAAATATTCATTAGAAATATAAAACTATTTCCTACATAATAGTTATTTATTTATAATTTTTAGACATTAAATAATATAATTTATTTATAACACATTGATGATGTGGTAATTACCGTATTAATGAAAGACTAAGATAATTGGTAATATAAATACACAAAAAATGTAATTTGAGACTTTCAATAAATTTCAATAATTTTCTAGGTTAATATGACATATTATAATTTTTTATATAAATTCTTTTCGATGTAATATTGCTGTTATGAATTTATCAAAAACAAAATACCCAATAGTGTGAAAATTGACATAAAAGAGTTTTTAAAACAAATATTATATTATTAATTGATATTCAATTCCTAAAAATCTAGTTTTCGGCCAAGATACTTATATAAAGATAGGTGTATTATTAATGGACAACTTTTCAGTCTCTCAGATGTATATAGTAAGTTTATTAACTATATAATATAAAAATACAAAGTGACATGGTAAATGTCAAACTAATTAACTAAGAGTTAAAACTAAAAGATAAGTTTAATATAGTGACCCAAACCTATCTAAAACCTATTGGTTGAATGGTTTTATATTTATCCCCACCTTAAAATTTAAATAATTCACTTTTGAGCCATTAGAAACCGAATTTGAATTTATTATAAAATAATATTTCTAGCTTTTCAAAGGTGCCCCTCACCCCTCTTATAAAAGGGCACCCCTCCGCCCCCTTCTCTCTAATTCATACCATAAAAGAATCTGGGCTGATCCAACCTCTACACAAATACCCTCTCAAATATCCTACCTTCATCATAGAGGCCTTCCTTTAGTCAGAAAGCCAACCTATGGAGCTCTTTTGATAAAATCAAAAGGAAGAACCCGAAGGACTTGATTAAAAATAATGTTTAAGGACTTGATATCATTCTGGATATGAATATTATACAACCTATCCATAACCAACATGGCTTATGTAACAAAACATATAAAATAAAACGAGTAAGTTAACACCCGAAATGACGATAATACTAAGATATTATTAACAAAGCAATGTTAAAAGATCATATATGATATCATATTTATGAATATGATTATTTTATAAATTAATAACAATTATTTCACTATTATACAGGAGGTTAATGTACCCTCAACCAAGGAAAAGTACAAGGTAAGGGGTTTAATCTCACTCCTTATTCTCGTGAGATTCATTCCATATTTCCACCATTACCTTTTGTGTGGTGTATGTGATTCCCATAATTGGATTATTTGTGTAATAAACTTTAATTTATGTGTATTTACATATAAATTGTATGATACCTCTTTCATGGGGTGTATTTTTCATAAGTTAACAAATTGGTAAGTGTTTATTTCACAATCTCTTCATTATTTGAGGTTGTTTATACGTAATTATATACTAGAACCTCTTTATCATCCACATCCATGTTTCTTAAAAATGTTATTCAAATGATTATTACTATTTTACAAAATATAGGTTAAATTCATGTTTACCCTTGTTTGACTGTTTATAAGATTTTTATAAATGAATCATTACGTCATTTTCAAAACAAGGACCTTTTCAACCTTTTCGACAGAATTAAGGTAAGAATGTTTTTTTAACTTATACTGTGGGTGCGGCTATTTTCCACCGCTATGAAATCGTTGATGCTTCCCTTACAAGCTTATAAGAATATTTTCAATGTAAATGTTTTATTTTATAATTATGTGACTTTTAAATGATTTCAAAAAAAAGAGATATTTCTCTCAAAGAGTATTGATTTCATCTATGTCAACATCCTTTGATGGATTTTAAGATTATTTGAAGATTATTATTATGATACAAAACTTCTATATTGTATTGAAGTTTTCGTGATATGTTTAACTGTGGGTGTGTTATTTTTATACCATTCAAGGTTTATGGAGAAAGTATTGACATTTCGTATGCTAGTGTTAATATGAATGTTTATGTAATGTTTAAACCTGTTCATATGAGGAATGCATTGGACATAATAAGTAACGGGTGGAGCCTTCTATAACTCCTAGATGCATCGATATGTCTCACGAGACAAACTAGGGTCTTAGCATGAGGCCTTGACAAAATCTTATTTGGAGTCTTGGCACGATGCCTTGACTATGTGGTTATGATAGTCTGGCATTATTCTTTCCATCATTATGCATGTGGTTATTGATATTGCATGTGATTATTCGACTAGTAGAATATCAATGTGAATAAGTAAATGGAATTATTTCATTTTATTTTTTCCATATTTTTCTTAATTTCAAGTTTAAAAGGCTTTTGTTTTAGTTATACGTTGCCTTAAATGTTTAATCTTATTTATGAAAGTTTCCTCTATATTTTTATCCTTACTGGGCATCTAAGCTCACCCCTTTTTATGTTTTATTTTTCCCAGGATGTGAAGAAGTATTTTATGAATGACCTGTAGGGATAGTATGATGGAATATGAGTGTGGACTATGAAGACTATGTAGTTTTAGTTTTCATTTTTATGATGCAATGTAAGACTTATGAATATATCTAGTGTTTCCATGGCTACTAAACTAATCGGTATTTCGAGATTTGATCTTTCTTTTTATTATGCCAATGTTATGTAATAATACACCGACTCTGGGTAATTGGGTTCGGGGCGTTACAGTTTCTATAAGAGGAATTTTATTATAAACCTTGGAAGCTAGATTTAGATAAACTCTGATTAGAGAACATAGACCTAAGATATACTTTGACGATGAGTATAGAATAACGTCCTAGAATTTTGGTATTGTAGAGATTTTGTGAGTTATCCGAGAAATACATCACTTTCTAGATACGAGTAGGTAGAGGAGGCTCTGGCACAGATGTACCTAGGGGTAAAACCTGAAAACACAACTTTGAGATAGACCCGAACGGGAACTGGTGCACAACAACGGGCCTTACTTCACTCTTGGTTATGACACTCCCAGGGGATATGCTTAGGATAATTCTCATTTTCTTTAAAAATCATGATGAAGGATTTATTAGTATATACTTCGTCAGAGAAAACATTTTTTTTATGATTATGGATTATATCCATAAATATTTCAATCTATGAAAAGTGTTTTATAAGTATAGAATTGTGTATTTTGATTCGTAAATTGATCTAGTTTATGCCATTATTTAGAAATGGAGCCTATTGGAAGAAATGGAAATTGTATCAATGAACGCAGTCCTTGTAGAGATTTCCCTCTTGCTCAAGATAATTATAGTGGAGCTGGTGATGCAACTGGTGCTGATCAACTAATCACCATACTGGGAAAACTCACTCAGGTTATGAATAATAACATTACCCATATGGAGCACCCTTATCCACAGTATGGAGGATCAATGTTAGATCGGTTCATGTGGCAACAACCACAAACATTAAATGGGAGTACAAAACCATTGGTAGCAGAACAATGGATAAGTTCCCTAGAGAAAATATTTCAGGCTTTGGGAAGTAGTGAAAGGGAAAAAGTTATCATGGTAATTTACCGCCTCACTTGAGATATTGATCAATGGTGGTCATTGATTCAAAAAATAAAGGAAGATGATGAAGTATCAAATATGGAATGGAGGAGTACAAATATCTATTTTTAGAAAAATACTTTCATCGTGACCGTCGAGTAGATATTGAAAGGCAATTTTTGAGTCTGAGACAAAAGGAGGATGAGAATTTGAAAAGTATGAGGCTAACATTACAAGTTTAGTGAGGTATGATGGAGATTATATACACAACCCAAGAAATAAGATTGATCATTTCTTGGATGGGTTAAAACCATTTCTCTGTCGAGCATTATTCTCACAATCCTTCTCGTCGTACGAAGACATTGTCTCATGTGCTATCAAGACTGAAACGAAATTCTCTAAGTCCTATGACTTTAAATTAAAGCAAGAGAAGAAGAGATCTATTAATCAATCTGGGAATGGAAATAATGGGAAGAAGGGAAATGTTGAATATCCATCCTACAATAAATGTGGGAAGAAACACCCAGGTACTTGATTGAATGGAATGGGAGTCTCTTACAAGTGTGGTGAAAAATGCCACCAATCTCGTGATTGCAAGGGGAAGAAGGAAGATCCCGATGTCCAATGATACAATTTCAGGGAGATGGGAAATTATTAAAATGAATGTCCTATGTGTTAGGGGAAATTACCTTAGAAAAGGCCAAGGGATCAAGGCCAAGCTTATTTATCACTACTACTGATGTAGATGCTCTGAAATAAGTGGTGGAAGGTAATTTAATGGTTTTATCAAGTTTAGCAAATGCATTATTTGATTTTGGATCATTGCATTGTTTCATATCTTCCCAGCTTTCTAAGAAAATTAGATATTTCCAATTTGATTTAACAAAGGAGTTGTCAGTTAAAACTCCTAAGGAAAGTATCATTGCAATAAGGTTTTGTGAATTATTCCCCATTAGAGCACATAAATGTTCTTTATCCACTGATCTCATCGTCATACCTATGATTGAGTTTGATATAATCCTCGGTATGGATTGGATTTTGGACCATGATGAAAAGATTTATTGTAAGAAGAAGAGGTTACAATTTTTGATGATGATGATGATAAGGAACACCTTATATTTAGAGCAGAATCGTCACCACCTAATTCTTATCAAGATCCACCCCCACTAGCTCAACTAAATTCAATTATTGGGGAGGAAGAGAATGAAATGACTATGGATGAGGAAAGGAATGTTCAAATAGAGGATGTAACTATTGTGAAAGAATATGTAGATGTGTTTCCAGAATACTTACCTGGACATCCTCCAGAATAAGAAGTTGAGTTTTCCATTGATTTAATTCCTGGATCAAGCCCTATATCGAAGACCCCTTATAGAATGGACACTGTAGAATTAGTTTAACTAATGAAACAACTATAGTAATTGATTAATAAAGGATTTATTCTCCCTAGTGTTTCTTCATGTGGAGCCCATGTTCTTTTTGTTAAAAGGATAGATGGATCAATGAGGTTATGTATCGACTACATGGAGATTAATGCTATAACAATAATGAACAAGTATACCCTACCTTGCATTGACGATTTATTTGACCAACTGCATGGAGCTCAATACTCTTCAATGATTGACCTTCGGTATGGATACCATCAGTTGTGTGTGAAGAAGGAAGACATTCCGAAGACAGCATTTCGAACCAGGTACGGACATTACGAGATTACAGTAATTCCTTTTGGTCTGACTAATGCACCCTCTGTATTCATGGATCTAATGAATAGAGTTTTCAAGGAATATATAGATGAATTTTTTGTGGTATTTATTGTTGACATCTTGGTATACTCCAAAATCTATGAAGATCATGAAAATAACTTGATCATTATCCTAAAGACTCTGAAAGACATGAATTATATGGGATGTTTAGCAAGTGTCAATTCTAGCTTCAAGTGATTTCTTTTCTTGGCCATATTTTCTCTAAATATGGAATCTTTTTTGATCCTTCTAAGATAATGGAAATCCAAGAATGGCCTTCACTGATGAGTATAACTGAGGTACACCATTTTATTGGTTATGAAGGTTATTATCGATGTTTCATCCAGAATTTTGCCCAACTGGCTAACCCATTAACAAATCCCACACGTAAAGGGGTTAAATTTGTTTGGAAAAAAATAGTGTGAAGAATTTTTTGAAGAACTGAAGAGAAGATTAGTCACTGATCCTATATTGACTCTACCATCAGGGAATGATGGGTTCGTTATTTATAGTGATTCATTGAAGAAAGGACTTGGTTGTGTCTTCATATAGAATGATATGGTTATTGCCTATGGATCACGACAGTTGAAAATTCATGAGAAAAACTATACTACTCATGATCTCGATTTAGAAGTTGTGATCTTTTCTTGGACGATATGGAGACACTACCTCTATGTGGGAAAATATGAGATTTATACTGATCATAATAGTTTGAAGTATATTTTATCACAAAAAAACTCAACATGAGGCAAAGGAGATGTCTTGAATTACTCATGGATTATGATTGCATGATACACTACCACCTGGGGAAGGAAAACAAGGTGGCAGATGCTTTGAGAAGAAAAAATAATAGAGATTTGAACAATATGATAATTGAAAGGGATCGAATTTTCATGGATCTAGTGAAGATGGACAAGGGAATAACCATGGATGGTGAAACATCAATGCTTTTTCAAATGGTTGCCAAACCATCATTACTAGAAAGGATTAAGAGTTCCCAGATCGAGGATGATGAATTTCAAAGGAAGATTAAAGCTGTGAATGATGGGAGATTGAGAGACTTTGTGTATGAAGATGGAATTTCGAAATTTGGGAAGATAGTTTGTGTTCCCGATATACCTAATCTGAAAAGGGAATTGTTAGATGATGCTCATAGCTCCAATTTCTCTATACACCATGTGAGAACCAAAATGTTTATAGATTTGAAGGAACATTTTTGGTGGGATAACATGAAGAGGGAGATTGATGATTTTGTGTCAAGATTTATGGTTTGTCAACAAGTGAAAGCTGGAAGGCAATAGCCTGGAGGAGTCATGCAACCTCTTCCCATACCTAAGTGGAAATGGGATAATTTTATGATTGACTTTGTTATGGGACTAACAAAGAATCCTAGAAGGAATGATGCAATATGGGTCATTGTTGATCGTCTTACCAAGTCAGCACATTTTCTTACTATAAGAGAAGATCTACCACTGAAACATCTAGAAAGACTATATATTAATGAAGTTGTGAGACTTCATGTAGTACCCTTTTTGATTGTTTCTGATCATGATCCGCATTTTACTTCAAAAATCAGGAAGAGTATTCAGAAGACCTTGGATACTAATATTCATTTGAGAACTGCCTACCGCCCTCAAACAGATAGACAATCATAATAGACTATTCAAACCTTAGAAGTCATTTTGAGATATTACTCACTTGACTTTCAGGGTATGTGGGATCAATATTCACCTCTGGTAGATTTCTCCTATAACAATATCTTCCATTCGAGTATTCAAATGGTACCATATAAAGAGTTATATGGAAAGAGATGTCGCACACCAACCTGTTGAGATGAAGTAGGTGAAAGAAAACTTGTAGGCCCGGAACTGGTGGAGGAAACAATGGAAAAGGTAAAGGTAATCCAAAACCACATCAAAGCGGCTCAAAGTAGGAAGATGAGCTATGATAATAACCGAAGGAAGGATTTGGAATTTCAGGTAGGAGATCTTGTTTTCTTGAAGGTATCTCCTTGTAATGGAGTTATACGTTTCAGAAAGAAAGTTAAATTGGTTCCCAGGTACATCGTACCTTTTCAAATTTTGGAATGAATTCGGGCTGTAACTTACCGTTTGGCAATGCTGCCAAGTCTCTCCAAAGTTCACGATGTGTTCCACGTATCACTGTTGAAGAAATACATGCTTGACACAATTCATGTACTCACTTAAGAGGAATTTGAACTAGTACTCGATCTGTCATATTGCGAAGAGCCCGTAAGGATTCTTGATACGAGAGAAAAAGTACTGAGAAACCAGATGACTCATCTGGTAAAAGTTCTATGGAGAAACCATAAGATGGAAGAGGCAACGTGGGAACACGAGAAACTTATGATGAAGAACCACCTGAGTCTTTTAATGCAATAATATTCTATAAATTTCAAGGTTGAAAGTATTAGAAGTAGGGGATAATGTAACACCCCAATCTTCCATGGTATGCTTCCCTTTGAATAATACAGTAGCGTGTGTTGTACGCAACTTCGAGTTCTAACACACACCACAACCAATCAAACTAACCAGTATGAATAGTAATACCCCCTTTTTGAAATTTAATAAATTTTATATCTCAAAATGGAATTCATTTTTCTATTTCGGATTTTGAAATTATCCTAGGTTAATATTTTGGAACTTTTTGGATAACTTTTATATTTTGATGAATAGTGAAAATTACAAAATTTTAATTAAAAACATGTTTTTTAATAAAAATAATTAATAGTGATAAATTATGAATTTGAGTGGTTTTAAACTATATTTAGAATATATTTTTACGATCTAATACAATTTTGGTCATTGGATATAATTTCACATTAAAACCAGACATAAACAACTGTCAATCTTTTGATAGTTATTAACTCTTAAAAACACGCCTTCTGTTTTAACAACAGGAATTACTTGTAAATTAATTTTGTCCACTTCTTTGTTTTGAATTTAGAAATATGGAATAAATATTTGGAAACATGATGTAAAAATTATGTAAATAGGTAACATTTATTTTTAGACATTTTGAATAATTATTTCGGTAAATATTTTGTTTACCATGGTTAAAGAGTAAATCTGGAAAATAAGGGTAAAAAATAAAATAATATTAATAATAAATTACCCTAAAACGTGTCCTAAACTTATTGGTGGATACATGTACGACCAGGGTCATCTTTGGGTCGATTTTGGGACCACATGGAGCCACTTTTATGTGATATGGACACTTTATATTAATTAAGTTAAAGTAAATACAAAAATGACATAAACATATATCTTTTAGAAAAAAAAAATTTTAAATAATGTTTTATGTTTTATATTTTCGACTATAAATATTAATTATAAATATAAAAATATTTCCTACATAATATTATTTTATTTATAATTTTTAGACATTAAATAATTAAATTTATTTATGACACAATGATGATGCAGAAATTACCGTATTAATGAATGATTAAGATAATTGGTATTATAAATACCCAAATTAATGTAATTTGAGACTTTTTATAACATAAAATAACTTTATAGGTTAATATGACATATTAGGATTGTTTATATAAATTTTATTCGAATTTATAATGCTTTATGAATTTATAAAAAACAAAATACCCAACAGTGTCAAAATTGACAGAAACGAATTTTTAAAAAAATATTATATTTTAAATTGATATTCAATTCCTAAAAAAATAAGGTTCATCCCTGTGACTTATATCAAGATATTTGTATCATTAATGGAAAACATGGGGGTCTCTTGGATGTATATAGTAAGTTTATTAACTATATAATACAAAAATAAAAAGTGACATGGTAAATGTCAAACTAATTAACTAAGAGTTAAAACTAAAATATAAGTTTCATATAGTGATCCAAACCTATCTAAAACCAATTGGTTTAATGGATTTCGACCTATCCCCACCTTAAAATTTAAATAATCCACTTTGTAGCCTTCAGAAACCGAATACAAATTTATTATAAAATAAAATTTCTAGCTTTTCCAAAGGTGCCCCTCACCCCTCTTATAAAAGGGCCCTCCCCCTTCTCTCTAATTCATACCTTTAGAGCATTTGGGCGTGGCCATCCTCTTCCCAAATACCCTTTCAAAGATCCTACCTTTATTTTAGAGTCCTTTATTTAGTCATAAAGCCAACATAAGAAGCCATTTTGATCAAATCAAAAGGAAGAACCCGAAGAAGAGGTAATGTTTTCACCGCCCTCTTTCAAGATCCTTTCTTCTTCAAATTCTTCGTTCTTTGTTATTACCAATATAAAATAATAAATCCAGTATATTCTATATACTTTTATGTTATTATAAATATGGTACAACCATATTCAGTATTATATCCATCCTATGAATGACATGTCACCATACGTGCGTACGTACGGCTTACCGTCTCCACATCGTGGTGTAATTGTTATTCGAAATATTATTATTTTGATGCGTATAATAATGATGTGTAATTCATGTAAATAATAAACATGAAATGATTTTTATTAGGTATATATGATATACTATCCAATTATATATTATTTTAATATCAATATAATTATATTGTCGCTCGTGCGTACATACGGACTACCGTCTCCACGAACGCGATGAGATTCATTCCTCATCGTATCCATTCAAGTATAATTCACATTTTATGATTTAAAATAATTTTTAAGGACTTGATATAATTCTGGATATGAATATGATACAAACTCTCCATAACAAACATGGCTTATGTAACAAAATATATAAAAGAAAACAAGTAAGTTAACACCTGAAACGACGACAATACTAAGATATTATTAACAAAGCAATGTTAAAAGTTCATATATGATATAATATTAATGTATACGATTATTGTATAATTTAATAACAATTATTTCACCATTATAAAGGAGGTTAATATACCCTCAACCAAGAAAAAGTACAAGGTACGGGGTTTTCATCTCACTCCTTATTCTTGTGAGATTCATGCCATATTTCTACTATTACCTTTTGTGTAGTGTATGTGCTGCCCATAATTTTTTATTTGTGTAATACACATTAATTTATGTGTATTTACATATTCATTGTATGATACCTCTTTCATGGGGTGTATGTTTTTTAAGTTACCAAATTGTAAGAGTTTATTTCACAATCTCTTCATTATCCGAGGTTGTTTATACGTAATTATCTGCTGGGACCTCTTTATCATCCACATCCTTGTTTCTTAAAAATGTTTTTCAAATCATTCTTAATATTTTACAAAATATGGGTTAAAGTCATTTATACCCTTGTTTGACTTTTTATGAGATGTTTATAAAGGAATCACTACATAATTTTAAAAACAAGGACCTTTTCAACCTTTTCCACAGAATTATGGTAAGAATGTTTTTTTAAATTATATGGCGGGGACAGATTTTTTCCACCGTTATAAAATCGTTGAATATTACCTTATAAGCTTATAAGAATATTTTCAAAGTAAATGTTTTATTTTATAATTATTTGACTTTTAAATGATTTCAAAAAAAGAGATATTTCTCTCAAATAGTTTTGATTTCATCTTTTTCAACATCCTTTGATGGATTTTAAACTTATTTGAAGTTTATTATTACAATACAAAACTTCTATATTGTATTTAAGGTTTTGTGATATTTTTGACTGTGGATGTGTTATTTTTATACCATTCTTGATTTGGGGAGAAAGTATTGACATTTCATATGCCAGTTTTAATACGAATGTTTATGTTATGTTTGAACCTGCTCATATGAGGAAGGCATTGGACTTAATAAGTGACTGGTGGAGCCCGCTAGAGCTCCTCAATACATCGGTAGGTCTCATGAGACAAACTAGCGTCTTGGCACGAGGCCTTGAAAAATCCATATTTGTAGTCTTGGCACGAGGCCTTGACTATGTGGTTATGATAGTCTGGCATTATATATTCCATCATTATGAAAGTGGTTATTGATATAGCATGTGATTATTCGACTAGTTTAATATCCATGTGAATAATTAAATGGAATTATTTCATTTTATTTTTTCCATATTATGCTGATGTTCATGTTTAAAAGGCTTTTGTTTTAGTTATACATTGCCTTAAAAGTTTATGCTTATTTATGAAGGTTTACGCTATATTGTTATCCGTACTGGGCATCTGAGCTCTAACCTTTCTATGTTTTATTTTTACAGGATGTGAAGAAGTATTTTATGAATGACCTGCAGGGACAGTATGTGGGGATATGAGTGTGGACTATAGAGACTATGTTGTTTTAGTTTTCATTTTTATGATGTAATGTAAGACTTATAAATATATCTAGTGGTTACAAGGCTACTAAACTAATTGGTCTTTCGAGATTTGATCTTTCTTGTGATCATGCCTATGTTATGTAATAATGCACTAACTCTGGGTAACTAGGGTCGGGGTGATACAATCCTGGACCAGGGATAGGATGATCCCAGGGAGGAGGTCCTTGTTAATTCGTGCCCCATTGAAGATATTCTCAAAGTAACCACATGAGAAGACATAGAGGCCTCAGAGTCCAGGAGGATATCATTGTCTTTTATGAAGGAAAGCCGATGACAGACTTTCCAAACCCATTATAGAGAATTGTAGAATTTAGTGTTACGATCAACATCAGAGAGCCACTAAGTTTTGAAAACTTGTTTGTGGATGTTATCCTTAAGGACTAACAAGTAATTGAGCTTCATAGAAATGTTGATCTCATGCTGAGGATTAGAGGAAATGTCAGAATGGTTGGAATTATTTTGTAACTGGTCGATTTAAGTCTCAAGAGTGGAAATGTCCTTATCAATTTGCTTATATTTAGCTATACAATAACCCTTGAGATGAATTTTTAGATGCGTGAGCTTTATAGAAAAATCGAAGGCATCCGAGTGATGAATCATTGAATTCAAGCAATTTTGAATAATCATGGAACACTCTATGTCACCTGTCAAAGTATTTTTAAATTTGAAGGGAATATTGTTCTTGTCACATTTAGAGTTAAAGCTATCCAAAATAGGATGATCGTCTGAGAAAAGTCTATGTAAGGTGATGCTAGAAATGGTGACCCAGGCATCGAGAGTTGGGAGATTCACGAGGCCCCTATCAAGTTTACTAGCAACCATCCTATTATAATGCATTCTATACCAAGTAAACTTGGCACCAGTGAGGTTAACATAAACCAGATTACAGTTTTTAATAGAGTAACTAAGATATGTGGAAGATATTTGAGAATGAGAAGGACCATATTTTTCACAAGGGTAAATGATGGCATTAAAATCTCCAATCACTAACCAGGGGTCAGAGATAGAATTAGATAAGAGTAACAGGTCATTCCAAAGGGGCCTACGATCCTGGTAGCGATTCATATCATAGAAAAAGGAGGATTATATATGGAGGTTACCAAAAAAATAATCTCATGTGAGATTTTGATCAGTAGAGTTTCAAACATTAACATCTTTCAGAGAAGAGTGATTAATGATCCAGAGTGATTCAAACATACTGCAATTATTTCAAGAACCAATGAAATTATAAATTGAGAAAGCGAAGTGTATAAATTTCAAATAGAAATTATCTTTTTGTTCACCAAGTGAAAAAAAATTCGGTTTATGAGTCAAGATAGCTCTTTTAAGAACAGAAATAGTGCCGGAGTTAGCTATTACCTGAAAACTCCAAAAGATAATATCCATTAAAACCTTTGTTTAGAGACTTGATTTTTTTTCTTCTTGTAACCACTCAAGCCTTGGTTCCTCTTCGATCTCCTAGTTTTGGAGGAAGGGGACGAAGTGGTCTTCAAAACATGCTTTCTCATTGGGGAATCAGAAAAAAGATTAGCAGCATCAGAATAACAGTTTAATTTATTTTAGTGAAAGACTTTGTAACTTCATCATTGATCCTGAAGGGATCAACAATCTTGAGATGAGCTCTAGATTGGGGAACAGTAGACAAAACAAGGGTGTGATGCATGTCTACTATCCCTGTAAACTGTAAAGAAATATCCTTATCATTTTGATAATACGATATAATGCACGAGGATGAAATTTTAGGATCGGAGAATTTAATTGGATGAGTAGTGATGCAAACTAGAACATCCATGAGGTTTATACATTGAGGGGAATATTGGGAAGAGAGTGTGGAAGAGCCATGGTTATCATTGGATATGTAACCACCGGGACGACACAAATAGAATCATCTTGGGAAGTGGGAATGGAGGAACCATCAGCAAAAACATATTCCTCTGATTTTGAATCCTCTAGTACACCATGTGAATCCTTGGACAAATCCACCAAGGGTTCAGCATGCTCTTGATATGATGAAGTTGCATCATCAATAGAAGAGGATTATAGAGGAAGCTTTCAAATTCCTAAAACCATCTGTTGAATATCTTTCAAGATTGTAAGGTAAAATTCAGCAACTTCATCTACTTCGACCTACTCTGCCCAGGTAGCTCCCGAGAATTCTCCTGGAAGATTGAATTTCTTGACCCAAAATTCCGAGCACATTTTGCGAGCATCAGGTATCATCGGAGCCAAGCCTTTATTATTCTTCTTACGATTAAATTTATTCCATCCATCATCGATGGTCTGAGAAAATTGGCTTTGCACCACCCTACATTTCTGAATGGAGTGGCCGACGATCTTAAAGAACTCGCAGTGTGGAGGCATTCATTTAGTTTCAACACGAATTTAATTTTTATACTCTTTCATAGGGAAATCAATGGCATTCGGGACCTTAGCAGAGTTATCAACTTCGACCATAACCCCCGTATAAAGACCAATATCAGCATTCAAAATATGTTGATCGATTTTGACCAGCGTACCTATGAATGAAGCGATATCATTGAGGATGTTTGGATGCCAAAAATACCAACTGAGACCATGTAGACACACCCAGATCTGAACCATGGTATTTATAGTGGTGTTTGGATTTAAGCTAAATTCCCAATTGGAGATTCGAAGAACCTCGGGATTAAGTTTCAGATTGCCGGACCTCAAAACATGATCAAGAGCATCTTGCAATTTTAACAGCATTTGGAAGTACCCTACGTCGATGGGAACCTGTTTCCATTCAGAGAAGCCCCATATGTGTGCGATTCTTGCTTTGAGCTCCGTATTGGACCATGGTTTGTCTCCTTTGTGGTGTGATATGTGACCCAATCAAAAATCTACACATCTGTGAGGGTTGCTGTATCACCTCAGAGTCAGCTTCAACAACATATTTTCCATCATCTAATTTTTTTCAGAGGGAGGTACGTGATGCCAAGGCATTACACAGATCCACACCTCTAAGAGCATCGATAAAGGAGATGCCTTGCGACCGAACCACCATAGGAGTCTCTTGCTTTTGATCATTGATTTTATAAACCGCAGAGGTGGTCTCCCATTCATGATCAAATCCAGCCGTTAGAGAATATCAGAACAAGGCCAGAAGAAATCAGCGTAGTTGCGGATCGGAGAAACCCTAGGGTTGACGAAGAAGGCGGTGAAGTCGAGAGTGAATCACTGAAAAATCATTTTTTCTCGTCCTTTCTATTTTAGGAGGAGTATATGTAAATTTTTATAAGCCACATGGGTGAATTTTTTCCCCAATTCTATCATGTTAATGTTTTAGAATAGTAGACACACTATATTGAATAATTTGGTATAATTTTCTTATAGAATATTTTTACATACATAGTTTTCTTGAAACCAAAATCTCCCACTAAATTTGACAATGTGTCAAATAAATTATTCAAAAAATATTAAATAAAACTATTCCAGACCTAGAGATTCTTGATCTTCCCATCCCCTAGATTCAAATTCATTAATGGAATTAAATAAGGAACAATAAAACATATCCATATGAATTTAAATTATTTAACATGAATTTTCACATCCTTAGTTATAATATTCAACTCAATTGTGCTAGCCACTTAGAGGTATGATCCCATATCTAAAATTCACTATACCCAAAATTAGATATTTATGTCTGAATTGTTAAATTCATTATAGCCTAAAATTATTCTATTAAGATATTATTCATATTGAATGAAATATAACTTATCAATTACTTAATTATATTTAAAAATTAATTAACATATTATGGTTATTGTATAAAATTATATGAACAAAATAAAAATGAATTAGTTAAGAATAAATAGAATGGAAATTTTAAATTAAGATCAATTTACTACTACAATTACCCAAAAAATAACAAATCATAATGATTTAATATATTTAATTATAATATACATGTCTGGAAATATGATTTCTATAATTCCCACATACATAACTATTTCACTCTAGAAAATTTATCTATTATCTAAATCAAAATTCACACAAGACCAAAAAGAGAAAAAATTTCAAAAAGGATCTCAAGAATTATTCAATCAAGTCTCATTTATGAAAAACAATTAAAATAGATTTCAAACTCTAATATTTAAAATAATTGAACAAAAAATATACATCATTGGACCAATCAAAAAATATGTCACTTTGAATTTGTTTGTAACTCTTCCCTCAAGTAAATTTTTTTTGGTGTTATGATCATACTTGAAAAGTGAATATATCACCATAGTCTACTGAAAATTATAATATATCCACAGAGTGATAAAGAAAATTTGTTTTCAATTTGTAGGAATTTTTTAAGTGATTTTATTTTTGATGTATTGGTGTATAAAAATATTAAAAAAGTAATTAATAAAAATAAGGGATCAAAATAATAGATACTAATGTATTAATATACAAATGAAAAACACAGGATAGTACTCACTAAAATACCATTACAAATGAAGACCCCAAAACCTATTTCTAACATAGTCTAGGAGTCAAAAAGTAAATAAAATGATATATTTCATCAAAATTCACCCTTTTAAATAAAATATTTTTTAATTGTTTTTTTCATTGATGATGAGAGGGAAATTGAATAAAATGAATAAATGAAAATTAATTTCCACTATTTCTATAGATAAATGAGTCAAAAAATTATGTTTGATGAAAAATTGAATCTCATCATAATTTTTTATTTTTTTTACACTTTTTTATTTTTGAACATGTTATTATTTTTTTGGAGAACAAGATGATATAAATAAAAAAAAACATAAATATTCCAAAAAAAAATCCTTCACTATATTCATTTCCATAATAAATTTAACACACATCATATATATACAAAAAAGGAAGAATGTCCCAATGAACACAAATAAAAGTCCCTTTCCCATACTCAACCATGAAATATCAACACAAAAATACTAAGTGTGATTGTAGGTAAGGAAAATATTCTTGTAATATCATATAAAACATTAAGTTAATTCATGGATTATAAGGTCTAAATAAGGTTTTATGTAAATTTATGTCTGAAGATAAAATGTGGTGATAGAAAAACTACATAATCATATAATTTGTTTTTCATGAACACATAATATTTGAAAGGGAAAAATTAGGTGTACTAGTTCTCATTCAAAATATACATTTATCTAAATAATGTTAGGATATTATAATAAAAATGATTAAATGTTTCTAAAAACAACCCATGAAAATAAAAATATTATGATCCCTTTTTATTGTAATGGATTTCAAAAATTAGTAAAAATCATAAAAATTATAGAAAATAAAATTATAAGAAAAAGTTTCCACATCTAAAATAATTTAAAATCCATTTCCTAAAAAATAAATCCAACTCTCTCAATATAAACTAATGTATAAAATAAACTAATGTGTATTCATCGAATCTTAATTATTGAGAAATGTTGGATTAAATATACAAAAAATACCGATGAAGGATTATTACCCCCCATGCCTAAATTTGATTACTATTTATTTAATATCAATAATATGAAAAGGGGAGGGAAGATAACTAATGGAATGGAAATTAAAAACCAGGTATTATTTTCTTGTTTATGCCTTATGTTCGGCTCCAAAATACTACCTTATTGGAATCAAAATAATGAACAAACAAAAAATAGGAAAACAGTTAAAAAATAGAAAAGGGATAAAATATGGTTTGAATCCCAATGTTGGTGCGAGGTTTTTATAAAACGCAATTAGGATGTTTCAATAATTTATACCAAATTAAAAGGATGAATGGGTATTGATGGGATGAACCACCATATGGTATTCCTTCAAATATCTATAAGATAAATCTAGAATTAAGAACACCCCAGGAAAAAATGTTCCCCAATTCCCTGAAGAGTATAGAGAGAGAATTTGAGAAGTTAAGGGGGAATGAATATAATATACAGGTTATCTCTATTTAATTTTGTTGATTCCTACCCAATATGATATGTATGTTTTTATAGAGGATATAGTCCCTCCAATAAACGCACCATAATAAATCTATCTTATTCTTCAAATAGTAAAAGTATTTTCTCCTAAATGGAGGATTCATATTCATCACACACCAAGCCCATACCTTTATTAAATAAATCATCCAAATCCTCATAAGTGAGATAATCTTGAAATTTAGTATAATCAAAATTTGAATAAAAATAATTTTCAAAATGTTTATCAACATCATGATTTTCAACTTCAAGTAATTTATCCTCAAGAAATGATGTATGGAATGTTTTATTTGGGTTTGGGGTGTTATATTATAAGAATTATTCATCATCCTCTATATGTAATTTAAAATGAAATGTGGGTGGAATAAAAATTTATTTTTATTTTTTATTCCTTTTTTGACATACCACCCTATATATCTCACTCCTTTACAGAAGTGGAAAGGATATTTATTTTTATATTAAAGTCATATATTATTAGAAAATTTTCTTCATGGATTTTGAAATATTCTTACATTTCAATCATTAATTCATATTTCTTACTAGACTCAAAATCATCGTTAATAGTAAAATCATAATAAAAATTACTATAATAATTTATCATTATCCAATGAAAATAAATATATCCAATAAAGATATTTTTTATGTTATTTTAATTTTTTTGTGATTTTCATGTATTTTATAAAAAATAGTCTATCCATGTGATTGTGCCTCCATAAAAATAGTTCAAAATGGACAGAGGTATTTCTTCATGGAAATGATATCAAAAGTTTAAAACTAAAAATGTAGTATATTTATGTACCCAAGTTAAATCTCTTTAGGAGGTCACTAACGCACACTACATTCCTATTGTCAATATTACACACTAATAAATATATTTCTATATTTTTTATTAATATTAAATATGGGGTTTGAAAATAGATTCATGATAACGATATTATATATATATTAATAAGATTAAAATATAATGATTTTATTAAATAAAGAAATAATTCATTATTTCTTATGAGTTCATAGATATTAAAATGATTATTCTTTAAATATTCATGAAGTTATATTCCATTTGATTATAAAAAATTATCACAGTACACCATATTGTTTGAATATTCATCAACCCATTCATATACCTATCAATATATAGAAATTATATTCCAAAATTCATCAAACATACACCCTCACCGACTGTCACTACCCAAAACATATTCCACTAGATTCATAACTCAGATAATAGAGGGAAGGATGATAGATAGGCAAGAAGAAAAACTTATATGTTCAAAAAAACTAGAGGACCGATCACTATAATTGATTTAACATTACATATAATTTTCAAAACATACAAAAGATAAATTTAAATTCACAATAAACTCATTGAATCCACTAATCCCTCCATCACACAATCTCCCAAGATAATTCTCCATGTTAGTGAAATGAGGAATGGAAAACTATTAAGAGAAAAAAAATAGTGAAATGTAATAATGATTGGATGAAGAAGAAAATTATACATAAAAAGTATATAATTATATTAAAAAACATATCTCTAATAAATAAATATAAAAAAAATTAATTTATTTTCCATATATTTAAAAATTAGTGTAATTATATTCTTTTAGGAATCATGGGTTAATATTTTGGTTACGAATATATCATATGAATTTTTACACATAGAAGGCCAATTAAATGGATGAATTGCTATAAGTTGATTTCTTAAATGTTTTTACCCTCCATATTAATCATTCACCCAACAAATTACTTATTTTTATTTATGTATTTATTATTATATAGTAATTACTAAATAAAATTTTTATGTAATGAGAAACTCTTCATATACCCATCTTCAGAATTGTAATACATTCATTGAAATGAATAATGAAGAATTACATGTAGAAATAAAAATGAATAATGTTCCATTGGATGTTCTATATAGTACTTATACATTTATAATTAATTGATGCATCCACATGTGAAAAAGTATCTCTTGCTTAAAATTATTCAGACCTTGGAATAACTTTCAAAGATTGAATTGTGTGGTTATTTTTTTCCTCAAATTGATGGATTCAAATCCTGGTCCCATTTAATAAAATATAAAAATTAAATGATTTAATTAAATTAAAAATTGGTTTATATATTTTTATTTGTTTATAATATTTTATGGAGAAAATATGAATGAAAAATCTTTTAAAAATACAAATTAAGGCCATCTATACAATGAACTACAATTTACTAATTAAACCTAATAATGTTATCATTTTGTATAAAATAAAATTTTTTGGGAATTAAAAAAAATTATTAAGAAATATAAGTTATGGAAATATGACTTCTATTTGTGTTTATTTATGTATGGATAATAATTTCATCATATATATATCAAATCTTATGTTTATTAATGAATAAGAATCATTCCTCGTAGAAATGATGGATTGACTTAATAACTCTTGATCTAATGATGATGTATTCAAATAAAATCCCTAGAAATACATTTTTGGAATGAAAAATTCATATATCATTTTGTGTATAAGTTCTTAAGATACTATATATAAATCCACAATAATTATTTTTTTATTCGAATGTGTTCAATTATTGGTATTTTCCTATAGACTCAAAGAAATTATAAATTCTAGAATAAGGCTAGTTTTCTTGTAAACATATGTTTGTAACATCAATGTAGTTATATATATTTTACCTGACATCAGTTGATTTGAAAACTAGTATGATATTTATGAAAACATATACAGACATACAAATTCAGTATTGCACCACCCCTTGAACTCAATTCCCATCCCAAATTCCACTCCTGATTTTGGTCAATAACTGATCAATGGAAGATCGAGGAAGAAATGCCTCTATTACTCCGATATATAAAATTTATTATATTGGGTTTCCTTGTTAAGAAATAGTATATATAATAGGTTACAATCCCACTCATTAATATATGATCCATTAATTGATATATTGGATCAACCAAGATTAGAATTTTCATTAAATCATGACTCTAATATGTCATTATCTAGTCTTTAAATATCATGATAAACTAAGAGGGAATAAACATATTGTGAGATAATATATGTTGTCAGAAACCTATTATTGTAATTTTTTTAGACTTATATATGAGATGAAATATGTGGCCAACAATATCAAGATGTTCCATGTTTAGTTGTTTTCATAACTAGTTAATTCGGGTGCCACATTATATTTTTTAATGAAGTTATACAGATATAAAATTTATATATAAAATAAAATAGATATATATTTTTATGAGAGATCAAAAGAAAAAACTATAACTACATAAGATCTAAAATAAACATAATATGGGAAGAAATAATGAAAAAATAAAATAAATAAATAAATAAATTTTTGGTTCCTATATTGAGGTACCATTTCTTTGGAAATTCACCCTCATCCACATAGCCCGTATTGTTTCTCTAATGCTTTGATGTGTCATACTAACCTCAAATTCACCCATCCTATTACAACATAAAATTATAAAAGTAGAAAATATTTTTCAATATCATATTTTTTAAGAATAAATTACATTAAAAACCCCCAAAATATATTTCATTAAATGTAATCTTTTAGATAGCTTGTGGAAAAGTCACCCCACTGCCTAAATAAACCAGAATATCATATTTTATTATAACGATGCCATTATAATGGTTGGAATTAATAGTACTAACTAAATTATGAAAATAATTTTCTTTATACATGTATAAAATAAATTAAATTCTTTCTTAATAACTAGAAGAAAATAATAATTTGATAGAAAAAATGATGTTTTCTGAATGTTTTTTATGATAACGGTGTTGTTGCTTATTGAAAACATATGTTAAAATAATTTATTAAAATATTTAGAAACAATATATGATAAAAAAATAATTTTTTGAAATAATAATATCAAAATTATCTTGTTGTTAGGTTTTGATAATTTTCGAAAATATTTAATCTTTCGATGAATAGTGAAAAAACATATTTATATTTGAAAACTGCCTTTTCATATAAATTATTTACAAATTTAAATTATATTTGAAATTTTTTAAATTTAAAAATGGTTAAATAATATTTCTTATTAATATAATTTTATTAATAATAATCAATTTCACGTTTTATTTTTATTTTAAATCCCTCCAGACGTGTGACAAATTTCTTCTTGAAAACCATGTTTTTCAATGCACCATATGATATTGTTTTAAATTTATATTCTACACTTAATTAAATTTAATGTATAAAATTTATTACATATTATTAATAAGAATAATTTATATTTTAAATAAATTAATTCTTATTTTTTTTTATAAAAATTTATAGCAAAGGAAATAGTAATTAATTTTCACGGTTACGATAAAAATGGATTTAGAGGGGGTTGATAAAAAAGAATAGGGTTAAACTGAATTAAATAATTATCTAATATCAAATTTATCTTAATATCATGAAGTTATTATGTATAATTATTACTAATACTCAATTTTTTAACCTTTTCTAAGTGAAAAATATAGGAACACCATTTTCATTTCAAATATAAGAATTTGGTCACTCACCTCAATTATAAAATTCGTCTACATCTCCTCTCTTCCTCACACCATAAAATATTATTGTTTTATAAAAAACCTACCAAATTTACTTAAAAATACATACTCTCATCATATAATCTTTTTTTATAAATATATTATAAGAATAATTTAGCGATAACCCTAAAGAGGTAGTTTGGGAAGAGGTAGAATTACTAGCTATGTATTTTCTTTTATTATTTCTTCCACCTACATAAAAAAAATTATATTATTTTATTTATCAACCCAATTTTCCCAAATATATTTAAAATTTCTTATTTTAATTGAATTATCTATAACTATATTCTATTTCTTCAAATATGAAATGATAATATCGCTCGTGTGTATGGGAGACTACTGCTTCACGAACTGATGTGACATGTTTTCCATCAACACTTCTCACAGTTCAGTATTATGATATATGTAATGTATAAATATGATATTAATAAAATATTTTAAAATATTTATTAACTATATCATATATATATATATATCTTTTTTACTTAATATTTCATAGGGGATATGTTAATGGCCCTTGTGTGTACGACGAACTACCGCCTCACGAAGCGGTGTGATTTTTTAACTAATAATTTACATGGAAGGTAATAAAGATACTTTTAATTGATATATGTGACATAAATTAAATAATTTTGATATTAATGAAGTATTTACCATTAGTAAAATAAAATACATCATTTTTTTCTTACCCTGATAAATGATAACGTCGTTCATGTACATGTGGACTACTGCATTGATAAAGTGATGTGACTCTATTTTTCTCACCACCTCAAATAAATAATATTTATAAGTATATATAAACATATAATATTTAATATGTGATATTATTATAAATACTTATAGATAAAAATATTCATACCATCATTCCATAATGATATTGAAAAATGGAAACGTTGCCCATGTGTACGTACAACCCACCTTCTCCATGATTATAACATAGATCATTTTTAAAAAAAAATATTCTAGGTTGTTTTAAAAATTATAATTGAAGTAAATATATGGTAATTATTTCATTTTTATTATTATTATATATATGTTTAAATTGTGACCTCATTTACCATAGTCATCCTACCAATGCCATTTTTGACACATATAACAAATATCGTTCAGACATTTAATGTAGGATATTGGATTATGTAATCATAAATAATATTTTGATAAGAGAAAAAAAGAATTAATACACATGAAAAGGTTATTCAGGAAGTAAATAATTTACATATTTTTTTTATTTAGGTTCATAACTAATGTACAAGATGAGTAAGACTCAAGGTAAGGGACTTCGTCTGAAATTTCTATCATTGATCCATATTGAAATGTAATGAACATAATTTATTTTATATGGAATTAATAATAACCATTTGACATGTAATATAGTTAATAAGTAATTATTTGTTCTATATTATGTTTAAATTTTAATTATATCATCGAAGTGAAATAGAATTTAAAATTAACAAGTGGTAATAAATTTCATAACTAAATTTCTAGCCATTTAGTTTTATTAGTTGTATATTTTTTTGATATTTTATGGTTATATGTGTATTTAATTTTGAAAAGATTAGGTTTATATCCACTATTTTGGTGTGAATATTCATTTAATACACATAATTGATTCACAAGATGATTCTCGCATCAATGTTGTGACATCTTCAAAGGTTTATTTTACAATCTCATTTTAATCAGGATTGTTTATACATGAATCTAAATTAATGTAAATTATTTTTAATTGTTTAATAATATGTTTATTTTATTATAATTTTTTTACTCCTGAATTTTTTCATTTATTTTATCAGTTTTCCTTGATTTTTAAATAAATTTATTGGGAATTTATAAAAAAAATATTAATTAATTTCTCTATATGATTTAAAACCCATTTTCTTTAAAAACCATTTTTTTTAAAATGTTTTATTAAATGTTTTTGACACATTTGAAAATTATTTTTGAAATAATGTTTTACCCAATTTTACATTTTATAAAAAAATTAATGGAATCTTCATCTGTTTTTCAAAATGTGGTTAATTTGGCTTTTACTAAAAAAAGTGAATAAAATCATTGGTTTAATGTGAATGAAATGAATTGAATTACTAGATATCATGAACACTAAATATTTTAAAGACTATATTATATGACTTAATGTTTTTTTTCAAATAAAATTACTTTGATTTTATATTCTGAACTTTTAGTTTTAAAAAATAATATTTAATAAGTGAAAATGATTGTTTCCTATGAAATTTTTTCAATGTTCATTTTTAATGTATTTCTATTCACTAAAAGAAAAAAATTTATATTACTTGTACTCTTCTTGGAATATATCATATTTATATCATCCTTATTTATTCCCTATATAGTTTATGATAATTGTGACCAAGTAATGAGTTTTTATTCCCTCTCTTCATTCATTTTTTAGTCATTAACATTACCCAGTAACATTCACATCCCAATAATTAGTGGAAATTAAATTCCACATGAAAATCCAAATTTTTTTCATGGATATTATTATTTCGTAAACTATATAACATTTCTACATATGGTGTTTTACTTTTAATTTTATTTTATTGATTGGGTAAATAGTAATAATCCATAATCTTTCTTAAATACCGATATTTAATAGTAAAACATATTGTTCATGAATTAATATAATTCATTGATATATGTGGAATCCATCGAGAATAGAGATATGAATGGATCCTAATTATAGATATCCCCATGATGAAATGGTAGTCTCCTGAGGTGACTCTGTAAGATATCATAATATTGGTTTCTACTGGATGACTTTAACCCCCTTGTGAAGGTTTTTGAAGTAGAGGTATCATATTTTAAAGAGGATGATATAGAATTATTAGAATTTAAATCATTAATAATTTAGTTACTATTATCCATGATATTTTATTAATGATATTATCTCTATAATCATTTCATTCTCGGTTTATTAAAAAATTTCCATATATTTTTAGTTATTTAACATTCACTATTTTTGATGCCTTATCTTATTATCCATGTAATTTTCTTGATGATTTTATCACTATTTGTATTTAATTTTATTTTTATTGAGTAAGGTGAATTTTTTTATGTATTTACCTTGGAATTATTATGATTATTTATTCATGATATCATAAGATGTTCTTAAACCTTGATGACTATTTGTGGTCACCTTTATTTTTTTTGGTTTCCCAGTAAACAATGATGTTTACTGAGAATAATATGTTAGGATATGTTCTAGGGAATAATTCTATTATTAGAAAAATGATTAGTTTTTTTCAAATGTATTATGGGAGTCATGAATGTATTTAGTTCAACAATACTAATAAATTATTAAATATGTCAAGATGTGATTCCCTGTATATTCTTCCAATTTATTAGAGAACAGGGTCAGCTCTGGGTTATTGGAGCTCATGTCAATGTCGTCGGTATCATACGATGTTAATTAAAAACCATAAGAACAAGATTTAGGAAAACATATATTTGGGGGAATAACCCAATGATGTTTTTTGTGATAAGTATTTAAGAACATAATATAATTTTTTTAAGGAAGTGATGATTTCATTTTCATAAATTTTCATCCCTATCTAGATAATAAATGTTGGTGTGTCTTTATATAGTTATACCTAGTGTTAATAACTCCAGAAAGGACACATTTTGATTGGTCTTATTGTCACATGGTGTATAAAAACAAGCATTATTGTGCACCTAGACTGATTCTACAATGAGATATTATATGGTTAATTTGAATTTTTATTAAAACCAATTATAAAGGATTTGAATAGATGATATCAATGTATATCCTAGTTTAAAACTAAGTGGTATTAGATTAAAAAATGGCATCATGAGTGTAATATCTTCTACATGATTATATGAGTTTCCCGCTATGATTATTGTTCCTCATAGTATTCTTTTTGGTTTTTGTCAATTAATGGAACCCAAAGGCTTCATGATTATATATAATACGATTGATAAGGTGGTGAATATGTGAATCCAAATGGAATGATTAAAAGAGAGAACTATATCATGATTATGCCTAATTAGTTACCAAATAATATGATTTTCAACCTACACATTAACCAACTCTCGGACTCAATAATGTAGATATGGATGACTTTTCTAAGAGCTCGAGTGATGGAGACTCTAGAGAAATGAACACTTGAAATCCTTCATGTACCATATGTGGAATTATACAAATTGGAATTTTTTGAAAGGAATAGGAAAAACATTTCTTTGGGGAAAATTAAGGTATAATGAAATTAATTCCTGCTAAATAATTAAGAGTATGATGGAAAGAAATGAATCTCATCCTAGATATCCCTTTATATTTTTTTGTTTTAAATTTGGGGAACCTAGGATATATCCATTTTAATTAACCCTTCTAATGGATAAGCCCTAGACTTAATAAGGACCTATGATGAAATAAAATGGCTGAAGTATTTATATATCGAGAATCAAGATTTAAATTATAATATTATTTTTACCAATGGTGATTGGTTATTATAATAATGAAACATCTATGGATTATGGAAAATTTTAGAATCATATCTATCTTCATTAACATAAGAGTTATGGATATCATCATTGGTTTATGAGTGTAATTTTGTTAATAAATTAAAATTATTAAAAAATAATTGAAAATATATGTGGTACGAATATAACCATATTAATGATATTATTGGAAAACGTTTAATAGAATACAACCCATTGAATTACTATATAAAAACGTAAATTTGTGAAGAATTCCACTACATTTTGGACCTAATATTAAAGGAATTATTATCCATTAATATTTATCTTGTCTTTGATGTTTTATTAACTGTATTTCATCATAATTTCATTTCATTATCGGAAATATATTAATATAGTTTTGGAAAAAGGAAAACTCATTGCACTTGGAGAAGGCAAGAGGGATTGAACCCACAACTAATGGATAATAAGGGTTTATAACCTACCACTAGACATTAAGATGTCCTTGATAATATTATTTTCTAGTTTAATGATTTCAGAAATAAATAATAATGATGAATCAGTGGTGTAATTATTGTGTTCTAGAGAATAATAAATTTTATTAGGTAAATTATGCTAAATTTATTAGATTTTTGAAATAGTTAGAGATTGAAGGAAACACTTCTAATGTTTTTATATATCTTAAAATTCATTAAAAGTGACTTCTAGTTCTTCAAAAATAATAAAAATAATTTTTGGACGATCATTTCGATAATTAAATGATAATTTATAGATTGATCGAGCACAATCAAAGGGTAAAATTTTGATAATGCAATAAAAATGAATCGGGTTATTATATTTCCATATATTCTCCAGTAGTAAATGAATTCCTAATGTTTAAGAAAAGTATCTAGATAAAAAATGTTATCCTACTATCTTTGTCTCAGATAAATAAAATAGTGTTTTAAATCATCGCGTATTTTTAGTTTTGAGACCATTAATATCCATTGATTATTTAGTTTCTTTTGATCAGCAATATATACCATTATCTATAATTATGTATGGTATCCTTCCAGGTGAATATATTCACATTCCCTCAATGATCCTCTATGATGAAACAAAGTTATGTGTTATTCCATATGTCCCTTTTACTTCATATTCATAATTTTTAAGAGTATGTTTTATTATGCCTAATTATGATGTGGGTTTTCTATATAGGAATTTTAAAATAGAAAGCCCTTGATTTTTGAGTTAATGTTTAAATTATGATGATGAAATTCATTTAAGGATGGGAGAATACAATAACAAAAACATATAAAATAAAAAAATTATATTTTATAGTTTATGTGACATGAAACTGACCGCCTAAACAATACAAAAAATATTTTTCTTTCAATTGCATCTCATCAACAGTTTATAGAACCTTCAACCCTGAGTCTTAATAAACCGTGATATAGTACGCCATTATAACATAGAAGATAAATTGCAGAGAATGAAAAGTAGTAAATAAATTATTAAAACACAATTTTTCAAAAAATGTATAAAATAAATTAAAATAGTATATATTGATTATAAATAAAATATGAATCTTCTAATAGAAAATGAAATGTTTTCGAAAAACATTTTCTAAATCAAACGGTATAAATTCTTATGAACTAATGATAAAATTAATATATGATAATTTTAGAAAATATATTTCATAAAATTAAATTATTATTTGAAATCATAATGTCAAAATTATCATAGGGTGAATTCATAGGATATTTCTAAAGAGTTTCATTTTTCAATGAATAGTGAGAAATACCATTTTTTACCTCAAATCTGCCTTTTCATTGAAATAATTTTCCCCAGTAAATTATATTTTATATTATTTTAAAATTATTATTAGTTCAATAATACTATAATAAATAAAATTTAGGTCATATTAATCCCTTCCATATTTAATTTTGATATTAAAACGTTCCTTAATTTGTAAGAGTTTGTCGTTGAAAAGTCACATTTTCAACACGTATGGTGGATTTGTTTTATGTTTTACATTAAAACATCTGTAAATTTCAATTTTTACAATGTATTATTGATTTTGAATAATCATATCATATTTTCAAATAATTTCAAATTAATTTATGATAATAATTAATAGTGAAAACAATAAAAATCAATTACAATAGTTAAAGTATAATCAGGTTTATCAGATTTTAAATTAATTAGAAATGGGTAAAAACAAAATAATTTTTTTTAAATATATTTCATTTCCATATTTAGAGATTATAATATCTATGTATCTATAATAATATATTTTTCGCCGATTTGGATTGTAAAAAATGTGGGTACACTTTATTCTTTTCTAATATTACAACTATGCCACTCACATCACCTAAAAAGGCTACCCACTCTCCTCTATTCATAACACCTTAAATCATTTTAGGATCATAAAAAACTGAAAAAATTAAATTTATAATCCTTTTCTAATTCCTAATTCTATTCTATGAATAATTTAGGTATAATCCTAAAGAGTTGGAATAAGAAAAGGTAAATTCCAAACTACGTGTTTTGATTAATTAATTATTCCACATCCTTTAAGTATTTTTAATTTTTGTTTATATAATAACACAAGTATATAAAATATATTTAGAAGTTATTATATTAAATTAATTACATATATTCTTCTCTTCTTCTCTGAAATGGGAAATGATAATGTCGCTCGTGTGTGTGGTAAATGACCAACTCTCAAACCGATATGACATGTTTTCTAGAAACACCTATCATGGATGTGTATTATGATATATCTAATTTATATATATATAATTTATAACATAATAATACCTATTAAGTAATTGTATCAAATATAAGTCGTTTACATTACATTCCATCAGGGATACAATAACATCTCTTTTGTGTTTGGCAGACAACCTCCACATGAAGAGATGTGATTTATTTTTCGCTAACTCTTTAAAATGAAGGTAGTAAGGATAAAGTTAATTAATATGTTTTATATAAAATGAATAATTTTAAAATTAATGAAATATTTATCTTTATGAAAATATAATATATAATTTTCTTTCTTACACTGAGAAATTATAAAGTTGTTCTTGTATGTGTGGACTATCATGTTCACGAAGTGATGGGACTATATTTTCTACACAACACCACAAGGAGGATATATATATTTATATTTAAGTAATATTGATGAAATAATATTTCATATATTATATTATTATCATTATTTAATGATAAAATATTACTTACCCTCTTTCTATAATGATAATTGAAAAATGAAAATGTTACTCATGTTTATGTATAACCTACCATCTCTATTATTGTAACATAGTTCATTTTTAATATCCATATAACATAATTTGTTTTAAAAGTTCAATTTATGTATGCATATTATAATTATTTCTTGATTATTATAATATATATATATAATTACGTCTTCTCCCGTAGTCAACCAACCAAATGCATTTTTGACACATAGTCCAAATGTCATCGAAACATATGACATATATTTAATTTATTAATACATAACATAAATATTATAATAAGTGAAATAGAAGGAATAATAAACATGAAAAATTATATTATGAAAGTATATAATTAGCTTAAAATTATTATTTATGATGATAAATAATGTAAGTGATGAGTTAAACTCAAGGTATGGGACTTCATCTAAATTTCACTTCACTGAGACATATTAAAATATTATTCACTTAACATCAATTATATTTTAGATCTATGAACCATTAAGATGTAGTAAAAGGAATACCTCCTTATTCAGGGTATTTTAATATCTAATTTGAATTACTTCCGCATAGTTTATTTTTCTAGAAAATTAACCTTTGGTAATGAATTTTGTAAGTCAATTTCATTTAATAGACTTATATTTCTTCTTCACTGTCTTTGATATTAAATAGTTATGTGTGTATTTACTATTCAATAAATTATGAGTTATATCCACTTATTTTATGTAGATTTAAATTTGACTCATACAACCGATAAATTTGTTAATTCTTAATTCAATGTTGTGATCTTTGAAAGAGATTATTTCATAATATCTATTAAATAAAGATTTTTTATAATTGAATTTATTTTAAATGAAATTATTTTTATAATATTTTAATAAAACCTTTAATTTTCTTTCCATATATTTATTAATGAACATTTTTAGGTAACAGATATATTTTTTTCAATCACTGGTACTAAAATTATTTATAAAACATTTTTATAAAATCTGAAATCATTCATATTTTCAGTCAAAAATAATTTTTCTTTCCAAACCATTTTTTTAAAACATGTTTTCAAAAATTAAATTAACCATTACATGAATTGCATATTAAATAAATTTTTACCCATTTTACGTTTTCATAAATTTGTTGAAAGGAATATTCATGTCGTTTTCAATGAAATGCCCATTTATGTTTTTCTAAAAAGGTGAAAGGAATTTTTTTTTTAACAACTACGACATGAAAGAAATTTCCATCAATTATTATTATTAAATTTTTTAAACATTATTTTATATGTTCCAATAGTTATTTAAAAAAATTATAATATAATATTTTGTGAACATTGTTTTAAACAAATATATTTTCGAACTGAAAAGGATATTCCTCTCATGAATGATATAAGGACCTCTTTGTGGTATTTCAATTATCAATGTAAAAAAAATTTATTTTACACATTATCCAATGGGATATGATGTATTGATACCATAATTATTTTTTATCAACGTTCTTAGTAATAATTTTGACCACGGAATGTATTTTTATTCAATTTCTTTATTAAAATCATCATCCATTGTCTTTCCCTTAAAATATTCACATTATTGTGATCATTGGAAATTAAAATTACCCAAAACAACCATATTATTTATCATATATATTATTATTTAATAAATCATATCTCATTTATACATAAGGTGTTTTATATTAAATTTTATTTGATTGACTAGTATTTTTTGATAAACTATATTCTTCAACAACAAGGATATTTAATGGTAATGCATATTGGTTAATAATTAAATCCATTATTTGAAATAAGAGGAATTATTTGGAAGTGAATATAAGGGCGTGTCCTAGTTATAAATATCCCCTTGATTCATAATTATCATCATGAGGGGAATAACTAATATAGTATTGAACAAGATTCTACTAACTTTTTTAATCTATCTTATGAAATCACTTGATAGTGGATGTGTCTGGTGTATTGGAACATGATATCAATTGATAAATAATTTCCTTCATTAAAAACATAGTTATTATTAAACATGTTTTTGGAAATGATATTATCTCTAGATATATTTCCTTCCTTGAAAATTTATGAAAGGGGAAGTATTTTCAATTTTTTTCCCTTATATGTTGATTATGCCATATCTTATTATCGATGATATTTTCAGAATGATATTATTTCTAGAATCATTTAATTGTTTGTTTATTGATTAAGTTGATTTTTTTTCATGTTATTTAACTTTAAATTACTATGATTACTAATGCATGATAGATTTTGTTATACCTAACCCTTAGTCAGCATTTGAGCCCATCATTAGATTGTTTCCTTACCTAGGAATATTGGTAGTCAACTAATAATTATATGAAAGTATATTATAGTGGTCTTAAAGATATTATCAAAAAAAATTAATTTATGATCTCAGATTTAATAAAATAATCATTTATGTTTTTCTACCAATATAACTAAATTATTCATTCCTTTGGGGTGAAATTTCTTATATCTTATAAAAGTGTATTAATGTACGAGACTAAATCTGGTGTACTAGTTTCACGGTAGCCACACAAGCTATGTTAATATTAACATAGTAATATATGGTTATAGTTAAGATATTTATAGTAATATGTCTCACCAATAGCAGGGAACATGAATTCAGTGAAAATTGATAGTATTAAATTTTGGGTTTTCAAAAATATATAATATTTTTTAGAAACTATCCCACAATATTCATAGCAGTGGATAAATACTCTATTCCCATGTAAAATACTAAATTAAATTCATAGTTATTATTCCATTAATAATATAGTCACTAACCAAGAATGCACCCCATATGTTGAAGCCACCCTAAAAATATAGTCATGTTGACCCTAAAATTTTACCATTTGATTATATTTTGAATGGGAGGGGAATTTCATCATTCTATATTTTACACATAGTGGACAATTTTTTTTTCAATTAGTAATATTTTTATTGCATTGAAGGTTGAATGGTTCTGCGGTATCATTATTCATCAATATTAAAAAGACCTAGGTGCCTTATCTCACCACCCTTTCCCATGTATGCCTCCCTTTATTCTCCTATCTTCCTTATGTCTGGTATAATATACATGAGCCCCATTATCTATATACGCTACCCATTGTTGACTATAAATTTGATTTATTTCTATCATTTGATTGAAATTAAAAAAAATGATCTCAAGGACTATTACACAAAATATCATATGATAATCCACATTTGTCTGTACCTGAGTCTCCTTCCACTTCTTTAATATACTCTATATGTTTATATTGATAGAAAATATTATGACCTCATGGTTATTTATACATTTTAGGATTTTAATATATAAATAATCTTGATAGAAAACATAGCCCTTTTCTTCCATGGGTATAGGGAAGAAGACCCCATCCTATAAGAACCATAATGGATGTATTGAAATTATGTCACACAAGAGATAAAATACTTGCTTTTTTGTATTAAATAGTCTGATAAAATAATTTTATAATAGGTAGATAGAGGAACCTATCCTTCATATTATGGAAAAAAATCAACCAATCCAATATAATAATACAACTCTTTTCCTAGTCATCTATACTAGGGTGAATTTTCGCCAAATCCTTTATAATAGGGAAACACTTTTGTATTCCCTTAATATAATGGTTTAACTTCAGCAAGGCCAGTATAAGAGTTTAGAATATCAATTAGGCCTAGTTCATGGAATCAAAATTTTCAATTAAACATATAAAGGATATTTATTTCATCTAGACCATTCATATTTGGTTGTCATGCACTCATAAAACGAATGATGATTTTATATTCTACCCACTTTTATTATGTCACCTATATTAGTGGATAATTTTCTTATGTCACCAAACTGAGTACCCATCCTCTTAAAGATCCTCCCCATCATTCTGAGGTAAAATAACTAGCTTTTATCACCATAAGTCTCCTCATAAATCATGTATTCATATTATAATGATTGTCTGGAATAATAGGATTAATATTCTCTAGGTTTTATACATAATATATAGGACACTCGTGGAGATGAAAATAAAATTTTCTATTCATAAAAAGGGCTTGATTCAATAATCAATAATTTAATTCTCCCCTAGAAAAAAATGCACAACCTAGATAACCAAAGTGGTCTCCATTTCCTTTATGAATGTGTTCGTCTTTTTTTCATCAAATGTAGGTAAAAATAATATTTATAGGCCTCCTAACATGAATGAGAACCATAAATTTCATCATTTATGATATCATATCTATAATCCTTATAAATTAGATATATAATATGTAATTATTTTTACTGTAATTAATAACCCATAATAATTCATCTATGTCACCTATTAGCCTTTCACACCTTCCTTGATGTGCTTACCCAAACCATAATGTGTATTATCATATATAGGCCTTCTAAATATAGTATTTCCCACTAAGTACACACTTTGAAATATCAACCATGATCTATGTCCACTTCCCCCATATTGTAACCAATTTATAATAAGTAGAAGTTTATATGTGGAATCTCAACACTATTTATTTCCCAATAAACCCTTTTCATGAGATCCCTAAAATAGTGATTAGTGATGTTATCATACAACCATATTGGGAACATAATTGTAAATTTTTCCATAGATGTTCTCCATTTAGAGGAAATATATTATAGAGTGATAATTTATAGTAATGGTTCCATTTTTTAATCTATGGTTGTCCTCTATTGTGATATAATTCCATTATTTATTGTGGTGGTTTAGTATTTTCACTTACCAACTACAATTTTTGTCTTTATCATAGAAAGTAATTTATTGTTAACTTATAATTAAAAGGCTCTAGTGTTTATATTGAATTTACAATTTATAATCATTTCTTCACAACTGAAATATTGAAATTTATTTCAATATTTAAAAAACAATATTATGGTGAAAATCTAAATCATGTTCACTATAATTTTCATCATTGATTACATAATTATCTATGTCTATAATTTATATCAACCAACGGTTTCATTGTAACAAATCAAAAACCTTAATGAGAAGCATCATAATAAACATCATAGGAAATCCATGTTTGAGGTAATTGATAAATTGGAGTTGTCATCAATATCAACATCAATCAATCTATAAAATTTTGATACTCCACCACAAACTAAAATAAATTTTAGTTCTTAGTTATGCAATGTTATTTTTTCAAACAATATACTTTTTTTAAAACCTCAACGACCGTATGATCCATCATTGAGTCCACTGATACATCAAGTTTAAAAATGAAATTTCTTAATAATTACACATAATATTTCCAAAATCAGTACTTATTCATATTCACATAGAACTAATGTCCTAAAAAATATCCAATAACATGTTGATAAATTTCAATAGATCATCTAACTTATAAATGTAAACCAAAATTATAATAGTTCATACTACCGAAACATATTGATGATATGGTTGAAACACAACATTCATATAGTCCATGGTGAAATGTTTTTATTTAAATAATTTAAAGGCACCTCTAATTGTATGAGGATTTAAAACTAACATAGTCAACATATTGTAAGGATATTTTTATCATTATCCCTCACTAGGTGAAATCTAGATCATAAATAAATTACTAAAAATTATCTCTTTATCCATTAAAGAAGTGAAACAAATCAAGTATCCTAGAAATATTATTTTGATTAATCACAATGTAATGGTCCAAAATTTTATATTTAGTATATAGTATATGGATTCCAACAATATCATTTGGAAAAAATAAAAAAAACTAGCTTGACATGCTATGAAAAAGTATTCATTTTAAAAAAAACTATAATATATGAACCCTAAATTTGTAACATATTAGTTTAACCATATGTTATATTTTTACAGAAATAAGATAGACACCGATATATCAATAATAGAATCATTTGTAGAGTATTTCTAATCCACCTCACCAAAAATGGAAATTGTGTTCATCTATATGAATACTACTTTCCTTGATAATAAAAAATACCAGAAAAAATTCTTACAAAAATACAATTATTAAAACCTCTTCCAACATCTTATTATAGTAATAAACTCTGGTTTCATGGGAATATTATATTCCAAAACATATAACTGATAATCTAATGAAATTTTGATTACTAATTTTGATCAACCTATATCAATATGAAGAAATGAATGGGGAAAAAATTATCTTGAACCACCTATGTTCCCTCTGTATCAATAATTTTTGTATGGAATATATTCCCTCTCTGAACTCTTATGCTTATATTTACCTATGGCCTTCCCTGACCTTTTATCTGGTAAGCTGGCTACATCAAAAATAAATTATATCAACCTCTAACACTACTCCATTATTGTGGCTATAATTATCATTCATAACACTATTATGATAGAAACTTCTAGAGAAATGTATATTGAAACAAATATGGTGGTCCAATATTAGTTACACTTATCTCAATAATCCTAAAATATCTGCGAACATATAGTTAGATATCCTATAGATTGAACATTACAATATAATACTAGAATTAAATTCCTTACTTCACCCTAGATAGTTATATATATCCCATTCTAATGTAATGATGAGGCACTAAAAACATACACTCATAGGCCCAAATAAACATTTATTTCATTGAATAACAATAAAATCCACCTCTATCACAAATTTTTAAAACATCATGTTATGAAATTTTTAATAAATTACACATCATGGTATCTAAAGTATTTACCTTATTATCAATCTATGATATCTTTAGAATGAAATTAAATTAAAAGTTTCCAAGTGACTGCTATATTTAAGTACATAATTATATATTTAATATATGATATTTCAACTTCTCAAATGAAATATAATAATGAAAATAATAGATAAAAACCTTGAATCTCACTTAAAACTCCATAATTAAATAATATTATTTTATAATAACAAAAAAAATGGTACTTTTTTATAAGTATTTCATACAATATATTTTAGGGATTATTTAAAAAATAGTTCCATTAAATAATTAATGTATCTTGATCATTAATTAATAACATACAATGTGAAAAATAAATCATATAAATAAAAAAACTACCAATGGAATAAACTTTTAATCTCCTATAATGAAATATAAGAAACCAAAATCAATAAATTCATTACAACTACTACATTGTTGATTTTTAAAATAAGATTATGTATTTTATTAAATATACATTTGAAAGTCACTCAGCTTTATTTTTCAAGTATGTTTAGCCAACATGGATACATTCAATGGAAAATATAAATGTTCAAACTAAACTATATCCTAATAAACCTCACTATATTGTTTAAAAAATTTAATAACTATAAATACATAAACTAATATGAATCATTAACCACACTACACATTAATTCACCATCACATGAAACATTACCCTAAGAACTTCATACATAATAACAATGATTTAAAACTATATAATGCATGAAGAAAAAACTATTATTTCACTAATTAATGAGAATATTATTCCTCATATATTATTCAATTGTATATAACATTACTTATTAGGTAATATATTTTATTTTATGGAAATAATTCATCCCTATTTTATTTTACTTTATTTAATAAAGTAGTGTTTCTACCCATCCACCTTTGTATTCTTTTCCAGTGTTATCACTAATCATTAAAAATATATTACTATTTCTAATACCACTCCTTCATGAAAATACTTTATAAGGAAACCAACTAAAAAATAATATTATTTTTTGGACTCATGATGCACTATAACAATAAGCATTTGGTTGGGGGAATTCGCCTTAGGTATATAATCTATACTGTCTAAAATATGCAATTGATCTTAAAGAAAATATATAGAATTATATTAATAAAATAAATTAATATTACAGTAAAAATAATAGAGATATGTTTACCAATTCTTATCATGTTATACATAACCAGAATATAGAATGAATATAAACTTCATGTCTATCATTTAGAGTATTTCTTAAAAATGGAATAATAAAATTATTTCCCCTAATAAGTCTACCATGTCTTGATCCATGGTGAAAATATACTATGACCAACTCAGTTTAAAAACTCTAAAAATTTGATTATATATGAGGGGATATATGGTATATTCCTCTCTCCAATAATAATATTTCATTATCAATAAATAATATCCTAGAATATTTATGTGAATAAATAGATGCAAAAAATATCCATGATGATTATCCAAAAATCCATCTTTATATATTCCCTCATAGTCATATAACCTTTTATACCACAATAAATTTCCAATTGCACAACTCCATATAACCATATATATAATAATAACTTACTTCAATAAAATATCAATGAGTGGAGTAGTTATCCACATGTTTTCAACTCAAAATAAATCACTAACATTGAGTAATTATCCACACATATGGATCTAATAATACTATACTCATGTAGCTATATAACATTAAAAACATCAAACATTTCACCCAAATCAGGCTTTTATCCCCTAATAGTTAACTGAAAATATTTCCCTATATATGTTGGTTGGGATGATGTCTATCAATTGGAGCTCTCAAATTTTTTTTGGTTTCAACTATTAAATAATCATACCAAGTTATCATACAATAGGTTGTAAGGATTACACCATCAACGCCATTATGTATAATACCAAGTTCCCTCTATAAAGACTCCCCCTATTAATATTGTTTCAAATTCTATAGATATATATATATATATATTATCCACTATAGTTGTTTTTAAAATCTAAAAAATTAACACTTTTATCCTTATCATCATCTTAATCACATTATTATTCATATTCATGTAGTGTAAGCTTATAACACAAAATAATTTTTCCTCTTCATCTATTTTCAATTTATAAATGGATTGACACCCCGTTTATAAATGTATTCACCCACAATGGTTCAGACACATTTAATGCTCTTAGATATTATAATCAGGTCATGTATATATATATGTGTGTGTGTGTATGTGTTAATATCATGGTCCTCATATGGTATTACCATATAATACCCCTAGTAATGTTATTCAAATCAATAACATTAGTTTTATTAGGGTGATATTCAAGTTCTTTATCATCTTAAAATACATCAAGCATAAATAAATTAACAAAAAATGTCACTGTATTCATCCAATCCTTCCAAATATAAAACAATAATATTATATTAAATACATTATTTCATTAATACAACATTTTACCCCTTTTAGATATGGAATGGAACTGTCCAACACACTACCCTTAAAGTAGCAAATAATTTTTTAGTAAATTTAATAGATAGTTTTAATGAATCATACCTTTATTGATTTCCCAAATTCTAATATGGAATCACACCTTAGTTGTTTTCATATATGTCATGATAATATTCTGGTATAAATTTATCGAATGTGGAATAGGGTCATTCTAAATTGAAAACACACCATATTAAATTTTATAAATATCATCCACTCATTTATCAATGATTTTCTATTGTTATATCATTATATTTAACTAATATAAAGGATTGGTTGTCAAAATTATATATATATCAACCAAATAATTTTATGACACACATACCATCATAAAAATAATTAAATGCCCTATATTTATAAATTCTCATAAAATTATACCTGAGTAATTTTATAACTTTATCCAACCATAACTATAATTAAAAAAAATTAATATATTATCATTTATTTATAATACAAAACCATCACTAGAACTCAGGTAAGAAAATAAACTATTTTTTTACATTTAATAATGAATCATATTTCAATTATTCATTATGAATAATTTCTCCATCAACTATTACTTCATATCCACTATTTATCATTTTCACCCATAATACTTTATTTAATTTATTTATATACTATAAATAAATTATATCCAACTAGAATTTGTAATATATATATTTAAACATGAATAAATAATTAAAAATTCCCAATTCAACGTAATTTATGATACTTTTGAGTCATGTACCATTATATTAATATATATTAATGTATAATTTCCTCCATTGGACAAAACTAGTTGATTATTTAATATCATTCTTTACCCACTCAAAATTTTACAACAAATTTTCACTAAGGGAAAGGGAATCCCTTTTGGGAGGATATAGAATAAATAAATCATCCTAAAAATATTTAGTGTTGTTAAATGAATTCCAAGATTCAATACATTATTTTATCGCAGTAATTCAATTCAATGAACCATATTAACACTCTTTCTCACATTATAAATTACAATAGTAAAATTCCCATTATCAACACAGATAATACACATTCAAACTTATTATTATATCCTAAATAATATGAAATAATATTATAAATCAACCCCAAAACATTTAATATATCAAAATTCAACATCATTTCTTATAATATAACATTCATGTAATGAACTGACACAAGGTTCCCTTCCAAACCGGAACACAAACGTATTCAACATATACAAAAAGGACATTCCTTATCATCATGGGATAGTGACAAGAAACCAAGTGTTAAAAAAAGTGAATGTTTTATTCCTTCCTAAAACATGACACAAGGCATATTCATATACAACGTGAAAAGAAATAGTAGAGGAAAACAAAAATAAAAACATTTCATAACCAAATAAGTGAAAATGGTTGTGATAGAACTCAAAATGGAATGATAAAACACAATGGTACAAGACCAATAACCCCATGAAAATACCATAATAGGAAACAAAACCACTCTATATGATATATGGTAAATATCCCACTATCACAAATCCATCTAACTATACCTACCTGACATGAACCTCATAACCTCACTATGGTGTGTTAAATTTTCGTAAACCAAATACACATACAAGTTCTAAAAAAAATTAAATTGTTTCCATTGGTGTCTGAAAATAAATATCATTAGGATCCCTCCATATTGTTTCATATCACATTAAATTAAAATAATCCCAATACTCTTAATTTAAAGAAAATTATTTCATGATTTTAGAGAAATTGTTTTTATCAAAATTAATGTAATCAGTTCCCTATTTTCCACATTTCCAGGACAAATGCATGTAAAAAAGTTTCTAAAAATAATTTCGACAAACCAATTTATAATATAAAAAACATTTATATCAATACAAATATTAGAAAACCCAAAATATAAATGGTAAAAAAATATATGGATAACTTACATTATTGATAGTTGGTCACTCATATATAAATATGAAAAGTACAATATGAATGTCACTAGAACCCAAGCATCAGGGTCTATGGAATAGAGGAACCCACTATAAAGTAATCTATTTTTATATGTCAATCAATTCATAGGCCCATATTTATCATTACCTATGAATTAATGAAAACACCATAATGTGAACCACCTCACATTACTAAAGGAGGAGTCTTACTACTACACATTCCACCAAAGTACCTTAGGCTCAATGTAATGATTCTTCTCAAATAATTTCAAAGGTTTTTTCAAATTTACAATATAATTTCATACCATAACATTCAATAAAAACATAATTGAATAGAAATTTCACAATCCATTTCCTAATGCATTGAAAAACACCATTATTTTATCCAAAAAACGAGACAGACAATATTTTCTAAAAAATCAATTTGAAACCTTCAATTAATAAATCTTGTATCATGAAAAATAATTTGTAAAAAAAATTATAAATGAATGTAAATTATGTTTCATTCAATATAGGTTGCAGACTGAACCCCCATCCTCAAACATGAGTTATATACCACCTATATGGGACCCACACAAACCCAAAGTAAATTGGGATAATAAATAGAGACTCCAGTAATGATTTTAATATATAAAAAATTACATAAATAAAATAGTAAGGGGAGAGGTTCCATTTTTATATTCCAAATGGAATACACATGTCATACAATAAACATCATAAGGACCAACATTCGAATGGGAACATATGGAGGTAACATGCATAGGATATAAAGGATATCATATCCCAATTAGAAATCTCAAAAAACATAGTCCAATACTATGTCCCAATATTTGAGAAAAGAACCCCATGATATGATATCCAAATGCTTACTAAAAAGGGATAAAAATACCTCTCTAAAGATAAAACTCACTAAGTTGCACTATCAAGGAGGAATAAAATCACCCAATGTTTTAAGAGGATACCTAGGGTATAATGGATTAAAATATATAAGGAGTTAATTTTATTTAGGCTTGTAGAATATTAAGTATCACTTGGCATGAAGGATCCACACAAATAATCCCATCAGTTTCATGTACACTTAATAATGTGTCGCTTTCGGTTAAAATGATCAATTGAAATATTTATGTTGTGAATTTTGTTCAAAACCTAATTCTTCTACACTCTTTAATCCAAACTCAATACATCTACATGTTGACATATTAACACTATGAATCCTATTCATGCTGTGAATGATTCATGTTTGTAGTTCCTAGATGTGGTTTTACTGAAACTACCAAGAACTCCTAAAAAATCCTCCAATCCTAAAAAAACCATTAATCTTTGAAATAGATGAAACTTTAATTAGTATGTTAAAACCTCCCCACTACATGAATTTTTTTCCCATAATTTCTTGTGGATGATTAGTTCTTTGGAAAGAGATGATCTTACTTCTCCATATCTAACTATTCCCCATCCCATTTCTTGTAAGAATCTTATTTGTGTTGTCATTACACTTTATATAATGTAATATATTTCCCATAAAAGACTTTTGGTTGAGGATTAATTATCTTCACTTGTTTCTCCATAATAAGAAACATACATCTCCAACTCCGTCCCTTACCTACTCAGAACATGGGATGGTTAGGGATGGTACTTATTGAGATGAGATATATGGAAAACATCATGGATATATTTAAATTTTATGCAATTTCCCAACAATAAAAATCTATCTTAAGCCTAAAAGTGTTTTCAAGTTGACTAATATATCATAGATATAGAATTTATAATTTCCTAATCTAAAATTGAACCAACATAGGAGAAACATTAAATGAAACTCAATCAATAATGGAAAACTCCAAATGATGAACCCATCAATCTTCATATGATTTGTATCAACCCTGACTTATAACTAATAATCCACATATATGCTAAATAATTACCAATGTCTCTTTAATTAGAACCAATCCCATAAGACAAGCCTATCCAACAACCACCCAAAAAAGAGTTGACCCACATGGGCCAGCATAAAATTCCTTAAATGGATCCATTCTGATGGATAACTAGAAACAATTATTATAATACCACTCACCCAATCCCAAATGTATAAGACATGATCCATAAAAATAAATCACACATGAAAATATCATATCCTCAAGGATCTAAATAGTATACTCTGTTAAGCCATCCAATTATGATAATAAGTTATAAAAAGAAAAAATTGACTCCCCATCACCTCAGAGAGACTCTTCCAGAACCTAGATGTAAACATAAGATCCCTATCCATGAAAATTTCAAAGTGGACTCCATGTAAACTAATGATCACCAATAATTACATCTTAATCATTTCATCCTCATTGATGGGTTCTATGATCAGAATGAAGTGAGAATATTTCATCAACTGATCAATCATGACCGGGATTGAATTATTCCCTTAGGGATTACATAGAAATAAAAAAATCAATTTACACTACATCCAATTTAATAATAGGTATCAGAAGTGGATGTAGAAGATCATAATGATTTAGGTTCTATGACTATATCTCATATCATGTTTAATTTTCAGACACATAATCAACAATGTCATGTTTTATACTCGAGCAGTAGAAATTATGTCTCAGTTTATAGTAAATATTTTTAATTCTAGTGTGAACGACACAAGAAGGACTATGGAAATCGTAAACTACTTACTTATTCATGGATTATGGGACAAAAATAAAATACCTAAAGTGGATAAACCCATCATAAGGGATTGGACAACAAGAAATCATCTCCCCACTATTTGAGGTTCCCATGATTCCTTTGAAATTATATATTGTTGCTGACCCTACAATGTAGAATCAATGAGGAATGAAAATAACTAATTATTAGTCAAAACCAATCCAAAATCATCATCTTGAGATTCCAGATTTATTTTATTGAAGTGTACAATTATGTTCCATTTTTTTTAACTCCACGATATTATGAGGTGGAACATTCATGCATATTGTGTAAGTGAAAACATTCTCCTTCCCCAAGGTGTAAATGATGTAAAAGTCAATCATCAGGAGGCATTCCACCCAACTCTTATGACTATGATTCATGTATTTATGACCAAACATACATAACAGAATCTTATGATGAGAAAATACTATGAACTAATCCCCAAATGAGTGTGATTCAATACATAAAATCATGCATACTGTGACGTGCTCGAAATCCCATGTAGTGTAATTCATCTCTCATGGATAAAGATTAAAAGAACCAAATGAAACAATGTTATTTTAAATCAAAAAAATAGAACCTATACCATCACCAAAAGTATCATAGTATACCACATATCTTTATCGAGATTTGTTGAGATTAATATAGGAGCTGATTTCAGAAGTTCTTTCGACTCATCAAAAGAGGTATATTATTTTTTATCCCAAATGAACATTATTGCTTTCTTGGTAAGATAATTAAATGGTTACCCACCATTAATAAAATACTAGATAGAAATATAATAATTATTATTTATACCTAATAATCACCAAATTTTGAAGAAATTTTGTTGTTTTCCCAGGAAAAATAGCATTTACCTTCTCACAATTGACTGAAATTAAATGTTCAAATATCACATGCCCCAAGGAATTCATATACTGAATCAATAAATATAATTTTCCAAACTTCCAAAAATTCAATGGCTCTTAATTGTATAAAAATTCATATTGATATGGTTCTCATTCTCATGTTAAGATCTTTAATAAACCATGATATCATCCAAAAATAAAATTAAATACTACCAATATATTGATGGAATATCTATTACATCAATTCAATATAAAATAAATAACTATTATTAAAATCAAAATACATCACCATATATTCACAATATACATATCATCTCCTAAAAAAATTCTCTATAATACCATACTCTTAAACCCTAAGATGATGATAACACACCCCAAGAATAATTTAAAAAAACCAATTATCCCCTACTAACTAACCAAACAAGTCATCAATGTGGGGAAAATCACAATTATTTTTATGGCTAACCCATTTTATCTTTTCGAATACCACAAAAAAGTGAAGTGAACTATTATCCTTATTGTAAAAGAGCAAATGGGATGCCCATGTTAAAACGTTATAGTTAAAAAAACACTATCCATAAAATTATACAATATTACCTTGATCTCTTTTAGCTCACTAGATTCCATTCAGTAAGAGGGTATTATGACTAGTTGTATACATGAAACTAGTCATCCATGAACCCTACCTGCTTTTATAGATATAAGATAATTAATTTATCTAGGAAATTTTTTTGAAAATCATAAAACACCCTGAGAATATCAATAACATAATATACATCATCAGGCTTAACTACTATGGAAAACAAAAAAAAACTCTTATGATATGTGTGGGAAGGTACTGAATGACTGGACCACTGATCCTACTCTATAACACCCCAAGACTTGGATCACATATAATGATAATATTATTCTTTTATTTTGTTTAAACTTCATTCTATCCAAAAAAAACTTATGAGATGAACACAAGGCTTTTTATTTAAATAAGACACCAAAGTGTTTACAATGACCAAGATCACAAGAAAACATTCTACCAAAAAAACTATTAAAAACCCAATCAAAAATATTGGGAGACCTAACAAAACAACAAAAACCCAATAAGGTAATGTGGGTCCTTAGGATCTGTCATAGAAAACATTACTGTGGCCAAACCTCTGCATCCATGAAAAGCACCAATGGAATGAGGAGAGTCATTTTCTTCAGTTTCCTTGAATTACGGACACCGTTAGGCATGGTTTTATAAGGTATCAACTCGACCGTTTCCTTGGGTGACCATTGAATTCTAATAGAAATAATTATATCTGTTGGACTTTTAGCCAATTAATTAAAATATTTAAGTATAAATTTTTTTTTCAAATATTTAATTAATGGTTTGAAAATTATAAAACGACGTATAATTATGAACTTTAAAAAGTGACATGGTATAATATTTTGAACTAAACTTAAATGATTTTAAAATAATATGAGGAATTCAAATGTATTGCAAATATTTCAAATATGTTGTAAATTTCTTCATAGATGAATCTTAAACAATGTTGTAATTAAACTATGTTTGATGTATTTTAAATAAACCATGTTTGATATTAGTATAAAATTTTTCATGTAGATATATTAGATTTCAATTTATAAACTTTATATACTACAACTTATAGTGTTTATAAAACTTTTTGTAATACTCTTAGTTATAAAAAAGTTTAAATTAATGTTTTCTCTTTTAATCTATCAAAGTTTAAAGAGAAAGACACATTTAAAAAAATATACTATTTATAGTTATTAATGTATCATTTTCCTTGGGACAATACAATTTTGAAAGATGATGTTTTAAAAAAAGGCCCACTAGGGCCTGTCCTTTAGTCGTGCCAAGGAAGGTAGCTCACGCTAGGTGGTTGAGTCTAGCCCTCATCCGCCCCTCAGGCTGGCCCGAGCATGGAAGTAGATTCCCTAAACGACACATAGGAGCATAGGAGTGCATGGGCGCGCCACCGTGGGCTCGAGGCCACAGCGAGGTAGGGGTAGGCCGAGGCCTACGGGGGTGGCAGGAGCCCATGTATTAGGCTCCCTAGTTTATTATGAGATTTCTGGACATAATTCAGGAGTCTTAGTCTTATAAAGAGGCCACAAACATCCAGCCATTTTGATGTGGGACAAGGATTTTCCCGAGAAACGGGATCTGGACCATTGGATCACATCATGCGTGATCTGGGCCGTCGATCTCGATATAGAACTCGACCCTCAACAACCAGGAAATACCTCCAATTTTTCTTACACCGACTGATTCGTAATGGATCTAATCTCAGTCGTCCGAGATTTATAAAACATCGCAATGATCCAGGGCTATTTGATCTAGCAACAGATCTAATCTGGGCCACATTTCACCTTTAAAACTCGCGGATACACCTCGACCATTGGATCAAGTCCAGATCTGATCCTGACCATCCAATATTCTTTCGGTTCTTCTCGTTCCACAGTGTCTTCTACCTCTCCTTCAACTATGCTGCACCATTAACCCCTATACAATATTTTCACCATTTTCTTCACCCTTGATAGCTGATGGTCCCCACTATCACGCGGTTTCCACAAAGACCAACCCCCTGGTATTTCTAAATTTCATATAGGCATCAGATCCTATGAAAATGGATATAAAATATTCCATGTAAGTATAATATAGTTAATATAAACACAATCATTTCACCCCCAAGAACCCCTCGGTTCTTTTTACTCAAAACATCCAGTAAACCTCAACAAGTCTCCTCGGAGATCTCCATTGTTTTCTGAGCTCCTCCTCCTCAAATAATGGTAAGGGAATTTATTATTTCCTTGACTTTGTTTCTTGAGGATATGTGCATATATATGTATACTATTATATATACATATATATTTAACTATACGGTTTAGTTAAAAACCTTCCCTTAAACCAAACCTAAATCATCTATTTTGAGTGAAAAATGTTGTATAAACATAAGGGTGTATTTTAAACATGCAAAACATAATTATTTATTATATATATGTGTGTGTTTGTTGGTAAATTCGTTTAATGAATGTATGAATGCAGGTATAGTCCTATGGTTTTGGGGGAAACCCTCAAATACCCGACCCTAGGAACTTCATATTTTGGGTGGTGAAATCATTACAAACATGAAGGAATATTTTCTTTCCTCGTGAAATATAAATATATATACCTTTTATATCTGAATATAAAAATCTAATAACTTACGGTTTTACATAAACCCCCTTATGTTCAGATTTAATATTTTCAAAAACATTTAGTTCAATGTTAATAAAGAACTAAAAAATGCAAGGAGTTATGTTTTGTATAAAAAATTTATAAACTTTACATACCTGATTATGTATTTTTTTTAAAATATATATAACCATATTTTTTTAGAAGAACCTCCTTGAGGTTCATTTTCATGTCCTCTACACTTTAAGTTTCAATGATGAGGTGGGATTTTGTTATATTTTCATATATATATATTCAAATAAAATATACATGGTCTCATACAATGATATAGTTTGTGTATCACACCATCTGAACCTGATAAAAAATCCTTCAACATTGAACTTCTTTGATTAATGGATGTTTTTTATTAATTAGTAAGTGACATATAACTTTGGTGTAAGACCCATCAATGTACGCAATTAATCATGTTAGATATTCATGTTTACAAAAGCATAAACATATATACATAAGTATTTTAAATAAGTAATACCTTTAAATTTCACTCATGGTTTTAAATTCAAGAACCCTTAATAATTTAAATTCAAATCGGTGTTAATAGAATTTTGTTATTAGTTGTGTTTGATTTTATTTATTTCTATTTTTGACATTATGGTGTGTTATACAAATGTATTTTTGCAATAAATTTTTGAGAATCTATAAGTTTTAATCCCTACATGAAATCTTTGGTTTACCATTTAATTAATTATACATCAGATTAAATTCCCATATATCATTGATCAATATGGTTTGTGAATTTATCATTATATATGAAGAAATTTCTATTTCTTTTAATGATTTATTTTTCATCACATATACCAAGAACTGCTAATCATATTTACCATTCAGTGACATAGTCATGTAGTTGATGGACTTGTTATTAAAATCTAAATGCATTATTCCCTTTATATATATATATATTTAAATGTTAAAGGATGAAATTTAACCATTATGAACAATTTAATTAAACCATAAATTTCTCAAATTGGTATGGGACACTTTGTATATTGTGAAATAAGGAAATAAGAAATATAATTACTCAAGGTTGTATGGAAGACATTGAGTAATGTGAAATGTGGAAACAAGAAATATGTGTCACTTGAAATGATATGTCATATGTAATTTACTAAATCAGAGTGGTATGTGCACTTTTATTTACAGTTTTGAGGAAAGAATTAGACATAGTAAGAGTCTGGTGGGTCCCGCTATAGCCCTTTGGTGCATCTGCTGGTCTCATGAGACAAACTATGGTCTTGGCACGAGGACCTGAAAATGTGATTATTTATGGTCTTGGCATGAGGCCTTGACGCTATGGTTATGTTGTCCCCCATTATTCATTCCCTCATTATGAAAATAGTATCGATGGTTCATTTGGTTATTCGACTAATAGAATACACATGATTAGGTTATGTTATGGATATAAAATTTAATTGACTAGAAGAATATTCAACTAGTAAAATATTATAGGTTAAATATCATATATACATGAAAATCATAAGAAGTAAAAGTTATAGAAATTAATTTATGCAGTACTCCAAGAGTCTTTAGCATGTGCATGTTTCTTAGTAATAAAGAATGAAATTGAAGTTTTTATTTAAGGGAAAATATGCTTTTGTAATACTCTTATTTATTAAATTGTGTACATACATATTCAAATGTCAAACTTATAAAAGATAGAATGTCTTTCACTTATAATTCTGAATGAGCATGCCTATAATTGAATCATGTTCCCTTGTAGTATGTTTTTGTGAACTTATATTTCGTAGACAATTGTTATGGTATGTTATATGTGTAACAACGTTTTTAATAAAAAGTTTTATTTAAATTTTTAAATGGTGTTTTAAAAAATTTTGTTGGTTTATTATGATTTTGTAAACCCATTAATGTGCATTCGTATGCTCACACTAGTTTTTTTATAAGAAAATTTTCAGGTGACAACTTTCAACAGAAGGAGCTTGTCAGGAGTATCTCATTTTCCCGAACATGAACTGAATTCGATCCTCTATATGGGACATGATGTGTAATTTATCAGTGCATGTTTTTGGTGAAAAATTGCACATCATGTTATTAAGGATCCAGATCTGGGTTTTTTGGGGTCGTTTCCTGAAAGTTTGTATTAGAAGATTCAGTTTAGATAACTCTGGAAAACTAGAATTAAACAAAGAAAAATTTACATAAGCATTACTAAATATGATGTTTTTCATAATTTTCATGTGGAAAATGAAGGTACTAGTCTTTTATATCTTCCCACTGAGGCCCTAGAAACCATAATTTCCATAGCCTCCCAAAAAAATTTGTAAACTATTACCATATCTCTATGACATGCAAACACCTCTTGACTTATCCAATTCACCTTGATTTCTCCAACTCCACCGATGAGTGGGTTTGGACTATCCTTTTATGATGAAACCCCAATTTACATCCTACACACGTCAAGGGAAAAATTTAGAAGGACTTTTTAGATTTTTCACCGTAGTGGAAGGCATCTCATACCTCATGGACTTCTAAGAAGCTGCAGTAGTGGGAGACCTCTGTGTAGCATATATGTGTCAAGTCTTGTCCTATGTCCATTTTGGCCATGTAAAGGACTTTGAAATTATTGAATTTGAAGCCTCCCGTGTTGTGTATATAAAATAATTACATACTGAAATCTCTGGGTTATATACCCTTTATGTCGCACTCTGAAGACACCATATGTGCTCCCACGAGATTGAACCAGACTGCTCGTGTTGCATTTATTTCAGGGATATTTAGAGTTTTGAACTTGTCTTGGGAATTCGTTTAATCGGGGACTAGGGGAACCATTGGCCATTTTATGTATCAGTTGTTATATGAGAATATGAATAGTTATCTCTTTTTTCTGTTATATCATCATTGTTTATACTTTCGGGTGTATTTCACTAAGTGAACCTTCATAATTAATTTTCATATGGAAGGACAAACCCACATTTTATACCTTCCTATGGAGATACTGTAGGTTATTATGGTCAAAAAAATGTTAAGAAGAGTACCTACCCTTCACAAACATGTGAAGAACATGCAATAAACTTCATGAAATATCAAACAGTCCTGCCATTCTCTACTCCTTCCAGGGGAATGCTTACTTATACTACTACATAGCCACTGTCCAACTAACCGAGTACAGAAGAAATAGAAAATACCACGAAGGGATTATATTATGCTTCAATATAGCTCGTAACTTCATATCTAGTGTAAGATTTTGAGAGGATACTTTGGAGGGAAACTGTTGTAAATCCTACATCTTCCAACTCCTCAGTTTCAGCTTATATGACCACGTCTATAACATAGATGTTCTCAATCGAGATATTTTCCAGTGAGTCCTTAGAGACATTGTCCATTTTGACATCTCCAAACTTTCCACCATCTGAACCTCACTATGGAAGCCCAAATTCACTATGAATGAGTTTAACTATTTCTGCCCGAGGTGTCCCTAGGCCATGGAAGCAGAGGAGTTGAACACCAATCTGGGAATTCACATGGACACACTGAAGGACCCTCCACAATGGAGGATGTGGTGAGGTTTGTGATGCAGTCATTTTAATATGGCTATGTAGAATGAATTGTGTGGACACAATTCCTTTTTGGGGAATAATGTAACACACCAAGACATGTATCTCATATAATGAAAATATTATGCTTTTATTTTGTTTAAAACTCTTTCTAACCATAAAAAACTTATGAGATGAACATAAGGCTTTTTTTTACAAGACACCGAAGTGTTTACAATTCACCAAGATCACAAGAAACAATTATAGAAAAAAAATATTTTTTAAAAACCCTATTAAAATTATAGGGAGACCACCCAAAACAACAAAAACCTCAAGAAGGTAATATGGGTCCATAGGATCCATCATAACAAACATTAGTATGGACAAAGCCACCGCATCTGCGCTAAGCACCAATGGAATGAAATGATCCATTTTCTTCAATTTTTTTGAATTAAAGACACCCTAAGGCATGGTTTTATGTTGTATAAACTGGACCGTTGCCTTGGGTGACCGTTGAATTCCAATGGCAACTATTATTGTTGATGGCCTTTTGGTGAATTAATTAAAAGAATTTAAGTATAATTTATTTTCTCAAATATTTAAGTTATTAATTGATAATTATAAAACAAACTCTAATTATGAACATGAAAAAGGGACATGGTATAATATTTTGAACTACACTTAAATGATTTTAAGATAAGATGAGGAATTCAAACGCCTTGTAAATATTTCAAATATGTTGTAAATGTTTTCATTGCTAAAGATTATACAATTTTTTAATTATACTATGTTTGATATCTTTTAAATAAGCTATGTTTGATTCTAGTATAATTTTTTTCATGTAGATATATTAGATTTCAATTTATAAACTTTATATATTACAACTTTTTGTCTTTATAAAATTTTTTGTAATACTCTTAGTTAAGATAAAGTATAATTTAATTTTTGTTCTTTTAATCTATCAAAGTTTAAATAGAAAATCACATATTATAAAAATATTTCCCTTTATAGATATGATTGTATCATTTTCATTGTGACATTATAATTATGAACGTTTTTGTTTTTTAAAAAAAATAGGCCCACTAGGTCCAACCCTTTATTCAGGCAATGGGAGGAAACTCATGCAAGGTGGTTGATCCTAGACCTCAGTCGTAGCTCAGGCTAGCCCGAGAATGGGCATAGTTTCCCTGAATGGCCCACAGGATCATATGAGAACATTAGCGCCCCACCGTGGGTGTGAGGACATGGCGAGGTAGGGGTCGACCGAGGCCTGCGTGGGGATGCAGGATCCCATGTATAAGGTTCCATGGTGTGTGATGTGATTTCTAAACATAAGAAAGAATTCTTAGTCTTATAAAGAGGTTGTGAACATCCCGCCAATTCAATGTGAGACAAGGATTTTCGAGCGAAATGGGATCTCACCCATTAGATCGCGTCACGGATGATCTGGGCCGTCGATCATGATCCAGCGCTTGAACCTCAAAAACAGTGGAATATATCCACTTTTTCATACATTGTCTGATCTTTTTCGGATCTAATCTTGGTCTTCTGAGAATTTTGAAACATCACGGTGATCTAGGGCCATCTGATCTAGCCATAGATCTAATCTGATCCATCTATCACATTTTTAACCCACAGATGCACCCCGACCATTGGATCAAGTCCCGATCCAATCATGAGCATCCAATATTCATTTGGTTCTTCTATTAAAATGGTGTATTCTTCCTCTCCCTCATGTGTGCTTCCCCAGTAACCCCTACACCCATGTTTCACCGTTTTCATCACCCTTGACAGTCGTTGGCCCCTCCTCTCAATTGGTTTCCACAAAGACCGACCCCCTAAAATATTTTTAGGATATATAGGCCTAGGATCCGATGAAAATGGAAATAAAATATTCAGTGAAATTATAATATAGATTACATAAAAAAAATCTTTTCACCCCCATGAACCCCTCTGTTCTTTCCACTATAAGCTTCTAACAAACATCAACAATTCTCCTCCGATATATCCAGCATTTTCCTAGCTCCTCGTCCTCAAATCAAGGTAAGGTAATTTATTGTTTCTATGTATTTATTTCTTGAGGGTATGTTAATATACATGAATACTCATAAATATATATATTTAACTCTACGGTTCAGTTAAAGACCATAACTTAAACCAAACCAAAATATTCTGTTCTGAGTGAAAAAGGTTTTATAAACATATAGATGTATTTTATACATGAAAATCGTAATTATGTTATATATATATATATATATATATATCTCTCTTTGTGTGTGAGTGTTTGTAATTTAGGTTAATGTATATATGAATGCATGTATGGTCATACGGTTTGGGTGGAAACCCTCAAATACCTGACCCTTGATCCTTCAGATTTTTGGTGATTAAATCTTTACAAACATGAAGGAATATTTTCTTTCCACATGAAATATACATATATAAACTTTATATATCTTAATATACATATGTACAACCTTACGGTTTTACATAAACCCCCTTATATTCGGATTTATGATTTTCTAAAACATTGAGTTTCAATGTTAATGAAGAACTACATAATTTTAGGAGTTATGTTTTGTATGAAACTTTTATAAACATTACACACTCTATTATGTATGTTTTTAAAAATATATATAACCATACATTTTTAGAAGAACCTCCTTGAGGTTCAGTTTCAATTCCTATACACTTTATGTTTCAAATATGAGGTTGGATTTTGTAATATTTTCACATATATAGTCATATACAATATACATGGTTTCATACAATGATATAGTTTATCTATCTAACCTTTATGAAAAGTTATAAAATCCTTCATCATTGAACTTTTATGATTAATGGATGTTTTTTATTAATAAGTAAGTGGAAACTAACTTTGGTGTAAGGCCCATTAGTGTACTCGATTATAAATGTGGGATATTCATGGTTACAAAAGAATATACATATATTCATAATTATTTTAATTAAGTTAATCCTTTAAATTTCACTCTATGGTTTTAAACTCATGAAACCCTGATAATTTATAGTCATATTGGTGTTAATTTATTTTTGGTATGGGATGTTGTTGAGTTTCTTGCTTTCTATTTTTGACATTATGATGTTTTATACAAAATCATTTTTTCAAAAAATGTTTGAGCATATATAAGTTTAATACCCTATATGAAATGGTTGGTTTACCTTTTAAATAATTATGCATCAGATAAAATTCACAAACATCATTGATTAATATGGTTTTGGAATTTATCATTATATGTGACAAAATTTTTATTTTTTTAGTGCATTAGTTTTCATCACCAATGTCAAATTTTTATTATCATATTTACCATTCAGTGAAGTATTCATGTAGTTGATGGAATTGTTATTGAAATATAAATACATGATTCACAATATATGTATATGTAAATGTTAAAGGATGAAATTTAACCATTATGACCAATTTGATTAAACACTAAATTGCTCAAGGTGGGCTGGGACACTTTGAGTAATGTGAAATAGTGAAACAAGAAATATAATTACTCAAGGTGGTATGGGACACTTTGAGTAATGTCAAATAAGGAAACAAGAAATATGTGGCACTTGATATGATAAGTAATTAGTAATTTAATAAATCAAAGGGGTATGTGCTCTTTGATTTAGAGTGATGTGGAATGAATTGGTCACAGTAAGTGTTGGGTGGAGCCCACTATAGCCCCTCGATGCATCAGTAGATCTCATGAGACAAACTTTGGTCATGGACCAAGGCCTTGACAAAATGATTATTTATGGTCTTGGCATGAGGCCTTGACATTATGGTTATGTTGTTCCACATTATTCATTCCCTCATTATAAAAATAGAATTGATGGATTATGTATTTGACTATTAGAATACCCATGATTATGTTATATTATGGCTATGAAATTTAATTAACAAGAAGAATATTAAACTAGTAGAATATTCAGGGTTAAAGAGCTTATGTACATGAAAATTAGAAGAAGTAAAATTTATTGAAATATATTTATGAAATACTAAGAGAGTATTTAGGAAGTGCATGTTTATAATTAGTAAAAAAATGAAATTGATGTTTTTATTTATGCACAACTCTGATTATGTAATACTCTTAGTTATTAAATTTTGTACCCTCATATTCACATGTCATACTTATAAAAGTTAGAATGTCTTTCACTTATAATTATGAATGAGCATACCTATAATTCAATTATGTTCCCTTGTAGTATGTTCTTGTGCACTGATATTTCGTAGGAAATTGTTATGGTATGTTACATGTGTTATAGTGTTTTTATGAAAATGTTTTATCGAAATTTTTAAATGATGTTTTCAAAAATTATATTGGTTTATTATGTTTTTAACCCCTTACTAGGCATTCGTATTCTCACCCTATGTTTTTGTAATAAATTTTTCAGGTGATAGATTTCAAGAGAAGGTGGTTGTACAGAGTAGCTGGTTTCCCTAATCTTGAACCAAATTTAATGCTCTGTATGGAACATGATGTGCAATTTATCAGTGCTTGTTTTGGTAAAAAATTGCACATCATGTTATGAAGGCACTAGCTTTGGGAATTCTGGGGTCGGGGCCTCACATACTGTCACTATAAAATCAGAGAAAACCCATAATCTTAAACGATAAAAATACATTGATGATGAAAATAAATATAAACAATAGGGGAAACTACCTTATCCATCTCTATTTTTCATTGAATAGACCCAGATATAGTAAATTCAAAGATAACTGTATGTAATCTTTTAATAGTGAACATATCGAACCTCAAAATAACATATCCTTCCTATTTCAATGAGGTTTCTCAAATATGATATTATAGTACATAAGGTTCATTTTATGTTTTATATTATCAAAATTGGGAACAAATAAATGAGTGTGGGTAACCTATTTCAAATAGAGCAGTTTCAAAAAAAGATGAAACAAAATGGTAACTCTAACTATTAATTCTCATGTATTATCCTCCACTAAAAACACTTCTATTTTGTGATGCTTCATTATCTAGATGACTATAGACATAGAGTTATATAAATTATATCATTTGAGTCTTCCTTAGTTAAATTGGGAGTAGAAGATCCCTGATAAAAAATGGGGCGTAGAGATGGCTTATAAGAAAAAATGCTAATGATCTCAATATCCATAATTACTACGAAACATTGGGCTGTTAGAAAAGTTCATCATGTGATAATTAACACACCACAATGATAATGATTCATGGGAGAACTAATATCTACTAATGGTTCATGGGAAGTGTACTACAGAGAACTAACCCCACCATTGTAATTGTCATGCCACTTCTTCTCCCTTCCCAGAATACCAACATACCTTCCATTGGGTGGGAGAGAAGAAAATGAGTATACAATCTCTTTTTTCATATCTATATATACCATCATTTACTAACTAATTTCTTTATTGTAGGTTGTAATATTCATCTTATATAAATTTTTATGAATACTTGGATGAAAATTCTATAGTTATATCTAGGTTATTAGTTGATCAAACGCCACATCCTCCAGAGAAAAATGAACTAGTGCTACAAAATGGTTATGTACTCTAACATAGAATGATCTCCATACCAAAAAGAGTAGAACTCTAGATACATTAGAATCAATAGAGCCATTGAGAATAACTACTGGATGAAGAGAGTCTCAAAACCCTTTGAATCCAATCCCATGTGTCATTTTTCATATACAACAGAATCCCACTACTACTTATTGGGAACCTCACTCTTCAATGTTGAAAACTTCAAAATAATAATCTTCAATGTGTCCATGTTTTCAAAAGACCTCTTTGTTCTTGTCTAGTATTTATGATGACCCTTATGGAAAATTCATTAATATAAATGTTTTTTCCTCCTCACATAGGAACTCATGTTCTTGATACACTTCTACCTTATCTCTTGGATGCACCATAAAAACATCGATCTCATGTCATGGTATATTCTGGACCATGCAATGATCTTTGCAAAAGAAATAATTGATATTATTTTGATCCACATTATGATTCCCTTAAGGATAATCACTCTCTACACCCTCCTATTAAACCCATTGGTGACATCTCAATATTTTCTTTTCTATAGACCAAAAAATAAAATAACTTTTACTACATGATAATACATTTTCCAATGAAAATCCCATAAGAAAAAACTATGAGTAATTTCAAAACTCATCATAGGAGACACAAATACTAAAAACCATGGTTACTTGAGGCTCAACATGATAAGAGTTAGTGATGCACTAACCATAATTTTCTTATCAATCTTGAAAATTTTAGGTATTGTCTACCAGATTTCACAATACAATGACCCACGTTGAAAAACAACATATATTTCCAATTTTAAATGATTTGATCTGGTATTCCCTCCCAAACTAGATACAATCTCTAATTTTTTGCATCCCTAAAATTCATTCATGATCCTTATATAATTGAGTATAATACCCAATCATTCAATATAAACAAGATTGAATATTTTTACCAAAACTAAAACAAGATATATGTATTATACAAATAAATACCAGAAGGAAGTAGGGGAAGTTAAATAAAAGAAATATATTCCATAACCAAAGATGCACCAATGATAGAAATTAAACTACTATATTTATGATAAAAATACATTGATAAAGTGCAACATCCCAAATAGATAACCCAAAGATGAAAAACACTACTCTATGTGATTTTAGAAAAATATCCCACCATCTAACCATCACCCATCCATTACCATTTGACATGAACCATTCCACATACTTGTGGTTCCTTTATTTTTCCTGTAATAAATTACAATAAAGTATTTATACATTTTTAATGGATGAATAGTTTTTTTAAATAGGTGTAGTAGTATCCCAATAATTTTTCTATGTCCAGTCTCTATATAATTTTACCAATATGCGAAATTTATGGAAATACAAGGCTTGATATCCATAAAAAATATTTTTATCTACTAAAATGACATTATTTCAACTTTTACCATATTTCCAAAATAATGCATGGTAAAATAGTTTCAAAGAATATTTTTAATAAAATATATACATATGTCATAAATATGACTATGAAATTAAATGTATTATAAATAAAATCACAATGATAAAACACTCCTTGGATAACTAACATTTAGGTCGTCTATGTAATTCATACATAAAATTATAGTGGCCACTAAAAGTCCTTAGAACCCCTGAATAATGTTCTAGGTAATATTGAAACTTCCTAGAAATCAAACCCATTTTACATGGAAATCATTTCTTAGAGTAAAATGAATATCTCTCTAATAACGGATAGACACTCCCAAAATAAACCCCTTTACATTATCTAAGGACAAGTCCTACAACGTCAACTTCTAGTTAAGTACCCAACGAACCTACGTGATAAATTTTATAAAATCATTTAAATGGTATTACATAAAAAATTTAAAAATCAATAACAATTTTCCGTCAAAAAAATAATTCGAAAACTTATTTTTAAATCAATTTAAAAATTATTTTAAAATCACCTTTTTAATGAAATGAGGGGAGAACTGATCTATTATCAAAATAAAAATTACATTCAAAAATAAATAAATCTATTATTATGAAAAAAAATTATAGAATAATTTACAAATAAATAGATATTACGTTTATCCAGTATTGGCTAGATACATACCCACCTAGCTCAATCTCGGGTTACACACCACCCACATATGACGCAAACAAACAAGAAAGTGGTTGGGATAAAAAAAGAATATTGTAGAATTGATTCCTATATATCATAACTAAATTACATATTCAAAAGGGTTATTATAATGGTTAGACCATCACATACCATATGTAAATCACATGCTATAGCATAACCAACACATGTTCTAGCCACTAGACAGAAAAAAATAAAACTACACCAGATCAGTGAGGTATCGTAAACTAATTAAAACACTCTAAAAATGTTTCCAAACCCTAATTCACAATCCAATAGAAAATAATCCAATGTATATAGATAAAAATATTTACCAAAATGGGACCAACCAAACCGATCAGAGATTAAAAACACTGAATAGAGCGATTCAAGAGGAATAGAATCAACCATCATTCTTAGAGGATAAATGAATTTTGGGGGAGGAGGATGCATAATGAATGAATAAGATTCAGGATTTCAATGTAATAAAAATCATTGGGAGTAAAGTAAAATATTTTATCAATAATGTTCTGTGATTGGGAAAGAGGAAAAATATTTTCTCAACACTAACAACATGGCGATCAATATAAAAATTTATATTCCCCCTAAAAACAATCTGACTATGAAGATACTAAAGGTAGTTTTATAGTATATTGAAGAAAAGGATTTAAATCTTATTAGTTTAACATGATTACACTTATTAGATAGATAATTTGATTAATTATTTTAAAATTTGTTAGTATCAAATAGATTTGTTAAAAAATCTAATTAAATATACATAGAGTATGTTGAATTTAAAATAAACATATAACATGTATTTTTCTATAGGTGAAGTGAAATTACCCATTTTATTAGAATAAATATATATTCATGGTTTTCATCATTATACAAATGTATAAAAATCCATGTATAAACTAAAATTTGTTTGAAATATATTAAATTAAATAATTAATGATATTTTGACCAATGAAAATGGATAATAATCCCTTATAATGGCCATATTCAATTATAATAGTAAATATTTGGTTTTATCACTCAAAAAAATGAGTCATTCATTCACATGGTTTTGATATATTTTAATGTATAAGGGGATAAAATAGTAAAATAACATAAAATTAAAGAAAAAATACCGAATATTAAACCATTACAAGAGAAATAATAATTTGAAAATTTATCTAACCACTTCTTCTCTGCCATGATTGTTTTTTTAAGACCCCAATTAGTTGATTATTTTAATTACATTTTATATTTATAGTTACATATTTTACCACAAATATAAAAATTTATTTCTAGTTTTTCTATGATATTATCAATTAATATTGGACTTTTGATTGCTGGTAGTTGGGGTGTATGTGTAAAATTAAAATCCCACCACTTCAATATGTTGAGTAGTCTCTAAATTGATAAAAAAATTAAATATTAAAAATGTGATAAATAATATATATATACCCAGAAGTAGAAAATATCCAATAAATTATTTTCAATATGGATTGAATATTTGTTTATTCACACTTGATCTTATATAAATAGTTTATAATAATGATATTACATGATGAGCATTTAATAAAAATTCAATTTTTTCATTCCACCTATTATAGATTGTGGTTGATTTTTGCATCATAATTTGAAAATATTTATTTTTAGAAATTTAAATTAATATTAATGAAATATTATAAAAATACTTATGAAAAGAATTTATTTCACCTTTATTTATTAAATATAAATCCAAAATTTTTCAGGAAAACAATATAATCAAATTTTTTTTCCGTTCATATTGGTTATGATCATGATAATACATAAATTGAAATTTCTATAATAAAATACAGTGTAAGTATATAGAACATATATATGATAATATCTAGAAACACTTATAAATCGAGAAAACTATATTTTATTATTTAAACACTTTTCCCAATATTTTAGTGTCATATTTTTATGGAACAATAGGAATTCACACACAACTTAGATAGTGTGAAATTGTATAGTTTTCTTCATTAGATATGTAAAGAAATATGTGCATATTGGATATAAGGGGTAATTTGTAATATTAGATTGTTTTATGATATCTATCTACCAATATAATTAGTTTACACGTCAATGGAAGATATAATATTTTTAGAAAAAAATTTTAATTTGTTTGATGAAATTTATTTCAGGAGAATTCTTAGGGTTATGGATTTTAAAAAAATAATAATAAAAACAATTCAATATCTATCCATGCTGATATAAAAATAATTATTAACACAATGAATATGATATATATATATATATGATTAACATGTTCATGAAATTATATGATGTTTATACCATTAATTAATAATTGTATAAAATTATCCTGATATTGGAAATATTTATCTTTTTTAAATGAGTAGTGGATACAGTGATAAAATAATGTTTAAATAGGTTTTTACTAAGAAAAAATGGATTTAGCCTCTCTAAGTAATCATCCATCCTTTAAATTGGCTGATAAAGATTATAAAATAACACACTCATAATACAATTATGAAAGACAAAATGTATCTGACTGAGGAGGAAAACTCAATATTTTTTTGAAAATTCTAGTTCCTCTTTATATAATATTATATCAGTTAAGGAAAAATTCTATCACAACGATATTTTATTTTAACACACACCATAAAATGAATTTTTTAACAATTAAACTTGTTAGAGTACATAAAATGAATGAATAAAATGGATATTGAAATATTAAATTTTAAATAAAAAATCTAAAAATGAATAATTACTAATTTTATAGTATTTATAACTTCATATCCTCAATTGAGTCGAATTTCCCAAGGCTTATGTTCATAAAACTTTTAGCTATATAGAATATATATAATTGAAAATAATACAGTTGATCAATGAACAATTGTTATTGTTTTCTATAGGTATAATATCTTGAAATGTGACTTGTTATAAATTATGTTGAGAAGGTATTGGGATAATTACCATTTTCACTTTAACTAACATATCTTGTTTTACTTATATCAACCAACAATCATGGATTTCGTATGTGTGGTGTATAATTATTTAAACATTAAACACATGATATGTAGTGTATGGTTTTGAAAAAGAGGTTTATGTTTCGTAGTTCTGTCATATATTCTACATTTGACATATTTTTTGATTATTGAAATACACCATGTATATTTTTTTATGAGTTTATATATTTTATATATCTTATTCACTTAAAGTCAAATTGATACTCTATTTTTGATTCTATTATTTTAAACACCAATGTAAATAATTTTTTTCAAATTTTAAAAATTTATATTAATAATAAAATGATAAAGCGTATACATTATCATTCTATGAAAATCAGAATAAACTAAATATCAAATAATTCCCCCACATATAGGCCAATTTAGGATAGGGGAAATATTTTTGAAACCAGAATTAAATATATATTTACTTTCAAATAGAATATTTCATTTGTAAAACTATAGTAATAAAAATATTTTCTAAAATAAATATAAGGATATAACATATTTAATTTTCATTTTCCAAAAAATTTCCATTTATTTTTAAAATATTTATTTCAATATGATTATAATACCTAAACCTTATCATTCTCATTGATAAAATGTGAGTGAACATTTTTTTAAAAGTGTTTCTAAAAATATATGTATTCACACATATTTATTAGTTATTCATTTTATTTATTTTTCCCTCAATTTTAAAATAATATAAATATATTAAGTGGATATCTTATTTATATTCACAGTATGTGAGAAGGAATGTAAGATTTAAAATAGAATAGAATGAAAATGTGATAGTTCTTTAAAAATGGAATAAAAATTATTAAAAAATATCATTCATTACATTGCATCTAATATGCCAAAAAGAACATTATTTTTCATTTGTTCTTATTTATACACATTGTGATGGCGTATATGATTAGGTGTTTTAGTATATAAATATATTTAATAATTATTATGAAAAAAAATTGAATCAAAAATTTATATGATCTGAATTATAGTATAATGTTTCTCATCATTTTGAAAAAAATATTTAAATTCTATAGGAAGGATAACATATCACTAAGTAGACAATTATTATTATCATATGTGAAAACATTATAATAATATATATTTTCATCCCAGCAAACCAACACAATACTCAAAATTATATTCATGATTGAATTTTGAGGTTGAAAATAAGTAGTGAGGAAATTGAATAAAAAAAGTTTTCTTGATGACTTATCTTATTCTTATATCAATATTGGAAACAATGTGTAATAATATGGGGACTATTGAATGAAAATAAAAACAAGATAATATTATGAAATATATGGATACAATTTTTTTATTTTTTTATTTTATATATAAAATTTGATGAAGAAATGAATTCATGCTCATCATTTATTTATTTTTAATAAAAACACCAAAATATATATTCTACTATGACTTCTCTTAAAACAATATAACAAGTTGTTGGGGTGTGTAAAATTTTTATTTGTATTCCAAATATATCAATATGTTTTAAATGAAATTAAATGTGTTTCCTTTTACTATTCATCTTCATTGATCTACATTGGATACAATGTTTTATAATATGAGTCCTACTGAAATAAAATAAAAAGGAAATAAAATTATTTGATATATATGGACACAATTTGTTTGAGGTGGGAAATTTGAAACAAAAATAAAACATATTATATTCCTTTGTTTTATTTATTCATGAAAACATATATATTTATTGAATATTTCCCCAAAAAATATTAAAGTTTGGTTGGGTGGGTAAATTATTTAAGTATAATAAATATAAATCAATCCTTCATAAATTAAATAAAATGAAGTATAAATTACAAATTAAAATTTAAAATAATTAAATTCAGTATTTCAAAAAATAACTAAAATGATACAATTGATTCCAATCTTACAAAGATGAATAATGGGAATATACCTCTTTTAAGTTGGTAACTAAATATCACAGTTCTCTAGAAATATTTTAATAAAATTTTGCCTCATGTGATGATCACCATGATAGAAAATTGATTTTTTTTCTTAATATTCCCTTCGTAGGTTTTGATCCATTTAATGAATATCATACAATTATTCTAGAATCATGATCCATAATACATGAAACTAAAAACATTGATTATCATGAAATATAATGAAATCATTTATAGTGTATTTCATATTAAAATTTACACATTTCATAGAATAAGAAGTAATGGAGTTTTCCACCATGGGTGTAATGGAAAAAAAATTAAATATAAACCAGATGGGTTTATAGTTTGTCATTCGTCAATTATTATAGAAGTGATTCTCTCTTATTAATATAATTCATTATCATCATGAAAAAAATATAAAATTGTCATAAAATATCTATTAGTGATAGAGACTTAAGATGGTATTAGTATTTCAAATAGATGGAATATTATTGAGGTTTCAGTTCATGTTATGAAATCTCCCATGAAAACAAAACATTGGTAAATGAGAATCAATACTATATATTTTAGATGTATATCAGTAATATAAATTATAGATAATAGAATACTAAAGTATAGAATATGTTCGTAGTTATATTGTCAATGATATATTTTGGGATGTTTTAAATAGATGAGGGAGAAATTATTTACATATGGAATACATTTTAATTATATAATATTTGGGAAGAAGAACCTGGTTGGGTGGCATCACTTGTGTTGATGATCAATTCCCCATTCAAGATCACTTTATATTTTTCAGAAAGAATAATACAATTTTTCCACAAGATAGAGGTTATACTCAACTGATAGTGTATGATATATTTCTTCTACAATGGTATCCAAAATAAATCATGGAATTAAAGAACATTAAGAAATATTAAATAAAAAATACATGAAAATATATCATTGAAAACAAATTTTTTCTTAAAGTTATGGCCAATAAAAAGGGAACAAATTTTAAATTGTTACAAATAGGGGAGTTCATGGTTTGATCTAAAGTGGAGATAGTCGAAGAACTCCATGTATCAAACAATAATTATAACACCACAAAATTTACTTGTAAAAATGAAGAGTTCTATGAAAATAATGGATGTGTAAATTACCTTAAACAAGTGTAAGTGTGAACTGATATAAGGAAAGATAATAACTAACCTCCTATTTGGTAAGCTCCAAATAGATGGAAAATATAGTCATTCACCTAGATCTAGTAAGAGGATTAATGGTTTTTTGATTAATGTAAAATAATAGAAATGATATAAATGACTTTGTATTGTTTTGGTGAGTGAAAATATTTTAAATCCTATAAAAAATAATTAAAAATATTTTAGAACCAATGATCTACTCTGTATGGTAGTGTATCAAAATGAAATTTTACTATAAACTCAAGTAATTTGTAAAATTTATCCATGGTGTTAACATTTAATGAAGTTAAAATATATATGACCATTAATAACATTTTCATATTAACATAGATGTCTAAAAGAATTTGAATTGTTAAAAATATATATTATATATTTATATATATTATTAATTTTTTGAACATATTATTTAATATCCTAGTATTTTTCCTCTATTGAAAAATAAATATATATTTTACACATGAATGTTGTGAAAAATATTTTAATGTTTACATTTTATGTAATTGTCGACATTTTATGGTCTTGGAGGGAGATATTGACAAAGACATGAATAATGATTTCACTGATAGGATAATCCCATGTATTAGTGGATACTATATCACTATGTTAAAATTATATCAACAATCCCTCTCTATTCATGTAATCCTTAGTTGTGTATGATTTTGGGTATTAATTTTTAACAAGTGATTTTCATCCATAGTCCATCCACCATAAATTATTTGGTATATAAGGAAAATAAATGAAAACATCAAAAATAGGAAAATTCATATATATGGTTTTTTTCCCCTAACCACATGAAAAATAGTGCAATGTTCTAGAAAGATAATATATGTGGTTATATATAATATAACTTACATTAAAACAATAAAAACTATATATATATATATAAACAATTTCATCCTACTATGTTGAATTAATATTTTAGTCACATAATATATCTGCAACATCCCAACCTGAACCATAGGCTCCATGGCCAGTGTTATGTGGCCTCATGCATGCCTCCCTATATTGAAGAGGTGTCCAGCTAGAAGTGACGACCTATGTTTGATAGTGTGGAGACTATAACTATAACGACCCATACTCTACATACATTGTTAATACTTCAAAATTGAAGCACAATTATTACAACATATGACAAAACCACAAAGGACCGTATAGGTATAGTGTCTTTAGAAACTGGGAAACATAAACAACTGGTTCATAAATCTTCTACAGTTTCTCCCATTTATTTCATCATATCTAGGGTCACTTTTATCATATTCTACTTAATATCTATCTTCCTGACCTGGGGAAAAGAAAACATAAAAGGGTGAGCTCAAATTCTCAGCAAGGGCAAATAAAGGAAATAAAAATCATATCATATCTTTTTGAAAATCATAACCTGCAAAAGAGATCATAATATCTTAACATGGAACAAATCATAGAAGTAAAAATGAGATCCCCATAATCATAACATGAAACTTGAAACTTTGTGGCATGCACACATAATCATGGAAAATCATTTCTTGTTAGTCATGACTCATTGCCAAGACTATCTTAGTGGACAAAGTCCCTTTCTGAACCGAGTCACCCTCGTTCCAGTCCTGTTTCACTGAACCGGTATAACCTACCGTTCCAGCCATGTCTATCTCATGAGATATAAAATCTTTACCCAATGCATTTGAGGGAGATATAGGTCCCACCCATCTTATAATGAATCCTTTCTTATGTGTGCCACATAATCATAAACCATACATCATAGCGTAACCCATGTAATAAAAATGGGATTCTTAAACAACATGACATCATAAAACAATTAATATAAGATAAAGGAATTCATAAAAATATTTCCATCACAACATAATCAAACCAATGTAATAATAGGGATAAAAATAGAACCCTTTTATTATCTTAGATGGAAAATAGTTTTGATAAAATACTTGAACTCCATTCTTGAGGAAAATATCCTTTCTACTTCAAAAACATTTTTCCTTTCATAACATGTCATACAACATTAAAATAAAAGATTTTTATTAAAAATAAACTTGAAAACTTGTAAAGTAAGTTTCTTGGAAATAATGTTTTAAAAACCCATTCATGTCGTATAAGTAAAAAAAACATTCTTCGTACTTTTGTCGGAAAAGTCAAAAAGTACCTCGTACGAAAAACGACAAAAGATTCCTTTCATACATATTACTAAAAACTCACCGAAGTGTAAAATGGATTTAAACAATTGTAGGTGGATGGAAATAATATTACATATTGATGAAACATGGATGTGGATGATAAAATACACCCCAGTAAATACTTACGAATAAACAATCTCGGATAAAAATGAGATTGTGATATTTCCCTTACCATAGGTCCAATTTGCTTTGTACGTGTCTGAAGCTCCTGTATAATGGTTTAAATAATGTTATTGACTTATTCCAGAATCATACATATTGATATGATATCATATATGTTCATATTCTTAGCTTCTTGTTAGTAATATTTCATTGTTACTTGTTACTCGGGTCTTTATTGCATTTTGTTCTTATGCGTGTTTTGCCGAATAAATTATTATTCTTCTTTTAAGGTTATAGATACCTTATATCCAGAATTGTATTAGTGTAACATATATCATATTTATTCATTCAATTCATTTATATAATTACTATGTAATGATGATCATGTAGAACGAGTCGCATCACATCGTGGAGACGGTATTCCGTACGTACGCACGAGTGATGATATCATTCCTATGATCGTGGAATTGTATTTGAGTATATATATATTATTTCAGTATCAATATTACATTATAATAATCATAAATAGTTACTCATTACACCATTATACCCATCCCTGTAAGGTGATGGTGGAAAATACATTACACCACGGCGTGGAGATGGTATTCCGTACGTACGCACGCGCGGTAATTTCATTTTTCCGTAGGATGTATAGAAGGTGAATTAGGGTTGTTTCATATTTATAATAACATATCAGTATTTAAGTAATACTTATGTTATTACTTTTTAATTAAATAACTAAATAAGAAGAAGTTGAAGAAGAAAGAAATTGAAAAGATCGGTAATGGATATTACCTCTTATTTGGAAAGCCTCTTTGAATCCTCCACTTAGGGAACGAAGATTGGTCTTTGAAGAAGACCGGGACCTCTAGGATTATTCTAGGGAAGTGGAGAGGAGAAAATGGCAGGGTTTGGCCGAGCTTGAGTGCTCAAAGTGGTGTGAGGAGGAGGGGGAGGAGGTTCCCTTTTATAAGGGAGGAGAGGGGCACCTTAGGAATATCTCAAAATATTATTTTATATTAAAGTCAAAATCTGTTTATAATGGTTCCAAAGGGTATTATTTCGAATCTAAAGTGGGTATGGGTCGAACTCCTATCAACCAATAGTATTTAGACAAGTTTAGGGTATTATTTTAACCTTATCAATTAGATTTAACTCTAAGTTAAATAACTTAACTTTTACCATGTCTTTTTGTTTTCTTTCACTATATGGTTAATACACTTACTATAACATGCCAAACGAACCCCAAATTGTTCATTATTAATGTATATATCCTTATATAAGTCATGTGGCCGAACCTTAGATTTTTAGGAATAAAATAACAATTACTAATATAATATTTGATTTAAAAACTATTTTTTGTCAATTTTGACACTATTTGATATATGATTTTTGTGAAAGTCATAACAGAATTATATGTTCGAACCAAGTTGATTACATCAACACTAATATATCATAGTAACCTATAAAATTAGTTTAATTCATAAAAAGTTTCAAATTACATTTATTTTGGGGTTTATAACATCAATTATGTCAATATTTCATAAATAAGATAATTACTGCATCATCGTTGTGTCATAATTAAATTTAACTATTTAATGTCTAAAAATTATAAATAAAATACCATTATGTAGGAAATCTTTTTATCTTTCTAATGAATATTTATTGTCGAATTTATCTTATGTATAACTCCATATTAAAAATTATTTACTTATTAAACATTGATTTTAACTATTTTAACCCTTCTTTAAATAAATTAATAATAAATGTCCTAATCTAACTCAAGTGGTCCTAAATGGTCATATTTTATTCATAAGGTTGTTTTTGGTCGAATTAAACTTATCCAATAGAATTAGGACATGTGTTAGGGTAATAGTAATATCATATTTACCCTTAGTTACCCTATTTACTATTAACCGTAGTAAAAAAAAGTAAAAAGTTACTATTCACCAAAAAAATTATTTTTATCTCATTGAACCACATTTTACTTACTGATATCAACCGTGTCTGTCGGATTTTCGAAATTTCATTCACAGAAGCGGTAAAATTATGTTTTATGCAAAATTCAGTTTTTAACCTACCACTTAGTGGTTTCACTATTCATCAAAAATTGAAAGTTTTCATAAAAATACCAAAATTTCACCCTAGGATAATTTCGGTATTCCGAATCCAAAAATGAAGTCCATTTTGAAAAATAAAATTTATAAAATTTCAAAAAGTGGTTATTACTATTCATAACGGCTAGTTTTAATAATATTTTAATAGCATATCGTTGTTTAGTGAAACTCGGTATTGCGTACGACGAAAGCTATCGAGGAAGGTCGCGATTGCATGTAAAGTAAGCCAAGCAAGGGTGTAGTGAAAGATTCCTTTGAACAAAATATTACTCATAAAAATCTCAGGTGTTACATTCTACCCCCCTTGAAAAGAATTTCGCCCTCGAAATTCGTCACTTTGTAACAAAAAGATGCAGATACTTCTCCCTCATCATATCCTCAAGCTCCCATGTAGCTTCTTCTAATTGCTGGTTCCTCCATAAAACTTTCACCAATCGAGTGGTCTTGTTTCGTAGGACTTTTTCGCTACGATCCAGAATCTCTATCGGCTGTTCTTTATAAGAAATATCTTGCTCCAGTGGTACAACTTCTGAGTTGAGTACATGTGAAGGATCAGGTATGTACTTTCTCAAGAGAGATACATGGAACACATCGTGAACATGAGAGAGATTCGGTGGAAGCGCCAATCGGTAAGCTACCATTCCAAAACGATCCAGTATTTCGAAAGGACCGATATATCTAGGGCTCAACTTCCCCTTCTTTCCAAATCTCATAACCCTCTTCCAGGGAGATATTCGTAAGAACACTTTATCACCCACTTCAAACTCTAGGTTTTTTCTTCGGTTGTCGGAATAACTTTTCTGTCGACTCTGAGCTGCTCTTATGTGTTGTTGAATAGATCTGACCTTCTCGGCCATTTCATCAATGAGATCAGGTCCTAATAGATTTCTTTCCCCATCATCATCCCATCAAGTTGGAGTCCTGCATTTCTTTCCATAGAGAGCTTCATAAGGAGCCATCTGAATACTGGAGTGAAAGATATTATTATAAGAAAATTCCACCAAAGGTAGGTGTTGATCCCAACCTCCTTTGAAATCCATAGAGAAAGCTCTCAACATATCTTCTAGGGTTTGAATTGTTCTCTCAGACTGACCGTCTGTCTAGGGATGATAAGCAGTGCTGAAACTCAACTCTGTATCCAGAGTATGCTGAAGACTTCTCCAGAACTTCGAGGTAAATCTCGGATCCCGATCAGATATAATAGAAAGTGGTACTCCATGCAATCTTATCACTTCCTTTACATATATCCTGGCAAGCTGATCTAGAGAGAAATCTTCTCTAATAGCAATGAAGTATGCAGACTTTGTAAGACGATCAACTATAACCCAAATAGCATTATTGCCTTTGGATGTTTTAGGAAGTCCTATGACAAAGTCCATAGTGATGTTTCCCCATTTCCATTCGGGTATGGTTAATGGTTGTAACATCCCCTTAGACTTCTGTCTCTTAGCTTTAACTTGTTGACAAACCAAACATCGAGAGACATATTCAGCAACATCTCTTTTCATTCCATCCCACCAGAAGTACTCTTTCAGGTCCCTATACATCTTCGTGCTTCCAGGATGAATAGAGAATGATGAACTATGAGCCTCATCCAGCAGCTCCTTCTTTAATTCGGGGATGGTAGGAACACAAACCCGATTCCTGAACTTTATTATCCCATCACAATCAAGGTTAAATTCAGGAACATTTCTCACCTTCTTTTGTAACTCGACATCTTCTTTCTGTGCCTCTTTAATCTTCACATGTATAGATGGTTGAACATTCATTTGAGAAAGATATGATTTTTCCTCTTCCATTATAATTCCAAGATCCATCCTTTGTAAATCCATAAATATTGGATCTTTTGTGATCCTCATCATGGATAAACTAGCATGGTCTTGTCGACTTAATGCATCTGCCACCTTGTTTGCTTTCCCAGGGTGGTAATGGATTGAGCAGTCGTAATCCTTAATCAGCTCCAACCATCTTCTTTGACGCATATTCAACTCCTTTTGTGTGAAAATATACTTTAAAATTTATAATCAGTATAAATATCACACCTTTCACCATAAAGGTAAAGCCTCCAAATCTTTAATGCAAAGATTACCGCAGCCAACTCCAAATCATGTGTTGGGTAATTTTGCTCATGGATTTTCAACTGTCGTGAGGCATAAGCTATCACCATATCATTTTGCATAAGAACACACCCCAATCCCTTCTTGGATTCATCACTGTAGAACACAAACCTTTCTCCACTACAAGGCAGTGTGAGCACAGGTGCACTGGATAACCTTCTTTTCAACTCCTTGAAATTCTCTTCACATTCCTCTGTCCAAACAAACTTAACTTCTTTCCGAGTCAACTTGGTGAGTGGATTAGATAATCGTGAAAAATCTTTTACAAAACGTCGATAATATCCAGCCAAACCAAGAAAACTTCGGATCTCAGTTACTGTTGTTGGTCATGACAATCTTTCGATAACCTCTGTTTTTGCTGGATCCACAGATATCCCCTCTTTTGAGATTATGTGACCCAAAAATGCAACCTTTTTAAGCCAAAATTCACACTTGGTAAATTTGGCATAAAGCTTCTCCTTTATCAGGGTCTTCAAAAATAATTCTCAAGTGATCTTCATGCTCTTCCTTGCTCTTTGAATATACAAGAATATCTTCTATAAAGACTACCACAAATTGATCAAGATAGTCTCTAAAGACTCTATTCATTAGATCCATGAATATATCAGGGGAATTAGTAAGACCAAATGGCATCACTATAAATTCATAGTGTCCATACCTTGTACGGAAAGCCGTATTTGGTATATCCTCCCTTTTGACCCTTGATTGATGATACCCTGAACGAAGATCAATCTTGGAAAAGTATTGAGCTCCACGTAGTTGGTCAAATAAGTCATCAATGTGTGGGATAGGATATTTGTTCTTGATAGTGATCTTGTTAAGTTCTCGATAATCAATTCAGAGTCTCATTGATCCATCTTTCTTATTAACAAATAGAACAGGTGCTCCCCAAGGTGACACACTAGGTCGTATGAATCCCTTATCAAGATTCTCTTGGAGTTGCTTCTTCAATTCCTGCAACTAAATTGGGTCCATTCTATAAGGTGTCTTTGAAATAGGCAAAGCACCCGGTACAAGTTCTATTGAAAACCCAACTTCACGATTTGGTGGAAGACCCGGTAATTCCTCCGGAAAGACATCATCAAACTCCCGTACGATGGGAATATTCATAATCGTAAGTTTCTCACCAACCATTTCAGATAAATAACCTTCATTTAGTGGAATCAAGACCATAAGATGGAAGGAATTTCCACTGGAAGGTTATATTCATCCTTGCATCGATAGATGATCGAAGATTGATCTGGAATATGAAATGTGACTTCCCTTCTTTGGCAATTGATATGAGCTCCATGTAGAGAAAGCCAATCCATGCCAAGAATCACATCAAATTCCACTAAAGGAAGGATCACAAGATTTGCAGGAAGCACTTTCCCACAAACTTTGATCGGAGAAGAATTATAAACTTTTGTTGCGACTGTTGTGCCATTAGGTGTTGTCACAGCTAACTCAGCATCTAATTGTTGAGGTAATACGGTGATACCCTTAGAAACTTTTTCAGAAATAAAAGAGTGGGTGGATCCAGAATCAAATAAAACATTTGCTACTTTAGAGTGGATGGTAAGTGTACCTTTCACCACTTCGTTATCGTACTCCACATCGCTGATAGAAATTGCATGTGACTTTCCTTTGTCTTTAGCCTTAAGATTTTGTTGACGTCGACCGTCATCATCAACCCTTGGATTTGGCCATTGATTGGCATAATGCCCCATCTCCTTGCACTTGAAACATTGAAGTGTAGTAGGTTCATTCTGTCTATCCCTTCCTTTGTTTACATCATTAGACATCTTCTTCCCATTATCGCGGCATTCAAATGCCCGATGACCTTCCTTTCCACATTTGAAACATTTACTTGTCCCATTAAGACAACTCCCTCCATGTTTCTTTCCACACTTTGAGCATAAGGGAAAGCTCATCTTCTTTTCAGTGTTATCTTTAGATTTTCCATTGAATTCCATCTTCCTCTTCTTATCAAACCCATGTGACTGATGGGTTACTCCAATATCCATCTCGACATTGATAGCACATCGAACGATTTCCTCGTAGCTATTGAAGTCCCTTATGGCTAACGCCCTTCAAAGACTTGGTTTTAAGCCACTAAATAATTGATCGATCTTACTCTTAGGTTGGATAATAATACCAGAAGCGTACCTTGCAAGTCTTGTAAAATTTGCTTCATAGGTACCAACAGTTTCATCATCCCTTTTCTTCAGTTCAAGAAACTTTGTCTCTATCTTTGTTCGAAGAATAAGAGGGAAGTACTTATTAAAAAATATGTTCTTGAACTCGTCCCATTCCATGGACTCAATTTCATCCCTTTGCCTCGTATTCTTAATAAGATTCCACCATTGATCAGCATCTCCTTCCAAACGATACACTACTAGGATGAATTTATCATGTTCAGAACATTGAAGAACTGAAAATATATTTTTAGTAGTACTAATCCATTGTTCAGAAACTAATGGATCAGTAGACCCACTGAAAGAAGGTGGACGCTGCCTCATGAAGGATTAAACAGAATGTTGCTCCTTCCTTTGCTCGTTTGGAAGTCCTGCATGATTCATAGCATGAGAAAGTTGTGTGAGCATGGCTACAAGATTTTATATTCCAGCTCCCATATTGTTTGGTTGCTCAGGGGGACAGTCATTTCATTGCCCATCGCATTCCGCATTAACACGGTTCCTTCGGGTTCCAGCCATTGACTAAAACCAAGAAGAATAGTATGAGCAACACTAATTATAAGAGGAAAACCACATAATCAAGGATACAATTTCACACTTAAGGTCTTATCCTAGGGTATTCATGTCCATTTCTAAAACACTAAGATTGTGTTCTATGCTTAGACTTATCCTTAGGGTTCTTACTAAGGATTTCACATCCTAGTTTCCAAAGGTTGACTATACCTTTCCTCTAATACCAACTATAACGACCCATACTTTGCATACATTGTTAATACTTCAAAATTGAAGCACACTTATTACAACATATGACAAAACCACAAAGGACCGTATAGGTATAGTGTCTTTAGAAACTGGGAAACATTAACAACTGGTTCATAAATCTTCTACAGTGTCTCCCATTTATTTCATCATATCTAGGGTCCCTTTTAGCATATTCTACTTAATATCCATCTTCCTGACCTGGGGAAAAGAAAACATAAAAGGGTGAGCTCAAATGCTCAGCAAGGGAAAATAAAGGAAATAAAAATCATATCATATCTTTTTGAAAATCATAACCTGCAAAAGAGATCATAATATCTTAACATGGTACAAATCATAGAAGTGAAAATGAGATCCCCATAATCATAACATGAAACTTGAAACTTTTTGGCATGCACACATAATCATAGAAAATCATTTCTTGTTAGTCATGACTCATTTCCAAGACTATCATAGTGGACAAAGTCCCTTTCTAAACCGAGTCACCCTCGTTCCAGTCCTGTTTCACTGAACTGGTATAACCTACCGTTCCAGCCATGTCTATCTCATGAGATATAAAATCCTTACCCAATGCATTGGAGGGAGATATTGGTCCCACCCATCTTATAATGAAACCTTTCTTATGTGTGCCACATAATCATAAACCATACATCATAGCGTAACCCATGTAATAAAAGTGGGATTCTTAAACAACATGACATCATAAAACAATTCATATAAGATAATGGAATTCATAAAAATATTTCCATCACAACATAATCAAACCAATGTAATAATGGGGATAAAAACATAACCCTTTTATTATCTTATATGGAAAATAATTATGATAAAATACTTGAACTCCCTTCTTGAGGAATATATCATTTCTACTTCAAAAACATTTTTCCTTTCATAACATGTCATACAACTTTAAAATAAAAGAAGTTGATTAAAAATAAAGTTGAAAACAAGTAAATTATGTTTCTTGGAAATAATGTTTTAAAAATCCATTCATGCCGTATAAGTTAAAAAAACATTTTTCGTACTTTTGTCGGAAAAGTCAAAAAGTACCTCGTACGAAAAACGACAAAAGATTCCTTTCATACATATTACTAAAAACTCGCCGAAGGGTAAAAATAGATTTAAACAATTTTATGTGGATGGAAATAATATTACATATTGATGAAACATGGATGTGGATGATAAAATACACCCCAGTAAATACTTACGAATAAACAATCTCGGATAAAAATGAGATTGTGATATTTCCCTTACCTTAGGTCTGATTTGATTTGTAAATGTCTGAAGCTTTTGTATAATGGTTTAAATAATGTTATTGACTTATTCCATAATCATACATATTGATATGATATCATATATGGTCATATTCTTAGCTTCTTGTTAGTAATATTTCATTGTTACTTGTTACTCGGGTCTTTATTGCCTTTTGTTCTTATGCGTGTTTTGCCGAATAAATTCTTATTCTTCTTTTAAGGTTATAGATACCTTATATCCAGAATGGTATTAGTGTAACATATATCATATTTATTCATTCAATTCATTTATATAATTACTATGTAATGATGATCATGTAGAACGAGTCGCATCACATTGTGGAGATGGTATTCCGTACGTACGCACGAGTGATGATATCGTTCCTATGATCGTGGAATTGTATTTGAGTATATATATATTATTTCAGTATCAATATTACATTATAATAATCATAAATATTTACTCATTACACCATTATACCCATCCTTGTAAGGTGATGGTGGAAAATACATTACACCACGGCGTGGAGACGGTATTCCGTACGTACGCACGCGCGGTGATTTCATTTTTCCGTAGGATGGATAGAAGGTGAATTAGGGTTGTTTAAAATTTATAATAACATATCAGTATGTAAGTAATACTGATGTTATTACTTTATAATGAAACAACTAAATAAGAAGAAGTTGAAGAAGAAAGAAATTGAAAAGATCGGTAATGGATATTACCTCTTCTTTGGAACACCTCTTTGAATCCTCCACTTAGGGAACTAAGATTGGTCTTTGAAGAAGACCAGGACCTCTAGGATTATTCTAGGGAAGTGGATAGGAGAAAATGTCAGGGGTTGGCCGAGCTTGAGTGCTAAAATTGGTGTGAGGAGGAGGGGGAGGAGGTGCCCTTTTATAAGGGAGGAGAGGGGCACCTTAGGAATATCTCACAATATTATTTTATATTAAAGTCAAAATCGGTTTATAATGGTTCCAAAGGGTCTTATTTCGAAGCTAAAGTGGGGATGGGTCGAAATCCTATCCACCAATAGGATTTAGACAAGTTTAGGGTATTATTTTAACCTTATCAATTAGATTTAACTCTAAGTTAAATAACTTAAGTTTTACCATGTCTTTTTGTTTTCTTTCACTATATGGTTAATACACATACAATAACATGCCAAACGAACCCCAAATTGTTTATTATTAATATATATATCCTTATCTAAGTCATTTGGCCGAACCTTAGATTTTTAGGAATAAAATAACAATTAATAATATAATATTTTATTTAAAACCTATTTTGTGTCAATTTTGACACTATTTGATATATGATTTTTGTGAAAGTCATAACAGAATTATATGTTCGAACCAAGTTGATTAAATCAATACTAATATATCATAGTAACCTAGAAAATTAGTTTAATTCATAAAAAGTCTCAAATTACATTTATTTTGGTGTTTATAACATCAATTATGTAAATATTTCATAAATAAGATAATTAATGCATCATCGTTGTGTCATAATTAAATTAAATTATTTAATGTCTAAAAATTATAAATAAAATAACATTATGTAGGAAATCTATTTATCTTTATAATGAATATTTATTGTCGAATTTATCTTATTTATAACCCCATATTAAAAACGATTTACTTATTAAACTTTGATTTTAACTATTTTAACCCTTCTTTAAATAAATTAATAATAAATGTCCTAATCTAACTCAAGTGGGCCTAAATGGTCATATTTTATTCATAAGTTTATTTTTGGTCGAATTACACTTATCCAATAGAATTAGGACATGTGTTAGGTTAATAGTAATATCATATTTACCCTTAGTTACGCTATTTACTATTAACCGTAGTAAAAAAAAGTAAAAAGTTACTATTCACCAAAAAAATTATTTTTATCTCATTGAACCACATTTTACTTACTAATATCAACCGTGTCTGTCAGATTTTTGAAATTCCATTCACAGAAGTGGTAAAATTAAGTTTTATGCAAAATTCAGTTTTTAACCTACCACTTAGTGGTTTCACTATTCATCAAAAATTGAAAGTTTTCAGAAAAATACCAAAATTTCACCCTAGGCTAATTTCGGTATTCCGAATCCAAAAATGAAGTCCATTTTGAAAAATAAAATTTATAAAATTTCAAAAAGTGGTTATTACTATTCATAACGGCTCGTTTTAATAATATTTTAATAGCATATCGTTGTTTAGTGAAGCTCGGTATTGCGTACGACGCAAGCTATCGAGGAAGGTCGTGATTGCGTGTAAAGTAAGCCAAGCAAGTGTGTAGTGAAAGATTCCTTTGAACAAAATATTACTCATAAAAATCTCAGGTGTTACAATAACCTTAGTATAATTATATATAAAAATAATAAATAAATTATAATAATATCAATAAATAAATAATAATAGTAAACATAACGAATATCAGAGAAAATGTAATGAATGTAAACTAAATAAAAAGATCCCAAAGGAAGAAATAATTTACATAATAAGTGAAGATGATAAACAAACAGTTATAAAATTTTTGGTCCTGGAAGAGTCTGTCTGGGTCCACCACCATCTCTATGCTCCTCAACTTAGCTATCCACCACAGGTCCATTTCCCTTTATGATATCTATCGCAAAATATACAAGCATAATGAAATTCTAAATTATTTTATAATTACAAGACTCAATAGGGTACCAAATTTTTTTCCATAACCACGTGTTCTCTTGTATAGCAGTTAATTCAATAATAATAATCACTGAATAATAATAAAAAAAATACAATCCAAAACCGAGAGGTTTTGTGCTAACCAAGTTGAAAAAACCCCCCAACCATACCTTTTGTGGCTCCATGCTGGAAGAATTATCATATGGGGATAAGTATCCATAACCAACCAAAAGGAAATTGGAATTTTACCCAGAATCTATAAGGTATCGAGTGAAATAATTTATCATAAAACCAAAATACATAGGCTAAAACATGGAATCTATAATGCATTGAGTATCTATAACATACTTGGAATCCACATGGCATTAGGTAATACTAAGAATCCACAAGGAATGAATTGTCATCCAAATACTCAGAATCCCCTTGGCTTCATGTAAGGGATAGGTTAAAAGCATATCATGCTATTCTTTCATTATCATTGATCACCAAGAAGACACCCAACAAAGAGTAATCACACTCTGAAAACCACTAATCAAGTACATACATACCAATCCTATAAGGGAAAAATCATCAAGTCTTATCATTATAATATCCATCACACACATCATAAGACTATGGAATCATTATATATCAAATTGTGAATCAATAATCATCATGTAATCTTGTTATCACAACAAATATCATTAAAAAAAGTCACTACATTAAGGGATACACAAACACACCCACATAATATTACATATCAATCATGAACATCAAATAATGTACATGGAATCCACATGGAATTTGGTAATACTAAGAATTACAAAGTAATGAAGTGTCATCCAAATACTCAAAATCCACAAGGCATCATGTATGGGAAAGGTTACAAGGATATCATGTTATTCAATCATTGTCACTACACACCAAGAAGACACCTAACAAATAATAATCAAACTCTTAAAACCGCTAATAAAGTACATACATACCAATCCTCTACTGGAAAAAACAACAAGTCTTATCATGATATTATCAATCATAGACATCATAAGAATATAACATCATCATATATCAAATTGTGAATCAATAATCATCATAGAATCTAGTTATCACAACAAAATGCATTATAACTAGTCACTACATTTTGTGATACACCCACACACCCACATACTATTACACAGCAATCATGAACATCAAATATGATAACACAATAATCATACCCTAACAAAATGTATAACAAGAAATTAATATGGAAATTAAATTCCTACCTCATGATTTTTTATAGCAACATCAAGGTTTTTCATAGGATTCATCACCATACCATATTCGAAGAAAACCAGACCATGCTCACACACTATTGACACCTAAGAATAATTACCAACAATAACATAAGGTTATAGATTAAGTTGACTAAAACAAATGGGAAGAAATAATTATTTCCTCAGGTTGGATATTTGAAATAATCTCAAATGGATTCTAAAATAAGATATTTATGATGCTAGAAGAAGGCTTCGGTGTGGAGGGTGTACTTGGATTGGCAACATAGTGTAGGCGTGCATACCATGATACAATTTTCACTAATAGAATACCACTATATCAAAGGTTCAATGAATGAAGTGTGGAATATTTTTTAGTGCATCTCCACAAATACAAGACTAGGTGTTGTGGTGTAGGAGGGTATTATAATTTCACCTCCTTGGTGTAGAAAGTTGGGTTGAGACATAAATGTAGGTCGGGGAATGAATCAATATGGTGTAAATGGGAGGAACAAGGCCATGGAGATGATCTTATATCCCTTTTTTCTCATGTTTCTCTATTAATGAATCATGATGATATTCAATTTTTAGTAATATATGGTGAATCCTTAAATGTGAAAACCCTCCATAATGACTCATTGAATCATATTGTTTTCGAAAATATATCATCTTGGAATAAATTCTATAACAAAAATTTAAAGATTTAATAACCCAAATATAGGACAATTAACCAACCATATAAAACTAATGAATAGTTTTCATTACAGTACAATACAATCTGTTGCATCATAGATTCAAAAATTTATCCTTAGATAGCCTATAATACAATGATTCTTTACCTGAAGAACCCTCACTACAATGCATTCAATCTGACTACAATGTAAGAGTCACTTAGATGGAATGGTCTAGAGTGTTTCATTATATCCTCTTGTGTTTTTGGGATAAAAATTTCTAAAAATACCCTTTAATATTAGCACTGATGTTCAAAGACATTAAATTTTTTCACAAATAGGATCCAAAAACACTAGAGGATATAATTAATCACACTAGAAAATGTTTTGAGTCCCTTCAAAATGGAGCTTTTGTTAGGGATACCTGATGTTTTTCATTTTTGATGTGATTTCAAATTTTTCAGGGGGTTTATATTTTTTCCTATAATATGGATAATGAATTTATTGTCATAGAATACATTCATATAGATATTATGGTTTTGAAATTATATTTCTTTTTGTATTAGATTATTATTTATAAGTAATTATATGAATATTTTAAAATATCAACACACAAAAAATAAATTAAATAAATACATATTTTTATATTACATTAACATATATTTTTAAATATATAAACCATATAGCAATAAATATTTTTTAATCAATTTGTTTAAAATATAAAAATATCCACTTTATTTACCACATAAAAATGAATTAATATGTATACATAAAATCTTATATAAGTAATTTTTATAAATAAACAAGTGTGTGTCAATACTCAAATAAATATTTATGTTTACATTATAATATATTTAAGCAAATACATATATGAAAATATTTTTTTGTGTATGTGAAAAACATAAATGTGTATATGTGTGTGTGTAAACATGTGCATATGAGTGTGAGTATCAATATTACATATATACATCATATATAACATTATTTTTAAAAACATATCATTACCATTAAATATAGCATATAATTTATTTTCAAATTAAAATTTTATTAATACATTATAAAAATGTTATATCTAAATATAAAATTACATATAAATATGTGTAGATATATTTTTAAAAATATAAACATATAACATATATGCAATGTATAAAATGTATATATAAATATAAAATATAGACATACTTTAAAAAATTATTTTTAAATAATTTTATAAATCATATAAATATAATTAACATCAAATTAATTTGAAAAAATATCTAATCATATTTATATATTATAAAAATATACGAATATGTATATATATATATACTTATAAATATGTATGTATAATGTTTATAAATAAAAATGAGTATGTATTAAAAAAAGTTATATAATTATATTTGTATTATAATATATAAATTATTAATAGTATATCGTATATTAAAATAAATTTAATTATATATATATATCATAAACACACACACTAAATCGCAAATATATATTTTATATATGCTTTTCAAATTAATTATATGAATATATGAACAAAGAATTACATGTATATATATATAAATCAATGAAAATAATGTAAAATAATTAACAGAATAAGTATTAACAAGGTGGTAATGGGCTTCAAATCACATGGGGTAGGTACATAATCAGGTCTAGGGGTGCACTGGTGGTGAGCAGGAAGGGGCATGGTTACAAGATCGATAAAAGGGTTTTAATAGCATTGAGAAAGGGGGCTGGGGTGAGTGAGAGTGGGTGTCGGGTGGTGGGGAAAATTTATACCGTTATGAAATTTGGGTCGCAAGCTGTGCGAAATAATGTTGTATGATTATAAAAAAGTATTTCTGCCAAACTTTTTAAATGTCAGAAAAAAGTGGTGATAAATGGGAAAATTATCGTTCCTAAAAAATAAATGATAATGGTGACATTTATGAATGAAAAAAATCAATAATAAAGTCTATCCTTTAACATCTCTTAGATTATTATGTCATTTTTATGACTGATAAATCTAATTTTTAGGGATTTTAATAGCATGATTTGTAGTAGTTCCACCAATATAGTCTACTCAAACTGTTTGTCTCCCTAAAGATGGTAAGACATGATCAACCTCATATGTTTCAATAAGGGTTTCTTCCAGAACTACCATAATTTCAATTTAAAACCTGCATCCATGTCTGATGAAATTCTAATACGAAATCTAGGTTGGTGTTCGATCTCATGAACAAATATCCTTATCATGTATTCATCCATGTGAGTCTTTATGGTTGATAAATGGAGAGTAGTATTCATTAATTGATCATCAATAATATTCATTGTGCCAAGGATCCTAGAGGTCCAAGGAAACCCTATTAAAAATCTATTATGATGTATTAAAATTTTCACATGGTTATAAGAAGATTCTAGAATAAACTATTAGTTTTATAGTTCTTATCCTTCAACCTCTTAAAGGTAAAACATTGGGAGACAAAACCAGAAATATTTGTATTCATCCCTCACCACAAGAATAATAATCGAATTTCATGATCCATTATGTTTAACATAAGATATACTACCTATCTAGTGTTTTGGAAGTCTCTCATCAAATCCTCTCTGATTGAATCATGTAATTCCACTATCTTGTTTACCAAATCCACTTAATTATCATTCCTCGACCATCCACGCGTTGTATCCACACCAACCAGTTGTTCCCTCATCGTAATACAATGTGTGTCAGACTCCTGAGTAGTCTATAACTACTATACAAGAGACTTCATAACCACCTAGGTAGGAAAAGTCATTGAACATTTTTCCTCTATTGTATTGATTTTCCAATCTACCAACAATCAGAGTAATAATCATTTATACTAGGACAACCACTCACCTAGCTCTTTCTCAGCCTACATCTTATGACTAGGATAAACCCCAATTATATTACCTTTAATTGGTAAATACACTATCATAATATTGATTTTCTATATAGTATCAACCCAATTCATCTCTTTTAAGTTTCGGTACCTCTCTATGAAGACTTAGATAAGACTCCTATACTTCATATATATAATGAATATCCCACCAAAGAGATAGTGCGGACAACACTTAAGAGAATGGACCATTAATTCATGCTTTAATTAATGTGTAAGGATGATCTTCTTGTGGGTTAATAGCTGATGAGACCCATAGGTGGCTACCTGGTCTCTTTGAATTGATATCCCTCATCGAACAACACATGATGCATCAAATTAAAATACATAACCAATTTGAGGATCATGGAGTGTGTTTACAATAGCTGTCATCATCCATCAATTCAACTCAAGAAATTTCTCTTCACACTAACATTACAATAAAATCTTAACTCACTTATTTTTAAGTGTCATCATGGTTGGTGATAATCAGGATAATACTTTGATAAACCATCAGTAATATCCCACTAAACCAAGAAGGCTCCATATCTCTAACATGTTTTGAGGATCTTTCTAAGACATGACTACTTGAACTTTCTATTGATCCATGGTTATAGCCATCTTATATTCCATATATACTATAAAAAGAATATATAAAATCACAAAGTCACATTTCAGATACTTATTTTAAATATGGTTTGCATGAAACTTACTAAGGACTATCTCTATGTGCATAGCAAGCTTCTCTAGCATGGATGAGTATATGAGTATGTTATTGATGAAAATTATAATGAATGAATCCATCTATTAGTGGAATATATTATTCATGAGGGCCATGAACACTAGAGGTGTGTTTATTATCCTAAAAAAGAATCACCAGGTACTCATAAGGTCCATTCCTACTCGTAAATTATGTTTTCCAAATTTCACCCTCTTTTACAAAAAACTGGTGATTTCCTGATTGATGATTAATCATAGAGAACCACTACGATCCCCATACCTAATCGAAAATTTCATCAGTCATGTGAAAAGGATATCAATTATTTACTATCACCTATATCCTATTTCGTTTATCATTTAAGAGTAAAATAATGTCATACACCTTCTTGGATAATGACATAGGTTCACCCCATAGTGAACTACTTAGCCTAATAAACCAATTCCTATCTATTTCATTCAAATGTACCTTCATCTCCTCCAAATAAGTTGATTCTATATGATATGGGGGTATCAAAATTGGTTTCACACATTATATGGGACCCAACTCAGTTTGTTTTCAAATATTAGGAGGGATTATTAAGATGCTTCCAACATTCACTCAATTTGTTGGGTTAAATATCTATAATCATGATAGTTTGACATATAAGAAGAGAAAATGTTTAGTATAAATAAAATAAAAAATCAATTACTACTTATAGAGGATGTATATAGAAAGGAAATTTTTTGATCCACGTGGATACTCTTTGAGATGTAAACACCAAATAAATCAATGAATAAAAGAATGAAAATCACTTTTATGAGAGAAATTCATTAAATGGGATTACTTTTATTTTTGATATAATATATTGGTGGTTGAATAATTGAATCATGACCTTTTCTATATCATCTAACTAATGATATAAATATTCTTCATTTCATATGAAACCCTAGACAATAAAAAATAATGTGTGTGTTTTTAATTTTTTAACAATAATAATTACATTTGATCAAAACAAAATAAATGACTCTATTATTGAAAAAGATAATTCGGTTGAATATGTGAAATAAATTTCAGTAGAAAACTCATCGAGAATGGATTACATGGTGGGGTTGTTTTACTTAACCCTTTTTAAGTCATAATGGAATAATGAACTATAGCAGTTGAACATTTATTCATGTATAAATATACCTTGATATATGATTATTATTTCAAAAAAAAAATTTAATACCAAAAATATCATCTAAATATAAAAATTTAATTGGACTAGGATCTGTAATATTTTAAACTATATTGTGGAAAATTTGTTCAGTGTTCAGCTAATTCCACTACAACCTAGTATATTTCATAACATACAAAACTGACTTTCATGGGACTCATTACTTAAGGACATATTTCCCTTTCATGAGGTATTCTTAAGGATTATTATTATGATATACAAGGGGGTAAATTGGTGTAAAAATTATTATATTAATGTATTATTAGAAATGTTGTATGGAATCTTTATAAGGTATTTAATAGGCTTTAGTTTGAAAAATAAATAGTCAATGAACTAATATTTAGGCTGATAAATTCACCAATATTAACCTTTCCATCCTAAAAAGTGAATTGATTTCTTTTCATTATTGTATAACCCGTATCATGTTTATTTAACATCCCATGTAATTTATATCATTTAATTTTTTATATTTAGAAAAAATATCAATATTTTCATGGAAATTGGTTTTTTGTATAACAGTAGCAGTATTAATGGTAACCTATGAAAATCATGTCATCAATATATTGATGATATGTTTGTCTTCCCAAATAATAACTATTAATATTTACAAGAGATTAAAAAACATTTTTCATATTATAACACATGAAACATACGTAATGAAAATGAATCCAAATGTTATTGATAAATTGATAATGGACTACAAAAATGAAAATTTGATCTAAAAAACAAATAGATTTTTGGTTTATATATTTACTATATATCATTTTTTTCATCTAGTAACTCCTATAATAAAAGTATGGATTCAATTCTTCGAAATTAATGTCATGTTGGGGAAACTTATATCTTTGATCTATATCTTGAATCATAAAATGCATTCATTCTAATGGAAAATAACTTAATTCAATGTGCTTTTATTTAAAAAATAATTGAAATCATATAATTTATAAATGTTCCCAAGTATATAATTGTAATAATCCAAGATATTATAAGTTATTTTCACTAAATAATTTTTTATCGATAGTTTTATATAAAACATCAAGCTTACACAAACTATGATATTTATCATCATCTTATTTTATTTATATATTGAAAAATAAAGAAAATGAAAGAGAATTACAAGCACCCAAAGGGGAAAATCCAAAGCGGAACCTCACGAGCCTAAGGAGGTCTCAAGTAATAAAGTCCATGGGTATCCGCCCTAATCGGGTCCACCCCCTCAGGTTTCAAGAGTTTAACATTTGAGACACAATAAAATGAATATAAAATCATGTACCTATTTTTAATTAGATATAAATGAAAACAAAATCATATAAATGTGCAAGATATATTTTTCATGAAATATTTTTTGGGCATACCGTTTTATAACAATAATAGATTAAATTTATGGCTATTGATAAATGATTATAAAGATATAATTATTTTATACATTAAATTTAATTAATTAATTTTTTTTAATTATAGTTATCTTAAAATGAATTAGGATACTGTTATATTCTTCTTTAAAAATATATATCATTAAAAAAAATTATTGCATTATTTTGTAGATAATGTAAATATTTTCACTCCAAATTTGATATTTTATATCATTAAATGTATATAATATTTTAAATATCCATGCCAACATTATCTTATAGTGAATGTGTGAAAAGTTTTTGTATATTTTTATTTTTGGAAGGAATTGTGAAAATACTGATATTTATTGAAAATTTTCTTTTCATTTCATGCATTTATAGAGTTCTATTATATTTTAAATATTTCAAAAAAATATATATATATTATATTATTTATAATTAAAATAATATAACTGGAATCATTTTTATTCTTGTGTTTGTATAAAAAAATTTATACTTAAGAAGGCATTTTTATAGGAAACCACTTGTCTTTGTGTTTTATGTATTAAATTTGAAATTAAAAATTTTCACCTATATGAAGTGAATTTTTTAAAATTAATTCAATATTATTAATGATAATAATTAATATTATATAATATGTTCTACTTAATTTTTTGTCACAATGAAAAGTAAAAATCTGTAAATATTTATTACCATGGTTATGGATAAAACAGGTTTATCAGGAGTTAAACTAAAGTGATATAGTTAAAAATAACATAAAAATATGGAAAAATAATATTTTATGGATTAATAGAAACCTTATATTATATAATATTTATAAATTCTTTATTTTGGATCCATTTATCTTGATCACGATAATAATAGATTTTATTCTTTTTTAAAATTCGATGTGTGTCCCCTCCAACATTTATAAAAGGACACCCCTCTCATCTCCTATAAACACTTCATGAGACATCTTTTTCAACCCATCACTATCCAAATTGAAACCTAAAAACATTCCTCAGGTAACATATGTATTATTTTTTCTGAGATACAGACCTTTGACTTCCTAATGTTTAAATCCAAGGTAGTTGTCTAAATAATATGTTAAGGTCTTAACTGAGCAATTTCATTTTATTTATTCTTATACATCAATGAAAAATATTCCAAAAATTATGATATAATTACTTTGGTATGTAATATATATTCATTTGATATATTTTTGCGTAATGACCTTTATATATCTCTTCATCCATCAAATGCTAATTGAAAAAATTAATCATGTGTACAATAGAATACCACCCCACGAACCGCTGTAATTTTTTTTCTATCACAGAATCCAATTGATAATTATAATTATGAATTAAATATATATATATATATATATATAGTTTTGTGTGATATTAATTACATCATTATAATTCTATATAGGTAATATATCTTATTTTTTCTTACCTTTATATTTTTTTAAAACTTATAATTTCATTCATGCATACATATATATTGTGACCCCCACAAAGCGATGTGATTCCTTTTTTATCCCAAAATCATATGGATAGTATGTATAAGTGTATTTAAGGACCTAATATTATATTTATCATATAATAATATTTTTTTATGATAAATGATATATAAATTACTTTCATTATTTTCATTTGAAAATGGAAATTTTTCTCATACTTGTATACGATGTGACATCTACATGATAATTAAATAATTAATATCTCATAGCCATCATTCATGGTTAATTATAAATTTTGAATTAATGTATAAAAATGATAATTTTTTCATTGTTACTATTTTGGATATGATGGAATAACGAACTGTTTCCCATGATCAATGTACCAAAGTAGTAATAAAATTATGGAATGAAAATCCTCAAAAAACATGACATGGGATTAATGATTTATGTTACATAATGTGATACTAAAATAAATAAAATAAATAATTTAATGATATGTTATTAAACATTGAAATGATTTTATGAAATTAAATAATTGTAAAAATATTATTGTATCAGTGATAAAGATCCAATGTGTCAAGCTGAACTCGCGATAAAGGTCATTATCCCTTAAAAACCTCTTTTTTAAAGTTTTAATGAATTATTTACTAAATAATTTTATCTCATGACCATTTTCTTAAAATTATTTTTTGAATTCATTTATTGGAAAAAAATTATTTATAAATGAAATTTTATTTCTCTGTTTACTTTTATTCAAATCATTTCAAAAGGACTATTTTTATGTATTTTGTACAAAACATTTTGGCCTTCCTTACAAAAGTAATAAATAAATGTTCCATGTTAATATACACAAAATATATGAATTTTATAAAGACCCTAACCTTTTATACTTGTTATTACATGATTTTGTGAATAATTATCCATCATATTCATACTAAGAATCATTATTTCTAGTATCCTTGGAAAATTTGGTAAATAAAATTAAAAACATGGAACTAGATTAAAAGAAAATTTTATTTGAAATCAAAAATGAGATCCTAAATCCCATTGAGATACTATAAATTCTTATGATAACCTGGGGAATACATAAAAAATTAAAATAATAAAATTATTACTAAGAGAATAAACATGGGAATAAATCATAACACAAGACTTAGAAGGGAAACATGACAACATGAAATAAATAGATCATGAAAAATCTTGTAGAAGAATAACATATATAACACATAATCATGCAATCTGGGAAATATTATAATTTAGAATCAACACATAACATGACATAAAAATGAGTCAAGGCTAACTAGAAACACGTTATCACATAGTGGAAAAATTCCAAAAATAGATTAGGTTGAATCCCTATTCCCATACAGGAAGTCTCAGGAGACTAGTAATTACCTAATGAATTGAATATCTATATGGGTTAAACAACTATAACATGTTCATTCATATGTTTTCCACATGAATAATAAAATATATGGGTTCCCCATGGATGGAAATGGGTATCGTAATCATGTCATAAAGCATAACCAAGGGGAGTATAAAAATATTATCCATTAAGGAATAAGTTAAATCATATATGGAAAATAATAAAGTAAAAAATATAGATCATGAATTATTAATTTCAACTAAATGTAATTCCTGAAAAAGAGAATTTAGGAAAATTTACAAATGATCCTCTTTAATTTGGTTTACGGGAAATGATAATAGAGTTTTTAATGTGGGAAAAGGAATTCCTATTGTATAAACCATAAATTATGGAAAACTATTTTTTCCTGAATGAATGAGTTTTCTTAGAAAATATTTGTGGATTAAAATATATTGTGTACTTCATTTCCAAATGGGTATGAAATGTATAAGTTCCCCTTAAATGAGATTTCCTATCTAGAAGAATTTAGAATCTAACTTTTTATAACATTTATTATATCCTTAGTTTTATAATTTTGGATCATTAATATCACTTTTTATGAATCCTATAACTAAATATAGTTAGTGGTTTATAATATTTCAAACCAATGGGTTTATACCTCATCCATATATCAGCCATGACCCAAAGATTCTTGTATTTTTTAAATATCGTAAACTATCATGTTTTACATATTCCCCACAAATTGTTCAATTTAAGAAAAATAAAAAAATAACTCCAATGAATTTTCAATGTGTATATCAAAAAAATGGAATCCATTTTATCAAAATAAATTTTCTATATCTAATAAATTTAATTGTAAAATAAAATCAGTATTTAATAAAAAAATACATATTTTAACATTATAATAGATTTTTTACACATTTGAAAAACTAATTAAGGTCATGTAAAATTATCTTATAATTATAAAAAAACATATTATTAATTTAGGAACCTTGTTAATTAAAATAAATTTTCTATTAAATCATTATTTAAATTTTGAAATTTTAAATAAATCTCTACGTTATACAAAAACACCAACACTTAATTTGACCTTTTTAAAACATTTATTTTGTTATATCATATTTTTATTTATAAGATAACCAAATATTATTTAATCATTAATTGATGAGGTTACAATTCTAATATCTATATAACTATTCATAATCGTTAGATTACTATTCCAATGGTCAGGTTACCAATACAATGGTATATGTTCCTTAATTTCTAAAAATACCTATTATTTAATTCTTTCATTTTTCACATTTTTTATAATGTTTTGTATAATTTAATCTTCCAAATTAAATTTTAATTATTAACCTTATTTTTTATTTCTATAAAAATTTTCATGGGTTCGATCATTTTAGTGGATCGATTATATAAAAAAGATTGCATTCTTCTTATCTTATTTTCTATTTATTGCCCCTCTATAATATTAGGAATTATAATTGTTTTATTTTATGAATAATGTATAATAATATTCTTATTGTGTTGTTTATGTGATCTATGAATTTTATGACATAAATTTAAGAATTATATTCCATTGGTATATGTTAGTGTTGTCAAATTCTTCCCCCCTTAAGGAATTTAATCCTCAAAATTTCATTTTACATACTAAGGTGAAAAAAGGTGAGGGTACTTCTCTTTCTTCACTTACATTGGTTCCCATGTCACCTCTTCATATTTATGGTTTCTACATAGTACTTTTACCAAGTAAGTAGTCTTTTTATGTAGAAATTTATCTATATGGTCCAAGATCTTCACTAGTTTCTCCTCATATAAGCTATCATTTTTCAGTTGCACTGCTTCTAAATTTAGTGCATGTGGGGTATCTAGTATGTACTTCCTTACGAGTGATACGTGTTAAATATAATGTCCTTGAGACAGGGTTGGCGGATGTTTTACTTGATAGGCCATAGAAATGACATGATTGATAATTATTAAGGGGTTAATGTACCTGTGATTTAGCTGACATTTCTTCCAAAATCTTATGACCCTATTCCAGAGAGATATATGGAAGTATACATTATCAAAAACCTCAAATTATAAGACTTATAAATTATTGTTTTCATTTCACTTTGGTAGACTTTGGCCCTGCATAATGTAGTTCTGAATAGTTTTAAACTTTTCGATCAGTTGTTTGACCAATTAAGGTCCTAAGAACTTATATTCATTGACATTAACCAAATAAGCAAGTGTTATATAGATCCTCAAAGAAATGACTTCATTTGGGGCCACATGAATTATTTAGTGGAAATTATATTTATAGGAGAACTCTACTTGTTGAATATTTTTGTCCTATCCCCCTTTTAATTCCATAAAACATTCTCTCAAAATGTTTTTAAGTGTCTAAATAATCCTCACATATAGGCCATCAATTTGGGGTGATAATCTCTAATGAAGTTCATCTCATTATTTAGTGACTGTTAGATAATTTTACAGAATTTAGAGGCAACTCTTAGATCATGATCAGATATTATAGATAATGGAACTCCATGAAGTATCACAACTTCTATGATGTATTTATATAAATTTTGGTTGAATTTGAAGTCCCATCACATCAAAATCAATTTAGAAGTATATGTAGGATAATCCAAATTGACCCATATAGTATTCTTTCCTCTAGATTTCATCGAATTTACTGTTTTTAAATTATATGGGGATTTTACCCATTTGTATTTAGCAATGGGTAATGGTTACATCATCACCTAATAATTTTCATTTCAACCTTTACATGATGACATTATAGATAGTTATATATATATATATTATGATCTCCTTATTCATATTATCCCAATAATAGTTCTATACGATATCCTAATAAAATGTTTTGATCCCTTGATGGATATATATTGTTGGGATCTAATAATTATTCAGAATCACATTCCATATATCTAGATTAGATTCCACTCTTAGTCATTTCCAAAATCTTATGACTCTTTTTTCATCAATTTTTAATTAATAGTATTTCTTATTTTTGATGACTTCATTATACTTTAATATTTCCATTTCAGTTATTTGATGAACTTTTACATTCTCCAAAATGTATAGATGAGTAATTATTTGTGAAACTAATGATGATATACTTTACATTATGATTCCCTTGTACTAAATTTTTATTCCTAAGATGATTGGATCCATATAAATTCTCATCATTGATAATGTTGTATGATTATATCAACTAAGAACATATGCCACATTATTTCCTGTACAGGATGATTGTGGGTTTAGAAACCATAATACTTGATGGGCTTTAGCCATATTAGAGGGTGCGTATTGATTTTTTTCTATGTGAATAAATATTTGAGGCTGTTCTTATCTTTATGTACCTCACACTTCTCCCCATATATATAATACAACTATAATTTCAATGAACAGAGCATAAATTCCATATCTAGATTTTGTGTGGGATAGTGTTTCTCATGAAAATTCCACTACCATTATTTATAGTCTATCTGTTTATCATTTTTCATCAGTATAAATCCTAATATTTTATTTGAATAATCACTATATATCATAAAGAGTTAAACACTTATCATTAGTGTAAGTGTTGCATTAATGATAAATCAATTTTTGAACTCTTCGAAGTAATCTTCATATTTACTAGTCCAGAAAAACATTACTCCATTATAAGTCATTTTTTAGGGGTCTTAAAATTTAGAGATGTTCCTTAAAAATCTTTAGTAATACCCATCTAGACCAATGAAACTACATTTCTCAATTAAATATTTTCATTTCATCAAATCCTCAATTTCTTTTGTTTTAGAAGGGTCCCCAAATATACCATTCATATTGATAACATGACACAATAAATATATTTCCTCTATATAGAACTCACATTTACTATACATGGTATATATTTTATACCTTTATAATTTCTTTAGAACATCATTAAAATTATTCATGCGCTCTTCCTTGAACTTAAAGTATATCATTATATTATCTATAAATACTACTAATGTTTTTTCAAGATAATCCCATGAGACAGTATTAATTATGTCAATAAAAAATTATATATAACTTTTGAGTTTTAAGGGAATAAATAGGAGCTTATAGTTTCCATACATCATATTAAAGGAAGTATTTGGAATATATTCCTTTCTCACCTTAAATTGGGGATATCACGACCAATGTTTCACCATTGAAAAATATAGGGCCCCACTTAGTTGATCGAACAACCCATTTGTCCATGGTTGGTGATATTTTTTATTTTTCATGATTTGTTTGTGATCATGATAATAATTATAGAGTCTCTTTGATCTATCCTGCTTTTTGAAACAGGGGACTGGAGAATCACATGGTGATGCACTAAAATGAATAAAACCATTGAACAAATTATCTTTTAACTACTCCTTTAATTCTTGCAACTCAAAGGTGGCCATTCATTCAGGAGTCTATGATATAGGTATAGATTAATTAATAAGTTAAATTGATAACTAAACCTCTCATTCATGAGGAACACTCTGAAATTGTTTGGGAACATATCAGTGTAGTCCCGTAAAATGGGCATCTCTTCGAGCATGATCATATTCTTTGTCTTAATAAATGGATAAATATATGCTCGCTCATAATGAAATAATATACACAATTGATATTTTGATTCTAAAGGATATTCATCCTTGTCCTTACACTTTTATTGAATTGGATGATGTATCAGGATGTGATGAGTGATCTCCCTTTCCTAATATTGGTTGTTGTATTTTTATAAATACAGGAAATCCATGGAAAATATAGAATAAAACTCCATCAAAGAAGTATTATTAAATTTTATGGGAGGTTTAGTCTAAATATATTGACTTGGGATGAGTTTTATAATTTTGTTACATTAATTTAACCATTCACTTTTCTCATAGATAGCTCAACTTTCATATTGTTAGTAGGTATTTGAATAGTTATACAAAACATGCAATATATGAATGAATTCATAGAAGAAAAATCAAATATTACGTTATTTATTCTTGAAGGAATAACCGGCATTACTATCACCCTATAATCGATAGGCTCCACCTTATTACTAGTGATAGAATATTCCCTTACAGGAAAAGTTAGATATTTTTGTTGTTGATTTTCTCTGAAAACTCTATGATTAGGGAATTATATCACATAATGAAAATGTTCCATGTTGTTGAAGAATTTCATTATAGGTAGAGTTATGATCTAAACTATACATTCATAACTTGAATTAGTGGAATTAATTAAATCCATTCCGAAAAAATAAACACGATGACCCTCTCTTCTATATTTGTAGAATATCATAGTTCTCTATATAATGTTTTTAGGATGTGTCATCCCATACTTTTGACTTTTTTATTGTAGAGTTTTAATTCCTTCTTGGAATTTATATATTGATCCTCCCATATTAATATCCATTTTTGGACTTGTATCTCCAAGACCATGAAACAACTAAGAGACTAAAATCATTATCTCAACCATTAGAGAACATTGGACAATCTCATCATAGCTATTAATGTCTCAAAATGCCAATGGTTTTTGTGCACTCATATTTAATCTTCTAAATAAGGGATCCATCAATCTTTTAGTTTTCATGACAAAGTTAGGCGCATATAATGAATAACTTTTAAGGTTTTTCTCCTATGCACCAATTGATTCAACATTATTTATATTCAGTTCGATGATATCCCTATCCAACCTAAGATGGAGTGTTCAGAACAAATATTTACTGCAAAATATTTTCTTGAATCCTTTCCAATCCAGGGGTGAATTTCATATTTATACTTTTTTTTTGATTAGTTTCCTCCATTGATCTGCTTTTCTATCAAAATGATATACCTATAGTATAACTCTCTATTGTTATGGGAATTGGGGAAAAATAATATCTTCTCAATAGAGTTAATACACTATTCTATAATGAGGGTATCAGAATATATAATAATTATATAAGGACTTTATTGTATAATGGATTTTCCTGAAACATTATCTTTCATAGGATAAGGAAGGATCTCACACGATTCTTGTCATTATTCATATCTTGATCAAATTGAGCCAATGCAGTGCTGAATTTTTGGGCTCACATTACCATTAGATTTTGAATCTCATTAGGAAAAGCAAGGCATTACCGATCACATTGACAGTTGTCACATGTTCTCTTTTTTACCTCCACTAACTAAAAAAGGGATAAACCAAAATTTGAGGTATTCAATTATTTTCTAATGAGAATATTAAAATGAAACTATGAACATATAAGTAATAAAATACAAATGAAAATGAAAATCATATCTAGTGATTCCATAAGATTATATCTATTTTATCCATGGTGATAGAATTATAACTTGTGTTCTTTTAAAAAATTTATAGTCAGATTCTCTCAAAATAACTAAACCATCCACCAATAGAAACCTAGATTTTTACAAAAAATATTACATGATTTTAAGAATAATTAGACATCATATAAAATCCAAATAACATAATGTTTAGTGTATTTGGACGAATATATATAAAAAATTAAAAACATGGAACTAAAAATAGAAATATATTTTATTTAATCTCTTTAATCATCTCCTATCTCACTTTAAGCACCTATTGCTGCATAGGATAACAAATATAGTACATTAACAAAAGGGATGAGCTAAAAATATTACTATTGGTGTAAACATGGGAATAAATAATACCACATGTGTTTGAAGGAATGACATAATAAGATGAAAGGCATTGATCATGAATAAAAATATGGTACCATATCATATAGACCATGAAATCATATGATCATGGAAATATTGGAATGTGGAAGAAACTCATGACATGAAATAAACATGATTCAAGGATAACTTCTATGATGGAATGACCTGGTGTAAAAATCCCCATAATGCCTAATCACATTTAGGATGTCTCATGAGGCTAAACACTACTAATTAATTAGAGTGCTATTTGGGTGCACCCATCATAACATTTTCATGTATTTCTGTTCCACATAAAGAATCAAACATGAAAGATAAACATAAGGGTTACCCATATAAAGAAATGGGTATTGTAATCATGTCATAAATTATAATCAAAGGATTTATAAAAATTTTATCCATAAATAATGGGATTATATATTTTATAAAAATATTACTGTAAAAAAGTAAGAATATATCATGAATAATGATTTCCTACTAAATTTAATCCATGAAAAATACTGATTATGAGGATTTAAAATTTGCAACTTTCATTAGGTTTAATGGAAATGATTAAAGAGTATTTAAATAGGAAAAAATAATTTGTTGTATAAAAACAGAAATGAACTAAAATAGGTTTTCATGAAAAAATGCTTGTTTGTATAAAAAATTGGAAAATTAAAATAGATTGTAGAGTGTTCAAAGAAATGGGAATAAAATGGATAAGTTCCCTTTAATTGGACTTCCTTATTCGGAATAATTGAGATGGGAATCTTTTGAAACACGTATTTCCCCCTCATTTAATGATTATGTTAGTAATATATATATGTTTGGGGAAAATAGAATTAAAAATAAGTATATAGGATGAACAAATAATTACATTGGGATAAAGAGAGAAAAATAATAACATGAAGGAAAAAATAAAGGTTCTTAGATATACCTTACCTTATGCTTAAATGCATTCTGCACTTTCACTTAATTTAATTGCTAATAAAATTACATTGATTAATAATTTTATTCCAAACATATTTTTATCACCATTGGTTTGAGGTACGTAAGTTTTATGTTTTACTTGTTATGTTTATAAGGTGGTTTGGAAAACCCTTGTAGAGTTTGGATGGTTTTGGATGGTTTTCAAAATTTTTGAAGGTTGTGCGGTTAGTAAACACTGTGAAATACTTACAAGTAATCATGCATGTTGAGGTAGAGTCATGGGTGTTGGATGCATGGTTAAAGTGTGCAATTTCTAAACCATGTGGCCTTCCCAATATGCCCATGGATCATGGGATATTTGTATTTTCCATGGTTGGTGCACAATTTGTCTAACTGTGTGGTCCAACCATGCATGGAACCATTTTGATATAGAAGAAGGCACATAGTTAGTGAACGGTTTTTCTAACCATTCATGACATTAAAAGTTTTTGTTTTTAAATGGATACATGCAGTTTTAATCCAAAACACCCAATTTGAGTTATTTTTTGACTCTCACTCATTATTTTCTATTCTACATGGTTTAGAAACCTCTCCTAATCATTCTTGATCCATTTTAAAGGGATTTCATGGTGGATTGAAGGAGGATTTCCCTTAGTAATTCACCTCCCTAGGTAGTTTTTCATTTTTCTTTATATCAACCTCCTCTCTCTCCATGTTTCCTTGTTATACTTCTATAGCATGTATATATTGGGGGTTTCTCTATAATGGTGGTATTTTGGATTTTTTATGTTATGTAAGGGGATATAAGGGGAATTTAGCGATGTTTCACCTAGATTTTGTGTGTGGTTCTATTGTGTATAGATTTTTCCAAACCCTATGTAAGGTGGATTCACTCTTAACTCCATTTTAATAAAACTAGAATAATAAATTTAATTTTTTTAAATTGACAATGAATATGATTTGTAAATCTTGATTGAAACCCGCTTGGTGAGGATTTTGTGGATTTTGTGGAAAATGGGTTATTGTGGAGAAATGTTTTGTTTCATTGTATTTTTAAATGGCTATTTTACAAATAGTTTCATCACATGGTTTATAAAAATGGGTTGAGAAAATTTTTTCAATATTAATTTTTTTTATTGAAGTGTGGTTCGGAATGGATAATGGATTAAGGGTGTTTTCAATAAATTATAGATTAATAGATGTTGCTTTGGCATGTTATTAGAATTATTGATCTTCTTTAAAGGATTGATTGATTTAAAAATTGTTGGGTTATATGTATTAGCATGTTTTTATTGATATTGTTTTGGAAATTGATAACTGGACTGTTTTTTTCTTTTTAGTTAATGATATTGACTTGACCTTTATCTTACCTGATAAAGAATGTACTGGAAATGATGGATGATGGCATGAAGTACCTCTATAAAAAACGATGGATAATGGGAATAAAGAACCAAAATCAAGGATCAGTGAGTATTAATTACCACAATATTTAAAGTTGTATGGGTTTTGATGTGAAGTAACAACACCATGGTTACACCGACTTTGAGTGTACATGTGTGCAACCTATAAATATTTTGGGAATATTAATGCAGCAATGTGAAGGGACATGGTTTATGCCAATATGTGTTGGGAAAATTTCTAATGGAATGTTTAGTTTTATTCCATGGTAGTGTTATGATTTGGGTAAAATGATTTGGTAAGGGTGTGTTTTTCTTTCTTGAAATTATTGCATTGTTGATTGTTTTATATTAATTTATTTATGTAAATGTGCTACGTAGTTCTATCATAGTGGTGTGTGTAGGGATGTAATTTAGGGAAAACCTATTGAGTATTATTACTTAGAATCTAATTGGTCACATTGGTGCTTTTGGAGATGTTGTTTTCTGGGGCATGGGAAAGGGTAAGGAATCTAATTTGTTTAATGGGGCATCCTGATTATTGGGTGGTATTGTGGTTCATAGAGGATGAAGCTTGGTGTGGGTTTATAGAGTTATGACATGACTTATTTGTGTTTTTTTGTTTATTATTCCACTTGTTACTAGGATTCGGTATTGGTGTGGTTTTTTATAGATTCATGTGGTAATGTATTGGATTGGTTCACACTGTTGATATGCATCATGTAGTTTTTTGGTAATGGAAAATTGGTTGGATTTTTATTATTTTAATGATAAAATCAAACCCCAATATTCATGAATCCCTCAACTTTTATTTCTAGACATTAGTTCATCGGGGAAGTATCTTAATTCCAAGTATAACATCCCCCTACACTAAAGAAAATGTGGGGGAGACATGTTACAAGTGTTATTAGTTTGTTTAGTCGTTGAAATACATGTGAGACCAATATTGTTTGGATTCTTCAGCATTGATTATTGATCATGGATTTGACTCTCATTCTTTTTTTTCTTTGTGTTTCTATGGTAGTAAGGTGTAGGATTGTTTGAACATGAAATGTATATCATAAAATTATGTAGTACACCCTTTTATGTTGAACTTCATGATACCTAAGAGATGGTTATATAAGTGTTTTGGACACTTACAGGAGCGTGATCTCATTTTCGTGGGTGTAGCCAATGAGATAATCCTGGAATGAATGATAGAAATGAGTTTCTATAAGGATTTTATATTTCATTGGACATAATGACTCATGTTTCTGTATGAATGTGTTGATTTTTAAAATTATATAAATTGTTTCAAATGTGTGGCACTGAAAAAATAACGATTTTCTATTTTGATAAAGGGTTGATTTTCAAACATGGTGGATTTTTGAAAACAGACTAGAAATAAAAAAAATGTTAATTTTGGAATGAATGGTTGTGATTGATTTAATATAATATAATTTTAAATTTTTAGCCTTCAGTTTCAAGGGGGTGAGAGTTATTGTTCTTATGTTGTGTTTATAGAAATGGAATAGAATATGCATCGTAGAGACAAACTAGAAGAAGTTTCAGAAAATGATGTTTCGCCTAAGCCCTTAGTGAATCCACCCAGAATCCACTCAGTTCAGTTTCAAAACCTTCATCCAACCATATTTATTAGTGATTTGAAACAGAAGGGTTGGAAGTGTATTTGAATAGGATGAATCAAATATTTGATTTCATGGTCACACCAAAAGATTTAAATGTCAAGTTAGTGGTGTATATGTTGGAATATTTGGCATGTTTTTGGTTAGAGTTACTGGTCTAGGAAAAAGGTGACCAAGGTATGGCATGATAATATTTTGAGGAAATTTTTAAAAAATAATCTATCCTCCTACATTCAGAATTTAGTGAAAAATGAATTTCTTCTGTTTGAATAAGGAGAACTTCTTGGTAATGTATGATGCGACTATGTTCATGAAATTATTGCAGTTTTTTCTTGGGTTTGCAGTGAGTGAATCCTTGAAGGCACCTATATTTTAATCTAGCTGAATGAAAGAAATGCATTCGAAAATTTTGGATCTCTCAATAATAGATTATATAAATATGGTAAATAGATAAATAGTAACTGAACGATATATCATTTGGGTTATAAGTGGGGGAAAGCATGTTGGTAACCACATGAAATGGGGGGAACTCTAGTTTGGGGATGAAGAGGAAGAGGGACACTTATTTCCAATGTGGGAGTATGGTTAATAATATGGTGGTAGGATCGATGAATTTTTTCCCGAAGCCTTAGTATAATCCATGATGTTTTTAGTGTGGTTCTACATGCCACATGAAGTAGGATTGTAAAACAACACCTAGATCACTCTATAACTACTAGCATATGAGGAATCTTCTACATTATTGTCATAATTATCAGTGTTTAGCTAATAATCACAAAACCCATGGGTCACAAGCATTATATTCTTCAATGGGAAGGGGGAAGTAGCATACCCCTCTTTAGTAGAGAAGAGTATGTCATGGTTCTTTTAGGAATACCATGAGTCCTCAGCAAGGGAAATTACACCAAGGGAATAAAGAGTAGAGTGTGGAATGTAATATTTTCTTGGGATCTGGGTAGGTTATGGTGGATGATGATTTATTACCATCCATGGTGATAGGTACAATTATTTTTAATTATAACTTTTTACAAGTGTTTTTTGGTATGATTGAATCTCATTCTTTCCTTGATTCATGTAATTTTTATTTGTTTTTTTTATTGTAAAAATGATTCCATTGGTAGTAAAACATCAACAACCTCAATGTAAATGATAGTATTGAGCCTTTAATTGTAGATAATGTGTATAAATATTGATGGGGTTTAGTTTATGTGGGACTACTCAGTGCTTGCTATGGATTTTTATGATATAATCCTAGGTATGGATTGGTTGATGATGTTTAACGCCCACATTGACTGATATGCATGAAAGGTTAGTTTCAAAATGGGTGATGGAGTCAAACATAACATTATATGAGATAATAATGTAATGATGGGTGAACATGATTGTTTTCACCAATGGATAAGACCATTTAATATTAGGTTGTGGCTTTGTTGTTTATATCAACAGATTAATTTAAGAAGATCAGTTTTCTTACGGTTGTTGACTAGTTATTGGATATGTTTAAAAAATAATTTCTAGGGTTTCCACCCTTGGGAGAAGAGGAATTTACAATTGACATCATTCTATGGGTCAGTCATATCTCATATCCATATTACCGTATAGAATCAATTAAATTTAGGTAAATAAATGTGTAGTAATATGATCATGGAAAAAATGGTTTATCTAGACTGGTATGTCTCCGTGTGAAGCATCACTTTTTCTAGTTAAAAAGGAGGATTAAACTCTTTCATTATGTGTTTATTATCATAATCTTAACCAATTTACAATAAGGAAGTAATATCCACTCCCATGCATTAATGATCTATTTAATCTATTTAGGGGAGTTCAGGGGTTCTCCAATTTTGACTTATTGGAAGGATATCAGCAGTTAGAGGTTCTGAAGGAGGATATTTTGAAAATAGATTTCTGATGTAGATATTGTCATTATCAATATGTTGTTATGACCTTTGGTCTAGGGAATTCTCCTTCATAATTTAAGGAATTTATGAATCAAATATTTTTTAGATATCTGGATTCATTCATGGTGGTGTTTGTTGTTGATATATTGTTGTATTCTGAGACAAGGGTGGAGCATGAGTAATTCTTGGCGATAATGTTTTGGATTGTGAGAGATCATCGGTTTTATTCCAAATTATTAAAGTTTGATTTTTTTAGACAAGAAGTGTATCTACTTTTTCATTATACTTCTAAGAGATGTGTTTCAATGGATCTAAATCAAATAGAGGATTTTATCTCGTGGAAACATCCAATTAATGTCATTGAGATATGAATCATCTATGGTATAACTTTAAATTACCAACACTTTTGTGTCATTTATCATGACTAGATCTACTAATGATAACTTCTAAAAGGAATAATGTTTAGTTTCAATCAAATCAGTAGTGTCAGAAGTATTTTTAAGAGATTATGGGTCACCTTACATAAGCATGAATCTTTGTTTTTTCAAACCCAGGGAAAGGGTATGTGGTGTATTGTGATGCATCATGATCGGGGTAGGGTTGTGTTATCCTGCATGGGGATTATGTTTTTTTCAAACATATCACAAAATCTGAGGTTTCATGAGAAGCAATAACTATCACATGAATTGGAGTTAATAATGGTATTTCATGATTTGAAAGCATGGAATAATTATATATTATGTGAGAAACTTATAGTGTTTACTAATCATATGAACTAGAATCATATTTTATCATATAGATAATTTAATTTAAGGTAGAGGGGATGGATGAAGTATCTCGAGATTTGCGAATTTGACCTGATGTACATAGTGGATAAATGAAATTTGAGGGAAGATGCATAAAGTAAATTCATTTTCTCCAATGGTGGAACATGAATCAGATCAGTGGATGTTGATGTCAGTTATAGCCAACATGTGGTTGGAATGTAAATACTAGGGTGATATAGTAGTTTTATTTACCATTTAATTTTTTCATGACTAGGTTCATTTGATTAAATAGGAAGAAATGTCTGATTCAGAGTGTGTGGCTATGAGGTCGAATCTCAATTATGGGGAGACCACATAGGGTTGGAAATTGGACGGGAATTCAGTGTTTTTCTTTTAGAGATGGTTGGGTTTACTAATATATTACCATGAGAAAATTCTTAGGGATGACCATAATTAGAGAAGGTAATTTCACCATATAAGTCATAAAAAGTATAAGGAATTAAAATCACAGTTTTGAAAGCTTAGTATAAAAAAGGAAAGTGGTTGTGTCTGTTTCTTGACACCGGACCTGTTCAAAAGTCTTTTCATAGCATCAATGGACGATATATATGTTACAGTATTTGTATATCCCTCTGCGAATGTCGGAATATATAATAATGGATTTTGTTATTGGTCTCCCAATAATGATTGGGAAACATCATTCCTTATGGGTGATTGTGGATCGGATCACAATGTATGCCCATTTCATCCATATTTTTGAATATCAAGAAATAGAGGATCCATCCAAAATATATATCCATGAGGTAGAAATGAGGCATGGGGAACCATTTTCAATTGTATCAGATATATATCTATTATTATCATCTCAATTATAGAAATCCTTGTAGTAATACATTACATATCTGTTGATTGTGGGTACATTATATCATCCTCGGATGGATGGGGAATCCAAGAGGACAATACAACATTGGAAGACATGTTGAGGTCTTGTGCCATGGATTTTAGTGCCTCACGGGAGGATAAATTTCTGTTAGTTTATTTTTTTTATAATAATATTTATCAATCCTTGATATATATGGAACTTTTTCCAGCATTTTCTAGGCATCTATGTTGTTCTCCACTATGTTGGGTGGAAACATGTGAGACTTTGATGGTTGGGCCAATCTTTTTCTTAATGACTATTTACAAGTTAAAGTTGATCAATAAGAGAGTGGAGATGACTAAGATTCCTCATAAAAAATATTTAAATCATTTTTATGGTTTTTTTCATTCGAGGTGATTGATCATGTGTACTTGAGAATCTCTTCTAGGATGGGGAATCATTGTTTTGGAAATAAGGGTAAGTTATATATGAGGTATATTGGGACTTCTCGGATACTTGAGTGTGCTGGAGAGGTGGAATATCATTTGGATTTTTCACCTTGGTTCAGTGTGGTGCAATTTTTTTCATTATATTATGTTAAAGAAGAATCAGATATATCCTAACCATGTGATTCAAGGGGATCATGTTGAGCTAGATACAAAATATTTTTCGCTGCACGTGACAGTGCAGATTGTGGATAAGATAATAAAGCCTTGTATGGTAAAAGTTTCACTTTAGTGAATTTTTTTTTAAACATGTTCAAAATCTGAAAGAGAATTGGGAGTGGGAGAATAATATGGCTGAGAAATTTCCTAATCTCTTTTGGAAAAGTGATGGAACACTTCTTTATAATGAGGGAAATTATAATTGTAGGGAGAATTTAGCACCTATAGTTTTATTTATTGAACAATAAATTGTGTATTTTTTATATCTATAAGGTGGATTGGTAATCCTTGGGAGTATTTGGAGGGTTTTTCGGAAGGTTTTGGGGATTTCAAAGGTCACGTAGTTGGGTAATAGTTAGTTAAAAATGTGCAACACTTGTAGGTAACTACACAAGTTGAGGTAGAGCAAAGGGTGTTGGAGAATTGTTAAGGTGCTCAGTTTCCAACCATTTAGCCTCCCTAGTGTTACCATGCATCATGGGAGAGTGGGATTTGGCATTTTTGTTGTACATTTTGTCAAACCATTTGGTCCAACCATATAAGACACCCTTTGAGATAGTAGTAGGCCCACAATTATTGCACAGTTTCTCTAATCGTGTGAGAAAACCATGTGTGGAATTAAAATTGGGTTTTTTAATCGTCCTTACATTTTTAAACATAAACACCACATTCAATCCCCATTTTGTCCCGAACATGAAATTTTATTTCTTTCCAGGGTTAGGGAACCTCTCCCCATCATTCTGGATGATTTTCAAATGGATTTCATGGATGTCTAAATGCAAATCTACCTTTGTTAGTCTCATATATTGGTAGTTTTATGATTGTACATAGATTTAATATCCCCTAAATCTCATTATTCAAGATCAACTTCCATAGATTATAGATATTGGTCTTTTGAATCATATAATTGTTTTATTTTATCTTCTTTTTCCATAGGGAAGGTTATCTAAGTGATTTTCTGGGAATTTCAAACAGATTTGGTGTGCAGTTGTGGAGTGAGTCAATTTCCTGAATCCCAAAAATATGTGGCTTCACTCTCAATTCAATTTTTCTACAAAATTAAATAATAATTTCAATTAAATTATTTTCTTGAAATTAAATCTGAATATGATGTGTGAGGCTTGATAAAAAAACATTTTTTGATGTTTTTTTGGATTTTTTGGAAAATGGGTTGTTGTGGGAAATGTTCGTTGTCATTAGATTTTGCAATGTTGATTTTATAACTTATTACTTGTCATGGTTTTGTTAAATAGTTTTTGAAAATGGTTTTCAATAAAAATGAATTTTTCTTGAAGTGTGGTTTGTCATGGATAATGGGTTAATTTTGTTTTCAATAAATGGGTTATTTATTGAAGTGCTTTTGGCATGTTGTCGGAATTGATGATTTGATTAAGGGATTGTTTGGTTTTGAAATTGTTCAGCAGAATGTATTCACATGTTTTTTTGACATGATTTTGGGAATTGATGATCATTATATTATTTTGGTTTTGGTAAATGTAATTGGATTGATTGTTGGATAAAGTGATTAAGTGTGTATTTGATGGGATGGATAGTGGTGTACCATACAACTATAAAAATAGGATGGATAATGTGTGTGAATATCCACCATCAAGGCTAATTGGGCATTAATTACCAATATAATTAAAGTTGTATTGGTTTGGATGTAATGTTCCATCGTCATGGTAACACTGAGCTTGAGTGTGTATATGTGGAACTTCTGAATATGGTTGTAATATGGATTTTTCCACATGAAGTGCAAGGGGTTATGCCAATATGTTTTTGGAAAATGGTTAATGATGTGACTAGTTTAATTCCTTGGTAGTGATGATTTGGTTAAAATGGTTTGGTAAGGGTGTTTTTTCTTCCTGTAAATTATTTCATTGTTGATAGTTTTATTTAAATTTCATTATATAAATGTGCTAACTAGTTCTGTCCTAGTGGAATTTTTATAGAAGCCATTTGGGGAAGACCTGAATAATATTGTTACTCACCCCCTGCTTTGGCACATTGGTGATTTTGTATATGATTTATTCCATGAAATGAGAAAGGGTAATGCATCTAATTTTTTTAGTGGTGCATCGTGATACTTGGTCTGTATTTTGGTTCTTGGATCCTAGAGCTTGGTGTGGAGCTATAGAGCTATGTAATGGATTATAGAGGGTTTTTTCAGTATTCCACTTGGTAATCTGATTTCTATTGTTATAGTTTCGTGTTGTGTCAGATAGTAGTGCTGTGGATTTGTTTACATTAGCGACATGTGATGGGAAAATCCCTAAAGGTAACATTGCCGCATTTTGGGTTGGTTGCGTTTTTGGACAATACAGGTTCGCATGGAGAATTTTTTAGTTCCATATATGTTGTTGACAACCCATTTTGAAAAAGAAAAATGGAAAAGGAATGGAAGATCTGGAGGCGGTACAAAAAGAGCAGACACAAGGTTGCGTTGTTTTCTAGTGTTTGCCAAAATTTTGGGGTCCAAAATTTGGACATTGGTTGGCATTGATAAATGTTGATTTCCTTGAAGATCTAATAAAAATATAGTAATGTAATGAGTTTCATGAAGATAGGATTCTTGATATAGATTTCTCGAAGACATGAAAAATGTTGTTGGTGTTCTTCACGATAATGAGGATCTTCGCAAACAGCGGAGGTGAAGAGAATTGCGGCAAAGCTTTGCGGCGGTGTTGCAAAAGAATTGCAAGAACTCCCCCCGATTATGACAAGAATCATGATCCAAAAATTTCCATGGTGCTTTGCAATGTAGAGATAATTCTGGAAAAAATTTAGGAGCATTTCGATTTGAGCTGTCGTGGCGCTGACTTCACGTGGAATGTTCTCGAGTCCTTGGAATCACCTATAAATAGGAAACAGCCCCCTTGGGGGAAGTAGAGATTTTTCCATGAAAATTTTGTTGCGCTCAAATCACTAAGTAAGTTCATGGAGGAAGTGTGATTTGCAAAAGATATGATTTTTGTAGTGGCTAATGTTGCTCTACGAAAGTGGTCTACCCCACAATGGCTTAGTGAGCTTCGCGAAGGAATTCGCTTTGTGACATCATGAGCTCTGCGACGACCTATGATTTAGGAAGGCTTGATCGTTGTGAAGAATTAATCTCTATGAAGTAGTGTGCTCTGTGAAGTAGTGAGCACTACAAAGGTTTGTGCGTCACGAATGATTATTTGAGCTTCGCTAAATTGGGATCATCATGAAGTAGAGTTCTTTGAAAAGGTATTTCAAAAGTTTTTTTCCAGTGGTCAAATGAAAAAGGGTATTCATTACTACATGAAATTTGTACTTCAACAGAGCTTCTAAATACAGTAAATGAATCATTCATTAGTGCTAATGAAGAGACCTGATGGTTTATAAAATGTGAGTGGATCCCTTCCAAGTGCAGTGAGTAGAGGAAGAGGAAGATGGTTATCATTTCTACTGGCAGAGAGCTAGAGAGAGTGAAATTGGGAGTGACCCTTGGGAAAGTAGTGTGGTGACCCTAACCATTGTATAGAATGTGATCATGTGTATTGAATTGATCCTTCCCAAACATTATTAGCAGTGAGTTGTAGTGGATTTGGTACATCGGTACATTGTCGTTTTATACTCCTTGGAAATAGCCCAGTGAGGGTGAACCAATTAAAAATCTTTGTGTTGGCTAGTTTTCATTCCTGCATTGCATTCAAATCATCATCATCATCATTAAATAGATAATGGATGAATTATATCAATAGTAACATGTAAGAGAAATCAAACTAACCCATATAATATTGATTTCATGATCTAGTAGGGTAGGAAGTATTTTGGAATAGAATATCCATACCCTGATTCACCCCCATTAGGGTATTTAGGCACCTTTCGGTCTTAACAATTGGTATCAGATAGAAGGTTTCTTTAATCATATTTCTTCTATAACATGGTTTAATTGATTTATGTGGTTAAAGACTCGTTTTTCTCTTATCTTACTGTGCCATGGTAAATGGAGGAACCTCATAGAAGAAGTAGGTCTGAAAATTTCATTAATGTGGAAGTGTCAATAGAAAGAGTGTGATTCAGTTAAAGGAATCATGTAGTGAATAGAATAATGGTTTGGATTAATCATACAGTGAAAATTCTTACTCATTCAATTATGGCGAAGGAATGAGTTAAGAACCTAATATGACAAGTGATGTTGGAATTAGTGATGATAAAGAAACACCAAGAAGGAGAAAAGTGTAAGTTGTCCACCAAATAAAGTAATTGGATCAGAAGTTGGGTGAAGAGATTAAATCTAAAGATATTAAAATCAAATAAATGGAAATTGAGGATAACAAGATAAGAGAATTAAATCAAAGGCTTAATGATGTGGCCACTGATCTGAGGGGGAAGAATGGTTCTTAGGATGAATAATTGCATAAGTTTTCTACAATGAGTGAAAAATGCAAAGACAAAAAATAAGGGAATGAATCTGAACTCTAATAACATTCAAAATTTGAAATCCAAAAATGATGATCTCGTTGCACAGCTAACTGAAATAGTTCAGATGAAACAAAGGGTAAAACAATAGAATGCAACTTTTTATGATTAAGTTGCTCAGAAAAAATTGAAAGTAAAATAGAAAATTGATATGGTAGATAAGCTCAAACGAGAACTAGAAGATGAGATGAGTAGTAGAAAGAATCTAAAAAGAGAAATCAATTCTCAACTTGAATCCAGAGATTAGAAGATTTTGAACCTTGAGGAAGTGATATAATTAGTCTATAAATAAATAGATTAATACAATTCCAATGAGAAGCCCAAGTGGAAGGATTCCATATAATTATTATTTGATTATCCTTTGGTAGGTTATGATGAAATGGAATCCAAATATGCTACTTCAGTAGAGAAGCATGAAAGGATTGTATCATACCAAAGGCCGTCCATATTAGGAAAATATGGAATTAGATATGATTATCCAACTCATATGCACGAATGGAAAAGAGAAGTTAAAATCTCCAGAGATAAGAAAAACCCTGTAGGTGTTGGAGATAGACCAAAAAAGGATTTTACAGGAAGCAATGACAACAAGTGCTAATTTTGTGAGATTTCTGGTCATACATCAAGTTTATGTTCAGAGGCTTAGGAATACATTTTAAGTTATGAGAATAGATGTTTTACTAAATATAAGAATAAGAAGAAGCGTCATGAGAAATTAGAGATAAGAGTCTCTCAGAGGATAACATTCATCAGATGCTATTACTGTGGAAGAAAGGGACACACTATAAGTATGTGCCGGAAAGCTCCAGAAATTAATGTCGGAGGAAGAACTCTATTTTCATCAATTTATCATATGATAAATGATGAAATAAGATATGCCTTTGATGTAAGATGTTTTGTATGTTCTCAATATAGTCATTTGGAAAGAAATTTTAGTAAAAAATAGTAAATGAAAATGGACTCGATAAGGTATTATTGACTCTAGTGATGCATAATGAGAAATTATACACTGGGAGACAGTGTTGTAAGTTGAATAATAGGCCTAGAGTCTTAGGGGAATCATAAGGAGTTGAATGAAAGATGTATCAGTAACCTCCTTTGTCACACTAAAAACAGCTCACTCAGAAAGAACGTGAACAAATCTGGAAGGTAAAGGGAGGAGTCGCTATAGTTGTAGTAAGAAGAATGCATGTTCAGTGGAGGATTCACCATCAGGAGAAAATTGTGTGGTGAATCTGATATCTGTTAAAATAATGATAAAAAATTAATTCATTAAAAAATTCACATGTCATGTTCCACATAGGTATGTAGAGGAGAAAGGGAAGATGACAAGTAGAGATATTCCAGCTATGAGATGGAATCAAGGGATGTGGCATATTGTTGAAACATCAAATAATGAAATGGGTAATAGTTGGTTTGAACCACAAATTGTGAGAAAGGACAAGACTGCAAAATATACATATCAGAATAAGGCTCAGCATGTGGGGAATGAATTCTTAGTCATATAGCCAAAATAGTTTAAGTTGGCCAACCCGTTAGAGCAGGAAAAGGATTGTGATGCTATATAAGAACGAATCAAAGGGTTGACCCATCAGGATCAACTACAATCCTCATCTTTAGGATTCTAGAATATTCCATCTCCCTATGGGTTTTAATGATACTAAATAATGTTCAAGGGTTTCTGGTTTTTTGGGATATACGATCCAAGAGGAAGTGGTATAAAAAGATTCAAAGTAGTGATGCGATGTGATCTAGATTGTCAACTGATTCAGATCAGTTACCAAAGCTAAATAAGAAATCAGAAAGAATCTCATGAAAGGTGTTAATGTTATATGGATACATGAGACTGGTCTTGTTGGAGGCTCATTGTATAGTTCCACATGAGAATAAATGGTGAAGTAGAAGGAGAATGATTGTGGATGTAACATCCCAGGTAATTAAAGAATAAATAATTTTCATATTTATTAATATTAGAGAATTAAATATGAATTTTAATTAAAAGGGGTTGCTATGTTCGATAGCGTACCCGATACGCAACGATGAGTTTCTTTGAAACTTACGTAGCACACTAGTAATATAATAATATTATGTTAGTTAACAAGTAGCCGTTGTACTGGCGGGAATGAATAGAAATAACTAAAATATGAATAGATATGTTTTTAGATGTTTTTACATTTACCCAATAAAAGATAAAGGCTTAAAATACGGAAAGAGTTCAATTTTAGGCTTTTATACTCTAATTTTCACTAAAGGTTCACTTATCACCTTTTAATGGTGAACCGTCATTAAATATAGTTTTGATCACTCTTATACATTCTTTTGGACCAAATAAAACTTTTATTAAGAATCGGGACATCAAATTTTACATTGTGTAATTTTTGGTACCTTTCTGATGAAGTTCATTTTTTTTATGAATAGTGTAAAATGTTGTATTTTACATCAAAACTGCTTTTTAATCTGATTTATTTATACAATTAGATTATGTTTTGAATTGGTTTTAAAGTGAAATTAGAATATATTTTTACCATTTTATCCAATGGTGGTCATTAGAATCAATTTCGATTTGAAATTAGACTTAAACTGGTGTCAATCTTTTGATACTTATTGTTTTGTAAAAACACGCTATTTGCTCTGGCAGCGGGAATTAATTATTAAATTAATTAATGTGACTTATATGATTTGAATTTTGTAAAATAGACTTCATTTTTGAATTCGGAATATCAAATATAGCTTAGGGTGAATTTTTGGTAATTTTCTGAAAAACTTCAATTTTTGATGAATAGTGAAACCACTAAGTGGTAATCAAGCAAACTGATTTTTCAGTTAAATGAAAGTTTACCACTAATGTGTATTGAATTTTGAAAATCCGACATACATGGTTGTCATTAAGAAGTAAAATGTGGTTCAATGAGATTATAATAATTTTTTGGTGAATAGTAACTTATTAAGTTTTTAATCGCGATTAGTGGTAATTAGTGTAGTTTATGGTATAAATAATACTTTAATAATATAAAATGACCTAGACACATGTCCCAACCTCATTGGTTGTGTCATGGCCGACCAAGACAAGCCATGGCCTAACTTGGGGACCCCATGTATCCACTTTAGTTGGAAAATGACAATAATATATTTTTATTTAATGTTAAAGTGAAAGTGACACAAACATAATATGTTTTGCGAAAACAATTTTTAAGTGGGGTTATACAAGCCCAAATTTTGATTATAAATAGTCATTGGAAAGATAAAAAGATTTCCTATATCATAGTATTTTTTTTATAATTTTTAGACATTAAATAAATTAAATTATTTACGACATAATAATGATGCAGTGATGACATCATTATTTAACGATTAAAATAAAATGGAAAGATAATGTAAAATCTAAAACCTACACATGGCCAAAACCAATTGGATGAGTGGATTTAGAATCCTTATAACCTTAGCCACGAATTCTATCAATGTGGGACCTTTTAAAACCGAAACACATTTTCAAACAAAGTTATATTTCTTTACTTTCCAAAAGTGCCCCTCCTCTCCTCTTATAAAAGGCCCCCACCTCTACCTCATTTCACACACTCTTCAAGCCATTGGCTCGGCCAACCCCTGCCCATTTGCTCTCTCCACATCCCTCTCCTCATCCTATAGGATTCCCTTTGGGCATAATCCTTTAAAAGGAAGCCTTTAGGCTCAACTCAAAAGGAGTTACACTTTTTAAGGTAATTCATTCTCTCATGTTCATTTGTTTTATTTTGCTTCTCCAACCCCCTAAACTCTTTTTATTTACTTCTTTTGTAACAACACCAGTATCTTCAATATACTAGGATTTTGTTCTAAGATTTATTTGAGCTACACTCTCACACAACTACATCAAATGGTTAAAGAACATACGGCTTCCGTGGATGGCGAAATTCTGCCTCCCGAAACGATGATTGTTCAATACTCATTTAACACCTTCAAAGGTGGCCATTATGATGTCACTATTTTTATATATGATATGTAATATGTTTATGTTTTACTTATGCTTCTGTATTTTTCATTTGTGTCTTACCTTTATGGCTTCCATTATGGGTATACGCGATATCTTCACTTAAGGAAGTGCGGACTACCGCCCCCTCAAAGTGATGTGATTCGTTAATGCCATATGTGGGACGTGTAAAGGATGGATTTAAAGTTATTATATATGATGTTATACTGGAATTATAATATACCTATATATATCATTATCATTTATTTCCATTAAAGTATGAGATAGAAATGAAAGTAGCGTTCATGCGTACGTACGGACTACTGTCTCCATGAACGGTGCATTTCATTTCTTATCCCCAAATGTAATGTACTATTAAAAGTACATGTATATAATGGATATATAAAATTAATGATATATCTAAATGATGAATATAATTCTGGAATTAAAATATACATAAGTCTCATTTAGTTTTAATTCCGTTAATATGACAAAGAAATGAAAGTAGCGTTCATGCGTACGTACGGCTTACCGTCTCCATGAACGGTGCATTTCATTTCTTACCTCTAAATGATTATGTAATATTTTAAATACATGTATGTACTGGATATATATGAAATATATGATATCTACATCATGAATACCATTCTGGATATAATGAACCTTTGACCAAATTAACAACACGTAAGTGTAAGAGGTCTATTTTTGACTTAAGAACCAAATACCGACAAAATGAACATTATTAACTTAAATGATTTCATGATGTTCATAACATGGTATAAAAGAAATAATGAACTTGGAAAAGATTCATAATCAAGTAGAGATTAACTAAAGTTTATTATTCAGGAGTTTAAAGAACGGTCAGGTCAAGTCAGATACGAGGTATGGGAACTTCTTAACCCAATTTCCATTCTTTGGGTTAATCTCCTACTTCCAAATTATGTCATTATATTATTATGTCGTATCTTGTATTTGTACTTTATTTATGTGTACTTATAGTGAATACACATAATGTATCTATTTTATTTTAAAAATTATCTTTGTATGGGACTTCGTCTCAATCTCCTTTCGTTGAGGCATATTTTATTTTATACACAACTTTCTTTTATACGGTGTATAAACCCCTTTGACTTTTACGTTTACTCAAAAGGAATCTTTTTTATACGAAGCGTTTACTAAACGACAAAAGGGAATGTTTTTGTCGTACGTATGCGGCGACAACGACTTCTCCGCCGTCGTAACCGTTATTTGAGTTTTGGCTTCCTCTACAAGCCATACCTTTTTTTTAAAAAGAAAAATAAATACCATGTTTTACTTTGGTATTGAAAATGGTTTTCATAATGTTTTTATTATATCAATGTGTTGTATTGATATCTCGTGATTGAAATGCGGAAATGTTATGTTTCCTTTATGCATGTTTTATGTGATATGATTATGTTATGGTTCTTGGGCATTATTATGAAGACGGGTGGTTCCGTGATAAACTAAGGGCGGGTGAGCCCGTTATAGCTCTCCAATGCATTGGGTAACGCGAAGGAGTGAAACATTAAGGTTTCTCCGAAGAGATTTTTAGGGAATATACTGTGATGGGTATTCCAAACGTAACCAAGAGGGTTACTCCCTACGTAAGAATGTTATGAATGCCTCAAGTTACCTTTATGTCTTATGATTTCTATGATTTATTCATGATTTTATGAGGTATGTTAAAGTGATTATGTTTTATGGGTAAAGTATGATTTCACTCTTATGTATGTATGTACCCATGTTTCCTTTCCATGTTTTTATAACCCATACTGAGTTTTTATGCTCATCCCAAGTTTTTGAAATGTTTTTCACAGGTCAAGGGAAAGGTACATGATAAGATGATAGAGTCAAGGATGTGTCAAGAATTAATCCATGTTTTATTTTAAATGTGTGTTCCATTGATGGGAATGAAGAATACTATCTTTATGTAACCACTTTGTTTATATGTGGAATGTAATGCAAGTCTTATGATCTAATTCTCTAAAACTCTAAACCCGAAAAGATCCTCAACGTGTAATCTTGTAATAACTCAAGATTAAGTAAGGTTTAAGGCTGGGGCCTTATAGTTGGTATCAAAGGTCGGTTTAGACAACTTTAGGAGTTAGAAAAGTGTTAAATTATAATATGATTGAAATGATATAGCATTTACGGATTACCATGTTGCTTCGCCTAAGATATTTCCATGTTCAGAATGGTTTTCCGTAGGGGAAACAAAGCAGCTATGTTGGGACGACATCAGGAGGAAGACAACCTTCCAAATCAGCAACCTGAGATGGTTGGAATCGGAACTGAACAGTTTGTTGCAGTGATGGCACAGTTGACTCAGGCTATAAATGGTGGTGGTATCCATGCACGAGATCAGCCAGATCAACCGCATAGGAACATGTCAATGGTGGAACATTTCATGAGGCAACATCCCCCATCATTCAGAGGATCATCTGACCCTGTGCAAGCTGAAGGGTGGATTAAAGCACTGGAGAAGATTTTTGATGTCATGGGGTGTTCAGACAATCAAAAGGTTAGTCTTGCTATTTACCGTTTGGAGGGTGAAGCAGATCAGTGGTGGTCTATGGTTAAAAATATCAGGGACGCCGATGAGATTGATGCTCTTGACTGGGATGAATTCAAAGGTATGTTTCTTGAGAAGTATTTTCCTAAGGCTGTTCGACTTAGGATGGAAAAGCAATTCTTGGAATTGAGGCAAGAGGAGGACTCAGTGGCTGCCTATGAAGAAAGGTTCACTCGATTGGCAAGGTATGCTCCAAATTTTATCCGAGACCTTGATAGTAAAATCAATCGTTTTTACTCAGGATTAAAGCCAAAGTATCGAAGGGCATTAGCTTCTCGTGAGTTTAAAAGTTATGAAAAGCTTGTTCGATGTGCTGAGAAGGTGGAAATGGAGTTTGCCGATGACCAAGTGTCCTATAAAAACCAGCAGAAGAAGAGACCGAGGTTGCAGGAGAATGGTAAGAATTCTTCAAAAAGGTCTGATGGTAAGATAACTAAGTTTCCAGTTTGTGATAAATGTGGAAAAAGGCATGCTGGGGAATGTCTTCTGAATTCTGGGAAGTGCTACCGATGTGGTAAGATGGGACATAAGGCTCGTGATTGCACTGAAAAGGATCAAGGTGAAGGTAAAAAGAAATTTGATTTACAGTTAGTGAAATGTTTTAAGTGCAATGAGATGGGTCACTATGCAAACGAGTGTCCGACAAGGAGCTTGAGTGAAGGGAAGCAGCTAGACTACAAGCAGAAAGGGGTGGTAAAATCATTTGCAACAACTTCAGCAGATGTTGGGCCATCGAATGAAGTGGTGTCAGCTCCAGGGAGCTCAGTATTTTTCGAAGATTGACTTGAGGTCGGGGTACCATCAGTTGAAAGTAAAAGAAGCAGACGTTCCGAAGACTGCGTTTCGTACTAGATATGGCCATTATGAATTTGTAGTTATGCCTTTTGGGTTAACCAATGCACCTACTGTATTCATGGACCTTATGAATAAAATTTTCCATGAGTTCTTGGATAAGTTTGTGTTTGTGTTTTGAGGTTTGTGAAGAGGTTATGTGTGCCTTGTGATTCACAGTTGAAGAGAGAGTTGTTATGTGAAGCTCATAGTTCTCCGTTTTCAGTTCATCCGGGCAGTACTAAGATGTATAGAGATCTGCGGGAGTATTACTGGTGGGATGGAATGAAAAGAGATATTGCTGATTTTACTGTGAAGTGTTTGACTTGTCAACAGGTTAAAGCAGATCGGCAGTTACCAAAAGGGATGCTTCAGCCTTTACCAGTGCCAGAGTGGAAATGGGAGAATATATCCATGGACTTTGTTGTTGGATTACCGAAGACATCTCGAGGTAATAATGCAATCTGGGTTATTGTTGATCGCTTGACTAAATCTGCTCATTTTCTTTCTATACGAGATACTTTCTATCTAGATCAAATTTCCCGTTTGTATCTTAAGGAGATAGTCAGGTTACATGGAGTTCCTCTCTCCATTGTATCAGATCGTGATTCCAGGTTTACCTCTAACTTTTGGTAAGGCCTTCAGAAGTCGTTGGGTACTGAATTAAATTTTAGTACAGCTTTTCATCCTCAATCAGATGGGCAGTCAGAACGAACAATTCAGACATTGGAGGATATGCTACGAGCTTGTTCTATGGATTATCAGGGAAGTTGGGACCAACATCTTTCTTTGGTTGAGTTTTCATATAATAATAGTTTCCATTCGAGTATACAGATGGCACCATTTCAGGCATTATATGGGAAGCGGTGTCGAACTCCAGCTTTCTGGGATGAAGTGGGTGAAAGAAAGTTGATGGGACCAGAATTGGTAGAAGAGATGGCAGAAAAAGTTCAGTTGATTCAGAAACACATGAGAATAGCTCAGAGTAGGCAGAAGAGTTATGCAGATAACCAGAGGAAGGATCTATCTTTCGAGGTACACAATGTTTTTCACGTTTCGATGTTGAGAAAGAATATGCCAGATCCATCTCATGTTTTGAGTCCAGAGGTAGTTCAGCTGGAAGAGAACCTATCTTATGAGGAACAACCGGTCCAGATTCTTGACCACAGGGAGCAAGTGTTACGGAATAAGGTGATTCACCAGGTAAAGGTTTTGTGGAAAAACCACATGATTGAAGAGGCAACATGGGAATCTGAAAATGCTATGAGGGATAAATACCCCCACTTATTTTGATAAGTGAATAAAATTGCGAGGACGCAATTCCCAAAAGGGGGGAAGGATGTAACATCCCAGGTAATTAAAGAATAAATAATTTTCATATTTATTAATATTAGAGAATTAAATATGAATTTTAATTAAAAGGGGTTGCTATGTTCGATAGCGTACCCGATACGCAACGATGAGTTTCTTTGAAACTTACGTAGCACACTAGTAATATAATAATATTATGTTAGTTAACAAGTAGCCGTTGTACTGGCGGGAATGAATAGAAATAACTAAAATATGAATAGATATGTTTTTAGATGTTTTTACATTTACCCAATAAAAGATAAAGGCTTAAAATACGGAAAGAGTTCAATTTTAGGCTTTTATACTCTAATTTTCACTAAAGGTTCACTTATCACCTTTTAATGGTGAACCGTCATTAAATATAGTTTTGATCACTCTTATACATTCTTTTGGACCAAATAAAACTTTTATTAAGAATCGGGACATCAAATTTTACATTGTGTAATTTTTGGTACCTTTCTGATGAAGTTCATTTTTTTTATTAATAGTGTAAAATGTTGTATTTTACATCAAAACTGCTTTTTAATCTGATTTATTTATACAATTAGATTATGTTTTGAATTGGTTTTAAAGTGAAATTAGAATATATTTTTACCATTTTATCCAATGGTGGTCATTAGAATCAATTTCGATTTGAAATTAGACTTAAACTGGTGTCAATCTTTTGATACTTATTGTTTTGTAAAAACACGCTATTTGCTCTGGCAGCGGGAATTAATTATTAAATTAATTAATGTGACTTATATGATTTGAATTTTGTAAAATAGACTTCATTTTTGAATTCGGAATATCAAATATATCTTAGGGTGAATTTTTGGTAATTTTCTGAAAAACTTCAATTTTTGATGAATAGTGAAACCACTAAGTGGTAATCAAGCAAACTGATTTTTCAGTTAAATGAAAGTTTACCACTAATGTGTATTGAATTTTGAAAATCCGACATACATGGTTGTCATTAAGAAGTAAAATGTGGTTCAATGAGATTATAATAATTTTTTGGTGAATAGTAACTTATTAAGTTTTTAATCGCGATTAGTGGTAATTAGTGTAGTTTATGGTATAAATAATACTTTAATAATATAAAATGACCTAGACACATGTCCCAACCTCATTGGTTGTGTCATGGCCGACCAAGACAAGCCATGGCCTAACTTGGGGACCCCATGTATCCACTTTAGTTGGAAAATGACAATAATATATTTTTATTTAATGTTAAAGTGAAAGTGACACAAACATAATATGTTTTGCGAAAACAATTTTTAAGTGGGGTTATACAAGCCCAAATTTTGATTATAAATAGTCATTGGAAAGCTAAAAAGATTTCCTATATCATAGTATTTTTTTTATAATTTTTAGACATTAAATAAATTAAATTATTTACGACATAATAATGATGCAGTGATGACATCATTATTTAACGATTAAAATAAAATGGAAAGATAATGTAAAATCTAAAACCTACACATGGCCAAAACCAATTGGATGAGTGGATTTCGAATCCTTATCACCTTATCCACGAATTCTATCAATGTGGGACCTTTTAAAACCGAAACACATTTTCAAACAAAGTTATATTTCTTTACTTTCCAAAAGTGCCCCTCCTCTCCTCTTATAAAAGGCCCCCACCTCTACCTCATTTCACACACTCTTCAAGCCATTGGCTCGGCCAACCCCTGCCCATTTGCTCTCTCCACATCCCTCTCCTCATCCTATAGGATTCCCTTTGGGCATAATCCTTTAAAAGGAAGCCTTTAGGCTCAACTCAAAAGGAGTTACACTTTTTAAGGTAATTCATTCTCTCATGTTCATTTGTTTTATTTTGCTTCTCCAACCCCCTAAACTCTTTTTATTTACTTCTTTTGTAACAACACCAGTATCTTCAATATAATAGGATTTTGTTCTAAGATTTATTTGAGCTACACTCTCACACAACTACATCAAATGGTTAAAGAACATACGGTTTCCGTGGATGGCGAAATTCTGCCTCCCGAAACGATGATTGTTCAATACTCATTTAACACCTTCAAAGGTGGCCATTATGATGTCACTATTTTTATATATGATATGTAATATGTTTATGTTTTACTTATGCTTCTGTATTTTTCATTTGTGTCTTACCTTTATGGCTTCCATTATGGGTATACGCGATATCTTCACTTAAGGAAGTGCGGACTACCGCCCCCTCAAAGTGATGTGATTCGTTAATGCCATATGTGGGACGTGTAAAGGATGGATTTAAAGTTATTATATATGATGTTATACTGGAATTATAATATACCTATATATATCATTATCATTTATTTCCATTAAAGTATGAGATAGAAATGAAAGTAGCGTTCATGCGTGCGTACGGACTACCGTCTCCATGAACGGTGCATTTCATTTCTTATCCCCAAATGTAATGTACTATTAAAAGTACATGTATATAATGGATATATAAAATTAATGATATATCTAAATGATGAATATAATTCTGGAATTAAAATATACATAAGTCTCATTTAGTTTTAATTCCGTTAATATGACAAAGAAATGAAAGTAGCGTTCATGCGTACGTACGGCTTACCGTCTCCATGAACGGTGCATTTCATTTCTTACCTCTAAATGATTATGTAATATTTTAAATACATGTATGTACTGGATATATATGAAATATATGATATCTACATCATGAATACCATTCTGGATATAATGAACCTTTGACCAAATTAACAACACGTAAGTGTAAGAGGTCTATTTTTGACTTAAGAACCAAATACCGACAAAATGAACATTATTAACTTAAATGATTTCATGATGTTCATAACATGGTATAAAAGAAATAATGAACTTGGAAAAGATTCATAATCAAGTAGAGATTAACTAAAGTTTATTATTCAGGAGTTTAAAGAACGGTCAGGTCAAGTCAGATACGAGGTATGGGAACTTCTTAACCCAATTTCCATTCTTTGGGTTAATCTCCTACTTCCAAATTATGTCATTATATTATTATGTCGTATCTTGTATTTGTACTTTATTTATGTGTACTTATAGTGAATACACATAATGTATCTATTTTATTTTAAAAATTATCTTTGTATGGGACTTCGTCTCAATCTCCTTTCGTTGAGGCATATTTTATTTTATACACAACTTTCTTTTATACGGTGTATAAACCCCTTTGACTTTTACGTTTACTCAAAAGGAATCTTTTTTATACGAAGCGTTTACTAAACGACAAAAGGGAATGTTTTTGTCGTACGTATGCGGCGACAACGACTTCTCCGCCGTCGTAACCGTTATTTGAGTTTTGGCTTCCTCTACAAGCCATACCTTTTTTTTTAAAAAGAAAAATAAATACCATGTTTTACTTTGGTATTGAAAATGGTTTTCATAATGTTTTTATTATATCAATGTGTTGTATTGATATCTCGTGATTGAAATGCGGAAATGTTATGTTTCCTTTATGCATGTTTTATGTGATATGATTATGTTATGGTTCTTGGGCATTATTATGAAGACGGGTGGTTCCGTGATAAACTAAGGGCGGGTGAGCCCGTTATAGCTCTCCAATGCATTGGGTAACGCGAAGGAGTGAAACATTAAGGTTTCTCCGAAGAGATTTTTAGGGAATATACTGTGATGGGTATTCCAAACGTAACCAAGAGGGTTACTCCCTACGTAAGAATGTTATGAATGCCTCAAGTTACCTTTATGTCTTATGATTTCTATGATTTATTCATGATTTTATGAGGTATGTTAAAGTGATTATGTTTTATGGGTAAAGTATGATTTCACTCTTATGTATGTATGTACCCATGTTTCCTTTCCATGTTTTTATAACCCATACTGAGTTTTTATGCTCATCCCAAGTTTTTGAAATGTTTTTCACAGGTCAAGGGAAAGGTACATGATAAGATGATAGAGTCAAGGATGTGTCAAGAATTAATCCATGTTTTATTTTAAATGTGTGTTCCATTGATGGGAATGAAGAATACTATCTTTATGTAACCACTTTGTTTATATGTGGAATGTAATGCAAGTCTTATGATCTAATTCTCTAAAACTCTAAACCCGAAAAGATCCTCAACGTGTAATCTTGTAATAACTCAAGATTAAGTAAGGTTTAAGGCTGGGGCCTTATAGTGGATCCCAAATTTTTCCCATCAAAAGGAAGAGTTTCACATCATAGGGGGATATCTATATCTTATAATCAGATGAAAGAGACTCATGGGGAGTAAAAGAGGAAGATGATGATTTATAATAAGATATAAATAATCATAAATAACAATTCATGTCTATTTATTTGAAGAAGACAATGAGTTGAGCTGAAATTGACAGGCGTAATATCATTATTGATCAGTCATCTCCAGTTCATAGAAGAAGAATGAAATCTCTACAGTATAAATATTTCCTACATCTGATGGATCTTAAGTATTTTGATGGTGCGGCTGAAGATGAAATCAAGGTTCAGGATATGAATAATGTGCAAGATCAAATTGAGAAGAATCATAAGTGGGAGATTTTTTTAAGGCCAACAGATAAGAATGTCATTGGAACTAAATGTGTCTATCGCAACAAGATTAATGAATATGGCACAATGATTTGAAACAAATAATGACTAGTGTACAAAAAATACTCTTAGATAGAGAGTATTTTTTTCAATGAGACATTCGCACTAGTTTTAAGCCCAGAAACAATAAGATTATTCTTTTCCATTGTAGTGCAATGAATGTTTAAGGATTTCCAGATGGATGCCAAACATGCATTTTTAATGGCGTTCTGGAGGAAGAAGTGTTTATCGAGTAGGAATATGGTTTTCTCATTAATGAAGATGAGAACAAGGTTTTTTGGGTGAGGAAGGCATTATATGGTCTGAAATAAGCACGAAGAGCACGGTACTCAAGGCATGATGAGTATTTGATAAAACTTTGTTTCCATCATGGTGGAGTTGATTAAAATCTCTATTTCAAAAATGACAGTAATCAAAGGATTATGCTACTAGTTTATGTCAATGACATAATGTAACACCCCAAGATTCCACGGTATGTTTCCCTTTGAATAATACAATAGCTTGTGATGTACACAACTTCGAAATATATCACCCCATGACCAATCAAACTAGCCGTTATGAATAGTAATATCCACTTTTTGGAAATTTATAAATTTTATTTTTCAAAATGGACTTCATTTTTGGATTAAAAATATCAAAATTATCTTAGGGTGGTTATTTGTTATTTTTCTGAAAACTTTCAATTTTTGATGAATAGTGAAAAGCACTGCGTTATTGTTTAAAACTATATTTATCATTAAATAATTAATTATTTTCTTTAAATATATTTTAGGTTAAAATAGATATAAAATACCTATAAATTTTCAATTTAATTCATTGGAGTCATTTTATAATAAAATTATATGTATAAATTTTTTTGGAACATTTTACGGTCTTTTACCCACCTTATAGGCACGTTAGCAAATTTGCATAAAACATAATTTTACCGCTGTTGTGAAATGAATTTCAAAAATCTTAGGGACATTGTTGATATCATTAAGTAAAATATGGATCAATAAGATGAAAATATTTTTTGGTGAATAGTAACTTTTGACTTTTTTTACCACGACTAAATGTAACTAGGGAAATTAAAGGTAAAAATGATATTATAATTACCCTAACACATGTTATAATTTTATTGGATAAGTTTTTGTTGACCAAAAACGACCTTAGGAATCAAATATGATCCTTTTGTTCCAATTGGATTAGATTAAGACATTTATTATTATTTTATTTAAAGAAGAGTTAAAAGTGTTATATTCAATTTTTAATTACTAAATCAATCTTAATATAAGGTTTTACATAAGATAAATTTCACTATAAATATTCATTAGAAAGAAAATAAAATTTACTGCACAGTGGTATTTTATTAAAAAAATTAGACATTAAATAATTAAATTTATTTATGACATAATGACGAGGCAGTAATTACCTTATTAATGAATTATTAAATTAATTGATATCATAAATATCAAAATAAATTTAAATTGAAATTTTGATGTATTACAAGAATTTTATATATTTATATGACATGGAAGGGTTGATTAAATGAATATTTTTGAAGTAATCATGCTGTTATGACTTCTAAAAAAATCAATTACTAAATAGTGTTGAAATTTACATAAATGAGTTTTTAAAACAAATACTATATTATTAAACGATATAAAAGTTTTACAAATATATGGTTTGGAAAAAAGACATATATAATAATATATATATATCATTAATAAAACTCTTTGGGTTCACTTGACATTTTATAGTTAGATTATTAACCATATAATATAATAATACAAGAATACATGGAAAAAGTTAAACTATTTAACTAAGAGTTAAATCTAAAAGATAAGTTTAATATAGTGACTTAAACCTGTCTAAAAGCTATTGGTTGAGATTTTTTCGACCCATCCCCACATTAAACTTGAAATAAACCATTTTGGAGCCATTATAAACTGAATATGATTGTATAATAAAATAATATTTCAAGCTTTTCCTAAAGGGACCCTCACCTCTCTTATAAAAGGGTACTTCCCCTTCTCTCAAAATCACACCTCCAAAGCCATTTGGATTGGCCAAAACCTGCTCAAATATCCTCTAAACTACCCTACCTTATACTTAGTGGTATTAATTGGATCATAAATCCAATTTAATGATCTATTTTGATCAACTCAAAAGGAAACACTTGAAGAAGACGTAATAATTTCCCCACCTCTTTCGAAGATCATTTCTACTTCAACTTCTTCTTTCTTTGTTGTTTCCATACCAAAATAATAAATCTGATACTTCATACATATTGTGGTTTTATTATAAATATTGTACAATTATATTAGTTATTCTATTCATCCTATGAATGACAAGTCACCGTACGTGCGTACATATTGTCTACCTTCTCCACGTCGTGGTGTAGTTTGTTATTCAAATACTTCATTATTTGGATGGGTATAATCATGAGTATAACTGATGTAAATAATAAAAAAAACATGTTAATTATTATTTATATATGATATACCAACCAATTACTTATGATTCAACCATCAACAAAACGACATTGTCGCACTTGTGTACGTACGGATTACCGTCTCCACGAATGCGATGAGATTCATTTTTCATCGTAACCATTCAAGAATGAATTTTATTTGATGATTAAAAAATAATTTTTAAGAAATTAATATCATTTTGGATATGAATTAAATAAATCCTATTAATATCAAACATGACTTATGTAACAAAACATATAAAGTAAAATGAATCAGCTAACACCTGAAACGGTGATACTACTGAAATATTATTAACAAAGAAATATTAAAAGATCATATATGATGTCATATTTATGTATGTGGTTCTTTAATAATTTAATAAAAATTAATTAACTATTATACAAGAGTTTAATGTACCCTCAACCAAGGAAAAGAACAAAGTAAGGGTTAATTCTACAATCTCTTCATTATCTGAGGTTGTTTATACGTGAGTATCTACTAAGACCTCTTTACCATCCACATCAATATTTTTAAAAAATGCATTTCAAAACATTTTTAATATTTATGAGACTATGAGTTAACGTCATTTATATCTTTACTTAACTTTTTATAAAATGGTTTGAAAGGAATCTTTCAGTTTTTTCCATATAATGTACTTTATGACCTTTTTGACAAATTAAGGTATGAATGTTTTTTAACTTATACGGTGAGTGCGGCTATTTTATGCCATTATAAAATTTTCAAAGATTCCCTTACAAGGTTATAATAATATTATCAAAATAAATTATTTCTTTTATAATTATGTGACTTTTAGTTATTTTTAAAATAGCAAGAGATATTTCTCTCAAATTGTTTTGATTTCATCTATGTCAATCTCCTTTGGAGGAATTTACAATTGTTTAAAGTTGATTTATTATTATACAAATATTCTATATTGTATTGAAGGTATTTTGATATGTTTTATTGTGGATGTGTTATTTTTATACCATTCATTTCTTATGGACAATTTATTTCCATTTTGTATGCTATTTTTAATACGAATGATTATGTTATGTTTAAATATTTTCATATGAGGAATACATTGGACCTAGTAAGTGATTGGTGAATCCCTCTAAAGATCCTCGATGCATCAGTATGTCTCATTAGACAAACTAGTGTCTTGGCATAAGGCCTTGAAATAATCGTATATGTAGACTTGGCACGAGGCCTTGACTATGTAATTATGATGTCTGGCATTATGTATACCATCATTATGAAATTGGATATTGATATTTCATTTGATTATTATTCTAGTAGAATATTCATGTGAATAATTAAATGAAGTTATTTGATTTATATTTTCCATATTATGTTGAAGTATTAGATTAAAAGGATAATTTTTTAGTCTTATACATTGCCTTAAATGTTTATGCTTATTTATGAATGTTTTCACTATATTGTTATCCTTACTTAGAATCTCAGCTCTCCCCTTTCTATGTTTTATTTTTCCCAGGATGTGAAGAAGTATATTATTGAAAACCTACAGGTATAGGCTAAGGGGTACAAATGTGTTCAAAGGAGACACTATTGTTGTTGTTTTTCGTTTTAAAATTTAATGTAAAACTTATGTATGTATCTAGAACTTTGAAGGCTACTAAACTGATATGTCTTTCAAGAAATGATTCCATGTATCAAAAAAATGTTTTGTAATAATGTACCGACTCTAGGTAACTGGGGTTAGGGCATTACTGGTTATATCAAATGAAGTTTAGTACAATCCTTGGAATCTATATTTAGAAAAAATCTGATGAGAGAACATTATGCTTAGATATACATAGAGGATTAGTATAGAAGAAGATCCTAGAATTTTGGTAATGTATAGATTTTGTGAATTTTCCAAGAAATACATCCCTATCTAGATACTATCATATAGTGGTGGATCTAGCACAAATCTACCTAGGAGTGAGAACTCTAACAATGAGTTTCGGGCCTGACCCGGGGTATACTGGTACACAATAATGGGCATTGCTCAACTCTTGGTTACGACACTCCCGGAGGATAAGTTTAGGATAATTAACATTTTCCTTACCACCCATTATGAAGGATTTATGTGTATATACATCCTCAAAGAAACCATTTTTATTATTATGGTTTATATATATAAACTATTCAATTTATGTTAAGTTTTTAATAAGTTGGAATTATGTATTTCAATTCATAAACTAATCTTGTGTATGCCATTGTTTTGAAATAGAACATGGTGAAAGGAATCAAAATTGTATCAATGCATGTCATCCAAGTAGGGATTTCCCTCCTACTCAAGATAATTATAGTGGAGTTGGTGATGCAACTGGTGTTGTTCATCTTATCACCATACCGGGACAATTCATATAGGTTATTGTTAATAACCTAACCCATATGGATCACCCTGATCGACAACACGGAGGATCAATGTTAGACCTATTCATGAGGGAACAACCACCAACATTCAATGGGACTACAAATCCATTTGTATCTGAGCAATTGATAATTTCCTTAGAGTAAATATTTTATGCTTTGGAGAGTAGAGAAAGGGAAATGTTTTCATGGCAGTTTATCGCCTCACAAGAGATGCAGATCAATGGTGTTCATTAATTCAAAACCCAATGGAAGATGAAGAAGTATCAAATATGGAATGAAGGGAGTTTAAATATATTTTCATAGAAAAATATATTTATCATGACCCACGAGTGGATGTGGAAAGACAATTTCTAAGTCTGATGAAAAATGATGATGAGAATGTCACAAAGTATGAGGCTATCTTTACAAGGTTAGAAAGGTATGAAGAATATTATATACGTAACCCAAGGAGTAATATTGATCGATTCTTTGATGGGTTAAAACCATTTACCCATCGAGAATTATTCTCACAATCCTTCTTATCATACAAAGATATTGTCTCATGTGCTATCAAGACAAAAAAATAATTCTTTAAGTCTTTCAACTTTAAAGAAAATAAAGGGAAGAAGAAATCTATTGAACGCTCTGGAAATGGAAATAAGGGGGAGAAGGGAAAGGTTGAATTTCCATCCAGTGATAAATATGGGTATAAACACCCCTGTACTTTCCAGAAGGTAATGGGAGTCTGTAACAAGTGTGGTGAAAAATCCACCAAGTTCATGATTGTAAGGGAATGAAAGACTATTGTCAATGAGGAATTCTATAATTGTAGACAAATTGGGCATTATGAAATTGAATGTACTAAGTGCCAAGGAAACATACCTCAGAAAAGGCTAAGGGAGAAAGTACAAGATTATGAGATCACTACTGTTGAGTTTGATGCTCCGAAAGACATGGTGGTAGGTAATTTAATGTTTTCCTCAAATTTAACCGATGCTTTGTTTGATTTTGGATCATCGCAGTGTTTCATATCTTCCCAGTTTGCTATGAAAATTAGATATTTTCAATTTTATCTAACAAGGGAGTTGTGAGTCAAAACACTTAAGGGAAGTATCATTGCAAAACAAATTAGTGAATTAGTTCCCATTAAGTAATGTAAATGTTTTTTATCTTCTTATCCCATCATCATACCCTTGATTGAATATGATATAATCCTCATAATGGACTGGATTTCGGACAATGGTGTGAATTTGTTTTGTAAGAATAAAGAGGTTACAGTTTTGGATGATGATAAAAAGTACCTTATCTTTAGAGAAGAAACGTCCCCATATGATTCTTATCTAGACCCACCCTCATTAGATCTAGTAAATTCAATTATTGGGGAGGAAGAGAATTAAATAACTATGGGTGAGGAAAAGAATGTTCAAATATAGAATGTACCTTTTGTACAAGAATGTGTTGATGTGTTTCCACAGGATTTAACTTGACATCCTCTAGAATGAGATATTGAGTTTTCCATGGATTTAATTTTTTGGTTCAAGGCCCATATCATAGACCCCTTATATAATGGACACTGTGGAATTAGTGTAACTAAAGGAAGAACTAGGGGAATGGAGTAATAAAGTATTTATTCTCTCCAGTTTTACTCAATGGGGAGCAATGTTTTTTCTATTAAGAAGAAAGATGGATCTACAAGGTTGAGCATTGACTATAGGGAGATAAATGTTGTAACAATTAAGAAGAAGTATCCCCTACCTCACATTGAAGATTTATTCAACCAACTTCATGAATCTTGATATTTATCAAAGATTTACTTTTGATCTGGATATCATCAGTTGTGTGAGAAGAAGGAATTCATTTCAAAAACAGCATTTTGAATGAGGTAAGTGCATTACGAGTTTACATTATTCCCTTTTGGACTGACAAATTGTAACACCCCAAGCTTCCATGGTATGCTTCTCGCGGAATAATACAGTAGCATGTGTTGTACGCAACTTCTAGTTCTAACACACACCACAACTAATAGAACTAGCCGTTATGAATAGTAATACCCACTTTTTGAAATTTTATACATTTTATCTTTCAAAAAGGTATTTATTTTTGGATTTGGAATATCGAAATTATCCTGGGGTGAAATTTTGGTACTATTCGGATAACATTCATATTTTGATGAATAGTGAAAATTACTAAATTTTAATTAAAAACAACTTTTTAAATCAAAATAATTAATAGTGATAAATTTTGAATTTCATTGGTTTTAAATTATATTTATAATATATTTTTACCATTTAGTACAATTCTGCACATTTTACATAATTTCACATTTAAACCAGACATAAACAAGTGTCAATCTTTTGATATTTATTATTTCTTAAAACCACGCTATTTGTTTTGATAGAAGGAATTATTTTTAAATTAATTCCTGCCACTTCTATGTTTTGAATTTGGAGAAATGTATTCCATATTTGGAATCATGATTTCCAAATTATTTAAATATGTAACTCTTATTTATAGACATTTTGAATAATTACTTCGGTAAATATTTTATTTACCATGGTTAAAGGGTAAATCTGGTAAATAAGGGTAAAAAAATAATATTATAATAATAAAAATTTACCCTAAAACTTGTCCTAACCCTATTGGTTGATACATGTCCGACCATGGGCATCTTTGGGTCGATTTTGGGACCCCATGGATCCACTTGAAAGTGATAATGACAATTTATATTAATTAAGTTAAAGTAAATACAAAAATGACAAAAGGAAATATCTTTTAGAAAAATAATTTTTACAATGGGTTATATATGTTATATATTCGGATATAAATATTCATTATAAAGATAAAATGATTTACTAAATAATGGTATTTTATTTATAATTTTTAGACATTGAATAATTAAATTTATTTATGACACAATAATGATGCTGTATTTTTCTTATTAATGAATGAATCAAATAATTGGTATTATAAATGTTAAAATAAATATAATTTGAAAGTTTTGATGCCATAAACGAATTTAATTGGATAATATGACATTTTAGGATTTCTTAAATGAATTTATTTTGAATTAATAAAGTTGTTATGAATTTAACATAAATAAATTATTGAATAGTTTCAAAATTGACATAAATGAGTTTTTTTAATACAAATATTATATTATTAATTGATATTCTACTTTTAAGAATCTAAGGTTCGGCCAAAGGACTTATATCATGATAGTTTTATCATTAATGGACCAATTTGGGGTCTCTTTTATGTATATAGTATGTTTATTAACTATATAATATAAAATATAAAGTGACATAGTAAATGTAAAACTAATTTACTAAGATTGAAAACATAAAGATAAGGTTAATATAATGACCCAAACCTGTCTAAAATATATTTGTTGAAAGTATTTCGACCCATACCCACCTTAGACTTTTAATAATCTACTTTGGAGCCATTATAAACCAAATAAAAATTTATTATAAAATAATACTTTAAGTTTTTCCTGAAGAGCCTCTTCCCCCCATTATAAAAGGACACCACTTCTAACCAGTTCTTCACAACTTCAAAGCCTTTTCGATCGAGAAAACCCAGACCAAATATACTCTCAAATTATTTCAATTCAACCTATAGGCCTTATTTTGATTATAAATCCAACATATGGAGCCCTTTTTATCAAATCAAAAGGAAGAACCCGAAGAAGAGGTAATGATTTCACCACCCTCTTTCAAGTTCCATTCTTCTTCAACTTCTTCTTTCTTTGTTATTTCCATTATAAAATAATAAATCCAGTATCTTCTATATACTATGATGTTATTATAAATATGGTACAACCATATTAATTATTCTATCCATCCTTTGAATGAAATGTCATCATACGTGCGTACGTACGGCCTACCGTCTCCACGTCATTGTGTAATTGTTATTCAATATATTATTATTTTGATGGGTATAATAATGATGTTTAATTCATGTAAATAATAAATATAACACGATAATTATTCTTTATATATGATATACCATCCAATTATATTGTATTTTAATATCAAAATAATTATATTGTCGCTCGTGCGTACATACGGATTACAGTCTCCACGAACGCGATGATATTCATTCCCCATCATATCCATTCAAGACTAAATTTAATTTGATGAATAGAAATAATTTTTAGAGACATGATATCATTCTGGATATGAATAAGATAAATTCCATCCATAACAAATATGACTCACATAAAAAATAATATAAAGGAACATGAATCCGTTAACACCGGAAACGACGATAATACTGAGATATTGTTAACAAATCAATGTTAAAAGATCGTATATGAAATCATATTAATGTAAATGATTTTCGTATAATTCAATAACAATTATTTCACCATTATACAAGAGGTTAACCTACCTTCGACCAAGGAAAAAGTACAATGTAAGGGGTTTCTTATATCACTTTTAATTCCGTGATATTTCCATTGTTCACCACTTATTTATTGTTTGTGGTGTGTGTACTGCCCATGATTGTATTCATTGTGTAATATACATTAATTTATGGATATTTATGTCATCATTGTATGATACTTCTTTCATGGGTGTATGTTTCATAAGTTACCAAATTGATAAGAGAATTTGAAATTTCAATTTCCATTCATTCGGCTTTATGCATACTTCATTGATTATTTTACTCCAGGATTATGTGTGGAATCACTATTTATTTGATTATGTCATAATTTCCACTCCCATTTCTGTGGATATACTTTTGATACACATAATCACTCCATTGATAAATTCTCAATTCATTGGTATGAACTTGATAATATTGATTTTTACTCAATCTCGATTTTTTGAGTTAAACATCATATTCATTGGTGTTGTTTTTACAAGAATATGTGTGAATGTCCTTTGATTGTTTTACACAGAATATCCAATCATATTGTGTGTATTTATATATATCACAAATAATTATGTCATTTATTCATCCCTAACCTAAGGATATGTTCTTTATGAGTCATTTAATCTCCATTTACATTCCATTGAGACTTCTTTGTTGTTATACACCAAATCACTTTTATATGGTGTATATAATTTTCATTGACATAGAATATCATGAATCCCTTTATTCTCATGATATTACAAAGTTTTTATTTCCTCAATTATTTGTATTCAAGTGTCTCTCTTTTGGTTAGATACTCTGACTAAAATATCATTTTTCAATGTTTTAAAGGCTTATTCTTCTAAATCATTCTCATTAATGTACATGTTTTAAAAATGGGTTTAAGGATTTATTTATATGGACATTAAATTTTTAAAATTAAAACACCTTTTAAAAGTTTTAAAGTGGTATGGGACACTTTGATTCAAAGATCTATTTTTAAATGGATTCTTGAAAAATAGTGTGACTTTTAAATGATTTCAAGAAAAAGGGGGATATTTCTCTCTAATAGTTTTGATGATTATTTTCATCTATATCAATATACTTCATTAATATTGATTGAGGTTAATCTGATACAATAAAATCTTCCATATTGTATTGAAGGAGTTATGTTTGACTGTAGATGTGATATTTTTATACTATTCATGGTTTGTGGATCAAGTATTGATATTTCGTATACCAGTTTTAATACGAATGTTTATGTTATATTTCAAAAAATTTATATGAGGAATGCATTGGACTTTGAAAGTGATGGGTGGAGCCCACTATAGCTCATCTATCCATCAGTAGGTCTCATGAGACAAACTAGTGTCTTGGCACAACGCCTTGACAAAATCTTATTTGTAGTTTCGACACGAGGCCTTGGCTATGTAGTTATGATAGTCTAGCCTTATCAATTCCATCATTATGAAAGTGGTTATTGATATTTCATGTGATTATTCGACTAGTAGAATATCTATGTGAATAAGTAAATGGAATTATTTCATTTTATATTTTCCATATTATTCTGAAGATCACGTTTAAAAGGCTTTTGTTTTAGTTATACATTGCCTTAAGTGTTTATTCTTATCTATGAAAGATTCTGCTATATTTTTATCCTTACTGATCATATGATCTCACCCCTTTCATTGTTTTATTTTTCCCAGGATGTGAAGAAGTAATTTATGAATGACCAGCAGGTATAGTATGAGGGGATATGAGGACAAGATGTTGTTGTAGTTTTTTTTACCTTATGATGTAATGTAGGACTTATTAATTTATCTAGTGTTTCCAAAAATACTAAACTAATCAGTCTTTTGAGACTTGATTCATTTTTATCATGCCAATGTTATGTAATAATGCACCGACACTCGGTAACTGGGGTCGGGGCGTTATAGTTGGTATCAGAGGATGTTTAGTTCAATCCTTGGGAACTAGATTTAGATAAACACTGATTAAAGCACATAGCCCTAAGATAGACTTTGAGGATCAGTATTGAAGAACTTCCTATAATTTTGGTATTATAGAGATTTTGTGAGTTTTCCAAGAAATAAATCCCTATGTGGATATGAGCTGGTAGTGGCGGATCTGTCATAGATGTACCTAGGGGTAAAACCTGAAAACATCGCTTTGAGCTAGACTCGAATGGGTACTGTTTCACTACAACGGGCCTTGCTGCACTCTTGGTTACGACACTCCCGGGGGATATGCTTAGGATACTTTATATTTTCTTTACAAACCGATTTGAAGTATTATATATAAGATGAGAGTAAATGACCTTGGTTAATCTAAATGTGTTTCAAATTGAGAATATGGTGACATGATATTCTCTAAATGATTTTATTACTACTGTTACTCACACAATGCTTTCTTGTTTTAGTCAATGGCTAGATTCCAAGGAATTCATAGTGACTTTGAGAATGATGTACAAGGTTGGAAAGGTGGTGGAAATGAGCAACAAAATGGAATGTTGATAGGCCTAAAATATATCATCTTCATGCGAAATCAATTTTCCAAAAATATGATCAACAATATATATATTAACCAATTCTCGGACTCAACAAAGAAGACAAAGGTGATGAAAGATAAGAGCTCTGGTAGTGGAGACCATGGATAAAGGAATACTCAATTTCCATCATGTAGGAAATGTGGAAGGAGACACCCAGAAAAGTGTCTCAATGGGACAAAGAAATTCTTTACGTGTTGGAAGGAAGGACATAAAGTGAAGAATTGCCGAAGAAAAATGAAGAGTACTATGGAAGAAGATTAAAATGGTCCCAAGAATCCATTTACAGTCATTTTCCATAAATGTAGGGGACCTGGCCATTTCCAGAGTGAATTCCCTATTCTATAGGATATTTTCATGGTCAAAGAAGAACCTATGTCGAAATAAATGGTTAGAGAAATGTTTAAAAAGTATTAGTGCTCCTTGTTGATGGGTTTACTTTGAAATAATTTTCTCTTGTATTTGTAACCCTACAGTTTTCCATGTGAGAATGATTTTTGAGGAATAATTGTCTTTTCTCTTGTGGATATAGTTATAAATAACCATTTGGTTTTATATGGTCATTGGGTTTGTGGCAATTACAAGTTATTATAATTTGGGATGAAAATGCAAGGTATGAGATAAAATTTGTGTTTAAATTATGTTATGGTTATTTTGAAGAATTTATCTCATTTTGGTAATGTTATAAAATATGGTTTTTGAAAAAGGACAACACGCAGACCGTGTGACAACCCGTCGCGTCGGAAAAAGCTGTGGGAATCAAACCCACAACCAAAGTGTGATTGGATTTATCGCCTACCACGGGACTAAGTGAAGTCCCTGGGTTAGTGTGACTATTATTTTTAGTTAAATTATTTTATTGATCAATAATAATTTTATGTGGTTTCTTATGTCTTATAAAATGAATTCCCTTAGCATAGGAAACTGATTTAGTGATTAAGTGATACATGTTATTTTAAAGGATGTTCTTTTTTTTGGAACACTATATGCCCAAGGAAAATAGAATAGTATGAGATATCATTTGAGGAGTAATGGTGGATTTTTATTTATGTTTTTATTGTGGATTTATAGTGATTTGGGTTATTTATGGAAATTATTAACCTATAATAGAGAATATGTGATTAGGTTAATTACTTTTAAGTATGTGACATTAATAGTAATTGATGTCATTTGGAGATACCATTTAACGTGGACGACTACATAACCAAATTCTTCTATGTTTTGAGTTTCAAAATAATTTTGGATTTTATTAAAGGATTTAAAAGACAATTATTTATTATTTGCTATTTATTTATCTTTGGGTTATTGATCGTTTAATTTTAGAAATTAAGATTAGTGTTTCTTTCTCTAATGAAATATCCATTTGGGGGATCATCAGATCTTATACTAACCATTTTTTTGATTAATCTATAAATACAAGATCAATATATATTTTATTCTTTGTGGATCATGTGATTCTATAAGAATTTTATTATAGCTCTTCTTGTGTGACCATGTCTTCTGGAATACTCATCGTTTAAAAATGAGTTAGTAGTAGAAATTTATTAAATAATGAAACTTTACTTAACAATTATGTTTATATATTTATTATCGTTGTCAATATCAGAAATTAATTCCTCATCTTTATGTAATGTAACTTAAAAAAATAATAAAAATGTTGTCCGTTTACATTTCCTACTGGGAAACTAATGACAGTTTTTCTCATCACAAGTTTGTGGTTATCTTGTTGTTAACTTTCTCTTGATCATGTTTTCTATCCCTCTCCATCATAACTTGACACTTTTTTTATCATCCATATCCATGTTTTTCTACATGGAATCCTAGTATAGGTTATCTCGGGTGACCTTTGTACTTCTCTTTCTTTCTTTTAAAGTGATAGTTTTATTGAATCTTTTTTCGATATGGGACTTTACATTATATTCCCAAGCCCAATTTTAAAAATTGAGAGGATGAAATTTATTGAAGGAGGAGAAAATTTAACACCCCAAGCTTCCAAGGTACGCTTCTCGCTGAATAATACAGTAGCGTGTGTTGTACGCAACTTCAAATTCTAACACACACCACGACAAATAGAACTAGCCATTATGAATAGTTATACCCACTTTTTGAAATATTATACATTTTATATTTCAAAATACACTTCATTTTTGGATTCGTAAAATCTAAATTATCCTAGGGTGAAATTTTGGTTCTTTTCGGATAACTTTCATATTTTTATGAATAGTAAAAATTAGTACATTTTAAATAAAAACAACTTTTTAAATCGAAATAATTATTAGTGATAAATTATGAATGTGAGTGGTTTTAAATTATATTTAGAATATATTTTTACCATTTAATACAATTTTGTTCATTGGACATAATTTCAAATTTAAACCAGACATAAACAAGTGTCAATCTTTTGATAGTTATTATTTCTTAAAAACACGGTTTTTGTTTTGACAGCGAGAATTAATTTTAAATTAATTTCTACCACTTATGTGTTTTGAATTTTGAAAAATGGATTCCATATTTGAAATCAGGATTTCCAAATTATGTAAATAGGTAACTCTTGTTTTTATACATTTTGAATAATTATTTCGGTAAATATTTTATTTACCATGGTTAAAGGGTAAATCTGGTAAATAAGGGTAAACAAATATTATAATAATATTAATTTACCCTAAAATGTGTCCTAACCCTATTTGGTGATACATTTCCGACCATTGTCATCTTTGGGTCGATTTTGGGATCCCATTAATCCACATGTATGTGATAATGACACATTATATTAATTAAGTTAAAATAAATACAAAAATGACAAAATCATATATCTTTTAGAAAAACAATTTTTATAATGGGTTATATATGTTATATTTTAGACTATAAATATTCATTATAAATATAATAAATATTTCCTACATAATGGTATTTTATTTATAATTTTTATACATTTAATAATTAAATTTATTTATGACACAATAATGATGCTGTATTTTCCTTATTAATGAAAGAATCAAATAATTGGTATTATAAATGTTAAAATAAATATAATTTAAAGTTTTGATGCCATACACTAATTTTATTGGTTAATATGACTTGTTATTATTTCAGAAATGAATTTGGTTCAAATTAATAAAGTTGTCATGACTTTAACAAAAATCAATTAATGAATAGTGTCAAAATTGACATAAATGAGTTTTTAAAAAAAATATTATATTATTAATTGATATTATATTCCTAAAAATATAAGGTTCGGCCAAAGGACTTATATCATGATAGGTGTATCATTAATGGGCCACATGGGGGTCTCTTGGATGTACACAGTAAGTTTATTAACTATATAATATAAAATACAAAGTGACATGGTAAGTGTCAAACTAATTAAATAAGAGTTAAAACTAAATGATAATGTTAATATAAGGATCCAAACCAGGTATAAAATCTATTTTTTAAAATTATTGAGACCCATACCCACCTTAGACTTCTAATAATCCACTTTGTAGCCATTAAAACCCGAATATGAATTTATTATAAAATAATACTTTATGTTTTTCCAAAAGAGCCCCTTCACCCCCTTATAAAAGGACACCACTTCTAACCAATTATTCACACCATGAAATCATTTTGGCTTGGCCAAACCCTGCCCAAATAGTCTCTAAACTTCCCAAAATTCAACCTATAGGCCTTATTTTGATTAGAAATCAAACCTAAGGAGCCCTTTTGATCAAATCAAAAGGATGAACATGAAGAAGAGGCAATGATTTCGCCACCCTCTTTCAAGTTCCTTTCTTCTTCCACTTCTTCTTTCTTTGTTATTTCCATTATAAAATAATAACACCAGTATCTTCTATATACAGTGATGTAATTATAAATATGGTACAACCATATTTAGTATTCTATCCATCCTTTTAATGACATGTCACCATACGTGTGTACGTACGGCCTACCGTCTCCACGTCGTGGTGTAATTGTTATTCAATATAATATTATATGGATGGGTTTAATAATGATGTTTAATTCATGTAAATAATAAATATAACATTATAATGATTCTGTATATATGATATACCATCCAATTATATAGTATTTTAATATCAAAATAATGATATTGTCGATCGTGCGTACGTACGGATTACCGTATCCATGAACGCGATGAGATTAATTCCCAATCATATCCATTCAAGACTAAATTTCATTTGATTAATAAAAATAATTTTTAGAGACATGATATAATTCTGGATATGAATAAGATACATCCCATCCCTAACAAATACGGATTGCATAACAAATAATATAAAGGAAAACGAATTCGTTAACACCCAAAACGATGATAATACTAAGATACTATTAACAAATCAATGTTAAAAGATCATATATGAAATAATATTAATGTAAATGATTTTTTTATAATTCAATAAAAATTATTTCACCATTATACAAGAGTTTAACCTACTGTTGACCAAGGAAAAAGTACAAAGTAAGGGGTTTCTTATCTCACTTTTAATTCCGTGACATTTCCATTGTTCACCACTTATTTATTTCATGTGGTGTGTGTACTTCACATGATTATATTCATTGTGTAATATAATTTAATTTATGGATATTCAAATCATCATTATATGATACTTCTTTAATGGGTGTATGTTTCGTAAGGTACCAAATTGATAAGGGAATTTGAAATTTCAAATTCCATTCATTCAGCTTTAGGCATACTTCATTGATTATTTTACTCCAAGATTATTTGTGGAATCACTATTTATTTGATTATGTCATAATTTCCACTCCCCTTTCTGTGGATACACTTTTGATACACAAAATCACTTCATTGATAAATTCTCAAGTCATCGGTATGAACTTGATAAGAGTAATTTTTACTCAATCTCGATTTGTTGAGTTAAACATCCAATTCATTGGTTTTGTTTTTACAAGAATATGTGTGAATGTACATTTATTGTTTTACACTGAATATCCAATCATATTGAGTGTATTTATATTTTTCACAAATAATTATGTCGTTTATTTATCCTTAACCTAATGATACGGCCTTTATGAGAGATTTTATCTCAATTTATATTCCATTGATACTACATTGTTGTTATACACCAAATCACTTTTATATGTTGTATATAATTTACTTTGACATAGTATATCATGAATCCATTTATTCTCATTATATTACAAAGTTTTGATTACCTCAATTATTTGTATTCAAGTGTCTCTCTTTTGGTTAGAAACACTAACTAAAATATCATTTTTAAATGTTTTAAAGACTTATTCTTATAAATATTTCTCATTAATGTCCATGTTTTAAAAATGGTTTTAATGATTTATTTATATTGACATTAAATTTTCAAAATTAAAACTTCTTTTTAAGCATTTCAATGTGGTATGGGACACTTTGACTCAAAAATCAAATTTTAAATGGCATCCTGACAAATAGTGTGACTTTTAAATGATTTCAAGAAAAAAGGGGATATTTCTCTCTAATAGTTTTATTTATTATTTTCATCTATGTCAATATCCTTCATTATTCTCGATTGAGGTTAATCTGATACAATATAATCTTCTTTATTGTATTAGAAGAGTTATTTTTGACTGTGGATGTGATATTTTTATACCATTCATGGTTTGTGGATCAAGTATTGACATTTTGTATGCTATTTTTAATACGAATGTTTATGTTATATTTCAAAATATTCCTATGAGGAATGAATTGGACTTAGTAAGTGATGGGTGGATCCCGTCATAGCTCACCGATGCATCAGTAGGTCTCATGAGACAAACTAGGGTCTTGGCACGAGGCCTTGACAAAATCTTATTTGTAGTCTCAGCACGAGTCCATGGATTTGTAGTTATGATATTCTGGCATTATGCATTCCATCATTATGAAAGTGTTTATTGATATTTCATGTGATTATTTGACTAGTAGAATATCCATGTGAATAAGTAAATGTCATTATTTCACTTTATCTTTGCTATATTATGCTGAAGTGCATGTTTAAAAGGCTTTTGTTTTAATTATACATTTCCTTAAGTGTTTATGCTTATCTATGAGAGCTTATTCTATATTGTTATCCTTACTGAGAATCTAAGCTCACCCCTTTCAATGTTTTATTTTTCCCAGGATTTGATGAAGAAATTTATGAATGACATGTAGTTATAGTATGAGGGGATATGAAGACAAGATGTTGTTTTAGTTTTTTTACCTTATGATGTAATGTAAGACTGATGAATATATCTAGTGTTTCCAAGACTTCTAAACTAATTGTTCATTCGAGACTTGATCCTTTGTGATCATTCCAATGTTATGTAATAATGCGCCGACTCTTGGTAACTGGGGTCAGGGCGTTACACAAATTCACACTCTGTTTCCATGGAGCTAATGAATATAGTTTTCAAGGAATAAAATGATGCATTTTAGTGGTATTTATTAATGATATCTTTGTATACTCAAAAAGCTATGATGATCAGGAAAATCACTTGCACACTATTCTCAATACCCATAGAAGAAATGAATTATATGGTATGTTTAACAAGTTTGGATTATGGCTTCATGAAATTTCTTTTCTTGGCCATATTGTCTCTAAGGATGGAATCTCTGTTGATCCTTCTAAGACAATATTAATACAATAATGTCTATCACTGATTCGTATAACTGAGTTGCACAGTTTTTTGTTTTAGCAGGTTATTATCGATGTTTTGTTCAGAATTTTCCCCGATTGGCTAACCCGTTAACCAAACTCACATGTAAAGTGGTTAAATTTGTTTGGACAAAAGATTATGAAGAATTTTGATATGAACTTAAGAGAATATTATTCAATGCTCCTATAATGATTCTACCATTGGGGAATGATGGGTTTTTTATTTATAGTGATGTTTCAAAGAAAGGACTCTGTTGTGTCCTTATGTAGAATGATAGAGTTATTTCCTATGCATCACGGTAGCTAAAAATCTTGAAAAAAACTATAACACTCATGATCTTGAGACAGAAGATGTAATAGTATCTTTGAAAATATGGAGATACTATCTCTATGGTAAAAAATGTGAGATTTATACTTATCAAAAGAGTTTGAAGTTTAGTTTCTCACAAAAGGAACTCAACATGAGGAAAAGGTGATGGATTGAAATACTCAAGGGTTATGATTTCACTATACACTACAACTCGGGGAAGGCAGATAAGGCGGAATATGCTTTGAGTAGAAAGGATCATGGATTTTTGACCATGAAGAGAGTTGAAAGGGAACGTATTTTCATGGATCTAGTAATGATAGATATGGGAATAACCATGAAAGGTGAAACATCAATACGTTTTCAAATTGTTTCCAAGCAATCTTTACTAGAAAGAATAAAGAGTTCATAGACTGATGATGAGGATTTTCAAAAGAAGATTAATTCTATGAATGATGGGAGATTGAGTGACTTCGTATATTAAGATGTAATTTTGAAATTTGGGAAGACACGTTTTCTTCCCGATATACCTGATATAAAAACGGAATTGTTGGATGATGCTTATTGTTCCAGTTTCCCAATACACCCTAGTAGCACTAAGATGTATAATGATTTGAAGGAACAATTTTTTTCTGACAACATGAAGAGGGAGATTGCCGATTATGTGTCAAGATGTATTGTTTGTCAATACGTGAAGGCTGGAAGACAACATCATATAGGAGTCATGCAACCTCTTATAAAACATGAGTGGAAATGAGATGATATTATGATATACATTGTCATGGGACTATCAAAGACTCCTAGAAAGAATGATGCAATATGGGTCATTGTTGATCGTCTTACCAAGTCATCAAATTTTGTTGATATAAGAGAGGATTTACCACTTGAACGTTTAGAAAGACTATATATTAATGAAGTTGTAAGACTTCATGGAGTACCCCTATCGATTGTTTCTGATTATGATCCCCATTTTACATCAAGATTCTAGAAAATTATTCAGAAGGCCTTGGATACTGAACTTCATTTAATTACATCCTACCACCCTCAAACTTATGGAAAATAAGAATAGTTTATACAAATCCTAGAAGACATGTTGAGATCTTTCTCACTTGATTTTCAAGGAATGTGGGATCAGTATTTACTTCTGGTATAATTCTCCTATAACAATAGCTTACATTCAAGTATTCAGATGGCACCATATAAGCATTATCTGAAAATAGATTTCGCACAACAACTTCTTGGGATGATGTGGGTGAAAGAAAACTCGTTGGCCCCAAACTTATTAAGGAAACAATGGAAAATGTGAAGGTTATCCAAACCCACATCAAAGAAGCTCAAAGTTAGAAAATTTACTATGTCGATAATTGAAGGAAGGATTTTTAATTTCAAAAAGGTGATCATGTTTTCTTGATGTTATCTCCATGGAAGGGTGTTATACATTTCAGTAAGAAGGTTATAGTAAGTCCCAGGTATATCAGACCATTCTAAATACTAGAATGAATTAGAGTTGTAGCTTATCGTTTTGCAATGCTGCCATGTCTCTCCAATGTTCAAGATGTGTTCTACATATCACTATTGTGAAAATACATGCTAGACCCAACACATGTACTCACCTATGAGGAAATTGAATTGGAATCTGGTCTATCATATTGCGAAGAGCCTGTCAAGATTCATGATACCAAAGAACAAGGGTTGAGGAACTGGATAACTCATCTAGTAAAAGTTATGTGGAGAAATCATAAGATGGAAGAGGCCACATGGGAACCTCAGGAACTTATGATGAAGAACCACCCAATTCATTTTATGTAGTAATATTCTATAAATTTTCAGGATGAAATTATGTGAAGGAGGGGAGAATGTAACACCCCAAGCATCCAAATTACTTTTCCCTTTGAATAATATAATAGCTTGTGATGTATGAAACTTTGAGTTCTAGCACACCATGACCAATAAAACATGCCTTTATGAATAGTAATACCCACTTTTTAAAAAAATTTAAATTTTATTTTTCAAAATGGAATTCATTTTTTTATTCAAGTATATTAAAAATTATCTTAGGGTGAATTTTGGTCATTTTTTTTGAAAACATTCCATTTTTATGAATAATGAAAAGCATTGTGTTGTTGTATAAAACTGACTTTTTATTTATATAAATAATTATTTTATTTAAATTTTTTAAGGTAAAAATAGATACATAATACCTATATATGTTTTATGAAATTCATTGGAGTCATTTTATAATAAAATTATATGTATAAAATTTTATTGAACTTTTCACTGCCTTTTATCCACCTTCTAGGCACGTTAGCCAATTTGGATAAAATATAATTTTACTACTTCTGTGAATTAAATTTGAAAAATAAGAGGGACACGTTTGATATCAGTAAGTTAAATGTGGTTCAATAAAATGAAAATAATTTTTGCTGAATAGTAACTTTTGACTTTTATTTACCACAATTATAAGTAAATATGGTAATTTAAGGTAAAAATTGATATTATAATTACCCTAACACATGTCCTAATTCTATTGGATATATTTATTTCGAATAAAACAACCTCATAAATAAAATATGATCCTTTTTGTCCACTTTTATTAGATTAATACATTTATTACTATTTTATTTAAAGAAGAGTTAAAAGTGTTAAATTCAACGTTTAATGACTAAATCATTCTTAATATAAGGTAATACATAAGATAAAATCTACTATAAATCTTCATTAGAAAGATAATAATATTTCCTACATAATGGTATTTTATTTATAATTTTTAGACATTATATAGTTAAATTTATTTATGACCCAATGATGATGCAGTAATTACATTATTAATGAAAGATTAACCTAATTGATATTATAAATATCCAAATAAATATAAATTGAGACTTTTGTTGTATTAAACGAATTTTATAGTTTAATATGACATGGTAGGGTTTATTAAATGAATTTATTTCTAAGTATTAATGCTGTTATAAAATCCACAGAAATCAATTACTAAATAGTTTTGAAATTGACATAAATGATTTTTTTAAAAAAATACTATATTATTAAATGATATATTAGTCCTAAAAATCAAAGAATCAACCAAAGGAACTATATAATAATATATATCATTAATAAACCACTTCATGTTCACATGAAATTTTATAGTAAGATTATTACCCATATAATATAATAATACAAGAATACATGGTAAAAGTTAAACTATTTAGCTAAGAGTTAAATATAGAAGATAAGGTTAATATAGTGACATAAACCGGTAAAAACCTATTTGTTGAGAGGTGTTAGAACCATAATCACCTTACCCTTGAAATAAATCATTTTCGGTCTATTATAAACTTATTATTATTGTATAATAAAATAATATTTGAAGATTTTCCTAAAGTGACCCTCACCTCTCTTATAAAAGGGTACTTCCCCTTCTCTCAAAATCACGACTTCAAAACCACTTGGCACGGCCAAACCCTACTAAATTATCCTCCCAACTACCCCACATTTTAACTAGTGGCCCAAATTTGATAATAAATCCACCCTAAGGATATATTTTGATCAACTCAAAATGAAACACATGAATAAAGGTAATAATTTCACCAACACATTCAATGTTCTTTTCTTCTTCCACTTCCTCTTTCTTTGTTGTTTACATACCAAAATAATGACTCCAGTTACATATACATACTGTGATGTTATTATAAATATGGTACAACCATATTAATTATTCTATCCATCCTATTAATGACAAGTCACCATACGTGTGTACATACGGCTTACCATCTCTATACCATGGTGTAGTTTTTTATTCAAACACTTCATTATTTGGATGGGTATAAAAATGGGTATAACTGATGTTAATAAATAATATAAAATTTTAATGATTATGTATGTATTATATAACATAAAGTTACATACGACTCCACCATCAATAGGATGATATTGTTGCTCGTTCGTACGTACGGATTACCGTCTCCACGAACGTGATGAGATTAATTCCACATCACAACCATTCAAGAATAAATTACATTTTATGATTAAAAAATAATTTTTAGGAACATAATTTAATTCTAGATATGAGTGAAATAAATCCTATCAATAATAACCATTAATTATGTAACAATACATATAAATAAAAATGAATCAGTTAACATGAGAAACGATGATACTACTGAAATATTATTTACAAAGAAATATTAGAAGATCGCATATGATATCAAATTTATGTATGTGGTTTATGTATAATTTAATAAAAAATATTTTACATTCTATATAGGAGGTTAATGTAACCTTGACCAAGGAAAAGTACAAGTAAAAGGTTAATTCTACAATCTCTTCATTATATGAGGTTGTTTATACGTCAGTATCTACTGGGACCTCTTTACCATCCACATCTGTGTTTTTTTAAAAAGTATTTAAAATATTTTTACTATTTACTAGACTATGGGTTAAATTCATTCATAAAATTATTTGAATTTTTATAAAATGGTTTGAAAGGAAACATTCATTCGTTTTCTAACAAAGTACCTTATGACCTTTTCGACAAATTAAGGTAAGAATGTTATTTTAACTTATATGGTGAGTACGGATATTTTCCACCATTATAAAATCCTCAAAGAATCCCTTACAAGAATACAAGAATATTTTCATAATAAATTATTTCTTGTATTATTATTGGACATATAAATGTTTTCAAAATAGAAAGAGATATTTATCTCAAATAGTTTTTATTTCATCTATGTCAATATCCTTGGATAGATTTTACACTTGTTGGATGTTAATTTATTATGATACAAATAATCCATATTGTATTGAATTTGTTGTGATATGTTTTACTGTGGATGTGTTATTTTTATACCATTAATGGATTATGAATAAATTATTGACATTTTGTATGCTAGTTTTAATATGAATGTTTATGTTCTGTTTAAATCTTTTCATATGAGGAATGCATTGGACTTAGTAAGTGACGGGTGGAGATCGCTATATCTCCTCGATGAATTAGTAGGTATCATGAGACAAACTAGTGTCTTGGAATAAGTCCTTGAAAAAAAAATATTTTTAGTCTTGGCATGAGGCCTTGACTATATGTTTATGAAATTTGGAATTATGCATTCAATTATTATGAAATTGGCCTTTGATATTGCATGTGATTATTCGACTAGTAGAATATCCACGTAAATAAGTAAATGGAATTATTTGATTTATATTTTCTATATTATATTGAAGTTTAATTTTAAAAGGATTTTGTTTTAGTCTAATACAGTACGTTAAATGTTTATGCAGATTTATGAATGTTTCCGCTATATTTTTATTCTTACTGAGCATCTGAGCTCACCCCTTTCTATGTTTTATTTTTACCAGGATGTGAAAGAGAATATTATGAATGACCTATAAGGATAGTCTAAGGGTTATGAATGTGTTCAATGGAGATTTTGTTGTTGTTTGTTTTCATTTTATAATGTAATGTAAAACTTATGTATGAATCTAGTACTTACAAGGCTACTAAACTGATTGGTATTTCAGGACATGATTCCTTGTATCATGCCACTGTAATGTGATAATGCACCAACCCTGCGAAACTGGGGTCGGGGAGTTACACATAATATTTGGAGGATCATATGAAGTTCAGTGCAAGAAAATTTTCTTAATTCAAGAAAATTGAGTTTGAAATGTCAATGATTGGAGAGATGACATTTTTCCTTGGTTTATAGGTGTCACAATGAATGATTGGAACTTTTATTTCTCAATCCAAATATGCCAGGGAGGTTCTAAGAATATTTTGAATGGAAAATTCCAAGGAGATGAAGACTATGGTTGCTACCCGGATGAAATTATCAAAAGATGATAATGGTAAGGCAGTTAATATCATAGAGTACATATAGATTATTGGTAGTTTACTCTTCCTAGAATTGACGAGACCTGATATTCTTTTTTCCACATGCCAAGTAGTGTGATACCAATTAAATCCCCAAGAAATCCACATGATTGAATTGAAAATGATACTTTGCTATATCAAAGGAATTGTGGATTTCAGTTTGTTGTATAATGGAAACTATTAGCAAGAGATGTTGGGATATACATATGCAGATTTGGCCGATTCAACAGATGAGAGGAAATCAATGTACGAAGGTTCTTTATATCTTGGTGGTTTGTATATTTCTTTGATAAGAAATAATCTATATTTCATTTCATTGAGAACAACTAAAGCTGGGTATATTGTGGTCACTCAAGCATGCCAACACTTACTGTGCGTGAAGCAGCTGCTTGATTATATGGGAGTGGAAGTGAAGTCTCTGATCAGAATCCAGTGTGATAAATCAAGTTCTATAAATCTACGAAAAAATCACTTTCATCCCTCAAAGAACAATAACATTGAGATAAAGTGTCATTTTATTAAGGATCAGGTTGAGCACATAATCGTGAAGTTGCAGTATGTGCCTATAGAGCGATATGTTGAAGAAATTCTGACAAATTCCTTACCCAATGAAGCTTTTGAGAGGCATCGAATAGCTCTGGGAGTCCATATAGGTCCCTAAACATGAGAATGTGTTGATTTTGAACCCCCCCCCCTCTCCCTGAGGTATGGTGTGTTTTTCTCTAATGTGATAATATGCGTTCTTTCAAAAGTCTCAGACCACAGAGGAGTGACCATTGGGTTCATTGACAAGGGGGGGAAATAATAACTATTCAAGGGGAGAAAATATGGCTAAGGGAAAAAATGTATTATTCAAAGACACGGGGAGAAGCTTACAAGTGGAGCAGCGCGATAGGGGGAGAGCAACATGATAGGGGGAGTATGAGATTTAAATCTGACAATGCCCAAAGTGATTAATCAAAGAAATAGATATAACATCAGTTGAGGATCATTATAATATTATAAGTGTGGTGTTGGAATTGTGTTAGATGATATCCAGAAATCTACAATTGGTATTAGTTTGGTATCAACAATTGGTCACAAAAATAAAGTGATTCATTGATGAACATTTCATCTACTCTTGTTTCTCACACCGTGCATTTCTTGTGTGGGATTAGAGTATGTGGTGATTGAATATTTGGTTGTTATCTGAATCACAAGCGGCAAAGGATGGTAGATGATGAATGGAGACTCAGCAAGGTATCAAAGTGCAGATTATTTTTATGGGAAGAATTGTAAACAAACCCAAAGGGGGATATTGTTGGGAAAAATCCATGAATGTAACATTGCAACATTTTTTGGATGGTTTTGTTTGTTCAAAATGCAGGTTTCCATGGTGAATTGTCGAGTTCCAAATAGGTTTTTGATAATCCAAGTTGATAAAGAACTATGAAAAAGGAACAGAAGATCTGGAGGTGGTACAAAAAGAGAAGATACAAGGTGGTGTCATCAAACTATGGCAATGACATGAGTTTCATGAAGACATGAAAAATGTTGATGGTTTTTTATCGATAATGATGAGCTTCGCAAACAGAAGATATAAAGATCATTATGTTGAAGCTTTGTGGTGGCGAAACAAATGAATTGACGTAATGATCCTCGATTTTGATGAGTTTTTTGATTAGAAAATTTCCGTGGTGCTTCACGATATAGAGAGAATTTTGGCGGAAATTTTGGAGCTTTGCGATTTGAGCTAACGTGGTGTTGACATCACACAAAAGGTCTCGAGTTGGTAAAATCGTCTATAAATAGGCCTCAACCCCTCGGGAGAAGTACGCAGTTTGAAAATAAATTTTTTTTGCTCTCAAATCACGAAGGTGGTTTGTAGAGGCAGTGTGCTTCATGAAATACAAGAGTTTCACGGTGGCTAATCTTGCTCCGCAAAAGAGGTGTGTCCCACATTGGCTTGGTGAGCTTTGCGAAGGAAGTCACTTTTCAATGGATTGAGCTATGTGACGGCCTATGAATTGCAAAGGTTTGAGCTTTGTGAAGGATTGATCCCTGTGAAGTAGTGAGATCTACGAAGGTGTTTTCTTCGCGATGGCTTATTTGAGCTTCATGGAATTTGGAACTTCACAAAGTAGGGTGCTTTGTGATGTTATTTCCGATGGTTTTTTTACATCGATCAGAGGAAAATGGGTATTCATTAGTGGATGAAATTTGAACATCAATAGATAATATACATATAGTGAAGTATGCATTCATTAGTGATAATGGAGAGATCTACAGGCCTATAAACTATGAGTGGATACCTTCCATGTGTAGTGAGTAGAGGAAGATGAAGAATGTTATCCATTATACCGAAAATGATCTATAGAGAATTAAATAGGGAGTAACCTTTGGGAAAGCAGTGAGCTGACCCTAAACATTGTATTGGAAGTGATCCTGGGAATATAAGTGATTTATCCCAAATATTATTGGTTGTGAGTTTTAGTGGATTTGGAATATATGCACATTGTCGTTGTGTGCTCCATGGACGTAACCTAGTAAGGGTGAACTAGGTAAGAATATTTGTGTCTGCCTATTTGCATCCCTACATTGCATTCAAATCATCATCATCATTAGATAAATAATGGACGAATAAGATTAATTGCAACACAGAAGTGAAAACAATGTGACCCTTATAATATTGAGGTCACGATATAGTGGGGAGGAAGAATTTTAGAATATAATATCCATACCCTAATTCACCCCCCTCAAAAGATATTTAAGCCCCTTTTAGTCCTAACAACATGAAAAATGTAGTTTCTTTGTTAATGGCACGTTGGATGCTCAGTTTTATTTCAATTGGAAAATAGTCCCCCACCATTCATGAAGCCCTCAACATATATTACCATCCTTTGGTGCCTTGGAGATGTCGTTTAATGAAAATTATCACCTCCACCTCAGCTCATTCTAATGAAGATGGAAGGATGTTAAAATATTATATATTCATTTTTTTTATTATACTATTATTAAGTTCATTTATGCCCATTTTTGTGGGTTATAATGTTTAATTTTGCCTCTCTGGCAGTGTACATTTCATGGTTTCATGGTCATTTTACCTATGTATAGTTATTGAAGTTATTGTTGAATAGAAATAACTCTATAAAAGTGAGATTATATGGAATTAATTCACTTCCATATGTTTAAATGGTCCTAAATATAATTTTTTTATATGAGGGTGGTTCAATTGATAAAATATTAGTGATAATTGTCTAGTTTATTTTGGTTTTTTATATCATCATTAACTAGATTCGTTTTATTTAACATTATGTATATATATTATTCCTAAAACATGAAACAAGTAATAATATACATATTAAATTTTTTTAACCATGTTATTTTTTTTATGACAATCCTTGAAGGTGGTATGGGAAAACTAAATCTCGCCATCCCTAAAGGTGGTGAACTGACATACCACAAATGATGTTTTCATTTTTAGAATAATATGAGAAGAAAAGAGACATGATTTCGTAAATTACATTAAAATGATTGAATTAATATATATATATATATATATATTATTTTCATTATCATGATTATTTGTATAGGTGTTGTTAGGGGAAAAATAGAAGAATGGAAACTAAATGAGAAGGATTGAGAATTTTACAACCTGAATGTTGTCTCTTTGAGATCATCCTAATGAACTTGGGTATCAAATATTTGTGGAACTAGAATTTCTTAGAAATGAAGAATTGGATTTCTAAGGGAATTGGATTACATATTAACATGATATAAGGCCAAGAAGGTGTCAGGAGAATGAGTGGTGTTTATTGGGGAGGACGAGGGTGTTTTTTATTATTATATTAATTTGATTATAATTTTAGCTCAATAATTTCAATAGTATTGATTCATACAACTAAATAAAGAACCTGGTTTATTATAAATCAAAATAATGGGTTCTTACATCATCAAGGAGTTAAAAATTCATGTATTTGTTAAATAACTTAAATTAAAGTATTTCACTATTCCCCAAAAATTTAACTACTTTAGAGAAATCCCAAAAATTCAACCTTACCATTTTTCAATGTCCTTATTTCAAAAATGGAATCCATTTTATGGAATTAAGTATCTATGTATGAGAAAATTAATTTCTAAAAAACATCATTTCTTCAAAAAATACTAATTTGAACATTATAATCGACTTTTTGACCCTTTGAAAATTAATTAAGGTCTCATAAATATATATTATAATTATAATACAAAGTAATATTAATTTATGAATATGAATTTGGAAATTAAATTTTATTTTAAATCATTATTTATTTATAAATATTTAAATAGACATTTACTTTTTACAAAAACGTCAACTCTTAATTTATACTTTTTAAAAAACTTATATACTTATACCATGATATAAATATATCATATATTAAATTATTAGATACATAACTTTTATTTATACTTTAAATGATATGGTTTCTATTCAAATGGCCATAATTCTAAACCTAACTGTCAAATTTCTATTCCAACGGTTAAGATACTATTCCAATACTATAGAATGATTAATTTTTATAAATACCTCATATTTCATTCAATCTTCATTAACTTTTATTTTTTATTTTTTTATTTATAATTTAATATAAAAAATTAATATTATATTATTAAAATTATTATTTATTTCTATAACTTTGATCATGAGTGAGGCCATTCTAATGGATTGAGAAAATCAAATTTTTCGCATTTTTTGTTATCTCATATTCTTGTTATTGTCCACCATTAAAATTTATAATTATAATTGGTTTATTTGTTGAAAAAAAGATCATAATGTTTTTTTTGTTCCCTAGGTGATGTATGTGTTTTATGAAATAATTATAATATGGAACTTCTATTGATATAATTCCAGGTCATGAAAAAGTTTGCCTCAACTATGACCACTATTTGATGTTTGGTTTTCATTATAAGATTTTTCAATTTATTCAATTAAAATTCATCATTCAATTTTTCATTGCATTTAGGATTTGAGAATATTTATTTATAGGGATATATCAATATATGAAGATGTTTTTCTTATGTGTTACAATGTATATTTTTGTTTCATTGATGATGGAACAGAAATATTTTATGAATTCCATGCTTCTCATTTTCCTTGGAAATTGTTTATCCTCAAGTGAGCCTAGTATAGAACTCCAATTCATTAGGTATTGATTATGTTCTCCATAGAATTATGTTGGATGATTCCTCTTTAATTTAATCCATGTGTCATGTTTTATTTAGTGTTCTATAAAGATTATGTACCAAGGAACCTATATGAAATTTCTAAGTTTGATAACTATTTTTTATATATATTTTTTTATTTCAAAAGTTATGATAAAGATATTTTTTTATAAATAAAAGATAATTTTATTTTTGGTTAAAAATAAATATTTTTTAGAATTTTTTTCAAGGATTATAATGCTTTTTTAAAACACCTTCATTATTATGATCATGCCTCTTTGCTCACTTATAAATTGTATTATGAAAAAAAATATAGGGAGAAAAGATAATATTGATTGATTAAAAATGATTATATGACTTCATTGATTATTGTGTAAATGGGAAAATCTATTTTATGATATCATTGTTTGGAAATGTTATAACTGGTTTATTTCATCCTTATTATATGCTATTTACTGAATTTTATTTTTAATCTCACATATTGGAAAAAATTAAAAATTTTCAGAATGAGAAGGAATAATGATGATGTAAAGTGGAGAATTTGGAAAATTTTCCATGGAAAAACTTGTTTTTTTTAATTATTATATTATGAAAAAATTTATGATAATTAAAACTATTTAACTTATAATGCTTGTGTTTTTTTAGTCAGAGTTATTAATTAATTATATAGAACTATAAACTGAAAAGATATTTTGGAATGAATGAAATTAAAATCTTTTTCAAAATAGAATTATGAGATGAATATGTATGGGGTGACATACTTGATATCAAATAAAGAGTTTAGATAAAAAATAGAGGTTAGTATGTTATTTGAGAATAACCTAAAATTACTAAATAAATACAAATGTCATTACTTTATGGAGAATTACAGTTATTTTAAATAAATAAAAAATATGAATTGAATATGACATGAGTAAATATATATTACTATTTATCATCCTCATAATATTGTTTATTTTAAAGTTATTAATATACTCACACTAGATATTTTTTTAGAAAATGGCTATAAAGAACAGGAAAAAAATGTTCAATATATTTATTGATCATTTTTGTTGTTTTATGAATATGTAACCAAATGGGATAAGAATTATAGTGAAAAGAATCATGTTTATTCTTAAATATCTATTGTGGATTGCGATTCACAAACTCAACCCATGTGATAATCATAATGCACAAAATAATACAAAAAACGATTTCCAAGAAAGTTATGTTGAAATTGGTCATAAAGTTAAACCTATTCGACATACAATGTTTTATGAATGTGGGAATAATTACCATGGAAAATTTCTTAAAGGAAGATGAGAATGTTTTCTGAGTGGTTAGAGGGGTAATAAAGTAATAAACTACCTAAAAATGGAATAGTTAGGTTTAAACCATGAATAGGAGTAAAGTTATTAATAAGTTATCAATCGAATGATTTAAATGTATGGATTATAGGATTTATGAAAATAAATTTTCTAGTAGGGATTCTAAAGAAGGGGATCAAAAAGAAGACATTATATTTAGTAATTTCTAATTCCATTATGGTTGATGATGAGAATATGTGAATGAAATATAAAAGGTATCAATTATATTTTTACAATTTTTTTTATATTTAGGAATATTAGGGAATAAATCCTATTTTTTATGTAACATAAGAATTAGGTTAGAAGATGACAAATCAAGGTTTACAGATTACTAATTACTTAGAATTATTAATATGTTTATATAAATGAATTTACGTGTTATAGTGCTGTGATAAATTTATGGATGACCATAATCCTCAATCCATTAATAATCATTAGATTTTTATGTGATGGGAGTATTTGGGATACAATTATTGGTTTTTGATAAGTTTTTTTAACTATATTTAAACATTCTTATTAACATGTATTTTCAAGAAAATGTTATCTATGGAATAATGACAATTAATTTTGTTGACATGAGTTTAATGGTATTGATAACATTTAGGGTTAAAATTATCATTGATTTTTAGATAATAATGGTTAATTGGGATATGAGGGTCATTATATTATGGGAACATGTGTTTGTTCAAATACATAACCATGGGACTAAAACTTGATATGGTGAATTTGTGATTAACGTTATTTCAAAAAATGTTCTCTATTTTTGGACCCTTAAATAATTAAGATAAAATAAAATTTTCCATAAATTTGGATTTTATTTTAGGAATAAATGTTGAATTTTATTTTGGAATTATATTTCATTTTATTTTGGATCGATGGTAATTTAGGATATTTATTGAAAATATTTTCATATTATTATGATTATATTATCACGGAATCTGAATTCTTGGGTATATGAATTTATGAGTGACTAATTTTCTTTAGAGATGAATGTAAAATTAAATATTGGAATAATATATGATCAAATATTATTGATTTTTAGGTTTTGAAAATGAATTTATATTTTATGAAGTGATTTAAGGTTAGTTATTTATGGAATGATTAATTATTAACATTGGGTGTCTTTTTTTCCTTTTGAGATAAATTTGGCATTTCATATAATTTAATATTATTATAACATGTGTAAATTGGTTTTCGGTTTAGAATAATAGATAAAATCTATAAAAAACTTTCCTCCCTATATGGATCTTGTGATCCTCTAAATTCAAATTTTAGTGCTTCAATAAAAGAAAATCAATATTGAATATTACTTTCCTAAAGTAAGACATGTGATCAATGTTGCAGTTAGTTAAATAAAAACCAAAGGATGAAAGTTTCCTTAAGAAATAGAAAGTAAAAAAATTTGTATATTTTATTTTATTATATCTATTAATAGTAATGGAAAAAATTAACTATATGAATAGGATCTTGAAATAAAAATTTTGTAATTATAACTTCATTTATGAAGATTTTATGGCCTTCTTAATTTAAAAATTATTTATCATTTTTTTCGTTATATTTATCATGACCATTCTCTATCACTCTCTAATATTCATTGAATGATTTTTTCATGATGACAATACTCTCAGTTCCTGTGAAATGAGATACTTATTTGAACACCTAATAATGTTTTATGTTAGGTTATCTTTATATTTCCATTATCATATTTTCGAAATTATTTTTTATTATTTCTTTTTTCGATTTCATATTTCAATAATAGAATTTATAAATATTAAAAGGGTTCACCTTTCGTGATAATATGTTTTATCTTTTATTAATATAAATTGATACTAAATTCCTTTTCAACCTTTTATATAGTGTAAAAGGTATATTTTTAATGACACAATTTATTTAAGGGTTATAGTGTAACATCCTATGATTGTATAAATTTTTTTTCTTTAAAAAATATATTTGAAATCATCTACTATACACATCATCAAGCATAAAAAACCATGATATACTAGAATTTAAATATATATATTATTACATACTAATTTTATTGGTGGGTATGAGTAGAAATAACTATATTATTAAATATATATAGAATCTTCCCCCTAAATAATGTTAGTAAAAATATTCCTTTATTATGAATTGGTTAGTATTGATATAAAATATTTTGAACCTAAATGATCTATTTTTCAAAAAAAGGTGTCTATTGGAATAATTTATTTTAATTTAATGATTTACATATATAACTATTTATGGATTATTATAAACAAAAAATTATATTAATCATTACATTAAATTAATTACCAAACATAAAAATATTTTTATTAGCAATGTAATGAGATTAATGGATTTTTATTCTATAAAAATAATTTTTCCTTGAAATTATTTTTATTTAATTTTTGTGAAAATGATATATCAAATTTATAGAAATATAAGAAAATTTACTTTATAAAAATGTATAATTATTGAAATCATCATGTTCAAATTATCATCGATTGATGTTTTTTGATTTTTTAAATGAGTAGTGAAAATATAGATTATTATTGAAAAGTCCCTTTTCATTTCATTAATATAATAAGTTAAACTTATTTAAATTCATTAACAATATAATTAGTTCATAAATATTATTAATAATCTAAATAATATCATTTTAATCAATTTTAGGCATTATTTTTTTATTAAAACGATTTATACTTAAGAAGCTATTTTCCATATAGAACATCTTTTCATCACATTTTGGGGGTTCAATTTTAAATAATATCCATCCTATTATTTGAGTATAATTTGATAAAATATATTAAATATATGAAATCAATATAATTAATTTTAGTTAAAAACATCAACTTAATATTTAGTCCTTATAAATATTAAAAACAGTAAAAACTGATTGTCATAGAAAAGGTTGAATCTTTTTTACTAGAGTGTAGACTGAATCGATAAATGTAAAAATTATGTAAAAACATGTCCTTTATAGAGATATTAAGTCCATAACTCATTTCATATTAATAAATATTCATTTTTTGATCCATTTTGTTTGATTAATAAAATAATTAATTTTTTCTTTGTCAATAATTATATTGTTTCCCCTCCATCGTATATGAACAGATAGCCCCTCTTCTAACATATTCAAACATTAATATCATTTTAGTTCAACCAATAAAACCCCAATACCTTACTAAAATCCATCACCGCATCCTATAGAACTTATTTTTGGAATAAAAACATCCTTAGAGAGATTAAGATGTAAATACAAAGAAAGTTGTCTGAAGAAAAGCAATATTTCCTAACTGAGGGTTTTTTATTTTTTCTACCTATAACTCCCTCAAAAATATTCTCAAATTGTATTATAATAAAATAATAATATATAATATAGTGATATTGTAAATACCCCGACCCCATTTTCCTAGAGCCAATTCCTTACTTCATTACATTGGTATAAAATAGGAATTCGTATCCTGAAGAACCAAATTATTTAATAGTTTTGGAAAACTAGATAAAAAATATGTTTTAAATTACATCTTTTAAATGAAATGAAATATATAAATTCCATTTGAAACATTCATCACTCCACGATTATCCATGCAAGTCATTCATAATATTCACCTTTGCATGTTGAGGAAAATAAAAAATAAGAAAGTGGTGATCTTAGGCACTTAGTTGGGATATGTAACACAATGAAAGATATCATATGCATAAACAATAATTTTAAGTGAATTAATAACAACTCAGTTCCTTACAACATGATCTTGAGCATAAAATGGAAGGAAGAAAATATGATTAAATAATTCCATAATAAAACAGAACCATGGATATTATACGAGTCAAATAATCACATGGACAATCTAATATTGTTTCCCTAATGTAGGAATGCATAATATTGGACATCATAAACATATCATCGAGGACTCATCCAAGACACCATACATAATGGGTAAAAACCTAGTATAGTTTGTCTCATGAGACATACTGATGCATCAAGGGGATATAGTGGGCCCCACCGATCACATGCTACATTCAATGAATTCTTTATATGAATGGAAAAAACATAAGAAATATATACATATGAAACATAAATAACTTTCCCCAACATATAAATATAGTCAACAACCATTATGATTTGTATGGTGAATGGTATCAAGATATTACATCAACAGTGAAAAAAACCATAAACTATTTAATAGAATATGGTGGATGATAAAAATTATACATAAACCTCAATCATGAATAAAACTCAATAGAGGTTTTGAAATTGATGTAAATACTCTAACAATATCATCGATGAGTTCTTGAGAGAACTACATTTTTTACATTGAAAAAAAGAGTTCCTTTAGAAAATTAGTTTTATTTGTCATCATTTTCTGTATAAAATTAGATATAAAATAATATAGTTTCAATGATTTTTTTTCTTAATTTTATAGAAATAATGGTATCTTAAAATATATTATGTATTGTACTAGAAAATGGTTGTGAAATTGAGACATTCCCATTAACCATGCTTCTGTAATGGGAAGAAATGAAAAGGAAACCCTATAAAACATTTATACTCTCTAAAAAGAATGATGAACTACTCTTGATATTTTATTTTAGAGCATATCTACATATAATTTATAATAATTATATAAAATTAATGATGAATTAGATTGGTGTATAGAGGAGGAAATCCTAACCCGAATGAAAATGGAGGTTCAGAAAGAAAACTCTTACCTTATGTTCGTTTGTGTTATAAATATTACCATAATGTCCCAGATAATCAAATTAAATCAAATAATTAAATAATTAATAACATTTTCTACATGAATTAAATTCAATATAGATTTATTAAGTTTATTTATGGCCTTATGGTTTAGTTATAGAGATTAATTTCATCGTTCGGGGGAATTCGTTGTCCTGGTTTTCATGATCAGATCACTTGTTTATAAGTAATGGAGTTCATGTAAAAATATGTACAATTACCCAAAATTTGAATTATATGTTGTTGATGAAAATCCAGTATTTTAAATGGTTATATAAAACATTTTTTTCTTTGGTATGAGCATAAATCATTAGATAAAACATTTAGTGATAATCATTTAGATTATTACGGTGGTTAATGATCATAACAAACATATTTTCTTATCATTTAGTATGATGTAAATATGTTACATCTAGAACATAAAAATGGTTATACTAAAAATGTTACAATATATTACAACCATTAAATTTTTTTTATAAACAACCTTGAAGATGGTTGATGTGGCTTATTTTTTTTTTGCAATTTTCCACATCTTTTATTTTCTTTACTGTACTTTATGTGTAAAAATAATGTATTTTAATTAATAATTAAAAAATGTTGTCACTTTACTACATTACTGATTAAAATAATATTTTATTTAAATCATGTATTTTAGTTACTCTTTTTGTATGTTTCAATAATGTAGAATTTAGTTCATTCATTCTCCTTCATCATTTTGTTATTTTTTTAAATTTTTTCTTTCAGATTTTAGTTATTTTTATCCTTTCATTTAATTTTATTTAAAAAAAAATTATTATTCTATTAAATATTTAATTTAAATTAATATTCTATAAATAAATAAAAAATTTACTTTACTTTATTGTTCTTTAAATAATTCAATTAGTTTTCACAATTTAATTCTACTCATTTTATACATTTATTTAATTCATTAATTTCATTAATTCCTCTAATTAATTAATTATATAATTAATTGAATCAAATGAATTGATTTTTTTATATTTTAAATAAATTTGTCTATAAATATTTTTTAATCTTAAATAAATTCTTTCTTTAGAATAATATGTAATTAAATTTATTTTTTTTCACTTTGTTTAATTTTTATTTAGTCCTTAATTTTCTTTATTAATTAAATGGTTTAATTTTTTTATTGGTTTTTCTAAGTCACTGTTGGGCCATACCACTGTCACCGCCTGCCTCACATGACCATTGACTCAAACAATTTGACGATAAATCATTATGTCATGACCAACCGCCATCAATGTCTCCCCATCCCACCTATATCTCACTGATACATCCACCCCCAATGTTGTGTCCTATCTCACCGTTGGACCAACCGAACACCACTCAAAGTTTCCCTCGCATTAGTGACTCGTGCTGTAATGGTGACTCGCAGCACCTCCTCCCACTATTCCTACCCATATCACTGTCACCGCTCATCGACTAACGACCACTCAAGTCACATTTCTCCACCCACACACTGTAACTGATCCTCTTCTGTCCCACTACTAATATCTCACAATCGTCCTCCATCCACTCCCATCACCCCTCCATTCCAGAGCAGGAAACAAATACATGCACGTCACCAAAATATCTTATCAAATAAGACCACTGAAGATCCACAGAATGGTAGCATTTAACCAAAAGGAAGAATATGTTGGTTTGAACAAATCCAATTGATTATTCAAAATTTTCAATAAAGGATAACCGAAGAAATACATTGCACGGTCTCCAATCGGCCAAACCATTTACAATATTCCCCTCTGTAACTAAAGCCACCAACTGATCCACCCCTTTCAATATCACCGTCTACAGTCATGAACTGCCATACATGGAAATTTGAGCCACACCCAATCTGCGATATCCTCCACTTGAACTGCCGCACATATCTTCTCTTCCTATCCCCATTCCCTCTCAGGTTGTGATGTTGTGCCCTGTAACCCCCTTATGTGGTCTGACCCCCCTACCATATATCTATGTAATATACATAAGAATAATAAATGTAGTACTCATAATAAAATAAATATTAAGTATATCTAAATTTACTAATACATTAGATTATATAATTATTTTAATTAATTTTTTTAATTAAATTTATATTTATATAATAGTTTTGATAGAAATTGGTTTATGTAAAGTTTTTAATAAAATATTTATTTACGTTCACTTGTATTAAGTCATTATTTTATTTCATTTGTTGCTGTTATTTGGGGGTGATCATGCAAGATGGTGGGAGTTTTTTCATTTTCAGTTTATATGATTTTTATTCAGGGACCATTGAGCAGGAAGTGGCTCATGAAGGTGTCACATAGAGGCTCTCTAAGAGAGGTATGAGTGTTAAAGAGATTCAAGAGAGTTCTACATTCTTTAAAAAATAGTAGATTTATTTAGAACGAACATCGAACAATTCTAGACTTCCTCTACATCACATCCCTAAGTATATTACACAACCAATTCCTATGAGTAGTGGATTAGAGTATATCACCAACACCCTTTCAGAATAAAAGGGTGGGAGATTCGATCACACCATTGAAAAACAACCCGTCATCATCATTAGATATCAAAACACTTAGATATTGGAGAACTTATTTTGATCATGCAAACAAAAGAACACTTTTCTACTTCGTTATATTTTTTCATTTTTTATAAAGCATGAACATTTTCTATTCTAATTTTTTTGATATGTTGGACTCTCTCATAATGCTCGACTAAACATCTTTGGGGGAATTTAATAATTCGTTTAAACATGTTTCTCTCTTATTTATGCACGATACATCAACTAGATCTCATCTCTATCATTTTCAAGATAGTAATAATTTTAAAAATATGAAGAATCAGTGATAAATGAACATGATTGAATCTAAATGATAAGAATCATTAATCATATGATAATGTTGAAAGGTGAATCATGATTAAAAGAGAGAGGAGATACTGAGTTCAACCGACATTTAAAAATCAGTGATTTTCCTATTGGATATTAGATGGTGATCAAGTGGCTTCTGTAGTTAAAAAATCATATAAGTCACTTTGTCACTAGTTATCCAGATGAAAAAATTTTCTAGATACCTTAAATCAGATCCAAAAAGTGCTAATTATATGCACATGAACAGGGGGAATCTGGTATTGAAGTTGGTCAGTGTAATTTCTCCTTCCCACCTTTCGGTTAATCACATTGTATTTATATCATTATTGTTTGCCTCCACTAATTCAATCTCACATTCACACACAATTTCATTCACTTCATAATTACATCATCACCATCACTGTAATTTTTTGTATGTTTTTGTTAATTTTTTGTCTTTGATAATTCATTAAGCACAAAATTAGTAACATTTATTGGTTTTTTTTGTTTTTTTATGGTACATTAAGCAAAAACAATTAGTCATTCCTTACAAATTCCTAATTTTCCTAGGATTTGATATTTTTCTCACCCAATAACCAAACTCCTTGCATCTTTGAAAAATGTAGGCCATTAGAAACCATCCTATAAATCCTTTTAAGATGTTGTCTATCATCCATGGTGTCCACACAAATGTAATGGAGGGAAACTCTCATGTATGTGAAAAATCTCTTCCTCATCCACATATCTCCTTAAAATACCATCTTCAGACCTCTTAAAGAGAAAAGTGTCATCCCAAAAATAATATTTCTATTAGAAATTGACCATGTTTCATTAGTTATGTGAGTGGTCCTCAGGCATGACACCACCATCCATAAACTCAACAAAGGAAAATTATTGGAGAAGTCCAGTGCTTCATATGAATAAAACCTCATCAACTCAATTCTTGGTTTAATTTTTTCTTGAACATAAAATTTTTTAATCTGAAGTTCACTTTCTGAAAATATAGGTATTAGAGAGAGGTAATTAATTGGTGTTGAAAAATAGGATATTTGGACTGAATTCTAATTGCAATGCTCACATGGTAAGGGGAGTGTTTTTCTTCTTTTCCCATATTTTATTATTCTACTCATATTATCTTCCTTCTATAAATTGTTAATTGTGGGGGATTCCATTGATTTATTGTGAAAGATATGACTTTGTTTCCTATATAGGTTGATAGATGATTCAATCTACTATGTTGCAATCATAGTTGAATTGAATAGTTAAATCTGCTTGCGCCATAGTAGTCACTTGGATTATCCTACTTTGGTATACACATTTCATTTCATGTTGTTTCTTTGAACTCCAAAAAAACACCCTTTTTCTTTCTTTGGTTTATGTGCCTTTTTTTCTTTTAATTGTGGTGTTACATACATTCTTTTTGAACTTTATTGAACCACTCAAAACCTGTTTTAAATATATTCATATGGTCTCCCACCTTAGGAATCAACATTGGGGACAACATTGATATTTATGTGTGGGGAATATGGTTAATTATTTTCGTCATTTCAAATTCTATTGGACATATCAAATTCCCCCTATAAATTTGAAAACAAAATTTTCAATTGTTTTTCAATTGTTTTTAAATTTTCTAACTCATCGCCATTTACCTTCATTTACTAGTTTTCTGACCTTCCACACCTAGTGGTAATTCATTTCACACATCCAACCTGATGCACTCTTTTACATTATTTGGCATCTCAATTCCTACATTCATTGTGGATTATTTATTGATGGATGTTGGGGCATGTGATTATTCATAAAATATTGAAAATGAGTGATTGCTAAGTGGGATTTCCCACAATATTTATGGATTTTCTATTAAGGAATAGAGGAAAAGAGTGTGATAGGATATTGGTTTTTTAATTAGATCCAAGACATTAGGTAACTATACATTTTCATCGGAACCTAGGGAAATCAATTTTTATTAAAAAAATATTTTATCACTTTAGGAAGTCATCTCAAGTGATAATTATTTATATCTTTCTTGACATGAGTAAAATTGGAAAATGGGATCCCATGGTGAGTCTCTGAGACAAAGTGAATTTTTTTCATTTCATTGAATAAATAAAATCCAATTTTAGTTTGAATAAGTTATTTACATTGTTCTCTAAACATGGAATATTGCTAGGAAATAATAGAATAAAGTACCCTTGGTAGACATGAACTCATTTAGGTGAGTTTAATTTTGAGCCCAAATGAATAAAGAAACAATTGACATAATTAAAATTCATTTGAGTTGAATCAATAATGAAATCAAATAATTGTACTTTAATTTTGTAACCTAGGATAAATTGGGAATTAATTGTCCCTTTTGTTAATGTTTTATTCCATTTGATCTATCCTGTCACCACTCCTTTAATTAGAACTGGAATTGAGATTTAAGTAGGATAGTTAGTGATTCCATATTGGAGGCATTTCATTCTTGATAGTGGATGAATATATGTTGCCTTTAAATTTAAGTAGGAATTAAAATTTAGGTTGTACACTATATCTTTCTATTTTTGAATGCATTCCTGAATAGCATAATTTTTTCATCCCCTCCAGTTTATTAAAGTCATGACATACACTTTTTTACTCTATGACACAAACCAAAAATGATATTTTATAAAATTCAAAAGTGTGTACTTGTTTATGGAAAAACAAATATTTATGTGTGGGATAATTATAAGGATCATTATATTGGATATTTCAAATTATATTGGTCATTTTAAATCCCCCCTTGATGTTTTATTTTAAAAAATGTTCATTTTTATATTTTGTTTTCAAAAGATCTGACTCACTGCCAACATTCTGGATTTTCTATTTTCTGACCTTCCTCACTTAAGAGTGATTCATTTTACACATCCACCATGCTTCTCTCTTTGAAATCAGTTGGAATCTAAATTCCTTTATGTCTTGTGTATTATTAATTGAAATATTCTGAGGGTTTTACATAGTTTGAAACTAATGAGGATGAGTGATTGATGAGTGGAATTGTTCAAAGTCATTATGGATTTTATGTTTACGAAATTAGGAATGGAGTGTGATAGGATAGTTTTTTAGAACTAATATCAGGACATTAGGTAAATTGAAATTTTCATTGGATCATAGGGGACTCGCTTTTTAAAGAAATATTTAATATCTTTTGGAAGTCAACTCAACTAATAATTATTTAATCCTTTTGTAGCTAGATTAAAATTGGAAAATTGTATCCTATGGTGAGTCTCTGAGAGAAGGTGAACTGGGTACATTTCTGTGAATAAATAAATTTTGATTTGAATTTGAATAAGTGTTATGGATTGTGTTGTGCATATTGAATATGGCTAGAAAAATTATAATGCAGTTCCCTTGTCAAAAATGAACTCATTCAAGTGTGATGAATTTTGAACCCAAATGAAGAAGGGTAAAATTAACATAATAAAAAACAATTGACTTGAATCAATAAAGTGCTAAAATAAATGGACATTAATTTTTGGAACTTAGGATAATGTGACTATTAAATGTGCATTTGGTTGAGGTTTTAATTCCATTTGATCTAACATGTCACCACTGCTTGAATTTGAGAATGAATTGAGATTGATGTAGTATAGATAGTGATTCCATATAAGAGGCATGAAATTCCAGATAGTGGATGATTTTATGCTGCCTTTGAATTTATTTGGGTGTATGAACATAGGATGAACCCTTTTCCTTTCAATTTTTGAATACATTTTTAAAAAGTCTCATCGGTTCTTCTCCTATGATATTTTATAGTCATGACATGATCTCTTTGAAGACAATGTCACAAAACATACTTGATGTTTTTAAAATCCCAAATCATGTACTTGTTTTAGGGAAAAAAACATTTATGTGTGGGGGAGTTTGATGTGGCTCATTTAAAGTACAAATTTCCCCATATTTTATTTTTTTTAGTGTACTTTAGTTGTCAAAATAATTTAATTTAATTAATAATTAATACATGTTTTCTATTTATGTATTTTTGCATAAAATAATCATTTTTTGAGAAAATCGTGTATTTTAGTTACTATTAATTCCTTTTTATATAATTTTCCAATTAATTTATTCATTCTGCTTTAATATTTTTTATGATTTTTGTTATTATTTTAATTTTTTTATTCTTTTATTCTTTTATTATTTTTTTATAAACATAATTATTCTATTAATTCTTTATTTTAATTAATTATTCTATAAACAAATAAATTGTTCATTTTAGTTTTTAGTTATTTAATTAATTAATTTTTTGTTATCAATTTAATTCTATTCATTTAATATATTTATTTAAATATTTAATTTCAGTAATTTATTTCATTAATAAATTAGTAAATTAATTAAGGTAATTTTTTTAAAATATTTTGATTATTATAAATTTATTTGTTTTTAAATAAATTTTATTCTTAAATAATTTTTTCCTTCAGAACTAATTTTTTTAATCATTGATTAATTGTTAGTAATTTGTTAATTTAATTTGTTAATTTAATTTTTCAATTTATTTTTTTTGTTGTGTAGGTGTTTCTGAGTCACGGTTGGGATAACCCACCATCACTGCCAACCTCACGTGAATGGTGAATCAAACGAGTCATTGTTCCTCTTCGCCGCCCACTTCTCTTATGATGGTGACTCATTGAGTCACTGCCAGCCATCTCTAATGGCTCCCCATCCCACCTTCATCTCACTGCTACATCCACCCCTAACAGTGTGTCTTGTCTCACCATTGGACCGACCTAACCCTATTCAATGTTTGCCTTGAAATGGTGACTCATGTTGCAACTTTGACTCACCGCACCCACTCCCACCGTTCCTACCCATATTATTGTCACCACTAATCTATGAACGGTGACTCGAGTCACCATTATCCATCCACCCATTGTAACCATTATCCATCCAGTGACAGTCACCGCTCCTCCACTCTCCCACCACTACTATCTCACCATCATCCTTCATCCATCCCTATTGCGTCTCCATTCCACAGTAGAAAAAAAATACACACACAACAACAAAATCACTTTTCAAATATCCCGATTTCATATCCATAAAATCACAAAATTTTACTGAAAGGAAGAACATATATTTTTGAACAAATCAAAATCATTATTCAAAAATTTCAATCAAACACAACCAAAGATATCTCTCACATGGTCACCCAACATCTGAACTACCGACAAACTTCCCCTCTGCCACTATTGTCTCTAGCCGAAGCTCCCTTTATCATGCTACTGTCTGTAGTCACGAAATACCTCTCATTGAGATATGAGCCACACCCAATAAGCATTATCATCCCCTTGAACCACTACCCTTGTTGAACCCATGCCACCCGACCCCAATATCTGATCATATGCTCCATCTATCCCTTTTTCCTCTAATGATGCGATGTCACGGACATCTACCCCTTTATTATTTCCTATCATCCAACCTTCCATCACTCCTCCCTTACCCTCTCCTGACCTGATCTATCCTCCTCCAACACCAAATATTTTTTATTTTATTTTTCCTATCATATAATATAAATAATAATAATAACACAATAAAAATAATAATGATAATAATATTGAATATATTTATATCTGTTTAATATAATATATAATTGATAATTAGTATGACTATTATAATATAATAATAACACTAGTCTAATTAATTTAAATAGATTTCTATATTAAGTGTGTGTGTGTATATATAATATATGTATATAAAAATATTATTATGTAAAATTTAAAATTAACTAAAAAATACAATCAGTAATATAATTATATTTTTTTCTGTATTTTAGTAATAATAAAATTATATTAATTATATTTTTATATTTTAATTGTATTTAATTTGTGATGTCTTTTTTCCCTTTTCTAACAGGATTGGGCAGGAGGTGATCATGTGCAGGATATTCCAGATTGATTTTTGGAAAAATCAAAGGATTTAGGGGTCGTTGCAAGAGGCGAAGTACACTCATTGGGATTTCAAGGAAAATCTCATTACATGTACATGAATGTGCACCACATGGATCTAATAAATTTTAGGTACTCATTTTTTTCAGTTTCATTCATTGAATATGAGGAGAAACTACTTCTCTCTGGCCAGGGTGGGGGGAGGCACTCTAGGATCTGTGACATTCTATACCACTTATTCAAACCAGATGGGGGATCTTCTTTGACATCGAAGATGGGACCCTTCACCTACACCACCATCCATCATTCATATCGCTATTTTAGTTTTCATTTTCATGTTTTATAGAACATACATACATTATGATTCATGTTTTTCCATGTGAATTATTAGGTTGTTATAATTATGATGTTTCTATCATTCTTCATCATCTTTTTTTTCATGATACATAATATCTATAAATGGAGAAATAATTTTTGAGGCTTGATCCAGGTTATGAAACCTGACGCCACCTGAAGATCCATACATCATCGTGATCACTATTTTCTTATTTGCCTTAATAGATCATGGATGTGAATTGGGGTGTGCCTGAGTTCATTCTTTCACTGGATCAGTGTAACAGCCCGAGATTTTATGAAAACTATTCTTTTTAATTTTATTAATGTCTTGTGTTGTACGCTACACCAAAAGGAGCTTGCACAACATGTATCCTTGACTTGCCTTGCATCACACGCAATCACAACCTTCCTCGATAGCGTGTGTAGTACGCAATACCGAGTTTCACTAAACAACGATATGCTATTAAAATATTATTAAAACTAGCCGTTATGAATAGTAATAACCACTTTTTGAAATTTTATAAATTTTATTTTTCAAAATGGACTTCATTTTTGGATTTGGAATACCGAAATTAGCCTAGGGTGAAATTTTGGTATTTTTCTGAAAACTTTCAATTTTTGATGAATAGTGAAACCACTAAGTGGTAGGTTAAAAACTGAATTTTGCATAAAACTTAATTTTACCACTTCTGTGAATGGAATTTCGAAAATCCGAGAGACACGGTTAATATCAAGGACTAAAATGTGGTTCAATGACATGAAAATAATTTTTGGTGAATAGTAACTTTTTACTTTTTTTACCGCAGTTAATAGTAAATAGGGTAACTAAGGGTAAATATGATATTACTATTACCCTAACACATTTCCTAATTCTATTGGAAAAGTGTAATTCGACCAAAAACAATCTTAGGAATAAAATATGACCATTTAGGCCCACTTGGATTAGATTAGGACATTTATTATTAATTTATTTAAAGAAGGGTTAAAATAGTTAAAATCAAAGTTTAATAAGTAAATCATTTTTAATATGGGGTTATACATAAGATAAATTCGATTGTAAATATTCATTAGAAAGCTACAAAGATTTCCTACAACATGGTATTTTATTTGTAATTTTTAGACATCAAATAATTTAATTTATTTATGACACAACGATGATGCAGTAATTATCTTATTAATGAAATATTGACATAATTGATGTTATAAGCACCAAAATAAATGTAATTTGAGATTTTTTATGAATTAAACTAATTTTATAGGTTACTATGATATATTAATGTTGATTTAATCAACTTGGTTCGAACATATAATTCTGTTATGACTTTCACAAAAATCATATATCAAATAGTGTCAAAATTGACACAAAATAGTTTTTAAATCAAATATTATATTATTAATTGTTATTTTATTCCTAAAAATCTAAGGTTCGGCCAAATGACTTAGATAAGGATATATTTATTAATAATATACAATTTGGGGTTCGTTTGGCATGTTATAGTAAGTGTATTAACCATATAGTGAAAGAAAACAAAAAGACACGGTAAAAGTTAAATTATTTAACTTAGAGTTAAATCTAATTGATAAGGTTAAAATAATAACCTAAACTTGTCTAAATCCTATTGGTTGATAGGATTTCTACCCATCCCCACTTTAGCTTCTAAATAAGACCATTTGGAATCATTATAAACCGATTTTGACATTAATATAAAATAATATGTTGAGGTATTTCTAAGGTGCCCCTCTCCTCCCTTATAAAAGGACACCTCCTCCCCCTCCTCCTCACACCAATTTGAGCACTCAAGCTCGGCCAACCCCTGCCAAAATCTCTTCTCCACTTCCCTAGAAACATCCTAGAGGTTCTGGTCTTCCTCAAAGACCAATTTTAGTGCCCTAAGAGGAGGTCTCAAAGAGGCGCTTCAAAGAAGAGGAGGTTCGGACACTTACAAAGCAAGTCGGACATAAGGTAAGGGAAATATCACAATCTCATTTATATCTGAGATTGTTTATTCGTAAGTATTTACTGGGGTGTATTTTATCATCCACATCCATGTTTCATCAATATGTAATATTATTTCCATCCACCTACAATTGTTTAAATCCATTTTTACCCTTCGGTGAGTTTTTAGTAATATCTATGAAAGGAATCTTTTGTCGTACGAGGTACTTTTTGACTTTTCCGACAAAAGTACGAAGAATGTTTTTTTAACTTATACGGCATGAATGGATTTTTAAAACATTAAATCCAAGAAGCTTCCTTTACAAGTTTTCAAGTTTATTTTTAATCAACTTCTTTTATTTTAAAGTCGTATGACATGTTATGAAAGGAAAAATGTTTTTGAAGAAGAAATGATATTTTCCTCAAGAATGGAGTTCAAGTGTTTTATCAAAATTATTTTCCAGCTAAGATAATAAAGGGTTATGTTTTTATCCCTATTATTACATTGATTTGATCATGTTGTGATGGAATTATTTTTATGAATTCCTTTATCTTATATGAATTGATTTATGATGTCATGATGTTTCAAGAATCCCATTTTTGTTACATGTGTTATGCGATGATGTATGATTATGTGGAACACATAAGAAAGGATTCATTATAAGATGGGTGGGACCTATATCTCCCTCCAATGCATTGGGTAAAGATTTTATATCTCATGAGATAGACATGGCTGGAACGGAAGGTTATTTCGGTTCAGTGATACAGGACTGAAACGAGGAGTGAACTCGGTTCAGAAAGGGACTTTGTCCACTAAGATAGTCTTGGCAATGAGTCATGACTAACAAGAAATGATTTTCCATGATTATGTGTGCATGCCACAAACTTTCAAGTTTCATGTTATGATTATGGGGATCTTATTTTCACTTCTATGATTTATCCCATGTTATGATATTATGATCTCTTTTGCAGGTTAAAATTTCCAAAAGATATGTTTTTATGTATATGATGTGATTGATATTTCTTTTGTTTACCCTTACTGAGCATTTGAACTCACCCTTTTATGTTTTATTTTCCCCAGGATATAAAGAAAGGTTTTAGGTAAAAAAAATGGAAGATCTTTATGGGAGATATTGAAGAACTTTCACCACGATTAGAAGATTACGTTCCGAGTTTCCAAAGACACTAAACTATTACGATCCTTTAGTGTGTGTTTTTGTTATGTACTAAGTATTCCGCAAAAGTAATGTAATTTCCATGTACGTCAGGCTTCGGGTCTCTACAATCAGTTTCTATATTCTTGAATCATATCTTCTACCCTTCTAATATCAGCATCTCAAATAGATAAATTGAGATAGGATATACAGTTTGATGTACTCAATAGGCTCATTCTGAAAGGTGAAATCATGTCCAGAATGAGTCGGCTGAGGGAATTAGTCTTAAATTTGGGGAACGGTCGAGCACCAAAGACTTTTGTTATTGGATTATTTATTGTATATGTGATATAGATATGTGATTTGATCCATAATTAGTATATTGAATTGGTTGATTGTTATTGATTCATTTCTTAAATTTATTGATTATAAGGAATCAAGGGTGAATTTCCAAATATTGTTTCTTGTTCATAGTGTCTATTTTTTCGGTGTCTTGGGTATTTTATTTATTTTTTGTTTTTTTCTCTATGGTTATTTGTTTAGACTTTGGTTCTTTTATTATTTCTTATCACTTACTATTTTTCTCCACACTTTTTTCTTTTTTATGTTTTCAAAATAATAATAAAACACAAAAATATTTTCAAAGTGACAAGATAATAATTCGACACTACTTCATTGAGAGAAATCCCTAAGGTTTAACATTTTTCAATATCTTGGGTTTTATAATTTCAAACATGACTGTCCTTATCATAAGGAAAATTTCAACGATTATTGGAAATATTGAATAAATACATCTTTGACTATGGAAAATATACCAAATATATTTTGAAATTATGAACGGAACATCCTCAAAACACCTGAAATTGACATAAATGATTAAGAAAATTAAATATTTATTTAAAATAAACTAAATAAATTTCTTGATGAGAAGGGTAAAAAGATAATTTTTTAGAAAAAATTAATTCATTTATTAATGTTTATTATACATAATATAAATAATGTACAAGAAGAGTCTCACTCAAAGAAGTGGAACGTTTACTTCTAAAAATTAATTTTAATTTTTTAATGATTTAATTAAGAAATATTTTTATTCAATGAAATTATTCATAAAATTATTTTACAAAAAAATTTATATGGATGTAAAATAATTATAAATGACAATTTTATGTCACTTTTTTTACTTAATTTCAATTGCATTTTAAAGGACTATTTTTTCTTATTTCAAATGGAATGCTTTTCCATTCTTTATAAAAGACATAATGAATGTTTTATTTTAATTTATACACCATAAATAACATTTATTTCCTCCATAATCGCTATATGAAATTTGGATTGCTTTATATGATTTTGTTTTTTCAAGAAAATACCCACATTCCCATTTTTTGGGTATATTAGTTTTGGAAATATGGGTTTGAAGGAAAGGGATATATCTATATCAAAAAATTGTTTTATTATGGGATAAAATGTATACTTTATGATTTTGATAATTTAAATTAAATATATTATGTGTTTGATTCATGTTATGGTTCTTAGGCATTTATTAATATCATGTGATCCAAATATAGCTCTCCAATTCATTAGGTAATAACTATGATCTAAATATAATAATGTTTGAATTTAACCATATAGGTTATTCCGCTTGTATGGGTTCTTATAAGGGTTAAATGAAGAAGATTTCCAAAGGTTCCCATTTTAAATTTCCATTCTTTTTTATGATTTTTCAAATAAATATATTAATCTCAAAATGAAATTTATTGATATTTCATATCAAGGGAATTTATATTCTATCATTTCTGAAAAAAAGGATGTTTTTAATAAATGTTTTCATGGGTTTTACGAATGTATAAGAAACCCTCGTGATTATGACATTCAAATTATGTTTAAATTTAATATTTTTTTGGGAAAAAATTTATAGTAAAGATGATATCAGGTGTATTTTAATTATTCTTGTATATCAATGTTTATTTTGTTAAAGGACAGATCTTTTTTATGATCTCTTGGTATTGAAAAATATTAACTATTTTATTTCGTTATTTTCATAATTCCCTTACTGAGATATTTTTTCTCATCCCACATTTTCAAATATTTATCAAATGTTTGGAGGATGAGTAGGAACTATAATGATGTCACATCGAAAATATTGAATATTTTTCATGAAAATAAAAATGTTTCATTTTTAATATATTATACTGTGAAGAAAATATACTGAGTAGAAGTGTTCAAATTGTAATGTATGAGTTTTGATACCTTATGCTAATGAACTAATTGTCTAGAACTCCAAACCTCCAAATATCGTTGGTAATGAATGAAAATAAATTCATACTTAAAATTTAAATTATGGTTTGAATAAGTACTATGTCAATAGAATGTTATGATATCACATGATGTGTATTGAGAAGATGAAATTCTGACATACAATGAAATGTTTGACATTAATGAGTGATTTGGAAATCATTTACTGTGTTTAAATGAATATTGATTCCTACACTGATCCCATCCTTAGTAAGATTTGAGGATTAGTTAAAAACACAAATATTATGTTATAAATTCACTAAGTCAATTTTTATGGGTAGTGGATCTGTGAAAGAATAATTGTAGATTTGGGTGTCAAATTAGAAATAGTTAATTTTTGGTATGTTTATTGGAAAATGACCCTAACCATGTTGTGCATGAGCTATAATGGGATAATCCTTATCTATGAGAGGGATCATATTTGATGCACCAAATTTAGAAGTTAAATTAAATTGAAAAATTATACATTGTTTTGATCCCTTTTTATTTCATTGACAATAGGGGAATTATTCTAAAAAAATTATTTGATATTATATGCCAAATAAAAAGGGAAATATTATAAGAACTCATATAGGTTGTGTGGCATTTTTCTTAAAATGAGATGTTGATTACAAGGTTTGGTGTCTACAATATGGGAAGATGGAATTGTTGAAAAATGTATAACTCATCAGGTGGGAGAATTTATGAGGAAAACTAGAAGTGATGATCATTGGGTTATATGCAAAAGTGTGAAACATGAAAAAAAAATGTATACCATGTTGTGGTTTTGGTCATGTTTGTGTATTTGGAGGAGGACATATGCACCATGTATGTGTGTAAGGAGTGTATATGTTGATGATTCCCAACCCTGGCATGTTAAAATTGACCATTTCTATAGTATTACCCATGTTGGTGTTCTAAAATATATGTTCAATATGGTAAAGCTCATTATACATGTGGTGGGTTACATAATAAATACCATTATCGGAATGGTGAATATTAAATAATTTTATTGTGTTGATTGAGGGATAGAAGGTTCTTCACTCTATCATGGGTAGAAATAGATGACTACTCTTGTGATTTTCGGTATGTTGGAGTCAATATGAACAATGTTTTTTCACAATACCATGTTTAAACACATGTCCATAAATGAAATTTTAGAATTCAAGATTCACATTTATGATTATATATATTGATTATCTTCCATGATGTAGGTGGTGAATTTTTTAAAAGAGTCTCATAGTAGTTGGCACAATGTGTTTTTAGTAAATGGAAAATAAGTAATAGATGAAGGTGTTAGAAATTTCCATTGGAAATTAAATTATGAAATATTTATTATGACCAAATTTATTTGAAGTGTTCCAGTTATTATGAGATGTAATTATAGATCCGATTTGATGAATGTTTGAAGAATCACTATTCATAAATGATTCTGCTTAAAAACTGCTTCACAATTTTTCCCATCTCATATACTCATCTATTTTAATTGAGAATAAATTTTTGCAACTCTTAAATAACTTTTTCAGAATTTATTTTAGTTATCTCAAGAGCTAGATCGTTAAGGATATTAGTGAAAAATGAATCCCAAATTAAGCATTAAAATTTATACACCATTTAAAATAATTTTATTGATCGGATAGTATCTCGTAAATGTATTTTACCAATGATGTTAAATTTATTTAATATATAATTAAAAACACGTATACAAATTCATTTAAACAAGATAAATATATTATTTTCAATGTTTTTCAGTTTGAAACATATCTCAATTTTTAAATCAAATTCATTAGTCTATTTTGATATTTGTTAATGATGAGACCAAATCCCATTAATGGTAATTCCAAACATGCTGATATTATTTGGATTTGGAAAACATAAATGAAATTTTCAATTTCTATAGCCAAGTGACATTTTTCCATTACAATGGTTATAAATGTTGGGAAATATGATACATTAGAAATTAGATAGTATTATTTTCCAGAAATGGTTTTAGTAGTAATTAGGAAATAAATACCTCATAATGTATCTAATGAATCTAAAATTTTGAGGGATAAAAAAATAGGAATAGAAGAACAAGTTTCATGAATATTATCATCATAGAATTGAAAATTTACAATCACGAACATAAAAAACATTCAAATTAAATATTTGGTCTAAACAAATAATGAACATTTATTTCATGATTTTTGTTATGAGATTTCATTTTTTAATTAGATTTTATGGAATAGATTGTCCAATCTATAAATTTATTCAAATACTTGAGGAAATGGGGACTAAGACATTTAATTGATGTAATGTTCGGGTGTTATAAATATTTCTATGGACATCCTGGAGGAGAGTATTTGGACAACTAAAACATTGATGAACATTGAAGGTCCAATTTTAAATTAATCTCAGAGATAAACACATAGAATTCATTAAAAATTTTGATAAGTAAGATTATTTTTTTTCAGAATACACATGGATGATTTTCAATGGTTTATTAGTGGAATTATTTTTATGGAGAATGTAGTGTTCATTGAACCCTATCTACACTTGAAGAATTTAAGTTGTGAAAGAGGTGATATTTTATTTGGACTATAAAACAACATATGTAATTACATCCTAGATGGTCAGTGATAATAAAATAGAACCCTATGGGAAGTGAACATGAGGTTGTAGTGATACATCTTGATTACTGTATGGTAGAGACCCCACACATAAAAATGGATTGACCTATGGAAAAAGTGACTTCACCGAAATCTCTAGAGTCCCATGTGCATATGCATATTTCAAAGAATAATCTATTCATTGTCCCATAATGGTGAGAAAAGAAAACATTATATATCCCTTTAATTTATAACTTCATGAAAACAGTTATATACATGATTTAATTATAATGACTATTAAACAAATGGGTTAGGAGATGTAATCATTAGACCAACATAAATGAAAAAAACATAGTGTGTGACCAATAGGTTATGAGATGAAGATCTTAAAGGTAAATGGGAATAAGTATGTAAGTAAATAATTTTTTAACTATAATTCATTCCCTAATTCAACCTGAGAACCCCACATGTATGTTTATCAAACATAAGCTTTCAATTTGGATCTAATGGACACCCCTATATAGGTGTTTACGAGCTACTCCCATAATTTATTCCACTTTATCATTGAAATTAAATCTATAATGATCATGGCTTAGAATTATATCTAGGAAAACTAGTATATGATTCATTATACATGTTAATCAAGAATACATTATGAGTGAACCCATTATTAAAAGATCCCAAAATTAAGTTATATTCTTATTCAATTGAATGAAATCCCCATCCTATTATAACCACTTCTCAACATTGACCCCTGAAACCCCACTAAGGAACCTTTTGACCTTCTATCAGAAAAATCCTCACAATACCTTATCCCACTAATCACTATGCATATTCAAGATCATATCACCGAGTTTATTTTTTTCATACATTTTTTCACCTCCTATTATGAAATTAAGTAATATTAGGTCAAATAATTAAGCAGACACCATTTGGAAAGAAGATAATGACATCATGAAAAAATACATTTTCCAAAAAATCAAGAGACTAACTGATCCTTAAACCCATCATCTCTACCATTACAATAAAAAAACAAAATCCACATCACTCTAATATCTTCAACTATCAAAATATTATCCAATAAAACAACCCCATATTCTCCTTGCAAATCATACATACCACACAATGCGTACTACATTACTAGACAATCGTAGTATCCCCACCAATAACCAATAAGAAGAAAAAATATCATTTGAATGTATTTGATAACATAAATCATTATAAAAGGGATCAAAAAGGTCAAAATTACATGAAAATATGAAATTATCTTCTTGAAACCCATACGTTAAATAAATTTCAAATCAACCTCAAATTTTCTGTCTAAACATGCATTTTTCATCAAAATCAATTTATCTGAAGAACACCTATATCATTAATTGATTCAATAGACAAATAAAACCATTTATATTACACTCAAAACAATTTTGTAAGATAGAATGATATTTTAAATAAATTAAAACTTATAAAAAGGAACACTATAATTTTTATAAATATATATTACCCCTAAGTCATGGAATTGTTAAAAATATTTCATATAAATATTTCTAAAAATTAAATCATGTTATCATGTAAATTTTCTCAAAATTATAATTCAAAAATCAAAAATAATATTCCATAAATACTTCATTACTAAATAAAATGAACTCATATTTAACTTGACATCAATAACAATATATCCAAAACCTAGACATTAATTTATTAAATCATTAACATGATTCAATCATTTTATAGTTTGTTAAAAATAGTTGTAGACACGATCTTTATCAATTAAATATTAATAAAAATATTACATTTATTTATACAATATTATATCATAAAATCACAAGTACATCAGCATATACATAGTTGTATATGTAAATAAATTCAAATTAGACTGAAAAAAAAACATGGAGAAAAAATCAGAAACAATACCCCTATTTGGTATTGAGTATCCTAGAAATCACTCATTATATTCGGAAGAAAACATAGGTAACCAATATGAAAATATATCATATAAATTAATCCCAGAATATAATAACTTAATTTCCTTCTAAATCGTTATTTGAAAAAAAAAATCAATCATCTGTACGATTTTCAGGATGCATGTAAAACATATAGGATTCATTCCCATACACAAAATTGTTTTTCAAAAGATGTTTAGTAATACTATTTTTTTATTGATTGGATCATAGGGGTCCCTAACTACTTTTGAGATAGTTGATCTCACTTACTACATAAATCACTAGTTTAGAATAAAAATGGTTTTTTACTAAGATAATGAATCCCTCATCTGATTCTATCTAAACACACCATAAAAACACAAATTCAAAACTCTAACACACTCCCTTAAAAATTTCCCCATTTTGGAAAAAATATAGATCTTAATTAAAACGAAATATTTACCCTTAATGTCTAAATCCTACCTTCCATGGGATGAAAACAAGAAACATGTGTATACAAAATATCCGATGCATTGCCTTAACAAATATCTTGAATAGAAAAATAATCCACTAGTATATAAAATAACATGAAATAAAATACAATAACCCAAAATAATTGAAAATGTAAAACTAAAATGTTTCTATAAAGATGAATCACTTCAAGAATATCAACCAAAATTACCCTATAGAAGCCACATGATTTGAGATAATAATACCTAGCTTGATCACCATATACATCCTAAAAACAATAAAATTTATATTTGAATATTATAGGGTGACAATGTATGTATTCCAAGTAGAATCGTCCCCATGATTGATGGTGTAATTATAAAAGAATCAAATTAATTCTTTAGTTAATTATAATCATAATCAACTTACACATAATAAAAATCAATTATCAATAAATATCATATTGTATAACACAACATATATAATAACATAATAATGAAAAAATGTATTATAATGGAATCTTCCATGAACATCTCCACTAGTTTCTCACTCCAACACCCAGAGGTGAAACATCCTATGATTATATCCCAAATGAATCCATTCAATAAAATAGTAAATATATATAAAATGAAAAATAATGTTAAAAATCTAACAACACTTCCTTCGCAAACCAACACAGGGTCCAACATTGTCATTAGAATAAGTCTATAAAAAACATACTATGACATTAACCACATTCATATTAAAAATAAAAAATCACATTACTCTAAGAATATGGAATCATAGACATAAAAAATATATGTTTTTTTCACTTATACTTCCATAAATGAACTTCTCCACATATAATCATATCATTACCACATATCAAAATAATATTATGTTTTCATCCAAAATAACACCAATCTTTTCCCATCCTCCGATAATGAATTAGGCCCCACATTTATCAGTATACTATGGTGTAATTCATATGATAAATATTATATATCAATTTATTTAATCTTATAACATCTTTTATCCCACACATCCAATTGTACATTTGAAGGGAGAATGGGGAAGATAGATTTTTCATTTATTCAGGCCCTCAATAATAATGTTATTGAGGAAAACTCTTGGAATAAAAAACATTTGAGAAATATTGATAATATACCTTTTTGAGGGTATTATTGAAATCATAAGGAGAATACTATATATATATATATGTATTTATTTATTTATTTTACACTCACTATTTAATTATAATACCATCACCACATATTTTAAAAAATTCAATATAAATTTCCACTACTTTTACAGCATTTCCAAAAAGTTATATTTCATATACAATTATTAAAAAAAATAGTGGACCACTAAGAATAACATTTAACCCTTAAAAATTTCCCATTTACTATACATGTTGTATTAATTATTCCATTCATCAAAAAAAATTAATAAATATTCAGTCATTAGTTATATTCTAATTTTATCTCATCGGCTATTAATCATTTCAATTATGAAAAACTTTCGAATATCTCAAAACATAATATGATCCATCGAATAATATTTAACACGATTTTAATTATCTAAATGGTAAATCCTATTAGTAAACAATAACCCAAATTCAAAATTACTACAAAACTATGTCTTCATGTACAACATGAGAATTTCTAAGACCGAAAACACATTTTATATTTTAAAAATAACTAAACCCTTTTAACTTTTTTCACATACCTCATATGAAACCATCCACCAAAAAATTATTTAATTGAAAATTATAACTTCCAATATAGAAAATATTCACCATATATAAAAGATTTATGCAAGAAAAATTAAAATAAACAGTAATGTGATTTAACTAATTATGAAGGTGAAAATAATATCAAGAAATTATCCTAACACTATCCCAAATAGCAAACCTCATTTAACAATTCATACAGTATAATCCATCAAAAAACACTCATGTAGATTATATAAAACAATCATAAATTTATAAGTATATTAATGGTATATTATTTTTAATTATTATTGTAAACATCAGTTTCAAATCCTATAATTTAAATTGATCCTTTTATGAAAGGTGACTCCATTAAATAAACTTTTTGGAAACAATAAATATGTAAAATTAGAAAGAAAATTTGAAATCATCAGTAATTTTAACCAACCAAATAGATTATAGAACATAAAAAACATATGAGATTCCACTTATCCTGTGAAATATCAAAAACTTCTATAAATATATATAATAAGGGATATTCTCAGTTTGTTAATTTTTATATTTTCCATTTATAATCATTATCATGTTAGTTCTCACCATTAATCTTAGGTGAACAGTATGATAAGACCACAATTTTCACAATATAACGTAGTGAGTGATCTGATATCCAATACCAAAATATGGTTTTTCAAGTGAATAATAGAAAAAATACTATGAATTTTTGAATAACTACTTAAAATTAGAAAATAGACCATCTCAATACTAAAACATAATGCAATAACACTGAAACAAAATCAATTATTGACCAAAACCAGAGAAAAGTCACTATTATATTCTCTTGGAATAATTATATCAATGTGGAATAAAGAAGGATAGAAAAAACAATAACATGAATCAATGGAATAAAACCACATTAATCATGTGGTATAACCTTTAATAGGGATAGCTATAAAGAACTAATGAGAAACATTTGGACAACAAGAATTTGAAAGAAGTGAATTAAAACTAAAATGAAGTTTTCAGGATCCTATATTGAGAGATGAAACTATATGGATCATATATAATTTTTGGAGACATAATCCAAAATGATAGATACTTAACTAAAATCTAGATTTGATATCCCAAAATTAAAAGGATAAAATATTACCTCATCTAGATGACCATTTTTTCAATATTTTTTAAAAAATTGACCAATACAACATCATTTTGTTACCAATCATGGGTTTGGTACAATAAACCACAAATATCATAGATATTTAACTATGGAATTTAATAATTACCATAACTAGTTTCATCACACCACAAATAAAATAAAAAAATGTGAAAAAATCATAATTATTTTTAAAACACAAACATAATATAAACTATCATCAATGAAACAACACCGCATCTCATAAAAAACCAATTGCACCTTCCAAATTAAAAAAATTCGTAAATATTATATAATCTATACCATTGATATGAATACCCCAATGGATTTTTTTACCACTACAACAGTTAACTAATGAAAATGAAAATTCAAAAAAGTAAATCCTATGTCATTCATAACAAAGAGTTTATTGTGTAAGATTTTAAATACATATATATTAATAGAAATATAATCAATGGGGTGTGACACCCTCACCATTGAATTTTATCCTCTCCCTAAGCTATAGTAAAATTCCCTCCCAAAACCAAACCCTTTGAAATAGGTGTTTCACTCCTCAGTTTTTACAAGAACCAAAATGGATACCTAAAATGGCCACAATGCCTAAAAAGACTTTACAAAACAAATACATGAAATTTTATTAGGATCCTATAGATTTAAAACATATATTTCCTCTAATTTAACAACTCCAAACTCCCTATTCACACAAATATTTAAATAACAACAAAAAAAAATATTATTTTAAAAATAGGGTCCTAATAATAAATAATTTATCTGGAAAGAATATATATTTTTCTTTTCGATACTTGTTTGAAATAAAATTGATGTCAGGAGTCTATAATGTAATATTTTATTGATATTATATCAGTTATTTCTAAAAAATAGAAAACAAATTCTAGATTTAAATAGTTTTAGTTTACTAAATCATTGACACCCCAACATGATAACCTATAAGAGCATATCTAGTATATTTTTTGAAGCTCAACATATATTATTTTGACACTAATGTATTCATGGAAACTTTTTTATTGTATTATGATCAACATGGTAAATTTATATTGGTAATCATCATGACCAATGATATTGGTCCTCATCTAATGGATGATTGTAATACTTTTCTTTTGGGTATCACTATTTCATCTATGCATGAATTTGTTCTAATATGTAATTACATTCATGGACTCTGGTGAAGAACATAATCAATACCCACTCTAAAATAATATTTCCTCCACTGTTTTATAGTCATGTCCCTCCCAATGTGATCACACCTAAAGAATTTTATATACCTAAAAATATGTTATAATAATGGATATTACTATTCCATGTAATGTTTCAATATCAATTTTTATAGATTAGAAGATGTTAGTTCACTACATGAATACATTTTATTTTTGGTTCAGGTGAACGATTTAACTTTTATATTTTATTATATCCATATAATGGTGTATAATGATTTTTTTTCCATTGATAATATAATGATACATCTTTTAAATATGATTTTTATTATGAACTAAATGAAGTGTAGTTTTTTCATTTAAAAATATGGTATGGTGTGGGTTGAGTGGGATGACAACCCCATTAAACTACACGAGTTAGGTAGGTCAACCACTGATGGCCCCAAATATTTAGAGGAATATTATAGGGTACTATCCCAGTGAAGTTGTAGTGATGAAATGCTCTATTATATACATTGTATCAGTGGTGGGTACTACAAAAGTAATTATAGTGACGATGGATACCATGGAAGTAATATTCAAAAAGGGTCTTTGGGTCCAAAAAATGGGACTCATTTAAAAAATGGCCTTAAATCCATATGGCCATAATTAGATCACATTCTAATGGGTATACGGGCATATGGCCATTTGGTTCATATTGGGGTTACCTCCTAACATTGTTAAAAAAAGGCTTTCTTAGTTTAATAAAAAGGTGGAGAATCCCCATATATATTAAAAAAAATTGTTATTGTTATTATTACAATACATATTCTATTAAATATTATTATAATTACTATTTAATTTTTTATATAGTTAATAATTATTATAATATTTTATTGAAAATACTATAATATATATATTTAAATAATTTCTAAATACCTGTATATTGTGTCAAATTAAATAATTATCGTAAAAAAAATTAGCAAAAAATTTCTGAATTGAAACATATATATCATGATAGACTAAATATAATTTGAATAAATGTCCATGATAAGAATCCAATAATGTAAAATTTTTCCTTATCTGTTATCGTTTTTGATTTTATAAGAATATATAAAAATAATATACCTGATAGTTTGGTATTAGAATTTAAATATCTAAATATGTGTACACAGAGGTCGGTTTTATTACTCTATCATACAACTTTTGGGTTCCATGAAACACTCTTAATATTTAATCCACCTATCTAAAATCGTTATTTTCACGTATTAGTTAACACAAAAAATATTATTTTTAAATTAAAATAAAACTTAAATCTTAAAATGAAAAAATGATCCATATACCAATAGGTGGGTTTAAATATTTGAATCGGTGAAGTCACTGTCTCTAAAATTGAACCATCCCTTCAACATCCTCATCATCAAAAAAAAATTTCCATTAAATTTATAAGACATTTAATATATATATATAATACAAATTAATCTAATAAATATAGTCGTATATGTTAAAAAAAATTACTAATATATATATATATATAACATTCAATGTGCATTCATAATTTAATGGGGTAAAATTAGGGAAAACAACGTCTATATAGATATGTATATATATTATGTAATATGGTCATATTATAAATCTATATATATATTAAGATAATTGAAATGAAATATTTCATCTTGAAATCTTATTTTTTAACATAAGGAGGATGACAATCCTATTTTTCATGTTTATAACCAAGAATATTTTCGTTTCTCATATTAGGGAATTTTTAATGTACCCACTTCACATGAATCTAAAATATTTCATCATAAATCGATTAGTAATTCTAACAATACATTAACATTGAATTCCTCAGGCTGATTTATTATAGGCAATATTGATTTTTTCTAAAGGTTATTTCATTCAATATAAATAGTTTGGGTTCTAATTATATTATTAAATTATGGAAAAAGTGACTAAAATATTTAACTTCGTAAGCTTTTAGATTGTTCATGTTATTCTTATACATACAAAAAATACCATTTTTCATTTGTATTGGGGTTTATTTATTTTTTAATGCACCAAATAACTTATATATAAAATAATTTTTCATTCTTTTAAATCCGCGATTTATTAACTATCTCTGTGAATATTATTCCATGCTAAAATAAAATTTACCATGTCATCCTTCATATAAGAGAACATATTGTTAAATAAAATTTAATCCATCTATACGATTGATTAAAACATCAATAATAAAAAATGGGCTTTTGATACATTTATAGTTAGGTTTTAATTACATGTCAATTGGATTAGTTTACCTATCTGTGAATTCATGGAAATTATTTAAAAACATCAAATTTATCCCTATATAATAATTTTCTAATCAATGATAATTAATATGGGATCTAGAAAAGAAATATTTTATAGAGTGTCTATGATTTATTTATGTATTATTTTCTCATTTAATCTTATGATTTGAATTTTTTTGGAAAAATTAGGATTTGGGAAATAATTTCTTGTTCTTATTCAGCATCCACATCTTCCTCCACATGATATGGTATTAGTATTTGTTATCCCATCGTGCCTAAATACTCTGTGATTGGGGGGATGAATCAAGGTTTGGAAGATTAAAAAAACTACCCCTTCAATCATTGTTTCCTTATTTAAAAAAACACACTTATCTCCCTTTCATGTATCAATGTATTGATATAAATGAAAACATGAATGAGAAACATCTATTTTACTTGGTTCACCCACAATTTGCAATATCCAAAGAACATATAACGACAATGTCTTGTTGTTCTAAATCCACTAAGGCTCACATCCAAAATAAGATTCAAACTATATCACTTCAAAGCCTCAGATCACTTACTTTACAATGTTTTAGGAAAACTCACCACTTCTCAAGGGTCACCACTCAATCTTTCCATCGATGGCTCCCTATCAACGTAAAGGATAATATTTTTCTCTTCTTTTTTCACAACTATTAAAAGGATTCATACTCAGTTTATAAACATGTATTTTCCATCAATTGAAATATTTAATAAAACCTTAGTTATAGGTGGATTCTCTATTGAAGTTATACTTTAATCTACACGATGAATACTACATTAAAACATATTTAGTGGGCAATATCATTTAAATTATTTTTTGACTCTCATTACCTTCATGAAGATCAAACAACATTCACGAAACTTTCAAATTAATAAAAATTATATACTACCTTCATGAAACCCCAAAATTTTGAGAATCACACCTCTTTCACAAATCTAAATTATCCTTCATGATAAAAAATCACGTCTTGAAGCACAAAAGCATTCAAAAAGCTCACTTTTCCTTCAGGATTCCCACATCTTTCTATTTCCTTTTTATAGCCTACATGAACATCAATACATTATTTATTCTTAAATATTTATGTAAACATTCAAAGACTTTAGAATTTTCCTTTAATCGCAAACATTTTTACAAGAACAACTTCTGTAAATCACCTTCTTGAATTCAAATCCATTGAATATTAGTTATGTATTTATATCCATTTATGAGGGGTTATATGCCTATTTATAGTTGTTGCCTCCCATTAATGAATCTTCCATAATTATCATCACATTTTCATGAAGATCAATAATCTCATCTGAGAACTCACTATTTTCTAAAATCACTAGGTAAATTTCATGTTCAAAATGCTTCATGTAGTCATGGAGGTTTACCATCTTCATGGACTATTCGAGTATCTTGAATAATTAAAGAAACCATCTTCATTTTCCAAAATCAACATCTTCATTAAATTGCAATCTTCAAAAAATGGTAGAATATTTCATATTTTGATACCGTATTCACGGAAATCATTCATTCATCATTATTGATCGATAATAAAAATATTATTCCCCAACACTTTTGCAAACATTAGGAAACGAAGCCAGCATTTATAATAAACATTTATTATGCCTCCATAGAATTCATTCCTTTATCTTGGATCTTTGTTAACATACCATGTAAAAAATTGTTATAGAACATCATAATTGAAATTGAAATTCTTCTTTTTCAACAAACACCATCAACTCCAAAACACTACAATGTTACCTTGATGTGGTTTTCCCACCAATCTATATTTTGGATCAGCTGAAAACTCTTCACATTTTGATACCTCGTTAAAATTTCATCCATATTCAACCAAAAATTTCTTCTCATTTTTCTAGATAGTAATATAAGGTTTTATCCACACAAACTAATTCCCACATGATCCATTCCCAACATGAGAAACATGTGTATAATTTAAATATCATCAAAGCATCCCTTATTTCTTGATAGAAAATATAACAATATATGTAAATCTTAAAAATACAATATTCAAATTCTATATAACATAAACTAATGGAGTCATAAAATAAACTCTTTATTTATCTTCACTCAAAGAACTGCTTCAGAATCAGCAAATTTAAAACTCCACCATCTTAGATGATCCACCTATAATCTTATGCCTTATATTGATTAAGTTTTTTTCACCCTCATTAATATCCACGCCTTCTCCCCTTTAATAAAAGAACCTGAAGGTCACAAAATTGTGGTCTTTAATGGGTGAATCACATATATCATCACATTAGGGATTAAAACACCATTCATATTGGATAGTTCATCCTATATCCACAATTTCTCAATTGTATAGATTCGATTAAACTCTACGAGCTAGTCAATGGCTCTGTATTACTTTTTTTGGTAAGAACATTCTCAGAATGTCTACAACCTGTTTTTCTATATGAACAAAATCAAGAATCACTATCCTTCTCTCAACATTCTCCCTGATAAAATGATACATTATTTATATGTTCTTTGTATTTTATTGAATGACTATATTTTTTCTATGATTTATAGCATAAGAATTATTTTAATGGATTTCGATAGAAATCAACAAAACTCCAATATCATCATGTTTTTTCTTCGTCCAACATAAATACTTGCACAATTGAGTGGATATATTATATTCATCTTATATGGTGATCAATGAAATGGAAGATTTTTTATTTCATTTATAAAAAATACACAATATTCCAAGATAAAATTCCCCATTAGAAGTTGATTTTTTATCATCTGTCGAACCGACCCAATCTATATTTTTATATCCCAATAACACTTGATGAAAACATTAATTGTAAAACAAATTGAAATATACAATGATATTGATATATTAATGTATTAATTTCACTATATTAAAGTGGTTTTCCATGGAATTTCTGTGACATCGTGCTTCTTGGAATGTGGAAAAAATTGTATCAGGTCTTTTACTGAAAAATGTAATAGACTAATAATGATATGCTAGTATTATACAAAGTTAACTCTATTTATTTCATCATCACATGAAAATTTCATCTTTGCTAGCAGAAGAACCATCATTTCCGTGGAATTATCCATTACAAATATTATAAATGCATCATTTTCATATTTATATTTAGAAATGGATGTTTGATTATTTATTTGTGCTAACTACGAACCAAGGAAAAATTCTAGTTCACCAATCATTGACATTTCAAATGCACTTTTCATGAATTATGTGAACTATTTTCACATTGAATCATCTGATACACCAAATATTATATCTTCAATATACACCAACACCATAATCCTTTTATTACTTTTATTATTGTCATAGATATTGTAATCAACTCCACCCTGCTGAAAATCAAGTTTCTTCAAAAAACAAACTAGTCTTAAATATCATGCACTTGGTGCTTACTTCAACCCATATAGTTTATTAATTGGCTGAGAAACTCTATTCCCATATTCATGAATGAGAAAACAATCATCCTTCTTAATATAAATTTCCTCTTCAACAATCAAATTAAAAATACTGACTTGAAATCCATATAGAAATAATTGACCCTTATATTCAATGTAATGAATAATAACGATTTTATTGCATATATCCTCATAACATGTGAAAATGTACCTTCAACATCAATACCTTGTATCTAGGAGTACAATTTTCTTGCTAATGAATCTTTGTTTTGAATCATTGAGCCATCTTTATTTATCTTATTGCGAAAGACCCATTTGGTACCAATGACATATTTATTGGTTGGTCTCGAACCAATCTCCCATCTGTGAATCTCAAATATATGGTCAAGCACTTCATTAATAGCCATAACCCTATTATAATCTCCAGATGCTTCATAAAAAAAATTAATCTCTACCTAAGATATGAAGGATGTCTATGGTAATGACATAGTTATTTATCATTGAAATGGTGCTTCCTATTCATAAATGATGTTTCTTATATCAATTTAATCTCAAATTTTCTATTTTAATGAATATCTAAAATTGAATTCCTCTTAATCATCATTAATATCTTCTTTTGAATTGTCATTTTCCACATTAACTCCACTTGATGTGCTTACAAACTCATCACTTTCATCTGGGATATGTTCATTGTGCTATTGACGATTATGTTCATTCTCTATTAAACTGGCATCACATATTTCAACTAAAATTCCACGTCTCTTGTTGAAACATATATTTTATTTTCTTTGTACTATGTATTAATGAAATATCCCTCATATCCTCATGATTCAAATTTCATGTGTTTCTCTTTATTTTAAATAAAACATTTACATCTAAATATTTGAATGTATATCAACATTAGAATCATCCTATTTCACAACTCATATGGAATTATTCTTCCTTTGGACATAAAAACCCCTATTTAATTTTTATATTTATATCACGGTGGCTTCCTTCCAGAGTATCTCACATATGGGATTTTTAATAAGTATTCTTTAGACATGTTTTTTATAATCTGATTTCTTTTTTGATCCATTCAATATTAATTTGGAGTTATCAGAACTAAAACATTATTCCTTATCCCATGTTTCCCAATAAATTAATGTAGTTGATTGTTTTTTAATTCAGTTCCACTATTAGTATGATACTTTAGAATCGTCTCCCCACACAACCATTTAGATTCCCTCTGATGATATTTTATGAAAATGAGCATGTCAAACACGTGGGACATGAAAAAAAACTCATTACATCTGGGTGAAATCATCGACAAAAAAAATTAATACCTCTTCCAATTGATGTATCTTGGTGAGATTGGTCAACATACATCTACATGCACCAATTCAAGTACTCTGTTTAAGTATTTTTCTTTTTTCAAGTATGAATTTATGATAATCATCCATTTTTTACAATGATCGCATGTATGAGTACGATCACATCATATCATAGGGAGATCTCGAGTTATATCACATTTGACTAGATCTACCAGGGAGGTTGAAATATATGTCTAAGTATTTTATACCAAAACCTATTTTCTCTCTATATGGATAAAAAGATCATATCTTCTTCTCCACATACAAGGTATAAATTGACCTTCTTTTTTTCCTATAGAAAAAATTCACCATATACTCTTTTAATGATATAAATATTCTTAGTAAATATTATATCATGCCACAAGTCACATAGTTGACTGAAGCTAAGAAAGTTGTGACTATGACATAAAACAATTATGACATTAACATGCCTCATTTATTTTCACCCAAATTTCACTTCTCCTAATCCAGTAATATTCCGGACTACATTATTTAAAATTTTTAAAAAACATTCTTGTAACATGTTTTTCTTGTAACAAGATACATGTTACCTATCATATGGTATGAACATCCACCATCATGAATCATTACATTAGAATTATCTGATCCTTTCAGGGAAGTCTCAAAAACCACTTCCTATTCAAATATCTTATTTTTTGATCCATTTTTTTGACATCATATTAGGTATGGATTGATAATATTGATCATTCATAGAGTATCATTTTCCTACTTTATCTTCCAAAGCTGTAAATCAATTTTTAAATGTCATCTCATTCAACAACACCTTGAGTTGGTGCTTATGACCAAATTGAGTTTGCTTTGGAAAATATCTATTCATTTTTAATGAGAAATAACATTCCTTGTTTTAAATCCTCCACACCTAAAATAGATATCGTAAAATGGTATCCATCAATATTGATTTTTTTATAGATTCGTAGGTTGGTATTTTTTCCTTATAATTCCTCTTTATTATGAAACATATATTTTTTGATTGTCCCATCATTCTAAAAAAAATTCTAATGTAGGGTGACATATTATATGCCAATAATTCACTACTAGTTGTCCCATTAGTTATATGAATATTCTGATTCAATTATGTTCCCAAATAAATCCTCACGCTTGGAGTGGGTGTTTGTGATCTAGCATTAATCATTTCTGCTTTCTATTATCGATAAAGCTCCATACTAGATATATAATTTTGATCATTCATTTTCTTATCCTGAAATCTTTTATTGGTTTAACAAGGACATTGAACACTAAATTCCCCTTTTCTATTACCTTTGGGACCTACTTCTCTTGAGTATAGAGTTTATCGAGGTCATTAACTTTCTTTTACAAGATGATAACCTCCTCTATAATATATTCTGTGAGTTTATGTTGATATTTTTTTATGTTATTCAAATCATCGATCAACCTAATATATTATTTAACTTTGATCTTGTACTCTTTGATTATTTCAGAGTTCTATGTAATTAAAGGAATACGACTTTTAATTTCTTCTATAGTATCCTACTTCTTTTATTCAAATTGTTTCCTAATGAATTTGGAATCTCGAACTAGATTTTTGGATTTCTTCATTTTTTACCTCCAAATAACTGTCTCTCAAAGAGCGACTAAAAATTTATGCCACAGATCAACTCCTCCTTAAAATTATTCTTCACCGTGGCCACATTCATTATTTTTTGGAGAAATGTAAAACGTCCTTATTATAATTTTATCTATTATATTTTTAGTTTTTTTATATCTTAAATCTCATATTATTCTCAACATTCATTTTCTTATTAATTGACGTTCTTCTATTTGAATAAATTTCTCATAAAAGTTTCACTACCATTCACATAGGCTGCAAAAAAAAATTAATTCAAAATTCAAGTTCATCCACTTCATTATTTTGAAACTTCTTTGACAACCTTGCTTCCAGATGACCATCATTTCCAAATATAAATATTGTATTGGTGTTTTTTTCATTAAGTATTCCTTTTCCTATTTTTATGTTTGACAAAAGGAATGGTGTGACTTAATATGTCTCATCTACTCCCTACCCATATTCAGTATTGGGATTCTTCATTCCCTTAAATTTAACTTCTTTAGATATCCATTTTTTTATAGACACATTATATTCATTTCTCATCTCATTTCCAATAAGAGTACTATGAAAGCTATCCAATGTCATCACCTTTTGATATCTATATTCCAATACAAAAACTTTAATATTGAACCAAGGTGGAAGTCATCACATGATGCTCTTAAAAATACTTTCATCCCCAATAAACTCTTAGATAGCATATGTTTCATCCATAGTAAAATTCACCTGATAAAATCTTGCATAACAAAAATCATGAAGTTTCATTCTAAAATCCTCATACTTGTTCCATAGAACCTATAACATTTCTTCTCTTACTTTTTAGTCACCCCTATAAATATTTATCATATTTCCTACCTATCATGTAATTACTTAAATGAAATCAACTAAATAAATAATAAATTATATTGGGATATCACAAATAATTGACTCCCTTCGTGTAAACATCCAATTGCCTTCAGTCATAACCTGATAAAGAACCAATGTTCATATTGGTGAAATACCATGCATCACTATAGTAATTAAATCCATTCCTAAATATAATAAGTATTAATTTATAGTATTCTTCCATAAATGAAATTTTTTTAATAAAATATTAGAATACATTTATGATTAAAAACATCAATTGAAACCCCTTAAATAGAAACACTAAAATTAAAACTTTTCTCAGATACCTATTTTTCCCAAACTATGATAAACACCATAAGAGGTGGGGGTGAATTATGGTTAGAATAAATTAAAAAAATCCATTTGAATCTTTTTTTTAATTTATAAAAAATAATCCCCCCTTATTTTCTATAGAAGTGTATAAAAAAATGTAATAATTCATTTGATGATGATTTTACTTGTTTCTCCCTCATTGTGATATATCTAAATAGAATACAATGTAAATGTATTGATGTACCAAATCCACTAATGCTCACTCCCAAATTATAGTTTAGGATAAATCAATTCTATTCCAAGGCTCACTGCCTATAAAATATTGATGGGCAACTCACTAATTCCCATGGGTCACTCCATCAATATTTCCTTCGAATAAATACTAATGGTGGAATAGATCACCTTTTTACACTACCTTTTATAACTACTCTTGATAGGATTCATACGTATATTATCCAAAAGTTAGCTGCTTCACCAGAAATAATTAATATGTCCTCTGTTGTAGGTAGATGATCTATTTAATCTATATATTTATCTACTTGGACTATACCAATTTACCATGGATTTTACATGCAATCGATATTTAATACCTTTGTGATGCTAACTACCTTCACGAAGTTGACACAACCATTGCAAAAAATTACAATTATTTACATGTATATAATTCTTTATTGAACCCCAAAACGATCAAAATGATCACTTATTTCACAATGATCAATTAGAACTCGTAATGAAATTTCCATTTGTGAAGCTGAAACTATTTCACACATCTCTCTTAGCCTTTGAAAAGATCACAACATTTAGTCAGTTTCTTATAGCCTTCAATAAAATAAAATAAAAATTATTATTAAAAATTTCATTCAAATTTTATAGCATTCATTATTTTCATTTATATTTGAACTTTTTTCAACAACAACCTTCATTAATCACCTTTGAGAATTCTCATTCTCTAAATATTCATTAAGTATTTCTCTACATTTCTAAGGTTCTAGAGGCCTATTTATTGCCATCGACTCCCATTCACGAAACATTAATCACTTTCATAACCTTTTAATGAATCTATATAATATCATTAATGGATATACCTATTTTCACAAAGCATCTGTGTAATTTCCAATTCGATAATCTTCTCATAGTAAAATATATTTATTTTTTTCATCATTAATTAAAAAAAACATCTACACTTCATGACACCGGATGCCTTTACAAATATAAATATCTTTGAAAATATCTAATCTTAATGAAAATCATAAATTTTACATATTATTGTGATACATTAAATGAAATATTAATTTGGAAATTATTGATCCATCCTCCAAATTATAGACCCAAAAATATGAAAAACACAATGAAATCGCTCCACCTTATATACATAACTTTATATGCCATCTCTAGAGAATCTATTCATTTTTAGGTATATTATCCAACATACTATGTCAAATTTCTAACTATAACTCCACAAATAACCTCATAATCCTACATTATCAACAAACACAATCAACATAAAAACACTGCAATAATACCTTGAGGGATTTTTCCCGAAAATATTCCATAATTAGATGACCAAAAATGATTTCACCAATTAGACCATATTATATAACTCATTGTTAAAGATCTTTTTTATATTGTTATTCATTATTAATGATACCTCCCTAATTCTCATAATCAATATACCATTCATCATTCTGGTGGTCATTAAGAATAAAATTTTAATATGTTAACTTTAAATTGTTATATGGTTCAGTTGATCTATGATGAAATCCTAAATGACCGGAATCTACCCCATTCTCTAGTTTCCAATATGTATTTATAGAAAAAATTAATACTTTTTCAAATTAATCCTCATAATAAATTATAAAAAAATTCACATCATTTCCTCAAATAAAATTTAATTTTATTATTTTTTCATTTATATTCATGTATATTATTTGAACTGTTGTAATGAAATCATTTTGAAAAAAAATTCAATGATTAGATGCACATAGTAATTAATATTTATTTCAGTATATAGGTTATTAATGTTGATTCGTGCATAATTATCCAATTATATGACCTATCCTAAAATTTTCGGTTCTATAGAAAGGGATTTAAAAGTGACTATAAATTATATCAATTAAAATGATTTTTATTTCCATAATATAGATCCTCCAAAAAATTTATTTTATAATTGTTTTTTAGGTTTATTATTATAATATTTACTCAAAATACCTGTTCTATATTAACATTTTAATTTTTATGAATACCAATTTTTATTACCTATATCCCATTGGATTACAAATATTAATTTTTTTATTGAAATTTTGTTTGGATATCTATTGAGTTATCTTCTATGTGTTCCCTGGGAATCATGTGGAATAAATATCATCAATAATCTCATATATATATTCTAGAGGATTTTTTTATTTCCCCCCATTTATTTCATCCAATATAGAATAGCTTTCATGAACTAAAATTATAAAATATATGAAAATATAAACATTCAATAAGTGGTTGATATAGAAATATTATATACATTCATTTGTATATTGAACATTCATTGGGAATGTATTGAACATTATTTGGTTAAAATTACCAATATAGTTATTGTTTTTTTTGTTAATTTTAAATTAATTTAATATATTAACAGGAATTTATTTTCCAACATATTATAAATATAGATAAATAAATAGTTTTCCCTTTATATCAAATCCATTACATGGTCCTTTAATGAAAATTAAAATTAATCGAGTTTCTTAGAATGTGCTTTAAAACAATTATTCACAATTATAAATATATTATATTAAAAATTTGGATATAGTAATTTGGTTCTCTAATCAAATATATTTTTCACTTCATTATGGTTTTGATATATTACATCATTTATAAAAGTATCAAAATTATTTGGTTTGTTTAAAGGAATAATAACATATATGTCGTACCATGAATTAATGATTCATTATAGCATGTTAGAATTATTAGTTAAACTCAACCTACATCATTTGGATATTCATTATGTATGAATTAGAAACCACTTAATTAGTGTGTACACACATACATTTGACTATGTAGATGTATGTAAAATCCAAAAATAGATATCCTCCATCAATTATTTGACATGACCGAACACTTATGATCAAAACATATATAGTAGGAAATATATTGATGTATTAAAATCAAAAAAGAAATAACAAAAATTACAATATAATATATAATTACTCCAAATTAACACTATAAAATATTTTTCATAGAACGTGATTCTAAATTATCTATGTCTTGGATATGGGTTTTATACCCATACAAAAGTGTTAAAAAACAAAATGCATATATTTCCTATAAATAAAACTCACAAAGTAGGTAGTGGAATTATGTACATATTCTCTATGGGATATTTTTATGGTATAATAGTCAATAATGTTTACGTTACACGTTCTTATCGATTTAAATGTTTAAATTATTTTTTAAAAATAATTTTTCAAAATTGAATTGGTTATAAAAAATAAAATTAAAATTTAAGGGTGGTTAAATATATTTTAAAATTAAATTAAAACTATTTTCACCAAGAGGTGAATAATATATATTTTAATCGGAATGTTGAAAAATTAAGTTATAATTTATATATAATGTAATTAATTATCTTAAATTATAGATATATAGAAATGGGAAATATATCTCCCTTAATGACTTCATAACATTCCTATATAATACTAATATTGTTTTATAACTAACTTTTTATTATTTAATCTTTCCAAAAAAAATTATATTCTTATAATTTTATTGAAATGATTTTATGTCACCTAAATTGCACCACTATATTAAAATTCAAATTTTTCAAATAGGGGATTATAAAAATTTTATTAAAACATATTAAAATTCATTTACCATTATACATAACATCTTAACCTCTAAAGAAAATATCGGTAACATATGTGATGAATATATAGTCACTCCAGTTTATTGTTAAAATATATTTTAGATTTCAGGTGTAAGATATATGAATTGAATAAATTAAATGGATAAATAATATACTAATATATCCTGGAAGAAAAAAATTGAAATAGAAAATATCTACTTATTTTTCCCTTTCTAATGCCCAGTTTACTCAACTCCTTAGTTTATATAAAATTCTATCTTGTAAAATAATACCCAATATTAGGTAAACCAATTTACATTTTTTCTATATTTTATATAGTATCTAACCATATATTTACTTTTGTTAATATTTTTTTAGAGGGTAATTTGGTATATGGCGAATTCAATTAAATCACATGGAATAAAATTCATGCATCAACCACTAATTATAAAACTTATAGGTGGGGTGAAAAATGTGTATACCATAACACATATGGTGTGTATTTTTGGAAACGATGCATGTATCTAATATAATGTCTTACTCATTTTTTATCCATTAAAATGGGAAAATATTATTCATATTCATGATGTGTATTTGATTTGTTTTGTTATTCTTCACTACAACATTAACTATTTCTCAATTTAATGTATCGAGTTTGGTATCAATTTTTTTCATTGTTCTTTATTTCTCTAATATATGATCCAAGTACTATGGTCATGTTTAAAATAAAAATTTTTATAAATAATATGATGTATATTAGTCATAAATTATATATCATAAGACATATATTTATAACATTAAATGATAACACCTCTATGTAACAATAAGATTTAGAAAAATAAATATCAAAAATATATTATAATTTTATAAAATAATTATAGGTTTTGAGTACAATTATATTAAAAAACTTTTAAATTTAATAATTTCTTCATATTCTTTTATAAAATCTATTCAGGTTAAAATAACATTACAGACTTCAATATAATTATAATTTTTGTCGAGGTACATTAACATGAATAGATGAGTTCATAAATTCCTCTATAGATATAGTATAAAAACATAGTGTTCAATTTTAAGGATATTCCTTTTTATAGGTCAAAAAATATAGTATTGATATAATACATGTAAATTATCTTAAATAATCATGATAGTGTATTGATGATTTTTGGAATCATGAAGTTTTTTAAGAAGGGAATTTTCCTAAAATCATATAAAAAGGTAATCATACAAGTCACATAAACATTATGGTTAAAACTAAAAATAAATTACTAAAAAAATTTAAATAATTTACTATATATTGATTGATTATTAATTATTAAATAAATACTATTAAATTATTATAGACATATCTTTTTATTTTAATATGAGAGGAATTATTATTTAAGAACTATTTCTGGTTTTCTATGACATAAATTGGTCGATTGAAAGTTGTTTATCAATGTGAGAGGCCACTCATTATGGTTTTATGGTAAAACCATTAATTTTATTATTTTGTTTTAAGTAGTTTTTTGAGAAACTTATTAGTAACCCCACTATCTACCAATTCAATTTATCTAAAATAAATTATAAGAAAAGTTTATTTATTTAGAATGAATAAAATATTTAATAAAATATAATATAATAATAAAATATTCAATATATATGTTAATAGTTTTTATAACACTTATTTCCTCTCTTCTCTCTCCCTTTTCAAATAATATTTCATTATCGATATATTTCATTAATATAATTAATCCCTTGAAATATATTAACTAAATATGTGTTATGATTTAAAAAATATATTATCCTCACTAGTTCAATTAGTCCACTTGAATATGACTTCCATCCATAAAGTATTTAGTATGATGAAAAATAAGGTTTTTATCAAAATTGGTGTATTTAAATTTATCATTTTTAAATATTCATGTACTGATAAAAAACCTCTGACAGGGAAAGATGATGTAAAAAAGTATTTAATATATTAATTATCATGATTTTAATTAAATTATTTATGATGTGTATTATTTTCTACTACCATGGAATGTGGTTTCTCCCACATCCAATGGTGCAATTTGTCATTGTTATAATCTATTGAATCTATTGATTTTTTGTAAGTTCATTGTTCATATTTTTTTTTATAACAAATGATTAATGTGTTGAGGTTGTAATTAAATATGTATGACATATAAAATTATATATTTAAATATTTATTAAATTATTAAGGTGTGATATAAGATTCAAGGAATAAATATTCAAATAAAATTAAATATGTTGTTTAATTGATGTAATTAAGGATTTAAAATTTGAATCATTTTATAAGTAGAATTTATTATTGACAATTATATATTTACTTTTTATAATTTAACATATATTCCAAATTTAGTTTATCTAGAAATAATTATTTTGGTTTGATAAAAAAAATTATTGAAATATTTAGGTCATGTAGTAGTGAGATATGATATTTATTAAAGGATGAATGTCTATTGTGGGGCTTATATTCTGTGAAAAAACCAAAATTGATTAACTAAATAAAATATTATTGTTTATTTAAACATAGTAGTTTAATTAATTTGTAGATAAATTTGGAGAGATATGTGAGTGTGAAAATTGAGATGAAACAAATGTATCCCTTCTATGTTTATATTGGAATTTCATCCTACTTTTCTTGGAATAAGATGACCTAGATGATCCATATCATCGTATAATGAGTTGTTATATAAGATCAATTATTTATCTTCATTTATATATTAGTTACATTTGATGAAAGGCCATTTACCCTGCCATTGGCTGACCAAAAAAATATTTTACATATATAACTATTATTCCTCACCGACAATAATAAATTTCCACCCATATTATATATTACCATTTTACATTTAATCATGTAAATGAATAAAATTTTGATTCAAATATTTTTTTCTAATAAAATATACAACTTATATTTCCACAAAAGGTACGTAAGGCATACATGATATTAATTTTTTAATATGAAATATGAGATTCAATTTTTATGTACACTAGTTATTTTTTAAAACATTAATATCTTTGTTATATATGATTATTTTATCTCAAATTATGATATTGGGTAAATGAAATAAATTGATAAATGATCATATAGTAGTATGTGATGAAATAATTGTTTGGTCTTAGTTCATCAAAAGATCATCATTTGTTGTTTTGGATAGTTTAGGTTTTGGGGAAAATATAGAAGATTGTTTGTGTTTTTGATGTTATAAACTCAGATAATGGGGGAATCATGGTCGTTTGGTTGTCAAGGTAATGTATTTGTATAGAATGGTGTGGGAGTAAAATGAATTGAGGAGCATGGGTTTCCAGTTTTTGGGATCTTTTGTTTTGGGTGTAAATATATAATAGTTCATTGGGTAGTGATATGGTGATTAGGGGGTCAATATTCTTATATCAACCTTCACCAAGGTCCATGAGGAAAGTGAATTGTGTTTTTACATGGAGTTCAGGGGTTGTGTTTCCTGTTTGTCTTATATTGGGGTCCGTTATGGTGTGGTGACTTGGGATACACAAAAAAAATATAGATGTAAAATTCCCAAGCTCCAATGAATTTAGGATGATTATGGTATGGAATCTCTTCCAGACCATGAAACCAGCCCTGGGTATATATGATCACCGATTGACTAGGAATAGGAAAATTGGTGATATGAGGGATTTTCACAATGGTTTTTGGAGGAAATCATTTATTAGGACCATTATAGAATTTCAACCTATATTTTATCATGGTATGATGGGATAACCTAACCATTATATTGTTATAAGAGGTAATATGTCATGGTCTTCTATTTTATCAATCATAAATAAATTCAAAATTCAATTTTTTTTCTTATTTCCTACCTCCTATATTGAACCCAAAATAACATTGCTTCTTATTTTTGTTGATTGGTCCTTATATCATGTATATCTATTAATGGATAATATTATGTCTTTAGTGTTTTATCCAAGGGTTCATGGCCTCTCCCATTATCTATCCATATGCTTCAAAAGAAACGTTTCATCAATTTTCTTGGTATTTATATTGAGGACTAATGGAGGATTTTAATGGGGATGACAACCTTAGGTATCATGGGTTAATCACATAAGAACTAATTAGAAATATATGTATTAATTCATTATTTTGTGCAACGTTCAATTAATTGTACTGAGAAAATGGATGCATAACATCACGTTATTTTTGTATTGATGTGGGTTTATCATAAATTTTCATGCATATAATGATTGATAAAGTTTATCTTCATGATTATAATAAATAGAGGACAAGAATATTTAATGAATTTAGAAGGTTTCATGATTGTTTTTTATTTATGATTTCATAACGGATGCCTCTCGATATTTTATAGATAATGTGATTTTTTTTCTATGATTCATAAAATTTTCAGTATTGTTGATATGATTCAAATTTTATAAATAGTTTAATTTTATTGAAATAGTGGAATTAATTTATGAGGCATTTGATAAGGGTTTTATAATACATTGAAATTTTCTATGGATGAAAGTATTTATTTTAAACTATTAATGCTCTTCTATTTGGTAGTGCGATTAACCTAATTTATGGGATATTCATTGATAAATTATAGAGAATTAATCAATTTATTCGAGTTATAAATGGGGAATGATTATTGTTGGAATTCACATTCTATAGGGTTTTATAAGAACTATATTACATGCATTGTTTGTTTTCCTCGGTGTGATGGCCTTATTGTCCACCTTTGTTTTTTTCTAAAAATATTGTTTTTGACATTGTTTATTCATTGACATGTTATATATCATTTTTAATATTTATTTTTGTGTCTGATATTGTTTGGATGCTAAGAGAGGGGTGATGAAAAAATATGGAGTGAGTGTTTCATGTTTCCTATTTTTTGTTATGGGTTTTATATGAACATATATTATAGGGGATTATAGCTAGTATTTCTCATATTTCCTGTTGATGGTTTCTATTTTGATGAATTTAAATTTCTTTGATTTCTAAAAATTATTTGTAGTTTGTGTAATGAACTACTATTGAAATTTCTATGTGGTAGTTCAGTCCAACTTTAAGATTACACATAATATGGAAAGATCCTTTATTGTGATGAATTTGTTTTTAATGGGAGTCGATAATGGTAGTGAAATATCAAATGAGAACAATGGGATAAAAATATGAAATCTAAATTTAAGAATGTAAGAGCATTATAATTATATTTTTAATGAAAATGATACAACCAAAATTTAAATCATATTGTTATTGTTAATCAAATTTCTGAGTTTATAGTTTTTAATGATGATAAATCATTATTATAATATGCTAATTAATCATTAACATTCATTTACTATTGATGGATAAGGATTTTTTGGAGGTATATTATCTATATTCATGTATAGGGTTAGATATATTCCCAAAGGCTAGTTGTACACTACATTATCATTAGATTGTAGGATTTAATATGCTCCACCACTCAAGTTCGTTGGGAAATCTATGCATATGTGGCATTTAGTTCTTCATGTTCTAAAAAATATTGGGTGTCAAAAAATGGATGGTTAACTGATCTCTCTCCACACTCCCTCCTCAAGACATTAATACTGTGAATGTATATATAATATGTGATGGGTTAAGTTATTGGTTATGTTCTCACATTTTTTGGGATGGATCTCAATTTCTCCCCATTTGTAGGTGTTAGATATAATATCATAAGGTCAAATCATATATATGTATCTGGTTTTTCTAACATTGGACACAATATGTATTCATTCAACGGATATAATGGGTTTATATATATTTAAATATACATGGATTGTAGTGGGTTTTGTACTCAATATATAGTTATATTTGTGATTTTGATGATATTTATATATAAAGCATGTGATATAGTATGAGATGATGATATGGTTGTTCTTGATTTTCTTCGATGGTTTGGATTACTTTGGGGGGGAATGGGAGAACTAAGATTTAATACATTGGGATAAGGTTTATTAGTTCAATGAGAAATTTGATATTCTATAGATCTCATATAATAAATTTTATTTTAATAGTATGTTACTATTTTTTATGGTTACATTGGGATTGAGCCTTAGTGACATCAGTAAATAGTGTTGAATAATTAAGTAATAATTTGATTTCTTTAATCATTCAATATTCCTCAACATAATTCTTAATTTTTTTCATGAGTTGCTTGAAGAAGGATCCAATTGAATATACCATTATTCGGACTCCAAGATATAAAAAAACATTTTTAGGTAAATAAATAATTTTTTCTGAACATACTATGTATTAAAATATCATGGAGTTGTTTTGGATCCTTTGGTGTTCATGTTCATTACCTAGGAATTATTCATAGTATTTTCCTTTTTTTACGTGTATGAAATTACATCCATGTATTGGGAAAAATAATTTATTTTTATTTGATGGAGATTATTTGTAGATCATATATATTTTTTAGGATTTATTTATTGAGGGTAATTCCTCATTTTCTTGGATTTTATAACATAGGATTGTTAACAAATTTTTTCCTAGTAGAGGTAGGCTTTGGGGTTCACCCCATTTTTACAATACTTTTCTAGGAATTATAATAGTGGATATGTTTGTGTAATGATTTAGTTGTATCATAGAATTTGGAGGAGATGTATGATGGATCATTTGAATAGTCACTATGGTAGATCTCAAGGTTTGGTAGAGAAACAATATCAATAGAACAGAGCATAATACATAAAAACGAATACTCTTTAAGAATTTGTATTTTTTCCCCTATGATTCAATGAAAGGAATTTGTTATTTTAAAACAAAAAGTTTGTTCAATTATATTTATGGGGTAGATAACTTTGTGAGGATCATGCTTCATGATTTTTAGAACCTATGATTGAGTTTGATAGATAATATGAATTGGTTTAGTGAATAATTAATTAATCGCAAATATTTAATATTTATTTATGAAGGTGTCTCTAAAATTTTAAAAACTTATAGGTATGAATCTATTTTGGTGTTCATGTATTTTTAATTTCTTTTATGTTAAATTGGATGCACCATCATAACATCATAATGTTGATATTGATGATGAAAATAATCTAGGGAAGAAGAGTCATTGGATGATTCGATACCCGGTCAAACAAAAGTATTAGAGACCCATTTTAGACTGAGATAACAAGTATTTTCTGAGGATTTAAAAAACATCATTCATCTTTATTAGTTCTTTAATGGGGTAATAGATTATTTTAGTTGTAAATTTGTTTCATATGTCTTCTCATGGATTATGGTTTTTTTTCTCAGGAATAATAAGTAATTGAACATTTTAGTATTGAAGTTCCACAATCACATTCAAGCATAAATTCTTTCATCGATAATGTAGTATATATTTCGGCATGATATTATTACAATCATCTAGGGGAGTTATAGACTGTGGTATCTTACTGTTTATAAGATAAAACTCATGTGATATGAATTATACCATCTCTCAGTTAGAAATTCTATGGAATGACATATCTATGACTCTTTGTGGCCAGAGATATGTTGTCATAGTACCCTATTTACATATTCAATGTACCTTGTGGGGTAGGAAAAATAATAAGTCATAAAGTGTATACTCTATATGAGAAAACTATTTTTTATAGGGGTTGTTTGGACTCTCCTTATAGGATATATATTGAAACATGTTCATAGATTCCTAATAAAATGGTCTCTTAGACATCAGTGTGTTAGTTCTAGACAACATAATCCCATATCACTCAAGGTGATGATTCTAAAATCCATACCAATGGATTGAGAATGGTTTCATTATTTGATAAAACTAATTCCTATTTGATGATCCAATTTCGAACCATTCATAGAAATAAATGTGGTGTTAGTGTCCCTATTAAGACTCATCTGTTACAGAAGAATTCTCTAACATAGAAATAGAATGGTGCTTTGGGTTTTGATCCTTTGAGAGTAAATGGGGTGAGAAAAGGATAACATTGTGATTTTCTAAATCCTCCTGGAGAGTAAGATGACTACACCCATGGGGAAATATACCATTAGGTATAGAGGGTAAAATGAATCGGAAATTGTTATATGCATTCTTTAGAGTTTCCAATGATATGATATTTAACCACATTTCGATGTATAATCTACTTATATTCTACATTTGTGTGCAGCTTGTTTGATTTCAAGAGATACACATTCATTCCTTTCAAACACCCTAGTTTTTTATTTGGGACATTATTTTAAGATCATTCTAGTTACCATATATTGACTATATTAAATGATTGGTATACTAGATTTTTTAGGATATATATTATGTTTTCTTATTTTCATGGAGTTTATTTTATGTTTTTTAAATAAAAAGCCACATATGGTTTGGATATGTAGAGAAAAAGAAACTTATTTATTATATGGTACGATGATGACCTCATAGGAGGATCTGTTAGTGATTTCTTTGAGACTTATAAAAAAATACCTTGATATATTTCCTCCATATTATGTAAACCTACCACCTAGATAAATGATATAGATTGGAATTGATTTGTAACTTGGTTTCTATATCATATTGAAAACCTCTTATAAGAGGGGGCCCTTTGTACTGTGAGATGTTCTAATTCATATTCACGATCCTCTATAGTGTGGGATAAGTGTCCCTACTACATTTCCTTGGGGTGACTTATCCTTTTTTATGATGAAGAAATATGGAAGTATATAATTAAATATTGATTACTCCCACTTTAATGAAGTGATTATAAATCACTATAATCTTGTCTCTAGGTTTTTAATTTTTTTCAATCATCTAATGAGATCTAGCGGGTTCTTGAAGATCAAATTACTATATGTAAATAAACAGATATTAGTTACAGATATAAATATTTTAAAGATTATAATCAGATGTCATAATAGAAAATATGAGTTTATTGTAGGATTTCTCATTTGGAAGAACATTCTTTCCATGTTCATGGTACTCAATAACTTATGTGATTTGTGAATTTCTATATTTTTTAGTGCTGAGGTTTATTAAGAAAATCCATTTCTATTGTAGTTTTGAGGATGATCGTGATGAGAATCTTGAGACACTCTGGGTGTTCTGGGACATCATTAATTTTAATGGAAGCTATTTAAATCTATATTTTTTTCCAAAGTTGTGAATTTTATACGCTATATCACATGTATGAGGGAGTATTCCTAAATCTTTTGATGATTGTGGTAGTTGTTTTGTGGTTATACCCTAAGAATGTTATAAAGGTATATAGTCTTCCTGTTCTAGATGGTGATTACCAGATGTTCATACATTAAATATCTTATATTATAATTCCTCTAATATATTTGAATGAAAAGGAACATTCCAATTCATTTACATAGTTGCTGTAGTTTTCTATTTTGTTTTGAAGGGGAATCAAGTTTTTCTCCTACTTTATTTTTTCTAGAGGGGTGGTTTTTTTTCTTGTTTATTATGGTGGTTCAAGTTTTTGATTGTGTTAGTTTTTTATAATGTGGAGAGATTTTATCTCTCATGGATTTAAGAAGTTATTAATAAATGAACATAAATATTCCACCCATCACTATGATCTTATTTTAGTCGGGTTTTTAGTGATTTTTTCGAAGTGTTACCTCATTGGAGAACATTATGTGGTATTCATTGATCATAATTTCTTTAGGCATATCATATCCCAATATGAATTTAATTTTTAGAAGATTCAGTTTTGTAATATTTATAGGATTCTTACAATGATATTTCTTAAAAAGTAGTTAAATGAAATGTTTTAGCAATTTTATTGAGATGGAAGTATCAAAATTATGTTATCTATGAGTCTGGGAATGCTATGAGGGTGACGTAGGTTTATTTGACAGTGCACATAAATATGGGAGAGTTTTATAGAAAGGGGTATATCATTTATTATATGATATATTCAACTATGTTTTAGTCGATGGAGGAGTCCATTAGGAAGGATTTCATGCTATATTTTTATCAATTTCTAGTTTTTTATAATGATTTCCTCCAATGATTGCATAGGGACAAAAAAATAATCTATTGTTCATAGGGAGGCTTTTAATTCCATGATTAATTCTTTATGTGTTTCTATTTGAGTACCTTTTTTCTCCCTTAATTTTATATCCTAGTGTGTTGAAAATTTATCATGCAATGGGGTACCATTTTTTGTGGTTATAGATGAAGATATCGATTTCAGAGCTTTTATTTCAATGTTTGGTCTCCTAAAAGGTGATAGTTGAGCATTGTGTTAATGCTAGATTTTATGATTTTATTATTATTAAATTATTGAAATTGGAGTACATGTTGACATATTTATTCATTGATGTTCCTCAATACATTGGAGGATATGACGATATATGAGTGATTGGGAATTTGTAATTAGGTCAGGTCCCTTATCTATGATTATCGAGTCGATCTCGATGGATGTTTTTTTGATGTGGTACCTTGAGTAGTTTTTATACTTAATGTGGTTCCAAATAAAATCATCTTATATCAGGATCCCCATATTAAATTTAGGGTAAAGATGGGTCACCAGTATTATTTTGGTTATTATTTATGCCTTAGTTTCACTCTTTGGGGATTAACATACAATAAGATAAGGTAAAATTTCCATATATTGGATGAAATATTTCATGCATAAATTTTACGTATAAGAGGATTATTTTAGTGAATTTTTCATTTATTATAGTTCACATATAATAAAAACTATTATTATTCCATTTCTAATCCACTATTTGAATCTTTTTATTAATGAATATATAGATCTCTACTATGTTGGATAAGAGGTGGGAGTAAAATATTAATATAATTGAATTGGTTTTTAGTAAAAAACAAGTTACAAGATATTCATGAGTAGCCTAAGGAATCTTAGGATTATGGTAATTCATATGTTATTCATAGTGGTAGACCTTTAGATTTTCACATTAGAGATCATGAGTTCTTGAATGTATCTCATTTTCATTGGTATCATAGGTTTGTTAATTGGAATAATATTCATCCCCCATTCTAGGGAACTTTTTGGATTTGGATTGATTTTAATCTTTTAGAAATTGGATTTAACTTCTCTCATATATTATCTTGATACATGACTCCAATAATGGATTCTAACATAATTAATACATTAATGATGAATCAAATTTCATTTCATGGAGTGAGTTGAAATTTTATGATTATATGACCATTGATGAATTCCCTATTAAGATTAAATTCCATATAAGAAGGTTTTTTTCAGGGATACTATTCCATTTTTTTGAGTCTTATTGTAGTGTTTTATACTTGAAGTGAATATGTAATTCCCCAAGCTTCTACGACACACTTCTCTTTCAAAAATGCAATAGATTGCATCGTACCCAATTTCGAGAGTCTAACACACCACGACCAATCAAAGTAGTTGTTATGAACAGTAATACCCACTTTTTGAATTATATAAATTCTATATTTCAAAATGGACTTCATTTTTTGGATTCGGAAAATCAAAATTAGCCTAAGTTGAATTTTTGGTATTTTTCTGAGAACATCCATTTTTGATGAATAGTGAAAGATACTTAAAAACAACCTTTTGAATAAAAATAATTTATAGTGATAAATTATACTATTGAGTGGTTTTAAAGTATAATTAGAATATACTTTTACCATTTTATCCAATGGTGGTCATTAGAATTAATTTCACTTTGAAATTGGACATAAACAATTGTCAATATTTTGATAGATATTATTTCTTAAAAACATGTTGTTTGTTTATACAGTGGGAAGTAGCTATAATTAATTAATTAAACTTTTATGTTTTGAATTTGGTAAAATTAACATCATTTTTGATTTTGGAATATCAAATATATCATAGGGTGAAATTTCTGTATTTTTCTGATAATGTTCATTTTTTAATGAATAGTGAAAAATGTTGAATTATAATTCAAAACTACATTTTCATCCAATTTATTTATATAGTTAGATTATTATTTTAATTGGTTTTTAAGTATAATTGAATTATGTTTTTATCACGTAATACAATTTTGTTCATTGGAAGTAATTTCACTTTTCAATTGGATGTAAAAACAAGTCAATCTTTTGATAGACCGTATTTCTTAAAAACCCGTCTTTGGTTTTAACAACAGGAATTATTTTTAAATTAATTACTACAATTTATGTGTTTGGAATTTGGTAAAATAGATTCCATATTTGGAATAATATGATACAAATTATGTAATTAAGATTTTGTTTTTGGACATTATTAATAGTAACGACGACAATTATCTTTAATTATCAAGATTAATTAGTAGTCGAGTAGTTAAGGGTAATGAAATAATATCATAATAATATAAAATTACCCCAAAATGTGTCATAATGCTATTTTTTGTGTCATTTCAGACAATGGTATTCCTTGTGCCAACTTACGGACCCCATGGAATCACTTTTGTGTGATAGTGACATTTTATCATTTTATTTTTTAATGAAATGAAAATATAAGAAAAGTATGTTACACCTAAGTAAATCAATTTTAATTTTATATACATAAATGATCTATTATACTATAAATATTCATAGGAAATATAAAATTATTTCCTACATCATGGTATTTTTTTATAATTTTTAGACATTAAATAAATAAATTTATTTATGACACTATGATGATGCAGTGATTACCTCATTAATGAACGATTTAAATAAAATGAAAAGGTAAGGTACAATCTAAGACATAAACATGTCTAAAGTCTATTTTATGTGTTTATTTCAAACCCTTATCACCTTATACTCTAAATATATCATTGTGGGACCTTTAAAATCCGAAAATAATATCATAATAATGTAACATTTCATGACTTTCCAAGAGTGCCCCTCCTCTCCTCTTATAAAAGGCCCCCACCTCTACCACATTATTCACACCATGCAAGCCATTTGGCTTGGCCAAACTCTTCTCAAATTCCCTCTCAACATTCCTCCCTTTATCTTATAATCCTTACCTTAGGCAGAATTCTCTTCAAGAAACTTTTTTGGTTCAAACTATGGGGAGTTACCTGATTTATGGTAATGTCTTTTCTTATGTTCTTTTGTTTTATTTTTCTTCTCCAACCCCCTAATATCTTTTTATTATTTTATTTTGTAAAAAAAACAATATCATAAATATAATTGGATGTTTTTATAATAAGGATTAGAACTACACTTACACACACCTCCATCTAATGGTTAAAGAACATACTGTTTCTGTGGGCGGCGAATTACTACCTCATGAAGCGATGATTGTTCAATCTTATTTTAACAACTCTCATGGTGGCCATTAAGATGTCACTATATTTATATATGATATATATTATGTTTATTTTTTCCTTATTCTTATGTATTTTTAATTTATGTAATACCTTTATGATTTACATTATGGGTAAACGCGATGATTTCATTTTAGGAAGAGTGGACTACCGCCCCCTCAAAGTGATTTGAATCATTAATGCCCTATGTGGGACGTATAAAGGATGAAGTTAATGATGTTATATATGATATTATACTAGAATTATAATATACCTTTATATTATTATGATTTCATTCCATTAAATATGAAATAGAAATGAAATCAGCGTTCATGCGTACATACGACTTACCGTCTCCATGAACTGTGCATTTCATTTCTCACCACTAAATGTTATGTAATATTAAAAATGCATGTATATAGTGTATATATATGATATATATGATATATAAATCATGAATATAATTCTGGAGATAATTTTTATTTTACCACATAAACAACATGTAATTATAAGAAGTTTATTTTTGAAACAAGTACTAAGGATCGACAAAACGACCGTTATTAAATTAAAGGATTACATAATATTTCATAACATGGTAATAAGTGATGTAAAAGGAATAATGAACTTGAAAAATGTTCTTAAGATAATATAAATTATCTATAGTTTATTATTCAGGAGATTGAAGAACGATCGAGTCAAGTCAGACACGAGGTAAGGGAATTCATCTCAATCTCCTTTCATTGAGGCATATTTTTCTTTATACACAACTTTATTTTATACGATGTATAAACCAATTTTAATTTCACTTTTATTTAAAAGGAATCTTTTTATATGAAGAGTTTTACTAAATGACAAAAGGAGTGTTTTGTTTTAGGTATACGGAGACAACGACTTCTCCGCCGCTATGGCCATTATTTGAGTTTCGGAATCCTCTAAAATCCAAAAACTTTTTTTAAATGAAAATTAAATACCATGTTTTACTTTTCATTTATATTGGTATTGAAAATGGTTTTGATAATTTTTTTATTATGTCAGTTTGTTGTATTGATATCTTGTGATTGAAATGTGGAAGTGTTATGTTTCCTTTATGCATGTTTTATGTGATATGATTATGTTATGGTTCTTGGGCATTGTTTATGAAATGTTTAAACCTTTTCATATAAGGAATTCATTGGACTTATTAAGTGATAGGTGGAGCCCGCTATAGCTCCTCGATGCATCAATAGGTCTCATGAGACAAACTAGTGTCTTGGCACAATGCCTTGACAAAATCTTATTTGTAGTCTTGGCACAAGGACTTGACTATGTGGTTAGGATAGTCTGGCATTATGAATTCCATCATTATGAAAGTGTTTATTGATATTTCATGTTAATATTTGACTACAAGAATATCTATGTGAATAATTAAATGGAATTATATCATTTTATTTTTTCCATGTTATTCATATGTTAATTTTTAAAAGGATTTTGTTTTAGTTATACAATTCCCTTTAATTTTTATGCTTTTTTAAGAATGTTTCGGCTATACTGTTATCCTTAATGAGCATCTGAGCTCACCCCTTTCAGTGTTTTAATTTTTCCCAGGATTTGAAGAAGTATTTTATCAATGAATTGTAGGGATAATATGATGGGATATGAAGAAAAGATGTTGTTGTAGTTTTTTTTCCACTTTATGATGTAATGTAAGACTTATGAATATATCTAGTGTTTCTAAGGATACTAAACTAATCGGTCTTTTGAGAATTGACCTTTTGTGATCATTACAATATTATTTAATAATGCACCGACTCTAGGTAATTGGGGTCGGGGCGTTACAGTTTGTATCAGAGGGAGGTTTAGTACTAACCGTGGAAGCTATATTTAGATAAACTCTAACTAGAGCATATAGCCCTAAGATAAACATTGAGGATTATTATAGGAGAACATCCTAGAATTTTAGTATTGTAGAGGTTTTGGGAGTTTTCCGAATAAATAAATCCTTCTCTGGATACGAGTAGGTAGAGGTGGATCTGGCACAGAAGTACCTTGTGGTAAAACCTGAAAACACCGCTTTGAGCTAGACTCGAACGGGAACTGGTGCATGACAATGGGCCTTGCTGCACTCTTGGTTATGACACTCTCGAGGGATATGCTTAGGATAATTCTCATTTAATTTACAAACCATTATGAAGGGATTATGAGTGTATACTTCCTCAAAGAAAAAATTTATTTTTATGATTATGGATTATATCCATAAATAGTTCAATTTATGTTAAGTGTTTTACAAGTATGGAATTATGTATTTTTATTCATGAACTGATCTCGTTTATGACATTGTTTAGAAATGGATCCTAGTGGAATGAATGGAAACCGTATCAATGGACGCACTCCATGTAGGGATTTCCCTCCTTCTTAAGATAATTATTGTGGAGCAGGTGATACAACTGGTGCTGATCAGCTTATCACCATACTTAGACAACTAACTGAGGTTAGGAATAATAACCTTACTCATATGGAGAACCCTGATCCGCAAGGTGGAGGTTCAATATTAGACCGCTTCATGAGGAAACAACCACAAACATTTAATGGGGGTACAAATCCATTTGTAGCTCAGAAATGGATAAATTCCCTAGAGAAAATATTTCATGCATTAGGGAGTTGTGAAAGGTAAAAAGTTGTCATGGCAGTTTACCACCTCATTAGAGATGTTGATCAATGGTGGTCACTGATTCAAAATACAAAGTAATATGAAGAAGTGTCATGTTTGGAATGGAGAGAGTTTAAAGAGATTTTCTTAGAAAAATACATTCCTCATTACCATCGAGGGGATATGGAAAAACAGTTTATGAGTCTGAGGCAAAAGGTGGACACGAATGTTGCAAAGTATGAGTCAAACTTTATAAGGTTAGAGAGGCATGCTGCAGATTATATACGTAACCCAAGAAGTAATATTTATCGTTTCATTAATGGGTTAAAACCATTTCTCCCTCGAGCTTTAGTATCACAATCCTTCTCATCGTACGAAGGTACTGTCTCGTGTTCTATTAAGACAGAAAAGGAATTCTCTAAGTCTTATGACAACCAAGTAAAGCAAGAGAATAAGATAATGGTGGAACAAGAGACAGATAAAGGGGAAAAGGGAAAGAATTATTTTCCATTATATGATAATTGTATTAAGAAACACCCTGGTACTTTCCTAAATGGAATGGGAATTTGTTAAAAATGTGGAGAAAAATGTCACTAGACTCATGATAGCAAGGGAAAGAAAGAGGCTATCAATGTTGAATGCAACAGTTGTAGAGAAATGGGGCATTATGAAAATGAATTACCTAATCACCATGGAAACATACCTTAGAAAGGAAAAGGTAGAAAGGCCAAGATTATTCTGTTACTAGAGATGAAGTTGAATAATTATTGTATTTGTGTTTTTGGACTCAAGAACTATACTATGATTAAGAGAATAATGCGAGATATATAAGGATTTTACTGTAGTACTTGTTGTTTTCATTAGGGTTTTAATATGATGAACATAATCATATTTTTAGTATGTGACAATATGAGAAACTTTAATTTGTTTGGGGAATATGATGTTACAATTGATTTTGTAATTTAGAGACCTTTTAAGGAAAGTATGGACAGAGGTATTTTGGATAACTATAAAGGTTGGAATGGATTAAGATGAACATTAGATAGTATTGTTTAAGGTTAAAAAATATATGATGATTATTTTTGGAATATTCTAATATTATAGTTTTAGGAAAAGGACAGCCTACAGGTCGGGGGATAACATGTCGTGTTGGACAAAGCTGTAGGAATCGAACCCACTACCATAGTTTGATAGGCCTTTATTACCTACCACTAGCCTACAGGAAGTCGTTGGTTATTAAAAAAAAGTTTTCCTAATCTAAATGGTATGTGTTAGTATTTGAAACCTTGTACCATTAGGATGAATATAATACATTTTATTTCTATTATCATTTTGAGTGAAAGATGAGTTTGTGTTAGAAGTTAGTTAAAGGTTAAAACTCTACTTGTCATGTATATATATATACCACTCTCTTATTCCATGAATAAATTAATTCTTAAACTTTAGGAAAGGGATATTAAAACAAAAATAAAATGTGTTATCCTAAAACCTTATGTTTTGTTGAACTGGTGATATTTTAAATCGCCAAAGATTGAGGACTTTAAGTCCCTCAATTTTACACATGTTTTTGATTAGTGACCTCAATCACTCCATATAAATATTTACGTTTTTCCTCTAATTGTGTGTCTATAATTTCCACCAATGTTCTTGTAATGACCCAATGTTTCATTAATAGAAAATCCCTCTTGATCTAGTTAAATGTCTCTTTATGAAAAATATTTTTATAAGATGTCAACTTCTTTGGTTTTATGTTATGAATTTTGACTGTTGATAAAATAGTCGTTGAACAGTGATCACATGATTAGTATAAATATAGGACTTTAAGCAATCCAATTTACTCAGACAAAAGAAGCGATGGCCTCATCCAGTAGAATTTCCCCATATGAATCCCATTTGTCGGAGCTCAGAAAAGAGGTGGCATCCTTGGGCTTTGATCTTGAACAAGCCCAAGCTGAGCTTCACCATGTCAAGCTCGAACGGGACCGTCTACGGGAAAAGTGGAAGTTGATAGAGATTATCACTCGAGCGATGTTATCTGAGCCACCACAAGAGTCTGTCACCATCTCACACCTTACCCTTAGGTCGTATGCAGTTGTTTTAAGGGGTTATGTAACAAATAAGTAATACTATGTTTATGTACATTATTTTCTGTATATACTAATGAATATAATTTCTAGTCATTTTTGATACATTGTAAATAGTATTTAAAGTACAAATGTTGTTTGTAGTTATTATTTAATTAAGAAATCTATTTTTTTAAGTTAAGGGATTTTTGAATTAAATAATATTTTAATAAAATAATTATAATATTATTAAATTATTTTTTATTAAAGATAAATGATCTAATAATTTTATGAATGCAATGAAATTTTTTTCTAAGGTTTGAAATCCATTTTTGTCAAAACGCGTAAATTTTCAATAAATGTCAGTTTTTATTTTAAAAGTAAAAATTTACATATTAAGAAATTTATTTAGATAAAATGAATGTTATTTCTGGAATCAGGATGTCGAAATTATCCAATGAAGTATTTTTCATCATTTTCTGAGACAGTCAAATTTTTGGGTAAAAATTAAATACCGTTTAAATATATAATGTGTTTTATGACATCATAATGACCTAATAGCGATGTAATAAAATACTATAATCCCTATGTTCATCCAATATATGTTTTACCATTAATATAATGTGATTTTGGGTTTGTTTGTCCTACTTTTCAAAGCATTAATGGACCCCTCAAGACTTATTCAACACCTTGCCTTTTTTAAATTAATTTCCATGGGAGTGTGACTCACCTCCACATAAGCAACCCTAATATTTTAAGAAGTTCGGACTTTGGCCTTATAAAATATATTTTCCATCTTCCCTTTTCCAAAAACCATGGGAAAAATCATGGGATGGTTTGTGGTTTAGATTAATTTAATGTAAGGGGACCCAAACCTAAATAATAAATAATTCCTTCACCATTCCTTTATAAACCCACCCAAGATCCCACTTCCTCCTCACTCAAAGCCTTTGGAGTTCGTCCAACCTCTGCCCTACTCTCTCTAGATTCCTCCCAGGGTTCCCCAAGCTCCCACGAAGCCTCTCACAAGCCTCTCTCTAGCCTTTGGAAGCACACTTCCAAGGGTTTTTTCTTCCTTTCTCATTTTTGTCAATTTTATTTAAGTTGTATTGCCCTTTTAATTTCAATTATTAATGTTGGGGTATGGTTTCTCACCTCCCCCATACTACCCTCTAATTGTTTGAATGATGGGATACCACTTTCTCTCTTATTAAATACCTCCCATGTGCACCCGTTACTATGCCAAAATTCCAAAAGGAACTTCTCTCTCTTCTTTTACAATCAAGCAATAATTTTGTATCATGAATCTAAATTCCATTACAATTGTTGGGACATGTATCTATATGGACTCATTACTTTCCATTACATGTAAATATTATGAGGAACCCCTTTCTCTCTCATCAGCCATTTTTTATGAATTCTTATGTCACGCTGTTACGATGCCGAAATTGCACCGATTTTCTAAGCCAATGTCATTGTGTGGTGAATACCATGCCCATTTCTCCATCAAGGGTATTCACCTTTATAAACGTTTACATATTTATTATAAAGTTTCATCTATGAATTCCACATTCCATTATCATTTAATTAATGATTATGTTTTATGAATCCATGTTTTATGACCCATGTGGCACACTTATGCATGAAATGAAATGGTTAAGAAGGGTGCGCCCTTATAGTGCTCCAATGCATTGGGTAAAGTATAGTATCATGATACGTCATGTACAGTGAGTGTTGACTCATGATAATTCAAGTGCAACTAGGGTTTACTCATTCTTCATGTGTAATGAGGATTTACTCATGCTCTATGTGCAATGAGCCTTGGCTCATGCTAATTCCATGTTAAGTGTTGTTTCCACATTTCCATGTTATGATTATCATGCTATATCATGCCTTTATGATCATGTATTTCTTATGCTCTATGGATATTCCTATTGTCTAACATTTATTTTACTCCTCATTTTGTTCCATGTGTAATCCCTTCTTGGGATTTATAGCTCACCCTTTTCTTATGCATGTCCTCAGGTTTTCCCATGCAATGCTAAGTACGAAAGAATGTAGTGGTCATGTGAATGAAGTTTTCAATAAAGATGTTGTATTTCATGTTTTAATTTTTTATGTAATGATCCTAAGCCCCAAAGACACTAACACTATTGATATTCTTGTTGTATCAAGTGATGTTTTATGTAATAAATCTTGTTTATGTTTGTAATAAAAGCAGGGTTGTCATAGTTGGTATCAGAGTATAGGTTTTGTTATTTTTGGGATTTGGATTAGAAAACCCTAGTAAAGCCTTAGATACTAGACTAAGTACAATAAAAACTTCCCTATGTTTTGGTTTGTATTGATTAAGTGGGTTATCAAGAAAATACATCCCTGTATAGATATGAGTAGGTAGAGGCGGCTCTGGCACAGATGTATCCTAGGGGTAAAACCCAAAAACACTGCTTTGAGCTAGACTCGAACGACAACTGGTGCACGACAACGGGACTTGCGGCACTCTTGGTTATGACACTCCCGGGGGATATTCTTTGGTAAATTCACAAGCTTAGTATGAACCCTTATTAAGGGAATTAAAAAATTCCCCTAGGAATGTATGTTTGAAAGTATATCATGAAAAGCCTAGATTGAAGCCTATAGACTCATGAGTTAAGGAAATAAAAGTTTATTTATAAGTCATAAACTATTGTCTTTGGTTTACCCATTATTTGTTACCCCTAACTTTCCTTTTATTCCAGAAAATGGCCGGTAATAGGAGGACTCAGACTAACAACCATTTTGAAGATCAGTGTGATGATTGTACTAATGAGATGCCCAATCCAATGGGAGCGGGAATTGAGAACTTTGTCACGCTTCTCTCTCAGCTAACTCAAGTTTTGAATATAAACACAGGTCAAGAGGAATGTTCAACCCCCCCCCCCCCCCCAAGAAAGAAAAAGTAGCTATCGAGAGCATCCTGAGACAAAGGCCTCCTACTTTTAGTGGATCATCTGATCCCATGATCGCTGAACAATGGATAAACTCCATTGAAAATATATTCTTCATCCTCCAATGTTATGAATAAGAGAAGGTTCTCCTGGCGACTTATCATATGGAGGGTGAAGCTGATCAATGGTGGACGTTGATCAAAAATACTAAGCCTGAGGAGGAGATCAAGGCGTTGGAATGGAAGGATTTCAAGAAGATGTTTTTCGATTAATATTTTCCGCAAACCCTCCGGCTTAAGATGGAAAGGGACTTCCTTTCCCTCAAGAAAAAAGTTGAAGAATCTGTTGGAGCATATGAGACAAACTTTACAAGTCTTGCATGATACGCTTCTGGATTTGTCATTACCCCCCAAATTCAAGTTTGACAGCTTCTTTGGTGGGCAGAAGCCTATCTTGTGGAAATCATTAGCGATCCGTGACTTCGACAGCTATGAGGAAATTGCCTGATGTGCCCTCAAGGTCGAAATGGAGATTGGGGAATAACAGGGGTATCATGGGGAAAAGAAGCGTAAGGTGGACTTCAATATTGGTGGTCTGATGGATAAATCCAATGGTGCTAAGAAGATCCAGCACCCCACTTTCCAAATTTGCAGAAAGAAGCACCCTGGAAATTGCCTTAAGGGGACGAGAAAATGCTTCTGGTGTAGAAGATAAGGGCACCTAGCTGTTAACTGTTGGCAAGAAAGACCCACAGTTGTGACAGAGGAGAGGAACGCTCCGTTAGAACCTCAATGGATTGTTCAATGATACAAATGCAAACAACCAGATCATTTTTCAAATCAGTGCCCTAATCCAAGGGTTTTTGGAGACAACCAACAACCTCCAAGGCAGCAAGGAAGATCTTTTTCCATCACTTCTGCTGAAGTGAACCCCGAAAACGAAGTGGTGATAATATGCTGGTTATTAATTCAATAATAGCGAACGTAATTTTGGATTTAGGTTCTACGCATTCTTTTATATCTCGAAAGTTTAGTAGAAAAATCCCATCACCACCACAAATCATGGATGTAAAGATGTCGGTGAGTACGAAAAATGGGGAAATCATTACATCCCATTAATATAAGTCCTCCCATGTTATAGTCTGGGGATTTAATTTCCCGTTGAACCTCATCATACTCCATTTGGTTGAATTTGATGCAATTCTTGGCATGGATTGTCTTTCCTTATATATATCCAACATAAATTGTCGGGAGAGGTAAATCACACTCCATATGGAGAATCGACCCCCGATTCTTTACAATTATCAGGAGGAAGATGAATCTCCTTTAGCTTCATCATCTCAAGCATGGATATTAATGCCTTATGAGCATGCGTATCTGGCTCAGATGATTGAGTTCAAGGAAGAAACCATCCTTTAAGAAACGCCTATTATGAGGAAATTCGCTGAAGTGTTTCCCGAGGAACTGCCTTGTCTTCCTCCTTGAAGAGATGTTGAGTTCTCAATTGAACTTATACCTAGGGCACTACCAATATCCAAGACTTCATATAGAATGTCTTTTTATGAGCTTGAAGAGTTGAAGAATCAACTACAGTAAAATCTGGATAAAGGGTTTATATGCCCAAGTGCTTCACCATGGGGTGCACCAGTCCTCTTCGTCAAGAAGAAGGATGGTTCAATGCGGCTTTGCATCGATTATCGTGAGATTAACAAAATCACGATAAAAAAACAATCTTATCCCAATAATTGATGACATATTTGATCAGCTGTGTGGAGCACAATACTTCTCCAAGGTAGATTTTCGGTCGGGATATTATCAAGTAAGGGTGAAGAAGGAAGATTTCCCCAAGACAGCTTTTCGTACAAGATACGGGCACTATGAATTCATAGTAATTCATTTATGACTCACTAGTGCTCCAAAAATATTCATGGACTTGATAAATAGAGTCTTTAGAGATTACCTTGACTAATTTGTGGTAGTCTTTATAGATGATATTCTAATATACTCCAAAACCATGGAGGATCATGAGGAGCATTTAAAAATTGTACTAGAGCCTTTGCAAAAGGATAAGATCTATGAAAAGTATAGCAAGTGTGAGTTCTGGTTGAAGGAGGTCTCATTCTTGGGCCATATCATCATAAGCAATGGGATATCTATAGACCCCTCCAAAACAGATGCAATTAAGGGATGGTCGAGGCCAACATAGGTAACAGATATCTGTAGATTCTTGTGGTTAGCTGGATATTATCGACGACTTGTGAGAAATTTCTCACGATTTTCCAACCCTCTTACCAAGCTAACTCGGAAGGGAGTAAAGTTTGCATGGAGTTATGAATGCGAAGAAAGCTTTAAGGAATTGAAAAAGAGGCTTATCACTGCACCCGTGCTCACTTTACCCTCAAGTGGGGAGCTTTTTGTGGTATTCAGTGATGCTTCGAAGAAAGGCTTAGGATGTGTGCTGATGCATAATGATAAAGTGATATCCTATGCCTCAAGACAGTTGAAAATCCATGAGTGAAACTATCCAACGCATGATCGGGAGTAGGCGGTGGTGATCTTTGCCTTGAAAATCTGGCGGCATTATCTCTATGGAGAGAAATGTGAGATATATAATGACCACAAGAGTCTTAAATATATATTCACACAGAAAGAGCTTAATATGCCCCAGAGAAGATGGATAGATATCATCAAGGATTATGACTGTTCAATACATTACCACCCTGGGAAAGCGAGCAAGGTGGCATATTCCCTAAGTAGAAAGGACCCCGCAATTCTATCAATGATGAGAATTGAGAAGGATCCATTCTTCTTAGACTTGATAAAGATGGACGTGGGAATCATAATGAAGGGAACATCACCAATCCTTTCACAAATGATTTCTCAACCATCTCTTTTGGTAAGGTTAAAGGATGCTCAAAAAGGATGATGTGGGAATTCAAGAACAAGTAGAAGCTGTCAAAAAGGGGAAATCCTCAGAGTTTAATGTTAATGAATAAGGAATCGTGCGGTTTGGGAAAATAATATATGTTCTATCGAGTCTGGAGCTGAAGAAGGAACATTTGGATGATGCACACAGTTCAAATTTCTCTATTCAACCAGGGAGAACAAAGATGTATTGAGATCTATGAGAAAACATTTAGTGGGATAATATGAAGAATGAGATCACTGAATATACATCAAAGTTCCTGGTGTGTCAGCAAGTGAAGGCAGAGAGGTAGAAGTCTAAGGGGATGATGGAACCATTGCCCATACTAGAATGGAAATGGGAGAACATCACCATGGACTTTGTCACCGGACTTCTAAGGACATCAAAAGGCAACAATGCAATCTGGGTTGTTGTGGATCGTATTACAAAGACTGCACACTTCCTTTCTATTCGGGAGGATTTTTTATTGGATCAACTGGCGCAGATATATATCAGGGAAGTGGTAAGGTTGCATGGAGTACCACTATCTATTGTGTCTGACCGAGATCCAAGATTCTCCTCTAAGTTTTGGAAGAGTCTTCAACATGCTATGAATACTGAACTGAACGTCAGTACGGCCTATCATCCTCAAACTGATGGCCAATCCGAGCGGACTGTCCAAACACTTGAGAATATGTTGAGAGCTTGCTCAATGGACATTAAATGAGTATGGGATCAAAAACTTCCTCTATTTGAGTTCTCTTATAATAACAGTGTGTACTCAAGCATCCAAATTGCACCATACGAAGCCCTGTATGGGAAAAGGTGGAGAACACCAGCATGTTAGAATGAGGTCGGTGAACGTAAGCTGCTTGGACCAGAAATGGTCGAGGAAATAGTGGAGAAGGTAAAAACCATTCAGCAGCATATCAAGGCATCTCATAGTCAACAGAAGAGTTATGCAGATAATCGTCGACGAGACCTTGAGTTTAAAGTTGGAGGCATGGTTTTTCTACCCATATCTCTATGGAAGAAGGTCGTGAGGTTTGGAAGGAAAGGGAAGTTAAGTCCAAGGTAAATCGGCCCCTTGGATATTCTAGATCGTGTCAGGGTTTTGGCATATCGACTAGAACTTCCACCTACTATGGCCAAAGTAAATGATGTCTTTCATGTATCCCTCTTAATAAAGTAAATACCGGACCCTTCACATGTACTCTCTTCTGAGGTGGAACAATTGGAAGATGATCTTTCTTATGAGGAGAAACCAGTGAAGATCTTAGATCTTAGAGAAAACGTTCTATCAAATAAGACAATGCCCCTCATCAAGGTGTTGTGGAGAAACCACAAGTTTGAAGAAACAACTTGGGAATCAGAGGATATGATGAAGCTGAGTTACCCATATTTTTTTAGTGTGGGAAAAGGAAAATTTCCAGGGCGAAATTTCTTAAGGGGGAAATATTGTAACGACCCAAAGTTTCATTAATGGAAAATACCTCTTGATCTAGTTAAATGTCTCTTTATGAAAAATATTTTTATAATATGTCATCTTCTTTGGTTTTATGTTAAGAATTATGATCATCGTTAAAATAGTCGTTGAACATTGATCACATGATTAGTATAAATATAGGACTTTAACAAATCCAATTTACTCAGAAAAAAGAAGCGATGGACTCATCCAGTAGAATTGCCCCATACGAAGCCCATTTGTCGGAGCTCAGAAACGAAGTGGCATCCTTGGGTTTCTCTCTTGACCAAGCCCACGCTGAGATTCACCATGTCACGCTCGAATGGGACCGTCTACGGTAAAAGTGGAAGTTGATAGAGATTACCACTCGAGCAATGTTATATGAGCCACCCTAAGAGTCTGTCACCATCGCACACCTTACCCTTAGGTCTTATGTGGCTGTTTTAAGGGGTTATGTTAAAAATATGTAGTATTATGTTCATGTACATTATTTTTTGTATATAATAATGAATATAATTTCTAGAAATTTTTGATACATTGTAAATAGTTTTTAAAGTACAAATGGTTCTTTTAGTTATTATTTAATTAAGAAATATATTTTATTAAATTAAGGGATTTTTGAATTAAATAATATTTTAATAAAATAATAATATTATTATTAAATTAATTTTTATTAAATATAAATGATCTTATAATTTTATGAATGCAATTGAAATTTTTATTAAGGATTGAAAGCCATTTTTGTCAAAACCCATTATTTTTTATAAATGTAGGTTTTTATTTTTACGCAAAAAATTAACATATTTAGAAAATTATTTAGATAAAATAAATATTATTTCTGGAATAATGACGTCAAAATTATCCAACGGTGAATTTTTCATAATTTTCTGAGACAGTCAAATTTTTGTGTAAAAATTAAATATCGTTTAAATATATAATGTGTTTTATGACATCATAATGACCCAATAGTAATGTAATGAAATACTATAATCCTTATGTTCGGCCAATATATGTTTTACCATTAAAATAATGTGATTTTGGGTTTGTTTGACCTACTTTTCAAAGCATTAATGGACCCCTCAAGACTTATTCAACACCTTGCCTTTTTAAAATTAATTTCCATGGGAGTGTGACTCACCTCCACATAAGCAACCCTAATATTTTAAGACGTTCGGACTTTGGCCTTATAAAATATTGTTTTCCTATTCCATTTTCGAAAAACCATGGGAAAACCCATGGGATGGTTTGTGGTTTGGATTAATTTAATGTAAGGGTACCCAAACCTAAATAATAAATAATTCCCTCACCTTTCCTATATAAACCAACCCAAGCTCCCACTTCCTCCTCACTCAAAGCCTTTATAGTTCGTCCAAACTCTGCCCTACTCTCTCTAGAATCCTCCCAAGGTACCCCAATATCCCAAGAAGCCTCTCACAAGCCTCTCTCTATCCTTTGGAAGCTCACTTCCAAGTAAGGGTTTTTTCTTCCTTTCTTATTTTTGTCAATTTTATTTAAGTTGTATTGCCATTTTAATTTCAATTATGAATGTTGGGGTATGGTTTCGCACCTCCCCCATACTGATCTCTTATTTTTTGAATGATGGGATACCCCTTTCACTCTCATTAAATGCCTCCCATGTACACCTGTTACTATGCCGAAATTCTGAAAGGAACTTCTCTCTCTTCTTTTTCAATCAAGAAATAATTTTGTATCATGAATATAAATTCCATTACAATTGTTGGGACATGTATCTATATGACCTCCTCACTATCCATTACATTTAAATATGATGAGGAACTCCTTTCTCTCTCATCAACCATTTTTTATGAATTCTTATGTCACGTTGTTACGCTGCCAAAATTGCACCGATTTTCTAAGCCAATGTCATTGTGTGGTGAATACCATTCCCATTTCTCCATCAAGGGTATTCACATTTATGCACATTTACATATTGATTATAAATTTTCATGTATTAATTACACATTACTTTATCGTGGAAAAATATAATTTTTTATGAATCCATGTTTTTTGATCCATGTGGAACACTTATGCATGAAATGAATGTTTAAGAAGGGTGTGCCCTTATAGCGCTCTAATGCATTGGGTAAAGTATAGTATCATGATATGTCATGTGGAATGAGTGTTGACTCATGCTAATTCAAGTGAAACAAGGTTTTATTCATACTTCATGTGCAATGAGGATTTACTCATGCTCTATGTGCAATGAGCCTTAGCTCATGCTAATTCCATGTTAAGTGTTGTTTCCACATTTCCATGTTATGATTATCAATATTTATCATGCCTTTATGTACATGTTTTTCTTATGCTCTCTGGATATTCCTATTGTCTAACATGTATTGTAATCCTCATGTTATTCCATGTGTACTCCCTTACTGGGATTTATAGCTCACCCTTTTCTTATACATGTCCTCAGGTTTTCCCATGCAATGCTAAGGATGAAGGAATGTAGTGGTTATGTAAAGGAAGTTTTCAATAAAGATGTTATATTTCATGTTTTAAGTTTTTATGTAATGATCCTAATCCCCAAAGACACTAAACCTCTCGATCTTCTTGTTGTATCAAGTGATGTTTTATGTAATAAATCATGTTTAACTTTGTAATAAAATCAGGGTTGTCATAGTTCTCCTATTTGAAACCCTAATTTGGTGGTGACTTTCTCATTCCCTTTTCCCTATTATTAAGACTAAATTTTATTAACCCTATTTCCGATATGGGATTTCCATAAAGGTATTTTCTATTTTCCACCATTTATTTCCAAAGAAAAATTTCAAATTTCAAGGATGCAATTTAATTAAGGAGTGGAGAATGTAACACCACAATCTTCCATGATACACTTCTCTTTCAATAATGCAATAGCTTCCATTGTATGCTAGTTCTAGATTCTCACACACCGCGGCCAATCAAAGTAGTTGTTATGAATAGTAATACCCACTTTTGGAATTATATAAATTCTATATTTCAAAATGGAATTAATATAATGGATTTGGAATATTGAAATTTTCCTAATTTGAATTTTTGGTATGTTTCTAAGAACATCCAATTTTCGATTAATAGTAAAAGATACTTAAAAACAACCTTTTTAATAAAAATAATTTTTAGTGATAAATTATACTATTTAGTGGTTTTAAAGTATAATTAGAATATAAATTTACCATTTTATCCAATGGTGGTCATTATAATTAATTTCACTTTGAAATTGGACATAAACAATTGTCAATCTTTTGATAGATTTTGTTTTTTAAAAACAAGATATTTGTTTGTACAGTGGGAATAAACTATAATTTATTAATGAAACTTATATGTTTTGAATTTGGTAAAATGGACATCATTTTGGAATTTGGAATATCAAATATATAATAGGATGAATTTCTAGTACTTTTCTGATAATGTTCATTTTTTTAATGAATAGTGAAAAATGTTGTATTTTAATTCAAAACTGAATTTTCATCTGATTTATTTATATATTTAGACTGTCATTTTAATTGTTTTTAAAGTATAATTGAATTATTTTTTATCAATTAATACAATTTTGTTCATTGGATATAATTTCGATTTTCAATTTGATGTAAAAACAAGTCAATCTTTTGATAGATTTTACTTCTTAAAAACACGTCTTTGGTTTTGACAACGGGATTTTTTTTGTATTAATTACAGCAATTTCTGTGCTTGGAATTTGGTAAAATAGATTCCATATTTGGAATCAGAAGGTCCAAATTATTTAATTAAGACTCTTTGTTTTTTGGACATTATGAATAGTAACGATGACAGTTATCTTTAATTATCATGATTAATTAGTAATCGGGTAGTTAAGGGTAATGAAATAATATCATAATAATATAAAATGACCCAAACATGTGTCCTAATGCTATTTTTTGTTTCATGGACGACCATGGGATGTCTTGTTCCAACTTAGGGACCCCATGGAATCACTTTTGTGTGATAGTGGCATTTTACCATTTTATATTTTAAAGAAAGGAAAATATAACAAAAGTATATAACACCTATGTAAACCAATTTTAATTTTGTCTACATAAATTATATCTTAGACAATAAATAGTCATTGGTAGTCTAAGGATATTTACTACATCATGGTATTTATTTATAATTTTTAGACATTAAATAAATAAATTTATTTATGACACCATGATGATGCAGTGATTACCTCATTAATGAATGATTTAAATAAAATGAAAAGATAAGGTGAAATATAAGACTTAAACTTTCTAAAGCCTATTTTATGGGTGGATTTATATCCCTTATCACCTTATCCTCGAAATACATCATTTTGGGGCCTTTAAAATCTGAATATCATTTCATAATAAAGTAAACTTTCATGACTTTCCAAGAGTGCCCCGCCTCTCCTCTTATAAAAGGCCCCCACCTCTACCACCTTATTCAAACCTTCAAAGCCATTTGTCTCAGAAAACCTCTACCAAAATACCCTCTCAACTTTCCTCCCTTCATACTAGAAGCCTTACCTTAGGCACAAATCTCTTCAAGAAACCCTTTTGGTTCAAACCAAGGGGAGTAACACGATTTAAAGGTAATGTCTTCTATTATGTTCTTTTGTATTATTTTGATTCTCCAACCCCCTAAACTCTTTTTATTATTTTAATTTGTAAAAAAACCAGTATCTTATATATACTTGGATGTTTTTATAAGAAGGATTAGAACTACACTTACACACACCTCCATATAATGGTTAAAGAACATACTGTTTCTGTGGGTGGCGAATTACTGCCTCATGAAACGATGATTGTTCAATCTTCTTTTAACACCTCTCATGGAGGCCATTAAGATGTCACTATATTTATATATGATATATATTATGTTTATTTTTTCCTTAAGCTTCTTTATTTTTAATTTATAGAATACCTTTATTATTTCCATTATGGGTAAACGCGATAATTTCATTTTAGGAAGTGCGGACTGTCGCCCCCTTAAAGTGATTTGAATCGTTAATGCCATATTAGGACGTATAAAGAATAGAGTTAATGATGTTATATATGATATTATACTATAATTATAATATACTTTTATATAATTATGATTTTATTCCATTAAATATGTAATAGAAATGAAATTCACATTCATGCGTACGTATGACTTACCGTCTCCATGAACGGTGCATTTCCTTTCTTACCTCTAAATGTTATGTAATATTATAAATGCATGTATATACTGGATATATTTGATATATATGATATATAAATCATGAATATAATTCTGTAGATAATTGATATTTTACCACATAAACAACTTGTAATTATAAGAAGTATATTTTTGACTCAAGTACCAAGGATTGACATAACGGACGTTATTAAATTAAATGCTTAAAGAATGTTCATAACATGGTAATAAGTGATGTAAAATGAATAATTAACATGAAAAAGGTTCTTATGCAAATAAAAATTAACTATAATTTATTATTCAGGTGATTAAATAATGATCGAGTCATGTTGGACACGAGGTAAGGGACTTCGTCTCAATCTCCTTTCATTGAGGCATATTTTTTTTATACACAACTTTATTTTATATGGTGTATAAACCCCTTTGACTTTTAATTTTATTCAAAACGAATCTTTTTATATGAATCATTTTACTAAATGACAAAACGAATGTTTTTTCTTACGTATACGGAGACAATGACTTCTCCGCCGCAGTGACCATTATTTGAGTTTCGGCTTCCTCTAAAAGCCATAAACTTTTTTAAAATGAAAAAAAATACCATGTTTTAATTTTATTTTATTTTGGTATTGATAATTTTTTTGATAATGTTTTGATTATATCAATTTGTTGTATTGATATCTTGTGATTTAAATATGGAAATGTTCTGTTTCCTTTATGCATGTCTTATGTGACACGATTATGGTTTGGTTCTTGGGCATTGTTTATGATATGTTTCAACATTTTCCTATAAGGAATGCATTGGACTTAGTAAGTGATAGGTGGAGCCTGCTATAGCTCCTCGATGTATCGGTAGGTCTCATGTGACAAACTAGTGTCTTGTCACAAGGCCTTGACAAAATCTTATTTGTAGTCTTGGCACAAGGCCTTGACTATGTGGTTATGATAGTCTGGCATTATGCATTCCGTAATTATGAAAGTGGTTATTGATATTTCATGTGAATATTATACTATTATAATATCCATTTGAATAAGTAAATGGCATTATTTCATTTTATTTTTTCCATGTTATTCTGTAATTCATGTTTAAAAGGATTTTGTTTTAGTTATACAATTGCCTTAAATGTTTATGCTTGTTTATGAAAGTTCCTGCTATATTGTTATCCATACTGAGCATCTGAGCTCACCCCCTTCATTGTTTTAATTTTTTCCAGGATGTGAAGAGGTATTTTATGAATGAAATTCATGGATATTATGAGGGTATATAATGACCAGATGTTGTTGTAGTTTATTTCCACTTTATGATGTATTGTAAGACTTATGAATATATCTAGTGATTCCAAAGCCACTAAACTAATCGGTCTTTCGAGACTTGATATTTTGTGATCATTCCAATATTATGTAATAATGCACCGAATCTGGATAACTGGGGTCGAGGAGTTACAGAGTAATTGGGAATTCTAGTTTCAGATGGATTTTTAGTACCTTCAGTTTTTCAATGATTTATTATTTTTTATTATTTGTACAACCCTTGCTAATTTCAATGATGATTGATGGTGGTACTTGGTCATTATGCCTTTCTTTGAGATGTTTTGGTTGATTTCTTATTTTAATGAGATCCCTGAGAAGTTCATCATGGGGTTATTATTTGATAACATATCATTCCATCATAGGTTTTGGTCTAATTTATTAAAAGGATAATATTTTCAGATCTAGTTGATTTAAGAGTCAATTTTTTCTCAAAACATTCATATCAATAGTGAGGATATTGAATTTTTTGGGTAAAATATTGAGAATTTTATATTCCACTAATGTTTTGATTTTAATGGTTGAGATATTCATTGGGACATGGATGGAAATGGTGTTCCATGTTGTAGTCATTGGTAGATGTACATTACTATATACCAAATTCCTTTCAACATGAAGCTAAGATGGTTTGTTTTGGTGACTCTATAATTTAATAGGTTATTGTGGTGTGTTTCTTGGGGATTATCACTGACACATAAGAGATTGGTTTCTATTTTTTCTATAATGAGGGTACCTATGGTGTGGTGTTTTGGGAATTTGTGAACAAAATTTGGATTAATTTCCCAGATATTTTTTTAGGGGTCTCTATTTCATGGTTCTTTGGGATGTGCTGTGGAAATTAGAGACTGAATTCTCGAGCACAATCAAATCCTCGAAAATTGTGAAAATGGTGTTTCCATATAATTACGGTTAATCCAAATTTTTCTTAGTTGTGTTTTTGATTTTTTTTGATAGGGGATACCTAAATTAGTTTCACCATGGTATACAGATTTTTGCTTCGACTGGGTCTATTATGGTCTATAAAAACATTCAACTTAATTGTTCTTGGTAAAGTACATAACATTTTGGTGTTATTAGTGGTTTTAGACAATAGCCATATGTTTTATCCTTATTTAATAAATTTAAATGCCTCATAAATTACATTCTACATACTCCATCATCCGCAAAACCCATGAAACTATAAGATCAATTTCACAGCCCTTTGATCCCTCATTACTTGGATTTATCTCATGACATATATAAATTTATTCAAAAAGGATTCCATGCAAGTTTTCATATTTATTTTTTTCCCAAACACTTATGTTCTCTCATGAAATTTTATATAGACCTTTCTTAATTAGAGTTTGTGGTTTTAAATAAATAGTCGATGGAGGATTATTATGGGAATCTTATCCTTAGGGATCTTGAGTTTCTAAATGGAGAGGACATTGGAAATCTATGTCTATTATTACATAAATGTTTCAGGAATGTTGAAAGCGTCATTTCAAGTTATGATATTATTAAACTAGTAATATTTATATATTTATATGGGATTATAATTCATAATAATAAATGGATAGGTGGAAAAAATTGACATTAATGATGTTAATTAACGGAAGACAATAAAATTAAAAAAAAATTGGATGGTGTTGTTATCATATTTTGTTTATGAATTAATGGAACGTGCCTCCTGAAATTTTCATGACAATGTTATTTTTAACTATAATATTTTTTATGGTGGTTTACATATTTGAAAATGTTTGTACAATGCAATTCTATCTAAGAAACATAGTTGATTAATGTGTCTTCTGATATGGACTGAAATTATTCGATGAAATTAGCTAATCAATAATGAATTTATTGAATCATATTTGTGGTTGAAACCTAAAAACTATAATCTAATTATTTTATCATTTATTAAATGATGAAAACATGTTATAATTAATAATATAATTAAATATTGTAATCAATAATGATTTTTTTAAAATTAAACTATGTGTTCCTATTTTGAGCCCAATTTTATATGCATGATTTCTTACCATAGATTTATAGACATCATTTTACCCAACTATTGGTATGTTAAAAATATGTTTACTCTTATTATGTATGATTTGAGATGTTATCGATCACTTTATATGTGTTATTTCAATAGGTATATTTAGGGTATTAAAAAAGGAATGATGGAACAGGTTGAGTGTAGGGATTTTTGGTATCTTATTCTTTGAGATGAGGATGATATCAGGATATATTGTATGGGTTATGATTTATTCATAACCAGATTACCTGTTGAAGGTTAAATTTTTTGTAACCATTTCAATATTCTATTTTCCAACAACATATCATCATTTACTGAATGCAATGTGAGTTCATTCTCCCTATGGTAGTTTTGATCAAATAATAGAATATGTAAATGTTAGAATGTACAGGAAATATGATGGACTTATATAGAATAGGTGTTGATTATTCTTTTATAAGACTAAATGGGAACCATGGTGTTGTTAAATTAATGGTTCATGAGCATGATATGGAAATATTGAATTTAAAATTATTAATACTTTTTATTATATCTTAATGATTTATATGAATATTAATATATGAATTTACAATAAGGTCAACAAATTAAATAGAATTTATTAAATAATAATGATTAATGTTGACAAATGTTTTTGATTTATGGTATAAATAAGAATTATATTTGGTGTCCTAGATGTGTATATGGAGTTTTCATGAGTAAGTAATTCTATATTCATGTTTATGGTATGATATTTACCCTTAGGATAGTTGTATGTTATTCAATAATTATATTCTATGGTTTAATGTAACCCACCATCACAATCAGTAGTGAATACATTTTACATTGTTGAAAACCAAATTATTTTTAATAATGAATAAATTTTATGTCATATTAATATTCATGATTAGTATTTATGGATCCATATTCACTATAAAAAATTATGTAATTTTTTAATGAAAAAAGAAATAGTTGAATGATAATTGAATTATTATCCATGAGTTGTGTAGTTTTATTTATAAGTAAAAATATTGAACATAAGAAATAACATGTAATGTAAATATATTGTTTTTTAATTCATCATATTAAATTTATATTAAGGTGAATTATTAGGATTTTTTTTAAAGAACATGATGATTTGGTGAATAATGAAAAATAAATATTTTTATAAAATAAATAATATATATTCATGTGTTTATAATGTTCATGTTTATTATGTATTTTGAATAAATTAAAATTAATTCCCTTTAACTTATCAGTATTCAATATTTTCGAATAAATATATTTTTAGTCTTAAAATAATTTTCTAAAAAAACTACTTTCCATTATGTTTCAAATTATAATATTTAAAAAATTTATTCATTATAATAAAATTGAATCATTAAAATTGTATTTAGTATTTCAAATAACAATATTCAAATTTTTTAATGAGGTCAATTACATTTTTTGTCAAAAATAAAAGTAAATATGTAAAATATTTATCTCAATGGAAATGCATAAAATATGTTATTTACGGTTGAAACATTATGATAATGTGCCAAAATATCAATGGAAATCTTATTAGAAAACACTATTTTTACTCTTATCAGATTATTCTTGAAATTGTATTTATTTAGTTCCACATTACCATGAGTAGAACATTTATAATATTTAACTAATATGAATAATTACAATACATCCACTCCCCTCACTAATAGAAGGGAAAATAATATCCTCAACTCATCAAAATATTTGTTCCTAATATCACAAAAAAATTCTTTCAAACTCCCCTCTATACATCCTAGTGGTTCTAGTATCTCTAAAATATCATCCAAGAAGGCATAAGGTTTATTCTAGAGGAGGATTTCCAAAGAAGTTGTATAAACCATAACAGCGTTCTTACATTCTTATATATTATTCAACCTCTTAAAACATACAAAAACCATACTAATATAACATCATATATATATATAATATATAAATAAATATTATTATTTATATGATACAATAATTTTTATCTCTTTACCATTCTATTAAAAAAGAAAATATCACTCAGTCGTAATATTGGAAACCCCCCTCCATGGAAGATGTATTTTTTTCCATCCCCACATCTCATAAAAAGTTACCAAGAATAATATGATATATATTTTTTATGAAATTTTAATGATATTTTTAACACATGATATCACTTACCCTATTACCCATATAATGAAAAATTATAACGTCACTCATGTGTACATATTGAATATTACCTCTACAAGGAAATGTGATTTAGTTTTCGTGATTTACTTAAATTGATGGTTCTGAAAGTTTGTATAATTCATAAAAACGTTAATTATTACATATTTATGATTTTTAAGAAACTTTAAGAATGAACCCTTTCACAACAGTCATTGCACACATGCATGGAAAGTTAGGAGATGTGGACATTTATTTTTCTTTAAAAAAATGTTTTAAATGTTTAATAATTATTTTATTTTGTATCCATGTTCTTCCTATTGATTAAATAATGTCCAAAATTATACATGAAAACACATTTTCAACAAATTTTAGACTATTATTTACATTTAAATATCGTTTTAAATTATAATTGTTATTTTTTTTAAATACAAATCACTTTTGATTCCTTTTACCATTGTGAAAAATAAATGTTTAATGATTAAAACATGACGGACTATTCCCATGATCGTACTCCTTTCTCACTATTAAGATTCATCAATAATTATCTATAGTCATTCAATCAATGTCTTCTTCAATTTTTTCAATGAATTTATTGTTTTAAAATTCTTTCAAAATAAGGTAATATATCTTATCATTTTAATGAAATTTCATAAAGTGGTTTTGATTATAGGATCTAATTTGAACTTTTAACGGTATTATGAAGAGAATAAAATAATTTATATGAATTAAAATCATATGGATCATGGAAGTTTTATAATATAATGGATGAACCTAATATATATATGATAATTATTGATCTCGATATATCCCTCCAATACATGGGGAAATGGTGATATAGTTTAAGGGAAATAAGTTACTCCTAATAGATGCATTTGATGTAATGGTTATTGTTATTATTTTATAAGTTTTATATTGTTTGAATTTGTATGTATATATTACTCGAATATTTACATGTTTTTTAAAAAGATTCTATGGGTTTATAAGATTTGTTTCTATTTAATAAGGCAATATAATTAATTCATGTTTAAAGGGATGATTATGATACTATTAGGGTCATTGGTGTTTTCTGAGGTCTCTTGTTTTCCCATGTAACTCTAATGATCAGGATTTTCCATTATATTTTCTTACAAAATTTATTATGAATTCAATTAGGATTTTCAGTTGATTTCAAGGTTATGTATTGATTATTTTGAGCATAAATCTAATAATGTAAAGAAGTAAAATTTTAAATTGGGTATTCAAGAATTTTCAAAATGACTAATTGGTTAACATTATCATTATTAATGTTTCAATGTTAGGTTTTTCTCATAACAAATTTTGAAAAAACTTCACATGGTTTAAGGATGTATATGTATTATATCATGGCCAAAGATGACATGTCTTGAATAATGAAAAATGTCAGAAATGAAACTAGAGTGTAAACAAAAGAAACAATTTTTATGAAGAAATTGTATATTATATAGAGATTTATAATATTTTATGTAATTTTATTCCAAATTCTTCAAAACTCTTAACATTAATGATCTTATAAATGTAATAAAGTTAAAACCTTTCTATAAATTATGTAATTATGAGATGATTATGTTTCAGGGTGTTATAGTTCATATTTGATACATTGTTTAGATAATATTAGTAGTTTTGAGGTAATTAAGATAAAAAATTAAGATTTCCTAATTTATGTTTATATTATCCTACGATTGGTTTTGATTATTTCATTAATTATTTACCTAATCCATGTCTAGTCCAAATGGTAATTTTCATGAAAAAAAATTTGCAATGACATATGATGGAAATAATAGAATGATATCCTTCAGGATCAGCATCCAAGAATAGTTGATGCTTGATTGGTGTTGTTTTTGGTTGTATTAACTAAATTTATAGTAGCAATAAATAGTGGAACCCATACATGGGAGAGACTAATTTATTTGTATAGGAACACGTCTATAGTGAAATATTTTATGAAACAACACCATCTATAATTTGTTAGTTAATTATACCCTACTATAGTTGAATTATAAAACAGTTACATAGAAATGTTATATGAATTTTTGGGTCATTATAATCATAAAATAGTAATATTTCTCCTTTATCATTTTGAAGGTGATGCAGATATGGGGTGGTTATTTGTTAAGAATACCACAAAAAAAGATTTTATTCAGTTCATTGAGTGGATAAAATTTTAGGATATTATATATGGGAAATTTAATCCTAAAGTTGTTTGAGTTAGAATACAAAGACTATTGGAATTGAAAAAATGATGATTACAATGTTTTAGCCAATATATAAAATTTTAATATATTTTTTCAAGTGTGAATCTAATTTCATTCTAGAATAGGTAAATGAAATATATCAAACATTTATCAATATTGAAACCATATTTGTTAAGATCCTTGGTCTTTCATTACTTTGATATTTATGAATACATAGTTTGATGTGATGAGATGGGAAATAAATAGTTTTATTATTTCAATAGAAATATAGGTATGATGTTTTTAGTGTAATGTAATGGATAATAATCCATTGAAGTGATATAAACTTATGAAAATTAAGATTCCCTATTGTGATAACTATAGGAAAAAGAGTTTTGGTGAATTAATTATGATATCTAGATATTTTTATAAAGGTATTAAGATTGTAAATTTTTCTTATATCTATAAATAAATGATATATGGTAATAGTTACACCAATTATGATGAGACAATATATAAGAGATTTAATTGTAATGTAACAGACCATTATATTGGTTTGTTTCTTAGTAAATTAAGAGGGATAATGATCATTAAATACTTTGTAAAAGGTGAAGAAAATGCCATTGTATATTATGTAACAAAATATTGGACCATTGAATGAAGTAGCTTCTACTGCATTAATATGGTTTTTAGATTATTCTAGTGTCTTTTCTTATTTTGTTACTATGAATTATTTTATTTTTGGGAAGATTTATACTATATTGGAAATATCCCTTCAAGAAATTTTGAAATATTTTTTTAAACTCATTGTAGACTTATCAAAGAAACATATATTTATAGGAATCATTATATCAATATATATAGAAATATTGGTTTCAAAAAATATGTTTTTTTAAACCTTAATATAGAATGTTTTTATTTCGGTTTTGATTGGAATTTATTTTATCATGTTATTATAGATTACATCAACAAATAATTCATATTATATCCTTGAATGATTTTTTAATTTAAATATAAAAATGTGTGCATACCATCAATAACATATAAAAAATTTATAAAATGATTAATGTTGTCATTTAAAGTTATCATACATGTGTAGTTGTAATAAAGTGTATTTTCTATATTAGTGGTTACCCCATGGTGGATTAATTATCATATTTATTTAATAATAATTTTTATACTATTATTAATGTATTCGAGTTTTACTCTTCCATGGTCTTTTTTTATTGATTCACATCAGATCAATATACAGTTAGCCCAAATTAAGTAAAGAATATGTTCTTAGGATATCGTTTCATAGTAGTTTTATCCAATTTAGGTTTTTGGTGATTCCGTTTTGTTTTAAAAAATGTACTTTATGTATTTATGGATGTTAGTAATATAGTATTATAAGACTTCTTTGTTAAATTTTTTGTTGTGTTTATTTATGGAATTATGGAAAATTCTAAAATTTATGAGTATTAAGATAAACATATTAGGATTATTTAGTAGATATTAAAAATAATTTTATTGGAATATTTAGTAAAAGTGACTTTTTATTTTAAATTGCTTTCTCCCATGGGATTTATTTTCAAAATATTAAGTAATTTTTTCAACAACTAGAACTAATGTTGTTGAATGGTGTTCAATACCATTAAAAGTTACATAAATTTAATTTTTTATTGGATTTCCATGTTATTACATATTATATTTTTAAAACTATTACCAATTTAATATCCTTATAACCAAGATATATTAAATGATTAAATTTATTTTAGAAAAAAGAATATTATGAATGTTTCATTTGGTTGAATATAATATTTGCCGAAGCTATTTGGTTTGGATTATTATCTATAAATGGGAAGTTTGTTATTTACAATGATTCTTCTTTGAAGGGACTAAATTTTTCCTTTATGAATGAATATAATTTAATTGAATATGAATGACACTAATTTAAAATTCATGATAAGAATTAGTCAACACATTAAATTTATATTTCATTGGACGTTTTTACTCTATAAATTTTGTGGCATGTTTTATATAACCTAAAATATAAAATAGAAAATTAATATAAGATTTTAATGTATACATTCATTCAAAAAGAGTTAAACCTAAGGTAAATAAGGTGGTCAGAACTGATAAAGGATGTTGATTTTGTAGTACAATAACTTTACGGTAAATCCAATAAGGTAGTCAATGCTTTGAGTTGAAAGGATAATGTATAATTACCTATGTTATGAATGTAATGTGGTCCTCTAGATATTGATTTATTTACTGATAGAATGGTAGTTGGATATACCAAAACTCCTTCTCTTTTGGTTCAAGTTTCATCATAATGATTTTTATTGTGCATAATTAGGAATTAATATAAGCAAGATTGTGGGTTGAAATTAAATATAGTATTAGATAATGAAGGTAAATTTCCAAATGAAAAACATTAAAATTTGAAGAAAATTAATTAAAAAGAATAAATTTAAATACATAAAATAAATATATTATGTTGAGGTATTCCTAAGACTATTTATAAATAATAACAACATATAACTGTGTAATCATTTGAAATAGTGTAATATTATTATAACAAATGAACAGCAATTTCATTTATTAAAAATTGTCTTTAAATGAATGGATATTATTTTTATTTTATTTTTTGATCAATAAATATGTTTTTTCATTTATTAATTTAATTATATAAATTTTCTATAAGTGAAAATCAATTTTAATGATGTGATTGAATAAAAAAACATCAATACTGTTTATATAAAAAATAATTCATTTTTTACACATTGAATATGATAGGATAATGTCATTTTTATAGTCTAATTTATTATAATATGAAATGTTTGAAAATTACTACCCAAATCGACATAACCTTCAATCTTGATATAGTATTAATTCAAAGTGAGTCAATTTTTTAATTATTTTCCTAATTTAGATGACGGCGTGTCGCAATTTAAAATAGAAAAATACACTCAATGAAGTGTCTAGTATTTTCTCAATGAAAGATATAATTATTCATTTTGTGGATGTCTATTTTCTTTTCACTCAATGGGTTCTCATTGTGTCACCAACCATGAAAAATATTGATTCTATAAAAATTACATGTATGAATATCTTTTGAAGCATATAGAACTATAAATGTGAGGAATTTCAATAGTTGACTAAATAACTACGATGTAAAGCACATTCTATGATATATATTACTTATTAGTGATGATTTTTAATCCATAATTATTGAATATAGGAAACTAAATGTTATTTTATAATTTAATTGTTATTTATATTTAATAGATATATGAATTATTAATGTAGCAGGCGAGCTAGAGGCCAGATGTAATTCAAAAAATGAAGCATATTATAAATACATGCCTCATATTTGTAATTCACGATGAGAAATGGACATTGTAGACCCCTTGGATGTTGTGAGTGAGTTCTTTCCAAAAGTGGAAAACCCATGAATTACATTTACTATAAGGTTTACATTCCATTTAAATGCCCGTGATCATTTTTTAATGGAGATAGGGCCTCTGATTTTAGATAGAGGCCTCATTTATCCACTAAAACACAACATGAGTCATATACGGAGGTCCTCTATGCATGATTATAGGACACTTCATCTCTCTTCAATTCATTATATGACTTTCCCATCATCTATCATGTTCGATCCCTCCCAATAATAGCTTCAATATATTGTCATCATTTCTTACTTTATCTCTACTAATTTTTCACTATTTTGGTGCATGATCATATGTTCTATTCTCAGGGTGTTTGTCTATTTTTCTATTTTCATTTTCTCTTCATCATTTCATTATAAAAGACAAGTGGTTTTCCACACACCTAAGCTATATATCCATGGAATTGTTTTTAAAACATTATGTGATCTGTATAAATTTTCAATTGTGCATCACAATAGAAATTTCTAGGCATTTACTTAGAAATAAATTCCTCCTTATTAATTAAATTAACCATGTTATAACACACCTTAGATCCTTGTTAGTAATTTTGTTCATGTATACCTCTTCTAAAACCACCTGTTTTGTAGTGTCAATTTTAATAACCTCATTAATGAAAATACGTGAATGGTAAACCACCTTCTAAGTGGGTTTTCATGACCAAGAATTACATTTTATTTGTTTTATAAATTAACTCACTTGTTTTAATTAAATGGAAGTGAGTGGAAAGGATATGCCATGTGATATAATTTGACAAAAAAAAATTAAAACTTATCAAACCCATAGGTATATGGTGTAAATTGAATATACATTATGTAAATCTTAATTCCATATGAATTTTATTATTAAACAATGCTTATATGTCATTGGAAAATTGTTGAGTGATTCGTCGAACATTGAGATTCATGATCCCTTACGATGCGCTATGGGTATGGTGTCTCACGCCATTTACTTGTAATTGGACGATGGGGAAGATTTTCCATGTTCCATAGTATCATGTTCATTCAATGATGATTCACCCCACTATCTCGAGTGAATAGAATAACATCTTCAATTCCAATGAGATTTGGGGCAAGATCCCTTGTTGGATCCAATATCTCATTCGATTATTCATGGATTACTAAGTTACTCCCTAGGTCTTTCTAGAACCTTGTATCAATGTATATGAATGTATATGTTCATATATATGTATTTTATATACATGTATAAATATTATATATGATTACTTATATATTTATATTCTTGATAAATGAGATTGGACTTATTCGTTCCTATGAAGAAGCTGATAGATTTATCCAAGTGTCCTACATGAACCTAAGATAACTAATATTTATTTTTCAGCATCATTTATTATATGTTATACCTACACACTTCTATGATATATATACTAGCTAGATTATTCTAAACACTATTTATGGTTTCTAATTGTGTTTATCTGACACCCTATATGAGATGCTATTGGTACCCAAGCAGATATTATGTTTGCATTTAATGATAAGGGAAACTGCCGGGCCATAGATGCTTGGTGTATTTTTCTGATTTCATAACGAATGAGAGTATTGGAATGATCATAAGCTTGTAATGCAAGTTGAGATGTATTTTTTTTATTTTCCCTTTCTTTATATAATGTTTCAAATTCATGTTCCTTGTTTCCCTTATATCCCAATTTTTTATATCAAATGACATTACATCATTTTGAAAATGGATCAACCAATGAATTCATTAACATTATTACATCTTTGATATTTCATATCTTACTATTATTATTTATCGTATCTATTTACATTTTATTATTAATTATATTCTATGGATTCATATGATAGTATAGTCTCCTCACTATACTACCTTGGTACCTTGATGTTAGTCCATAGCCTCTAGTGTATAGGGAGGAATGCTTGATTCATTTTCACCCATCAACTCATTTAACTATTTTAATGGATCCCGGGTTAGGATGTTTCAAATTTTTATTGCAAGAGGATTTTCGTTTTGACTTACTATTTTGGTATTAGATAGGAGACTAGGAATGTGTTGGAATTTGGTAATGATCTTGTGACTTGGAGTATCTAACCCACATACATGGAAAAAATTAAATTACATCGGATGGGATATTTTTGTTCTAATTTGTTTTATATATAGTGGAATTGATTTCATCATTAGGGGACACAAATGTTTTTGGATGCTATTATTGTTGAAATTATTATTATTATTATGGACTTTTTTTATTGTCCTTGTATGAAATGTAAGTATCATATCATGCCTATTATTATGTTATTTAGGACATATATCCTATGAATTATTCCGTGCCTCATTACTTTATGCATTCATTTCATGCTTCATATAGTTACTGACTATATTATTATATAAGAAAACATTTTAAAATTTCTTTTAGGGTAACATAATTGGATTAATTAAAGTTTATTCAAAAATATAAATGCTGTTTTCTCACATAGAGTGATGATGGAACTATAGTTAAAAAATTATTCCTTGTATGATCCATAAACAACCAGTTTTCTTATACTGAAACTCTATATGATTTTATTAAATGAATGCCAATGTTAATTTTTGATGAAATTACTTATATAAATTAATTTTGTAAATTAATTTTATCAAAAGGTTATATATAACCTCTTACATTCTTATACCATATGTGTTGGACAAGATGTAATTACATGATGTTCCAATTGTAATTTATAAGAGCATGTCTTGGGAATGGTGAATCATATAACATAAACCAGATATATATATACACACATAAAAGAGTATGGACATAAGGGAAAAACTTTTAAATGAAATGGTTACCATTAAATGGGTATTCCAATTGAAAATTAAATGTTTTGTATTCTATAACATGTAATTGACACTCCATATTCCAAGACCTTATGCATGAATTATATGACCTCGACCCAAAATCCATCTTAATAGTTCATAATATGGGGTGTATCTTATGATTCTGATGCCCTATTATGTTCTTCATTTATTACCTAAACCTTGATTTTGCGGTCAGCAGAGGGGTGTGATAATTTCTATAGGAATGATATGTACCTATTCTAATATACATATGTGATACTTTTAATTATAAATTATATTATAAGGAATACACATGGAATTGTAGAGTCATTCCACGATGACATCCTCAAGTAATATTCCAAGAGGGTAGTGAAGAAAATTCTCTAAAGGTGGTGTGTCCTGATTCTCCGGTATTACCATTTGTAGTGGCACTTATGGGACACAAACTATTCATTACTTGGGAACTAATTCCTAGTTTTGATAGTGTTTTCTTTTTATGGTTCAATCAATGAAATATTTTTCTCCATCTATCCTGACTATGGTTGAGATGTCATAGGAATTCTAGTAGTATCATCCTACAATGTTCTTAGTGGATGGTGGTGCTCAAGCAATTGATCCATGGATGGAGGCCTTGTTTTGAACCTTTGACCAATTAGAGGCACCTCTAGAGAGGAGGGTCAATCACAAAGCTTATATGATATGTGGTTTTTTATGGGTATGTGGGATTTCATTACCTAGGATTATTGACATTGAGATATCATATGGATGGACTCCATTATCATAATCTATGATTACTTCTTAATATATAATTTGAGGGCTGACCAAGCTAGATATTTCATGAAAATTTATTTAGGATCAATGATTGTGATTGAATATTGTACAAATTTTAATAATATGCAACGATTCACAACAACTCTAGAAGATGATGAACTCATGACTCTGAGGTTGTTTGAGGATGGCATTTTATACGACATCCAATCGTTGGTAAAGGTTTTCCAGTTTCCCACTATTTTTGAGATAGTCAACTAGGAATTCATTATTTAGCATTATTTGAGGGTAACTGCTGGTGTGATTTAGGGAAATTCAGCACCTAGAACTAGAAGTGGTTCTACTAGCAGATAGAAGTGACACTTCAAGGTTTCTCACGAGGGTAGTAGAATTAATGGATCTTGTACTTACAGGTTTTTTATATGTCATCAGTTTGAGAATCTAGGATATAAAATCCCCAGTTTACCTAAATGATTCGGGATATGAATTGTGGACCCAAACCATATCCCTCCAAAATTTTATTAAACAAAAAGATAAAAGCCACCAGTTTAGGAAAGACCATGTTGAGTGAAAATGTTATAGAATGATGAGTCATATTCATAATTTCTACATGACTTTTCCATTATTTATTATTCAGAGGGAATCTACACTGTCTCCACATTATGGGGATGGGCCAGTAGTACCTCGGTTGGCAGGCCACTGGAGTACCACCAGCTACTAATGCCGAGTATCCAGTCAAGGTATAGGGAACCATATTCATGATTCACATTTTTAGCCTATCTTGACTTCTCTGGGTAGTCAATTTATGTCCTTGGGCCACATTATGGGTAACTTAAATGAAACAAAACTTGTGTATAAGGGTAGGATTTCCGAACCTTATACTATTTGAGGTATTATTTTATAAGCCTATACTATAGTGTCTTCATTATTTGAAATCAGTGCATCACACTCATTTATATCTATAGAAATTATAGGGATTCTGGGCCTTGATAAAGGGTAATTATGTTGTGTAATGACACATGAAACCCCACTTGGTATCTAATAAAATGTGTCACCCAATGTAATGAGTGTCCCATTAAAAATGGTCGATATCTTTTTGTGTGCAAGTGTTTTTTCCGTCCACATGAATGGGTTTAATGTAACATTCATGATGGAGTAGTTAGTTCTATATCAAAACCATATTGATTTTTATCATCATAGGGTGTGGTTAACATCATGATAGGGAGGTAGAAAAATTCCCAAGGGAGAATGGTGTGTCCATGAATCTTAAACTGGACATTAGTATTAGGGGCTATGAAGAGTAATATCCTAGATAGTTCGTATCTTCATGGATGATTTGGGGATATGGATGACTAATTTCACTCATGTAGGGTATCATTTATGGGAAATATTTCAAGATGAATTTTTAGGCAACCTCCTATTAGAGAGGTAGAATTCACTATTGATCTAGTATAGAGATTGGAAGAAGTGTGAATTCTTCCTTAGATGATGGACCCTACATATATTCTTGAGCTCAATAAGGATTTTGATGAACTTTAGGATAAGGGTTTTATATCCCATTTAAATTTTCTTTTAGGGTTTCCTATCCTTTTTCACAGAAGTTAGACCGTTCCCTCAAACATTTCATTGATTATCGATGGCTAAACTATCTTGTGACTATGAACTACTATCCACACCCTCGAATAGATGATATCCTTGATCAAATCCTAGTGTAATGGTTATTTTAAAAAAAATGCTTTGTTTTTGGGAATCCATCATGTACATATTTTTCCAGATTCATAATTTTAACAAAATTCTGGAGTATGTATGGTCTTTATGAGTAATTGGTAATTTCATTCAGTCTCATGAATGCACTTTCTATTTTCATGGCTCTAATGAATCAGGTGGTCCACCCATATATGGAATCATTTTTGGTAGTATTTGAAGATAAAATCTTGAAGTATTCTTTATCTCATAATGATCATGCCAATATATTCATATCATGTCAAATACATTTAGAGAGAACCATATTTAGAAATATCTATCGAAATGCCAATTTTTTATTAAAAATGTACACTTCCTGTGTCATATCATCTCATTTTTATGAGTGTCAGTGGACTTAGTGAAGGTTAGATCAATAGTTTCCTAGGATCTTCCCAATAATGTTTTTATATAAAATGTTTCTTGGAAATAAATAGGGTTTTTAAAAAGATTTATAGATGATTTATCATGCCTAATGTCACCTCTAATGGGATTGTCTATAAATTATGTGAAGGTCATATGGTCAGAACCTTTTGTAATATCCTTTCAAGAATTGAATGGAAGTTTGACTTCAATGTAGATCCCTATTCTTCGAGATCTATGTAGAATCTAAACCATTTATTGTGATGTTTTTTGAATTGGGTGGGGAGCATTATTTAGTCAGTACAAGAGATTCGTAGTGTATGCCTCTCATAAATTAAATTTAGAAGAGTCAAATCATCAAACACACGACCTCACTGTAGAATTTGTTGTGCATGATGTCATCTATTAGAGGAATTACATGTTTGAATGCATTTTTTTTGTTAACTAATCCTAAAATAATCATGCATATGTTTATGCAATGTTATTTATATCTTAGGTAGAACTGGATTATTGGATAAGTATAGTCCTTCATTTTAGATCTTTCCTACACACTGGGGAAAGGTAATGGAGTAACTGATGCTCTAAGCTTAATGACTCAGGCACATGTATTTTAGGAGGTAAGTGGTGAGTGGAATCTTATGGAACTGTTTTTATAATTTCATGTTGAGGTTTAGATTTATCTCAGTATGAAAATCCTCTCAAATTTATAATTGACCTCTATCATTAAATAACAGGTAAAGGGGAAGAAACATTATGATCCCTTGGGCCTCACATTGAGGTAATGTATATCAAATAATAATTCACCACCTGGTTGAACCATGGATGAAGATTAAAACTTATGCATACATGGGAATGTATAGGTTCAATCATTTACTTGAAAGAAACAGATGGATGAATATCATGCCTTGATATGGGTAGTATATCACGGTGTTAAGAAGATGTACTGAGACATACAATTCCAATACTGGTGCCCTCATATAAAAGATGATATAACTATCATCATCACTTAGTGTTCCTCCTTTCATTATGTGAAGTTAAAACACCAACAAGTGGAGAGACACTTGTAATCAGTTTCTATTCTTGAGTGGAAATAGGATGATGTCACTATGGATTTTGTGATAATATTTCTAGATCACCTCATGGAAATGATACAGTTTATATAGTTCTGATTGGTTAACAAGGGTCTCCCACTTTTTACCTATTTGAGAGAGCTTGTTATTGGAATAGATTAGGAGGATATAATTCATGGTGATCATATTTATTCATGGAACAACATGTTATACCATATTTTAAAGGGACACTCATTCCACGTCATGGTTCTATTAGGGATTTTATAAGGCCTTGTCTAGACAATTTCTTCTAAGCAAGACTAATCTCCCTAAGATTTACAGACATATTGATTGCATGATTTTTGTATTAGAGGTCATGATTCATCCATGTGTCGATTACATTGGGGGTTCTTGGGAGGATAATATACCCCTGGTTATGTGCTATTACAAATAATAACTTTTAGGATACTATATAGATGGATCGTAATAAGGACTTATATGGTAGGCCATGCCTGTCACCCCTATGCTTGTATGAAAAAGAGGTGGCAACACTACAAGTAGCATGTATCATTCAGGAGACTTTAGAGTATGTTCATCTAATTAGGACGTTCATTATGACATGTCAGTATATGAAACAAGCATATGAAAATCAATATCGATGAACTCTAGAATTTGAGGAAGGGATCAGGTTTTATTATGTGTTTATCCTGGGATACACCAGGGATGGATCTGGTGGCATGTAAGATAGATCTTATATTTATCATATGTTTTGAGATGTTTAATGGAATCATACCAGTGGATTATAGGAGAGTACTTCCTCATAAATATAGAACTATGCACAACCTCTTTCATGTGTCTTATTTCAGTTCGTATTATCCAAACCGAACACATGTTTTACAACCTGAGGATATTGAGTTAGATATGTATGCATATTTTGAGTAGTACCCAGTTTTTCTCGCAGGTCAAAACATGAGGGATCTACAAGGCATGTCATATCATTTTGGTTCCGGTGTTATGGGAACAGAGACCAATATAGGATCTGACATGAAAGATAAGAGATGATGTGTGTACCTAGAGGCCAGAGCATTACTTAGACAATATTTTAACTCCATTGTAAGGTAAATATGGGGATATTTTATTCTAAATATAGAGGATATAAATACCCATCTTTTCAAAGAGTTTAAAATCCATTTAAATTTAGGAAATCCCTCATTTATCTCTCTATATTATTTTTGACCTCTTCTCTAAGCCCTTAGGACGGTCAATTTTTATTCTGGGAAGGAAGTATCAGGGGAGATGTAGGCTAGTTGTACTAAATATACATGATGTTTATTATAAATATGTGTCATGTATTGAAAATAAAGAATATAAAATGGGATATCTATTCCCCTTTCACATAGTGAGATGTATTTTCCCAAGAGGGAAAACCCAAAGCCTTACACATTATATAATTCTTTCACACCTTGTAAACGTCCAAGGTCATTTTTCTTAAAAGGTATGCACGACTTCTTATTTTAGACAAACGCCAAATTCCACCTCCCATACATGGAAAGATCCATTAATGGAGCTCCTCTACTATTTAACATAGGTTCCTTTTTCTATCCTCTATATACAATCTGATTGATCCATCGTCTATATCGTTTGATCCCTCTCGGTATTATATTTAATCCACTATATTATTTTCTTAGTTTATGTCATAGTGTTTTCTTTATTTTTGTGCGACATCAGGTTCCCAATTTTTAGGGCATCATTCTATGTTTCTTCTTTCTTCCATTCATCTTATATTCAATGGATGATAATGGATGAGTGGTTTTCTATAGGCCTAAGGTGGGTTTTCTATAAATGTTCCCTAAAATTATAGGTTTGTATATTATTCTTAAATTTTTCCACAAAATAGAAATTTCCACATGCTTCCATAAAAATTAAGTCCTCCTAATTTATTAAATGAAGCATGTTATATCATTCCCTAGAGTATTGATCGTTATTTAGAGGATATATACCTTTTTTATTAACATCCCTTTGGGTCTGTTGAATTAAATTCTCTCTTGAAGGAAAAAATGCTTCAATGAACAACCACCTCTAATGTGGTTTTTCTTGATCATGAATTTTATTCTCCATAATTTATGAATTAGAAGGCTTGTTTTAATTAAATAAAATTGTGTGACCAGGCCACATCAAGTGTTATAATTAGATAATGAATTTTATAACTTTTGATAACCACGGTTATATGGGATTAAATGAATTTTAATAATTTAAAACGAAAATTCAACATGATAATTATGATTTGACAATGGTTATTGTTCATTGGAAAATATTTGTGGGATTTGTTTTGCATGAAATTTTATACTCCCTTATTTTGGGTGATGAGAATAGTGTCTCACACTATTTATTTTTACATGGATTATGGGAATGAAATTCTATGTTTCATTGTATCAGTAGTTGGGAATGATGACTCCCCCCTCTATATCATGTGAAAAATATTATGGCCTAAATTCCCATGAGATCTAGGGGTAGTACCTTTGTTGGAACCTATGACTTGTTAGACTATGGATGGATGCTTGAGTTGTGCCTCGGGACTAGCTAGCACCTATTGTCCATGTTTATGACCACATAAGATCATACATATATAGTGTATATATATATATAAACTATATCTGAATACATATTTATGGATTTACATGGTTACTGAGATCAAAATAATTCTAGATTATGTCATAGAAAGTAGAGTTATATAGGTTTTCTAAAGGAACATGAGCTGACAATTATTTATATTTATAAATCATTATTATTTTTTATACATGTGCACAACAATTCTATATACACTGAGTAGATTATTCTAGAAATCATTGGTGGTTGTGTAATGAGTTTATCGCACACCCTATATGAGAAGCCATTGGAACCCAGGTAGACAATATGGCTGAATGTAATGAAAAGTGAAAAAAGCAAGTCACAGATGTTTAGTCTATTTTTCATATATCATGGATCATAGGAGAAGAGGAAAAAATGTATGCTTATGATTCTAGTGGATTTACCTTTTTCCTTTTTCCCTTTTTTATAACTATTTTATATGATTTTTTCATATATCCTCTATATTATTTTTTGTAAATCATCACGACATGAAATCATTTGTTATATGATTAATCTTGTGACCTGATTATTTTTATTACTACATGGATGTTTCCTATTCCATTGCTCTTATTTATAGAATATTTTTCCTTTACGAAGTTATTTATTTGTTATGATCCCCTTGTTTATTATCCCTATTTATATCTATTGTGCTATTCTGATATGAGGGTATAGTCTCCCCATTATACCACCTTGTACACAATCTACATATAAGAAACCTCTGGAACACGGGTAGGTGTTCCTGATCCCATGTGGACCACTAGCTTGGGCCACCATTTTAGCGGATCTCAATTTTAAATTTTTTATAAAATAGTTTAAAATTTGTTTCAAAAATATTGATCAATTTTTGGACTGAAAATATTAGATTAAAAATTAGAATTATTAATTGTTTATTTATGGATGGTTGAAAGAAATGATTCAATGATATCATTAAGAAATATATTTTAATCTCAAACCCAATAATAAAGAAAAAACATGTAAAAACATTTGATTATTTAGGTGTGTTATGAGTTAATTTTAGAAATTATTAACATTTTTGTGAATATTAATTATTTGGGATTAGTTTTTGGGGTTTCTAGTTTAATTCAAAGAGTTTTAGGGTCCTAAATGGGAATTCAAGGTTTTTGAATGGTTATAGAAAATCATTTGAATCATCCCAGGAAATAGTGTACCTTGATTGGAGAAGGATATTTATTAGAATATTGTTAGATCAAACCATGTAACATTCTCAATAATCTGAGTAGATTGGGAAAGAAGGAAAAAAAATGTTTGGTTGATGGTATACCAGACCATTCAACCACACCTTGTGGACTTCCAAGAGAGGCAGAGATACTCAAATGATTATTGTGCAGTTTTGAAACCTGTGTAACCAAACCACATGTTCATGGTTATATGATATGAAAATTATATTTAATGTATATAATTAATTAAAATTGATTCCTTTATACTGTTAATTCCATTCCTCTTGATCCTTGAGACTACATTGTCCCTCATTATAAATCTACTTCCCTTATTTGCTTGATTTTGGTGGATATAGGAATGTTGGTAATTACAAAATTAAGGTGGGTGATCTAAAAACCTTGGTTCTTTGGGTTTCTTCTAGATATACCCTTATTACATTGAGATTTCTCACAGATATGGAATTTCATTTAATTATATATGTATTTTGATTCTATATAATGATGAATTCATCGATAATAGATTTTTTTATAATAGATCCAATGTATTTTCTTCTTTCACCTGATCCATCACAATTCTAGAGTAATTTACAAATTCTGAGAGGTATGGTAGAGTAGATAAAATCCACCAAACATAAATATTTTTCAAACTAATTATAAAATAATGTAATTGATTCACTTGGTATCTTTTTGAAGGTTCTTTAACTTATAAACACACAGGTGCCTTAAGTGACTTAACATATTGTAAATTTTATAGAAATAATATAGAGAACAATTATGTGATATGGTGTGACTTTGTGTGCACGTGTAGCAAATCATAACCATGATAACTGTCTTATGACTTTGGATATATGTGGAAAATATGATTATTTTTTTTAAATGTGTCATATTAATTATATTAGATGTTTTTGTTGTTCGATGTGTGGTACCAAAGTGACAGATGTACCAGTGGTGGATTAGTGGCCCTAGATGGAGAGTGTCTTTATAAACATCATGTGACATGATGACTATATCAAGTTAGAAGAGATTTAATGATGGAATTATGTTTTTTGAGCTAGGGTATTGATGGTCATCTGGGACCTGGACCTAGAGGAATTAACAGAGAAAGTGAACGATATCCTTATGTGGCTTGACTTATGGACTTGGACATGGAGATAGGGCATGAGAGACATATTTGGATTTACCTATGGACTTGTATATATAGTTATACTGACTAACCTTGATGTTTGATCCTCTACTTATGATGTTACTATGAACTCTAAAATATTATTTTGCAATTCAGTAGAGATAGTTATAACCATTGTTTTTCATGGCTTGGTTATCACATGTTCCCTCTCTATTGTATTGTTTACATATGTTTTAATTCTGTTTATTACCGTAGAATACACCTCCAAATACATGTAAACTTATCTTAAAGATAAATTGGTGGTGTTATAATGGGTAATACTCTCACCCTACATGGTTATCTCGATGCACATGTATATTTCATGATAGGGATCCTATGAAGTGAATGATCCTTTTGACAGTTAAGGTGACAACGACTTGGATTTTGAAATTATGTTAGAATGTATTACAAACTATTTATACTACATTTATTTACTTTTCTATTTCTTGATTCTTAATTTCTCCTTCCACAATAGGGGTAAATGGTACATAACATTATATGTTTGTGGGGCATTGTGTTTTATAATATATTTTGCATTTCACTTAATTAATTTGGAATGTTAAATTTTGTTTCATTGTTTTTTCCATTTTTTTCAAGTTTATAGTGCCTTCACTACACCAATAGACCAACACCACTAGTAAACAACCTCTTGCGTAAGGATATCCATCCATGTTGTCTTTTGTCATCTCCAATTGGTATTATTTCCAGGATATTTGTAATTGGGAATTACAAAATTGTATAAAAGGTTTATAGATTATTTCATTAATTTATTTTGGGGTTATTATAGTTAAGAGACAAGAAATGTGGAGATTTATTAAGGTAATTTCAAAGTGTATGTCTAGATCAATGGTAACAAGCATACAAATTATTATTGATGGGGTTATAGATATAGTTTTATGGTATTTTTTGTATCCATGCATCATGTTTTTTATAGAGAATCAAATTCAACAGATACCCTAGATCTGTATTTCATCGCAGTTTATTAGTTAATTTAAATGTTTTGTGATAATTTGTCTCTTTAACTATGATATATCTATTTGAAATTAGTTATTTGAATATGATTGTATTGTGAAATGTTATATATATGGTTGTGACTAAGTTGTAGGAATAGAGGAGTAGTGTTGGACCATGGGTATAATGAGGTGGTTTACACATTATGTATGAGTTTTTCCTAGTATTGGTCTCTTGAAAATAATCCCTTATGTGTGCCTTAAATCTTCTTAATATGTTCTCTTATAAATCTTTAAATAGTTGTTCAAAATTTTCATTTGGAATTTTAGAAATTTTCTCCTCATAAATGTCTAATTGGACCACGTAAAATAGTAAATAAGAATTCTCATGTATGGTAGAACACCCATGTTCCACCTCTAAATATGAAAAAAGCAGTATTTGAGTGGGTTCCTCCACCTTCTCTAGTGATTTATGGGTTGGATCTACTTGATCTAGGTGATTTATTTATTTTTCACATTCAAAAATGGGGAATAAAGAGGACTGTGGTTGATTATTATCATAATTTATATCTAAAAAATTCCCCATTTTTTCAAGGAACTATATTTCCCGCGGATTAAAAGGACATGATTAACATAATTGAGGGAATCATTTACTTGGTATATATTCCTAAGTATCAATAGGATAAGTTGAATTTCATTATGTTTTAGGGACCCTATGGGTGATCATTGTGTATCAAGAACTGGTCCAGTTGACAAGAGAGTCGGATAATGAATATAAATATGGGTGTATTCATTGGGGAGTTATTTCATGACATAATGAAACATGACCAACCATATGTTTTCAAGGATATTCATTATTATACGATTTTAATATCTTCAAATTCAACCCTTTTAAAAAATGTCCTTTTTTATACTCTCTTGATTGAGAATGAATCATACATGTTATGTAAGTTCCAGATAGGTATCAATCCATATCTCAAATACTATGCAAGAATCATTGAACTAATGATATACATTATGGTGATCGAAAAGGTTCTCACCATCAACTAGGGGTTGTACGAGGAATCTGAAGAAGGTATTCTACTTGTTCTCAAGGAATCAATAGGTGGACCGCACAATTATACTATAAGTACTTTTCCTAGTGGTTGAGAATTATTGAAGAGTAACTACAATATGATAGCGATAGGAAGATGGTGAGTTTTAGGACTTCTTTAAATCTCTTTGGTGAAGGTGGTGTTTTTAAATGTTATTACTATGGAGATAGTGTTAATTAAAAAAATATTTGAATATAGACCAATAATAGGTGACACTATTATAGAAGGATGTCGAATATAAAATGATTTTTCTAAATGAATTATCAAAGAAGACTCACAATTGTTCGAGTTAGACAGAATAATATATCCATTGTACAGGTTGGGTTTTTTAGTAGTGGGTTTAGACCCCAGATAAAATGATGATAGAGGTTAGTTATATATATTGATGATATATCCATGGGCCCAATATATGCTAGGTGTATGCATTGGAATAGAATTACGATAACAATGGGGAGGGACCATCAACCATTTGAGATATAGTCTTTACCAAATCTTCTCTTTCTAACAAACTATTTGTTACAATTTCTTCATATCCATTTATATATACGCAATTTTTTGGTTTCCATAACTTACCAATTATGTTTTATTCTTACTTAAGTTACCTTGTCCCACACATGGGAATTAAATTTTACCATCTCTAGAGGTTACTAAACTTTCAAGTAATATTTTCCAACAAATAATATCCATAAGATTAAATAATACATTAGATTACATGCTTTGATGTGTTATTATAGATGTATTCTCTTAGAATATTTTTTCTAATTCCTTCCTCTATAGGGTGAACATGTCATATAGTTATCATGTTGAGAGGCTCTATAATCTCGTATTCCCACATTACAAAAGTGGGATGAATTTTTCACTTATTCAGAGATGTTTACTCCATTTTCGAAACTGTATGATGGGATATATGTCTCTCCTTACATGGATTTCTCCGTAGAACTATTCACCTAGATGGAGTCTCCCATATAGATTAAGATGTTGTTCTTGATACTTCTCCAGGTTCCATCTCTTTATGGACACCAGTTGATTAAGTATCTTATGTTCGGACATTTCAAAGGGTTAATCCAGGATATAAAACCTCAGTTAGAAGAGTGGTCACAGTGGGCATCTCTATCATGCCTAGAGAATAGATCATTGTTCACCAATATTTTTCCCTTATCAGAGGGATTATAGAAGGTGAGGATCTCTAGGAATCCGACATCGATTGTGGGAAATTTTATGTTGAATGCATGTCTTCATGTTTTTCCTCGACTTCCCTTGTTTAAAAAAGAGTATGACTCAACATTAACATATTTCGGAGACGAATTAGACTGATTAGAACTCTTATAAAATAATATCATATGGTTACATCAAAAGGATAGATTACCTATAGGGTTTACTATGTGGATATATCAAAATACCTATGAGGATGGACCTTGGATGGTGTATCCCAAAAGGAAAGATTTCACACCATGAACATTGATCTAGACACCACAATGGATTTATCTAGGAAGAACGCTCCAAAAAGGGTAAGTAAAGGTTTTCCATTGGTTGTGATTGAACCTATAGGGGGATTCCAACATACCCCATGCAGAATACTGGAGGCAAAACCCACCTAATTCAAAGGGTTGATTTGGGGCTCACACATAGTTAGTTGCCCATCATAATTGGGACACTATCAGTTTCTTGAATATAGGTTTTACTCGGCGTATTAATGTTAAGAATATCATATGGATCACATGAATTCACAGGGATGTTCATCCTAGGTAAAATTTGGATGGATATGGAGGGAGTGTTGAAGGATGATGATGAATGTGATAAAACCTATTTGAAGATGACATTTTTTTTATTTAACCTTTAGGAGGATTCCTATGTATCCATGTGGCTTAGAATCAATGTTCACATAGTTATAAATGGGGTGATGAGAAACCTATGGACGTGGATCAGGGGAAATGGAGCGCATTAATAAGGACCCAAATGTAGTAAAACCTTGGGTTGGGGCATGATCCTCCCCAGACATAATGACCTAGAGGAAATATCATGATGTAAATGGATAATGGGAATGAACCTCAAAGAAAATTCCTATGTACCCCATGTAGAAATCAGGGATCAAATTCTACATAGTTCATTAATGGAGTATAGAATTGAGGTGTACACATGGACAATGACTCGGAGACATGATGGTTCATACAATGGTTAGTAGACCATCACAAGTGGGGCACTCTAAGTTGGATCGATGTGATATGTTTAGGTATTATTCATGGTTTCTATCCTAGGTGGACGAATAATTACACCATAGGGGTGGATCTGAAAGATGTGTCCAAAAAAGGAAATATTTCCCCTCGGGAGGGTACATCCCTAAGAGGGGGAACTACAATTTACTATTGGTGGGGATTAAACCTGAAAGAGGATTTATATGTACCTGAATGGGATCAAAACCTATTTAGATCAGAGAATGTATTTTAATGTCAATAAGTAAGGGTGAACTAAAGTTAAATAGATTGAACAAATGGGTTGTGGGGAGTTATGGTTTTGAACCTCAGGGAGGCTTCTTATGTACCATGCTTAGAAGGTAGGGATAAAATTACATGTAGTTTAGTGGATTCAGTTTAATGACATCCAGAATGAGGGGAATGTGGTGTACGCATGGATTGAAACCCAAATATGATTTCATGGTTGATGCTATACTCTATGATAACATGAGTCATACTCAGTGTGAGAAACAAGATAAAATAGTAGAACATACAATCATTTCACAAAAGGTGTAGCCACAAAGGATAGTGCAGGGATTACACATGGTTATTATCCCAAGGAGATGGATATTGGGAATAATTTCCAAAGGGAGGCCTAAATATTTGATTCAGGGCTTACATGGAGGCATTTGGAGTTACATATAGCAATATATCCCAATGTGAGAGAGAGGTGAGAGGTATCGAGTTCCAATCCACTCTATGTTCCTCAAAAATATTCCATGCATTCAGAAACCACTATTTATCATCATGTTCTAAGGATGATGGTGCTTTGTAGTTTAAAATCCTGTATATTAGATGATGTTGACTCAAAATGCCTCCCTTGGAATTAAATTACTTGTACCAACCCACACTTTTGGATAGTATGGAACAAGAATTTCTCGATGAGAGTGAGGTGGAGGATTGGTTGATTGTGATGTCCACATTTGATTATCTACATGAACAAGTAATAGATATTAGAATACCTATGAAAAGAATCATAAAGTAGGTAAGCACAACCTAAAACACCACTCGCAGAACCATGAAATCGCTTCACAAAAGCCTGGAGGGCCGTACAGTAATGGATGGTGCGAAGCCAAGGGGATTGATAAGAGTAGATTCATGAAGTAAGGGTTATTCTCAATTGAAGGGAGATTCACAAAGGAAGAATGATTCAGAAATGAAGGATCTTTATAGAGCATGAAATTTCCTTTGAAAAGATCTTTATATTAAATGGGTTCTTCAGGAACCCTTAGAGCTTTCTGGAGCCTCAAGCGACCCAATAGGGATCTCTCCTTCTTGAAGGGAGTAGACCATTGCAAAGGGAATCCATACAAGTAGGGGCCATGAGGAACACAATAATGTATGGTTCAAAATGATAATGTACCTTGGGTGAACCATTTTTATCTCTATATCAAAATTCTTAGGTGCTTCACAAAATAGGAGATCATAAGGTGAATGTTAGGGGGAAACAGTTATGAGGGTTGAGAAATAGCTATTTATAGGAAAAGGGACTTCATGTTGTTCGTGGGGTTCTCCATGATGAAAAAAGGATGTCGTGAAGAGGAAATGCTATATCATACTTTCTTAGACCAATAGAGAGACTATCAAACCAGTGCTCGCATGGATTCTCTTGGATGAAAAAGGTGATGTGAAGTTGTAGGGCTTCTTAAAACTCACGGAGTCACCATCAACTTCCTTTTATGTGACCGCAATGCTCAACAGACTCACTAGGACACAATCAATGTGATTCTGATGGTTGTGGTGGTGAGGAATCTCTGTGATGGAGCACTATGAAAGAGACTCTTTGATGAATTTGGGGTTTTTGGGACTATATTAGCTTCAAAATGGCCATGTATTTTCTCATTCCTTCAGCTGCCTAATTTTCGACACCAAAAATTTACCCCCATATAATGGGTGTTGTGGTAAAAGAGAGTTGTATTCGGAGGGCATATCACTAAAAAACTTATCAGATCGTGATGCAGGCTCGTGAGGCATGTGCGAGTTGAACACTATTAACCTCGGGTGGGAAAATATTTCTAAGATGCTTGGATAGAATTCGAATATAAATAGGGAATGAGAAGCCAGGGTCTATACTAGATCTCTATGAATTAATAAACCAATTTTCTCTTTTTATGAATTTAACCACCATAAAAACAGATCTTCGTGAACCATGTCTCGTGGCCATTTTCACTGTAATTGCCTTCTAGGGAACTACGAATTGTAATCCGCTACTACTTTACAATGAATTCTAAGTAAAGGAATTATCTTTGAATTTATGATTTATATTAGATCTTTGGGATCGATCACCACATAAAAACTCCAAAAAAAACTCTATGTTATTGGCTAATGGATGACCAAGAAGATACTCAAGAGGTTTGAGATGACGCCACCCAAAGGGAGGCAATTGAGAACAATATCTTGATAGGGGATATGTTTAGAGTCATTTTGACCATGAATCTTTGATTGAGATATTGTTTGATCCTAAAAAATAATACTAGTTGTGTAATAGGTTTCCATTATACAACATTACCTTGTACGATGACTTCCTTATTCCATAGGAAAACATATATGAGTTAGCCTACTCATTATGGTAAACACCAGGACAACATCAGTGGTACCAAGCAGCTAACCACCATATTAGGATGGACAATACCCCTTTGAAAGAACACTTCCTCCATACTCATTTGAATAACATTGATGGAAAGATGTTTGAAAAATAAAAATTCTCACTGAAATACAAAAAAAAACATCAAGTCTTTTCTTGGGAACCAAGAGAAGGGGTGGAAATGGCTAGGAATTTCGTGAGGGAGACTACTTCATGGAGGAGTGGAATTGGTCCAACTGGTTGTGTGTATATTGAAAAGAGGTAAAAATTACCTTGAGGTGAGTAAGAAAGTATTAAGAAGTATGGGATTTCAAATTACATGTCTCTCAACCAATGGAAACCACATTAGAGTTATTGAGATGGTCCTCACCGGATATCAACACGTTTATCCTGCATCACGTGGAGGTTGGTATCGGCCTCTATGTCCTCTATGAGAATTCTCTGATCCTAATCCTGTGGGCGATGTATGATGAGTTCATCCCAAATGAAATTTTTTTAGAGGGTTCAGAACATATGCAGCCTCTACTTAAGGCATTCCTAAATCTGGTGTTGGTATCGAATAATGAGAAAAAGACTACAAGGGATGTCCACCTCAAGAAATGGTTTGTATATTTCCTTTTTTTAATGTATAAACTATCAATGAGTCCCTGAACCAATCCAAGGGGAACTCAGTGAGGTAGGGATGGATCCTACTAGTAAAACATGGAGGATAGCTGTTAGGAACTATGGGGATATATTATTATGGATGGAAATAGCCAATAGTCAGGCTGTCCAGATTCATCTTAGCATTGATGTGTCAGTGGATGTTTCCAGTATGGGAGGCACACAAGGGGTTGTGGCCGAGCACATTTATTATGGATTCATAACTATATCATGGGTTTCACATTAATATTGGGATCTTATTGATAGAGAATTTATACTAGTTACTTTGGAACATCTGTCAGGGGAAGAGGACATTCCATGTTTTTGGTTCATTCCACTTTTTATATAGCTGGGTCATAGTTCATATGTAGGGTTAGAAATAACATGAACAAATATATCCACCCATGCTATGTTTTTGACAAGAAATTATAAACATTGGGGGGAGTTTTCAGCTCAAGTTGGGTCATGTGGCCTTACAATGGATGATAGGAATAGAATACCAAATCATTTCCTATCCATTCCCCCTACTGATATGAGAATTCACTGATTATGGAACATACAAAATAGAGTAGCATCAATACTTTTAGTCTTCTCATGGAGGAGATCTAGTGGAGCAGGTGGACTATGAACTCGTATGTAAACCATACGCTCCACACTGACTTTCAGGGTAGTTCGAATGTATACAATGGTTGGAACTGATAGTTTATTTGGGGGTGCATCATTAATTTCACCCACGCCTGATGAGTTATATTTGGATGATGTTCATGAATGAATATGGAAATACATGGAATGAGCTTCCATGACCCGCTGCTACATTTGGGCTAATTCATGAATATGAACTGAGCTAGGCATCTATGTATCCTGGTGACATACTTATGTAGAAAACAATACCAGACATCAAAAGAGTTGTCCTAGCCACTCCAAGTTGAGGTCAATCAGTAGTGAGGGGAATCCCAAGGTTAGTGTGGATGTGTATCAGGGTGATGAGGTCATACGAGAAATGGTGGAGGACCATGTACCAGTGTCGACTAGAGGTTAACATAAGGAGGTAGTGGTACCTGACCTAGTGGCTCTACTCGGGAGAAACCAATAGAGCATGGAAGAATCGTGTGGAATCTGCAAGGATCCTGCCCTTGACCCTAGGAAGAAATTGTGTCATGTGGTGCCTCCATATGACGATGTCTATCTAGAGGCTTGAAAATATTGGGACACCAGCAGACTCGTACATAATATCAACGGCCCGTGGGATAACCTAAAAATGTATGGGATTGATTTTAGAGAAATTAGATTCACAAAAGGTGGATTCAATGCATCCAATTCTGTGGAAAGAAAGTTCATGAAAAAATTAGTGGAGTTGGTGTACTCCTATAACTGGATGACCTATAAAAAATATGGTGTGGGTGTTACAGGGAATGAATTCCCCCCAAATTTTATCAGAGGCTCGGCTGGAATAATGATTCCCCAATTCTAAAAAATCATATGGATTTTTTGGGGAAAAGATCGATGATGAAGGATTTTGAAAAGGCGATGAATAAGAATCCTCATGTGAAGCATCTCTAAAAGAAGGAAAGATGAAGGCCTCAGGGGAGATTCCACTGGGTGGATTTGTTTCAACTCTTTATGTATGTTATAACTCATCCCCATGTGATATTATTTTTCGAACATAATATTAGTTCATCAATTGATGTATACTTATGCTGGGGGATCTTCTGTGAAGCACACCCACTGATGGAGATGAAGGCATGGAAAGTCATGTGGAAGATAATGTGCTAGAAACCAAAATTGATGAAATAGTAGTTTTAGAGTCCAACAGTGCTAGGGAGGCAAGTTCAATATCTCTGGAACCTTCATAACTCAAAATCATATATGGAGGCACGAAGCCATTGTATCCTGATGATGAAAATACAATATGTGAGACCGTGAGTATCCATCACTTGACCATTTTAATCTTTCTACTTCAAATAGTCATGCCTTTTGTCTTCTCAACAAATCTGGATGACATGAGCCCAATCTGAACTGTACAAATAGTAGATGTTATTTTTCATGTGTGGATTGATGGAGCACCAAAGTCCCCTTTCATGAAAGTATTTTTAGTCCATATAGAGCCATGTATCTAAGCTAACTAGGCCATAGTTGTTGCCGAGGAATCAATTTTTATTATGGGGGGAACTGGTGGGGCGAAACCTGGAGATGGATGGTGCTACATAATCAAAATATAATTAAGTGATGAGGACCATCGTAATTCCACAGAGGATGACTCATCAAATCTGATTCCGTAAGAGGATCCTTCTACCGAACTCCTGGACACCATTCCATAATATGTTCCCATTTAACTCATAGATCTAGAAGAATGTTATTCTAATGCAGTTGAGAGTAGATATAACACCCAACACTGAGCATGAAATCTGATCAAATGATTCATCAGCAAAGACATATAATCAATATGGAATTGTTAAAAGGGATAACTCCACATTTGGATGTGCGATATATGTGCTAGAGGGGTGGACACGTTGAATTTAAACATTCTGGTCTGGGAATACCTTGCTAGGAAAGTGTGGGAATGCTCCCAGAAATTGAATGCTTTATGGTTCCATAAGAAATATTAAAACATCTAGAAGCTCCATGAGGCTAACAAAGAGATCCAACACTTAGGAGTACAAGTGATGAATCATTAACCCAGCGTTACCCATCAATCAGAACTCATCAAATGAATAATGTTCTAGGAGGCGGAATCCTCAAAGCGATTAGAACAGGAAAGCCATCAAGTTTCTAAGAATCAATCATAGAAGGATTGAATATAGATCAAGGAAAATGTTCTTCAATCTTCTTATTTTTATGAGGTGTTGGATCTAAGTATGTGGAAGGAAACTTTGGAATCCATATGCCAATGTTTGGGGGAGTTGAAGTGTTCCATTGTGAGATAAGATCTATAAGGGCCATGTTTTGTCCAAGGTTTGAAAACATATTGTTCCTGTTTGTTATTTTACATAAAATATATGAATGGTTATATTTCCTGCATTTATAAAATACTGCATCTTTATCATACCATTTTATTAGAGTTTCATCTAACTATCAGATAATTAGGGTCTTCTATTTTTGACTAACCACCTAGAGTATTTAGGCTGAGAGGGATTGTGACTAGAGAATAAAGAAATTGAGACATCCAACCTACCCTTCAAATCGTTCTCTAGTATGTGAGATAAGTGGAACAAGGGGAATTATAATCAATCAGAGAAAAAAGGAAATGAAAATAATGAATCACAATACCCATAATTATGAACATATTTAGTGAAATCTTATGATATGGGATAACTATTGACTATATTTGAAATGAAGTACATATACCACTATCTATAAATGGGAACAAACAAACGAGTTCTAACCTCTAAATGAATTCAGAAACATAGATCCTAACTCAAAATATCATCTGATGTGTTATGGATCATTGGTCCAAGATGGAAGGTGAGTCAAAATAGCATATGAATATTCAATTAGGGGGTTCCTTCAAAAGTGAAATAGGATGAGGTCCCAAATAGAGGGCATGAAAATCATGGATATGGATTGATGGAATGTTTGAAAGGATTCCAACACTCTTGGTGCCACTCTACTGTGAAAAAATTAAATTGGTGTGAGAGCATTGGTATGAATAATGATTAAATCTATCATCTAGGAAAGACCTATATTGAGAGGACCTAAGATACCTTGAATATTTATGTCATTAGAATGAGTAAGATAGACACATATTTTAGCTTCATACAGTGAAGATGATGCATGGAATAGTTTAACGCCATATAACCCAGACGTTGCACATAGTTTATGTTAACACTAAATTGATCAAGGCTAACAGTTTAAATTCCTGCTATACTAACTATGATTTCTATACCTATAATTTCTTAATGTCCCATATGAATTAAACCTAATGTCAATGATCCAAAAGAGGCATGTGCACCACAAAAATATCAAGGAAGAGACGGGGATGAGGCATATGTGATGAGGAGAGGGACAACACCCAACACGAATGATGTCCAAGGAGACCTAACATCAAGCATCACAACACATATTTTTTTGATACTCCTAATTTATGTTCATAGAGTTCAAACAATTATCAGTGCCAAAGGCCAATAATGGTTAGTGAACTTATGGCTTGGAATGAGATAAAAAGATTACGAATCACTATATTTCCAATGAGAATAAGAATTTGGAAACTCGTAGTTCTTCAATCTCCTGAATTTTAACGTCATGTTGTAAGGATAGAGTAGTTAAATGTCATGTGGGATGGGATAGCGGAATTTAACATTGTATTTCATTGGATGACATAAATCTTAGTTTAATGTCGCATAAATTGGAACATAAGGTTGTACATCTTTCTCTGTGGATATAATCATAGAAAAACCTTTAATCATACATGGATCGTGTCTGGTGTAGGAAACAAGGAGTTATGTTATGAGATACCCATCACAAGAGAGTGCACATTAGAGAAAAATAAATGAAAAGTGGGAAAATACCGACCAAGCCAAAATTCCTACTTGATGTACATAGATGCATGGAGGACCAATACCAGGGGTGTCGAAGAGCCATAATAAGTGAAGGGGAAAATGTGAATCGTAATTCTTGATATTTGGTATGCAATGGGGAAGTGTGACGATGGAGGATAACTACTGACATTATTCTAAACACAGTATCCATATCATGTATCTTGGGATATGAACAGAAAAATGATGGATGACCACTGACAAAAAATTTAGCATGAGACTTGCCTCAAAATTCCATCATAATTACTTTAAGACATAGTCCCAAGATGGTATGCAATCTATGAGGCCGAGCATACATACAGTTTGAGGGTCCCTTCAGGCATGAATGATGATGGAGACCCAAACAAGTGAATGTATGAAGCATGGAAATGGAATTCAGTAAATATCCCTGTGAAATCAAACATTCCAAGTAGTACATTCAATCATGATGGTGTGGATTGTCTGAAGGAAGGATTAAATCCATCTTCATGCCTGGTAGGGGTTGTGAATAGTTTAAAGGTCGCATTTCTCAGACTTGAAGCTCAGTTTATGGTCATAGAGTTTTGATTATGGGTGCCAAGTTTATTGTCGTGTGCATGGGACATACCATGTTATTTGAACATCATGCGTTAAGGACGTAGATGTCACGTGGTTTATTTCCATGCAACTAATACATGCACGTTCTAAAGGGGAATTGTGTGGTGTGGTTAATAACCCAATGTGATTTAAGACAATGAAGGCCTCAACTAACCACACATTTCCAGAAAACATAGGACCAATGTCCAGTACCGTAAGTCAACACTTCTATGGTTGGGCCTTGGGATAAGATACTCGGGTGTCACTATATATCCCATACTTATAGGAATCAAGCGATACATAGTTCTTGAAGATGACATGGTAGATTTCATGTTCCAAAAAATGGGTAGTATCCTTCCAAATTTGGAAACTCTTGTTGTCACATACTTTACTAACATTCGAACTTGGACATTAAAAATAATTTACTATGGTCATAGAGTTTGGACCATAAGGAGGATAAATGTGATTTACAATGCAATGAGGAAACATGATGCGAACAATAATCAAAGAGGTCCCCTGCCAAACCACACATTCTCAAGGAGAAATCCAAAACTAAGAAGGGGGTTAAAAGTTCTTGATCCAGCGAATAGACCCAGGAATGAAGTTTTGGAATCACTACATATCCCATTAGGGTGGGAATAAAGCCACACATAATTTTTGAAAGTGACATAGAAAATAGACAGTTCCATAAAGACAATGTCTTCTCAGATAAATTCATAATGGTACTGGGTATTTTATCATCATACAACTTGGATGGAAACTGCATAGTTTAATGTTGTAGGATATGGATGAGAGTTATTATGTATTTTACCATCATGTATCAAGGACACAAGTGGTATTATTTTATGGTTGTAGATCATTGACCCAAGGTGAAGCATTCAAATAGGAAATTTGTAGTGCAGTGCTAGAAAAAAACCTAACATGAATGAGGACCTGGAATGTCTCATCACCATAACACATAATCCCTCATAAGATCCTATGAAAAGATTAAGGTCATGATTATATGAAATTTCTATGTAATATTGTGGTTTATGTACATTGAGTTTTGCCCATAATGTCGTATGATTCTTCCATACAGGTAATTACCTTACCGAGACATCTATGCACACATGCTCCATGCTCACTGTGGGAAACTAGGGGATGATAAGATCATTATGACACATGGAAGCACATGGTAGGGGAATAAAGGTGTGGAGTAAAGGATGACCCCACTATACTAGTTCACCCTATGTACAATGGTTCATGGAGGGTTAAAACCAAGGGTGTTGGAATTATTCTTGGACATAAGTATGTAGAAAGGGGAGTAAATAACATTATCTAATATTCAAGATACAATGAGTTTAGTGTAATGGTGGACGATAAATATTGGATATATTCAAGAAATATCATCCATATAGTGTAACCTGGGATGGGAAAAAACACCTGAGGGTCAACCACTGACTATATATGAAATGTCGGATTTACCTTTAAATTTCATTTAGAATCATCTATGATGTTGGCCCAGGATGGAAGTAAAGCCATGACACTGAGAATCCATATTGTTACGGGGTCCCTTGAGATGTGAAAGATGATTGAGACCCATATAAATGGACACGTGAAGCATGGTTATGGAACCAGAGAATGTCTATGAAATATTTGACTCTCTATACTCTACACCACACAAAATCTGATAACATTAAGGAGGAACAAAAGTGGTCGATGCATTCAATTAAGGACTGATGAATTGAGAGGATTACTAGAGGAATGAAAACAATACGTTGACGAACCAGGGGATGGACATAAAGAAAAAATGTCTGGGAATTCTGACATATCCTGTGAGGGTAGAAATCAATACATACATAGTTTTAGAATACCATGAATTTTAATGACATGCAATATGGAAATGGGATGCAATACATATTATTGTCGTATGACTAGGACATTAGGGGGAGATAAGGTTCCAAATGTGATTCACATGGAGTCGTAAAATAAAACCCAATGTGAATGAGGATGGAAGAGGTCTCAACACCACACCACACACTCCAAATAGAGGAATCGTTCCATGGTGCATAGAGGAAAGGAATTATGGATGGGCACTAAGGTAATCTGTCTCGGAATTCCAATGTATCCCGTATGGATGGGAATCATGTCAGACATATTTATTAAGTGTTTTCAAGATTAATGTCATATCGTAAGGTTGTAGAAGCATTTTAACATCATGTAGGACAAAGGGGAACCTTTTTTAAGGTCCAAAAAAATGATCAATAATGATACGTTTTTTAACATATTGTAGGTAGAATGGAGGAGTTTAACATCATGCAGGTTGGGAGAGATCTTATTTTAAGGTCATGGATATCATACCCTAAGGTAAGGGAGAAAAGTACTCAACATGTTTTGGATCCAAGGTCTAGATCTAAAGAAAAAATGTCCTTGAATTCCTACATATGTCATAATGATGGGAATCAAGCCAAATGTTGTTATAGAGTATCATGCAGTTTAAGGTCATACAGCAAAAAAGCATAATTTTAACATCACGTGGTATGTGAGATATCTTAGTTTATGGTCATAGAGCTCATAGCATGAGGTAGTGGAAAAGGGACGGAATGGTTGAGAAACATGGAGGTTGGACCTAGAGACAAAATGTCTGGGTGTTCCTACGTATACCATAAGGATGAGAATCAAGCCAAATATAGTTGTTGAATTATGTGTAGTTTAACATCATTCAGCAAAGAAATAGTTTTTTAAAATCACGTTGGATGGGATATATCTAAATTTTTATTTGTAGAGCTCAAACCGTGGGGTAATGAAAAAAAGGGCCAGAAAGGTTGATGAACCATGGGATGGACCCAAAGAAAAAATGTATGGGCATTGCTAAATATCCCATAAGGATGGGAATCAGGATGCATATTATTATTTATTGTCATTCTATTTAAAAATATGAAGTAAAGATGAAGTAGTTTATCATAATTTAGAATGGGAAGGATTTTATTTTATGGTCATAGATCTCATACCATAAGTTATAAATTGTGTAGTTTTTCATCATGTCGTATGATGAATGTCAAAAAATGTAACTTTATGCAGTACTGAATCTTGAAAAGAAGCGGTTCCTATCAATGGTAATGCTTGAAGAACATGGAATAGGTGGGAGAAGTAATTTTCTTTCCATCCATGGTGTCCAAGGAATATGAACTCTTAGGGTAAAACTTGTGGATAATATAAAGTCATTACCATTTGGGATCCAATTTTGGTGGCTTCCTACCAGTAATCATTGGTGTCCCCAGGGACAATACTTTCATACCATGAATGAAGGAGGAGAGGCTAACATTCTTGTTGAAAGCTCTAGATATTTTTTTCTGGTTCCCCTCTAAATTTTGCAAGGCTAGAAACCTGTTATCATCAAGGTCTTCAAACGTAGCCAGATGGAACTCTACTACTCTATCTAAAATATTTTGATCATATATATCCATATGAAGTGACTGTAACTGAATCTTTATGGGTAAAAATGCTTTGTTTCCATACACTATGGAATATGAGGTCACCTGGGTGGAATTACGTGTCATCATATGATTATCCTTGAGAGTATTGGGGACATTTTTAGGAAAACTATTCTTATCATGACCCACCATCTATTCCAAAATTATAGAGATGGTCTTTTTGATTGCCTCGATCTTCCCATTTGATTGTTCATGTTAATGAGAAGTATAGTTATACTAGATGTTGTACTTGGAATATAGTTTCATCTTCTCAGCTGCTCAGATGTTGGTTCTATAATAGGTGTGGATGGAATCAAGGACTCTGAATCGATAGATGATGCTGGAGCTCATGAAATCGATGATAGAATGGTCCTTGAATTCCATGAGTTTAATATATTCCTCCCATAGAAGAAATCATTAACAGTCAGAATGAACCTCCATTGGAGAGCTGTCACTAGTGGATATGGTCCCATGGAATTGAGTCACAAGACTGTAAATTTGGAAGAGTACTTGGTAGTATGGAAGAGTTTATGAATTCTATGTACAAGATTCATGTTGATCCGACACTCGTGACACCACATGGAGTTTTATATGTAGTCATGATCCATTGTGGGCCAATAGTAACCCATCGATTGAATTTGAATGAAATTTTTTTACCCTACCTAATGGGATCTTTACGAAATGACATGAACATCCCACATAACAAGAATATCTCCTCTCCATGAATGCAATGGATGATAATTCCATCAAACCCACATTTCTATAGGATATGCCCAAGGATGGGACCACTCTCGATGGTGAACTATAGTACACGATGATAAATTCGCTCATGTTAGGCTATATATATGGGGATATTGTCATGTTAGAAGTAATAAAAAAGAAATTTTCATATAATAGGTATCCTTTTATACATAGGGGGCCTTTAGGTCCCAGTGTAGAGGAAATAATAGTAAGATGGACTACCTATTGGCTATCATCATAATTCTGAGTGATGGGAGGGATGGACCTTCGGTTCAATACATGGATAATCATGTCATCCTAGTAAGGCTCTCTGGGAGATGCAGCCATTCTAGACAAGGCATTAGAATGACCATTCTGTGATAGAGGGACTTGAGTGTCCTCCAACAATGAATCGAATTATTCCATCTACAGGTGAACACTCTCTAACAGAGGCATGATCTCAGACTTCTGTAGAGCATAGAAACCATTGATCTAGTTGATTACTAGCTTAGAGTACACCTTCACATGTAGGTCAGGAACATAAATATTTGGGGATATCTCAAGAATAGGGATTAAGGACTAGTATTATTCCTAGTTGTTGGTTAAACCTTCCAACACAAATAACGAATGGGGAATGACATCCTACGTAGGTTTGATGAAGTTGTTACCTAATCCTACCTTATTGAGTTTGGGATCATTGGGTCTTCTGTAGGTGGGGCTCTATTAGGTGTCGTCTAAGTGAATCTCTCAACATGTTATTGTTTGATCCCCTAATAGGATAGAAACATTTAAAAATTCATGATCTAGTGACTGCTCCGCGGGGGATGGATGGGCGGATAGAAAATCTTCTAGTGTTTGACACTTGATGGCCATCAATGGGAAAAACCTGATGTCAAACTACTCAAGTATCACTATCCAATGATATAATAATCCACTAAACATGGTTAGGTTCAGAATATATTTTAGTGGATATATGCACGAAACCAACTATATCTCATGATGTTGAAAATTGTTCAACAACTTTTTCATTTTGAAAACCAGCGTGAGGAAGTTCTTCCCAATTGAAGAATATCTAGTGTTTATGTCGAGGATCCTAATATGAAGATAGTAAAAACTACTCTTTATTCATTCATTATTCCTCATGGTGAAGAGGGAGCTGAGGGATCCTTACAGGGTGTTCAAATAAAGGACCAACTGTTTTCCAGAGTTGGGTGGCATCATAGTCGGAGACTGTATCATATAATACTCTGAAACCTCCAAAGTGGTATGAAAATCCCATCCCATTGGTAGATGACACATTTCATCATGATTAAGGAAAATTTGTTACAGTTTGTAGAAATATTCACAATGAGTCAACCTATATTGGCTAACTGGCCCTGAAAGCCTCAGAGCCCCCAAAGTTTTCATGGAGGAGTCATCTGACTGATTACATTTATATTCATCAAATCGATCTCGATGCCTCAATATCTGATGAAAAATCCAATGAAAATTCTATAGGCTACCCCAAATCCACACATTAAGATGTGAAATTTTAGATTGTAGGTATGGAGGATGCCAAACAATTTCTCAAGATTTCTGAGATGGTCTTCACATTAGTAGGGGTTTACCACTAAATAATCGACATATAATTCCACCAACGTCTAGAGGATCAGATTGAATATGAAGTGAATAATACTCTAATTGGTTGATCTATCATTTGTTAGACCAAAAGGAATTACCAGGTGACAAAAGGTACCATATAGTGCAGTGAAGGTAGTGGAGTATTCATAGGGAGACACTTTCACTACTGATATCATAGAGACAAAATCTATTGACCCAATTCCATGAGGCCTCCAACCCAATGGGACATGCTTGATAATGTCAATGCATTAGTGGCGCGTCAACTTGAGTCGGCTCATCCCAAATTAGTGGAATAAAAAGGTATGTGATACTATTATTTCCATGGAATGAAAATATTATTACCTTATAGGGGTAAGGGGATCTCGAATTAAATGATCCTGATTCATCTTAGTGTATGAAGTAATTTTGTAGCATTTACAATACGTGGGAATGGGATTTCCACTGCCTCTAAAGATAACAAATCAATTTCCTATGTATTGGGTTTTGGATTCCATCCAATGAACCAGTATGATGAAAGAATTATTCAGGTATCTCCATGGATCAACTACAATGGCAATGTGCTCATCCTCATTGGTGTGAATGTATTTGTCCTCACTTCTATAATATTCGACATATTGATATAAGGATTCATAATAATCAATTGGGGATGAATCACCTAAGATAATTCACACTAGACCATTAATGGATTACATGACACGTTGGTGATATAAGGAGGTAACTACTACATCAAGATGGACCTAGGGTATTCCCATTAGTGCATTTTAGTTTGTGTATTACAAGACAACCATGAATTCAGTGATACAAACCAAGCCAAAAAACTATGTATTTTTATAGATCACACCACTTACTGTTTGACATTTTCTATCATAACATTGAATCTTCAGTCCATAGGGACTCATATATACTTTATTTAGTCCTAACTTGAGGAGTGTCATGACCGAGATAAGATTGATCCCATAACTAGTGTCAACAAGATAGTGGTGGAGTTCCACACCATTGAACTATCCACTAATGTACAATGGGATAATGTTCCCCATTATATAATGTCCACCATCTTCCCCTGATAAGAAGATAGTGGCATGACATTGAACACATTGAGCTTCCTCAGCATGGAAGGATTCTGTGGCCTATACTTATATTTCATACTGGAGGGGGCTTCTTAAAACCTCTGTGAGGGATTCATGCATATCTTTAGAAAGGCAGATAGCCTCGAAGATCAAGAGAATAGCAGGGATAATGAAAGGGATCCAGTGAAATTAAAACTTCCATGATAGTTTCACTTGTATACCCATATGGTGTTTCTCTATGGTCTGAGGTAGAAAGATGATATAGACCAAACAAGAAGATTCTAGCTGGTTCTACGGATATCACATTTTTCACTTGATAAATTTCAAAAGATGACTACCGGCTAGCAATTGGATGATATAATTCTTTCCTCAACTGAGAATGAAGGATCATAGTGAATGCGTGACAGTTATTCCTAATCAAGTAGTACAAATGGTGGTGGTTGTGATCCTGACGGGGCAAGACGAGAGGACTGTGCATGATGAAATTTTCACTGAAACTGCTACCCCATCTCAATAGCATGCAAAACCTAGTTAGAGGAACTTGCCTGAGTATTTTGAAGATTATTATAGTTATGGCCTTATTGATGAGGGCATCAACCTGGGATGTTAGGAGGACCTGTCATCTCTTCCTCCTCACTATGAACCTTGTAAGGGACCACTAGTTTGATGGTATTCACTGAGACATGCTTCAGATCATAAATTAAGGATTCCTCCAATATTGGGCGGATTCTAGGAGATACTCCCATCATTGGGGTTATGATGTCACAGATAGTGAAAGATGGCATCAAAACTACTGGGGGGTTTTCTTTCCATTATTCCATCGACACCAACTCTTCTGAGAAGAAGAAGGCTGATATGTGGATGTACCAGTAGAAACTAGTAGAGGCACTAATACTTCAGGAGGCTCAGGATGATTCAAACGGGAATGGATGATACCATTGGGTTGGAAATACTATCATATAGGACAATAATTTTCCATATTTCTGAGACTCATGCCTAGATACTTGCTACAATTCACCCTCACTCTCACTATTAGGTTTGTTAGAAACACATGCCAACTATGCCAGAGTAGGATCCAATCACACTACATTGTTATTGAATTACTCTTTGAGCCATCCCTTAAACACATATCATTTATTAAGTGTATGCACGAGGAAGAATTTATAGGGACATTATTTAGGGCCATAAGTGAGATCTACCTATGGGGATCTCCTGCAATCTGGAAAACAAAAAATTCACTAGTCCAAGGCACATAAGAAATAACTAGGGATCCGAGCTTATTCAAATGAGTATGTCTCTTTTCTCCTATCATGGAAGGGGAACCTGGGAACATGGCCCTGACGAAGGGATGGACCATAATGTGGTGTTGTAACCTAATTATCTATCCTAGGTGGAAGTGGTGCATTACGTCGTAGTGCATGCTGATTCTGAGGTAGGCGATGCTGAGCCTGAGGTTGTGCCTATGATTTTTTCCTCAATGTGGCTAGAGGTTAGGCTCTTTTGGTAATAGGTATATTACCCTAGGGGAATCTACCTATGTGACAGTAGTATTCTCAACCTTAGAATCTCTTCCTATAGTAGTGGAAGGGGGTATCAAACTTGTCTACTTGGATTGCTGTAAGACTTATCCTAGGTGTTGAGCCTTACCAGAGAAATCCAAAAACTCACCTTGGAAATTATTAATGATGAGGGGGGACTAGTTTAGTGTTTACATTACCCACACACTTCACCAACACCTTCTTCTGAATTAGCTTTATATTAAGGGAATACATGAGGCCTTTTAACCTAGTGAAAAAGATTGTGACTTTCTCATCTGGTTGTTGGTTTCACATGAAGAGGTCAATAATACTGGTCTTGCGAGTAGTGGAGATGAACTAATAAAGAGATTTCCAAGGAGAAGTTTCCAAGACAAATATGGAACCAATGGGTAACAGGTAGTACTAGATAAACGTAGGCCCTTCTAGTATCTGTATAAAGCACAAGATCTTGGTATTGTCCTGCTACACCAATGTTTTTGGCACGATTCCACACCTTGAAATGAAGTGGGCCAGATGCTGTAGTGAGTCGCCCGTCCCATTAAAAGGGGAAAAGGTAGGATTTAAAAATCATTGGGGTTAGGTAATATCATCCACCCATGAAATATATATCTTTCCATAACGTGGGATCACCACCTATCAGGTTTTAAGAGACTCGAGATGGGTAATGAGAGTAGCTATCAGATCATCCTGGTAGGGGTTCATATCTTGAGAGAGATTCCTAACCACCATTGTATTTGCAGGATTTTCAATCTGATGGGCTATCTCATCCACTCCTGGAGTCATTTGGTAATATTACAGATCCACTAGAGAAATTTTCAATGGAACCACTGGGGGAACAACCTAATACGGGTCTTGTGGAGGGTTCACACATAGTTGATGCAAATTCGGTGATGTATATATTGGTTGTTTACCATAAGATCTAATCTCTATCTAATTGGGATATGTTGGATTGTCAGGAAAAACTGCTGGAAGTAAACCATGAAGGGAATGTTTCTATCCCTTCTTCTCTTGTGGGTGATGGACCATATCATACCTAGGATCACCATAGTTTGGATTCCTCCATACATGGAGATCGACAAGAATATCATCAATGATCCATTTCTAGGAGGAAAGATGTCGCTGAAACGTAGCCTTCTCAGTATCATCCCATATATTTCGAATTAAACCAATCAATTTTTCTATCTTAATAAATTCCATTAGATCCTTTATCCTTGTAGGGGTATCTAATTAAGGTAAATGATTCAGTGGGCTCTGAAAGGCCTAGAATTTTCTTTTCTGGTGAGTGACAACACATGGGAAATCCCAAATATGTTGTGATGCTCCACGGGATAGGTCATCCTCTTCGGAACCCATATTTGGTTTCTCTCTTATTATGTGTGATGTGATCATCCATATTGACTATGATTTCATGCATATTAATATATGTGATGTCACATGGTAGGTCTGGTTGTCGCAGGATCATGATGAAGTGTAGAGTAGCATAATTCCCCCATCCCTGGACTTTCACATATGAGGATGAATAATTGATGATTATTTAGAGAATAGGTACACTCTAAATGTATATCTTCTGAAGAGTTTGGTAGAATCTATGAGATACAGGGTGATGATCCACGTGAAGCGAGGCTAGGTCAACCATGTGGCACTATTGAATGATGTCTTCAAATTGCACTTAAATCTTCGGGTAAACCAACTGATAGATTCAGAGATGGAAATGAATCTCTTAGATGTTATAGTGGAATGATATGACGTATTTCTCTATGAGGGACTCTATAATATTGAAGTCTAAATATGTGATTTCCCAGAACCTCTCAAAAAACTATTCCTCCCTGATAATGTCCCAGAAGCTTTTTTGTTCGGAAGTGAAATCCAACATTTAGTTTTCCCATTCCATGACCAGTCATGTTTGAGGGACTGGAAATGGTATAGAAGTAGGCCATTTTGGTGGTGGAATGACTTGTAGAGAGAACCCAAAACGAGTGACAAGGCTCTTCATTATGGGTCATCTCTCGGTCTAGAAAATAATGATAGCATCATCATGTCCCAGCATGTCAGAGTTCTTAAAAATAATTCCTATACGGGGGAGGTGGTCACCTATGGTGGATCAAGATGGTGATCTACACCTACCATACACTATAATAACTCCCCATGATCTTGTGTTGAGGTAGAGAGTGAATCAAATAATGGTATAGAAAACTACATTGGGAGACCATAAAAGGGTTCCAAGTATTCATCATCCATCATATACTTGTAGAGGGATTCCTGGATATGGAGCATATATCTTTTCATGAGAATGAAGCTCACCTGATGGGTTCCTAACCCATACCCTAATATAGAGGATTAGGGTGAAGGTTCCATCATCAAGTTGTACTCTACATTAAAATATGCCAATCAGACTAGGTTGATAATGGTCTGTTGCTTCTCATATTTCTTCCCCTTGTGGTGATGATTCTCTCTTATACCTCAAGTTGTATATTTTGGTAAAGTTATATCTCAACACTAAGAGGAACTCATTGTAGGTTGGAACTAGAGTTTGGAGGACCTCTTCCTGGGATGGATGTGATATGGGGAGGACCACTGTACATGCTGTTGTAGGAGCAGGGGGGACCTCTACTGGAACTGCACTAAGTGTTGGGAGGTCCTCTCCTCTGAGTACTGATGAGGAAATTGGGAGGACCTCCATGATAGATTTTAATAATACGTATCGTGCCTCCACATAGATGAGCCAGGGTATAAGGACCACCTCTGAAAATTTCGAGCGAGTCATGAAAAATACCCTCCATGTTGGTGATCATGGGTATAGGGAGGACCTCTATATGGGTTGCTAGATGCGTAGGGAGGGCCTCCATAGTTTGTGGTTCTTAGAGGGGAGTAACTCTGGTGGAGCTAATAAGTACACATAGAGGACCTCCATTTTTATCTTCCAAGACATGAGGAGGATTTCGGCACTGGTTGGTGGTGGTAGAATGAGGAGGACCTTCGTACAAATCAAACTGGGAATGGGGAGGAAATATCTATTGTCCATCATTTAAGTGGGGAGGGCCTCCAATAGAGTTGAAGAAGACATGGGTAAGAACACCATGATAGATGTCAACAAGATAGGTAAGAACTCCGCTTGAACTGGTGGGGGAATAATAGTGAGAACTCCAAGATGAATGTAAAAGTGGGGAGGGACTCCCCTATGGGTTATGATGGTCTGGGGAGGACCTATGTATCGGATCTCGATGTCATAGGTTTGATCATGATGGCTACTGGTCTTATATATGACTGATAGAGTCAACCCAGCCTATCCATGAGGTGGTATGGGTCATAAATCCCAATCAGGTGATGGTGAATCCATACTCTGCAGTAGTATGTCCCTTATAATATATGACAGGGGTGGCATGTAGCACTTAATTTTAATGAGATGAAACCCCTTTAAGGGAATCCCCTTGAGCATGCGGCCGATGTTGGCATTGGGTTAGCTGAATGGGGGTCGAAGGTGCAGGGGTAGAGAGTAACAAATCCATAGCCTAACGGACCAGATGGTGACATCGACATGACCTGGTGGGAGACATCCTTTGCAGATCCCAGATGATAATCATAGCTGGGATGACCCATATGTCCCTTATCTCATTAACAATAGGGAGCTAATAATGGGAGCATTCTAGGGAGAGGTTCATGAATTTTTTGAATATTGGAGTCTGTATAAGTGGCTCCCTACACAACATGTTGGGGAGACATTGAAGGTAAGGCTTTGAAGCCTCCAAATCCTGGTGGCCATATCCCTTATTAGGATGACCCCCACATGTTTGTACATATGGAAAAGAGGGTCAATCACCTTTCCCAGAATAAATTATGAGGCTGAAATGGGGATTGGGTTCTCGTTATCCAAGGTTGTGGATGATGTAATGGTAGAGGTGTAGCTGTGCAGGATTGCCAGATTAGAATTTCTCCTACCCTGCATCTGCTAGTAGGAGGGTACTGGTTTCCTATAGCTTGGGTCCTACAAATAGGAAGATTCAACTTTCAGTATGGATAATAGGAACGAAATTCCCACATCCCTAACATAATTCAATCTTCCATGGATAGATAGAGAGACACATACTAATGATGTCGCGGATCAGAATGCCCAATGATTAACTACCCCAAAATCTGGTGAGTTCCATGCCAGGACCACTCTGTTCTTGGAGGCACTAGGAACCAGATGTCTGAATTTGGTGACATGCTTATATGATGATGTATCAAATTATTATAATACCCATGGTTAAATGAAAAACTATTCATGTTGGTTTCACTATTTCATTTTCTGACGCATTTCTCACTAAGGAACATGCATCATCTACTTCTCATAGAGAGTGGATTTGTTTCCCCGCATTCCTACTTTCCAAAGAAGGGTGACCTTCATCACTTCTTCAGAGATGTTTTCTCTTCAATGTAAATAATACGATGGGATGTAGGTCTCTCTTTCACTGTATTCTTCCTTATTATTAAACACCTTGTCTATTTATCCCTTATAGATTTTGACTTTGTTAGTTAAACTCCACCTGGTTCCCTCTCTTCATGGGTGATGGTGTATTATGCTACTTCTGTCAGGAAATTATAAAGGGTCATGTTAGGATAGAAACCTTCTATCAAAAGATTGATCATGTTGGGAATCACTAGCATTTATGGACGATGGAACATTAGTCACCAATATTTTCTCTTATCATAGATATTCTCAAGGGTGAATAATCCTAAGGAATCCCACATCGATTATGGGAAACCTTATGTCAAGGGAATGTCTATGAGGTTTTTTTTGACATCCCATGTTTAACATAGGGTATCCCATGAGTTTAAACCATAACATAGACATATTAGAATGATCATAAAATTTATGAAGGTGGATCATATGGGTACATCCTGGGGAGGGATTACCTGGAGGGTTTACCAGGGGATGGATCAAAATGACTGTGAAGATGCACCCCTGATGTTGTATCCCAAAAAGGGAAGATTTCACAGCTTCATCATTGATCTGGACACCAAAAGGATGGATTAGGGATGTGAACCTCGAAAAGGGGGACACCAATGATTAGAATTGGCTTGGATTGAACCTTAGGGTGGCTTCATACATACCTTTTGCAGAGTATAGGGATAAAAACCATTGCAGTTTGATAGGATGAATTGGAATTTACGCATGGCTAGCTACCTGTTGAAAGAGGGACACTCTTAGTTGGTTGAATATGGATCGTTTAGGAATTAAGTAGAATTATATACCTGTATGGATGGCATGAATTCACTAGGATATCATGGACCAGGTAAAATTAGGATGGATATGGACTGAGTGTCGAAGTATGAGGATGAATGCGATAGAACCAGTTCTGAAATTTATTGTGTTGGTAATGTACATTAGAAAGGTTTCCTTTATATCCTAATGGATGGTAATAAAAGATCACATTGTTCAGAATGGGGTGATGATACACCTAAGTTGGAGCCTCGTGAGAAATGCAGTTCTCGAATAAGGTCCTGAAGGAAGTAGAATCTTGGGTTGTGGTACGATAGTCCCAGGATATAATTTCCCAGAGGAAAGATCATTATGGAAATTGATTATGGTCTTGAACCTTAAAGAGGATTCATAAGTTCCTTGTGTATAAAATAGGGATCAAAGTCCATTTAGTTCATGAATTGGGCGTAGTATTAGGGTATACACATGGAAAATATTCCATAGACATGTGGGGATTGAGCATGGTTAGAATACCATCACTAGAGGGGTACTCTTGGATGAATGGATGTGATTTGTGCGGGTATTATGCATGGTTAGAGGCCCAAGAGGATGTATTAGAACACCATAGGGGTGGATCCAAGATATATTCCCTAAAAGGGGAATATGTCACATCATAAATGTACATATAAATTATAGAGCACTAGAATTTACCGTTGGTTGGGATTGAACATCGATGAGGCTTCCTACATACCCAAAAGGGATCAAAACCTACGTAGTACAGAGAATGAAGTTTAACGCCATGCAGGACAAGTGAATTGATATTAATTATCTGAACTAATGGGTTGTGGGGAGTGATAGGCTTGAACCGTAGGAAGGCTTCCTACATACCCAACACGGAATAAAGGGATCAAAGTCAACACAGTATTGTGGATAATTTTATTGTCAGGAAGGATGAGGGGTGTTTGGATTACGCATGGTTAGTAGCCCAAAGAGGATTTCGTTGTCCCTGTTAGACTATAACATCACATGAGTTACTCGGTGTGAGAAACACAAGTAAGTAGTATACTTGATGATGTTGTTGGAAATGTGTAACTTTGAATGATGGTGTAGGGATTTAGCATGGTTAGCTTCCTAGGGAGATGGATATTGGGACTTACACCATAAGGGAGGCCAAAAGATGTGATTTGGGGATTACGTAGACACTTCCTAAGGCACACATGTAGAAAAAGCTCAAAGGGGGAGAGGGGAGAGGTATTTGGTTCCCATGAACTCTCTGGTCCCCTCATAAATTCCATGCATGTTTAATCCAATATTTAATGTAATGTGATAAAGACGACGGATCTTGTCAGTTAAATAGTCTGATGCTCAGACGATGAAGAATATCTCCTCATCAATTGGAATTATATAACTTATACTAGGTCAAACATTTGGAAGGGAAGGCCCAACCAATTCCCAATGGGTGTGAGGTGGAGGAGAGGTCAATTAAGGGGTCCACATTAGCATAGCTATTCAAAGAGAAAATTTTTGTAAGTGTACCTATGTGAATAAGTAGAAGGTAGGGAAACCCAATATGCAACACTGGTCGTGGTACCATGAAATTACTTATAAAAATTCTGAAGGGCCATATGGGAATGGAGTGCGTGAAGACATGGGTCTTGACAAGAGGATATTTATGAATGAAATGTGATTTTCATAGTGAGTATCTTAAACGAGCATGTCCTTTCCTTAGAAAAGTAATTATTATTAGAAGAGTGATTTGAGAGGGCTTAATGCTTCATGGAGCCTTGAGTAATAGGAAAGTTCTCCCTCCCTCATAAAGGGAAAATGACTTCACAATGGGTATCCCAAAAATTAGGGTGCTGTGAATAGCATAGGAACGTATGGTTTTCATTGATAAATTACCTTGGGTAATCTATTATTCTCTATAGATCTCTATGCTAGAGAGATTTTCAATGAGGGAGCTCAAAAGGTGAATTATCAAGGTAAAAATGTGTATGAGTGGGTAATAGATAGCTATTTATAGGAAATATGGGTTAGTGGTGATCATGGGGTTGTCCATGAAGATACAATGCTCCATTGGACATCTTCAGACCAATGAAGAGACTATCAATGTGACACTCATGGGTCTAGTCATGGAAGACAAAGGCATCGCGAAATAGTAGGGCTTTTTCGGACATCATCAAACTCTTAGAGGCACTATAAACTACCTCTACAACAATCAAGATACTTGTTGGACCCACAAAGACATTGTTAAAGGGATTCTCATGGTCGTTGGGGCAAGGAATATCCCTAAAAAAGATTTAAAAAATATACTCCTCTGGTGACTATATTAAAATTTGCAGCTATATTAGCTTCGAACCTGCTTAGTCATAGTTCATTCATTCAACCATAAGATTTTATGTGAAAAAAATCTATCATGCTCACATTAAATATTATCAAAGAAAAGTATCCTTCATTTCCCCAAATGGATAGATTTTGGTTTTTATTGGTGACTGTAATGTGGATAATTATAGAGTTGGAAAATATTTAAGACATGTTTGTGCTATGATAGCCCATGTAGAAGGAATGAATCATATAGTTGGGTTAGTATTATCTCCATATAATTATCCACCGGTAGTTGATCATTATCAAGATTTATTCCCAAATGAATTATTTAGTATACCACATAATGGGGTAGTGGAGTTTGTGATTAACATGTATCATGAGTGGATCAATTTTTTTCACCCTTGTCATATGGAATTAGATGAGTTAAAGATGAAAAGTCAAGGACTCAAGATTTGGAGATTAAAGGATTTATTAGACATATTACATAGCCTTTGGGTTCTCTTATTCCATATTCCATGATAGTGGGTAGTAGTCTATAACTCTATGATGACTTCAAGAAGTAGAATTAGGTAACAGTGAGGAATAGGTATCCATTAACAAGTATTTATGATCTCTTTCATCGGTTATAATGAGCAGTAGTTCTCCAAGACTGATTATTGTTTGGGATATGATCATTTATAGTTCAAGGAGGAGAATATTTCAAAGGTAGAATTCGGGAGAAGATATAGCTCCTCTCATAACAACATAATTATTTTTGGTTCAATAAATTCTCTAGAAATGTTTATGGATATAATTAAAAGTATATTCCACTGATATGTTTACTCCTCATTAATTATATTCATTGATGATATCATAACATATTCAAATACTTCTGAAATTCTTGTAAGGAATAGTGATGTTATATTCAGTGAACTTCAATAAAATCATATTCATTACAAAATTTATATTTTGTACTTATAGATTAAAGAGGTCTTGTTCCATGTCCATTCTATTTTAAAGATAGGGATATATTTTAACATAGAGATAGAATAGGTTGCATGGTATTTTTCTCATCCCAAGTATGTGTTTGAGATATGTATTTTACATGGGCTTGTAGGGTACAATCAACACTTTTTCATGGAATTATCTAGTTTTTCTAAACTAATGATAAAGATATACAAAATGGTGTTGATGTTTGAGTGGTATTATCAGTTTGTCGAGGTCTTCCATGAAATAAATAAGAGATAGATGGCATCCCTTGTTTTGGAACTTCTAGAGCCTGGGAGATGATATGATGTATATTTTTATGCATATAGAGTTAGTTTGGGATTTGTGCTAATGAATGGGGATTAAGTATTCACTTGTGGGTCATGTAAACCATGACCCCATAAGTGGAAATATCCAATTCATTGCTTATAGTTATAATATTTGTACTACAACCTAAGTGTTGGAAACACTATCTCTTTTATGAGAAGTTTTCTGTCAACATGGGCCAAAAGATCTAGTGATATATATTTTCTAATTCGGATATCAATATGAGGGGTGGGTGGATTATATATTAATTTCAAAATCTAATATATGTTATTCTCTTTAGAAAGGTAAATTTTTTTCTGATGCTCTTAGTTGGAAAACACAAGAGACACTAGAGCTAAGAACAAAACCTTCACCAGTGGAATGATTTTTTATAAGTTTGAGGGACATGTGGCTGGGGGATGTATTGTAGGATTATGGAGTGATGAAAAGTATTCCATCGAATATCACATCCTGTAAACCATAATATGTTAAAATAATAATTTTGCATTTTAAAGAGAATATGACATACAACACCGATATTAGAGGATAATGTAATACCGCGAGACTTTATGATATATTTCTTTTTAAATAAATTCGATATCTTTGATATATTATTGAAATAAAAACACTGAGTCTAAGTAAATAATAATATATAAAACCATTATAATATATATGCAAAATTTATTGTTGTGAATATTAATAAATAAATTATAAAAATTACGGTGATATATTTATTAAAAATAAAATTAGAATCATTTAAAAGAAAAATAAATGTTTATGAAAAATTGTATTTTTATAAAAATGGTTTAGTAGTGTTTATCACACATTATTTACAATTAATTTTTTAAAACTTTTTAAAATTAATTTTTAGAAAATAACTTCTTTTTAAATCTTCATATAAAATTTATCTAATGATGAATTTTTGGTAATTTTCATTAAATTTTAGTTTTTTGATGAATGATGCCAAATATTGATTTTTATTGAAAACCCACTTTTCGTTTAAATAATACTCAAAGATATAATACATTATAATTCTTTTTTAATGTAAAATTATTTGAATTATATATAAATTTAACTAATTATTACATTTAAATAATTATCATTTTGAATTTTGATATTATAACTTAATATACTTATGACAGTTTTCTCTTTGGAATCCGTCTTTTTCCTCACTTCTATAAGTATAATATTAAATTGGATTGTAAAAATTATATTAATTTAATTTAAAAAAAATTAATATTTGGAATACAAATAATATATACTATCTAATAAGGTCAACATAACTTTTTACTATAATGGATAGTGAAAACAGTAAAAATTAATGATCGTGGTTAAGGTAAAAACTGATTTACCTAGGGTTAAACTAAGAAGATAAGGGTTAAAATGAACTAAAATATGTCCAAAACACATTTTATGGAAATATTTAAAAATTATACTTTAATGTTTTGTTATAATGACCCATTTTAGAGATTTTTAGTGAATACAAACATTTTTTTAATTGATTCTTATAAAAAATTCCATATGTTTCCTCTCCCCCACTTATAAAATATCACATCTATCCTTCCTTATTCGTACATTAAAATCCATTATTTCATCCAATACCTGAAAAACACACTTCATTACTCTCATAAAACATCCTAGATACCTTTTAGTTTTATCAAATACATCAACGGATGGATTTGGTGAAAACCTAAAGAAGTCATCCAAGGAAGAGAGAATGTTCTAAAATGGGCATTTTTTTTCTTCTTTTTAGACCTATTTAAAAACATTTTAAACGATTACTATATTATAACATCATTATATTACATATATTTATACATTTTTTAAAAGTTAATGACAAATTTTGTTTAAATTGAATGATCTATATCCATAACATGTTTCATCAAATGGGACACAACACTATCATTCAAGTGTATGGTGGATTTCCACCCCGCGAATAGTGGTAATTCATTGTACATAACTACCTCTAATGGATGGATATAAATATGGATTTAAGAAATGTATTTGATATTTATGATTATATTATTATTATATAATTATAATATCACATATATCTTCTTAATTTCCATGATGTTTAAAATATGGTATTGTCGCTCGTGAGTATGGCGTACTACAGCCATGCGAAGCGATGCACTTAGTTTTTGACATATTAATTACATGAAAAGAAATGAGGATAATTTTAATTAATATATATTATATATATGACCCAATATTTATTTTCTAATTTCATTTTACCCCCCATTTCATTACACATTCACTCATTAATGGGATGATATCGTCACTCGTCCATACATACAACCTACTGTCTCCACGAAGCAAAACGATTCATTTTCCATGTAGAAACTCCATGAATGATTATAAAATGTGTACAATGAATAAATATTATATTTATAACATTAATATATGTCTTGATATAATGGATTTATATCCTATACATATGAACCAAATTATTCATATCAAAACAAGCATGTGAAAACAAGTTAATTTGCACCTAAAACAATGAAAATAATGAAATATTATTAAGAAATAGGTAGTAAAATATTATAGTAGGATCAAATATTATGTCATAATAGTGAATATGATTACAGGAAAATGTTATTACATCCTTAAAATAATTATAAAGGATATTAATTCATATTCAACCAAAAGGATACGTGAGATAAGGGACTACGTCTCAATTTCTCTTCATTGAGGAATATTGTAATGTTATGCGCCAAATTTCATTCATATGATGTACATACAACCAATGTTTCTAGAAATGTAAGGAATAATTAATACATAATGAAATTTTATGTTTTAAATTAAATTATTTATACTATGTGGACTTCATTAGAAAATTAAAAAGTGATAAATAATTTCATGACTATATTTGATCACATTAAGTTATATTACTACTCCATTGTCCTTGAATTTCTCAGATTTTCCACATTAATATTTTTTACTCTATAATGTTTTATCTAAAATTTGATTACATGAATTGAAAATTTATAAACATAATTTATTCATTGGTTAATTCTCACTTCATCCTTATGATCTTTGTAAAGGTTTATTTCACAATTTCATTTTAATCGTGGTTCTTTATACTTGAATTTCCATTGAAGAAAAATTATTTTATAATTATTTCATAAAAACATATAATTAAATCTCTTATGGGTATTCATGGTTCTTTCAATTATTACTAAAACATTCTTCTCTTTGACACATAAAATTATTGAGATTATTTGTTTTGGATAAAATTTGACAAGATTTCATTCTTAAATCAAAAAACCTTTTTCTCCCAAATCCATGTGTTCAAAAGATGTTTTAAAAAATGTTTTTTCAATCTAATAATGATTTATTCACGATATTTCTGACCCTATATGAGGTTATACAATTTTTTGAAACAGATATTCATGTAAATTTACAAAAGGAAAAATTTTTACCTAAAAAGTGAAAACAAACTTTTTTATCTTATATTAAATTTATGAAATTTCCTACCATCATGACCATTAAATGTTTTAAATATTTTTTTACAAGTCTATAATGATATTTTCAAATAAAATTATTTTAAAAAATCGTGAACATTTAGTTTTAAAAGGTGATTTTCAAAATGAAAGGGATATTTTCCTCAAAAGTGTTTTAAAATATATTCTTATTGTATTTCTATTTGTAAATGATAATATTCAATTATTTAAATTATAATACACTTGGGATATGATGTATTGATACCATATTTATTCTTTAAATTAATTTTTAATTATATTTTCCTCAATTTATTGACTTTCTATTTCCTGATAAATGTTTATAGTAATTAACTTTCCCTTAAAACATTCACATTCCTCATATCATTTTACAATAAATTTTCCATACATAGCCATATTATTTATCATATATATACATATTTATTCAACATTATAATATTTATAAATATGTTATTTTACCTTAAAAGATATATGAATGACTGTGGAAATTATTCATAATCATTATTCATTACAAGATATAGAAATTTGTTGACGAGTTATATTTTTATGAGTCAAATCAATTAGTCAATATATGAGAAATTTTTTATAAATGTAGATATGGGTAAGGATAGACAATAGATATCCCCTCATGCATTGATTGTCTCATGAGATTAGTTAGATGACTAGATATTTTTAAATGGGTTTCTAGTGTATACCAACCCATCATTTTTAAAATGTATTTTAAAAGTATTTGACAATAAAGGTGTCATGATTTTGAAATCATGACATCCAATAATTAATAATTTAAGTCATTAATAATTTAAAAAATATTATCAATCTTATTTTTCATTGATATAAACTTTTAATTATCTTACAATCTCACTTTATCTATTATATATCATGTGTTTTCCGGTATTTACCATTCTATATTGATTATTCATTTCTATGTATAATTGTCAGGTTATTGATTAAATGGAATGTGTGTTCAGTTATTTAACTTTCCATGTTAATTATTCCTAAACTAATCATTTATATAAATTATTTAAATATAATTTGTGTTCATTTATTTATGATTACTAATTGATTATGTATATTCATTCAGGATAGTCCCTTTTATACATAATCTTTACTAAGAAATTTATCTCATATTTATTTTGTATCACTTCCTTAAAATCAAGGAAGTGTCCTATGAATGATATTAAATGATATACCATATGGAATAATGATATTTTGGGAATAAAATTATGATATAATTTGTGTGTTCAAATTTAATATCAGAATAATGTATGTGTCATGCTTACCAAGACTTATATACTATTTGATCCTTGGTGACATGATTGCTTGCATCGTATGAAAATGTAATAATGGAGAAACCATATATATGTTACTAGGGTTGAGTTTGAGGTTGTTATTGTTGGTATGAGAGGAAGTATAATAAATAAATTGGGAACTAGATTTTTAAAAAAACGTAGATTAAGGAACATAAAACTATCTTAGACATTGTAGATCACTATAGAAGAACATCGTAATTTTTTGGTATTGTATAGATGGTATTTTTTCTCCTAGAAATACATTTCTATCTAGATAATACAATAAAATTTGGTTCTGTACCATATTTATATGGGTGTAATATCAACAAAAATATTTCCATTGGATTGACTCAATTATTACCTGTTACACACCAAATAGCCTTACTTCACACCTTTTATAACACAATGAGAGATATGCAAGGGATATTTCACATTTTTTATTAGAAAACATTATGAAGGGTTTGAATAGATAATTGTAATTAATATTTGAATTAAAACCAAAAGTATCTTATATTTAAATGATGGTTTAATGATCTAGACATCCTAGAAATTATTATATGGTCTTCCCACTATGATTAATATTTCTCAAAGTATCATTTTTTATTTTAGTAAATGGATGGATCCTAAATGAGTTTTGTTTACCTTAAATATTATGGAAATTATGGTAAATATTAGGAACTAAATGGGATTATGAATAGAGTGAAAGATATCATGATTATAAAAAATCAGTTATCCTAAATATAATTAACAACCTATACCATAAAAAACTCTTGGACTATAAAAATAAGAGATTGAATAAATTTGATAATAGCTCATGTAATAGAGACCATAGAGTAAATAATTATAAATTTCATTCATGTCAAAAATTTGGATGGAGATTCTGGGGAATGTACCTCAAATTAATGTGAAATGTTTTTTGTGTGAAAAAGAAGGGAATAAGTCAATGAATTGTCATGGAAAATTAAGAGTAGAATGGAATGAAATTAATTTAATCTTAGGTAAACATTTCTGTTTATTTTTCATAAATATGGGTAACCACGGATAAATTCATGTTCATAACATCATCTAAAGGTAAAACACTAGAAAAAATAAATCCTTATGTTGAAATAAAATGGTAAAAGTATTTATTTATTGGGATTTATGTAACAACCCAAACTTTCATTAATGTAAATCCCTCTTGATCTAATTAAATTTCTCTTTATGTAAAATTTTTATATAAAATTCCAACTTCTTTTGTTTTATGTTAATAATTGTGACTGTTTCTAATATATTCATTGAACGGTAATCCCATGATTTGTGTAAATATAGGGCTTTAACAAATCCAATTTACTCAGACAAAGGAAGTGATGGCCCCATCCAGAAGACTTTCCCCATACGAAGCCCATTTGTTAGAGCTTGAAAAGGAGGTTGCGTCTTTGAGATTTACTCTTGACCAAGCACAAACCGAGATTGAATATGTTAAGCTCAAGCAGAACTGCCTATGAAAGAAGTGGAAGTTGATAGTGATTGCCACATGAGCACTGTTATCCGAGCCACCCCAATAGTCGGTCACCATCACACACTTTACCCCTTGGTCTTATGTGGGTGTTATAAGGGGTTATGTAAGAAGACATTAGTAATATGGTCTTGTAAATTATTTTTTTATATAATAATGAATATACATTCATTTTATTATAGTTACCTTGTAGATGGTTTTTAAAGCACAAATAGTATTTTTATTTCATATTCAACTAAAAAATATATTTTGATGGATTAATGGATTACTGGAATAAATAATATTTCAAAAAAATATTATTATTATTAAATTAATTATTATTAAATATAAATGGTTGTATAATTTTATGAATGTAATCATAATTTTTATTATGTTTTGAAAGCCATTTTTGTCAAAATAGATGATTTTTCGATAAATGAAGGTTTTTATTTTAAATGTAAAAATTAACATATTTAGAAAATTATTTAGGTAAAATAAATATTTTTTTCTGGAATCAGGACGTCGAAATTATCCAACAGTGAATTTTTCATAATTTTCTGAGACAGTCAAATATTTGGGTAAAAATTAAATACCGTTTAAATATATATTGTTTTTATGACATCATAATTACTCAATAGTGATGTAATAATATACTATAAGCCTTATGTTTGGAAAATATTTGTTTTTTCATTAAAATAATGTAATTTGGTATTTTTTGACTTATTTTACAAAGCATTAATGGACTCTTCAAGCCTTATTAAACATCTTGTCTTTTTAAATTGATTTCCTTGGGAGTGTGACACACCTCCACATAAGCAACCCCATTATTTTAATAATTTTGGACTATGGACATATATAATGTTTTTTTATACTTCCCTTTTCCAAAAAAACATGGGAAAAACCATATGTCGGTTTGTGGATTGGATTAGTTTAATGTGAGGTGTCCCAAACCTAAATAAAAAACAATTCCCTCACCTTTCCTATATAAACCCACTCAAGCTCCAACTTCCTCCTCACTCAAAGACATTGGAGTTTGTCCAACCTCTTCCCTCCTCTCTCTAGAATCCTCCCAAGGTTCCCCATTCTAATAATAATCCTCTCTCAAGCCTCTCTCAATCCTTTGGATGCACACTTCCAAGTAAGGATTTTTCTCCCTTTCTCATTTTTGTCCAATTTTGATTCTATTGTTATGCCCCCTTATTTTCAATTATAAGTGTTGGGGAAGGGTTTTTAACCTCCCCCATAATTCCCTATTTATGTTTTAATTATGGGAGACTCCTTTCTATTTCATTAAATGCTTCTCATGTACACCTGTTACTATGCTGAAATTCTGAAAGGAATATACCTATCATCATTTAAATTCAAGCAAAATCCCATTACAATTGTTGGGACATGTATCTATATTTCCCCATTACATTCCATGTCATATAAATATTATTAATCAACCATTTATCTATTATAAAAAAGTTTATGAATTCTTACTTCACACCGTTATGCTGCCCAAATTGAACCGATTTTCCAAGCCAATGTCATTGTGTAGTGAATACCATACCGATTTCTCTATCAAGGATATTCACCTTTATGAACATTTAATTATTTATTATGAAGTTTAATTTATTAATTACACATTCCTTTATCGTGGAATAAGTGATGATGAGTTATGAATCCATGTTATATGATCCATGTGGCACACTTATGCATTAAATGAAATGTTTAAGAAAGGTGCGCCCTTATAGAGCTCCAATGCATTGGGAAAATTATAGTATCATGATACATCATGTGAAATGTGTGTTGAATCATTCTAATTCAAGTGAAACAAGGTTTTACTCCTGCTTCATGTGCAATGATTATTTACTCATTCTCCGTGTACAATGAGCCTTGGCTCATGATAATTCCATGTTAAGAGTTGTTGCCACATATCCATGTTATGATTATCATGCTTTATCAGGCCTTTATGTTTATGCTTTTATTGTTCTCTATTGACATGCCTATTTTATAACATGTATTTTATTCTCATATTATTCCTTTATTATTCCCTTACTAGGCTTTATAGCTCACCCTTTTCTTATGCATGTCCTCAGGTTATCTCATGCAACGCTAAGTACAATGGAATGTAGTGGTCATGTAAAATATGGTTTCAATAAAGATGTGGTATTTCATGATTTAAGTTGTTAGGTAATGATAATATGCCTTAAATACACTATAACTCTCGATATTCTATATTGTATCAAGTAAAGTTTATGTAGTATGTTATGTTTAATTATTTAATAAAATATCAGGGTTGTCATAGTTGGTATCAGATGATAGGTTTAGTAATTTTTTGGATTATGATTAGAAAGCCCTATTGAAGCCTTAGAAAAAAGACTATGTCTAATAAAAACATCTCTATGTTTTGGTCATAATTGAGTAAGTTATTTATCAAAAAAAACTTCCTTGTCTGGATACGAGCAGGTAGAGGAGGCTCTGGCACATAAGTATCCTAGGGGTAAAACCCGAAAACACCGCTTTAAGCTAGACTCGAATGGGAACTAGTGCATGATAGCGGGCCTTGCTACACTATTGGTTACGAAAATCCCAAGGGATATGATTTGGTAAATTCACAATCTTAGTATGAACCATTATTAAGGGAATAAAAAATTACCTAAGAATATATGTTAGAAAGTAGATTATGGATAACATAGACTGATGCCAATAGATTCATAGGGTAAGAAAATAAAATTTATTTATAAGTCGTTAGTTTTGTTTTTGGATTACCCTTTATGTGTTACCCCTATCTTTCCTTTTATTCCAGCCAATGGCCTGTAATTGGAGGACTCGTGCTAACAACCAATGTGAAGATCAATGTGATGACTGTACTAATGAGATGCCCAATCCAATGGGAGCAGGAATTGTGAACTTTTTCACGCTTCTCTCTCATATAACACATGATTTGAATAGAAAAATGGGTCAAGAGGAATGTTAAACCCCCCCAAGAAAGAACAAGTCACTATTGAGAGCTTCATGAAGCCAAATGTCTCCTACTTTTAATGGATCGTATGATCCCTCAATCGCAGAAAAATGGATCAACTCAATTGAAAATATCTTCTCCATCCTTAAATGTTCTGAACAGGAAAAGATTATCCTAGTCGCTTATCGTATGGAGGGTGAAGCAGATCAACGGTGGACATTGATCAAAAATACAAAGCCTGAGGATGTGATAGAGGTTTTGGAATGGAAGGATTTTTGGAAGATGTTTTTCCATAAATATCTTCCGTGAACCCTCCAGATTAAGATAAAAATGAAATTCCTTTACCTCAAGAAAAAAGATGACGAATCTATTGGAGCGTATGTGGAAAACTTCACAAGTCTTTCACGATACGCTTCCGACATTGTCTTTACCCCTGAAGGCAAGGTTGAATGTTTTTTTGGTGGGCTGAAACATAGCCTAAAGAAAGTGCTGGCGATCCATGACTTTGACAGCTATGAGTAAATTGTTCGATGTACCCTCAAGGTCGAAATGGAGATTGGATAATCTCATGGTTATCATGGGGATACGAATTGTAAGGTGGACTTCAGTGCTGGCGGTCCGATGGATAAATCCAACGGTGCTACAAATATCCAACACCCAAATTTCTGAAGGTGCGGAAAGAAGCACCCTTGAAATTGACTTAAGGGAATGAGAAAATGCTTTAGCTGTGGAAGAGAAGGGTACCCGGCTATTAATAGTTAGGAAAAAATATCCATTGCTACAACAGAGGAGAGGAATGATCTGTTCTAACCTCAATGCATTATTCAATTCTTGAAATGCAATGAATCAGGGCATCTTGCAAATTAGTGCCCTAAGCCAATGGTTTTCAGAGGCAACCAACAACCTCCAAGGCAGCAAGGGAGAGCTTTTTCCATCACTATTTTCGAAGTGAACCCCGAAAATGAAGTAGTGATAGGTACACTAGTTATTTATTCAAGAATAGAAAATGTAATTTTTTATTTAGGTTCTACATATTCTTTTATATCTCGAATGTTTAGTAGAAAAATCCCATCACCACCACAAATCATCGAAGTGAAGATGTCGGTAGGTACGTCAAATGGGGAAATCATTGCATCCCATGAATATAACTCCTACCCTATAATAATCTATGGGATGAACATCCTGACGATCCTCATCATACATCCTCTGGTGGAATTTGAGGCAATTCTTGGCATGGATTGGCTTTCCTTATATAGAGCCAACATAAATTTCTGCGAGAGGGAAATCACTCTCCATGTGGATAATCGACCCCCGATTCTATACAAGTGCATGGAGGAAGATGAATCTTCTTTAGCTCCATCATCTCAAGTGTGGATATTACTACCCTATGAGCATGCATATCTAGATCATATAATTGATTCCAAGGAAGCAACCATCCTTGAAGACATGCCTACTGTGAGGGAATTCACTGATGTTTTTCCCGAGGAATTTCTTGGTCTTCCTTTTAGAAGAGATGTTGAATTATCAATTGATCTTATACCTGGGGCATTACCAATACCCAATACTCCATATATAATGGCTGTTGTGGAGCTCGAGAAGATGAAGAAATAACTACAGCAGAATCTAGATAAAGGGTTTATATACCCAAGTGCTTCACCATGGGGTGCACTAGTCCTCTTCTTCATGAAGAATGATGGGTCATTGTGCCTTTGCATAGATTATCATGAGATTAAAAAAATCATGAAAAAGAACAAGTATCCTCTGTCATGAATTGATGACATGTTCGATCATCTATGTGGAGAAAAATACTTATCCATGGTGGATTTGTGGTCAGTACATTATCATGTAAAAGTGAAGAAGGAAGATATCCCCAAGACTTCTTTTAGTGACAGATACAGGCACTATGAATTCATAATAATGCCTTTAGGACTCACTAATGATCCATAAATATTAATGGACCTGATTAATAGAGTATTTGGAGATTACCTTGAAAAATTTATAGTAGTATTTATCGATGATATTATGATATACTCCAAAACCAAGTAGGATCATGAGGAGCATTTAAGAACTGTATTAGAGACCTTGCGGAAGGAGAAGCTCTATGAGAAGTACAAAAATTGTGAGTTCTGGTTGAAGGAGGTCTCATTCATGGGACATATCATCACAAGCAAAGGGATATCTATGGATCCCTCCAAAATAGATGCAACTGAGGGATGGATGAGGCCAACATCGGTAACCGAAATTCGTAGATTCTTGGGGTTACCTTGATATTATTGACGATTTGTGAGAAATTTCTCACGATAGTCCAACCCTCTTACTAAGATAACTCGGAAAAGAGTAATGTTTTCATGGAGTGATGAAAGATAATAAAGCTTCAAGGTGTTGAAAAGGAGGTTTATCACTGCACCCATGCTCACTTTACCCACAAGTGGAGAACATTTTGTGGTATTTAGTGATGCTTTGAAGAAGGTCCTGGGATGTGTGTTGATGCAAATTGAAAAAGTCATTGCATATTCTTAAATCCAATTGAAAGTTCATGAACGGAACTATCCAACACATGACCTCGAGTTGGATATCATGATCATTGATTAGAAAATTTGGAGGAATTGTCTCTTTGTGGAGAAGTGTTAAATATATACAGACCACAAAAGCCTCAAGTATATATTCCGTCAAAAAGATTTGAACATGCACCAACAAATATGGTTAGTGATTGTCAAAGACTATGACTGCTCAATCCATTACCACCCTGTGAAAGCAAACAAGGTTTCATATGCTCTATGTAGAAAGGACCCAGTGATTCAATCATTGATGATAATTGAAAAGGATCCAATTTTATTAGATTTGACGAAGATGGACATGGGAATCATAAACAAGTGGAAATCATCAACCATTTCACGAATGATTTCTCAACCATCACTTATAGAAAGCTTAAAGTATTCTCAAATGGATGATGTGGGAATTCAAGAAAAAGTGGAAGGTATCGGAAGAGGTAAATCCTCAGAATTTAATGTTAATGTAAAAGGAATTATGGGATTTGTGAAAGACTTTGTGTTTCATGAAGGTCGGAGCTGAAGAAGGAACTTTTAGATGATGTATATAGTTCAAATTTCTCTTTTCACCCAGGAAACACAAAGATGTATTGAGATCTCTGAGAGAATTGTTTTTGGGATAATATAAAGAAAAAGATCACTGAATATACATCAAAGGTCCGGGTGTGTCAGCAAGTGGTGTTAGAGCGGAAAAAGTCTAAGGAGATAATGCAACCATTGCCCATACCAGAATAGAAATGGGGGAATATCAACATCGACATTATCACTGGACATCCAAATACATCCAAAGGCAACAATTCAATTTGGGTTGTTGTGGATCATCTTACAAAGGCTACAAATATCATTGATATTCAGGAGGATTTCTCATTGGATCAACTGGCATAAATATATATCAAGGAAGTGGTAATGCTACATAGAGTGACACTTTCTATTGTGTCTGATCAAGATCCAAGATTTTCCTCTATGTTTTGGAAGAGTCTTCAACATGCTCTAAAAACTGAACTGAACAACATTACGGCCTATCATCCTCTAATTGATGACCAATCCGAGTGGACTATCCAAACACTTGAGTACATGTTTCGAGCGTGATCAATGGACTTTAAATGAGGATGTGATCAACATATTCTTCTAGTTGAGTTCTTTTATAATAAAAGGTTCCACCCGAGCATCCAAATGGCACTATATGAAGCCCTTTATGGGAAAAGGTGGAGAACCCCAGTGTGTTGGGATGAGGTCGGTGAGAGTAAATTGCTTGGACCAAAAAATGTTGAAGAAATGGTGGAGACGGTGAAAAAAATTAAGCAGTATATCAAGGCAGCCCAGAGTCGACAATAGAGTTATGCAGATAAACATTGATGAGACCTTGAGTTTAAAGTTGGAGACATGGTATTTCTACGCATATCTCTGTGGAAGAAGGTCATGAGGTTTGGAAATAAAGGGAAGTTTAGTCCAAGATACATTGGCCCCTTCGAGATTCATGATCATGGTGGGGTTGTGACCTATTGACTAGAACTTACACCTACCATGTCCAAAGTACATGATGTCTTTCATGTGTCCCTCCTAAGGATGTACATACCAGAACCTTCACAGGTACTCTCTTCAGAGGTGGTACAGTTAGAGGATGATCTTTCTTATGAGGAGAAACCAGTGAAAATCATAGATCGTAGAGAAAAAGTTCTATGAAATAAGACAATGCCCATCATCAAGGTGTTGTGGAGAAACCACATGTTTGAATAATCAACATGGGAGTCAAAGGAAATGATGAAGCAGAGTTACCCATATTTTTTTAGTGTTGGAAAAGGAAATTTTTAGGGTGAAATTTCTTCAACTAGGAAGATTGTAGTGACCCAAATATTCATTAATGGAAATCCCTCTTAATCTAATTAAATGTCTCTCTATGTAAAATGTTTATATAAAATTTCGAGTTCATTAGTTTTATATTATGAATTGTGATCGTTGCTAATATAGTTGTTGAATAGTGATCACATGATTAGTATAAATATAGGGATTTAACAAATCCAATTTACTCAGACAAAGGAAGTGATGGCCTCATCTAGTAGACTTGCCCCATACGAAGCCCATTTGTCAGAGCTCAGAAAAGAGGTTGTGTCATTGGGCTTCTCTCTTGACCAAGCCCAAGACGAGCTTGAATATGTCAATCGCGAGGGGAACCACCTATGAGAGAAGTGGAAGTTGATAGAGATTACCACCCGAGCAATGTTATTTGATCCACCCCAAGAGTCGATCACCATCGCACACATCACCCATTGGTCTTATGTAGGTGTTATAAAGTGTTATGTAACAACACATTATCACTATGGTCATGTACATTATTTTTTTATATATTAATGAATATACTTCAATTTTACTATTTTTACCTTGTTGATGCTTTTTAAAGCACCAATAGTATTATTAGTTAATTTTCAACTAAGAAATCTATTTTGATAAATTGATTGATTTTTGAATTAAATAATATTTTAATAAAATAATAATATTATCATTATTAATTTAATTTTTATTAAATATAAATGATTTTATAATTTTATTAATACAATCTTAATTTTTATTAAGGTTTGAAATCAATTTTTTGTAAAAACTCGTGAAATTTCAATAAATGTCGGTTTTTATTTTAAAAGTGAAAATAAAAATTTTTAAAAAAATATTTAGTTAAAATAAATATTATTTCTAGAATTAGGATTTCAAATTTATCCAATGGTGATTTTATTATAATTTTATGAGACAGTTAAAATTTTGGGTAAAAATTAAATACCTTTTAAAAATATAATGTAATTTATGACATCATAATGACCCGATAGTGATGTAATAAAATACTATATTCCTTATGTTAAGCCTATATATGTTTTAAAATTAAAATAATGTAATTTGGGTTTTGTTTGACTTCTTTTACAAAGGATTGATAAACCCTTCAAGGCTTATTAAACATATTGTCTTTTTAAAAATGATTTCATTGGGAGTGTGACTCACCTCCACCTAAGCAACCCCATTATTTTAAGAAGTTCGGATTTTGGTCTTATAAACTAATTTTTTCAATTCCTATTTAAAAAAAACATTGGCAAAAACCGTGGGCTGGTTTCTGGATTGGATTAGTTTAATGTGAGGTGTCCCAAACCTAAATAATAAAGATTTACCTCACCTTTCCTATATAAAACCACACAAGATCCAACTTCCTCCTCACTAAAAGCCTTTTAAGTTCGTCCAACCACTTACCTCCTCTCTCTATAATCCTTACAAGGTTCCCTAAGCTCCCAAGAAGCCTCTCTCAAGCCTCTATCAAGCCTTTGGAAGAACACTTCCAAGTAAGGGTTTTTTCGTTCTTTCTCTTTTTTGTCCAATTTCTATTATGTTGTTATGCCCTTAGTTTCAATTATAAATGTTTGGGTATTCTTTTTCACCTCCTCCATACCACCGTATTTATTTTTTAATAATGGGAGATCCCTTTCTCTCTCATTAAATGCCTCTCATGTACACCCATTACTATACCGAAATTTAGAATGAAATTTCCCTCTCCTCATTTACATTCAAGAAATTATTTTGTATAATTAATCTAAATTACATTACAATTGTTGGGACATGTATCTATATGACCCCCTTACGATCCATTTCAAGTAAATATGATGAGGCACCCCTTTCTCTCTCATCAACCATTTTTATGAATTCTTACGTCACATCGTTACGCTGCTGAAATTGCAACGATTTTCCATGCCAATGTCATTGTCTAGTGAATACCATGACCATTTCTCTATCAAGATTATACACCTTCATTCACATTTACATATCGATTATAAATTTTCAAGTATGAATTCCACAATACTTTATTTTGGAATAAATGATGATGTTTTATGAATCCATGTTATATGGTCCATGTGGCACACTTATGCATGAAATGAAATGTTTAAGAAGGGTGCACCCTTATAGCGCTCCAATGCATTGGGAAAAGTATCATATAATGATATGTCATGTCCAATGGGTGTTAACTCATGCTAATTAAAGTTCAACAAGGTTTTACTCATGCTTCATGTGCAATGAGGATTTACTCATTCTCCATGTGGAATGTGCCTTGGCTCATGCTAATTCCATGTTAAGTGTTGTTTCCACATTTCCATGTTATAATTATCATAAAGTATCATGTCGTTATGTTTATGATTATCTTGTTCTCTATTGATATGCCTATTGTCTAACATGTATTTTATTATTCATTTTTTTCCATGATTATTCCCTTACAGGGCTTTATACCTCACCCTCTTCTTATGCATGGCCTCATGTTATCCCATCCAATGCTAAGTATGAGAGAATGTAGTGGTGATGTAATGAAAGTTTTCAATAAAGATGTTGTATTTCATGTTATAAGTTGTTATGTAATAATCGTATGCCCCAAATACACTAGACCTCTTGATCTTCTATATTTTATCAAGTGATGTATATGTAATAAGTTATTTTTAATTGTGTTATAAAAGACAAGGGTTCTTATAATTCAAAAATTTAATTGAATATATATTTTTTATTAATGGTTTTTGGGATATAAGAATCTTGAAATATCTAAATATTTTTCTAAATTTTAGTATAATATATGTTCCAAGAACATATGAATTCTAGACACCATCATAATACTTATTATTTCAATGATGATCATATTTCTAAATTCTTAAACATCCATTTGTTTTTTTAGTTATGAGATTCGACTAAGATTAAGGGTATTTTGGGAATCATTTTTTGGAATAAAATCCATTAAATTGTAGGAAATATTGGCTATACCGATATTTCTATAAACCATTTCTAGATATTATATTTGAATAGGTATATACCAAGGGTTATCAATGAACAATTGGTATAGTTGTAATGAAATTTTAGATATGCCAAAGTTTCTATTGAAACTGTTGGTATAGTTGGAGACTAATAATTTGAAAACAATGGTATATCTCTATACCAACATCTTCGAATATTTCTATATATCTTTAGAAATGATTTGATACCATTAGTATAGAGATATTCCTATGGTTCTAATAGAAACGTTGGTATAGATTTATACCAATAGTTTTTTAAACTATTGGTGTTGACCCCCCATAATTCCTCTCCAAGGAGGACCATCCAACTTTCCAAAATAGCTATAACAAATCCTCACAATAACCACCCTACCAGTAACCACCATAAATCACAATATCTCTCACCAACATAACCAAATGGCTACTAGAAACCACCAAAAATCAAACCATCACCCCCGACTCGATCAACTTCTTATACACAATCATAACAAACTAATATAAAAACTATGATAACATAAGAAACCAATTAATTAATTCATCTAGTGACAAAAAAATAAAAATTTCACATATATTCATTCAAAACTAATAATCAGACGTCAAATCTCAAAAATATCAGTAAAAAATGTAAAGGGCCAATCATTCCCTCATCACTATCACTACCACTATCATGATCACCATTACAATCACCATCACCATCATCATCATCAATATTATCCTCTTCATCATCCTCACCGTTATGCTCGTCATTATCCTCCTCATCATCCTCACCATTAAACTAACTCTCATGGTCACCATTTCTACATCTAAGATCATCAGCATCCTAACCAATACTAGGAAAACTACCTAGTGCACTATATAAAGTGTACATCATCTATATATATGCAGGAAAAGTCATGGAAATATTTTTTTTGAATTGAAGGATATATTAATTCCATGAATTTTATAAATTCATCCTTGGCCATTTTTCTCCATTAACACTCATATATGACAATTTATTGGGAATCTTCTTCCTATGTATGAGCATGTGATACCTATGAATTGTATTTTTCCTACTCAGTTCAATCTAAATTATCACCTAATGTGGGCCAATATCTAGTCACAAAAATACTATTCACTGGTCAAAATGTAATCTGTTAGGGTGTTGATCTCCCAAAACCTGATGTAAGTGGTCATTTGGCCCAAATTTCTCTTCTTCTTTCTCATCAAGGACCTAAAAATCACACTATTACAAATATAAATGGACTATATAGGAAAAATGATATTATATCTTTAAATCAACAAAAATTAAAAATTATAAAAAATATAATTTTTCTGTTTTTTACATCAATTCCATCTTTCTAATTTCTTCATAAGAAACAATATTTAGCTTTGGGCACACAACCTTCAATATTAAAAGCCTCCCTCTATAATAAAATTGAATGTAGAAAATCATAATAGAAATTAGGTTATTAATACTAAATTTATTAACTAACATCGAATGAATATACTCAATGATGAAATAAAATTTTCAATAAAAATATGATAATGATTTGATAAATTAATTTAGAATATTATTACATAATGATTTCATAAATTAACATGAAGTGGAATATAAGGATTATTGTTTTTATATATTATTTACATGAATCTAAAAGAAATTAAACTATTGAAAAATGAAAATGGAATTCTTTTATAAAAAAAATAATCATGATTAAGTACATATATAATATGCTAAAATGGAAAGGTGAAATGTATTGTAGATGGGTTCCAATGTGGTTTTCTATGATTCTAGGATTTAATTTGAAATGGTTTAAATTAAGAAAAGGAAGGTAAATTGGGGTCGGGATGGTATGTTAGGTTTCGGTAATATTTTTATTATTATTATCCATTCACTTAAAAAACATTGAACTGGTTTTGATTATATTTTCACACTGTTCAATTTAAAACATATTTACTTAATGTACTACACATTCAATTGGTTATGTTTAATTTTATTTATCTATTAATTTTTTCTATGTCATATCAGTTTATGTTTGTTTTTAATATTTTGGTTTAGAGTAGTTTGGTTAAAGAGATTCTCTTTTAGTGTCACTCAAAATAATATAATGTAGAGAATGTATATGAATGATGATAAATCTAAATATTTTAATATGTGTTATTTTTATAAAAAAATGAGTCAATTTTATTAAGTAATCCACAGTGGAAACGATAAAAAACAATGGGCATTCAAAAATATTAACAGACAATATACCATCCAAAAAATAAAAACTCCATAGTGTAGACAACATGACCTTATAAAGCCCATCTATAATAGTATTCAGAAAAAAATATACAATAATCAATGCAATTTCAAAAGAAATAGAATACAAATCCATTATAAAAAATTATAAGAAACCAATAATTCCAAAAACCCATCAAATATTTTCATCAATTAGATATAAAAAAAATGAAAACATCTATTCCAAATAGATATATCAATGAATTGAAAAGGAACTCACGTTGCTAATTATGTCAAGTTTTCACATTCATATATAGAATATATCTTACAATAATACTTAGTTATTAAAAAATAGAGAATAAACATAAATAAAATATCCTTTTCTTGTAAGGTAAATGAATAGGTTTTGATTATATAGATTATTATTTCCAATTTTCACACATAGGAAAAAAGGAAGGATTACATAACTATATGTAATGACTGATGGGAAAAAGAAATGTTATTCATTAGGTTATCTCACTAAAGGATCATGGAGTTCATATATTTTGTGAAAACATAGTTGATATCAACACCATCAATGTTGTAAATTTATAATTTTTATTTAGGTATTTTATAATTACAAAAATTATGTGTTGTGAGTAGTATCTTATAATGTATATAGTATGTTCTGTATTTTTATGTGATTTTCGTAAACCGATAGAGTTAGTGTTTACACTAAAAATTTTAAGAGAAGTGGTGCACCTAGTGGTTTTGTTACATAGGCACATCATCATTGAAATTTATAGATGTAATAATTTTTTATTTGTATTTAGGTAGAAATAATTGAGATAGAATCAACCCAATCAAATATCATAAAATCAGTGAAATAATAAAAATCATGACATGATCACAAACATAATATTATTAGTCTTGAAATTTCAAGACACATTAAATACATTCAACAATAATCTAAAGAATGCATGATCATTTAAATTGAAAATTTTGATATGAAAATAAATATAGAAAAATGAAAATAAATTTCATTCCCCAATGAAAAATATGGAAATTATAAGAGTCATCCCACTCAATGTCAGAAATAAACAAGTGTCGTACATTCTTCCTCTCATGGTCTTGCATCGTAGTCCTCCCCCAAGTGTGGAGGTATTTCGTAGCATCCTTTCTTATTTATTTCATTCTAATAATTCTTAGAAAAGGAATTTTCGATAATAAAAAAATAAGTATTAATGAAAATCATAGTAATTTTTATTCAAAAGCATTCAATTTAATAACATGAAATTAGTAGTCATCCAGTAAGAATTCATTTACTGATAATATTTTAATTAGTAAAATTTCATGGTAGGTGTGGAATCAAAATATGTAGTAATTGTACCTTTCCATATACCATTAATATCAATCTTATATACTCTCCATAGATCACCTCATTCCATGAGTTCTGTAATCCTCAGGGCCTTAATGTTTGGGAAATTAATACAATGTTAGAACCAAAGTATTAATTCATATAAATTCAATAATAATACAATATTAAATAGAATAAATTTTCATACATGTATTTGTTCCCATGAATTATCCTTTTCTTCATTTAGGAGGTGACTCTTGGAGAGTATCTTGACATTAATGATTTCAGAGTATTTGGAAAGCATCACCATAAAAATTGTACATTCATGCCCTATTTTTTCAAGGATTTTACTATCCTCAGTACACTCCACTATCTTTTGTGTGAGTTTGTTCCACTACCTAGGCATGGAATTATTCCCAATCCTCCTTTTAGAATATTCATATGTTAAAGAGAGAGAAAACAATTTTATAAATATTTCTTGTACAAATGTAAATTGTGGTTAAAATCATTTACTAGGGTTATATAAATATACTTATGGTAGCCTGATTAGTTGATTTCACTAGAAACCTAGGATCTGAATGAACATAAACCTATAAAAATAGATTGGGACAAAATATCAACTTAGGAGGCTCAGAATGTATTGGTGTAGAAGTAAACGGAGCATGAATTTATATTCTCATGGAGAATGATTTAGAAGGAAATTAAGATGTTGTAGTTATTTGTTGAAATGAATAATATGGATTGGAAGTAGGGTCCATCATTAGATAAAAGAAATATTAGAGGGGATGATCAGATGAAAATGGTGGAATAAATAGAGTTGGATTAAATATCCTCGGTGCCTCTATGTACATATAGGGATTAGATGTTGGAATAGATGATTTGTCAGCAAAGATACAAGTTAGGATTTGTTATGTTGAGTGGAGCTTGTATCTCAAGTAACACCCCCTTGTATCACCTGGTTAAGAACTGCTACCACTAGGCTAGTTATAACATAACTAACTCCTAAGTGGGGGATATTGATTTAAAGTTAAAAAATATTAATAACATGGCATTATATGTTATTAATAAAAATATTTTAAATAATATACTCATAACATGGAAAAAATAAAGTATCCACATCTCTCATATTCAGTGATTACTAAATGGAATCATCTTTCTTCATATCTCATCAATTTTATTCATTTCCGACATTTGAAATCATTTATGGAATTAATTAGAAATCTATAAAAAATATGAAACCAATCAATAAAGAAGATGAGACATAACATAAATATGGAATACTAATTATGAAACCAAATTAAGGATATGTAGTTTTAAAACCATATCATTTTTTATTTTGTGAGAATAATATCAAAACAAAAAATTCATGTCATGAAAAATAAAAAATATTCAGTTGATTAGGTCATTTTCCCATCATTATTTCTCTTAGGTCATTTGGTTAATTTTTTGGGTTATGTCATTTCACCAATTTTTTGTTTAAGACATTATTTCCATTGGTTTTGATTTTCATAATAATTAGTTTAATATGTCCAGTTAAATTCAACATTATTTTTTCAATTTAATTGTTTTAGTTTTGTTTATTATTGTATGTTATAAAAATTTTCAATTCATCATTGGAAAATGGAACTCAATAAAAACTACATCAATTATATTTTGAAAATACAAATGAAGGGTAATATGGATGAAATATATTTCTAATCAATAGTAAAAAATTTGAATATTAAAGAAATTATCAATCCATGTTGAGCTAAACCATGAGAATTGAGAACATAGATGGATGATTATATGTATTTCCCCCCAAAGCATCAAGTTCACAATAATCCCTAATAATTTAACTATTGGAGTCTTTATTAGTAATAAATGAATCATGGATAATAGTAGCAAGGATGGTGTCAATTTCATCATCACCATCATCAAATATATATATTAGGATTAATTCAACAATGATACCAAATTTAGGTAGCATATGATCTTTCACATAATCTTTAATATTAATTATCATCCACATAATCACAACACGCATCTATAATATATCATTTGAACATTAATCCTCTGTGTGCAGACCTAAATTCCAATATATGTTTCAACACTGTGGTAAAACATTTCATTTCTAAATCTATTTCATTTCCAAGATCATATGTTAAATATATTAGTATAATAATAAATGTGAATGATTATTTCATACACATTAATAGAGGAATGTTATAAATATATAAGAAAACTATCCATGTGATGTGAGAAGTAAGAATCTAACGAAACAATTTAAAACCATCAAATGATAGAAAAAATCTAACATTATGTAGGGTAGTTGTAAAATTTGGATATTGGGCATCAGATTTATTTTCTGAAAATACATCAAAAGTATGAATAAACTTTTCACTATCCTTGTTTTTCTTGATGTCATGCCATCACATTTTTGTAGATATTTCATCAGACATTAAAATATTCTGGAGTTTGTAAATCAATGGAATGTGCCAAATAACATTATGTGGAACATGGGGATGGTGTCCTATATGCATATGTTTTCCATTGGTATGTGCCACATTTTAGACAATCATTTTTTTCTATAGTTTCCTCCTAGAATAGGATACAATCTTTTAGGAAATCATGGATTTTGTTTTTATAAAATCCAAATTCCTCGGCTAAATTTAATGACATATAATGATTTTTGAGAATATCTTCATCATCTAGAATTATTCCTTTCAAATAGGTAAGAATATAATCGATGGAAGTATTAGAAATCCTATACCTGGTTTTACTTTGATGTAGTCTAATTAAAAAATGTAGCTTTTCATTTGACCACATTACCAATATACTAAAGTTTTGTTAGAATAATTAAATTGATTCACCATGTTAACATCACCATTTTCATTACATGAAACATATGGGCTCGTATCAATGTATTTTTGAGTCGGAATCATTTCCTTCTCATAATGAATAATAACAAAAAACTCATCATCTAATAAATTCTCCAATCTATTCATCTCATTGAGATCATGAACATTTTGATATTGCATTTTCTACCCGTTGGTATACCATACATAGTAGTTTTATTGAATACAATATTTTTTATATGGATTATAACTTCTTCAAGGCTTAAACATGTTCTTATGACACGCATTTTAACATGGGATGTGTATGTGTCCATTATCCTATGCCTTTTTAAATGAAAAAACTAACTTTCTCTCTAACTTAATTGGAAAATCACTTGAGATCCAATTAGTATCATACAAACATATTTCATCCATTCAATACAAAAATTATATTTCCTATAATAAATTAAATTAAATAATATTTATGTTTAATTGAAAATATATTAAAGGAGATGACAGTTTTTCACTTTATATGAAACCATAACTGACACAATATTTTATATGAGAATAAAAATATAAAAGATAAAAATAAAATATATATAAGGAAATAATATAAATATAAAACCATGATATTAAATTCAATTATATCAGTGAATAATAATGTTCTAGATCTATAGAGGGTAAAATATTTAATTATGATAATGTTACTTTAGGAATATAAATACCTAGGGGTATTATTTGAATTAGATTTAATTGGGTGAATAAATTTATGATGCATAAAGGACCTCACGATATATTTGATAGTGAATCTCCCATTAGATTCGGTATGGTTTAAGTTCAATTGATTCATTGTATATTTATTTAGTTAATTGAATTAAATTAGTTTTTTTTAAATATAGTTTTAGTTAGGATATGTTAGGTCGGTTTTATTGATTTATCATAGTTTGATTGGGATGGGGGTTTGTCTATTTAGGTCAAGTGATTATGGTTTGGTAAAATATACTTTATTCCAATTTGGAATATTTTGATTCAAGCTGAGTTAGTTTATCTCAAATTGGTTCTATTTACTTTGGATTATATAAATTTTATTTTGTTTGTATTGGTTTTGTTTGATGTGGTTTAGATCTATTTGATACATCTTAGTTCTATTCATGTTGGGTAATTTTGGATTGGCTATGTTCAAATATTTTTCTTTATATATTTTTCTATCAAGTTGGTTTAGTTCAAATCTATAATATATAATTTATTTTGGTATGATTTAGTTTAAATAAATTCAATTAAATTTTATCCACTTTGGATTTCTACATATTATTTTTTTATGTTCTTGTAAATTGATTTTTTATCTTTTCTTTGGGTTAGTATAATTTGAGTTTGTTTGGTTTGTTTTTTCATGTTTTAAGATAATTCAATACATTTATTCTATTTTTTTATATATTTTCAATTTGATTTAGATCTTTTTTGGTAAATTTTATTGTTTATATCTTGTTTAGTTCTATTCAAATTACTTTATTCAAGCATAGATTTATTATTTTTTAGTCAAATACTTGTCTATTTGGGTTTTATAAAATATTTTTAAATTCATTTCATTTTTTCATTACTATATAATTTATTTCAGATTGGTTCAATTTAGTTCAATTTTTTTTTGGTTGATTTTGATGCAATTTATTGTAGTTCTAGTCTACCAAAGTCTACCAATTCCAAATCAAGTCATTTCAATTCAATTCATTTAGTTTTATCATGTTAGTTTAGTTATGATATAAATAATATTTTTTAGTTTTCTTAGGTATTATTGTGAAATTGGTTTATTTGTCTAGTTATGATATAGATAGGATTTTTTTATTGTGTTATGTTTTAGTGTGTAAAGGTTTGATTAGTTTAGTTCATCTATTTTCAATCCTAGTTAGGTCGGTTTGTTACAATTCAATTTTTATAGGGTCTGATCGATTCATTTCAATTTATTTTAATTAGTGTTAAATCATGTTTTCGTGGTATATTTAATTTATTTAGTTAATTTTTTGTGTATGTAATGTCATTTCATGTAAATTTTTTTTCTATTTGGTTAAGTGTTAATTTTAATACATTTCTCCCTATTCTATTTTGGATGATTTCGGTAATGTGAAATCAGTTTAGTTTGTATTGGGTAAGTATAAATAATTTCCAATAAAGTATGTTTAGTTCACATTAGGTTTTTTTGTTTAGTTCAATGTTGTTTGGGTCAAGTCTGGTTATTGTGCTATTATATTATACTTTGAGTGATTTATTATATAATGATTATTTATTAGAAATAAGGAGAAATGGTAGTACATATTAATATTATTGGTTGTGTTAGATCATTATCTTTATTTTATTTGTAAATTAATGTGTGGGTTTAGTAGGGAATTCAATTTATTATGCGGGTTTTTTTAAACTATTCACAAAATTGGATCTGGATGAAAGATGGGTTATATTATGAAACATCATCTTATACATGAATAATTAAGGTATTATTCAATGTGGTAGATATAGAAATAAAAACTAGATTCATTTTAATGGGTGATGTGTAATAATATAAATTCTATTGATGATTCAATGCTTATGGATTTATTTGTAGGGATTTATAACTATTTGAATCAAATATTAGGTAAAATGTGGTATATATTTATACTAGAATTATTCATGAGGTTTGTTGAATATTTTGTATTTTTTTTAATTTCTGAATGAATGTTTATAGGAGAGATCATAGGAGAAAAATTTATTCACATGGCTACATATACCCTAGGGTTAGGTTATCATTCAAGAATTTGTTCAACTATATATCATGATCAATGATTTACTAGAATATATATATATATATATATCATTCATTCAAACATGATCACATTCATAATGTTGAAAGAATAATTTAATCAATAGCATATTTCAATTATCTCAACATAAATCATATATCATTTCACCTTTATGTAATTCATAAGGGGATATGATTATATAACTTCATCTCACAATTGATGCTCAAATTAATGATCCCTAAAAAAAACATAACTCAACTACCCTTGAAAATATAAAAACCTAACATCGAATTGTATGATCGATACTGATAAAAGAATTCATCATAAATCAAAATGTGTAAGTAATATATAAATCATGTAAATTAAGAACTAAATTTGATCAAAATAATACATGATCTCATCTTGAGGTTAGGACACCTCCCCCTATGTATTGATTTTAATTTAATATAATTTTCATTGGAACTATGAAATTAGCACATTATAGAAAAAATAACATATCTTAAAAATCATTAGAAAGTAACACATCACATCCATCATCTCACAACTCACCAAAAACAAATCCCAATATATTATTGGAAACTGCTATAATAAAAATAATATAAAAAGGGGTCATCCAGGTGAGATGAATAATTAATTTATCATTTCACTAAAATAATCGCTAAAATTATCCATTACTGACGACCAAAAAATTAAATAATTAAACAAATATTATACCTTAATCAAATCCTAAAATGGGAAGTTAAAGAGGACTCAACATTCATCCCAAAAAATGCATGTCACTTGTCCCTCAAATACTGGTTCCCAAACAATACTCATAGTGTGTCACTAACACAATATATATTAGAATATATTAATATAAATCATCAATATTGTATTAAGAGAAATAAAATTTCACAATTAATATTAGAAAAAAATGTTGTGTCTTCACCACTCTAATCAAAGGTATCTCTTTTTTTAAAGAAACCAAAAATAATATCTAGTGATACTGCATGACATGAATACTAAATGACAGATCTAGAACTCGCTAATTTGATGTTTATGAACAACTGGATGAATAGAAAACCTGTGGATGGGTACCATGTCAGGGGATGAACATGGAACGTGCTCTTAGGGCTCACTGTCCGCATGATTCATATTCGAGGAGGTGAAATACAAGACTATTGTTTGGTTTTAATTCTATAACAATGGTTTTAATATACCATTGGTATTGAAAACTACTGAATCTATACCCACGGTTCATTGGAACCATTTCGATTTCCTTTACTATTTCAGCTTTTATGAACGGTTTTATAAAACTATTTGTATAGAGTTCTCATATTCCAATTTTTACTATAAAACCATTGAAAACTGTTATTTTTCAGGACATTATACCAATGGTTTTGTAAAACCATTGGTATTGGTTCTATATAATTTATTAAGGATATACCGATGAGAATTTATCCCATAACTGAAGGGTGATAGGGGTGTTGTGCCTTCCATTGACGTATGTGATATTTTAGTTAATATGACATTATTTTTACATAAATAATTTGATGGATATATATTAATGATAAACTAGGGGTGTTATTATAGATATTTATATATTAGATTATTATATTTGAAAATTTTATTTTTTCATTTTTGTTTCAGAAATAGATATAGTTAGACGAATTGAATTGTCACTCTTTTATGGATCTTAGGGTCCATTAAAAAAGGATTTTAATTCTTTGAGAATAAAAATTTCATTTTTTGGATATTACATTTTTAGTGTAAGCAGTGAACTGGGAATTGTTTGAGTCACAAAAAAATATTAAATTGTTCATAAGAAATATAAATATATAAAGTAAGTTTATTTCCTAGTATTCTTAGAGAGTAAATGGATTCCTCAACTTTAGGAAAACGATATTGAAATAAAAAATTTATAAAGATCCCTACAATTTTGGGTGATGTCTATGTCTCTTTCACAATAAATTATTTTCCTTGTTTTGGTCATACATTGTCTAAGTCAATTATTGGGTGTGTTTGGGTGAAAATTGGATGTCGGGCAGGGGGTGGGGGTATTGAATGGTTGGCACATAGTTTTCCGAAACTATGTGCCCTCTACTAAAAAACTATGAAACACAAAACAAAGAAGTATTTCATGGTTGGTGAACAGTTGGTCAAACTATGTATCATGTTTAGAGTAATCATGTTCCCCATTGGCAAGGTACATGGTTATGGCATGAATATTGGAAAAAAGTATACCCTATCATAGGAAAGTTTTTGTGGAGAATTTTAATCCTCCAAAAATTTATTATAAATTTCCAAACCCATTGAGGTTTATCCATAAACACCCTAAATTCAGACAAACCTATTTCATATGTTTCTAGTTACACTTGGATGAATTATAAGGCATTCTATCCTATGTTGTAGATGAATAAATGACCGAGTTGATAGATCTTCACCTCTCTCGATATATGATTTCTTCCCGATCATATTTCTTTCCCTCTCATATCTCATACTGGGTAAAGATTGAACATTTTTCCTCCATTGTTTTGGGTTTGGATCTAGGTTTTGAAATATCTAACACTATTTGATCTTGGATATAGGTTTTTTATCTGGATCATGTTCTTCATTGTGAAATTGAATGTTCCACTTCAAATTGGGTATTACATTTTACGAGTTCCCATCAACGATCCTGAGGTAGGTGGTATAACATGAAAATAACATACTCTTGTTTATAAGTTTTTGTGTGGATGTGTGAAATAGAAATTTCTATGTTGGTAAATCTCAAATTGAATTAGATTAATTAATTTTTTAAATAATAAATTAATAATGTGACAATGGAACTGATGTGATATTGTAATTATAAAATTGGTTAAAATATGGGATTGTTTAATTGATTACTTTTTTGGATATGTAATTGATTTATTATTAGAAAATGGGATGGATGTATTAAACATGATGTGTTAATGATTTAGTTGATTAAATGATAACAAAAGGTTTAATGATGAATTTTTCATATTATTCCTTGTGATTAATGTGAGGAATTATGATATAATTGATAATTTAAAAAGTATTAAATGTTTGGAATGTTTTTTGAGAATGTTAATATTGGGTAACCATGATAAATATGATAAATGTGACATATCTATTTAGCTGGTAAATGAGGTGTCAGATAGGGAAAAATGCTCTAATTACCCATGGTGCTCTACACATGGCATTCTAAGCCCGATTGCATGCATGTGAATATTATTGTATGTGATAGGGACCGATGATCCAAATACCCATGATGTGTGGGATATGGATTGATTCTCTAAATACCCATAGGGTGTTAGACACTATATTATAATCCTATGAAATTGGATTTGGACTATGGTTCCAAGTTCCAATGAAATTAATTGAATAGAAATGGATAAAGAATCTCCATGTTATAATGAATTATGTTTACTTATGTGATATGATTTAGAATATTTCATGGAAAAATTATGTATTGATCATTTGGGTGTCATCATAAAATCATTGGATATGATTTTGTTACATAAAGAATAATAAAAAAATTTAAATCATTTACATTATTCTATTTTTTTATTTATAGAACTACATACACTAATATTGATGGGATGGTGTTTTAAATTTCACTGGTGGTGGTATACTAGATTGTAATCATGCGAAAATCAGGTTTACTTATTGGTATCCCAATAGACTTCATGTTTACAATATAGGATATGGGAAGGAGCCCTATGATAGATGGTTGAGTATGGATAGAGCATGGATGAGGGAATTGGACTTGGGGTCAAGATCCTCTTGGGAGTGTCAGTGTCTTGATTTTGGTTTTAAATTAGAAACATGAAACTTATTATGTTATAAAGTATGAGTTATTTAGTTTGGGATGTTGTACTCTTGTTTTGGTCATTGTGTGATACTTGTATTATTATTGTATGGTTATTATCATTTGGATATTGTTTATTAATTTATGATATTTTTCTACATTTATAAATAGGGTATAGTCTCCCCATGAATTATATTAGGCCGTCTATACTAGTCAAATGCCTATGAAATATAGGGATTCAGGTATGTGGACATGTAACTAATTGGATCAGGGCACCGATATGTGATACACATGTCGAGATGTTAAAAAGTGATATCTGATGAGATTTCTTTTCTATAATTTGTATTTGTATTTGTGAAAGGTAGTTAGGGGACTATGAAGAGGAAATACCTTGTCATGAGATCCTACATGGGATTAGGAATACCATTTCTATGGGAAAACCCAAGTACCCATGGATGTATTGTTGTTATTAATGTGTATTGGTACAGTTGGATTTTATTTCCCCTCGAGTAGTGCACTTGTTGTTTGATGGGATTATTGTTTATGAGATATTCTAAAATTTGAATCATGGACTAGTATGGAATGATAGAGTAATATTCATGAATAATTCAGGTTATCTAGGAATTATTATGACATGCATCATTTTTAATAGTGTATGAAAAATCATGTTTTCTTTAAGTTATTAAAAATATAAATGATTTTCTTTACTTGTGTAATTAATGTTCAATTGGTGCCTAATATAGAATTGAAATTTTCTAGAAATGATGAAAAATGTAAATATTTGGGTGTCTAATGAGAAACTAGAAACTGTGAAAATGTGTTTATCCTTTTTTAAAAATTACCTAGGTCGGGGATGTTTATCTTTATTGATATCTCCTCAGTTTTGACCATGTAGTGGGGTGTGAGGGATGACTTGTTATGAACTTTTTTTAATCCATATTACATAAATGAATTATTTTTTTCTTACAAATCATAAGTCTTTTAATTAGAATTGTATAGATATACCTCCATGATGATTTTTGATGATAAGGTGATAAGAGAACATGGCTCGACACATGCCACCAGTAGTGGGACATGAGGATCCAATTCTTCCAGGTGAGAAAACTGGACATAAGTTCTATGAGAGATTTACTCGGTTTATGTTGATTCGATTAAAAGACCTAGGGTGAATTGTAAAGAGTATGTATGAACTAAAATGGTAGTTTTAGTTCCATATCCCTATGGAATTTACTAGAGACGGTGGACCTGAGGTAGATGACTTTATAATTGACTCAATACGGATGATTTTTGACCACTTAGAGACTCCAATATATAAGATATAAAAACTGGATTCTTATATGTAATAAGGTTAGGAGAAGCTTTGATTGGACATCCAAACTCGGGATGGACAGATGGATAGTATGGAGGGGAAGGATGTTCAAGAGAAATTCTTATATCACTTTTAATATCATACTCTCATGTAAGAGTGCGATGCTGAGTTCATGAGGCTAACCTATGGGAGTATTTATATGATAGAATATGCATGTTTCTTTACATAGATTCATTTCATTGATCTATTTTTGGAAAGAAATGAGGTTACTATGGAGAAACAATTTCAAGATGGGCTAAAATGTAATATTGTGTTCTTGGTGAATATCATTTATATGAAAAGGTTTTCTAAAGTGTTTAATTAATCTCCCATATCTAAGGGGAACCTAATGTAGGATTCCAGTGTAACACATGTGGATCCTACAGGATGAACTAGAGGTACATCTTCCGAGAGTATGAATTTTCACTCGAAGAATTATATCTTGGGTGATAGAAAGACGACTTTATTAGGGGATTGGTCAATTACACAATATCTTAATCAAGCACTTTTGTAATGACCCGAATCCAGATCCCTTCCACTGGTGCCCCGTACCTGATTCTCCACATGACCTCAACCGCATTTCCCCAAACGCCAGAGGCTACTAACTAGCAGCGAGGGCCTTGGTATGTTATTGGGGAAACTATGCCCTCATTTGGTAAGGTATACAAGGTAAGGAAAACAATATTCTATAGCGTAAGAAGTAACAACATACATAACTGTAACCAATAGCGGAAAAATATATATATAGTAATGATGAAAATGATGCAGTTGGTACAAGTTTCTAAGGAAAACAACAAACAGAACAACATGCTAAAATACAACTGAACACAAGTACTAAAGCAGTAGAAAAAGAAAAATAGATGAGAAACTCTTCAGCATCGCCAGCCTCATCTCGATCCCCTGGTCTCCAGCTCCAGTGCAATCAAGAACCTGAAGTGGAAGGGCGCATGCCCTTATCTATACCTACAGCAACATATTCTTCTTGGGCCCAAAAGCCTGATCCAAATAGGGTGTGAGAGAAAGTCCCAATAGGCAACCACACAAAGATCTGTTCCCAACAGTCAATGAATATATGGAAAGTAAAGTACAGGAACAATAAACATGAAATACAAAGGAGCTACAATTCACAGTTCTAACATATAAAGTACACAATTAAACAACCAACAACAAGTAGAAAACAGGTAACCCTCTGGGTAGGTCTCACTTCCTAACCCTTATGGTTCAACCAACAAATACTAGAAACCATCTAGGAGGCACACACAGTCTCACCCCTCTGGTTCAGCTAAAATTAGACTATCTGAGGAAGCACTCACCGTCAATTATCCCTATAGTCTCATATCGTACTAAAGGCTCTCTGGGGAAGCACTCAATGTCTCATTCCCCCTATGGCCCGCATCGAGGAACTACAGACTCTCTGAGGAAGAACTCATCGTCAATTCCCCCTGTGGTCTCGCGTCGTATTAAAAGACACTCTAGAGAATCCCTTACATCCATTCTCCATATGGTCTACTACATTAGGTTCTCACAGTCCTGTGTGAAAAAAAAACATGCTCAGTGCGCCTGCATCATCCATGTAAACCTCAAGAACTACTTGTCTATCAATATAAGGCTCAACAGCATAACAAAGCAACAGTTCCACTATCCTACAACTGGGCATGGAAACTAGAAGAATGCCAAACAGGAAGAACAAGCATCGAAACATACAGAGTATAGTAAAAACTACCATAATCACAGGCAAAACATCAACTCTAGATATCAAGAAAATCAGGCAATACAAAAAGGGCAAAATAGGAACACGGAACACCTCGTTCAAGGGTATTGGTATAATTTGCACAAAATACTCATCTACTTTCTACAGAAAGGCACAAAACAACTACCTTGATGCTAGGGGATGTATATACATGAACCACAAAGACTGATTCTCCCTAGAACATCGTAGATTTGAGAAAATGCACAAAACATTCAACCATAGATAACATGAGAAGGGGAAAGAATTGTAAAAAAAGGCTCAAGAAGAACGGAGAACTCACCGTTGCGCTTCTAATGCAATCGACAGAGCTCGAATCGTTGAACGAATGGAGAGGCGGTGGCTCGTCGAAGATCCGCAGGTTCCCAGTGCTCTCGGATGAAGAAGTTGAAGAAGAAGTGCTTTTCAGCGATTAGGTGCGAGCTCGGTCTGTTTAATGAAAAAAATAAAGTACACGACGTGTAATTTTAGATTTCACTGTGTCTACTATGTCTTTCCGTAATCCGCCAAAATCGGCCTACGCGTCACCCCTACACACTGTGTGTGTGGCCTGGACACGAATATCACATGGCTTCAAGTGGGAAAAGAGTACACGGCGTGTACTTAGAAAGTACATGGGGTGTACTTCAAAATGTTCCAGAAACTCCATTTTTCTTAAAAACTCCAGAAAAAGGAAAAACATACCTGAACGAAGATCCGGGTTCTTACGAACTTCCCACCTTAAATAAATATGTCCCTGAATTTCCCTAACAAGGCGGAGAAAAAGAAACCCCAAACATCTCTGGCCATTGTGACCGTACATCGGTCTCCCTCTCATAGGTCTCGTCCTATACTCTCCCATGCTTCCATAGCACCCGTACAAGAGGGACAGACCGCCCACGGAGAACCTTCGTACTATGATCGACAATCCGGATGGGATGCTCCTCAAACGATGCATCTGCTTCGAGTTCATCCTCCCGAGGCTGAAAGACATGAGATGGGTCTAAAAAGTAACTTCGGAGCTGAGAGACGTGGAAGACGTCATACATGGCCCGATTCCTCTGGGTTAGCTGCAACCGATAGGCGACCAGCCCAACTCTCTCCAAAACCTCAAACGGCCTGACATACCACGGTGAAAGCTTACCCTGACTCCAAATCCTCTTGTGTCCCATCATCGGTGCGACACGCAAGAAAACCTTACCCCCGACCTCGAACTCCAGAGGTCATCTCCGCTGATTAGAAAAAGACTTCTGTCGAGACTTTGTTGTAGCCATCCTCTTCCGAATCATATCTATCTACTCTGAAGTCTCCTGAACAAGACGAGGTCCCAACAAAGCTGCATCTCCTACCTCCAGCCTACATAAGGGTGATCGACATTGCCTACCGTACAAAGCCTTGTATAGTGCCATATGAATAGTCACCTGAAAACTGTTGTTGTAGGAGAACTCCAACAGAGGGATATGCTTCTCCCAAGTACCACCAAAGTCCAGAATGCAAGCTCTGAGTATATCCTCTAGCACCTAGATCATACGCTCGGACTGGCCATCTGTTTGGGAATGGTATTTTGTACTCAAAATTACTTGTGTACCCAAGTCCTTCTGAATTCCCTGCTAGAACTCAGAGGTAAAGCACGCATCCCTGTCTGAAACAATAGAGTGTGTAACTCTATGCAGACAAGCAACCTCTCTAATGTAAATTTGTCCCAGATCATCGACACTGAAGGTCTCCTTGATAGGAAATAAGTGAGAAACCTTTGTGAGTCTGTCGATGAAAACCCAAACAGCATCGTTCCCCCGAGGTGACGTTAGCAACCCGGTCACGAAGCCCATCGCAACATCGTTCCACTTCCACTTCGGAATGGGTAACTTCTTTTAAAGTCATGTTGTTCATTGATGCTCCGCCTTCAACTGCTGATAAGTGGAACATCTCATGACGCAACCAGCAACATCTCTCTTCATACCTGGCCACCAGTACTGGTAATGAAGATCCTGATACATCTTGCTGACACCCGGATGAACTTCCCAAACTGATGAATGAAAATCCCACATCAGAACCTCGCCTATGTCTGCTAGCACCCATACGCATCCCTGGAAATGAAAGATATCAACCTCGCCCACTGTCCATCTAGGAAGAGTGTACGTTCCTAACACACTCTCCCACATGAATATGCCTTCTGTGTCTGATAGCTACCTCATCCGTACCCGATCAAGTGGTGTAGAGGTAATATCTATAGAAGATAGGAAGGTATGTCCCTATATTTTTTGCACCTCCAGATCCATCTCATAGAAAAGAGCCATAAGCTGTCACTCACCGCTGGCCTCCTGAACTTCCTGAATCTGAGTTCTCTTGCTCAACGCATCTGCCACTGAATTTCCCTTTCCCGTAGTATAGGAAAGCTTGAAATCAAAAAGACTGAAGATACTCGACCCACCTGCGCTGCCTCAGATTCAGATCATGCTGAGTGAAGATATACTTGAGACTCTCGTGGTCGTTGAAGACCACAAAGTTCTCTCCCAGAAGATAGTGTCTCCAACAGCGTAAGGCATGAACAACCACTACCAACTCCAGGTCGTGTGTAAGGTAGTTCCTCTCATGTGGCCTCAACTTCCGAGACCAGTATGCAACGACTCCAACTCCCTGCATAAGCACAGCCCCCAACCCGATACCTAAAGCATCACAATAAATAGTGTATCTCTTTCCTAGATCTATCAAGACTAGTATTGGTACTGAAGTCAATCTTTCTTTCAACTCTTAAAAAGGCTGACTCACAAGAGTCTGACCATAAGAACTTCACCCCATTCTTGGTCAGACTTGTCAATAGTGCTGCTAGGCGTGAGAAGTCCTGAATGAAGCGTCTGTAGTATCCTGATAGCCCTAGGAAACTCTGTACCTCAAAAACATTCTTTGGCTGTTCCCAAGAGACTATAGCTCTCATGTTCACTGGGTCCACATATACTCCCACCTCTGAGATGACGTGACCCATGAAGTGAACCTGTTCCATCCAAAAGTGGCATTTCAAGAGTTTAGCATAAATCTGATGCTCTCTCAGTGTACTCAGAACAATCCCAAGATGTGTGGCATGGTCATGTCGAGTGTGAGAGTACTCCAAGATATCATCCATGAAGACCATGGCAAAGGAGTCCAAGTAAGGATGGAACACTCAGTTCATCAGATCAATGAAAACTGCAAGTGCGTTCATGAGACCGAACATCATGACTGTATACTCGTATAGACCATACCTACACTTGAAGGCTGTTAGAGGTATATCTGATGGTCTAATGCTCAACTGATGATAACCGGACCTCAATTATATCTTCGAGAACACCCGGGCTCCTCGAAGTTGATCAAAGAGGTCATCGATCCACGGCAAGGGATGTCGGTTCTTGACTGTCAACTAGTTCAGCTTCCGTTAATCCACACAAAGCTGAAGGGTATTGTCTTCCTTCTTCACAAACAGGACTGGAAAACCCCAAATAGATGTGCTGGGTTGGATGAAACCCTTTGACTGTAACTCCTCCAACTGCTTCTTGATCTCCTACAACTCAGGTGTAGCAATCCTATAAGGATGAATGGGCACCGGTGCTACTCCTGGAATGAGCTCAATAGAGAAGTCTACTTCACGCTCCGAAGGCAACCCCGAAAAGTCCTCTAGAAAGACATCCCTAAAATGATCCACTACTGGAGGAAAGTCCAACTGTGAAGTCCCCTGATCATCTAGATAAAGACTAGCAATCTGGACCATCACCCTTCATATCCCGTGATGCTCGAGTCCTGCTCGACTCGGCTGAACATCCCATTCACCTCTTTGAAGAAAAGATTCACCCACTGGTGAAACGAAACTCACTCTACGGTGATAAAAGTCAGCGAATTCTTGGAAGGAAACCAACCAGTCCATCCTGAGAATGACATCATAATCTGTCAACTCAAGGATGTAGAGATCCCATAAGAAACGATACCCTACAACCTCGAGAGGGCACTCGCTACACTGACGTACACTAGATTTCCTCTTCCCCAAAGGTGTGTAAAGTGTCAATGAGTCGGCAGAAGAAAAGATGTTGAGGTCGAGGCTCTCCACGACAGCAACAGAGATAAAGCTATGCGTAGAACCTGTATCGAAAAGGGATGAAGATAAATCTGAGGCTACTAAAATCGTACCTCAAGATGTAGAAGACCCGAGATCCTTCTCTTGATAGGTCTGCTCCACTGTGGAAGACTGGTAGCATAGTGGCCCTGCACCCCTGGCTAACCGCTCTGAGCTGATCCACCTTGATGGTGCAGAGGGACTGGTGGCTAATGGCCACGAACTCAACCTCCACCTCAGCTTGAAGGGCCGTACGAACTCCAGTTCCCTGACTTGGGAGAAACTAGTGGTGATGCACCTAAACGAGGAGTCATGGGAGAACCCCGATCACCAACTGCTAGTCAGAAAACCTGCAAGAAATGCTGAATGTGACCCATCTTTCTGCAATATCGGCACACCATGGGGTATCTCTAGCACTACGGCCTCGTGTTCCCTGACCGGCCAGACTAGTAGAATATCACCTGGATGCCTGACGATGCAACACGCTTCCTCGGATCACCGTGCGTAGACTCCCTATGGTGCTTCCTACTGTCATCTGGAAGAATAGCAGCTATAGAAGTAGAACTGTCCTAGCTCACAGCTTTGGAATCTCTCAGATTGCGGTCCACGATCAGTTCCTGGTTGACGATGGAAGTGATGGAAGTCAACTGGAAGAGATTCACCTGCGATCGGTTCTCCCGCCTGAGACCATCCTCGATCTTCCTTTCTAAGAACACCCCACTCCCATCTTGTAGGGGTGTGAAACACTGTAGCTCGGTGAAACGAGATGAATGCTCCATGACAGAAAGAGTACCTTGCTCTAAACTCATGAACTCCTGGGCTCGATCGGCCCTCAGGGTCTCTGGGTAGAAGTAGCCGTAGAACACGCGCTGGAACTCCTCCCAACCCATAACCTGCTAGTGACCTTCCTGTGAGAACACGTGCCACCACCTCTTGGCGGAGTCTCGGAGCATGTAGGTAGCGAGCTTGACCCGCCTCTCTGAAGGTGTCTGCAGATGCTCGAAGATAGCCAGCATGGCTTCCAGCCATGACTCTGCAACCTGAGGTCCTCCTTCTCCTGAGAAAGTAGGAGGATGCTGCTACTGGAAAACCCGTGTCATGTCGTCCATAGTCGAGGTAGGAGGCGGTGCTCCCTGAAAGGTCTGCATCATCCTCATAAAACCTTCTCTGAACTTCCCATCAGTGCCTGCAACTGGTAAGACAGCCGGTGCCAAGGCTGGCCCGACTGGAGGATCCGCAAGAATTCCATGATCAGCCCTATCTGGCGTCTGATCACTACCTGACGACAGACGTACAATCGGAGGACGTCTCGGAGGCATAGCTCTGAAAGATCAAAATCACACCTTAGATCAGAAAAACAGGGACAGAGAACACAAGAGTAAAAAATGGGAACAGGGGAAGGAAAACACAAAAGTTTACAAAACATGACTACACAGCGTGTATAAAAACTACACGTCATGTCTTCTTAAGACACTAAAATGGGCGTGTACTCCTGCCCTACAAGTTGTGTAATACCTCAAACTACACTGCGTGTTGACCCAACACACGATGTGTACTTTAAAATTGTTCCCCTGCCTGAGTCTCCTTACACGGCTAACCCACATGGTTCGACTTAACCCAAGACCACACGGCGTGTTCTGAACAAACACAACGTGTACTAGACAAGGCTTCGGCATCCCGTGTTGTTAGATACACGACCATCTACATGGATGAACCTTAAACGGCATGTTCCGAAGAAGCACGGTGTGTATAGGTGAAGGTGACATCGTCCCGTGTTGTTTGTGACACGGCCAGGCACCTGAACAAGACTACACTGCGTGTTCCAAAAACAACACGGCGTGTCTAAGAGAAGGTGACATTGACCCATGTTGTTCATGAAACGACAGGATACCTAGATGGGACTACACGGCGTGTTCCATTACAACACGGCGTTTTCTACTCGAGCTTCCCCGACTCGTGTTGTTAGTGACACGGCCGGGAACACGACTCTGAACTACAAAGCATGTACCAACCGTACACGGCATGTACCAACCGTACACGATGTATTCCTGATGTTAATTCTACAATAGCGTGTCCCTGCTCACATGGTCAGTGACACAGTCGAAAAAATACACGACATGTAGTTAAAAATTACATGTCATGTATTCTGGGTTTTTCTGGGCAGTAGCTTAGAAACTTCACAGAAGCCCAGAAAACGCAGAAAACAAGGCAAGGAGGTTCCAAATTCCGATTTGTGAGGGCTCATACTCCCCGCGAATCAAAACTTGGCATTCATTTAATAAAATTAGATTAAAAAATCCTCTACCAAGGCAGTAGATATTCTATAAAGCATCTATCACAACAACATGCATAATCTACAAAAATTCTACCACAACAGCATGCAATCGCTAATGCACCCTAGATGGCATGGCAAGAATGCATGGCGTGTGATTTATACAAGTGACTATATGATTCCTGAGAAGGCATAACCTCGTCTAATCGGGTTGCGACAGAAATATAATCATAATAGTCAAGACAATAACAACACAAGGCATGTGGATTACTCTAGGTGAAATCATATCAACCGTAAAATCTCAAAACCAGAAACTGCAATTAATGAGGTAGTCTGGCATTTCCCTGTACACGGGTTAGCTACTCCCATGCACAGCTTAATACCAAGTACCATATTCGTCCTATCCCTGGCTAAAGTCTCCAAACAATAAAGAAAGATAAAGAAACCTCCTCTAATACCACTTTGTAATAACCCCAATCCAGAGCCCTTCCACAGGTTCCTCGTACCCGGTTCGCCACATGACCTAGAGTGCATTTCCCGAAACGCTAGATGCTACCGACTAGCAGCGAGGGACTTGGTATGTTATTGGGAAAACTATGCCCACATTTGGTAAGGTATACATGGTATGGAAAACAATAATCAATAGCAGAAGTAGTAACAACATACATAACTATAACCAACAGCGTAGGAATAAATATATAGTAATGATGAAAATGATGCAGCAGGTACCAGTATCTAAATAAATCAGAAAACACAACAACGTGTTGAAATAAAACTGAACACAAGTACTAAAGCAGCAATAAAAGAAAAATAGATGAGCAACTCCTCAGCATCACAAGCCCCGGCTCGGTCCCCTGCTCTCCAGCTCTAGAGCAATCAAGAACCAGAAGTGGATGGGAGCTTGCCCTTATCTATACCTGCCGTAACATAGTCTTCTTGGGCCCAAAATCATGGCCCAAATAGGGTGTGAGACAAAGTCCCAATAGGCAGTGGCCCAAAGATCTGTGCCCAATATTCAATGAATACATGGCAAGTAAAATACAGGAACATTAAACAGGAAATACAAAACAGCTACAATTCACAGTTCTAACAGATAAGGTACACAAGTAAACAACCAACAATAAGTAGAAAATAGTAACCCTCTGGGTAGATCTCACAGCCTAACCCCTATGGATCAACCAACAAATTCTAGCAACCCTCTAGGAGGCACACACAGTCTCACCCCTCTGGTTCAGCTAAAAGTAGACTCTCTGAGGAATCACTCACCGTCAATTCCCCCTATAGTCTCGTATCGTACTAAAGGCACTCTGGGATGCACTCAACATCTCATTCCCCCTGTGTCCCTAGTCGAGGAACTACAGACTCTATGAGGAAGCACTCATTTTCATTTCCCCCTGTGGTCTCACGTCGTATTAAAAGACTCTCTGGAGAAGCCCTTATGTCCATTCTCCCTATGGTCTACTACACTAGGTTCTCACAGTCCTGTGTGAAATAAAACATGCTCAGCACATGTGCATCGTCCAAGTAAACCTCAAGAACTACTTGGATATCAATATAAGGCTTAACAGCATAACAAAGCAACAGTTCCACTATCCTACAACTAGGCATGGAAACTGGAAAAACTCCAAACAGGAAGAACAAGCATAGCAACATCCAGAGTACAGTAAAAAATACCATAATCACAGGAAAAACATATACTCTAGAAATCAAGAAAAGAAGGCAATACAACATTGGAAAAAACAAGAACGCGCAACACCCCATTCACAGATATTGGTGGAATTTGCACAAAATACTCATCGACTTTCTACAGAAAGGCACAAACCACAAACCTTGATGCTAGGGGATCGATATACTTGAACCACGACAACTGATTCCTTAGATAACATCATAGATCTGAGAAAATGCACAAAATGTTCAACCTTATATAACTTGATAAGGGGAAAGAATTGGAAAAAAGGATCAAATAGAATGGAGAACTCACCGCTTCTCTTCTAACGCAATCAACAGAGCTCGAATTGGAGAACGGACGGAGAGGCGGTGGCTCATCAAAGATCCACGGGTTCCCGGTTCTCACAGACGAAGAATCTATAGATGAAGTGATTTTCATCGATTAGGCGCGACCTCGGTCCGTTTAATGAATAAAAGTACACGGCATGTACTTTTAGAGTACACGACATGTACTAGGTCTTTCCGTACTCCTCCAAAATCGGCCTCCACGTCACCCCTACACACCGTGTGTGTGGCCCGGACATGGCCAGCACACGGCTTCGAGCAAGAAAAGATTACACGGTGTGTACTCAAAAAGTACATGGAGTGTACTTTAAAATTTTCCAGAAACTCCATTTTTTTTAAAAACTCCAGAAAAAAGAAAAACATACCTAAAAAAGATCCAGGTTCTTACAACTTTATAGCCGACGTGCTAGCTAAATTACTTTCATATAAATATTCACTGACCCCTAGTAGAGTGTCAAGCTTTTGGTAGGATGGGAAATCTACACAGGTTCTACTGGAAACCATGATAAATGGGTAATGATGGTGGATCTAGGAAGAATTATAGTGTTGTAAGGGGTTCTTCATCCCCATATCAATCTAATAGTTGGATTTTTCCTATCCACGGAGATTGAGGCAGTGGATGTGGTACTTCTAGGAAAGAATGTATGTATCAACATATTGTTGAAGCTCAAGGGACTCAGACTGCATCATAGGGAAGAGGGATAGAACAGTTCATAAAGTTCATCATACACTTTTGGATGGAAAGGTTGGACCATTGATAGTTATAGATACCATTTTTTAATCTTGTAAAATTGATAGTGCCTTATTTGATACTAGTGCATCTCATTCATTTATATATGCACAACTTGTAAATGAGTTGATTCTAGTAGTGGATTTTTTGACAGGGGTTATGAATACCAAATCACCTTTGTGAGTTTGGTTGAGATCCATTTTCTTTTAAAAGAGGTTTCTCCCGAGGTTGTGGATTATCTTTTTCTATGGGATATCTGTATACTTGATATATCAGGATTTGACATCATATTGGGTATGGAATTGTTAGTATCATACTAATTGAACAAAGATTTTTTCTACCAGAGAGATATGATTATGTATTTAATGGTGAAAATTATGTTCAGTGTGGAGTGTGGGATATCTAGTCAAATTGTGCATGGCCAATTCATCAGAAACATGGGGAGATCACCACCTGGGTTTCATGTATATCGTTGGATAATAGGGGTGCAAAGCAGGATGATTTTACACTTAATGTATATGAGTTCCAATTCATGATTCCTACCGAAATTTCAGGACTTAGACTAGATATGTGAATTATACGATTGAGAAAATTCTTAGAGCTAAACCAGTTTCCACTCCACCTTACACAATGTCTTCAACATAGCTATATGAAATTAAAACTCAACTGGGAGAGTTTATGGATAAGGGTTCTCTCGGTCTGAGTATGTCTCATTGGGGTTCCCTTATCTTTTTTTAAAGTACGATGATGCTACTTATGTGGTGATTATATAAGGTTGAATCGACTCACATTGTACAACCGATGTCCTCTTCCATGTATCAATGATAAATTCAACCAGTTGAAAGGATGTTTTTTACCTAATAATTAATTGAGATTATAGTATAATTAGTTTATATTTTTAACATAGAAATACCATATAGAGTTTTAATAAGAAGGTACGGCCTTTATGAGTTCATTGTGGCATCTTATAGGTAGAAAAACTCTCTGAAAGTGTTTTTGTCATTGATGAACCAAATCATCCATCACACATTGAACAGTTTGTTATAGTGCTTGAGAATGATATATTGATGAACTCCAAGATAAATGATGATTATTCCCAACATTTTGACAACATCATGAGTATACTGAGAGATAATTAGCTATATGATATTCTATATAAGTGTCAATTATGGATTGATTAATTATATGTCTTGGGTAACATCATCCTAGAAGAATGTGTGTTAGTGGGCCTAGAGAAGTTGTAGATAGTTGTTTCTTAAGAGATTCCCAAGAATTATGTCAATATTATTAGGTTACTAAGGTTAGAGAGTCTTAATTAGATGTTCATCAAGGACTATTAATACATGGAAGCACCCCTTTTAGTATTTCTCAGTAAGGGAGTTATGTTTGAATGGTGTGGATCTTGTGTTATTTCTTTCCTAGAGTAAAATAGGCATTTGACTAGTGAACTAATCTTGATTCTACCTGATAGAGGGGAGGTGTAAACAATGTTTTGGGATTAATATTGGGAAAGAACTATAGAATTATTGATCTGTGGAGATCAAATTATGGAATATGGGTCTTGGCAGTTAAGGCCACATGAATGGAACTACACTATGCATGACCTCAATTTACCTTTAGTGGTGTATGCCTTAAATTGTTGGTGACATTATCTATTCGGTGAAAAGTTTAATATGTATAATAATAAAAAATAGTTAAGTTATATCTTTACTTAGAAATATTGGAATATTTAGAAGCATAAAGGTGTTAAGTAAATGCATTCATTCTACTTTAATCTATTATATACACTCATGAAGGGAAATATTTTTGCTGGCCCATTAAGTAGGAAAACAGGACATGGGTAGTCCATGAGTCTAGCTATTAGTGGAAGATGATGTAATTGATGTATTAGATGCATGTTTTGGTTTAGGAAGGCTAGGCGTATACTAACCTTGATAATATTGGTGTCTGGACATGAAAAATTAAATTATAGGGCTCATTACATGATGTTAAACTTGCAAAAAAAGAATGTTGTATATTAACAACTTGCTAGATTATTACAACCATTTCCCATTAATGAATTGGAGTTGGATGAGTTACCAATGGTTTTGGGGTGGTAATACTGAGGAGAACTCATATTAATGAATCTATTTGGGTTTTTTTGGAGCTACCGGTGAAAGTAGCACAATTCATTCATAAATAGGATACATTCTCAGTTTATCAGTTTGAGGAATTGAATGTTCCCAATATATTTTGTCTTCATGGAGTTCCATGAAGTATAGTTCATACAGTGACCCATTTTTATCTTTATGCTTCAGGAATGGTTTGAAGAGGTTACTTCGTACATAGGTATTTCTACGTATAGATTTCCACCAACAGACATTTGGGTAGTCAGATTGTACTATGCTGGTTTTAGAGGATATGATTTGGGTGTGTGTCATAGACATCGGTATGTCTTTGTAGAAACAATCAAAACTTGTGTTGTTTCCTAAAAAAAGTTATTAATTAACTATTTATATGGAAAATATGTGGCACATTAAGGTAGACCATGCATATCACATCTATGTTAGAAGGAGGTAGGTGAGTTAGGGTGGTTGGGACTCAGTATAATGTTGGGGATGTTAGAGCATTATCATCTAATTTGGATGTTCATTAGTATGACATAATGTTTATAGAGGTAATATGATGATAGACATTGATGACCCCTTGAGTTTGTAGTGGGTTACCATGTGTTCCTTTAGGTGTTTCCTAGAATGGATCACCAAAAGACTTTGAGGTAGGGAAAGATTGTGCCCATGATTGTTGGACCATTTTTGGTTGTGGAGAGAATCATGATGGTGGCATACAAATTGAATATTCCAAATAAGAATATGTTATGAATTAATTTTTTTCATGTTTCACATATTTGGTAGTATCTCTCTAAACCTTCTAATGTGGTTGGTGTTGATGATGTTGAGATTGAGATCGATACATCATTTTCTGATCATTCAGTAAATGTGTTGGATTACAATGATAAAGTTTTGTGAGGAGAGATCATTCTGATAGTTTGAGTAGTATTGAATAAATGGGCATGTTTTAGATGAAATATGGGAGATAAAAGAAGATGTTTGGGCTAATTTCCGGATCATTTCACCTCAGAATCATAAGGATTCGTAGGAGTAATGCGTGAGGAAGAGTTAGTCTAAGTTAAAGAGATTGTATGATCTTGAACTTTTTTTAGTGATTTCACTAGCACATTTATATTTAAATATTTTCTTTCTTGGTGTATGGTTTGGCTGAAATATGTATTGTGTGTTTTTGGTAGAAAACTAGATGTTTTTGGAGTGGATTTTTGTAGTGAAAATTTTTCCAAAACTGTGCGCCCCACCCCAGAAAATCATGAAATCGTAGATAGATAGGGACTTCATGGTTGGTTCACAGCTTGTAAAAACATGTTCCCTATTAGGAGTAAATGTGAACCTCCATCAAACTATGCACACGATATTTAAATAATCTAAAAATTAATTTGAAATTTTTTAAACAACCCATTCATTATCATTAATCACCCATGATTGGGATAAAACTATTTAATACAATTTTGAGAGTCTACTAGATTAATTCTAAGGAATTTCAACCTCTATTCATGATGAATTGAAGATATGATTGAAAGATCTACTGATTTCATTAAATGTGATTTCTTCTTGATTATATTTCTTTCTCTCCAATACATCTTTCCCAGTGAAGAGTGAATTGTATTCCTCAATTAGCAAGGGTTTGGATCTAGGTTTTCGTATTTATATCTTCCTTTTATATTTAATAATGGTTTGGGAACTATATCATATTCTTTGGTGTGAAATTGAATATTTCACTTCAATTTTGGGATTTCTGTTGGCCAACATATATCCACAATCATGAAGTAGGTTTTCTAAATTGAAAATCCTGTTATATTGATTATAAATTTGTTTATGTAATTATTCAATATAAATTTCCAGCTTTGTTGATCACATCTTGAATTGTATTAATTAATTTGTTAATTAGTTAATGGAATGATATGATTATGGTATTGTTGGGTTATTGGGATTATGAAATTGGATAATTAATGGGATTTTGTAATAGATTAATTTAATCAATAAGGAATTTATTGATAATGGGAAAAGGGTATGGTTGCATTAACTATGGATGTTTAATTTTTCAATTAATTAAATGATGGTAAATAGTTCGATAGTGATATTTTCAAATTATTCTATGTGATTAAAGGGAATAATTATGATTAAATTTATAATTGAAATGGTTTCCATGTTGTGAAAGATTTGTGGCAGGGTTAATGGTTTCTACCCATGATAAATGTTAGATATGTGATATATTTGTAGGATTTATAAATGGGGTGTGGGACAAACTGTAATTCTACAAATACAATGGTGTGTTAGACATGGTGTTCTTGCCCCAAGTTCATCCATGTGAATATTATTTTGTGGGATGGGGAATAAGGATCTAAATACCTAGGAGGTGAATGACACATATTGATGCTCCAAATACCCAAGGGGTGCTAAACACGGTGTAATACAGCCAAGAGATTGGATTTGGACTATGCTTCCAATTGGTCAGGAAATGATTTAGAATTAAATGGATAATAGAATACCATGTCATAAAGAATCGTTCTTACTTATTTGATATGATTAAGACTTCATCCTGGGTTGAAGCATGTATTAATGGCTTGGTTGTCATATTGAACCTTGGTGAAATAATGTGGTTAAATAAAGAATCATTGAACATATAATCTATTTAATTTATCGTATTATATTCTTTAAGCAACTATATACACTTTGATTTACTAGATATTATTTCAAACATATTTGGTGGTGTCCTACTGATTTCTACTCACTCCCTACTCCGGTGTACGATTTGATACCTAAATAGACATTATGTTTTCATGGTAAAATAATTGATGGATCATGATGTTAGATGGATGAGTCGGGATGTAGATAGATAATGGAACCTTACATAGTGTCGTGTCCCTCTTGGGAGATTAATTATCCTTATTTAGGATTTTTATTAGACACTTTACAGATATTATGGAATGACATATATACTAGTTGGTTTTGGATATTGTACTCCTCTTTGGTCATCATGTGATACTGGTATTATTCTGGTTTTGGTTATTTTTACATGGATATTATTTATTTATTTCCACTCTTGTTCTACTTTGTTAAAGAGGGTAGAGTCTCCCCATGTTATATATTATACCCTCACATCTTGTTGCATCCTATAGAATACATGGAGGCATGATTGAGGTAAAGTAACTGATCGACTTAGGGCATCGGTATGTGGATCCCAGGTTGGGATACTATATGTTATACTATTAATTTCAGATTCAATGAAACAAGTGGTATTTAATATCATCACATATATATGGATTTTAAGTCCATAACTATCCATTAATTATTTACATTCATATGATCAATGATATCTTTCACTTTATATAATTATTTATTCTTTCATCTAAGTCCACCTCCTCACATCCCATATATATTCTCCTAAAGAGAAACCAATATATATGTTATTCCAGATTACTTTCTTAATTCTATTTATTTATTATAAAGAGGAATTTTTTTTAACTATTTTCCATTGTGGGTTTTCAAAAATTGTATTTCAAAATGTCATATCCTTGATTACTAGGATCAATTTTAAATTAAGAGGACACAATTTATTGAAGGTGGGGAGAATGTAGCACCACATGATACAAAAATAATAACTTTGGGTTTGAAATAATGAATGGAAATAAATACAATTCTTATATTATAGTATAAAAATTTTAGACTCTATGATATATTTCGTTTTAAATACATTTTATCACTTTCACAGCTTGAAAAATAGGAAACCTCAAGTCTAAAGTAATCATAATATAGTATATCATTATAACATAGTCAATTTATTTGTTTTTTGATGAAGAGTAATAAGTATATTATAAAAATAACAATTATATATTGACTAGAAATTATATAAGAATAATTTAAAAGATAAATACAATTTCTAAAATAATATATTTTTCTAAAATAATTTAAGTCATTCATTTTATATGTAGTTTAAAATTAATTATGAACAGTTTTTGGAAATACCATTTATAAAAAATAACTCAATTTTTGTGATCATTTAAACAAATTATTTATATGGGGAATTTTTTATATCTTTTCATAAAATATTACTTTTTTGATGAAAGGTGAAAAAATAATATTTATTGAAAACTACCATTTCCTGTAAAAAATTTAAAAGGATTAATTATATTTTCATTTGGGTTTGAAGTAAAATTACTTCAATTATATAATAACTTATCTAATTTATGTCATTTTAATCAATTTCATATTAATATTTGATATTAAAACCATCTATACTTATGAGAATTTTTTCTTTGGAATCCTACTTTTTCATCATGTTTGCAGTTATAATTTTAAATTGAATTAATTCACTTATGTGAACTAAATTTGGATAAATGGATTCCATATCTTGAGTTATATTAATTTATATTTTTTAATAAATAAAAATTTAAATTTTATAAAAATTAATAGTGAAAAAATTAAAATTAATTTTTATGTTTATGGAAGAACATATTTATCTATATATACACATAAAAGATAAGGGTTAAAATGTCCTCAAACTGATGAAAAACGTATTTTTCGGTGATAGTAAGACCTTATTAACTATATGGTTTTTTAATTTTTCATTTTCTATCTCATTTAATGATAAACATCTAGGTTTAATAAATTCATTTCAGACACTTCATGTGTGAACTCTCCCCCACTTGTAGAAGGATTTCCCCTATCGTCTACCATTGTCACATAAAAAATATTTTTAGGAAAATAATAAACCATATAACATCCTAACTAAAAAAACAACTTCCTAGATCCATTTGTTTGAACATAGATTCAACCTAAGAATTATTTTACTTCAGTCCTAATGATTTTTTCTAAGGAAGAGGTAATAATCTTAAATGGGTACATTTATTTTTCTTCTTCATCCTCCTACATCAAGTATTATTAAACAATTATTAGATAAAAACCTCATAATTATTAGTATACTAAGATTTAATTATGACAATGTCTTGAACTATGTCTGTATCATGTTCAAATAAATGGTAAAGGAAACCATCAATCGTGTGTACGATGGACTACTGCCTCATGAATCGATGTAATTCATTTTCCATCACCACCTTTCATTAATGGAAATAATGATGGATTTAAAATATTTAAATTATATTTATGATATTATTATAATTATTTAATTATAATATTACATATACCTTTTACATTCTATGTCATTAAAAATATGATAGTGTTACTTGTGTGTATGTTGGAATACCATCTAGGGAAGTGATTTGATTATTTTTCCATTATCACATTACATGTAAAGTAATAAGGAAATATTTAATGAATATATGTCATTTAGAAGACATTATATTCATTTTAAAATATTAATATAACCCCCATTTCCATACACTTTCACTCACTAATGGAATGATATCATCGTTTGTCTGTACGTACGACATTCCGCCTCCACGAATTGATGACATTCATTTTACATGTCCAACCTTCAATAATGATTATAAAAATTTATATAATGACTAAATATGATATTGAAAAGTTTAATATAACTGTATATATTATTAGTATATAAATAGTAACTGCAATATTGAGTACAAAACATGAATAAGAAAACAAGGATATTAACATTCGAAATAATGAAAATAATGAAATATTATTTACAAATCATTAGTAAAATATTATAATAAGATAATTTATTAGTTTATAAAATGAGGGATTATAAATCATTCCATCCTATTTTTTTGAAGAATCAAAGATCCAGTTGATGGATCTTCACCTCTCTCGGTATGTTATTTATTCCCTATTATATTACTCTCTATTATATATCATTCTTGATAAAGTGGGAATAGTTTTCCACCATTTTTTGGGTTTGGATAAATATTTTGATAGATCTAACTTTGTTTGATGTTGGAACTATGTTTTGGATATATATCATGTTCTTTGTTGTGAAATTGAACATTCCACTTCAACTTGGGGATTTGATTTTGTGATTATCCATCAGTGATCTTGAGGTAGGTGGTCTAACTTAAATATCCCATACTCTTGTTTATAATTATGTGTGTGGAATTTTGAAATAGAAAATTTAATTTTTTTAAATCGCATATTGAATTATATTAATTAATTAGTTATATAATTAATGAATAATGTGATTATGGAATTGATGGGATATTATAATTATGAAATTGGTTATACAATGGGACTCCTTAATTGATTAATTTATTGTATATTGAACTGATTGATTATTGGAAAAGGGGATGGATTTATTAACTGGGAAGGGTTATTTATTTAGTTGATTAAATGATAATAAATGGATTAATGATGAATTCTTCATATTATTCCTTATGATTAACGGGATAAATTATGATTGAATTGATAATATAAAATGTATTAAATGTTTTGAATGTTTTTTGAGATTGTTAATATTGGGATTTCGTGATAAACATGATAAATTTGACGTATCTGTTTAACTGGTAAATGGGGTGTTAGATAGGTACGGATGCTCCAATTACCCATGGGGCTCTAGACATGGAATTCTAGGCCCGAATGCATGAATATAGATATTTTTATATGTTATAGGTACTGATGATCCAAATAACCATGATGTGTGGGATATGTATTGATGCTCTAAATACTCATGGGGTGCAAGACAGTACATTCAATGCCCATGAAATTGGATTTTTACTATGGTTCCAATTGCCTATAAAATTAATTGAAATAAAATGGATAATGAAATTTCATGTTATAATAAATTAAGTTGATTTATATGATATGATTAAGACTTTGGCATGGAAAAAAATTATGTATTGATCATTTGGGTGTCATCCTGAACTCATGGGATATGATGTTGTTATTTGAAGAATAATTAAATAGTTGAATGGTTTACTATATTCTATTTTTTTCTTTATACAAATACATGAACTATTATTGAGTGGATAATTTTTTAGACATTTTTTTGGTGTCATACTAGTTTGTACTCATGCCATACTCTGGATTTCTTATTGGTATCCCAATAGATTTCATGTTTACAATATAGGATATGACAAGGATCCCTATGTTGGATGGTTGAGTCAGGATAGAGAATAGATGAGGGAATTGGACATGGTTTCAGGACCATCTTGGGAGTGTTAGTGTCCTTATTTTTGTTTTACATTATAAAAATAAAACTTATTATATAATTAATATGAATTATAGTTTTAGATGTTGTATTTTGGTTTTGGTCACCGTGTGATACTAGTATTATTCATGTTATGGTTATTATCATTTGGTTATTGTTAATTAATATTTGATAATGTTCTCCATTGATAAATAGAGTAGAGTCTCCCCAAGTTATATATTAGGCCCTCTCTACTAGTCATATGCCTCTGAAATATAGGGAGTCATGTATGAGGTCATGTGACTAATTAGATCATGGCACCGATATGTTGTTCCCAGGTCGAAATGTTACAAATTGGTATCTGATGAGATTTCATTTCATTAGTTTGTATTCATATTTGGGAATGACAGTTAGGGTACTAGGAATAGTAAATCCTTTGACATGAGTTCCTACATGAGAGTAGCTATCCCATTTATGGTGGAAAACCCAAGTACCCATGGAGGGATTGTTGTTATTGATGTGTGTTGGTACTGTTGGATTTTATTTCCCCTCTAGTGTTGCACATGTTGTGTGATGTGATTGTTGATTCTGAGATATTATAAAATTTGAATCATGACCCAGTATGGAATGATAGAGGAATATGTATGAATAATTCAAGGTATCTATGAATTATTATGACTTGCCTCAGTTTTAGGAGTGCATGAAAATTCATATTTTGAGTAAGCTATTGAAAATTGAAATGTTTTTCTTTTTTTTGTGTAATTAAAGATAAAATGTAGCGAGATATAAAATTGAAATTTGTATGGAATGATGAAAAATGTGAATAATTTGGTGTCTAAAGAGAAACTAGAAATTTTGAAAATGATTTTATCCATTTTTTAAGAATGACCAAGGTGAGGGATGTTTATGTTTATTGGTATCTCCTTGATTTTTACCATGTAACGGGGTGTGGGGGATGACTTGTTATGACCTTTTTTCAATACCTCTAAAATATACGTGTATTTTTTTTATGTATCATAAGTCTTTTAGTTTTTGTTTTATAGATATACCTCTATAATGATGTTTTTTGATAGGATGATACGAGAACATGGCTAGAGACATGCCACTAGTAGTGGGAAATGGGGCTCCAATACTTCCAGGTGAGAAAAATGGAGATAAGTGCTATGAGAAATATTTTGGGTTTATGAAGTTTGTTTAAAGAGATATACTATGAATTTTAAAGAGTATGTCTGACCTGAAATGGTAGTTTTAGTTCCATATCTCTATGAAATTTACTAGAGAGGGTGGACATGAGGTAGATGACATTAGGATTGAATCAATACGAATGAGACTTGACTACATAGAGACTCCAGCAGAGAAGATATGAAAACTGGATTCTTATATTTTACAAGGTCAAGAGAAGATTTGGTGGGACATGCAGACTTGGGATTTGGAGATTGATAGTATGGAGTGGAAGGATGTTCAAGATACGTTCTTAGATAACTTTTAACATCATATGATCATGTAAGAGAGGGATGCTGAGTTCATGAGTTTAACCATTGGGAGTATGTCTTTGATAGACTATGTTGGTTTCTTTACATATTTTAAGTTCTTTGGTCTTGTTTTTAAAGAAGATGAGGTTATATAGAAAAAATATTTTAGCATCAGATTAAACGTAAGATTAAGTTCCTAGTGAATATAATTCACCTGAAAATGTTTTCTAGAGTGCTGTATTATGCTCTCATATATATGGGGGACCTAATGGAGGATTCTAGTGGAACACATGTGGATACTACTAGATGAACTAGAGGTAAATCTTCGGAGAGTATGAAGTTTCACTCTGTGAATTATTTCATAAGTGATAGAAACATGACTTTAATGGGGGAATGGTCAATTACACAACACCTTAATCATCAACTTTTTCACTGATATGGTAGACGTATTCACTTCCGTATACACTTTCATTAACCAATAGTAGAGTGTCGAGCTTTTGGTTGGATGGGACATATACAAAGGTTCTACTGGAACCCATGAGAAATGGGTAATGATAGTGGATCTAAGAAGAATTATAGTGATGGGAGGGGGTATTTAGCCCCATATTAATCTGGTAGTTGGAGTTTTACAAGCCATGGCGATCGAGGTAGTGGATGTGGTACTTCAAGTAAAGAGCACTTTTATCAGTATAGTGGTGCATCTCAAGGGACTCAGACTGCATCATTGGGAAGATGGGTAGGACAAATTCATGTAGTTATTCTTACACATGTGGATGGAAATCCTGGACCATTCATAGTTATAGGTACTATTTTTGAATCATATATAATTGATAGTGCCTTATTTCATACTGGTGAATCTCATTACTTTATATATGCACAACTTGTGAATGAGTTGAGTTTGGTAGTGGATTTTATGATAGGGGTTATGATGATCAATACACATTTGGGAGTTCGGTTGAGATACATATTCATGTACAAGGGGGTTATCCTGGGTTTGTATATTATCTTTCTCGACGAGATATATAAATACTTGTTATGTTGGGCATTGACATGATTTTTGGTAAGGAATGGTTAGTACCATAATGGTTCCACATAAACATTCCCCACCGGATAGTGATGTTTACGTCTTTCAGGGTGAAAATTATGTTCAGTGTGGATAGTTGGATATCCAGTCAGATCATGCATGGCTAATTCATTGGAAACTAGGGGAGATCACCGCCTAAGATACATGTATATTGTTGGATGATAGAGGTAAGAAGCAGGATGATTTTCAACTTAGTGTATATTAGTTTAAAGTCATGTTTCTTAAATAATTTTCGGGACATAGACCAGATATGTGGTTTTTACAATTGATCTCATTCCTAGAGCTAATCGAGTTTCCACTCCACCTTACAATATGTTTTTAATAGAGATATAAGAGATTAAAACTCTATTGAGAGAGTTTATGGATAAGGGTTCAATCTATCTGGGTATGTCTCATTGGAGTTCTCTTATATTTTTTTAAGAAGGATGATGATACTTATGTGGTGATTACATGATCTTGAATCGGGTGACATTGAACAACTAATATCCTCTTCCATGTATCAACGATATCTTCTACCAGTTGAAAGGATGTTTTGTTTTATCTAAGAACGAATTGAGAACATGGTATAATTATTTTATATTTCAAACATATACATACCATATAGAGTTTTCATAATAATTTATGGCCTTTAATAGTTCATTGTGATGTATTTTAGGCTTCAAGACACTCTGGATGTGTTTATTTCTTGGATGAACCAAATATTCCATCACACTTGTATCAATTTGTTCCAGTGCTTATGAATTATATATTGATGTACTCCAAGACTAATGATGATAATTCCCAATATCTTGAAAACATATTTAGTATACAGAGAGAGAATCAGCTATATGATATTCTATATAAGTATAAATTATGGATTGATTATGTATATTTCATTGTTAACATTATCTTAGATGATGTTGTGTTGGTGGACCTAGAGAAGGTGCAGGTAGATGTTTCTTAGGATAATCCCAAGAATGATTTAAATATTATTAAGTTACTGTGGTTAGAGAGTCTTAATATTTGGTTCATCATTGTCTTTTAATACCTGAAAGAATGCCTTTATGTATTTCTCAATAAGGGAGTTATGTTTGAACGTTGTGGATCATGTGTGATTTCATGGTATATAAGAGTGTCATGATGAGTTTTCTCCAAGGGAAAATCCATTAATGTAAAACTTCTAAAATAACTGTGTCCATCATATTAAATTTTTCATATTTAGTATCTTTGTGTTATAATTATGATATTTTCAAGATTCTTTTTTAATATTAAAAAACTAAATGTTAAAAAAATTATTTTGGAACAATATTCATCCTGGTATTATGTTTTATAGGATATTTGTAGATAAAATAGTTATTATTATAATTTAAGGGGTATTTTTAGAGGATAATATCTTTTAAATATCTAAATATTTACTATTTTTCCCTTAATATGTATCTATATTCAACAAAAATAATTATTTATTATTAAAGAAACATATGAATATAATATTCCATGTCTCAATATAGATGATTTATTCACTAAAATGAAATAATGATAGTCATGAGTGGATCAGATAAGAATATTCTAATCACCTATGCAATGATATAAAATAACATATATGAAGAATTGATTATTTACATATATAAATGTATACACATAAATGTGAAGACTTTAACTCCTATTGAATAATTAAGTGTAATGTTTTATAATAGATATAAAATAAATATCATAGTTTTAAAAGTCAGAAATAAAATTTTAAATAATAAATTTTTAGGCATCGAGATATACCCCAAATTAATTCGTTATTTGTTTCATTTAAGGAAAAATTAATGTAGTTACATATTGGAATAACATTTGAGGAAATATAGTTGATACGAAAATATTATAGAGTCTTAAGAGGTTACTAATATATTCATATAATGAAATGTTTTAATACTTAATGAATGTTTTTTTTCACATGTCTATCATTATGATTATAAAAATATCCTAGTAGAAAATGGGATGTTGTTGAATATGGATGTAATTAATTTTAAAACACTAGAAAATATAATTTTTGGTTATGAAAGAATCATTAACTAAACCACTACGATGGTGGGAAGGATACTAGTGAATAATTTACATTACTAATGTATTCTATATATAAATAGTAGACGTTTATGTTTAAAGAAACAAAACTAGATTATAAATTTAGTTAATGTTTAACGAATCAGGTTGAGGTGTGTTGAGGATTGAATGAATAATATGGTGAGAATGATAGTTCAAAATGAATAAAACTAACATTTTATGTGTCAGAAATAAAAATAATATTATTTATCAAAAAACTAGATGAAAAACATTAGAAAATATTATGCGATAAAAATGTAAAGATAAACGTTAATTCAGTAAACCCTCATAACGTTTATGAGTCATGTTTTTAGAAGAATTTTTTATTTTTTTATATTTAGAGTATGGTAAGTTTTGATACCCTAAAAACCCTCAATAATTTATTTTTGAATGAAATTTTTGTTATAGATTAGTCTTATTGTTTTCCTTTATTTATTTGTGATTTCCATTATTATGTTTTGTTGGAGTTATCTCACAGTTTTCCAGTTGTTGGCAGGTTTGAAGAAGTGGGTTTGATATGCATGGATGGTAGCCAAATATCCTAGAGGCCAAAAATATAACACAAAATCAATATATAATAAATTTAATTATTATATATTAGATGTTTCTTATATATTTCGATACTTTCAAAATCAATCTTAAAAAACCAAGATATACTATAGAAATAATGTTATTTAAAGTTTACTATTATAACAAAGTAATTGGTTTTGTGTGGAATATGAATAAACATATTATGAAGTATATATGGTTTTTTTACTTAAAAATAAATCATCAAAAATATATTTATTATTGATATTTGGGGAACAATGATACATTCTTTTAACATAAAAGAGTAATTTTTCATAAAATAGTTTATTTTTTAATGGAGTTTTTCTTATTATATTAAATTAAAAACATTAGATAAACGATCCATATGAAACAAGTATACTATATATAAAAATTAATGAAATAAAATTATACTAATTATATTTATTTTACATTTAATTAGAACACATTTATTTTATAATTTAAAATATTTTGTTGAAATTAGTATTTATTTTATTTTATGACTAGTTATTATAATTAACTTCTTCTATATTTAAAAATTTTATTTATAAAATTGATATAATATTTTACATTATCATTTTGTAATATTATTAGAATTTAGTTTTTGTATTTTTCTAAAAATATTATTTTTTTAGTGAATAGTAAAAATGTTGATTTTTGAAAAACAAATAACATATCATTTAATTAAATTAGTTAAAATAAAAGACCCATTACAATTTAAATTTAGTCTTAAAATATCATACTTCACCTATAATTATACACAATACAATTAATTAAAAAATAATCGGAATCATATTTTATTTAGGGGTAAGCTCAATTACACATAAAAGCACATTTTATGAACAAAATTTCTCAATTCATTTTATGAATTTATGTAAAAATAAATTTTCTCAGCATGATGAAATTTAATAATGAAAAATTGATTCCATATTTGGAATCATAAGGTTCAAATTTGAAAAATAGTTCCCTATTAGGTTTGGTAATTACAAATAGTAACCTTGTTAAAAATGTTTTCTCCATGGAAATAGTTAAACATATAAACAATGTTCAAACTAGGAGATAAGGGATAAAAATATACATATTTTTTTATTTATTTTCAACAATTTATCTTGAACATAAAATTAAAATATTAAAAAATGTGTCAATTACTTGTGATATTTTTTTATTGTACCCTTTATATTATTCTAAGTAACATATAATTACAGATAAATATCCCTCTTTCATTAAACATCACATATAGATATTAAATGGAATGAAAGAATTTTTTAATTAATATAAAACGTTATTTTGAATCTAAATAATTTTTTGTCACTGAAATTTTATAATATTTTTTATTTATGTTATAATTATATTAAATTATTTTGTAATGTGGACATGGTTCATCTACATGGAATAGAAAACTAAAAGTGAATGACTGTAAAAATATTAAATTAATATTTTTTTTAATTATGTAATTAAATAAATTTTATTAATAATAATAATATATATTTGTTAGTGTAATATATTTTATTTTAAATCAATTGTTTTATTTATGTTTTTAAAGTATGTTTTTTTAATAGTCTAAAAAATGACTTCAATGATGTTTTGTGATGAATTGTATTTTATAAATGATTCCAAATAAAAAAAAAAGAGGAAAATAGAATTAATAAATTGAATAAAATTTCATCCCTGAACTATTATTTAGTTTATTTACATATTATAAGTAAATTTATATCCTTTAATGATTGAAGAATTTGTTACAATGACTAAAGCTAAAATGGGTTAGCTGGGGGGTTAAATCAAAATATATGGTATAAAATTACAGTTAAACCAATAAAAAAATTTATTGGTTGAATGTATTTTCATATTGCTATATCTAATATTATAAATTATAAATAGTTTTTCCACCTATATAACTATGATATTTATAATATTTTAATGACCTTAAACTTTTTATGTACTTTCTTTACCTCTCTGATCGAAGGAAAATCTATCTCTTAACATCATTAATCAATTTTCAGAACATTATTTAGGCCAAGAAATGCATAAATGCATTCTTATATTACCTACCAATGTATTGTAGGGATTTTAATCACTAGAAGGAAAACCATTTAAGTCTTAAGGTGTAACCCAAGAGATGTTTTCTAATGTAGATGATTATCTTTTAACTGAGTTATACTATGTCGGTTTATTATTATTACTCCAATTAATATAATAAATCTTTATTGATATAATAACATAGATATCTAAATTATGAGAAGTTCTATTATTTTCATATAATATCACATTTTTATTTTAATACCATCCAAGTGGAAAATTAATGAATTGTTCCGGCTTGCATACTAACTTCCTTCTCCATGATGCATTGTAATTAATTTTACATCAGTATATTTATTGAATAAATATTATGATCTATTTAAAGTTATAAATGAATTTTTTAAATAATTATAATTCCTAAATTATATTGTTTTTTCTACATTCTAGCATTTTCATCCATATGAAAATGATAATATCATTCGTGCATACATGTAGAGAACCACCGCTATAAAGTGACGTTAATTATTTTTCATTTTGTATTAACATGGATTGTAATAATGTAATATTTTAGAAAATTATATTATAAATCTATTAAAATTAGTATTATTGAAAGACGAAATATTATATACCATCCTTTTTCCCATCCATTGAAAAGGGGAAACTACACTAATGGGTATATACGAACTACAATCTCTATGAATTGATGTAATTAATTTTTCATTAACACCTTATACAGATGATTATAAAAGTGTTTATAATGAATAAATCTTAGTATTATAAAATAATAATTATTATGGTGATTTTGAAATGAAAATTATTATTCAAGGATCAGAACTATCAAACAAAAACATGCTTAAAAAACATACTAGTTTTCAAAAAAATAATGATTTTAATATAATATTTTTAATAAAGTGAAAATTGAAAATTATAATGGAATTTTATAAGTCAATATATATATATATATATGTGTGTGTGTGTGAATATGGTCATTAATGGAATTATAATACATCTATATTTTTATGCATAGGAGGATAGAATGCGTACAATGAATGAAAAGACAAGAGGGAAGGGTTTCTCAGCTCACATTTATTTCCATTAGAAATCTGTCATATTTACTACTTGATTATTTTTTGTGGCGTATATATTTAATTGAATGTATTAAAATATTATAATTTTTAAATAATTTCAATTTAAAATTTCATTTATGGTTCTATATTTAATGATGTTTTTTATTCTGATAATGCATAAGCTGTAAAGGTTTTTTATCTTGATATTACTTTTCCGATACATGTCTCATGTTCTTCACCTATTTGTGATAATGAGGTGTATATACTAACCCTTTTAAAATATTATATCATGTATAATTATTAATTTATTTTATTTACTGTTAAATATATTTTTTCATCAATTTTTTATGATTCAAAACATACCAAAGGTGTACGGGTTTATGTTACAATCCCATTTTGTTTCAATATTTTATATGATAAATATCATTTAAGTGAAATTTTATAGTTCTTATGATATAAAAATAATACATTTTCTTATCCTCTAGTAATTCCAATAATTTCTATGTAATGGTTCCATTTTCCACCCTTTGGTAACTTAAATGATTGAGAAATTGTTTTAGAGAAAAGATTACCCTACTTGCTATTTGGATAATGAACTCATTATTCCATATAAATTCTCTTAAAATAGTTGTATGAAATTTACTTCCCTATATATGATTTTTTTAAAATGGAATTTTCACAACCACTAAAAAAATTTATTTCTTTAGAAAAGTAATTATTTAAAAAATTATTCTTAACAGGTCATGTTTTAAGTTTTATAAATTTTTTGAAATAATGTTCTATTTCATAGTATTTGTCATAAACATATCTTCACACCATCATAAACATTCATTTCTATAATTATTACATTATATTTCCCTAATTTTATTTTCAATGATATTCATTTTTAAATATTCTGGGAATTTTTAGATAAAATTGTATCAAAATAAAGGGAAATTTTTCTCATGTTTTTACAAATTTTCTCAATTATTTTTATCTTTGAAAACATATTTAAGTATTTTTATACCTCACTATGGAAATTATATTACAATTAAATCTACTTAATTCATTAAGATGGATAATTATGATAACAATCTAAAAGTTAATCTATGAAACATGTTTCCTTCCTATAAGTTAATTTTATTATGATGAACTCATTATGAAACTTTTTTCATATGTATATATTATGTTATGATAAATTGATGAAATTTTTATGAACAAAATTTCTTGTCCCTGAATTATTATATAATTAAATAATTAATATTTTTTATTATCCTTTGGAACACATGTACGAATATGATTTTTCACATTGGTATGGATCCTTTAAATTTTAATCTATTTAATTATTTGTGACCTATTATGGATGCCTAATGAGTTAGTAAAGTTATTGTGGGTGTTTGGTTATTTTTTGGGGTTTGGAATCCAAATTTTTTGAAAAATGGTCATATCACACGGTTTGAGTAAACTGTGCGTGGAGGACGCACAATTTTTATATATTGTGTGGGTGTCATGATTTTTCATATTGAGCATTACCGCATGGTTGGTGCACAATTTCCAAAACAATGTGCCCTATCTATATATTATGCCTTTTTCTCTAGGTACACATGCATGGTTTGCACAGAGTTTGGAAAACTATATGGGAAAAACTTATAAAAGATGAATTTTGGGTACTTTTACATTTTTCCCCATAATGAACTAATTAAGCCACACTTTCTACCCTAATCCAATCCCTAGTGATAATAACCTCCATTTATCTCAATTTGGAGATTTTTGAAGGACTAAACTAGGGATCAATATATCTCTTTCTTACAAGATCCATTTGAGATTTTGTTTGTCACGTTGGATATGCAACATTAAGTACTTGAGTTTATTTGAGCCATTCATCATATCTCTTGCTCTTGACCTAGTTACCATGGTGTGAGAGTTTTTAAATTTTCCCACATAATATATTATAATTTGAATTAGAGGATAATACTAGAAGAGGAGAGTCATACGATCCCAATTTAGGTGGTTTATAACTCATCCATCACTTTCATTGATTTTGGGATTATTATGTGGGGCCTGCCGATTTCATCATGTTTTGTTTGTGTTGAGTCAGTATGGTTTTCCTTATGACTTTTACATTCCTTCATATAAGGTAGAGATTGATAAGTCATCAAGGATTCCTTATTACTTGATCATTCCTCTTGTTTTGAAAATCACAAACAACTTATCTTAAGGAAAATTTCATTTTACCCCTATTTTACTTCTATAAGGAAAATTTCCTTCCCAAAAGAAAATATACCCCTACCTTGTTTTCATTGTTCATATCAATATTTTTCTTAAGTATAAAAATATGATTCATATCTAAAACCTCTTAATTGTATAATACTTAGATATGAGGAATTCTATTTTAGGATCTGAATTCATATTATAACTTTTATGAAGTTCTACTCTGAATTCCCTGTTATGAACATCAAGGAAGTTCAACTCTGAATTCTGATTACGGACTTATATAAAGTTCTAACTAAGAAATTTGATGATGAATTATGATTAAGAATTATCATTACAAATTATGTTGAAGAATTATAATTACAAATTCTCATTACAAATTCTGATGATGAATTCTCATTACGAATTCTCATTACGAATTCTCATGATGAATTCTGATTACGAATTCTCATTATGAATTCTGATGATGAATTCTGATTCTGAATTCTCATTAAGAATTCTGATTGTGAATTCTCATTATGAATTCTGATGATGAATTCTTATTATGAATTCTCATTATGAATTCTGATGATGAATTCTAATTTCAAATTCTCATTCAAATTCTGATGATGAATTCAAAATATGAATTCTCATTACGAATTATGATTCTGAATTCTGATTACAAATTATGGATATGAACTTATATGAAGTTCGACTCTGAATTCATCTGCAAAATAGAATCTTAATACCCTTGTATTATAGACTCTGAATTCATTTTCTTGTTAGACTCTGAACTTTAACTTTCATCACTCCAAACTTTCATTTTTCTCCATTCCGAATATCAGTTTTTGTTATGCTTTAACTTGTTCTATTATAAAACGATGTCATTCATTCAGTTATCAACCAACCATTGGTTGAGTGACACGTGTACATGTCCCTATGAAATTCAAGTAAGAATATGACCTTTGGAGGAGGGAGTCGACCATTGGAGTTGTGCCTATAAATAGGAGCTCATTTGAACAACACTTGAAAACATCTTTGATATCTGTGCTTACATGTTGTTTATGTGATTTCTAGAGAGAGAGAGGCTATTATAAACTCTCAAGATTTTTGAAGAAAGTTTGAATGGGTTGTTCAAACTTTACTTCATGCATATTTGCTTCGTGCGACTCCGATTGTTGCTATGTACAATCGAGGGCTTCCGGGGATAGGAAGACAGAGGTGCCGACTACCAGATAGTTGCGGGCTTACGGGGATATCAAGACAGACTCCGATCTTCATATCGAGGGCTTACCCGGGTGTGGGTAAGATATACTTTCTTCCAAGTATAAATCAAGGGGCCTCTTATGCTGGGTTTTTGGATACCCTTATCTTTGGGTTAAAAGAGTTACTGTTTGTTTCTTGTAGTGTTACTACATTATTTTCCGCTGTGCATTTTGTATTGTTAATGAAAGTATAACTTTCTTATACTTATTTACTTGTACTATGATTATATAGGATTCTATATGCTTTAAGATATAATCATAGATGTTTTAAACTTCTGTTAAGTTCCATTTCTGGAAGCACTTTTCCGGAATCAAGCAAGTCTTCAGAACATTGAGGTGTTGTGAATTTTGGTTATGCAAAATTTCGCTAGGGATTTTTTAAAGTATAAAATTCACCACCCCTCTTGTATTTGAGCATCGCATACATATATATTTGATCCTACATTTGGTATTATAGAGTATATCATATTCATATACCAGTAGTTTTTTGAATGTATACATTGTTTTTATAATCATTTGAACCATATGGTTAAGCTCTTTCAAAATATGTGGTTTGTTGTTAGTGATTATTCTAACAACTCTATTCATCCCATTTTAGATTTTCCCTCATAATTTCTATTATAGTGTTTTAACACGTCTATTCCACTATTCTGTTGTGGTTTGTCTTGACCATTCTAAGTGTAATCATTTATATGTAAAATGAATTGTTTTAAATTGTGAAATGAATAATGAGAAGTACCATGTATTCTCACCACTTTTCCCACCTAAGGTAAGTGCTTCAATTTGATAATTAAATGTGAAATGGAAATTGGTAAGTAAAATAATTATATTGCTTGGCCTTTTTAAATGTAATTGTTTAATATCTTACATGTCTGTAGCAACACTTACCCTGTTAATGGATGTTATCTTAGTGAACTTTAATTTTTTTTGAAAATTAAATAAATGGATTAAATGAATAGTGGCAAACTATATGGCCTTGTCATGGTAATGGATTGAATGGATTGTACTTGATGGATTTATAGATTAATCATGGATTGATTAAATACATTCATGATAAATTTCTACTGTGAGACTAATGATAGGTAATGGATTGATCTTTAAGAACTATATGTGACTTCCTCATCAAAATAGGAGTGGCCTGACTCGTGGTCACCTTGGAGCCCCAAGGGAATTCCAAGAGAACTCAAGGACCCCATTCTGAATTCAAGGATACATATTGGTTGGGTTGAGACCCACCTAGAACCTAATACTTGTATAAAATTAGATTCATGGTATCACACCATATTATCTCTCTTGTATCACTAAAAAATTCATTGGATACACTCCGTAGATGCATCATTGACAAGTTGTCACCATTGTTAAATCTCATCGATCACATTCATTCATTGGCCCCTTTTTACCTTAGATGAACACCTCAGACTTGGTGGGCATATAATTTTAGAATGCCTCAAACTATTATCCTTGGATTACACTCTTACCCATAGACAAGAAACAATTATTAATGAGTTGGAGACCCTTGAGTATTATATTTCCTTAGTTATTACAATGGAATTTCATTATGAAATATCATTTTAGGATTCCTTCTTACTTATTGGAACTATAACTATTTATAACATGTGACATATAAAATAATTGGTAATAATCAATTAATGAACATGTTATATGTTTAAACACTAGCTGACGGTTAAAATATGCACTCGATTGTTTGGTAACATTGTAATTCTTTACTTTTTATATTCTTGCATTCACACAGTTAATTTTGTTTTACCTGATCTAGATGTTATAGACACTATTAGTTGTGGAATACTGAGATTTTTCTCACACCCTCTCTAGGAACATTTTGGTACCTGGGTCAGATTTCATGAATTTTGGTGTTGAAAATGGGAATCATAAGGCTTTGAACACTTTATTACGTGATGTTTTAGAAGGAGATTGATAGCATATGGGTGAGCCATAATGAATAATTCTTTGTGTAGTCTTTTGATTTCATTTATAATTTTTTTGTAACATGTTATAACTAATGTCTGGTATCCATGTTTTCCATTTTCTAGTGACATAATTCATCATCATATATTATTCAGGTGGATGTAGTTATTTTTATCCATGTCTAGCAATTACTTTTTCCTATTTTCATTGTTTAGGTATATAGCTTCTACTATTTACCTCGATTTATAATTATTTGTGGTGATACACTCTTGTAATGAGGGAATAACATAACCACAAACACATCCTAGGCCCCCACTACTAGTCACAAGCCTCTAGTTTTTGGGGAGACTCAAATTATTCGTGGAGCCTCGCCAGGATTAGGGCACTTATAATGTGTCATCAGGGTCTAGGAAGATTGTAAGAACCCATTTTCCACCTGGTAATGGATCCTTTAAATTTCGATCTAATTCATTATTTTTCTATTGTAATGGATTTATAATGAGTTAGAGAAGGTATCATGGGTTCCTAGTTCATGTTCAGGGCTCGAAACACATTTTTTTTAAAAATGGCCATGTCATACTATTAGAGTAAACTGTATTGGGAGGATGCATGATTAGTCTAAACTTTGTGTGTGGCATCGTTTTTCTAAAATAGACTTTCCACATGGTCAATGCATGGTTTCCCAAACCTTGTGACCTTACCATGTTGTAAAAACCTTTCTCTGGGTACTCAAGTATGGTTTTTCATGGCTTGTCAAATCATGCAGAAAACCCATACATAGGCTACATTTTTGTAAATTTTAAATTTTTTCCCTTAATAATCTTATTAAGCCTCTCCTTCTTCCCTAATATGACCCCAGTATAATTACCCTTTATTTCTTTAATTTTTGATCTTTTTTGAAGTCCCAAAATATGAATAAAGATATCTTTTTAATCCATGATATGTTCAAGCTCTCATTCGTCATGTTGGATGTGCAATGGTAAGTACTCGATTCCGTTTGATTCATTCTACATCTCTCCAGCACTCAACCTAGTTATGAAGGTGTGAGTAATTTTTAACTTTTTTTAGATCTACACATTCCAAGATGAATTAGGGTCTAATACTAGACTATGGGATTCGTACATGCCTAATGTGGGTGTTCTATAACATATCCCACAAGTTCATTGACTTTGTAATTATTGTGTGGGGAACATCGATTTCATCAGGTGTCATTAGATGAATTTGTACGTCATTTGTATAATCATTATAAATGGGTAGTTAAGATCATTCCCAATTTTTGGTTATCTATTAGTGGTTATTATAAGTAGTTTTTACATCCCATGTTCGATGTTCTTCCATAATTTTTATTTTTGTGTTTTAACACGTTCGAGAAACTGTTCGGGTGTGCCTTTGATTGAACTTTCTAAGGGAAAGCTATTCAATATTAAATTTATTGTTTTAAATTATGAATTTCATAATATTAAGTACCATGTATTCTCATCACTTGACCCACCTATAGTAAGTTATTTAATTTTATAGTTAAATATGAAATGGAAATGGGAAAGTATAATAAGTATTTGACTTGGCCTTTTTAAATGTAATTCAATAATATGTGGCATTTCTGTAGTACCTCTTACTATGTTAATGGATGGTAGTAGAGTGAACATTTATTTTTGGAAATTCCTTTAATGGATTAAATTAATGGATGGATGCTACATGGTCATGTCCCACTAATGGAAGGAATCTCTTGAACCGAATAGATCAATTGATTAATAATGACTTGATTAAATGATTCAATGCTCAATAGTGATGTCATACTAGTGAAAGGTAATGGATTGAAACTTATGAAATATATTTGAAAAAATTATCAAAATAGGAGTGGAATGACTTGATATCTCCTTGGATTCCATAGGTAATTTCTTGAGGAGATGAGGACCCTTTCCAAATTCTAGGATATAATATGCTTAAGTTGAATCCAACCTACAACCCAATCCTTTCCTAAATCTGGATTACAATGATGAAACTATATGATCAATCATGTAGTACTATAGGAATACATGGATACACTTCTTAGATCTAGAATTGACAAGTAGGTGCCATGGTTAGAGCCCACCAGGCCTATTCATTTCTTAGACCCATTTTACCTTGAATGAACTCCATTGTCTCGGAATCCATATTATTGTGGAATTACATGGACTATGCTCCTAGGATTACACTTTTTCTCATATATAGGATATATCCCTTACTAAGTTAGTGATATTTGAGGTCTATCTTAACTAGGAAATTACTTTCGAACATCATTATTAAATATCATTATTGGTTTCCATATTACATCTTGAAATCATCACTATTGCTAACACCTGACGTATTTATAAACTGGTAATAATAAAATAATGAACTAGTTACTTGTTCAATCACCAGATAATGGATGAAGTCGGTACATGGATATTTCGTTACATTGTACTTCATTACTCAATATATGCATTCGTTCACACTATTACATTTCCATTACATGGGCTAGATGTTATAGACACCGTTGGGGTTGGCCCACTGAGATTTATCTCACACACTCTTTGGCCATCGTTTGTTATGAAAGGTATATTATAGGAATTCAAGTGTTCATAAAGGATAAATATGGATTTGCACACTTGAATTTTTCATGATGTATATATTTATTGGATGGCCGCGCTGGAGCTCTAGATGATTGTGATAGTCTTCTGATTTGATTTATACTTTTGTGGAACATGCTATTCCCTCTATCTTCTATCCATGTTTTCTAGTTTCAATGACATGACATATCATTTTTAGTTGTTCTAGTTGATTCATTTATTATTATCCCTATCTATATATTAATTTTTTAGGATATAGTATTTTACTTATATTACATCATTTATTTACATCTATTTATATTTATCTGATGTTCTACACAATAGTAATTATGGAATAGTCTCCCCACATATACACCTTAGTCTCTCACTACTAGTGGACAACCTCTAGCATTTGGGGAGATATAATCAAAATGGAAAATACTGGTTTTAGAGGACATGATCTGAGCATGTTACCTTGACATCACTTGTTCATAAGAGAAGAATATACCTCTCATCGAGTTCTCCTATAATAATAGCTTTTAGTCAATGATTCAGATGGATCCTTTTTAGGCCTTATATGGTAGGTTGATTCATTCAAAATTGTATTGGCTTGAGGTAGGTGTGGAGCCCCACATTGTCTTCATATCATTCAGTAGACTTCAGAGGAGGTTCAGATGATAAATAATAATATGACTACTACTCTGTCTAGACATAATTCTATACCTATCACTGTTGATGACTTCTAGAGTTCAAGATTAGGGATCGTTCTTTCCTTCAAGTATATCCCATGCCTGGGAAGAGATGGTTATAGAAGTAAGGGATGATTTTGATTCATTATGTAGTGTTGTTTGAGATTCTAGAAGGAGTATGGCTTGTAGCATATCAGTTGCTACTATCACATAGCTATCATTTGATTCATGAAATCTTTCATGTTTTAAAAATTCAAGAATATCATGCAGAAGTATCTCATAACTTTGATCCCAAGAAGTTGAGTTATATTCGGATGCTACCTTTGAGGAGTTTCATTTACAAATTATTTACAAGAGTATTAAGGATCTATAATGGTGGTTTATCCCTCTAGTATGGGTTTTATTGATTAATAACGATGTATAGGATGATACATTGGAGCAGAAGTACTAAATTTGTTCCCAGTGGCCACAGTTATTCTTTGATAGTGTTTCACCACCTTTGGGATGTGAACTCTGGGATGAGTTCATTTATGTGGGGAAGATGGTGAGAACCCAATTTCCAATCAGTCATGGATCCTTTAAATTTCTATCAAAATCATTATTTTGGACCTATTATAGATGGATTATGAGTTAAGAAAGGTATCAGGGGTGTTCAGGGATCATTCAGGGAAAGAAACCTAGCATTTTGGGAAAATGGTTTTGTTGCATGGTAAGAGTAAACCATGTGGGTAGGACACATAGATAACTAAACCTTGTGGGTTTCATGATTTTTTCATCTAGATTCCTACAAAAATATTGGAACATGGTTTCCCTAACCATGACACCAAACCATGGGGTGCACCTTTTTCTCTAGTTATCGGCACGCAGTTTGTATACGGGTTGGTAATCCATGCAGTCAAACCATGCATTTTCTAAATTTTGGTTAATTTTACATTTTCCCCCTTAATTACATAATTAACCCCCAATTTATTTCCTAATATGATCCCCAATGGGATTAACGTAACCTTCTCTCATTTTGGATATTTTTGTAGGCCTAACCTAGGGATCAAGGTATCTAATTAATCAGTAATTTTTTCGAGTATCCATTCAACATGTTGGAAGCAAAATGGTTGGTAATCGGGTCTATTTGAGCCATTCTTCATCTCTCTTTATCTCATCCTAGTTATTAAGGTGTGATTTTTTTCTTTTTTCTCAGATAAACTCCATTCCAAGACAAAATAGATCCTAATATTGGACGATTAGAGTCTTATGAGCCTATGGTGGGAGGTCAATAACTTATACTTCTTGTTTTTTTTAAATTTTGGAATTGTCATGTTGGGCCACCGATTTTATATAGTTTCATTTTTTAAATTTATTCTTCATTATTATAATCATAATAACTATATGGTTATTCTATTTCTAAAGATGTGGTTAGTTGTTAGTCATTTGGCCCATAACTCTTTCCATTCCATGTAGGATGTTTTCCCATAATTAACATTTTCAGGATTTTACACGTTTCATCTACCATCCGAGTGTGCCTTGTCCGGAAATTTCTATGGGAAATATTTTCTATATTAAATGGATTGTTTTAATTTCTGAATTTCATACTAGCACATACGTGGTATGATGACCACTTGAACCTTCTAAGTTAAGTATTTTAATTTGAAAATTAAATGTGAAATGAAATATGAAAAGTATACCAAGTATATGACTTGGCCTTTTTAAATATAATTGAATAATAGGTAACTTCTATTTGTAAACCCTTACCATGTTAATGGAAGTTAGAGGAGTGAAACTTGTTTTTTATGAATTCCTTAAATGGATTAAATCAATGATTTCATGATACATGGCCTTGTCACACTAATGAAGACAGGGCATGAACCAAATTGTTTAATGATTAATGATGACTTGCCTAAATGGTTGCATGCTCAATTAGTATTGTCATAATAGTGAAAGGTATTGTGTTGAACATTATGAATTAAATATGGCTACTTTATTAAAATATGAGTTTCCTGACTCGAGATCACCTTGGAATCCGGGGAAATTTCCTTGAGAAGTCGAGGATCCCATTCAAAATTGTTGGATACTACATTCCTAGGTTGATACCCAACTAGAACCCAATCCTTATATAACTTTGGATTCTCGGTATGACACTATAGGATCACTCAAGTTGTATTGCAGGATGCCTTATATATCCTCCTTGGATCCAACATTTACAAGATGGTTCCATAGTGAAAGCCCATCGGACCATGTCAATTTTTATCCACATTTGTACTTGGATAAACTCCATGGAATCGGTCAATGTCTTATTGTGGAATTACATGGACTATGATCCTTCGATTACACTCTTTTTCTATTCCAGGATATAGTCAATACTCAGTTGGTTACCATTTAGTCTTATATTGCCTTGGTTATTACCTTGGAACTTCAATATTAAATATCGTTACAGGTTTCCTTGTTACATCATAGAACCATCACTATTTATATCACATGACTTATTTATATACTACTAATAATAAAACAATAAACCAGTTACTTGTTCAGAAACCAGGAATGGGCTAAAGAAGGTACATGGGTATTTAGTTACATTGTACTACTTTACATTATATATGAAAACATGCACACAATTACATCTCCATTAAACATGCCAAATGTCATAGACTTCATTGGTGGTGTCCCACTGAGATTTATCTCACACCCTTTATGAGAACCATTTTGTACATGGTGAAGATTAAATGAATATAGGTGTTGATAAAGGGAATCAAATGACTTTGAAAATTTAATTTATTTCTATTTATGATGGAGAATATTTGATGATGAAAAAGTTGTAGCTTAAGATCCTAGGGATGGGGTTTTTATTTCCTTTTACCATTGTGGAACATGTTATGTCTATTTTCTTGTATCCATGTTTTTCAGTTTCTAGTGACCTGACATATCAAAATCAGTTATTCAAATTGATTAAAATATTATTATCCTTATGTATCTATTTATTTTTCCTTATTTTATAGTTTATTGTATTGAATTTTACATTTACCTCAAATTATAATTATCTGATGTGATACACTCGAGTAATTAGGGCATAGTTTCCCCATATATACACCCTCGGCCCTCACTTCTAGTCGACAGACTCTGGTGTTTGAGGAGATGCACGTGAGGCCATGTGTCCCACTAGGCTTGGGGAAACTATTATGTGGCATTGGATCTGGGACATCAACACACATATGTATGCATCTAATTATATAATGGGTGGTACTAGACTCATATAACTCTAAAATTCATTTTTTCATGATAGAAATCTCATGAGACAATATATAATTGAATGGGAAGTGAACCCAATTCAGATATGAAAATTTTCAAATATGATACTATAGGTAGTTAACATTGACTAAAGAATTTATGGAATATGGATTGAAGCTATTTCACCATGACAGTCATCTATATGATCCTTGATTCATGAAATTACTATCTATGCTTATTATTGGGCCAATAAATTCCTATAATATGTTCTTATGCTTATGTTACAAAATCCTGATTCATGATTGATTACTGATTATACCTCACACCTATGAATCATGTCTTTTAAAATGTTAGATATTTCTTCCATGAAAATTATATTATGATATATGAAAAATTGTGTAATGAATTTTAAATTTTTGATAAATATCTCAAACCCCTATGATTATATATTTTTGGAATATTTTCATCAATTGATATCTCAAATGTTAAACCTTATAGAGAATCTGAGCACACCCTGATATTATGTTTTAATTTTAACTAGGTTATCAGACATATATAATATAATATTGGTCTCAAAGGGTATCATGTGTGTGGAATATTGTGGAATATTTTCAAGTATTATAATGTAATAATAAAATTCTATTATAATGGAAAAAATTCCCATTTTAGGAGAACCACATTGGGTTTTTTACATAAACGGTTATTCTATATTATATAAAAATAAAAATATATAAGGTATTTATAAAATCTCATATTTTTAAATGTATTATTTTTAGAAATTATATGCAATTATTTCGAGACTAGGTTGTGAGACTACGTATGATTTTGATGCCCAATTTTCCAAGAACAATTGCTTGAAAATATAAATATTTTAATATCACGTGTGCATAGTTGTCCTTAAAAAGTGGAATAATTCTTAAAGGGGTTATTATATTAGAAATAGGAGGGAACTATTGAGATCAAAGTCGTGACATTACCCTATATGTGAAAAAAACTTTTGCGAGCATGGGTATTCTGTACAAAAAAGGCAAAGAGGGAGAAGCTATAAATAAATATTTTTATAAAAACTATTTTTCATGTAGTGACCTTTATTCTTATTTAACCCCTTTCAATAATTTATGGTAATCACCATAAACTTATAATTACTCTGATACATGGATAAATAACTCTCTCGAACAAATGATGACAGATTTTGGATCGAGAATCAATGTGCAACTATTCGAAGGAACCTCACCATCGACGATGAAACAATGATATTTCTTTGCTAGTGATTGATTTAAATCAATATAGGGTGTTTATTTATTTTTTAATTTTCTCCATTCTAGATTTCAATGACAAACATGGGTCGATCTATGAATAGGTTGATCTTCGGTTAGATAGTTATTATAGGATTAGATTTTATCTTCAGATTATCAGAAGATTTACATTAATTATTATTTTTTAACTTATAATTTAAAGGGATTGACGCCAACGTGAAAAAAATAATTTTTGTTCTTCATGGTGTTATTATTCAATTCCCTCCCCCATTCTTTATGTTCTTCGTTATTGAACCCCTGTGGTCATGGTTCCACTTATCGGGCATTTTCGAATGGGATCAGACTTTCGAATTAGAGGAAAACCACCAATATAGGATGAATGTATGTATATCAGGGCCAAAAGATCCTAGATCTATGACCATTTTCAATTTCGGGCATTAGAGGTGGCTTGGTGGTCCATATAAGGGAAAACTGATGAGAGTCCAGTGCGGTGGGGTGGTGATGCGAGGTGGTGACCGACGGCAGCGACTGTATCAGTGATTACGGTTGATAGGAGCCACAATGGCATGTCATTGGACATGAAATACATCTACGTGAAGTGGTAGTGGGCTATTTTATATGTCGAGGCCACATGATCGGGTGATGGTGGCCATGTGGGATGTGGCTGGAGACCATGTGCCCTGAACCCAATAGGTTTGGTCGGCCCAATGGACTTTTTCATATCTAGGTTAGACCTTAGGTCGATCCAGGGTGGTCACATATTTGACCATAGTAGTTGACCTCTAATGTAGCTCAAGAAACCTCCATGTGGAAAAACACCATGGTCAGTGGACCGACTATGTGGTCTGTCCACGAGTCTAGTGACCCCCATTGAAACTTCAAACCTCTTTAACTTTCAGATGAATCATTTATTTTAATCTCTGTCTACAATGGTGGTTCCCTAGCGACAAGAAAGCAGTTTTGACGATAAGTGGTGAATTTTTAGTTCGGACCAGTATAGGTTGAGAGAGTTTACCTTGTTCATTTCTTCAAGGGATCAGTATGGTATTATGACCACATAACTGGATTATAATACCCTCTAGACATTGAGTCCCAGATAAAGACAAGAATCTATCTTCATGACTAGATTCAGATCCTCTATCACACATTGTGTAGTTTTTTGGAATCGATGTAACCTCCAAGATTAAGGTGTTGGTACTCCATAATGTGGGCCACATTAGTAGGGTTACTAGTATACCCTTTGTTATTTGGTTGGATCGCCTAAATTGTAAATTGATTCATATTGGGTTAGTGGTATTCTTCTAGGTATTGGTATGGATCCCCTCTATGTATATCATAATATTCCTTGTCTAATAATTTCTCATTTGGGTAGGGTCCAAATGATCTAGACCTATTCGTGAGTATCTTTAATGATATCATGGATCTAGGAGTGAGTTATCCCTGAATGAGCATGCTTCAAGAATAATATTGTGGTTATTTATTGGTTATGAATTACTATTATACATTGTGTCTTGGATTGAGTATAACTTGGTATTCTTGCTACATGAGATGTAGAAATATACATGTTTGGAACTAACTGTACTTTCCTTCGTGGTTTTGGTGTCTCCTACTAGGAATTTTTACACTCACCCTTGCATGGGATTTTCCCAAACATGTCATGTCTTGTGGAGAGGATCGACCATTTGACGAAGTCCTAGGTGGACCCAGACTAGCTGGTGGATAGAGAGGCCATACAGGCAAGGTTTGGTCCTGCCATCTAGATAGTTGTCCCAATACCTCTTTACTTACATGTTGGACTTATGGTTACAAACTCTTTTTGGTGGGATTTTTATCCCTATTTACTTTTTGTTGCAATCACTATTTCACTATAGTTGTGGGATATATAGTGGATTGCATTATTTTTCTACCTAGTGTTTTACATATCATAATTTTTTGTTGGTATATGAGTGCCTGAAAACAGGTTCATCAGGATAATGCCTACCATTTGTGGGATATGCCTAATCAGTGCTAGTCACCATCCCATACTATATTAGAGGCGGTCTTAGGGTAGTCACTTATCGAGCCCATCTAGGATGGGTCTTGATAGAGTGGTATTATAGGATGTCAGTTCTAACATAGGACCCGGAGTATGTGAGGTTGGTTTGGTGTGTCAAGACCCGACCCAACGTGGCTCGAGCCGCGACTCCCTAAGCCCGCCTCCAATAGGCCAGGGGCTGGCGACCAGCGCCGAGTAGGCTATCACACACATGGGAGGCATTAGCCTAAGGTACCTGTACACACGCACCCACAAACACGTCCATGCAATAGTGCAGAGATATAGAAAACTGAAAAGGAAAAGCATGCATACAATCTATCCCAAACCAGAGTGCAACAGAAAAAGTACAAAAGGGAAAAACGTGGCCCACCAAAAGGAAACTACAAAGCGCGTCCAACCTGCTCTGAAGAAGGGGAACGCTGCCACAAACACCTACCGGAAATCTCCTCAGCACATCTCTGGTAAACACCCCGGTCAAACGCGCTCACTAAGCTCTTCCTACTCTGGGTCCTCCTGGGATTCCGTCGAAAGGCATGTGGTCTGCACAAGACACAAACATGTGCGGGAAAAGCCCGTGTAGGGGTGAGTATAAACATACTCAGTAGGCACCCCAAAAACCCAAAACCAAAGAGAGAAACTAAAAGGCAACAGTCCGCTCATCCCAGCCAGAGGGAACCCAGACGAGAGAGAAACTCTATCTCGTGACCATCCTCGGATAAACAAAACTAGTCAGATCATCTCAGGTGTATGCCCATACATACACCTTGAACAAACCAGATATACCCAACTCACGCACCAAGCCACAAGAGGTACTGACCTCATCACCAGCAACTATCCACAACCCGAATAGTAAACCACATGATCACAGTCATCACAGATGACACTCATCCGAGAGATACACTCTATCGGGTTTCTCTCAAACCTCTCAGACGCTCACCCGAGAGATCATGCTCGTCAGAAAACATCACTGAGGAAACCTCGCAGAAACAACATAACCACAAAACTCCTCAGATAGGGGATCACTCCTAGGGTCTGCTAGGGGATACCAGAACCCTCTCCGGTATACAAAGCTCACAGATAGGGGATCACTCCCAGGGTCCGCTGGGGGATACCACAACCCGATCTGGCATACGTAGTTCTCACAAATAGGGGATCACACCCAGGATCTGCTGGGGGATACCACAACCCGATCTGGTGCTGGACAGAAGCACATCACTCAGATAGTGGATCATCACCCATATAAATGTGGTCAAGACAATACCGGAACCCTATCTGGTATAACGCGCGATGTAGGGGATCAAACCGATGATGCCGCAACCCTACCGAAACCACGCGCTGATTAGGGGATCGCATAACCAATGATACCGCAACCCTACCAACACCAAACACTGAGCAGGGGATCGTATAACCACCGACACTACAACCCTACTATAAACCTCATACTGAGTAGGGGATCGTATACCCGGCGATGCCATAACCCTACTGAAACCACGTGATGATTAGGGGATCGTGTAACCAACGATACTGCAACCCTACTATAAACCTGATGCTGAGCAGGGGATCATATACCCGATGATTCCACAACCCTAATAAGCATGACCCACTGCGTAGGGTATCATAATCCCGATGATGCCAAAAACCCTACGGGGTTAACCTGCTAGATAGGGGTTCGCCACCCGTGAATAAGCGGTCACAGCGATACCAAGAACCCGATCTAGGGAGAAGATGCTAGAGGATCCCGCACCGGGCCCACCAGAGGGATGCCACAACTCTAACAGTTTAAACATCCCATCGAGAGGATCACAAACCTATACGGACATTGTGATGCCACACGAACCCTTGTGGGAACGAACCAAGGGAGTACCCTCAACCACTGCTGGTCCAAAACGTCGCTAACCCGAGCGACCCGCAACAACGCCACACTGCGCACCTCTAAGGCCAATACTGAGGCCACCACCGCGATCTACGCGGAAAACATGCAGGATAGGATGGTTACTCACCCGAAATAGAGCACCGATGAAAAAGGCACTATTCACTGTAGCTAGCTTGTGCGGGGCCCACACAATAATCCTGAAACCCATCGAGCAGATCATACCACGGTGATCCCCTCGGAAAAACAGGCAGAAACAACTACTCGCTCGTCCGAAATGGACACCCGGTGAAGAAGACATTATTCACTGAAGGCTAGCCTGGGTGGGGCCCACGCCTCAAACCCGAAACACATCGAACGGATCGCACCATTGCAATCCTCTCATAAAAACACACAGGATCGACTAATCATCCGCAAAAATCGGACTCCCGGTGCGAAAGCTGCGTTTCTCAGCAAATGCCAAACCCGGCCTCGTGGGGCCCACACCCCAAACTCGGTCCCAACACCCGGAAACCCTCAAGAAAAGTCTTCCAAATCATCAGTGTTTCAACACCACTGACGGCGCGTCAATCAGACTCTCCGGGTTGAAAATACAACGGCCCGAAGTCGAATAATAATAAAATATCATTACTTTATTCTACATTTCAAGCTCTCGGGCCAAGATCCCGAACCCTTACACCTTAGAACCTACACCGGAGGGTTCGCCTCATCTTCAGGGTCACGTCACTGCAAACGGAACGTGAATCCGTCTCCCGGATTGCAAGATACGGGGGTTTAAAGAACTCCCGGAAAAACCTGGCCGGACCACCGTCTGCCTCGCCGGAAACCACTGCCCCGCCGCCGGATTCCGCCACGCCGATGCCGGATTACGCCGCACCGCCGCCGCCGCCCTGGCCACCACCCCTCGTCGCCGGAAAACCGAGTTTTCACTGGAAAACTTCCGGGAGCCACTGGGAGCACCCCGGTGCTCCAAATTCAGATCCGAAACATGTTTCGGAAAGCTCGGTACCCGAACTATACAACCCATATAAAAATTTGAAGGAAAACAACACAAAAACGGGATTTGGGATTTTAGAACTCAAACCGCCTACCTCACGGGCGAAAGGCAGACTTTCTGCCTTAGATCCGCGCTCCAGAGCTTCCGATGCACGCTCCTGGAACGTCCGCCGTCGAAATCCGAGCTCGTGGGTGCTTCGTTTGTTCGATTCGGTGGAGCGGCGGTGAAGAACGGCGAGGAACGTCGAGAGAAACGATAAGGGGAGGGGGGGCGCTGATATTTATATCAGCCGCCCGCCGGCGCCAAACCCGCCTCGGACCCGACGCCCGATGCGAACACAGGTAAGGTCACCACTAGGGTAAACGCGTCATTCTGAACGCAACGACGGACTCAGATTTTCCATCCGAGACTCCATTCATATGTTCATCGAGCCGACGCTCGAAAACTAACTTTTCCACTTATTTACAAAAACGCCCCTAGTGGCGTTTCTCACCACAGGCTCGTGCCCACAATGTTTACACCTCACCTAGGGTAAATGGCACGTTCCGGGCGCAACTATGCACTCGGATTCCAGTTCTAAGATACCGTTTATGAGATATAACACCCCCTCCACGTTCATATTAAAACAAAACTTAATATTTTTATAAAACTAATTCCGGGAACCCCAGGCCTCGGAATCGCACACCGTCTTCGTGCCTAGCTCTGGAATTCTTCGTAAAATATTACAAAGTCTGATAGGGTCAAAATCCGAGTCGCTACATCCTCCCCCTCTAAGAGCTTTTCATCCTAGAAAATCCTTAAGCTCAAATGAAGCGACTAGACTCCCAACTGGGTCCCACGCCAGCGAGATCACCAACAAACACCCCATGCCCAAACACAAAAGTCAGAGGGAATCATTCACCACACCTCAACACTATCAGATTTGGGTGGAACTAACTCGCCCTCATGGTTTTAACCACATCACAAAAATGTGTCTCGGTGGGGGAAGGATATCTCTTTTTACGCATTCGAAGCACACCAAAAAACACCCACTCAGGTTCTTACCAACACCGCCGAACAAAACTCAAGCAAGCAAATAAAAGGAAAGGTACAGATAAATGGTGTCTATCAAACTACTTTAGAAAGTAGAATGGACACAAGGCGTACCTCTATCCATCCACGGAGCCTTTGGGTCAATAGCCTCCAGGGTATGTAGTTGTCCACGCCCTCGGCTACCAGCTCCCTGAGCTTGGCGTGGACCACCTGGGGGTGGGGGTGGTGGAAACTGGTACCGCCTACCACCTCCTTCTGTTGCACCCGCTCTGCCGCCACGTCCGCCGCCCTACGGACCTCCTTGCTCGAGACGCTGCCTCTTCCAAGGAGGTCCATCATCCGGCTCCCTCTCAGCAGCACGACAGGTCAGACAATCTCTAGCAAGAAGTCCCCAACCGTCGCAAGCATAAAACAGCCTCTCCTGCGGATAACCAAAACTGGCCTGTGAGCCCTAAGCCTCAGATCCTCCATCCTGGGGCTACCTCCTGAAACTTCAGCCACGTCCATACCCCTGAGCCTGTTGTCGGCTAACATATGTAGACGTCTCAGCTTTCACGTGCCCAACACTTACAGGGGGAAACTGCTCAGCCAGAAATCTCTACACCACTAACACTCACTCCAACACTCCAGCATAGGTGGGAAGGCACAAGGAAACCACACCTGCTCGGATGTCCCTGCGTAAGCCCTGGTCAAAAGTACAATCCCTAAAGAATGGGTCTCGAACCATATACCAGGAGTAGCGCGACAGGTCCGTAAACCTCACCAAGTACTCCGACACAGTCAGGCCCTCCTGCTGAAGCTGTAGAAGATCCTGAATCTGCATTGACCTTAGCATCACTGGATAGAACTCCTCCCTGAAGAGCTGCTCAAACTCTGCCAACGTGAGCGTCTCCTCGTCATGGGACTACATCACCAAACTCCACCATCACCCGGCTGAACCATGCAGAAGGGTCGCCGCTAGAACCACCATCTGATCAGGAGGTGTCCTCACTAGGTGGAATACTCGGGTGATTGCCTCAATCTAGTCATCAGCTTCCTGGGAGTCTGGATCACCCCAAAACCTCAGAGGTCGCTACCTCTGGAACTCGTGCAGTGCACTCAGCCTGTATGCAACCTCGTCTTGCACTACCGGGACAACCAGCTGCTCGACAGGTGGTGGATCAACTGGTGGACCACCTGGAGGTCCAGCCTCAGAACCTGCGCCCTGGTCCACAGCCTCTACATGGGGCGGGTCGTCGACACAATCCTATTGTGGAACCCTCGCTAGCTGTCGCCATGGAGGCATCCTGAAACACATTCAAGACGCAACACAGATAAAGAGTATATCTAGAGAGCTGACTCAAGAAGGACAAGGAAAACCCAAAAACCCAGTCCTATATGATGCATGTACCGTTATGTCCCTGCGACCAGTGTACAAATGTCCCGAGTCGAAAGGCAGGTTATTAGAGTCCTGGTGTATGGATACGTCGGCCGCCACACCAACACTGGAGTCCCTGGCCTGAAATCCGATCTTGAAACACCCTAGAACTGCCGCTATGCAACCCAAACCAAACTCATAGCTGGACCAGCTACGCTCTAAGATCCCAAAGGTGGAACCTCCTCTGATACCACTCGGTCACGACCCGACCCAACGGGGCTCAAGCCGCGACTCCCCAAGCCCGCCTCCAATAGTCCAGGGGCTGGCAACCAGCGCCGAGTAGGCTATCACACACATGAGAGGAATTAGCCTAAGGTACCTGTGCACACGCACCCACAAACATCTCCATGAAAAAGTGCAGAGATATAGAATACTGAAAATGAAAATGATGCATTAAATCTACCCCAAACCAGAGTGCAACAACAAAAGTAAAAAAGGGAAAAATAGGGCCCACCAAGAGGAAACTACAAAGCGCATCCAACCTGCTCTGAAGAAGGGGAACGCTGCCACAAACACCCACTGGAAAGCTCCTCGGAAGAGCTCCGATAAACACCCCCATCAAACACACTCACTTAGATCCGCCTACTCCGGGTCCTCCTGGGACTCCGTCAAAAGGTCTGTGGTCGGCACAAGACTCAAACATGTGCGGGAAAAGCCCGTGTAGGGGTGAGTATAAACATACTCAGTAGGCACCCCAAAAACCAAAAACCAAAGAGAGAAAATGAAAGGCAACTGTCTGCTCATCCCAGCTAGAGGGAACCCAGATGAGAGAGAAAATATATCTCGTGACCATCCTCGGCTAAACACAACTAGTCAGCTCAGCTCAGGTGTATTCCCATACATACACCTTGAACAAACCAGATATACCCAGCTCACGCACCAAGCCACAAGGGGTACCGACCTCATCACCAGCAATTATCCACAACTGGAAGAGTACACCACACGATCACTGTCATCCCAGATGACACTCATCCGAGAGATACACTCCATCGGGTTTCTCTCAAACCTCTCAGAAACTCACCCGAGAGATCATGCTCGTCGGATAGCATCACTGAGAAAACCTTTCTGAAACAACATAACCACCAAACTACTAGGATAGGGGATCGCTCCTAGGGTCTCCTAAGGGATACCAGAACCCACTCCGGTATACGAAGCTCACAGATAGGGGATCACTCCCAGGGTCCGCTGGGGGATACCACGACCTGATCTAGAATACGTAGTTCTCACAAATAGGAGATCACACCCAGGATCCGATGGGGGATACCACAACCCTATCTGGTGCTCGATAGAAGCACATCACTCAGATAGAAGATCATTACCCATATAAAGGTGGTCACGACGATACCAGAACCCTATCTGCTATAACTCGCGATGTAGGGGATCAAACCGATGATGCCGCAACCCTACCGAAACCACGCGCTGAGTAGGGGATCGCATAAACAACGATACCACAACCCTATCGACGCAAAGCGCTGAGTAGGGGATCGTATAACCAACGATACCGCAACCCTACTATAAACCTCACGCTGAGTAGGGGATCGTATACCCGACGATGCCTCAACCCTACTGAAACCAAATGCTGAGTAGGGGATCGTGTAACCAACGATACTAAAACCCTACTATAAACCTGATGCTGAGCAGGGAATCGTATACCCGACGATGCCACAACCCTACTGAGCACGACCCACTGCATAGGGGATCATATTCCTGATGATGCCACAGACCCTACGGGGTTAACCTGCTAGATATAGGATCACCGCCCGTGAATAAGCAGTCACAGCGATTCCAAGAACCCGATCTAGGGAGAAGATGCTAGAGGATCCCGCTCCGGGCCCACCAGAGGGATGCCACAACTCTAACAGTTTAAACATCCCATCGAGAGGATCACAAACCTATACGAAGGTTGTGATGCCACACGAAACCTCATGGGAACGAACCAAGGGAGTACCCTCAACCACTGCTGCTCCAAAACGTCGCTAACCCGAGTGACCCGCAACAACGCCACATTGCGCACCTCCAAGGCCAATACTGAGGCCACCACTACGATCTGTATGGAAAAACACGCAGGATAGGCTGCTTACTCACCCGAAACGAAGCACCGGTGAAAAAGGCACTATTCACTGTAGCTAGCTTGTGCGGGGCCCACACAACGATCCTGAAACCCATCGAGCGGATCATACCATGGCGACACCCTCGGAAAAACAAGCGGAAACGACTACTCGCTCATCCGAAACGGACACGCTGTGAAAAAGGTACTATTCACCGAAGGCCAGCCCGGGCGGGGCCCACACCTCGATCCCGAAACACATCGAATGGATTGCACTATTGCGATCCTCTCGAAAAAATGCACAAGATCGACTAATCATCCGCCAAAATCGGACTCCTGGTGCGAAAGCTGCGTTTCTCCGCAAACGTCAAACCCGGCCTCATGGGGCCTGCACCCCAAACTAAGTCCCAACACCCGAAAACCCTCAAGAAAATTCCACCATATCATCAGGGTCTCAACGCCACTGAAGGCACGTCAATCGGACTCTCCGGGTAGAAGATGCAACGACCCGAAGTCGAATAATAATAAAATATCATTACTTTGTTCGACATTTCAAGATCTCGGGCCACGATCCCAAACCCTTAAACACTCCAACCCACACCAGAGGGTTCGCCTCGTCGTCAGAGTCACATCGCCGCAAACGGTACCCGAATCCGACTCCCGGATTGCAAGATACGGTGGTTTAAAGAACCCCCAGAAAAACCTGGCTGGACCACCGTCTGCCACGCCGAAAACTACCGTGTCGCCGCCGGATTTCGCCGCGCCGTCGCCAGATTCCGCCGCACTGCCGCCGTGCCATCGCCAGATTCCGCCGCACCACCGCCGCACCGTCTCCGGATTCGGACAAGGCCGCCGCCCCTCGTCCCCGGAAAATCGGGTTTTCGTCGGAAAACTTCCGGGAGCCACCGGGAGCACTCCGGTTTTCCAAATTCAGATCCGAAACATGTTTCGGAAAGCTCGGGACCCGAAATATACAACCCTTATAAAAATTTGAAGGAAAATGACACAAAAACGGGATCTGGGATTTTATAACTCAAACCGTCTACCTCCCGGGCGAAACGCTGATGTCCTGCCTTAGATCCGTGCTCCAGAGCTTCGGCTGCACGCTCCTGGAATGTCCGCCGTCGAAATCCAAGCTCTTGGACGCTTCGTTTTCTCGATTCGGCGGAGCGGCGGTGAAGAACGGTGAAGAACGTTGAGAGGAACGATAAAGGGGGGGGGGGCGCTGATATTTATATCTGCTGCCCGCCGGTGCTAAACCCGCCTCGGACCCGACGCCCGATGCGAACACAGGTAAGGTCACCCCCTAGGGTAAACGCGACGTTCTGAACGCAACGGCGGACAAAGATTTTCCATCCGAGACTCCGTTCAGAAGTTATTCGAGCAGATGCTCGAAAACTAACTTTTCCACTTATTTACGAAAATGCCCATGGTGGCGTTTCTCACCGCAGGCCCGCGCCCGCAATGTTTACACCTCGACTAGGGTAAACGGCACGTTCCGGACGCAACCGTGCCCTCAGATTCCTGTTATGAGCTACTGTTTAGGAGAAATTACACCCCCACCACGTGCATAGTAAAAAATACTTAATATTTTTATAAAATTAATTCCAGGCACCCTGGGCCTCGGAATCGCACGCCGTCTTCGCACTTAGCTCTGGAATTCTTCGTAAAAATATTCCAAAGTCTGACCGGGCCAAAATCTAAGTCACTACATGGGGAAAAAATGTTAAGTGTTTCGAGTTTAGATTTCAGGTCAGGGACTCTAGTGTTAGTTCAGTGATCGACATATCCATACACTAGGACCCTGATTACATGATTTTTGACTTGGTACATGAAAACAGTCGTTGCAGAAAATTTGTTTGGAACATGCATCATTTAATAATGGTTGTGTTTTAATATCCTTATTGAGTCAGCTCTATATATATTTTTTATAGATCATGGTACATATTATTTTATTTTATGATTCTTGCATGTATATAACCATATATGATTCCTCTACCTGATCACGAAGATGATCTGCCTATTCACAAGGCATCAGAATAGGGACATGTACCCGAGATAGAACCTCTGGGTGGTTTTCCTACTATAACACCACCCATCAAACAGAAGCTACTTCCAGAACTACCAGATGAGGATTCACGTAGGCTAAGTGTGTTGCATGAGTTTTAGAGGCTGAAACCATTCATGTTTTATGGTGAGCCAAACCCCCAGTTGGATATGAATTGGCTAGAAGTAGTCACTCACTCTTTCCAGCCTGTGAGGACGTTTTTCAACAAGATGGAAGTCATCCTCATGCGTATTCTTCAATGATTCATAGGGAAATGGTGGATCTCATTAATCCAGACACATTAAGAGATTGCACTTTCATGGAAAAACATAGATCATCTCTTCATGGATGAGTTCTTTCCACCCTCATTGAGATATGTATGGATATATAAGATTCTTCATTCGCATAAAGGTAGTATGACCATGGAAGAGTATCCAGTGGGGTTTACTGATCATTCGTGCTACTGCATGGACATCTTGTGAGAACAGTTCATCAAGGCTCAGACCATTGAGCAGGGTTTACACCAGGGAATTAGGGAATCAATGGTATCCCTTAGCAATACTACCTATGATGGGGTAATTACGAGATCCTTACTTATAGAGAGTATTCTAAAGGATAAAAACTAGTTAGTGGTATCTAGCAGTGGGAACCTAATATATAAGGCCTCATGATCATGTATATGATGGATGTTTTAGGGATTTAGGTGGGTCACATGCTTCAAGGGACAATCCCACGACTCCGGGCCAGTGATTTAGGTCTCCTAGGATGGATCAAATAATCCAAGTTACAGATAGTGTTACACATGTGGTGGTTAGCGATATCTGGCATGATATTTCCCATCCCGTCATACTTCTAATTGAGATACGGTTGAGGGGTCACTAAGGCAGAGGTAGGGATAGGAGAAGAGTGGTTCGTATGGTAGCAGACATGGCAGAGGAGAAGTTTGGGTTGTAGTAGGTGGTCAAAGGCATGACCTATTACCACCACCACCCCCAGGTGTTCTATGCCATGCTCAGGGAGCCGGAAGGAAATGGAACATGAAATTTGCATGCAATGGAGTCTTATGACCCTAGAACTCAAGGGATAATTTGTGGTTTGACTTATTTCATTTCCACATTAGCTTCAATTTTTATAAATAAAATTCAAGTCATTCCTTTATTCCATGAACCTTTTTGATGACTCTAAGATTGTGGTTGAACCATTGAATCGATCATTCTGTATAGATACTCCCACATTAGAATATTTTAGGATCACACACTAGTGCTGAAAATGTTACTAAACTATTGGAGGTGAGATTTTCAGCTAGGATCTCTTGGTAGTACCATTGAGGCCTTACGATGTAATTTTTAGTATGAACATGTTATACATAGTTCTTGTTCAAATTGACTATTTTAGGCGCACAGTGCAGTGTGACTATGATGATGGAACCAAGTTATCATTTTTTGGTGAAATAGGAACACATGTAGTGTAAGATGGATTGAAACATGGGAGGGTGTATCCAATTACATATCAGTTGGATAGCGTCATCATCAATGCAATGGATTACATGAGTCTTATGTTTCCTACAGTGGTGGTGGAGTATGAGGACATTTTTCCTAAGGATGTTCCCAATTTACCTCCCCGATGGGAGATGGAATTCAACATTGGTCTACATCATGTGACAACTCCAATATCTACATATTTATATTATATGACTCCCACAATGAATTTGGAGCTGAGGGTGCCGTTACAGGATTTTTAGTAGTAGGGGCTCGTCAGACCCAGTGCTTCACCATGGGAATCCCCAAAACAAATTCATTAAGGCAGACATGTGGTTGAGGATATGATTAGATTCACGATGCTTGATCTATGTGACCATGAAGAAAAAGTATCCACTACCGAGTAACAATGATCACATTGACTGGTTTAAAGGGTTGTGGTGGTTCTCAATGTTTGACCTTAGATCAGGCTATCACCAATTGCGAGTATGATATGAAGATATACTGATGAAGACCTTCCAAAGTCATTACGATCACTATGAGAACTTAGTGATGTTGTTTGGTATAATGAATTTTCAAATAGTGTTCATGGGACTCATGAACCAGATCCTTTATCCATATTTAGACCGGTTTGTAGTGGTATTCATCAATGACATCCTAGTGTACTCGGCATCCAAGGAGGAGCATGAGCGACACATGAGGATGGTCATGGACACACTCTAAGTGAATCATCATACTAGGAATTTCTTGAAGTGTTAGTTATAGATATAAGTGGACAATTATTTGGGGAACATCATCTTGGAGGTTGGAGTTGTAGTGGATCAAGTAAAGGATTAGGCAGTTCTTTCTTGAGAGCCACCAAAGAGTGCTATTAAGGTACAAATTTTCATTGGATTGGAATGGTACTATTCGAGGTTTGTGACTAAATTCGCAAGAGTAGTATCACCCTTGATGTCCTTGACATGAAAGGGATATCCTTTAATGTGGATAGAGAAGTACAATCAGTGATTTTAGTAGCTGAGGCAGAGGTTAAAATGAGCTCCCATCCAGATGTTACCAAAAGAAGCAGTTGGGTAAGTGGTATTCTATGATACATCAGGGACAAGTCTTGTTTGTGTCCTAATGTAGGAGAAAGTGGTGATTGCCTATGGTTCACACTAGTTCATACCACATGAGAAGAACTATGTGACCCATGATCTTGAGCTATAAACAGTAGTCTTCACATTGAATATGTGGTCATACTACATGATGGGAAAGAAATTTTTCATTTAATATGGTCACAAGATTCTAAAGTATATCTTATCTCATAAGGATCTAAACATCAGATGTAGGTGATGGTAGAGTTCCTCTAGGACTATGAATTTAACATTGTCAATACTCCTAGTAAGGTGAATGTGGGGGAAGATTCCCTCTGTATGAGATCAATCATGAAGTCAAAAAATTAGGTGTCATAGAAATTGGCAACATTATAGATATCAATTATGGATGGAGATAGAGAAGTTTATTTCAAATCGATGGATGTAACCCCTCCACTCTCATAGTGAGTCAGGGATGAAAAAATTGGGGATACTTACTACGAGACCCTAAATTCTTAGTTTTCAATAAGTAATTATACTGAGGGTTATTAAAAAGATGAAGAGAATGTTGTTCTTTTCATAGGGTGAACAGTTTCACATGTTTAATTGTGGGAGTAGGTTCTATGGGAGTTCCATAAATCCCCTTTGGCGGTTCATCTAGGTGTGGAAAAGATGTATTAGGACCTATGACATTAGGTTTGGTGGTTAGGCATAAAGATGGGAGTTGTATAGTTTTCCTCTCGATTCCTCACTTGTCAGCAGGTGAAGATGGAGAAACAGGTCCCATTGGGTTTAGCAGAACCCCTTGAGGTGATTGAATGTAAGTGGGATGGGATATTGATGTACTTCATAATGGTTTAATCACGTATGTACATGGGAAATTGTTCTATCTTGGTGATTATTAACTAACACACCATGTCGGCCAACTTCCTAAATATCCGAGAGTAAAGTTTATTAGAGATCATGGGAAGCCTATATGTAAAGGAGATAGTACCACTCCATGGGGTTCAATTGATGAGTGTTTCATATACGAATGAATGTTATATTATTTCCATAGTATATAGGATAAGATACTGATGGTGGAGTTTTCATACAACCATAGATATCACTTCACCATTGGTATGACACTACTCGAGGCCTTATACGGGTGATCATACAGGTCACCGCTTCACTAGAATGTCCTTGGTTATTAAGCACCCATGGGTTGGGATTTTGTGTGGGAAACTATAGAGAAGGTTTTGATCATCTAGGAGAAGATGAATATTGCACGGAGCCATCATGATTCCAATGGTTTGTAGGTAACATAGGCCTTTGGAGTTTGTGGAAGGAGACAATGTACTCCTTCAGGGTTCACCTCGATGTGGATTATAGAGATTTGTCCCAGATGAAAAGCTATATCTATGGATTGTTGGTCCTTTTATGATATTGTGTAGAGTGAGTGGTGTGACATACCACTTGGATCTACCACCATAGTTATATTGGGTACACAATGTATTCTACGTGTCATAACTGATGAGTTACATTAATGACTCATATCTTGTCATCGACTATAGTGATCTAGACATTGAGGATGGAGATACTTTTGCATAGTACAAAGTAGAGATCGAGGATCAGCATGAGAAGATTGTTTGTGGGTAATCTATTCGATTTGAGCGTGTTCTCCAGACGCATGAGAATCTCTAGGAGAGTACATGGGAGTGGGGTCTCAGATTCATGCTCATTGACCCCATCTATATGAGTATCCCTTTTTTTGGAGTTAGGGACCTAAAACCCAAAGGTGGAGAGAATTTAACAACTCCAATTTTACCATTTATTATTTTTATGAATTATATGGAATTATATCGAGACTAGGCACTGAGATGGCATGTTATTCCGGGGCTGGGTTGTCCAAGAACAATTGTTTGAAAAATATTAAAATTTTAATAGAACTCATGGGTAGGTTTCCTGAAAAAGTAGAATAAATACAAAAATGGGTTCCCAGATAAGAAATATGAGGGTACTATTGAGATCTGAGAAGTGGATTTACCCTAGTCATGACAAAACTTTTCTCGGTGCAGGTCTTCTGTAGAAAAAGTCGTGGAGGGAGAAACTATAAATAAAATATTTTGATAAAAAATATTTTTGATGTAATGTAATTACTATTAATTTATACCTTTTTGGAATTTAGGGATATAACCATAACCCTAGAATTCCTCTAATATGTGGAGAAAGAACTCTCTTGAACAAATTGTGACAGATCATTGATTGGAGATCAGTGTGCAACTAATTCGAAGGAACCTCACCGCCACCGATGGCATAATGATCATCCTTCATTAGTGAATTAACCAAATTGAGGTAGGTTGGCCTTTTCATTGTGATTTTTTCCATTATAGATCCCTACGATGGATGTGGGTTAATCCATGAATAGACTGATTCTTGATTCGATCATTGTTGAAGGATTGGATTTTATCTTCAGGAATATCAAGAGATTTATTTTAATTCATATTAATTTATCCATATAATGAAAACATATTGAGGATGGCATAAACCCAGTATGAGGTTTTTTCCTCAAGGTGTTACGGTGATATTCACTCCCCTATTCTTTGCATTCTTTTCCGTTGGACCCCTTGTGGTCATGGATCGACTTGTCGGGTGGATCTGAATGTGATTGGACCCCCAAATTGGAGGAATGCTGATAACAAAGGCTTGATCTATATACATCAGGACCCATGGAGCACAGATATGTTACAGTTTCAAATTTGGGAATCGGAGGTGACTCAATGTTCTATGGAAGGGACTAGTGACATGGGTTTGGTGTGGTGGTACGGTGAGGCCAAGTTGTGGTATTTTGGAAACAGAGGTAGTGGCTATGACAACGATCATGGATGAAAATGGTAGTTATGGAGGGATATATTATTCTGTAGGCAGCCGTGTTTAGAGGTGGTAGGTCATGGGATAAGATAGGGCAAAAGGATGTGGTGACAAAGGCGACCATGTTGGACATAGCTGGCGTTCACATGGGCCTGGCCCAGTGTGCCGTGTTGGGACCAACGGGTCGGTTCAGCCCAACAGACCAAGCCAGATCTGAGTAATACTTACGTAAAACCTCGAGTCGGCTCAGTGTGGTTGTAGTGTCAACAATGGGACAATATACTATAGTAGTCTACCTCCATGGAATCTTGAGTTTCCATAGTGAGATGCTACAGTCAATCGTGTAGCTAGTACACCAGCCCAATCAACCCCTGTCGAAACATCAAACTATTATAATATTTAAAATGTACATCCATTTGACAAGAAGCAAATGATTTTTGGACCCCAATGATGATAGAGATGTTTTAGTGAAAAGTGGTGGATTTTCAGTTTAAACCAGTATAGTTTTGGATAATTTCCATTCTTCCTTTCTTCGAGGGTTTAGAATATTATTACATCCACGTCACTAAATTGTAATCCCCTCTAGAGGCTGAGTCCCAGATAGAAACAATCATACCTCCTTAGTACTGGATTACGATCCTCTATCACCCCTAGAAGAGTTTTGTGCAATTTATGTTAGCACTAAGAGTAGGGAGTTGGTCCTCCATCTAGCGGGAAACATTAGTAGGGTTAGTGGGATTCCCCATGGTGTTAGGAAGGATCCTATATGTTGTGAATTGATCCAGTTTGGGTAAGTGGTATTCCACATGGTATTGGGAAGGATCCCCTGTCTTTGTATCATAATCTTATTTGACCAATAAGTTCTCGTATGGGAAGTCCCTAAATGAGATAGACCTCCTCATGAGTGTCTTTGATGATATTATGGCTTGAGGAGTGAGCTCTTCTAGAAAGAGCATTCTTTATGTAGAATCATGTGGATGGTAATTTCTAGTGACATAATTATAGACTTTATATCTTGGAATAAGTATATTTCAATATTTTTCTACTTGTACTATAGACATATAACTATGTGGAGATTAATGTACATTATTTTGTGGTATTTTTCTTCGTGATTTAGGTTGTCCTTCTTGATATTGTTATTCTTACCCACACATGGGTTTTTCCAACATGTGTCATGTCATGTGCAAAAATTTGACCCTTTGACAGAGTCCTAGGTGGACCAGGACCATGTGATTTTTAGTGATGACAGACAGACAAGGTGTGTTCATGTAGTCTAGAAAGCAGTCCCAATACATCAATACATACTAGTGGGACATGTGCTTATAGACTCTTTGGTGGGCTTGCTTTGGACATGTTTACTTTCAAATGCTTTCACTATTTTACTCTGGTTTATTGATATATAGTATGTTGCATGCATTGTTTACTTATTATTTTATATTTTAGTATTTTTGGTTTGGATATGTGTGCATGCGTATAGGTACTTCAGGATATTATCTATCATTTGTGGGATATTCATACTCGGTGCTAATCACCAGACCCAAGAAAATTAGAGGTGGGCTTGGGGTAGTAATGTCATAATCCACTTTGGTATGGGTAGTGAAAGTGGTGGGTATGTAAGTGACGCAATTTTGGATTTAGAAAATATAATTATGAAAGGTTAAAATTTAGAATTTTCATTTAGTATTGAATTCAGTATATAAATAATATGTTTTTATCATGAGATGCTAGTGTATAGGTATAGTAAGATCATAGTTGGTATTATATCTGGGTTAATACAATTTTATAGGATATGATGTTTTTATATGTGGATAATTTATGAGTTAAGTATACCATTATGGGATGATATGTTTATCATTGAACATAATATTAAATTCTGAGATACCCATTGGAGGTTTTATGATATAGGATTTTAAAGTGAATAAATAAATATTGGGAAGTGTAAAATATATTTTAATACATCATCAAGGTGTATGTAATCCTTTAGTTTAACATGTGATTTCATGTAAAGTTAATTTGGAAGAATATCCTGAAAAACATAAGTTTATAATAGAAGATAATATTGAAGGACAATACATTTTTTGATAATAAGGAAATTATGGAAAATTGGAACCAAGTAGATATCTTATTTAAGAAATATAGAGAAATAAAAATTGATTTTGTGACTATGTAATTATAGTTATTTTTTATTAATTCCAATATATTTGGAATTTTATATGATTAAGTTGAATGGAAAATGAATTCTTAGTGAGAAACTTTATTTGTTGAATTGTTAGTCAGTAATTTTTAGTACCATATATGGTTTTATTGTGCCATTAATGTGATTAAGTTTGTTTTGAAAAATGGTATGTTTATTTTGAATAATATATGACTAGGGTATATAAATGTTTTTAATGCTACACTATAAGTGATTAACGGTATTCAGGGATAAATATATATTTGATATTGAAAAACTATGTGATCAAAACATTTTGATCTGTGAGTTTGATATTTGGTCTGGAATATTTTGATAGTTTTTTAGGTGAGTTATTTATGGAAAGATTTAGATTGAACTTTGGGTTTTATTTTTTAGAATTTTTATATCAGTATATCTTCTATTCATATAATGGTTTCATAATATTATGTTTTATTTTACACATGCTTGTTTTGTTAAATATCCAGAGATATGTGAAATAAATTTTCATTATTTTCTTCATCTTATGATCTATTAAAAAATATTTTTATTGTATTAGTTATGAAAATTTCAACAAGTTAATTTATCATTAAACAGTGGTGGAAACCTATTTGAAATAGTATTGTAGGATGAAATGGTCAAATGAAATAAAGTAAGTATATTTTATAACATTCTTTATCTCAATGGTAAAATATTTCCACAAACACAAGCAATAGAAAGATAAATATAGTGATTCATATTCTGAAAATATATCATAGCTATCAAGGTATGTTTTTTTTGAAACTTATTAATAATTATGATATTTATGATACATACATGTTGTAAGAAATATTTATGAAATGATATGTTTCTTAGTCTTATAATATACATTAAATACCACTTTTAAATAAAATTTGATTAATGTGGATATAATGTTATGTATTTCTACATGGGTATATTTTTCATCCACTCCTTATAATTGACTCTAAAATTTAGTTTTTTTATAAAAAAAGGGATAAAAATTTCAATAGTGTAATTTAATTAACATTGTAGAATGTAACAACTGAATTTTGAGAATATAGTTATATTTAATAGATTTTTTATAGCATTAAATACACACAGCACCAAGCCTAATCAAAATAGGATATATTATTGAAACACTATTATTTAAATATGGATTTAATGACAAAGAAGTTGGTTTGGAACTTATGAATAGGAATAACCATACTATGGAATATATATAAAAAAAATTTCATTAATAAAAATGATAAAAAAAATATTATATTTATTATCAATATTTTGAAATAATTATAAAATATTTTCAAGGTAATTTAATTTTTTTCATAAAAGTATTTCAATTTGTTTAATGTATTATTATTTTAATAAATTTAATTATTAAATTTTTATAAATTATTATAATAAAATAATAATATTATAAAATTAATTTCTCTAAAAACATTAAAATAATTATTTCCATTAGACAAATAATGAGACTAAAATATTTTTATTCTTCGAAAATACTTTTTTATCAAAAATGTATTCTATTTCAATTTTTGCATGGATATGATAAATAATTTATAAAATTTTGATTAAATTTTAATTGAAGAAATATATAATTTTTTAAAATCATTATGTTAAAATAAAAGTAGTATATTTTTTAGGGTTTTCTAAAAGGTTATATTGTTGAGTTAATATTGAAAATGCTGATTGATTTCAAAAACACTGTAAAGTATTTTCATTAAATCGTGTAATTTCTATTTTCCATTATATTTTGGATTTTATATTATGGAAAAAATATGCCTTAATTTTTTTTAAAGAATTAAATTAACAAATCATTAACATGATATTTAATTTTTTTATAAGATAAATTTTAAATATAAAATATATTTTTCAAAAAACTATTTTTCACTTTATTTTATGCATTTATAATAAAATTTCTTATATGAATTATAAAAATTGAATCTTGAAAAATGAATCTACATCTTGAATTTGGAAATTCAATATTGGAAATTTTCCCTTTTACTTTTTTTCGATGTGAATATTAACCACGTTAAAATTTATGTCACCATGGTAAGGGTAAAACGAATAAAATAGGGTTAAAACCAAGTGATAAGGACTAATAATCTCAAAAATATGACTTTATTTTATTTTAAGAGTTATGTTTGACTACAATAATCCAAATTTATACAATTTGGAATGTTCCTACCACATTCAATTGATTATAACAATTATACATTTTTAACTAAAGGTTAATCAAAAATATAAAACTCCCTTATATTAAATTCCTCATATATGATATCATTAGTATAAATGAAGTAATGAATGAATAAAAAAATTATATTGACCATGGAAAATTTATTTGTTATATTATTTTAATTTTAATTTATAGTATTGTTATAAATACGTTTAATTCCTTCGAAACATTGAGATAGTGTTTGTGTAAGGAGTAGAAAAATAAAAGTAAATGGATATAAAAAAATGGATAAATTATGGTGATAAAATTTTTTTATGGTTAATTATAATTTATAATGGATACGTAAATAGATTATATAATAAATTAATTTTTATCTTGATGTTGTTGATCTAAATTTTTTTAAATAGACCCAAAAATAAATTCAGTGATATTTAATGGTAAACAATATTTTATTGAATGATTAAAAAATAAAATGAATATTTGAAGAGGAAAATTGAAATGGTAAATGGTATAAATTTTCTTACATTTACCATTTTTGAGTGATTTTTTTTTCATTAAATTATATTTCTAACCGCAAATGATTAATGAAGTTAATACGAAAAGTCAAGAATATGAAGGTTAATGATAGGTTTAACTGAAATATAAGGTTTTAAAATGAAACCATAGCATGTTATAATTTTATATTTTATACTTATTTTGGTATTTATATATCATATTATATATATTATTTAAATTTTGAACAACATGGAATGATTTTTATATTTATTATATTTTAATGTCCTTAAATATTTTTTGTATGTTATTTCCCCCTTATAAATAGACACTTCCTCTACTCACTCATTTACACCTTTGGAGAACTATAGATTGGAAAATTTGTACCCAACTACTTTCTTATATTCCCTACCAATGTAAATGAATCCTTGGAATCTCCATAAGACAATATTTTTAATTATAAAGGTGCAATCTAATAGGGGTTTTCCAGAGAAGATGTATAACTAATAACCGAGTGTTTCCTTGTTTATTTCATCATAATCCCACTCTAAATCATATATATACAACTTTAAATACAAAAATAATTAAATTAAATATATTAAAATTGTAAAATGCCTGTGTAATAACCATTTTAATCTTCTTTCCATCCCAAAGGTAAATGAATGCATCACTCATGTGTTTGTACGGACTACCATATTCTCAAAGCTATGTATTTTATTTTCCATCACCATCTTTCTTAGATATTTACTATGATAAATTTAATATTTATAGATGATATTTATGAAATAATTAAACTTTTTGAATTATAATATTTTATCAACCTTCTTACTATTCCATCCTTTGTAAAATGATAACCTCATTTGTGCACACATGTGGACAACAACCCCTATGAAGTTATATGACTTGTACTTCATTTCATATTTTCTTGGATATTAGAGATTATTAATTTAATGAGTAAATATGCTATTTATCAAATAAGTTTTATTATTATAATGTAATTTATTTTTTTACTTTATTTTTTCCATCCATCCAAAAAGTGGAAACAACACTCTTGCGTTGGTATGAACTAAAATCTATAGGAAGTGATGTAATTCATTTTTCATCACCACCGTACATTGATGATGATAAAATTGTATATAATTAATAAATATAAGGATAATGAAATGATTAACAAAATTTACATAAGAAACTATTTCCAAAGTGTATGGACTCGAATCCCTAAACTAAAACATTTTTGAAAATGGTCCAACTTTCACCAGAAAAATGTTTTCAATATAGAATCATTAAGAAAAGGGTAAAAATAAATTTTAAGGGAATGATATATAGTAATATATACAAGACTATTTTTATTTAATTAATATATAATAATTATAAATTTATAATATAGATTTTTTTTACTATAAATGAATCAAAACAAAACATTAGGTAAGGGTATCTTGACGCACATTTATTTCAGCGAGACATATGACATATTCACCACTTGCTTATTTTTTGTTGTATAAATATTATAAATTAATGTATTTTTGGATAAATTTACTTAAAATTAGTTGTACTTAAAAAAATATCTTATATTATCTCTTTCGTGATGTTTTTATTTAGAGATTACTATAGTAATAGGGTTTGTTGTCTCAATATTGCTTTGTCGAGACATGTTTCTTGTTATTCAATTATTTCTTAATGAGCTGTATATAATTCATATTTTACATGTTATATTATTTTTCCTTTCTAATTAATTATATTTATAGTTAAAAATAATTTTATACCATGCAACGGGTTATGATTAAAATTTTAACAAGGATGTAAGGGTTTAGGTTCCAATATCATTTCATTTCATAATTGTATATGGTAAATTTACATTATAGGAAATTATATTATTCTTATCATATAAAACCCATATATTTTATTATACTATGATTATTCCTCAAAATTTAAATTAATTTTACCATTTTATTCTTATTTATAATTAATATGATCATGAATAAAATTTTCTGCAATGTTAATTTTGTTTCTTTTCTAGTCGATGAATATTTTTTTCCATTTATATACTCTTAAAATTATTTTTTTAGTCTTTTAGATATTTATTAAATGTAAAAATTATATTTTCATAACTTTCAATTTATTTCAATTATTTTATAATAAATGTTTTTAATGTTGAATAAGTCATTATCATCTTTTTAAAAATTCGAAAAAAGTATCTATTTGTACACATATGAGATAGACATTTTTTCCATCCATCATAACCAATATTTTACTTGAATATTTATTATTAAGATACCTTGTTTATTTTCAAATAAATTAATATTACCAATATTTCAAAAAAATTTAAATTATTATCAAAATAAAATTATATTTTTCTATTTTTTTTAAATATGGTTTGAATATTTATTGAATGGTTTATTTTAGATAGAACAAAATATTTTATGGATTGTTTTTATTCCCTAGAGATGTTATATTATCAAACTATCCACATAATATTATTTTTTATTAATTATGATGATAATGATTTAAGAATGATTATTTGAAACTTATTTTATTACCTTGGTTTGATTTTTTATGATGAAATCTATATGAAACCCATTTCCTTTCCACGGGTTATGTCATGATGAAATAATGAAATATTTATTAAATCTATTTCCTTTAAAAAAAGTTAGGATATTAATAAATGATGAATGATTCCATGATCGTGTCTCATAAATATGTATGGGTGTTATTATGTGATAGTTGGGACAAATATTATATAGCCCACAAATTAATTGTGTAAAAATATATATATAACGAGATAATACATACTAGAATGGGGTGTATTTCTAGATAAATATGGGAATTTTTCTACAATCATTGTCGTGGGAGTGAACCTTAACTAAGGAAATGAAAAATTTGATAGTGAACCCAATACATTGTGATCGTCTTGGATGTGACCTATAGCTAATGAAAATATTTTAATGCTTATCTTTATTCCTCACAATTGATATTACTTGTTCTTATGAATAAGATATACTCTATTGACTATTAATTGATTAATGATGATTCCTAAATCATATAAATAATATATTTTTGAATATTATAGATTTATTTCAGAAATATTTCAATTTTATACATGTTTTGAGGAAGGAATTTAAGAAATTTTGGTCTATAAAGGTATCATATCTAGAGAAATGTTTTCTAGATGTTGGTGTCTTCTCATGGAATAAAAAAATATATGTATAATTGTAGAAAACCCATTTAAGGAAAAACAATTGTTTATCATTACAGAACATTTTTTCCTAAATATAATAAACTATAAGCCTAAATGGTCTATTGTATGTATGTAACATAATATTGTTTCTAGATATTAAAATTTTGGATGTTTAAAATTTGTTAAAATTTTTTTTTCATATCTAGTATAGCAAATTAATCTTTTCAAGCATCAGATAAGTGTTTATAGGTATAAGGATATCACAAACAAAAACATATGTTATATTATGGCTTTAATATTCTAATTTTTTTGTCTATCCATATAGATCTACATTCCATACTTATCCTCGTATTTAAAGGTGGTGGTGGTGGTGTGAAATTAATCGATAAAAAGGACCAGACTGTTTTTTTTTTGGGTCAACAATGTTAGTGGAGTTCTTAACTAAAGAACTAGGAAGAAAAAACGGAATAATACCCCTGGTCCATATTGGATAGAAATTATGGTTGGGAGGACCCATGGGGGGAAATAATGAGGATAATTTAGGAGTTTTAGTGGTGTCTTAGGTTTTCTAGGTTCTTCATAGCTATTCATCATGACGTAGTGTATGTCATAGTGCATTAAATTTTCTCCTTAAGTTATTTAAAAAACATTATGTGGTTCACATATTTACCCAATTATTTGTAAGGATTTCTTTCACATATCTCTTCTCCTAATGTGTTCCCAAACAAATGTATCGTGAAAAAATCCATCCCCTTTTCATGAAACTCACCTCAATCTAGGATTTTTATGATGTGATTTCATCAACACTTAAAGGTGCATTCCATTTTCCCCTAACTCATTGATCTATTTCTTATGTTTCATTCTAATTTGGGAATCCCACATCTAGTATTAATCAAGAATTACACTTGATCTTTGTGGTATTTTTAGGATATAATGGATCTTTAGTGTGTGATACATAATGGATGACCAAATACAAAGAATAAATGTTGGTTCACACCATTGTGTGAAAGGTATGTCTCTGTATGAAATATATCTGTTTTTTTCTAAATTGAATTTATACAATGACTTCCTTAGTTATGATTATAAGAGTTATTATTATGATAGATTCAAAAGTACACCAGGGATAGTATATTTGTTCTTCCTCATTATTTCTATATCATCAGTATATTTAATTATATTTTAGGAATTATAAATAATTGAATTATATAGCTTAATTGATAATAAAATTTTGAAAATTTATTTGATTAATTTTAATAATAAATTATAGCATTTTTTATCATGAGAAATGATATTAAGAGATGATGTGAGTTTGAATGTGAATTGATGTGGAGAGTAAAATTTTTTATGTGAATAATTCCTTGAATGATGTAGGTGGTCTATGAGTATCCCATTAGGGTAAATTTTAAATTATTTATAGGAATATTAATTTTTTTTCTCCCCATTAAGGGTGATAAAACTTTAATTTATAAGTTTTACCCTAATGTATATCAATTTAATGTAGTGTAAAGGTAAATGGAGGACATATGGACACTATTTGATTCCTCATTCATTGGTCATCGATAGATGATTATAATTTTGTGTCAAGTGATACAATGACCTTGGAAGCAAATAAATTAAATGAATAAGATCAAACAAAATGAATGTGACATGGAGGTCTTCTTGATAGGTGCACATAGTGACCTTCTATAAGAGGTGAGTTATAAATACATATTCATATCTTTGTGATTGATTACGTGGTAAATAGAGATGGATTACAGAATTATGGATAGTTGGGATGAATATGAGGTGATTGTCTTCTATAGAGAGATGTGATTACCTAGTTGTGTAAACACCTGGTAAAATATAGATTGGTTTTTGTGAGAGGATAGACCTAACATAACCGAGGAATCTATAATGATATTTTTTTATCTCATTATTTTTATGCTTGTACAGATTTCCCTGGAGAAAAATGATGCCTTGAGATAATTAAAACTCGTATGGCTGACATGATTAATTTCAGCGATGGTTGTTTACCCGAGATATAAGATTGATATTGAGGAACCCATTTTGGGGTATTTGTGCAATTATGTGACCTAAGGGATCTGGGGTGGTGCCCCAGTGATATATTGATCCTAGAGAGGGTGTGTTCAAGAGTTTGTAGTGAAGAATTTAGGGTTCTTTTTTGAACCTGAATCAACAAAGAGAGCCTAATATTATGTTTTGAATGATGTTAGTTCATGATATTGAGAGGCCTAACTCACTAATATGAGACGAGTTTGGATGGGGGGATAGAAAAATGGGGAGGAAAGAATGAGTTGATTTGGGTGGGATTCACTTCCACAAAGATGTATTGAGATACATGAGATAACATGGATATTATCTATAAAGTCCTCATACCCATTATCCCAATGGTAGTGACAACTTTATTAAATTATCATAAGAGATGAGGAATGACATCCTAATGGGCTGAATAGTTTGGTTGTATTTGTAAACTACATACATAAAAAATTCCAATATTATCTTGGAATACATAAATTACAAAAGAATTGTTTTTGAAAATATTAGTATTCACACTATTATATCCTTTGATATCTTTCACAATACAGTTCATGGATTATTGGGAATGAAAAAAATATGGATTAGCATAAATTCTCAGATAGGGATATGTATAGAAGAAACAATCTGGAATCAATAAGAAAAATCTATATTGAAAGGTTAATAAATGAACAAAAATTCCATTTAAATAATTTTACTTTCACGAGAATATAAGGAATAATCAATATAATAAGGTAAATAACTAAAAAACATAACATTTAATCATTAATAATAGAATAAAATGTATCTAAAGATGATATAATTGAAAAACTTTCATTGATAATAATGATTTAATTATTTAAGATGAAAATATTAATTATTTGATGTCTGGATCGCCAATATAATGATACCTCTACTATTAATAACTTTCACTACATTGGTTAAAACATATGGGTATATATACAATAGATACCCCTTTAACTAAATCTAGCTAAATAATTCCTCTCATGAGACCAACAAAGCATTAAGGGTATATATATAATTATTTCCCACCCATATTTGTATGTCCAAATCATTCCTCATATATAAAATAATCATTTTATTTCATAAACAATATGTATTATGAACAATGATTCTTATCGATTAAGGAATACTGATTATTAATAATTTTTCCTGTTAACCATTTAATATTCAATGTAAAATAAATTATCTATAAATGATATAAATTTTATGTGACAATTATATAAATGATAAATAATATGTATATTTTAGTGAAATGTAATGTTTAATGGTAACCTGAAAGAAAATATTTGAAGGGAAAGATAATGATCAGAAAAATATTATCAAGAAAGAGATTTTCAATACATTCCCTACTCAAACATATCCTAAATCATCTAGATAAATAGCAAGGATATTATCAATAAAACACCTCCTTAGTGGAATATAATTACAATAAGGGCTCAATTAAATTTATGAATAAAAATACCATAAAATTTCATTTAAACATTCATGACAAACATAAACCTTTCACATTCAAAATATTTTTAAAACTAATAGATCAAAAAATATTATCAAAACAAATTTATTTTAAAATAAATGTTGAAACATATAATGTAATCAGAAAATCATTGAGATGTTATGATTTATGGAAATTTCATTCATGTTATACTTGTTAAAATAAACATTCCTCTCTATTTTTTATAGATTAATAAATTTATTGTTTAGAAAATGAAAAGAAAATCATTTTAATGAACTTTTTGAGATCCAAAACATCGGTAATAATTTAGTGAATAAATTATATTTATATTTTTTAAAAAAAATTGAAAACATTTTTAGAAAATAAGTATTTTTATGAAAATTGATTTTTGACCAAATAAAGAAATAATGTTTGATTCTCATAAAAAAATTAAAAATAATTTTATGTACTAAATAGTATAAAATGGTACTATAAATTAAAAAAAATAATTCATAAACAGTGAACAATTAAATGATGAATGTTTTATTATACAAAAAAATGATTTCCTCAAATGTTAAATATTGTATAAACAATCTCCATTAAAATGTTATTTAAAAAACCCTTTAAAAGTTCATAATGTTGAAATGAGAATTAATAAATGAATCAATTATGCAAATAAAATTTAAATCTACATATGCAAAAATTAAATGAAAAAATATATTTTCAAAATTATTAACATAGAAAATCTAAGAATTTAAAATACAATAAAGATGTAATATAATGTTGTGAAAAGAAATTGTTTTTTGAAATTACACACCACTTGGTAATTTTCATGTTAATTCCCCTTATATGAAATAAGTAAAATTAAAACATAAAATTCCATTTTGTATGATTTATTCATGATATTACATGAAAAGGGGTAGTATATACACTATATAATAGTAATTAGGTCTATAACATTTCAATGTGCTTCAATGAATGGAAATTGACACAATGTCCCTTGCCTCACACTTTTTTTTGATGAACATGGTTGAACATCCTGAATAAAATTTTAATGAAATTTATAAATTATTACTAAAATATTATTCTTATTTTTAATTTCATATATGATCCATTTATGAAATTATACCCCCCGTTTGTTAATAATATTTCATTATTTGCATTTATTTGAGTATTAATTTCCTTGTTTTCTAATTTGTGTTTTGTCCTGAAATTCATTATCTAGTATTCATATTTTTTATTTCATATATGATCCATTTATGAAATTTTACCCCGTTTTTTAATAATATTTCATTACTTTCATTTATTTGAGAGTTAATTTCCTTGTTTTCTCATTTGTGTTTTGTCATGAAAGTTATTATTATTTCAATTATTATATAGTTCAATTATCTATAAAAAGAATATTAATATAATAAATTTAATTTTTTCCATTAGATTCATTTTTAAATAATTATTGAAACTTGATCATAGATAATGGATCACATCTCTTCATGAAGATAGTATGCCACACATAAGAATGAATCGCGTTACCATTTCCTTAATGGTACCAAAGGTAAGGAATTGGGTGAAATATTAATTATATAGAATCAATGTAATTTCATATATATCACATTAATTCATTAATTATATCTCTATTATCCTCCATTTCAAGTGTAAGTAAAAAAACAAATCACATCTCTTCGCAAGGTGGTAGTTTTTCGTACACATGAGCATCACTATCATATTTTAAAGGAAATAGAAATTAAGAAGGAATATGTGATATATAATTAAATAAGTATAATAATATAAAATATATCATTGAAATGTGTTATATAAATCATTCTATATATCCTTTAATTTTGGTGATGGAAAATGATTTAGATCATTTCAGGAGGCAGTATCCCTCCATAAACAATATTGATAGTTTCTTTTTTTGATTTTATGGAAAAGAAGATGGAAATAGGTCATGTATTAAAAATAATAAAAAATTAGTATATGAAATCTAATTATTTTATTACTTAATAATTGTTTAATAATATTTTAAGGGTTTGGATGAAGAAAAATATGTATGTTTAATAATGTTGCCTCTTCTTCAGGAAACTTCTTATGGTTTACACCAATGTCATTCCAATGAAGAATTTATGATAAAAAAGTTATATAAGATGTTTTTAGGTAATAAAGGAAGTTATTTTCTTAGGTATATTATGAACCAAATGGATATTTATGTGTGAAGAGGGGGAGGATATGGGGTGGCCTTTTTTATATGGTGGTGGGGATACAGATGGAATTTATGAAAAGAATAAATTGGACACACCATTTTATCAGATAAAATATTCAAAATGGAGTAATTATTATACAATATAGATTATATGATTGAAATAGTTCCCTTAAATGGGTTTTTGAAATATTTTAGGGTATTCTTAAGCCATATCATCTTAGTTTAACCCCTGGTAAAACCATTTTTACATTAACCACAGTTAATAATTATTGTTGTTTCCTAATTAATTACATTCATACATTAAGGTGAAATGTATAGATATAATAAATTATTATTACATAAATTATGGAATCAATTTTTCTAAATTTAATTCATTGATGTGGTATAGTCTAGTTTATAATTAATCAAGCATGCAGGATGAAAAAGAGGAATTCCAAATATAACATTTTCATATGTAAAGAATGTTTTAATATGAAAAATAAAAACAAATTTTATTATAATAAAGTATATTACAAAAAATTTAATATAATTAAATTAATTTAACTTTAAAAAAATTTATATTTTCATATTAACATGTATATTATTTAAATATAAATGTTTTTTTCAAAATAAATTAGTGTTTAAACTATTCATTGAAAAATAAAACATTTCCAAAAATTACCAAATATTCAACCTATGTAATTTTGTATTTACATATTTGAAAAATGAATTATATTTTATCAGTAAAGTATTCTTAAAATATTAAATAATAATTTTAAATTATGTTCCCAATTCGTGACTAACCATATTTTTCAAAAATACAGTTTTTCAGAAACCATTTTGTTTTCTTGAAATGATTTTTATTTGTATCTATAATCATTAGATAACCTATAAAAATTATTAAACCATATATTTTCAAATATTAGTTATTTATTATAATACCTAAAAACTTAACAACAATTATATAATTCTCACATTTTAATAATAATATTTTAGTAGAGTATAATATTTTATTTTATCCCATTCATGATGGTATCAAAAGATACTAAATAGACTAGATTAATTAAATACTAAATATATCTTAAATAAAAATGGTGTTAAATTATCTTCTAATATTTTTTTCTCATGTATTATATTTAACATGATGTTCATTTTTTAAAATATCGAGGCATTAAATTATCCACACCGCCATTAATTTGTGATATCATAATTTGAACTTGCAGTTGAAGATCAATAGTTTAAAATTTAAAAATAATTTTTTTAAAAAACACATTGTAAAATGCTTAATAATAATTCATATTAAAATTTGTAAATATAAATATGAAATGTGATTTGTAATAACATATAACACGGTTTCCATGTTAAGGAAAATCGGTGGGACAGGAAGAAATGAACATGGAAGAAACGAATAAATAATTATAGAGAGTGTTAGAGACCATTGATTACAACAAATTGATTGTTAATTGGAAACATAAGGACCTCAAAACCACAAATCTATTGTGATTTAAAATACCATTTTATTCATCATATATGAATGTTATTGGATAACATTTTGGTTTCAAGATAATTTTTCAAAATTTGAGGATTTATTTTTCTATCTAATTATGTATTGAAATATACTTAATTGATATGTTTTTATATTATAAGTTAAATCTAATCCTTTGCTTATGCATTAATAAATTTCCACATATTATCTTACTCCATGTAATAAATATTCAAAATTAATATTTGTTTGAATAACTAAAATTAACCTTTCAAATATTTTAAAATCTATAAAATATTGATAGGTCTTTTTGCCTATTTCAAAATATTTTCAAATACCAAAATGGTATGAAATTGTTATCAATCCCTAAACCATTATTGTAACACAACTGTTTCATGATTAAAACTTATTTTTCAAATCAATTAAGTAAAAACAATGAAATAATAAATAAATAATTTAGAAGTCCAATGGTAGTCTATAAACCCTTATCATTTTATGTTTTTGGGTTAAAGCCTTGTGACCTTCACTAGATAGAATGGATTTCACATAGTATGTAAGTTTTTCTTTTTCGTAAACCATAATAGTGTAATTATATATTCTATATAAATTCTGATGATCGACAATTAGTCTAAATTAAAATATAATTTTAAAATAAATGTTTACTAATTCCTTTAATCGTATTTCTAATGTTTTAAAGGAATTAACAGTTTAATACATTTTTCATACACTAATCCAATTGTTTGGATACCCATAAATGTTTTCTGAAAATATAATTAATCATGTTATATTCCCAACACAAAAATTATCAAAGAACGGTTTATGTTTTTGAACGTATTATCAACCATAAAATCATAACCCATGGGGGTATGCATAGCTATTTAATAAATTAATACATTTATACCTCTAATTTTTTATTGAATTGTTACATGTTTTGTGATTCTAATAAAAAAATACCAATGGTTGAAAAAATACGTTTATAATTTATTTATTTAATCCCAATACATATATACTTCAACCATATTATTTCAACAATAGAAATTAATAATTCTAGAGGATAATATTTAGAAGAGGGAATTGAGTTGAATAATTCCTAGGTCTCCCACATTTAAGATAACAGACTTGAAATTTATCCCTATAATGAAAATTATTTCCTTCAATTATACTCTTTATTTTTCATTGAATATTAATTTATTTTTGAACTTAATTTTGAAACATAAATCATTTTACCATTCTATTAAAATACCTTCTTAAGTGTCTCTTTCCACATTTTCAATAGGAAGGTAATTGATCCTTCTTTCACTATGGTTTCAACTATTCAAGATAATAGTGAACTCAATCCTACACTTCTTTAGTGAGTTTTGGAGTAGCTAAGGTATATGTTTTTAATAAAATTTAGGGATACATTATTATTTTTATTCATAATATCATTTACAATCATCATCATCACATCTAGTTTCTCATAATCTTGAAATTTTCTATCATTTTCAATGTTAACATGACTCCTTTGGGATTGATCCATTGACTAAAACAAAAAGAATAGTGTTTTAAAAAATAATCATTGTAATAAATAACATAATCATGAAGAATAATTTATATGATATCTATATCATCACACCTTATTTTCTATCTATGAATCATTATGTTTAAACTAAGTAATTCATCATCAATGTATATTCAAATTATATATAATTGTTTATAAATACAAGGTGAATAATTAAAATAATAACCCTAAGTAGTGTCAAACTATTTTCATAATAAATAATTTTATTATATATCATATAATCCACGAGTGAGGCCTAATGTTCTATTTTTATATTGGTTATCATTAGGTACATCTGTGTCTATACCATGTCCACATTAAGAATCTATATTGTGTTGTATTTCCTGAAAAAACTAAATAATCTCTATCTAACTAAAACCATAGGATTTTCATCTATACATAACCTAAAATTATATCATATCATTAGTTTACCTAATCTATGTTTTAGTTGATCTAGTTACCATGTTTTCTACTAAACATCATTTGATACCAATTTTAAAAATCCCCAACCACAATAGACCAAAGTTGGTGCCCACTTTATTAAATTGGAAAAAAATATAAGGAATTGAATCCTGTAGGGAAAATAGTTTAGTATTCTTTGTATACAAGATATGTAAATGATTCCTATTTTTAAATTTTAATATAATAATTAAAACATAAATATTTTGAGAATATCCTTATTTCATCTAGCATGTCTTTTCCTATCATTCACATTACTCTTCCCATATTTCGGGGAAGGGAAACAAATAAGGATGATTTCAACTGCTCAGTAAGGATTATGTAAAAATTGATATATAATGAATCAATATTCATAATAAACAGGGAAGATAAATAAGTGAAAAAAATATTATTTAAATAATTTAACTATCAAGATTATATTCAGAATAATCAATATGGCATGGTAAATAAATGAAAATGCAAGGTATATAAATCAAAAAACATATAATGAGATGAATCAAGCAACAATATCATTGAGGAAATAGCATGGATAATATTTATTAAATTTTTTTATAAAGGAATTTCTTAATTACTACATGTTAAGATCTCATACATCATCATACCTATTTTGTTAGGACCTTTCAAAAGAGAGTTTAAAATTTATGGGTTGGTATATACTGGTAAACAATTTAGCTATATCTAGCCAAATGATTCTTCCTAGGATACTGTCAATGCATCAAAGGAATATGTATTTCTATCCCCCACCCACATCCATATATCCAACTCATTTCTCACATATCAAAAAATCTATTAAATTTATGACCAATATGCCTTATCAATAAATATCTATATCTACAAAGGAATATGGATTAATAATAATTTACCAACTGAATCATATAACATTATAATCAATATACAATTTATTGAAATGATATATTCTTTATGTAATAAATATATCCGTTATAAATTATATTGATCCTTTGGGGATATATAATGTAATATGATAACCAAAATGTAAATATTTCAACGGATGTAAATGATTACAAAATCATTCATGAAATAGAAGTACAATACTTTCCCTAGTCAAATTGAGTATCAACCATATATAAAAATAACGAGGATAGTATAGAGAAAACACATCCCAAATTTAGCATAGGTAATATCAAGGGATGATGTAATTGATAAACAAAAGTAAAATAAGAATTCCATAAAAAAGATCTTATAGAAAACAACATTATTATTAAGAAAATATTTTTCAAACAAAAAAAGTCACGGATATATTTTGAATATAATTTTCAATTAAAATAACCTCTTAATAATATATTTTAATACTTAAATTATTTATTGGTTATTATATCTTTAAATTACATTTATTTCATACATAGTAATGTAAAGATTCCTTTTAGTGTTTTTGTAAAAGAGAAAATAGGGTTTGGTTGGAAAATGACATAAATGTTCCTTTTATAAAAATTAAAAAAAGTAAGACATGAATAAGAATTTATTTAATAAAAAAATTTATAATTTTAAAAAATATTTGAATTCATATCTAAAAAATACATTTCTATGAAAAATAACTTTCGACCGAAGAGATAAATAAATTTATATTTTCATAAATACATTTTCTGAGTAATTTTAAGTACCAAAGAGTGTGAAATGGTACTATTAACAAAAATAATCTTCAACAACCATAATAAAATAAAATTTATAAGAGTAAATTTTGAAAAAATAAAAATACATCCATAAATTTTAATTCATGCAAAAACAATATCAATTGAAATGAGATTGTAAAATACACACTTAAAAAGAACATAATGTTGAAATGAGAAAAAATTAGAGAGTTTTTTATATGTAACACATTAAAATACATATAAAACAATTGAAAATCTAACAAAATATAGTAATGATTATTTACACATATAATACTATGTTCTATAAGACAATGAAGACATAATATAAACCAATGAAAATAAATAGAGTTATGAAATTCTTTAGCAGTTGGTAATTTTCACGTCAAATCCCATTAAAAACTTTTTTAAAATAAAAAACTAAAATACCATTAATTATAAAGAATAAATTATATTCTATAAATAAATCATTATATACACCATATAAAAAAATTTGGACTATTACATTACATTATGACTCAATGAAGGGAAGTTGAGATGAAGTCCCCTACCTCATGCTTCTTTTCAGAAAAACATAATTTAACCATTTATATAAAGGTTATAATAAAGTAATTAATTTATAATAGAGCCATAATAATATTAATAATATTATATATGATTATTTTGTGACCTATTACCACTGATCAGTTAATAATATTTCATTATTACCCTTTTGTCGGGTGTTAATTGCCTTGTTTTCTCAATCAGGGTTTCTCATAAATATTCAAATTCATTACAATATTATAAAGTTCCATAATATTATGAATTAAAATAATATTATAAATATAATTCTTTTCCATAACTTTTTTCATTATTATTATTTAAAATTGAACATGAAGAACAGATCATATCACTTCGTGGAGATGGTAGGTCATGTGTACACTCGATCAACATTTTCATTTCCTTAATGGGTGAATGGTTAATGTATCGGGTGATATGTTAATTTTCAAGAATCAATATAATTTTATATATAACACATATATTTAGTAAATTTATCCTTATTAATTTCCATATAAATCACAAGTGAAAAAAATCACATCGCTTCGTGAGGTGATAGTCCCCCATAGACATAAGTGATGTTATCATATTTTAAAAGGAATTAGATATAAAAATATATGTGTGATATTAACATAAAAATTTATAATAATATAAAACATATCATATAAATGGTTTAAATAAATTATTATATTCATCCTTGAATGGTTGTGGAGGAAAAATAATTACATCTCTTCATGTGGTGGTTGTCCTTAGAACATAGGATCTATAGTTTTGTTTCCACTTTGATAGTAGAGGAATTGGATATAGGTCATTAGAATAACATAATAAAATATTATTTGACGTAATTTTTTGAGGTTATTATATAATCGTTGAATAAAAATATTCAAATTCAGAGTAGGAATAAAAAAAATAAAAATGCTATTTTAAGAACATTACATCCTATTCAGAGAACTTGTTAGATTTGCACAAATATCCTTCCTAATTTAAATTTATGGTAAAAAAGGTGAACTTGAATATTTATATTGGAGTAATTAATTGATTTTTATGGGTATTATATTATTGAATTGGAATTTTACATGTGAATATGGGACTAGATATGGTTTCCTTTTATAAGTGGGGAGAGGACACACATGGATTTTATAAAATGAATACATTAAACCCGAGTTTTTAGTACTAAAAATTCCTAAAAATTGTTTATTTTCTATCTTTTGTGGTGATAAGGATTATATATGCCCCTAAAATGGGTTTTGAATAAGTTTTAGGTAATTTTATCTTTTATATTATTAGTTTAAACCCCATTAAACTCATTTTTTACTTTAGCTATGACAATTAATTTTTACTCTTTTTAGTATTCATTATGTTAAAAAAAATAAAGTGGTAATATTATATAATATTAATTATTCTAATTATAAATATATAATCTAGTTTTTTAAAAATAAATTTAAAAAATTGGCATAATCTAGTTTAATATTATACACAAAAACATGATGAAAAAGTCTTGGTTGAAAAGAAAAAGTTCTCATAAGTATTAATGATTTTAATAAAAAAAACCTATATGAAATTTATTCCAATGACCTAAATTAGTTAAATAGTTACATTATTGAACTAAAATTATAGTAAAACTAATTTAAAAAATGTGGAATTATAAATTATTTAAATGTAATATTAGTTTTCAACAAAAATTATTTTATTTTTTTATTCATCGAAAAATGAAACAATTCTGAAAAACTGAAAAATTGACCTTTAGAAAATTTTGATATTATCATTTCAAAAATATATTTCTTTTCATAAAAATTATTTAAAAAATGGAGATATTTTTTACGTTAAATCATGAATGGAATGCACAACTAAACAATCTTTTAAAAAATATAGTATTTTTTCAAAATAATAAATCATTTTTCATTCAAATGATTTTTTTTATTTATAATCAATATATAATCAATGAAATTTTTAAACCATATATTTTAATTAAATATTTATTATTATTCATACCCAACAAATTAATGGCTATTTTGTAATGTACTTGTATTATATTATACTATTTTAATAAAGTATTGTGTTTAGATTACACCTAGTGTTGAGTGCATCACAAGATATAAAAGAGATTAAAGTTATTTAAAAATAAATTTACCATAAATACTTGGGGTGTTACATTCTATTCTAATAATATTATTTTGTGTAACATATTCTATCAGTGATGTTGTTCATTTTAAATACCTTTGGGTGTGACATAATCTTAGGACTGATCCATCGTTCTTGATAATGATGGGATAATTCAGGTGGGACACACTAACCACCAGAATTTATATATGTGATTTTTATGAATTTTATGTTTTCATTGGATGCTAGCTTCATACCAAAATACATTGACATATGGGAGGGACATAGTAATCCTAGATGTAATTTATGAGATGGAAGGAAGAGACATAGTGCCCCCGATGAGATGTATATATGAGATAAAAAATAGGGATTCACAACACCCCAACATTATAGAACATTATAATACATGACATGATGGGAGGGATGCATTACCAATCAATTAGAGTTATTTGTGGAACAATCAAGGAGGGATGCACCCCAGGGTGATTTTTATATTATTGGATATAATTACTTTATCCTTGAAATCATATATGGAAATTAATTTTATTATATTTCATAGGAAACTATCCAAAGAATTGGTTGTGGGACTGATATTGGTTTTCATGGTTCGACAACATGATCTGAGATACACTAGGAATGGAATAAGTAGATTTTTCTTAATTGTTGGTGCTGGTCCAAAACATTGTGATCGATAGTGGTTATTTTTCTATCCAAATAGTATTTATTTATTCTTTACATCACATATCAATCTCATAAACTGAATTTAGTTCTTTTTTCACAAAACAATATTGGTGGTTCGCTACTAAGTTGTAATCACACTCTTCTCTGGCGTCCCACGATCATGGTAACTCAAGTTATCTTCACTGATCAAAGTTTAAGGTTTGGAGGATGCCTACTATTTGATCATTCATTGAGATATATTGGATAATGTCATGTAATAAATGATGTATGGGTCAAGGATAGTATTAAATCCTTTATTATATTAATTTATGTAATTTAATTTTACTTTGATTGGACTAGTGGGAGGATATTTTTAGTACTTTCTTGATTGTGAGTCTGTATAACTATTTTCTATTGAATGTTTATGTTTTTTATCTCAGTTCTTATTTATTTATTTTTTAATCCATATATTTTCTACAATTTTGGATTCATTTTAATTTTTTTATTCAATATTTTACACTAAAAAGGTGGTGTATTTTCTCCATTTTATTAACCTAGACCAATGAAAGTCAGATGCCTCTAGAATATGGTGATGTGAACTTATGATCATGTGGTTACTCGGTCTAGATACTATTGATAGTAAACCAATTTTGGTATATAAGTTTTATTATTATAACATTTATATGATTGATATCGTGGTGTGTAACCATGTTTTTTTCTATTACCATTTGATGAGATGGTAGATATGTAACAAACAAATTTGTCAATGATTGTGAGGAATATCATATTGGTGTGTCATGAAAACGTTTATTAGATTTAATTCTAGTATATCGTGGTTATTATATTACTCTCCATAGTTTTTTATTTTATTGATGTGTTATTTCACCTGGAATGGGAAAATCAGATTACGATTTATTATTTTTGAGGTTTGGGTTTATGGACTATGGGAAAGAAGTAGTGTTAGTGAAACATTCTCAAAATATAGTATTTATATGATATATGAGGGATAATCTATTATTTTTGTCATTAAGGAATGAGTGTTCAATTGAATAATTATTCAAAAAAAATTATATGATTCTTTCCTGTATAACTTATTTAGCACATTTTACTCTTTGGGACTGGTGTGTACTACATTCTAATGATGGTTACTATTGATTTATGACATGATACACCATGAGAGATAAATATTCCCATCATGTACGATATATATAGTGGTTCGTAGTGTGTAAGAATTGGAATTTAATTCCCTAGTGATTCCCCCTATATGTCATTATGGTGTTTGTTTCTGTGGTAAAATAGGATTGATTATTTAAAGTGTTTGTGAAAAATTATGTTGTCATTTCCCAAATAGATTTTTAATGTAATATTAATCAAATAAATAATATTATTATGATATACTAAATATATATTTTATTAGTGTGATATTGTTATATATATGTATATACTTGTATGAGATTTTGATCTTAAAGGGGTAGTCTCATATTAAGATTTCTAGTGAGGATGGATTCACTATTTGGAAAATGACTTGTTATGAGAGATATAAATGTGAGACCCAAGATTGGTTGTTATGGAAGATGAGTATCTATATGCTATTTAATATGTGAATTAATGGACAATCACCATGATCTTTGATCTTTGTGAGATATGATATATTGGCTATCTAATCGGGTATGGAGTCTTGAGATATAACTCATTTTATTTTTGATCCTAGAGTAATAGATGCGATTAGAATGATATATAAGGGTAACTCAAGAGAGGTTTAGCTTAGGTTCGTCAGTGACTTCATATATTGGATACACAAGTAAATATATTGCTTTATAATATTGGTTCTTTGGAGGTGTTACATGGTCTCTGATATATAAACATAGAGATGCCTTGGGATTTGGTGAAAAAAAAATATAGTGATAGTGTATTGAGTATGGATTTTAAGGGGAAATATTTTTAACATATCTGATCCTATTGATTTTAGGTGCTCTTTCATGAGAGTGGGAAAATTGTGGGTAGTCATTTTTTATTTTAACAATTACATCGTCATGTGTGAGATATGTTGCAAGAAAATAACATTGATGAAATATCCAATCTTAATGTCTAGTGATAACAGTGTTCAATTCCCATATTTATAACATTAATGATGATAATGGACTATAGATAGGGGAAGTGAGATAATTTCTCATATGGCATGTTTCAGTGAATCATGATTCATTTTCAAAAATTGGGTTTAAATCGATAACATATTTGTTAGGTTTGATGAGATTGTGATATAGAGTACCGGTTAGGTATGGTTCTATTGAATTATAGATCATTAATTCTCTATATATTGGTTTAGGACCCATGGTTCAGATGAGAATTTGAATTTTCTATTTGTGGAGAAAGGTTATTATATTGATGGATTAAAGTTTTTTTATAAATTCAAGACATGTGTATAACATGAAAAGTATTTGTTAAGGATGTGTGATGATGTGATCTATGAAGGTTACCCTCAGGTAGTTTTGTAATAGAATCCATATGGTTGGGATAACACCATGAGATATTAAATTGTGTAACCCTCGTTATAGGTATAATTTGATCTAATGTCTATTATAATGTTCCCATGTTCATTGAATGGGTGGAAATTGATGTTTTTCATTGGTCATTGGGTATATGGGAAAATAATTACCTATAATTATGTGTGGTAATTGATGGATTATGGGACATGAAGATATGAATTATTGATATTAGGGTCATGTGTGTGTTGATAATGGTGATCAGGTGATCAGGTTGGCAGTAATATGTCATAATATTGAATAATCTAAATTTATATGGTTTATAGGTAAATAAGGGAATTATAATATAAATTTATTATTGGTTAGAGACACTCTGTTGGAATGAGGATTTTGGTGTTTCTGATTTGATCAGAGAATGAGTTGGAGCAATGAATTATTTATGATCACAAGGGTAGTATAGTGGTTGTTTTGGTAGTTTGAAGATTTGACTATGGAATTACACATAACTCTAAGATTAGTTGATGGTGTGGGTGGTTTTACAATATTTAGATCCATCCAAGAGTTAAGTCATATGGATCAGTGGAATAAGATACTTCATCGGTGGTTGTTCCAAGGAATTATTTATAAAGGTATCTCTGTAGGGGTTTGACTTGTGTTCTGTAAGAAATTCGGTGTGCTTAGATGGAAACTGCACCAACCTAATCATTTGAAATATTTGAATATTATTTGTGTCTGTGATTCAGATTGTGTAAAGCACCATTGATTGGGAATTAATTATATTTAGTAAACTATTATGGTGGGGAAAACAATAATTTGCATTATTAAAGGATCGATGACCCCATCATGTATTTGGATAAATGGGAGTGGTTGAGCACCAACTTGATGATTCGATAATGGTGATGAGTGGTGGCTATGTTTGGGGTGGATAGTTTACCTTAAGGTATGATTTGTGAAGTAGGACCTCAACACTCTTTATGAAGTGGAACATACTGAATTGGTTATGAATTGGTCTATGATATAATTTAGTTTAATAGTTAGATTCCACGAGGGATTATTTGGGACATGAAGTTATATGGTGGGTAGATTGTAAAACATTTTTCAATTTAAAGGTCACAAAGTTAAGAATAAATTTTAATTTTAAATTCAATTGAAAGGTTTAATTTGATTAGCTAAAATTCAACAAATTTGTATTATGGTACAAACATATAATTTAATTTGATGATTTATTTTCCCCCTTCAATAATTTTTTATAGAGTTGGTCATAGAGTGTTGGTGTGGTTATGGATGTGTTTTGGTAGATAACATGGGCTAAAGGGCATGTTCGGGAGGTATGGAGGTTCTTGGTGTTCCTAGAGGCCCACCATGGGATATGAAAGATCATGGTGAATCTAGAGGCCCACTATGGGATATGAAAAATCATTCCTCTATTTATTGAACCAATTATTAAATTCCATTTGAATACATACCATCATTTTATTTAATTTCATCTTCATCATTATTTTATAATATTTTAGAACTCTAGAGTATCAATATGAACATTTTTTTCATCATTAAAAATTTATTATATGAATTATTCTCTATATGTTTATTTATAATCATAAAAAAAATCCATTATATTATTACATTCAGAAATTATGTTATCCTATTATTATGAATTTTATATTCATTTCTCTTACAACAGTATCCTTGGCATAATTCTTTATCCATTGTACGTCATCGGTTTTCAACATTATTTTTAGGGAATCACATTCTTCTAAAAACAAGGATAATTTTAAATTTTGGGTACCTAGTGAACAACATTTATTATGGAATCTTTTATCTCTCTATGATTATGAAATGATAAATTTTGAGTATAAAATTGCATATCCATTATAGTGTAAATCTATAGTTGAATTTTATCATTCTAAATATGAAATTTAGTAGAAATGTTATTATCATTATCATTTCTCATTTATAAAAATCTATTCTATAACTATATAGATATAGTTCATAGTAATAAATTATCAATAAAAATTTTTATAACCATATGTTACAACTTGATTGATAGGAAATGATAAACCAGTGAAGCCTAAATCTAGTAGAAATGATGATTACATCTACTTTGGATGGTAGGTATTTCTGACCATTATTCCAAATAATAATTTATCATGTGTATTTTATCTATCCCACACTAATAAAAGAATGTCATATGAATAATTTAATTTGTAAGAAATTTACATTCTATTCTAATGAATATGATCTATCCACCAATTCTGAAAACAATTTTTTTATTAAAAATATGGAGAAATACATTCACCTGATTTATAGGCTAATATAAATTCTAAATTTTTTATATCCATAAATTATTGAATATCTATCCTTCCACTTCATATAAAATATTTTCTAGTTCAATGGAGTATTAAACAGTTTGATTGGTTTTTTCCCTCAGAGAACATCTATATTTAAGATAACATTTTTTCCTAATTATTCTTTATCAATGTATATTTTTCTATATCCTTTAATATTTAAAGATCCATCTCCTATAAATCAAACTATTACATTATATAATCCTTTTACACTATTGTTATGATTTATATTTCTTATTATATGGGATGAAAAAAACTATTAAAAATCCACATGGTCGTTTTTATATAATTTGATGAAATTAAGGGAAGAACATCATGCTCCATAGTCTAAAACATGATATCATTTGATGAAATACAAAAAATAGTTATAACAATGTCATATTTCCTTATATTTTATTTTGAAATAGGTATCTAGACATACGTATAAAATCAATTTCCATATAAAATATTATTTTATTGTCCTATATAAAAAAGTGAATGATTTAGATATTGATTTCTTATTATTCTCATCTTCCAATAATATATAGATTCATTACACCTAAAAATAAATTGAAATTATATCCCAATATTAAATTTTTATTCTAAAAATATTGATGTGTGTTGATTCTATATTCATGAGTTCAATTTTCTTCATTTTTTAAAAAACAATTATACTTCTTAAGTACATTTCATTGGGTTCAATAAATTTTTATAAAATGGAAGTTCATCCATAAGATATTTTTATTGATTATACCACTCAATATATCCCTCACTAATCCTAGATTATGGATTAATTATAAATGATTTATAACTTTGTTTTGGCATATGTTACTTTTTATTAATCAATCATGATCTCATTTTTTAGAATGACAGGAAAGACTACATTTAACCGGGTAACAAGGACATTTATACCCTCATACTTCCTCAATACCAATTTCAACACAATATTCCAATTAAATTTGATCAATTTATGAAAACATTCTATGAATTATATTAAAACATCAGTCAAAATAGTTTTATTTGAAACACAATATTTCATCGAAAATATATATATTTATCCCTAAGTCAGTAAAATATTTATAGTATTTTTTTAATAGATATATTATGATTAATAATGTTCATGGTTTGGCCTTAAATTGATTTCTTTTATTCTAGTACTAGTTGTTTTTCAGTTGATAATTTTCATGTTCGTGTAAAAAATTCTCAAGATATTAAATTTATTATTCAATGTCATCATCATAAATCAATAATTCATTAGGATGTACTAAAATACTTTGATTACTCATCATTTAGTAGATCATATCCTTGTTGTCTTCATTCAGATACATTTTGAGATCAAAAACTCCCACCAAATAATAATTTCCATAAATATAATTTTAATCTTCATTAAAGAATTCATAAAATCTTCCATTTCTAAGATAAACTCATTTTAAACACTTAAAATATATTTTAATTGTCATATTATTAATTTTTAATTACCGCTACCTTTATTTAAATTTTTATTCCTCACACACTTCTAGAATGGAGGATCCTTCATGTGGTGAACTTCAATGTTGTATTTTGATTGTCCTCAAAACACTATCCTCTAAGTGAGATCATTTTAGACACCTATAAATAATGTTCTCAACCATCCCACTATAAAAAATGAATATTTTAACTTATATTAGTTTCATAATTTACCTATATTATATCAATTAACAAAAAGTGTTATCAAATTTTCCCTTACATATTCTTATATTTTTGTAGCCTCAACAATATTAAGCATCTCTATGGAATAAAATTTACTTTCATTTCATGAATGTGATGATGAAAAATGTTGTTTCCCCCATATTTCATATGTGAATAGATTTCTATATTAAAAATTACAATATAACTTTTGAATATTCACTTCTTTATTGTTGACACCATTGTGATGAAAATGGGTGGATGTGTCAATATGATTTTTTCACAATATTAACAGCTAGCATCTTATTACCACTTATAAAAATTTATCCAATAACCATGTTAAAATTTTTAAATTAATATTCCATACATTCACTAATTTCCATTATTAGATCATTGTTTTTTATGATAAACCTATAGTTTAACTCCACTAAACTGGATATCACATATATAAAATTTAACAACATTTTCCCCTATTATATTGACTATTGTGGTAATCATCAACATCAATTATATTTTACAATATTGTTCTCTAGACAAGGTATTCTTGTCCATTTCATCTATTTCAATGATTTATTATTTTCTTAATTCATTGATATTTTTTTGTATCATTAATTTGTATTCAATGGAATACTACTAAAATTCCATCAAAACTCAAAAGACATAGGAAATATATTTGTTTAATCATTCATTAAATATAACCTAATCTATCCAAAAATAATAAAACATTTTTTTAATTAATTATCAACAAAAAATAAATCACTTGAAAAATTACATATATTTATCATGTGGTTCTTATACAATTATTTATAATTTAAGTTCCTGATATACACTATTAGGTTGTGGGGAATTAAATTATTCCAAATTTCTTCTCCTGCAAAAGTAAAATGTTTATATTCATAGAATTTAAAATTACACATGGTTTCACTTATTAAAATAAAACTTTTCTATTACTAAATGTGAAAAAATGAAGAGTATAGAAACCAATATTTTACTTTGTTTCCCCATAATGGTATATACCATGTGTGAAAAAATATTTGATGATGTTTTCTTAGTAGAGAAATTTCACATGTTAATGATCCAAAATCATATCTAATTTATTATTAATGATTTTTTTTCATTTTTTTAGATTTTTTTAGTTTATGGTCTACCTAGATATATTATTAAGTGTAACTGACTTATCATTATAATGATTCAATAGGCCACATGAAGAAACATGGAAGCCTGCCAAATTTTTTAAAATTGTTTATGTGATGACACAAAAGATGGATCAAACATGTGCATATTTGATTGACCATTCCGGATTTCCAAAATATACTCATGCTACCACAAGAGTAACCAATAGACTACATGTCCAAGTGAATTGAATTCTTGGTTCATCCATTATGTTAAAAAAATATCTATGTATCTGAAATACCACATGTTACTTCTGATCAAATGAATGATGAAGTCAAGAAACTATATGAAAAAGATATAATTTTGAAAAAGTTTCCAAGTGGTCGTATAGATATTGATAGAAAAAATTGTCATTTAATGTAATTGGATATTCTATGGATTTATAGCATGACTTGTCAATGGTTTTGATTAATGTTTCATCTTAGTTTTAGATAAATAATGTATTATCTGACATGGAACAATATAAATTGAATTTTCTAATGTAGGGTTATATTGTAAATATATATTTTTACCACCTTATGTAGAGAATTATATTCTATGTAAAAATAATTTAATAATATTGAATTTCATGTTGAGATTGAGGATTTATATTTATTATTTTCCAATGGATAATTTTATAGGAATATTTCATTTTAAGGAAGAACAAAAATAATGTACACAGAGTGAAAAAAATTGAAAAATGGATTTAATTTCAACAACATGTGACACTCTATTTTCATCATTAACTCACCAAAATATATGATAACACATTCTAATAATTTTTTATTTATCTCAGAACTGATGTAAGATATCAAGAAGGGAGCATACTTATAAATAATGATAGAACTATTTAGCTATTGATTGAACATTTTTTATTTATTTTTTTTATGATAATTTTTAATTCTATTGGAATTTATTTTTATATATATTAGATATTATTCCTTTGTTGATCATATAAGAGTACATATATTTTTTAATTGTATTCAATTCGTATTCTCAATCCCAAGAAAATTATAGAAGTTGATATGTAATATCCTGGACAACCCTATGTATTATTGCAGCCTATACCCGAACCATAGTGTGTATCATTATATATTTTTGAATTAATATTTCTGGAAGTTAATTTCTATAGTGTGCATAATATTAGGTATAAACTTGAGATTTTACATTGTGTTTTTTATTTATATTGTGTTTTTATGATTTTTTATTCCATTTTAAAAATATCCACCCAAAAATAATTATTAAAATTATAATTTTATAGTTAACTTTTTGGAGGGATATATCTAATGTTTAATTTATTATAGTAATATTGAATGATCAAGATAATCTAAAATCAATTTAATTTATTTTTTATCAATATCATTAGATGTTATTTTGAAATAAAAAATTACATAAACCAAAAAAAATTAATTGTATGTCTTCAAAATTTTGGAATTTTTTAATAAAAATATTTAGAAGAATTTTTTTACATAAAAAATTCATCCCACCCCTCTTGGGTACTCCACTCTAACCAAAATTTCATATCAAATGATTTTTTATTTGTTTCTTTTGTTTTTTATTCCTTTATCAAGTCAAATGGATCGTATCAATATTTTATTTTATTATTATAATTAGTTATTTATTTATAACACTAAATCTAAAGGCCTCTCAATAAATAGACCACTAAATTCTAATGAAAAATATTCTCTAATAGAAAATGAAAGTGAAAATTATTCTTGACAGTATTGGGATTGACATACATACTATAAGATTATATTATTATGAAAAACCAAAAGTTTCTAGAGTTGATTATAGTTATTTCACAGATGATATCAATAAATATAATTTTAGACCAATGAATTCAATGAATTTTTCTTTAATAGATGAATAAATTAACAAAATATTTTCATGTGATACATGTTTTCAAATATGGGATACAATTTTTGAATATCATGAAGTATCTTCAAATGTTAAATATATGATATTAAATACTTGTCAAAGAAAATAAAATGCATTCAAAATGAAACTTCATGAATCAATTTCCAATATGAATCTCTAGTTCAATGAAATTATTAACACTATGTTTTTCCTTATATAGAATGAAAAATAATTATATCATGTTCTGAGAAAATTAATATTTCTACCTAATCACTGGATATGAACTATTTTCTCCATCAATGAATATGGTGACATTGAAAAGTTAATAGTCAAAGAACTAATTCAGATTTTATTATAAACTAAGAAGAGATCATATTAAAGAATAGAAACATTAATTTTAGGAAGATAATTATATTAAAATAATCACTATAGAGAAAAAATAAATTTATCAATGTTGACAATACCAGTGGGAATAAAGATAAATTGGAATGTTATAAAGAGATATATCTTCTAGATAGAATGTTTCTAAATATTTATAGAATCATATTTTATTTAGAAAATGAAATTCTAAAGGAAATTATAAAAACAAATGTGATTAGAATAAGGAATGTAAATTTTTAAAAGTTACTTATTATTAGTGAAAACAAAAAAGAAACATCAAGGGAAATTTTTCAATGATTAAATTAAAAAAATAAGTAAAAGGATTGAGGGAATAAAAATAGGTAATCTATGGAAGAATATTAATGTGCTTCTAATGATATCTCAAGTAACTCAGCCTCATATTGAGATGATTCCCAAGAGAAATGAGATCTATGATTTATGATAATAACATATGAGGTAAAAAAATATATTCCAATTAAAAATTAAATTTGAAATTTTTTGGATTATGAAATATATTTGAATGATTGATTATAATAGTTTAATTTTCATAAGGAATATTTTAATAAATTAATACAAAAATATAAATTCTTGAAGAAAAAATATAATTTTTATAGTACATTAATTCTCTATAATTTTACTGGAAAAGAAAATAATGTTGTGCTCCTAAAATAAAACAAGAAATATAAAATTCCTATTAAAAAACATAAGAAAGACCTTTAAAAGATAACTCATGGAAGAGAATTATTCATAATGATAATAGCTAATCATACCACACCAATTTATACTATATTAATATAGTATTATCCTTTTTAGTGAGAATTTTATCAGAATAAATGTTTTCATAGTTCATGATATTCTAATTTTGTAAACAAAATTTATAATTTTAGACCAAAGAAAGTGTTTATTTATAAATATTTTAATTATTTTATTGATAAAACTATAAAATATCTTTATATTCTTAATGATATATTTTAAAGCATTTCTAGATCCATGAGAATCTGGGAACCAATATCATTACTCAATTAATTTTTTTTTGAAATATGATTGAAGTCTAAGTATATGAACTTATGGTATCTTGATGATGGATGTTAAAGAAATATGATTATGTATTTTTCTTATTTCATTAATCATGTAATATTAGATGGAAAGCATTCCACTTTTTCTAATAATGCTAACATAAAAATTATAGTCATTAGAAAAATGAATAATTATTTCTCTATTTCAATTTATAATGATTTTATGTTGAAGGTTTATGTATAATTTAGTTATTATTTCTAAACTTTTTGATAATGGTTCGTATGTTATATTTGAATAAAATTCATGTTAAATTTATGATTCTATGAAAACTTTAGTATTTACAGCTCATATAAACTATAATCTATATAATGTTAATTTAGAATCATTAATTTCTTAAAATGATTCTTGGTTAAGTTCCATCCATATATTATCTTAGATGTGGAATATGAGACTATTAAACTTCAATATAAACTATCTTATAAAGCCTAATAAGAAAGATTTATTCATGGATCTTGTTAGGCTATGATTTCTAATGGTAAATTCTATTATCCTTTTCAAAATGATCTGAAAAATAATAATTCTTTTAGAAAATAGTGACCCGTTTCAACCTCCCAACCATTAAAATAAGTTCACATTGTATTTTTTTTTAATATCTCAAGTTTCTATTTTAGTAGGAATGAACTATAATTATATTATTGTTGATGGTTATTCAAAATTCACAAGGGTTTATTTTGTGGCTCATGAATGTAAATCTTGTAGGGGTTTTTTAAACAATACTATGTTTTTATGAAAACATAATTTACATACTATTAAGACCATAAGAAGTGAATATGGTCTTGGGTTTGAAAATAAATACTTTTAAACATTACTTTAACAATATGTCTATAATCAAAACTTCTCAACCAATCGGCCTCCCCAATAGAATACAGTGTCTGAATGAATGGATAGGAATATTTTTTAAATTTCATGGACCATGATTAATGACTATGACATTCCATTTTACATATGAAAAAACATATATAAGTGAATAATAAAATATTATAAATGTGGTTCTAGTTATATTTATATTAATGAATATTACCACTAAATTATTGAATGGTTTAAAATATAATATTAATTCCATTAATGACTTTTGATGTAGAGTCATTTTTCATAATTAAAATGTGAATCTATATAAGTATTAACCAAAGGATGGTGAATGAATTTACTAAGGCTGTCAAACATCTATAAAATATTGTGGAATATTTAAAAATAACTCATGTTGTTGAAGAATATGTACCCATCATTTTAGATTAAATTAATCCATATGTGACTAAGGTAATCTATAGAAAAAATTTTATATTCCATGTCAAATTTCAATATCAAAAAACCCTTAGAGTCTCTTGAAACATTTGTTGATTCGCTTATTAAAAATATAAAACTGGCCAATATGATCCAACAATTAATGAGGAATACTTTTAATATCCATATACCTCTATTTCTATAAAAATTAGAACCCACAGATACAATCATACGGGTTTTGTTTTGGATATCTAGATAAATAACCCCATATTATAGATTATCTAAGAATTCAGGATGAACATAATGCCTTATAATCACAACATTAACATAAAAACATTACTAAATATAATAATAATGGTAATGGTTATGCAAGAAGAGATGAATCATTTTGAATAAAACAATGTCTAGAAACCATTGTACATACCCAAATACTATTTAAGTATTGACACATAGTGGTCGTATAAAAACTCCATAGTTTGAAATTATTTTTGATTATTTAAAGAAGTTTATATACAAGATAAATAGTTTCATCCGATAAAAAAATTTCACCCATAGATTATCTTGAAGCTATTATAATACTACATTATTATAAAACACATATTAAATTCAAACTATTTAAAATGTATTTCAAGAGTTCATTCATTAATGTATATATTTTTGATGAATTTTTTTTCTAAATAATCACTTGGATTTCAAAATCCTCATTCTCCCAATTATTTTTTTATACATTCTATACCCCGATATGGTTTAAAACAAGGTCATAGTGGGTTGTATGATATGATCTCTTATTTTATTTATTCTAATGGGGTTTCAAAATATAATTGATGTTTATACCTATTTATATTAATAATTTTGAAATGATATTTTCATACTTTAAATCTATTTTGATGGTATTATTTTTGTTTCATAAAAAATATCCTTATATGTTGAATTCTCAAAAATATGTAGTGTGAATTTGAAACGATTTTAATTGTGTACTTAAAGTTCGTCCTTAGCTTCTAAATTTTTCCACATAAGAGATGACTTACTTTTTATTAAAGTAAATAAAAAATATTTTTAAAAAAAAAATTATTTTATAGTAAAAAATGAAATGATACACCCATTAGTTTATCATGTATCCTAGATTAAGATGAAACTCATAATCCAGATGATCGAAACACTTATATAGGTGTGATTTAAGTTTAACTAAATATTATCTGAATGATATTATATATAGTGTTTGTGTATATGATCATTTTCCTAGAAATACCATGGAATCTCGTTTAAATAATTTATAAATTTTTTAAATACCACAAAAATATAATATAATTTAGAATTATTTTATTCTAGAGGATATAATTTTGAATTATATAGTTATTCTGATACTAATTTTTTCATATGTAAGCTAGAGAGAAAATGAACCGCTTGAATGTGTCTCTTTTTTAGAAGTTATCTTGTATCTTGGTGTAGTATGAAATAGAAGTCACTTGTATTGTCCACTTCTAAACCTAAATATAAAGCTATAAGTTGGTCTTCTGCACAAATTCAGTGGATGAAATGAAAATTTCTAGATAATGTATATCAGTTTAGACATGACCCTATAAAATATGGCAACACAAGTGCTATTAAATTTTATAATAATATTGTATATCATACTAGGACTAAACATATTTATATAAAATGTCTCATTTTCAGATATAATTTTCATAAAAGAAACATCACTCTTTAATTAAATCACACAGAGTACCCTCTAGTTAAAATCAACTCAAAACCTATAAATTGTGAGATATTCAATTATAATAAACATGAAGTATGCATGGTTAACTATGTTTGATATAATTTATGTTTAATATTTTATATCCTTATTTAATTTATTTATGGTATTCATTAATGAAATATAATAAAATTTATTTTCCAAGTTAATATAAATATTAATGCTCTATATATTTTGAACATTTCAATGATAAAAATGACCATACGATTGATTGAATTTTCATAACTAATTTTCGTAGACATTCACTATGCCTAATATTTCAAGCCGCCATATTTTTTTTTATTTTATAAGTATATTTTCTTTTACCCCATTCATTATAATATTTTTAGCCATATATTATTTTAATATCTTGAAATTAGAATCTAAATTAACTCATTAATTTATATCCTAAACCAAACCCAATCATGACAAAACCCTAGCCTTCTAAACCTAGAATATTTTTCATTATTAGATAAGATGATGTGTTCTCTTGATGATACTACTCAGAATGCTTTAATAAAAACTAAAATATCAAAACATGGTAGTAGAAGAATGGTGATTTGATTACTGAAACACCATTTATCTTCTAACAATGTAGCAAAAAATAAAGTGGAAATGAAATGGTTTAGATCAAGTCAATCACTAGTCTGAAGAGTTGTTCTAATACATGGATTGACATAGTGGTTCATGGAAAGTATAGACCCATCTACCAAGTAATTTTACAAGAGTTAAATCTATATATTCATTTTGAAGATATGGAATAATGGGATAAAATTAGAATGATTATTAGTGGTTGGGAATAAATATTATCATAAAATTTATGGTCTTTAAGTCATAATGTACCGCAAATATATTATTCGGAATATTGTTAAAGATTCTATGCCATGAATATTCATCATTTTGAGTTTTAAAGTTCCTAAATAGAGTTTAATAGAAATAGATCTCCTAGAAGGCTGAATGTAGTGGAGTTAAGTGGTGAATGCTAGTTTTTTATCCTTTTCCATCAGCATGATATTTTTTCCTAGAACTCAGACTTCACTATTTTTAGTTATGATGACTTTTTATCTACAAATATAATAGAAAAATGGTTATAGATATGTCTTCTTATATTCCTTATGAGGATCACTCATGAGTGGAGTATGAATACTTCTCAGTTAAATTCGTTTCTCTATTAAGTTTTTATCCGTTATTTAGAAGATATTAGAGGTAAATATCATTAGGATGCGTTAAATTACACTTCTTCAAGTGATATATTCCAAATAAAAACAACATGTAAAGAGATAAACAATGTATATAAATGATGAAAAATGATACGAATTTATGATAATGAGAAATTATTTAAGAACTATAATCCTAAAAATATCTTTACCATACCAAGAGATAAAATAGATCATATTTTGGAACATAAAAAGGTTTTTGATGCTATGAAATCATCAGCATATGGATGTAGGGATGTTGAAGTGGAAATTAATGAGGATTCCTTTAAGGTTTATGAAATAAATATTTCTTGGTGTCTAATGGTTAAAAGAATTAAAGGACCTATAGAGGGTGTAACAACCTATGCGTGGATTAAACTCTATGATTTTTTGTCTTTTGAAATAGTTTTATTGACACAATATGTGATAATGATGAGCCTCTAGTTATAGATAGTACACCATTGTTGGAAATAGGTGGAAGAACAATTTATTTCTACATCCCCTTCTTAGGATAAATATCTAGAGGATTATCTCGTATGATTGGATCAAACTAAGACTTATGATGATAGTAGGGACGATCATAATTATGGAAGTACACCCAAGCATAACAGACATGCTATACCTATTGTTTTAAGAGTTCCAAAATCAATTGTGAAGGGTACCTCTTTATATGTTCTAGAAGAAAAAATATGTATCAAGATTTCAGTTGATGTTGAATGACATGATATATTAATCTTAAATCCTATAGAACCTGGATAATCCTCTTCTCTAGGATGTGATTAATATGTCTCTATTCATTGTGATCCTATCTATGACTCACCTCCTTAAATAGAATTATAATTTGTGAAGATTATTCAAGCTCTATTCATGATATTGAGAAGCCCAAGTATAAATCCTCGAAAATTAATATCCATGTTGAGATGCTACGACTCACTCTTCAATGAATCATGAACTATGTATGATTCATCCCTGCAAATGAAATATATTTATTAGGTTCTCATTAAATGAGATAAAATCATATATTTTTACAATAATTTTTTTGGTTTATTGAAAGAGACCTCTCTAGGTTTTGGTAGTGATGGAGAATATGGAAGGATTTCGGATATTTAATTTTCCATTTCTAATATTTTATCTCATATTCATCTAATAATATTTCTCAAACTACGACACATGGCTCATTGAACATAGGATTTAATAAAAAATTGGTATCTATGTAGGTATATTGAATAGACATTTTAGTTAATCATTACCATAGGTATCTATCTATTGTCACTATTTATTCTATTACTCCTTCTCCTTCTATAGATTATCCTAATACACATATTTAAATAGATATATATTTCAATATAAATATTTTCCCTAAAAAATCAAAATTCTCATGGACAGTTTCATGGATGTAATGGATATGATTCAAATTGATCTTGCTTCTCATGGATAGTAACTGATTGACATGGTTAAAATTAAGAATGTTAGTATTACATATGATAGTAATTTAATTATATGTGATATCATGTATTGTCTCTGTAGTATTTTCACTCAGAAGGATTTGAATACTCAATTTATATCCTTGGTTAGAGATCTAAAAATTGCTCCTTTGACCCAATCCTTAATATCATTTTTTGAAATGTTAATTGTCATGACCCGTCCTCGGGGCCCATGCAATGACTAACCCAAGCCGCTTTCTATAGGCCAGGGGCTGGCGACTAGCACCAAAGGCGAAAATTCCAATAAAAGGGAAGGCATTGCCTTTATATAAGAAAACAAACACAACAGAGTATGCATGCTGAAGTAAACACTAAGTAAACTAAGTACAAAAGTAAGTGCTGAAAAGTAAATGGGCTAGTATACAAACCCAAATGGAAGTACAGTACAACTGAGAAAAGTGAAGTACAATTGCTGAAAAGTAAAGCAGCATCCACCGAGACGTCCTCTAAGAACCCCACCTAAAGGGTTGGTACAAATAGTCTCCTCAGCTCCTCGAATTTGTCTGTCCGCTCTGCATACGTCTCTCTTGATAGTCCACCTCCGGATACCGTCCCTCTCCACATGCATCAACCACGATCTGTATTGTCCATCGTCTGTAACCAACACAACTTAGTGTGGGCATAGCCCATGCAGGGGTGAGTATACAATACTCAGTAGGGACCCTCAGACCCCCGAAGGCCTCCCAGAATCCACAATGGTTAAAACAAAAAGGAAAGATTCAAACATGAAGTATCAACCAACTCTACTTAGGTATATGCCCATACATATACCTAAGTCATTAATTCCAGTTCGAGTCCAACTCAAGAGCCCATGTACTACCCAGTCCAAAAAGGAAAGCACAACTCAGTACACACAAGAAAGCAATACAATCATATCGAAGATAATGATTGAAAGTCAAGACTGAGCTCACACCGGTATACTACTCACGAAGAGGGGTGGAGATGATAGATGTAGCCTCTGAATAATCTCTTCTGCTGAACACACGTAGGATCCTAGTATAGTAACCATCACTCTTGAACCCACGTAGGATCCAGGTATAGTCATCCTCACTGCCGAACCCATGTAGGATCCATGTACAGCCGTCCTCGCTATCGAACCCATGTAGGATCCAAGTACAGTCGTCATCGTCGTCGCAGTCGCAGCCAACTCTAGGGTTCCCGCACACAGTACGCTCGATTCCAGGAGGGTTCTCTCCACAAGCCAAGAGGGTCGATACATTAACTGTCACAATTTTCAGAGTTGATGTATCACAAATTTCCATCTCGTCAATAGGAACTCAACGCGATAGACGGCGCGTCAATCGGACGCCCGGTTTGAGAGATAATGGCTTTTCCGTTCCAGGGTCCCGGTTAGAAATACACTCATTTCTAACCCAGCTGATATCCATAGTCATACAATCCTCGAGTGGAGTAATCCAAAACAACCGTCTCACCAAGAGTAATTCATTGTATTTGATGGCACATCATTCGGACGTCCGGTCCTTATGTTATAAGCATTTCCGCTCCAAGGGCCCGGTTGGTTTCGGGTTAGAACCAACCTGGGTGTACCCAAACATCACCGAAACCTCGAGTGTAATATATCTAAATGACCGTCTCGATCCAAGGATCCCTACTCAACTGACGGTGCATCGATCAGAGGTAAGTAGCCCAAGATATGGGCATTTGAACGAACCTGGTCCGAAAATAGGGTGTCTGGGCCTGGTCCGACCCGGCCCAATACCCCCTAGGTCGGGCCGAACCGGGTCCTCCCCGATTGGGCACGGCCCGGCCCGGAACAGAAGCCGATCGCGGCTGAGCGATGGCTGAACGAGATGCAAGGGGCGTTCCCCTTTTTCCGAAAATGGAAGACCCAATGGGGTCCGCCCTAGATGTCGGTCGGGGGGGGGGGGGGGGGTTACACCCCCCCCCCCCATTTCCTGGCAATAGCCGGCCTTTATGGATGGTCGGTTGAGCCGCCGCGAGACCCTTCAGGGTCCTGCCACTTGGAGATGCCGGCGGCCGGTTGTCCGGCCGCCCCTGCATGGTCCGCCGGGGCCTAAGGCCGCAGAATGACTAATCGGTGCCACGGCCCGCTCCTGGACACGGCCACCTTCAGCCTCACCGGCACGGCGTGACGGTGCCGCATTCCATAGCTGCGGCCCGCTCCTGGCCGCTGACTCCTTCGGCCTCACCGACATGGTGTGATGGCACCGCACACCACCATTACAGCCCGCTCCGTCAGCGGTCCTCTTCATCCCCGTGCAGTGAAACAACACCGCACCACCTTCACGTCAACCATCAATGAAGAACAATAAGAAGAAGGGGGAGGAGAATCGATCGTGTTTGTGCGGACCAATCTCCTCCTATTATGACGATAAAATTTGGCCAATTATTGAACAACAAAGGACGATGATTAAAACTTGAACAAATATAATCCCTACCTCAGCAATCGATGTCGTTCGCCAGGTGTCGTGAAAGTCAATGTTGGTGTGCGTCCAAGGAGGGAACAGATTCTCCCCATAAGTTGCGGAGAGAAGAAGTAAAGGCACGTCGTCTCTCATTGTGTTGACAAAGTTCTTCATCGAAGAGGAGACATTCTTCACAGGAGGGTTAAGTTCTTCAATGAAAAACTAGAGTTCTCAACAAATCCTCCTCAAACAACAATTCTAACCCAAAAAAAAATAAGCTTCTCCTTATTTTATTGTACTTTTCCATGCATTTCAAAAACGTAAAATTTAAAGAATTAGTTAAATTAATTGAATAGGTTTAATCAATTAATTTATCTTGTGTTAGCATGAATTAAAGTGGGATAGAAGGAGTTACTTAATTAAGTTCAAGGGTTTTCCAACATCAAACACAAGGAGTTTAATGGGGGGGGTTTTATGGAATGTGAAGGGTTGGGGATCATGTGGGCCCCACCTCACATTTATCCTCACATGGGTAGTTAGGATGCTAGTGGGTCCCACCCTAACACCCCCATGTAGGATAAAACCACCTTAGTTAGAAATAAAATTATACCGCAATTTTATTCACTTTTATTTAAACCACTTTTTTTAACAACTCCTCCCAAGAAAATGCATCTTTAGTAAAGGTCCTCCTAAGAAATTACCAGAACCGTGGTTTCATCAGTACCCTCATATTTCATTTTCGAGTACCGGTTCAAAATATAGAAAAACCCTCTCGTTCGTTCAATGAACGTACATGAGCTAAACATCGGAAATTGATTCCGGACACACCTGGCCTCAGAATCGGGTGCCGTCAGAAACTATGTACTTGTAAAATCCGAAAGAAATTAAGAAAATATTTTCCTTAAAAATTACAGGTCTTTACATTACTCCCACCTCAAGGCTTTACGTCCCTGTAAAGATACATCATACCCAAGGGAAACAAATGAGGGTATTGTGCACGCATCTGAGCCTCCCGCTCCCATGTGCTCTCCTGGAGGTTCCCGTGCTGCCACCTGATGCGCACTAGAGGAATCGACCATCCACATAGGACCCGCTCATATTTATCCACGATCTCCACTCGGACCTCCAGAAATGTCACCCCGTCTTTGATTTCCAGCTCTCCGTGGTCGATGATATGCATTGGGTCATGCACGTATCTCCTCAGCTGAGATACGTGGAAGACGTCGTGCACCCTGGTTCAACTGAGGTGGAAGTGCCAGGAGATAAGCCACATCACCTATCCTGCTGATAACCTGGAATGGTTTGATGAATCACAGAGATAACTTTCTGCCCCATCCAAATCGCCGTAATCCACGTCGAGGTGAGACCTGTAAGAAAATGTGGTCTCCAGCCTCGAACTCCAGTGGTCTCCGCCTCCTATCACCATAGGACTTCTGTCAGCTCTGTGCAGTCTTCATCCACTCCTGGATGATCTTCACTTTCTCCATCGTGGCTTGGAATGTCTCTGGTCCTACAAGTGCTAACTCCCCAAGGTCAGTCCAGCACAGAGGTGATCTACAAGGTCGGCCGTACAATGCCTCGTATGATGACATCCTGATGGTAGAGTTGTAGCTGTTGTTGTATGCAAACTCCACCAAAGGTAGGTGATCCTCCCAGCTACGACCGAAGTCGTGGACACATGCACGGAGCATGTCCTTGAAAGTCAAAATGGTTCTCTCTGTCTGGCCATCCATCTGAGGGTGAAAGGCGGTGCTCAGGCATAGCTGCGTCCCAAAAGCCTCCTGTAACCCCTTCCAAATCCGAGAAGTAAAGTGAGCGTCACGATCGGATACCATAGATGATGGAACACCATGAAGCCATACGATCTCGTGAACGTAGAGGCATCCCAAGCTCTCCACTGATCCCTGCTCTATGATGGGTAGGATGTGGGCCAACTTGGTGAGTTCGTCGACAATCACCCAGATGGAGTCGTGTCCTCTGGAAGTATGTGGAAGCCCAGTCACGAAATCCATGGATATACCGTCCCACTTCCACTCTGAGACCTCTAGGGGTTGTACCAAACCTGCCGGAACCTGGGGATCTGCCTTCACCTGCAAGAAGGTGAGGAATCGTGAAATGAACACTACCATAGCCTTCATTATACCGGGACAATAGTGTTGTCGTCTGAGATCCTGGTACATCATCACTATTCCTGGATATACCGCCAAAGGGGAAGTGTGAAACTCCCTCAGAAACTCCTCCTGTAATGAAACTAGTACCATGGTATGTCCCTTGAAGAGGATGACATGCTCTGCTCCTTCAGAATATCCATCAGGTGACTCCCCTGTGGAAATCTGATCCCGTCGCGTCTCATAGTCAACGTCCCCATGATGTGACTCTCTAACCCGTTGTAGTAGTGGAGGTGTGACTGTGAGCGACTGTAGAAGGGCTGCCCCATCTATATCCACAAAGGATATCTGTAAAGCGGATAACTACATTGTCTCCTCTCCAAGTAGCTGAATGCCCAACCTCCTGTTGAGAGCATCAGCTACAAAGTTCCCCTTATTAGGAGTATAGACTATCTCAAAGTCATATTCCTAGAAGAACTCGAGCCATCTCTACTGGCTCAGGTTCGGGTCCTTCTGTGAGAAGATGTACCTGTGACTCTGGTGGTCAGATTAGACTATAAAGCGCTCACCCATCAGATAGTGTCGCCACATCTTCAAGGCGAAGACCACTATTTCTAACTCGAGGTCATGGATAGCGTAGCTCTTCTCGTGCTGCCTCAACTATAGTGAACCATAGGTGTTCATTGTCCGCTCCTTCATCAGGACACACCCGATTCCGGTCCCAGATGCATTTTAGTAAACTACGTACCCTATTCCCTCTTCATGTAGCCTCAAGATGGGTGCACTGGTCAATCTCAGTCTCAGCTCCTAAAAACTCTGCTGATATCTATCTGACCACACGATGGGTTTCCCCTTCTTCGTCAAAGCTGAAAGTGGTGCTGAAACACTGGAGAAGTCAGGCACAGATCTTTGATAGTACCCAGCAAGACCTAGGAAACTCTGCACCTCAGTCACGCTTGAGGGTGGCTCCCAAGCTAGTACTTCCTCGATCTTCGCAGGATCCAACGAAACTCCCACCTCCGAGATGACGTTCCCCAAGAAGTGGACCTCCCAAATCCATAAAAGGAACATAGAGAGCTTAAAATAAAACTGGTGCTCTCGGAGTGTATCCAGTACAACCCACAAGTGGTAGGAGTGCTCCTCCTCAGTAGTTGAGTAAATAAAAATGTCGTCAATAAAGACTACGACAAACCGATCATGGTAAGGTTGTATGTTCCTGTTCATGAGACTCATTAACACTACTGGAGCATTGGTTATACTAAAAGGCATAACCAAGAACTCACAGTGGCCATACTGACACCAGAAGGACGTCTTCTGCACATCCTCGTCTTGAACTCTAAGCTGATGATAGCCTAACCTGAGGTCTATCTTTGAGAACCATAGTGCTCCGATGAGCTGATCGAAGAGGTCGTAAATTCTCGGAAGTGGATACTTGTTCTTCACGATCACCTGGTTCATGCAACAGTAGTCGATACACGGTCTCAAGCTCCCATCCTCCTTCTTGGTGAATAAAATCGGAGAAGCCCAGGGTGAAACACTGGGTCGGATGAATCCCTTGCCCTACAAGTCCTCCAGCTGTACCTGCAGCTCATGAAGCTCTGTGGGAGCCATCCGATATACTGGTGTAGATATTGGGGATGTCCTGGGGTACATGTAAATATTGAAGTCTACCACTAAGTGAGGAGGTAGTCCAGGTACGTCGCCAAGAAATATGTCCGCATACTGATCCACCACAATAGGAAAAATCGGACTCTTCATGTCAACCGCTCTGAGGATGAGACTAGCCAATTGATGGGTGATCGGCTGCCCTATCCTCTGTGTGAGTCCATCCTGCACTGCAAAGGCTCCCTTCTCGCCGGTGAAGGTGAACCTACTCCCATCTGTGAAGACAAACCGCACCTTGTGCTTAATACGGTCGATCTGAGCATGGTTGGTAGATAACCAATCCATGCCCAAGATGACGTCGTAAGGCCTCGACGCCACTATAAAGAAGATCCCAGCCGAAGCTCTCACCTCCTAGAGTAATATCACACTTCCGGAGCTAGTGCGTAATCATCGAGTCTACTTCCATAGGAGTCTCTAGCAGTAAAGATCGAGCCAATGGCTCTGTCAAAATCTCTGAGCTCCGAACAAGGGCAGCGGTAATAAAAGAATGACTCGCTCTTGTATCTATAAGAACTAAATAAAGGGTTGATTAGACACAGATAGTACTATGAATCATCTCAGGTGCACCATGGTTGTAAGCCTCCACTACCTGAAGCTGAGCCTGCATCTGTCTGCTATCTCCCTTTGGTCAGGGTGGACCTCCTGGTGGTGGTGGTGGTAGAGCCTCAAAGCGTCGTCCACCACCCGCTGCTCTGCCAGTTCCTCTACCTCATCCGCCTGCTCCCTGCGGACCACCACGGTCGAACCTATGCCTCTTCTTGGGTGGTCCCTCAACTGTATGATGCTCCTCTTCATGGTGGGTTGGACAGTCATGAGCCATGTGACCCTGCCCGCTGCATGCATAGTACTGCCTGCGTCTCGTATGACTGGTTGTACTGCGTGTGCCCCACACCTCCGAACCAGTATCCTGAGGTCACCCACCTGATGGCCTGGTCCACTTGGACCTCTATGACATCTGTCTACTGCCGGCTGTAGAACACTCTTCTACATGTCTCCCTATGGTAGGCCTCGATGCTGGTGTAGGCTCTGCAAGGAATCTCTCCACAAGAAGGGCTTGCTCTAGTACTCTTGCAAGTGTCGGAATGATGAGGGAGATCATAAAAGCAATGATCTTATGCCTCAGTCCCTGCTCGATGGTCCGGGCCCGAGAGAATGGGTATCGTACCATATATGTGAAGTAGCGCGAGATGTCGGTAAACCTCACCTAGTACTGGGCTACTGTCATGCTTCCCTACCGCAACTGTAGTAACTCCTGGATGCGCACCGCACGGAGGGTGGCTGGAATGAACTCTGAGCAGAAGAGGCTCTTGATGTCCATCCAAAGTAGTGATGCCTCATCGTGCACCTGGATCATCAAGCTCCACCATAGACCTGTTGCCGAGTGCAGAATACTTTCCACAAGGATCACCATAAGATTTGCATGTGTCCCTACTAATCTGAAAACTCAGACGATAGCCTCCAGCCAATCCTCAGCTGCCTGAGGGTCCGTCTCTCTACAGAACCTAGGCGGCCTCTAACAATGAAACTAGCACACTCAGGTGACATGCACTCTTACCTATTGGGGTAGGTGGAATTGGTGGCTTGGTGGGTAGAGGTACCACTGGTTCCTCCGCTGTAATGGGGACCTGCATTGAGGCCTCATCGCTTGGTGGGCTTCCATCTCGCACATAACTGGGAACCCTAGCTGGCTTCCATCGTGGGGCCACCCTGATAAGAAAATGGTGTGCCATAGTTAATACAGTATACCTGGTGAGCTGACATAATGTATTCACAAAGAAAACTTTTGAAACACACACACAATCAATGTTTTTGGGAACTGAGTTAGAAATTAGAAGTTAGGGTCCTGGTGTATGGATATGTCGGCCGGCACACCAACACTGGACTCCCTGAACTCATAACCACAATCAATACCGTTAACACTATTGATTCACATAGAAGAAACTATCAGAGTCCTGATTTCTGTGGTAGACCCGACTCCTCTGATACCAATTTTTCACGACACGTCCTTGGGGCTCGTGCCATGACTACCCCAAGCCCGCCTTCCATAGGCCAGGGGCTGGCGACTAGCACCAAAGGCGAAAATCCCAATAAAAGGGAAGGCATTGCCTTTATATAAAAAAACAAACACAATAGAGTATGAAAGATGAGGTAAACACTAAGTAAACTAAGTAAAAAATTATGTGCTGAAAAGTAAATGGGCTAGTATACAAACCCAACTGGAAGTACAGTACAACTGATAAAAGTGAAGTACAATTGCTGAAAATTAAAGCAGTATCCACCGAGATTTCCTCCAGGAACCCCACCTGAAGGGTGGGTATAGATAGTTTCCTCAGCTCCTCGAATCCGTCCGTCCACTCAACATACGTCCCACCAGATAGTCCACCTCCGGATATTGTCCTGCTCCACAAGCCTCAACCACGATCAGTGATGTCCATCGTCTGCAACCAACACAACACAGCGCGGGCATAGCCCGTGCAGGGATGAGTATACGATACTCAGTAGGGACCCCGAGACCCCTGAAGGCCTCCCAGAATTCACAATGGATAAACCACAAAGAAAAGATACAAACATGAAGTATTAACCAACTCTACTTTGATATATTCCCATACATATATCTAAGTCATTAATTCCAGTTCGACTCCAACTCAAGAGCCCATGTACAAACCCGTCCATAGAGTAAAGCACAACTCAGTCCTCACAGGAAAAAAAGACAATCATATCGAAGATAATGATTGAAAGTTAAGACTTAGCTCACACGGGTATACTACTCATGAAGACAGGTTGAGATGATAGATGTAGCCTCTGAATCAACTCCACTACCGAACCCACACATGATCCAAGTACAGAAGTCGTCGATGCTGAACCCACGTAGGATCCTAGTACAGAAACAATCGCTGCCGAACCCACGTATGATCCATGTACATCTATCCTCACTGCCGAACCCACATAGGATCCAAGTACAGTGTTCATCACTGCCGAACTCAAGTAGGATCCAAGTACAATCGTCATCGTCGTCGCAGTCCCATCCAGCTCTAGGGTTCCCGCACACAGCACGCTCAATTCCGGGAGGGCCCGCTCCACGAGCCAAGAGGGTCGATACATCAACTGTCACTAATTCTAGATTTTATATATCACAAAGTTCCATCTTATCAATAGGAACTCGACGCGACAGACGACGCATCAATCGGACACCCGGTTTGAGAGATAATGGCTTATCCGTTCTCGGGGCCCCGTTAGAAATACACTCATTTCTAACCTGGATGATATCCATAGCCCTCCAAACCTTGATTGTAGTAAGCCAAAAGAACCGTCTCACCAATATGAATTTATCCTATTTGACGGAACGTCATTCAGACATCCGGACCTTAAGTTATAAGAGTTTCCACTCTAAGGGCCCGGTTAGTTTCAGGATCGAACCAACCTGGGCGTACCAAAACTTTTCCGAAACCTCCAGTGTAATATACCTAAACCACTGTCCCGATCCACGGATCCCTATGCATTGTACGGTGCATCGATCGGAGGTCCATAGCCAAAGAAATGGGCGTTTGAACGAACCTGGTCTGAAAATAGGGGGTCTGGGCCCGGTTCGACCATACCCAATACCCCCTGGGTCGGCCCGAACCGGGTCGACCCGACTCGGCGTGTGGCCCAGCCCACCGTGGGGCGTGGCCCGGCCCATGGTTTGGCGCGGTCCGGCCTGGCTGGTGTGGTCGGCCCAGCCCGTGCGGCCTGCGGCCCCACTCGGAAGCCTGTCGAGGCTCGGCGCTGGCCGAGATGGGCGCAAGGGGCGCGCCCCTTTTTCTGGAAATGGAGGACCCAGTGGGGTACGCCCCAGATAATGGTCGGGCAGGGGGGGTTACAACCCCCCCCCCCCCCGGTTTCCTAGTAACAGCCAGCCTTTATGGCCGGCATGTTGAGCCGCCACGGGAACCTTCAGGGTCCCGCCTCCTTGAGCCACCGGCGGCTGGTTGTCTGGCCGCTCATGCCTGCTCGCCGCGGCCTAAGGTCATGACTTTTCTCACCGGCGTGGAGCGATGGTGCCACGGCCCGCTCCTGGTCGCGGCCTCCCCGGTGCGGCGCGATGGCGTCATGCACTGCCGCTGCGACCCGCTCTTGGCCGCAGCCTCCTTCGACCTCACCAGGGTGGCGCAGCAGCGCCGCACACCACTACCGCGGCCCGCTCCGGCCGTAGTCCTCTTAATCCCCACACGGTGCAACAGCATTGCGCTGCCTTCGCCTCAACCATCAACTTAGAACAACAAGAAGAAGGGGGAGGAGAATCGACCGTGTTTGTGCGGTTTGATCTCCTCCTGTTACTGTAACAACCCGAGAATTCAAGTTTCGTGTAATGATATGTTTCCCTTTTTTTTGGACCATCGAAAATGAAAATAAATGAAAACTGTAACAACAAGCACGAATGAAACACTCCTTTATTAAGAAACATGACGATTAAAACTCCCCACGATCAAACATCACTAACCAAAGATCCCAACCGAGAACCCAATTACAACGACAGGAAGACTGCTTAGAACTACTAGGAGCCCGAGGATGCGATAGGGATTTTGAGCATCCATCATAAGGACCATAAGTATGGCTGACGCCACCGCGACCGTGCTCAACACCAAGGGGATCACACGAACCATCTTCCGTTCTTCTTCGGTCACTTGGAGTAAGGGACACCCGAGACCAAACCCTTTTATAAGCACCAAAGACGATCGTTGGACCTCAAACGGCCACAAATCTGACCGTTGGACATCAAACGGCCACCAATCCGACCGTTGGTTTCCCAAAGAATCCAATGATCATTTTGACCGTTGGAAATAAAATGATCCGAATGATAAATGTGTAGTTTTGCTTTAATATTGTAAAATGACCTCAACGTTAATTATCCCTTTTTTCCAAAAAAATAAGAATTTTATTTTATGTTTCAAATGGAGAAAAAATTAGTATTATTGTCTTCTTCCACTATACATTTTTTATTTGAACAATTAAACATTTGTTTTTCTAGTTATGTCAAACCTGTTGGATTCCTTTTATGAGTTATATATATATATATATTTTTATTTTTTGCATCAAATTAGATATATTATTTCTCGTATGATTAAACCTTTTATTAACTATTTTAGAAACTACGTCAAATTATGGTTTCTTTCACTTGTGTGTTTCGTGGTAATAATATTTTCATCAACACACTTGTATGTGTGATAAAATATATTTTCATTAAATGATATCATCTAGTTAAGAAAATTAGGGTAGATAGCTAGCAAGGGAAATTAAAATATATACACTTGTGTTATGTTTTTATTATTCAATGTTCTCGATCTTTATTTCTCATAACGAAATACAAAGTAGTTAATAAATATGGTTTAATAATAATGATAATATAATAAAAATTGTGGATGTTTAAAAAAAATGAAATATATATGTATGTACATATAATAAGATGTTTTGATCAATTTATAAATTTATTTGACCAATGTTTTTACTAAAATAATAAAAATGGTTTAATAATAATAAAGATAGCATATTATGAATTATTGGTATTTTTTTATTGAATCAATGACAATAATAATAAAAACTGGAATAAATGTTTAATACTATAAAAATAAAATATTAAAAACTACTTTTCTTTTTTTTTACTACGGGAGCCGCGTTTTTAAAACCGTGGCACAACCCCAGCCGCCCGATTCACTTCCCTCTGATCTCGGCCGTCGATACCTTTTAATGTCGCGACAGCTCCCAGCCCTCCGATCGACCGGCATTTAATCACGGTCGTCCATTACTTTTCGCGTTTTCTTTTCCGCTTCTTCTTCCTCCCCCGCGTCTTTCCTCTTCTTCTTCTTTCTGTAGCTGTACCAGTAGCATAGGGGTTGCTTTCGGCGAAGAAGACCTGAGCCTCTCCTCCTTTCCACAGGTCGACACCGACCCCTCGCCCCGCCCGAGGTCTCCCTCTTCCTCTTCTTCGTTTACTTTTTTTAAACCCCCCTGTTGCACCGAGGACCGAAGGATCGGATCTAGATCTCTCGGACCTTCAGGCGACGCAGACACAGCTCCGACCTTCCTTCCCCTCCTCTTCGTCGAGTTCAAGTATGGGTCGTTTGTTTTTTTACAGTTTGTGTAAAAACCGGGCTTTTCATATGGTTACATACACGTTTATACATTATATATATATACATATATTCTTTGTTTATACCTTCGGCTTCTGGGTTCCGCAGTTGCACCCTACTCCTCCTCCTCCTCCTCGTCGAGCTAAGGTAAGGGAGAAGATTTTCTGTTTTTCAGTTTCAGCTTCGGTTTTTTTTATATATATATACATATATATGTGTTATGTATATTTGAACACCTCCTATAGTTTTGCACCCGATATTACTTGCTGGATCTTCTTCCTCTCCACCTCCTCGTCGATCAGGTAAGGGTGATGTTTGATGATTCGGTTGCGGTTCAACTTTGAGTTCGTTTTTTTTATATATATTCACATATATATATATATGTTATGTATATATATATATATATATACATCCGATGGTTCTTCAATAGATTTCATTTTCTGCATCATCCCCTCTCCATTCTGGTAAGGGTTGGGCCATGTTTTTAAAAAATTTGTTTTAAACTTCGGTTTGCATATATATATAAAAGTATATACGGGTTATATATATAAATATATCAGTATATATTTTATATGTTTATACCCTCGGATCCTTTTGCCTCGACTGCATCCCCACTCCAAGCAAGGAAAGGGTCCTGTTTTAATTTCGGTTGAGTTTTTACAAGAATCGGTTGTTATATAAATATGTATATACATATAAATCATTATGAAAGTGAATTTTAAAGAAACGACATGTTTTCATGATAGAAAACTCCAGTGAAAATATATATGTAATTGAGGAAAGCTTAAAATGTTTTGGAAAATTCGGTGCTTGACCGTTGTAAACAGGAAGGAATTGGGGAGTGAACCCATCCTTCATTAAGTGGGTAGGCCCAGACAGCCTTCAACGATTTCAAGCGACCTCAGCATGATGTTTTAATTTTAAAAGCTTGCGTATTACTTTCACAGACACTGGATTATTTTTATGAAATTTTGAACGTAGTTATTTTATAAAATGATATAGTAAGTAATTTAAAATTATGTTTTAAAAATGATATTTATTGAAAGTATTTTCAACTCGTGAAACCGAGAACATTCATTTATCACTGCTTGGGGTAAATGAGGATTTCTGTGAAAATGGACTCCTTGAATTTTCTTTTTTTCAAATATATACATGTATTCATAAGTGTGTTCCTATGTCTGCTTAAAGTGCTAATAAAAGAGTTCTTATAAGACAGTTTTGGGTGAAAACCCTCAAAATCCATTTATCAGTATATGTGTAAACGACTATGTTTTAATTGGATACTATGATGTTATGTAATGTTAAGTAATATGTTCGTTCTCTTGAAACCCATGATTTTAAATGCAAGGTAACTTGTTATGTGAATGAAGTTTTAGCATGCTTGTCATCAGGTTCTTAATGTTTAAATGGTCTTCATGTAATGAACAAGTATGTGAAAATGGGGTTTAATTAAGAATGCATGGAACCCTATGAACGAATGGCCATGTCAAGATATGTAAGGGATGTATAGGACTACATGTAACGAGTGCGCCCGGAATTATATAGCGCTCCAATGCATTGGGTAAAGCAAGAGACTCATGACACGATCATGTGCGACGGTCTTGGCAAGTTAGCCTTGGCTTGAGCAAAGGAAACGGGGTGGGCAGTGAGCCTTGACCCGTTAAGTATGTTTTACGGTCATGGTGAAAAGTCATGACAAAGTCCAGGATTATACATTCCCTCTACATGTAATGATAAAGGTTAATCAGGGGTTTGTTCAACTAACAGGACAACCCCTAGTTGAAAGCTCCCATGATCATGAAACTGTACTTAATGTGACAAGAACTGTTTTTCATATGGTAAACTGTTAAATGAACTACATTCTACTCATGAACCATGATATGCATGTTTTCCTACTCAGTCATAGAAATTCCCTTGGAATTAAAGTGACCTTGTTTTAACTTTATGTATTGCTTACTCTGTTTATATTGCGCACTCTGACCATGTTTACATTAAAACTTATTTCAAGTACGTGCTTCTTTGTGCAAGTGGTTTTCAAACACAGATGGTTTTCATGTTTTAAGAAATGAAAATGTTTTGTTTTAGCAAAGTACGATTTATTCTTTTCAAAAGGACTTAAGAAAGGACTTTCATAAAATGTTTTAAAACCCCTTACTGGGCATTGTTTCTCACCCTACGTTTTGTTTAAAAATTTTGAGGCACGATTGATATTAATGAAGCTAATCAGAAGCAGCTGGTTTCCCAGAATCCCGAGCCTCGCGATCCTCTATTGTGATGAGACATGATATTTAATCTTGAAATGATGTAATGTTAAGTATATCATGTCTCATTAAGCACCCCAGTTTTGGGGGGGTCGCTATAGTTGGTATCAGAGGATGGGTTCAGGAAACTCTGGAAAACCAGGTGATGTAAATATAATTCTAAGACTAATTAAGTAAAAACGTTGTGACTTTCAGATGGCTGATGTACCTACTGACCTTTTGTCACTCCCCACCGAGGCTCTAGAGAACATTATGTCTCTAGTTTTCCATGAAAACTTCCTGAACTATTCTCACATTCGCATGACGTGTAAGCACTTGTACGATGTGTCGAACTCATCTAGGGTGCTTAGTCTCCACCGGGGAATGGGGATGGATTATCTCCTAATGATGATGACCCAGTTTCCCTCGTATGCACGTTGAGGAAGGTATCACGAAGGACTCTTCCGAGTGTTTACTGCGGGCGAGGAGTTTGGCACAATGCTAGATAACCCTTTCCAAGAAGCTGTTGCTGCCGGAGATCTTGGAGCGGCTTATCTGTGTCAGGTCCTGCACTATGGCTTCTGGGGCCAGTTAATGGACTTCGGAGCGTTGGAAAATGAGTCTACTCGTGTGTCTCTTAGGCAAGAAGTGTACACCGACGTTTCCCAACTCCACACCCCCCACGCTAAACTCAAGAGGCGATATAAATGTCCCCATGACTTTAGTCCTGTATGTTCATCTTGTGTATGGTTTGTGGAGTTAGAGAGTTTTGCCTCTCTTTGTGGTGTCCGTCTGGAAAACTCAGAATTTAATGTGTAAACCTTATTAATTAAAAAGTTTATGATCTCTTTTTTCTTAGTGTTGTTAAGTGACCTCTCTTGTTTACCTTTTCTTCCAGATGGCAAGTCAGATGAACCTCTCGTCTCTACCTGACGAGTTAGTAGAGGTTGTCTTGATCAGAACTTGTATGGTGGACTTCCTCTCTTTTCTCCACCTATGAGGGTCCTGCCAATGTTTTTTGGATATAGCGAATAGTCCGGAAATTCTCCGTGCATGTCAGGAGAATGAACATGTGATCCACCTCCTTGCCACCACCCAGCTTCCCTATTATAGGCGAAGGGGGAGATACCATGAAGGGCTTTTCAGTGTTTCTCTATGGCACGGAACTTCTCCGCCAGAGCCTGCTTTCTCATAGCAGCTCAGGACGGCAACCTCAGAGCCGCCTACATGTTCCAGATCCTGAACGTCAGCCTTCTCAATCGCGTCGTCCCCCTCAACTACCTCGAGCGTGACGAAGATCGAAGGGTTACTAGGGGATTCGTCCGCTCAGACGTCTCAGAGTTGTTTATTGCACGGGCCTCCCTGTGGAAGCCTGTGTGTAGTTCCCATGAGCAGGAGTACAAGTCCTATTGCTCGAAGTGTATCTGGGTCAGGGAAACAACAGAGTTGTGTACCATTTTTGGGGTTCCGTTAACCGAGCCAGGCCTTCAGTTTTGGTAATGTTGTGCGGACGAAGTCTTTTTCTTGTTTTTTTTACGAATAGAATTGCGAGGACGCAATTCTTTTAAGGGGGAGATAATGTAACAACCCGAGAATTCAAGTTTCGTGTAATGATATGTTTCCCTTTTTTGGACCATCGAAAATGAAAATAAACAAAAACCGTAACAACAAGCACGAATGAAACACTCCTTTATTAAGAAACATGACGATTACAACTCCCCATGATCAAACATCACTAACCAAAGATCCCAACCAAGAACCCAATTACAACGACAGGAAGACTTCTTAGAACTACTAGGAGCCCGAGGATGCGATAGGGATTTCGAGCATCCATCATAAGGAACATAAGTATGGCCGACGCCACCGCGACCGTGCTCAACACCAAGGGGATCACACGAACCATCTTCCGTTCTTCTTCGATCACTTGGAGTAAGGGACACACGAGACCAATCCCTTTTATAAGCACCAAAGATGACCGTTGGACCTCAAACGGCCACAAATCTGACCGTTGGACCTCAAACGGCCACCAATCCGACCGTTGGTTTCCCAAAGAATCCAATGATCATTTTGACCGTTGGAAATAAAATGATCTGAATGATAAATGTGTATTTTTGCTTTAATATTGTAAAATGACATCAACGTTAATTATCCTTTGTTTTCCAAAAAAATAATAATTTTATTTTATGTTTCAAATAGTGAAAAAATTAGTATTATTGTCTTCTTCCACTATACATTTTTTATTTGAACAATTAAACATTTGTTTTTCTAGTTATGTCAAACCTGTTGAATTCCTTTTATGAGTTATATATATATATATATATATTTATTTTTTTGCATCAAATTAGATATATTATTTCTCGTATGATTATACCTTTTATTAACTATTTTAGAAACTACGTCAAATTATGGTTTCTTTCACTTGTGTGTTTCGTGGTAATAATATTTTCATCAACACACTTGTATGTGTGATAAAATATAGTTGCATTAAATGATATCATCTAGTTAAGAAAATTAGGGTAGATAGCTAGCAAGGGAAATTAAAATATATACACTTGTGTTATGTTTTTATTATTCAATGTTCTCGATTTTTATTTATCATAACGAAATACTAAGTAGTTAATAAATATGGTTTAATAATAATGATAATATAATAAAAATTGTGGATGTTTAAAAAAAATGAAATATATATGTATGTACATATAATAAGATGTTTTGATCAATTTATAAATTTATTTGACCAATGTTTTTACTAAAATAATAAAAATGTTTTAATAATAATAAAGATAGAATATTATGAATTATTGGTATTTTTTTTATTTTTATTTTATTGAATCAATGACAATAATAATAAAAACTGGAATAAATGTTTAATACTATAAAAATAAAATATTAAAAACTACTTTTCTTTTTTTTACTGCGGGAGCCGCGTTTTTAAAACTGAGGCACAACCCCAGCTGCCCGATTCACTTCCCTCTGATCTCGGCCGTCGATACCTTTTAATGCCGCGACAGCTCCCAGCCCTCCGATCGACCGGCATTTAATCACGGCCGTCCATTCCTTTTCGTGTTTTCTTCTCCGCTTCTTCTTCCTCCCCCGCGTCATTCCTCTTCTTCTTCTTTCTGTCGCTGTACCAGTATCATAGGGGTTGCTTTCGGTGAAGAAGACCCGAGCCTCTCCTCCTTTCCACAGGTCGACACCGACCCCTCGCCCCGCCCGAGGTCTCCCTCTTCCTCTTCTTCGTTTCCTTTTTTTTAAACCCCCATGTTGCACCGAGGACCGAAGGATCGGCTCTTGATCTCTCCGACCTTCAGGCGACGCAGACACAGCTCCGGCCTTCCTTCCCCTCCTCTTCGTCGAGTTCAGGTAAGGGTCGTTTGTTTTTTTACAGTTTGTGTAAAAACCGGGCTTTGCATATGGTTACATACACGTTTATACTTGTTATATATATACATATATTCTTTGTTTATACCTTCGGCTTCTGGGTTCCGCAGTTGCACCCTACTCCTCCTCCTCCTCCTCGTCGAGCTAAGGTAAGGGAGAAGATTTTCTGTGTTTCAGTTTCATCTTCGGTTTATATATATATATATATATACATATATATGTGTTATGTATATTTGAACACCTCCTATGGTTTTGCACCCGATATTACTTGCTGGATCTTCTTCCTCTCCACCTCCTCGTCGATCAGGTAAGGGTGATGTTTGATGATTCAGTTGCGGTTCAACTTTGAGTTCGTTTTTTATATATATTCGCATATATATATATGTTATGTATATATATATATATATATACATCCGATGGTTCTGCACTAGATTTCATTTTCCGCATCATCCCCTCTCCATTCTGGTAAGGGTTGGGCCATGTTTTTAAAAAATTTGTTTTAAACTTCGGTTTGCATATATATATAAAAGTATATACGGGTTATATATATAAATATATCATTATATATCTTATATGTTTATACCCTCGGATCCTTTTGCCTCGACTGCATCCCCACTCCAAGCAAGGAAAGGGTCCTGTTTTAATTTCGGTTGAGTTTTTACAAGAATCGGTTGTTATATAAATATGTATATACATATAAATCATTATGAAAGTGAATTTTAAAGCAACGACATGTTTTCAAGATAGAAAACTCCAGTGAAAATATATATGTAATTGTGGAAAGCTTAAAATGTTTTGGAAAATTCGGTGCTTGACCGTTGTAAACAGGAAGGAATTGGGGAGTGAACCCATCCTTCGTTAAGTGGGTAGGCCCAGACAGCCTTCAACAATTTCAAGCGACCTCAGCATGATGTTTTAATTTTAAAAGATTGCGTATTACTTTCACAGACACTGGATTATTTTTATGAAATTTTGAACGTAGTTATTTTATAAAATGATATAGTAAGTAATTTAAAACTATGTTTTAAAAATGATATTTATTGAAAGTATTTTCAACTCGTGAAACCGAGAACTTTCATTTATCACTGCTTGGGGTAAATGAGGATTTTTTTCAAAATGGACTCCTTGAATTTTCTTTTTTTCAAATATATACATGTATTCATAAGTGTGTGCCTATGTCTGCTTAAAGTGCTAATAAAAGAGTTCTTATAAGACAGTTTTGGGTGAAAACCCTCAAAATCCATTTATCAGTATATGTGTAAACGACTATGTTTTAATTGGATACTATGATGTTATGTAATGTTAAGTAATATGTTCGTTCTCTTGAAACCCATGCTTTTAAATGCAAGGTAACTTGTTATGTGAATGAATTTTTATCATGCTTGTCATCATGTTCTTAATTTTTAAATGGTCTTCATGTAATGAACAAGTATGTGAAAATGGGGTTTAATTAAGAATGCATGGAACCCTATGAACGAATGGCCATGTCAAGATATGTAAGGGATGTATAGGACTACATGTGACGGGTGCGCCCGGAATTATATAGCGCTCCAATCCATTGGGTAAAGCAAGAGTCTCATGAGACGATCATGTGCGACGGTCTTGGCAAGTTAGCCTTGGCTTGAGCAAAGGAAATGGGGTGGGCAGTGAGCCTTGACCTATTAAGTATGTTTTACGGTCATGATGAAAAGTCGTGACAAAGTCTAGGAGTATACATTCCCTCTACATGTAATGATAAAGGTTAATCAGGGGTTTGTTCAACTAATAGGACAACCCCTAGTTGAAAGCTCCCATGATCATGAAACCGTACTTAATGTGACAAGAACTTTTTTTCATATGGTAAACTGTTAAATGAACTGCATTCTACTCACGAACCATGATATGCATGTTTTCCTACTCAGCCATAGAAATTCCCTTGGAATTTAAGTAACCTTGTTTTAACTTTATGTATTGCTTACTCTGTTTATATTGCGCACTCTGACCATGTTTACATTAAAACTTATTTCAAGTACGTGCTTCTTTGTGCAAGTGGTTTTCAAACACAGATGGTTTTCATGTTTTAAGAAATGACAATGTTTTGTTTTAGCAAAGTACGATTTATTATTTTCAAAAGGACTTAAGAAAGGACTTTCATAAAATGTTTTAAAACCCCTTACTGGGCATTTTTGCTCACCCTACGTTTTGTTTAAAAAATTTCAGGCACGGTTGATATTAATGAAGCTAATCAGAAGCAGCTGGTTTCCCAGAATCCTGAGCCTCGCGATCCAATATTGTGATGAGACATGATATTTAATCTTGAAATGATGTAATGTTAAGTATATCATGTCTCATTAAGCACCCCGGTTTTGGGGGGGTCGCTATAGTTAAGATGATAACATTCGGCCAATTCTTGAACAACGAAGGACGATGAATAAAAATTGACCAAATATAACCCCTACCTAGACAATCGATGTCGTTTTCCAGGCATCACAGAAGACGGCATTCCATGCGTCCAAGGAGGGAATGGAGTCTCCACACAAGTTACGGAGAGAAGAAGGAAAGGCGTGTCGTCTCTCTTTGTGGTGACTGCGTTCTTCAGTGAAGGGGAGACGTTCTTCGCGGGAGTATGAAGTTCTTCAAAGAAAAACAAGAGTTCTCCCCAAATCCTCCTCACACAACAATTCTAACCCAAAAAAATAAGCTTCTCCTTCTTTTATTTTACTTTTCCATGTATTTCAAAAACATAAAATTCAAACCCTTAGTTAAATTAATTGAAGAGGTTTAATCAGTTAAATTAGCATGTGTTGTCATGAATTAAAGTGGGAGAGGAGGAGTTACTTAATGATGTTCAAGGGTTTGACAACATTTAACACAAGAAGTTTTATGGGGGGTTTTAGGGAATGTGAAGGGTTGGGGCTCGTGCGGGCCCCACCTCTAATTTATCCTCACATGTGTAGTTATGATGCTAGTGGGTCCCACCCTAACCCCCCCATGTAGGATAAAACCACCTTAGTTAGAAATAAAATTGTACAATAATTTTATTCACTTTTATTTAAACCACTTTTTTTAAGAACTCCTCCCAAGAAAACGAATCTTCGGTAATAGTCCTCCTAAGCAATTACTAGTATTGCAGTTTCATCGGTGCCCTCAGATTTCATTTCCAAGTATCGGTTCAAAAGATAGAAAAACCCGCTCATTCGTTCACTGAACTTACCCGAACTAAACTTCAGAAATTGATTCTTGGCACACTGGGCCTTGGAATCGGGTGCCGTCAGAAACTGCGTACTCGTAATATCCCATAGAATTTACGAAAAAAAATTCCTTGAAATTTACTGGTCTTTACAATATTGGTTATGGATCCTTTATTGGATCAATTTATTACTTATAAAGATGATATTATAAAGATCATATAGAATGGATAATGATATTTATTGTATATGACTCTACTCATAGAGACTTAAATATACACAACTAAAATTTCAATTCTATCATCTTCAATTATTCATATTCCAACTACCTCTATAGCTATATCTCCTACCTCTACACCTCCTTCCACTCCCTTTAAACAAAGTATTACCTATGAAATTCATCCTATAAAACCTATTTTCATAGGAATAATAATTCAAGGAGATTCCTCTTCTCCTCATCTTATTCATGAAGCTTCTTCTGGTCCATCCAAAGATAATGGAAAAGCACTCATTGGTCCTACAACAATTTGATTCCTTTTATATTTCATTTTTGTTTATGGAATATGATAAGAAAATTTTAAATTTCTAGTTAATTTTTTAATACAATTTCAATATCTTAATATAATACAAATTATTTAATTAATGATATATATCTTCCATTTTTTTATCAATTTACATTCCTCCAAATTTCAGGTGAGATATTTTTAATAATTCCAAAATGATTAGTGAATAATTTATATCATGTTATTGTTGAATATAATGATGTACGAGTATTTAGTGAACTATTATTTTTTATCTATTCCACAACGTCGTATTTATTTATTCATTTTATTTTTATAATCAAAACCTAGTTATTATTTTCATAGTCTAGAAATTTCTTATTTTATTAATCTCAAAGAATGGTTATTTTATTGTTAATGAATTATGAATTTGACTTGAAATTTTTATTTTTTGGTCTATATGGAAATATTCTTATGTGTAAAAAATTGACCATAAGAAGGATTCAATAGATTTCATGAAGCAACTAAGAACTATGGAAAATATTTGTAAAGTGTTGATGAGACCGCATGAAAAATTCAACAACCGTATGACTATTTGTAACACCCCAAAATTTCATAGTATGTTATTTCTTCAATGTAATTCAATAAATTTCAGTTGACACAACCCCGAGTTCATGCGCACCACGACTTACCAAACAATCCATTCAAAAGAGGTTATGAATAGTATTAACTAAATATTGAACATTATATAATCCTTGTAACTTTAGAATCCGTATTATGAGTTTCTTATATATAATGTAAGAACAAATTCATTTTTTCAGATATAAGAAGTATTTTTCAAAAAAAAACCTTTTACCACTTTTTAATGGTGAACCCTTATAAAATCCAATGTTTGAAACGTTTATATATTCAATTTCACAAATTAAACATCTTCCTTAGAATAGGGACATAAGAATTTAGTTTCAATAAATTTTTTCTGTTTTTTTGATAACTTTCATATTTGGATGAATAGTGAAAATATTATATTTTAACTGAAAAAAACTTTTTTAATCCACATAATTTATAGTGTTAAATTATAAATTTTAATGGGTTGGAAGTATAAATAGAATATATTTTTACCAATAAATACAATGATGGTCATTCTATGAAATTTAACTTTGAAATTGGACATAAACATGTGTCAATCTTTTGATAGTTATTATTTCTCAAAAATACGCCTTTTGGTTTTGACAACAGGAATTAATATTAAATTAATAAATGAAACTTATATGTTTTTTATTTTATAAAATATAATTCATTTTTGAATTTGGAAAATCAGCATTAGCTTAGGGTTATTTTTTGGTATTTTTCTGAAAACTTTATATTTTTGATGAATAGTGAAAAACACATAGTTATTATTTAAAACCGTCATTTTATTTAAATAATTATTTATTTTATTTAAATTTATCTTAGGTCAAAATAGATACATAAAACCTATATATATTAAATTTAATTCCTTGGATTAATTTTTTAATCATATTAGATATATAAAATTTTATTGATGTTTTCACCGTCTTTTACCCACCTCCTAGGAGAATTTTTAAAATTTGCATAAAACATAATTTTATCAATTCTGTGAGTTTAATTTCAAAAATCCAAGAGACATGGTTGATATTAGTACGAAAAATGTGGTTCAATAAGAAAAAAATAATTTTTGGTGAATTCTAACTTTTTATATTTATTTACCATGGTTAAAAGTAAAAAGGTTATTTAAGGGTAAAAATGATATTATTCTTACCGTAAAACATATCCTAATTCTATTGGATAAGTTTAATTCGACCAAAAACAACCTTAGGATTAAAATATGATCGTTTAGGTTCACTTGGATAAGATTAGGACACTTAATATTATTTTATTTAAAGAAGAGTTAAAAGAGTTAAAATCAATGTTTAATAACATAAACCTTTTTCATATGGGATATACATAAGATAAATTAAACTATAAATATTCATTATAAAGATAAAACGATTTCCTGCATAAATTATTTTTATTTATATTTTTTAGACATGAAATAATTTAATTTATTTATGACACAATGATGATGCAGTAATTACCTAATTAATGAAATATTAAATTAATTGATATTATAAATATCCAAATAAATGTAATTTGAGACTTTTTATGAATTCCAATAATTTTCTAGGTTAATATTACATGTTATGGTTGGTTGGATTAATTTTTTTCGATGTAATAATGGTGTTATGAATTTAGCGAAAACCAAATACCAAATAGTGTCAAAATTGACATAAAAGAGTTTATAAAAACAATATTATATTAATAATTGATATTCTATTCTTAAAAATTTAAGGATCGGTAAAAAGACTTATATAATCATATGTGTATCATTAATGAACCAGTTCGGGTTTTCATAGAAGTATATAGTATGTTTATTAACCATATACTATAAAAATACAAAGAGACATGGCAAATGTCAAACTATTTAACTAAGAGTTAAATCTAAAAGATAAAGCATATATTGTGACCCAAACCTACCTAAAACCTATTGGTTGAGTGATTTTAGACCAATAACCACCATATAATTTAAATATTCCACTTTTGATCCATTAGAAACTGAAAATTATTTTATTATAATATAATATTTCTACCTTTTCCTAAGTTTTCCCTCACCCCTCTTATAAAAGGGCACTCCCCCTTCCCTCAAATTCACAACTTCAAAGACTTTTGGATCGTCCAAAATCTTCTCAAATACCCTCTAAACAATACTAAATTCAACCTATAGGACTTACTTTATTATGAAAGCCAACCTAAGGATCCCTTTTGATCAAATCAAAAGGAAGAACCCGAAAAAGAGGTAATGATTTCACCACCCTCTTTCAAGTTCTCATATTCTTCCACTTACTATTTCATTGTTGTTTCAATTCTAAAATAATAACTCTAGTTTAATATATATATTGTGATGTTATTATAAATATGGCACAACTATATTCATTATTCTATTCATCTTATGAATGATTATTTCACCATGCGTGCGTACGTACGGCTTACCGTCTCCACACCGTGGTGTAATTTGTTATTCAACACTATGTTATTTTGATAGATATAATGATGTGTAATATTTATATAAATAATGAAAATTACATTATAATTTCTCTGTAAAATTAATATAACATCCAATTCCACACTTTTAAGGAAATGATATTGTCGCTCGTGTGTACACATAGATTATTGTCTCCACGACGCGATGACATTCATTTCCACATTCACTATTCATCGATGATTATAAAAATATATATATTACTAATAAGTATGTAATATATGAAATAATAATTATACTAGAGATATATATATTTATAAATATATATATATATATATATATATATTTACTTAAATATATCTTATTCACTTAGTCTCGTTCAAAACGATATGAAAATGGAAACAGCGTTTATGCGTACGTGCGGACTACCGTCTCCATAAACAATTTCTTTCATTTAATATATGTCTATTATACAAATTTTTATTCAAAATAAATGTGATATATAAATCATCTTTTATATTCTGGAATTATTTAAATCTAGATCTAAGCGATATAATCAAGAGTAAAAAGTTAAACACGTATGATAAAGAAAGTGATTATTTTCTGAAATGTTAATTTAACATGGAAATAATTATTAAATGGGTAGTATAAAGACATAAATGCATCATGAATGATATAATTAAAATTAATATGGTTCTGGTATAATTTAATAACTTTCTACGATATTCATAAAAGAGGTTAAACATACCCTCAAAAAAGGAATGTGTAAGGTAAGGGTTAAATCCTCAATCTCATTATTATCAGAGACTGTTTATGTGTAAGTATTTACTAGGAAATTTTTATCATGCATGTCCATTTTTCATTAAAATGATTTCAAAATGAATATTTTAAGGATTTTTGAAAGGTACCCTTTATAAATATCATAATTTTAAATGTTTTAATGATTTATCTTTCTAAATCTTTTTAATTAATGTCCATGTTTTCAAAATGATTTTAAGGATTTATTTATATGGACATGAATGTTTTGAAATGATAATACTTTTCAAAAGTTTAAATGTGGTATGAGACACTTTTATTTCAAAATCACTTTTAAATTAATTCCTTTATAAATGTGACTTTTAAATGAATTTAAAAAAATCATATTTCTCTCAAAATGTTTTACTCATCATTTTCATCTATGTCAACATCATTTAATGGATTTTAAACTTGTTTGTAGTTGATTTATTATAATAATATCTTCTATATTGTAGTGAATGAGTTATTATGTGTTTGACTATGGATGTTCTATTTTTATACCATTCATGTTTTATGGTTAATGTTTTGACATTTCATATGCTAGTTTTAATATGAATGTTTATGTTATCTTTCAACTTTTCATATGAGTAATGCAGTGGACTTAGTAAGTGACGGGTGGAGACCACTATAGCTCCTCGATGCATCGGTAGGTCTAATGACACAAGCTATGGTCTTCATACAAGGTCATGAAAAAAAAAATTATTTGTAGTCTTGGCACAAGGCCTTGACTATGTGGTAATGATGTCCGGCGTTAGGCATTCCCTCATTATGAAATTAGTTTTTCATGTGATTAATCGACTAGTAGAATATCCATGTGCATGTTTATATGATAATGTTGGATTCATTTTTTCTATATTATGTTCAAGTTTATGCTTAAAAAGTCTGTTGTTTTTATCACACGTCTTTCCTTAAAATGTTTATACCTTCTGCTAAATTATTTACCCTTACTGGGCATCTGAGCTCACCCATTTCTTATGTTTTATTTTCCCAAGATTCCATGAAGTGTATTATGATTGATATGAAGGGTTAACCTAAAGGGAATAATGGAATTCTAAAAGTACTATCTAGGATGTGTTTTATGTTTGAAATTTTAATGTAAAGTTAATGTATGCAATCTAGTTTCCAAGACATGTAAATTGATCGGTCCTTCGGGACTTGATTCCTTGTAATCATGTGAATGTATTAAAATAATGCACCGGATCTTGATAACTAGGGTCGGGGCGTTATAGTTGGTATCAATGGAAGTTTAGAAATAACCATGGAAACTAGATTTAGATAAACTCTAATTAGAGCACATTACCCTAAGATTTACTTTCAGGATTAGTATAGAAGAACTTCCTAGAATTTTGGTAATGTAGAGATTTTGTGATTTTTTCCATTAAAATACATCCCTGTCTAGATACGAGCAGGTAGAGGTGGCTCTGGCATAGATGTACCTAGGGGTAAAACTCGAAAACACCGCTTTGAGTAAGACTCGGACGAGTACTGGTGCATGACAAGGGGCCTTGTTGTACTCTTGGTTACGACACTCCCGGGGGATATGCTTAGGATAATTATCATTTTCTTTACAAATAATTATGAATGATTTACGTGTATATACCTCTTCAAAGAAAATATTTTTATGGATTATATCCATAAACTATTTAATTTACATTAGTTATTTTACAATTTTGGAATTATTCATTGCAATTCATAAACTGACCTAGTGTATGACATTGTATTGAAATGGATCCTCGTATAAGGAATGTGAACTCCAACAATACGTATGATCCGAAGAGTAAGAAGGAATATATCTTTGACGGTATTAATCCAATATTTAGAAGGCAAATAGTCTCCCATGTATTCTCAACATATAAAGAAATTGTATCATGTGTTAATAAGATAAGTAAATAATTCTATGAGTCATATGACTTTGAAGGGAAGCAAGAGAAGAAAAGGCTGGAAGAGAAAAAGATGGATAAAGGGAAGAGGGAAATGAAGGATTCTCCCATATGTGATAACTGTGGAAAGAATCACCTGGGTTAATTCTAGAAGGGAATGGGAGTTTGTTATGAGTGTGGAGAAAAAGGACACCAAGTACGTGATTGCATGGGTAAGAAAAAAGTTTCAAATGTACAATGATTTATCTGGAAGGAGTTGGGATACTATGTGAATCAATGTCCAAATCATCAGAGTATACCCCAAATGCTATAATTGGGTAAGAGTCGTGTTATGATACTACTGAAGATGAAGATAAATGATTAAGAGTTCTTATGTTGTTATTAAAGTAATGTGTCATTTTATTGTTGTATCAACGATGTACTGGTTATATGAATTATGAAAATAAATAAGGATTGTACTACAGTACTATTTCATTTGGAAATTTAGATTATATGGTCTTGATATTATGGTAGTAATTTTGGAATTAGAGTTGGTTGATTTGGATAAATTATATTGGATATTCTTGACTATCTAGGAACAGATTAATGGTTCATTTATTTCATCATTGTTGGGATATTCAGGATTTTTGATATAGGGAATAAGTCCAGTGTTATATAAAGGATAAGGGATCATGAATGTAATCAATAATGTTTTATGGTAATTCAGGGTATTACCATGCTTTAAAATAATACATGATGAAGGTGTTCATAGGTTATTGCGTGGAAAAAAGGATCTTCATTGTGTTTAACTTCCTTATAAATTTAGGACTATGAGTTTGGATAGAATTATTTTGGATAAGTCTAAAGGTTTCAATAGATTATGTATGAAATTGGATATTATTATTATGGTTATTTTTGGATTGTTATAAAAAGGGAAACACACAGACCGTGTGACAATACGTCGCGTCAGAAAAAGATGCCGGAATCGAACCCACAAACATTGTGCGATTGGGATTTACCTCATACCACTAGACTATGTGAAGTCCCTCCATTATAGTATTTATTTTTTTAAAGGTTCAGATAGATGAATTACAAATTCATTATTATTTTAACCCTATACGATTATAATAAATAGAATACTTTTTTTTTGAAATATTTTGGAGTGAAATATGAGTTTGTGGTAGGAATTAGTTGAAGGATGAAAATCGACATTTCAAGTATATATATTTTTTCTTCTATTATTATATGAAGAAATTATTTCTTGAACATTAAGTAAAGGATCTTAAAACTAAAAATTTGTTATCCTAATACCTTATGTTTTTTTGAACAGATGATATTTTAAATCATCATAGATTGATGGAATTGAGGCCCACAATTCAAAAATTGTTTGTAACTGATGACCTCAATCACTCCAAATTAATATTTACGTTTTTTCTCCATTTATGTGTCTCTAATTTCCCCAAATGTTTTCCTAATCGAGATCATAATTTAGTGGTAACTTCTTCATTCCCCTTTTGCTCTTATTAAGACTAGACATTATTAACCCAATTTCCAATGTGAGTTTTCCCACAAAGGTATTTTCTATTTTCAACCTTTTATTTTTGAAGAACAATTTAAAATTGTGAGGACACAATTTATTTAATGAGGGAATAATTTAACACCCCAAAATTTCATAGTATGTTTTTTATTCAATGTAATTCAATAACATTCACTACACACAACCCCGAGATCAAGCGCCCCATGACATACCAAACTAGCCATTAAAAAGCGGTTATGAATAGTATTAACTAAATATTTAACTTCATATAATACTTATAAATTTAGAATCCATATTATATGTTTCTTAGACATAATGTAAGAACATATTCATTTTTTCTGATATAAGAAGTATTTTTCAAAAAAACACTTTTACTGCCTTTTAATGGCGAACCATTTTAAGATCCAATGTTTGAAACTTTTATATATTCAATTTGACAAATTAATATTCTTCTTTAGAATCAGAACCTAATAATTTATTTTCAATAAATATTTGGTAGTTTTTCTGATAACTTTCATATTTGGGTGAGTAGTGAAAAATACTATATTTTAATTGAAAACAAATTTTTTAATCTAAATTATTTATAGTGTTAAATTATACATTTTAATGGTTTGTAATTATAAATAGATTATATTTTTATAATTAAATTCAATGGTGGTAATTTTATGTAATTTCACTTTGAAAATGGACATAAACAACTGTCAATCTTTTAATAGTTATTATTTTTTAAAAATACGCCTTTTGGTCTTGACAATGAAAATTAATTTTAAATTAATAATTGAAAATTATATGTTTTTAATTTACTAAAATAGACTTAATTTTTGAATTAGGAATATCAAAATTAGCTTAGGGTGAATTTTTGGGATTATTCTGAAAACTTTCAATTTTTGTTGAATAATGAAAAACATTAAGTTATTATTTAAAACCGGCTTTTTATTTAAATAATTATTTATTTTATATAAATTTATTTTAGGTCAAAATAGATACATAATATCTATATTTGTTAAATTTAATTCATTGAGTCATTTTGTAATAATATTTGATATATAAAATTTCATTGAACTTTTCAACGTCTTTTACCCACCTCCTAGGAGAATTTTCAAAATTCGCATAAAACATAATTTTTCCACTTTGGTGAGTGGAATTTCAAAAAACTTAGATACATTGTTGATATTAGTAATAAAAATGTTGTTCAATAAAATAAAAATAATTTTCTTGTGAATAGTAACTTTTTACTTTTATTTATCACGGTTAAAAGTAAAAAGGGTAATTAAGGGTAAAAATGATATTATTCTTATCCTAACACATGTACTAATTCTATTGGATAAGTTTAGTTCGACCTAAAAACAAAATTCAGATTAAAATATGATCCTTTTGGTCGACATGGATTTGATTAGGTCACTTATTATTATGTTATTTAAAGAAGAGCTAAAAGAGTTAAAATCCATGTTTAACAACTAACACATTTTTAATATAGGGTTATAAATAAGATAAATTCGAATATAAATATTAATTAGAAATCTACAAAGATTTAATAAATAATTGTATTTTATTTATATTTTTTATACATTAAATAATATAATTTATTTATGACACAATGATGATGCAGTAATTACCAAAATAAGGATTTATTAAAATAATTGATATTATAAATATACAAATAAATGTAATTTGAGAATTTTTATGAATTATAAAAATTTTCTAGGTTAATATGACATGTTAGGATTGGTTATATGAATTGTTTTTGAAGTTATAATGCTGTTATGAATTTATTGAGAACAAAACACCAAATAGTGTAAAAATTGACATAAAATGGTTTTTAAAACAAATATTATATTATTAATTGATATTATATTCCTAAAAATATAAGGTTCAGCCAAAAGAATTATATAATGATAGGTGTATCATTAATTAACCACTTTGGGTTCTCTTGGAAGTATATATTATGTTTATTAACAATATAATATAAGAATAAAAAGAGACATGGTAAATGTCAAACTATTTAACTAAGAGTTAAATCGAAAATATAATGCTGATATAGTGACCAAAACTTATCTAAAACCTATTGGTTGAATGTTTCTTTACCAATCCCAACAATAGACTTTAAATAATCCACTTTGGAGCAATTAGAAACAGAAAATTATTTTATTATAAAATACTATTTCTAACTTTTCCTATGGTGCCCCTCACCCCTCTTATAAAAGGGCACTCCCCCTAACCTCAAATTCACACCTTCAAAGCCTTTTTGATCAGAACGACTCTACCCAAATACCCTCTAAACTCTCCCAACATCATCTTAGAGGCCTTAATTTTTTCATCAAGCCAACCTAAGAATCCCTTTTGATTTAATCAAGAGGAAGAACCCGAAGAAAGGGCAATGATTTCACCACCCTCTTTCAAGTTCTATTATTCTTACACTTACTCTTTATTTTATGTTTAAATTATAAAATAATAACTCCATCATATTAAATATATTGTGATGTAATTATAAATATGGAATAACTATATTCATTATTCTATCCATCTTATGAATGATTATGTCACCATGCGTACGTACGTACGGCTTACCATCTCCATGCCGTGGTGTAATTTGTTATTCAATGCTATGTTATTTGGATGGATATAATGATGAGTATCATGTATATAAATAATAAAAATAACATGATAGTGTCTCTGAAAAATTAATATACCATCCAATTCCACACCTTTAAAGAAATGATATTGTCGCTCGTGCATACGTACAAATTACCGTCTCCACGACGCGATGAGATTCATTTCCACATTCACCATTCATCGATGATTATAAATAAATATATATATATATTACTAATAAGTATGTAATATATAAAATAATAATTTTACTAGAGATATAAATATATATATATATATATATATGTACTTACATATATCTTATTCACTTAGTTCTATTCAAAACGATATGAAAATAGAAACAATGTTTATGCGTACATATGGACAACCGTCTCCATAAACTGTGTTTTTCAATTCACATATATGTCTATTATACATATTAATATTCAAAATATATATGATATATAAATCATGTTCTATATTCTGAATGTATTAAAATCTTGATCTAAGTGATACAATCAATAGTAACAAGTTAAAACACGTACGATAAAGAAAGCGATTATTACCTAAAATTTAAATTTAACATAGAAATTATTATTAAATGGGTAGTATAAAGACATAAATGAATCATTAATGATAACATAAATATTAATATTGTTTTGTTATAATTTAATAACATACTACGATATGGATATAAGAGGTTAAACTTACCCTATACTAAAGGAAAGTGCAAGTTAAGGGTTAATTCCTCAATCTCATTATTATCTGAAGTTGTTTATGTGTATGTATTCACGGGGAAATTTTTATCATGTGTGTCCATTTTTCATAAAAATGATTACAAAATGTATATTTTAAGGATTTTTAAAGGTACACTTTATCATGATCATAATTTTAAATGTTTTAAAGATTTATCTATCTAAATCTTTTTAATTAATGTCCATGTTTTCAAAATGATTTTATTTATTTATTTATATCGATATGAATGTTTTCAAATGATTATTCATTTCAAAAGTTTAAAATTGGTATGGGAAAATTTGATTCAAAAAACAATTTTAAATTAATTCCTTAATAAATATGTCTTTTAAATGAATTTACAAAAAGGATTTTATCTCAAAAAGTTTTACTCATAATTTTCATCTATGTCCACAACCTTTAATGGATTTTAAACTTGTTTGTAGTTGATTTTTTATAATACAATTTTCTATATTGTATTGAATGAGTTATGATATGTTTGACTATAGATGTTCTTTTTTATACCAGTCATGTTTTATGGTTAATGTTTTGACATTTAATATGCTAGTTTTAATATGAATGTTTATGTCATGTTTCAACTTTTAATATGAGGAATGAAGTGGACTTAGTAAGTGATGGGCGGAGCCCTCTATATCTCCTCGATGCATCAGTAGGTCTCATGAGAAAAACTTGTTTCATTACACAAGGCATTGACAAAAATTTTATTTGTAGTATTAGCACAAGGCCAAGACTATGTGGTAATGATGTCCGGCGTTAGGCATTCCCTCATTATGAAATTAGTTATTTCTTGTGATTATTCAACTAGTATCATATCCATCTGCATGATTATATGCTATTTTTTGATTTATCTTTTCCATATTATGTTCAAATTTATGTCTAAAAAGGTTGTTGTTTTTATCACACATCATTCCTTAAAAGGTTTATAGCTTCCGCTAAATTATTTACTTATACTAGGCATCTGAGCTCAGCCATTTCTTATGTTTTATATTCCCCACCGGAATGGCCCGAAGTCCTTCAATTTTTATTGATTTTTGATAACCCCCCTTTCAAGGAATGAGAGGGAACCCTTACAAGGCCCATAGGCTCAAATATTACATGGCTCGTAGGCTTAAGAGATTACATGAACCGAAGGTCTTATGGAATTCAACCAGACTATCTACAAGGAACTGCCCCTCCCCAGCATCTGCATCTTGATAGTAGCTCTCCACCTTTGCATGACCGTCTGGCTAGGCTTCCCATGAAAGCACAGGCTGGTACCGATGGCATAGCCATACCCTCTCATTCTGACAATCCATTTGGCTCTCCTATGGTGAGTGCACATGCTCTGAATCCTCTTCTGGGGCTACTCCTTTTTATATTCCCAGGATTCCAAGAAGTGTATTATGATTGATATGAAGGGTTAAGATAAAGGTAAAAATGGAATTCTCAAAGTACTATCTATGTTGTGTTTTATGTTTGAAATTTTATTTTAAAGTTAATGTATCTAATATATTTTTCAATACTTCTAAATTGATCGGTCCTTCGGGAATTGATTCCTTGTAATCATGCCAATGTATTAAAATAATTCACCAGCTCTGGGTTACTGGTGTCAGGGAATTACATTATTTGATTGACCATAATGGATTTCAGTAAAAATCCTCAACTGAAATAAATAGTTACCGAGAGATCAAAATTCCATGGGAAGTTGCAAAATTGTTTGTCCACTCTTTGAGATAAATCGTTAATTATTCTAGGGACTACATGTTTGTTATAATGAAATACATCATGATGTTATGATACAATATGAAAAAATGGGATTTTGAAATAGTTATAATGTGGATATATGGATTTTGAGTAGTCATTAAATTAAATAAATTGGCCTCAATTTATATGGATAAACCACATGACTTATCAATAGTTCTCCTCAAATTGTATTATATTATTTAGAGTTATCATGGATTATCTAATGTGGAAAAATTCAAGATAACATGTTTAAATTATAATTATATTTTAATTATATTTTTCAACTACCATATTTATAGGATAAAAGTATTACACAAAAACATTTAGTTCTCCAAAATATCATTCTGAGTATGGGGATCAATGATTATTTTATAGTGGATATTATTAGAGAAGAATTTATTTTTAAAGATGACTAGATATATGGGATAAATAATGAATGAAAAAAATGTGAAATAGAGATCTATTTTCCATAACATATGACACTTTGTTCTTTTATGTACATAACCAAATGATTTATAATAGATTACAATAATTTTCTACTGATCTCATAATATAAGGAGGACATTGCGAAGAGAATCATCTATGGTAGAATATCATAACATAGATATAACTCTGAAAAAAATACTCTATCTCCCTCTTAGTTTTATGTTTTTTTTTTGAGTTTTGCTGGAATCTCATTATATATAATTTTTATAAGATACTCTTATAATTCATAAAAGAGTACTCATATTCTATTTCCTTTTTTTAATTCTTATTATTACTAAAATAATAATTGTTAATAGTATTTTTAATATCCTTGATAGATTTATGAATTATTGTAAGCTATGCACAATCCAGGTTTTGGATCAGCCTGTTTATTCTAATGAGATTTCATGGTAGTGGGTTTCTCTTATGTATAGAGGACTGTGTGTTATATTGATATTGAAAATTTAGTTTCTAATTTATATTTTTTTATCTTTTTATTACTATATTTTAATCTTTTGTTTACTAATATCATTTGTAAATCTATACATTGATAGGAAAGGTTTACTACTTGAATTTCTATTGTTTAATTATAGTAGACTAATAAGAAAATATTTGGATGATATCAAGTAATTTTAATTATTTGTTTATCCATATCATTAGTGGTTATTAGAAATTATTAAATTAGATATTCCTACTATATTTGTTAATTGATAATTTTATAAATTTGGTGGTTTTGGTTTATAAAATGATTCTATAAGACAATTTTTTTGGATACTCAATTCAACCCCACAACATGAGTACTCCACAATGGCCAATAGTTGTTTCATAATTCCTAATAATCAATACTCTTATAGTTGGTTATTACAAATTTTGGGAAAAGTTAAATTCACATCCAAGGACATTGAATTATTATTCTATTATGATCAGAACAAATCAATATGATTAATTGAAATATTTTTTCTGAAACACATGGGAACTCAAGAGAGTAAAACTAAATGACATAACATTAAAAAAGGGGTACCACATGATTATTGACTCTTCAATGAATGATCATTATACATATATGAATTAAACCACCCATTTAAACATGATACTCAATGAAATAAAAACCTAAAAAATCTCTCTAATAATACCATATTTCTCATTAACTTCCACTTCTACTCCGTAATCAGATCTTATTCCGTATATTCTCTATAAAATCATCTCATATTATTTATTATATAACATTATTCTTCTATATTCAACTATTTAATTTTATCATACAATTTAAAATTTTATTTTTTAATAACCTATAAAATTGAACAGTCTATTACCATCCATTTGATCTCTTCTTGATAGTTCACTCAGATTTTACTATATTTATATATTTGGTGTTTATCTATAAACCACCAAAACATAATTCCAATTCATTTTCATTGATTCTATTAATATTTTATAGTTTTTTAGGAATCATTATATCGACTATTAAATTAAAATACAAAAAATTGGTTCATAAAAATACATTAATTTCATTATTTATTTTTCTCTGATGAGATATTTCATGGAAAAATGAATATATTTTTTGATAGATACATGAGTTGTTTACTTGGAATTAAGACTTTTTGGTTATTTTTAATTACTTGAATCTAATTTCTACAGGACATGTGATTTTATGGAATAAGATTCCACTATTTCTCAAATATCCCCAGACATTATCTTCATAGTTTGATCATTATTCCATAGTGTCTCCAATCAAGGAATAATCTATGTATTTCATCTTAAGGAACTATCCGTCAATTATGTATAAAATATTTATGATTCTATAACTCTTTTAATTTTTTTTATATAGTTAACCAGTAATAATTTGATAAAAGTTGTATACACTATGATGAATTTATTTCATCATGAATGATGTGTTCATAGCTTTAGAAATTTAAATATTTCTCCCTCAAACTAACTATACTAATTACACATAGATCTCTATATTCATGTCTATTTAAAAATTTACATTCCATCATAGTATTAAAATCATTTTTTCACAATGATTAAAAAATAATAATTTTTTAAATCCAATAGTAAATCAATGACTAAAATCAATGATCCGTTTTAATATAGAAAAACAAATTTGAAGCATGTACTTGGGGGATTACACAGTGATATTGGAAAAGTGTTATCTAGAATACAATAAATATATAATTAAAAAATATAAATCCAACAAAAATATTGATATAAGAATGAGTATCCTTGAATATAAAGGTTTCGAAAGAATAGAATAAAGAATAATTTTATTCTAGTATGTTCAAGGATGAATACAATGAAAAATATTAGTGGAAACAAGAAAATTAAAACCTCGAAAATATTATCAATAATTTAGAGTTATTATAAAATTACTGATAAAATAATGAAAAATTATTTAACATTATTACAATTTAATTTTATTGCGAAATTGGTCACACTATAGAATATTTTAATTGTATACAAATTTATCATCCATATGAATATTTTAAGTGTATGTAATAAGGAACAAAATAATATATTATATAATTAGGAGTAATTTTATTCAATGAGTGCTATTTTCTTTATGAAATAATTTGGGGGTAATATTTTTTGTTGATAGATTTAGATGAATAAAAATACTAAATATCCACATGAATAGTTTTAAGGGATGTCCCAAATTCTATTTCATTCAAGGAAAAATTCTCAAACATGAAGAGGAAGAAAATGATGTAACTAAACATATATTAACCAATGGGAAGAGATTTAATTATATGTTCAATTATCATGGTATATCGTAGAATAAAAAAAGATGAATGAAATGATAAAAAATGATATAATAATATTAAATGTGTTTAAGAACAAGAGTGCAATTGTACATCATAATAAGTTTTTTATTTTTTGACTTGAAATAAACTCTTATTATTTTAAAAAATGAATCAGGAAAATTGAATAGTTCAATTTGGTGATGCTGAATTGATGATGATCAATTATAGTGAGAAGATGAATATTAATAGAGATGATTTAAATAACATTGGTACAATCTTTATAATTGTATTTTATTATATCTTCCCGAGTTTGATTCAAATTTATGACTTCATGATTTATTTATTACTCATAAAATTTCATTTTTAATAAATGGTAAAAATTTTGATTCTTTTATCCAATAGATAAGAAGAAAATATAACCATTCATAGGCTCATATAATGGAAATAAAATCCTTACTATCGAGGAAGAAAAATATTTATATAATAAACTATTAGTTATTATAAAATAATAAAACATAAAAATTTATAAAATATAAATATAGTAACTAAAATACCAGGTTGGATAATTCAATCAAGAGAAGACATGTTATTATATTATTTTAGGATAGATGGGGTATACCCTATGTAAAAAAATTATGAAGAAATCAAAACATGTATATGATGTGGTGTATATGAAAGTTATTAGTCTAATGAAAAAATGGGTCCTAAAGAAGAAAAATATTATATCCTATTGTTGGATAATTTAATTAATATATCATACATCACGATCATAAACGTTTTAATGAGATAAAAGCATTTATCCAACTGAATTGTACTCATTGTAAAAATAAATTAAATAGATTAATAAAAATAATTAACTTACGTGATGAAATAGATTTTACCTCAATCAATGTTTAGAACTGCATTGGGAAATGTGACCTTATATATGTATTGTACATAGTGATCACTACCTTAACATACTGTATAGTTAAAAATATATAATTCCCTGAAAAATAATATTGAAATTACAAATCTACACAAGAGTGTTAAACCATGTAAAAAATGGAATGATTTAGATCATTTTCTAGTTTACACATCATTTTTTAGTCCAAGGCGGGGGAATATTATGGCATACATGATAAGAAATGAATGAAAAGAAAGTCAAAATATCGATACTCATTTTTTCAAAAAAATATTTGGAAAATAGAAATGATGGAAAAAATGAATGATGAGTATGATGTCAATAATTTCATATTTCTTCTTTATCCTACAAAGAAAAATACACATAAGTGTTTTATAATATGGTTTAACAAAATAGTGGAGAAAAGTTATGCAATGTTTACTGAAACATAATTAAATTACAAAATATTGGTGAAATAGATAAAGGGTATGTTGATCATGAATCCACCCTTATGAAACCTCATTATATATCACCTGATAGGGAATTTGAGAATGAATTACATATTAAACAAGGATTAAATAATAGTCTTATTGAATGATTAATAGAAAATATAAAAAACAACTATTTGGTCAAAACTAATATCTTCTGTTATAAAATAGAATCTATACAATCTATTAGGTAAAGAAATATTATCTGAAAGCATTTTATTATATTAGGATGATCCATTATAATTTAAGGATATATGGAGTGAAGAATCATTTATGAGTTCTTAGAACAAATTTATTGATGAAATTGAAAAAAAACAAGATATGGTATCACATGAAGAAAAAAATTGATTATAACGTTTTTATAAAAAAATTAAAAAAATAACAATGATGTACTTTAACAGGTGATTTAGAAAAATTTATTTATATATCAAAAGGAAATATTCAAATCATTTTCATTAATATATATAAACTATTAAAATTGATGATGAGACATGAATAATTATTTATTTTTGTCATTTACATTATGTTTCAGATTAATTAAATGTATAAAATTACCAATGTTCCCTAATGTACATTATAAGTAGTGAGATTATTATAATGGAAATGATAAACTAAAAATCTATAATATGATTTTTAAACTTTTTGGGGGAGTATACATTTTTTTTGGATATAATATTTTTCTATTTTTAATTGATTTAACTCATATGAGTTTAATGATATTCAGGTTTGAGATTGGTTTTACATATCGTAACTTATGTATCACAAAACATTAAATGAATTTAATCTCCACATACAGTTTATTATAAAACCCCAAAACTATACACAAGAATCTGATGAAAAAATCATACTCATTACAAGGTGGATTAGAAAAAATATATATTAAATCATATCACAGTCAATGAATTAATAATTTTTATATAAGAATAGTAACACATTATTATATATTTAGGATATTTAAGGTAATAGTTTTAGATTATTTGAAAAAAATTAAATTAAAGTGTGTCAAATTCCAAAAAAAAATATATTTTTTTCCATAAAAATATGTCCTTAGGCTTACAATCCTATTTCAGTCAATAAATGTTTCTGTATTCATGATGTGACACCATTTACCATTATATAGATGTTAAAAATTCTTAGGCCATATGAAAAATAGTTGAGAAAATTAGATGAAAAAAATAAAGATAATTGAGTGATATAAAAATAAAGGTAACTTATTAATCCACATTTGGAAAATATAACAATTGATAAAGACAATTTTCTTTTCACAAAATAATAATTGATATAAAATGATCTTTTACTCATCTATGATGAAAACATTTTTTCCAATTATTTTCATAAACTATTTCTAAGTATTCATAAAAAATAACCATTCATGATGTTTTACTAAATTATAAAACAATAATTCATTGAAAACAAATCTATCTACATTATAATATCATAAACATACCTTTTAATCATTTAGTAATTTTATTAATTATGGGATATAAATTTTTAATAAAAACACTTTTTTATTAATCTAAATCCTATATTTAATTTCCTAAATCATATTCATACCACTCTTACAATCACTCTCACAATCACCATTATAAAAGAATAACCTTTATTGTTAATTCCATATTGTCTCCTCTTGAGTAACTATCATTAACAAATGAATTATAGAGCAATATATCTAGCTCAACCATCATCATCAAACAATAAAAAAGAACCATACCAATTATAAAATATATATATTATTAAATTTTTATCTTAAAACCCTAAAAATTATAACATAATCCCATAATAAAAAAATATCTGATAAAATGAGAAGAAATATCCTATTATTTTGGAAGCAATTATCTAAAATATATGAATACTGTGAATATGATTTTCTTTTAAAAATGAAATAAACAAATAGAGGAATATAAAAAATGTAAAATTTGTGTGGTTGTGGGAATTTATTTTAATGTATTAAATGTTAGAAATTTTTTTACATTGATTAAAGACTCAAAAGTGTCCATATAGAATATTTGAAAATAAATCCATTTTTAATATTTTTATTAAATGTAAAAAATTATTTAAAATGAACATTTAAAAACATTTTATGTATAAATAAGATAATTATTTAAACAAATTTGTGAATAAGAATATATATGGGGTGATTTGGAATGGGGAACATTAAAACATGGTTATAAATAGTTACCATTGACTTGATTCCAGAAAAATTTTATACGTTATCAACGTATTTAATAAAGTATCCACAATTTAATTGTAGAAGAGAATTTCTAGTACTATTACATTATAATTATTACATTATTTAAGTTATTAATATGCTTTATTTAGTTACTAAATCAGTTATGTTCACATAATAAACCGAAAGTATTTTTTTCATTAGCAATCAATTTAACCTCTCTGCATTGAACACGGTTTTGTGGGACCAATTTTCTTGGGTCTTCCCTATGTGATAATGATATTGGATTTGGCTGTCAAAAGCAATAAATCTAGTTAGAAGAGGAATTCATGGTGGGAACTCATATGTCATAGTGTGAATTATGTTTCAGATTATATAATCAAATTCATTTTCTAAAAGTTTTCAAGGGGTAATTTTGTAGTTCTGCCAAAATTTAATTTTTGGTTTCAATAAAAAATTCATGGGATGAATGAGTTTTCCTATATTTCCAAGTCGACAACATAATTTTCAGTAGATGTGGGATTCATGGAATCCACTACATGAAGTATCCTTTCATGTCAAGAATATGTATTTACCATCCTGGTTATATGTTTTGGATACCCTATAGAATAATATAATTTCTCCTATCCCTTCACAAACCATAGGAGAATTGGGATTATTTTTTAATGACCATTAAATCATTCTATTTTAGATTCAACCCTCATCTTCTAGAGATGTAACTATGGTTTTCTCGGATTATATTGATGTTTTATAATGTACTTACTATCTTCCATTATTATTTTTCTATTATTGGGTTATATTTTCTTTTTTCTTTTTTTTTGTCACTGTTAATTAAAGAGAGTGGGATATATTTTGGGACTGTGTTTTATAGAACATTGTTTTATTCTAGAATACATAATTAGATATTTCTTATTAGTGTTCTATTATTTCTCAGAGTTCGTTGAAATCATATTGTTGGGTTAGGGATCTATAACCTCAATACAATTTAAATCCCAATTTTTATATTATCTTGATTTAATAATTTGGTTAACAATGGAATTAACTATATAAATATAATGAAAAGAGAAATTTAAAAGGGATTTTTTGGGTTTTGCGTTATGAGGTTAAATTTATATCTCGTTATGATATTTTTTTCCTCTTTTTATTCTACTTATTGTGTAACCAGTACATTTCAATATTTTTGAACATGTCATGGATAATTTTCTAGAAATATAGTACACAATATAAATCTATAGATATGTGTTTATGTTTATTCATATTTTTTATAGCCAATAATTTATAGGTTTAATCATATTCCAATCATGTGCACAACAAAAAAGTTAACTCATAAAAGGAAATAAAATTATTATTTCATAAATATGAATTCTATTGGGTGTACACTGCATGTTATTATTGTTGATGTTATGTAATCCATGGTTATATAGCCTTATTTCATCATCTAGGGTGCTGAAAATATATTGAAAATATATTTATATTTTTCCAAAAAAAATAGCAATGTTCTAATTTTTTATAAACATGAATGGTTGGATTACTTACAAAGTATTGAGCTTGAAACATGGGTCTATTTTGATCCATATTTATTTTAATAAAGATGATAACCTTTGATAACCAATATTTTGTTATCTCATTTGGTAATAATGGTTGATACCAGTGATATGATTATAGTTTGATTTCTTGTGTAACTTTGTGGGGAACTTGGGTGGTCGGGATGGGTTGATAGTGGGAAATTTTGATTAATTCTTACTTCATTCTTGATCCTCTCTGGATGACATATTGGATGGAGGATATTTGTTGGTTTCCCAATTCATTAAATGGTCATACACTTTGAAAAACTTGTGAATTTATGTTGTGGTATCTTTTTCATCGACCTAGAGTGCCTGGGTAATTTATGAATTATAAATGATTAATTATCAAATGGCATCAGGTGTTTTTCAATGGAATTGATGGTAAAAAGTTTTAGTTTTATTTAATAAAAACTAATTGATTGCTGAATGTGATGCTCCAAGATTCTTGGGTTGAAATGTATAATTTTATAATTGGATAATGATGAATTCATACTTTAGTATATCAATAAGAGAATTAATAGATTAATTGGAACATGGATTGAGATTATAAATATATAAATATTATAAAATGTAAATGTTAGTTAATTACTGGTTAAATATGTTATTAATAAATAACCTTTATAATTTTATTTTTGTTTGATATCATTTCATTTGCTGTTGTAGTTGCAGATCATGATCAATATAAATGGTTCATGAGTCCCATACGAGGTAGATACCCTGATTTTGGTATTTGTGTGATAGAACTTATATTTTTTTATTTCATATGCTACCACATCCATGGATGTGGGGAAACCAACACCCAATTGTTTGGGGGTGCTTATTACCAACAAATATGATAGATAGGGAACATATGGTTGAATTCTCCCTCTCAAATGCTCCCCATTTATATAGATATGGGCTAGCATATCCAAATAATTAATATCTTTTGGTATACAATGCATTCCTTCATAATCTATGATGGATCATAGTTTTAATATACATTGTTTTCTATTTGATAATGACATGAGGTACAAAAGAAATTATTGAATCCCATCACAGTGGATTCAGCTTCCCATGGGTGTATAAGAATGAGTTGTGATGGATTTATATGTATTAATTTTATATAGGCAATACTAACTTATTTACATAAAATTAGTTACAAATGGGAGGATGTTGATTATTAGAATGATACATGTACAGATTCCATCAAAATATTTTGGTCCCTAGGTAAGACTAAATCACAACAGAGATGTTTTACATATATTTAGGATGAGCATAGGATGTATGGAATGAGGTAATGGGAGAAAAAAGCTAATGGGAAAGTTGAATAATGTTAACTTATTTATATATATGATTTTGATATATGATGGTTTAATTGTATTCATTTCTTTGTGAGTAATCCAAAGTGAGAAAGGGAAACATTGTTGTAACTATTTTATGTTTTTCTAATCATAAGGATTTAATTAGTTTATTTTTTATATTCCATGGGGGTTTAGGGAGGATCATACAGAGAATATATGTTATTCTCACACTGTGTATGAAAACTATATTTTATGTCAGAAGAAAAATGTTAGTGATTTTTTAGGATTCAAATAGCTCTAGGAATTGATTATTTCCAATTGGGAGGTAATGGAGATCATGGTCATAGTCTAGTTTTACTAATATAATTTTGGTTCTCTCTTTCCATTGTTTATCTTATATATGAAATTAAATATATTTTACTTTATTAATTTATTTGTGAGTACTTTTTTGATGATTTCCCTTTTAATATCATATTATTTAAATCTATATGTGGTTAGAGCCTCCTATATTATGAATTAATATAGCATTGTTTCTAGATACCAACCTACTTCACAAAGGAATGAGGTTTCAAGGGTCATTGAAACCCTTTCATCTTTGTTGTCCCATGTGTTGTATGATTACATATAGGGGTTAGCTTAGAGTTGTATCAAAGGTGATGGTTGATATATTTGGATGGATTTTGGAGTTAGGTTTTAGTGATGTTGTATTTTTTTATACGGAAACAATATCATCTAGTCAAAACACATACTCTAAAAAGGAGATAATATCTAGGACATGATATTTTATGGCCACCATTGATCTTATGTAAGGACCATCAATTTTAATGAATATGGTTGGTCCGGTAATTTTTTTTGGTTAGAGACCTAAGAGAGGATAATCTATCATGATTTATTACACCTCTATTTTAATTGTGCATATAATGGGATATATGTTAAAATAAATTAATTAATTAAACTAAGAGTCATTAAAATTATTTTTCTTAGGTTTAGGATTCCCAAAAATTTATTATTTTTCATATATGGGACTAGGTGAACATCAATAGTAGTTATTATGAGAATAAATTAGACAATATGTTCTAGAATATCACCATATATTGGAGGTCGATGACGAAGACCGATAGAGGATGACACCTCAAGAGTTGCAACATTGGTATCAAAAAAAGTACTAGGGCTTCAGAATAAATTTGGAGATAGAGGATTGGTTGGAAGAATTTGAGATATCGTTCAATTTGATATATTTATAGATGGATGATTACAAATTTTAACCTTGGATGATTATACATGGGTCAAATCAACAATAGTGTATTTTTTCAATCGGGATTTCCAGGACTCAATTGTTGTGTGTTAAAAGTTTACGGATCAGTTCAAGGATGACTTTTTATCTTTGACTACTAAGGTGGATTGTTAGTTGGAAATACTTACCCTTTTGTTGGGGAGTTACAATGTTCAAGAGTATAATATACATTTAAAATAAATCCTACATTATTCAGCACATAATTTTTTTGATGAGGATGCTAAGTGGATAAATTTCAATGAATCTTTAAACCCACATATCCTATACTAGGACACCTAGTTTTTATTAAAGTCATATGATGACTTGGTGGTTAAGGAAGTTTCCATAAAGAGTAAATTGGATACTATCCCTTCATCATCATATGGTATTTTATAGGTTTTACTGAAAATCATATATATGTGTGGGGGTTCTATATTTCTTGGTTATAGGAAGTTGTATTCAGTAGGGAGTGGGTTTCATCCATCTCTGAATCACTCCACCAGTTCATGCAATTATCTATCACTTTCTAGTGATTAGTGAATGGTTTTATTTTTAAAAAATAGTCATCACCATCATTAGAGAGTGTTTATGACCATTATCATCATTAATAAAATGGTTATTCAACCTTTTCATGTCTCTTGTTTGAAATATATTCCTTCAAGGAAGGAGAAGTAACAAAAAAGTAATCTAGATTTTGAGTAGATAAGATATAATGGGGTAAGAGTATGATAGTTGTGTGATATCACCCTTCCTGAGGGATAATGAGAAGATAATTACTATGGAAATTGTATCCACCATGGATAGAGAGGTCATAGAGTATGATGTATTAAGATTATTTCATTAGTGTTTCTAGTATTTGGATAACTCCACATCATCTGAGGTGTTGTCTATCTATTATAAAATTGGGTTTATTCCTTGTTTTATTATATAGCTCTGGAATACTATATTTTACCCACCCAATTCATAGAAATTTGATATAATGTGGAGCAGCTTCCAGTTCCCTTGAAATTGAATGTGCCAGTTATAGGTTGAGCTAGCTTATTTGATTTGTTTATTTAATACTAGGTTGTTCTAGGATAGGAAACTTTTGGTGAATTTTACCCATTATATGAATATATCTCTATGAAATAATTCTTGTCAAATAATACTTATAGTTTTTGGAGGAAAACAAGGATTACATTAGTAGTGTGGTCATATACTATGATGTTGATGGAGACTTTATGGGGATTTTTGGTGCGTGTGGCCCTTGAATAGTTCATAGGTGTGTTGAGTCCCTATTTTATACATGGTTCAGAAAAAAAAATTAGTTTAGTAAAAGATTATTTGGTAGTTTTCCCATTATTTTTCTGAGTTACATAATGTGTTCCCCAATGAGGATATGATGCTACCCCATTGGTGAGAGATAATGTTGGGGATAGAGATGTTTCCAAGTGACTCTCCATTATCATTGTCTATATATTTCATAGACACTTATAATTTACAAGAGCTATTTATTTTTTTTGATGATATATTTCATTATGGATTTATTTAGCTTAGTGCATCTTCATGGGAAGGCCTTGTTCAGTTTGTGAATAAGTGTAATGAAATAAAATTTTATCATCAAAAATTCCTTTATTATAATTATGTCATATATTATAATTCACATAAAATCTATTTGAGAACACAATACATACATTATAAATGAAGAATGAAGGAAATAAGAGGTATTTCTAGAAATTAAGGAACTTTTTCCAAAGTAAAGTCACCTTTTGAATTGTAATGTTACCATTAGGAATAGATAATCGTCCAATAGAATAGTATCAAAATTTATGAAAGTGTAAATAAAGTTTAGTCATCATGTAAATGATAATATGATATAATTAAATCATAGAATATGTAAATAATTAGTTCAAAATTTGATAATTATAATTTTTTATATTTGTAAAACATAAATTCTTATTTACATTTTTATTATTAAATTAATGATTTTAAAGAAAAATTTATTTTCATAATTTAGATTCATTAACAAATATATTTTTTTCTTATGAATATAATATAATTTTATTAGACCAAAATTAATTTTTCCAAATGTTTTAGAAACAGTTATTATTTTAAAATCGATGTTTTCCATGTAAATGATGATTATATTTAAAAATTAAATTTCAAATATTTGTGAAATTATTTTCATATAATTGAGGTAATTTTTGAATTCAATACATTGAAAAATGGTTTGGTTGAATTTTTTGAATTTTTCTAAAAACATGAGTTGTTGGTTAATAGTAAAATATAGTAATTTACGATATATATACATTATAAGGTAAAAACTATTCCTTTAGTCATCAATAATGTATCATCCACGATATTGAACTCCCCTTAGTTATTGTAATATTTTTTTGTGATAATGCTCAATTTATTCATTATCTTGAGCAAAAATAAATAATTAATAAATAACCTAATGAGAAAACACACCCCTCTTACCCAATAAATACCACTCCTCACCAGCTATTTTCCTCACACCTTCCACACTTTGAGACTTGTAAAAATTATAAAACATACCTTTATCAAGCCTCTACCCCACTACAAGATCCCTTAGAGTCATAAAAAGTCCAAACCCTTTACACTAAGGAGGTTCTCAATAAAGATAATTTCTTGATATGAAAACCTATTTCTTTCACTGTTATTTTCTTTTCCGTTTCAGTATTATATTATTGTATCATTGCCTACAACTATCCAACTGTAATGATATCTTAATATATTTTACACATGGGATTTTTTTAATTGAGTAATTCTTCGACATGTCTCTCCCTTTTTCTTTTTTGTATAAATGAAAATATCGTCTATGGTGTGCCGATTCACCAGCACCATGGATGATGTATTTTCATCATTCTATACCACCTTAAAATCTAGTCATAATACTATTTTTATTGTTAAATTATATATTATTATACATTTTATGTGTTATATGTGATTCTATAGGAAATATATAAACATGATGTTAAATAAAATGATATAAACTCATAATTTTCATCAAACTTCCAAAACTAATTAAATCATTTTCATTGACATTAAATCTTATACATCATCCTCATACCATATAACTAAATGATATATACGATCATTTAGTCTTCTCAAGGTTCATTAATAAAATTTAATTTAAATCATGGATTACTATTCTAATTTTATACGAACATCCAATCTTATATACAAGAGAACCAATCATGAACACCAAGAAAATGAACACACCTAAATGATGAAATTAAACTCTATAGCTCATCAGAAATCCCATAAATGAAATTTAAAAAGCAATAATGAATTAAATTACTGTATAAAAGAGTTTATAATTTTTAATTATTGAATTTAATTTTATTATCATTGATATTAATGTGAATAATTTGTTCATAAATGTGGTAAGTGGATTCTCGAACTCAATTCCTTTCTTTAGGTTATTCACTATTCCATGGTATAAATATTTATATTATGGTCTTAAATGTAATTTACATTTTACTATATAGGATATACATTCTTCCAATAATATTTTATGAAAAAGTACACAATTTTTTTCAAAATAACTCTTCTTTCTAAAAAAACCATTCACTTCTCTTGATAATGTTTCACCTCCAATTTACATTAATTATTCTTATACCAAGTATGATATCCCCATTTTATTGAACCTAAAAATTTATTCATTAATATTGGACACATGAAATTATATTGAACCCCATTCCATTCAATGGGATATTTTATGTCCATCAGTGATATACATTTTACGGAGAAATCATGAATATGTAAATGTTATGATGTGATGGGTGCACTTGAATTCATATAGTTATCCAATTAATTGGGTAATTTTTTGTATATAATTAGATAAAATGTAATATTCAAGAACATGATGCTAGATTTTTTCACAATGACAATGTTATGATGATTTACATATGTTATGTGTGAACCTGATGTTGGCTTTGTTCACATTAATGTGTGATAGTTGACTAGAAGGACATTATGTTCCAAATTTATGTGTCTCTACATTCCATGGATTTATCTAATTTTCTATATCGTGATTATGATGATGATGATGATGATATGTGTCTATGATAACGATGATTATTCTCACCCACATTTCAAATATCTTATTTATCCTCCCAATTGGCTTTTATCTCGCCCCTTTTTTGATGTATATCTGCATGTGAATACATATTCTAAGGAGAAAATGAAGGTCACTAAAAGCTATAGGTGTAACCCCCCGACCCCAGTTACTGAGAGTTTCTGCATTAATACATAACATTGGAATGATCACAAAAGATCAAGTTTCAAAAGACTGATTAGTTTAGTAGCCTTGGAAACACTAGATACGTTCATAATTCTTACATTACAAAATAAACTAAAAAACTGCAACAACATAGTCTCTATAGTCCACACTCATATCCCCTCAGAAAATCCCTATAGGTTAGTCATAAAATACTTCTTCACATCCTAGAAAAAATAAAACATAGAAAGTGGTGAGATCAGATGCACAGTAAGGATTAAAATATAGCTGAAACATTCATAAATAAGCATAAACTTTTAAGGAAATGTATAAATAAAACAAAAGCCCTTTAAACTTTAACTTAATCATAACATGGAAAAAATAAAATGAAATAATTTCATTTACTTATTCACATGGATATTCTACTAGTCTAATAATCACATGCAATATCAATAGCCACTTTCATAAGGATGGAATCCATAATGCCAGACAATCATAACCACATAGTCAAGGCATTATTCCAAGACTAAAAATAAGATTTTATCAAGGCCTTATTCCAAGAAACTAATTTGTCTCATGAGACCTACTGATGCATCGATAAGTTATAGAAGGCTCCACCCATCACATACAGAGTCCAATTCATTCCTTATATGAATAGGTATAAACATAACATAAGCATTCATATTAAAACTACCATACAAAATGTCAATACATTATCCATAAACCATGAATGGTATATAAATAACACATCCATAGTCAAGCATATCACAAAACCATCAATACAATATGGATGCTTTGTATCATAATAAATCAATTTCAAATAAGCTTAAAATCAATCAAAGGATGTTGACATAGATGAAATCAAAACTATCTGAGACAACTATCACTTTTTTAAAATCAGTTAAAAGTATCATAATTTTAAAATAAAACATTTATTTTTAAAATGTTTGTATAATATTTTTAGTGAATATTCAACTATTTTATAACGGAGGAAAATATCTGCACCCGCCGTATAAGTTAAAAAAGACATTCTTACCTTAATTTTTTCGAAAAGGTTAAAAAGGACCTTGTTTGGAAAATTATGGAAAGATTCCTTTATAAAGATCTTATAAAAAGTTAAACAAGGGTATAAATTAATTTAAACCATAGTCTATAAAATAGTAAGAATGTTTAGAAATACATTTTTAAGAAACATGGATGTGGATGAAAAATAGGTCACAGTAGATAATTACATATAAACAACTTCAGATAATGAAGAGATTTTGAAATTAACCCTTACCTTGTACTTTTCTTTGGTTAAGGGTAGGTTACCATCCTGTGTAATGGTAATATAATTTTTATTAAATTATACAAGAATCATATACATTAATATGATATCATATATGATCTTTTAACATTGCTTTGGTAATAATATCTTAGTATTATCGTCGTTTTGGGTGTTAACAGATTCGTTTTCCTTTATATTATTTGTTATGTGAGTCATATTTGTTATGGATGGGATGTATATTATTCATATACAGAATTATATCATGTCTGTAAACATAATTTTTAATCATATAATGAAAATAAGAGTTAAATGGGTACGATGGGGAATGAATCTAAGCGATTCATGGAGACGGTAATCCGTATGTATGCACGAGCGACAATATCATTATTTAGATTTCAAAATAATATAAAATTGTATGTTATATCACAAATAAAGAATCATAATCATTTTATATTTGTTATTTACATGAATGAAACATAATTATTATACCCATCCAAATAATAATGTATTTAATAACAATTACACCACAACGTGGAGATGGTAAGTCGTGCGTAGGCATGTATCTTGACATGTCATTCAAAGGATGGATATAATAATGAATTTGGTTATACCATATTTATAATAACATATAATTATATAGAAGATACTGAAGTTATTATTTTATAATGGAAACAACAAATAGAAAGGAAGTGGAAGAAGAAAGGAACTTTAAAGAGGTGGTGATAAATTTACCTCTTCTTTTGGTTCTACCTTTTGATTTGATCAAAATGGATCCTTAAGATGGATTTATGACTAATTTGAGGCCACTAGGATGAAGGTAGGATAGTTGGGAGAGTATTTGGGTGGAGTTGTTCTAAGAAAAATGGATTTTAGGGTGTGAATTAGGGAGAAGGGGGAGTGATCTTTTATAAGAGCGGTGAGGGGAACCTTAGGAAAACCTAGAAATACTATTTTATAATAAAATAATTTGTGGGTTTCTAATGGCTCAAAAATGTATTATTTAAAGGATATGGTGGGTATGGGTCGAAAACCACTCAAACAATAGGTTTTAGAGAGGTTTGGGTCAGTATATTAACTTTATCTTTTAGATTTAACTCTTAGTTAAATAGTTTGACATTACCATATCTCTTTATATTTTTAAATTATATGGTTAATAAACATACTATATACTTCCATGAGAACCCCAAATGGTTCATTAATGATAAAAATATAAATATATATGTTGTTTTTCCGAACCTTATATTTTTAGGAATATAATATCAATTAATTATATAATATTTGTTTTAAAAAACACTTTTATGTCAATTTTGACACAATTTGGTATTTAGTTTTTTCTAACATCATAAAAGAATTATTGTTTCAAAAATAATTCATCTAACCAACCCTAATATGTCATATTAACCTAGAAAATTATTTTAATTCATAAAAAGTCTCAAATTACATTTATTTGGATATTTATAATATTAATTATTTCATTATTTCATTAATTAGGTAATCACTACATCATATATTGTGTCGTAAATAAATTCATCTATTTAATGTCTAAAAATAGAAATAAAATACCATTATTTAGGAAATAATTTTATATTTCTAATGAATATTTATAGTCGACTTATATTATGTGAATCCCTATATTAAAAATGTTTTAGTTATTAAACTTTGATTTGGACTCTTTTAACTATTCTTTGAATTAAATAATAATAAATGTCCTAATATAATCCAAGTGTACCAAAGAGGTTCATATTTTATTCCTAAGGTTGTTTTTGGTCGATCTATAGTTATCCAATATAATTACGACATCTTTTAGAGTAATAATAATAATATCATTTTTACCCTTAATTACCCTATTTACTTTTAACTGTGGTCAATAAAAGTAAAAAGTTACTATTCACCAAAATTATTTTTATATTATTGAACCACATTTTACTCATTGATATTAACCATGTCTCTTGGTTTTTCAAAATTTCACTCATAGAAGCCATAAAATTATGTTTTATGTGAATTTTCACATTCTCCTAGGAGGTGTGTGAAAGACAGAGAAAAGTTATATAAACGTATTATATATCTGAAATTATTATAAACTAACTCCAATGAATTAAATTGAACTTATATCGGTATTATGTATATATTTTGAACTAAAATAAATTTAAATAAAATAAATAATTATTTAAATAAAAATTATGTTTTAAACTATAACTCAGTGTTTTTCACTATTCATAAAAAATTGAATGTTTTCAGAAAATACCAAAAATTCACTCTAATTGAATTTTGATATTATGAATCCAAAAATGAATTCCATTTTGAAAGATAAAATTTATAAAATTTCAAAAAGTGGGTATAACTATTCATAACAACTAGTTTTATTGGTTGTGGTGTGTTAGAATCTCGAAGTTACGTACAATGCAAGCTATTTCATTATTCAAAGAGAATGTACTATAGAAGCTTGGGGTGTTACATTCTCCTCTCCTTCAAATAATTTTCTCCTTGAAATTTCTAGAGAATTACTGCATAAAAATACTCGGTTGGTTCTTCATTATAAGTTCCTTAGGTTCCCACGTTGCATGCTCCATCTTATGGTTTCTCCATAGAACTTTTACCAGATGAGTTGTCCGGTTTCTCAACACTTGTTCTCTGGTATCAAGAATCTAGATGGGCTCTTCGCAATAATATAGATTGGGTACCAGTTCTAATTCCTCACAGGTGAGCACATGCATTGGGTCGGGCATGTATTTTCTCAATAGTGATTCGTGGAACACTTCGTGAACTTTGGAGAGACTTGGTGGAATTGGAAACCGGTAAGCTACATCCCTAATTCGTTCAAGAATTTTGAAAGGTCTGATGTACTTGGGACTCAATTTTTCCTTCTTACCGAAATGTATAACACCCTTCCATGGAGATACTTTCAAGAAAACATGATCTACTATATGAAATTCCAAATCCTTCCTTCGGTTATCAGCATATCTCTTCTTCCTACTTTGATATGCTTTGCTGTGGGTTTGGATTACCTTAACCTTTTCCATCATTTCCTCCACAATTTTTGGGCCAACAAGTTTTCTTTCACCAACATCATCCCAACAGGTTGGTGTGCAACATCTCATTCCGTATAACGCTTCATATGGTGCAATCTGAACACTTGGATGAAAGATATTGTTATAGAAAAAATCAAACAGAGGTAAATATTGATCCCACATACCTTGAAATTATAGTGAGCAAGATCTCAATAAGTCTTCTAAGGTTTGAATAGTTCAGTCTGATTGTCCATATGTTTGAGGGTGGTAGGCAGTGCTCAAACGAAGTTCAATATCTAGGTAATTCTGAAGACTTGTCCAGAATATTGAAGTAAAACAGGGATCACAATCAGAAATAATCGATAGGGGAACTCCATGAATTCCCACAACTTCATGAGTATATAGTCCTGCTAAATGTTCAAGTGGTAAATCTTCTCCAATAGCATGGAAATGTGCTGACTTGGTAAGACGATCAACAATTACCCATATTGCATCGTTCCTTTTTGGAGTCTTTGGTAGTCCCATGACCAAGTCCATTGTAATATTATCCAACTTCCACTTAGGTATGGGAAGAGGTTTCATGACTCCTCCAGGATGTTGCCTTCCAGCTGTCACATGTTAAAAAACCATACATCTGGACTCAAAATTAGAAATTTCCATCTTCATGTTGTCCCACCAAAAATGTTCCTTCAAATATCTATAAATTTTGGTGCTACCAGGGTGTATAGATAAACTGGAACTATGATCATCCTTTAACAATTCCCTTTTTAGATCAGGTATTTCGGTAACACAAAGTCTCTTCCCAAATTTCAAAATTCCATCCTCATATATGAAGTCACTCAATCTCCCATCATTCACAGCTTTAATCTTCTTTTTAAAATCTTCATCATCGGTTAGAGAACTCTTTATCCTTTATAGTAAAGATGGTTTAGCAACAATTTGAAATTTTTTTGAGGTTTCACCTTCCATGGTGATTCCCATATCCATATTTACTAGATACATGTATATAGGATCCTTCAAAACTCTCATCATGTTCAAAACTCCATTATCCTTTCTACTCAAAGCTTATACCACCTTATTTGCCTTCCCTATGTGGAAGTGGATAGTTAAATCATAATTCTTGTGTAGTTCATGCCATCACCTTTGTGTCACGTTGAGTTATTTTTGTGAGAAAATATACTTCAAACTCTTGTGATCAGTATAAATCTCACATTTTTCACCATATAGATAGTGTCTCCATATCTTCAAAGAAAAGTTTATAGCTTATAACTCAAGATCATGAGTAGGATAGTCTTGCTAAATAATTTTTAGCTGTCGTGATGCATAGGCAATAACCCTCTTATTCTGCATATGGACACAACCATGTCCTTTCTTTGAAGCATCACTATAAATAATAAACCCATCATTCCCCGATGGTAGAGTTAATATAAGATAATTTACTAATATTCTCTTCATTTCTTCAAAATATTCTTCACACTCTTTTGTCCAAACAAATTTAACCCCTTGTTGTGTGATCTTTGTTAATGGGTTAGCCAACCGGGAAAAATTCTTGATGAAAAATTGATAATAACATTCTAAACCAATAAAACTACGTACCTCAGGTATACTCATTAGTGTTGGCCATTCTTCGGTTGCTCTTGTCTTAGAAGGATCAATGAAGATTCCATCCTTTGAGAAAATATAGCCTAGAAATGAAATCTCATGAAGCCAGAATTCTCACTTGCTAAGCTTCCCATATAATTCATGTTTTCTATGAGTCTTCAGGATAATGCACAAGTAATTTTTATAATCATCATATCTTTTTGATTATATCATGATATCATCAATAAATACCACTACAAAATCATCAAGATATTCCTTGAAAACTCTATTCATTAGATCCATGAAGACAGAGGGTGCATTAGTCAATCCAAAAGTCATAACTATATACTCATAATGCCCATACCTAGTTCAAAATGATGTCTTTGGAATGTCTTCCTTCTTCATAGACAACTAATTATATCCAGATCGAAGTTCAATCAATGAAAGGTATTGACCTCCATGTAGTTGGTCAAATAAATCATCAATGCACGGTAGGGGATAATTGTTCTTTATTGTTATAACATTGATCTCCCTGTAATCGATACATAACCTCATAGATTCATCTTTCTTCTTTACCAAAAGGACATGGGATCCCCATGGATAAACACTTGGGTGAATAAATACTTTGTTACTCAATTCCTCTAGTTTTTTCATTAGATCCACTAATTACATAGTGTCCATTCTATAAGGGGTCTTCGATATGGGCCTCGATCCAGGAATTAAATTAATGGAAAATCCAATTTATCATTCTGGAGGATGTCCAGGTAAATCTTTTGGAAACACATAAACATATTCTTTCACAATAAGTATATCTTCTATTTAAACATTCTTTTCCTCACCCACAGTTATTTCTTTCTCTTCCTCCCCAATATTTGAATTTAGTTGTGCTACTGGGGGTTGATTTAGATAGGAATTAGGTGGTGACAATTCTACTCAAAAGATAAGGTGTTCTTTATCATCATCATAAAAAAATTTAACCTCCTTCTTCTTACAATAATTCTTCACATTGTGGTCAGAAATCCAATCCATTCTGAGAATTATATCAAATTCAATCATGGTCATGATGATTGGATCAGCAGATAAAGAACATTTATACACTCTAATAGTGATTGATTCACAAAATATTTATGCAATGATACTTCCTTTAGGAGTTTTTACTAACAACTCCCTTGTTAAATCAAATTGAAAATATCTAATTTTCTTAGAAAACTGGGAAGATATGAAATAATGTGATGATCCATAATCAAATAAAGCATTGAATAAACTTGAGAAAACCATTAAATTACCTTCCACCACATCTTTCGAAGTTTCAACCTCAGCAGTAGTGATAGCATAATCTTATCCTTGATCCCTTGGACTTTTTTGAGGTATGTTCCCCTGATAATTAGGTTATCAATTTTCATAATGTTCCATCTCCCTAAAACTGTAGCATTGAACATCAGTATCTTCTTTCTTCCCCTTGAAATCATGAGCTCGGTGTCCTTTTTCACCACACTTGTAACTTACTTTCATTCCCTTCAAGAAAGTACCAGGGTGTTTCTTCTGACATTTACTGCAGGATGGATATTCAACTTTTCCCTTATTCCCTCTATTTCCATTTCCAGAGTGTTCAATAGAGCTCTTCTTCTCTTTCTTTGCTTTAAATTCGTAATACTTAGAGAATTATTTTTTTGTCTTGATAGAACATGAGACAATATCTTTGTACGATGTGAAGGATTGTGAGACTAATACTTAATGGAGTAATGATTTTAACCCATAAAAGAAAGCATAAATCTTACTTCTTGTGTTACTTATATAATTTGCAGCATGCCTCTCTAACCTTGTAATGTTAGCCTCGTACTTTGCGACATTCTAATCCTCCATTTTCCTCAGACTCAAAAATTGTCTTTCCATATCTGCTCGATGGTCCTCTGGAAAGTATTTTTCTATTAAAATCCCTTAAAACTCCCTCCATTCCATATTTGATATTTCATCATATTCCATTATGTTTTGAATAAATGTGTACCATTGATCAACATCTCCAATGAGGCGGTAAACTGCCATGATAACTTCTTTACTTTTAGTACTCCCCACGGAATGGAATATTTTCTCTAAGGAATTTATCCTTTACTCAGTAACTAATGGATTTGTACCCTCACTGAATTTTTGTGGTTGTTGCCTCAATAAGCAGTCTAACATTGATCCTCCATGCTACGGATCAGGGTGCTCCATATGGGTAAGGTTATTATTCATAACCTGAGTGAGTTGTCCCAGTATAGTTATAAGCTGATCAGCAACAGTTGTATCACCAGCTCCACTATAATTATCTTGAGCAGGAGGAAAATCCCTATATGGAGTGTGTGCATTGATATAGTTTCCATTACTTCCACTAGGCGCCATTTCTAAACAATGGCATAAACTAGATCAGTTTATGAATCGAAATACATAATTCCAAACTAGTAAAACACTTAACATAAATTGAACAATTTATGGATATAATCCATAATCATAAAAAAAAAATTATTTGAGGAAGTATATACTCATAAACCCTTCATAATGGTTCGTATATAAAATCAAGAATTATCCTAAGCATATCCCCAAGGAGTTTTGTAACCAAGAGTACAGCAAGGCTCGTTGTTGTGGATCAGTTCCCATTCGAGTCTGGCTCAAAGCGCTGTTTTCGGGTTTTACCCCTAGGTACATATGTGGAAGAGCCGCCTCTACCTAATCGTATCCATATAGGGATTTATATCTTGGAAAAGTCAAAAAATCTCTACAATACCAAAATTCTAGGAAGTTATTCTATACTAATCATCAAAGTCTATCTTAGGGCTATGTGCTCTAATCAGAGTTTATCTAAATCTAGCTTCCAAGATTTTTCCTAAACTTCCTATGATACCAACTATAATTCCTTGACCCCAGTTACCCAGAGTCAGTGCATTATTACATAACATAGGAATGATAAAAAAATATCAAGTCTCGAAAGACCAATTAGTTTAGTAGCCTTGGAAACACTAGATACATTCATAAGTCTTACATTACATCATAAAGTGAAAAACTACAACAACATAGTCTTAATAGTCCACACTCATATCCCTTCAAACAATCCCTATAGGTAATTCATAAAATACTTATTCACATCCTTGGAAAGATAAAACATAGAAAGGGGTGAGCTGAGATACTCAGTAAGGATAAGAATTTAGCAGAAACTTAAACAAATAAACATAAACATTTAAGGAAAAGTATAACTAAAACAAAAGCCTTTTAAATTGTTACTTCATTATAAAATGGAAAAAATAAAATGAAATAATTTCATTTACTTATTCACATGGATATACTACTAGTTTAATAATCACATGCAATATCAATAGCCACTTTCATAATGATGGAATGCATAATGCCAGACTATGATAACCACATAGTCAAGGACTTATTCAAAGACTACAAATAAGATTTTGTCAAGGCCTTGTTCCAAGTCACTAGTTTGTCTCGTGAGACCTACCGATGCATCAATAAGCTATAACAGGCTCCACCCGTCACATACTAAGTAGAATGCATTCCCCATATGAACAGGTTTAAACATAACATAAACATTCATATTAAAAATAGCATACGAAATGTCAATACATTATCCATAAACCATGAATGGTATAAAAATAACACATCCACAGTCAAAAATATCACAAAAACCTTTACTTCAATATGGAAATTTTTTATCATAACAAATCAACATCAAATAATCGTAAAATCCATCAAATGATGTTGACATAGATGAAATCAAAAATATTTGAGACAATTATCTCTTTTTTAAAATCATTTAAAAGTCACATAATTATAAAATAAAACATTTACTTTGAAGATATTCTTATAATCTTGTAATGGAAGCTTCGATGATTTTACAACAGTGGAAAATAGTTTCACCTGTCATATAAGTTAAAAAAGGCATTCTTACCTTAATTTTGTCAAAAAGGTTAAAAAGGACATTGTTTTAAAAACAACAGAAAGATTCCTTTACAAACATCTTATAAAAATTCAAACAAGAGTATATATTATATTAATCCATAGTCTATAAAATAGTAATAATGTTTTGAAATTAATTTCTAAGAAACGTGAATGTGGGTGATAAAGAGGTCCATGTAGATAACTACATATAAACAACCTCAGATAATGAAGAGATTGTGAAATTAACCCTTATATTGTACTTTTCCTTGGTCGAGGGTAGGTTAAACTCCTATATAATTGTGAAATAATTTTTATTAAATTATAAATGAATCATATACATTAATATGATATCATACATTATCTTTTAATATTGCTTTGTTAATAATATCTTTGTATTATCATTGTTTCGGGTGTTAACGGATTCGTTTTCCTTTAAATTCATTGTTTTGTTAGTCATATTTGTTATGGATGGGATTTATATTATTCATATGCAGAATTATATAATGTCTCTAAATATTATTTTCAATCATCTAATGAAAATTATTCTTCAATGGATACGATGGGGAATGAATCTCATCACATTCGTGGAGACGGTAATCCGTACATACGCACGAGCGACAATATCATTATTTTGATATTAATAAAATATATAATTGGATATTATATAATATATACAGAATCATTATAATGTTATATTTATTATTTACATCAAATAAACATCATTATTATCCCCATCCAAATAATAATGTATTGAATAACAATTACACCACAAAGTGGAGACGGTAAGCCGTACGTACGCACGTATGGTGACATGTCATTCAAAGGATGGATAAAATAATGAAATTGGTTGTAACATAATTATAATAACATAAGATTATATATTATATAATGGATTTATTAATTTATAATGGAAACAACAAAGATAAAGGAAGTGGAAGAAGAAAGGAACTTGAAAGAGGTGGTGATATATTTACCTTTTCTTCGGGTTCTTCCTTTTGATTTGATCGAAAGGGATCCTTATGTTGGATTTATGATGAAAGGAAGGCCTCTAGGATGAATGGAGGATAGTTGATATGGTATTTGGGAAGGGTTTGGTCGAGCAAAATGGCTTTGAAGGTGTGAATTAGAGAGAAGGGAGAGTGCCTTTTTTATAATAGGGTTGAGGTGCACCTTTGGAAAAGCTATAAATATTATTTTATAATAAAATCATTTTCGGTTTCTAATGGATCCAAAATGGATTATTTATAAGATAAGGTAGATATGGGTCTAAAACCACTAAACCAATAGGTTTTAGACAGGTTTGTGTCACTATATTAACTCTATCTTTTAGATTTAACTCTTAGTTAAATAGTTTGACATTTACGAGGTCTCTTTGTATTTTTATATTATATGGTTAATAAACATACTATATACATCCAAGAGAACCCCAAATGGTTCATTAATGATACACCTATCATTATATAAGTCTTTTTTCTGAACCTTAGAGTTTTAGGAATATAATATCAATTAATAAAATAATATTTGTTTTAAAAACTCTTTTATGTCAATTTTGACACTATTTGGTATTTTGTCTTTTCTAAATTCATAATAGAATTATTGCTTCGAGAACAAATTCATCTAACCAACTGTAATGTGTCATATTAACCTAGAAAATTAGTTTAATTCATAAAAAGTCTCAAATTACATTTATTTTTATATTTATAATATCAATTATTATAATATTTCATTAATTAGGTAATTACTGCATCATCATCGTGTCATAAATAAATTAAATTATTTAATGTCTAAAAAATATAAATAAAATACCATTATGTATGAAATATTTTTTTCATTCTAATGAATATTTATAGTCGAATTTATCTTTTGTGTAACTCTATATTAAAAATGTTTTAGTTATTAAACTTTAATTTTACCTCTTTTAACTCTTCTTTGAATTAAATAATAATAAATGTCCAAATATAATCCAAGTGGACCAAAGAGGTTAATATTTTATTCCTAAGGTTGTTTTTTGTCTAACTATTAGGACATGTGTTAGGGTAATAATGATATCATTTTAACCCTTAATTACCCTATTTACTTTTAAACGAGGTAAATAAAATTAAAAAGTTACTATTAAAGAAAAATTATTTTTATCTTATTGAACCACATTATACTCCTTGATATTAACCATGTCTCTGGCGTTTTCTAAATTCCACTCCCAGAAGTGGTAAAACTATTTTTTATGTGAATTTACAATTTCTCCTAGGAGGTGGGTAAGAGACGGTGAAAAGTTCTATAAACATTTTTTATGTCTAAAATTATTATAAACTAACTCCAATGAATTACATTGAAATTATATAGTTATTATGTATCTATTTTTACCTAAAATAAATTTAAATAAAAAAATTAATTATATAAATAAAAATTCTGTTTTTAACTATATCTTAGTGTTTTTATCTATCCATCAAAAATTGAATATTTTCAGACAAATACCAAAAATTCACCCTAAGCTAATTTCGATATTCTGAATCCAAAAATGATGTCCACTTTGAAAGATAAAATTTATAAAATATCAAAAAGTGGGTATTACTATTCATAATGGCTAGTTTTATTGGTCGCAGTGTGTTAGAATCTCGAAGTTATGTACAATGAAAGCAATTGCATTATTCAAAAGGAAATGTACCATTGAAGCTAGGGGTGTTACAATAGGATAAGAAATTAAATAACTTATTATGTTCTATTATGTCAAATTTATTTACGGTCCTTATTTTACCATGATATTATACCTTTGGATCCTTGTTGTGTTACTTTTTTGTTGTTTATCTTTTTAATGATGCATTAATCATGTACTAAAAGTAGGGTCATTATAGTTGGTATCATAGAAAAATTTAGTTATGTTGGGAATTAGCATTAGATAAAATTAGTGAAAACACATAGTACGTGATTATGTCTAATTCATTGTTTTAGAAAAATGATGAACATAGATATCCCACAAGACATGACTTTAGAGTTAATTAAAATTAAGAATAAATTTTCTATTCATGACTTGTTGAATAATGTTTTTTTCCAAAAATTTCAATTTGAGAAAATAAAGGTAACTAGGAGAAACCTGGTCAACAACCCATGTAGGGTAGAATTCAATGATTGGTTGAATGATATCCTCAATTTCATGGGACACGGAGGATAAAATTTCATGGTGATTGTTGCCCACCTTTATCAGGCTATGAAAAATAGCATGAATAACATCTAACATCCTCTTTTATCTATGATGTGGAAACTATATTTGGATTCCATTATATAGCAACAACCACCAACATTTAGTGGTTCTTTTTATCCACTATTCAGGGAAAAGTTGGTCAACTCAATAAAGAAGATATATTAGATGATTCACTATTTATAAAAAGATAATTTTAATCTTTTCATTTATCATCTATAAGGAGTGGTAGATCAATGCTATCGATCGATTAAAAAATCAATAAAAATGATAAAATTTATGAGATGTAGTGGGAAAAGGTAAGATAATGTTTCTTAATAAGTATTTCTCTCAATCTCATTATAAAATGATGGAGAGATAATTCATAGAGAAAAATAAAAAGGAAGGTAAATTTGTCACAAATTGTGAAGAAAATTTCACAAGGATAGCAAGGTACACTTTGGGTTTTGATATAAAAATTAATAGAGAAATTTATATATTCTTTAGTTGTAGAAAGGCTCTAGAAATTTGAGACTTTTGGAGTTATGAAGAAGTTTATTGATGTGATCCTAAAGTGGAGATGGAGTTTAGGTAATTTTTCCATGGATATGGAGGTATGAAACAAAAATTTGAGTTTGAGGATTGGGGATCTAATGAGAAAGGTGTAAAGAATTCTCAACCACTCACATGTTAATAATCTGTGAAGAAGAATGCTGAGAACTACTTAAAAGGGATGGGGAAATTATAACGACCCAAAGTTTTGCAATAAAAATTACATTCTTACAATTATGTCATAAAATCACATGAATTAATGACATAATGAACTACTAAGTGATAAGTGACCTTTAAACATTAGTTTTTCACTTCTGTCTTTGGAATTTTGAAAATCCGACATACACGTCTGTGATCAAGATGATTTTTGGAGTCTGATAAAACAAACTTTGTTTTTTGAATATTAACATACCCTTGTGAATAGTACAATGAATATTAATATGAACCTTATGAATAGTAAATATTATTATTATTTTATTTTAATATGGCAATAAGATAATGAGAGATTAATTAATTTTTCAATGAGAAATAAAACTAAGTGCACCTTTAAGATTTTTATTTTTTGAATTAACTATGAATTTATTTAAAAATTAATTTAATAATATTTAGAAAATTAATTTTGATAAATGGACATAATTTTTGGATTCCACAAGTAAAAAAATGGATGGGGTAAATTTTTGCAATTTTTCTGAGATACTTGAATTTTTTATGAATAGTAGAATTCGATAATTTACAATATATGCTAAATAATGTATTAATTGAGTCATCAATGATGATCTTATGATGTAAGCCCACTTGTTTTGGGATCACATGATTACATTACTATTCTTGGTCATTCTAGACTCATTATTCCTTGTCTTAGTGGAAATTATTAAACTAATGAATTTTATATTAAGGAAACCCCTCTCCCATCCACTATAAAAGCCACCCTTCACACCCTCATTCCCTCACACCTCTCAAGATCCAATCCTTCTATAAACTCTACCCAAACATCCTCCTTATCCCCTCCCCCACGTCCAAGATCTTATGGTATCATAAAAAGACCAATCTTAGGCACTTAATGAGGTTCTCAAGAGAAGGATTCAAGAGGTAATTTCTCTCCCTCTTCTCCTATAATTTTCTTTTCAAGTTCAAGTTCATTTCTTGATATCTCCCCACCTATATTCATCCAAATGGTATTTTAACTCCATTATTATAAATATAATGTAATTATATGATTCTAATGGTATATTATATCATCCAACCCCCTTTCTATCTTCCTTTTATTTTATTAAAGAGAAAGTTGTTCGTGAGGTGTTAATTTATCACCTTCAAGAAGGACATGCTTTCTTCTTCCATTTCTACCTTCATATCTGGTCATGAAACCATTTTTATGGTTGAACCAGAATATTTTATATATATTATTTCCTATTTATGTTTCTTGAACTGAATTATTAACATATTACTAAGTGATAAATTAAAACAAGTTTGTTGTGATCGAAAAACCGCCCAAATTAACCCAAACAGTCATCATTTAATTATTATCTAATGATTCATCAAAATGGATCTAATATAATTCATTTTATGATCATTAAAAATCTATTAATATCATTAATAACATGTAATATCTGTTATCGATGATTACCCATGTTCTACTGGAACATCAATTTAAGAATACAAGTGAACCACTCCAGAAAACCATAAAAACAAACATTCTCGAATAAGGTTTCTAAACTATATAACTCATTAAAAGGCACATAAAATCATATAATGAAACCATAATTAAGACTATTAATGTATAATAGGTTCTGGAATTTCTAATTAATGAATATAATGTCATTATACAGGACATTAAAGAGAAGGAAGCATTAAGATACAAGGTAAGGGGAAATCTCGAACTCAATTTTCTTCCTTCAGGTTCTCCCTCTTTCACTCCATTTTGATGTGATTAATCCTTAAAGATAATTTCTTCATAATTATATTAACTTTTCTAGGATATAAATGTATTCTAATTAAGATTATGTCAAACTAAATGTTTTCCAAAAGAACTCTGCTTTTAAGAACTCAACTTTTCCCTCTCATTCATGGTTGATTGTTCTTGTATCAAGTATGATGTTCCCTCTTTCTTTTGGGAACACAAATCACATGATTGTATTCTTTTGAGATGAAACTAATTCCTTTACATGGGTTATTTATGTTCACTTTAGATATGTTTTCCTTGTGGTAATCATGATAATGATAATGTTATGATGTGACGGGTGCGCTCGGAATTATATAGTGCAATATGAATGTTTCAAAGTGACGGGTGTTCACGGAAATATAAAGCACTCAAATGCCTTGGTTAAAGTGATGAATCTCATGAGTATATGTGAAATGATGTGTGAAAAAGATTCTAGCTTGGTTCAAAATTATTTGTGGTAGTTAACTACTAAAACATGACATTTCATTTTTATGGATTGCCACATTTCATGTCTTTTATTTATGTTCCTCTAATGTTCATGATTCATTTATCTATGTCATGATTATGATCACCTCGTGTTATATTCTTCTTATCTATCCTCTTACTGGGCTTTTAGCTCACCCCTTTTAATGTATATCCTCGGGTGTCTACATATACTAAGGAGAGGACAAGGGATAATAAGAAGCTGGAGAAGAAGAAATTAAATAAATGTTTGTGCTTGATGTTGTAATTGATATGTATGGTCCTAGTTTGCCCAAGACACTAAATTGTTGGATCCTCTATGTGTAATACTATTATGTTGTTTTCCTTTAAAATTATGTAATAGTAATGTAAGAAAATTTCGGGATGCTATAGTTGGTATCAGAGGAATGGTTTAGTTAATTTGGGAATTAGGATTAGTGAACCCTAGAGAAAACCTCTAGCATGAGACTAAGTACATGTAGGCACACAAGAAAATTTACATAGTGATCCCATATGTTATTTTTTTGGTATAAATTGTATAAATGAATATGTTATTCATGACTTGTTTACTTATGTTTTGTTCTAACCTTTTCTATTTTAGAAAATGGTGGGAACGAGGAGAAATCAGGCCAACAACTCATGCGAGGGCCAATGCAACGATTGCCCGAATGACATCCCCAATGATTTGGCAGGTGGAGTTCAAAACATCATGGATATTCTTAACCAATTATCTTAGGTTATGAACAATAACCATAATAATGGGGAACATCCTCCTTCACCAAAGATGGATCAACTGACTATCGAATGATTTATGCGGCAATGACCACCAATATTTTCTAGATCTTCCGATACACTTTTTGTGGAATAGTGGGTCAACTACATGGAGAATATCTTTTATGTGCTTCACTGTTCTGAGATGGAGAAGGTGACCCTGTCCTTTTATTATTTTGATGGAGAAGCTGATCAATGGTGGTCTTTGATTAAGAACACCAAGCCAAGGGAGGAAATTTAAGAGATGGAATGGGAAGAATTTAAGATAATGTTTCTTAATAATTATTTCCCAAGAACTCTTCACATGAATATGGAGAGATAATTGATAGATCTCAAGCAAAAAAGAAGGAGAATCTATCACAAACTATGAAGATAATTTCACAAGGCTTGGAAGGTACGCTTCAGGTTTTGTTACCAACAATGATAGCAAAAATGATAGATTCTATAGTGGATTAAAACCACACCTTCGAAAGGCTCTTGCAATTTGAGAATTTGGGAGTTATGAATAAGTTGTTTGGTGTTCTCTCAAAGTGGGGATGTAGTTTGGTGAATGGTCCCATAGTGATAAGAAAAGAAAGATGGAGTTTCAAGCTGGTGGATCTAATTACAATGGTGGGAAGAAAAATCAATGACCCACATGCCAATAATGTGGGAAGTTCCACAATGGGAACTGCCTCAAAGGGATGGGTAAATGATTCAAGTGTGAGAAATAAGGACATCATGCTCAAGAGTGTTGAAAAGAAACAAAAAAGGAAGGAGAATGTAGCCGATTAAAGGAGAGAACCACTCATAGTTCTATGCTACAACTGTAGGGATCTAGGGAACTATGCAAACCAGTGCACTAAACCTCGAGTTCTCGAGGGTAATCAGCGTCAGCAGCCACCAAAGCCAAAAGAACAAGGGAAGTCATATGCCATCACTACTGCAAAGGTGGAGCATGAAAATGAAGTCGTACAGGGTACACTTCCTATTCAATCAGGAATGGAAAAAGTCTTATTTGATTCTAGTTCTATGCATTCCTTTATATCTTTCAAGTTTGATATAACTATAGAATAGAAGCTTTGAAACCTTGAAGTAGAGATATCTCTAAAAACACCAATTAGTGAAATCATTGCAACCCAAGTGTTTGACTCTTCTCCTATTGGCATATGTGGGAAGATTCTTCCATAAAATCTTGTAATACTTCCATTGGTCGAATTTGATGCTATAATGGGAATTGATTGGATCTCGTTATATAGAGAACATATCAACTGTCGGGAAAAGGAAATATCTTTTCATATTCTGAATCATCCCTTTATCCTCTACAAATTCAAGGAAGATCATGAATCTCCTTTGAAAAATCCTTCAATGGTGTGGGTGTTGATTCCCTATGAAGAATCATACCTCGCCGAAATGATTGAGTCAAAGGAAATTTCCAACCTTGAGGAAATTCCCATTGTGAGGGAATAAAGAGATGTATTTCCCGAAGTGTTACCCAAAATTCCCCTGGATCGTGGGGTAGAGTTATCAATTGAACTCATATTTAGAGCTACAACAATCTCAAAGTGTCCTTATTGTATGGCTCCTATCGAACTGGAGGAGTTAAAGATGCATCTACAAGAGCATCTTGACAAAGGGTTCATACGCCCTAGTGAATCACCTTGGGGTGCACTAGTGCTCTTTGTGAAGAAGAAGGATGGAACAATGCAACTTTGTATCGATTATTGGGAACTCGGCTAGATCACCATAAAGAACAAGTATCCTCTTCCAAGGATTGAGGACCTATTCGATCAATTATGAGGAGCTCAATACTTCTCATAGGTGGATCTTCATTCTAGATATCATCAGGTAAAGGTGAAGATGGAAGATATTCAGATGACTGCCATCTGTGCAAGGTATGGGCACTATCATTTTTTGGTGATTCCCTTCGGACTTACTAATGCCCAGAAATCTTCATAGATTTGATGAATAGAGTCTTTAGACATTACCTCGACAAATTTATGGTAGTTTTTATCGATGATATTCTCATCTACTCTAAGAGAAAGGGGGAACATGAAGAACATCTAAGACTTGTGTAAGATTCATTAGGAAAGGAGAAGTTATAAGCCATGTTCAGAAAGAGTGACTTTTGGATGAAGCAAGTCACGTTATTGGGACATGTGATCACAGGTGAGGGAATTTTTTAAGATCCTTCAAAGACAAATGAGATTGAGGAATGGCCCGGGATCTCTAGTGTCATAGAAATTCGTAGTTTTCTTGGATTAGCTGGGTACTACTGATGTTTTGTGAGAAACTTCTCATGATTGTCAAGCCCGCTAACTAAGATAACAAGGAAAGGGGTAAAGTGTTTCTGGACGGAATAATGTGAGGGAAGCTTCAAGGATCTAAAGAGAAGGCTGATCACTGCACCTATACTCACACTAACGAAATGTGGAGAATGTTTTGTGATATACAGTGATTCTTTAAAGAAAGTCTTGGTTTGTGTACTCATGAAAAATGACAATGTGATAGCCTGCGCCTCACGGAAGTTAAATATCAATGAGCATAACTACCCGGCGCATGATCTAGAGCTGGCAGCCGTGATTTTTGTGTTGAAAATCATGCGGCACTATCTTTATGGTGAGAAGTGTGAAATATACACCGACCACAAGAGCCTAAAGTATATATTCACACAAAATGAGCTCAACATGCATCAAAGGAGTTTGTTAGAGCTAATCAAGGATTACGATTTCTCTATTAACTATCATCCTGGAAAGGCAAACAAGGTAGCAGATGCTCTAAGAAGAAAAGAACCTGCAACTCTATCCATGCTGTGGATTGAGAAAGACCCTATCTTCATGGATATGAAAACGATGGATTTGTAAATCATAAGGGCATGGGATTAATCCTACCTTGCCCAAATGATTGCACAACCATCCATCCAGGAGATGATTAAAGAATAAAAAATGGATGATGTGGAGATATAAAAGAGGGTGAATGCAGTAAAGGAAGGGAAGATTCAAGAGTTCCATATCGACGATGATGGAGTTATTCAGTTTGGAACGCGGCTATGTGTGCCTTTATCACCTGAGACAAAGAAGGAGCTATTGGATAATGCACATAGCTCAACGTTCTCTATCCATCCTGGGTGTACCAAGATGTACTATGATCTCCAAGAAAACTTATAGTGGGATAATATGAAGAAGGAGATTGCAGAATATATATCAAGGTGCTTGGTATGTCAGCAAGTTATAGTTGAGCGAAAAAAGTCCAAAGGTATGATGCAGCCATTGCCTATACCCATGTGGAAATGGGAAAATGTAAATATGGACTTTGTGACGGGTCCTCCAAGGATGTAAAAGGGAAATAATTTGATATGGGTTGTAGTTGACTGACTCACCAAGACTTCCCATTTTATTTCTATTCGGGAAGATCTCTCACTTGAACAACTTCCAATGATATATGTGAAGGAAGTAGTGAGACTACACGGTCTTCCACTCTCAATTGTCTCTGACCGTGATCTGAGGTTCACATCTAAATTCTGGAGGATCCTTCAACATGCTTTGAGTACTAAATTAAATTTCATCATGGCCTATCACCCCCAAACTAATGCCATGTCTGAAAGAACTATTCAGATGCTTGGAGATATGCTATGTTCCTGCTCTCTAGATTTCAAAGGTGGATGAGATCTGCATCTCCCATTGGTTGAGTTATCATACAACAATATCTTCCACTCGAGTATTTAGATGGCTCCATATGAAGCTCTGTATGGAAAGTGATGTAGAACTCCAACCTGTTGGGTTGAAGCTGGAGAAAGATAGCTACTTGGACCCGATCTTTTTCAAGAGATGATAGAGAAGGTTCAAGTCATCCAGAAACACATCAATGCTGCTCAAAGATGTCAAAAGAGCTATGATGACAACTGTCAAAGGGACTTGGATTTTGATGTTGGAGATAAAGTGTTCATTCGAATATCTCCATGGAAGAGAGTCATGTGATTCGGGAAGAAAGGGAAGCTATGCACAAGGTATATTGGCTCTTTTGAAATCCTTGACCGCATAGGATCCGTGGCCTATCGGCTTGAACTTCCACCAAGTATGGCTCTATTTAATGATATTTTTCATCTATCACTCTTGAGGAAGTACATACCTGATCCTTCACATGTACTAAACTCAAAGGTGGTGCAACTGGAAGATGATCTCTCCTATGAGGAGTAGCCAGTAAAGATTCTGGACCAATGTGATAAGGTTCTATGCAACAAGAAAACCCACCTTTTCAAAGTGTTGTGGATGAACCATAAGTTTGCATAAGAAACTTGGGAACCATATCAGGTGATGAAGAAGAAGTACCCTCACCTTTTTATGTAAAACGAAATTTCAAGGGTGAAATTTCTTAAGGGGGGAAGAATGTAACGACCCAACGTTTTTCAATAAAAATTCCCTTCTTAAAGTTATGTTATAAAATCACATGAATGCACAACATAATAAACTACTAAGTGATAAGTGACCTTTAAACATAAGTTTGTCACTTCTGTGTTTTGAATTTTGAAAATCTGACATACACCGTTGTGTTCAAGATGATTTTTGGAGTCTGATAGAACAAACTTGTTTTTTTGGTAAATAGTAACATACACTTATGAATAGTAAAATGAATAGTAATATGACCATTATGAATAGTAAATAAAAATATTATTTTATTTTCTTAATGAAATAAGATAATGATATCTTAATTAATTTTTCAATGAGAAATAAAACTAAGTGCACCTTTAAGATTGTTATTTTTCAAAGTAAATATGAATTTATTTAAAAATTAAATAAATAATATTTTTAAAATTAATTTTGAAAAATGGACTTCGTTTTTGGATTCTAAACGTCGAAAAAATTTTGGGGTAAATTTTTTGTATTTTTCTGAGATACTTGAATTTTTTATGAATAGTAGAATCCGATAATTTACAATAAATGCTAAATAATGTATTAATTGAGTCATCGATGATTCTCTGCTGATGAAATCCCACTTGGTTTAGGATCACATGATAAAATTAATATTCTTTTTCATTCAAGACTCAGTATTCCTTGTCTTAGGGGAAATTAATAAACTAATGAATTTTATATTAAGGAAACCCCTCTCCCCTCCACAATAAAAGCCACACTTCACACCCTCATTACCTCACACCTCTCAAGCTCTAATACTTCTCTAAAAACTACCCAAACATCCTCCCTAGACCCTCCCCCACGTCCTAGAGCTGCTGGTCTCATCAAAATACCAACATATGCCCTTAAGAAGGTTCTCAAGAGAATGATTCAAGAGGTAATTTCTCTCCCTCTTCTCCTTTAATTTCCTTTCAAGTTCAAGTTCATATCTTGATATCTCACCTCCTATCTTGATCCGAATGGTATTGTAACTCCAGTATTATACATATACTATAATTATATGATTATAATGGGTTATTATATCATTTAACCCCCTTTCCCACTTCCTTTTATTTTATTAAAGAGAACATTGTTCGTGAGGTTTTAATTTATCACCTTCAAGAATGACATGCTTTATTCTTCCATTTATACCTATATATCTGGTAATGAAACCATTTTTATGGTTGAACCAGAATATTTTACATTTATTATGTCCTTTTTAATGTTCTAGGACTGACTTATCAACATATTACTAAGTGATAAATTAAAACAGGTTTGTTGTGATCGAGAAATCGCCCAAATTAACCCAAACAATCATCATTTAATTATTATATAATGTTTCATCCACATGGATCTAATATAATTCATTATAAGATAATTAAAAATCCAATAATATCATTAATAACATGTAATATCAATTCTGTATTATTACCCATGTTCTACCCGAACATCAATTTAAGAATACAAGTGAACCACTCAAGAAAACCATAAAAACAAACATTCTCGAATAATGTTTCTAAACTTTATAACTCATTAAAAGGAACATAAAATCACATAATGAAACCCAAATTAACCCTATTAATGTATAAAAGGTTCTAGAATTTCTAATTAATGAATATAATGTCATTATACAGGACATTAAAGAGAAGTAAGCATTCAGATACAAGGTAAGATGAAATCTCGAACTCAATTTTCTTCCTTCGGGTTCTCCCTCTTTCACTCCATTTTGATATGGTTACTCCTTAAAGATAATTTATTCATAATTATCTTTCCTGTTCTTGGATATACATGTTTTATAATTATGTTTATGTCAAACCAAATCTTTTCTAAAAGAACTCTTGATTTAAGAACTCAACTTTTACCTCTCATTCATGGTTGATGGTTCTTGTATCAAGTATGTTGTTCCCTCTTTATTTTGGGAACCCAAATCTTGTGAATGTATTCTTATGAGATGAAACGCATTCCTTTACATGGGTTAGTTATGTTCAATTTTGATATGTGTTCTCTAATCACGATAATGATAATGTTATGATGTGACGGGTGCACCTGGAATTATATACTGCAATATGAATGTTTCAATGTGACGGGTGAGTCCGGAATTATACAGCACTCCAATGCATTGGGTAAAGTGATTAATATAAATAGTATATGTGAAATGATGTGTGAAAAAGTTTCTAGGTTAGTTCACAATAATGTGTGGTAGTTAACCACTAAAACATAATGTTTCATTTTAATGCATTGCAACATTTCAAGTATTTTATTTATGTTCCTCTCATGTTCATGATTTCTCTACCTATGTCATGATTATGCTGACCCCATGCTATATTCTTCTTATCAATCCTCTTACTGGGCTTTTAGCTCACCCCATTTAATGTATATCCTTAAGTGGCTACATATACTAAGGAGAGGACAAGTGACAATAAGAATCTAGAGAAGAAGAAATTAAATAAATGTTTATGTTTGATGTTGTAATTACTATGTATGGTCCTAGTTTCCCCAAGACAATAAACCGTTGGATACTCTATGTGTAATACTATTATGTTTTTTTCCTTTAAAATGATGTAATAGTAATGTAAGAAAAGGCTGGGATGCTATAGAGATTATATATGTGTGGGATAGAGAACCACCAAACACATGAATTTCAATGAGACATAAAAAACATGTTGATATAATTGATGAAAGGAGAGAACCACCAATTTTTCAATGCTTCAACTATCATGAAAAAGGGAACTGTGCAATAAAGTGCATGAAACATCATGTTCTTGAGGGTAATAAACATCATCAATCACCAAATCCAAATGTGAAAGGGATGTTTTAGTCCATCACTACTATAGAGGTGGAGCCTAAAAAGCATTTTGTGATAGGTATTCTAGTTATTCCTACATGAATAGTCAACAAAATATTTGATTCTACTTATTTTCGTTATTTTATATCTTTCATGTTTAGTATAACTATTTAAACAATACCTCTAAATATGGAGGTTGAGTTATCACTGAGAATAGAAAATGGGTAAATTATTGCATCCAAAGTATATAACTCCTCCATATTTAATTTATGTGGACTAAACCTCCCATAAAATCTTTCCCAACTTCCTTTGGTGGATTTTGATGCTATTTTGGCCTTGTATTGGAAATCATTTTAAAATCAAAGATCAACTTACATGAAAGGGAGATCACTCTACATATTCTGAGGCATCCTCCAATTCCACAGAAGTGTAAGGAGATTGATGAATCCCATTCATAATAAACATATCAATTGTAGATATTATTTTCTTATAATAAATATTATCTAGATCAAAAGATTATGAAAAATGTGAGAATCATGCTCGAAGACATGCCCTTTTCATCAGACTACACTAATGTGTTCACTGATTAATGGCTTTGTCTTCCTCCTTAATGAGGGGTTAGTTCTCAATTAAATATTTCAAGGTTCTCTATCTATATCAAATACACCTCATCAAATTACCACCATTGAGTTGGAGTAACAAATGAAACAATTGAAATAGAATATGTATAAGGTTTTTATAAGCATGGGTGTTGTACCATGGGGTGTAATGATCATATTCATCAATAAGAAGGAAGAATTAATGCTCCTTTTTATTGGTTATCATGATCTCAACAAAATCATGATAAAGAACATGTATCCCCTTAGACAGATAGATGTATTGTTTGATAAAATTTATGGGGACATTTATTTCATTAAGGTGGACCTTAATTTAAGATAACAATAATTAAAGGTGAGGATCGATTATATTACCAACACTACCTATCAAAAAATGTATGGACACTATGTTTTTATAGTGGTTCTTTTTGGATAGACGAATTCTTCAGAAATATTCGTGGATTTAATGAAATTATTAGATTTTACCTTGAAAAGTTTGTGGTAGTCTTTATCAATGGTATTCTGATAGAGTCAAATATCAATGTGGAAGGTGATGAGTATTTGAATACAATGATAAAGAATTTTCAATTAGAGAAGTTTTATTCATAGTAAATTAAAAATGATTTTTAAATGGAGGAAGTATAATTCATGGTGAATGTTAACACTAACAAAAGAATATATGTGGACCCTTTCTATGATAAAGTCATTTGAAGAGTGTCTGAGGCCAAAATTTATAACTAAGATCCATAGTTTCTAGGGTATAGTTATTTATTATAGATGATTTGTGAAAAAAATATCATGTATTTCAATGATACCAACAAAGCTGATTAATAAGGGAGAAATGTGTGTCTGGATTAGTGAACCTGAATATTTCATCAAAGTGTTAATTAAGGGGATTATTACTATGCTATTACTAACAAGTCTGAAAAGTAGGTAACTCATTGTGGTATAAATAGATTATTCAAATAAGTTTATATGTTGTTTGATGATGCAAAATGGTAATGTTATAGCCTACACCTCATGGTAGTTGAAAATTCATGACAAATATATCATAAGAACGATATGGTGCTAGAAGCTATGTTCTTGTCACCGGATATCTTTTTGTTTTATCTCTATGTGTAGAAGTGTGAAATATATATTGATCATAAGAGACTCAAATATATATTCACATGGTAGGAGATTAATATGTTCCAGTGAAAATAGATAGAGCTCATCAAGGATTATGACTTCTCAATCCACTATAATATTGGAAAAGTAAATAATGTTGTGGATGCTCTAAGTTGAAAGGATCATGAAAAAATATAATTGATGAGAATTGAAGGATCCAATCTTATAATATTTTGAAATTATGGACATGAGAATCATTAAAGATGGAACATCATGAATCCTTTCTCAAATTTTTTCTTACCCATACCTCACCGATAAAATAAAGGATCCTCAATGAAATGATGTGGAAATTCTGAAAAAGTTGGAAGCTATGAGAAAAAGAAAATACTCATAGTTTAAAATTAAGGTGGAAGGAATGGTATGATTTGGGTCAAAACAATGTGTACCCTCTGATCTAGAGATAAAGAAGGATATTATGAATGATGCACATAGCTCAACCTTCTCAATTCATTCAGGGAAAACAAAGTTTTATCAAGGACTCTAAGATAAATATTGGTGGAAAAATATGAAGATGAAGATTGCTGAATATACATCAACACTCCTAGTATGTCTTTAACAGAAGTTTGAATTAAAAATGATTAATGGGATGGTACAACCATTACCCATACCAACATTAAAATGGGAAAACATCACCATGGAACTTTTCACCAGAAGTCCAATAAAATCTAAGGGAAAAAATGGTTTATGAGCATTTTGGACCACTCACTTAATAACAATTTGGGAGGAATTACCACAATATTAACATACATGGATATACATTAGATAAGTGGTAAGGATTCATGGAGTACAACTATTTATTTTATCCAATCAATATCATAGGCTCTCTTCTAGGTTCTGGAAAAGTCTTCTGCATGTTCTAAACAATAAAATGAACATCAGTACAACTTATCATCCTCAAAATGATGGAAAATAATAGAGTAATTTTTATATATTGGAATACATGTTGATAGAATGGTCAATGGACATCGAAGGATGATAGGAACATCATTTTACTCTGTCTGAGTTCTCTTACAAAAACAATTTCCACTTGAGCATCTAAATATCTCCATATGACACCCATTATTAGAAAAGATATAGAACACCAAGGTACTTGGAAGAAGTTTGTGAACATAAGATATTAGGACTAGAAATGGTTGATGAAATTAATGAAAAAGATTAAAACCATTCAAAAGCACATCAAGGCAGCCCAATATTGATAGAAGAGCTATGTAGACAATCATTGACGGTACTTATAATTTAAAGCTTGAGACATTTTATTCCTCCACATATCTCTACGGAATTAGATCTTGGTATTTGGGATTAAAGAAAATGTGAGTCCCAGGTACATCATCCCATTTGAGATAATTGATCATTTTAGAGTTGTGGCCTATCAGCTGATACATCAACCAACCATGTCTCAAGTACCCGATGTATTCTGTGCATATGAATTGTGGAATTATATACCAAATCCCTCACATGTTCTGGATCCATAGGTTTTATAGTTGGAAAATGATATCTCTTATGAGGAGAATCATGTGTTGATCTTGGAATATTGGGATAAATATCTACACAACAAGACTGCTGACTTTGTTAAATTATTATGGGAGAACTATACGTATGAAGAAGAGTCATGGGAACTAGTGGAAGCAATGAAGGATAAATACCCTCTCATGTTTTCAACAAAGAATGTAAAACAAAATTTCGAGGGTGAAATTTTATAAGGGGAGGAATGTAATGACCCAAAATTTTAAAAAATAAATTCCCCTTCTTATAATTATGACATATAATATAAATCACAAAAACAATAACTTTTAGACCACAATAAAAACATTATAAATTATAATTGAATGAAATAAGAGGTATTTGTTGAAGTTAAAGTACCTTCTTCCAATCCAAAAGGAAACCAACATTTGGAATAACAATGTTACCATTTGGAATAGTTAATTGACCAATAGAATAGAAACCACATCCATGAATGTAGAAATAAAATTTATTCATATTATAAATGATAATATGATATAAAAATTTCATACTATAAGAAAATAAATATTTTAAAAATTATTACTAATTTTTTGATATTTTTAAAAAACATAAATTTTTATTTACATATTTATTATTAATATAATTATTTAAAAGAAAATATATTTTCGTAAAATATATAGAAAAACTAATATATTATTTTTTAAGGAATATATGATTATTTTATGAGAGTTTTATTATTTTTTAAAAGTGTAATAAAATCAGTTATAATTCTAAAATCGATATTATCCAATTAAATGATGATTTTGATTAAAAATTAAATTTCCCATATTTAGAAAAATATTTTCATAAAATGGAATTCTTTTTTAAATTCTACTAATCAAAAAAAATTATGGTTATTTTTTTTTGGATTTTTCTAAAATGCATGAATTTTTGGGGAATAGTGAAATATGATGATTTAAGGTATATATACATTATTAGTTAGAAAACTATTACTTGAGTAATATCTTGTGTAAGAACTCTAGTACCAAACTCCAATTCATTATTTTAATATATTTTCTTGATGAATATCAAAATATTCATATCCTTGATCTAGAATAATAAACTAATAAATAAATTAATGAGAAAACACACCTCTCAACCCCTATAAATACACCCTCACCACCTCTTCTCCTCACACCATCAAAGCATTGAGTATTGTATAAAATCATCAAAAATAATCTTCCCAAGACCCTCCCCCACATCAAGAATCCCTTTGTCTCTTAAAAATTACAAACCCTTTTAACTAAGGATATTCTCAAGGGGGATAAATTCTAGATGTAAAATCCCTTTTCATTGTAATTTATTTTCATTACAATTTAATTATTTTGTTGTCTTCTACTCAACTACATGTTTCCAATGGCCATGATAAAACTACTATCATTTATATAAATTAAATTTAATATATTAATGGAATAATTCATATTCAAATATATTCTATTTTTTTAAACATGAAAATATTTTCCGTGGTGTGTAAATTTAACCCCACTATAGAATATGCATTTTCATTCTTCACTAACTCCATAAAGGCCAAAAATAAAACCATAATTATTGTTTAATAATATTTTATTCTGTATATTATAAGTTATTTTTTGTTATGGAAGCAATATTTAAACATGACATTCAATAAAATTATATAATCACATAATGGTAGTAAAACCACCAAAACTAATAAAATCATTTTCATTAATGATCAATCTGATAAATAATCCTCATACCAAAAGAATTATACATAATATAATTTAATATTATTAAATATCCTTAATAACAAATTATTTCTATTCTAGAAAACTATTCATATTTTACATGAATTTTTATACCCATGTACAAGTGTACCGATCATGAAAACCTTGAAACCAAAAGGTATTGAACAATGAAAATAAACTCTATAATTCATTTAAAATACCATAAATTGACATCATAATATGTAATGAATCAAATAATTGAATAAAAGGTTATAGTTATTTTAATTAATGATTTTAATTTTGATTATCCTTGATATTAATGTGATCAAATCATTCCGAAATATAGTAATGGGATTCTCGATCCCAATTCCTTTATTTGTGTTATTGTCTATTCCTCTGTATGAATATAAATAGTTTGTTTTTTAAATGTCATTTTCCTTTTATTTTCTAGGATGTAAATTTTTTTGAAATAAATTTATGAAAAATGCAAGGATTTCTCCAAAAGTACTCTTCTTTCTAAAAAAACCCTTTATATATCTTGATAATGTCTCTCCTCCACTAAACATTGATGATTATTATGCCAAGTTTGTTATCCCATTTTAATTTTGGGAATCAAGTGGTTTATTCCTGAGTGTTTTCTTTGTGAAATTATTATGAAACCTATTCCTTTAGATGGTTTGTTTTAGGTCCATTATTGATAAAATTTCTATGTGGAAAGTATTAATGTGTAAATATTATGATCTGAAGGGTGCACTATGAATTATATAGAACTCCAGTGAATTTGGTAGTTTGATATATCACATGGTATAATGTGCAATATACATGAATATAGTTCTATATATGATCACATTAAGATGTTATGATGACACACACATGTTATGTGATAACAGGATGCTAGCTTTGTTCCCCACTAAGTGTGCTTGTTTAGCACTAAGATAGTATTATTCATTTTTTGCATTTCCCCATTCAATGAATTTACCTAATGTTTCTTTTCATGATTATGATGATGGTCATTTTCTTATTTTATGATAATGATGATTATTCTCAGCCATGTTTCATGTCACTTATTCAGCCTCTTATTGTTCTTCAAGCTCACCCCTTCTTTTGATGTATATAATCTTGTGAATACTGGTACTAAGGAGAACATAAGGCCCAATATGAAGATAAAGAAGAACGAATTAAATAACTACTTATAGTTTATTTTGTTAACGTAATATATATTATAAACGTTTCCCAGATAAAAACCGTTGGGACATGGTTACGTAGCATTTTATGTTTTTTATATACATAATGATGTAATAATCAGGTAAGAAATGTAGGGTCGTTATAAAATGTTAGATTGAAATATGCGTTTGGGTATTGATTTACATCATTTGAATCATGTAATTGTGAAGCAAAATTATCCTCTCCCATAGATTTATGATTTATTTTATCAGTTTAATAGAAATTGTTGGTTCTTAGACTTTGATTTGCGCTCTGGATATCATTGTATGTGAGTAAAGTATTAGGATATACGAAATCCTACTTCATATACTACTATACAAATTTTCATATTTTTAAGATGTTTGGTATAGAAAATTCTCAAACAATGTTCATGGGATTGATTAAATTATTGTTTCATGATATTCTATACCATATCATTATATCCTTTATCAATGTTATCCTTTCTTTTACAAAATAATAGAATAAACACCTACACATCTGTTAGTCAGGTTGTGACTTATTTAGTTTCATTAGTTATTTAAAAATTTGTTGATTTTTTAGTACTGACACCATGAGGTTTATTATCTAGGGAATTTTATATTCTATCATGGATTCAATATGTATCCATTAATGGATTAGGTAGTGTTTTCTTGGGTAGCCTCCTTGAAAGTTGGAGATGTGTCAAATTTCATTGGTTAAGATGGAGATTATAGAATGTTGATTCCCAATGTATCCTATATTTTGACTCCCATGAATGATTTAACAAAAAATGATACAGTATTGAATTCCACAAAAAAATTAATAAGTTACTATATAATATTTGGAAGATATTTGATCAGTAATATTTTTCTTTTGTGGTGGGGGGGGGGGTTGTTTCAATTGAGGTTTACAATAATGACTCACTTCTTGGTTTGGGATATGTGTTGATCAAGTAGAAATTAACACTCTCTTTCGGGTCACAAACTTTATAGCATCATTAATGTAACTATTCCACATAAGATATTGATATTTTTTCACTAGTGTTTTCTCTGATACTGTGGACACATATTTATGTCAGTGAACATTTTTTGGTCTTCAAATATCACAACATCTTGAGGTATGTATTCTCCTAGAATGAATTTAATATTTAGTGGAGATTGGAGATAAAGTTATTGTAGCACTATGATATCAATATTTAATTTATTTTAAGTAAAGGGAGTTATGTGACATATTCCATTAGGCCAAATTCACTGAGAAGTGTTATATGGGAGTCTGCAGACTCCTTGAGAGTGATGTAAGAGTTGGTTATGATGCACCTGGATATGGGATTAGTTAATGGTAGAGGATATATTTATCTAATGATGGTGAATTCTCCCCTAGTGGAACAAGTGGAAGAGTCCCAATTAGAGGATTCATATTTGGTTGTTTCTCATGATCAATTTACCCATATTGATTCTTTTGAGTGTGGTTTAAGGATTGAGAAAATCAGGTGATGTTTTATGGAAGAATTTCATTCCAATAGTGATACATGAGTTAGTTCTCCATGTGTTCCACAATATCACCTTAGTGGAATATCATAATGTTGAAAATTATATACCATTCTATGAAAAATTAGTTTTGGTGTTCATGTCAGATATGCTTAGTTTCAGATTTTGTCTCTCTATGTTTGGCCTACTAAAAGTTTAAAGATGTGGTTTGTGTTCATGGTTTTTTTTCTTCATCCACCAAATTATCCCCGTTGAAAGCTGTAAGAAATTATTATGTATTTCATCATAAGTTTACCCAGATTTTGGTGATGGAGTTCATTATTCTTTATGGTTAATCATGGATCCCTTAACAATTTTATCTCAATTTATAGTAATTAATGATTCGACCATAGTATATATTTTGTCATTCTAGTGTCTAATAATGACATTGAGGAATCCTAGGGGTTTCCCTGAATTAATCACTTATTTTAATCCTCATTTTACATTTGGGATATGTAGAGTTCTATAGTATACATTTAACTCTCAATTAAACCTTAGGACTATTTCTCATTACAAATAGATGAACAAAAAAATGCATATTATCCAAAATCTACATGTCTTGTTTCACATGCGTATTCTAGATTTTTCTAATATGTGGATGGCGCACCTAACCACAATGGATTTTTTATAAAACAATATTTATCACACCATTATTTTTATGGAATATTTTTAACATTTTACACCCAAAACTTCTAATATAAATTTCATTAGTTGAAGGTTGGAGTGTCAACTGTTATTAGACTATAATTTTTGAAATTTAATATAGTGATAGTACATGTGATATATGAGTGATTGAAGGTGTTAAAAGATCATTAAAATTATGATTTAGTTCAAAGGATTAATCCTTAGGAGGTAAATGATAGATATCATATATTATTGAATAATTATCATCACCGTGGGCTATAAAGGTTTTGTTGTGGGAGTAAGTCCTCCCCAAGTTTTATTGGATCATTCTAGGTGATAACTCAAGTTGGAGTCATGGATTATCAGTGATAACAACCCCCACAAATTATTTGGATTCATAACATCATATATGTATCACAACCTCAGCAATATATTGATAAAAATCCCATGACATGTACTAGGTTGAACTGATTATTGAAGACAATGAAACCTTTGAGGAGTTGTCTATTGATATTCAAGGTCATTGGGAGAAGGAACAGAATGGGATTTCTATTCCATTCATTAAATTCATATGAAGGTATTGTTTCATGGATTACTGAACATGGAATCATGAGTAATAGATGTAAGAATCATATCCAGAGTTGTTAGCTACGTGATCTTCCATTCCATGATATTATGATTGATACTTATTAGGGTGATTTATAAACCCTTTTATATTTTTTTATCATTTATCTTCCTTATTGTTACACATTATATTTCCAATAATTTGAGATGTATCTCCAAGAAGATCCTATTTTTAGATTGTCTATTGATGATGTGTGTTTTGGAAATTTGTTACTCTAGTGGACTGGATGTGTTCTTAGTGTAGTGGGAGCCTTAAGAGGTATCACACGGGGTGTGTTTTTAGACCCTTTTACCATTCCAAATTTGTTTAATATTATTTTGGATCGGAATTGTTTTATTTGTATCTAATGTATGGTCCCAATTTTCAGGATTATTTACCTATATGAGCCTAAGGTAGGACTGGGTAATGGGAATCTATAAATCTAGGTTCATGGGGAATTCACAGTGTGAACTTAGCATTCATTGTGTGAATTGAGATTTGTGGATTGAATACTGGTTCATAAAATGATGGGTATTTAATTGGAATTTAGTAGTTTTACCACAATTAATTCATCATGTGAATGATACATTCAAGGTGTGAATGGGTTTTACCATATTCTTGAGTAGGTGAGATAATTTTTAGAGGATGTGGGATTCAATGGAATCATTGGATAATGCATACTTACACATAGTGAATATGGATTTACCAGAATAATAATAAAATGGGGAAATGTATTATATTTATATTTATTTTCATATTCCTATAAAACTATAGGTTACCATCCCTTTAATCCCCTTCGATTTAAAATAACCCCATATCCCCTCCACCACACATCTTCTATTCCATAGTAGTAGAAATAAGGGGTCTTTTGTGATATTAGTAGTGTATGAGTCTATGAATAAGTAGTTTCCCTTAGATTAGTTTATATTTTTATATATTCATATTTTATTATTTAATATGTTACACCACCTATATAAGTATATAAATGGTAAATCAAATGTTTTGGAGTTGTTTTCTCTAACATAGATGGGGGTTATGGAATGGATGGATGACTTCACTCTCTCCCCCAATCTCTATTTACACATATATATATATATAAGCATATCACTTACTATAATGTCATATAGTGTACGGAGTGTTCCAACATGACCTATGAAGGATCTAAATTTTAGTATACCTAGATGCATAAAGTCTAAGGTCTTAAGTTATAGTGAATACTTATATCTGGTTGTGGTGGATATGGCTTCCTAGGGATATATATGCATGGTTTGTGGTGGATTTAGGTATAATGCATTTACACCAGCTATAATGGATTTCAAACATAAACATGGTTATAGATTGAATTATGTTGAAGATGAGGTATATTTATTAATTAATTCAAACATTATATTTTGGGTTCTCCATGGGGTTATTATAGTTCATTGTTTGTACCCAGTTTTATATTGGTACTTTAAGTTTGGTTTCAAAATTTTCATTTTTACATATGAAATTACATAAATTAAGATTTATTCCATTACTTATGTATTATATTTGTTGGTATTCTTCCAACTTATCATTTTATAATAAAATATAAATAATAATAATTGAACAAATTTGTGTGATTAATATACCCTCTATCATAGTATTCAACATATGTCCTCTTAAAGGTAGACTTCAGTTCTTATTATCTCCCTTTCTTTATTACCTATCCAGGATGAGTGCATTTGGAGGGAGGGGCCAAGAATTTGGTAAAACGGTTTAGGGTTCCATTATCTCCAAAATTATAATCATGTTATAAGAATATTTTTTTTACATTAAATATATTTTTAAAAAAATCTATGTATGGTAGTAATGAAAAATTTGATATGTAATTCTTAGAGGCTATAGTTTGGAAGTATGCATGACCACTATTTTTTCATTTTCTAATTAGTGAAATGAAATAATATAGATTAAATATTACCTTTTAAAATCATAATAATATTATAAATATCATATTTATTCAAAAATTAACTCCTTATAATGAACCATGTATGGTTGAAATGAATAATGATTCATATATGTTTATGAAGGCGGTAGTCAACACGTACACAAGAGTGATGTTATCATTTTCCAAAATTTGAGAGTGATAGAATGTATATAATATTTTATAGTTTTTTGAATAGTTACTTTGTTATAAACAATATATATATATATATTAAATCTATATTTATAACTAGTCATATGAGGTGGCGATGAAAAAAGAAACACATCACTTCTTGCTGGTTTTATTTCATATGTACACATGAGATAATTTTACATTTCTTAATTGATAAAAATGAGGTATAAAACAATTAATCAACAATCATAATAACATTTAAATGTAGTACATATATTGATTCCATTACATTCGGATGATTATAATAAATATTAAGGAGATCAATGATTCCATTTTCTTGAAAGAATTTATTCCACACCTATAATTCCTCCTTGAAAAGATTCTTCTAGATTAAACCACAATCCTACTAGGATTAGTATTTCAGTGAGACCAGTACCACAATAACATGGGGAGTAAAGTTTAAAATTTATTTTGGTAGATCACGATTGAAAAATAGGGCCATCTTGTGTAGAAAAGTCCACAAAGGAGGGTCCCTTTTAAAAATGGGAGGTGTGTAACCCTTGTAAATATTAAGAACTCCATAGTATAACAAATATCATTATCATGCGATGTGGATACAAGAAAACCAAACATTGGTGATCGGATAGGTAAATGAATAAATATTCTCTAAAAAATTTATTTATACATTTATCATATATATTTAATGACTATATGTTAGTATATCCCGCCATCTTTGTAAGAACCCAGTTCTTCCATTGAGGTATGGACGTTTTCTTTTCTGATTTTACATAAGAAAGAGGAGTATAAAGAGGACTAGGGGAAGGAAATATGCCTTTTAAATGACGTTACATGGGGTTACCCATCATTTAATCTGAGTACATTCTATGTAATGGTTTGGCCCATACCTCTTCATGATGTGTAAGGGAAGTCGACAGAATAGGGAAAACCAGGAAACTACATTGTGTGTATTTTCTATTACATTCCATGCATTTTTATTTTTTAAAACATGGGTAGTAGCCTCATATTTTTTAGACGGAAAAAATACCTCATCCCAGGTTCATGAAAATTAGTGCCCAAGTCAACCCAATGTAGATTTTCCTTCCAATTATTTATCTGGACTCGAATTTGAATGTGATCAGTTGCATTGTAACCCCTTCATCGAGTTTTTGATTCCACTTGAGTCATTCTTTACCTCTTATTCTCTAAACCTAATTATCAATATTTGGGTTTTTATTCAAATTTTTCATATCCTCTCCCTTCAATGTAAAATTAGAGGCTGAAACTGGATGAAGAGAATTGTATGAGTATGAGTTAGGTGGTCTTGTGCCTTCCCCTAATTGTTAAGACACTTATATATGTCAGAGTTCCATGCACCCATTTTTGGGGTTTTTTCTGGATTTATAATTGAAACTTATTTTTTAATATTGTTTTTAGGAAATTTATTAATGTTTTGAAGAATATTTTTTTTTTCCTTTATTAAGTTCCACCCCATGGGTTAGTTTCCTTGGATGACCGTTTATGTCCATTTGGCCATGGATGCCTATGAGACATGTCTTTGTTTACCCTTCATGCATTATTAAAAACTACTTGAGTTGGGCAATAAATTACAATGTTGTTGAATTTTAATTAAGTTGGTTAGGGTATGGGATGATTTGTTTTCACATTAACCATTTTTTTTATTTTCTTATTTAAGTACAGTTGGAATTCATTTCTCCATCTATGAACCGGCCCATGTTAGTTGTTTAATGTAAATGTCATGTAATCGTTTAATGTACAAGTGTTGTTTCTTTTATGAATTTTTTTTAATAAGTCTTAAAACCATAGGGGTAATTAGTGATGGGAGAACCATGGTCTTAAGGTAAAAGGCCATGGATGATATCATATGAATATTTCACATTATAACTTTTGGAACCATGGATTCTGATTAGAATTTAATTTACAGACTCAATGAGGGTAATATTTTGTTAATCATTGACTGAGACATGGATTTAGTGCTCGGGCTCATGGAGTATTTATTTAAATGTAGAGGAAACCATGGATCCAATAATGGATTCCATGTACACTCTTTATAAGATATTTTTATATGTCATGAGTTGAATTTTACTTATACCACACCTAGGGTGATGCTAGTTTCATGAGAGGATTCCTGGAACGGGATCATCGGGAAATTTCACCTGGAGTTCTACTTGAATTAAAACTTTGGAATTTCATTGGTGGTATCAGGTTATAAATTTAATATTGAAATGGAATGTCTTATGATTCTTGTAGGACTGTTTACTTTTGAGTACTTCCTAGCTTACTACATTAATTATTGTACAATGCCTATTATTTATATTCAATATTATATTGGAAAAAACCATGGGTGGTTTACTATTTGTATTTATTCTCACACTGTATTTGGGACATTTTTTGGGACCAAATAGATTACATGGTTGCAGGTGTCGATAAGGGTAAGTGTACATCTATCGGTACTTGATATGTTGTTTAGGAGAAAGAGAGCATAGGACCAAGCCAAGGATTGTGATGATTCTGAATTTCTTTTTTCATCTTTTACTCCTGGTAATTATATCATATATTATTGTAGTGTAATACGTTTTGTATGTTTTTCCTAAACATGTTACATGCAGATTCATCTTTTGTAGGATATGACACTTGGTTATTGATATGATCAATATTCCACTATTTACATCATTGGAATGGTATTATTGCTTCCGCTGTTTTTTTATATTGTTTTCCACCGTGTTACACTCTACTTTTGAGGGAATAGTCTTCCCACAATAACACCTAGGCCCTCACTACTACTCGCCAACCTCTAGTGTTTTGGGAGATGCACTTCATTCCATGTGACCAACCAATTACGGAGTACCATTGGGTAACCTCTACATCCAAAATGTTACAAAGTGGTATCATAGGTGGACATTTATAGTTTTCCTTTCTGTTTGGTGACATTATATAGTAATATAATGGAAATGGAGTATGATAATGATTTTTTCTCGGGATTAGATACCCCAAGTACACAGAAAATCAAAATTTCCTGCAATTGAATTCTATTATTGTATTTTGGGTCATTCTAGTTTATTTGATTTCACAATTGGGTTATGAACAAGTATTTTGCTACTATAATTGATATTATTGTGGTTTTATTTTGTGGAAACCCAGTGGTATGAGGGTTTCTCATCACATGCATCATATAGACACTTTATATAAATCACATTCCATGCATTCTTTCTATTCCATTTAGAAGCATTACTATTACCATGATGTTGTGATAGATATTGTGATAGATATGTGTGTTGTTGTGATTGGTGTATTAGTATGTGTTATGTTTCAAATTGGATGGATGACAAGCTTTTGTCCCTGAGGTGGATGAGCCGCCTTGGACTAGAATTTAATGGATCAAGTTTCATACTTGTATAGAATTATGTTATGATTTACTGAAGGTGGAGGCCGAGCTTTATTCATGGGGAGTATCAGCCCCCATAGATTGGAATTTGGTATACAATTTAGGATATGAATGTGAAAATAATATGATTAAATGTGGTTTTTAAAAATATTATGGTTTCCCTTCTGGAAACCTAGATTACACTACGAGTGGTATAGGGGAAAATGTTGTGTGTTCTTTTTATTCAAGGAATATGAAGTATACGGTGGAACACACTATGTATGAGGAATACAGGTCATGTTCTGAAACATGGCCATGTAGAAGAGTACCTTGGCATGTCTACACGTGTTGTGGTACATGGTCGCATAGAGTACACATCCAGATCTTATGTAGGTAGCCTACTGTCTAGAAGTAGACAACTTGACCAAGTAAACAGAAAATCATGTTGAGCGGCACTGGCATGTACCCTTATATGGGTACACACCATGTACCATTCTTAAACATTGTGTACCTAGAGTTTTTACGCACCCAATCTTGAATAATAACATTCCCATGTAAGGGTTTTATGGTACATTCCATGTATGGTTTCTAGACTCCATGTAGTCCTCTTCAAGTGCCCTTTAAGGGTATTTTTTTCACTCACGAACTGTGAACCTTGAAATAGAAATTGAACTGATTTGTGTACTTGACCTTGTAATGTCATCCTACTATGACGACCTCCTATTGTATTCTAGGAGGGTAGCGAGAATCATACCCTGGAGGTGGTAGGCCATAGGATACCATTGGATCTTCTAGACATTCTAGTTGTGGAAACAACTGTTATACTAGATAGAGGTTCTACTGACCAATTCTTTGAAGGCTTTATGAGGTTCATCTAAACCATTCATGGAGCACAATACCATGCCATGTCTATGGAAGAGCTAAAGAGAGTGTTCCCACAACAGCACCCACCCACATTTTAAGGGATGGCAGACCACATGCTATAGAGTCATGGCTGGTTTCCTTGATTTCAATCTTCGAGCATTTAGAGACACCTCTTGAGAGGAGGGTAAAGCTCATGATGTATAATATCCATGCTTATGCAATGTGGTGGTGAGATTTTATCACCTAGGGGAGTGTCATTGGGATATGTTTGGTGGATATTTTTATAAAGTCTTCTATAATTATAATTTTCATGAGATGTTGGGAGACAATAGATACCTGGAGTTTATGAATATGGAGATAAGTGCACTATAAGTGAAGGACTATTCTTCATATTTCATTGAGCATCATCATTTCACACCTATTCTAATGGGTAATGATATATCAAAGGCTATGAATTTTGAGAATAGTCTCGGATATGATTTTTGATCACATGTAAATGTATTCAAGATTGTTATTGTACCTTCTAAAGTGAATCAGGATCTAATTTGTCAGCATAAACTTAGGGGATATTAAGGTGTGAGCCATAGTGGTTTGTCACCAAGATATTGTACTGTCTCGAACGGTAGTAAGAAGCATCGTCAGGAGCTTTCTCACAGTGATACTAGTAGTCAGAACATATCTTTTGGTAGCCAAGTGAGGTGATACTAGTGTGGTAGGATCGGGAATACCCGAACACAGTGTCTAATGGACCCAGTCCTGTACTAATCATGCAGAATGATGATCCATCTACATACCTTGTGTAGGATGTTTCCACTCTGATCTAGTGAGAGGGGGTCCTCACCGACTGCATATTCAATAGTAGGGTCAGCAACTTCTCACCAGATAGGTAGCTAGGGTACATTTAAGACATTCTGGATGTGGTGGTAGTTGTGGGAGTGGAAGATAGACACCATGTTTTGAATGATAGTAGGGATTATCAGCTCCGGATAGTGAAGAAGTGTCAAAAGACCATGGTACATGCTAGAGTTATGTTGTTAAATAGGCCCAGAAGGAGCTGGATCCTGGACTCTCCACTATGAGAGGTACTATTATAGTCACCTCCATTTATGCCTTTTCACTTTTTGATATAGGGGATTCACATAGATTCATATATGTGCCCATTTTGTAGAGCCATTAGCTCTGTGTTTTTAATTATTATGATGTTATGATTCTAAACACTAAGATATGAATTACAATGAGAGTTGTGTGGTAGTGCAAGGCATCACCCCTTGAGATTGGTGGGCATCACATCTTATGGTATCTCTGTGTCTTAGAGATGATAGACATTGATCTCATACTTGTAATGAATTGGTTGGTTCCTTTCAAAAAATTTATTGATTTCTATCACTATTGGGTGAGTTTCACGTCACCGAAGGGTGGGGAGTAATTATATAAAGTAGAATTGGATGTCAAAGAGATCCAAGAAGGACCCGAGCATCATGGTTTCAATGGAATGAAAACCCAGTTATGAGTTTGAATCTAAATGACTAGGGACCACATCAGATAGATTTCCCTCCAGTGGAAGATAATTTCAGAGATGTCTTCCCAGAATACTTTTCAGGTTTACCTCCAATTAGAGCGGTATATTTCTCTATAAAGAAAGTTATATGATCTTCACCGATATCAATTCATCCATATAGGATGGATACTATAGAGTTATAGGAGCTCAAGACACAACTATGGGATTTTGAGGAAAATGATTTTATCAAAACTAGCACATCTCCATGGGGTTCACCAGTCCTTTTTGTAAAAAAGGTTGATGGTACCCTTAGGATATACGTGGATTATCAAAAATTGAACTAGTTAATGGTTAAGAATCAGTATCCTCTACTAAGGATAGATTATCTCTTCAACCAACTTCAAGGACCTGGGAATTTCTCAATGATCAATATATGATTTTATGATCACCATTTCCATTTTTTATCATTGTACATACCTCACAAAACATTTTGGAGAAGGTATGGTCTGTATGAGTACTTGGAAATGACTTTCAGCCTCACAAACGTGCTGGAAGTCTTCATGTCATTGATGTACTAAGTGTTCCATTCTTATCATTATTCATTTGTTTTGGTTTTCATGGATGATATCTTGGTCTATTCTCACAATTGACATGACCATGCCCATCATCTTGAGATCATTTTTAATACAGATAGAAAGAATCAGTTACATGCTAATCTCACTAAGTGCCACTTATGGATACTTCGTAACCTTTAGTCAAGTCCATCAATGGTTCTTCTAAGCATGATAAGTCTTTTATAAAACAAATTTTGTAACCAAACACCACCAAGAAACCAAGTACCTTAGAGATGTTTTTGGGAAGCTCTTAGGAAACTACTTCATTCCATGTTTAATCACATCATCTTGAAGATAGGTGTATTAGTGTTCCCAAAGAATTTGAGATAAGTAGTTTCCTGGGAGCATCCCATGAAAATATTTGAGGTATAGAGATTCTTGGAGTTGTCCAATTACTATATGTGTTTTATAATGTACTCATTTTATGCATCACCATTGTTGGGCTTGACTAAAAAGAGTATGAAGTATGTATGGACAGATTCATATGTGACAAAATTTCACAAGCTAAAATGGAGATTCAATTTAGTGTTGATAATGATTTTTCCAATGCCTATAAGTAGTTACATTGTGTATTGTGACACATAAAGTATCAGGATAAGAGTGGTTTTCATGAAAGGGGATTGATTCATTGCGTACGGGTCTCGATATTTGAGTCCACATGAGAGGAATTACCCAACACAAGATCTTGTGTTAGTGGAATTTGTTCAAGATTAATCCTGTTGGAGACATTATTTACTGGGATAATGTTTTTTGGTGTTTATAGGCCAAAAATCCTAAATTTTTACTCATCATGATCTGAATATGAGGTAGAAAAGGTGGGTGGAATATCTTTAATCAAGAAAATTCAATCTTGTAAACATGACTATTAAAGGTAATATAATGGATGATGCTTTCAGTAGGAGGACATGGATACAAGAAGTATAGTAGGCCAGTAGTGAGTGAATGATTATGGATTTGTTCCCTGATATGCATTTGGAAGAGTGGGATAGTCAGGGACATATGATTATGTTATCTTTTTTGTTACATCCACCTGAGTGGACATATCACGGATGAGGTAGCTATCATATTCTGAAGGCCATGTTCTACAAAAGAGTATGAAATTTGAGGACCCACCTCCATGTTAGACCATAGTTGATGATGAGGTTCTATGATTAAAAGGTAATGTATGGGTATCATCAGACATGAACAAGGAGATGATGAGGGATATTAATGCCTTTGTATTGGAAGTAAACCCTTGTGTCACTAAGATGTATTAGAATTGACATCGTTAGAATTGGTGGTTAGTTATGAAAAGGGATGTGACTATTTTTTTCGTTAGGTAATCCACCTTTCTTAAGGTGAAGGAAAAACACCAGTGACTAACTAGGATTTTACAATAGATACCCATTCTTGAGTGTAAATGTAATGATGTTAAAATATATTTCATTACATGTTTTTTGTGGTCTCCTTGATGTAATTATTTCATGTGGATTGTTGTTGATTGGCTCACAAAGGCTTCACATTTCTTACAGATCAAGGAAAACTTCTGTGTTGATGATCTTGGGATGTTGTACATCTATGAGGTTGTACGACTATATGGGGTCCCACATCATATCATTTCAGATTGGGGTGTCTGATTTATTTCTCTTTTCTGGAAAGTGATATAGAGGGAGATGGGTACATAGGTGTTTCTAATCAAACATTACCACACCTTATAGATGGCCAGTTTGAGTGCATGATTTAGGTGCTAGAGGACTTGTTATGAGCATGCATCTTGGATTATTGGGGTTCATGGGAGAGACACAGACCCATGGAGGATTTCTCTTATAATAATATATTTTAGGCTTCTATTCATATCGCTCCATATAAATATTTGTATGGTAGTACATTCTGATCACCCATGTGTTGGATAGAGGTAGGAGTGGTAGTTATGCCAGGACCTTTTCTTTTCCAAGAGACCACTGAGTATTGGTAGTTAATTAAAATGATGATTACTACTACATAGTCTCATAAAAATCATATGTTGATCATCGTAGAAGACCTTTGGAGTTTGATCCTAGGGATTGGGTTTTCCTATACGTTTCACCAAGGATGGGGCATAAGAGGATGAAGAGATAGGTTATGCTTTCTTTGAGATATGTTAGGCCATTCGAGATTCTAGAGAGATTAGGTCCATTTGCCTATCGTTTGTAGTTGAATCATTGGTACTGATATATACACGAAGTCTTCCAAGTTTCTTAGTTGTGAAATTACTTTTTAAACTTTTCTCATAAGTTTTATCATGAGTTAGTTGAGTTAAGGTAGATGCATCCTTTGAGGAGAATCCTATATTAATAATAAATCACAGCCTGAAGGTTCTTTATGGCCAGTATGTTCTTTTTATATGGGTGATATGGAAGCATGGTCGTGAAAATGATGGGGCATGTGAGAGGAAGGTCGACGTATAATCTTAGTGGTCAGAGTTATTCTCATATGTTTCTTTACCACCCTAATAATGGAAAATCAAGGATAAATTTATTTAAGTGGGGTGTCTGTAGGAACTCGGTTCATCCTTTAACGTACAAATTTTTTTTGGATTATCCATAGGAAATAGGATGAAAAAGATGTTGAGGGGTAGGATGGATGCCTATTAAATGACATGATTGGGGGTTACATTCTATGTAATCCCATTACACCTCGTGTAATGGTTTGGCTAGGACCAGTTCATGACATGTAAGGGAAGTCAGCATAAGAGGGTAAACTAGGAGAATATATGGTGTGTATTTCCTATCACACACATTCTATTTTTATTTTCTTTTTAAAAAAATTGGTAGTGTTCATGATTTGTTTTTATGGATAGAACCCCTCAGTCCTAGTTCACGAACAATAGCACCCAAGTTGACCCAATGTATTTTTCCATCCTGATTCTTCCTCTAGGCTGTGATTTGAATGATGTCAGTTACATTGGAACACCTTAGGGGAGTTATTGATTCTTATTGAGCCTCTATTCAACTCTTCTTCTCTCATCCTAAATATTGAGGTTTGGTATTTGTACTTGTTTCTTCAAATCTACTCCATTCTAGGTTGAATTATTGGCCAACGCTGGACCAGGAGAGTCATATTAGTACAGGGAAGGTGGTCTCACTCCTTTCACTAATTTTTAAGATTTTTATATATATCATAGTGTATCAAACCCATTTTTGGAGTGTTTACTTGATTTATAATTAACCCTTGTTGTTACCTATTTTTAGGTAATTGATTAGGTTTTTTAAGTCAAAATTTTTTTACATTGAATAAGGGCCAAACCATGGGTGAGTATCATTGGATGTCTGTTTATGGTCGTTTGGCCAAGGTTTCCTCTGATTCATGCCTTTGTTTACGCATAATGGGTTGTTAAAAATTATTTGAGTTGGTTAATAAATTAAAATTCTATTGAATTGTAATTGAATTGGTTATGGTATGGGATGATTGGTTTTACCCATGACCTTTGTTTTCATTTTCTTATTTAAGCATATTTGGAATGTTTTTCTCCAGCTATGAACCTACCCATGTGAGTTTTTTTTCGATGCTTTTCGTCGGGACGCATGCGCGTCCGACACATAGGGGGAGGACATGTGGCATCATTGCCCCACATTCCTGCTTTCAAAATGTGGGCACCATATGTTCCTTATTCAGGGACGTCTGCTCCTTGATCGAAACTGGTATGATGGGATGTCGGTTCTTCTTTCCGTGTATTCCTCCTCGGTGTTCATCACCTAGTCCGGGTCTCCCTCATAGATATAAGACGGGTTCGTGAAGCTCATTCTCGGCGCCATATCTGCATGGATGCCAGTTAATTACGCTACTTCCGTCGAGACACTCCAAGGGGTCTGGTCGGGGCAACAACCTTTGGTGAGGAGAATGGTCATGTTGGGGTGTCATTGGCGTGCCTTGACACTGGGTATTGGCATGTTTGTCTTCTGTCCCTTATTATAGGGATTCTCAAGGGCATGGAAGCCCAAGGAATCTCACATCGAATGCATGGAATTGTGTGACATCTATGGTTTTCCTCAACTTCCCATATTTAACACGGGGTATGCCGCGAGTTTAACTTCTTGCGGAGATAGATCAGACAGATCAGACCACTGAGAGTGGATCAGATTGAAGGACCCCCTAGGGGGGAACATCGATATTGGGGCTAGCACGTGGGTGGCTTCCCGGATACTATGGAGTGGAATGAGGTGGCATGATCCCACCGGGATGTGGCGGCCCGGGTAGGAATCAGGATGGTTGATGGAGTGAAGAGGGGCTTGGACCTTATTGAGGCTTCCTACGTATCCCCACGAAATGAAATCAAAGTCTGCGTAGTTCAGTGATATGGTGGGACACTTGGAGAGGTGACCCGTGAGAATGAACGCATGGATTATAGCCTGGATGAAGTAAGACCTCCGGGCTAGGGAATGAGCTTCCTGAGGCACGTGGGCTCGGGGGAGAGGTCATGATGAGACGTGGGTGTTGGATATGGGGCTTACGCTCTGAGGGGGGCCATGATGGTGGACATGGGGCTTACACTCTGGGGCGGCCCATAATGGTGGTTGTGAAATGATGCGGAGGGGTTGGAACAACTGAGTGGTGGGATTAAACCTCGTGGAGGCTTCCTATGTACCATGAGTTAGCACGGATCAAATTCCATGTAGTTCAGGGCATACAGTTTAACGTCATGCAGGACGAAGGCATACAGTTTAACGTCATACGAGACGAAGGCATATAGTTTAAGGTCATGTGGGATGAAGGCATACAGTTTAACGTTATGTGGGATGAAGGCATACAGTTTCACGTCATGCGGGATGATGTCATACAGTTTAACGTCATGCGGGATGAATGCATACAGTTTAACGTCATGCGGGATGAAGGCATAAAGTTTAACGTCATATGAGACGAAGTAATGGGGCTTACGCTCTGAGGCAGCCCATGGGATTGTCGAACCAACAAGAAAGAGGGGTCGGAGCGACTGGGTAATGGTCTTGAACCTCGTGGAGGCTTCCTACGTACCATGCGTTAGCAGGGATCAAAGTCCACGTAGTTCGCTGGTATGGGGCTTACGCTATGAGGTGGCCCATTGGAGGATGTCATGGTCGATGATCGCCCTAATCCCACGTGAGTCATGCTCAGTGTGAGAAACAAGGCGCAGCAGGGACCAGACAATCACGTCGTGAAGGGTGCGTCCGTGAGAAGTTGAAAGGGGATTACGCGTTGAGAGGCCCAAAGAGGAAACAGTGGATTACGCGTGGTTAGCGGCCCTTAGTGTCGGGTCTGACTCCAGTATGGAGGCCCAAGGTGTGACAAAGCACAGAGGGAGAGGGATTTCTGACCGGACAATGGAGATGCCTCATTCCCAATCACGCCCTCCACTGGCTGTGGCACTGGGGAAGTACGGAGGTGCATGGGTGCAACCTTCCACAAGAGGGGATAGGGGCTTACGCTCTGAGTCAGACCTTCCCCCGTGCAAAAATGCCACTCCAAAAGAATGATCTCATTCCATGTGTGGAAGAATCCATTCCCGTGGAGACGAGAGGCTTAAATAATGTCTGGTCCGGGGGGACACTGCGTGCGAGGCACGGGGTCAGACCATAGTTTAACGTCATGTGTTGAAGATGAGGTTCTCGACAGTTTAACGTCCTGCAGCTCGGACGAGGTGGGTTCACTCCACACCCCTAGGTCTTAAATTCCCAATTCCCTCTACCCCTTGTGGGAGGGAAGGCATCGGCAAGGCCGTAGTGATGGGGGCCGCAGGGAGAACCGTCGAGGGGTCCACGTTAGCGTGGCTATGAGAAGAAGAAATAGCCATTAGCGTGCCTATACTAAGAAGCATAAGGCAAAGAAACGCAAGAGGAAACACTGCCCAAGGGACCTTGAGGTTACTTCGTACGAGCCTGGTAGGCTGTACGGGAAAACAACGCATGGTGTGCGTGCCCGGTATGGAAGACATCGGGCGCCTAAGCAGGGAGGCACCCAGGGGGTGCAAAGGTTAGAGGTCCTGGGTTTTTCATTCAAAGAGAAGGTTTGCATGTAAAACATCGGGATAGCGCGCAATTGGGGCAGAGGGATTACGTGTGGTGAGGGGGATTGCACGCAAAGGGCTTGGATTGCGCGCGAGGGCACTGGTCGATCCCTATGGTATAGCAAAACCTAACGAAAGGGTTGCGTGAAATTTTGAAGGGATTGTGTGCAATTGGAGGGGATTGCATGCAAGGGAAAAGCATTGCATGCAAAGAATGAACCCGGAGGAGTTTGGAAAATTCACTTAATCTAGTGGGATTGCGCGCAGAGGTGAACCACGGGGAAAGGTTGCGCGAAAATGTGCATTACCTAGAAGACATCTTGCGTGCACGGGAAGCCGAATTGTGCACACGGGAGCTGGTCCGAATTCCTCAACCCTGAAACTGTTGGGGTTTCCTTCTATTTATAGGCACCCGCTATCGCAGAATTAGGGTGGCACACGAAATCTTCCATGCCAGGTCTTTTTGGCGCGAAATCCCTCACTGCGCGGAACCGGGCGTGCGAAATTGCGCGCCATCCCTGTGTTTTTTACGCGAACCTCGAACTCCCTTCGTGCGGACAACATTTTTTCGCACAAGCCCTCTTTAATTTCGCACACCACTTCTGGGCCATCTGGACTGGACCTTCGAGTCCGAATATGACTTCACTTCATTATTTCAAAACTTCCTCTATGAGTTCTGGACTTTTTTGGTGTCTACAAATGACCTCCCCTGGAATTGGATCGATGAGAGGTCGCAATGATCGGATTCTGAGGGAAACGGCAAAATGACGAAGTGGTGGATCTCCTATTCACTTTGCATACAAAAATACAATGGGGCGCGCAAAACTTCGGATCGTCGCATAATTCGCTTTCCGTACGGTTCCGTACCCTAGCCTTGCCTATAAAAAGGGGAGTTGGGTCCTACGTTCCGTACTCAAGCTTTTCCGCACGATAAGTTCAACGCTCTCGTGCACGAAATTGCTTCTGCGGATGCATGCAAAAATGCTTTGGCAGTGTGAAATTCCTTCCGAATTTCGGCCGTATTGTCGTGCAAACTCGGGATATTGCGCGCCAATGGTTCTGATTGCGCGCCCAATTCCTAGATTTCGTGTCGTAGCTTCAGATTTCTGGCAACTCTCTCTGATTCCGTGCACTTCATCCGGATTTCGCGTAACTCCTAAAATATTTGAGATGGCTGCAAACCAAATTGATGAGGGGGAAGCTGCCACACATAGAGCCGAAATGGAGGCAAATGAGGAGGTTTATGGCTCCAAGGTGGTCGTTTCCAACAACCTAACCTTGTTCAACCTACTGACCCCAGCCCAGAAGGATTATCCTCTGTCTGAAAACCTCTCGCTCTAGAACTTTGGAATCCTAGAAGAGGTTCAGCTGCCGGGTTTCGAGGTGGACACACCGCGGTCATGGGTGACCCGGGAGGATGAGCTTCCTCACTACAACGTCACCAACAATGGCCGTCCTGCCAGGGAAACTAGGCACATGGACGTATATGTCTTGAACCCGAGGACCAGGACCATTACAGGGGATAAACCTGCCGAAGAGGATTCTCCAGGACTCTACGCAAGCACGTTCCGTTAAAGCATCATGAATTAAACTAAGGGCTGGATGAAAGACTAGGACCTGCGGTTCGAGGGAAACTTCACCAGTGAGTGGGCCTGGGCGTTCTGGGTCTGCCATACTTGCAACCAGTTTGGGGACGAGCTGCAGCATATCGGCCTGTTCGAGGCGGTATGGACGTCGCAGTTCCACTTCCACCGTCATCCTGAGCTCGGGCCAGATCTATTCATCCAGTGGTCCCCTGATACTAACACATTCCACCTTCACCATGATGAAGTTGGCATCATCCTCTGAGACGTTCACTGCATCGGAGGTATCCCGCTGGACGGCTACCAATACGACGAGTTTGTTCCTCCAAAGAACACCTGGGAAGATAGGTCACAGACCCCCATCCTGACGTGGCATCTATTGGAGCTGGGAAAAGAGAGGCTGGGGGTCAAGGACTTCTTGAAGAACATTGCCTACAATGGCCGGTTCAGCCAGTTCCTGGAGAAGGACCCGGCGATTAAGATTTCGAGACGGGGCAAACGGTGCCCAACCGCGGCTCAGAGGAGCAAGGATGGGTCGTATTATAGGTCCCTGGAGGTGGGGTAATACCAATCGAGGGGCTACCGCATCATCGAGGCATGGGAACCGAATGACTGGTACGCAGGGTTCCTTGCCGCCTTCTTGAGCGGGTGGCTCCTTCCGGTGCGGGACGCGAGGAAGGGTGTCCGTCCAGCAACACTGGTGATGGCGGGCACCATGGCCTCCAACAAAAGGTTCAACCTGGGGGTCCCCATGTTGGCTAAGTTGTATTCCATTCTGGGAAGCATCTCTAGGCGGGGGGGGGGGGCGCCTCGGAGGGTATATGGCCCCTTACAGATCTTTCACAGCTGGGTGGCGGCTCATCTCGGCAGGTATACTTTCCCGAACACCATCCGTCCTCTAGGAAATGGCCTGTGACCATCTCTACTGAACATCATCAGGGTGGCACCGATGACGCTCAGTGAGGATGGCGTAAGGATCCGAATCGATAACCATACCAATTTCAACTTCAGCCCATTCCCCACCCTAGTCTGCCAGATGGTGGACAATGGGCGAGGCTCACTAGAGCAACATGAGTATTTTCAGAGCATCCGGGGCGGGGTGATCGTGGCTTGGATCGACGAGAATTTGATATTCATGCCTTACGTGCCATCCCAATTCGCCAGGCAATTCGGGTGCCTCTAACTAATGCCAAAGAAGGTATTCATGGCTGTCTGGGAGGAGAAGAATCCCTACGTCCTACGCCATATGTGGTTGATGTTCACCACTTTTGGCTCTGGTGATTTCATCACCCTTCCTCCCACCGAGGTTAACAGTGGCCTAGAAACCGAGTACGCCAAGCACTTGACCATTGCATACCCTGAGGGGATTTTACGCAAGCGAGTCCGGAAACTCGAGACTACCCGTGCGGAAATCGGGCGACGGGGAGAAGGAAAGGTGCTACTGGAAGGGGGGAAACAGGGACATGCCAGGCAGCGAGGCCTGCGCAGGTCGGGACCTCAACAGCAGGGACATCACGTGGCGCCGCCACGACCCCGTTGCCCAGAGGGGGGTCACACGAGGCGGCCAGAGAACTGCCCTGGAAGCATATAAGATACTTGATCGAACCTTCCAAAGATGCAATTTTCCTGGAACTGTGTTCAGCCTAGATGGCCCTGCGGAAATCAATGAGCGTTGAATCAGTCTGGCAGAAGATAATGCAGAACAGAATCCAACTTCCAGAGGTCGGGCTCATTCGAGTTATCGACAGAGTAAACTTCCATCAGTGGCATGCATACCTGGCGGCCATGGATACATACACGCGGCAAAGGGGTCGGTGCGTGGAGCCACCTTTCTGGGTGGAAGTGATGCTCGTCCAAGAGCCTGATCCGGAAGTGATGCAGCCTGGAGAAGGTGACATTGACGAGGAGTCGGGGGGAGAGGAGGAAACAGGAGAGGATGAAGGCGAAGGAGAAGATGAAGGAGATGGAGAAGAAGAACCTAAATGTGAGGGGTCGTAAGGGGAGACCTACCAAGGGAGTCTCCGGGAGATCAGTTAGATTTCCGGCTCTGATCTTGACATAACCGAGATACTCGAGGTTTGTCTTTATCTTCATTCATTTTCTTTATTCGTCCATTATCCTCTGCAATTTCAAACCCACCTCTCTATCTCACTCAGGAGCACATAGGTGCTGATAAGGCGTCCCCAATGGAGGAGAGAGAGGAACTGGTGGGAAAGGATGGGGCTCTAACGCCCTTCATCGAACTGATAAGCACTGAGGGGTCTCCTGTTACGATGGCTCCTATAGCGTCCATAACACTGGAGGTCGACGCTCTAGGTTCCTGTAAGTCCCATGTTTCACTACTGTTGCTTGATATCAAAGATAACCACTATCCAGGGTGCATCTTGCGCAGTGATCTTGACCTTGGAGGCTCGTCAGGCTGCTGAGCCCGGGCCGTCCATTAGCGAACAGGCAGCGGGCATACCACCTCGTCCAGAGCATGCTCCCCGCACTGAGTCAGCCCCATACATTGACAAGCAGGGGGTGGGAGACATCAGTGGAGCTGTTATTAGAGTGAGGCCAAAAGCTAACGGAGGCACCGCCATTGTCGGGGCGAGAGAGGAAGGTCAACCGGGCGCCAAGGATCCTATTCCTCAGGAAGAAATCCCTAAGGCAGACCCTGCTGCTAATCGGCTGGCGGCTTTCCCTGCGTACCAGCCCACTGATCCTAAGGAGATAGAAGACTAATACTCAGATGTGGCCGAGGAGAGCTTGATGACACGACGCAAAGGGTGGAAGTGTATCCAGCGCTTTCTTAGGCAGCCCCAGTCGGATTGGCTGAGGCGGATGGGATCACCCCAGACCTGGCTGCGCTTCCTGTGCACCGGAGGGGCTGACAATCAATGTCTTCATCTGACGGTATGTAATTACATGGCCGAGAAGATACGTGAGAGCAGCCGGTGCACCAACATTGCCCAGTCTCAGGAAATATTGGCGAGCACCCAAGCGTTCCTGGGGGTGGAACAGGAGGTTCGACACCTCGACGGGCAGGCGACAGAGAAAGAGGTCTTCATTGCAACATTCTCTGATCTCGTGGAGTAAATGACGGCCCAACTGGCTGACTCCTAAGAACAATTGGTGGAGGCGGGTCACCAGATGACCATACTTCAAACCGAGCAGGCGCAGGCACAAGCTAGGGTTGGCGAGCTACACTCTGCGGTTGTCGATGAAGAGAGAGCCGTCAAGGAGCGAGAAGTGGTCCTGGAGGCTATAAGCCAAAGGGTAGTGGCATTGGAAAAATCAATCCATCAGGGTGATCCCTAAGGGCTCTGTTTCGGCCATCTCATGAACTTTTTTCTTTTACTACTCAACATTTTGATCCAATGCATGGACCAATCTATTTTTCTGTACCCTTGTATTAATATGCTCACCATAATTATGAAATAAATAACATCTCACCCCTAAGCTCTTGTGGGTCGCACCCAATGTGAGAAGTAAAGGATGCTCGTGTTATCATTTCGTCCAACTGTGGGGCATGAACCAAGCTTCAGGCATCTGAACTCGGGCCTGGATTTATGAGGAGAAGACCTCAGGACGATTGACATACCACCCTCTCAATGTGTTCTGACACACGAGCAGGGAAATGTCAGTGGCATTGAAATCCATCCGAACATAGGGAGATGAAAAAGGTGAATCAAATTACCCAAATTCGGAACACTATAGGGGTGCGACGATGGAGGATAAATATTAACCGTGGAGGAAACACAGCATCCATATCGCATTGGCCTGAAATGGGGACAATAAATGTGGGCTAACTGTTGACCATGTTCGAAACATGGGGCCTAACTCAAATATCATCGATCAGTCTTTCAGAAAATTGGCCCAAGAAAGAAGGCGGACCAAGGTCTATCATCCATACAGTTACAATAGGTAGACCAAAGGTCTATCATCCATAGTGTTACATCAGGCGGACCAAGGTCTATCATCCACACTATTAGGGGGTCCCATCCAACATGACCAGTCTTCTGGAACGTTGGCCCAGGATAGTAGGCGGACCATAGGCCAATCATCCATACTATTAGGGGGTAAAATCAAACATGAAAGAGGATGAGGATCTGAATAAAGAGGAATGCAAAGCATGGAAAGTGGAGTGGGGGTTTGTTCGAACAAACTCCAACACTCCCAAAAATGTTCCACTGTGGCGGAGGCACATTAGGCGGACGTACCAACCTGGTAACGGATCGTCCTAATTTTTAGACAGTACCTCTCTGGTGAGAGAACTTTCACTTCCCACCATCACTATGGGGAATCCCGAGCTTATTCGGGGTAGATTTTGCAATCGCACAACTCCCCAAGAAGTCAGGACGAGGGGCCGATAGTAAGGAGGGACGAGATTTGGAATTCCATGGGGCTGGACCCAAGACAAAATGTCCAGGCGTTCATACGTATCCCATTATGATGGGAATCAAGCCACACGTAGTTCTTGAAAAACAGTTTAACGTCATGTAGGGTGATAAGACAAGAAGGCTAATTCTTAGAACGTGGTGTGCGGGGTGAAGCTGTTGCAAACCCGACGTGAATGAGGACATAACCCCTCACTACACCACGCAGTCCCGTGGTCGGGGTCCCGAAGGTGAGACCGAAGAGAAAAACTATTTGAACTCAAGCTGGACCCAAAGATAGGAGGTCTAAGTGTTCCTATGTATCCCATTAGTATGGGAATCAAGCCAGACGTAGTTCTTAAGAGATCTTAGTTTATGGTCTTAGAGCTTAGACCAAAGGGGCCCAGATGTAGTGAAAAATGCAGTTTAGGGTCATGCATGACCCCGAAAGGATATTAGTTTCATGTATTAGAACTCAGACCAAAGGGGTCAGTAAGGAGGGCAGGAGAGGCATAGTAAAGTGACTGAAGCAACCCATCGTGAATGAGGACAGGGTCCTACTTACCAAGTGCTCCATAGGGACATGTTTAGGCCGAGGGACCGAACACAAAGAGTTAGGCTAGTCCTGTGGGGAAGTACCCCGGCGCTCCTACGTATCTCATAAGAATGAGAATCAAGCCATACGAAGTTCTCGAGGGGTGGCATGGCACGACATGGTGCCTACACAAAGGACGAAAGGGGTGTGCGGGTCTAGCCCTCACACCAAAAGAAGCGGTATTTGATATATCTTGTTTTTCCTTGAAGGTGAATGGTTTTTCTTTTGTGGAGCGACCAGCCTAGGTTAGAAATTCCTGGCGTCGCCACAATAATCAAACCATAACATGCATTGAGAAATGGTATGGAAATTGACCAATACCCGATGTGATGTCCCATATGGGGAGGTCACCACAATGCAATGCCGTTTTTCATCGTGCGACCAGGACGATATCATCACAGTTTATGGTCATGTGGTGGACCTGACAGCACAGTTTAAGGTCATATGGCTTGGACCTTGGGGAACACACATGATGCGATAAGGCACACCTAGGGTGGGTGAGGACATAGTCTCATATCATCACCACGGGCGGTTCCGGGAGAGGAGCCTCGGTCCAAGGAGCCAATGAGGGTCCAACAATCTAGGGGCAGGAGAGGCTAGCATCCAGCTAAGTTGGGCCTGAAACGCAATTTCTGGGTGACTCCTCATTTACGATGGGGATGAGGGGTCAAGATGCACACAATTTTTAGACAAAACCGAAGCACATACTCTAACACTCAAATCACGGGAGCCCCGAGAGACACCGTTACACAGCATTGTCAATCTAACGTGTGGAGGTGCACTGAGGGATAGTGCAAGGAGTGTCAAAATTCCACCTTGACACGATGGGGTGGAACACAATGTGAATCATGCAACAAACATTCAGGGCCCGAAGAAGCTGGCGGGGTGACCTAGGATTACTTTAGACCATGTTCGCAACACAGCATCATGTCGCGTTAGCCTAAACTTAGGGGCAAACAAATGAGCATCAACCGCTGACCAAATTCGCAATGCGGGATTTGTATCAATTTGTAGCCCGAATCCCTCGAGGGAATTGGCATGTGGTGGTAGGAGATCCCTTAGGCATTGTATCCAAGCCATTCTTGGGGGTCCCTCCGGGTGTGAGAGATAATGGGGGCCCAGATGAAAGGGATCATGAAGCTTGGAAAGCGGACAAAAACATGCCTAAGTCGAATCTAACACTCCAGGTCCTAGACCTGAGTACTCTGAGAACATTATTGGACCACTAGAATGGGTCTAAGGGCTCAGTTTGAGAGCGGCCAAAAGATGGAGGATTCCCGGGAGAGGGGGAATAGTGCCAAAAACCCTGTATTACACCTATATATCTCCCCGCTGGGAGGGACTGGCAAGATACCGAGGTGACCGAGAGATAGTGGGATCTCCTAAGATATGGGGTTGGACCCGAAACCTAGACGTTCAGGCCATCCTACGTATCCTGTAAGGATGGGAATCAAGCCACACGTAGTTCTAAAATCATAGTTTAACGTCATGTAGGATGATAAAGGGGAATTTCTTCCAGGAATGTGTACGGCGCGGTGGGTAACCCATGGTGAATGAGGACATAGTCCTACACTACACCGCACACTCCGGGTAAGGACTAGAATAAAGGGGACCGAGAAGGCCAAGGGGCCTGAGGCTGGGTCTCGGTCAGGGGGACCTGACCGACTTGCATTTTAACGTCTTGTAGTAAGGATGTACATGCAGTTTAAGGTCATGCTGGACAATATGGGTCTTAGTTTAAGGTCTTAGAACTCAGACCAAAGGGGCCCAAATGTGGGTCCAAGTGTAATTTAAGGTCATGCAGGACTGTTATCCAGTTTAAGTTCATGGGGGACCCTTTTCCAGTTTACGGTCATAGGGGAACCTTATCCAGTTTAAGGTCATGGGGGACCCTTATCCAGTTTAAGGTCATGGGGGACCCTTATCTAGTTTAAGTTCATGGGGGACCCTTATCTAGTTTAAGGTCATGGGGGACCCTAGGGGTCCAAATGTAGGACCAAATGTAGTTTAGGGTCATGCAGGTCCTCGGGGCCTCAAGAAAAGTACTTCTTGAGGAACTTGGCATTGGGGGGAGGAGTTACATGCTCAACATCCATAGTCACTAGGGAATACACACCATTGGGATAGACCTTATGGATGATGAAAGGCCACTCCCATTTAGGTTCCAACATGGGTGGTTTCCTGCCAGGAATCATTGGCGCCCTCAGGGCCAGTACCAGATCGCCTTGCAAGAAAGAGCGGAGGAAAACCTTCTTGTTGAAAGCTTGAGCCATCTTGCTCTGATGCCTTTCCAGGTTGTGCAAAGCGAAAAGCCTATTCTCATCCAGTGCTTCAAATTCAGCTAAATGGATTTCATCAACTCTATTACGCGCTTGCTGGTCATAGACCGCCATGTGCAATGTGGTCAACTGAATCTCGATGGGCATGACGACCTCATCTCCGTACACCGGGGAATACAGAGTCACCCGGGTGGAGTTACGAGTCATCGTCATATAATCCCAGAGGGCATTGGGGAGCTTGTCTGACCAACTTCTCATATTCTGACCAACCATATTTATTATAATGTTATAGGGGGTTTTGTTAAACTCCTGTATCTGTCCATTTGTCGGCGCGTGATAGCGAGAGGCATGGTTGGAACGAATGTTGTACTTGGTGTACAGTTTCCTTAGCACCGCTGCTCGGAAGTTGGTTCCGTTATCCATGAGGATAGTGTGCGGTACTCCAAATTGATAGATGATGTTGGAACTCACGAAGTCAGCGATAGAATGGGATTTGAATTCCTTGAGTGGAATTTCCTCTGCCCACTTGGAAAATAAATCTGTAGCAGTCATGATGAACTGGAATTAGCGAGCCGTCGCCGGTGGGTAAGGTCCTACGACATCCAACCCCCAGACTGCAAAGGGCCAAGAGTAATTGGTAGTGTGAAGGGGCTCCAGTGGTAGATACACAATTTTGGAATGAACTTGGCACGTGTGACACCTCTTGGAGAACTCAATGCAGTCATGGATCATGGAGGGCCAAAAGTACCCTTGCCTCAGAATCTGGTGAGACAACTTCGACCCGACCTGATGGGCGCCACAGGAACCAGCATGCAGTTCTTGCATGACCTGAGGGATCTCGACTCCTTGAAGGAAACGGAGGATAAAACCATCAAATTCACATCTGTAAAGGAGCTGCTCAAGGCATGGACTGCTCTGAAGGGTAAACTGCAGCGCGCGGCGTAGGATTCGCACGCGCTCAGCTCGGTCCGACGGAAGATTGTTGTGCTGGAGGTATTCAACCAAGGGCGTCCTCTAGTCAGGAACTGCTTTGACCACCACATCTAATGTCCCCAGGGTTCTTGATGTAGGGGCACCAGCGGTGGGATGGTTCACCCATGGGCCACAATCATCCTCTGAGATAACGGGAGAAATGACTCTCCGGTGTGCCACGTGGATAATCAGGTAGTCCTGTTTGGGCTCCGCAAGCGACGCGGCTAGGCTGGCCAAAGCATCTGCTCGACTATTCTGTGACTGGGGAATATGAACAACCTCTGGCTAAGAAGGGAACTTAGCCATTAGACATAGGGTGCACTCCAGTAATGGTACGACTTCTGGATTTCTGAAAACATAGTAACCATTGACCTGCTTGATGACTAGCTCGAAGTCCCCTTTCACATGCAGATGGGGCACATCAATCTCGAGAGCCACCTCGAGGCCAGTGATGAGGGCATGATAGTCTGCCTCATTGTCGGTGCAGCCTTTTGACAACAGGAATGAATATGGCAGAATGGATTGCTCCGGGGTGATGAAGACGACACCGAGGCCCACCCTGTTGAGCCTAGTATCGTTAAACATTCTACCGGTGGGGCTCTGGGAGGCACCGTCAAAGTGAATCTGCCAGCATGGGATGGCATGATCGACTGAGAGGATTACCTCATTAGGAAAGCCTAGATCTAGTGGCTGATCCACGGAGGTTGGTGGGAAACTAAGAATTCTTCCAACGCCTGTCCTTTGATAGACTTCTGAGGTACGAACCTGATGTCGAACTACAGGAGGATCATTACCCAGTGCGCCAAGCAGCCGGTCAATATAGGCCGGTTCAGGATGTATTTCAACGGGTCTACCCGAGCTCTAGGCATCTCTTATCGATGGTAGAATATCTAATTCCCATATCTAGGAGCATGCGGCTGAGGTAGTAGAGGCTATTCTATGTTCACTCGTTGTTCTTCTGGGCGAGAAGTGCACCGAGGGATCGTTCCAAGGCGGTCACGTAAAGGACCATCAGATTTCTGGAAACGGGTGGCATCAAGACCAAAGGTTGGAGCAGATATTGCTTGATTTCCTCAAAAGCGATCTGACACTCTTCATCCCATTCATAGGTGTCACCTTTCTTCATGAGCCGGGAAAAGGGCTTACACTTGCCGGCTAGATTCATAATGAATCGGCGTATATAGGCTAAGTGGCCTTTGAGGCCTCTGAGCTCCCGAATATTTATCGGGGGAGGAATTTGGATAAGGGCCTTGATCTTCTCTGGGTTGATCTTGATGCCTCGGTATCTAACAATGAAGCCAAGAAACTTTTCGGAGGTGACCCCGAAGGCACACTTCAACGGGTTCATCTTCAAGTGGCAAGAACGAAAGAAGCTGAACACTTTTTCAAGGTCTTTGAGATGATCATGGCGCTGTCGAGATTTAACCACCATTTCATCCATGTAGAATTCCACCAGTGTCCCGAGAATCAACTTGAATATGTGAGGCATGTCCCTTTGATAGGTGGCACCTGCATTTTTCAGGCTGAAGGGAATAACCCGGTAACAGAAAGAACCTTGGGGGGCCCCGAAGGCAGTGAACTCTTCATCCTCAGGGGCCATCTGGATCTAGTTGTACCCGGAATAGCCATCCATGAAGGAGAGGGCTTGGAACCCAGTCGTGGAATCGATCAACATCTCTGTCACTGGAAGGGGAAAATAATCCTTCGGATAGTGGCGATTGATATCACAGAAGTCAATACAGACCCTGATCTGTCCGCTCTTCTTCCTGACTGGCACAATGTTGGCTAGCCACTGGAGGTACTGAACTTCTTTGACGAAGTTGGATTTGATGATCTTATCATCTTCGACCTCAACCATGGCACCGTGAGAGGGGTGCATCTTTTTGGGAGGCTGCTTGAACCCGCGATGGTTTTCCAGAAGGCCAATGCGGTGGATCGCTACCTGGGGATCTAGTCCTGGCATCTCATCTTAAATCTAAGAGAACACATCACGGTGCTGTCTAAGAAAGTCCACATACTGTTTCCGCTCTTCAGGGGGAATAGCGGCATTGACCAATGTGGGTCTTGGGTCCGCCTCGCTACCGAGGTTCACCTGCACTAACTCGTCGACCATGGTGGTGACGACCTCCTCAAAGGTAGGGGGAGCATCTTCCATGTCCTCCTCTCCACTTGTGGAGGAACCATCCATGGGGGGAGCCACTTCGGGGCTACCAGAACCTGATGGGAAGCCGGTGCCAGCTTGGGTAGCAGTGGTCGTCACATCAGGAGACTCATGCACTACGGAGACCATGGTGACAAAGGCGGTTGATCCAATCCCATCTAGTCTTCCACCCAAGGGGCCACGCTTTATGACATCAAAGTAGTAGTGGTGCATCAGCTTGAGCCGGTCAATTTCGGCCCGACAGAAGAGACATGTATAACGTTCCACCATTACGATGATCCTGACGTCCCGATATCGTACAGGGGTAGGAGGCTCGAGGATCACCTGAGCATGGTTGGTGTAGTAGTACGAGGTGATTTCCTACCGCCATTTGGACCCAGAAATATGCCTTCCTCTGGTACCCGAAACAACAAAGCACTGCCCCATGTCGGGGGTTGTGGCCTCCAACCAATGGATTGGGAAGACATAAGAGTCATCCAAACCCGCCCAGGGATCACTGGTGATAGTGGCGGGCTCAACCTCACCTTCCAAAACCTGCTTGTCCTTGCCCTTGTAATAGACGGCCTCCAGATAACGGAATTCACAAGAGGAAAAAGGAGACATATCTCTTTGTAGAATGCCTACTCGACCCTTAAGGGAGTATTTTAGGCACTGGTGATACGATGAGGGGACCTCTTCATGAAGGTGGAGCAACGACCTTCCCATCAACGCATTGTAGGCAGTGTCCTGAGAGACAACCATGAATTTGGTGTTGGAAACTAGGTCACCAAACTAGGTCTTCAATTGAATCATGTCGAGTGGAGTTTTCTCGGTCCTGTCATACCCCTGGATCCTGAGGTCATAGAGGGTTAAATCATCCTCAGACAGACCAGTTTCTGCAGTGTCCGTGTTGGGATTAGGTTAATCCTGTAACCCGTGTCAATAAGATAGTGTCGAAAATCCACACCATTGAACTGGATGGTGATATACAGTGGGAGAATGTACCCCTGTATGGGAGGGTCTTCATCCACACTGGAGAATGAGATAACCACCTGACATTCGGTGTTCTCAATCACCTCGGTGTGGAAGTCTTCTTAAGCCGCTATCTCCGTCTCAAACTAGAGGGGCCTCATTAGGGCCTCGGCGAGTGCCTCACACATTTCATATGATAGGTGAAGAGCCTCAAGGATAGAGAGCCTTGCTGGAATTCTGAATAGGTGCTTCAGAACATCATACTTTTGAGCCAAACGCAAGATTCTTCTCATGGGAGGTCGCTCTGCGATTGGAGGCATGACGGGCCCTGCTGGCGGGACCGGTGGATAACTGGTAATAGGCACATCTTTCTATTCACTAGTAGAAGCCTGGAGAGTGGCCTTTGGATTAGAACTGGATGGTTGGGGTCGGCTGGTGGCAGGGCAGAGCTGGTCGCGGCACGGTCGAGGTGGTTCTGCCCGATCCAGCAACACAAACGACGGTTGAGGTGAACCCGTCGACATTGGACGAAGGGGCCGCGTGTGCTGAGCTCTGTATTGGGCTTACTGCCTAGTCTTAGTGGCGTGCACGGACTAGCCGGAGGTTCCAACTATCATGCCCCGAATATTCGTGTAGTCGCGGCTCCGCCAACATTGGCGATGGCTGGGGACATTGGGTAGGCCCACCTGGCGTTCCTCATCATCAGGAGTCAAAGAGGGATTTACCAACTCTACGGTGTTAACCGAAGCGTACTCCAAACTTTTACTCGAGGACTCATCCACTACCAGACAGAGTTTTGGAGGGATCCCCATTTCCGGGGGCATAAAATTGCCAAGAGTGCGGGATGATGACGGCTTTGGGAGGGCGTGTTCTTTCTTCTTGCGCCGCCGCTTGCTCTTCTGGGAAGAGGTAGGCTGGGAAAACAATGCCGAGGTAGAGCTCACAGATTTTGAGGGCTCTTTCTGATTTAAGCGGTCATGGATGATGCCATGGGCGTGGGCGACCGACTTACATGACATTCGGTCATTATACATTCGGGACCCACGGTTGGAAACCTGCTGCCACTCATCCTCATTGCCACTACTACCATTTGATCTCACGAAGACATATGCCACTTACGCCGAGGCTGGGCCCAATCTAACTACATTTTTTTCAATCTGGTCTTGGAGCCAGTCCTTGAACACATAACATCATTAGATGGTGTGCCCCAGGGTCCGGTGATAAGGGAAGTAGTTAGGGTGATTAGTGAGATGCACCTCTTATGGATTCTGGCACTTAGGCAGCCCCACAATCCTCTACTCCAAGGCACTATAGAAATAACTGGGGACCTTGGCCTCGTCAATCGAGTAAGTCTGATTCCTTATTTTCGGGAAAGGGGGATCTTGGATGATGGCCCTGACCAGGGGCCGAAGGAGCATGCCGAGGAGGCGGAGCCTGATTATCTCGCCTAGGTGGGGGCGGTGAGTTACGCAGAGGCGCCTGCCGATTTTGAGGTCGTCGCTGTTGGGCCATAGGCTGTGCCCGTGGGGGTGGACCCCTATGGGGCTATGGATCTAGACTTACTGGTAGCTACTCTATCTACCTAGGGGCCTTTATCTGGGCCACAGCAGCGAGATCGGCTCTGGCGGCTCTCCTTGTAGGGATTACAGGAGGTAGTGGACGTGCCTGACTGGCCTGTTGTAGGGCTTCTTCGAGGCGCTGAGCCTTGTCTAAGAAATCCCAGAACCCTCTGGGGTAATTCTGAGTGATTAGAGAAGGAACCATCTCTGCCTTGACATTCCCTACGCATATTGTTATTAATTTCTCCTGAGTTAGTGGCATGTCAAGGGAGTACGTGAGCCCCTTCCACTGGGCGACGAAGTCCATGACTCGCTCATCGGGAATTTTTTTGCACCTAAAGGGGTCTGCGATGTTCATCTTCCGTGCTGTGGAACTAAACTGGTAGAGGAATTTCCTACGAAGGCCCTCCCAGCTAGTCACAGATCCGACAGGAAGCTGGTTGTACTAGACGAACGCTGCTCCTTCTAGTGTCTGAACAAAGCAACGGAGCTTGGCGGCCTCCTGCTGCGCCGGAGTCCCTAACATAGGCCTGCACCTCGAGTTGAAGTGGTCCAGGTGCTGTGGTGGGTATCTGGTCCCGTTAAAGGGGGAAAAAGTGGGGTTCCCAAATCCCGGTGGGGCCGACATGTCATCCACCCATGCTGGGTATGGCTTGCTGTCCGGTATGATTGCCACCTGTCAAGTTTCCAGAGACTCTAAGTGGGCGATGAGTGCCTCCATCAGATTGTCTGGTCCAGGATTCCTGTCCTGATGGGGATCCCGAACCACAAGTGCATTTTCGGGCTCTTCAATACGGTATTCAAGCTCAGCGGCCCGCGGAGCGGCTTGCAAAGCGAATTTTGGGTCAGCGGGAGGAAAATGAGCGGGGTCCCTTGGGTGATCACACCACTCAGGTGGGTTCGGAAAAGTGTATCACGCCCTCTTACAATGATCCCCGACCTCTCCTATGTCGGTGAACACAACATGATCGTGGTTGCCCGGGAGAATCTCATCGAGGGGTAGTTGTTCCTACCCCTGCTGTCCCAGCCTAGGATCACCGTAGTCAGGCCACCGCTCTGCAATCCGTTCGGCCAAGAGCTCATCAACAAGCCTCTTCTGCTCAGCAATCTGTTGGCGCAATGTGGCCTTCTCAGGATCTTCCTCTTCCTTTTGCACTGAGGCAGATGAGTCGGTATGCCTGACAGCTCCGACCTGCTCTTTGACCTTGTCGATGTTTCAGCTCAGTGTTAAGGCTTCAGTGGGTGTGGGGAGACATAGGAGGCTCCTCGGTGGGCAAGTAATTCTCCCAGATGGGTCCAGTAGTAGCTTGTCCTCAGGGGGTGAGTCCCCATAGAGAATTTTCACACCGTTTCCCTCTCCTGAAAGGTCGGCCATGTTAACCGCCACTGCCCTTGGCGACATTCCCTCAGAGCTGCCCAGTGATTCGGGCTGTCGGCGAATCGTACCAAAAAGAAGGGCAGCGTACTGCCCCCATCCACGGACGTGCACGTGGGGGGTGTCCTCCTCGATAACCTTGCAGAGTATTTGAAAACTCTGGATGCATTGTTGCTGGAGGGCCATGTGGTGGCTGAGTGACTCGGGGTGCCGAACAGCAGGGAGCACGGCCAGGTTGACCCGATGACACTGCTCACCGATATCTTTGAGATTTTCTTGACTCCTAGGATAAGGCACTCGCTGATGGTGAAGACGGGAGTAAGTCACCCAGAGAGTCTGGCGGAAACATTCAAACTCTCCCGCAGTGAGCGATTCTGGAATATCAAAATCTGATACTACGACTGGCCAAAACTTCTCAGGGAAGTGGCCTGCTATGTGGACGGTCCAGATGCTCCATGACTCTGGTTCAGGATCTGGCCCTTGCTACCCCTACACATCATCTGATAATGGCCGGGGAACTAGCAGTTGTGTGGAAGCAGGCCGTCGGGCCGGTGGGCGGGCCGACGAATAATACGGCGAGCAGGCCGATTGGCCGCCGAATCCTAAGTCATCCTCCAGGGGTTGCAGTGTCCAGGATACCATGTCACGATAAGATGGGCTGGTGAACAGGCCTCCTATCACAGAATCGGTGCTTTCCGAGGGTGTGTCATTTTGCAACTCTTCCATCGGTTTCCAGAAAAGTTCTCCACCCTCTCTGACCGAGGTGGATGGTGCTTCCGGAGAGGCCAAAGGTAACTGCAATATTGATTCCTAGGGGTACTCCAAGTCCTCGTCCTCCTGGATATACCTTCGGAGGGAGGAGGGAATCATGCGGATCTCGCATTCGGGGAGTACGAGGATGACGCGCCGCATCCCCATCCCTGCCCATGACCCAAAGGGTTGGGGGGAAGGTTCCATCGCTGAGTCGTACTCCGCCTCGAAGTCCGAGAAACAGGCTGGCTTGATTTCCATCCAGACTTCCTTGACATTCCTCCTACGGCGATGACATCCCACCTTCCTACCCCTGGGTGGCTCCTCAGGGCAAGGATGATTTCGGTCAAGGAGTCCCCTGGCCGAAATAGTGCTGGGGCAGAGAGGACTGAAGGCCGGGGTGCGAGAATCACTAGGATAGATGTCGAAAGGGACATGGGGAGGACCTCCATGTAGGTGAACGACCAGATATGCAACGGCTCCATACTCACGGCCAGCGGTAGGGGAAGTGACCACATACCCAGTGTAGTGAGTGCTGAAAAAAGCCATAATCGGAGCGTTTCTGTCACGGAGAAGCCTTCAGCTTTCTAGATTGGCGGCACATAGTTGGTCTTAATAGTGGATGGCACTACCGCGGATTGTTCCACTGTGGCCATTGCCCGTGCCTGCGACCGGGAGATTTGACCCAAACTTCCTACAGGGCTGTCGGGGCCTCGATCCGAGTCGGGCATGTGACTGCCCCTGCTCAACATGTGTGGGGGTCTGGTAACAGGAGTTAGAAGTGGCTTGGGCCACAGTGGTGGCTGATGTTGGTTCCCCAAGTTGGTCATTCTCTTCCGCTCACATCAGATGCTAGCATTGGGTTAGGTGGTTTGGAGTCGATGGTGCAGGCATGAAGAATTCCTGCTCCTCAGCCCGAGGAGTCAGGCGGCGGCGTCGACACAGCCTGGCGGGGGCTCTTGCCGTGAACCCTTGAAGCGGGTCCCCGATCGGGAAAACCCAGATATCTCCCAACTCATTAGCATAGGGAAGGGAGGTTTCAAGGCACTCCGGGGATAGGCTCCCGAAATGGTTGAACGTCGGAGTCGGGAGCGGTGGCTCCCGACGTGGCCCCCGGGGGCGGCGACGGTGGTGAGGTGCAGCTGCCTCTAGATCCAGACGGGCCATGTCACTAGTGGGGATGAACCCTTCCTCCTCGTACCTACGAACCTGGTCATTGATCACCCTTCGTTGGACGATCATTGATGGGGAGAGGGGGTGTGAGCACCTGACAGTTACGGCGGTCGGAGTCGGAGCAGTTGTGGAAAAGGCAGGAATGTGTGGAGTGGCCACATCGGTACTTCCCCTACCCCTATGCCGGTAGGCAGGTGGCGATCAAGCTCCGGATGCAGTGATCTAATTCCTAGAAGTAGGGAGATGAACTCATTAGTGATAATAGGAAATGAAATCGACAACCAATATCCCAATGTCATTCCGTCTTCCATGGTCAGCAAGAGGGATCCACACTGACGAAATCATAGAACAGAATGCTCAATTTCCTGACTGCCTCAACCCCTGGTGGGTCTCACGTCCCGGTGGTAAGTGACCGCACCTGGTAACATGCTAATCTTCCGACACCCAGAACACTACCAGTATCTGTATTGAGGACAAGAGCTTCATGTCGGGTTTACCATTTTTTGTTTCTGAAACTTTTCGCCGGGGCGCGTGCACATCCGTCACGCAAGGATAGGACGCGCGGCATCGTTTCCCCACATTCCCGCTTACCAAAGGCGGGTGACATCCGTTCCTTGTTCAGGGACGTATGCTCCTTGATCGAAACTGGGATGATGGGATGTCGGTTCTTCCTTCTGTGGATTCCTCCTCGGAGTTAATCACCTAGTCCGGGTCTCCCTCATTGATTTAAGATGGGTTTGTGAAGCTCGTTCCTTGTGCCATATCTGCATGGACACCAGTTAATTACACTGCTTCCGTCGAGACGCTCCAAGGGGTCTGGTCGGGGTAGCAACCTTCAGTGAGGAGAATGGTCATGCTGGGATGTCGTTGGCGTGCCTTGACACTGGGGATTGGCATTTCCATCTTATGTCCCTTATTATAGGGATTCTCAAGGGCACAGAAGCTCGAGTAATCCCACATCGAACGTGGGGAATTGTGTGCCATCTTTGGTTTTCCTCAGCTTCTCATGTTTAACACGGGGTATGCCGCGAGTTTAACATCTTGCAGAGACAGATCAAACTGATCAGAACACTGAGAGTGGATCAGATTGATGGACCCCTAGGTGGAACACCGATATTGGGGCCAACACATGGGTGGATTCCCTGATACTATAGAGTGGAATGAGGTGGCCTGATCCCACCAGGATGTGGAATCCCGGGTAGGAATCAGGATGGGTGATGGAGTGAAGAGGGGCTTGAACCTTATTGAGGCTTCCTACGTATCCCCACGATAGTGAATCAATGTCTGCATAGTTCGGTGATACGGTGGGACAGCTGGAGTGGCGACTCGTGAGAATGAACACATGGATTGGAGCCTGGAAGAAGTAAGACCTTCGGGATTAGGCATGAGCTTCCCGAGGCTCGTCGGCTCGAGGGAGAGGTCAGGATGAGACGTTGGTGTTGGATATGGGGGTTACGCTCTGAGGCATCCCATGATCGTGGACATGGGGATTACACTCTGGGGCGGCCCATAATGGTGGTTGAGAACCGATGGGGAGGGGTCGGAACAATTGAGTGATGGTCTTGAACCTTGTGGATGCTTCCTACGTACCATGCATTAGCACGGATAAAAGTCCATGTAGTTCAGGGAATACAATTTAACGTCATATGGGAGGAAGGCATACAGTTTAACATCATGCGGGACGAAGGCATATAGTTTAACGTCATGCGAGACGAAGGAATAGAGTTTAACATCATGCGAGACGAAGGCATACAGTTTAACGTCATGCGGGATGAAGGCATACAGTTTAACGTCATGCGGGATGAAGGCATACAGTTTAACGTCATGATCGATGAAGGAATACAATTTAACGTCATGCGGGACGAAGACATGTGGCTTACACTCTTAGGCGGCCCATGGTATTGGCGAACCGACACGAAAGAGGGGTCAGAACGACTAGGTAATGGGATTGAACCTCGTGGAGGCTTCCTACGTACCATGCATTAGCACGGATCAAAGTCCACGTAGTTCGCTGGTATGAGGATTACGCTCTGAGGCGGCCCATTAGAGGATTTCATGGTCGATGCTCGCTCTAATCCCATGTGAGTCATGCTCGGTGTGAGAAACAAGAGGCATCAGGGACCAGAAATGGTGCGTCCGTGAGAAGTGGAAAGGGGCTTACGCGTTGAGTTTCCCAAAGAGGAAACCGGGGCTTACGCGTGGTTAGCAGCCCTTAGTGTTGGGGATTACTCTAGGATGGAGGCCCGTGGTGCGACAAAGCATAGAGGGAGAGGGATTTGGGACCGAACAAAGGAGATGCCTCGTTCCCTATCATGCCCTACATTGTCTTTGGCAGTGGGGAAGTACGGAGGTGCATCGGTGAAACCTTCCGCCAGAGGGTCTATGGGCTTACGCTCTGAGGTAGCCCTTCCCCCGTGGACAAACGCCAGTCCAAAAGTAGGATCTCATTCCATGTGAGGAAGAGTATGTTCCCATGGAGATGAGAGGTGTAAAGAATGTCCAAGCCAGGGTGACCATTCGTGCGAGGCATGGGGTCAGACCATAGTTTAACGTCATGTGTTGAGGACGAGGTGCTCAGCAGTTTAACGTCCTGCAGCTCGGACGAGGTAAGTTTGCTCTAAACCCCTAGGGCTTACATGCCCAATTCCCTCTCCCCCATGAGGAAGGGAAGGCATCCGCAAGGCTGTAGTGAAGGAGAGCCGTAGGGCGAACCATAGAGGGGTCCACGTTAGCGTGGCTATGCGAAGAAGCAATAGCTGTTAGCGTGCCTATGCGAAGAAGCATAAGGCAAAGAAACACAACGGGAAACACCGCCCAAGGGACATTGAGGTTACTTCGTACGAGCCTGGAAGGATGTATAGGAAAACAATGCATGGTGTGCATGCCTGGTATAGAAGACACCGGGCGCCTATGTAGGGAGGCACCCGGGGGGTGCAAAGGTGAGATGTCCTGGGTTTTGCGTGCAAAGATAAGGTTTGCGCGCAAAGGGCTTGGATTGAGCGTGAGGGAACTGGATGATCCCTAAGGTATTGCAAAACCTAACGAAAGGGTTGTGCGCAATTTGGAAGGGATTGCACGCAATTGTAGGGGATTACACGCAAGGGAAAAGGATTGAGTGCAAAGGAAGAACCCAGAGGAGTTTGTAAAATTCACTTAAGCCAGTGGGATTGCGCGTAAAGGCGAACCCCGGGGCAAGGTTTCGTGAAAAGGTGGATTACCTGGAAGACATCTTGCGTGTGCGGAAAGCTGAATTGTGCACACGGGAGCCGGTCTAAATTCCTCAATCCCGAAACGGTTTGGGTCGCCTTCGATTTATAGGCACCCGCCATCGCGGAATCAGGGTGGCGCGTGAAATCTTCTGTGCCAAGGCTTGTCGGCGCGACATGCCTCACCGCGCGGAACTGGGCGTGCAAAATTGCACGCCATCCCGGTGTTTTTACCCGAATCCCGGACTCCCTTCTCGCGGACAACATTTTCTCGCGCAAGACCTTCTGAATTTCGCGCACCACTTCCGGGCCATCTGGACCGTGCCTCCGAGTCCGAATATGACTTTGCTTCATCATTTCGAAACTTCCTCTAGGAGTTCCAGACTTTTTCGGCGTCTACAAAGTTGTTTAATGTTCAACCCATTTAATAGTTTAATTTACATGTGTTGCTTCTTATATAAAATGTTTAATTAAATCATTCAAATTAAAGTGGTATATTGAGAAATTTGAACCCTATTATTATGTTAAAAGGCCTTGAAGGGGTCAGGTGACTATTACACCTTATGCCTTGGGTAAACCATGGATTAAAATTACAATGCCATAGACCGACATAAAGAGGGTATTATTATGTTAAGCCATGACCGATCTACATATGTATTGGTTGGGATCGTTGAGGCTATATTTAAATGTAGATAAAACCATGGATCCATTGAATAATGCCATGGAGGAGCTCTATTTGCATTTTTTATGTGTCACAAGTTGACTTTTACTTAAACCACGCGTGGTGTGATGTCGGGTTCATGAGATGTTTGTCGAAATGGGATCATAGGATATTGAAATAATTTCACCTGGAGTTATACTTGAATTCGAACAGAAAAATTTACAGTATTGGATTAGGTTATAAATTGAATATATAAATGAATTTTCTTATGACATGTTTTCCAATCAATGCTAAAACATTTATTTGGTATTAACTATTGTTTGTTTAGATGGTCTTCTAAGACATCTTTTGTGATTAGTATTATACTGGGGGTGTTGGGCTTATGTTAGACAATGAGATATATGTAATTCAATGTAATTGAATTATTAATGAAAATATAATGAATGTAAACAGAAACCGATGATTCTATAACTGTTTACTTTTGAGTACCTACAACCATCTCCTTTCATTACAGTATAATGACAATTATATATATTCACAGACTGATGGGCACAATCATTGGGTGGTTTACTACTAGGATTTAGTCTCACACCCTTTTGGGTCAGGTTTTTGGGCCAAACAGATTATATGGATTTAGGTTTTGATAAGGGATATATCCCTTCTATACGTACTTGATATGTCGTTTAGGTGAAAGAGAGCACGGGAACAAGACAAGGCTTGTGATGATTCTGAGATTATTTTTTTTCCTTTTATACTATTGGTACTTGTAACTAATATTATTTCAATGTAACCTATTTTAGAGTTTTTCCTTGAACAAGTAACATAAAGTATTTTCTTTTGTACGATATGGCACCCTGTTATTTATATCATATGTCTTCCACATTTTACTATATTGAATATTATTACTAGTTCCATTATTTTTTAATATTTTTTTTGTTGTGTTACACTCTACTAATGAGGGATTAGACTCATACTATCACCCCTAGGTTCTCGCTACTAGTTATAAGCCTCTATAATTTGAGGAGATGTGCTTGATGCCATGTGGCCAACCAGGTATAGAGCACCATTGAGTGGCATCTAGCTCCGGGACATTATAGTTATAACCATTTTATCCATTATCATCATCACAAACTTTTACCATGTTGACTATATGTTATGAAAAAATAAATTTATTTTTTAAAAAATAAATATAATTATGACTAAAAATATGGAATCATTTTTCTATTATTTTTCCACAAAGTGGTAAAAATAATTTTAAAACATGTACATGTAACATAATGAGAAACAACTTGTAGAAAAAATTTATTTTACACATAATAATGATTTTATACCAAAACAATGTATAATGTTGTTTTCCATGGAAGTAATTGGATTTTTATTAAATCATTGTATACTTATTTTTCATTCAATCCAAAATATAACCAAAAGGAATCATATTAACACATTATTAAAATAAAAGAAACAAATATAGTTTTTATTTGAATACAAAAATTCCATAGATTTCCTTATTCTGAAAAATTGACTTATAACATCAACATTAAAATTTTTAGTTCATTATATTTATTATTAAAATTATATATATATATATATTAAAATAATAAAACATTCATTTCCTTCAATGATAATTACAATTTTATAAAATATATAGTATTTTTAAAATCTGTATTTTTCACTAATCACCCAAAAATAAACTATTGAAAAAATAAAAACATTTAATTAGGATTTTTTATATAATGATTTCAAAAAATAATTATTTTTTACAAATTTAAAATTTTAAAATTACAATTTTTAATATTAAAATAAATATCAATAATAAATAAAGGAAAACTAAATTTAAAGAATAATTTTCATCTAAAATAATAATAATTCTTTATTTTATTCTCTATAAATTTCTTATTAATTGATTGTTAATATATTAGTCTACAAATTTAATTATTATAAAAAATCATTATAATATTTTAAAATAGTTCAAATTAATTTTTTAAGATAAAAATACATCTGAACACAATTTAAACAGTTTTCTAAAACACATTTCTTTTTTACATTAGATTTAATTTATCATTATTATTATCCATTTTATTATTATTGTATGAATATTCATTATATTATTATACTTGTATAAAAAATATTTTTTATTATAATCTAAACTATAAATCAGAGAAATTTCATTTTTAATGAATCCTATATCATACACAAATTACATAAACAATACATTAATTTTTTTCCATGAAATGTTTGACTAGTATTCTTAATCGTTTCTTAATAATTTAATTGATTTAGATATTTTATTTTATTTTTAAATTCAATATTATCAATAATTTATATTTATATAACTCATAAATTGTGATAAATTTAATAAAAAATCATAATTTATTCAAATATTATAAAAATACATCCTTAAAATAGATTTTATTTTATTAATTGAGTTTGAAATCTATTATTTCACAAAGTTATTTACATATCAATATAATTTGACTTTATAGTATTTTATATTAATTTTATTATGAGTAAATCATTATTCAATTGACTTTAGTGCATTATTCATTAGAACTATCAAGGGCATCAAATATTTTTAAAAAAAATTCTAAAATACCAGTGTGTTATATTGTCCCATCATTAAAGAACTTGTTTCAACTAAATTATATCTTATTTTCAATAAAAAATGTTTTTGAAAAAATTATATAAATTTCTAGTGGTGTAAGAGGACAATGAAAACCATTAATTTAAAGTGATCCCAAATTATTGGACATTGAAATGAGTTAAAGATCTGAAATGTGGAGTTATAGGTAAATATTGATAAATGGTGTGAAATATCATTTATAAATTTAGAACGGTTTTAAAGAATCGTCCTGGGTAAAGTTTCTTTTTAAAATAAATTTTATTGTATATGTATATTCTAGTAAACTTATCATTTCATAAATATTTCATAAAACATGAATTTCTCATTATTAGAATTATAATTGTGAATGAGTTTTAAAATGTGTACCATGAAATATGAGTGATATTTTCCATATAAAACATAATATATTTATCTTCCTTTTAATTTATTCTAAGGATTCAATTTACTAAGAATATATATATATATATAATGAGAAAATAAACTTACATTCATTCTTTCCATTCCATAAGAAAAATTTTATCCTTTGGGTTTGTTTCGAATAATTTTTCTTTTATGGTTTATCTAATATTATAAATTATGAATAACCATAATTATTTTTTAATATTTAAGGTACCAGAATTAAAAATTAATGAGTCATAAGATCCACAAATGGGTTAAAATATATTCATCCTATATTTAGACATACAATGTAAACAATATTAATATAATGACATGATAATAACCAAATAAATATGAATAAACCCTCATATGAAAAAATCATAAATTTTTATTTAAAACCACAAAAAAACACATAACAATCTACATAGTACATGCTATAAAAAAATAAACCTAAAACTCTTCAAAACACGCTTCACCAAATTTGAAACAAAATTTTTAGAACGATTTGATTAATTATTCATCCAAAACAACATTATATATATATTTAAGCTACATGAATAACTCATCATGTAACATACCAGAATTGTTTATTCCATATTCAAAATTTCATCAAATTATAGTAATCTTTTAAATAAATAAACACAATGCATATAAATCCACAAAAAACATATATGTTTCTAAAATATAACCATATTTTTAATCATAATTTAATAAAAACCAAACTGACATAAAATTTTATAATAACTAAATATTTATCTATTACATTGATTCTTATAATGTTTCCAAATATATAGTGATATTTATCCAAAATAAATTTAACCATCCATTTAGAAAATAACTTTTTTTTAATCCCAGGGTAATATATAAAATAAAACATATGTTTATAAAAATATTATATCCCTTTATCCCTAGTATCCATAATTACCACATCTTCAATGTGTATATTAAACCAAAATATTATGTTTTCCTTACATATATTATGCCAAAATAACAATATTCTACCCAAATTAACATTATAGAAAATAATATAAAAAACTTATGGTTTATATTTACCCAAATTATTTTTTAAATCCGAAAAAACATATCCTAAATATTCATTAATCACATTAAAATAAAATCACTTAATTCACTAACAATGGTATGAAACCCTTGGATATTATGATCATACTTCTACATATAAATTTTTATATAAAGAACCTGAACATAAAAACTCTTGAGACCCTATATGTTGACACATTAATCATTCAAAATTCTTAATAAACCATTACCCAATATTACTATTCTTATTAATTTATAGTTCCTTATAAATATAATATATACATAACTTTTTAAGATTCAATAGTATAAATTTAATCATGTTACCTACTTTAAACACAATAAAATAGATTAAATTAATTAATAACATTTATGTGTTATTTGTTACTTCTTCAACATTAATATATGACCTTTATAATTTTTTTAAAAATGATCTGGTCAATACCCTTCATTATTTTAACTTTTAAAACATTGAGTTTTGCAATCCCCTAACTATACACATTTAAAAAATTCAAATGATTACTTATAAATAAAATTATTCTCATCCATCGTGTTAAATGAATTCTGATATTTTCCATTTAATTTTATTGTATTATTCTTGCCGTGATCACGTATTAAACATCTTCATATTTTATTTACAAATTTCCATTGGCGATTCTTCTATATTTTTTGAAAAATATAACATTGAATCTTTTTTTATTCAAGATCATTATGACATGAAAATCCACAAAAATATATTTTTCTATTATATTTTTCATAAAAGGCTCAGTAAGGGTAATGATATTAATCCTAACTCATGATATGCGGTGTGGATAATAATAGTACTTTTTAATCCATCTCTTTTCGCTTCCAGTTACTTTTTTAGAAAACCACTACATTTTCCTTCAGATGCTTTGTTAAATTGGTTCCTTCTTCTTTTAACCATTACTAAATAAATGTTCAGTGTTACTATATCAAATAAAACCATAATGAAACACATTTTTAGGATAATAAAAAAATTAAGATATCCTTAATCATGTCATCTTCTATTGAACACTTTTAATTCTCCTACAAGATAACAACAATTTATCATAATATATTGTTCTTTATGGGTATATAAGATGTTTATATTATAATAGTAAACCATCATTTTAACCCCTTTGTATTTATCATAAAACAAAATACTATAATATAATGTTATATTATAACTTTCTTTGATACCAACTATAACTATTTGGAGTCATACACCCATATCTAGTACTAAAAATATACAATTTGAATATTGTATTGATTGAAATAGTGACATATCATAAAATAATCAACCCATAATTACATGGTTTATTAAAAGGGTTGGTAATTATTAAATTTCAATTATATTTTAGATTAAGAGTTTTATGTAATTAGAAAAACCATTAAAAAAAGTGGATTCTTTCAATAGTTTATATATTTTCCAAAATCAATATAGGTTATTCTTTTGAGACTCTTATTTCATTGATGATGAATTTTCTATATTCAAGATTAATAACCCCTAACCTTAATATACTTCGTATATTTTCTTATCCCATATGAATAATATTTTAAAATTTCATCTCCGAAAAAAATTGTAAACTATATAAAAATAACCGAAAATTGTAAATCACATTTTGAAAAAAAATCTATAGTAGATTTTTTATTTTTATTAAATAAAAAATGGGGTTAAAATAATAATTTACTCTCCCATGAAAATAAATTTACTTCCCATATTTTTTCATAATATATTTCGAATCATGTTTAAAGGAAAAAATTATTATTCATTATGGTTTAATAAAACACATGTAAAAGTTTCCATAAAAACAAAAAATTAACCTTTAGTTGAACATAAACATTTATTTTATTCGGAAGATAATTTTATTTAGTTATGAAATTAAAAGATCCCTTAAAAAACCTTTGTTGATAATATGAATCCTATAGGTATGCGGAAAACCCCTCTTTATATGACTCTTATAATAACCTTTAAAAGGGGATAACCTTCATGGTTACCTCCGTTATGTATCCTCCTGAAGAACATATCATTACACAATGCATACGATTTTTATATCTCAAGATCACTAATCATAATTAGTAATATATAATAACCATTAAAATAATTAAATACATACAATCATGCATCTTCATCTTAAACCCATCAAAATATAATTTCAACATGTATAAAATAATGTTTTGAGTTATTTCTTTTAATGTAAATAAAATACACTTCTTTTGAAAAAAATATAAAAATAAATATTCTTTAAACAATGAAAATATGATTTTACATGAAAATATATGATTAATGTTAAAGGGATATTGATAATGAAATGTTATCATGAAGTCAAGAAAATCTATTCATGAAGTATTTGTTAAAAAAAATTATTCGGGACAATGTTTAAAAGAGTCAAAAGCGACCCATATAAAAAAATTTAAAATGATTCCTTGTGAAAAATTATGAATAAATTTAAAAGTATTTGAAAATTAATTCTCAAAAAAATATAAGAATAAATAAGAACATTCTTGATACATTTCATAGAACATGGAAATAGAAGTTAGTGGTTTTGAATGGATAACTTCAGAAAGGCGTCAATCAATTCCACTAACCGAGTACCAAGTCCTTTCATAACTTCCCTAACTCATGAATAATAGTGATTATATTAATGATTTAATTGATTATGCAATTTTTTCCCGTTTTATTTGTTATCATTATTACTTTTTTTTATTTGTTAACATTTTTTTAGTTTCTAAATCAGTTGTGTTATCAACGAATATTTTGATGTAATTTAGTCTCTGACCATAAAAATAACATAAATATACTAATCATGGTCAAAAGTGAAATTATTACATCATAAACATAATAATAAACATGTTTTAGTTGTCATGTGTTTACACTAAATATAAGGCCCCAGCCTTAAACCTTACTTAATCTTGAGTTATTACAAGATTACACGTTGAGGATCTTTTCGGGTTTAGAGTTTTAGAGAATTAGATCATAAAACTTGCATTACATTCCACATATAAACAAAGTGGTTACATAAAGATAGTATTCTTCATTCCCATCAATGGAAACACATTTAAAATAAAACATGGATTATTTCTTGACACATCCTTGACTCTATCATCTTATCATGTACCTTTCCCTTGACCTGTGAAAAACATTTCAAAAACTTGGGATGAGCGTAAAAACTCAGTATGGGTTATAAAAAAACATGGAAAGGGAACATGAGTTCATATATACATAAGAATGAAATCATACTTTACCCATAAAACATAGGCACTTTAACATACCTCATAAAATCATGAATAAATCAGATAAATCATAATACGTAAAGGTAACTTGAGGCATTCATAACATTCTTACGTAGGGAGTAACCCTCTTGGTTACGTTTGGAATACCCATCACAGTATATTCCCTAAAATCTCTTCGGAGAAACCTTAACGTTTCACTCCTTCGCGTTACCCAATGCATTGGAGAGCTATAACGGGCTCACCCGCCCTTAGTTTATCACGGAACCACCCGTCTTCATAATAATGCCCAAGAACCATAACATAATCATATCACATAAAACATGCATAAAGGAAACATAACATTTCCACATTTCAATCACGAGATATCAATACAACAATTTGATATAATAAAAACATTATGAAAACCATTTTCAATACCAAAGTAAAACATGGTATTTATTTTTCTTTTAAAAAAAAAAGGTATGGCTTGTAGAGGAAGCCAAAACTCAAATAACGGTTACGACGGCGGAGAAGTCGTTGTCGCCGCATACATACGACAAAAACATTCCCTTTTGTCGTTTAGTAAACGCTTCGTATAAAAAAGATTCCTTTTGAGTAAACGTAAAAGTCAAAGGGGTTTATACACCGTATAAAAGAAAGTTGTGTATAAAATAAAATATGCCTCAACGAAAGGAGATTGAGACGAAGTCCCATACCTCGTATCCGACTTGACCCGACCGTTCTTTAAACTCCTGAATAATAAACTTGAGTTAATCTCTACTTGCTTATGAATCTTTTTCAAGTTCATTATTCCTTTTATACCATGTTATGAACATCATGTAATCATTTAAGTTAATAATGTTCATTTTGTCGGTATTTGGTTCTTAAGTCAAAAATAGACTTCTTACACTTACATGTTGTTAATTTGGTCAATGTTTCATTATATCCAGAATGGTATTCATGATGTAGATATCATATATTTCATATATATCCAGTACATACATGTATTTAAAATATTACATAATCATTTAGAGGTAAGAAATGAAATGCACCGTTCATGGAGACGGTAAGCCGTACGTACGCATGAACGTTACTTTCATTTCTTTGTCATATTAACGGAATTAAAACTAAATGAGACTTATGTATATTTTAATTCCAGAATTATATTCATCATTTAGATATATCATTAATTTTATATATCCATTATATACATGTACTTTTAATAGTACATTACATTTGGGGATAAGAAATGAAATGCACCGTTCATGGAGACGGTAGTCCGTACGTACGCATGAACGCTACTTTCATTTCTATCTCATACTTTCTGGAATGGAATCATAATGATATAAAAGTATATTATAATTCCAGTATAACAACATATATAATATCATTAACTTTATCCTTTACACAACCCACATATGGTATTAACGAATCAAATCACTTTTAGGGGGCGGTAGTCCGCACTTCCTAAAATGAAGATATCGTGTTTTACCCATAATGGAAACCATAAAGGTATGCCCAAAATGAAAAAAAAACAGAAGCTTAAGGAAAACATAAACATATAATATATCATATATAAAAATAGTGACATCATAATGGCCACCTTTGAAGGTGTTAAATGAGTATTGAACAATCATCGTTTCGGGAGGCAGAATTTCGCCATCCACGGAAACCGTATGTTCTTTAACCATTTGATGTAGTTGTGTGAGAGTGTAGCTCAAATATATCTTATAACAACATCCTAGTATATTGAAGATACTGGTGTTGTTACAAAAGAAGTAAATAAAAAGATTTTAGGGGGTCGGAGAAGCAAAATAAAACAAATGAACATGAGAGAATGAATTACCTTAAAAAAGTGTAACTCCTTTTGAGTTGAGCCTAAAGGCTTCCTTTGAAAGGATTCTGCCCAAAGGGATTCCTCTAGGATGAGGAGAGGGATGTGGAGAGAGCAAATGGGCAGGGGTTGGCCGAGCCAATGGCTTGAAGAGTGTGTGAAATGAGGTAGAGGTGGGGGCCTTTTATAAGGGGAGAGGAGGGGCACTTTTGGAAAGTAAAGAAATATTAATTTATTTGAAAATGTGTTTCGGTTCTAAAAGGTCCCACATTGATAGAATTCGTGGATAAGGTGATAAGTATTCGAAATCCACTCATCCAATTGGTTTTGGCCATGTGTAGGTTTTAGATTTTACATTATCTTTCCATTTTATTTTAATCGTTAAATAATGATGTCATCACTGCATCATTATTATGTCGTAAATAATTTAATTTATTTAATGTCTAAAAATTATAAAAAAAATACTATGATATAGGAAATCTTTTTAGCTTTCCAATGACTATTTATAATAAAAATTTGGGCTTGTATAACCCCACTTAAAAATTGTTTTCGCAAAACATATTATGTTTGTGTCATTTTCACTTTAACATTAAATAAAAAGTAATTCATGTCATTTCCCAACAAAAGTGGATCCATGGGGTCCCCAAGTTGACACATGGCTTGTCTTGGTCGGCCATGACACAACCAATAAGGTTGGGACATGTGTCTAGGTCATTTTATATTATTAAAGCATTATTTATTCCTTAAACTACACTAATTACCACTAATCGCGATTAAAAACTTAATAAGTTACTATTCACCAAAAAATTATTTTAATCTCATTGAACCACATTTTACTTCTTAATGACAACCATGTATGTCGGATTTTCAAAATTCAATACACATTAGTGGTAAAATTTCATTTAACTGAAAAATCAGTTTGCTTGATTACCACTTAGTGGTTTCACTATTCATCAAAAATTGAAGTTTTTCAGAAAATTACCAAAAATTCACTCTAAGCTATATTTGATATTCCGAATTCAAAAATGAAGTCTATTTTACAAAATTCAAATCATATAAGTCACATTAATTAATTCAATAATTAATTCCCGCTGCCAGAGCAAATAGCGTGTTTTTACAAAACAATAAGTATCAAAAGATTGACACCAGTTTAAGTCTAATTTCAAAGTGAAATTGATTCCAATGACCACCATTAGATAAAATGGTAAAAATATATTCTAATTTCACTTTAAAACCAATTAAAAAGATAATCTAATCATATAAATAAATTAGATCAAAAAGAGGTTTTGAATTAAAATGCAACATTTTACACTATTCATAAAAAAAATGAACTTTATCAGAAAGGTACCACAAATTTACACAAAGTAAATTTTGATGTCCCGATTCTAAAGAAGAGTTATATTTGGTCCAATAGAAAGTATAAGAGTGATCAAAACTATATTTAATGACGGTTCACCATTAAAAGGTGATAAGTGAACCTTTAGTGAAAATTAGAGTATAAAAGCCTAAAATTGAACTCTTTCCGTATTTTAAGCCTTTATCTTTTATTGGGTAAATGTATAAACATTTAAAAACATATCTATTCATATTTTAGTTATTTCTATTCATTCCTGCCAGTACAACAGCTACTTGTTAACTAACATAATATTATTATATTACTAGTGTGCTACGTAAGTTTCAAAGAAACTCATCGTTGCGTATCGGGTACGCTATCAAACATAGCAACCCCTTTTAATTAAAATTCATATTTAATTCTCTAATATTAATAAATATGAAAATTATTTATTCTTTAATTACCTGGGATGTTACATCCTTCCCCCCTTTTGGGAATTGCGTCCTCGCAATTTTATTCACTTATCAAAATAAGTGGGGGTATTTATCCCTCATAGAATTTTCAGATTCCCATGTTGCCTCTTCAATCATGTGGTTTTTCCAAAAAACCTTTACCTGATGAATCACCTTATTCCGTAACACTTGCTCCCTGTGGTCAAGAATCTGGACCGGTTGTTCCTCATAAGATAGGTTCTCTTCCAGCTGAACTACCTCTGGACTCAAAACATGAGATGGATCTGGCATATACTTTCTCAACATCGAAACGTGAAAAACATTGTGTACCTGAGATAAACTCGGAGGTAAAGCCACTCGGTATGCAACTGATCCAACTCTCTCTAGAACTTCGTATGGTCCAATGAACCTTGGACTCAACTTTCCTTTCTTACCAAATCTCATCACACTTTTCCAAGGAGAAACCTTGAGAAAAACATGATCACCTACCTCGAAAGATAGATCCTTCCTCCGGTTATCCGCATAACTCTTCTGCCTGCTCTGAGCTGTTCTCATGTGTTTCTGAATCAGCTGAACTTTTTCTGCCATCTATTCTACCAATTCGGGTCCCATCAACTTTCTTTCACCCACTTCATCCCAGAAAGTTGGAGTTCGACACCGCTTCCCATATAATGCCTGAAATGGTGCCATCTGTATACTGGAATGAAAACTGTTATTATATGAAAACTCATCCAAAGAAAGATGTTGGTCCCAACTTCCCTGATAATCCATAGAACAAGCTCGTAGCATATCCTCCAATGTCTGAATTGTTCGTTTTGACTGCCCATCTGATTGAGGATGAAAAGCTGTACTAAAATTTAATTCAGTACCCAACGACTTCTGAAGGCCTTTCCAAAAGTTAGAGGTAAACCTGGGATCACGATCTGATACAATGGAGAGGGGAACTCCATGTAACCTGACTATCTCTTTAAGATACAAACGGGAAAGTTGATCAAGAGAGAAAGTATCTCGTATAGCAAGGAAATGATCAGATTTGGTCAAGCGATCAACAATAACCCAGATTGCATTATTACCTCGAGATGTCTTCGGTAATCCAACAACAAAGTCCATGGATATATTCTCCCATTTCCACTCTGGCACTGGTAAAGGCTGAAGCATCCCTTTCGGTAACTGCCGCTCAGCTTTAACCTGTTGACATGTCAAACACTTCACAGTAAAATCAGCAATATATCTTTTCATTCCATCCCACCAGTAATACTCCCGCAGATCTCTATACATCTTAGTACTGCCCGGATGAACTGAAAACGGAGAACTATGAGCTTCACATAACAACTCTCTCTTAAACTGTGAATCACAAGGCACACACAATCTCTTCACAAACCTCAAAACACAAACACAAACTTATCCAAGAACTCATGGAAAATTTTAGTCATAAGGTCCATGAATACAGTAGGTGCATTTGTTAACCCCAAAGGCATAACTACAAATTCATAATGGCCATATCTCGTACGGAATGCGGTCTTCGGAACATCTGCTTCTTTTACTTTCAACTGATGGTACCCCGACCTCAAGTCAATCTTCGAAAAATACTGAGCTCCCTGGAGCTGACACCACTTCATTCGATGGCCCAACATCTGCTGAAGTAGTTGCAAAGGATTTCACCACCCCTTTCTGCTTGTAGTCTAACTGCTTCACATCACTCAAGCTCCTTGTCGGACACTCGTTTGCATAGTGACCCATCTCATTGCACTTAAAACATTTCACTAACTGTAAATCAAATTTGTTTTTACCTTCACCTTGATCCTTTTCAGTGCAATCACGAGCCTTATGTCCCATCTTACCACATCGGTAGCACTTCCCAGAATTCAGAAGACATTCCCCAGCATGCCTTTTGCCACATTTATCACAAACTGGAAACTTAGTTCTCTTACCATCAGACTTCTTTGAAGAATTCTTACCTTTCTCCTGCCACCTCGGTCTCTTCTTCTGCTGGTTGTTATAGAAAACTTGGTCGTCGGCAAACTCCATTTACACCTTCTCAGCACATCGAACAAGCTTTTCATAACTTTTAAACTCACGAGAAGCTAATGCCCTTCGATACTTTGGCTTTAATCCTGAGTAAAAACGATTGATTTTACTATCAAGGTCTCGGATAAAATTTGGAGCATACCTTGCCAATCGAGTGAACCTTTCTTCATAGGCAGCCACTGAGTCATCCTCTTGCCTCAATTCCAAGAATTGCTTTTCCATCCTAAGTCGAACAGCCTTAGGAAAATACTTCTCAAGAAACATACCTTTGAATTCATCCCAGTCAAGAGCATCAATCTCATCGGCATCCCTGATATTTTTAACCATAGACCACCACTGATCTGCTTCACCCTCCAAACGGTAAATAGAAAGACTAACCTTTTGATTGTCTGAACACCCCATGACATCAAAAATCTTCTCCAGTGCTTTAATCCACCCTTCAGCTTGCACAGGGTCAGATGATCCTCTGAATGATGGGGGATGTTGCCTCATGAAATGTTCCACCACTGACATGTTCCTCTGCGGTTGATCTGGCTGATCTCGTGCATGGTTACCACCACCATTTATAGCCTGAGTCAACTGTGCCATTACTGCAACAAACTGTTCAGTTCCGATTCCGATCATCTCAGGTTGCTGATTTGGAAGGCTGTCTTCCTTCTGATGTCATCCCAACATAGCTGCTTTGTTTCCCTTACGGAAAACCATTCTGAACACCGAAATATCTTAGGCGAAGCAACATGGTAATCTGTAAATGCTATATCACTTCAATTTGACCAAAAAAAACATTTTTGGATAATCATTTAATAGAATTCTAACTCCTAAAGTTGTCTAAACCGACCTCTGATACCAACTATAAGGCCCCAGCCTTAAACCTTACTTAATCTTGAGTTATTACAAGATTACACGTTGAGGATCTTTTCGGGTTTAGAGTTTTAGAGAATTAGATCATAAAACTTGCATTACATTCCACATATAAACAAAGTGGTTACATAAAGATAGTATTCTTCATTCCCATCAATGGAAACACATTTAAAATAAAACATGGATTATTTCTTGACACATCCTTGACTCTATCATCTTATCATGTACCTTTCCCTTGACCTGTGAAAAACATTTCAAAAACTTGGGATGAGCGTAAAAACTCAGTATGGGTTATAAAAAAACATGGAAAGGGAACATGAGTTCATATATACATAAGAATGAAATCATACTTTACCCATAAAACATAGGCACTTTAACATACCTCATAAAATCATGAATAAATCAGATAAATCATAATACGTAAAGGTAACTTGAGGCATTCATAACATTCTTACGTAGGGAGTAACCCTCTTGGTTACGTTTGGAATACCCATCACAGTATATTCCCTAAAATCTCTTCGGAGAAACCTTAACGTTTCACTCCTTCGCGTTACCCAATGCATTGGAGAGCTATAACGGGCTCACCCGCCCTTAGTTTATCACGGAACCACCCGTCTTCATAATAATGCCCAAGAACCATAACATAATCATATCACATAAAACATGCATAAAGGAAACATAACATTTCCACATTTCAATCACGAGATATCAATACAACAATTTGATATAATAAAAACATTATGAAAACCATTTTCAATACCAAAGTAAAACATGGTATTTATTTTTCTTTTAAAAAAAAGGTATGGCTTGTAGAGGAAGCCAAAACTCAAATAACGGTTACGACGGCGGAGAAGTCGTTGTCGCCGCATACGTACGACAAAAACATTCCCTTTTGTCGTTTAGTAAACGCTTCGTATAAAAAAGATTCCTTTTGAGTAAACGTAAAAGTCAAAGGGGTTTATACACCGTATAAAAGAAAGTTGTGTATAAAATAAAATATGCCTCAACGAAAGGAGATTGAGACGAAGTCCCATACCTCGTATCCGACTTGACCCGACCGTTCTTTAAACTCCTGAATAATAAACTTGAGTTAATCTCTACTTGCTTATGAATCTTTTTCAAGTTCATTATTCCTTTTATACCATGTTATGAACATCATGTAATCATTTAAGTTAATAATGTTCATTTTGTCGGTATTTGGTTCTTAAGTCAAAAATAGACTTCTTACACTTACATGTTGTTAATTTGGTCAATGTTTCATTATATCCAGAATGGTATTCATGATGTAGATATCATATATTTCATATATATCCAGTACATACATGTATTTAAAATATTACATAATCATTTAGAGGTAAGAAATGAAATGCACCGTTCATGGAGACGGTAAGCCGTACGTACGCATGAACGTTACTTTCATTTCTTTGTCATATTAACGGAATTAAAACTAAATGAGACTTATGTATATTTTAATTCCAGAATTATATTCATCATTTAGATATATCATTAATTTTATATATCCATTATATACATGTACTTTTAATAGTACATTACATTTGGGGATAAGAAATGAAATGCACCGTTCATGGAGACGGTAGTCCGTACGTACGCATGAACGCTACTTTCATTTCTATCTCATACTTTCTGGAATGGAATCATAATGATATAAAAGTATATTATAATTCCAGTATAACAACATATATAATATCATTAACTTTATCCTTTACACAACCCACATATGGTATTAACGAATCAAATCACTTTTAGGGGGCGGTAGTCCGCACTTCCTAAAATGAAGATATCGTGTTTTACCCATAATGGAAACCATAAAGGTATGCCCAAAATGAAAAAAAAACAGAAGCTTAAGGAAAACATAAACATATAATATATCATATATAAAAATAGTGACATCATAATGGCCACCTTTGAAGGTGTTAAATGAGTATTGAACAATCATCGTTTCGGGAGGCAGAATTTCGCCATCCACGGAAACCGTATGTTCTTTAACCATTTGATGTAGTTGTGTGAGAGTGTAGCTCAAATATATCTTATAACAACATCCTAGTATATTTAAGATACTGGTGTTGTTACAAAAGAAGTAAATAAAAAGATTTTAGGGGGTCGGAGAAGCAAAATAAAACAAATGAACATGAGAGAATGAATTACCTTAAAAAAGTGTAACTCCTTTTGAGTTGAGCCTAAAGGCTTCCTTTGAAAGGATTCTGCCCAAAGGGATTCCTCTAGGATGAGGAGAGGGATGTGGAGAGAGCAAATGGGCAGGGGTTGGCCGAGCCAATGGCTTGAAGAGTGTGTGAAATGAGGTAGAGGTGGGGGCCTTTTATAAGGGGAGAGGAGGGGCACTTTTGGAAAGTAAAGAAATATTAATTTATTTGAAAATGTGTTTCGGTTCTAAAAGGTCCCACATTGATAGAATTCGTGGATAAGGTGATAAGTATTCGAAATCCACTCATCCAATTGGTTTTGGCCATGTGTAGGTTTTAGATTTTACATTATCTTTCCATTTTATTTTAATCGTTAAATAATGATGTCATCACTGCATCATTATTATGTCGTAAATAATTTAATTTATTTAATGTCTAAAAATTATAAAAAAAATACTATGATATAGGAAATCTTTTTAGCTTTCCAATGACTATTTATAATCAAAATTTGGGCTTGTATAACCCCACTTAAAAATTGTTTTCGCAAAACATATTATGTTTGTGTCATTTTCACTTTAACATTAAATAAAAAGTAATTCATGTCATTTCCCAACAAAAGTGGATCCATGGGGTCCCCAAGTTGACCCATGGCTTGTCTTGGTCGGCCATGACACAACCAATAAGGTTGGGACATGTGTCTAGGTCATTTTATATTATTAAAGCATTATTTATTCCTTAAACTACACTAATTACCACTAATCGCGATTAAAAACTTAATAAGTTACTATTCACCAAAAAATTATTTTAATCTCATTGAACCACATTTTACTTCTTAATGACAACCATGTATGTCGGATTTTCAAAATTCAATACACATTAGTGGTAAAATTTCATTTAACTGAAAAATCAGTTTGCTTGATTACCACTTAGTGGTTTCACTATTCATCAAAAATTGAAGTTTTTCAGAAAATTACCAAAAATTCACTCTAAGCTATATTTGATATTCCGAATTCAAAAATGAAGTCTATTTTACAAAATTCAAATCATATAAGTCACATTAATTAATTCAATAATTAATTCCCGCTGCCAGAGCAAATAGCGTGTTTTTACAAAACAATAAGTATCAAAAGATTGACACCAGTTTAAGTCTAATTTCAAAGTGAAATTGATTCCAATGACCACCATTAGATAAAATGGTAAAAATATATTCTAATTTCACTTTAAAACCAATTAAAAAGATAATCTAATCATATAAATAAATTAGATCAAAAAGAGGTTTTGAATTAAAATGCAACATTTTACACTATTCATAAAAAAAATGAACTTTATCAGAAAGGTACCACAAATTTACACAAAGTAAATTTTGATGTCCCGATTCTAAAGAAGAGTTATATTTGGTCCAATAGAAAGTATAAGAGTGATCAAAACTATATTTAATGACGGTTCACCATTAAAAGGTGATAAGTGAACCTTTAGTGAAAATTAGAGTATAAAAGCCTAAAATTGAACTCTTTCCGTATTTTAAGCCTTTATCTTTTATTGGGTAAATGTATAAACATTTAAAAACATATCTATTCATATTTTAGTTATTTCTATTCATTCCTGCCAGTACAACAGCTACTTGTTAACTAACATAATATTATTATATTACTAGTGTGCTACGTAAGTTTCAAAGAAACTCATCGTTGCGTATCGGGTACGCTATCAAACATAGCAACCCCTTTTAATTAAAATTCATATTTAATTCTCTAATATTAATAAATATGAAAATTATTTATTCTTTAATTACCTGGGATGTTACACTAAATATACATTTAAAACCATCCTTGTAATGGGGTAATGTAAAATTAGACACGTCGTTCATAGAGGTGGCATTACGAATTTTCTCAGGAGTGTTGTTTTTTATAATGGAATAAAAGGAAAAATATAGATAAATTTTTACCGTTTATCAATCATAAAAATATGATAAATATCATATTTATTCACTTACTATATCATTTTGACCATCCATGTATGGGAGAAATAAAAAATGAATCGCATCTCTTCATAAAGGTGCTATTGAACAAGTATGATTAAGCAACATTATCATTTTACATCATGTGAGAGGGTATAAAGGTATATAATATTTTATCATTAAAAATCATAATTAAATTATAAAAATTATATATATCCAAAAAACCATCTTTATGACTATTCATGGGGGTGGTGATAAAAAATGAAACACATGTATTTGAGGTGGATGTATTCTACATGTATTCAAGAGTGATGTTTTCATTTTGCATAGGTTTAAAAATAGGTAAACAATAGTTTATACATCGTAATAATAACATTTAATTATCATAATTATATTTATATCTTTATTATTTGATTGTTATAACTGATTTTTTGGTCCCTAAATGGAGACAAGGACACAAGAGGGAGTTCATTGTGTCATTTTAAAAACAAGTGATTAAATTAAAACAAAGACCTATTTGAAGGTGGAAAACGTAAATATTTTACTATATTTAAAAAAGTGTATGCATCGAAAAAAAATTGATTGGAAAAAATAGTTTTTATAGTGGTGGAGGAACAATGTCCCTTTATTCCACTCAACCAACACTCTCACTACGATCTTGGTGAGTTTTATTAGAAGGCCCTATTCCAAGGGATCTAGAAAATTGATTGAAAAAATACAAAATTTAAGTATATATTTTAGAGGAAATAATGTTTGTTCTTATATAATTTCTCAAAATACAGCACAATTATGTTTCTATAAATAATGGTTATTAAAATTTTCTGGGGGAAATTCTCTATGAATGCATTCATATATTAATATTATATATAATAGAAGATGAGATCATTAAATGAATATACCAATATCATTAATTACTAATTCTAATGAAGAATTTTCAAACATAATAGATGGAATATTTAAATAAATTATCAGTAAAAAACAAATAAATATTTCAATTAGTAGGAAAAATATGTCGTGACAATTTAATATAATACAAATGTCTCAAAAGAAAAGTCTAGAAAATCATCAATATGCTATAGATGAATCAAAAAAAGATATAACTATTAAAACATATAGAATAATATATTATATAATGATAAATTTCACCCATTATTACAAATTAATTGAATAAATATATTCAGCATCATAGAACTAAATAGTAATACAATTAGATTCACATCACATAAAAATATATCTATTTGAGAATAAATAAGTAGATCAATTTATTTCTTGTTGAACATATGAATAAAATCACTAAATATTTAATGATTTCATGAAATACATTCTCTTTATAATTTTAATCAAATCAGATAAATAAAACTCAAAACATCACATAGAAGTCATAAAAATGTAATCTGTTATTGAATATATTCTGAAATGGTCTTTCATTTTCAATACCTGTAGATTTACACCATTGAAATCATGTATGTAACATCAAAATAATTCTAAATTTAAATCTCACATATGACCATATCATTTTGAGGATTTTTATAACTAAGGATGTCTTTAAATGTATGTTTTACTTCAAATGGTTGATTAAAAATATGGATATCCAGAATACCTACTATAATACTAATGTTTGGTTCCCAGTTTGGGGTATATTACCAACATGTGGTTTCCTACATTAGGTATATATAAAACATTAGAAACTCAAACATAAGGTTCCTTGACAAAAGTTATTTTTTCAAAAATAATTTTAAGATCAATCATATTGTTCTAAACATAGAGTTAAACACAAACAATAGGATTCATCATTACATTCAAAATTGTGAATCGAGACTCCATTAAAACATCTTGTATAATTTAAAAAAAATTCATAAAAATATACAGCTCACTATTAATTAAAATTATTCCAAAATAACAATAAAATAACATATTTTTTCAATTAAATATAAAAATGAAATAAATTTTAATGAACATTTAGTGTAAGAAAATTATTTTTTTGGGATTCAAAATCAATGAAAAACGATTTGGATAAAAATTTTTATGCCCAAAAATCTATCCCATTCTGATCATCATGAAATCCAATAAACTAAGGTGACAACAAACATGAAACTAAAATGTTTAGAAATATCCAAAATCCAAAAAAAATACTGAAATTAGATAATGTTACCAAGAAAATATCTAGACCCAGAATAATTCGTTCACAGGAATATATTAATAAATCAAAGAAAATATTCTAGTGTTATAATGTTTTTTTATAGATTTCAAAATGATTCACACACTACATGTACACATGAATAAGTGAGGATTATTTCTGAGGAGTCCCAAAGGACCACATTGAGATCATATCCATAATATCCATCTTTGAAAATGCATCCTCATTGTAGTTAGATTCCTTGTATGCATGTTATATCCTAATAATGAGTTCACCAAATTTAGGAATGCATTCATCAATTTAGATAGAACTCTCAATGGTAAATTCCAGGTATAATCCCTTATAGAATTAACTGGTATCTATGAATCATATTCAATCCATATATGATTCCAATTAATATAAATGGAATGTTGGAAACACATGTAAAATCCCACATCCCAAAATCATATGTGGTTACACTACCAATATAATGGGAGAAACATACTTTACAAGATGTGATTGATGTGGAAGACGCCAACGCAACACGAGGGGATTGGTGTTCCAAAGGATTCTCAATCAACATTCCCATTGATCCATAAATAGATCAAGGGAATCCAATGAATGAATTTCATAGAAACCGGTCTTCTTTTTATTATATAAACACTATGATTTTTATGAATATTGACATCATAAGAACTATCAGTCATAAAACCTGTTTAAATATTAGATTGAGTTATGAAATTTATTTTAACATCCATTATCCCTACATGAATAGTAGGTTTATGATTTTGAAAAGATTTTAATTCTTGGCTATCCATTTTTATGTAACACTAGACTCCACAACTTCCAATAGTATGTTATATACCTACTTGATGTGAAAAATAGTTGTAACACTGATCAATAGCTATTCAGTATAGTTTTCTCTATTAATATAAATACTATAGAGAGCCTTAGTATACTCAAACAACCAGGAAATGAATGGAAAATCAACACATACATGTTGGATAGTATCTATAACTCCCATTCACATAAGGAATTATTAATATATTTATATTCTTTCCCCCTATAGCTGATCATGTGTTGGAAGCCTCTTTTTCCATATTTTCTTGATTATATGTGCTCTTTTGGGATGGATGAAAGGCATCCTAAAGGATTTGAGGCATGATGGAGTGTTAATACCTCCCTCACTCTATATCTTATAAAAATCCATATTATTAGAACTCACATTAATGTTCTAAGTCTAGAAATGTATTCCTTTTTCCAAAAATGAATACCATTGTATTTTACATGAGACATGAGATGGAATATTTAATTGTGTTTTTTCTTTAGGATACGAAATCCGCAATAGAATTTTGTTTTCATTCGGGTGGAAAAAATTATTTCCTTGATAGGTTTTTCAATATAATGAGTTGTCCAAATTTGAAATTGGACTTCTTAGAGACAATACATTTTCTAATTTCCATAATACCATTAATAGATTTCATAATTTTTGATCATGTATATGAGATTATTTAATTATATTACCCATTCATCATCCTTGAATTAAAAATTCTGGGTAGAAAGTCATGAGAGGGATCATTCGAAGTAAAAGGCTCTAGGTGAACTTGATGATAAGGGTATCATTAACATTCCTTCGATATTTTAAGACAAGACCTCTTATATAATTTGGATTAACAAAATACTTCTATGCCACCATGATAAGTACTCATTCATAAACCAAACTAGTCTAGATGATGTTTTTTTCATGCCTTAGAGTTTCTAAATATGGCTCCTAGGACATCTGTAATTGGAAATGGTGTAAACAAACATGGATGTGATAATCGAGTTGACCAAACACACTATTCCCATATGGTACAGGGATATAACATTACACTTGGAAAGAAGACTAAAGATTCCATAGAAATGGTCTTTAATGTGATGAGTTCTGATTTTACCCTAGAAGATGGGAAGAACAAGGTAATTACAAGGAAGGAACCCTCTCTTAACACTGTGTATTTTGGAAGTCATATACTTTTGTGTAACTGATATTCCGTTTCCAAAAAATATATGATTTCATCCATCTTATGTCGGGTCCTTAAACCTCCTCTTAATGATCAATTAGTAATTTAATGGTAGATATAGTTTTTTTAAAAGCTATCCCAAAGAGAATCATCTCATAAGTATTGAAAAAATATGCGGGTGTGAATATACCTCCCCCACCTTGACCTATTTTGAGATTCCAATATTGACCATTTCATTCATACATATGATTTAATATTAATCAACCAAGGAATAAATAATACCGGATAAGGGATCGCCTTTTATAAATCTTATGGATCATTGGAAAAAGCCTATAGGCTAACAATTGATAATTATACAATGTCTCAAAGAACTCAAAATAGTGTCAGTTATATTAATAAAAGCCTTGAATATTCTATAATATTTAAGAACATAATATATAGAACACCATTTTAGTGTATCTGATGATGCAGATATATCAATTTTTTGTTTAAAAATATTTCATTTTCCTTCCAGTTGATGAGATTAAAACTCTCTGATGCATTAAAGAGTCAATTTTGAATGTTTCTTCCATGAAAAAACCCAATATATTTTATGGTGATAATATCAATTATGAATTGCCACAATATAATCCTAATGATATTTCTGATTATTTTAGGAAGGATATTCTTAATTTAAACTAGTCTAGAATCCCATATGTTAGTGAGATTATCTTTCTTGGGTATAAGAAAAATGGAGTTAGAATTAACCAAATATGACATGCATACGTGTGTAAAAAATTGTTTAACATCATTCACCATATAATTATGAATAATGTACCAATATATCATGAAGAACATGTTAGTTAACCCATCAAGGACTTCCACACTGTCAATGATATGATAAAAAGGTGTTATTCTAACTTTCTCTTTAGATGGAATCGAGGTGAGGCATCTATTATCTTTATCTCCAATATAATATGGGATTTCATCAATAATATTGTGTGTAATATCAAATCCATAATCATAATAGAAACCTTGAAATTTATCTATCACTACACTTGATGTTACATTTTCAGTTATGAATAAACAATCATTGATGTTGAGGGTATTAACCCCTCCACTAATTCATTTACACTTATGAATTATTGGAAGAACCTTGGTGTTCCTATCACAGTTTTACAATCATCCCATATTTAAATGATTTATAAACATTATATCCTAGATTTTTAGAAGAACTTATATCTCATACAGGACATTAAATTACTCTACTGGATGAGTATATTAGGTCTAATTAGAAATTTCGTAGCTTGTAACCATATTCTTGGTAAACCTAATATCATCATTATTTCTGTAAAATGATTTCTTTCTCTACTATTTTAAGTGTTCCTTGGTGGATTTCCATTTTCATGATAATAAATAAAGAGAAATTCCTTAATAACCTATTAATCATGAATTTTGTACCCATTCCGGACCTCCAGGGATATCTAAGAAAAAATTATTAAATCTGGATGAATGGGGGTATACCCTAACAATATGTAAACCGATAATAGTAACGATGCATTAATTTTATAAATTATCTCATATTACCAAGGTAATATTATCCAATAATACTAGCTAAGGTTTAGGATTTCCAAGAGTACTAATAGATTTTTAATATTCTTTAAGATAAGTGGTTGAATCTAAAGAATCTATAATATTCTTGGGTACAACTATATAATCAATGATTAATTATTTTAAATCTTAGTTCAATGGAGCATCCCATTCGCTTTGCTATTTAATTTAATCAATAATAACATTGAATACTTCTCTCAGATTCACCTTAAGAAGATTCTAAAGAGTCTTTGAATAATTAACATACTTGTTCATCATACACCCTAGACTATTATCAAAATCCTCAGTGCCCGGTTTTTAATAATATAATCATTAAATTATCTCTCTTTTCTAAAGGAGTGTACTAAGGGACACTATCACACTAAATATTGTCAATTTCATCATATATAGAAGCAATATTAGTATTATCATCTATTGCATGTATAAGAAATCAATAGTTCCTACTCCAGTAGATATAGATGATCACCCTAAAATTGAAATGGAATCCCTTACTGTATCAAAAATACCTACAAAAAACGTTTTTATCTCAGAAAAATATGACTGTGACATTATATCCACCCTATTTTTTCCAAACTAACATGTGACTTCCTTGTTCAAATCATAAAAATCCATCCTCAAATTTTATATTTCATTCAAACTATGAAACTGAGTGTGAAAATATTCATAATATAATTTGGAAACATATCCACGTCCAAATTCCCCAAAAGTCTTATTTCAATTTTCACGTTCTTTTTTAATCTGAAAAAATTCATCCATTATAAAATAAAACCTATAAAAAATTCCCACTAAAACGTTCTCATCATGAACATCAAACTTGAATTCCTCTGTTCAATTTAAGGGAACATACTCAACACTTAATAAGGGTTCTCCAACTTCTACCAACTAAAAAACCAAATCATCCAAATTTTCCCTAGAAAGGGGAACCTTCTCCCCAAGAACCTCTAGAATTTTCCAATAACATCATCAATACATTCCAAGGAAATTTCAACAAATGAAATTGAATCATCAACAATCACTTTAGTAGAACAATAAACTAGACTAAACACATTATAAATATATTAAACGTCTTCTATTATGTGAAACATATGGGAATGATCACCTTATTCAATAGTTTTTCCACAAACAGGAAAATAATTTTCTCTTATTTCATTCACAGCATGGATACAATTAATAACTTCCTAATAATTTTTTTCTGCAACCCACTATACAGGTTTTATATTCTCCCCCCTTCATGGCCTTTGAACTTAAATAAATGCATCATTTATATTGAAGTGGTTTCTAGATATAAAGTTAGAAGATAATGTATCCCCTAAATTCATGAAAGAATATATTTATACCTAAAATTTTCTTATTAATTTTATTGAAAGGATATTATCTCCACCAGCAGCAAAGTCTTATAATCTTGAAGATTATCCTCCATCTACTCCACTATCAATATTACCTCCTTAAACTATTGAATCAACAATTTACATAGAAAAAATTCTATGCATTTCACTAGAAATAATACTTCTAGCCTCTCCCTCAAAATGAGCACAATAAGGTTAATCTACATCTACACAAACTAACAAAATCCTATAACTTTATACACTCTATAAGAAAAAATACTTCCTTAAGATTAATTTCTAATCAATTTATCTATAGTGACATCTAAAACATTTCCCATGGTCATCAATCAATCATATCTTTTATAAATTTGTGATTCCATAAATTTATATATATGAAATAAATACTTTCGCTATTCTAGATATAGAGATTCATATATATCAAAATGTACCATCATATACTTAACTTGGAATCACTTAACTTGAAGAAAATAATATAAATATTTGGAAAACAAATTTATATGAATCTAAAATTTTATAAATGATAATGGTTTTAATAAATATAACAAGGAAACTATTATCACCTTCTATGTCCATTACCATCACCATTACAACTTAATAGGTTTTGAAGCGGAAGGGAATAATATCATTAGACTTATGAACACAAAATTCATTCAAACTTAAACTAAAATTTAAATCCATTTCATAAGGGAACTAAAACAACATATCCATAGCCCTTGAAGAAACAAATAACTCGTTTTTATTGAATTTTGATGTGAATTGTTTTTAATATCAATGCAAACAATCTAGTAATATTTGAAAAAACTCTCGTACTACACTTGAAAAGACATATTCATAATTTACTCCATCAAATGTTGATTACAATGCATGAAATCTTAATTATTGTTTTGGAAGAGGAATCATCTTAAATGACCATTTGAAATCAATGACCTTCACTTACAACACTCACTATCCCAAATGAGAAACTCTTTAGTTATTCCCACTGTAATGACCCAGACCCTCATGACCCCGTCCTTTGCCAATTATCGGCACGACAATCGGCGTGACCGATCGGTGTCACCCATCCATGGTGGGTTTTTCTCTTGTAGCCTTCCTCGTAACCCCACTTTTAGGCCCTTTTTACTTTTTAATTGTTTCAAGGTCGTTTTTAAGACATAATTATTATCTAAAATCCAGAGAAGCCTCCCTATTAAATAACAATTAATCCAATCATGTGTAACCACCCAACCGCGTGGGATAACCATGGTCCGACTTCCAAGGCGTTCAAATTTCTTATTCTGTAACAACGGGATTTTATCTATATATCGCAGAAGATGTTCTTCTACCCCCATTCTTCCCTTATTTGCAGACTTATCTCTTCTTCCTTGTGCGTTTGAAGTCCTTTGTTACTGAGGCAAGTGGTGCACATGTGCCGGAGCCCTGCAAGTTTCACATCCCCTGTTCCTAGGGGGAGGAGAAAAACTTCGATCGTTGATCAATCAAGTAGGGTTTTACCTTCGTCTCTCCTTTCTATGTATCATGTGGGGTGGGTGTGCTTTGGTTTCTATAGAATTGGACAAACCAAACTTTAATGAAGATAATAAAAATATTCTAAAGAATGAAGAGGAGGGGTGTGATCGATGATGCTTTGTTTGATGATTTATGAATTGTTCGGGCTTACTCCTATTGAAATCAAGGCTATTGGTGGTCTTTGTCTGTTAATTAATTAACCCTTACCTCTGGGGATGTTTAAATGGCTTGTATCGTGATTGTGAACCTCTGCAGTGTAAATGAATTTTTTAATTACGTATATTCTTCTGAATAAATTTAAGCACCAGGATCAACCCTTTCTATGATAACCTCGGATAAATCACACCGAGATTGAAATCATGGAGTGTGTTAAATATTTTAAATCTCAAAATACCAGCATGGTCCTGCTTTGTGTTAGTGGTAGTGGTTTGGTTATTTCCTTTCACAGTCTGATTGCTGGGTGATGTGGCTGGGGATGGGATCCCATGTGGTTCTGCTTTCAGTTGTGAATTTATTGTCAGGTGGTTACTTTTATTATATCAGGAATTGGGGTGGGATCCTCTATTGTTGAGAAACCGTCGGCTCCTGGAAATTAGGGGACACGGGGTAGTGTCTCGGGGTTTCCTTTGCTTCCATTACTTCGAGGGATCTCACTAGCCCCCTTTGATCGCAGAAGGTTTAGGTATATCTTGGGGTTTTCCTTGGTTTTAGTACTTTGAGGGACCCTTATCCCTCTTGTTGTTGTGACTTTACAAGAGAACTGGGTGTGAATGCTTAAGTTGATGTTTGACAGTACTCTTACCTTGGATTGTGCTTATGCTTGCTAGTTTCCCAGGTTGGCGTAGAAACTTATATAAACATTATTATTGAACATGTAAACAAGTATGGGACAAATTGGTTTTGGTTTGGTGTGAGTTGTGACATAGACATGGTACTGTTTGTGTTCATTAGGATGGCTGAAGAAAAACCTAAACTGGGTGAGTGCTTGCTACCTATACATATACATGTAGTTTTTGTGTTTCTTATTCGTGCCCCACCCATGTTGAGAACTTAGTGCCGAACACCCCTATTTCACGGGGGACGGTGTTTTTTCCCAACACTTCTATTAGTGGCTGGTTATTAGCTCCTTTTTGCTCCCTTTCCCGGATAACCCATGTATCTTCGGGCAGGCTATGATGGACTAAAGTCCATTATTAACCCAAGAACCTTCAGGTAGGGTGGTGTGGTGGTTGGACCAGGTGTGTGTGGGTAGGTGGTTTCCTAAGTTTCTTCGGGATGAGGCCCGGGTGTCTTTGGGCGTGGCAGTAGATCTTTTAGCCCAGGTGTCTTCGGTCATGGTGGTGGTTGTTCTGGCCTAAGAGTTTGCAGGCGTGGTTACGTGTGACAGTTGTGGCCCAGGTGTTTGCAGGTGGGGTTTGGCAGTGGGACTGCGTGAGGATATAGCCCAAGTGTGTGCAGGTGGGTGTGCCAGTGGGACTGCGGTGAGAATGGTGGGATTGATTCAATGCATAGGATGACTTAAATAACTAGTGGGAAAGTGGCGCGGGGTACCCAAACATCGATGTGCTTTTATTATACTTTACTTGCTTTCATTATTTGGTGAGTGTGTCCGGTGATTGGGATGGATTAAATCCTTGATAGTGTTGGTTGTCTGCTTCTCACGGGAATTTAGTACGTCTCCCCACTTGTGCACGAGAGTGTTTGGTTTTTCCCTACTGAGTATACATGTATGCTCACCCTATGTACATAAAACTGCTTTCAGGTTTCAAGGAGTACTTCGGGGATCGCACGGGACCTTACTAGTGTGGACATTTGGGACAATTGTTGTTGTTGTTTCTTTTCTTTTCTTGGTATTCCTTTTTTCCTTTGGGGTTTTGTGACTTATATCTTTTACCTTTGAACATTCATCTGGGAATGGTATACTTCCAGCCGTACGTGTACTTTTAGTTTTGGTGTTGTGGGATTTTATATCTTATCTCCTACTCGTATTAAAAGAAAAAGGGTAATGCCTTCCATTTAGTGTGTGATTCTATACCCTTGGTGCTAGTCGCCACTCCGGGACTTATTGAAGGTGGGTTTCGGGGGTCATTATCTCTCCTTCAACTTAAAGAATGAAGGGTCTGGAAATATGCTGACCCTTCCCTCCTTTTGGTGAAGGTGGGTCATGATTGAATGTTATCAAAGGTAAGTTGAGAGATAGGATGGATTCTAGAGTTAGACATAGTGAGGATTGCATGGGATGGTAGGGCGATAGAGTTGGGTGACCTTGGTGCGTGAATTAGGCCAGGGAAGACCGGCTAGGACATGAGATTTTAGGGTCCCCTGTGATTCGATGCATGGACTCTGGACCAACCAAATGACCAAGAGAGGCTACACTGATTGCAGGGTAGAGACCCTAGGAAAGGCTCATGCCTCATAATGACTTGTGTTCTCATGTTTCATGGGTGGTTTGGGAATTGGAATCAATAAGAAGTTTAAGAAATTTTAAGAACAAAATTTTCCACTACATGGGCTTATGAATTCATTGTTTACCTTGCATCTATGGCACCTGGGAGGCGACCACGTGTGGTGCGGGCGATTGAGGCCCAAGAGACTACCTTGGCCGATCGGCATAGAGATGATCGAGAGGAGGAGGATGACCATTGGAAGAAGACACTTTGGGCCTTCTAGCGATAGAACCTCGATAAGTATGAGGGCATCACTTCTGACATGAAGACGGAGAGCTGGCTAGAGGAGCTGGTGATGGAATTCGACCTGATTTGGGCCCCGACCAAGTACTGGGTTCCTCTCACCATCAGCCAGATGTGGGGAGCATCATGTCAGTGGTGTATGCTTTACCTGTGGGAGAGGAGAGAGGCTAAGGTGGCATGGGTTGATTTCGAGAAGGGGTTCCGGGCAGAATTCCTCTCTTCTACGATGAAAGAGGAGAAGAGGCAGGAGCTACTCTCCCTCCAGTAGGGGAGTATGTCAGTAACGGAGATGGGGATCAAGTTCACGGACCTCCTACATTTTTCTCCAGACCTCTTTCCAGATGAGGAGTCTCGGGCAAGACGTTTATAGGAGGCTCTCCGACCCTCCCTCTAGTATGTTGTTACCCCCTTCACCTTGCTGACAAACTTGGAGGTCCAGAATAAGTCAGAGGTGGTAGAGAGGATGCACATGCTGGGTGGTGTGTCATGATAGGGGATTCAGCTAGGCCCGTCAAAGGGAAAGGTTGTCAGCACCAGACCTCCAGCATCGGGACCCTCTAGGTTCCGACCAGCAGGGAGCAGGCCACAGCAGTTCCAGTTTCGGTCCCCCGTTCCTTGCCCTTTCCCTTCGGGCCTAAGGCTGATGTGTTTTATCTGTGGGATCCATGGACAGCTCCAGAATCAGTGCCTAGATTGAGTTCAGTATGGCAGTGGCAGACATGCCCAACACCAGCCCCAGCAGCACCTTCTAGCTAGGCCCTTCCAGTAGCAGCAGGAGGGGTAGCAAGATCTCGCTCCTCTGAGGGAAGAAATTTCAGGAGGAGGTCGACCTCAGGGTGATCCTCAGTTACCTCGACCAGGGGGTGGTCGGGGAGGTGGCTGATAGTCGAGGGGTAGAGGAGCTGGGCGTGGACAGTTGCACACCACGGAGGCAGCACTTCTAGCGGGGCCGGAGGTTGTTCGAGGTACGATCAGTTTGTTTAGAACCCTTGCTTATTCATTGTTTGATACTGGAGCTTCAAAATACTTTGTTGCACCAAGTCTGGCCCATGCCTTGGGTCTAGATGCTAAGAGACTTCTAGTTCCCTTGGTGCTGAGCGCACCAGTCGGAGGTCAGACCGACTTGTTATATGTTTGTCGAGGATGAAGATTGACGATAGGGCCACACCAGTCAGTCAGGGATTTACTACTGCTACAGATACAACCATACGATTTCATCCTAGGCATCGACTAGCTGTTCTCATTGTGTGCCGTCATTGACTACTTCGGAGGAAAGGTTGTGTTCTCAGACCTGGGTGGCCGACATGTTACTTTCACCAATGAGCGGAGCTGTCAGAAAGGCAGCAGGCGAGAGGAACCCCTCCAGTCTTTGATAGCCGAGCTGTCAGTAGAGTTAGAAGATGCTGAGATGGTGGAGGTGCAAGGAATCGTCAGAGAGTTTATGGACGTCTTTCTTGAGGAGGTAACAGCTCTACCACCTCGACGTGATATCGATTTTGGGATAGACTTGCAGCCTAGTGCTCATCCGATTTTGATGGATCCTTACCGGATGGCACCTTCGGAGCTACGGGAGTTGTGGATTCAGATTGATAATTTGATGAAGAGGGGGTATGTTCGACCAAGTGCGTCACCGTGGGGTGATCTAGTCTTGTTCACAAAGAAGGCAGATGGTGGTATCAGGCTGTGCATAGACTACAAGAGGCTGAATCAGGTGACGATCAAGAATCGCTACCCTCTTCCGAGGATAGACGTTCTTTTCGACCAGCTGATAGGTGCAGGATGGTTCTCAGAGATCGACCTATGTTCTGGATATCACCATTTGAGGGTGAATGAGGGAGACATCTCAAAGACGGCCTTCAGGTGTAGATATGGGTACTTCGAGTTTGTAGTCATGCCTTTCGGCATTACGAATGCCCTGGCTGTGTTCATGGGGCTTATGAACTCCATCTTCTGGGAGTATCTGGATCAGTTCGTAGTCATGTTCATCGACAACATCCTGATCTATTCAAGATCAGAAGAGAACCACGCAGAGCATCTGAGGATGGTTTTAGGGTTACTCCGATAGCACCAGCTCTATGGGAAGTTGTCAAAATGCATGTTCTAGATGCGGGGAGTACACTTATTTGGGAATGTAGTGTCCGAGCAGGGGGTAGTGGTAGACCCATCAAAGGTTGAGGTGGATTTTTCTTCGGGAGAACCCAAGAACGTGGCAGAGGTCCGTAGTTTTATCGGGCTAGCAGGTTACTATTAGAGGTTTGTACCCAACATCTCTCGAGTTGCAGCACCTTTGACAGCCTTGACCAAGAAGGACCAAGTTTTTGTGTGGAGCGAGTAGTGTGAGACAACCTTCAGTTATCTGAAGGAGAAGTTCGTTAGTTCCCCAGAGCTGAGACTACCAGAAGAAGGTGTGGCGTTTGAAGTGTTATATGATGCTTCAGGGCAGGGCCTCGAATGTGTGTTAATGCAGCGACAAGGGGCGATCTATTATGGGTCTAGGAAGCTATGCCCTCATGAGTGTAATTAAGCCACCCACGATCTAGAGCTTTTAGCGTTCGTGTTCTCCCTAAAGTTGTGGCGACATTACCTCATTAGAGAATGCTTTGTGGTCTTGACGGATCACAAAAAGATTGAGGTATACCTTATCCCAGTAGGACATAAACTTACGGCAGTGAAGGTGTATGAAGATCCTCTAGGATTACGATTTCGAGATTTCCTACACCTCTGGGAAAGGAAACGTGGTGGAGGATTCCTTGAGAAGGAAGTCACAGTGGGATGTGGTCTAAGAGTCGGAAGACACTTGGAGAGCAATGGAAGATTTGGCTGCCCTTCACCTGGATGCGAGGACGGATAGTGGTACAGGTTGCCTGTATCAGATGACAGTACAATCTTCTCTGCTACATCAGGTAGTGGAGTCTCAGTTGAGAGACACAGAGTGCGAAGTGATGCATGACCGAGTTGACCAGGGCAATGCTCCGGAAGGGAGGACAGAGAATGGTCAGAACCAGATGCTTTTCTGAGAATAGTTGTTTGATCTTGAGGTGATGTGTGGACAAGTCCTTAGTGAGTTCCACAACACACCCCTAGCAGTACACCCAGGAGTTTCTAAGATGTATGAGGGTCTGAAGAGACAGTTTTGGTTGCCCGTTGTAAAGCAACTAGTAGCAGCGTTTGTGGCCAAGTGCCTAGTGTGTCAGCAGGTGAAGACCGAACACCATGTTCTAGGTGGGTTGTTGCAAACTTTAGATGTCCCCGAGTGGAAGTGGGATGACATCTCGATGGATTTCGTGACGGGACTACCCAATGTGCAAGGAGGCTGTGATGCCATCTGGGTAGTAGTGGATAGGTTGACGATGTCGGCTCACTTCCTGGTGATTAAGGAGTCAAGTGGAGTGGATTCTCTAGCACGGAAGTATGTGGATGAGGTAGTGTGGTTTCATGGGGTTCCTAGTTCCATAGTCTCGGATAGGTATGCACACTTTACCTCACATGTTTGGGGGGATTTCAGCATGCTTTTGGCACCCGGCTACGTCTTAGCACTGCTTTCCACCCCCAGACAGATGGGAAGACATAGTGCACCATCCAGGCCTTGGAATACATGCTGTGGGCATGTATTCTGGACTTTGGGGGATCATGGGTGCTACACATGCCTCTGGTAGAGTTTGCCTACAATAATAGCCATCAATCTACTATTGGCATGGCTCCATACGAAGCTCTCTATGGAAGGCCGTGTCGCTCACCCATGTGCAGGGCTGAGTTTGGGGAAGTAGGTGTTCTTGGCCCAGAGGTGGTGCAGAGCATGACAGAGAAGGTCCAGCTTATACGAGAGAGGATGGAGGCTGCTCAGGACTGGCAGAAGTCATATGCCGATAATAAGAGGAGACCCTTGGAGTTCGAGGTCGGGGACCACATATTCTTGAAGGTCTCCCCTCAGCGTGGACAGTGGAGGTTTGGTAGAGGAAGTAAGCTTTCTACCAGGTTCATCGGGCCCTTTGAAGTGTTTCGACGGGTTGGTAAATTGTCTTATCAGCTAGCGCTACCACCGCCGCTACTGAGGATACACGATGTATTCCATGTGTCCCATCTCCGACGATATCTGCATGACAATTCACACATCCTCGACTGGGGAGGACTAGATATCGAAGACGATGCGGCTTTCATTGAATGACCGATCATGATCGAGGATCATAAGGAGAAAGAACTTCGTGGGCGAACCATTCCCTTGGTTCGTGTGTTATGGAGACACGGTGGGCTTGAGGAAAGTACCTAGGAGAGGGAAGCATAGATGCGTGCCCAGTACCCAGAGTTGTTTTGAATTTTTTACTATTCTATTTATAGTTGTTGGGGTGGAGTGTTTTACATTGTTGGCTATGAAATATGAGGTTTTTTTTCATTCTTATGAATGTGTGTGAAAATTCGTGTCTATGGGAAGGGGAGGACCTGACCCCTAATCAAGACGCATTAAGGTGGATACGATTAAACCCATGCTGGCAAGTCAGTACCGCCCAAAGAGGATAATATCTCTGTTGGAACCATGGTCTTCTATGCATGATTTGGAGTATGGTTTGTGTTTGTTGTCAATCATCAATAGAAGTTTGGATCGTGTACCAGCAAAGAGATCATATTATTCAAGCAGACAACAGTACTGAAGGTGGCTCTGTTTCCCAGTGTTTGCCAAATTTTTGGGGTCCAAAATCTGGAAGTTGCTGAGCATCGCGAAAAGTGGATTTCCATGAAGATAATAATTAAATATGGCAAAGGCGTGAATTTCGAGAAGAGAGGATGCATGGTTTGGAAATCGTGAAGACCAGAAGAATGGAGGTGGTGAGTCTTTGTGATTACGTCATAGCTTCGCGAACGGCAGAGTTGAAGCGCATCGCGGCGGTGAAGGGATTTGTGAGGGAGCTTCACGGCGAAGGCGCGAAGGAAATGACGGAATGCTCCGCGATTACGACGAGCTCCACGAACGGAAAATTGCTGTAGTGCTTCGTGATTTTGAGAGAATTTCGACGGGAACTTTGGAGCTTCGCGATTTGAGCTGACGTGGCACTGACTTCGCGCGGAAGGGTCGAGTGTCAGTGGAATCACATATAAATAGAGGCCGACCCCCTCAAGATAAGTAGAGAGAATTTCAGAGAAAATCCTTTGCTCTCGGTTTGCAAAGGTCTCTCGCGAAGGTAGTGTGCTTCGCGAAAGAGGAGCTTCGCGGCGGCTATTCTAGCTCCGCGAAAGGCGTTTTCCCCACGTTGGCTTAATGAGATTTGTGAAGAGACAGGATATACGCGATAGCCAAGCATTGCGAAGGCTGGAGCATCACAAGAGTGCTTTGCGATTAAGCTTCGCGAAAAGGCAGGGACTCCGCGAAGGCTTGTTTGAGCTTTGCAAAATTAGGAGCCTTGCGAAGTAGGGTACTTTGTGAAGGACATTTCCAAAAGTTGTTTTCCTAGTGGACAAGGGAAAAGGGGGTATTCATCAGTGGATGGAATTTTGAATTTAACAGAGGATCAACTCAGGACTCTGATGCAAGAAAAGTCTCATGTTGAACAGGAGACAAGGACCTTCAAGTCTATCTATTGAAGAGACCTTCACGTCTATAAACTGAGTGAGACTTCACCAATGGTAGTGAGCCTGGGGGAGTCAACGGGAGTGACCCAAGGGAAGCAGTGAGATATCCCTAAACCTTTGTTAAGGCAGTGAGCATGGGACAGAGTGACTGTGCCCGAACGATTATAATCCACAACTAGTGAAGATTAGTGGAATTAGGTACGACCGACAACTTGTCGGCATATGATCCTTGGACATATCCCTTAGTGGTGAACCAAGTAAAAATAGTTGTGTCATCTCTCTGCATGTGAATGTTTCATTACTGATCATATCCATCATACCGATTTATTGAGTTCCTACCAACGTGGGAACAAGATCCACAACTTTAAGAAGAAAAATTTGACACCCTGATTCACCCCTCCCCTCTCAGGGTTTCCTGGGGTACTACAATCATGACATGGGGGAAAAGACTCTCCAACCCATATGACTAGGCAGTTTGACATGGTATGATTCTTGATCCTTGGGAGGGAGGTGTTTTCAGTTAACAAGGAGGTTCACTCCAGAGAGGTATCTTTCGAGGTGATTGTTCAGACCATATCTTTCCTTATGGGTTTTGATTCTCGAGGGTGAGAATGGTTTGCGAGGTATATGATGTAATGACCCAGCCCCTCATGACCCCGTCTATTGCCAATTATCGGTGTGACCGATCTATGTGACTGATCGGTGTGACCGATCAGCGTGACCGATCAGTGAGACCGATCGGGGAGACCAATCGGCGTGACCGATCGGTGAGACCGATCGGTGTCACCCAGCCTTTGTGTGTTTTTCTCCTACAGCCACCCCCGTAACCCCACATTTAGGCACATTTTACTTTTTGAACCATTTCAAGGCCATTTTTAATCCATAATTTATATCTAAAAATCCAGATAATCCCCCCTATTAAATAATAATTAATCCAGTTGTGTGTAACCACCCAACTGTGTGGGATAACCATGGCCCGACTTCTAAGGCGTTCAAATTTCTTATTCCGTAACAACAAGATTTTATCTATATATCACAGAAGAAGTTCGACTTCCCCCCTTCTTCCCTTCTTGGCCACCTTCTCACTTTTTCCTTGTGTGTTTGAAGTCCTTCTTTACCGAGTAAAGTGGTGAACCTGTGCCGGAGCCCTGCAAGTCGCACATCCCCTGTTCCTAGGGCTTGGAGAGAAACTTTGATCATTGGTCAATCAAGTAGGGTTTTACATTCGTCTCTCCTTTCTATGTATCATGCGGGGTGGGTATGCTTTGGTTTCTGTAGAATTGGACGAACCAAAATTTAATGAAGATAATAAAAGGATTCTAAAGAATGAAGGGGATGGGTGTGATCGATTCTGCTTTGTTTGATGATTTATGAATTGTGCGGGCTTACGCCTACTGAAAATCAAGGCCGTTGGTGGTCTTTGTCTGTGCACTAATGAACCCTTACCTCTGGTGATGTTTAAATTTCTTGTATCATGATTGTGAACCTCTGCTATGTAAATGAATTTTTTTAATTACGTATATTCGGATGAATAAATTTAAGCACCAGGATTAACCCTTTCTGTGATAACCCCAGCTAAATCACATCGAGATTGAAATCACGGAGTCTGTTAAAGCTTTTAAATCTGAAAATACAGGCATGGGCCTACTTTGTGTTGGTGGTAGTGGTTTGGTTATTTCCTTTCATGGGCCGATTGCTGGGTGATGTCGGTGGGGATGGGATCCCCTGTGGTTATGCTTTCAGTTTTGAATTTAAGTTCGGGTGGTTACTTTGATTATATCACGAATTGGGGTGGGATCCTCTATTGTTGAGAAACCGTCGACTCCTGGAAATTGGGCTACATGGGGCAGTGTCTCAGGGATTCCTTTGATTCCATTACTTCGAGGGATATCACTAGACCCCTTTGGTTGTAGAAGGTGTAGGTATATCTTGGGGTTTTTCTTAGTTCCAGTACATTGAGGGACCCTTATCCCTCTTGTTGTTGTGACTTTACAAGAGAACCGGGTGTGAATGCTTAAGTTGATGTTTGACTGTACTCTTCCCTTGGCTTGTGCTTGTGGTTTATAGTTGCCGAAGTAGGTGCAGATACTTATTTAAACAACATTATTGAACATGTAAACAAGGATGGGACAAATGGGTTTTGGTTTGGTGTGAGTTATGACATGGAAATGCTACTGATTGTGTTCTTTAGGCTGGCTGAAGAAAAACCTAAACTAGGTTAGTGCTTGCTACCTATACATATACTTGTAGTTTTTGTGTATCTTATTAGCGCCCCACCCAAGTTGAGCACTTAGTGACGAACACCCCCATTTCACGGGGAGGGTGTTTTTTCCCAACACTTCTATTAGTGGCTGGTTATTAGCTCCTTTCTTCTCCCTTTCTCGGATAGCCCAAGTATCTTCGGGTAGGCTGTGATGGCATGAAGTCCATTTTTAGCCCAAGAACCTTTGGGCAGGGTGGTGTGGTGGTTGTCCCAGGTGTGTGCGAGATGGTGGTTTCCAAAGTGTTTTCGGGATGAGGCCCAGGTGTCTTCGGGTGTGGCAGTAGATCATTTAGCCCATGTGTCTTCGGGCATGGCGGTGGTTGTTCTGGCCTAGGTGTTTGCAGGCGTGGTTACGTGTGACAGTTGTGGCCCAGGTGTTTGCGGGAGGGGTTTGGCAGTGGAACTGCGTGAGGATATGGCCCAGGTGTGTGCGGGTGGTGTGGCAGTGGGACTGCGGTGAGAATGGCGGGATTGGTTCGATACGTAGGATGACTTCAATAACCAGTGGAAAGTGGCACAGTGTACCCAAACATCATTATGCTTTTATTATAATTTACTTTCTTTCATTATTTGGTGAGTGTGGCTAGTTAGTGGGATAGATGAACTCCTTGATATTGTTGGTTGTCTACTTCTCATGGGTCTTTAGTATGTCTCCCCACTTGTGCACGAGGGTCTTTGGTTTTTCCTTACTATGTATACTTGTATGCTCACCCTACGTACATAAAATAGCTTTCAGGTTTCTAGGAGGACTTCGGGGATCGTTTGGGACCTTACTAGCGTGGACTTTTGGGACAGTTGCTATTGTTTCTTTTCATTTCTTGGTATTCCTATTTCCTTTGGGGTTTTGTGACTTATATCATTTACCTTTGAAAATTCATGTGGGAATGGTTTACTTCCAGCCGTACTTGTACTTTTAGTTCTGGTGTTGTGGGATTTTCCATCTTATCAACCGATCCTATTAAAATAAAAAGGGTAATTCCTTCCATTTAGTGTGTGATTCTATACCCTTGGCGCTGGTCTCCACTCCAGGACCTATTGAGGGCTGGTTTCAGGGGTCATTATCTCTCCTTCAACATAAAGAAGGAAGGGCCTTGCAATCTTCTGACCCTTCCCTCCTTTTGGTGAAGGCGGGTCGTGACACCCACTACTACGAAAAACCTAATCATTACACTTCATATTTTCAATCCCAATAAGAAGTATACCAATTAGGGTTAAGAAGATATGGGGTTCGAGATATCAAAAAATTGATAGCTTGGGGGATAAATGAAAGGAGATAGATGAGACTATCTATAATGGGTTTAAGAAATAGTTGACTTTCATGAGTTAATAATTCAATTTTTTTATTTTGTATTTTGAAATAAAATTGATATTTTTAAATTAAAGTACACAACTAATATTTAATTAAAATAATCTAGAAACATAATAAAAAATATAGTAAATAAATGTTATTAAACAAATACATTAAAAGATAATTTAAATGAAACATTTCTTTATCTAAAAAATATTAATAAAATATATAATCTTTACTAAAAATTAAAAAAAACCTATGTCACCATAAAAAATAAAAGAAATTATAGGGTGATGTTTTTAAAAATATTACAAAGGTGATATTCATTTTCAGAAAATTATAATTAGATATCTCCCTTCATCACATGATCCCTTAGAACATGATGTCTTGTATAAATGTTCATAATCCTATAATTTATCACTTTATTTTTAGAAATTTTCATGGCACTAGTTTTTTCACATAAAATAGGAACATGAACAAAAATAAGTCCAAATAATAGACTGGTTTGTTTCAAACAATGCACTTGTACACAAAGAATACCACCATATATATATTCTCTCTCATTAGTTTAAAAAAATCTAAAGGTTTCTTCATTCTAGATCATGAATCCAGAGACTTCTATAGAATGTGATCAGTTCCAGAGTTACACTTCCGTTCTAATATAGAACATTTAAAATCAGTATCTGAATATGAAATTAAATGAAAACTAGATGATTTTGAATAAAGATATGATAAAAAAAATTACATTTTTAAATATATGAAAAACCATTTAACTAAAATCCAATGTGACTCTTATGAATTTTATTAAAATCTATAATATAAACCCCCAAACATTATATTTGATCTACTAGCAGTAATATATATCAAAATACAAATCACACATATATATTACATGTTTTCAACTCATTTTCTAGCTTTATCCAAATGATGATTTATATTAATACACATAGAAGTTTTATATCGACTATTTTTTCAAGGAAATTATTTTTTAGAAAACCAATAATATAATAAAAAAGAGATTGTAAATTTCTTATATAATGTTGAAAATTTTCAAATACAAGAAATTAATTTATGTCTCCCATCATACCCATTTCAAACTCTCTTTATATATGTTTCAAAATTCCATTATAATGATTTTTATTATTAGTACCAAAAATAACATCATATATATATATATTTCGAATAATAAAATAATAAAATTATTCTATTTTAATAAAATTAGTAGAATCCTTTTATCTAAGAGAAAACCCATTTTTTAAAAATAAAAACATAACCTATCATTCCAAGATGTTGGTAATTTTTTATGACCATAAATAGATTTAGTATGTTTAAAAATAGAATGTCAAAAATTATAATTTTAAATTCCTGGAGGGTTTTCAATATAAAATTCCTCCATAGAATTACCATTTTGAAAATATTATTTAACATATATCTTTTTTAATTTAAAATTCATATAAAATGAAAATCTTAAAAGGATCATAAGGAATTCATGGATATTAATGAGGGAATTATTTTCCTAATAATCCATACCTTTTTCCTAATTTTAACACTTAAAAACTATATTATCCTTATTCATTGTAATTACACATTAATCATCTTTATTTTTCCAAAATACCCATTTATCTCTTATCACATGGTGATCATAGGTCCTATTAACTAATTCTCAAACATTATTTATCATAAACTAATTAAAATCCTATTTCATTACCAATAACCAACTTCCATTATATAATTATTCTTATATATATATACTTACAAACTAGTATTGAAATAAATACAACTCAATTAGACTTCATAAAAAATTGTATAGCCTTAACACATTTTCCCATGTTTCTTATAGAAATTTCTAAAGGAGGGTTCATCAAAAAACTATATTTTCTAGGTAAGAGACTTTCAATTTTCCTATGATTTAGTTTATTCAGAACATGATTGACCAATATTATGTTCTAGTTTACTTTCACACTTATTATATGAAAAATAATGCCTCATGTTATTTTAATAATCAGTAGCTTTAACAAATTTTATTTTACTATGATCATAGGGATCATTATTATCAAATAAGATATGAATAGATTATTCAATTTTAAATGAATTTTTAGTAAACACTATATCATCTTTTGATGTAAAATAATATCCAATAAATGTTCCTTCATCATATTTAGGATCAACTTTACCAAGGTTTTCATAATTATTCAACATATAAACCTTACATCCAAAATCATTTAAGTACCCTTCCTCAGGTTTTATATTATAGTACAACTCAAAAAGAAATATTTATAACAATAGATTGAATTAAAAATATTTTAAAAATATAAAAGGTAGTATTAATATATTATTCCAAAAAATAAGTAGGTAATTTATACTCATTTAACATAGTTCCAACCATTTATTAAATTGTTCAATTTATTCATTCAACAATCCAATTTATACAGTGTTTGGGGAGCATAAAACATGTGTCTATTTCATACTTTTAAAAAAAAATAAGTTCTTTATTCTCAAATTATTGACCATGATAAATTCTCCATAAAAATTTTTAAATATATTTTTTTTAACCAACATAAGAAAACTCGCAAAACTAAAAAAATATTCAAGTTTATACATTTAAAAGTAAACCTATGTAAATATAAAAAAAATCATCAACTAAAACAAATCCACATATGCATCCATATAACATAACTACTATTTTGTGGTCCAAAAAATACCATTTTGTTTATTTTTAAATGTTTTGATGTAACAATTATATTGATTGATTTGGAAGATGACTTCAGGTACATAATAATTTTAAATTAATCACAATATATTTTCTCTCCAAACGTAATAATATGAAGAATATAAAATATCTTTTTCCTAGATAATTTTGATTTATAAAATGTATCAAAATTACTAATAGTTATATTCCATAATCAAAATTTACTTACTTCACATTAAAATAGTTAACATTTTGTTAAACAAGGAAGTATGTTCCAAACTAAAAAAGATTCTATTCTAGGTACTAAATCAAGAAGTTGATTCGTAAACCTAAAACAAGAATCATTAGAGAAATCCACATTAAAACTATCATCGTAGAGTTGATAAATACCTATCATATTATAAATCAACCCATGAACATAGATAAATTTTTTAACCAATATATATTATGGACTCTAACTAACACAAATCCAATGATCATTCATTTATTATTATCACTATATGTATCTAAACATCCATCATCTTTTGATTGTGTATAGAATTTTGAAAAGCCTCCACTGATATATCTTAAAAAACTATTTTCCATATACCATATTTAATTTATGTCCATATTTATTTTCTACTACAAAAATATCAAACAATACTTTGATTTGGTACCCAAATCATTTTGGGTCATGTATTATAAACAAACAAAGATATGGGAAAGTGGTTCTTATTTATTACTTCTAGAAAAACCCTATTTATGGGAAAGTGGTGCTATGAATTATTTATCTAAGAATGAAATAATATTTATATAGTTTACATTTCAAGAAATTGTTTTTTATTCCATATATTTCATTATTACACAAACTATTTCTAAGAATATTATTCATGTTTATTCCCCTTGGAAAAACACACCAGTATAACTTTTATTGAATCAAACTTCAGCAAAAAAAACTTTAATTTTACTATCATGCTCAATGTAACATAAAATTAGTATTTATTTAAAAAATAATTTCTAAGTGTTGTTTTCACATAGTATGTTTCTCACATAAGAAAACATTGTTAATATTCTTGCGAGATTTATGATATATCTTCAAGGATTCATATTTTCCTGCTTTCATGGTGGAATAATAACTTAATTTTTCATTTGATCAGTTCTTATAATCAAAATTATAAATATAATAATATTAATATTGTAACTCGCCTTTTGATCCATAAATAAAAAAGTTTTTTATGGATTTTATTTCCCTTGTTCAGATTTAGAAAATATAGAACTACTTGGGTCTTCAGATATACTCCATGTATACTTTACGTATTTCATAATTTTTTTAAGAACTGAGTTTTAGTTGAATATTCATTTCCTTCATTTCCATTTTAATTAATACCTTCAGTTATGGGAAATCTGGTCTGAAATGCCTTAAATATTCGTATTCATAAAACCAAACTTCTTTCAGACCATGAATAATTTAAATTAAGTTGTTAAATGGTTTTTTGAATCCTTTATTGCTTTTGTACATATTTTTAAATAATCTCTCCAATTGAGATAATTTCACAACGAAATTTGAAAATCATTAATCCTTTAAGGATAAATGATCCTTTGTTTACTTCATTTCAAATTACAGAATAAAAACATTGAGAGATGTATTCAATTCTTTGATCATTCTATGATCCTTACCCTATGATTGTATCTTTTCTTCACACATATTTGGAGAACCAATCAATTATTTCATAATTGAATCCTTAATAACATTTCACTATATAATTATAGTTGATATAAAATTCTATATATCAGTTAAGACTCTATGAACATTCCATGATTGGTCACATTTAGGTAAAAGTGTTCAAAGACTAGAAACATCATTGAATATCTTGGTTAATGTGTCATTTATATAAGTAATACATTGACAATAAAAAATTCAAAAGGTATGAAACATAAATTTAGAATTATTATATATCAATTTCCTAAAATTATCAATTCTTTCTTTGAAAACACCTTTTGTACGATACTTAATAAAATATATATCACATTTAGAGACATGGTTAAATTAAACTAGTCCACGTATAAAAGTCATTGAATACATGGATCTTGAATTCATATCATATTGTGATTATTTTGCAATATCTAATTTTTTTAGTTCATCCTTGGTAATTTCATTCCCCTTAATTTCTTTCTCATTAGTTTTCACACAATGATATTTTAAATATTTGACCTTGTAGAATTCACATCAACAATAATTTTCTATATTAAAATATGGATCCAATATAATATACACACATTTATTAAGGTATTCTATTGACATAATTGTTTTGTATAGATCCTTGAATCATGATTTCTAGAGATATAATAAATCTTTAATAGTGCATATCTCTGACACCAACTATTTACCAACAATTATGAAAATGATAAATAGGGTTAACATTTGTCTATTATAAACTTCTTAAAAAAATTTAAAATGCTCACTCATTAAACATAGAATGCATAACAAGTCTCTTTTATGAAAATAGTTTATAAAGAAAAAAATCAGAAATGAGGGCACAACATTTTTAATAGTGTTTTGGGGATAAAAGATCCCATTTTCGACTCCACTAATAATATATTTTTGAGCATGATGATTATCAATAGAAAATAATTTTCCAAAGAATATAAATAGATATGTGAAAGCCATTGTAACTTATTACAAAATTTTTTACAATTCCTTAATGTAGGACTAAAAATAATCCATGAAAGAGTCCAAACCATATTTTTTTGAACAAAAGAGGTATAATCTTGTTTGATAAATTCATTATGAAAGAATTAAGATTGAAATATTTCAACAATAAAATGATGAGATCATCAATGTAATATAAGAAAATATTTAAGCTGTATCCCTCAAGAAGAGTCTCCAATCACATTGAATAGAATATTTCGATAATGTAGTGGCAAAAAATAATTAAATATTTTCTAATAATAGAAACAATACACATCATTAACTTCATATAAAATTTATTTATATGATGTTTAGTCCTAAAAAATTCAATAAACTATAGCAGATTAATAAAATATGATAAGTAGTTGTTATAGTTGATAGAATAATCATTTATGTTACCAAAGTGTTACAATGTGATTTTATAGTAAGAGATTCATAATTATGGGCTTCAAAGTATTATAGATTCAGACAATTATATACACATCGTATCGAAATAATATTTTTTGAGAATAAAAAAGTATCCCCCTTTAATTTTGGTAGAGCATATCCAAAATAGTCCCAAATTTATTTCAAATTTCAAAATACATAACTTATTTTTAAATTTGAATCTAAATAGTCTTGGAAAATCATAACAACCACTAAAATTGTAAAAAAATAATAGTTTTAAAAATATTTTGGAAAATTATATGTATTGTTTTAAAGATATGATTACTCTAATTAAATGAATGATGAAATATTGAAAAAATTCAATATTTATATCTCATAGATGATTGGAATAATGTGAACATTTCTCTTCATGTGGATGACTTCAAAATAATAGTTTCCAACATGAGGTTTATTCCAAATATCGAGTTTCATAACATGGAGTATAATAATAACATTTTTCTCTAAATATGAGTTTTATTACCAATATGAGGTTACTTATATTAGTTACATATAAATTGTTAAGAAATTGGATGCGGGTTTCCCTAGTAAAAGATTAGTTCTTGAATATGACACTCAGCTTAGACAATGGGTTCCACACAGAGGATTGAGAACTAACATTACGATTCAACTGCACACTGTGGATTTGGATTCGAAACTCCACTATAAGTTACATAATAAATTAAAGAAAAAATTTTATCCAAATATAAATATCATTACTACATAAATATCTTCTAGAATACCATGAAAATAAAATAATTATTCAATTAAATATAAAATCGAAATCCAAAAAAGTAAAAAAAAAGAGAGATAATATTTACCTTAAAAACAATTATAAAAATTTGCGATTAATATTTACAAACCAAATAATTGGAAAGATGTAGATTGTGTAATAAATATGAAGTAATTCTATTAATACTTATACCATCTCCCTAGATGACATCCACTAGATTACAACATAATCCATCTTAGATATTTCTTTTCATGGGACTAGGGCCTCTGAGAAGAGGGAGATGCCATGGGAGGTAATTAAGTAGATATTTCCTGATATAACAAACAATGTTTTTATGATGACTGAAGATATGATGTTTCTGTTTGTATATGAGATGGGTGACTACCTTGTAAATATGAAGAACTTTAAAATAAATTAAATATTTTCCTCATGGAAAGTGGATCAAATTGTACCCAATATTTTAGATAGGATAAGATAAGATTAAAATACCCACATCAAATCATATTTAGATTGATTTAATAGTTATCTTAAGATTGATCTACTAGTTTAACGACTCTTTTTAACCCCTTTAACCATTACTGTGGTGACAGACCATAACTAAGGTAATTAATCAGTTTGACTAAAATTGAAAAAAAACTTATTATGAAATGTTAAAATTATTATTCCAAATTTCAATCTATTTTATAATATTTATTTCACATAATTTTTTAAATTCAATTTTGAAACATGAATATGTAATCAAATGAAAAAAATAGTTTCTAAGAAAAATCTATTTTTGACAATAAAATCTATTATGTTCTGAAATCATGTGTAATTTTTATTCCATTGAAATTTGTTGGATTATATTAAATCATATGATACTTATTTTACATTCAATCCTGACCATAAAATAATGGAACCTTATTAATAAATTATAAAAAAGGAATTTCCCAAAAATAAATTTTATTTGAATAAAAACATAAATTTCCTTTCAAAAATATCTTACATAGATATCCAAGATCAAATTTACATTTCAAATTTAATTGTATAACTGATAAAATATTAATATGATCTAAAAAATACTTTTAAATAAACATTCATGTAAATTATAAATCATGATAATTTCATAAAATTCTTACTTTTTTAAAAATAGTATTTCTTCAATTATTTTAAAAAAACATATTTACTAAAAAACCCAAAAAACCTTATTAGAAGATTTTTTTGACCTTATTTTGTTAAAATTTAATTGTTTTATCAAACATTCAAATTATGAAATTAAGAAATTTAACTTTTAAATAATTAACAATAGAAAAAATACTTACATTATTGAAAAAGACCTTTTAAAAATGTCAATGTTCATAAAATTATTTCATATCTAATTTTAATTAATTTACATTGAAGATATTGGTCCCAAATATTTCAAATGATCCTTTAAAATTAGAGGAATTTATTTATTAATATATATAAACAATGAATATGAAAAAAATTGTTTCCATAAATATATATATTTTTTACATTCAAATTTATTTTTTATAATATATAACATTTTAATAATTAATGTATGAATGGATATTTATATTTTATACTTGTATGAAAAAATTGCATTTTTTAATACTCTCAATAAGTGATATTACATTTTAATGGAAAAATATATAATAAACCAATGATTTTAAATAAATAATTTTTATTTTATTAGGAATTATTAGATTAGTATCCATTTTCTTTACTGAACCATTTTATTGGTGCCATTATTTTGTTATATAAATTATTACTTCATTATTATATATAAATATTATTTACATAATTCATCAAAAGTATAAAATCTAATAAAAGCATAATTCAAAAAATAGATCAAAACAATGTCTTTAGAATCAAATGTATTTTCATAAGTGAATTCCATCCCTTTTATATATTATAGTCATTTTCTTATTAATTTAATTTTACTAATTATTTATTTCATTAATTTATTGTAGTGGTAAATCATTATTCAGATAATTGTTTCATTTCATTCATCAAATTCTATCAAGTACTTCAGTTTATTTCACATGAAATCATATTCTCAAATTCATTAATGTTATAGTTATAAAGGTAAGTCAAGTTATTTGGGTTATATGGATTATGGTATGTGGGTTATTTAATTTTCAAACTCCTTTAAATGTGGGTTATTTCGTTGATTTTAGTGAAAAAAGTTGAATAAGATGAATTTTTATTTATAGGGAATTAATGGTTTATGATGGTCCTGATTTGGTTGACCATTTCATAAATAAGCCACATTGAGTTAACCCATTAAATGAAATGGATTTTTTTTAGTTAATTTAATACATGATTTAATTGTGTATAACATAAATGAAACCTAACATGTTAATATTAACTTATAGTCAAATATATGCGGTGCAATGTGAGGGGATGCATCATTTTTTAATAACAATTAACATAAAAAATAGTACACTCTATACACCTTGTACTATATGACGTCCCCCCAAACTATATAATATGTCACTGATAATAATTTTATAAAATAGGATTATAAGAAACATGTTTTAAATGGTCATTGTCTCATTGATATGATTCATATTAGTGGACATTTGTTAACATTATCACAATGATCATTATGTTTTTTATCAGAAACAAATATTTTTGGAAATGGAATGTTTGTTTTAAATATAAAATGGTTCCTATAGTTAAGAATATCATTATTCATTTTGAATACATATTAGGAATTTGAAGAAAAAAAAGAATATCGTCCAATGATTATTCATAAAATTAAAGGAATGCTCTTCACAATTTCCTCTAATTTACTCATTAACTTCCAATATCTAATAGACATATCATTGACACAAAAATAATTCCCTTATTTTTAAAAAACCTCAATATAATGTGTTTCATATATATCCCTTAATATCAATGATAATCTATAATTAAATTTTTATATAAAAATTTCTTAATTTTCTAAAGTGAACCATGTAATAATCATTGATCCATGATTAAATAGAAATCACTCTACTTATAATCCACCTTCCATATCTCTAAATTTACACATAGATCTAACAATAAAAATGATGTGTTTCGTAATAAAATAGAATGTTATTCATCTTTCTATAAAACATTTATCCACAAAAACATCATGTTTATATTATCAGTTTGATTAGTAAAATTTTTGTTTGACCTCCAACTTGTCACCAATATGTCCTTATATTTTATATGAGTTGATTTAATACATTTAAATTTATTTAACTCTTCAATATTATTTTCCATACTTCAATTAGTACAATAATGTTTTCATGTAAATTGTGACATATTTACAAAGTAGATGATGCTATTATAATCTCATATTAGATATATATAATTTTAATATTAAATTCAATAATTTCAAAAACAAGTATTTCATAAACATAGTTATAAAACCATCATATTACATATGATCTGTTGGGTAAACCATGTAATATGTTAACATTATTATTATTCAATATTTAAAATAAAAATTTTATACAATATCGCTATTAAATATCCAAGATCTATACATATTTAACTATAACATTGTTTCATATTTCTAAAGAAATTTTATTTCTTTTTATAACTATATATCATTGATAAAACTCAAATAATCATTAATAGGGTTTATTATACTACATATTTAACTAATGTTCCTAACTCAAAAATCATATTCAAAAGAAACATTTTCAATACTTTTCGAAAATATTATAGCTATATAAATAAAACATTTTTGGATAATGTAATGTTTGTAAAATAATTTTATCTCTTAGATTAAATAAAAGTACTATTTTTACCATTTCCTGATATTTATTGGTCTCACTAAATAAAGATACACAGTAATGGTTAGTAAAATTGTCTTGATTTTAAATATCCCCGTGTAGCTGTATTTTTATATGAGTATAAAAAAATTATCCATACTTGGTAATTAATATTAATTCAATACTATATATATATATATGAGTGAAACAAAATATATTTGTTCATTCACCAACACATGTCTCTGTACAAGGATCATATACTCTAAAATGTGTTAGTGTACCAAAAACCACATAATATACTGCTAGATTATATCATATTCTCAAGGTTATAACTAATCATTTAGGTTTTCAACAATCATAAGAAAAATTACCTCAATACTATCCTATGATAGAGAAAATTCACTACATACCTTAGAAAAAGGTATATCATTAAATAAATAGAAATGATAATTATACCATTATTGGTATATAAATATACTCATTTATCATTTTCATAAATAATATAAATTTACTTCTAGGTAGATAAACTCCCAGAAATACCTTACATCATTTCAGTGAAGTTTATTATTACTCATTTTCAAGTTCATTAAAAATTTCTATTCTACATATTATTTTTATAATTAAAATATCTCTCCTTACAATGTAGAATTTTATGACCTATGTAATTTGGTGTTAAATGCCTTGGAATAAAATGACATTATTCGTCTTTGTTATGAGACATGCATGTCTCGATAATGTTTCATGTTAATTTAGGGTGCTGTATAAAATTTCATAGTTATTTTTAAGGATTTTATGGTTTGAGAATATTGATGGAAAACTATGATATTTTCCCTAGGAAATTATGTTCCTTGTGGTATAATCCTAAATGGGAGTGCATGTCTAAGTCAACTAGCATGAAAAAAATGTGGCCTCTTCTAAAAATCCATGTGATACCTTTCAGTGTCATAAAGAATGGGTTTCACACATTTTACAAAACCATTCACCCAAATTATGCATGATCTATGAGAAGAAGAATTCATAAAATTATTGGCACATGGTTTTACACACCATATGCCCCAACCTTGTAAAAATGAATTTAATTTCACATAAATATAATTTTTTGGACATAATTCCTCATAATTAATTCGTAATGTTTTATACTGAAATATATCTTGAATCTGTAGAGTCCATATACCTTCCATATAAAATTATACACCTTTAATGATCAATTTTGATTAATCAAAGTGTGTCAATGATCAGTAATTAAGGTATGTTACTGTAGAAACATCCTTTGGGGGGTTTCTTCTAGATCAATCTATTTTCCATTAAAACAAAACATATATCCATTATTTGTTTTACCAATCTATTTATTTTGATATCATCTAACGAGGAATTATTAGACCCACATGTGTTACATTTGTATATCATGGAAAGACCATTTGTTCTTCATACATTATGCACCCATGTTCCTCATCTAGGGGTTGATAAACAAGAATTTCATCTCAGATGGTCCTATTAGTACTTTAGGAATTTATGATCCTTGAATGTCTAAAATATCATTGAATCCTTTTCATAACAATCATCTTGATCAGTTTTAGTTCATGGAATGATCTCAGTTTGATAATTGGATAAAAATTCGATCGAATATTGATGGAATTATCTTAGAATTATTAGACTTTGGATCTATGGAGACCCTACATTTTCTTACAATACATGTACATTATTTTAAAGATAAACTACATAAAAGCATAACCAAAAAAGGATCCAAATATTTAATGTCTTATTAAAATTAGGACCAAAAATATAATTTACCTAAAAAATAAGCATTATTTAATTCCATATTATATATCGTCTTTGGGGCCCTAATATAATCTTTAGTTAACGAAATAACTTTAAGATAAACAAAAAATAATGGGGAAAGATTCAAAAACAATAAGCAGATAGATAAGAATATGAATCAATATAACATGGATGAACATAATCATCATTACCATAACATAATGATAGGATCATAACTATAATAATTAGATTAAGAATTATATAAAGTCATGGATTGTGGTGACTTTTAAAATTAAACATCTTTCCTTAGTGGTCAACTACCAAACAATTGTTTAAACGAAGATAGCATAATGTCCACAAATACAATATGTGAATGATCATGACATAATCATTTTGAAAGATTCTAGAATTATTTTCATTAATATAGCACATTATCCCATGATATTTACCAAATTACCCAAATTATTGGAGCACTGTATAATTACTGGTGCACCTGTCACATCATAGCATTTACATAATCATGCATGACACATAAAACGTGTATCAATATTAGACCTAAAATAACCCAAGGATTGTAAATGGGTTTCATGAGAATTTTATGAGGCATAAATTCATGAGTAAACATTTTGGTTTCTAAAAAAATAGTTAATTACATACTTGGAATACAAAACTTCTCTTCAGTGAAGAAGAAATAATCTGAAGAGAAGTAAAACATGTGTTTTTAGAAAAAAGACTTCTTCTAGAAAATTCAATTAAGTTTTTTATAAAATCATATTTAAATCGTTAATAAACCAGAAATGGAAACTTAAGGAAAATGAAATATAATTTTATCAATAATAAAATAACATCCATACTGAAATTTTTTATGATAGGGTAATAACCCAATTGAAGGAAATTGGGTTCGAGAATTCCCCTTACATTTGTCTAAATGATTTATTCACATTAATATCCTCAATAATCAAATTTTATTTAGTAATTATAAAATCTAAAAACCACTTATAAATGAATATTATTCCTTATAATTATTTTGAGTTTGTTTATATCCACTTTGATGAGTTATAATGTTCACTTTCATCATTCGGGAGTGTTCATTAACTAGATTTTCATGATCGGTTCACTTGTATACATGTAAGGAAGATTATGTAAAAAGAGTACAATTATATAGGACTAAATTATTTGTTATTAGTGAACATCCATAATATTATATGATCTTATATATTATTTTGTTATATTTTATGAGGATTAACCATGAGATAAAATTTTAACGATTATCATTTATATTAATTTGACGATTTTACGATTATTGCGAAGTAGTTTCGTTTTATTATTTAATATTATTTATGTATGTTAGTTCCAGAACACCCAAAGGGATGTAACATAAATACTACATTTTTTGAACTATTATATTGGTTTTGTGAACATCCTTGACGGTGGTATTGAAAAATGAAAACATATCATCCACGATGGTGGTAAATCAACACATCACGAGCAACGATTTAAATTTTAGAATAAAAGGAAAGGATATGAGATTTGAAGATGAATTATTTCATTAAAATAATTAAAATACATCACAAATAATATATTTGAGTTTTCATGCCATTTTTATAAGGGGAAGTGATGATCGAAGTGTAAAATAAATGAAATTGAAAATAAATTGAAAGGAATCAAACCGGATTTTACCACTTGATTTTCTCCTTCATAAGATCGTCTTTAGGGAAAAGGGTTTCATATTTTGGTGAGACAAAAGTATCTTGGATATTGGTGAGGGGATTGGTAAGTGTGTTGCATAAACTTTTGACAGACATCAAGGATTTGGAGTTGTGAGGAGAAGATGTGGTGATGGGTAGTATTTATAAGTGAGAATATGAGTATTTTTTCATTATTTTATTCGTTGGTTAATTATTTTTGATGATAAAAACTACTAGTTTGAACATTATATCTATATATATTTAAATAATTTAGGGTATTTATATATTTTTGGCTTACATATGCTTGACATACACAATGATGCAAAAATAATCATGTTTAGCTTTTATCGTAAATTATCATATTTTACTATTCATAAAAATTCAAGTATTTTAGAAAAATCCCAAAAATTCACCCTGAATATTTTTCAATATGAATAATTAAAAAATAAAATTTATTTTGTGTAAAGAATTTTATTATTATTAGAAATTTATTTTTTATTAAAACTATCATTATTGGGGAAAATACTGATTTTAAAATTATAATTCATTTTATAAGTCTCTGAAAAACTAATTAATGGCACATATAATTATCTTATAACCATAAGAAAAAAAATTAATTTTAAAAACCTATTCTATGAAAATAATTTTTTTTTATAATTATAATAATTATGAAATATTAAGTAATGTTTTATGTTTTATAAAAATACAAGCACTAAATTAACAATTTTTTAAATATTTATTCACTTATTCCATGATATAATTATTTCATATTATCATTCATAATATGGATTAATTTTATTTGTAAAATCATATATGATGTCACTATTATATTGGTATAATTACTCTTATTAATGGTCATGTCACTATTCTAAGTGTTATGTTACTGTTCCATCGGGATAGGTTCCTTAATTTCTAGAAGTAACTCATATTTCTTTCATTCTTATTTTATAAGTTTTGTATGTTCTTCTAAAATTTATTTTATGTATTTTATACTATACGATATATTTATAATAAGGTAATATCAATTCATAAAATTTCTGTTAGTTACATCTTTCCACACTTATAAAATTTCATCCTCTAAATTTTATTTTACCAACTATGGAGAATACAAGTGAGGGTATATCTCCTTCATCATTTCCTTATCTTCCGATTTTGACTTTTCAATATTATGGTTTCTACATTCTACTTTGACCTGAATAATAGTCTCTTTTCATATAACTTTATCTCTACCATCTAAGATCTTCACTAGATTCTCTCAAAAAAGATATAAATTTCCAATAGTACCACCATTGGATTCAGTACATGTGTGGTATCTGGTATATACTTATTCAATAGGGATATATGGAATAATATGTTTACATGATATGTGGTTCGTGTATGCTAATGATGATAGGACATATCACCAAAATCATTAAGAATTTAGAATGGTCTGATGTACCTGGGACATAACATTCATTTCTTCCCAAATATCCTGATCCTATTCCATAGATATATGCTGAGGAATAAAATGTATATAACCTCAAAATCAATGTCCCATAAATGATTATATGTAGATATCTTCTATTGAATTTGGGATTCCCAAATTTTTTATTGATTGGATTTTACAATTTCCAACATTTATTCAAATATTTTTGGTTCTATATGCTAAATTTCATTGAATTCTTCCCGGAATGCTAGTGTTATTCATCTTTTACAGGAGGGGGCTTAATTTGGATCCATTTGGATGCCCGAGTTGAATCATTTTTTGTAAGAGAACTCAACTGGAGGAAGATGTCGGTCTCATCCTACTTTAAAGTCCATAGAACATGCCCTCAACCTGTCCTATGGGGTCTGAATTGATTTCTTAGATTGGAATTCAATTTTAGGATGTTAAGTCATACTGAATTTCAACTTTGTCTTTAGAGCATGTTGGATAATTTTCTAAAACAATAAGGTGAATCTCGGATCTCAATTGGATAAAATTGATATTGGTACTTCAGGAAGACATGCCACTTTTTTATATATATCTATGCATGTTGATCTACTAAGAAGACCTGTCATATTTTGATAAAGTGTGTTGTCTTTTTACGAAAATCCAAAACAACCCATATATAATTGTTTCCTCTGGACATCTTCTAAATCCCAGTGAAAAATTCCATTGTTATTTTTCTCATGTCTATATAGTATAGGTAATTTTTGCATCATCCCCTTATACATTTTCGATTTTTCCTTTACTTGTTGTCATACTAAGAACTTAGATGTATATTGTAATATCTCTTTATTCATATTATCCCACCAATAGTGCTATCAAAGATCTCAACACATATTTTTAAACCCTGGATAAATTGAGAAGGTTGATCTATGTGTGTGACTCACAACCTATTTATTTATATCTGTATTGGATGGTGCACATATTTGTGACCAAAATATTATGATCCATTCCTGATCAATTTTTACCTCTGAGGATTTACACTTTCTCAAGGGTCCCACCTTTGGAATTTCTATATCATGTATTTGAGTTTGTTATTTTCTCTATTAGGGATGGTTGAGAAATAAATTGAGAAGGTATTACTTATGTTTCATCATTAATTATTAAAATTTCTATCTATTTCATATATAATAATATTGGTACTTCTAAATTTTCAACTTTTATAATTTTGTAGGATCCTTTTTACATATAGAATCCAACACTTTATTAAATTTTCTAGGATTATAGAGGATTGAGCATTCATAATCCTTGATGATATATGACCATATTTGTTGGATTATATTAATATCATTCTATGTGAATAAATTTTTGATGCACTTTAAATCATTATATATTTCACACCTCTCCCCATATAGATAATTCCACCATATTATCAATGTGAAGACCACATATGATTACTCTATATCATGTATGGTGTATATTTTTCCCATGAATCTTAAACTAACCTGAGTCACAAGCTATCACATTATCATTTTACATTAATACACAACCTAAGACCTTATTTAGAGCATTTATTTACTCCACAAAGAGTTCCCCACTTATTGGACATCTGAGTACTGGGATAGTAATAATCCTCTTTTTAACTCTTTGAATAAGTCTTTAAATTAATTGGTCCAAAAAAACTATTCTCCCTTCCATGTCAACTTTATTTGTAGGTTTTGAAATATTAATAGGTTCTTCAAAAATCACTTATAATACATATCTAGACCAATAAAACAACAGATATCTATTATAGATGTTGTCCTAGGCCACACATCAATTGAATTTATTTTAGAAGGATCCAAAAATATCCCTTTATTGGTAATATCATACCCCAAGAAAGATACATCCTCCAACAAAAACTCATATTTACTATACATTGAGTAATTTTTAACCATTAAAAATCATTATAATAGTATTAAAATGATCCTCATATTCCCCATTACTCTTACTGTATATCAGAATATCATAAATAAAGACTACCAAAAAATGTCAGGGTAATGTTTAAATCCTCTGTTAATTAATTCCATGAATATTTATAGATAATTAGTGAGTTATAATGGTACCACTAGGAACTCATAGTGTCTACACCTCATTCAAAATGAATTCTTTGTAATATTCTCCTTCCAACACTTTAATTAGTGATATCCCAATAGAATATCCACCTTACATAAATTCTTGGACCCATGTAGTGGATTGAACTCGTAATCAATCTGTGGAAGGTGATACTTGTTCTTTATCATGATTTTTTTGGATATAATGATAATCAATGTAGATTCACATCGATCCATACATCATCTGGGTTAATATGACTGATGCACCCCATGGTGAAGCACATGGGTGTATAAAAAAGTTGTCCAATTTCTCATCTAATTTATTCTTCGATACTTTCAACTCAATAATGTCTATTCTATAAGTAGTCATATATATAGTCATAGATTATAAAAAAATTAATTTATAAATAAACCATTCGGTTTATAGGAACACCTAAAAATTATTTAGGGAACACATCAACATAGTCCCTCACAATGGTCATGTCTTTGAGTACAATTATCTCCCTTTTCGCAATCAGTGGAGTTAGATATGCTTTCTCATAAGGTAATAATATACACACGTGAGATGATGGAACTAATGACTATTCATCCTTATCATTGACCTTTATAGAATTTTAGGATTCATCGACATGTAAAGAGTGATCTCACATTCCAAATAGTTGTTGTTGAAATTGTATTAATATAGAAAATCAAATATAGCATCAAACTCTACCCAAGCATGTAAGAAAAAATTTGATGATTGGTTTTGTATTCAAAAATTAAATGGGGATGATATATATACTTAGGATGATATAATTTTCTAATATTTTGTTCTCATATAAAACTCAATCATCATATTTTTAGGTGATGTAAGAATTGTTCTACTAAAAATTCAAGATATGCATGAATTTTTATCCCCAGAATCAAACATTATGTTCTCTATTATTGATTGAATAACCAACGTACAATTCACAATATCATTTTTGGTGTCCACATAATTAGTAGTGGTGGAATAAGATTTTACATTCTCGTTTGGATTAGGTGGATGTTGATGCTGATTACCCTCGAGGACTCGAGGCTTGGTGCACTGGTTTTGATAATGCCCTTTCTCCCTATAGTTGAAGCATTGAACCATATGTGGTTATCTACTTTCTTCCACCACATTGTCCAGCTTCCTCAATTCTATTCAAAATTCTTGAGCTTGACGTCCTTCTCTCCCACAATTCATACTTTCCCCCAATCCTTTGAGGAAATTCCCATGATGCTTCTTCAAACATTTTGTACATGTGAGTGGTTGTGATTTCATTCAAACTTTTTCATTAGATCCCCCAGCTTAAATCTCCATCATTCATTTCTAATCTCTATATCCAATGGGATCATTCTCAAACTACATCTCAACATTGAGAGCACATTGAAAAACATCTTCATAAATCCCAATGTATCTAATTTCTAGAGCCCTTAAAAGGTGTGGTTTTAAAACCCTAAATAATCTATCTATTTTAATATCATTATTGATTACAAAACCTATGGTGTACCATGATATCCTTGTTAATGTTTTTTCATGTGTCATGATAGATTCACCGTATTTTTTCGTTTTATCTGATAATTATCTCTCAATCATTATATGAAGAGTTCAAGGTAAATACTTGGTATGAAATATTTTCAAAAATTATTCACACTCTATCTCTTCAATTCCATCCTTCATCTTGGGTTTCTTAATCAACACCCACTACTGATCGAAAGCTTCATCCAAATGGTAAATTACTAATGTCACGTTATCCATCTCAGAAAAGTGATGCAAAAAAAGATATTCCCCATTGGGTTGACCCCATATTCCTTGACTAGGGAATTAGAGGATCCAGTAAATGTTGGTGGTCATTGCTGAATAAACTAATGATATCTGATTTCTCCCTCTTAGGTAAAAGAGTAAATTCCTCACTATTCTAGTTATTATTCAAAGATTACTAGGATGGGTAATAATTGATATTAAATTTTTCACTCCACATCCCAAGTCACTGGGGATGTCATTCGAGAAATCACTACATGGTATATTTAATGGGTGGTTTCCTTGGTTTCTCCTATTCCAAAAAATTCTAAAATATAAATGATTTGAACAAAACATAAGACCACAAGTTATAAATAAATACTTTATTCAATTGTACAATTAACTCTAAAGAAATATCTTGTGGGATCCCTATGTTTATCATTTCTTAAAAGAAAGTTTATTGGGTTCTTACATATACTTAGTTTCATACTAAGTATTCTCACTAAGGTTGTCTAAACGTAATTCCAAAATTAACTAAATTGTAATCTGATACCAAATATAGTGAACCTACTTTTTCTTATATTACTTTAATATCATTTACAAGATAAACAACATAAAAGAGTAACAAAATTAGGATCAACTGGTTTAGTGTCTTGGGAAATTTATGATCAAACATAACATTTTCATAGTAAAACATAAATAATATTTAATTCCTATTTCTCTATCTTCTTATAATCCCTCTCATACTCCTTAGTATAAGTAATCACATTATGATATACATCAAATATAGGGGTGAGATAAGATCCCAGTAAGAGGATAGATAAGAACATGAATCAATGTAACATGTATGAACATAACCACCATCATCATAATATTATAATATGATCATCATCATGGTCATGAGAGAAGCATTATATAAAGTCTTAGAATGTGGTAATTCATAAGAATGAAACATCATGTCTTATTGGTCAACTACTACACATAGTTGTGAACAAATCTAGCATCATGTTCACACATAACATATGTGCATCATCATAACATCATCATTGTGTGAAAATCTATATTCGTGTTCCATCATAGTTCACATTATTTCATGTGATGAATCACATTACCCAATACATTAGAGCTCTATATAATTTTTTTCACTCATCGTGTCATAACAGTTTCATAACCATTCTTTCCACATAGAATATACATGGATCTTAGAAGAAAAATAACCAATGAAAAAGAAATGGTATTCATGAGAACTTAATAAATCATAAATTCAAAACTGATCCTTGTGTTTCAAAAATAAAATATTTAATTACATACTTTTTATAATAATTTTCAATCATTAGTGAAGAAGAAACAATCTCAAGGGAAGTAAAACATATGTTTTTAGAAAGAATGGTTTTTTTTGGAAAATTATTTACATTTTTTATAAAATTAGATTGTAATCATGTATATCCTAGAAATAGAAATGGAAGGAAAATGAAATTTTATTTTTTGAGTAATAAAAGAAAACCCATATTGTAATTTGGCACAAAAAGGATGCGTTCAAGAATTCCCCTTACCTTATGTATGAATTACTCATTCACATTAATTACTTGGATAATAGAATTATTTTTTCCAATTAATAAATAAATATCCTCTTATAAATTTATTTGTTTAATTATAATTTAATTAAGTTCATTTGTGGTCATTTTGATGAGGTATAGTAATAAATTTCACCATTCGGTAGTGTTCATTTTCAGGATTTTGAAGATCAGTTCACTTGTATACGTGTGTCGAAGATCATATAAAATAAGGATAATTATTTAGAATTGAAATTATATATTATTAGTGAACTTATATAATATTAAATGATATTAATTTTTATTTGGTTATATTTTATGAGTATGAATAATTACATAAAATTATTATTATATTCATTTAGAGAAATTTGATTGTTTTTGGACTCTCACAAACTAGTTTCGTTTTACTATTTATTAATATGTAATTATATTTTTTCCTGAACATAAAATGTGTTATAACATAAATAATAAAATTTATACTGAGAATTATAATAGTTTTATGACTAGACATGATGGTGTTAGTGAAAATGAAAATTCATCATCCATGACGGTGGTAAATAGATACATCATTAACGATGATTTGATTCTTATAATAAATTGGAAAGGAATGTGATTTGAAGATGAATTATTCCATTAACATCATAAAATTATAATATATATTGAAAAATGGAGTAATCATTCCATTTGGATAAGGTGGGTTGAGGATATAAGAATAGAATAAAAGAACTTAAAATGAAATTGAAAGGAAAATAAAGAGGATTTCACCTCTTGATTTTCTCCTCCTTGAGAACCTCATTATGGAATTGTTTTGGACTTTGGATGAGACCAAGGGCTCATAAAAGTGGGGGAGGGGATTGGGATGCTTATTGGTAATAGATTTTATAGTATTGAGTCTTAGTTGTTTTGAGTATAAGAGGTGGCGAGGGGTATTATTTATAGGAGAGGAGAGTTGTATTTTCTCACTATTTTATTCATTAGTTTGTTAATTTGGCTCAACACTATGAATATTTTCAACCTTGTTACTAACTATATTAAAATAATGAAGGATAAATTGTTATTTTGTGCATTCATTACCTTTACATATATGATGACTAAAATAATCATGTATTTAAATTTCATTTTAACTTATTATATTTTACTATTCACCTAATATTCATGTTTTTTATAAAAAAAACTAAATATTCACCATAATTTTTTTTCAATATTTAGAATTTAAAAATGAACTCCATTTTATGAAAATAATTTTCAAAACATAATAAATTTAATTTTTAATTAAAATCATCATTTACTTCGAAAATACTAATTATAACATTTTAAATATTTTTTAATACATTGAAAAATTAATTAATGTCTCATAAAATTTTCTTTTAATCATAAGATAGATAATGTCAATTTATAAATAACTTTTATAAATAATGTTTCTTCTAAATAATTATATAAACTAAAAAACTATAAATAATACTTTATGTTTTAAAAAATACCCGTAATTATTTAATTATTTTTATAATATTTATTTACATATACCATGTTATAATTATGTAAAAATATCATTTATAAAATCAAAAAATTTATTTAAACATTTAAATGTGTATACTATTCTATTGAGATAATTTCTTTTCCTAATGATATTGTTATTATTCCTAGGTTTAGATTACTAATTCTTTGGGATAGGTTCCCTAATTTCGTGAAATATCTTATATTTTATTCATTATTACTTTGTAGAGTTAGTATTGTGTTCTCAAAGTGATTTTATGTTGTTTATATTGTATGACATAATTATAATAAGGTTATTTCAATTCATAAAATTTGCATTCATTATAAGATCAATAAGGATAGAGGATGCCTCGTGATGATGAATGCATGCTATTTATGGGGTTTTTATTGAAGTTCTATCCTTTGGTAATCTATTTTTTGGATATTGGAGTAATTTTGGCCATTGTTCCATGGAAATATTTTGGGATTTTGGTCCCCTATAAATTGAGAGTGTGATAATAATGTATTAAAATCCATTGGATGATGTTTCAGCTAAGGAGAATCACTTGGTTGACTTTTTTAAAGTTTACAATTTAATTTTATTAATTATTCCTTTGTCTTATTGTTTTATGATATGTATCTTCCAAAAAATGACATAAAATTTTTATTATAGACCTTGCTTTTGAGTTTTTCTTGGTTCCATCGAGGTGGTGACACCCATTAAGTACTTTGGAAAGTATGATATTCACCATTGTATGTGAGTTTCATTATAATAATTTATGTAATTATAATAAAGTTAAAATAAATTAGTTTGAATGTTTTGGAATGAGTTGAACCTCATGGAAATCAATAGAGGCTGAATGGACATGGATAATTCTGGAAAAGTATTTGGTCTTTTCTAGTATAGTATTTGACTCTTTTTTTTGTTCACAGTCCCATGTACTCAAACCGGTGGTAATTTAGATAACTTATGGTACTAATATATGAGTTATTAAAATATTAGTTAATTGTCAATAAATTAAAAATGTGTTATTAATAACAAATAATTAGTAATTAATTAACAACCCTTATGTCTCAACTAATTAGAGGAACTAGGAATAATCTAATTATAATAAGTTCCAAGGGCCATGATAGACCCTTGTGCACTAGGTTAATGCTGACCACTAATGGTCTTGTCTTGATCACATTGGTGTTCAGGTGTATCTCATGGGACTATGTTTTTTAATTGATGACATGTGTGTTTGTGTATATTGAGATACCCTGTTTGATGTTTGATAACGTGTTTCTTCATGTGTATCCCATGAAACTATGTTTGATGAATGATCACATTTGTGTGTATGGGAAAAGAAACCCACATATGAAACTTAATTTCATGAATAAGATTATGTATCTTGTGATACCATGTTTTATGGAAATAAAATTCACTTTCATGTTGTTACTAGATTCTCATAATGGTATTCCATTTTTTAGATTTTTGTTCTCTTCCAAGTTGTGTGTTATTACCTTTCCATTAAAAGAGTTTATTTGGAACTAAGAAAAGGTGGATCGTCATGATGTGGGTATTCTTTAGGGGGGGTTCTCACATGAAATGTGATTATTATTATGATCATGATCGACCTAGTAACATGATAAAGACATCTTTATTCCTCATATATTCCATGTTTCATGTTAATTGGATGAATAGTGGATACAGAGTGTCATGAATACTCGATTCGTAGTGGGTTCCAATGAGCACGTTTAGTGAATTCCTCATGTATGTCTAATATAATGTAAAATCGATTAATTGAGTGTGTAATGTAACTTATTCATCCTAATTGAGGCTTTTTCATTTTCAATTCTAACATAATTGATTATCCATCTTGAATGGAGAAATAGTAGGTATAACCAGGGTTCATGGAATATTTTAATGTAAATGACCACTTTATTCTTCAGTGTTTGTTTCATAGTTTTATATTATTGTATATTTGTAATATTTTTATAGTTATATATTTCTCCATTATGTTAATTGATCTAGTCCATGAAAAGACATTTTATTTACCGATTCGGTACATGAAATCATTGGTTCTGTCCTACTATGTTTTCTCACACCTTTCTCGGGAGGCCATGGAACTTGGGTACATGGGTATCCCTCACTTGTGTAGGTAATGTTTGGGTTGAGTCCTAGGTTTTATCATCTGGCATGATTGCTCACTATGATTCTGGATACTGAGTGGAGGTGAGCCTCAAAGTTAAGTAAACTAAAACTTTTACATTTTTTCCTTATTTTTATATGTTATCGACCAAGTGGTAAAATAGTGTAACACTCTATGATTTTAGGATATATTTTCCTAAAAATAATTTGATGTGTTCACTTTCTTTATTAACATGCATCATAGAGCATTAAAAAAACTATGTTATACTAAAAGATGGCATTATTTAAATTTTAATATTATTAAATAGTCATTAAATTGGACCTACGACTATAATTCACAGCATTATGAAAAATTTAAGATATTTATATAATTAAAATTCAATATTTCTTAGTAGAGTTATTATATGCTTAAAATTTTAATTTTTTCTCAAAAATTGTTTTATATTTATTTTCCTAGAAAGTAATATAATTAATTTCTTCCACTTTGATAGTGTCTATTTTAAATAATAAAAATAATTTTTATGTATATCTAAATATATTATATTGAATTTTTGATAATTTTATAAAAAAAATTCAATGTATAATAAAAAATGAAGATTTTTATTAAAAAACGTATTTCATTTCCCACATTGGAAAAAGTTACATTTTGCATCAATATAGTTTAAAATTATAATTAACTCATTTATATATTTAATAATCCAATTAATATAATTTTAATAGATTTTATTTTTTTTATTTTTTTTAACAATATTATTATTTAAGAAATCAATTTTTCCTAAAACCCCTTTTTCATAGTATTTTTTAGTATTAAATTTAAACTCAATTCTATGAAATACGTGAATTGAATTTGGTGAAATTGAATCAATAATTAGAATAAAAACAAATAATATTATTTACTAAGTTCAACGTATGTGTTTTTTTTTCAATGAATTTTACATATAGTAAAAAATTGTTACAATGGTAATGGTTAAAACAGGTTTACTAGGAGTTTACATAGTTGTATAAGGATATGTTTGCCAGTTAAACATTTTTAAATATTATTTTATGGACATAGTTTTACCTCATAATGTCCCAAAATAAATACTATTCCCATTATAATTAAATTTTCTTTTATTTTGAATAATTATATTTTAATCTACAAATTAATTCTAACTATGTCCTCTCCCCCACTTATAAGGGGACACCCTTACTTTATCATTATTACAAAAAATTAAGCTAACTATATTATAAAAACCCTAGAAAATTATATTATAAACCTTCCTATACATGATATTTAGGTGATGGTATTATTAAATTATAACTCCAATGGTCCTTACGAAACGATCTAATGGTTTTCGACTAAAGGAAAGGTAATTTTCCTAACTGACCTCTTTTAAATTTTATATTTTTCAAACTCCGAAAAAAAATTTGTATTAATCATAAAAAATAAATTCAGTATTCTAAATTTAATCTATTGTTATTATATTTATGAAACCACAAATTCTCACCCTCTTTTTCATAAACTGGGATTTAAAAGCATCAATCGTGGTAATGTGTGGATTGCTGATTCCATGAAGCAGTTCAATTTATTTTGTATCACCATCATTAATATATGGTTATAAATATGATTATAATATTTATATATTATATTTATGATTTAATTATTCTTCTGGTGTTATATTATTATACCATCCTTCTTATCTATCAATCCAATGGAAAATTGTAACATCGCTCATGTGTGCATGGGGACTACCGCCTCTAAAGAGCTATGTGATTTGTTTTTTTATTTCATATCTACATGGATAGTAATAAGAATATATTTAATGAAAATATGTGTTATAATAATGATTATATAAATGTTTCTTATTATTTATCATTCATTTATTCCATCCATTGAATTGTGAAAACAATGTTCATGCGTATATACCCCAACAATCTCCATGATTAGTGTAATTTATTATTTTTATCTGTATATTTCATGGATGATTATAAATATGTATACAATAAATATGTATTATATTTTTATAAATATTATAATTCAATAGATGATGTAAACATGATAAAAATTAATTTACTAAAACTACCAAATAGAAACTCTCATTAAAAAATGAGACAGTTAGAATTATAAAACTGCAATTTTTATAACAAATTATTAATTGAAAGATGTTGAAATGTTTTCAGTGGATAGAAATGATATTATAATTATTTATATGATTCGGGTATCAAAACAAAATTGAATTTATTATACATGGTTTTAAATTAACTAATGAAATAATTCAATCTTGTGGTAAGGTTTTATTTCAAAATATCATCATTATTCATGATTGTTTATGTTTCGATTTTTTTGTGGGATTATTTGAATGTTATATCTTAAACCAATTTTATATTATTATTCTTATTTTATTTCTGTAAATTAAATGTTTTCCTTTCATTTTTCTAAATTATGTAACTCTAGATATGAAAAAAAAATATTTTTAATGAAATAATACTTTATTTATCTATTCAGTCGAAAAAGCATATTTCTTACATATATAAGTTTTCTAGAAAAAAAATTTATTTTTTTTAATCCTTTAATATGATTTTTTTAACTTCATTTTCACCCGTGTTTTATTTTGTAAAAAAAATTAAAATTCATTTTATTGTCCTTTTCCTAATGAGATACATTTTATTTTCTGTACTTAAATTGGGAAAAGCATCATTATTTTAACATAACTGGTATGAGTGGAATCCAACCCATGATTAAAAATCAATGATTTGAAGATTCAATTACAAGTATCCAAGTTTAATTTCATGGAAAATTTTATTAATTCATATTTTAAAAGTTTTATATTTTAATTAAGAAATTCAAAATTAAAATGGCGATTTCTTCGAGAAAACATTCACTGGTATTTTAAAAGTATAGTTATATATGTAAATATAATATGATGAGTCTTATTATTTAAGGATTATATAATCTAATGATTTGAACCAAAAAAATTGTTTGATTGTTTATGATTAGTTTGACTACAAAAAAGTTTATATATTTTATATATTAGATCTTTCAACACAAAAATTACTAATTATTAAGGGATATTGATGAAGATGTATTTTTTATTTATATGATTAATGCATTAGACATATTAAGGGGAATGTAGGGAATAGAATTTTATATCCCCTATATGAATGATAAATTTTTTTAAGATAAATTTGGTTTGGTATTTATCCAATGACTTACCCATTTAAGTTCAATGTCTTGAAATGAGACCTAGATGGTTGGTTTAAGATATATATAACATGCATTATATCACTATTAGATCAGTTATTGAGGTCCATGTGATTATTCGAATTGATTTGATTTACTTGGATAATTTTTGTTCCAATGTGATTATTTATATCGAATTATTTGATCATAATTTATTCCTTCCATAATATGTATTTCATATTTATTCTATTTCAGTTTCCAATGTATGAATACTAATCAACTAATATCACCATGTTCTTATATTTATATTCCCTCAGATCCAAATATGATTATAACAAATGTTATTCAAGGATATGTCAGTGTGAATAACTATGATCTTAAAGAAAATACTATGGTTTATATTATGTTTTCAAATATAATTTAAGATTCATTTATGTATCCTTATTACCTAAACAACTAAACTATTTTGTCCTTTTCGATGATATCACTTGTATCTAAGGCCAATGTAAAAAAGTAACAACTAAATCTAGGATACTAGGGTAACATTCCTTACAATAAATGTCTTATATTATGTTATGATTGTTCATGTTTATTATTTATGTATTCATTTATTATTGATGGTATTCTATTGCTTTATCTCACTTTGACTGTATATTGTTAAATAATTAGTTATTTATTAGTATTATCTTTTCTGATTGTGGGTATATTCTTCCCACGATTCCACCATATTCCATTTCTTCTAGTTTGAAGTCTCTATCATATGGGGAGGTGTGACTACGGTCATGTGGAATTCTATATTTGTCTCAGTGATTCGGATTGGTATATTAAAAATTTGTATCATAGGTGTATTTTTTCCATGATTTGGGGAGTCGTTAAATAGGTTAATTAAGAATGTGATGAATCATGTGAGGGAACTCTATCCGGTGTATCATGAACACCTTTATTAAGGGAATTTAGTGTTACATGTCAGTAAGTTTGACGTTCTTGGTCTCTGTTTTGATAATTATATTAGTTCACCTCATCTGATAGATTAGGACTGTTATATTTTTTATTTCATCTAGATTTGACTCTTGGTTGTCTGGTTAAGAGGAATTACATTAATCATGTTTATCATGTATGTTCTATAATACATATTTTCTATTTTTTTACTTTAATGACAATGGAAGACTCGACCTTTTATGGTAAAGAAGTAATATTTTTCATTTTTGAGATCTGGATGGCACTTTTATTTGGTTTGAACCCTTATTCATGTCTATTTATTATTGGAGATAATGTGATACTATGGTTTGGTACACTTGTGTGATGATAATGATGGCGATGATGATAGTGATGATGATGCAATACTTTTATGCATGGGTGGTGCAATGCACCTTGTTATTTAATTTTCATGTAACAATTTCATTAGTAAACAACCTTGAATGAGTAGACACTAGATATATTGTGTTAATGATGTTTTAAACTATGGCCTATGTTGAGTTATCCATCAAGAATCTAGTGACACACTATTCAAGAAATAAATAAATATGTGGGACCTCTATGTGGTTAGTAAAATATTTAATCCATCATAGAATTTCTAAAGAGATGTTCTGAGATGAAATTATTTGAACTATGACACTTAGTGAGACCTTTCTGTGAGTTTTGTTTCATACATTAAGGCCTTACAAACATGACTCTAGTTACTAGCGCTTCAGGGTCATGTGCTTTCTGAAGTGAAATTGAGTGAGTACATTCATTTTGAATGGATAGTGAAGGCTAATCCCTTATGAGTTATTTTTATTGATGAAACATCCATGTGATTTTGGGTAAACTTTTGAAGGATTAATGGATGTTTTATTTTTATTCCTTATAACATGAGAGTGTGGAGCACCTTGAATGTTATTAATCATGATGAAAGGTAGGGTTTTTGAATGCTTGGAGTGTTCTGTCATCAAGGGTAGGACTGAAATTTCTATAGACCATTCGTTTATAGTGAAATTTTCATTGTTTAATGACCCAACTCTTTAGAAAAGGTACAAATCGTTAGTTTTTCTTTATTATCTTTCCTTTAGGCTTGTTTAATGTGTGTAAAGCCCTAAGGAAGGTCCCAGTAGTGTCCGGGGTTTGTTTAGAACCAGGGAGTTTATGAAATGGACATGCAGACAGGGGAACACGGCCTATGCACGACTTACACATGGGTTGCCTAAACCGTGCGACCCTATTCTAGGTGAAATTATCGTTCTGACCTTAAATTCTATTTAAGGCCTTAAGCCTTTTCTTTTCCTTCCTCCACATGATAGAACCAGAGGGGATCCCTCCTTGGAGCTCCAAAACCCTCTCTCACTATTTCTCCTGTGTTTTCTTCCAATGGTGTCCAAATCTTGATCTATCGAAGGCATTGGATCACCCTTGGTAAGGCTTACCTCACTTACCCATCTTTACTCAGTAAATTTTGGTATCTGTTGTGTTATTTTGATACAGGATCATATGCCCTATTTTTAGGTCATTGGACTGGAACTCAGATATCTTCCAACCTACTATTAATATGAGGTCGATATCAAGTGAGTCTATGCCTATAGCTCTAATGTAGGTGGTCACGTGGTTTCCATTTCAGGTTTTCTCCTCTTTGAGTTTATATCATCGTGTATTGTCTTTTCTTCCTTCTAACCCTTTATTCATAATGATTGCATCATATCTAAATGACTCATGTGGTATGAGAATGATGAATCTAACCTTGATAGGGTGTTTAAATGAGGTGTGTACAGGGAGTGGTCCACCATAGGTGTTATGCATTAGGATATGGACCTCTTTAAACTTTGGAACTTAATGTTAAGTCTTGAAAGGTATTTTCCATGTTAGGAAAATGAGGTGGTTTGGTTAGAGGTTGGCTAGGATGAGGTATCCCGAACCCCTTGAATGAATTGAAAAATATTTTCCCTTGAGATGTGTTTATGTGATATTATAAGATGGAAATTCCATGCTTTGTTAATGTGATTTGATATGAGATGTATTTCCATATATATTGTGATGTGAATGGTAATTCCATTAAGTGTTGACATGCTTGTGATAACCTGTTAGTGGGCGGGAGGCATTCTTACCCCATGCCAGATGAATCTCCTTCTATGGGTGGAAGGAATTCTCACCCCGTGAAAGATGAATCTCCATGTGTGGGCGGGAGGCATTATTACCTCGTGCGAGATGAATCTCTGTGTGTGGGTGGGAGGCATTATTACCTCGTTCCATTTACAGTGCGTTTGGATGAGAGGCATGTTTACCACCTTCCATTAATAACCTATATTTATGTACTTATACACTGGTTTTTTGTTCATACAACCACCCTCGAGCTAAAGCAGGTAGACCCGCCAGGTGTCCTTTCAGAACCTGAGTGGGAGGGTTGGTTATTTTCATTACTTTTCTTACTTGCAGTGTATTACTCACTATTGCTGTGAAAACCTATTTGGATTACTTGTAGACATAATTGGTGGTGGCCTACTGAGACTTGTCTCAAACCCTACCTGGGTGGCCTCCTGGGTACCTGTGTAGACTTTACTGTTGCTGGTACAAGTAGGGGAAAAGGCCAAACTTTAGGATTTTGACACATGTATGTTCTAGCTAGAGATCCAGAGCAGAGGACTGAGCATGGCTAGGGATTCTCATGGACTACCTTTGTTCATGTTTCTTTTTGTATTACTATATAGCATGCTTGTATTCTATTTCCATTGTAACAACATTCCATGCATCCATTTTGTATTAGAAACTGCCTATGAGGCTTTTGTATATTTATCAGGGTTTTCCTAACTTATGTTGTTTGGTTTGTATGTTCCCCTTTTTCTCAGGTTTTCCCATTAGTTGTGCTTCCTCTATTTAATCACTTGCTTCTATACCGCTATGTACTCTGATAAAGGGGTGCAGTCTCCCCACTGACTTAGCATTACACCCCCGCTGCTAGTCGGCAGCCCCTAGCCTATGAGGAGATGAGCTAGGGGTCATGTGGCCAACCGGGCTCAGGGCTCGGGCTGAGGGGAAACCGGGTCCAGGACGTCACAAAGTGGTATCATAGGCTTCTTTCTTTCTTGCTTTACTATTTGGAGATGATAGACTTTGAGACTGAGAATGCTTACGGACTTATCCATGAGCCTTTCTTGGGTGTCGCGAACCCATGTATGGGGTATGGTCCAAGTTTCCTATTTTATGTTGTTATTGATTCTTCTATTTTCTGTTGATACCATTTCACCATTGGGTGATTCACATGTTTTGTGATGTTATAGAGATTTTCAATGTTGGAATTTGGATTTCATGGTTCGACCCGATGAAATGAGGGTTATGCATTAGAACATGCATCACGATAGGCACAATATGATTAGGCCATGAATCTTTACATGCCACATTTAAATTTTAAGCGAGCATTGCTTGTTGTTTATTTCCATGTCTTGTTGATATGTGTGAAACTACGCTAATCATTCATTCATGTTGTGAATTGAGGAATGATGTGGTTTTAGTGGGTTTCACTCTTTGGTTCATAAGGTGTATGGGCCCTTATAGATCAGAAAATGACATTCCAACTAAAACAATCATTTTCATCAATGGAAATTGAACTACTTATTAGCACAAGTAAATGGGGAATGACATCCAAGTTTGTGTCATATTTCAGTTTATGTGGAGTATGGGTAACAGCCCGAGATTTTATGAAAAATATTCTTTTTAATTTTATTAATGTCTTGAGTTGTACGCTACACCAAAAGGAGCTTGCACAACACACATCCTCGACTTTCCTTGCATTACACGCAATCGCGACCTTCCTCGATAGCGTGTGTAGTACGCAATACCGAGTTTCACTAAACAACAATATGCTATTAAAATATTATTATAACTAGCCGTTATGAATAGTAATAACCACCTTTTAAAATTTTAGAAATTTTAGCTCTCAAAATGGACTTCATTTTTGGATTTGGAGTATCGAATTTAGCCTAAGGTGAAATTTTGGTACTTTTCGGATAACTTCCATATTCTGATGAATAGTGAAAATTACTAAATTATAATTAAAAACAACTTTTTTAATCAAAATAATTAGTAGTGATAAATTATTAATTTGAGTGGTTTTAAAGTATATTTAGAATATATTTTTACAATTTAATACAGTGTTGGTCATTGGATGTAATTTCACATTTAAACCAGACATAAACAAGTGTCAATCATTTGATAGATATTGTTTCTTAAAAACACGCTATTTGTTTTAACTGCGGGATTTAATTATAAAATTAATTAATGCAACTTCTATGTTATTAATTTGGTAAAATAGACTTTATTTTTGAATTCAGAATATGAAATATAGCTTAGGATGAAATTTTGGCATTGTTCTGAAAAACATCAATTTTTTATGAATAGTGAAACTACTAAGTGGTAGATAAAAAACTAAATTTTTCATAAAACTTAATTTTACCGCTTTTGTGAATGGAATTTCAAAAATACGAGAGACACAGTTGATTTCAGTAAGTAAAATGTGGTTCAATGAGATGAAAATAATTTTTGGTGAATAGTAACTTTTTACTTTTATTTACCACGGTTAAAAGTAAATAGGGTAATTAAGGGTAGAAATAATATTAATATTACCCTAACACATGTCCTAATCCTATTGTACAAGTGTATCTCGACCAAAAAACAACCTTAAGTATAAAATATTATCATTTAGGCCCACTTGGATTAGATTAGGACATTTATTATTATTTAATTCAAAGAAGAGTTAAAAGAGTTAAAATCAAAGTTTATTTACTAAAACATTTTTAATATAGGGTTATATATAAGATAAATTAGATTTTAAATATTCATTAGAAAGCTAAAAAGATTTCATACATAATGGTATTTTATTTGTAATTTTTAGACATCAAATAAGTTAATTTATTTATGACACAAGATGATGCAGTAATTATCTTATTAATGAAATATTGACATAATTGATATTATAAATACCTAAATAAATGTAATTTAAGACTTTTTATGAATTCCACTAATTTTCTAGGTTACTATAATATATTAGTGTTTATTTAATCAACCTGGTTAGAACATATAATTCTGTTATGACTTTCACAAAAATCATATATCAAATAGTCTCAAAATTGACACAAAATAGTTTTTAAATCAAATATTATATTATTAATTGTTATTTTATTAATAAAAATCTAAGGTTCGGACAAATGACTTAGATAAGGATATATATATTAATAATAAACAATTTGGGGTTCTTTTGGCATGTTATAGTAAGTGTATTAACAATATAGTGTAAGAAAACAAAAAGACACGGTAAAAGTTAAATTATTTAACTTAAAGTTAAATCTAATTGATAAGGTTAAAATAATACCCTAAACTTGTCTAAATCTTATTGGTTGATAGGATTTCGACCCATCCCCACTTTATCTTCGAAATAAGACCCTTTGGAACCATTATAAACCGATTTTGACTTTAATATAAAATAATATTTTGAGATATTCCTAAGGTGCCCCTCTCCTCCCTTATAAAAGGGCACCTCCTCCCTCTCTTCCTCACAAAACATTGAGCCTTAAAGCTCGGCCAACCCCTACCAAAATCCCTTCTCCACTTCCATAGTATCATCCTAGAGGTCCTGTTCTTCTTCAAAGACCATCCTTAGTTCTTTAAGTTGAGGCTAAGAAAAGGCGCGTCAAAAAGAGGTAATATCTATTACCGATCTTTTTCAATTTCTTTCTTCTTCAACTTCTTCTTATTTATTTGTTTCATGATAAAGTAATATCATCAGTATTTATTATATACTGATATGTTATTATAAATATGAAACAACTCTAATTAACCTTCTATCCATCCTACGGAAAAAGGAAATCACCGCGCGTGCGTACGTACGGAATACCGTCTCCATGCCGTGGTGTAATCTATTTTCTGCCACCACCTTAATTGGATGGGTATAAAGGTTTAATGAGTAACTATATATGATTATTATAAAGTGATATTGATACTGAAATATTATAAATACACTTCAACACAATTCCACGACCATGGGAACGATATCATCGCTCGTGCGTACGTACGGACTACCGTCTCCACGACGCGATGAGATTCATTCTCAATGATTAACCATTCATGAATGATTATAAAGTATATATAATAAGTACTAATTAAATATATGACCTAATAATGATACTGGAATTATTTATATTTATATGTATTTCATCTACTTAATTCCATTCAATTCAATAAGGAAACGAAAATAGCGTTCATGCGTACGTACGGACTACCGTCTCCATGAACGGTGTATTTCTTTCCATTTACTGATTTATTATATATGTATATTCTGAATATATATATATAAATCATGTTTTATATTCTGGAATTAAGTAATCATGATCTAAGTAATCATATGAATAATTACAAGTTAAAAACACGAACGACAAATGAGACGATTTTACCCAAAATGCTACTTTAACATGAATTTACAAAAGAACTGGTAATATAAAGTCATAAGTGGACTATATATGATATAATAACAATGAATATGATTCTGTAATAATTCAATAACATTATTTAAATCATTATACAGGAGGTTCGGACACTTACAAAGCAAGTCGGACATAAGGTAAGGGATAAATTTTCAATCTCATTTTTATCTGAGATTGCTTATATGTAAGTATTTACTGGGGTTACGTTTGTCATCCATGACCATGATTTCTAAAAATTATTTCATAAAATGTTTACCATTCTTCCATGTATGTTTAAAGTCATTTTTACCCTTTATTTACTTTTTACCACATTGTATGAATGAAATCTTTCGTTTGGTTACCATATAAGGTACTTTTTGACTTTTCCGACAAAAGTACGAGGAGAATGTTATTTTTTACTTATACGGCGTGAACGGATTTTTACTGTTTCATAACGCCTCATTTTCAAGAAGATTCCTATACAAGATTGCATGATTATTTTCAATAAAACCCTTATCTTTTAAAATTGTATGGAATTTTGTGAAAAGAACATGATTTTAAAGAAGAAAGGATATTTTCCTCAAGAATTCATTTCAAGTGTTTTGTCAAAACTATTTTACATCAAAGATGACATTATTTCATATGTGTATGTTTCAAGTAAAATTTCTCTATGATTTAAATGGATTCAATTTTCTTATGATGAAATGATATCAATTGTTTATGGATTATTTTATGATGGTATGATGTTTAAGAATCCCATTTTATTTCATGTGTTATTCTATGATGTATGATTTATGATTTTGTGGAACACATAAGAATGGTATCATTATGAGATGGGTGGGACCTATATATCCCTCAAATGCATTGGGTAAAGATTTTATATCTCATGAGATAGACAGGGATGGAATGGTAGGTTATACCGGTTCAGTGAAACAGGACTGGAACGAGGGTGACTCGGTTCAGAAAGGGACTTTGTCCACTAAGATATTCTTGGACATGAGTCTTGACTAACAAGAAAAGATTCTCTATGATTATGTGTGTATGCCACAAAGTTTCATGTTTTAAGTTATGCTTATTGGGATTTCATTTCACTACTATGATTTATCCCATGTTATGAAATTATGCTCTCTTTTGCAGGTTAAGATTTCCAAAAGTTATGTTCTTATGAATATGATGTGATTGATTTTTCTTTTGTTTACCCTTACTGAGCATTTGAGTTCAACCTTTTATGTTTTATTTTCCCCAGGATATAAAGAAAGGTTTTAGGTGAAAAAAAAGGGAAGATCTTTATGGGAGATATTGAAGATCTTTCACCACGATTAGAAGATTACGTTTCGAGTTTCCGAAGACACTAAACTATTACGATCCTTGTGTGTGTGTGTTTTTTATGTACTAAGTATTCTGCAAAAGTAATGTAATGTCCATGTACGATAAGCTTAGGGTCTCTACAGTTGGTATCAGAGGAAAGGTTTAGTCATCCTTTGGAAACTAGGATGCGAAAACGTTAGTGAGATCCCTAGAGATATTTCTACGGTATGTCTAGGGATGTCCCTAAGGTTAAGTATACGTATAGGTTATAGTACTAGAACTATGCTAACGATCATAGAATTAAACCTAAGATGTTAGATATTTAATGTACTCCCCCTTTATTATGTTGTTTTCCCTAGCATGATTTTTTCCTCTCACACTATTCTTTTTGGGTTTTAGACGATGGCTGGAACCCGAAGGAACCGTGTTGATCAATGCAATGGACAATGTAATGATTGTCCTCCTGAACAAACAAATGTTATGGGAGATGGAGTGCAAAATCTTATTGCTATCCTTACACAAGCTATGAATCATTCTGGACTTCCAAATGAGCAGAGAAAGGAACAATATTATATTGAGTCCTTCATGAGGCAACGTCCACCTTCTTTCAGTGGGACTTCTGATCCACTTGTTGCTGAACAATGGATCAGTACCACTGAAAAGATATTTTCAGTTCTTCAATGTTCTGAACATGATAAAGTCATCTTATCAGTATATCGTTTGGAAGGTGAAGCTGATCAATGGTGGAATCTTATCAAGAATACGAGGCCAAGAGATGAAATTCAGTCCATGGAATGGGACGAGTTCATGAACTTTTTTTTCAGTAAGTACTTCCCTCGTATTCTTCGAACAAAGATAGAGAAGGAGTTTCTTGAACTAAAGAAAAAGGATGATGAATCTGTTGGTATATACGAAGCGAATTTTACAAGACTTGCAAGGTATGCATCTGGCATTATCATCCAACCTGAAAGTAAAGTTGATCAATTTTTCAGTGGCTTAAAACCAAGTCTTCGAATGGCATTAGCTATAAGAGACTTCAGTAGCTATGAAGAAATTGTGCGTTGTGCTATCAAAGTAGAAATTGAAGTTGGTGTTACATATCCATCTCATGGTTTTAACAAGAAACGAAAGATGGAGTTCAAGGAGAAATCTCAGAATAATGGTGAAAAGAAGATGAATGTTTCCTTATGCACAAAGTGTGGAAAGAAGCATGGTGGAGATTGTCTTAAAGGGACTAGAAAATGTTTTAAGTGTGGAAAAGAAGGTCATCGAGCAGCTGAGTGTCGAAGTAATGGAAAAAGGGTTTCTAATGATGTGAATAAAGCAAACACTGCAGAGAACGCACCACCAACACTTCAATGTTTCAAGTGCAAGGAGATGGGACATTATGCCAATAAATGCCCTAATCCAAGGGTTAGTGATGATCGACATGATCAACCACTTAAGGCAAAGGACAAAGGGAATTCACATGCGATCACTATTGGCGATGTTGAATATGACCACGATGTGGTGGAATGATTAAATGTTTATGTAATGGGATTCCAAAATAATGTTGTATATAGTATCGTGGAGTATTGGAATATTTATGTATTGGTCTAATGTGGTATTCAAAGTGATTGAGATATTTTTGGAAATAAGATGATATGCGCATAATGAAGGGAAAACGAGAAAATGAAATGTTTAACAGTATTCATGAGCTCATGATTGATATAAGGACTAAGTGATATCATGGATTGAGTATATAGAATTTTGAGGATTTTGGTATGTGGAAAGTGTTAACTTTTAACTGCATTCATGTTTTCACTAAGGTTCAATGGGTATTCAAGAGAGTACATGATTAAGGCCTTTCAATGTTTAGAATGTGACCAACAAGACATATCTTATGATATATGGGGATCAACGATGGTATTAAATCTTTGGTAATCATTTTCACTATATTATAAGAGTGGACTGAAGTATTATGGATAAGCCTAAAGATTGGAATGGATTATGTTGGACATACGTTAGTATTGTTTAAGGATAGAAGTTTTTTCGATATTATTGATGGGATGTTAAAAAGGACAACCTGGTGGACGAATGACAACCCATCGCGTCGGACAAGGCTGTGGGAATCGAACCCACAACCGAAGTGCGACTGGCCTTTATCACCTACCACTGGCCTACAGGAAGTCTCTGTTTAGTAGAAACTAGTTTTATTATATTAAGCAGTATGATATATGAAATATAAGTCCATTTTAAAAACCATATATTATTAATCTCACTATAGATCGACTTATGTATATAATTTTTGCTAACCTTTTGTTTGAGACAGATGGAATGACCCATCATTCTATCACATGATCTGCTAAAACTTTACGAATAACAAATTCAACTTCATTTATTTAAGAGATGAAGTGGAAATTGTTCAAGGCACGAACAACAGTGAGATTGTACCAAAATAAAGTAAGTATTTATTCTAATCCAAATTTTCATCTTTAGGAAAATGATCTTGAAAACCAAAAATGTTTTCCTAGTGATCTTATACCTGATGAATCAGATGGTACCTTATATCATCACAAATCTATGGATTTGTGATTACTGGCTTTTCCATAGCCATGTTCTCTACCACTATCCATCAGAACATGGTGGTTAGATTTCTCTTCCATATCCATATTTTCACCTATGTGGAAACCCAGTGATTAGTTTATTTGGGTAATCATTACATTTCATACTTTAGTTTTTAAAGCCATGTTTTGGTATTCTTTTTTACGATGTGGGTTTCTATTAAAGAAAATTTCGAATAGTAAACCATTTATAACCCCGACGAATTTCGAGGGCGAAATTCATTTTAAGGGGGGTAGAATGTAACAGCCCGAGATTTTATGAAAAATATACTTTTTAATTTTATTAATGTCTTGTGTTGTACGATACACAAAAAGGAGCTTGCACAACACAAATCCTTTACTTGCCTTGCATTACACGCAATCGCGACCTTCCTCGATAGCGTGTGTAGTACGCAATACCGAGTTTCACTAAACAACAATATGCTATTAAAATATTATTATAACTAGTCGTTATGAATAGTAATAACCACCTTTTAAAATTTTAGAAATTTTAGATCTCAAAATGGACTTCATTTTTGGATTTGGAGTATCGAATTTAACCTAAGGTGAAATTTTGGTACTTTTCGGATAACTTTCATATTCTGATGAATAGTGAAAATTACTAAATTATAATTAAAAAAAACTTTTTTAATCAAAATAATTAATAGTGATAAATTATTAATTTGAGTGGTTTTAAAGTATATTTAGAATATATTTTTACAATTTAATACAATGTTGGTCATTGGATGTAATTTCACATTTAAACCAGACATAAACAAGTGTCAATCTTTTGATAGATATTGTTTCTTAAAAACACGCTATTTGTTTTAACAATGGGATTTAATTATAAAATTAATTAATACAACTTCTATGTTATGAATTTGGTAAAATAGACTTCATTTTTGAATTCGGAATATGAAATATAGCTTAGGATGAAATTTTGGCATTGTTCTGAAAAACATCAATTTTTGATGAATAGTGAAACTACTAAGTGGTAGTTAAAAAACTGAATTTTTCATAAAACTTAATTTTACCGCTTCTGTGAATGGAATTTCAAAAATCCGAGAGACACGGTTGATGTCAGTAAGTAAAATTTGGTTCAATGAGATGAAAATAATTTTTGATGAATAGTAACTTTTTACTTTTATTTACCACGGTTAAAAGTAAATAGGGTAATTAAGGGTAAAAATGATATTAATATTACCCTAACACATGTCCTAATCCTATTGTACAAGTGTATCTCGACCAAAAACAACCTTAAGTGTAAAATATTATCATTTAGGCCCACTTGGATTAGATTAGGACATTTATTATTATTTAATTCAAAGAAGAGTTAAAAGAGTTAAAATCAAAGTTTATTTACTAAAACATTTTTAATATAGGGTTATACATAAGATAAATTAGATTGTAAATATTAATTAGAAAGATAAAAATATTTCCTACATAATTGTATTTTATTTTTAATTTTTAAACATCAAATAAGTTAATTTATTTATGACACAAGATGATGTAGTAATTATCTTATTAATGAAATATTGACATAATTGATATTATAAATACCAAACTAAATGTAATTTAAGACTTTTTATGAATTCCTCTAATTTTATAGGTTACTATAATATATTAGTGTTGATTTAATCAACTTGGTTATAACATATAATTATGTTATGACTTTCACAAAAATCATATATCAAATAGTGTCAAAATTGACACAAAATAGTTTTTAAATCAAATATTATATTATTAATTGTTATTTTATTCCTAGAAATCTAAGGTTAGGCCAAATGACTTAGATAAGGATATATATATTATTAATAAACAATTTTTGGTTCGTTTGGCATGTTATAGTAAGTGTATTAACCATATAGTGTAAGAAAACAAAAAGACACGGTAAAATTTAAATTATTTAACTTAAAGTTAAATCTAATTGATAAGGTTAAAATAATAACCTAAACTTGTGTAAATCTTATTGGTTGATAGGATTTCGACCCATCCCCACTTTAGCTTAGAAATAAGACCCTTTGGGACCATTATAAACCTATTTTGACTTTAATATAAAATAATATTTTGAGATATTCCTAAGGTGCCCCTCTCCTCCCTTATAAAAGGGCACCTCCTCCCTCTCTTCCTCACAAAACGTTGAGCCTTCAAGCTCGGCCAACCCCTGCCAAAATCCCTTCTCCACTTCCATAGTATCATCCTAGAGGTCCCGGTCTTCTTCAAAGACCATCCTTAGTTCTTTAAGTGGAGGCTAAGAAAAGGCGCGTCAAAAAGTGGTAATATCCATTACCGATCTTTTTCAATTTCTTTCTTCTTCAACTTCTTCTTCTTTAGTTGTTTCATGATAAAGTAATATCATCAGTATTTCTCATGAACTTATATGTTATTATAAATATGAAACAACTCTAATTAACCTTCTATCCATCCTACGGAAAAAGGAAATCACCGCGCGTGCGTACGTACGTAATACCGTCTCCACGCCGTGGTGTAATCTATTTTCTGCCACCACCTTAATTGGATGGGTATAAAGGTGTAATGAGTAACTATATATGAGTATTATAAAGTGATATTGATACTGAAATATTATACATACACTTCAACACAATTCCACGACCATGGGAACGATATCATCGCTTGTGCGTACGTACGGACTACCGTCTCCACGACGCGATGAGATTCATTCTCAATGATTAACCATTCATGAATGATTATAAAGTATATATAATAAGTACTAATAAAATATATGACCTAATAATGATACTGGAATTATTTATATTTATATGTATGTCATCTACTTAATTCCATTCAATTCAATAAGGAAACGAAAACAGCGTTCATGCATACGTACGGACTACCGTCTCCATGAACGGTGTATTTCTTTCCATTTACTGATTTATTATATATTTATATTCTGAATATATATATATAAATCATGTTTTATATTCTGGAATTAAGTAATCATGATCTAAGTAATCATATGAATAATTACAAGTTAAAAACACGAACGACAAATGAGACGATTTTACCCAAAACGCTACTTTAACATGAATTTACAAAAGAACGGGTAATATAAAGTCATAAGTGGACCATATATGATATAATAAAAATTAATATTATTCTGGAATAATTCAATAACATGATTTAAATCATTATACAGGAGGTTCGGACACTTATAAAGCAAGTCGGACCTAAGGTAAGGGATAAATTTTCAATCTCATTTTTATCCGAGATTGCTTATACGTAAGTATTTACTGGGGTTACGTTTATCATCCATGACCATGATTTATAAAAATGATTTCATAAAATGTTTACCATTCTTCGATGGATGTTTAAAGTCATTTTTACCCTTTATTTACTTTTTAACACATTGTATGAATGAAATCTTTCGTTTGGTTACCATATAAGGTACTTTTTGACTTTTCCGAAAAAAGTACGAGGAGAATGTTATTTTTAACTTATACGGCGTGAACGGATTTTTACGGTTTCATAAATCCTCATTTTCAAGAAGATTCCTCTACAAGATTGCATGATTATTTTCAATAAAACCCTTATCTTTTAAAATTGTATGGAATTTTTTGAAAAGAACATGATTTTAAAGAAGAAAGGATATTTTCCTCAAGAATTCATTTCAAGTGTTTTGTCAAAACTATTTTACATCAAAGATGACATTATTTCATATGTGTATGTTTCAAGTAAAATTTCTCTATGATTTAAATGGATTCAATTTTCTTATGATTAAATGATATCAATTGTTTATGGATTATGTTATGATGACATGATGTTTAATAATCCCATTTTATTTCATGGGTTATGCTATGATGTATGATTTATGATTTTGTGGCACACATAAGAATGGTATCATTATGAGATGGGTGGGACCTATATATCCCTCCAATGCATTGGGTAAAGATTTTATATCTCCTGAGATATACAGGGCTGGAATGGTAGGTTATACCGGTTCAGTGAAACAGGACTGGAACGAGGGTGACTCGGTTCAGAAAGGGACTTTGTCCACTAAGATAGTCTTGGCCATGAGTCTTGACTAACAATAAAAGATTATCTATGATTATGTGTGTATGCCACAAAGTTTCATGTTTTAAGTTATACTTATTGGGATTTCATTTCACTACTATGATTTATCCCATGTTATGAAATTATGCTCTCTTTTGCAGGTTAAGATTTAAAAAAGTGATGTTCTTATGAATATGATGTGATTTATTTTTCTTTTGTTTACCCTTACTGAGCATTTGAGCTCACCCTTTTATGTTTTATTTTTCCCAGGATATAAAGAAATGTTTTAGGTGAAAAAAATGGATGATCTTTATGGGAGATATTGAAGATCTTTCACCACGATTAGAAGATTACGTTCCGAGTTTCCGAAGACACTAAACTATTACGATCCTTGTGTGTGTGTTTTTTTTATGTACTAAGTATTCCGAAAAAGTAATGTAATGTCCATGTACGATAAGCTTAGGGTCTCTACAGTATGTTCCCTTATAGGCTGGAAAATTCCATATCACTGGATTAAGTAAAGTTTGAACAGTTGCAGGTTTTACTAAGTTTTTCCTACGTGTGAAGATAGGTGAGCTTAGGGGTAGGAAGGCTTAGTACCTATCCTAGCTTCTAGTGTTCAAAATTTACCTTGTTTGTTTCTTAATTTGAGACGTTCATTTGTCATTGTTGCGCTATGCCTCTGAGACCTCCTCTAGTCCCGCACGCTGATGGCGGCGACGATCATGTTCCTTAGGTGGCGGGCCCTGATCCACTAGTTGATATTTATGTGGAGAAACCCATGGCTTCTTTTTTTATTTCTGAGATGGGTGCCACTGACATGTTCCGTGAGAGCTTCTTGAGTATGATGCAGAGTATGAAAGTTGGAGGTCGACCTGCCTTGAGTATGGAAGAGTTCACTTGTAAGTTTCAGTCGCAGCATCCTACTACATTTATGGGAGTTGGCAGATCACTTACTGTGGAGTCTTGGTTGGAAGCTATTCTGACCATCTTTGATAACCTTGAGACGCCTCCAAAGCAAAGGGTCAAGCTCACAGCTTATATGCTATGTGGTTCATCCAGGAGGTGGTGGATGTCATCACCCAGTCAGGACAGTAGAGAGATATGATCTGCACTGATTTCCAAACCATATTCTACAATTATTTCTTTCCCTAGACTTTGAGGGATGACAGGGCTAGAGAGTTTATGAATCTGCATAAAGGGACCATGACAGTCATGGAGTATTCGTCCCATTTCATTGAGTTACAGTGTTTTTCTCTTACACTAGTTGTTGATGATCTCACGACCGCTAGGTGTTTTGAGGATGGGTTGTGTTATTCCATCCGATCGTAGGATAAAGTGTTTAGGTTGACGAACATTCCATAAATCGTCAATCAGGATTTGATCAAAGAAGGGAATTTTAGAGATGCGGATAGTGCGAACCAGGGCGGTTCAGCACCTAAGGGTTCTAGTGGATCTTCTTCTTGGAAGAAGCTATGTTTTGAAGACACTCATGGTGTTAGTAGTGGTCAGACCCTTTTCTCAGGTGGTACTCTTATCTGTCACCAATGTGGGGAGTCAGGACATATGAGGAGGCAGTGTACGCGAAATCCAATGGAGTGTAGAGGTTGTGGTAAGTTGTGTCATCTCCACCGTTTCTTCAATACTTTCCCCCCAAGGCCTAGTGAGAAGGTATCTATACCTACTCCACGATCTGGTGATGGATTGGCAGGATCACTTCTGTCAAGAGGCTGGAACACTGCTGACTGATTAGGTCATGGCAGCAGTCGAGGTAGAGGTAATCAGGTGTATGACTCTCAGCACCAGCAGGGTGGGTGTGCTCAGGGTAGCCAGTATGTGACTCAGGGTCGTGGTACCATCCAATTGTATGCAGTCGAGCCTATTCCACAGGATTAGTACACTGGACCATCTACTATACGAGGTACAATTCTATTTGCCTCTACATTAGTGTCTCCTTTGTTTGATACAAGTGCTTCTCACTCATTTATATTAGAGGCGATTATCGGATGTTTGGGCCTCGGCGTTGAGTCATATCACGGCATGATCACATTGGATACCCCATTATGCATCCATTCAGGGGGTATTAATCATTTTCATAATTTTCCCCTCGAGGTGGGTGGTCACCATTTCGTGTGGAACCTGTATGTTTTGGATATGACAGGTTTTGATATAATAATCGAGATGGACTGGTTAGTTCCCTATCGATCCTGGATTGACTGCTCTCATCAAAGGGTGAAGTTTACATCACCAAAGGCCGACACGCATATGCATAAGGTAGAATGGGATCTTAGTGCGACATGAGTAGGACCGGAACACCAAAGTCTAGGTTATGTCACGACTCAGGTTTCCAGTCTTTATCTCGATGACCAAGGGTTAAAACCCTCTGTTTATCCTCTAGTAGTGGAGATTTTCAGTGATATATTTTCTGATGATTTCTCAGGTCTACCTTCAGTGCGAGAGGTGGAGTTTACTATTGATCTTATACCTAGAGCAGCACCAGTGACCATTCCTCCTTATTGGATTGAACCTAAGGAACTTCTAGAGCTCAAGAGTCAGTTGGAGGACCTGGAAGAAAAAGGATTTATACGTCCCAGTACTTCACCATGGGGATCACCGGTTCTATTTTCCAAGAAGGCAGATGGTACCCTTCGTCTTTATGTGGATTACCTTATGTTAATCCACTGACTATTAAGAATTGGTATCTATTTCTTCGAATTGACGACCTCTTCGATCATCTCCATGGAGGGAAGGTATTTAAAAAGATAGATTTGAGGTCAGGCTATCACCAACTGTGTGTTAGGACTTTGGACATACCTCACACGATGTTCAGGAGCAAGTATGGTCTCTATGAGTACATAGTCATGTTGTTTGGGCTCACAAAAGCACCTGCAGTGTTTATGGATCTTATGAATCAGATTTTTCACCCTTACCTTGATTCTTTTGTGGTTTTATTTGTGGACGATATCTTAGTCTATTAATGCTCGAGACACGACCATGAAACCCATTTTGAGATCTTGCTGAATATGCTAAGGGAGCATTAGCTTTATTCGAAGCTCAGTAAATGCCACCTTTTGATAAATGAGGTTCACTTATTTGGTAACATTATTTCTAGGTCTGGAGTTTCAGTTGACCCTGAGAAGGTGAGTGCTGTAGTCTCTTAGGAGTAGCCCAAGAATATCTTTGATATGAAAAGTTTCTTGGGGATTGATGGTTATTATAGGCGATTCATTCGGGACTTTTCATGCCTAGTATCACCCCATACAACTTTGACCAAAAAGGTGGTGAGATTAATTTTGTCATAACCTTGTGAAGTAGCTTTTCAGGAACTGAAGGGCAGGCTAACTTTGGCACAGAATCTGATCTTTCCGGTTCCAAGAAGAGCTTATATGGTCTTTTGCAACGCGTCAGGTATCGGGCTTGGAGCTGTATTGATGTAGGATGAGCAAGTCGTTGTGTATGGTTCTCATCAATTAAAGCCTCATGAATGGAATTATCTACCACACGACCTCGAGCTCGTAGTGGTTGTACATGCCTTACACTTTTGGAGAAACTATTTGTTGGGATAGCACTTTGTGGTATACACTGACCACAAAAGCCTCAAATATATCATCACTCAGTGGGATCTAAATATCAGGAAACACAGGTGGGTCGAGTACCTGCAATCCTTTGATTTGGAACTGGCCTACACTCCTGGGAAATGAAATTCAGTAGCCGATGTGCTGAGTCGGAAAACTCAGTCACAAGTGGTTCAGGAATCTAATGAGGAGTGGAAGATGATGGCCCTATTTTCGGAGATGCACGTTGAGGTTCATGAGGGTCAAGGTAAAACTATTCTCTCATCCTTAGTGGTGATGTCTACTCTTTTGGAACGGGTTAGGGCTAGACAGTTATCAGATCCGCAAGGCCTTGTTCTACGAGAAAGTGTCTCGGATGATGCCTATACAGAATGGAATGTTGATAAAGGTGATACTTTATTGTTTTATGGGAAATTATGGGTCCTAGAAGATATCAGAGAGGAGATGATGAGGTATTTCCATGCCTCAACATGGGAAGTTCACCCAGGAATCACCAAAATGTATCGTGATTTGCGACGATAGTACTGGTGGCCAAGCATGAAGTGAGAGATAGTCGGTTTTATCACGCGTTGTTCCACCTGTCAGCAGGTAAAGATAGAACATTAGGGTCCAACAGGGATTCTATAGCCGTTGTCTATTCCATGGTGGAAATGGGATTATGTGTCTATGGACTTTGTAACCAGTTTACCCAGGTCACCTCATGGCAATGATGCAGTAAGGGTTATCATCGACCATCTGACGAAGGTCGCACATTTCTTACCTGTGTGGGAGACCCTCACGGTTGATGACTTGGGAAGACTGTATGTCAAGAAAATAGTTCACCTCCATGAAGCACCTCGTTCTATTGTCTCGGACAGAGATCCTAGATTTACATCTCGGTTCTGGCAGGGTTTATAGAAGGCCTTGGGTACATAGGTACTTTTGAGCATGGCCTATCACTCGCAGACAGACGGACAGACCAAGCAGACTATACAGGTACTAGAAGATATGTTACATGCATGTGTTCTCGATTTTGGATGTTCATGGGAGAAACACATTCCTCTTGTCGATTTCAGTTATAACAACATATTCTATGATACCATTGAGATGGATCCCTATAAAGCCTTATATGGTAGGACATGTCGCTCACCTTTGTGTTGGATTAAAGCAGGGGAGGAAGTTGTTCTAGGACCACTTCTTGTGCAGGAGACTACAAAGCAGATACAGCTTATTAAGAAGCATATATATACAGCTTAGTCTAGACAGAAGTCCTATGCTAACAAGCACCGGTGACCTATTCAGTTCGAGGTTGAGAACTTGGTTTTCTTCATGGTCTCACCCATGTTAGGGCAGAGACGTATACGGAAGCAGGTTATGCTTTCACTGAGGTTTGTAGGACCCTTTGAGGTGATGAAGCGGATCAGACCAATAGCTTACCAGCTTGCACTTCCGCAGAGATATCAGGCCATGCACAATGTTTATCATGTATCTCAGCTTTGCCGGTACTTTTAAGATATGACTCATGTTTTTCAGCCTGATGAGGTTGAACTGGATATGGATTCTTACTTCGTGGAATATCTGATGTGAATTGTTGACCGGAGCGTGAAGACACTCTGTTGAAGGTCTATTCCTCTTGTATTGGTGTTGTGGCAGCATGGATAGGTACAGGATGAGACCTGGTAGTAGGAGGCTGATATACATTCTCAATGGCCGGAACTTTTTGTTGATGACACCTCAGTACCCTCGGAAGTCCAACTCGATAACGAATTTCTTTAAAGAGGGGAGGTTGTAATGACCCGACTCTTTGTAAAAGGTACGAATCATTAGTTTTTATTTTGAATTTTTCCTTTAGACTTTTTTAATGACCTGAAAGACCTAAGGAAGGTCCGAGGTGTGTCCGGGGTTTGTTCAGAGCCCGGGAGTTTGAGAAATAGACATGCAGACAGTAGCACACGACCTGTTCACGGCTTGCGCACGGGTTTCCTAAACCCTGAGACCCTATTCTGGAGGTAGTGAGGTGCGCATGGTTTGCGCACAGTTTGGGTAAACCGTGCACCTAATCCATGCATCAATGTTCTGGGTGAAATTACCGTTTTCCCTTAAATTCTATTTAAGGCCTTAATCTTTTTCTCTTCCATCCTCCATCGAACAGAACTATAGGGGAGCCCTCCTTGGAGCTCCAAAACCCTCTCTCACTCTTTCTATTGTGGTTTCTTCCTCCAGTGTTCGAATCCTGATCCGTAAAAGGCGTTGGATCCCCCTCGGTAAGGTATACCTCATGCACCCCTCTTTCCTTGGTAAATTTTGGTATCCGTTGTGTTATTTTGATGGAGGATCATATGACCTTTTCCATGGCATTGGAATGGAACTCAGATCTCTTCAACCTACTGCGAATCTGAGGTCAATATCATGTGAGTTGATGCCTACAGCTCTAAGGTAGGTGGTCACATGGTTTCAATTTCAGGTTTTCACCACTTTGAGTTTATATCATCATTTCTTGGCTTGTCTTCCTTCGAACCCTTTATTCATAATGAATGCTTCATATCTAAATGACTCGTGTGGTATGATATTGATGATTATAACCTTGCTTGGGTGTTTAAATGAGGTGTGGATCAAGAGTGGTCAACCATAGGTGTTATGCCTTCGGATTTGGCCCTATTTCACCTTTATAACTTAATGTTATGTCACGAAAGGAATTTTCTATGTTGGAAAAATGAGGTGGTTTGGTTAACGGTCGGCTAGGATGAGGTAGCCTGAACACCTTGAATGAATTGAAGTACATTTTTCATTGAGATGTGTTTATGTGATATTTTAAGATGGAAATTACATACTTTATTAATTTGATGTGATAATAGATGGATTTCCTTATATATGTGATGTGAATGGTTATCCCATTATGTGTTGACATGCTTTTGATAACCCGTGTGGGGGGGTGGGAGGCATTCTTACCCCATGCTAGATGAATCTTTGTGTGTGGGCGGGAGGCATTCTTACCCCGTGCCGGATGAATCTCCTTGTGTGGGTGGGAGGCATTCTTACCCCGTGACAGATGAATCTCCGTGAGTGGGCGGTAGTCAGTCTAACCCAGTTCCAGATAAATCTCCGTGTGTGTGTGGGAGGCATTCTTACCTCGTACCAAATGAATATCCATGTGTGGGCAGGAGGCATTCTTACCCCGTGCTAGAAAAATATCCATGTGTGGGCAGGAGGCATTATTACCTCGTGCCAGTTACAGTGCTTGTGGATGAGAGGCATGTTTACATCGTGCCATTAACAACCTATATTTAAGTACTTCTACTCTGGTGTTTTGTTGAGACTACCAGCCACGATCTGAAGTAGGTAGACCCGCCAGGTTTCCTTTCAGAACCTGAGCGGGGGGGGGGGGGGGGGTTGGTTGTTTACTTTACTTTAGTTACTTTCAGTCTATTACTCGCTGTTGTTTGTGAACACCTATTTGGATTACAAGTAGACATCATTGGTGGTGGCCAAATGAGACTTGTCTCACACCCTACTCGGGCGGCCTCCTGGGTACCTGTGTAGACTTTACTGTTGCAGGTACTAGTACGGGAAAAGGCCCAGCTTCAGGTTGTTGATACAAGTATGTTCTAGCGGGAGATCCAGAGAAGAGGACCGAGCTTGGCTAGGGATGCTCATGGAGTACCTTTGTTCATGTTTCTTATTGTATTACTGTGTAGCATTCATGTCATCTATTTCAATTTTAACATCATGACATGCATCCATTTTGTATAAGACACTGCCTATGAGGATTTTGTATATTTATCAGGGTTTTCCTTACTTCTGTTGTCTAGTTTTTATGTACCCCCTTTTCTCCTATTTGTCCATTAGTTGTGGTTCCTCTATTTAATTAGTTGCTGGTATACCGCTATTTACTCTAACATAGGGGTAGAGTATCCCCACTGACTTACCATTACACCCCTAATACTAGTCGGCAGCCCCTGGCCTATGGGGAGACGAGCCTGGGGTCATGTGGCCAACCGGGCTCGGGGCTCGGGTTGAGGGGCAGCCAGGTCTGGGACATCACTCATTGGATTTAAATAGTATATCCTATGTGGTAAGATATTAGAGGGTCATAGAGTGGGTGGAAACTAAATTAAATGAATTAGAAACATTATAATGAGTGGTTTATGATAGATCTTAGAAGCAATGAGATTCTCATTTCTAAAAGATAGACTTTGAGGACATTGTTCTTAATGTCCTATAATTTACAAGTTAATTTTTTTAAAGTTATATGAAATTATTTTGAGACCATTTTCTTAGACGGAATGTGATTCTGAGGCCCTGGGTGCTCGGAATAAATGTCTGAACAATTCTTAATTTTATTAAAAATAGTGCACGTGCGCTATTTTAGTAACTTCTAAATGGGAGCCTAAATCAAAATTTTGAGATCACCGTTGAGTTCAGAACAACGATTCTACCTTAGGTTGGTATAAAATTCAATCAGAGTAGTTCAATTGCAGAAAATGTTTTGGGATGTTTTTAAAGAAGAATACAAATATACTTAAACAGATTTTTTTTCTTTTAATGTTTCGCATTTATGCGTCATCCAGTTCCATTTCATAGTGGAACAATGTGGCAACGCTAAAACATAGATATGGGGTGACTTGTTGTTCATTCTACTAAATTAAAGACTAATTCACGGTTAACACATAACCCTATAATTACCTACAACCTATGGGGAAAAGATGTAGGTAGAACCCTTCCGTTGGCAGATGATGAACGTTGGATCTCCAATAAAATCATTCCCTCCTCTTCAAAGGATCTCACCCATGATGAAGAAACAAGGATCAATCTTCATTAGATAGTGATTCAAACCCAGGTAGGGTTTTATATTTAATTATTTCAATTTTCTTGTTTTCAATGACAAACTTTGACAAACACATTAAGAGGTTGATCCGTAGTTCGCTCATTCTTACGGGATGGTTAGATTTTGGATTTAAAGAGATTAAACCTTATTGAATATACTTATTGTTTCATCCCCCATGTCTATCGGGAAGAACGATGGACTAAACGAATAAGGCCAATGTTCGTTATTCTGGGGTTCGTGGTGTTTTCTCCTACCCTATTCTTTCATTCTTTGACGACTAACCCACCTGGTTGTGTCGGGCTTCACTGGGAGGTTTTGAATGTGGTCAGACCCCCTGGAGCAACAATACAATTATTTGGATCCCATTTCAGTGAAGAAATTTATCCAAGGATCGAAAGGGCGACTCTCTTTCCAAAATGGTGCACTAGAGGGGTGGAGGAAATCTACAGAGAAGAGCCCACTGGCGGTAGTGCAAGGCAGCGCTTCACACTGTTATGGTAGCGTTGTGGGGCACGGTATTGTAGGACCACACCCGCGGAAGGGGACCATGGTGCATGGATGGGAGTGGCGAACATGTCCACCAGTAAGGTTTCTAGTGGTGTCATGGTGGCCGGTGCCAGTAGGGAGATCAACGGAGGCTTTGCAAGATATGCGAATGGAGGCTATGATTGAGCGGGACCGTTGTGGGAAAATGCGAAAACTATCGTGGGGTAGGTCACATAGCGGTTGGCTGCATTAACCAGGAGGGGATGCAGCAGTAGTCGCATATGGGTGGACCAAACCAGTAGCAGGTTGGGTCAGTGGTAGGCTTGGCTGAGCCTAGCGGGTTGGTGGTCCCAAGGTCTGGTCAGGTCGCTCTGGTCGGGTCAGACCAGACCTAGACCCCATTATCCCCTTTTCACTGAAAGGCATGTAACATTCAAAGAGTATGTCTGTTTGATGAGTATTTTGCAGAATTGGGACTCTCATGATGAGGCGATCCTTTTGTGATACTCTATGGGTGATTTTTTAGAGGATGGAGTAGGGCCTTTTTTGCTCGAGAGTAAGTTCTCCCAGAACAATCATGCTTAGAGAGGAATCTTGTAGCTGACTATGGCCTATACAGAGTGTGTCTCTTGTGGAGTGCATCTCCTATGACGACATAAATTTTGTACCCTATGAAGTGTGTCTCTTATAACTAAATGGATTGCATCTCTTGCACCTACATGGAGTGTGTCTCATGTACCTACACGAAGTGTTCTCTCCTACAACTACAGTGAGTGTGTCTCCTATGGAGTGTCACTCCTGTGATTTTATTATGCCATGATATTCTTTGTATATATATTTTACATACATATACTTGTGTGATCTATCTCTAATTACTCTCTTTACTGTAATTCTTTGAGGCTACACTACATTTACCTTTTTGGTATTCTTATTTGTGTATTTATTTGTGATATACCTTTGTGGTTTGGGGTCCCTATTGAGTATTGTTTTACTCACCCCAACATGGGATTTGACCTAAAGTGTAGTATATTGTACCAAAAACCCAAATATTTGATGGGACAAATGGTGGGCTAGATAGATGTGCTACATAGATGGATGCTCGACAGAGAAGGTGTATTTCAGCAACTCCTGACAGCTTCTGTACAAACCATTCAGGTTAGGTTTTTCAAATGATGGATTTTAGGAGATTTTACTTTTCTTTTATTGGGATGGTATGTTGGCACCCTTTAGTTTCTATTTTTACTATTTAATCTCTTTGGGTTTTCTTATTATTATACGTGAATGTCTTCTTAGTATTCTTGCTTTCAACACCTTCTCATGGAGACAGGTCTGTGGGTACATGTACTTGAGAAAATGCCTCCCACTTGTGGTACATGCCTACTCAACACTAGTCTCTTTCCCCTATCCTATGGGAGGTGGTATTGGTGTAGGCAAGACATGGGCCCCAAGGGGCGGGTCATGAAATAGTGGTATCCAAGCCAGGTTGGTTCTATATTTGGGATAAAAGTCTATGATTTTGTTATGATGAATTTGTGTTAAGTCTTTCGAGTTCAAATTTTTGTCCAAGGAGTCTAGTGTTGGTGTGGCGGCCGACGTCTCTATACATTAGGACCATGAATTCTAGTTTTTGAGTCAATAAATGAAAAAACTAGCGGCATGCATCATATAGGAATTGAGTGTGTTCTCATTTCATTGTTGAGTTAGAGTTATCTCACCAATTATACACCATTGAATATGGAACATATTGTTCTATTTCAAAATTATTCCATATAGGATGCCATCTATGATTCTAGGGTGGGATAGTGAGGATGGTCCATTGAGCGACGAGGCATCGATATAGGGACGGATGTGTTATACAACACCTCCTGGTTGATTACTATTCAGTCTGCTACCCATAGATTAGCATTTCCTACCAACATTACTGGTGAAGGATGTACATAGGCTCAGTGTGTTACAAGAGTTATAGAGATAGTGACCTAGATGATTTTGAGGTTAGATAGATCCTCATGTGTCTAAGGATTGGATGGAGGTGGTTACACGAGTTTTATGCAAAGTGTGGATGCCTCTCGACTAGATTGAGGTCGTAGCTGTGAGCATTCTTTGGGTCTCGGCAGACAGATTGTGGAGCTTGATGATTTACACACATGAAGAGGTGACCCTCTCCTAGAAACAATATTGAGAACCTCTTCAGGGAGGAGTTCTTTCGGGAGATGTTACGCTCTGTACATATACAAGAGACACTACACCTACAGTATGGTAGATAGACAGTAGTCGGTACTCAGTGAGATTCATAGATCTTTCTCGCTAACCTGAAGACATATTTCATGACACATTCATCAAGGCCCAAATGTTAAAGTAGGGGATACACTGGAAGATTAGGGCATAGATGATATCCCTTAGCATTCTAACACATATCGTGTTTCTGGAGAGATCTCTTCTTATAGAAATATTTCAGGAGATTCAGGCACCAAAAGTGGGAGCTACCACTGAGCGTCAGGTATTTGAGTCATTGATAGAAAGTAGCCGACAACTTTCGTGGGGTTCCAAGAGGACCAGACAGTCTAGGGGATGACCTCATGATTTAGGATAAGCAGTGCTGGGCTTCCAGGGAAGAACAATCCAGTCGTAGTAGAGCCTATGTTTCTCATGCGGTGGTCAAGGACACATGGCTAGTGATTGTCCAACAAGTTGAATGACTGATATGTAGATGGTCTAGGGACCTCCGAGGTAGCAGATATGGTAGGAACAAGGTTTTCCACTAAGCGGAAATCATGGTGGTGGAGTAGGACGAGCAACATGAGGTGGGCAGTGGTTCGCGGTACAACCACAACCACATAAGGGTAGTCCACCATGGGCTTCGGGAGCTGGGGTATAGGGGTGAGGCCAACTACAGGCAATTGAGGATTATAACCCCGGTGCTCCAGATATGATTATAGGATCAATCTGTTTCTTCTCCACCATATCTGCAGTTTTTAAAGGCATATGTTCCAGTCACTCCTTCCTTACCACATACCTTATTTGGAGATCGAAGATTTTGATTGAGTCGTTGGCTTGATTCGTATGTTTAGAGACTCTTATGGAAGGATATTGGATGATCAGAGGCAGGTGTTGGTGGTATGAGAATAATCTTAGAGGTGAATTATTTGACTAGAATCTCTTACTAGAATCTTCGAGGACTTATTTTTTCATTCGGGGAATGGAATACTTACCCCCAAACCACGATCATGTTGACTGTTTTAGGTGTAGAGTGTGGTGTGTCCTTAAATAAGGGACTATGTATTCCTTTGTTTCTAAAAAGAAAACCAATTAGTGTAGGAGTACTCGAACGTATAAGGTTGTATATGATCACACATCAGTCAGCTAAAACGAGCCTCAGTGCAGTGGATGAGATAAGTCCTCAGTTTCTTACAGTGGTGGATGAGTAAGAGGACATATTTATAGAATATGTTCTAGGATTACCCCCTTGAAGGGAGGTAGATTTCTACATTGATCTATATCCTATTATATCACCGACATCTACTCCATCATATCGAATGGAACACCTACAGCTACACAGGCTATGGATAGAGTTGGAGGACCAGTGAATGGAAGGCTTCGTGAGGCCCAATGTTTCACCCTAGGCGAACCCAATTTTTTTTTCAATAGGAAAAAGAGAGATTGATTCTATAGGAGGACTTCATGTTCCTGAACTATGTGACCATGAAGAAAAAATATCCACTAATGAGAATTAATGACATCTTTGATCAGATAAAGGGAGTGAGGTGGTTCTCGATGATAGACCTAAGATCTTGCTATCACCAGATTTGTGTATGGGATTATGACTTCCCGAATTTTGATATTATATGAATTTAGGGCGACTATAAAACATACTGATTCCATTTTTCATTATGAATTCCCCATCATATTTCATGGGACTCATCAATAGTATCTTCCAGCAGTTCATAGACCGGTTCGTGGTGGTATTCATTGATGGAATATTGGGGTACTCAACATCTGATGAGGAACATGAGATACACATGAGGATGGTCCTAAACTTACTCTAAGAGCACAAACTTTAGAGTAATCACTTTAAGTGTCAGTTGATGATATGAGAGTTCTATATTTTAGGACACATCATTTTAGTGGCTATAGTTGCAATGGATCAATCGATGATAGAGGTGGTGATTGCTTGGGATCCACAAAAGAGTGTTACAGTGGAAGAATATTACTAGGGTTGTATGTGTACTATCAGGGGTTCATACCTAACTTTTCTAGAGTAGTAACACCCATGATATCTTTGAAATAGAAGGGGAAACCTTTCATTTTGCCGGTGAATTTCTAGGAATGTTTTTAGCAGCTGAAGAAAATTTTGATGACCGATATTACCCTAAGATTTCCATAGGAGGGTTTTGAGTATGTAGTGTTCTGTGATTCATCATGATCCAGGATTGGTTGTGTCTTAATTCATAAGCATGTTGTGATTTCCTATGGTTCACCGTAGTTGAGACTACATGAGATGAACTACGTGACCCATGATCTGGATTTTTTTGTGGTAGTCTTCACCTTGAATATATGGAAACACTACCTTATTCATGAGTGATTTATCATCTACTAATACTAAAAGAGTCTGAAGTATATCTTATCCTAGAAATATCTGAACATGAGATATAGGCATTGGATAGAGTTCCTCCATTATTATGACTTCGAGATAGAAAATATCCTAGGTAGGGGAATGTGGTGGTAGATACTCTCATCCAGATATCGAGTTTGTAGCTATTGAAGGAGGCCTCAAACTAGTTGGCCTCACATCATATATCATCTGAGGATGTATATAGAGCATATCATATCTATGTTATGGTAGTTAACCATCCACCCTTATAGTGAGTTTGAGAGGCACAACTCATAGATTCCGACTGTGTGGTTTCACATGCCCATATGTCCACTGGGAATTCTATTCCTGGTTATTTGAAAGGTGAGAAGGACGTCGTCCATTTCTGAGGTTTCATCATTTTTCAGTGGTTTTTTGGGAGGTGGGGTTTAGGTAATTACATAAATCATCTTCGACAGTACATCCAGGAATGGTGATGTTTTACTCGGAACATCAACATTAGTATTAGTGGCCATGGATGAAGAAGGTAGTGGAAGAGTTTGTTTCCAGATGCCTTACTTGTTAGCAAGTGGAGAAAAAGAACTAGGTTCTAGAATTATCGACTCAGGCACTTGAGGTGCCATAATTTAAGTGGTATGGGAATAGATGGACTTCATGACTGGGTTACCATGCACATCTAGGGGACCCAACACCATCAGGGTGATCGTTGACTTACTCACCAAGTTGGTCCACTTCCAAACTATCAAGGAGTAGAATACCATAGAGAGTTTGAGATGCCTCTACAAGAAGGAGGTAGTTACACTCCATAGAGTACCATAAATGATTGTTTCAAATTGTGGTTCTCACTTTATTCCTGGATATGAAGGTGATTACAGGAGGCGTTTGTGACTCTGTTGTGCTTGAGTACGACATTTCATCCCTCGACAGATGGCCAGACAGTTAGGAACATCTAGGTGCTAGAGGACTTACTACATTATTTCATCATGGAAATTTTCCATAGTTAGAAGGATAATCTACTTCCGGTGTATTTTTCATACAACAATAGCTACCACTACAACATTCGTATGGCACCGTTCGAGGCCCTGTATGGGTGATCATGCAGGACACCGCTATATTGGACAGACCTAGGGGAGTCATTACTCATTGATCCGGAGTTTTTATGGGATACCATTATGAAGGTACAGATCATCCATGAGTGGCTGAGGACCATACAGAGATGTCAGAAGTCATATGATGACTGGCGATAGAGACCCGATGAGTTTTAGGAGAGAGAACATGTGTTCCTTCGTGTTCTTCTCAACGAGGGAGACCAAGATTTGGTCGGGGTCATAAGTTATCTCCAAGGTTCATCAAACCCTTTCAAATACTACATAGAGTCAGTGAGGATTCATACATCTTGGCTCTACCTCCACAATTAGAGCAAGTGAATGATTTCTTCCATGTATCATAGCTTAGGTGATACATGCACAACCCATCTCATGTCATTGACTAGAGAGAGCTCGAGATTGATGAAGGGGCATCATTCATAAAGTACCCAATAGAGATTGAGTATTGATATGAGAGTATCCTTAAATGATGGTTGATTCTTATGGTGCGTGTTCAGTGGAAGCACATGAATCTTTTGAAGAGCACATGGGAGTGGGAGCCTCGAATTCATGGTTAGTATCCTCATTTGATTGTATAGCCCTTATTTTGGGTTTTGGGGATGTAAATCCCTATGTTGTGGACCATATAATGTCCAATAATTTCCATGTAATATTTTTTAAAATTATATGATATTATATCGAGACCAGGTTCTCTAACGCCACACGATTCTGAGGCCCAGGGAGCCTGGAATAACTGTCTGAACTATTTTTATGTTTAATAACAATAGTGAAAATGCATGGTTTTAGTCACTTCTAAATGGGTGCCTAGATAAAATTTATGAGAGGAAAGTTGAGTTCAAAATAGCGATTATTCCTTAATCTAGGCCTAACATTTACCAGCGTAGGTAGACTTTTGAATTTTATTTTTAAAAGTTTTTTTTGAAGAATAGAAAAATAAACAAAAAAATGTTTTTTTCCATGTCGGACCGGACCCGGACCCAACCAGGACCTTTTCATTAAATGTAATTTAAATTTCAAATAATATGTCCAATTTAAGACCTATATACAAATTTTTGACCCTTGAGATGAATTGGTCCTTTTGAGATACTCTAACAGAGTTTTCTAGGAGGTTGGTGTACAAAATTTTTGGCATGAAGAGTTCGGTATCCCAGAACAAGCATTCTAAGAGCCGGATCTAGTGGCTAGATTTGACCAATACGAAGTTTGTCTCTTTTTCCGACATGGAGTGTGTATCTTATGGAGTGTGTCTCTTCTCTTAAATGAAGTGTGTCTCATATTCCTACATGGATTTTGTCACCTATGGAGTGTGTCTCCTGCACCTATACATAATGTTTCTCCTACAGAGTGTATCTTCCACGCTTATATAGAGTTTGTCTCCTATGGAGTGAGTCCCCAATGATTTGTACATGCCTAGAAATTCTTCATATATGTATGTGATATAAATTTACTGGTGTGAGATTACTCTAATAACTCTCTTGATTGTACATCATAGAGGCTACACATTGTGTACCTCATTGTTAGTCTGATTTGTGTATTTCTTTGTGGTATACCATTGTTGTTTGGGGTCTCTTCTGAGTATTGTTTTCTTCATATTTTCACAGTCTTTGCTTGAACGTGTCCTATATAATATAGATGATTGATATCTTTTATAGGATCCTTTGTGGACCGGACACAAGTTCTACTTAGAAGGAGACCCAACATATGAGGTGCACTTCAGTGACTTCCGATAGCTTATGTACCTATGCTTCAACTATAGATTTCTAAATAATGATTCCAGTATCATATTATTTTATTTTTTTTGGGATTTTATATTGGACCCCTTTACTTTACGCTTTTACTATTCACTCTATGTGGGTTTTCTTAGAATTATACATGCATGTCTTCTTAGTGTTTTCGATTACAACACTTTTTCTTAGACATGGGTGTGTGTGTACATGTACTTTGGAAAATTCCTCCCACTTGTGGGACATTACTACTTGTCTCTAGTCACCTGCCCCTAAAATATGGGAGGAAGATAAGGGTTATTCATGACACGGGCCTCGTGGAATGGGTCTTGACATGTTTTTGTGTGATGGTGACCTACTGTACGGAAATCTGAAGAGGCATGTGAGTCCAGGCATAGGGGATCTTGAATCGGGGTAAAATAACTATGTTGGAGTAAATATAGGTGTTATAATATCATGATAAAAATTAAATAATGTATGGGAATCAATCCATAGGATACATGAGGTCAGTTAATTAGTGGAGTGAGGTGGTGAGATGATAATTGAAACTTTTTTAGTAATGTGGATGGACATAGAAAAGGTAGTTGTGTTAGTCCATTAGAATTTTTACTTTAGATTCACCCATGTAGTTTGAAAAAAGTCACATCCAACATGAATTTATCAGGTATTTTTGATTATAGGGATTTGAGTGTGAAGATTTATCGATGGAGGGATGTGAAAATAGACATGGTTTCAGGTAACGTTGTTTGTTCAACCCGGGGTTTTCTTCTGAGTAAAATAATGTTATTAATTTTAGAATCATCCATGATGGGATGAGACTCACAAATATTGGGAATCATAAAAAATAACTAGGATACTTATAAAATTTGTTAATATCAATTAAAGGATCACTAGATATATTGAAATATGGACTAATTATCCAAGTGTGTGTAGCACCTCATTTTTTCTTAGAAATACGATGTGGGTTGCTGGTAACATTAAATCATTTTATTAAAAGATGGAATAGTTGTGGTTCATGAAGATAGTTGAAAATTATTTTAGGTTAAAATAATGAAAATAATATGGGGGATAGTTTTTCTGGAAACATGTGAAATAACAACTCTTGTGGGATGGGTCATGGACCTTCATAAGACTGGATGTTAGATGATCATGGTGACATTAGATGACTGATGTCTAATAAATCCTTGAGTATATATTTTATTTTTTAATTATACATTTTTATTCATATTTATAAATATATGATTACTATATGCTGTATTTAAACTCTAGAGAAATTGGTTGAACCGAGTGGGAGTGAGATCATTGGTGTGTTGATGCATGAATACATGCTTTATGGCTAGTACAAGATATTGATGAATTGACCATGGGGGATCCTTTCATGTTTGTTTTGAATTAAGGAAGGATTATTTATAAATTTATATTTTTCCTCTATGGATCATCAAAACATGATTTGTGGCTTCATGTAGTGTCAGTTTCTGGGGTTGGGAACCATCGTAAGAAGATGGTAAGAAATGTGACTAGTGTTTCCATGTAAACCTGGATGTTTTCTGTTGGAATTACATTGAACACATTATATTATGTAAAATATATTTTTTAGGAAATGGATATTTCATTTAGAAAATTATGGGTTAATAAGTTATTTTTTGATCAATATAGGTTTGTTGGTAAATCTTGGAAATAGTAATGAGGTTTGGGTATCAACTTTTAAAATGTGTCTAGAATTTGATTGAGTGTTATGGATTTGAACTACACCAGATCTATTTTTTGGTCACCAAAATCCTATTATATATAATGTTTCCTATGGTAGGATGAACATGATACTTTATGAGTAATTATTTATAGACAATGTGGACTGTTGAGTGAGATGGATTCGGGGATCATGATCCTGATAATGGATGAAATAAAATTTTTGGATTGACATCTATTGATCATGTTAGGAGTCATTAACCAAGAGAATGGTGAAAATATTGGAATTAAAATGGACACTGGGTGGTGAGATTAAATTTATAAATGGGATTCATATAAATCCTTGTAAATAGTTACTAATGTAGATCAGCTGGTGTGATTCAATTGCTACCAAAACATCCCAAGGATGATAAGTACTGTGGTTTGGAGATTATAATGAACCACATTGTTATGTGTAGAAAATAATTTAGAAATTGTGAGCTTTGGGATCTTATTTTGGATTCATGGTTCTGTGGATGAAGGCTCGGGTTAATTAAATGTGTTTTGATAATTTCAATGGCCTTTTTAAAAAGTTCATGGTTTGTTAACGGTCTGGGGAAACCATTTTATTTTATATAAGAAATTTTGTGCCTTGTGGTGGTAGCCTATGGTGTGGTTCAAGATTTAAAAAACAATGAATCCTTTTCTAACAATCCATATAATACCATATATTGGAAAATAACATGGTTGGTTCATGGTTTGATAAACCATGAACCCAAACAATGCATGTGATAAGGGGATGTAGAATGCCTTCCACGGTTAGTACACAGAATTCCAAAACATACAACCAAATCATATGTGTATAAATTTAATTACCCTGAAATAGAATTTTATTTCAATAAATCCTATGAATTAATCCATTATTATTCCTATTTAAATTCCTCTTGATCCTAGAGACTCCATAACTTATCCTATAGAAATTAATCTCTTTATATAATTGATTCTGATGAATCTATATGTGCTGATGGCTGAGAAATAATGTATGGCATACAAAAATATTAATTTTTTTAGTTTCTCCTACATTTATCTCTTTTACCTTGAAAATCCTCCTAGATCCAGTATTCTATTTCAAGATAAATGGACTCTAATTTCATATAATGTTGAATTCATGGATCTATATGCTTACAATTGGTAAGTCCCTGAAATAACCTTTTTATTCATCGATCTTGTCCCCCTTATCCTAATATGATAATAAATCAACATTAATTATATCTGGGATGTTCCACTTGGTATGTATTATCCATTAGTATCATTTTATATCTTAATTCCAATAGAATTATCTTCTCTATTATAATCTTGATTGACAGTTGATTCTTGTCATGATCTGAATTATAAAATTTGATGAAAACACCAATGAACCTAGATAGAATTGTTTGAGAATGATGGGTATTTGGACCATCATGGATAGAGCATTTTGTGGGAGAATGAAAACTTTGCATTTAGGGGTGTTCTATCTATGGTATGTGAATTGGTAGTCCATTTTTGGGTTTTTAACTACTTTAATTTAGATCAAATCATTTACCATGGAATTGATTTTCAGATTTTTCTTATCATATAATTGTGAGTATTTTAGGAGTGAATCGATCTATGTTGGTTGGAATTGTAGGTAATTTTGGTCACATAAGTTTATTTCATCTAAATATTGAAATTTAGCTTTATTAAATTGGCCTTTTTCATTATTCCAAATGATATTTATTTTTCGTGGAATAATGTTAAAAGTTTGTTACAGACATTCTTTAGGAGTTTATTTATGGTTCTAGGTATAGGTTACACCAGGTATGCCCTTCAGTAAGAATTTTTTCTCTTTTTTTGGATTTTCCTTCTAATAATCTATTTAATTATAATTTGCTTATGATTAATTATTTTTAATTTTTGGGAATGAGTTGAACCACTTGAAAATAAATGCATGTTATATAGGCTTGAAAATCTCAAAAAATGTTGTAGGAGTATTCTTGGATTAGATTTGTCTATGTTTTAGGAAGGTGGTCCCATATACTCCACCATATAATAATTGGCATATATTATTGGCATGTGGTATAAGGATTTTTACTATATGATAATTCCAATAAATTCATAGTGTTTTATGAATAAAAAATAATCCTTAATTAATCAATGATATTTAATACATAATTAATTAAAGGGACCCTGACTAATGTTATTAGATAACACTCCCTAGTCTTTGATAAACCAGTGTGAATAGAAATTATATCATCCACTTAATTTTGATCCATGATAACATGTTTGTTCATTTTTAGACTATGAGACCATGTTGGAAAAATTAATAATAAGTTCATGTGTTGTTTATGATAGAATATTTAATGCTTGATCAATTTTGTGTTCATGTGTAGCCTATGATAAATTATTGATGTTTGAATACATGCGTGTGTGTGTGTGTTTGTGCAAGTGTTTGGACCATCATACCCCTTTATGATTCTTTATTTAATGAGTATTTTTTGTGTATTTTTATTCCATATATTGTGATTATCAAAATTATTTATATACTACTACTAAATTATCATGATGAAATTCCATTTTTTATATGTATATTCTCCATCCTATTTGGGTTTATTACCTTGAATTTTGATATGATTATTTGGTAATAATGTTAGGTGGTCTGTCATGATGTGGGTATATCATAAAGGGGGAGTTTCCGTATGACATGTGACGATGATGATGATGGACCTAAGCATGGGGTAGATCAATCTAGATGCACATTGGATGCTGAGTAGGATGTTAACATGACACCTAGTATATACCAATTACCTTGTAAACACCATACCTGGCAGATACCACGTAACATTTCTACATGATTCCTACTAGATGATCAGTAGCATGGGCATGTACTTCCTAGATGATGCTAATTTTCATGTTCACTTAGTTCCAAGTAGTTCCCTATTAGAATTTCCAATCTATTCTTTGCAGAAGTCAACTAACATGTTCACGATCATTTAGAATTGTTCTTGATCACTTCTAAAAATCCTTGATTTTCCTTCCAATATAGATACAATTAAGGCACAACTAGGGTATATGGAATCATGGAAATTAGGAAAACATTCAACACATGTGTTTCTGTTTCTTACTCGTTAATTGGTGGTCATATTCTTTTTTTGTGTAGTTATGAATTACCCATTTAATTTTTACTGAGATTATCACATTCAAGTACACACCATTAATTAGTTTCAAACTAGACTATATTGGTGGTTTCATGCTGAGTTTTCTCACACCAGTATTGGGAGAACATGGCACATGGCTATCCGAGCATCCCTCACATAATATAGATATAAGGGGGGATATGGCCCAAGCCTGTTATAACTATCTCTAATTCTAGAAACCAATAGTATGCAAAGTTTAGAGTTTTAGGTAGACCCTATTGTACATTATTGTTTTCCTTTTTTTTATATGATATCTACCTAGTGGGTGATCGTTTCCCTATATTTAGGTATAACCGTTCAGGTATGTATTTTCAAAATTAATTTATGACTACTATATTATTATTATTTCCACAAACTCTAGTTTTATATTGTTTCATGTTTTGTTATTTATTATAAATTATTTCTCTAATTTGTTATATATTCACCCTATGATTCAACTTTATACCCTTGATACTAGTGAGTATCCTATAGCATATGGGAAGGATCCTGAGGTCCTGTGGAATTCTAGATTAAACCTGATGATTCAGGTTAGGATATTAAATAGAATCTCAAACATTCCCAAATTAATGCATTTCAGTTATATTCAAATTTAATGAATAATTAAACAATGATTTTTTCTAAATATTATTCAACGAATTATGATTTAGATCACATAAAGCATCAAAAAATAATGGAACACTAGAAACATCTAAATATACTTTTCTACAGATTATCATGGTATGAATTTTAAAATAAAGGTGTAATATTATTACGATTTTAGTATCGTAGAACTATACAAATCACAATCTCATAATTTTACCACTAGATTTATTTTAAAAATATATCTACATAATATTTTATAAAACAATACGTTATTTCTGAAATGCAATTCATTAAATAATATAATTCTCTAATTTTATGATCTTCATGTCATGGTGTATAATTTTTCATTATAGTGAGAACTACTGTATTTTTGTGTATATTTATTCCGATAATTCATATATCATATGAGTTTTATTTAAATGAGCTCCTATAATGATATGGTTCTATTTCATAAATTTTCACTTTTAGAACTATTAATCCTATGAAGTCAAGATATAGTGTGGTTTAACTCTTTCAAAACACAAGGCCCTAATTGTTTCCAACATTGATGAAAAGTATAATGAAAACAATCGGTTAATGTTTGAGAACCAATTCCTTGGTATATTCAATGCATTTGTAGTGAGATTTATATCATTACATCTAGAGTACCATAAAAAATACTCTAAATAATATAGAAACATTACCCTATATTTCATGATTATTATAGAGTATTTCTCCATTTGTTTGTCAACAATCCATCCCAAAACTAAAAACATGAATTTTTCTAACATTACTAAATAAGGATTCATTAATATTTTTAAAGGCCATTCTATTTCATTCATGTAAACATAAGTCTTATCCAAGGGGAAATTTGTCTATCACATATTAGTAATTAAGAGTTGAAATATATTAAATTATAAAACTACAATACAATTGATTCATGATTATAAATCATTTATCCAAGATCTACATTACTTTAATTTCATAAGTAATAACTCTAATTTATAGAAAAAATTTCATTCACCACCATTAACTTTTCAATCACTTATGAAAAAAATATACCAATTATTTTCCTAATAGATTATCCTTATAATATCCATCCTCTATATCTTGTAAAACCATTAATATCCTATACATTTGAAAATATATCCAAATAAAATGAAGAGGGGTTATTAATTGACTGAACTCATTGGGATTTTGTGAAATAATTCACTCATAAATAATATTTCATCTACCAAAATTCTTATTTTATTAGTCACATCATCTTTATATTAGCTATTTATTTATATGATAAAAAACAATCTTTATAGATATGAACACAATACACAATCTCTATGATGTGATAAAATGTTTTATCAAATTATTTTAACCTTGAATATAACATTAAAATTTTGTTAGTAATTATTTTTTCTCTATTTTGGATTATAGATAACAAATGAGTAGGAAAAATTTATTCTCATATCCCAATCATTAGTTTCATCTATATTATTTGAGTGGCTGGTTTTGATTTTAAAATACGAATAAAATTTTAGTTTTTAGGGGTTACTACATTTCTAAAAATGGAGTTGACAGAAACCCATATTTTATCCATAAATATTTATCCATCATAAATTTACTTTGTATCCCCAAACTCAAGTACCTAATTTCCATCTATAAAAATATAATTCCAAATAGATTTATTTTTATCAAACCTCAAGACATACTCATCTATTCATTGGACATAACACAATATCTTATTTATTTAATGAAAGATCAAGACCAAAATTTATTGTTTTTAGTCATGAATATGAGGACTTAGACTTAAAGAAACCAATAATTTAATCCCAATACTAGAATTAATATTCTTTATTTCCAAATTATCCTTTTAAGGACTAGATTTATATAAAATTTGTCCATACCTCTTATGTAAAAAATACCACATTAAATGTTATAAACATCCTCTTGGTATCCATGTTTTCAACAATACATGAATTTAATGAAAACATTGTTTTTTCATTATAAATCATTATGATTTTTAAATTGAATTGTTATTTTTTACTTTTAAACCTTAGACCCTATGAAAACAAATTATTATCATGGAATAGTCATAAAATTCTTAGTAAGTGACATAATGAAAAGAAATTATTTTACATCATTCTAAAACCAAGAAATTAAAAAAATATACTTTTAATTTAATATAATAAACATTGATCGAAAATAATTGTTTTCATATAAATTAAATTAAATTTACTACACAAATTTTTTCATAAAATGGATTTTTTGAAAATATTAAAGATATATCATAAATATGGGCATTTATAAGAAAATATTAGAACCCACGAGAACAAATTTAATAAAAACAAGCTTCTTTATCCTAAAATAGAATAATAATACCTTTAATACAAAATATCATTAGATGAAATTTTAAAAATAAAATGATTCCCATTAAAATGTAATGGGAATAATAGAAAGCACATTTGGGTGTCTTAGGACATAATCTTCATATAACACTTACAACAAACCTTATATGTGGTATAACCAATATGGTCAACTTATAGCATATTTATGAGGAGAATATAGCCATTACCTATTGCATTGGAGAGCTATATCAGGATCACTCAATCATACACTACTTCTATGTACCATAACATGTTTAAAACACATAGAATATTTCATTTTACATAAAACACATAAACATATCCTTTCAAAACCACATGAAAAATATTTTTAGATATTCACATATACTATTCCCTTAAATAAAATTTAAAACGAGAATAACATGAATTTTGGGATTGATGGTTATTATTTTAAGAAATCATGGAAGACTAAAAAAGAATACGTATATAAAATAATGGTTGTGGTGGAATGAAAATCAACCGAGATTGTATACATTAAAATAGAACAATAATTTTTTTACATTTGTAAAGAATGTCAAAACATTTCATATAGAATACATAAAAATTACCCTTTTGGAAAACATTATAATAATGTCAATTGAGTCATAAAATGTCATTTATTATTTATTTATGTCTATATAATTAATTAAAAATTTTGTTTAATAATATGAACATGGGATAAAAATATTTAGAAAATAAAATATTAAAACATTTAAAATCATTTTTTTAATATAAAGTATCCCTAACCTCGTGTCTGACTCGCCATGTTTGTTATTTATATTTTGGAATAATAAAATTATTTCAATTATTTCCTTTCATAAGAACCTATTTAAAATTTTTTAATCCATTTATAAAATTTATTTCCATGTTATATATAATTACTTAATTAACAAAGTATAGGTAAGATGTTTTGAAAATATTCATCTCATATATCTGAAATGAATTTAGTAAGTCCAGAATATTCCAAGAGATAATTATTATATCAAAATCATAATAATAATAATTACAATAACTTTATAATTTTTAAAAATTAATTATAATTTTAAAACATACAATGAATTATGGTGTTTTTTTCAAAAAGATACAACTGAGCACATATATGACAAGAAAAAAATGTTCTAATGAATATTGGACAGTCTATCCTTGTTTATCTTGTGAAGAAGATACTTTAGATAAATTATTTAATGTTGTGTTCATAATTTTTTCTTCACTATACAAAATAAATTTGACAAACTATATGAATGGAAAGAATGGTATCATTAGTACTGAGAAGTCTATTATTTTTATATTGTAGAGGAGTTGTTATAGTTAAATGATTTCACCTCTGGTTCGCCATTTTTGATTCTTTGGGAAGGACAAAACTGGGCATTTGGGTTTTGAATGATGACTGATTGTGGGGGGTTCTATGTTTTTCACAATCATTCACATTGGGTTCACCATTATTTTCCATGAATAAAACTCCCAATAGGTCCTACATCCATAACTAGGTATAGATCTTCTTACTAAAATCAGATGGTCAATTGGGGTTTCATTACCAATTAAACATAGGAAATATCATTAGTCAAGAGGATGGGAGGTCGATATCACCACACCCTTTTTGGGGGAATGGGTTCCTACACCCAGAATCTCTTTTAGATTTTAAATAAGTTCATGAATATCTTCATTATCCAGATACAGAACCGATTATCCTTAAAATGATGATAGGTTACATCCTTTTATATGGTAAGGGTATATTTTCCGAACCCATCTATATGAATATTAGTTTCTTCATCCATTTCCCATAAATGGGTTTTTTCTTATATGTTGAAACCATACAACTGGTTACATTGTAGATTGTTGTCTTCCAATAGGTCGATTAATATATCAAGGATTGGATTGAGCGATTTTGATGCATCAAAGGTACCCTATTAATAATAGTGATAAAAAACATACATATTTCTTTAAATAAAAGAAATTTAACTTCAGGTGGAAATAACACATATAAGAGAACATAGGATCTGTGTACTTGTGCTTGATCATAGAGGAGTGTCCAATGTATACTGGTTATAGAAGGAATCTGAATCATCATATTTTGATCACACCCTTTGTACTTACGCATAGGTGGATTCCCTTATATAGGAGTTTTATGTCATGACACTAATTGGGGATTACACAATGAGGTTGTAACATCCCAGACCTGGCTGCCATGAAACTCGTGCCTCAGTCCCGCTTGGCCACATAACCCCCGGGGCATCTCCCCATGAGTCAGGGCTACTGAGTAGTAGTGGGGTGTGAATTTAAATCAGCGGATAGACTATACAACCATGTTAGAAAACCCATCAGATGTATCAGTAACAAAAAATAGAAGAACCAGAACATGCAGGAAGATGAAGTAAATAGAAGAACCTAACAAATACAATAGAATACTGAATAATATAACTAAAATCCTAATAGGAAATGTCAAATATATATACGCATGCATGGAATTATAATAATAAATAGGGAACATAAAAATTGGAAGCTAGAAGACAAGTACAATGGTAAAAAGTAAAAAAAACCCCCAAAAAGAGCTATATATAATCACGAGCCGATGTCTGGTGCTATACTCCTGAGCATTATCCTAGAAATGGAGTTAATAACTATACAAGTGGTGTTTTCCCCTATCAATACCTATAGGATAACAGTCCACTAATGTGCCAGGGGAGGCACTTGTTGGGTGTGAAATAAATCATAGTTGGGCACCACCAATAGTGTCTACATATATTCCAAGTGATTCTCATATGTAAAAAGTGTGAAAATAACAATAGAGAAGTAAGTAATGCAGAATAAAAAATCAACCTCCCACTCAGGTTCCTAAAGGACACATGCTAGGTCTACCTACTTCAGCTCAACGCATGTATGTATGATCATGTAACTATATATATATATATATATAATATTTATCACTGGAATGAGGTAAGAATGTCTCACCAACATACATATATATATATATATACCATAGCTGGTGTAGGGTATGAATACCTCCCACTCATAGAATATACTGTAATGGGGTAAGAGTTCCTCCCATATATACATAGGTTATAACTAACACATAGTAAGAATGCCTCCCACACATATATACATTGAGGTTATCAATGGTGTTGGGAAAATATGCCTCCCACCCATACAATTCATAAGTGGAAGGGGTAAGAATGCCTCTCATCCACACATTCATATTGTAAGACATAATCATAGCAATGTCATAAGCATTCACATTATATAATGTGAGGAAAACCACATTACATCATTTCAAATTAAACAAGAAAAATAATTCTGCAATGCATTAAATAATAAATCATGACAGGGTAAAGCCATGAAATCCCTTGAAACCATTCCATTTGATCAAAATCAAATTTATGGTTTAGTCCAACTCATCCTAGTCATCCTAAAAATCCAATTATCCAATTTTATTAATGTGGAAACACCCTTTCAAGTAAATGTGTCAAGGTCTAAATGTCGAAGTCAAATACTCACATACCTATTTGGGAAATTACAAATTGAAAAGGTCTAAGAACCATTATGTAACCTTGGTATACTATAAATACACATGTAAAAATTTCCAATTCATTTAAAAACATATCTTAGAGCTACAAACCATAAATAGTCATTTTGGGAAATTTGCCTAAAATTGCCAATTTGGGTGGTACACACCTTCGACATCTATATTAATCAAGGGTGTCCTCTAAACCCCTAAACATGGTTCATTTAACCTATATTATCATGATAAGGTTAGTTAGACATGATGTAATCAACACAAAGGGGTATCTTGGAAATGTTTGGCTCATGGAATGATGAAATAAATATGAAACGGCCAAAAATAGAAAGGAAAACATATGTCTCCACCTACCATAGGGACATTGATGATTCCTCATTGAGTATAGACCCCATATTTAGAGCATGTTGGAGTAGTAATGAGTTTCAGTCCAACAACCTGAAAGATAGGATGAATGAGCCTACATCAAAATAGCATAATAGATGGAGAGATTGAGTAGAGAAAGAGGAGCACACAAGGTTAGTCTATCCTTGGCCAATCCAACACTTCTCTCGAATCGAGGAGCGGTTACCGGATAGAGGAGTAGTATGTAATACAAAGAGGTAAAGGGTTTGAGCTTCAAAGGGAATGAAGATTAGAGGTTATTTCTGCAAGAGGAGAGGAAAATAGGAATTATTATTTAAAATAATGGATAGGAAAATGGTCAATTTTCCTATAAAAACTGGTGCATGCGGGTTTTGTGCACATTTTAGTCAAATTGGGTGCACAACATACATAGATCACTTCATCACTGAGCACACAACATGGCCTCTATTCATGGATTCTCTAACCATCCATATATTTTGAAGATGCTATTTGGACCCCCACTACTGCAGCTACATAACTATGCACTTAGGTCACATGGTTGTATACAAACTGTGTGACATAGCCTTCATTCTCCTTTTCAGAGATACCCACTACAGAAGTATCCTAAATGATCTCCTAACCTCCTTATATTAATGATATGATGTCATTTGGACAAATCAATATATCCCAAAAGAAAGACTGATGATTTTTGCCATGTTCTAGGTGTCTGGTCAGTACAACCATTCCTCTTTATAGAAAATCATCCCTAAGTTTCCCTTCAAATAATAAATAGGTATTGTCATCGAAGAGTTCTTTCCACTGAGATTGTATATTAGCTTCCCACTCCTAGGACTCATCTTGTACCAGGTCATGATGCAATGAAACTCATACAAGAGGAATGGACCTGCCTTAGAGTGTCTTCAGTCTCCGATCAACATTACGAACTAGATAATCCTCAAAAAAAGAATCCATATCTAGCTCAACCTCATTAGGCTGGAATATGTGAGACAGGTATGGATAATATCATCAAAGCTAAGATATATAAAAGTCATCAGGCATAGACTAGTTTCCCTAAGGAATGATAACAGGTAATCCACTGGTCTTATCCTCTTCATAACCTCGAAGGGTCCAATGAATCTCAATGATAGCCTAACTTGTGTTCGAATAGGTCTATGCCTCAACGCGGGCGAGAATTTCATGAAAACACGATCTCCGACCATGAAATCAAGAGGTCACTAACATCTGTTGGCATAGTATTTATGGCTAGATAGATATGTCAACATATGCTTCTAAATTAGTTGTACCTACTCTGATATTTCCTTCATGAGACGAGGCTCAACTACAGTTGATTCACCAAACTCTAACCAATGTAGATGGGAGCGACAAGGCCTTCCATACAAGGATTCATAGATATTAATATAAATGGTATCCTAAATGTTTTTTATAATAAAACTCTATTTGGGGAATCTATTTCTCCTAGGAGCCCCAAAATTCAAGAATGAACACCCGAAGCATATCCTCTAGTTCCTGAATTATATGCTCCATATGTCCATCGGTCTGAGGATTATACTCAAAAGTACCTGCATACCCAAGGCTTCATGAAACCCCTTCCAGAAATGTGATGTGAAATCGGAGTCTTTATCAGAAATAATAAAATAACTTTCTCCATATTTATGTACCACATAATTGAAATAAACTCTTCCCAAATCATCTACATAAAAGGTCTCTTGCATAGATATGAAGTGTATGGCCTTTTTCAAACGATCGACGATAACCAAAACTATATATTTTCCATGAGGTGATCTGCATACTCATGTTATAATGTCCATCAAAACATTATCCAATGTCCACTCAAGAATGGGAAACAATTGTTGAAACCCTATTGGAAATTGATGTTCCTCTACCCCCTGTTGACAAGTGGAATAGAATATAATTTAATTGGCTATCTCACATTTCATACAGGGCCACCAATATTGTATCCATGGATCCTGATATATATTTGTAGTACCCTTTTGAACCTCCCTTGCTAATGCGTGGAAATCCCCCAATATATACACCCGTTTTTCTATAGGAACAAATATATTCCCATGGAATGAAAGAGTATCATCCCCATCAATAGTCCAAATAGATGATGTATTGTAATTTGAGAAAATTTCCCATTGGACAAGGCCTTCAAATATCATATAGGTGTCTCAAAATTACTAATTCTAGGAGATGATGTTTTAGTTCTAAGCATAAGGGAATTGTCTAACAATGGTCCATTTAATCCTCCACACGCATCTCTAAGAATAAATCCATAAACATCCATTCATCACTGGATTCTAGAACTGCATGTGTCAGAGTTTTTAGGTCAGAGCATCAATTACTGAATTCCATATCCTTGGTGTGTAGGCATGTTCTAAATAAAATGATTTTAGGTACCTGACCCACATATGATACTAGAGATTTAGATCCCGATAAGTGAGGATTTTTTTGAAGCACTTGTGGTATGTAAACACCAAAAAACTCTCTCCCAATAAATAGTGTCTCCAATAGCGTATGGAATGAACAATAGTAGTGAGATCGAGGTCATGTGTTGGGTAATACCTTTCATGAGGCCTCATGTTATGAGAACTATACCCAACGACTCACCCATACTACATGAGAACAGCCAAGAAAGATACATGATGCCTCGTAGTAGACTGTATACGCCTTTCGTAGATCTATAAGAATTAGTATTGGTGGTGAAGATATTCTTCCCTTAAACTCCTAAAATTATGATTCACAAGCTTTTGACCATTTGCATTTTATGCCCTTTTTCATCTGACTTGTAAGCGACACCACAAGGCATGAGAAATCCTGAATTTAGTTCCTGCATTATTTAGCAAGCTCCAATAAACATAAGATATTAATGATGTTCTTGGGATTCTCAGAAAAAACCATTACCCTAAATTTCTCTAGGTCAACATGGACTCTTGACTCCACGAGGATATAACCAATAAAGTAATCTGTTTTGATCTAGAAGTGTCATTTACTGAGCTTAACATTGAGATGATTCTCTCTCATCATATTCACGATGATATCAAGATGGGATGCATGGTCATGTATGGATATAGAATTTACAAAGATATAATTAATTAATAAAACCAAAAATGAATCCATGTACGGGTGAAAATCCAAATTCAAAATATCCATGAAGGCAGTAGGTGCGTTTGTGAGTCTGAACGACATAATCATGTACTCATAGAGACCATACCTACTCCTAAATGATATGTGAGGTATTTCTAAAGTCCTGACAGACACATGATGATATCATGAACAAAGATCTATCTTTTAAAACACCTTATCTCTTCAAAGTAGGTCAAATGGGTTATTGTTTCTTCTGGAATTGGGGATGACCTCGTTTACTGATGGTTCAAACATTCCAATCGGTTTCTAACGGGTTTGTTCGTAGAACCGGAAACATCCAATGATTCTATATCCATTTGGACATACTTTCAAAGGTAAGTGCTCATTAGTTGTGGACTGATGTGTCTTAGGAATTTTCATTGGTCGAGAGGATGGGAGGTCGGACTCATCACACCTTTTTGAAGGGAATTACTGTCTACTCCGGGACTCTCTTTATATATTTAAGTTATGTTTGTGAATCCTTATTACATTACCAAGTATAAAATGAGGTTTCCTTTAAATCTGACAATCAATGATTGATTTGTAGGAATTTTAGAGAATCTTTTATAATTATTTGAGGTTCTTCATCAATAGAGAATCATCTGTATTTGTTATAGATTCTTGGTCAATGGTATCCTTCAATACATAAATGTCTCTTTGTCATTATGATGACCATACTGGTTTTAAATCCACTCAGTGGGGAACTTGATGTTTATTATCATTCATAAGGACATGGATTATTTCAGAGTTGGGATCATACCCACAGATGGGCTACCTACATATCCTTTGTTTTGGAAAAGGAATCAGAACCCACGTAGTTTGAGTAAGGGAGTATGATGTTTATGATTGATGGCTCAAAGAAAGATGTCATAATTACTTTTACACTCTAAGCTAACATGAGTCATTCTCGGTGTGAGAAACAAGAGATATTTGTAAAACCAGACAATTTGTACGGTGAAAGATGCAATAATAAGAAATGATGTGGGGCTTATGTATGTATGACTACCCAAATAGATGAAGATTAAGATTTACTTCAGGGAAGAAATCCAGGAACATGGTCCATAAAGGTATATGTGCTTCATGGAGATTTCGATACTCTAATCTTGGGGATTACTCCTAAGGAAGATGCCCAAGTTAGGAGGGGACTTATTATTGGGTTTTACTCCTGAGAAGGAAGTCCAAATCAGAATTAAATTAAAACTGGTTAAGAGAAATTATGAATGGGGCATACTCTTGAGAAGGAGGCCCAGGTTAAGGGACTTGAAAAATTAAGGGACATGGGGCTTACTCCTAAAGAGGATGCCCATATTTGAGACTGGGGATTGTTCCTGAAAAGGAAGACCAGGTTAAGATAATTATGGTTGGGGCTTACTCCTAAGGAGGATGCCCATATTTGGGAATTTTAAGACTGGGGCTTACTCTTGAGGAGGATGCCCAGGTTAAGGGAATTAGGACTCGTGCTTATTTTTAAGGAGGATACCCAGGTTAGGGGACATGGGGCTTACTCCTGAAAAGGAGGCCCAAATTAATGAGGACATGGGGCTTACTCCTAAGGTGGATGCCCAGGTTAATGAAAAGTTGTACTGGGGCTTACTCTTGAAAAGGAGGCCCATTTTAAGGATTCTCTCATCTTAAAGGATGAGGTTGAATGAATGAACTCTCAAACTTTAGTGATGTAAAGATGTCTAAATTACTAGGTTTTGAGAGATGTTCCATAGAATTCCTTTCAGATAAAAAATTCAATCAAGAAAACATGCCATAAATGGCTTTGAAGAGTGTCTTGAAGACTGAATATTGAATAGGAGAGGTGGAATGTCATAAGATAGGTGAAATGGGCAAGAAGGGCACCCAAAAATAGAAGGGCAAGGAAGTCCTGTGGGGTCGCGCAAGTACTACATGGGAATGCAAGTCTTGGTCACGCAAGTATACTTGCACAACACCTATATACTTGGGAGACAGTTAATTAGTAGTGTAATACTTAGGCGATCCTTCACCAAAGCCTTAGAATTATCCTGAGGTACTTCCAGAAGAGTGGCTCGCAAGTTTCAATGAGTAGGTAAGGAGGCGCGCAAGTGTGTCCATTTACCTTAAGGGTAAAAAACATAGGCGCCCAAGTGCTAGTGAATTATAACACTTAGAACTTATTCCTCTTGTTTAGACCTTCCATTCTTGGTAAGGAATTATCTTAGAAGTGTTCGGAAGACTTGAAGAAGAGACTTGGGCGTTCATAGATCTATATCTGAATTCTGGAAAAAATCATCCCCAAAATGGGGGGCCCACCGGGGGTATTTATAGGCTGGAGAAGACATGGGTGATTTTCAGAGAGGGCGTGCAAGTAACATGCACGACCACTAGGCGGCGCGCAAGTGTACTTGCACGACCACGCTGGAACTTGCGCGACTTATGGGCAATGTTCTCCTTGTTCATCCCTCTCTCTTTTTTTGATGTTTATTCAAAGGATGAATCACTTTGTTTGAGGTATTTCCCTTTCCATTTCGTTTAGACTCTGTGACGAAAAAGGAGAGTCAACAAAAGTCCCCCCTCAGAGTTGGATCCAAAAAGGAATGGGGATTTGACTCTGAGGAAAACGTGAATTAAAAGGAAATTAGGGCACACAGGGTATGGCTTACAAATGGGCTTCGGGCACGCAGGGTCTGGCATGCCGGGGTATGGCCTCATCTATAAATATATGGCCTCACTTTGCGCAAAGCACCCGGCTCGCACTTGTTTTTTTTTCTCTCGGCGCATAAGTGGACTCCCGGATTTCGCTCGTCCGCGCTTCTTGTTTCTTGCATCATGCTTCTACTAAGGTATTTGGACCTGCGCGGTGATACATGCGTGCCCAATACTTGCGCGACAGAAGGAGACTTGTGCGCCAACTATGGGACTTGCGTTCCCAAATGCCTTAGCCAATTTTTCAAATTCCATCCCACATTTTATGAAAAATTAACATACATTAAGAGTTAATTATTCAAATTTTGTGCAGATCCAATGGCTCCCAGGAGAATCGGAATGGCTAATGAACTGGAAATAAAAAGAATTGATGATATGATGGACATCATTGGCCATGATTACTATTCCACCTATGAAAGTACTCTCCCAGAATTAGCCATGTACTTGAAAAAGAATAATATTAATTTCCTACACAATATCTATCTGCCACTATATGTCCATGGTCATCTGTAAGATGTTAATATTCCAGAGGCAAAGAACTATCTCCCGCATTCCTGGTTTCAGTCATATACCAACTTTTCTTCAGAAAATGTCTCAATCGTAGGAAAATTTTCTAATGATGGAACAGTAAAGAAAGCCCATATAATACATCATAGCTCATGTGCACTAGATCTGAAACCTCACAAACCTGAGCTGCAACCATATTGTTATCCCTCAATATTTCGAAGTTATCAGATGGATAAATCCAAAGGATTGAAGGAGAAATGAGAATTCTGTTCTGGAGGAGGGGTGAAGCCAACTTGGATGTGGGCTTATTGGGTGCGACAAACTTGTGAAGATTTTGTCGAGGATCTGAAGGGAGCTACAATTTATGAATCTGTCTCGGCTGGGCAGGCGTATGTTTATAGGAATGATAATTTTGCACCGGAGTTTCTTAGCCACTGGAGCCCAAAAACTAATTCTTTCCATCTTACCAATGGAGAAGTAGGCATTAGTTTTTAGGATGTCTACATGATCTCAGTGGTTCCAATTTTGGGTGATATATATGACAAATTCATCCCTCCAAAGGAAACCTTGAATGATCTGGAGAAGACTTCATATTTGGATTGAGAGTTATTGAAGATTTATCATAAGCTCAAAATCTCAAAGACTTCAAAGACTCATTCTAGAGGGGATATTCATCCAGATGAATGGATGGATGGGTTTCTCAAGATGAAGAGGGAAAAGGGGCCCACCTGTACTCATCCTACTAGAAGCACTAGAGCGGATAAGAGAGGTGCTCCTGGCACATTCTGGATGACTCTAGAAGTAAGAGAGTTTCAGAAATTGGGGTATGAAGTGAATAATAAAATACCGGAGAAGACCCATCTGGCAGTATTTTTAGCCTTATGGCTCAGTGTCTTTCTTTTTCCAGTCAGAGATTCGAAGGGAGGCGTCAGTCCAGGGACCTTCGTTATTGCAACCAAGTTGGCAGATAGGAAGATGGTGAGGTTGGCTACCCCATTTTTGGCAATGATTCACAAGATCTTACTCCATGTATATATGGGTAAGTCTCCTTTGAGATTAGTGGGACCATTCCAAGTTTTATGGGGATGGATCGCCACTCACTTCCTGACATATGCTATACAGAATGGAATACAGATTCCTAGAAGTTCTTTCCGGCCGCCTGTTCAGGCCTTCTCTGGAGTTTTTCCGTTGTCCCTAAATGCCTATGATATTAGGCCAAGGCTGGGTATGAATAAGGAATTCCACTTATTTCCCTATGGAAATCTGCCGACATGGCGATTTGTTGGCGATGGATCAGCCATCTTGGAACAGAGGTCTTACATGCATGCCTGTAGAGATGGTGTACTGGACACCAGAATTGATGGGGAAATTATATGTGAGGCCTATGCTCCATATCGATTTGCACACAAATTAAAGTGTATGCAGACAACTGTTGTATCTCCTCCAGTGCACGTCAGGTCAGAGAAGCATCCAATGGTTACCCAAAAACTGTGGTTGCTAATGGCTATGGAAAGGACTGGGGTAGTTTTTGACTTACCAGATGCTGAAGCGGTAAGCAATTTAGCCATATGGTATGCTGAAAACTGGATATCATCATATCCTGAGGCAATATTGAATAAACCTATTTATCAAGTGGGTTAGAAGAAGATAACCATTGAGAAAGAAACAATTCAGTTGGTAGGTGATTCTTCCACTCCTGAAGCTGGTTCACTGAGTTCTTCAACCGAGGCTGATTCATCAAATTCTCAAGAGATACAACATGTGTCAAAGCGGCCACATGTCGTATATAATCCCCCTGTCATGTAACACCCGAGACTTTTATGTTATATAAATTATCAAAGGAATCTTTTTCTACACAACACTTTCTTGACTTGCTTTACACGCAATCGCGACCTTCCTCGATAGCTTGCGTCGTACGCAATACCGAGTTTCACTAAACAACAATATGCTATTAAAACTAGCCGTTGTGAATAGTAATAACCACTTTTTGAAATTTTATAAATTTTATTTTTCAAAATGGACTTCATTTTTGGACTCAGAATATCGAAATTAGCCTAGGGTGAAATTTTGGTATTTTTCTGAAAACTTTCAATTTTTGATGAATAGTGAAACCACTAAGTGGTAGGTTAAAAACTGAATTTTGCATAAAACTTAATTTTACCGCTTCTGTGAATGGAATTTCGAAAATCCGAGAGACACGGTTAATATCAAGGACTAAAATGTGGTTCAATGAGATGAAAATAATTTTTTGGTGAATAGTAACTTTTTACTTTTTTTTACCGCGGTTAATAGTAAATAGGGTAACTAAGGGTAAATATGATATTACTATTACCCTAACACATGTCCTAATTCTATTGGACAAGTGTAATTCGACCAAAAACAAACTTAGGAATAAAATATGACCATTTAGGCCCACTTGGATTAGATTAGGACATTTATTATTAATTTATTTAAAGAAGGGTTAAAATAGTTAAAATCAAAGTTTAATAAGTAAATCTTTTTTAATATGGGGTTATACATAAGATAAATTCGATTGTAAATATTCATTAGAAATCTTAAAAGATTTCCTACATGATGGTATTTTATTTGTAATTTTTTAGACATCAAATAATTTAATTTATATATGACACAAAGATGATGCAGTAATTATCTTATTAATGAAATATTGACATAATTGATGTTATAAACACCAAAATAAATGTAATTTGATACTTTTTATGAATTCCACTAATTTTCTAGGTTACTATGATATATTAGTGTTGATTTAATCAACTTTGTTCGAACATATAATTCTGTTATGACTTTCACAAAAATCATATATCAAATAGTGTCAAAATTGACACAAAATAGTTTTTAAATCAAATATTATATTATTAATTGTTATTTTATTCCTAAAAATCTAAGTTTCGGCCAAATGACTTAGATAAGGATATATATATTAATAATAAACAATTTGGGGTTCGTTTGGCATGTTATAGTAAGTGTATTAACCATATAGTGAAAGAAAACAAAAAGACACGGTAAAAGTTAAATTAATTAACTTAGAGTTAAATCTAATTGATAAGGTTAAAATAATACCCTAAACTTGTCTAAATCTTATTGGTTGATAGGATTTCGACCCTTCCCCACTTTATCTTCAAAATAAGACCCTTTGTAACCATTATAAACCGATTTTGACTTTAATATAAAATAATATTTTGAGATATTCCTAAGGTGCCCCTCTCCTCCCTTATAAAAGGGCACCTCCTCCCCCTCATCCTCACACCAATTTGAGCACTCAAGCTCGGCCAACCCCTGCCATTTTCTCCTCTCCACTTCCCTAGAATAATCCTAGAGATCCTGGTCTTCTCCAAAGACCAATCTTAGTTCCTTAAGTGGAGGATTCAAAGAGGCGTTCCAAAGAAGAGGTAATATCCATTACCGATCTTTTCAATTTCTTTCTTCTTCAACTTCTTCTTCTTTAGTTGTTTCATGATAAAGTAATAACATAAGTATTACTTACATACTGATATGTTATTATAAATATGAAACAGCCCTAATTCACCTTCTATCCATCCCACGGAAAAATGAAATCACCGCGCGTGCGTACGTACGGAATACCGGCTCCACGCCGTGGTGTAATCTATTTTCCACCACCACCTTACATGGATGGGTATAATGGTGTAAAGAATAACTATACATAGTTATTACAACATCATATTGATTCTGATATAATTTATAATCCACTCCAATTCAATTCAATATTTATAGAAATGATATCATCGCTCGTGCGTACGTACGGACTACCGTCTCCACGACGCGATGAGATTCATTCTCCATGTTAACCATTTAAGAATGATTATAATGTATATATAAGAAATAATAATGAAATATATGACATTATAAAGCTACTGGATTTATGTATATATATACATATGTATGTCATCTACTTACTTCCATTTCAAGACAATAAGGAAAGAAAAACAGCGTTCATGCGTACGTACGGACTACCGTCTCCATGAACGGTGTTTTTCATTTTATTTATCTATCTATTATATATATATATATACTGAATATATATGATATATAAATCATATTTTATATTCTGGAAGTAAGTAAATCATGATATAAGTAATAATGATGTCAAGAACAACAAGTCAAAACACCTACGATAAATGAAACGATTTTACCCAAAACGCTTCTTTAACATGGAATTTACAAAAGAACGGGTAATATAATGTCATAAGTGAACCATATATGATATCATAACAATGAATATGATTCTGTAATAAGCCAATGACATTATTTAAATCATTATACAGGAGGTTCTGACACATACGAAGCAAATTGGACCTAAGGTAAGGGAAATATCACAATCTCATTTTTATCCGAGATTGTTTATTCATAAGTATTTACTGGGGTGTATTTTATCATCCACATCCATGTTTCATCAATATGTAATATTATTTCCATCCACCTACAATTGTTTAAATCCATTTTTACCCTTCGGTGAGTTTTTAGTAATATCTATGAAAGGAATCTTTTGTCATACGAGGTACTTTTTGACTTTTCTGACAAAAGTACGAAGAATATTTTTTTTAACTTATACGGCATGACTGGATTTTTAAAACATTGTTTCCAAGAAGCTTCCTTTACAAGTTTCCAAGTTTATTTTTAATCAACTTTTTTTTATTTTAAAGTTGTATGACATGTTATGAAAGGAAAAATGTTTTTGAAGAAGAAAGGATATTTTCCTCAAGAATGGAGTTCAAGTGTTTTATCAAAATTATTTTCCATCTAAGATAATAAAGGGTTCTGTTTTTATCCCTATTATTAAATTGATTTGTTCATGTTGTGATGGAATTATTTTTATGAATTCCTTTATCTTATATGAATTGATTTATGATGTCATGATGTTTCAAGAATCCCATTTTTGTTACATGTGTTATGCGATGATGTATGTTTTATGATTATGTGGCACACATAAGAAAGGATTCATTATAAGATGGGTGGGACCTATATCTCCCTCCAATGCATTGGGTAAAGATTTTATATCTCATGAGATAGACATGGCTGAAATGGTAGGTTATACCGGTTCAGTGAAACAGGACTGAAACGAGGGTTACTCGATTCAGAAATGGACTTTGTCCACTAATATAGTCTTGGCAATGAGTCATGAGTAACAAGAAATGATTTTCCATGATTATGTGTGCATGCCACAAAGTTTCAAGTTTCATGTTATGATTATGGTGATCTCATTTTCACTTCTATGATTTGTTCCATGTTAAGATATTATGATCTCTTTTGCAGGTTATGATTTTCAAAAGGATATGATATGATTTTTATTTCTTTTGTATACCCTTACTGAGCATTTGAGCTCACCCTTTTATGTTTTCTTTTCCCCAGGATATAAATAAAGGTTTTAGGTAAAAAAAAGGGAAGATCTTTATGGGAGATATTGAAGATCTTTCACCACGATTAGAAGATTACGTTCCGAGTTTCCAAAGACACTAAACTATTACGATCCTTTAGTGTGTGTTTTTGTTATGTACTAAGTATTCCGCAAATGTAATGTAATGTCCATGTACGTCAGGCTTCGGGTCTCTACAGTTGGTATCAGAGGCAAAGGAGGTAGGAATGTATCCGATCCTTGGGAACTCTCACATGTGAGCGTTGGACGAAGCATGGCTCTCCGCCCAAGGGCTTCATGTGGAAATGGCTGCCACTGGGGATAGTGGTGTGTCCCGCCCAGGGGGTGTAGCCGCCCATGGAGTGCCCTGATAGGTATCAATTATAGTCCACTGGAAGTAATTCCAGACCGCTACAGTTGGTATCAGAGGAAAGGTATAGTCAACCTTTGGAAACTAGGATGTGAAAGCCTTAGTAAGAACCCTAAGGATAAGTCTAAGCATAGAACACAATCTTAGAAATGGCCATGAATAACCTAGGATAAGACCATAAGCATGAAAATTTTATTCTTGAATTATGTGGTTTCCTATTATAATTAGTGTTGCTCACACTATTCTTCTTGGTTTTAGTCAATGGCTGGAACCCGAAGGAACCGTGTTAATGCGAAATGCGATGGGCAATGCAATGATTGTCCCCCTGAGCAACCAAACGATATGGGAGCTGGAATGCAAAATCTTGTAGCCATGCTCACACAACTTTCTCAAGCTATGAATCATGCAGGATTTCCAAACGAGAAAAGGAGGGAGCAACATTCTGTTGAATCCTTCATGAGGCAGCGTCCACCTTCTTTCAGCGGGTCTACTGATCCATTAGTTGCTGAACAATGGATTAGTACTACTGAAAAGATATTTTCAGTTCTTCAATGTTCTGAGCATGATAAAGTCATCCTAGAAGTGTACCGTTTGGAAGGAGATGCTGATCAATGGTGGAATCTTGTTAAGAATATGAGGCAAAGGGATGAAATTGAGTCTATGGAATGGGACGAGTTCAAGAACTTATTTTTCAATAAGTACTTCCCTCGTATTCTCCGAACAAAGATGGAGAAAGAGTTTCTTGAACTGAAGCAAAGGGATGATGAATCTGTTAGTACCTATGAAGCAAATTTTACAAGACTTGCAAGGTACGCTTCTGGTATTATTATCCAACCTGAGAGTAAGATCGATCGATTCTTTAGTGGCTTAAAACCAAGTCTTCGAAGGGCGTTAGCCATAAGGGACTTCAATAGCTACGAGGAAATCGTTCGATGTGCTCTCAAAGTCGAGATGGAGATTGGAGTAACCCATCAGTCACATGGGTTTGATAAGAAGAGGAAGATGGAATTCAAAGGAAACTCTAAAGAGCACACTGAAAAGAAGATGAACTTTCCATTATGCTCAAAGTGTGGAAAGAAACATGGAGGGAGTTGTCTTAAAGGGACAAGTAAATGTTTTAAATGTGTAAAGGAAGGTCATCGAGCATTTGAATGCCGTGATAATGGGAAGAAGATGTCTAATGACGCAAACAAAGGAAGGGATACACAGAATGAACCTACAACACTTCAATGTTTCAAGTGCAAGGAGATGGGGCATTATGCCAATCAATGCCCAAATCCAAGGGTTGATGATGATGGTCGACGTCAACAAAATCTTAAGGCTAAAGACAAAGGAAAGTCACATGCAATTTCTATCAGCGATGTGGAGTACGATAACGAAGTGGTGAAAGGTACACTTACCATCCACTCTAAAGTAGCAAATGTTTTATTTGATTCTGGATCCACCCACTCTTTTATTTCTGAAGACTTTTCTAAGGGTATCACCGTATTACCTCAACAATTAGATGTTGAGTTAGCCGTGACAACACCTAATGGCACATCAATCGCATCAAAAGTTTATAATTCTTCTCCGATTGAAGTTTGTGGGAAAGTGCTTCCTGCAAATCTTGTGATCCTTCCTTTAGTGGAATTTGATGTGATTCTTGGCATGGATTGGCTTTCTCTACATGGAGCTCATATCAATTGCCAAAGAAGGGAAGTCACATTTCATATTCCAGATCAATCTACGATCGTCTATCAATGCAAGGATGAACATAACCTTCCAGTGGAAATTTCTTCCATCTTATGGGTATTGATTCCACTAAATGAAGGTTATTTATCTCAAATGGTTGGTGATAAACTCACGATTAAGAATATGCCCATTGTACGGGAGTTTGATGATGTCTTTCTGGAGGAATTGTCGGGTCTTCCACCAAATCGTGAAGTTGAGTTTTCAATAGAACTCGTACCGGGTGCTTTGCCTATTTCAAATACACCTTATAGAATGGCCCCAATTGAGTTGCAGGAATTGAAGAAGCAACTCCAAGAGAATCTTGATAAGGGATTCATACGCCCTAGTGCGTCACCTTGGGGAGCACCTGTTCTATTTGTTAAGAAGAAAGATGGATCAATGAGACTCTGCATTGATTATCGAGAACTTAACAAGATCACTATCAAGAACAAATATCCTCTCCCACGCATTGATGACTTATTTGACCAACTACGCGGAGCTCAATACTTTTCCAAGATTGATCTTCGTTCAGGGTATCATCAATTAAGGGTCAAAAGGGAGGATATACCAAAGACGGCTTTCCGTACAAGGTATGGACACTATGAATTTATAGTGATGCCATTTGGTCTTACTAATGCCCCTGCTATCTTCATGGATCTAATGAATAGAGTCTTTAGAGACTATCTTGATCAATTTGTGGTAGTCTTTATAGACGATATTCTTGTCTATTCAAAGAGCAAGAAAGAGCATGAAGATCACTTGAGAATTATATTGAAGACCCTGAGAAAGGAGAAGCTTTATGCCAAATTTACCAAGTGTGAATTTTGGCTTCAAAAAGTTGCATTTTTGGGTCATATAATCTCAAAAGAGGGGATATCTGTGGATCCATCAAAAACAGAGGTTATCGAAAGATGGTCGAGACCAACCACAGTAACTGAGATCCGAAGTTTTCTTGGTTTGGCTGGATATTATCGACGTTTTGTAAAAGATTTTTCACGATTATCTAATCCACTCACCAAGTTGACTCGGAAAGGAGTTAAGTTTGTCTGGACAGAGGAATGTGAAGAGAATTTCAAGGAGTTGAAAAGAAGGTTATCCAGTGCACCTGTGCTCACACTGCCTTGTAGTGGAGAAAGGTTTGTGATCTACAGTGATGCATCCAAGAAGGGATTGGGGTGTGTTCTTATGCAAAATGATATGGTGATAGCTTATGCCTCACGACAGTTGAAAATCCATGAGCAAAATTACCCAACACATGATTTGGAGTTGGCTGCGGTAATCTTTGCATTAAAGATTTGGAGGCATTACCTTTATGGTGAAAGGTGTGATATTTATACTGATCATAAAAGTTTAAAGTATATTTTCACACAAAAGGAGTTGAATATGCGTCAAAGAAGATGGTTGGAGCTGATTAAGGATTATGACTGCTCAATCCATTACCACCCTGGGAAAGCAAACAAGGTGGCAGATGCATTAAGTCGACAAGACCATGCTAGTTTATCCATGATGAGGATCACAAAAGATCCAATATTTATGGATTTACAAAGGATGGATCTTGGAATTATAATGGAAGGGGAAAAATCTTATCTTTCTCAAATGAATGTTCAACCATCTATACATGTGAAGATTAAAGAGGCACAGAAAGAAGATGTCGAGTTACAAAAGAAGGTGAGAAATGTTCCTGAATTCAACCTTGATTGTGATGGGATAATAAAGTTCAGGAATCGGGTTTGTGTTCCTCCCATCCCCAAATTAAAGAAAGAGCTGCTGGATGAGGCTCATAGTTCTTCATTCTCTATTCATCCTGGAAGCACGAAGATGTATAGGGACCTGAAAGAGTACTTCTGGTGGGATGGCATGAAAAGAGATGTTGCTGAATATGTCTCTCGATGCTTGGTTTGTCAACAAGTTAAAGCTGAGAGACAGAAGTCTAAGGGGATGTTACAACCATTACCCATACCCGAATGGAAATGGGAAAACATCACTATGGACTTTATCACAGGACTTCCTAAAACATCCAAAGGCAATAATGCTATCTGGGTCATAGTTGATCGTCTTACAAAGTCTGCACACTTCATTCCTATTAGAGAGGATTTCTCTCTAGATTAGCTTGCCAGGATATATGTAAAGGAAGTGGTAAGATTGCATGGAGTACCACTTTCTATTATATCTGATCGGGATCCGAGATTTACCTCGAAGTTCTGGCGAAGTCTTCAGCATACTCTGGATACAGAGTTGAGTTTCAGCACTGCTTATCATCCCCAGACAGACGGTCAATCTGAGAGAACAATTCAAACCCTAGAATATATGTTGAGAGCTTGCTCTATGGATTTCAAAGGAGGTTGGGATCAACACCTACCTTTGGTAGAATTTTCTTATAATAATAGCTTTCACTCCAGTATTCAGATGGCTCCTTATGAAGCTCTCTATGGAAAGAAATGCAAGACTCCAACTTGCTGGGATGAAGTTGGGGAAAGAAAGCTATTAGGACCTGATCTCGTTGATGAAATGGCAGAAAAGGTCAGATCTATTCAACAACACATAAGAGCAGCTCAGAGTCGACAGAAAAGCTATGCCGACAACCGAAGAAAAGACCTAGAGTTTGAAGTGGGCAATAAAGTGTTCTTACGAATATCTCCCTGGAAGAGGGTTATGATATTTGGAAAGAAGGGGAAGTTGAGCCCTAGATATATCGGTCCTTTCGAAATACTGGATCGTGTTGGGAAAGTAGCTTACCGATTGGCGCTTCCACCGAATCTCTCTCAAGTTCACGATGTGTTCCATGTATCTCTCCTGAGAAAGTACATACCAGATCCTTCACATGTACTCAGCTCAGAAGTTGTACCGCTGGAGCAAGATCTTTCTTATGAGGAACAGCCGATAGAGATTCTGGATCGTAGCGAAAAAGTCCTATGAAACAAGACCACTCGCTTGGTGAAAGTTTTATGGAGGAACCACCAACTTGAAGAAGCTACATGGGAGCTTGAGGATATGATGAGGGAGAAGTATCCTCATCTGTTTGTTACAAAGTGACGAATTTCGAGGGCGAAATTATTTTTAAGGGGGGTAGAATGTAACACCCGAGACTTTTATGTTATATAAATTATCAAAGGAATCTTTTTCTACACAACACTTTCTTGACTTGCTTTACACGCAATCGCGACCTTCCTCGATAGCTTGCGTCGTACGCAATACCGAGTTTCACTAAACAACAATATGCTATTAAAACTAGCCGTTGTGAATAGTAATAACCACTTTTTGAAATTTTATAAATTTTATTTTTCAAAATGGACTTCATTTTTGGACTCAGAATATCGAAATTAGCCTAGGGTGAAATTTTGGTATTTTTCTGAAAACTTTCAATTTTTGATGAATAGTGAAACCACTAAGTGGTAGGTTAAAAACTGAATTTTGCATAAAACTTAATTTTACCGCTTCTGTGAATGGAATTTCGAAAATCCGAGAGACACGGTTAATATCAAGGACTAAAATGTGGTTCAATGAGATGAAAATAATTTTTTGGTGAATAGTAACTTTTTACTTTTTTTTACCGCGGTTAATAGTAAATAGGGTAACTAAGGGTAAATATGATATTACTATTACCCTAACACATGTCCTAATTCTATTGGACAAGTGTAATTCGACCAAAAACAAACTTAGGAATAACATATGACCATTTAGGCCCACTTGGATTAGATTAGGACATTTATTATTAATTTATTTAAAGAAGGGTTAAAATAGTTAAAATCAAAGTTTAATAAGTAAATCTTTTTTAATATGGGGTTATACATAAGATAAATTCGATTGTAAATATTCATTAGAAATCTTAAAAGATTTCCTACATGATGGTATTTTATTTGTAATTTTTTAGACATCAAATAATTTAATTTATATATGACACAAAGATGATGCAGTAATTATCTTATTAATGAAATATTGACATAATTGATGTTATAAACACCAAAATAAATGTAATTTGATACTTTTTATGAATTCCACTAATTTTCTAGGTTACTATGATATATTAGTGTTTATTTAATCAACCTTTTTCGAACATATAATTTTGTTATGACTTTCACAAAAATCATATATCAAATAGTGTCAAAATTGACACAAAATAGTTTTTAAATCAAATATTATATTATTAATTGTTATTTTATTCCTAAAAATATAAGGTTCTGCCAAATGACTTAGATAAGGATATATATATTAATAATAAACAATTTGGGGTTCGTTTGGCATGTTATAGTAAGTGTATTAACCATATAGTGAAAGAAAACAAAAAGACACGGTAAAAGTTAAATTAATTAACTTAGAGTTAAATCTAATTGATAAGGTTAAAATAATACCCTAAACTTGTCTAAATCTTATTGGTTGATAGGATTTCGACCCTTCCCCACTTTATCTTCGAAATAAGACCCTTTGGAACCATTATAAACCGATTTTGACTTTAATATAAAATAATATTTTGAGATATTCCTAAGGTGCCCCTCTCCTCCCTTATAAAAGGGCACTCCTCCCCCTCCTCCTCACACCAATTTGAGCACTCAAGCTCGGCCAACCCCTGCCATTTTCTCCTCTCCACTTCCCTAGAATAATCCTAGAGATCCTGGTCTTCTCCAAAGACCAATCTTAGTTCCTTAAGTGGAGGATTCAAAGAGGCGTTCCAAAGAAGAGGTAATATCCATTACCGATCTTTTCAATTTCTTTCTTCTTCAACTTCTTCTTATTTAGTTGTTTCATGATAAAGTAATAACATCAGTATTACTTATATACTGATATGTTATTATAAATATGAAACAGCCCTAATTCACCTTCTATCCATCCCACGGAAAAATGAAATCACCGCGCGTGCGTACGTACGGAATACCGTCTCCACGCCGTGGTGTAATCTATTTTCCACCACCACCTTACATGGATGGGTATAATGGTGTAAAGAATAACTATACATAGTTATTACAACATCATATTGATTCTGATATATTTTATAATCCACTCCAATTCAATTCAATATTTATAGAAATGATATCATCGCTCGTGCGTACGTACGGACTACCGTCTCCACGACGCGATGAGATTCATTCTCCATGTTAACCATTTAAGAATGATTATAATGTATATATAAGAAATAATAATGAAATATATGACATTATAAAGCTACTGGATTTATGTATATATATACATATGTATGTCATCTACTTACTTCCATTTCAAGACAATAAGGAAAGAAAAACAGCGTTCATGCGTACGTACGGACTACCGTCTCCATGAACGATGTTTTTCATTTTATTTATCTATCTATTATATATATATATATACTGAATATATATGATATATAAATCATATTTTATATTCTGTAAGTAAGTAAATCATGATATAAGTAATAATGATGTCAAGAACAACAAGTCAAAACACCTACGATAAATGAAACGATTTTACCCAAAACGCTTCTTTAACATGGAATTTACAAAAGAACGGGTAATATAATGTCATAAGTGAACCATATATGATATCATAACAATGAATATGATTCTGTAATAAGCCAATGACATTATTTAAATCATTATACAGGAGGTTCTGACACATACGAAGCAAATTGGACCTAAGGTAAGGGAAATATCACAATCTCATTTTTATCCGAGATTGTTTATTCATAAGTATTTACTGGGGTGTATTTTATCATCCACATCCATGTTTCATCAATATGTAATATTATTTCCATCCACCTAAAATTGTTTAAATCCATTTTTACCCTTCGGTGAGTTTTTAGTAAAATCTATGAAAGGAATCTTTTGTCATACGAGGTACTTTTTGACTTTTCTGACAAAAGTACGAAGAATATTTTTTTTAACTTATACGGCATGACTGGATTTTTAAAACATTGTTTCCAAGAAGCTTCCTTTACAAGTTTCCAAGTTTATTTTTAATCAACTTTTTTTTATTTTAAAGTTGTATGACATGTTATGAAAGGAAAAATGTTTTTTAAGAAGAAAGGATATTTTCCTCAAGAATGGAGTTCAAGTGTTTTATCAAAATTATTTTCCATCTAAGATAATAAAGGGTTCTGTTTTTATCCCTATTATTAAATTGATTTGTTCATGTTGTGATGGAATTATTTTTATGAATTCCTTTATCTTATATGAATTGATTTATGATGTCATGATGTTTCAAGAATCCCATTTTTGTTACATGTGTTATGCGATGATGTATGTTTTATGATTATGTGGCACACATAAGAAAGGATTCATTATAAGATGGGTGGGACCTATATCTCCCTCCAATGCATTGGGTAAAGATTTTATATCTCATGAGATAGACATGGCTGAAATGGTAGGTTATACCGGTTCAGTGAAACAGGACTGAAACGAGGGTTACTCGATTCAGAAAGGGACTTTGTCCACTAAGATAGTCTTGGCAATGAGTCATGACTAACAAGAAATGATTTTCCATGATTATGTGTGCATGCCACAAAGTTTCAAGTTTCATGTTATGATTATGGTGATCTCATTTTCACTTCTATTATTTGTTCCATGTTAAGATATTATGATCTCTTTTGCAGGTTATGATTTTCAAAAGGATATGATATGATTTTTATTTCTTTTGTATACCCTTACTGAGCATTTGAGCTCACCCTTTTATGTTTTCTTTTCCCCAGGATATAAATAAAGGTTTTAGGTAAAAAAAAGGGAAGATCTTTATGGGAGATATTGAAGATCTTTCACCACGATTAGAAGATTACGTTCCGAGTTTCCAAAGACACTAAACTATTACGATCCTTTAGTGTGTGTTTTTGTTATGTACTAAGTATTCCGCAAATGTAATGTAATGTCCATGTACGTCAGGCTTCGGGTATCTACATGTCAGAATCAAGAGATCCACTCCATCAAATCCTGTTGAGTTACTTTATTAAGGAAATTGAATTACTAGTAACTTTATAGAGTAACTAGTTTTCATTCTCTTTTTATAGTTGAAGGAGCTAGAAAGAAATTAAAATCCAAGATTGTAGGACCCTCTTCGCAGCCTTATAGTACACCTGCATATCTACGATCAGAGGCAATTCAGACATGGAGAGATGTGTACTGTGATACTGAAACTATCTGGATGGAGCTATGTTAAGGGCTAAGTCTTCCTAGAATAGGGAATCTTCAGGATCCTGCAAATATTCATTTGAAGGATAACCCTGATGAAGTAAGAGCCTATGTCAAAGATTTGAGGACCTATATACATGCCACCAATGATTCTATCACTATCACCAAGTGGGTGAAGGAAATGATGGATCACAGTGCCACTGATGAGGAGTGGCATGAGTACGTGGCTCCTAAAGATGCAAGTTTTCTTTCCTTATTTACTTTGCAACTCGATTTCAGTCAAATCCTTGTTAATCGAGGAAAATACTTTCTTTATCCTACATCTTGCAAGGAAAGTAACTATAGAAGTTCCTTTACCACATTATAGCACTGGTGGTACTACCATCAGGGATGCTGCTGAATCTCCTCATGAGTCGGGCGAGATATCTCCAGGCCAGAAGGCCATGGATGAGGAGCTGGAAATGGCTTTTCATTTCCCAATTCAGGTACCTATAATGGAGATTTCTGACACTCCAAAAAAGCCAAGGAATAAAAAGAAACAAAATAGTAAGTCCACAACTAAACGATTCATTTTTAGTGGTAAGTCCTTTGGGTAATCATGAGTCTTAAACCATGAAATGATTGCTCATCTTTCTTGGGATTGCATGGGATTCTTCAATTTCCCCTCTGAGGGAGAGGAAAGATCCGTCTTTGAGGACCATCGAGGGTGATGTGGAACAAATGAAAATTCAGGCTGACTTGGCTACTTCTGAAAAAGAGCCAACATCTATTCCTAGTACTACTCTTGTTGATGCTACAAGTAGAGAAGAACCTGCTTCTGGTAATTTAACAATGTTTCATACAATGATTCATTAAATGATGAATGAAAACATTGACTAACTTTCATTCTGTGATATTTTAGGTATAACACATGCACCAGAATCATTGGTGGCCTCGGAAACTGAATCATCCATCCTTCCTGAAGAAGCTGTCCAGGGTTAGGGGCCGCAGAATGAGGGTCTCCAGGAAGACACATCAAATGCTCCCACTGGTGAGACTAACTAGGATTCTGAAATATCATTTGATGAAATGATGAATCTTGGGATGTCTTTAGAATAATTTCTTGATCATTCTATGTTATCTTGTGATTTATAAGATCTTGGGCGTGAGTGTTATCCATCGTCCTGTAAATTTAATTATAATTTACACTTCAAATGATGACTGAAAATAATATGCAGTTCCATTCAAAGAAGCTGCTGAACTGCCAATGCATGAAGAGGGTGTGGACATTGATGTCAACCCTACCATTGCAGAAACATTAGCTTAAGTGGAGATAAACCTAGTAAACCCTCTTGAGACCCATCTTGAAGATCCTGTTGAAACTGGGAATGATGGGGAGGAGCCTTCTTAAGCTATTGATATACTGTTAGGTAATGATTGTACTGAGTTTTCAAGATAGAATACCAACTTTCATTACTCTATGAAACAAACCATACTTTTAATTGATCAAACAGGGCTATCAACTTCAATGGATAGATCTAGAGGTGAATTCTCAACTTCCACCCAAACAGTAATAGAAGGCGAAGCAACTAGGGTCAGTGGGGAAGGAGCAGAACATGGCACTTCCTTAAGTGCATTAATCCAAGATTACATGCCCCCTTGTGATGATGATGTCGAATCATCCCCGGAGGTGCATAAGGCGCTCGGATTTCCATGACACAAGTCATGGAACAACATATGGAAAATCATATCTGAAGTTCCTCTTGAAGAGCTATCATCAAAGATTTCCCGACTGTCATCCCTGTTTGTCATGCTAGGACTTGGTGGTTTTGGATATCAAGAGATCCATACCACAGTGAAACATGTCATCTTAAGAAGGGAGCAGGAGAAAAAGTGCCATGAAGATCTGAACAAGGTGAAGATGTCAGTCAATATCAGTGAATTTGAGGCTACGGTATCCCGAGCTGAGGCTGACTATGCTACCAAGATGAAGGAGCTGAATAACAAGATCAAAGATAAATTCATACAGAAAATGCACGTTCAGCAATAGTTAGATTTTGTTACTGATGAACTTGACCAACTCAATAATTCATTGGAGGGAGCTCAAGCAAATGGGATGAAATCCATTGAAGATGCCAAGAAATCACTCCATGAGGCTGAAAAAAGTAAAGTTGGTCGAGTGCATGAGCTTCAAGTAGCTGCTGATAAAGCTCGGGATGTTGTACATCAAGTGAAGACTTATGTTGACAGCCTCTTGTAATTTTCTGGAAAAGAGATGAGACTCCAATCTGTGGATGTCCTTCTAATCTCTTGTACACCAAATGAAAAAACTTTTTCATCTACAATCATTTGTGCATGTAGTTCCTTTGCTACCTGCTGTAGATTTTTTTTACCTAAGCCAATGGGCCTAGTAAGCATAGTTTGATTTTTACTAGGATTATTATAAATAACCCTACAAACTTTGAATCTTTTAATTGCTCAATATTACCTAAATCATACAAAATGTATGTTTAGTGAGCTGGAACATGACTTTTATTCAGAGTTCCCATGTCTTTTGTGGGCAGTTTAAAGTCATGCATGTCAGACATAAAAAGACTAATGTTTAAGGTCGAAATAGCTTTGACCGAAATGGATTAAATTGACTCAATTCCTTGACAATTTATCTGAAAACATATTACCACACTCAAGTATGAGGGAAAATATGTAAACTATGACTTAAGAAAAATTTGACTCTGAGGAATGATATGAAAAAGAGTTAAAGGCATTAGAAGAAGTAGTTCCCAAGAATGAAGTTACCATTATTTAACAAACCCGTTAGGGGGTTGAATTATGTAGGACCACCTAAGGGAATTGGCTGCATAGTCAAATAATAGCATCTTTTGGCTGACAGGTCCGTTATATAGACTACTTATGCAAGGCCGCCTAAGGGCACATGCTGCATAGTCAAGTAAAAGAACTCTCATAAATTTACTTTTCTACTGCTAAGAAGCCAGATAATGTTTATGGGGATTCAACTTTTCTAATGTATAGAGTTTGCTGTAAGGAAAGAGGTACATGAATATAAAGAAGATATTTCCAAACAATATTATCAAATAACTGGATGAATATCACTCCTACAGAGGTCTGACCCAAACATAAGGTAGGAAAATATAAACCATAGACTTGAATTCTTTCAGATCGTGAAAAAGTATATGGGACAAATATGTTAACGATGGCTATTTTTTTGGATCCTTACAAATTGTCCTTAAGACCAATAAGGACCAAATTGGTTTTCGTTCTAAGAATGAAGTTACCATTATTTAACAACCCCGATAGAGGGTTGAATTATGCAGGGCCGCCTAAGGGAATTGGCTGCATAGTCAAATAATAGCATATTTTGGATGACAGGTCTGTTATGTAGACTGTTTATGCAAGGCCACCTAAGGTCACGTGCTGCATGGTCAGGAAAAAGAATTCTCAGAATTTGGACTTTTTGTGATTAGAAGTCAGGAAAAATGTTATGAAGATCTAAAAATATTTAAGGTTAGGATTATGACACATAAAAATGGGTATTGTTAAATGTATGTAAGGTTACATAGATCAATGATAACCATAATCACGTTGTGGCTAGGTCTTGAATTGAAATATTAGACTTCACTACGTATCCCGTAAGGATAAGGAATCAAGCAATACATAGTTCTTGAAATACAGTTTAATGTCATGTGAGACTAATGTATGGGAGATCTTAGTTTAGGGTCATAGAGCTCGAACCATTATAAGAAATACACAGTGTGTGTTTTCATGGGGATTTTTCAGCTAAGGGACTAAAATTGGAACTTGGGGTTACGCCCAAAGACTTGGGGCTGGATTCGAGGGACACTCGAATGTTCCTACGTATCCCATAAGGATGGGAATCAGGCCCACGTAGTTTTATAAATACCCTCTGTACAGATTTGATTCATACAAGTGAAGGGTGAAGGGGTAAATTAGTGCAATGATGGTTTGACCCAAAATAAAAGGATCAGGCATTTCCATGTATGCATGTAGTTATTGGAATACAACATTATTAGAGATCAGTGTAAATTATGATTTCCTCTCAGGTGAGGGTATCAAAAAATGTTGTAGTTTATTGTCATACTGGACAAAAAATAGTGTACAGTTTAACATCATATAGCAAGGATGAAGTTGAACCAATGTAAATATATTGATTCTGGGGGTATTTTCACAAATCAACATCATACGAGATGGAGGTGAATCGATGTGGAGAGATTGATTTTGTGCTTGAACCTTGTGAGGTTGCCTACGTACCCATCCTAGAAGGTGAGGATCAAAGTCCGTGTAGTTCAATTAAAGAATGAATTAGTTATCAAGTTGTTCTTCGGGACAACCACATAAAATATTGTGTTGGGACTAACTCATGGTTAGAGGCCTAGAGAGGGTGTTATGGTTGAAGTTTTCTCAAAGCTCACGTGAGTCATACTCGGTGTGAGAAAAAAGAGGTAACAACAACCTTAACGATGCATAGTTTAATGTCATATTGGACATATGAAGGGACTACGTAGCTTAAAGTCTTGCAGTTAGGACTATTGGTGTTGCATAGTTTAATGTCATGTAGCAGGGACAAAATACAGTTTAACATCATGTAGGACGTATTAAGGGATTTCTGTACAGTTTAGTGTCATATAGTTAGGACGATGGGGAGAATACAGTTTAATATCATGTTGGACAAAAAGAGGACTGTGTAGTTTAATGTCATGCAGTAAGGACAAAGGAGAACACATTTTAACGTCATGTTGGACGTATTAGGAACTTTTTCACAGTTTAACGTCATGTTGGATGAAAAAAAGGATGATACAGTTTAGCGTCATGTTGGACGAAAGTGCGAATAGTTTAAGGTCATATGCATGAACCGTTGATTATGCAGTTTAATGTCTTGCTGGATGTAAGGGACTTCTGTACATTTTAACATCATGTAGTTAGGACGTCAGAGTTTAACGTCATGTTGGATGTAAGTGCAAATAGTTTAAAGTCATATGCATGGACCCTAGATGGTGTAGTTTAACGTCGTGCTGGACGTAAGGGACATGCAAATAGTTTAAGGTCATATGCTTGGACCACCGGTGGTATTTTGTGTTCATAAAAAATATTTCTTCAAAAATCTGGCATTGGTTGGAGTAGTGATGAGTTCTCCATCCATTGAGATTAATGAATATGCTCCATTGGAGTAGACCTTATGTATTGAATAAGGTCCTACCCATTTTGGTTCAATCTTGGGAAGTTTCATTCCTAGTATCATTGGATTTCTGAGAACTAATACCAGTTCTCCCTGAATTAATGAACAAAGACGAACATTTTTGTGGAAAGCTCGTGCTATTCGATTCTGGTAGACTTCAAAGTGGTGCAGTGCGCACAATCTTTTCTCATCTAACCGTTCCAATTCATCCAATCGCTTTTGATATTGTTCATCTGTAGATGACTGATCACAAATGGATACTCTGAGCGAAGGAAGTTGAATTTCAATGGGCAAGACTGCTTCTATTCCATATACCAGTGAATATGGGGTTGACTGCATTGCAGTGCGGGTGGTGGTCCGATAAGCCCATAAAGCATGAAAGAGTTTATCAGGCCATGACCTCTTATCCTTATACACCATCTTTTTTAGTATATTAGACAGAGTCTTGTTGAAGGCTTCTATCTGACCATTTTCCACTGCATGATACCAAGATGAATGGTTGGATTTGATGTTGTATTCTTGATACAACTTCCTCATCTTGGATGAATAGATTTTGGTTCCATTGTCCATCAATATGGTATGAGGGACACCAAATATGGTAATGATGTTAGACTTGAGGAAGCTAAAAATGCATTTAGAACTAACTTGTTTGAGAGGTATTACCTATGCCCATTTGGAAAAGAAGTCAGTAGGAGTAAGAATATACTTAAATTACTTTTCTGTAGCTGAAGGATAAGCTCCCACCACATCAATTCCCCATGTGGAAAATGCACACGAGTATTTAACTGTATGAAGCAACTCTGGGTGTTGATGAATTAATTTGGCATGTACTTGGCATGGATGACAATTCTTTGTGAAATCAACACAATCTTGTATCATTGAAGGTCAAAAGTATCCAAGCCTTCGAATTTGATCAGACAGTCTATGTCCAGACTAGTGGGCACCACAGAATCCTTCATGCACTTCTTTCATGATAGCCATTGTCTCTTCACCATCAATGCATCTGATGAAAACTTCATCAAAACCATGTTTGTAGAGAATTTTCTCTAGGTGATCGAGGCTGTCATAAAAAGTAAAATTGACCACACATCACTGGATTTGTTCTTTCCCGGATCTATCAGGTGGAAGTGTTCCATTTTGAAGGTATTCCCTGATAGGTGTCATCCATCCTGTAGTATGACCATACAGTTCAGGAATGGGACTAATTTCATTGATCTTCTCTGCTCTGGCTCGAACATAAGGTGAAATTGTACGGTGGTGGAAAATATTGATGGTTGTCTTGTCCCAATTTGGATCTACCAGAGCTGTGGCTATATTATCCAGTGCATCAGCTTGGGCATTTTGTGATATTTTGACATAAGAAAATGTCTGTTCCGAAGGGAATTCCACCATTAACTCTCTGATGTAATCATACAAAGGGATTAGTTTTTATTTTCTGATTCCATAATCCCCATTGGCTTGTTTTATCACCAGGTCTGAATCACCTTTCACCTTTAAGTGATTCAGTTGTGCTTGAAGCGCCAACTCCAATCCTGCGATGAGAGCTTGGTATTCTGCTTCATTATTTGTACTGCCTCCCAACAATGAGAAGGAATAAGGTAGTAATTCCTTTTCTGGGTAAATGAGTACAAATCCTAACCCAACTTTTTTGAAATTCGAATCTTTCATTTTCCTCCATGTTGGACTTCTAGAAGCACCATCAAAGTACATTTCCCACATTTGAAGACTTTCTTGAATAGAGAAAACTTCCTCATCATGGAGTTCAATATCTAAAGATGTGTCTTCCACTGAAGGGTGTTTATCAAGGAAATCAGCCAGAGCTTGGCCCTTTATTGACTTTTGAGACACATATTGAATATCAAATTGCTTCAAGATAACTGCCCACCTTACCAGACGTCCTTTAAGCATTGGATGACTAAGGATGAATTTGAGCGGGTTATTTCGAGATACCAATTGGACCTCATGATGCTGAAGGTAGTGTCTCAACATCTGAACTGCAAAGATTAGTTCTAGGTAGCACTTCTCAATACTTGAATATCGGGTTTCTGCTTCAAGCATAGTCCGACTGAGATAATATAGGCAGTTTTCATTCCCAGCATCATTCTTCTGAGCAAGAAAGGCACCCAATGATCACTCTAGAGCCATCACGTAGAGGATAAGTTGTCTTCCTTCAACAGGTGGCATAAGTACCGGTGGAGTCAAGAGGTACTTCTTGAAAATATCGAATGCTTCTTGACATTCATCATTCTACTGTTAAGTGACTCCCTTCTTCATCAATTTCGTGAAGGGTATGCTTTTTCCTGCCAAATTGGCGATGAAACGCCGAATATAGGCTAAGTGTCCTTGAAGTCCTCTTTATTCTTTCAAATTTCGAGGAGGTGACATACCAAGGATTGAATTGGTCTTCTCAGGATCGACTACAATACCACAATGGCATACAAAAAAGCCTAGAAATTTTCCCGAGGTTTCCCCAAAAGCACATTTTAAGGGGTTCATCTTCAAATTATGTTGTTGAAGATTGCGGAATATGACTTCCCAATCATCCAAGTGATTAGAACATTGTTTGGATTTGACCACCAAATCTTCCACATAACATTCAACTAACTTTCCTAAAAAGGGTTTGAACATACGATGCATGGCACGGTGATATGTTGTGCCTGCATTCTTTAGGCCAAAGGGGAATACCAGATTTGAAAAAACACCCTGAGGGGCTCTGAAATCTGTGGATTCCTCATCTTCTGGATCCATTCGGGTTTGATTATATCTGGATTATCTATCCATGAAGGAAAGTACTTCATATCCAGCTGTTGTATCAATTAATAGTTCTGTAATCATAACTAGAAAATCATCATTAGGACAATGCCGATTAAGATCCCTAAAATCAATGAAAACTCTAATTTTCCCATTCTTCTTTTTCACTGGGACAATATTAGCCAACCACTTGGGATATTGAACTTCTCTAATGAAGTTACCTTTGATAAGCTTATCCACTTCAGCATCAATTTTGGAAGCATAAGTTGGGTGTGTTCTTCTAGTAGCTTTTTTGAATCCTCAATGTTCTTCTGGAAAACCCAAACGATGAGTGGAAACATCAGGATCAAGCCCTGGTATCTTTGTATAGTTCTAATAAAATATATCTTGATTTTTCTTGAGAAAAAAAAATATACATCTCTTACTCTTCAAAAGTCATAGACGCACTAATTAAAGTGGGGCATGGATCTTCTTTTGTCCCCAGATTTATTTCTCTAAGTTCATCTATAGTGGTAGAGATACCCTCTTCAAATGCTGGAGGAGAATCTCTGAGATATTCCTCTTCTTCTTCAACATGTGTTACGTCTTCTGTTTCTACTTCCATAGTAGATGATGAAGCAGAATTTCCATAATCAGAAGAGATGTTTAGATTTGAGCATCTTGAAGAAGAGGCTTCCATTTCTGACCCGATTAATGATGAAGGTTCTTCCATGGGTAATAAAGAGGAGATGATGGATTGAGAATCGACATCATTGTTCACCTCTAACGTTGCTATCACTTCTTCTGGCCTAGTTGGAAAAGTATAGACTCACTGGATTTCAGCAGATGAAATGAAAACATCTCCATCTGGGCTTTCATCACTGCTTAGTGGCTCACCAATTTCTCCCATGTTGTCTGGCTCGATTTTCGTAATTGACATTATGGATATTTCCATAAGAATATTTTGATTTGGGTCTATCTTGTCAATTTGACTGATAGGTAACACATAATCTGTACTCACATGTGCAAATGTATTTACTGGAATCTTCTACAAACCATATGGAGCATTAACTTTGGTAATCTCCTTTGTTGTGGATTTCTCCTTTCCCTTCATGTGATAGAATTCCGCATCAATTTATTGAGATTCACATGTCTTGAATGGGGCCTTATCACCATACAATGTCCCAACTTGACCATTGAAATGATATTTGAGACATTGATGGTATGATGAAGAGATACCCACATGTTGATGTAGCCAAGGTCTTCCAAGTAAGATGTTGAAGGCTGAGTCTTGATCAACAACCATGAAATATGAATTGGAAACAAGATCTCCAAACTGAGTTCTGAGTGTAATCTATCCCAGTGGTTCATGTTCATTTTTATCATATCCTAGTAACATCATAGTAGAATGAGATAAATTAGATTCCTTGAGGCCCAATCGACGAAGTGTATGAATAGGAATGAGGTTGAATCCTGAACCATTATCAATGAAAGCCCTCCGGATGTCCACACTATTGACCTTGACAGATAAATACAAAGGTCTAATGTGTCCATGTACAACATCATCTTCATCTGTGAAAGATATTACTGCATGAAATTATGCAGGATTATTCTCTACATGGTAGACTTCAGCGGCAGCAATTTCAGTCTCAAACTCCTGAGGACTTGAAAAAGCCTCGATGAGTGCCTCTCGAAGATCTTTTGATAAATTCAAGGCATCCAGAATTGATAACTTGGCCGGTATTTGGGCCAGGTGTTTCAATATATCATACTTTTGATCCAAAGGTCTGTGTTTCCCAATAGGAACATGTGGTTTAGCAGGTGCCTTGGAAATTGATGCTTTGGAAGTAGATGCATCTTGTATTAGGATAGGAGTTGGAAATATTCATGTCTTTGAAAGATTAGACTTATTGGATCCATTTAATTTTTGAGAGGATGAAAGTGGAACCCCCAACTGATCCTCTATAATAACTGTGCCAAGACTGAATTTTCTATTGTTGGAAGAACTTTCTTGTTCTTTTTGAGCACGCTGAAGGGATCTACAACAAGTTTCTACTGCATACACAGTTCTAGCAGGGGTAGAATATGAATAGTGGCCTTAGAAAGATCCACATGTTCCCCTGTGTCCTAGACCCCTGTAACTTCCTCTAATTCCTCTGTTTGATACAGGGAATTCAGGCGCATCGAAATCAAAACTGCGATTGGCATAAGGATCGGTTAAGTGAATCATATTAACAGAACCAAAGATTAACTCTTCATCCGATGAGGAATCTTCCTGACTACACAATTTAGGATGTGACGTTTGGTGGGACGGTTCCCGTTCCATCGAAGTAGATGGCATGAAAACTTCCAGAGTCAAAGACAACTTAGGCTTTGACACAATTCCATATTCCTCTGATTGATTTTCTTTCTTTGAACTATGTCTCCCTTTTGAGGATTTTCCCTCTGAAGAGGATTTTGTAGTGGCATCCATAGCAGAAGACACAATTGGTTTCTTCATTTGCATTCGCAAAATGGACTGAGTTCGGTTGATCATTTTTATGACCATCCAATCATCATATTTCTGTGCATTTTTTCTTTTGACTTCGTTCCATTCACCTTCTTCCTCTAGAACTGTAGCAGTAACACATGCTACTTGGGCTGAAGAGCCTTTTAGTTTGACTTGTCCCGAGTCAACCATATTTTGTAGGAGGTCTTTGAAGACAAAACACTCCAGGATGGGATGCCCCAACATCTGATGAAAGGGGAAATAGTTGGGACGGTCTTCATCTCCTTCCTTGTTTGGCCTTTTGGGCCTTAGAAATTGAACCAAATTATTTTCCAGAGCTGAAATAAAATAACCATGAACTTGTTCATTTTGGAAAGAGTAAACGTTTCTTTTCAAATCATCAAATTGTTTTCTTCTTTGATCTCTTTGATCATCTTGACGAAACAACCTCTGTTGTTGGCGCTTAGGAGGTGGAGACCTTTGAGAAGATGAAGGTTTTGAAGTAGAACCAGGTACAGGTGCTTGTTTAAGCATAATTGTAGAAGTCTCTACTTTACCAATTCTCCTTCTTGGAACTGATTGAATTACCCGAGATTTAGCCTTAGTCTGTACAAGGGAATTTTCAATCTGCTTAGCAATTGAATTAAGGTCTCGAAACCCTCATGTGTATTTCACAGGGATCAATGGTGTGCACAACTCATCACGTAAATTCTCCACACAGATTGGAAACAATTCCTCTTGAGGGAGTGCTAAGGTTAGGGAATATGTTAATCCCTTCCAGCGAGTAATGAAATACGAGACCCTTTCATTCTCCCTTTGCTTAAAGTTTGTAATATCAAGAACTATTTTATTTGGAAACGTTGAGTTGAATTGAAGAAAAAATTGTTGACGAATTTCCTCCCACCCGGTAATTGAACGAGATTACAGGCTTATATACCAAACAATAGATGGTCCTTGCAAGGTTCGCATGAAGCATCTAAGTTTCACTGCTTCTTTCTGTTCCGGAGCTACCATCATAGGATCGCAACAAGACACGTAATGCATCAAATGCTATTCAGGATCGCCTGATCCATTAAAAATAGGAAATACATGGTTCCCAAAACATGATGGGGAGGGATTGAATCTACCCATTCAGGGTAAGCTTTCGTTTCTGGTTGAACCGGAGAACGCTTTCCCTCCATAGCTTCTAACCAAGCTATTAATGACTCAATAGTAGTTATTAACTTTTGAGTAACATCCGGTTGAGCTTGGATCTGAACAAGTACAATGACTGGAGCTCATACAAATGTGGAAGCTCGTACTGCAACCAATGGCAGCACTGCCGATTGTTGTTACACTTGACCCATAGGATTAGACATGTGAGGGTGTATTTATAGAGGAGGATATTCTTAATCCATATCAGTAGCTGCAACAAATTCCCTTGGCTGACTGACTCCAGCACGCTTAGGAAGAAGACTACCCTGAAGTAGTTCTGCATTTATCTTCCTTAATTCCTTCATTTATTCCTCTTGTTGCGCAAATATTTGCTCTAGTGAGAGAGATTGTCCTTCTCCAAAGGAAGGATATGTAACCTGATTCTTTCCCCTCCCTTTTTTGGATCCCTTTCGGATAGGGGGAAGTGGGTTATTTTAAGGAACACCCAAATTCTGGGTAATCCTTTGATTTCGTGTATGCACACCTTCTTTATTTTTGTCTGTGCGTATAACTTCCTAAGCAGGAACCTCTTCATCTAATCCCACTGAGTGAAACTCATCTGGTGGATCATCAACAACGGAATTGATGATATTGATTGATGCATAACACATCACATCCCTTCTATTAACATTTTTTTGATATTTTTTTCTTCTATGTCCCTAGAGAGACATTGCCTTTTGTTGATTTGATCCTTCAGGAACTTCCTGATGAACTGATATTTGGAGGGAATCTCTAAATAATTTGTCTCTTCTTTCCTCTTGTGTCTTCTTCCCCAATGAAGAGAAGACTGAATTTCACTGAGGAGGGGATTGATGATTTGAAAAAGTCTTCATTCCAGTGGACTGGGGTTGTTCTAGCTCAACTCCTCGAATCCTATTTGTTGATTCTGAGGGTTGGTTTAAAAAATTACCCAGTATGGAAAGATGGGGTGTCTCTTGAAATTCTATATATGAGACTTTCTTGTAATCTCTCCTGATCTTGCGGAACTTACTCCTGAAATTAGCTGGATTCATCAACCTGCATCTACTTTTATCACCCGGTTCAAAAGACCATTGGATGATTTTTGACACTTCTATCACATGGTGATGTACTTGCTCTAAAAGAGTGGCCTGTTCAATATTCTATTTTGCTTGATGTAGGACTAATTCAACATCTTGTTCACTATATGATTGATTTGGAGAATAATTAGAGGAGGCATGTTCTTGGGCAAGCTTTTGATTACAAAAAAAACCCATTGACTATGGCCGGCCATGGGCAATAACATTGCATGAGACCATTTTCGGTGGTCTTTGCTGACTGGATAGCACAGTGAAATGTAGTGCTCCATTAACTCCCCATCCTCTGATATGAATACGAGATGGGGCATTGGAAATTAACTGGCACAATATTATTAGTGCGCCAAGGAATGGACGCTGAAGGGCTCTCTGCTGCTTTTCAAACTTCGGATATTGAGAAACTAAGAGAGATACAAAGTCAATTATGCGTTGTATCCCTTCTATTATCTTGACATGATTTTACTATTCATCATAAGATAATATTTTTCTTTCAACTGACAAAGAGGTTTCCATATGTTGAGACGAATATCATGAATTCCATCTTCCTTCAACATCTCTGGAATGTCATACTGAGAATCAGCCAAAGGCCAGAACATAACTGGCACTTCACCTTTCGCCAGTTGTTTTCTCATATTCAGTACTTCTTCTTTATCATTCGATGAAGATTATTCTACCTGACTAGACCAGAGCTGGTGCTTTCTTGTTTCTTCATCAGATTCAACAAGACTAGAAGAGAATCCACTGATCAAACTAGAAGATGCATGACTTAGGGATGGTTAGGAGATTGACCTAAAGCCTGGGCTATCTTCTGGTTGATAAAGTATTTCACCTGCTAATGGTAAAGAATCAGACATGACTGGCTTTTTATTTTCAAGTGCCTCAATATAAGAGTGTTTTCTCATCACTACATTGTCAGTTGGGGAATTTTCCATGTAATTTGAATCACTACTACGGAGAGGAAATTCGCAGTGAAATTGTTCATCATGGGGTGGACCACCATGGTGGGTTACAGCAAAAGATGAAACATTTTTCTCTTTGGTCATCTGACCACACATAGGGTTCTTGTGGCTCTCATCTGAAGATGAAACTTTGAGATCGACCGAATTGTCATGAAGCAAACCTTCACGAGGAAGTGTCTGTTGAAGGCCTTTGGAATTAATGTTCCCACTATTGGGAAATGAGGGAGTAGAATCTTGGATTCCAAAAGATAACTGTCTGAGGGCTTCAAGAACTCTAGCATCGAGCAAAGCCTTGTAACAGATTGGCTCTTTATTTCTTGACTGTTCTGGGCGGGTCTTCATCTTAGACGCCTTCTTACTCGCCTTGGAAACCACTTGTTGACGAAAGTGGCTACTCTGAGCAGGTGTATGTGCATGATCAGGATAGATGGTCAGCTTAGGCTGACAATCTCTACTCAAATCAGGTGTATGTACCTGCCTTGGTTGTCAGTATGATATGGGGGAGTATGCCCCACAACCCTCTTGACTGGAACAGAGGTGTGTATCTTCTATGGAGTGATCTGTTGATGAGTCACTCCACTGGTAGAGATAAATTTGCATTTCTTTTACTGTGATGCTGCTGAAGCTGTTATAATATCCTGGCAGGCATCCAGAATATGAGCAGGGATTTAATTCTTCCCTTTCACCATTTACAGAATGTGCTTGGTGACTTCAGCAGCTGGAATGGGGATTTACGTCCATTCTGTGCTTGGGGTAGGTGTGTGTTCATGCTCTTGTCCTCCTTTTCTGGTTAGTGAATCCTGACAGTACTCAATTATGGGGTATAGAGTTGAGTATGCCTCTTATTTGTCGCCGGAGCATTCCGACTGAACTCTCCTGGTGCTACCAAGAAAGAATGTTGGTAGCCATGATAAATACTAGCAGGTGTATGTGCCTGCTGATTGCACTCTGCCAAATGTGGTTGACGAACATCCTTCAACACTAACAGACGAGCCTGTTATCATGATTGATGAGTGTAAGTAGGTGTATGTGTCTGTTTACCAGTGGTCAATACATTGGGTTGGCAGGATCCATCGTATGTAGTCAGACGAGCCTGCTGACTAACTGATGATTTACAAACAGGTTTATGTTCCTGTCTGTAGTACTCCGCCAGAATTGCCTGGCGGGATTGGCGCGCTGCTGCCAGACGAGTCTTCTGGAAAACGAAATTAAAATTGATGGGTGTATGTGCCCGCTCGTTGCTTGCCACCAAGTTACATTGGTGGACTTATCCAGAGATAGTAGAGATGAGAACATGCTCATTGTTTACCGGATTTTTCCTTTGGAAGTTCGTCTTTCCTATTTGAGTTCGAGGAACCTGAGTTGAATGCCTGGAGATAACACCCTCATCATGTTGAGGGCGCACTGTCGCTCGAGTCTGGCGGCGATTGTTTATGGGATCCCTCAGGAAGGACTCCTGTCTCTTTGAGTTAAGGCCCTGAGGGACCTGCTCATTCACTTCCCCAGAATACGGGATGGAATGGTGATTGCGTTCCGGGGATAATGACCTGAAACGGTTGAAAACAGTGGTTGGAACCACCTGCATCTTAATCACTAGTCGTCGTTGTCCGGACGACCGGTGTGAGTTGTTCACTTGGAGGGCTTGTCAGGCAGCCTCCAGAGTTGGAATAGTACCCTGTTGACGGTACTCCTTAACCATCACATTCGATACCCAGCATTGAAGATGCTGAGTTGGTGATGTCATCCTCAGAGCGGATGACGATCCAGCAGAAGTAGCAGCAGATGCATTCACAGCAGAGGTTTTTACAGCAGAAGTATTCACAGTAGTGAACTTAAGAAAATCCATTCTCGTAATGCAGAAGATCTTGGAAAATAGTGCATGTTTGATATAAGTGATGTAGTCATGTTAAGTTTGACCACTACATCTTTTGGATGGGCACATATCTTATCGATTACTTTATTGGCCCTCTCATTGAGTTTAAATAGGGGCCTAACAAATAAGTAAAACATCATTTTAACTTGGTTAAGGATTCATGTTGGGTTCACCATTTTTTCCCTTGGAATTGGGGATGACATCGTTGATAGAAGGTTCAAACATTCCAATCGGTTTCTAACAGGTTTGTTCGTAGAACCGGAAACATCCATTGATTCCATAACCATTTTTACCTATATTCCAAAGGTATGTGCTCATTAGTTATGGACTGATGAGGCTTAGGAGTTTGCATTGGTCGAGAGGATGGGAGGTCGGACTCATCAAACCTTTTTGAGGGGAATTATTGTCTACTCTAGGAATCTATTTATATATTTAAGTTATGTTCCTAAATCCTTATCACATAACCAAGTATAAAATGAGCATCCCTTTAAATATAACAATCAATTATTGATATGTAGGAAATTTAGAGAATATTTTATATTTATTTGAGGTTCTTCATCAATAGAGAATCATCTGTCTTTGTTAGAGATTCTTGGTCAATGGTATCCTTCAATACATAAAAGCCTCTTGGTCATTATTATGACCATACTAGTTTTAATGTCACTCAGTGGGGCACTTGAAGTTTATTGTCATTCAGAAGGACATGAATTATTTCAGAGTTGGGATCGTACCCGCCGATGGGCTACCTACATATCCTTTGTTTTGGAAAAGGAATCATAACCCACATAGTTCGATTATGGGAGTATGATGTTTATGATTGATGGCTCAAAGAAAAATGTCATAATTACTTTTACACTCTAATCTCACGTGATTCATGCTCGGTGTTAGAAACAAGAGATATTGGTAAAACCATAAAATTTTTGCCATGAAAGATGCAATAATAAGAAATGATGTGGGGTTTATGTATGTATGACTGCCCAAATAGATGAAGATTAAGATTTACTTTAGGGAAGAAATCCAGTAACAGGGTCCATAAAGGTATATGTGCTTCATGTAGATTTGTATACTCTAATCCTGGGGCATATTCCTAAGGAAGTTTCCCAAGTTAGAAGGGGAATTATTATTGGGTCTTACTCCTGATAAGGAAGTCCGAATCAAAAGTAAATTAAGACAGGTTAAGAGAAATTAAGACTAGGGCTTACTCCTAATAAGGAGGCCCAGGTTAAGAGACTTGAAAAATTAAGGGACTTGGGGATTACTCCTAAAGATGATGCCCATATTTGAGACTGGGGATTATTCCTGAAAAGGAAGCCTGGGTTAAGAGAATTATAGTTGGGGCTTACTCCTAAGGAGGATGCACATATTTGGGAATTTTAAGACGGGGGATTACTCCTGAGGAGGATTCCCAGGTTAAGGGAATTATGACTGGGGCTTATTCCTAAGGAGGATTCCCAATTTAGGGGACTTGGGGCTTACTCCTGAAAAGGGGTCCCAAATTAATGAGGACTTGGGGATTACTCTTAAGGAGGATGCCCAGGTTGATGAAAAGTTGGACTGGGGCTTACTTCTGAATAGGAGGCCCATTTTAAGGATTCTCTCATCTTAAAGGATGAGGTTGAATGAATGAACTCTCTAACTTTAGTGATGTAAAGATGTGTAAATTACTAGGTTTTGAGAGATGTTCCATGGAATTCTTTTCAGATAAGGAAGTCAATCAGGAAAACATGCCATAAATGGATTTGAAGAGTGTCTTCAAGACTGAATCTTGAATAGGAGAGGTGGAATGACATAAGAGAGGTGAAATGGGCGAGAAGGGCACCCAAAAATAGAAGGGCGCGCAAGTCCTGGGGGGTCGTTCAAGTACTGCATGGGCGCACAAGTCTTGGTCGTGAAATTATACTTCTTTGACACCTATATACTTGGGCGATGGTTAACCAGTAGGGTAATACTTGGGAGATCCTTCAACAAAGCCTTTAGAAGTATCCTGAGGTACTTCCAGAAGAGTGGTGCACAAGTTTCAATGAGTGGCTAAGGAGGCACGCAAGTGTGTCCATTTCCCTTAAGGGTAAAACACTTAGGTGCAAAAGTGCTTGTGAATTCTAACACTTAGAACTTATTCCTCTTGTTTAGACCTTCCATTCTAGGTAAATAATTACCTTAGAAGTGTTCGGAAGACTTGAAGAAGGGATTTGGGCGTTCATAGCTCTGTATCTGAATTCTAGAAAAAATCATCCTCAAAATGGGGGGCCCACCCAGGGTATTTATAGGCTGGAGAAGACACGGGCGATTTTCAGAGAGGGCGTGAAAGTCACCTACGTGACCACTAGGAGGCGCGCAAGTGTACTTGCGTGACCATGTTGGAACTTGCGCGACCTATGGGAAATGTTCTCCTTGTTCATCCCTTTCTCTTTTTTGATGTTTATTCAAAGGATGAATCACTTTGTTTGAGGTATTTCTCATTTCATTTAGTTTAGACAGTGTGATGAAAAAGGATCCTCAACCGACATTTATTCTCAGTAAAGGATACTGATTCTTGATATTCAACTGATTTAACCAATGCAAATCGACGCAAAGCCTAAGGGTACCATCCACCTTCTTAGAAAAGAGGATAGGTGAACCCCAAGGGGAATTATTGGGGTATTTAAAACCTTTCACCTCCAAATCCTCCAACTAATTCTTGATTTCCATAATCTCCATAGTTTCCACCTTATAAGGAGGAATGTTCCCAGGTGCTTCTCTTAGAATAAGTTCAATAGTGAAATCTAACTCATGCACTGCAGGGGGCCCAATAATTCATTATAAAAAACGACTATAAAAAGATCCATTATATGAGAAAAAACAATGGGTTCCATCCCCTTGTCATCACCACAATTACTAGAATCTTATGATGTAACACTACTCAGCCTCTACTTCCCAGGTTCTGCTCGGGTCACACCAACATCCCATTATCCCTTTTGCACGTATGTTACACCCCTTGGTGTTGTAAACATCACCCTTAGACGATTACATTCAATGTGGGATTTATATGGAACTAGAAAATGCATCCCTATGGTTACATTGAAAGGTATAATATCGAAAACGTATAGGTTACATTCGGAAAAGTTACCACCAATCACAAGGGGAGAGTTCTAACAATGATGAATTCCTTCTAAATAGATACCTAAGAATGTATCTAGCATCATAAATCCATGACTATATTCAATTTCAAGTACCATACTAATAACGACCCATAATTTACATACATTTTTAATACTTAAAAATTGAAGCATACTTATTATAACATATAAAAAAACATGAAAAGACCGTATAGGTATAGTGTCTTTAGAAACTGGGAAACATAAACAACTGGTTCATAAATCCTCTACGTTGTCTCCCATTTATTTCATCATATCTAGAGTCCCTTTTTGGAATATTCTACTTAATAACCTTATTCGTGACCTGGGGAAAGAAAAAATACAAAAGGGTGAGCTCAAATGCTCAGTAAGGGTAAACAAAAGAAATATCAATCACATCATATTCATAATAACATATCATTTCGGAAATCTTAACCTACAAAAGAGATCATAATTTCATAACATGGGATAAATCATAGTAGTGAAATTGAATCTCAATAATCATAACTTAAAACATGAAAATTTGTGGCATACACACATAATCATAGAGAATCATTTCTTATTAGTCAAGACTCATTTCCAAGACTATCTTAGCAGACAAAGTCCATTTCTGAACCGAGTTCACTCCTAGTTTCAGTCCTGTTTCACTGAACCGGTTTAACCTGCCATTCCAGCCATGTCTATCTCATGAGATATAAATCTTTACCCAATGCATTGGAGGGATATATAGGTCCCACCTATCTCATAATGATATTATTCTTATGTTTGCCACAAAATCATAAATCATACATCATTGCATAACCCATGTAATAAAAATGGGATTCTTAAACATCGTGACATCATAAAACAATTCATATAAGATAAAAGAATTCATAAAATTAATTCCATCACAACATAATAAAATCAATGTAATAATAGGGATAGAAACAGAACCCTATATTATCTTAGATGGAAAATAATTTTGATAAAACACTTGAACTTCATTTTTGAGGAAAATATCCTTTCTACTTCAAAAACATTTTCCTTTATTAACATGTCATATAATTTTGAACTAAAAGAAGTTGATCAAAAATAAATGTGAAAACTTGTAAAGTAAGCTTCATGGAAATAATGTTCTAAAAATCCATTCATGCTGTATAAGTTAAAAAACATTCTTCTCGTACTTTCGTCGGAAAAGTCAAAAAGTTCCACGTACGAAAAACGACAAAAGATTCCTTTCATATCGTTTACTAAAAACTCACAGAAGGGTAAAATTGGATTTAAACAATTTTAGGTGGATGGAAATAATATTACATATTGAGGAAACATGGATGTGGATGATAAATATTCCCCAGTAAATTCTGAAGTATAAACAATCTCGGATAAAAATTGAGATTGCGAGGTTATCCCTTACCTTAAGTCTGATTTGCTTTGTAAGTGTCCGAACCTCCGGTATAATGATTTAAATAATGTCATTGAATTATTCCAAAATCATAACTATTTTTATGATATCATATATGGACATATTCTTAGCTTCTTTTTAGTAATATTTCATTGCTACTGATTATTCGGGTGTTTATTACTTTTTGTTCTTATGCGTGTTTTGTCGAATACATTATTATTATTATTTTTAGGTTATAGATACCTCATTTACAGAATGGTATTAGTGTAATACATATCATATTTATTCACTCAATTCATTTATGTAATAATTATGCAATGAAAATCATGTAGAACGAGTTGCATCACATTGTGGAGACGGTATTATGTACGTACGCACGAGCGATGATATCGTTCCCATGATCGTGGAATTGTATTGGAGTGTATGTATACTATTTAATAATCAATATCAATTTACAATAATCGTATATAGTTATTATTTACACCATTATACCCATCCACGTAATTTGGTGGTGGAAAATAGATTACACCACAGCGTGGAGACGGTATTCTGTACGTACGCACGCGCGGTGATTTTGTTTTCTATAGGATGGATAGATGGTGAAATATGGTTGTTTCATACATATAATGACATATCAGTATATTAGTGATACTGATGTTATTACTTCATAATTAAACAACTAAATACAAAGATGTGGAAGAAGAAATAAAGTTGAAAGAATCGGTAACGGACATTACCTCTTCTTTGAAGCGCCTCTTTGATACCTCCTCTTAGGGCACTAAAATTGGTCTTTGAAGAAGTCCAAAACCTCTAGGATGTTTCTAGGGAAGTGGAGAAGATAATTTGGTAGGGGTTGGCCGAGCATGAAGGCTCAAAGTGGTGTGAGGAAGAGAGGGAGGAGGTGGCCTTTTATAAGGGAGGAGAGGGGCACCTTTGGAAAAACTAAAAATATTATTTTATTATAAAGTCATATTCGGTTTTTAATAGCTCCAATTTGATTGATTTCGAAGCTAAGGTGGGGATGGGTCGAAATAATCTCGTCCAATAGAATTTAGACAAGTTTAGGTTTCTATTTTAACCTTATCATTTAGATTTAACTTTAAGTTAGTTAATTTAACTTTTACCATGTCTTCTTGTTTTCTTACACTATAATGTTAATAAACTTTATATAACAAGACAAAGGAACCCCAATTTGTTTATTATTAATATATATAACCTTATCTAAGTCATTTTTCCGAACCCTAGATTTTTAGGAATAAAATAACAATTAATAATATAATATTTGTTTTAAAAACTATTTTATGTCAATTATGACACTATTTGGTAATTGATTTTTGTGAAACTCATAACAGAAATATTAGTTCGAAAAAAGTTAATTATATCAGTACTAATATGTAATAGTGACCTATAAAATTAGTGTAAATCATAAAAAGTCTCAAATTACATTTATTTGGGTATTTATAACATCAATTCTGTCAATATTTCATTAATAAGATAATTACTGCATCATCATTGTGTCATGCATAAATTAAATTAATCAATGTCTAAAAATTACAAATAAAATACCATTATGTAGGAAATATTTTTATATTTCTAATGAATATTTATAGTTGAATTTATCTTATGTATAACCCTTTATTAAAAATTATTTATTTATTAAACTTTGATTTTAACTATTTTAACCCTCCTTTAAATAAATTAATAATAAATGTCCTAATCTAATCCAAGTGGGTATAAATGGTCATTTTTTATTCCTGAGGTTGTTTTTGGTCGAATTACACTTATCCAATATAATTAGGAAATGTGTTAGGGTAATAATAGTAACATTTTTACCCTTAATTACCCTATTTTCTTTTACCCGTGGTAAAAAAAAGTAAAAAGGTACTATTCACCAAAAATTATTTTAATCTCATTGAACCACATTTTAGTCCTTGATATTAACCGTGTTTCTCAGATTTTCGAAATTCCACTCACAGAATTGGTAAAATTATGTTTTATGTAAATTTAGAAATTCTCCTAGGAGGTGGGTAAAAGACGGTGAAAAGTTCAATAAAATTTTTATATATCTAAAATTATTATGAAATGACTCCAATGAATTGCATTGAACTTAAATAGTTATTATGTATCAATTTTGACCTAAAATAAATTTAAATAAATTAAATAATTCTTTAAATAAAAAGTCGTTTTTTAAATAGTAACCCAGTGTTTTGACTATTCATCAAAAAATTGAAAGTTTTCAGAAAAATAACAAAATTTCACTCTAGGCAAATTTTGATATTCTGAATCCAAAAATGAAGTCCATTTTGAAAAATAAAAATTAAAAAATTTCAAAAAGTGGGTAATAATATTCATAATGGTTAGTTTTAATAATATTTTAATTGCATATCGTTGTTTAGTGAAACTCGGCATCACGTACAACGCAAGCTGTCGAGGAAGGATGCGATTGCGTGTAAAGCAATCCAAGATAGTGTTGTGTGTAGTGAAATATTCCTTTGAAAAAAATATTTCTCATAAAATTCTCGGGTGTTACATTCTACCCCCCTTTAAATAAATTTCGTCCTCGAAATTCATCACTTTGTAACAAACATATGAGGATACCTCTCCCTCATCATATCCTCAAGATCCAATGTAGCTTCTTCAAATTGGTGATTCCTCCATAAAACTTTCACCAAGCGAGTGGTCTTGTTCCATAGGACTTTTTCGCTACGATCCAGAATCTCTATCGGTTGTTCTTCATAAGAAAGATCTTTCTCCAGTGGTACAACTTCTGAACTGAGTACATGTGAAGGATCAGGTATGTACTTTCTCAGGAGAGATACATGGAACACATCGTGAACTAGAGAGAGATTCGGTGGAAGCGCCAATCGGTAAGAAACATTCCCAACACGATCCATTATTTCGAAAGGATTGATATATCTAGGGCTCAACTTTCCCTTCTTTCCAAATCTCATTACTCTCTTCCAAAGAGATATTCGTTAGAACAATTTATCATCCACATCAAATTCTAGGTCTTTTCTTCGGTTGTCGGCATAACATTTTTGTCGACTCTAAGCTGCTCTAATGTGTTTTTGAATAGATCTGACCTTTTCTGCCATCTCATCAACAAGATCAGGTCTTAATAGCTTTCTTTCCCCAACTTCATCCCAGCAAGTTAGAATCCTGCATTTCATTCCATAGAGAGCTTTGTAAGGAGCCATCTGAATACTGGAGTGAAAGATATTATTATAATAAAATTCCACCAAAGGTAGGTGTTGATCCCAACCACCTTTGAAATCCATAGAGCAAGCTCTCAACATATCTTCTAGAGTTTTAATTTTCCTCTCAGACTTACCATGTGTCTGAGGATGATAAGAAATGATGAAACTCAACTCTATATCTAGATTATGTTGAAGACTTCGCCCGAACTATGAGGTAAACCTTGGATTCCGATCAGATATAATAGAAAGTGGTACTCCATGCAATCTTACCACTTACTTTACATATATCATGGCAAGCTTATCCCGAGAGAAATCCTCTCCAATAGCGATGAAGTGTGCCGACTTTGTAAGATGATAAAGTATGACCCAGATAGAATTATTGCCTTTGGATGTTTTAGGAAGTCTAGTGACAAAGTCCATAGTGATGTTTTCGCATTTCCATTATGGTATGGGTAATGGTTGTAACAACCCCTTAGAATTCTATCTCCCAGCTTTAACTTGCTGACAAACCAAGCATCGAGAGACATATTCAGCAACATCTCTTTTCATGCCAACCCACCAGAAGTACTCTTTCAGGTCCCTATACATCTTCGTGCTTCCTGGATGAATAGAGAATGAAGAACTATGAGCCTCATCCAGCAACTCCTTCTTTAATTCTGGGATGGGAGGAACACAAACCCGATTCCTGAACTTTATTATCTCATCACAATCAAGGTTGAATTCAGGAACATTTCTCACCTTCTGTTGTAACTCTACATCGTCTTTTTGTGCCTCTTTAATCTTCAAATGTATAGATGGTTGAACATTCATTTGAGAAACATACGATTTTACCCTTTCATTATAATTCCAAGATCCATCTTTTGTAAATCCATAAATATTGGATCTTTTGTGATCCTCATCATGGTTAAGCTAGCATGGTCTTGTCGACTTAATGCATCTGCTAGCTTGTTTTCTTTCCCAGGGTGGTAATGAATTGAGCAGTCATAATCCTTAATCAGCTCCAACCATATTCTTTGGCACATATTCAGATCCTTTTGTGTAAAAATATACTTTAAAAATTTATGATCAGTATAAATATCACTCCTTTCTCCATAAAGATAATGCCTCCAAATATTCAATGAAAAGATTACCCCAGCTAACTCCAAATCATGATTTGGGTAATTTTACTCATGGATTTTCAAATTTTGTGAGGCATAAGCTATCACCATATCATTTTGCATAAGAACACACCCCATCCCCTTCTTGGATGCATCACTGTAGATCACAAACCTTTCTCCACTACAAGGAAGTGTGAGCACAGGTGCACTGGATAACCTTCTTTTCAACTCCTTGAAATTCCCTTCACATTCCTCCGTCCACACGAACTTAACTCCTTTTCAAGTCAACCAAGTGAGTGGATTAGATAATCATGAAAAATACTTCACAAAACATCGATAATATCCAGCCAAACCAAGAAAACTTCGGATCTCAGTTACTGTTGTTGGTCTCGATCATTTTTTGATAACCTCTATTTTTGCTGGATCCATAGATATCCCCTCTTTTGAGATTATGTGACCCAAAAATGAAACTTTCTGAAGCCAAAATTCACACTTGGTAAATTTTGCCTAAAGATTCTCCTTTCTCAGGGTCTTCAATATAATTGTCAATTGATCTTCATGTCCTTCCTTGCTCTTTGAATTGAAAAGAATATAATCTATAAAGACTACCAAAAACAGATCAAGATAGTCTCTAAAGACTCTATTCATCAGATCCATGAAGATAGTAAGGGCATTAGTAAGACTAAATGGCATCACTATAAATTCATAGTGTCCATACCATGTACGGAAATCCATCTTTGGTATATCCTCCCTTTTGACCCTTAATCGATGATACCCAGTATGAAGATCAATCTTGGAAAAGTATTGAGCTCTACGTAGTTGGTAAAATAAGTCATCAATGCGTGGGAGAGGATATCTGTTCTTGATAGTGATCTTGTTAAGTTCTCGATAATCAATGCAGAGTCTCATTGATCCATCTTTCTTCTTAACAAATAGAACGGGTGCTCCCCAAGGTGACGCACTAGGGTGTTTTAATCCTTTATCAAGATTCTCTTGGAGTTGCTTCTTCAATTACTGCAACTCAATTGGGGCCATTCTATAAGGTGTCTTTGAAATAGGAAAAGAACCCGGTACAAGTTCTATTGAAAACACTACTTCACGATTTGGTGGAAGACCTGTCAATTCATCCAGAAAGACATCGTCAAACTCCCGTACAATGGTCATATTCTTAATCGTGATTTTCTCACCAACCATCTGAGATAAATAACCTTCATTAAGTGGAATCAAGACCCATAAGATGGAAGAAATTTCCACTGGAAGGTTATGTTCATCCTTGCATCGATAGACGATCATAGATTGATCTGGAATATGAAATGTGACTTCCCTTCTTTGGAAATTGATATGAGCTCCATATAAAGAAATCCAATCCATGCCAGGAATCACATCAAATTCCACTATAGGAAGGATCACAAGATTTGCAGGAAGCACTTTCCCACATACTTCAATCAGAGAATAATTATAAACTTTTGATGCGACTGTTGTGCTATTAGAAGTTGTCACAGCTAACTCAACATCCAATTGTTGAGGTAATACAGCAATACCCTTAGAAAGTTCTTCAGAAATAAAAGAGTGTGTGGATCCAGAATCAAATAAAACATTTTCTACTTTAGTGTGGATGGTAAGTGTACATTTCACCACTTTGTTATCGTACTCCATATCGCTGATAGAAATTTCATGTGACAATCCTTTCTCTTTAGCCTTAATATTTTGTTGACGTTGATCATCATCAACAACCCTTGGATTATGGCATTGATTGGAATAATTCACCATTTCCTTGAATTTGTAACATTGATGTGTAGGAGGTGCACTATGTGTAGCCTTTTCTTTGTTCGCATCACTAGACATCCTATTCCCATCATTACGGCATTCAAATGTCCGATGACCTTCCTTTCCACATTTGAAACATTTACTTGTCCCTTTAAGACAATTCCCTCCATGTTTCTTTCCACACTTTGATCATAAGGGAAAACTCATCTTATTTTTAGTGTGCTCTTTAGATTTACCTTTGAATTCCTTTTTCCTCTTCTTATCAAACCCATATGACTAATGTGTTACTCCAATATCCATCTCAACCTTGAGAGCACATCGAACAATTTCCTCATAGCTATTGAAGTACCTTATGGCTAACTCCCTTCGAAGACTTGGTTTTAAGCCACTAAAGAATCGATCGAACTTAATCTCAGTTTGGATAATAATACCAGAAGCATACCTTGAAAGTCTTGTAAAATTTTCTTCATAGATACCAACAGATTCATCATCCTTTTGCTTTAGTTCAAGAAACTACTTCTCCATCTTTGATCAAAGAATATGATGGAAGTACTTATTGAAAAATAAGTTCTTGAACTTGTCCCATTCCATGGACTCAATTTCATCTCTTTGCCTCGTATTCTTGATAATATTCCACCATTGATCAGCATCACCTTCCAAACTATATACTGCTAAGATGACTTTATCATGTTCAGAATATTGAAGAACCGAAAATATATTTTCAGTAGTACTGATCCATTGTTCAGCCACTAATGGATCAGTAGACCCGCTGAATGAAGGTGGACACTGCCTCATGAAGGATTCAATAGAATTTTGCTCCTTACTTTGCTCGTTTGGAAGTCATGCATGATTCATAGCTTGAGAAAGTTGTGTGAGCATGGCTACAAGATTTTTCATTCCAGCTCCCATAACGTTTGGTTGCTTAGGGGGACAATCATTGCATTTCCCGTCACATTCCGCATTAACACGGTTCCTTAGGGTTCCAGCCATTGACTAAAACCAAGAAGAATAGTGTGAGCAACACTAATTATAATTGAAAAAACACATAATAAAGAACAAAATTTCACACTTAAGGTATTATCATAGGTTTTTTATAGCCATTTCTAAAACACTAAGATTGGGTTCTATGCTTAGACATATCCTTAGGGTTCGTACTAAGGATTTCACATCCTAGTTTCCAAAGGTTGACTATACCTTTCCTATGATACCAACAATAACGACCCATAAATTACATACATTGTTAATACTTCAAAATTAAAGCATACTTATTACAACATATGACAAACCCATTAAAGGACCGTATAGGTATAGTGTCTTTAGAAACTGGGAAACAAAAACAACTGGTTCATAAATCATCTACGTTGTATCCCATTTATTTAATCATATCTAGAGTCCCTTTTTGGATTATCCTACTTAATAACCTTCTTCATGACCTGGGGAAAGAAAACATACAAAATGGTGAGCTCAAATTCTCAGTAAGGGTAAACAAAATAAATATCAATCACATCATATTCATAAGAACATATCATTTTGGAAATCTTAACCTGCAAAAGTGATTATAATTTCATACCATGGGATAAATCATAGTAGTGAAATGTAATCTCAATTATAATAACATAAAACATGAAACTTTGTGGCATACACACCTAATCATAGAGAATCATTTCTTATTAGTCAAGACTCATTTCCAAGACTATCTTAGCGGACAAAGTCCATTTCTGAACCAAGTTCACTCCTAGTTGCAGTCTTGTTTCACTAAACCGGTTTAACCTACCGTTCCAGCCATGTCTATCTCATGAGACATAAATATTTACCCAATTCATTGGAGGGAGATATAGGTACCACCCATCTCATAATGATACCATTCTTATGTGTGCCACAAAATCAAAAATCATACATCATTGCATAACCCATGTAATAAAAATGGGATTCTTAAATATCGTGACATCATAAACCAATTTATATAAGATAAAGGAATTAATAAAAAAAATTCCATCAAAACATAATCCAATCAATGTGATAATAGGGATAGAAACAGAACCCTATATAATCTTATGTGGAAAATAATTTTGATAAAACACTTGAACTTAATTCTTGAGGAAAATATCCTTTCTACTGCAAAAATATTTTCCTTTCTTAACATGTCATATAATGTTGAACTATAAGAAGTTGATTAAAAATAAACTTGAAAACTTGTAAAGGAAGCTTCATGGAAATAATGTTCTAAAAATCCATTCATGTCATATAAGTTAAAAAAACATTCTTCTCATAATTTTGTCGAAAAAGACAAAAAGTACCTCGTACGAAAAACGACAAAAGATTCCATTCATATATTTTACTAAAAACTCACCGAAGGGTAAAATTGGATTTAAAAAATTGTAGGTGGATGGAAATAATATTACATATTGAGGAAACATGGATGTATATGATAAATATTCCCCAGTAAATTCTGACGTATAAACAATCTCTGATAAAAATTCAGATTGTGAGGTTATCCCTTACCTTAGGTATGATTTGCTTCGTAAGTGTCCAAACCTCCAGTATAATGATTTAAATAATGTCATTTACTTATTCCAGAATCATACTTATTTTTATTATATCATATATGGTCATATTCTTAGCTTCTTATTAGTAATATTTCATTGCTACTTGTTATTCGGGTTTTTATTACTTTTTGTTCTTATACATGTTTTGTCGAATAAATTCGTATTATTATTTGTAGTTTATAGATACCGCATTTCCATAATGGTATTAGCGTAATACATATCATATCTATTCACTCAATTCATTTATGTAATCATTATGCAATGAAAATCATGTAGAACGAGTCGCATCACATCGTGAAGACGGTATTCTGTACGTACGCACGAGCGATGATATCTTTCCCATGATCGTGGAATTGTATTGGAGTGTATGTATACTATTTCAGAATCAATATCACTTTAAAATAATCATATATAGTTATTATTTACACCATTATACGCATCCAAGTAAGGTGGTGGTGGAAAATAGATTACACCACGACATGGAGACGGTATTTTGTACGTACGCATGTGCGGTGATTTCGTTTTCCGTAGGACGGATAGATGGTGAAATAGGGTTGTTTCATAATTATAATAACATATCAGTATATGAGTGATACTAATGTTATTAATTCATAATGAAACAACTAGAGAAGAATAAGTGGAAGAAGAAATAAAGTTGAAAGAATCGGTAACAGACATTACCTCTTCTTTGAAGCACCTCTTTGAGACCTCCTCTTAGGGAACTACAATTGGTCTTTGAAGAAGACCAGGACCTATAGGATGTTTCTAGGGAAGTGGAGAAGATAATTTTTCAGGGTTTGGCCATTCTTTAAGGCTCAAAGTGGTGTGAGGAAAGAGGGAGGAGGTTCCCTTTTATAAGGGAGGAGAAGGGAACCTTTGGAAAAACTAACAATATTATTTATTATAAAGTGATATTTGGTTTTTGATAGCTCCAAATTGATTTATTTCAAAGCTAAGGTGGGGATGGGTCGAAATAATCTCATCCAATAGAATTTAGACAAGTTTAGGTTTCTATTTTAACCTTATCATTTAGATTTAACTTTATGTTAGATAATTTAACTTTTACTGTGTATTCTTGTTTGCTTACACTATAAGGTTAATAAACTTAGTATAACAAGACAAACGAACCCCAAGTTGTTTATTATTAATATATATAACTTTATTTAAGTCATGTGGCTGAACCTTATATTTTTAGGAATAAAATAACAATTAATAATATAATATTTGTTTTAAAAACTATTTTATGTTAATTTTGACACTATTTGGTAATTGATTTTTGTGAAAATCATAACAGAAAGATTAGTTCTAAGAATGTTAATTAAATCAGTACTAATATGTAATATTAACCTATAAAATTATTTTAATTCATAAAAAGTCGCAAATTTCATTTATTTGGGTATTTATAACATCAATTATGTCAATATTTCATTAATAAGATAATTACTGCATCATTATTGTGTCATACATAAATTAAATTATTCAAAGTCTAATAATTACAAATAAAACAAAATTATTTAGGAAATCTTTTTAGATTTCTAATGAATATTTATAGTCGAATTTATCTTATGTATAACCCTTTATTAAAAATGATTTAGTTATTAAACATTGATTTTAACTATTTTAACCCTTCTTTAAATAAATTAATAATAAATGACCTAATCTAATCCAAGTGGGCCTAAATTGTCATATTTTATTCCTAAGGTTGTTTTTGGTCGAATTAAACTTATCCAATAGAATTGGTACATGTGTTAGGGTAATAATAATAACATTTTTACCCTTAATTACCCTATTTACTTTTAACCGTGGTAAAAAAAATTAAAAATTTACTATTCACCAAAAATTAATTTCATCTCATTGAACCACATTTTAGTCCTTGATGTTAACCCTATCTCTCATATTTTCAAAATTCCACTCACAGAAGTGGTAAAATTAAGTTTTATGTAAATTTGGAAATTCTCCTATGAGGTGGGTAAAAGACGGTGAAAAGTTCAATAAAAATTTTTTATATCTAAAATTATTATAAAATGACTCCAATGAATTTCATTGAACTTAAATAGGTATTATATATCAATTTTTACCTAAAATAAATTTAAATAAATTAAATAATTCTTTAAATAAAAATTCAGTTTTTAAATAGTAACCCAGTGTTTTCACTATTCATCAAAAAAATAGAAAGTTTTCAGAAAAATACCAAAATTTTACCCTAGGATAATTTTAATATTCCGAATCCAAAAATTAAGTCCATTTTGAAAAATAAAAATGACAAAATTTCAAAAAATGGGTATTACTATTCATAATGGCTAGTTTTAATAATATTTTAATAGCATATCATTGTTTAGTGAAACTCGGCATTGCGTACAACGCAAGCTATCGAGGAAGGTCGTGATTGCGTGTAAAGCAAGCCAAGCTAGTGTTGTGTGTAGTGAAAGATTCCATTGAAAAAAAATATTTCTCATAAAAGTCTCGGGTGTTACATTCTACCCCCCTTAAAATGAATTTCACCCACGAAATTCGTCACTTTGTAGCAAAGAGATGAGGATACCTCTCCTTCATCATATCCTCAAGCTCCCATGTAGCTTCTTCAAATTGGTGGTTCCTCCATAAAACTTTCACCCAGCGAGTGGTCTTGTTCTATAAGACTTTTTCGCTATGATCCAGAATCTTTATCGGCTGTTCTTCATAAGAAAGATCTTGCTCCAGCAGTACAACATTTGAGCTGAGTACATGTGAAGAATCAGGTATGTACTTTCTCAGGAGAGATAAATGGAACACATCGTGAACTTGAGAGAGATTTGGTGGAAGCTCTAATTGGTAAGAAACATTCCCAACATGATCCATTATTTCGAAAAGGATCGACATTTCTAGGGCTCAGCTTTCCCTTCTTTCCAAATCTCATTACTCTCTTCCAAGGAGATATTCATAAGAATACTTTATCACCCACTTCAAACTCTAGGTCTTTTCTTTGGTTGTCGGCATAACATTTTTGTCGACTCTGAGCTGCTCTAATGTGTTGTTGAATGGATCTGACCTTTTCTGTCATCTCATCAACAAGATCATGTCCTAATAGGTTTCTTTCCCCAACTTCATCCCATCAAGTTGGAGTCATGCATTTCTTTACATAGAGTTCTTCTTAAGGAGCCATCTGAATACTGGAGTGAAAGCTATTATTATAAGAAAATTCCACCAAAAGTAGGTGTTGATCCCAACCACCTTTGAAATCCATAGAGCAGGATCTCAACATATATTCTAGAGTTTGAATTTTCCTCTCAGACTGACTATCTATCTGAGGATGATAAGCAGTGCTGAAACTCAACTCTGTATCTAGAGTATTCTGAAAAATTCACCAGAACTTTGAGGTAAATCTTGGATCCCGATCAGATATAATAGAAAGTGGTACTCCATATAATCTTACCACTTCCTTTACATATATCCTGGCATGCTGATCCAGAGAGAAATCCTCTCTAATGGCCAAGAAGTGTGCCGACTTTGTAAGACGATCAACTATGACCCAGATTGCATTATTGCCTTTGGATGTATTAGGAATTCCAGTGAAAAAGTCCATAGTGATGTTTTCCCATTTCCATTATGGTATGGGTAATAGTTGTAACATCCCCTTTCCAATTTCCATTCTGTCTCTCAGCTTTAACTTTATGACAAACTATGCATCGAGATACATATTCAGAAACATCTCTTTTCATTCCATCCCACCAAAAGTACTCTTTCAGGTCCCTATACATCTTCGTGCTTCTAGGATGAATAGAGAATGAAGAACTATGAGCCTCATCCAGAAACTCCTTCTTTAATTCTAGGATGGGAGGAACACAAACCTGATTGGTGAACTTTATTATCCAATCACAATCAAGGTTGAATTCAGGAACATTTCTCACCTTCTTTTGTAACTCTACATCTTCTTTATGTGCCTCTTTAATCTTCACATGTATAGATGGTTGAACATTCATTTTAGACAGATACGATTTTCCCCCTTCATTATAATTCCAAGATCCATCCTTTGTAAATCCATAAATATTGGATCTTTTGTGATCCTCATCATGGTTAAGCTAGCATGGTCTTGTCGACTTAATGCATCTTCCAGCTTGTTTGCTTTCCCAGGGTGGTAATGAATTGAGCAGTCGTAATCCTTAATCAGCTCCAACCATCTTCTTTGGTGCATATTCAGCTCCTTTTGTGTAAAAATATACTTTAAACTTTTATGATCAGTATAAATATCACTCCTTTCTCCATAAAGATAATGCCTCCAAATCTTTAATGCAAAGATTACCACAGCTAACTCCAAATCATGAGTTGGGTAATTTTTCTCATGGATTTTCAACTGTTGTGAGGCATAAGCTATCACCATATCATTTTGCATAATAACAAACCCCATCCCCTTCTTGGATGAATCACTGTAGATCACAAACCTTTCTCCACTACAAGGAAGTGTGAGCACAGGTTCACTGGATAACCTTCTTTTCAACTCCTTGAAATTCTCTTCACATTCCTCCGTCCACACGAACTTAACTCCTTTTTGAGTCAACCTAGTGAGTGGATTAGATAATCGTGAAAAATATTTCACAAAACGTCGATAATATCCAGCCAAACCAAGAAAACTTCAGATCTCAGTTACTGTTGTTGGTCTCGACCATCTTTCAATAACCTCTATTTTTGTTGGATCCACAGATATCCCCTCTTTTGAGATTATGTGACCCAAAAATGCAACTTTTTGAAGCCAAAATTCACACTTGGTAAATTTGGAATAAAGCTTATCCTTTATCAAGGTCTTCAATATAATTATCAAGTGATATTCATGTTCTTTTTTTCTCTTTTAATTGAAAAGAATATCGTCTATAAAGACTACCACAAACTGATCAAGATAGTCTCTAAAGACTCTATTCATCAGATCCATGCAGATAGTAAAGGAATTAGTAAGACCAAATGGCATCACTATAAATTCATAGTGTCTATACGTCATACAGAAAGCCTTCTTTGGTATATCCTCCCTTTTGACCCTTAATTGATGATACCCTGAATGAAGATCAATCTTGGAAAAGTATTGAGCTCTGCGTAGTTAGTCAAATAAGTCATCAATGCACGGGAGAGGATATTAGTTCTTGATAGTGAACTTTTTAAGTTCTCGATAATCAATGCATAGTCTCATTGATCCATCTTTCTTCTTAACAAATAGAACTGGTTCTCCCCAAGGTGACACACTAGCGCGTATGAATCCTTTATCAAGATTCTCTTGGAGTTGCTTCTTCAATTCTTTCAACTCAATTGGGGTCATTCTAAAAGGTGTCTTTGAAATAGGCAAAGCACCTGGTACGAGTTCTATTGAAAACTCTACTTCACGATTTGGTGGAAGACCTGGAAATTCCTCCGGAAAGATATAGTCAAACTCCCGTACAATGGGAATATTCTTAATCGTGAGTTTCTCACTAACCATTTGAGATAAATAACCATCATTTAGTGGAATCAAGACCCATAATATGGAAGAAATTTCCACTAGAAGGTTATGTTCATCCTTGCATCGATAGACGATCATAGATTGATCTGGAATATGAAATGTGACTTCCCTTATTTGGAAATTGATATGATCTCCATATAAAGAAATCCAATCCATGCTAAGAATCACATCAAATTCCACTATAGGAAGGATCACAAGATTTGCAGGAAGCACTTTCCCACAAACTTTAATCGGAGAAGAATTATAAACTTTTGATGCGACTTTTGTGCCATTAGGGGTTGTCACAACTAACTCAACATCTAATTGTTGAGGTAATACGGAGATACCCTTAGAAAATTCTTCAGAAACAACAGAGTGGGGGGATCCAGAATCAAATAAAACATTTGATACTTTAGAGTGGATGGTAAGTGTACCTTTCACCACTTTGTTATCGTACTCCACATCGCTGATAGAAATTTCATGTGACTTTCCTTTGTATTTAGGCTTAAGAGTTTATTGACGTCAATCATCATCAACAACCCTTATACTAGGGCATTGATTGGAATAATTCCCCATTTCATTGAATTTGTAACATTGAAGTGTAGGAGGTGCACTATGTGTAGCCTTTTCTTTGTTCGCATCACTAGACATCTTCTTCCTATCATTGTGGAATTCAAATGCCCGATGACCTTCCTTTCCACATTTGAAACATTTACTTGTCCCTTTAAGACAATTCCCTCCATGTTTCTTTCCACACTTTGAGCATAAGGGAAAACTCATCTTCTTTTCAGTGTGCTCTTTAGATTTTCCTTTGAATTCCATTTTCCTCTTCTTATCAAACCCATATGACTGATGGGTTACTCCAATCTCCATCTCAACCTTGAGAGCACATTGAACAATTTCCTCATAGCTATTTAAGTCCCTTATGGCTAACGACCTTCGAAGACTTGGTTTTAAGCCACTAGAGAATCAACTGATCATAATCTCGGGTTGGATAATAATACCAGAAGCGTACCTTGCAAGTCTTGTAAAATTTTCTTCATAGATACCAATAGATTCATCATCCTTTTGCTTCAGTTCAAGAAACTCCTTCTCCATCTTTGATCAAAGAATACGAGGGAAGTACTTATTGAAAAATAAGTTCATGAACTTGTCGCATTCCATGTACTCAATTTCATCTATTTGCCTCGTATTCTTGATAAGATTCCACCATTGATCAGCATCACCTTCCAAACGATATACTGCTATGATGACTTTATCATGTTCAGAACATTGAATAACTACAAATATCTTTTCAGTAGTACTGATCCATTGTCCATCCACTAATGGATCAGTAGACCCGTTGAATGAAGGTGGACGCTGCCTCATGAAGGATTCAACATCATGTTGCTCCTTCCTTTTCTCATTTGGAAGTCCTTCATGATTCATAGCTTGAGAAAGTTGTGTGAGCATGGCTACAAGATTTTTCATTCCAGCTCCCATAACGTTTGTTTTCTCTGGGGGACAATCATTTTATTGCCCGTCGCATTCCGCATTAACACGGTTCCTTCGGGTTCCAGCCATTGACTAAAACCAAGAATAATAGTGTGATCAACAATAATTATAATAGGGAAAACACATAATCAAGAATAAAATTTCACACTTAAGGTCTTATCATAGGTTGTTCATGTCCATTTCTAAAACACTAAGATTGCGTTCTATTCTTAGACATATCCTTAGGGTTCTTACTAAGGATTTCACATCCTAATTTCCAAAGGTTGACTATACCTTTCCTCTGATAACAACAATAACGACCCATACTTTACATATATTGTTAATACGTCAAAATTGAATCATACTTATTACAACATATAATAAAACCATTAAAGGACTGTATAGGTATATTGTCTTTAGAAACTGGGAAACATAATCAACTGGTTCATAAATCATCTACGTTTTCTCCCATTTATTTCATCATATCTAGAGTCCCTTTTTGGAATATCCTACTTAATAACCTTCTTCATGACTTGGGGAAAAAACATACAAAAGGGTGAGCTCAGATGCTCAGTAAGGCTAAACAAAAGAAATATCAATCACATCATATTCATAAGAACATATCATTTAGGAAATCTTATCCTGCAAAAGAGATCATAATTTCATAACATGGGATAAATCATAGTAGTGAAATGTAATCTCAATAATCATAACTTAAAACATGAATCTTTGTGGCATACACACATAATCATAGAGAATCATTTCTTATTTGTCAAGACTCATTTCCAAGACTATCTTAGCAGACAAAGTCCATTTCTGAACCGAGTTCACTCCTAGTTTCAGTCCTGTTTCACTGAATCGGTTTAACCTTCTATTCCAGCCATGTCTATCTCATGAGATATAAATCTTTACCCAATGCATTGGAGGGAGATATAGGTCCCACCCATCTCATAATGATACCATTTTTATGTGTGCCACAAAATCATAAATCATACATCATTTCATAACCCATGTAATAAAAATGGGATTCTTAAACATCGTGACATAATAAAACAATTCATATAAGATACAGGAATTAGTAAAAATAATTCCATCACAACATAATAAAATCAATGTAATAAAAGGGATAGGAATAGAAACCTATATTATCTTATATGGAAAATAATTTTGATTAAACAATTGAACTTAATTCTTGAGGAAAATATCCTTTCTACTTCAAAAACATTTTCCTTTCTTAACATGTCATATAATTTTGAACTAAAAGAAGTTGATTAAAAATACACTTGAAAACTTGTAAAGGAAGCTTCATGGAAATAATGTTCTAAAAATCCATTCATGCCGTATAATTTAAAAAAAACATTCTTCTCGTACTTTTGTCGGAAAAGTCAAAAAGTACCTCATACGAAAAACGACAAAAGATTCCTTTCATATCTTTTACTAAAAACTCACCGAAGGGTAAAATTGGATTTAAAAAATTATAGGGGGATGTAAATAATATTACATATTGAGGTAACATGGATGTGGATGATAAATATTCCCCAGTAAATTCTGACGTATAAACAATCTCAGATAAAAATTGAGATTGCAAGGTTATCCCTTACCTTAGGTCCGATTTTCTTCGTAAGTGTCCGAAACTCCTGTATAATGACTTAAATAATGTCATTGAATTATTCCATAATCATAATTATTTTTATGATATCATATATGGTCATATTCATGGCTTCGTATTAGTAATATTTCATTGCTACTTGTTATTCGGGTGTTTATTACTTTTTGTTCTTATGCGTGTTTTGTCGAATAAATTCATATTATTATTTTTAGGTTATAGATACCTCATTTACAGAATGTTATTATCATAATAAATATCATATTTATTCACTCAATTCATTTATGTAATCATTTTCAATGAAAATCATGTAGAACGAGTTGCATCACATCGTGCAGACGGTATTCCGTACGCACGCACGAGCGATGATATCGTTCCCATGATCGTGGAATTGTATTGGAGTGTATGTATACAATTTCAGAATCAATATAACTTTACAATAATAATATATAGTTATTATTTACACCATTATACCCATCCATGTAAGGTGGTGGTGGAAAATAGATTACACCACGGCGTGGAGATGGTATTCCGTACGTACGCACGCGCGGTGATTTCATTTTCTATAGGATGGATAGATGGTGAAATAGGGTTGTTTCATACTTATAATAAAATATCAGTATATGAGTGATACTTATGTTATTACTTCCTAATGAAAAAACGAAATAAGAATAAGTGGAATAAGAAATAAAGTTGAAAGAATCGGTAACGGACATTACCTCTTCTTTGAAACGCCTCTTTGAGACCTCCTCTTAGAGCACTAGAATTGGTCTTTGAAGAAGACCAGGACCTCTAGGATGTTTATAGGGAAGTGTAGAAGATAATTTTTCAGGGTTTGGCCGAGGTTGAAGGCTCAAAGTGGTGTGAGGAAGAGAGGGAGGAGGTTCCCTTTTATAAGGGAGGATAGGGGCACCTTTGGAAAAACTAAAAATATTATTTTATTATAAAGTCATATTCGGTTTTTAATAGCTCCAAATTGATTTATTTAGAAGCTAAGGCCGGGATGGGTCAAAATAATCTCATCCAATATAATTTATACTAGTTTAGGTTTCTATTTTAACCTTATCATTTAGATTTAACTTTAAGTTAGATAATTTAACTTTTACCTTGTCTTTTTGTTTTCTTACACTATAAGGTTAATAAAATTACTATAACAAGCCAAACGAACCCCATGTTGTTTTTTATTAATATATATGACCTTATACAAGTCATTTGGACAAACCTTTCATTTTTAGGAATAAAATGACAATTAATAATATAATATTTGTTTTAAAAACTATTTTATGTCAATTTTGACACTATTTGGTAATTGATTTTTGTGAAAATAATAACAGAACGATTAGTTGGAAAAAAGTTAACTAAATCAGTAATAATATGTAATATTAACATATAAAATTATTGGAATTCATAAAAAGTCTCAAATTTCATCTATATGGATATTTATAACATCAATTATGTCAATATTTCATTAATAAGATAATTACTGCATCATCATTGTGTCATACATAAATTAAATTATTCAATGTCTAAAAATTACAAATAAAATATCATTATGTAGGAAATATTTTTATATTTCTAATTAATATTTATAGTCGAATTTATCTTATGCATAACCCTTTATTAAAAATGATTTAGTTATTAAACATTGATTTTAACTATTTTAACCATTCTTTAAATAAATTAATAATAAATGTCCTAATCTAATCCAAGTGGGCCTAAATGGTCATATTTTATTCCTAAGGTTGTTTTTGGTCAAATTAATCTTATCCAATATAATTATTACATGTTTTAGGGTAATAATAATAACATTTTTACCTTTAATTACCCTATTTACTTTTAACCGTGGTAAAAAAAAGTAAAAAGTTACTATTCAAAAAAAAAATTCATCTCATTCAACCACATTTTTGTCCTTGATATTAACTGTGTCTCTCGGATTTTTGAAATTCCACTCACAGAAGTGGTAAAAATATGTTTTATGTAAATTTGGAAATTCTCCTAGGAGGTGGGTAAATAACGGTGAAAAGTTCAAAAAAAAATTTATATATCTAAAATTATTATAAAATGACTCCAATGAATTTAATTGAACATAAATAGGTATTATGAATCAATTTTGACCTAAAATAAATTTAAATAAATTGAATTATTCTTTAAATAAAAAGTCGGTTTTTAAATAGTAACCAAGTGTTTTGACTATTCATCAAAAAAATTGAATGTTTTCAGAAAAATACCAAAATTTCACCCTAGGATAATTTCGATATTTCGAATCCAAAAATGAAGTCCATTTTGAAAAATAAAAATTAAAAAATTTAAAAAAGTGGGCATTACTATTCATAACGGCTAGTTTTAATAATATTTTAATAGCATATCGTTGTTTAGTGAAACTCGGCATTGCGTACAACGCAAGCTATCGAGGAAGGTCGCGATTGTGTGTAAAGAAATCCAAGCTAGTGTTGTGTGTAGTGAAAGATTCCTTTGAAAAAAAATCTCATAAAAGTCTCGGGTGTTACAATACTCTATGTGGATGCCTTAAATATGAATTAGTGGGATGTACTATAATCAAACAATGCAGTGACTAAAGTGGAGGATACGAGAATAATAACTCATACAGTAGATGGTTCAGTACTCTTCTACTATATTGTAGGCTGGAATGCATGTAACTAGCATGTACTATGGCCCTTTGTCACTACCTGACTTCCCTAATCAAGCCCACTCTACGGGCACATAGAATCATAAGCCTGGTTTCTTCTTCCTTGACCACCAAGATAGCATAATCAAACTGTTTTATTCTAGTAGCCTGATTGTCGTGATCCTACTGACCCCACTCCTGACTGATGAGTAAGTGTAGATCACTACTTACTAGTAAATGGAGGGAAATTTCTTCATAAATGGTGTTTAATTTCCATCATGACATATCCTCTACACTCCAAAAAATTCCGTGTACACTAGCTCTTGATATTCCCTGGTGCTCTACACTAGAGATGGACAAGAGGAACAACAACAAAAGGAGTAGGAACACTCCGTGAGACTCTCCAAAACATTAATTTCACCCAAATAATGACCTATTAGAATCCTCTATTTCTAAACCACCCTAACTTGCACCCCCAGAATCTCTCATATTTTGCACCACTGTTACATCATGGAAGAAGATTTCTGAAATAGTCCTCATCCTGAAAACATTAACTTGCAACCATATGGCGTAGCACAGCCCATACTAAAATATCCTAGAAACCAGAACCCCAACACTATCTAGTTATGGATCAAAACATTCCTTCTCAGTGAAATGGGACGAGTAATCCATAACTAACATGGTCCCATATTTCAGATTCATGATCTACCCATCTCTATAATCCCCCAGATTCTAGGGAAATAAGTAATCGTAGAACACAGTCTAAAAATCATTCCAAACCATCACTCTATGCTGGACTATCTGGGTGATGACTTACAACCTCCTCATGGATGAGTCGCGTAGCATGTAAGGAGCTACATTGACCCTCCTACTGGGAGGTGTCTCTAGGTTCCTGAATATACAAATGAATGCCTCAATATAAAACATTACAACAAGTTGTAAACCATCTCCTGATAAAGTAGGAGGATGTTGCTGCCATAACTCATGAGTCAACTTTTTCATTCTCGAGCAGGTTGCACTCTTATTTTCATATTCTGCATTATATGCAGGAAGCCCTCCCAAAACTAGGTGTTAGTTCCAAACTCTAGTATTAGAGGAGTTACCAAAGGTGGCTCTCCTGGAAGAACAACTGGAGGCTCTAGTCCCACCACATTAGGAACATGATTGTCAACACCTTCAGGGTGCATGACTTGATGACATCATGGTGACATAATGATAAATTATAAACAAATGTCTTAGAAGGGATTTATGAATATTAGAGGAATGCATTCAAGAAACTAAGGCATGTACTATAGGCTTCCTATAAGAACGAACATTCCTCTCTTCCTACTACAAATGCTAGACATAGATGTTAAGACAGACTGTATGAATGAAGAACACTCACCACCCACTACCAGGGTCATGTTCAAGCCAAATTTTGTAGTTAGTCATGTGAAAAAGAGATTCCCAAATTTTATGTTATTTCAACTTTCTGAATCCAATGATATTTCATTTTCCAAACCATATGTTCCAATACACCTTTTGAGTCAAAATACAACACCCTATTGGATATCATTTCATTTATGTTGTTCTTATTCATCTAATTATATCATTTCTCAAATGGTTGAGCTAGTTGTAATGCCACTTTTTGATCCATAAGGGCCCATACACCTTTTGACACAAAGAGTAGAACCCACTAAACTCACACAATAGAATGATCCAAATCATGAAGAAAGTAATCAACATAATTGTATCTCTGTAACAATGCACTACAACATGTAGTATGAAATTCATGCTGAAAACATAAACGTGGAATAGAAAAATTCATGTCTTGTTCATATTATAACTATTTTGATGCATGTTCTACAAATCAACCTTATATCTCTAGGTCAAAAAATGAAATCATAATTATAATATTTCCAATATAAATAACATCATAAATCATGTAAAGATCACAATGGTGAAATGTCCCCAATAGTAATAGGAGAATCAATAAAAGTAATAATTCAAGCAACTTGGTTGATACCCTGTACATGGGTTTGTGATGCCCAAGAATGGCTTCTATCCAAGTCCCAATAATTTTCCAAATCTGCAAGATATTTTCACCAATTAGTAATGAAATAAAGAAACTCTCTATTACCGATTTCTGGCATCATAGACATGGCTGCCATGCAACTTGTTCCCCATACCCAATTTTCCACATGACCCCTAGTGCATCTCTGCATTAGCCATGGTATGTTGACTAGCAATGCGGGTCTAAATGTAAATCATCTAGAAGACTATACCCCCATTTTAAAGCACCTAGTGGATCTAACAACGACATATAGTAGCTGAAACATGAAAATGATTGAAGATGAAGTAAACAATGCAACATAACAAATACAGTAGAAGATTAAATAATTTCACAAAAAAACTCACATGCAGTGTCTAATATAAATATTCATGCATGGTATTCCATTAACAAATTGGGAATAGAAAAACAAGAAATATGTAGACAAGTACAAATGTACAAAGTAAAAAAACCCCAAAAACTACTCCATAGTATCTCAAGCTAAAGCCTGACCCTATGCTCCTAATCCCCATCTAATAAAAAGAGTCACAACGAGATGAGTGGTATTTTCCCCTATACATACCTATAGCAAAACAAATTTCTCCAGTTCCAAGGGCTGCCCATGTAGGGTGTGGGATAAATCTTAGTGGGACACCACCAACAGTGTCTATATATAATCTGAGTGGCACTTGTAATTAAATAGTGTGTAGCTAACATTAGGAAAGTAAGCAATGTAAAATAAACAACTAACCTCATGCTCAGATCCTTAACAGACAAATGGAAGGTCCACCTACTTCATATGAGTGTTGGTATGTCTGATCAAGTCACTATGTATATATATAAAGTTTATCTCTGGAACGAGGTAAGAATTACTCTCATCCATATATATATATATATATATATATATATATATATCATAGATGGAATGCGGTTAGAATACCTCCCACCCATAGAATATACTGGTATGGGGTAATAATTCTTCTAATCCATATAGAGGTTATAACCGTCAAGGGGTAAGAATTCCTCATGCCCATATACACATAGATATTATCACTGGCGTGGGTAATACATGCCTCCCACCCATACATTTTACAAGTGGAAAGAGGTATGAATGCCTCCCATCAACACATTCACTTTTTATTTCATAAGAATAGAAAAATTATAAGCATTAAAATTAAATAATGTAAGTAAAACCATATTAATTCATTTATAATTAAATATGAATACCAATTTTTTAATGAATTTAATAAAAACATAACTAAAGGGCACGTCATTCCATCCCTTTAAAACATTATATTTGACCCAAACCCCTTTTTAGGTTTAGCCCAACTTGTCCTAGACAACCAACAAATCCAACCTTCTAATTTTTCTAACATGGAAACCCCATTTCAAGGTAAGGTGTCATGGTCCAAATGTTGAAATCAAATACTCAAATACAGATTTGGCCAATTCATAACTTAAAGGGTCTAATAAACATTTATCCACCACGGTACACTCAAAATACATTGGGGAAACTGGTCAATTCAATCGAAAACCAAGACAGGATCTAAAAACCATAATTATACATTTTTTGAATGTGGCCTCAAATGGATTATTTGGGTGGTACAACCCTTGGGCGTCCATATAAAGCATGGGTGTTATCTAAAAACCTAAAAATTATTCATTTAACAATTTCTGTCACACTAAGGTCAATTATAAATGAAGGAATTAACACAATCGGGGAGCTTGAAAAATGTTGGGTTATAGTATGATGCAATAAATATGAAACGACCGAAACTCAAAATTAAAACTACATGAACACCTACCATAGGGCCATAGATAATGCCTTGCAGAGTATCGACCTCAGATTCAAATAATGTTTTAATAGATATGAGTTTCATTCAAACACCCTAAAAATTGAGGGAATGAGACAATATCTAAATAGTGCACCAGATGCAGATATTGAGTGTGGAAAGAGGATCGCACGTGTTTATCCTTAACATGTCATATCCAATGCTTCTCTCAAATTTAGAATGAGTCTTTAGCCGGAGGAGTAGTATGAAATACAAGGAGGATAAGGGTTTAAACATAAAATGGAAGTAAGGGAGGTGGTTATGTCCACATGAGGAGTGGAAAAGAGGAATTATAACTTAAAATAAAGTTGGTAAAAAGCTTCATTTTTCGAAAAAATGGGCTCATACAGTTTCTGCGCTTGGTTTAGCAAGACCTTATGCACAACATGCATAGCTCACTGGTTCACTAGGCACACCATGTGGCCTCTGCATAGGGTTTCACTAACCATGCCTAGATTGTGTAGATGGGATATAGACTCCCAATACAATAGTTTCATGTCCATGTGCTTGGGTCACCCGGTTGCGGACAAACCGTATAACCTATCCTAACTTCCCCTTTTCAGTGCACCGTTCTCCGGAAGTACCCCAAACTCTCCCCTAACATTCTTATCCAATTATAAGACTTCGTTAGGACCAATAAAGATATCCAAAATGAAAAATTAAATTATTGTACCTTTGTCTACGAGTCAGGTCTTTACAAAGGCTTCCCTAGATTTTGGAGATTCATGATGTGAATTATATTACCATTTCAATTCCCTATGCTCACATGACCCATTCTAATTTTGAGATATAATGGATTTTATGTAATTATTCTCACTGCATATGGATGCAGGACATATGTGTTGAGATAGCCCATTGGATATTTAGAATGGAGCACGTGCCTTAGGAATGATTCCAACATTTCCTCATTTTTATAGGAATCAAAGTTCTCATACTTTAGTTTACTTCTCATTGTAATGATGGATGGGGAAGAATGATCAGTCCATGATGGATATTAGACTTAGATTGTTAGAATATTGGAGTCATGTGGGAAAATATATAGAAGTGGACTCCCATGTGATATTGACCCCTCAAAAGGCTTCCTACATGTCCTATTTATTATAGTAATTAGTGTTCTCATAGTTCATTTTATTAGGGCTTACACACTAATATGCACTAGTATATATGACATATCATATTATGACACTAATCGGGGCTTACACTCTAAGGTTTCCCTTGTATTTGGGACATATCATATTATTCCATGGATCAAGGCTTATAAACTAAGGTTTCCCTTCTATGTGAGACATATCATATTATCTTGTTGATAAAGACGTAATCACTAAGGTTTATCAAGTATGTGGGACATGTAATATTATATCAATGACGAGAGCTTACACACTAAGGTTTCTCTGTAATGTGGGGCATGTCATATTATGAAACTGATCGAGGTTTACACAATATGGTTTCCTTAATATATGGTCTAGATCATATTATTCCACTAATAAGTGATTATATACTAAGTTTTCCCCAGAATGTGGGACATATCATATTATTCCACTGGTGAGGGAATACACACTGAGGTTTACCTAGAATGTTAATTGCATAAGGTAATCATGTGTTGGGATGTCTTCCTGACATGACTCGGTAGTCTTCTTAACATGTTCTGATTGTATGTATGACATGTCTAAGGATGCCTAGACATATCCATGCTTCATAGAAGACATCTCAAAATACATTTTCCTGATCCAGTTGGCTTGTCTTGTGGATATTTAATAACCTGAATGTCATTTATGGAGACCATTGCATGATATAGGATAACATGTGCGGAGGACACAAAAAGACCTGGATAACCTTTCCTAGAGGACATCTCATGATCTTGATGACATGTATGGAAGGTGTCTCAAGTTCTAGATGATGTGTTTGGGGGGAATCGTGTGATCTGGATGATATGTCTAGGGGACATCGTATGATATTGCAGACATGTCCTAGTAATCTACCTAACATGTCTAAGGATTCCAAGAAATTTTTTATGATAACCAAATGACCTAGGGTGACATGTCTTCAGTATTTCCAAAGACCTATAAAAGGATTTTTTTCATGTAATCACGTGATTAGGGATGATAATTATAGAGATTGTTGCATGGCATGGATGACATGTTGGGAGGACATAAAATGATCATTTTGGCATGTACATGTGTCATTAATTAAACAAAGATGAAACTCTTGGTGGGTGAAACATGATCTAGATGGTAATCTCATAGGTCTTAATGAGACATAACTGACATACAATAGTGTCTCCATATAATTTGGGTGATATATATGAGGTTATTTCATGATCTGGATTGCCAAACTAGAGGCTTCGTGAGACTTGGGTGGCATGCCTAGAGGGTGTTGTGTGACATAATTAGCATGTATGAAGTACTTATCATGATCCAAATGGAATTTTAAGTGAATTTATCATAATATGGGTGTAATTTGATAGTGTTAAAACATGATCTAGTGAAATACCATACGATTGAATGATCAACCACTCTGAGAAGTCAGCTCCATAGTATTCATGAATGGGGGATCATGGTTCGATAATTTTTTCTACTCGGGGGGGGGGGTGATTTTAGATGCAAGAACACCTTAGTTATATGATACCTTATGTGTCATGTATCTGGTAGATTTAGGCTGGAGTCAGTGGTGGGATTTTGTTTCATGAATTTTCACATGATCCTATAATAGGTTATACTGGGGGAATCACATGATATTTAGTGACTGTAAGAGTGTTCTACATTTTCCATTTTTAATGGACCCATGACAATCAAAATTATTTTACCTAACAAGGTGTACATTCCAATGGTCATTTAGAAGGTTGGTTCACCATGTCTAATGACCTTCAAGACACTAGGATGCATGTTGAAAGGTTATTACATATTATGCAATTATTTGTATGAGTATCTCATGAGTTTGAATGAGTGTTTTCTAATAAAACCACTCTCCCCATCAGTGAGGCATTTCATGACCAATATAGGGCGACGTGGTGATGTGTGACCATTATCATGGACAACCCTTTTTTATTTCGAGTCAAAGGGGAGTGCCGGCCCGCATTATGTGAGTGACACACTAGTGGGATCTTACATGATAAGGTGGAAATATATCCAATGACCCCATGGTTTTATTCAAAACACATGGGTGTTCTGCATTAATATTTACATCCCTAGAAGGATTTATCCTTTTGTATATTGTTTCCTTGTTTTACAAGGATTTTCGGACAGTTTTTTGGGCACCCACCAACTTGATAGGTCGTGTGATCTAGAGGAACTCATTAGGTAGTCACCACATTTTTATTAAATGTCTCAGATTCCCTCACAATAATATATGGGCTTTTAAAATGTTCTATTCATGATCTTTTAGAGGTCATACTCTACACATGACCCACATCTTTTTTGGAGGTTCACATGATCCATGTGTTTTGGGAACCTTCTTCTTCCTTGTATTTGAAGTGAAAATAATACCCTTGTATTGGGTATCTATTCCCACATATAATTGTTATTTTACATTTATTATGAGTTATAAAATGACCCACCCTCACTCAAGAGTGACATTTGTGGGGAAAATGGCACGGTTATAATTAATATAATTTTCTGCCGGAGTCTTTGGGGTTTTCACCAATCAGTGTCTTGAGTGATTTTTAGTCTTTTGTTAAATTTTTGGTATTTTTAGAAGCCCCTATAAATAGGTTAATGTATGTTTATTTTTCATTATCAACATAATTCTTGAAATATTTTTTGATCAACTTTCATTGATTGACCACTTCTCAATACATTCACAAGAACTGATTGCTAGATCCATATGCTAGCCTATTTTGTGAGTACCATTTTGTGTGACCTTTCATGTCCTAATACAGTTTTCAAACCAACCCTCAATATACCACCGATAATTTCTTGATCCTTGGATATATGGCTATTTTTTTCCATTTAATATTTTTAATGGTATAATAGCTCGGCCACATGACCACTCAAAAAATTTGGGGATCGTGCGACCAAGTAAAATTCATGTGATCCTGAGTCTCATTAAGGTATGAGTGCTCATTTGATGTTCTGTGGGATTATTTATTATATGAGTTATTTCTGGTCCATATGATTCATGATTCATATATATGATCGAGAAACCCCTATTTATTCATGTGATTTTCTTGAGGCTACTCGAATTTTTCATTCCCTTTGATGTGATTTTTACTTTGTGAAATATTCTTATTTATTTAGAGATGTCTACCATTTCTCATAATAGTTCTCACAAGACTTAAAATAATGAGGCTAGGGAAGATATGGTTTTCTTGGATGCTATTGTAGAATTTTTTGATGCTAATTTCCGCCATTTATTTGGGTAATTTCAAATGATTTTGACAAACCTGATGAGGGTGAGGATTAGAAATATCCCATTTCAGATATTGTTCTCATCCATGTGTTTGGTATTAAAAATGAATCCCCCATTCCTTTTTTGTTTTCATCAATAATACCCCTTCTTGGTTCATAAAAACCTATAATATGTTTTAGGTGAGAATTTCTCACGTGGAACATTTTTTCTCTAAGGGGGATAATGTAGAATGGCATATAAAAAATTTCATTCCACAAATTTAAATGGGAATTATCGTGAAGCTGAATCAGATGTCCATATTTTTCAATTTATAATGTGGAGTCCTTCCACCATCCATTTGCTTGGGTGGGTTCCTAATTGGGTCTTTTAATCAGGTGGAATTTGTAGAAATTATTGGGGTTGGCGCATCAGGGTGAAATATATTACTTATGAGTATTCCATGGAGATGAAGCAAAAAAATTTGTATGAGGCCATATGGATCTCACAAAATATTTACTATTGTAACAAGGGCATGATGTTTGACATATTCAGTAAATGGAGTCCGGACATTAACATATTACACTTAATGCATGTTGATGTTTGAATTAGTCTCTAAGACACTGAGAAAGTCTTCGATGCACCCATAATTTGAGATATGAATGATGATTTTTTCCCCTACGGTCCATATGGTATTATGTATAGAGGAACCCTCCATCGCTTAAGAGATAATCTTTCTAGAAACAAAGGCCCTCCAAATGGAGTTGATTCCTAGGGAAGATATCTCATTAAGGATGTGGGAGAGATAATTCATCAAGAATGTTCATTTTGAATCAATATCCACGAATCCAAAGGCCTTACTTACAAGTTAATCTCACAATGTAAAGGGTTCTTATTGGACTACAGCTGAAGAATAAAGATTTACTAATTGGGGATGTGATTTTTTCTTCAGTGTTGAACATACTATTCTACTGGATGGTTTCCTAGATATGTATGTAATTGTGTACTTATTACCAATAATAGAAAATGGTGGATTTAGGGACTTCACTTTCATGATGTCATCTTATATTGTAGTATGGATGTATATCATGTTATCCATCCTTATATTTTCCAAAAATTATCAACCATTGCACTATATTTGTAGGGAAAAATTCCCTCAATGAATCTCTGGACCCTTTCAAGTGTTATGTTGTTTTATTATCTCTTCTAGGTGTATATGTCTACCTAAAAATCCAATGTATTCCCAAAATTTATTTCAATCAATATTTGTAGTTTTTAGTGCAGTAAGGCTTGCTACACTAAAGGATTGGGAGTTCAGGGCATTCATGCGCCATTATGGCCATTTCTCCTTTAGAAACTATAGGCCTGTTCCCATTGGTAATATTGTTGTTAATAGAGGGGAAACATTTAAGTCTCACTCTTATATGTTTTCAATTCACAAGGGAATCATTTCCCCTCACATTGATGGTTACCTCCACTATGAATGGTACACACCTTTCTGGTTTAACCGCCCGTTATTGTGTTTATATTCGATATGTTGTCCACCAATTCATGTTCTATGTGAGAATAATCTGATGGTTAATTGAATGTTTTGGTTTTTTTTATCTGGGAGGGTACTCAAGAAGAGATTATCCTCCCTCACTTTGACACGAATATTGTTTTATCCTGAATCTATGAAGAGATTTAGATCCTCTCATATCCTAATGAAAAATTATCCTCACTGGTATGAAAAGCATACCAATTACATATGGATTCAGATGAAAGTCTAAGGACTTTCCAAATTCTGGCTCTGAGAGGACCAACATACCTATTATCACCTCATAATAAGATTAAGAACTACCCATTACTCTCATTTCCCATTGAAGCATCGACCAGTGTGGTCGAATCAGGTGTTGTGTTTGTGTGTGAAACTTTGTTAGCTCTATTATTCCTTATCACATTCGACAAGTGGATGACCTAGAGAAGACTGAACATAAAGGATGATATTTTGGGAATAGTGCACCAAGAATAAAAACCATTTGAAGGTTTAACTCACATCACGTCCCCTATGGGAATTAATTTTAATGAACAACCTACGATTGTCATGGAATTACTCGAAGGACTTGATTTAGTGTTGGAAATCATCATGGTTTCAGTTTTATATTCACCTATAGTGTATAAAATTGTTGTTTGAGGAACATGGAGGATATCAGGGATGAACAATTCCATCCAATTTTCAAGGATGTAGTAAGGCTAAGATTACTACAATTTTTAAATAGAATTACTAAAATTGTAACCAAACTAACATCCTTAGTTTATTTGTTGATACAGTGGGAGGTTGTAGGAGACCATCCAATCCTTACATCCCCCAGATATTTTCCTTAGATTAGGCCTAATATATATGGATTTGGTAGTGACCGAAAAACTAATGATGAAGTATACCTAGGTAATGTAGCATTTATTAGATCCATGATTTCCATATCAAGAGTGACTTCCTCAACATAAATACCTTTTGGGGGCCTTCTTTAATGGTCACAGTACTTATGTCATCTAGATATCCTTCCACGGAGGGGAAACGATTATAGAATCCCTATATTGCTTTGGATCCCTATCCCCAAGAATCATTATGTAAGTGTAAGATTTCACACTCTCTTAATTATGATATATTATAGCAACACATCTTTAATTTTCCAGAATGGGTAGGTACCCGTAGAGCCCACTTGGGGAAGCATTAATTTACCCAGGAAGATGTAGGTGACAATTCAATTGATTTAATAGAAACATTAATATCAGTATCACCCAAAAGAGAAGAATACAAAATTGAGTACGTGTTTACTTAGTTAAGTCCACTGCATACTGCAGATGTTTCAGATATTGTCCCACTGGATTCATTACAGGAGAACATTCTTTTGGAGTAGATGAATATAGGTATCAATTCTGCTACTAGGTTACTCTGTATGAAGTTTTTTTAAAAGAAGGTGATAGCTTCCTCAGAAACTGGACACTTTTTTCACATTGGTCACATATCCTAACATTATCATTTGTTCTTTAATCCCTAAAGGTTGATTAGAAATTTACAGATTCAGGGAGAGCATCGGGGTCCCATAAAACCTCTCATTTCAAGAGGTTGTTTCTTCTTCACTATAGGATTGGGTATGTCAAACAGACTTCTCTAGTGATGCAACCAAGAAAATGCATGTTTCTAACATTGGTTATATCTTTCAATTTTAGGGATACTATAACTATCCTCATTTAACATATAATAATACTACAACATTTTTTTAGAATAAATAATACATTACATAACAAGTTACCCAAATACCATATTAGATTAGTGAATTTGGAAACAAGGTAACATAAAACCAAAACATAAGTAAGCTAAATTATCTCTCACTAGGTTATTCATGACTATAACCCTTTTTATACATATCATATATATTACATATCATCAAAACATGAGTAAATGGAAAAAATGGGTACCTCAGTTGATCAGTAAAGGTAAACAAGGAAGACATAGAAGCATAAATATTAGAACCATGGTATGAGAATGTCATCATAACTTTAGATGATCATAACCTGTATATCAAATATCATAAACATAAAACATAGAATAATTATTTATAGTTCTTAAGATATGAAGAATAATCTAATCAATTGCATAATCCATGAAATGATCACATATGAATAAAAATTGAATTTTGGTGAATGAATAAACATATAATATATTTCCCTATAATATAAAACATGATACAAAAAACATATCATGGAACATTGTGGGGACTAAACCTATGATGTGGGACACAACAACATCACTAGTGAGAGTCCATTCGGTATAAGATACCGAGTTTCACCATTTTCCAAGAGTGTATTATGTTTCCCCGTCTTCCAATAGTGGATACTATTTTCCCATATCTTGTAATGGATCATTATAATTGACTTGATTCCCATCATTATCTCATGAAATATAAGTCTTTACCCAAATCATTTGGGGTGATATAAGTCCCACCCATATCACATGAAATCATACATACATGTTTCACAAGATCTTTAACAATCATATCACAACACATGAATTGAAATTAAAATTATAATCATGTATTAATATAATAACATGAATAAAATCTATAGGTCTCATAATCATTTCATCAAATAATAAGTCATAAAATTAAGTGGATTTAAATATCATATAAATTATGGATGAAACATGGGTTTCACAAACATGTAACCCATGAAGGAGTAATAGAAAATGATTATGAATTAAACACATGGAAACTTTTACAAGAATGGAATGAGCACCACATAAATATTTTATATTATGTAAAATAATTTTCGAAGATCATTTCAAAAAAAAATTCTTGAGTAAAATATACTTTCTTCATTAAAAATTTCTTTTTAAAAGTATTGTGATTTTTTATAACAGTTTTCTCTGAAAAAAGATTCAAAAAATTTAATGGAAGCGTTTGAAACAATAAAAAAAATTAAAAAATGTCTTTACATTAAATTAATATTAAAATATCATTTTAAAAACATTTTTATTGAATTTATTATTGAAAAACCAGTTTTTGAAAAAAATAGATTTCCGACCGAAGAGGGAAATGAGTTATATTTTATTAACCATATCTTTATAATTATATAAGGTACCAAATTGTGAAAAATGGTACTAATAAATGAATATATATTTATGAACTAGAGGATAATAAAAATAATTATTTTTCATGAATTTTATATCATAATTTTTCATTAATGAATTCATAAAAATAAACAATCCTGATGATATATGAGATTTTTACAATAAACATGAACCACATAGTAGCTACGATTCATAATCCACATGTACTCAAGTTGAATTATATTATTTATAAAAAATAATTAAAATAATTATATTCATGATATAATGTTTCAAAGGGTATCATATACTCCTCTTGGATTAATATAGGTTCATTGCATGTCTTGTGTCTCAAAGAAATCAAATTGAGAGAAAATTTCATAACTGATTTTGTAATTTTGGTACAATAAAACCCCTGAAATTGAGTTCATATAATGGGTATATAAAAAACCATAACATTAAGGATAATAATAATATAATATATTTATTGTAATAATATACACCACCAAAAATAAATTAGGGGATAATAAGGCACCTGTCTTGTGGAAATAAAAGTGAGACTAGAATTCCCCTCATCCCAAGTCATGACTCTCATCGTACACTATAAAACCTCTGATAAAATAAATATAATTTTATTATAAATCTTAAATAGGACCATATTCTTATATATAATACCATATATTAATTTTATAATGAATTTATATTACCAGTTTATTAACAATTCTATGTTAAGGTTACATTTCATGTAATACCGCATTGTTTTTCACATGTGATTTAATTTGTTATTTTTTCATCCCCATAATTATATAATGATTTAGAGTATATATGTATATAATATATCTTGATTATATATTTATTTATAATGATATTATGGATGAAAAATATATGTAATGGAATACACTGTTCGTGGAGATAGTATGTCCTACATACGAATGAATGTTGCTTCCCTTTTCATTGTCATGTTGAAAAAATGGATATAAATTAAATATATTTATATATATTATAATTAATATATAATTATTATTTCTTATATATCATATAGTTTCAAAAAAACCATCACTAATACATTTCATGTAAATTATGAAAGAATCACATCACTTTGAGGAGGCGGTAGTCCACACATCCACAAATAAAGTTATTGTCATATAAAAAATGGAAATCAGAAAGTTATAATTTATATAATAATTAAATAATCATAAATAATTGATAAATATAATATAAAAATTTTATTAGCATAATAATTAATACTCACGATACGTTTTAAAATAAAAACAACATCATCATTTCACGAGGTGGTAGTCTGTCGTACACACAAACGGTAAGTTCATTACCCATTCTTTGGAAGTCTGTGTAAGTGTATGTATATCCCATAGAAAAAAATCACTATATATTTATTATAATTTGATAATAATATTTTCATGGATTAATAATATTTTAGGGGGATGTAAAAAAAATAAAAAAAAGATCTTGTGGAAAAATGTTGCCTCTTCTTTGGGTAACTCCTCCTAGTTCGCACCAAAGGGATTCATGGTTGGATTTCCGTCAAAATAGAGAATTATAGGATGAAATTATGGATTTTGGGAGGATATTTGGGAATATTGTGGCCAATAAAAAAGGCATTAGATGTGTGAATAAGTGGTAGGTGTGACTATATATTTATAGTTGAGCAGGAGTGACATTCTTGAAATGTTTTTGAAGTAACATTCCAACCTTGTTTTTTCCATGTCAAGTGGATCCAAAAATGGACCAAATCCTAGAAAATGGAAGCAAATGTCTAAATATGGCCATCCATTGGATTTTGGAATGGATTCTATGGCATTTAATCCCTTAAGATTAAGGTTTACTCACTTTTTATGCTAACATTTCTCTTAATCACTATTAATAATGTTAATCACATTGAATAATATTTTTGGAAAGAAACAAATTTGATCTCATTAAAAATTAGAAATTATTTTGATTCCATATATGAAATAAATTTTGAAAAATTCCATTCACATATTTGGTAAAAATTAATTTAAAATTAATCATGCACACCTATAGTTAAATCATTTTTATAATAAAAAATGTTTAAAACATAGAAATGTTTTTGTATAAGATTTTTGTGTCAAATTGGTTTCAATGACCTAAATTCGATCAATCGATGTAAAAATGATATAATTATGAATTAAAATAATAATAAAATATAATTTAACAACATAAATAAATTAGATGAAAAATTCATTTTTTAAATGTTTAGTATTTTTTAGGATTCATAATAATTTATTTTAAAAAAAAAACAAAAATCACCGTAAGATAATTTTGAAAATATAAATGGAAAAATGATGATTATTTTATCAAATTAAATTTATAAATGGGTCTAAATTTTATTTTTTAGTTGTTCATATAAAGACACAGAAAGAAATTCATTTGAGAAAATAGTATTTTCAAACATATAAAGACATTACCAAAAAAATAATTTGTTTTATTATCAATATGTAATATTAATATAGAAATATTAATTTTTTTAAAAAAATAAGTTATCACTGATAAAATTAATTTTTTTAATAAATACATTATAACTGTGTCATTTAAATAATTATAATAATAAAATATTTTTTTGTAGACACTCAATGTTAGGAGTTACACAAGTCAAATCAGTGTTGTGTGTAGCAAAATCTTAACTTTTTGAATGATATATTATATGATTAAATTGGTGTATATTGAAATGAAATACAAAAAATAATATTAATTTATTTGATAAAAGGATGATCAAAACATTATGTGTAACATTATACCCCCAATTAAAATAAATTTCACCCTCAAAATTCATCATTTGTATACAATCAAATGAGGATACTTCGGACTCATCATATCCTCATGTACTCATGTTGCATCCTATAACAGGTGTTTTCTCCACAAAACAAAGACCATCACTACCAAAAAATAGTTTTTCACACTGCTAAAAATGTGATGATAAAGTGCGTACCATTATCAGTTGTAAAAAAATTTCTGATAAAAGGTAATTTGAACAGTGCTAAAAAATCACGGTTAAAAATGCCCCTTTATCAGCGCTTTTTTTAGCGCTGATAAGCGGGAATATTTATCTGTAGTTTTTTATTAGAACTGATAAAGGATTTATTCCAAAATAAATATTTCATTAAAAATAATTTATTGATATACAAATATATAAATATATTTGTATTCATATAAATATATTATATATTTTTGAAATATTTTTTAGATTAGTATAAATAGACATTTGCACAGAATATATAAGATATGTAGTTAAAATGGATGATAAAATATTCAAAAAATATTATTAATTAATAATTTGATAATTTTTACTGAGTTATAATAATTTAATAACAATTTGAAGCGACAAAAAATCAAATAATTAATAAAATATCTTAAATAAGTTGAAAACGTAACTCAAATATAAAATGGCCATAAGTTTTTATCCGGGTGTACTTTTGAACTCTACCACCTATCAAATCAAATCATGTGATGAGCTTTACATGATGAAGACAAATGAAAAACTATTGTTTCTTTTTCCAAGGCCAAAAAATCCTATAAGACCTCCACAACTGAGGTTTTAGATGGCATTCATAATTTATTTAACATTCGATGGAATTTCAACATCGTTTCAGCGTGTCTTTTGGTCCTTTTTTTAGTAGGGAATGAATTTATTCTAGGGAATTACATTGATATTGATATTATGGATTTCATATTTTTTTTATGTTTCTCATAATGTACAATTATTTATAAATCAATATATAAATATATATATATATATATATATTTTATATATCCACAAAAAAACAATTTTATAAATAAATAATTATACATATTTACATAAAAAATATATTTCTGAATATATATTCCTTATATAAATAAATATTTTTATCAATTTTATTTAAATTACAAATATATGAATATTTATATACATATATAATGTGTGTGTCCATGTGTTTGTGAGTGTTTTTATTAATAAACTTATATATATTATTTTTATATTATAAACATATGTATAAACATATTAATATTTAATATTTGTAATGATATATAAATATAAATAATTATACTTAAAGATATACATATACAATATACATGTATATTTGAGTGTGTATTTATGTTTTATATATGTATTTATTATTTTATTTTTTAATTAACACACAAAAAACCTTTTGTAGAAATTTATTTAAAAAAAATACTATAAATATATATTAATATTTTAATAAATATACAGATAACAAAATATGACTATATATATAAATAGATATAAATATATATTAATATACAAATAAATAGAAATATATATATATTTATAAATAACTAATATATCATTAAATGGAGGGAAAAAGCTACATTGAGGAGTGGTAAAGGGTTCAGGCGCATAGGGGAGAGGTCTCGAGGTTAAATCTATGGGGAGGCAGGGGAGGGTACATGGTTTGGTGAAGGGGGTGTTAGTGTTTTTAAAGTGTTTGGGTGTGCTGGTGTGGTAGGGAGTGTGGGAGGGGGGTTCAATAGCACTGTTGTAGGGGGTCAAGCATTCTTCAAACCCCCATCCGATTTTCTGTTTTTTAATTGTTTTGAACTTTTATCGTCACTGATAAAGGAAACTTTTATGATCACTTTTCATTGGATCTAATAAAAGGGACCCCTTTCAATATTACCTTGATTATCAACAATTTTTTAGAATGAATAAAGGCTTTTTTAGTGCTGATAAAACATTATTTTCAGTAGTGACATGAGTTGTATTTTTTGTATAACTTTCTATCTATAATCCATAATTTCAAATTGGCATTCATCGTAAGAATGAACTTTCACTAGATATATGACCTAGGTGATTAGTACATGTGAATGATCCATTATGTACATCCTCAAAAGGTATACATCGAATACATCATGGAATTGAGAGATATTTAGAAGAAGTTCCAATAGATATGGTACTTTCCTAATATGAGCAACAATCTGAAAGGGAACAATATACCTAGGGTTGAGTTTCCCTTTCCTCCATAACCTTGTAACCTTCACCCATAGAGAAATTCATTTAAACACATTCTCAATGACTTCAAATTCTAGAGAACATTGATGGTTATCAGTAATAAATTTCTGTCTACTTTGAGCATCCTTGATTTTCTACAAAATTGTTATAATAATATCTACAATTTCAAAATTTATCTCTTGTTCAAATAGATTTCTTTCTCTAACAACACCCCAAAAAACACTATACATTTCTTCCCATATATGGTTTTATAAAGAGTTATCTAAATTCATGATTGAAATATATTTTTGTAATAAAACTCAACTAGAGGAAGGTGTTGATCTCAACCACCATTGAAATATAAAGAAAAAGATCACCAAATTTCCTATAGGATTTGAATTATTCCTTCAAAATAAACATCCTTATAAGGATTAGAATTTGTGCTAAAAATCAATTCTATATCAATTTCTTGTTAAAGACTTCTCCAAATAATTCAGGTATTCCTCATATCCCGATCAAATATAGTGGAATGTTGTACTCCATGCAACCTTACCACTTAATTAATGTATATCCTGAAAAGATAATCCAAATAGAAGTATTCGCTGATAGTGATGAAGTGTGATAAATTAGTAATTAGATTAAATACCACCCATATAGTATTAACAAATATAGTGGTTTTGATTATTATAATGAAAAAATCCATAGTAATGTTCTCTCAGTTGCATTATTTTATGGGTAATGCATTTAAAATGACCCTATACATTTTTCTATCAGCCAGAAGCTGTTGGCATACCATGATCCATGATACAAGATCCATTATATATCTATTAATTCCATCTCACCAAAAGTATTCTTTATATTATCCATACATATTCATAGTTCATGGATGAATAGGGAATGAATAACTATGAGATTCTTCAAATATATCATTTATTAATTCTGATATCAGAGGGACACATACATGGTTATTGAGTCTTAATATTCCATCTAGTTCAATGTTACACTTAGGAACATTTCAAAAAGAAATTTCATCAGTACGTCTTCCTTCTATTCCACTTTAATCTTTACTTGGTTAGAGAGTTAAACATTCAATTAAGAAAGATAAGATTTACCCCCTTCCTTCATGATTTATTGATCCATGATTTGTAAATCCAGAAATATTGGATCTATTTTTATCCCCATCATGGGTAAGATAAAATTATCCATTTAAATCAATGCATCAGAATCATTGTTCTCTTTCTTAAGGTGGTGATGTATTGATAAGTCATAATGTTTTATAAGATATAACCATATTCTATGGAACATGATCAAAATATTATATGTGAATATATAATTCAGACATTTATAGTCGGTATATATATCACACATTTCTCCATATAGATAATTCCTCAAAATCTTATTTAAATATTACCACTTCTAACTCTAAATCAAGTGTTGGATGAATTTTCTCATGAATAACTAATTTTCATGAGTCATAGGATATAACCATGTTATTCTACAAAATAACTCATCATAATTCCTTATCAGAAGTATAAGTATATATTAAAAAAACATTATCCACTCCAAGTAAATATATGAACAAGTGAACTGAAAAACCATTTCATTAGATCCTTGAAAGGTTACTCATATTCATCTTTCTAGAGAAACATGACCCCCTTAATATATAACGTGGTATGATGGTTAGAAATTCATGAGAATTTCTCCACAAACCATCAATAATTTGTAGATAATCCAAAAAACTATGAATCTTAGTCACCTCGGTTATTTTGGGAAGAATTCAAAAGCCTTCATCTTTGATGGATCTACAATTATACCCTCTCTAGTTATTATATGACCCAAATATGAATCATTTTCTTCTAAATTCACACATTTTAAAATTTTCATACAACTAATCCTTATTTAGGGTCTTCAATAAAAGTATCAAGTTTTCTTCATGGTCTTCCTTTCTCTTTGAATATATAAAAATATCATCTATAAAGACTACCACAAACTAATTAAGGAAATATCTAAAGACTCTATTCATCAAATCCATGAAGGTTGCAGGGGCATTAGTATGACCAAAAGGAATAATTATATAATCATAGTGTCCATACCTTGTACATAATGTATTCTTTGGTATATCCTTATTCATGAAACTCAATTAATAATATCCAGAATTATGTTCAGACATGGAAAAGTTCTGATATCCACATAGTCAATCAAATATATCATCAATACAGGGAAGTGGATACATTTTCTTGATAATGTTCTTGATAAACACACGATAATCAATGTATAATCACCTTGATCAATATTTATTTTTCATAAAGTGAATTGGTGCAACCCAAGGTGACACATTTGGATGAATTAATCTCTTATCAAGGTTTTCTTGGGTTTCTTTTATCAATTCCTGCAACTCAATTTGTACCATTTTATAGGAACTCTTTGATATTGGTGTGGAACCAGGTATGAGTTCTATTAAGAACTCAAATTCATATTTTAGTGTAAGGATAATAAAATATTCTAAAAAAACATCCAAAAATTCTTGAACAATTGTTATATCATCAATGTCGGGTTTCTCCCCAACCATTTGAGAAAAACATACCTTGTATATGAGGATTAAGAACCATAAAATTGATGTAATCTTTATCAGATATTGATACTCATCATCATGTTAATAGAAGATCATAGGTTGGTTTGAAATATAAAATTTAACTTAAATACGTTATCAATTGTTGTGGTATTTTTTCAGATAAAGTCAATACATGCTTAGGATGACAACTGATTCAACCAAAGGAAGAAAGAAAATATTTTATGGAATAAGTATCCCAAAAAGGCCAACTAAAGATAATTATTTAATTGATGTTCAATTGTCATACCATTAGGGTTTTCCAGGGATCATTCAATATCTAATAATTTTTGTGTATCCTTATTACCCTTATCAAATTCATTAGATATGAAAGAGTGTGTTCATCTAGAAGCAAATAAGATATTTGCAGCTCTAGAGTGGATGGTAGTTGTGCAGTTCAACTCATCATTATCACATCCCTTCTTATAAATAGTGATCAAATGTTATTTCTCCTTTTCCATGGGTTAAGAGGTGTTTGATGGAGGTCATCATCCCCAAACCTCATGTTTGGGTACTAGTAAGCATAATGCCTATCCTCCTTACACTTAATGAACTAAAGTGTGGTAGGGGCATTCTATGTTTCTTTCCTTTTATTTTCATCATTGGTCAACTTCATCACATTATTTCAGAAATAAATTTCTTGATAACCTTCCCCTATAAACTAAATTTTTTTATTAGGCCTATTATGAATATTATCTCCTTGATTAATTACATATTTAGTGAATAAAGGACGGATCATATTCTTTCCTCTATGATTTTTTCATTTTACATTGAACTCCATATTACTATTCCTATTAAAACCATGATATCGATATATATCTAGAACCACCATTTAAACTTTGATTTCATAATTCACAATCTCTTAATTATTACTAATGTCTCTTATGGATAATAATACTTTAATACAAAGATTTATTGCAATGAATATTTGAACAACATTAATTCCTGTTTGGATGATAATTCTAAATGAGTACCTCTCACATATTGTAAAATTATCCTAAGAGGTACTCACATATTCCTCATCCATTTTACTCAAATCAAGGAACTCATTTTCCTTATACATATGTAGAACATGACCAGAATACTTTTTAATTAATAAGTTCCTGAACTTGTCCCAATCCATGGATTCAACTTCATCCTTTTCCTCTTATTCATCATTAGAATCCACCACTGATCGGCTTCAACTTCTGAATGATAAATATCCTATATAACTTTTTCATGTTCCAAACACTAAATAAAAGAATATAACTTTTCATTAGTATTGTTCTATTGTTCAGAAACAAGATGATTGGAAGATGATCTGAAATAATGTGGATGTTTCCCTATAGAGGACATAAAATAAATTTTCCTCATTTTCTCATTTGGAAGTCTAAAATGATTCCAATATTGAAAAAAAATTATGATAATAACATTAATAATTTTCATTCCATCTCCCATAGAATTATATTTATATGGAGGAAAATCATTTCACTATCCATTGTAATAACTATATACATGGATCCTTTGGGTTCTGGACACTATCCAAAACCAAAATTTATTGTGCTATAAATAGTTATCATAGTAATTAACAACATAATAATGAAAAGAACTTATAGGATGTCTAAATTGTGACACATTCTATAATATATGACACCTTAGGTTTTCTTATTCTATTCCTCACCTAGAAATATGTAAATACATCATGATGGTTCATAATGGGATTTTGAAAACCCAATGAAAATCCCTCGGGAATATTAAAATAGTTGTGAAAGAAGGCATGTTGTCATGAACTAGTTCTCGATCATGTATATCTCAATACGTTGTCTTCTGCATTGCCACCCCTATGTACATCTCTTCTAGAGACACATCCATGTGAATTTTCCAGACATGGATTTATTCCTAGGAAACCACTAAGTCTATCCTTTACCAAAATTATTGGACATTTCCAATACTTTTCCTCAACCATAAACATATACTCACACATGTACTCAAGGTTCTCAGTATGTTTTTATCATACTAATTTCTAAAGGGCAGCTAAAATATTTTTTTGAAACCATCTATAGTTACCCTTGTTTAACATGCATTAACATGACATCATTTTTATGAAATACTTAACACATTACACAAATAGTTTCCCAAAGTATATATTAGATTAGTACCTTTGGAAACATGAAAACATAAAAGTAGTACATATGTGAGATTCATTATCTCCCACAGGGTTCTCCATTACTATCACCCATCTTATACGTATAATAAATAATACATAACATTATAACCCATGGAATAAAAACATAAAAAGGGCTGATCTCATATTCTCAGTAAGGGTAAACAAGGGAGATATGAAAGAATATCAATGAGCATAGGGGAATGATAATGTTATCATACTAACAAAATTAAATACCTTCCATATTAAATCTCATAAACATGAATCATATAATAAATATTGGAATTTCATATGACATGAATCATAATCGAATCACAAGTATAAGACATGAAATCAAGAGCATTGGAATAAGACTTGGAATTGGGGGAAGATAGATAAACATGTGATATAATTCAATATAAGCCAAAGTTTATTTAAAAAAACTTATCGGGGAACTTCATGGAGTATACACCTATAGGATGAGATTCCCCACCATCCCCAGTTGTAGTCTTTTATTTATATGGCATTCGTTATCGCCATCATCCCAAAGTGGATCTGGTTTCCCCATCATCCCATAGTATATCAGGTTTACCTATGTTCCATAGTGGATCAAACCGATCAACTATATTCCTATAATTATCCTATGAGATATAAATATTTACCCAATTCATCTTATAGAGATATAGTTCCCCCATTTTATAATGAAATCGTACATACATTTTCCATAATATCATAAAAAATCATTTCTTAACCCTTGAAATGAAATGGATATTATATTCTTGTCATCGTATCATAACCTGTGGAAAAGGAACATGTGTAATAATTATTTCATAAATGTCTTTCAAATGAAAAGAAATTGTTTTATAGGACTTATAAACCATGGAAGAAATGGGTTCACAAATATGTAACATGTGAAAGAGAAATGGGTTTCATAAAAATCGTGCCATCAAAACATAATCTATAAATAGAGATAATATGAATGTATCATTTGGGATATTTTCTATGATATTAATGAGTGACACAAATACATGTCGTGTTAAATAGGAAATAATATGGGAAGTTCATTTTAAAAAAACTTCATGAAAAAAGTAATTTCTTCCTTGAAAAATACTTTTTTTAAAACATTAAAATTTTCAAATACATTTTTCATCGAAAATAGATTGAATAATTATAAAGAATGATTTTAAAACCATTACACATTTTTAAAATTATTTTTCCTTTAAAATGATATTAAAATATAACTTTGAAAACGTTTTTTATTTTGTCTAAAACATGGGTTTTGAATAACGAAAATTTCCAATAGAAGGTTGAAATGAGTCTGATTTTCTTTAAAACATTTTATAAATTATATTTGGAACAAAAATATAAAAAATGGTTATAATATATTAATATATCATGAGTAAGAGGACAATACAAAGATTCATGAGTGATCTTTAATGATGGATCATACGATTTCTTTCATGAAAAGATAATAAAAAATCGTCCTTATAGACGATGAGATTGTTGCAATAAACTCTTTCCACTTGATAACATTCAATAATACTCACCATGTATGAAAATGACATTAAATGAAGATTAATATATCCAGAATATAATTATATTCATGATATAATATTTCAATGGGTATTTCATACACCTTTAAGAATAATATAGGTCCATCACATGGTATGTGTCTCAGTGACAGAATATTGAGGCATAAATATTTTACCGATTTGGAAAATTTTAAACCAGAAAACCCATTGAAATAGAGATAATAAATTGGGTATGTATACAACTGGTATTTTAACAATAATAATCATAAAATATATTCATGGTTAGTAAATATACCACAAAAAAGATTGGTGAATAAGACATAAGTCTCTCAGAAATAAAACTGAGACTGGAATTGACCTTACCTTATGTCTTGTCTCTGATCGTACACATTCAAACCTCATATATATTAAATAATAGTTTATTATAAATCTACCACAGTACCATATTTTTATGTTTAAACCCTATATTAGTTTAGTTATGACTATATTACCTGTTTTTAACAATTCAATGTCAAGGTTACGTTTCAGGTAATAGTAGTTTGGTTTTTATATGTTTTTTAATTTTTCATATTTCTAGTCCTCATACTTACATCATAATTTAAAGTATGTAAAATATCATATATATTCAGTATATATGTCTTCATAATAATCTAGGGAATATAGATTGGTTTAATGGAATACACCATTCATGGAGACTGTATATCGTACATACGCATGGATGATGTTTCAGTTTTATTAGAATTTTTAAATAATGTATGTAAATGAAAAATATATGTGTATCTATATATTAATTAATGAGTAATTATTATAACATATATTTCATATACATTCTCTAAAATCTTCCTTAATACAGTCCATGTGAATTGTGAACGAATTACATCGCTCTGAGGAGTTGGTAGTCCACACGTCCACAAACAAAGTTTTTGTATCGACAAAAAATGGAAAGCATGAAGTTATGTTTTATGTAACAATTACAAAAAAAATACATCATAAATATAATACATATTATATAAAAATAGTATTTCTATCATAATTTCGACTCATTATAGGTGGTAAAAAATGAACAACATTGTATCATGAGGCAGTAGTCCACCATAAACAGAAGAGTAAGTTTATTACCAATTAGATGGAAGTGTGTGTAAGTGTAGGAATAATAAAATAAAATAAAACATAATAGTATATTTAGGATACTGAGGTTATCATATAACCATTTAATATGAAGAGATTAGGGGTAGATAATTAAAATAATACAAGAGTGATTGTGGGAGGATTTTACCTCTTATTTGGGTAGTTGCTATTGGTTTTTATGAAAGGGATTCTTGGTTGGTTTTTTACTAAATGGATGATTATATGTATAATTTAGGGATTTTTGGGATATATGGGAGTATTTTTTCCATTAAAAAGGTCTTGTGAGGTGTGAATAAGTGGGACAATTTAGTGTCTTTTGATAGTAAAAGAGTTTCATTCTTGTAAATTCTAAAAAGGAGAATCCAACTAACATTTTTAGCATGTAAAGTGACTCAAATCAAGGTCCCAATAATATAAAATAGAAGATGGTATATAAATATGGCCGTACAATTAATTTTGGATTTTTGTCATGGCCATTTGGGGCCTTAGGATAAAGGTTTATTCCCTCGTTAAGAAAATTATTCTCATAATGTCTCTAGTTCATTTCTACCACTTTCACTAATATTTTTGGACAAGAAATAAATTTTACTTATGATAAATTATATATTATAATGATTCAAAATATGGAATATATTTTACCAAATTTTAATCAATTAAGTGGATGAAATTAATTTTAATTTAATCTTGCAGGTGTGTTGTGACAGTGGGTTTTTAAGAAAAAAATTTTAAATGATTGAAAAGATTATATATCCAATTTTAATGTGAAAAGGGTGAAAATGACCTAAATTATTTTTATGGATGTAAAATTTAACTAATGATGCTCCAAAACCAAGCTAAAATATAATTTAACAATATAAATAACGTAGATGAAAAATTATTTTTGAATTAAACATTTGTTTTTTTCAATAATCATCAAAAAATGATGTTTCACAAAAAAATACCAAAAATACACACTAAAATAATTTTGGCTATATGAATTCAAAAATTAATTTTATATTATTATAAAAAATTTCTAAATGCAATTTTCATTTTTTTTGTTGTTCAAAGAATAACAAAACATTTGTTCATGTGAGTCAATAACATTTTCAAACATAGAAAGACTTTACTAAATAAATTATATGTTTTATTATCAATATATATTATTAATATAAAACTATTATAAATAATATTCTAAAGAAGATATTACTATTAAAATTACTATGTTTAATGACTATTATATCTATCTAATTCAAATAATTATAATAATAAAATTTTGTTTCTTAGAAACTCAATGTTGCATGTAATAAAAACCATGTTGTTGTAGAATGATGCACAATACTAAATTTTTTTATTTTATAATGGTCATTCAATTATTTTTTCATGAAAAAAATACATCGACTAAAATTAAAACATTTTTTAAAAAATCCCAATAACTTGGGGTGTTATAGACATCATATAAATTATCCTCTTACAAATATTTCCTTATTACTATTTTTATAGTGCATTTAAAATAGTTATCAGAGGACCAAGTCCCTAATTTCTTGGAGATTCATATGAGTTAGTCAACTAATGTAGACGTCAACTCACTTAAAACATCATTGAGGACTGTAATCACATTTCCTACTCTTATTGACCAAGTCTCGGAATATTTTCACATTCCTAGTGTGCAATTATATCAAGATTTATTGTTTTCTCCATTTTACCAGTCAATGTGGTAATAAAAATTGGGGGATCTCTAGATATTAGTTTTGGAAAACCCTTTATAATAGATAACAAATTTTCTGAGTAACCTTCTATTTGTGTTTCCCATCCTTGTTTATGAGGGATTTAATTATACCACCCATCATGCCTGAGTGAAGGAGGTTATATTTGGGAGAGAGTTTAACAGGTCCCTTGAATTGAGGTTGGTATCCATGGTGCATTCCTCTTCAGTAAATAAGATATGGGATGAGGCTATAAATGAAGCTTCCTAGTGTGCGCTGGACGCGACAACTCGCCAGGATGTGGTCAGTGCTGGGAATGTTGGCATTGACTGTCTCCATTTTGTAATTGGTTTTCTTTAAGCACATCTATCCCAATTTTAAAATGCACTTTATATGCTGTTGAAAAATATACTTGAGAAATATGGACACCCTGACAATATGGAGAAGGCCAGTAACGATATTGTTTCTTGAGTGGAGGAGTTTTAGAAGATTGTGGAGGCTGAAACCGAATATGTTAATCTATTACAAAAAACCCATTATATCCCTCGAAGAGAGGTTTCTATAGATTAATGAAACCTCTGAGAACATGCTATGATGAACTTTCAAATTTTAAATATTTAACATGGATATTTTATTTATGTTATAGTCTATAATATGTGGATATTCCTACTCCTCTATGCTATTAATGAATGAATTTTCCGAAAAATATAAGTTGTTTTCCATTTTTTTGTATTCATTATTTATATGAAATTTAATTGATTTCAGGATTCATGATTTATAAATTATTCCCATAAATCATAAAATATCACGTAAATCTGAATTCATGGATTTGAATGATTAAATTATAGTTGGATATTCTCGACGAATGCTCACAAATTCCCAGCAACATTATATTCTTCATTAATATATCTGCTCTAAAAATCCTGAGAATACATAATTAAATACATGATAATTTGTGTAGAATATATAATGGAGGTAGGGTGATCTATATTTTTCTATTGTATATTGCCTTTTCTAGTGTAGCTTCTTTTTTTCCTAAAGAAATATTGTGGGCCTTAGAATAGTTTTATCTCTTATTTATATTCCTTAATTCAATCCAAAGAATCATATAAAAAAAGACTTAATGGGAATGGACTCTAATGTATCTTTATATTCCCTCTTATGGGTTTTCAAACTAACTGGTTTTATGTCATTTCCTGGCCTTTCAAACTTAACCATTTATTTTCAATTTTTTAGGGTCTTTTAGGTCATACCTTTTAGCATTGGAGGTTTTTGTTATTTTTTTATCAAGAATTCTATTATTGTAGTTAAGGGTCCCTTAAATCAATCCTTTTGTTATTTTTGTTTTGGGTTTTTAGATTGTACTTCTATCAATGGTATTTTATGGAACTTTAGTTCGGACATTCTATTATTTTAGTTTAAGTTCAATTACCTCAGACCATCTGTCCCAGGTTGTTTAGGGCCTTTTAGCTCAAACCTTCTATTGTTGTACTTTAGGTTCTTCTATCTCAGACATTCTATTGTTATATTTTAAGGTCTTTAATCATAGAACATAAATCACTGGTAATAATCAATTTGTTATGTAGATTTTCTCATGTTGGTTAATATCATATGATATGGACATATGCCATGAATTTTAATGTCATGTAGTATTGATGTAGATATTTTACACAGTTTATGGTCTTGCTACATGGACAAGATTGATGAATATTTAATATGGGGTAGAGGTTATTGGGATGAACCAAAAAAACATTAGAATGGTGATTTATTCAGTGGTGTTGTCGAGGATCATGATGATTAAAGATTCATTCCTACAATTAGGATATGCCACTAGTTTCCAGATAAAATAACTTATGAATCAGTAGAATTATCAAATTTTTGTCTATTCAATATTTTCGAAGGGATGTAGAAGATTTATAGAGGTAATATCAATTGAGGGTGAAATACCTTGGGAGCCAATTATACCTGGATATTTGGAATTTGGGTTATCTAAGTCATTACCATGATGATTGATTTACTGAGTAGAGGATGTTAAAGTTGTGTTAGGAATAATCCATAACACCCTAAGGTGTATGATTCGTCCACAGTGTTACTGTGACCCATAAGGATTGGGGTTCCATTCCTATAAGTAGGGTATTTCTCTAGTTGGTATATAATGTCACCTATTTGTTTATAGAATGGTAAAAATATTTTTTCCCATCCATTTCCAAGGTCCGTGCATGATTTGTTAAGATTCTGTTATTTAGATGATGAATTTTGGAATATAGGAAAAGCTATCTAGGAATGGTTCTGGGACACTAGGGAAATTTAGCTCTAAAATTTTGGAGTTTCAAATTAATTGTTTGAGAAAGTGTATTAAACATGAGGAGTTAACATCGAGGTTGCAGAATCCACATGAATAGTCTAGTTATGGGGATTAAAAATCACAGACCAAATTTCCATTGTTCTGATGATGTTATGGTAAAATCATGTCAGGAATGGCCCAAGACACACTGAGGTGATGAGTTCTCCCACAGTGACCAAAAGGCCCACAAGGATTGTGAATCCATTTTTCAATGTTACATAGTTGTTTTGTGACCATTGGATCATATGCACTAGCTATAGGCATATGTGCATAGTCGAACAGAGGGTCCCTTGATGTTGGGTATCCCTTTCCATGGGTCATGGAATGTTTCTAAGACCCAAGGTTCTAAAATCTTGAAGTGTGTGGACAATATAATATTAAATAAAGGTTTAAGAACCATAATGGTTATGTTCCTTCCTAGTGAACACGTCATCATATTGAGGAATTGTGATAAACCATTACTGTAACATTTTCTTAGACCAGGGGGTCCAATGATTGTAGATTTTAATTTTACATTGGATAAAAAGTAGGACATGTGTCATTTATCCCCATTTATTTACACATTCATTTATGTCTAAGCTCAGTATATGATGGTTTTAGTGATCTTATACTTGACTTTTGATCATCACACCCTTTTTTGGATTTCACCCTTGTGGGTTTGGGTCATTTTTTCTATCTATTTGTGGTATGAATATTTGTACCATTAATGGAAAGAGTATATAGTCATATAGACTTTACCAATGTGCATGATGTTTAAGGTTGTAACGCACACAGAACATATATGAGGAGAATGTTATTGTAGAGCATAATTTGCATACCTAGGGTCAAGAGTAAACCAAAATCATTATGAGAATGGAATGAAAATGTTTCAAATCACGGTTTGAAGTTCCCAGGTCATGAGTAATGATGAGGTACAATCAGATCATGAATTTAATATAACACATTAAGTTGATGAGTACTGCAATTGTGATGTCATGAATCACAAGGATAAAAAATTCCTTCTTAAAGAGCCATGGTATCTATGGTTGGTAGGTTTTGAGCCCCTATGCGTAGATAACCTAGTCAAACAGAAAGACCTATTTTCCTTTCTATGGTCCAAAAAAGGTTTGTGGTAACTTGAGTCACTAAATACATGAGGTTTGATTTATGGTCTTATGAGATTAAAAGATATTTCAAGCACACTATACACTGGTTGATTAGGGCTAGGATCTTGTGATCCTTTGATAAGGGATGATAATGGATGATAGTATTCATATGTTAACATTATGTAGTTGGGAAATATATTTCATTCATTTTTAATATAATTCTACAAGGACATTTTCCTCATAGTTTAACATAATTTGGTAAGGATGTTTACTACATTGTTCCAACCAATATGCAGTTAGCGGTGAATTTTTATCATTTCATGTTATGTGGCTAAACCAAATATTAGATATTTGGGTGTTTCTATATATCCTATGATATAATGATTCCACCCATATGTAGTTATTGAACAAATGATCCCAAAATAGTCATAACCCATTCATATGTATGAGGGACAATTTTTTATAATAGATGTAGACAAGAATCTGAGATTTAGGCATCACTATTTATCATGTGAGGGGAGAAATTAATCCAGACATTGTTCTTGAATGACAAATTCTCTAGGTCTGTCTGAACTATATGAAAAAGGGGGAATTATTATTGTTGATCGGTTTCGTTGGACCCATGATTGGTTGTCCATGAATCACTATGTATTGCATGATGATTGGATTCAAACCACAAGTAGATATTAAAAAAACATGTCATTTAATGTCATATGGTAACAAATCAGGCTCCTTGACATGAATATAGAATATTTTGGCTTGACTCAAGATCCTAGAACATGTTATCACATTGTATAATGTAATATCAGTATCAATCCATACAATGTTCTTGAATGAACACACCCTATGTAGGTCAAACCCATACATTATGAGGGGGAATATTTATGTTTATTTTTTGTGGTTGGTCCCAGGATTATTGATTTGGGAATCAGTACATATCCTATGACAATAAAAATCAAGCTGCAAGTTATTCATTAATAGATGTGTGGTTGGACACCAACAACAAGGGTAATGGTCCTATCAGGTGAGGTCCACAGTAATGTGTAGTTCTATGTCCTGAAAGGGACATCAATCATGTAATTTAACATCATGTAGTGAGGAATCACGATGTTCCATTTTATGTTTATCATTTTAGACGCTGATATCCAAAACATGAGATGATATATATCAATTAAGTCGAGACTCACATACCATCATTCCTAAGCCCACATGATCCATTCTTAATGTGATAAACAAGAAATGGCAAGGGTTCTCTCACCAGATAAAGGCATTTAATAAAGGCTAAGGTAATATTTTATCATGCATTGTCTAGGTCAGGATATAGAATCTAATTTTTCCAACATAATCTATTATAAAGAGAATCAATTTTCACATAGTTCTATAAACCCATTGAGTTTAGTGTTGTATGAAAAAAAACATCATCCATGTACTTCAATGTCAAGTAAGAAGGATTTAGATGACTCGACATGAAAGAAGAGGAATTTTATACCTATTCCTAGGAATGGAGTTATGGGAATCACTATGTACATTTTGATTAAATTAATCAAGCCACCAATAAATCTTGGAAACTATGCAGTTTATTGTGATGTGGTGAGGACATCACCCATGTGGTTTTAATGTCTTTGCGGTAATGACACAGGTCACTGTATTCGGATGAAGAGTAATACTATCGATGGGAACATGAATAGAGGTTTGGAAATCTCTATTTATTATATGTTGGTATGAATAAATGCACACATATTTTGGGATGAATAGATTCCCTATGTGGATATAACTTTCACATAGGGATAGGGCCATTTCACCTTCTTTTCACATAAATCTAGATCATGTGCATTAAATCGCCAATGAGATGATGATTCTTGCGAAATTTAGAACATTGTGGGAATGAAATATTATATAAACTTTAATTCCATTTTTTATGGACACATTTTCAGTATTTAATTCCATGCGTATTGTATGAGATACATTGTCCAATTTTATATCATGGTGTTGGGACCTATCCCATACAATTTAATATCATGTGGTTAGGATTAAAGTCATTGTGTAGTTTAATTTAATTCTACCAGGAAGAGATATATATATCTTTTCATAATGTGGTAAGGATGAATAGTGATGTGTAGTTAACATCGTCTTCCTATATTGTCTTTGTATAGCTTAACATCACGCTGTTATAATGATCTACGTATAGTTTAATATTGTGTTGTTAGGAAAAATGATGATGTGCATTTAACATCTTGCTTCTAGGAATATCTTTGTGTATTTTTAAGTCATGTGTTTAGGATGATCTCTTTATAATTTGATGTCATGCGGTCCAGATGACTGACATTTTGAAGTTAACTTCCTGCTTTTAGGATGAGCATCATAAAATTTAACATCATTTGGTCAGGATAGGCTCTGTGCAATGTAATATCACATGGTTAAGATGAATGATGTTGTACAGTTGTCATGTTTCTCCCAAGATGTGTTTTGTATAGATAAACCTCATGTGTTGTGTTTTACTAATGATCAATGTCAATTATGCAATTTAGTTCTTATGAAATTGTTCATTGGTAGGGTGTGTGACACCCTCCCTATCAATTATGTCCAGTGAGTATGATCTATTGGGATATGAATTTTGTATGACATAAGGACCATCCCATATGGGTTCCAGAATTAGAGGTTTCATTCTTGGTATCATTGGGGTTCTAAGAATAAATACTAGATCAACATAAAAGAACTAATGGAGTCATACCTTCTTATTTAATGCTCGTTATATTTTATTTTGATGTACGTATAGGTTGTGTAATTTAAAACCTTGTTCTCATCAAGCCTATCTAACTCATAAAGCCTCTTTTCTAATTTATAGTCATCTTAGGGTTTTTTGATAATTTCTATTTATAGTGAGGGAATATAGACATCTATTAGGAACATTTCCTCCTTTTTTCACCAAATAATAAAGAGTTTCTTGTGTAGTAGTACGTGTGCTGGAATGGTAGGCCCACAAAGCATGGATAATCTTTTCTAGTCAAGGCTTCGAATCCATAGTCACTATCTTATGGAGTATATTTCACGGTGTATTATAAAAGGATTATATTTTATCATTTAATTCTATATGATAGTGGTATAAGTAATTGGTATCAATGTTCTAATCTTGGTACAATTTATTCAACTCTGTATAATAAGAATTTGTGTTGTTTTCTGTTAGTGTTTTTTGAGGTACATTACATCTAGTGATGATATAGAATTTTATGGTGTTTATTTTTTAATTTATCCCAACTTCCATAAGTGGTATTACCACATATAATTTTGAAAAAATTTATAACAGTAAGTATGTACTCGAACATATTATATATGGGTCATATTTATTTCCCCACAAAATCCATTCCCTATTAGAAAAATTGCTCAGAATATTTGGTTGATTATAATAATTTGGGTGTTTAAGGAAAATTATTCATTAGAAAGGAATGCATAAAATTTTCTAGTGAAATCTAGATAGTCTTTTATTATGGTTTTCCTATAGTAACCCAGCCCTGAGATTTAGTGGGAGGTACTGGTCCCAAAAATATAAGCCCCATCGAAGCCGATGTAGACTTTTTCCATGATTGGTAGAATCATTATTTCTACTTTGAATCGAAGGAGGTTCATATAAAATCATATCGCCTATATTTATTATTAATAATCTGGACCATCTATGGGGGTATTGTACATTGATTGGTGTCACATTTGTTCCATTCCATCTCTATCTATCAGGATAGTAACATTCTAGAGATAATCAATTATAAGATACATCCATCTAGGGTTGATGTTGGTTCATCACGCTATGGGGTTGTGTTGACCTGATTTATTTCTTAAATGATACAAGTGGACATCTATGTGAACATATTTCTATGTGTGATATGGAATATTTCTTCATCCTAATCATGCTCGACCAAGACAGTGGCTGCATTAGCCAATGCATTGGCACTATGATTCTGTGAGTGGGGAACATGATGAAATGTGGGATCAAAATGGAACATTTCTATTACACCCATAACATATCTAGTGAGAGGGATCAATTCTTCCTTTTAATTGTCTTCTAACCATTGATCATCATTGTTTGTAGTCCTAAAAAACATTGATTTTCATGTAGGATATTTTTAGGTGTAGAGATAATTCTAAACCATCAATGAGGGAAAGATATTCTTCCTCATTATTCATGCATCCATTGGATATTGAGAAATAGTAGGAAAATATTCCTTTTATGGAGAAAAAAATACAATCCCTATGCCATACTGGGTATGATTTGGATTTTTTTATCCTTTTTTCAATAGGAATTTTGGATGTTCCACTAAAATATATCTCCCATGTATGGGGAGTTTGATGGGAATATAAAACTTCCTCATTTATAATTTTGGTGTCCACTGGTGTAATTTATGGTAATGGATGTTCTGTGATCAAATATACTAGGTCTTTCCCTTTTATTAACTTATATTATACAAACTAGATATCATAATGTTGCATAATGGCCACCCATCATGCCAAGATCCTAGTCAATATGGGATGAACAAGGATGTAATTGAGTAGATCAATATGATAGATCTAGTGGACATCAGGGTGTTTTATGTATTGGCTTAGGTTATGTACTACAAATATCAGTGTGAGATAGTTCTACTCAACATCCATGTATCGGGTCATAGTACCAATCATTTTCCAGTTATGGTAGTAAATTCTTTTCACATTCCCATCATTGTTCTTCTTTGTAAGGCGATTTTCATGAGATCATTCAATGGATTGCTCATATAATATGATTATATTTATTTTTAATGGTGGTATCTAGACAGTGTTATAGAATATAATACTTGAGACTCTCAATGTCTTATTGGTAGTAATTATCCCATTGATAGGTGGTTCCCTTATTCATTTGTCTGTGAAGCGCATGGATTTTTCATTAATATTTTCTTAGAAATGAATAATATAGGAAATTTTACCCAACAGTACCCTATATTCTTTTAGATTTATATAAGGTGAATTTTTTAAAATAGAAATAGTCTTTTTTTCATCCTTAATTCATTGTCCTTGTAACACAAAGAGAAGAAACTTCCCCAATGTTACATTGAATGCTCATTCCATTAGATTCATCTTTAGACTGCATTGTCGTAGCATTTCCAATACTAGTTGAAGATCTATGAATTGATCACATCATTGTTGGATATGAACACCAGGTAATCAAATTAAATATCTTCTAATAAACCTAAGAAGGTCTAAAGGATGTTTTGTGTGGTGTGTTGGTATGTAGCGATGTCATTCATAAATCCAAATGTCATAACCTGATGGGAAAAAAACCCTAGGTGTATCAAAATATAGTGGCATCCTCATCTTAAAGGGACATATTTATTCGATTATCACCTAAATACCCTTACATCAAGGGGAGGGCTCATAATCCAGCAGTTTCATCAACAAATAGATATGTTTTTGGTAACGATAAATGAATTTTTGGGCAGCGTCGATCAATGTATTTAAAAATTTTTCATACACTAATTATTCCATTATTTTTCTTTATAGGGATTTTGTTAGAGATCCATCTTGGGAAATTTAAATCTTATAAAAATTTATATTTGATCAATTCGTAAACATCTACCTCTATGTTTATAGAATTAGATGGGTGCATCATTCTAGCTTCCTACTTCAAACCTCGATGTTCACCATTTAAGACGAGATGGTACATGGACACATATGGGTTTAGTCAATAATTTATGTATGATTCTAAAAAAATGATCGATGTTTATTTACAAATATAATGTACATCTCTTTACCCTCCAGAGTAATGAAGGCACTAATCAGTGTAGGATGGGGTCTTATTCTATTCGCAGATTTACCTACCTGAGTATATCACTAGTGGTGAAGATGCCTTCCTCGAATGTAGGAGGTGTGTTTCCCATATCATCCTCTTCATCTTCCTATTTTGTTTCTGGGGTCTAATTTTTAGAAAAAAGTCAATAATATGATGGAATCATTTTCATTATCAGGGTGGGATAATCCCTGAGAAAGGATATTATTATCCCTTACTTATAGTGTCATTGTAGATAGATTTTGGAGCTACTTGAATTTTAAACTACCACTAGGGGTAGATGGATCCTGGAAATAAGGTATTGAGTCTAATACCTCAAATTGATTATTGGGTAACAAATAATCCCTTATAATCATACTCCATCGAATTATAGGGGTGGTCCCCATGCCATCCAGTGAATAAATATGGGTATTTTCATCCACAAATGGTTGTTTTACTTCCATTTTATAGAACACTTCTTCCACATATGTGGCTTGACAAGGCTCGAAGGGTCATTTTTACCATATAGTATGTTAACCATTCCATAAATAGGGTATTTCAAACACGTATAGAATATTGAAGGTCCCACCACATGGATGTAAAGAAATGTTATTCCTATTATGATACTATATGTAGTTTCTCTCTATATAACCACAAACAAAGTGTTAGATGTGATATCCCAAAATTGATAATTGAGATTGATCTTCCTAAGAGTTATTTTCAAACACTTATCATACCCTTGACTGGTCATATTTTTGGGTGATAATTTTATTTTTCTATATCATATAAATTTAAGGGTTTGAATCTGTATAAGGTTGATCCCATAACCATTTTCTATATGAGTCCTTCAAACATCGACATTATCGAGTCACCATGAAACATATATTTGACTGATATTTCCCTATATGTCATTTTATTTGTCCTTCTCTATGAATGATGTGGGGAAAAGGAATTATGACGGTATATTCTCCACTCGATATACCTCAGTTTTAGTTACTATTGTTTCTAAATCCTATGGTATTTTGATGGATTCAATGAATGCCTCTCTGGGTTATTTTGAAAGATAGAGTGTTTCTAGGCTTGAGATCGTGGGAGGGACAACCAAAAACTATTTTAGAATGTCGTATTATTTTTATAGAGGTCATTTATTTCCTTGGTGTGGTTGGCCCTTATTTTTTATCTTTGAAGATAATCAATTCGTGGTTGATAGGCCTGGTGGTTGTGCAAATATCAAGGGAGTATGTACTCCCTGTGGGCTAGGTCATTCTGGCCTTCCCAATTTCCTTAGATAATCAGATAATCACACCCTCTCTAAGAGGTCATGTATGATGACTGGTGATATATGATAGATGGAAGGTTCAATAACACCATCATGAATCTGTTGTGCTTGTTGGAGTTCTTCCCCATGGGTCTCATATGTATATATATACTCTTTGGAAATGTGATCGAAATATTAGATCATACCACACCCATGTTGTCCACTGTATCCTATGTTTCTATGCATTCAACCTTTATTTAAAACACCAATTAAAATAAACTCATAATTAGTGGGATGTTCACCATTTTAGATGAGGTATTACTAGTGTATTGTGTTAACTAAACATAATATGTTATCTTCTTCTGATGAGGGTTTCGTTTGGTGGGGAGGTGCATGTGAATTGGATGTTTGAGTGAAGAAATATATGAGAGTGAGAGATCGAATTAGAGATAAACAAAACTTCATCTTCTGTCTCTTTCTGTGTTTCATGATTACATCCACCTTCAAGAGGCATTTTTTATGTCACCTCTGTAGGTGGTGAGACTATTATGGGTTTATGAAGTCATTCTCTTGGGGTGGCATGATCTTGGTCAATTATCTTTTGTTTCATACATTTTTTGATCTTCTTCCAACTCCGGGTCTGAAATTTCTTACAATAACCTTATTTTTTGATTGAGAAAAGGTTATGTTGGTCACCTGCACCGTGGAGTTATCCAAAGCTAACTTTCTGGAATTTTCCATTCTTTGGTGGACATCTTTTAATACAAATAAATCTTGAATGTTATGAATCGACCTTATGTGAAAAGGGCAGTAGTCAGGATGATTAGGGAGGATGTCCTCATTGGGTTTACTAGGTTGTGTCATATTGATAAGTTTATTTTCTATAGATGTAAGGAAATAACTATGGGATATCTTATTTTGGAAGGAGTATGCCTTTTTTATACCTCACTCAAATCTTGTGCATCCATGATGTATTTCTATTTCTAGCTAAGGGAGATGTTTTTTTATTTACAAATCAGTAAAATGCATTTGGTGGTTCCGGAACTTGTTAGGTTATTTAATGGGAACCAATTCTTTTTTGATTGTAAAAGAAGGAGTTTCAGCTTTGATGAGCCTTTCTATAGGTGATAAGTGAATGTTTAACACTTACATTTGATCCACCGAAATGAATCTTCGAGATGTTATTCTTTTTCTACAAGATCACTAAATCTTCCTATATATTTCATTGATATGAGAGTAATCAATAACCCATCCAAGATATTTTCATCACACAGCTCCATCGATTTCTCCTATGATAGATGGATGCCAAGTAAAATAGGTTATACTTTTCCATTCGGATATGAAGTTGAAAAACATATCATCATTATGTTTACTGTAGTTTTTCAGGATGGAACTTGTTTTTATCTCTTTATTAATATAAAATGTTAATGTAATTGATGAAAAAGGTCTTCCAACACTGAAAATAGTCCTTCTATAATACTTTTGTACTGAAAAAAGGTTTTCGCTATCATATTCTTTAGAAATAACCTTATCTTAGTCGACCCTGTTATTATGAGGGCCCGTCATAAGATTGTATCAGGACATAGAGTTTGTGACACGTTTTCCTTGATCTATTTTCCCTTAAAGTTTTAGAATGTGAAATTATAGAAATTAAGTGCTATAAAAGGTCCCTCTACCCATTTGGGACATGATTTTTCTCAAGATTCATAGGTACACATCTACCCTCCTTGTCTTCCATTAATTTAGCTAGGTACTTGATCAAGTTGATCAATTATGGAGTTAATGATTTTTGAGATGCCCCTTCCTATAAGAAGTAGGATGGTTTTGATGATGTGGCCTTTTTTTCCTCCCATGGATTCTCGATCCGTAGTAATAATGAATTTTCACCATAGAGGGGGATATGTTTTAAACATAATGGAGGGATGTCTATATAATTTTCAACATCTGTCATTATGTAGATTGGATTCCTATAACTAGAGAAATTAGGTAACATAGATGATACTCTTATATGTAAAATGTCTATTTCCTATAGTATGTGAGGAGGAATATTTACCTCATAATAAAGACACTACACAGTGGTAATATTTCCCTTGAGTGGCTCCTATTGAATTGTATGAGAATTTTTATCTCATTCTCACATTGTGAAAAGTTCTTCTCCGTGGAAGTATATTTTTTTTCATGGGTGGTGTTTGGGACTTAGTAAAACCTTTCCCATTATCTTTGATAGTGTTCCTTAATAGAGGTATAAATTCATATATGGATGTACCGGGTCTTAGAGGCTCCTTTGGTTCCAGGTAAGGTAGCCTCATTGGGTTCACCTAGATCCTCCTCTAAGGGTATTTTTTCTCTATTTTGTTCTACTATATCTATGTCTTGATCCAAATTATCAGTTTTTATATGATGATGAAATTCATAGAGTGGTATCATGTAATATTATATTTCCCTTGACTCTCAATGCAAAAGGATATTTTTCACATCATTTGTTATTGTCATTTCCTGAACCCTTGTTCATATTAGTCAAATTAGGCATGTGAACCCAACAAGGTTTGAATTAATTTAGCTTATGTTCTTCTCGTATTGGTTTGGTAGTAGTGACCTTGAGGGAGTATATGGACTTTTTTTGAAGGGGACCTGAATAGAACGGGTTCATTTTGTGGTGGGTGGAAAGTATGGTATAACAAACATAGATATTTACATCCCAACCTAGAGAAGATTAATTCCATCTCTAGTGATATTAATTATGATTAAAATTCCCCCAACTCTGTGGATGGGGCCTGTCCAAGGCAACAATTCACATTGGATTACCATATTGTTGAGGATTTAATATTTCCTGTTGAGGACTTGAAGATTACCTATCAGAAGGAAATTGATATTGAAATAAATGTTTGTCATATTATCATCAATTCTAATAATATTAATTAATTATTTCACCTCAATTTGATTTATGGCTTCATGGTTGTTAAATTTTTCATCACAATGTTCTTTTTCACTCTATCCATATTTAGGTGATAGTTTTCCTTTTCTACCCAAGTTTTTACTACACATCAATGTTATTTTACATGGATACCATGTTATGTCTTATTTAAGTTGTAAATTTCACATCCCTTTCTCTCATTTGAATATGAGTATTTATTATCCCATATTATGATGTTTGTTCCAACAGAGGGATTTTCAAATGTTAAAACTTTATTTACCATGAATAATATCAAATTGGGTAGAAACAATTTATTTAATGGGGTTTAAATTGACACACAATGATTTTCAGAAAAATTTTCTAATAACTTTTCTTTTTTTGATATTTCTAATAAATGAAACATCAAGTTTATCAAACCTTAAATGAAACACTCAATTTATATTTTGTTGCATGATAAAATGAGTGTAGCTTTTGTTATTCACAACACCGAGTTTAAACAAAACATGAGATAATATTAAAATATTATTATTTGATATAGCAGTTATTACTTAGCTTTGAGAATGGTGGGTATATATAGGATTTACTAAATTATATAAATATATAGTTTAAACATGTACATAAAATGAATTCCTTGGTGACCAATTAATTATAAATGAAAATAATAACTATTTTAAAATAAATGTAGCATTTTTATGAAAAACTATATTTATATACAAAATTGTGTTTTATATAAATAAATTAAATAAAAAATATGTGTGAACTTGTTCAATTAAATATATAAGTTATATATTCAAATGAACATTTGACATTCATCTTATGTATTTTCTAGAAAATATAGAGAAGAATAAAAACAATTTAATAACTAAAAATTTTCTTTTCTAAAAAGTAGTTTTATGGCCTTTAGTGCAAGGATTTTCAAATTAATATATAACAATTTTAAAAAAATTGAAAAAATAAACATGATTTTTGAAATATTCATGTCAATTTTATTTAGGGTTAATTGTTTTGACTTTTTTCAGAATATAAATATTTTGACAACAGATTGTTTTTTGAATTTTTATTTCGTTTCAAGATTTTAAAAAATGAAAAATTTTATATAAGATGGTGTTAAAAGTAAAATTAGGTCGATTATATATATATATATATAATAATTTAGGACACTATAATTATTTTCATATTTAATTTTTATATTAAAACTTATTATAATTTTTAACACATTTTATATAGAAAACTGTGGTTCATTTTGTCAGTTGGAAAAAATTTAAATTACAATTTTCCACTTCTATGAATGGATTTTTTTTTAAAAAATGTATTTATATTTTAAATAGTCATAATTTATATTATATATTAATATAGACTTAATTTTCTAAGCATAATGAGTAGTAAAATGAGTATAATTTTTTTTCCGTAATTAATGTAATAAATTATGTACAATGGGTTAAAAGAAAATGATAATTGTTAAGAATGACACCAATTTTTTTAAAACACATATTTTCAGGATATATTTCAACACTAGATATTTAATTATAGATAATTTTTTGTTAGGGTGCCTTGTTTCATTTGAAAAATAGGGGTAGACCTTATTCATTTCAAAAATTATAAGTGTGTCACTCACCTATCTTATAATGTCCATCCATTTACCTCTCTTCTTAAAAAATACATAACCATTTGGTTTGGAAATTACCTTAAAAATTAATTACTTAATTACCTACTATAATTTTGGAACCCTTAGTTTGGTCATAAAGCTGACCTTAGAATCCTTTTGGTGAAATCCAAAATAAGTTGTCTGAGGAGAGATTTATTTTCTTTATTCCTCAAAAAATATGCATTTATTATTAAAAATGATGATATAATAACCTCATTATATTCATATAACTATAATTTTTATGTTATGATAATTACCTATATATGTATCATCCTCCATAAAATGGGATACAAAGTCATGGTTCATGTGTACGATAGACTATCACCTAGTGAAATGATGTTATTCATTTTAAATCATCTCCTCTCATGACTGGATATAATGCTATATTTAATTGTTATATTTGATATTTAAGATTCTATTATGCCCTTATAATTATAATTGCATGTATAAATACATACCTCCATACACTTTGGTAAAATTATAATGTCGCTCGTGTGTATGGTGGATTACCACCTCATGAAATGATGTTATGTGGTTTGCATTTATAATTTTCATGGTTTATAATCAGTACAATTTAAATTAATATTTATTATCTTTGTAACATAATTATACATCTAGAATTATTGCATCACCTAAAAATTCATTCTTTCCATTCCATAGGGGGTATGTTTACATCATTACTTTGTACAAAAGACTACAGCCTCATGAAGCGATGTGATTAGTTATTCACATATGTTTTACATGGAAGGTAATGAGAATAGGATTAAATAAAAATAATTATATATATGAAATAAAAATTATTATTCAATGGTAATATATCAAATATAATTATTCTTTTCATTCCTTCATGAAAATGGAAAACAGTACTCATGCGTACGTTTGAGTTCCCTTCTCCATTAAAGAGGTATTTCATTTTCAATTTCTAAATTTTATGGTATATGATAAATAAATATATAATTAATATTAATTATTTTAACATAATTTTTAAAATTATCTATATTATTTAACCATGATCAACATAAGATGTCTAAAATAAATTAATAAATCCAAACAGACAAGAAAAACAATGTTGTAATTATAAGGAACAGAACATTACCAAGAAACTATTATTAAAAGGGTAATAAATGAATATAAGAATATAATATATCATATAATATATATTAATATGGTTATGTAACATATTTATATGAAATTTATATTTAATACATGAGAGGTTCGAACATGTATGAAGGATGTTGAGACTTATAGTTAGGGAATTCTGGTCACTTTTTTATTTGTCAGAGATATAGGAAAATTCAAAACATTTTTTGTGTGTGGTGTATATACATACCCTATATCTTATTATATCATCAATATAATTATTTGTTTAATATTAATGTTTCATTTGATGTTATAATCAACTGGGTCTTCTGATTTAAATTGAAACTAAAGGGAAGAGGGAGTTTTTGTCTCACTTTTATATCCATGAGACCCATGTCATATTCACCACATGTTTTTTATTTGTTGTGTATATATTTTAAATTAATTTATTTTGTATTTATTACAATTTTAATTATGTGGATCTATATATCCATTTGAATATATCACTTTCATTGTGATTATGGTTGAAAATATACCCAAGCGGTAAGGATTATTATTCTCAATTTATATATTTTTTTTAAAATTCATCTTGTGAACCTATATTATTTTATTCGGATTATATATATACAAAATTTACATGGAATATGATGAATGTATTTATAGTCATGATATTTTATGTTTCAATTAATTTTATTCATTGAAGTGGATTATAATTTAATGTTAACAATGTGGAAAATGTTTAATGATATAATCTCATCATTTATCAAGATTGATTATGATTATATTCCACTAATGAAATAATATGATACATATCTCAAGAAACTAATAAATTTTATTAAACTATTTTTATTTACTAAGAATAGTTTTTTTATTTTAATTTTCCTCTCTATATTCGCCCATGTTTCTAAATAATATTTTTAAGAAAAATCGTCATTATTTCTCTGCAGAGTAAAAATAATTTTTTGTTCCAAAAAAACCATTTCAATATAATAAAAAAATATTTTTATCAGTCATTAAATTCCATTTTAATGAATTTAAAATTTTTCTATAGTTTTCACAAGAAAAAATTGATTTTAAGATTCATGTAATTTTTAAAAAAAATTCTTTTTTGACATTTACAAAAAATGTAAAAGGTAACTTTGTTTTACTATGTACGAGATGAACGAGATTTTCCACCATCATAACTGTTATTTTTTTTGAATATATTATTAAAAAATTTCAAGGTTACATTCAAATAAATGTAATTTCCAATTTTTTTTGTTTTAAATTTTTTTATAAAGAATGAATGATATTTTCCTCAAGATATGCTTTCATTTATTTTAAAGGAATTCTTTATAAGTTTCAAATTTAATTTCTAATGAAATGAATTTAAAAAAAAAATAGAAATATTTATTTTTAAAATTTTATTTTTAATGAAAAGTTATTTTCCAAAATAAGTGTCTAAAATAGTCATTCAAAATCATTTTCCTTCTGTGAATACATTTGATGGTGATACATATACCTTACTAGGGATATGATCCAGGGATACCATTATTAATCTTTCCCGTAATGGTTTTTATTTAAGGAGTAATGATGCATATGAAAACTGTTTCTATTCCACTAGATAAACCATGATAAAATGAATATGAAACACAGTTATTTTCAGAGGTAACACTATGACAGAATGATAAAATGATTATAAAACCAATCTTATTTACATATGTTATGATATAATGAAATGTTTATGAAACCTGTTTCATTTCATGGGTTATGATATAATGAATATTTTGTGATAATGTGAAACACATAGATATAATTATAATAATTTGATCGATGGGACCTATATCTCCCTCCGATACATTGGGGAACAATTTATACCCCTTGATAAATATAAGGCTGTAATGGGGACTTAACATGGTTCAGTAGAGGAATTTTTAGGCAATGATGGTCTTCAGAGCTAACCTTAACTTCTATTATAGTTTGGGGAGTGAAAACATGGCACTTTTATATCATATCAATAATACTTTACTACTATGGATATTATTTACTATGCTTATTTGTATTCAATAATTCCATGTCTTATGAAAATTTCATTCTCTCATGGCTCAGGTTCTTTGATTTCCTTATGATCCATATCATATGTATTATAAATCTTTATTCCATGACCCAAGAATATGATATTTTATATGTAGTTTATGGTTTTAAAAATGTTATTCTCATGTTCTCATACCCATATTATCATGATATGTTGATATCTCTCTTGTATACCCTTACTAATAATCCAATATCACCCAATATTATATTTCCTTTACATAGGTTATGAATTCTTGAATTATGCAGGGTATCTCTAATATGAGTTTAAGGGAGATCATTTTGGGAGATGTGGCAGATATTCAATAAATAAGAATATTTTGTTTCTAGTCTCCCAAGGAACTATACAATTACAATCCTTAGGTCTGTGTTTTTAACGTATTCAACATTTATCTAAAATGATTTAATATTTATTTATTAAAATTTTGGGTCTCAATATAATTTAATGTACCACTACATGTTTTATACCAAATTTCTCTAATTGTATAATTATTTTTTTCAAAATCACCTTAATAAAATAATATATATATTAATATCATTATTCCATGACTTTCGTAATTCATCCTTTGTAATTTATATATAGATATTAATTATACATTGAATTCTAATTTTTTTAAACCACCACTCCATGATCTTTTAATTTAGTTTTTATCCATATAATCTATGTATAGAAAATTTTGAAAGAAATATAGTCTTCCTTAATTATGATATAGGATACCCATTCACATTTCTTTACTTATCCATCCTAGAAAACTTCTTCTAATGAAGAATGAACTACAATATATGGATTTTTTAACAGAAACATCTAAAATGAATTTTAAGTATAAATAAATCACTAAATACATATCATACATTTCAGTTATATTAAATATCCATTTCACTTTAAAATAATGTATTGCATTATTCACTTCAACCATTTGAGGTTATCTTTATTCAGAAATTATAAAATCATGATTCTAAAAAAATAAAAAAATCGATATGAAGTATTTATGAAGGGTAATTTAATTAACTACTAATAATTTTGATATACAATTTTGAGTCTACTATGTTAGAATCCTCTTTTAAAGTTGGGGCCGAAGCCTCAATTTATTATTTAAAGCAAATACCGCTTTACACTGGGTAGAGGGAGTCCCATTACTTAGCCTGAAGGCCCAAGGCCAAGTGGCCTGAATACAAGGCTTGAAACCCCATTTTTTTCCCAAAGGACCCCTCAGTGAATTTTTTTCCTCGTTTATGATGTAGATACATAATAAATATATATCCTATTTATCCAATCATTAACATCATCAATTCTAATGAGGTAGAATTTTTAGACCCTTTTATGGAATACATGTTTTCCCCAAAATATGAAAAAATTGGTTATGTGTTCTAGGTCACTAGATTGAATTTATTGAGAATTTTATTTTCATTTATTTATTCTTGGACTTATAAGGACTTGGGTGATATAATTTTAAATAACAAGGAAAAAAGACTAGAGTTTATGTTAATTGAATGGTTAGTTACTATAGTGTGCCCAAACTATTACAGTTGTAGGAGGGTTACAAGTTTATTTCTACATAGTAAGTGCACTATTATCACTAATAAATCTAGAATTATTAGTAATCTGGAAACTAATATTGATTTTCTAGAATAGGTCTCATGATTAAACCATTTCAGACTGTGTGGGTAAACTGTATAGCCTGCTTAGGGATGGGCCTTTTGGGTGGTTTGGATTATTTAACATGTGTCTTCCTCATATTCCTTCCCCATTTTGAACCTCATTCCCTAGAGTCATCTCCCATCTTATTCCTTCCTCCTCCAAACCCTATATGGTTATATTTTGGAAATTTAATAGGAATTTATCCACCAAATATCATGTTAAGACTCTCTATTTATTTATTTTAACTACTAATCCTAGTTTTTTTAGGTTTACCCTACGATTTTTAACCTTGCAGTTCATAGTGGACTTGTATAGTATCTAGGGTAGTCTAAAATGTGGTTTTAGAGTTTCTAGGGGTTTTAAATATCTTAATGTGACATATTTGGGTTCGGTTTATTGAATCTGTCATGAATCCATTGACTAATGAAATTATTTCTATTCCAGTCCTTTTTTATGAGACGTCCATGGGTGATTCGTTCTTTGATACAGCTTTCTTATCTATTAAAATATAATAAATTTTACTAATGTTAATTTTTTTATAACCCAAATCATTTATAAGATGATTTCATTTTCACATGAGTATAGAGTTTTCTAATTTGATATTATTTTCATTCTATGAATAAAATGATTGATTTTATGTATTTGATAAAATGTCAATGGTAGATTCTTAAAAGGTAATGCTTTATAGATGGTTTTGTAAACTCAATGTGATTTATAGAGATTGTAATTTCATACATGGATACATTTTACATGTTATAAGTGGTTTTTTTTTATATTGGATGGTTTTTTAATTCCTTACATGATTGGATTAATTTTTTATGTTACTTATGAGTTATTATTAATTCCACTAGTTTTCTAGGTGGTATTAAAAATTAATTTTTAGGTATATAGTTAGTACCTAAAATCGAAGACCCATTTATGACTTTATGAAAAATGAATTAAAATATTATTGTTATAACCTTATTGAACTCTCTAAATTTGTATTTTTATTTATCATATGTGTTATTTGATTTTTGGAAAAATGGCATGATTTATGTATACCTAAAAATAGATCAATATTAATGGTTGTTGGAGGTGGGATAGATCTGTGTTGAAATTGTGAAATATTTCATCTGTTTAACATTTGTTTAGTAACTATTGGATGATAAATTTGGCCCACGTCATTCGTATGACCCAAAAAATCATAGATATATTTCCTTTTATAAATTACAATTTCAATATCTTAAATTTGGTTAGTGGAGTGTTTATTTGGGCTATGAGGAGGATCGGGTGTGTCCCTGGGGTTTGGGACTTGAAAGAATAGGAAATCAAGAAATCATGTACTTATTACATAGTTAGGACATTGTTATTGTGAACCGTGCACCCAAAAAATGTTATACATTAGGAGGGTTTCACTCTTCAGTAAACCATAAATGGGTGAGTGAAAACTATGCGACATGAGATATAGGAATTCCACACAGTTTTTGCATTATGGGTTAAACTATGTGGGATCCCTAGGTAACCATGTTACTCGAAACCCTCTTGGGTATAGTAAGATACGTGGTTGGCGCAAATTTTGGAAAACCAAGTGGCCAACCCATGAAACCCATTATAAGTGAGTCTTTGTATTTTTTCCTAGGTATATTAAGTTTTTAAATGAATTTCCTTATCTATGCTTCTCCTAAAATCCCATGTGATGAACATAAGATCCCAAATAATCCCATGGGTAGAACTCCTTTGATTGTAATCCATTTGGAGTTCCTTTAGGTTCGGATGAAAGCTCCTGGTAATTCTAATGTTTATCATTACACAGTTTTAGAGAATTAGGTCTTATGGTTTTGTAATTTTTCTTCAAAATCCAGAAAACCATACTTGTGTAGAAGGTAATAGGTTGGAATGTAAAAGAGTTCTTGACACCTAAAGTGTTCTTGAATCCAGTTCTAAGTCTATGGTTAAGGGAGTGTTCATCTATGGATTCAAGGTAGGTGGTATAAATGTTATATACCATAGTCCTGATGCTGTATTTATGTGTATGTCGTTAGGATTTTGGTGTTTTCTTGTTTTACAGTTGATGATTTGGTAATATTTAGAATTAGTTCACCGATGGATTTAATCCCTTAGGGTCCCCTTGGGGTACATTGAGATTGATTAAACCCATTATAGGTCCACCCTTGGGGTGTTGCATTACCCAAAAATGGAAAATGGTAATGTTAAAAATATAATTGATTTGAAACAAAGTAGATCCCTTGATAAATGTTTTGACATGTTGGTTGGGTGATAAAATGGAAGAATAGTATTTTTGTATACTTGTTAACATGGAATAGAGATTTTTTTTGAGACATTTTGAATGGGTTAAATGAATTATGGTGAATGTGGTAATTGACTTGTGGATTGTAATGGAAGAATGCGAGTTAAGGCATTCAAATGTGAAAATGTAAACATGATAATGCAAAATTATGGTTTATATATTTAATGAACTATGAACATCCGATGATATGTGTATTTATTAATCATGGTTTCTTGAAATGTTTTAATTAATGGATGGTTATTAATTTATGTGCACATGGTTTAGTGGGGTGTGGGATATTAGAATAAATATCATATCATATGTTGGATTGGAATTAGGATTAAAACCCACCCCTAAATTGCATTAGTAAGGCATTCAGACTGAGGCTCTAGGCCTCTAAAGGATGCATTGGATGAGCTACGTTGAATAAGGCTCCAAAGATAGTGTTTTGTTGTTGATGGTGAAATGGTTTCCCAAGTTACATAAGGTATTTTGTTAATTAACTTATGCATAGTAGTTGATAAAAATAGATCACTATATAATAAATTATTTACCTATGGATCAAGTAATGAATTTTTTTAAGTGATTAATAATAATTAATTAAACAAAATTTATCTTTTATTTACCTTATGATTATTTTAGTAAATGCATACACTATCTCTTTAGACTATGTATTTTTTTTGACACCGTTAGTGGTGGACTACTATGTTTTACTCACACCCTACTCCGACCGTTATTGGGAACATGAATAGATTTCTTAGTTTTAGGATAGGACAATGGAAAAGGAATTATTCTTGGGATTTGAGTTGGTATTATCATGCTCATGGATGTGGATCCGAACGTGGAGTCTGAAACTTCTTGGGGGATTTGGCTATTTCTCTTTATTTTTGGGCTTTTCATCCCTTATGAAACTATTTTAAGGGCATGGAATATTTATTGTATGGTCCGGGATGTACCTTGTATTGAATTTGGTTGGTAATGCATTTTTCATGTTTTTTTCTTATTGTTCCCTTATTTCATATGTTACATATTATTTATTACTCTTTTAAAGTGTTTATATTCTACCCAAGTGATCTTTTTTTCCCTCACTAGTATTCGGTAACCTTTGGTGCATGTGGAGGCACTCTTGAGGTCATTTGGTTTCTTGAATTTGTGGAATCTGATTTGTGGATCTTGGTTCGAGTACATTAAAATTTGATATCATAGGGTTTCTTTTCCATTTCCATACTATTTAAAAATGGTATATGGGAGATTAGGAATTTTCACGGTCTTGGAAACGAGCTCTTTCAAGGTATTATCTTACCCATGAATGGTGGGAAACCCAAGTGAAAAGGGTGGGATTGTTGTTCTTGATGTGTGTTGTCACTATTGAATGATATTTCACCGTTGGATGATGCACATGTTTTATGGTATGAACTTTTTTTTCTAACATGTTCATGTCCACAGTGGAATGATATTGATCATTCATGAATTATTTTTTGCACTTAGGGATATAGGTGGCATTTATCATGATATGCACACATGGGGAAGATTCATGGGAAATGAGGAGAAAATGATTTCTATTTCCGGGAAAAACTGTATGAATTGGTGGTTGAGAAATATAAGGTAAGTTGGTAAATAGATGAAATAAGAATGAATGGTAAATGAATGGTACATGACAAATAGCTATAAATATAATAAAATGTTGTTGTGGAATTTTAGAAAAAGGGTAAGGTGCCTAAGTGAAAAATATTTGAGACATGATGGTAAAATGGATTAAAAGGGGTGTCTAATGAATGGTCTATGACTATGTTAATTGGTTTACCCCATGTTAACCATGACACACGATAGGGATGGCTAAGGGTAGTGAAAGAGGGGGGGTATCTTTGTGATAGTTAATGTTATTTAGTTGTGTTTGGCTAGTGGAGATAATAATTTTTTATAACCAGTGATGTTTTATGTTATATTTTCTAAGATGTGTGTTTGATATTTTAGAGAAATCCTACCATAAATATGTGATCTAGAAGGGAAGAAATAGGATATTTCTGATAATTCTTCTCCAAAAAAGGAGAAATAATACCTAGTGAACCAGGGTAATAGAGGATAGGATAATTTTCTTAAGAACATACCATGTTTTATATAAATTATGGAATAGTACCCATGGAAGGTTTTTTTGAGTATGTTGCAGCCCACTATGGAGTACCATCTATAGAACCTATGGCTTATGCATGTGAGGGAAGAACTGTTGCAGCTGATATTTTGATATATTCCATTTATATGATTCTTTATGATTAAGAAACCCATCCTAATAAGAGATTCAAGCTGGTGGAATACTTACTGTGAAGTCAGGAAAATCACGGGTGTGATTTTATAATTCAAAACCATCAAGTTGATGGTAATATATGGAAATCATTACTAGAAAATGTTTTAGAACCTTTCTATCTAGAGTATTTGTGGTGGGGGAAGGATGACAATTTTATGAGGATGGCCCAGGGTTCTACGTCAAGGATGGATTGTGCCAAATACTTCACTAACATGAAATTCTTCATTCTAGAATTGGAAGGAGATGAGGAAACTATGGCATGATGGTTCTAGGAAGGACTTAAACATGATAATAATCCCCAGGTGAATATATTCCATCTAAATACATTTGATGGAGTGGTAGATCATGACCATATATTTGAAGGGTTTCTCAAAGTGGCTTCAGGTGCTGTTCATGCGGTTCTAGTTGGGTAATCTAGTGGTGCATCTTCCAAATATGGGAAGCACATCTTTTAGAGTTTATACTAGGGAAGTGGTAGAAAGAGTAGACAAAAAAGGGAGCCACCCTCTCAGGGTAGAAACTTAGTTTTCTATAATATATGTTGTAGGATAGGACACATTCACAAACAGTGTCCCTAAACACTAGTTGAGTACCATGCATGCTTCAGGATGGGACTTGTGAAGAGGTTCTATAGGAAACTTGGATAGATGGGTACTGATGGAGGATCGAGTATGATGAAAATTGTATTCAGGGGATCATTTACCCTATATCACGAAGGAATTTGTATCACTACCCTCCATACTGATCGAGATAATTGACAAGATACTCTTGGGTGAGCGTGTCCATATTAGTAGGTTTGTACGGTTCTTGGAACTCTAAATAGAGAACAATGTAGTGGAATGAGCCTAATTTATAAAGTTTATCCTACACCTATAGGTGGTGATGTAGGTACATGAATGTTCATGGTATGGTTCATTTATCTTCTACAGTTTATACTGATTTTTTTGGTACATGTGACTTGTATTCTTTTCTATCTGCTAAATTTGTAATTGTGTTGGGCCTAGTGGTGGAACATGTGTGTGGGATCATTTCAATTGATAACCCATTAGGGGTGAAAGTAGAAAATATCAAGCAATGTATGTGGTGTGATCTCATGGTTTGTGGGTATCATTTGCTTTTGGACATTTTAATGACCATGATGTCAAGATTTGATCAAAATTTCGGCATTGATTGGATAGTTTTATACCAATCCCACATTTATTCATACCACCATAGAGTTATGTTCACATCCATTAAGAGTTATAGTTATATTCATCATGGTGAATGGGATTTCTATATAGGCCATGTAGGTAATGTCGTTCAGTATTTGGGTGAGCTCATAGCACAAGTGGCTTGTCTTGTTCTTGATGAGGGCGCAGTATTGCATCATCTTATTCCTCCTAGGTGGATCAGTTTCAAGATGTTATTCCAGAGTACATCTTGTATCTTCCACTCAAGAGGGACGTTGAGTTCAAAATATAGTTATTGTTATGAGAATGATTTGTTTATATCCTTCCACATAGAATAAAACCAAAATAAATATGGGAATTTAAGACTCAGTTGGAGGAGTGGGAGAGTAATGTGTCTATTCAACTTTGTACATCACTGTGAAAATCTATATTATTTCCTTCTAAGAAGGATAGTGGTCCATTTTGGGTATGTGTATATTATAGTAAGCTTAATTAGATGATAGATAAGAACTGAGCGCCTCTTACTCAAATCAATGATCTATTTGGCCAGATGAGAGGCACTTTATTGTTTTCCATTATTGATCTGAGATTGGGTTAACATTATTAAAGGGAGATAACCTCTGATGTGATGTGAACTTCTTTCCAAAGTAGAATTCATTTATATAATTTTTTAAATTATGTTTGGGTTGAGAAAAACAATGATATTGTTTATGTCCCTACTGAATAAAATCAATCACCCCTACTTGGATCAGTTTCTTGCTATCTTTGTGGGTTTCATCGTTCGGTACTCCAAGTCTCAGGACAATAACGAAAAACAACCTAACATCATCATGAATATGCTATGAGATAAAAGGCTATAAAAAAATCTATAAAATTTCCATTTCTAGATTGATAGAGTGAATTTCTATAGTCACATCATCTCAGAGGAAGGTATGTTAGTAGACTGGGACAAAGTGTGGGAAGTTGAATATTTTTAGCAACCCAAGAATGATTCTGATTTTTTAAGCCCTCTAGGATTAGCAGTCTATTACCAAAGTTTCAACAAATAATTTTTCAATTTGGAAGCACCACCATTATTCTAGACCAAGAATGAAATCACATTTGAATGGTCTGGAGAACATGAGAGTGCTCTACAAGAGTTAAATAATATGTTAACAACAATACCAAATTTAATATTTTCCGAACCATGTAATAAGCATACATTGTTCGGTGATGTGTCTGGTGTTGGTATTGGGGTAGTGTTATATAGGGTGACGGGGTTGTATCATGGGATTTAGTACAGTTGAAAAACCATGAAGGAAATTACCTTACTCGTGATATTGAGTTGGCCACATTGGTTTATGCTTTAATGTGTTGGTGAAATTACTTTTTTAGAGAAATTCTTACCATATATAATGATTATAAAGGCCTTAACAAAATATTATCTTAGCATGATCTGAATATATTTATGTGAATATGGTTTGAGTACATTTAGTTCTTTGATTTTGAATAGTTTTATACACCAGGAGAGGGTAATAGTGTTGTAGATTCTTGAAGTAGGAATACTCAAAATTAGGTGTTTCAACAATGCAGCTCTAAGTGGATGGTGATGGAATTATTTACTGTGAAAAATATAGAAAAGCGGGATGGGATAGGAAAGGTTCCCCTTGCATCCATGGATTTTGATTTCTGTATTTTGAAATGGATTGTGGGAGAAATTATGAGGATTTTGAGATTTTGGATTTGAGGTAATTTCTTGAAGGTTGTGATCCACCTTTCTGTTTTATGGTAGAAGAAGATGAGATATTTCATGTTCATTTCATGTTATCATCCCTATGTGAATATTATAAGATTTGATGAATGAGTCTCATGAATCGAAGATGGGTGTACATCTTGGTTTGACCAAAATGTATAGTGTTCTTCATAGGCAGTATTGGTGTCTAGGGATGAATAAAGATGTTGAAGGTTTCATGGTTCAGTGCCTTACCTATCAACAAGTAAAGGTCGAGCATCCATGACTGAGTGGTTTGTTACATCCATTTCCCTTTATGTAATTTAAATGGGATGAAATAATGATGGATTTCATAGTGGGTATCCAAAAGATGTGTCAGAAGAGAAATGTGATAAGGGTACTTGTGGAAGGACTGACTAAGGTGGCCCATTTTTTCTTATTTGAGAAACATTTGATATTGATCATTTGGGTGAGTTGTACATTCAAGAGATAGTCTGGGTTCATGCAGTACATTCGACTATAGTTTTATATCTTGATTCAAATTTCACATTTTTCTTTGAGAAGTAATTTTAGAAAGCATTGGGTACCCTATTATTTTTTAATAAGAATATTCACCAACAAATGGATGGGAGATCTGAGTGTACTATTTGGATTTTGTTTGAAATGTTTTTTTACGTGCATCCTAGTTTTTGGTGGATCATGGGAGAAAAACTTGTATCAGGTTTATATGTTTTTACAATAATGATTTCAAGGTGGTGATTCAGATGGAACTGTATGAAATTATTTATGGTATACCATGTAGATCACCATTATGTTTGATGGATGTTTTGGGAACAAATATTTTTGGGACCGAGTCTCATGCATGATACAATGATGAAGGATAAAATAATTTAAAAACATATGGATATGGATAACAGAATCTATAAGTAATATGTATATTGGTTTCATTGACATCACGAGTTTATGGTGGGTGGTCATTTGTTTCCTTGGGTGTCTTTAAGGTTAGGTCAAATTCTGATTCAGAAGTAGGGTAAATTGGCACCCAAATATATGGGGTCTTCTACAATTGTTTGGGGGGAATAGATCTGTAGAATAAAAATTGGATACTACACAATGGTACACTAGCAGGAACATTGTTTTCCATGTTTCATAGCATCAACAATATCACCCTGAACCATCCCACATGATTGGTGTTGAGGATGTGGATCATCAGGCTGATACATCATTAGAGGATCAACTGGTACGTATTGTGAATCATAGTGAGAGAGTATTGTGGGGAAATAATGTGCCTTTAGTTCGTCTTTTGTGTAACTATGGTATCTTTCAGAAAGAAACATGGGAGAGAGGGATAGATATGCAGGATCAGTGGCCCAATCTCATTACTTCATAAGCTCATGGATGCTAAGAATTGTGGCTCGTGGACAAGCCATTATAATTTGGGGAGGTTGTAAGATGTTGAAATTCTTGGAGGTATGTCCTTGTTTAAATTATGGATTATATCACTTAAATTTGGTTAATGGAATTTTTATCTGGGGTACGATGAGGCTCGGGGGTGTCTTAGGGGCTCAAGACATTATATAAAAGAAAATCAGGTTATCTTATGCTTGTTGCATAGTTGGTACATAATTAAAGGGGAATTGTGTGCCCAATCAAATCTCTCCTGGAGGAGGGGTTCATGGTTTCATAAACCTTGCAAAGGGGGAGACCAAACCATGTGTCTTCGGACGTTGGAATTATACAAAATTAGCACAAGGTGTGTCAAACTATTTGGGATCCTCATTTAACAATGAGACTTCCTCCCCTATTTGATAGAGGCTGGTTCATGGCTAGAATACAGTTTGGAAAACCAGGTGGCCAAACAATAAACCCCATTAAAAGTGTTATTTTACCATTTTACCCCCTTGGGATTTTATGTTTTTAACCTGAATTTCATCCCCATTCTTCTCTCAATAGCCCTATTGATGAACCTATAAACTAAAATCATCCCAAGGATTGATCTCATTTGATTCTAATATGGTCAGAGTTATTTTTGGTGTTGATTGAATATTTTGGTATGTCCAGCACTTCTCTATGACCTCTTTTCTAGACTAGGGATTGTGGTTTATTTATTCATCTTCTGAATCCCCAAAACCCCCTTTTTCAATTGGATCATATGTTGTGGCGTTATATGTTTTTTGAATATGGATCTAAGGATATGGTTAAGTGAGTATTTGTCTACATATTCAAGGTAGGTGGTCTACAAGTTATATCCCATAGTCATTATGATGTATATATTTGTATGTTGTTGTTCTTTGGGTGTTTTCATGTTGTGAATTTGATGATCATATATGATTTAGAAATTTGGACAGCTATGTGATTGATTAAACTTGTTATAGTTCCCTTGGGGTGCATTGAGATTGACTAAACCCATTATAGGGCCACCCATGGGGTGTTCCATTATCCGAACCTAGAAAATTGTAATGTTAAGAATTGAATTGAATTGTAATGAAGTATATCCCTTGATAATTGTGTTGACATGTGTGTTGGGTTATGAAATGAAACATTGGTAGTTGTGTCTATTCGTTAACATTTATAAACGGGTTGTTTGGAACATTGTTTTTTTGGTTAAATGAATTGGGTTGAATGTGTTATATAATATATGTTTTGTAATGGAATCATGTATGTATGTTAAGGAATAAAAATAGGAATGTTTAAAAAAGATATAGAATAATGATGGTTTATGTATTTAATGAACTAAAACTATAGATGATGTGTTTAATGTAGGATTATGGTTTATTTCAAAGGATTTTATAGTGGATGGTTACTAAAGAATGTGCACATGGAATGGTGGTGTGTGGGATATTGGACTGTGGATCCTCCCATGGGCCAAGTTTAACTCAATCTCTAAACCCAGCCCCTATAATACATGGGTTAGGGAGTCAAACTATGGCTCTAGGTACAAAACTATTTCATTGGATGAGAGTACCTGGACTAAGGCTCTAAGGTAAGTGTATTGTCATAGGTTTTCAAATGGGTTCCTGAGTGATATTGGGTACTTTACTTATTCTCTTATGCAAAGTATTTGACAAGAATAAGAAATTTTACTATAAATGAATTTCTTAAACCATGGAAAAAATAATGAAATGGTTTAAGTGAGTAATGTTTATAAATTCCACCCATTTTTTATTTATTTGTTGTTTCTTTTAGTGCTTATATACACTATCTATTTAGATTGGGTATTTTTTAGACTATGTTTGTAGTGTCCAACTAAGTTATACTCACACCCTGCTTAGTGATCCATTTGAGACTCGAGTAGAATTCTTGGCTATAAGTAAGAAAAAAGGAAATGTCTGAATTCTAAGGAGTTTATTTCGTCTTGGGTAGTGTAAGGATGAGGATCCCAACAGGGATTCCAGACCTGTTTTGGGGATGTTGTTTTTTGTCTTTACATTGGGTTTTCTATCCCTTTTTAACTATTATCATGCCATGGAATATTTACTATATGGTTTTGGATGTACCTTGGTTGGAAAATGGTTGGTATGGAATCTTTTTGGTATATTGATCACTATTCCATTATATCATATGTTATCTATTGTGTCTTACTATGGTAAAGATGATATAGTCTCCCCAAGTGATTTATTGGACCCATGCTTCCAGTTGACAACCTATAAAATATAAGGAGGTGTTCATGTGGTCATATGGTGACCCAAGTTGGGGAACCAATTCAGTGTCTTTATAGTCTTGGATGTTATATAATGAATCTTGTTTAATAGGGAGGCATGGGTTGTCAATATGTGAAATTTAGAGATGTAAAATATTTAAGTTAAGTATTTTTAAAAGCTATGAGCCCATCATAAATGTATTTCATGTTATTGATTTTCCCCTTGACATTTCCAGTGAAGATAGATTTGGGTAGTTCTTGTTGGACTATGATACCAACATGACATTAGTTCCACCTAATAAAACATACTATTTTATTATTAGTCCCAAAGGTGATTACCTATGATAAATACTATTTGTTGTGTTTTGGTATAGATTACTTAACATGTGAATTACTGGTTAACAATTTTTATTCATTCTCTTCACATGATGAGTGATGTATGTTTGAGCTGAAACTATATAGGTATTATTTAAATTCTTTATTTTCACTCTCCCATAATGTTTTTTCTACACATTCTATCAAATATAATAATAATTCTTTTGATAATTTTGTTATGGTTTTTGAAAAAATGGCGGTGGTATTTTTCCAATTTCTAGTTTTTTTAAAACAATTGTTTTAAACTCATATATAACCTATTTTAATGGATTTTATAGAAATGTGATTTTTCAAATGGAAAATGGGAACAACATATATTTTTTATTTTCTATTATTTAAATTTTAATGAACACTTTTTATAATGTTAACATTGAATCTAGTATTCCTTTTTTATCTTATGAAGGGAATGATTCGGACTCTTGGTAGTATCCCACTGGACAATGGCTCATATATAACATAATCATGTTACTATGTATAGAGCCTCAATGTTTCATATAGGTTATAATGTTTTTGTGATTTGGGGATTGTTTTTACAACTTTTCGTGGGAATCAAAATATTTTTGATTCATTATGGTAATTAAGAATAAAATGGAGTAAGCTCTGTCGGTTGATTCGGATCATTGTGTGATATTCCAGGTTTGTTTTTTATTGATGCCCTTAACCTTAATTCCTTCATTTTGTATCATTTCTATATTTTAATTATTTCTAATAAATAATTTCATATTTAATGTAATTTATTTATTGATGTGTTCTATTTTTCATTGTTCTAATGTCTAGTTTGAATCATTATTATCGTAAAATTTCATACTATTGTCTTAGGAGTTTCCAATTTATTCTGACCTCATTTTAGGTTTTTGGATAAAATATTTTCATTGGTTTATTATTCTATATTTAGAAACTGGTCTCAATTGGATAAGTTTTGATACCCTTGATACCTTTCTCCATCATTTAGAGATCATGGATTAATCTAAAGCCTTTTAGATGAGTGGTTTAGGTGACACTTCATGTCAACATGGGATGATTAATTATGAAATGGAGTTAGATCTCTCTTTTAATTTTGGGGATAATGGTGGAAAGGATACAACATCATCATAGGTTAAGGTTTTTAGTTGGGGGATATGTCTAGACAACACTTTCATAGGAATAGCCTTAGGTTACCATGGTTGGCATGGAGTTTTATTTTCAATTTGGGTTTTATAGTCTATTATTCTTCAGATTCTCTTAACTACTTTTCTTCTAATATATGGTTTAGTGAGATCCAAAGATTAATTTTGAAAAATTCCAAATTTATGGGTTAAAATGTGAGGAAATATAATAGTTAATGGTTTGGTTGCATGTTATTTCATGTCATGTACAAATCGTGTGAATTAATTTTGGGTGAAAGCCTTTGACACATTCACAGTTACTATAAATTATATCAAACCTTATTGATAAACTATACACTGTGGTAAAATTTTGGAAACATTTTATTCTTTTATGATTTAATATTTGAATTTATATTTTTTTCTAATTTATTAATTATTTAATGGAATTTAATAATTATTGTTTATGGTTTTAAAGTGAAGGTTAATTCTTTAGTATTCGACATTTTTTCACAATGATATGTTATTTTGGGAGATGATTTGGTAAAATGGTTTAGAAAATAGTTGTTAATTGTTTGTATAAAATTAATATTTTTTGTTTAGTGGGTTTTCAAAGATTTAATTTAATTGGATATCATCTATCTTTGGGTTAGGGTAAATGTTTTTACAAAACCGCATACTGGTCAATGGTGAAATTTTGATGGACTTTTCTTATTTCAATGTATGCGATTGTAACCCTCCATGTTGTTATTTAAACTTGAAAGAATGTATTTTTTTATTTTTTAAATGGACTATTATTTATATATATTTTAATTTCAAGTAGCATATTACTTCAATGATGGTTACGAGTTGTGTATCATGGGATTTTTTAATCTTTTGAAATTAAAATATAAAGGGAATTTGTATACTTGGTATACTTCTTCAATGATTTGTTGTTATTTTATATTATAATTTGGGAAAATATAATAAAATATTTTGTTTTATGAAATTTAAAAATGTGACCCCAAGAAGTGAATCAAATTTATCGTAGGGGGTATTCTTCAATTAAAGGCTATGATGGTAGTCCATCTAAATCCTTAAATTTTTTCATCACGACTTCCAATATAGTAGGTAATCTTCATAGTGTTATCAGGCCATGTTCTTCTCAATTAGTGGATCATGTATGAGAATATCAATATTCTTATTCTTCAATATTTTTTACCAATCATGTATCTCAAGAGGAGATATATTTTGGGGTAAAAAGAAGAAATACTTGATTCTTTACAGACTCCTAATAACTTGAGAGTGAAGTCCAATTATTTTTATTCATTGGTATAGGTTTTTAATAGTGGATGAAAAATGTAATTACTCAATCACATGAAGGGATTTCTTGTTAGTGTTTTAAGATCCTATTAATCCAGTGAAATTTTCCAAATAAATATAAGGTGATTAATTTGTTAGATTTATAGAGTGTTCTTCATGGTGACCATATGATAAGGTAACACGTTGAATGATATTAAATTCTAATTGTTTTCTTCCTTGATCTGGTCATTGATGATTGAAATGATGATTAGTTTTTCTAAGGGAATTCTTCTAAATACCATATCTACAATTCTTCGGTGTGTTCAAAATATATTTATATGATGTCTTTAACTAAGTTCACAATTTTTATGTTATTTTAGCAGGGTAGCTAGTGTAATTTGATACTCTTAATCCATAGGGTATTGGTGACAGTTATCTGGCCTGGGAGAATATGTTTTTGGAGATGTCCACAAAGGGGTCATAATTTTGTAGAGCAAAATCCTAATCTTTTGTTACTAATTTGTTAATGATAAATTCATTAGCATGCTTCTAGAAGGTAAAATGTAGTTAATCTAGTCCCACATTTTTTACTACATTGAAGACCCAACAATAGTGTGTGCCCTCAATCAAAACAAACAATTCATTAAGTTTAATGGTCAACTGAAGTACAATTCTTCACCCCAACCCCAACATGGGTAATGATTTGTGGAGGTGTCTCAATTTGGTGAGTTAATTTTATTTTATATTAATGGGGTATCCTTTTTCATGAAATTTATGGGTTTTTTCATCACATTAAATGTAAAACCAAACCCTTTATAATGTAATGGATGAAAAACCAATTATTCAATTCATAATATATCCCATATGTTTTCTATATTTAAATTGTTTTAGGGGTATATATCACCCTACATGATTGTTATATACCTCTTCCACCCTTATTAAGAGAATTATAATTGGGGGGAGACCTATATTAATCATCCATATGAAATATCTATCATAGTAGAATGTTATTGACTTCTTATTTATCTAGGATGATTTGGAATTTTGATTTCTATATATTTTGTCCTCTTGATTTTGAGTTTTTTGATTAATTTGGATTGTCTAGTTTGGATAAATATTTGAAGAGTCCTTGGAAGATGAAACTAGAATCTAAGTGTTATTTTTATCTTAGAGAAAATAGGTTCTTTTACTGGACCATTATTTTAAGAATAGTACTTCTATATCATTGCATTTATATATTAATTGTCATTTATTGGGTAGAAAGAGGTAAGGTGTGGTTGATTTTAACACCCACTAGGTCAGTGCTATGGATTTAGTTGGATATTTTATTTTTCATTAATTTTTTCACATAGTGATTATGATTTAGGAGTTAGAATTTTGATACTTCTGAAAAATATACAGGGTAACATGGTTGGTGTATAGTTACAAGTAAATATGCACCCAAATATTTCTAGTGGGAGGAAGGTTTCCATTCAGGTTTCAAAACGTTTGTGTGCAGGTAAAACTAAGAGCACAATAATTATAGGAAATCATGTATAATCACATCGAGTTTATAAAATAGGTTACATTGTTATTGCATGTTTTTTATAAAGATATAGTCAAACCAACCATCATGATCGTGGATAGTAATTTTATTAATTGTTTGGTTCATTTAAATTGGGGAATCATCTTCTTCTATTACTCTTTCAAACATGACACCCTTGGGGCCTCTCATAGACAATTAATTTACCCTCCAAGATTACAATGTGATGTTATTTGTGATTCTATATTGATTTCTCCATAGAATATCAATTTAAGTGTCTCTTTCTCCTTATACTACCTGTTTCAATTGATTTTCCCAAATTTAATCCAACATATTCTATCTCTAGTCACCATATTTTCCATGTATGATATCTATGGTTTTCTAAAAGATAGTTTTTTAATATCTGTGGGTTGTTAATTACAAATTGTTACACATAATGGTAATAATAATTGATTGAAGAAAACTTCCCTTGATTAAGGTATTTATATCCATTTTTTATTTCTATCAATAGTTCTATGATTTCTTGGTACTTTTAGAATTATTTTCTTAACTATATAAATAAAAAGTATGTGATTTATGGTAGTTTTATCAATAATCTCTACTATTTTCCAATAAATTTATTTTCATGTAGGGGGGATTATGATTTGATTTTATATTCATTCATTATCTAAAGTTATTCCCTTTATATGTTCGATCAAATGCCAGTGTGGGTATATTTCAAAAGGAATGATTTGTATGTTGTGTTATGAACCCAAAATGAGTTGTAGAGTCTGTTCATACATGGTTTCATATGTTTTCCATGTTAAGAGAGGTCTATTTGTTTTATTGGTCGATTTTAATGGTTATATTACTATATTATTATTATGTTTTGATTTTTCATATATGTTTATTATATTTCCCTTTATTCTCAAGGTAAATTTGATATGATATTTTATGTGTAGGATTAGTACATTAAACATTGTAATGTTTTTCAATTTATGTAATATGATTTCAAAGGTTATGGGTAAACCCTTATTGATCCCCTTGATTATCTATTTTTTGTCATGTGTATTATGATATAGTTATATGATGGATTTATTATTTTGTACATGGAAGTTTATCTCTATTAAAAAATGGATTTTGTGTACATGACCACATTTGTGTGTTACATGATTTTATTTGTAATGCATATACATCCCATGAATCGATGTAAATTTACTGATTTTAGGATGATTAATTTGGCCTAACATTGTTATATAGTTCTATAGGGAAGCATTGGGTATTGTTATAAGAAATCAACAAACATATGTTGTGCAATATGAGTTATTATAATGGATGTTATCCCAAAAGTGATGTTTGTCTATCTTATGGTATGTACTGATAAGAAGTCTATTTTTGTAATATTCGATTGGTGTGTACAGGATCATAAAATGTATAGACAGATGGTTCCACATAGTCACATCTAGTACTATCTTTTCGGTCTATAAATTCATACCCCATGATGATTAATATATACTATAATTTTTTTCTTTCATGACTTCTTAATTACTTATTTTCCTAGTTTATTTATTCCCCGGATATGTTCAATTATTTATGTTTTAGTTCTTATTGTAATGAAATTGTATGCATTATATATTGTCACATTCCCTTAATGTTCCATCTATCAAGTTACTCCTTTACATAATCATTTTTTGTGGATTCTGTAACAATTTCATCAAAAAATAATCTATTTTTTCTAAAAAAATATAATTCATGTGAATCTAATTCCAAACTCGTCATTTACCAATTAGAATTTTACTATTTTAAAATCTGAATATATAAATAGAAAATAGGATATTTATATATTCTTTGTTTTACATCCAATAAATGTAAAAGAAAATTATTTAATACTCTTTATTTTAATAGTATCATTCTCGGTTTCTCATATGAATAGAAAGGAAACAATTAATTATGGTATGATACTGGTTATTAATTTACCCCAATATACATACATTTTTTTTGTATTCAACCTACATTATTTATGTAAGTGATAATGTTTTAAGCATAAATGTTTTGTGTTAATTACTTATAAAATAAGGAATGAATAATTAGGAGGCTAATACTTAATAATGAATTTCATTTTTTTGGATTTTTTAGGTGTTTCGTGTTATGAATTATGTTTATGTCATATTTTATTGATTCCTTGTTTAAAATTTCATATTATTTTTCCACGATGTGAAAATATATAGAGACATCATACCATGTTTACAGTGGATTCTATAGTTTATTTGATTGATCTAGAGCAAAAAATCATTCAAAATTGGTTATGTTTTGATGCCATAAAGCCTGTCACCATCATATGCTAATCAATAATAGGCCTCACACAATATGGAGAAGCATGCGATGTGATTGGTTAGGTCGATTCAGTTCGATTCATTACACTATCAAGATAAACTGTCATAATACATTAATATTTAGTTGAAATATTTACATAATATTTTCATTAAAGTAATCCTCAATTGGACTTCATATTTCCCATATGTGTGTATATTCATTCCTAAAATCATGAGGTTCTTTATTTAACCCATATGAGTAATTTTAAACATACATATATTTATATTATAATTACCATTATATATTTGTGGATATTGTTTGGTATAAAATTATCAATATTTATAATAATTGAAAAAATTCATCCTTACATTCATAGGTATACATTTAAACTTCCATTAGAAAAATATTTATTTTTAACATCTGAATGATTCCTTCATTAATACTATTTCAATTGTTTTATCAACATCAAATCCTTGAATATAAGAATACCATGGATTAGTCATCAATGTTTATTATTATTATTTTTATAAACTGAAATTTTATAAATGAAATATTGATGTTATGTTATTCCCATATGTTACCATGTTTTTTTCATTCTAATCTAACAAAAATAATTATTAATGGATTTCACAAAAGATTCATTCTTTATTTACTCTTTAATTTATTTTTGGTTCAAACTCTGAGAGTATAGGTGCACAGTCGACTATTTTAATTCCATATGTCTATGTTTGAGTTGATTTGTCTTCAAGAATGTTACTATAGTAAAATTTGCATCATCTTATTCACTATTAATTCAATGATTAAATAATTTAGTGAAAATATCATAATGTTATTTTATTTCATTAGCATAATTAAATTCATAGATCTTATAATTATAGAAAATCTATATAAATATTTTCTTATAATCAAAAATTTCTTCCTAGAAATAGTGTATATATTATTATTTCGACAATTTTGAGATATCCTTCATATAATTAATTTCAAATTTATTTTTTTCAAGTTTTTTGTATATTTATTTTAACTAATAATAAAACAGTTGCTTAGATATATTCATTTGTCCATTGTATCTCCTTGTTTTTCATCTATATTTTTGGTGGAACACATTCTCCAGAAAACATTGAAATTTTAAATTTTTTGATTCCCAATAAAACATATTTATTATCGAATATATTATGACTTAAGGATATAAAATTATTCATTTTGATTATAAAAGACCATTTATACTACATCATAACTCTAACATTTAAAGGTAATGCTCCAAATTTTAAATTCCAAAACCATGTTGTTTATAATAACATTTCTCCATTACCAAAAACTATTTTATTGAGTGGTCCTTACTAAGGAAACAACATTCATTATTATATGATTCTCTACTTTATTTTCCATTTCTCTTGATGAATGTTATTCTACATTACTTGTTCATAAGGTTATCATTTTCCAATTGGTATCATTCCCCACTCTTCATATGAATCTTTTGTACAGTTTAACCCTTTCCTTTAGGATTATATAGATATAGTTCATAGTAATAAATAATCAAGAAAAAATATTCTTTACCTCGTGTTCCTACTTGATTGATAGGAAAATATACATCAATATAGGCCAAATCAATCTGAAATGATGCTTGAATATACTATGGATGGTATGTATTTTTGAAAATTATTCCCCATAATCATTCATTGCATGTATTTTATAAATTATACTCCACATAAGGAATATAATATGAATTATTTTATATTAAAAAAATTCATACTCTTCTGATGAATATGGCTAAACAAAAAATGCCACAAACTATTTTCCTCCAATAACAAAATGGAAATATTTTCACCTTGTGTACAGACCAATAAAAATTATCATTTATTATAAATCATTAAATTATTGTGTTTCTATAATATCCCTTCACATTATTGTTTCCCATTTCAATGTTACATTCAATGCTTTGACAGGTATCTTTCTCACAAACTATAAACATTAAAGATGTTAGTGTTTATTAAGTCTTCCATATCAACGAATATTTTTTCACATTATTTAACATCTGAAGATCCATAATTTATAAATAAAACTATTATATTTTGTTGTCATTTAAAATTATTTGGATGATTTATATTCATAGTAATATGGGAAGAATAACCACTATTAAAATTCCATATGATATTGTTTTTATAGATTTTAATTCTATCTTAGGAAGTAGAAAATGCTCCATTGTCTAAAGATGCTTTTCTTTCCATGAAATACCATGAGGTTTAGTAACAATTTATTATCTATTATTGTTTTATTTAGTATTAGATATGTTTAAATAACTATAAAATCATTTTCCTAATAGAATTTTAGTTTTTATCATGTATCCTAAATTAAATAATTTCGATAGGGGTAACTTGTAATTATCATTTTACAATAATAAAAAGATTTATCTCCATAATAGGTAAATTAAAATGATATCCAAAAATAAATTTTTATTATAAAATGGTTGATGTGTTCAAATTCTCTTTTTCTAATATCAAATTACTTAATGTTTTAATAAAATTCAACTTTATAATTGTATTTCATTGGGTGCATTAAATTTCTAGAAAATGCAACTTCATCCATTGGAAATTATTATTGCTTACCTCACTAAATATATCTCCAGTAACTCCTAGATCATTGATAAATTATCAATGATGAAGACTATTATTGTAATATATGTTTCTTTTTTCTCACCATGCAAGATTTCATTGTTTTTTATTTTCAATCGTAATATAAAAGCCAATATTTACCCACGAAATTTGGCCTCAAAGAATTTAAAACGTCCTTGATACCTGATTTTCCTCAATATTCCCAGTAAATTTGATCAATTTATTAAAACCGTCTAAACATTCTCTTCAAACTTGATTCATTTTTTTATTTTAAATAAATCCATTATTAAAAAGAGATATAACTAACTCCCCAAATGAGTTAATATTCATATTTTTCTTACAATAGATATATTAAGATTAATAATGACCAATATTTTATCCTAAATAGATAGAAATTACCCTAGTAATTTTTTGATTCGGTTGATAATTATTATATTCTTGTAAAATGTTACCTATTTAATCAACTTCTTCTTTAATAACGTCATCATAACTCAACTATTCATTTATCAATCGTAAAATATTATTATTATTATTTATTTTGTAGCCAATATACTCATCACATTCTTCCAACTACAATTTGAGGTGACAAAATCCCACAAAATACTAATTTCCATAAACACAATTTTTTTGTCTCCATCATAGCACGCATAACAACATTAATTTTTAAGATAAACTTAATTTATATACCCAATGTTCATATTGCTACACCTTATTCACCATTTTTAATTAAAAACACCACTATGAAGTTTTTATTACTCATGCATTTATATAATTGTAGATCCTTCATGTGGTCAACTTCTATATTGTGTTTTGAATGATAAAAAACTATCCTTATATGAGATCGCTTCAAACACCAAGAAATAATGTTCCAACCATCCCGCTAATAAAATATAAAAATGGTAACTTACATTGATATCCTAATTTACCTCTCTAATTCCAATTAACAATATGTGATGAAAAACATTAGATTACATTTTCTACTTTATTTGTAGCCCCAACAAATATCAAGCTTCTATATGGAATCAATGTTAATTTCATTTCAATAATGTGCTGATGAATTTTGGGGTTTCAATAATATTTTATATGCAACCATATTTCTAAATAATTCATTAAAGAATAATCAGTGAAGATTAATTTCTTCATTTATAACACCTCTATGCTGAAAATAGGCGTATGTGTCTATATGAGTTCATTTATAATATCAACATCTATAATCTTATTACTATGTCCAAAAATTATTTTAATAACCATGATATAATTGTTAAATAAATCAACTTTCAATCATTGACATATTTATATTATCAATTTTATTATAATAAACATGAATTTTCACCAAATTAAAATAGATATCAAATGTATGAAATTTAACAACTAATGTGAAATTCATCGACATCAAGTATATTTTATTATGCAATTCACCAGACTATGGATTCTATGATATTGAATATTTTTTAAAATTTCATTATTTTGATCATTCATTGATAATTTTTTTATCACTAACATGTATTCCATGAACTACAACTTACATTCCATCAAAACTCAAAGACCATAAGTAAGATCTCATTCTATACATCTAAAAAAGATAACCTCATATATCCAATAATAATGAAACCTTTTTGTTCATATAATTACCAATACAAAAATGAATCACTAGAATAATTAGATATATTTATCATATGGATATTACACTATTTTTTATAACATGTGTTCTTGATATACACACTAATAGGGTGGTGAATTACATTCTATCAACATTCACCATCTCTAAAATTAAAATAGATATAATATTATCATTTAAAATGACACATGGTTTCTATTATCACAATAAAAAATTTCAATAATGAAATTTTGAACCTAATTGATTATAGATATACATATTTTACATGGTTCTCACACACATGGATATATCCAGTGCGAATTAATATATGATGATGTTGTATTAGTCTAGAAATTCCTTATATTAATGTTTAAAATTCTAGTTTAATTTTTTACTAATGAATTTTTTTTATTTTATAAATGTTTATTTCATGTTCTATATTGAAAGAACTTTATTAGTATTCTATTTAATGTATGAAGGATTCAAATGACCACATGGAGAAACTTGGAACTCGGTGAAATTTTCAAAATGAGTTGAATAAATGACACAAAAAAAAGATCAAACACATGCATATTTGATTGACCATGATAGATATATTTAAAACTCCTTATCTTACCATAATAGTAACTAAGAGACTACAAGTATAAGTAATGTGACTACATAGTTCATCCATTATGTCTACTAAATAATTAAGAATCCATGTAACTACATGCTGTATTCATGAAATTGAATGATTATGTCAGGAAAACATGTTAAATAGTTGGAATTTTGGAAAAGGGTTCAAGAAACAATATATACATTTAGATACCACAGTGTCTATTAATGTGACTTCACATTCTATAGTTTAAATGCATGACTTATCAAGGGTTTCAATCAATGTTTCATTCTAAGTGTTGGATTGATTATAGATTATCTAACATGGAACACTACACATATTGTGTATGAAGTAGGATAATATATTAAATATGTTTTTAACCACCTTATGCGAAGAATTAATGGCTAGTTCAAAACAATTTATTTCCTTAGGATTTCATGTTGATTTCAAGGTTTTATAACTATAATTTCCAATGGATCTTTTTAGTGGAAGATTTATTTTAAGGAAGAAAAAAATTAATTTATAAAGAGTTCGTAGATAAAAATGGACACGTGGACTATTTTAAACAAATTATGAAACTCTGTTTTCATTATTAATTCACCAACAGATCTTAGAAAAATTTACAATCATTTGTAGTTTATAATTGAATCGAAGGAAGGAATTGAAGAGAGAAGATAGTTCTGATGAACAATATAACTACTATCTAACTCTTGATCAAACTTTCATTTATCACTTAGTGTTCTATGTTACAATTGAATTACACTAGAATGTATTTTTATATCTGTTGGAGATCATACACCTATATTTCTTAGAGGAGTACTTGTGTATTCTTTCACTTATTCCCCTCATATTCTCACTTCCAAGATAACTATGGAAGAGGATATGTAATAGCCTAGATAACCTTGTGCATTGATTTAGCCTACACCTGAACTATGTTGTGTATCGAACTATTTATTTGAAAATATTTTCATGGAATTGGGTTACTATATTATGTCGAGGACTATGTCTTATCTTGATACTAAACCTCTTTTATATTTCTTTTGCTTGTTTTATGTTTTTCTTATTCAACTTTAAAAATATTTTTTCCATCATAATTTGAATAATTATTATTTTATAGACATCTTTACTAGTGATATATCTAATTTTTAATTTGACTTGAGTAATACTGAATGTTTTGGAATATATCATGTTATTTTAATTAATTTAATGATAAATATAAAATCTAGAGTAAACTGCATAATTTTTATAGTAACTTCGGTGAAGATACATTAGATGAGTGATAATTAAAAATTCACATCAAAGCTAATTTTGAAAATTTTAAATAAAATATAATTATAAGGATCAAGGAGAAATAATGGATGCCTTTAAAGAAACATGGAGTGCTTATATATATAGCGTTGGTGACTCAACTTATCCAATGGTAATTCCCATAAGAAATCAAATATATGATTTATGATAATGACATCCAATTTAAAACAAATCTATTAATATTACATTTATAAATGAAAATGTTGATGAATCTGAAAAGTCATTGAATTAGTTATTTGAATAATTTAATTTTATAATGGGTATATTTAATGAATTAAATGTAGAATATAAAATCCATGAGAAATAAAAAACATATTATGCTACTTTAAATTTAAATTTTTGTAATGGAAATGAATATAATATTGTACTCTTAAAAGAAAAAAATAAACTTACATTTTTAATTAACAACTAAATAAGGAACTTGATAAGATTACTCATGGAAGATAATTCTTGAACACGATGCTAGGTAAGACTACCACACCATGTTATAATAATTGAATTCGGTAATATACTTTCCAGAATAAAATGTATATGAATAAATTCATTCATTGTACATGTTTCTACAATTATGTAAACAATTTATATACATATGGACCAAATAAAGTGTTAATTTATAAATATATTAAATCTATTATTTATATAATTATTAAAAACATTAGATTACTAATGAATTATGTGATAACATTTCTGGGTCCAAGAGAATCTTGGAACCAATATCATTACTCATTGAATTTTTTAATGGAAAATTATTTAAGAGAACTAGTATGACCTTAGGATAATAGGGAAGAGGCTGTTTAAAAAATATGATTAAGGATATATCTTATATTAATAATATTTTAAAATTTAATAGGGGGAAATTCACTTATGGTGGAAATGATAAAGGAAATATTGAAAGTAATATAAAATTAAAAAAACTATTAATATGTTTTAATTTATAATATTTTTTTGGATAATTGTTAAAATTATAATTTACATAGTAATTCTCAACTATGTTCTAATATTGGTTTTATATATTTTAAAATAATTCCTATAAAGTTTATGATTAAAAAAATTCATTTGTACTTATTATTCTTATAAATGATAATCAATATTATATTATTGAATATATTTTATTTCCATAATATTTTCATTGATTAGTCATTCCATCGATAATCTTGAACGTGGAAAAATATTATATTCCACTAAAATATAATGAACATTAGAAATCATAATAATAATTATTTAGTCAGGGATCTTCTGTTGTTAAGATTTTTTAATAGTAAATTCTACATTCCTTGTTAAAAATGTAAGGAAAAAAGATTTATTTCATACCATTGAGATTGGTTCCAACCTCCCAACCATAAAATTTAGTTTACATGGACATTTTTTGATCATATAAATTTTATTTTTTAGCATGGAATAATTAATTTTATGTGATGTTTTATGGATTTTCCAAATTTAGATGGGCGTTTTTTATGTATTTTGAAATTGAATCCTGCTGAATTTTTTAAAAAATATTCAATATATTTAAAAACCATATTGTACTTACTATTAATAACATAATTAGTGGTAATGGTATTGGGTTTGAAAATTAATACTTTTAAATTGTATACACAGAACATGGATATATTGACATCTTTCTAACTACAAGAAATCCCCCGAAGAATTTAGGGGATAAAATAATGAATAAGAATCATTAGTATATTTCTTTTACCATGGATAATAAGTATGACTTTCATATATAATTTTTTACTAAGGTTTCCAATGAATATTAATATATTATAAATAAGGTTCTTATTTGATATCCATTAAAGAAGACAACCTGTGAATTGTGGAATGATATAAAAAATAAATTTAATTCAATTAATGTATTTGGATGTAAAGTATTTGTTCTTAATAAAAACTCATATCTAAAAATTTTTTCTCTCCAAAGTGGGATAAAGGTATTTCCCTAGGTTATTAAACCTATATTAAGTCCTATAGAATTATAAAAAATAAACTAATGTTATAGAATAATACGTACACATTTATTTTTATGAAATAGATGTACTTTTGGAAATGACATCTATAGAAACCCATGAGGATTATATTTCAAATTTTAATAAAGAAAATCTATTATTGCCTCTAGAAAAATTTGTCAATTCACATATCAAATAATCTTAAGAAAAATAATATTACCAACCAATTCACAAGGATGACATAGAATAACTAAATACATCCTTTAAGAAGGTCATTATAACCATTAGATAATATCCTGCGGATAATGTTTTTATAGATATATATAATGGAAACTCAAGTATAGATTATCTTAGAAATTTTGTTGAAACTAAAGCCTTCATGCCATAACATGAACCTAAAAATAGAGATTTTTTGGATGTTTATATTCATGAAGATGTAATTGATTATGATGAAAAAAATTTACCTAGAGATCTTATTGAAGCTATTATAATACTACTTTTTTATGAAACATTAATTAATTTAAAAAAATTTCCAATGTTTGTAAAGAGTAATGAATATACTATTGTAGATGTTTTTGTTGAAAAACCCTCATGGATTTCAAAATCATAGATTTTTTCTATTATGTTTTTGAACATTTTAAAGACATGTATTCTTTTAAACAAGATCCCAATTCTTGGTTTGATTGGTTCACCTTTTTATTTATATTGAATGGGTTTTCAAAAGGGCATAGTTTTTCCTTATCTAATTATAAATATAATTTGAAATGATGTACTAGTAGTTGACACCTATTTTGATGACATTTGTTTGGTTCATAAAAAATCATTATGTATAAAATTTAAAAAAATGTTGTTCAATAAATTTGAAATGAGATTAATTGAAATGTTAATGTTCTTCCTTGGTTTTCATTCTATTAAAAATAAAAAAGAAATTAATTGAAATCAATGTAAAAATATATATAATTTATAATAATTTTTTGGATAGTAAAAAATGATGTGACACTCCCATGAGTATATCATGTAAACTAGATTTTGATGAAATATAAAAACTAGTTGATCAAGACACTTATATATGTATAATTTGAAGTTTATATAACCATTATCCAACGTGATATTACGTACAATGTTTCTATATGTGGTCATTTTGAAGCTAATATTAGGGAATATCATTCAAATAAAGTTGAAATATTATTTAAATACCTCAAAATTAAAATTTTATTTTGAATTATTTTATTTTGGAGGATGTTATTTTGAGTTTAATAGTTATTCTAGAACTAATTTTTATGGTTTTAAGTTGGATATAAAATGATCCAATTGGATATGTAACTTTTTTTTAAAAGTTTTTATTATCTTGGGGTGCATTAAATATTTTTTTTTGTATTGTCCAATACTAATCCTGAATGTATAGCTATAAGAATTTTTTGTAAAAAAATTCTTTGAATGAAACACACATTTCTTGATTGTGGGTATCAGTTAAGACATGTTATTTTTACCTATGACAGCCCATGTTCTATTTATATTTCTAAGAATTTGGTGTCCCATTCTAGTAATAATCATATTTATATAAGTATTCATTTTTTAGTGATCATTTTCAAAAATAAAATATCACTTCTAAATTCATTAACATAGAACATCAACAGGCAAACATAATTACAAATCCTATAAATTGTGAGAGATTCAGTTATGACAAACATGTGTTATAGATCAATAACTATGTGTTTTTCATTTTATATTTAATTTTTTAAGCCATAATTTAATTTATTTAAGGTATTTATTTAATAAATATATTCAAATTTATATTGATAATTAAAATAAAATATAATGGTTCTATACATGTTTAACAAATGAATGATCTAAGTGTTTATATGATCGACTGAATTTTCCATACAAATTTTAGTATACATTATAACATGACATGTATTTCAAGATACAATATAAATTATTATTTTTCTTATGTATATTTTATACGGTTCCATACATTATTATATCTAGAGACATAATTTATTATAATAGCCTCAAATTAGAATCTAAATCCCTTTATTCCTCTCTTCCCTAAAAAAACATGATCTCGACCAAACCCAATACTTCAAAACCATTAGTCATTGTAAATATTATCAAAGATAAATCATTCTATTGTGGATGATACTCTAAAATCTTTGAGCACCTCTATAAGACCAAAACATAGTTAGTCCATCTTTGTTTGAGATAAGGGGAACTGATTTTTTATTCTAAACCACATAGAGAGGATAAATATCTTGAGACTTATCACATAATATTGGATCCTCCTACTTCTAAGGATGATGATGAAGATGAAAATAGGTTATAGTTCATGAATATTCTTGTATTTCTATTCATGATAATGAGAATACTAAGTACAAATTTTCAAAAAAGATGATTCTTTTTTATACCCTCTGACTCATTCTTCAATGAATCAAAAACTATCCATTCTCCATCCCCACTAACTAAATCTATTCCCTAAGCTGTCATTAAATTAAAGAGCATAATTAAGTTTTTGAATAATATTTTTGTTGTTTTAAAAGATATATGGATGTACTCTATATCGGATATTGATACTCATAATCATGTTGATAGAAGATCATAGGTTGGTTTTAAATATCAAATGTAACTTAAATACTTTATAAATTGATGTGGTATTTTTTCAGATAAAGTCAATATGTGCCTAGGATGAAAACTAATTCAACCAAATAAAGAAAGAAAATATTCTATGGAAGAAGTTTCCCAAAAATGTAAACTAATGAGAGTTATTTAATTCATATTCAAATGTCTTACCATTATGGTTTTCAGGGGATCATTACACATCTAATAATTTTTGTGTAACCTCAATACCCTTATAAAATTTATTAGATATGAAAGTGTGTGTTCATCGAGAAAAAAATTAGACAATTGCAGCTCTAGAGTGGATGGTAGTTGGGCAGTTCAACTCTTCATTATCACATCCCTCATTAGAAATATTTTTTCAAATGTTATTTCTCTATTTACATGGGTCAAGAGGTGTTTGATGGAGGTCATCATCCCCAAACCTCATGTTTGGGTACTAGTAAGCATAATGCATATCCTCCTTATTCTTGAAGCACTAATGTGTGGTAGGGGCATTCTATGTTTATTTCCTTTTATTTCCATCATTGGTCAACTTCATCACATTATTTCAACAATAAATTTCTTGATAACCTTCCCTTACACAATAAAATAATTTATTAGGACTATTAAGAATATTATCTCCATGATTAATTCCATAATTAGTGAATAAAAGATGGATCATATTGTTTCCTATATGATTTTTACATTTTACATTGAACTCCATATTACTATTCTTGTTAGAACCATGATATCGATATATATCTAGAACCTCCATTTCAACTTTGATTTCATAATGAATAATCTCTTCATTATTACTAATGGCTCCTATGGAAAATAACATTCTGATACAAAGATTTAATACAGTGAAGATTTGAACAACCTTAATTTCTTTTTGGATGATAATTCCAAAGGAGTACCTCTCACATATTGTAAAATTATCCTCATAGGTACTCACATATTCTTCATACATTTTCTTCAACTCAAGGAACTCTTTTTACTTCTACATATATAGAACATGATCAAAATACTTTTTAAATAATATGTTTTTGAACTCATCCTAATCCATGGATTAATCTTCATCCTTTTCCTCTTATTCATGATTAGAATCCACCAATGATCGGCTTTAACTTCTGAATGATAAATATCCTATATAAATTTTTCATGTTCCGAACACTAAATAAAATAAAATTGCTTTTCATTGGTATTTTTCTATTGTTTAGAAACAATATGATTGGAAGATGACATGAAAGAATGTGGATATTTCCCTATAGAGGACATAAAAAATGTTTTTCCTCATTTTCTCATTTGGATGTCCAACATGATACAAATATTGAAAAAAAATTATGATCATACCAGTGATAATTTTCATTCCATATCCCATTGCATTATATTTAAATAGAGGAAAATAATTTCACTATCCATTGTAATAACTATTGACATGGATCCTTTGGGTTCTAGACACTGTCCAAAACCAAAATTTATTGTGTAAGAAATAGTTATCATAGTAATTAACAACATAATCATGAAAAACACTTATAGGATGTCTAAATTATGAGACATTCTATAATATTTGACACCTTAGGTTTTATTTTTCTATTCCTCACCTACATATATTTAAATTCATCATGATGGTTGATTAAGGGTTTTTGAAAACCCAATGAGAATCCCTCGAGACTATTAAACTAGTTGTGAAAGAAGGCATGTTGTTATGCACTAGTTTTCGATCATGTATATCTCAACATGTCGTCTTCTGCATTGTTTCCCCTATCTAAATATCATCTAGAGACAAATCCACATGAAATGTCCAGACATGGATTTATTCCTTTGAAACCACCGAGTCTATCCTTTACCAAAATTATTGGACATTTCCAATACTTTTCCTCATCCATAAACATATACCCAGACATGTACTCAAGGTTCTCAACATGTTTTTATCATAATAATTTCCAGAGGTTAGCTAAAATATGTTTTTGAAACCATATGTAGTTACCCCTGTTTAATATAAATTACCATTACATCAATTTTGTCAAATACATAACACAATACCCAAATAGTTTTCCAAAGTCTATATTAGCTTAGTGCCTTAGGAAACTTGAAAACAAAAAAGTAGTATATATGTGAGATTCATTATGTACCACATGGTTCTCCATTACTATATCCCTTCTTATAAATATCATAAATAATACATAACTTCATAACCCATGGAAACAAAACATAAAAAGGGTTGATTTCATATTCTCAGTAAGGGTAAACAAGGGAGATATGAAAGAATATCAATGAGCACAGGGGAATGATAATGTTATCATAACAATAAAATTATATAACTTCCATATTAAATATCAAAAACATGAATCATGTAATAAATATTGGGATTTCATAGGACATGAATCATAATCAAATCAAGAGTATAAGACATGAAATCAAGAGCATTGGAATAAGACTTATAATTGGGGGAAGATAGAAAAACATGTGATATAATTCCATATAATCCAAATGTCATTTACAAAAACTTATCGGGGAACTTCATGGAGTATACACCTATAGGATGAGATTTCACACCATCCCCAGTTGTAGTCCTTTATTTATAAGGCATTCGTTATCCCCATCATCCTAGAGTGGATCTGGTTTTCCCATTATCCCATAGTATATCGAGTTTACCTATGTTCAATAGTGGATCAATCCGATCAACTATATTCCTATAATTATCCAAGAAGATATAAATATTTACCCAATTCATATTATAGAGATATAGTTCCCCCCGATTTCATAATGAAATTGTGCATACATGTTCCATAATATCATAAAAAATCATTTCTTAACCCTTGAAATCAAATGGATATTATAATCATGTCATCATATCGTAACCTATGGAAAATGAATATGTGTAATAATTATTTCATCAATGTATTTAAAATGAAAAGAAATTGTTTTCTAGGACTTATAAACCATGTAAGAAAATCGGATCACAAATATGTAACATGTGAAAGAGAAATGGGTTTCATAACAGCCATGTCATCAAAAAATAATCCATACATAGAGATAATATTAATGTATCATTTGGGCTATTTTCTATGATATTAATGAGTGACACAAATATATGTCATCTTAACTAGGAAATAATTTTGGAAGGTCATTTTAAAAATACATCATGAAAAAAAGTTCTTTCTTCCTTGAAAAATACTTTTTTAAAACATTAAAATTTTCAATTACATTTTTCATCAAAAGTAGATTGAATAATTATAAAAGAAGATTTGAAAACAAACACACATTTTTGAAATTATTTTTCCTTTAAAATGATATTAAAATATAACATTGAAAACGTTTTTTATTTTTTTTTAAACATGGTTTTTGAATAACGCAAATTTCCAATAGAAGATTGAAATGAGTCTGATTTTCATAAATACATTTTCCAAATTATATTTGCAAAAAAAATATAAAAAAGGTTAAAATATATTAATATATCATGAGTAAGTGGACAATACTAAGTTTCATGATTGATCTTGAATGATGAATCATAAGATTTCTTTCGTAAAATGATAATAAAAAATTGTCCCTATAGATAGTGAGATTGCTGCAATAAAATATTTTCACTTGATAACATTCAATCGTACTCCCCATGTATGAAAATGACATTAAATGAAGCTTAAAAAATCTTTAAAATAATTATATTCATGATATAATATTTCAAAGGTTATTTAATACGCCTTGAAGAAGAATATAGGTCCATCACATGGCATGTGTCTCAATGACAGAAAATTGAAGCAAAAATATTTTCCAGATTTGGAAAATTTTAAACCATAAAACCCCTTGAAATAGAGATAATAAAATGGGTATGTAAAAAACTTGTATTTTAACAATAATAATCATAAAATATATTCATGTTCAGTATATATACCACAAAAAAGATTGGTGAATAAGACATAAGTCACTCAAAAATAAAACTGAGACTGGAATTGCCCTTACCTTATGTCTTGACTCTGATCGTACTCATTCAAACTTCATATATATTAAATATTAGTTTAATATAAATCTACCACAGTACTATATTTTTATGTTTAAACCCTATATTAGTTTAATTATGACTATATTTCCTGTTTTTTAACAATTCAATGTCAGGGTTAGGTTTCAGGTAATAATAGTTTTGTTTTTATATGTTTTTTAATTTGTTATATTTTTAGTCCTCATACCTATATCATGATTTAAAAGTTTGTAAAATATCATATATATTTATTATATATGTCTTCATAATAATCTAGGGAATACTGGATTGGTTTAATGGAATACACCGTTCATGGAGACTGTATACCGTACATACGCATGGATGATGTTTCTGTTTTATTATCATATTTAAATAATGTATGTAAATGAAAAATATATGTGTATATATATATATATTAATTAAGGAATAATTACTATAACATATATGTCATATAAATTCACTAAAATCTTTCTTAATACCTTCCATGTAAATTGTGAATGAATCACATCGCTTTGAGGAGTCGGTAGTCCACACGTCCACAGACAATGTTATTGTATTTACAAAAAATGGAAAGCATGAAGTTAAGTTTTATGTAACAATTCCAAAAAGCAATACATATTAAATATAATACATATTATATAAAAATAATATTTCTATCATAATTTCCACTCGTGATAGGTTGTAAAAAACGAACAACATCGTATCATGAGTCACTAGTCCACCATAAATGGAAGAGTAAGTTTGTTACCCAGTAGATCAAAGTGTGTATAAGTGTAGGAATAAAAAATAAAATAAAACATCATAGAATATTTAGGATAATTAGGTTATCATATAACCATTTAATAGGAAGATATTAAGGGTGGATAATGAAAATAATACAAAAGTGATTGTCTGAGGATTTTACCTCTTATTTCGGTAGTTGCTATTGGTTTTTATGAAAGGGATTCTTGGTTGGTTTTTTACTAAATGTATGATTATATGTACCATTTAGGGATTTTTGGGATATATGGGAATATGTTTTCCATTAAAAAGGTCTTGTGAGGTGTGAATAAGTGGGACAATTTAGTGTCTTTTGATAGTAAAGGAGTTTCATTCTTGTAAATTTTAAAAAGGTGAATCCAACTAAGATTTTTAGCATGTAAAGTGTCTCAAATCAAGTTCCCAATAATATAAAATTCAGGATACGATATAAATATGGCCATACAATTAATTTTGGATATGTTTCATGGCCATTTGGGGCCTTAGGATAAAGGTTTATTCCCTCGTAATGAAAATTATTCTCATAATCTCTCTAGTTCATTTCTACAACATTCACTAATATTTTGGTCAAAAACTACATTGTACTTATGATAAATTATATATTATAATGATTTAAAATATGGAATATACTTTACCAAATTCCAATCAATTAAGTGGATGAAATTAATTTGAAGTTAATCTTTCAGGTGTGTTGTGACAGTGGGTTTTTAAGAAAAAATATTTAAATGATTAAAAAGATTATATATCCAATTTTAATGTGAAAAGGGTGAAAATGACCTAAATTGTTTTTATTGATGTAAAATTTAACTAATTATGCTCCAAAACCAAGCTAAAAATAATTTAACAATATAAATAACATAGATGAAAAATCATTTTTGAATTTAAAATTTGTTTTTTCAATAATCATCCAAAAATGATGTTTCACAAAAAAATCCAAAAATACACACTAAAATAATTTTGTCCATATGAATTCAAAAATTAATTTTATATTATTTAATAAAATTTCTAAATGCATCTATCAGTATTTTTTTTGTTGTTCATAGAATGACAAAACATTTTTTCATGTGAGAAAATAACATTTTCAAACATATAAATACATTACTAAATAAATTATATGTTTTATTTTCAATATGTATTATTTATATATAACCATTATAAATAATATTTAAAAGTATCTATTACTATTAATATTACTATGTTTAATGACTATGTTATATCTATCTAATTCAAATAATTATAATAGTAAAATGTGGTTTTATAGAAACTCAATGATGCATGTAATGAAAACCATGTTGGTGTAGAATGATGTGCAATATTAAATTTTTGTATTGTATAATGGTCATTCAATTATTTTCCATAAAAAAAATACATCAATTAAAATTAAAACATTTGTTTAAAAATCCCAATAACTTGGGGTGTTAAAGACATCATATAAATTATCCTCTTACATATATTTCCCTATTCCTATTTTTATAGAGCCTTTAAAATAGTTATCTGAGGTCCAATTCCCTAATCCCTTGGAGATTCATTTGAGTGAGTTGACTAATGTAGAGGTCAACTCCCTTAAAACATCTTTCAGGACTCTAATCATCTTTCCTTCTCTTATTGACCAAGTCTCGGAATATTTTCACATTCCTAGGGGGTACTTATATAAATATTCATAGTCATCTCCATTTTACCAGTCAATGTGGTAATAAAAATAAGGGGATCTCTAGATCTTAGATTTTGAAAACCCTTTATAATGGATAACGAATTTTTTGGGTACGCTTCAATTTATGTTTACCATCCTTGTTTAAGAGGGATTTAATTGTACCACCCTTCATGCCTGAGTGAAGGAGGTTATATCTGGGAGAGAGTTTAATAGGTCCCTTGAATTGAGGGTGGTATCCATGGTGCATTCCTCTTCAATAAATAAAATATGGGATGAGGTGATAAATGAAGCTTCCTAGTGTGTGCTGGACACGACAACTCTCCAGTACGTGGTAAGTGCTGGGAATGTTGGCATTGACTGTCTCCAGTCTGTAATTGGTTTTCTTTAACCAGATCTTTCCCAATTTTAACATGCACTTTAGATACTGCTGAAAACTATAGTGGAGAAATATAGACACCCTGACATGATGGAGAAGGCTAGTAATGATATTTTTTCTTTGGTGGAGGAGTTTTAGAAGGTTATGGAGTCTGAAACTGAAGAAGTTAATCTATTACAAAAAAACCCATTATATAGCTTGAAAAGAGATTTCTAGAGATTAATGAAACCTCTGATCACATGCTATTATAATCTTTTAAATTTTAAATATTCAACTTGGATATTATATTTATATTATAGACTGTAATATGTGGATATTCCTACTCGTTATGCAATTAATGAATGAATTTTCCGAAAAATATTAGTTGTTTTCCATTTTTGTTGCATTGATAATTTATATGAAATTTCATTGATTTAATGATTAATACATTTTCAATTATTCCCACAAATCATAAAATATCACATAAATCAGAATTCATGGATTTTAATATTTAAATTATAGTTGTATATTCTCGACGAATGCTCACAAATTCCCAGCAACATGATATTATTTATTAATATATCTACTCCAAAAATCATGAGAATACCTAATTAAATAAAGGATAATTTGTGTAGAATATATAATGGATGTAGAGTGATCTATCTTTTTCTATTGTATATTTCCTTTTCCGGCATAGCTTAATTTTTTCATAATGAAATATTGTAGGACTTAGAATAGTTGTATCTCTTATTTATATTCATTAATTCAATCATAAGAATCATATCAAGGAAGACATAGTGGCCATGGACACTGATTTATCTATGGATTCCCTCTTATGGGTTTTCAAACTAAATGGTTTTATGTCATTTCCTGGCCTTTCAAACATAATTGTTTATCTTCAATTGTTTAGGGTATTTCAGGTCAGACCTTTTAGCACTGGAATATTTTTTTATTTTTTTTCAGGAATTCTATTATTGTAGTTAAGGGTCCCTTACTTTAAACCTTTTGTTATTATTGCTTTGGATTTTTAAATTGTACTTCTATCAATGGTATTTTATGTCCCTTTTGCTTGGACTTTCTATTATTTTAGTTTAAGTTCAATTATCTCAGACCGTTTATCACATGTAGTTTAGAGCCTTTTAGCTCATACCTTTTATTGTTGTACTTTAGGTTCTTCTATCTTAGACCTTCTATTGTTATATATTAAGGTCTTTTATCTTAGAACATAATTCACTGGTAATAATCAATTTGTCATGTTGATTTCCTGATGTAGGTTAACATCATATGGTAAGGACATCTGCCATGAATTTTAATGTCATGCAGTATTGATGTAGATATTTTACATAGTTTATGGTCTTGCTACATGGAAAAGATTGATGAATATTTGATATGGGGTAGAGGTTCTGGGGATGAACCAAAAAACTTTATAATGATGATTTATTCAGTGGTTTTGTTGAGGTTCATGATGATAAAATATTCATTCCTATAATTGGGATATGACACTAGTTTCTAGGTAAAATACCTTATAGATCAGTAGAATTATCAAATTGTTTTTTATTCAATATTTTCCGAGGGCTGTAAAAGATTTATAGGGGTAATATCAGTTGAGGGTGAAATACTTTGGGAACCAATTCTTCCTGGATATTTGGAATTTGGGTGATCTAAGTCATTACCATGATGATTGATTTACTGAGTAGAGGATGTGAAAGTAGTATAAGGAATATCCCATAATACCCTAAGATGTATGATTCTTCTATATTGTTACTGTGACCCATAAGGATTGGGGTTCTATTCCTGTAAGTAGGGAATTTCTCTAGTTTGTAGATAATGTCCCCTATTTGTTTATATAATGGTAAAAAATTATTTCGCATCCTTTTCGAAGGTCCGTGCATGATTTGTTAAGAATCTATTTTTTAGATGATGAAGTTGGGAATATAGGAAAAGCAATCTAGGAATGGTTCTGGGACACTAGGGTAATTTTGATCTAAAATTTTGGAGTTTTACATTACTTGTCTGAGAAAGTGTATTAAACATGAGGAGTTAAGATCGAGGTTGAAGAATCCACTTGAATGGTCTAGTTATGGGGATTAAAAATCACGGACCAAATTTCCTTTGTTCTAATGATGTTGAGGTAAAATCAAGTCAAGAATGGCCCAAGACACACTGAGGTGATGAGTTCTCCCATAGTGACCAAAAGGCCCATAAGGATAGTGAATCCATTGTTCAAAGATACATAGTTGTTTTGTGACCATAGGCTCATATGCAGTAGCTATAGGCATCTATGCATAGCCAAACAGAGGGTCCCTTGATGTTGGGTATCCCATTCCAAGGGTCATGGAATTTTTCGTAGACCCAAGGTTCTCAATTCTTGTAGTGTGATTTATGGAAAATATACAATTAAATAAGGGTTCAAGAACCGTAATGGTTATATTCCTTCCTAGTGAACACGTTATCATAGTGAGGAAATTTGATAAACCATTACTCTAACATTTTCCTAGACCAGGGGGTCCAATGATCATAGATTTGAATTTTTATTAGCTAAAAATTAAGACATGTGACATTTATCCCCATTTATTTACACATTCATTTATGTCTAAGCTCGATAGATGGTGTTTTTAGTGATCAGAGACTTGACTTTTGATCATGCAACCCTTTTTTGGACTTAACCCTTGTAGGTTTGGGACATTTTTCTATCTATTTGAGGTGTAAATATTTTTACCATTAATGGACAGAGTATATAGTCATATAGCCTTTACCAAAGTGTATGAATTTTAATGTTGTAACGCCCACAGAACATATATGAGGGGAATGTTATTGTAGAGCATAATTTGGATACCTAGGGTAAGAAGTACACCAAAATCATTATGATAATGGCATGAAAATGATTCAAATCATGGTCTAGAGTTCCCAGGTCATGAGTAATGATGAGGTACAATCAGATCATGAATTTCATGTAACACATTAAGGTGATGAGTATTGAAATTGTGATGTCATGAATGATAAGGATAAAAAAATTCCTCTTAAAGAGCCATGATATCTATGGTTGGTAGGTTTTGAGCCCCTATGCATAGATAAACTGGTCAAACAGAAAGTCCTCTTTTCCTTTCTAGGGTCCAAAAAAGGTTTGTGGTAACTTGAGTCACTCAGTACATGAGTTTTGATTTATGGGATTAGGGGGTTAAAAGATATTTGAAACACACCATACACTGGTTGATCTGGGCTAGGATCTTGTGATCCTTTGATAAGGGATGATACTGGATGATAGACTTCATATGTTAACATTATGTAGTTGGGAAATATATTTCGTTCATTTTTAATATAATGTGTCAAGGAAATTTTCTTCATAGTTTAACATCATGTTGTAAGGAATTTTACTGTATTTTTCCAGCCAATATGCTATTAGGGGTGAATTTTTATCATTTCATATTATATGGCTAAACCCAATATTAGATATTTGGGTGTTTCTACATATCCTGTGATATAATGACTCAACCCATATGTATTTATTTAACAGTAGATCCCAAAATAGGCATAACACGTTCATATGTATGAGGGATAATTTTTTATAATAGATGTAGACAGGAATCAGAGATTTAGGCATCATTATTTATCATGGGAGGGGAGGAATTAATCCGGACATAGTTCTTGAATGAAAAATTCTCTAGGTCCGTCTGAACTATATGAAAATGGGGGAATTATTATTATTGATCGGTTTAGTTAGACCCATGATCTGTGGTCCATGAATCACTATGTATTTCAATATGATTGGATTCAAACAACAAGTAGTTATTAATAAAACATGTCGTTTAATGTCATATGGTAACAAATCAGGCTCCCCGACATGAAAATAAAATATTTTGGCTTGACTCAAGATCCAAGATTATGGTTTCACATTGTATCATGCTATATCAATAATCAATCCATACAATGTTCTTTAATGAACACATCCTATGTAAGTCAAACCCGTACATTATGAGGGGGAATATTTATGTTTATTTTTTGTGGTTGGGCCCATGATTATTGATTTTGGAATCAGTACATATCCTACGACAATAACTATCAAGACACACATTATTCATTAATAGATTTGTGGTTGGACACCAACAACAAGGGTAACGCTTCTATCCGGTGAGTTCTATAGTAATGTTAAGTTTTGTGTCCTGAAAGGGACATCAACCATGTAATTTAAAATCATGTAGTGATGAATCATGGGGTTCCATTTAATGTTTATCATTTTAGACCCTGATATCCAAAACATGGGATGATATATCTCAATTAGGTCAAGAATCAATTACCATCATTCCTAATCCCACATGATCCATTCTTGATGAGTTAAAAAAGAAATGATAAGGGTTATCTCACCAAATAAAGTCATTTATAAAAGGCCAAGGGAATATTGTATCCTGCATTAGATAGGTCAGGATATAGAATCTAATTATTCCAACATAATCTATTATAATGAGAATAATTTTTCGCATAGTTCTATAAACTCATTGAGTTTAGTGTTGTATGAAAGAACATCATCCATGTAGTTCAATGTCAAGTAATAAAGTTGTAGATGACTCGACATGAAAGAAGAGTAAATTTATACCAATTCCTAGGAATGGAGTAATGGGCATCACTATGTACATTTTTATTAAATCAATCAAGCCACCAATAGTTCTTGGGAACTATGCAGTTTATTTTTCATGTGGTAAGGACATCACCCATGCAGTTTTAATGTCTTTGCAGTAATGACATGGGTCACTGTATTTGGATGAAGAGTAATACTATAGATGGGAACATGAATAGTGGTTTGGGAATCTCTATTTATTATATGTCGGTAGGAATAAATGCACACATATTTTGGGATGAATATATTCCCTATATGGATCTAACTTTCACATAGGGATAGAGGCATTTCATCTTCTTTTCACATAAATCTACATCATGTGAATTAAATCACCAGTGAGATGACGATTCTTGTGAAATTTAGAACGGTGTGGGAATGAAATATTATATAAACTTTAATTCCATTTTTTATGGACACATTTTCACTATTTAATTCCATGCTTCTTATATGAGATACATTGTGGAATTTAACATCTTGGTGTTGGGACCTATTCTATACAATTTAACATCATGTGGTTAGGATTAAAGTCATTGTGTAGTTTAATTTATTTCTACCAGGAAGAGAGATATATATCTTTTCATAATGTGGTAAGGCTGAATAGTGATGTGTAGTTAACATCTTGCTTCCAATATAATCTTTTTATAGATTAATTTCATGCTGTTAGAATGATCTATGTATAGTTTAATGTTGTGTTGTTAGGAAAAATGATGATTTTCAGTTAATGTCTTGCTTCTAGGAAGATCTTTGTGTAGTTTAGAGTCATGTGTTTAGGATGATCTCTTTATAATTTGATGTCATGTTGTCTAGATGATTGACATTTTTCAGTTAACTTACTTCTTTCAGGATGAGCATCATAAAATTTAACATCATTTGGTCAGGATAGGATCTATGAAATGTAATATCACATTGTTAAGATGAATGATGTATTATGATTGTCATGTTTCTTCCATGATGTGTTTTGTATAGATTAACATCATGTGTCATGTTTTACTAATTCTCAATGTCAATTATGCAATGTATTTCTTATGAAATTGTTCATTGGTAGGGTGTGTGACACCCTCCCCATCCATTATGTCCATCGAGTATGCTCTATTGGGATATGCATTTTGTATGACATAAGGACCATCCCATTTGGGTTCTAGAATTAGAGGTTTCATTCCGGGTATCATTGGGGTTCTAAGAACAAATACTATATCAACTTGAAAGAACTAATGGAGTCATACCTTCTTATTGAATGCTCGTTAAATTTTATTTTGATGTACGTATAGGCTATGTAATGTACAACCCTATTCTCATCTAGCCTCTCTAACTCATAAAGCATCTTTTCTGATTTATAGTCATCTTAGGGTTTTTTGATAATTTCTATTTATAGTGAGGGAATCTAGACATATATTAGAAACACTACCTCCTTTTTTCACCAAATAATAAAATGTTTCTTATGTTGTAGTACGTGTGCTAGAATGGTAGGCCCACAAAGCATGGAGAATCTTGTCTAGTCAAAGCTTCTAATCCGTATTCACAATCTTATGGAGTATATTTCACGGTGTATTATAAAATACATATATTTTATAATTTTCTTCTATATGATAGTGGGATAAGTGATTGGGCTTAATGTTGTACTCTTGGTACAATTTATTCAACTCTGTAGAACAGAAATTTGTGTTGTTTTATATTAGTATTGAGGGACATTACATCTAGTGATGATATGGAATTTTATGATGTTCATTTTTTATTCATCCCAACTTTGTTTAGTGGTATTACCTCATAAAATTTTGAAAAATGTTGAAAACAGTAAGTATGTACTTGGACATATTATATATTGGTCAGATTTATTTCTCTACAAAATCAATACCCTATTAGAAAAATGGCTCAGAATATTTGGTTGATTATAGAAAATAGGGTGTTTTTTGGAAAAACATTCATTAACAAGGAATGCATAACATTTCCTAGTGACTTCTAGATAGTCTTGTATCATGGTTTTCAAATAGTAACCCAGCCCCATGATTTGGTGGGAGGGACTGATCCCAAATAGATAAGCACCACCAAAGCTGATGTAGACTTTTTCCATGATTGGTAGAATCATTATTTCTTCCATTAATCGAAGGAGGTTCATGTAAAATCATATTTCCTAGATTTATTATTAATAATTTATACCATCTCTAGGGGTAATGTACATTGATTGGTGTCACATTTGTTCCATTCCTTCTCGATCTATCAAGAATATCACAATTTAGAGATAATCAATTATAGGATACATACATCTAGGGTTGATGTTGGTTCATCACACTATGGGGTTGTGTTGACCTGATTTATTTCTTTAATGTTACTAGTGGACATCAATGTGACCATCTTTCTATGTGTGATATGGAATATTTCTTCAACCTAATCACGTTTGACCAAGACAGAGGGTGCATTAGCCAATGCTTTGGCACTATGATTCCATGAGTGGGGAACATGAAGAAATTTGGGATCAACATGGAAATTTTCTATTACACCCATAACATATCTAGTGAGAGGGACCAATTCTTCCTTTTAATTATCTATTAACCATTGACCATCATTGTCTCTAGTCCTGAACAACTTTGATGTTCATGTAGGCTATTTTTAGGTGTAGGGATAATTCTAAACCATCAATGAGGGAAAGATATTCATCCTCATTATTTATGAATCCTTTGGATATTGATAAATAGAGGAAAATATTCTTTTTATGGATAAAAAATACAATCCCTCTGCCATCCTGGGTATGATTTGGATTTTTTTGATCCTTTTTTCAAGAGGAATTTAGGATGTTCCAATGAAATATATCTCCCATGTATGGGGAGTTTGATAGGAATAAAAAACTTCCTAATTTATAGTTAGGGTGTCCACTGGTGTAATTTATGGTAATGGATGTTCTGTGATCAAATATACTAGGTCTTTCCCTTGCATTAACTGATGTGATACAAACTGGATATCATACTATTACAGAATGACCACCAATCATGCCATGATCCTAGTCAATATGGGATGAACAAGGATGTAATTGACTATATCAATATGATGGATCTAGTGGACATCAGGGTGTTTTATGTATTACCTTAGGTTATGTACTAAAAATATTATTGTGAGATAGTTCTTCTCAACATCCGTGTATTGGTTCATAGTACCAATTATTTTCCGGTTAAGGTAGTAAATTATTTTCACATTCCCATCATTGTTATTCTTTGCAAGGAGAGCTTCATGAGATCATTCAATGGATTACTCATATAATATTATTATATTTATTTATATTGGTGGTATCTAGATAGCGGTATATAATATACTACATTATACTCTCAGAGGATTATTGGTAGTAATTAACCCATTGATAGGTGGTTCCCTTCTTCATTTGTCTGTGAAGCGCATGGATTTTCCATTAATGTTTTCCTAGAAATGAAAAATATAGGAAATTTTACCCTAGAGTACCCTATATTATTTCAGATTTATATAAGGTGAAAATTTTAAAATAGAATAATTCTTTTCTGGTTTATCCTTGATTCATTGTAATTTTACCATAAATAGAATAAACTTCTCCAATGATACATTGAATACTCATTCTATTAGATTTATCTTTAGACTACATTGTCGTAGCATGTCCATGAATATTTGAAAATCTATGAATTGATCACATAATTGATTGATATGAACACCAGTTCATCATCCTAAATATCTTCTAATAAACCCAAGAAGGTTTTAAAGATGTTTTGTGTGGTGTGTTGGTATATAGCGATATCATTCATAAATACAAATGGCATAACCTGATGGGAAAAACCCCTAGGGGTATCAAAATATAGTGCCTTACTCGTCTTCAAGGGCCATATTTATTTGATTATCACTTAAATATCCATCCATCAAGTGGAGGGCTAGTAATCTAGCAGTTTTATCAATAAATAGATATGTTTTTGCTAACGAGAAATGAATTTTTGGGCAGCGTTGATTAATGTATTTAAAAATTTTGCAAACACTAATTTGTCCCTTATTTTTCTTTATAGGGATGTTGTTAGAGATCCATCTTGGAAAATTTAAATCTTAGAAAAAGTTATATTTGATCCATTTTTAAAATTCTACCTCTATGTTTGTAGAATTAGAGGGGTGCATCATTCTAGCTTCTAACTTCAAACCTCGATGTTCACCATGTAAGATGAGAAGGTTCATGGACACATCTGAATTTAGTCAATAATTTATGTATGATTATAAAAAAAGATCGATGTTTATTTACAAATATAATGTACATCTCTTTACCCTCCTGAGGAATGAAGGAAGTAATCAGTGTAGGATGGGGTCTTATTCTATTCGCAGATTTACCTACCCAAGCATATCACTATTGGTGAAGATGCCTTCCTCGAATGTAGGAGGCGTGTTTCCGATATCATTCCCTTCTTCTTCCTATTTTGATTATGGGGTCTAATATTTATAAAAAGTCAAGAATATGATGGAATAATTTTCACCATCAGGGTGGGAGAATCCCTGATAAAGGACATTATCATCCATAACTTATAGTGTCATTATAGATAGATTTTGGAGCTACTTGAATTTTAAACTACCACTAGGATAGATGGATCCTGGAAATTAGGGATTGAGTCTAATACCTCAACTAGATTGTTGGGTAACAAATAATCTCTAATAATCATATTACATCAAATTATAGGGGTGGTCCCCATGCCATTCAGTGCATAAATATTAGTATTTTAATCCACAAATGGTTGTTTTACTTCCATTTTATAGAACCCTTCTTCCACATATGTGGCTTGACAAGGCTCGAAGGGTCATTTTTACCATGTATTATGCTGACCATTCCATAAATAGTGTATTTCAAACACATATGGAATATCGAAGGTCCCACCACATTGATGTGAAGAAATTTTATTCTGATTATGATACTATATGTAGTTTCTCTCTATATAACCATAAACAAAGTGTAAGATGTGATATCCCAAAAATTGATAATTGAGCTTGATCTTACTAAGAGTTATTTACAAAACATATCATACACTTGACTGGTCATATTTTTGGGAGATAATTTTATTTTTCTATATCATATAAATTGAAGGGTTTGAATCTGTATGAGGCTAATCCCAAAACCATTGTCTGTATGAGTCCTTTAGACATCAACATTATCGAGTCACCATGAAACATATAGTTGACTGATATTTCCCTATATGACCTTTTATTTATCCTTCTCTATGAATGATATGGGGAAAATGAATTATTATGGTATATTATCCACTCGATATACCTCGTTTTTAGTTACTATTTTCTCCAAATGCTATTGGATTTGGAGGGATTCAATGAATTCCTATCAAGGTTATTTTGAAAGATGGAGTGTTTCTAGGATTGAGATCTTGGAAGGGACAACCAAAAACTATTTTAGAATGTCGTATAATTGTTCTAGAGGTCATTTATTTCCTTTGTGTGGTTGGTCCTTATTTTTTATCTTAGGAGATAATGAATTTGTGGTAGATAGGCCTGGTGGTTGTGCAAATATCCAGTGAGTATGTACTCCCAGTGGAGCAGGTCGTTCTGGACTTCCCAATTTCCTTGGATAATCAGATAATCACACCCCCTCTAAGAGGTCATGTATGATGACTGGTGATATATGATAGATGGAAGGTTCAATAACACCATCATATATCTATTTGTCTTGTTGTAGTTCATCCCCACGGGTCTCATATGTATATATATACTCTTTGGAAATGTGATCAAAATATTAAATCGTACCACACCCATGTTGTCGACTGTATCCTATGTTCTTATACATTCGACCTTCATTTCAAATGCCAATTAAAATAAACTCTTAATTAGCGGTATGTTCATCGTTTTTGATGAGGTATTACTAGTGTATTGAGTTAACTAAATAAAATATGTTATCTTCTTCTGATGAGGGTTTCGTTTGGTGGGGTGGTGCATGTGACTTGGATGTTTGAGGGAAGAAATCTATGAGAGTGAGAGATTTCATTAGAGATAAAAAAACACTTCATATTCTGTCTCTTTCTATGATTCTTGATTCCATCCACCTTTAAGAGGCCTTTTTTATGTCACCTCTTTAGGTGGTGAGACTATTATGGGTTTACAAAGTCGTTCTCTCAAGGTGGCATGATCTTGGTCAATTATCTTTTGTGTCATACATTTTTTTGATCTTCTTCCAACTCCGGGTCAGAAATTGCTAACAATAACCTTATTTTTGTGATTGGTAAATGGTTATGTTGGTCACCTGCACTGTGGAGTTATCCAAAACTATCTTTCTAAAATTGGCCATTCTTTGGTGGACGTCATTTAATAAAAATAAATCTTGAATTTTATGACTCGGCCTTATGTGAAAAGGCAGTATTCAGGATGATCACGGAGGATGACCTCATTGGGTTTACTAGGTTTTTTCATATTGATAAGGTAATTTTCTATAGATGTAATGAAATAACTATGGGATTTCTCATTTTGGAAGGAGTATGCCTTTTTCTTACCTCCCTCAAATCTTGTGCATCCATGATGTATTTATATTTCTAGCTAAGGGAGATTTTTTTTACCAATCAGTAAAAGGAATTTGGTGGTTCAGGACCTTCTTAGGATATTTAATGGGAACCAATTCTATTTTTATTGTAAAATAAGGTTTTTTAGCTTTGCTGAGCCTTTCTATAGGTGATAAGTGAATGTTTAACACTTACATTCGGTCCACTGAATGGAATCATCAAGATGTTCTTCTTTTTCTAAAAGATCACTAAATCATCCTGTATATTTAATTGATTTTAGAGGTATCAATAACCCATCCTATATATTTTCATCACACATCTCCATCCATTTGTCCTACGATAGATGGATGCTATGTAAAATAGGTTATACTTTTCCATCCGAATATGAAGATGAAAAACATATCATCATTATGTTTATTGTAGTTTTTCAGGATGGCAATTGTTTTTTCCTCTTTATTAATATAAAATGTTAATGTAATTGATGAAAAAGGACTTCCAACATTGAAAATAGTGTTTCTATAATACTTTTGTTCTGAAAGAAGGTTGTCACTATCATATTCTTTAGAAATAACCTTATCTTAGTCGACCCTGTTAATATGAAGGCCCCCTCATAATATTGTATCAGGACACAGAGTTTGTGAGATGTTGTCCTTGAACTATTTTCCCTTAACGTTGTATAATGTACAATTATAGAAAGTAGGTGCTATAAAAGGTCCCTCTACCCATTTTGGGACATGATTTTTCTCAAGATTCATAGGTACACATCTCCCTTCTTTATCTTCCATTAATTTAGCTAGGGACTTGATCAAGTTGATCAATTATCGAGGTAATGATTTTTGATATGCCCCCTTTCTATAGGGATTAGGATGTTTTTTATGATGTGGACTAATTTTTTTTGCCTCCCATGGATTCTCGATCCTTAGAAAAACTGAATTTTCACGATAGAGGGGGATATGCTGTAAAAAAAATGGAGGGATGTCTAGATATTTGTCAACATCTATCATTATGTAGATTATATTCCTATAACAAGATAAATTAGGGCACATCGATGATACTATTATATATAGAACGTCTATTTCCAGTAGTATGTGAGGAGGAATATTTAACTCATACTAAAGACACTACAGTGTGGGAATATTTCCCTTGAGTAGCTCCTCATTGACTTGTATGAGAATTTTTATCTCATTCTCACATTGTGACAAGTTCAAGTCCAAGGAAGTATTTTTGGTCCTCATGGGTTGTGTTTGGGACTTAGTAAAAATTTTCCCATTATCTTTGATAGTGTTCCTCAATAGAGGTATAAAATCAATATTTGAATGTTCTTGGTCTTAGTGGCTCCTCTGGTTCCAGGTAAGGCAGCCTCATTGGGTTCACCAAGATCCTCCTCTAAGGGTATTTTATCTCTATTTCGTTCTACTATATATGTGTCTTGATCCAAATTATCAGTTTTTATATAATGATGAAATTCACATAGTGGTATCAGGAAATGGTATATATCCTATGACTCTCAATGCAATATGATATTTTGCACATCCTTTTTTAGGTTCATTTCATGAACCCTTGTTCATATTAGTCAATTTAGGCATGTGAACCCAACAAGGATTGAATTCCTTTAGCGTATGTTCTTCCCATCTTAGTTAGGGAATAGTGACCTTGAGGGGGTTTCTTGACTTTTTTTTAAGGGGCCCCGAATAGAACGGGTTCATCTTGTGGTGGGTGGAAGGTATGGTATACTGAACATAGATATTTAAATCCCAACCTAGAGAAGATTATTTCCCTCTCTAGTGATACAGATGATGATGAACATTCCCCCAACTCTGTGGATGGGGTCTATCCAAGGCCACAATTCACATTGGATTACCATATTGTTGAGGATTTAATATTTCCAGTTGAGGACTTGAAGATTACCTATCCGTTGGAAAATGTAATTGAAATAAATATTTTTGATATTATCATCATTTCTAATAAAATCAATGAATTATTTAAACTCTATTTTATTTATGGCTTCGTGGTTGTTAAAAATTTCATCACCATGTTCTCTATCACTCTCTATCCATATTTAGGTGATAGTTTTCCCTTTTATGCCCATGTTTTCACTACCCATCAATGTTATCCTACACGGATACCATGTTATGTCTTATTTAAGTTGTAAATTTCACATCCCATTCTATCATTTGAAGAGGAATATTTATTATCCCATCTTATGATGTTGGTTCCAAAAAAGGGATTTTCAAATGTTAAAACTTTATTTACAATGAACAAGATTAAATTGGGTGGAAACAATTTATTTAAGGCTGTTTAAATTGACACACAATTCTTTTCTAAAACATTTTCTAATAACTTTGATTTTTTTATATTTTTAATAAATGAAACATAAACTTTATCAAACCTTACATTAAACACTAAATTTATCTTTTTTTACATGATAAAATGAGTGCAGCTTTTGTTACTCACAACACCGAGTTTAAACAAAACATGAGATACTATTAAAATATTATTATTTGATATAGTAGTTGTTACATAGCTTTGAGAATGGTTGGTATAGATAGGATTTACTAAATTTTAAAAATATATAGTTTAAACATGTATATAAAAAGAATTCTGTAGTGACCAATTAATTAAAAATGAAAATAATAACTATTTTAAAATAAATGTAGCATTTTTTTGAAAAACTATATTTATATACAAAAATGTGTTTTATATAGATAAATTAAATAAAAAATATGTGTTAACTTGTTCAATTAAATATATATGTTATATATTCAATCGAACATTTGACATTTATCTTATGTATTTTCTAGACAATAGAGAAGAATAAAAAACAATTTAGCAGTTAAAAATTTGTTGTTCTAAAAAGTAGTTTTATGGACATTAGTGCACCGATTTTAAAATTAATTTATCAAAATTATAAAAAATTGAAAAAATAAACATGATTTTTGAAATATATATGTCAATTTTATCTTAGGGATAATTGTTTTGACTTTTCTGAGTATATAAATATTTTTGACAATAGATTGTTTTATGAATTTTTATTTCGTTTCAAGATTTTAAAAAATGCCAAATTTTATATAAGATGGTGTTAAAAGTAAAATTAGGTCAATTATATATATATATATATAATAATAATTTAGGTCACTATAATTAATTTCAAATTTAATTTTTATATTAAAACTTATTATAATTTTGAACACATTTTATATAGAATACTGTGGTTCATTATGTGAGTTGGAATAAATTTAAATTACATTTTTCCACTTCTATGAATGGATATTTTTTAAAAGGTATTTATATTTTATATATTCATAATTTATATTATATATTAATAGAAACTTAATTTTTTTAGAATAATGAATATTAAAATGAGTAGAAAGTGTTTACCGTAATTAATGTAATAATTTGTGTACAAGGGGTTAAGAGAACATGATAATGGTTACGAATGACACCAAATTTTTTAAAACACCCATTTTCAGGATATATTTCAACCTTAGATATTTAATTATAGAGAATGTTTTGTTATGGTGCCTTGTTTCATATGACAAACATCGGTAGACCTTATTCATTTCCAAAATTATAAGTGTTCCACTCGCCTATATTATAATGTCCACCCATTTCCCTATCTTCGTAAAAAATAAAAAACCATTTGGTTTGGAAAATACCTTAAAAAATTAATTACTTAATTCCCTACTCTAATTTAGGAAGCCTTAGTTTGGTCATAAATCTGACCTAAGAAGCCTTTTGGTGAAATCCAAACTAAGTTATCTGAGGAGAGATTTATTTTCTTTATTCCTCAAAAAATATGAATTTATTATTAAAAATTAGGATATAATAACCTCATTATATTCATATAATTATAATTTTTATGTTAATATAATTACCTATATATGTATCATCTTCTATAAAATTGGATACAAAGTCATGGTTCTTGTGTACGATAGACTATCATCTAGTGAAATGGTGTTATTCATTTTCAATCATCTCCTCTCACGACTGGTTATAATGCTATATTTAATTGTTATATTTGATATTTAATATTTTATTATGCTATTATAATTATAATTCCATGTATAAATACATACCTCCAAACCCTTTTGGAAAATTATAATGTTGTTCGTGTGTATGGTGGACTACCGCCTCACGAACTGAAGTTATGTGTTTTACATTTATAATTTACACGGTTTCTAATAAGTACAGTATAAATTAATATTTGTTATATTTGTAACATAATTATACATCTAGAATTATTACATCACCTATAAATTCATTCTTTATATTCCATAGGGGGTATGTTTACATCATTCCTGTGTACAAAAGACTACAGCCTCGTGAAGTGATGTGATTAGTTATTCGCATATGTTTTACATGGAAGGAAATGAGAATAGGATTAAATAAAAATAATTATATATATGACATAAAAATTATTATTCAATGGTAATATATCAAATATACTTATTCTTTTCTTTCCTTAATGAAAATGGAAAATAGTGTTCATGCGTACGTTTGAGTTCCCTTCTCCATTAACGAGGTATTTCATTTTCAATTTCTAAATTTTATAGAATATGATAAATAAATATATATTTTATATTAATTATTTTGACATAAATTTGAAAATCATCGATATTATTTAACTATGATCAATATAAGATGTCTAAAATAAAATAATAAATCCAAACAGACAAGAAAAACAAAGTTGTCATTACATGGAATGGAACATTACCAAAAAAACTATTATTAAAAGGGTAATAGAAGAATAGAAGAATATAATATATCTTATAATATATATTAATATGGTTATTTAATATATTTATATGAAATTTATATTTAATACATGATAGGTTCGAACATGTATGAAGGATGTTGAGACTTATAGTTAGGGAATTCTGGTCACTTTTTTATTTCTCAAAGATATATGAAAATTCAAAACATTTTTTGTGTGTGGTGTATATACGTACCCTATATCTTATTATATAATCAATATAATTATTTTATTAATATTTAATGTTTCATTTGATGTTATGATTAATTGGGTCTTCTGTTTTAAATGGAAACTAAATGGAATAGGGAGTTTTTGTCTCACTTTTATATCCATGAGACCCATGTCCTATTCACCACATGTTTGTTATTTATTGTGTATATATTTTAAATTAATTTATTTTGTATTTATTATCGTTTTAATTATGTGGATCTATATATCTATTTGAATATCTCTCTTTCATTTTGATTATGGTTGAAAGGATACCCAAGAGGTAAAATATAATATTCTAAATTTATCTTTTTTTTAATTCATCTTGTGAACCTATATTATTTTATTAGGATTATATATATACAAATTTATATGGAATATGATGAATGTATTTATAATCATGATATTTTATGTTTCAATTAATTTTATTCATTGATGGGGATTATAATTTAATGCTAACAATGTGGAAAAGGTTTTATGATATAATCGCATCTTTTATCAAGATTGATTATGATTATATTCAACTAATGAAATAATATGCAACATATCTCAAGAAACTAATAAATTTTATTTACCTCTTGTTATTTACTAAGAATAATTTATTTATTATAATTTTCCTCTCTATATTCCCTCATGTTTCTAAATAATATTTTTAAAGCAAATTGTTGTTATTTCTATCTGTGGTAAAAATAACTTTTTCTTCCAAAAAAATGATTTCAGGAAAATAAAAAACTGTTTTTATCAATCATTAAATCAATTTTAATGAATTTGTAATATTGCTTTAGTTTTCACAAGAAAAAATTGATTTTAAGATTCATGTCATTTTTTAAACAATTTTCTTTTGAAATTTACTAAAAATGTAAAAGGTATTTTTATTTTACTATGTACGGGATGAACGTGATTTTACACCATCATAACTATTATTTTTTTGAATATATTATTATAAGTTTTTGAGGATATATTCAAATAAATGTAATGTCCAATTTTTTTGTATTAAAATGTTTTTATAAATCAAGAATTATATTTTTCTCAAGATATAATTTCAATTATTTTCAAGGCATCCTTTATAAGTTTTAAATTTAATTTATAAAGAAATGAATATAAAAAAAATAGAAATATTTATTTTTACAAATTTATTTTCAATGAAAAGTAATTTTCCAAAATAAGTGTCTAAATTAGTCGTTCAAAATAATTTTCCTTCTGTGAATTCATTTGATGGTGTTACATATACCTTACTAGGGATATGATCCATGGACACCATTATTAATCTTTCCCTAAATGGTTTTTATTTAAGAAGGAATGATGCATATGAAAAATGTTTCTATTCCACTAGATAGACCACGATAAAATGAATATGTAACACATTTATTTTCATAGGTAACACTATGACGGAATGATAAAATGATTATAAAACCTATCTCTTTTACATATGTTATGATATAATGAAATGTTTAAGAAACTTGTTTCATTTTTTGGGTTATGATATAATGAATATTTTGTGATAATGTGGAAAACATAGATATAATTATAATAATTTGATCGATGGGACCTATATCTCCCTCTAATACATTGGGGAAAAATTTATACCCCTTGATAAATATAGGACTGTAATGGGGACTAAAAATGGTTCAATAGGGGAATGTTTAGGAAATGATGGTCTTCGGAGTTAACCTTCACTTCTATTATAGTTTGGGGAGTGAAACCATCGCACTATTATATCATATCAATAATACTTTACCACTATGGAAACTATTTACTATGCTTATTTGTATTCAATAATTCCATGTCTTATGAAAATTTCATTCTCTCATGTCTCAGGTTTTTTGATTTCCTTATGATCCATATCATATGTATTACACATCTTTATTCCTTGACCCAAGAATATGATATTTTATTTGTAGGTTATGGTTTTAAAAATTTATTCTCATGTTCTCATACACATATTATCATGATATGTTGATATCTCCCTTGTTTACCCTTACTAATAATCCAATATCACCCTATGTTATATTTCCTTTACATAGGTTATGAATTCTTGTTTTATATAGGGTATCCCTAAATGAGTTTAAGGGAAGATCATTGTGGGAGATGTTGTAGATATTCAATAAATAAGAATATTTTGTTCCTATTCTCCCAAGGAACTATACAATAACAGTCCTTAGGTTGAAGTTTTTTAACGTATTCAACATTTATCTAAAATGATTTAATATCAATTTATTAAAATTTTGTGTATCGATATAATGTAATTTACCACTATGTGTTTTATACCAACTTTCTATAATTATAGAATTATTTTTTTCAAAATCACCTTAATAAAATAATATATTTATTAATATCATTTTTCCATGAATTTCATAATTCATCCTTTGTAATTTATATATAGATATTAATTATACATTGAATTATCATTTTTTTTAAAACCACCACTCTGTGGTCTTTTAATTTATTTTTTATCCATATAATCTATGTATAGGAAATTTGGAATTAAATATAGTATTATTTCATTATTATATAGGATACCCATTCACGTTTCTTTACTTATCCATCCTAGAAAACTTCTTCTGATAAATAATGAACTAAAATATATAGATTTTGGAATAGAAACTTCTAAAAAGAATTTTATGTAAAAATAAATCACTAAATACATTTCATACATTTCATTTATATTCAATATCCATTTCACTTTCATATAATGTATTGAATTATTCACTTCAACCATGTGAGGTTATCTTTCTTCAGAAATTCTAAAATCATGATTCTAAAAAAATAACAAAATTGATATGAAGTATTTATGAAGGGTAATATAATTAACTACTAATAATTTTGATATAAATTTTTGATTCCACTATATTAGTATCCTCTTTTATTCTATGAATAGATTCCACTGTTATTTGAGTTGAAACTATCTTATATTATGCTATATTGATCTAATTTAAGAATTTTATTTTATATATAACATTTGATGTGAATTTGTTTCCTCATTTCTGATATAGATATATAATAAATATATATCCTATTTATCCAAACATTAACATCATCAATTCTAACAAGGTATAATTTTCATACCATTTTATAGAATACATGTTTTCCCCAAAATATGATAAAATTTGATATGTGTTCTAGGTCACTAGATTGAATTTATTATAAATTTTATTTTCATTTTTTTATTCTTGGACTTATAAGGACTTGGGTGATATAATTTTAAATAACATGGAAAAAGACTAGAGTTCATGTTAATTGAATAGTTTATTACTATAGTGTGCCCAAACTGTTACAGTTATAGGAGGGTTACACGTTTATTTCTACATAGTAAGTTCACTATTAGTACTAATCAATCTAGAATTATTAGTAATCCCGAAACTAATATTGAGTTTCTAGAATAGGTCTCATGATTAAAACATTTCAGACTGTGTGGGTAAACTGTATAGCCTACTTAGGGATGGGCCTTTTCGGTGCTTTGGATTATTTAACTTGTGTATTCCTCATATTCCTTCCCCATTTTGAACCTCATTACCTAGGGTCCTCTCCCATCTGATTCCTTCCTCCTCCAAACCCTATATGGTTATATTTTTTTGGTTTAATAGGAATTTCTCCACCAAATATCATGTGAATAATCTCTATATATTTATTTTATCTATTAATCCTTGTTTTTTTTAGGTTTACCCTATGATTTTTAACCATGTAGTTCATAGTGGACTTGTATAATATCTAGGGTAGTCTAAAATGTGGTTTCAGAGTTTCTAGGGGTTTTAAATATACTAATGTGACATATTTGTGTCAGGTTTATTGAATATGTCATGAATCCATCGACTAATGAAATTATTTCTATTCCAGTCCTTTTTTATAAAACGTCCATGGGTGATTCGTTCTTTTATACAGTTTTCTTTTCTATTAAAATATTATAAATTTTACAAATGGTGATTTGTTTATAACCCACATCATTTATAAGATGATTTCATTTTCACATGATTATGGAGTTTTCTAATTTTATATTATTTTCAATCTATGAATAAATTGATTGATTTTATGTATTTGATAAAATGTCAATGGTAGATTCTTTAAAAGGTAATGATTTATAGATGGTTTTGAAAACTCAATGGGATTTATAGAGTTTATAATTTGATACATGGATACATTTTCTGTGTTATAAGTGGTTTTTTTAAATTGGATGGTTTTTTAATTCATTACATGATTGGATTAATTTGTGGTGGTCGGAGTGGACACTCAAGAGGGGGGGTGAATTGAGTTCCAATTAAAATTTCTGTTAAAAATATTGTCTAGTTAAAATCCCCCGATTTAGAAAATAAGTTAAACTTTAATGAATTTATACAGACTGTAAATGTTCACTTAGCTTCTCAAAGATTGATTAGGTCTTAGTTAGTTTAACCACAAGATCAAACTAACTTTTGAAACTAATCTATTGATTTACAATAAGTGTAAACACTTGTTAATCTAACTGTCAAAGTAGCTTCAAAATAATTTTGTATTTTAAAGTAATAGCAGCGGAATAAATATAATTTATGTCGTATACATTAAACTAAAATAAAAGATGCAGATCAGATATAACAAGAGGTTCAGTCTCAATCCAAGACTTAATCCTCTCAAATATATATAAGAATTTGATACACACCCTGGATCGGGGTTAACAACAGTTTTACAAAAACTATACAGGTCCAAGACCTCTACCACTGTTATTAGTGGGAAACAAAACAATAGCAAACCAGCTGTTCAGGTCACACACGACCTCTACCACTATCCCAGTGGGAAATAAAAGATGTAATAGTTTGAGTGAGGATTTACAGATCCTCCAGTTAAAGTTCAGGAGAGAGTGTGTGAGTAAAAATACAACAGATGACACACACTGCTCGAAAACTAAATAATGAATCACATAGTAGAGATGTAGAGTTTAGAAATGGATCTAGTGATTGTCGATGTAGCTCTGGACTCGTTGGATTGAGCATGAATGCTTCAGAGTCCTTCTCTAGTTTTTCTGTTGAAAAACAGAGTGTTGTAGTTCAGCTTGTGTTCTACAGTCTCTTGATTCGTCATGTGTTCTTCAGAAATGTAGGATTGCATGTATAGAACTTCTTTGGGAATCGTGCAATGTGTTCTTCATAGTTGTTCTCTGGATTCTTCTTCTGTTCAGTACAGAGCTCGCATGTATTGTAGTATATGTGTCGAGACGTTTCAAGCGTGCGCGCGTTCTCTAATGGAGCTCAATCTTCTTTATATTCCATGAGCTCTGGAAGTAGGAATGATTCCCTTTTCATAGGTACGAGATACGGTTTCCTGTCAAGCCAACAACTAACATTAAATAACATTAATTGCATTAAAAACAACAAATATGACTATTAGCATTATTTAAAATAATATTGACAAAAGCTTTAGAAACGGTGTCACAGTGATCATGGAAACAGTGTCTAGTCATGGTGTCTGGTCACGGTGTCTGTTCACGGTGTCTGGTCACGGTGTCTAGTAATGGTGTCTAGTCACTATGTCTGGTCACGGTGTCTAGTCATGGTGTCTGGTCATGGTGTCTGGTCACGGTGTCTGGTCACGGTGTCTGGTCACGGTGTCTGGTCACGGTTTCTGGTCATGGTGTTTGGTCACGGTGTCTGCATACTTAGAAAAAAAACTGTATTCGGACTAAGACAATGATATACAGAATATGGGTTAAGGTTAATCATTAGAGACAATATATGAGAGAATTGTGATTATGCATAAAACTTGTAAAGAGTAATTAACATCCATAATATTTGTTATTATAAAAACATGATATGCACCTATTGTTGAGTTTGAAGAGCATTAACAAGATGTGCACTGAAGATCAAGATTAATTAATAGTAATGAGATTTGTGATCATTAAAACATGATTAACACATGAGGAGTCCAACAATCTCCCCCTTTTTGATGATCACAAATCATATATAGGAAGAATATAAAAGACATGTAATATTAAAGATACTAGCATAGAAAAAACATTATAAAACAGATACTTGCAGTTTTTCTCCCCCATTTATACTATTATAGAACTGATACCCGTAGGTTTTTCTCCCCCTTTTGGGATTATCAAAAAGTAGAGAAAAAGAAATGAAACTCAATAGTTGTCATTAAATAAAGGATTAATAATACAAAGTATAGGAGAATTACAAACTGTAAACAAGAAATGACATCCCATCAAAAAGAAAAACAGTCGGTAAACTCTTTAGGGATCCATTTTTGTCTTGCCTTTATCAGCAGCAGGAGCTGGTGCTGAATTAGAAGAAGGAATAGAAGAGGTAGACAATGAGGGTAAGGGTAGACCTTCAAAAACAGATGGAGCCAAAGTATGATCAGTAGAAGATCTAGGCTTAGGTTGGTCAAGAATGACGGGCCGGATCTGAGAAAGGGCTTGGCTAACTGACATGGTAGTTGATTCTAAGGCATAAAGTCCATGTCTAAGGGGAGCAGCAGCTGGAGAAACTATAGAAGTACTCTGCACATGAAGATACGGCTTCAAAAGATTGATGAAATCAGTAATTATTTCACCACCATACTGTATAGCCTTTTCAAAATCATCCTTATTCTCCAGAAATCTTTCCAACAATCTGGTGAACTTTGAATGTTTCTAAACTTGAGCTTTAAAAGATTGATTCACCGGAGGGATTCTCAGAATTTCCACAAGATATCTAAAGTGGTATGTCATGTAACTTTTAGAGAAAATCCGGGAAAGATACAAATCTATTTTCTTGGAGATCTCTTGTTGAGAATCATTGGCTATCTTTGAATGGATACTAACCAAGTCCAATGCTCTATCACTATTCTTAATCACTTCTGACAAAGAAGATAGATCAAAGCCACTGAAGGTATTCTGTAATTCTTTCTTAATTATGGATCTCAGCAAAGAATCATCCAAAGCAGGTGTGGAGGTCTGACCAGAAGCAGGTGAAGCCTTGACAGCTTCGGTTAGAACTTTGAGCTGTTTCAGAACTTTTTGCAGACATCCAGTGTATTCATCTATATGCTTATTCAGAGTTTCCACACGCTCTCTCATGTGTTCTAGCATCTTTGTGTGCCTTTTTCCAATATTTTCATCAAAATATAGTAGGTAAGGATGAACTTGAGACACAATCTCCCTAGAAAGGAGGGAATCATAAGACTCAGGTGAAATAGCAGAAGGTGCAGGGGCATAAACAGGAGCAGGCTTAGATCTCACAGATAGCTCATTCTGCAGACTTGAAACCATACTTTTCAGATTTGCAACATCAGCACTCAGCAGATTATTCTCTACTCGGACTTCTTGAATTTCTCGGATCATCCTTGGTTGAATATGCAAGATAATATTTTCCAAGAGAATTGATGCATCTTCTTGACTTAATTGAGTCACTGGGAGAGGTTGAGTGGAGACAATTTTCTCAAACCCGGCTAACAAAGTCTTGCCAAAAACAATCATATCATCTTTGGTTACAAAGGAATGAAGCTCAGGTAAGGATGCAGGTAAAGGTAGAGGTTCAGATTCTGGTTGATGATCAGAGTCATCTTCAGACCCAGATTCTGATCCAGATTGAGGTTGGGGCTCTGGTTCTAGTTCTGAATGAGCTAAGGACATCATTTGAAACAGAGAAGAAAGATCCATTCCAGTTGCAGTCACTTTCTGTGACTCATTCACATCATAAAATCTTGGGAACTCATACCGAGAGTGTACAGAGAAAGTGACAGAAGGTTGAGAAGCTTCACCAGATCCAGCTTCCACAATATCAATATTTCGAGTTTCCTCCCCCTCAACTTGTGCTTCCCTTTCAGATTCTTGAGGTTCAGAAACATGGACAAGATCCATAGGATCATCCCTAATCTCTTCAGCAAACTCTTGCCTTGCCAGCTGAAAGGCAATGTCCATTCTTTCTTCAGCAGATGGGATAATCTCATGAATCGATTGTTCCACTGTATAAGCTTCCAGACTTGCTTATTTCTCAACAGAAAGAGTCTCTCCAACAAAAACTTCCTCTCCTTGAGGTATTTTAGCAGGGATAACACCCCTTACCTCTTCAACAGGAACTGTTTCCATTGGAGGTATTGCCGATTCTTCTCTAGATGGAACTTCATCTGTTACTTCTTCGTGTTCTTCTTCTTCTGAGTACTCAGCCACTTCATCTAGTTCCAAACCAGGATCATCTAGGTTCTTAGGCCTTCTTGGATAGTCAACAGGATTAAACTTTTTATACAGTTGATCACTATCCTCAACCCATTGCTTTTTCCAGGGATTCCAGCTAATCTTCATCCTTCTGATGATAGGAATGGATAGGTAGAAATAAAAGTCCTCTAATTTTTCTTCATTCGGTCCAACCATTCCTTTTGAGACTAACATGGCAGAAATCATCCTTGAATAAAACAGGGAGGTGGATTTGGAAGTTACTTTGATCAGATCACAGATATGGTTGATAACATACTTACACAGATTGATCTTTTGGTCATTCTTCAACAAGTGAATCAGGAACACATCCTGATACTTCATCACAACAGTATCTACTTTTCTTGGACTAACCAAATTCTAAAGAAACTTGAACAAAAGTCTTTTCTCCCCATCCAGTTCAGCAGCTATGGCCCTTCGCTTGGTTCCATTTCCAGTTAGATTTTCCAAAGCGGTTTATAGGTCAAATATGTCAGTTGTTGGAGGAGGGTCTCTCTGGTAATCTTCACACACTCCTTCATGTGGAATTCTTAGGCATGCAGCCCACAACATTGAAGTGAAAGAGCACTTCTGACCATTGATCCAGCTCGTCACCAAAAAGATTTCTCCAAACTCAAAAGAGAACATCACATACTAATAGAATTGAGATACAATCCACGGGTAAATCGGTCTATTCTGTCTAGTGAATCATTCAAGCCATCCTTGTTCTTTTAAAACTTTCAAAACTAACGATCTGCTAGATAGAAACCATTCAGGGAAAACCTCTTTTTCAGGTACAACAGTACGTCTTACCAGGTTTGGGTTTAGAGGTCCTTCGGGAGATATCCTCAGTATCCTCCATTGTTTCTTAGAGCGGCGCTTCTCAGATGAGGGTGAAGATGGACGCTTCATCCTTGGAATTCACTAAAGGTTCAGTCGAGAGGGAAGAGAAGGTTCAGGAGAGAATTCAGGTAAGGAGTCGAATGAAACCCTTATGTTTTATCATTTGGGAATGTCAAACGTCATAAAAACACAAATGCGGGAAATCAAATAGCGGTGAAATAAAAATTACCACGATATGGGTAAAAATAAAATAAAAAATATATCATACTTCTCACAGTGAGATAGAAAACTAGACATCACGGTGAGATAGTTTATAGTTATCATGGTGAAATAGTGAGCAGTTTATATAGTCACGATGAGACAGTGAGTTGTCAGACCGTGAGCATAAAACAGTAACTTAGAAACAGTAAGTATAAAACCGTAAAGTAAAGTACAGTAACGTTTTAAACATTAAGATCAGTAAGATATTCATTTATGATTAATCATACCAAGATCATGTATGATGTAGTCTAATCTTTCAGAATTTAATGGTTTAGTGAATATATCAGCAAGTTGATATTCAGTACCAATTAATTCCAAAGTGATATCACCTTTTTGATAATGATCCCTCAAAAAGTGATGTCTTACATCAATATGTTTTGTCCTAGAATGAGAAACAGGATTCCTATAAATATTAATAGCACTTGTGTTGTCACAATTTGTTGAGACATGTCTGAATTGATATCCATAGTCTAGTAATGTGTGTTTCATCCACAAAATTTGTGCACAACAACTTCCAGCAACTATGTATTCAGCTTCTATAGTTGACAATTCAATAGAATTTTGTTTCTTACTACACCATGATACTAGTGACTTGCCTAAAATATGGCATGTTCCAGAGGTGCTTTTTCTATCTATCTTTCATCCAGAAAGTCAGCATCAGAATAACTAACTAGTTCAAATGATTGTCCTTTGGGATAGAACATTCCTAAATTGGGAGTATGCTTGAGGTATTTGAAAATTCTCCTTACAACATTTAAATGTGACTCTTTAGGGTTTTCTTGAAAACGAGCACACATATGCACACTAAACATAATATCAGGATGACTAGCAGTCAGGTAGATTGGACTTCCAATCATTCCTCTATAAGTGGTTTGATCAACAGATTTACCATTTTCATCAAGATCCATCTTACAGGTGGTACTCATGGGAGTGTCACTACTTTTTGTGCTATCCAATCCAAAACATTTTAAAAGATCTATAGAATATTTACTTTGAGTTAAAATAATTCCATCATCATTTTGAAAAATTTGAAAACCAAGAAAGAATTTAAGTTCACCCATTAAACTCATTTCAAATTCATTTTGCATCATTTTTGAAAAATCAGTACATAAAGAATTTTTAAATGATCCAAAGATAATATCATCAACATAAATTTGTACTACTAAAACATCTTTAGAAATTCCTTTTATAAAAACAGTATGATTAATTATTCCTTTTGTAAAACCTTTAGAAATTAGGAAAGTACTTAATCTATCATACCAAGCTCTTGGAGCTTGCTTTAAACCATATAAATCTTTTGATAGTTTGAAAATATGATTTGGAAAATGAGGGTTTGAAAAACCAGGTGGTTGTTCAACAAAAACATCCTCAGCAATATATCCATTTAAGAATGCACTATTGACATCCATTTGATACAGTTTGAAATTTAGATGTGCAGCATAAGCAAGTAAAATCCTAAAAGCTTCTAATTTGTCTACTGGAGAAAAATTCTCCTCATAGTCAATACCTTATTCTTGACTATAGCCTTGTGCAACTAGTCTAGCTTTATTTCTAACTATGTTTCCAGATTCATCTACTTTATTTCTAAACACCCATTTTGTGCTTATTGTGAAAGTGTCCTTAGGTCTTTCAACAAGATTCCAAGATTTATTTCTTTCAAACTGATTGAGTTCTTCTTGCATAGAAATTACCCCAAATTCATCATTAATAGCATTATCAATGTTTTTAGGTTCAATCTGTGACAAGAAGGCTTGAGGTTCAACCTGATTTCTAAGAGAATCTCTAGTCTGTGTCCCTCTATCAAGATTTCTTACAACAACATCTAAAGGATGATTCTTCATAATTCTAGTTGATCTAGTAAAGGTAGGGCTAGAAATTTCAGGTTCATCAACAGGTTGGGAATCAACAGAAGCAGGTTCTGGAAAATTTCCAAAACTTGATGTTTTAACTATAGGTCCACTGTCTTTATCATTAAGGTTCAAAACAGAGAGATCATCTTCAAGATTTTCAAGAGAGGTTTTAGGTTCATGTGGATAAGTTTCATCAAACTTGATGTGAAAAGATTCTTCCACACACTTGGTTCTCTTATTGAAAACTCTATAGGATTTACTAGAGATAGAATAACCTAGGAAAATTCCTTCATCACTCTTGGATGCAAACTTGTAAAGATTATCTTTGGTATTAATAATAAAGACTTTGCAGCCAAAAACTCTGAAGTAGTTAACCTTAGGTTTCCTATGGTTCCACAACTCATAAGGGGTCCTTTTAAGAACAGTTCTGATTAAGACTCTATTGATAATATATCAATCTATATTTACAGCTTCAGCCCAAAAATAAATAGGTAGGTCATACTCATTAAGCATAGTTATAGCAATTTCTTGCAGGGTTCTATTCCTTCTTTCTACTACACCATTTTGCTGGGGTGTCCTAGGGGAAGAAAAATTGTGACTATAGCCATTGTGTGAGCAGTAAGATTCAAATTCATGATTTTCAAACTCACGACCATGATCACTTCTCAGAGTTTTAATCTTAAGACCACTAAGGTTTTCTACAGATTTGGAGTATTTAACAAAGTAAGAACAATCTTCACTTTTGTGATCTAGAAAATATACCCAAGTATATCTAGAAAAGTCATCTACTAAGACATAGACATAGTGATTCCCATTTAAGCTAGAAACTCTAGATGGTCCAAACAAATCCATGTGAACCAACTCGAGAGGTTGAGAATTTGAGACTTCTTTCTTTGGTTTGAAAGAGGTTTTGTGTTTCTTTCCCTTTTGACAAGGATTACAAACTTTTTCATTTGGAAACTCAAGTTTGGGTAGGTCTCTAACTAAGTTATTCATAGTAAGTTTTCTAAGTGATTGTATATTGCAGTGTCCTAATCATCTATGTCAAAGCCAAGACTCTTTATGAAAGGCATTCAAACAATTAATATTCTATTTAGCTAAAGAATTTAAATCAATAGCATAAACATTTTCATTTCGCAGGGGAGAATATACTAAATCATTTTTAGAATTAAAAACATTTCAAGAATCATTTTCAAATTTAACATTAAAACCATTATCACATAACTGAGAAATACTTAATAGATTATATCTAAGTCCATCAACAAATAAAACTTTAGAAATTAATATTGAGTCAGTGTTACCAATCTGGCCTAAGCCGATGATTTTCCCTTTAGAATTATCACCAAAGGTGACAAAGCCTCCATCAATCCTGAATAAGATTTTAAAGCATGAGAAGTCTCCAGACATATGTCTTGAACATCCACTGTCTAATTACTAGGTCTTCCTACAGGAGATCTTTAAGCAGGTTTCCTACAAAACAGATTTAGATAGGGAATGGTTTTGGTACCCAGATCTTCTTGGGTCCAAACAGGTTAGCAATCAAAGCTTTTGGTACCCAAATTTGTCATATGGGTCTCATGAAAGTTGTAGAATCAACAGACATTGAAAGATAAACCTTATTAGATCCATAACTATGAATATAACTAGTTGAAGCATATAAATGTCCAGAACTAGAATTAGCAGCATTCTGTCCAGATTTAAGAATAAATCCATTCTTAGTAAACTTTATCTGTCCAGGTTTGTAGCCTATTCCAGTAGTGTATTTTGGTGAAACTTGCTTTCCTAGCATTTGAGTTAGTATATCCTTCCCATTTGTGAATTTCTCTAAATCCTTTCTGAGTTTCTCATTAGATAATTTCAGTTCAGTTTTTTCTTTAAGCAACTGAGAATTCTTTTCCATTTCAATATCAATATCAGATTTATGTTTAACAGGTAAAGCATATTGTTTCTTTAAACCTTTGTATTTGTCTTTCGGATCATTACAGGTTTCTTCTAACATATGACAATATTCAAATAGTTCAGATTTTGACATGTTATCAGAGCCAGTATCATCTCCAGAATATTAAGAATTTGAAGCAGGAGTTTCAGCTGTTACCTCGGAAGTGTTTGTCATAAAACACATTTTTGCCTTATTTCTGTGTTCAGTTTCAGAAACTTCAGATTCAGTGGAGCTATCCTCATAAGCGCTCCAAGTAGCCTTCATAGCCTTTTTGTACTTACTGTCCTTGTAATCACATTTCCTCTTGAATTTGAGCTTTGGGCAGTCTGCTTTAATATGTCCTTTTCTTTTTCACACATAACAGACAACTTCATTACTTTTATCTGGCTTTTTTCAATCCTTCTTCCAATGTTCCTTATTTTCATACTTTCCTTTGTAATTTGATTTTTTGAAGAATTTATTTTTCCTATAAAACTTTTTAAACCTTCTGGAAATGTGAGCCATTTCAGCATCACTATCAGAAGCACTTTCACTGTCTTCACAGCTTGAACTCTCGTTTATATATTGAAGTTTCTCCTTATCCTTGTTCTTTGAAGTTGAAGATTTGAAAGCAACAGACTTTCTTCTAGGTTCATCTTCTTCTTCTTTGTTCACCTTGAGTTCTTCCTTATACATCATAAGCTTACCAATGAGTTCTTTAACAGGTATAGCAGCAATGTCACATGACTCTATGATTGAAACAAATGTGCCTCTCCATCGGTCTGGTAAACATCTCAAGATTCTCATAATTTGTTCCTTTGCTGGAACTGCTTTTCCAAAGGAATTCATTATATTGACTATCTCATTAAACATGAGATACATGTCAGAAATAGGTTCATCAGTTTTCATTTTAAAATTATCATATTTAATAGTATAAGTATTTAGTCTCATTTCCTTAACATTGGTTGTTCCTTCATGAGAAACTCCCAAGGTATCCCAAATTTCAAAAGCAGTTTTACAAGAAGAAATTCGGTTAAACTCTTCATCTCCTAAAGCACAGTACAGGGAATTAATGGCTTTAAAATTATTATTGTAAGCAGTCTTTGTAGGTTCATCCCATGTGGATCTAGCAGTAGTGGGAAGTTTATATTCTGATTCTATGGAAGTCCAAATATCAAAACCTTTGCTTTCTAAATGAATTTTCATTTTAAGTTTCCACTGAGCATAGTTGTTACCATTGAAGAAAGGTGGCATGTTAGTAGCAGCACCCTCTAGTCTATTATCCATAACTAGATTTTAGAAAGACAACTTAAAGGGATAAAAAAAATTAAGAACTAACAGAAATTTAAGATCTTTAAAGATGGAACTAAAATCACAGTTGAAAAACAGAGAATTTCAAATCATCTTTGAACAAAAAAAACAAAAACTAATCCTCTGATACCAAATTTTGGTTGGAGTGGACACTCAAGAGGGGGGGTGAATTGAGTTCCAATTAAAATTTTTGTTAAAAATATTGTCTAGTTAAAATCCCCCGATTTAGAAAATAAGTTAAACTTTAGTGAATTTATACAGATTGTAAATGTTCACTTAGCTTCTCAAATATTGATTAGGTCTTAGTTAGTTTAACCACAAGATCAAACTAACTTTTGAAACTAATCTACTGATTTACAATAAGTGTAAACACTTGCTAATCTAACTGTCAAAGTAGCTTCAAAAAAATTTTGTATTTTAAAGTAATAGTAGCAGAATAAATATAATATATTTCATATACATTAAACTTAAATAAAATATGGACATCAGATATAACAAGAGGTTTAGTCTCAAGCCGAGACTTAATCCTCTCAAATATATATAAGAATTTGATCCAGACCCTGGATCGGGGTTAACAACAGTTTTACAAAAACTGTCCAGGTCCAAGACCTCTACCACTGTTATTCGTGGGAAACAAAACAACAGCAAACCATCTGTTCAAGTCACACACGACCTATACCACTATCCCAGTGGGAAATAAAAGATGTAATAGTTTGAGTGAGGATTTACAGATCCTCCAGTTAAAGTTCAAAAGACAGTGTGTGAGTAAAAATACAGCAGATGACACACACTGCTTGAAAAGTAAATAATGAATCACAGAGCAGAGATGTATAGTTTAGAAATGGCTCTAGTGATTGTCGATGTAGCTCTGGACTCGTTGGATTGAGCAGGAATGCTTTAGAGTCCTTCTCTGGTTTTTCTGTTGAAAAACAGAGTGTTGTAGTTCAGCTTGTGTTCTACAGTCTCTTGATTCGTCGTGTGTTCTTCAGAAATGTAGGATTCCATGTATGGAACTTCTTTGAGAATCGTGCAATGTGTTCTTCACAGTTGTGCTTCAGATTGTTCTTTTGTTCAGTACAGAGCTCGCATGTATTGTAGTATATGTGTCAAGACATGTCAAGCATGCGCGCGTTCTCTAATGAAGCTCAATCTTCATTATATTCCACGAGCTCTGGCAGTAGGAATGATTCCCTTTTCATAGGTACGAGATACAGTTTCCTGTCAAGCCAACAACTAACATTAAATAACATTAATTGCATTAAAAACAACAAATATGATCGTTAGGATTATTTAAAATAATATTGACAAAAGCTTAAGAAACGGTGTCTGGTCACGGTGTCTGGTCACGGTGTCTGGTCACGGTGTCTGGTCATGGTGTCTGGTCACGGTGTCTGGTCACGGTGTCTGGTCACGGTGTCTGGTCACAGTATCTGGTCACGGTGTCTGCATACATAGAAAAAAACTGTATTCAGACTAAGACAGTGATATGCATAATATGGGTTAAGGTTAATCATTAGAGATAATATATGAGAGAATTGTGATTATGCATAAAACTTGTAAAGAGTAATTAACATCCATAAGAATTGTTATTATAAAAACATGATATGCACCTATTGTTGAGTTTGAAGAGCATTAGCAAGATGTGCACTGAAGATCAAGATTAATTAACAGTAATGATATTTGTGATCATTAAAACATGATTAACACATGAGGAGTCCAACAATTTGTTATGTTACTTATGAGCTATTATTAATTCCACAAGTTTTCTATGTGGTATTCAAAATTAATTTTTATGTATAAAGTTAGTACCTAAAATCGAAGACCCATTTATGACTTTATGAAAATCGATTTAAAATTTTATGGTTAAAACATTATTGATCACCCAAAATTTTTATTCTTATTTAATATATGTGTTATTTGATTTTTAGAAAATGGCTTCATGCATGTATACCTAAAAGCATATCTATATTAATTGTTGTTGGAGGTGGGATAGATATGTGTTGAAATTGTGATATATTTCTTGTGTTTAACATATTTTTAGTAACTATTGGATGAAAAATTTGTCCCAACTCATTTGTATGACCCCAGACATCATAGATGTATTTCCTTTTATAAATTCTAATTTAAATAACTTAAATGTGGTTAATTGAGTGTTTACTTGGGCTATGAGGAGGATCGGGTGTGTCCGTGGCGTTTGGGACATTAAAGAAATGGAAATCAAGAAATCTTTTCCTTATTACATAGTTAGCGAATTGTTATTGGGAACTGTGCACCCAAACCATGATAGAAATTAGGAGGGTTGCACTCTTCAGTAAACCATAAATGGGTGAGTGAAAACTATGCAACATGAGATATAGGAATTACACACAGTTTGTGTATTATGGGTAAAACTATGTGTGATACCTAGGTAAACTTGTGACTCGAAACCCTCTTGGTTATAGTAAGATACTTGGTTGGCACACATTTTGGAAATCCAAGTTGTCAACCGATGGAACCCATTAAAAGTGATTCTTCGTATTTTTTCCTATGTATATTAAGTTTTTAACCAAATTTTCTTCTCTATGCTTCTCCTAAAATCCCAAGTGATGAACATAAAATCCCAAATAATCCCTTGGGTAGAACTCATTTGATTGTAATCTATTTGAAGTGCTTTTAGGTGTGGATAAAAGCTCCTAGTAATTCTAATGTTTATCATTACACACTTTTATATTATTAGTTCTTATGGTTTTGTTATGTTTCTTCAATATCCATAAAACTATATTTTTTTTGAAGGTCATATGTTGGAATGTAACAGATTTCTTGACACCTAAAGTGTTCTTCAGTCCAGTTCTAAGGATTTGGATAAGGGATTTTTCATCTATGGATTTGAGGTAGGAGGTCTATATGATATATCCCATAGTCCTGATGCTGTATTTATGTGTATATGGTTAGGATTTTGGTGTTTTCTTATTTTATAGTTGATGATTTTGTAAGATTTGGAATTAGTTAATGGATGGATTTAATCCCTTAGGGTCCCCTTGGGGTATGTTGAGATTGATTAAACCCATTATAGGTCCACCCTTGGGGTGTTTCATTACCCAAAAATGGAAAATGGTAATGTAAAGCATATAATTGATTTGAAACAAAGTAGATCCCTTGATAAATGTTTTGACATGTTGGTTGGGTTATAAAATGGAAGAATAGTATTTTTTTATACTTGTTAACACGGAATATAGAGTTTTTTGGAACATTGTGAATAATTGACTTATGGATTATAATGGAAGAATGTGAGTTGAGTCATTCAAATGTGAATGTGTAAACATGATAAGGAAAAATTATGGTTTTATATTTAATAAACTATGAACATTGGATGATATGTTTATTTATTAATCATGGTTTCTTGAAATGTTTTATTTAATGGATGGTAATAAATTTATGTGCACATGGGTTAGTGGGGTGTGGGATATTGGAATGAATCTCAAATCATGTGTTGGAATTGATGAGGATTAAAACACACCCCTAGAATGCATGGGTTAGACATTTAGACTGAGGCACTAGGACTCTAATGGATGCATTGGATGAGCTATGTGGAATGAGTCTCCAAAGTTAGTGTGTTGTTATTGATGGTGAAATGGTTTCCCAAGGTATATAAAGACCTTTTTTAATTAACTTATTCATAGTAGTTGATAGTAATAGATCGCTATATAATAAATTATTTACCTATGGATCAAGTAATGAAATTTTTTATGTGATTAATATTATTTAATTCAACACAAATTATCTTTTATTTACTCTATGATTATTATAGTAAATCCATACACTATCTGTTTAGACTGTGTATTTTTTTTGACACTGTTAGTGGTGGACTACAGGGTTTTACTCACACACTACTCAGGCCGCTATTGGGAACTTGAACAGATTTCTTAGTTTTAGGATAGGACAAGGGAAAAAGCCTTATTCATGGGATTTGAGTTGGTATTATCATGTTCATGGATGTGGATCCAAACATGGTGTCCGGAACATCTTGGGGGATTTGGTTATTTCTCTTTTATTTTTGGGTTTCCACATCCCTTATGGAAGTATTCAAAGGGCATGGAATATTTATTGTATGGTCTGGGATGTACCTGTTTGGGAAATGGTTGGTAATGCATTTTTCTTGTTTTTTCTTATTGTTCCTTTATTTCATATGTTATCTATTATTTTTAATCTTTTAAAGTGGTTATATTATACCCAAGTGATCTATTTGACCCTCAATAGTATTCGGTAACCTTTGGTGCATGTGGAGGCACTCTTGAGGTCATATGATGACCAGAATTTGTGGAACTGTTTAGTGGATTCTGGTTCGAGGACATTAAAAATTGGTATCATAGGGGTTCGTTTCCATTTCCACACTATTTATAAATGGTATATGGGAGATTTGTAATTTTCATGGTCTTGTTCATGATATCGTTCAAGGTATTAGGTTACCCATGTATGGTGGTAATCCCATGTGAAAAGGGTGGGTTTGTTGATCTTGATGTGTGTTGCCACTATTGAATGATATTTCACCATTTGATGATGCACATGTTTTGTGGTCTGACCTCTTTTGCTAACATGTTCATGTCCACAGTGGAAAGATATTGATCATTTATGAATTATTTTTCGCACTTAGGGATATAGGTGGCATTTATCATGATATGCACACATGGGGAAGATGCATGAAAAAATGAGGGAAAATGAGTTCTATTTCCAAGAAAAATTGTATGAATTGGTGGTTGAGAAATATAAGGTAATTTGGTAAATAGATGAAATATGAAAGAATAGTAAATGAATGGTACATAACAAACAACTATAAATATGATAAGATGTTTTTGTGTAATTTTAGAAAAAGGGTAAGGTTCCTGAGTGAAAAATATTTGAGATTTGATGGTAAAATGGATTAAACGGGGTGTCTAATGAAAGATCTATGACTTGTTAATTGGTTTACCCCATGTTGACCATGACACATGATAGGGATGGATAAGGGTAGTGAAAGAGGGGGGTATATTTGTGATAGTGAATGTTATTTAGTTATGTTTGGCTAGTGGAGATAATAATTTTTTATAACCATTGGTGGTTTATGTTATATTTTCTAAGATGTGTGTTTGACATTTTAGAGAAATCCTACCATAAATATGCGATCTATAAGGGAAGAAAGAGGTTATTTCTGATAATACTCCTCCAAAAAATGAGAAATAATACCTAGTGAACTGTAACACCCCGAGATTTTATAAGATATATTCTTTTTAATTTCTTCTATATCTTCTAATGTATGTTACACCAAGATTATCTGGTGTTATACTCAACACCATATTAGCTTGCAGTATATGCAACACTAATCTTGGATCGTGTTAAAAAAAATTTCAAGTTTGTTTGATTGTAATTATTCAACGCCACATTGAGTGTATATATACATATATATTCAATTTATAAATGAAATATGGTTGGATTTTTTTATATGCAACTACAAAGGAGTCTTGCAATACACGCAACCCTGACTTGGCTTGCGTTACACGCAATCACGACCTTCCTTGATAGCGTGTGTTGTACGCAATACCGGGTTTCACTAAACAGCGATATATTATTATAATATTTTTATGAACTAGTCATTATGAATAGTATTAACTAAATTTTGAATTTTATAACATTATTATTCATCTTACACATTTTCTAGAACATGGTATAAGAACAAAATAAATTTTTCGGGTAAAATAAGTATTTTTCAAAAAATGCAGTTTTGTCACCTTTTGATGGCGCACCCACATTAAATCTAGTTTTTGACAGGTTTATAAGTTAAATTTGAAAAAATAACATTCTTCTTTTGAATCAAGATATTATAATTTACTTTGGAAAAATATTTCATATTATTCTCATAACTTTCATATTTTAATGAATAGTAAAAACCCGCTATATTTTAATTAAAAACAACTTTTTTTATCATAATAATTTATATGGTTAAATTATAATATTGAATGGTTTTAAAGTATAAATATAATATATTTTTACCATTTAATATAATTTATGTTATTAGCATTTATTTTACATTGAATGCATAGGTAAAATCATTTCAATCTTTTGCAATGTTTTAACTTTTAAAACTCATTTTCTTAATAGCGGGATTAATTTTAAATTAATTACTACAACTTCTGTGTTTTGAATTAAGAAAAATGGATTCCATATTTGGAATCAGTAGATCCAAATTATGTTAATAGGCTACTTTTTATTTTTGGGCACTATGAATAGTAACTACGGTAAATTTTATTTACTATAGTTAAAGGTAAATCGGGTAATTGAGGGTAAATATAATATTATAAAATTACCCTAACACTTGTCTTAATATAATTGGATGCTTATATTTCGTCCTACGGAATATTCCGGTCGAAATGGAATCCATTTAGACCCACTTGGAGGTGATTAAGGCCTTTAGTTTGTTTTATTTAATGGAAAGTGAAATATGTCTCACTCAACTTTAATAATTAATGTATTTTTTATAAATGTTTATACAGAATATAAATTCGATTATAAATACTAATTTGAAAGATAAAATTCTTTTCTTTATCATGGTAATTTAATTATAATTTTTAAGAGATATTTAACTAACTGAATAGCTTATACATTAATGATGCAGAAATTATTTATTTAGTAAAAAATAAGTAATATAGTTTTTATTGAAATAATAATACCCATTAAAAGGCTCAAAAACCTGACCAAAACTTATTGGTAGTGTATATATACACCATAATCATCCAAGGACCGAATATATGACCGTTTGGAGTCTTATAAAAGTGATTATGACACTTATATTATTTTTTTAAATGACGTCAAAGTTGTCACCTTCATAATTTAATAAATATAACATTTTAAAAGTTGGGTGTTTTAGAATATAAATCCGACTAAAAGTATTATTATTAAATCTATAAGATATATCTTCATCATAGAATTTTATTTTTAATTTTTATGCAACAAATAAGTATGTTTAATAATTATACAAAAATGTTGTAGAAATTATTTTATTAAGAGAAGTATCAAATAAATGGTTTAAGAAATATTAAAATAAACATTATATGAACTATTTAATTTGCTCCACTAATTTTCTAGATTAATATGACATGTTAGGAACCTATTAAATATTTTATTTCGAATATATCCTCTGTGTGGATTTTATTTAAATTCAAATAATTGAATAGTGTCAAAATTGACACAAATGTTATTTTATAAAAATAACATATTACTAAATTGTTTACAAATCACAAAAATAATTAAAATTTATAAATTGAAATTTATATAGTCTAGAATTTCATAAAGTATCCAATTATGGAAAATTAACAACACATAAGTGATTATTTTTAACCATTTAAAATTTAGAATTTTATTACAACAAATAAAATTAAATTGATTAAATAAGTATAAATAAAAATGATAATGTTTAAAATAAGATCAAAACATTTATAAATTTGATTGGTTGATGAGATTACAACCATATCTCATCTAATATTAGAATTGAGTCATTTTTTGAGTTTTTTATTTGGGTTTTGAATTTATATTAATCTAATATTTTTGAGGATTCCAAAGGTGCCCCTCTCCTCCCTTATAAAAGGGAACCTCCTCCCTCTCATCTTTACACAACTTTGAGCCTTCAAGCTCGACCAACCCCTACACATTTCCCTTCTCAACATACCTAGAAATATTCTAGAGGTCTTGTATTTCTTCAAAGACCAATTTTAGTTCCCAAAGATGAGGTTTCAAAGAGACGTGTCGAAGAAGAGGAGGTTCAGATACATACGAAGCATATCAGACCTAAGGTATGGGATAATGTTGCAATCTCAATTGTTTTCTATCTTAGATTGCTTATACGTAAGTATTTATTGGGGTTATATTTATCATCCATGTCCAAGTCTTATAATTTTTTTCATGTATGTTTAAAGTCCTTTTACCCATTTTTTACTTTTACTACATGGTATGTAAGGAATCATTTTTTATTTACCATACGTGGTACTTTTTGACTTTTCTGGAAGAAGTACGAGAAGAATGTGTCTTTTAACTTATACGGCACGAACAGACTTTTACGGTTTCATAGTGCCTTATTTTCATGAAGCATAATCTACAAGATTGCATGATTATTTTCAAAAAAATAATTTCTTTTAAAAATTCATGTCATTTTGGGAAAAGAAAATGATTTTTGAAGAAGAAAGGATATTTTATTCAAAAGTTCATTTCAAGTGTTTTATCAAAACCATTTTCCATCTAAGATGAGATTATTTCATATGTGTATGTTTCAAATATAATGTCTCTATGATTTAGATGGTTTAATTTTTCTTATGATGAAATGATATAAATTTGTTTTATATGGATTATGTTATGGTGGAATTATGTTAATGAAACCCAATTTATTCTTTGGGTTATGATGAATGATTTATGATTGTTTTGTGGAACACATAAGAATGATTTCAATATTAGATGGGTGGGACCTATATCTCCCTCCAATTCATTGGGTAATGATTAATATCTCATGAGATAGACATGGCTGAAACGACAAGTAAATCCGGTTCAGTAATACATGGCTAGAACAGCTTGTAAACCCTGTTCGGTAAGGGACTTTGTCCACTAAGATAGTCTTGGAAGCAATTTCATGGATACTATTGAAATCATATCATGTGCTTAATGTTTTTCCACCATTACAAGTTTTATTCCCATGCTATTTTATCATGATTGATGTTCCATTATGATCTATGCCTTACGTACTGCCATGTTTTATGTCATTTCTCAAGATCTTGAGTTTTAAACATTATGTTCATGTTTTTAAGATAAAATATATACGGTTTGTTTTATTTTCTCCATGCTTACCCTTACTGAGCATTTGAGCTCACCCTTTTTATGTTTTCTTTTCCCCGAGGATTAAAATAAAGGTTTTAGGTAAGGAAACAAAAAGGGGAAGATCGTTATGGGAGATGATGAAGATTTTTCAACATAATTAGAAGTTTATATTCCAATTTTCCAAAGACACTAAACTATTACGGTCCTTTGGTGTCTATTTTTGGTATGTATTAGATATTCCCTAAGTGTAATGTAATGTCTATATACGTCAGGCTTTGGGTCTCTACAGTTGCTATCAAAGGAAAGGATTAGTTAACATTTGGAAACTAGGATGTGAAAACTTTAGTGAAATCCCTAGAGATATTTCTAAGGTAATTTTAGGGATGTCCCTAAGGTTTAGTATAACTATATGTTACAGTCCTAGAGTTATGTTGACGATCATGAATAACCTAGGGTGAACCTAAGGTGTCATGGATTAAAGAATGTGTGATAAGATAGACATCCCATAAGTGAATTTTAATGATTATGTGGTTCCTCGTTATTTTATCTATTTCTTACACTATGGTTTCTGGTTTTAGTCAATGGAGGGAATGAGAACAAATTCAGTTAACATTGATTTCGATGGACAAATTGGTAACTGTGATCGAAAAAATTGTGTAATGCCTAGAGAGAAAGATGTTGTGATTATGCCGATTCAGTCATCACGATATATGATTAACAAGGTGAACTTTGGTGGTATTATAAAGTCATCAAATAAGAGGAAGATGGAATTTTATACATGTTTTCATGGTGAGGATCATAGAGAAAGGAATATTGGGATTTCTAAAGAAGGGAAGAAGAACCTTGAAAAATACCTCAAATGGAGGGGAAGATGTTATCTATGTGGAGAAAAGGGTCATAGAGTGACAGACTGTTATAGAGTTCAATGTCTTATTTGTGGAGAACATGGGTATTAACCAACTCAATGCCCTGACCTAAGAGGTTACTTCTAAATCAAGGAATGACCTATTCCATGCCAATCATTGAAGAGTATGGATTGAATGGTTTATGTATTGGAATTAAATAATAATGTTGTTGAGATAATTTTATGGTATATTGAAATATCTATGTGTTGTTCCATTGTGGTTTTCCATAATAATATGGTAATAGTAATCATGAAAAGTGATTTTGTAAAGCAGGTGATATGCGGATAATTAAGTGATAAGGATAAAATGAAATGTTTAATAGTATTCATGATAACATGACTGATATAAGGATAAAGTGATATCATGTTTTGAGTATATAGAAATTTTGGGACTTTGGTATGTTGAAAGAGTTAACTTTTAACAGCATTCATGTTTTCACTAAGGTTCAATTGGTATTCATTTTTCAAGAGAATACACGATTAAGGTATTCACATGTTTGTATTGTGACCAACAAGATATATTGTATGATATATGGGGGATAAATAATGGTATTAACATGCTTTTTTGATGACATTTTTAGTCATCGTTCTCTTTATACTATAAGATTGGATATAAGTATTTTAGATAAGCATAAATAATGGAATGGATTATGTTGGACATAAATTATTATTTTCTAAGGATAAAAATATTTTTGATGGGATGTTATAATAATGTAGTTTTATAAAAAGGACAACCTGCAGGATGGCCGACAACCTGTCGCGTCAGACAAGGTTGCAGGAATCGAACCCACAACTGAAGTACAAAAGGCCTTTATCACCTACCACTGGCCTACATGGAGTCCCTTGTTAGTAGAAACTAGTTTTATTTTATTAAGAGGAATTATAGATGAAGTATAAGTCCATTTTGGAATGATATACGATTAATCACACCATATATGGACTTATGTATATAACTATTTCTATTATTTTGTTTTAGACAGATGTAATGACCCATCATTCTATCACATGATCTTCTAACACTTCACGAATGACAAATTCAACTTCATTTATTTAAGAGATGAAGTGGAAATTGGTCAAGGCATGAACAACGGTGAGATTATATCGAAAAAAAGTAAGTATTTCTTCTAATTAAAATTATTCAACTTTAGGAAAATGATCTTGAAAACCAAATATGTTGTCATAGTTCCCTTATATATTATGAATCAGATGCTACCTTAGATCATCATAAATTTATGGCTTTGTGATTGTTGTCTTTTTCATAGCCATGTTCCCTACCACTCTCCATCAGAACTTGATAGTTAGATTTCTCTTCCATATCCATATTTTCACCTATGTTGTCCTATGTGGAAACCCAGTTCTGAGAAACTTTGGGTGAACATTATGATTCTAACTTCCCTTTTTAAAATTAAGTTTTAGTATTCCTTTTTACGATGTGGGTTTATATTAAAACTTTCAAGTAGTAACCCATTTATAATTCCGACAAATTTCGAGGGAGAAATTAATTTGAAGGGGGATAGAATGTAACACCCTGAGATTTTATAAGATATATTCTTTTTAATTTCTTTCATATCTTCTGATGTGTGCTACACCAAGATTATCTTGCACTATACACAACACCGTATTAGCTTGCAGTATACGCAACACTAATCTCGGATCTTGTTAAAAACAATTTCAAGTTTGTTTGATAGTAATTATAAAATGCAACATTGAGTGTATATATAAATATATATTCAATGTATAAATGAAATATGGTTGAATTTTGTTATACGCAACAACAAATTAGTCTTTTACTACACGCAACCCTGACTTGGCTTGCGTTACACGCAATCACGACCTTCCTTGATAGCGTGTGTTGTACGCAATACCGGGTTTCACTAAACAATGACATATTTTTATTATATTATTATGAACTAGCCGTTATGAATAGTTTTAACTAAATTTTGAATTTTATAACATTATTAATCATCTTACACATTTTATAGAACATGGTATAAGAACAAAATAATTTTTTCGGGTAAAATAAGTATTTTTTTAAAAATGCAGTTTTGTCGTCTTTTGATGGCGCACCCACTTTAAATCTAGATATTCACATGTTTATAAGTTAAATTTGAAAAAATAAAATTCTTATTTAGATTCAAGATATTATACTTTACTTTGGAAAATATTTTCATATTATTTTGATAACTTTCATATTTTAATGAATAGTAAAAACACGATATATTATAATTAAAAACAACTTTTTTCATCATAATAATTTATATGGTTAAATTATAATATTGAATGGTTTTAATGTATAAATATAATATATTTTTACCATTTAATATAATGTATGTCATTATCATTTATTTTACATTGAATTAATAGGTAAAATCATTTCAATCTTTTGCAATGTTTTAACTTTTAAAACTCGTTTTCTTAATAGCGGGATTAATTTTAAATTAATTATTGTAACGTATGTGTTCTGAATTAGTAAAAATGGATTCCATATTTGGAATCAGTAGGTCTAAATTATGTTAATAGGCTCCTTTTTATTTTTGGGCACTATGAATATTAACTACAGTAAATTTTATTTACCTTAGTTAAATGTAAATCGGGTAATTAAGGGTAAATATAATATTCTAAAATTACCCTAACACTTGAATTAATATAATTGGATGCTTATATTTCTTCATAAGGCATATTTGGGTCGAAATGAAATCCATTAGAACCCACTAGTAGGTGATTAAGACCTTTAGTTTATTTTATTTAAAGGAAAGTGAAATATGTCTCACTCAACTTTAATAATTAAAGTATTTTTAATATAAGTTTATAAATAATATAAATTCGATTATAAATACTAATTTGAAAGATAAAATGTTTTTATTTATCATGGTAATTTATTTATAATTTTTATGAGATATTTAATTACCTTAATATCTTATACAATAATGATGCAGAAATTATTTATTTAGTGAAAAATAAGTAATATAGTTTTTATTAAAATAATAATACCCATTAAAAGGCTCAAAAACCTGACCAAAACTTATTGGTAGTGTATATATACATCATAAGCATAAAATTACCGAATATATGACCGTTTGGAGTCTTATAAAAGTGATTATGACACTTATATTATTTTATTTTAAATGATGTCAAAGGTGTCACCTTCATAATTTAATAAATATAACATTTTAAAAGTTGGGTGTTTTAGAATATAAATCCGACTAAAAGTATTATTATGAAATCTATAAGATTTATCTTCATCCCAGTAGTTTATTTTTAATTTTTATGCAACAAATAAGTATATTTAATAATTATAAAAAAATATTGTAGAAATTATTTTATTAAGAGAAGTATCAAATAAATGGTTTTACAAATATTAAAATAAACATTATATGAACTATTTAATCTGATCCACTAATTTTATAGATGAATATGACATGTTAGGAACCTATTAAATATTTTATTTCGAATATATGCTCTGTGTGGATTTTATTTAAATTCAAATAATTGAATAGTGTCAAAATTGACAGTACTGTTATTTTATAAAAATAACATATTATTAAATTGTTTAAAAATCACAAAAATATTTAAAAATTATAAATTGAAATTTATATAGTCTAAAATTTCATAGAATATCCAAATATGGAAAAATAACAAAACATAAGTGATTATTTATAACCATTTAAAATTTTTAATTTTATTACAACAAATAAAATTAAATAGATTAAATAAGTATAAATCAAAATGAGAAGGTTTAAAATAAGATCAAAACATTTATAAATTTTATTGGTTGATGATATTACAACCATATCTCATCTAATATTAGAATTGAGTCATTTTTGGAGGTTTTTATTTGGTGTTTAAATTTATATTAAACTAATATTTTAGAGGATTCCAAAGGTGCCCATCTCCTCCCTTATAAAAGGGCACCTCCTCCCTCTCAACTTTACACAACTTTGAGCCTTCAAGCTTGGCCAACCCCTACCCATTTCCATTATCAACTTCCCTATAAATATTCTATAGGTCTTGGTGTAACATCCCAAGTAAGTAATGAATAATAGATATTTTTATCTATGTCTATTAATGATTAAGATAGTGTTATAGAGGCTTAAAATGAAAATAAATACAATCTTATGCATGGAATACACTAATATTCTTAAAAGATTGTTTTACTGCCTTTTGATGGCAACCCATTTTTAAATCTATATTTTGACAATTTTATAAACTATGTTTGTCAAAATAAACTTATTCTTTATGATTGGGACATCAAAATTTACCTTGTGTGAATTTTTGGTATTTTTCTGACAATGTTCATTTTTTAATGAATAGTGAAAAATACTGCATTTTACATCAAAACTGCTTTTTAATCTAATTTATTTATATGATTAGATTATCTTTTGAGTTTTTATTAATGTTTAATATGAATATATTTTTACCATTTAATCCAATGGTGGTCATTGGAATCAATTTCACTTTGAAATTGGACTTAAACTAGTATCAATCTTTTGATACTTATTATTTTGTAAAAACACGCTATTTGCTCTGGCAGCGGGAATTAATTATTGAATTAATTAATGTGACTTATATGATTTGAATTTTGTAAAATGGACTTCATTTTTGAATTCGGAATATCAAATATAGCTTAGGGTGAATTTTTGGTAATTTTCTGAAAAACTTCAATTTTTGATGAATAGTGAAACCACTAAGTGATAATCAAGCAAACTGATTTTTCAGTTAAATGAAAGTTTACCACTAATGTGTATTGAATTTTGAAAATCCGACATACATGGTTGTCATTAAGAAGTAAAATGTGGTTCAATGAGATTAAAATATTTTTTTGGTGAATAGTAACTTATTAAGTTCTTAATCGCGATTAGTGGTAATTAGGGTAGTTTAAGGTCTAAATAAGGCTTTAATAATATGAAATGACCTAGACACATGTCCCAACCTCATTGGTTGTGTCATGTCCGACCATGACATGCCATGGGTCAACTTGGGGACCCCATGGATCCACTTTTGTTGGGAAATGACATAAATTACTTTTTATTTAATGTTAAAGTGAAAATGACACAAACATAATATGTTTTACGAAAACAATTTTTAAGTGGGGTTATACAAGTCCAAATTTTGATTATAAATAGTCATTGGAAATCTAAAACGATTTCCTATATCATAGTATTTTTTAGACATTAAATAAATTAAATTATTTATGACATAATAATGATGCAGCGATGACATCATTATTTGACGATTTAAATAAAATGGAATGATAATGAAAAATCTAAAACCTACACATGTCCAAAAACAATTGGAATAGTGGATTTCGAACCCTTATGACCTTATCCACGAATTATATCAATGTGGGACCTTTTAAAACCGAAACACATTTTCAAATAATGTAATATTTCTTTACTTTCCAAAAGTGCCCCTCCTCTCCTCTTATAAAAGGCCCCCACCCCTACCTCATTTCACACACTACTCAAGCCTTTGGCTCGGCCAACCCCTACCCATTTACTCTCTCCACATCCCTCTCCTCATCCTAGAGGATTCCCTTTGGGCAGAAGCCTTTCAAAGGAAGCCTTTAGGCTCAAATCAAAAGGAGTTACACTTTTTAAGGTAATTCATTCTCTCATGTTCATTTGTTTTATTTTTCTTCTCCAACCCCCTAAACTCTTTTTATTTACTTGTTTTGTAACAAAAACAATATATAAAATATACTAGGATGTTGTTATAAGATATATTTGAGCTACACACTCACACAACTACATCAAATGGTTAAAGAACATACGGTTTCCGTGGATGGCGAAATTCTGCCTCCCGAAACGATGATTGTTCAATACTCATTTAACACCTTCAAAGGTGGCCATTATGAGGTCACTATTTTTATATATGATATATAATATGTTTATGGTTTCCTTAAGCTTCTGTTTTTTCATTTTGGGCATACCTTTATGGTTTCCATTATGGGTAAACACGATATCTTCATTTTAGGAAGTGCGGACTACCGCCCCCTAAAAGTGATTTGATTCGTTAATACCATATGTGGGATGTGTAAAGGATAAATTTAATGATATTATATATGTTATTATACTGGAATTATAATATACTCTTATATCATTATGATTCCATTCCAGAAAATATGAAATAGAAATGGAAGTAGCGTTCATGCGTACGTACGGCTTACCGTCTCCATGAATGGTGCATTTCATTTCTTACCTCTAAATGTGATGTAATATTATAAATGCATGTATGTACTGGATATATATGACATATATGATATCTACATCATGAATACCATTCTGGATATAATGAACCTATGACCAAATTAACAACATGTAAGTGTAATAAGTCTATTTTTGACTTAAGAACCAAATACCGACAAAATGAACATTATCAACTTAACTGATTACATGATGTTCATAACATGGTATAAATGGAATAATGAACTTGAAAAAGATTCATAATCAAGTATAGATTAACTCAAGTTTATTATTCAGGATATTAAAGAACGGTCAGGTCAAGTCGGATACGAGATATGGGACTTCGTCTCAATCTCCTTTCATTGAGGCATATTTTATTTTATACACAACTTTCTTTTATACGGTGTATAAACCCCTTTGAATTTTACTTTTATTCAAAAGGAATCTTTTTTATACGAAGCGTTTACTAAATGACAAAAGAGAATGTTTTTGTCGTACGTATGCGGCGACAACGACTTCTCCGCCGTCGTGACCGTTATTTGAGTTTCGGCTTCCTCTACAAGCCATACCTTCTTTTTAAAAGAAAAATAAATACCATGTTTTACTTTTATTTTATTTTAGTATTGAAAATGGTTTTCATAATGTTTTTATATCAATGTGTTGTATTGATATCTCGTGATTGAAATGTGGAAATTTTATGTTTCCTTTATGCATGTTTTATGTGATATGATTATGTTATGGTTCTTGGGCATTATTATGAAAACGGGTGGTTCCGTGATAAAATAAGGGCGGGTGAGCCCGTTATAGCTCTCCAATGCAATGGGTAACGCGAAGGAGTGAAACGTTAAGGTTTCTCCGAAGAGATTTTAGGGAATATACTGTGATGGGTATTCCAAACGTAACCAAGAGGGTTACTCCCTACGTAAGAATGTTATGAATGCCTCAAGTTACCTTTATGTCTTATGATTTCTATGATTTATTCGTGATTTTATGAGGTATGTTAAAGTGCCAATGTTTTATGGGTAATGTATGATTTCATTCTTATGTATATATGAACTCATGTTTCCTTTCCATGTTTTTTTTTATTATAACCCATACTGAGTTTTTATGCTCATCCCAAGTTTTTGAAATGTTTTTCACAGGTCAAGGGAAAGGTACATGATAAGATGATAGAGTCAAGGATGTGTCAAGAATTAATCCATGTTTTATTTTAAATGTGTTTCCATTGATGGGATTGAAGAATACTATCTTTGTGTAACCACTTTGTTTATATGTGGAATGTAATGCAAGTTTTATGATCTAATTCTCTAAAACTCTAAACCCGAAAAGATCCTCAATGTGTAATCTTGTAATAACTCAAGATTAAGTAAGGTTTAAGGCTGGGGCCTTATAGTTGGTATCAGAGGTCGGTTTAGATAACTTTAGGAGTTAGAATTCTATTAAATGATTATCCAAAAAAAAATTCGAAATGATATAGCATTTAAAGATTGCCATGTTGCTTCATCTAAGACATGTTTGTTCAGAATGGTTTTCCGCAGAGGAAACAGGGAAGCAGTGCTAGGAAGGCATACAGAAGGAAATAACCTTCCGAATCAGCATCCAGAAATGGTCGGAATTGGAACTGAACAGTTTGTTGCAGTAATGGCGCAGTTGACTCAAGCGATAAATGGCGGTGGTATCCATGCACGAGATCAGCCAGAACAACCGCAGAGGAACATGTCAGTGGTGGAACATTTCATGAGGCAACATCCACCATCATTCAGAGGATCATCTGACCCTGTGCTAGCCGAAGGGTGGATTAAAGCACTGGAGAAGATTTTTGATGTCATGGGGTGTTCAGACAATCAAAAGGTTAGTCTTGCTATTTACCGTTTGGAGGGTGAAGCAGATCAGTGGTGGTCTATGGTTAAAAATATCAGGGACGCCGATGAGATTGATGCTCTTGACTGGGATGAATTCAAAGGTATGTTTCTTGAGAAGTATTTTCCTAAGGCTGTTCGACTTAGGATGGAAAAGCAATTATTGGAATTGAGGCAAGAGGAAGACTCAGTGGCTGCCTATGAAGAAAGGTTCACTCGATTGGCAAGGTATGCTCCAAATTTTATCCGGGACCTTGATAGTAAAATCAATCGTTTTTACTTAGGATTAAAGCCAAAGTATCGACGGGCATTAGCTTCTCGTGAGTTTAAAAGTTATGAAAAGCTTGTTCGATGTGCTGAGAAGGTGGAAATGGAGTTTGCCGATGACCAAGTTTTCTATAACAACCAGCAGAAGAAGAGACCGAGGTGGCAGGAAAAAGGTAAGAATTATTCAAAAAAGTCTGATGGTAAGAAAACTAAGTTTCTAGTTTGTGATAAATGTGGAAAAAGGCATGCTGGGGAATGACTTCTGAATTCTGGGAAGTGCTACCGATGTGGTAAGATGGGACATAAGGCTCGTGATTGCACTGAAAATGATCAAGGTGAAGGTAAGAACAAATTTGATTTACAGTTAGTGAAATGTTATAAGTGCAATGAGATGGGTCACTATGCAAACGAGTGTCCGACAAGGAGCTTGAGTGATGGGAAGCAGTTAGACTACAAGAAAAAAGGGGTGGTGAAATCCTTTGCAACTACTTCAGCAGATGTCGGGGCATCAAATGAAGTTGTATCGGGTACTTTGTTTGTTTTTTTAGATTATGCCAGTGTGTTGTTTGATTCGGGGTCTACACATTCTTTCATCTCTAAAACATTTTCTAGTAAAATGGGAATACCATCTCAAGAAATGACTCCTGAACTTTTGGTAAAAACACCTGGGGGAAGTGTCGAGGAAAAAAGAATTTATAAGAATCTTCATATCCTTATCTGTGGAAAGAACCTACTTGCAAACCTTATTGTTCTACCTCTAGTAGAGTTTTATGTTATCCTGGGTATGGATTGGCTCTCTATTTACCATGCTAAGATTGACTGTAGAGCTAAAGAAGTTTCTTTTCAGAAAGACTTTCAGTTTGTTTACAAGAATGAACCCTTACTTTTGATAACATATCAAGAGGCCGAGAAACTTGTAAAAGATGGAAATGAATGTTACCTTGAACACATAATTGAAAATAAAGGAACTGTTCAGATTAATGATGTGCCAGTGGTAAATGAGTATCCTGATGTTTTTCCTGATGAGTTGCCTGGAATAATACCAGATCGGGAAGTTGAGTTTACTGTTGACTTAGTTACTGATGCTAAGCCAATTTCAAAACCCCCTTATCGAATGGTAGAAATTGAACTTTTAGAGTTGAAGGAGTAATTGCAAGATTTATTAGAGAAAGGTTTTATTAGACCTAGCACATCACCATGGGGTGATCCTGTTTTATTTGTTAAAAAGAAAGATGGTTCTATGAGACTTTGCATTGATTATAGAGCCTTGAATAATATCACTGTTAAGAACAAATATCCTTTGCCTCATATCGATGATTTGTTTGATCAGCTCCAGGGAGCTCAGTTTTTTTCAAAGATTGACTTGAGATCGGGGTACCATCAGCTGAAGGTTAAGGAGGCAGATATTCCGAAGACCGCGTTCTGTACGAGATATGGCCATTATGAATTTGTAGTAATGCCTTTTGGGCTAACTAATGCACCTTCTGTATTCATGGACTTAATGAATAGAATTTTCCATGAGTTCTTGGATAAATTTTTGGTGGTTTTCATTGATGATATTTTGGTGTTTTCTAAAAGTAAAGAAGAGCATGAAAGACATTTAAGGGTTATCTTGCAAACCTTAAAAGAAAAGAAACTGTATGGGAAATTCAGCAAGTGTGAGTTTTGGTTGCAACAAATTTCTTTCCTTGGTCACATTGTTTCTAAAGATGGAATAACTATTGATCCTGCAAAAACAAAAGTTGTGGAAGAATGGCCAAGACCCACAAATGTAACCGAGATTCGTAGCTTCCTTGGTTTGGCGGGCTATTACCGAAGGTTTGTTAGAAATTTTTCACGGTTATCTAGTCCAATGACTAAGCTAACTCGGAAGGGTGTTAAGTTTATCTGGACAAAAGAATGTGATGATTGTTTTCAGGAATTGAAAAGAAGATTGGTGAATGCTCCAGTTTTGGCACTACCTTCCAGGAATGGTGAGTTTGTTATATACAGTGATGCTTCATTGAAAGGACTTGGTTGCGTCCTAATGCAGAATGATCAGGTAATTGCTTATGCTTCATGACAGTTGAAAACTCATGAGGAAAATTACCCTACACATGATTTGGAACTAGCTGCTGTTGTTTTTTCTTTAAAAATTTGGAGGCATAATTTGTATGGAGTAAAGTGTGAAATATATACCGATCACAAAAGTTTAAAGTATATATTCACTCAGAAAGAGTTAAACATGAGACAAAGGAGATGGCTGGAATTAATCAAATATTATGATTGTACAATTCATTACCATCCGGGAAAAGCAAATAAAGTGGCTGATGCTTTGAGTCGAAAAAGTAATGCTTCATTAACAATGTTGCGTTTGGAACGTGATCCTTTGGTTAACGATTTGATAAAATTTGGAATAGAAGTTGTTGGTGCAGGAAGTCCTTCTGTTTTGTTTCAGGTATCAGTGAGATCTTCTCTATCAGATAGAATCAAGCAAGGACAGAAGCAAGACAGTGAGTTGCAGAAAAGGGTAGAGCTGGTTCAGAAAGGTAAGTTTCCTGAATTCAACATTGATAATGATTGCGTTTTGAGATTTGGGAAGAGATTGTGTGTGCCTTGTGATTCACAGTTGAAGAGAGAGTTGTTATGTGAAGCTCATAGTTCTCCGTTTTCAGTTCATCCGGGCAGTACTAAGATGTATAGAGATCTGCGGGAGTATTACTGGTGGGATGGAATGAAAAGAGATATTGCTGATTTTACTGTGAAGTGTTTGACTTGTCAGCAGGTTAAAGCAGAGCGGCAGTTACCAAAAGGGATGCTTCAGCCTTTACCAGTGCCAGAGTGGAAATGGGAGAATATATCCATGGACTTTGTTGTTGGATTACCGAAGACATCTCGAGGTAATAATGCAATCTGGGTTATTGTTGATCGCTTGACCAAATCTGCTCATTTCCTTGCTATACGAGTTGCTTTCTCTCTTGATCAACTTTCCCGTTTGTATCTTAAAGAGATAGTCAGGTTACATGGAGTTCCTCTCTCCATTGTATCGGATCGTGATCCCAGGTTTACTTCTAACTTTTGGAAAGGCCTTCAGAAGTCGTTGGGTACTGAATTAAATTTTAGTACAGCTTTTCATCCTCAATCAGATGGGCAGTCAGAACGAACAATTCAGACATTGGAGGATATGCTACGAGCTTGTTCTATGGATTATCAGGTAAGTTGGGACCAACATCTTTCTTTGGTTGAGTTTTCATATAATAACAGTTTTCATTCCAGTATACAGATGGCACCATTTCAGGCATTATATGGGAAGCGGTGTCGAACTCCAGCTTTCTGGGATGAAGTGGGTGAAAGGAAGTTGATGGGACCAGAATTGGTAGAAGAGATGGCAGAAAAAGTTCAGCTGATTCAGAAACACATGAGAACAGCTCAGAGCAGACAGAAGAGTTATGCGGATAACCGGAGGAAGGATCTATCTTTCGAGGTAGGTGATCATGTTTTTCTCAAGGTTTCTCCTTGGAAAAGTGTGATGAGATTTGGTAAGAAAGGAAAGTTGAGTCCAAGGTTTGTTGGACCATACGAAATTCTGGAGAGAGTTGGATCAGTTGCATACCGAGTGGCTTTACCTCCGAGTTTATCTCAGGTACACAATGTTTTTCACGTTTCGATGTTGAGAAAGTATATGCCAAATCCATCTCATGTTTTGAGTCCAGAGGTAGTTCAGCTGGAAGAGAACCTATCTTATGAGGAACAACCGGTCCAGATTCTTGACCACAGGGAGCAAGTGTTACGAAATAAAGTGATTCACCAGGTAAAGGTTTTGTGGAAAAACCACATGATTGAAGAGGCAACATGGGAATCTGAAAATGTAATGAGGGATAAGTACCCCCATTTATTCGATAAGTAAATAAATTGCGGGGACGCAATTTTCTAAAGGGGGGAAGGATGTAACATCCCAAGTAAGTAATGAATAATAGATATTTTTATCTATGTCTATTAATGATTAAGATAGTGTTATAGAGGCTTAAAATGAAAATAAATACAATCTTATGCATGGAATACACTAATATTCTTAAAAGATTGTTTTACTACCTTTTGATGGCAAACCATTTTTGAATCTATATTTTGACAATTTTATAAACTATTTTTGTCAAAATAAACTTATTCTTTATGATTGGGACATCAAAATTTACCTTGTGTGAATTTTTGGTATTTTTCTGACAATGTTCATTTTTTAATGAATAGTGAAAAATACTGCATTTTACATCAAAACTGCTTTTTAATCTAATTTATTTATATGATTAGATTATCTTTTGAGTTTGTATTAATGTTTAATATGAATATATTTTTACCATTTAATCCAATGGTGGTCATTGGAATCAATTTCACTTTGAAATTGGACTTAAACTAGTATCAATCTTTTGATACTTATTATTTTGTAAAAACACGCTATTTGCTCTGGCAGCGGGAATTAATTATTGAATTAATTAATGTCACTTATATGATTTGAATTTTGTAAAATGGACTTCATTTTTGAATTCGGTATATCAAATATAGCTTAGGGTGAATTTTTGGTAATTTTCTGAAAAACTTCAATTTTTGATGAATAGTGAAACCACTAAGTGATAATCAAGCAAACTGATTTTTCAGTTAAATGAAAGTTTACCACTAATGTGTATTGAATTTTAAAAATCCGACATACATGGTTGTCATTAAGAAGTAAAATTTGGTTCAATGAGATTAAAATATTTTTTTGGTGAATAGTAACTTATTAAGTTCTTAATCGCGATTAGTGGTAATTAGGGTAGTTTAAGGTCTAAATAAGGCTTTAATAATATGAAATGACCTAGACACATGTCCCAACCTCATTGGTTGTGTCATGGCCGACCATGAAATGCCATGGGTCAACTTGGGGACCCCATGGATCCACTTTTGTTGGGAAATGACATAAATTACTTTTTATTTAATGTTAAAGTGAAAATGACACAAACATAATATGTTTTACGAAAACAATTTTTAAGTGGGGTTATACAAGTCCAAATTTTGATTATAAATAGTCATTGGAAAGCTAAAACGATTTCCTATATCATAGTATTTTTTTAGACATCAAATAAATTAAATTATTTATGACATAATAATGATGCAGCGATGACATCATTATTTGACGATTTAAATAAAATGGAATGATAATGACAAATCTAAAACCTACACATTGCCAAAACCAATTGGAAGAGTGGATTTCGAACCCTTATCACCTTATCCACGAATTATATCAATTTGTGACCTTTTAAAACCGAAACACATTTTCAAATAATGTAATATTTCTTTACTTTTCAAAAGTGCCCCTCCTCTCCTCTTATAAAAGGCCCCCACCCCTACCTCATTTCACACACTACTCAAGCCTTTGGCTCGGCCAACCCCTGCCCATTTACTCTCTCCACATCCCTCTCCTCATCCTAGAGGATTCCCTTTGGGCAGAATCCTTTCAAAGGAAGCCTTTAGGCTCAAATCAAAAGGAGTTACACTTTTTAAGGTAATTCATTCTCTCATGTTCATTTGTTTTATTTTGCTTCTCCAACCCCCTAAACTCTTTTTATTTACTTGTTTTGTAACAACACCAGTATCTTCAATATACTAGGATGTTGTTATAAGATATATTTGAGCTACACACTCACACAACTACATCAAATGGTTAAAGAACATACGGTTTCCGTGGATGGCGAAATTCTGCCTCCCGAAACGATGAGTGTTCAATACTCATTTAACACCTTCAAAGGTGGCCATTATGATGTCACTATTTTTATATATGATATATAATATGTTTATGTTTTCCTTAAGCTTCTGTTTTTTTTTCATTTTGGGAATACCTTTATGGTTTCCATTATGGGTAAACACGATATCTTCATTTTAGGAAGTGCGGACTACCGCCCCCTAAAAGTGATTTGATTCGTTAATACCATATGTGGGATGTGTAAAGGATAAAGTTAATGATATTATATATGTTATTATACTGGAATTATAATATACTCTTATATCATTATGATTCCATTCCAAAAAATATGAAATAGAAATGGAAGTAGCGTTCATGCGTACGTACGGCTTACCGTCTCCATGAACGGTGTATTTCATTTCTTACCTCTAAATGTGATGTAATATTATAAATGCATGTATGTACTGGATATATATGACATATATGATATCTACATCATGAATACCATTCTGGATATAATGAACCTATGACCAAATTAACAACATGTAAGTGTAATAAGTCTATTTTTGACTTAAGAACCAAATACCGACAAAATAAACATTATCAACTTAACTGATTACATGATGTTCATAACATGGTATAAAAGGAATAATGAACTTGAAAAAGATTCATAATCAAGTAGATATTAACTCAAGTTTATTATTCAGGATATTAAAGAACGGTCAGGTCAAGTCGGATACGAGGTATGGGACTTCGTCTCAATCTCCTTTCATTGAGGCATATTTTATTTTATACACAACTTTCTTTTATACGGTGTATAAACCCCTTTGAATTTTACGTTTATTCAAAAGGAATATTTTTTATATGAAGCGTTTACTAAACGACAAAAGGGAATGTTTTTGTCGTACGTATGCGGCGACAACGACTTCTCCGCCGTCGTGACCGTTATTTGAGTTTCGACTTCCTCTACAAGCCATACCTTCTTTTTAAAAGAAAAATAAATACCATGTTTTACTTTTATTTTATTTTAGTATTGAAAATGGTTTTCATAATGTTTTTATATCAATGTGTTGTATTGATATCTCGTGATTGAAATGTGGAAATTTTATGTTTCCTTTATGCATGTTTTATGTGATATGATTATGTTATGGTTCTTGGGCATTATTATGAAGATGGGTGGTTCCGTGATAAACTAAGGGCGGGTGAGCCCGTTATAGCTCTCCAATGCATTGGGTAACGCGAAGGAGTGAAACGTTAAGGTTTCCTTGAAGAGATTTTAGGGAATATACTGTGATGGGTATTCCAAACGTAACCAATAGGGTTACTCCCTACGTAAGAATGTTATGAATGCCTCAAGTTACCTTTATGTCTTATGATTTCTATGATTTATTCGTGATTTTATGAGGTATATTAAAGTGCCAATGTTTTATGGGTAATGTATGATTTCATTCTTATGTATATATGAACTCATGTTTCCTTTCCATGTTTTTTTTATTATAACCCATACTGAGTTTTTATGCTCATCCCAAGTTTTTGAAATGTTTTTCACAGGTCAAGGGAAAGGTACATGATAAGATGATAGAGTCAAGGATGTGTCAAGAATTAATCCATGTTTTATTTTAAATGTGTTTCCATTGATGGGAATGAAGAATACTATCTTTGTGTAACCACTTTGTTTATATGTGGAATGTAATGCAAGTTTTGTGATCTAATTCTCTAAAAATCTAAACCCGAAAAGATCCTCAATGTGTAATCTTGTAATAACTCAAGATTAAGTAAGGTTTAAGGCTGGGGCCTTATACTTGGTCTTCTTAAAAGACCAACTTTATTGCCCTAAGAGGAGGTTTCAAAGAGGCGTGTCGAAGAAGAGGAGGTTCGGATACATACGAAACATATCAGACCTAAGGTAAGGGATAATGTTCCAATGTCAATTGTTTTCTATCCGAGATTGCTTATACATAAGTATTTAGTAGGGTTATATTTATCATCCATGTCCATGTTTTATAAAAATGTTTTCATGTATGTTTAATGTCCTTTTTACCCATTTTTTACTTTTACTACATGGTATGTAAGGAATCTTTTTTTTACCATACGAGGTAATTTTTGACTTTTCCAGCAAAAGTACGAGAAGAATATTTTTTATCTTATACGGCATAAACATATTTTTACGGTTTCATAACACCCTATTTTCATGAAGCTTACTCTACAAGATTTCATTATTATTTTCAAAAAAATCCTTTCTTTTAAAATTGCATGTCATTTTGGGAAAAGAAAATGATTTCGAAGAAAAAAGGTTATTTTCCTCAAGAATTCATTTCAAGTTTTTTATCAAATCTATTTTCCATCTAAGATGAGATTATTTAATATGTGTATGTTTCAAGTATAATGTGTCTATGATTTACATGGTGTAACTTTTCTTATGATGAAATGATATCCATTTGTTTTATATGGATTATGTTATGATGGAATGATGTTTATGAAACCCAATTTATTCTTTGGGTTATGATGAATGATTTATGATTGTTTTCTGGCACACGTAATAATGATTTCAATATGATATGGTTGGGACCTATATTTCCCTTCAATTCATTGGGTAAATATTTATATCTCATGAGATATACATGGACTAAACGGCAAGTAAATCCGGTTCAGTAATACGGGGCTGGAACGCCATGTAAACCCAGTTCAGTAAGGGACTTTGTCCACTAAGATGGTCTTGGCAGTAATGCCTTGGCTACTATGGAAATAATATCATGTGCTTAATGTTTTTCCACAATTACAAGTTTTATTCCCATTATATTTTATCATGATTGATGTTCCATTATGATCTATGCCTTACGTACTGCCATATTTTATGTGATTTCTCAAGATATGGATGTTTAAACATTATGTTCATGTTTTTAAGTTCAAATATATATGGTTTGTTTCATTTTCTCCATGCTTACCCTTAATGAGCATTTGATCTCACCCTTTTTATGTTTTCTTTTCCCCCGGGACTAAAAGAAAGGTTTTAGGTAAAGAAACAAAAAGTGGAAGATCATTATCGGAGATGTTGAAGATCTTTCAACATGAATAGAAGTTTATATTCCATGTTTCCAAAGACACTAAACTATTACGGTCCTTTGGTGTCTATTTTTTTATGTATTAGATATTCCGCAATAGTAATGTAATGTCTATGTACGTCAAGCTTTGGGTCTCTACATGAACTACGGTAATAGGGGATACAATAATTTTCTCAAGAACATACCATGTTTTATATAAATTATGGAATAGTACCCATGGAATGTTTTTTTAGTATGTTCCAGCCCACTATGGAGTACCATATATAGAACATATGGCTTATTCATGTGAGGGAAGACCTGTTGCAGCTGATATTTTGATAGATTCAATTTAGAAGATTCTTTATGATTAAGAAACCCATCCTAAGAAGATAGTCAAGCTGGTGGAATACTTGTTGTGAGGTCAAGAAAATCACTGGTGGGTTGTTCTAGTTCAAAACCATCAAGTAGATGTTATTATATGGAATGATTTACTGGAAAAGGTTCTAGAACCATTATATCTAGAGTATTTTTGGTGGGGGAAGGATGAAAATTTTATGAGGATGGCCCAGGGGTCTATGTTAGGGATGGATTGTGCCAAATACTTCACTGACATGAAATTCTTCATTCCGGCAATGGAAGGAGATGAGGCAACAATGGCATGATGGTTCCAGGACGGACTTAGACATGATAATAATCCCCAGGTGAATATATTCAATCTGAATACATTTGATGGAGTGGTATATCATGACCATATATTTGAAGGGTTTCTAAATGTGGCTTTAGGTGCTGTTCATGCCATTCTAGTTGGGTAATCTAGTGGTGCATCTTCCGAATATAGGAAGCGCATATTTTAGAGTTTATACCAGGGAAGTGGTGGAAAGATTTGACAAAAAAGGGAGACACCCACTCAGGGTAGAAACAAAATTTTCTATAATCTCTATGGTAGGCTTGGACACATGCACAAATAGTGTCCCTAAACACTAGTTGAGTTCCAAGCATGCTGTAGGATGGGACATGTGAAGATGTTCTATAGGAAACCTGTACATATGGGTACTGATGGGGGATCGAGTATGATGTAATGTGTATCTAGGGGATCGATTACCCTATATCATGAAGGAATTTGGATCACTACCCTCCATACTGATCGAGTTAATAGACAAGATACTCTTGGGTGAGAGTGTCCATATTAGTAGGTTTGTTCGGTTCTTGGAACTCTGAATAGAGAAAAATGTAGTTGAATGAGCCTACATTATAAAGATTATCCTACACCTATAGGTGGCGAGGTAGGTACATGAATGTTCATGGTATGGTTCATTTATCTTCTACGGTTTATACTGATTTTTTTTGTATATGTGACTTTCATTCTTTTCTATCTGCCAAATTTGTAATTGTGTTGGGCCTAGCGGTGGAACATGTGTGTGGGATCATTTCAATTGATACCCCATTAGCGTTGAAAGTAGAAAATATCGAGCAATGTATGTGGTGTGATCTCATGTTTTGTGGGTATAATTTTCTTTTGTACTTTTTAATGACAAAGATGTCAGGATTTGATCAAAATTTGGGCATGGATTGGATAGTATTATACTAATCCTACATTTATTGTTACCACCATAGGGTTATGTTCACATCCATTAAGGTTTATAGTTATGTTTATCATGGTGAATGGGATTTCTGTATAGGCCATGTAGTGAATGTCTTTCAGTATTTGGGTGAGCTCATAGCCTAAGTGGCTTGTCTTGTTCTTGATGAGGGAGGAGTATAGCATCATCTTTGTCCTCCTAGGTGGATCAGTTTCAAGATGTTCTTCCAGAGTACATCTTGTGTCTTCAACTCAAGAGGGACGTTGAGTTCAAAATAGAGTTTTTTTTATGAGAAGAATCTGTTTATATCCTTCCATATAGAATGAAACCAAAAGAACTATGGAAACGTAAGACTCAGTTGGAGGAGTGGGAGAGTAATGTGTCTATTCAACCTTGTATGTCACCCCTGAAAATCTATATTATTGCCTTACTCTAAGGCCAGTGGTCCATTTTGTGTATGTGTATATTATAGTAAGCTTAATTAGATGATAGTTAAGAACTGATACCCTATTACTCAAATAAATGATCTATTTGGCCATATGAAAGGAACTATAGTGTTTTCCATTATTGATCTGATATTGGGTTATCATTATAGAAGGGCGATACCTTCTGATGTGATGTGAAATGATTTCCAAAGTAGAAATCATTTATATAATTTTTTAAATGTTTTGTGGGTTGACCCAAAAAATGATATTGTTTATGTCTCTACGGAATAAAATCAATCACCCCTACCTGGATCAGTTTCTATATATCTTAGTGGGTTTCATCGTTGGGTACTCCAAGTCTCAGGACAATCATGAAAAACAACATGACATCATCATGAGTATGCTATTAGATAAAAGGCTATACACTAATCTATAAAATTTCCATTTCTAGATCGATAGAGTGAATTTCTATAGTCAAATCATCTCTGAGGAAGGTATGTTAGTATACCAGGACAATGTGTGGGAATTTGTATATTTTGAGAAACCCAAGAATGTTTCTAATATCTGAATCCCTCTAGGATTAGCGGTCTATTACCAAAGTTTCAACAAAGACTTTTCCAATTTTGAAGCACCAACCTCATGCTAGACCAATAAGGAAATCACATTTGAATGGTCTGGAGAACATGAGAGTGTTTTCCAAGATTTAAATAATACCTTAACAACAGCACCAATATTAATATTTTTCGAACCAGGTAAGAAGAATACCTTGTTCTGTGATGCGACTGGTGTTGGGATTGGGGTAGTGTTATATAGGATGGTTGGGTTGTATCATGGGAGTCAGTAAAGTTGAAAAACCATGAAGGAAATTACCGTACTCATGATATTGAGTTGGCCACAATGGTTTATGCTTTAATGTGTTGGTGACATTAATTTTTTAGAGAAATGCATACCATATATACTGATAATAAAGGCCTTAACAAAATATTCTCTTAGCATGATCTGGATATTTGTAAGTGAACATGGTTTGAGTACATGTAGTTCTCTAATTTTAAAAGTTTTATACACCTGGAGAGGATAATAGTGTTGCAGATTCTTTATGTAGGAATAATCAAAATTAGGTGTTTCAACAATCCAGCTCTAAGTGGATGGTGATGGAATTATATACAGTGAAAAATCTAGATAAGCAGGATGGGATATGAAAGGTTCCCCTTCCATCCATGGATGTTGATTATAGTATTTTGAAATGGATTGTTAGTGAAATTATGAGGATTTGAGTGTTTGGATTTGAGGTAATTTCTTGAAGGTTGTGATCCACCTTTCTGTTTGATGGTAGAAGAAGATGAGATACTTCATGGTCATTATCATGATATCATCACTATGTGAATATAATAATATTTGATGAACGAGTCTCCTAAATCAAATATGGGAGTACATCTTGGTTTGACAATAATTTATATTGGTCTTCATAGGAAGTATTTGTGTCTAGGGATGAATAAAGAGGTTGAAGGTTTTGTGGTGAGATGCCTTACCTATCAATAAGTGAAGGTCGAGCATTCGTGATTGAGTGGTTTGTTACAGCCATTTCCCATTATGTAATTTAAATCGGATGAAATAATGATGGATTTCATAGTGGGTATCCAAACAATGTGTCGGAAGAGAGATGTGATAAGGGTACTTGTGGAAGGACTGACGAAGGTGGACCATTTTTTTCTTATTTGAGAAACCTTTGATATGGATCAGTTGGGTGAGTTTTACATTCTAGGGAAAGTTTGTGTTCATGGAGTACATTCAACTATATTTTTAGATCCTGATTCACATTTCACATTGCTCTTTGAGAAGTAATTTTAGATAGCATTGGGTACCCTCTTATTTTTGAATAAGAATTTTCACCAACAAATGTATGGGAGTCAGAGTGTACTATTTGGGTTTTGTTTGAAATGTTTTAGACGTGTGTCCTAGATTTTTGTGGATCATGGGAGAAATAATTGTATCATGTTTATTTGTTTTTATAATAATAGTTTCAAGGTTGTTATTCAGATGGAACCGTATGAAATTATTTATGGTAGACCATGTAGATCACCGTTATGTTTGATGGATGTTTTGGGAACAGATATTTTTGGGACCGAGTATCATGCATGATACAATGAAGTAGGATAAAATAATTTAAAAACATATGTCTATGGATCATAGAATCTAGATGTAATATGTGTATTGGTGTCATTTACATCAAGTGTTTATGGTGGGTGGTCATTTGTTTCATTGGGTGTCTTTATGGTTAGGTCAAATTCCGATTCACAAGTAGGGTAAATTGGCACCCAAATATATGGGGTCGTCTAAGATTGTTGGGGGGGAATAGATATGTAGAATACCAATTGGATATTACACAATGGTACACTAGTAGAAACATTGTTTTCCATGTTTCATAGCTTCAACAATATCACCCTGACCCATCCCACATGATTGGTTTTGAGGATGTGAAACATCAGGCTGATACATCATTAGAGGATCAAATGGTACGTATTGTGGATCATAGTGAGAGAGTATTATGGGGAAATACTATGCCTTTAGTTCATAATTTGTTGAACTATGATATTTTTTCAGAAAGAAACATGGGATATGGGATAGATATGCAGGATCAGTAGCCCAATCTCATTACTCTAGAAGCTCATGCATGCTTAGAAGTGTGTCTCATGGACAAGCCATTATAATGTGGGGTGGTTGAAAGATGTTGAAATTATTAGAGGTATGTCCTTGTTTAAATTATGGATTATATCTCTTAAATTTGGTTAATGAAATTTTTATCTGGGGTATGATGAGGCTTCGGGTGTCCTAGGGGCTCAAGAAATTATATAAAATAAAATCAGGTTATCTTATGCTTGTTTCATAGTTGGTACACTGTTAAACGGGAATTGTGTGCCCAATCAATTCTCACCTTGAGGAGGGGTGCATGGTTTAGTAAACCTTGCAAAGGGGGAGACCAAACCATGTGTCTTCGGACATTTTAATTATAAAAAATTAGCGCAAGGTGTATGAAACTGTTTTGGATCCTCATTTAACCATGATACTTCCAACCCTATTTGATAGAGGCTTGTGCATGGATAGAATACAATTTGAAAAACCAGGTGGCCAAACAATGCACCCCATTAAAAGTGGGTTTTCACCATTTTACCCCCTTGGGATTTCATGTTTTTAACATGAATTTCATCCCCATTATTCTCTCAATAGTCCTATTGATGAACCTAAGAACCAACATCATCCCAAGGAATAATCTCTTTTGATTCTAATATGGTCAGAGTTATTTTTTATGTTGATCGATGATTCAGGTATTTCCAACACTTCTCTATGACCTCTTTTCTAGACTAGGGATTTTCGTTTCTTTATTCGTCTTCTGAATCCCCAAAACCCCCCTTTTCAATTGAATCATAGTTTGGGTCATTATATTGTTTTTGAATCTGGATATATGGATATAGTTAAGTGAGTATTTGTCTATAGATTCGAGGTAGGTGGTCTACAAGTTATATCCCATAGTCATTATGATGTATTTATCTGTATGTTGTTGTTTTTTGGGTGTTTTCATGTTGTGAATTTTATAATTTTATATGATTTAGAAATTTGGACAGCTAAGTGATTGATTAAACTTGCTATAGTTCCCATTGGGTGCATTGAGATTGATTAAACCCATTATAGGGCCACCAATGGGATGTTCCATTATCCGAACATGGAAAATTGTAATGTTAAGAATTGAATTGAATTGTAATGAAGTATATACCTTGATTAATGTGTTGACATGTTTGTTGGGTTATGAAATGAAAAATGGTTAGTTATGTCTAGTCGTTAACATTGATTAAGGGGTTGTTTGGAATATTTTTTGTGGTTAAATGAATTGGGTTGAATGTGTTAAATAATATATGTTTCGTAATGGAATCATGTATGTGTGTTAGGAAATAAAAATAGGAATGTTTAAAAAAGATAAGGAATAATGATGGTTTATATATTTCATAAACTTAAACTATGGATGATGTGTTTAATGTAGGATGATGGTTTATTTCAAAGGATTTTATTGTGGATGGTTACTAAAGAATGTGCACATAGAATGGTGGTGTGTGAGATATTGGACTATGCATTCTCCCAAGGGTCAATTTTAACTCATTCTCTAAACCCATCCCCTATAATACATGGGTTATGGAGCCAAACTAAGGTTCTAGGCCCAAAACTATTTCATTGGATGAGAGTACCTAGACTAAGGATCTATGTTAAGTGTATTGTCATAGATTGTCAAATGGGTTCTTGAGCGATATTGGGTACTTTACTTATTCTCTTATGCATTGTATTTGACCAGCATAAAATTTTTTATTGTAAATGAATTGCCTAAACCATGGAAAAAACAATGAAATGGTTTAAGTGAGTAATGTTAATAAATTCCACCCATTTTTTTATCTTTTGATTATTCTAGTACTTGTATACACTATCTATTTAGATTGGGTATTTTGTAGACAATATTTGTGGTGTCCAACTATATTTTACTCACACCCTTCTTAGTGATCTATTTGAGACTCGAGTAGAATTCTTGGAAATAGGTTCGGAAAAAAGGAAATGTCTAAATTATAAGGAGTTTATTTCGTCTTGGGTAGTGTAAGGATGAGGATCCCAACTTGGATTCTGGACCTGTTTTGGGGATGTGGTTTTTTGTCTTTGCATTGGGTTTTCCATCCCTTTTGTAACTATTATCATGCCATGGAATATTTATTATTTGGTTTTAGATGTACCTTTGTTGGGAAATGGTCGGTAATGAATATTTCTGGTATATTGATCACTATTCCCTTATTTCATATGTTATCTACTGTGTCTTACCGTGGTAAAGACAATATAGCCTCCGGAGGTGATTTATTGGACCCATGCATCTAGTTGACAACCTATAGAATATGGGGAGGTGTTCTTGTGGTCATACGGTGACCCAAGTTAGGGAACCAATTTAGTGTCTTTACAGTCATAGATGTTATATAATGAATATTATTTAATAGGGAGGCATGGGTTATCAATATGTGAAATTTATAGATGTATAATGTTTAAGTTAAGTATTTTTACAAGCTACAAGCCCATCCTTTATGTATTTCATGTTATTGGTTTTCCCCTTGACATTTCCAGTGAAGATAGATTTGGGTAGTGCTTGTTGGACTATGATACCAACATGACATTAGTTCCACCTAATAACACATACTATTTTATTATTAGTCCCTAAGGTGATTCCCTATGATAAATATTATGTGTTGTGTTTTGGTATAGATTACTTAACATGTGAATTACTGGTTGATGATTTTTATTCATTCTCTTTACATGTTGAGTGATATATGTCTGATCTGGCGTTATATAGTTATTCTTTAAATTCTTTATTTTCACTCTCCCATAATGTTTTGTCGATACATCATCTCAAATATAATAATAATTTTTTTTGATAATTTTGTTATGGTTTTTGAAAAAATGATAGTGGTATTTTTCCAATTTCTATATTTTTTGAAAAAAAACTATTTTAAACTCATATATAACCTATTTTATGGGATTTGATAGAACTATTATTTTTCAAATGGAAAATGGGAAAAATATATATTGATTATTTTCTATTATTTAAATTTTAATGAACACTTTTTTATAATGTTTGCTTTGAATCTAGTATTCCTTTTTTATCTTATAAAGGGAATGATTTGGAATCTTGGTGGTATCCCATTGGACAATGGCTCATATATCACATAATCATGTTACTGTGTATAGAGCCTCAGTGTTTCATATAGGTTATAATGTTTTTGTGATTTGGGGATTGTTTTTACAACTTTTTGTGGGAATTAAATTTTTTTTTTATTCGTTATGGTAATTAAGAACAAAATGGAGTAAGCTATATTGGTTCATTCTGATCATTATGTGATATTCATGGTTTTTTTATTAACCCCTTAACCTTAATTATTTCATTTTGTCTCATTTCTATATTTTAAATATTTTAATAAATAATTTCATATTTAATGTAATTTATTTATTGATGTGTGCTAATTTTCATTGTTCTAATGTGTAGTTTGAATCATTATTATCTTAAAATTTCTTACTATTGTCTTATGAGTATCTAATTTATGATGACCTGATTTTCGTTTTCTGGATAAAATATTTTCATTCGTTTATTATTCTAGATGTAGAAACTGGTACCAATTGGATATGTTTTGATACCCTTGATACCTTTATCCATCATTTAGAGATCATGGATGAATCTCAAGCCTATTAGATTTGTGGTTTAGGTTACACTTCATGTCAACATGGAATGATTAATTATGAAATGTAGTTAGATATCTCATATAATTTTGGGGATAATGGTGGAAAGGATACAACATCATCATAGCTAATGAGTTTAGTTGGGGGATTTGTCTGGAAAACTCTTTCACATGAATAGCCCTAGGTTACCATGGTTGGCATGGAGTTTTATTTTCAATTTGAGTTTTATAGTCTATTATTCTTAATATTCTCTTAAGTAGTTTTCTTATAATATAAGGTTTAGTGAGATCCAAAGAGTAATTTTGAAAAATTATAAATTTATGGTTTAAAATGGGAGGAAATATAATTGTTAATGGTTTGGTTGCATGTTATTTCAAGCCATGTACAAACCGTGTGAATTAATTTTTGGTGAAATCCTTTGACACGTTCCCAGTTACTATAAATTATATCAAACCTTATTGATAAACCATACACTTGGTTAAAATTAAGGAAAAATTTTAGCCTTTTATCCTTTAGTATTTGAATTTATAATTTTTTTTTCTGATTTATGAATTATTTTATGGAATTTAATGATTCTTTTTTAAGGTTTTAAAGTGAAGGTTAATTATTCAGTATTCAACATTTTTTCACAATGATATGTTTTTTTGGGAGATGATTTGGTAAAATGGTTTATAAAATAATTGTTTATTGTTTGAATAAAAAAAAAATTTGTTTAGTGTTTTTTCAAAGATTTAATTTAATTTGATAACATGTATCATTGGGTTAGGATAAAAAATTTACAAAACCTCATATTATTCAATGGTGAAATTTTGATGGAATTTTCATGTTTTAAAGTATGTGATTGTAACCCCCCATGTTCTTATTTAAACTCGAAATAATGTATTTTTTGTATTTTTTAAATGGAATATGATTTATATATGTAGATTAATTTCAAGTATCATATTACTTTAATGATGGTTAAGGGTTGTGTATCATGGGATTTTTTAATTTTTTGAAATTAAAATATAAAGGGAATTTGTATACTTGGTATACTTCATCAATGATTTGTTGTTATTATATATTATAATTTGGGAAAATATAATAAAATATTATGTTTTATGAAATTTTAAAATATGACCCCAAGAAGTGAATCAATGAGTCATATGGGGTATTATTCAATTAAAGGCTTTGATGGTAGTCCATCTAAATACCTAAATTTGTTCATCACGATTTCCAACTTAGTAGAGAATCTTCAGAGTGTGATCAGGCCATATTCTCCTCAATTAGTGGATCATGTATGAGAATATCAATATTCTTATTCTCCAATATTTTTTACCAATCACATATCTCAAGAGGAGATATATTTTGGGGTAATAAGAAGAAATACTTGATTCTTTATAGACTTCTAATACCTTGAGAGTGTAGTCCAATTATTTTTATTCAATGGTTTAGGTTTTTAATAGTGGAAGAAAAATGTTATTACTCAATCACATGAAGGGATTTCTTTTTATTCTTTCACGATCCTTTTAATCTAGTGAAATTTTCCAAATAAATTAAAGGTGATTAATTTGTTAGATTTATAGAGTTTTATTCAAGGTGACCATATGATAAGGTAACATGTTGAATGATATTAAATTATAATTTTTTTATCCCTTGATTTGGTCATTGATGATTGAAACAATGATTAGTTTTTCTGAGGGAATTCTTCTAAATACCATATCTACAATTCTTTGGTGTGTTCAGAATATATTTATATGATGGTTTAAACTAAGTCCATAATATAAATGTGATTTTATCACGGTAGATAGTGTAATTTTATACACTTAATCAATAGGGTATTTGTGACAGTTATCTGTCCTGGGAGAATATGTTTTTGGAGATGTCCATAAAGGGGTCATAATTTTGTAGAGCAATATCCTAATCTTTTGTTACTAATTAGGTTATGATAAAGTCATTGGCATGTTTCTAGAAGGTAAAATGTAGTTAAACTAGTACCACAATTTTTACTACTTTGAAGACCCGTCAAAGTGTGTGCCCTCAATCAAAACAAACAATTCATTAAGTTTAATGGTCAACTGAAGTAGAATTATTCACTCCAGCCCCAACATGGGTAACAATTTGTGGAGGTATCTCAATTTGGCGAGTCAATTGTATCTTATATGAATGGTGTATCCTTTTTCATGACATTTATGTGTATGTCTTCACATTAAATGTCAAACCCATCCCTTTATAATCTAATGGATGAAACACCAATTATTCAATCCATAATATATCCCATATGTTTTCTATATTTAAATTGTTTTAAGGGTATATATCACCCTAATTGACTATTCTATACCTCTTCCACCCTTATTAAGAGAATTATAATTGGGGGGAGACCTATATTAATCATCCACATAAAATATCTATCATAGTATAATGATATTGACTTCTTATTTATCTAGAATGATTTGGAATTTATATTGTCTATATATTTTGTCCTCTTGATTTTGAGTTTTTCGATTAATTTGGATTGTCTAGTTTGGATAAATATTTAAAGAATCCTTGGCAGATGAAACTGGAATTTAAGTGTTATTTTTAACCTGTAGAAAATAGGTTCTTTTACTGGACCCTTATTTTACGAATAGTACTTCTATATCTTTGAATTTATATATTAATTGTCATTTATTGGGTAGAAAGAGGGAAGGTGTGTTAATTTTAACAGCCAATAGGTATGTGCTATGGATTTAGTTGGTTCTTTTATTTTTCATTAATTTTTTCATAGAGTGACTATGAGTTAGGGGTTAGAATTTTGATACATCTGAAAAATAGACATAGGTACATGGTTGGTGTATGGTTACTAGTAAATATGCACCCAAATATTTCTAGTGGGAGGAAGGTTTCCATTCCAGTTTCAAAAAGCTTGTGTGCCGTTAAAACTAAGATCACAATAATTCTTGGAAATCATGAATACTCACCTTGAGTTTATAAAACAGGTTTTACGGTTATTGCATGTTTTTTCTAAAGATGTAGTCAAACCAACCATCATGATCATGGATGATAATTTTTTTAATTGTTTGGTTCATTTAAATTGGGGAATCATCTTATTCTATTTCTATTTCAAACAAAACACCCTAGGGGCCTCTCATAGACAATTAATTTACCCTCCAAGATTTCAATGTGAGGATATTTGTGATTTACTATCGATTTCTACATATAATATCAATTTAAGTGTCTCTTTCTCCTTATACTACCTATTTCACTTGATTTTCCCAAATTTATCCCACTGTATTCTATCTCTAGTCACCATGTTTTCCATGTATGATATATATGGTTTTCTAAAATATATTTCTTTAATATCTATGAGTGGTTAATTACAAATTGTTATATATACTGGTAATAATAATTTATGGAAGAAAACATCCCTTGATTGAGGTTGTTATATCCATTTTTTATTTCAATCAATAGTTATTTGATTTCTTGGTACTTTTAGAATTATTTTCTTAACAATATAAATAAAAAGTATGGGATTTATGGTAGTTTTATCTGAAATCTCTACTGTTTTCCAATAAATTCATTTTCATGTAGGGGGTTTATAATTTGATTTTATCTTTATTGATTATCTAAAGTTATTCCTTTTATATGTTTGATAAAATCCCAGTGTGGGTATATTTAAAATGGAATGATTTGTATGTTGTGTTATGAACCAAAAATGAGTTATAGAGTTTGTTCATACATGGTTTCACATGTTTTCCATGTTAAAAGAGGACTATTTGTTTTATTGGACTATTTTAATGGATATATTACTATATTATTATTATGTTTTGATTTTTCATATATATTTATTATATTTCCCTTTATTCTCAAGGTGGATTTGATATGATATTTTATGTATATGATTAATACATTAAACATTGTAATGTTTTTCACTTTATGTAATATGATTTCAAAGGTTATCGGTAAAACCTTATTGATCCCCTTGATTATCTATTTTTTCATGTGTATTATGATATAGTTATATGATGGATTTAGTATTTTGTACATGGAAATGTATCTCTATTAAAGAAATCGGGGTTTGTGTACATGACCACATTTGTGTGTTACATGATTTTATTTTTAATGCATCTACATCCAATTAATAGATATAAATTTACTGATTTTAGGATGATTAATTTGGCCTAACATTGTTATATAGTTCTCTATTGAAACATTGGGTATTGTAGTTGGAAATCAACACACATATGTTTTGCAATATGAGTTCATATAATGGTTGTTATCCCAAAGTTGATGTCTGTCTATCTTATAGTATGTACCGATATTTACTCTACTTTTGTAATATTCGATTGGTGAGTGAAGGATCATAAAATGTATATACAGATGGTTCCACATAGTCACATCGATTACTATCTTTTTGGTCTATAAATTCATTTCTCGTGATGATTAATATATACTATAATTTTTGTCTTTCATGACTTCTCAATTACTTATATTACTAGTTTATTTATTCCCCAGACATGTTCAGTTATTTATGTTTTAGTTCTTATTGTAATGAAATTTTTTGAATTAGATATTGTCATATACCCTTAATGTTCCATCTATAATGTTACTCCTTTACATGAGCTTTTTTTGTGGATTCTGTAAGAATTTCATCAAAAAATAAGCTATTTTTTTCTAAAAAATATATTTTTTGTTAATCTAATTCCAAACTCATCATTTACCAATTAGAATTTTACTATTTTAAAATCTGAATATATAAATATAAAATAGGATATTTATATATTGTTTGTTTCACATCCAATAAATGTAAAAGAAAACAATTTAATACTCTTTATTTTAATGGTATCATTTTGGGTTTCTCATATGAATAGAAAGGTAATAATTCGTTGTGGTATCATACTGGTTATTAGTTTACCCCAATATACATAAATTTTATGGTATTCAACCTACATTATTTATGTAGGTGATAATATTTGGAGCATAAATTGTTTTGTCAATTACTTCTAAAATAAAGAATGAATAATTTGGAGGCTGATACTTAATAATGAATTTCATTTTTTTTTTGGATTTTTTAGGTGTTTCGTCTTATGAATTATGTTTATGTCATATTTTATTGATTCCTTGTTTACAATTGCATATTATTTTTCCATGACTTGAAAATATATAGTGACCTCATAACTTGTTTATAGTGGATTCTATAGTTTATTTTATTGATCTAGAGCATAAAATCATCCAAAATTGGTTGTGTTTTTATGCCATAAGAGCATGTCACCATCATATGGTGATCAATAATAGGCCTCACATAATATGGAGAAGCATTCGATGTGATTGGTTAGTTCGATTCAAGCCGATTCATTACACTATCAAGATAAACTGTCATAATACATTAATATTTAGTTGAAATATTTACATAATATCTCCATTAAAGTACTCCTCTTTTTGACTTCATATTTCCCATATGTGTGTATATTCATGCCTAACAAACCCGAGGTTCCTTATTCAACCCATATAAGGAATTTTAAACCAACATATATTTATATTATCATTACCATTATGAAATTTTGGCTGTTTTTTTGGTATAGACTTATCAATATTTCAAATAATTGAAAACATTCATCATTACATTCATAGGTAGACATTTAAAATTCCATAAGAAAAATAATGATTTTGAACATCTAAATGATTCCTTCATTAATAATGTTTCAGCTGTTTTGTCAACATCAAATCCCTGAATATAAAAATACCATGGATCGGTCATCAATGTCGGTCATTATAATTTGTATAAACTAACATTTTATAAATTAAATATTGATGTTATGTTATTACCATAAGTTACTATGTTTTTTTCTTTCTAATCTAACCAAAATAATTATTAACGGATTTCACAAAAGTTCCATTCTTTATTTACTCCTCAATTGATTTTTGGTTCAAACTCTTAGAGTATTGGTGCACAGTCGACTATTTTAATTCCATAGGTCTATGTTTGAGTGGATTTGTCTTCAAAAATGTTACTATAGTCAACTTCATATCATCTTATTCATTATCAATTCAATGATTAAATCTTTTAGTGAAAACATATTACTTTTGTTTTGTTTCATTTTCATAATTAAATTCAAAGATCTTATAATTATAGGAAATCTATATAAATTTTATCTTATAATCAAAAATTCCTTCCTAGAAATAGTGTCTATATTATTATTTAGACTATTTTGAGATATCCTTTATATCATTACTTTCAAATGACTTTTTTCAATTTTTTATACATTTATATTAACTAATCATAAAACAATATCTTAGATATATTAATTTGTCCATTGTGTCTCCTTTTTTTCATCTATATTTTTGTTGGAACACATTCTTCAGAAAACATTGAAATTTTAGAATTTTTGATTCCCAATGAACCATATTTATTATCGAATATATTCTGACTTAAGGATATAAAATTCTTCATTTTGATTATAAATGACCATTTATACTACATCATAACTCTAACATTTAATGATAATACTCCAAATATGAAATTCCATAACCATGTTGTTTATAATAAAATTTCTCCATTACCATAAATTATTTTATTGAGTGGTCCTTACTGAGGAAACATCATTCATTATTCTATGATTATCTATATTATTTTCCACTTCGCTTGATGAATATTATTCTACATTAATTTTTCATAAGGATATCATTTTCCAATTGGTATCATTCCCCACTCTTCATATGAATCTTTTATACAATTTAACCCTTCCCTTTAGGATTAAATAGATATAGTTCACAGTAATAAATAATCAAGAAAAAATTTTCTTGACCGTGTGTCCCTTCTTGATTGATAGGAAAATATACATCAATATTGGCCAAATCAATCTGAAACGATGCTTGAATATACTCTGGATGGTATGTATTTTTGAAAATTATTCCCCATAATCATTCATTGCATGTATTCATTAAATTCCACTCCACATTTGGAATAGAATATGAATTATTTTATATTAAAAATATTCAAACTCTGCTGATGAATATGGAAAAAAATGCCACAAACTATTTTCATCCAATAACAAAATGGAAATATTTTCACCATGTGTATAGACCAATAAAAATTATCATTTATTATAAATCATTAAATTATTCAGTTTCTATCATATCCATTCACATAATTGTTTCCCATTTCAATTTTACATTCAATGCTTTGACACGTAGCTTTCTCACAAACTATAAACATTTAGGAAGTTAGTGTTTATTAAGTCTTCCACATCTAAGATTATTTTTTCACATAATTTAACATTTAAAGATCAATAATTTATAAATAAAAATATTATATTTTGTTATCCTTTAAAATTATTGGGATGATTTATATTCATAGTAATATGGGATGAATAACCACTATTAAGAATCTATATGATATTGTTTTTATAGATTTTAATTCTATCTCGGGAATTACGAGATTCTCTATTGTCTAAAGATGCTTTTCATTCCATGAAATACCATGAGGATTTGTAACAATTTATTATCCATTATTGTTTTATTTAGTATTAGATATGCAGACAAAACTATAAAATCATTTTCCTAATAGAATTTTATTTTTTATCTTGTATCCAAAATTAAATGATTTCAATAGGGGTAACATATAATTCTCATTTTTCAATAATAAAAAAATTTATCTCCCTAATAGGTAAATTAAAATGATATCCAAAGAATAAATTTTTATTTTAAAATGGTTGATGTGTTCTGATTCTCTTTTTTTAACATCTAATTACTTCATGTTTTATTAAAATTCAACTTCATAAATAGTATTTCATTGGGAGAATTAAATTTCTAGAAAATGGAAATGCATCCATTGGAAATTATTATTGATTCCATCACTCAATATATCTCCAGTAACTCTTAGATCATTGATAAATTCTCAATGATAAAGATCATTATTGTAATATATGTTCATTTTTTCTCACCATGCATGATTTTATTGTTTTTTATTTTGAATCTTCATATAAAATCCAATATTTACAAATGAAATTTGGCCTCAAAGAATTTAAAACGTCATTGATACCTAATTTTCCTCAATATTCCAATTAAATTTGATCAATTTATTAAAACCTTCTAAACAGTCTCTTCGAACTTGATTCATCTTTTTATTTTAAATAAATCCATTATTGAAAAAAGATATAACTAACTTCTCAAATGAGTTAATATTCATATATTTCTTACAATAGATATATTAATATTAATAATGACCAATATTTTGTCCTAAATTGATAGAAATTACCCTAGTAGTTTTTTGATTTGGTTGTTAATTATTATATTCTTGTAAAATGTTAACTAGTTCATCAACTTCTTCTTTAATAACATCATCCTAACTCAACTATTCATTTATCTATCCTAAAATATTATTATTATTATTTATTTCATAGCCAATATACTCATCACATTCTTCCAACTACAATCTGAGGTGAAAAAATCCCACAAAATACTAATTTTCATAAACACAATTATTTGTCTCCATCATAACACTCATAACGTCATTAATTTTTAAAATAAACTTAATTTAAACACCTAATTTTCATATTTATACACATTATTCATCATTTTAAATTAAAAAACCACTATGAAGTTTTTATTACTCATGCATTTATATAGTTGTAGATCATTCATGTGGTGAACTTCTATATTGTGTTTTGAATGATAGAAAACTATCTCTATGTGAGATCACTTCAAACACCAAGAAATAATGTTCCAACCTTCCCACTACAAAAAAATGAAAATTGTAACTTACAATGATATCCTAATTTACCTCTCTTATTCCAAGTAACAAAATGTGATAAAAAACATTCCATTATATTTTCTACTTTATTTGTAGCCTCAACAAATATCACGCTAATATATGGAATCATCGTTAATTTCAGTGCATGAATGTGATGATGAATTTTGGGTTTTCAATAATATTTTATATGCAACCATATTTCTAAATAAATCATTAGAAAATAATCCGTGAAGATTCACTTCTTCATTTTTAACACCTCTATGATGAAAATAGGTGTAAGTGTCTATATGAGTTCATTTATAATATCAACATCTATAATCTTATTACTATGTCCAAAAATTATTCCAATAACCATGATATAATCGTTAAAAAAATAAAATTTCATATATTATCAATTTTATTATAATAAACATGATGTTTCACCAAATTAAAATAGATATTAAATTTATGAAATTTAACAACTAATGTGAAAATAATCGACATCATGTATATTTTATTATGCAATTCACCAGACTTTGGATTCTATGATATTGCATATTTTTTAAAATTTCATTATTTTTATAATTCATTGATAATTGTTTTCATCACTAACATATATTCCATGAACTACAACTTACATTCAATCAAAACTCAAAGACCATAGGTAAGATCTCATTCTATATATCCAAAAAAGAAAACCTCATATATCCAATAATAATGAAAACGTTTTGTTCATATAATTACCAATACAAAAATGAATCACTAGGAGAAATAGATATATTTATCATATGGATATTATACCATTTTTTATAACATGAGTTCTTGATATACACACTAATAGGGTGGTGAATTACATTCTTTCAACATTCATCATCTCTAAAATTAGAATAGATATAATCTTATCATTTACAATGACACATGGTTTCTATTATCACAATAAAAAATTTCAATAATGAAATGTTGATCCTAATTGAGTATAGATATAAATATTTTACATGGTTCTCAGACACATGGATATATCTAGTGCGAATGAATATATGATGATGTTGTATTAGTCTAGAAATTCCTTATATTAATGTTTAAAATTCTAGTTTAATTTTTTACTAATGAATTTTTTGTTTTATTTTATAAATGTGTATTTTATGTTCTATATAGAAATAATTCTATGAGTATTATAGAGTATGTATTAAGGATTCAATCGACCACATGGAGAAACATGAAACTCTGTGAAATTTTCAAAATGAGTTGAATAAATGACACAAAAAAGGGATCAAACACATGCATATTCAATTGACCATGATAGAATTATTGAAAACTCTTCATCTTACAAAAATAGTAACTAAGAGACTATAAGTATAAGTAATGTGACAACATAGTTCATCCATTATGTCTACAAAATATTTAATAATCCATGTAACTACATGATACATTCATGAAATTGAATTATTATGTCAAGAAAACATATGAAATTGTTGGAATTTTGGAAAAGGTTTAAAGAAACTATATATACATTGAGAGACCACACTGTCTATTAATGTGACTTCACATTCTATAGAATAAATACAAGACTTATCAAGGGTTTCAATCAATATTTCATTCAAGTGTTGGAGTGATTATAGATTATCTAACATGGAACACTACAAATATTGTGTATAAAGTTTGATAATATTTTAAATATGTTTTTAACCACCTTATGTGAAGAATTAATTGCTAGTTCAAAAGAAATTAATTCTATAGGATTTCATGTTGATTTCAAGGTTTTATAACTATAATTTTCAGACAGATCTTTTTAGAGGAAGATTTATTTTATGGAAAAAAAATTAATTTTTAAAGACTTCGTTGATAAAAATGAACACGAGGTATATTTTAAACAAATTATGAAACTATATTTTCATTATTAATTCAACAACAGATCTTAGAACAATTTACAATCATTTTCAGTTTGTCATTGAATTAAAGGAATGCATTGAGGATAGAAGATAGTTCTTATGAACAATATAACTTCTATATAACTCTTGATCAGACTTTCATTTATCACTTGGTGTTCTATGTTACATTTCAATTACACTAGAATATAATTTTATATCTGTTGGAGATCATACACCTATATATATTATAGGAGTAATTATATATTCTTTCACTTATTCCCTTCATATTTTCACTTCCAATATAACTATGGAAGAGGATATGTAATAGCTGGGATAACCCTGTGCATTGATTTAGCCTACACCTGAACTATTTTTTGTATAAAACTATTTATTTAAATGTATTTTCATGGAATAGGGTTACTATATTATGTCGAGTATTATGTATTATCATAATACTAGACCTCTTTTATATTTCTTTTGCGTGTTTTATGTTTTTCTTATTCAACTTTAAAAATAATTTTTCCAACATAATTTGAATAATTATTATTTTATAGATGTCTTTACTTGTGATATATCTAAAGATTAATTTGACTTGAGTAATACTGAATGTTTGGGAATATATCAAGTTATTTTAATTAATTAAATGATAAATATAAAATCTAGAATAAACTACATACTTTTTATGGTAAATTTGGAGAAGATACATTATATGAGTGATAATTAAAAAGTCACATCAAAGCTAATTTTGAAAATTTTAAATAAAATATAATTATAAGGATTAAGGGAAGAAAATGGACGCCTTTAAGGAAACATGGAGTTCTTATATTTATAGATTAAGTGACCCAACTTATCCAATGGTAATTCCCAGAAGAAATAAAATATATGATTTATGAGAATGCCATACAATTTAAAACAAATCTATTAATATTACATCTATAAATGAAAATATTTATGAACCTGAAAAGTAATTGAATTAGTAATTTGGAAAATATAATTTTACAAAGGGAACATTTGTGAATTAAATGCGGAATATAAAATCCATACGAAATAATAAACATATTATGATACTTTAAATTTACATTTTTTTTATTTGAAATGAATAGAATATTGTACTCTTAAAAGAAAACAATAAACTTAAATTTTTAATTAACAGCTAAATAAGGAACTTGATAAGATTACTCATGGAAGATAATTCTTGAACATGATTCTAGGTAAGACTACCACACCATGTTATAGTAATTGAATTAGGTAATATACTTTCTAGAATAAAATGTACAAGAATAAATTCATTCATAGTACATGTTCTTACATTTCTGTAAACAATTTATATACATATGTACCAAAGAAGATGTTAATTTATAAATATATTAAATCTATTATTTATATAATTATTAAAAATATTAGATTACTAATCAATTATGTGATAACATTTCTATGTCCAAGAGAATCGTGGAACCAATATCATTACTCATCGAATTTTTTATTGGAAAGTTATTTAAGAGAACCAGTATGACCTTAGGGAAATAGGGAAGAGGCTGTTCAAAAAATATGACTAAGCATATATCTTATATTGATAATATTTTAAAATTTAATAGAGGGAAATTCACTTATGGTGGCAATGATAAGGGAAATATTGAAAGAAATATAAAATAAAAAAACATTTAATATGTTTTAATTTCTACTATTTTTTTTATAATTGTTAAAATTTTAATTTATATAGTATTTCTCAAATATGTTCTGATAGTTTTTTTATATATTGGAAAATAATTTCTATTAAGTTTATGATTAAAAAAATTCATTTTTACTTATTATTCTTATAAATGATAATCAATATTATATTATTAAATATATTTTATTTCCATAATATTTTATTAGATTAGTTATTTCATAGATAATATTGGAAGTGGAAAAAGATTCTATTCCACTACAATATAAAGTACATTAGAAATCATAATAGTAAATTTTTAGTCAAGGATCTTCTGATGTTAATATTTATTAATTGTAAATTCTACAATCCTTGTTAAAAATGTAAGAAAAAAATATTTATTTCATACCATTGAGATTGTTTCCAACCTACCAACCATAAAATTTAGTTTACATGGACATGTTTGGATCATCTCAATTTTATTTTTTAGTATGGAAGAATGATTATTATGTGATGTTTTATAGATTTTCAATATTTAGTTGGGTGTTTTTTATGTCTTGTGAAATTGAAAATTGCTTATGTTTTTTAAAAAGATTCAATATATGTAAAAACCATATTATACTTACTATTAAGAACATAATTAGTGGTAATAGTATTGGGTTTGAAAATGAATACTTTTAAATTGTATTATCAAAACATGGATATATTGACAACTTTCTAACTACACTAAATCCCTCGAAGAATGTAGGGGATAAAATAATGAATAAGAATCGCTAGTAGATTTCTCAGACCATTGATAATGTGTATGACTTTCCTATATAATATTTTACTATGGATTCCAATGAATATTTATATATTATAAATAAGTCTCTTATTTGATATCCATTAAAGAAGACTACCTGTGAATTGTGGAATGGTATAAAACATAAATTTAATTCCATTACTGTGTTTGGATGTGAAGTATTTATTCTTAATACAAACACATATCTACAAAAGTTTTCTCTCCGAAGTGTGATGAATGTATTTTCCTAGGTTATTAAACCTATATGAAGTCCTATAGAATCATAAAAAATGAACTAATGTTATAGAAGAATATGTACACATTTGGTTTTATGAAATAGACGCACTTGAGGCAATGATATCTATAGAAAACCATGAGGATTATATATCAAATTTTAATAACAAATATCTCTTATTGTCTCTAGAAAAATTTGACAATTCACATATCAAATAATATTGAGAAGAATAATATTACCAACTTATTCGCAAGGATGACATGGAATAACCAAGTAAATCATTTAAGAAGGACATTTTAACCCTTAGATAATATCCTTTGGATAATATTTTCATAGATCTAGATAAAGGAAACTCAAGTATATATTCTCTTAGAAATTTTGTTAAACCTAAAGCCTTCATGCCATAACATGAACCTAAAAATATAGATTTTTTGGATGTTTATATTCATGAAGATGTCATTGATTATGATGAATATTTTTTACCTACAGATATTATTGAAGCTATTAAAATACTACTTTATTATGAAACATTAATTAATTTAATATTTTATCAAAATTCTGTAAAGAGTAAATTTGTTAATGAATATACTATTGTAGATGTTTTTGTTGAAAAACCCTCATGGATTTCGAAATCCTAGATTTTTACTATTATGTTTTTGAACATTTTAAAGACATGTATTCTTTTAAATAAGATCCCAATGCTTGGTTTGATTGGTTCACCTTTTTATTTATATTTCAAGGGTTTTCAAAAGGGCATAGTTTTTCCTTATCTATTTATAAAAATAATTTGAAATGATTTTCTAGTAGTTGAAACCAATTTTGATGATATTTTTTTGGTTCATAAAAAAATCCTTATGTATAAAATTTAAAAAAAATGTTGTTTAATAAATTTGAAATGAGTTTAATGGAAACGTTAATGTTCTTCCATAGTTTTAATTCTATTAAAAATAATAAAGAAATTAATTTAAATCAATGTAAAAATAAAAAATATATTTTTTTTATAATAATTTTTTTGGATTGTAAAAAAGGAAGTGACTCTCCCATGAGTATATCATGTAAACTAGATTTTGATGAAATATAGAAACAAGTTGATCAAGACACTTATATATGTATAATTTGATGTTTATATGACCATTATCCAACCTAATATTACAAACAATGTTTCTATATGTTATCATTTTGAAGAAAATATTTGGGAATATAATACAAATAAAGTTTAAATATTATTTAAATACCTCAAAATTAAAATTTTATTTTGAATTATTTTATTCTTGAGGACCTTATTTTGAGTTTCATAATTTTTATAGAACTAATTTTGATGATTTTAATCTAGATATAAAATGATCCAATTGGATATGTAGCTTTTTTTAAAAGTTTTTAATATCTTTGTGTGCATTAAATAAATTTTTTTGTATTTCCCAATACTAATCCTGAATATATATCTATGGGAATTTTATGTAAAAATATTTTTTGGATGAAACACACATTTCTTGATTATGGATATTAGTTAAAACATGTTCCTTTTAACGATGACAACCCAAGTTTTATTTATATTTCTATGAATATGGTGTCTCATTCTTGGAATAATCATCTTTATATAAGTTGTCACTTTTTAGTGATTATTTTCAAAAATAAAATATCACTTCTGAATAAATTAACATAGAACATAAACCGACAAACATAATTACAAATCCTATAAATTGTGAGAGATTCAGTTAAGACAAACATGTGATATAGATCAATAACTATATGTTATTTCTTTTATCTTTAATTTACTAAGAAAAAATTAATTTATTTAAGGTATTCATTTAAGAAATCTATTCAAATTTATATTGATAATTAAAATAAAATATAATGGTTCTATATATTTTTAACATATGAATGATCTAAGTGTTCATTCGGTCGACTAAATTTTCCATAAAAATTTTGGTATACATTATAACATGACATGTAATTCAAGATACTATATAAATTATTATTTATCTTATGTATATTATATACCGTTCCATAATTTATTATATCTAGAGCCATAATTTATTTTAATAGCCTCAAATTATAATCTAAATCCACTTATTCCTCTCTTCCCTAAACAAAACACAGTTAGTCCATCTTTGTTTGAGAAAAAGGGGAACTGATTTTTTATTCTAAACCACATAGAGAGGATAAATATCTTGAGAATTATCACATAATATTGGCTCCTCCTACTTCTAAGGATGATGATGCAGATGAAAATAGGTTATAGTTCATGAATATTCTTATATTTATATTCATGATAATGATAATACTAATTATAACTTTTCAAAAAAAGATGATCCTTTTTTATACCCTCTGACTCATTCTTCAATGAATCAAAAACAATACCTGCTCCATCCACACTAACTAAATCTATTCCCTTAGCTGTTATTAAATCAAAGATCATAAGTATGTTTTTGAATGATATTTTAGTTGTTTTAAAATATATATCTCTAGGTTTGGGTAGTGCTGGAGAATATGGTAGGAAGGAAGATATTTTTGTTACCATTTCTAATATTTTATATCATATTAATCCAAACATATTTTTCCATGATGATCACATGGATCATGGAATAATAGAATTTAATGAAAATGTGGGATATATTTTGGTATATTTAATACACAATATATTTAATATTGACCAAATGTATCTATCAATGATCACTAAATCATGTAGTACTTCGTCTCCTACTATAGCTTCTTTTTGGGAAAATATCACCCAAGTATTCACTAAAGTGTTGTTTGGGAGGATTATGTTTTTGTAAAAGAAGGTGAAGACAGATAGTTGGGGAGTTCAATCACGGTTGTTGACTGGGAATATCAAAAAAGATCCATGATAGTGGAATAGATACCCTGGAAGTGGTATATAAAATTACATATACAAGGTGGTGTCATTTCCTAGTTTTTTGAAAATGTTTAGGGTCCAAAATTGGTATCACAGTTTAATCATTGTAAAATTTGGATTTTCATGAATGCCTAGAAAATATAGAAAATTCATGATTTTCATAAAGACTATGTTTTGAGAATGCAATTTCATAAAGGGGTGGTTCATTGTAAATCATCATCACGAATGCATGAATGGTAGATAGTAAATCTTAGCGACTCTAAGAATCTTCTAGAATGCGAAATTTCCCCAGTCCTGTGAAAAAAATCTGGTGGTTCAAATATGAGATAGGACAGCTTTTAAAGAAGGTGATGATAAGTATTAAAGATTCTAGAATGGTTGGAAACACATATAAATAGTCCTCTAGTCCCCATAGAAAAAGTGAGGAAGACATAACGAGGCTTAAAACACTATGAAGTCTTGAAGTTTATTCATAATGGTTGTTATTTAATAAAATTTCATGATTAAAATAATTTCATGAAGTCTATGAATATTGGCCAAATTTTTATGCATCATGAATGTATTGATGTTTGTGAAGGAAAAAATCATATTGATAGTTGTGAGTTTAACAAGTGTTATGAGATCTTCATGAAAGTGTTTGAGGATCATGAAATGAGTTTTCATCATGATTATTTATTGATCTTCATAAAAAATGAGATATTTAAAAGAGATGTAGGGCTTGCAAAGGTAGTATATACTTGTGAAGAATTGGGCAGTTTCATGAAAGTTGTTTGAGCTTCATGATGGCTATTTGTGCTTTGTGAAGGCAATCAACATCATGAAAGTATCAACAAGGGGTTTCCCAATAAATATTTCATAAAGTGGAATTCACCATGTTGATGAAAGTAGAAAATAAACAGAGCATCTACCTACAACTGATGATATATTCATTATTTCTAATTAAAGAACCTACATGTCGATAAAAATTGATTGAATCATTTCCAGTGTAGTGAGGAAAGTAAGAGGAAGAAGGTGATCCATTACAACATTAGTGATCCATCGATAGAAATATTGGGGGAGTGACCATATGGAAGTAGTAATCTATCCCTAAACTTTGTAAAGGAAGTGAGTCTGGTCATAGAAGTTATTTATCCCGAACCCTATTTTTATTATGAGCCTTAGTGTATTGTTTACATCAACAGATTTTGGTTTTATGCTCCTTAGGTATGGTCTTGTGTGATTGAACCAAGTAAATTGGTCTATCTCTTCCAAGATTTAATTTCAATTCTTACATTTTTACATAAAATTGAGAGAATACTGTTTTTTAATGATGAATCAATATATGAAGAGAAATTTTTAAATTTTTCGTACCCCAATTCACCCCAAGTTATCTAACCTAATTAGGATAATAATTGGTTTCAAAAAAAATATTAATCTCAGTGTTTCTCTCGCATGGGTTTTAGTAGAGGTGTGTATTCACAAAGGGGTTCTAATATTTTTTGGAAAAAATTACAATTATGGAAGAATCATATGTATCACTACTTATGATCTTTCAGAATGGATTTCATTATATTAGTGATGCATGGAATTTCAACAAGTATTGATAGAGGTGATTTATCATAAGCTAGCCAAAGGGAATTGGATGTTGATGCCAAAGGAATAAATACATTATTGGGAGATTTATCTAATGAAATATAAATAAAGGTGATTTCATGTAAATCATCACATGCTACAGGGGAAATGTTTTTATTTATTTATGAGGGTGACTCAAAAGTCAGAGTAGCAAATTTTCAGGTTCTATGGAACATGTTTGAGGATCTATGAATGCACCCTAATGAGTCTGTAAATGCATTCTTTGACTGAGTGAATGTTTTGATGAATACCTGAATTATATCCAAAAAATTATTTAAGTTATAAATATTTTCCAGTGCATATTGTGAAGACTTCCCTCTTGGTTCAATTTGAAATATTCTTTATTGGAAGAAAATGATACAGCAGGGCTAACAGTGGATGGTCTGCATAGTATTATTTTTTCATCAGAGATAAGAAATGATGATAATGATTATTTGGAAAAGGTAAATTCTAATGAAATGGAAATCAAGGCCATAAAGAATCCCAATATCGATAAAGGTATTCAATAAGATGAGATTGAAGATGTCATATCATTCCTTTCAAAAAAATTAAAGAGTAAAAGGAAAGTTCAAATTGAAACTCAAGCATGCATGATTTAAATGTGGAAATGTTTGAAATCCTATAGTGCGGTTCTATAAGAAGTTTCAAGATGATGATGAGGATGAATTATAAATTCCCATGATAAATTATTCAGTTTCTGTGATAGTAATGATTAATTTCAAGTAAAATTTCAATGAAAAAGAATATTTTTTAATAAAAAAATGAAAGTTCAGAAGAATCTATGGTTGAAGAGATAGAAAACTATAAATAAAATGGAGAAAATGTTATGGTGGTAGTGGTATTGTTTTCCCAAAATGGGTAAAATTGAAAAATGATGAAGAAGAAGTTGTAGAAAGAGTTGATATTCATGAGGAATTAGAATTCACTCATGAAAAGATATATTTTTCAAGATCCAAAACTAAGAAATCCAAAAATGGATTTTGTGATTCCAATTTTTTTTATAAAAAAGAATAAGAGATGTATGAGAATAAGGAATAAATTTTAATTATTATGGGTTCAATAGAATAGAAGTAAAAATGAGTGTTGATTATATTCTAAAAATTGAAGATATATAAGTGTGATTGATGGGTTGAATAAAAAATATAATGATTAAGACAACATCATCGAAACGATTGAGGATGAGGATATCATCCTAAAAATGAATGTTAATGAACGAAAGAAACTCTGGACTCTAGCATATAATGTTTTAAAATAAGAAGAACATGGAAATGTAGTGTTCAAAATTCATTATGATATTGTAAAAGGAATGTCCTAACAAAAAAATAAACCAGAATGATACACATTGTATGGGGATTCATCAAAAAAGAAGAAGTAATGGTTGAATTCTTACTACAAGAATCTAATTGATGATTTCAGATTGACTTTGGTAAAAATAAAAACCATATAATTCAGAAAACCTTAGGGAAAACTATTATTGTGGTAGTGAAACAAAATAATGCACCCTGCATTAGATGTTATTGTTGTGGAATGATGAGGAACTCCCAAAATGTATGTTCCATTGTCCAGAGGTACCAAAGGGATCAAGAAAAACCTAGGTATCCATAATGTTTTCAATATTCCAAGACATCAATTAATGGAAAGTATTTTATGTGTGGATTATTCAGACACAATAAAATATGTTTTTCAAAAATAATGTATAGAAATGTTTACAAGCATACTAAATGTGTTTATATGAAGTAGATAAATTTATCATAAAATGAGTATAAAAAGAAAAATTTATTTTCAACTCTACAAGATGAATTTGGTCCATTATAATCCAGTGAAAATCATTATTATCAATCCATATAGGGTATCATGTCAAAAACATAGATCCAATGGAATTAAGACGAATAGGCGGTGGTTGCTGATATTTCTCTTAAAGAATCAGATAGTTCTGGTGTATGGATACATTATAGTGGATTCACATCACATATTAAAGGAAATAAGGATTTTGTTATAGTCATAAAATATGATAAGGAAGGCATCATCAAATTGGGGAATAATAAGGCCTAAAAATTATTGGCTTAGAAAAAGCCAAAATTGGGGGAAAAGAAAAGAGAAATGAAAATGTATTAGTTGTTGTCAGTATCATTTATAAATGTCTTAGTTTAATTCCACTATGTGATAAGGGGAATGCTATAAGATTTAATTAGAATATTTTTATCATCAAAGGAAGATGTGTTTTAATTGTACTACATGGAAAAAGAGAGAAGGGGAATATCTACTTTATAAGTGGATAAGAAGATATGTGATTTTTATCTAGAGAGGAAGAAAATTGGTTGTGGCATAAATTAAATTGCCATCCATTCCATTTATTCCCAGATGATCTAGTCAAATTTTATGAATATTGAGATCTCCCTGAGATGACAGGTGATCATACGCATACTTGTTATTCTTTTCAATAATTAAAGATTGTCAAAAAAGGCATATAATGATAAAGACCAAAAGTAAACTAGAGTTCTTGAATTGGTGAATAAATATGTATGTGGACATATTCAACAAGATCGACTAATATGATGATATTTTATGTTATTTTAATTAATAATTGACATCAGATAGTATTGGAATTTTTCATTTCACACATGTTTGATTTATTCAGTTTCAAAAACCAATATCAAAGGGAATTTGAGATGATGTGTGGAAAAAATATTATAAAGTTTCATATTGATAATGGTATCGAATTCACAAATACTCAATTGTAAGAGTATCTCAAGAAACATATGATAATGCACCATTCTTCAAAAGTGAGAACTCAACAAAATAAAGTGGATTAGAGTAGAAATCGGATAATAAACAGAATTTCTATAATAATGATTAATGGAAAGGACATACTAGAGAAATTATGGATGGAAACTGTCTTAACATAGGTCTACGTATCCAATAGGGAACTGTTATATCCAATGGAAGAAAATAATCCACCTGAGTTGGGGTATGGGAAGGATCCAACATTGAAATACTTTTTAATCATTGAAATTAAATGTTTTATTCTAAATAAGGTAAAACACAATAAATTTGAATCATAAAGAGATGAGGGGATATTTTTTGGACATTCATAAAAAATAAGAGCGTATAAAAGGTTCAACAAGAGGTTTGGAAAGGTTGTTGAAATAAATGATGTCATTATAGTAGATAATGAAAAAAAATCATCAATAACACAGTGAAAACTTCCCCGAGGAAAACTATGACGAGGTAAATAGCTCTTGGGGAGTGTAAGTGGAAAATGAAGATTCCAAATAAGATAATGATTATGTGCAAGAGAAAATACAAAATATAACTCTTTGAAAAATGAAATTCCTAATAAAATTGAATGACAAAACATCATAGGTGATAAGTAAGCACTAGCTAAATCATGAATAATAAATCCATTATAGTATAAATCCTTCCTATCATAGGTAGATACTAACTGTTTTGATGAATTATCTAGAGATGAGATATGTGTTCATACTATGAATGAAGATTTTGACTAAATTTAAATTAATCAAGACATGGGAGATTAATTTGAGATGAAAATATAAAAATTTCATTGGAATGAAATAGATCTTTTATAACAAGATTAATGAGGGTGGAATAGTGATTAGAAATAAAAAAGGATTAGTGTGAAAAGGTTACTCCTAGATAGAGGGTAGAAATTTCAATAAAACATTATTACAAGTTTCAATTCTCGAAAAAATTAGATTATCCAAGGCCATATTACTGTAAATAAGGTTCAAGGATTTTTAGATGGACTTTTAGTCCATTTTTTGAATGGGGTTCTAGAAGAAGATGTTTTTATTGATCAGCCATATATATTTCTCATTCATTATGATGAGAATATAGTTTTTTTCTAGATGAAGTTTCAATTAGGGTTAGATAAAGAACCAAAAGAATAGTATTCAAGACTATATTTATTTTAAAGGATATTGATTTTCAGTATAATGGATTTCATTAAAATATATAGGTCAATAATTAATGTAATAAATGGATGATGGTGTTGGTGTATATCGAAGAAAAAATATTTGGTTGATCAGATGAAGCATAGTTTAATCATCTCACAAAATTCTTGAAAAGTATACTTGAAATTCCAATTATTGGTGATCTAACATATTTACTTGGTTTACATATGACAAAAGGAAATAATGGAATAATTATTTATCAATGTAAATTATCCACAATGGTTTTGGGAAGATTTATAATGGGTAATTCAAAGGATGTGAGGAATATTATGGATACCTAGATGAAATTTTCATGGTATGATGAAGGAAATGCAGTTAATGTCATAGAAAACTGGTAAATCATTGGAAGTCTATTGTATATGACAACAACAAGTCTTGATCCTATTTTTCCACATTACAAGAAGAATGATATCAATGAATTTCCAAAAAAATCCCCTTAATTTCTGTAAAAATAATTGTTTTCTCTATCAAGGGGTGGTGAATTTTGTTTTGCTGTATTTGGAAAAATATCAGTAAGAGTTATTCGGTTATAAAGATGTAGATTAGGCCAGTTCAAAAGATTATAGAAAATCAACAGCATGTGGTTTATTCTATATTGTTGGATTGTGTATTTAATATCTATGAATGAACCAAAATTTCATGTCATTGGGCACCATAAAAGATGAATTTATTTCAGCTGATCAAGATTGAACATAATTATTATGGATCAAAAAGTATATGGATGGAATCAGACATCGAGTGAAGTATCCTATCAAAATCCATTATGATAATTAAAGTTATGTACATTTTAGCTAAAATATATTGAACAAATCAAAGATAAATAACACTTAAATAACGTATCATTTTTTCAAGGAAAATATGGAGGATGTTCTTGTGAAGTTTCATTATGTTCCTATGTGAATATGGGTTGTGGAAATTATGAAAAAAAATTCATAAATAATAATTTTAACATCATTGACTATCTATTGATGTTTTTTCAACTCCCTTTACATGAAAAGGTGTGGATGTTGGACCCCCTATCCTTAAGGATAGGATTATTTTTCCCTAATGTGATGATATGAGTTCATTAATATATAACAGACCATAAAAGATTCAACTTTGCATTTATTGACAAAAGGAAATAATTTGTGGCTATAAAAGGGGAGAAAACTTCTTAGTCGAGATATATGAGAAGAATATAGGGGGAACAGTTAAATAAGGGGAGTTTTAAAAATTATAATTCTAATTGTTATTGATAAAAGGTATATATAAATACATATATGGTTCGCGATGAAATTAGATGGCTGGTTTTTGAATAAATTGTTCCATTGCTGAATTTTTATTCTACTCTTGTTTCACACACAGAGCATGGATCATGTGGGTTTAGAGTGTGTGTAGATTAAATTATTGATCACTCTCTAAATCTTAAGGAGATAATTCTTATAGAATATGGATGAAGCTTCAATTATGTATGAAAATGTGAAGAGTTGTCAACAAACCCTGAGGAGGATGTTTTTGGGAAAATCCCCTCAATGTATCACTATGGTTTTTTCTGTTGGTTTTTTTTGTAAAAGTAGGAGGACACGGATAGTTGTAGAGTATTATAATGGTAATTAACTACGTATATTTAAAAGGAACCAATAAAATATAATGGATTCCCTATATGAAATATAGAAAAATTCGTATATATGGTGGATCTATTACCATGTTTTTGCCTGATTTTTGGAGTCCCAAATCTGGAGGATGGCTCAATCATCATGAAATTTGTATTTCCATAAATGAATAATAAAAAATGAAAACATTATTATTTTCATGAAGAATTTTTTTAACACAAGGATTTACACTAATGTGTGTATCATTGAGAATGAGAATCACGAATGTGGGAAGGTATGATGGTAAAAATGTGAAAATAGGGAGCTTCCTGAAAAATGTCAGAGATCATTGAAAAAATTTAAAGATGGGGAAATATGGTTCTCTAATGGGAGTAAATTCCTATAAATAGTCCTCTACCTCCTCATAAAAATAAAAAACAAAACTATGATTCAAATACTCAGAATTTGTGAACGTGATTCGAGAAGGATGTTCTTGAGAAATATTTTTTGAAGAATGGAAGTTTAGGAAACCTATGAATGATAATTGAAGTTATTAATCATCATGAAGGTATTAATGTTCAATAAGTCCATAATATGACCAAAATTTTTGAGATTTTCAAATTCTACTTGATATTCATGAATGTGTTTGATCATTGTAAAATAAAATTTCTTTATGAAGGTTGTTTGACCTTCACTAAAGATGCGATCATTATGAAATTTATTGAGTTTATTAAGTGTCAAAACTAGTCCCCTCGTGGCCTATTCCATGACTTCCCCAAGTCCATCTTCTATAGGCCAGGGGCTAGCGACCATCACCAATGACATAATTTCCTAAAATTGGGATGACATTTCCTTTATGACCTGTAAACACACACAACTAGATACAAAACACTAGGTAAACTGTATAACAAAAGAGTACTGAAACATAAAGAGGCCGGAAATACAAGCCCAACTGTAAAGTACAAGGAACTAGAAGTACAAGTATAACTGAAGAAAGGGGAAACTGCTATTGGGTCGTCCTTTAGAATTCCCACCTGAAGAGTAGGTATAGATAGCCTCCTAAGCACTCTACGTCCATCAGTCTCCTCCATATACCGACTCATCATAAGGTCCACCTCAGGGTACTGTCCAGTCCTGATACTCTCAGCCTCGATCTGCACTGTTTTTCGTCTTCATCCAACACAACAAGGTGCAGGCATAACCTGTGTAGGGGTGAGAATAACGATTCTCAGTAGGGACCCCAAGACCCTCAAGTTCACACAAAATCCAACAAGGATAAACCAAAAAGTATGTAATCAATAGATAACCCAACATAGTTATATACCCATACATAAACCTAAGTTATCATGTAATCCCACTCAATCATGAGGTAAACACAAAAGTTACTAACTCAACTCATAGAGGTATACAACTTAGGTAGAGAGATATAGATGATTAGATGTAGACACTGAATTATCCTCTCTATCGACCCTACATAGGATCCTGGTATAGTAATTAGAGCTATCAAACCCACGTAGGATCTTAGAATAGTAGTCAGAGCTTTCGAACCCACGTAGGATCTTGGAATATTAGTCAGAAGTGTCGAACCAACGTAAGATCCTGGAATAGTAGTCAGAGCTTTCGAACCCACGTAGGATCCTGAAAGAGTTCAAAGAGATGTCAAACAAACGTAGGATCCTGGAATAGTAGTCAGAGTAGTCAAACCCATATAGGATCCTGGAATAGTAGTCAGAGCTGTCGAACCCATGTATGATCCTGGAAAAGTAATCAGAAAGAAGCTAGCCACAGGGTTCCCGCACAAACCATGCTTGATTATAGGAGGGTCCGATCCTCAAGCCAAGTGTCGATACATCAATTTACATTAAGTCCCATGAAGATGTATCCCAAAGGTCTGCCATGTCATAGAAGTCTCAACGTAACTGATGACATCTAAATCGGATGCCCAGTGTGTGAGTTATTAGCCTTTTAGTCTGGGGGGGTTGGATTTGTGGTTGATCCAACCTGCCTGTATCTCAACTATACCCAAAACACCAATGGAGTATACAAAAAGCGACCTTCATGCTCTAGGAAAAACAGCATCGTTTACAGTTCTTGAAACAGATGTCTGGTGCCAAAGATATGTCCAAAAGAATGTAAAGGGTATGTAGTAGAACTGGGTCTGGTCCGACCCGGTCAGACTGACCCGGCCCAGCTTAGTCTAGGCTCAACTAGTTCGGGTTTGGCATGGACTGACCCTTTGGGTTTGGTCAGGCCCGTTGGGCCCGACCTAGCTAGCAGCGAGCGCCATAAGTAGTGCAAGAGCGCTGACCTGTCGCGACGGCGCAGACCTGTCGCAGGTCGGTGTAAAGGAAATTCAGCCTTGAGGCGCCGCGAGGGGCGCGGGAGGCCGGCTCACAAGGCGCACGTGGGGCTCGGCTTTGTAGCTCGGCCTAAAAGTTCGGGGCTGGTTCGACCAGCGTAGTGAGGGGCGTGGCTCGGACGGCTCAGTCTGGATGGTTGAGGCCGGTTTGGCCAGCTGTAGCACGGGGCGCACACATCACAAGGAGGCCAGAGGACGGTGCTGCTCGAGCTGGACGGGACGACGAAGTTAGGTCAGGGCACCGTGAGGGGGGTCGCGGGCCGGCGCAGTTCAGTCGGGGTTCCACGAGGGGGGTCACGGGCTGACGCTTTTCATGCCAGCAGGACCGGCACGGTTCGGCCACGGTGAGGTGGGCCGGTGGGGCTGGGAGGCACGGACGGTCGGGAAGGCATCATGGTTCAACCCAAGGAAGCGAAGCCGGTTCGGCCGGCAGATGGGTTGGACAGGACCGGTTCGGCCGGTGGATGGTGCGACAGGCAGGAGACTCGGGTCGCGGAGGTCGCGGGTAGAACGGCTGATGCCTGCGTCGCATTCATCGTCTTGTTGCCTCATCGCCATGCCGAAAAACATCAAAAACCATAACGGTGGAGGAGTCGGGCCATGTTTGTTTTTCTCGCACCCTCCACGTTTAGGGTGGTAGTAAGCGGGCCAATTCTCTCTTTAATTACAAAGAATTAGCTGGAAAATAAGATAAAAGAAGAAAAGTCTATCAGCACCCCAAATCTTCCCGAAAAAACAATTCTCAACCCGCAAGGAAAATCATCCACTATAATTATTTGTCTTAGAAGGGAAGAGTTAAAGGAATAATATCATAATCAAATAAAACACCTACTTTTTCTTTGTTCGTTGACGGAGTCACGGGGAAGAAGAAGGAGTTGTCATCGTTTGTCGTGTCTGCCGCACACTTCCAATATCGAGCTCAGACGTTGGTTCGTTGACAATGATGTGTTTGGAAGGTCAGTCTTCGATGACGTCCCACATAGGTTGGAGTCTGAGTATGATGGTTGAAGGAGATCATTCTTCATAGTTGAGGATTCCCTCGTCGGTATTCTTCATAAGGAGCTTTCTTCATTGGGAGCTTTCTCCCAAGCTCTCTCTTTTCTCCCAAATTCCATAAGAATGAAAAGAGGTGCCAAAATAATAGATTATGCCATCTATTATTTTGTTGTAATGAATTTGAAATGCCAAAATAATTATGGTGTGTTGCATAATTAATCAAGAGAAGGGTTGGCACATTTAATTGGTGCATTGGAACAATTAATTGAGTAGAAGAGGTCAAGAGACTCTCCCTCATTTATGAGGGAGTTGAGTGGTTTCCCTCATTTAATTGGGTGGTTTAGTCCCAGGTCGTCCCCATACCGTAACCTCTCGTGGGAGGATAGGTTTGGGTGGGCCCCACTACCATAACCTCTCATGGGAGGTTATGGTGTGGTGGTCCCCACCTAAAACTTCTACTTGGGTGGTTATAATAAAATAAAACATGCATCATTTTATTTTATTATTTCCATGAAAAACCCAACAACTATCTTCCACCCTCAACCAACTGCCATCGAGGTGAAAGCCTTCTTAAGAAAATACGGGTACTATGAGTTCAACGGTGCCCTCAGATTTCAATTCCGAGCACCAGTTCAATAGTTATAAAAACTCGCTCATACGTTTACTGAACGTACCCAAAAACAACTTCAGAAATTGATTCCGGGCAGACCGGGCCTCATAATCACGCTCCGTTAATTTTCACAGACTCGTAAAATCCCCTTGTATTTAAGAAAAAAAATTCCATGGAAATTTCGGGTCATTACATTCACCCATCCTCAGAGATCTATGTCACCGTAAGCCATAAATCTTAACTAAGGGAACAAGTGGGGGTAATGAGCATGCATTTGAGCCTCTCACTCGCATGTTGTCTCCTGGAGGATCTTGTGCTGCCAGAGAAGGTGCAACAGAGGTATCGACCGTCCACGTAGGTCCCACTCTTCTCGATCCTCAATCTCCGCTAGAACCTCCGTAAAATTCACCCCATCATCAATGTCTAGCTCTCTATGGTCGATGATGTGAGAAGGTTTGTGAATTTATCTTATCAATTGGGATACAAGGTAGATGTCATGAACCCTGTGAAAATGAGGTGGATGAGCTAAGTGGTATGACACCTCACCAACTCTGCTGAGGACCTAAAAAGGTCCGATGAAATGTGGAGATAACTTTTTTCCTCAGCTAAATCTCTGTAAACCTCATTGAGGTGAGACACGTAGAAAGACGTGGTCATCATCCTCGAGCTCTAGAGGTCTTCTTCTCCTCTTGGCATATGAATTATGTCTGCTCTATGCAGTCTTCATTTTCTCCTGGATGATCTAAACCTTTTTTCTGGTAGCCCGTACCGTCTCTGGTCCCACTAGTGCTGACCCCCCAAGGACAGTCCAACACAAAGGTGACCTGCAAGGTCGCCCGTATAATGCCTCAAAAGGTTCCATCCTAGTGGTGGAGTGATAGCTGTTGTTGTATGAAAAAACCACCAAAGGTAAGTGATCCTACCAGTTGTAACCATAGTCGATGACACATGCACGGAGCATGTCCTCGAGGGTCTGAATGGTCCGATCAGTCTGACCATCTGTCTGAGGATGGAAGGTAGTGCTCAAATGAAGCTGCATCTAGAAATCTTCCTACAACCCCTTCCATAGTTGTGAAGTAAAAAATGTGTCACGATCGGAGAAAATCATCAAATTTACCCCATGTATCTACACAATCTTCTGCATGTAGAGGCATCCCAACTTCTCTACTGAACCCTGATCTCTGATCGGTAGGAAGTGGGCTAACTTGGTTAGTCGGTCAATGATCACCCAAATCGAGTTGTGACCGCTGGATGTACATGGAATTCCGGTAATGAAGTCTATGGATATCCTATCCCACTTCCACTATGGGACCTCTAAAGGCTGAACCATGCCTGCTGGTACTTGATGCTCCACCTTCACATGCTGACATATGAGGCATTAAGAGACAAACTCCGCAACTGTTTTCTTCATTCCCAGCAACCAGTGTTGTTGTCAGAGATCCCGCTACATCGTTTCCAGTTCTGGATGTACCGCTAGAGGGGATGTGTGGAAATCTCTCAACACTTCATCTTTAAGTGACACTAGTACCATGGTATATCCTCTGAAGCATATGACATGCTCTGCACCTTCAGAAAATCCATTAGGTGCCTACCCCATGGATATATGAGTACATCGTGTCTTGAAGTCAGTGTCCTCATGCTGCGCCTACCTGACTCGCTGAAGAAGTGGGGGTGTGACTGTAAGAGACTGTAGGAAAGCTACTCCATCTCTATCCACAAAGGATATCTGTAATGCAGTTGGATACTCCTTTTCTTCGCCTAACAGTTGTATACCAGACCTCTTGCTGAGTGCATCTGCAACAACGTTCCCCTTCCTAGGAATATAGACATTCTCGAATTCATAGTCCTGGAGGAACTCAATCCCAAGTCACTATTTCAGGTTCAGGTCCTTCTAGGAGAATATATACCTAATACACTTGTGATCAGAGTACACGGTAAAACATTCACCCATCAGATTTCCATATCTTCAAGGTGAAGACCACTACTTCTAACCCCATGTCATGGGTAGCGTAGTTCTGCTCATTGTTTCTCAGCTGTCGAGAACCATATGAGATCACTACTCACTCCTACATCAGGACACATCCGAGTCTGGTCCCTGATGTGTCATAGTAGACTATGTACCCTATGCCCTTCTCTGGAAGCCTTAATATGGGGCACTAGTCAGTCTCTGCCTTAGCTCTTGAAAGCTCTGCTCGCATCTCTTCGGCCACACGAAGGGTTTCCCCTTCTTAGTCAAGGCTGATAATGGTGCTTCAACTCTGGAGAAGTATGGTACAAAACTCTTTTAATAACCATCCAAACCCAATAAACTATGTACTTCTGTCACACTCCTGGGTGGATCCCAAGCATGTACCACATCAATATTTGCAAGATCTACTGCAAATATATCATCTAATATAAAATGTCCTGGAAATTTAACCTCTCGGATCCAGAACTAGAAATTCAAGAGCTTAACATAAATCCAGTGTTCTTGAAGTGTGCCCAGTACTACCCATAAATGATAGGAATGCTCCTCCTCAGTAGTCAAGTTGATCAAAATGTCGTCAATGAAGACTACAAAAAAGAGATCATGGTAAGGGTGGAAAATATAGCTCATGAGTTTCATGAAAACTGCTGAAGCACAGGTTATGCTGAAAGGCATAACCAAGAACTCGTATTGGCCGTACCGACATTTTATTATTGTCTTATGTACATCCTTATCTCGAACTCTGAGCTGGTGATAGCCTGATCTGAGGTCTATCTTCAAGAACCACCGCGCTCCCTTTAGCTGATCAAAGAGGTCGTCAATCCTCGGGAGTTGGTACTTGTTCTTCATGGTCTCCTGGTTCAGGAGACGATAGTGGACACAAAGCCTCAATCTCCCATACATCCTCTTCGAAATCAGAATCAGGGATGTCTAGGTAGAATAAAAGGGCTAGATTAATCCCTTCCCCTGTAAGTCCTCCAGTTGCACCCATAGATCATGAAGCTCTGTGAGAGCCATCTGATACGTTGGAGTAGATATCGACGTCGTCCCAAGGTACAAGTCATTGTAAATGTCCACCTATCTGCGAGGAGGTAGACCTGGGACATCATCAGGGAAAACATCCGCGTACTGGTCCACCACTACAGGATAGCTCGGACTCTCCAAATCTACTACACCGAGGGTAAGTCAGCCTACTGATGAGTGATCGGCTACACCCTCCTCCAGGCAAGTCCGTCCTATGCTGCCAAGGCACCCTTCTCACCATTAAAGGTAAACCTGGTCCCATCCGTGTGGACACAGAACACTTTATGTCTAATACAGTCAATCTGAGCATGAACTGTAGATAACCATTCCATCCCCAAGATGATGCTGTAAGACCTCGATGTCGCTAATAGGAGATCACAGTCAAAGCTCTCACCTCCTAGTGTAATCTCACACTACCGAAACCAGTGTGGAATCATCAAATATTCTCCCATAGGAGTCTATAGCCGTAAGGATCTAGCCAATAGCTCTGTCGGAATCTCTGAGCTCTAAAAGAGGGTGGTGGAAATGAAAGAGTGTCTGTCACATGTGTCTATAAAAACTGCAGCTAAGGTGGAGTAGACACAGATCGTACCTCGAATTATCTCAGGAGCTCCATGATCATTAGCCTCAACTGCCTGGAGATGAGATCTCGCATGTCCACCTACTTCTTGCGGTCATAGTGGACCTCCTGGTGGTGGTGGTGGTAACACCTCGTAACATCATCCACCGCCAGCTGCTTGACCAGCTCCTCTTCCACATCCGGATGCACCCTACAGATCACCTCAATCGAACCTATACCTCTGCTAGGGATGTCCCTCAATTATCTGTTGATCATATACATGGTGGGTCAGATAGTCTCAAGCCATGTGACCCTGCCTGTCACATGAATAACAATGCATGTTCCTCGTATGACTGGATCTATCTCGTCTGCCTCACACAACGGAACCCGTGTCCCGAGGTTACCCACCGGATGGTCTAGTCTGCTTGTATCTCTGCAACATTTGCCTACTTCCAGCTACAGAAGACTCTGATACGTGACGCCCGGTGGTGTCTCTCACTACTGGTGACTGATCTGTAAGAAAACTCTCCACTAAGAGGGCTCGCTCCAACACCACTGCATGTGTCGGGATGATGGGGGATATCATTAAATCCCTGATCTCTCACCTAAGCCCATGCTCGAAGGTTCGAGCCCTGAATAATGGGTCCCGCACCATATCTGTGGAGTAGCGCGAGTGGTCGGTGAACCTCACTGAGTAATGTGCCACCGTCATGCTGCCCTGCTGTAGATGAAGTAGCACATGTATATGAAATGCACGTATGGTGGCTGGGACAAACTCCTCCTGAAATAGGCTCTCAAAGTCTACCTAGAGAAGTTTCAGCTCGTCATGCACCTGGAGTATCAAGCTCCACCATCTTATTGCTGCTTCCTGAAGGAGACTCGTTGCAAGGATCATCATAACATCGGCTGGTGTCCCTACCAGTCTGAAGACTCTTACTACAGCCTCATGCCAATCCTCATCTTCCCATGGGTCCATCTCAGCCATGAACCTAGGCGGCCACTGGTGTTGGAACTCATGAAATGTGCTCAGGTGGTGTGCACTCTCTTCTTCTGGGGTTGGTGGCATCGATGGCCCAACGGGTAGTGGTACCACTGGTGCCTCTACTGTGATAGGGCCCTGCACAGAGGCCTCGTCGCTGAGTGGGCTACCATCTCGTACAAAGCCTGGAACCTGGCACGGAAGTCTGCCTGGGGGCATCCTAAAAATAAACAGGTGTTCCATGGTCAATAAGTTATAACTGGTGATATGAATGAAAGAAATATTTTGGAAACTCACACACAATCATTGTTTTCATGCACTAAGTCGGAAATTAGAAGTTATGGTCTTAGTGTATGGATACGCCAGCCGTTACACCAAATCAGGACTCCCTGAACGAAAAATCTCACTCAGTACCCTTAACACTATTGCTTCATAGAAAATATTATATTCCTATGTTCTATGGTACAACAACCTCCCTCTGATCCTAATTTGTCATGACTCGTCCCCCCTGCGGCTCATGTCGTGACTACCCCAAGTCTTCCATCCATAGGCCAGGGGCTGGCGACTAGCACCAATGGCATAATTCCCTAAAATTGGGAATTCATTGAATTTATGACCTATAAATGCATACATAAAGACACAAAACACTAGGTACAATGTATAACAAAAGAGTGTTGAAAAGTAAAGGGGTTGGTAATTTAATCCAAACTGTAAATTACAAGGAACTGGAAGTACCAGAACAACTGAAGAAAGGAAAAAACGGCTGGTGGGTCATCCTCCAGAATTCCCACATGAAGAGTAGTTACATATGGCCTCCTCAACACTCCATGTCTGTCAGTCTCCTCCATGTACCGAATCTTCATAAGCTCCACCTCTGGGAATCATACAGTCCGGATACCCTCAGCCTCGATCAGTGCTATCTATTGTTTGCATCTAACACAACAAGGTGCGGGCATAGCCCATGCTGGGGTGAGTATAACGATACTCAGTAGGAATACCGAGACCCTCATGGTCTCACAGAATCTAACAAGAATAAACCACAGAGTATGAAATAAAAAGATAACCCCACTTAGGTATATGACCATACATATACCTAAGTTATCATGTAATCCATCTCAATCATGAGGTAAATACAAAAGTTACTGACACAGCTCACACAAGTACACAACTTATGTAGAGAGATAGAGATGATTAGATGTAGCCACTGAATCATCTTCTCTATCGAACCCAAATAGGATCCTAGTATAGTAATCAGAGTTGTCGAACCCATATAGGATCCTTGAACAGTAGTCAGAGCTGTCGAACCCACATAGGATCCTCAAACTGTAGTTAGAGATGTCGAACCCACGTAGGATCCTAGAACAGTTGTCAGAGCTGTCGAAGCCACGTAGGATCCTGGAATAATCGTCAGAGCTCTTGAACCCACGTAGGATACTAGAACAGTATTCAGAGCTGTCGAACCCAGGTGGGATCTTGTAATAGTACTCAGAGCTATCAAACCCATGTAAGATCTTGGAAGAGTAATCAGAAAGCATCCAGCCACAGGGTTCCCACACAAAGCATGCTTGATTTCTGGAGGGTCTACTCCTCAATCCAAGTGTCGATACATCTACTTCCATGATTTCCCATGAAGAATTATCCCAATGGTCTACCACATCATATGGTTCTCAATGTAACTGATAGCACGTGAATCGGACGCCCGTTATATGAGTTATTAGCATTTTTGTCCTGGGAGGGTTGGATTCGTGCTCGATCCAACCTAACTATATCTCAAATATACCCAAAACTCCAGTTGGGTATACAAAATGGGACGGTTAAGCTATAAGGAAAACCAGTGCCACTGATAGTTCGTCAAACGGACGTCTGGTGCCCAAGATATGACCAAAAAAAGTAAAGGGTAGGTAGTAGGCCTAGGTCCGGACCGACCTGGCCCGAATTAGTCTACGCCGACCCAGCGGGCCAGGAGGGCCGCGAGTTGTGCGAAGGCACGGACTAGTCATGAGGGCGCGGATCGGTCACAAGTTTTTGTTAAGTCGGTTCGGCTCGGAGTCGCTGCATGGTGTGCGGGAGGCCGGCCTGGCCAGGCGAGCATGGGGTGCAGCTCAGTGGCTCAGCCCGGGAGGCCGGGGCCAGTTCGGACAACGCTGTGAGGGGTGCGGCTCGGACAGTACGGCCCGGATGGCTGAGGCCGGTCCGGCCAGAGGCGGCGCAGGGTGTGTGGGGCACGCAGATTCCGGAGGCCGGTGCGGCTCAGGCCCGTGGGGCTGACGCGGTTTTTTCAGGGTGCTGCGAGGGGGGATGCGGGCCAGCACGGTTCGGTCGAGGCATCGTGTGGGGTGTCGTGGGCTGATACTATTCAGGTCAGCGGGACCGGCGTGGTTCGGTAATGGCAAGGCGGGCCGGCGGGGCCAGGAGGTACGTGCACTCGGAAAGGTGCCATGGTTCAGCCAAGGGAGGCAGAGCTAGTTCGACCGACGGATGGGGTGGCCGAGACCGGTTCGGCCGGTGGATTGTGGGAACAGCGGGTGGTGCGGGTCGTGGAGGCCTCGGGTAGCGCGGATGTTGCCTGCATCACATTCTTCATCTCGTCGACATGCCGAAGAACATCACAAACAAGAACGGCGGAGGAGTCGGGCCATGTTGGTTTGGCCTGCAGCCTCCGCGTTTAGGGTAGAAGCAAGTGGACCATTTCTTTCTTCAATTAAAAATAATTAACAAGAATAGAGGATAGAAGAATAAAAGTATATCAACACCCAACATCATCACGCAAAAACAATTCCCAACCCGCAAGGAATATCATCCATAATTATTCCTTGTCTTAGAAGGGAAGAATTAAAGGAATAATATCATAATCAAATAAAACCCATACTTGTTCGTTGTTCATTGACGGAGTCACATAGAAGAAGATGGAGTTGTCATCATTCGTCGCATCTTCCACACTCTTCCAAAAACAATCTTGTTAGTCGGTTCTTTGACGACGATGAGGAGGTAAAGTTAGTCATCAAAGACGTCCCACATCGGTAGAGGTCTGAGGATGAGGGTCGAAGGAGATCATTCTTCATAGTCAAGGCGTCCCTCATCGGCGTTCTTCATTAGGAGCATTCTTCTTTGGGAGCTTTCTCCCAAGCTCTCTCTCTCTTCTCCCAAATTCCACCAAAATGAAAAGTGGTTCTAAAATAATAGATTATGCCATCTATTATTTTGTTGGCGAGAATTCAAAAAGCCAAGTTAATTATGGTGGGTGGCATAATTAAACAAGAGATGGGTTGGCACATTCAATTAGTGCCTTGGAAAAATTAATTGAGTAGAGGAGGTCAAGAGATCTACCTCATTTATGAGGGAGTTTAGTGGTTTCCCTCATATAATTGGGGGTTTTAGTCCAGGGTGGTTCCCACACCGTAACCTCTCGTGGGAGGTTAGGTTCGGGTGGGTCCCACCACCATAACCTCTCATGGGAGGTTAAGGTGTGGTGGTCCCCACCTCCAACATCCACTTGGGTGGTTATAATAAAATAAAACATGCATCGTTTTATTTTATTATTTCCATGAAAAACACAAAAACTATCTTCCACCCTCGACCAATTGCCTTCGAGGTGAAATACTTCTTAAGTGAATACCGACGTTGTGACCTCAACAAGGCCCTCAGATTTCAATTCCGAGCATCTGTTCAAAAGTTATAAAAACTAACTCATACATTTACTGAAGTTACCCAAACAAAACATTATAAATTGATTCCAGGCACACCGAGCCTCAGAATCATGCACCGTCAAATTTCGCAGACTCATAAAATTCCCATGTATTTAAAAAAAATTCCACGGAAAATCTAGGTCTTTACAATAAGGAAGTATATACATGTGTAGAATTGATCAGCTACATGATGGTTGTGTGAACTTCTTGAAGGCAATGAGAATTGAAGAAATATTAAAAAGGAGTTTCGTAGTAAATTAGTGGTAAAGTGGTATTCATCTAGTGGATGAAAATAAAACTTCAATAGAGAATATACCTAAAACTGGGGATGTATTCATTATTTCAAATGAAGGGACATCCATGTCCATAAACTATGAATGGATTCTTTCTTGGTCAGTGAGAAAAGGAAGATAATGATGGTGATTCTTTCCAGCAAGAGTGGTCAATCGAAGGAGAGATTGAGGGAGTGACCCTTGGGAGGCAGTGAGTTGTCCCTAAATTTTGTAAAGGCATTGATCGGGGTCATTAAAGTGATCTAGCCTAAACCATATTTTGGAAGTGAGCCTTAATGGATTTGGTACATAGAAAAATTACTATTTTATTGTCCTTGTATATATCCTAGTGAGGGTGAATCATGTAAAATTGTTGTGCCTTGTGCATTCTTTCATTTATGGGCATACATTTCTATGGGATAGGGAGAAAAGTGTGTATTTTGTAATGATAAAACGAGATCTGATGGGGTAGTTGTTTTAATATTTCATACACTGATTCATCCCCTAAGGGTATCTAACCTAGTTGGGATAATACTTCTCCTCCAACACTTTTTTCAAAGCATGTATATTTGATTAAAAATATTATTTATGATGAAATTAAAATTCTATTAGATTGTTTCAATGATTTAATAGACATGATTCAAATGTATTTTTTTACTCATGGGGAGAAAGATCCGGAAATGGTAAATGATTAGAAGGTGAAGATTAACTATAATAAGTATGTCATTTAATATTCATTCATGTATTATCTCCATAGTATTTTTAGTAAACAATAATTGAAGAATCATTTTAGATATTTGGATAAAGTTAACAAAATTCATCCTTTAACCCAATAATTAAAGTCTATTTTGGAGAATATATTGTTTATTTATCCTTTGTTGTATTAGTTTATAAATTTAAATATGATTTTATAGAGATCATATATCTTGGATACATAGATTTATTAGATATCACAATGCTTTTATAACCTTAACTATACACAGATATCACTTCCATTCTATCTCTGTCAATTATTCACATTCCAACTACCTCAGCTACTACCAATACTTTAGATTCTAAAACTCCAGCTTCTACACCTCCTTCCACTCACTTAAGTCTCATTATTACATAGGAAATTCATTATATAACACTTATTTTCATAGTAATTATTTTTATATGAGTTTCTCTAATCCTCAGCCTATTCCTACACCTTCTATTGGTATAACCATGTATAAAATCAAATCATCGATTGAAACTTAAATAGATTTATTCATTTAAGATAGTAATTATGATTGGGTACTATGATGTGGAAATTATAAATCTATCAAAAATTATTTTATATTAATACCAAATGAACCTATTTATATCCTACACATTATTTTATTTTATTTATCTTTCTTCATAACAAAAAATGTTTTTGTTGTCTAAATATGAAATCAACAAACTCTCCATTGATATCATTTTGATAATTCTAAAAGGTCTAGTAAATATATTATAGAATGTTATAGTATATGATAATTATTTTTCAATATATGGTGCACTATTTTTTTAGAAATTTATATTTGTTATTCTATATCTAAAATATTTCTAAGAGTAATAGATCAATTGTAAGAAGGATTCAATCAACTTCTTGAAGTAACATGGAACTCTATGAATTTTTTTCAATGGGTTGAAGAAACTGCATAAAAAAAGGTTGACCATACACATAATTTATCGACAATGATGGATTTTTTAAAATATTCATAACTAAACATAAGATTTACCATATAATCAATATTCAAATTTAAGTGACCACTTGGTTTATCCATTCTGTCAGCTAAATCGTTAAATATTTGAGTAAATAAACATTTATTCCAATTAACCGCATGATGATGTACTGAGAAAGTATGAAAAATATGGGATTTTGGAATAGTTATAAATTGGCTATATGGATTTAAAGCAACCATAAAATTATTTTAAGTGAAGATACATTCTATGGATCAACTACATGGGTTTTCAATGGTTTTGATAAATGATTCCTCTATGTTTTGGAGTAATTATGGATTATCTAATGTGGAACAATTCAATAGACCATAATTAAGGAAGGATTATATTTTTGATATATTTTCAAAAAATATATTTAAAATTTTAAATGGTAATCCAATAAGAAATAATTCTCATAAATTTGACAATAATTAGGATGATTTGTAATGATCGTTTTATAATGGATATTTTTTAGGAAGATTTAATTTTGATGAAGCCCAAAGTTAGGAGGTAAATAACGAATAATAAAATATGAACAAAGGATTTTTTTTTCAATAACATATGAAAAATTTATTTAATATATACTTAACAATAAGAAACAATAACACTTTTCTATAAATTTCTGTAGATCTATGAACTGAAGGAATACAATGGGAAGAGAAGAGACTTTTTTCGAATAAATAAACATTGATCTAGCTCTCTATAAAACATTAATTTTTATCTCTATCTCTTCATTTTATGTTACCTTTGAGTTTTTATGGAATCTAATGGAATATATTTTTCATTACATTCCTATATTTTTCATAGAATAGTACATAGATTATTTATACCTTATTTTTAATCATATTTTAACACCAATAGAAACTATGGAAGATGCGATGTAATATCCTAGACAACCCTATGTACTATTTTAACCTATACCCAATCCTTATTTTCGATCATCATTTTTATTCTAATAGTCATTCTTGAAAGTGGGTTACTGTCAACTAGAGAATAATATGTCTCATATTGAGACTGAAACTCATGTTCTTAAATTGATTTCTTTCAATTATATTTTTTCTTTACTATATTTTATAAACTGTTTTAAAATTTTCATTTGAAAAAATATATTTGAAATATAAATTTTAGGACTGATATGTATACTATTGAATTATATTAGAGTAATAAAAAATTATTTGGATAATATAAAGTTATTATAACTATGATTTTATCAATATAATGAGAGGTTATTACAATGTATTGAATTAGATATACCTACTACATTAGTTAACTGAGTGATTTAAAAATGTGATAGTTTGGTCTTATAAATTGTTTCTAGAAGGAAATTTTGTTGGATACTCAATTCACCCCCACCCCTTGAGTAATCCAATCCAACAAATTGTTTTTTTTACAATCCTAATAATCTTTAATATTATGGGTTTTTTTTCAATATTTAGGACAAGTTAACATTATATCAGAGGACCATAAACTATTATTTTATTAATCTCGCTACTTTAAAGCATGAATATTTGATATATTTGTGTAGAAACACATGTGAATATCATGGGAACACTAATATATAAAATAATAATAAAAATACATTGCAATATATGATCTTTTCTTCTTAAATGCCCGATCTTTACACATATGTGAACTAAAGTCCCCTTCTCATCCTGATATTCAATGAAATAAAAACCTAAAACATCTCACAATAAAAATATTTTATTTTTCATAAACATCCACTTAAATTCTATATTCATATCCTCTTTTAGATATTATCAACAAAATATTCCCCTATTATATACTATATAACAAAAGTCTTCTATTTTCATCTATAAAATTTTTTCTTAAAAATTTAAATTTAAATTTAAATTTCCCTTAAAATCCTACAATTTATATTCATTCATTTAATCTTCTCTGGGAAGATCTACCCCCCATTATACACAATTTAGATAGGTACTCTTTATCTTAAAAACCTCAAAAATATCATACAAATTAATTTTCATTTATTTTATTAATATTTTATAGTTTTTAAATAATAATGGATACATTAATTTAAATGAAATAAATTGTTTCCCTTAATTTTTTTTAATTGGAGGATACATTTTTTACTAATCAAATAAGTCACATGAAAATGTTCATTTCTTCAAGATATATCCATGAATTGTTTACAAGAATTAAGACTTTATGGTGATATTTCATTACATGAATCCAATTTCTACATGAAATATTATTTTATGGAATATGGATCCACTATTTCTGAAACTTCCTCATAATTTATCTTCATGGTTTGATCATTTTTTTACTCTCTCCAATCATGAAATAATTTATGCATTGAATCTTGATGAAATGTCCTTAAATTATTTATTTGAAAATTATTATTCCCAAAATATTCTAATTACTCTAATATAGTGATTCATGTGACATGGTATACTACCTTTTTACACTATGATCAGTTTATTTAGTTTTGAATTATATTTACAGAGCTTTTTAATTTTAAGGATCACTCTCTCTGACTAACATTTCTAACCATTCATAACACTCAAAAATATTGTTAATTTATATATTTTTATTTCTTTATAGTATTATAATCATTATATAATAATTATTAAAAAATTATACACAAATGAAATTTATAATTTATAGAAATTTAATTACGATAATCAAGGATTAGTTGGAATTTTGAGAAGAAAATTTGAAGTGATTTTTTTAGATATTACCCAGTGAGATAGGAAAAGAGTTATCTAAAGAAGACTCAAGATATATTTATAATTGATAATGAAAACAAAACTGAATGAGATTTAATTTAATATTCATTTATATAAATGGGTTCTAAGAAAGAAAAAATGGTAATTTTTTCTAGTATGTTCACTGATGAATGGAACAAAAAAATTAAGAGGAAACATTAAAATGACAATATCCAAAATATTCTCAATATTTTAAAGATATTTTAGAATTTTTGATAAATGAGAGTGTAATTATTCCCTGTTATTAAAATTAATATTTATAGTCAAATGGGTGACACTATGGAATTTAATAAAATTATATGGATTTATCATCAAGGAGAATCATTTTAGGGAATGTAACAATGAACAAAGAAAAATATTATATAATTATGGATAATATTCTTCAATTATTGATTTTTTTTATTCAATAATTGGGGAATACATTTTTTAATTTGGCAATTATAGATGAATAAAAATATTAAATATCCTCAGGAATGTAATTAAGGGAGCTCCCAAATTCCATTTCATTTATGATGAAATTCTCAAAATTTACCCATATAGAAAATGTCTCAAAAGTTACCCATAAGAAAAATATTAAAATAAATCCATTTTAAAAAAAAATTAACTAATTTTAGAAGTTATTGAACGTTACCCTTATAAGCCATTTAAATATAGATAAGAAAATTGTTTAAAAAATTAGAGAATATAGATATATAAGGGGATTATTTTGAAAGGATAGCATTAAAATAATGTTTTAAATAAAATCTTTTACCATGAGTCTGAAAACATTTTAAACATTGTCTAACAATTGAATAATAAAATTATATTATTATTTAACCTAGATAAGGAAATTTTTAATATTTATTTAATTATAATTATTCTTTTATTTCATTTATTAATATGTTTTATTTAGTGACTAAATCAGTTAAGATCATGTTAGGAATTTTGAGGTAGTTTATTCAGTAATCATAAAAATAACCCCGTTTATTTGAATTTGGTTTCAAGGGCCTAATTTTCATGGTTATTTCCCTATATTAGCATGATATTGGATTTGTTGGTAAAAAATTGGATATCTAGTTATTTTAGGAATTCATGCCTTCAACAAAATATTCATAGTGTGAATTGAGATTCATATCTTAAATTCTTGCTCATGTCGTAAACAGTTTCAAGGTATAATTATTTGGTATTAACCAAAATTAATTTTTAGTGTGAATCATAAATTCATGGGATGAATGGGATTTATTATATTTATGATTGCATGACATATTTTACAGAAGATGTCATATTCTTGGAATTCATTACATGAAGTAACCATTCACATCATGAATGTTGATTTATCAGCTGAGTTATAAGTTTGAGATCCCCCTTAGAATAAAATTATTTCACACTCCCCTCTAAAACCATTAGTGACATGGTGTTTTTAAGGATTTTTAACCATGTTTTGATAAAAGTCAATACACATATTCTTGATAAAGAATTGTTGTTACATTATGTTAGTTTTAACTTCTCTAATTGGGTTTTTTATCTTACATTCTTCCCTCTCCATTCTATGGTTGGTTTTTTTATTTATTTTTTTGTTTTAAATACTTATTAATGATTGAGGGATCTTTTTTGTATAGTTTTTATAGATCATTTTTATCTATTGAATAAGTAATTAATTTATTATACTTTAAATTCCACTCTTTCTCAAATAACATTAAGATCACAGTGTTGGTGTATAGGATTTATGACCATCATTGGATTTAAATTGAATGTGTTAATTATCATTCTTTAATCAATTTTTTAATGGTGGTATTAACATAATATAAATAAGTATTATTGAATTTAAAAGGGATATTTTGTTTTCTAGGTTATTTAATTTCACGTGTATCTCACTTTGTTGTTATTTACTATTATTTTTTCAGTTATTGTGTTTTCTACACAGTTTGGTTATTTTTGTGATTAGAAAGGTTATTTATCAATAAATATGACAAAAAACATAATCCCATAGTCATGGGGATGTTATTAAATAATGTTTTAGATAAATATTTATCCATTCATTATTGATGGATGTTTATGTTTAATCATATTAATTTATAGTTGGTATGTTAATTATCGATTCTCACAAGAAATATATTCATAATAAATCAGGTAATTAATTTCAAAAAATAGGTTTTTTATAAAAATTAATCCTATTGTGATGAGATTTAATGTTCATATAATGTAATTCTTTTCATTCATGGTTTTATGACATTAGTTTTATTTCCCAGGTGTGGAAAATATATTTAATATATATGTATACTATACAAATTTTTATCCATGTTTTGATTTTTTGATAACCCTGATTGGTTAGATTTTTTAATGTGGAATAAACTAGAGTCCCATGGAAATATTTCCTGACAGTTGTTTTGATATGGTTGGGATCCTTGTATAAGCAATGGTTTTGGATCCTGTGTTGTAGTGATGAATAATTACAGTGATAGAATGATAATTTGATGTTATGTGCAACCGTATGGGGAATTGAGGTGGTCTGGATGAGTATGAATCGGGGATATCTCATTGATTCTTACAACATTCTTGATGATTTCTGGATAGCCTATTGGATGGATGTTATTTTTTTCCCAGTTCAATATATAGTAACACTCTTTGCACAATTATACAGTTAGAATTTGGTAGATTTGGCATAGTCGTAGAGTACCTAGATAATTTATGAATGATAATGACTAAGTCAATAACCAATGTGATGGGTTGTATTTGGTGGAAGTGATGGTAAACAATGTTATTGTTTTTTATTAGAAACTATATGTTTTTTGAATGGGTTGATCTTGGGATCAAGGGTTTCAATGTGAAAATTTTTAGTTGGTTTCTAATGATGGAATACGTGAGTACATTTGTATATGAGTTAATACTATCATTGGAACTTGTATTAATATGGATAAAATGTCAATATTGGAAAAAAATTAATGTGAATTAATTATTTTTTAATAAATTAATTAATAAAGAACTTTTATTCTCATACATTTACTTTATATCAATATTTTAGTAGTGAAAATTGTGGGTCATGATCGACATTAGAAGTTAATGATTCCAATAATATGTAGTCTTCCTTATTTTAGTTTGTGCGTGATATTTTTTAAATTTTCTAGATTCATATAATACCACACCAATGCTGGTTGGGAAACCAACATCCAATTGTTTAGAGGTGTTTTTTCCAACAAATTTGATGGAGATGGATCATATGGTTGACTTCTCCCTATCCCACACTCTCCCTTTGATGTAGGTTTGAGTTTTCATACCCAAATATATAATATATTTAAGTATATTTAATATTCCTACACATTCAATGATGGATCATAGTTTTACTATACATTATTTTGTGCTTTATAATGGCATGTCTTGTATACCATACTTGTATCCCATCATGGTGGATTCAGGTTCCCACAGGTGTAGGTGTATGATCTATGATGTCTTGAGGTATAATGAATTTACACAAGCTAGAGTGGATTTTATACATAAACATTGTTATATATGTGATGTTGTTGATGATGGTATGGTTCAGTAGACTGATTCCAACAAAAAATATTGGGACCTACATGGATCTGAATCACATCATAGATGATTAAAAAATATAAGTGATAAGTATTGGTTGTGTTTCATTGGGACACGGGAAGATAAAACTAATGGGAAAGTGGAGGCATGTTACCTTTATTATATATATGATTTTGATATATATTGGTTTACTTTTATTTATTCATTGGTGAGTGAGACAAGGCGAGGATATAAAATAATGTTGTTTATATTTTTATTTTCAATTCAAAGGTATTTTGAATTCTTATTTTATATATTTTATGGGAGGTTTTATGGAGGATCCTATAGAGTATAAATGTTATGTTCACCCTATGTGTATAAAAACTATTTTTTGTGTTACGATAAATATGTTGATCATTTTTAAGGACATTAATAGATTTTAATATTTATTGAAAACATATCAGGAGGTAATGGGGTTTATGGCCACTAGTTAATTTTGCATAGTTATATTAATTTTTACATTAATTTTCTTATATCAGGTGTGAAATTTTACGTAATTTAATTTATTCATTTGTACATGAATAGTTTTTTTATGGTTTTACTTCTTATCTCATGTAATTTAAATATATATATGGGTAATGACTCCCTTGTGTTTCATTCATATACCCTCAGTGTTGATCTTCATCTTATGGCCCATAAGAAGAAGGATTCGGGGGTCATTACTCTTTTTTTATTCAGTATTGTCTTGTATGTGGTATCATTAAAGGTATGGTGTCATGAAAAAATTGTATTAAAGGAGATGGTTGATTGATTAGATGAATATTTTCAATAATAACTAACATATTTTCATGGTTTGGTAGGTAAATAGTATCATCTACTAGTAGTACATGGTGTAAAAAGGGGACACTATCCAGGACCTGATATTTTAGGGCCACCTATTATCTGATGCAGAGTCCTTCAAAAATAATGAATATTCCAAGTGAAGTGACATTTATGGTAGGGTAGAGAACTAAAAGAGGATCACGCATCCAGATTGTTTACGACTATGATTTAATTTGGATGAAAATGGGAGATAGGATAAAATAAATAAAATAATTTTTCTACTTAACATTAAAATGATTATTTTCGGAGGCTCATATGTTCTTAACATTTATTATTTTCATATATCGGACTAGTTCTACAAAAAAATTATTTATTCTTATAAGATGTTCAATAAAATGTTCTAGAAGATCACTAAAAAGTGGAATAGGGTGATGAAGAAACATATAGTACAATACCTATAGAGTTTCAATATTAGTATTAATAGAAGTCAATGGGATTAACTATATATTAAAATATAGAGGATTCGCTGGAGGTTTTGGTGGTTTCCTTAGCAATAATATATGCATTATAGGAGCACTTGGAATTTTTATCTGGGATGATTCTACATTTTTCATCTCAAAATTGTGGATTTTATTCATGGGGGATTTCAAGGATTTCGTTGTTTTGTGAGGAAAATTTTAGGGAATAGTTCTAGGCTATGTTTCTATCTTTGAATGCTAAGAGTGATTATTGATGGGAAATCCTTACCCATCATCTGAAGAGTTACAATGTTTATGATTTTAGTATCCACTATAACAACATCCTTCATTATTCCTCATAATTTTTTCATATTATGAGGTTAAAGAGAGACATTACAATGAATCTTTGAACCCTTACATCCTTCACTATGTCACATTGTTTTTATTAAATTCATATCTTGAGGTGCTGGGGAAGGTAGATATCCTAAAGAGGACCATTGATAGGACGGATTCATCCTGGTATGAGATATTTTATGATTCTTTCCAAATCATATATAGGACTCAGGGTTCTTATCTTCCTTGTTAAAATAAGTTATATTCTGTTGGGAGTAAGCTTCATCCCTCTCCAAATCTCTCCACAATAGCTATTAGTTATCTAGACTTTCCCAATTATTCATGCAAGGTTTTATATTATTTTGAATGTCTTATTCAACATAAGAAAGAGTGTATGACCTTTATCTGTAATCCTCATTTTTTTGGTCGCTCGTTTTAGGGACACTATTTATAATAGTTTCACTCATGGTAGAAGAATATTTAGAAGATCATTTTAGATTTTGAGCTATAGAGAGAGGATGAGGTAGGAACAAAATAGTCATTTTGTAACTCCCCAAGAATTTACAGAGAGATTTATTAGAGAATTAATGGATCACTGAGGCTCTACAAACACCACATTGATATATCCTATCAATGTAAACATAATTTTTTCACTTCTGTGATGTGAATTTCTAAAATCGGACATACACAACTGCGATTAGTAATTTTTTTGGAGTCGTATAAAAAACATATTTTTTTGTGAATATTAACCCACCCTTATGAATAGTGACATACAATTATAATTAGTGATATACCCTAATTAATAATAACCGTACCTATGATTTTATATAAATTATATTGAAGTGGAAGTATGATATAACTATGTTTTGGAATTAGTAAATAAATAATTTAAAAACTGCTTTTTAGATTAAATTATGATTTTAATTTAATATTAAATTAATCATATTTAGATAATTATTTTGGATACATGGACTTCATTTTTTGATTCTACACATCAAAAAATGGTTTGGGTGATTTTTTTGGATTTTTTAAAAAAACATTAATTTTTTTATGAATAGTAAAATATGATAATTCACAATAAATGTGAAATCATGAATTAATGAATCGTGCTTTAGTCATGGATGATGTAGCCCCACTTGGTTTTAACTCATAGGAATTTATTGTTATTATTGGTCAAGGAATCATCATTATTGCAGGTCATGAAGAAAATTAATAAACAAATAATTATAAAATTATGCAAACCCTCCTCTCATCCACTATAAAACCCCGCTCACTCCCTCTTCTCATCACTCATATAAGCCTTGATTCTCCTCAACATGCAACCCAATTACCCATCCCTAGTCACTCCCTACATCCAAAAAGCTCTTTGGTCTTTCATAAATACCAAAATCCATTCCATTAAGGAGGTTCTCAAAGAGGATATTTCAAGAGGTGAAGCACCTTTCTTTTTCATTTAGTTTCATTTCAATTTAATTTCTCTTGTTATCCTATTTTCACCTCCACTGTCCAAATGAACATGATATATCCAGTATAATCTATATACTGGAATTATATCATTTTAATTTAATAACCATCATCAATATTCTTACTCTCTCCCTTTTATTTTATAAACAAAATCAACGTCCATGAGGTTCTAATTCACAACCTTTGTGGATGAAGAAGTTTCGTTCTTCAATTTTTCCTTCCTTATTGGTCATGAAACCATTTTGACAGTTGAAACAGACTATAGTAAAATTTTTATAACCTAATTAATATTCATTATCCTATATATATACATATTATTAAACCATATGACCAAACTAGTTCTTAATAATCAAATTACCGCTAAAATAATCTATGTGAATATCATTAATATTTCATCTGATGATTAATCCTCTTTACATGTAACCAAATAATATAAATGACCATAAAAAATTATGTATGATCATATATAATATGTAATTTCAATTCTGTATATTGACATCTATTCCACAAGAACTCCATTACTTAATAACAAGTGAACCAATTATGATAATAATGAAAACGAACACTCTGGAACAACAAAATTAAATATATTGAAATATAAATAAGGGAATAAATGAACTTAAAATAATTATGATAAAATAATTATTTGTATCATAGGGTATAAAATAAGTTATTAATAAGTATAATTTAATATTCCAGGACCTTAAGTTCAAGAGCGGACCACATTCGGACCTAAAGTAAGGGGTTTCTTTATCTCACTTCTATTTTTCGAAGGTTTTCTGTATTCACTACTAATAATTATATATGGTGTATGTATACTTCCCATTGATGTAACATATAATTAATATTTTTATTTCCTTGGTATTAAATTTATCATTTAAATATTACTAATTTTGGGGCATAAAAATCGATTGATTACAACGGGGTAAGTGTTTTTCTACCTGAACTTCCATTTTCATTCAAGTTACCTTTATTGTCTAATTATCTCAAGGAAACTCATGTGTATTATTATGTACTGCTCATAAATTATGTATGAGTTTTCTATATATGTTTACCAATCATAATCATTCCTTATTTTTTTGGATATTTACATGTTTTAAAAGAACCTTTCAAAATTGTTTCTGAAATACAAACCTTATTCAAGGGATATTTTCAAATTATTACCCGTTTTTAAGTGTACACTAGAATCTGTTTTAAGAAACAAGTAGCTTTATAAAAACACTCATTTTATCATGAAAAATTATCTCGGATCACTTATGGATTTAATAGAACAAATGTTCATTTCCACATTAAAATTCTCTTTAATAATTTCTTTAAAATACTCTAAAATGTTTTATTTATAAAGATTCTCCAGAACACTTTTTACATGATATCACTTTAGTGGGTCATAAATTATGCCTAAAATATAATTTCAATGCCCTAGTATTTTATTTTATGGGATATTAATGTTTAAAATATGATTTCATGGATAATATAAATTATATTTCAAAAGAAATCTTCTTTCAATAGTAAAAAAGAATTTTTCTCATCTATCATTAACTTTTATAAGATATATTCCTTGTTCACCACTTATTTATTTCTTGTGGTGTATGTAATTCCATTTCAGGTATCAATTCAATAGTCTCCTTATTCTCAAGTTATTCTAAGTGATTATGATTTGAATGATTCAAGGTGGTATGGGACACTTTGGAATGTTTAAGGATTATTTCCTCAAGAATTTTTCAATGGTCTCATTTAAAAATAAATTCTTCTATGTCAGCATCCTTTTTTGAATCATGAACATCATTTATTCTTATCTATTACAATATCATCTACAATATGTTGTTGAAGGGTTTCTGGTTATTGTGACTATGGATATACTATTTTGTTACCATTCACCATATTTTTCCAAATGGTTAGTGTTTTTGTTCAACGATTAGGGAATGTTATTTACATTTCATATGTTAGTTTCTATATGAATGTATATTTTGATTATGTTCACCACTTTCATATGAGGAGTTTAATGGACTTAGTATGTGATGGGTGGGGCCCTCTATATCCCCTTGAAGCATTGGTAGGTCTTATGAGACATGTAGACATGGACTTCACCGAGGCCTCTCCCAATTTGATATATGGTCTTTCCTGAGACCTTAATCATTTTTAGACGTCTTCTTCAAGGCCTTGAAAATATGTTTCAGAATGTATGTTATATGTACTTAACTCAATATGAACCTAGAAATTTATAGTTCTTGTGTTTATTTGACATGCATAATACTCGTAATTATGTTTCTTAGGGATTTATTTAATCAACTCATATTCTATCCATAATGTGTTCAAGTTTATTATTTGTGAAGAAATGTGTTTTTAATTATTCAATATGAATAATGTTTATATTTATGTTATCTACCGCTTTATTTTATAACCCTTACAGAGAATTTTATCTAACCAATTTCATTTGGTTTTCCTTCCCTAGGATACGAAGAAAAGAGCATTTATTTAGTTTTGAAGGATGTAGTTTAGTAGCTTTTGTAATGTATCATATTATATTTCATTCCAAAATGTAAAATGGGTTCCATGTATATATCTGGATTCTTCAACACTATTAAAATGATCGGTCCTTCGGGATTTTATTCCTTTTAATCATGCGAATGTATTAAAATAATGCATCGGATTCGAGCTTCTGGGTTTGGGTCGTTATAGTTGGTATCCAAGGGTGTTTAGTAGAAACCTTGGGAACTAGATTTAGAAATTTTAGGTTTGGGAACAAATCCCTTACATAGTATTTGAGGATAAATAAACAAGAACAAACAATAATTTTGGTAAGGAATATATAATGTTGGTCTTTCAAAAAAATGCACCTTTGTCTGAATACAATCCAATAGAGGTGTCTCTAGCACAGATATACCTAGGAGTGAAAACTCCAACAAGGAGTTTCAGGCATGACCTGGGGTATCTGGGTACCCGACAACGGGCCTTGCAGAACACTTGGTTTGACACTCCTAGGGGAAATTCTTAGGATAATTCACATTTTATTTACCTCTATTGTGAATGATTTAGGTCCCCAAATTAAATAATGTATATGGTTCTAGAATTTATGATGCATAAATGTATGCTATGTGTTATACCATGTTTATAGTAATAGAGAGTTTATAATTATATGAGCTAATATATAATATATAATTCATTAGAAATTGCACCTAGAATATGTAATGATAACTTCACCAATGCTTGTGATGTGAAGAGTAAGAAGAATCATATCTCTAATTATATTAAGCCATATTTTTTAAGGAATATTATCTCCCATGTTTCCACATCATATGATGAAATAATATCTTATGTTAACAAGGTATGTAAAGCATTCTCTGATTCCTATGGCTTTGAATGGAAGAAAAAAATAAGAGGATGGTTGAGAGATACATGGATAAAGGGATGAAGGGAAAGAAGTGTTTCCTCACATGTGAAAACTATGGAAAGAATCATCCTGGTAAATGATTGAAGGGAATGGGTATTTTCTACTAGTGTGGAAAAAAGGACACCAAGTTCATGATTTAAAGTGTAAGAAAATGGTTACCAATGTAAAATTCTTCAACTGCAAGGTGATGGGACACTATGAAAATCATTGTCCCAATTGTGAAAAGAATATATCCCAAATGATGATTTTGGATAAAGATCAAGTTATGATTCTACCATAGATGAAATAGAATGACTAATATAACTAGTCATGAATCAGGCCGTCTGAATATTTTGTTAGTAATGTACTAGTTTTTTGAATTTTGAGATATATAATGATTGTACTGTAGTAATATTTCATTAAGGAGGTGAGGAGTATGATGAATGGTACCAATGAAAAGTTATTCAGTAGAGTGATAATATTTTTATGAAAAACATGATTGAGGGAAAGGAAACCCTTAATATAAATGAGATCATGGGATAATGATGATGAAATTATTGATTAAGATAAGTACTGACTACCTTGTAACTGATTATTGACTTGTCGAGAAGTGGTATATGCTATCATCTTTGATGTTTACAACACTTTAGGATTTAAGGAATTTATCTAATAACACGTATCTTACTTAAAGAATACAGAAGAATACATCTTTTAAATATGGTTTTTATGGTAATTAATGTTATTACCATATTTAAAGAGGATAAATTGTAAAGTTATTCATGTGTTTGGAATGTGAAATTTAGAGATGCGTCATTTTGATTAAGGGTTAATGATATGTTCGTCTTGAAAATTTAGAGGACTTTATTATAATGTGTTGAATACTTATATTTTGTAATTTTCATCAACCATTTAGGAAATGGTTTAAGTTAAACATTGTATGAGATTTTAGAGGATAATTTATTGCTTCGCCAAATGGAATAACCCATGCTAAGTGATGAGGTATAAACATTTCAAGTGAAATAAAAGGATGAGTTTGTAAGTAGACATGTATATTTATACTCTTATAGAGTTGAATAATTCCTCGACTCAAAAAAAATAGTAATAAATAAAATTTTTTCGTATAATCATAATAATTAATAATATCAATTAATTTTCTTTTTTTTAGTTTATAGTTTGGTAGTAATCAATATTCATCTGAATATTCCCTCTATCATGTTTCATCAGAACATCATAGTTTGATTTTTCTTCCATGTACAGGTTTTTACTTCCAACTAATGTCACCTCATTAAGGAGAATACTTTTTGGGGTGACCACCGCAAATACCTTAAATTTTTTTTGGATGATATTTTATTAACCATGTTTCTGCTATGGGTTTCTATAATGGAATTTTCATGTATCAACTATTAATAATTGAAGATTAATTTCAAATTTTTGAGGATGAATTTTTTGAAAGGAGGGGATAATGTAACAACCCAAAAATTTACAAATAGATTTAATATTGAATTCATGGATAAATGAGGATCTACAAAAAAAAAATATAACCTATCCATGTAAACATGAGTTTTTCACTTCTATTGTGTGAATTTTGAAAATCTGATATACACTTTTGCGATCAGTAAGTTATTAGGATTCCGATAAGAAAAACATATTTTTTGCTCAATATAACCTACCCTTATGAATATTAACATACTCTTATGAGTATTTATATACCATAATTAATATTCAAATTACCTATTATAGTATATAAATAATATTTAATTGGAAGTATGATATTCCTATGTTTTAAAATTAGTAAATAAATATTTTAAAACTATTTTTTAGAATAAATTACTATTTTTTTAATATTAAATTAATGAAATTTAAAAAAAAATTAAAAAATGGACTTTATTTTTGGATTCTACACATCGAATAGTGGTTTGGGTGAATTTTTTTGGAATTTTCTAAAAAAACATGAATTTTTGATGAATAGTAAAATATGATAATTTCACAATAAATGATAAAACCTGAATTTATGCATCATGCTTCATTCATGGATGATGTAAGACCACTTTTTTCAAACATAAATGCATTTATTACTATTCATGGTCATGTAATTATCACTATTTCTGGTCTTGATGGAAATTAATAAACCAATGATTAAAAATTTATGAAAACCCTCCTCTCCTCCACTATAACCCCCCTCCCCCTCACTCCCTCTTCTCTTCACTCTTCTAACCCTTGCTGATCCTAAAATTTCTGCCCAATTACCCATTTTTAGTCACTCCCCACATCCAAGAAGCTCTTCGTATTTCCAAAATACCAAAATCCCTTCCCTTAAGAAGGTTCTCAAAGAGGTTATTTCAAGTGGTAAAACACCTTTATTTTTCATTTAGTTTCATTTCAATTTATCTTCTTTTATTATCCCCTCCACACATCCTATCCAAATTACTATTATAGATCCTATATAATCTATATAATGGAATTATATCATGTTAATTGAATAACCATCATTAATATTATTACACTCTCCATTTAATTTTATAAACGAAATCAACGTCCATGAGGATCCAATTCATAACCTTCGTGGATGACACAATCTTGTTCTTCAATTTATCCTTCCTCACTGGCCATGAAACCATTTTTATGGTTGAACTAGACTATAATATATTATTTATAACCTACTTAATATTCAATAACTAGTATACATACATATTATTAAACCATATGACCAAACTATTTCCTAATAATGAAATTACCGCTAAAATAATCCAAGTGGATGTCATTAATATTTCATCTAATGATTCAACCTCTTTCCATGCAACAAAATGATATAAATGACCATTAACAATTACGTATTTTCATATATAATATGTAATTTTAATTCTGGATATTTACATCCATTCCACATGAAATCCATTACTTAAGAACAAGTGAACCAATTATGAAAATAAAGAAAACAAACACTCTGGAAAAACGAAATTCAATATAATAACCTATCGATAAGGCCTTTAATGAAATAAACTGAATTTTGATAAAATAATTACATGTATAATAGGTTCTGAAATAAGTTATTAATAAGTCTAATTCTGTATTCTATGAACTTAAGTACAAGATCAGACCACATTCAAACTTAAGGTAAGGGGTTTCTTTATCTCACTTCCATTTTTGTGAGGTTTTCCATATTCACTACTAATACTTGTGTGTGGTTTATGTATACTTCCCATTTATTTAACATATAATTAATATATTTATTTTAATTTTATTCACTTTATCATTTGAATATTATTAATTTTGGGGCATAGGAATCGATTGATTACAAAGGGGTAAGGGTTTTTCCACCGGAACTTTCATTTTCATTCGGGTTAATTTTATTGTCTAATTACTTCAATGAAACTCTTTTGTATTATTACGTACTCATCATAAATTCTATTTGAGTGTCATATATATTTCCACCAACCATAATCCTTCCATATTATATGGATAGTTACAGGTTTTAAATGTAACATTAAAAATTGATTCTGAATTACAAACCCGATTCAAGGGATATTTTCAAATTATTACCCATTTTCAATTTTACACCAGAATCTGTTTTAAGCCACCATAATTTTTATAGAAAAACTATTTTCATCCTAAAAATTATCTTGTATCATTTCTGGATTTATTATAATAAAGTTTCATATCCACTTTAAAATTCTCTTTAATACTTTCCTAAAAACAATCTAAAATGTTTTATTTATAATGAATCTTAAGAACTCTTTTTACAAGATTTCACAACCATGGGACATAATTTATGCCTAAAATAAAATTCAATGTCATAGTATTTTATTTAATGGGATATTCATGTTTAAAATATTATTTCATGGAAAATATAAATGATTTTCCAAAAAGTACTCTTCTTTCAAAAGTAATAATGGTTTTTTCTCTTCTCTCATTAACTTGAATGAGATATATTCCTTGTTCACCACTTATTTCCTTCTTGTGGGGTATGTACTACCCTTTGGTATATCATGTCACAAGTATTCTTATTCTCGTGATATTCTAAGGTATCATTTTTTGAAATGTTTCAAGGTGGTATGGGACACATTAGAATGTTTAAGGATTATTTCATCATGAATTTTTCAATGGTCTCAGTTAAAAATATATTCTTCTATGTCAACATCCATTGTTAAATATTGTACTTAATTAAATTTTATATGTTACGATATCTTCTGAAATATGTTGTTGATGTTTTTTTGGTTATTCTCACTATATATGTTCTATTTTAATACCATGATCCATATTATTCTGAATGGTTAGTGTTTATGTTCATTGATTGGGGAAAGTTTTTTACATTTCATATGTTTGTTTCAATATGATTGTATATTTTTATTATATTCACTCATTTAATATTAGGAATGAATTGGACCTATTATGTGATGGGTGGGGTCCTCTATAACCCCTATATGCATTAGTAGGTATCATGAGACAAATAGACCTGGACTTGGTCGATGCCTTTCCCAATTAGATATATGGTTTTGGATGAGGCCTTAAAAATTTTTAGGCATCTTGTATGAGGCCTTGAATGTATGTTTCAAAATGTCTAGCATATGAACTTCCCTCATTATGAAGCTATAAATTCAATGTTTCTGTGGTTATTATACTTGTAGAATACCCATTATTTTGTTTTATTATGGCATTATTTACTCTACTCATATTCTAGCCATAATGTGTTCAGGTTTATTATTTGTAAAGGAATGTGTCTTCATATAATCAACATGACTAATGTTTATTTTATGTTATCTTATGATGAATTAATTAACCCTTAATGATCATTTGAGATAACCACTTTCATGTTTTTCCTTCCCCAGTTTAAGAATAAGAGAACATTTATTGAGTTTTCAAGGATGTAGTTTATTATATTTTGTTATGTATCATATTTTGTTTCATTTAAAAATGTAAAATGGGTTCCATGTATATATTAATTTTTTTCAAGACTATTAAATAGATCGGTCCTTCAGGATTTTATTACTTGTAATCATTCAAATGTATTAAAATAATGCACCATATCCAATATTTTGGTGTTGGGTCCTCACACATTTGATATCCCATTTTTGAAGGGATAGTGGGAACTGAATGACTATTGATTTTGTCTCCATCAGGGACAAAGATTTCATAGAATATGATTTTATGAAAGACATGCTTCATTCTTTCTATCATTGGGCAATATTGACATCGTCTTAGGTAATATCTATCAGTTATATAGTAGGGTTTCTTTCCTATTTTATTTTGGAGCTATAGAATCCTATATTTCACCCACCCTATTAAAAACTTTTTTATATGAAGTGGAGGAACTTCTAGTGTCATTTAATTGACTATTACAATTGAATTTTGAGCTAGCTATTTTGATGTGTTTAGAGTATGTGATCTAGTTCTAGAGTAGAACTACTCTAGAGGAGGCATCCTAAGATTATCAATATAGCCCTATGAAATCATCCTCATCATTGAATAGTTTTATTAAATGTAGGATATCCTGGATTACATTAACATTTTGGTCAATTTCTATGATGTTAATGGACACTAGGCTATGAACATTTGTGAGTGTGGCTGTCAAATAGGTCATATGCGTTTTAAGTATTTATTTTCATTATTATTCATGAAAATGTTGAGTTTTGTATAGTATTAGTTAGTTGGTTTTAAAATAATTTTTTATCATTATCCAAATGTGTTCCTTAAAAAGGTTATGATGCTACCCCTTGAATTTATATCTTTTTTGGGATAGATTTTAATAAAAGTGATTCTACAATATCAATTTCCTTATATGGGATAACCCATTATATGTTACGGGAGCTATGTAATTAGGTTTATAGTATCATTAATAGTGGATTTATTCATCTTAATGTGTCTCAATGGAATGTTCTAATTGGGTTTGAGAAGAAGGTTGGTAGAAATTTGTAGTAATAAATCGATTATCATCTTTTGAATCGGGTAATGGTAAATAACCATTGTCCACTCTCATAGATTGATGATTTATTCAATCAGTTCAATAAATCAAGTTGGTTCTCAATGATCTAGTTTTTCTTTGGATGTCAATATATATGAGAATATAATGGGGATATATTAAATCCTACTCAGATTCTGTTATTGTATTTTTGAGTTTCTTATGTCATTTTTTATAAAAAATGATAAAAAAAGGTTCATCTTGTTGATGAATGTAATGTTTCATGGGTTTCTAGACCATTTCATTGTATCCTTTATTAATGATATCCATTCTTTTTTAGCATCATATGTGGAACACATAGATCATCTAGGGGTCATGTTTTCATTTCTTCGATTTCATCAGTTATTCAAAAAGTATTTATATTGTGATTTTTTATCCCACTAAGTCCACTTTTGGGGGTATTTTGGGTCCCATAATGTTGCAACAATGGATCAATCAAAGAATGAGGATGTTTTTTCTGAGGTATCCTCAATGAATGGTGTACTTGTGTAGAATTTCCTTGTTCTAAATTTATATTGTATGATGATCATTCCCAATTTCTCCCTGATTAAATATCATATGAAATCATTGAAAAAACTTTATCAGGGCTTTATTTAGATTGATAATTTCTTGGATGATTGGTAATGTTTCAATGATATTTGGTTAGTTATATTGTAATTTTATTATTGGTGAGGGTATTTTGTTCGAGGATAATAATGATTACTCACTTCATGGTTTGGGATATGTGTTGTTGGATAAGAGATCAACTATATCCTATGGGTATCAAAATATATTTCCTCGTTAATGTATATGATTCTATTCAATACCATGAGATTATTTAAGTAATTTTTTCTTCAAATTAGTGGACACACTATATTATTTGTGAAACTTTCATGGTCTTACAAGATCACAAAATCATAAGTTATATCTTCTCAAAACATTACCTAAATTTTTTGTAGATATTGTGTTTGGAGTTATTATATCCCTATGAAATAAATATTTTATTTACTTCTAGTAATTGGAATTTATTGGTGTATTCCTTTATTAGGAAATCATGATGTGGTATTGTGAGTGGTTCTATTGACTCTTAAAGAGTGATGGAATAATTGGTTGTGATGGACATGGAAATGGTTGCACATGTTCGTAGAGGTTTACTTTATCTAATGATGGTGTAGTCTTCCTCTATAAAAGAAGTGTATAATTCCCAGATGTCATGTTTCGATTCATATATTTTGTATGATTGAGTTTTTTTTAGTGTTTCCCTGAACTGTTGGTTTGAGGATGGATACATTTTGGTGAAGTATTTATGGAAGAATATCATTTCCTTTGTGATACAATAGTCAGTTAGATTTGTGTTAATTTATTTTTAATTTAGTATCATATCTTAGAGTGTAAAAATATCTATCATTATATGAGAAATCAGTTTTGGTAGTCTGGTATAAAGTGATATGTTACAAAGTTCATCGTTCAGTGTTTTCCATACCAGAAGGTAAAATCTATGCATCATATCCATTATTGTTTTCTTCATCTCCCTGATGCCACTCAATGGATGTGGGAGGACATTATGATGGACTTGGTAATGAGTTTAAAAAGTGATCAAGGATGGTGGTTATGATTTTATATGGATAATAATGGACCACTTAACAATGACATCTCACTTTATAGAAATTAACTATTAAAGCTCAGTGGATGTTTTGTCGATGTAAAATTTTATGGACATAGTAAGTCTTCATATGCTTCAAAATAAAATCATCAATGAATATAATTCCCAATTAAAATCAACGGTATGGAGATTTCTTTATCATACTTTTCTCATTGAATTAAACATTAAAAAAATGTTTCATCAATAAATAGATAGTAAAAAATTAAATATATGAAAACTACAAAAGGAATGTTTCACATGTGTATTTTGTTTTTTAAAGGAATTTGGATATGGAACTCTCCCTTGTTGGAGTCTTATTACTATAACTGATATCACTCTTTTATTGTTATGGAACCTTTTAAAGCATTAAATATTCACCCTTTTTGTTATCCATTGGGTTGGACTGATGTTGGAGTGTCATCTGTTTCCGGAGTAAAATTTGTACATATAATAGTAGTTAATGTAAAAGTGATCCTTAAGCGAGGGAATGTGTTATGAGATCTTTATAATTCCAATGATGTTCATAGGTGGAATCCTCTAGAGTTAAATATTAGAGATCATTTGTTCATGGATTTTTTTATCATCATGGGCATCGAAGGTTCTATTGTTTGAGTAAGGCTTCCCCCAGTTCATTGAACCATTAAATGTGATAACATAGGATGAAATTAAGTATTATCTATGATCACCACCCCCAAATATGGGTTAGTTACATAAAATCTCCCCCATATCATAAATTCATTTATATATTCACAAAAATTCACATGTCGTTGACTTAGTTGAACAGAATATTGAATTCAGTGATACCATCGAGGAGTTGTCTACCATGATTCACGACTATTGATAGAAAGAGTTTCATGGGCATGATATTATATTCATTCATTTACTATAGATTTATGTGGTATTGGATGTGATAACATGGGATTATAAATCATAGATTCATGCATAATATCACATGTTATAAGATGATTGATCATTGTTTCTTTGATTTTATGTTTGACCATTTTTGGGATTATTTGTATGCCCTTTCCTATTTATGGGATCAATTCTCTTACTTGGTGTTTTACATGATTTTGCCTACCCATTGAAATGTATCTCTATTAAGAGTATGTTTTGAGGTTTTTTTATAATGATGTTTATTTTGAAAAAACAATTACTTTGGTAGACTAAATTTGTTCTTAGTGTAGTGAGATCCCTAAGAGGTATCTCACAGGGTTGGTTTTTAGAACATTTTTATATTCCAAATTTATTTTATATTCATGAAGATGAGAATTATTTAACAAGTATATTTTATAATTTAATACATTTCATAGGACTTTCCCTTTATGATTTTGAGGTATGATTAAGTAATTGGAAGCAAGAGATATGGTTTCATAGAGGGTTCATAGTGTAAACTACACATTCACATTATGAATTGAGATTGATGTCATCAATCCTAGATCACAACCTAGGGTTATCGAAGTGGAATTCAGTGGTTCTAACATAATTAATTCATGGTTTGAATCATAAATTCATGTTTTTAATGGGTTTTCATATATTATTGAGTAGGAGATTTATTTTTTTGTGGAAGTGGGATTTTATGAATTCATTGGATCAAGTATCCTAATACATTATCAATTTGGATTTACCAACCCAATTATAATATGGGGATACATCTTATAATTATCTTTCTATACCTATCACACTCAAACCACTGGCGACAATGAGGTCTTTTTTAAAGTCCTTTCAATACCCTTCAATTGAAATTTACCCCTATATTTTAGAATATTGGTTCGGATTTTGGGGGACTTATGCAATGTCAGTAGTGGATGAGTATATGTAAAATTATCTTCCCTTATTTTAGATTGTGTGTGGTATTATTAATATTTTTTGACTAAATTTATTACCCCACCCACATCAATATAGAAACCAACACCCAAATGTTTTGGGGTTTTTTTCTCCATCAAATATAGCAGTGGTGGAATTGAAGGATGACTTATCTGTCTCCCCATACTCCATTTGGATGAATATATACATAGGTGTATCATGTTCTATAATGATGTATGGTATAGGGAGTGTTATAACCTGACCTATGATGGATCTGAATTTTAGTATATGTCGATGTGTTTCATGTGAGTTCTTAAGGTATAGTGAATAATTTTATCCAGTTGTGGGGGATTTGGCTTCCCCATGGTATATGTGCATGGGTTGTGGGGGCTTTAAATATAATGCATATACAGAAGCTGTAGTGGATTTTAGAAATAAACATGGTTACATATTGGATGATGTTGATAATGATATAGACTTATGGATTTTTTCCAACAAGCGATGATGGGCCCTAAAAGGGATTTTTTGGAGTGCCTAGCCCATATCTATAATTAATTTTTTACTTTAAGTTTTTGTTTTTAGTTTTTCTATTTATATATGAAATTACACGTATTAAGATATCATCCTATATTATACATTTCTTTCAACAGTTTTATTCCATATAATCAATTTTCCATTAATTATATATGTGGTTACTAAGTCCAATGTGTGTGATTCATATACCATCTATTATAGTCTCCAACCCATGGCCTGCTAGAGGTGGGATTCAGTGTTTATTATCTAGCTTTCATCATTACCATCCCAAGATGGGTTCCTTTAGAGGGAGGGGGTCATGAAAGTGGAAAATGGGGTAATGATTAAATTATCACAAAAAACATAAACATTTTATAATTTTAATTTAGATAAATTAATTATAATTTAAAATTCATCTATGTTATGCAGTAAAGAAAATTAGATATGTCAATCTTGGAGGCTATAGTTTAGACGTATGCATCATCACTATTTTAATTTTTTTATTAATTGATGAAAATGAAATAATATATACAAAGATTTAATTTTTAAAAAATAATTTTTACATTATAAATATCATATTTATTCATTAGATATTTTATTATGACAAGACATGTTATATCAAAAAGAATAATGAATCAAATATCTTTATGAAGGTGGCAGTCCACATATACATTTGAGATACATTATAATTTGTCAATAAATGGGTGGGATAGAAGGTACATAATATTTAAAATTTATATAATAATAATTAATATATATAACATAATATATATATGTATATATATTAAAAGAATATTTAGAAACTTTTATGTGAGGTGGTGATGAAAAACACAACACATCGCTTCTTGGAGGTGCATTTCATACGTACAGACAAGATAAGTTTTCATTTCCCAAGGGTCAGAAAATAGGTAGAAAATTGTTATTCCAAAATCGTTATAATATTTATATATTATAAATATACCGAATACATCATTTTAGGAATATTATTATTAATTTTAAGGAGGCCTAAGAATAAATTTTCTTGAATGAATTTAGTTAAGACTTATACCATCTCCTTGAATATCTTCCATTGGTTTACACCTTAATCATTCTAGGATGGGTATTTTTGTTGGTCCAGTACCACTAGAATGTGTGTAGGAGAGTTTTAAAGTTATTTGGGTAGATCTTTGTTTAATTAGTTGGTCATGTTGTGTAGAAAAGTGAACAAAAATGGTTCTCTTTTATAAGTGAGATGAGTGGAACCCTTTTAATATTAAGATCTTCATAATATAATAAATGTCATTATCAAGCGATGTGGATGAAAGGAAACCCAAAATTGATTGTAGGATATGTTAAGGTATTTATAAACTCTAAAAATACTATTTATAGATTTATTAGAGATATTAAAATCATTATATGTTATTATATCCCCCTGTATTTACCATATTAATGGTTATCATGGTAAAAAACTTTTACTATGGTAATTATTTACTATGAAAAAAATTAAATTGATTTCCTTTCTACGTAAGAAAATTCTAATTCAAAATATGAAATCCATTTTCTATTTTTGAATTTCCAGAAGTGGTAAAAAGAAATTATAAAACAAGTACAAGAAACGTAAAGAAAAAAAGAATTTTTAGAAAAATGCGACTTTAAGCATAAAAATGATTTTATGCCAAAATCATTTATATTTTTGATTTAAAACAAATTAATTGGATTATTTTAAATCATAGTATACATATTTCCAATTAAATTTAAAAATATAACATAAATAAATCAAACTAATACTCTATTCAAATAAAAGAACCAAATATAGTTTTTATTTTAATTTGTTTAATGATTTATTAACTAAAAAAAATATTTATGTATTCAACATTACATTTTTAATTAATTAAATTACATAAAATGTATAAATTTTCTCTAAAAAAAGGATTCATAAATATTCATTTCAATCAAACACCATGATAATTTCATACAAGTGAGTATTAATAAAATCTAAATTTTGTACTATTCACCAAAAAATAAACTATTTTTAAAACATTACAAAAAATTAATGAAGATTATTTTTTACATGATTATTTCAAAAATGATTTAAAGTTTATCAATTTTTTATTTTAAAATTATGAAATTTAACTTTTATATAAATAACAATTTTAATAATGAAAATATGCTTTTTTGGAAAAATTTCCCTCCAAAATAAAAAAAATTATTATTAATTTTTTTATTTAAAAATTTATAATAAATTTAGTTTTATTATTCTATTTATAACTTTTAAATATTAAAAAAAATCATTATAATTTTTTAGGATAGGTATAATTACTTATTTAATATTAAACTACCTTCTACACAATTAAAACGGTTTTCTTAAAAAAAAATTGTTGTTTCACATTAAAATAAATTTATCTTTATTTATATCAATTTGATAATAATTTTTTTAAAATATCGGTAATTTATTATAATACTATGAATAATAATTTTCCATATCATCAAAACTATAAATTAGAGAAATTTCATTTTAAAAGAACCATATAAAAAAATTAATTAAACAAAACCTTTATATTTAACAAATAATTATAAGACTAGTATTATTTATCAATTATTAACAATTAAATGGATTTAAATATTAGATTTTATTTATTATAAATTTTTCATTATCAATTAATTTTATTGATATCATTCGTAAAATGTACTAAATTTAACATAAATTCCAAATTTACTTTAATATTTTGGAACGGTGTCCTTAAAATTAATTATATGTTCTTATGTGAATTTTACCCCTTTTATAATACAAAGTAATTTACATATCAACATTATTTAAATTTATATTATTTTTATGTATTTATTTACCTTTAAATAATTATTAAATTATCTTCAAAGTTGTATGCATTAGAAGATATTAAATTAATCGTATTTTTTTTAAATAAAATATATTCTAAAATATAAAGGTGTTACATTCTCCCATTTTTATTGAAATTTTGGCCTCTAAATTTTATCTTAAATATTATAAAAATGGTTTAAAAATTTAATTAAATTTCAACTTGTAGAAGAGGACCCTAAAATCATTTATTTAAAATATTCCATAATAAGTGAACATTGAAAATGAGTAAAAGTGATGAAATGTGGAGTGGAAGATAATTATAAATAATTTGTGAGAAATATAATTTATCCTTCTTAATTTTTTTAATGAATCTAGTTTGATAAAAAATATTCTTTAAAAAAGAATCAATTTATATGTTAAGTCCATGAAACTAATCATTTAATAAAAATTTCTTAAAACATTTGTTTACAATTATGAGACATGTACATGTAAATGAGTTTAAAAAATTGTTCCACGATACCTGAGTGATATTTTCCATATAATACTCTATAAATTTATCTTCCTCCTATTTAATTATGATGAATTATTTTTGCAACAAATTTTGATTATGAGAAAATATACTTTATTTCTTTTTTTCTATTACATAAGTACAAATTCCGCCTTTAGTTTTGTTTCAAATAAATTTTCTTCCCAAGATTACCAAAAATTCTAAATTATGAACAAAAATGATTAATTTTTCTTGCTTAAAGTAAAAAACATTAGTATTTAGTGAATAATAAGATCCAAAAAATGAGTGAAAAATTGTTCCTCATTTCTCTAGTCATACTAATACAATAAAAGTAGTTAAAAATACAAGATAAAAGATAAATAAATCTGAAAGAACCATTAATTGAAAAAATAATTACACTTAAAAACCTCAAAAAAAAACTCAAAAATAAACTTAAATTATTCCACATATAATTAACCCCAATACTCATTAAAATATACAACAAAATATTTAAAATTAAACAATTATAATTATTCAATAACATTTTATTCCAAAAAAACATTATAGTTTTCTCAAAAAAAATATCAATAACTCATTATGTAAAATACTATAAATGTATATAACTCAGTCATAAATTCTTGAAATTATACTATTCTTTTGAATAATTAACAGGACTCGCTATAAATTAGTAATAAATTCATATATATTTACAAATTTTAACCCTATCATTAATCCAAAATTAATAACAACCACACTAACGTAAAATGTCATATTATCTAAATATAATGAAACTCATCCAAAATAACATTAACCACAAACTTGAAAAATCACATTTTTAATCACATGGTAATATTTGAAATAAAACATCTATTACTAAACATTTCATAACCCTTTAACCACATTATCCACAATTACCTTATCATTAAAGTGTATATTAAGCATAAATATTATTTTTACCTTACTTATTTTTTTCTCAAAATAATAACATTTTTCCAAAATAACCATTGTAGTAAATAAAATTATAAACCTTTGGTTTATATATACCTCAATAATTTATTAAATCCCAAATAAAAATCCCTAAAATTTTCACTAATCGCATTAATTTTAAATCACATTGGGCTATAACCATGTTATAAAACCCTTTAAACATATAATCTTACATATACCTGTCAATCGTCAAATAACACACCAATGTATCAATACTATTTAAATCCCATATGTTGACACATTAATTATTCAACACTGTCTATAGAACTTTGACCAATATTTTTATTCATTTTCCAAAAATACTTCATTAAAAATTTAATATATTCATCAGTTCATAGTATTAATCAATATAAATTCAATCATTTTTATTTATTTAAACAAATGAAAATAAGTTAAAATAATTCAAAACATTTATAAGTTATTTGTACCTTCTTCATATTCAGCAAATGACCTTGAAATTTTTTTTGGTATGGTCTTTTTGATTCCCTTCATGATATTTACTCCTAGAACATTTATTGGTTTAATGATCATAATTCTCACATTTAAAATATTTAATTGATTCCTTATGATGAACATTATTCCCATCAATTGTGTTAATTGAACTCTTAAGTACACATTTTTATTTTATTTTTCATTCCCCTCATTACCATATATTACAAATCCTCATATTCCATTGAAGAATTTCTATTGGTGATTCATTAATATTTTTTTACACTTATGAATTTTCATCTTTTTCCCTTCATGATCTATATCCTATGAATTTACACTAAAATCTATTTTTCTATTATTTGATTCATATCAAAACTCAATATGGGCAGGGTTGTTAATCATAACTCAAGAAATATGGCTATAGATAACTATATTACATTTAACTCTATATATTTTCTAGTTCATTTTCTTGTTTAGAAAACTACTGCATTGTCCTTCACATCCTTTGTTAACAAGGTTCATGCCAGATCAAACTATTACTAAAAGAAAAAATGCTTTATGTATCAATTTAAATAAAATCATAACTAACCACTTTATAAAGGGGGTTTGTAATAAGATATCCTAGACCATGTAATAATTTATTCAAAACATTCTATAAGACTAAAATAAAGTAAAACAATCCCTACAACATATTATCCTTTAAGGTAACAAAAGACCTTTAACTTATAATACTAAACCATCATTTTATACCTAAATGTTTCTCATAAAAACAACCTAAAATCTAATGTTATATTAACCATTCCATTAAAACCAACTATAATTATTGGTAATCATACACCCACATCCATTGATAAAAATATATTCCTTATAGGTTGTCTTGATAGAAATTATGACAATTTGTTAAATAATAATCCAATAATTTAATGGATTATAAAATTGGTTCAGTATTCTAACATTTCAATGATTACTTTCATTTGTAACATTATAAAATTAGGAATATCATTAAATAATAAAGTGGAAACTTCAAAAAAATTTATATATTTTACAAAAAACTAGGCTTTTATGATTACACAATTATTTCATTCAGGAAACCTATTCATTGTTGAAGAAGTGTCACAATTTACCTTCCAATAGTTCCATTATTTTCAGAGGCCCTATGAAATAAATTACAAAATTTTATAGAAAAAAACTAAGTACATGATATAAAAATTAAGGAAAATTATTAATACATTAAGAAATAGAAAATCCATAAAGAAATTTTAATTTATTTAGAATCAACATTGACTTGTAATATTCATTTACTCTAACATGAAAAAAAAAATATTTCCCAATGTTTTTTATAATATATTTTTATTTAATCATAAATGAAATATAATAATTAATTAGGTTTTAATAAAACAATGTGAAAACACTCCTATGAAAATCAATCCTCTCACATTTAGTAGATCATAGAAATTCAATTAAATAAGTATATCACATTATTAACTTATGAAATATAAATTTCACTAAAAATATAATTAGTAGAATGGAAAACCTATAAGAATGTATGGAAATTCTCATTTTATCACTTTTATAATACCCCTAAAATTGGAATAAGTAATCTCCATTAGGTCTCCTTCTAAAAAACATATCATTAAATAATGCATAGGGTAGTTATATCTCATGATAATATGTAATCATTAACAGTGTATAACAACCATTACATGAATAAAATACATAAAAATTTGTGTTTATATCTTAGAACCCAAAAAAATGTAATTTCAAAATGTAAGTAATAAATTATTCAGTTATATCAAAAAATATAATCAAAAATAATTTTCATTTGAGAAATTATTAAAAAGATATTCTCTAAATGACAGAAATATTCTTTTAATTTAAAATAAATGTAAAAACATAAAGGAATATTGAAAATGAAAAATGGTCAAGAATTTTGGAACAAATACACATGTGAAAAATATTCAAAAAAACCATTCCCATGTTGATAAAAAGGGTCAAGAGGATCCCATATAGAAAAACATAAAAAGATTCCTGGAGATACAATTATGAAGAAATTTAAATGTATTAAAAAATAAATTTTTTCAGTCATTGAATTAGAGTAATCTTAAAGCATCTTACAGATAATGGAAATGGAAGTAAAATATTTCAAAAGGGGAACAAGAAAAATGGGTTTCAATAAATTACATTACTCGTGTGCCGATTCATATCATACATTCCATAACACTAGAATAATGAAAATATATTAAAATTTCAATTGCCTAATAAATTTTTTTAATCTTAATTATAAAATAATTATTCCTTTAATTTTATTTATTAACATTTTTAAATAATATTTAATTAATTATCTTCACATCAAAAAAAAATTAGGTTATTCGCACATTGAAATTTAAAATAACATTGATGTCATGGTTGGGGAAAGATTTTTAATGATAACCACATGTACATAATCATAAAAATGTTATAATTTTAATATTTTTACACTAAATATATTTTCAAAACCATCCATGTAAATTGGTATTGTGAAATTAGATATGTTGTTCATAGTGCCTGTAGTTCACACTTACTAATGAGTGATGTTTTTCATTTTTTCCAATGGATGAAAAGGAAAAAATATCGATAATTGTTTACATTTTATAAGTCATAAAAATATTATAAATATCGTATTTATTTATTAAATATATCCTTATGACAATCTGTATATGGGAGAAATGAAAAATGAATCGTATCACAACATAGATGTGGTTGTCTAGACATACACATTGACTGAAATTATCATTTTACATCATATGAAAGAGTAATTGGGTAGCAAATATTTTATAATATTAGAGTGATATTGATATTATAAATGTTTTATATATCCATATAAACCATATTTATATCCATCTCTGGGTGGTGGTGATGAAAAATGAAACATATATGTTTATTATTATTCACATATGAACGAGTAATGTTTTCATTTATCAAGGGGTTTTAAAGAGGTAGAAAATATTTTATACATCATAATAAAAACATTTCACTATATTAAGGATATTTATGTTTATATTTCTAGATGGTTATAAAAATATTTCCATTCTTTAATGATGATTATGACACATGGGGGGTGAATAGTTTTATTTTAAAATACATGATATATTTATAAATTATACCTTTTTGAACATGGAATGTGAAAATATTATCCTTTACTTTAAAAATAATATGGATTTTTAAATAAAAGGATAGTATACAATAGTTTTAATTGTGATTTTAGGCACAAATTACCTCTATTCCACTCCACCAACATTCCATCCATGAGCGTGGGGATTTTAACTTTTGGATCATTTTCTTGGGGATCTTGACAATGAAGTGCATGATACTATAAATGGGTATAATATGTTTTAAAATAAGTTAATGTAGTACTAAAATAATTCCTTGAAATACTCCACAACCGAGAATTTAGAAACAAAATATATTGAAATCGTTTGGGGAAATTATATATGAAAGTAATTAGATGAAGATATTGAAGATGAAATAAGATGATATCTTCAAGAAATATATGCAAATAATTAAATCGTAATCCCCAAGAGGTATCTTTAAACACTGATATTCATAATATTCATATAAATTACTTGAAACAATTATATCAACATTTTAATTAGTTATACAATTATAATTAATCATTTTAATATAATACATATGTCACTATAGTGTAGTCCAAAAAAATAATCTTACTTATAAAGATGAATAATAATTAGGATATAGTTATTACAATAGATTGAATAATAACTTATATAACATGAATGTTCCAACATTAATTAAAATTAATATATTCAAAAAAAATTAACTTTATTTAATTAAAACGATAGACAATTATACTAACATCACATCTAAATTAATACATTTGAGAATAAAAAAGAATATCAATTTATTTCATTTCAAACTATTGTGAAATGTTGCTAAACAAATAATTATTCCAAAAAAAATTTAATTTGAATCTATCCAATAATGTAAAATCATAAACTCTTCTAGAAATTAGAAAAAAAAATTATTCTATCATTAAATATCATTGGTAATGATATTAGAATTTAATTACCAATTCATTTACTCTAGTGAAATCATTTTAGAAATATGTGAATTATTCAAAATAAAAATATCATAGATGACTAGATAAATATGAAGATTAATCTATTTGAGGATGAATTAAAAAGTATAGTATCTAATATGTGGTTCATTCTAAATGTGGAGTTCTAGAATGTGTAGTTTAATGCCAATGTTTGGTTCTCAATGTGAGGTATATTAATAACATTAGGTTTCTTATGTTAGGTACTTGTGAAACATTAGGAACTTAAATTAAATGATTTTTTAACAAAAAGTTTGTTCTAGAACACAAATTTTAACTCAAACATATTGTTCTAAACATAGGGATGAACACCAATATTTTGTTTTAACTTCACATTCCAAAAAATGATTACGGAATTCTTCAAAACATCTATGATACTTTAAAAAAATTATAAAAGAATATAAAAATCATTACTAAATAAAATTATTCTAGAATCACAAGAAATAAAATAATTATTTAGTTAAATATAAACCTGAAATCTAGTGAAATTAACATTTCTAGTATAAACAATTAAAGTATTTTTGGGCAAAAAAATCACTAAAAACATGATTGATCAATATTTGTATGCCAAGAAATATCACCCTTTTTGATCATCCCAAAATTAATAGGAATAAAGATACAAAAAATCACAAAACTAAAACATTCTTAATTATCCAACAATACAAAAAACAGTTGACAATATATATTATTAAAAACACTAGATGTTAAATTTTTTTGTAGATTTTGTGTTTATGTACATTTCTTACCTTTTTTATTAAATAAAAATGTTTAAAAATAAAATAAAATTTAGTTCATTTTTCATAAAACAGTATGTAAATATAATGTAGGGAAAAATAAAAATATTGTAAAAATTGATAGGCTTAAAAAGATAAAATTATAGAAAAAAGACAACATATAATAGAAAAATAACCTCAATTTTATAAATGATCTCAATTTACAAATGGAATATTGACTCAAGAAAAAAGCTATGTTTTGTGATTTGGGAAAGTAATGGAAGCTGATTCATATTATTCAAAATAATAGGTAGATTTTATGAAATATTTAATTGTATTGGGCATTAACGTAAGATATACCATAATGTTTTTGAAATTCGGTTTCTATAAAACATCACATTCACTCAACAAATTCAATGAATCAAAAATAACTTTCAAAACATTTCTAGATTCACCTTCAAAATTTTCAAAATAGTTTTAGAAGACTGAAGATAATGTTACATCATACAATCCATCCAATTTACTAAATCCTTGGAACCTAGTTTTGTTGAAGGTTATATTTCAATTTTCTCTCTCTGATTTTCCATTGTGCTTAGAGGTACACGTTCATAGTGTATATTAAATATTTCCAAAACTATAAAATTATGTTTAGTAGATTCTATATTCATCCTTCGCAAAAAATCTCCCAATTTTACTCTAACTCATTCAGATTCTAACCCATTATATGAATCAAAAGGGTTTACAATAACAAACTTACATACCAAAATCATTTTCGTCTCACTAAAATTTGACTTTTAAATCATATCACCAAATTTTATTTCCAAACTGATATGTGATGTACCTTTATAAAGCATCAAAATCATTACTTTTAATTAATATTTCTTTCATATTCTGAAATTCTTCTTGAAGAGATTCATAATCTAATTTGGAAACATATCAACTTTTCAATTCCTAAAAAGTATTCTTTCAATTTTAATATTCTTATTGAAGCTTGAAAAAATCATCCTTTTAGAAAGAAAACTGAGAAAACATTCCCACTATAGAATTATGACCATTATCTTTAAAAATGGATTCCTCCTTTGAAATTAGTGTTACTTCTTCAACCTTTACTGAAGGTAATCTATCTCCATCCAACTAAAGATCCTGATCAATATGATTTTCACCAGAAATGGAAAACCAATCTATAAGAACCATATATATTTATCCCATATGATCATCAAAACACTCCAAGGACACATCAACTAATGAAACTGACTTATCCCTAATCAATTGAGTTGAAGTAGAAAATATAATACACACTTTCTTAATATATTAAATATCTTATGTTATTTGAATCTCAGTACAATGAGATTATTCATTAGTGTATTTTTATTCAACATGATAAAATTCTTCTCTTATTTCCTACACAACTAGGATAGGCTAAACAATATTCTTCGCACCCTATTCAATAACCTAGTCAACTAGTGTTGGTTTTTATCTTTTTTAGGGCCTCTGAACAAAAATAGATAAAAAAATTCCTTATTTGTGGGTTCTTGATATACCATTGGATGTTAAATTATTCCCTTAAATATTGATGGAATATTTTCATCTAGTATATTCCTCCTTTTTTTACATGGAAATTATCTCCACATGTATTTAAGTCATCTAATCCTATCACTTGTCCTCCAGCCATGCCAGGCTCAATAGTACCTCCATATAATCTTGACTTGATAATTTCTTCTGCAAAAATCTTAGGTGATTCAAGAGGATGTATACTCTTAATCTCACCATCATAATGAGAACTATACGGTCCATCTATCTCTACCCTAACTTACATAAGTTTCACAAATGCTACACTCTAGAGGAAACCAAACATCCTTACAGTTTATATTGAAATAATGTTGTTATAGTGACATCTCAAAAATATCCTTATTTCATCAATAAATACTATATTTTAAATAATATGAATCCCCCACTATTAACATGTACATAAATTCATACTTTCATCTTTTTGGATGAAGTGATTTATAAATATCAAGATATAAAAATATATATTTAAATTTATATCTCTCAACATGACGAACATCATATTCAAATCCTGAAATATAATTTTATCTCACTCTACAATCCTGGTAGTGATATTGGTTTTAATAAACCTAATAAATACATTATGATCGCCTTCTATGTTCATTTCCACCATCCTTCCAACTTGATAGATTTAAATGTGGAAGGGTGAAATATCCACATATTAATGAAAAAAATCTCAAATAAGCCTTAAACTAAGATTGAAATCCCTTTTTTGGGTCCCTGAAACAATATGGACATCTCCACTGATGAAACTAAAAACTCTTTTTGATTCACCTTTGAAGTGATAAAATTTTCTCTTTGACTAAAACTATGCTCATAATTTAACTCCATTAACTATAAAGATACATCATCATGTTCACCTGATCCCTTAGAAAATGATGTCCAATAACAATATGTGTATTACTAAAATGGATCACTAGACTTTTAGAAATATATATAACAATAGTATTATGATATAAAATAGGAACCTGATAAAAAATTAAGTTCAATGTCTAGAAGAGTGTGTTCTATAAACAACAATTGTGCTGAAAAACTACCAGTGCATATATATTCTCCACGAGTAGTTTAAAATAAAACCAAATGTTGCTTCCTTCTAGATCACAAAACAGTATAATTTCCTAGGAAGTGATAGGTTTATAAGTTAATATTCCTACCTTATTTGGATCCACTAAAATTAGTAAAGGAATATGAAATTAAATTATAAATATAAGTTTTTCAATAAAGTTAGGATAAATAAACATTACCTTCTAAATATCAAAAAAAACATTTTAATAGTAATTAAATGATAATCTTATGGATTTAAATAAAATATAGAACCTAAAAAATTGCAAGCATTATATTTGCTATACTAGTAGTAAGATATAACAATGTACCAATTATACATATATATTACTTGTTGTTAACAAATTTTCCAGCATCATCCAAATCATGTTTTATATAAGTTCACATAGGAGTTGTACATGGAGTACTTTGTTGAAGTCTATACTTTTTCATCAAAATAATAATACATTTACTTTGATTTAAAACATTTTCAAAATACATTTGAAATATTTGAAATCCAAGAAATAAATTATATTCTACTCCCATACTATTTTCAAACACTCTTTGTATGTGTTTTGAAAATCCATAATTTTTTTATTTGTAGAAACAACAATAACATCATTTATTTATATTTGAACTAATAAAATTTAGATGCTGATATTTTTTTAGAAATAAAAGGATTAGTCAGTCCTAAATGATTCAAATTTCCTAAAAGAAAATAACATAACCTATCATTAAAATCCCTTGGTACTTATATAAAACCACAAAAAAATTAGTATGTTTAAATACTAAATTTGGTAAATGTAATTTTTAAAAACCTGGGGGTCATTCAACAAAAATTTCCACCATTAAATAGAAATATTGAAAATAAAATTTGAAATACATCTAGTATAATTTAAGATTCATATAATATGAATAAGATAAAATAATCCAAAGGTATTCATGTCTAGAAATGATTGAAATAGTTTCCTCATAGTATATACCTATCTCATAATTACAACCCTTAAAAACTAGCCTAACATTATTCCTAGTTATTATACCTTGATCATATTTATAGTTCTTAAATACCCATTTAGCTCCTATCATAGGATGGTTTGACTACCAATAAAATAATTCCCAAAAATTATTTCTCTTAATCAAATTTAAGTCATGTTGCCTGGCCAATACACAACTCCCATCATCTGAGGATTCTCTTACATATTTTGGTCTAAACTATGATAGAATTAAAAGGAACTCAACCAAGCTCATAAAAAATTTCTTAGTACTAACTACTACATTTAGATATATTATTTTAAATATCTAATAGATTGTTCTTCTAATACCTAGATTGTCAAGGTATGACATTTTCAAGTTCCACGTATTCATCTTCTTCATAACATGATTGATCATTATTTGGTTCTAATTTACTTTCACACTTATTATTTGAAGAATCAAGTCCCATGTTATTTTTATAATTATTTTCTTTATCAACTTCTATTTTATTGTGATTAATGGGATCACCCCCATCCATAATCATATGAAAATATTCTTCAGTTCTCCCTGACTTTTTAGTAAACACTATATGAGTATTATAAGTAGTAGTACATCTAAGAAGGATTCCTTAATAATGTTTTAGATCAATGATTCTAGGGTTTTCATAAGTATTCATGATATAAATCTCACTTTTAAAAACAAAAAAGTAATCAACTTTAGGTTTTTAATTATTCCATAACATAAAAAGAATCTTTATTAGAAGAGGTATAATTAAAATTTTATTCACAATTTGGAAAGTTTTATTAATATCTTATACCCAAAAATTAGTTGGAAATATAAATTCATTTAACATTAATATAATAATTTATTGAATAGTTCAATTTAATTATTCAATAATCCAATTTTTAATGTGTTCTTGGAGTATATAATGTGTGGTTAATACATAGATTTTAGAAATTTTAATTAAAATCTCTATTCTAAAACTCTCCCCGTTATCATTTCTCAATTAAACTGTTTTAAAATATTATTTATTTTAAACTAACTTAAAAACACTCAAAAAACTGAAAATTGCTCACTTTTATACATCAAAAAGTAATACCATGTAAATATGGTAAAAGCATTAACTAAATAATAAAAATATTAATCCTTATAACATTACTTATATTCAAGGTAAAAAAATCGATCTGGATAATTTCAAAAGGTTTAGATGTAACAATTTTTTTAAGTATTTGAATGATTATGTGTATTCTCTACTAATTTGATATAAATCAGGATGTATTCTCTCATCAAACATAAGAATAGATAGATCATATACTAACTTCTTCTTTGATAATTCCGACAGAGAAAATATATTTCAATGAACATTAATTCAATGCCATATCCAGTATTCACTATCCTTAGAATTTAATTAGTTCATAATTTTTCACACTAGGATGTAAGTAAAAAAGTGTAAAAAATTTATTTCATAGTTTCTAACATAAGTAATTTATTATTAAACACATAATAAGAATCATTAGCTAAATAAATATTAAAAAAGTCACCATAGAGTTGAGAAATTCTAATCCTATTATTTTTCAACCCTAGAACATAGATAATGATTTTTACTAGGATATATTTTGGATCTTCGACTAACCTAAATCCAATTATCATTCCTTTACCATTTTTTCCCAAAAGTAACTAAACTTCCTTAAACATTAGCTAGAATATTAAAATTTTAAACTTCAACACTTGTATGTATCAAAAATAAATTTCCCATTACCCCATATAAAATTATGTCCCTTTTTATTTTCAACTACAAAAATATCCAACATGGTTTTTTTGGAACCCAAACGATTTTCATTCTTATAGTTTAATCAAATAATGATCCAGGAAACCAAAAATATTTAATTTTAAAAGAAACTCCATAATTAACTATTGATAATTATATATAAATATAATAACTCTTTACACTATTTATTTCCATATTTCTTAATAATAAATCATTAGCATAATGACTATTTATTCCACATAAAAAATTAACTTTAGACATGCAAGGACTTCTTTTCATGGAAAGAAATATTTTTTTGTACATTTTAGGTTTAAACCATTACTTCTTGATCCATATATTTCTTTCTTACATATATTCTTTCTAATAATATTATTCATATGTTCTTCTCCTTTAGTAAACACATCAACGTTACTTTTTAATAATTCTACTTTACCCAGTAATACTTTACATTTATAATCATTAACAATATAGATTGAAATAGATTTATTTTATTTTTATATCAATTATAAGTGCTATTTTAGTATATTATCTTTTTCACTTATGATAAAATTTTCAATATTATTTAAATATATATAATTTTTCTTTACGGTTTCATATTTTTATTCTATCATGGAGAAATATTAAATTAATTTTTTTATCCATTTTTAGAATAATATTTTGAAATAGAAGAAATGTATGATTGTACCTCATCTTCTTGAGCTATAACTGACTTGATTTATTTTTTCTTTGATTTCCCTTTTTCAGATTTAGAACCTGAAGAACTTATTGAGTCCCCTGATATACTCAAAGTAGCCTTCAGGTGTTTATTTTTTTTGTTATACACTATTTTTATTTAATTATTATTTTTCATGTTTTCCATTTTTATTCATTCTATTAGTTATTGGAAATAAATTTTTATATGCCTTATCTATTTTTATTAAAAACAACTAACTTATTTCGAACTGTGACCAATTTTTTTTAATTCTATTAAATGGCTTCATTAATATTTTCATCCTCTTATACAGAATATTGAATATTCTCTCCAACTGGGAAAATTCCATAGAATAATTTCGATGGAAAGAATATTTTTAGTGTATTATATACTCCTTTGACTTATTTAGACCTTAGGGATTAGAAACATTGACTGTTTCATTTTGTATCTTTATAATTCTATAATCTTGACCCTTTAATTACATCTCAACTTCATACATCAAGGGAGATCCATTCAATTTCTTCATATTTAAATCATTAATCGGAGTTCACTATATAATTATAGTTTAAATAACATTCCATATAGTAAGTATGATTCTAAGAATATTTAATGATTGATCATATTCAGATACTGGTGTTCAAAGAGTAGAAATACCACTCGATACATTTTTCCAATATTTGAGTAATGTTTTCCCCTATATACATTATAAAAGTTTCAAACAACCATTTTGAATTATTATATCTCAATTTCATGAAATTTTAATTTCCTTCATTGGAAACAACTATTGATTTGCAATTTTAAAAAAAATATCACATTTGGACACATAGTTCAATTAATCTAGTCCAAATCATAAAATAATTGAATTAATGGCTCTGGAATTCAGATCATTTGGTGATTTCTTTGAAGCTTAAAATTTTTATTATTAATCCTTTGTAATTTCATATGGATTTAAATATTTTATATAAACTTTCACACAATTATTTTTAAAAAAATATGTCTATGTTAAATTTTAATAATTATTAACTCTCTATATAAAATGTTGATCCCTGGTCATGGACATACATTCTTTAAGGTCACCAATGGACAATATTATTTATCTAGATCATTAACTCAATATTACTAAAGCTATAAGAAATAATAAATATATAATATCTCTAATAACAATTATTTTCCAAAAATATTGATGAGGACACAATAGGGGTGAATCATGTCATTTTAAAAATGAATGATAAATATAAAACAGATCCCTCATTGAACATGAAAAGCATAGCTATTGTCTTTTCCTTAAATAGACTATAAAACATAAAATGACATAATTGGACACTAAAATTTGATAGTGGTTTGGGGTGAAAATATCCTATAGTCCACTCCACCAATACTCTCTATCTGGGTATGAAACATTTCACTAGTAGATCCATTTCCAAGGTAACATGATAGTTATGTGTAAGCAACTGCAACTTATGACAAAAATATTTACAAGTATTTATAGAAGGACTAAAAATAATGTACGAAATAGTCCCCACAAAAATGGTTATAATCAAAAGTGGTTGACATTGGTTTGATAAATTTTCAATGAATAAATATAGATTAAAATATTAAATCAGTCAAAGATAAGATCACCAATGTTATAAACTAATACCATTTGAATGATGTATTGACACTCCAATTGCTTTGAATTATTCTCTAGATAGTATAAAGTAAAACTCTGTTGAATCTACGCATGCTTCTTTCAAGGATAAACTAGTGGTTTTCCCTCTAGTTTATTATCACCCCAAATTTAAAGAAGAAGTCTACGTTGAATACTAGTTAGTGAATACTTCAAATCAACATGATATTATGGCATGTACTGATAGTTATCTTCCAAATCCTTTAGTACATGATCTACCAGAAATCTTTGAAAAACTCATAGTGATTCAGCAAAGAACTGGTAGTGATAAACCACCAACTAATAGAATCATTAAAACCATTGATTCTTATATTTAGAAACAAACTTTTAACTTTGAAAATACATACTCTTGGCTCTTCACTAGACACCTTCTCTACTGAATAAAAAAGCTAACACTCCCAAACTATTTTTAAATGCACCAAAGAACCTAATGCACTTTCTATCCCTACATACCACTAAGAAACATTTGGTAAGAACATTAAAAAGTTTTCATCAATCATAAAATAAAACATAAGCAATAAATTAGGAGGAAAGAAAAAATCCCCCCCAAAGTAGATTCAAATGAATATTTTCTTCAGGAACTGTCATGGAGTAGAAAGCCACGACTCCACCACCCATCTTCATGTATAAATTCTTGTTTATAAACCCATATTATGGGGAATTACTGAACCCAAATAAAATGTTACTCTTATGTATTTACCATCTAATAAAATAGAGGAAACAAAATTCTTAGTAGAAATAGTGCTTTCATAAATATTGATACCGTATGTTTCTTTTCTCATAACTCAATCACTAACTCCTCATACTTCAATATAGATGAACAGATGACCAAAAATGAAACTGAAATTTCCAGTATACAATTCTACTACTCTTTATGAATAGATAAATTACCGTGAATGAAGAAAGCTATGGAGGAATATTAATTTTAGAAAACATGTAATTCAAGACACTTTGATTATTCGTTATGTTTTCAATGACATATTGTGTCCTTGTAAAAAAATGGGAATTACTTGTACAACTCTCTCTTCAAAAGAGATCAAGGATTAAATTAAAGGAAGTAATCTAATTTAAATTGATCCTGATAGAGAAAAATACACCTAGAATATATGGCCTAACACTCAAATGGTTTCTAGAAAACATGAATGTGTTGTCTATAATAACCATTTCCTTAAGAAATGTTACATTATATCAAGAATTATCCTCCCTAATATTAAATCGGATCATAGTCTTGTTTTTGATAGCCTCATAAATAGGATCTCTAATCCAATTTTTTTTTTTGGATTCAATAATTATTGGTCTTCTCAACCTAATCTTAGCTAGATGGGGATAGATTTTTGGAATTATAATCATTTCAAAAATGATACCTATTATTGCCTCATGAAGTTAAAGATTTCATTGTATAATATAAAGAGTTGGTGCAAAGACAACGACAAAAATATAGAGAATAATATTATTTCTCTATAGGGCCATCTCAATTAGATATAATGTGATACCACCATTTTTGTTTTTCAGGTGAATATATAGTAAGAAATCAACCTCACTTCCAAGATGATTTCACTACTATCAATTTTAGAAAAACATCAAATGGAGGCTTTTAAAGTGAAATGGTTTATAGATGGGGATAGAAATAAGAAATTATATAATTCCCTAAAAAGAACATTGGAATATTGTAGACCTCCCACACCCATTTGACATAGTGATATAATTCTTTACAATGAGGAGTCCCTTGTAGATCATAAAATCTCTTATTTTTAACAAATTTTAAGTGGTATTGATCTCAATAAGGACCTTGAGGATGAAATAATTCAAATAATGGTTAATGATATGGATAAAAAAGGCAAAATAGTATTTAACCTGACATTGATAAATGAATAATAGTTTTCATCCATAAACGTAATCGTGTAGTAGGACTTGATGCTTTCACTAATCGTTTCCTTCAAACACACTGGGATTTTTTTTATCCTAGATGTTTTAAGGATTGTTAAATACATTTTATCTATAGGTGTCTTACCTCATGGACATAATGAAAACGTCCTTACCCTTATTACGAATGTTTAAAATGTGTCTCAAATACATCTATTCTGGCCCATTCCTTTCATCCCTACTAGCTATATCATTATTACCAAACTCTGTGCCAACTGACTCACCATGAGTTCAAATAAAATTTCCCCTTGGAAAAAGTTCCTTTTTTTAATTTAAGGACCAACAAAGACTACATTAGCACGACTTTAGAATGTGTGGACCTCATTAACAAACCTAACATACATGGATGTATTCCCATTAATATGGATACTATAAAAGAATTTGACATAATGGATTTGGTATTATTTATAAATACCTTTATAGTTTTGGATTCAATACCATTTCTTTTTAATTGGCTCAATATTCATTTTGAGTCAAATCATATCTCTGTTCTTATTAATGGTTCACCAAATGGGAATTCTAATTTCTTAAAGGGTGTATGGAAAGGTTACCCACTTTCTACCATCCATTTCTATATTAGATTTGATTATTTTATTAGGCTTATCACTTATATTATGGAACAAAGGAAACTCAAAACTATTCATAATTTAACAAACATGGCTTCTCCTACTCATCTTATGTATGCTTATGACATTATAATTTTTTTAAAGGAAGTAAAATAAACTTTCAAAACCTAAAGAGGGACCTCACTCACTATGAATTTGATTCAGGGAAGACAATCAATTGGAACAAATATTAAATTTATTTTTTAAAACATATTCCAACAGCTATAAGATCTAAAGTCTTTATCAAATGGGTTACCAAAGAAGTAAATTTTCTTTTAAAATATATTGGTGTTTCTATTTTCTTGGTATGAACTAATGCAAACAATTTTCTCAAAATTGTGGATCCAATCAGGAAGAAACTTTTTTCATGGAAAATAAATTACCTCTCTATAGATAAAAGAATTTGTCTGGATAAGCTCATTATTTTTTCCAAACTTTTCCATTCCTTAAATCTATATATATGGAATGTTTTTCTGCTCACACATCATAATGTCCACATCAACAACATTGTTTTCAGTGGAATCACCCTTGAAAAAAAAATTAGTCATTTTTTTCTTGGAAAAATTGTTACATACCCCTTGATAAGTGAGGCCTGTTAATTGAAAACAAAAATATATTCCATGAGACTGTTCATTATAGGTTCACCTGGAACATTCATAGCAGTGACTCAATGGATCTCATATTTCATAGAAATATATTAATTAAAAATAAAAAGCAGGAGAAATTATTATATGGGTTTTTTTAATATTTCAAGCCATCAAATTATCTTATGCTACTATTCTATCCAAATAATGTTGGATGTCTTAAAGAGTGTCCACTTTGAGTTTATATGTAGACAATTCGATGTGAACCTCTATTATATATCTAGGTGATTCTCATCATATTCCAATGGATAAAAATGTTTCAATTCAAGAATTTGTGGATATTTAAAATATATCGATGATACAAAATGACATAAACCTCATAAAAATAATGTCTTTACCCCTACCATATATACATTAATCAAAGAAATAGATCAAAATTGAAATCTTTTTTTTAATCAATCAAATTTTGAACCTGACAATGATTTTTCTTAGCTGAAATATTTTGAAAAGTCTTAGATCATGTCCTCCAGGATGAACCTGATTTGGAGGCTTCAACACAATAATATATTTACTTATGACTTCTTACAATATCCTGATGTTTCCTAATGTTCCAAATGAAGGTTCTATATTCAACATTGGGAGTAAATCACATAATTACTTTTCCCATGTGCCACTGCCTATGCTCTATGGAATGTACTAAAATATATATTTGCAATTACTCGACCAGAAAGCTATAATATTTCTTATTTTATTCAGTACTATAAAAGTGTTTAGTCGTCACCTCAAATCAACCGCTTATTATTTATCACTATAGTATAAACCATCCACATATTATTTCCTTTTGAAATGCTATCATGGATGGGAAACCTAAATTCCACCATCTAGAATCTCTTTCTCTCCTTATCACAATGGCCAAGGATGTTAGCATTATTCAGATAGGTTACTACTACAAATAAGGTAATGATTTCATGATTCTCAAAAACGTCAAAGTCCATGGAAAATAAAAAATGTAGTCGGGTCTCTTTGAAGTTTTCTAGAGGGATCCCCTATATGGTTGGATTAATATAAATGTTGATGGAGCCTAAAAGGGAAATTCGGTTATTATAACCTCTAAATATATTAATAAATATCACAATGGTAAAGTCCTTGTTTGTTTTTTAACACCTACGATATTTCATCCTCTATAGAGGCTAAAATTATTAGCATTATCCATGTATCCACTATTCTCGACATAAAGTCAAGGATAATATCTGGTTTGAAAAATATTACACCAAAATTTCCTTATATATAAATAATGGTTTGATGAATATCTCATAAAAGATCATTACTATATGGATGGAATATCTCATATTCCTCTTGAGTTGTAATTACATCATCACTCGTGCATACTGGGAAGCTAATTTTGTGGCAGATGCACTCTCTAACACGGAATAAAAAAGGAGATCAATTTGTTAGATGAAATTACATCTGATCTGAATCCTATTCTCGAAAAAGATTGTAATAAAATCCCTTCCTTTGGAATTATATAATCTACCTTGTTTTAATAAATTCATCTAGGCCTATTTGGCCCGAACACCCCCCCCCCCCTCTAAAAACATAGCTAAGATAATAATCTCCTCATTACCTAGATTATTACAACATGATTTAAGAGTAAGAGATTTATAATGATGATCTTATGATAATTATAGATTTATACAATTATAGTGAAAACACATCCAAATATATCCATTTGAGAATAAATAAATAGCTTGGTTTAATTTTATATGAATTAACCTATAATAGTATTCAAATAAATTGATATTTCAGGACACAAATAATTTTTTGAATTTTAATCTAATTATCGATGAAAAATAATAACTTTCTTAAGATATAAGAAAAAATTAATATTTTATTAAAGATATTTTGAATGGATCTTTGAATTTATTTACTGAGATATTTACTCCAGCAAAATAAATTCCTAAATCTTGGAATAATTATGAATTTAAATCCTGTAAATGACTTGATCAATGTGAGGATTTATTTTTTAGAGGATAAATTCAAAAGAATAGTTTCCAAAATGAAGTTGATTCAAACTGTACTGTTTGAAGGCATGGAGTATAATACCAAAATTTTTCAACCAATTGAAGATTATTACATACGCGATGTTTCTAATATTTGGTGCATATAAAATTCTAGGAACTCAAACATGAGGTCCAAAAATAAAATTTAGGTTTTTAAACATAACAATTAACTCAAACTAGGGGTTCCAAACATTTTTTTGAAAACTAATGATAGATTTCAACATCAAATTCTCGACATTGACTCTAATATACTTTTAAATGTCTATAATACTTTCGATAAATAACATTAAGATGAATATAATAATTATTAAAAAATTAATTTCATCTATAATCCTATGAAAATAAAATAAATATTCAATTAAATATAAATCCCAAATCTACTAAATATAAGAGAATAAATGAGGGTATTTTTTTCATTCAAAATCAATGAATAATTTTCTCAATAAATAGTTTTATGCCCAATAATTTGAAGGAGGTGGAACAAGTTATTAATTTAACAGAATTGAGTTAATACATATACCACCTACATGGATATATTCAATTATAATACACCAGAATCCTTCTAGAATTACTATTTTAGTGAGACTAGGGCCTCTAGAATAAGGGGGAGACCTTTGAAGGAAATAGGGTAGATATTAGATGATGTAAAGGGATCATATTTTGTGTAGAATTGAGAAGAGGATGTTCATGTTTGTATGCCAATGTATACACACCATTGTAAACGAGAAGAACAATAAAATAAAAAAATATATATTTCTCAAGGAATGTGGATGTAAGGGATCCCAATATCGAAGATAGGATATGGTAAGATCAAAATAGACTCATCCAATCATAATTATGAAAGTATAATAGATTTCAGAAACATTGGCTTATAGTTTAAGCACTCTCTTTAACCCTTTTAATCGTTATTATTATGGGAAAACTTTACCATGGGAACTATTCATTATGTATAAAAATGAAATAGATCATAATATGAAATTTTATAATTATTATTCCAAATATTTAATCTATTTTATAATAATTAATTTATATACTTATTAAAAATTAATCTTTAAACATGTATGTGGAACATAATAAAAACTTTTTTTACAAAAAAACCTATTTTTATGCATAAAATTAACTTCATTCTAAAATTATTTTTAATTTTGATTGCCGTGAAATTAATTATATTTGGTTAAATAAAAATAGGATTATTTTACATTAAATCCAAACTAAAATATAAAAGAACCTAATGAATATTGGACTAAAAGAGAAGAACCAAATATATATTTTATATAAATAAAAAAAGTAAATTATTTTGAAAAATATCAAACATATATTTCCAATTTAGAAATAAATGTCAAAATTTAATATATGACTTATAATATAAAAATTTTGTATGGAAAAAAAATCATAAGTTTTTATGTCAATATTTTTAACACCCCAAGATTTTAAAAGAAGAAACCCATGTTTAATAGATTAAATGACATGTAACACGGAGTTTATCATGAATTACAAGAAATCCTTAGTTTAGATTTCATTACACCAACTCCTATGATTTTTATGTTCAATATCGTATTCAACATGAAACATCGAGTATAAACAACCCATGATATATATATATTTATTATAACATAGTAGTTAAATTGGAAGTTATGAATAGTAGTAAATATGTTAAAAAATAATCAAATATATATAAATGTCTCAATCAAAATAAATTATTGATAAATGTTTAGTAAATAATAAATCATTTTATAGTAAATTTGTTTTATTCTTTCAAAATATGTTTTATTCAAAAAATATTTTTATTTATTTTCATGTAAAAAATTATTATAAAAATTTTCTCAAAATATTATTAAATTATTTGATAAAATTAAATTAATTTTTGGAATCAGGATAAAAAAAATTTCTTCTTTTGAAATGTTTGGATTTCATTAAAAATATTGACTTTTCAATGAATAGTAAGAAATAGCATTTTTTGTAAAGATTCATTTTTTTAAAATAAATTAATTGATTTAAAAGTAAAAAAAAATTAATATTTTTTTAATTTATTTATGTTTTATTGTATTATATTTTATCCAATTAATTTATTTGTAGTCAACTTTATATATATTTTTCAGTATCAGCTTTTTTTGGGTTCAAAAAGAGTTTTTCTAAAAACTATTTTAAAAATTGATAATGCATATCATTTTTGATTGATTAAATTAATACCTAATGGGAAATGGTTCAAATAAAATTTAATTACTATATATCATAAATTATTTATTTATTTTCATATATCTATTATTATTAATTATTGTGTTAATATAGAATCATCTTTTTCAAAATAAATACTCTTCCAAAAAAAGCAGACATATTTCTACGTCTGTAAGATTAATATTAAATTAAAATTTTCAAATTCATTGAATTGAAAGACGAAAAATGTAGTTAATATTAGGAATATTAATAATTTATAATGTTCAATAATGGAAAATTAATTTTATTCCTATATTGATTTGTGAAATTAGTGAAATTTAATTACTATGATTAAGGTAAAATCGAGTATCCCAAGAGATTAAGCTATAGTCTTATGGTAAAAATTACCTATAAAGTTCTTAAACCCCCTATTAATGTACAAATACTGAACCTCATGACTATTTGATAGATTTTTATAAGTTTGTGGGGTATCTTCCCATGAAATGTTTCATTTTAATAAGCTTAGTAGATAAAAATACGAAAAAGATCATTTTTCGTTTAAATTTATATAAAGCCTTGGGATAGTGAAAGAATAACATATATTTGTTTATATGTATACGTTGGAAATAAAATTTAACCTTTCTAAATTATAATTTATAATTACTTTTTATAGATTAAATATTTTTTTAAAATCCATTAGAAATTCCAATGTACTAATTATTTAGTTAAAAATTAACTAAAATAATGCTACTAAAACATTAATATTAACTAAATTTAATTAACATTTTTCATACATTAATTTTTTATGTAAACATATAATATTACATGGTTTTAAATTAATAGGTTAAATTTTCATTTTTCTTGATATTTCTTAAATTTAAAATAAATAGATATTGTCATAATTTTCATTAATGTTATATTGTAATAAATTATATTTTACTAAACGATTTAAAAGAACTAAATAACATATTTACATCCAAATTTTTTTTAAATTATAATAAATACGAAATATTTTTAGTTCATTGATATATGAAATATGTTCAAAACAAGGAAATATTAATCTTTTATAAATAACATATAGACCCCTAAATAGTAAAATCATTTTTTTCACAGTTAAGGTAAAAGTAGTACTTTTTCACTTTACATGCACATTTGTAAAAATTAATTTCCAAAACAAATGAGATTTTCATTTAATAATTTTTATTTAATAATTATAATTTTTGGTTCAAAATTATATAAAAATGATTAATTTAATTTATTCATAATTGTTAAATTAATTAAGGTAGAAAACTAGTTTCCTTAATGAAAATCTTAAATGAAAAAATAAGAAAAATTCCGAGTTAAGGATAAGAATGTTTAAAAAACTCATAAATTTTTTATTTTATGTTTTTAAAGAACATATAATCCATTAAAAAATTTAATTATTAATTTTTTGATCCACTTTATGTAATTTTTACCTCCCAATAGTGAATACTTTTGAGTATTTACTAGAACGCAACTCATCATCAACTATAAAAGTACACCCATTCCCCTCACTTCTTCACACCTATCAATCCATTTATATCATCCAAAATCTACCAAAATAAATTTCTTAATTCAATATTTTAATCCTAGAATCCTCATTTTAGGAATAAGTAAAACCAAGGAATTAATTTGCTTGAAACCAAAAGAATTTACCTAATGAATAGGTAACAATCATAAACATGTTTTATATTGTATTTCTTTCTCCACAGCCTTATATTATTATTATAACATGATTATATAATTACCTTAAAATCCTAAATATACTGATATATTTTTATGTTAAGGGTATTCCCAACAACCACACTCCCTTTCATAAAATGTGTTATGAAATCATCGTTCACGTGTACGGCGGACTACTTCCTCGTGATCCGATGTCATTTATTTATCTATTAACACATCCCAATGTTTCTAATAATTATTAATATAATTATTATTTATCATATTTATAATGTAATTATATCTATTTAGCCATATTTTTTTCTATGTTGTTTTTTGGTTTTTTTTTAAAGATAAAAATTATGAAAGATGAAAGTTCTAATAAAAGGTTTGTTTGCAAGATGTCACTAAAAAATAGAAACCTGATTTTTTTAGAAATTTTTCTAATTAGTTGCACTATTAGACTCATCTTATGAGACATAGTCCACCATGAAAGAATATAAAACATTTTGGTATCATCATGGGGTCCCGTTGTATTTTCTATATTAATCATTAGGAGGAAACCATTTTTAATCTATTATTTCTGGAGGAATGGAAAAGGTTGGTTTGGAATTCCCTTGAAGGATTTATTAGTGAGAACATTCATTAGTCCTTGATGTTGAATTTTCTTGATTTTTGGTTCTAGGAAGAAGGGAGGAGCAGTTATGAGCTGAAAGCTCGTGCATTTATTCTTTCAGATAACAGCTAGTGTTTATGGAAGTCATGGAACAAAGAAATGTTTGAGGGGAAATATTCTTCGAGGACAAAACATTTAACCTTGTCAAGGTACCTTATGGATGAATTTCCTCAAATATTTTTTAATTTAGACTCTACCCCTCCATTCATGCTATTTTGGACCAAAACAGTGCCACACTTGCTTCCCTCATTCCCCATTCTGGTCGATGGATCTAATGTCACCTACATAGTAAGTGATTCAAACACAATACAAACATTTCATGCGTGTTGGGTGACATGCGAGGGGTTGGATTGGTTCAGTATTTCTGAGGATCAGTTATCATTTCCATCTCACCATTATTTGGGGGGGAAAATCATTCCAAGCAGAAGAAAATTATATTGTGAATGGCTGCTAGTTATACATGATGAATAATATCTCTTTAGCATCATTAGAAATAGACTAAAAAATAATACATAAGTCTATTATTTGTATCAGTTAAAATCCTTGTTTTATCTTCTATCATATTCTAAAAACCATGAATATGATCACCAATGGCATGGAGATTTATCACAATTGGTATGAGGGCAATAGAGCAAATGACTACCTATCTATCAAGGTTCCTCTTAATGATTCATTTACTTTTTTCTTCTTGTTTTGGGTTAGTTCCCATTTAGAGGGTTAATATTTTCATTGGGGATTTAATTCAGCTACATTATTTTAGGACCCCATAGTTTCTTTGTCTTACCTATTTTTGGGGCCCCTTTAAATAAGATACAAATTTGATGAGTAGACTAATGTAGTTGTAATTTTAAAGAGAAGTTGAAAAGTCATAGAACATTAAAATAAATATAATGATTCTATACTAGTATTTTAATTCTCATAAATCATTAAATTTATCATGAAAAATATTTTCAGTGATGGAGGATGGATAAAAGTATGTTTCTGAGTTTGAAATACATGAGAAGGTAAATATGTTGGTCTTCAATCAGTCCAATAAGCCACATCAAACATATCCTCATATGTGTAAAGACACCGAACCATCTGATTAATTCTTTATTTGAAATAAAAACATTTGGGAGGTTGATCTTGTTCAATACAAATATTGTGAAAAAGTTCTGATTGAAAAATTCATTGAAGGGTCCAGGTTATCCGAAGAACTGATCAATTGGATCAATCACTAGGTGTAGAGAATCAAAATTAAAAGAAATCACTTGTGATAATAGTCCCATAGATATGGTATTCCATTGATCCATATTAAATTATTGCTACCCAAATTCATGTTATAAAATATTTTTATTTTTAATGAATTAGATATAGAGTTCTATCAGAGGAAGAATTTAGTAATTTTGATTTCTCAATTGATTCTAGATTCATTGTCTATGACCTAATACTAATACATTAGATTGGAAACTAATTTTTATTCATCTATAAGACATTTATTTTGATCCATTTGACATTACGTATGAACCAATCTATGAAAGGGTTTTTAAAACTAATAAAACATTGGGTGTTGAACATCATATCGACCAAATGTGACGACCTCTAACCATTTTACTAGAAATTAACATAGGGGGAGTACAATTTTTGGTAATCTGAATCATTTAATTCTTCTCGGAGGATTTCTAAAATGTATAATTATAATTAGGACTCAATTGAAAATGTAAAGAAAGATTTGAGTTTCTCTGGAGTGGTTTATGGTTATATAATTATTAATAAGTTGAAAATATTTTATTAAGAAATGTTCTCAACCATTTTCAATTGATTCAGAGCATTGAGACAATCATTCATTTGATTATTTTATTCTTCAGTGCATCAAGAAATTTTTTTGAAGCTATTTGGGTCAAAATGAAAGAATGCAGTGTGTTGAAGTTGTGATTTGTTAGATGAGATTTCCATATAAAATTCTATCCGATGCATTTTTTATAATAAATTCTTTTTGAGTGAGTTTGGGGTTGAAACGTCAATAAAAGTAAAAAAAGTAATAATTACCATACTCATAAAATTAGACAATGGAGTTATTTTTTAAGTTAATGACGTATGAATTTGATACGTGATTCAATAATATTTTTGAAGATCCAAAAAGTACTGAGAATATTTGAATAATTCAAATATGATGTTCAGATAAACATAATATTCATATATATTTGAATTTCATTGATTGGGAAATGAAATGGTTTTCCCACCGTTACCATTCTGGGATACCTATAAATAGTAAGCCACAACATTTGTACATAGAATTTTTCATGTGCGCCAATAGCTGTCACCTTGACTCTTTTATGATAAGTATTGAGATTCCAACCCAAATTCTATTTCATGTTACATCTATGGAAGATCCATCAGAGTGTTATCCAATTGGAATGAGTCCATCAGAGTAAGTTCTACTGGAACAATTCCCCAAAAATGAGTTCCATAAGAGTAACCACTATCGGAGTGATATCCACTATAGTAAGATCAATTGGGGTAAGGTCTATAGTAACAAAGTCCCATTAGTTATAGTTTTATTAGATGAATAATTTTGTAGTTTCAAATGGATTTAATTTTTAATTTATGTTTAAATAAAATATTTATAATTGGATAGATCAAACTAGAATGAGTCCATTAGATAGTGGTTGCTTGAAAGAAGTCAATCGAATTGGATTTTGTTGAGTAGGTTATTGAATTAGATATTTTGAAATAATTTTCAATACCAAATAGTTATTTGAAGAATTTTTTATGTTCTTGAAGTTTTTTCACATGAAATTATAGATTCGGTTAACGTGTGGAGGAAGTGAAGAACCATCTGAAGTTGGTCAAAAAAAAGGTGTAAATTGAAGCTTGTAATTGTGGATACTTACCAGTTTCTAAAGTATCTTGTATACTTATTGTATCAAAAGTTGTGGGAAAGTGTATATGAAATATATAATAGTGCTTAAACCAACTATATCAAAAATGTTTCTACTAGGTTTGATAATTTTTAATTTATTTTGACTTTGAATTAAATAAATAATGATGATAAAGAAATACATATTTATGGGACTATCCAAGGTGGAAAAGAGTTGGTTTTTATACCAATAAATGTAAATTTCATGTACTTTATTCTCTTTATATTTTTTTCATATGAATGGTGAGGTTTATAATTATAATTTAGTGGATCATTACTCTCATATGATTTATAGGAAATTAATGTATACTAAATTAGTATCTAAATATTTTTATAAATTAAAAAGGGACCACTAATTCCCCCCTCCCCACTCAGTGGTCTTCATCCTGTTTGAGAACATAAATTTGTATCCTATGTAGGTTACATATTAATTATCCATCAATGATAATGTATAATTTCAATTTAGTGAACAATATGTTTGATCATATTTTTGGTCGAAAGAACAATCATAGTTGTTAGAATCTGATGTTACCCTATATTATCCCTCTTGTACACTGAAGTTGTAGATGTATTAACAGTGGGATTTCCTCACATCAATGATGTTATTATTACAATTTCATATAATAAGTTTTCTGAAGATGATATAAAAGTTCAGTATTCTTCATTAACAGCCATTAATGATAATTTTTATATAAATATTATGGGGTTTCCAACAGCTAAAAAATGGTGGATAAGTTGATTAGTATCTATTAAGGGAATGGAAAAATTATGAAATCCAAGATACACTTTTGGAGAACTATATTTAATATCATTAAAATGGATGATAATGATGAAATTATTGATTTTTACTTAATAAGAGAAAATAATATTTTTAACAAAATTATAAATTTTGGTGAGAATATAGAAGATTATTAAATTATTAAGAAACTAATAAGAAATATTCTAGATAGATTTGATGTCAATGTCTTAGTTTTAGAAGGTCGTGATGATTTATCATTTCATGAACATTAGTATATAATTTTGGATTTTAAAATGAGAAAATAAAAAATCATTAAAAGGATTGAGAATGAAATGGTGTTCAAATATTTGTTATAAAGGTAAAAAAAGAAATACAATTTGATGAATAGAAAAGTGATTCAGTGGTTGAGGAAGAAATTGAATATTTAAAAACAATTTCACCCTTTGTAAGAAATACAAAAAGTTGAAATGGAAAATAAAAACTCACATATGTTAGAATAATGAAGGTAATGAAAAATTTTCACAAATTTTCCTAGGATTATAGTTGAAGTGTATGATTATGAAATAGATGATAATAAATATTAGAAACAGAAGTAGAAGAAACACATGGAAATAGTTCCCAATGGAAGGAAGCAGAAAATTTATCTGTGTAGAGGAAAAAGGATGATGATTTATCTAATGATGAATTAGATCATCAACTCAACTTCATTTATCAGGTTATAAATTAAATTAATTCTTCATACTGTGATGATGATAATGACTAAATTATTGAAATAGAGTGAATTATTGAATAAAATTTTGAAAAATAAATTGAACAGAATTTTCCACTCAAGAAATAATGAATGGAGACGAAGAGGGATACTAAAGGAACATGTTTGGAAAATAGTGGTCATATAAAAAAACAAGAAAAAAAATAACAATTTGATTAGATCTCAGAAAAATAACCTTGGTGACCATTAATGAAAACTAAAAATTTGTGAATAAAAATTATATGACAATGAGAGTCCTACCATGATAGAATCAACACTTTCTAAACAAACAAAGAAAAACTAGATGAAAATAGATGAATCCAAAATGATGATAGAAGTTATAAAAAATATTTTTGTTTATAAAGAATAAGATTTGTTTGAAACATAGTCAATTTTTCTAATAAAACAATGTGATATAATTATGATATGAGAAAACAAAAACAATTAATTTTTTTAATGGTGAAACATATAAATATGGTGAAATGATGGGTGTATAGAAGTAGTTTTCTCATAAAACATATTTCATCGTGAAATAAATTAATTATTTAGTTATGTATCTCCATTATCAAAGTGTTTGATGATTTGTAAAGAAACAATAATAATAATATTCTGAACAATTTTACTATAAGCCAAAAAATCATGATTTAGAGGACACTTTTGGTACTCTGTAATTTTCAAACAAATAGAATACTCTTTCTGGTATTAAATTTCCCTACCTAGAAAAAGATATGAATCATGGGGTTTTATAATGAACAAATAAGATAAAAATTATCAAAAAAAGGATTTTGGAAATAGAAAATAAAACATGAAAGGTGAGGAATGTTGAAGTCTTAATAGAAATGGATGAGATGCATAAGAAAGTTGAAAATATTAAGAAATTGGTAAAATTAAACATAATGAGTCCTATAATTAATAATTCTTCATTATTTGTCTAGAACCGGTTTAAATAGATTGAATGTAATATGAATTAAAAAAAATATTCAGAATAAAAGGGGAATAAAAAGTTTTCTGAATATGAAAATAAAGTTGAAAAAAATATATAAATAGACTATGATTTGAAGAATCAAAAAATATTAAATATTTGATTGCATGTTTGGAATGTAACAAAGAGATGTATTACTATTTTACTAGAAAAAAGAGGAAGGTATGAAGAATATTTTATAAACTCAATAAAAATTTGGATTATAAAGATTAATAGAAGTTTACAACTCTCTCTAATGATTATACATATGAAGTACTTGTTACAAAATATGAGGACGAACAAAAGGAATAAAAATCATCCAATTAAAAATAAAAGAATAAAAATAAAAATTGAAGAATGAGAGAAGATTCCCAGTATAATTATTTCTTCTATGAATCAAATAAAGTTCCTCCTTATTCCCAAAATACATATATATTTTTTCTAACATACTGGGAATTGAAGAAGTCAATGAAAATAAGATGAGTAATAGGTCTCTTAAACTTCTTGAAAAAGAATGTAACGAGGTTACACAAAAATTAGATTTTCATATATTTGTGTTTATTTACCTGATCTTTCTAATATGTTTATTGAGATGGGTGAAAGTTACTTTTATCTTGACAAATCATATCAATTTTCCTAGATAAGTGAATGTTGAAAGGAATGTTAAAATGTATTACATGAAAGCCATATTATTGGAAACATTTATAAACATGACTATAAACTATTTTTTTCAATACTGGTTATTCTCGTATAGACTTATAGCTATTTCCTTAAAGGCTCGTTTTTAATAAATTCATGTGATACTTATATTCTCCTGGGAAAGAGTTTCATGATTTTGAGATTAAGTGTTCTATCTTTCAGAAGTGAGATAATAATTCATTAAGGGCGAGACTTTTTATTATTTTCCCTTATAATTTTTTTTATCAGTAAGGGGGTTAAGATAAGATAAGGGGTACATGTATATGAGAAGTGGATAAAAAATTGGGTAGCATGATGATGTTGTATTAATTGAGTATTTTTTGAATTTGATGTGGGTATTGACAATAAATCCAAAGGGGAGATTATAAGTACTAAGATATTTTTTTCATAGTATTTTTTTCAATTGATAAAAACAAATAATTATTAAATATCTTTAATTAAAGTGGTTTATAGAAGGATAAAAAAATAGGCCTGATAGATTTTTTTGAAAATACTTTTATTTAGATGCATCATTGGTTTTAGTTCACCTGTCTCTATCCATCCACTTGAATCATTGGATAAAATCAATCAGATTTTTATTTTGATAGAAATTAAGTTGTTTCTATAAATAAAATTGATATGTGTTTGAATTTTTTTTAAATTTGAAAAAATATATAGGAATTCAATGAATAGCCAAAGTAAATCTGGAGCTTCTATTTCGATCATGTAATTCTCATAAATCATGATAGTTATCATCATAAATTATTTTTAAGAATGAAAGATGTTGAAAATTATGTTCAAAATTTTGAAAAAGAATAAAATATGAAGATAGTGGATTTCAGTCAAACCAATAAGCTATAACAAATAGATTATTAGATGAGTAAAGAAACAGAACCATTAGATTCATTCTTTGTTAGAAAGACCAAAGGGTATGAGTTTAATCTTATTGAAGTTAGAGATTGTGAACAAGTGTTGATTAACCAGTTCTTTGAATGGTCCTAGTCATCAAATGAACTGGTAAATCAAATCAATCACCCAGTGTTGAGAATATAATGTAAAGGAAGTCACTATGGACACTTTTACGTCAGAAATGGCATGCTACATATCCATAGTAATGGATTATAGCACTAATTCATGTTAAAAATGTTTGTATCTTTAAGGCATCGGATACCGAGTTCTATTAGAGGTAGAATTGAGTAATTGTGTTATTTTCAATTATTTCCAGAGTCATTGGATAGTCCTTAACACCAATACATCATATTTTCACCCGATATTGATCCATAGGTATGTTATTGATGTCAATCCATCATATAGGAAGAAAGAACCAATATGTAAAATAGTGTTTGACACCGATAAAACAATGGGCGGAGAACATCATATGGACTAGAGTTGATTACACTGATTAATTTTACTGGAGAGACACTTATGGGGAGTTTATATTTTGTTAATCATAATCATTTAAACTATCTAAGAATATATATGGAATGTTCAGTCATAATGAGGATTCAACTGAAAATGTAAAGATATATATTAGTTTCTCTACATTGTTTTATGGTCGAAGAAGTCTTAAGAAGTTCCAACTAGGTTATTCAAAAATGTATTCAAACAGTTTCAATTGACACAAATCATGGAAAAAACAATATATTTATTGTTTTATTCTTTATTGGGTTAATATAAATGATTTGAATATGATTGGGTCAAACGAATTGAATGTATAGTATTGAATGTGTGATCATTCAGAAAATATTTCCATAATAAATTACATCGGATAGATGCTCTGTCATAAATACTACCAGATTGAGTTTGAGATATAAATCTAAATCAGAGACACAAAATATAGAATTATTTTACTCAAAATATTTTAAATGGTAATTGTTTACAATGTTGAAGAAGTATGAATTCTTTACAAGACTCAAAGAGATATGAGAAGATCCTAAATTTATTGAGAGGAGTTGATGAAGTAAATGATGAAGCTCAGATTAACATAAAATTTATAGATATGTGAATTCTATTGAGTGGGAATGTTATTTTTTTCTGCCCTTACCATTCTACAATACTTATAAATATCATGAACAATACAATCATACATATAACTATTCACGGGCGCTGAAAGATGACACCCTGATACATTTGTGATAGGTATTAAGATTCCATATCGACTGTTGTTTCAGGTTCAGGGTGTGTTAGATCAATTTTTGGGTTACCCCACTGAAACACATCTATTATAATATGTTCCATCTGAACAAGTCCACTAGAACGAGTTCCATTGGAGAAATCTTTATCATAGTGAGATTGAATCGAGTGATATCTTTTGTGGTGATATTTATCGAAACCAATTCCTGTCAGATGTTGTTCCATTAGACTAAAAAGTTGTTATTTTCAAAATTATTTTATACATAATTGAATTTGGATGAGTAGAATAAAAATAGAACATAGAATACTGGATAGAGACAATCTGATAGGGGATTGTGAATAGAAGCCAGTCAGACTAAATTTTTCTGAGGAAGTATTCCAAAAAAAAAGATTATAGAAGAATATTCATGACCAACATATTCATTTTATATTTTATGACGTTTTTTATGATTATAAAGAGTTAATGTTTTATTTAACTTACTATTCAAGGAAGTGAATAACTTTCTGAAGTTGATCAGTAAATATGAATGAAAGTTAATCTTGTAATTATGGTTACTTGCAAATTTTTTAAGAGGCTTAAATGATGGGGTGAATAACCAAATGTGGGAATGTGTATATGAAAAGGATAGTTACGGTTATGACAAGCTATATTTAAAAAATTCGACTCAGTTAGAGAATTGATTGTTACTTATGTCTTTCTATTCCAGAAATATTGAAAGTAATGGAATCCATTTTTTCATACTATCCATTATGGAATCGAGTAGGTATTTTCACCCATAATTTTAAATTTCATTTTATCCCTTCTATTTACATTTATTTCATAGAGAAGATGAATTTGAGAAGTTATAATTGAGTGTATCGTTACTCTAAAAAGTATCAAAGTTTAACAATGTTTACTAAATTAGCTAATAAAAATTATTATAAAAGAAAAAAGGACCATTGATTCACCCCTAACTATCAATGGTTTTGATCTTATTTGATAAAACTGATAGTAATAATACGTATAACATTTTTTGATCCATTTCATAAGATATATGATAACGTCACTCGTCCGTATGGATTACTGCCTCCTCGTGAAGTGATGTCATACTTTTTTCATTATTGTGTTGCATGGAAGATAATAAGGGAAATGAAAATAAATATATATGATATAAATAAAATATTTATTATATTCTAGAAATTTTATTCATTCTATAAATTCAATATATATTTTTCTTTTCAACTTTTCACCCAATGAAAATGTGATAATTTCATTCATGGACTTTTGGGATACTGCCTCCTCCAAGTGATGTGATTTCTTTTACAAAAAAATAATGATGTAAACAAGTATATATAATTAAAAATAGTTGAATTTTGATATATTTATCATTTTGTAATGTTAAAATATTACATACCTTCTTTCCAAATTGATCATTGAAAAATTGAAATGTTACTCATGTGTATGTGTGCCCTACCATCTTCAATATCATAACACACATAATTTTTTATTTCTATCATTAATTATGGGTTTAAAAATAATAATTGATATTTAAATATGATAATTATTTCATTATTATTATTATTATTGAGATTTTTAAATAGTGAACTCTTTATCCATAGTCGAAATACCTATTAATGTTTTTGACTCATAATCTGAATATGGTAAAAAATCATCTAAAACATAAATGATTATGTAATTATATATAACAAGGATATAATTTTAAAGAAAATTAATAATTTACTTTAAAATTTTATCAATAATGTAAAAAATTAAAAAAAAATATTCAGGAAGATAAAGAACATGTGTGCTAAATCTGGCTCAAGGTATGGGTTTTCCTCATCCCAATCTTAATCTTATATGATACATTCCATATTCATTAGTAATTATTATTTTATAGTTTATATAATAACCATGAATATATTTTATGATTAATATCCTTAAATTTATGTGTATTTACATATAAATTTTATTACATCTCTTTCTTGGGGTTTATGGTTTCAATGGTATCAAATCGGTTATGCATTTTTGTCACAATTTTCATTCTTTTAGACTTATGTTGTGATGTGCACAAAAATATTTTTATGATGTCTTTAGAAATCCACATTTACATTTAATATCATTAATTTTATATTATCATTTTATTTTATGTTTAATTTAATTTAATCATTATATAGGCCTTGTGATTAAAGGTTACTTAAGTGGAAGGAGTTTGGTATTACAATCTCATTGATGATAGGGATTTCTTGTGAAATATTATCCAATTACAAAAACTGATGATCTACCAATAAATAATTCACATTAATTTATTCTCCTAATTTTATTTCTGGAGAATAAATATTTTCCATTCATTTACCTCTCTTTATGTACTCACGATTTAAAAAGAATGTTTTTATGAAAAATCACCTTTTTTGGATGAATTTTTTTCTTCCATAACCATGTTTTCTAAAAAAAATATTTTATCTAAAGTTAATTCCAAATGCGGAAGTATTTTTCCATTAATAAATTTTTTAAATGATTTTTAAAATATGAATTTATAATATTTCAACGTTTTTGCTTTAAAAAAACATTTTCATAATGTTTTATTTTTTGAAAAAGTTCTTTTCAAAATAAAAATTATATTTTCCTAAAAATAATGTTAATGATATTTAAATAATATTTCTATTCATAAAAATCAATAACCATTTGGGTTAACTATTCTCAAATTGTGTTATTTTTTAATGATACCATCTATATTATATCATTGGAGGGATTAATATAGTTTTAAAGAGATTTTAATGGAACCCATTTCTTTTCCATAGGTTAACAATGTTTCAAAGAGGTTGTTATGAAACCCATTTATTATATTTGGTTTAACCTTGTTTTAAATTTATTATTATGGAACATGTATCCCTTCCATTAGTAAATAATGTTCTAAAAAGAATTATTGTTGTTTCAATGATTTATAATGAAATTAATTTTTTATACCCTTTATTCGTTATTCAATTCATGGAAATTATATATAATGGATATTCCTAGATTGCATACTAATGAATTGGGTAATGATTATATTCTTTTTATAATTATATTGGAGGTCATCCATATGGTTATTCGAATTATAACTATTTTGTAATGGATTTTTAATGATTAATTTGATGATGTTCTAATATACCAATATGTTTTTTCTATACTTGTTATGGTTTTATGAACTTTCATTTGAGAAAGATAGATATCACATGGAATATGACTATTTATTCATATAATTTTTACATTATTATTCCTTATTCCATGTTATGATGTTTGGTGATACAAATATTTATTGGTATGAATATTCATATTTTATACTCATGAACTTTGATTATGTTATTATACCCTTATTCCCTTCTTATTCCCACTAATCACATTAATTTTTCAGTGGTTTTGTTTTTTAATAAATGAAAATTTAAGCTCACCCAACTTATGATTCATTTTCCATTGGTTATAATGAAATTGGTTGAATGAATTATGTCTAAAATCGATTTTATATGGAGGATTATGATGTCATAATGAGAATAATAAAATCAGGGATAAGTGGGAGAAATTTCAATTAAAGTCATGTGAAATGTTTGTATGGGTGTTTGTCCAAATTCTCAAAAACTATAAACCAAAACGGTCCTCTAGTATGTGATTGATCCAATTTTCCCTATAATGTTTTAAGGATTGGTTGAATAAAATTAGGTAGCTATTATCAGCATAAAATTGTTAATTAAATTTTTTTGATTTTTTCATAGAATCCTGGAGTGCGGGTTCTAGACTGTTATAGTTTTTATCAATGGTTATTTTTGATAACATTGGAGATTATGATTTTTTTTATTTGAAGCTACATTAAGATTTATGAATACCATAATAGAACTATAAGATTAATGATTATCATAATTTAAAATACTTAGAAACGTAATTTGAGGATTTTAGTTAGTAAATATTTGGAGGTTATTATAGAAATTATTAGAGTACTTTTATTGGGTTGGGGTATTTGTATCCCTTATGATAAAAATTAATTGCTTTTAGGGAGGAGTTATTTTTCATGAATAATAAAAAAAATGGACAAACCATATGTTGGGTGAAAACCTCTGGCATCGAGTTCCGAGGTGGGGATTAAACCCATGATCAAAGGATGACAAGGATTTTGTGGCTACCACTATCATATGTGAAGTATTTTTTTGTATAAAAAATTAACGGTCAAGATTATATTTATTTTCAAAACCTATAGAATTTTATTTTAGGATTAAAAGATGTCTTAAAAAATAAAAATATATTATAAAATAATTCCAATCCTTTGGGTTTAAACTTAGTCATGATATGTTTCAAAATTTTAAGGATAGTTATTTATAGAATGATTTTGGTTGAACTTTTGGCATTACTACTTAATTTTTGAAATTAATGTATCGTATTATGTTTCATTAAATTTTTGAATTATAATTCCACGTTCTAACCATTTTTTCTTTTGCTAATGTCCAAATACATGAGGAATAAATGGTTACACCCTCTATAGTTTTGTGGTCATTAAAATTTTATTTTTCAGATTCAGGTCTAATAAAATTCATCTTGAATACTCAACCTTTAGAGAAAAATATGAGAATTTGTTATAAATTCATTAAAGAATAAAATTATATTAATCAAGTAAGTATATTTCCATATTCTATTTGTATAGATGGTAATAAAATTTAGTGACTCTAGGAAATGGATCTGGAAACAAAACTTTTATCCTAGTACTTTAGTTTTTGAAAAACCAATGGCCTTTTAGATCATCAAACATTTATGTATTTTTGACTCTTAACATTCAATTTATTATTCACATTTTTGGGATCAATAACCTCAATAACTCTCTATAATTATTTACATTTTTCATTCATTCCTACATATGTTATACTTTTTGGAAACCTAATTATTTTTTATTCAAGATGTGTTTTCTACTACCCATTCTCTATTATTAAGGGGATATTTTATTTACTATTTTTAAGATGTGGGTTTACTATAAAAGTGTTTTCAGATCCAATCCAATGAATTCTATGATAATGTTAAAATTATGTGAACATAATTTATTAAAGGGGGAGGATGTAACACCCCAATATTATAAAAGAAAAAATATATATTTGAAAGGGTAAAGGAAACACAACACTGATTAAATCATGACTTAAGCACAACAATCAGTTTATCTTGTGTTGCATGGAACACTGATATCTTTATGTTCGATAATTATTTCATCATGAAACACTAAAATTAAACAACCCATGATAAATATATATATTATCTTTATATCCTTAAAGACAAACTGGCTGGTATGAATAGTGTAACGCCCTGACCACTGAATCCTAGAGTCGGTGCATTATTTTAATACATTGGAAAGATTACAAGGAATCATGTCCCAAAATACCCATCAGTATAGAAGTCTTAAAAAATAGATTACATACATGAATGATACATTACACATTAGAAAATAAAACACAAGATAAATGATCCTTTGATAACTCCATTAATACCCTAGCATAACTTTGATTATCAATCATAATACACTTCTACGAATCCTGGGAAAATTAAAATATAGACAGGGGTGATCTCAGATGCACTTTATTGATAACAACAGAGCGAAAACTTTTATAAATAAGAATAAACATTTAAGGAAATGTATAATACTAAAACAAACGCCTTTAAAACATAAACATCAGCATAATATGGAAAAGATACAATAAAATAATTCCATTTAATTATTCACATGGATATTATATTAGTCGAATAATCACATGCAATATGAATATCCACATTCATAATGATGGAATGCATAATTCCATAATTCATAACCACATAGTCGAGGCCTTGTGCCAAGACTAAAAATAATATTGTGTCAAGCCCCTATTCCAAGACACTAGTTTGTCTCATAAGACCGATCGATTCATTGAGGAGATATAACGGGCTCCACCAGTCACATATTAAGTCCAATGCATTCCTCATATGAAATGGTTTAAACATAACATAAACATTCGTTTTAAAACTAGCATATGAAATGTCAATACTTTATCCATAAACCATGAATGGTGTAAAAATAACACATCTGCAGTAAAAAATATGACAAAACCTTCAATAAAATATGGATGTTTTATATCATAATAAATAAACTTCAAACTATCTTAAAATCCATCAAAGGATGTTGACATAGACGAAATCAATACTTTTTTTAGAGAAATATCTCTTTCTATTTTGAAATAATTTAATAGTCATATAATGGAAGTCATTTAAAAGATAGTTTTGAATAATTGTGTCTCGTACCACTCTGAAACTTTTGAAAGGAATTAAATTTTAAAACATTTTTGTCCATATAAATAAATAATTAAAACCATTTTTTAAAATAAGGACATTAATAAAAAAGGTTTAGAAGAATAAATCAATAAAACATTTAAAATGATGTTTTAGTAAAAATTCCCTTAAAAATAATAAATTTTAATACTCTTTTATGAAACATGTACATGGATAATAAATATATCCCAATAGATGCTTACGTAAAAACAACCTCGGATAATAAAGAGATTGTGAAATTAACCTTTACCTTGTACTTTCCTTTAGTCAAGGGTACATTTAACCTTTTTTATAAAGATCGTATTATGTTATTAAATAATAATAGAACCATTTTAATATTAATGTTATCATATATGATTAATTTATTAATTTATTCTACCAATTTAATAATAATTTCAATGTTAAATTAACATTTCGGGTAAAAATCGCTTTCTTTATCGTACCTATTTTAACTTGTTACTCTTGATTGTATCACGTATATAATTATTTAAATACTTCCATAATATGAAAAAAAATTATATATCACATATCTTTAGAATATAAATATGTATAATAGACATATATATTAAATGGAAAACACCATTTAGGGAGATGGTAGGCTGTACGTACGCATAAATGTTATTTCTGTTTTCTTATCGTATTGAACGAAACTAATTGAATAAGATATATGTAAGTAAATATATATATATATATATATATATATAAAGTAGAATTATTATTTCATATATTAAATACTTATTAATTATATATATTTTTATAATCATCGTTGAATGGTGAACGTGGAAATGATTCTCATCGTGTCGTGGTGATGGAATCTGTACATACGCATGAGTGACAATATCGTTATATTGATGGTGAAATAGTATGTAATTGGGTGGTATGTAATATATACAGAATTATTAACATGTTATATTTATTATTTAAATCAGTTTTACTCATTATTATACCCATCCAAATAATGACGTGTTTGAATAACAAACTACAGCACGACGTGGAGACGGTAATCCGTATGTACGCATGTATGGTGAGTTTGTCATTTATAGGATTGATAGAATAATCAAAATGGTTGTAAAATTTTTATAAGAACATAACAGTATATAGAAGATTCTAGAGTTATTATTTTTGAATGGAAACAATAATGATAGTGGAAGTAGAAGTAGAAAAAAATTTGAAAACGGTGATGAAATATTTACCTCTTCTTCAGGTTCATCCTTTTGATTTGATCAAAAGGGCTCATTAGTATGGCTTTATGACCAATGAAATTATTCTAGGATGAAAGGAGGAAAGTATTAAGGATATTTGGGAAGGTTTTCTCCAAGACAAATGGATTATGAGGTGTAAAATTGAGAGAAGGGGAAGTACCCTTTTATAAAAGAGGTGAGGGTCTCTATAGGAAAAGCGTGAAATATTATTCTATAATAAAATCATTTTTGTTTTCTAATTTCTCATAAATGAATTATTTAATGTTTAAGGATGGGATGGGTCGAAAAACTCTCAACCAATAGGTTTTAGATAGGTTTAGGTCATCATATTAACCTAATCCTTTAGATTTAACTCTTTGTTAAAGAGTTTGACATTTACCATGTCTCTTTTTATTTTTATATTATATGGTTAATAAACGTACTATAAAATGCCAATCGAACACCAAGTAGTTCATTAATGTCATATATATATTACTAAATAAGTATTTTGGCATAACCTTATATCTATAGGTCTATTATGTCAATTAATAATATAATATGTTTTTTAAAAACTCAATTATGTCAATTTGACTCTATTTAATATTTTATTATTTTGAAAACCATAAAAACTTTATAAATTAGAATAAAATTTATTTGACCAACAAAAACATGTCATATTAACCTATAGAATTATTATAATTCATCAAAAGTATCTATTTACATTTATTTGGATATTTAAAATATCAATTATTTTAATATTTCATTAATAAGGTAATTATTGCATCATCATTGTGTCATAAATAAATTAAATTATTCAATATCTAAAAATTATAAATAAAATACCATTATATAGGAAATAATTTTATATTTATAATGTATATTTATAATTTAATTTATATTGTGTGTAACCCTACATTAAAATTGGTTTATTTATTAAACATTGAATTTAACTCTTTTAACTCTTATTTAAATAAAATAATAATAAATGTCCTTATCTAATCCAAGTGGACCAATGAGAATAATATTTTATTACTAACGTTTTTTTTGGTTGGATAATACTTATCCAATAGAATTAGGACATGTGTTAGGGTAATTATGATATCATTTTTACCCTTAATTACTCTATTTAATTTTAACCGTGGTAAATAAAAGTCAAAAGTTATTATTCACCAAAAATTATTTTAATTTTATTGAACCACATTTTATTTACTGATATTAACTTTGTGTCTCTTATTTTTGAAATTAAACTCATAGAAGTGGTAAAATTAAGTTTTATGCAAATTTGAAAATGCTCCTAGGAGGTGGGTATAAGACGTTAAAAAGTGCGATAAAATTTTATATATCTAAACATATTATAAAATGATTCTAATTAATTACATTGAACACATATATGTATTATGTATCTATTATAACCGAAAATAAATTAAAATAAAATAACTAAATATTTAAATAAAAATTCGGTTTTAACCAATAATAGAGTGTTTTTCACTATTCATCATAAATTGAAAGTTTTCAAAAAAATACCAAAACGTTACCCTAAGAAGATTTTGATATTTAAAATTCAAAAATTAAGTCTATTTTTAAAAATTAAAAACATAGAAGTTTCATTTATTAATTTAAAATTAATTCTCACTGTTAATCCCAGAAAGCGGGTTTTTTAAAAAGTAAAAACTATCAAAAGATTGACAAGTGTTTAAGTGAAATTTAAGTGTGAAATTACTTATAATGACCTAAATTATATTAAATGATAAAAATATAATCTAATTATGCTTCCAAACTATTAAAATTCATAATTTATCACTATAAATTATTTCAATTAAAAAAAATTAATTAGAACATAGTATTTTTAACTATTCATCAAAATATGAATGTTATCAGAAAAGTACCAAAAATTTATCCCTACTAAATTTTTATGTAACAATTCTAAAGAAAATTTATATTTTATTTAATTGAATATATAAAAGTGTCAAATATTTGTTTTAAAAGGGGTTCGACATTAAAAGGTGGTGAAATTGCATTTTTTTTGAAAAACACTTATTTTCTCTGAAAAAATGAATTTGTTCTTATATTATGACTAAGAAACACATAATATGGTTGTTAAAATTATATACAGTATATAATATTCAAAATGTAGTTAATACTATTCATAACTGATTTTTGAACGGTTAGTTTAGTAAGTTGTGGTGCGCTCGAACTCAATGTTGTGTGTAGCGCAAGCTATTGAATTTCTTTAATAATATAATGTACTGTGAAATATTGGGGTGTTACAAATAGTATTAAAAAATTTATGAAATATAAATTTATATAAATAAATTTATCACTCAATATATATTATTTATAAATTATTCATGAATAATTCAAAAAAATTAATAAATTTATTTTTTTAGTCAAAAATTTGTTTTATTCATGAATAATTTATATTGGTTTTCAAGGGAAAAATATTATAAAAAAGTTTTATACATTTTTAAATTTATATTATAAAATTAAATTTATTTTTCTAATTGGAATATTGAAATTTAATTTAGATGAAATTATTTTATTTTTCTAAAAAAAATTGATTTTTTATGATTAATAAAAACACTGATTTTTGTTGAAAGTCTGTTCTTTTCAATAAATCATTCACTTTAAAATTAAAAATATGTTTTGAATATATTTTCAAGTAACAATAATATTATTTAGTTATATTTAACCAACAAAAATAATTTTGAATCAACATTATATTGTTTTTTTAGTATAAGTTTGTTTTTTGGTTTAAAAACGGGTTTTTCTAAAAAATTGTTTTAAAATGCATATAATTTTTCTTTTTTATTTAATAAATATAATCTATAATGAGAATTTTTTAAATAATTTTTTTAGATTATATATCATTAAATATTAATTTATTTTTTTGTAATAATTATTATTAGAAATTGAGATAATATATAATCATATTTTTCTAAAAAAATAAAATCCTTATAAACTCGGTGTGTCGCTACATCTCCAGGATTAATAATAAATTATATTTTTCTAATTATATGAATTTAATTTGTCAATATTTGTTCCATATTTTGAATCATTATAATTTATATTTTATAATAATGTAAAATTATATTTTTCCAATGTGATTAGTGAAAACAGTTAAATGTAATTAAAATGATTACTGTAAAAATGGCATTATGAGGGGATTAGTTTTTAGACATGTGGGAAAAATGTACTAGAAATTTTTTGAAAATCCATTTTATGGATATATCTCAACTCTTATGACCTTTGGATAGATTTTTATTTTTTTGACACTAGTCTTTGAAAGTGACACATATAATATGTTAAGTTTAAAAAGAAAAAAAAGAACTTGTTTTCCATTTAATTTCTATAAACCCATGGGTTATGTAATAAAAAAAATATGTTTTTATATATATATTATACTTAAATATTATGTTTTATCATAAAAAAATTCCATTAATTTTAATATATTAAATAATTACATTAATTTCTTAAGAAATACTAACGTAGTAATTATTTAGTTAATAATTAACTAAAATAAATTATACTAAAAATATTAATTCTGAAGTAAATGTAATTATTATTTTATAGAAATTAACTTTATAGATGAATATTTAAAGATGAACTATTTTTAACTTAATATATTCTAACTACATGTTTCTCTTGATATTTATAATATTAAAATTCAATAACTAATTCCAAAATTGACTTTTATATTATTTTATAATAAATGATATTTTATTAAGCAATTTAAAATTATTAAAAACCCTATATTGGAATAATATATTTTTAATTTTTAATAAATATAAATTAATCTTCATTAATGGACCAATGGATCTTTTATAATGATTATATTGTCCTATAAATCGTAATAACAATGTTTTAACGATTAGGGTTAAGGATGTGCTTTTGCGTGTTACATGCAGTTATGTCAAAATTAATTTCCAAAACATATTTTTTTATAATTTGAATTTAATGATTATAATAAGTGGTTATATATTATCTAATATTTATCCTATTAATTTATTGTTAACAGATAAATTAACGAGGTTATAAAATTAGATACCTTAATAAGAAAGAAAAATAAAAAAACAGAAATTCAGGAGTTAAGGAACAGAGTGTTTGAATCATGGGTAAAATTGTGTAATGGAGGTTTTTAACTACCATATATTCCCACACCACCATTAGTTATAAATATTTGAGATACATTAGTTAATTTAAACCTTATAATAATGAAAACGTTTGAGTATTTATAAGAATGTCACTACTCCTCAACTATAAAAGGATAATCACTCCCCTAACTTCTTTACACCTCTCATGAAATCTCGATCATCCAAAATCATCCCAAATAACTTCACTAATTCCATAATCTCATCCCATAAGACACACAATTTTCATAAATCAAACCATGTAAGGACTTTGGTTCAAAACAAAGGGAGTTTCCCGAAAAATAGGTAACATTCATCAACGAGATTTTTTATTTTATTTATATCTCCACCCATTGAATTATTATTATAAACTTATTATATAAAAACCTCAGTATCCAAAATATATTTTTTTATGTTAAGGTTATGACTTAAAACCACACGCACTTCCATCAAATGGGTTATGAACTATTCATTCGTTTGTATGGCGAACTACCGCCTCACAAACCAATGTCGATTTTTTTCCATTACCACCTCTCAAGATTTGGAATAGTGATATATATATTTATTATATATGATATTTATAAAATAATTATACTGATAGATTAATATTACCTTACATACCCTTTTATGTTCCATTCTTTGAGGGATGTGATAATGTTGCCCGTGTGTATGACAAACTGCTGTCTCGCGAAGCGATGTGATTCTTTTTCCCTAACTCATTATACGGAATGTAATGAGGGTAAAGATAATAAATATATATGATATAAATTAAATATGTTTTATTTTAATTACATATTTTTCATTATGGATATATAATATTTCTTTTTCTTTTCCTTTTCACACACTGAAAAAGGTATAATTTCATTCATGGACTTGTGGACTACCGCCTCCTCGAAGCGATGTTATTCATTTTACATCACAATAATGATATATATAAGAATATATATTTAAATATCATGGTATTTATAATATTATTATAATTATTTAAATATAAAATATTACTAAAAATCATTCAATAATGATAATTTAAAAATGAAAATATTACTCATGTATATGTACGTCCTACCATCTCATGATTGTAACATACTTAATTTATCATATCCATTATTCATGATGGGTTTAAAAAGTATAATTGATGTAAAAAATATGATAATTATGAAATTATTATTATTATTATTATTATTAAAATAATTTATTATTTGACCATATTCAACCAACTGATGTTTTTTTGACATGTAAGTCAGATATGGTCAAAACATCTGAAATTCATGAAATTGATGAAGTAATTATATATAATTTTGTTATAAATAAAATTAAATTAATAATATTCATGTAAAAAGTTCTCAAAAAAATAAATAATTAACATAAGCTTATTCTTCAGGAATATAAAGAGATCTTTTGTTTAATTAGACCCAATTTAAGTGTTTTACTCCACATACTTTTATTTCATTGAGTTGCACACTATATTCACTAACTATTTTTTTTGTTGTGTATGTATGACCCAATAATGTATTTTACTATTATTTCCCTAAAATTTATCTTGATTGAAATTTCTTTTTTAGGATCTATATTTCATGCGGTTTTCTGTTTCAATTTAACCAAAGTAGTAATGGATTTTTTTCACATTATTCATTTTTTAGACTTATGTTATCTTATGCACCTAACATCATTAATGTGGTTTATAGGAATACCCTTTTAAATGTAATATAATTAATTTTTTTATTGATGTATTTTATGTTCTATTTAATATAATTATTTCATGGGTATGAAGATTCAAAGTTTCCAAAGTGGTAATAGTTTGATATTACAATCTCATCGATTATCATGATTGTTTATGGTTAAGACTCCAATGTTTATATGTTTTTATATATGTCTATGTTGGTCGGAGTGGACACTCAAGAGGGGGGTGAATTGAGTTCCAATTAAAATTTCTGTTTAAAAATATGTCTATTAAAATCCCTCAATTTGAATAATAACATAATCTGTAGGGAATTTGTATTAAAGTAAAGGGTCAGTTAGGTTCTCATAGATTGATTAGTTCTCAGTTAAACTAATCTGAAGATTAATTAACTTTTGAATCTAACCTAATACTTTACAAAACATACAAATACTTGCTAGAATAACTATTAAAGTAACATTAAAATTGTTGTGTATTTAAAAGTAATAGCAGCGGAATATAAATTAGATATTGTATACATTAAACTTAAACTGAAATGAACAAAAGATATAACCAAGAGGTTCAGTCTCAAGATGAGACTTATTCCTCTCAAATTTATATATAAAATTTGATACACACCCTGGATCGGGGTTAACAACAGTTTAAAAACTGCCCAGGTACTCAGACCTCTACCACAGTTATTCGTTGGAAAACAACTCAACATCAAATAGGTTGTCCAGATCTCACTTGACCTCTACCACTATACACAGTGGGAAACACAAGAGATAAAACAGATGTGAGTGAGGATTTAGAAATCCTCCTGCTTAGCACAGGATACAGTGTGTGTGTAAAATAAACAGGGTATACACACTGCATGAAAGTAAATAATGAATCACTTAGAGAGAGTAGATAAGAGTTTTGAATGCTCTAGTGATTAGCAGTACATCTATGGAATCTATGGATTCAGCAGAAATGCATCTGATTCATTATCTGGATTTCATGTATGAGACAATGCTCTCTTTGAATATCTTGCAATCTCTTCTTCATGGTTATGCTCAAGATTTTTGTTCTGTTCAGTACAGTTGACTCATGTTTCTTGCTCACGTATGTATGTTCTTCTCTTTTATACTACATCTCAATCTTCCTGATATTCCATGAGCTCTGGTAATAAAATGATTTCCTTTTAATAGGTATGAGGTACGGTTTCCTAACAGACCAACAACTATCATTAAATTTCATTAATTGCATTAAAAACATAAAATATGACCGTTATCAATATTTAAATAATATTGACAAAAAGGTTAAGAAATGGGGTTACAGTAGTTATGAAAAGGGTGTATCCTTCACGGTATTTCTTTCATGATGTGTCTCTCACGGTGTCTTTCTCATGGTGTGTCGCTCACGGTGTCTTGCTCACGGTGTGTCGATCATGGTATGTTTATCACGGTGTCTGAGTCACAGTGTCTAGACGACTGTGTCTGGAGAACTGTGTCACGGTGTCTCATTGGTCACGGTGTCTCATTGGTCACGGTGTCTGAGACTTAGGCTTCCCGGTGTCTACTTCAATGTTTCTGTTCATGGTTTCTATTTCTTGCTCACAGTGTCTGACTTACTGTGTCAAGATTCACGGTGTCTTGTACTTAGAAAAATAATTGTATTTAGACATAAACAGTAATATGCATAAATTGGATTGAGCTTAACCATTATAAAGTATAAGATAACTTGAAACATAAATACACATGAGTAATAAGATATGTCAGATTTTTGATCAGTAATAAGATTTGTAAATATAAAGGAGATTTGTAAACAGTAAAGAGATTTGTAATCAGTAAGGAGATTTGCAATTATTAAAGAGTTTTGTAATCAGTAAGGAGATTTGTGACCAGTAAGGAGATTTGTGATCATTAAAACATGATTAATACATGAGGATTCCAACAATATCCCCCTTTTTGATGATCACAAATCATGTATAGGTAATGTATAAATTAAATGAAACTGCAGAGAAAGTGACATAGAGAATAACATATTCTAGAATAACACATAACTTGGAATACTTTTTCTACCACTTTTGGGATTATCAAAAAGATAAAACAAGATATACAAAAATAGTGCATATTGCATTTAAAATGTTTGGAATACAACATACAGTATAAATACAAAAAATAAACATCTGAAGACATCCCCATAAAAAATAAAGTAGTCATGGGCTTCTTTAGGGATTGTCCTTCTCTTTGCCTTTATCAGTTGCTGATGTGGAAGAAGGCATAGAGGTGGTAGACAAAGAAGGTAAATGTAGAACATCAAAGATAGAGGGAGCCAAAGATGGAGCTGTAGAATATCGATTCTATGGCTGATCAAGAATTTCTGGCCTGATCTGAGTTAGATCTTGGCTAACTAACATGGCAGCAGAGGCTAAAGTAGGTAGTCGAGGTCTAAGAGGGGCAGCTGCTGGAGAAACTATTGTAGTAATTTGGAGATGTAGATAGGGCTTTAGAATATTGATGAAGTCTGTGATAATTTCTCCTCCATATTTCATAGCCTTTTCAAAATAATATTTACTCTCCATGAATTTATCCAATAGTCTGTTAAACTCAGTGAGTTTCTGAAAATGAGTTTTGAAATCTTGAGTCATAGGATGTATCTTCAAATATTCCACAAGATACTTAATGTGATTTGTCATATCAGATTTGGAGAAAATCCGGTTTTGATAAAAATATATCCTCTTGGTGACCTCCTATTGAGCATCACTGGAAATCTTTGAATGAATTTGAACCAAGTCAAGTGCTCGATCACTGTTTTAACAACTTCAGATAAATGAGGCAAATCAAAACCACTGAAGGCATTCTGAATTTCTTCCTAGATTAAATATCTGAGCAGAGAATCATCCAAAGAAAAAGTGGAGGTTTGACCAGTGAAAGGAGAAGCCCTGAAAACTACGGTTAGAGCTTTGAGCTATTTCAATACCTTTTGAAGACAGTCAGTGTATTCATCTTTATGCTTATTCAAGTTCTCCACAAGTTCTCTCATGCATTGAAACATCTTTTTGTTCCTTTACCCAATATTTTCATCAAAAGATAATAGATAGAGATGCATTTGGGACCCAATGTCTCGAGAAATGTTGGAAATAGTAGGTTCAGGAGAAGTAACAACAGGTGTAGGAGCAGGAGCAGGCTCTGATCTTAAAGACAGTCCTTTCTGCATGTCTTCTAGCATAATTTTCAAAGTTGCAACATCAGCACTAATGAACTTATTTTAAACTCTTACTTCTTGAATTTCATGGATCACCCTGGGTTGAATATGCAGAATAATATTTTCCAAAATAATCAAGGCATCTTCGTGACTTAGTTGAGTCACAGGACGAGGTTGAGAGGACACAATCTTCTGCACTCCAGCTATGATAGTCTCTCCAAATACTTTCAAATATTCTTTACTTACAAAATATTGCTGATCAGGTAAGGGTTCAGGTGAAATTGGAGGTATAGGTGCTGGTTCTGGTTGAGGTTCTGATTTAGTTTCATATTCAGTTTCAGATTCAGTTTCAGATTGAGGTTTGGGGTGTGAGACTGACTTCAAATTAAAAAAAGAAAAAAAAAGTTCAATCCCCGATGCAGTCACTTGCTATGATTCACTCACATCATAAAAACTGGGGATTTCATATCGAGTATACACAGAGTATGACTCAGTGGAAGGAGGTACATCACCAGGCTTATCTTAATCAACCTCCAGATTTTGTGGTTCCTCCCCCTTAAAAAGTTCTTCCATTTCATATTCTTGAGGCTCGGGAACTGGGTTAAGATTCACAGGATCATCTCTAATCTCCTCATCCATTTCTTGCCTTTCCAACTGAAATGAAATTTACATCATTTCATCATAAGAGGGTATGTAATCAGGCACAAACTTTTCCTCAGGTAGAGCTTCCAGTCTTGCTTAATTTTCAGCAGGGAGTTCTTTTAGAACAGGATCTGTCTCTTCCATGGCTTGCTGCTCAGAAACAACTAACTCTCTTGCAGCTTCATATTGGGTTTCATGATTAACATGGGCAGGAGGTACTTCTTCTTCAAGCACAACAGAAGGACCAACCGTCCTTTACTTTTCAACAACAACCGCTTCTCTTGAAACTTCATCAGGAACAACATTTCTTTCTTTCTCAACAGGAGATGCTTCCTCATGAGGTATTTCAACCTCTTCTCTATGAGGTACTCTAGCTTCATCTTCTTCTTCTTCTTCTTCTTATGGATACTCATCCACCTCATTTGGTTCCAAACCAGGATCAGTAATGTTTTTATTCCTTGTAGGATAATCCACAGGATTGAAGTTTTCATAAACCTTTTCATTATCTTCAACCCACTGCTTCTTCCAGGGGTTCTAGTTTATCTTCATCCTTCTGATGGTAGTCTTGGATAAAAAGTACTCAAAATCCACAATCCTTTCATCATTTGGTCCAACTCATCCCTTAGCATCTAACATAGCCGAAATCATCCTTGAGTAAAACAGTGAAGGTGATTTGGATGTGACCTTAATCAATTCACACATGTAGGGAATGATATATTTTCATAGATTTATCTTATGTCCATTCTTCATTAGATGAATAATAAATACATCCTGATACTTCAAAATAGCAAAGTCTCCTTTCCTTGGGATAATAAAATTTTGAAGAAACTTAAATAGCAACCTTGTCTCCCCATCCAATTCAGCTACTACAACCCTTCTCTTGGTGCAATATCCAGTTAATATTTCTGGAGCATTCTCTAGATCAAAGATGTCAGATGTAGGAGGAGGGTCTCTCTGGTAATCAACACAAATACCTTCATGAGGAATCCTTAGGCATGCATCCCATAACCTCGAAGAGAATGATCATTTTTGTCCATTGATCTAGCTTGTTACCATAAATCTTTCTCCAGCATCAAAGGAAAACATTACATACTGAAAGAACTGTGCATCCAACATCGGGTAAATAGGTTTGTCCTTCCTTGAGAACCATTTAATCCATCCTTGTTCTCTTAATAATTTCCGGACTAAAGACTGGCTGGACAACAGCCACTTAGGTAAGATTTCATTCTCAATAGAAAAAATACGACTTACTAGGTTAGGATTTATGGGTCCTTCGGGAGCTATTTTCAGAGCTATCTTCTTCTTCTTGGAGTTGCGCTTCTCAGGGGAAGATGAAGATGGATGCTTCATCCTTGGAATCCACTTAAGATTTTAGAAAGAGAGAATAAGAGAAGGTTTGAACGGTTGAGAAGGTTTAGGAGAGAGCTCTGGTGATGAATCGAGTGAAACCCTTATGTTTTATCATTTGGGAATGTCAAAGGTTACAAAAATAAAAATGCGGGAAAGGAAATAGAGGTTAAATAAAAATTACCGCGATACGGGTTAAAATAAATACATAAATAATCTTTACGGTGAGACCATGAGTATTCGTTACTGTGCAATGATAAGCAGCGGTCACAATGAGACAGTTAGTGTTCAGTTTAGTCACGGTGAGACAGTGAGTAAACTGTTTAGTCATGGTGCGACAGTGAGTAAACTACTTAGTCACTGTGCGACAGTGACAGACGGTGAACACAGAGTGTTAATTATGAGACTGTAAACATCAGACAGTAACCAAGAATTAGTGAGCATGAAACAGTAATGTAATTTACAGCACAATATTAAACAGTAGGGCCAAGAAGATATCTATTTAGGATTGATCATGCCATGATCATGTATGATGTAGTCTCATCTCTCAAAATTTAATGGTTTATTGAATATATCCGCAAGTTTATATTCATTACCAATGCATTCCAAAGTGATATCACCTTTTTGATAATGATCCCTCAAAAAGTGATTTCCTACATCAATATGTTTTTTCCTAGAATGTGAAACAGGATTTATTGAAATGATAATAGAACTTGTGTTGTCACAATTTATTGGTACATGTTTGAACTGATATCCATAGTCTAGTAATGTGTGTTTAATCCAAAACATTTGTGCACAACAACTTCCAGCAGCTATGTATTCAGCTTGTGCAGTAGATAATGCAACATAATTTTGTTTCTTAATACACCATGATACTAGTGACTTTCCTAAAAGGGCACTTGTTCCAGAGGTTCTTTTTCTATCTAGCATACATCTAGAAAAATCAGCATCAGAATAACTAATTAGTTAAAATGATTGTACTTTTGGAAAGAGCAATCCTAGATTGGGTGTATAATTGAATAATTTGAAAATTCTATTTATAGTATTTAAATGTGATTCTTTAGGGTTTTCTTGAAAACGAGCACACATACACACACTAAACATAATATCAAGACAGCTAGCAGTTAGGTAGAGTAGACTTCCAATCATTCCCCTATAAGTGGTTTGACCAACATATTTACCATCTTCATCAAGATCCAACTTACAGGTGGTACTCAAGGGAGTGTCACTACTTTTAGTTTTATCCAATCCAAAACGTTTTAGAAGATCTCTAGTATATTTACTTTTAGTTAAAACAATTCAATAATTATTTTGAAAATTTTGAAATCCAAGAAATAATTTTAGTTCACCCATTAAACTCATTTCAAATTTGTTTTGCGTCATTTTAGAAAAATAAGTACATAATGAATTTTTTGAAGATCCAAAAATAATATCATGTATACATATTTGAACAACTAAAATATCTTCAGAAATTATTTTTATAAAAAAAGTATGATCCGCTATTCCTTTTGTAAAACCTCTAGAAATAATAAAATTACTTAATCTATCATACCAAGCTCTTGGAGCTTGCTTTAAACCATATAAAGCTTTTGATAATTTGAAAATATGATTTGGAAAATGAGGGTTTGTAAATCCAGGGGGGTTTTCAACAAAAACATCCACAGCTATATACCCATTTAAGAATGCACTCTTGAAATCCATTTGATATAGTTTGAAATTCAGATGTGAAGCATAAGCAAGTATAATTCTAATGGCTTCAATTCTGGATACTAGAGAAAAAGTCTCCTCAAAGTCAATTCCTTCTTCTTGACTATAGCCTTGTGCAACTAACCTGGCCTTATTTCTAACTATTTTTCTAGCTTTATCTACTTTATTTCTAAACACCCATTTAGTGCCTATGACAAAAGTGTCCTTGGGTCTTTCTACTAGTTTCCAAACATTATTTATTTCAAACTGATTAAGTTCTTCTTGCATATAAATTACCCAACATTCATCATTAATAGAATCATCAATGTTTTTAGGTTCAAGCTACGACAAGAAGGCATGATATTCAACCAGATTTTTAAGAGAAGCTCTAGTATGTGTCCCTTTATCCAGATTTCCTACAACAACATCTAAAGGATGATTCTTTAGAATCCTAGTTTATCTAATAATGGTAGGACTAGAAATTTCAGGTTCTTCTCTAGGTTCGGGTTCATTAGGAGCAGATTCTGAAATATTTCCAGATCTGGTTGTCTTTACAGTAGGTTCATTGATCTTATCATTAAGGTTCAGAACAAACAAATCTTCTTCAAGATTTTCAAGAGAAGGATTAGGTTCATGTGGATCGGTTTCATAAAATTGTATGTGAACAGATTCTTCCACACACTTGGTTCTTTTATTAAAAACTCTATAGGCTTTGATAGTAATAGAATATCCTAAAAATATTCCTTCATCACTTTTAGAAGCAAACTTGTCCAGATTATCCTTGGTATTAGGAATAAAGACTTTTCAACCAAAGACTCTAAAGTATATAAATTTAGGTTTCCTATTGTTCCACAGTTCATAAGGGGTCTTTTTGAGAACTGGTCTGACTTAGACTCTATTGATGATATAACAAGTTGTATTTATAGCTTCATCCCAAAAGTGAATAGGTAGGTCATACTCATTGAGCATAGTTCTAGAAATTTCTTGAAGGGTTTTATTTCTTCTTTCTACTACACTATTCAGCTGAGGTGTCCTAGGTGCAGAGAAATTGTGAGTATAGCCATTTTTTGAGAAAAAGTAGTCAAACTCATGATTTTCAAACTCACGGCCATGATCACTTCTCAGGGTCTTAATCTTAAGTCCACTAAATTTTCCTACAGACTTGAAGTATTTAATAAAGTAAGAACAAGCTTTACTTTTGTGAGCTGAGAAGTATACCCAAGTAAATCTAGAAAATTTATCTACTAAGACATTGACATAGTGCTTCCCATTTAAACTATAGACTCTAGAAGGTCCAAACAATTGCATGTGAACCAACTCGAGAGGTTGAGAAGTTGACACTTCTTTATTTGGTTTGAAAGATATTTTGTGTTGCTCTCCCTTTTGATAGGGATTACAAACTTTGTCATTTGGAAACTCAAGTTTGGGTAAGTATCTAACTAAGTTCTTCCTAGTTAGTTTTCTTAGTGAATATATATTGCAGTTTCATAATCTTCTATGCCAAAGCCAAGATTCTTTATGAAAATAATTTAAACAAGTAATGTTTTGTTTAGCTAAAGAATTCAAATCAACTGCATAAACATTTTCATTTATCAAAGCAGAAAATACTAAAACATTCTTAGAATTAAAAATAATACAAGAACCATTTTCACACGTAAAATTAAATCCATCATCACATAACTGAGAAATAATTAATAGATTATATTTAAGTCCATTAACAAATAAAACGTTAGAAATTAAAACTGGGTTAGGGTTAATAATTTGGCCTAGGTTGATTATCTTTCCTTTAGAGTTATCACCAAAGGGGGTATAGCCTCCATCAACCTTTATTATGATTTTAAAGCATGAATAATCTCTAGACATTTTTCTTGAACATCTAATGTTCATGTACCATATCTTCTTATGGGAACACTTCAAACAGGTTTCCTACAAAAAACTTTTAAAGAGAGAATGATTTTGGTACCCAGATTCTCTTGGGTCCAGACAGGTTAGCAAGAAAAGCTTTAGGTACCCATATTTGTCTTATGGGTCTCATATAATCAATAGATTCAACAGATTTTGAAAGATAAACTCTATTTGATCTATAAATATTTGATTAACTAGTTGAAGCATGTGAATTTATATAACTAGAACTAGTTGAATTTCGTCTAGATTTAGAAATAAATCTAGTTTTAGTGATCTGTCTCTTTCCTAGTTGGTATCCCAAACCATTAGTATACTTTGGTGCCACCTGTTTACATAGAATTTGAGTAAGTGTATCTTTTCCCTTTGTGAACTTTTCTAAGTCCTTTCACAGTTGCTCATTAGAAATTTTCAGTTCAGTGTTTTCTTTTAACAGTTGAGCATTCTTTTCTTTTTCTATATCAAAGGCAGATTTAACATTGGTAGTGAGAGCATGTTGTTTCTTCAATGACTTATATTTGTACTTAACTTCAATACATGTTTCTCGTAGAATGTTACAATATTCAAACAGTTCTTCACTAAACATGTTTTCAAATTCAGAATCAGAATCAGAATCAACTCTAGAATAGTATGAATTTAAAGCAGGAGGGTCCAGTGTTACCTCAGAGGCGTTTGTCATAAAACACATGTTTGATTTATGAGAATCTTCATCATTAGCTGAATAAGAATCACTTAAAGTGTCTTCTGAATCACTCCATGTTTCTTTCATTTCATTCTTATACTTGATGTCCTTGTAGTCATGGTTTTTCTTGAACTTAAATTTTAAGAAGTCTGCTTTAATGTGACCTTTTCTTTTACATTCATAGAAAACAACCTCATCACTCTTATCAGCTTTCTTCCAATATTTCTTCCAGTGTCCTTTGTTGTCATATTTACCTTTGAAGTTTAATTTTCTGAATAATTTCTTCTTCCTATAGAATTTCTTAAATCTCCTCGCCATATGATCCATTTCTGCATCACTGTCAGATTCTGAACTTTCACTTGTTGAGCTTTCAGTAGGTATGTGAGCTTTTTAATTGTCCTTTCTCTTTGAGGCAGTAAACTTAAATTCCACTGACTTCCTTTTAGGTACATCATCTTCCTTCTTATTCACCTTTAGTTCTCCCTCATACATCATAATCTTACCAATAATCTCTTTAACGGGCATAGAACCAATGTCACATGATTATTTGATTGATACAGAAGTGCCTCTCCATCGGTCTGGTAGACATATCAATATTCTCATGATTTTTTTCTTTGCTAGAACAGCCTTTCCAAGTGAGATCATAGTGTTTACAATCTCATTAAACATGAGATACATGTCAGAGATAGGTTAATCAGTCTTCATTTTAAAATTATCATATTTAATAGTATAAGTGTTTAATCTCATTTCTTTAACATTGGTTGTTCCTTCATTAGAAACACCCATGGTATCCCAAATTTCATAAGCAGTTTTACAAGAAGATATTTTATTGAATTCCTCATTTCCAAGAGCATCGTACATGGCATTCATATATTTACAATTATTATTGTAAGCAGTCTTTGTAGGTTTATCCCAAGTTGTTCTTTCAATTTCTAGAATTTTATATTGTGTTTCTATTGCAGTACAGATATCAAAACCCATACTTTCCAAATGAATTTTCATTTTAAGTTTCCACTAGGCATAATTTGTACCATTAAAGAAAGGTGGCTTGTTGGTAGCACCACCATCTAGTATATTATCAGTAACTAGATTTTAGAAAATAAATTTAAAGAGATAAAATTTAGAATTAATAGAAATTTATGATATTTAAAGATGCAACTCAAATAACAGTTGAAAAATAGAATGTTTTGAAAACTTTGTAAAACAAAAAGAACCTATGATACCAAATGTTGGTCGGATTGGACACTCAAGAGGGGGGGTGAATTGAGTTCCAATTAATATTTCTGTTTAAAAATATCTATTAAAATCCATCAAATTGAATAACAATATAATTTGTAGTGAATTTGTATTAACGTAAAGGGTCAATTAGGTTCTAAGAGATTGATTAGTTCTCAGTTAAACTAATCTAAAGATTAATTAACTTTTGAATCTAACCTAATACTTTACCAAACATACAAATTATTTCTAGATTAACTATCAAAGTAACATTAAAATAGTTGTTTATTTCAATGTAATAGCAGTGGAATATAAATTAGATATTGTATAATTTAATCCTAAACTGAAATGAATATAATATATAACCAAGAGGTTCAGTCTCAAGCCGAGACTTAGTCCTCTCAAATTTATATATAAAATTTGATCCACACACTGGATCAAGGTTAACACCAGTTTGCAAACTATCTAGGTACTCAGACCTATACCATAGTTATTCATGGGAAAACAACTCAATAGTACACAGGCTATCCAGGTCTCACATGACCTCTACCACTATCCACAGTGGGACATAGAAGACATAAAACAGATGTGAGTGAGGATTTAGAAATCCTCTAGTTCAACACAGGAGACATTGTGTGTGTAAAATAAACAGGGTACACACACTTCTCGGAAGTAAATAATGAATCACTTAGAGAGAGTAGATAAGAGTTTAGAATGATCTAGTGATTAGCAGTGCATCTCTAGACTCCTTGGATTCAGGAAAATTGTGTCTAAGTCCTTCTCTGGTTTTTCTGTTGAAAAACAGAGTGTCGTGGTTTAGCTTGGTGTTCTTCACAAGTGAATTTGTTCTCTTGATTCTTCATGTGTTCTTTAGTTGAGTTGGATCCCATGTATAAGACAATGCTCTCTTTGAAGATCTTGTAATCTCTTCTTCGTGGTCGTGCTCAAGATTGGTGTTCTGTTCAGTACAGTGTACTCATGTTTCTTTCTCACGTATCTATGTTCTTCTCTTCTCTACTGCAGCTCAATATTCCGTATATTCCATGATCTCTGGAAATAGAATGATTTCCTTTTCATAGGTACGAGGTACGGTTTCCTGACAGACCAACAAATATCATTAAATATCAATAATTTCATTAAAAACATCAAATATGACAGTTAGCAATATTTAAATAATATTGACAAAAAGGTTAAGAAATGGGGTTACAGTAGTTATGAAAACAGTGTCTCCTTCACGGTGTGTCTTTCATGATGTGTCGCTCACGGTGTCTTGCTCGCAGTGTGTCATTCACAGTGTCTTTCTCACGGTGTGTCCTTCACGGTATGTTTCTCATGGTGTCTGAGTCACGGTGTCTGGACGATTGTGTCTGGCTAACTGTGTCACTGTGTCTCATTGGTCATAGTGTCTCATTGTTCATGGTGTCTGAGACTTAGGCTTCACGGTGTCTGCTTCAATGTTTCTGTTCACGGTGTCTGTTTCTTTCTCACACTATCTGACTTACTATGTCAAGCTTCACAGTGTCTTGTAGTTAGACAAATAATAGTATTTAGACTTAAACAGTAATATGCATAAAATTGATTGAGCTTAACCATTGTAAAGTATAAGATAACTTAAAACATAAATACACATGAGTAATAAGATATGTGAGATTTGTGATCTATAATAATATTTGTAAATATAAAGGAGATTTGTAAATAGTAAGGAGATTTGTAATTAGTAAGGAGATTTGTAATTAGTAAGGAGATTTGTGATCAGTAAAGATATTTTTGAACATTAAAACATGATTAATACATGAGAAGTCCAACACAATACATAATTATCATGTCTTTTATCATATAGTCATTTCATGGGAATTCATGACTTTCTTTAATTTTCTTCTATTTATATACTAAATATCTCAAATGAATGTTTTTATTAAAAATAATCTTTTTGGTCAAAATTTCTTTTTCTTCTATAACCAATTTTTCTATATATGTGTTAAAAATGTTTCAAAATGTGTTTTCAATGAAATAAATAAATTTTCCTCATTAAATATTTTAAATAATTTTTAAATTCTTAATTTTTAATCATCCAATGTTATTTTCAATGAAATTTATATTCATAGTGTTTTTTTATTAAAAAGTGATTTTCAAAATGAAAAGGGCATTTTCCTGAAAAAAAAATGATTAACTTTTAATGGTATATACATTCTTCATCATAAAAACCCCATGTTGTTATATTTGATCTAATAAGTATATTTTATAATGATACAATCCTAAATCATTCATTAGATTCATTAATTTTGGTTCAAAGATATTTAAATGAAAAACATTTATTTTTCATGGGTTAACCATGTTTCAAAGATATTATTATGGGACCCCTTTCTTTTTCATGGTTTAACCAAGTTTCAAAGAGATTATTATGGAATATGTTTCCTTTATATTGTTTAATCATGTTTTGAAAAAAATATTTTTTTAATTAGTTATGAGGAAATTAATTCTCTATACTCAATATTGTATATTCAGTTATTTTAAAATATAAATAATAGGTCCATCCATAAAAAAATACAAAGCATTGGGTAATAATTATGATCATGAGAGATTTATACTATATGTCATTCTTTTGGTTATTACAGTTGTAATGGTTCTATAAGGGTTATTTAATGTGTTTGTGGGAGTGAGTATCATAAGTGGGGGTGAATTGAGTACCCAATAGTACATTTTATGAAAAAAGTTGAACTAAAATTGACCAATTTTGTTAATAAATATCAATTTAAGAGAAACAGTATATTGATATAATTATAGAACGTTTAAATGAATACGCCAAGATTGATTAGGTCTCAGATAAAAAATATATGATATTACATTATTCTTTTAAAACAATTTATTCAATGAAAATATTATATAAATACTAATTATGGTTATCAATTAAAGTATTAGTATTGTTTATAGTATAAAAAACAATCAATTTTAAAGAATAAAAATGAATAAAACAAATCACACAATGGAAATGATTCCAAAATGCTCAGTCTAAATCAGAGACGTAGTCCTCTACACTTGTAAATCACCGATTTCCAAGTATATTATCTATAAATAATATATTACTCACAACCTTTATAAGTTTTACAATAGTAAAGTTGTCCATATCACATTAGAACTCTTCTAAAATACTCGTTGGAGTAAAAAAATATTCAAGTCAAAACCAGACCTCTACCACATCACATGGTAAAATATATAAAGAGATTGTTGATAAGATATATAGTATCATCTAGCTTGAGTAAAAGAGGTATTGTGAGCGTGAGTGTGTTTAGAAATATAGTGTACACACACAGCTCATAATTTGAATGAAATAGACAAGTAGAAAAAGTAAATATATAAGAATATATTGGTTTCTATGTCTAATAAGCGCTATAGTTCTTGACTCCTAGAATGTGGTATAATATAAAGATGAAGTCATCTTTGTGAAATTTATTGTAGAAAAAAAGTGTCATAAACTTTTTGTTCAGTAAGCTCCACTCTTTCACAAATGTGTGAAAGAAGGTAGCAGCGAGTAAGATCTCAGTAAATGGCATTCTTTAGGTTCATCAATATGTTATCAGGACACTTTTCATTTTAATTACGATCTCTCGGTGTATGCATGTGTTTGGTTTTCTTTATACAATTCCTATCACCCCAAGGGAGTCTTATTAAATGTTTAATAGTAGTTGTAGGAAGAATCATCCAGATCCTTTACTCCCCGTACTGCTTGTCTGACAAGAACTATAATGCATCTATGTATGAAATTTTAGGAAAAATTATTAAAAAATAATCAGTGTTGAATTTCATAATATATATGTTCAGAATTTTACAGTCAAAATAATTGGAAAAAAGTACTACATAGTCTTTTGAATTGTGAGATAGTCACTGGAGGTGTCTAGATCTGCCGATAACTTGATTTGGAAGTGACCTAATCTGGTAGTGAATGATCTGGTGATGACTTGATCTAATAGTGAATTAGACTAGTGGAGTCCTAATAGTGGTACCTCGACTAAGTTGTAGGTTAATCAACACATTAAAAAATTTCAATTATGGTGAAATGTTGCTTCAGTGGTAAAATAGGTCTGATGATATGTTATTTGGACACATAAATACATTTTCATTTTGGTGGTGACATCACTCTTATGGTATGTGTTTTCAAAACATTGTCAAATTTTTGGTCTAATTGTGAGTCATTCTCTAGTGCTAAATCATTTTATACTTTACCATATTTATATTCTGAGAGGGACTCGTAGCTGGCGGTGAGTGTTTCCAACACATTTCAATATTTTCCTCACTGACAGTGAGTTGTACTAAATATTGAAAAATTGTCGGGAAATGACTCATACTTAGTCAAATTTTACCAATTTGTATTTTATTTTAAAATGATAATATAAAACATAAAAATAATTAATATAAAAATATACATGATTTTTTGTATCATTAAAATAATGGTTCCATCAACCTCGATAGGGGTGGTAATAATGTCCCCCTTTTGGATGATCACAAATCATAGAATTTTATAAACCATGACATCAAGGGTAATAAAGGAGGTATTTTGTGTCAAATAAATATGATATCTAATAAACCACCATGGTTTCAAAGATTTAAAATTTATTAAAAAATAAAAAGAAGATATATAGAGAATCAATGAAAATTAAATTGTATGTATTATAATAGTAGTAGTATGAAAAAAAAATATTTTGGATATAAAATACTGGATATAAAAAGAAAATATCTTAGGTAATATAAATATTGTATCAAAGGAATAGAAATAAATTCCACATAATATTTCTCCCACTTTTTGGATTATTAAAAAGTGCATAATGAAAGTGGAAAATAAAAAAACAATAGTATATGAATAATATAATTTTCATTAAGTAACTAAATGATGTTAAAATAAATAAGTTACAACCAAAGTATTCTAACAAAAACATCCCTAGAAGAGACTGAATTTCCAAAATCAATGCTTATTATCAGAATAGGTAGAAGGAATCAAATGTTCTTTTCCATTCCCTTTCTCAGAATCAGATAGTTCACCATTAAATCTTGAAGGAGCATGAGGTATGGTTGTAAGAATACCAATGATATAATGAGCCTCTATGGTGATAATTGGCCTATGGTTTTAAAAATCTTCCCTGAGAGATAAATAAAAATCCTAGAAGTGGTCTAGTAAAGGTGCTTTGGGATCTCTGGTAAATCTCTATGTAAAGTACTCTGGTACCAAAACTAGATGTGTCAAATGGGTAGTAATATGTATAGCATCGTATGCCTCAAAAACTATCCCAAAAACATGAAAAATGGTTCTGTCAAATTTATGAATTTCATGATGATTTTTTCATCTCTGTCAATTTCACTGAAGAAATCATTCTTCTTTTCTAAAAAAAGCTTCAGCACTGGAGTCATGAACATTAATTGACTGAATTTCTCTTTAAAGGCTTTAGTAATTGGGGTCATTCTAAAATTTCTATATTGGAACATAAATTGAGATAACATATCATTTTAGTATTAATTCTTAAATGAAAAAATTTATAGCTTGGGATACGGTCTCTCTATCATCCTTCATATCTTCTATGTATATTCTAATCATCATATGTGAATGATCATTATTATGCTCAGAATTATTCAAATTACCTTATGTTAAGGAAGCAACATCACTTTATGCACTACATGAAGTTGTTTGAGCATATTTTATGATAACTATTGAGATTAAATCAACAAAAAAACAAAAGTTAGAGCACTTGATAAAGAATCCAGTTATGTAATATTTCTTACCTTCTTAAGAAAATCACCATTATTTGTTTTAAAATCTACATATATCTCTTCATATATTGAGTTTAAATAATCAGACTCATTATCATACCTTCAATTTGCAACTTATATTTATCTGATTTAGAACATCATGTTTGGTTGAATATGTTGAATCAGAAGGATTAAAAAATTTCTTGCATCCTCATAACTTATCTTTGTAAACAAAACAAGTTTATTCTTCAACATCTCATAAAACACATATAAAATATTTTCACTAAAAGTATCTAATTGAACCTTGGTGAAAATATAAACAAGAAATCTTAGATTAACTCATGAATGGATAGGAGTAATAGGCTCACTCCTCCAACACTTAATAGAAAAACTCTATAACTGCTATGCAACATTAATTTGGGAAACAATGGATCCCTCAGAATCTCCTGCCTTTTGGAAATTAGAACTCACTTCCTCAGAATATGAGTAGTCCAGTCCTAGTTTCATATACCCAAGGAATATTCTCCACTATTCCATAACTCTATCCTTCAACATAGAAAAATATTTTTTTATAGGACTCAACAACTGTACCAATGGTAGGTACCACACTCATATATAAATCAGATGTTTGAACAAAAAATGTCTTTTAAACAGTAGTAGACTTGAATTCCATATTATCTCATTTAGTAACTGTTCATAAACATTATTATCATCAAAAATTTGATCTAAAACTGTCTTATTATTAGTAATAGGTACACTATCTCCATCAAAACCTTCAATATCTTGCTGACTTTCAAGTCGCGGGGATTTCTCACCCTCAATGGGTGCTTATTTTTTATCTCTTACTAATCTATCCATATCCTTTAATATACATGGACATTACTCATATTTAGAACCATATATATGTAGAGAAGAAACATGTTCTTGAAGAATTTCATCATCCTCAACTCTAATATGATCATCATTTCCATCAGAATATCCATCATTATCACTTCCATAAAAATTTTCATTTCAATTATCATCATCATCTCCATTAACATTTTCATTATCCCTATCATCTCCTCCTTGTTCTTCTTCTTCTTCATCATCTTCTTCTTCAGCATCATCACCATTCTCATTATCATACTCATCAGAAGATTTTTATGAAATCTAGAACTATTCTTCCAAATATATTTCTATTTCTTCCGCCTCCATACCTTATTTTAGGATCTTCCCTATAATACGAAGTCTTCATGGTGGACTTAGAGCACCATATATAATAGTAGGAGAGCTCTGACGTATATCAGGGTCACTTCCTTAATCCATAGATAATTCCTTCTCCTCTTCATCTCTAGAGGTAGTAGCCAATTCTCTCTCAATACTATCAGAATATTCAGTGAATTTATTTATCTCCATGATGGGGTCCACATGATCATTCTTTCTTAGAGGACTGTCTATTGGATTGAATTCATCATTCCACTTTTGACTATATTCCACTCATTTCTTTTTCAATGGATTCCGTCTTATTTTTCTTTCTACAAATAACTACGGTAAGCCGAAACTACCAAAATCTATAACATATTCTTTACCATCATTAAAAAAAACTTATCTTCTGTCATATTCGAGAGACATTTTAGGAAGATTAGGGAGTGAGACCTTGAATATTTCTTGTTTATTTTCATCTAGTGAATCATTAAGTATCTAAAATAGTTTATTTTCGGTTCAATTTTCACTAGACACAATAGGTCAACATATTGACATCAAAAATTAGAAAATTCTCCATTTCTTGGCAACAACATGTGCTGTATAAATTTGAAAATTAATCTACACATATCATCATGTTTAGAAGTATGGGTATTTTAACAATTCCATATCTTGTAAACTTTTCTAGGTAATATTCATAAACAAAGATATCATTATCATAAGGATTAGTTCCTTGATTGTATTTTTCAACTCCTTCATGAAGAATATTTAGACATTCATCACACAAACATTAATTGAAGACAACCTTATGGCCATTAATCTTAGTTCTATGATGATATTCATTTTCTTTGAAACATAACTCTGCAATGTGATAACAATCATGCCCCAACATAGGACAAAAAATATCTCTTATTACTAGAGAGCCATTACACCCACCATTGGTCCTGTTACACTTTGAGTGATAATGATCTCCTAGAAAGAAGCTAGCTAAACTGAAATTCATTTTTCAGAATGACTACACACTTACAATTCTCAAGGTTCACTGGTTCAAAAACAATTGAGCGGGTTGATTCACACTTATGTATCATAGAATTTTGTAACACGTTCAATGATGGCCCAGAATCACTTTTCACTCTAACCATGATAAACATCATAAAGGATTTGGGTGAACTCAACGAAGGATGGTGATCGAAAAAATGGGTCGCAACAAGTTTTTATAGAACGGATCAATTGAGGTGTGTGTAAATTAGAAGGGGTATAATTTTTTATAATTTAATAATTTTAAAATTTTAAAAATGTCAATTAGAATAAAGTTGAATTAAATAAGAAAATTAAACAAATCATAACTAAATCAGAAATGGAAGCTTAAATATATATGATGGAAAATTTAAAATGTTTGTATGTTTTCAATGGTGATAAAAAATTGTGTGAAGTTCCAATGGTGAAACATTTCACAACAGTTAGAAAATCATAGTGGTGAGAAATCACAATGGTGAGAAATTATAATATTGAGAAATCCCAGTAGTGGGAAATCAAAATGGCAATAAATCCAAATAGTTTGAAATAAAAAAATGTTCAACTATAATTAATCATACCTAAATCATATTTGATTTAATTTATTCTCTCAAAACAAATTACTCATTGAAAACATCAATAAGATGGTTTTCTATACCAATGTATTCATGTGTGATATCACCCTATTGAAAATTATCTCTCTAAAGTGATGTCTTACAAAAATATTTTTTGATTTAGAATGTGACACCAGATTCATAGATATATATATAGAACTTTTGTTGTCAAAAAATTTAGGGACATGTGAGAATTGATAAACATAGTCTAGTAATGTGTGTTTCATCCACAAAATCCTTTAACAATAGCTACCTAAAACTATTTATTCAGCTTCATTAAAATATAGTGAAACATTATTGTATTTTCTAATACAGACAATAAATAAGATACTTTCCTAAAATGTGACACAATCTAGAGGTTTTTTCTTTATATAAAATATGACCATCAAAACGAGCCTCATAAAAACTATCTAAGTCATATTTTATTCATCTTGGATAAAAAAAATCCAGAATTTTTGGAATATTTAATGTATTTAAAAAATATCTTTATAGAAACCATGTGTGACTATTTTGGGTTTTATTATAAGTGATTAGGAAAACACACGCTAATCATAATATTATTTCGGCTAGTAGTAAGTTATATAAGACTTTCAATCATACCTTTGTAACTATTTTGATCAACTAGATTGATAGATTCATCCAGATCCAAATTACAAGTAGTATTCATCGTAGTATCACTACAAATAGTGATATCCAAATAAAACATTTTAAATGTTCCTTAGTATATTTACATCAATTTAAAATAACTCATTCTTTATTTTGAAACATATTAAATCCAGGAAAGAAATTTATTTCACCCATTAAACACATTTCAAATTATTATGCCTCATTTTAGATAAATTAGTACATAAATAATTATTTTCTGATCCAAATATAATATCAACTGCATAAATTTTATCAACCAAAATATATTTTGATATTAATTTTATAAAAAGAGTAGGATCATATATAACTGAGTGAAAATTAACTTTTTATTTATTAAACACTTTTGAGTGTAACGTGAGATACGTGAGTTCAACCACAAAAGGAGATAACATAGTTATTAATGTGCAATTTAAGCCTACCATAATTAAGCACCCTGAATAATTTCAAAGAGAAGGTGTTTACCTGGGTGTCTGGTTCATCCATTATAAGATATTCAAACTAAAAGTATAGCTTGTCCCATGATTGGATGTATTCCTCCATATTGATCTTCCGATAATTGAATCCCCCGATAAGAATCATATCTTACTTTTTGATCTAGGTATATTTCTCCTCATTTAGATTGACCCATAAAGATATTACCATCATTTTGGCGGCTTCATCTTCAGTAACAATTAAGGGAAAAACATGTTTGGCCACTTAATCTTCTAATCTCATAGTCAATTACAAGGATTTCACGATTTCATCATATAACATACAATGTTTGTCAATATACATGGATTTCCTCCCTGACCGGGACTCCATTGGTGGAGGTAATGAGGATTAATCCTTCTTCTCTTTATGTATGACCATTCGCCCATCAATAGAAGCCCTAACCTGATTTCTTTCAACATCCTAATTCATCTCATCAATATTGTTATGGAGGTTATCCTAATGAACATCAGTGGTGAATCACCCTCTTATGAGCCCGGAAGAGTATCCAATCCATCAACATGTGCAACATGGACCTCATTTACCTCACCTTCCTCTGATTCATGTCTTAGAAAATCAACCTCAAGGAACTCCATGTGGTTTCTTACTAAATTATTTGGACTAGTTCTTCTCTGAACTCACCACACCTATTGCCTTTACCCATCATGTGCAATCTTTCCTTTCACCTACTTCCTACATCAACCTAGAAGCTTAATCTGTATTTCTCACTCTTATTGAAACACATATTATATGTGCTTTAACATCCCTAGTAGGAGAATAAAAATCCCTCTCATAAGTTGCACCTGTAGATCTTACAATCGCTACAGTATTTTTAGTTGAATCATTTTCCAACCAAACATAATTGGAATCATTAGAAACACCAACGGCCTATGAATTAGGATGTAGGGTATGATATTGGTCTATATTAACCTAGATTGCATCACTATAATTCAGGATAATAGAATTCCATGTGGTTCTATAAGAACTGTAGCATCCCACTTCATAAAATGACCATTGCATTTTATATCCAAACTGCTATTTATGTCACCATGTATCTCAATAGAAGACTGAACTAATTGTTTTTATCGTTAGCTTGAAAAATTCTCCAACATCCCATGCATGTAATCCTCATGTTTATGCCCCATCAGATTTCACTAAGTATAAAAGTCATACCATGAATCAAATATCACTATTTTTTTGTACCTGAACTCATCTTCGTCACCCACTATGAAATAATCAACGGGAGGCCTATAAATTTTTATCTCCAAATAGACCCATGGAAATAGGGGAGGTAAAAACTACCCCGATTATCAAAACATAAATATTGCCCTTTCAGATTTCCTAAAATACATAGAATAGCTTGGTTTTGGAATGGAATTGGAAGTTGGGGAACATTAAATAGATCGTGATGTATGGAGAGTCAAATATCATGTGGAAATCATATTAACATCTGAAAAGGATAAATAAGTATCTATTGATGACGTGTGGTGTGGTGAACCTAGCTAGAATCGAGTCATCTTCCTAAGAGAACCTGACCATTATATGCTTGGAGTCAAGGAGACTGACAATCACTCACTCATACAAACCCCAGGAACCAAAAAAAATAGTTGAATGATGGATGATGATTCTTGAATATGGTATTCAATGTATGAATCAATAAAGAGAAGGCTTTAGTGAATTCTATGGTAAAAATATAAAGTTGTGGATAGTTCTCAAACCAAATCATGTACTTCTCTGAGGGTTGTTCAACAAATGCATCCTCAACTATATATCCATTAATGAAGGAACTCTTGAAATACATTTGATATTTTTTGAAAAATAGATTATCTGTATATGAAAGAAGTACTCTAATGGATTCAAGTATGGATAATGGAGCAAAGGAATATTCATAGTTTATTCCTTCTTTATGACTATACCCTTGTGCAACATGTGTAGCCTTATTTCTTACCATAATTCCAGATTCATCTACCTTGTTTTTAAACACATGGGTAGGTTCTATATTATAGGTCTATATCATTCTATCTTCATGTTCCCATAATTTATTTCTTTCAAATTGATTAAGTTGTTCTTTTATATCTATTACACAGATTTCATCATTAATTGAATCATTGATATTCTTGTGTTCAATTTTTGACAAGAATGCTTGATGTTTAACTTGATTACATAGAGAAGCTATAGTATTTGTACATTTATCTTAGTCTCCACATACATAATCTAAATGATTTTACATAAGGGTCTTAATAGCGTAAAAAAGGAGGTGATGGTCATTTCATGCTTCTCTATAGTTTCAGGTTAATATTCAGTAATTTCATCAAAATTGGATGGTTTTTCTTCCTTCTTTCCAATAGAATAAGATCATTTTGGAATTTATGTTCACAATAAATAAATCATCCTTATTATATTATAATGAGTCATCAAGATCATGAGAATCAATTTCATCAAATATGATATAAAATTATACTTCCATTTTCTTGGTTCTTTTGCAAAAAAACACTATAAGAATTACGATAAGTCAAATTTATAAGAAAAATTCCCTCCTCACTTTTGGAAGAAATATTGTAATTATTATAATTAGTGTTAAGAATAACATAATTTCAACCAAAAAGTGTAAATTTATTAACCTTAGGATTCCTAATATTCCAAAGATCATAAAGGGTTTTTGTCAAAATATTTCAAATTAAAACTCTATATATTATATAGATGTTTACGTTCACAACCTCTGACCAAAACTAAAATGTTAAGTCATATTCATTAATCATAGTTCATGCAATGTATTTATGTGTTTTATTTATTATATTTATAACTCCATTTATTTAGGGTTCTAAGAGTAGATAATTGTTGACAATATCCATTTTGTGAGAAAAAGGATTCAAAGTCTTGATATTCAAACTCATTACCATAATCATTTCCTAAGATTGTAATTCTATGTCCACTTACGTTTTCCAATGATTTACAATACCTATTAAAATAAGAAAAATATTTAGTGTTGTGATCTAAAAATAATACTCAGGTATACCTGGAAATTATTTTACAAGTACATAAGAATTGCGATTCCCATTTAAAAAATAAACTCTGGAAGGTGAAAATAAATCCATATAAACAAACTAAAGAGGTTGAAAAGTTGAAAATCCATTCATTGATTTAAATGAAATCTTATGTTACTTCTCTTTTCGACATCGGTTGCATAATTTATCATTTTGGAACATAGGTTTTGGTCAACCATTGAATAAACCTTTCCTCGAATGCTTCCAAAGGGAGATAATATTATAGTGGACTTGTTTCCTAATCCAATTCAAATATTATTTTTGAATCAAAATATTTCAGGAAACATTTTCATATATCAATGAATTAATTTTGACAACAGAAAAATTATTATTCCTTAAGACAGTAAATGCTAAATCATTTTTTAAATTAAAAACATGACATGAATTGTTCTCAAACATCACATGAAAAAAATCATCACATAACTCTAAGATGATATGAAATTTATACCTCAAATCATCAATAAAAAAAACTTTTTAAATTAAAATATAATTGATGTTACCGATTCGACCAAGACCAATAAGCTAACCTTAGCATTGTCACCAAAGGTGAAATGACCACCATCAGCCATAACGATATTCATGAAGAAAAATTCATATCCTATAATATTCATGGAATAGACACTATTTGTGTACCATATACATCTACATGATCTCTTTTGTAATATTTCTTACAAAACAAGTTTATACCAAGAACTACTTCGGTAAAGATATTATATTGGGTCCAAATAGGTTAGAAATTAAAGATTTTGGAACCCATGTTTTCTTTATGGATTTTAGATAAGACTATTGAATGATTTTTTAAATTAAACATTTTTATATCCTCAATAATAATAACTAGAAGTAGGGCATTGATATTTTTATTTTGTTACAAATATTCTCTTAGTTATTCTTATCTATCAAGGTTGGAATCCTAGATCTATAGTATAATTGGAAAATTTTATTGACTTAAAATCTATGTATGTTTTTCTCTTCCATTGGTAAAATTTTCTAAATCCATATTCAGTTGATCATTTGAAAATTTATGTTCAATATTATCCATTAAAAACGTAGAATTTTCTTCTTTCTCTACAACAAGATCAGTTTTAATAATGGTAAATAGAATATATTGTTTCTTTATAATATTATATTTATCATTAAGTTCATGAAATGTGTCCTTAAGAATTATAAGGTATTAAAACATTTCTTCTTAAGACATATCTTGTTCATTATGTTCTCTTTTATAGTTATAATAATCAATCACATATAAATTAGTAGATACAACTGGTATCTTATATAATATTTTCATGAAGGACATGATGGTTCGTTCAGAATTCTATTCACTAGGTGATTCAAAGTTACTTGAGTTTTCCTCATATGTAGTTCATATTTATTTAATGGATTTCTAGAATTTTTTTCCTTTTCCACATATTTCTTTTTTTATTTAAATTTTGAATTTTCTTCCTTAACATTTCCTTTTCACTTGCATTCATTACAGGTTACCTAATTATTATTGTCCTCATTTTTCCAATATTTCTTACAATTTTATATACTATCATACAATCCTTTCTAACTATGATTTATGAAAAAATGTATTCTTCATATATAAATTCTTAAATATTCTAGCTAGGTTCATCTCTACATCACAATTTGATAGTGATTTATCATCACTGGAACTTTCAACTTGTATTTTTCCTTTTCTTTCTCATCTTATATGAATGTTGTATACTTGAATGCTACAATTTTTTTATCTTCTTATCTTTATTTCCTATTGACATTAAGTTCTTCCACATAAATTATTAATTTCACAAGTATTTTATAAACTATATGTTCTATAATATCATAGGATTCCCTAAATGACAATGATGTCCCTCACCATCACTCTATAAGGAATATTAGTAGTATATTAATCCAATCCTTATTTGATAGTTGATGTATTAGCGAACTTATAATGTTCACTTTTTCATTAAACCCAAGAAACATGTAAGAGATTAATACATCTTGTTCCATCCAAAAATAATAATATTTAATTGTATTGGTGTTGAATCTAATTTTTTTATCATTTTTAATTAAATCTTGTTAAACAACGAAAATATCCCATATTTCAATATCAGTTTTAATAGAATATATCCTATTAAATTATTCATCTCTTAAGTTGAATTAAAGGGAATTCATTGCTTTACAAGTATTGTTAAAAGAATCGTGGTATAATCATCCCAATTTTCACTAAGATTCTTAGATAACTCATATATATCCTCAATTATAGACAAAATTTAAAAACCATACCGTCTATTTTAATTTTCATTTATTTCTATGGAAAATAATTATTTCCATTGAATAAAAGGAGGTCTATTGGTAGTAGAAAATTATTTTCTGTTATATATTTAAAGGGTTAAATTTAGAAATAACAGAAATTTAAAACCATTAAAGAAAATAAAAAACATAGTTGAAAATATTTTGAAATCCACTTAAACAAAATGTTGGTCGGAGGGAGTATCATAAGAGAGGGGTGAATTGAGTACACAATAATTTTTTAAATAAAATCTTTAAATTTATTTAGAACATCAAAGTTAAAAAAAACAACATATCGATATAAGTCTTGATCTTTAAAAATAATTCACAAGGACTGAATATGTCTCAATTAAAATAGTATACAATATTACTATAACCATTCAAATAAATTTACTCAAACAAAAGATTATGTAAACACTAATTTATATTATCTATCAAAGTTGTTGTTTTTTATAGTTTCAAACACATTTAGTTTTAAATAAAACAAATGAAACACACAGTATAAATTAATAGAAGAGACTATTCTCAAGCCGAGACTTGGTCCTATCCACTTGGAAATCACCAAGTTCCAATAATATTATATAAAAATTATCTAGGACCCAATACCTTTATTGAGTGTATAATAGAAAACTTATCCAGGCCTCACATGAACTCTATCACAATACCAATGTGAGTAAAACAACAGATATTTCACAACCACACCTCTACAACAAAATCTAGGTAAATAGGTAAAGATATTATTGATATGATATCTAGTATCTTCGTATTTGAGTATAGAAGATATTGTATTTGTGTTTGGAAATATATTATACACACAATACTCATAATGTAAATGAAATATAAAAACAGAGCAAGTAAATATGTAAGAGTTTTTTTCTATATCTATTAAGATATAAAGTGAATGGCTCCTTTAATGTGGTTTGAAATAAATCTTGAGTCATATTTTAGAAATTTTCCATAGAATATAGTTTTATAATCTATTTTTTCACTAAGGTTCATTATATCAAAGACATCTGAGGGAATTCTGCATCATGTATGCTCTCAAAATGGAATAATTTAGTTTATTATATGTGTTCTTATCCCACTTATTATGTGCATGAAGATATATCAGTTTAGGAATGTATTTTTCTATCTATATTCAACAACCATCTACACGAGGGAGTCTGCTTCGAATTTTTACAGCAACGATAGTAGAAATAGTAATCTAGATCCTCTTCTTTGCATACTGCATGTCTAACACAATCATTAATTCAACTCTATATAAAATCTAAGAAACAATTAATAAAAAACAATTTTGACATTAAATTCCACAATATATCTACTAGAAATATTAAATTCAAAATAAATGTAAGGTAATATTGGTTAGTCTTTAGAATGGTGAGATAGTATCTAGTAGTGTCTAGATATAGTGGCGATTTGATATGGTGATGACTTGATTTGGAGGTAACTTGATTTGGAGGTGACTTGATATAGTGGTGACTTGATCTAGAGGTGGTTGGGACTGGTAATGAGTTAGACAGGAGGTGGATCAACATGGAGTAAGGTCAAAAAACACATTACAGAATTTCCATTCTTTAGAAGGTCTGCCTCAATAGCGACTCAGGTCTGATGATAGGTCATCTAGATAATAAGACAATTTTTCATTCTAGAGGTGAATACATTATGATGGTTTGTCTTTTAAACACTTTATAAAAAAATTTCTCCAATAGTGATCTTTCTCTAGAAGGTAGTCATTGTATACATTACCAAATTTATGTTCTAGAGGATATTCATAGACGATGGTTGGTTTTTCCAATAATTTTTCATTTTTCCACAATGAAATTGAGTTTTACTAAATGGAAATACATTTTATGGTGTTTAATCTTACTAAGTAATATTTTTCCAATATGTTGTGTATTTTAAAATTCTAGAAGAAAACATAAAACTCATTAATATCGAAAAAATTCCTGATATTTTGATCATTAAATAAAGGGACCCAACAAACTCAATAGGGGTGATATCATAAGGGTTCTATGAAATGATGTTCCAACATAGTAATTTGTCTTATCTCTAGATGTTATGGGTTTATGATTTTTCATTTTGATCATGATAGATATAACATGGCACATGACTATTGATTCTTATGATTTTTTCCTTTATTAATGACTTCTGTTATGTTTTCCTGTTTTATAATCCAGTAATTGATGGGTATGAATATTAATATGTCATTCTCATGAACATGGATTATTTCATCATGCCCTTATTATTTTTGTGTTCTCTATATTAACATTCATTTGGAAATGCTTATGTTTTCCCTTACTGATAATTTTATTTCAGCACTGTTAGATGTCATTTTCCTTAGGGTATAAATAAATAGGTTGAATGAATTATATCTACACTAGATTTCATATGTATGATAATGATATATTAAGGTTAAGAATAAAATCTTGGTTATGTGGGAGAAATTATTCTTTAATTTCAAGTGAATTGTTTTTTTATGGGTTTGTCCTAATTCTATAATTCTCTAAACCAAAAATGTCATCTATTATGTAAGTAGTCTCATTTTTTTGTTCAAGTTGTAAGGATTGGGTGAAACAAATTTGGTAACCAATATCAACATCAAAACAAGAAATTTAATGTTTAATATTTTATCACTGAATCTAGGAGTGTAGGTTCTAGGATGTTATAATCTTACATCATGATAATGTAATAAAAGTTATAATAATTTTAAAATCAATATTTTTCACTATTACCCCAATAAATAAACTATTTCATAAAAAATATTATGATAATTTTAAAATTATGTTATACACATAAAATTTCATTTCAAAAATTTCATTTTATAAAATTAAAAAATTTAACTTTTCAATAATTAATAATCAAAAATAAAAAAATCTTTTCTATAGGAAAATGAACCTTTTAAACATTATATGTTTTTAATATTTTTTCATATATATATTTATAATTAATTTAATCTCAACACATTATTTAAAAATTCTAAATATTATAGTTTATCATAATCATTTTTCATAAGTGGTAAAAATAATTTATTACTAAGTAAAGACTTTACAAACAAAAAACATTATTTCCTAAAAAATATCTATTTTTACCTTAAAATGAAATTTTTATTATTTCTAACCATTTAATAATAAAAATATCAATGATTATTTATGTTTTATACATGTATAAAAACATTTTATAAATTTTATTAATACTCTAAATATGAGAAATTACCTTTTAATTGAAACATATAAAATAAAAAACTCTTTTAAATAAAATATTTCTATTTTATCATGAATTAGTATACTATTATTAATTACCATTACTAAACCATTTTATTGAATCCCTTATTTGATTTTATAAATTATTAATTAAATTTAATTAGAAAATTTTATTTATATAATTCATCAAAAAATTTAAATTTAAAATAATATGTAATTCGACGAAACAGTTCAAAACAACCACTTTAGAATATATTTTATTTACATAATTACATTTTCTTAATAATATATTTTAACTAACAGGTAATTTCTTTCATTTTTTATAGTACTAACTCATTATTCAGATGAATTTTGTGTTGAATGATTCATAAACTATTGAACACGTAGAATTTATTTTTAAAGAAAATATATTCTCAAAATCTGCAGCGTTATAGTTATATAAGTATGTAGAGTTATTTAGGTTGCATGTCTTATGGTATTATGGTTATTTAATTTAGATTCTCTTTTTTAATGAGGTTTATTTTAATTATTTTCATTAAAGAGGTTAAATAAGTTATATTTTTATTTGTTTGGAATTAATTGTTTAGGATGGTCTTGATCTGGTAAACCATGTTATAAATCCATCATGTTGGGTTAACACATTTAATGAAATATATTAATTTATTGTTCATGTTTTTCATGTTTTTATTAATTCTAACCAGAGAGAAACATGACATGTTAATACAAATTTCTAGTCATATATATTGGTATCAATGTGAGAGGTTCGGTCAATCCCTAATATATGTTAACAAAAATAATTCACTCAACACAACATGTTTTATATTATGTACCCCAAAACAAAATAATATGTGTTGATTAATAAATAGATAAACTGGGATCATAATTACTTGGTTTTAACAAGTTAATTGTCTACTTGATAGGATTCATATCACGAGTGACTTGTAAATTTCATCCAAAATCACAATATCATTATCTTGTTATCAAAAAATATATTTTGGGAATGGGTATGGATCTGATTTATATAAAATGTTTCAAATATTTAGTCATAGTGTCTCTCACATACAATATATATTATTAATTTTCAAAAAAAAAGGAATATTAGGTAATGTTTAATTATAAAATGAACTGGATGAACTACATCATTGCACAAAATGTACTCATGAAAAACCATTAACAAGTGGATTTATCATCCACTAAAAATAATTACCATCATTTAAAAAAATCTCTATATATATATATTTCAGATATATCACTTAATTTCAAATAGAATCTATAATTAGTTATAGAAATAAAAAAAATTTAGGGTGTTAAAAATACCATATCATGTTATTTGTTCAAATATTAAATTGAATTAATTCATTATATCATAAAACTCTACTTATAGTTTAGCTTCCATGTCACAACATTTAAAAAATATCTAAATATAACAATGATTTGTTTCATAATAAAATGGATTGTTCTTCATCCTTATATAAAAAATGATCCATAAAAACACCAAGTTGATATTATCATGTAGATTAGAGAAATTATCATTTAACCTCAACCTACTCACTAAGATATTGTTGAAGAATCTATGATTTTATTTTAAAATTTTAAATTCATGTAACTATTAAAATTATTATTCATACCTCATTTAGAATATTAATGGTTTCATGTAAATCGGGACTTGTTTATGAAGTTGATGATGTTATTATAATCTTATATTAGATATATAGTACATAATATTTAAATCATTAATTCCCCCAAAAGTTATATGTCTCTTAAATATAGTCTTATAACCATGATATTACATATGACATGTTGGGAAATTCATGTCAAATGGTAACTTTACTATTTTTCAATATTTAAAATAAAAATTTTAGAAAAATATCCTTATTAAATTCCAAGGATATATATAAATTTAACTATATGATTTTTTCATATTTCCATTAATACTATAAATCCTTAATAATCCTCAATGAAATCATTAATCATGTTTATAATATTACAATATTAAATAATCTTCATAACACAAACTCATATTCGATAGAATCATGCCCATAGTTTTAACCAATTATAAGAGTTATATGAATAACATATTTCTTGATAATGTAATGTTTCTAAAACTACTATATCTATTAGTTTAAATAGAATTATGATTTCAACCATTTCCCATTAACTATTTGTCTGACTAAATACAGATACACTTTGGGGGTTAGTAAAATTATGTGCATTTAAAATGAATCTATATAAGAGTATTTTTATATTATTATAAAACAAATCATTACATTATTGTAGTGAATATGAATTAAATACTATATATATAATAGGTACAATTTATTTTAATTCATTCACCCACACTGGGCTATGTACAAGGATTATACAGTAAAAAAGGTGTCAGTATACCAAAATCCACACAACCTACTGCTAGTTTATAACATTTTATATGTTATCTATAAAATAATTTTGTTTTACAACCCACACAATGAAAATTAATTCAATACTATCATCACTTAGAATAAATTATCTACACATCTAGAAAAACCATAAATCCTTAAAGAAATAATATTGATAATTACACTTTGATTTGTATAGAACTCTACTCAGTTTTCATCCACATAAATAAAATATATTCAATTCTATAGGGGCAAACCACAAAGATTACTTTCATATTTCTAGTGTTTTTTATAATTAATATTTTTTATACCAATGAGATATTTCTAATCTATATATTCCTCTAAAAAGAAAACAATTATCATATCCAAAGAGAATTTGACGACATATGTATTTTTTGTGGAAATTATTAGGGGAAATTTGATATTTTTCACCTTTTTTAGGATTAATGGTTTTTTGAAATATGTTTTTGGTTAATTAATGGTTTTTTATTTAATTACATATTCCTTTTTAAAGAGTAAATGGTTTGAGAGAAGTTAAGAACAACTATTCATTTTTCACATTGAAATTGGGTGACTTATGGAAGTATCCTAAGGGGTGGTTCACGGTTAGGGAGGCGAGTTTGAAAACCCATGTGGCCTTATCTAAATATTTATGTGAAACCCCATATTGGCCAACTAAATTGTTTACACATGGTTTTAAAAACTATTCGCACAAACTATTCGGTTTCCCATGAGATATATAATTCCTCACATGATTAGCACATGGTTTTCCAAACCCTGTTCCCAAACCATGGGTTCTTGATTTTAATTACCCATAAATCTTATTTAATGGACATGAATACTCTTAATTAATTGATTATTTTTTCTATTTAAATATTTATTTAACCAATACACTCCATATACCTTCCTTGGAAAATTATTCTCCTTCCATGATCAATTTCGATTCATTCAAGTGTGTTGAGGACTAGAAGTTATGATTTTTAAGGGAAAACAACCATTTTGGGATTCATCTAGATACACCACATTTCCCATGAATGAAAACATATATCCAAAATATTAATTCTCAATATATAGACTCTAATATCATTTAATGATGATTTATTGGATGTATATTCATTCTATTATTGAATTATGGACATATCCTTAGTTCTTCATCGATATTATCCCCATCTTTCTCTTATTATGGTCAATAAAAATGACATTCATAATGGATTATATAATTTGTATTTTTTGAAATTTATAATCCTTTTATGTATAATTTCTCCTTGAATCATCTTCCTTTCAATCATCTTCATCAATGTTTGATTATTATAATGATCCCAATTTTATAACAAGATAACAATTCCATTGGGTATTAAAGGAATTGAATATGAACAAAGGTAATCTGGATATATAAGTCTATAGGATGCCTTTTGATGATCAATTAATGCCTTTAAATTGTGCTTCACTACATTTTTGTCCCATGGTAATATCTTGATGGATAGTTTTCTAATTTGAGTAATATTAAACCTTCTACCTTTGGAATTATTTGGGATTTCGGTCATCTTAGAATCTAGAGTGTGAATTGAATGGATCACACTCCATTGCATGATATTGTAGAATAGTTACATCAATTGGTTTTTTTATTTTAAAGGTTCCAATTTAATATTAATAAATTTTCCTGACTCTTGTTGTTGTATAAGAGGGATTTTTCACAGAATTACACTAGAAGTTTTTTTTGTCTATTTCATGGGAGTTTGGTTACAGTTCAAGCGAGGGTAAATACCCACTAAGTCATTGAGAATGTATGATATTCACTGTTTTATGTTAGTTTCATTATAATTAGTTAATTAATTATAGTCATTTATTTATATTATTTGGAATGTTTTGGAATGAGTTAATCCTCTTAGAAATCAATGAAGGAATAATGGTCTTGGAAAACACTGAAAAATTAGTTAGGATTTACCTAGATAGGATTTGACATGGAGTCACAAGGTCCCATGTACTTGAACCTATGGAAATTTGGATAGTTAATTAGAATAAGATATGATTTTTAGACTATAATTTAATGTAAATTAAATTATAAATGTTTTATGAATAATAAATAATTCATAATAAATTAATTATCCTTATATTATAATTAACTTTTAGAGACCCGGTTGTCACCTCGTATGACTTTAGAGTATTTTTACATATTTTTCAAGAGCTAGGTGCCGAGATAGTGTGCAGTTTTGAGGCCCGGTGTTCCTAGAAAAAATATTATAAAAATATTCATAATTTTTATTCTATTCATGCAATGAAAATGGTATATCTCTTAAAAAGATGGTTAGATCTGAAATCAGAGACCATCGTTAGGTCTAGAATGCACTGTTTACTTTTGGAGTGACATAAAACATATAGGCACAGGTCTTTTAGACACCTCGCTCGTTAACGGTGTGTTTAATGGATAGATTACTTTATTAATTCATTAATTTAATAGCTCAAACCCAAATACCTCATAATTGGTAACTCATATCAGATATTTTGAGGCTATGGATGAGTATGTAAGGTTTCCTTTACCCAAGGAGTGGTATAAATTTTGGTGTTTCATGCCTTCTGTAGGAAAATTATCGGAGGTAAAACCCGTAAATAAAATAATTAAATAAAAGTGTTTTATTTTAAATGATACATAGAATAATTTATAAATGATGACTTGCATTCTAAATTTGAGACAACCTTTAAGTTCATAGCATGGTGTTTACCCTTGGGGAAACCTCAATTTATATGGTGATGGAGAATCAGATGTTGTTGCTGCTAATAGTTCCCTATAAATTACAGTTTTGAGAAATGATCCACTATTAACTCATTTCTCTCTCAGATGGTGGAGGTCTGACCGGACATGATTTAAGGTCTGAACTTCATTAGATCAGGATGAAAATGTAAGGTCATATATATCAGAGTGTAGCGGACATAATAATGGATCTATATTCTAGGTGGGATTTCTATTTAGGATACTCAACCCCCCCCCATTGAATCCTTTTTTGTTTTTTTCAAATTATGCTGAAATTTGATCCTTTAGAATCCTTTGTTGATGGTCAAACTAATAGTAGTAATTTTTCTTCATGATTTGGGATCTCCCTCTCTTCGTGTTCTTCAAGTTATTAATCATTATTTTATGATAAACTTTTCTCCATGCCCAAACGACCTCTAATTTTGAAGAAATACACATATCTTGGAAGCTCTTGACCCAAGGAGTCCAAATCTATGATCGGATTTGAGTTTCAGGTGCGGGAAAACTCATGACGGAGATCAGAAGATCTTAAAACTTTTATCCATACCAAAACATCAACAGATTGTGTTTCAATGGTTGGATCATTGAAGGCCTCATCCTGAGGATCCCGAATCTGGTCTCATTTTTGTTTTTGGATCACCAGAGTGAACTCAGTGGTCCGTTGATGTTTTTCTGGCATGGGTTCAAGTGAGGGAGGATCCGGCATGGCAGCATAGCATGGAAGTCTGGCGTCAGGGCACAAAAAAGTCCCGCATGATAAGGGTAGTGCACTGTTGTAGTGAGCTCGATGGATTTGTGGTCGGGGAGTCGGTGGCGGGCTGGCTGAGCGAGTCGGATCGGCTGATCAGGGCTGGTCCAGTTGGTTCGGGCCAGGGATTTTATTAAAAACCTTATATCTCTCAAACAAATAGCCTATATAAAATTATATCTGTGGTCACACTATCCTCACTTCGAGTTGCAAATTTTGAGGACACTTTGAGAAGTTTTTTTATCCTGAATTTTATTGGTGTGAAACATCCGTATTTGATAATAATAATATAATTATTAATATTTAGGAAACTTACATCAGGCCATACATCTGCATATGATGTCTGAATGACACGGCATCAGATGTGATGTGACCATGGAGTTTAGGAATAATTTTCAAGACTGGATTTGGGTTCTTAAACAAAATTTTGGAGTATAGGAGCCTTGATCCCCGTTTTGGTCATTTGCAGTGAAATGTCACTTTTTCACCAGGTGTCTGTTTTGGACAAATGAATACCAAATATGACCTTTTTTTCTGAGGGGATTGCAATGGATAAATATATTTGATATGTTTTGGGATTGTGGTGTGGTCCCCATAGGTAACTATTTATTCATAGTGTTGTGGAATGCATCTTCTTCATCAGGAGTTCGGTTTGGGAGAATGAATAGTTGATCCTCGGAATTTTTCTACAATTATCGTAATGGTGCGATCTGTTTGGTTATCCAAGACTGTTTTGAAGAGTAATGTTATTAGAATGACGTTTTTTTCACTTCTGATTAGTAATATGAAGTTTTCACTCATCGGCCTTTTGGCTAGAGGTACCATTTACACTGGGCGTACACCGGCACGCCTTGTGAGTACTTGTTCATAGTTTAGTACCTCAGAATAGATGGGTAAAGAGTCATGTGATAATGTGGGGTCACACATCATGTGGGACCCACATGTGTTGTTTAATACAATACGAATCATCTAACTCTCGTACCTCCATAGTTTGGACACAAATATTTGCATGTGAGAAAACTATCTTGAGTGTCTTTGCATGTAGAATGTGATGGTTCCCTCTGTTGTGGATTTCAAGATAGGATGTTAGATGTTTCATATGTGATGACTATTTTGACGATGTCTAACAACAATAGTGATTAGGAATTGTCATACCAGTGCTTTTCTAGAGGTACCATATAGTAGGGATGTCCAATAGAGTTCCTTGATGACCTAGAGTGGAATCCCCCTAATATATCAAGTTGTGGGTAGCCTCTTAGACTTATTTCATAGTGGAATCCCCCTAACCGATCTTGTTTTGGGTAGCCTCTATGACTTCCATCACAGTAGAATCCCCCTCATGCATTAGGGTGTGGGTAGCCTCTAAAACTTCTATATGAGTGGATCCCCTATGACGTATTAGGGCATGGGTAGCCTTTACGACTTCTACATAGTGCAATCTCTCTGAGGTATCAGGTCTTGGGTAGCCTCTACAGCTTCTATTAGAGTGGAATCTCCCTAGCATATCTGGGAGATGGTTTCCTCTACAATTTCTATCATAGTGGAATCCCCCTAATGTATTAGGTACTGATTATCCTTTAAAAATACTTTGAGATTTGAACCCCCTTGATGAACTAGGGCGTGCGTATCCTCTACATTGGTTTTACAACACGGCTATGCGGCATAGTGATGATATGTGGTTGACGTGCCTTTGGACAATAAAGTGGGATTCTTTTCCCAATAAGATGTGCCCCTATAAAGTGACCTAAAATTGTGAGGGTAAGTCAATTCCATTCAAAGAGGATAGTATCAAGGTGTAGTGATTGAGCCCCTTTGACTATCAGTTTAGAGAAGACATGTGGGATGCTATCAATCGATGGGGATTTCTTCTGGAACTATTGGTGACTCTTTTTCCTGGTATAAGCTGGGTGATGAAGATCCCCATACAAAATTTAGTTATGGTTTCATTGACTGAACATATACATATATATATATATATATATATATATATATTCTACTTTTAGTACCCACTTCTTGGGTTTTGGTTACTCTCCTTCCAGGAAGGTGAAGACGCATGGGGTATGCCACGTACATTCTCTGTCAAACTTCTTGTGGTTGGATGGTCTACACTCACACTATAGGTATAAAAGACTTTATGAAAAGTTCATATTCTCACTATTTTTAGCTACTCATGATTTGGATGAGTTTACTTCACTCTCTTATGGGGTTGAGCTGCACTAATTTTAATGCACCTTGTTCTATCTACTTCTCCCCTCATCAGTTCATCTTTTACTGCTCCCTTAAGCCTTCGGGACATACTATTGTGTATATTTTTTACTCACCCCTCATTGGAATTTTTCCACACTTGGTGATCCCATGTATAAGACAGACAATTTTATCGTGACATCTGAGTAGATTAGGGATATGGGGTTCTCAGACCACATGTGGTGCTTGATACTTAGGATCTTGGAGTGGGGATCTCTTAGCTATTTATCTTTTCCACCTATTGTCGGGTTGCGGCACCTTTATGGTTGGGAAATAATTTTTCCATTTCCCATTTAGTTTACTTTTCTATACATGTATCGTTTAGAATTTCATGCATGTTATTGGCTTATATATAGAAGTGTTGTATCTTGTTTTATTTTCCCTCTTCACTTTTTCATTCAGTTGGTGGTGTGTGTCTGTACAAGTTCATAAGAAAAGGCATCTCTAATTTTTTGTGCCTTTGGTGCTAGTCTCTAGCCCCTAGCCTATAAGGGCAGGATTGGGGTATGTGCGACTCGAGCCCCAGCATGGGTTTGGATGTGACAAGGTGGTATCAAAGGTGGTATGTTCCATGGAACATTGTTTGGGCATTCCCTAAAAATTTATTGGTTGGGTTTTAGGGAAATAGTATCCATATGTCTCCAGAGAAGCTCCTAATCTAGGGAATCCAATGATGGTGTGATGGTTGATGTATCCATTAACTAGGACCCATATTACCCACTTTTCAACTCATCATGATGAGATATTTTTTGTAGGGATCATTTGTACATGCATCATATAGGATTGAGTATTTGACTATCCTTCATGTGTCACCTCCCTAGCATTGTTGATATATATATATATATATGTGTGTGTGTGTGTGTGTGTGTGTGTGTGTGTGTGTGTGTTTGTTTTTGTTCTCATTTGATTGTGTTACTCATTGATCAGATTCAGGATGCCCCTATGATAACATCTATCCAAGATATTAGCTCATATTCATGACGGATACCCTGTGAGGGATAAGGCCTCAGTTCAAGACCCATCATGAAAGCCCCTTTCTACAGGTGGGTAGGTAGCAACACCTCCACAGATTGAGTAGTATATATCCCCGCCAGATTGGGTTGAGGAAATGCATAGTCTTATTAAACTTTGTGTGTCAAACGATAGAGACTTTTAATGTTCCATTGTGATCCATACCCTCTGGCAGTATAGGTTTTTCTAGAGCTGGTGGTCCTCCTCTTTAGGTAGGGGTGGACACCGACAGATTGGTTGGTGGCTTTGGCAGCTAGTATTTTTCCATGGAGCAGTTTGGCATTGGAAGAGCAGGGGTTACTAAGATTCACGATTAGTCGGTACTCTCATGGTATGACTACCAATAGTTGTTTTGTGAGGATTACTACCCCCCGTGCTTGCGCTCTGTTCAATATCAGGAGATCATGCTATTTCAGCTGGGAGAGATAATGGTGGATGAGTACGTGACTAGGTTCGCAGGTCTTACTCAATACACATTGGATATGGTCTACAATGGTAGATTCCAAGTCTAGACGTTTCAGAAGGGTATCTATATAAAATATTCATTCAAACTTAGATACCTGGTGTATCCCCACATTTTCTAAGGTGCAGGAGTTAGCCTTGGTGTCATAGATTTTCCTATTAGAGTGGCACCATTTAACTGAAACTGGTAGTGGCACAGTGGAACTGAGATGTCCACCGTGGCTAGTGGGTTTCAGTTAATGGGGCCTTAGAATTGTAGGCTTACCCATGATAAGAAATAGAAACATGTTTAGGGATAATATAGAGAATCGAGATAGCCTATGGAGGGCTAGTTCTATGCTTGTGATGGCCGAGGTCACATAGCACGAGACTACCCGACCATATGTGCTGAGATTTTCCAGCAGCTGGTATATGAACTACCACAGAAGAGACAATCTCATGATTAGGGATCTCCTTGGTGGGGACTAGATGGTTTCCAGGGAGGCAGTGTTGGAAGAGGAGTAGGAAGAACTATGGTTGGTGGATGATGCTTCGAGGTCCTTCCACGACCATTGGGTAGCCGACGTCCATCTCATGGAGCTAGCAGTTACGGTCACAGGTAGCTATATTCTTTAGATGTCTACAATCCTATAGAACATGTGATTATATGAGGTATTCTATGTGTCTTGTCTACCTTTTATAGTATAACTTGTTAGACACAGCATGATTTACATTTTCTTTCAAACTCCTTGCTCGAGGAGTTACCAGGGTGACATAGGGCATCGATGTAACCCTGTGTTGATGTTGTTCGACATAGATTTGAATGCTCAAGTAAGAGAGATCTTTCCCCCACCGAGATTCACTTTTGTGATCCAAGAAAAACTGGGAGGGAAATTTAGTACCACCCAAAGAGGTTAGTATTGAGGTGTGGCGGATTAATCCCTCAAACATGCGTGTTCATGGAAGAATTGTGTAGTGGAATGTCTGAGATTGTCATAGCTTTTCTAGTGTAGTTTTACTACATAACCTATTTTTTCTTGTGATTCCACTATTTGGTTTAGCATATTGATTATTTTGGGTATTACTCTCCTTCCAAGAGGGGAAAATAAGCTCCCATTATCCTACATGCTTTTTGTAACTAGCCTCTTGAGGTTGGATGAGTTTGCTCACCAACCATGTTCATTGGTACCTTGTGTGTTCAACGTCATATCTTGATAATGTAGTTATCATGTATAGGTAGAGGTGATGGACACCCCAAAAAATAGAGATAAATGACTCACTATCTGGTTCTAGATGTAGTATTCTAGACCCCAAGGATGTAGAGGATGTATCTCCTAGGAGAGTTCTTTGTGGTTTTCTCAGACCACTAGAGTCTCAGGTATGTCTTTTTTGAGAGAGACTTGAACCTGATTCACTGATGCTGGTTAAAATTCTGATAGGGATATGACATTGAGGTATTCTATACTCTAGAAAGAGGTAGTGTTTTATTAGATCACTTTACTATGAAGTCCTAGGCTTTCCTAATTTAAAAAGTTTCACGGCAGTTAGCTTCCCTATAGCTGACACTGGTAGAGAGGGATGATACATTTTCCGTTAGTCAATGGTGTTGACTCCCTAGCTTCTCAATCATCTAAGAGATTCTCAGTTATGAGACATTTATTGTGAAATCATTCATGACTCGTATATCCATATGTGATGCGCTATATGGATATTCTGTTGGAGGGAATCATGATACCCAAGTACAAGGATAGAAAGTGGTTCTGGTTGCGATGTGGGTGAAGGCTAAACATCAAGTTTTAGTGGGTTTTTACAGACTATTGATATTCCCAAGTCGAAATGAGAAGAAATATCCATGAACTTTTTCATAGGGCTTCCACGAACAGTGAAGGGACATGATCCCATCTAGTGATAGTAGACCTACTCATGAAGTTTATACCCTTCTTTGTTATTAGGGAGAAGAGTTTAGTGGAGTGTTTTCAGAAGTTGTATGTACCGGTTATCAATCTCATTCACATTGTACCCTCGAAAATTGTCTCTGATCATGATGTGTGTTTTCCATTATGATTATGGAGAGGCATTCATAATTCATTTGGGATTCAGCTGCATATGAGTATGACCCTTCTTTCCCCCAGAATGATGGGAAGGCTGAGCACAAAATCCAACTGTTGGGGGATAAGATGAGGGCATGAATGTTTCTTTTTGTTAAGGGAGACAAGATATCCCTTGAGCTTATTTGTGTGGTTCGAGATCATAGAGGGGTTTCCTACCACATTACATGACCCCCCCCCCCCCCCCCGAGGTAGAGAAAGTTCATGATGTTTCTATGTGTTACAACTGAGGAGATGCATGCTAATTTTCTTTACATGTAATCCCTAGGAGAGAACATTACAATGATTTACCATCCCCTTAGTTTGTGTGTTATGGAAGTACCGAAACATGTAGGGGAGAGTCCCTAAGAACGAGAGATCAAGGAGAAAGCTCAGTATCCAAGTAGTTTTCCCTAGTGTTTCTTTTCAGGGATGAAATACTGAGGCTCGGTGTGCCTAAAATAAATTTTATAAAAATATTAAGTATTTTTATACTATTCACCTGATGGATATGGGATATCTCTTAAATGGTTGATGATATATGAAATCTAATACCACAGTTGGGTTCCGAACACACCGCTTACCATAAGAGTTGCATAAAATATGTCAATGTGGGATGTTCATAAACCTCGCTCGTTAGCAAAACATTAAATGAATGAATGAATTTATTAATTCATTCATTAAATAGCTCACACCCAAGTAAATATCAACCAGTAAATTGGATTTGAAATATGAGGGCATGGTTGTGTCTAGAGTGTGCCATTTTCCCTAGGAGAGGTATATGTTTTGTCTACACATGCCTTCTGTTGAAAAAGTCCCATTGGAGAACACAGTAAATTAAATAATTAAATAAAATTGTATTATTAGAAATTTTACATAAAATAACTTCTAAATCGGGACTTTGATTAGAAATATGAGACCTTCGTTGATTCAATAACATTTTTATTTCCCTATTTGAAACCTCATTTGAGAGGGTGAATTAAATTCAGATATCACAATTGGTGACAGTTTCATATAAATAAGATTTTTGATTAATGAGCCAGAGTTAGCTCATTTCTATCTCAGATGGAAGAGCTCTGGTCTGCCACGATTTGATGTACGAACATCATCATATCACGATGGAAATGATGGAACTAGTTTATCAGATTATATAAGACACAATTGTGGATCAAAATTCTTGGTAGTATTTCTAATTCGGATTCTGCTACACCCAAATTGAATTGTTTGTTGTTATTTTCATTTTCTATTAAAATTTGATGCTTTAAGATTATATGTTGATGGCCGAACTTAAACTTAAATCATCCATTTTGATTCTGGATCGCCTCTTCATCATGTTATTCAGGTTATTTGCTATTATTCGATGATAAACTCTTTCCAATGCTCAAATGACTTCTGATTTTGAAGCAAGACCTATATCTGTGAAGCTCTTAACCCGAGGTGTCTCATTCTACACTTGGATTCAAGTTTAAGGCATTGAAAGACCCCTGAAGGAAAGAATAAGATCCTATAAATTTTCTCCATGACAAAACATTTTTGGATCATCGAGAGGAGTCTAGAATTATAAAGGTCTCATCTCGAGGATCCCGGATCCGGTCTTAGTTTCATTTTTGGATCACCGTACTAATCGTAGTGGTCCACAGAAATTTTTCTGATGCGGGTTCTAGTGTGGAAATATAGGAGTGGTGGCATGGAGCCTGGTCATGGTGGAGTTTGGTGAGACGGGGGGCTGGGGGTGCACCGACATGGCATATTGTGAGGTGGTGTGGATGGGGAGCCGGCAGTGGGCCGACTAAGCGATCTGGACAAGTCAGTCCAGTTGGTTTGGAATAGGGTCTTTATTATAAACCTTGTATCTCTCGAACCAAGGGTCCACATCAGGTGCCGTCTTTGGCAACATCATCCTAGATTCAAAGAAGATATATTGAGTCTTATTTAGAAATTTTTTTTAAAAAATTTCTTTGGTGGTATGAAACATCCGACATTAATAATTATTATTATTATTATTACTTGGGAAACGTGATTTAGACTATGTGTCTACATACGATGTTCGATTGATGAAATGTCAAAAGTGTTGTGAGCCTACTGTTAAGACATACCTTCCAAGACTATATTTTGGCTCTTAAAACAAATTTTGGAGTGTGGGCACCATGAGCCCCATTTTGTGCGTTTGCGATGAAATGTCACATTTTTATCGGGTGTCCATTGTGGACAAATGAATACCTGATACAATGTGTTTTTTGGGGATCAAAATGGTATGATATGATTGAAGTGTTTTGAGAATGAGGTTTGGTCCCCACGGGGCACTATTTCTGCACAACATAGTGGAATGAAGCTTCTTCATCGGGAGTCTATTTCGAGAGAATAAATACTCAATCTACTGTGTTTTTTATAAGGATCACAATGGAGTGATATTTTAGGTTATCCAGGCCATTTGGAAGAGGCATTTTGGTATAATGATGTTTTATACCATCGGATAAGTAACAATCAGTGTGCACTCATCATTTTTTTGGATAGTGGTTCCATGTACTCGGGGAGTACACTAGCACACCTTGTGAGTACTAGTAAATAGTTTAGTACCCGAGTATAGCAAGGTATACGTTCAAGCAATGAGATGGGGTCAAACATCATTTTGGCCCCATACGTGTCGTGCAGTACACTATGAATTTTCTACATCTCATATCTTCTTAGTTTGGACTGGTATTTTGGCATGCATGTAACTTATCCTGAGTGTCTTACCTCATTTAAGGTGATAGTGCCCTCCGTTGTGGCTTTCGAGATACGATGAGAGATATTTCAGATGTTACACCTATTATTGTGACATATGATAATGGTAGTGATCAAGTTTTGGCATACCAATGCTTTATAAGAGGTACCATGTAGTAGTTATTTCCATTGTAGTTCCTTGATGACCTAGATTGGAACCCCCTAATGCATCAGGGTGTGGGTAGCCTCAGAAAATTCTATAAGAGTGGACTCTCCCTGACATATCATGGTGTGCATAGCCTATCTCACTTCTATTAGAGTGGAATCCCTCAGATGTATCAGGGCATGGGTAGTCATTGAGACTTCTATAAGAGCGAAATCCCCAAAAATTATCAAGGCATGGGTTGCCTTTACAACTTCTATCAAAGTGGAATCCCCATAACTTATCAAGGTGTGGGTATCCGTCTCGATTTCTTTCACTATGGAATACCCATTATGTATCTCTGGGACTTCTATCAGAGTGGAATCCACCTAACATATCAGGGTATGGGTAGCCTCATTGACTTCTACCTAAGTAGAATCCCCCTAATGTAACAGGGTGTGGGTAGCCTCTACGGATTATTTCATTATGGAATACACCTGACATATCGGGGCTTGGATAGACTCTATGACTACAATGAGAGTGGAATTCTAATAAAGAACGAGTTCGTGGGTATCCTCTACATTGTTTTCACACCTCATCTGTTGGGAACAATAATGATATGTGGTTAATGCACTTTTGGACTTTAAAGAAAGAGGAAAACTTTTCCAACCAAGATTTCTCATGTAATATGGCCTATAACTATGAGGGCAAGACAATTCTGTCCAAAGTGGATAATATCAATGTGTGGTGATTGATTCCATTTGACATTCAGTTCAGAGAAGACGCGTGGAAGGCTAGGCATCGATGGTGGTTTCTTCTGGGATATTTTTAGACTCTTTTTCCTTGTCTAAGATGTGAGATGGAGATCCCCTTACTCTCTTTCCTTTAATAATTATTGATAGATTATATATATGTATCCTATTTTCATTACCCACTCCTTGTGTTTTGGTTACTCTCATTCTAGTAGAGGTGAAGACACGCGGGGTATGCCACAAGCTTTTTCGTCTAGCTTCTCATGGTTGGACAAGTCGGTTGTCCGACTTTTGGGAGAATGGACTCAGCAAGATGTTCACCTTTTCATCATTTCTATATCATTGTACTTTTAATGATATTATTTCACTCTCTTTCGGGGTTGATCTACCCTTATTTCACTGTACATTGTTCTATCTACAACTCCCCTCTTCAGTGCATCTTTTACAACTCCCGTGAGCATTCAGTGCATCCTAATATGTATTTTTTATACTCACCCCTCCTAGGCCATGGACTATGATTGATGTAAACTTATAGATGGTAGATATGTTGATCATAAAATCATAGGATCTTATGGATATTGGGTTCTTGGACTATGTGGCATGGACGTAGCATGGGATTCATGGGCAGGGATCTCTCATCTGTTTCAATTATGCACCTATTTCCAGGTAGTGAAACTTTTCTAGTCGAGCGTGTAATTTTCCAATTTACCTATCAGTTTAAATTTCTATACTTATATTGTTTAGTGGTTGATGCATGTTTTAGGTTTATATATTGTAGTGTTTTAACTTGTTTTATTTTCCCACTCCACATTTTCATTGATTTGGTTGTTTGTGTGTGAATAAGTTCCTAAGAAAAGGCCTCCCTGAGTTTTTGTGGTTTCGGTGCTAGTCACCAGCCCCTTGACTATGGTGGTGGGCTTGGGGCTGTTGTGGATAAATCCTTAGCATGGGTTGGGGTGTGACATATTTAGAAGAACTATTCCTAATGTAATTATAAAATGTTCCAGTGGCTATGATTGACCCTTATGTTGTAGCTTGATGCTGGACACTAATGGTTGAGGATTGATCATTGGTTTGTGTATGCGTAGCCCATGATACTGTCTTCAATAAATGATCCCATGTGTGTGTGTGTGTGGATCATGAGACCATGTTTGATGATTGATCCCAAATGTGAGCATGTGTAGCTTGAGATACCTTGTTTGGTGCATGATCACATGTATATTTTCCTACATATACTATGATACCCATACATGATGATTAATTTAATGTTTACGATTATATAGTATTTTATAAATTTTTTATGATAATAACAAGTATTTTTATGTTGTTACTAAATTCACATGATGGTATACCATGTTCTACCATTATATATTTTTTCTTATAGTGTGTTTTTAACATTCTTTGAGTGGTGTGGCTTTAGTAATCCAGATAGGTGGGACTTCATGTTGTTGGTTTCCATTAGTGGGGGAGTGTTCACATGACATGAGATGATGATGAAGTTGGGAACTGAGTAAAGGTATCTCTGTCCTTGCAGATGCCAAGTAACATGTCTATTTGATGCATATTTGATACATAAAATCGTCAATACTAATTTCTTATAATATTCCAAGGATAAATTTTCATTGATTACTACTGGATGTCGATTAGAACATATAGTTGATCTTTTTAGGATGTCTAGTAACGAGATTACCACCATTTAGGCTAGTTCATGATCACATATAACATCAGTGATATCCTTATGGCATAGAGATGAAGTATGTATGGTCTGTGTTCATGGGAGTTTGGTAAGAACATGACCTCTTGGTGCTTGGGTGTTTTATTCTTACTTGTACATTAATTTTTATATGTTATGTTTTTTTTAATTTTTCTTATTAAAATTCTGCTAAGATTATCACATGTACATACAATCCATTTACTTGTTGGGTATTGGACAACATTAACGGTGTTCTGCTGAATTTAACTCAAACCCTTCTTGGGAGGCCATGGAACTTGGGTACTAGAGTATCCCAAACGTTTTGTAGGTGGAGTTTGGGTTGTGGACCAGGTTTGATCATCCAGTAGGATAGCTCACTATGATTATTGATTCCTAGAAGATGTAACATTTATATTTTTGTGTAGTACCACTTTTTCATTATTTTTTTCCTTATTTTTATATATTATTAGATGTGTGGTAGATTATTGTAACACCCTTTTATTTTAAGATATATTTACCTATAAATAATTTGATGATTTTAATAGCTTACATAACATGCAACAACGATAAATAAGAGAACTATGTTATATAATAAAAATATTATATTTTAAATGCAACTGTTATATAATAGTTTTTAAATTGTCTGTATGAATATGATAAACCACATTATCAAAAACATTAATTATTTATACAATTAAAATTTATTAATTTTTAGTAGAGTGGTTATATTCTTCAAATACTTTTTTCCTATCAAATGGTTTTTATTATTTTTATAGAAATAATATAATTAATTTCCACCACTTTTAGAAATTATATATGACATAATAAACATAATTTCTGAAATTAGTATGTTGAAATATATTACATTGAAGTTTTATAATTAAAAAAATATTTATTTTTCAACAATTAGTTAATATACTAATTTTTATTAAAGACAATCTTTTTATTGACAACATTTAAAAATATACATCTTGTTTTAAAATGTTTTTTATGTAAAATTAAATAATGTTTATTATGAATAATAAAATTAATATCATTTGAATGAATTATAATTTTTTTTGTATAAATCATTTATTACTTAAGAAAACCTTTTTTCTAGAAATCCTTTTTCATCACTTTTGGAAAGATTAATTTTAATTTGAATTCTAATAATTCTGTGAATTTAGATTTGTAAAATTGATACCAATTTTTATTAAAAAATTAATATTAATTAATAGATTCAAATTATTTTTTTATAATGAATAATAAAAATAGTCAAATTTTGTTATGATGGTTATGGTTAAAATAGGATTACTAGGGGTTAACCAAGATATAAGGGTATGTTTACTAATTATACAATTCTAAATAATATTGTATTGATGTAATTAAACATCATACTATCACAACATCAAAAATAATTCCATTAGAAAGCATTTTTCCTTAGTATTACACTATTACATTTTAATATTTAATGAAATTACATGTGTGTCCTCTACCCACTTATAAAGGGACAACCTTCATTTATCTTATTTACACCACATTAATTCATCTAGATAATCAATACCCTACCCAATTCTCTTATAAAAATACCTATAGATGATATATAGGCAATGATATTCTTAAAATACAATCCCTAGGGTTTTTAAAAAATAATATAATGGGGGATGACTGAAATAGATATGATCATCCTACCCAACCTCTTTCAAATTATTTCTTCTTATATATCGTATATATCATTTCTATTAATCATGAAAAATTAATTTATGAATCATACTTATAAATAAATTTATTTTTTATTATGAAACTAACATTATTTAACCTATTTTCCATAAAATGTGATATGAATGTGTCAGTTGTCGGTACAGTTGGACTATCGCCTCCACGAAGTGATTAAATTCATTTTGTTTCACCTTCATTAAGAGAAAGTTATAATGATGGTTTTAATATTTATATAAGATATTTATAATATGATTATTCTTATGGGGTTCTAATATCATATCATTCTTTTTACCTCTCCATCATTCGGAAAATGGAAACATCGATGTGTGTATGTGTGGACTACCACATCCCTAAAGTAATGGGATTAATTTAACAATTTTGATGTACTTAGATAGTAATAAAATATATTTAATGAATATATATGATATATATAATATAATAATTATTCAATAAATGAGAATTTTTATTTTCCATTATTTCATTATGTCCTTCGAAAAGTGAAAACAATGTTCATGTGTAGGTACCCCTATCGTCTCCATGAAAAATGAAATTCATTATTTATATATATAAATTTGATATATGATAATGAATATGTATATATTGAAGAAACATGATACCTATATCATTATTATAATTCTATATACTATGTAACAATGAGAAACAAGAAGGGACTCAAACTACCAAACAAAAACATACATTAAAAATGACACTATTAGCACTTATAAATAGAAATTTTAATAAATATTTATTAATAAACCGATGATGAAATGTTATAACAGTATCAAATGTGGTATTATAAATTTTTTTCTTTGATTCTGGTTTATAATAAAAAAATTCAATTTATTATACATGAAGATAAAATACCATGTGAATTGAGTCAGACCAAATGATAGGGTTTATTTCACTGACTCATAATTATTCTAAACTGTATATGTTTAAGTATTTATTTACAGAATTATTTAACTATTTTATCTTAACCTAAATTTATATTATTACCCATTTTTAATTTCTATAAATAACCATTTTCCATTAATTTTATACTATTTATGAACTCAAGAGAACAAAATAAATTTATTGAGGAATACTTGATTTATTTCTATCTTCAGTCAAAAAATCCTTTTTATATAAAATATATGTTTTATAAAAAACCCTATTTTTAATACTCTTATATGATTTATTAAATTAATTTTCACCAATGATTAATGTTTTAAAAAAATTGTTTAAAATGAATTTTCTAGTAATTTTCTAAATGAGGTACTATTGAGTTATTACTGAAAATGTAGAAGGAATAATTATTTTAACATACATGGAATGAATGGAATTTCTTGTCATCATGAATACATTCTAATTTTATGTTTAATCAAATTTTTTTTAATGTTTTTTTTAAAAAAATAATTCCTTTATATTTTGTAATCAATAGATTTTAAATAAGTAATTTCTAAATTAAAATGGTATTTTCCACAAGAATATGTTGAGTGATATTTTGAATTTATTTTATTTTATGAAAACAAAATTTGAAGATTTTAAATAATTAATGAAGATATAATCTAAATATATTACCCAAAAAATCCATGGATATTTTATAATCGATCTGACAAGGGAACGTATTGAAATTATGTATAAAATCTATTTCAATATATACTATGATCGATTATTATGTCATGTTGATTATGTAGTGTTGATTATTCATATAGTAAATTCATTTGAATTATTAAGAGTCATGTGGGGCCGAGAATTATGTATCCCTTCAAGGGGTCACCATGTTTTGTGAGAAAAAAACATTAGGTATTTTTCTTAGGCCTTACATATTTAAGTAAAATATCATAGAATAATGCATCTACGGTAAGTTCATGATATCTGACATTATGAATTAAATCCTTATGTGATCAGTTATTAATGTCCATGTGATTATTTATATAGTTGTGGAATCCATTGATATGTTTTAATACCATGTGATTATTTATGTGTAAATATTTTACCATCATTTATTCCTTACATATTATTCATTCTTTTTTTATTCAATATTCGATTCCACTATATGCACACCCTTACAGAGCATATGATATCACCATATTATTATGTTTCTTTTCTCCTATGATACTATGATGGTTAATATGAATGATATGAAAGGATATTCTTGAGATTTTAATGATGTTCTCAAATAAAAACTATATATTATTTTATGTTTTCAAATCTAAGGTGAGATTTATCTATGTATCCTATTTAACCAAACTACTAAAATATTTTGTCCTTTCGGTTGAGATAACCTTTATATAGTGATAATGTAATAAAGCCACCACCAACTCTAGGATACTAGTTTCGAGGTATTTAAAATTAGTGTTCTATATTCTGGTATGATTGTTCTGGTTTCTATTATATGTATTTATGTATTACTAATGAAATGTTATTGGTTTTGTACATATTTTTCTATTATGTTACATTAAATGTTATTTATTGTAATTGTCTTCCCTAATTGAGGGTATAGTGTTCTCGTGATTCCCCCATAGACCCTAGCTTCTATTCAATGGCCTCTCGAATATAGTCATTAACAACATAGGTCATGTGGAATTTTGTGTTGAACTCAGTGATTTGGGTCGTGATGTTATGAAATGATACCATATGGGTATTTTAGTTTGTGAATTGTAGTGTTGATAGATATGTGATATTAGAATATATCAAAGAATACGATTAATCTCATCATGGTGTATCCCAAACACCTTTCTTAAAGGAATTCAATGTTACCAAGTCATAAGATTTATGTTCTTGGTCTGTATTTTGATGACTCTATTAGTTCACATCATGTGATGCACTTAGTTTTTTAGATTTTTTAATTCATATATATTTGAATCTTGGTCATATCAGTAAGAGGAATTACATGCATGATATTTAACATTTATGTTTTCTATCATATATACGCCATTTGTGTTTGATTTTACTAATGATGAAGGACTCAAATACTTATTTTCAAAAAACTTTACTATGTTTTCACATATAAATTCTTGATGAAGTTTTTATTAAGTTGTAACCCCCTATGTGTTTTTATTATTTATAGCATGTCATGTGATATTATTGTGGGGTTCCCCTTGGTTTTGATAATGACTGTGTTGATGATGTTATTCAAAATACAATCCTTTTATTAATGGGTGGTGAAATATGCATTTTTTGGTCATTTTTAGGTGTTAACTAGATTATTAAATAACCTAGTATCAGTATCCATTAGATATATTTGGTTAATTAATGTTTTAAGTATGTATTATGTGGTTTTATCTATCTAGAACCTGGTATAATTTTGTTTAACCGATCCTAGAACCTATGGCCCATTACTATGGTTAGTATTAGAGTGAATATATCATATCATGTCAATAGAGACTTTCTGAGATGACATTTTGTGAACTCTAATAGTTTGTGAGACCTTTTTGTGAGTTTTTTAATAAATTCTATCCTTAGAAATAATACTATGGTTACTAGTGAGTTAGTATCTACTACTTCATGAAAATAACTAGAGTCCAGAAATTCCTTTTCAAGTGACAGTGAAATATAATTCCATATGTGCGGTTTCCATTGATGAAAATTCCATGTTATTGTGGGTAAATGTTTGAAGGATTAAAATACTATCTAGTAAGTTTCCTTACATCCCGGGAGTTTGGGGCACATCAAAATGTAGTACACATCATACAAGGTGGGTTCTGAAGTTCTTCAAGCCCATTTGTATAGAGCAAAAGTCTCATTTGATTCCATGTGAAATTATAGGATGTTAAACATATGAGGGTTAGGGCATGGGTAAAAACTCAGTGGTTTGAACTGATAGCCATATAATATGTGGTGTATGATAGATTTGATATGTAAAGATATTCCCATTTAAAATACTGTGGATGAAAGTAATTGGTTTGGTTTGGTGCCTCCCTATTTCATGGATATCTGAAGAGTCATGTGAGTCTAGTCATGGAGGTTTGTGACTTTGGTAAAATCACTTTGTTGGAGTGAAGATAAGTGTTATCATACCTTGCTAGAAAATACTTAATATGTGATAATTCATGTTTTGGTTGCATTAGGTAGGTTTAATTAGTGTAATGAGGTTGTGATATGATCATGGAAAATGTTTTTGGTTCTATAGACGAACCTAGAAATGGAAATTGTGGTAATACGCTGATGTTTTTAGATTATAGTCACCCATGTATATAGAAACTGTCACATTTAGCATGAATCACTCAATTATTGTATCATATAAGGTGTTTAGTGTGATGATGTATCTATGGAGGGAGGTGAAATCATAATTGGGTTAGAGTACTATTGTTTGGTCAATCCATGTTTGTATTCTAGTGGAAATAATGGTGTTCATTTTAGTGACTTCCTTAAGAGGAAGATACTCATCCAGATAGGAAATCATAACAAATTACTTGGATTATGAAGAACCTTTTCAACATTCTGAATGGATCATTGCATATAGTGATCCTTTTGGGTTATCCAAGTGCATGTAGTGATTTATGTTTTTTCTTAACAATCAAATTTGAATAGACGGTCTCGTTTTGTCATTTCATTTAGATATGGACTACATGGGGTTGGGTTTACAGATAAAAATTATTCAGGATGAAAAAATGGAAACACTTTTTATTATGATCATCGATCTAGTAATATATAAAAAAATATCTTGTTGGAAGGTTCGTAGTCCTTCATAAGCCTGAAAGTTGGAAAGCATGGTGACCTCAAATGATCGATGTTGAAAAAACCCTTCCTTATATAGTTCTAAATTTAATTCTTGATGTTTGATTCATATGCGAAACTGGATGAAGACTATAATTGGGTTTCAAAATTATGAGAAATGGGTCTGAATCGAGAGGGATTCAGATCATTGGTGTGTTGAAACATGAATAAAAGCCTTGTGGATAGTGAAAGAAGTTTATGAACTTCTAATGGTGGATCCTTTAGAGTTAGTTTGGAATTAAGAATGGTTTTTTGATCTATTTTAAGATTCATCTAAGGCTTATAGAATCATGATTGGTGGATTCATGGAGTTCTTGTTTCTTTGTTTGGGAACCTTTGTAGGGAGATAGCGTGAATGTGACTAGTGTTTCCATGTGAACCTGAATGTGGTTGGTTGGAACTGAATCAAGATAAAATTATCAATTAAAACTGAAGATTTTGGGAAATGGATTTAGCCACTTGAAATTTTTGGTTTTCATAGGTTATGTTTGGTCAATAGAGGCTCATTGGTCTATATTATAACCAATAATGTGGTTTGGGTATCAACTTTTAAACTAGGTCTTGCAGTTTGATTGAGGGAGACAGATCTAAACTACACCATCTATGTATTTAGGCCACTCGAATCCTATTCCATATAAATATTCCATTAGTGGGAGAACTATAATTCTTTATAAGAAAAACTTTTATGAAATTATGTATTTCCAACTAAGATATATATATTGTGATTATGATCTCAATGTTGGAAGGCATCAAATTTTTGGTTTGACTTATAATGTTTAGGTTTATAGTCAAGAACCATAAGCATTGAGAATTTTCAGGAATAAACATAAACTCGGGGTGGTGAGTATAAATTTTAAGCTTAAATGAAGATAGATCCTTATAAATATTAATTATGGTATATTTGAATGATTCATTCACATGCTATAGAAATATATTTTGGATGATAGGTACTATGGTTGGAGATTATAAAAACCTACCTCGTTCCGTGTGGAAATTCATGGGGAATGGTTTTTGTTTTTAATATTGTTTTGAAACCTTGGTGGTTTTGATGAAGATTCGGGTTAATTAAATGTATTTTTGGAATTTCCAAAAACATTTAAATAATGAACAGTTTGAGAATTGTTAGAGAAAACCCATTGGTTTTCTTAAAAAAATGTGTTCTATATGGCAGTAGACTATAGGTGGTTCATTGTTTTAAAAACTATATACCCATTTATAAAAAGACATATTATATCGTTCATTAGAAAATAGATTTTTTGGTTTATAGTTTGATAAACCATACACCCAAACTGTGCTGGTGCTCAGGGTAGGCAGAATTCCTCACATGGTTGGTGCATGGTTTTCTAATCTATGCAGTAATATCATGTGCATATGACATTAATTACACACAAATACAATATTATAGCCATAACTCCCTGAAATTTATCGATTTTTCTAACTATTGAAATCTATTATTAACCTAGTGACTTGATAACCCATCTTAGTAAAATTCATCTCCTTCTAAGGATGGTTTTGATAAATATAATATGTTAATTATTGAGAATCCATGTATGTGATATAAAAATTATTATTCCTTGGGTTTATCAATGATATATCTCTTTTCCATTGGAATTTATCTTAATTTTTTTTAGTTGCATTATCTATTGATTATGATATCATCTAATGATGAATTATCGAATTTGTATGCTTCCAATTAGTAATTAAATGAAATATCCTTTATTATTCATTGACCATTTCCCTATCATCTTTGTATGGTAGTAAATCAACATGACTTTCATTATGGATGATCCAGTTAGTAATTATTATCCATTTTGATCCTTTTATGTCTTAATTCCTATTGAATTCTCTACACATTGATCATCTTGATCAACATTTGATTCTTGGAATGATCTTAATTAGATAATTAAATGACAACTCCATTGAATCGTGATGGACTTGTGTGGGAATAATGTGGATTTGGATATTTTTTGCTAGAAGATAACTCATGATGATGAAAATGATTATTTTGTGGGTGTCTCATTGAATGTATATACATTGTTAATCTATTAAATGATCATTTGGATTTGAGATCCATTAACCTTGTGCCAAGGAATTTACTTTGGGATTCTTCTTTTATTAGAATTATGAGTGTTAACTTAGTGTTGTGAACTCCGTTGGAAGAAATTCTGGTTAATGTATATCACTTGGTTGATTTTATATAAATATTTAAATTTAAATTTATAAAATCATCCATTTTCATGATTCCATGTGATATGTATTTTTATCAAAATAACATCAAATGCTTGTAACAGACCTTCCCTAAGTGTTTAGTTGTGGTTCCAATAAGGGGTGACACCGAGTTTTCCCCTCATTAAATATACCTTTAATATTTTTATTTTAATTTGTTTGTAATAGTTTATTTAATTATAATTTAGTTATTATTAATTATTTGGAATTTTCACTCATGAGTTGAACCTCTTGGAAATCAATGGATGCCAATTAAACATAGAAAACATGGAAAAACCTATTGGGATATTCTTGGATGGGTGCTTATTATGTATCCAGTAAGTGGTCCCATGTAATACTCCATATGGTAATGTTCATATATTATTGGAATCTGATATAAGGTTTTAAAATTTATAATAATGACCCTTAAATTCATAATGTTTTATAAATAAAAATTAATTATTAATTAATTAATGATCTTTAATACTTATTTAATTAAAGAAACAATGCATAATTTAATTAGACATTGTTCTAAGGACCGTGATATAACCTTGTGCACTGGATTGATATCATCTATTGAAGGTCGATAATTGATCACATATATGTGCATGTGTAAACCATAAGACCATGTTTGACACTTTATCACATGTGTGTATATCCTGTGAAACCATGTTTGTTTCATGGTCACATTTTTGTGCTTGTGTAGGCCATGAGACCATGTTTGGTGTTTAATCACACATGTGTCTGTTCTTATAGCATGTGATACACCTATATGATGCTTTATTTAATGATTATTTTTATTTATCTTGTTATACCATGTTATTTAATGAACCCATGTATTTATGTTTTGATGATAAATTCTCATGATGACATTCTGGGTTCTCCTATTATATACTCTTCCCATTTTTATTTTATTACATTGACTTTGGAGTAATAATTAAGTACTTGGGACAGGTGGACCTTCATTACGTAAGTATATGTTAATGTGGGTGGGGTTTCACATGACATGTGGTGATGAAAATGAAAAACCTAATTATAGTTTGCGGGTACCTAGATTTCTTTTGGATGTTGATTATCATGTTTACATGACACGAAGTGGATATCAAGTAGTGTGTATACTCGATAACAAGAGGATTCCAAGTAACATGTATACTTGATTCCTAGTAGATGCTATGTACCATGCACATGCTATGCCTAGTGGTTTCCAAGTAGAATGTTTTCTCGATTCCTAGTAATTCCCTTGTAGCAAGTCTGATCTATTCCTTAATGATAACAACTAACTTGTCCACCATCCTTGAGCCTAGTTCTTAATCAACTATATAATAATTAATTATCCTTCTATTATGGATCTAATGAAGGTAAAACTGGGGATAATGGAATATTGGTAAATTTAAAACCTTTTGAAACATGATTGTTTGTTTCTTACATGTGTATTGGTGATCATATTAAATTTTTATGTAGTTATGAATTTCCTATTTTATTTATAAGGATATTATCACATGCATGTACACCAAATTATTTATTTTTATACTGGAAAATATTATTGGTTTTCTACTGAGTTTTTGTCACACACTTATCAGGCTTCCATGGAAAATGGGTACCCATGACTCCCTCAGATGTGGTAGATATAAGTTCATACGATGCTCAATTTTGTTCATCTATCAATATAGATAACGTTTAATCTGGAGACCAGAAGGAGGTGAGTCTTAGAGTTTCATGTAGAGAATCTTTTACTTTGTAATTTTCCTTATTTTTATACGTAACCAACCTTGTGGGATATCCATTCCATATATTAAAGTATGACTGCTTGGGTCTACTATTTCCAAATTCATTTCTTATTAATGGCATGTTATTAGTTCCAAATACTATTATTGTATATTATTATTGGTTTTAATATTTATTTTCAATGAGTATCTGATTGAGGGTTTAGTCTCCCCACAATTCCACCATAGACCCTATTAACTAGTCATCAGCCTCTAGTGTATGGGGAGGTACGCCCGGGGACATGTGGCTTTCTGGATGAAACATGGTGATTTGGGTCATTATATTAAATAGAATCTCAAACATTCCCTAATTTAATGTTGTTGATATATAATTAATTTCTAGAGAAAATTAATCATTGAGTTTTCTTAATATTAGTCATCCAAATTTAATTTTGGATCACATAAAACATCTTTAAATAATGAAACACTAGAAACATGTAGATTGGAATTACTCGACATTATCATGGTATAAATTCTATAATAATGGTGTAATGTTCTTCTCATTTAAAAATCCTAGCACTATATGATTCATACTCTTATATTTTCCAACCAACATTATTCCATAAATATCTATAGAGGTTATGTTATAACATAATCCATTCATTATAATATGAAATCAATTAACTAATATTATTCTATAATTATATTCCCTTTATGTATTGGTGATGCAATTTTCATTACAGTGATACTTTTTTGAATTGTTTGTTAATTTCTTCTGATAATTCATATCTCATTATGTTTTTTAGTTAAATGTATACGTAAAATGATGAGGTCCTCTTCTATAAATTGAAAATTTTTTAAAACATAAAATATTATGATGTAAATTTGTATCATGGAGTCATTATTTCAAAACATAAGAGTCTGACATAGATAAATAATATAATCACCTCATCCCACATACCGTTTGATCACCGACATCCTAGTATAGTCAATACTATTTTAGTGTGGTTTATATCAAAACATCACTAATTTCATCATAAATCTTAGAAACAATATAGAATAAATTATTCAATATTTCATGTGACTTATAGATTCTTTCACCATATCATTATCAACATAAAAATCAAAAAACAAAGAACTTTATTTTTTCAATAATGAATAAATAGTTTATATTTTATATTTTCCAAGGATATTATATTTTATCCAAGTAAGCATTAATAATATCCAAGAGAGCATTTATCTACCACATTTTAGTTATTAAAAAAATAGACATGTAAAATTATAAAACTATAATATAATTGTTTCATTATTTTAAATAACTTATCCAAGATATAACTTCCATTAATTTAATTAGTAATGAATTTAATTTGTAGAAATATTTTTATCTCTTCTTATATATATACATCCTCTTATGAAAAAATATAATAATTATTTTCATAATAATTTACCCTTATAAAATTCTACCTCTATATTTAAATATTTTCCACATTGGAAAATAAATCCAAATAAAATGAAGAGTTGTTATCTATAAATAGAACGCATTGATATTTGATGAAATAATGTACTCCTAAAAAAATAATCTATTAAAATTATTCTTTCAGTGGTGACTTCATAATGATATTAATCAATTATTCATTTGGTGATAGAAAATCCTTATTTATATCAAAACACTCCAATATCTCAATGATTAAATAGTGTTTTATCTAAATATATTTTTACCATGAATAAAACATTGGATTCAGATGAATATTTTTTCTTCCCTATTTTTTATTACTATGAAAAAATGACTGAAAATTTTATTATCATATCCCCAATCATTAGCTTTATCTATATTATTTGAGTTAAAAATTTCAATATTGTTGTGTATATATATATATACTTATTAAGGGTTGTTACTATTTTCAACATGGATTTCCTAGAAATCTGTATTTTTTCAATAAGTAATTACCCTTATTAACATTACAATATACCAAAAAACCCACAAACCCAATTTCTATATGTAAAACTATAAATAATAAAAGATTTATTATCAACATACCTAAAGAAATACTCATTTGTTCCTTGAAAATAAAAAAATATATTATTTAATTAAGGAAGGCTTAAGTCTATAATGTTATTTTTTTAATCATGTATATAAGGAACTATCCTTAAACAAACCATAAATTGAATCCTTATACAATAATTCATGTTCTTCTATTCCATAACATCATTTTAGGTTTTGGGTTTTATATAATTATTTAAGAAATCTTATATAAAAATCATATATTTTATTTTAGAATCATCTTCTTAGTATCAGTTTTTCCAACAATACAAGACTTTAAAGAAAAAATGATTTATTTTTATGAAAACAAATTATCATTTTTAACGTGATTTATTCATTGTTCATATTCATCCTAAAAGCCTATTAAAATCATTTAAAAGCACAGAATGAGCAAAAAATGATTCGTAAGAGACCTAAAAAAGAAATATGTTAGCCCATTAAAATTCTATTAGAATGTAAAATGGATTTATTTTTTAATGGAATAAAATTTAACCTCTAACAATTGTATATATACACAAGAAATTAGATTTACTACCCAAATTTTTTCATAAAACACTTTATAAGAAAATATAAAAGAAACATCAAAATTATATGGTTTTCTTAAAAAACATGAGAACCTACAAATAAAACTTTTTCATTAAACATACATTTTCCCCTAAAATGACATAATAATTCTTTTAAATCAATATATCTCTACCTAGACTTTTCAAAATAAAATTATTTCCATGATATCTCATTGTAATGCATATAAATTCATTTTTTCCCATGGACATCATCTTCATAAAATACATAGAAGAACCCTTACAAGTGGAATAATCAATATTTTCAAATATATGTATAATTATCTAGGGAAAATAGAAATTACCTAGGGAATTATAGAGTTATCTATCTCACCCAATCATAGAAAATTTCCAAGGACTATAACATGTATAAAACATATAGAATCTTGAATATCCATTATTAAACCCATAAAAATACTTTTGAAACCATAAGAAAGTTATTATATTCATTTCTCATAAAACTCATTTTTCAATACTAAAATACATATAATAAAGCGTTATATTATTTTTATTTGAAGAAAAAAAATTTATGAAAAAAAATGAATCAAAATGTAAAATAATGGTTGTGGTGGGAAGAAAATCAATCGACATCATATATGTTAAATATGAACATTTTTTACACTTTTGTAAAGAAATTAAAATCATTTTTTGTAAAATATGTAAGAAGGTCAATTTTTAAATCCATTGAATGAATATAAAAAGAGATATAAAATTTTCTCTTTAATTTATTTATGTACATAAAATTACATAAAATAAAATATGTTTTTTATATTATTGAGTAGTAAAATTATATAAAATATTTACTTTTATAATAGAATATTTCTTGATTTTCATTTCATTTATATAATTAATGTCCATGTAATATATAATTAAATAATTTATTAAAATCATATCAGTTTTTTTTACAATATTCATCTCATATGTCCAAAATGAATTTGGTAAGTTGACTATTGTCAAAGGAGTCAATATTAAAACATATAAAAAATAATAATTATAAAATAATTATAATTTTAATACATTAATTATACTTTTTAAATAGTGAATGAATGTTTGTGTTGAAATATGAATTACAGTAAATTATAGAGACAGTAGGTCATATGTACGCATGTGTATCATTTCTATTTTTCAAAAAACATGATAGAAAAAAAGTAAGTACCATTTTAAATTTAAAAAGTTAATATTATATATTAATTATAATATTATTTATTAAAATATAATTATATATAGAATCCATGTGATGTAGTCAAGAAAAACAAATCCCATCACTTCATGGAGGTGTTAATACACATGTACGTACGAATGAGATTATCATTTTTCAATCGATGTAAATGTATGAAAATATTTGACACATTGTATTCTAATAATTTCAATTATTCTATTAATATCATATATGTATATATATATTAAATCAATTATTATATCCATATGTGAGATTTGGTGATGTAAAACTAATTACACCTGTTCAAGAGGTCGCAGTCTGCCGAACATATTAACACTGGTTTCATTTCCCAATTGATGGAAGAGGAGATATATATATGAAATATATTTAACATAAAACATATAATTATATTTCATATGTTTTTTATTATTATAGTATATTTGAATATTATATAATGGAGGCAAAATATGAAAAAAAAACTAAAACATTCAATTAAATCCATACCTTCTGACAACCTCATTTTCTTTACACCTTAATCCCTATAAGGTTGATATTCAACCAAAAATAGGACCACTTAAATGTAAGTATGGTTGTTATGAAGTTAATTTACTATTTTTTGTCCATTATAGATTACTAATATTGTTTTCAGAAAAGGTGATAGGATTTTTCTTTTTACAGGTGAGGGGAGGGGAAATCTTTGAATTTATTAATATATTAAATTATTATGAATAAAATTTCACTTTCAGGTGGATAAAATTAAAATAATTATAATATTAGATAAGGATGGTTTTAAATACTCCCATCTAATACAGTTTTTATAAGTTATGATTATTTTTTTTAACTTATCTCTTTGTTTTTACCCTCCCCCCTATTTAACATTTTGACAATTAAAATGATATCTATTTATCCTACCATTTAGGGGGGAAATGTTAATATAAATGGTAAATGACCCAAAACTGTATATGGTTGATATTTAAAACCATATACTATTCACATGTATGAAGATAATATATTTATGAACTTGAAATCATTAAATAAAATATTTTTATTATAAAATATTATTATGGTCATTTTTAGAATCATTTATTTAATTTGATTTTGGAAATGACATGAATGATAAGGAATTATAATATAAAACATTCATGTATCCATAATATATAATATTTATCTATAAAATTATTTTTATATGATAAATCACCCTTAAAATATTACCTCTTATGTTTTCAAATCATTTACATGATTTTTTTACTACTTGGAAAAGCATAATGTCATTGTTTGGAAAAAATTTAAGGTAATTATTTCATCACTAAAAATTAAAAATAAATTATCATGAAAAAAAATCATTCTTATTTAAAATAACTATATATAACCCATAAAAATTTGTTTTTATCCTTATGAAAAAATATTATAGATTTTAAAATAAAGAGAGTTACATTTTTGTCCTTATTCTTTAAAAATATCACAATCAATGTAAAATTGAAAAAAGTGCCATATTTTAGAATATTGGATGATTATGGAAAAAGAATTCTATATCCAATGAAATAATTAAAAGTGTTTTAATGAATTTTATGCACTACCATATCAATTTTAAAACTAATTAACTCATTTTACCTTTATCATAGCAATAAAAATTTACTATGGATACTACTCATATTGACCAAAAAATAATAGTGTAATATTTAAATAATTTTGACCTCAAAATTTTAAATATTATATATATTTTTTAATATTCAATTTATTTAAGTGTAAAAATATAATTTAAAATAAATATTGAAAAACATGATGAAAAACTGTTTTTTGTAAAAATTTCTTTTTAAGTATAAAAATATTTTAAAACAAAATTAAAGTATAAAATTAATAGAAAATGTCACAATTATTATTTTTAGTCAAAACTATGTATTAAATTTTCAAAAATATAACATAATTTTACATTGTGTGCATGAAAAAAATAAATTTTCTAATAACATATTCTAATTTCACAATTCATTGAAAAATCCAACATTCATAAAATTCCCAAAAAATCATATTAAGATAATTTTTAATGATAAATTAAAAATTTATTACCTTTTATTTATTAAAATTTAAAAAAATTCGGATATTATTTATAATATTCAACCAAATAATAAACAACTTTTTTTATTTAAACATATTTCTAAAGCATAAAAATAATTTATTTAATAAAATTAGAGTTTATTTATTAAGAATTAATTAACACATCTATATTTAGTAGAAAATTTATATATATTTCATAATGTGGTTGATCTTATTAATACTATCCAGTTTAATGTCATTGTTAAAACTATATAACTAAAATTCTAATATTCTATGATTCCTTTATGCTTACTGTTTCATGTTTTACAGTATATCAAACATTGTTTTATTTTAAAATATTGGTATATTACATTATACCACCCATTAAAAAACTATGTCCTTTCAATATCAACTCAATCTTGGTAATAAAAGTATTGAAATTTTAAAATATTTTCTTTGAATTACAATATCCTGAAATGGGATAATAAAATATCCTTTTGAAAAGAGACAAAGAGAAATTTGAACGTTATATTGAATAAATCGTACTTGGCTTCCAAATTAGAGAATATTTGTGTGAATTAAATATATAGTCATGGATTAAAAAATAAATGTCCAAAAATAATGGAGTGTGACATGGTACATTGATCGCAATAATGTGAATAATCATTATAAAGTTAATGACAATAAAACCATAAATTAATGATGTGTGAAAAAAATAATTGATTCATTAGAAGTGAAAGTTGTTGGATAAAATTTTTGTTTTAGATAATTTTTAGAGAGTTGATGAATTACATTACAATATAAACTAATAAAATAAGGAAATATATTTACTTGATAATTATATTTTCATCCAGAAATTATTTTTTACTACAATATCATATTTTTCTCCAAACAACGAGTCTTTAAGATGAATTATTTATGACATAGGAACTAATATCAACCTCTATGCAATCACATAATCAAAAAATAGGATAATAAGATATATCAAAAGTATTTAGAAATTAACCAGAATTAAAATGGTGATCACAAGTTAATATAATTCCCAAAATTAAAAAACCATCATTTGATGAAATATAATTTTAATATACAAAGATGCAACAATAACAACCAATGTTCTAGTTATATCACTAAATAAATAGCTAACTATAAAATTATTCATAATCATCCAAAATAATTCTAAAACAAAAATATCAACAATTTTATCATGTATTATTATGAGATTAATTTAAAATTTATCATTAATAAACATAAGTCACTCATACATTCAATTAAAAATACTTTATATATATTAATAATCTCTAAAATATGATAAGTATTTTCCAAAATAACTTGAATCTCTATAAAGACACTTTAAAATCATTTAATCTTCCAAAATATAATTAAACCATTATTACTCAAATAAGATCCAATATCATATTATAATGTTTTTTTAACACAATCATATAATGTCCCCATAAAATAAGGTGATATTTTTCCAAAATGAAATTACTCACTTACTGAGTAAATCACTTTTAAATCCCATGATTTTCTATAAAATAAAAAATATGTTCCCAAATTGTAAAAACAAATAATTACCATAATATTAAAGATTATATGAACCTTAAAAGTTATCAATGCCTTTAAACTTATGTCCAGAAAATGTAAATGAATTCTTCCTCCAATATCTTTCTAAAATATTAAACCTAAGGTATATATATGCCTAAAAAATCTATCAAAACACAATAAATATTTCGAAAGTAATTGTTAATCATATAAAAATACCTAAAAATTCATAAATAATTGATGCCATAATATAACTATAAAAAAATGTAATATTAATTCTTCGATTTGTTTAATTTAAAAAATTCTTTCAAACCAGTATATCACATTGTTTATTGGTAGGTGTTTCACCATTGTAAACTTTTGGATGTGGGTTCAAGCCTTATGGCCCTAGCTGATGCAACAAGTTGTCTCCAGGCCTATCAGTATTCCTTTTATTAAAAATATATTAATATAATTCTATTATTAATAGAAAAACTTTCAGTGATAATCACATTCATAATTCACATTGATCCTATAATTATACCCAAAATATGTTGAACATCCTAAAAAATATCATTTATCATCAAATCACTTTTTAGCCAATAATATTTTATACCAAGATTATTTATTCCAAAAATTCAAATAAGCGTAATTGGAAATTATTTCCTTATAATTTATCACATATTAACCCAAAGGTTTATTTAACCATAAATAATATTTTCATAAATAATTGTTTCTAAAAAATGCAACCTTACCACAAAATCACTTTTCAAAGGTACTAATTCCATCCAACATATGTTTCCAAATTATAAAAACAAAACCTATAACAAAAAAACATAGGTGTTTCATGATCCTAATATCATTTAGAATAAACTATAATATCATTTCTAAAATATAAAAATAATATAATTGTAAAACTCATTACACAAACATGTTCTTTATTTAAATTCATTCTTAATCACTTAACCATTCATTATTATCTAGTTTTTTATGACCATCACTATACAGTATGAAATATGAATTGGTCCTAATATTGAATAACAACCATTAAATCATGATTTCAAATTAAAATTAAAATATTATTTTTAAAATAATTAATTTATCTGAAATATGGATCACCATTTATTATAGTCCCAATTTTGAAGTCTATGGTGTTGTGATATGAGAGTCGGAGGCCATATCATTTCATAATACCTAAAACCATTCTAATTTAATTTACCCATTTTACCCATGGAAATTTTTAACATGTTAGTTGAAATATATATTGATAGATATTTTCTATTTTAAACAATCCAAGGGTTTGAACGTATAGTTTTTTGAAACATCATCCTAAACTAGTTTTCTATAATACCATATGGTATGGTTAAAACATAGTTGTTTTATTAAATATTTGATCTAATTATAATAAAAACAATTATTTAATGAATGAAATATTTACATTTCTCTAAGATCACCCACATATTCATTCAAATAGATTACTATAATCCCTTTTTTAGAATCATCCATTGTAGAAACTCGATAAAGTCCCATATGATATTTATTAAAATGAGTCATATATGAAAAGATTAATTTTCATAATATATTCAAAGGTATGCATGGTCCATCATGATATAATACAATATAAGAGTATTGGGATATGTTATATGTTGTTTTAATTTCATGTTGAATATTATTAAAAGATACCATGTTACATGAGCAAGCTTTTTCAATTATCATTGTAAGTGATTCCTCTTGTAAATAAAGGATTTTTTAGAATCATTTTCATCCTTCAATATTGTAGAAGAAATTCCACCCTAATTAAATAATTCTTTTCATTAATAACCAATAATTTAAAGAAGTAAATTAGAGGGAATATTAAAATAAATTTTAATTTATTACACTATTACAGCCTTCCTTTCAGTATATAACATCTTTTGTTTAACCTCAGATATCCATCTTTATCATTCATTTATTTAACCATATGATTTAATAATTCATAATGGTTCATAGAAAACATGTATATTTACCCAAGAATTTACATTATAATTGTCTATATAGGTGTTCAATATTAGTCCCACTCATTGAGAATTTGGTGATGATTGAGTTAATACCCAATTTCCCCTTTCAAATTTATTAATCATGGGTCCATGTATTCCACAGCTGAAACCATTTTCTTCTACCTAGATGGGGATGTATTTTCTTAGAAAACAATAAAATATTTCATACCATATATTAAAATATTATTTAATACATATACATATTAATTCATAATGGATTCTAAAAATGTTAAACTATCCTCATGAGAATCATCATAACCTCTAAAGTTATCTAAACTATTTATCTTAATACCTACTATAGAGATCAATCCTTAAAAAATATAAATTTAATACTTAAACAAGAATTAATTTCATTTAATTCTGAAATATACATTCCAATTTAGAGTATTATATAATAATTTTATAACTCTTACAAAAAAATAATACATTACATGTTTGAAAATTCCTCTTAGTATCCATTGTTTCTACAATACAAGACTTTTAAAATATAATGTGTCCCTTAACTCGAGTCCAACTCATCACATAGTTATTTATCTTCTAGAATATAAAACTTATGTCAATAGATTCATTACTTATGAATCTTTTTCAATTTTAATATTCCATTTATTTTCTGTTATTATAATGTTATATATAAGTACATAATCAATTAAATTCATGTTAAATGTTTTGATTATACTAAGCTCATATATCCAAAACAACTTTGTTATGTTGATTGTGGTCAAAGTTTTCATTATTACATATTCTCTATAATAATAATCATTAAATATATATCATATTTATACATTAATTATAATTTTAATCATAAAAATTGATGATGGTTATGAAAATTTAATTATGTTTCAATCATGGAGATGGTTGGTTGTACGTACACATGGGTAACATTTCGGTTTTCTAAATAACATAAAGAAAATAAAGTAATAAACGTTTTATATCCCTATAATACTTATTATATAATAATATAATATTTTTTCTATAAAAAACTTCTAATATTAACCATGTGACGAGTTCATGAAAGGGGAATCCCACCGCTTTCTGAAGCTGGTAATCTACACATAGGCATGAATGATGTTATCATTTTCCAATTTATAGAAAGAAAAGAAATTAAATTATATATTATATTTTAAAAATGATATTTATTTCATTAATTTCATATATATATATATATATTAAATTCATCACTACTACTGTTTACGAGAGGGAGTGATGAAAAATGAATTATATTGGATCACTATAAGGTAGGCCTCTGTAGACATGAATGACTGTTTATTTTTCCTTTTGATGGAATAGGAGAAAGATATATTTTATGATATTAACATAAAAACATCATATATATATATAATATTTTATTTACAGTATGATTGAAGATTAATTTAATGAGATAGATTAAGAAATAAAACTAAAACATTTTGTTACAAGTTATACCTATTTTTCAAACAACTACATTTTATTCACACCTTAATCTCTCTATGGTAGAAATTATACAGAAAGTAAGACCCCATGAATGTGGGTAAGTACATTGGAATTTAATTTTTAGGGTATTTAGTGATCTAGAGTTCTTAAATTGTGTGAGTAAAAGAAGAGATGAGTTTCTCTTTTATAAGTGAGGGGAGTGACATTCTTATAATTTCTTAAATAATTAAATTAATATTAATTAATTTTTGTATTCACATTTATACATATTTATATAATTATAAAATTGGATGATTATGGGTTTAAATAACCAAATTATAAAATTGGGCAATTTTATATTTTTTTTACACTTATCTTTTTGTTTTCACCCCTCAATAACCCTTTTGTTAATTAGAATGATATCAAATTTTTTTACAATTTAGTGGTTAAAAACATTAAAAAACCCTAAATGAACCATGGTTTATATTATAAACTATATCCCATTGAAGTGGATGAAGAAAGTATTTTATTAAAATTTAAATCCTTTAATAAAATATTTTTTACTATAAAACATAATTACTCCCATTTTTGGAAATAATCATTTATTTGAATTTGAAAGAAAAGTAACAGAAAATGAATTGGATGGAAACAAAGTTAAATATTTCTAATAAATTATTATTATCTATTAAATTCATTTTATACATTAATTAACATAAAAAATATTATTTATTATGTTATTAAAATAATTTACATGATTTTTAAATTCCTTTCACAAACATTGTGTCAGCATTGTATAAATATTTATTGTAATTATTTAATCACTATAAATTTAAAAATAAATTAACATGATAAAAATTTAATTCATATTTTAAATTACCATTTATAACTACACATAATTTTTTATCCCTATAAAAAAATATTATAGATATTAAAAGCAAGAGAGTGAAATTTGTTTCTTTATCCATTACAAAAATATACTAAATCTAAAAATCAAATATATATGAAACAATGGTTGTATATTAGAATATTATATGGTTATATAAATAAAGGATCATTCATTAAAATAAATTCTAGTTCTTGGGGGAATTTTAATCCTTGTCACATTAGTTTTTACACTAATTACCTCATTTTACCTTTACCGTGGTAACAATGACAAACTATGGTTACTTTTCAGATTGACCAAAAATAAAATGGTCCTATTTACAAAATATTTTCTTCATCATTCCAAATATTTAATATATTTTTCAGTTTTCAATTTCTCAAAGTGGAATCATGTAATTTATACCTAAACCTATAAAGTATGATGAAAAAATATTTCAAAAAAAATTCCCTTTTAGTATAAAAATGTTTTTATACCAAATTAAAGTGTAAAATATATTTAAGAAGTAAGAATTGTATTTATTTTATCATAATGAACAACTATAAGTTTAATACTAATCAAAAATAAAATTTTATTGTCAATATAATTGAAAATAAAATTTAGTTTCCAACAAAAATCGGTATTATTCATTATTTGTTAAAAAATACAACATTTCGTAAATTCATTAAAAATTTCCCTTAAGGTTATTTTGTCATGTTGAATTAGAAAATTACATAAATTATATAGTATAAAATTCCAATAAGTTAAATAAATGAATTATAATATTTTTCCACGTAGTGTAATAAAAACCATTTTTAAAGATAACCTATTTTTTTAATAATAAACCGATTTTACTAAACAAATTAGTTCTTACATCCTTGGTATTAATAAATTCATTTTTAATGAGTTGTAAAATAATATATATTTTATAATGTGGTTAAACCGTTTCATACATGGGTAAATAATGTCCAGTTTATAACTATAAAATTTAAATAATAATACATCAAATTCCATTTAAGCATAGTGTTGCATATTACAAACGCTGTCAAACATGATGTTCTCTTAAAATATAGGGATATTACAATGTAAATAATATAAAAAATTAAGGCTTATTAATTATTTATGTTATAATATATAAAAATCATCCAATCATAATATTAAACGTTTTTTACTTTTTTCTATTTTCATCTTTATTAAATTTTATTCCATTAAAAATTTAATAAGATACTTTAATCCATTTTCCATTGTGAAATTAAACAATAAATCATAAAAATTTATTTCATAAGATAACATAATTATAAATTTATTTAGTTACTGGTAATGTAATGTAAAATTTTGAATCTCTAATTATTTATATATTATAATGTTTCTCAAATTTGTTTGAATGTTTTCACTTGAGTGCAGAAAAAATAAGGCCATCAATATAAAAATCCATCCTATGTGAGTTTATACTATTTTAATTAATATAAATTATCATTTATTAATATATATCCTAAAACTCAAAATCTTCATGAAACATGAAAAATAATGAATACCACATTGAAGTAAGTTGTTTATGTCTCTAAATTATTTATTCATCATAAAAAATTTATATCTATCAGTTTCAAGATTAAATATCTCAGGATAATAAATTTAATCCTTATTAACAATATCCTCATAAAAAATAATTAATTTAAATCGATTTTAATTATATTTTTATACCATTTATAATCCATTATTATAAGGATTCATATCATTCCTTTGAAATTAATTATTTTTTTGTTAAAATATTTTTCCCTTATTTTAAAAATATCCTTTATAAACCCAATAATCATTCTACTATCCCACATAACATTTCACCATGAGTTTGTTTATAATACTAGACTCTGGCCTTATCAAATTATTTTACTTATTTTATCAAATTAACTCTAATGTTTCATTTAAATTTGTTTGATTTAAATATTTTTTCCTGGATAGTTATTTATTTTTTACATTTTAAATATTATCTAATATTATTTTATAAAATTTCCTTAAGTAATCCTATATGGTTTTAATTCCCCAATGAAAATTAAATTTTAACTGTATCATTACAATTTTGAGTGATTCATGTAGACTCAACATATTTTCTAAGTCTTGGTTACATTGTTTCACTTTAAACTATATGTTCTTCTTCAATTGGATTCTCAATATAAAATTATACATCAGTAAACATATTTTCACCTATTGATATGAAACACTAATAATTTTCAATTTCATAATGAGCCTCTTCAATTTCCTATTATATTAAAAATGACATTCATTTTGATTATTTTTTCTTGAAGAACTAAATAGTTATGTTATTAGTCATATATCTATGAAAATTAATACAACACTTAGAATGTAAAGTTATATATCCATAAAAATCATAAAAAATATATTTCATAAAATAAATCAAAATTTATTTTTTGATCTTGATTAAAAAATTCATAATGATAACTCACAAACACATCAAATTCAAAATATTTCAAAACCACTACTGATAATGTGTACTGATATAATTTATTCAATGTGATTACTAATTCAGAATTATGTTTTTTAGTGTTACGGATGGTCTTATGAAGTGCATTTCTTTCAACTATTTTATTTCATTTTCCCATTAATATCAATAAACTTTTACTATTAATTTTTTCGATATATTAGTCAATATTATTGAGTCATTTATATATATATATATATTAATTACAATTTAAATGTTCATCAAGATATTCATCAAACTCAAGGTTCATGTATTCAATATTTTTAGAATTATACTCTCTAATAACATGTAATATTTGTTTCCAACCATATCTATTATGACTATTACCATTTTTATTCTCATAAATATCATTATATAAAGGAAACAACTACCATATGAGTATATAGTAAATAAAAATAATTTACATATATAATTATCTAATTTAAATTCCGTAGCTCTATTAAATAACTTTTGTTTGAGTTCATTTGGCCTTAATTTATTTAAATCAAATTTTTTATAATTTTTATTCATTATAATCACATTAAAAAAGTTTCATTTCCAATTTATCATCATCACCATTCTTCCAACATCAAGATAGGAATATCCCCTCATATTATTATAGCTAAATTAACCATAAATTTGATTCCATTTATCATTGTCTTCTTTGAATATTAATCTGCAATAAATTTTCACATATTTATTTTGATTAATATTTTCACTTCTAAACATACATATAATTATGATATTTTAATAATTTTGTTATTCCGTTGAAAAATAAATTTTTTGAAAATAAAATAATCTCTATGGTCACCCAAATTTATATTAAAAATAAATTGGGTCTCAACTCTAAAATAAATATAAAAATTCTTAAAGTTATTTTATACTCAATAATATTAGTTATTCAAATTAATTTATTATTACGAGAAAACCTATTTAGAAAATATATTTTAGGATTATCATTCTATTAAATTCATTTAAAAATAATTCTGTTATAATTCATCTATGAAAATAATCCATTATTCTTAATTTGGGGAGTCTAAAAAATGGATATCTAATAATTAATATCAACTATAATTTCAAATCAAGTATCATTATATTTCCTATTAGAATTTTATTTCACTCTTTAGTAAATATTATATGGTCAAATTATTTGAAAATAATTTTAGGTTTTCCCTCATTACTAACCTATTCTATACGTTTCAAATTCTGAATCAACATAGTTATATAATTTCAACTCATACTGGTTCTATTATGATAGTTATTTTTTTCAAGCTATCTCTCCCAAAAATCATTTACCTACCATTTTTAAGAAAATTAAATACTATACAATCATAAATATGTTTTTTATATAGTATATTCAAAGCAACATCTCCAATCAAATTTTAATCTTCCCATAGTTTGATATTTTTATTAAATACACTTTGTATAATTCTTCTTAATTGTTTAACTTTTTACGGATTTTTCCAAATAGTAAATGAATTATTTTGTGTTACATTCAACTATCTTGGATTTTTTGTGATCCATGACATCATTAATTATGAAATTATATCATATTTTAAATTTCTCAAACACAACAGATTTTCAAAAAATGGAAATATATTTTCATATAGAGTTAAAAATGAATATTACATTTATTATAACAGCCATCAATATTTTCACAATACTTTAAATCAATAATATTTTATAGTTATTATATTTTTAAAACCATGTATCGTTGTTGAATTTATAACTTTTATTGGTGATTTCTATGATTCTCTAACTAACTCATAAGATTTTTCAAAATTAGGCTCAATTTTATTGATTGAATTATTTACATAAATTAATGTTTATTTATATAAGTTTACCTATTTCTAAATCACGAACAAATGATTTTTTATCCCAAAAAATTATAAAAAATTCATAACTAATGTAACTGGGGTCATAAATTATTCTAATGTACCAACCTTTATTCTTAAAATACATTCCAACTTCATTTAAAATTAGTAGAAGTTTTCCGAGAATAAATTTATTCTACATCATTGTTATAATATTGATATAATCAAAATCTCCATTCTCAAGTTAACTATTTCTATATCTCTAGGCATTCATTATACTTTTTTCATTATCTTCCTTTTATGGTGTAGTGTCCCAAACCCCAGTAACCCGAAACCAGTCTCTACTTTAATATATTGGCAAAATATACAAGGAATTGTATACCAAATGATAGAATAGTTTAAAAGTGTTGGTAAACTAGATAAATATATGGTTCCCATATTACATTTTAATAAAAAAACATAACATAATTTTTTAAAAAAATAACATTATTACCTCTAGTATATACTTACATATCAATCATAGTAAACTACAGTGATTCTTATGAATGGAAAGAAAGTATGGGTGAGCTCAAATTCCTGTTAAAGGTTAAGTATAATAGCTATATCATGTTTCCATAAATAATAAGTAATATGGAATTATAAATAACTAAATACACATGCCATCTAATAGATAAATTAACTATCATATTTCAATAAGACATAGTCAATATGGTAAAGTAAATAACGGAATACACTTGACATTTAATCAATAAATGGGAATTAAATGAATCTAGAGAGAATATCATAGTGAAAATCATAGGGATAATTATAATTAATAAATTATAAATGAAATAAATTCTTAGTTATTGGATTTCATGATCACGATAATCATGATACCTCTTCCATCAAGACCTTCCACAAGACCACTTATAACCTCATGTTGAAACCCAATTAATGTTGGATTACTAATTTCCCTCATGAGACTACTGATGCATTAAGGGGGTATATAATTATGAACTCAACAAGTGAATTCATTTCCAAAGTATTCCTCACAAATTGAATAATAAATTTAATTTATGAACAATATACCTTCTCGTGAACTATACTTATTAATTAAGGAATATAGATTATCAATTTCCCCCGGTCAATAAAATAACAATTAATGTAAAAAAATACATATATATAAATTATATATGGTTTGAGAAAGAATAACCATGAAAGATAATATGGTTATTTACGGGATATTTTATGTCTAATTATTATAGGAAAGTTAATAATTCTAGGCAAAGTTAATGACTAAAAAATGAATCAAGGAATTGAGTATCAATACATAATTTGGAAAAGTAATAGTAAATAATCTAAGGTAATAAAATGGATGGTTTCAATAAAATGTATCCCTAGTGGGTAATACAATAAATAAAAGGTTTTTGAATTGATGAAGAAGAATACATTAAAATGATCTTTAAAAATATTCTTGAGGAACATATACTTTTCATTTTTAATATAACCATTTAATACTAACAGTTAACATAACATTTTAAAAATAATAATATTTGAAAATAACACTTGAAAATAATAAAGGATTTTTTTAAAAATTGATTGGTCTTAATGTTGTGAAATTTCATACATTTCGTGCATGATAAAACAATTCTTCATTTCCATTTTTCAATAAAATCCAAATAGGAATTATTTTGAAAACAATATAACGATTTTGTTAAAAATAATTAAATAGTATAATGGGTAAAAATATCATTAATGAATCATTTGGAAAGGGTTAAAAAAATTTGAAGACATTTTTAGAAATCGTGGTTTGGTAAGAAAACAAATTTCCAACAGAAAATCGAAATTAAGTGAGATAAACTAAAAAATTATAAAATATTTTTAGAAACAAAAAGTGGAAAATAATAATTTTACATGAAAAGATCATAAATAACCATAAGATAAGAAAATTAAAGGGGTTTATAATAGAATGCTCAAATAATTTCATTTCATGGACATTCAATATTAAATAATACTGATTAATATGATATTGTTAAATAAACCATTATAAAGATCACAATATTGATTTGTGTATTAATAAATGTATCTATTTTGTGTATCAAATGTAAATAATCATAAATCAAGTAGAAATATTGTATAATACAGTTAAAATTCTTTAAAAACATAATATTTTAATTTCAATGGAAATGAAAAAGTGATGTAACCTAGTGAAAATATATTAAGTTATTATATTCTTTACCACATGGTAATTTTCAACTCAAAATCCATTTTCCTGAAATAATTAAAATTAAAACTTAAAATACCATGAATTATTAAGTATTTATTATATTACATTTCAATGGGAAATCATATAAAAAATATAAAATAAATTATGTGCATCATGGTAATGAAACATATTATTCCACGCATTGTTTTGGTATATTATATAGAAGATTTTCAGAGATAAGAGATCTGGTAGAGTGAGATTCCAAGGCCTAGTGTTCTTGAAATTATTTTTTCAAATATACTACATATATTAAAGATATTCATGAATATTTTTTTGAAAAAATTTAAATAATATATAAACATACTCTTATATTAGAAATATGAGGTGCTCATTGAGTTTAGAGCTTGAGTTATACACTAGGTGTGAGAGAAATGTTTTCGGCGTTGGGAGTTTCCATAAAGTGTCATCGTGGTCAAATTAAGAAAATAAATAAATAAAATTATTTATTTTATTTTTCATGACGCAGTGACCTAATATCCATTTTATAAATATGATACTATCAATAAATTTCAATGTTATCTGCTTAACGGTACTAATCAAGAGGATACCTTATAAAGATCTAGAGGAATTTCTATTGGAGGTAGACAACTGGATCATGGATCATGGATTGGTGTATAATAGGATTTGAGGATCTTACCAAAGAAATATTAATATTTTTTCATCATATTAAATTTGTCCATATTGATGTAATATGTTTTTGTTTTATGGATTATTTCTTATTTCATTATCCTAAGACAATCCTAAATTAATCAACTAATGGATTGATTTCGGGATTATTGATATGGTGGGTATGGGTTTATATTTGGGGATTATTGGTATTTTTTATAGTTTCATCGATATTCATCTATGGTTCTAGCTGTAATATTTCATGGACAACCGAATATGGCCATGTTTCATTCCTCTTCTGCATGTTTCTTGAATTTATCCTAAATTTCATTATTCTTCATGGGACATTCCATTATCATGTTGTTTGATAAGTTAATAAATTGTTGTGAACATGTTTTAGGGTGAAATAGATTAATATTTTAGATCTTTGTTGCAAATTGATGATGGGATTGATCGACGATGACTGATTGATACTAGATTGGATTTTGTTGTTGTGGGTTTTACATACAATAATCGGGATATGACAATGAGGTCTTCCCGAGCATTTTGGCGGCTAGATTTTAGTGTACAATGACAACAAGGCTCATCATGACAATATCCATGTATTAAAGGATGATTCCTCCACATATTTGAGACAATATTAGTTAGAGATGATGTGTGATATGGATTGGCTGTTCTGTAGAATCCTAATACACAAAGTGTGTAATCCGGGAATACATGCCATGTGGGTGTCTAGATATGGTCCTAGGGTTTCTGTAGAGAGGATAAATATCAAATGGCATTTGATAGATGTTACATGGTGTGTGGACCTAACCTGGAAGCTAATCATGTACCTCAGTGAGTACGTAGAAATGGCTAGGATTACACGGGATTTGAAATTCCCTATACTCAGTAAAGAACATATAAAGAGGAACAATGACACAAAAATGAGTACATGGGATCAGACAAATCGTGTACTTGGACACATACACAGGAACGATCCATGATACATGGTAAGGACATAGTTCTGAATGGACATTTCATTTACTAATAGTACACATTATTTTCTTCTTAATAAATGGATTAGATCCCTTTTAGTCTTTGTCTTAGAAAATATTAGTTTGGTTGTGTTCCCTTGATGGATTCCCTGATTGTTAGTATGGAATCACATCTTATACAGAGGATGCCGGCATCCTTAGTGGGACATGATCATTTTTTAATGTTTTTGGGATCCATATACATTTCTTGGAGTGAGATATAATATCACCATCTTTCCCTAGATGGAGTTATTGCTATCATCATAACCAACACAATATGGGTATCGATCCTCTAGAAAACTGAAAATTCCATATTTTTTTGTTGGTATACACCCTGTCCTTGGGTGTGATCCTCATATTTGTATAGACCTCTTCGAATTTTTAGTGTGTATTATTATGGTAATAACCAATAAGAATGACATATCATATGGATTTCATCCGTTTTATTTGACTATTAGAGATGTTACTCTCAAATGTGTGCTATGTGGAACATTTTAGCATGAATAAAATGCTTGAATTAAAATTGGGGCTCTACCTTGAGACTATGTGACTTTATGGAGTATATCAGGATATTTTTTTATAGGTGTTGTAGACATATACCTTTAATGATATGACTATTATTGTTGTTTTTATATGATTAGTGATTTTGTGGTGTCCTACTAGGTATTGTTATACTATCCCATAGATAGTATTTTCCCACATGTGTCATGTCTTATATAGGAGATAAACCTTTTGATGGAGTCTTAGAGAGACTAGGACTAGGTGGGGCTTAGTGAGCTAGATATACTGATGAGTGTTCCTATCATTATGTTGACAGCAGTCCCCTTTTATAATTTAATGTCAAACTTATTTCCATAATAATTATGGTGGGATTGAATTTAGAAATCATGCCTTCTAGTACTTGTTATCGTACTCTGATGGTGGGATTAATATATCTGCATTCATGGTTTATCTGTTATTTTATATTTCTGGATGTTGTGGCTTGGAAATTTGTGTGTTTTTGTGTACAAGTACATTAGGCTAAGGCTCTTGATGTGAATGATATTCTTACTCGACATAGGTCACTAGCCCCTAGTCTATTAGAGGTGGGCTTCAAGTAGTTATGCTTCGGGCCCCATTGGACAAGGTCATGACAGAGTTTTATCATATGAGAAGATTCTACCTTAGTAATGGTGTTAGAGATGTTGGTTTGGGGAAACTGTGTTATGTGTTTTGAGATTGGATTCCAGACCAAGGGCACCAGTGTTCATGTTGTGGAAGACTTATCCATACAACAAGACTCTAATCACCTACTTTTTTACTTACTACATTTAGAAATTGGTTTCAGGGAAAAAACATCAATACATTAATTAGATAGTAATGGGTTTTGGATTCTATTTACCACTTGAGTAAGATCTCCAGATATACTCAATGAACATTGGATATTTTTTTTAGTTTAGGATTCCTCCATGATGTAATAAATCATGGATTCAGTATCTAGATCACAAGGATGATCCCCTTTATGAATATTCTTCGATAAAATAACCTATTCAAGAGGTGTTACCTCCATGTGGTGCACCAGTTATACAAAAATATATCGAGTAGTAGATGGTACCAGCAAAACCAGTAGATATAGAGCAAAGGATAAGCATGGTTAGTGGACTAGTTTAATGATGAGGTGACCTTTTTGTTGTTATTGTTGAATTATATTTTCATATAGGATTTATATCTATATACATTGATGGGTTTTCACATCCTATAGCTTCAAGAGGTTCAACGTAGTAGTAGGACTATGGATGAGTATTCGTCGAGATTTATCATCCTCTCTCGGTTCTTGATAGATATAGTTTATAATCACTTCCTTCAGGAATATAATTTTGACTTACAAATACATAGAGAAGCCTGAGAATATGTTATACCTCTATGAATTCAAACCTATTATAGGATGGTGTATTATGACTCTGAGGTATTTAGTTTCATAGATGAGATGACACAGATTGTTATTTCCTACTATAGGCACACATGAGTAGACTCTTTAATGGCATAGAGTAAACATCAGAATGTGGGACCTAGGCATGTGATATGTTTCATTAGGTGATCCCAGTATAGAGGTACTGTGGTTAATGGTTCACATTATGGGTCTATTCAGCCTAAGAAGTGGTGGTTATACTCCTGTGATGTCATGGAAATTTTTTTTAAAGACTACTGGACTAGTCGTACAACTGACACAAATATAGTGGATAGTATTCCTATAAAGAGGCACCATTAACACAAGGTACGTCCATAGAGAAATGTACATTATAGAGTAACTGGGTGACCATCTAGAGGTGGTGTAAATTTTTAATTGATGTCACTACCACCCCTAGGTGGTCGAAGTCATGCTCTGGGAGATGGGGAAAAGGGGTCAGGGAAGCTGGGGGTGGTTGACGGCTTTGACCAAGAGGGTTTAGAGATGATACAAGGTATCATCTATGCATTTTAGACCTTATATTCATTACTGATAGACAAATGTTTATGTAATTATTTTTTTCACTTATCTGGTTCTAGACTTAGAGATTTTAGTGAGACCTTGGCTAGACCCTTGTGCTTGGAGAATCCTATAGGAGGTGACTCAGTGATCATACACTTCTGTCAAAAGTGTGACGTTACTCTTAGATAAGAGAGTTTCTATTGGGATTTATTTGTATTAGTAATGAGGCCTTATGAATTATTATTACGTATGGACTTGTTATCTGTTGTTCATACCCAGAAAGATTGTTTATAGAAGTGGATGTGGTGTGTTTATAGTGATGGTAGACAGTTTTCCTTTGTGGTTGGAAATCAAACATAGGTAGAGTAGGATGGAATAATGAACATGAGGGTATAAATGACTAAACATCAATTGGACAACAATATTCTAGGTGTAGTGGATTCTATGAGTTTTCAATTCCCTATAGCGGTGGAATAGTATGAGGATGCCTTTCCTGAGGAAATTCTTGGATTACCTCCATACTAATTGATAGATTTTTACTTTGATCTACACCTTGGGATAACCCCAATATCCCTTCCATAAAATTGGATTGACCCTATAGAGCTTTATGAGATAATGGTGAATTTCATGTACTTCTAGATAAAGTGCTTTGTTAAAACCAATGATTCACCCTTGGGAGCCCTAGTATTGTTTTCCAAGAAGACGGATGGGATCATAAGGTAACATGTAGACTATAATTGCTTAAACTAAGTGAATTTAAAGAAAAACTATTCACTACTAATGATTGATAACCTCTATGACCAATTTATAGGGGATTGATGTTTCTCAAATATTGACCTCATATTAGTTTATCATCATTTGAGTGAACAATATGAGGATAAATCAAGAATTAAAATATTGATATGGTCACAATGAGTACATGGTGATTCCCTCTAGAATGAATAACTCCACAATAGTGTTCATGGGACTCATGAACTGTATATTTCAACCATTCATAGATTTTTTCAAGGTAGTCTTCATTGATGATGGCATAGTGTACTTGGAAGCTCAAGAGAAGGAAGTGATACACTTGAGAATGGTTCTAGATGTACTATGAGAGCACCGACATTACAGGAAGATCTGGAAGTACCACTTTTTGATCCATTTGGTCCAATTTAGGAAGAATGTCATTTTTCATCATGGAAAAGTTATATACCTAGAAAATATTGATGTAGGGATTTCATGGGATCCACCCAAGATTGAGTCAAAGGTACAATATTTTCTTATATTGGAGGGGTACTACAAGTGGTTTTTGGCATACTTATCAAAAATTTCAGCCCCACTAACCACCCTGATGTGAAAACAGATGATATTTACAAGAACTAAGTACTTCCAGAGAGCCTTTATGTTTTGAGGACAAGGATGATGGGTGTTGTGTTTTTTATACTTATGAAGTAAGTCGGGGACATTATATAATATTTCAATTCCCCTGGAACTCAAATTGGATTTGTTTTGATGCAGATACATGAAGTTATATCATATGGGTCAACTAAGTTAACACCCCATGAGAAAAACTATGTTGCTCATGACCTAGAGATGGCAGTAGTAGTATTTTCTCTAAGGATGTGGAGAACTATCTTCTAGGAGAGTGCTTTATTGTTCGCTTAGGACATTAGAGCCTCAGGTTTGTTTTCATGTTGAGAGACATGAACCTAAGGAATATGTGTTAGTTTTAGTTCTTATAGGACTATGAAATTGAGATAGTATATAATAAGGGGAATGGAAACATGGTTGTATATTCCCGTAGTTGCAAGTCCCATGATTGTTTCATGTAGGAAGAAATGGAGTCCTTGGATTCCTTGCAACAAAAAACTAGTTGAGCATGAGGTTTTATATTTTCATCCATTTATGGTGTTTATTGCTATACTTGTCCATCATATAAAGGATCTCTAGTTGGGATACATCTACTGCGTGGTCTTGTGTGACCAAAAATCCTCAATAGATTCACCAAATAGAATTTCAGAATGATGGAATCACTTCATCCTATTCCAATGATGGATAGAGGTCTTGGTCACAATGTGAGCAGAGGTGATGAGATACTTTCACCCAACCTCATTGGTTTTATATGTAGATGTTGGGAAGATTTATATGGACCTTTAGTGGTAGTTTTGGTTGGCTATCATGAGATGAGGTGTGGATGAGTTCTTCTATCATTGCCTCTCCCATGAACAAGTGAAGGTTGGGCACTAGGTTCTGATAAGTATGTTGTAACCACATGAGGTCCTAGTGTGTAAATTGGATGTCATATCCATGGAATTCATGATAGGGATTCCATGTACAAGAAGATAATATTACATCATATTGGTGATAGTGGACCGACTTATGAAGTTGGCCAACTTCCTTGTTATCAGAGAGAAAAGTTCAGTGGATAGTTAGGTGAGGTTTTACATGCATGAGATCATTCCCATTCAGGGGGTTCCCATGATGATTGTTTTTGGATGAGGTGTGGGGTTCATGTCACAATTGTAGAGTGGCCTAAAAGTGGAATTTGGGACCCATATGATGATGTGTACAACCTTTCACCCCTAGACATATTGGTAGATCAAGGGAACTATAATGGTGTAGAGGTATATGTTGAGGTCTTGTGTGTTAGATGTTGGTTGAATATGGGAGGATTACTTTCTATTGATAGAGTTTTTTTATAACAATATATACAACTCCAATATTTTCCTAAAACCTTTTGAGGCCATTTATTGGAGACCCTATAGGTAACCTTTATAATGTTCTGAGATTGGAGAGGCATCTCTTATTGGAATTGAGATGCTGAGGGTGATGAAGGAGAAGATCTAAGTCATCAATCAGTGGGTGAGGAATGATCAGAGGAAATATGACTCTTATGAAGATCAACACCATAGTCCCTTAAAGTTCTAGCCAGGATACCAAGTTTTCATGAGTCTTCCACATTGAGGATTGTGGAGATTCGACCAGGCTGGAATGTTATCCCAAGAATAAATGGTCCCCTTCTAAATATTGTGTATATTGGGCGACTTGACATACCACTTAACTATATCATCACTGTTAGACCAGATACATGATGTCTCCCACATGTCGTAGCTATGTAGGTACATGATTGATCAATTACATGTTATTTAATGGTATGGTAGGGACATTGATGATAGACATAACTCATTTGAATAACCAGTAGAGATCAAGGTTCGGTTGGAGAGGATCCTTCATGGGAGATTGATTCCCCTTGTACTAGTCTAGTGGAAACACAATATTATTTAGGAGAGAGATTGGGAGTGGGAGACCCAAATGAATGATCAGTACCCACATATCCTTGTATGGGATTTTAGATACACAAATATCTATCCTGTGGAGAATTTAATGACTCTAATTTTTCTATGTATTACTTTCAATATTATATGGATGGTTTTTTGAGTAAGGAACTCGGAATGTGTGAGATTACAAGGACCGATGATCCTGGAATAAATTTTTGAAATATAATAAAAATATTAATGTCATTTACACATTGATTTCCTAAAAAATGAAATAAATTATCAATAGTTGATTGGATTAGAAATTTTATTCTGTCATTGAATATAGTGTATGGGTTTTACAATAGGTGTGACATAACATTTTTCGGTGTCTGAAGTTTCTATAAAGTGTCATTGCATGTAAATTAATAAATTAAATTAAATTATTTATTTATTTTATGTAATGTGACATAGTGAAATATTTTTGTTTTATATAAATAAGATGATATGGATAGTTTTTAGGTTTAGCTACCTAATCCTGTAAAATTATTGATTTCATTAGAGAGCATTAGAGCAGCTTTCATTGGTGGGTGATGATCGGATCATGGATCATTGATTGGCATGCAACAGGATTCAAGGATCTCAGCAACAACAATAACATGAATTCATTATTCATCACTGATCAATCCATCTAAAGGTAGGATGTTTTTTTGATGATTTATCCCCATTTACTTATTCTATGATGAACGTGAATCAATCAACCAACATATTGATTCAAATATTGATTGTATGGAGAGTATCGTTTTATTGAGGGGATTACTTGGAGAAATGTTTATTATTGTTTAGATATTACATAATCATTCTAATACAAAAATATTGAGGAAAAACAAATATGGTTGAGGATCATTCATTTTTTTCATGTTTCATAGATTTAACTCAAAGATCTTCATTCATAGTGGAAACATCTTTTGGACTTTGGTTTGAAGAATACCGATTAATAAATCATTTTTAACTCGTTTCATGGTGTAACAAATTGATATCTCATATCCATGTTCATATTGATGATGGGATAGAGAAATAATGAAATATTGGGACCAGATTAGAGTTTATTCATGTGGGATTGATGTGAGGCTATAGAGACTATGATAGATTTTTTCTAATGCAATTTGGTGTCTGGATTCCAATAGAACGATGATGGAAAGGCTTGAGTATACCTAATTAATGTATTCTATAATGATTCATGGATGAATGTAAGGTTGGGGAGCAGTTAAAAATGTGTTAAATGGCTCCACAGGTTATGTAAAATCTTATTTCACATGGATTATAATCTAGGACACACAACATGTGGGGTACTAGATGTGGGACTATTGTTTCTATGGAGAAGATAAATATCAAACAATGTATGACAAATGTAACATGTCATGTGACCCTTAACTGTTGGTTGGACCTATACCTAGGAGGGTGTATAGACAAAACTAGGATTACACAGGCTTAGACACACCGTGTACTTAGGCACAAACATGGCCATAGGAACATCGACACGGTTAGGATTACGTGGGCTCAAAAAAACATGTACTTGTACATGGACACATGCATGGTTCGGGATAAATTTTCAGGACCCATTGTTGGAGGGACATGTCATGAGATACTATTAGGAACCATGTACTTCTTAAAACATAGGTTACATACCATGTCCTCTTCATCTTGAATAAGATTCATTAGGTTGAGTTCCCTTGATCCATTCTTTGAGGGTTAGTATGGAATCATGTTCTATACATAGAATGATGATCCCTTCAGTTGGACTCTAGTTTTGGATAGAGTTGTCGGAATACTATTTTAAGCCCTAGAGTGAGATCCTCTATCATTATCTCTCCCCAGATAGAGTTCTTGGTATGACCGTGACCAAAAGTAGACGGTCGTTGATCCTCTACCTATAAGGTTATTCCAGATTGAGTTTTGGCATACCTCTGGCCTATGGTGTGATCCCCATCTATGTATTGATCTATTTAGACTTATATTGTGTTATTATAACATAGAGACTCTAGGATCATGAAAACTCAGATAGGCATCACGAGTGTTATTTGACTATTAGAGTGAGTTCTCCCAGATGATTTTTATGTGGAAAATTCAAGAAGGGATCCTCCTCTGGATTTACTATTGTGAATTTTCTTTGAGATTTTGTGTCTATATTGAGAATACTTTTAAATTCGTTTTATATGTATTTTAGACATATATATTTTATGAGATTACTATTATTCTGGTTTTTCTATGAATAATGATTTTAGGGAGACTTAATAGGTATTGTTAAACTTATTCTTTCATGGAATGTTTCTGTACTAGTCATGTCTTATGTTGATGATCGAAATTTTGAAGGAATCATATTGGTACCAGGACTAGGTGGATCTCAGTGATCCGGATAGAATGATGTGTGTTCCTCTGATTACCTTAATATCAATCACTTTCTAAACATTCAGGTTCAACTTTTTTCCATATTCTTTGTAGTGGTATTATTTTTTACCTTTTTCTTTCCAGTACTTTTTTTTACTCTAAGGGTAGTATTTAGATGTATTCATGCATGTTTATCAGTTTTTTAACATTTTAGCATCGTATGGGCATGGAGATGTGTGTGTGTGTGTTTGTTTATGTATACATGTACATTAGGATAATAAATACCATGTGAGTGATATTGCTACTCAGTGGTAGTCTCTAGCCCTTTCCCTAGTGGTGTCGTGCATGGTTTAGTCATGGTTCAGGCCCCGTTGGACCATGTCATCACAATCACATTACAATTTTCATTAATTAAGATAAATTGAGATGAAGTCTCTCACCTCACACATCCTTTTGGTTGTACATGATTTAACCTCCTATATAATTTTTTTAATCACGTTATTATTTAATAAAATAACCGTATTCGTATTTATAAAACCATATATAGTGCTTTTATAACATCTATTCACTGATTCATTAGTTATCTTTCAATATTTTGGTTGTTCCAGGGGTTAATTGTCTTATTTTATCATTAATGTTTCATCACGAAAGATCTTATTATTATGTATGTTATAGAGTTCCATAATTTCTAGAATATTAATAATGACATAATTATCCTTTTTATACATCAATTATACTTTTATGACTAATCATGAATTATTGTTTTGATAAATAATGTATGTTGTTATCATAGAGACAGGAGGTCATTCATATTCATGGGTATGATTTCCAATTTTCGAATATAATTTTGGAAAGGATGTAAGTAATATTTAATCATTTCATAATTATCATAATATCAAAAATAAAAAAAATTATTCCATTAAATATACTTATATATATCATCCATGTGGTGTGGTCATGAAAATAGAGTCACATCCCTTCGTGAAGGTGGTATTCCACACATACATGAATAATGTTATAACATTTAAGTGAGTGAAAAGGTAAGAATGAAAATGATATATTTTATTTTAAGAATGATAATAATTTCATTAATATATAATTATATATTTTATATAACATATTTTCATTATATTTAACCTTATTACCTTCCATGTAAATCATTTGTTAAAACTAAATCACATCTCTTCATTAGGCTATAGTCTACCGTACACATTAGTGAAGTTATCATATCCCCTATTGAATGGAATATATATTGTTATATTTGATATAAATACTCCCATGGTATACTTATGTTATAAATATCTTATATATACTTTTTATACCTCATTATAACCAACATTGAGTGGTGGTAATGCAAAATTAATTTACATTGGTTCATGAGGCGATAGACCACCATACACATGAATGTGTATTCCATAATCCAATTGATGGAATTGAGGATTATTATAGGTCATTACCTTAACATAAAAACATATATGTTTTTTAAGATATTGATGTTATTATATCATCATTTTATAATAATAGTTGAAGGAGGTGGAGGAAGAAATAAAAAAACCCTTGATGAAGAATGTTACCTCTTCCGGGGGTAACCTCTTTAGGCTAAAACCAAAATCCTTTCAAGAAGGATTTCTAACCAAAATATGGTTCCTGGTATTAGAATAGGGTTTTTAGAAGTGATATGGGTAGGGACTGGCTAAACCAAAGGGGTTTGAATGTGTAAAGAGGATAGTAGATTGGGTGTACTTTTATAAGTGACATAACTAGTACACTTTTAATATTTGGGAAGGAAAAGGTATACCCACGTTTTTATATTCAAAAGGCGTCCAAAATAGAGTATTCTATAATACTATACATTATAGGGTCTAAATATTTCTATAAAATTTATTTTAAACAATTTTTAGGTTAATTTAACCCTTATTTTTTTATTTACCCCTGGTAAATCAATTTTTTATCTTAGCCGTGGTAAATAAGTATTAGTTGTTTTTATATTAATTATAGTAAAAAATAAATTTAAATATAATAGATAATATAAATTATTCTAATTGAAAATATGGAATCCATTTTTCAACTTCAAATAATATAATTTTTAAAATATAATTTAAAATTAATCTTGTAGACGCGACAAGAAAGGGGGATTTCAAAGAGAAAATGCTTAAAATATTACAAAGATTTTATATCAATATTCAATATGGATATGATTCCAATTACATAAAATTAATAAATTTATATATACATTAAGGAATTTTAAATTAAAACGGATCGAAAGTATAATTTATATTTTTAAATATTTCAAATGAGAAGGTATTTTTGAACAAAAAATCAGTATTTTTCACTATTTATAAAAACAAGAAATATTTCAAAAAGTCCCATAAATTTACCCAAGAATAAATTTAATATTATGATTTCAAAAATAAAGTCAATTATTTAAAATAAAATTTCTTAAAGGTTGAAATATTAATTGTATATTATGTGGTAAAATCGTTACTCAACCATCTTCTGGAAAAAATATTGTGTTTTAGAAAACATTTCATTTTATTTGAAATGATTTTTATTTTATTTTTATTAAATAGATAATATTTTCATAAATTAACTTGTAATATTAATTCCAACAAATTTAATTTATATTTTATAATTTTATACTATATTACATTCATTTAGGCTCGTGGTTACATGTTTTATAGGCTATCGATGCGAATAAATTTAGGGAAATATATTTTTCTTATTGTTTAAGATTTTTTTTTGTGTCGCATACACTATCGAATGAAATGTTCATATTTTAGAATTTATAGTTGTTATACATAACGATTAATTATATATTTTAATTATTCATAGAACCTTAATATCATTCTTTTTTTTGTTTGGTTCTTCAACATTACATTCCCTATCGGAAGGAATATCTTCTTTGTAAAATGTTAAATTTATCCTTATTAATGAAATAGGAAACTAAAATTGATTTAAAATAATTTATTCTTCAATAAAATTAGATAACATATATATATATATATATTTAAAAAATAATCTTTTACAGTGACCATAAAAAATACTCATTTTGTTTGATTATCCTCATCCTCTTCACCAATAAAAGTATTTAAATTGAAGATTTACTACATTATTAAATTTTATTTCTTAATTAATTTTGAGAAAAATGACATATAAAATATATAAATTTATAAATTAATTTTCATTATCACATTCTCTATAATTTCATTTGTTTTAACATTAATCTCTATGTCTTTATGTGCATTGAAATCAATTAACTTCTTTATCCATTATTTTTTTATTCAATGTTGGGACTCACCACATCTCATAATCAATAATGATAGTTTCAAGTTTTTTCTAAAAATTGTTTTAATTATTTTTATATACCATATCTTCATAAAATTTATATATAATAATTTTTATCTCTTTCATCATGACCAATAAATCTTAATGTGATTCTATATAATAATAAATTATTAAAAATATTTTATTCATCATTTAAAAAATTCATTAATAAATTAATCATTAGTTATTTTAATAAAATTATATTGGGCATGAAATAATTATATCTATAATAATTTAAAAATATTCTATGTATTTTATATAATATATTACTGATATTTTATAATATATAATTTTTCTATCATCTACTTTATGAATGATTAATATGGTTCAACAAGAAATCATCAATGGGTATCATTGTTTTAAATGATCAACCAATTAATATGATAAAAATTCATTAGGTGTATCAAATAATGATATAGTGATATTATTAAAATATAATCATAATAGTTGCATGTATCAAATCACCCTACCATTTATCAAATGAAGTTATTGGATCACGAATCAAATAAAAATTTTGTTTTAACATATAATAAAATTATTATTAGTGTTGTTATATAATTGAGTGTTTTTCATTTTAGAAACTATTATATTATATTGGTATGAACGTTCTACTTTTCAACATTATTATAGTGAGAAATAAAATAAAATATTGGTTGGACCCTTAAACAATTCCCACATCAAGGAATTTTATATCAAAATCTAAAATAGTTTTAGGAATATTGTTTCGGGTCGTTCTCAAAACGCCCAATGGTTCAGTATCCGATGATTTGTGGACCTTCTCTCCAAAGGTAGGCGTTCACCGGGTGGTTTGACCAACGATGCTTAAGAACTCACATTGGTCGAGAGGATGGGAAGTTGGGCTCATCGCACCCTTTTGGGGGGAATTATTTCCTGTTCCACGTCTCTCTTGTAGATTTAAGACGTATTCATATGTTCATGAATCTTTTGTTTATACCCAAGAATAATATCCATAGACTTCTCCTGGTAGGAAATAGTCAGCTGGACGTAGGGGTTTGGAATCATTTACGCCTAAGGTTTACCATCCCTCTTTGTATTAATGACCCCGAGGAGTTGGGACTCATTGAGGCGGTACTAGGAGTGGCGCGATGAACCAATGTGAAGATAGTCGGATCGACTGGTCGTTGGGATTGAACCTCAAGGAGGCTTCCTGCGTACCCTGCCTAGGAGACAGGGATCAAAGTCCATGTAGTTCAAATTGGGGTGTCGGAGGACCGACGTGAAGGTGGACCCGGGGGTCCGATGGTGATCAGGCTTGAACCTCTTGGAGGCTTCCTACGTATCCCTGTGGTGGGGAATCAATGTCCACGTAGTTCGCAATGGATTGGGGCTTACACTCTGAGGAGGCCCATAAGAGGATGTCATAGTCGATGCTTACTCTAAGCCCACATGAGTCATGCTCGGTGTGAGAAACAAGAGGCAGCAGGGACCAGACAATCACGTCATGAAAGGTGCGTCTGTGAGAAGTGGAGTGGGGCTTATGCATGAGGGCGGCCCAGAAAGTCGGGGTTACTCTGGGATGGATTCCCGTGGTGTCTTCCTCCTGTCTGGCCAGGAGGGTATCCCAACCTATTTGTGGGTTGTGGAATATAATGGGGGACAATGCCTATGCGCAAGTGCACAAGCGGGATAACGCCAAGGGAATTGGAATTAGTCCGAAGAAAGCAAGATGAAAAGTGTGAATTGCATGCCCGACATTTGGAACACAATGACAGTGGCATGGAGAGGGAGTATAACTGTTGGCCGTGTTCGCAACACAGCATCCATATCACATTAGCTTGAAATGGGGACAAACAAATGGGGGTCAACTGCTGACCATGTTCAAAACATAGGACCTGACTCAAAGTGTTTTCAAAAGTCTTTTGGGGGTATTGGCCCAGGACGGTAGGTGAGCCGAGGTGGCATTGGACCTGGCCGTTAGGGGGTTCCTTCAGACATGAAAGGGAATGAAGATATGAATGGAGGACGTGCAAACCATGAGGTGGAGTGATGGAATGTTTGAATGGATTCCAGTGCTCTTGAAATTAATCCACTGTAAACAAGGCATGAGGCATCTTATGCTTGGAGCATAAGTCATCTCTTTCATGGAGCAAGAGGCATCCAATTAATGAATGATAGGGAATGCTACAGTTTATAGTCATGTAGAGAGGATTGTTTCCATATAGTTTAACGTCATATGGATAGGGTGAGGGCCATATAGTTTAATGTCATGTGGTCAGGATGAAAGCCATACAGTTTAACGTCATGTGGTTAGGACGACTAGGTAGGAGAGACCTAGAAATGGTTGGTGTGGGACTTACGAAAGGGCAGCCCTTTATGGATGAACCTAGCATGAGGGCTAGGTAATGGGATTTTTGGAGTCTCGTGAGGAGTATCTCGACTCATGGAATTTATAGGACGGATGTTGGAGCGGCATAAGGGTGCAATAGAAAAAATTGTTGACCCGACCCGAAAAGTTCACGGTATGGACCAGTGAGTGTGTGGGGTTTTCCGCATGGGGCGGGCCACGAAGGAGCTGGCCGCGAGGGAATGGATGTGAAGGAGAAGTTCATGAAGAAGGATGTCCATGAAGTATGGTCGTCCGCGATGGAGGTTGTCCGTGAAGGATGGTCACGGAGGAGGCTGTCCACAAAGGATGGTCGTCTGCAAAGGAGGTTTTCCTTGAAGGAGGGCCACGAAGAAGGCTATCCGCGACGGATGGTCATCCGTGAAGGAGGTTGTCCGTGAAGGATGGCCGCGAAGGAAGTTGTCCGCAAAGGATGGTCGTCCGCGAAGGAGGTTGTCCGCGGATGAGATGGATGTGAAGGAAATGGCCGCGAAGGGCGTTTGCAAAGGGGTTGGCTCCCATCCTACTTCACGCCCGTGGAGGGAATCCCCCCTCCATTTCGTGAATGAAACTGGTCCATGGAGGGGGTGGCCACAGAGGGACAATCCGTGAAGGAAATGGCCACTAAGGGCTAGCCGTGGAGGAGCTGGCCGCATGTGGTTCGCAGTTTGGTTTCTCCTCTACATAAAAGAGTGCATCCACGGACAATATGGGGTCCGTGGATGGTTGTGGAACTTTTACCGCTGGGAGCGATTTCCCCAGCGTCTCCCCACTAGTTTTCACTCGTCCTTCCTATCCACTTTTTTGTGTCCCTTGGGGATTATTTATAGAGTCGCGATGAGGCAATATTGATGGGCACACGACACGTTTTGCGGAAGCCCATGAAAGAACCCCCACCCCTGGATGACTTGGTCAACCAGGGAGTTTTGGAACTGAGATTTGCGGGATTGATCCACGGTCAAATACCTCTTCACCTATGTTTCGCAAACGACGAGGTCCGCAGCCACATACGACTTCTTCCATCATTTCACGAGCAACGAGGTTTGCGGCCATGTAGGCAATCCGCCTCCATTTAGCAAACGACAGCGTCTACGGGAGGGTGGTTCACCGAACTGGTTGTGTACTGTTGCTGGGAGCCGGTACGCAGACTGGTTCAGTCCTTTTCCAAGTTTTGGGGTAATTGGATTTCCACCTTGTGGAATTTATAGGACCCTCTAAATATATATATATATATATATATTGATCCATTATTTTTAGTGTTTCTTTGTTTTAATGTCATTATGTGTTTATAATATAAGCTTCATAGGGCCCCATGTTGGATTTACTACACGTATGGGGATTGATTTTGTGGTTTCCTTTTATAAATTCCTTTCATCTAATTCAAACTCTTGAAATTGTTTAGGTTCTTGATACAATCAATGATACCCCTTATCCAAATCTCTATTGTAAAAATAATAAGTGTAGGAAAAATGCTTAGTATTTACATAGTTTAGTATAAATGACTACTTATTTAAAAGCTAATGGTTTCATCTCGCTGGAGGGTGACTGCACCTTCACCTCTATAGTGGTGACGTCCTAGCCCAGAGATGCCAAAGGCTCTGGCCCCCTCCTCCTTGGCAGGGGAGGGGGAATGCTTCCTTCTTCCTTGACGGTTCTACCCTTCATCCCCTTCACCAACCTGGCTTATCTTCCTCCTTTCTTGTTGATCCTTCTTTTCCCTAATGTCCCTAAACTTCACTAAGGATGTCCCCAGCTTGCGATTTCTATAAAGGAGTTCAATGCAGCAATGAATCTTTACATATCGATGCTTTTTGATCGATTTAGGGGATGTTTTCCATCAGTTGACACTTTCGACAGATTTTTTTTCAAAGCATGGGGTCTCCAAAAAGGAGCAGTGGTGGGTATTCTAGATCAGCATCAACAGATGAATCACTTCTCGTCGAAGGAGGATTTGGTCTTAGCCTGGTCCAGTACACCACATGTTTTCAATGGATACAAAATTTTCTTCGTGTGATGGTTCGTTGATTTAACTGGAATCATGATCCGTCTTCGACTACAGAGTGGGTAAATTTTCCTGACCTTCCTCTACCTTTTAATAATTCTTCAATTATATGTATGATCAAGAATTTGATTGCATGGTATCTGTGTTCAGATAATCACACATCAGTTATCTATCAGTCTATTTTGCCCTGCGCTAGTGTTGAGGTTGATGTCTCCAATCCACCATCAGTGTGGTTGTGGATTTCAGTTGGAGGATATCATATATGTAAATTGGGAGTGGTGTCAGAATAATTTCTAGTGTTCTACTAGGGATGCAATAAACATGTAATTTTGACATTTGGGTGTCGTTGCATGAATCGGGACCAGCCATTAGTGGTGCAGGTTGATACAATGGTGGAACACCAGTTGTGGGATAGTGGTGTTTTGTGTGAGTATGAGGATTCATGTGGGGAGGTTCCAATGGAGTTTGATCTTTTCAGGTACCATGATCCTTCAGTGATAGAGTCCAGTACTAGGGAGTCTCCAAAGTAGCGAACATCTTTGATTTCCACAGTGGATGTGAATAACATAAAGACTATGGAGGCTGAACCACAGGATGATGACATCTTTACCCAGTTGAATCATGATTTGGGTATCATTAGAGTTGAAGAGAAAAGTCCCTCAGTAGTGTCCACGATGAACCCAATAGATAATTCCAATTATACAAAGGAAGGTGAGGTAAGATCGATAGGGAGTGAGGTCCAAATTGTCAGTGGCTCTCAAAGTGGAGACTGAGAGGACACTAATAAGCACCACCAGTTTATTGGCTGAGGTTATGAGCAATACACTAGATCAGTATTGGGGCAGGAGAATTCCAGCTTTTCAGCTGTAACATTTCACAATGGACAATGGAATCTTGAAGATGTTAATGTCTTTAGGTTCTTAGACCCAAAAACCTTTGGTAACCATCAGAATGTTAGGTCAAGGGGGATGAAATTTGGCTGGGAGAGTAAGGCAGGTAAGGAGGAGTCTCTACGTAATTAGAGGACCCTCAAAGATGACTCAACAATAAATCTAGGGAACTGTTTTGATGACTTGGAAGGCCAAGAACCTTCATTGAATGAGGAGGATGACTCATCAAGGGATGTCAGTTATAGTCTACCTTCAGTGGATAGTATTGACCGATTCCAAGGAAAAGGTCCTCACATCCCTCATAGGAAGAAAGGGAAAAGGAATTAGAGATTCAGTTAAATGTATAGTGGTTTAGGAAAAAAAGCCAAAGGGATGCAAGGATTACTCTTACTTTCCAAAACCTATGGAAACTAGGTCATCCAAGAAGGGATGTAACAAAGAAATATCAGTCCTACAAAAGGGAGAAAGTGAAGAAGAAAATAGGTACAAAAGAGAAATCTAAGAAAACGATGTGGAGTGCTTGAAACTAATTATTCACTCCAAGAAATATATGAATGATCAAGACAAATAAACCAATGTCTAATAAGAGGATCTTAAGATAATTTATGATCAAAGGTTTCAAGTTGATTACACAAAGGATGATTTCTCACCTTGATGAGCTTATCAGAGAAGACCCAGCTATCCAGGTTAGTACACTACACTGGGAACATTATAGAGTAGCTGGGTCAAGCACTATTAGTTTTGTGATCTCTTTTAGCACGTAGTGGTATCCTATTTGTGATATTTGGTATCTATTTTTTACTAAAATGTTTTTAATAAAAATTTAAATTTGGATGTGAAAGAACTACTTATTTATAGTTTGGTTTTAACCCCACAAGATGTATTCTCCACAATAATTTGACTACTTATTACAATAAATAACCAAAAACTTATTTATACACCCTAGTGGTCAATCCTCTAGTCAATACTCATTCTACACACTAGAAATACAACTCTTCTTTCATGGTTTGTTAGACCCCCCCCCCCCCATTGTCATATCTTATCTGCAACAGGTTATAAACCCCAACCAAAAGCCTTTTTAGTTGTTGGTTATATTCCCTAGTCACAAACTCCACCTTTTCTTGATGTTAATCCTGAATAGTCCTCTTCTTTATTTATAGTGATATTTCTCAATAAGTATATAGGATATTATATTCTCAAGTAAAACTTCAATAACCTCAATCGATTATTTAAATAATCTTGTTGGACTTGAAACTCCTTCACCCCATATCTTGAATAATCTGGTTCTTATCAGCCTAAAAAACTCTCCGACCAAAAGCTTTTCTCCTATAAGTATCTTCTAGCTACTATCTCAACAACTTATGGACTTTCATTAATGATCATCTACTCCTTAGTAGTTTCAAATAATAAGGGAAAACTTGTGCCTTTTTATGATGATGTCTCAGTCTCAATAGAATGTGTGAAATTTCAATAAATATTTTATTTTGTATTATTTTAGGGGAGTAATAAAATTAATTACTCTCAGACATTCTATCTTTGAATTTTTAAGTCCCATCATGAATGGTGAAAAAATTTACAGTGCATATACATTACACATAACTAATAACTATTATCAATATTTTATACTCCTAATTACTTCCCAAGAATCTATAACTCTCATTAATTCATTCATGTAATTGAAATCATGTAGATTCATTGACACACTTTTTTTCTTATATTAACTGTATGAATTAATATAACATTCCATGTACATAACATATTATATTTTTAGCCTACTTTATGTAACTATATCATGTTATTCCTTATATAAAGGTTACAGTGGACCCTTAACATATATATTTTCTATATTCTCATTATAGTGCATATATATGACCTTTAATAATTATTTTTTATAAAAATAAATGGTGACTTGAACTTCCTCATGTAATAAATCATACAAAATAAATAGTTAGGTTCACTTGAGTGATCACAAAAATGTCTTCTGACTCCTTGTGGAGACTAAATTAGCCCATAAGATATTATTTCTCTTTTTAATAACCTAGCTAATTTTTGAGTTCTGCTTCACTTAATCAGGAAATCTAGATAAGTATTGTGGTATATTCTTCTTTTGGTTAATAGATCTCGCTGGTTTCTTCTTCACAATATAGAGGTATCCCATATATGCTATGATTTAGTATCTATGTTTTAAATCATAAACATAAACTGTACCAATCACCTATGTATATATTGTTTTAGGTGAGGTAATATATTCTATAACCACTGATTTTTATGGTCAGTTAATTCCAGTTAAATGCTCAAATATCTTATCCTATCTCTGATATTTTGAATCCCAAAAGTCTCAGGTTATTCATGATACACCAAAGTGGATACACAATCACAGGATAGGATAAAATTATCATGTAACATCTCTATTGACATGAAATTCATGTGATCAATGTTTTATAAGGTGGTTTCTTCTTCCATACATTCTTATTCAAGTGATGTAAATGATTTAGAAAATCACACATCAATGTATTCACATGATCAATGTAGTTCATGTGATGGACTAGCGGAACTCTGCCCTGTAACTCCATTTATTCCTTTACAGTGTAAATGTATTTGAATAATAACATAAAAAAATGATCAATATTTAATTCATGGTGACAAGTATATCAAATGAGCCTTCTTCTCTTGAAGTGATCACTAGAGATAGTTGGACATCAGTTGTTAGTTTCCTCAAGCAAACACAAAAATCCTTCACAAGATGAAGAATGAATATGATAATTATATGTGATAAATTCAATTGATCTTGTGGATCTACTTACATGTGTACCTTTTTAGGAATTTTAAATCCTAATTCAATTCACCCATCACACATCAATCCTTATCTTTAATGATTCGTTAATAATAAGTGATTGCAAATCTGATGACTATTAGATAAGAATATTGTGTTCTCCTACCAACCTCCATTGGAACCAACCTGTATTGACACCCACTAGTGTCATTCCACCATACACAATGATTCCATTTCTCTTCTATATACTCATTTTGGATCATATGAATCCCTTACATGAATTTTCTCACCCATTCCACCCTAGTTGGACAAGTTGAATTTCTTACCATTTATAATTGAGATGAGTCATTGGTTTTCCAAGGTACTATTATAAAAACAGTTATCTAATATCTTCAACATAATATCATGTCCTCTCAAAATAATTCATATCAATATATCAGGAAAAATTAAATTTTTTTACCCTTAAAAATACATTCTAAAAAATTATCTCACTTCATGAAAAATAAATTGATTGATTAAATTCACCATAAATAATCATTTATTAGTAATAAAAAGACATTAGTATTTTTTTATGGGCTTTATTTCTTTAAAAAACTCCCACAATTCATTATCTTTATCAAAATATTTTTTTAATTATAATTAATATGTTCTTCAAATTATCCATTATTAAAGGTTATAGACAATGCATACTCTCCAAGTGTAATTAGAATATGTCATACAGTGTTGAGAATTTTTCAACAATCATCACATTTAATTTTGACACTACATATTGACCTTAAAATTTCATGTGAATAATTCAATATAGAAACCCTACAATTTCATTTTGAAAGTCATGGAACCTCAATCTGCCTATGGGATTACATGGATTCATTATTAAGCATGATATCCTAATACTTAACTTAAAATCTTCATATAAAACATCTTCATATATTTACTTCATGATATAATGAAAACAAATACTACATTCATTCGTTAGTCATTCAATTTTTTCTCTTCAACATCCCACTATTTATTTGTTGTCAATACTTATTCACCTAGTAAATTCAAAAAAAATTCCCCTTTATTGAAATTAAATGTAAAGGTATAATATTGATTTTTAATATAATCATGTTTATCATGCCATCTAGGTATCCACTTATACACCATTAATTTAAGGCCTCTTCCCAATCCACTTGTGGGGGAAGGATGAAATAGTAATATATTTCTTATCAATGATCCATTATCTAGAAAACTATTTGTATATGTGGACAATACTTTTCACGAAAATAGGTGTGTATAACCTATGTGATAATGAATGTCCATAAATCATGAATCATCTTATATTCATCATGTAATACTTACTTCACCATGATTGGGGGCTACTAAAACAATCAAATCATGTAATATACCATATCATACACATATCTTAAAAAACACATCAAAATGTTGAAGTATAAAATGATACAAATCCAAAGTTATAATGAAATATAAACTCCCCTATGATAAAAATTATTAATTTATTTAGATTATAGAAATAATATTTCTTTTCATACCACATCATTCAATTTTAAAAAACTGTTAAGAAATTTTGTATTCACTGTGTAGTGAACATTTAATAGTTGTAACTTCTCAATTCCCCCTCAAAGGATGTATCTATTTCGAACAATTGCATACGTGTTAGTATGAAAGAATACATATACAAACATGGTGAAATTATGAGGGACGTTAATGTTCCTCATGATTACCATTTAGGCTTAGATCCCCTTTTCACCCTGGGTTATTCCTTTCTTATAAACTAGGTTTGGGAATATTTATTTCAAAACATATATCTAGTAGAGCCTCAATTGATTTTTTATCCTCATTATTTCCATGAAAATGTTATTTTTGAAGAATTACTTTTTCCACCTCAGGATTCTAGATATTCAAGGAACTATTTGGGAAAAAACTCATCAACTTTCACCTCAATTTATGTTTATACTTTCTTTCCTTTATTTAAATAATTTTTTTTATATTCCATAAATTACATATCCAATTTCATTTTATTGGTCTAGTCAACTAGAAAATAATTCTTAAACTCTCTAAATTCTCATTATAATCACAAGACTTAACATCATTTTTATTTTGAATCGTATTCCCTTTTATAACATTGGGAAGTTATCTTGTTGTTCTTTTCATGCATCTCCCAGCTGTAAGACCCTCTTTCTTACATCTACCAGAAAATATTTCTGTGTATTTTTTTTAATCAGTAACATGGGTGGATTTCTAGTCACATTATTCTTTCATTGATAATTTTTCCACATATATTCCCCATATCTCCCCCACAATTCATACATGTTTCCTAAAAATGAAACTTTATACCAATAAGAGTAGTTTTTTCCCATACCTTTTATAGCACAAAATACCATTAATCTTAGATCTCCCACATTGATATATATTCTACCAAGAAAATTTTTTATATAGGAAATGTTTTAGAAAAACTTATTTTTAAAAGGGGTATGTCATTTTCTTGAAATATGTCTCTCTCTATTTGATATAGGAAAGGATATTTCAGTTTTATTCATCGTCCAGGTATATTTAGGTAACTTTTTTTCTACTAAATGTTTTTTATTTTCGTTTGTCTTATAGTTTTGGTCAACAAGTTGTCCCCTTTATCCAGTTTTCTCCTCTTTTATTGCATCCTTATATTATTTTTATTAAATTTCATGTTATTATAATATTCCAATTCCTTTTTTTCCCAGCATCCAGAAACTCAAACACTAGCCTATGAGCATTATTCTCTTCTTTTGTGGTGTAGTATATATATATTTCACATGGTATGCACATTTCTTTTTTCTATGAAATCACCATCATTTATTATACTAAATCATAGAAATATTTATATACATCTTCTTTAATCCACCCTTGATTTTGTGGTCTTAATAGTATTTTCCATCAAATATAATTTTCAAAATATTTTGTTTAAACCCTTATCCATGATTTTAAACAACATTAGTAAATAATAAAAAATTCTAGGTTATAAGATTCCTTATTTTTTAAGGTTGTTTCAAATTCATGAGAATGAGATATCATGCTCTTATTTCTACAAGTATGAGTCCTCTTGGATTCATGATCGTCAATAAAAATATGTTTTTATTTCTATTTTCTAGGAATATAAGATGGTTCATCTAGTGGTGATCCATGGTTCTTTAATATCACGTCAAACACAAAATAATTCATGTTGAGGGGGTACTTCTCATCCTCAAATGGTCACATCATGCCTTCACAATACTCCATCATCCACTTTATTTGTTCTTTATTAATTTTTCTCAATTATTGTAAATACTTTTCATGGTCCATTATGATATTTTATTTATCCTCTAATTGATAAATTTTTACTACCACAAAATCCTTGTTAACTTTATCAAGTTCATGAAAAGCTACTATAAAAAAATATCATAGTGAAATATTTTTCACAAACATTACTTTGCATTTATCCAATAGCCTCGGGATATCATTCATTACAAATTGATATCATTTCAACCATTAATATAACTAGTTGTATTAATGTATTTTATATACTAAACTTTTGATCCAATTCCTCTTCTATATCATTAGCCTATTTTTCAATATGTAGGTTTTTTATATTTAATACCATTAATAGTACTAACAATATAGTTCATCACTTCGCTAAAAATGCTCTTTGTATATTTTTTGAAATTAGAATGAAGATCACTAAGTGATACATCATAATAATACCATCAACAATATTCATTATAATAATAATAAAAAATACAGAAAATAATACCACTCTGATTACTTTTAGTTAGTGGTGTTTCTTTCTTTTCTATGAGATAATAATTCTACTTCCATGCTTATATTTTCTTCATCTTTATCTTATTCTTTGTTGAAATATCCATATTTTTATCCTTTGGAGTAACTTCCTTTTCCTCAATTAGAGGTTTCTCACTAATATCCTATGTTGTGAACTTCACATTTGATGGATTGGTTATTTTGAGTAAAAAGTTCCTTTGATACATCTTATAGAGCTCCAGGATGGATTGACTAGTCAGAGGGGGGATTTGGTGGTTTACCTATAGTAATTATTTTCTTTCAATTCAACCTCTTAAACTTGTTAAGGTTCTTAATCGAATAAATTATATCTCATATTATCATCTAAAATTAATAAATAATAAGGTTAATCACATTACATGGAATTTATAAGGTTCATTACACAAACCTACTTCTTGATAGATTGGTTAGACCACCCATCATGTATTATCAATTATCATTTTATCAATGATCCCAATGAATAAGGTAGAAAATGGTTATACACCCCTATAGGAGATACTTCATTTTATCATAGTTCAACACCCCAATAATCCTTATTTTAAAAATTATTTGGTTAGACCCCCAACAATATTCTCTTTTCCTCTATTGGTTAGGTGCCCCCACCTAGATCCTCTTCCATAACTGGTTAGATTCCCCAGTCACAAATTCCTTCTTCTTATTTATGATGATATTATTATATAAATTCATCTTCCTTATTCAAAGTGAAGTTAATCTGTAATCATTCTAGATGTGATCCTCTAATGTACAATGCTATGAACTTGAATGGATTTTATTTATAAAGATGTTTTTCTTGACAATCCTTCACTACAAATTATAAATGACCATGTTCTTGTAACGCCCCGACCCCAGTTACCCAGAGTCGGTGCATTATTACATAACATTGGCATGATCACAAGAAAGATCAAATCTCGAAAGACCGATTGGTTTAGTAGCCTTGGAAACACTAGATATATTCATAAGTTTTACATTACATCATAAAATGAAAAACTACTACAACAACATAATGTTTCCACAATCCACACTATTAACCCCTCATAAAATCCCTGCAGGTCATTCATAACTTACTTCTTCACATCCTGGGAAAAATAAAACATAGAAAAGGGGTGAGCCCAAATGCCCAGTAAGGATAACAATATAGCGGAAACTTTCATAAATAAGAATAAACATTTAAGGCAATGTATAACTAAAAAGCCTTTTAAATATGAACTTTCAACATGGTATGGCATAAATAAAATGAAATAATGCCATTTACTTATTCACATGGATATTCTACTAATCGAATAATCACATGCAAAAATCAATAACCACTTTCATAATGTTGGAATGCATAATGCCAGACTATCATAACCACATAGCCAAGGCCTCGTGCCAAGACTACAAATAAGATTTTGTCAAGGCCTTGTGCCAAGACACTAGTTTGTCTCATGAGACCTACCGATGCATCGAGGAGCTATAGCGGGCTCCACCCGTCACTTATTAAGTCCAATGCATTCCCATATGAAAAGGTTTAAACATAACATAAACATTCGTATTAAAACTAGCATACGAAATGTCAATAATTTCACCATAAACTATGAATGGTATAAAAATAGCACATCCATAGTCAAACATATCACAAAACCTTCAATACAATATAGAAGTTTTGTATCATAATAAATCAACTTCAAATAATCTTAAAATCCATCAAAGGATGTTGACGTAGATGAAATCAAAATTCTTTTTAAAGAAATATCTCCTTTTATTTTGAAATCATTTAAGATCCATATAAAATAAAACACTTTCTTTGAAAATATTCTTATAAGCTTGTAAGGAAAGCTTTGAAGATTTTATAACGGCGTAAAATAACTGCACCTGCCGTATAAGTTAAAAAAACATTCTTACCTCAATTCTGTCGAAAAGGTTAAAAAGGACCTTGTTTTGAAAACGACGGAAAGATTCCTTTATAAACCTCTTATAAAAAGTCAAACAAGGGTATAAATGACTTTAACCCATATTCTTGTAAATAGTAAAAATGTTTTGAAATACATTTTTAAGAAACATGGATGTGGATGATAAAGATATCCCAGTAGATTATTACGTATAAACAACCTCGGATAATGAAGAGATTGTGAAATAACCCTTACCTTGTACATTTCCTTGGTTGGGGTAGGTTAACCTCCTGTATAATGGTGAAATATTTGTTATTAAATTATACAAGAATCATATATAATAATATGATATCATATATGATCTTTTAACATTGATTTGTTAATAATATCTTAGAATTATCGTCGTTTCGGGAGTTAACTTACTCATTTTTCTTTTATATGTTTTGTTACATAAGCCATGGTTGTTGTATCTTATTCATATCCAGAATGATATCTAGTCCTTAAACATCATTTTTAAATCATCAAATGATAATTATACTTGAATGGTTACGATGGAGAATGAATCTCATCGCGTTCGTGGAGACGGTAGTCCGTACGTACGCACGAGCGACAATATCATTCTTTTGATATTAAAATAATATATAAATGAATGGTATATCATATTTACAGAATCATTAACATGTTATATTTATTATTTACATGAGTTACACATCATTATTATACCCATCCAAATAATATTATATTGAATAACAATTACACCACGACGTGGAGACGGTAAGCCGTACGTACGCACGTATGGTGACATGTTATTCAAAGGGTGGATAGAATACTGAATATGGTTGTACCATACTTATAATAACATCACAGTATATGTGAGATACTGGAGTTATTATTTTAGAATGGTAAGAACAAAGGAAGAAGAAGTGGAAGAAGAAATGAACTTAGAAAAGGGTGGTGAAATCATTACCTCTTCTTCGGGTTCTTCCTTTTGATTTGATCAAAAGGGATCCTTAGGTTGGCTTTCTGATCAAACTAAGGCCTCTAGGTTGTAGTGAGGGATGTTGGGAGAGTATTTGGGCAGAGTTTGGCCGAACCAAAAGGCTTTTAAGGTGTGAAGAAATGAGAAGGAGGAGTGCCCTTTTATAAGAGGGGTGGGGGGCACCTTTGGAAAAGCTAGAAATATTAATTTATAATAAATTCATATTCGGTTTATAATGGCTCCAAAGCTTATTATTCAAAGGTTAAGGTGGGGATAGGTCGAAAACCACTCAACCAATAGAATTTAGACAGGTTTGGGTACTTATATTAACCTTATCTTTAAGTATTAACTCTAAGTTAATTAGTTTCACTTTTACAATGTCTCTTTGTATTTTTATATAATATGGTTAATAAACTTACTATATACATCCAAGCGACCCCCAAGTGGTCCATTAATTATGAACCTATAATGATATAAGTCTCTTTGACGAACCTTATATTTTTAGGAATTTAATATCAATTAATAATATAATATTTGTTTTAAGAACTCTTTTATGTCAATTTTGACACTATTCAATAGTTGATTTTTTTGAAACTCATAACAGATTGATTACTTCGAACAAAGTCAATTAAATAAATCCTAATATATCATATTATCCTAGAAAATTAGTTTAATTCATTAAAAGTTTCATATTATATTTATTTGGGTATTTATAATATCAATTATTTTAATTTTTCACTATTATAGTAATTACTGCATCATCATTGTGTCATAAATAAAATATATTATTTAATGTCTAAAAATTATAAATAAAATATCATTATGTAGTAAATCTTTTTATCTTTCTAATTAATATTTATAATCTAAAATCCAACATATATAACCCTATATAACAATTGTTTTTCTAAAAGATATATGCTTGTGTCATTTTTGTATTCATTTTAACTTAATTAAAATAAAGTGTCATTATCACTTACAAGTGGATCCATGGGGTCCCAAAATAGACCCAAAGATTCCCATGGTCGACCATGTATCAACCAATAGGGTTAAGACACGTTTTAGGGTAATTTAGTATTATTATAATATTATTTTTTAACCCTTATTTACCGGATTTACCCTTAACCATGGTAAATAAAATATTTACCGCAGTAATTATTCAAAATGTCTAAAAATAAAAGTTACCTATTTACACAATTTGAACATCCTGATTCCAAATATGGAATCCATTTTCCTAAATTCAAAACACAGAAGTGGCAGAAATTAATTTAAAATTAATTCCCGCTGTCAAAACAAAAAGCGTGTTTTTAAGAGATAATAACTATCAAAAGATTGACACTCGTTTATGTTCGGTTTAATTGTAAAATTATGTCCAATGACCAAAATTATATTAAATGGTAAAAATATATTCTAAATATACTTTAAAACCACTCAAATTCATAATTTATCACTATTAATTATTTTTATTAAAAAAGTTGTTTTTAATTAAAATTTAGTAATTTTCACTATTCATCAAAATATGAAAGTTATCCGAAATGTACCAAAATTTCACCTTAGGCTAAATTCGATATTCCGAATCCAAAAATGAAGTCCATTTTCAAATATAAAATATATATAATTTCAAAATTTAGGTATTACTATTCATAACGGCTAGTTTGATCGGTTGTGGTGTGTGTTAAAACTCGACGTTGCGTACAACACACGCTACTGTTTTATTCAAAGGAAAGCATACCGTGGAAGCTTGGGATGTTTCATTTTAAATTTTTTTGATGTCTCCATTTAGTCAAAAAGTTTAAAATATTGTATTTAAAAAGGTTTCACTATCAAAAGTTGATAAAAGTGCAATACTGAAAATGAATCTGTTCTTGCATTATGACTAAGAAACTCATAATATGGATTCTAAAATTATAAGGATTATATAAAGTTAAAAATGTAGTTAATGCTATTCATGACCTCTTTTAATGGATTTTTTTTTGGTAAGTCATGGTGCAATTGAACTCGGTGTTGCGTGTAGTGCAAGTTATTGAATTATTTTGAAGAAATAACACACTATGAAATCTTGGGGTGTTACATTCTCCCCTCCTTCAATAAATTGCGTCCTCGCAATTTGAAATTGTTCTTCGAAAATAAAAGGTTGAAAATAGATAATATATTTGTGGGAAAACCCACATCGGAAATTGGGTTACTAAAATTTAGTCTTAATATGAGGAAAAGAGAAATTAAAGGGTCACCACCAAATTATGATCTTGATTAGGAGAACATTGGTGGCAATTAGAGACATATAATCGGAGGAAAAATGTAAATATTTATAGGTAGTGATTGAGGTCATCAATCACAAACAAGTGTATAATTGAGGTCCTTAAATTCATCAATATATGATGATTTGAAATACCATCGGTTCAACAAAACATAGGGTATTAGGATAACACATTTTTGACATTTCAAAATATCTTAGTTGAAATCCCACATCGAAAAATGAATTAATGAGGCCTCTATTTAAAATAAAGAGTGGAAAGTATGAAGATTACCGAAAATAACACATACTAGGGTTCCATGTAGGAAAATATGGATATGGAAGAGAAATCTATCCATCAATTATCTGATGGAGAGTGGTAGAGAACATGGCTATGAAAAGGCCAACAATCCCAAAGCCATAAATTAGTGATGATTTAAGGTACCATCTAGGACAAAATTTTTGTTCTAGGTTGCTTTTCTTAATATTGAGGAATTTATTCATGAGATTGGCTAAGATCATAAGGAGATATACTTACTTTATAATTAGAGTTTTGTCCATTAATAAATTTCTACCATAAACTCATCTTTCACTCGTAAAAAAAATTATATTTATACTATTCGTACAGGGTTCCAAAATAAACGAATTTATAATTCATCTACCAGATCTTTTAAAAAAACTACATTATTTAATCCAGGACATCTCTTGGGCCAGTGGTAGGTGATACACCCTTGTCGCCCTTCGGTTGCGGGTTCAAGTCTCGCGGCCTTGCCGGACGCAACAGGTTGCTGCCCGACCTCCGGGTTGTCCTTTTATGGCAATCCAAAATAATCCAAATAAGAACTATCCAAAATAATTCTATCCAAACTCACAGTCCAACATTTATAAGGAAGGTAAACATAATATAGATCCTTTTTACCCCGTAATATCATATAAATACCTTCATCATGTATTACCATATTCCTTATTGATTACATTCATGATCCCTTATTCCATATAGAATGCTGGATATACTTCATTAATCCAAAAATGTTTAAAACCCCAACAATGATGGAATATACAAATCATTAATCAGCTTCAAGGTAGTCAATAATATCCAATATAATTTATCCAAATCAATCATGTATTATTCTAAAATCACCACCTCGGTATCTGAACCATATTATGGTTTATCTTTCTCTCAACCATATATTTTCCAAAAATTTAACCTGCTATTGAGTCACTTTTCTTTTTTCCACACAATCTCAAGTCCTTAATGAAATAGTACTGCAATACAATCCTTATATACTCCATAATTATTATAACAAGTACATTGTTGATACAACACTCAATTGACATAATCAACATAAGAACTCTAATCATTCCTCTTCATCTGTGGTAGTATCATAACTTGATTATTATCCAATAGAATCATTTGCGTCATAGACTGGTGACTGGGACATAGGTTCGCGTAGTGTCCAAACTCCTTGCAAATGAAGCATTGTACATTTGAAACCATTTTCTTACCCTTGCAGTCACGTACTTTGTGACCTTTTCCTCCACACTTATAACAAACTCTCATTCCTTTCAGGCAAGTTCCAGGGTGTTTCTTTCCACAGTTACCACATATGGGAAAATTCTTCTTTTCCCTCTTCCCTTTATCCATATTTCTCTCTTCCATCCTTTTCTTCTCTTGCTTCCCTTCAAAGCCATAGGACTCAGTAAACTCTTTACTTATCTTATCAATACATGATATTATTTCTTCATATGATGATAATACATGGGAGACTATTTCTCTTATAAATTCTAGCTTAAGACCATGAAAGATATGATCCTTTCTTCTCTTTGGATCATGTGCATTTCTGGAGTTCTCATTCCTTCTACTGGGCGCCATTTCTAAACAATGGCATAAACTAGATCAGTTTATGAATCAAAATACATAATCCCATACTTATAAAACACCTAACATAAATTGAACTATTTATGGATATAATCCATAATCATAAGAATCTTTTCTTTGAGGAAGTATATACTCATAATCCCTTCAAAATGATTTGTAAAGAAAATGAGAGTTATCCTAAGCATATCCCCCGGGAGTGTCGTAACCAAGAGTGCAGCAAGGCCCGTTGTCGTGCACCAGTTCCCGTTCGAGTCTAGCTCAAAGCGGTGTTTTCGGGTTTTACCCCTAGGTACATCTGTGCCAGAGCCGCCTCTACCTGCTCGTATCCAGACAGAGATGTATTGCTCGGAAAACTCACAAAATCTCTACAATACCAAAATTCTAGGAAGTTCTTCTATACTAATCCTCAAAGTTCATCTTAGGTCTACGTGCTCTAATCAGAGTTTATCTAAATCTAGCTTCCAAGGTTTGTACTAAACCTCCCTCTGATACCAACTGTAACGCCCCGACCCCAGTTACCCAGAGTCGGTGCATTATTACATAACATTGGCATGATCACAAGAAAGATCAAATCTCGAAAGACCGATTGGTTTAGTAGCCTTGGAAACACTAGATATATTCATAAGTTTTACATTACATCATAAAATGAAAAACTACTACAACAACATAATGTTTCCACAATCCACACTATTAACCCCTCATAAAATCCCTGCAGGTCATTCATAACTTACTTCTTCACATCCTGGGAAAAATAAAACATAGAAAAGGGGTGAGCTCAAATGCCCAGTAAGGATAACAATATAGCGGAAACTTTCATAAATAAGAATAAACATTTAAGGCAATGTATAACTAAAAATCCTTTTAAATATGAACTTTCAACATGGTATGGCATAAATAAAATGAAATAATGCCATTTACTTATTCACATGGATATTCTACTAATCGAATAATCACATGCAAAAATCAATAACCACTTTCATAATGTTGGAATGCATAATGCCAGACTATCATAACCACATAGCCAAGGCCTCGTGCCAAGACTACAAATAAGATTTTGTCAAGGCCTTGTGCCAAGACACTAGTTTGTCTCATGAGACCTATCGATGCATCGAGGAGCTATAGCGGGCTCCACCCGTCACTTATTAAGTCCAATGCATTCCCATATGAAAAGGTTTAAACATAACATAAACATTCGTATTAAAACTAGCATACGAAATGTCAATAATTTCACCATAAACTATGAATGGTATAAAAATAGCACATCCATAGTCAAACATATCACAAAACCTTCAATACAATATAGAAGTTTTGTATCATAATAAATCAACTTCAAATAATCTTAAAATCCATCAAAGGATGTTGACGTAGATGAAATCAAAATTCTTTTTAAAGAAATATCTCCTTTTATTTTGAAATCATTTAAGATCCATATAAAATAAAACATTTTCTTTGAAAATATTCTTATAAGCTTGTAAGGAAATCTTTGAAGATTTTATAACGGCGTAAAATAACCGCACCCGCCGTATAAGTTAAAAAAACATTCTTACCTCAATTCTGTCGAAAAGGTTAAAAAGGACCTTGTTTTGAAAACGACGGAAAGATTCCTTTATAAACCTCTTATAAAAAGTCAAACAAGGGTATAAATGACTTTAACCCATATTCTTGTAAATAGTAAAAATGTTTTGAAATACATTTTTAAGAAACATGGATGTGGATGATAAAGATATCCCAGTAGATTATTACGTATAAACAACCTCGGATAATGAAGAGATTGTGAAATAACCCTTACCTTGTACATTTCCTTGGTTGGGGTAGGTTAACCTCCTGTATAATGGTGAAATATTTGTTATTAAATTATACAAGAATCATATATAATAATATGATATCATATATGATCTTTTAACATTGATTTGTTAATAATATCTTAGAATTATCGTCGTTTCGGGAGTTAACTTACTCATTTTTCTTTTATATGTTTTGTTACATAAGCCATGGTTGTTGTATCTTATTCATATCCAGAATGATATCTAGTCCTTAAACATCATTTTTAAATCATCAAATGATAATTATACTTGAATGGTTACGATGGAGAATGAATCTCATCGCGTTCGTGGAGACGGTAGTCCGTACGTACGCACGAGCGACAATATCATTCTTTTGATATTAAAATAATATATAAATGAATGGTATATCATATATACAGAATCATTAACATGTTATATTTATTATTTACATGAGTTACACATCATTATTATACCCATCCAAATAATATTATATTGAATAACAATTACACCACGACGTGGAGACGGTAAGCCGTACGTACGCACGTATGGTGACATGTTATTCAAAGGGTGGATAGAATACTGAATATGGTTGTACCATACTTATAATAACATCATAGTATATGTGAGATACTGGAGTTATTATTTTAGAATGGTAAGAACAAAGGAAGAAGAAGTGGAAGAAGAAATGAACTTAGAAAAGGGTGGTGAAATCATTACCTCTTCTTCGGGTTCTTCCTTTTGATTTGATCAAAAGGGCTCCTTAGGTTGGCTTTCTGATCAAACTAAGCCATCTAGGTTGTAGTGAGGGATGTTGGGAGAGTATTTGGGCAGAGTTTTGCCGAACCAAAATGCTTTGAAGGTGTGAAGAAATGAGAAGGAGGAGTGCCCTTTTATAAGAGGGGTGAGGGGCACCTTTGGAAAAGCTAGAAATATTAATTTATAATAAATTCATATTCGGTTTATAATGGCTCCAAAGCTTATTATTCAAAGGTTAAGGTGGGTATAGGTCGAAAACCACTCAACCAATAGAATTTAGACAGGTTTGGGTACTTATATTAACCTTATCTTTAAGTATTAACTCTAAGTTAATTAGTTTCACTTTTACAATGTCTCTTTGTATTTTTATATAATATGGTTAATAAACTTACTATATACATCCAAGAGACACCCAAGTGGTCCATTAATGATGAAACTATCATGATATAAGTCTCTTGGCCGAACCTTAGATTTTTAGGAATTTAATATCAATTAATAATATAATATTTGTTTTAAGAACTCTTTTATGTCAATTTTTACACTATTCAATAGTTGATTTTTGTGAAACTCATAACAGATTTATTACTTCTAAAAAAGTCAATTAAATCAATCCTAATATATCCTATTATCCTATAAAATTAGTTTAATTCATTAAAAGTTTCATATTATATTTATTTGGGTATTTATAATATCAATTATGTTAATTTTTCACTATTATAGTAATTACTGCATCATCATTGTGTCATAAATAAAATATATTATTTAATGTCTAAAAATTATAAATAAAATATAATTATGTAGGAAATCTTTTTATCTTTATAATGAATATTTATAATCTAAAATCCAACATATATTACCCTATGTAACAATTGTTTTTCTAAAAGATATATGCTTGTGTCATTTTTGTATTCATTTTAACTTAATTAAAATAAAGTGTCATTATCACTTACAAGTGGATCCATGGGGTCCCAAAATAGACCCAAAGATTCCCATGGTCGACCATGTATCAACCAATAGGGTTAAGACACGTTTTAGGGTAATTTAGTATTATTATAACATTATTTTTTAACCCTTATTTACCGGATTTACCCTTAACCATGGTAAATAAAATATTTACCGCAGTAATTATTCAAAATGTCTAAAAATAAAAGTTACCTATTTACACAATTTGAAAATCCTGATTCCAAATATGGAATCCATTTTCCTAAATTCAAAACACAGAAGTGGCAGAAATTAATTTAAAATTAATTCCCGCTGTCAAAACAAAAAGCGTGTTTTTAAGAGATAATAACTATCAAAAGATTGACACTCGTTTATGTTCGGTTTAATTGTAAAATTATGTCCAATGACCAACATTATATTAAATGGTAAAAATATATTCTAAATATACTTTAAAACCACTCAAATTCATAATTTATCACTATTAATTATTTTGATTAAAAAAGTTGTTTTTAATTAAAATTATTAATTTTCACTATTCATCAAAATATGAAAGTTATCCGAAATGTACCAAAATTTCACCTTAGGCTAAATTCGATATTCCGAATCCAAAAATGAAGTCCATTTTAAAATATAAAATATATATAATTTCAAAATTTAGGTATTACTATTCATAACGGCTAGTTTGATCGGTTGTGGTGTGTGTTAAAACTCAACGTTGCGTACAACACACGCTACTGTTTTATTCAAAGGAAAGCATACCGTGGAAGCTTGGGATGTTTCATTTTAAATTTTTTTGATGTCTCCATTTAGTCAAAAAGTTTAAAATATTGTATTTAAAAAGGTTTCACTATCAAAAGTTGATAAAAGTGCAATACTGAAAATGAATCTGTTCTTGCATTATGACTAAGAAACTCATAATATGGATTCTAAAATTATAAGGATTATATAAAGTTAAAAATGTAGTTAATGCTATTCATGACCTCTTTTAATGGATTTTTTTTTGGTAAGTCATGGTGCAATTGAACTCGGTGTTGCGTGTAGTGCAAGTTATTGAATTATTTTGAAGAAATAACACACTATGAAATCTTGGGGTGTTACATTCTCCCCTCCTTCAATAAATTGCGTCCTCACAATTTGAAATTGTTCTTCGAAAATAAAAGGTTGAAAATAGATAATATATTTGTGGGAAAACCCCCATCGGAAATTGGGTTACTAAAATTTAGTCTTAATATGAGGAAAAGAGAAATTAAAGGGTCACCACCAAATTATGATCTTGATTAGGAGAACATTGGTGGCAATTAGAGACATATAATCGGAGGAAAAATGTAAATATTTATAGGTAGTGATTGAGGTCATCAATCACAAACAAGTGTATAATTGAGGTCCTTAAATTCATCAATATATGATGATTTGAAATACCATCGGTTCAACAAAACATAGGGTATTAGGATAACACATTTTTGACATTTCAAAATATCTTAGTTGAAATCCCACATCGAAAAATGAATTAATGAGGCCTCTATTTAAAATAAAGAGTGGAAAGTATGAAGATTACCGAAAATAACACATACTAGGGTTCCATGTAGGAAAATATGGATATGGAAGAGAAATCTATCCATCAGTTATCTGATGGAGAGTGGTAGAGAACATGGCTATGAAAAGGCCAACAATCCCAAATCCATAAATTAGTGATGATTTAAGGTACCATCTAGGACAAAATTTTTGTTCTAAGTTGCTTTTCTTAATATTGAGGAATTTATTCATGAGATTGGCTAAGATCATAAGGAGATATACTTACTTTATAATTAGAGTTTTGTCCATTAATAAATTTCTACCATAAACTCATCTTTCACTCGTAAAAAAAAATTATATTTATACTATTCGTACAGGGTTCCAAAATAAACGAATTTATAATTCATCTACCAGATCTTTTAAAAAAACTACATTTTTTAATCCAGGACATCTCTTGGGCCAGTGGTAGGTGATACACCCTTGTCGCCCTTCAGTTGCGGGTTCAAGTCTCGCGGCCTTGCCGGACGCAACAGGTTGCTGCCCGACCTCCGGGTTGTCCTTTTATGGCAATCCAAAATAATCCAAATAAGAACTATCCAAAATAATTCTATCCAAACTCACAGTCCAACATTTATAAGGAAGGTAAACATAATATAGATCCTTTTTACCCCGTAATAGCATATAAATACCTTCATCATGTATTACCATATTCCTTATTGATTACATTCATGATCCCTTATTCCATATAGAATGCTGGATATACTTCATTAATCCAAAAATGTTTAAAACCCCAACAATGATGGAATATACAAATCATTAATCAGCTTCAAGGTAGTCAATAATATCCAATATAATTTATCCAAATCAATCATGTATTATTCTAAAATCACCACCTCGGTATCTGAACCATATTATGGTTTATCTTTCTCTCAACCATATATTTTCCAAAAATTTAACCTGCTATTGAGTCACTTTTCTTTTTTCCACACAATCTCAAGTCCTTAATGAAATAGTACTGCAATACAATCCTTATATACTCCATAATTATTATAACAAGTACATTGTTGATACAACACTCAATTGACATAATCAACATAAGAACTCTAATCATTCCTCTTCATCTGTGGTAGTATCATAACTTGATTATTATCCAATAGCATCATTTGCGTCATAGACTGATGACTGGGACATAGGTTCGCATAGTGTCCAAACTCCTTGCAAATGAAGCATTGTACATTTGAAACCATTTTCTTACCCTTGCAGTCACGTACTTTGTGACCTTTTCCTCCACACTTATAACAAACTCTCATTCCTTTCAGGCAAGTTCCAGGGTGTTTCTTTCCACAGTTACCACATATGGGAAAATTCTTCTTTTCCCTCTTCCCTTTATCCATATTTCTCTCTTCCATCCTTTTCTTCTCTTGCTTCCCTTCAAAGCCATAGGACTCAGTAAACTCTTTACTTATCTTATCAATACATGATATTATTTCTTCATATGATGATAATACATGGGAGACTATTTCTCTTATAAATTCTAGCTTAAGACCATGAAAGATATGATCCTTTCTTCTCTTTGGATCATGTGCATTTCTGGAGTTCTCATTCCTTCTACTGGGCGCCATTTCTAAACAATGGCATAAACTAGATCAGTTTATGAATCAAAATACATAATCCCATACTTATAAAACACCTAACATAAATTGAACTATTTATGGATATAATCCATAATCATAAGAATCTTTTCTTTGAGGAAGTATATACTCATAATCCCTTCAAAATGATTTGTAAAGAAAATGAGAGTTATCCTAAGCATATCCCCCGGGAGTGTCGTAACCAAGAGTGCAGCAAGGCCCGTTGTCGTGCACCAGTTCCCGTTCGAGTCTAGCTCAAAGCGGTGTTTTCGGGTTTTACCCCTAGGTACATCTGTGCCAGAGCCGCCTCTACCTGCTCGTATCCAGACAGGGATGTATTGCTCGGAAAACTCACAAAATCTCTACAATACCAAAATTCTAGGAAGTTCTTCTATACTAATCCTCAAAGTTCATCTTAGGTCTACGTGCTCTAATCAGAGTTTATCTAAATCTAGCTTCCAAGGTTTGTACTAAACCTCCCTCTGATACCAACTGTAACGCCCCGACCCCAGTTACCCAGAGTCGGTGCATTATTACATAACATTGGCATGATCACAAGAAAGGTCAAATCTCGAAAGACCGATTGGTTTAGTAGCCTTGGAAACACTAGATATATTCATAAGTTTTACATTACATCATAAAATGAAAAACTACTACAACAACATAATGTTTCCACAATCCACACTATTAACCCCTCATAAAATCCCTGCAGGTCATTCATAACTTACTTCTTCACATCCTGGGAAAAATAAAACATAGAAAAGGGGTGAGCTCAAATGCCCAGTAAGGATAACAATATAGCGGAAACTTTCATAAATAAGAATAAACATTTAAGGCAATGTATAACTAAAAATCCTTTTAAATATGAACTTTCAACATGGTATGGCATAAATAAAATGAAATAATGCCATTTACTTATTCACATGGATATTCTACTAATCGAATAATCACATGAAAAAATCAATAACCACTTTCATAATGTTGGAATGCATAATGCCAGACTATCATAACCACATAGCCAAGGCCTCGTGCCAAGACTACAAATAAGATTTTGTCAAGGCCTTGTGCCAAGACACTAGTTTGTCTCATGAGACCTATCGATGCATCGAGGAGCTATAGCGGGCTCCACCCGTCACTTATTAAGTCCAATGCATTCCCATATGAAAAGGTTTAAACATAACATAAACATTCGTATTAAAACTAGCATACGAAATGTCAATAATTTCACCATAAACTATGAATGGTATAAAAATAGCACATCCATAGTCAAACATATCACAAAACCTTCAATACAATATAGAAGTTTTGTATCATAATAAATCAACTTCAAATAATCTTAAAATCCATCAAAGGATGTTGACGTAGATGAAATCAAAATTCTTTTTAAAGAAATATCTCCTTTTATTTTGAAATCATTTAAGATCCATATAAAATAAAACATTTTCTTTGAAAATATTCTTATAAGCTTGTAAGGAAAGCTTTGAAGATTTTATAACGGCGTAAAATAACCGCACCCGCCGTATAAGTTAAAAAAACATTCTTACCTCAATTCTGTCGAAAAGGTTAAAAAGGACCTTGTTTTGAAAACGACGGAAAGATTCCTTTATAAACCTCTTATAAAAAGTCAAACAAGGGTATAAATGACTTTAACCCATATTCTTGTAAATAGTAAAAATGTTTTGAAATACATTTTTAAGAAACATGGATGTGGATGATAAAGATATCTCAGTAGATTATTACGTATAAACAACCTCGGATAATGAAGAGATTGTGAAATAACCCTTACCTTGTACATTTCCTTGGTTGGGGTAGGTTAACCTCCTGTATAATGGTGAAATATTTGTTATTAAATTATACAAGAATCATATATAATAATATGATATCATATATGATCTTTTAACATTGATTTGTTAATAATATCTTAGAATTATCGTCGTTTCGGGAGTTAACTTACTCATTTTTCTTTTATATGTTTTGTTACATAAGCCATGGTTGTTGTATCTTATTCATATCCAGAATGATATCTAGTCCTTAAACATAATTTTTAAATCATCAAATGATAATTATACTTGAATGGTTACGATGGAGAATGAATCTCATCGCGTTCGTGGAGACGGTAGTCCGTACGTACGCACGAGCGACAATATCATTCTTTTGATATTAAAATAATATATAAATGAATGGTATATCATATATACAGAATCATTAACATGTTATATTTATTATTTACATGAGTTACACATCATTATTATACCCATCCAAATAATATTATATTGAATAACAATTACACCACGACGTGGAGACGGTAAGCCGTACGTACGCACGTATGGTGACATGTTATTCAAAGGGTGGATAGAATACTGAATATGGTTGTACCATACTTATAATAACATCACAGTATATGTGAGATACTGGAGTTATTATTTTAGAATGGTAAGAACAAAGGAAGAAGAAGTGGAAGAAGAAATGAACTTAGAAAAGGGTGGTGAAATCATTACCTCTTCTTCGGGTTCTTCCTTTTGATTTGATCAAAAGGGCTCCTTAGGTTGGCTTTATGATCAAACTAAGCCCTCTAGGTTGTAGTGAGGGATGTTGGGAGAGTATTTGGGTAGAGTTTTGCCGAACCAAAATGCTTTTAAGGTGTGAAGAAATGAGAAGGAGGAGTGCCCTTTTATAAGAGGGGTGAGGGGCACCTTTGGAAAAGCTAGAAATATTAATTTATAATAAATTCATATTCGGTTTATAATGGCTACAAAGCTTATTATTCAAAGTTTAAGGTGGGGATAGGTCGAAAACCACTCAACCAATAGAATTTAGACAGGTTTGGGTACTTATATTAACCTTATCTTTAAGTATTAACTCTAAGTTAATTAGTTTCACTTTTACAATGTCTCTTTGTATTTTTATATAATATGGTTAATAAACTTACTATATACATCCAAACGACCCCCAAGTGGTCCATTAATGATGAACCTATCATGATATAAGTCTCTTGGCCGAACCTTAGATTTTTAGGAATTTAATATCAATTAATAATATAATATTTTTTTTAAGAACTCTTTTATGTCAATTTTTACACTATTCAATAGTTGATTTTTGTGAAACTCATAACAGATTTATTACTTCGAACAAAGTCAATTAAATCAATCCTAATATATCATATTATCCTAGAAAATTAGTTTAATTCATTAAAAGTTTCATATTATATTTATTTGGGTATTTATAATATCACTTATGTTAATTTTTCACTATTATAGTAATTACTGCATCATCACTGTGTCATAAATAAAATATATTATTTAATGTCTAAAAATTATAAATAAAATATCATTATGTAGGAAATCTTTTTATCTTTATAATGAATATTTATAATCTAAAATCCAACATATATAACCCTATGTAACAATTGTTTTTCTAAAAGATATATGCTTGTGTCATTTTTGTATTCATTTTAACTTAATTAAAATAAAGTGTCATTATCACTTACAAGTGGATCCATGGGGTCCCAAAATAGACCCAAAGATTCCCATGGTCGACCATGTATCAACCAATAGGGTTAAGACACGTTTTAGAGTAATTTAGTATTATTATAATATTATTTTTTAACCCTTATTTACCGGATTTACCCTTAACCATGGTAAATAAAATATTTACCGCAGTAATTATTCAAAATGTCTAAAAATAAAAGTTACCTATTTACACAATTTGAACATCCTGATTCCAAATATGGAATCCATTTTCCTAAATTCAAAACACAGAAGTGGCAGAAATTAATTTAAAATTAATTCCCGCTGTCAAAACAAAAAGCGTGTTTTTAAGAGATAATAACTATCAAAAGATTGACACTCGTTTATGTTCGGTTTAATTGTAAAATTATGTCCAATGACCAACATTATATTAAATGGTAAAAATATATTCTAAATATACTTTAAAACCACTCAAATTCATAATTTATCACTATTAATTATTTTGATTAAAAAAGTTGTTTTTAATTAAAATTTAGTAATTTTCACTATTCATCAAAATATGAAAGTTATCCGAAATGTACCAAAATTTCACCTTAGGCTAAATTCGATATTCCGAATCCAAAAATGAAGTCCATTTTCAAATATAAAATATATATAATTTCAAAATTTAGGTATTACTATTCATAACGGCTAGTTTGATCGGTTGTGGTGTGTGTTAAAACTCGACGTTGCGTACAACACACGCTACTGTTTTATTCAAAGGAAAGCATACCGTGGAAGCTTGGGATGTTTCATTTTAAATTTTTTTGATGTCTCCATTTAGTCAAAAAGTTTAAAATATTGTATTTAAAAAGGTTTCACTATCAAAAGTTGATAAAAGTGCAATACTGAAAATGAATCTGTTCTTGCATTATGACTAAGAAACTCATAATATGGATTCTAAAATTATAAGGATTATATAAAGTTAAAAATGTAGTTAATGCTATTCATGACCTCTTTTAATGGATTTTTTTTTGGTAAGTCATGGTGCAATTGAACTCGGTGTTGCGTGTAGTGCAAGTTATTGAATTATTTTGAAGAAATAACACACTATGAAATCTTGGGGTGTTACAGTTCTTATTAGATTACTAAATTCATTGACATATAACTTTTTCTACATAATGTATCTTCATTATTTAACCTTAACAAAATTGGATATTGTGTGAATGATAATCTCTTCCATAGTAGTTTTAAATTGTCAAAAATAATTATTCCTTCTTTAGATGAAGTTGCGCCCTTAAGAGAATGTGTTAAAGTGGTAAAATATTTTTTTCAACATTATTTTAAGCAAAGAATAGCATTCATATAAATTATATAATATGAATTTTAATTCCTAGGTCATTTATTTTTTACATGGAAAAATCTATAATGAATGTAATTTTGTAAAATAAATAATTATTCTCATTATATTTTGTGTTTAATTATTGCCCCAAGATTTTATATCTATCATGGATTTATTCATGATAGTACAGGCATGAAGATTCAAAAACACAAATTTATTTCATATATTTACTTCATGAATGCATTTATAATTTCATCATCATCGTGTAGAAAATTTGTAGCCTCCTCCATGAAGTGTATCCTGTGATTCCTCACAAGAAATTTACATAGATACCCATTACATACAAAATCTATCATCACATAAAAATGTACATAGATCACCTTTAATAGTGCATTATGTGTACAATTACATGGTGGATGAAACTTCATATTATAATGAATTATGTAAAATACTCAATCATGTTTGTATGAATTGATCACATTGTTGTATTTTTTATCCTTTATGATATGGAAGAATCTTGTGGGATATTCTTTATCTTTTTAATAACCTATAGATTTCATTGGATCTCCTTCGCTTCATTAGAAAAATAGGATAATGATTTTTGGGATCTTCTTCATTAGGATAAGGGATCATGTGGGTTTCTTCTTCTTAAGACATGGGTGTCCCATAGAGTGTCTATTTCAAGATCAATTCTAAAATAATGGAAATATTCTAAAATAATCACAACTACCTCTATATGTTTAAGTTAGTTAATCATCTCCACACCGTCTGATTTTCATTGTGAGACAAATATTCTAAATGAAATAATATCTCTTAGTATATTTGTGATTTCGAATGATAAAATTATTGGCTTCTTCATGGAGTGATAAGGTTGACATTTGATTACATAATTGGATTCTATTGATCATGATAGACATTGGAAAACACACTATTCATTTGACTGATGTTATTTGAGTTATGATAATATTGTATATATTCTTCTTCATGTGATGTCGTACATATATGTGATCTCCAACAAAAGGATTCACGCAATAGATAATGATCATGAGATAGCTCGGTGGAACTCTTACTGAAAACATAATATCATCCTTGTAAATATAAAAGTCTTCTAAAAAGTGCATCCATGTAGGATGTATATTTCATGCATGGTTCAAACGTGATTGATTGAGTCTAATTCTACTGTCATGATCAATTGAGATGGTCGGAAATCAGTAATCAGTTGTATTTTGTGCATACAAAAAACCATCATAAATTAAAGGTTGAATAAGATTATCATATCTTATATAGTGGAATGATATGATGTGTCTATATATATTAATAACTATATATGATGGATGAATATTAAAGAACTTTACCCTTACCACATTGATCCTTCACGCAATTGAGTAGTTCATAATATGTGATCATGAATCTGATGACTAGTTGATGTGAGTATTTGGGTCCACTCCTGACTTCTACTATCACCAACCTATACTGAAACACTCCATCATCATGTTAACCTACATGGTGGGTCTATTTCTCTTCTATGTATTTTCTATGGGTGCTATGAATACCTACATTCCAGGCACTCGCCCATGCATCCCTAGCTGGCCAAGTCAACCTACTACCCACATGGTTAACCTCTAGTCCCATATGTCTTTTTGAAGTGGGTCATTTTTTTCTAAGTGCTCCCCATACTATTTTATTAAAATCTTATAAAAATAATTAAGTAATTTTTTCAATATAATATTATTCCCAACCTAAAACAATATTTTGAATGCGTCATGAAAAATATTATTTTACATTGTATTCAAAAATAATCAACATAAAATGTGTACATATTCATTTAAAAAAATATTTCATGATATATATAACGTCCCAACCCAGCTTACCGTCGAACCTGTAGTCGGACCGGTTGCAACATGACCTCAAGCATGTCTCCCCATACACCAGAGGCTATCAAATAGTAGTGAGGGTTTATGGATAGTCAGAGGGATACGATACCCTCATATTCATAGTGCACAATGGAAATAGATAAAAAACTCAGAAAACAACAGAAGCATATAAAACAATATTCAACTGGGTAATGAAAATGGCCAATGACAGTTTATATAATGCATGCATGTACTGGTGATACATATCAGAAACCAGTAAACAAAACAACATGATTTACATTATAATATAGAATAAATAAAGGAATCAATCCCCAAGGGTGTTCTTAATGAGAATCATGAACCCATACTTGGTACTTTGCTACTAACTCCCCAGTACACGTAACAGCAACATGCAAAGTTCCACAGTCCGGCACACAAGAATGTCTACTCGGGTACCCCAATGTAACGGTGGCCCAAATAGGGTGTGAGATATACATCTTAGTAGGCTGATACCACCAGTTATCTAGCTTAATCGGGACAATCCAATATAATAGATGGTGTGCATATATAAAAAGGTAATAACCTAACTAAATAAATAACCAACAACTCATCCAGGTTCCATAGGGACACTAGATAGAAATACATGCTTCCGCCCATGGCTGGAATAAGAGTCCACTAAAGAATCATACAATCATATTAATCAATCATTATTACCTTTCAACACTTTACTATTTCTTCTCTATTTAATCATTTATTATCTCAAAATTTCTCATGGTATCTCGTACCTCAATACCAACTTCGTCTTGTGCTAGAATTCTAATCATTCTCAATCTTTATTTATTAAACAACATTCAACTTGAGCATGATTCACACCTCTCATTCATTTCATAATTCATTCCTAGAATATACTATTGGTGTTGAATACCATGTATAACACCTAAAAACCATGTTCACATATTTAAACTATTGGTGTTAGAATGCCATGTCTAACACCTATTTCTCACTCGGTGTAAATCGTCATGTCTAACACCCTTACATCTATGATCTTAGATAACTATTAGGGAAGGAACACCTTGTCCAGGTCCCAACTTCTACATTAGTCTAGGATATCATACCTACCACCACATTCTCATTTATTTACATCATTTGATAACTATTGGGGATGAATGCCATGTCCAACTCTCAACTTCTATATTGGTCTAGGATTCCATACCTAGCACCACATTATCATTCATTTACATCATTTGATAACAATTGGGGAGGAACTCCATGTCCATGTCCCAACTTCTATATTTTTCTAGGATGCCATACCTAGCACCACAAAATATCAGCCACTCAATCATTCTTTAAGTCATAATAATTTTCTACATTATTCATTTACTAGTCAAACGATAAGTTAAACATTTCAATGGACATTAGTTAATTCCACAATTAACTAAGCATATAACCCATTAATTGTTTAATAAATCAATTAATTAATCAACATAATTCTCATTCCATAATTAATTATTCATAATTAGTTATCTGAATCATTAATATAAGATCATATAATTAATACACCCTTAATTATATCATTTTATTCAAAGCATCAAATCACAATTAATCCACTGATTAATTATCTCAATTATTTAATTCAATATATTATAATTAATCCCCTAGTTAATTATCTATATTTCATGGTCAGGCACAAAATTAATTCACAATTAATTATTCCACTCTAAATCTCATCTTTCCATAATTTATGCTTCACAATTAATTATCCAAATAAAATATCCACTTATAATAATTAATTCTCACAATTTATTATCTTTAATAAATATCATGGGACATAATTAATTAACCATTAATTATAATACATATTCAAACATCATCTTATAATTAATTTTTCTAATTAATTATCTTAACATATCCAATTCAATATTTCAATTAAAATTCTCTGGGTTCATAATTAATTCAAAAATTAATTATTTAATTTTCCAATTAAAATCTCATAATTAATTCCCTATTTTATTATATAAACTTATCCCTCCCAATACTCATAAATTCCACTTAACCCAAGTGAATCAATAAAAAAGGGCAGAAATAGTAATTCACAAAACTGTAAGCTAAACAAACTTGTCACTTTAAAACATTATGTTTTTAGCTCGAAGGCAGTGCACCTTTGTTGGATGGGTTTTATTACAAAATGTGACTTTTTTAATCTAAAAAATATTTTTATACCAATAATAAATTTTCTCCAATATTGGAATAATCTTTATTAAAAGAAGTAGATTAAAAAAAGCTGCATTTTTACCAAATAACATCGATGTTGAAAACCCTACCATAAAGAATTGGTTGAACCAATGCTTTTTAACTTAAACCGAAAACTACTCACACACACGTACCTTCACAAAAGTGTGTGCCCCCTCGGAATTCATCGTCGCACCCAAATATAATGGAGGTGAACCAAATCAAAACAAACCTCTATGCCTTTGGCAACGATTGTCAAAATATGTATGAATGGGTCTTGAGACATCATCTGCACCACCTAAAATCGGAAGAATGGAAGAAACCGAAATAACCCTAGGATTTAGGTTTTCGGCCTAACAGAGACCGGTCGAAGAAGATATGAAATGGCCTATGCGAAGAATGAAACATGCGAAGAAGAACTTACCTCAACGAGATGAAAAAATCTGTGACGGAACCACCGCGATCCGACGTGCAGAGAGGGAGCTGAGTTGGGGAGCGGTGCGCCTCACAATGGGAGAATGAGGGGAGTGGGTCGCGCCTCACCCTGTTGTGCACCTCCCTTTTATAAAACCAATATGTTATATAATAATTAATACAATAATAATAATAATAACCTTATTATTATTATTATTTTAATTTAAACAATTCTTTCATAAACCCCATAACTCCCCTGTTACACCAAATTTAATTAAATTCCACTTCAACGAATTTAATTAAATAAAAACTCCTCCTTAACTCATTTAATTAAATTTCCTCCAATGAACTTAATTAATACAACTCCAACTCATCCTTATTTAATTAAATTATTAAAACTGAAAATTTAATTAAATCATTTCCCCTACTTTTCGTTAAATAATTAAATTCATCTTATCCTTGAAATTAATTATTTAAAACCCCAAGACCACGTTTATTTCACATTTAATTAAAATCTATTAACTTGGATATAATTAAAGAAAACTCCACCTCATTTAACTAAATTCTCTCACATTAATTTAATTAAATGAAACCCCATTTTTCATCAATTAATTGAATTCCTTTTCTTAACCATGAGTATAATAAATTAAAAACTCTCATATCATGATATTAATTTAAATCCCTCATAGCCAGAAATTTAATTAAATAAAATAACCTGAAAACACAAACTAGATAAGCCACATGGTTTGTCTCACAAGGTCTAGAAAATTGTTTGCCAATCGTGTGGGACCTTCTTACTAAGGATCCTATATCGCACAAGTTATCTTGTATAGGTTTCCTAACCATGCACAGACTTTGCGAGCACCTTTGTCTCACCTTTTTCAAGGGGCATGGTTTGAATCGCACAGTTTGACCAATCATGCTCAGCCCGTGCGAACACCACTGCCATGCTTGGTGCTCCCAAACTCATTGAAACACCCATAAAACTCCTCGAACCATTACCCAATCTTGTTATTGACACATTTAAATGGTTCAAACTCACAAAACATCGTCCCGAATCTTGGTCTTAAGACGAACCCATATGAAAAACAAAAAAGTTCAAAAACCTTCGTATTTTTTTGCCCAACTTAAAAACATCTCATCCCTTAGAATCTAATAGAATCTAATACAGCATTAACCAACTCACTAAGGTCATAAAGTATCATTTGAACAATTAAATTGCATTTCTAAATACCAAACACACCTTTTACCAAATCACAAGCCTGATGACTTAAACCTTTTAAACCTGATCCAATGCTCTAAATCCAACCCAAAACATCAAAACATCACATAACCAAGCCCACACTACTAGAGAAATGATCCCATCATCATCTCTTCTATTGAAATTTCCATCCCAAAAACCTACTTTCACCATTAACTCAGCGATGTGCCCTTAAAAAAATTCTGTCACCAACCATAAGTAACCAAAGTCCTCACTCGACTTTCGGTGACCTATCTAGGTCAAACCATCTCAAGGATACCTTAAATCTATTATTTCCTAGCATGAATAAAAGTGTAACCCAAATAACCACACATCCCACGTACAAACCTCTTAACAACCACTTATAGAGTCCAACAACTTTGAAAACATCAGCATGGTGTATGACCAAGGCTATCTCAGTGCCTCGAGGATGAGGTCAAGATAGGGGACATGCTCGTATTATTCAAAAGAAAAGTCTAATAGTAATCCCAGGTCACCAAAAGATCAGTCGAATTATCTCTGATCGACTTTAACAAAAAGGCTCAGCCTCTCATCTCGTTGTTTCATCAACCAAACCTCTATGCCAAAATCACCTATGCCATCCTTGTTCCTTTAAATATTACCACAAAAACTCTTTGAAAAGAATTTTTTTGAAAAATTACACACCTTAGGAGTTTCCATGTCATAGAAGAAAATATCAGTCGCTCACAAGCACACTATATTAGAAACACCTTAAATGCACGTCTGATGTTTCATGAACCACGATCACCACTTCAACATCTCACATGAAATCTGCAACTTTAACCTATCGACATGTCAAAACACATGATTCTAGAAATTTATAGTAAGGGAAACAACACTATAATGGAAAAAACATCAAAATCTCACAATGGAACAAAGAGTATTAAGCTCTAAGGTTTCTATCTACAATGGGCTAGTCCTTTTCGAAGCCTACGCGTCAACCATATCTCTTGGTTATGAAAAACATAAATCACTTGGCTCAAAAGCCCCCATTTAATTTTAGTCATTTCATTAAATTTATTTCATCCAATAAACACTAAATTAATTTTAACAAATCCAAAAGTACTATTCCATGACAAAGAACATGGACTTTAAACAACACTTCATGGCCCAAATGGGGAATCTATAATAAAATTACTCTTAAACATTTAACATTTAGTGTAATTTCATTTCAAACAAGAAATTTAGAATTTATTTTACTTTTACTCATAAGGTGACCTCTGAGGGTCCCAATCAATTCAAAACATATAGGTTCTTCAAAAAGAAACCCTATAACAGTTCATTTCTATAAAAACTAAATAGGATTACATTTATAACCATTTTCAAACACACTATGGTTAAACTAGGATAAGTCACATGGGTGTCCATCTACCAGTAGATAAGGCACACATACACCTTACTACTAGAATTTGGCTCCCATTTATCACAATTAATTTCCATTTAACATCTTTCTTAACTTTAGCAGCCACTTTTTCAATCGTTTAAATACACAGATTACCCTTTTCCCAGTTTTATGGTGCACATACACCTTACAACTGAAATTGGATCCTGTTGAAGATGAAATCAATCAAAATGTTTTTATACTCATGCATCCATTTACACAAAAAAAATACACTGGCTTGTTATCATGACCAATAACACAACAGCATGTTATAACACAGAAGCATGGCACAAAGTCAAAACATGATAATAAACAAGGAATCATGGCATAAAAACACATAAGTATGTTATATCTATCATCGAAACATGATATATAATGAGGCATTCTAAAGAAAATAAAAACATGGAATTCTACCCAAGGAACACAATCAAAATTAGTTGTCACCCCACTAATGCACCTACATGGAATGTGATATGCATGACATGTGAATCTCTAAGTGCCTAAGATGATTCATGTAATACAATTTCCTTTGCATGTCAGGTCAAGGAAATTTTTTAAATTCTCAAAATCAATAAGCAACAGAAAATACACCAGTCACTCAAGATGAAATCATATCAACTGTAACCTCAAATAGTGTAAACATCAATTCCCATCCCTAGACACTTGGTCATTTCCCATACCTGGGGTGATCAGTCCCAAGCATAGCTATTAACTGAGTGATGACACGTTCCTAGTATCCTATCTACCAACCAAAAATAAAAAGTCAAAGAAAAAAAAGAGAAAACCTGAACCTTTGATTCCACATTGTAACTTCCCTACCCAACTTACCCTCAAACTGGTAGCTGGACCAGTCACCACATGACCTCAACCACGTCTCCCCATATGTTAGAGGCTGCCGACTAGCAGTGAGAGTTTATGGGTAGTCAGTGGGGAGAATATAACCTCAAATTCAAAGTGCACAACAGATATATATAATAAACTCAGAACACAATGGAATCATATAAAACAATATTCAACTGGATAATGAAAATGGCCAATACTAGTGTATACAATGCATTCATGTCACGGTGATACATATTGGAAATAAGTAAAAAAAAATAGCATGCATTACATTATAATAAAGAAATAAATAAAGGACTCAAGCCCCAAGAATGATCTTCATGAGCATCTTGAACTCTTGCTCGGTCGTTTGCTCCTAACGACCAAGTACACGTAACATCCATAGGCAAAGGTCCACAGTCCTGCAGATAAAAAATTCTACTCCGGTACCCCAGTGCAATGGTGGCCCGAATAGGGTGTGAGATATAAATCTCAGTAAGCCGTTACCACCAGTTGTCCAGATCAATCTAGAAAATTCAATATAATAGATGATGTAAAGATATAACAAGGTAATAACATAACTGAATAAATAACCGACAACCTGTCCAGGTTCCAGAGGGACATCTGACGGTGAAACATGCTTCGGACCGTGGCTAGAATAAGAGTATGCTCAAGAATCATACAATAATATACATCAATCATAAATACCTTTCAGAATATTACCATTTGTTCTCTATTTAATCCTTTATTATCTCTATGGTTCCCATGTTATACCATACCTCAATACCATCTTCGGCTCGTGTTGCAATTCAAATCATTCTCAATCATTCTTTATTAAATCACATTAAACTCAAGCATGATTCACAACTCTTATTTAATACATAATCCATTTATATAATATACTATTGGTGTAGAATTCCATGTATAGAACCTAAAATCCATGTTCATATATTTACACAATTGGTGCTAGAATGCCATTTTTAACACCTATTTCTCATTCTATGTAAATCGTCATGTCTAACACCCTTACATAAAGAATCTTAGATAACTATTGGGGAGGAATTCCATGTCTAAGTCCCAAATTCAACATTGGTCTAGGATATCATACCTAGCACCACATTTTCATTTATTTACATCATTTTATAACTATTGGGGAGGAATTCCTTGTGGAAGTCACTACTTCAACATTGGTCTAGGTTTCCATAGCTAGCACCACATTCTCATTCATTTACATCATTTGATAACTAATGGGGAGGAACGCCATGTCCAAGTCCCAAATTCTACATTGTTCAAGGATTCCATACCTAGCACCAAAAAATCTAATCCATTCAATCATTCATTAAGTCAAAAAAAAATTCAACATTATTCATTTACTAATCCAATGATTAGTTAAAAATTTCAAAGGCCATTATTTAATTCAAAAATTAATTAATCATATAACCCATTAATTAATTCATAAATTAATTAATCTATAAACAAAATTCTAATTCAATAATTCATTATTCATAATTAATTATTCGAAAAATTACTTTAAGATCTTATAAGTAATACATTGTTAATTATATCATTTTATTCATAGCATCAAATCACAATTAATCCACTAATTGATTATCTCAATTACCCAAATAAATATCTTATAATTATTCCCCTGATTAATTATTTATTTTTCAATTTTAGTAACATAATTAATTCATAATTAATTATTCTACTCTAAATACCATCTTTCCATAATTAATTCTTCACAATTAATTATCCAAATAAAATATAAACTTATCATTACTAATTCTCAAAATTAATTATATTTAATCAATATCAGAGCATATAATTAATTCACCATTAATTATCATACATAGCCAAACATTGTTTCATAATTAATTTTCCCAATTAATTATCTTAACATAACAAACTCAACATTTCAATTAAAATTCTCTAGGTTCATAATTAATTCAAAAATTAATTATTTAACTTATCCAATTAAAATATCATAATTAATTCCTTGATTAATTATCTTAACATACCCCACCCAATACTCATCAATTCCACTTAACCAAAGTTCTTCAACAAAAAAGGGAATAAATAGTAATTCACATAACTGAAAGCTAAAGGAACATGTCACTTTATAACATTTTGTTTTTTGCTTGAAGGTAGCGCACCTCTGTTGGAGGGGTTTTATTAGAAAACGTGATTTTGTAATCTAAAAATTAGTTTTCTACCAATAATCAATTTTCTCCAATATTGAAATCAACTTTTTTAAAAGAATTATATTCATAAAAACTGAATTTTTTCCAAATAAAATCAATGTTGAAGACCCTACCTCAAGGAATTGGCCGAACCAATGCTTTCTAACTTAAACTGCAAACTGCTCACACACACACACCTCCACAAAAGAGTGCGCACACTCATAAATCAATTTCTCACCCAAATATTATGATGGTGAACCAAATTAAGACAAATCACCATGCATTTGGAAATAGTTGTCGAAATATGGACCAACGAGCCCCGAGACATCATCTTCACCCCCTAGAATCAAAAGAAGGGAAGAAACTAAATTAACTCTTGGCCTTAGGTTTTTGGCCTAATGGAGATCGGGACAAGAAGAGATGAAATGGGTGATTCAAAGAACAAAACATGAAGATAAGTACTTACCTCAATGAGATGAACTGCATCCCTGATGAAACCACCATGATCTTGCACACAGAGTGGGAGCCGAGTTGGGGAAGGGGGAACATCAACATATAAGAACAAGGGGAGGGGTTCGTGCCTCACCATACTATGCACCTGCCTCTTATAATCCCAATTAGTTTCATAATAATTAATAAAATAATAATAATAATAATAATAACCATATTATTATTATGAATTTAATTTAAATGATTCTATGATAAACCCCATAACTCTGCCATTACACCTCATTTAATTAAATTAGCTTCAATGAATTTAATTTATACAACTCTAACTCATTGTTATTTAATTAAATTCTTCCAAACACAAATTTAATTCAATAATTTTCCACACTTTTTATTAAATAATTATATTCATCATATCCTTGAATTTAATTAGGTAAAACCCAAACTCCACATTTATTCTTCATTTAATTAAAATACATTGACTTGGATCTAATTAAATAAAACTCCAAGTCATTTAATTATATTCTCTCATATTAATTTAATTAAATGAAACCCCATTTTGCATCAATTAATTAAATTCATTTTTGTTTAACCATGAATATAATAAATTAAAAACCCTCATATCACGACATTTAATTAAATCCCTCACAACCGAGAATTTAATTAAATAAAATTAACTGAAACACAAAACTGGGTAAGCTGCATGGTTTGTCATGCATGGTCTGGAAAACCATGTTCCAACAGTGCGGGTCCTTCTGTCTAAGGAACCTACATCACACGATTTATCCTATAATTTTTTCCTAAATGTGTGCAGACCATGCGAGCTTATCTGTCTCCCCTTTAGCAAGCGACATGGTTTGACTTGCACGGTTTGACCAACAGTGCTCAACCCATGCGAACACCACTACTATATTTGGGGCTCCTGAAACCCATTGAACCACCAATAAAAATCCTTAAACTATTACCCTTGCCTGTTATCAACACATTTTAATGGTCCAAACTCATGAAACATCAACCCGAATTTTTTTTAAGACCAAACCATCCGACATATGAAAAAGTACAAAAGCTTTTGTATTTTTACCGGGTTAAAAAACATGGGACTTTACAACATTCACCATAAATCATCTTTTATTTATCATGAAAACAAATTAAAGTTTTTTCATGTAGTTCTTGTAAACAATCTAGTAATTAAATTCATGATATTATCCAAAAAAATTATTCATGAATATTAAAATTTTCATGGATTTCACATGTTTTAAATGTTATAGATAATAGACACTCTCTTAGTGAAATACAATGATTTCCTAGTCCTTTAAAAATATTTCTACAATCAACATAATTTATATGGACAGTAATCCTTGAACATATATCTTCAAACGAATTCATCATGATTAAAACCTAAAAATTTCATTCGCCAAAGGCAAAATAGAACCTCGATCAGCCAATGGAGTTACATGGACTCTTTATCAAACCTAACATAAAATTCCACATCATTGTTAACTCTTCATATAAGACTTCCTCATATAGTGAATTTATGATATAATTAAAATAAATTCTACATTTATTCTTCAATAAATCAGTTCAGAACGTCAAATTTCATCTCTATCAATATATTATATGTTTTATTATTTAAGTCATTGTGTATTTTGAAATTTAACAAATAAAAAATGTTTATGAACCAACCAGTTATATTTTTAGCTTAATCATTAGTTGAATAGTGGAAATTTTTGAATCGTATTCCTAATACCCGCATATGGGAAACCCATACCTAAGAATCACGCTGTAACAAACCATCCCCCAGGGCCAGTGATGTGACTACCTCAAGCCTGCCTTCAATAGGCCAGGGGCTGGTGACTAGCACCAAAAATGCATATCCCAAAAAGGGAAGGCATTTCCTTTCAACCTGTAAACACACAAAAAACTTATAATATAGAAAGTAAGCTTAAAATAGAACCAACTTCAATTAAATGTACTACAGAATGGAAATTGGGCTGGAATACAAGCCCAACTGAATGTAAAGTACATAAAAATAAGTACATGCTACAGAGGTTGTCCACCAAGGATCCTACCTGAAGGGTAGGTACAACTCATAGTTAGATGTCACTACCACAAACTAGATCTATCATCCCACCTATAATCACCGTCTAGACCTAACTCTCCAAAGTCCCAGTCAATGTTATCCATTTTCTTCATATGACACAAAAGGTGTGGGCAATGCCTGTCTAGGGGTGAGTATAACAATACTCAATAGGGACCCCGAGGCCAACTTGGGTCTCACAGAAACACCCAAAGGAAAATACCACAGAGAAATATCTCAAGTTAAAGAACAAAGAAAAAGAAACATCTCATGCCATGTATAACTTGAGTACAGAAGTAAACATGATGATTCATCAATATAGATCATAATATTCTGTTGAGAAGCTCTGCTTATGATCCACCAGGGGTTGCTCTGATTCTTATCCATAAAGGATCACTTTACTACTGATCCACAATGGGTCGCTATACTACTAAACCATAAAGGTATTCTCTCATTATAATCCACATTGGGTCACACTCATGTTGATCCACAAAGGTTTCCTTCGTTGCTGATCAACTAATGATCTCTTCGTTTCGGATCCACGGAGGGTCACTCTTCATTCTTCATGTCACAGCCAGCCATTGGATTTCTGCATGTGTAATTCTTGATTCTTGAAGGATAAGCTCCGTAATCCATTGTAAATTCCTCAATACTAATAAATCCCAAATAGAGTAACCAAAAGAATCATCTCATCGTAAGGGTCCCAATGCAATAGACATCACGTCGAATAGACATCTGGTCTGTAAGATGTGGGAATTTTTTGAAATGGTTCTGGTTGGATTTGAGTCTTATCCAACATGGATACACATCAACCTTCTTCCCGAACACGTGTAGATTATCTCAGAAGGACCGCCTCATCGCAACTTTCCCAATGTCGTAGATGGTGTGTCGATCAGACGCATGATCTGAAAGAAATGACCCTCTCTGTAAAAAGGGGTTGGTCAGATCTCATCCTAGTCTAACTTGGTCAGACTGACCAAAGTATGCAAAAAGGAACTTCTCATCGAAGGGGTCCCAAATCAACTAAAGGCATGTAAATCGGATGCCTAGTTTGAGAGATATATGTGTTTTTGTAATCATGATCCAGTTGGGTCTGGGCTTGTTCTGACTAGTTTGCACTGACCTGACCAACCTTGCCTGGGGTCCCGTATAACCAGAACTGTTTGTCGGGCCCATTGGGCCTTGCTGGACCTCTTCCAGGCTATCTGTGGATCCAGTATGTCGGGTCACCCAGGGACCCAGTTTTATCCGGCCCAACCTGCTCTGACGGGCTAGTCACTTTTTCAAGCCTAGCTACATAGTGGCCTATGTGGATCATTTTTAACTCATTGGTCGGGTCTGATTAAACAACCCGGCTAAATGAATTGACCAGGCCGCTCTGGCGGCCCGGTCCGATGGGCTAGCCTTAATTGGCCAGAACTGACTCGATCGGTCTGTCTGGGGGAACACGCGGCCGGTCCCACTGGGGGATCGCATGACCTATCATCACGGCTGCCCCACATGCCTGCATGTGGCCTATATGAGCTTGCCGCTCTTCTCACACAGTGCCCCACTGGCACTACGCCCGCCCACCGCCACGACCGACGTGTCGCGTCTCTATTCTGTCTCGGCACTCCATGGGGCATTCCCCCTCCACAGGCATGGCCAGTGATGGCCTGCCATTGTCCTCCCTGTACAGTGCATGATTTGTGCTTCCTCATTCCTAAAGCCACTGCTGTGTCGATGGTGTCATGCCAATGGATTCTTTCATGAGCCACCAAGTCCACTCTGGTGGTCCAATCTCTAATTCCTCTGTAACCTCAACCTTCTAGGGTCACCACCATAAATACAATGACCTTGGGGTTTTATTTCCATCATCTCAGGGTTCAGTCCTGAAGAACACAAGAAACACCGATTAAGGAGGGATTTGAGCCTTGTTCATGTTGGACTGATCCCTCCACATTAGAAATTACAACAGATGTCAATGGGGTTTCAAAATTCTAACACAGATTTCAAATCCTAAAACTCCCTGTAATCTTCAATTCCTAACTCGCAATAACAATCGATTTGTGGGTCAAAATTTTCATGTGTTGATCCACATTCATCATTTGGAACGAAGAAAGGGGAAAAATGATAACACAAGGTAACCCCTACCTAGATTTCATATCTCTTCATTGACGAAGTATGGTGATCTGAGTCATTGTCGATCTGCGATCTACTGTTGTTCATCATTGTTCGTCAATCCATGATCTGCTGGCATCATCCACTACACATCAATCCCAGGATTCGATCTCGTTCTCCATGGGTGGTCGTTGACGTCGTAGAGAGAGAGAGAGATAGAGATTCTTCTCACCAAAGGTTTTCCACACATTTTTTTTCAACACTGGATCTCTAATTAATCATAGGTGGGAGACACTTTGCATGTCTCCATGCTAATTCATTAATGGGATTCATTAATGGGATTCATTAATGAGATATTGTCGCCTCATCTCTACACCGTAGTGCTGATTGGACATTGTGTCGCATAAAACCCATTTGAATAAAATATACTTAAAAATCATTTAAGTTTATTTTAATTTTTTTTTAAGTCCAAAATTTATCTTTTTTTCATCGACCCATTCCAGACAATGTTATATCCTTCCTAATAAAATCTCGGCATTCTAAAATTAATGGTGGCCTCTTATTTTTTATCCGGGCACCGGTTCAAAAGATAGAAAAATCGCTCGCATGATTATTGAATGTAATTTAAATAATGCTTAAAACTTTGTTCTGGCCTCTTCAAGCCTCGGAATCAAGTTCCATCTCAGAGCCTAATTATGGAATAATCTCATTCAAATGAAAAAAATTTACATGGAATTTTATGGGGTATTAGATTCTCAAAAACTTAGATTCTTACATCCCTAAAATCCAAAAAAAAACTGAACAAAAAAAGTTGTACTGAGCACACATCTGAGCCTCGCACTCCCATGTGTTCTACTAATGATTCTTGTCCTACCAACGAGCATGCCCTAGAGGACTATACCTTCCACGAGGTATCCTCTATTGATGATACTCTATCTACCCTAGGTACCTTGCAAAATTCACCCCATCTTCAATCTCTAGATCCTCGTTGAGGGGAGACCTATAGGAATACGTGGTACCCCTATTAGAACTCCTAGGGTTTTTATTGCCTATCTTCATAGGATTTATGTTGGCTTTGAGCTGTCTTTACCTACTCTCAGATGACCTGCACCTTCTCAGTGGAAGCATATACCATCTCCGGACCCATGAGTGCTAACTACCCTAGGACTTCCCAACATAATGGTGATCAACACGGTCACCCATATAGTTCCTCGAATGGTGCCACATCATTGGAAGAGTGGTATCCATGTTGTATGAAAACACCACCAGTGGTATGTGGTCCTCCAAACTTCCACCAAAATCTAGAACATAAGCACAAATCATTTCTTCCATGTTCTGAATGGCCCACTCAGTGTGACCATCTTTCTATGGGTGAAAATCTATCATCAACGCAACTGAGTTGCAAAAGCCTCATAAAATCCTTTCCACAACTAGGATGCAAAGAGTTCATCATGATATGAGACTATCATAGATGGGACTCCATGGATTCAAACTATCTCATGCACGTAGAGGCCTCCTAGTACCTTTACTAAACCTTGTTCCCAATAGGGTAGAAAGTGGGCCGACATGGTGAGTCGGTCAATGACCACCCAAATGGAATCGTGCCTCCTAGACATACGGGGTAATCCCTTAAAAATGTCCATCGACACCATACCACACATCCAATCGGTTACCTCAAGGGGATCTTTCAAACCTACTTGAACCTAGTGCTCAACCTTCACTTTCTAACATTTGAGACATCTCGAGACAAAATATTCCACCACTTTCTTGATCCCCAGCCACTTGTACTAATGTCTAATGACTTGGTACATCTTTTCCACACCTGGATTTACTGCCAAAGAGGATTCATGGAACTCCCTCAATGCCTCCTCTCACAATATCACTGGTACTACAGTTCACCCTCTATAAAGTTTGACGTGCTCCCCACCTTTCAAATATCCAATAGGAGCATGCCTTTTAGATGTCTGGGCATGTATAGTTTCGAACGAGCATCTCTGAGTTTCTCCTCCTTGACTCGCTATAAGAGAGGATGGACAACTACCATCAACTGAAGAAAATATGTCTCCAACCAATCCACGAAGGATATCTAAATTAAGTCCAACTGCTCTATGGACTCATTTAGTAATTGTGAACTCAATATTCTACTGAGAGCATCTGTCACTACGTTCCCCTTCCCAAGATTATAGACTGTCTTGAAGTCATAGTCTTATAAAAACTCCTACCATCGCCACTCTCTCGAATATAGATATTTCTGACAAAATATATACTCCAAAATCTTGTGGTCTGAGTATATGATGCAATTCTCTCACATCAGGTAGTGTTTCCACATATTCAGTGTGAGGAATATTGCTATCAACTCAAGGTCACTACTCGCATCGCTATGCTCATGTGGTCTCAACTGTCATGAGCCATAAGAAATAACTTCTTGTCCCTATATCAGGAAACAACTAAGACCGCTTACTTATGCATCATAGAACACCGTTTAGTCAGCGACCTCCTCTAGAATCCTAAAGATAGGATCACTCGTCAATATCCACCACATCTGCTAAAAACATTGTTTTCATCATTATATCCAAATGAAGGATTTTCCCTTCTTTTTTAATGTTGTAAAGGGTGATACATATTTGGATATGTTCGGTAAAAACCTCTGATAGTAACCATCCATTCCTCAAAAACTCCACTCCTTGGTAACACTCATGGGTGCCTCCCGAGCAAGCGCCACCTCAATCATCACTGGATCTACTACAACTCCAGTAACTAAGATGATATTTCTAAAGAAATGGACCTTTTTATACATAACTCACACATTGAGAGCTTATCGTAAAGATGGTGCTCTCAGATTATGTCTATAAACATCCTCAGGGGCATCAGATGCTCCTCCTCGGATACAGAATACACCAAGACATCATTAATGAAGACAACTACAAACTGGTCTAAGTACTGCTGGAAGATCCTATTTATGAGTCCCATGCACACTACTGGGGTGTTCTTCAAGCTAAACAACATCACTAATATGTCCTTATGTTCTTTCACCATTGTAGGAAACTGTAGACTCTTCTCATCAACCTCACCAATGGTCATGCTATCCAACTGATGAGTGATAGCTTTCACCCTCTTATGTGTGATTCCGACCTACGCTGCTTCATTTTCATTCTCCTAGACAAAAGAAAACTTGTTCCCATCTCTACGGATACACCAAACTATATGCCTAAAACAATCAATTTGTGCAGGAATCATGGTAAACCACACCCATAAAGACGTCATATGGACTCAACACCACTACTAAGAGATCGCAGTTGAATCTCTTACCTCATAGAGTAAGCTTAAATAATTGTAACTAGTGTGTGATAACTGAATCACATCCCATGGAAAGTATAAAATTGTAAGGATCAAGCCAACGGATCGATCAGAATCTTTGATTTCTGAACAAGGTCCATAGAAAGGAAGAGTGATTGGAACAAGTGTCTATAAGAACTAAAACTAATGTTGAGTAGACATAAATCATACTTATAACCATATCTAGAGATCTATGATTTTAGGCCTCCATTGTCTGATGCTATCCTACCCCTATCCAATGTATCATAGAGCTCGTGGTGGACCGCCTAGGGGTTATGGTGGTAGTATAGCATACCTCCTCCCACCGCTAACAATTCTGCCTACTCCCCTACCACGGATACCTCTCTGCAGACCTCCCTCTTCGATCCTCTACCTTAGTGGCCCGTCGATTTTCTATTGGTCATCTGTACGATGGGTAGGGAAATCTCAAGCTAAGTGTCCCTACCTGCCGCACGAGAAGCACAACATGTACCTCTTCTACTGTCCACTTCCCGTGGGGCCTTGTACTGTTGATCATGTATCATAGGGTTGTCCTTTGGAGTTTCAATCCCCACCATCTCCCAGCCACACCCTGTAAAATTCTATTGGCTAAAACTTCTATCTGGTCTGGAGGATTCCTTACAAGGTAAAAAACTCACTTCACTGACTCCATTAAATCCTCAGCTTCAAGAGGATCTGTATCACCTCGAAACATCAGAGGTCTCTGCATCTAGAACTCATGAAACATACTTAGTCATCTTGAATCCTCTACTGGAAAAGATGGTAAAAACTATTTCTCTACAGGTGGTGGTGACTCAGGTACACCACCCGGCTGTTCTATCTCTAGAACTCATCCCTGCACCGACGCATCATTGCTCGGTGGAAAATCATCATGATCCCACACTGTAAACCTCTTTAGTTGTCTACATGGAGGCATCCTGAGAGAATTTTAGATATCCCATGATCAGTTAAGTTATACCTGGTGAGCAGACTTAAAGAGATCTTGAGAAATACATTTCTAAAACACATGAAACCAATGATTTCGTGTACTGAGTCGGAAAACTGAATTCAGGGTCCTGGTGTATGGATATGTCAGCCACCGCACCATTATTGGACACTCTGGATTGAATTCCAAACTCAAAACACTTAAAACTATTGCATCATCATAGATACAGACTCTTTGATCTTCTGGTAGAACCATCCCCCCTCTGATACCACATTGTAATGACACGTCCCCCTGGGATCATTTTGTGACTACCTCAATCCTACCTTCCATATTCCAGAGGATGGTGACAAGAACTGAAAAGTCATGTCCCAAATGGAAAGGTATTTCATTTCAACCTATACACACAAACACAGCCCATACTACGAAACTTAATCTAAAACTAGAACCAACAAAAAGTACAAGTACTACAGAATGTAATGTGGTAAAAAATACAAGGCCAACTAAATAGAAAGTACAGAATAATAATTACAAGCTCTGGAAGTCATAAAGAAATGATCCTACCTGAAAGGTAGGTACAACTCACTCTCAGATATCACTGTAGCACACAACGTTTATTGATCCACCTCCGAGCATTTTCATGCCTTGCATCCCCAAAGTCCCTATCAAAGTTGACTGTCATCTACACAAGACACAGAAGGTGCAGGTGAAGCTTGTTTAAGGGTGTGTATAACAATACTCAGTAGTGACCCCAAGTCCAACTCAGGTCTCACTGAAATCCACAAAGTAAAATACCACAAAGCAAGATCTAAAAGTAAAGCACAATGAAAAAGACACATCTCACACCATGTATTACTTAAGTATAGAAGTAAAGATGATTAGTCATAAAGATATATCATCTTATTTTGTTGAGAGACTCTGCTACTAAACCACAAAGTGTAGCTCTATTTATTATCCACAAAGGGTCGCTCTTCTACAGATCCCTGATGGGTCGCTCTACGGATGATCCACCACGGTTCATGCTACTACAGATCCAAAAAGTGTCACTCTCATGCTAATCCATGGAGGGTCTCTCTATTTCTGATCAATTAATTTTCTCTCCATTGATGATCCAAGAAGGGTTACTCAACTATTGATCCATGAAGGGTCGCTCTTCATTCCTCATGTCACAGCTAGCCACTGGATTCCCGCACCTAGCACGCTTGATTCCAGTAGGATCATCTCCTCTAGACATTGGTCATACCAAAATGGCTATTAGGTCCCACATAGAGTAACCCAAAGGACCTACTCAGTGTAAGTCCCCCAACGCAATAGATGGTGCATTAAATGGACTCTCGGTCTGTAAGATAAGGGCATTTTGGTAAAAAGGGCCTGATTGGATTCGAGTTTGATCCATCCCGGCCATATGCCAACCTCCTCCAAAACTCACATAGAGTATCTCAAAATCACTAGATAGTCGCAAGGGTCCCAACACCATATATGATGCATCAATCATATGCATGGTCTGAAAGCTAAAGCCCTTTCTGTAAATAGGGGTAGGTCGCATCTCATCCCGATCCAACTTGTTCGGACCAATCAAAGTATGCCAAAAAGACAGAATCATCGCAAGGTTCCCAACACCACTGATGATGTATAAATCAAAGGTCCAGTTTGAGAGATAAAGGTATTTCTGTTAATAGGGGCCGGTTGCATCTGGGCCCAGTCCGATTGGTTCAGACTGACATTTTCAACCAAGACTGAGGTCCTGCATGGCCCGACCTCTCTATCTTACAAATTGGGCCTCACTGGACCTGGCCCAGGCTAGTCATGGTTCTAGTCTACTGGGTCACCTAGTGACCCTATTTTATCCAGCTCTGCCTGCTCTGGCAGGCCGGTATCTTTTATTAGCCCGGGCTGCATAGCTGCCTATGAGGCCCGACTTTAACTCACCGGCCCAGTTCGCTAAAACAGACCAGCTCAAGGAACTGATCGGGTCGCTCAGGAGGCCCGGTCTAACTGGCACGGTCAAGCTGGGGGCATGTGTGACTGGGAAACATGGATGCCCCTCATGTCAGTACGTGGCCCGCATGAGCAGGCCTCTCTTCTCACATAGCACTAGGCTAGCATCGTTCCCTCTCACCGCTGCGGCTGACAGTTCGTGGCTCTACTCCGCTGGGGCGCACCACAGGGTGGGCCACCTCCTCCAGTGCGTTTGGCGATGACCGACTATTGTACACTGCAAGTGGTGCCCAGGTGGCACCTCATCTTTCCAGCAGCCGCCACTGGCTACTGCCACTAGTCATGGGTGTCATCGTGTCGGGGGTGCCACTCCAGCGGCTTCTTCCGTGGGCCACTGGGTCCGCTCCGGTTGTCTGATATCTGATATATCTACACAGTCAGCCTTCTATGGTCATCGCCATCCCTGTGACATCCTTGGTGCCCTATTTTTTTTCCTAGGGTTTTTGTCATAATGAACACAAGAACACCATATTACAAAGGGATCTGGACCTTGTTCATGTTGGATTGATCACTCCCTGTTAGAATTTACATCAGATATCAATGGGGATTCAGAATTAAAATACATATTTCAAATCCTGAAACTCCCCACAATCCTCAATTCCCAACCATTAAGAACGAATGATCTGTGGGTCAACCTGTTCATGGGTTGATCCACATTCGTCATTTGGAAAGAAGAAAGAAGGAAAATGGAAACCACAAGGCAACCCCTTACTGAATTTCAGATCTGTCATTGATGAAGGTGGGAGATCCTAGTCATCATAGATCTATGATCTGATGTCGTTCGTCATCATTCATTGATCCATGACCTTTTGGCGTTTGTGACCACTCCTTAATCCCCAGATCCGATCTCATTCTCCATTAGTGTTCATCGACGTCGGAGAGATAGATAGAGAGAGAGAGAGAGAGATTCTCACTACGACAAAACTGGGTTTCCGCAGCACCACCCATTATCACCTTTTAAAAAAGAACTCATAAAGGGGTGCCTTTATCAGCGCTAAAAAAATAGGTGATAAAGGGATATTTTAATAGCGTTAAAAAACACTATTTAATTTGACCATTTATCAGCTCTTTTTTATCCTTGATAAAGGCAACCCCCTTATTAGTGTTTTTAGTGCTCTTAAAGGGGACCCTTTATCAGTGCTTTTTTAGTAGCACTGATAAAGGGGGGGCTTTATCAGTTCTTTTTTCAAGCGCTATTAAAGATTATATTTAAAAAAATCCATGAAAAAATATATATTGATATATAAGTATATTTATGTTGATATAAATATAATATATATTTTGAAAATATTTTTTAGATAAGTATAAATTGAATATTAAATTTAATATAAAAGAAATTTAGTGAAAATGGATTTAAAATATTTTTAAAAATATTATTATTTAATAATTTTCCAATTATAATAAACTCATAATCATTTATTAAAAATTTGAGGACACAAAAAATCAACAAAAATTATTAAAAGATCTAAAATAAGTTGAAAATGTAACTCAAACATCAAACAGCCTTAACTCTTGATCTGGGTGTCTGTTTGTGCTCAACAGCATATCAAATCGATGTATGTGATTTGATATTTGCGCTAGTGACCTAAGGGAACCTTTTTCACATTTTTGTATGACAAAAATGGACCAAAAGGCATCTAAAATTGAGTTTTTAGTCAGGATACCCATATTTTTTAACATTGAAACAACCGTAACTTAATATCTGAATGTCCACTAGGAATGTACCACATATCATAACAAATATTGTTTCATTTTCTTCAATTTGACAGGTTTTGGAGTTGAAATGGACTTATGGATTAGAAGTTATGTTCATTTTAACATTCTATGACTTTTCAGATACAAATATATGTGTGTGTGTGTGTATTTATTTGTAAATACATGTGTGTGTGTGTGTGTGCGTGTGCGTGTGTGTGTGTGTGTTGTATATATGTATGCATGTATTTATCGATTTTTCTATAAACACACATAAAAAAACATATTTTATTAATGTTTTAAAAACTATTCATAAAAATATATATTAACATACAGATAAATATATGAATAAAATATTATAAATAAATATATATATATATATATATAGATATAAATATATATTAATATATGAATAGATGTATATATATATTAATATATGAAAAAATATATATGTATTAACATAACTAAAAAATATTTATATGAATATGAATCTATATTAATATATGAATAAATATAAATATATATAAAAATTAATAGATATATCATTAAATGGATAAAAAACTAAATGGATTAGTGGATAAGGTGCAGGCATAGTAGGGGGTCTTGGGTTCATATTCTAGTGGAAGGAAGGGCGCGTGGGTAAGTGTGAGGGGTTGTACTGGCAAGGCCAACATGTAGTGGGAGGGAGGTGGCTCCTCCTAGCACTGATAAAGGGGGGGGTCAAGCGCTATTAAAAGAACCCCCCCCCCCCAACCCAGATTAAATATTCTTTTTAATTTGTTTTAATTTTTTTGAATTTTATCAGTTCTTAAAAAAATCGATGATAAAAGGGGTATTTTATCACCGCTAAAAAAAGCTCTTATAAAGGACCTTTTTATCAGTGTTTTTTTAGGACTGATAAAAGACACCTTTTATCGGTAATTTTTTAGCATTCATAAAAGGGGCCTTTATCTGCTCTTTTCATATCGCTAATAAAATGAACCCCCTTTATCTTCTCCTCGATTAACATCACTTTTCTAATGCTGTTAATTCCCTTTTCTAGCACTGATAAAGGCCATATTTACATTAGTGTCTACACTACAGAGTTTTTCCCAAGGTTGTTTGTCAACCCAAGATCTCTTATTAATCAGAGGTGGGAGATGGGTTTCACGATTCCATGGTGATTCATTAATGAGATTCATTAATGAGTCAGTGTCACCTCATCTCTATACCATAGTGCTTTCAAGTCACAGTGTCGAAGAAAAACCATTTGTATAAAATAATCTTAAAAAACTTTTATGTTTACTTTAACATTTTCCTTAAAAAGTCTAAAACATATCTTTTTTAGTCGACCTGCACCGGTCAATGTTAGGGTGTTCCGAGATGAATCCCAACATTTTGAAATCAACATTGCCCTCAGATTTTCGATCTGGGCACCAGTTCAAATGATAGAAAAACCCACTTGCACGATTACAGAATGTTCATTAAATAAAGATTAAAAATACATTCTAACCTCTTCACGCCTTGGAACCACCTATTGTCTAAGATCTTGGTTCCAAAATTATCCCATTCAAACGCAAAAAAATTACATGGAATATTCCGAGGCATTACACAAGCATAAACACTTGTGAATGGTTTCTCCTTAGAAATACTATTGAACCTCATGTGGAATGTCTATGTAAAATCTCACATGATGCATAAATGGGTTAAAAATTAATGAAAATTCATATAATTTATCTTAAAAATCATAAAAAAAATTAAACAAAAATGGGATATCCAAATTAGAATAACCCACTCACCTAAAAACTTAACATAAATACTAAAAATACAAAAAACTAAACCAATATCTCAAAATAAAGGAATAGTCTTATTTGATGATGCATACATGGTATGGAAATAATATAAAAAAATCTCAAATATTAAAACAAATATGTTATAATGATATATAATCAACAAAAAAATATCCCCAAATCCTTCTCCAAGAGTGACCCCATATAAAAAGTCATAAAAACTGGTATTTTTATAACATGAACCTAAAATTGTTATATCCATTAATCTATTGATACAAATATCAATAATTAAGGTGTTATCAAAGACACCTAGTTAAAAGTCACTAATAAATGTTCATATGCAATTCATTTCATATTCCAATCCATTAATTCAAGTTTAAAATACAATTTATAAAAATAATCCCATTTATTATTCTTGGAATACAAGAAGAATATTTAAATACAAAATTCCACTTTAAAATTAAGAAAGAGTATTAGATGAATATTAATTATTTATTAAATTTTAAAATAATACCAATTTTTAATGGGTTTAAAAACAATACATTAAAATCTTCAAGGAATTATTATTGACTATAAATCTTTTCATTACATAATATCTTCATAATGAATTAGATTTCATGTTTTATAATTGATATCAAGAAGAATAAATATAATAAAAATAATGTGTTCATATTTAAAAATACCATATGTTGGAAATTTATATGTACCACACAACATAGAAATTCAATCATGAAATAGAATGTAAACATTAAAAAAACCACTATAATAAAGGAATACTAACTAAGTTTTCAAAAACAGAATTCATTCAAATAATAGAATATTAACCAATATAAAGGGTTTGACCCTAGAGAAAAATGGTAATTTTAAACTATGATCCTTATACCTTATTATGTGAAAACTAACTATATCCAACTATATATAGGACCATTAAAAAGATCTATGACATTTCTTTGCGAGTGAAGTGATATTATTAAAGTGTATCCTTGCCTATCATTTCTATTATTTGAATATGTTTTGATAATTATAAATACCCTCACATTATCCTATTATCATTTTTTCTTCAAATTTTATTTATACTATCTTATTCATAATTTAAATTCTTGAATATTTTTTTTGTATATTTGATGTTCAATTTATTTTTTTCTAAATATTTTATAATAATCATGTTTTGGATTTTAATGTGTTAAATTTATGGAAACATTTATTTATGAGAAATTTAATCTTCATATGCATTATTCTTATATATAATTAAAAATAGATATTAAATTTTTTTCTATTTCATACCCATTTTTTTTCTTACATATTTTATTATCTTATGTCTTATATCTTCTTATGTAGTCTATTTCAGTTTCGTAAAATATAAAACCCTAATAATTTTTAATGTATTTGTATTTAAATAAAAATATTTTGATAATACATTTTTCACAAAACAGTAAACTAAAATTAAATATTATATGTTTTATTAAAATAAATAATTACAATTCTAGATAAATTTTAATACCTTTGAAGGCTAGTATAATAATCAACTATAATAGAAATATAATTGTACTAAATGAAAATATATATATATATATATATAACATGACCATATAAATTTTATCACCATGGCCATAATAAAAATCATAATTCTTATCAAAACTATAGAAAATATTCTAATAATTAGAACTTATATTTGCATGATGAGAGGGAATTAGGTTTTTAGGGATTAATATGAGATTATATAAGAATTAAATATTATTGTTGGGATTATATTTATTGTAGAATTATTTAATTATTGGACTAATATATTTATTGTACTTATATTTTTATCAGAACTATATTTATTTTTTGACTTTTAAAATCTTTAGGCATAATAACAGTAAATGTTTTTAAAAAAGAAAAGATTTGATATGATTGGAGTTGTATTTTTTCATTGAATTATTTTTATGGTGTTATTTATTTTATCATAAAAAATTATCCAATTAAAAATATGATTATGAAAATATATTTTTTTTAAATAAAATGAATTATTTATTAATATTCATCTAATGGTGTTTACTAGATAATGGATGAGCATAAATTCTTTTTATATATTAAAAATATTTTTTTTAAATTGGTTTTGTCGAACTTTTTATAAAAAAATTATAATGAAATTGAGTAATTTTATAAATATTATTTTAAAAAGTGTAAAAATTGTTTTAAAATATCATATCATAAAATATTTGTAATTATATTTTGTGATTTTCTGAAAATATTGATTTTTCATTGAATAGTGAAAATTATAGATTTTTGAAAAACTATCATTTTCTTTCTTCAAATAAATTAATTTAAAAAAAACCATTCTATTTTTGGTTTTTTGAAGTTACATGAGATCGATTTTATTCAAAATTTAATAAATAATTCCAAATAAATAATTATTTCATTTTATTTATGATAAGTTAATTGTTGTTCTTAAAACACAATTTTCTTAAAATTGATTTATCAATTAATTTTACTCACTCTAAATAAATTAACATTATATCACATATATAAATTAATCAGGAAAAATTAAATTAATATTTTTAATAATGAGGTTAAAATTTATTAATTATTTGAATTTCATTTTTTTGTAATTATAAACAGTAATGATGGTCAATATTTTTTACCACAGTAAAGGGTAAATTAGGAGTATCATGCTAAAAATTTGTAATAAGTCTGAAATATAAAATATTAAACCTTATTGAAAACATTATTTTTAACCTTATCACCATATATTAATATTTTCATATCTTTTTATTCATTTTAACATGATTGAGGCATTTATAATATTTAACTATTTAAAACAATTTCAGGTGTGTCACTATCACGACCCGTCACAGTGGGTCCTAAGCCGCAAATCCCCAAGCCCACCTACAATAGGCCAGGGGCTGGTGACTTTTACCGAGTAGGCATATCACTAACATGAGAGGCATTTCTTATAAACTTGTACACACGCACACACATCTCCATGCCCACAAAGCGGAAAGGTAAAAAACTACTAAGAATGGAAATGCATGCATACACTAAAATCCCAACCAACAGAGTATGACAAGAAAGTAAAGTACAGTAACTGTAAAACCCTAGGCCAAAAGTAAAATCCCACAAAAAGAAAGTATGTAACAAAGTCCAACCTGTAATGTAAGGTACTGGGACTGAAATCCATAGTCGTTGGAACCAACCTCGGCCTGTCTCATCTCACTGAGCACAGTCCAGTCCTGGTCCACATATAATCCTGTCAAAGGCTCGCTCGTCTGGACAAGACACAACACATGCGGGCAAAGCCCATGCAGGGGTGATTATAACAATACCCAGTAGGACACCCCAAAACCACAAAGCAAATACAACAGGGGAAATACCACAAAGTAAAGATACAGTCATCTCCACACAATATATGTCTACATAACATATAACAAGAATATCTAGATATACTAATACATGATTGACTATTGCGATACCACAACGAGGATCCAGCTCGAAGATTCCACTAAGAACGTAACAAGTAGAACACACTCCTAGGTCTAAATAGAGAGAGACAAAGCACTTATTCCGGGAGAACACACTCCACAAGTAATTGACAACATGATGCTCAGATGATGATCACCACCAACAACCACTGGGTGATTCTAACCAATCGTTCTGAACTAATCCGCTAAGTAGAGGATTGGCGACCGGGTAATGTTGGTCACACCGATACCAAGAACTCTACCTAGGGTACCAGAAATGAATAGAGGATCTGGCTCCAAGTCTCACAGAGGGGATTCCAACCACTGTAATCAAGAAGTCTTGCTGAAGAGATCATACTCATGTATCTAGGAAATGATACCTAAAACCTTTAGTATAATGACCAAGGGGACGAACCCTAAGGAAACTAGTCCAAGTCACATATGATAACTTTCTCAAGCCATGTAAAACTGGTTACAAGGAATGTAGTATGGTTACACGCCGTGTTCCTTGATCCTAAGTACTTCCCATGTAAACGACCCATGTCACTTGTCCAGACTGTGTAAAACTCGACTACACGGCATATAGAAGTATCACACGCCATGTTAGTTGACTCTAGGTACTGCCCGTGTAAACAGCCCGTGTCTGGAATTAAATTCGTGTAGGAAGGAATATACACAGCATGTAAGTTGAATCACACACCGTGTCCTTTCAACTGGGAAACACCCATGTACCCTGGCCATATGCCCGTACACGGTGTCCATCCGTGTCGCCTGCCCGTGTACCGGTACACAGGGTATCTCATGTATCTGGCCGGGTCTGGCCGGGGATGGGTATACACGCCATGTCCTTGGCCGAGTACCCAACCCATGTCTCTATACTCCCGAAGTACACACCAGGTGATCCCCAATGAACAGAAGCCATGTATCCCATACTACAAGTCGTGTAGTAGGGAAATTTCTAGAAGCATTGTCTTCCTCCTCGCACCTCGTCTGATTCTCTAGATCACATTTATCTCGTCTGTTTGCCGTGAAACTCAAGATCATGGGTCGCCTCGTCGTTGTGATGCTGAATCCGTGGGTTTCGGGGCTTCTATTGGATCCAAAATCTGATTCTGGTCATCCATACGGAAATCGTTCGAAGAAACGATATCTTCTGATCCGCTTTGATCCGTCCGTCACCACCGCATCTGCACCTCCGTGGGGTTGTACCGACGCTAGATCTTTAATTTGAGATCGTTGCGTCACAAAACAGATGCGCAACAATCTGTTGTTCATATCTTAGTATAGAACACATAGAACGCACACAAAGAACGTGAGAAATCAGGGATTAAAGGCACCACAAATTGAGATGGATGAACCTCAATCGGTGTTCGTGTCGATCTTGGTTCTTCACCGTTAGATGATTAATGAACCAAAATAACATCAAGAATCGAATCCCCAAAATCCCTGCAAAAATCCCATCCCGCAAATATGACTGATCCACGGGATAATCTGTTCATGGATTAGTCCATGTTCATCATAGGAATCAAGAACGGGAAAGAAATCACAAAGAGATCAAACGCTCTACCTGGATTCGCGGCGTTCATTGGTGAATATCTGGTCGCCGTGTCATCGTCAGTGGCGAAGCTCATCAAGAACATCATCGCCGCGTTGGGAGGTTTTCTCCAGAACTTTCTAGAGCCTCCAAGGAAATTCAGGGTTATGGGAATTGTAACCCTGATCCCCTGTGAAATATATATTTAAAAAGATAAAAGATTTCACTGCAGTAAGGATTTAATAAAATATTTTTATTAAATATTTTATTACAGTTATGTCAAAAAACTAGATTTCACCACCAACCTGCACCGGCCGATGTTAGGCCTCTACTAAGGTAAAATTGATGTTCTGAACTTAATGATGCCCTAATATTTCTGGTCGGATAGTCCATTTAGGTGTTATTCCTCTTTTTCAAGAAAACTCCACATGTGCATAAATTAAATTATTTAATTTAATTCAAACATTTGTTCCGGGCTCACCGGGCCTCAGAAATGCACGCCATCTTGAAGACTGGTCTTGAAATAATTCCACCATAATATTAAAATAACACATTGAGAAATCTGAGACATTACATCACACCCACCTTAGGGCTTTTACATCCCTGAAAAGCCAAAACAAAGGCTTCTCAACAAGATGTGGGTACTGCTCACAAATCTGAGGCTCCTACTCCCATGTGCTCTCCTGGAGATTCCGGTGCTGCCACCAGACATTCACCAAGAGAATAGATCGCTCACGAAGGTTCTTCACCTACCGATCCTCGATCTCCATCGGGTACTCAGCAAAGGTCGCTCCATCATTGATGTCCAGCTCACCCTAGCAGATATCGTGCGATGGATCATGGACGTACTTTCGCAGCTGTGACACATGGAGGATGTTGTGTACCCATTCCATGTAACACCTGAGACTTTTATGTTATATAAATCATCAAAGGAATATTTTTCTACACAATACTTGCTTGGCTTGCTTTACACGAAATCGCGACCTTCCTCGATAGCTTGCGTCGTACGCAATACTGAGTTTCACTAAACAACGATATGCTATTAAAATATTATTAAAACTAGCTGTTATGAATAGTAATAACCACTTTTTGAAATTTTATAAATTTTATTTTTCAAAATGGACTTCATTTTTGGATTCAGAATATCGAAATTAGCCTAGGGTGAAATTTTGGTATTTTTCTGAAAACTTTCAATTTTTGATTAATAGTGAAACCACTAAGTGGTAGTTAAAAAAACTGAATTTTTCATAAAACTTAATTTTACCGCTTATGTGAATGGAATTTCGAAAATTCGAGAGACACAGTTAATATCAAGGACTAAAATGTGGTTCAATGAGATGAAAATAATTTTTGGTGAATAGTAACTTTTTACTTTTTTTTTACCGCGGTTAATAGTAAATAGGGTAACTAAGGGTAAATATGATATTACTATTACCCTAACACATGTACTAATTCTATTGGATAAGTGTAATTCGACCAAAAACAACCTTATGAATATAATATGACCATTTAGGTCCACTTGGATTAGATTATGACATTTAATATTATTTTATTTAATGAATAGTTAAAATAGTTAAAATCAAATTTTAATAACTAAAACATTTTTAATATGGGGTTATACATAAGATAAATTCGACTATAAATATTAATTAGAAAGATAAAAAGATTTCCTACATAATGGTATTTTATTTGTAATTTTTAGACATTAAATAATTTAATTTATTTATGACACAATGATGATGCAGTAATTATTTTATTAATGAAATATTGACATAATTGATGTTATGAACACAAAAATAAATGTAATTTGAGACTTTTTATGAATTCCACTAATTTTCTAGGTTAATATGACATGTTATTATTTATTTAATTAACTTTTTTTGAACTAATCATTCTGTTATGATTTTCACAAAAATAAATTACTAAATAGTGTCAAAATTGACATAAAATAGTTTTTAAAACAAATATTATATTAGTAATTGTTATTTTATTTCTAAAAATATAATGTTAGGCCAAATGACTTAGATAAGGTTATATATATTAATAATAAACAAATTGGGGTTCGTTTGGCTGCTTATAGTAAGTTTATTAACCTTATAGTATAAGAACACAAGAAGACATGGTAAAAGTAAAATTATTTAATCTAAATGATAAGGTTAAAATAGGAACCTAAACTTGTCTAAATTATATTGGATGAGAGGATTTCGACCCATCCCCACCTTATCTTAGAAATATATCAATTTGGAGCTATTTAAAACAGAACTTGACTTTATAATAAAATAATATTTTTAGTTATTCCAAAGGTGCCCCTCTCCTCCCTTATAAAAGGGCACCTCCTTCCCCTCTTCCTCACACCACATTGAGCCTTCAAGCTCGGCCAACCCCTGCCACTTTCTCCTCTCCACTTCCCTAGAGACATCCTATAGGTTCTGGTCTTCTTCAAAGACCCATTTTAGTGCCCTAAAAGAAGGTCTCAAAGAAGCACTTCAAAGAAGAGGTAAAGCCCATTACCGATTCTTTCATCTTTATTTCTTCTTCCACTTCTTCTTATTAGGTTGTTTCATTATGAAGTAATAACGTCAGTATCACTCATATACTGATATGTTATTATAAGTATGAAACAACCCTATTTCACCATCTATCCATCCTACGGAAAAATAAATCACCGCGCGTGCGTACGTACGGAATACCGTCTCCACGTCGTGGTGTAATCTATTTTCCACCACCACCTTACTTGGATGGGTATAATGGTGTATATAATGACTATATATGACTATTATAAAGTGATACTGATTCTGAAATAGTATACATACACTCCAATACAATTCCACGATCATAGGAACGATATCATCACTCGTGCGTACGTACGGAATACCGTCTCCACAATGTGATGCGACTCGTTCTACATGATCTTCATTTCATAATGATTATATAAATGAATTTAATGAATGAATATGATATATATTACACTAATACCATTATGTAAATGAGGTATCTATAACCTAAAGAAACAGAATAAGAATTTATTCGACAAAACACGCATAAGAACAAAAAGTTATAAACACCCGAATAACAAGTAGCAATGAAATATTACTACTAAGAAGCTAAGAATATGACCATATATGATATCATAAAAATAAGTATGATTCTGGAATAAGTCAATAACATTATTTAAATCATTATACAGGAGGTTCGGACACTTACAAAGCAAGTCGGACCTAAGGTAAGGGAAATATCACAATCTCATTTTTATCCGAGATTGTTTATACTTTGGTATTTACTGGGGTGTATTTTATCATCCACATCTATGTTTCCTCAATATGTAATATTATTTCCATCCACCTACAATTGTTTAAATCCAATTTTACCCTTTGGTGAGTTTTTAGTATTAGATATGAAAGGAATCTTTTGTCGTTTTTCGTACGAGGTACTTTTTTGACTTTTCCGAAAAAAGTATGAGAAGAATGTTTTTTTAACTTATACGGCATGAATGGATTTTTAAAACATTATTTCCAAGAAGCATACCTTACAAGTTTTCAAGTTTATTTTTAATCAACTTCTTTTAGTTTAGAATTGAATGACATGTTAAGAAAGGAAAAGTGTTTTTGAAGTAGAAAGGATATTTTCCTCAAGAATAGAGTTCAAGTGTTTTATCAAAATTATTTTCCATCTAAGATAATAAAGGGTTCTGTTTTTATCCCTATTTTTACATTGATTTGATTATGTTATGATGGAATTATTTTTTATGATGTCCTTTTATCTTATATGGATTATGTTATGATGGCATGATGTTTAAGATTCCCATTTTTATTACATGGGTTATGCAATGATGTATAATTTATGATTTTGTGGCACACATAAGAATGGTATCATTATGAGATGGGTGGGACCTATATCTCCCTCCAATGCATTGGGTAAAGATTTTATATCTCATGAGATATACATGGCTGGAACGGTAGGTTATACCAGTTCAGTGAAACAGGACTGAAACGAGGGTGACTCGGTTCAGAAAGGGACTTTGTACACTAAGATAGTCTTGGCAATGAGTCTTGACTAACAAGAAATGATTCTCTATGATTATGTGTGTATGCCACAAAGTTTCATATTTTATGTTATGATTATTGTGATTACATTTCACTACCATGATTTATCCCATGTTATGAAATTATGATCTCTTTTGCAGGGTAAGATTTCCAAAAGTTATGTGCTTATGTATACAATGTGATTGATCTTTATTTTGTTTACCCTTACTGAGCATTTGAGCTCACCCTTTTGTATGTTTTATTTCCCCAGGTCAGGAAGAAGGTTATTAAGTATGATATGCCAAAAAGGGACTCTATATATGATGAAATAAGTGGGAGGCAAAGTTGATGCTTTATGAACCAGTTGTTTATGTTTCCCAATTTCTAAAGACACTATACCTATACGGTCATTTCGTGGTTTTGTTATATGTTGTAATAAGTATGCTTCAATTTTGAAGTATTAACAATGTATGTAAAGTATGGGTCGTTATATTCCATCTGAGGAGGTAGAGCCAAGAGGTATGCCACCTTGACAACTCTACTCAGAATCTGAAAAGGGCCAATGAACCTTGGAGATAGCTTTCCACCTCGGCCAAATCTTTGTAATCCACATCAAGGTGAGACCCAAAGGAACAAATTTTCTCCCTCCTCGAACTCCAAGGGCCTCCGTCTCCTATAGGCATAAGACTTATGCCAACTCTATGCAGTCTTCATCCACTCTTGGATGACCTTCACCTTCTCTGTAGTGATTCGCAGCATCTCTGGGCCCATGAGTACTGACTCTCCTGGGACAGTCCAGCAAATTGGTGACATGCAAGGTCACCCGTACAAAGCCTCAAATGGTGCCATACCAATAGTGGAGTGATAATTATTGTTATAATAAAATTCCACCAGTAGTAGGTTATACTACTAGATACATCCAAAGTCAAGTATGCATGTTCATAGCATATCCTCCGGAACCTTGGTGGTCCGCTCCGTCTGACCATCAGTCTGGGGATGAAATGTTGTGCTCAAGCGTAACTGAGTCCCAAAAGCTTCCTATAATCCCTTCCACAACCGGGATGTGAAACGAGCATCCCGATATGAGACGATCGTGGATGGCACTCCATGAAGTCGAAAAATATCTTGCATATAGCGGAGTCCCGAGCTCTCTACCGAACTCTGCTCTCGTATGGCTAGGAAGTGGGCCGACATGGTGAGTCGATCAAAGATCACCCAGATGGCATCATGTCCCCTGGACGTACTTCGTAAACCCATCATGAAGTCTCTGGATATCCCGTCCCACTTCCACTATGGAACCTCAAGGGGATAAGTCAATCCTACCGACACCTGGTGCTTAGCCTTTACTTGCTGACAAGTAAGGCACTGAGAAAAAAACTCTGCCGCACTCTTCTTCATTCCTGGCCACCAGAACTGACATCGGAGTTCCTGGTACATATTTTCCACGCCTGGATGCACCGCCAAAATAGATGTATGGAACTCCCTTAGAACCTCCTTCCTCAACGTCACTGGTACTATTGTGCACCCTCTAAAAAGAACAATGTGCTACCCACCATTCAAATATCCATCGGGAGAATCACCTGTAGATATCTGAGCACATAGAGTCTCATAGCTAGCATCCTCGTGTTGTGCTTTCCTGGCTCTATGTAAGAGTGTAGGGGTAATGACCATTGACTGAAGGTAGGATCCCTTATCTCTATCCACGAAGGATAACTATAAAGAGGCCAACTGTCTCTTCACCTCATCCATCAACTGCGAACTGGATTTCCTGCTGAGATCATCTTCCACAACATTCCCTTTCAAAGGAGTGTAAACGTTCTCAAAGTCATACTCCTGGAGGAACTCAAGCCAACACCTCTGTCTCAAATTCAAATCCTTCGTAGAAAAGATATATCAAGACTCTTGTGATCAGAGTAGATAGTAAATCAATCGCCCATCAGGTAGTGCCGCAACATCTTCAATGCGAAGACTACCGCTTCCAACTCAAGATCATGGGTCACGTAGTTCTTCTCGTGTGGCCTCAACTGTCATCATCCATAGGAAATCCCCACTTGCCTCTCAATCAAGACACAACCAAGCCCAGTTCCTGATGCGTCGCAGAACACCATGTACTCAACACCCTCCTCCAGTATTCTCAAGATCGGGGCACTCATCAGACTCTGTCTCAACTGCTGAAAATCCTGCTGGCATTTCTTGGTACATACGAATGGTTTCCCCTTTCAGGTCAAAGCTGTCATGGGTGCTGAAATACTGGAGAAATCAATAATGAATCTCTGATAGTAGCCTTCCAACCCAAGGAAACTCCACACCTCCGTCATGCTCTGGGGTGGCTCCCATGCTAACACTAGCTCTACCTTGGCTGGGTCTAATACTACACCATCTGCTGAGATAACGTGTCCCATTAAGTGGACATCCTATATCTAGAACTGAGACTTTGAGAGTTTCTCGTACAACTAGTGCTCTCTGAGTGTGTCTAGAACCATCCTTAGGTGCCTCACATGCTCCTCTTTGGACGCAGAGTACACAAAGATATCATCGATGAAGACCACCAAGAACTGATCTGGATAGGACTAAAAGATCTGGTTCATGAGTCCCACAAAAATTGTCGGGGCATTCGTCATAATGAAGGGCATCACCAAGTACTCATAGTGACCATAGCGACATATGAAAGCCATCTTCGGTATATCCTCATACCGTACCCGCAACTGGTGATTTCTTAATCGTAGATCAACCTTGGAGAACCATCATGCCCCTCTTAACTGGTCTACGAGGCCATCGATTGTTGGTAGAGGATAATGGTTCTTCACGGTCACCTGATTCAAGCGCCGGTAATCCACACATAGCCTCATGCTCCTGTCTGCCTTTTGGCAATAAACACTAGGGCTGCCCAGGGTGAAACACTGGGTCTCACAATGCCCTTCCTATGCAAGTCTTCCAGCTGCACCCTCAGCTCACGAAGCTCTGTAGGAGCCATCTGATATTATGATACTGATATCGGTGTCATCCTAGGTTGCAACTCTGTGCATAAATCTATCTCCTGATGAGGTGGTAGTACAGGTACATCCTCCAGAAATACTTCCTCGTACTCAGCCACTACTGCTAGAAACTGGAAACTCGTAACATCTGTTGCGCCAAGGGATAGGGTAGCCAACTGATGTGAAATCAGTTGTACCTTCCTATGCATGAGTCCATCCTGCACTGTATGGGTATCCTTTTCATCGACGAAAGAGAACCTTGTTCCATCAATACAGACACACCACACCCATACCAAGAATGAAATCGTAAGGCCTCGACGCTACCACTAAGTGGTTCCAACCGAGACTCTCACCTCCAAGGGTCAGATCACACTATCTGCAAAGATGTATGATATCTAAATCTTCTCCAGTCAGTGTTTCTAATTGCAAGGGTTGAGTCAATATCTCAATAGGAATATCAAAGTCTCGAACAAAATAAACATCCAGAAAAGAATTACTAGCACCTGTGTCTATCAGTATGACACCCAAAGTAGAAAAGACACAGATTGTACCTCTAATCATTCAGGGAGTACCTGGGTCATAAGACTCTCTTGTCTATAGCTGTCCCTGCCTCTATCCACCAGCTCCCTGAGCCTGGGGTGGACCTCTTGTGGGTGGTGGTGGAAAAAGGTCAAAACGCCGACCACCTCCAGCTGCTCTCCCAGCTCCTCTACCACGTACGCCCCCCCCCCCCCACGGGTCTGTCTGCTCCACACGTTGCCTCTACCTCGGTGGTCCACCCACTGCTCCCATGTCAGTAGTACGGCAGGTCAGAAAATATCGAGTGAGATGTCCCCTACCATCACATGAGTAGCATCGCCTCTCTCGAGGCTGGTTGGATGCGCCCTGTGAACCCTACACGGTAGATCCCATATCCTAGGATCTCCTCTGAAAACGTCTCCCAAGCCTAGGTCCCTGATGTTGGCTCCCTATTTCTGAGGTCTCTGCTCCAACTCGCTCACTACTGATAATTGTCGGCTGTCTCTACTCTTCGAAGAAGCTCTCAACCACCAATGCCCACTGGATCACCCCATCATAAGTAGGAATGCTCATAGGGATGATGATAGCTTGGATGTCTCTATGCAATCCCTGCTCAAAAGTCTGAGCTCTGGTGTACTGATCCCTGACCATATCCATCGAGTACCGTGAGAGGTCAGTAAATCTCGATGAATAGTCAGCCACCGTCATGGTCCCCTGTAGAAGCTGAAGAAGCTCTTGTATACGTACTGCTCTTAGGGTAACCAGTGAAAACTCCTCCCTGAAGAGATTCTCAAACTCTAACAATGCAAGAGTCACCTCGTCGTGGGTCTAGATAACCAAACTCCACTATAGCCCTGCCAAGCCCCGCAGAAGGCTTGGTGCTAGGATCACCATCTAGTCTGCTGGTGTCCTAACCAAACGGAAGACTCTGGCCACCGCCTCAAGCCAGCCCTCTATTGCCTGGGGGTTAGGCTCACCTCGAAACCTGAGGGGTCTCCGTCTTTGAAACTCATGGAGTGCGCTCAGCTTGAAATCCTCCTCCACTGGTACAACAGACACTAAACACTTCTCCATAGGTGGTGGGATAACTGGCACACCACCCGAAGGTAAAACTGGGGGATTTGGTCCCTGTATCGAAGAATCATCACTGAGGGGGTCATCCTCATGATTGAGCTGCTAGACCCTATTAGGTGCGCGTCACAGAGGCATCCTGTAAAGAAACAAGATTTATCTCAGTCAATGAGTATATCTGGAGAGATGACTCAAGAAGGACATGGAAACCACAAACCATTCCTATATGATGCGTGTACCATTATTTTCCCCTGCAACTAGTGTCCCCATGTTCCGAGTCGAAAAGAAAGTTATCCAAGTCCTGGTGTATTGATACGCCGGCCGCCCGCACCAACACTGGGGTCCCTGGCCTGAAATAAAAACTCGAAACACTTAACATTGTTATCCCAAACCAACTCACAGACTCTCGGTCCTAAGGTAGAATTCACCACCTATGATTCCACTCTGTCACGACCCGTCCCAGTGGGGCCAGAGCCGCAACTCCACAAGCCCGCCTTCAATAGGTCAAGGGATGGTGACTAGCACCGAGTAGACATATCACTAACATGGGAGGTATTGCCTATAAACCTGTACACACACACACACACACATCTCCAAGCCCACAAAGATGAAAGGTAAAAACTACTAAGAATGGAAATGCATGCATACACTAAAACCCGAACCAACAGACTACGACAGGAAATTAAAGTACAGTAAGTGTAAAACCCAGGGCCAAAAGTACAAGCCCACCAAAAGAAAGTCTGTAACAAAGTCCAACCTGTAAAGAAAGGTATTGGGACTGCAATCCATAGCTGTAGGAACACACCTAGGCCTGTCTAATCTCACTGAGCACCGTCCGGTCCTGGTCCACCTATAATCTTGTCAAAGACTCGCTCGTCTACACAAGACACGACATGTGCGGGCAAAGCCCGTGCAGGGGTGAGTATAACAATAACCAGTAGGACACCCCAAAACTACAAAGAAAATACAACAGGGGAAATACCACAAAGTAAAGATACAGTCATCTCTACACAATATATGACTACAAAACATATAACAAGAATATGCAGATATACTCATACAAGATTGACTATCACGATACCACCACTAGGATACAGCTCGAAGATTCCACTAAGCACGTAACAAGGAGAAAACACTCCTAGGTATAATGAGAGAGAGATGAAGTATTCGTTCTAGGAGAACACACTCCACAAGTACTTGAGAACATGACGCTCAGATGAGGATCACATCCAACAGCCATGGGGTGATTCCAACAACTCAGTCTGAACTAATCCGCTAAGTAGAGGATCAGCACCCGGGTGAAGTTGGTCAGGCCAATACCAAGAAATCTACCTAGGGTACCAGGAATGAATAGAGGATATGACTCCAAGTCTCACAGAGGGGATTCCAAAAACTCTATTCAGGAAGTCCTTTTGAAGGGATCATACTCTTGTATGTAGGAAATGATACCAAAAATCTTCAGGAGAAAGACCAAGGGACGAACCCTAAGGAAACTAGTCCAAGTCACCGAAGACAACTGGGTCAAGCCATATAAAACTGGTTACATGGTGTGTAGTATGGTTACATGCCGTGTTCCTTGACCCCAAGTATTTCCTATGTAAATGGACCGTGTCACCTGTCCAAGCTGTGTAAAACTCGATTACATGACATGTAGAAGGATCACACGCCATGTTCGTTGATTCTGGGTACTGCCCGTGTAAACAGCCCATGTCTGGAAGCAAAGTCGTGTAGGAAAGCATATACATAGCGTGCAAGTCGAAGCACACGCCGTGTCCTGTCAACTGGGAAAAACCTGTGTACCCTGGCCATATGCCCATACACAGTGTCCATTAGTGTCGCCTGCCCGTGTACTAGTACACAGGGTATCTTGTGTATCTGGCCGGGTCTGGCCGGGTAAGGGTATACACGTTGTATCCTTGGCCGTGTACCCAACCCATGTCTATGTACTCGTGGAGTACACGCCAGGTGATCCCTGATGAACACACAGCATGTAGCCCATACTACATGTCGTGTAGTCGAGAAATTTCCAAAATCATCGTCTTCCTCCTCGCGCCTCGGCCGATTCTCTAGATCACGTTTCTCTCGTCCGTATGCAGCGAAACTCAAGATCATGGGTTGCCTCATTGTCATGATTCCAAATCTATGGGTTTCGGGGCTTTGAACGGCTCAAAAATCCGATTCTGTTCATTCGTGTGGAAAACATTCGAAGAAACGATATCTTCTGATCCACTTCGATCCATCCATCGCCACCGCAATCGCCCCTTCGTGGGGTTGTACCGACGCTAGATATTCAATTTGGGATCGTTACGCCACACAAAGGATGCGCAACGATCTGTCATTCATATCTCTGTGAAGAACATGTACAATGAACATGAAGAATGCACGAAATCGAGGATGAAAGGCACCACAAATTGAGAGGGAAGAACCTCGATTGATGTTCATGTCGATCTTGGTTCATCACCATTAGATGATTAACAAACAAAAATAACTTCAAGAATCAAATCTCCAAAATCCCTGCAAAGAGCCCATCACACAAATACAATCGATCTATGGGATAATTTGTTCATGGATTAGTCCGCGTTCGTCATAGGAATCAAGAACGGGAAAGAAATCACAAAGAGATCAAACACCCTACCTAGATTCGAGGCGTTCGTTGGCGAAGATCTGGTCGCAGCGTCATCGTTTCCGGCAAAGCTAGTCAAGAACATCGTCTCCGCATTGGGAGGTTTTCTCCAGAGCTTTCTAGATCCCCTAGGGAAATCCAGGGTTATGGGAATTGTAACCCTGATCCCCTGCGAAATCTCTATTTAAAATGTTAAAATATTTCACTGCAGTAATGATTTAATAAAATATTTTTATTAAATATTTTATTACAGTTACGTCCAAAAACTAGATTTCCCCACCGACCTACACCAGTCGATGATAGGCCTCTCCTTAGGTGAAATTTTTGTTCTGAATTCAATGATCCCATCAGATTTCGGATCCGAGCACCCGTTCATGTGTTATTCCGATTTTTTAGAAAAACCCCACACGTGCGTAAATTAAATTATTTAATTTAATTCAAAAATTTTTTCCGGACTCAACGGGCCTCGGAACTGGACATCATCCTGACGATTGGTCTCGAAATAATTCCCCCATAATATTAAAATAACACATGGAGAAATCTGAGACAATACATTCACTCCTATAAAAAATAAAAGGGATCCTTTTCTCATTACTTAGTCATACCTTTTGAGAACTATATTATAGAAAATACCTTCCATAATCTCTCCCAAACATCCCTCCTCCCATTCTAGAGGTTACATCCTCACCAAAAAAACCATCCTAGGAATTTTTAAGGGGTAATCCTATTCTGGTTATCCAATTAAGTGGCATAATTATTAACCAAGTGTTCCATGTTTATTTATTATTCTACATCATTCAAATCTCATTTAACAATTATTAAATAATAAAATAATAATTTTAAATTTATTTAAATGTTATTATGATTATTGTATAACCCTTTTTAATTCCCATTTACATAGAATGGTAAATGAAAACACATCTCATGTGTTTGTGTGTCCTACCTTCTCAACAAAGCGATGTGATTCATTTTTCACTACTGAATCATATGAATGGTTAAAATGATGGAACATTTGGATATAAATGATATTTATAACACAATGTTTATTATTTTAAGATAATATATCACTTAATTTCTTACCCTAACACATATTGGAGAATTATAATGTCGCTCGTGCGTATATGTAGACCACCACCTCCACGAAGTGATATGATTCATTTATAATCTCCATTATTAATGATTGGTAAAAATATAGAACTAATGAATAAATTTTAAATATATAACATATTTATGATTTTATAAAATTAAAAATTATGTACTTTAATTCTTTTCCACACATATGAAATATAAAAAATGCAATTCATGCATAAATACAGACTATCATCTCAATAAGAAAATGTGGTTCATTTTTCATAAATGCATTACATGATTGGTTTTAAAATATTATCTAAAATATATATATTATAATTATATATTGATTAATATTATATATTTAAAATAATAATAATATTTTCTACCTTGGTCAACACACTAGCGTTTTTAATGGTTATAAATTGAAGGTCCTCAAAACATCCAAATCAAACATAACCATATTTTGATCTAAATAAAAAATGGTAATAAATGAAATAAAGGGGAAAATGATACTGAAATGAACATGAAAAAAATTATTAATCATGTAGAAAACTAACATAATTTAATTACTTTAGAGGGTATACATATGAAAAAAAACAATCTAGGACTTAACATAAGAGAGTTTTCTTTAAAACATTGTTTTAAATGTTTTAAACACTTTCGACTCCATATCCCTATTCTTTTTAATGTTTAAATAATTTTATTATATATGATAAAAAGGTATCTACTGATAGTGTTTTACTATATTTTACATTATTTATAGGGATTTAAATCTTAATATTTTCATTATTATTCATAAAATTCTTTTTTGTCTTTATTTACCCTAGTGTTGTAACAATATTAATTTTAGTGTATACAAATCGATTAATTGTTACTACCATAATAGTTGTGATTCATTATTAATATTCATCTAAAAGTTAAATTGAATTTTTAGGTATATATTATTCCCTCTCATTATGTACCTTTTCACTCTGGAAATTGTTTTCATAGAAAAGTTATATGTCTTCTTATAATTGTGATAAAATGGAATGTTTTTTTCTGGTAGGTTCTAGTGAGTTTATTTGATGAAAAGGTGAAAAATATATATTTTTTTTGTTTATGTTATAGTTCATGGGAATTATAGATAATGATGGGTGAGACCATTATGTCTCTTCAATACGTTGGGTAATGATTTAGTCTTAAAAGGAAAAACAATGAGCGAGATAGTCGGGTAGGTTAATCCTATGAAATTAACTAGGATTCAATAATTTCGACATGAGCTAAAAATTTATGAACATAGATTTTGAATTTGATTCTCCCTGGTACTATATTTTTCTTGTAAAGAGTTTTTTATGTAAATCCTTTGATTTCATGAGGTAAGGAATGTTTTTAAATTTTTAAAGTACACTATGTTGAAATGTTTTTATGAGATCCCACATGCCTCCAAATGCCTACATTGTTTTTCAATGATTAATAATGGTTTAGAAAAATTATTATTTTGGGAATAGTTATATATATATAGAGAAATTTTCTATTTAAAAAAATCTAATTTTATTGAGAAAAATGTAAACATTTTTATTTTTTTCATTTTTTCAATAGTCAATTGTGTTTTATATAATTTTTAATAGCTTTATATTATCATTATACCATTTAAAGTGTGTTTAAAAAGTCCTATGTAATATTATAAAATATTTTAAAGCCTATCTCTGATTAATGAACAAATTTCCATGAATGAAGTAGTTGTTTCCAAAATAAAACTTGGTTATGAACATAAGAATCATCTTTTTGTGGAAAAAATGGATATCGTGTGTTAGTGTCTCATAGGTAATGTAATTATTTTAACAATTTTATAAAAATATAAAACTAAAAGGTCCTTGAAATGTAATGAAGTGAACCCATTTTTATAAATCATGTAATTATGGGTTGTTTATGTTCTATGGAATTGTAGTTTGTATCAAAATAAAGGATAAAATACATTAGAGGTTATGATTATTTGGATGATTATTTTTAAGAGTTTTATACACTATAATAGGATAGTAAGACAATATGTTATTACATGTTTAAATTCATAGATACCCCTATTGAGGAATATGTGATGAGAGTTTAATATGATTAATGATATTTTTTCGGTATATTAATGGAAATACCCCATATTTATTTAGTATGTATTGAAAATGAAATTTTAGTAAAAAGGATTTTATATTTTTGAGAAATATTTTTAAAGGTATTGATAACCATTATGGTTAACATGGTCATTGATCTAGAGGTATATATATTTAATTGGGGTAAAGTGGATAATTTTTTTTGAAAATATGATTTATCATATAGATAACAATTGGTTTGAAAATTGATTTGGGGAAAAAGTGATTAATTTATTTAAATAATTTCACTATATTGGGATCATTATATTATTATTGTAAATGGAAATATATTTGGCCAAGATGGGATTTTATTTGAGGAATAAAGGTTCATTTATCTTTTGGAACCATAAATGATTATGGTTTTTTATAGAAAATATTATCATATTTTGGAGAATATTTAATAGGGGATTATACATTTCTTGTATATGATTTTAGGAGTAATGTATGTTATATGTAGATAAATGTTATGTTTATTATGGAAGAATATGTGATCACGTTACTATAATATTTGGGTTTCAATTTTGCTTTGACATATTATGTAGAGTTTTAAGGTCATTTATTTATGTAATTATTTTTGTTTAACAACAAATATTATTATTAATACTTGGAGATTAATGTAATATTTCATCATTTGAAGGATTAATCATATTTTATATTATCTCATCTAATGTTAATTTTTTTATTAATTTATATGACTATGGTAAATAAAGTTTCATCCATTTTTGGATCATATAATCCATTATAAGTCTATTTTAGTGCTTTAGATGATAAAAATCACCATGAATAATCATTCCTTTGAATAAGAGTTGAGATTGACGTGGAAAAACATCTCAAAACACAACCCAAGGATGAAATTTATCTTATGAAAATGAAATAAATCAAGTAAGTTTATTTTATAACATAATCTATCTTTATAGTAAAACTATATTTAAAATGAAAAATTTATCATTTAATGATCTTTTTTATTCAATTGATGGTATATTCTCTTCAATAAAGTATAATTTTATCTCATAGATATCTCTTCCTTCCAAGTCAATCTCTTCAATTCCCACCAATATACTTCTTATATATAACCTAATTATTTGTTATTCCATGTGGTATTCATATTTCCATTTTAATAATTTGAAATGTATGTTTTATTATTCCTTTTTATGATGTGTATTTAAAATAAAGGTATATTTTTAATATTAAGGATGGTTTTACTTTCAGGATTATATGTTTTGTCATCAAATCTATATTTTCTCTATATAAACATTATTTCATTTTTAGGGATCCCTTTTTGGGGTTTCTTTTAAAAATTATAATGTATCCAATTAAAATTGATTTAAAAGATGTTATAATTTATTCACTTCATAATCTATTTCTTATAGAGATCAAGATAAACTTATAAGTAAAAAATTCCATTAAGGGAGTAGAATGTGACTTCCTGATGTTTTGGAATGTATAATTATTTAAATAAAACTTTTTTATAGATTATGTTTCTTAAAATTTTGATGTAAAATTTTGATGTAAAATTTAATCTAATATGTTTTATACAGATAAAATATCTCAATTCAAAATAAACATTAAAAAAAATGAGGCTGCTATAATAATCAAGAGTAATAGAAATATAATTTGAATTAATGTTAAAATTTATATAATACCCACACTCATATAATCATTACCCCCATGTTTGGCCACAAAGATAATAATCTTTCTTATAACATTGGATAAAAGACTAATAAGTAGAAGATCTATTGGAATGATGAGAGATAATAAATGTTATTAGGTATTTATGTGATATTATATAATAAGTTAATATGGTCATTAGTATTATATAGTAATTGGTATTATATATATATATTGGACTCATATGGTTTATGGAATTAGATATATAATAGATCTACATGACCATTGGTCCTATATTTTCAATTTTTATAATACTAGTAAATCAATTCTAAAAAAACTATCTGATATGATTACAATCCTTTTTTCAATGAAATTTATTTTAGGTATTCTTTATTTTGTCATAATAAATTAATAAATTTTAAATTTTGATTATGAAAATTATTTACATTTAAACATATAAAATATTGTCTTAACATTCATATAATGGAGGTTAAAATGTAAAAAATGAGAATAAATTCATTTTATACTAAAAAATGAATTTTTTCACTTTGTGTGCATATATTATAATTAATTTATCTCTGTATAAGAAATTTTATATAAAATAATTGTTATAATTATTGAAAAAATAATATCATAATAGGCATAGAATAACGTTTGGAGATATTACTGGAAGGAATAATGTTTGAATCAACAGTAAAAATTGTATATTTTTTTGGGAATTGTCATTTATTTTCAGAAGTTAAGTAATTTAAAAGTATCATTTTTTAGAGTAACATAACAAAAAAATTAAAAATAATATAAATTATTACAAATTAATTAACATGATATTTTATTTTGGTATAGGTTCTTTTTTATGATTAAATATGTAATTTTCTAAACACGGTTTTTCCTTGTGTTTTGTGCACTTATATTAAATGTAATTTATTCATGTATAAGAAATTGAATCTTTATGAACTGATATAATATTTTTAGTGGGTATTTTTATGTTTAGTGTTGTGTAAAAGTTTATTTTTTTTATTATGTATCATAATAATGGTGAATATTTACCATATTTATAAGGGAAAATTAGTTTGATTAATTAAACACTTTGTGACAAGGACCCAAAATGTCATATTATATCTTATTATATGTGGTATTTATACCCTTATCACCTAAAAAATATAAATTGTGTTTTTTTAGCCACATTACCTGAAGTATTACATTTATAACATTTAGAAGTTTATAAAAATTATAATTGTACAACAGCCCCTCACTTATAAAATGGAACCTCCTCTCCTCTTTTACTCACAAAATTTTAGGGCTCTAGCTTAGCCAATCCCAAACAAAATATTTCCCCAAAATCCCTATCAATGTCCTTGAGGTTCTAGTCTCATAAAAAGAAACACATAATAAGGCTTAATGGGTAATCCAAAGTTTTTTTTCAAAGAAGAAGTATAATTCTTATTACATGGTTTCATGTTTATTTCTTCTTCTATCGAATTAAAATATACTTTAACCATACATAAATAATGACATAAGTATATTACATATAGTTAAAAATTCTTATGATAATGTTAAAGCCCTTTTTCATGTCATTTTCTATCCTATGGTAAATGAAAACACTGCTCATGTGTATGTCAGTACTACCACATCTAATAAGTGTTGTGTTTAATTTTTCATTATTAGATAATATGGACGGTTAAAATGATGAAAAATTAATATATATATATATATATATATATATTTACATGTGATATTTATGAGGTAATTATGATGTTATAAATATATTATATTGTTTACCATCATTCCCTACCATCAGTTGGAAAATTATTACGTCACTCGAGCAAATGTGTGTAGAACCACCTCCATAAATATATGTGATACATTTTCCATCTCAAATATAATCATATAGAAATAATGATGGAAATAATAAATACATATTACTTTTAAACCATATTTTTTATTATATAAAAGTAAAATGTTTGACATTATTTATTTTCCACCCATTAGAAAATGTAATTTTCATTCATTTGTACTTACAGACTATCATCTCCATGAAACAACATTGTTCATTTTTCATGTTCTACATACATGGTTGGTTTTAAAATATCTATAATGTTTAATTACGATAATTAAAAAAATTAAAATTCTTCAGTTAATATAACCTAACCCCTTTGACTGTGGTCAACGAATTAATATTATTTTGTGATTATAAACTAAAAATATTGAAAATATACATGGTGTACTTAGCTATTTTCGTAACTAAAAAAATAGGGTATCAAAAGAAATAAAGTAACTAATTATAAAGGAATTAACATTAAAAATTCTCTTGTTAAATTATAAAACTAATATAATTTTATCACTTATGAGGGTAGACATATGAATGAAATTGGTCAGGACTCAGTATAACATATTATTATTTTAAATGTTGTGCTAAATAATTTAAAATTTTTCTACTCCATATCCTTGTTTTTTAAACACTTCAATAATGTTTTTATTTATGCATAATATTTTTGTAAACATAATTTTCAAATATTTTTTAATTTCTTTACAATGTTAAAAAAATATATTTTTTAATTTTTTTTGTACAAGTCCTTTTGGACTTTCATTATCTAAGTTCAAAAATAATTTTTTAACATATGCACCAGGACCACATTTTTCACCATAATTGTAGTTATTTTTTATTAATATTACACAAAATGTTAAAATTGTTTTTTTTATATTTCATATTATTTATCTTGTAGGATTTTTTTAAAATTTTTATGTGTTTTCAATGAAAATTAGTATTTCTCCTTATGATTGTGAAAAAATAGAATGTAGTTTTATTATAGGTTCAATTAAGGTTTTTTGATGAAAAAGTTAATGCTTAAAAATGTTTGTAAAATTTTATAGTATATGGGAATTATATATGTTGAATATTGGGACTTATATATTTGATAATGATGGGTGATCCCAGTATTTCACTTCCATTCATTGGGTAATAATTTACTCTTCAAAGGGGAAATTATAGAGATAACATGGTCTGTTATCCTTATGGAATTAATTGGGTTTCAATTTTTCTTAAATGGGTAAAAATTAGTGAATATAAGTTATGAATAATGTGATCTAACATGCCAATATTTTTCATTCAAAATGGTTTTTATTAAAATCATTACATTTTATGTGTTAAGGACTGTTTATGAATTTTTAAAGGTGAATGGTTTTGAATTTTTTCATGAGATCCCATGTGACTCAAGATTCCATCATTGCCTTACAATGACTAATAATTGTTTTTAAAATTTATTATTTGAGAAATTATTTTTTTATATGTGGAAATGTTTTATTTATGTGCTCATATTTCATAGAGAAAATGTTAATAATTTTAATTGTATTTTAGGGTTTTCAATAGAGAAATAGTTTTGCATTATTTTTATATCCGTTAATGAGATATTTATAATCATCCCCTATGTTTTATTTTTCACATGGTCTAACGGTGTAGAAACTATTACAAATTCATGATTTGAATAAAGAAAATTGGTCGTGAATGAAGAAAAATTTCATGGATAAAACTAGGATGTGATAATAAGATTTATATTTTTTGGATGAATTGGACATTGTATGTCAGTGTTCCCATGTACTTTTTTCTTAATTATCTAAAACTCTGAACCCAAAATATCATCTAAATATAATTAATTTAAAAAATTGTGATAAATAATATAATTATGTGTTGTTTATGTTATTGGAGTTATAAACACACAATGTTAACTACTCTTCTTACCAAATATATCATTTTAGGAAATATATCATCTTATATAGATATATGTTATTTCTAATATCATGTTTATAGGTGTTTTATATCTCATACATTCTATATATATTGTATCAAGATGAACCATTATAGATTAAATCCCATTTGTGAATGAATTGAATTCCAAATTATGTATTATGGTTATAAGAAAATAATTCACTTATTTGGTTTTATTATATCCTATAGGATTTAAAAGACCATTTATAATATTAAACATTAAAAATAAATTCATTAAAAACTAATCATATGATTAAAATAAATATAGGGTTTCAATAAATCCAATTTACACAGATAGAGTAGTAGCCATGACCAGTAGGATTGTACCGTATGATCCCATAAATCATAGATTTCGATGGAGATAAAATCACTGGGGTATTACCTTGACCAAGCCCAATTCAAGATCTAATAACTAAATAATGAGCGAATCATTTATGTGATAAGTTCATGCTCATTGAGATGATGACCCAAACCATGTGCATCGAACAACCCCTGAAAATCTCATCATCGAGCACATTACCCTTAGGGAATTTTCTGGTGTAATAAAGAAATCTGTATCAAGACCCTAATAATGTGAATATTTATAAGTTATTTTCAATAGAATGATATTTATATTTACTTCTTGTTATTTTTAAATTATAAATGTTTTTTATTTTTGTTCGATAAAATAAAAATTTTATTTTTTGCGAAATATGAAATTTAAATTAAGACATTAATTTTGAGGAATTAGTGTATTTTTAAAATAATTGATATTTTAATAAAATTATTTTATTAAATAATTATTATTAAATATAAATTACAATATTATTTTTATGAATTCAAATGTAATTTTCGTAAGTTTTCGAAAACTATTAGTGTTAAAACCCCATTATTTTCTCAATAAATGTAAATTATTCTTTTAAAGTTTTAAATTCACATATATTTAATATTGTTTTTGTAAAATAAGTATTATTTTCAGAATCATCATGTGGAAATTATCCAATGTTGAATTTTTCATAACTTTATGAGATAATCGAATATTCAAGTAGAAATTAAATACAATATAAATATTCAATGTGTATTATGACATCATAATGACCCAAAAAATGATTTAATAAATGAAATAAATGGATTAAGTGGAAAAGTATATGTTTCCAATTTAATATAAAAAATTCTAAGTTTATTTTATTTATATTATAAATACTTTATGAATCCACTGAAACCCATATTATATTTTATGGTTTTAAAACAACTTCATTAAAAACATGACACATTTCCACAATACCATGGGTAATATTTTAATGATTTTGGTCCTTTTCAATATAAAATAATTAAAACCAATCCTCTTGGGTAGAAATTATAGTAAAAACCATGGGAAAGACTATATTTTTATTTACATTATTAAATAGAGTCTGAAACCAATGTGTGGTAATTAATATAGAATTACCTTATCATTTCCTATATAATCCCACCCAAAATCCCGTTTCAATTCACTAAAAACCTAAATAATAGGTGATAACAATTCCCTTCCATCTATAAAGCCCCTCTAAGATTCCCCTAATCTCTCAATAAACTCCTACCATGCTTTTGGAACCACCATCTCAAGGTAAGGGATCTTTTCCTTGTCCTCTTTATTAATGCATCTTCTTCATTTTATGCATTTTATTTCAAATTAGTAATGTTGAGATATGTTTTTAAACATCCATATTACTTACCATTTTATTTCATAATTATGATATACCCATTTTTCTCTCATTAAACCATTTTATGAATCATTAAGTACTGTCATTATGCTGCCAAAATTTCATTGTTATGTTTCCACGTCAAACCTTTATATTATTAATACCCTCACTATTTAATTCATGTTTATTCACCTAGACATAAATATAATACATTGATTATATAATTAAGTTTATTTATTCCAAACTCCTTGATCATTTAATTAAATGTGATAAAAATTATTCTATGTTGAAAGATCTATGTGGCACACTTATGCATGTACATGATATGAAAGTGACGGGTGTTCCCAAAATTGTTTACTTATCCAAAGCATTGGGTAATATTTTAGGCTCATAATAAATAATTCAACGGATTAGGGAATGAATGTAATCCATCATTGGACGGTTTACACCATGTTATGATGTCGTGGAGGTTATCATTAACATACGTTTATGATTTCATGTTTGATGTTGTTGACACTTTCTCATGTAGAATTTATGTTATCATGTTATATCACACATCATTGTTAGTCTTTATAATTATCACCCCTTTTATGTCTAATTGAAATGTATATTTTTTAACATTTAATAATTTTTTAATTCTATACTTTTTTTCTTCACTAACAATGATGTACAGCTTTCCCCTTTCTTCTTTATGTTTGTATGTTTTTCAAAGTAATTTTTAGAGTGAAGGTGTATTATGATCATGTTAATGAAATTTTCCACAATGCTGATGGACCAATTTTAAAAAACATTATTTAATGTTCATAATTTCGCATATAAACTAGGATTGTTGATCCTATGAGTTGTACTAACTATATTATTAGGTAAAAATCATGAATAAATGAGTATAAAATGAAAGGGTTATCATAGAATGAATTAGAGGAAAGATTAGTTATTTTTTGGAATTGTGATTAAGAGGCTCTAGAGAAATCATTATGGAAAACAGTGAACATATTAAAATATCCCTAAATTGTAATAAATTATATATTATGTGTTTGCAATAAGATAAATACATATCTGGATATTTCAAGTGGATGTGCCTCTAGGAAAAATGTACCTTGTGGTAACACCCAAAAACAATGTATTACGATCGACTCAATTAGAAATTGGTAAATGACCACAAGAATCAATGCACTCCTGGTTTGACACTCAAGATGATATTATTTGGTAAATTCACAAGCTTCTTATGAACCATTATTAAGGGAAAAAATTCCCATAAGAGTATATATTAGAAATTAAATAATAGAAAACATATATTCAAACCTATAAATTCATAAGATAAGTAAATACACATAATTTATAAGTTATCACTTTATTATTATTGGATTATCATTTATTTGTTTAATAGATTAAAAATTATCATCCCTATAAGGTCATGACCTTAAAATATAACATAATCTGGAATTAAATGAATATTTCACATTGAGGATTTTTTCGGGTTTAGAGTTTTAGAGAATTAGGTTATAACTATTACATTACATCTCAAAAATTAAAAATTATACTCTTATACTCAGTTTCCATTTTTTCATAATTTAAAAAATCTTGAAAAAAGAGTCATGTCTAGTTCCATGTTTTAGACAACATGACTTTTCCTTGATCACATCCTTGACCCTATTCATTGTTTCGTGAGGCAGTAGTTCGTCGTCCACAGAAAGAGTATGTTCTTTACCCATTAGATGGAGGTGTGTGTAAGTGTAGTTCGAATCCATCTCATAATAACAACCAAGTATATTGAGGATACTAATTTTGTTATTCTAGAATGGAATAAAAAGAGTTTAGGGTTGGATAAGTAAAAAAAAGAACTTAAAAGAAGACGTTGTCGTTATATCAGTTAACTCCCTTTAGTTTGAACCAAAATGATTTCTTGAAGTGCCTCCTGTATAAGGTATGTCTTCTAGGTGGAAGAGAGGGATCTTGAGACCTTATTTGGGTATAGGTTGGACGAGACAAGGGTCTTGAGAGGTCTGTTTAATGCGTTAGAGGTGAGGTATTTTAATAAGGGGGAGGGGGGCTCTTTACGGATGTTTAAAAATAAGATTTTATTATATAATTATTTTCAGATTCTAAATGTCAAAAACATATTAAAGTCAAAGTTAAGATGACTATTTTTCGAAATAAAATCATAGAATATGAATTGGACTTGTTTTGGATATTGTTTTAATCTTTATAATCTTATTTATTTAAATAATTCATTAATGAGGTAAACACTGCATCCTTATTGTGTAATAAATAATTTTATTTATTTGATGTCGAAAAATTATAAATAAAATACCATGATGTAGGAAATACTTTTATCTTTATAATTAATATTTATAGTCAAATATATCAATTATATAACCCACATTATATATTTTTAGCAAAACAATACATGTTTATGACAATTTTATTTTTACTTTAATAAGTAAAATGTTATTAATATCATTATCTTACCAAGGTGGCCTAAAAAGGCCAAAAGTCTCACACAAGGATTTTCTTGGTCAGACATTACTCATAAAAAATGTTAGGATAGGTGTTAAGGTAATTTTATATTATTATAATATTGTTTTACCTTGAATTACTCAATGCACCTTTAACTGTGTTGAATAAATGGGAAAAGATATTGCTCACCAAAAATTATTTTAATCTTATTGAATGAAATTTTAATTACTAATAAGAACCATGTATGTTGGATTTTTGAAATTCAATTCACATAAGCGGTAAAATTTCATTTAAATGAAAAAGTTAGTTTTTTAACTACTATTCAGTGTTTTCACAATTCAACAAAAATTGATGTTTTTCAGAAAGATACAAAAAATTCAGCCTAAGCTATATTTGATATTTCAAATTCAAAAATGATATATATTTTACAAAATTAAAAACAGGGAAGTTTCATTAATTAATTTAAAATTAATTACCATTGTCAAAACAATAAAGCGTGTATTTAAGAAATAATAAATATCAAAAGATTGACACTTGTTTATGTCCAATTTCAAAGTGAAATTTCTTCCAATGAACAAAATTGGATTAAATGGTAAAAATATAATCTAATTTCACTTTAAACCCAATTAAAAATATAATCTTACCATATAAATAAATTAGATTAAATGGAAGTTTTGAACTAAAATACGGTATTTTTCACTATTCATTAAAAAATGAATTTTATCAGAAAAATATCAAAAATTCACCCAAAGTAAATTTTGATGTCGAGATTCTAAAGATGAATTTTATTTTTCCAAATATAACATATAAAGGTGAAAAAATTATATTTAAAGAGTGTTTTCCATAAAAATGAAATAAATCGACATTTTAATGAATATTACACTACTTGTACTTAAAATTGGATTCATTCACATTTTAAACCTCTGACTTTTATTGGATAAATATTAAGAAATTTAACAAACATGTATAATAATATTTTAGTTAATTAAATTCATTCTTTCCAATACAATGGTTAGACATTATCTACCATTTAAAATTATATTATATTATTATTATTTAGTATGACTCGGCATTGTGTCTAACATTAGACTTCATTGAAACCCACTGTTGTGTATCAGCTGCTCCATCAAATGTAGCACCACCTTTAAAATAAAATTAATATTTAATTCAAAAATAAAAATTTATTGTTCTTTATTTACATGAGATGTTACATCCTTCCCCCCTTTTGGAAATTTCATCCTTGCTATTTTTATTCACTTATCAAATAATTGGAGGTATTTATCCCACATAACATTTTCAGATTCCCACATTTCCTCTTCAACCATATGGTTTTCCCAAAAAACATTACTTGATGAATTACCCTATTCTACAACACTTTCTCTCTTCAGTCAAGAATCTGGTATAGTTGTTCCTCATAAGGGAGATTCTCTTCCAACTGAACTACCTCTATGCTCAAAACATGAGATGGATCCGGCATATTCTTTTTCAACATTGAAACATGAAAAATTTAGTGTGCCTCGGATAAACATGGAGTTAAAGCCACTATGTACACAATTGATCCAACCTTGTCAAGGATTTCATAGGTTCCAATGAACCTCGGACTCAGCATTCCCTTCTTACCAAAACACATTAAACTTTTCCAGGGATAAACTTTAAGAAAGACATGATCACCTACCTCAAATGAAAGATCCTTCCTCTGGTTATCTGCAAAACTTTTCTATCTTCTCTAAGCTGTTCTAATGTTATTCTAAATCAGTCGAACCTTCTCTGCCATATCTTTTTCCAATTTTGGTCCCATCAGCTACCTTTCACCTATTTCACCCCAAAAAGCTAGTGTTTGACACTACTTCCCATATAATTCCTCAAATGGAGCCATCTGTATACGGGAATGAAAAATGTTATTATAAGAAAATTCAACCAAATAAATATGTTGGTCCCAACTACCCTGGTAATCCAGTGAACAAAAACGTAGAATATCTTCCAAGGTCTAAATTGTTTTTTCTGACTACCCATCTGATTGAGGATGAAAAGATGTACTAAAATTAAATTCAGTAACCAATGACTTCTAAAGGCCTTTCCAAAAGTTATAAGTAAACCTAGGTTAATGATACAATAAAATGGAGAGGGGAACGCAATGAAACCTGACTATCACTTTAATATACAACCAAGAAAGTTGATCTAGAGACAAAGTATCTCGAATAGGAAAGAAATGAGAAGATTTATTCAATTGATCAACAACAACCCAGATTGCATTATTACCTCTTGATGTCTTTGGTAATCCCACAAAGAAGTCCATGGATATATTTTTCCATTTCCACTCTATCACTATTAAAGACTATAGTATCTCTTTTGGTAACTGCTGCTCTTCTTTAACCTATTGAAAAGTCAAACAATTCATAGTAAAATTAACAATATCTCTTTTCATTCCATCCCACCAGTAATACTCTCGAAGATCTCGGTACATCTTATTACTTCCATGATTAACTGAAAATAGATAACTATGATCCTCACATAATAACTCTTTCTTAAACATTTAATCACATGGGCCAGATAATCACTTCCCAAACCTTAAAACACGGTCATTATCGATGTTAAAATCAGGCAACTTACCCTTCTGAACCAACTCTACCTTTTTCACCAACTCATTGTATTCCTTCAGCGCTTTATTAATTCTATCTGAAAGAAATGATTTTACTGACAACTGAAAAAAAATAGAGGAATTTCCCACAACAATAACTTCTATGACAAAGTTCATAAAATCAAAAACCAAAGGATCTCGTTCCAAACATAGCATGGTTAATGAAGCATTACATTTTCGACTCAAAGCATCAGTCACATTATTTTCTTTTTCCCAGATGGTAAAAGATCATGCAATCATAATCCTTGATTAATTCTAGCCACTCCTATGTCTCATGTTTAATTATTTCTGAGTGAATATATACTTTAAACTTTTGTGGTCAATATAAATTTCCCATTTTACTCCATACAAATGATGCCTCCAAATTTTCAATGAAAAAAAATAGAATCTAATTCCCAATCAGGTGTAGGGTAATTTAACTCATGAGGTTTCAACTAACGTGAAGCATAAGAAATTACCTGATCATTATGCATAAGGACACAACCAATTCCTTTCCATGAGGAATCACTATAGATAACAAACTCACCATTTCTGGAAGTTAATGCCAAAACAGAAGCATTCACCAATCATATTTTCAATTCCTGAAAACAATCATCACATTCATTTGTCCAAATGAACATAACACTATTTCTAAGTAACATAGTCATTGGTCTAGATAACCTTGATAAATTCTTAACAAACCTCCGGTAATGACATGCTATACCAAGAAAATGATGGATCTCAGTAATATTTGTGGGTCTTTTCCACTGTTCAAAAAAAAAATTAGAAGGCTCAACAGTTATTCTATATTTATAAACAATATAACCAAGGAATAATATTTTTTGTAACCAAAACTGACACTCTCTGAATGTCCCTCACAGATTCTTTTCTTTTATGGTTTTAAAGACAACCCTGAAATGACTTTCATGCTCCACTTTGCATTTGGAATAAACCAAAATATCATCTACAAATACAACCAATATTTTTCACCTAAGTCAACTAATCCATCACTGCAAAAAATAGTTCAATTATGATCCCGACCATCTCAAGATGCTGATTTGGAAATTCATTTCCCTCTGTATGATATCTAATCATAGCGGCCCTATTTCCTATGTGTAAAACCATTCTGAACATAGAAATATCTTAGACAAAGCAACATAGTAATCAGTAAATGCTATATCATTTCAATGTTACCATAAAATAATTTATGGACATTTATTTAACAATATTCTAACTGCTAAAAGTTTCCAAACCAACCTATGATACAAACTATAAGGACCAGGACTTAAAACATTACATAATCTTGAATTAAATGAATAATTCTCATTTATAATATTTTTAGGTTTATAGTTTTAGAGAATTAGGCCATAAGTATTACATTTAACCTCAAAAATTAAAAAGTAGACACTTATACTCAGTTAATATTTTTTCATAAAATAAAAACTCTTTAAAAATATAGTCATGTATAGTTCCATGTTTTATAAAGCATGGATTTTCCTTTATCCCATCCTTGACACTATTCATATTTATGTCCTGTGAAAAAAAATTCAAAACATCATATGAGAATAAAAAATATCATTAAGGGTTATAATTTAAAGAAAGAAAAAAATATTTCATCAAAACATAAGCTTTTTAACATTCTAAATAAAATTTTAAGATTTATAAATAACCCATAGTAATCACAAATCATAAAGGTAACTTGTGGCATCCATACATACTTATTTTATAGTTTCCACAACCATGTAGGGAGTTGCATTTGGAATACCCATTATAATATATTCCTTGAATCTATTAGGAGAAATATTCACGTTTACCTCTCTTACATTACTTAATGTATTGGAGAGCTATCTTGGGCTCACCCGCCCTAGGTTTATCACGGAACCACCCATATACATAAACAATTCCCAAGTACCATAACATTTTCATAGTAGATAAAAATACATAAAGGAAAGATAACACTTCCACATTTCAATCACAATATAACATTTTATTATATTCATATAACAAATCCATTATCAAAACAATTTTCAATAAAAAAATATGTAAAAGAGTATATGGTACTTATTTTCCTTTTGAAAACATTTTGGCTTGTTAAGGAATCCAAATATCAAATAATACCCGCGCTAGCGGAAAAGGTCATTGTCACCACTTATGTTAAAAGAAACATTTTTTTTGTTTTGTAAAACACCTCATATAAAAAGATTCCATTTGAATGAAATTAAAAGTCAAAGGTGTTTATATACCATATAAAATAAATTCGTGTATATAACAAAATATTCTTTAATGAAAGGATCTTGAGACAAAGTCCCTTACCTCATTTCTGACTTGAACCGTTCATTCTTCAATATCCTAAATAATAAAATAAAGTTAATTTCTACTTGATTAAGATCCTTTTTCATGTCTTAATTATTTTTATATCACATATTTCAATGTTATAATCATTTTGTAATCATTTAAGTTAATGATGGTTATTTTTTTGATATTTTTTACTTGAGTCAAAAATGAACTTCTAATATTTACAAGTTGTCCATGTGGTCAAAAGTTCATTATCTCCAGAATGATATTAATGATTTAGATATCATATATATCATATTAATCAAGTATATATATGTATTTATAATAGTATATAACATTTGGAGGTAATAAATGAAATGCACCATTCATGGAGACGGTAAGTCGTATGTACGCATGAATGCTACTTACCTTTCTATTTCGTATTTTTTATGAAATGAAAACTTAATGATAAATAGGTATATTATAATTCCAGTATATTATAATATATAATTTCATTAAATACATCCTTTATAAATTTCACATATGGAATGAACGAGTCATATCACTTTTAGGGGGTGGTAGTCTGCAATTCCTCAAATGAAATTATCGTGTTTACCCATTATGGAATCCCTAAAGGTATTATGTAAATGAAAAATATAGAAGAATAAAGACAGCATAAATATAATATATATCACATATAAATACAGTTCCATCACAATTTCCACCATAAGAGGTGGTAGGAGAAGATTGAATGATCATCATGTCGTGACACATCAGTTCAATGTCCACAAAAACAGTATGTTCTTTACCCATTAGATGGAGGTGTGTGTAAGTGTAGTTTGAATCCATATCATAATGACATCCTAGTATATTGAAGATAATGATTTTATTATAAAATAATGGAATAAAAAGATTTTACGAGGTTGGAGATGTAAAATAAAAGAAAAGATCTTAAAAAAGATGTTACCTTTAAATCGGGTAACTCCCTTTGGTTTGAACCAAAAAGATTTTTTGAAGTGCCTTCTGCCTAAGGTATGGCTTCTAGGTGTAAGAGATGGATCATATAACCTTATTTGGGTAGAATTTGGATGATCCAAGGGGATTGAGAGGTGTGTGTAATGGTTTATATGGGAGGGCTTTTTATAAGAGGGGAGGGGCTCTTTAGGAATGTTTGAAAATGTTATTTTATTATAAAATGATTTTCGGTTTCTAAAGGTCAAACACTTATTAAAGGCGAATATAAGATGACTCTTTTTCAAAATAAAATCATAAAATAATAATTGGACAGGTTTGGGATATTTTTTAATCTTTACAATCTTATTTATTTAAATCATTCTTTAATAAGGTAAACACTGCATCATTATAGTGTCATAAATATTTTTATTTATTTAATGTCTAAAATTATAAATAAAATACCTTGATGTATGAAATCATTTTAACTTTATAATGAATATTTATAGTCAAATATATAAATTATATAACCCCACATTAAAATTGTCCTAGCAAAACAATACAAGTTTATGATATTTTTATTTTTACTTTAAATAAAAAGTTTTTAATATCACTATGTTACACAAGTGGCTTTTAAAGGCCCAAAGTCTCACCCAATGATGGTATTGGTCGGCCATAACTCATAAAATAATGTTAGGACATGTGTTAATGTAATTTTATATCATTATAATATTTTTTTACATTGAATTACCCTATTAACCTTTAACAATAGTAAATAAAAGTCAAAATTTACCATTCACCCAAAAATTATTTTCATATTATTGAACCACATATTACATAATAATAACAACCATGTATGAAATATTTTCTAAATTACATTCAAAGAAGTGGACAAATTTAATTTAAATGAAAAATTCTGTTTTTTTTTACAACTACTTAGTGTTTTCATTATTCATCAAAAATTGATGTTTTTCAAAAAAATACCAAACAATCAGCCTAATATGTATTTAATATTCTAAATTCAAAAATGATTTCTATTTTACCAAATTAAAAACATATAAATTTAATTAATTAATTTAAAACTAATTCTCATTGTCTATAAAAAGCGTGTTTTTAATAAATAATAATTATCAAATGATTAACACTTGTTTATATCAAATTTCAAAGTAAAATTTATTCCTATGACCAACATTGGATTAAATAATAAAAATATAATCTAATTAAACATTAAAACCAACTAAAAAGACAATATATCCATATAAATAGATTATATTACAAGGAAGTTTTTAATTAAAATATAGTATTTTTCGCTATTCATTAAATAAATGAATTTTATCAGAAAAATTTAAAAAAAAATACCCAATGTAAATTCTGTTGTCCCGATTTTAAAAAAGAATTTTATTTTGTCAAATAGAACATATAAAGGTCACCAAAAATATATTTAAATAGGGTTTTCCATAAAAAGACGGTAAATCGATCTTTTAAATAATAGTAGACTATTTGTACTTAAAATTAGATTCATTCACATTTTAAGCCTCTAACTATTATTGAATAAATGTAAAAACATTTAAAAAACATATATAATTATATTGTAGTTATCTATATTCATTCATGCCAATACAACAGCTAGGCATTATCTACCATTTAAAATAATATTATATTATTATTTTTCAGTATGACTCAGCATTGTGTGTAACATTAGACTTCAAAGAAACTCGTTGTTGCGTATCGGGTATGCCATCGAACATTGTATCCCCCTTAAAATAAAATTAATATTTAATTCACAAATGAAAAAATATTATTCTTTATTTACTTGGGATTTTACAATCCCAAAGTCTATTTTTGATAATGTAAATCATTTTAACTAGAATCAGAAAGTGGAAGGTAGGGTAACCATCTGTAGTTATACGCATTCATTTATATCAATCAAGATTAGTAGAATTTCTTAAACACTACAAAAAAATAATGGAATTAGTGTTTTCAGTAAAAAAAATGGGTAAATTATTTCATCCCAAGTATATAACTCCTCCCCTATCAGAATTCAATGGAAGAAATTCCCATAAAGTACTTTTTTTACTTCTTTTATTTGAATTAAATTAAATTATGGGTATGAATTAGAATTCCTTGTATAGAGCTAACATAAATTTCTCCAAAAAAGAAATAATTTTCCATACTGTGAATAATCCTTCAATTATATACAAATAAAAGGAATATGATGAATTATCTTTAGCACCAACATCCCAAGAATTGATATTATTTCCCTATAAACAAGTGTAGATATAAAAAATGATTGATTCTAAGGAAAATATATTCTGTAAATACATTCCCATTGTGAGGGAACACACTGAAGTGTTTCCAAAGAAACTTTCTATACGTTCTCTGGGCTGAGAGGTTCAATTTCCAATTGAGATCATTCCTAGAAATTTTACAATGTCTAAGAACCAATATTGATTAAATGTTGTATAACATGAGTAGATGAAGACAGAACTATAGGATATTATGTATAAAGGGTTCTTATTCCCATGTGCTTCATCTTGGGGTGCACTAGTCCTCCTTTTCAATAGGAAGGATGTGTCAATGCGTCTTTTCAGTGATTATCATGATTTTAAATAGATCACAATAAAGAACAAGTATCCTCAACCATGTATTGATGAGTTTTTTTATAAGATACATAGATCCCAATACTTCTCCAGGTAGGATCTTCAGCTGGGGTATTGTCAAGTAGTGGTGAAAAATGAGGATATTCTTAAGACTACGTTTTTATAAGGTACGGGTACTGTGAGTTAATATTAATGTTGTTGGACTCAATAATGAACCAAAAATAATATTGGAATTGTTTAATATAGTCTTTATAGATTCCCTCGAAAAATATTTGATAGTCATTATAGATGATATCCTAATATACTGAAAAATAAAGTAGGACAGTGGGTAGAATCCATGTAGTGTGTTAAAGACCTTACAAATGGATAATAATCATAAAATTTATAAAAAATGTGATTTGTAAGTAAGGTTCATTATTAAAGAAAATTATTAAAATTAATTGTATATCTATGGACCCTTAGAATACATAATAAATTAATGGATGATCAAGAAAAATATCTAAGATATACATTTGTAGTTTCCTTTGATTAGATGGTTATAGTCATCAATTTCAGAGAAATTTATCAAGATTATTAAACCCTCTAACTAAGCTAAATCGAAAGGGAGTAAAGTTTTTTTTGCAATAATGATTGTGAAATGAGTTTCAAGGAGGTGAAAAATAGACTTATCAATACATTACTTATTCCACCCACATGTGGTGAAATTTTCATCATATATATTGATGCTTAGAATAAGGGATTGGATTGTGTACTAATTCATAATTATAATGTGATAGAATATCCCTCAAGGATATTGAAATTTCCTGGAACGAACTGCCCAATGCTTGACATGGTGTTTTACATATTAATCTTCATTTTCAAATTATGTTGAAATTATATCTTTGGGGAGAAGTTTGAAATATATACAAATAATATGATCCTCAAGTATATATTCACACATAAAGAGTTGATTATACACCAATGAAGATTGTTAGAATGATTAAGGACTATGATTGGTAAATCCACTACCATCATGGGAATGAAAATAAACTTGAATATGATCTAATTAGATAGGATCATAAAATTCTATCATTGGAGAGAATTGAAATGGATCTGATCCTCTTATACATGAAAAGGATGGACATAGAAATCATAATATAAGGAACATAATCAATCATTTCAGAAATTATTGATCAACCATACCTTTGGGAGAAGATAACAAATGATAAAATAGAAAAAATTTAAATTCATAAGAAGGTGTAATCCATAAGAAAATGGAAATCCTCAAATTTAAAATTTAATGAAGAAGGATTTCTATGATTGTGGCATGACTATGGGTACCATCAAATCATGTGTTAAAAAGGAGTTGTTAGATGATAACCCATGATCTACCGTCTCCATCCATCTAGGGATAATATAGATGAATCAGGAACTCTGTGAATTATATTGGTTAGAAAATATAATTAATTATATCATAGAATATGCATCATGATGTCTTGTATGTCTCTAATTGAAGGATGAAAGGATAAAAAATCCAAGGGGGTGAAACAACCATTACCCATACCTACATAGAAATGGTAAAACATAAACTTAGACATTCTCAGTGGTCTTCTGAATACATCATGAAGAAATAATTACATATGGGTTGTGGTGGATAATCTTAAAAATACTGTTCACATAATTTCAATTTAAAAATACTCCTCAATTGACAAGATTTTAAAGATATAAATTATAGATGTGGAGAGGCATAAAGGAACACCAATATCTATGGTATTTTCTAGAGATTCATGAGTTGCCTCCAAGTTCTAGGAAATTATTTATCATGATCTAAATACTAATTTGAACATTATGATCGATTATAACCGTCAAACTGAGGGCCAATTTAAGTGTAATATTCATATACTTGAGGAAATGTTTAGAGCATGCTAGATGGACTTTAAAGGAGGATGGGGAAAACTTCTTCCTATGGTCGAGTTCATATACAACAATTGCTTCCACTCAAGTGTCTAAATGGATACCTATGAAACCCCTTATGGGAAGATTCCAAGGGCAATTGCATGTTGTGATGAATTTGGTGAAGTAAAACATCGGAGCCCTAAAATGGTCAATGAAATTGTGAAAAAGGTCAAGACCATTCAACATTTCATTAGGGATACTAAAAATCGATCGAAGAGTTATGATGTTAGTCAACGAAGAGACCTAGAGTTTGAGGTTGGATATAAGGTATTCCTCTGCATATATCAAAGGAATAAAGTCATGAAATTTGGAAAGAAGAGAAAGCATAATCAAGGATAAATCAGTCCCTTTGAGATCATTAATTGCATCTGAGAAGTTCCCAATCAACTATAACTCCCACAAAAACTATATTAAGTACATAATGTGTTCCATGTACCCCTACTGAGTAAGTACATACCATACCCATTACATGTTCTGAATCTGGTGATGGTTCTGTTAGGGAAATATCTGTCATATGAGGAGCATCTGGTGAAGGTCCTAGATCTAACAGGAAAAAATCTACGAAATAATACAATTCACCTAGTCAAAATACGATGGGAAAACCAAAATTTTGATGAATCAATGTGGGAATCAGAGGACATGATGAAATAGAATTACATGCATGTATTTTATTATGTGAAATTAAAATTTCAAAGGTGAAATTTCTGAAGGGGAATATTATAATGACTTGAACTTTTATAAAAAATTCCCTTGGTGATTAAATTGAATTCTCAATTATATATTATGTTTATATAAATAAATGTACTTATTTTACTTTATTATATACTATAATATGTAAAAAAATTAAAAATCATATTAGATCATAATTTATTGGTTGAATAGTGATAACATGATTAGTATAAATATATGGTTTTGATAAATCTAATTTACGGATCCATGGGAAGTGATGACCTTGACCAGTAGGATTTTAGCCTATGGAAAATTGATAAATATATGTTTCTTCTTTGAAATAGTTATATTTTGAGGATATTTTATTAATTTTTTGAATCCATTATGAATCATTCGAATCATATATTATATTTTAAGGTTTAAAATCACTTCTTTAAGAACATAACTCACTTCCACATCACCAACGGTCATATTTTATTATTTTAGAACATTGGCCTTATAAAATAATGAAACCCACTCCTCTTTAACATAAACCATGTTCAAAAAAATCTAATAGTTTGTGGTTTTTATTAAATTATTATATAGAGTCCAATACCTATGTTTGGTAAATAGTAAATAACTCCCCTCTCTTTTCCCATATAAAACCACAAAATTAGAATTCTTATTCAATAATAAACCTTGTAGAACATCCTTTCTATGACCTACCCTCTCTAGAGTCCTCCCAATATTCCACAAAGCTCTCAAGAATCTCCACCCAATCATTTGAAATTGTCCTCTCAACTTAAGGGATCCATTCCTTATCATCTTTTTTCAAGCATTTTTTTATTTTATGACTTTAATTTCCAATTCCTAATGTTGTAATATGTTTTTACACATAAAAGTTATTATAAATTTTATTTCCAAATGAAGAGATATGACTTTATCTCTCATTAAACAATTATAATTTTTTCAAGCAATGTATTTCTGCTCTACAAATTTCAAATGAGATTTTCCATGACAAACCTCTATATTGTGAATACCATAACTATTACCACTCAAGGGTATTCACCTAGAAATAAATATACTCATTTTATTTGTGACTTACTTGTATGTATTTTAAACTCCTTTATTTTGTAATTAAATGAAATAAAAATGATTCAAGGTTGAATTATCTATGTGGCATACTTATGCATATACATGATATGAAGGTGATGGGTGTAGCCAATATTATATAGTGTTCCAAAGAATAGAGTAATGTTTTAGTCAAATGAGACATCGTTCAAGGGATTATAGATTAAACCTAATCTATCACGATACTTTTTCCACCGTGTTATGATGTCTTGGTAGTTAATTGTGAGCTATTTTTATGATGCCATGTTTAAAGTTGTTTCCACACTCCCATGTAGCCTTTATGTCATCATACTATATCATATCTCATTATTCATGTATATGATTATCATCCATTTTATGTCCCTCTAAAATGTATATTGTCTATCATTTAATCCATTATTCATGTTATTCATTTTTTATTCCCTTAATGGTATATAAACCTCACCAATATCTTATGTAAGTCCCCAACCTATATCATGTAGTTTTATGAATGATGGAATAATATGATTATGTTATAAAAGTTTTTAATAACACTAATGGGCCCCTTGTTTTTTTATGGTTATATAATGTACAAATTTTATCGAATACACTAGGCATCTCAATATTCAAGGTTTTACTAAGTGTATTCTTATGTAATAAATAATAAATTAATATTTATCAAAGGCAGGGGTTGTCATATATATCTTATTCATTTTTTACCTTCATACGATATATGTGTCATGCCTCATGAGGAAAATGAATCATGTATTATTTCTTGATATCATTTCTCTATATAATGTATTTTGTATATGACATGAATAATAATAAGAGGATATTCAAGAAAACATTAAACATCAATATCACATGATGTTAGTTCACATATAATATAGTATATTGTTAGTAACTACAAATTACATCATGAAGAAGAATACACCACTTTCTAGTGATATATTTAATATATGAAAATGTAAATGGAGTATATTATTTGCATGTTTCTTAAAATATACATCAATATGAGTTATAATTTTTAGTACAATTGCAATCAGATTTAATAACATATGTTGGTTCTTGTTTTATAGAAAACACATATCAAAATATATCAATATTTTAGGAGTTGTGATATTGTTATAGTATTCTTATAAACTTAATATGCAACACATAGTTCATTTGAACACACTTGAATACTAAAAATAAATAAACATACTCAGTTAATAAGATAAATAGAGAATATATAATTAATACATTAATATTTTTATATATATAAAATGTATCAGAACAACCTTGTGGTATATATCCACAACAGTATTGTTCAAAACAATATTTGAAAGCATTATTATGCTCTATTTTTATATATTATTTAGAATCCATCTTGTTGAATAAATTATTTATTTTAATTCTTTTTCTAATAGTTTTATTAAATAAAAATGATGATGATGTTATGTGATGTGATTTAAAATTGATTGATGTAATAATAACATTATAATTATATTCTAAATATGAGTGACACTTAAACAAATGTATCTCAATATTTCTATTTTTTATTTTAAACTATTTCTATTTATGATGATGAATTAGAAAATAAAACCATGTGAAGAATGTTTGTGGGTTATTTTTCTAAGATAATTCTCCATTTATAGTTCATATATAAATATTACATGAAGCTTATATTTAGTTATATATATGATTACATTGAAAAAATTATGATTTGAATTAATGTTTGTGAGAGAGAAAATTATTCAACTATCTATCTAAATTTTCATGGTCATTCTGATTTTCATAATTCTTCAACATTTTACTACAATTCAAAAGGGGTTAAGTTTCCTGTCTCTAGACCAAAAAAATATTCTCATTTCTCTCTAATTATTAATTTTTATTGTTCTAAATTATTCTATTTTGTGAAAGTTTTATTTATTTATAACATAACTCTTATATACTTTGGCCTCCACTCAAGAGAAATTGTCTTGGTTAAGTTAACCCTATCATTAATTATAAACACAAAGGTTGTGATTGAATGAGGTAAAAGGAAATGTTTTGAATTTCTTGTCACGTAATAGATTGGGTTCATCTTATACCCATGTAAGAAGAATATGATGGATTTAATCCTTTTAAAATGAATTATTTCATCCCCCCCCTTAGTAAAATACATTATTTCAGTGTCTGTTTCTACTCTCTTATAGATATATAGTTTAGGAATATTTGATATAAGATCCGTTTTGATCCCAAAAAATATAGAAGTCCTTATGCTTTATCATTTACATATTAACGAAAAATTATTCAATCAGGTACATGATGTGTATTTTCTACATTAATTTTATTTATTACATTCAAATTGTAAAATCTTCTCCAGGGTTCCACCCGACGGTGCTCAGTGCTGGTTCGTGACGTGACCTCAAGTGCACCTCCCTATACGTTAGAGGCTACCGACTAGGAGTGAGGGATTGTTAGGTTAGTAATGGGGATATTATACCGTAATTTATTAGAGTAAAATAACATTATAAATAAATAAACCATCACCGAATCATATATAAGCAGAACAATACTCATATCACAAGAGAACAAAATAAGAAATACAATACTCAATAGAAAGGGAAAACTTTTTATGCCAATATAAATGTCATGTGTCTATAATTCAACTCAAATTAAATACACCCTAACTCCCCAAACGATTTTTGAACAGCATCTAGTTCCTTAATCAAAGCTCTGTACCAAATTAGCAACCTATCCTTGGACATTGGCCCTTATCCGGTCCAGAAACAATGTAATCTATGCGGGTACCGATAAGGCAGCCTGAATGGTGTGAGAGTATAACTTAGTAGACCACCACCAATGGTGTCTAAATCCAATCCAGTAAAAAGATAATATGTGAAGTTGTATTATAAATAATTATATTTCATAAATAACTAATTAGTAAATTATCATTTATTCTTACCTTGCAACATTAACTTCAGGGTTCCCCAAGAGGCATGTACCCTAATACTAGCTTTGTTGCGTGTTAGAGCCTAAAGCGTTTCCTAGGTAATATCATATCCTAATACTTGCTTATATCTAGAGATAGAAGCATTAAAATGTGCTATGATATCTTAATACTTGATTCAACTCATTCCAGAGTCTGAAATATTCTCATGTGGGGCCATAACTCTGAGTGCCATTATTTCCATTCTTTAATTTATTTTTTAAAATCCACATTGCCAAATTTACCCATACCATATAATATAAGTATGATAAAAATGTTACCATGATTACTCCTTAATAGAATGAACAAGTTCCAATTCTCTTACTCATAAGTATAATGACATTAGTTCCATGTATACTTCTCATTAGAATGATGATGTTCCTATTATCTTACTAATAAGTATGATGACCATGTTACTGTTTTTTCTCCACAATATAGAATGAACATGTTCCCATTATCTTAAAAATATAAATAAATAATCAATTAATTATCTACATAAATTCCCTTAGTAACTCAATAATTAGTTAAATACATCAAATCCATTAGTTAACAAAACCATTAACTAAATGACCTAATCCCATTAATTAATCATTAGATAATTTACCAATATCTCAATTTACATCACATAATTAATTTTGTAGAATTAATTATATCATTCTAAATGTCATATCTACATAATTAATCCCATAATATTTATTTGAATAATAATATCAATGCACATAATTAATTAACAATTAATTATCTCAACTTAGCCAATTAGATATCTCATAATTAATGCCCTTAATTAATTTTCTTGATTTCAAACACTAAATATCAGAATCAATTTCCCAAGTTAATTATCTAATAGGGTAGACCCATAGTCTCATGATTAATTACTCAACTAATCATTTATTTCAATAATTCTTCGATAAATCAATTGTTCATCTTAATTAACCCAAATTAAGAAAATAAATTTCTAAAGGATGATGCAAATTCTACAGTTTTTCATTTACCTTTCAAATATGCGAATCGGGGAATCTGATTTTAAAAAACCTACCTCAATTCGTTGGTAGACCTTTCCCCAATAGAAATACCCAAAATCCAAGTAGTGATATGATGTATTTATCAGTTACATATTTAAATCCCTAAATCAAAATAAATACATCATGATCTATTCAATTTAGATCTAGATCTATAATCGTAGATCTAGACCTCGCCAAATAGTTTTATATGTAAAAAATAGAGGAAATATTCTATCAAAACATCAGGGAAGATAGAATAATTAATGTGATATGCATCGATATATGCATCAAGACAAGATCCACTTTCTATGAGAAGAGAAGATCTTTGATTCAGGCTTTCATTCTTGAAGAACGAAGGTCGAATGGCCTTGGAACCCCTTTGGAATTCTCTAGGATCACCCAAAACCATCAATTCCTGAGGCAATTTTAAATGGGAGGTGTTTTGTGGATTCAAGGGATTTTGAAACTATTTTTCAGGTGATACGAAATAGCACACATGGTTTCTTGGGTAGGGGCGCATAGTTTGGAAAACTATGCCCCAACAGTGCAGACATCACTATCCAAGGTCGCACGGTTACCTGGGTTTGGGAACGTGGTTTTGTCAAACCATTTACAAGCCATGAAAACCTCTCTGCCTTGGTTCGAAAGGTTATCTGGGTTGGGCACTTGGTTTACCCTAATCGTGCACCAACTGGGCATAGACCCATTTTCATAAAATTTCCAAAAAACTACACAAAAACACACCCCAAGTCATAAATCAAAACAAATATACATAAATAAGCATGAAAGGAACCTAAATTAAATCTTGATATAACTCTAGAAAAGGAGGGTATCTTACCCAAATGAATTTTAAATATTATTACATGATCAAATATTTTATAATATGAAGAAAATTTAACCAGTTCCCCCTCTTTTCTATTGACATACTTAACATGTGATTGAATAATTAGTATTAGATCTATTCTGATTTTAATGATTATGGTTACTCTCCCAAAGATGTTCACATATAGTTGATGTTATTTTATTTTTATTTACCTTATATCTAATGGAATAATCTTATCAAATATGGAAATTTATTAAGTTTTATTGTTGAATCCCCTTAGAAAACATCATTTCAACTAAAGAGACTATGGATATTATATAGATATAATGGAGGTATTGTTAAAAAATATATAATAATTTAATGTTTTCAAATTATATCCAAATAAATATAATTTTTTATATTTATATTGATACTTTAGTAAGTGTTCATGCTACCAAATATGTATTAAAATATAATTTTAGGAATATTTATTATTTTTCTCTAGGTATAAGTATTAATAACCATATTTCCTTTTGAAAAAACTCTTTATTACATTTGTGGGACATAAAAGTTTACAAATCATGGAATTACAACATTATAGAGAAACATCTTGGCATTCATACAGTCGGGTATCATGAATTTACAATTTTTATTAAGAAAAAATTAGACATATGTATAAAACATTTAATAATATTACTCACAACATTGTATCTCTTGGATAAATGACGAATAATGAAGTTGGAATGAAAGACTACATTGATCTATACCTAAAATTTATAACACTGGGAAGGTTTCCAATGATTAACGTAAACAGCTTTCAATATATAGCATGGTTTAACTCTTTATATACTGAATTAAATATTTTATAATGTTTAACAATAATAATCATTAATCTATTAATAAAATTAATGATGTTTATTTTAAGTCATATAAACATATATCATCTCACACTTATGATGAAAGTGAATGTTCATAATTTTTTGAGAAAATTAAGGGAATTCAAATTGAAAAATGAATTTCTAGATGTTTAACGAAGAACCATACTTCAATGTAGGGATAAAATAATGTGATGTTTAATAAAAATTGGAAATGGAAATTTAGTAAGGGTTACACAAACTCTGATATTATATCTGTCAAATGTAGGATGAAGGGTCCTACTAAATATGAATGTTCAAGGGATAGAATTAAATATACAATAAAATGAATGATTATAAAAGGAAGGAAGAATTTATTGATCATAAAAGAAACATAGAATATTATTAATCTAATAAAAAGTGTAGAGGTGATAAGGATACTAGTATCCTTTCCATGATGGGAAAATGATGTAATGTAATATATTCAGTTTTTAGTAATCATTAAAATAATAATAATTTTTTAAATTATTATTGAATACATTAAGGTTTTTTTAGATTTTAATTATTATTAGTTTGATAATTTTGATTATAATAAAAATATAATTAATAGTTAACTTAATTTGGTGAAAAGTACTATGATGAAAATGATTGTTTGTTTCAAAAGTATAATAAGTATGTAAGGATCATAGGATAAATAAAAATTGGGGGGAAAAATATCATTCTAGATAATTACTTTTAATAGACATAGTTTCTCTCTATGATGATAAAAAATAAAAAAATCATGTATATGGGATATAATATCTCTAATCTAGAAAAATAGGATAACATCTTATAAATTTCTACTCCTTTTATAGGTGATAAAATTTTTAATGATTAAGAAATTGCAAAAATAAAAAATTGAAAAATTAAATATGAATTTGAAAGTTTGTAAGAATTTCAATATATGTTTACATTCATAATTAAAGGAATATATTAATTTATATGATTATAAAAAATTAGTAAAACAAAGAATAATAGAAACCATATATGTTTTGATGAAAGATTACCAAATATTGTCTTGAATAATGTTGTAAAAGGAGAAACTTGTAGTATTTCATATTTTTAATTTCAATATGTGTCATTTATTTTATCTATATTTATCAAATGTAACTTTAAAATGTTTTTAATGTCTTGGTCATAAAAATTACTTCCTACCAAAATTGGTTTTCAATGTTAAAAGGAATAAAAAATTCATTGTCATGGGCACCCAATGAATCATTATTGATTCCTATTAGTCTAAATATGGTCTATGTTCCAATGTAAGGATATTTCCTTTGTACAATATTCATACCCTTCTAGGTATTCATATATGGTATTCTAGCATAACCATAATGTTTTAATATTTTTTTCAGGATAGTGAAATTTTATTTTCATTTTTAAATTCAGGTTTTATGGAAATTGCATAAAAAAATTCACTTAAATTCAATATATGTTTTTCAATATATGTTTTCAGGTTTTATTTTCATTTAAATTTATTTTATGTATTGTTTTATGAGTTTTGATTCATCTATATATAAGGACTTTTGAGCAGTGTTTTCGTTGTTATATCTTCCAAAAAAATGTATTTGATTTAAGGGGAGTTATTGATTTTCATAAAATTATATATATTAATCAATGTGTTTTTAATTTGTTAAAATTTACTTATGAAAGTTATATCCTTTTATGTTGTAAATTTTTAGTTTCAATCAACATATGATTTTTTATAGTTTTTCAGTTTTTAGTTTATAGCATTCTAATTTGTTTGGACAGAGGGGATCTTTATTATTTTAATTTAATAGTTACCATATTTATATATGTTGAATTAATATAATGAGGGTTATTCATTATTTTTTATTACTATTAAGAACTATGAAATTTATATTCAATAGAAATTTTTAAATTTTATAAATGTGTTATTATTTATATTTTCATTAAAATAGTTTTGTATTATTAATTTATCATGGGGAATTTTTTTCCAGTTATGGGTATTAGAGTTTTCAATGCTTGTTCTAATTTTGTGTTTTTTATGTTCATGAATAAATATATATGAAAATTTTTTATATTTCTATTCTTTAATATATTAAACTAAAAGGAGTTTTTTTTTCAAAACATCATTTTTTTACATTTGTATAATTAAAAAAGTGGAAGATTTTTTATTATTGAGGCAGAGCTTTTAAATTTTTTAAAAAGAAGATATTTTTATAGTGAATCTTTTCCATTTTATAAAATTGATCATGCATAAAAATATGATCACATTGTTTATTTTTATAGTTTTATTATTCTATCACATTCTCACTTAATAGTCTGAAAATATTATTATGTATATTTTGTGTAAAATTTACATTATTATTAAGTTTCGTATTATCATTACATACCATTATGGAAACATATTTTCATTAAAAATTTAAATTTATAATGTGTGTTTCTAATAACCAACGATAAATGTGTCATACTTTTTTTTACTACTTCCTACACATTTTCCATCATATGCATTTTGTATCTCAAGTAGTATTTAACATTACATATTGATCACCAACTTTCCCCAAGAATTATTTACAATTTTATCTTCTTAAACATCTTATAAAAACATATCATCTTCTAAAATATAATATCTTAAGAATATAAATATTCTTTGGTATTTTATCATCTTACACATTTTATATCTTTCACACATTCTATAGGTATTATACATTTTTTAAAATCATTCAAACATTGTGTCCCGTCTCACAAAACCACTACATGTAGTATTTCGTTCCAATATTAAGTCCCAATGAATTATATTCAGTATATATGTCGAAGATTTATAATGAAAGACACATGTGGATCATATACAACGGTATGGGCAAACATTTAACACTAAGCATTGTCTTTAATTAGCACTTATACCCATTCATTTTAAAAAAAATTAGTTTTCAACATAAATATAAATATATATATATATTTAAATATATATATGTAAATATATAATTATAAATAATTATTTGTGTTTATATTTTTATATATTAGATATTGGGTAGACAATTACAATGAAAAACCCACACACTCACCGTGAACCAATAGGCTGAAAGGTCATGTCATAGACCCCACACCCTCAATAGATAATTCATTCACCTAGATATTCATATATACATATTATATATATATAGGATTGTAGACCCTATTATATAGAGGTTCGAAGGCCCTTAGTACATGCCTCGTATGACATTGATGAAACAAGGATCGAAGGTCCCTATTAATCTTTCCTTCTTCCCTACTGCACACCTATCGACCCTATAAAACACCCGCCATCAAATATGGGTCACCATCAACTACAACCTAAACATATTTTCATGTTCACAACCAACATTAATTTGACCCATAGCTGGCCCTTATTGGGATTGTAACGACTTATAGTGATGAATTGTACTTATAGTGACTAGAGGTATAATTGTAATAAAACGCGCACCCACAAGACCCCCATAAGTCATAAGGACAATTCATCCCCCCTAAGGGATGAATCATTCACCTAACACATTATTTACACACACTGATATATATATATATATATATATATATTCCCAGACCCTATTGCATAGAGGCGTGAAGGCACTCAATACATGGCTCGTAGGCTCATGATGAAAACGGACTCGATTGCCCCTATTTTTTACCTTGATTCCCTACTACAAACCGACCAACCCTATGCAACACCACTCCAATGAGTAAGAGTCTCCATCAACAACTACACTACCTTTTTTCTAGGGCCACAACCACTGCCATCTGAGCCATCACCATCCCTTCCCCAAAACACACCCACCGACAATGTCCAAATATTTCAACTAAATCACATTGTTGTATGTCTGCTCCACCAACACCATAGGCCACCCAATTCCCTTTCCCAATATGGTCATCCTATGAATCTTCCCCCCTCGCACCTCTATACTGAACCACCAATCCCTTCCAACTACATCCCTCAACCATTAATCGGGAGAGTGACTTCATCGCCAATTATGTCACGCAACATCGCCTTCATGTGGGGGGTCACCCTTCCGTACCCCCACACCATCGAGCAAGGGTCCATCTATCCACCAACCACATGCCTCCCCCATTTAATTTGGGGCCAATGAAATGTGGCATCTCAAATTATAACCCCATCCACCCAGATAAATTTTTGGGGTGGGTCGTACCATTCGGTAAACACCCCAGTAGTTATATATATCAATATTTTTATAAATACATATAAATGTATATAAATAAATAAATAAATATAAAATTATAAATAATTTTTTTAATTTATTTGAAATATAGTAATATATAATTATTTATATTTATTATAAAATATATATTTAGTTATATACATATTTATGAAAAGTTTTATTAATATATTCATAAAACATTATTTGTAAATATTTTTATTCCATATTAACAGAAATATAAGAATACTTATTTATAATTATATACTTATAATTTTATAATTATGTGTATATAGTTATAAATATTTATTTATAAATGTATTTACATAAAATAATTTCTATAGATTTATATTTATAAATATATATTTTTATTTACATAATTATTCATATATTTAAATAAATGTAAATATTTATTTATATATTTGAATTTATATTTTTATAATTACACACACATATATATATATATAATTATAAATATATATTTGAACATATATTTATATACAAATAGACTTGTAAATATACTTTTATATAAACATTTTTATAATTATATGCTTATAATTATGAGAAATTTAATTTTTGGAAACATATTAAATATATATATATATATATATACCGTTTTTTATTTATAAATGATTTTTTATAAATTTAATTTTATTCAAGATGGCTCAGCCATGGATTTGGAGACCCAATCCTATGGTTCTGTTTAAATTTAAATTTAGAAATATTTTCATAAATAAATATTTGTTAATATATTTTTGGTTCAGTAAACTCAAAATTATTTTTGGGTGGGTTTTGAGTTATGAAAATATTACCTAATTATTAATTCAAGCCAGTTTAGAAAACTATTTAAGGATACCCAAAATAAGAAATTTTTTTATTTCTATTATATCATTTTTAATATTATATATATATATTATTTATCAAAATTATACATTTATTTATTACCACCACCAAATTGCATTTTTATTAAAGGAGAATAAAACCCAAAGAAAACAGGGCTTTAGGAAAGATACACAAACATTTAAGGTAGTCTAAAATAGTGGAGACCAATTTGATCTCCCTTAATCAAGCCCACCCATTCGGGTTCAATTTGAAGAATACTATGAAAGAAAACAACATTATTACCTTGATCTTCCACCATCAAGGATGCAACGTTGTCTGCAACTTTATTACCCTAACGCCATGTATGAGAAAGCAGAATCATATTGCTGTCAATCCACCTCCTGCATTTTCTAATAAGATAAGCAATCGACTAGGGTGTATAAATCTTTCCCTCCATCGAATTGAGAATAATCATTGAATCGGTTTCAATCTGAGAAATAGATATGTTTCTTTTAGAACACAACATGACCCCTGTATTCATTACCTTAGCTTCAGCTTCAATGGAATTACAACTCCCATAAAACGCATAAAAGGCAAGAAAAATTCTTCCACTCCCATCACGTACAACATCGCCACCCCGAATACTGCCTCCAACAAAAGATACATCAATGTTAATCTTAATACTCATGTTAGGAGGACACCAACTGACCCAGTTGGCTTTCCTCAAATGATCTGGACGAGGCAATATTGGACAGATATACCTCAAGGAAGGAGCATCACTTGAAATTTCAAAATACCGAACCAAATCAAGCAGAAGAATTATAGTCCTAATAACAAACGATCTTTTTGAGTAATGGATATCCTCAAAATGAGCTTTATCCCTTGCTTTTCAAATGCACCAACACCCTGCACTAAGGATCATAGATCTGGTTGTTTTTTCAGGACCCACAATATTCAGACTATGTAACCACCATTCTAAAAAATAGGTTCTAGCATAGAAAGAATTTGAAACATTAGTGAATCCACCAAAAAAATTCCATACAGCCAAGACCCAATCACTCTCAAAAAAATAGGTGGTTGGAATCATTCTCCCTATTAGTACTGCAGCAGTGACATTTAGACGCCAGGTAAATTCCCCTCCTTTTCACATTCTCATCTTTAGAAATAGCCGGATTTCTAATTCTCCACACAAAGAAATTGAATTTTGTGGGAATTCTCTTAACCATACCATATCATTCCAAGAATCATGCTGAGCCTGGGAAATAGAAATATTCTGAACCTCTTTAGAAGAAAACATACCAGTCTTTGAAGCAGTAAAAACACACCTATCCAGATCCATGTTCATCTCAATAAGAACAAAATTTCTTCCTTTGTTACTCATCAAGAACAACATTGATAAAATTGGGATAAATACAAGCTTCCTTGAAAGATATCATTGGAATAGGGAAACCTGGAAATCCAACAACAGACCCATCCCAATTATAATTTCAAAAAGATAAATCTCCCCTCCCTATAATCCAGCGCGAGTGTTGGTGAATAACAAGCAAAAAAATTACGAATTAAATCCCAGAAAGATGAATCATTTCTCCTATCCTCCATGTAGATTTCATCCTGAAAGGCCATAATTCTACCCCAAAGATTGAAGCCCTCCACAACTTCACAGAACAGCTTCGCATGTAAACAATGAATTATATCCCCTAGACTTATGATGTTAGCACCACCTTCCTGAAATGGTCAATCCAATTTCTCCCATGAGGCCCAATGATATTTCCCCTCAAAATGATCATCCCAAATAAAGCCATCCAGGACCTTATCAATAGACAAAATAACCCCCTTTGGCACATTGCACGCCGAAGGAACATGAATCAGAGTAGCTGTTAACACGCTGTTGATTAAGGAAATCCTTCCACAAAAAGATAAAAATCAGTTCTTCCAGTCCAGAAAATATATCAGGATTCTATTAACAATATTATCAATTTCTCTAATACAAATATGTCTAGGAGAGACAGAAGAACAAAGATAGTTCAGAGTAAAATAACCTTCTTGCATATTCAACTAACTAGAGATAGAAAGAGCCTGATTGTAACCACATTTATTGGAAATGTAAAAACTACTCTTCTCCCTATTAATTAATTTACCACTCCATAAGAAGTACTCATCTAGCACTTTAATCAGACTACAAACCGATATAACATTAGCATTAATGAATAATAGAGAATCGTCCACAAACATCAAATGACATATCAGTGTTTGTCCTATTCTTCTCTGAAACGGTAAAATATTCCCCATAGAAATCTTCTTATTGATAAGATGACTCAGAGAATCCAACATGTGAATAAAAAGGGTTGGAGAAATAGGGTCCCCTTGTCTTAGACCACGAGCTATCTTGAAGAAACCATGAGTTTTTACCATATATGAAACTGACATCCTGGAAGAACTAAAACAACGAAACAGAAGGTCAACAACCGATAAAGATAAACCCATACCTCTAAGGACTCGAATGATAAACCCCCACTCCATCCTGTCATAGGCTTTATTCATATCTAGCTTCAAATACATATTTCACCCATGGAATTTGAAGTTAATATCATGGATCATCTCATGAGCCAACACAACCGCACCCTGAATCGATCGACCTCTAACAAAACCATGCTGCTCAAGGGAAATACAATGAGAAACATGACCAGAGAGGCGTAAGTTAATGATGTTAGAAAGAACTTTGTATGGAAAATTACACATACTCACTAGCCTATAATTACGAATTGAAGAAGTATTTTTAACTTTGGGTATTATAAACAGGGTAGTTGCATCAGCCACCCTCGGAATAGGACCACCTCGAAAAAAATCTTGAATGGTGAAAATCAAATAAGCTTTGATCACAACCCATACCCCTCTATAGAATGACCCAGGGAAACCATCAGGACTCGGAGAACTCTCAGGGCTATGCTTCATCATAGAATTATAAATCTCATTCTCAACAGGGATAGTTTCCAGTATATCATTATCCAAACTATAAATCATGCTCAAAATCTCATCAAACTCTTCATTCCCACCAGGATAACCATTAATCATAGATGGGTTAGGGTCAGCAAAGAAAATTTTTAAAGAATGAAACTTCCAAGGAACCAATCACATCCATATCACCTAATAAGGACCCGTACTCCAAAAGAATGTTCAGATTAACCCACCTCTTTGTTTTCTTAATACACGAATGGAAATAGACAGTGTTTTTATCACCTTCATGAAGCCATTTAACTCTTGCTCTCTCTCGGCCAGTACTCTCCTGTATCAGAATAGACTCTTTCAAAACATTTTTATTACCCATAAGGTCCTCATAAACCATATCACTCTAGCTTCTTTCCAAGGATTTTTCCATATTCTCAACCTCCTGTTTTAGAAACTCTAAATCAGGATCCATAGAAGGAAACTTTATCCCCCGGGCATGAAGCTTATGCTTTAACCATCTCAATTTATTATGAAAGGAAACCCAAGCATAAGCATGAACTGCTTCCTCGCAACAATGTTTAAAAGCTGATGATAATCAGACCTCTCATCCCAATGATCACCGAAATGAAAAAGTTCAACATAACTCTGTCTGGGAGATAAAGGCACAAGGGTAGGAGAATGATCTGGGATCCCATGGACAAGATGCTCAAATTTTGCTTTAGGAAAACTGGAAACAGCATGAAAATTTTCCAAACACCTATCAAGACGACTCCAGGATCGTGCATTTCCATTCTAATTATTACACCATGTGACACAATCCTTAGAGAAACCCATATCACTATGACCTCTCATAGCCATAATTGAACAAAACTTCTACTAGCTGCCTGAGGAAAAACACCTCGACCCTTCTTCTCCCTAGGTTAAGAAATAATATTAAAGTCTCCACCAACAATCCAAGGAAGATCCTCTGAATCAAAATAATCCAAATTTTTCCATAAAACCTCCCTCCTCAAAGAATCAAAACTCCCATAAACAAAGGACAAAAAAACACATTGATGCCATTGTTAATATTCACAGTAAGTTATTGATCACTTGCGTTAACTAAATCAACATCCACAGCTTTGTTCCAGAAGACCCATATATGTTGATTATTTGGTTCTGCATGCAGCCCAGAATGCATATTTATTCTACGAGTGAACTCACCAATTCTGTCTGAATTCTGCTTGTGTTCTAGAATAGCAATAACACACACCTTATGTTTCTTAATTTCCATGACTAAAAAAACAGATTTTACTTGTGCACCCATACCACGAGCATTCCATATGATAATAGGAATCATTGAAAAAATCTAAGCCTGGCTTTGGCCCCAGCAATCTTGGTCGTACAAGAACGGTATTCCAAAAACTTATTAATATGACGAAGTTTCACCCTAGTAACCACTTTAGTATCTGCAGACATATTAGCCTTAACAGGAAAATCCAAAATCTGACCACCTTGATCAAAATCCCCTCTTCAATTATACAGAGGTTTAATATCACCCTTCTTAGGAAAATCAATCCCTTTGCATACACCCAAGTCCACATGAGATGATGTCTCATATCTGTCCCCTTTAACTAGCTTCAACAGGTTTTTATGAACATCATTGGAATTACCCAAAGCCCTATTGTCCTTACCCAATTCACCTACCATCGAGGATTCCAGAAAAAGATCCAGATTTAAACATCTCAACAGACCAATAAAGGGAAAACACCGTTTGACCAAACCCTTGAAAAACAAACTAATTATGGGTGTGTTCAGAAAAGTATCAATACTCATCATAGAAATATATAGTTCTGAAGAAACCGCGTACAGTAAAGCAGCAATACTAAATAGAAATAAATATTTTTCAGGATACTCATAACAGCTATCCAAAGATAACATATCATGATTACAATCAAAAGAATTAGCATTATACAGGCATACCTTTTCTTAATCACTACTAGTAACATCAGGGAGAACATCCTTATCAATCATATCATCATCCGAATCCTCGCCCTTTTTATCCAATTTCTGAAAACACAACCCATCACGCTTAGATTCCTTGCAATTCTATACCGAATAACCTTGAATACAAAAATTAGAACAATTACTAGGAATGACCGGATAGACGATGCTCAGATTCCAAGAAAATAACCCCCTCACCTTTAAGGATACCACTTCCAAAAAAGGAAAGGATAGATCTAATTCAACACAGATCCACACATTAGATACATTTTTGCACCCCCTAAGACTACTATCTACACACAGAAATCTCCCAAGGGAATCTCCAAAATCTTTGAGGAATGAAATGTTATGCATGGGTAAAGGAAGACCTTGTAAAGAAAACCACACCGCTGTAAAAGAATTTTCTTTTCCCCTGCAAGCATCAAGAGACCACCGCGACAGATTGAATCTCCAACGTCCCATGTTACGTGAAGAGTTACACCAAGCATTTAGAAAATCATCTTTAGAAAAAAGGACAAACAAAAAGAATATCGATGAAGACGCGAAACCTATACTGGTGAAGAAAGACCCCAAGATTCAAAAAAATTCTTAAAAACCGCAATCAACAATTTTGCTGCCCCAAATCGCGCAACGAGAGTCCATCGTAGACCATCAACATCCTCATCATAAACCTCCGGAGGAAACTCCCTAGTCAACCCAGAATCATTTCTACAAATTGATGAATGAAACAGATGAATCCTCAGGGAAACATGCAACCCCAAATCTGGAGATGATCCACAAAGAGCCCCTCTGAACGATTTAATCAAACCTGAAGCAGGAGCACCTTCATCATACCTAGGATATTCAGAGCCAGAAGACAAAGGACTAGGATCCCCAGGAAGAGAAACCCTATTTGAACGAGAAGATGACGAAGCACCAGAAGCAGAACCCAAACCCGGCGCGTAAGGCGCTTTCTTTTCTTGTCGAAGCACCATTCCCTCCTTTCAATACCTTTGTATACATTTATTTATTTTAATAAATATATTTTTTATAATAAATCTATTTATTTATTTATTTCATATTTTTTAAATAAAATACATATATAAAAATTATATATTTATTATAATAAATATATATTTTATAATATATACATACACTATATCTAATTAATATATTTATATAAATAATTAAAAATATATACTTATATATATTTATAATTATATATATTTATAAATATATTTATAAATATATATTTCAAAATAGATAAATATTTTAAAATAACAATATATATATATATATTCATAAAAATATATATATTAATATATTTAACTATTTAAAAATATATATTTATAATTATATAAATAATTATATAAATAAAAATACTTGTGATATTATATACATAATATAAATGTAATTTAAAATTTTTTATATATGAATATATTTAAAAATCTATTTATAAAAAAATTATATATATATATATATTAGTATGTTTATTATAAAAAATATATATTTTATATTATATATATACAATATATAATATATATGAATTTATCAATTTATATATATTTATAAATTTATTTATAAATATAATTATTTCTAATTAAATATATAAATATATATTTATAGCTATATAAATATATATTTTTAAATTATATATATTTATAATTACATAATCATAAATATATATTTAAAAATTAAATTTATAATCATTTTTTCTTATGGATGGGGTGTCAGTGAAAATTGAAATGGTGCTCACCCACCAAATTTACTCAACACCAATTCAATTATCATTGGAAAATCCCAATTTCGTAAAAAAATCATACACTTATTTTATTGAAAACATGTGATTTTCTAAAAAAGAAATCACAAATTACTATATGAGAATATTTTTGGAGTTATAATTCTTGGAAATAGATGTTTTTAGCATAATTTGAAACTGAATATGTTTTACCAATTTTTTCTGAGTCAGATGTGAATTACTCAAAATGCATTAAATTAACTAGGTGCATGTGTGAAATTTAGAATATTCAATTTGGGAAAAAATTATAAAAAATCATGTGTATTGTTATTATGTCATGATTTATATCTAAATTTTGTATTATTCATGCCAATATTTCCATGTGGTATGATGCTCTATTTTCACTTAATTTATAGATTCTAAATTTTTGAATTTTTTTATCATTTAATCAAATTTAATTATCTATTTAAAAATTTCTTTAGATTTTGATGATGTGATGTGATGGGATTTCAATGTGTTTGATGTATGAATAACACAAGAATTATTTACTAAATAGACAAGACACTTATAAAATAATAGTAATATTTCTATGTTCTTTTTATTTTAAACCATTGAAAGATGAGAAGATGAATTTGGAAACACCCAGGTGAAGAATATACATTAAGAATTAATAGAAGATAAATAATCAGTTATCTTTTATCTATCGATAAAGGTTGAACCATAAGTGAATTTATATAGATGATTCCATTCAAAAAATAATAGTCCTACAATTTCTCATAGAACTACAATTATTCTACTATTGTTACAAATTTTTATGGTTTTTCTAGTTCTCCTCGAGGTTTTGTTGTACCTCTCTCTCTCTCTCTTATACTGTATTTAGGATCCAAAAAACAAAATTTTCTATCTAATTATTTAATTTTAGTGGATTTTAGTTTACATGATGAGATTACATTTCTTCAATTTAATGTAACAAATGAAGGAATGATCTTGAAATTATTGGATCATATTAAAGTATTGAAGGACATTGAAGGATCATTAAAGTTCAGTGTTGAAATTTTACGTGATCTGGTGATCACAGGAAGTGAAGACCAAAAATCAAATAGAGGCATGAAAATAAGTATGAAGGGCTAGAGTAGACTTTCAAACATTATTAGTACAATCTGTAACACAGTACAGGGCATCGGCCTACCATCAACACGAAGTCAGTAGCAACGGCCTAACGGAATTCCATCTGTCAGCCAGTAGAGTTCTTGAAATTACTACATCTTAGAGGACAGAACCATCCAGTGGATTTCCAATGATGGCTATCCTTTGAGGTGGTTTCATTCGATGATCTTCCCTAGGTGTACCACCATCAACCCAATGGTGTATACCTACTACCGAGTTTCATTGAAAGAAGCAGTACAAGGGAGAGTTTACTGTGGTCAAAATGCCATATATTCCACTTCTGTGACATCAATGAACACATATAAAGTTTGTAAATTTATGGTTGTCCTTGAGGATATAAATTGGATTCCATAGAGAATTTAATAAGTATATATGTAATGAACAATTAATTGGTGTGTTCCAATGATGATTCAATGTTATCATCTCTATCAATCTCAAAGAATTCTTTCTAGAACCAATTTCAATTCTAGATCTCTTAGGCTCTCATCTACATTACCTCAATAAATCTACTCTAAAATTTTACAATACATCCTGAGTGATAAGTGGGTGGCTTTGTAATATATTTTTACCAAGAAAATATCTCCCTTCTCACATCTTCTTCTACAAAGGTTTCTCACAACCAAAAAGTGAGGGACTTGTTCTTACTACTATTGGAATAATGGAAAATGGGTGCTCATAACCAGTAAAATGTGGGATATTCGTTTCTTTATAAATCCTTAAAAAAAATGTATCTTAGTTTCTTAATATTCGGACAAATTACATTAGTATTACTAACATAAACACTCTAGATACTGATGTTAGAGATGCAAGGGCTCACATCATGCTTTAGTTGTACTCCTCTATCAAACCTTATCTCTCCTTTTTATTTCATTTTTCTTTTACTTTTATTCATGACACATCAATAAAATAATATTGATACTCCATTTGTTTTAATGTTGATATTATTAATTTGAAGTTATCGATTAATTTTATGAAGTTTTTTTTATTCATTTAAAAAATCCAATTATAATACACACGGTATAATTCGACTAAACTAATTCAATAAATTAATAGTAATACCTAATTAAATTAATTATGATTGCTTCAACTAAAATAATATTTCCTATCATAATACACGTACACATCTTTATTCCTTCTATAATTTTATTTTTTTCAATTCTCTTTGATTAATAAATTAATAGACTAGTTTATAATCACTATGAATTTATTACATCTCTATTAAATTGATTTTTAATGGAAAATACCCACCCACATTTCTATTTTATACTAATCTGACCTATATATAGTATCAATAGTGATCTTGCATTTATTTTTGTGTTATTTTTTATCTACTTATTCACATAATTATTACTTTTTGACCACTTTTTTAGATTTTTCAATAAATATTCTTTTCAAAATGGATTCGATAGCACACACACATAGTGCTCGTGAAAGATGAAATTTAGGTCATTCCCCATTTTTAGGGTTCTGAATGTAGTTATTTGTAGACAAGTATGTCAACCTTACTTTTCTCTACTGGTTATCCAATATCAAATATAGTAAGTCATGGCTACACACCCACTATAAAATGAATAAAAATATAGTTCTTATGATATTACTACTTTTAAATTAGATGAAAAATCTTTGAATTCTCTATTTTTTAAATTAGAAATAAATAATTTAATTATATTTCTACATAAATAGTGTCCAATAAAATAATAAAATATTGTAAGTAACTGATAAAGGAAAGAAAAAAGTTAATGATCCCAAATTAAATATATTTATACAACACTTTGATATCCTTACTATGTATCCCTAAAAATCTTTTAATGACATGATTAAATGATTCATTAACATTTTCAATGGTTGAAAATCACATTATGGATCTCTCTCTATAGAATCATTAGTGAAGAAAATTCTTTAGGTATTACCATGATCATGGTCACCAAAGGACATTTATATAAAATAACCGAAAGATATAAAAAATAAGATACTCAATGAGACCATTTGATCCCTCATCATGTATGAAAGCACCAGGATGTTTCAATATGAAAAGGAATTTAATGAAATGAATTATTAAAAATAATACGAAAGAAAAATATATTTTAAATCAATTGGTGATGATGAATCTTTCATTGATGATTCTAGGATTTAATGCACAATGAAGTAATTTAGAAAATAAAAAGAATAAGAAATCGTTCCACAATGATAAAATAGAAATGATTAAAGAATCGGATGTTTCATTCTATAAATGAAACAAAAAGGGCTACATCAAAAAAATTCCCTGTAAACAAGGTAATAAATCTCTTAAGGTTTCAGTTTGGAATTCACGAGATTAATTCCTCAACTCCACTTCCTCAAAATCCTCATGTTCCAAAAGAATCATGTGTCATGTTTAGGTAAATGATGAGGTTATTTCTTATACCTCATCTATCTATACTTCTTCTACATATGTGTGTTCTTCCTCTTCCTCTTTCTCTTTTAGTTTACTAAATAACTATGATTTTATATAATATTACAAACAACATTTTTTTAAAATCAATTAAAATACAAAGAAATTTACAGATGTTCTTCATGAAAAAATACAAGTTATTTAATGAAAATGACCTCATTTCTAAAGAAAAAGAATAATTGGTGCAGAAAATTAAAGCTAAACCTAACGTTGAAAATTTGGAATCCCGAATCAAGGTACTTAAAAATAAAATTTCACAATTTAATCATGGTTATGAATGTATTAATATTGTTATGGGATATCAACGTTTTTCTAATGGTAATTCTAGAATATGTTTTTCAAATCAATATAATTTTTCTAAAAATACCATCATGACCACAATTGTAAAGGGATGGTCTCAAAAATTACAATTATTGTTTAAAATATGGGAATATCATTTATGAATTTGATAGAAAAAATACCAGATTTGGTTTACCTAAAAGTATCCATCCTTCACTTGATGTTTATAATATAAAATCATATACTAAATATGTTTGGGTACATGGATAATTATTAGCTAACATTATCAGTAAATAGATCACATGGTCATCAAAAGGCACTCGAATTTGAAATTTTTAAAAACTATAACCTTTTAACTTGTTACAATATAATTTGGTGGATTCTTAATGTAAATGGATTATCAAACACGGAAGTATTTTGTTTTCTAAATAATATGATCCATTGATATTTAATTATTCAAAATTAGTTTCATTTATTTTTAATATTCATATCTAAATTTCTTTTATAAGGGATTAGTCTAGTAATATTTTTAGTTCTCAATCATATATATCAATTTTATCTAGAAAACATGTTCTCTCTTTTTCAAATAATTTTATTTTTCATTGAAAATAAATTTATTTACATTCACATATATTTTTTTTACTTAGGTCAAGATCAAATTTCATAAGTATGCTATTCATTTTTATGAATTTTTTAATTTCATTCTATAATTAATTTAAAATACCTAAATGTTTAATATGTTGAAATGCTATTTTTATCTTATACTTTTTTATTCGTAGAATGAATAAAATCTTTTTAATTAATTTTTTATCATTTTTTGGTATTCAAAATCTCCTAGGCATATTACTCTATTTTTTATCATTCTTTTTTTAAAGGGACAAAAAAGTATTTATCTTTTAATCTTGAAATATTTTTCAAATATTTAAATGGTTACTCATGGATTTAGTGATATATGTTTACCATAACTCCCTCTCATCATGAAACCTCATTTTCTATATTGATTTTACTAATTTAGGGTGAGCCATATCCAATGATGTTTGGATGGATCTACTTTATTCTTGGGGGATAAGTTATTATTAGTTTCAAATTCAATACTCTCTTTTATCATTCATTTTTGAACTTCTCTTTCCACCCTCACTATATTGGTCATATTTCTTTTTTTCTTTCATTCCTTGTTGTGTTGAATAGATGATGGAAAAGGTATGTATTCTTTCTCAATTTTTTATTTTCATTAAAGATTATAAGTTAGTGTTTGAAATTTATTATTTTTCTTTTTTCTCTTCCTCTGAAATTTTTTTTTAAAATGAATATATTTTTATATTTTTAATTTAATTTTAAAATATTATATTTTTCTTTTAATATTTTAATTTTTTTTTTCAAAATATTATCTTCCACATTTTTTGAAACATTGAGATTTAATCCTATTATTTAATTTTTATCATGGAAATTTAATTTTAAATATTAATTTATATATATTAGTTCAAAATTAACTTATCAAATCTCTCATTATTTGTAATTTATATTATATGAACATTAGTTTTATATCATCTATACATATCTTATACTTAAATTCATTCCATAATATATGTTTTCCATGTTTTCCATGTCTTATTGTGAAATTTATCTCTTGTTATAATGACCTTTTTTCCCTCTCCTATTTTTTTTTTGATAATCATAAAGGGGGTGATGTTTTTTTATTATCTTATAAAATGTGAGATTTTAAATTTTTTGTAAGGGAGAAAAAATATTTTTTTCAATTAATGGGGAGAAAATTATTTCTTATATTTTTTTTGTATTCTTGATCATGTATAATATCTTATTAATAATATATTGAGCATTATAATTATTTGAAAAACATATTTATTTATTCCTAATTTACACTTGATATGTATTTTTATATTGAGTGTTTTTAGTCATCAAAAGGGGAAATTTTTATACCTCTCCCTCTCCCTAATATTGTTTTAATAATCACAAAAACTCAATTTTGTATATAGTAATTCCATTTGATTTTATTTCATTTTCTATAATGAGATTCCATATATTTAATTTAATAAAAAAAATTAAGGGATCATCTTAAACAATTTAGATCATATTAAAATTATGAAGTAAATTGAATTTTCATTAAATTTCAATGTGGAAATTTCATAGGATCATTTAATCTCATGTAGTCAAGTTTATGGATAAAATGGGGGCATGGAAAAAAGATTAAAGGGCTAGAGTAGATTTTTGAAAACCAAAAGAATCATTGTATGACTAGTGTTATGATGTTTGTTGGATCGTTCTACAGAAGTCCATTAGTTATTCACTACAAATTTTCAAAATCCATACATCTACCAAGAGGGAACCAGCCAACCACTGGACAAATAGTGGCTAATCAGTGAGATTATTATAGTCAAGGATCTTCTCCGGTTGTACTACCATCTACACAGTGGTGTATACCAGCAACCTAGTGGTGTCAATATATGATGTATAATAGAACATTTATTATGGTAAAAATTAAGACAAATTTGTTTTTCATGACTTTGATGAACCCAGTTGAATTATAGAAGCTTCTTGGAATCCCTATATTCTATGGATAGAAGCCTTTTTAGAATTTAAGAATTAAAAATGGAAGGAATAATTAATTTTAATGTTCCAACATTGAATTAATTGGATCAGGTCCCCCAATATCAAATCATTATTCAATAAATAATTTCAATTCTCAATATCTTTGTTTCTCATGTACGTTACCTCTTTGTCTCTCCTCTAAAATATTAATATCCAATATCCAATATATAGGAGTAAAATTGTAATGTGATTTCACCAAAAAAATGAATCTGTTATCACATATACTTCTATAAATGGGTGATCATCAACAGAATGTGAGGGGCTAATGTTTTCTATTGAAGAAGAAAGAGATGATGGGTTCTCCCAACTGGTAAAGTGAGACAGACTTATTTCTTGTAACATTTGTTAAATTTTAATGGATTTGGTTTCATGATATCCATAAAAAATTGAGTATTAATGATATAAAATCTCAGAATATTAGGTTAACATATATAGGGTCTCACATTGAGCTATATTCAGAATCCTTAATAAAAATATTCCCCTCATTTTTATTTATTAATTTATTTTACTAATTTTCATGATGATTCAATCAAATTATATCAATACCCATTTTATTGTAATTCTTCCCTTACTTTTTCAAAGATAATGATTAATTTCACAAATTCATTTTTATACTCTTAAATAATCAAATGTTGGTACACAAAATTTCATTTTGATGAACTTAATCTATAAATTTTTTTATCACCTAATTAGATTAATTAAGATTACTTTAATTAAATTAATATTTTATTTTCTCTTACTCATACTGATATTTATTCTTGTTATAATTATATTTTGTATTTATCGTTTATTCTTAAATCAATTTCTTATATAATAGTCACTCTCATTTTATCGAATCATTTTTGATTTTTTTAATGGAAATTCACTCCTTATATTTTATCATACTCTAACATATATATTCATCATTAAACACAAATTATAAAGGATGAATGATTATTGAATCATCCCTAGTAATATGATATAGTGATTCTATAGTGATTTAATTTTATTATTTTAATTATACTAAATTTTATAACAATTTTAAAATCATATCATGTTGCAACACAACTCACACAAGGTTATGAATCCACTTAAAATGTAGTTTATTAGATATGATGACATCGTCCGTAAGTAGGAAAATATTTTTTGTTCTTAAATCATAGAAAGATGTATTTTGACTGATATATCCTTTATTACACTTGGTTAAACTTGTACTCTCACAAAAAACATAGTTTGGGTATACCCATTTGTGAAATACTAGGATCACTCTATACTTTCAAAAAAAATTATCTTAGTTTATTCTATAGTAATTGCTAAGTTAGAGAGTTTTTTATGAGTAGATATAGGATACTTATTTATCTAAATTAATATAAAACTCATAGTTATTGTCATTTAAATATTCTATATACATTATTAATTCACACATTGGAATTACATTTTGATTAAAATTTTATTTATTATGTCTCCACAAAAAAATACAATTTTATATTATGATATTTTAGAATAGAAATACAATTAATCCTAGCTTTCTTTTTCCATACTAATTATGGGACCAAACAAATTATATCAGACCTATATAATTTTTATGTAATGTGGTTATGTTGTTTTACATGTTCACTACATTATTATATGAATTTAGACTAAATTTAAAATAATTTATTAAAAAAAAAGGTTTTAGAGATGGGAAGTCATAAACTTGAATTGATGAATCCTCTTAGACAGTTTCATTTCAATGGAACAATTATTATTATATAAGGGAAATAATGGATCTATTTTTTGAAAAATTTGTCTATTTACAACATGATTATAATTTTTCGAGAATATAAATTACAGGATTCAAATATTAACACATTATTTGGCACTGATACTACTGAATATGTATCATGTTAAAATGTAAGGAATTTTATTTTTTTCACCACATTAAACATATTTCATAATGAAATTATTTTTGTAGGATTTTGGAGAATGTTAAAATCCTATCATTAAAGAACTTGAAAAATAAAGGGAATAAAGGATGAAACTCACATGGATGAGTTTCAAGAATCCTGAATGTTTGATCAATAATAAATTATAATCATGTATAGTATATTTATTAAAAAATTTAACAACATTGTTTCTCGTGGATAAATGATGAAGAATAATATTCTTATCAAAAGAATAGTTTGAGACTTACCTAAAAAGTGGATCTCAAAAAAGATAGAAATCAAAGAAGGTGTATATTTTACTAAAAAACATATCTCTATATCAATATGAACTAGAGATAATTAATTTCAAAAGTGAACATACGGATTAAAAGATAGTGTCATGAATCCATCCCCTTCAAGATACCCCTCTTGGTCTAGCAATGAAATAAAAGTGTGAAATCACAACCCTGGTGCCACTAAACAGTGCCCAGAGCTGATTGGCCACATGCCTAGAAGTGCGCCTCCCAGTACGCCAGAGGGTGCCGACAAGCAGCAAGGGTATGGTAAGTTAGTCATCAGAAGACTATACCCCCTTTTATCATAATAAAACACCAACGAAAGAAAACAACAATAACCAAGTGCGTAAGAATATAAATAACCACAAAAATACCCTGACCTATGATATCCACAACAAGAAAATAAAATACTCATCTAAAAGGTAAAAAATTCTACGATAATGAAAATTCCAAGTCTCTACAATGAAACTAAAAGTAATGACACAACGACTCCAAAGAGGGTCTCAAACCATGTATGGTTTTCCCTCCAATGCTCCAATCCCACACAGAAACTTATCCCAGAGCATTAGCCTTATCCTCTCACAAAATAAGAAAGTCTACTTGGGTGGTGATCAGGGGCCCCGAATATGGTGGGATTAAAAGTCATTAAGCAACCACCAATGGTGCCTAAAACAATTCCAGTCAAAATAGAGTGTATGCAGTTTCATGAAGAAATAAATATAGTGCATAATTAAAATAGTTATCACATTGTCATTTATTCTTTCATCATCATATCAGGCCCAACATCAATTCATGTTTTCCATTTTAATCTTCATTTAACATTATCATTCCTCTGGTGATGAACATCATGTCAAGCACCAAAAATATCATTGACTATAGGTCGATAAGCCTATCACTCTATATCTCATTCAGTGTAGGTCATCATGCCTATAACCCCATAATCCCAAGCCTAGATAACTATCGGGGAGGAACGCCATGTCCATGTCCCAACTTCTAATTGGTCTAGAATGCCATATCTCGCACCAAAAATATATCATCAATTTAATAATTCAATAATTCCAAAGAATTATCCGCATTATTCCATTACTAATCAAATGATTAGTTAAACATTTAAAATTCCATTAGTTAACTCAATAATTAACTAAGAACATAATCCATTAATTAATTCATCAATTAATTAATTAATCAACAAAATTATCATTCAATAATTAATTTTCACAATTAATTATCCAAATCAAATCTCAAATTTTCATAGTTAATTCTCACACTTGCTTATCTTTGATCAACATTGGGGAATATAATTAATTATTGCAATTAATTATCTTACATAGCCAAACATCTATTCATAATTAATTTCCCCCAATTAATTATCTTATCATAATTAATTATATATCACAATTAAAAAATCTAAACCCTTAACCAATACCCATAATAGTTATCTTTTTGGGAAACCCCCCTTTATTTTTTATGTGATTCAATTATCAATTAATCACTAAGGAAAATCACTAGTCAATTCCAGATTTCAAATTACTCAAATTTAAGAATTAAATTATCAAGGGAAGATTCAAAATAAATAAACTCACCTTAACATATCAAATTCATGACTATGAGAGTTTGATTTAGACCACCATCTTCGGTTTATTGACAGAATATGGTCCAACCGAAATCCTCAAAAGTAGAGCGGCACAATATCGTCGATCAAAACATAGATCTAAATACCTAAATGAAAATCAAGATCAAAGGCATAATATATTGATAATATAGATCTAGATCTAAAATCCATGATCTAGATCTCTATGAATTTGTTTAGATCCATGGAAATGGGGGAGATCTTCCATGAAAATGTCAACGAATGTCAAAGGAATGAACATGAGAAGCAACAGGATGAAATCCTATTACTGGGAAGAGATATGATCATCAATCCGGGATTTTGATCTCGTAGTACAATGTTTGGATTGCCTTGAAATCCCTCTGGTAGGATCTGGGATCAACTTGAATTTTTCAACCCTAAGCCAATATTGATATATGGGAGTATCACGGGTTTGGGTGGTTTAAAAATAGATTTTTGGAATAAAACCCTTGGGCGCAAGGTTTCCTGGGAAGTAGTTCACGGTTAGGGAAAACTAGGTACCGACCGTGCAGACCTCTTTGTCTAGGTTTGAATAGTTTGGTCATGCAGTATATCAAACTGGGTGCAAACCATGCGGACCTCTCTATCCAGTTTCACACGCATGGCACAGTTTGGTAGCATGATTTTTCAAACCATGCACAAATAGTGAAAATCCCACTATCCTTTAGTTTTCTTTAAAATCACACCCAAATTAACTCCAATACACTACTACAAAACAAAGGAATATAAAAAGATCAAAAACTACCTGAAAATGTGCCCGAGATGACTCTAGAAATGGTCGGGATCTTATAATCTCCCCATCTTATAACTTCTCATCCTTAGGCTACACTTTTGAACTTCTATAAGATTCCTATTAAAAATTGATTGGGCCATTAATCCCTCATGTATAATTTCCATTACCAATTTTCCTCATGAAAATATCCATTTTTCCATAACACATGAACTAACGACACAACATTTCCCCGTAAAACATTCTCACTACGACCCAACACACGTTTCAGATGCTCCTCAAAGTAAGCATCTATGTCGAGGTCAAACTATTCCACATAAATCAAATGAGAAGGGTCTAGGTGATAACTATATAGTTGTGACACATGTAAAATATCATTCCTAGTGCTGATTTTCTATAGAAGGGCTCGTCGGTATGCCGCTGGACCGATTCTCTCCAGCACCTCAAATGGTTCTACAAACCTGGATGCCAACATGCCTTGCCTCTATATCCTATGGGGACCCAATCTAGTTGACACCAGAAGTAATACACGATATAAATTTCTAAACTATAGGGTTACTCTCTGCCTATCAGCATAAGACTTGTTCCTACTCTGAGCTGTGGCCAAATGTTTATAAATCAACTACACCTACTCTGATGTCTCCTAAACGAGACTCGATCCCAATAGTTCAGACTCACCTGCCTCTAACCAACATAACATTCATCTACAAGGTATTCCATAAATTAACCCATATGGTTCCATATATATTGTTTCCTAATAACTGTTCTTATAAGATAACACCACTAAATCCAAGTGCTTCTCCCAAGAACCATCAATGTCAAGAACACATGCTCGCAACATATCCTCTGACACCTATATGGAACTCTTAGACTATCCATCTATTTGTGGTTGGATGTTCATACTTAAAAAAACATCTATACCAAGTTCCATATGTAAGCCCTTCCAAAATCATGATGTAATGAATGGATCATGATCTAAAACTATAGTCTATGGAATTGCATGCAAAATAATGATCTCTTGTACATACAGTTCTCCCAACGGTTCTACTGTAATGTTTTCCTTGATAGGAAAGAAATGTGCTACCTTAATTAGTTGATCCAAAATGACCCAAATAGAATTATTATTCCAATGACTCTTTGTAATTCCTTCCAAGAAATTCATAGTCACATCATACCACTTCCATTCTGGATTAGTTAACGGCTGCAATAGTCCTGCAGGTTGTTAATGCTCTACCTTCACCTTCTAAAAGGCGAAACATCTTGTTATAAACCCTTATATCTCCTTTTTCATTCCTTGCCACCAAAACAATAATCGTAGTTCATTGTACATTTTTTCACCACAAGATTTACTACCCACTTTGAGGCATGAAATTCTTGCATGAGTTCTTCCCGCATACTCTTAGGCACAACAACCCGAATTTTCACATAGTTGTTCTCATCCTCATCTACTCTCTAGTCTGAAGGTGTCTCTTCACCATCAAGGATTTACTTTATGGATAAACACTTTGAATCCTCACACATCTTGTCCCTGATCCGTCTCAAGAGTGTATACTCGATTATTATAGAAACTAGAGTCATCCTCTCCCGATACTCCTGAACTACCACATGCATTTCTTCCAGAAAATTCATCATATTTCACTCTCCATTCAACTCATATACCAACTGAGTCTGAGTTTTCTTGATCAAGGCATCACCACATTATTCCCCTTTTTGTGTGTATATGCCAGTTCGAAATCAAAGAACTGCATATACTCAACTCATATTCACTACTGATGATTTATGTCACCATGTGAAAAGATAAACTTCATGCTTTTATAATCCATAAAAAATTGTAGACTTTTCTCCAAATAGATAGTGTCACCAAAACATAATAGCATAAACCACTTTTTCCAATTCGAGTTCTTGTGTATGTTAATTCCATTTATGTGGCCTCAACTACTGAGACCTGAATGCAATGACTCAATCCCCTTACATCAACACATCTCCAAGTCCAATTACAGAAGCATCACAATACCCCGTGTACTCCTCACCCAAATATGGTAAGATTAAAATTGGAGCCGATGTAAGTGCTTCATCCTCTCCAAGAAATAATTATTGCCTGCTTCTATTCAATCCGACTATTTTCCTTTCATTTTCAAACCTGAAAGCAGTGTTTCCAAACTATAAAAGTCATGGATGAACCTCCTGTAATAACCAACTAATCCCAAAAAGCATCATATATCAGAAAAAATTGTGACGCTCCCAAGAAACCATTGCCTTCAGTTTTTATAGGTCCACTACCACACCTTCTTCTGAGATAATATGACTCAAAAAGTGTACCTTGTCAATCCAAAACTGACATTTATATAGTTTGGTATATAGCTGATGCACTCTAAGTGTACCCAGGATAATGTCAAGATGTTGGGCCTGATTGTCACGAGTCTTTGAGTACACCAAGATTTCACCCACTAACACCACCACCAAATGATCTAAGTATTAATGAAATATCATGTTCATTAAGTCCATAAAAACTACTAGAGAATTTTTCTATCCAAATAGCATCGCAACAAACTCATAAAGTCCAAACATGCTTTTGAAAGCATTTATTGGTATATCAGAGGTCTGAACAAGCACATGAAGAAACCCTAATCTCAGTTTGATATTTGAGAACACACAATCCTCCTTCAATTAGTCAAACAAATAATCGATATGTGGAAGAGGATATGGATTCTTCATGGTCATTTTATTCAACTTATGATAGTTGACACACAAGTGTCAACTCCTGCTAGGGCTTCTTTGAAAACAATACATGTGATCCCCAAGCGGACATACTTGGATGTATAGAACTTTTATCCTCTAACTCCTAAAACTATATTTTGTGCTCTTGAATCTTAGTCAGTTACATTCTGTAAGGTCGAATAGATACTGACTCAGCCCCCGAAATGAGCTCAATAGTGAATTCCACATCTATCCCTAGTGGAAATCCTGAAAATTCAGAAGGAAATTCATCCTGAAATAGTTATACTACTCGTGAATAGATGTATTGACCGCCACTCCAATCATCCAACAAAATTCTATCAACTTGGGTTGTGAGGTCTCCTATTTCTTGAGTAATTGGCCCAGATCAGCCTTCATGGATATCCCATTCTCCAAGATGAACATAATGTTCACCCTCAGGAGATAAAAATGTCACTATCATATGGTAACAATCTATGTGGTATAAATATGTGACTAGCCGGTCCATACCCATAATTACATTGAAACCCATTATGTCAAGGGCATATATACCAAATTAAATGATACTCTCTGATTTCTAGCGAACATACCTTACCTAAACAGATATCCCTTGACAGTTCTCCCAACAGTGTATCAATATTCATCACCCCACCTACGAAATCCACCTCCAGGATCAATACATTTAAAAGATTTGTAGATATAAAGGAATGAAAGGCACAAGTATAAAATGAGGCAGTAGATAAATTAGAAGAAACTAGAAAAATACCTCACTGTCGATGGACCATCCTTGATGTCCACAAGTGTAGGCTGCACTGCATGTAACTGTCCTACACCTCTTTTATGTGGTGTCATATGACTCCCTGGAGTTCCACTAATCTGGTGATACGAGAACTCATACCATAAAGCACCACATCCACTACCTCTACCTCCACTTCCAGTAGAACTCCAAATTACATACCTATATGGTATAAAATACTCGTTCCCACACTCTGAATCTAAGTAGTTACCCTCTTAGCACTAGATTTCCACTACTACCTGCAGATCTTCTGTAGGTGCCCCATATTTCAACAAAAACCGCACTCCACTAGTGGTAGGGGACAATGTTTAAGGTATTTTCCATGTTTACCGCACTGGTTGAAAATTACATGAGTAAGGTCTGCTGTAACAATTCCTCCTAGTTGTTCAACTTTCTTTCCACTGTCCTGACAAAAATTCTTGTAACGGTGCTTCTTGCTCTTAGATGGAACACTCTTTGAATGCTCAGTGACAGCTACATGTACGATACTAGAATCCTCCTTCAAGTTCCCCTTTGTAATGAGATCCGGATTAACCACTTTTTAGAATTTTTCACCCTCAAAATATTTACCTAGGACTTAATTTCACACCTAAGTCAGTCCTGATATAGTTTTGCTGAATAATCCTCATATTCCACTAAAGCTGGTGCAAAACACTGTAAATATGTGAATCATTCATTATAATCCATTATGGTCATTCGTATTTGGGTCAGATGAATAAACTCTAAAGACTTATATTTTATCAGTGCCTCTTGATAGAAGTGCTTTAATAACTTCCCTAGAAATTTCTTCCATAACATATCATCAGTTTGTCCAGATCGTACCTCAATGTCCCACCAGTGCCGCACTGAACCCCATAGCATATAAGCATCCAATTTGAACCTCCTCTCAGCTAGAGTCTCCAAATGGTCAAGTATCATCTTTATGTATTCAATCCATAATTCAGCTCCCTCAGGTCCTCCCTCTCTAGTAAATGTATGAGGGTGTTGCTGTTGAAACTCCATTGTCAACTCTAACATGCTTTTCAGAACCCGCCCCGGGTCTTTCTCTAGGAATTCCAAGAAATGCACAAATTTCTCTGAGAACGGTTCCCCTTCCTCCTCATCTTGAACCAATGGTGCCTCAATCTCCCTTTCTATAAGTTAGTTTTGGCCATACCCCCCATACTATCCCTCAACAACCATCATGGATGTATATCACTACATTGTCAAACACAAATATTAGGTCTCATTGAACAACCGTATAACATTTACATAAGGGGATAAACTAACAAAACAAGTTTCAACATGTCCTTTCCCCCTTTTTTTCACCAAATGGTCAACAATGAGGCATTATCACTACCCTTAACTATCTTACTCCAAGGTATTTTTTTTACAAGGGTACATACCTTTTAATTAATTAATTCAACCATTAATTAATTCAACCATTAATTAATAAAATTATCTCAAATTAAATTAATTAATTAATAATTAATAATACACATTTCATCGATCAAGGATCTCATTAGACATCCATTTTATTCTTATTCTGTATCATTATTTCAGTCTCCCAATAAGGAAAAACATTTCATGTCCAAAAACATACCCATAACCCATTTTCTCATGAGTTAATATAAATATGCATGTCACAAAAACCCTGAGTGCCTAGAATGATGCATATAGGCTCATGTATCAGGCCTCTTTAGGCCACGAATCAAAATTCAACAACTGTTAAAAAAATATCACATCACACCACAAGTGCATCACCCAAGGTGAAATAATACCAAACTGTAACAAAAAACAACAATCACAACAATCCCACCCTGAGTACTTAAATTTCCCCTCGTACATGGGTTTAAAAATCTAATGCATGAGATCATTACCATGGCTCTACTCTTTCTAGTTACATGTCTACCTTTCCCAAAATAATAAGGAAAAAGATGAATAAAGGAAGGAAAACTCCTCTAATGCCACTTTGTGACATCCTGGCTTAGGTGCCACTAAATGGTTCCATGAGCCAATTGGTCACATACCCTCAAGCATGCCTCCTCGTATTCTAGATGGTGAAAACTAGAAATGGGGATCTTGTAAGGCTGTATTAGGGAGACTATAACCCATTTTATCAGAATAAAACACCAATAGAAGAAAACCACAATAATAATGTGTTGAAGCATGTAAATAACCAAAACAATACCATTCCATATGATATCAAAAACAAGAAAATACAATACTCGACTGAAAGGTAAAACATTATACGACAATGAAAATTTCATTTTTCTAAAATTCAACTAAATGTAAAGACAAAACAACTCCATAGAGGGTCCTAAACCATGTCTAGTTTCCTCTCCCATGCTCCAATCCCAAATAGAAAACAATCCCAAGGACTTTCCCTTGTTATGTCCTGCAACAACAAAGTCTATATGGGTGCTTATCCGGAGGCCCTAATAGGGTGTGGGTACAACTCTGTAGGCCACCACCAATGGTGTCTAAAACAAGTATAGTCAAAATATAGTGTGCGTAGTTTTATAAATAAATCAATACAATGCATAATGAAAATAGTTATCACAATGTCATTTAATCTTTAATCATTGTATTAGGCCTAGTTTCAATTCATGTTTTACATTTGAATAATCATTCATCATTATCATTCATTTGGTGTTGAACATCATGTAAAGAGCCAAAAAATATCATTGTGTGTAGGTATCCATGTATATCTCACAATATATCCTTCAGTGTGGGTCACCATGCCTAGCACCCCATAATTTGATGCTTGGATAACTATTTGGGAGGAACACCATGTCCATGTCCCAACATCAAATTGGTCTAGAACTCCATGTCTATCACCAAAAAATATTTTCCATTTAATTATTCTTCAATTCACATGAATTAGCCACATTATTACATTACTAATCCAACAATTAGTTAAACATATCAAAGGCCATTAGTTAACTCAAAAATAAACTTTTCACATAAACTATTAATTAATTCTTAAATTAATTAATCAATCAACACAATTAAAATTCCATAATTAATTATTCAAAATTAATTACCCATTACAAATATCAAATTTTCATAATTAATTCTCACAATCAATTATCTTACATACACAAACATCAATTAATAATTAATTTCCCCCTGGTAATTATCTTATTACAATCAATTATATATGAAAATTAAAAAAACTCAACCCATAACCAATCCCTAAAACAATTATTATTTTTGGAAACCCCCCATCATTTGTTCTGTGATTCAATTATCAATTAATCACCATAGGAAATCACAAGTCAATTATACATTCCTAATTACCCTAATTTTAGAATTTAATTATCATGGAAATCTAGAAAATACATAATCACACATTCACATATCAAATTATTAACTATGGGAGTTATAATTAAACCACCTTACTCGGTTTATTGACGGATGTTAGCCCAATAGAAATACTCAAAATATGAGCGACACAATGTCGTCAATCAAGATCTGGATCTAAATCCCTAAACCAAAATCAAGATCAAAGGCACTGAGATCTTGGAAATATAGATATAGATCTACAATCCTAGATCTATATCTTAATTAATAGATTTATATTCCTGGAAACAGGGGAGAACTTCTGTGAAAAGGTCAAGGAAAGATAGGATAAATAACACGAGAAGTGACGGTATAAAATTCACTGACCAGGAATAGTGTAGATCATCAATCTGGGTTTTTGATTTTAAATAATAATGTTTGGATCATCTTGGAATCCCTCCGGAAGGATTTGGGGTCACCAGTAATTTTTCAAACCTGAACCAAGGTCGATGTATGGGGGTCTTGGGTGTTCAGGTGGGTTTAAAATATTTTTTCAGATTAAAAATCACACATGCAAAGTTTTCGGGGTTGGGGCGCATGGATAGGGAAAAACGTTTTCCAATCATGTCAAATTATTTGTACAGTTTCCCACGCTTGGAAAGGTTTTCTCTCTTGATTTTTCAAACTATGTAAAAAATGTGTGCAGCCCACTGTCCTTTAGTTTTCCTTAAAATTTCATCCAAATTCACCCCAAGCCACTACTCCAAAACAAAGTCATTTAAAAACATCAAAATGTTCCTAAAAACTCACTTGATATGACTCCAAAAAATGACGAGATCTTATATAGAGAGACAATGTTTTTAAATCCCGCATCCAACAGGAAGTGGGTTAGTGACTAGCACCAAGGGTGTAACATACACATAGATGGGAGGCGTTATCGTATAAGATTTGAAAACTATGAGATAAAAGGGGATAACCACCAATAAAATACTACTCTTACAAAAAGTTTAAATCCTAATAAGTTTTATAAATGTAATGAAAAAAGATTGAAAAAACTAGAAAATACTAAAATAGATCCTTTATAGTGACCATGAAGCTCCAAAATCACCTGATGAACTCCTTGAATTAGAAAAGTCCAACTGAATCTCCAAATATCTTCTAATGACCTAAAAAATAGTTTATATATATTATAGTGAGCATAAAATAAATACATAGTATTATTCTCTATGCACCTTAAAAAATGAAACAAGTGTACTCAATCCTAGTTAGTAAACAATTGAAACCAAAATGTCACCAAAACTATTTTACTATTATTTTCTCATCCTTATAATGTATATCCCTCACCAAGTAGTGCATAAAATAGGTCATATAATATAATTACAAAATAGGTTACCCTACTACCACTTCCCAATTGGTTCTTTTCTCTACCCCAACTTCTCACATCCTGATACGTATATCTCCGAAATCCATACCAATGAAACATTAGATAAAGTAAGCTTGCTCAAAGACACACTGGGATAATCTATTACTCACCCCATGCATCACATCATCCCAAAAACACAATTATATCTTCATATTGTAACATGGTAGTTTTTGGGCGCCATTGAAGCTCGAACATCATGTATTATACCTTAAGCTATCACATCCCATAAACGACGTACATATAATGAACTTTAGGATAATATATCTAGATATATTTTTTATCAAATGACTATAAGACATTAAAGTCCTCTACACACATATAGGTTGAAGGATAACCATGATTCATAGTAGCATATAATAATTCATGGAGAAGGGACTAGGTCTAGGCGGAGTAGTCATCCATCCATTCCTCACCAACCTGGATATTGGGGAAACGCCCTCCCGGAGTCTACCCATCCTTAGACACATCATCCTTAAACACATCATCCACTAACATTACATCAAACTCCCTTCTTCCACTACTAAAGACTAGGTATCAAATGTATAAAATCATCAACCATAAAAATAATTAATTAATTGTCCCTTAATTAATACTATTTTGTTTTATATTACATGATTAAAATATTAATAGTACAATTTTTATCACTCTTCGGTAATTAAAATAAGTGATAATATGTTTTTAATAAAATATATCGTCATTTCTCTCTTTCTCTAGATATCCATTTTCTTCTAAAACCATTCTATACAAAAAAAAATTATATACCATGTTTTTAAAAATTTTGAAAATTATTTATTAAAGAAAATTTTACCAATTTTTTCTTTTTTAAAAAAATGTAAAGGAATCCTCATGTCATTTACAAAACACGACATGTTTTGATTTTATCAAAAAAGTGAAATATATTATTGTTTTAACATGTATGGAATGAATGGAAATTCCATTCATCATGTCCAATAATTTTTTTTTAAATTTTTTTTAAAACTTTTGAAGGATATTTTATACAAAAATTTATTTTAAATATTATCTGCGAAATTTATGTTTTAAAAGGGTATTTTCTATTTTCAAATATTATATTCCTCAATAATGGTTTATACGATATTTTCATTTAATTTCTATTCATCAATGAAAACCCCTTTATTATAATTATGATTCATTGTGGATATATTGTATTGATACCATCCATATTATATGTATGGTTTATGATCATTTTTTATGAGGAAACTATTGATATTCACATATATTGATTCATTTTTTTGGCATTAAATTACCCTTGAAATATTCACTTCATTTTGATAATTGGATATTAAATTTACCATAAATATCCATATTTTTTATTATAAATATTTTTATTTCTCAAACTACATCTAATTTAATCAAATGGTGTTATATATTTAAAATTATTTATTTATCTGTAGAAATATTTATATTTCCATATTCTTTACTCAATAAGGATATTTGATGGTACATCATGTTGTTAATGAATTAAATTGATTATTAAATATATGAGGAACGATTTGGACTATCAATGATGGATGGGGCATGTAATTATATATACCCTCAATGAATTAGTAGTCTGATGAGGTGAATTGTTACGAAAGCATATAATTGGTTTCTACCTATATTTTTAAACCATATTTTGAATGGTCATGATGGTAGAGGTATCATGATTTCTAATATCATGATGTCCAATAATTTAGAATTTTCTTCATTTAAAATTCTATTATTATAATTATCAATCATATTTTCACAGTTATATTACCTCTAGATGAATTTTATTATTAGTGATTTATTAATGGAATGTGTTATCATTCATTTAACTTTCCATGTTGATGATTCAAAATCTTGTCATGATATTCAATTTCTTTAAATGGATTGTGTGTCAATTTTTTTACTTGTCATAATGATTACTATTTATTTATTCATGATAGATTATACTGTTCTTAAACTGTTAATGGAATTTAATCTCAAACATCTTCTATTTCCTTTCCCCAGGATTCCATGAAGTGTACTGTGATTTTTGTGTAAGGATATGCAGGAGGGAATAATGTAATTGTCAAAAAAAATGTTGTAATTTTTTATTTAAAATGTAAGTCTTGTCTTAAGAATACATCTAGTTTACCAAGACTACTAAATTATTTGGTCCTTTGGGATGTCATTCCTTATATATTATGACAATTTAATAAAGTGGACATCATCTCATATGTAATGGTTTCTTGGTCTATGTAGTTGGTATTAGTAGAATTTTAGTAGAAATTATTCGAACCAGGTTTAATAAAACAGACATTTTGTACATTAACTCGATTATAAAATTTTATGATAAATATAGAAGAACATCCTAAATTTTTTAATGTATATATTAAATGGTTTTTCCTTGAATTACTTCCCTTTGTAGATACTAAAAATGGAATTGGTTATACCAATAATGTATGTAGGGTTAATAACTCTTAAAAGAGTGCATTATACTTGACTCTATAATCACATGGTGTATGAAAATAGTTCTTACTATGCACTTAGTTTCACATTCCGGTGGGATATTCTTAAAATAATTTACATTTTCTTTATAAACTATTATTGAATATTTGAATAGATGATGAAAATGACTGAACAAGGTTAAACCTAATGAGTCTCGAATTAAAAAATGGGATTCATGAATTAAAAATCTACCAATAATTATATGGTTTTTACACTCTTATTATTGTTTCTCACACTGTACAATTTGGTTTTAGTCAATGGACGGAACCCAAATGAAACGTGTTAATACTAAACACGATGGAGAACACGGTGAATATAAAAAACCAAATGGGATTATTAGAGGAGTAATAGATAACCGGATTATTTTTAACCAATTGTCCAAAAATATTATTAAAAACTTATACCTTCTCCAACTATTTAACACAAGAAATAAGAGAATGATGGATTTTTCTAAGAGCTCGAGTGGTGTAGACCATAGGGGAAAGAAGTATATATTTTATTTAGGTAAAAATGTGGAAAGATGCATTCCCGAATGAGTTTCAATGAGATAATAATATTCTTTATGTGTAGATAAGAATTGCATAAAAGAAAAAATAATTGAGGAACAATTACGAGTACAATGAAAGTACAAAAGTTTCATCATAGGGATCTATTTATATATTTTTTCCTTAAATATGGAGAATTTGCGCATCATCCATTACAATTCTCTCTTCTGAAGGATTAACCCTAAAATAATGAAATATCCATGTTGATATAAAATTGTTTATTTATTTATTTATTATGAATAAATAATAAAAATTAAAGTATTATTTTTACCAATTTTATTTTAGTTATAATAATAATGAAACGTATTTGGATTGTGTTAAATTTTAGATGCATATGTTTCTTAATTAAATTAATTGTTTTGGATACCATCATGGGTTTATCATGTTAAGATTTATCCTAATATAAAATTATTAAAAACCCCTTTTAGGTTTTATGTTACGGGAATCTCCCCCGATTAGATATATTTTGGGAGAAATTTATGGCAATACAAACCATTGGTTTAGAATATGAATTTTTATTTAATAAAGAATGAATTTAATTCTATTTACATATTATTAAGCATAATGGTATCCTTTAAGGTTTATCTTTTCTTCAATGTTGTTGTAATCATAGTTCATCATAATTTGGGAAAATTATTGGAATTATATTATTATTGTTTTAGAAAAAGGATATATTTCATGTTGTATGACAACCGATCACATCCAAAAAGGCTGCCATACAAGATTTTATGACTCAAGGATGACAATGTTTTAATAACTACTATTAGAATATGTGATATAATTGTTAATATGTCATTTGTTAAAAGATTTAACAAATTAATACTAATGAAGAACTATTGGTGTTACTTTTGATGTTCACATATTAATTTATTACATTAGATAACTTATGCTTACTATATTGGGTTTAGAAAAAATTAACAGATAGAAAGAAATAGTTTTTACTCTTTTATGGACATTATGATACATTAAAAGTGTATTTTAGTGCTCAGGTATAAAGAATTCGTTTTTTTATTTCTCGGAGTATGTGATAAATTACAAATTGATTGAAGCACAACCAATAGATAAAATTATGATTATTAATTAGAAATGTATCAAGTAAGTATATTTTACTTATATTCATATATAGTATAATAATTCCTAAAATTTAGTAAAATAATCTTGATACAAAATTTTTATCCTATTACATTGATATCCTATGAATCTTATGGACTTTTAAATCATCAAAGATTTTTGGTTTTGAGTCCTTAACATTCCATTTTCAATTCACTTTCTTTTGATCATTGACCTCTGTCATTATCTATAATTATTGAAACAATTATTCCATGTCAAAATATTAACTTTACACCAATGTTATCTTTGTTAGAAACATATTTATGTGACATTTGTACTTTACTTTGTCTCTTATTAATTGGATGTTTTATTAAATATTTTAACATTGTGAGCTTTCATCGAAATAATTTTTAAATATTAAACCCTTGACTAACAAGATCAATTTTAACATATGAGGATGAAATTTCATAAGATGGGGGATAGTGTAGCACATTAAACTTATAAAAAAAGAACATTTTTTCAATAGTGTATGTGACACGAAAGTCTAAGATTAAATAACCCATGAAATATATTTCATTAAATTTAATATCTTTAATAGCTTATGGAACATGCAATCCCAATACTAAATGAACCATAATATAATTTACTATTATAACATAGTTGTTTAATTGGTGGTTAAGGATAGTTATTTATAAATTATTAAAATCATGGAAATCAGTTGATTTGAAATAAAATAAGATTCAATTAAAATAAAACAAATTGTTTTCTAAAGAACTATATTTTTTATAAAAGATGGTTTTGTATAACATTGCGCATATAATTTAAAATTATTTTGACCACTTTTAGAAAATTAATTTTTTAATTTTTTTTTAAAACATCATATCAATTTTATCTTATGTTTATTTTTTTATGTATTAAATTGTTTCATTTTGTCAGGATATTGAATAATACTAAATTTTAATTGAAAACCTCCTTTTCATCAAAATTATTTATAAAGTTAAATTATTTTTAAATTATTTTTAATTTAAAATTAGTTATAATATATATATTAATCCAATTTAGCTCATATGAATTATTTTCATATTTAATTTTCATATAAAACATTATAAACGTTTGAACATTGTTTCTTTGAAAACTCGCTTTCTAGTCGTGAGTGTGGGATTAATTTTTAATTAATATTTTCCACTTTTTTAAATGGAATTTCATAAAATGGATTCAATATTTGTAATTAAAATGAGTTATTTTATCTAATAATTTCTAATAAAATTTTGAAAAAAATTAAAAGTAAAATTAGTAAAAATTATTTATAATGGTTAAGGTAAAATGGGTTTACTGAGGGCTAAACAAAAAAAAGATAAAAATTACACTGGCCTACAAATTGTCTTAAATATTTTTTTGTTGAACTATTTTACCCATATCAAGTATAAAGATCTAAAATACTCTATTTTGGACCCTTTTGCAGGTAAAAATTGTGGATACACTTTTTCCATTTCAAAAATTACAAGTGGGCCACTTGACTCAATTATAAAAGGCCACCCATCTCTTCTCCTCTTCACACCTTGAAACCCATTTGGTTTGGAAAATTCCTTCCTGAGTAAATTTTAAAATTTCCTCATCTCATCCAATAATCTTTAGTTTGTTCATAAACCCAACCTTGGAATTCTTTTTGTGAAATCTTAATGAGGTTACTCGGGGAAGAGATAACATACTTCATCCAGCATTTTTTTTCTTCTCCCACCTCCTCCAATTATTATTAAATAATAATTATATAACAACCTTGGTATCTTAAATATAATGATATTTTTCATGTTATTTTCATGATGTACAACCATCCCAAATTCCATAAATTGTGTTATGATATCGGTATTCATGTGTACGACGGACTACCATCTCGTGAACCGATGTCATTCATTTTTCAATTACCACCTATCACAATTGAGAAGGATGATGAATTTAAATGATATAAAAAATATTTATACCTCTATATTGATTATATAATATATACCACAATACATTCCATTTCATATGGGATACGATAACGTCGCTCTTGTGTTTGATGGACTACCACATCACGAAGCGATAAGATTATTTTTTCACTAATACTTGACATGGAATGTAATAAGGATATAGTTAATGAATATATGTGAAATAAATTATATAATTATGATATTAATTATTGTAAAAATTTAATATATCATTTTTCTCATCAAAATTTCACTCACTTAAAGATGATAACATCATTCATGCATGTGTGGACTACCGCCTTCATGAAGTGATGTGACTATATTTTGACCCATACACTAAGTAGCAGATATATATAATTATATTAAAATAAATAATATAAAATTATTATCATTATTTAAATAAAAAATATTAATTAACTCTTTTATATTATGATAGTCGAAAAATGGAAACAATACCCATTTGTGTGTATGACCTACCCTCTTCATGATTGTAATGTATTTAATTTCTCAAAAACTTGTTCCTTGATTGATATTAAAAGTATTATTGATGTATTAATATAATAATTATACAATGATAATTATTCTTGTGATGATTGAACTATAAATTTTTTCATGAACTAGATCTTTGTAGACAAATCATGCAAGAAAAAACAATATAAATAACACCCAAAACAATGAAAATAATGAATGATTATTAATGAATTGCATATTAGATTTTATACAAGTGTAATATATAATATTATAAATATTAATATGGTTATATTATATGTTTATAACGTGTTTAGAACCAAAATAATGTCGGTTAAATAATTTTTAAAAAAAAGGTTAGCTTAAGGTAAGGGATTTCATAAACTAATTAAATTTTATTCATTGGATTAAACTTCCACTTCATTGTTTATGTCATGATAAGATTATGTTTTTAATGACCATTTATTATTTAATTTTCTATTTCCACTTGCTTTATGTGGGTTTAAATTTTATAATCTTAACAAACTCATTGATTAATCCCAACTTTAGTGAAATGGTCTTTGTAATGGACTTCATATCAATTTCCATTCATTTAGGCATATTATAATTTCATGAACCAAATTTATTTTATATGGTGTATATATTTACACATTGAAATATAATATCATGATTAATTAATAATTCATGGAATATTTAGGATTCAATTTTAATTATTTCATCCATGGGGATTTTACTTTATAGTTACCAAGTGGTAATGAATTTCATAACTCAATTTCTTTAATTAGGTTCTATTAATTTTTTTTATATTTGTTATTATTCGATTATGTGGGTAATTTATTTTGATTATATTATATATTTTTTCCACTTGTTTTATTTGGGTCTATATTTGATACACATAATCTGTTCAGTGATAAATCCAAAAATAAATGTTATGAGCATCGTAAGGGTTTATTTCACAATATCATTTTAATCTAGATTATTTATACTTAAATCTAAATTTAATGGAAATTATTTGATCATTGTAAAATAAATCCCATTTAATTTTTTTCTCCTTTTGTTATGAATTAACTTTTCAATTAATAATACAAATTTTTCACTCTTTGATACTTAAAATAATTGAGAAAAGTATCTTAATAAAATCCGAATTTATTTCTCACTTCAGTGAGAAATTCATTTCCTTCTAAAACCATGTTTCTAAAAACAATCTCCTCTTCCAAATGATTTATTAAATAAATTAGTTTCCCTTATATTTTATAGAAGTATTTTTAAAATTAATATTAATTTCATTTTCAAAACATGGCTCGTTTGAATTTTACCAAAAAAATCAAAGGATTCTTCATTTTAATCTGTATGGAATTAATGTAATTTACAGCCATCATGATAAATAAATTTTTTAAAAGAATATTTTAAAATATTGAATGGTTATTTTCAAAAAATGTATTGTTAAAACATTTTGGGAAATTTTAATTATAAAATGTGATTTTATAAGTGAAAAACTTATGTTCCTTTAGAATTTTTTAAATGATATTATCACGGAATTTATAATCATCAATGATAATAACCATTATTAAAATTATAATCCATTAGAGATATATTTTATTAACATCATAATTATTCATTAACTGTTTGGTTTATGATCATTACAACCCAGATAAGTTGTTACATTCTCTTTTATGACTCATTTTTTTAGTCATTGACATTCCCTTGAATTATTCACTACCCTATGATTGTTGGAAATTTAATTTCCCTCTAAATATCCATATTAATTATCATATATTTATTTATTTCTTAAAACCATATTTAAATTTTATATATGGTGTTCTAAATTTAAGGTTAATTGTTTATATTGGGAAATATTGGTGAATATTTATTCTTTTGTCAATATATATATTTGTTGATAAGGTATATATATTTTTGAATTAATTCTATTATTTGATATATGAGGATAGATTTGGACTTACAGTGATGGGTGGGGCCTAGAATTATATTTCCCCTCAACACATCAATATTCTGATAATGTGAATCAAAAAATAATGAATTGAATAGTTTTCATCCAATATTTTTAAACCATCTTGTGAAATCTCATGACGGTAAAGGTATCATAATGCATGAGATCATGATTTCCAATAATTAAAAATTTTCATCATTGAGAATTCAATTTCTTTTTATTATCCATGATATTTTCATTATGATATTATCTTTTTATGCCTTTAATCTTAACTTATTGATTAAATGTAATTTTTTCTTAGTCATTAACCTTACCATATTGATTATGCCTTAAATTTTCATCATAGTTAAATTATTTAATTAAATTTTGTGTTCAGTTATTTATTATTCCATTTTTATTTTTATTTATTGATTCATGATCAATCTTGGTGTACTTAACCCTTAGGTAGAATTTGTGATCACCATTATTTTGTTTCCTTTCACCATGATTCCAGAAAGTGTACTATGATTTTTTTTCAAAGACATGATAAAGGTAATGATGTTATTCTCAAAAACAATTATGTTGTAATATTTTATTCTAATGTAATTAAAGACTAAAGTATGAATCTAGATTAACAATACTAATAAACTATTCATTCATTCGGGGTGTGATACCTTGTATCTTATTCAAATTTAATAAAGAAGACACCAGCACTAGGATACTATGGTATGGGTCATATAAAGGAAACTTGGTTATACCCATATGAAAATCTACACTCATATTAATACTCTAATATAAACTTAAGGATTTTAGTGCTACTATTATTAAACTAGGGGTAAATTTAAATAGTAATGATGGATCTTGGATACCATTAGGTAATCGTCTAAAAATATCACTCCTGTAAAAATCATTTAGAAAAAATCCTTTACATTATACAACACATAAAAATCACCACATACCCTTACGTAGCTTCTTTAATACTCAAAATTTCTTTACAAGTCTCCAAAATCAAGCATCTGTGTAAGAATTTTCATAATAATATTAGATTTTAATCAAAAAACATATAGAAATAAAGTAAAATTTTTATCATCACTTCTATAATCCTAAAAACACTTCTAAGATATTATAATAAATTTCAAAAAAGACAAATTAATTTCACAAATAAACATTAATAACATGAAATTACTTCCAAGATTTGTAAAACCATTTTAAACCCAATTATTAATAAAAAATAATTCTATAACAACTTACTAAATTTATAAAACCACTCTGAAACCACTGAACTCCCCAAAATGGAAGAGTATGTCTGAAGACTATTCCAGACCATTATATTAGATAGCTCTCAATTAAATCTCATCACTAAGAACCAAAAACCAAGAAGGATATGGAAAGGGATGGGGATAAATTTAACTACTTTGGGAGATGATTCTCAAGAAAATCAATATTTTTGATTCAAAAATCAACTTAGAAGAATAGATTTTATAGCTATTGGGAACTTTAAAACTATATATTGGGGGAGATACCTCTAAAATATGGGCACGGTCATTAATTAAACATTGTATTAAGGAGTAAAATAAATCTAAAATAACATCAAGATATTATAAAATTCATCTAAAAAATAAATATTAGAAAACATTGAAAATTTGAGAACACATATGTGGTTATTTTAACCATGTAAGATTATGTAACCACATCAATGGACATACATATAACCAAAACAAACATAGTAAGAAATTAATTTCTATCAAACAAAATTATAAATGGAAATACCTTTTGGAAAATAACTTCACATTGCATTATGTTGAAATGATATAAATTTAATAATTTTACATATTCATGTTAACAAATCAAAAAGTATACATTATTTATTATAATTAATTCATGTTGGTTTAGGTGTTCAAAACAAATACATGTTCTCTAAAATATTCATTTATTCCTAGACATGTAACCAAACATTTCACTATAAACCCCATCAAATTTGAAAACATTATGTTAAAAACATTCATCCATGTCTCTTTTGTTTATTATACAATAGGTTAGGAAATATTAAAGGTAAAACCCTTTTGGATACTTCTTCATAAAAAGTTATTTATAAAAATCATCCATGAGAAAACACTTTCAATACATTTGGAAAACTACTTTTAATATAAATAAAATTTTCATGGACAAATTACATTTGTTTTATTTAGAAAGATTATTATCATAAAAAATCAATATTACCTATTGGGTCCTACTAAATATTATTATACTAAAATAATAAATAACCAAAGGATGTTATAATAAATTAATGTTTTCTTTTTCAAAATAATTCATATTTAACTTGAGTTATGTGATAACTCATGAACATAGGATAATTATATTATTTCATCATATAATTTTTATTTCACTGAAACAAATATTACATGCTCTTTAAAAAATTAATATTAATACAAATATCTTTTCAAATTGGAGAACTATAATTTGACACATGACATGTGTTATAAAAACCATGAATTAGTAAGCTGATTACTTTATCTATATTAAAAAAATAAAGTTCTTTAGAAAAAGGTTATTCCCCAGGGGAACACTCATGCAAAAAAACAATAAAGGATATAATGTCTAATTTCCATTTACCAAAGATACACAACATTACCTTTAAGAGTAATATATAAAATTCACAAAAAATTTCCTAGTCATCACAAGCACTGAGATAAGTAGATCTTCAACAAGAGTTAAAATCAATGGAACTAATCCACCATACTATGATATTATCCACTCTGGGTGGAACTGACTCACCTGCATAGCATTAAAATTCATTGTAATATAAAACATCATGATATGTGAATTTACACTCAATTCATGTTCTCATAAATATAACATATATAAATAGTATGATTGAAATCCTTTTTTGGGGATATAAGAACACTATACCATAGTCACATCATAAGAAAATCCACACACACTACCCAAATCATAAAAAAATTATATTCAAAATAGAGAGTAATTAATCCAATAATTGGAAAAACATATTAAATATAAATTATAATAATCCCATTTACCAAAACATATATTATATAGCATAAAATTATTGACGATTATATTGATTAAAATAAAGTAATATAAATAAAACACTTCCCCATGACAAAATCTCTACCACACTGGGAACGACAGAAAAATATTGGATGCAAATGGTGAAAATAACATCTCTCCCCAGACCATAAAAGGGCTCTATAAGAGATAAGTACAATGATATGAACAAATTTTTGGAAACAAATTTCTCCAAAAGTCATCTCTACAACAACCTAGGCCCCATGAATAAGTTATGCTTGATTTCTTTATGGGATGATATGTTTGGTTGGAAAGCTAAATGTTAAAGTGAAACAAATGATAATGGATCAAGGATTTAGTAGGTCGGTTTTATTTAAATGAATGAGGGGATTACCATACACTCATTTTAATGTTATATAAATTTAAAAATGGTGATAATCATGGTCAATAACTGTTTTGGGAAAACAATTGAAGGGTTCAGGATCAATAAGGAAATTCAAAATGCCTTACAATCCATAATGAGTTGAGCTCAAAAATACCATATTAAAGGGAGAAATATCCAACTGAAAATCCACTCCAACGAGGTTAATGGAAAAACACCCACCTGAAATAGATCTTAGAAAATCCCTTACAAAACAACCAACTCTTCATAAACATTGAGTAACAAGAACAACTATTTTCAATCTGAACCATGCAGCATCCACACATCTAGAAAAGATCAATTCTATTTCGGATAATGATTCAAAATGAATGTTATCACCACATCCTATAATTAAAACACAGTCTTATTTTCCAAAAATTATCCCTCATACTACTGAAAACTCTATTACAAAAATACTATATCTGTCCTCTTATGAGAATGTTTCATCTCCCGCTCTATGAAAAATTTCTAAAACAACTAGTTGAATGTCTTCAATAATATATTAATTGGGGAGCCTACTAGATGTCCCACCTGTATAGTAATAAATATTTTGAAATCCTTATATGGGATAAAAATTATCTAAGGATAGTTATTTTACTCATTTTTAATGGTTTCCCGAGGTCTACCCAACTCAAAAAACGGTTAAATAAAAGCATGATGCATGATTCATTCCTAGTTTGCTACTCTGCAAGAAGTATCACATCACTTAATATATCTTGTAAAATTGATGGTCCTTTAATCAAATCACAGGGGATCATAAAATCTCATGTCCTAGCTAGACTACATTATATACAATATGTATTAATACTATTTCGAAAATTTTCCCTACAAACCAGGCATCATCATTAGTTCCTAACTCCAAACTCAATCATATCTCTCATTTATCACCTCTAATACCGCTCTTTCAAAAGCTCATACACACAAATTAACACCTTCTAGGATGTTATTGAGAGATGATAGATAATGAAACTCTAATAATACCTCTAATTCGGCATGGTTTGGTCACTTCCATTGAGTGTATAAAATATAAAGAAGTAGTGTGTATTTCCCTATATGATTTGAAATGTAAATGAAAATATGAAAAAATAACCAGAAACACTTTATCATAAAATAAGATAAAAATAAATCCCTATATATGATATTAATGTAATTAAATATAATTGAAACAACTAAAAAATAGAAAAATTGATCCTCAATGGCGACCATGAATATCCAATAACTCTGAGAATGAGAAAATTATAGCTTAGTTGTCAACTAGATTTTACTGACTTGAAAAATAGTTTATATATACATCGTGTGACTATATCAGGTATACATAGTAGGATCCTCCACAGAACCACCCATGGAAAATGGGGAAGAATCATACTAAATCCCATTGAGTAAAAAAATGAAACAAGCTTGTCACATGAATAGTTTTACTATTTTTTCACATCCACTCCAGGTATTTCTCTCACCAAGTATAACATACAAGAGTATTATAATTTAATAATAGAATTTTGTACCCTACTTCCAATTACCTATTAGTTGTTCACTCTTTCCCAATATCAAATGTTTGTATATTTCTTTCTCCAAAAGCTAGCCCAAAAACACATGCTCTATAGTAAGCCAACCTAATGAAACCAAGACAAATATATCATGCACCACATGAATTTCTCAACCCCTTCATCCCAAACACATATCCATTTAGTAACTATGTAGTTTTTAGGAGCCATAAAATACCATATTCATTATATTATACCTCAATACATCACTTCCTATACCCAATATACATCTCATAACTAGTACAATACTATATCCATATATATATGAGTGTATGAAGTAAAAAAAATCCATTGCATCCCTCTACACACATATATGGGGAAAGATAACCATTCTTCATACTATAAAATAATACTACCAAGATAAGGGAGTGGGGGAATAGGGGTTAGTTATCCATCCATTCCTTTCTAATGTATATTTTGGGGAAAATACCATCCTAGATTTAATTTGGTGTAAGTCACCTAACCGACATGGGTGGGGTAGTGTAGGATATCACAAACTACTCATGATATTTTTAAATATCACTTCCACACTATGGAAAAATACATATCCTAGGACTCATCCACTGATAACTTCATATGGGACTCCCAAAAGCTAGTGATAATTCCTATGTATCAAAATCATGTAGGAATCGAGCTCAACATTAATTAATAAATTATCAATTAAATAATATTATTTAATTTCTTTTCCAATGTTAACATTTTAATCATAATATCTAAGTGATGATGGAATAGTTAATTCATTTTTTATCAATTATGTCATTATAATAAATTAAGCATAAAGGATATACCCCTTTATTTAATTAATTCATTGATCATTCCATAAATTTCTAGACACACTAAGTTTCGATGAAAGATACTATATAAAAGATACACTCACAATTCAGGGTATCGAACTGGTTTGTGCTATTATAAATTTATTATATAAATACATCTAAACATCAATCCAATAACCAATAAAATTTATTATAAATAGTGCATCCTGATATTTAGTACAACAACAACAGTAAATCCCATCTTGAAACCATTATATCAGTCTTTGTGTCATCCCTAACTCCACTTCACATAATTACATATCTTACATACCATTCCAATAAAATCATTATCAAAATTGGCACATCATGCCAAAATAATCATCATCAATAACACCCTAAACCACCACCATAGCCTTCAGTATCCCATCCCATATCATAAACATAATTGGAACCCTATTCCATTATCACATCCTCATTAACCCCTACCCATTTTCCAACCAAAAAAAATTATTATTCAATCTCATCAAGGTACTAAATCCATAAATCATAAATAGATATTAAATTTATTATTCCAAATATAATTCCATGTAAACTATGGATAAATCAAAAAAGGTATTCCATTATTAGTCAAACGTCATTGGGCTCACTCAACCCTAGAGAAATTAATTATGCAATTATTAGATTCTCATTACTATTTTTAATTATCTAATTAATTTAAAAATTAATCTTAACAGTTTTACCCTTATAAATATTCAAGACATGATATTATTTATTTAATATGTATTTCCACCATTAGATGGTTTTTTATTTATTAAAAATTATTAACATTCTTATACCAGCATGTCTTTTTTAATAATAAAGATCTATCAGAAACAATTTTTTATTTACATTCCATGAAAATAAATTATGCTTAACTACCATAATAATAGATTGTAAACTATCTAGTAAAATATTATAAGATATATATATATATGTAACAATGTGATCACACATCACAAATATTTCAAGCATTAATATTAATATTCTTTTGTGTGATAGTTGTTCTATTTCAAAAGTTCATTAAAATATGTGATAATCATTTCAAAGCATGACTAAAGATATAAAAATGAAAAAATATTCTTTATAAAAATAATAAAATTAAAAAAACATGTCATAATATATAATTCAAATTCATATATTCAAAATTATAGAATAATTCTAATCAATATAATTTAATCATTTAAAAATTTACATTATGTTATAATTTTTATTTCATCAACTATTAATCAGATAAGGACATGAAATTATAATTTACCTATCTTTAGTAATCTCTAGAATAAATATCTTTATTCAAAAATATGTAATTTTTTCTTTCCATTTTTATTAAAAATCTTACATATTAGTCAACAAAATTATCTATAACATGTAATTATTCATTATTTAATTCGAAACATAATCAAATTTTCTTTCCTAAATAAGAACTCGATTATAAAAAAATATCAAAACATGTAATATTACTTTTAGATCAAGAAACAATATCCTTTATGATATGTGATGATAATTTTTTAATATATTATGATGCTCTCAAAAAAATTGATAATATTCGCAAAAGAAATATTTATCTATAACATGAAATATGAATTACACTCACTTGAATATTTCCAGATAATTTTAGAAAGAGATAATTCTCAATTTTAATAAAAATTATATTATAATCCATTGTCAAAATTTTACTTCATTTATTTCTTCTTAATATTTTAATAATTTAGAATATCATAAAAACATTTCATCGTACAATTATTTTACAGATTATTATCTAGTTAAGGTTAATAATAACCATTTTAACAAAAAATCAAAACCATGTTAATTACACACTTTCACAATATATAAAAATAAATAGAATTTTCAAATCCCCCATATTATATTTATTTTCTCATGTAAATCAATATACCTAAATGGAATGAGGAGATATATATGGTAAACCCTTCATCTTGGAAACAAAGACTTATTGCATGTAGAAAAAGCCCAGATTTACTACAGATGGCTCGAAAGACTCTAGAGTAGGAATTAAGATCACACATACTCAAGATAAATAAGAAATATTTAAAATGAGAGTATTAAATTTATTTTAAAATTCATAAATAACCCTCCTTGGAATCTCTCTAAATTTCAATAAACGATTCATCTATATAATCCAAATTTAAGGAAAGTGAAAGATCACATTGAAAAATAAAAACTAAGACAAACCCACTAATTTTCAATTTACATCAATAAATTTATATGAAATCATGTTATTGATGGTTCTAGGAATAAAATGGGGTTTTATGATTTTTTTTCTAACCCTATATAGGATTCATGTGCCGAGTAAGGATAAAATAGGTTTACACTTATATGCATATTTACCCTTATTTTTGGAGATGAAATTTTATAGGACCCTTATATAGGCTATTGAATCTCATGGTTACCCATGCGTGAGATTCATATTACCTTTACACGGACATTAGAACTCACAAGCAACCCTTATGAAAGTATTTAAAACACCAAGCTTTCCTTATGTGAGTTCGATATAACCATTACACGCTATATAGAATAACAAGTTTAACCTTATGAAAGGTGAATAATACACATACATGAGTAGAAAAAACCATGGCATTCATATTACACTTACATGGGTATTAGAAATGTCATATTACACTTACAGGGGGTGACTCTTATCCTAACATGATCCAATACCTTTACGAGAGTTGAGGAAACTCGTTTTTACCCTTATACAACTCTACCTTTTTGAAAATTCCCTTATGCAGCCTTAAGTATTTTAGTTCTAGCATTACACGGCTAGGGATTATATTTTCATAGTGTATTGGAAATCCATGCTATGCTTACAAAACATATAAAAACTAGTTTACCTTTATGTATCCTTTAGAAAACATCCCTTACCATTACACAACACATATAAATCACCACTTACCCTTACAAAACATATAGAAAAATCTACTTACCTTTAAAAATACCTAAAAACATGCATAAAATTAATCCTTTTCTTGAAATATAAAATTTCAAATAAAAATACATATAAAAATAAAGCAAAGGATTTATTATCACTTCCAAAATTCTAAAAACAATTTTATAATATTAGAATAACTTTCAAAAGAACATAAATAATTTTATAAAAAAACTTAAAAATATTTAAATTTCTTCCATAATTTGTAAAAACCATTATAAAAAAACTTAATAAATTGGATAATCGTTATAAAATAACTTACAAAATTTTATAAACCACTCACAAACCACCATAAACCCTATAATGAAAAAGAAAATCTCAGGAATATTTTGGACCATTATAAAGGGAGTTTATTTTAAGTTATTTAAAATTATATATTTTAAATCTTATGATGATAAATCGTGTTCATTATGTTCTAAGAAAAGTAATGTACATCATCCTAAAACACATTCAAAGTATCATGAAAAGAACATAGATCCTAAGGATTGATTGAAAAAACATGTAATAGAAAAATTTCAGAAGAAAATTTTGGAAATCTTGTCATGACCCCCTCCCCACAAAGTGTACCCCTCCTGGGATGAAAATGTGATAAGGGAGATAATGACCTCTGAGTCCCGCCATCAGTAGGCCTTAGGATGACGACTAGCACCGAGAGTATATTAAACACACAAAGGGGAGGCATTACCCTCTAAGATAACTCATGCAGAAGAGAGAGATAAGATAGACACCAACCAGCTCCAATTCAAATAGAAATAGAAAATAAATCCCAAGTAAACATATGTAATTTCCAAAAAATATACTACAACTAAAAGGGGAAAACATCAAGTACCCAAAAGAAATTATAAACAGCAGTGACAATGAAGCCCGAACAGCTCCTGCAACCCCAAGCTAGTACAAACAAGTTGGATATAAAAATTACTCCAAGTGACCTGAAAAATTAGTTTATATAGACATAGGGTTAGTATAACAGTATACCTAGTAGGATCCTCCCCAAAACCTCTCGTGAAAAAGTAAAGAAAGCTTGCTAAAGCATAGAGAACAACAAGTAAAACTAACTTGTCACCTAAAAAGTTATACTATGTTCCCAGCCTCACCATGTATCTCTCACCATGTAACACATACAAGAATATATATTATAATAAAGAATATCAAGGGTGCATGGATACTACTTCCCCACTGGTTTGCTGCTTTTCCCAAACGTCGCACGTCCTAAGAATCTCTCTCTAAAATGGCTTGCCCGCAGACACCTGGGCGATGCAACAAAACATGCACCTCGTGAAAAAAAACACCATGTCCACGTAAGAAAAGTATCCATGTTGTTTATGGGAGCCACCACATCTAGCATAATGTGTATCATACGTCGAGTATTATACCTCAAGCCATTACAACCGATACATTGAGTAAGGATCCTCAAGCCATAAAACTTATACAGGTTATACTGATAGTATTCTATAGGAAACTATATCTATAATATGTGTGTGTGAATAATTACAAGCCATTACAACCCTCTACACACATATATGGGAGAAAAATAACTGTTGTGCCTACCCACAAAAGTATTCACCAAGAGAAGAGATCGGGGCCAAAGGGGGTAGTTAGTCATCCACCCTCCCACTAGAATTGTTTGGGAAAACACCCCCCAGGGCTTAGAATCCTTAGGGTGTCATTTTACCATGCTGACAGGGTGGAGTAGCATATATAAACACAAAAAGTACAAAATATATTTTAGCTCACAACCATACTATGGGCATAACCTAGTTATAGACTCAACTATAGCTAACGCCTCACAGACTACTGGCTACCACTTCTAAGACTATGTATCATATCTACACACAACTATTTAAAGAGACTTATTACATTACTTTATTTCCTTTTTATCAGTTTCACTTTATGTTAATTAATTATTATATATTAATTAACCATTATAAATTTCCACAGTATATTTCATTAACATCACAGCCAAAGTCCATTGTTCCTTCAAATTACAACCTCAACATTGTGCCCTAGAAAGCTCCAACCCCATGTGTTAACATCATGTATTCAATTATTTACTTAAATCATTACCTTACCATATTCCCTGGAATTCTTGAAAATAATTCAAAACTACTAATCACAAGGGGGCTTAACACAGTGAGTAGATAAACTACTCATCATGTCTTTGCAACATATAATAAGAGCATAGACCCGTCTCCCATTGAGAATATAAACACAGAAAGCATGTGGCATACCCCGCACATATTCGCCCCTTTCAGAAGATAGGTAAGAGAGACATGTTTCCTCGAGCAGTGGGGAATGTAAAGTAGATAAAAAACCCATAAGAATCAATAATAATCCAAATATTTACATCCAACTCATTTAATCATCCTTGTTGTCCTCCACAATACCCATATGCATAAAATGATGTATCTTGCCACTCTAGGCATCAACTACTACCAGAACCAGTAGGCCTCCCTACCCCCACATATCACAATAGCCATCCGGGCTCACATCATAACACAAGCAACAAGAAAACCACCATCATATCAATTGGTCCCTTTTCCATTAAACATGCAAGAGGGTAACTAAGAACCCTACAAGGAATTATATTTTGTCAAACAGCTAGTTCATTAATCCATCTTGGATTAACCGATTTATATTTCGTTGGTTTCAAATTCAGGAAACCTAACCAGTAAGATATCAAAAAAAATTAAACATTACTACATCACCAATTTGGTTAACTTCAAATTATAACAACAACTATCAGATTCATTCATATGTCACTTTATCTTTAGCTAAAAAAGGGTCAATTAATTCCGATTTTAAATTCTTTACCAATTCCCATCAAGAACGAAAAGATAAACAAAGAAAGAATGGATATCACACTATCTAGAAAAGTAAGAGACAATAACATTTGATCGATATCAATTTATTTATCTAGTTCAAATATTTATTATGTCAATTCCATTGTGATATAATGGGATAAAACATGATAACTATATAGTTTCACATAAAAGAAAAGAGAAGCAACAAATACCCTACCTCAAATGATTCATGACATTCTTTATACAAGAATATGCCACACAACAGGTTACAATCTCCTCCCCCGGTGTAAACTTTATCGACCCGAGGATGCAGAGACACCCCCACACCAGTCAACACCCAAGAAGTGCCCATTAGAAACATGGATATAGCATTACATAAATGGTTGAGGGGAAACAAAAGGAGATGAACCCAAAAGAATGACCATAGAACAAACCTTATATCGGCGATCGATTAATACTACTTGGTTTCACCAAAAACATAGGGGAACCAATCCAAGGAGGAAAATTTGATTGCACAACTCCTAAAGGATGGAATGAAATGTTCAAGCATCTCACACTCGAGAACAAGAAGGAAGAACTAAAGAGTAAGATATATCGTCCCTTTAGAAGATTTAATGGAGTAGTGGTTTAAGATACGCTGGATTTTCCATAAAAAGCAGATTGCATTAAACCACATGGTTTACCATGTAAAAGAATCTCAAGCCATAAGGAAATTAATATAGAAGTTATGGCCTTGGAATCATCCTTATAGACCTTAGAATGAGGATTTAAATACATTTTATGTCAAATGAAATGTTAAAGGGGTGAAACTGTAGGAAGATGGAAACACTGTTCATTAACATGAAATTTGGAAAAGGAAATAGATGTTGCAGTTGGAACATAACTATTCTGGAAAAACTATACACGAACTCAATATTTGTAAAAGGAAAGAGGTCATCATTGTAACCTCACCATTCTGGAAACATTGTTCCTGAACTAAAAATTTGGCAAAGGAAAGAGGTCGTTGTTGAAACATCTCCATTTTGGAAACACTGTTCATGAACTCAAAATTTGGCAACGAAAAGAGGTCATTTTTGGAACCTCACAGTTGAAATATTCAAATAAGGATATCGATGACCCAGTTCACATAAGGTTAACATCACACTGTTCACCTAAGGTTACCAATGACATTGTTCACTTAAGGCCACCGTTGCACTGTTTACATAAGGTTACCGATGCACTATTCACCTAAGGCTACGGATGCGCTGTTTACCTAAGGCTACCGATGACACTGTTCACCTAAGGCTACAGATGCACTATTCACATAAGGATGTCGATGAACTATTCACCTAAGGCTATCGATGACACTGTTCACCTAAGGCTACTGATGACACTATTCACCTAAGGCTACCAATGACACTATTCACCTAAGGCTATTGATGCACTGTTAACAGAACTGAAAATTTGGAAATGTGTTGGGAATAAGGCACCTTGACCTCCTGGAACACCTCAGACACCTGATTTTCGCAAAGGAATGAACTAGAGAGGTTCGAGCCATTATAACAGATACCTCTCAAAACATTCTCATCCTCGAGAATTCAAACCCAACCTAAAAGGGAACTGAAAAGAAGTCTTAACAACCACCCATCAAGAAACCTCTCAAAATAGTACAAGAAACAAGAAGCAACCAAATAAATCCATCTCATAAACACGAAAGGTCTAAATCCACAAAGGAGAAATCATTACATGATAAGTGTTAAACATCAAAAAACTCTGGGTACTAAGCACGTATCTATGACTCATGTTCCAAGGTACTCTCCTCCATGCCACTCCGTCGCCACAAGACACGAACCAAGGGGATAGAACGCCCATGCAACACCTTCTCTTTGTGGTCATGGATCTACATAGGTCTCTCCTCAAAGGACACATCATCATCAACATCAATCTCTCCCAAATCAATGATGTAAGATTCATCATGAAGATAACGATGGAGCTGTGATATATGAAAAACATTGTGTATCCAGCACATCCGTGGGGGAAGTGATACTCGATACGCCACGACTCCAACACGATCTAACACCTTGAAAGGACTAAAAAACTGGGAAGAAAGCTTACTCCCACAACCAAACCTTCTTTTCCCATGACGGGGATTCACCTTCAGAAACACGTGATCCCCAACATCAAACTCTATGTGTCTCTTCCTTTGATTGTAATATGATTTATGATGATCATGCACTGCCTTCATCCTCTCATGAATCACCTACACCATCTCTGTTGTATTTTGCACTAGTTCTGGTTTGAGAATTGCTGACTCTCCAGCCCTAGTCCAGCACAATAGAGAACGGAAAGGCTGGCCATACAAGGCTTCAAATGGCGCCATACTAATGGTGGAGTGAAAGCTATTGTTGGAAGAGAACTCCACCAAGGGTAAGTTACACATCCATGAACCTCCAAAATCTTGGACACAAAATTGTAACATGTCTTCAAGAGTTTGGATCATCTGCTCTGTCTAACCATCCGTCTGAGGATGAAAACTAGTGCTAAGTCATTGTTGAGAACCAATAGCATGTTGGAGACCTCTCCACACCCTAGAGATAAAACGAGGATCTCAATAAAAAATGATCGTCTTTGGGACTCTATGAAGTATCACCACCTCCTCCAAATACTTCCTCGACAAAACTTACAATGAGCTCAACTCAATGATCACTAAGAAGTGAGCCAATTTTGTTAGATGATCCACTACCACCAAAATAGCTTCATGTCCTCCCAGAGCTTGAGGTAATCCTGCAACAGAATCCATTGATATGTCCTCCCACTTCCACTGAGGAACATCTAATGGTAGTAGAAGACCACCAGGAACACGGTATTTGGTCTTCACCTTCTGGCAAAAAAAACATCGAGACACAAAATTTGCAACTGCGCGCTTTAGCCCATTCCATAAAAACTTACTCCCCAAGGCTTAGAACATCTTTGTGATTCCACGATGCACTGCTAATGGTGAAATATAGAACTCTCTATGAACCATATTGTGCATATACAAAGAAACAAAAATCCTTCCATGATACAACACTCGGTGTAGTTCAACCTCAATCCAACCATTAGGGGCCTCACTACAAACAACTCAGTCTCTCCAGAAATCCACCTTAAGATCTTCCAAATGGGACTCTTCCACCAGCTACACCAATGATGACTACAACATCATCTAAAAAATACAACCTCTACCCCCAACTTCTCCTATGTCAAGATGTAATGCCGACAATTCTTCTTTTACTCTCCCGGAGTAACTAGTTTCATGCAGTACATCACTACACATCTTCTAACTCAACTCATCAGCTATAAGATTCCCCTTTACAGGTGTATATGATATTTCGAAGTCATGTTCCTGTACGAACTCCATCAACCGATGATTTCATACGTTCAAGTCATGCTGGGAGAAAACATACCTCAGGCTCTTATGATTGGTGAAAACCACAAAGTGCTCACCAATGAGGTAATGTCCCCAAAACATCAGAGAAAAAACCATGGCTACCAACTCAAGATCATGGGTGGAATAGTTACATTAATGGGGATGTAACTACCAAGAACCATATAAAAAAACTGATCATTGCTACATCAGAACACAGCCTAAACCCAGATATGAAGCATCGTAGAAAACATCAAACTGAACTCCATCAACTGGAAGACAATTAAATAGAGCACTTACTAACTTCACCTTTAGATACTCAAAAGTTGTCTGACACTAATCATTCCATATGAATTCCTGATCCTTCATGGTCAATGTTGTATGACGAGTCGCAACTTGAGAGATATCAGCTACGAACCACCTGTAATAGCATGCAAGACCATGTAAACTTTGCACCTCTAACACTGTCTTAGGGGCCTCCCAAGACACAACTGCTTCTATCTACAATGGATCCAAAACTAATCCCTACTGGGACTCAACATGACCCAAGAAAAGGACATATGAAGCCCAAAAATCACACTTCAACAACTTCTCAAATAGCTGATGTTGACGAAGAACTCCCAAAATGACGTGTAGATACTCTGCATGATCCTCCTCAGATGTGGAGTACACAAGCATTTGATCGATTAAAACCACCAATAACATGTCCAAGAACTCATGGAACATAGCATTCATCAATCCCATGAACAGAACAAGAGAATTTTTTATTTGAAACGACATTACAATGAAATCATAATGCACATGATGACAACGGAAATTAGTCTTCAGGATTTCCTCATCCTTCACACACATCTTATGATATCATGACCGCAAGACGATCTTTGAGAATCAACTTGCACCAGTCAATTGATAGAATAAATCATCGATCCATGGATAAGGATAGTGATTCTTCACTGTCACTTTGTTTAAGCAGTAATAATGGACACACAACCGCAATCCTCTGCCATCCTTCTTCATGAACTAAACTAGTGCACCCCACGGTGACACACTCAGTCAAACAAAACCACACTGTAACAGACCATCAAGCTATATACGTATCTATCGTAACTCAGAAGGGCCCATCCTATAAGGATACATAGATATATGAGATGCTCCTGGTTGTAGCTCGTTCTTAAACTCGATCTCTCATCATGGGGATAAGGCTATAACCTATTCTGGAAGGACATCAGGGTACTCATCTACGACCCTGGGAAACGCCAGCTACTGAACCTTGGAAGAACTCATCATTAGCTCAGACATCATGGATGATAAGGACGGAACATGCCTCTGACCCATCTAAGGATCTCGCTCGCCAATGAACACCACTGGCTCTCTATCCGCATCGACGAACACAACCAGCCTCCTGAAGCAATCCATGATCTCTTGCACCAAATACAACCAATCCATGCCAATAATGACATCATATGTTTGTATTCATAAACATAGGAAATATCCCCAAGAGCAGTGTTTCCCCAACACCGGATCATTGTCTCTACATACTTCAATCAAGTCATCTCGGCCCCCAAATGGCATAGTCAACGCCAAGGGAACTGGAAGCCTCTCTACCTCAAGTCCCAAAGAATGGAAAATAGTAGGCGATATGAAAGAGAATATCGCTCTTGAATCAAACAAAGAATACACCAATGTAGAAAACATGAAAAGGGTACCTCAGAAGATGTCTGGCTCTCCTGGAGCTGGCAATGCTAATGCATGAAGCTGACCATGAACTCCTCCATGGCCTCTATGACACTAATGATGACCTCCACTAGGTCTTACTATACTCTTTGAGGACAAGACCATCATGGGGATATCATCTGCCGGCCCCATTTACCCTCTACTAATATAAAGCTAGTACAACCTACTGCTGCTTCCTCGGCTGGAACTGCCTCAACGAAGGAACCTGGAGTGGAAAATATGGTGCACAATGACTGCTTTGAATGTTTATCCTCTCTTGCTACTAATGACCTTGACCACCACAAGAAAAAAAGCACCTAATCCATTGGCACTGTCCTGAGAGCTGCTGCCACTGGGGAAACGAGATGCTGAGGGCTGTGACCTACCCCGGACTGAACTGAAACACTTATGCCCTAAAAATCAAGAACCCCAGACCATAGCTCTGCTTCATGAGGAATCATGACGACTCCCCTCTCATGATGATCTAGTTCTTTCTAATTTCCTCTTGACAACCTCTACCCTTGCTAACACCTCAATATATTTATTCATCATAAAAGAGGTGACTTGGCACTGGATCTCTGGATGCAAATCCTCCTCAAAATGCCTCAACCTGGCCTCCACATCTGGAAACAGTTTTGAAGTATATCGTAAATGGTTCCTAAATGGATTCCAAAATCCGTCACACTGGAGATACCTTGTCAAAGGGTAAGGAGATCCGGGTGACTGGATACCTTCGCAGTCGAGGAAAGAAACTCAACTATAAACTTGTCTCAGAACTTATCCCAAGAGATCACTGACTCCACATCATCCCAAAGGAACAAGAACCATCACTTCCTCGCTGCTCCATGCATCATCACCACAACCAAGGACATAGAGTGCTCCTTCTAAGAACAGATTGAACTGAATCCTATATTGACCTCCTCCAACCAGTCTACTGTGACGGCATCTGAAACGGAGCCCTCTTACTTCTACAGACTCTGGCACTAAAAATCTCAGAGTGTCCTCCCCCTAGTGTCTTCTTCATCAACCTCTACCCTATGGCGATCTACTAGCATGGATTGCTAGACATCTTCTATGAAAACCTGAAGAGGACGTCAAACTGGAGCCATAAATATAAAATAACAACCATTATAGATCCTAAACCTAGAATATGAAAGACTCAACATTAATTAATTAATTGTTTTTTATTCACTTTAGGTCACCCTATCCCAATGTCAACCCATTCAAACACGGGCCCAAAGAAGAATGATGCATGATCATTTCCTAGGTCTCTACACTACAGCTTGTATCACCTCATTTAGTAGCAATTGTAAACTTAAAGGTCCATACAACAGATCATAGGGGGCCCTAAACGCCTATGTCTCAGCCATTCTCTAGTGTTTACATCACTTTCTAAACATGAATGAAACCATTGCCCTACCAACCCATGAAACCTCACCTATACCTAACACCACGGTCCATACTATCTCTCAACCTGACCTCTGATACCACTCTGTCATGACCTCCCCCCCACAAAGTGTACCCCTCATGTGCCGGTAATGTGAGAAGGGAAATAATGACCCCCGAGTCCCGCCTCTAGTAGGCCCCAAGTTGACAACTATCACTAAGAGTATAGTAAACACACAAATGGGAGGCATTACCCTCTAAGATAACAGTTGCGGAAGAGAGAGACAAGATAGACACCAAACAAATTCAAGTCAAATAGAAATATAAAAGAAATCCCAAGTAGACATATGTAATTTAATGCAAAACTACTACCACGGAAAGGGGGAAACTGCATGTACCCAAAAGAAAGTGAAAACATCAGCGACCACGAAGCCCAAACCGCCCCTACAACCCTAAGCTAGTAGAAACTAGTTTGATCTCCAACCTAATTCAAGTGAACTAAAAAAAATAGTTTATATAGACATAGGCTAAGTATAATAGTATACTCAGTAAGATCATCTCCAAGCCTCTCTTGAAAAAGTAAAGAAAGCCTGATAAATCACAGTGAACAACAAGTGAAACTAACTCGTCACCTAAACTGGTATACTATGTTCCCAGCCTCACTGTGGCTTCTCTCACCAAGTAACGCATACAAGAGTATATACTATAATAAAGAATATCAAGGGTACCCCACTACTACATCCCACCGGTTTTATGATTTTCCCCAATGTCGCACGTCCTAAGAATCTCTCTCCAAAAAGGCTTACCCGAAAACACATGGGCGAAGAACCACAACATGCACCTTGTGCAACAAAACCACCATGTCCATGTAAGCAATGAAACCAGGTAGTTTCTAGGATCCATCATAGCTCGCATAATGTGTATCATATGTCGGGTAATATACCTCATGCCATTACAGCTCATAAACCGAGTAAAGATCTTCAAGCCATCACAACCTATACACGTTATGCCTATAGTAGTCCATAGGAAACTATATCCAGAATATATGTGTGTGAATAACCACAAAACATTACATCCCTCTACACACATATATGGGGGGAAGCTAACTGTCGTGCCTACAATCACATGTTACTACCAAGAGAAGGGAGTGGGGAAAATGGGGGTAGTTATCCATCCATCCACCCACCGGAATGTTGGGGGAAACACCACACAGGGCTCCGAATCCTCAATGTGTCAGTTTCCCTTACTAATAGGGTGGAGTAGCGTATAGAAACACAAAAAGTATAGAATATACTATAGTCTAGAACCAAACTATGGGCATAACACGGTCTAAGACTCAACTAAAGCTAACGCCTCTCAAACTCCTGGCTGTCACTTCTAAGACTAGGTATCCTATCATCACACAACCATTTAAAGAGATTTATTACATTAATTGATTCCCTTTTTATTAGTTTTACTTTACGTTAATTTATTCATTAAACATTAATTAACCATTAAAACACTCCACAGTATATTTCATTAGCATCATCGCCAAAGTCCATTGTTCCTTTAAATTAAAACCTCATCATTTCACCAATGCACGCTCCAACCCCATGGGTTAACATCATTTATTCAATTATTTATTTAAATCATTGCCTTCCCATATTCCCAGGAGTTCTAGAAAAACATTCTAAGCTACGAAACACAAGGGGGACCAACACAGTGAGTATATTAACTACTCGCCGAGTCGTTTCCACCAATATCAAGAACATAGACCCATCCTTTCTTGAGAAGCTAAACACGGAAAGCACGTGGCATACCCCGGGCATCTTCACCCCGTTCGAAAGAAGGGTAAGAAAGAACAGCTGCCTTGAGCAGTGGGAAAGTAATGCAGATAAATAACCAATAAGAATCAGTAAGAATCCAAACATTCATATCCAACCCATTTCATCATCCCCAGTGTCCTCTCTGATACACATATGCATAAATCAATGAATCTTGCCACTCTAGGAATCAACTGCTACCACAACTAGTCGGCCTCCCTATACCCACATATCACAACAGCTATTCAGGTTCACATCAGAACACAAGCAGTAGGAAAACAACTGTCACATCAGTTGGGATCTTGGCCCTTAAACAAGAAATATGGTAACTAAGAACCCTACAAGGAATTATCTTTTATCAAAAAAAAAAACAGTTCTTTAATCCATCTTGGGTTAACAGATTTATATTTCATAGGTTCAAAATTCAGGAAACCTAACCAGAAAGCTATCAAAAATAATTAAACATGCTTACTGCACCAATTTGATTAACATTAAATTACAAAAACCATCAGATTCATTTATATGTCTCCTTATCTTTAGCTAAACAACAGTCAAATAATTCTGGTTTTAAGTTCCTTATCAATTCCCATCAAGAAAAAAATATAAACAATGAAAGAATAGATATCACTCTATCTAGAAAAACAAGAGGCAATAACATACTATCGATGTCAATTTATTTATCTAGTTAAAATATTTATTATGTCAATTCTATTGTGATCAAATGGTATAAAACATGCTAACTATACAGTTGCACGTTAAAGAAATGAGAAGCAATAAATCCCCTACCTCAAACTGTTCTTGACATTCTTTATACAAGAACGATCCATACAACGGTTTATGATCTCCTCCCCCGGTGACAACTGTATCCACCTGAGGATGTATAGACAACACCACACTAGTCAACACCCAAGTAAAGTCCATTTGAAATTTGGAGATATCATTCCATAAAAGGGTGAGGGGAAACAGAAGGAGATAAACCCAAAAGAATGAAAATAAAACATACCTTATATCAAAGATCAATCGATACTGCTTGGTTGTACCAAAAACAGAGGGGAACCAATCCAAGGAGGAAAGTTTTATTGCACAACTCCTACGCGATGGAATGAAATTTTCCAGCGTCTCACACCCGAGAACAAGGAGGAGGAACTATGGAGGAAGATATATCATCCCTTTAGAAGATTTATTGGAGTAGTGGTTTAAGATATACTGGATCTCCAATTAAAAGTGAATCACATTAAACCTCGCAGTTTGACTATGTAAAAGCCCCCTGAGCCTTATGGATATTAATATAGGAGTTATAGCCTTTGAATTAGCCTTAGATTCGGTAAAATGAGGATTTAAATGCATTTTACGCCAAAGGAACCCTTAAAGGGGGGAAACTGTAGGAAGTTAGAAATACTGTTTATTAACACAAAATTTGGAAAAGGAAATAGAGGTTGCAATTGGAACCTCATAGTTCTAGAAACACTATACACCCTATCATTCTAGAAACATTGTACGCCCTATAGTTCTGGAAACATTATAAACCCTACCATTCTGGAAACACTGTACAAGAACTCAAAATTTAGAAAAGGAAAGAGATAACCATTGGAACCTCACTGTTCTAGAAACACTGTTCATGAACTCAAAATTTGGCAAAGGAAATAGGTAACCGTTGGAACCTCACCATTCTGGAAACATTGTTCTTGAACTCAAAATTTGGCAAAGGAAAGAGGTCATTATTGGAACCTCACTGTTTCACTGTTCACATAAGGTTACTGATGACAATGTTCACATAAGGTTACCATCGCACTGTTCACTTAAGGTTACCGATGACACTATTCACATAAGGTCACTGTTGCACTGTTCACATAAGGTTACCGATGCACTCCTCACCTAAGGCTATCAATGAACTATTTACTTAAAGCTATAGATGACATTGTTCACCTAAGGCTACCGATGACATTTTTCATCAAAGGCTACTGATGTACAGTTCACCTAAGCTACTGATGCACTATTCACCTAAGTCTACCGATGAAACTATTCACCTAAGGAAACCGATGACACTGTTCACCTAAGGTAATAGATAAAACTGTTCACCTAAGGCTACCGATGACATTGTTCATCTAAGGCTGTCGATGCACTCTTCACATAACTTTAAATTTGGAAAAGTGTTGGGAATAAGTCACCTTGAACTCCTGGAACACCTCAGACACCAGATTTTCACAAAGGAATAGACCAGAGAGGTCCGGGCCCTTACAAATATAATCCAAATTATGATTTTATATGATATGAATGGATAAAGAATTTATATATTAAATATGAATATCTGAGAATGAAAAATGAAATGGTTGAAATAAAGAAGGGGATGAAAATGAAGAAAACACAACAGCGACACTATAGCAGTGGAGGCACTGTAGCAGGCACTGTAGCGGTGGTGGTACAGTAGTAGGTGTTGTAGCAGTGTGGGTACTGTAGTAGTACTATTCACCGAGGTGTCCTTTAGGCCAAATAAAGGGCTTTTAAGCCTTGTATTCATGAAACTTGGCCTTGGGCCTTCAGCCTATGTAATGGGTTTCCCTCTACCCACACTAAACAGGTCTTTACTTTAAATAATAAATTTCGGATTCAACCCTTAACTTTTTTAAAAAAAATTAGAGCTACACTTATGTATTATGTTCTTTTTAGTATTCTAAAATTGAGAAATATATTAATACTACTTCTGTAATGGGAAACATTTCTAGGTTAATAAATTCATCTTCATTTGATTTCATAATTCTTATTAATTTATGTTTCATTTATACATACATTTTTAATTGTTTTTTATTATAATTTATATTTTTATTATATTAATGATTGTGAAAAATATAATTTAAGTAAAATTCTTGATAAATATCAGGAACAAATAGAAAAAAATTCAAAAAAATATGGAAAACTAACCAAGGATCGACAAAAATTTACAATATATTAGTATAATATAATTCAATAAAATTTAATGATAAAGGATATTTTTTGTAGGTCTGATGAATAAAATAGAAAATAAATTTTATGAGATATAATATTACAAATATTATAATAAAGAATAATATCTTGAAAAAAATTCCATGTACATATGATAAAATATCCAATGATTTGTATTTTTGAACAAAAATAGATAATATATAGAGATTGTGTTAATTGTTTGATTGAATTACTATATATTTTTATTATTTTATATCAAATTTTTAATGATTTTTTATGATTAAAAAAATTAGAGAAAAAATAATAATAGAAACTATATTGTTTTTAATGAAAATTCACACTTTTACAAAAAATAAATTGATAAATTGGAAAAATACTAGCATTTCATATGATCATACATTTTAGTTAAGTGAATTTGGATATCATACATCATATTCACTTTAAAAATATATTTGGTCCCTTTTCAATATATATTTTTTTCTATATAAATCTATTTTCAATGTTGAATGAAATAATTTATTTTCTACATGGGTACTTAAAGGATTATACTTGGATCAAAATAGACCTAAGATGTTTTACAAGAACAATTAAGTATATTTTAATTTTCAATAATCAATACCCTTCTAGATATTATTAAATATTATTCTTGCATGATGTTAAATCTATTGATTGTTTCTATATGAATTTAATTGTATTTTATATTTGAAAATATTGTTTACTAGTTTTTGTAATTCATTTAATTATTTTCACAAAAATAATTTTTCTAATTATTCAAATATCAATATGATTGGGTTTATAGATACCTGGTGTAGTTTTTTTTATAAAGTGGTAGGTGTAATTAGATAATTCACTATTCTGTTAGCTTAAAAATGGATTTCATTTTGCGTTAAAAAATTATTAAATTATAATTATGTTACTTACTCTAAAGGTATATACAATGCTTAAATATTTAAATGGATTTGGTACCATTTTATGTTTAAATCTTATTGTAGTTTATTTTAGTTTATAAATTTTTTGTTTTAAAAATTATAATTAGCTTATTAGTGATGTATATTTACTATTTATATTTAATTAATATAATATATTTTATAGAAATCACATATTCATGAGGATTTTTTCTATAATAATGTGTAAATTATGTTTTAAATTTATTTATCTCAATTCCATATGTAATTTGTTTCTTCATTTTTTTAAATCTATTGTATTCCAAGAAACATGTTTTTTTTAATGTAAAGAGTTTTACCTATGTTTCTAATGTCATAATAATAATATATTTTAAATTATTTGATACTTTTTTTCATTTTTTCTACATATTGTTTTATATATTACTCGATATACCATTTCACACACTGTTTTTTAGCTTTTTACATGCATAACTAACTATTCTATCATCTTATGCATATTATATTCCTTATATTTTGTTATCAAAATATCTCATTTTTTGATGTATAATATAATATATAAAAATTCTTCTATATTTTATCACATTGTGCTTTTATATCTCTGGTATGATTTATATATCATTTGTATTATTTTTAGTATCTTATGAACAATGTATCCTACCTGATTAGGCCACCATATGTATTTTTTTATTCATTATTTTTATATTATATTGTGTAAATTTATTGAAGAATAAAATATAGAAACTTGTTGTGATATTAATCATCAATATCTCATATAGTTAGTTCAAAAAATTTAGAATAGATATGTTTTAACAGGTGTTTAATTGATGATGTAGAATATATTACTTGGAGAATATATATGTATTGAATGAAATCATACATGAATTTAATTATTCTCATATCACTTGAAAAATACATCAACATATGAAGTGATTTTTTATATATAAATAATAAAATGGAGTGAAACATGCAGGTCATATTTCATAGAAAACACATATTATTATAGAATAATAATTTGAGAGTAATTATTTCTCAAAATAAAAAGTTAACACTAACATGGGAACTAATTATGAAACACTTGTTTCAACTAAATCATCCATGAAATACTCAAAATGAATTAAATAATTTTGGTGTGTGTGTTATATATACCCTGATCAATACATTCATTTTTTACAATAAATGAATTTCATGTTAACTATCACATGGTATATATCAAATATTTATAATTGTTAATATGATTTATTTCTATATATTTTTACGATTATAACTTGTGGTAATTTCATATGATTTATTCTAGTTGTTCTAAAAAATTTATAATTATATATAAATAAAATCAATGTTATGTAAAGTGATTTCAATGTTTTTTATGAAGGAATTTATGGAAACTATTTTTTGAGTATACATGTCACATATATAAAGGTGATGGTAAAATTTTCATAATAGATTCATTTAAAACTATATTTAGTTATGACTATGATTTTAAAATACTCGCATGAATAATGTTTATCGATATTTTCTTTAATAAAAATATTAATTGATCATTCATTTATAAATAAAGGATAAAAAATATGAGTAATTAAATAGAATATTTTATTAAATTTTTTCTAATGAATAAAAAAACTAAAGACATTTAATTATTAAACTACTATTCAAAATTATTGAGTATTTTCTCATTAACTGAGGGATTCTACATTTTATTGCAATTATAATGGTTTGAATCTTCATTTCGCTACACCGAAAATTCTTTACGTCTTTTCATATTTTATTTTATTTATTATTTTTGAAGTATTGTATATTTATTACTCATAATTTTTTTATTGATTTGTAACAAAAATCATAGATAGTTATGCTTATACTAAAAATTCATTGTCTTTTTTAAGAAAATAAGATTAAAATAAAGAAAACACATGATGTGAATAAACTTAATAAAATGAAGTATTATGATTGGTTTATCCTTTGATAAATTATTTTTTACTTGTTTGTGAAAAAATGCATAGTTTTGGTCTTCTTTATTGTAGTTGACTTGTTTATGTATACATATTTTTGAAATATATTGTGTAATTTTGTGTCCCATATCTGGCTAAGATTGAGAGTTTGTGGAGTTGATGTGCGATTCCCAGGGACCTATACTCCTATATCCAATATAAAAAATAGAAATAAATACATAATGGATTTGATATAAAACTCAAGTTAAACAATATTTACTATTACATTTACAAAATAATTAATCATCATTGATTCAAGACTCCACCAAGACCATTTTAGTTTCATATATTTAATGAAAATAGAAAATTTCCTACATAGAAATCCCATATTTTTCCTTTCTAAAAGATGTAAATCATTCAAAATATTCATATTCTACACTTTCACAACAAAAATATTTACCTCACAACCAAAATAAATGGTCTTAATCATCCATATACATGTGATTTTTTTTTAAAAAATTGGCTTCAACAAAAAAATCATGGAAAGGGGTTTTTAGAATAATGATAGATTGTTCATCCATTAAGAAAATATAGAAAAACATTTGTATATAATTTTTAATTTTAATTACCAAAACATGTAAGAATATTTAAACATGAAGTCGCCTTGTAATAAAAAATTGTTCATAAAATAGTTTCATAAACTAGTATAATAGTTTAATAATAGTTCATTAACATTGTTGAAAATAGATGAAAGGCCATGAAGTAAAACCATCATTATTGAAATATAAAAACCATTAAATTTTAACAATACTCTAATCATAACAAGTATATCCCTAAAAGGATCAAAACTACCAATTTTTTAAAAATACAACTTCCTTTCATAAAATCTAATAAGTATAAATAATACAAGTTACAAGCGTATAAATATCATTAAAAAAATTAAAGCATTAAATTCATCATCATTCATAATGGAATCACCTAACTAGATATTCCAATATTCTCTTATATATAAATTATATTAGTTTACACTATCAAATATTTGGTGTATTTAACTCTATAAAATAATTGCATTTCTTAACTCTATAACCTTATAGGATTAAATAACTCTATCCATATTACCTATTTCATTAAATTCCATTAACAGATCCACTGGTCATATAAGGTACACAATCTCTTATAGGATTTTATTCACTCCCCATTTACACCTTCACCAATATTTCAGAAGTATCATGTCTTATAATCAAATCATTTAATAGTTTTATTTTTCACTGATATAGTAAAATCAAAAAATTTCATAACTTACACCATTAATTATAAATATCATAAAATCATCCATATACATAAGTGTTTTAAAATCTATCCATAAATGGAATGTATCTCAAAAAATATTTCCATTTTAATAGAAACTCATTTAAACTATCTTTTAAACCAATAATAGTCATAATTAAAAATAAATCAACACAAAATAATTATTGAAACATTTGAAATTTATTAAATCATAAAAAATTATTTAAATAATGAAATAATTTAGAACATAAACTAATAGTCTCAAAAACAATCCACCATGAGTTTGTATTTGAATCTCTTTCAAACAATTCAATTAAAATTGAAACATAAATAGGGTTTTAAAAATAAAATAAGTCATTCAAAAAAGAATATTAAGAATGAGAAACTATACAATAAACAAATTTTCCTGAAATAAACATTAATCTCTACTCCTTCAATAATTCGAGATTGAAATTTCATTACCACTAAAAAACTTCCAAGAGAGGTACTCTTATTTAAAATATACCATGAACAAAAAATAAATTTTCAACTCGAAATTATTTTAAATGAATCATAGAATTACATGAAATAATAAAAACTAGAAAAATAGAATATTATATTTTAAAACAATCTCCATTCATTAATTATGAAATCTAAACATTCTTATCATAGGGAATCACCTTGATAATAGATTCTTAATGTTTTCTCCTTATATTATCTTCCCAGTGACAAATCCTCATATCGTTATCTCCCTCTTTATCTCACAACCAAGAACTATGTAATATATTACGGGTTCTTGTAAAAATATTTATACATATTTAGTTGTTTCTCAATTATATGATAATGTTCTCCAATTATATCCAACCCTAAAATCCATATCTAAAAATAAATTTAAATTTAAATTCATATTTTCTAAATGAATTTATGGCATGATCAATTATTTTATTGTATTTTAGTCCATTGCATCTTAAATTGATATCCCCACTTATCCTACTCAGATTATGAAGATCTATAAAAAATTTTACAAACTACATATTGGCCTGATAACGATGGAAAGAGGATGGGTGGATTTTAATTTCAAAAACAAAAATAATAATGTGATGCAATTATGAAATTATGTGATACATTGATATTAATCAATTATAGAAAATATATATGAATTACATGAGATGTAAAATTTGAATTTAAAATTAAAGGAAAAACAATTTGATAATATAGTTTGGATAAAACTCAATATTATTCCCTATATATCTTCTCATTAATATCTTGAGAGGTTTTATATTAATCTATTGACATTAATATTATTTTAAAATCCTGATACGAAATACCCTTTATATTAGTCATAGCTATAACACCTGAGAAATAATACTTTTATTTATTGGTTTTATCAAGAAACAAAATAAAAATAAGCGACACTTTCTATTTTATGTTTTTTATCAAGAAAGCCAAATCCCCCAAATTAATAGTAGTGAGAATATAAGATAAGAAGAAGTAGAGGTTGTTTTTTGGGACACTATCTTTACAATGTATTCATTAATCATAAATATGATTGGAAGAATAAAATGATAGAAATATATAAGAGAAAATATGATATGAGAATTTAGTATAACATTAAAGAAAAAGATTATTCTCAAGATAATGGAAAAGGGAGGCACTAATTCCCATCTAATTGGTGTTTGGTTCACATCAAATAATATTCACACCTCCTTGGTTTCTTTTTAGAGCCCCAAAAATTACCTTGATCATTAAAGATAAATATCATGTCAAATAGATATTTAAATAATGATTCAAGTTTTCATGGTGCACTAAGAATAACTAGTTTACATGGGATAACTAGCTAGTTAGATGATCCCATATGCGAACTGTTGGGACCACATGCTTGTCGTTGGGTGGCCATCAGTTGTTCAGTGCACCGTCCAATGCTGAGGGGATTCTACTATAGACATTGACTAGTTGGTTCTCCGCCATCATGTATCTAGTGGTCTTATAAATGTATTGGTGACACTAGGCATACCACCAAATAGAAAGTGGAATTTTTCCAGCTAGCCATTAGTGCTTTTCAGTGAGGGTCTTCATAGAAACCCTCTAAACTATTTTTAATCCCACCCATTAATTATTCAACTTCCTATATTCATGGTCAAATAAAAACACTAAAATACTCTAAATTTAAATAGTTAGATTAATAATATGATCTTATGATCATTAAAACAATGTGTTTTACAACAATATCCCCCCTTTTTGATGATCACAGTAACACATAATAAAAAAATTAAGAGAATGAGATGTTGGAATATGAAATGTTTTAATAAAAAAATATTTAAAATATAATTTTTAAAATAATTTTAATATTTGAAAATAAAAATTTAAAGATAAATTTTAATGATATTTTCATCAAATAGAATTTCAACCCATGTATTTTAATCTTTCATAATGATTTGTAAATGGATTGTGAATTATAAAAAGAATATACCCCAAATGTTTTGAACTAGGTGTGTGGTAAAGACCCACCTCATGTGCCTAGGGTGAAGATAAAGTTAATAAACAACCATCCTTTTCATGGTTATTAACACCATGTTAATCTGTACCCAGACCACATCTAATTGTTTATATCCATAAAATGTTGTCCTTTATGTTAAAGTCTCACTTACTTTTCCAAATATTAATGATACGTTTCTCCCATTTATATTACAGTATATATTAAAAATTTATATATTTATCCCACTTTGATTAAATTATATATTAAAAAATATTTCACCACCATTATGATAGTAATAAAACAATTCATATATATTCAATTCTGTTAAAAGAATGTAAATATATCCCCCATTAAAAATATTAAAAATTTAGAAAATTGGAATATAATTTAATGTAAGGAATAATAAAAATAATTTGAAATAAATATATTTTTACAATAAATAATGGAAATAATATCCTCAATGTAATCTTAATATAAGATTCATAAGGGAACTATTCTGAACTCTCCCTTAATAAAATCTAATATTTTTAGAGTGAGTGGTTTCTTAAAAATATTAGCTAATTTAAAATTTTTCCACTAAAACATAACAAGATAATAACATTTTTAAAGTGCCCCCTCAAAATGTGTTTCCTTATATCAATGTTATTAGTGAGTGAGTTTTGAATTTTATTTCTAATAATACAAATAAAACATCAATAACTACACTTAATAGGAATATTATTGTATGTAAGGCCATAATATAAGAGAGTGTTTTTCATTTTTAGAATTTGTTTAAAAAATACTCAATACTATATATTCTACTTATATTACAGAAAGATTAGAATATATTTTCTTCTTAATACTCTACGAGGATAAGGATTTTCTATGTTATGATAGGTCCCACTTTAGATTTTCTTATCTGATTAGCATCCACCAAAATAAACATAAAAAAACATATAATTTTGTCAGAAATAACTTTTGGATAAAATAAATCATGATTTCTTGAAAATTTTAAATACGTAAAAAAAATTGTTTGAATTTCAAAACATAGAATTGGAATAAATAAAATCATAAAAATAAACATTGAACATGATGTTCAGTTAGGTCATGGTTAAATAAAGAAGGCTCTCAATCATACCTCGATAATGTTTTTTATCAACCGGTTCACCGGATTCATCTGATGTCAGTTTATAAGAAGTATTGATATGTTCAAATATTTCCTTTAAATAATCCATTGTATAACTATTTAAAATTTCAAAATATTATTTTCTATGACATACAAAAATACCTCCTTATTTAGAGAAATTTTAAAACCCAAAAAAAACTATAACTCACCCCTAAATCTCATTTAAAATTATTTTCTCATTAAATTCAAAAAAAATAACTACCAAGAGATTATTTTTTATAACCAATAATGAAATAATTGAAATAAATTTTAATAGTTAAAAGTCAATTGAAAAATATTTTTAATGAAATTGAATCACCTTTTTGAATTTTATTATTATTTTCTAAAATAAATTTTGTTAAAATTTCATACCAAACCTAAGCATAGTTTTTAATCCATAAAGGGAACATTATTTTTGGAAACATTGAATCATAAAATCAAATAGGTTGTTGAGAATACCATTTCCAAAATAGAACTATTCAAAAAAATAATTTTAATGACTCTTTGAAAAAAATTAAAATTACCAGCAAAAACCAAAAAGATAAAAATGAATTCAAACTATGTGATATATGAAAAGGTATCACCATAATCCTGGATTTATAAATTATTATAATCTTTTTCTATATATTTACTATGTTTTATTTTCCCTTAATTATTCAACTTATTTCCCAAAACCCATTTATTCCCAAAATGGATTGATCATTTGGTATTTCAACCACAGTCTAATGATTATTATTTATGATTTAGTTGAATTATTCTTTCATTTAATGTATTTGGTTTTCCACATTAATGGAATTATAAATATTCATTTGGTTTATGTGTAAAAAAATAATAATTCATATCAAGTCAAGTATATTTAATTTTAATGTCTCTTTTATTAGTAACATCAATCAATTTTAAAATTTCATGAGAAGTTTTACATGTGGAAAGATGATTAACTTTATTATGATCTAAACACTTGATAATATAATTCAATGGATTTTACACCAATTTTGAAGGATAAAAAATAATTTGGAGTCCATTTTTCCTTTAATTATTTAGAGGGTGTTTAACCATGCATTGAATGATTCCAAGTAGGAAAACCTACACATTTTTGAAAAGTTGACATGTGAGTTTTCCAATAACTACAGTGTGTTCCATCAAAGAAAGAGGACCAACCAATTTTATTTCCTTTAGGAGCTCCTTGGGGGTTATAGGTAGAATCAATATTTTAAATAATGTTCTATGAAACAAATTAATATTTTTAAAATATTATTTTAAAAATAAGGTCCCCTTTAATAACTATTGTTAGTCCAGAAAATATGGCAAGAGGGGGTGAATTTAATTTTAAAAATAAAAAATAATTATGTGATATAATTATGTAATTAAATGATAATTAAAATTTAAAAATAAAGTGAAATATATATATTGATTATAAGAGTGGTGCATTGGGAATTTAAAAGTAAAGTAAACATAATTTTTTAATAGAGTTTGGTTAAAACCCAATATGATTCCATGTACATCCTCTCCTCAATAGATTAAGAGGATTCAGATTATTATCATGAAAATTAGGATAGTTATGAACTCATGAAGAAATTCCCTTTGATTCAGGGTAGAAAATACATTCGACATGGAATACACCATCATTTTAATTAATATTTGTAAGAAACCTAATTCAATGAAAAGACACATTCTTCTTATGTGGTTTTAGTAAAAAATCCCAAAACCCCATATTAAATATAGTGAGATACCAATAGAAGAGGAGGAGGGGTAGGTTGGTTTTGGGAAAACCTTAAAAATGAGTTCCGTAATCTCTCAATATGATTTGTGAAAAAAAAGAAAATATATAGGAGGAAATACAAGAGAGAAGTTGAATTTAATAATGAATCACAATATTATTCTCTAGTGAAGGAAAAGTTGGATTTGATTTTCATATGATTGATGTTTGGTTCATATATGTTGATTTTAATTACATATTTGGATTATATTTATATCCCCTAAATGTTATTTGGTTATTTTAGATAATTGTTAGTTCAAATAGATATTTCAATGGTTATTAAATGTGGTGGGGTCCACAAAAAATGGAATGTTTTTCTGGGAAAACCAATTATCCAGATGATCACACCATCAAGCGGCTTGGACCACTGAATTCCAATTATATAGACACCGACTAGACAGTAAAACTACTAGTATATAAGCGATTTTTTTATATCCACCAACTTACTTGTGAAACTATACTGGGAATTCATTGATCTTGATAGTGGCCTTATACAACTAAAAATTCCACCAGCTGATTAGTGGATCTACTCTAGAAAGCAGATGGTGTTTCCAAGTGAGGGTCATCAAGCCTAACTCTAAAATCATTTTAAGCTCACCAATTGATCTGTGAACTACATATCATCAAACTAAAATGTAAAAACTGAAAGAAACTCAACTGTACAGGTTAAATCAACAATATATTCTACTGATCATTAAATCAAAATGTGGTACAACACTATAATGTTTTGTTCTTTTTCGGATGTATTCTAATATGTGAAGTGTGTTATTTCCTGATATCAAAATTATAAGACTATAAAAAAATTGGTTTTAATATAATATGATAATATTTTGTTTCTTCTTATGATGAGTTCAATTATTTTATCTGTTTTTCATATCTTTATTGACCCCCTTATATGAATGATCCATTGATAATAACACTATTTACTACACATATTTCATCATTAGACCTTTCAAATATCATGAAATTGTTTACAGGAATATAGATAGAAACTTTTAATAACATTCTAGATCATGTTGAAATATAATCCAAATATAATTTATGATATAAACCATTTAAATATATATTATCCCCTAAATCTGTATCTTTAAGGGTAATCAAATTTTTATTGTCTTAAGGGGTATACTTGAACTATTGAATTGCATCCATATTGATTAGGAAAAGTTATATAAATCTTAATGTCATAGATAATGTAAAATTTTACCATCACATCAATAAAATGCACATATATTCCCATGAAAACTGATTTATGGTTCTGATATATATATATATATATATATATATATATATATATATCTACACCTTTCCTTTAAACAAGTGAAGGAAACACCCTCACATGAAATAAAATCTTGTTTGTACCCCAATCAATGATAGAGTAGTACCATTATTTAGCTCCTAAATCCACGAAATGAAATTTTTGTGTGATTTAAATTGGGTATCTACCATTATGTGGGCTAGGAATATACCATTACATCATCCAGAAGATGGGAAACTTGCATGACCCTGTTGATTAACCATATGAAATGTGACACCCTTCGTGTCATAGATAAGTTTAATTTTGATCCAGAATTATCACTTTTGAGGTTAAAGAGGATTTTTAGAGCTATTCATAAAAAAATAACTTTTGGGGAAAATCTACTTGTGATAGGAATAGTAGTAACTGAGAGGTAACCATGTGACATGGCCCTATTTAATCGAGTGGAAACTTCTATGGTTTTGAGCACAGTTTTTCAAATAGTGAAAGTCACCAAAAAACAATGTTGAATTTTGGGTTTAGAACCAGTGTTTATCGCATGTATTTTGAATGGGTTATACAACCATGTGTCTACTCACAAGAAACCATATGTTTAGTCCATTAATAGAAAGTGGTTACCACATTGTTAGTGCATAGTTTTTCTAACTGTGTGGCCTAATTGTGTGACTAAATCTGAACTTCTTAAGAAAAAAATTACCTTGATCCCCTCGGTTATTATTAACTCTAATATCTTCCAAAATAGATGAAATCAAGAACTATCCACTCTGTAACTCTCTATAATCCTCTACCGACAATTATTTGGTGATACTCAATTGATTTGGGTGGACCCCATAAAGGTAGTTTTGAGAAAAAAGAAATCAATTTTCACTATTTTATATAGATATATGATATATATCATTTTTCCATGATCCTATGGAACCCAATTGGAGTTTTAATGCTAAAACTAGAGAGAATTTTTTGGAATTAAGGATTTTAATTGTAGATCTAGGATTGTGAGGACTGAATATATTGTTTTACAATTATTGAATTTTAATTCATTGATGTTTCCATTTTTAGTGGGGTAGGGGCCTATATAAAATGGATTCATTCCCTTGTAAAACATGAAATTTATTATTAAATACTTTTATTTTTTCATACGAAAATGATTGTTTTGATGTTGATAAGGTCAAAATTTAAATCCATGATTTCTAATCGATCTTTGGCGGGGATAAAAAATGGATTAAGGTGGTTTTATTTGATTTTTTTAAACATTACATATTAAATGAAATTCAACAATGATAATTTGATAATGATTGGGATTTTATTCCCTAACATGTAATGGTAGAAATTATAAATTTGGGAATACATTTGGATACATTTCTTAGTCGTGGCCTAGGATTCACACTGACATCAAAGGTGACCTTAGATATATTGGTAACATATACCCCATCTTGCTGCCCATTTGAGAAATGTTAGTATCCATTGTATGGAGGATCATGAATTAATTTTCCATTTATTTTAATAGCTATTTATTTTATTTTATGTTTCTCTATATTTGATTAAACATGTTGTACATCCATGTTCATATAACTTGGTATATGTGTAACATCCTGTCCCTCCTCATTGGTTTGAGTTGAGATGGAATTGATAATTGGCCTTAACTGACATCCCCAGGATGCCGAATGCTGGTAATAAATTCCAAGGGCTTAATTAACAAACGAGGTATGATTTTAAAATTGAAAATTAAAAAACCAACCAAACATGTTATAACATAAATAAACTACTACATCATGCCTGATGAAAATGAAATACAAATCTACTTTTCATTTATAACCGAAATAAAATACTACCACTATCTAGGTTAGTTTTCCTCCCCTAAAACTCAATTTTCAAAATCCATCCATTATTTTTTTAAGGGAACATGTTTGGAAGATTATTATTATTTTATATTAAAACTTGTTTCATTTTCAATCCCATTTTTCCTTGAATGTTTTTTGATGTGAATGTATCAAAAGTGTTTTTTGACTTCATTTGAATTTCTGTTGTAGAAGAGTTTCAATATAATAAATTAGTTTTCTATGAATTTTGGATGTATATTTGTGAGCTCTACAAGAAGAAGTTTAATTCAAATAAAATCTGTAGGAATGAATGTTGACTGAGTTCTAAGAGATGATGGAAGTACTGGAAAGTAGGATGACCATGAAAGGTGTTGGTTTGAAGGATTTAGTCTTGTTTAGGGATACATACAATCAACTCATAAATTCAATGGTTGTGAATGTTTTTCATATTGAGGATAGATAATTTTCAAGGTCCGGTTTTAATATGGGGATTTCAGGAGAACAACTGATTTTTTATTGAGATGTAAAGAATGTTAGCATCTAGAAGAAATCTTGGGGGATACTTTAAGATCCAATGGTAGCTCATGTGTTTGGAATACATAAACATGATTAAAATATTGGTTCTAAAATAGAACTAGTGGATACACAAATGCATACAGACTCACCATTTCAAAATAAGAATGTAGTGGTAGGTTATGATGGTGAAAATGAAAATTTGTTGTCTCAGGAAGAAGCTAAGGGAGATGCAACCACTGAAATTCCAAGGGTAGGTACCGAGGAATGGGTGAAGGTAGAAATAAGGAATAGGTCGAGATGTATATGTCTAATAATTACTTTTAGTAATAAGTTTAAGAACCTGGATGTCGAATACATAGAATAAGGGAAAGGTATTGAGATACAAGTAACTATAACACCAATAAAAACATCTTTGAAGACCACAATTTTAATGTTACTGAATCATAAAAAGTGGTTTTTAGCCAAGTCATTGTGGTAAATAATGATAAAGGTTGAGGAAAATGTCTTCATTGTCCTAGGAGGTAGAAAGGTGTGAAATTAAAAAAGGGATGTAGGGAGTTGTATTTTTTCAAAAGGAAATAAGAGAAAAGGCTGCAAGGACTATTCTCATAAAATAATAATGATGCGTACGTAGTCCGCTAAAAAAATAAGATGTTGGATAGTGATCCCAAGTTCCATACTGAGGTAAGAAAATAGATATAAATTTCTCAAAATGATTATCTAATGATGGAGAGTGGTGGGATCAAAGAACCAAAATAAGGTGTTCATAATTTGGAAAATCAGACTCTGGAGTAGGTGGGAGAAAAGAATCTAGTCAGACCAATATTTTATGGGAGCCAAGAAGAAAGTAAAACATGTTATTTCATCATTTATTCTAATTAATAAATGATATAAGAGGTTGTTGAGTTCAAAAATACTCTGGTGGAAGATGAAAGGATGGCTGAGAGAATGATTCATGTGGATATCAAAGACAACCTAACTCCACATCTCTAACCTGATACATGATCCACTCCAAAAAATATCATAAGGATAACTATGAACAATCAGATATGTTTGATACATTAGCTTAAATCATGTCTCGATAAATGACATATGAAAAATTACTAAAGTTTCCAAGAATGGGTGAGTAATGAAACTCAATATTCATTCCCCAAATGACTTCCCTACTCACGCCACTAGGATATTACATGTTAAAATATTTATATAAAAAATATAGTAAATTTTAAAAAAAATCTCAAACTGATATATTTCTAAGAAAAAAATTTCATAAACCATGGTTTTTTATAAGAAAATAAAATAAGAATGTTCTTAAATACCATTTCAAAAAAAAAAATTCACATATCTCATTCCAATCCACAAATTGATACAACCACACATGCATGATTTTTTATGATATTTCCATACTCATGATTGGTTTCTCATTGATCTACCAAGTCATCGCAAGGAAATTAAATCCCATGTGTGATTACACCATTGACACTGAGTATGATATCATATTTTCACTAAACCCCAAAATGAAAGATGAACACACACCACTAAGTATGCCCAATAATCATGATAATCCCAATTAAATTCCAAAACTATTTTAATAAAATAACATTTCTATTTTAATCCTTTTACCATAACTCAAACCAAGATATCATTTTTAAACCACCATCTAAAAATCATTTATCAAATCACATTACACAAAAATTCCACAATTTCACACAAAACCAAAAACCATCACTAAAGAAGAATTCTACCGAAGCTTTTCACACTAATTTCACAATCCATTTAATACAATTTAGTAAATTTGAAAATAATCCATAATATTATAAATAAGATAGTAAAGAGTGAATACACCTACCTCAGATTTTATTGATAAAATGATTAATGGTACTTAAACACCAACAAACCCAAGATAAATCTCTATGAAACCACTTTATATCTCTTCACCTAACAGAAAAAAATGAAAATATAATCATATTTGGTATAAAAAACCAATGAACTATCCGCAAGGGATGTAGATCTAGGAAACAGAGCGAGAGAGTGAAGTAGATTTATGGAAAACCAGTATGAACTACCATGAAAAGTAACTTATTGTAAGAATATTTCTTCAAAACACCAAGAGAGGCCTTCAGATCACCTTCGGGTGGATGGGAGAAATTTATTTAGCCTTCTAGAAGAGAGATACTCGAGTTAGGGATGAATATGACAAAAAAAATGGAGTTATAGTTCAAAATGTGTGAGATCCATAATTTTGGGTCTCACTTTTAACCTGTGCATGGTTAGTCCAACAGTTAAACAAACCATCAGCTAACCGTCCACCATCTTAAATATCATGGGGGGTCTCATGGTTAGAAATTTGTTCACCTATAACGACCCATACTTTACATACATTGTTATTACTTCAAAATTGAAGCACACTTATTACAATATATAACAAAACCAGGAAAGGACGGTATAGGTATAGTGTCTTTAGAAACTGGGAAACATAAACAACTGGTTTATAAATTGTCTACACAGTCTCCCATTTATTTCATCATATCTATAGTCCCTTTTGGAATATCTTACTTAATAACCTTCTTCCTAACCCGGGGAAAGAAAAAATACAAAAGGGTGAGCTCAAATGCTCAGTAAGGGTAAGAAAAAGAAATATCAATCACATCATATTCATAAGAACATAACTTTTAGAAATCTTAACCTGCAAAGGAGATTATAATTTCATAACATGGGATAAATCATAGTAGTGAAATGTAATACCAATAATCATAACTTAAAACATGAAACTTTGTGGCATACACACATAATCATAGATAATCATTTCTTATTAGTCAAGACTCATTGGAAAGACTATCTTAGTGGACAAAGTCCATTTCTGAACCGAGTTCACTCCTCGTTTCAGTCCTGTTTCACTGAACCGGTTTAACCTGCCGTTCCAGCCATGTCTATATCATGAGATATAAAATCTTTACCCAATGAATTTGATGGAGATATAGGTCTCACCCATCTCATAATGATACCATTCTTATGTGTGCCACAAAATCATAAACCATACATCATAGCATAACCCATGTAATAAAAATGGGAATCTTAAACATCATGACATCATAAAACAATTCATATAAGATAAAGGAATTCATAAAAATATTTCCATCACAACATAATCAAATCAATTTAATAATAGGGATAGAAACAGAACCCTATATTATCTTAGATGGAAAATAATTTTGATAAAACACTTGAACTCCATTCTTGGGGAAAATATCCTTTCTACTTCAAAAAAAACATTTTTCCTTTCTTAACATGTCATACAATTTTAAAATAAAAGTAGTTGATTAAAAATAAACTTTAAAACTTGTAAAGGAAGATTCTTGGAAATAATGTTTTCAAAATCCATTCATGCCGTATAAGCTAAAAAAACATTCTTCTCGTACTTTTGTCGGAAAAGTCAAAAAGTACCTCGTACGAAAAACGAAAAAAGATTCCTTTCATATCTTTTACTATAAACTCACCAAAGGGTAAAAATGGATTTAAACAATTGTAGGTGGATGGAAATAATATTACATATTGAGGAAACATGGATGTGGATGATAAAATACACCCCAGTAAATACCAAAGTATAAACAATCTTGGATAAAAATGAGATTGTGATATTTTCCCTTACCTTAGGTCCAATTTGCTTCGTAAGCATCAGAACCTTCTGTATAATGATTTAAATAACATTATTTACTTATTCCAGAATCATAATTATTTTTATGATATCATATATGGTCATATTCTTAGCTTCTTATTAGTAATATTTCATTACTACTTGTTATTCTGGTGTTTATTACTTTTTGTTCTTATGCGTGTTTTGTCGAATAAATTCTTATTTTTCTTTTTAGGTTATAGATACCACATTTCCAGAATGGTATTAGTGTAATATATATCATATTCATTCATTTAATTCAATTATATAATCATTATGCAATGAATATCATGTAGAACGAGTCGCATCACATCATGGAGATGGTATTCCGTACGTACGCACAAGCGATAATATCATTCCCATGATTGTGGAATTGTATTGTAGTGTATATATACTATTTAATAATCAATATAACTTTACAATAATCATATATAGTCCTTATTTACACCATTATACCCAACCAAGTAGGGTGGTGGTGGAAAATAGATTACACCACGGCGTGGAGACGGTATTCTGTATGTACACACGCGCGGTGATTTCATTTTCCGTAGGATGGATAGATGGTGAAATAGGGTTGTTTAATACTTATAATAACATATCAGTATATGAGTGATACTGATGTTATTAATTAATAAAGAAACAACTAAAGAAGAAGAAGTGGAAGAAGAAATAAAGATGAAAGAATCGGTAACAGACATTACCTCTTCTTTGAAGCGCTTCTTTGAGACCTCCTTTTAAGGCAATAAAATTGGTCTTTGAAGAAGACCAGGACCTCTAGGATTTCTCTAGGGAAGTGGAGAGAAGAAATTGGCAGGGGTTGCCCGAGATTGAAGGCTCAAAGTGGTGTGAGGAAGAGAGGGAGGAGGTTCCCTTTTATAAGGGAGGAGAGGGGCACCTTTGGAATAACAACAAATATTATTTTATTATAAAGTAAAATTCGGTTTTTAATAGCTCCAAATTGATATATTTAGAAGATAAGGTGGGTATAGGTCGAAATCCTCTCATCCAATAGAATTTAGACAAGTTTAGGTATCAATTTTAACCTTATCATTTAGGTTTAACTTCAAGTTAGATAACTTATCTTTTATCGTGTCTTCTTGTTTTCTTACACTATAAGGTTAATAAACTTACTATATCAAGAGAAACGAACCCCAAGTTGTTTATTATTAATATATATAACATTATCTAAGTCATTTGGCCGAACCTTAGATTTTTTGGAATAAAATAACAATTAATAATATAATATTTGTTTTAAAAACTATTTTATGTCAATTTTGACACTATTTAGTAATTGATTTTTGTGAAAATCATAACAGAATTATTAGTTCAAAAAAAGTTAATTAAATCAATAATAACATGTCATATTAACCTATAAAATTAGTGTAATTCATAAAAAGTCTCAAATTATATTTATTTGGGTATTTATAATATCAATAATTCTAATTTTTTACTATTATGGTAATTACTGCATCATCATTGTGTCATAAATAAATTAAATTATTTAATGTATAAAAATTATAAATAAAATATCATTATGTATGAAATATTATTATCTTTCTAATTAATATTTAAAATCTAATTTATCTTATGTATAACCCTATATTAAAAATGATTTACTTATTAAACATTGATTTTAACTATTTTAACCCTTCTTTAAATACATTAATAATAAATGTCCTAATCTAATCCAAGTGGGCCTAAATGGTCATATTTTATTCCTAAGGTTGTTTTTGGTCGAATTACACTTATCCAATAGAATTAGGACATGTGTTAGGGTAATAATAATAACACTTTTACCCTTAATTACCCTATTTAATTTTTAACAGTGGTAAAAAAAAGCAAAAAGTTACTATTCACCAAAAATATTTTCATCTCATTGAACCACATTTTAGTCCTTGATATTAACCGTGTCTCTCAGATTTTCGAAATTCCACTCACAGAGGCGGTAAAATTAAGTTTTATGAAAAATTCAGTTTTTTTAACTACCACTTAGTGGTTTCACTATTCATCAAAAATTGAAAGTTTTCAGAAAAATACCAAAATTTCACCCTAGGCTAATTTTGATATTCCGAATCCAAAAATGAAGTCCATTTTGAAAAATAAAAATTATAAATTTAAAAAAGTGGTTATTACTATTCATAATGGCTATTTTTAATAATATTTTAATAGCATATCGTTGTTTAGTGAAACTCGGTATTGCGTACGACGCAAGCTATTGAGGAAGGACGCGGTTGCGTGTAAAGCAAGCCAATCTAGTGACGTGTGTAATGAAAGATTCCTTTGATGATTTATATAACATAAAAACAAAATATTTCACATAAAATTCTCGGGTGTTACAATCTACCCCCCTTAAAATGAATTTCGCCCTCGAAATTCGTCACTTTGTAACAAACAGATGAGGATACCTTTCCCTCATCATATCCTCAAGCTCCCATGTAGCTTCATCTAATTGGTGGTTCCTCTATAAAACTTTCACCAAGCGAGTGGTCCTGTTTCGTAGGACTTTTTCACTACGATCCAGAATATCTATGGGCTGTTCTTCATAAGAAAGATCTTGCTCCAGTGGTACAACTTCTGAGCTGAGTACATGTGAAGGATCAGGTATATAATTTATCAGGAGAGATACATGGAACACATCTTGAACTTGAGAGAGATTTGGTGGAAGCACCAATCAATAAGCTACCTTCCCAACACGATCCAGTATTTCGAAAGGACCGATATATCTAGGGCTCAACTTCCCCTTCTTTCCAAATCTCATGACCCTCTTCCAGGGAGATATTCGTAAGAACACTTTATCACCCAATTCAAACTCTAGGTCTTTTCTTCGGTTGTCGGCACAACTTTTCTGTCGACTCTGAGCTACTCTTATGTGTTTTTGAATAGATCGGACCTTTTATGCCATATCATCAACAAGATCAGGTCCTAATAGCTTTCTTTCCCCAACTTCATCCCATCAAGTTGGAGTCCTTCATTTCTTTCCATAGAGAGATTCATAATGAGCCATCTGAATACTTGAGTGAAAGCTATTATTATAAGAAAACTCCACCAAAGGTAGGTGTTGATCCCAACCACCTTTTAAATCCATAGAGCAAGCTCTCAACATATCTTCTAGAGTTTGAATTGTTCTCTCAGACTGACCGTATGTATGAGGATGATAAGCAGTGCTAAAACTCAACTCTGTATCCAGAGTATGCTGAAGACTTCGCCATAACTTTGAGGTAAACCTCGGATCCCGATCAGATATAATATAAAGTGGTACTCCATGAAATCTTACCACTTCCTTTACATATATCCTGGAAAGCTAATCCAGAGAGAAATCCTCTCTAATAGCGATGAAGTGTGCAGACTTTGTAAGACGATCAACTATGACCCAGATAGCATTATTGCCTTTGGATGTTTTAGGAAGTCCTGTGACAAAGTCCATAGTGATGTTTTCCCATTTCCATTGGTGTATGGGTAATGGTTGTAACATCCCCTTAGACTTCTATCTCTCAGCTTTAACTTGCTGACAAACCAAGCATCGAGAGACATATTCAGCAACATCTCTTTTCATGCCATCCCACCAGAAGTAATCTTTTAGGTCCCTATACATCTTCGTGCTTCCAAGATGAATAGAGAATGAAGAACTATGAGCCTCATCCAGTATCTCCTTCTTTAATTTGGGGATGGGAGGAACACAAACCCAATTCCTGAACTTTATTATCCCATCACAATCAAGGTTGAATTCAGGAATATTTCTCACCTTCTTTTGTAACTCGACATCTTCTTTCTGTGCCTCTTTAATCTTCACATGTATAGATGGTTGAACATTCATTTGATAAAGATTCGATTTACCCCCTTCCATTATAATTCCAAGATCCATCCTTTGTAAATCCATAAATATTGGATCTTTTGTGATCCTCATCATGGATAAGCTGGCATGGTATTGTCGACTTAATGCATCTGCCACCTTGTTTGCTTTCCCAGGGTGGTAATGAATTGAGCAGTCGTAATCCTTAATCAGCTCCAACCATCTTCTCTAGCGCATATTCAGCTCCTTTTGTGTGAAAGTATACTTTAAACTTTTATGATCAGTATAAATATCACACCTTTCACCATAAAGGTAATCCCTCCAAATCTTTAATGCAAAGATTACCACGGCTAACTCCAAATCATGAGTTGGGTAATTTTGCTCATGGATTTTCAACTGTCGTGAGGCATAAGCTATCACCATATCATTTTTCATGAGAACACATCCCAATCCCTTCTTGGATGCATCACTGTAGATCACAAACCTTTCTCCACTACAAGGCAGTGTGAGCACAGGTGAACTGGATAACCTTCTTTTCAACTCCTTGAAATTCTCTTCACATTCCTCCGTCCAGACAAACGTAACTCTTTTCCGAGTCATCTTGGTGAGTGGATTAGATAATCGTGAAAAATATTTCACAAAACGTCGATAATATCCAGCCAAACCAAGAAAACTTCTGATCTCAGTTACTGTTGTTGGTCTCGACCATCTTTCGATAACCTCTGTTTTTGCTGGATCCACAAATATCCCCTCTTTTGAGATTATGTGACCCAAAAATGATACTCTTTGAAGCAAAAATTCACACTTGGTAAATTTGGCATAAAGCTTCTCCTTTCTCAGGGTCTTCAATATAATTCTCAAGTGATCTTTATGTTTTTCCTTGCTCTTTGAATAGACAAGAATATCGTCTATAAAGACTACCAAAAATTGATCAAGATAGTATCTAAAGACTCTATTCATCAGATCCATGAAGATAGCAGGGGCATTAGTAAGACCAAATGGCATCACTACAAATTCATAGTGTCCATACCTTGTACGGAAAGTTTTCATTGGTATATCCTCCCTTTTGACCCTTAATTGGTGATACCTTGAACAAAGATCAATCTTGGAAAATTATTGAGCTCCTCGTAGTTGGTCAAATAAGTCATCAATGTGTGGGAGAGGATATTTGTTCTTGATAGTGATCTTGTTAAGTTCTTGATAATCAATGCGGAGTCTCATTGATCCATCTTTCTTCTTAACAAACAGAAAAGGTGCTCCCCAAGGTGATGCACTAGGGCGTATGAATCCTTTATCAAGATTATCTTGGAGTTTCTTCTTCAATTCCTGCAACTCAATTGGGGACATTCTATAAGGTTTCTTTGAAATAGGCAAATCTCCCGGTACGAGTTCTATTGAAAACTCAACTTCACGATTTGGTGGAAGACCCGACAATTCCTCCGGAAAGACATCATCAAACTCCCGTACAATGGGAATATTCTTAATTGTGAGTTTCTCACCAACCATTTGAGATAAATAACCTTCATTAAGTGGAATCAAGACCCATAAGATGGAAGAAATTTCCACTGGAAGGTTATGTTAATCCTTGCATCGGTAGACGATCATAGATTGATCTGGAATATGAAATGTGACTTCCCTTCTTTGGAAATTGATATGATATCCATATAAAGAAATCCAATCCATGCCAAGAATCACATCAAATTCCACTATAGGAAGGATCACAAGATTTGCAGGAAGCACTTTCCCACAAACTTCAATCGGATAAGAATTATAAACTTTTGATGCAACTATTGTGCCATTAGGTGTTGTCCCAGCTAACTCAACATCTAATTGTTGAGGTAATATGGTGATATCATTAGAAAATTCTTCAGAAATAAAGGATTGGGTGGATCCAGAATCAAATAAAACATTTGCTACTTTAGAGTGGATGGTAAGTGTACCTTTCACCACATCGTTATCGTACTCCACATCGCTGATAGAAATTACATGTGACTTTCCTTTATCTTTAGCCTTAAGATTTTGTTGACGTCAACCATCATCATCAACCCTTGGATTTGGGCATTGATTGGCATAATTCCCCATCTCCTTACACTTGAAACATTGAAGTGTAGTAGGTTCATTCTGTGTTTCCCTTCCTTTGTTTGCATCATTAGACTTCTTCTTCCCATCATTGCGGAATTCAAATGCCCGATGACCTTCCTTTCCACATTTGAAACATTTACTTGTCCCTTTAAGACAACCCCCTCCATGTTTCTTTCCACACTTTGAGAATAAGGGAAAACTCATCTTCTTTTCAGTGTGCTCTTTAGATTTTCCTTTAAATTCCATTTTCATCTTCTTATCAAACCCATATGACTGATGGGTTACTCCAATCTCCATCTCGACTTTGAGAGCACATTGAACGATTTCCTCGTAGCTATTGAAGTCCCTTATGGCTAACGCCCTTCGAAGACTTTGTTTTAATCCACTAAATAATCGATCAATCTTACTCTTAGGTTGGATAATAATACCAGAAGAGTACCTTGCAAGTCTTGTAAAATTTTCTTCATAGGTACCAATAGATTCATCATCCTTTTGCTTCAGTTCAAGAAACAATTTTTCTATCTTTGTTCAGAGAATTTGAGGGAAGTACTTATTGAAAAATAAGTTCTTGAACTCGTCCCATTCCATGGACTCAATTTCATCCCTTTGACTCATATTCTTAATAAGATTCCATCGTTGATCAGCATCTCCTTCCAAACGATACACTGCTAGGATGACTTTATCATGTTTAGAACATTGAAGAACTGAAAATATTTTTTCAGTAGTACTAATCCATTGTTCAGCAACTAATGGATCAGTAGACCCGCTAAAAGAAGGTGGACACTGCCTCATGAAGGATTCAACAGAATGTTTCTCCTTCCTTTGCTCGTTTGTAAGTCCTGCATGATTTATAGCTTGAGAAATTTGTGTGAGCATGGCTACAAGATTTTGCATTCCAGCTCCCATAACGTTTGGTTGCTCAGGGGGAAAATCATTGCATTGCCCATCGCATTCCGCATTAACACGGTTCCTTCGGGTTCCAGCCATTGACTAAAACCAAGAAGAATAGTGTGAGCAACACTAATTATAATAGGAAAACCACATAATCAAGAATAAAATTTCACACTTAAGGTCTTATCATAGGTTGTTCATGGCCATTTCTAAAACACTAAGATTGTGTTCTATGCTTATACTTATCCTTAGGATTCTTACTAAGGCCTTCACATCCTAGTTTCCAAAGGATGACTATACCTTTCCTCTGATACCAACTATAACGACCCATACTTTACATACATTGTTATTACTTCAAAATTTAAGCACACTTATTACAACATATAACAAAACCAGGAAAAGACTGTATAGGTATAGTGTCTTTAGAAATTGGGAAACATAAACAACTGGTTCATAAATCATCTACACGGTCTCCCATTTATTTAATCATATCTATAGTCCCTTTTGGCATATCTTACTTAATAACCTTCTTCCTGACCTGGGGAAAGAAAACATACAAAAGGGTGAGCTCAAATTCTCAGTAAGGGTAAGCAAAAGAAATATCAGTCACATCATATTCATAAGAACATAACTTTTAGAAATCTTAACCTGCAAAGGAGATCATAATTTCATAATATGGGATAAATCATAGTAGTGAAATGTAATCCCAATAATCATAACTTAAAACATAAAACTTTTTGGCATACACACATAATCACATAGAATCATTTCTTATTAGTCAAGACTCATTTCCAAGACTATCTTAGTGGACAAAGTCCATTTCTGAACCGAGTTCACTCCTCGTTTCAGTCCTGTTTCACTGAACCGGTTTAACCTGCCGTTCCAGCCATGTCTATCTCATGAGATATAAAATCTTTACCAAACGCATTAGAGGGAGATATAGGTTCCACCCATCTCATAATGATACCATTCTTATGTGTGCCACAAAATCATAAACCATACATCATAGCATAACCCAAGTAATAAAAATGGGAATCTTAAACATCATGACATCATAAAAAAATTCATATAAGATAAAGGAATTCATAAAAATATTTCCATCACAACATAATCAAATAAATTTAATAATAGGGATAGAAACATAACTATAAGGCCCCAGCCTTAAACCTTACTTAATCTTGAGTTATCACAAGATTACACGTTGAGGATCTTTTCAGGTTTAGAGTTTTAGAGAATTAGAACATAACTATTACATCTCAAAAGATTACAAAGTAGTCACTTCTACTAAGTTTACAATTTTAAAAAAACTCTTAAAAAGAAACATGTCTAGTTCCATGTTTTATATAGAATGACATTCCCTTGATCCCATCCTTGAACTTATTCCACATTAAGTCCTGTGAAAAACATTTCAAAAAAACTTGGGGTGAGCATAAAAAGCTCAGTAAGGGATACACAAAGAATGAAAACTGTTAGTTTTTCAAACATCAAGTAAACCATATATACTCTATCAAAGTAATACCTTCACCTTCATGAAGTAGTAAAAACTCTTCACTGAATAAAGTATCATTACTTACCTTTTTGTAACCAAAGGATTACTATAAAACCCATAAAAAGAACACATAACATATATAAAGGTAACTTGGGACATAAACATACTTAAGTGGAATAACCATACGGTCGACTTCCACACATATCACTTAATGGAATAGCCATACGGACAATTTCCATACATACTTAATGGAATAGCCATATGGCCGACTTCCATACCCAATGCATTGGAGGTTATAACGTAACCACCCGTCCTGGTATTCACGGCACCACCCGTCGTATGGTTTATAACGTAATCACCCGTTAAAATGTCCAAGTACCAATATAAAATCATAAAACATAAAACCAATATAAAGGAATGATAACATTTCCACATTTCAATCACAATATATCATAAATATATTGACATAATAGAATCCTTTTTCTAAACCATTTTCAATACCAAAATACATAAAAGAGTATATGGTATTTATTTTATTTTAAAAACATTACGGCTTGTTGAGGAAGCCAAAGACCAAATAATACTCGCGGCGGCAGAAAAGGTCGTTGTCACCGCGTACGTTAAAAAAAACATTCCTTTTTTTCGTTTAGTAAAACGCTTCGTAGAAAAAGATTCCTTTTGTATAAAAGTAAAAGTCAAAGGGGTTTATACACCGTATAAAAGAAAGTTGTGTATAAAACGAAATATGCCTCAATGAAAGGAGATTGAGACGAAGTCCCTTACCTCAGGTCCGACTTGAATCGATCGTTCTTTAACGTCCTAAATAATAAACTTGAGTTAATTTCTACTTGATTAAGAACCTTTTTAGAGTTAATTATTCCTTTTATATCACTTATTTCCTTGTTATAAACATTATGTAACCATTTAAGTTAATAATGTTTGTTTTCTCGATATTTGGTTCTTAAGTCGAAAGTGGACTTGTTACAATTACATGTTGTTCGTGTGGTCAAAGGTTCTTTATATCTAGAATGAAATTCCTGATTTGGATATCATATATATCATATATATCTAGCATATACATGTATTTATAATATTACATAATCATTTAGTGGTAAGAAATGAAATGCACCGTTCATGGAGACGGTAAGCCGTACGTACGCATGAACGCTACTTTCATTTCTTTGTCATATTAATGGAATTAAAACTAAATGAGAGGTATGTATATTTTAATTCCATAATTATATTCATCATTTAGATATATCATTAATTATATATATCCATTATATACATGTACTTTTAATAGTATATTACATTTGGGGATAAGAAATGAAATGCACCGTTCATGGAGACGGTAAGCTGTACGTACGCATGAACGCTACTCTCATTTCTATATCATACTTTAATGGAAAGAAATAATAATGATATAGAGGTATATTATAATTCCAGTATAACATCATATATAATAACTTTAAATCCATCCTTTACACGTCCCACATATGGCATTAACGAATCACATCACTTTGAGGGGGCGGTAGTCCGCACTTCCTTAAATGAAGATATCGTGTTTACCCATAATGGAAACCATAAAGGTATGCCCAAAATGAAAAATGCAGAAGCTTAAAGAAAAAAAAATAAACATATTATATATAATATATAAAAATAGTGACATCATAATGGCCACCTTTGAAGGTGTTAAATGAGTATTGAACAATCATCGTTTCGGGAGGCAGAATTTCGCCATCCACGGAAACCGTATGTTCTTTAACCATTTGATGTAGTTGTGTGAGAGTGTAGCTCAAATTAATCTTATAACAACATCCTAGTATATTTAATATACTGGTGTTGTTACAAAAGAAGTAAATAAAAAGAGTTTAGGGGGTTGGAGAAGCGAAATAAAACAAAAGAACAAGAGAGAATGAATTACCTTTAAAAGTGTAACTCCTTTTGATTTGAGCCTAAAGGATTTTTTTGAAAGGATTCTGCCCAAAGGGAATCCTCTAGGATGAGTAGAGGGATGTGTAGAGAGTAAATGGGCAGGGGTTGGCCGAGCCAAAGGCTTGAGGAGTGTGTGTAATGAGGTAGAGGTGGGGGCCTTTTATAAGAGGAGAGGAGGGGCACTTTTGGAAAGTAAAGAAATATTACTTTATTTGAAAATGTGTTTCGGTTTTAAAAGGTCACACATTGAAATAATTCGTGGATAAGGTGATAAGGGTTCTAAATCCACTCATACAATTGGTTTTGGACATGTGTAGGTTTTATAGTTTTCATTATCTTTCCATTTTATTTAAATCGTTAAATAATGATGTCATCGCTGCATCATTATTATGTCATAAATAATTTAATTTATTTAATGTCTAAAAATTATAAAAAAAATACTATGATGTAGGAAATATTTTTATATTTCCAATTACTATTTATAATCAAAAATCGGATCTTTATAACCCCATGTAAAAATTGTTTTTGTAAAACATATTATGTTTGTGTCATTTTTACTTTTACATTAAATAAAAAGTTATTTATGTCATTTCCCAACCAAAGTGTCTCCATGGGGTCCCCAAGTTGACCCATGGCTTGTCTTGGTCGGCCATGACACAACCAATAAGGTTGGGACATGTGTCTAGGTCATTTCATATTATTAAAGCATTATTTATACCTTAAACTACCCTAATTACCACTAATCGTGATTAAGAACTTAATAAGTTACTATTCACCAAAAAATTATTATAATCTCATTGAACCACATTTTACTTCTTAATGACAACCATGTATGTCGGATTTTTGAAATTCAAAACACAATGATGGCAAAATTTCATTTAAACGGAAAATCAGTCTTTATAAGTACCACTTAGTGGTTTCACTATTCATCAAAAATTGAAGTTTTTCAGAAAATTACCAAAAATTCACCCTAAGCTATATTTGATATTCCGAATTAAAAAATGAAGTCTATTTTAAAAAATTAAAAACATATAAGTCACATTAATTAATTTAATAATTAATTCCCGCTGTCAGAGCAAATAGCGTGTTTTTATGAAACAATAAGTATCAAAAGATTGACACTAGTTTAAGTCCGATTTCAAAGTGAAATTAATTCCAACGACCACTATTGGATTTAATGGTAAAAATATTTTCTAATTTCACTTTAAAACCAATTCAAAATATAATCTAATCATATAAATAAATTAGATTAAAAAGAGGTTTTGAATTTAAATACAACACTTTACACTATTCATTAAAAAAAGTGAACTTTATCAGAAAGGTACCAAAAATTTTCACAAAGTAAATTTTGATGTCCCGATTCTAAAGAAGAGTTATATTTGGTCCAATAGAATTTATAAGATCGATCAAAACTATATTTAATGACGGTTCTCCGTCAAAAGGTGATAAGTGGACCTTTCGTGAAAATTAGGGTATAAATGCCTAAAATTGTACTCTTTCCGTATTTTAAGCCTTTATCTTTTATTGGGTAAATGTAAAAACATTTAAAAACATATATAATCATATTTTAGTTATTTCTATCCATTCCCTCCAGTACAACGGCTACTCGTTAACTAACATTTAAAATAATATTATTTTATTACTTGTGTGCAACGTAAGTTTTCAAAGAAACTCATCGTTGCGTACCGAGTACGCTATCGAACGTAGAAACCCCTTTTAATTAAAATTAATATTTAATTCGTAAATATTAATAAATATGAAAATTATTTATTCTTTATTTACCTAGGATGTTACAATAACCCTATATTATCTTAGATGGAAAATAATTTTGATAAAACACTTGAACTCCATTCTTGAGGAAAATATCCTTTATACTTCAAAAAAAAAACATTTTTCCTTTCTTAACATGTCATACAATTTTAAACTAAAAGTAGTTGATTAAAAATAAACTTGAAAACTTTTAAAGGAAGATTCTTGGAAATAATGTTTTCAAAATCCATTCATGTCGTATAAGTTAAAAAAACATTCTTCTCGTACTTTTGTCGGAAAAGTCAAAAAGTACCTCGTACGAAAAACGACAAAAGATTCATTTCATATCTTTTTCTATAAACTCACCAAAGGGTAAAAATGGATTTAAAAAATTTTAGGTGGATGGAAATAATATTACATACTGAGGAAACATGGATGTGGATGATAAAATACACCCCAGTAAATACCAAAGTATAAACAATCTCGGATAAAAATGAGATTGTGATATTTTACCTTACCTTAGGTACAATTTGCTTCGTAAGCGTCCGAACCTTCTGTATAATGGTTTAAATAACGTTATTGACTTATTCCAGAATCATACTTATTTTTATGATATCATATATGGTCATATTCTTAGCTTCTTATTAGTAATATTTCATTACTACTTGTTATTCGAGTGTTTATTACTTTTTGTTCGTATGCGTGTTTTGTCGAATAAATTATTAATTTTATTTTTAGGTTATAGATAACACATTTACATAATGGTATTATTGTAATATATATCATATTAATTCATTCAATTCATTTATATAATCATTATGCAATGAATAACATGTAGAACGAGTCGCATCACATCGTGGAGACGGTATTCCGTACGTACGCACGAGCGATGATATCATTCCCATGATTGTGGAATTGTATTGAAGTGTATATATACTATTTCATAATCAATATAACTTTATAATAATCATATATAGTCATTATTTACACCATTATACCCATCCAAGTAAGGTGGTGGTGGAAAATAGATTACACCACGGCGTGAAGACGATATTCTGTACATACGCACACGCGGTGATTTCGTTTTCCGTAGGATGGATAGATGGTGAAATAGGGTTGTTTCATACTTATAATAACATATCATTATATGAGTGATACTGATGTTATTACTTCATAATGAAACATCTAAAGAAGAAGAAGTGGAAGAAGAAATAAAGATGAAAGAATCGGTAACGGACATTACCTCTTCTTTGAAGCGCTTCTTTGAGACCTCCTTTTAGGGCACTAAAATTGGTCTTTAAAGAAGACCAGGACCTCTAGGATGTCTCTAGGGAAGTGGAGAGAAGAAATTGTCAGGGGTTTGCCGAGCTTGAAGGCCCAAAGTGGTGTGAGGAAGAGAGGGAGGAGGTGCCCTTTTATAAGGGAGGAGAGGGGCACCTTTGGAATAACTAATAATATTATTTTATTATAAAGTCAAATTCGGTTTATAATAGCTCCAAATTTATATATTTAGAAGATAATGTGGGTATAGGTCTAAATCCTTTCATCCAATAGAATTTAGACAAGTTTAGGTATCAATATTAACCTTATCATTTAGGTTTAACTTTAAGTTAGATAATTTAACTTTTACCGTGTCTTCTTGTTTTCTTACACTATAAGGTTAATAAACTTACTATATCAAGACAAAAGAACCCCAAGTTGTTTATTATTAATATATATGACCTTATCTAAGTCATTTTTCCGAACCTTAGATTTTTATGAATAAAATAACAATTAATAATATAATATTTGTTTTAAAAACTATTTTATGTCAATTTTGACACTATTTAGTAATTGATTTTTGTGAAAATCATAACAGAATAATTAGTTCGAAAAAAGTTAATTAAATCAATCCTAACATGTCATATTAACCTAGAAAATTAGTGTAATTCATAAAAAGTCTCAAATTATATTTATTTGGGTATTTATAATATCAATAATTCTAATGTTTCATTATTATGGTAATTACTGCATCATCATTGTGTCATAAATAAATTAAATTATTTAATGTCTAAAAATTATAAATAAAATATCATTATGTAGGAAATATTATTAAATTTCTAATGAATATTTAAAATCTAATTTATCTTATGTATAACCCTATATTAAAAATGATTTACTTATTAAACTTTGATTTTAACTATTTTAACCCTTCTTTAAATACATTAATAATAAATGTCCTAATCTAATCCAAGTGGGCCTAAATGGTCATATTTTATTCCTAAGGTTTTTTTGGTCGAATTAAACTTATCCAATAGAATTATTACATGTGTTAGGGTAATAATAATAACACTTTTACCCTTAATTACCCTATTTACTTTTTAACCGTGGTAAAAAAAAGTAAAATTTACTATTCACCAAAATTTATTTTCATCTCATTGAACCACATTTTAGTCCTTGATATTAACCGTGTCTCTCGGATTTTCTAAATTACACTCACAGAGGCGGTAAAATTAAGTTTTATGAAAAATTCAGTTTTTTTAACTACCACTTAGTGGTTTCACTATTCATCAAAAATTGAAAGTTTTCAGAAAAATACCCAAATTTCACCCTAGGCTAATTTCGATATTCTTAATCAAAAAATGAAGTCCATTTTGAAAAATAAAAATTATAAAATTTCAAAAAGTGGTTATTACTATTCATAATGGCTAGTTTTAATAATATTTTAATAGCATATCATTGTTTAGTGAAACTCGGTATTGCGTACGACACAAGCTATCGAGGAAGGCCGCGATTGCGTGTAAAGAAAGCCAATCTAGTGATGTGTGTAATGAAAGATTCCTTTGATGATTTATATAACATAAAAACAAAATATTTCTCATAAAAGTATCGGGTGTTACAGCACCAACCATGAAAAATCCCACTATCTCACATATCATGGTTTCACCTCAACATTTGAAAGGTAAGTAAAAACCATTCACCGCCAGTGCACCTTTACTTTATCCCATGCCTCATTGTGCATAGTTTTCTATAGGTGTTGCACGGTTTTCCAAAACCATGCACCCATAGAAATGCCTAAAAAACAATCTAATGTTTCTCCAAACTCTCAAAAACATCACCCTTATACTTTACATACTTAAGATGATAAGTAGATGGTTACTTACTTGAAAAAAAGGGTTCCAAATTATGCCCACCATTAGCCTTTTCATCTTAGGAAAGTAGAAAACCATCACTGTACCTAAATAGTTCTAGCCATTTTTCAATCATCCATTATCTCATTCCTAATTATCTTCATAAATCTAACCATGTTTCCACAAAAACTCACTAGACCAGTGATTGATTAATGAAAGACTTTCTCTTATAGATCCACAATCCACACTGGCATGTGCACCAATGAAGCATCTATATCTAGGTCAACATGATCCCATATAAAAATATGTTTAGGATCAATATCATATATTTTCAACTAAGAGACATGAAATAAAATATACACTGCATTGAACCACTATGGTAATGGCAACAATTTTTCCACCTCACCAACTTATTCTGGTATCTCAGAATGGAAGATTTATCAAAGAAATATTTTTACCTTCTTCCCATAATGATGATTTCCATGCCTTGGAGAGATACTCAAGAACAGTTGATCACTAACCTAGAATGATAACAACCATCGATGATGATCCACATATGATTTCTGATGACTCTTAGATATATCAATCTATTTTCTGATCAATTTAATCTTCTCTCATGCCTCGTGGTTAGGGCTCATCGAAAACATTAATGTCTCACTTGTTTCAACCCAACAAAGCAGAGAACAACAAGGATATACACATAATGAGTCAAATAGAGCCACATGTATTTATTCCTAATAACTATAATTATAAAATAACTCCAGCAACAACATGTTATCTTCTCATGATCCATCAAAATCAATTACACAATCCCACAACATATCTTCTAATGTTCGTATCATCTGTTTGGATTTTCCATTGGTGTGAATATGATACACCATACTCATGGTCAACTAAGTACCAAGGGATTTCTGTAACTAGAAATGAGATGTAAACCTCTAATATGTATCTAAAACAATCAAAAATATTACCCTATACCTCTTTAACACTTATTGTATGTAAATGTTTTACAATTCTTCCAACTTATAATATTAACAAATAAGAATAAAATGAACCAACTTTGTGAACTGATCCACTATCACCTATATGGAATCATGTTTGCAAACTATTCTTGAAAGACCGATTAAAAAATACATAGAAATTTTTCCCATTTACAAATTAGAATAGGTAAAGACTAAAACATACCTACTACAGGCTAATGATCTACCAAAATTTATTGAAAATTTATGTATATTGAAACAATCTCAAACAGATTTCTTTTGATACCATCCCACCAAAATTGTACTTTCTACACACTATAAATCTACAGAATTCTAGGATGAACAACCAATTTTAAATGGTAGTATTCATAGAGATGTTTTTCCTAAAAATAAAAGGGTACGACCATCTGATTGTGATGCCAGAAGATTGAACTCTCATCCAGAATCGAACCCTCAATGGTCTCCCCACCATTGAATTTTGACCACATATCTACACATTCTGAATTGAATGACTGTACCTCTTTAATCATATTCACCAAATCAGTAACCAATGATTCTGGAATAAAAACCACAATATCTCTTAGGTCTTCACATTCCAAATTCATGTTATCTGGGACTGACATCAACTACCACTGATCATAAGCTTCTTTTTCCAACTGATCATACAACATACAACATAATGTATCTACCACTGAATTTCCCTTACCAAATATATACATTAAGTAAAATTCAAAAAATTATAGATATTATATCCATATTCATTGTCTTACATTTAAATTAATTTTTTTTAAAATATGTTTCTAGATATTTCGATACTTAAACACATTAAATTTCTCGCCAAATAAGTAATGATGCAATGTTTCCAAAGCATGGACAGTGAAAGATAAATCCAAGTCATGTGTTGGGTATTTATTCTCATCAAACCTCAATGAACTTGAGACATAACCAAAACCTAATCTCCTAACATGAGATCACATCCCATCCCTGATCCCAAAGCATCACAATAAACCATGTACCATTTTCCTCGTTTCAAAATTATCAATATTGGTGCGGATGTAAGATGAATATCTAACTCTTTAAAAGACTTGTATAATTATTCATTCCAATAAAAATTAATATTTACCTTTGTTAAAGCTTTCATAGGTGACTGTAGTCAAGATAAGCCATGAAACAATGTCAGTAATAACCAACTAGACCGATGAAACTTTGTATCTAGAAGATGTTCCTTGGAGGTTTCGACGATATAATAGTTTCTATCTTTTATGGATCATTAGAATAACCTATTTTAATGATTACATGTCCATGGAAACATACCTCCAATATCAAAAAACCACACTTCAAGAATTTTTCAAACAATTGATGGTCTCCCAAGATTCCCAATACTATTGCTTAGTGTTTCTCATGGTCAACCCTTATTCTTTAAGAGACCAACATTTCATCCACAAACACCACCACAAATGAATCTAGATACCTATAAAATATCTGATTTATCAATTCCACAAATATTTGAGGTGCATTTTTAATACTTAAAGTCATAAAAACATATACATAAAGGCCATATCTTCTCCAAAAATCTATTTTTGGAATATCCTCCATTCGAACCTGGAATTGGTGATATCCTAATCACAATTCAATCTTGGAGAACCACTAAGATCCCATAAATTGATCAAATAGATTTTAAATGTGTGGAATTGGATGACCATTAATTAAAATAAAGTGATTAATCTTATGAAAATTCACACACAGCCTTAGAGTTTCATCCACCTTTTTCAAAAATATGACTGGTGTTACCCACAAAGACATGATTAGAAGAATGAACCCTTTACATTCCATCTCTAAAAATTGTATCTTCAATTACTTGAACTCTATTGGTTTCATTAAATAAGAATGAAGGTAAATATGAATAACCCTTATATCGAGATCAATTGTAAACTCCACTTCTCTCATGTGTGGAAACCCTACTAAATATTTGGGAAAACATCCAAAAATTGATCTTCAACTGTAAGAAAACTGCTATTCTCAATCTATTTCATTATTTTCAAGGTCAATGATACCAAATGGTAGGTGATCCTTCCATATACTAGTTCTAATAGTATTTTCTACGCATGCCTTTACATTCTGGTCTCCTTTAAAGTGATGCTCGATGCCCTCCTTAGTCATAAAACTAACACTCTTTGTATAATAATGTATGTGAGCCTTTGAAATTTTCAACCAATCCATACCTAGGATTATATCATAGATATACATCTCAGGCACAGAAAAGTCCCATATCAACTCATCTCTATCAATAGATATAGAACATGATAACATACAAAGGCTCAACATTCTCTTCGACCTAGAGGAGTTTTAAGTTTTAACATTGAAGAAATCATCAACTTATAAACTCAGTGAATCAAAAAAATGAGACGAAATAAAGCAATGGGATGCGCCCATATCAAAAAAAATCTTGCATAATGGTATAATTCAAATGAATTGTACCTATCACCATAGTAGATCCAGATTGATCATCCATAATAACCCACTGAAATCTATATAATTTCTTGACAACCGCACCTCATTCCATATTTCCAAATTGATATTGTCCTTATTGAGGAGTCAAGGTATTATTAGAATCACTATGGATATCTTTTTTCTGGTAATGGGGATGATTCTTCTACCCACATCAAATAAAATCATATGACATCTACAACACTTGAGAATTATCCTGAACACTTGACCTCAAAGCATCGCAACAATAGCCCAAAATATTCTCCATCTTGTTGCAACTGTGAAGTGATATTAGTGGTGTTGCACACTCTCACTTCATGTTTTTAAAGGAACCAAATTGAAAACATCCATCATTAGTCGTGTGCCATGGAGGATGGTATATTGATCATGTCATTTGATTTTGACTCTTGTTTCCACCGTATAAATAGGTTTCACTCTTTCTCATTCTCCTAGCATTGGAGTTCCCATGATTTACCATTGGTATCAACATACTTTATCCTCCCATGGATCCTAGTATATCTCTTTCATCCATAATTTCTCTATTTACCTTCTCTATTTAGTCTATAATATAGATCACAATAATCTTTGAGTGAATCCCTAATCTCAGTCTCGATTCAAATATATGTTCCTCCAAGAACGCACTAGAAGAAACTTTGAGTGAGAAGAAAACTAAATTCATGAATTTAGCCACATTTGAAATGATAGAATTATTTTTCTACTTAAAGATTAAAGACATCATCATTAATGAAATTCTGAATGTTTGAGGATATAATTGTGTATTGAATAATTCTTCATAACCCTCCAAACCAATGTCTTGATCTACTTTAGCCTATACAGGTAAATCCCACCACTAGCGTGCAAGATATTCCAACCTAAAAGTTTCCCTATTAACTTTCAAATTTTTTAGTGGGCTAATGAAATTGATGGTATAATTCATCCTATTTAGCTACACCTCTTAATTTTTTTATATTATAATCACCTTGATAGATGGGTGGATTCTACTTCTAGAATTATACTGAATGATCAACTTTCTTTGCCTCTTCACTCATATTTCTGATTTCCATAGCCCAAAATTATTTGAAAATACTCTAAACAAATTGTTGGTTCACCTATGTCTTAGCTGAAACCACATTTTTAGCAACTTCTTCTAGTTAGCTTCAACGACTCCTACCATGTTTCATTTTATATACAAAAAAATACATATTTCTAACACTCTAAAAACTAAAGTCTTATCACCTAAATTTTTTTATTTTTATTCAAGAAAAAAGTTTAAAACTAGGGAATGACTAAGGACGCAAACAACAACTGGAAAACAAGATTTTAGGGTTCTGAAATGCTGGATCTAGAAGGAATCCCCTTGAACTAAGTTTGTATCCTCAGATAGAAAAGTACCCATATTGGAAAATCATGTGATAGAGGTATCTATTAGGGCTATGGAAGCAAGAAAATATTAATATTTTTAGACCTCACTCTATACATGAAGGATATACATTTGGAAATTAATGAGGTTCTAGAACATGCAAATTAGATACCCAATCATCCATGGGGTGTTACCATGGATAATTAGGTAGGTATGAATGATCATATAGTCCATCTCTACTTACTTTTGAATATAAAACGATTTTCAAAATAACCATTTCATGCTATCAAATTACTACATTTGAAAACAAATTTAAAAATTTTCAGAAATCAACAACTTGTGCCAAATCATAAATCATTACTCAATGTAACATATACAATACTGGTGGGAAGTCATTACTCTAACACAGGACATTCTTATCTCATTGGATAAAATCATGATAATGAGATTGAAATTCCTATAAATGTATCTAAAACACATATGTACCCTACTCCCTAGTAACTTTATGTTCAGCATAAAAAGGTTAGCTACATGTTTTCATTCTCTGCATTTTATGTTTCGATAATTATACCCCTTTCTATAATCCCAACCCAAAAAATAGGCCAGAATGAATTTAAAATCTAAGACTAATAACCAAGGCCAAGTTAATATCTAAAAAATACAATTGCCACATCTTCAAAAATGATCGCAAGGACCAAGCTGATACAACTTATATCATCTCACCCCTATTCATTATCTTGAGTTGAGGTGCAATTGATACTTGAAATTAAGATAAATTTCCCAGATGGAAAATAATGTAAACAAATTCCAAGGGCTTAATTAATAGATGGGGGATGATTTCCCCTTTGGAAATAATACATCCAACCAACCATGTTATAACCCAAATAAACTACTACATGATGCAAGAGAAAAAATGAAATACAAATTGGAATTTAATTTATATCAAAACCAACTAACAAGAGCACCACAACAGAAGACAACCAAACAACCAAGTACATATCTGAAGAATACAAAACCAACAAAAAATCAAATATAACCAAACTATAAAGCTCCAACATTATCCATGATTTAATCTACAAATATACCAAGTATCACTAAGAATTTCTAGAGATGTGTGGTACATTACCATATCCCATTTCTTGATGAATGAAATCTAAAAAATTACTAAAGATATAAAGAATTGGTGATGAATGAAACTCAATAGGATTTCCATAAATTACTTCCATACTCAAACCAGTAAGATAGAACATGTTAGAGGATTTATATAAAAAATTTATATAAAACATTTTAAAAAAATTATCTCAAACCAAACTATTTCAATGAAAAACTGTTTACTAAACCAAAACCATTTATATTAAAATAAAACAAGCATGTTCTTCAATAAGATTTCACAAACCATTTTACATGTCCCATTCCAATCCACAAACCCATGCTTCCACACAAGAAATATTCATTGTGATAGTTCTATAACCATGATTGGTTTCATATAGATATACCAATTCATCATAGGGTAATTAAACTTCATGTTCCATTACACATTTGGAACTAATCACAAGGTCATATTTTAACCAACCCTTGTAATTCAATATGAACACACACCACCAAGTATTCCCAACAACCATGTCAAGACCATTTCAATGCCAAAACCATTTCAATAAAAAAATATTGAAAACTGTTTTCCATAAATTGAACCACAAAATCTTTTATAATCAACATTTTAAAATCATTTTTCAAATCCCTTTTCACAAAAGATACAAAATTTCACACAAAACCACAAACCATCACTGAAGATGGTTGCTACCATGATTAGCTCACCAATTTCACAATAAATTTCAACCTATTCATTAAATTTTAAATTAATTCTTAATTTTTAAAATACAGGAGTCGATATTATAGCCACCTACCATGGTATTTAGGGAGAAAAATAAGAACGACACTTAAAGGCTAATGAAACCAGGTAAGATATCTAAAAATCGTCCTTAAATCGCTTCCCCTAATATCAAAATTAACAAATATAATCATATTTGGAATGAAAATCCTTATATATATCCATAGAAGTTTCGGATATAAAGAACCTATAGAGAGATAGACAGGGAGAAGTAGACATATGGAAAAGCACCAAGAACAACCAAGAATGATGACTTATGGTGAGAATTCAGCTTTAAAACACCATGAAAAGCCTTTAGATCTCCTCCGAGTAAGTGGAAGAAGCTTATTTATCCTTTATAAAGATATAAACTCAAGATTGTCCTACATAAGAGAAAAAATTAGTGATTTAGAGATCGAAACATATGATATCCTCAATTTTAGGATCTTATGTTTAACCACTAAACGATTAGTCACATGGTTAGATAAACCGTGCCCTAACTATGTGCTAGATTCAATCTCAAATGGGGGGTCTCACATGGTTGGATCACATGGTTAGAAAAACATATGAAAACCTTTCTAAATACCACTATCCACCATGGAATGTTTTTACTTAGTCTTCCTCATGGTATGGACAGCTTGTGCGCCACTCATGCACCTTCCCTTTAGCCCTTTCCTTGATGTGCACACTTTCTTGTGGGTGTTTTATGGTTTCTCCAACCTATTCCCCAACCATGAACCCTCAAAAACACTCGAAATGTTCTCTGAACTATCCAAAACATCACCCATATACTTTAAATTCTTAAAAAAAATAAAGGGTTAAATACTTGAAACTAGGGACTACTACAGTATGAATTATTCTTCAAAAGGAAAATCAAATGAATATTTTATGTAAATGTGTTTTAATGAGATCTACTTAATGAAACTGGTATTATTTTCAAACTAGAACTAGTTTATTTGTGGGAAAACACTGTTTATAGAGTCATGGTGGTACCCTACTGGGTATCTCATCACAACCTTCACAAGCCTTTTGGTGTATCAGGACTTCTTCTTTCATGCCCCAGGTAATGGAAAGGTAATCATGTACCTTAGATAATTCTTATTGTGGATGGAATCTTATAGTGATTTAAGATAGAGTTGACTCATTTTCACACAATTTTTTTCATGTGGACCATAGTTTGTCAACTATTTTGGGCTATTGGGATTTATTTGTATAATGTATCATGTTTTCATTTTGACTTCCTCTTTGTACTCTATTTTTTGTATTTATATTCCTTTCATAAAAAAGGAATGCTTTAATGATGATTAAGGTTAAATAATTACCTTTATATCTTATCTTCATTCCCATGTGCATGTATCTAGCCCGCGGTGATCAAGAACATGATTTGAGTAATATGACTGGCCAATTTAGGTGACGTGTCAGGTCAACTCAGGATGGTTCCATACATGTAACTTTCAAATATGAAATTCTACACTTCTATGAGGATTCCAAGCTACCTTTATGTATCTTATGGAAGTTATAGATTATATTTATGAGATTCATATATATTGATGATAAATTTACCTTGAATATTAAATTTTCTCCACACTATTACATAGAATTTTATAAAAAGTCTTAAATGTAGCCTATTAATTTTAGTTAAATAATTTAATTCTAAAAAAATTAATCATTTAATTTCATAACATATTAATATATACATTTTCTTATATATATTAAATGTAATTTTTGTCAATATTAATATTTTATACACCATAAATATTATTTAACTATTATAATTTTAATATACATATTTAATATGATTATCTTTAATAAACTCATTTCAAATTCCATAATAATTAGTATTGAAATTCATATTTATCATAAGATATATTAATTTCTATACTGAGTTTATTATAGTTGTTATCTTGCATAAATTTATCTCATAAATGATTTTATATATATCATAATATTTATATGCCCTAAATTATATTATTTATAATAATTTATATTTACTATTCCTGAAAATTTATCATCATATATTTGTTAATTTTCAATTTATTTGAAATTTAAATTATTAAAATTTAAATCATATATTTATAAAAAATATATTTTCTGAGGATAATTTTTTTAATGAAAACATATTGAATAATTCATTTGGAATAATAAACATTTATTCATATTTTTTATAAGAAAATAATACTAATGCAGTAAATGTATTATTTTAAAAATATTAATATTTGAAATTAATATACTCTATAATTTATGTTTTTTTGGAGAATATTTTTTTCTTTTATAAAATTCACTTCTGGTTATAATATATTTTTATTTTTTAGTTTTGAAATATTCAATTTTATAAATTTTTATTCAGAAGATAAATTATATATATACTAATACTTGTGATATTACATTATACCTGCTATAAATAAATTTTATCCTCAAAAAATATTTTTTTTCTAACCAAAATGTATATATCATGACACTGATAGAATCATATATTAAAAAAATTAATTTAAAATTCAATACTAGAAAACCCATTACTTTTGAATGAATTTTTTCTAAAATCAGGCATGTAACATTATGTGACTCGAACCTGTGAAATTGATTCTAAACACATATAGTTATAGCTTGGATATTTTTTTGTATAATACTCTATAGATTTATCTTCCTCTTACTTAAGGTAAAGGAATTATTTTTTCCATCATGATAGAGAGTATGATAAAATATACATACTTGATTTCATCCCATGTTTTCATTATTTTTTTAACCTTGACTGTTGGAACCAGGTTCTTCAAAGCATGATTTGGTGTATGGTTTGTGTTTGTTGTAAATCCTCAGTGGAAGTTCGGGGTGTGCACCAACAAAGCGATCATATCGTTCAAGCAGAAAACAATAGTGAAGGTGGCGCTGTTTCCCAGTGTTTGCCAAATTTTTGGGCCTAAAAATCGGCCAATAAAGTAAAGTGTTTTTGGAAAAGGTACTTGCGCGCCGTGGTCATGGAGGATAAAAGACTTGCGCGACTTATGTTTTTGAGGATCAGAACATCAAAATTTGGCTAAGGAAAGAAGTTCGCGCAAGTGTTGGTTGGGTCGCGCAAGTGAGTTGTGCGCCAGAGGTTTTTGAAGACAAGACTTGCGCGCCGTCGAGGGACTTGCGCGCCGTCGAGGGACTTGCGCGCCGACGCGCAGGGGGTCCAGTTTGCCTATAAATACTGGACCACCCCTCCTCATTTCTAACGAAGTTCACGGCCGAGAGATTGTTCGAGCTCTCGTCGCGCAGGTGGTTGAGTCGCGCAGGTGGTTGTTTTGTCACGCAAGTAGAGCTTGCGCGCCGGTTTTTGGCTGTGCGCCCAAGGTGGTTTGGAAGAGAAAGGAAGTGGACCGCGCAAGTTAGTAGTTGGGGAAGGAAGAGTCGCGCATGTGTGTTGATGACACTTGCGCGCCAGTTTGGACTTGCGCGCCGTAGTGGGACTTGTGCGACTGTCTTGAAGAAGCGCACCTGGTTTTGCTGAAGCCCACCAGCGTGTTTGGAGCTGCACGAAAGCCGAGAGACTACTCGGTACATTCGAGGAAAAGTGATATTCTTCTTCTGGTGATAATCGGTCTTCAATAGAGCATCTACATACAACAATGGATGCACTCTTATACAAATGAAGAAGAGACCCTCACGTCTATAAACTGAGTGGGACTTCGCCAATGGCAGTGAGCCAGGGGGAGTCAACGGGAGTGACCCGAGGGACGTAGTGAGCTATCCCTGAACAATTGTAAAGGCAGTGAGCCTGGGACAGAGTGTCTGTACCCGAACTTTTGTATCCGCAGCTAGTAAAGCATAGTGGATTTAGGTACGACTGGCAACCTGTCGGCGTATGCTCCTTGGACGTAGCCCTTAGTGGTGAACCAAGTAAAAATGGCTGTGTCTTCTCTGTGCATGTGAATGTTTTCATTCTGATCATAATCATCATACAGGTTCAACGAGTTCCTACCAACGTGGGAACAAGATCCAACACATTAAAAGAAAAAGTGGTCACCCTGATTCACCCCTCCCCTCTCAGGGTGTCCCGGGGTCCTTCAAGTGGTATCAGAGGGAAGGTTGCTGGTGTTGAATCTGACCTTCTTCGTCATGGAAAACGCTGTCAATGTCAGGGGAGTCCCTCACTTCGATGGAAGCAATTTCCAGATCTGGAAGAACAGAATGAGATCTCATCTAAGATCTCTTGGAATGAAAGTTCTTTTTTCTACTGTGCAAGGAATACATGTCACTGATCCAACAGGTCTGGCTATGACTGAAACAGACAGGAAACTTCTTGATGCAGATGCTAAAGCACAGAATGCTCTCACTGCAGCCCTTTATGATCATATTTACCTGAAGGTGATGAATTTCACCTCAGCAAAATATATGTGGGATAAACTTGAGAATATTTATGAAGGTGATAGCAAAGTGAAGGAGGCGAAACTACAAGTGCTACACAATCGGTTTGATGATCTGAAGATGAATCCAGACGAGAATGCAGACTCTTTCTTCAATCGAATTACTGAAGTGGTTGGAGAAATTCGGGGTCTAGGCGAAGAAATCAAAGACATTGATATTGTAAAGAAAATATTAAGAAGACTTCCACCTCTGTATAATGCGAAGGTGTCAGCTCTTGAGGAAAGAGATCTTTCCAAACTTTCTCTAGATGACTTACTGAGCAGTTTGGTAGCATATGAAATGAGAGTCAAACCAGAAGATGCTACGACTCGGGTGAGCAAGGAAATGACATTCAAGGCCATGGATAAATTGAAAATCTCGAAGGATAATAGCGGTGATGATGACGAAGAGAAAGAAATTCTTTCTCTCATTGCAAAGAAGTTCCAGAAGGGGAAAGGGAAATTCAAAGGGAAGTTACCTCTCGCATGTTTCCGTTGTGGAAAAGTTGGGCACATTGCCTCTTAGTGCTTGAAGAATATCAATGATGATGACAGTGAAGATGAAAACTTCAAGAAGCCTCAAAGAAGGTTCTTCAAAAAGGGAGACTTCAAATCTGGTAAGAAAATGCAAAGGAAGAGTTTTGTCTGTGAAGAGGAAGAAGATGACAATGAATTCTGTGATGAAGAAGAACCAGAATTCAAAACTGGGAACCATGCTTCTATGATGGCCACTGTTGAAAAGTCAGAAGATACTAATGGTGAAAAAAAATTGAGAACTTGTGTAGATCCTGAGGTGCAACTTAAGGATGTAGTTAGTAAGCTTAAGATTAAATGTAAGAGCTGCAATAAGTGGAAATCAATTGTAGAAGAATCAACTGAATATGTTGATCAACTTGAAGCTGAAATTGAACGACTGGAAGAATTTGTGAAGGTACAATCTAAAATAATTGAAAGCAATGATGATGCAGTTGATCTGAAGCTGAGAATTGAAGAGCAGGCAAAGGTCATCAATGACCTCACATCCAGACTGGATGAAAAATCCAAGACTGTTGAGGGTCTTGAGGAGGAAGTAGTTACTCTAAGGAGTAAAATGGAGACAGAATCAGTTCCAAAAGAATCGAGGAAGAAAATACAGTTCGGAATATTCTCAGATGCAGAATTACTTGCAAGAGCCAAGTGTGGTTCAGATGGGGTTGGAAAAGTCTTGAGTGATCAAAGACCTGCTTGCATGGGAAAGAGTGGAATTGGCTGTGAGGCTGAGTCATCAACTACTGGAAGTGAAAAGATCCAAAAGAAAGACAAGATGAAAGTTGAACGTGATGAAATGTTACCTAGAGTGCTGAAAAAGGAACCCTCAATCCAAACTAAAAGGAGACCTGAAAAGTATCCTCAAACATTCAAAAATGACAGACAGTCTTACTATTCTCCCAAGGAAGAAGGTATAAGGAGAAATTCAAGTGAGAAGACATTTCCTCTCATGAAGTGTCAGTTCTGTGGCTATCTGGGCCATACCATGTCTTATTGTGAAGAGGCAAGAAGCTATCTGAATGGAGAAGATATAGATGCTCAACAAAGGAGAACAATCTCATATCCTAATTCTCATAGAAGAAATAATTTCTATGGATATTGTTTTTGTTGTTCTAACTTTGGTCATAAGGCCATTAATTGCAGGCAGAGAAGAGACATAGACACCTCATACCGAATTTCAAAACAAGTCAAGTCTCGTCAGCAAGACAGTGTTTCTCTTTTAAACAGGTTCTCACCTCTCACAGAAGACTTTGACTATGAAGAACCTGGGTATGCGGAAGAGATAGTTGAAAGGCCATCAGTCCTATATACTCAATCTAATGTCTCATGGAAGGAAAGGAAGAAGATTGAGAAATCGAACCTTGCAGAGGTAACCCTCAAAGCTACAAAGAACAACAGTACCTGGATTCTGGATAGCGGTTGTTCATCTCATATGACGGGTAATGCCGGCCTACTAACGAATATCATAAAGAATGTTGATGGTACAGTAAGATTTGGTAATGATGGGGCTCTGAAAATCAAAGGGAGTGGAAGTACCCAATTAGCTAATGGAGAACTAAAGAAGACTGAAGTCCTTTACGTAGATGGCCTATGCCATAATCTCCTTAGCGTGAGTCAACTCTGTGACTCAGGACTTATAGTTACTTTTAATCAGAAAGGCTGCACCATCAAGGGAAAAACCGGTAATTCACTTATGAAAGGATGCAGAACAAAAGGCAACTTGTATCAGGTTGATAGTGAAGAAAATGTATGTTACATGACTGTTGAAGAAGAAAACAATTTGTGGCATCAGAGATTGGGACACATCAATCAACAAGACATGGAGAAAATATCAAAATTGAGAATTGTCATGGACATCCCCAACCTGAAGCGTGAGCATGAAAAATCCTGTGATGCTTGTATTCGTGGGAAGCTGGTCTGCAGTTCATATCGGCCAAAGAAGAAAAAGGCATCTCAACTTCTTGATCTGATTCATACAGATGTTTGTGGTCCAATAAATGTTGCCGGAACTCATGGAGAAAGGTACTTTTTCCTTTTCATAGATGATTACAGTCGAATGGCATGTGTGATGGTCATTCACCGGAAACGACAGATCCTTGACTGCATGAAAACATATCGGCGAATCGCCGAGAATGATACTGGACGAACAATCAAAGTGTTGCGATCTGACAATGGAGGAGAATACACGTCCATTGAATTTGAAAATTATCTGGAGAAGCATGGGATACAACATGAGGTAGCTGCTGTGAGAACTCCACAACAAAATGGAGTTGTTGAATGAAGGAATCGACAGGTGAACAACATGGCACGAACTATGCTGATTGAGAGTCATATTCCACGACATTACTGGAAAGAGGCTGTTCAAGCTGCAGTGTACATTCAGAATCGAACAGGACTTTATATGGGTGAGACGAAGACACCATATGAATTGTGGCATGGACGGAATCCTTCTCTAAAATACTTTCGTGTTTTTGGAAGTAAGTGCTTTATCAGGAACAAAGAAGGAAATCAGGGGAAATATAGTGACAACGCAGATGAAGGAATCTTCCTCGGTTACTCAATGAACAACAAAGCCTACAAATGTTTCAACAATCGTTTGGGAAGGATTGTGGAAAGCAATGATGTTAAGATAATTGAAGATAAAACCACAAATGCTTCACGGATGTCATATGCTGATGTGATAGAAAGTCATGAAGAATGTGGACATGAAGAAACTACAAATGCAGAAATAGAGGAAGCTGTTCAAAACACTCATCAATCACATAATGATGTTGACTCAGAAGAAGAATCTAAAGAAGAAACTATGGCTGAAGAAAATACTACTGAACCTCGCAGGAGAAATCGAAGAGCTGAGATTGATCCATCCAACATAATTGGGGATAAGAGTGCACCCACTCAAACCAGAAGGATGAGGAATACCACACAATCTGCATTTTTATCAGTTGTAGAGCCATCCTCATTCGAAGAAGCTGCAAAAGATGAATCTTGGGTGAAAGCCATGAATGATGAATTAGATCAGATTGATAAGAATCAGACATGGGATCTTTTCCAGAGACCCGAAGGTCACAATGTGATTGGTACCAAATGGATCTTCAAAAATAAGTTTGATGAGCATGGAAGTGTTATCAGAAACAAGGCACGACTGGTATGTAAAGGATAATCCCAGATTGAAGGTATTGATGTTGAAGAAACCTTTGCTCCAGTTGCTAGACTGGAATCAATCAGGCTTTTCCTTGCCATGGCACTCCAAAGAGGATATAAAGTATATCAAATGGATGTTAAGACAACATTCTTGAATGGTGTACTCGAAGAAGAAGTCTACATTGAACAACCGGTGGGGTTTGTCTTGGGTACCGATGAAACAAAGGTCTGAAAACTAAAGAAAGCTCTATATGGTTTGAAGAAGGCACCACAGGCATGGTACTCACGGCTAGATTCATATCTCAAGAAGTTGGAATTCAAAAGAGGAGGATTTGATCACAATCTCTATGTGAAGAACTCTCCAAAAGATCAGTTCATGGTTCTTGTCTACGTTGATGATATCATTTTTGGTGGCAGCAGGCAGAAATCAGTGGATGAATTTTCCAACCACATGAAATCAGAATTTGAAATGTCTATGATTGGGGAGCTCACATATTTCTTGGGGTTTCAAGTGATTCAAAAGAAGGAATACACTTTCATTTCTTAGGAAAAATATGCAAGAGATTTGCTGAAGAAGTTCAATATGCAAGATTCCAAAACAATGTCAACTCCGATTGCTGTTGGAACTAAACTTGGAAAGCATGAGGATGGGAACTCTGTTGATCCCACCATGTACAGGAGGATCATTGGAAGCCTACTGTATCTGACAGCGACAAGGCCAGATATTGTCTTTGCAACATGCCTTGCGGCCCGCTTTCAGAGTAATCCAAAGGAGGAACATATGTCAGCAGTAAAAAGAATCATGAGGTATATTCAAGGCACACATAACTTTGGGTTATTTTTTGCTGCAGGCAGGGACAGTGAATTATCGGCGTTTTCTGTTGCTGACTGGGCTAGGGATGTAGTAGACAGAAAGTCCACTAGTGGTGGAGCTTTCTATATTGGGCATAAATGTGTTGGCTGGTTGAGCAAGAAGCAAGAAAGTACTTCTCTTAGTACTGCTGAAGCTGAATATATCTCCGCCACAAAAGCATGCACTCAACTTCTTTGGATGAAGCAGCAGCTAACAGATATTGGTGATAAGGTGCAACAACCAATGGTGATTTATTGCGATAACAAAAGTGCAATTGATCTTATGAAGAATCCGGTTCAACATTCTCGTACAAAACATATTGAAATATGGTATCATTTTATCAAAGAAAAGGTTGAACAAGGAGTGATTAAAATGGATCATGTTGGAACTAATGAGCAAGTGGCTGATATCCTAACCAAGCCATTGTCCGCGGCTGTGTTCGAGAAGCATCGGTTGAACCTCGGTGTTCGACCACCTCCTACTGCATAAGGAGGCACCGGAAGTCCCCTCTCCCCGTTTGTTTTAACTATTTTTATCTGCTTATGGCTGTGATGCAGGTTTATGGGGGAGATACTATCCAGGGGGAGTATGGCTTGAGCTGAGCGTTGAACAAACTTTTCGGTCTTTGGTTTTATTGTCAATGGGGGAGAAAGGAATAAATTCAGGGCAAGAAATTCTTTTGTGATGAGAAGTGTAAGATTGTGATGAGAAGTTGAATAAGGATAACATCGGGCGTCATGGAGAATTTCAAAACACTAAGACCCAATTCAAGCTTTCTCTCTTGTTTTCTACACCGAGCATTTCTCACGTAGACTTAGAGTGTTGGCTGAGTTGATTCTTGCGTTTTGGATTTGCTCATGGTTGGAGGTCTATTGAATTTATTCTGATTGCCAACAAACCCAAAGTGGGAGATTGTTGGAACCAGGTTCTTCAAAGCATGATTTGGTGTATGGTTTGTGTTTGTTGTCAATCCTCAGTGGAAGTTCAGGGTGTGCACCAACAAAGCGATCATATCGTTCAAGCAGAAAACAGTAGTGAAGGTGGCGCTGTTTCCCAGTGTTTGCCAAATTTTTGGGCCTAAAAATCGGCCAATAAAGTAAAGTTTTTTTGGAAAAGGTACTTGTGCGCCGTGGTCATGGAGGATAAAAGACTTGCGCGCCTTATGTTTTTGAGGATCAGAACATCAAAATTTGGCTAAGGAAAGAAGTTCGCGCAAGTTTTGGTTGGGTCGCGCAAGTGAGTTGCGCGCCAGAGGTTTTTGAAGACAAGACTTGCGCGCCGTCGAGGGACTTGCGCGCCGTCGAGGGACTTGCGCGCCGACGCGCAGGGGGTCTAGTTTGCCTATAAATACTGGACCACCCCTCCTCATTTCTAACGAAGTTCACGGCCGAGAGATTGTTCGAGCTCTCGTCGCGCAGGTGGTTGAGTCGCGCAGGTGGTTGTTTTGTCGCGCAAGTAGAGCTTGCGCGCCGGTTTTTGGCTGTGCGCCCAAGGTGGTTTGGAAGAGAAAGGAAGTGGACCGCGCAAGTTAGTAGTTGGGGAAGGAAGAGTCGCGCATGTGTGTTGATGACACTTGCGCGCCAGTTTGGACTTGCGCGCCGTAGTGGGACTTGCACGACTGTCTTGAAGAAGCGTGCCTGGTTTTGCTGAAGCCCACCGGCGTGTTTGGAGCTGCACGAAAGCCGAGAGACTACTCGGTACATTCGAGGAAAAGTGATATTCTTCTTCTGGTGAGAATCGGTCTTCAATAGAGCATCTACATACAACAAAGGATGCACTCTTATACAAATGAAGAAGAGACCCTCACGTCTATAAACTGAGTGGGACTTCGCCAACGGCAGTGAGCCAGTGGGAGTCAATGGGAGTGACCTGAGGGACGCAATGAGCTATCCCTGAACAATTGTAAAGGCAGTGAGCCTGGGACAGAGTGTCTGTACCCGAACTTTTGTATCCGCAGCTAGTAAAACATAGTGGATTTAGGTACGACCGGCAACCTGTCGGCGTATGCTCCTTGGACGTAGCCCTTAGTGGTGAACCAAGTAAAAATGGCTGTGTCTTCTCTGTGCATGTGAATGTTTTCATTCTGATCATAATCATCATACAGGTTCAACAAGTTCCTACCAACGTGGGAACAAGATCCAACACATTAAAAGAAAAAGTGGTCACCCTGATTCACCCCTCCCCTCTCAGGGTGTCCCGGGGTCCTTCATTGACTACATCTCATATTCTAAATGTTGAATAACCATAATGAATTTCTCATTATCAAAGCATGAAAATCATCATTTAATGGACCATTATATCATAAAAAGAATAATATGGCATCCCCTGTATATCTACCCATTTTAAAAATAAAAAACAATTATTCTGTCATATAAAATTATAATTAACCATCTAAGAGTCCAAGGGGATCCTTCAATCACCTTATGAGGGGGTGAATCATGGGAGAAAATTTTTTACCAATTAATTTTTACTTAAATTATTTATTCCTTTGCATTGATTAAACCTATATCATTAATTTTGATGTAGGAATCTTTGTAAATATACCTCTATCAATTTTCTATAATTTGTTAAGATAATGGATAGTAAAAAATAAAAAAGTATTTTTTACAGGCTTTGACCTCAATATTAGAACCTACTACTTTGTATATTAACTCACATCAAGTCATATATTTCCCATTATTAATATTTTAATGAATTAAAAGTTGTGTGAGATTTTTTATATTTAACTCAAAATGTGAATTCCACATGGTAAGTCTCATAAATTAAATTTTTTTCCCAATATCAGATTATATGGACTCCCATAAATCATCATTATTCGATGAACATGACCTATTATCTAAATATAACTCTTCTTCTTTTTGAGTAATTTCACATCATCCTTGTTCTACTTTTGTTAAAAGAAATTCTATATCTCTAACTTCTTCAAAAGAATATTTTATAATCTTCTCATCATATGTATGATCCTGGTGTTCTAGAATTTTAATCATTCCTCAAAACCTAATGTTTTGGACTTAATAAATTTCATCAGAACATAAGTTTCATGTATTCTCAAAATCCATCAACTCAAAAAAATTCTTTATGAAGGCTATGATTAGTAATTATATCTATCAAATGTTTCTTATCATCAACATCATATTTATTTAAATATTCTCATCCCTTTTTATAGGCTCAAAATTCCAAATAATTTTTGAGATTTGGAATCTTTGAACATCAAGCCCAAATTTTTATCACCTTAAATAAACATTCTAAAATATTAGTGTCAACTCAAATATCCATAAAATATAGAATCAACTCACTATTAAAAATAAAACATAAATGTATTATTGAACCAGGAACATCATTTCATTAATATGAATCAATGAACATCCATCTTAGCACCGTTATAATAATTTTTGACTTAATTTAAAGTAAACTCCCAAAGCATTGTATAGTGTACCTTTAACTTCACACATCAATAAATATATCGTAATCATTTATTGTGTTTTGAGATTTTTATAGAAATTGACTCTGCTTCTTTTTTACTCAAATAATTAATACATGAATGAAAAAAACTCTTCACACATGCATGGATAGTTTTTTTAGAAAACAACAAAAACATTATCTCCTAAGAAACTCATTTTTCTCTATTAGAAATATTCTCCAGACACTCAAATGTATGAAAATATTTCCTTTTGATTAATATTACAATAACAACACTCATTCATATTATAAACATATTCATTCAAAACATTAAACCGAATTCTTCATCCTATAAAAACTCCATCTAAGGAAGGATGAACTTTTCTTCACATAGAAAAACTATTGTAATTCTCACGCAAAAAAATATCTAATAAATTATGGTTGAACTACATGTCATCTTTTTATTATTTATGTTGGTCATTTCTTACATTTATTATCATTAAGTGCTTCACCTTATCGTATGTCTACTGGGTTAATATTTATTTTATCGCTTATAATGAATTCACTCGTACATACACATCATAAAAAATTCACATTTCTATCATAAATCATCTAATAATTAAATGTCTCATAAGGATTTTTAAATATGAAAAATTGTGCTCTTTTTATCATGAGTATTACCCCATACAAAACTCCTTCTTCTAAAAACACGTTTTTTTTATTCCCAACATCCATGAAATCCATTAATCTCATGATATAGCTCGTTTTTGTATTCCTCATCAGGATAATAAAACAAATCATCCTTAATTTCTATTAATTTTAGTCTTTATCTACTATAGAATATCCATTCAGTGTCTTCAAATATCACATCATCTGTTCATTTTGGTTAAATCAACTGCATGACATTTTATTTGGGTAAGTTCATGGATATTTATTTTGTTGAACTCATCGTATTGTCATAAGCATGTTAATCTCATCTACACTATATATTCTTATCCTATCAAGGTAACCAAAAATTTCACCTTTTTATTATTTTTACCCATAACTATTTTTAAAATAATTATATATTCATGTTGTTATGATGAATTTGCATGTATCTCATCTCTTTTTATTTAAAAAATCCTATAAATTTAGGACTTGGATTGCCTTGCTCCTCTATATACGTTTTTTTGATTCTGACTACAAACCCTTCAAAATGATGGAATAATAAAAACTCATCCAATTACTCCTTATGATGCATGGTTTCAATTCATTTATATCCAATAAAGATTTTATATATTAATATAAATATATCTGTTTCCAAACATAAAAAACAACATTTGATAATATGATCATATTTCGAACTGGAAATATTTGTACATCTTGAACATTCTCTATATTTTGAAAAAAAATGATTCATAAATTTTCCATGTAATTATAAGAAAATAGAAGTGAATTTAGTGTTCACAATGTCTATTTTTTAAAGAAATCAGTACATATCCTACACTTACCTTCTTTAAATAATTATTTTTCCTAATTAAATATCACAATTTCTATTAATTTCATTTTTCCCACAATATATAATCCATAGTATCCCTTTCTGGTAAGTATTTTTTGGGATATTTTCTCATATAGTCAGCATATATAATTATTTATATCTACTTATGATGAATTCAATATTTAGACCACATTGCATATAACTGGATTATTTCATCATTAAAAAGTCACACTCAGAACTGTATAATAATTCTTTTCTAAGATATTTTAAGTATTTTTTCACTGTATAATTTTACTAGTGTGGCATATCATAAAATACATTATCCAATGTTATTTAAACTTATTGACATGGGTGTTGGAGTTGTTTTATTCAATATATAAAACCTAAAATTTTAGACAGAATAGAAATTCATAAAACTATATAGTTTTAGTGACTCTTTCTAGATATAATATTTTCCAATAATTTAACCTCCATCCATTGGAATCATTTATTCCACTTACCATTATTTACTAGAGTTCATTATACTAATGATTAATTATAATGATTTTCTCCTCCACCCATTAGTATCATTTATTCAAAAATACTTCATATATCATTGTTCCTTCATCTTATTACAAATTATGATGTTTTTCTCCTTCTAAAGTATGTACTTCTAGGAATCTCATAGGAAACATCATATTCATTAATCTTCACTACCATATTCACTAAATATACATTTATTCATTGAAAATTATTACAACACCTCTATCACAACATTATCCCATGTTCTCTTCAATCCCTCCCTTTTTATTTTCTTCCATTACTAATTTCTTTTTTAAATTCAATGAATTTCTCCACCATTTCCAATTTTTCTCTCTACTTATTGATAATAAATTCAAATAATCTTTATAAACGGATTAATTTTGTATCCCCATTAATGATCTGAATTCAAATTCCCCTTAATGACATCTTTCAGTGTGGTAGGAACTTTATTAAACATTTTCCTTCCCTTCCCTTTTCATCTACTAAATTGAATGTAAACATCGAATTCACTAAGAGAAGGATTAAATCACTTTTATTCAAAAAATAATACAAATATATTAAAAATAATTTTAATTAAAATTCAATGAACCAAAACATAGAATAATATTTTAATTTTTTTAATCACATAGTAAATTTTATGGATAGCTTAAATTTCCATGTGAATAAATATTATTTTATACAACAAGCTTGACACATGTTGACATAAAGTTAATAAATTCATTGGGAAAATGGATTTAATACCCTTAGTTTTCCTCTAAAAAATTTGTGGTGGTTTCTTCAATGCCTTATATAGAATGGAACATGAACTTTTCATATATACTTATTCTTCTATATTGCTTTCTTCCTAAAACTAATTTGTCCATACAAACATGAAAACTATTAATAAAGTTCATCTTTATTATTTTTTTTGTGAAAATTGTTTAGTACATGTTTATTATGAAGCTTATATATAGTTATTAACTAATTTATCCTATCCCAGAAACCATTTGATGTTTTTTAAGGAGTTTTACTAACCAAAGTACATATTTTATAATGATTCTTATCTTTTAGAAGGTTACTCCCCATAAGAAGAATTTAGTTCACCTCAAAAATTTCTTCATAAGAATAATTCATCATTTATAATCCCATACATTTTCGATGAGTTTATTTCTTCTGTTTTCCAAGTTTTATTACATTAAAATATGTTTTCATGGACTTCATATGTCTTTCTATAATGTGAGACTTTCTTTCACAATAAATACTTCTCATATTCAATGTGACTTATTTCGATTCTTACATCCTGGGTTAAATCATCTCGGTAAATTAATTTTATTTAAACTTCAAACGATAGTGTTCTTATATATTCTACACAAATTTCATTAGATTTTATAGAAATAATTACTAATATGTAACTAATTATTTCTTTATAGTTATAATCCAACAATAACCATTGTCAAGACTACATATTTCAAAACTTTCACTTAAAATTGCAGGACATTCAAATATATTTTCAATAGATATATTTTTCTTCATCCATGAGGGTAGGTTGAAATTAAAGGAATTTATTTTATTTTTTATTTTTCTCCCCCAAAAAGTAGTCCACCTCAATGTTTTGGATGAATAAAAATTTCGGAAATTATTTATGTCATGATGTATGAACATTCCACAACACCAGATGTAGTCAAAAAATTTGTTATTATTTCTTTCAAAAAAAATTATTTCTTGATGTATCTTTCTTTATTTAAATATAAATAATTTTCTTTTATATATATTGTGAGGAATAAAATCTTACTTTATATATATCATTAACCTTAAATAAAGTGTTGTGTTGGTATTCAACATCCTATACCCATATTTTTCGAGAAAAATAAATGTTTTATTCTCCATTCAACAAATCATAATCAGTACATACTGAATTTATGGATTGTGTGTTTACCTTCTTATTCTTATTTAGATTATCTGGTTGTGATATTTTATATACTCTGACACTCTTCATACCACTCAATAGAGACCATAAAAAAGTTAGACTATTTGGTGAAATATTTATGGAAGTGGTTATTTTATTAAATCAATGTTAATATGGAACTTAACATCTATCCAAATTCCACAATTTAATATCTAACCGAAGTCAAATTCAACTAAAATTGTTTTAATGATCTTCAAGAAATTGTAAATTCTCTTAAAAATATGATTTCAATTTTCTAACTTTTCCTTCATGTGAAATTAATTTCCTCTAGTAGATATATTTTGGTTCATTAATTTTTATATATTTAATATGTATCTAATAATTCTTTATATCTACATTTTATTTACAAGTATTCTCAAGTGAATGGAGTTCTTACTTAAAACCTTCCTTTACAACATCATTCTAAAAGAAACTCCTTTAAAATTATTCTTTCATTAGGTTAACCATTTCTTGGGAAATATAAAACATTTTATTCTATGCCTTTAATGAGTTTTGTGAGAGCTTCACTCTTACTTATTTTCTTATCCAATGCATCCTCAATTGCACTAGCTTTCTTCCCATGCTATTATTTTCCATTGTAAATGCCACTTTTAAATGAATATATATTTATAAAAACCATAATGGGATCTTCTTTTAGATGATAAAAAAATTAAAATTAAAAGAAAAAATAAATCCAATAGATTCATTCTAACCATAGCTTGACCACCTCTCTTCTATAGGATCTAATTTGTTTTCTTCAATATAACGTCCAAGCACTTCAACATCTTGAAGTGGTGGATCCTCATTTCACAAATATCTAAAATCTTATTTCCTTAACATTTGAACCTCTTAATTCTTTAGTTATTCATATTTTTGGTTGATACTTCAATGTTTGCACAACCAAAAGTGTATTTTGTAAAATTTATCTTATTCATAACATATTTATGTTACAAATAAAATATTTCTTATACTTCAAAAATTCTTCACATCATATTGGTTATTTAAAAATAACTCAGAAACAAATTGTAAATAAAAAATATAGAATATATTTTATGTTAATAATTGAGTATAATATGTGATTATAAAGTAACCCCGAGGGGAGGGGTTAATATAATTTGACCAATATTTATAGATTAATTTATACAAAAATTTATTTCTTCCTTTAGGTTGATGAAACCTATTTCATCAATTAGGATTTATATATCTTTATAAAACAATCTCAATAATTTTTGTTAATGTTATGCTAATAATGTAATATAAACAAAATGAATGTATTTTTTACAAAGTTCGGCCTCAATGTAATAATTTAATCCTTACCATGTTAAATCTCATTAAGAAATAGATTTTACAGTAATAATATCTTTACCAATTAAAACTGGGTTGGGTAGTTTTATCCTTAACCTAGATTGTGTGGCCCACTCACTAAGTATATTGACATTAATTTGTCTCTATACTTCAATTTATAATGACTCACATTAGTCTTTAGTATTAAATAAACATGAACTACTCTTGGACTAAAAATTCTTCTTTTTATAAAATACATTCTTGTCAGTATTGTTCTATATTCAATGAAAATAATTCCAAATCTCTCACTTATTTAGAACCTCATGTTCTTGACTTCTAAACTTTCCATGAAACCTATTATTATTAACTTCTCAACTTTCCTTGGAACATGATGATCCAAACATCAAAATATTATTAAGAACATGATGTTCTAGTGTTATCAAATTTATTTTAATCAAATGAATCCATATTGAAAGATATTTTCCACAACTCAATATCTCGTATATTTCTTTTAATCATCACCATATTTATCTAAATGATATCATACCTTTTTATAACCTCAAAATTGTTGATATTATTTGGGATTGGAAATCTCCAAACACAAGGATAATTTTTTAGTGCCTATAATAAACCTTCTGAAATCGCAGAGTCAACTCAACTATCAACAAAACATGGAATCAAATAACATTCAAATCATCCTCAAACATCATCTTGAATCACAATGACCATTTCATGAATAATAAAAATTTACCATATAACTCATAATTATTATAATAGTTTTTTACGTCATGAAAAGTAAATTCTATCATTACTGTCTAGTGTACATTTATTTACAAACTTTAGAAATTATTTTGATAATCATTTATTTTTCATTAAGATTATTTTGGAGTTTTCAATATCCTCTACATTTCTCAAACTCATAATGATTTAATGGGAAAACTCTGGCATGCTTGAACATCAAATTTTTATTATATGATCATAAAAACATGTGGTTCTATGGAATATAATTTTTCATCATCTGATATATTCTAAAGAAACTAAAATGTAAGGGAACATTATCATTTGTTAAATATTCTCATAAGTGTATTATACTCTCACATAACACAACAAATCATCTTTTGATGAAATTTAATTCATATTTTAATAATTTTTCCTCTTGGGTATTTCTTCTAGTGATTATCATTTAGTGCTTCACTTATTTGTATGATCGGTGGATTAATACATTATTTGATCTCTTATGATGAATTCAATCACATGGAAACATCATCCCAACTTTTCATTATGATCATGAATCAAACTATAATTCATTGTCCCATGAGGTTTGGAAATTATGAAAAATCATATTCATTCGATCAGTAGTGCTTCTTCACACGCTAAATTCTTATTCTAAAACAAATCATTCCCAATATCAATAAAATCCATAAATATAATGATACATATCCTTTTCATATTCTTATTTTGGATAATCAAATTAATCATACTATGTGTCCAATGATTTTAATCCTCATCTAATGTAATGAATTTTTCTAGTGTAACACCCCAAGAATTTACAAATAAATTCAATATAGATTTAATGAAACTCTCAGTCTATACCAAACACCACCTCATTATAACCTACCCAAGTAAACAGAATTTTTCAACCTCTATGTTTTTAATTTCGAAAAATTGACATAAATGGTTGTGTTCAGTAATATATTTAGAGTTTGATAAGACAAACTTAATTTTTTGTGAATAGTAACTTACGCTTATGACTAGTAACATACCCATAAGAATAGAAGTGAATAGTAAATTATCCAAAAATATATAAACATCTCCCATGAATGTATAAAAACAATTGAGACATTTTAAAAGTGAAATAATGATCATATAAATATTGATATTTTTGTATGTTATAGTTATTTTAATTACAATTTTATGATTAAATAAATAACTTAAAATAGAAATTTGTTTTCATAAAACGTAATCATATATTTTTATTTTATTATCTTATGTTTATAAGATAATTTTATGGGAACTTTATTAATTTTCCATGGTTTTATAAAACGAGTTATAGTTTTTATGTAGTTTTTTTGAATAAATTGCGATTTTATATAAAAATTAAATTAAAAATGTTTAAAAACTCATATTCCAAAATTGTAATTCCTTTTGGAATTCGATACACCAAAAAATAGTTAGGGTGAATTTTTGGGATTTTTCTAAAATACACGAATTTTGGATGAATAGTAAAATAAGATAATTTACGATAAATGAATAATACATGATTTATTGGGTCATAATTGTTGTAAGAAGGATGTAAGTCCACTGGGTTCGAATTCACATGAAATTATTACTATTAGGGTCACATGAAACATTAGTATTGGCTATCTTGATGGAATTAATAACATAATGAATAAAATATTCCAAATTCACTCCTCTCCTCCACTATAAAACCCCCCTCACTTCCTCTTCTCTTCACACCTCTCAATCCTTATTCCTTGTCTAAAATCTTCCCAAATACCCTTCCATAGTCACTCTCCATGTCCAAGAGATCTTTTTCTTTCAAAAATACCAAAACCTCTCCCCTAAAGAGGCTCTCAAAGAAGATTACTTCAAGAGGTAAACACCTATTTTTATTTATTTCCATTCAAGTTCTCTTTTTTTGTGGTCTGTATTTAAAGTTCTCATACTATGTTCTTATTTCCATGTTATTATTTCTATATACTATTTTATGAGTCTTTTTTTAATGGGTTACCCCTATACCCTCTCTTTTTAATGTTTTCTAAAACAATGTTTCATGGACGTTATGTTGCAGAATGTTCGTCTCAAAATATCTCTCTTTTTCAAGATCTCTTATTATGTTATTGTCTTTTCATTTAAATTGGATTGTGTTGGTATATATCATTCAATATCTCCCATTAATTATAGATTATGTATGAATTATTAGAAACCCTATTTCTCTTATCAAAATATTTTATGAAATTTTAAGCAGCTTCATTAGGCTGCAAAATTTTCGTAAGGTATTTCTCAACTTTTCGTTTATTTTGACTTCCTTTCTTTTCATTTTCTTTTCTCATATAAATTCATCAAAATTTAGTCATAGATCTCTTATCTCAGATTTAATATAATGTTTTAATGATAAAAGATTAATTTTTCATCATCTCTCTTTTCCTATTATTTTATACAAAAATTAAAACACCATCCGACATGTGCTAATTTACCACATTCCAGGACTATGGGCTTTCAATTTCTATTACTGTATTCAATTATGGTAATGAATCCATTATTATGATTTAAAAATACTATAATAGATTTATTATGTATCATCTATGGTTCTATAATCCTTCTGTACACATGGTTTTTATTTTTAAAGCAAAATGAGTTTGTGGTGTTCAAAAACCACAAATTAACCCAAACAGTTATCATTAAATAATTTATATAATGATTCATCATCACTCATAGTAACCAAATAATATTTAAAAACATGAAAACTTATATATGTTTAATAATAAAATATTACTTCAATTCTAGACAAAAATCCTCATTTTACAATATTCATTATTCATGTATATAAGTATACCTATCATGAAACAAACAGACCTGAACAATGAAATTGAACCTCTTAACCCATCAAAAAGGACATGAATGGAATTAATAAGGTTATAATAATAAAATTAAACGTATAATAGGTTATTTATTTCTTAATTAATTAATTTTATTTTGTCATCTATGAAACTATGACCATGTGAAGAACACCATCGGACTTAAGGTAATGGTTTCTTCGTCTCACATCCATTTTTGTGAAATATTCGGTATTCACTACTATTACTTATATATTGTGTATATATACTGAATATTGATGTTTCATATCATTATTCCATTTATTTTTATGATATTTAATTTATCATTCAATTATTATTAATTTTGGTGCATATGATTGAATTGATTATAAAGGTTCAAGTATTTTCTACTCGAACCTCCATTTTCATTCAGGTTTCTCTTATTCTCTACTCACCTCAATGATATTATTTTTATTCTTATGTAAACCTTGAATTTATATGTGATTTTATATATATTTTTACCAATAATAATCTTACATTTATTTTTGGGGAGTTATATCTTTTAAATGATCTTTCAAAAATTCTTCCCGAAACGCATGCTCGATTCAAGGAACTTCTCGAATTCTTACGTATTTTTACGTTCACCATATAATCCGTTTTAAGACATATTTATCATTATAAATTTACAAATTGTATAATGAAAAAATATTTTGGTTAATTTATTGTTTTATGAAATGAAACATTCCTTTGTGCTTTAAAATCTCTTTAAAGAAGTTCTTAAACTGCACTAAAATGTTTTAATTCTAAAGCTTATTTAAAAACACGTTTTAATGATTTCACTTTAGTGGGACATCACTTATGCCTACAATGTAAAATATATGTCCTTGGATTTTATTTTCTAGGATATAAATGTTTAAAACCATGTTTATGAAAAATAAAATTGATTTTCCAAACGAAATCATCTTTCTAAATCAACATTGGATTTTTCACACCTCACTTTAACTTTTATGAGATATACGCCTTGTTCACTATTTATTCCTTGCATGTGGTGTATTTAATGCCCTTTTGTATATCATATCAAGATTATACTTATTCTCATCACATTCTAAGGGATTAGTATTTGATTATTTCAAAGTGGTATGCGACACTTTGGAATGTTAAAGGATTATTATCTCATGAAATTTTCAATGGTATTATTGAAAAGTATGTTATCTATGTCATCATACTCGTTGAATCTTCTAATTAATTGAGGTTTATCTCATATTATATAATATAAAATATTTAATTTAATGTTATATGATTATTTTGACTGTAGATGTGCTATCTTATAACAATTTACCAATTTACTCATAATAGTTAGTGTTTATGTTTATTGTTCGGGGAGAGTGATTTAAATTTCATATGTTAGTTTATATATGAATGTATATGTTATTTATGTTTATACTAATTCATATGAGGAATGAATGGGAGTTATTAAGTGTCATGTGGGGTCGACTATAGCCCACCAGTGCATCAGAAGGTCTCATAAGACAAACTATGGAATACCCATGGTTATGTTTTATTACTGAAATATGTACTCAGCTAATATTCCTTCCTTAATGTGTTCAAGATTATTATTTGTAGAGGCATGGGTTTTCAATTATTCACTTGGTCTGTTGTCGATACTTATGATATCTTCCACTATATTGATTACCCTTACTGAGTGTTTGATCTCATCCCTTTATTATGTTTCATTTTCTCAGTACATGAATATGGTTTTTTATGATTGACCTGTCAGGATAATCTTAGAGTGGTGGATATTCCCAATAAAACTTATATGTTGTATTTATTTTCATGTTGTAATGTTGAACTTATGTATGAATATGGATTTCCTAAACTAGTAAACTACACAGTAATTCAGGATTTTATTCCTTTTAATCATGCCAATGTATTAAAATAATGCACCGGCTCTAGGCTACTGCGGTCAGGTCATTATAGTTGGTATCAAAGGAAGTTTAATAGAAAACATGGAAACTTGATATATAAAATAGTATTTTAGTGAACAAAACCATAAGATAGAATTTGGGGATAAGAATACAAGGACATGCTAGAATTTTGGTAAGGAATAGACTGTGTTTTTTATCAATAAAATACATATCTGTATAGATATGAACAAGTTGAGGTGGTTCTGACAATGATATATCTATGGGTAAAACCTTAAAATACCTCTTTGAGATAGACTGGAATGGGTACTGATGCACCAATATAGGCCTTTCCGGACTCTTGGTTCGAAAATCTTGGGGGATATGACTTGGTAAATTCATAACCTTATTAAAATAAATTTTTAAATATTTATTCCCCCAATGTATCAAAAGTATATGGTTCTAGGATTTATGATATGTTTTATACAATGTTTAGAGATATAGAGAGTTAATAATTTTATCAGCTAATATATAATATGGAATTTATTAGAAATGGATCCCAGAAGAAGGAATGAGAACTTCACCAATGGATGAGTTGCGAAGAGTAAAAAAATCATATTTATGATGGTCTTAAGCCAGTATTTCAAAGGAATATTGTCTCCCAATTATCCTAATCACATGAGGATATAGTATCATGTGTTGTAACAGTATGTAAAGACTTCTCTGAGTCCTATGGATGCGAAGGGAAGCAAAATAAGAAGAGTATGGTAGAGAAAAATATGAATAAAGGGAAGAAGGGAACGATCTATTCTCAAACGTGTGATAATTCTAGAAGGAAACACCTTCGTATATGCTTGAGGGGAAAAGGATTTTTTTTCAAGTGTGGTGAAAAAGGCCACCATGCTCATAATTTCTATATAGGGAAAGAATATTCTAATATTCAATACTTCAACTGAAAAGAGATTGGACATTATAAGAATCATTGTCCCAAGCGTCAAAGGAATAAACCCCAAATGATGATTTTAGATAACGATCAAGTTATGATGCTACCACAGATTAAGTAGAATGATTAATATGCCGAGTCAAGAATCGTGTCATTTGAATATTTTTTCAGCAATGTACTGGTTGAAATAATTATGATATATGTAAGGATTGTAGAGTAGTACTATTTCATTAAAGATTTTAGGTCTTATGATGAATGGTACAAAGGAAAAGTGATTCAGTTGAAAGATAAACATTTTAGGAAAAATCATGATTGAGATAATGACAACCCTTGACATATATCTTATGTTGATATATTGATGAATAAATGATTGATTCAGATAAGTACTAACTACCTTGGAACTTATTATTGACTTTTCAAGAAGTGTTATATGTTACCATCAATGAAGTTTACAGGTCCTTTGGATTTATGTAATATACCCAACAACATGTATCTTACTTAAGTAATACAAAAGAATTAATGTTTCTAATATGGTTTTAAGGGTAATTCAAGTTACTACCAAATTTCAAGATGATACATGATAAAGTTATTCACATGTTTGGAAGGTTAATTTTAGAGATGCATCTAGTTGATTATGGGTTAATGAGAATTTCATCTTAGAAATTTAGAGACCATCATTTTAATGTGTTGATTCATTATATTTTGAAATATTTAAAACATTTACCAAATGGTTTATGTTGATCATTGTATAGGGATTTAGAGTTTAATATCCCTACATGATGTTTTAATTATTCTTCCATGACTTTTTTGTCCAATTGGAATGTATTATTTTTTTAGTAACCATTACATTTACCTTTCCACATATTAATATGATATTTTAACCATATTCTTGATGCGGGTTTCCCACAACGGAATTTTCAAGTATCAACCATTTACTTTCGATGTTCAATTTCAAAATTTGAGGATGAAATCTGTGTAAGGAGGGGATAATGTAACACCCCATGAATTTAGAAATAAATTTAATATAGAATGCATAAAACACTGAGTCTCTACAAATAACCACTTCTTTATAACCTAGAAATGTAAATATAATATCTCCACCTATGTGTTTTGAATTTTGAAAAACTGATATACACAGTTGCATTTAGTAATATATTTAGAGTTTGAAAAGACAAACTTAATTTGTGGTGAATAGTAACATACCCTAATGAAAAGTTACATACACATATGAATAGTAATGAATAGTAAATTGGCCAAAAAATAGAAACTTCACCCATAAATGTATAAATACAATTTAGACATCTTAAACAAGAAAAAATAATCATAGTTTATGTATTGGTATTTTTTATGTCATAAATATTTTAATTACAATTTTATGATTAATTTAATTATATAAAATAGAAATTTATTTTCATAAAATGTAAAAAAAAATTCTATTGAATTATGTTTATAAGATAATTTTATGGGACCTTGATTAATATTTCACGGTGTTATAAACTAAGTTAAAATTTTAATGTTATTTTTTTTTGAATAAATTATGATTTTGTTTAACAATAAAATTAAAAATATTTAAAAATTATATTAAAAAATTGGGCTTTCTTTTGGAATTCTACACATCAAAAAAACGATTAGGGTGAAGTTTATTTATTCTTCTAAAATACATGAATTTTTGGTGAATAGCAAAATACAATAATTTATGATAAATGCTAAATACATGACTTATTGGGTCATAAGTGATATAACGATGATGTAATCCCACTAGTTTCAAACTCACATGCACTTACTAATATTAGGGGTCATGTGAAACAACATTATTTGTTGTCTTGAGGAAATTAATAAAATAATTAATAAAATATTTAAAATTCACTCCTCTCCTCCACTATAAAAATACCCCTCACTTCCACTTCTCTAAAGTACTCTCAATCCTTATTCCTTATCTAATATCTACCCAAATACCCTTCCTTAGTCACTCCCCATTTCAAAGACCTCTTGGTCTTTCCAAAATACAAAAACCCCTCCCCTAAAGATGCTATCAAGGAAGATTGCTTCAAGAGGTAAACACCTCTTTTCATTTCATTCCATTCAAGTTCGCTTTTTTTGTGGTATGTAATTCAAGTTTTCATACCATGTTATTATTTTCATATTATTATGTCCATATAATATTTTATTATTCTTTATGAATGGGTTCCCCTTGTCTATTCTCTTTTTAATGTTTTCTAAAACCTTGTTGAATAGTTGTTATACTGTAGAATTTTCCTCTTCAAATCCCTCCCTTTTTCAAGAACTTTTATTATGTTATTGTATTTTCATTTAAATTGTATTATGCTAGGTTATGTCATTATTTATCTCCCTTACTATACATATTATTTAATAATTATTATATACCCTTTTTATATCATCTAAATATTTTATGATATTTTAAGCGACGTTGTTAGGATGCCGAATTTTCATAAGGGATTTCTTAACTTTTCTTATATTTAGCGTTCCTTTATTCTGTTTTTATTTACTCACCTACTTTAATCCAAATGTTATGATGAATCCATTATCTTACAGGTACTTAAATTTTTTAATGAAGAAGGAATAATTTTTCATCATCTCTCCTTTCATGTTCTTTTATAAAAAAATGAAACCACCATCTTAGATGTGCTAATTTACCACATTCAAGGATGATGAGATTTCAATTTATATTACCATATTCAATTCAGGTAATGAAACCATTCTTATGGTTTAACTAGACTATAACATATTTATTATTTATCATCTATGGTTCTGGAATCTTTTTGTAAATATGGTTTTGATTTATAAAGATAAATGAGTTTGTGGTGTTCAAAAACCACCAATTAACCCAAACAGTTATCATTAAATATTTTATATAATAATCCCTCTTACCTCTAAGTACAAAGATGAAAGTTACAACCATATATCCTTATAGATGTTTTCTAAAAAATATAACTTATATTATGTACAAAAATCCTCATTTTACATGATTCTACATTCATGTATATAAGTATGCCGATTATAAAACAAAAAGACCCGAATAATGAAATTGAACCTATTAACCATAAAAAATTACATGAATAAACTTAATAAGGTTATATTAAATGTATAATAGATTATATAAATGATAATTTAGGAATTTAATTTGGTTATCTAGGACACTAAGACCATGCGAATAACACCATCGAACTTAAGGTAGGGGTTTCATTGTCTCGCTTCTATTTTGAGAGATATTCGTTATTCACTAATATTACTTATTTATGGTGTATATATACTTAAAAATTATTTTTAATATCATTATTACCTTTATTTTTATGATATTAAATGTATCATTTAATGATTATAAATTTTTGGGATTATGATTCAATTGATTACAATGTTAAAATAATTTTCAACCCAAACCTCCATTTTCATTCGGGTTTCTCTTATTATCTACTCACCTCAATGATATTATTTTTACTATTATGTACTCCTCATAAATTCTATGTGAATGTTCTATATATGTGTACCAATCAGAATCCTATTTTGATTTTTGAGGACTTATATGTTTTAAAAGGATCTTTCAAAAACTCTTCTCGAAATACAAGCACGATTCAAGGAACTTCTCAGATTCATACCTATTTTGAAGTTCGCAATATAATCTATTTTAGACATATTTATCTTTATAAAGTTACAAATTTTACAATGAAAAATATATTTTGTATCATTTCTAGTTTTATAAAAGAAAACATTCCTCTTTTCTTTAAAATCACTTTAATGAATTTCTTAAATCGCACTAAAATGTTTTTATTCGAAAGCTTCTTTAAATACACTTTTTTACACGATTTCACTTCAGTGGGACATCACTTGGGCCTAAAATGTAATATAAATGTTGTTATGTTTTATTTTCTGGGATATAAATGTTTAAAACGGGTTTTATAAAAAATAAAAATTATTTTAAAAAACAACTCTTCTTTCCAAAGTAAAATGGGTTTTTCACATATCACTTTTACTTTTATGAGATATACACCTTGTTTAATACTTATTTCTTGCATGTGGTGTATGTACTGCCCTTTGTTATATCATTTCAATAGCCTCCTTATTCTCAAGATATTATAAGGTATTGTGATTTGAATATTTAAATATGGTATGGGACACTTTGGAATGTTTAAGGATCATTTCCTCATGAAATGTTCAATAGTATAATTTAAAAGTAACTTATCTATGTATACATCCTTGTTGAATCTTGTAATTCATTGAGATTTATCTCTTATGATATCATCTAAAATATTTAATTTAATGGTTTATTATTAGTTTGACTATGGATGTGCTTTCTTAAAACTATTCACCAATTTACTCTGAATGGTTAGTGTTTATGATTATTGTTCAGGGAAAGTTATTTATATTTTATATGTTAGTTACAATATGAATGTATATGATATTTATGTTTATCCCCATTCATATGAGGAATTAATTGTGCTAAGTGAGTGTCAGTTGGGGCCTGCTATATCCCCTCGGCACATCGGTAAGTCTCATGACAAAAACTATGGCCTTAGAACGAGGCCTTGAAAAAATGATTATTTATGGTTTTGGATAATGCCTTAATCATTTTTATATGTCTTGGCTAAGGCCTTGAGGTTATATTTTAGAATTTATGGCATATGCATTACCCTCATTATGAATAAATAATTTGAAATTTCATGTTGTTATTCAACTATTATAACACCCATGGTTATGTTTTGTTACGACATTATTTACTTAGCTAATATTTCTTCCTTATCATGTTCGAGTTTATTATTTGTAGAGGTACATGTTTTCAATTATTCAACATGCCTATTATTATGGTTTAAGATATCTTTCACTATATTTCATAACCTTACTGAGTGTTTGATCTCACCCGTTTCTTATGTTTTATTTTCACAGGATATGAATATGTTTTTTATGATTTACCTAAAAGGATAATAATGTAGTGGTAGATGTTCCCAATAAAACTTATATCTTGTATTTCTTTTCAAGTTGTAATGTTGAACTAATGTGTGTATCTATCTTTACAAAACTACTAAAGTACTTGGTCCTTTGAGATTTTATTCCTTGTTATCATTCTAATGTATTAAAATAATGCATCGACTCTAGGGTACTAGAGTCCGGGTGTTACATCTAGGGTATTTATGTATCTCATATTATGTACATTCTAGTGAACTCATAATCATCACAATTTATTTGGATATACTAATGGATATAACTCCTATTGAAATCAATTTATGTTCACATGAATTGAAATCTCAACTACAATTTATATTCATGCCATGTTCATGTTATTAACACTCGGACCATTTGGTTATTTTAGCCCACAACATTTGGTAAAATTGTAATATCTTCTTATTATTCCAATAAATTAAAATAAATCTCCTCTACTATGAATGTAAACCACCATAGAAATATAAGTAGTAGATCAAACACTTATTTTTTTAGTGTTGATATTCTGTATATGAACCCTCAAAATAGTGAAATACTCAAAACCCTTCAAGTAATTCATTCTAATCCATAACGTTTAGGAATCTACTTACTTTGAAAATACCTTTTAGTGATATAAATATATCTTATTCCAAACATTCAAAACATCGTCTAATCACAAGCTCAAATTCTGAACTATAAATATATGAAAATCATCAATTATGATCACATCAATACCAAATATTTTTGAATCGTTTTCATTTAAGTAAGGAAATAATCTGGTTCTTATGGTATTCTACCAGTCTATTATGTAATGAATTTGTTTATCAACTGATACTTACCTTCTTCCAATAGTTATTTTCACATTATAAATATCACAGTTTTTTCTCAATATAGTTTTTATCCGTGACATATAATTCATATTCTCCCATTCTAATTTTTAATGTTTGGGACATATTCCCATATACTCAACATTTAGACTATAGTTCATCTAATTACAGTGAATTCAATATTTAGGTTATATTACGTAGATCTATTTTATTTCATCTCTTGAAAGCCACACTTGGAGCAGTATATTAATTCATGAATTTTTTATTTTATTTATATATATTCAATCTATAATTTTTCCAGTGTGACTTATCACAACATTATGCTCCCAAATTTCAATAAAAATATTCTCATGGTTATATTAGTTTATAAAATAAATATATCTACATCATAAATTTTCAATAAAAGAGATGTTTAAATAATTGATAGATTTTAATGACTACTTCAAGATAAAATTATTTTCAATAATTTATCCTCTACCCAACAGAAATATTTATTCAAAAATCCTTTACATACTACTATTAATTCATATAATTATTACTTATAATGATTTTATCTTTTATCCATTAGAAATATTCATTCCATAAGCGTTCATCTTCCAGTGTTCATTCTTCCAATGATTATATTCAATGATTCTCCCCTGCTAATGTATTTACATCCGGAACACTAATAAAAACATGAACTTCATTAATCTAATCTAACATATTCATTGACCTTTCATTAATTCATTTAAAAAAAATCCAATACCATCAACATCGTCATTAAATGGGACTTTAATCCCCCCTATGGATTTGTTTTCAATACTAATTTCCTATAAAGTTTTATTGCATTTATCTCTAATAACCCAATTTCCCTCCACCTTATAAATAATAAATTTAAATATACTACTATGAGGGATTAACTTCCTCTCCCCATTAATGATTTTATTTCCATCCCCCTTCTTTAAATCATGGGGTGAGGGAGGAACTATATTCTACTCTTTTCTTCTTTTCCCAATTTATTCCATTAATTTGAATGTAAACCTTATATTTTACATGATAAGGATTATGTCACTTACCATTAAAAAAATGTTACATTAAATCAATTATATCTTAGTTTACACGAGTCAATAGAAATGGTTAAAATAATGGTGATTAACTAAAATGTAAAATCAATCCATAAAATATACTTTGTGATAATGAATTTTAGGAAATATCATTTAAGGGTTGGTTAATAGGATGTTCATTCAACTTACTTTCCTGTGTCATTCTCTAAAAATATGTCAATAATGTTCGTAAAAACTTTTTTTCCATCAACCAATCAATTTTCTCCTCATTCACATAAAAATCTATTTTAATGTAATAATGGGAAATTATGGTTAACATACCTTATAGATGATATAAACTAAAATTATAAGGATATTATATATCTGGACCTTCATTATCATCTAGATATTCATCCTATGGGTACATAATTGTTTTATATTGATGAAAAATTAGAATCTAATTTCATAAACTTTTAATTTCATTAATTTTCCACGTTATTTCAACTTTAATAGGTTTCCAAAATCACCGTCTTCATTTTAAAAGGATAAATCACCCTAAAATATATAACCTTAAATTCTACTATTCATTGAACATAAAAACAAATATCAGAAGATAAGATTGATTTCCTTTATTTTTCGGTTAAGGAAATTAAACCGAGAAAATTTTCTTAATATAGAAACTTCTTCTAAATCAGCTATATTTTTCTTAATGCACCCCCCCTTAACATTCCGAGAATTAATATTATTGGATGGAATATATTTATTTAGAATAAATGTTTTATAATTTTGTGGTGGTTTATACATAACATCATCTAGAAAGGTAGATGAACTTTTTATTTTCATATTATTTAATCATTTTGTTTCATCAAAATGGTTTGGATATAAATCATGAAAATCTTAGAAACCTTCTAAAAAATTATATTCTTGTATGAAAATTTTGTAGTGAAAATTTATAATGATTATTGTATCTAGTTATTCACCTATTTTTCCTATATGAGTAACCATGTAATGAATTTTTCAAGAGTGTTTCTGGAAAACTTACACCATCCACAAAGATTTTATATCTTCTGGTATGTTACTCTCTATAGGTATCTTCTAGTGTACCGTAGCATTTTCTTTGTAACAGCCACTGATCATATAGAACCACTTACCTTTTACATGGGTTGATTTATATTTCTTCTCATGATTTATTCATTTGACTTTAATATTCATGGAATATATACATCTTCCCATGATTTGATCATATCTTCCATAGTATAAGTATATTATCTTTTTTGTGCCTTTTTACATTCCTTCAATTTCGGTGTAGTCATCGCTATAACCTATTTTTATTTTTAATCTAAGGGATAATTTTCATCTCTATTCCATTAAAATTCATACATATTTTGTGTATTTATTTCTTTGGATGTAACTAATTTGTTCTTGGTAGTTGTAAAAAAATACTCATAATTATATTTTCCACTTATCCTATAAAATTCACATTAATTTTAAAGGCATTAAAATATATTTGAAATAGGAATATTTTTAATCTCCTATGACAGTTAGGTGAACTTAGTTGAATTTAATTTATCATTTATTTTTCTCTCCATAAATTTTTCCCTTCTCTATTTTTCTATGGCATAAAAATTAGGAAAACTATCTATTTCATGGTTTTTGAACATTCCATAGCACTAGAATTAGCCAAAAAATATTCCCTTTTTCATTTTGAATACAATTTCTCCTCAAGGTGGTATCTTTTTTATTTTATTATAAATAAAATGATATATTACACATTATGGGGAAATATCTATATTTAATTATTTAAACCAAATTATAAAATTGTGGGTTTCTATTCAACATTCATTACCCATTTTCATCTTGAATAGAAATCATTTCCAAAACCATTCAAAGAATAAAAATTACTACATGTTGAGTTTTTGGATTTTGAGTTATAATTATTTTTCAGATTATCAAAAGGTGATATTTCTGATGGTTTTACACTCCTCATTCTACTTGATAGAGTCTTACTAGAGGTATTACTCTCCTATTAAATCTTAACTACATTAGTTCTATCCTCAACTCAATGTGATGATTCAAATTTAGTGCTTTCTAAGTTCCTAAATTTAATATCAATCTCATGAAACATTAAATTTAAGGTGTTTTCTAATCATTAAGAAATTTTTTATTCTCTTCAAATTCTAATTTTAGTTTTATAACTGATTGTTTACGCAACATCCTTTTTTCTAGTAGAGATATTTGAATATATTTTATTATAATGGAATTTATCTTTAACTGAGAATTGATGATGTCAATAATTTATTTACAAGTATTTAATAATACATGGAATGTATTGTTAAAAAATTAAGCTATAATAATATTCATAAAAAATACGTTTCCCATGCATCTTCAACCAGGATGAACTTTTCTCAAGAATATAATATCATTTCTTCAATTATTTTAGGGTGTTTGTTGGGAGTTTTATGATTACTTTTTTTCTTCATCAATGATTCCTCCATTAGATAATATTCCTTATCAATATGTTATTTTTCATCATAATGTCCCTTGATAAATGAAATTTTATATTTTACTACCTCTATGGAAACAACATTCCGATGATCTTTAATTTTAGGGTATAAAACCTCAATACATTCAATGGAGTCATACTCACAATATATTGATCAAACGTATTCGAATAAATGATCTCTAGCGTATTTCTCAATATAAATTCCAAAACCATTAACATCTAGAAGTGGCGGATTCTCCTTCCACTTATATCAAGTGGATAACTTCCTTAAAATTTTAGCCTGCTTCTTCTTTTATTTTTTCAGTGTTTTTGCTGATACTTCAGTTTTTCATAAAACAAGAGTATATTTCATTAAAATTATATCAATCATAAAATCACTATAATATGTAGAAAATATTTCATCCACTTATAGAAATATAAAATTCATATAAATGAATTAAAAAACTATGAAAAAACATATAGATCTTGACTATGGGAACTGATGATCTGATACCAACAGAGAGTCCTAGGAGATCATGAAGTCTCCATGAGAGGGGGATAATCAGGGGTTACCAAATTTCCCCCAATAAATTTCAACTTAAATATAATTATTAACTTAATTTTATTTAACCTAATACATAAGTTAGTGTGTATAGATTATTATAAATTTCCCTCACCGCATTTCCCTGATGTTATGTGGATAATGTAACATAAACAAGACATATTTATTTTTCACAAGGTTTGACCTCAATGTGAAAACTTATTTTCTTGTGTCAACTCCCATATAGTCGTGTATTTCTAATCGTAATACCTTAATCTATTAAAAGTGGTGTGGAAAATTTTTATCCGTAACCCACTCTATGAATCGTACATGATAATTATCCCAACATTGCAATGTCTCCTAACTTTAGATTATGTTGATCCTCATATTCCTTTAAGATTACAGGAACTTGATTTCCTATTTGATAAAAACATCTTCTTTTATTGGAATACTTACACACATGAATTTTTATGATTATTCTACAAGTAATTTTTGATCTATCTCCTCCACGTAACTTGATTTTTATGTGTTCTTGTAAATCCACGAAGCCTAATATTCTAAACATCACTACATTCCTTAAGAAATGATTTTATGGACTTCTAAAATTTCACTATAGCTTTATGTTCCACTTCTTATAATTGTCATATACTCAACTAAATATTTGTTGAAATCTCCAATTATAAAATTCATCTCTAAAGTAATAATTCTTATTATATTCATCTTTCTGTGAATAAGATTAACAATATTTAGAAAATCAAGCTTCCTTATATGTTTGGTGATTTTAAATCTCTAAAAAATATGGATTATTTTTTAATTACTTAAAAAAACAATCTAAAATATTATAATCAACTCAAAGTTCCACAAAATTTGAAGTCAAATCACTTTTCCAATATTCCAAAAATCTCATCTTGAGTAAAAAGCTTCATTTTGTGAATATTGAGAATTAACCATTCATCTCATCATCATCATAATAAATTTAGACTTCCCAAATAATAATCTTTTTCAATATTTTCCAATTTGATTACATCTGAACACATCATAAAATATATCATATACTTTTATTTTCAATTAATGTTCTTCTAAAATTTTCTTTTACTTTGTTTTTTACTCATGATATTAATATATGAGTGAAAAACAATCATCCTGAATGTGATGATAGTTTTTATTACATGATTATAAAAACATAATATTTGATGAAACTCACTTTCTATATCAGGTATATTCTTAGGAAACTCAAATATATGTGAACATCATTATTTTTTTACCATTATGATAATCACACATCTATATACTCTAAAAATCATAGTCAAATATCTTATACTGAATGTTTAGTTATATAAAAACAATGATGATGGATGGATAGAATTTTATTCATGTAGAAAAATGAGTGTTCTAGGCTCATAAATTAAAAAATATCATCTTAGAATCAAATTTACTTCATTTCCAATCTGTTTTCTTCAAGTGATTTACTTATAGAAAATATCATCAAGAACATTACTTAATCATACATTTGGTGAATTAATATTTCATCCATGCACTTCTGATTAATTCAATTCCATTGAAACCTCCTAAACCTTATAAATATGATCAGTAATCATCCAATAATTATCAATCAAACATAGCTTTGTAAATATGAATAACCATGATCTTGTGATAATGTGTTTTTCTTAAAAAAAAACTTCTTCTTAGAAAAATATTATATTTAGATTCCCATCATCCATAAAATCCATTAATTTTATTTTATGGGACTTTTTTGTATTCCACTTCTCGATAATCAATATAAGAATTCTCTATTTATAAGGATTTTATTATTTATATGTTGTTTCATATTCTTTTGATGCCCCCACAAATCACACCTTGTTTCATTTTGATGAACTCGTCAGCATCACAACTGATTTGGGTATGTTCATGTATTTCTCATATATTGAACTCACTACATGTCTAAATTCATGGGAACCATGTCTAAAATATATATAATTATTTTGTTTATGTTAATAACTCTCTCAGCAATCAGTTATTTTGACCCACAACTTCCAAAAACTCATATTATCTTCTTGTAGTCTATATGAATTTACATGGATCTCCATTATTTCATTGATCAATGATATATTATTCCATGTATTGTAAAGCCTCACTTATCGATGGATGGTGTTGAGATTATTCCTATAAACCAATAAAATATTGGATTACTAAAAACTCCTCTCATGAATCATTATTATTCTTCTTACTAACACATGTATGTCTGGTGAAAATCTATTTTAGAGATATCAATGTATCATCTTCAAAACATAAAAAACATATTTGTATAATAATATCATCTTTAAAACCTAAAAAAATAAAAAAAATTCAATTGTCATATCTTTAAACTTAAACAAGTTGGAATATTTTAAACATAAGTATAAAAAACCCATGTGCTTATGGAATTATAAAATTCTATTGTGTGTTGACTTTGGTGATCAGCATGAAGATACTAAGTTCTAGTAATTTTTTAAACTATGTAAATATCATGTTTTTTTTCTATTTATTCTTGTTTCTAAAATATAATTGATAGTATCTCATTTTTATATTTAATTTATATGACATATTCTTATCTACTAAATATTTAGGTTGTATTATATCTTCTTATGGTGAATTCAATATTTAGACTGCATTTAATTGATTTTGTTATTTCATCTTTCTAAAAGTACTCTTTGAGTAGTATAATCATTCTCTTCTAATGTATTTAAATTATTTTCATACATTTAGAAATTTATACGGTTTGACTTTTCATAACATGTTCCATATAAAGATCTTTCAACATATTCTCATGGGTGTTATAGTTAGTGCATTTGTCATATCTACACCTAACAGTTTCAACTAAAGATCAGATCAAAAAACCTTATCATTTTAATAATTGATTTTTGATTTAATTATTTCCAATCATTTATCCTTCATCCTTTAGAAATATATATTCCAAAATACTTTATCTATTGGTGTTTATTATTATAATGTTTAATTTTGATGATTTTCTCTTACATCCATTGGTAGCATTTATTCCATAATCCTTCATTTATAGATGTTATTATTATAATAATAACTTCTAATGATTTTCTCCTTCTAAATTATATATTTATTGAACATCCATTAAAAAAATTCATTAATCTCTTTGTACACATTCATTGAATTTTGATTCGTTCATTGGCAATAAATAAAAATATTCATCATTATTATCCCATCTGATCATCATCATCTTTTAAATAGAATAAATAATAATAGGTTGTTAACTCTGCCACATTTTATTCAACTCCTTCAGTTTTATATTTAAGCTCCAAAATAACCTTATTTATCCTTATAATAGAAACCTTTAATGTTATAAAATACTTATAATTTAGTATCCCATAAAAACATATCAACTCTTCCAGGTTTATAAGTATTTTAGCTTACTCTAATAAAAAAATCTCAGCCTCTAAATTTATTTATACCCTTTAACTAATTCCAACTATGAATCCCCAAGACCTAAACATTTATATCTATTGTGAAAAATAAAACACATTACATACTATATTTTATATCAAATTAAATTGACCCAAACATAAAAAATACATTTATCAACTCATTAATCTTAATTGATTCACATTGATCTTAATCCCTTTTCGATATTGGGGTTCATAGAACAAGGATAACTCATATACATCAACACCATATTTTTTATTTCCAAAAAGGCAATTTGTTCAAAATATCAAAATTTAATACCTAATCGATATAGATTTAGTCTTCAAATTAAGAATAAATGATCATACTCATCGATATACTTATGAAAAAAATAATTTTTTGGTGAGCTTAAAAAAATATAAAATGATTTAAAAAATATTGAAGGCATTTTAAACCTTTAAATAAAATTTAGAAAAACTATTGAATAAATTTTTTTACTTCAAATACAAAAATATGAAACATTAATAAAAAATTCCTTCAAACATAAAATCACTTTATCACTCAAAAGGGGTTTATAAAAAATCATTATAGATCAATATAAACATATAATAATATTTTTGAATAATTATTGAAAATGAAATGAATGGTAAATAAGTAAAAATACTCTTTCTTGAAATTAAAAAAAATATTTACATTTTATTTTTCATAAATCATAAGAAAAATTGTTAATTAATGGATTAAAAATACCCATTCTCTCAAATCCAACATCTTAAATTGAGGATGAACTATGTAAATACTATATGCTATTATTCTTGACATATTTTTCAATCAATACTTAAGTAAAGTTTGATAGTGAATTGATTGATCCATCCCTCCTAAGTGTGGTAAATGTTTGAGTGTATGATGGGATAATTAAAAAGGAATGTAAAACACAATAAAATTTTTGTCTACTGATTAACCCTACCCAACCACTCATTGTCCCTACACAATTAATCACAGATCTAAATGTGGTATCATATCAAATTTCTACATCATATTAAATTTGAAAAAAATCAATTTGTTTTTACATATTATATTTGATGATTAGTTTGTATGATGATTCTACTATTCCTATATTGGAAGACATATTATTCACTATTATTGAAGATGACATAAATTTTTCTAAAAATTATCTAAAAAATAGGAAACCATGGGAGTAAAATAAATTGATAAATTTCTCAATAGTTGAAAAACATCTATCAATATTTGAAGCAAATTAGTGTGATGACTATTAATATCCAAAATATATTGATAGTGGTCCTTATTAAAAAACATTCAAATCTATAGGGACTATGAAGATGCTAATATATATCAAAAAATTCAACACTTATACTCACAAATTGAAATATATTTGAATAAAATAACTATTGATGTAGTAAAATACTTGCTTTTTTTTTAAATAATTTCTAAGATAATAATGAATTTCAACATAAATAAATTTAAAATTCTAAGGAATTACTATGTTTGAAATTCATAAGGTACTACCCTATTAAAAACACCATAAAAGTTAAAGAAAAATTAGTAAAACATTATATTTAAAATATTTCATTTATTTAATAATATTTTAAAAGGGATGATTAGGAGAATGATGTGAAATTTTTTTTCATAAAGATGTAATCTATGTGTGACTGAAATTTCTTAAAATCAACATAAATATAAAATATTCTCATATTAATGTCAAAGAAAATATAATCAAATATCCTATTATGTCATCAAAAGAATAAATAAATGTAAAATAAGATAAAATTCAAAATATGAAGAGATAATGGTATAAAAAAAATATCCATTGAGGATGGAAAATATTTTCTCAATATTAAGTGTATTGATCTTGGGAAAAAACTGAATGAATTATAAACTATATTAATTGGAACTAACCAAAAATTTGAAAAACAGTTTTAGTAAAAAAATAATAAAAATAATATCTTCTCCTAAAATAGCCTCATAGTAGATAAAAAATAAACTGAATTCATATGAATAACCACCAACCTATAGAACTTTGAAAAAGGTTTCATCTGATTTAAAATCTCTCCGTCATGCTGAATCTATTATATGAGATTGTATAGGTTCTAAAATAAATTCTACAAAAAATAGAGTACAGAAAATGATATTAATTCTACCAATTTATCAAATGTTATAGAATAATTTATAGAAGAGTTGGTTCCATAATAGAAGATGATAAAATGAAATGAGACCTCAAAAATAATAAAGTAAAATTTCTAAAAATTCTTAATATAATGCTCCTTAAAAAATAAAACTATGGTTTATTGGTCATTGATATTACTCGTATTTGTTTATTAAAAGGAAATTATATTTTTAGATTAATATAATGATTTTTATGTTAAAATAATTATATAATTGATGGGATATACTAGAAGAAAAAAATAGAACCAATTATGAAATTTAATAATTCACAAAATAGTGAAATATGTTAATAAAAATAGATATCATCGCTTGAAATGATTTGTTCAATTTTCAGTATATATGGTCCTAATTATGATGAGTGTTAGTATGATCCAAAACCTTAGAAACCATACATTAATAAAAAAGGAATTCTATAATATAATATGATATAAATAAGAAGATACTAATTGGGAAAGCCACTCCTTAGAGGTCTATGAAGACATATTCTAAGGGTGTCAAACCAAAGGTGAGGTGGTTCTATTAATGGAAAAAGGATCACACCATAGAATGTTCCAAACATTAAATGATGAATAATTTAATAATAATCAATATAAAAATAATGTAATAATTAATAAAAGATAGATATAAACCTATTGGTTTATGGGTTGATGAAATCCTAGAGGTTGAAGTGAATTTGTTAACCAAAAGGGGATGGTTCAAGGATGAAAAAAGTGATGTATAGTTCAAAAAAAGATAAATTAATTTAAAATTAATGTATGGTTATATGTATAATATATTTGGAAAAATAAAGTAATTTTAAATGATCACAATAAAGTGAAATAGCTTTTGGTAAAGAAGAAATTTCACATCAAAATCTTGAATTTCAAAAGAAGTTATCAACCCCTGAGTTTTATTAGTATATATATGAGTTTATATATGGTTTGGAATATTTCAATAGATTGATTAACCATATTTTTTGATCAATAATGGATATAAATACATGTAAATATATAAGAAGAAGATGCATGTTAATTAATTTCTTATAAAAATATTAGCATCCCACCAAAAATATTTTAGATAGTGAATAATTTCTTGTCCTCAAAAGTGAATATAAATATGGAACATTTAATTTTAATCATGAAAAAGATTAACTATAAAATAAGAAAAAACTATTTGAGAAGAAATTATAATACATTTCATTCATTCTATGGAAAAATGAGTTTTACTTTATTCCCTTAATCCTTTTTATTTTATTTGTGTGCTCTCAATATTTTGAATTAAAGGAAAAGCCAAGGAGAGTTATCCATCCAAATTAGGAAAGAACTTGGAATCAAATATGTTGGAAATAGTATTAATTATTTTGTTAAAATCAAAAGAAAACTATTTTGGCGTTTCATTCACATAAAATATCTTGAAACTCATCCATGAAAAAGACTCACCATTATGAAAATGAGTGGGAGTGTACCCTTAAGGGGGAGGTGGGTGAGGAGGATTTCATGAAGATACCTGGTCCTTTCATTGAAATTAAAATATAATATTATTTAGGTGATTAAAGAAATATAATTGGAATGTCTGTGATTATAATCTTTCATAATTTTTTATAAAATGTACAATCTTATCTTTGAGGGTGAGAAAATTATTTTTATTCATTAACACAGAAGTAAAATTATGATAAATATTGAAGTTTTATTTTCTAAATTTTAATACATAACAAGTTTTTTCAAATTTCTTAATATGTGTAGAATATTAGTGTAGGAAATAAATTGTAAAATACTTAAACCAATTAGTGAAAAAATCATTTTTTTAAACTGTTAATGTTTTAACAGTCATTAATGGGTAATTGTTTACATCCCTTAAGGGGATCCTATTATAATAGTTGTAATGTGTCTTAATTACTATAATCATCAATTTATTAGAATAACTCTTAAATTTGAACGATAATATATCCCTGCCACAATTATAACCATATTTTGTTAATGTAGAGTGTTAGTTGAGGTTTATGATAAGAGAAAGTTGGAGTTTAATACCAATCACAATAACATTTATTGATTTTTTTATTGAAATTTTTATATATCATGGTTAATTTATTAATGAATACATGAAATAATCCAAATGGATGATTATTATATTTATAAAGATGCACTAAAATATTAATATATATCCTTGATTTATCTCTGAAGTATCTATTTTTTTCTACATATGGTTAAAACATGTATACATATATTATTTTAGCTAAAATAAATGGTATTTTTTTACATCCTTCTATAAAATAGAATCACGCTACAATCTAGGTATAGTTATGGTGAAGAAGATATTACTAAGTACCATTTTCTTCTATAATAATAAGGAGAAGATGACTTGATATTTCAATCCCAAAAGACCTTTTAATTTACTACTAAGATTGTGGAGGAGAAAAGGAGTTTGATAACACATATTTTTTTTATTTTTTTTTGTATTTATAACAAATACACAGTGGGTTATTGAATTTTCCATAATTATAGAATATTTTTTAAAATCAGTGAGGCTTCTCTGAGAGCAAATTTTCAAAAATATGTCTAATATTTGGAAGGATAACTATGTAAGAGAGTTAATTTTATTATAAATTGAAAAGGAAATATAGGATGCTACATGGAATAGCTAACAAGAAAAGTTTGTAGATCATCACACAAATTAAGATGATTATTGTGAAGATATTTGAGAAATTTAATAAGTAAATTTCTGTAGAGTAAGTAACATTTAATACAACATTTTAGTAGTATTTTTGAGATGGATTATAATACCTCGAGTTATGCTAAATATATTCTCAATCTATTTGGGTACTTTATTTAAATATCAGTTTTTTAAACTTCACAAAAGAATGGTTTCTTAAAAATGATTTATTTTTTGTGTAAACATCATAAATGTTCTATATAACCATCAATTGATTTTTAATTAGAAAAAAGTGATAATGCATAAAAATAATTATGATGTCAAACTAAGATCAACATATACAATATTTTGAGCATAATCATGATTTTGGATCTAGATAAAGGAGAACCTCATTGTACATCCTCATTGTTAATTGAGATGAGTTTCGCAAAGGGGTAAAAAATGAAACAAAATTGAAAATTTAATAAAGCTATATATCATTAAAATATTATTAGAGTGGGATTTTCATTCAGGGTGTGGGAAGATAATTAAGGAATAAAATTTTTATTAAATTTGATATTCTATATAGTGAATATATTGAGTCTACATTTTAGGAGTTATGAAATAAAGTGGACGGAATAATATGTTTTTTATTGTGGTAAAAGTATTGGGAGTTTCATGTAACTTGATTTTCAGGGAAAAGTCGGGTGAGTTTTAGACCATTTAAGGAATTTACATGTTGTTAAATATTTATACATCCACATATTTGGAGAAATTCAAAAGAGTTTAATTTTGTTAATTTCATAGGGAAGATCTTGTGATATTTTAATATCGTATAAAATTGAAATTTTTGGGTCTTCAAGAGAGTATATAGAACTACAGATACCAAAGATCCCCATTAATTTTAAAATTATATTACAATAAAATAAATTATTTAATTTCAATAAATATAAAATATAAGAACATAAAATATATACACATGATTCATTGTTAATATTTAGGATAAGAATAAAGATTGGGTAGTGTGTTTGACCCTAAATTTTTTTTATACCCACTATGAGATGAAATATAAAAGATAGAGTCTGCCTCTATTAAGAATTTTTATATTCCATGGTTCTAAATGTGATGAGGAGAGGAAGAGAATCCTTCAACAGATGCACTATCAAGTAAAAATAATTTTGAGTAGGAGGAGTGAATGGGATCCTTCAGCTGCTGCAACATACAATAGATAGAGTACTATCCAAAGATGAATAGATGTGGTGATTCTGATAGTATGGATGATTATATGGTATTGAAGTTGAAGAAGGATATCTAGGAGAAGAGATAGGTTCTATATGTTCAATTTATATTTTTCATCAAGTCTTATGAAGATTCAAAACCACTATAATGCCAAATCATAGTGATTCTCAGTGCTGAACAAGGAAAAATGCATGAAGTTTAGTTGATTTGATCCAAGTAGCCTAAGTCATGTTAGGTTGATTTGGAATGAGTATAGATGAATAAGAGGTACCTATCTAGATAAAATCATTGAATAACTAGTGGTTCCAATATAAAAAACTAGGTATCTAGTAAGTGGATGAAACATTCTTAAATCTTGTGTGAAACTAGAACTATAATTGTAATCACTACGATTCTTAGTTATAATAAAATATATGCACTTAAAAATATTTGAAAATGGAATGGAGTAGGCCCTCACATTCATGACGAACTGGGTAAATAACATGGGCAATTTCTCTTGACTTATTCATCATTTCCTACTTGAGTAAAGGTAGAGAGTAAATTTATTGATAAATTATTCTTAATAGGGGAAGAGTTTCAAGTGTCAGAGGGGTCAATTAAAAAATAAAGTAGTACTTGGTAAATATTTGGTACAATAATTCATCCCCTATTAGTGTGCCTAAATTATCAATCTAGGTTCTACAATTTGTGTGGGAAGACTCTAATGAATTAGCCTCTAGGTTATACACTCATCCACTAAATATGTACTCTAGTGCATATAAAGATGTTTTTCTTCGTGATATATGTTAAATAATTTTTTCATGAATATTGAGTGGAGAAACTTGATGTAGTAGTCAAGGTTTATAGATTTAGGATCATGGAAGCAGTCATGGGATGTATTCTGATGTTTTGTTACCTGTGTAACTGAGACATCTTTTTGTGTTAAAATACTTATTAACTCGGATAATGTACTAAATTTTTTTAGGTTACACTAATCAGTTCATATTAAGTTATGATTTTTTGTCTTTTTATAATTCTAGAATAAAATTTTGCTTATGTCTTATTATTTTTATTATAGTAGGAGTGGAATAAAAATCATTAATTTTCCCCAGAAAATTTATTATTCCATTGGAATGTATTACTAGCCTTTGGTGACCAGGGGATGGAGCTGAGTTAAATGTTATTCAGATCTTCACAAAATGAAAGGTTTTTCGCTAGTATGTTATAATAAAATAAATAGATAATATAATATAATATAAACATAGTTTGGGAGAAACTAAATATCTAAGGATCATGTTGGTGAAAAACATTTATAACAAAAAAATTTAAACCAAGTTAAAACCCCTTAGGAATTAAGTAATGTATTAATATAATGAAAAGGTATAAGGAGATCATAGATTAAAGTGAAAATCCCAACAAAAAATTAATTATTATAGGATAAATCAATAGGTTATAATTTACACCATATAAATGTATGTTACTGAATAATAAGAAACCTATCTCAAGGGATTTAAATTTGGATAATGAAACATAAACTTAGGTATCATTTTTTAGATATAAATATTTTAAAGTATAATATAATTATACTATATTTATTTAAATATGATTTCTCCATGTTAGTAAAATCTAAAATGGATCCTTTTTATTTTCAATGGTTGATTTTCAAAACAATCAATAAATTTCAAGGATTTCTCTAAATAGATGTGGAAATTAAACATATGTTTCATGCGGTAAATATGGAGGTCAATATTATTACATCAAAAGGTGATAGAGAATAGTATTTAATAACTAATTTTATCTTAGTACCCATCCCTTTGGGTTGTAATAACATCATTCAAGGGGATTACCAGGTCCTTTATTACTTTAAGCTTCCACGAACTCTTTTCTCTTTCTATACCCCTCTCTTTATTTCATAATAATAAAAGTTAAAATTTCATTTAATATGTGGTATGAGTAGGAAATAATCCTTAATTATGGATTGTATGTAGATTATGAATCATTTATCTAATATTTGAGGGATATTCAAGTGATTATACAAGAAGCCTTTTTAGGGTTACTACCCCAAGGATCGTCTTAACAACAGTCCACATCATTTTTTTATACATATAGGGATTTCATTACAATAAAATCTTACACAATATATATTTCTAATTTTTTTAAAACATTCTTGATATGGGGATGACTAGGAATTATAATATCTTTTGAATATATAATAACAATAGATAATGACGAGCACTCATTTCTATATAATAAGAATTTAATAAGAATGTATAATTATAAAATTTCAATTTTTTAGGATAAAACTAATTGGTGGGAATAAGAGAGACTCAATATAGGGAACATGATAGATAATTTTTTCTCATTATCTTTGGAGTGAAGATGAGTTAGATAATGGGTGGGTGTTTATACTTTCAGAGGCTCTATTATTTGGTTAAAATATTAAATATTTAGATATTCAATATGAGAACATTAGGGGGAAACTCATTCCATCAAAACAAGTTGGCTTATTATTAATAATGGATTATTGAACATTTAAATCAAATTAAAAATAAACGTAACATTCCAACCACTATATTAAATACAGATAACCAAAAATAGTTTTTGTTTGGATAAAATGTCATTTGGGTTCCAAAATGATAAATATTCATTTTTAAATTAAACATAATATTTTTAAATTCATTATTTTAGTCCTTATATAAAATTTTCATGAAAAAAAATTTCTTAAATTTTTATTCCATTCTTACATCACATAGATTTCATAAAATTTGTGGGATTCATAAAAACTATAATTTTTCATATTTAACCAAAACAAAAAATAATATAAAAAAAATAAATTGAAAGTAAACTAATTCTTGTGTGTTGATCACAAACATAAATCCATATTTAGGATAATTATTCTTTATGTGAAATTTAATTATTAATTAAAAACATCTGTGTATTTCTAAATTATGCATGTGGAAACTACTATTCAAAAAATCTAATTCTAAAAATTCAAATTACTATTATAATAAATATTTTTTTAACTGATTTTCATCGATTAAGGAATTTTTTTAATAATTAATAATTATATTAATATCAAATGATTTTATATATTCTATTTTAGATTTTAACAAATAAGTGTTAAAATAACATAATTGAATATCGGGTTGTACATTATCACATACTAAAAACATTTTTTCATTAAAATTTGGGATGTACCTCAATAAATAATAGAATTAGAGTAATTCTTTCTAAATAAAAAATAAAAATCTCTAAAATATTATTAATCACCTTAAAATACAATCACATAAGACCCTAAATGGGTATCTATTCCTTTAAAAATATTATCAACATAAAAAAATTAACCCATGAGGATATCCATAACATAGTAATTAACCTCGTTATATTATCCTAACCAATAATGATTTATAACCACTAATTTTACACCAACTATGAATCTAGATTCCCACACCCCATGATATAGTAATGAATACATATTATTTTACATATTTTAAATATCAATAAAAATATTGAGTCACATAGATAACCAAGACCATTTAGGATATGAGGTTTAGAGATTTATGAAAAATCATTAAATTATAAAACCCAAACCATTCTCATTCAATGTGGATTCTTCCCATTAAAATATGAATTTATTATTTTGAAATAATTCTTCTACATCTCACACTCAATTCTTCACACATGATATATATCTACACATATCATAAATTATACTCCTCATCACAACGTAGGGAATATGAAAGCATAAGAAGTGTGATTTAAAATGCTCTATATGGGGTAATGTACAACATAAGTAATCATGTAATTAAAAACCTGAATAATATTGCACGTATAAATAATAATTGAAACACTCTATATAATTTACAACAACACTGTGTTATATATCCATGAATATTATAAATATGTAAATAATCACATAGAAATAAATAACTTATTTCATAGTGATGGAATGTATAATACTATATAACCTAATCTTACCATCAAGAAATTATTCCAAGACATCATTTATAAATATATAAGTTACATTCCAAATACCCAATCTAGTTTTTCTCATGATACCAATCGATGCATCAAAGGTATATATAATCATTTTCCCCACCCCTTGTATAAAAAATCTACTTAATTCAACAAATGATGGAATTTATAAATAGTACAATGCATAAACAACATGACTTAGTAAACAAAAAACATTTATATTGAAAAAACATGTATACAGTGAAATAATATTTCTATAATCAATAAAAGGAAATACATTCTTAATAGGTACCATTATAACTTACATTTTATAGATAAATTGGTATATATTTATGTTAATAATATAAAATAAAATATATAAATATTGGATGCTATAGAGAATATATCAAAGAAATTAATTAATATTGATCTAAAAGATAAATATGGATTCAATGGAGAGATGAATGGTGATATAGACCATACTATTTGGAAGTATGTCAGATATCAACTATACATTTTCAAGATTCTTTAGAGGTTAATATATGATACATATCTCTAAAGGAGATATATCTTATAAGGTTTTATAGAAAAATAGAAAAATATTAAAAAAACATTCATAAATATTTTATAATATAGTTGTAAAAAGAAACATCTATTTTAATTTTATATATTTCATTTAATGTGGGGAAAATAGTATATTGAAAAAATTATTTTAAAAATCATTCTAAATATTTAAACATTTTAAATAAATTTAATAAAATTGATAAATGAATAGTGAAATATAATAATACACATAAGTATAAAAATGTATACTTATTTATTCTTCTAAAACATTGATAATTATTTTCAAAGATAAAAATTCACAATGAAATTTGAATGAAAATTAACTTTATAAATAATTAATACATTAGTTGGATATCTCAATAGAAATAATTTTAATAAAATTTTTCAATTTTGTTCCCATGTTAATTGGTAAAAATGAGCTTCTTTTCACAACATTTTATAAAAATAAAAAAATACAATAGTGGAAAAATTATAAAATATATTTGATATAAATTTTATAAAAAACGTAAAAGATACTGAAAATTATCCATAAATAATAAATTAATTATTAATAATAAAATTATGGAAAAAATATTGAGAATGTTAGCATAGAAAATAAATATTCTTGACCCTAATTAAGATATTTGGTTGACTCCACATAATAGAAAACATTTTTGTTTAATTCTAAATAAAAGGGATGTGAAATTTTTGGAATTCCTATAATGTATATAATGGATATAGGTAATAAAATATAATGAATTCATTTTTTCTATTAAACCAAACATATATTGATGATGTTCATGAAAAAAACCATAACTCAATGAATGTAAATTAGGATAACAACAACCCTTTAAATTTATGAACTGTCACAAAATAAGTAAAGGAATAGTGATACTAAAATTTCATGTATATATTTTTTAATATTTAAATAAATTAATCAGTGAGATTTAATTGATAATCTATCCAAATATTCATTGATTTGTTCATATTTGGAAAGATACCATGATTTAATTATCACAAGTAAGAAGAGACAAGATTGGTAAATATTTCCCCTGAATTAAGGCCTTCCATACTATAGGATGATAATGGGTTGTTTACTCTGTTGAAACTAAAGAATTGGGATGAAACATAGGTTCAAATACTAGAAAAATGTATTCACATAATTAATAACCTTCATGACATGAATGTAATTCAAGGTGTGAACTCAATATCTGAAAAACCTACAAAAGGATGACCCAAGGTATTCATAGTGTGTAACCATAAGTCAAATTGGGATACTGTCTAGAAAGACCTAGTTTCGAATGGGTTTCATATAACATTTTAAATAAGCCTCAATTGATGTCCCAAGGTTGAATTTAAACACCAATATTTTCCTAGGACTTCATTATTACCATATCAATTTTGAATTAATTAAATCCTAAAAACTCAAGATTCCAATATATAAATACCAAAATTGATACAGATAAAGATCAATCTATAGACTAAATCCTAGGGTGAGTAAATTCACTCATACAAAGTCTTAAACCTATCTTTCTCTCTTCACTTTATCTTGGATTCTATAATGATGGGGTAACTCCGACCATGTTCTAGGGTGATGTTGAAAAAGAGGGAATTTGTGAAGTATTTTTGTTTTCGTATTTTATTCATGTGTTTGGGTTGCTGCAATATTCAATATAACTTAAAATATCTTTATTTTTCCTTTCTTGACTATTTAATATAATTAGGAACTGCCTATAAAATTTCATAACTAGTTACCCAAAATTAGGTTGGTCTATTTTCACATTTATGGAAATATGGTATTAAAATGCTATCGAGATAAACATTATTTGGTAATTCACTAAAATACATAACCACATGACAAGGTGGATTTCTATGAAAAAAGGGGATACCATGACCATTGGATATACCTCATCCAAACTCTGACACCAACCATGAATTTTCCACTTTAATTGTTTAATCCAATTTCACCTAAACCGTAATATCTATTAATCCTCGGCACATCATCCGATTGATTTTAAAAAACCATAAATGCTTCATTTTTATCTCTCCCATTTTCCAAACATAATAAAAATAAAATTTTATTTCACTTTCACTTTATCATAATATTATTTCAATAAAAGTATTTTATTTTAAATCCCTTAAATATAATTTTATAGTCTCTGTGGGTTCAACCTTAAACTTACTACTAAATTCATTTTAATTAATTAATAGAATTGTTTAAGTTTTTTTATAAGTAATTAAATTTGGTTATCCCCAGAAGAAAATAATTCCTCCTTCAAAAAAATAAAATTATTATAAACTTTTACAGGGATGGTTGAAAATTAATTTTTAGGATCTTTATTTTTTATTTTAATTTACCACTTTATTATTTTAATTTAATTTCTTATTTGCTTCCACTTTTATGTTTTCTGTGTTCATGGTGTGGAGTTCAGGTCTTTAATAATTTTATGAACAACCACTACACCCAATACTAATGAAAATAGGTCCTCGAGTTTGATCCTAAATGTGAACAAAGACTGAGAAAAAATAGAGGTATGCCCATGGCTAGTGTAGATCACCAACATGTCTTCGGGGTACTAACAATAGATCCTAGACTATGAGTGATGGTGGAATAATGATAATAATCAAACATTTTCATGCATAAAATCATAATCTTACCACCAATAGACACTATGAATTTTAAGATCATGTCGGCCATCATCAAGATGAATTCAAACATGTTACACTTATTTAATCATTGCCCAAAATATTTGAACACGCATCTAGTAAGATTCATCAAACTCTATAACACATATAAATTTTATAACATGTCTACTGATTTAGTATGACATTATCTCATCTAATTATCATTATGATAGTGTGCACAAAAATAGATCCAAATCTCTCCATCTCATTCCATCACAACATGGGATGGACTAGAAATAGACTTTATTAAACTCTTTTTTCCACCCTCCATGTTATTGTATAATCAGTTAAATAATTAAAAATTCAATTAATGTGAGGAAGGTTCCCTATAAGAAACGTCTAATAACTTTAAATATTAAAATATAAAATTCCCATGTAATGGTATATAAACATGGATAGTAATCCAAACATTATATAAAGTTCTTCCACTGGGTAAAATGTAAATATTAGACATTGAATCTTTAAGGTTACTAATGAGTAATTATCATGAGAAGATATATTGTCTAATAGATGAGATGGTGAGAAAATTATTCTAATGGATGAATGAAGTTAGACCATGAAGTGGTGTGAACATCATCAAAAACAACAACTGTATTGTGGTATAAATGGAATAATTGGTTAAAATATAGAAAACAATGGGCCATCAACAACCCCATGGATTGTATATAGAAGAACTAAATCAATTTTTTTCTAACCATTAAATTTATTATCAACGTTAGTGTCAATAAAATCAATAATGAAATTTGTATTAGTAGATAAATTTTGGTTTACATGTATAGAAGGGACCATCATTGCAGAGTCAAGATCATGCACTAGAAGATACCATATAAAATTTCATAACATCCACAAGGGATTCCATAAAATAACTAATTATGTATTCAAATTACCAATGATGATTTTTCAATTAATTTATGGATAAATGAAGAGATTGGAAAGATGAACTCTTAAAATGTGAGTATGGAAAATTTCTGAGAAACTTTGAGAGAGTCTAGGAGGAGTACTATCAAGATTTCACAAAGTGAACCCATATGTATATTTGAATATCATTACTCTAAGAAGTGAAAAAGTCACCAAGGAACATCCTAAATTAAGGAACATATAACAAGAAAAACAATAAATGGATGAACCACAAAAGTGTAAGCCAATGTATCCTTTTATAGAATGGATAGGATAAGGAAATATCGACATAAAAAAGTTAAATTCATTGAACATTTTGAAAATTATATAATAATGTTTCTTTTTCCAAGGGTCTCACCCACATGCCAATATTCAAAAGAATTATTAATTTTTTGGTGACCAATAAAATAATATTAGAGGATATTGGAACCACACCACTCTGATGGGTGTGTTTTACTATAGTATTATATGATCTAAAAATGAAATAACAAAAACTAGTTAATTTTTCGATTCCTATATCTATTGGGGATAATAATTGTTTAATGTATTTATGAAATTTCGGTGTGAATGTCAACATAATCTTATACAGCACCTTCAAAATCCTGGGATAGGAATTTTTTAATCCCATGAGAGTTTCACTCCACATTTAAGATTCAACGGAAAAAATATTACAAGGACAGATTAAGGAAGTTTTGATTAAAGTATAAAAATTCTACATATCTATGTATTTATTAGTGTTAGATATATAAGAGGAGAGGAAAACACTTTTTTTGAAGTACATTCTTGTCTATTGGAAGAGCGATGATAGACGTACAAAGTGGATAAATCTCTCTAAGAGTCGGTATAGAAATAGTAAGTTTTAATAGTCATTGGGTGTTGAAAAAATATTTTTTCCAAATGAGGATGAGCTGGTAAAGGGAAACATACCTCATGTTGAGTATCTCTTTCGATATGTAATAATTAAAAGTGGTGATAGTTTTCCAACAAGAGTACTTTCAAATTAGAGGTACTAAAAAGAGGAATGATAAGTTGATGGATTGGGTGATTTAAATTAGAGGAGTGTTTGATCCACTAATGTTTTAAAAAATTTAATAGGTATGGAAGGTACATAAACTTCAATTTAGAAGTTATGAATTGAAATTATTTTGGAACAATCCAATAAAAATAGTAAAAGTACTACCTGTAGGAAGAATTATGATATTTTCAGAAAAATTAATGGGTCGAACTATGGGGATAATTCAAAGATGATATCATTTATTGATAGTGAACATGAAAAAGATTTTCAATCATCTATAACCTACGATAAAATGGAATGATAGAGCTAATGAATTTAAAAAGAGTCCCTTCTTGAAGGTAAAAAAAATTAGGGTTTTTTATTTTTATTATTTTTCATCAAATGAAATCTCTCCTAAATATATTAAATTTTATCGAAAAAGTGGAATGAAAATTCACTTATGTGTATTAATTTTTCAATAAAATAATGAAACTAGGAGGAAATATGAAAATAATTTGAAGCACTGACTCATTTCATGAAACCAATTCACATTCTAAAATTGATTCACTGCACACCATGAGATCCATTAATGGTATGAAATCAATTCTTATCACAGACCAACTGTTGACAACACACAACATGAGATCAAATCATGTTAATGAATAGGTTCATGTCCTGATAATATAGAAAAAACAACCTTTGGAACGAAACCAAAATCATCAGATAAATTGTATTATAAATTTCAATTATATATTTTTCTTCTGTACCCTCCACATTTAATTTTATTAAGAAATTTTAAATAAAAATTGAATGTCCTTATAAGTATTTATATAATCAAATGAATGAGGAGACATAAACTTCTTCTGATAATGTCTATGTTATTATTTTAAAATTCATCATCAGTAAATTTTAACGATTAAATGGGATAAAATAATTAGTAGATATGACACATGGTTTTGGATTAAAAAATAGGATTTAGGGGAACATGTTGATTTTTCTAGATGAAATTTTTCTCAGAATTTATCTGCATTGGATTTATAATATTTTCAATAATAGGTTTTATTCTTAGTAAAAATTTACCTGATTATTTTTCCAAATCTTTTTTTTCATTCCAAATACTTTATTTAAACAAATATTTTCCACTATTTTTATAATATATTTATTGAGAGACTCATACAAGGACTCTTTTAGAACTTTCTTGCATCCAATCTAAGATAAAACTAAAAAAATTAATTTTAACATGATTGATGCATCTTATTGTTTAATAAATTACCACTTTACCCACATCACATTAATCCTTAATTTATTATAGAAACCATTAACAACATTGTTAGGAAAATAGCCACATTATAAGCCTATTCTATCCATTACTACCTTCCATAAAATATTCTTTCATTAAATTCAAAAATTAATTATAGGGGACATCGAGTCATAGTGGAAGGAATATATGTATCATAATGGATAAATCATGAGATAATTATCAATGTATTTTCAGAAGGGATATTGATTTTTATACATTATATTTACTTCACACTGACTTTTTAAAAAAAATGGGTTGTTTCTTGGGAGGATAAAAAAAGTCACTTCCACAGTAATGTTCTTTTAATTGTATGTGGTTAGATGGTAAATGTGGTATTTTTTAAAACCACAACATTCGTTAAAATTAATTTCAAAAAAATTATAATACAAGAGGTTGTTCAATTTATTACGTTTCATTTCTAAATGATCCTTCTTTGAGATATTGCAGAAGGGGTAACATCACTTTTGTTGAGGATATCTACATTGAGATATTTTTAATTATTTGTAAAAGTGTTTTGTAGTCAAGAATCAGTTTGGGGATTGATTTTTTTAATATCATTTACCAAAAATCCTTAATCCATAGAGATATATTAACCTTGATAAAAAGTCATCATTAATAAATATGAATTTTTTCTTTATGTGGTGGATATGTTAAATTCTTTTCAATCCTATAAAAGGTGAAATGTATTCAATATATGTTATGAATTTAACTCGTATTTGTTACCTTGATAAGGAGGGAAAAATTAAATTGATTTTAATTTCAAAGGGAAATATTATTAATAATGAATTGAAAAATAAAAATGGATGAATAAAAACACATGAAATTTTCAAAAGAAGAAAACTAAAATACATGGATGATTGGTTTCTTTATTTATATAATTCAGTTAATGATAGTTTCATGTGTGATACTCAAATGTTTAAAATCCCCATTTTATAAAATTCTTTTATTAAAATTGAATTTATATCATGGTAGGGTGATTATCTTATATAGTATGTTGAGATTTCAATATTTAAGAAAATTATAAATTCATGTATAAGAGGATTTGATACTCGCATTTCTTGCCTCTTTTTTTAATATTTTAATACATTAATCACAATAATTTAATTGATAATTAATCTGTATATTCATTTATTTTTCATATTTTATGGATACCTTGAATAAATTATAATGAAAAAGAGGATACAAAACTAATCAGTATTCCCTATAAAATAATTCTTTCTATCATGTAGAAAGATCATATTTTAATTATGGGGATCGAAACTGAAGAATCAACATGGAACATTGGTTTAAATGCTAGAAAAATGAATTTAAAGACATCAATTAAATTAAGGATGTGAATGTAATACAAGGAATAAAATTAAGTCTTGAAAAAATGAAAAAGGATAAACGTCTTTGGTCTTCACGATGTGGCGCCATAACTCACGTAGTGAGATCGGTATAATAGACCCATCTTTGAACTCGAGAATTGTAACTTTTCAAGAAAGACTGAATTTATGATCCATACCGCACTTACAACATTGGGATTGAACATATAATTCATTATTAATTTAATAATGGTAAAATAATTCAATATTAAGAACCCTTCAGGCCTATAAATAAGGAACCAATATTTTACTACTAAAAATAGATATGGAGACCAAACCATAGGGTGAGTTGTTGCACTGGTGTAGTGTCCTCTAATAGTCTTCACTTTAATTTTCATAGTGAATTATTTTTCATTATTCCTTACCTCTTACTCCCTCATTACTATAATGAGGGTATAACTCCCTCCATATAGTGGGGTCGTGTATATAAAGCGAGAAGGTGCATTTGATTTTTCCCTATTTTACCACAATATTCAATATAATTTCTGATCCCTTTATTTTTCATTCATGGCCATTGAATAGAATCGGGAAATGACTATAAAATATTGATACTAATTAAACAAAATTAAACATTCCCATCATCACATTTAGTGTAATCAGGTTTGAAAATGGAATCAAGACAAACTTGATTTGGTAATTCCCTAAATACCTACCCATGGGAAAATGGGTATTATCGTGTCAAGGAGGAGATATATTGACACTTTGATCTAAATCATCCCATATTTGATACCAAACATGAATTAAATACATTAATTTCTTAATAAAACTACATCTGAACACTAAAATCTATTAGACCATAACACACTTTAAACTTGATTTTCAAAAACCAAACATGCTATATTTTATTTATCCACATTTTCCAAAAATAATCAAAATAAAATATGTTTTCTCGCTCCCTTCCTCCCAAAATCAATTCAATAAAAAAATAATTTTAAATCCAAAAAATATATAACTGCACTGTCTTTATAGACTTAACCTCAAACTTACTTTTGTCTAAATTTTAATTAATTAGTTGCAAAGTTTGATTATTTTAATAAATAATTAATTTTTTAGCCACATATAAAACAAACAATTCACTACATGTGGTCAAATTACCTTGATTTGATACTAAAAATTTAGGAATTCTTATTCTAATATTTAACTACATTGATCATTGTGATTTAATTTATAATTTGGCCAGATATTCATTGATTTGTTCATATTTATTAGGATATCATGATTAAATAATCAGGGAAAATAGTTTGAAAAAAACTAGATTTCCATAGAAATAAGGCTTTCCGTGGTGTAGGATGATCATAGAATTATTTTGGGATCAAAACTAAAGAATTGTGACGAAACAATGGTTCATATAATGGAAAATTGGAATTCATACCTTTAATTATATTCCAGACATGAATATAATAAATAGAATAAACTCAAGACATGAAATAACATCCAAATGATAAGGGAATGTGGAATGCATAGTGTGAAACCCTAAGTTACACCATGACTTTGGTAAGAAAATCATAGTTTTGAACAGTATTATTGTAACTTTTCATAGAAGAATCAATTGATGACCCATACTGAACTTTCAACATCAAGATTGACTAGGCCTTTTTTTATTACTATATCAATAGTAAATTAATTCAAACTCATTCACCCTAGAGGACTATAAATAAAGATACAATTTTTTCTATAAATGATTGATCTAGATTCTATAGCTTGGGATGATTTATTGTGTTTCACCATATCCCTACAATATTCTTTCTCTCTACCTTTTATTATTCCATGGTTTTTGTTCTTGCTTCCCTCTTACTCCCTCGTTACTATAATAAGGCACTAACTCACTCCATTTGATAGGGTTAGGTATTGAAAGGAGGAATGTGTGTGGGGTTTTTTCTTATTTTATTCATGTATTTGGGTTATTATAATATTCAATATAATATTCAATCCATTCCTTTTTCCTTTCATGACCATTGAAGTGAATCATTAAGTTCTTATAAAATTACGTAATAGATTATGCTAAATTGTGTATGGTGTTTGCTTCATTTAATGTAATCATGTTTTAAAAAGGGTATCAAGATAAACTTGATTTTTTAATGCACAAAAATAGATAACCAAGGGAAAAGGGTGGTTGCTTCACCAAAGAGGGTATAACATTAACATTGGATCCACCTCATCTTTACTCCAATACCAAACCATGAATCATTCAATTTAATTTATTAATACAATTTAAATTGAATCCAGAAATCTATAGAACCTCTTCACACCTTCCACTTGATTTTCAAAAAAACTTGCATTATTTTATTTACTCTTATTTTCCAAACATAATCAAACTAAAATCTATTTTCTCTCTCTCATTCTCCAAAAATGATATCAATGAAAAAAAATTAAATCTCAAAAATATAATAGTATTGTCTCTATGGGATTGACCTCAAACATAATATTTTCTAAATTTTAATTATTTACTATAATATTTTGAGTGATTTTATAGATAATTTAATTTTTTAGCCTCATAGAAAGCTAAAAATTACTTGCAAGCGATTAAATTTATTTCATAATTATCGAGGATGAGGTAGTTTAGTTTTTTTTGATTTTCTATATTTTATTTATTTTATTTAATTTCTCTTAATTTATTTTCAATAGTTTAAATTTTGTGTTTTTATATTGTTAATTTAATCTATTAAAATTTTTAGGCACACCCCCTTAACATCATCCAAAATAATGGAATCCTCTGTAACACCCATAGATTTTGGTGAATTATTTTTCAAATTAATTTAATCTTTTGATATTATTCATTTCACAAAAAACTAAAAATATATTTTCACTATTTCAAACATTCATTTCACATAGAGATAACTTGGAGTATGTTATATGAAATCCCAAATTGGTATACGTTACATAGAATAACAAGGATAGTGTACATTACATGCAAGATGGAACTTCTTCGATAGCTTGGGTAACACGCCAGACTGACTATTACCCAGCTGTAATATATTATTAAATATATTATTATAATGGAATATAACCTACTGATTAATTATATATATATGAAATAGTGTTAACTAAATTATGAAAATATGTGGTCTACACAAATACAATATGAATTCATAGGTTACCAATTGATGAATATGAAAACCAACTGAATATAAAGTAAAATATAATTATTGTCAGAAATATATTTTAACCAAGTAAATAAAATTAATTACAATTAGTAATTTATATTAATTTAATACATACGTTATATAATCAATCAAATATTTTGGATATTCATCCAATATATTCGATAGACATTAGATAAGAATAAATCCAATTTTATGCATAAAATTGTTTTTTATTAAAAGTTGGTTTTACCACATTTTAATTGGGAACCCATTTTAAACCCATTTTTTTTTACTTTTACATATTAAATATGTCAAAATAAACTTTATATTTTAAATAGAAATATAAAAATCAGTTTAGGATAACTTTTTTGGAATTTTTATAAAAGGTTTCATCTTTTAATGAATAGTAAAAAATAATGGATTTTATTTCAAAACTTATTTTTCATTAAATTTATTTAATTTTTTAAATTGTTTAATACATTAGTTAGATAATTGTTTTCTAATTATTACAATTTATATCATTTTAACCAATTTCACAGTGAAATTGGATATAAAAACATAGAAAACATTTCATTTTGTTTACTATAAAAACCCACAATGTCATCCTGACAACAAGATTAATTTTAAAATAATTTCTAAAACATATGTGATTTGAATTTGGAATATTGGATTCCATATTTGGAATAATAATAATTTATAATATCTAATATGGTAAATTTTGGTTTTTACTGAAAAATTAGTGAATGTTATTATAATTAATTACATTCGGTAAGAGAAATATTAGATTAAAAAAGTACTAAACCATAAATTTAAGACCCAAACCGAACTAGAAAATTGTAAAACTCTAATTGGATGTCAATATTTTGTCCCTTTTATCAATTTTATAGAACTATTTCCATTATTTTATCCACTTGAATCATGAAAAAATGGGTGGAATCCTCTCTTCAAATATTTACATGAGTGGCACTACTCCTCCACTATAAAAACCCACCACCTCTACTCATTCCTCACACCTCTAAAAGCATTTATGTTTGGAAAAGATCTTCCCAAGTAGCTTCCAAAAATCCCTACCATATATATTTAAGCCTAAATTTAGGTATATATTCTCTCAAGGAATCCTTTTGTCACAAACAAAAATGTGTTACCTAATTAAAAGGTAGCGTCTTCTCTCAAGCTCCTTTCCTTTATTTTCATTATTCACCCCCTCCAATATATTTATTTCATTATTATGTGAAAAAACCAATATAATAAATACAATAGAATTTTGGTATAAAATTAGTTAGACCTACACAGACAGACATCTCCATCTAATGGATATTGAACATATTGTTTTTTTGCATGGAGAACTACTGCCTCATGAAATGAGGATTATTCATTTTTCATTTACCACCTATAATGGTGGCCATTATTATGGAAAATATATTTATATAATTCAGATATTATATTTAGTATGACATAATTATTATTTATTTATTTTACAATACACATATCTTAACATTCCATTTTGTGCTTATATGATAATCTTGTTTGAGGAAGTTTGGACAATTGCCCCCTCAAAGCGATGTGATTCATGCACACACCACATGTAATTTATTAAGAATGGGTTTGGTGAGAATATATGATATATATATAATTTATTAATTATAATCAAATAATTATATATATATATACATAATAATATATACATATGTCATTTATATACTTTCTTTCAATATGATAATAAAAATGGAAAACGCGTTCATATATGTGTACGACTTACCACCTCCATGATTGGTGTATTCCATATCATACTTAATTATGATATATATTATTATAATATAAATATAATGGATTTAAATTATATTTATATAATTATAAAAAATTGTGTAATCAGGATATAATTATAAAGACTAACCATATAATAAATTAAGACACATGCGAAGAACAAAGTGAATATTACCTGAAGTGACACCTTGACATAAGATAATTAACAAGTGGGTAATATAAGGCTATAATCAAACCATATATGGAAATATATAGAAGAGTATTCTTATTTAAATTATTTATAATAAACTTATATTTATTAAACTGGAATCTTGTATGAGAACGGGAAGAGTCGAGATACAAAGTAAGGGGTTTTCATCTCACTTTTAATTTCTGCGAGATATATGATAGGATCATCACTCTTTCCTTTTCTGTTGTGTATGTTCTGACAATGATTGCATTCTATGTATCCTATAATTCAATTTAACTGTATTGAAATTTCCATTTTATGATCCTTCTTTCAGGGGGTATAACTTTCAAAAGTTACCAAATCGGTAGAACAATTTTTTCTCAATTTGCCTTCATTGAGACTCATGTTTTGTAATACAACTTAACACTTTATTTGAGGTATATATACGTAAATTTTTCATATCATGAATATAAATATTTTAATGGTATTTTAAAATTCATTTAATTTCATTTCTTGAGATTACAATACCAAGTTACCATGTTATAAGAGTTTATTGAGACAATCTCGTCAGTTTTCATGATTGGTTATGTTTATGATTCCATTGATGAAATATTATTATCCATATATCAATAAAAATCATAATGTTATTTATCAAATTTTATTTCATGATAAATTCATGTTTTGATACCATTTTATACTATTTGGTATGTAATAAATTTATTAAATATTTTTTAAGGAATCTCGACTTTACTCACTCTTCAGTCGGAAATCTATGTTTTATAAAAAGTGTTTCAAAAATATTATACCATTCCCCTATAATATAAAAAATAAAATTTTACTCTTTTTTATTTTACCAATATATTAAAAATTAATCTTCTTGTTACCTTTTAAATAATCCATTTTTTACTATTTGGAATACTCTTTTTACCTTGTATGACATGTAGGGATTTACCCGTTGTCATTCCAATGAAGCATCCTTTGAATTTTTAAAAGGTTCATCATTAAGAATAGATTTTTAAAATTATTTTTCAAGAAAAATTATTTTCGAAATTATTTCATAATTCTTTTATATTTTTTAATGGAAATAGTTTTTAAAATGTTTTCAAGATCTGTTTATATGTCTTCAATGTATTTCAAATGAAATAGTTCTCAAAAATTTCTGAATATTTCTTTATATGTATTCAAAGTGTTTTCTAAGAAAATTATTTTTTATCTTTTTTGAAGATTATTTTATTAGTTTTCAAGGAATAAGGTTTTTCAAAATTATTTAAAAAAATTTCATGTTATTTTCTAAGAAAATTATTTTCAAATGGTTTTACGTATGAAAAATCCTTTTTCAAACAAGAAAGGATATTTTCCTCAAGAAATATTTTTAGAGGATATTTCAAAATTATTTTCCATATAAAATGATATATATTGATGTAACTCATTACATTCTAAGAAATGATCTAAAGGTTCTATTCATATAATTTTTATTCATGATTTATGCCTAATTTCATGGTATTTATGAAACGCATTTCTTCTTCATGGGTCATACATATATAAAATTCGTTTCAATTTTGTAGGTTATGATTAAGATGAAATGATTATAGAACATTTCTATTTCCACAAGTTATACTTTTCATACATGTTTATGATACCCATTTCATTTCATGGGTTATGATATGATTATTTATGACCATGGAGAACATATATGTATGATCTCTTTATGTGATTAGTGGGACATATATCTCCTTCAAATGATTTGGGTAAGGTTTTATATCTCATAAGATAGACTAAGATGGTATAAAGAGTGAAATCATGCTACTATTATGGTCTAAAGATTGAACCTTGGCTACTAAGATGGCCCTAAGAGTGAACCATGACAACTAAGATGGTATTAGGTGTGAACTCATGCTACTAAGATGGACATAGGAGTGAACCATGACTATTAAGATAGTCATGGCAGGGATTCCTTTTCTACTATGGAAATCATTATATACTAATGTCTTTTTCACAATTCCGTGTTTTATTCCTATGTTATTAATTATTGGATTATTCTCTCTATTCCATTATGATTCACGTCTTACGAACTGCCAATATGTATTCCATGATCTCAGTTATGTTTTTTCATATGTAGTGTATGATATTCTATTTTCATGATTGCATTATCGTTCCCTTATGATCATGTTTATACTTATATGTCTACCTTGTTTACCATTTCTGAACATTTGAGCTCACCCATTTTATGTTTCCTTTCCCTGAGGATATTATGAAATGTATTGTGTTTGATATTTCTAAGAAGGGTTCAAGTAAAGAAGAACCCAGTTAGAGATGATGTAGCTCATATATGTTCAAGTGTTTATGTTTCAATGTTTCCAAAGGCACTATACCAACTACTCATTAGAATTCACTTGTTTATTTTCCAACACTTTTAAGGAGATAATGAGAACCCTCAAGGAAAAGTAGAACACATTTCAAAGGATGCAACTGACTTATTAAACACTAGACTAAGGGGATTGAAATCTCCTTCCCTAAACTGTTTCCAAGGAAAGGAACTGACCAGGAATTCTAGATAGACCTCCAGAATTTCTTCATAATGCCTTGATAGATAGTTCCAAGCTTTCATGTACTTGTCTTTGCTGAGCTTATTCATGTTGACGCCTCTAACAAATATGCGGTCTTTGGGTGTCTGTTTGTATAATGTTTAAGTATTCTGCAAAAGTTATGTAATGTTAATGTGTTGAAAAGTGAGGGTCACTCCAGTTGGTATGAGATCAAAGGTATAGTTATCCTTTGGAAACATGGATAAGAAACCTTACTGATATCCCTAGGTATATTTCTAAGTATATGTATAGGTATGTCTCTAAGGATAAGTATAAGGATGAGATAATGTTTAGGATTTTTTTTGGTATTTTGGTAAATGATAGAGTGATTAGTTTACAAGAAATACAACTAAAACTAGATATTACAAGTGGATGTGGCTTTGGCACAAATATTCCTTGGGGTAACGACTCCGACAAGATGTTATGAGATTAACTCGCGGTAATCTAGTACATGGAAAATGGCCTTGCCTGACACCTGGTTAGAAACTTCTGGGGGGATATGCTTTGGGAATATTAAAACAATTAATAACCCATCATGAAGGATTTGGATATATGTAAGATATGAATAACCTAAGATAAACCCAAGGTGTCATATAATATAGAAGGTGTCATGATTTAGAAATCCAGTATGTAATTATTTTCATGGATATGTTTTTTTCTCCGATGATATGTTGTTCTCACAAAATTATTCTAGTTTTAGTCAATGGTGTGAATCGGAAGGAACTAAACTAATTTTGAATGTGATAGAATATTTTCTGAGGGGAAGTCAAGTGGGATGATCACTAGAGTGAAAAACATCAGGATCATGACTAATAAAATTTCACAAAACATGATTTAAAACTTTTACCTTAACCAACTCTCAGACTCACCAAGGAAGATAAAGAGGGAGTTATGTGAGATTTAGGGTAATAAAGACCCTAGAGGAATGAATATTTGGTTTCATTTATGTCAAGAACGTGGAAATAACCACTTATGTGAATGTATTAGAGAAACAATAATGTGTTTTGACTGTGGAAAAGAAGAACACAAAGAAAGTGACTATGAGAGATAAATGAAGAGTTATGTTAATGAAATGGATGGAAATTTTGGACTCCCTAAGACATTATCGAAGGATAAGGGTTTTATGTGAGGAGAAAATGGTCATTATACAACCCATTGTCCTAATAGGAAAAATCCTAAAGAGAATAAGAAAGTTGTTGTGAATAATGGTTAAATTGTGGATGATGATGAGGCTATGGATAAAATGTTAATGGAAATAGGTGTTAATGTTAATGGATTATGGATGAAGTAATCGAAGTATTTATATATTTGGATTCAAAAGTTATGAATGATGAAATATGGAGGATTATTCTACTTATGTTTTTCTCACTCAGTGGTTACAAGTTTATATTTCACTATAAAAGTGATTTAATGACATGATCATACCTTGATTAAGGTAAGGTAACCATTAATATGTTCTTTATAATAAGATAATGTTGTATTGATAAAGATATATGAGATATGAATAAGTAAATTGGACTATATTGATCACCTTAAAACTAAGTAAGGACTTGTTTATAGGTGGTTTGTTCTACCACTAATAATGCTTAAAAAAATTTGGATTTATGGAGTATATAGAATATACTTCAGAATGATAAAGCATTCATGTTTTACAAAAGGATTTATGATAATTCATGTTGTTACCATGATTCAAGGGAATATATGATGACAATATTCACATGTTTGGAGTGTGAAAAACAAGAGATACATTGTGATATAAAGAATAGTGAATGTTAATCTAATTTCATGACTCTATTTCTAATATTTTTGATTTTTCGTCTTTGATAAGGGTTATAATGTTATCCGCTCATGAAAATTTTAAGTTAATATTTGGAGGAAATATTTATACACTATGTTTCTGTTGAAAACCATGGGTAAAAGGATAACCATTAATCAATCTTATTTAAAGAATGTATATCTTATATATTTTATTTTTGTGGTTTTAAAAAATGGAATCATGTATGTCAGGTGACAACCAATCATGTCTGGAATGGTCTTGGGTCATGAACCCATAACCGAAGGATGATAAGGGTTTCACACCTACCACTCACCTACACGATGTCTCTGTAATTTATAATTATTTTAATGAATAAATATATATGATTAATCAGTACTGTAACATTTTATTTTTATAGATTCATGCATGTTGATTTTATTAATAAACAAATAATTAGAATTTTTACCCTTTTATGGGCCTTATGATCTCTTAAAAATGTATTTTACTGCATTATTCATAAAAGTTAATTTCTATAAATTCATTGCAAGTAATGGATGTATTAGAAAATATTCAAACAACAACCCAAGAATGAAATATTTTTATTGAACTTTTTCAATAATTACTCAATTTTCTTAAAGTGATCAATTGTTTTGCCCTAATTCATTTATTTTCATTGAGTTTATAACCTTTTAAATTATCACATATTTATTTAGGACCTTAACTTCTCTTTGATCATTCAATTATTTGTGATTTATGACCTTAATAACTCCCTATAAATATTTAATTTTTTTTCTCTATGTTCAATATTTACTCCCATCATATGTTCTCCTATGTGGAAAACTAGTTATATATTACTTTTAATAATAGTTATGGTTCCAAATTTCCCTTTTTAAGGGAATTTTTAGTATCTATTTTACAATTTGGGTTTATATGAATGAAAAATTCAAGTATTAAAACATTCTTAAACCAAATTAATTTTGATGTTGAAATTCATTTTAATGATGGTACAATGTCACACCCCGATATTTGGGTGATTTTTTTTCGAATTAATTTAGTCTCTTAATATTTTTCATTTCATGCAACACTAAAAATCGATTTTCACTATGTAAAACATTCTGTTCACATGGATCGAACATGGTGTATGTTGAACTCAGTCCCAAATTGGCAAACATTACATGAAAAAATAGGTATAGAATGCATTACATGCAATATTTACCTTCCTCGATGGCTTGCGTAACACGGAAGACCCAGTGTTACCTCACTGTACTATATTATTAAAAATATTATTATAATGGAATATAACATGTATATTAATTTGATAGATATTAAATATTGTTAAATAAATTATGAATGCATGTGGTTTACACAAATACCACATGAATTCATAGGTTACCAATTAATGAATATGAAAATAGATTGAATATAAAGAAAAATATTATTATAGTCACAATGATTTTTTAAACTATTAAATTAAATTAATTAAAATTTGTATGTAATACATATTTTACATAATCAAAAAAATATTTTTTATATTAATAAAATATATTTGATAGCCTTAACATAATAACAAACCAAATTTTATGCATAAAACCCTATTTTTTATATAATGGTAGTTTTATCGCCTTTTATTGGAGAATCCCTTTTAAATCCAATTTTTGAACTTTTATAGATTTAATATGTTAATGTAAACATTATATTTTGTATAAAAACATTTAAAATAGGTCAGTATAAATTATTTTAATTTTTAAAAAAGGTTTCATATTTTAGTGAATAGTTAAAAATACTAAATCTTATATTAAAAATGCTTTTTCATCTAATTTATTTATTTATTAAAATAGGTTAATTGTTTAGTTAGATAATATTTGTACCAATTCATCAAATTTAGTCCATTAGAACAAATTCTAAATTTAAATTAGATATAAAAACATAGCAAACTTTTGATCATTTTTATTATAAAAACTGGTATTATGGTCCCAACAGCAGGATTAATTTTAAATTAATTACTGCCACTTTTTTATTAGAATTTGGAAAAATGGATTCCATAATTGTAATTATAATAATTTATAATGTTTAATAAGTTTAAATTTTTTTAACCAAAAATATTATAAAAATTAATTGAAATTAATTACATCGTTTAAGAAAAAAAATAGGTTAATAATGTACTAAACCTTAAATTTAAGAGCCAAAATGACCAAGATGATTGTCCAACACATGTTAGAAATACATTTTTAGACCCTATAATCAATTAAATTAACCTTTTTCCATTATTGGATCAACTTAAAACATTAAAATTGTTGGTTAAATTCTCTATTCAAATATTTACAACAGTTTCACTCCTCTTCCTCTATAAAAGGCCACCACCCATACCCATTCCTCACACCTTTAAACCCATTTATCTTCAGCCAATAACATCACAAGTAGACTCCCGAAAAAATTTCATTCAACCTTTAATCCTCTTATTGGTCATAAATTCTCTCAATTAATCATTTTGGTACAAACTAAAAGATGTTACCAGATTAAAAGGTAATGTCTTCTCTCCAACTCCTTTACTTTATTTTCACTCTTCACACCCTACAATTTATTTGTTACATTATTTTGTGAAAAAAACCACTATAATAAATATATTATGTTTTCTTTATTTAAATATTTCTAACTAAAATTACACACACCTCCATCTAATTGATATTGAACATATAGATTTTTTTTTGTATGGTGAACTACTGCCTCACGAAACGATGATTATTCATTTTTCATTTACCACCTATCATGGTGGAAATTCTGATAGAAAATATATTTATATAATTCATGTATTATATTTTTTATTTCTTAAATATTTTGAATTCCTTTTACAACACACATCCCTTTATATTCCACTTGGTGTTAATATGATAACCGCGTTTGAGGAAGTGTGGACTATCACCCCCTCAAAGCGACGAGATTCATTCACACACCACATGGAATGTATTAATGAAGGTTTTAGTGAACCTACATGATTTATATGATATATAAATGATATTGGAATAATTATATATATATATATATATCATTTACATACTTCTTTCAATACAACAAAAAAATGGAAACAACGTTCAGGCATACGCATGGCTTACAGACTCCATGAACGATGTATTCCATTTAGTATATCATTATGATATAGATTATTATAATATACATATAATTGATATAAAATATATTTATATCATGATCTAAATTATATTATCATGATATATGTATAATGACCAATGATATAAAAAATTAAGACATATGCGAAAACAAAGAAAATATTACCTGAAGTGAAACCTTAGCATAGAATCATTAGAAAGTGGGTAATATAAGTTCATAATAAAACCATATATGGTAATATATATTAAAATATTATCCTTTAAAATATTTATAATAAACCTATATTTATTATACAAGAAACTAGTACATGTACAGATAGATTCAAGACACAAGGTAAGGGGATTTAATCTCACTTTTATTTTCCCTAAGATACATGTTATGTTCTCCACTCTTTCCTTTTGTGTGGTGTATATACTTACCATGATTTTAGTATATTTATCCTATAATTTAATTTATTCATATTCACTTTTACATTTTATTATCATTCTTTTATAGGGTTTAGCTTTCAAATGTTACCAAATCGGTAAAACAGTTTTATCTCAATTAGCCTTCTTTGAGACTCATGTTTTGTTATGCTCCTAAACACTTTATTAGAGGGGTAAATAAATACCTTTTTCATATAATTAATCTCAATATTATAATGATATTATATGATTCATTTAATTTAATTTTTTTGAGATTATTATCCCTTGTTACCAAGTTATAAGATTTTATTGAGACAATCTGAACACTTTTTTGAGATTTTTTTTATTTGTGCTTTCTTTGATGAAATATTATTATCAATATCTCAATAACACTCATGAGTTTCATTATCCTATGATAATTCATGATACAATAAATATTTTTAAAATTTTCTAATCTTTTTTACACAAGATAGAAAATAAAGTGTTTTTAAGGAATCCTAAATTTACCCTCTCTTCAGACGGAAATGTATGTTTTCAAAAATTGGTTTCCAATAATATTATGTCATTATCTTATAATATATAAAAGAAATTTTTACCCTTTTTGATTTTAAATATTTCATAAAAGGAATATTCTTGTAGATTTTGTAAAAATTAATTTTTCCCAACCCTTTGGTATGTTATTTTTACCTCGTACGACATGTACGGATTTACCTTCTATCATTCCTTTGAAGCTTCCATTTCATTTTTAAAAGGTTCAACTTTAAGAAAATGTTTTTTTTAATTCAAGAACTTTTTTTTCATAAAATTTTCAAACATATTTTATAATATTTCAATTAAAATGGTTTTCAAAACGTTTTTAACCTCTATTTATAAGATTTCATATTATTTTCAATGAAATGGTTTTCATGACATTTAAAAGCTATCTTTATATTTTTTCAAAGTGTTTTTTAAGAAACAATTTTTAAAATGTTTTAATTATTATTTTATAAGTTTTGAAGGATAAAGGATTTTCAAAATTAATTTATAAATTTTTATTGACTTTTCTATGAAAATGGTGTTTAAATGGTTTTATGTATTAAAAATACTTTTTCAAACAAGAAAGGTTACATTATTCAAGAATCATTTTTAGAGGATATTTCATATTTAGTTTCCATCTAAGATGATATATATTGACATTAATCATGCCTTTCTAGGAAATTATATAAATTTTACATTCATATTCTTACAATAGACGAGTTATTATTATTTTTATGGTCTTTATGAACCTCATTTCTCCTTCATGAGTTATACGTATATGAAGTCTATCTCTATTTTACAAGTTATACATAAGATGAAATGATAATAAAACCATGATCTTTCCACAAGTTATGCTATATTTACATTTTTCCGATACCTATATCATTTTACGGGTTATGATATGATTATTTATGATCATGTGGCACATGTATGTGTGATTTATTTATGTGAATAGTGGGACATGTATCTCCCTCCAATGAATTGGGTAAAGTTTTATATCTTGTGAGATATACAATGATGGAATAAGGAGTAAACTCATGATACTATGAAGGTCTTGGGAATGATCCTTGAATACTAAGATAGTCAAGGGAGTGAACCATTATGAATAATATGTAATGGGGAATGAACTCATGCTACTAATATGTCCATCAGAGTGAACCATGGCTACTAAGGTGGTCTTCGTAGTGATGCATTCGATACTGTATATATAATTATATACTTATGTATTTTCCAAAATTCCATTTTTTATTCCCATGTTACGCTTTCATGGATTATGCTCTATATTTCATTATCATTCATGTCTTATGAACTACCAATAATTATTCCATGATCTTTGTTATGATCTTTTATATTCATGGTATGATATTCAATCTTTATTATCTCATTCTCATACCCTTATAATCATGTTCATACTTATATCCCTCCCTTGCTTACCCCTACTAAGAATTTGAGATCACCCCTTTTATGTTTCCTTTCTCCCGGGTTATGATGATATATACTATGTCTGATATGTCTATTAAAGTTGATAGTCAAGAATATCCTTGTGGGAGATAATGTACCTCACATATATATGAGTGTATATGTTTACATGTTTCCAAATGAATTATACCAACTATAGTGTTTGGGAATTTTTTTGTATAATGTTTAAGTATTACTCAAAATTTATATGTTGATAATGTTTTGAAAAGTAAGGGTCGCTATATCTTCTCTTACAAACCTAAGCCTTAACAATTATTAAGGAATAATAAAGAAGAATAAAATTTGGAATAAATGAAATAATAAAATCAAGTCACTAGTGGTGCGCAAAAAATAAATCCCAGATTTCATGCATTTGAAAACTATGGAAGAATAGTAAAACGTGGTGAACAACCAAAAATAATTATACCCCCAATTTATTATACTTACTTTGAGATCAATCCATTTATTTCCCATATGATATCTGATACTATATGATTTTATGGCCTCCCTCATTAATATATGATCTTGAACATATGATTTTTTTTCAAACTCTATATCAAATTCCATTTATTGGACTTTTTAAGAGATGTGGTAAGGCATCACATGTTTCTATTTTCATTATGAGATTGGGATTATGTGTGGATCCAAAAATTTCGTGCACATTGCTTCACTATATGGGATGAGCGTGAATGAAACTTTCTTACCTATGTCTTCTCACCCACAAAATAAAAAGATATCTAGTTATATATTTTAAATTTCAATATAATCAAATACTAATCTCTATACTCTTCTTGGTCACATTTAATAGATATGACTTGGAAATGTCCATAAAATAGTTTAGAAAATTTTATATTAAACCAAACTTTCTATAAGGTTTTTGTATAGGGTAATAGGTAAATTATGGATATTGAAACTTAAGGATCATTGATGAAGAAGTCACCTAAAGAAATATGAAATATTGTGTATGAAATAGAAATCAACATGTTTCGATGAAATAATGATGTTACTCCTCAAAGAGGCATGAACATGATCGAAAACACAAGATGAATGGTGGAGTAAATGGAATTGTTGAACAAGGAATTGGATATGAAGATGAAATGGAAATAACCCCATGGTACACATATAGAAGATGTAAATTATGCTGATAATAATAGTCAAAATGATTTATAGGAGCACAAGAAAACAAAAATAATAACAGAAAGGTTATCAGTAGAGGGAATATGGCTTTCAACCACAACAAGGGCCATCGTTTCATAATAATGTACACACACTAAGAAAACCCATGGTTACATGACCATTAATGGGGATTACATAAATTAACAGATGTGGTATTAAAAGGACTAAGTAAGAGATATCAAAGAACTAAGAGACTATTCAATAGATCAATAGGTCGTATTATAAAACCTCGAATTCTTGGTAGGGAAAAACTCAGAGCACCTTCAAGAGAGGTAAAGTAGAGTACTACTAGGATTCCTTGAAGTGAACCCCTATCAATATTTGAAATGCATCACTCTTGGAAGTGGAAAAAATCACCAGATGATTATTTCCAATTAAGGTGTAAGGAAAACTGAAATAATCAATAGTATCTGAAAAAATAATTAAAAGAAGAACTGAAAATGTACAAGTTGAGGATAACTTTGCTAAAGCAGAAATCACAAGAAAAAAATGATGCACACAAAGGTAAATTTCATGAAAACATTAAATAAAGAAATATTAACATTACCTTTGTAGTGTATATCACTAACATTCCAAATTATGAAAAATTCATGAAATAATTAGTGATGAATAAGAAGAAGCTTGAGGAAATCGGCAACATACAACTCACATGAGAGTGTTCATAAGTATTTTCAATAGATGTACCCAAAATCAAAATACTATGATAGGTTTACATTTAAATATAATATTAGGTCTAACAAAGAATTTTTCGAATTATTAGATCTAGGTTCCAGTGTGAACATCATTTCGTATAATACATTCCTGATCATTCGGATAAACAAGATAAAAAACAAAATATTTCAACTTCTGGTGAAATATTCATCCATAAAATAACCATGAGTGAGTTTTAACACCCTATTGATTTCTTCATGGTGAACATAGAAGAATATAGGAATCTCTCATTTTGGGAAGACCATTATTAGCTATCAGGTGGGTTTTAATTGTCATAAAAAATAGATAATTATGTCTGAGAGTTGGTAGTGAAAAATTATGTTTCATCATTAACTGGGTGATGAATAATTATGATGTGAGAGATAATGATGAGATTGTAGAAGAAACCATACCCTTAGTAGAGGATGTTGATGACATTAATTAAGTTTATGAGGTGGTTTTTGTCATGAAATAGGATACTCATTGTAAAAGTATGGAATTGAAGAAAGGGAAGCTTATAGACATGACTAATAACATTGGAGGAGTGACTGATTCCAACAAGTCTGAAAAGGGATAGAAGGTATGGTTGGTACACAATGATTTATTCGGTTTTATAGGATTAAAAAATCCCCAGTTGATCAGTCAAATAGAAATTAATAATTTTCAACCAATCGGAACATTTAAGCTATTTTCTAAGGAAGGACACGGTCATGCCTATAGGAAAAAGTTACATCTGAGTCCATTTATTGACCCTGACCAAGAAAAATATTTTCAATGATCAATAACCTATTATGAAAAGGTAATTTCAAGATAAAAATCATAAAAAATTATGGGAGGAAATCCAGTTTTTTGGTTTTTTTTTGTTTTCAATGCATGGAATATCCCCTAAATATTTTAGTTTTTATAAAAGGGATTTCAGTTCCACATCTATTTTTTCACATTTTAGGTACATTTAGAAACTGAAATATATCAATATAAGAGTTTTTATGACTAATTAACTTCATTAAAATAATTCACTCTATAAAATCAATTGATATTTGGGACATACATTATAACACCCCAATAATATAAAAGGGTAAAATAATAGATTATATGACTCGTTTCAAGAATTTGCATCTCCCTTTTTGGAATCCTACATGAATAGATCTCCATTGTTAATTGTTATTTTTCTGGAGTAGTATTCGGGATGAGAGACCTTTTGGGGAGTTTCCCAAGGTGTGTTTGAGTGATGAAAAAGAAACTGGGAAAGAACATACGTTGGCTTGTGGTAAAAGTCATTGGCCACATGACATGTGTATGCATGTGGATGGGCCCCAAGGTGGATACCACATGTCTTTACGGAAAATGGTGGTACCCAGAGGGCCAGTACATGACAAAAATGTTTAGGTGGGTTGTATGTGCTGTTAGTAGGGTCCAATTTTTATATTGTAATCGGAGTAAGAACCTATCCTTAAATGTGGTGGAACTGCCTCAATTCAGATGTAAGGACCACAATGAGGATGTTGTGCTCTAAAGGGGTGAATGTAATATAAAAAAATGATAAAGGGTTAAAAAATACTAAATTATTTGACTCATGTCAATAGGGTGCACCTTTTTTTATCGAGAACGTACTTCATTAGAAATTCATTATTGACCGAGCATGACATGGAGTACTAATCATGAAGGGTGACCTTTGGGAAAGTTTCATATGGTATGTGTGAGTGAGAAAAAATCAAACTAAAAAGAATATATTTTTCCTATGAGTAGAATCATTAGTTATATGGCCTATTCGGGTATGTGGGCGGGCCCTATGGTGGAGAAAATGTGTCTTCAGGTCTACCGGTGGTACCTAGAGAGGAAGTACCTAATAACCATGTTAAAGAGGGTTGTATGTACTGTCAACACAGCCCGATTGTTACATAATATATACAATACAAAATGTGGCATCAATTCACATCTTAAATAGGTTCACATCGTGATCTTGGAGCAGATAAAACATGTTCTCCCAAAGTTAAAGCATCATTGAAAGGTGAGAAAGCCTTTCAATTCTATATTTTTCAATAGTACCCTCCATATTTAATTTTTTTTTGAAATTTTGACTAAAAATTGAATTTCATCACTAAAATCAATATTTATTAAACTGAACATAGGGATATAAACTTCCAAGGATAATTAAAATTCCATGATTTTAAATTTAATTGTCAATAAATTTGAATAAGAAAAAAGGGGGAAATAAATAGAGATAACACATGTTTTTATATTTAAAAATTATATATTTTAGGGAACATGATGAGTTTTTTAAATGAAATTATTTAAATATTTAACATCACAATAATTTTTTATATTTCTATTAATTGTTTTAATTATTCATATGCATTTCAATGGGTGATTTCTCCAACTATTCGTCTCATTCCCAAGACCTTCATTGAACCAATTTTTTTCATTATTTCTATACTTTATTTCATGAGACATGGGCATGTTATCTTCTAGAATTTACTTGGAATTTAATCAAAGGTATGATTAAACACAATCACTTTTAATATTATTTAAAAATCATATTTTTTTAAACTTTATCTTATTACCCACTTCACATTAATTTTTATTTCCAAAGAATCCAGGAACATCCTTTTTAGAAAAATATCTATATTTATTTCTCGATCAATTATTACCTTCCTCAAAACATTTTATATTATTTTCAAAAAAATAGTGGGGGGAAGATGGTTCCATGGTTGAAGGAACATACGTATCAAAATAGATAATGTATGGGGTTTTTTTGGGGTTTGAGGAAAAGATCATGTATTTCATATATTGTATTAACTAACCACCATATTTTAAAAAATTAGTTGTGTGGTTGAAGGATATAAAATCACTATTTACATGTCAATTGTTATTTTATTATATTAGTTCAGGTGGTCGATTTTAGGTATTAACCAAACAAAACATTAGAAAAACAAGAAAAATTAAAATAAAATAAAATAAAATTGGTTGTTTCATTTATTATGTTTCATTTCCTCTTTATCCTTCTTTGAGATATTGGGCACTGGGAGATGAAATTTGAATTCATGTATATAAATATGAATTTAACTGAGCTTATCAGTAGATATCCTAAATTATTCTTTATATTCATACCTCTTTTTTAAGAATCACTTGTTTTAAATCATTTAACTATCTTTACTTAGAATCAGAGTCATTTTAACCTTTCAATAAATCCCTTCTAATTATTTGTGACTCTATCTTTAAAGGGTAGATAAGCTAGACACCATTCAGGACTATACATAGTGATGTGTTCTTGTGGTATGAGCTGAATTTCACTTTCACATGTATGCCTGATGATGAGTAGAAAATTTAATGTGATGTAAAATACAAATGTAATGCATATTAATAATTAATTGAAAAATGAAAAATGGTTGAATTAATGGATATGATTTTTAAGAGTAAAATTAATAATCATTCAATTTGTTTCGTTTAAAAGTGTTGCATTGTTGAATTTACCTATTGATTATGAAACATTTAATTCCCTATTTTATCAATTATGTTTGTTGACATTGAGGTAAAATAATTTTCTGGTTAATATCCTTTATATTATGTTGATATTCCACCCTTTAGTACATGTTTAAATTCAATTATTATGGTATTTGATATGAATTTTTTTAAATAATTTTTTTTGGTATTTAAATACACTGAATGTGGTAATTTAACTGATACTCTTACTGAATATTTAATTGTTTTTTAATCATTGATAAGATACAAATAATTTATGTAAAATGAGAATGAGGATCCAAAAGTGATAAATATATCCACTAATAGTATTATTTCCATGACATAGGATTATCATAGGTTTCTTCTAAAGATTAAAATAGAATAATTGAGATGGAACAAAGGATCCAATACAGAAAAATTGGAATCTATGTATTGAATTACATTCATGATATGAATGGAATATAAGGAATGAACTCAAGATGTTAAAATAGTACAAAATTAAAAGTCTTCATGAAATTTATGGTTTTCTACCATTAATTAATGTCAGGATTTCGTCTAGGAAATCCAAATTTTGAACATGAGTCACTCAACATTTGAAAGAAGAAGCAATTGATGACCTAAAATCAATATGAAACACTGATATCGACTTGATAATTCCTTATTAAAATATTAATGGAGAATTAATTCAAACCCAATCACATTGGAGGCCTTTAAATAAAGACCCAAGCTACTGCTACTAAAAATTGAACACAAGACCAAATCTGAGGGTAATTTATTGTGCTATTGTGGATTCCTTCACTCATCATTCTCTTTGCATGTCAGTATACATTATTTTTCTTTATTCCTTACCTCATAACCCCTCATTACTAGAATTATGGGTTAACTCTCACCATGTGTTACGGTAATGTAGACAAGGGGGAGGAGCATTGGATTTTTTCCTTATTTTATTCATATATTTGTGTTACCATCTTATTCAATTAAAATATACATCCATTTATTTTTCTTTTCATATCCATTTAATATAATCTCATATTTAATATAACATTGTAAAAAAATTCTCAAAATTTGGAATACCCATTATCATATTTAGTATAATCAGGTTTAAAAATGGTGTTGAGATAAACATGATTTGGTAATGGCTTAAAATGCATGAACATGGGAAAATGGGTATTGATGTGTCGAGGAGGGGATACCATGAAAATTATATCTACCTATTCCCAACTCTAACAAAAACCATGAATCAAACACTTAAATTTATTAATATAATTTCTCATAAACCTTACAATCTATAAAACCCAAGGACACCTTTCAAATTTTATTTCAAAACCACATCTCAATTTTCACATTTTTTTTCTTAAAAACCAATTCAATAATCCATTTTTAAATTCCTAATATAAAAATTTCACAATCTCATGGGTTTGACATCGAACTCATTTTTGTCTATATTTAGTTATAATAGTTGTATAGTTTGAGTGATATCGTGGATATTCCTCCACCAATCTTTATCTCCATTTTCTTTCATGAATTATCTTTTAGTCTTACTTACCTCTTAATCCAGCATTACTATAATGAGGGGTTAATTCCTACCTTGTGTTGGGGTAATGTATATGGAGGGGTAAGGTGTGTTGAATTTATATTTCATTATTTTTTTAATCTATTTGGGTTGTTAGAATTTCTAAATCTAAATTCATATCTCTTAATCATTATTAAATTCATTGAAAATGATTTTGGAATCTAAAAATTACATTTCCAAATTTTTTAACTAATTTACTAAATATATTTCTTGAAAATTTAATATTCTATGATAATTGTGTTTAAATATGGTCTTGAGTAAAAATTGATTTGATAATTCCCTAAAGTACCTTATCATGGGAAATGGTATATTTCCACCTTAAGAAGGGGATATCATTTCTTCCTATTATCTATGGATAAGCCTAGATATTCACTTAAAATGTTTTTAAATTTTGTTTTTCCTTACATATTTTGATACATTTTTATTTTTTCATCCCTAAGATATATAAGTACATTTTAGGGTGACGTCAAAACCAGTGTCATTAATTGATGTTAGTGTATAAAAATTCTGGAAATACTCAAAAAATCTACATTTTACATTTTCTATTTTACCCCGTTTTATTCTAAGACACATTGAATAGTTGTTTTAGACCCAAATCAAATGCATGATTGTTTAACCATAGGAAATAATAAAGATGAAAATACTTCCTTTGATACTTAGATTGAAATGGTTATCATAAATAAAAAATAAATCCATGCAATAAGAATAGGATGACATGGATGGAAGTGATCAATATTAGGGAGAGAAAAATTATCTATAGGGAAGGAATAAAGGGGTGAAAGAACTAATAAACCATATAAGACCCTCAAATGTGTGATTCAATCAGAGTATTCTTGTACCCCTTCTAATTTTTAAACATTTCATGATCAAGATGAAGTTCATCCAAAGCCTCATGGATTCCATCCAAATTTATAAGTTACAATATATAGATACCAATTATTATATAGGGATCCTCCTAAAATTGTGTGTCACATTCTAGATTAACAATGTTTACAAATGATATGGTAAGGTTACATCAGTTCTATTTCTCCCTCAATGAGAAATACTAGGAGTGGATCTATAGTTTTCCCCCATACTCAGTCACAACATGGGAGGATCTGGTAACAAAATTATTGACTCTATTTTTCCTACACTCAATGTGAATATTGATTCAAACTTTTTGAAATAGTTTATCATAGAACCATTATTTGATTGTTGATGATTCCATGGGTGGTTCACCTATGAGATATTCACCAGAAAATAGTAATGAATTTTTGGAAATAATTTGCAAAATTTTTCTTCAATGGAAACTGGATGAAGGAGGAGTTCGAGGAATACATATGGTGTACAATAGTTGGGTTTCCACATAAATGAATTCTATATAAAAACAATTTAATCTATGAAATCCCATAAAAGTACCCAGTTCATGTATTATAAAGATGTAAATTAGGTGGACTCTAATCATAAAAAAATATTCAAAGATATGAAGGCCAAAATGATCAAAACAACATAACCAATTCCAATGATTTAATACAACGCCAAAAGGATCTCAATCTCAATACCATGGGCCATCACTAAAGATTCATGCCTATATATTAGGAGAGACATTGTCAATTTCTTATACATAAAATGGGGTTACAGTCAAGGAAATTTAAGAGGACTTAACGAGAAAGTTGGCTATATTGAAAAATTTGGAGATTCAAATGATGTGATAATAGGAAACATAGAATCATTACAATAGAGAGAGATCAAATCCATAGGCTTAAAAAGTGGGGAAAATAATAGGGTGGTGTGAAAGATGTAATACAAGGTGAAAAACAACCAATGGAATAAGAATAAAGAATAAAAGGAAGGAAGAAATATAATATAAAAGCTGAGGAATTGATTCAAGAGAAAGCATCAAAATTATACTGACCACTAATACCATTTTCAAATCGACTAAAACATGTAAATATTGATGAAAAAATGGAAAATTTAATGGATATGTTTTAAAATAGAATATCAGCATACCATATGCTGAGTAAATCATATAAATTTCTATTTAAAAAAATCGTGTTAATGATTTTGTTTCTAACAAAGAATTTAGCACTATTCCACTAACTCAGGAATGTTTAATAGTACTATCAAGTAGTCTACTAATGAAGTGAAGTGATCTATGTGGTTTTTCAATTCTAATAAAAAAAATTTATAATGCATTTGGTAGTGATATATTTGATTTAAGTGAATTTGTAAATATAATAACGTACTCAACATTAAAGGTATTAGGATTGGGATAAATAACATCGACTCAAGTTATGATTCAACTAGAAGATAAAACGATGAGACATACCCAAGAACATCTTGAATATGTCATAGTAAAGGTAGAAAAGTTCTATTTCCTTATATATTTTATTATGATGGATATGGATGAATAGAAGATCTTGACAATCTAGGGAATATTATTCATAAAAACAGGATGGGAAATTATTGATGTTCAAAATAGGGAGTTGAGTTTAAGAGTTTGTGGAGAATAATTAAAGATTAAATTAAATCTAGTAATGAATCTGGAAGAAACAAGTGATGAGTTAAGGGAGGATAGTATACGTGAAGTTGAAGACACTACTTCCTATAAAAGTAGAGATAATGTAGCTTCTATGAAAATGATTATATAAGATTAAAACGAGTTGAATAAATGTAAACATTTTCTGTAAAAAACAAATGATAATTGAGAGATAGGGTCCCCTCATGAATTCAAAAAAGGATAATTGGTTTTGGTAGTAGGTGAAATTACCTTTGGGTTTTGAAAAAGGGCCAAGAACCATTGGATTAGGCCCATGGAGGTTGAAGATATACTACTTAAATGAGGAGTGATTTTAGTTTCAGAAAAAGTAAGAGTTCCCATCTATATAGAGGAATGATGTCCTGGAAACATTATAGATTCTTATTCAGTAACCTCCTTCCTACCCTTAGTCCCATGACTAAAACTAGTAATGTCGATCTCAGTGATTATTACTAAAGAACTTCGGGGAGGAAACACATGATTTAATGATTTTTTTATGTTTTTATGTTCATGAACTCTCCCAAAAATCATAAAAATTTCATTTAAATGGTTGGTACATTCACTTTTGTGTTTTCATTTTTTAGGTTCTACATTAAAGTAATATTAAGAAATTAGTAGGAATATATTGAAGAATATAAAGGAATAAATCATGTGATGAAACCAACTCATGTTGTGATATTGAAGTTATAAAAGTTGTGAAAACAAATAATTTCATGAATCTGGTGTAGGTATAACCTATACAGCCCAATGTTAAATAATTATTGAAAGGACATTAATATTTTCAATTCTATATTTTTAAACAGTATTATCCATTTTTTCTATCATTTAACTACCATTTTCATTCACTACCCTGATTTATACTTTAATAAAAAAAATCTAGGATACATATACTACATAAGATAACTGTAATTAATTGTTTTAAATATCATTATCATTAAATTTGAATATGAAAAATGGGGGAATGATTTAGTAGAGATAAACTTGTTGTATTAGATTTGAAGATCAGGATTTAAGGGAATGTGTTGTTTTTTGTTAATGAATTTTTTCTAATATTTGTATTACCTTCGATTTCTAGTATTTTCATTTATCAGTTTTATTTTTTAAAACCATTTCCAGGAGTAGTTGTCTCAACCATTCATTCTCATTCCTGAGACATTCTCAAAACCAATATTTCCTATTCTATCATTTGTATATTTATTGATAGAGTCATTTATGTTCTCCTTTATAACATTCATGGAATCTTATCAAAGATAATACTCAATAGAATCACTTTTAATATTCTTGAGGAATTTATTTTTTTAACCCTTTTTAATTGGACCTTACTTTCATCAATGATTTTTCTACACATTGATGCCATAAATAACCAATTTAGGAAATTATCCATATTAAAATCCTATTATATCCATTCATATCCTACTCTTGGTGTGTTATATGATATTCAATATACTATGTTTGGGGGATAGGGTTTTAATTGTGGATGAGGATGTACTACATTGAGCATACTTTTCTATGAGTTTTTTAAGTGATTTTGGAAGGGTAAATATTTTTCATCTATTTTATTATTCACCTATCTATAAATAATATATATATATATATATATATATATTATTTTTTGTGCCTTATAAAGTTAAAAAATCCCCATTATCATACTGATGGACTTCTGATCATATGTGGTCAGGTTCTGGATGTGAGATTTGTCTTAAACACAAATTTCAAAAAAAAATCCAGGAGTGGGATATTTTTTATTAAGATTACATGTATCTTGTGAACAATTTGATATTTTCTAGGGAAGAGAGATTTGACATCTATAAAGGTATATTTATGTTGAGTTTATCTTTTGATGTCATGCATTACTCTTTACATTCAAACCTAATTTCATAACTTTATTTTTTTTCACATTATTTACCCACCTATGTAAAGCCTTAGATACATTTGACACTTGATACAAAGTCCTCAAGATTATTTGTGATTTCTATCTTTACACATTGTAGTTGTTATATTTATTTCATTCCCTTCGTAAGTGACATGAATTTGAGGTATGTGATAAATTTCACATAAATTGGTTACTTTAATAATGAGAAAAAAGGGAGCTAAATTCCCAATAAGATGAATATTAATAATGAATTGAAAACTAAAAATGGATGACTAAAAAAAGAAATGGTTCTTTTAAAATACTATTGTTAAAATACTTGATTGATTTTATTCTTTGTAAAGTGAAGCATTGATAAAATTCCCATATGTGATAATTTAATGTTAAAGTCTCATTTAATTAATTGTTATAGTGACATTGAGATTAAATCATTGTAAGGTGATTATCCTTTTTAGTATGGTGATATTACATTATTATGGAAAATCATGAATTCAAGTGTAATGGAACTTCATACATGTATTTCATGTATACATTTATTTTAATTTCAATGCATTGATGATTGTAATTTAATTTATGTTATTTTAGACTATTTAGTAGATTTTTCATTATTGGAATAAAAAAATAAGGAAATAATAAATAAGATCCAAATTAGAGCTTTCTTTAAACTTAAATAAGGATTTCATGAAAAAGGGGGATCATAGGATTCCTCTTGGGAACAGAAATACTGAATTATGATCAAATGGAAGATTAAACACTAGAAAAATGGAATCCTGTTTTTGAATTCCATTCAAGAAATTATTGAAATACAAGGTCTGATATCAAGATGTGAAAAAAGGTTGTTCATAATTTATAAGACTTGAATTATATTTTTCTATTTTAATCAATTATTAAAATTCCTTTTTATTTTTTTATCAAAAACATTTCAAGACATGAATGGAATACTGGAATTTCAGGCATGCTTATTATTCTATTTAAATACATTGATCATTGTGATTTAATTGATAATATAGTGATATATTTGTTGAATTTTTCATATTTGGAAGGATATAGTGATTAAAGGTTCATGAGAAATATCAACCAATAAAGATCAATATTTCCACTAAAATAATGATATAAATGACAGAGGATGACCATAGGATGTTTCTGGGGGTCGAAACTGAATAATCAGTATGAAACAATGGTTCAAACACTAGAAAAATTGAATAAACATCATGAATTAAATAGTGTTTATGATTTTAATAAACTAAATGAAATCAATACATGAAAAAATTGAACAAGTATAAGGGCCCATGGAATTCTTTGTCTAATGTCATAAATCACATCATGATTTGTTCGGTTAAAATTGGTTCTATCCCGATTTGACATATATTTCAATGGGTGGCCCAATTTATGGCCTAATATGGCCATTTATCAATAGGACTGACCCAGGACACTTTATAACCACATTTATGGGTGACTTAATTCAAAAATGAGTATCTTGATGATATATAAATAGAGGTTGAAGCTATTACTTCTAGGGATCGATTTAGAGACCATAGAGAGTCCTCCTCTAGTTTCTCTTTCCATAATTCATTATGAATTATTTTCCATTATTCCTTGCATCATGATACCTCATTACCAAAATGAGGGGGTGACTCACTCCATGGGCGAGGTTGATGTAGTCAAAGGGGGAAGGTGTGCTGTATTTTTTTTCTTATTTTATTTATGTATATGGGTTTATGAAGTATTCATTTCAATTTCTAATATCTGTATTCTTCCTTTCATGACAATTGAATAGAATGAGTACTTTATTATAAAATTTTCCAAATGATCATCCTAAATTATTCTTGACCATTTCCGCATTTATGGTAATCATTTTTGAATATTGGAATCGAGATAAACATGATTCGGTAATTCCCTAAAAAATAATATTGGGAATGGGGGATTATTGTATCAATGATGGGATATAATGACCATTGGATATACCCCCTAACAAATCTGAAACAATCAATAAACCACTTTAATTTCTTAATTAAATTACTCCCTAATAATGAATTATACAAAACCTTGGCACTAATTCCACTTGACTTTCAAAAACAAAACTTTTTTTTTCATTATTTTCTATCATTTTAAAAAAAAATTAAATCCCAAAATATAATTTTCTCTCCCCCTCTCTACCAAAATTAATTTAATAAAAAACTAATTTTAAATTGATAAAATATAATTTCACTATCATTGGGGGTTTTAACATGGACATACCATTGTCTAAATTTTATATAATTAGTAGCATTTTCTGAGTCTATATAAATAATTGAATTTGGTTAGCCCAATGGGAAACTGAATACATCCTACGAGTGATTAAAATTATGGATCCATTGTTTGGGATGACTTTAATATAGTTATTATATTATTAATTTCAAATTTATTTTATTTTATTGAATTCATTTTATTTTCTCTGTTTTACACTAGGTGTTTTCAGGCTGTTAATTACATGTCTTCAATTGTTTTATGAACTCCCATTGAATGGGATCCAAATGGAAGTAAATCCTCACTTAAAACTATATGCCTAAAAAACAACTTAGGTACCACAAACTAGAATGAAACATGGAAAGTGTGTAATAGAAAAATCTAGTTTCTAGATGTGAACAATAAAGAGATATATGATTATGCACATTGTTGTACTATGAAAAACCATAAAATATAGGCACAATGCTAAGAATTATTATTCCCCCAATATCCACTTATCATTTTTTAGATCAATCCAGGGATTATCTAGATGATATCTAATATGGTACCCTTTAATATATTTTCTCATGAGGACCTAAACATTTACCGAGGAAGTTTCCTTGAGCTCTATGACACATTAGGTTTCTCAAATGTGTCAAGGGATAGAGTAAGGATTCTTTTATTTTTATTTCATTTGAAAAATTAAAATCATGAAGGGATACAAATATTTCCATCACATTCTATCACAGCATAGGATGAGCTACTGAGACATTTTATCACCCACTTCTTTCCTCCCTCTATGTCCATGGATTTCTGGGTAAAGATTCAAATTTTAATAAATTTTAGGAGGAGTCCCTATATAGTTAATGTGTTAAAATTAAAGATTTAATTTGTAAATACCCACATCATGTCATATAAACTTAGATAATAATACATTATTTTTATAATGGTATTTCAAAGGGTAATAGATCGATTCTAAATTCAATAGTTTGAGGGTCATTAATGAAAATTTTGTCCATAGAAAGCAACAAGTTACTATATAAGATAGAGATAAGAAAATACAATTGAAATATGAGGTAATGTAGAGAAGTGGTGTCCATATATTAAATAATAATGAATTGATAGTGGCCTAAATAGAAACCCTAAGAAAGAAAATAGATATACTGATGGGATAGAAATAACCCCAAGGTATGCATATAAAAGAAGTAAATTAATCCAATTATAACTGTCAAAATAATTCCCAGTGTTGGTGGTTGTAACAATGAGGAAAAGGGTATCAATAGAGGGTTCCAAGTAATCAATCACAGTAAAGACTGTCATTCTAGATTCATGTCAACCAACTAAAATATAACATGTTCAAATTCATGACTATCACTAGGGATTACATCAATGAAATTACTACCTACTCAAAGGAATAAGGGGATGCAATCAAGGAGATAAAGGAATGCACAATGAACCAAAACATTTCACTAGGAATCCTCAAATTCTAAGTAGTGAAATTTTCAAAATAACTTCAAAAGAGTCTACGAAGAGAACTAGCAAGATTACCTGAAGTGAACCCTTTTAAGAATTCAATATTTTTTAATCTAAGAAGGTTAAAATTATCCAAGGACCATCCTTAGTCACGAAAGAGACAAAAAAAATTATTAAAAATAGTTACATAAAATGAATTAATAGATTAATATTAAATGAGTAACCACCATGGTACAAGATGAGGATGAAAATTTTCATAATGGAAAGGAAAAGGTATGATTAAAACACAACAAGTTAATTTCACTTAACATTTAAAAAAAATTAAATAACAATATTCCTTTTGCAGAGGATATCTGTAGAATTCTAACATCTGGAAATTTTATGAATGGTATGGTGATCAATAAATGAAATCAATAGGATATTGTCACTATAAAACACATATGAGAGTGTTCGTCAATTGTATCAAAGTATCTAACCATGAAATGACAAGGCTCATGTATTTTCTTACTCTAACATTTATTTGAGATAATAAATTTGGAAAATATTTATATGATTCAGGTTTGATTGTTAACACCATGTTAAACACCACCACCAAAATCCTTAGACAAGAATAACTAAATACCATAAGATTTGGACTTCAATTATCATGTTCTATAGTGAAATTATCATGAGGAATGATTAAATATATTTTGATTAAAATCAAAAAAATATAATTCCCCATGGATTTTTGCGTGTTAGATATAGAAAAAGAGTTGAAACCTCTATTTTTGGGAAGTCCATTCTTGGATACCAAAAAATCAATGATAGATGTACTTCATGGAGAACACTATTTGACAGTTGGTATTGACCAAGTAAGTTTCAACATTCATCGGGTGATGAAAAATTATGATGTGATAGATGATGATGGGACAGTATTTGAAAACATGCCTAAATCTAGTGATATTTTTTGAGATAAAAGAATTAAATGAGTTTTTTATTATTATACAAGAGGAATTTTAAAGTAAAGTTACTAAAAAATAAATAAATGCTAAGGGATCAAAATATTAACACTAGAGGAGCGATTAATAAAATATTTTTTGGAAAATAAAAACATTTATGTATGGTAAATGAAAATTAATTTATTTTATTTGTTTGAAAAAAATTGTGGATCAAGCAAAGGGAAATTTAGAAAGTACTTCTAGTAGGAATAGTTAAGCTATTTTTAGAATAATTAAAGGGGGCGTCCTATATAAACATGTTATAAATAAGACCATTTATAAAATCTGGCCTAGTAAAATATTTTCAATCCTATTTCACCTAATCTAAATAGCTTTGGTCAATCCAAAGATGCTAGACAAGATCACATTCATGATGCAACCTCTATTTTTTGTATTTTTAAATTTTTTTATTTAGGTTCATGAACTCCCCCAAATGATTATACTTTTATTGAAAATAACAGAAATGTTCACATGTGTTTTTTCATTTTTCAAGTCCCACATCAATACACTTGTAGTATGTATGAAAATAATATAAAGAACCAACTCATATCATGACACCAATTCCCAATTTGGACTTATTTTAGGCAATACAAAATGTGATATGAATTTACAATATGAACATGGTTCTTGTTGTGAACCTATAGTAGAAAAAACCTATGATGCTAAAATCAAAGCAACATTAAAATGGGATTAAATATATAATTTTTACTTTTCCTATTGTACTATCCATATTTGATTAATTTTATAATTTTTTACTATAAATTTTATTCCCTTACATGATTTTTTATTTAACCAAATGATCTAGGAGACCAGAAATAATTAAGATACCTACCATTTCATATTTAGTTTTTAAAAATATTTTTTATTGAGAGAAAATGGGGTTAACTTTTAATATAGATAACATGGTAATATAGATTTAACAAATTAGGATTTATGGTGACATATTTATTTTTTTAAATGTTTTTTATAATTATCCTTCCATGGATTTGAAATATTTTCATTAATTTGATTTAATATACATATCCATTTTTATGATTTATTGTCCCAACCATTCATCTCAACACGAAGAAACTTTATAAACCCATATTTTCCATTCTTTATATAGTATATTTCTTTATAAACATGAGTGTGTTCTCTTCTAGAACATTATTGACATTTTATCAATGCAATGACATAAAAAATTTGTTTTAATATTATTATGACATCAGAATATTTAACACAATATTCTTCAACACACATCACATTAATCATTATTGTGACCAAATAATTCATGAATATACTTGTTAGAAAAATTATTGTATTTGAAGAAAATTTTATCTATTTCTACCTTAAAATAAATATTTTTCATGATTTTTAAAAAACAATTATGGGGTATATGATTCTATGTTGTAAGGAATGTATATTTTTAAATGAAAAATGTGAGTGGGTTTTTCTTAGAGTTTAGGTAATGGTACATGTTTTTCCAACATTGTATTCACTTCACACACTCGTTTAAAAAAATAGTTTGTGTGTTGGGAGGATAAAAAGTCCCCATTTTCAGACTGAAAGTCATTTAATCATATTTAGTTAGGTGAAAGATACGAGATTGTCCCCAATGGAACTTTAAAAATGAAAAACTATATATTAATAGAAAAATATAATATGGTGTCTCATTCATTATACTTCACTAGTTAATGATTTCACTATCAGATATTGGGTAAGTGGGGATATCACTTTTGTAGAAGATATTTCCATTGAGATATTTTAGACTATATTGAAAAGTACTCTATAGATTACCTTCTTATTTATCATTAATAGTTTTATGTAATCTACCTATAAAACCAAAGCCTCATATTCATTTAAACCTAATGATGAATCCCTCATTATTATTTTTTATTTTTTCATTAGAGGGTAGAGATGTTATATTTCATGAATGCCTATATAAAGTTACATGTATTCTAGGTATGTATAGAATTTCACTCACATTTGATACCTTTTTAATTATTGGAATAATTAAAGTGAGATAAACTAATAATGGAATAGATATTAATAATTAATCAAAAAAATGGATGATTGAAAATGGAATGGTTATTTCAAAAAAAGAAAATTAAAATACATGGTTTATTTTCTTCATTGAAAATTAATGTTTTAATGAAATATTTATATTTGATTTATGAACATTTAAATTCTAAATTTTATTATTTTATTTTATTGAAATTTAATTTAAAGAATTATATGGTGACTATTCATTGTGGTATCTTTTCATTCCATCCTTATAGAGAAGTATAAATTCATGTTTGGGGGGATTTGATACTGAAATATCATGTATTATTATTAAAAAATTTAAATAAATTGATCAATGTGATTTAATTAATATCCAGGTATGATATTCATTGATTTTTTCATCTTTAGTGGGATTCCATGATTCATGTATCACAAGGAAGAGGAACCTATGAAAAACACAACAACCACACTTGAATTAAATGTTATTATAAAATCCCCCATCACATGAATTTAGACATTTAATCAAGGATAAAATCCCAACATACAAAAAAGGAAACCCACCCTACCAAGATTTAAATTCATTTTCTATAAAAGTAGTTTATAAAATGGTGAATTTAAATGTTTGAGTATCAAATAGTAAAATTTCATTAACTCCTCAATTATCAACGAAACAAATCAACCAATTATTATAGTTTTCTTATTTGGATATTTAAATTCCTTATCAATCATCCATTTTTATTTTTAAATTCATTATTAATATGAATTCCATTTTACATTTACCTAATTTTAATTTTTATTCTCATTATAAAGGAAACATATGTGACTGAAATTCATCACATACCTCAAATACATGCCACATTCCATATTCTTGAAAAGAATCTAACATCTATAACATAAAAATAAATGACTCACAATTAATCATGAGGATATTTTATTAAGGTAAAATATTCTATGAGGCTTATGGAAGGTTCTAAAATTATATGAAAATAAATAAATATTAAAAATGAGGTATGACTTAAAAAATAATTTACTGATACTCAAAAATGGGTAAATAAAAATATCCTCTACAAAAGTGATATCATCCATTGACTAATTTGTCAATGAATTATTATGAGGAAATGAAACATAATAAATTTAATGACCTACTGTATTATTATTATTAATCTAAATTTTGTATTTTCTAAAATATGTCTTAAAAATAGTTTGTACAGTGGATACCATGTATTAAAAACATGATCCTTTCCCAAACCCCCATGAAAATATCCTCACACATTCCATATTTTGATACATATGTTCCTTCTACCGTGGAATTATATCCCCCACAGTTATTCTTTGAAAATATTGAAAAATATTTAAAGGAAGGTAGGAATTGATAAAATTGGGTCATAACGTTACTCCTTTCATTACAGTATTGTTCATGGCTTCAACGGTAAAAATAAGGACTAATGTGAGGTGGTTATAAGGAATATATTTTATAAAATAATATGCCCTAATCATATTAATATTTATTATTTTTAATCACAACATTTATAATATGTGAAGTATGTTCAAGAAGATAACATGAACAAGTCTCCCAAGAAATATACTATAAAAATAATGGAAAATATTAATTTAGAGAATGTATATGGAATGATAATGAAAGTATGTGACAAATACTCATTGAAATACATATGAATAATGATACCAATTAATACAAATATCAAATATCCATGAAATGATAATTATCATAAAATATTCATCTATAAAAATAAAAATGTTCCCCTAAACAAATTTCTCAAATACAAAGCCACATGCTATCTCTAATAATTATTTTATGCCATTTTCTAATTCAATTTTTTTGAAAAATAAATTTCAAATCATGTCATGGTAATTTTACAAGGAATTTTATTTCTAATATTTTAGTTGACTAAATAAAATATTAACTATAGGAATGTAATTTATTATAAGAAGTTTTGAAACAAATTAACTATTGAGAGTAAAATAGAAAATTATAGAATTAAAATTCATACACCCCTTTTTATGATGGTTATATTTTAGTTTCATGGGTTCTATCTACTCGAGTTTCCTAACATAAACCTCTTTCATGATTTGAATTGATTTGACACTCTGTATTTTCTTCAGCAAGACCATGATATGGATTTATTTCATGTTGTAAACAGATCAAATGACATTCACTGAATTGATTTCATAATGGGAAATGTTTTCATGATGTGAGTTGGTCATGAAAATTCTTGTCACGCTTCTTTCTTGTGTCTTGATATTCCTGAAAACGTAAAAAATAGGCGAGAATGTACATTCCCATTGTTAATAAAATTTAAATTTTTTAGGGAGAGAATGAATTCACCAAAAAATAGAAAAAAAAAATTAATATCCAAAAAATTGGGTTGCCTCTTGGAAGAACTTTGGTTTAATTTAATTTTCTCAAACATATATTTTCAACTCATGAGATAGTTTAATGAAAGTATTTTACTTGTATGGGGCCCATAAATGGCCTCATAAGTGACATGTCCATGTAGATCATCTTGTTTTTTATCTCTGAAGATAACATAACCCATACAATTTGGATCACTTTATCAATTTCCCTTAGACTGATCCACTGTTGCATTTTTAATCTTGAAAAAAAAATGTATGGTTATGCACCAAGCATACATATAGGCCCTTTTCAAACATAGTGGAATTGATCGCCCCAACTTTATTTTTAGTCTAGTATATTGTCTAACCTTTATTACTTTCAATACTTTTACTTTGTGTAAGGCCCCAGCCTCCGATAGCCCGGAGCCGGTGCTCTTGTTATGGTGTGTAATTTATTTCATAAAAACGTAACAAACAATTTACACATCATAACCCATCAGGAAGAACTTTTTGGTCTAGATCCTGGAGAATAAGAGTCAACCGCTTCACTTATTCCTTACAAATCTATGATCAAATTCCCAATGCTTGAAAAGACTCTATCATCCTATAAAAATTTCATTAAAAACGTAGGGTGAGCATAAGAATTCCCAGTAAGGGGTTTTAAAAAAAAGACAGTGTAACTTTTGAAAATATTCTTTTAAAATTATCTGTAGAACATTCTCTTGAAGAAAACTGTAACACATAACATAAAAATGTTCAATCAAGATTTTCAAGGAATACCTGAAACAATCATGACATTCCTCAAAGGAGTAATAATGGTCATTATAAAAAAGTACGACATGTGATTACCTAAGCATAAAATTAAATAGTTAAGAGTAATACATAATCATAGTTTCATGAAGGAAACAACTTCAATTTCATATGATGGTAACTATCTTACTGAATGATAAACAAAAATCATGCCCTAAACTTATACTTGCGAAATAAGAACTTTATAAAAACATCAAGGCAAGAGTCGTGAAAGAATAGTCATATTATCTTGAAAAGTACTTGTAACATAACTTGAATTATGTGGCGTCAAAATTTAACTTAGACAATCATGAACATATCACCAAGGTCCATCCCCAAGGTTTGTGTTAAAAAATATTACCAAGGTTATTCACCAAGGTATCGTTAAAATTGTAATCCCTAGAGATCACATCATTCCCCAATGCATTGGAGTGCTATCAGGGCACACCCTTAAATTTTTCTTTATTATCATGTGAGCCACATAGATCATACTTTACTTCAACGGAGTTTTATATTCAATATGTCCCATACCACCTTGAATAATTCATTCTTTTTTATTTTACCCAAGGTGTCCCATACCACTTTGGGTAATTAATTTTCTTAGTTCATTATCGTGACATGTCAAAGGCATGCATTATATACAATAATAACTAAAATAAAATAATGAACCATTACACATTTTGCTAATACATGATTCGACAGTTAACATTGAAAAATATGTCAATAACTAATCAAAGGTATACATAGTTTAGTAAACATTGATTACACACAAGTTAATTACTAAATCATATAAAATGATTATATAATAAATGATGAATCTTTAAAATTATTATTTCATGGAAATGAAATGCTTAAAGAAAATACTTGCCATCAGTTTTGGTGATAAACATGCCATTGAATTTGAAAATAAATTAAACCATAACTTGATTAACTAGTAACACTCACCAAAGTTGGATCATTGTGTAATAAGTCAATAAATGAACACAACATGATAGAATGATCCCATAAATTATAAATCTTCTAATATATTTTAATCAAGCTAAAATACACACTTTATCATAAAACAAATCATGGGTAATGTCAAATAAACTTCTTGAATAAAACATGCCCATTTAGGTGTAATTATACATAAAATACATGTTGGTTTAGAAAACACCAAAAATATATTTTATTAAAATATTATATGTATTAAAGCATAAAGTCAGTCCTGGTAATCATTGATTAGAAAAAAATAGGGTTTTGGAAATTATACCTATAAATACATATATGCATAACCATATATACACAAAGTGTATATATGGGTTTTACACAATTTAAAAACAAGGTCTATTAAATTACTTACATACTAAATGTTTCCAACCATTAGTAAATTACTTGATTGAAAACTAAATTCATATAAGTTTTGTTATAAATGTAACCATATGTATAAAAATTAAGGTTTTATAAACATAATTCCATTTAAACTGAAAAAATAGGTCGCATATAAAAATTTATTTAAAGATTGATACCCATCTTTTAAAAATCATAAATATTGATTTGTATTGGACTACATACTTATATATTTAAGTTTATAAGGTATAAAAAATGTTTATACTTATGGGTTTGGCATGATACAACCAGCTTCAAAATAATCCTTATAATATTTATCTCCCTGGTATAACACCCATAATTACTTTAGATAGTCAAAAAGAAATAGTTTGTATTTGGGTTGTATGTATAATTTATATATATATATATATATATAAAATCATATATACTCATTATACAAACATACGGGTTTTATAGAAATAAACTGAACGAAGTAAATCCCCTATACTGAAAATACTCAATAATATTCTTTTAACACATTTAATACCCAAATTATTGATACAATATATATATATATATAACCATATACACAGAGAAACATATATAAGTTTTGTAAAATAGAACTATTTAAAAAGAAAACATGCAGACACCTAAACATGAAAGCCTCCTAGTAAATCGTAGAGAAATACCCTTAAAATAATTTTAATACAGGAGGGTTGGTATTTTACAATTTTTTTATATATACAAACCGTATATAACAAAACATAAAATAATAGGATTTTATTAATGGAAATGAAACATAGAACACCCTTAATGTGATCAATGAGGATGCTTGGATCCAAAGGGAGCTCATTGGATTTGCTGGAGAGTTTGGAAAGAGTTCGGTAGGAGAAAAAATTTCGAGAGGGGGAGGGGTGTATGTAGGGCTTCAGTGCACTTAGGTGACTCGACCCAATGGTAGGATGGCATGAGGGAGATGAGAAAACAGTGCCCTAGGTGATGGAGTGTGCGATAGTCAAGGGGAGAAGTGCAATAGGAGAAGGCCGAGGCGTCCTCGGGTGTGTAAGCCTACTGGTGAGGGACCTCGACTTGAGGAAGGAGACGACGGAGGGGTGCGACGTGGAGATAAAATGGATGGCCCATATTAGAACAGGCGAGATTAGACAGTTGGAGGAAGAGAGGGAGATGGGTTGAGTGGGATTCAAGGATTAATGACCGGGATTAGATTTCCCAGGAGATCGGACAGTCATTGAAATATGCAGGGGTGATCGCGCGGTTAAGGAATCAGATGAACGTGATCGATGCAGGATTCGATAAAACTGTTTAGATCATGTAGATGGAATCCCACATCGAAATGAACCAAAGGGGAGGCGTGGCTTATAAGCCAGAGCACGCTGCCTTTGGGATAATAACACAAACACACACATCGGGGCCTTATACATGGGCCCATGCGGGCCTCGTCCCACCCTTACGCAACGCGCGCCACATGCCTTATACACGGGCCCACATGCGACTGGACAAAGCTATGCTCAACTCGGACCTGGTTGACACCCTCTACACCACTCGGGATCCCGATGGTCAGTACCTCGGGTCCCTAGGGGCACGGTATCATCCTTGAGGGCTTGTCCCCAAGGGATTCCCTTGGCTTGGCCGGGTCCCAAAAAAGTTTTTTTACTAAAAGATTATTTAGATATACAAAATAATTAGTACAAGTATACTCAGTTTCAAAATCGTTTGAAATATGAATATTGGTAAAATTGAGTTTTTATTTAATAAAAACAAATAGTTTTAACTTAAAATTTTTAAATCTAAAATCCCATTGTAGATTATGAAGAATACTTTAAATTTTAATATAACCCTTTTAAAAGATATATATTTCATAATTAACGTACTAAAATTTTATAAATATTAGGAACTTATATCTTTTAAATTCAAAAAATCCAATTTATAACATACTCCACTATTTGATTCATAAAATTCTTTTTAAAAGACCAATAGTTTTCCCCAATTCAAAATATATAGTTTTAGAGATCTAATAAGATATATTTTTCAATTATTACAGATACCCTTAAGACATGACTTTCAAAACATTTTAAAATACTAAGATTTCCACCATATAGATATCATTAGGACTTTGTAAAATCAAATAGATTCATTTTCAAGAATATTATTTTATTTCAAAATTAAGATACTCAAAGATATAATTCTAATCTTTTGTACATATTAAAATATTTGAAATACCATAAGATAATAAGATCATTATACAGACCAAAGTTTTATTAAAAGATGCACTTTATCCATGGAAACCCAACGGTCATAAAACGGTCATAATTTCTTAAAGGACCATTACAAAAATAGGGGGTAGGGTGTTTCACATTTTCAAAACACTTGACCCTATGTGGATGGCTCTCCTCATTCCATTGGGGATGAGTATGTGTGTTGTGGTTCTGGTTATTATGTTTTTCTCACTGATAGACCTTGAAGACGATTACTATCCAATTACTGGAGTTGTGGTTCTTAGCAGCCTTTATGTGGCCATGTTAAGTCTTGTACATGGTGTTCATGGTTAGATTGAGTCTTTGTTGCAATGTAACATTTTAATGTATACCAGTTCACTTTATTCTCCTTGTTTTTCAACTATTTAGTTTTCAATACCTTCATTGGTACTACCAACAAACCAAGTAAAACAAGAAACATCATTATAAAACATATCATTGTTTACCCAGTCGAGTTCAAAAATCCTGAGGCGTCACATTATCACCTTCTTAAAAGAATTGTGTCCTTGCAATTCGATTGGTGTACTTGCACTGAATCATTCACATGGCTTACCTGACACCCTTGGTGATGTCCCTCTACCTCCACCGCCTAAGGAAGAATGTAACATTCAACTCTACTCCCAGGGCAGCACAAAGCTAATGGGTCTCATCTTCCCAAATACACTCTTGGAAATTTGGAATGTGGTTAAAACCAAGCTCTCGTTTGACACAGGTGGTTTTTTGAAGATAGGCACGAGTGACATAAAGCTTCGCAACATCCTCTTGCATTTGGATCTAAAAGATCTCTCTAACTACATCGTATTTGAAGGATTCGAGGAAAGATTCGAAATCTTAGAGGTCCCAGAGCATGCTAAAACACAGGATTTGGTACATAAATAATGGGCGGAAGTCCAGCTCCTTTGTAGCTTCTCCGAAGGCCGTGAAGGCCAACCATTTATTATTCAGGGTAAAACACAGGAATAGTCCCTCGTAGTACTTCCCTTTCGTTTTATAATTCTCAAATAGTGCATTGGCCATTTGGTTATACACAACTTCCGATACCCGGAAGATTCGAAGGACATTCAAGCTTTTTGATATCTCATAGAGGGTTCTTCACGTGAGTCATAAGTTAACAAAAGGTTTGTAACTTGTTGAGAAGGATTTTACTAAAATATTCTCTATGATCTCCGTAGGGAGAGTCAGGAGTCTAGGATTGGATCGCTAGCTTTCCATCTGAGAATTTTAAGAACAAACCCCACTTAGTAAAACATTATTAATGTTTTAGTGTTGTCCTAATTTTCTAGGGTTACCTAAACCATTCCTCTGATACCAACTTTAATTCCCTAGCCTCCGGTAGCCCAAACCCAATGCTCTAGTTATGGTGTGTAATTTATTTCATACAAATGTAAAAAAAAATTTACGCATTATAACCCATCAAGAGGAACTTTCTAGTTTAGATCCTGGAGAATCAGAGTCAACTACTTCACTTCTTCCTTACAAAGCTAAGATAAAATTCCCAAATCTTGTAAAGACTCTATCATCCTGTAAAAATTACATTAAAAACATAGGGTGAGAGTAAGAATGCCCAGTAAGGGGTTTTAATAAAAAGACAGTGTAACTTTTGAAAACATTATTTTAAAATTATCCGTAGAACATTCTCTTGAAGAAAAAATGTAACACATAACATAAAAGTGCTCAATCAATATTTTCAAGGAATACATGAAACAATTAGGACATTCCTCAAAGGAGTAAAGGTCATCATAAACAAGTATGAGATGTGATTACCTAAGCATAAAATTAAATAGTTAAGAGTAATACATAATCAGAGTTGCGCAAAGAAAACAACTTCAATTTCATATGATGGTTACTATCTTGCTGAATGATAAACAAAAATCATTCCCTAAACTTATACTTGAGAAATAAGAACTTTATAAAAACATCATTCCAAGGGTCGTGAAAGAATAGGCATATTATCTTGAAAAGTACTTGTAACATAACTTGAATTATATGGCATCAGCATTTAACTTACACAATCATGAACATATCACCAAGGTACATCCCCAAGGTGTCATTTAAAAACAATTACCAAGGTTATTCACCAAGGTATAATTAAAATTGTAATCCCTAGAGATCACATCATTAGCCAATGCATTGGAGCTCTATCGGGGCACACCCTTAAATTTTTCTTTATTATCATGTGAGCCACATAGATCATACTTTACTTCAACGGAGTTTTATATTAAAGATGTCTCATACAACTTTGAATAATTCATTCTTTTTCATATTACCCAAGGTGTCCCATACCACTTTGGGTAATTAATTTTATTAGTTCACTATTGTGACATGTCAAAGGCATGAATTATGTACAATAATTACTAAAATAAAATAATGAACCATTACACATTTCGCTAATACATGATTCGACAGTTAACATTTCAAAATATGTCAATAATTAATCAAAGTCATACATAGTTTAGTAAACATTCTTTGCACACAAGATAATTACTAAAGAATATAAAATGATGATATAATAAATGATGAATCTTTAAAATTTTTATTTCATGGAAATGAAATGCTTAAAGAAAATACTTGCCATCAGTTATGGTGATAAATATGCCATTGAATTTGAAAATAAATTAAACCATAACTTGATTAACTAGTAAAATTCACCAAAGTTGGATCATTGTGTAATAAGTCAATAAATGAACACAACGTGATAACATGATTCCATAAATCCTAAATCTTATAATATATTTTAATCAAGCTAAAATACACACTTTATCATAAAACACATTATGGGTAATGTCAAATAAACTTCTTTAATAAAACATGCCAATTTATGTGTAATTATATATAAAATACATGTTGGTTTAGCAAACACCAAAATTATCCTTTATTAAAATCTTATATGTATTAAAGCATAAATTCAATCCTGGTAATCATTGCTTAGAAAAAAATATGGTTTTGGAAATAATACCAATAAATACATATATGCATAACCATATCTACACAAAGTGTATATATGGGTTTTACACAATTTAAAAACATGGTCTATTAAATTCCTTACGTACTAAATGTTTCCAACCATTAGTCAATTACTTGATTCAAAACTAAATTCATATAAGGTTTGTTATAAATGTTACCATATGTATAAAAATTAACGTTTTATAAACATAATTCCATTTAAACCAAAAACATAGTTCGCATATAAAAAATTATTTAAATATTGATACCCATCTTTTAAAAAACATAAATTGTGATTTGTATTTGACTACATACTTATATATTTATGTTTATAAGGTATATAGAAAGTTTATACAAGGGGTTTGGCATGATACAACAAGCTTCAAAATAATCCTTATAATATTTATCTCCCGGGTATAACACCCATAATTACTTTAGAAACTCAAAATGAAACAGTTTGGATTTGGGTTATATGTATATATGTATATATATATATACAAAATCGTATATACTCATTATACAAACATACCGGTTTTACAGAAATAAACTGAACTAAGTTAATCCCCTACATCGAAAATCCTCAATAATCTTCTTTTAACACATTTAATACCCAAAAAATTGATGCAATATATATATATAACTGTATACACAGAACAACATATATAAGTTTTGTAAAACAGAACTGTTTAAAAAAGAAAACATGCAGACCCCTAAACATGCAAGCCTCCTAGTAAATCAGAGGGAAAAACCATTAAAATAATTTTAAAATAGGATGGTTGGTATTTTACATTTTTTATATATATACAAACCGTATATAACAAAACGTAATAGAACATGATGTTATTAATTGAAATGAAACATATAACACCCTTACTATGATTAAGGAGGATGCTCGGATCAAAAGGGAACTCGTTGGATTTTCTGGAGAGTTCCGAAAGAGTTCGGGAGGAGAAGAAAGTCCGAGAGGGGGAGGGGTTTATGTAGGGATTTGGGGCACTTAGGTGACTCGAACCAAGGGTAGGCCGGCATGAGGGAGATGAGAAAACAGTGTCGTAGGTGATGGAGTGTGTGAGAGTCAAGGGGAGCAGTGAAATAGGAGAAGGTCAAGGCGTCCTCGGGTGTGCAGGCCAACTGGTGCTGGACCCCGACGTGAGGAAGGAGACGATGGAGGGGTGCAATGTGGACATGAAACAAATGGCCCATATTAGAACAGGAAAAGTCGGACAGTTGGAGGAAGAGTGGGAGATGGGTTGATCAGGTGTAAAGGACCAACGACCGGGATTATATTTCGCAAGAGATTGGACGGTCACGGAAATACGCAGGGGTGATTGCGCGGTTAAGGAATCATATGGACGTGATCAATGCAGGATTCGATCGAATGGTTCAGATCGTGCGGACGACTTCCCACATCGAAATGAACCAAAGGGGAGGCACATCATATAAGGCAGAGCACACTGCCTTTGGGATAATAACACAAACACACACACTGAGGCCTTATACACGGGCCCCTTCGGGCCTTGGCCCACCCTTACGTAACGCGCGCTGTGGGCCTTATACATGGTCCAGCGTGTGACTGGATGATGATCTGCTCGGCTTGGACCTGTTTGACCCCCTCTACACCGCTCGGGATCCCGATGGTCGGTACCTCGGGTCCTTAGGGGCTCGGTCTCAGCCTTGAGGACTTGTCCCCAAGGGATGCCCTTGGCTTGGCCGGGTCCCAACAAATTTTTTATACTAAAAACTTATTTAGATTTACAAAATAACTAGTACAAGTATACTTAGTTTCAAAATAGTGTGAAATATGAATATTGGTAAAATTGAGTTTTTATACAATACAAACTAATAGTTTTAACCTAAAATTTTCAAATCTAAAATCCCATTGTTGATTATGAAGAATAATTTACATTTTGATAAAACCCTTTTAAAAGATATATATTTCATAATTAACATACTAATATTTTATAAATATTAGGAACATATATGTTTTAAAATAAAAAAATCCAATTTATAACATACTCCACTATTTGATTCATAAAATTCTTTTTAAAAGACCAATAGTTTTTCCCGATTCAAAATACATAGTTTTAGAGATCCAATAAGATATATTTTTCAATTATTATAGATTCCCTTTAGACATGACTTTCAAAACATTTTAAAATACTATGTTTTCCACCATATAGATATCATCAGGATTTTGTAAAATCAAGTAGATTCATTTTCAAGAATATTCTTTTATTTAAAAATTAAGATACTTGAAGATATAATTCTAATATTTTGTACATATTAAAATATTTGAAATACCATAAGATTATAATAGCATTATAAAGAACAATTTTTTATAAAAATAGTCACTTTATATATGGAAACCCAACGGTCATAAAACGATCATAATTTCTTAAAGGACCATTATAAAAACAGGGGGTAGGGTGTTTCACATTTTCAAAACACTTGACCCTAGGTGGATGGCTCTCCTCATTCCATTGGTGCTGAGTATGTGTGATGTGGTTCTAGTTATTATTTTTTTCACACTGACAGACCCAGAAGATGATTACTATCCAATTACTGGAGTTGTGGTTCTTAGCAGCCTTGTCATGGACATGTTAAGTCTTGTACATGGTATTCTTGGTTAGTTTGGGTATTTGTTGCAATGTATCATTTTAATGTATTCTAGTTCACTTTATTCTCCTTGTTTTTCATCTATTTAGTTTTTAATCCCTTCATTTTCACTACCAACAAACCAAGTAAAACAAGAAACACCATTATAAAACATATCATTGTTTACCCAGTCAAGTTCATAAATCCTGGGGCGTCACACTTTGAGTATCCTATAGAACAAAAAAAAACATCTACTATACTTATTCAATGTCATCAATATACACAAATTAGGGTATATTGTTCCCTACCAAGTCATCATCATACCTCATGTCATAATTATTCATTAGCTAGATATTGTTGAATCTTTCTTGATAACTACAAACTCTCATACATAGTTCTTTGTTTTTCACGCTAATGAGCACTCAATTGATAGGTTAGAATGATCTTACCAAATTGACAGGTATCCTATCTTATACAATATCTAGCACCACAAAATCTAAGGGGTAGTGGAATATTTCAAATTTAATCAAAATATATTTAATCATTACTCAGGAGAATTTCACCAATGAATCTTCTAGATTGATTGAAACTCTCATATTATTCATCTTCTCTATACCAAGTATCATGATTCTATTGTACAATGTTATTTTTACATTGGAACCTAGATCACACAATTCTTAACTAAATTTTAATAATTTATATGGATTGTAATTGAAAATTCACCTGGGTCTTCCATATTTTTTCATAATTTCATAGAAATGACCACCAAATACTATAGTGTGAGTGGTATATTTCTGATTTTCTCTAACTCCTTCACATTAGTCTCTTATTGTTTCATTAATTTGGCATGCATTGTAATTTTTGAGAGATACTTGGTAAATGGAATAATAATATAAAAAAATTTAAATTATTCAAAAAAATTACCTTTCTAACGATCATTTTTTTCTTTCACTACCAATCTGGAAAAGGTGGCCTCAGCTGGAATTATAGTGGTTCTTCTTTTAAATCTTATTAAGCTATATTCTATTCTATATCATTTCCTTGTAACATAAATAGATTAGGATCAAGTATTTTTGTTTTTCTATTTCTAAGAGTTTTATTTTTCAAATCAACCTTGGGGTGCACTTTGGGGGATCCTAAGAGTAATCCTCTTATCCTATCTCAATGTTTCTCTAATAATTTTCCTTATATGTAACTATAGGTTTTGGAGTTATGAATATTGATCTCTATAATCAAATATCATTTATTTGATAGATCCTAATTGTATTATTTAATATGTAATCAGTTATTTGATGGAATCCCTGCTAGTAGTCTTGAATGCAGGCATGGCCTCTTCCTATGTGTGTACTTTAATCTATGGAGATGGTCCATATAGAACTTAAAAACCTGGAAACCTATGTTGATAATTTTTCTCTTGGTTTTGTTGTTCCCTTAACCTTATAAAATATTTTTATAGTTATAATCGGTATAATTTTATTTTTTTAAACAGACCATGGGGCTATTTCTAGCCCATCATTATGTCCATTTCCTTGGTCAATGATTCTATTGGTTCCACCATACAACTATTGTTATTGATCATGTGCATGCCTATTCAGGGTGAACCATCAGTTTACCATTGAAATAATTTTCTTATATTTCATCTAGAAGATTTTATAATTCTTTAGGATACTTCTTATATAATGATCCACCAACTTCTGCGTCAATAAATAACTTATTGGACTATATAGTACCTTTATATAATATTTGGATTGGTATTCAATTTTTTATACCATTATGTGGGAATTTTCTTACCATAACATTGAAATATTCCCCAGAATATTTAATATGTTCATCTTAGAATTGATTGAATTTTAAAATAATTACCCTTATATATATTGATTCAGAGGGAGGGCAGAAACAAGAGATAAAATTTAATTCTTCCACATCCCATGTAGTGATGGAATGTGATGGAAATATTTGGATCAACTCCAAATAATTCTATCATGCATAAAATAGAATCTATCGAAGACTTACTACATCTCTTGGGAAGATAAAAAAACGGAAGGTGACATAGATCTTGATGAAAATACATATATGTTTCTTCAGTACTTCTTCGGGAAATATAGAGAAGTATACCATGTTTAAAATCATATTGATAATCATTGGATTGATCTCAAATTGCGTAGAAACCACTGGAATCACAACTTTGTTTGGTTGTTCCCCAATATTTGATGTTCTACTATATTTTTCCAATGTTTATAATCCAGGATATCTTTATTATGGACCTCTACTGACTTTATTTTATTTCTCGACCCCATCAATGTACTTCTTTAGGAATTGTTCATGTTTTTGGTCAAAATTGAGGATATACCTCCATTTTTTTCAAGTGTATTAGGTATCCATGTATATTATGAAATTGAAATTCATATCGCTAGCACACCCAAAATATAAGATAAATAAAATATAATCACCCAAAATTTCAAAAACTAAAAACTGTTTCGAAACCATCCCTAATAACTTTCCATAAATTTGAAAATTAATAGGGTATCATTAGATTCTTATGGGGATATAAAAAATTTTAATTTATAAAAAGTATCAGATATTAAAACTATTATAATAAAATATATAAAATGGTGAGTTCGATGTCTAATATGTTAGATAGTTCAATTACTTTATTAGGAAATGAAAAATTATTTATCGAATTATTTGTGAGAAAAATAATGGAAGAAATATATTTTTTGGTTCTAAAATAAATTTTCAAAGGCATTCTAGGGTTTTTTATATTATAGGGTTTATGTGAAATTGTATTAAGAAATTAAATTGGATGATTCATGGTTGGTGTCGGAGTTGTGATGAGGTTGATCACATGGTCATGGTATCCCCTCCTTGACGTCGAAATCTCCCTTTTCACATGGTCAGGTATATTAGAGCATTATTGAATCAAGTTTATCTTGAAACAATTTTAAACTAGATTTCCCTAAATGTAATAATGGTAATTCAGAATTTATGGTAATTATTTGAGAAATTTTATTATAATTTTCTGATTCTATTCAACGGTCTGGAATTGAAAAATAAAGAGATTGGAAATTATATTTACTGTTACAACAACCCAAATACATGAATAAGATAGGTAAATATTAATCCAACACACCTTATCCCAGTGTTAACATTTATATATAAAAAAATTTTAGTTACCACCACATTCTTGTAAGGAGGTAGTAAGATGGAATGAATAATGGAAAAGAATGTATAATGATAGTTGGAGAGAAAGGCTAATGGAGGACTCTGCAGCATCTCAACAAATCGTACCAGGATTTGGCTTCCAAATCAAATTCTAACAATAAAATCTTGTTTCATTATTTATATTCCTCTTGGGAGATTGTTTTTGAATTAATTATCCATTAATGAAATACTAAATAATTCATGGTAAAATCCTAGTGTTTATCATTTATTTAGGGTCATCAATTGAGTCTTCCGTCGAAAGTTACGTGACAAATGTTTGAAACTGTGTCTTTCTATCTAAATTCATAGTGTATCTTACATATAATTTTATAAATGAGGGTGTAATATAGAATGAGTAATAAAAATAAAAAATAAAAAAAAGTTAGTATAGAATAATAATTTGTTGATGAATTTTCAATGCAGCAGCTCGTCCCAAGCTTTGGTGTTAGATCTATCTTCAACAAAAGAAGTTGGGATCTTTATTTATTGGAAACTAATTTGAAAAAGTATTAAATAATTCACCTTTAATATGGTAATGATAAAGGAATGGGTCAGTCCCAATTTTTCTAGTCGGTTTTGGGCTATCAATTAAGTCTTCCATCAAAAGTTATGTGAATCCCATTCAAAAACAGGTCAATCTAGCCGAAGTAATGATGTGACTTTTGGTGTCACATCATTAATTCCATGGGACTGTATCCTTTTGTGATATTTTATCATCTTGAGTTCATGAAATCTATTCCCTTAATTTCTAGAATGAAATTCATGATGTGAATTCAATTTTTCCATCGTTTTAACCTCTGTTTCATCTGGATTATTACGTTACGACCCCAAAGGAATCCTATAGTCATCCTATATCATGGAAATCATTTTTTGTGGATTTCTTGATCCATTATCTCTTTAATTTTTCATGATCCTTTAATAATGGTATCATTATGTAGATGAACAAATCAATTAACATCAACCTGCAATATTTCTTAAATCATAATGATCAATGTATTTAAATATCAGATAAGTATGCTTGAATTGTGTGTATCAAATCCCCCAACACCTGAATTCAGACATTCCCTCTATGATGAAATATCAATGTAGTAAAAATAATTATCATAATACCATTCATTAAATAAAATTTTAATAAAATCAATTGATAATATTTAGAATTTAATTTTTTCATTATCACATAATAAAATTTCATTAACACTTGAATTTTCAAAGACACAAATCAATCAAGTAATTGAATTTTCTTATCTTAAAACATCCATAACTTTCCATTAATCCATAATTTACAATTAAATTTTAATATAAAATTAATTTTTAATTTACCTCACTTAAATTGTATTCTATCATAATCATGGTAACCAATTTGTGTGAAATTCAGTACATTCCTCAAATATATATCACATTCAATAGGCTTGTAAGTTATCTCACCTCTCCTTTTTGTAAAGAAAAAAAATTATTTAATCATTATGATATCGTATCAAGGCATAAATTTTATTGAAGCTTAATAATGGTCTCTAAATGACATGAAAACAAGTAAATTTCAAAAAGGATGTTTGACTCTAAGTCACTTTTCATTATAATCAACAATAGATCAATATAAATCTCATCGACAAAAGTAAAGTCACCCCCTTCACCAATATCTTGAAGTAGGCTCATGAGGAAATGAAATGTAATGAATTAAACATCCTCTATCATAATTATTATTTTTCTATTTTTTTGTTTTTTGAATTTTTTTTTTAATAAAAATTTCACATCCAACTTCTAATCACATATGATCAAAATATTTTTGGCCTACAAATGGTTATTTTTTTCGTTCAAAGACACAACCTAATTTTTTAATAGGGTGCACATTGAATATAATGTATTAAAAGCATGTGCACATCCCAAAATATAGCATTCAATATTCTATATACATATCCATTTTGATATACATATCCATTTCGATATACATATCCCATCTTCAATTGCATTTTCTCCACAACACGTATTTTTCAAAATCATGCAAAATATTTTGAGGATGTTATGAATGGATAAAATAGGCATATAAAACAGAAATTTTCCTAATACATATATTCATGGATTCTATACCCTTAAAATAGATTAATATATGGTGGTTAAAAGGATTAATAATTAAGAAATAAAATGCCTCAATCATTTTAAAATTTATTCTATTCAGTCATAATTTTTTTAAGATTCCAAGCATTTCATAGATAATAACATAGACAAGTCTCTCGAGAAATTTTCTATAGAAATAATGGGAAATATTGGTTTACAAAATTTTATTAGGAGGAGAAAATTGGTTTCAAAAATAAATCATTAAAATTCATATGAATAACAAAATCAATTAAATAAAACATCAAAATTTAAAGGCCTTCCCAATCTTAGAAAAAATTAATTTACAAAAATTATTTTATCTACCTAAATCATGATTTTCAAAATAAAAAACCAAATGTTATCTCTACTAATTATTTAAGGTATTTTTATAATTCAATTTCATTTAAAAATAGGTTAAAAAATATCCTAAATAGTTTATATCTCCAAGATTAGTAAGTTCAAACCAAAATTAAATATTGGGAAAGAAATTGGAAGATCAAATCTGTAAAATAGATGGATAGGGAGGGTACATTAGATAATTAGTGAATTAGAATGATTAAAATCATTTTAATATAACTTTATAATGGAATATTTTTTTTATGAATGATATTAATGATGTTAATGGGGTTCTCGTGACATGAATTGATTTCACGACTTGAATCAGGATAACATTGTGAATTATCTAAAGCAACCAATTCAATTTATTACTGCTACTTACTTTCTAGTGCTTTATTCTTGGACATAAAAAATGAAAAATATACAATTAAAAGTACAATACCTTTTTCAATGAAATATAAAATATTTGGATTATATTTCATGCACTAAATAATAGAAAAAAAAACAAAAATTCTCAAGTTACCTCATAGAAGTGCTTTTATTTGGCATCATTGGATCAACCACAAAATTTTAGATTAGGTGACTAATGATTATAAATAATTCATATAGTTATGGTCCATAAATGATCTCATATATGACATGTCCACACAGGTCATCCCATTTCCTTTCTCTAAAAATTACTTAACCCTTTTGGTTAGAAACACTTGCTTAATTTCCATCAGACTTATCTATCAGTAATTTTTTAATGTTCAAAAACAAAATGGAAGGCCATGTACCATACAAACCTATTGTCCCTTTTCATACCAATTAGAATTTATCACTCCTTTAGATTCATCATTCTTTCCCCTCAACTCCCCTTTCTTTCTTTATGAAATTTTACTTTGAAAATTCAATTTCCTGAAAACAACCACCTCATATACTCTTTTATTGTTAGTAACATCCTTGGATTTGTGTATATTTTCTTATGCTATCTCATCATCATCTCTAACATTATAATTGATCCTTTTAGGGTATTTTAGTGATGAAAATTCAAGTTGTATTGATATTTTTTGTTTTCCATCTCTTCCACCCCAAGGTTGTTGAATGTATTCTACGACATGATGTTTGCACTAGCACCAACATCGCACAATGATTGAACTATTTTTTGATATATTATATGAATAGTAATTGACAAACTACCTAGTCTTCTTGATTTTTTTATTGTCTTTCACATGACCATTGAACTCTCTCATTTGAGTTTTATAGTGCTGATTTCTAGTAGCTTGATCTTTTCCATCGCCAATTATTCTTGAATTTGGAATACATTAGAAATTCGGTGAGGTCCTATACAGATATAATATTAATATGTATTTTTAAAAAGTTATTAATAAATTTAACTTTCAATAAATAATTTGCCTTCTTTCATTATCCATTCTAAAAACGTATCCTTGCCTTGTTCTATGGTGGTTCTTATTTTACTTATTATTTTGAATTTTTCTCTTCTTCTTATTTGCCTTTTCCCTTACTTGGATCATGGGAATTTTTTCCATCCTCTTTTAAGAGTAATAGATTTAAAATATGATTGGTATGCCCTTTGGGGAATCCTGGAAGTATTCATCTCGACCTCTCTTCAAATTTCTATGAATTTTTACCCTTCTTGTAATTTGAGGGTTCATAGTGCACCCTTATGGTTCACTAAGTCTTCCTATATTTCATTGATTAAAACCTGGGTATTGGTCATGAATATAGGAAAAGTATCTTCAGTATTATGGATTTGAATTAAGGGTGAGGGACCTTGGATGCTGGTTATTGGTATACATGTGGCCTTTATTAGTACTCCTTATCTAGTTTTAGTTGTTTTATAAACCACTAAATTTAGTTGTGTCTACTATAATCAACATAAATTTCATCTTTCATAAATACACCTTGGGGTTTTTGGAGATCCATCATCAAATCCATATTTTTTCATGATTTCCATTTGGGAAACCATCCAAATGTGGTCCACTATGTTGACTAATGTTCACGGTCTCCCTTCAGATTTCCATTGGATGTGTTTTATTGACACCTCATCTAGTTGGCTATATATTTCCATTGGGTATTTTTTTCATCAATTACCCTCTTAATATAGCTTCTAGAATTGATTTTTTTATCCTTCTCAAGACCCAAATATAATGTTTGGATTAATATCCAAGCTTCTATTTCATGATGTGAGCATTGATTACTTAAAACTTCAAATAACTCTCATGTTATATATAGGGATTCACCATCAAATTGATTAAAGTATAATATGTTTACTTAAATATAAAATTATTTATAGAACGGTACGATGTGGGTGAGAAAATTTATTTCTAGATCATCAAATCTAGTGGTGGAATGTGCTAGAAAACAATGGATTGAAACTCAATCTCCCAATCGTAAAGAAAATAGAAAAAAGGGAACCCTTACCAAATCAATTTAAGGTTTGATAATTGGAAGTTGACACATAGAATAAAGAAAATACCCATATATGTATGGGGATCTTTTAGTGGAAGACCATAGAAGTGTATCATGTTTTAAATCATCTAGAAAATCATTAGGTTGATATCAAAGTGTAGAATGACTTGTGGTGGAACAAATTTTATTAGTTACACACTAATATTTGATGGTATTATATAGTAGAAGAATTTTTGTAATACATGATCACTTTTCATAACACATACAATTATTGTTTTTGAGGATTGTGTTTGGAAAATAAATTCATGTATTTATAGATTTATGGTTTTGGTGTAATTGATTTAGAAATTAAATTTCTTAATTTATGTTTGGTGTTGGATTTGAGATAAGAGAGAGATCAAATGGTATTGGTATCCACTCCTTAACATGTAAATCCCCATTTTCCTATGATCAGGTACATCATGTCATTAAAAAATCAAGTTTGTTTTGATACCATATTTAAACCTAACTACCCTAGAATATTCAATGGTCATGAAATTGTTTATATAAATTAGTTACACAAATTTTAATTTTTTCAGATTTAAAAATCAATGGTCATGAATTTAGGAAATATAAATATATTGGAATTTAAATTTAGAAATTGAGGAATACCAAAATACATGAATAAAATAATAACATGTAAATTAAATAGAAATTATCCCTTAATATAAATGAACCTAAAATAGGGAGGTTATTTTCCTCTAATTATATTAATGGTTGAATAATAGGGATGCACGAATAAAAAATAACGGATGGAAAACTGATATGGAGGCCAAATCATGGGGTGAATTGCTATGCTTCTGTAGATTCCTCAAGGCATGAACTCAATATGTGAATTCAATTTTTCCAGCATTTGAGCCCCTGTTTCATCTAGATTGTTTAGTTTTAAAACCGAAAAACTTCTTAAAATCATCTTTCTTCCTGGAAAGCCTTATTTTAATGGAAATTTCTATCTTTTTTGTCTCCTCTTACTTTTTTCCATAAATTATTTTTATCATGTTGAAGATTAAAAAACAATAAAATACCATGAAAAATATCAGTTAAATTACAATGATAAATGTACTAAAATACCAAGAAATATAAAAATGAATTATACGTATAAAATCCCCACACACATTAATTTAGACTATTTATCAATAATTAAATCTATATATTATACAAAGGATTCACACATAGTATTCTTAAAAACAATTTTTTATAAGAATTGATCAAAAATGGAATTAAATGTTCAAGCATCACATTTTGAAATTCTTCAATTCTTATCTTTTCAATGAAAAATTAAAGCCAAATATTTAAATTTATTTATTTGGAACTATCTATACATTTTCATTCATCGGTTTTTATTTTTCTATTCATTATAAATATATATTCCATTTTTTACCTCGCATTGATTTTTTTTACTAATCATCATTGTAACTAGTGTAAGTGAAACTAATCTCAACCCTCAAGAACGCATCACTTACTATAGGCTTGCAAGGTATCTAGTATCTCTAATGAGTAAATACAAAATCAAAAAAAATAATGGCTATCTTATAATTTTCAAATGACTCTGATGGTTTGGGAAGGTAGCTAAATGGTATAAAATAATTAATACACAAAAAAGAGGATTGAATCTAAACAATAATGTGTGATTTTTAAGGATAAGATCAATGGAATTATTATCTAAAAAGGTAATTTCAAATGTTATATCCCCCTTATCCAATGATAAAAGTGGGAACATGATAAAATTAATAATTTTTAATGAATACCACTCTATTATTTTTTTTATTTTCTATTTTCTTCATTTTTCAAATGTTACACTTAAGAAAATTCTCACATCCATCACTTAACCACATATGATTGAAGGATCCTTTTTCTAGAAGTGGTGATTTTTAATCCTCTTAAGACACAACACTTTTTTACTTCTTTGTATTATTATTGTTGTTGTTGTTGTTGTTGTTGTTTCTGTATTGGAAAAGAGGTGAGTAATATAATGTAATTAATATATCATTAACTATCCCTAAATAACAATGAAAACCCTCCAAAAAAGTCTCTTAAATAAACATATTATCATATTCTATGGATAGACACTCCACTAATTATTAATTTATGATTGAAACATGGAACTTTTCCTATCATGTTCTTTCATGGATTCTATAGGAAAAAAAGGATTAATGTATGTTCGGTCCAAGTATAAAGGGCTAAGAAAAAAATATTCCTCAATCCTTTTAAAAGTTATTCAATGTTAGGGGTTAGATCTAGGTAGCCCATCCCATTGTAATTTTTGGGTGTTATAGGTACCCAAAATCGTTTTTAAGATGTTCAAAAAGAGTTTAGAGGGAAAGAAAAGAGAAAATACAAAAAATGGGATGGTTGCATCGTGGATGAATTTTTTGTATCATAGTGATAGTGGTCATACCATGGCAGATCTCAACTTCATCGTAGGTTGATTGTTTATGATTTTGGGGAAACATACATATTAGCAATGTCTATTCTCTGGAAGTATATTATGGCGTATTCCCTACCCATTGATCATCAGGATATGTCATGGAGTGTATTTTTGCATAGTTGGCTATGAGGGCCACTACCCTTTGAGGGGTGGATGTAGTGTATAGTTGAAAGATATGTCGTAACACCTAGATCCAATTTAATAGGATCTGGGTAGGGTTATAATGGGAGATTTACCAAGGATACATGTGATGAGGTCCCTTATGTAGCACTGTAGAATACCTCAGGTCAGCCAATTCTTTGGCATAATCTTACTGGCAGCATCGTGGTCTCTTTAAAAAATATATGCCAATAAATAACAGGATACCCCCAAACCCATCCATTCTCCCAATTCATCCACTCGAACCCAAGGTTCCTTAGAGTGTTATTTGAAGTTTTTGAATCCCCCTATATATATTTATTGATCCCCAGACCCTATAGATCAATATATTGTGACCCAAGGTAAGATCTACCTAACATTACCAGTGGTATATCTATGTTTAGTCTATTTTTCTCTTGTTCATCGTTCTGTGATTTTTCATTAAAAATATAATTATTATAATATATTTTTTATTATAAATTATTATTGTGTTCTTGGTATGATGAATTAGGGTGATTATAGTTTTTTAGAGAGGTGTTCATAGATCTATGTTGTTGTTTCATTTCTCTTTCAACAACGTCTAAAGTCTGAGGTAGGGAATTAACTTATACTATAATATTTACATGTAATTGTAAGTTTTCCATGGTTTATCCCTTTGGAGAGATTTGTAATTAACCTAATAAATATTTATCTTAATTAAAAAATAAATTTCATAATGATTTCATGTTTTTGTCTTTGACGCCATGATAATGGATTGCCTATTTTTTTAATGGATAGTGTGTTATATATGAAAGGTTTATTGAGCATTTTTATGATTCTATGGATGATAATTTTTTAATTAAATGGTAAATAACGTAAATATATTATTAATTGAATAATTTTCTTGATTATTAAATAATATAAAAGTTTGAAATCTTGTATTATTTGTAATTTCATGGTAGAAAATTTGATTTTAAATTCATGTTTTTAGTGTTTTTATTCCATATGTTGAATAAATTTATAATAAATGTGTTGACTATTAATGATAAATTAGAATAATAAAAAAAGTAATGTTAAATAAGAATAATTATTCTTTCAGTTTGTTGAAACTGGTTTTATACTAAAGAGTGTGTTTAAATGTTTGATAGCTTGTTATAGTTGATGCCTTAGTTTTCCCACAGTTGGAACCTTCGAATAATGAATCACCTAATTCAAGATAGAATAAGAACTATTTTCTTTATAAATATAATACTTTGGGGCTAGGATTACCCTTCTGTAATTAAAGTCCATATGCCTTTTGTTGGGGGTTGTGAGTACCCATTATCAGGAAAAGGATGGTTTCCTTGTTTTTGGTCCTAGTTTTCTTATTGATTATTATTATTTTATGGTTTCCTTATGATTTCCTCTATATGTGAGATCACTATGAGATATAATCATGGTATGGATAAGTTGGTTATGAATAATGGAATATGGATAGGGCTGCACAAATGATGTGGAAACAGTTGACGCCTATGCTTACGTGATGTATCGAGATATGCATGAGGGTGTTGGGGATAGAACTGAAGATAATGGAATTGGTTGAAAATGTTATTACATGTTGTTTTGTTGAATTTTGGATAATTTATATGAATGAATGTGTTTAATGGTAAATGGATAGATTTTTTGTTTATCTATATTTCATTCCCCACTTCTTGAGGAATCTAGATGTTCTTGGTTGAATCATTTGATAGTAGTATTGGATGTTATTCTATAGTTTCTAGATTTATAGAATGATTTTTACAATGAATAATATTTATTTGACCCATGGGGTTGGTTATTTTTGGAATTAAAAAGAGATGATATTGAGAATCGTAACTCTCATTTAGATAATTCCTAGAGGGAATGGACTTGGATTGATCGTTAATGTAATCAGAATAATGTTAATTAATGACAACGAATTAATTAATGAAAGGATTTTTTTAAAGTAAATAAATAATTTAATAAATGTATCTCATTAAAATTCAATACTGATTATAGGATATATTTTCTCTAATAATGGAAATTGAGTGTACAAGTGATGATATTTGTAGTACATACTTGGACTAGGTTTTTCCCATAATGTGGTTGTGAGATATATTATATCATTTATATTCATTGATTTAATATGAAACCCCAAATTTTTCATTTAGGGTGATTATACCCAATCGACTCTAGGAGGGTGTTTTCCCCAACATCCCCATGTGTGGATGGATGGATGATTACCCCTCTATCACACCTCTCTTCAATTAGTTATATTATATACCAATATGTACAGTGGCTTGTTTTCCCATATTTGTGTATAATGGGTTATGATGTCTTGTGTTTATCACACACACATTTATATTAGATTATATAATCCAAGTGATTTTTATATGTATTACGGTAAGGGTTTTGATGGATTGATGTACCTTACTCGGTCTATGGGAAGTGATGGCATGACGCATAATACCTGATAAAAGATACACTTAATACAGGTTGTGGTGGATCCCAAAAACTACTTAGTTACAATATATATATAAATATATATATGTGTGTGTGTGTGTGTGGATGGGTCGATGATACGATGTGATGAATATGGTGCATGTTGTGATAATGTTTCCCGGTGTCTTTGAGCTGGCTTTCATTTGAATAGGGATGGTTCTGGATGTACGTCGTTGGGGTAGGGTGGAAAACTAGTGGGGAAGTGGTAGCCGAGTAGCCTTGATTTTTTGTTACATTAATTCATGATCTCCTATATGAAATACATAGTGATTTATACCCATGGTACTGTTTGGAAGATAGTATACCTATTAAGGTAATGATTTAGTTTCACTTATTGTTCATAGGGATTTGGTATACTTTATTTATATTTTGCATGAGAAGATCTGAGGAGGATCCTACTGATTAAGCAATTATGCTCACCCCACATATATATAAACTATATTTAGGTCAATAGGTGAGGGTTTTATATCGGGCTAGATATTAATAAATCATGGTTTTTTAGTATTTTTTTCAGATTTGTGGTTACTATAAAGATTACCGTTCTTGTACAATAGTTTTCCTTTTAGATTTTTAGTACAGTATGAAATTTCCTATATGAACCTAGGTTTTATTTTATATATATCTTTATCATGAGTAAATTGGTGTATATTTTTTATATCACTCTTCTGTATGTTCTCTTAGTGGGTAATTCATCCCATTTTCTTATTAATTATACCCTTGATTCAAGTCTCCAACTTGGGACCTACTAGAAGAAGGATTCTGGTGGTCACCATATATTTTCTCTCATTCCCATCACAGTATAGATACCTATTGGTAAAAGGGATCACGATAGATTTGTATTAGATGTTTAGGAGGATAGAGAGGATGGATTTTATATTAAGTAATTGGTGAGGCTACATTTGTTGCTATGTAAATAGTTTTTGCTATGTTTTGTGAGTGATGTATATTTGGGAGACTGATTCAGACCTGGGTATTTAGGGTGTCCTATTATCTAATGATTGGACCTTTAAGTTTACAATTTCTGTTGAATGTATGATACTAATTTTAGGGTATATACTTATGAAAGGATCATGAAACAATATTATTTTTGTATATATTTTAAATTGGTATACACAGGGATATTTTAAACCTTAAATAAATAATATAAAATAGTTAATTAATTAATCATAAGTACTACATATAATTTTTTAAGTGAATAATTATTTATTCTTCTTAAAGGAATGGATCCAGGTCAGTATCCACCTCTGGTTCACACTGAACTTGTCTACAATGATATGATATAAGATCTTTACAAAGTAAATATCTTGGATGATAACACATGGAGGACATCAATCCAAGAGTTTTATCACCAGAGTCTATAGAATTATAGGGGGTATGTTTTAGATTTAATAAAATAAGAATGGTTATCAAAGGTGGATATATCATTCAATTTGATCAATTCTCAAAAGGAGAACTGGGTTTTGTTGGCTGTGATGATGTTGTTTTGTGTAGAGAGGTAGTGGTGGACCATTTTTTTTGGATTGTGGGGAGTCATAAGTATCATGGGAGAAGTTCTGAGACTAGTTATGGTAATATTTATTTTCTTTGACCGTGAAGGTGGCCTATCGCCAGGAGATTCCTACCCTTCTACATCAGAGTTCTATCTTGTGAGATCTCAAGATCTATTTTAGGACCCCTTATCTAATACAATTCACACCGTTTTCAAAATGTGGCGGTCAGTGCTAGGCATTTTGATGAGGATTTTCATCTAGATATCATGAACTGGGTCCCCTATTCATGTTGTTGACATATATCAGGTTATTGGAAAGAGTAGAGGTTGTTTAGATGACAATAGAATCTTATGAAAAATCATGAGGGGGGATTTTAATAATTCCTCATGAAGTATAGTTGTGGTCTAGGGTTCCTATTTTCCTTGACATAAGAGATTTCAGGTATCTTATGTTAGTTCATACCCTTCATCATATTTTTTTTCTTAGGGTGGTGGCTCTAAAACCTATACTGATAGATTAGAATTGTTTTCTCTTATTGAGGTTTTGGTTATTAATGGTGAGAGTTCCTGGAATTAATGATCAATTAGTGTGCCCCGTGTATGCCACTAAATGATCCTCAATTGCATTTGGTCAATATGAGGCAGTAACAATAGGGAGTTCTAGCTGGGGATCAACATATAGGAGATGGGGTGGGCAGAGGATTGCATTGAGATACACTTAATCCTTGGAGTGTAGATCATAACTATGGAGGTGGTCATCTGTGGGGTTATAGTGGTCTTCGATTTGGTGGTGGTCATCTTCATGCTTTATGGTTTCTAGTATTTGATGATCCAGATATTGTTTCATGTACCCTTTTCTTGTTTTCATTATGGCTGTATAGTTTACTTGATTCCGGAGCTACAAAATTTGTAATATCACTTTACCTTTCCCACTCTTTTGGTCTTGAGGTTCATTTCCCTTGGCATTGAATTTTCCTATTGGAGGACTAGATGACTTTTTTAAGTATGTAGAAATTTTGATCTAGTTTTGGGGAAGAACTTTTCATTGGGATACATCCTATTTTTGTTGTTACAGCAATACGAAATCATCAATAGCATGGACTGGTTGCATTAGTTATAGGATTTCATGGATTTATTTATAATATATATCATTTTCTACAATCTTAATAGAGATTCAATAATATTAAATGCAGAGTGAGACCCTTAAATTGGTCATTGGTGTATTCTGTACTTTTTATCCTTGATGGTCGATCTAATTTAGGTTCAAAAGAGGTCCATTCATCAATGTTTTCTATTGTTGTAGATGATTACCCTAACATCTTCCCAGATGAGGTTGTGCTATCACCCCCTCAATGTGAGATTGATTTTGGTCTAGAGCTAGAACTGGACATGACACATAACTTGATTTCTTTATATTGTATAGAGACTTATGAGTTTTGATATCTATGAGTATAACTTGATGATTTTTTATAGATAGGTTTTTTCTAATGATTGTGTCCATATGGGATGTACTAGTTTTTTGTGAATAATTAAGATGGTAGTTTGTGACTCTATATCGATTTTCATCACTTCAATAATGTGATAGTGAAGTAAAAATGTCATATTCCATAGATTGACGATTTATTCTCCTAGTTGAAAGGATAAATTTGGTTCTTAAAAAATGATATATGGTTAGAATATCCTCATATACAGGTGAAGGATAAGGATATTATAAAAATAGATTTCCATTATGGTCACATGAATTAACAGTTCAATGTAATTTTATTCAGTGTGATAATGGATATATATGAATTTATGGGTTTGATGAATGGAGTATTCATAGAGTTTAAAGATGAGTTCTTGGGGCTTTAAATCAATTAAATCCTTGTGTAATCACATATTATGAGAAGCTTGTAGAGAATCTATGTTCCATTTTGGAAGTTCTTCATTATAATTAGTTATTCAAGAAGTTTTCAATGTGTGAGTTTTGGTCTCTTGAGTTTCTCTTCCTATTGAATGTGGTATCCTAGTAAGGATTTTTTATGGAACCATCAAATATATAGGTGTTTGTCTCTTGGGAGTCCCCCAAGAAAATTGCAGAGTTGAGAAGTTTCCTTGGTCTTGTAGGCTATTATCGGAGATTCATATTTGAATTCTCTCTATTTGTCAATACTCTAATAGAAATGACTAGAAATGACCTAGAAATCTTGTGGACTGATCATTGTCAGGTGGCATTTGATTGCCTTAAGGATATATTGGTCAATTCTCAAGTCATTTTTTCTAACAGAGGGAGTTTAGTTTTTGGTTTTCTATGATGATTTGTGTCAAGGGTGAGTTTAAATTAAAATTTATTAGAGATCATATGTATATTATAGTATATGATATTTATGTCCCTGTGAGATTTATTATTCCATAGATAATCTATAGTTAGTATTAATTGTGTTTTACTAGATGTGTTTGTGATATTACCTCATTTGTTAGCATCTTATGGTTTTCACCAATAATAAGATATTAAGGTTTGTCTTCTACCATCATAAATTGAACTTTTGACCATGATAATAGATGGAATTATTGTGGGGTTATGAAATTGATATTTCCTTCACCTCATGAAAAGGATATTTTATGGATAATGCAGTAAGCACAAATTTTTGATGTTAGGTAGTGCATGAATATAGATATTTTTTGAGAGTGATGAAAGATCTCTCAGTGATGCATCTGGAAATGGGAGATTTTTATGGGAGAGGTAACATTTTCTAGAGGACCATTGAGTCATATTTGGGTAAATAGGTTTTGTATTCATGGCTGGGGAATATAAGGTGGATATATAGAGGGATCATGTTGTTTTTTGTGATGCCCTTGATGGTAATTTTTAGGATGAACAACACCGGGTCTTATTCTGGGGGAGGCTTTTTATGACATTAATGATTCTAGAGATGGATATATAAGAGTTACATATCTCAAAATTTTTATTTCATCTGGGAATGAAAAAAATTCACCCGGATTTAATAGGTCAGTTTTGGAAGGCTAGGTTGAATCATGTAGTTGTAGGGTTTGTGTCTCGATATTTTCTCTTCAAGAAGATAAAGTCTGGGCATTGTGTTCCCTATGGTGTTATTTGGTTGTTATATGTTCCCTAATGAATGTGGGAGGACATATATATATGGACTTAATTAAGTTTTAACCTTGATCTCAGTGAATCTATGATGTTATATGGGTGATATTTGATCATTTGATGAAATAATCACACTTTATAGCATCTGGAAGTCAAGATCATTGGAGGTTTCATTGAGGTAGTATCTAGACAAGGTGTTATGACTCCAAATATTCCCGAGGATGGTCTCCAAGGTGTGTATATATAATAACCCATACTTTAAATACATTGTTATTACTTCATAATTGATGCATACTTATTACAACATATAAGAAAACCATGATATGACCATATAGGTATAGTGTCTTTAGAAACTGGGAAACATAAACAACTGGTTCATAAAGAATTTACATTGTATCCCATTTAATTCATCATATCTAGATTCCTGCTTGGCATATCCTACTCAATACCCTTCTTCCTGACCTGGGAAAAGAAAACATACAAAAGGATGATCTCAAATGATCAGTAAGGGTAAACAAAAGAAATATCAATCATATCATATTCATAATAACATTACATTTTAAAAATCTTAACCTCCAAAATAGATCATAATATCATAACATGGGATAAATCATAGTAGTGAAATTTAATCCCAATAATCAAAACATAAATCAAGAAACTTTGTGGCATACATACATAATCATAGAAAATCATTTCATATTAGTCAAGACTCATTGCCAAGACTATCATAGCGGACAAAGTCCATTACTGGACCGAGTTCACTCCTCATTCTAGTCCTGTATCACTGAATCAGATTAACTTGTCATTCCAGCCATGTCTATCACATGAGATATAAATCTTCACCCAATGCATTGGAGGGAGATATAGGTCCCACCCATCTCAAAATGAAACCATTCTTATGTGTGCTACAAAATCATAAATCATACATTATAGTATAACCCATGTAATAAAAGTAAGATTCTTAAACACCATGCCATCATAATCCATATACAATAAAGGACTTCATAAAATTAATTCCATAATAACATAATCAAATCAATTTAATAATAGGGAGAGAAACATAACCCTATAATATCTTATATGGAAAATAATTTTGATAAAACACTTGAACTCCATTCCTGAGGAAAATATCCTTTCTTCATTAAAAACATTTTTTCTTTCACATTATGTCATATGATTTTAAAATAAAATGAGTTAATTGAAAATAAACATGAAAATTTTTAAAGGAAGCTTCATGTAAATAATTTTCTATGAAAGCATAAAAATACTTTCATGCCATATAATTTAAAAAAACATTATTCTCATACTTTGGCCAGAAAAGTCAAAAAGTATCTTGTACTGAAAACGAAAAAATATTCCTTTCATATCTTTTACTAAAAACTCACCAATAGGTAAAATGGGATTTAAAAAATTTTAGGGGGATAATATTAATATTACATATTAATTAAACAAGGATGTGGATGATAAATATGCCCCAGTAAATACCGAAGTATAAACAATCACGGATAAAAATTGAGATTGCGAGGTTTTCCCTTACCTTAGGTATGATATGATTCATATGTATTTGAACCATCTTTATAATGATTTAAATAATTTCATTGACTTATTACATAATCATCTTAATTGTTATGATATCATATATGGTCATATTCTTATCTTCTTATTAGTAATATTTCATTGATACTTATTATTTGGGTTTTTATTGCTTTATGTTCTTATGCGTGTTTTGTTAAATAAATTCTTATTAATATTTTTAAGTTATAGATACCACATTTACAGAATGGTATGAGTTTAATATATATCATATTTATTAATTAAATTCATTTATATAATCATTATTCAATGAAGATCATGTAGAACGAGTCGCATCACATCGTGGAGACGGTAGGCCGTACGTACACATGAGCGATGATATCATTCTTTTGATATTAAAATCGTATATAATTGGATGTTATATCAAATATAAATAATCATAATAATGTTAAATTTATTATTTATATCATTTATACTCATTATTATGCCCATCCAAATGATGAAATGTTTGAATAATAAACTACACCACGACATGGAGATGGTAAGTTATACGTACGCATGTGTGGTGACTTTTTCATTCATAGGATGGATAAAATAAATAATATGGTTGTACCATTTTTATAATAACATAAAATTATATATAATATACTGGAGTTTTTATTTTAGAATGGAAACAACAAATAAGGAGTAAGTGGAAGAAGAAAGGTACTTGAAATAGGTGGTTAGATATTTACCTCTTCTTCAGGATATTCCTTTTGATTTGATCAAAAGGGATCCTTAGGATTTCTTTATGACTAAAGTAATGCCTTTAGGATGAAGGGAGGACAGTTTAAAGGGTATTTGGGTAGGTTTTGGACGATCCAAATGGCTTTGGAGGTGTTAATTGGATATATGGGGTAGTTCCCTTTTATAAGAGGGGTGATGGGAACCTTAGAAAAAACTTAAAATATTATTTTATAATAAATTCATATTCAGTTTATAATGGAATAAAAGTGACTTGTTTAGAGGATAGTGTGTGTATGAGTAGAAATCCACTCAACTAATAGGTTTTAGACAAGTTTAGGTTACCATTTTAACCTTATCATTGAGATTTAACCCTAAGTTAAATAATCTAACTTTTACCGTGTTTTCTTGTTTTATTACACTATATGGTTAATAAACATACTATAAACTACCAATAGAACACAATTTGCTTCATTAATGTAATATATATTATTATATATGTCTTTTGGAAGAACATTAGATTTTTAGGACCATTATATAAATTAATAATATATTATTTGTTTTAAAAATGCTTTTATGTCAATTTTGACACTATTTGGTATTTTGTTTTTTTTTATAAATTCATAACAGAATTATTTATTAAAAAAAAAGTCATCTAACCAACACTAATATGTTATATTAACCTCTAAAATTATTTTAATTCATAAAAAGTATCAAATTAAATTTATTTTTGTATTTATAATATCAGTTATGTTAATATTTCATTAATTAGGTAATTATTGTATCATCATTGTGTCATAAATAAATTAAATTATTTATTGTCTAAAAAATATAAATAAAATACAATTATGTAGGAAATCTTTTTATCTTTCTATTTAATACTTATATTCGAATTTCTCTTATGTATAACCTTATATTAAAAATGTTTTGGTTATTAAAAATTGATTTTAACTATTTTAAGTATTCTTTAAATAAAATAATAATAAATTTCCTAATCTAATACAAGTTGACCTAAATGGTAATATTTTATTCCTAAGGTTTTTTTGGTCTAATTATACTTATCCAATAGAATTAGTACATTTTTAGGGTAATAATAATATCATTTTTACCCTTAATTAACCTATTTACTTTTAATCGTGGTAAATAAAAGTAAAAAGTTATTATTCACCAAAAAAACTTTATCTTATTGAACCACATTTTACTCCTTGATATTAAGTGTGTCTTTTGGATTTTCTAAATTCAACCCAGATAAGCGGTAAAATTATGTTTTATTTAAATTTTCAAATTCTCCTAGAAGGTGTGTAAAAGACGATACAAAGTTCAATAACAAATTTATATATCTAAAATTATTATAAAATGAATCAAATGAATTAAATTGAACATATATAGGTATTATATATCTATTTTGTCCTAAAATAAAATTAAATAAAATATATAATTATTTAAATAAAAATTCAGTTTTAAACTATAAGTTATTGTTTTTCACTATTCATCAAAAATTGAATGTTTTCAAAAAAATATCAAAAACTCACCCTAAGATAATTTCGATATTCCGAATCTAAAAGTGAAGTCTATTTTGAAAGAGGAAAATAAAATTTCAAAAATTGGGTATTACTATTCATAACGGCTATTTTATATAATATTTTAATAACATATCATTGTTTAGTGAAACTCAGTATTGCGTACAACACAAGCTATCGAGGAAGGTTGTTCTTGCATGTAACACAAGCCAAGAAAGTGTTGTGTGTAGTGAAAGATTACATTGGTGTTTCATATAACATAATACATAAAAACAAAATATTTCTCATAAAATCTCAGGGTGTTACATTCTACCCCCCTTAAAAATAATTTCTCCCTCAAAATTCATTACTTCGTAACAAACAGATGAGGATACCTCTCCCTCGTTATATCCTCAAGTTCCGATGTAGCTTCTTCTAATTGGTGGTTCCTCCATAAAAAATTAACCAAGCGAGTGGTCTTGTTTCATAGAACTCTTTTGCTATGATCCAGAATCTCTATTTTCTGTTCTTCATAAGAAAGATCTTGCTCCAGCAGTACAACTTCTGAGATTAGTACATGTGAAGGATAAAGTATGTACTTTTTCAAGAGAGATACATGGAACACATCATGAACTTGAGAGATATCCGGTGGAAGCACCAATATGTAAGCTACCTTCCTAATACAATCCAGTATTTCAAAAGGACCAATATACCTAGGGATCTCCTTTCCCTTCATTCCAAATCTCATTACTCTCTTCCAAGGAGATATTCGTAAGAACACTTTATCACCCACTTAAAACTCTTGGTATTTTCTTCGATTGTCAGCATAACTTTTTTTTGACTCTGAGCTTCTCTTATGTGTTGTTGAATAGATCTTTCCTTTTCTTCCATCTCATCAACAAGATCAGGTCATAATAGTTTTCTTTCCCCAACTTCATTCGAGCAAGTTGGAGTTCTGCATTTCTTTCCATAGAGAGCTTCATAAGGATCCATCGGAATATTGGAGTGAAAGCAATTATTGTAAGAAAATTACACCAAAGGTTGGTGTTTATCCCAACCACCTTTGAAATCCATAGAGCAAGCTCTCAACATGTCTTATAGAGTTTTAATTCTCCTCTAAGACTGACCGTCTGTCTGAGGATGATAAGTAGTGCTGAAAATCAACTCTGTATCTACAGTATACTGAAGACTTCGCCAAAACTACTAGGTAAACCTCGGATCCCGATTAGATATAATGGAAAGTGGTACTCTATTCAATCTTACCACTTTCTTTACATATATCCTGGAAAGTTGGTCAAGATAGAAATCTTCACTAATAGCAATGAAGTGTGCCCACTTCGTAAGATGATCAACTATAACCCTGATAGAATTATTGCCTTTGGATGTTTTAGGAAGTCCAGTGACAAAGTCCATAGTGATGTTTTCTAATTTCTATTTTGGTATGGGTAATGTTTGTAACATCCCCTTAGACTTTTGTCTCTCAGCTTTAACTTGCTGACAAACCAAGCATTGAGAGACATATTCAACAACATCTATTTTCATGCCATCCCACCATAAGTACTCCATCAGGTCCCTATACATCTTCGTGCTTCTAGGGTGAATAGAGAATGAATAACTATGAGCTTCATCCAATATTTACTTCTTTAATTATGGGATGTGAGGAACACAAAACTGATTCCTGAACCTTGTCATTTTATGACAATCAATGTGGAATTTAGGAACATTTTTCACCTTCTTTTGTAACTCTACATCTTCTTTCTATGCCTCTTTAATATTCACATGTATAGATTGTAGAACATTCCTCTGATAAAGATAATATTTTTCTCCTTCCATTATAATTCCAAGATCCATCCTTTGTAAATCCATAAATATTGGATCTTTTGTGATCCTCGTCATGGATAAGCTAGCATGGTCTTGTTGACTTAATGTGTCTACCACCTTATTTGCTTTCCTAGGGTGGTAATGAATTGAGCAGTCGTAATCCATAATCAACTCCAACCATCTTCTTTGGTGCATATTCAGCTCCTTCTTTGTGAAAATATACTTTAAACTTTTATGATCAGTATAAATATCACACCTTTCACCATAAAGATAATGCCTCAAAATCTTCAATGCAAAGATTACCGCAGCTAATTCCAAATCATGAGTTGGGTAATTTTGCTCATGGATTTTCAACTGTCATGAGGCATAAGCTATCACCATATCGTTTTTCATGATAAAAAACACCAATCCCTTCTTGGATGCATCACTGTAGATCACAAACCTTTCTCCACTACAAGGTAGTGTGAGCACAGGTGCACTGAATAACCTTATTTTTAACTCCTTGAAATTCTCTTCATACTCCTCCGTCCAAATGAACTTAACTCCTTTTTGAGTCAACCTAGTGAGTAGATTATATAATCATGAAAAATATTTCACAAAACGTCGATAATATCCCGCCAAACCCAGAAAAATTTGGATCTTAGTTACTGTTGTTTGTCTCGACCATATTTCAATAACCTCTGTTTTTTCTGGATCCACAGATATCCCCACTTCTGAGATTATGAGACCCAAAAATGATACTTTTTGAAGCCAAAATTCACACCTGGTAAATTTGGAATAAAGCTTCTCATTTATTAGTTTCTTTAAAACAATTCTCAAGTGATCATCATGTTATTCCTTCCTCTTTTAATAGACAAGAATATCGTCTATAAAGACTACCACAAACTGATCAACATAGTCTCTAAAGACTCTATTCATTAGATCTATGAAGATAACAGGGGAATTAGTAAGACCAAATGGCATCACTATAAATTCATAGTGTCCATACCTTGTACGGAAATCCATCTTTGGTATATCCTCCCTTTTGACCCTTAATTGATGATACCCTGAATGAAGATCAATCTTGGAAAAGTATTGAGCTCTGCGTTTTTGATCAAATAAGTCATCAATGCGTGGGAGAGGAAATTTTTTCTTGATAGTGATCTTGTTAAGTTATCGATAATCAATGCAGAGTCTCATTGATCCATCTTTCTTCTTAACAAACAGAACATGTGCTCCCCAAGGTGATGCACTAGGGCGTATGAATCCCTTATCAAGATTCACTTGGAGTTTCTTCTTCAATTCCTGCAACTCAATTGGGGCCATTCTATAAGGTGTCTTTGAAATGGGCATAGCACCTGGTATGAGTTCTATTGAAAAATAAACTTCACGATTTGGTAGAAGACGTGAATATTCTTCTGGAAAGACATCATCAAACTCCCGTACAATGGGAATATTCTTAATCATGAGTTTCTCTCCAACAATTTGAGATAAATAACCTTCATTTATTAGAATCAAGACCCATAAGATGGAAGAAAATTCCACTGGAAGGTCATATTCATCCTTGCATTGATAGATTATCATAGATTGATCAGGATTATAAAATGTGAATTCCATTCTTTGGCAATCGAAATGAGATCCATATATGGAAATCCAATCCATGCCATAAATTACATCAAATTTCACTATAGGAAGGATCACAAGATTTGCAGGAATCACTTTCCAACAAATGTCAATTGGAGAAGAATTATAAACTTTTGATGCAACCATTGTACCATTAAGAGTTGTCACAGCTAACTCAACAGCTAATTGTTGAGGTAGTACAGCGGTACCATTATAAAATTATTCAGAAATAAAAGAGTGGGTGGATCCAAAATCAAATAAAACATTTTCTACTTTAGAGTGGATGGTAAGTGTACCTTTCACCACTTTGTTATTTTACTCCACATCGCTGATATAAATTGCATGAGACTTTCCTTTGTCTCTTGCCTTAAGATTTTGTTGACGTCGATCATCATCAACAACCCTTGGATTAGGGCATTGATTATCATAATTCCCCATTTCCTTGCACTTGTAACATTGAACTGTAGGAGGTGCATTCTGTGTAGCCTTTTCTTTGTTCGCATCACAAGACATCTTTTTCCTATCCCTGTGGCATTCAAATGCACGATGACCTTCTTTTCCACATTTGAAACATTTTCTTGTCCCTTTAAGACAATTACCTCCATGATTCTTTCCACACTTTCATCATAAAGGAAAACTCATATTCTTTTCAGTGTGGTCTTTATATTTCCCATTGAATTCCATTTTCCTCCTCTTATCAAACCCATATGATTGATGGGTTACTCCAATCTCCATATCAACATTGAGAGAACATCGAACAATTTACTCATTTTTATTGAAGTTCATTATGGATAACACCATTAAAAGACTTGGTTTTAAGCCACTAATGCATCGATCGATCTTACTCTCAGGTTGGATAATAATTCTTGAAGCATACCTTGCACGTCTTGTAAAATTTTCTTTGTAGGTACGAACAGATTCATCATCCTTTTGTATTTGTTCAAGAAACTCTTTCTCCATCTTTGTTTGAAGAATATGAGGGAAGTTCTTATTGAGAAATATGTTCTTGAACTCATCCCATTCCATGGACTCAATTTCCCCACTTTGCCTCGTATTCTCGATAAGATTCCCCCATTGATCATATTCACCTTCCAAATCATATACTGCTAAGATGAATTTATCATGTTCATAATATTTTATAATAGAAAATATCTTTGTAGTGGTACTGATCCATTGTTCAGCCAATAATGGATCAGTAGACCTGCTGAATAAGGATGGACGCTGCCTCATGAAGGATTCAACAGAATGTTTCTCCTTCCTTTGCTCGTTTGGAAGTCCTTCATGATTCATAACTTGAGAAAGTTGTATGAGCATGGCTATAAGATTTTCCATTCCATATCCCATATCGTTTGGTTGCTCAGGGGGACAATAATTACATTTCCCATCGCATTCAGCATTAACACAGTTCCTTTGGGTTCCATCCATTGACTAAAATCAATAAGCATAGCATGAGAAACACTAATCATAACAGGTAAACCACATAATCAAGAATAAAATTTAACACTTTAGGTATTATCACATGACATTAATGGCCATTTCTAAAACACTAATATTGTTTTCTATTCTTATACATATCATTAGGGTTCTTACTAAAGAATTCACATCTTAGTTTCCAAAGGTTGACTATACCTTTACTCTGATACCAACTATAACGACCCATTCTTTACATACATTGTTATTACTTCAGAATTGAAGCATACTTATTACAACATATAACAAAACCATGATAGGACCATATTGGTATATTGGATTTAGAAACTAGAAAACATAAACAACTAGTTTATAAAGCATCTACATTGTCTCTCGTTTATTTCATCAAATCTAGAGTCTCTTTTGGCATATCCTACTAAATACCCTTCTTCCTGACCTGGGGAAAAGAAAACATACAAAAGGGTGATCTCAAATGCTCAGTAAGGGTAAAAAAATTAAATATCAATAATATCATATTCATAAGAACATAACATTTTGAAAATCGTAACCTGTAAAAGAGATCATAATATCATAACATGGGATAAATCATAATAGTGAAATGTAATATAAATAATCATAACATAAAACATGAAACTTTGTGGTATACACACATAATCATTGAAAATAATTTCATATTAGTCAATAATCATTTCCAAGACTATCATAGTGGACAAAGTACATTACTGAACCGAGTTCACTCCTCGTTCTAGTCCTGTGTCACTGAACCGGATAAACTTTTCATTCCAGCCATGTCTATCTCATGAGATATAAATCTTTACCCATTTAATTGGAGGGAGATATAGGTCCACCCATCTCATAATGAAACCCTTCTTATGTGTGCTACAAAATCATAAATCATACATCATATCATAACCCATGTAATAATAGTGGGATTCTTAAACATCATGCCATCATAATCCATATATGATAAAGGACTTCATAAAAATAATTCCATCATAACATAATCAAATCAATGTAATAATAGGTATATAAATAGAACCCTATATTATCTTAGATGGAAAATAATTTTGATAAAACACTTGAACTCCATTCCTAAGGAAAATATCATTTCTTCATTAAAAACATATTTTATTTCTCAATATGTCATACGATTTTAAACTAATAGGAGTTTATTGAAAATATACTCAAAAACTTGAAAGTAAGATTCATGGAAATAATTTTCTATGAAATCATAAAAATCCATTCATGTCATATAAGTTAAAAAAACATTATTCTCGTACTTTGGCTGGAAAAGTCAAAAAGTATCTCATACTGAAAACGACAAAAGATTCCTTTCATATATTTTACTAAAAACTCACCAATAGGTAAAATTGGATTTAGAAAATTGTATGGGGAGAGAAATAATATTACATATTAAGGAAACATGGATGTGGATGATAAATATGCCCTAGTAAATACTGAAGTATAAACAATCTCGGATAAAAATTGAGATTGCGAGATTTTCCCTTACCTTAGGTCTGATATGCTTCGTGCATATCTAAACCTCCTATATAATGATTTAAATAATGTCATTGACTTATTGCAGAATCATATTCATTGTTATGATATCATATATAGTCATATTATTATCTTCTTGTTAGTAATAATGCTTTGCTACTTGTTATTTGATTGTTTATTGCTTTATGTTCTTATGCGTGTTTTGTTGAATAAATTCTTATTCCTATTTTTAGGTTATAGATAACTCATTTAAAGAATGGTATTATTGTAATATATATAATATTTTTTCATTAAATTCATTTAAAGAATCATTATTCAATGAAGATCATGTAGAACGAGTCGCATAACATCGTGGAGATGGTAGGCCGTACAACAAAACCGCTATTTAGCGGCGGTTCTAGGAACCGCCGCTAAACTGTTTTTAAAAAAGGGTTCATGGCGGTTTATAACAAACCACCGTGAAACATTGTTTTTTTAACAGCCCGACCCTTCCCCCCACCCTGACCCTCCTCACCCAGATTCCCCTGGGCCCCCGCTTCCCCTGCGATCCCAGCCCCCCGCGACCCCGTCCCCCGGCGACCCCGGCGACCCCGTGACCCCGGCGACCCCGTGACCCCGACGACCCTGCGACCTCCGCGACCCCAACCCCCCACGACCTGGTGACCCCGTGACCCTGGCGACCCTGCTTCCCCGGTGACCTATACAAAACCCTAAGGTTTGAAATTCTTATATAGCACGTTATTCCCATAGATATATGATGAGATGCAAATATAGTGATCTATTCCGATGGACACATGTTGAAATAATTATATATGTGGATATTCCCAATGGATGAAACACTTATATAGAGGGATATTCCAAGTTTTTTAATTTTTCCATGGTTTATTATTATTGTTGGCATGGTTTTGTAATAAGATCAGAGATAATATGACATGGTTCTGTATTAGGATTATTTGTGTATTGTGTTGATTGATTAATTAATATTCATTGTTATCCCCTTACTGTGTACAATATATATCCAACTGTTTTTTATGAATAATGGTGTTGACCTAATAATTTTTACTCACAACCTACTCATCTCAACATTTTGAACCCTAGCAGATTGCATGGATGTAGGATTCGAAAAGGTAAAGAGACCTTTATGTTAATTTTTTTCATATAGGATGGGTTGGATTTTGGAGAAGGGATTGAAATGGGGATTGGGATAGTGGACTTTTGTGTCGCTATTTGAAACACATAGTCTTTTACTCTATATTACAACCATCAAAAAATTAATTTTAATTACATCATCTCATTACATTATTCCATTATTATTTATTGGATTATTTAGTTGGATTTTTTTTGTTTACATGTTTTATTATATGGTTTCCTCTACGTATATTTATTTTATTATAGTTATTTATGTTGATTTTTCCACTTCTATATAACTACATACAGAGGGTATGGTCTCCCCACTATAAATATCACACTCATTTCTAGTTAATGAACTGTGGAATATGGGTGGGAATTCATGAGGTCCCATAAAAAACCTGACTTGTCCACATGAGAGAGTGATGGATTGGGGGATGTAGCAAAGTGGTATCAAAGAATCATGTTTTAATTTCTATTAAATTACTACTTGTGGAAAGGTATAAGAGATACTAGGATGTGTCAAGACATAGCAATAAGCTTCTGAATATGAGTATCTAGCCAATGTATTGGGGAAATATGTGTTCATATGGACGGGATTGGTTCTTATGTTATTTTATTGAAAAAGTTGATGTTATTTCACCTTGGGTGATTAGTATTTTGTGTGATGGTATTGTTTAGTGATGAATTTTGATTCTTGATATTTATACTCATATCCTAGAATGGTGTTAAATGATTATTCATGCATCACTATAGGCACACAGGAATGTATATATTGACATTCATTCTTCATGGTAGGGACATATTTATTTCATGTTCTATGTTCTTTCCTTTATGATGTGTTTTGATAAACCTACTGTATCTGATAAATGACTTATTCTCCCAATCCTTTAATATTGGGAAATGGCTTTGTTTTTTGTGAATAAATATTATATAACCCTTCACCTTTGTAATGATTACCGAAAGATGAATCGAGTCACATTAAAGAACAAGTTTCTATTGCCTTAGACTGGTGATATGTTCGATCAGTTGAAAGTGAATAACTGGTTCTCAAATATTTATCACCATTCTAGTTTTCACTAGCTAAGAATAATAGAGTTTGATATATTGGATATTTTCTTCCAGAGTAGGTATAGAGATTAAAAGTATATTTCTATGCCTTTTGGTCTAACAAATGATCCCATAATTTTTATAGTGTTGAACAACAATATATTCCATGATTATCCTGATTAATTTTAGTGGTATTTGAGTATGACATATTGGTTTAATATTAAACCGAGGAGAATCATGTGAGTCATTTGAGTCTAGTTTTGGAAATTTTTAGAGATCACTCTTTTATCCCCCTATTATCCTGTTTCATATACATGTTTTCAGGTTTAAAAATGTATTCATGGTTTGCGCCTAGACACCCATCCCACAAAGCCAAAGCATTTACATCACAATTTATCCCCCTATTATCCTGTTTCAACTCCTCTCCAATATGTATTTTCCAAGTGAGGTTCACACATATTGGAGGTGGTATTTCATAATTACTTATAAAAAATGGTGGTTAAAATGACAAGTAATTTTGGTTTCACTAGTGTATTCCTTGTTTAATTTATACTTTTTTTGTATTTTATTCTTACTTTCATATAGAATAATTCGGATTTATTTTGAGTATTTAATTGATATAGTTCATTTAGATGTTATTGTTGTCCACTATAATTTTCAAAAAGGATTCTTTAGTTCAAATTTTGACCTAGAATACGTGTTTATTTGTTGATGTTAAATCATTTTCAATCTCAGACACCATCATAGGATTCCTTAATCACTATCTTCCATCATTAAGTGTTTTTCAAGGGTCAGTGGAAGTAGTTAGGTAGTTGGAACAAATTGAGGTGATCCCCAATTATCTTAGGGAACCTGATACTTTGTGGGTGAGAATTTTTTAGAACTGGATTTATAGTTTCAGTAGAGTCTTGTGGGAGTCAGTGGTACCTTCTTAACTTCATGAATGTATGAATTTGAATCTCATCAAGATTTATTTTTTTAATGGTTATTTCCTAAGGGAATGAATGTAGAGAAATAGACTAATCTCATGAGACTTTTTATTGGTGATAGATAAGTATGTGAGTATGTCAATAACCTTTCAAGTTTTGGTATATATTCTCCAAAGATAGGGGTCATCAATTATGAGGAAGATCATTTCTTTGGTGATGGTCTTCACCCAGACCTTGGTACATCTCTACTTTCTTTGGGCATAACATCCATTTTGGAAGTTGTGACTAGGGACATGTAAATGGAATCTAAATATTCTTGGAAATCAATGGTTTTTCATTCCTTAGTTTTATCAGGCATGCAAAAAATTAATAATGGGAATGAAGAGAATCCAATGTGCAAGGAGTAGAGGTAGGATTAACCATAACATGATGAAAAGGCCCATTCTTATAGAAAGAGTTCATCCATTTTGTGCTTCCAGTTTTGGGACTTTGAGGAATTCTGAGACCCATTTCTTGATATATCCTTGAATTTTTCTCTATTATGGAAATTTTTTTCGTCATTTTTTGTTTTTGATTATGGGGTTATGGAATATGTCTCATGTTTGTTATTTTTTTGGAGGTGTGGTTTTGGGACCTTTTATTGTTGAAATTATTTTTGGATTTTCGGCAGTTTTCATGTAGATTTTTTTAATGATTACTTTTTTGAATATATTTATTGATTGTTTTAATGCTATTTTATGAAATTCCTTGTTTTTTGTGTAGGAACATTGTGATATACATGGATAAAAGCTGGATCACATTACCGAGGAACACACCTCAGTATGTTAAGAGTTTGAATGATTTATTAGATTTTTTAATTTATAATCAATCTGTTGAAGGGAGAATAAAATGTCCATGTCCTAAATGTAAATTTAGAACATGGTTGAAGAGAGATGAGGTTTATGAACATTTAATACAGAAGCAATTCCCTGCTCAATATTTGTGTTGGATTTGGCATGGAGAATCGAACATTACAGAAATATTGAGCACTGGCGTTAATCCACAGAATGAGGTCCCAAGTTCATCGATAATGGAAAATGAAATGAAAAACCTAACAAATGAGGCATTTGGCACTGCAAGACACCACTATCAGCATCAAAACAAATCAGAACAACCATAAGAGAGTGATACAAATTGCAACGTGATAAGTGATGTTTTTGAGAATGTAATGTAGGCAGATCAAGATTGTCACATATCATTGGATCCTCCTCTTGATTCTGTGGAGCCAAATGTAAGAGAAAACTTCACTGAGGAAAATGGGTTCCATGATTTAGTTGATGATGGAAATCAAGAGTTGTATAGTGGGTTTTTGAAATATTCAAAGCTTTCATTTCTGCTGATGTTGTACCATATCAAATGTCTATGTGGAATTACAAATAAGTAAATTTCCATGATATTGGAATTGATTCGTGATGCATTTCCTATAGAAAAAATCTCAGAATCTTTTTATGATATGAAAAAAGTTGTTAACAAGCTTGGTCTGAATTATACAAAAATACATGAGTGTCCCAAGGAATGTATGCTTTATTGGGGAGAGGATTCAAGTAGATAGAATTTAAAGAAATGTTCTTCTTCTAGATGGCAGGAATAGAGTGATGCTGGAAGTCTGAATGAACATAATTCCATGGAGAAGAAAAAAAGGAGCACACCTGCAAAGGTATTGTGTTTCTTTCCTTTGAAGACTTGATTGCAAAGATTATTCATGTCATCGAAAACCGTCAAACACATGAAGTGGCATTCTGTAGATAATAACAATGATGGGTTAATGAGACATCCATGATATTCTCAATCGTGGAAAACATTAGATTCATTACATCATGATTTCTCAGCTGATCCTAGGAATGTTTGATTGGGATTGGATGCCGATGGATTCAACCCATTTGGGACTTTGAGTACCAATTATAGCATTTGGCCAGTTGTTTTGATCCCTTAAAATCTACCTCCATGGATGTGTATGAAATAAACATCTTTTATCCTTTCTATGATTATTCCTGGAAAACAAATGCCTGGAAATGATATTGATGTATACTTGCAGCATTTGATTAACAAATTGCAGGAGTTATGGAGCAACGATGTTGAGACATTTGATGCTTCTTCTAAAACAATGTTCAAAATTCATGCTGCTTTAATGTGGACCATTAGTGACTTCCCTGGGCTTGGGAATTTATCTGGTTGGAACACTTACACGGGTTTGGATTGTCCCGTTTGTAACTTTGATTTTGAGCCCAAAAGGCTACCTCACAGTAGAAAAATGTGCTTCTTGTGTCATCGAAGATTTCTCAATGCATCTCATAGATTTGGCTGAACATATCAAAATTTAATGGTTCCATTGATCACAGACCACCTCAAAGTAGTTAAATGGTTTTGAAATATTGACATAGCTTGAAAATGTTGAAACAGAATTTGGGAAGGTTCATCATTTTAATGATAGCAGAAAATGGGTCCGAAGTGCATCGTCAAGAGAAACCGGAATGCAACAATGGAAGAAAAAAAGTATATTCTTCAAACTTCCGTATTGGTAATTTAATTTATTGCGGCATAATATTGATCTGATGCATATTGAGAAGAATGTCTATGACAATTTGATTTTCACATTTCTTAATGAGCATGGAAAGTCGAAGGATAATCTCAATGCTCGCAAAGACTTACAAGCAATGAATATAAAACACAATCTCTGGCCAGATGAGAATCAAAAGTATCCTCTGGAAATTTTTTCAATGAAAAATAGGGATAAAGATATATTCCTTCGAATGTTAAAGAATGTTAAGGTATCTGATGGGTATTCAAATAACATATCGAGGTGTGTTGACTTGAAGAATCGTAAGCTACATGGATTGAAAATCCACGATTCACATATTTTGTTACAAAAGTTACTACTATTGGCATTGCATACATTATTACCTAAAAAAATTACTGCTGTTATACTCTAGTTCTGCACATTTTTCAGAAAACTATGTGAGAAATCCCTAAATCCATTTCTGCTTGACAACCTCCAGGAGAGGTTTGTATTGACCCTTTGCGCAATGGATATGATCTTTCCTCCGTCCTTTTTTACTGTAATGACGCATTTAACTGTGCATTTGGTTGAGGAAGCTAAATTAGGAGGCCCTGTTCATTATCAATGGATGTATCCAATTGAGAGGTAATTTATTTATATGTTTTCTAGTTAAGTAAACAATTTTTGGTACTTAATTAAATGCATAATTATGTTTATTTTATTTCACAGATATCTTGGGAATTTGAAATCATACGTGATAAATAAAGCTAAACCAGAAGGCTCAATTGCTGAAGGCTATGTGGATGAGAAGTGTCTTACCTTTTGTTATTGATACTTGGATGATATTGAGACAAGATTTAATCGAGCTAGATGTGTTGAAGACACATTGAATCAATCTCAAATACATCAAAAATACAAAATATTTCATGTTATTGGCCGATCAGTTGGGAGGACCTCAAATGTGACACTGACTGAATTGCAATTATTACAGGCACATAGATATGTGCTTCTAAATAGTGAATTTTCAGATCCACTTATTGAAGAGTTGAGGATACAAACAAAGAGACGAATGAGAGGCCGAACATGAAATGAGAAAGATATAACGAAATATGTTAATAAAGAGCTTGTAGAATGGTTTGCATGACGTGTAAGTTCATAAATATTGAAATAAATACAAATATTAGTTTCACACATACATTTTCTAAATCTAATAAAGTATATTTCTTTTTTCAGATCATGAATACTGATACTTGAGCAGAGGTGTCAGAAGATTTGAAGTATCTTGCTAGAGGTCCTCTAAAAGAAGTTAGAAAGTTCAACTCTTATAATGTGAATGGATTTAGATTTCGTACAGTCGATCGAGAAGTGGGTTTGAGAACACAGAATAGTGGTATATTTACATTTGCTGAAGTGGAATACTATGGAAAGCTGCATGATATTATTTAATTAAACTACCACAGACATTTTTCGGTTGTTTTATTCAAATGAAAATTGGTCAATATTATCAGAGGTGTTAAAAGATATTCCTTTCAATTTACTTATGTAAACTTCTCTCGCTTGATGGATATTGGTGATCGTGAACTGCATGATCCATATATCTTATTATCGCAAGAAAAAATGGTATATTATGTGAATGATGTTTCTGATGAAGGGTGGAGTGTAGTTTCTCACGTAATATAAAGAGATTTGTATGATATGGGTGATGAAGTGGAAAATTTGACCTCTGAAATTGAATTTAATCAGCAACAGGAAGCAGAATTATTTGTCCATCATGATATTGAAAATATTAGTCTAGAATGGTTGAATGAAGTGGATGAAGCAATGGAGCAGGAAACTGACATGATTGAAGGGGAAAACGATTGTATATACAATTATTTATTTATTTAGCAACCAATTCTTTCATTTCTGCAGTCATTCATTATCATTGTTATATATATTTTGTCTATTAGTACTCCATCTATTATCATTTTTAATTTTTTTCTGCATAATTTTTTTGAAATATATATTCTGAACTTAATTTTATTTGATTAAATGACAGGAATGCCATGGAAGAAGCGGTACATTATTTCATCCAATTCTATGACAGATGACGCTACATCTGGCTCCCTCCCCACGAAATCTGAGGCACCAGCTACCGACAAACCTGCACCATCTCCCCCTGCACCATCTCTCACACCATCTGTGGATGTCCCAGTAGAGGCTGAGTCGCCGACTCCCCCTTCAAGATCCTCAGCAGTGGGGCAGCGATGCGCCCCTTCTAGTTCTTCCTGGATATACTGGAGTGTCACTATCATAGGTAAAAATTTTAATTAAATAAATTTATTGCATTTTGTTTATACTAATTGTTTGCTCATTGAAGATGAAAAAAATGCAACCGTGGAGAAAAACATAAAAAGTTCAGATGTTTGGAATCTGAATGGCGAGAAGATTGTTGTGCCATTTGATTCTTACGGGGTCCCTACGGATGATGCTACAGGGTTACATGGCCAGATTCTAGGCCAGCTGAAAGTGGAGCCCATTTACCTTCCCATTTCATATGACGATTGGAGACATATGCCTCCAAGATGAAAAAATGAAGTGTTTGATTCTAAAATAAAGGTAAATTTATTACATTATGGTTTAATTGAATGTCATGTTACTAATATGTTCAAATTGAATTTCTGTATACAAATGTTCTTCCACTTTATCGTTTCTAATGTGATAGCACGGAAGTGGACGTTGAAAAATATAGGTAAGAAGTGGAAAGATTTTAAATGGAGATTGTGGTGTGATGTCAACAATTCTTCATTGACCGCACTACAAATGTATGAGAAGCTACCCAGTGGGGTACTGAAAGAGTAGTGGAAAGTGTTTGTTGACATGCATCGGGATTAGAAGCGGATGGTATTGAAATATATATATTATTATATTATCCTCATTTTACAATTGTACATGTATATGAAAAGGACATGACATTCAATACATCAGTATTAAATTGCATTTTATTTATTTCAGGATCTCTCAAGACAGAATGCGTCAAACCAAGCGAAGCAAGTCATCCCGCACACTGTGGGCTCAAAAAGTTTTTCTAGAAGTCGAACGACATTGGTAATATTTTAATTAGTTTAAATATTTATAATAAAATATTATCTATTTAATATATTTAATTGTTGATTAATATTTGATTAATGCAGTCACAGAGTTTCGGCCATGAAGCATCCATAACTGAACTGTGGTTGGATGTTCACAAGAAATAGGATGTATGTTTTGTTAATGAGCCTGCTAAAGAAGTTGGGGTATGAAGTCAATTTGTTATCATAATAACTTATTATCAGTTTTTACTGTGTTAATATATATTGATATTTGATTTCTAGGTCAAAATTAAAGAACTATGGGATGGAAATCCTGCGCATTCCTACTCTGTCTCCCAGGATGACCCGGTTGCTAAAGTCCTTGGGAAGGAGAATCCTGGGAGAGTGCGTGGTATGGGTTTGGGACCCATGCCATCTGAGGTTTTTAGCAGGCCACCGGGGATAGCTGTTGCATCTACTCCTGACTTTAGTCAGACCATACCCGGAGATGTTAAGAAAGAGATTGTTTCTTTACGAAACAGAGTTCACCAGCAGGGGGATCAGATATCTGCATTGTAGAAAGAGTTGACTGAAATACGTCAGCAGATGAGCAGATATGCCCCCAGTGGGAGTGCATCGAGTGGTGGTATGCAGGTAAATAATAGAAAATCAAAATCATTTAGTTTTCTAACTTTCATTGGTTTTAAGTTTTAATATAAATATGCAACCGTATTTAATTTTCAATATAATGTTCTTACAGGTGACAACACAAAGTGGAAATGAAGGTAGAGATCGTGACGATGCATCATCGGACCCTGAGTAGTTATATTTTTGATGTGTTGAACAAAAATTGAAACAGTTGGTTTGTATATCTAATATTTGTGGCACATATTTTCCACAACACATTTTCATGTCCTAAAATTTCTTTGATTTCTCATGTTTCTTTTTATGAATTTTACTGATTTTTGATGTTTATTTTTATTTCTTCATTTCTCGAGTGTGGTATACATCATTCAATTTAGGTCTGTGTTTGAATTGGTAGTCGAGATTTTGGATGACTAGGAGTTAAACCCATTGTTGATGTGTTGAAAAAATTGGGTCATTTCATAGTGATCAAGGGGATAGTGTTGTGGACACTTTGGTGAGGCCCATTGTTGACGTATTGAACAAATTGGGTCATTTCTTGTTAAATATGAAATTATAAACAGTAATTAAAGAGTTCATGTGGTATAGAGTAAGATTTGAACTTCAAGTAGTGTAAAAGACTTATATAAAGTATTCAATGCCTGCATGTTACTTTTTATTTTTATTCAGAATAGGACAACGAAACAAGGGGCCTCCCTTCAAGGAGGTATAAAGTGGTGGAGTCCAAGGGAGTCTCCCTGCACTATAGTAAAGCACTCAATGGGGAGGGAGTTCAAACATCCAAAAATTACAAGAGGATCTTTCTGTCTACCCAAGCGGGCTAGAGCATCTGTCGCAAAGTTAGATTCCCTCCAACTATGATGAATGGCCCTTCCATGATCCGTCTCCACCTTGCATCTACGAATGAGATAAGTCAAATACCACGGAATACAATGACCTCCCTGTAACATCTTCACAAGAAACTCAGAATCAGATTCCACCTCTGCCACATGCATTCCTCTCCGCCTACACACCGCCAACCCAGATGCAAGTGCCCAGACCTCTCTACCCAGCAAGTTCCCTGGACCGTAAAAGGCACTAAAAGCCAGTAGGACCGATCCCCAACAATCCCTGAGCATCCCACCACCCCTCATGACCCCCTCCATGCAGGATCCATCAATATTCAGCTTCAGACCCTGGTTCGGTGGTATCCACCTCACCTATCTTCCTCTTCCTCTATGCTGAATGAGGGGTTGATTGAGCAGGTTGCACACTGTCTCTGAAGTTATCCCTCCTTTGACAAGAGATGCAAGCTCGAAAATGAGTGACTTCAACTGTACCTGGATAGAAACCAAAGACCTTCTATTACCCAGCCGAACCTGGTTCCTCGCCTCCCAAATAACCCAGCAGATAGCCACCAAGATGAGCATTCTGATAGTCTGCTCCATCGCCCTTCTTTCACTACCTGGTATCCATACGTACATGTAATCCTGGATATAGAAGGACTCAACAACCGGAAAGGGTGGATGGATGAAGAGATACCAGATGTAAGAGGCCCATTGCCCTTCAAAAAACAGATGGGCCATCGTCTCTGATTTCGGATGTTCACAACAGTAGCAACGCAAAACCATACAGACCTCTTTACTCTATATATTATCCTCCGTCGGGACTGCTCTGTTTAACACCCGCCACACCAAGAAGCTCATTCGTACAGGTAACTCCTTGCACCAAACAGCTGGCCACCGCTCCCCCATAGAGCTTTCTCCCTGTAGGATTTCCCTGTAGCCCCCTACAGTGTACCTTCCACTGCTTGTCGTCGTGAAACAACACCGGTCCGGCTCCTCACTCATCACTATGCCACCAAACAGTTCAAGTTGGTTGGGAGTAAGAGTTGCCTGTATTAAATCATACATGTCACTTGCCTCGCTGAAAGAGATCCTCGGCAAAGGGAAACCCGCGTAGGCTAGTCTTTCACCGGCCCAATTATCCTCCCAAAAGCTGATCTCCCCCCGTCCAACCATCCACCTGACATAGCCAGATAGCCTCTCAATATGAGAAAACATGCTCTTAGCTAAAGCAGTCGCGCCCTGCATGCGAAACTCCCCCTGCCAGCCATATCTCGCTCAAAAAAACCTTTCCCAGAGAGTCTCCCCCACAATAACTTCCCATGCTAACCATGCTTGCAATCCCAAAATAGTATCCTCAACATCACAAAGGCCAACTCCACCTTCATCCACAGGACGAGACAGTCGCTTCCAAGATGCCCAATGGAATCTTCCTTCCCCTTTAGCATCCCAAAGGAATGAAGAGAAGACACTCTTCACCTTCGCCACCGTGCCTTTTGGTGTATTGACAACAGAAAACACGTGCATGGGAATGGACAAGAGAACACTATTTATGAGCATCACCCGACCTCCGAACGACAGCAATCTGTTCTTCCAACTGAAAATCCTGCTCCAAATCCGATCAAGGGTCTCATCGAAATGTTCCTTTTTGATGTTCCCACTGGACAGCAGAACCCCAAGGTTGAACATAGGAAGCTATTTCTGTTTTCACCACAAATCCCTTAGATCACCTTGCGTCTCCTCCCGGAACACCTATCCGAGATAAAGATGTGGCTCTTCAAAGGATTAATAGACTGTCCACTAAACCGTCCATACCTGGCCAAAGTGTCATCAAGATGTTTCAAGGATCTACTACAACCATTCATAAATATCAAAATATCATTCGCAAACATCAAATGAAATATGGAGCTGGAATTATTTCTCCCATAGAAGGGCTTCAACATACCCTCCGAAATGCCTCGAACCAGTTTTCTGGACAACGCATCTTGAGCCAGAACGAAGATAGTTGGTGATAACAGATCTCCTTTCCAAACACCACAGATATATTTAAAGAAACCGAAACATTTCCCCAACATGGAGACCGATAACCAAGGAGAAGAGTATCACCTGAAGCAAAGGTCACAAAACCATTCTTGGAAGCCGAACTCCCTTATGACCCGAATGATAAAACTCCATTCTACTCTATCATATGCTTTATTAATATCAACTTGAAAAATGATATTTGAACCCACAGTACGTCTATTGATATCATGAACCAATTCACTTGCTATGCCAACCACCCCCTGAATGCTACGACCCTGTATAAAACCATGCTGCTCTACCGAGATCACCCTAGTCATCAGTCCAGATAATCTCCTTTTGATAACCGTGGCCAGGATTTTATATGTCACATTGCAAAGACAAATAGGCCGGAAATGATTCAGCAGGCCCAGGTCCTTGATCTTTGGAACCAGCACCACCCGAGACATAAAGACACCCTTTATCAGCGCCCCACCACAAAAAAGTCCTAGAATGCATACACAACCTGCGACCCCACCACATCCCACGCCGCACTGAAGAAGGAAGCCGAAAATCCATCCGGACCCGGAGCACTCACCTGCGGCATGCTCCTAAAAGCATCCCAGATCTCTTCTTTATTAGGAATCGAAGATAGATAAGAATTGTCCATTTCGTTAACCAGTGTTGGAATACACTGGAAGAAGTCATGATGATCCACCACCTCTCTCTCAAAACCCGAATTCTCCCTCCCAGCCAACAGAACCTCAAAATGCTCTAGTGCCAACTTCCCAATGGTGTTCACATCAGATGTGTAGGATCTGTCGTAAAGCATTAAATTTATCTTCATACTTCTCTTTTCCTTAATGCAATCCTGAAAGAAGGTTGTGTTTCGATCACCCTCCCTTAACCAACATACCCGAGACCTCTTCTTATAAACTCTCTCCATTTCTAAAAGTTTTTCAGCAAGAAGAACCTTTTTATCACATAAAATAACAAAAATATTCTCATCCCAGGAGTCCTGTAGGGATTCCTACAGTCTTCCCACCTCCACCTGCAGACCCGCCACCCCATTGGAAGGGTCCGGTTTCATGATTAGCCAGTTTCTAATATCCTGTTTCAAGCACTTGAGACGATTCAAAAGCCCTCCCCAAGACCACCCCTCCTCCTCCTTCATCCAGGATACCTTTAGTAGTTGCATGAAACCCGGGTCACGATGCCATTCGCTAGAATATTGAAAGGACATACCCATCACCGCCTCATGACGTACTTCAATCAGAAGAGGAGCGTGATCTTAAAGTAAACGTGGAAGATGAGTGACTGAGGAACTTGAGAATAGATCCAGACCATGAACATTTGTGAGACAACTATCCAGCCTACTCCAGATGCGGTTAGCTCCTTTTCGGTTATTTAACCATGTAAATTTAGGACCCCTGAAACCCAAATCTAACAACCCCGTGCGTGTCAAGCACTCCTGAAACTCAAGAATTCTCTCTCGGTTCCACCCCGACCCACCTTTTTTCTCAGAGAAGTCCGCAATGGCATTGAAATCCCCTCCCACGATCCACGATATAGACCCAGCTTGTAAAGTATCCAGATGGCACTATAACTCCCTTCTTCCATTCACCAGCATACTTGCATAGACAAACATGAAGAGAAGAGAAAGACTTCCCACATCAATCCTTACATCAATACACTGAGGCATGACGCTCCTGACTTCCACCGAAATATTTCTTCTCCAACCTATTCAGATATGTGAATTAACTGATCCACTATGAAAGGATTTTGAAAAACCCATACTCCTGGAAAACCCATCCAAATTGCATGGATTCTGCTTCGGCTATAAAATCACAATTAACGAAACCCTAGCTTTCCTGCCTTTGGAAGCCAAGTATGCATGCTTGTCTTGAGCCCCAAACCCACGTGCATTCCAAATGATGAGCGAGAGCATCACCATGAGCCCTTTCGGGCCTTCTGCAACGGGGAGGAAGGTAGAAGGGGCAAAGCAACCAAGCCTTTCCCTTTGGCCTTAGATCGCGTCGTTGGGCCAGCACATCCATCCTCACCAAAAGTCTGCTTCTGTGAAAGGATAACCTTCTTAAAAGGAGTAACCTCCTCATCCAAGCGAGGCTTCCTTCCCAAAAGATTAACCTCCGATCCACTTTCCTCCAAGTCCCCACGATCCAAAGAATACAACAGACGCCTCTGAGGCGACAGGCGGGTGACCGACATTTCTTTCTCGACACCCCTCGCAAAGCCAGGAACCTCCTCGTCTCCAAGAGGTGATATGGTCAGCTTACTTACCAAGGACTTTTGGATCACCTCGGGCGACAACTGAGAAGAGATACATAAAGGAGATAGAGGGAGAGCCAAAGATCTAAATGGGCTTCCTAACGTAATAGTCAAGTGAACCTCTGAATCCGGCTGAGAGAAGGACCCCCTGTTGCGAGAGGGAGACAACTTTTGGACCGGCCCAAGAGACCAGGAAATGAGGTCCAAAGACTCCTCTGAAAAAGCCGACCGCAAGCTGAGCGTGTCAGGTTCTTTTACTCCGTCCGTTGTTTCCGCCGCAAAAGAGTTGCCAGACAAATTTGAATTTGAATTTGGAGTAGGCCGAAGATTAACGTTAGCCACACCCAACTCCTTGGAAACCAGACCTGGAAGAACCTGATCCGACCCACCCGCCCTGTCCCGTCAGGAAGTCTCCGCCACACCCTGTCGTCTCCGACAAGCCGCCACTCCATGGCCATGAAAACCACAACCAACACAAAACCGTGAACCCTGGAGATAAAAGATCCTATGTCTCCAAAAGAAACCATCATCTGACTCAATCCGAACCCAAGAAGGCCGATCCACCGATAAGTCCATCTCCACACAGATACAAGGATTTGAGGCCGCTTGGAGACTCCTAGTATTTTCATCTACACACAGAAAAGAACCGAAAGAATTCCCCACAACCTTCAGCATCTCCGGGTTATGTAAGGGAAGTGGTAAGCCTGGAAGAGATAACCACACAACGTCCAGAGGGGACTCCCACCCATAGTGGAAATCCCAAGGCCACCTCGTCAAAGAGAAGCACCAAGCACCACAAACCCTGGACCTCCTCGTCCAAGCCTTAACAAAGTCTTCCCTGGAAGCAAGGTGGTACTTTCTTGATATGACATGGTGTTCAAATGATGAATTTAGAGTTCTTCCAGTTGGTTATTTATGGTGTGTCTGCCTCTATCATGACACAAGGACCTAGAGGTCAATTTATAAGGGTTCTTCCTTGGGTGATGTTATGCTGTAGTTCTTTTTTCATACTGCGACCTTACTCAATGATATTGATTTAAATATTTTTAACCATGTATCAGAGGGGTTGTATAGTGGATTGGATTTTGTTTTTATGGGAAATAACTATTTTTTAGGTTGATTAAGGCTCACCTCATGTGTTTTAGGTCACCATATTATTTTTCTCCTTCATTACACAATAGGCATAATATATTTGGTGGAGGTAGAATATTTCTAAACTTATATTATATCTTTAGGAATAAATTGTTTGACTAGCCTACTAATAACTTTTCCAAGGGTCCTATATTATTATTTTTATATGTGTTTGGTTATGACTACTTTATTACTCATGGTTATGAGGAATGGTAACATGGGGGGGAACACTCTTTAAAGAAGAACAAACTAAATTAAGATAGTAAACTAGTTAAGAGTAAATTAGACGGGAAAAGTGAGTCGCTTGTACTTTATGGATTTTCATGATATTACTATGCGTTGAATATTATTGATTGATAATTGATGGTATGTATTACTTATTGTTTTTGAAATTTAATAAACTCTTGACCATTATAATAAGATAATTTTTTAAAGATGGTAGTAAAAAGAAATTTTTTGGAAACTAGAATATAATAATTTATATTACATACCAATGAATTTCATATTTATATATCAGTGTATAGGTATGAGACTATACATGTTTGAGTATATAGAGTTTGTAGTGGATCCATGTACTTTTACATTGATTTTATTGCGTACTGTTTTATTTTTATGGTCAGCCTAGTGGGTCACCAGTGTTGTATCGTGTTGTGTAGTTGTTCATGATTTTACATCAATGTATTATTGAAGCTTTTAATTTTTTAGTTGTGTACGTCTTCTGCATTCATTTACGTTCCCTTTTTCATGATAATTATATATTTTCTAATGTTTATTAATTTTATATGAGGTTATAGTTCTCCAAATATCACTACTTGGGTCCTCACTACTAGTTGGTGGCATCTGGCATATGGGGAGGTGTGCTTGATACCTAGTAACCCATCGGCTCGGAGCATCAGTTTAGTGGAATCTAGTTTGGGATGTTACAATGTTGTATCAATGGAGTTTTATCTTCCTAGTATTTACTATTTAGGATATTGTATACATGAGTATGAGGAATGTGTTGGAACCTTTGATGGATATCTGACTGATGTGTTAATAATACTTTCTCTAATAGGAAGTCTTATTTTCCAGGGTTTCAGATTTTTGTTCTATTTTTAAATATTAAGTAGTATATTATTTCTCATTGAGAGAAAAAACATGTTTTTTGGATGTTGTGATTTATTCTGGATATTCAGCTCTTGGTCATTGGTGGGAGGCCAGGGATGGTTTTTGACTCTTGGGCGGGGAATAAAGAGGACTCTCATGCATCATATTTGGCATGTAGGATTCACATCATATATATATTCTAGTGTGTGATTTTACTGACAAAGGAGTCCTTTGAGCCTTCATAAATAGATAATTAACTTTCATGGAAGGTTTTTTGGGTCTATGTTGAAACATTTTTTTGTGAGGTTGATGACTTTTTCCTCCTACACAGGAGGTGTAGTGACCTGGTTGGTCGATATGATATGTGATTACTTCTTATTGATCCCCATTTTGGGTGTTGTTTCTCAGGTTGTTCTCAGTTGGTTTATATTTCTGGTTTTATTTGTTTTTCAGGGCTGTGGTGCAGCAGTAGCAAAGAATTATTTTTTTTATTCTGGGCATCTTTTCACGGTAGTTTTAACCACCGCTAAATGTATACTGGCAGCGATTATAACCACCGCTAAATAGAAGCATCATGGTTGCCTCATTCCGTGGTGGTTCCCATGAATTTATAGGTAGTTTTATGGCCATTGGAATTAGAGTTTATTAGCGGCTGTTATAACCACCGCGAATAAAGTGATATCTAGGGCTCGTAAAACCGCCGCTAAATTCCGGAAAACAGCCGTGAAATGATGCAGCTACGATGATTTCCTGAAACTACTGCTAAACGCAAATAAACACCTCTAATAGATTGGTGCCGCACTATTAGGCAGTGGTTTCTGTAAAACACCGCCAAACAATGTAGCGGTGGTTTAAACCGCATATAAACGCAAAAAAACCGACATTAAACGGCGATTCTGTTGTAGTAACGTACGCACGAGCGATGATATCATTCTTTTGATATTAAAATCATATATAATTGGATGATATATCATATATAAAGAATTATAATAATGTTATATTTATTATTTATATCATTTATACTCATTATTATACCCATCCAAATGATGAAATATTTGAATAACAAACTACACCACGACGTGGAGACGGTAAGCCGTACGTACGCACATGTGGTGACTTTTTCATTCATAGGATGGATAAAATAACATATATGGTTGTACCATTTTTATAATAAAATCACAGTATATAGAATATACTAGAGTTATTATTTTAGAATGGAAACAACAAAGAAGGAGGAAGTGGAAGAAGAAAGGAACTTGAAATAGGTGGTGAGATATTTACCTCTTTTTCGGGTTCTTCCTTTTGATTTGATCAAAAGGGCTCTTTAAGATGGATTTATGACTAAAGGAAGGCCTCTAGGATGAAGGGAGGACAGTTGAATGGGTATTTGGCCAGGTTTTGGCTGAGACAAATAGATTTGGTAGTGTGAATTAAAGAGAAGGGGGAGTGCCCTTTTATAAGAGCGGTGAGGGGAACCTTAGGAAAAAGATAAAATATTATTTTATCATAAATTAATATTCAGTTTATAATGGCTCAAAAGTGACTTATTTAGAGTCTAGGGTGGGGATGGGTCGAAATCCTCTCAACCAAAATGTTTTAGACAAGTTTAGGTTACCATTTTAACCTTATCATTTAGATTTAACTCTAAGTTAAATAATGTAACTTTTACTGTGTCTTCTTGTTTTATTACACTATATGGTTAATAAAATTACTATAAACTAGCAATCGAACTCCAATTGGTTCATTAATGTCATATATATTATTATATAAGTCTTTTGGCCTAGTCTTAAATTTTTAGGACCATTATATCAATTAATAATATAATATTTGTTTTAAAAACTCTTTTATGTCAATTTTGACACTATTTGGTATTTTTTTCTAAGTTCATAACCGCATTATTACATCGAAAAAAATTATCTAACCAACCATAATATGTTATATTAACCTATAAAATATGTTTAATTCAAAAAAAGTCTCAAATTACATTTATTTGGGTATTTATAATATCAATTATGTTAATATTTCATTAATAAGGTAATTACTACATCATCATTGTGTCATAAATAAATTAAATTATTTAATGTCTAAATACTATAAATAAAATACCATTATTTAGGAAATATTTTTATCTTTCTAATGAATATTTATAGTCGAATGTATCTTATGTATAACCCTATAGTAAAAATGTTTTAGTTATTATACATTGATTTTAACTATTTTAACTTTTCTTTAAATAAAATAATAATAAATGTCATAATCTAATCCAAGTTGACCTAAAGGGTAATATTTTAATCCCAATGTTGTATTTGGTCAAATTATAATTATACAATAGAATTATTGCATGTGTTAAGGTAATTATAATATCATTTTTACCCTTAATTACCCTATTTACCTTTAACTGTGGTAAATAAAAGTAAAAAGTTACTATTCAAAAAAAATTATTTTTTTCTTATTGAACCACATTTTACTCCTTGATATTAACCATGTCTCTAATATTTTCTAAATTCAACTCATAGAAGTGGTAAAATTAAATTTTTTGTAAATTTTCAAATTCTCCTAAGAGGTGGGTAAAAGACGGTAAAAGGTTCAATAAAAATTTTATATATCTAAAATTATTATAAAATGACTCTAATGAATTAAATTGAACTTATATAGGTATTTTATATATATTTGGACCTAAAATAAATTTAAATAAATTAAATAATTATTTAAATAAAAATTAGTTTTTAAACTATAACTCAATGTTTTTCAATATTCATCAAAAATTGAAAGTTTTCAGAAAAATACCAAAAATTCACCCTAAACTAATTTCAATATTCTAAATCCAAAAATTAAGACCATTTTGAAAGAAAAAATTTATAAAATTTCAAAAAGTGGGTATTACTATTCATAACGGCTAGTTTATATAATATTTTAATAATATATCGTTGTTTAGTGAAACTCGGTATTGCGTACAACACAAGCTATCTAGGAAGGTTGATCTTGCCTGTAACACAAGACAAGACAGTGTTGTGTGTATTTAAATACTCCTTTGGTGTTGCGTATAACATAATACAAAAAAACAAAATATTTCTCATAAAATCTCATGGTGTTATAGTATAGGTATTCTTATTTCTTTTGTCTCTAAATTATTCTTTATCACTTATTTTCATAAATATACTAATGGCCAGACATTGCTAACCATCCAAACTCTATAGGAAATGTTGAATTCTTGGGTCCTAGATTTTATAAGGTTGTGGATGAGGCACCTTAAATTTATTTAGTTTTCTTACGATAATAGTTTTCACCCCCCATCAATTGTATATTTCCATCTCAATCTTTGTATGGTATACCTTGTTGGTCTCCATTATATTGAACTTGGTTCGACAGTCATCAATGCTTTGGATAAAAGAAGTACTGAATATGACAGAGATTGTCCAAGTGATACAAGAAAGGATTAAATCATAGTTGGACCTTAATAAATCCTATTTCAACCATAGGACGATACCTCTAGATCTCAACATTGTAGATCATGTGTTCTTGAAGGTGGATCCTTTTCACAGGCAGTGAAGGTTTGGTGGTGGGAATAAGATTTCTACTCAGTTTGTTATGCCTTTGGAAGTGTTGTATCATGTTGTAGTTATGGAATATCTTATAGAAATTACCCATAGATGATCCAGATACATAATAATTTTCATGTGTCACATCTTCATCATTATATTCTTGATTACTCTCACATGATTTATTTTAGATAGATTGACCTTTTCGATGATGAAACCTTCGAGGAGAAGCCTATTGAAATCTAGGACCATCTAGAGAATGTGTTTCATTAGCTTTTTATTCCCTAATCTCATGTCTTCTCAATACACAGAGTCATGGAGGACGGTCATAGGAATGAAAGTCATAGATACACACCCTTTATCTTGATCAATTTATTTATTATATCTTCTATAATTGTAATTTTATTTGTGGTTATTGAACATTTTATGGTTATGTGATGTTTTTTCTTAATGCCTTTTCTATAGGTTACATTACTTTTTTAGAAGTATCCTCCACATGCGAGTGTTTTGGGGAAATTTTTATCTCCTTTTTAGTTTTTCGTTTGTTCCTATAATAATTTTGTTGAACTCCTATAATGATGAGAACTTTGAGAGGTATCTCATGCGGTGGTCGTTTAGGATACCCTTCCTTATCTTTCACTATTAGTGGTTTTTGGATTATTAGGGATGAGAATGGATGTGATATAAGGTATCAAGTCTTGTTAGACCTTCCTTATGTAATATTTTGGTGTTTGAGGAATTTGTCAAAAGTTTTGAGATGTTTTGAGAGAATTTGGAGGAAAAGAGGTGTGCCACTACCAAAAATGGTCTGGATTCAGTGTGGAGGAATTCAATGTGCCATAGTAATTTTGGATACAACATAGTGTATATAATCTGTATTTCAGGAGAGATCATGGTGGGTTTTAGGGATATTTAATTTTTAGTCATCATTATTCTATGGAGGTAGGATGTGGTGTAGGCCCCTACAAGTGGTTGTTAGATAACAATGTAGAGTAGGTTTCAATAGTGTAAAGAGATTTTAGGGTTACTGCCTTTTTAGTGAACGTTGTGGTGAGGAGATGAAGGATTCATTGTATCCCTTGGATCCACCTTAATAGGATATGTCCAGGGATCCTAGAGGGTATTTTAACGAGGAAGGTTGTGGTGTGGTCCCTCATATTATGTTGTCGAATACCTTATCAATGAATTCATCAGCATGGTCTAAGGTTCTATGTCATAGTCTCATTAAAACATATATTCTTATAAATACACTAGGACCCTCAAACCCAATATTTATCAAAATTCTTCCACTATATCCCAATATTCAACAAATTGTTCTTAGAAAAAATTGAATCCCATTTTAATATGGACTAATCCCCAACTCCTATATGTAAATATATGGTGATCTAATGTAAGATATTCATCTTTTTCTGGTAAGTTTCTCTAGATTTACTCTCATTTTTCTCCCATTCCTCTTTCCATGCTTTTGTTTTTGAACTGCATTATTCTAAGGGTGTTTTTCTTTTAATTTTCCAGTGTTTTCACAACAAGATGAATTTGGGAGATTTTAGTTCCATTGAATGATTGGTGATTAAAGATCCCCATTAGTGTTTCATTTTCATTTCAATAATGTTGAAATCTTGAGGTAGGGGATTATTTTCATCACATTTACTTACATGAAATTTCCAATTTTCCATGGTTTATCCCTTTGGTTGGTAGTGTAATTTACTAAATAAATATTGAACAAGATTAACAAAGAAATTACATAGTGAAAAAATATCGATGTGTTTAATACTGTGATAATGGTTTTCCACATTTTTTAATAGTTAGTGTGATATCCATGTTATTATTATTGAGAATGTTTTTTATGCTACCGAATATAATTTTTTATTAAAATGGTAAAAACCTAAATATAGGATTAGTTGGTTAATTTGATTATGAATTAAATAACAAAAATTTTAGTAGTCTATTATTTTTTTCCATTTGATTATATCCAAATTCATTCTAAATAAATGTTTGTTTAATGTTTTTATTCCATGTGTTGATGGAACTGATAAATAATGTGAAGCATGTTAATATTTAATAGGAATAATAATAAAAGACTTGTCAAATGAGAATAATTATCCTCTATATCTGCTCAAACTGATTTTATTCTATAGAGAACATATAAATGTTTGATATCTTGTTATCAATGATTCCTTAGGTTTCCTAAATTTATAACTAGTTATTAATGAATCAGTTAATTCAAATGTAATAATTTTTTTTTTGAAAAATATAAAACTTTTGGGGAGAGGGTGGCTATTTTTTATTAAAGGGTTAATGCCTTGAGTTAGGGGTCATGAACACACATTTTTATGTGAAGGTTGGATGAATTTCTTTAAGTGTCCTAGCTTCCTAATTGATTATGTTTGATTTCTTAATTACATGTGATTTTCTAAGGATGTGATATCAATATGCGATATGATTTTGGGATGGTTGTTCTTAGGATTGTTGATGAGATATGGGATGGGATTCTCGGATGATGTGGAAGTAGTTGACACATGTGATGGTGAGATGCATCATGATATGTATGATGGTGTTGGGGATTACACCAGAGATTTTGGAAGAGGTTGAATATGGGAATACTCATTTTTGGGATGAAATATAGACTCTTTCTTGGAATTAATATGTTAAATAGATGATGTTTAGGTTGTCAGTTTATTTGGATTCCATCCCCACTACATGAGGTAGTTGGATATGCTTGGTTACATCTTTTTATAGTAGCTTAGGATTATTTACTAGAGTACCTAGATTTATTTAATTGTGTTAACAAATAGTATTAATATTTTAACCCATCATGTTGGTTCTTACAAGAATGAAAAGGAAATATTCTTGAGAATCGTGGACTCAGTTTGGATTATGCCTCGAGGGAATGGATTTGTATTGACAGATAATGTAATCCTAATAATATTAATTAACTGTAATTAATTAATTGAAAAATTAAATGTTAAAAAGAAAATAATTAAATTATCATAGTTATTTAAAGGACTTGCATTCTTATAGGATATCTAGTACCTAGTGGTTACATATGGGTATTTGAGTGACGATAGCTATAGTGGAGCATAGTAATTGGTTATACCCACAGTGTGGTTGTGAAAAATATTATATCTTGTATATTTTGTGATTTTATACACTGGAACACCCATTTTAGTTGGTGTAGCCGACACCTTGTGGACTTGGGGAGGGTGTTTCCCCCAATATCCTAGTGGGAGGATGGATGGATAACTACCCCTCTATATTTTCACTATTCCTTTCGTAGAATTATGTGCATGTATGCATGGAATTTAGTTTTTTCATATATGATTGTATGGGGATATGATGGATTGTGTTTTTTTCACACACATGTATATGTAGTTATAGAATCTAAATTATTATAATAGGAATTATTGGTATAGGTTGTGATGGATTGAGGTACCTTACTCTGTGTATTGGTTGTGATGGATTGAGGCATAATACCCAATGTATGATTCACATCATAAGGGATGTGGTGGATCATAGATAATAATTTATTACAACATATGGAGATTTGGATGGGATGATGATATGATGTGATGGATGAGGTGCATCTTGTGATACATGGCCTAGATTTCCTTAGGATAGTGTACATTTGGAGAGTGATAGCTTAAGATGTACGATGTTGGGGCTGGGAAAAAACTTGTGGGGAAGTGGTAGAAGGGAACCCTTGATATTTTATTACTATAATACATGGTCACTTGTATGTGATACTTGGTGAGAGATAGCCATGTTGGATTTAAGAGCATAGTATACCCGTTTAGTTGATGATTTAGTTTCACTTGTTGTTCATTTGGATTCAGTATGCTTTCATGTTCTTTTACACGAGAGGATTCGGGGAGGATCCTAATAATTATAGTGTTATAATCATCTCGGATACATATAAAGTGTTTTTAGGATATCAAGTTATTTTTAGATATTGGGCTAGATATTACTATATCATGGTTTTATAGGATCTTTTTGGGTTTTTCAATCATTGATGAGTTTTCCTTTTGGGTACATGTAGATTCCATTTCAATTGTTTTAGTATTGTGTGACATTTCATGTATGAACAAGGATTTTCATATATATATATATATATATAAGTATGAGTTTATTGGATAATATGCCTTATCTATCTCTTTCACAAGTTCTCTTAGAGGGAAATTCAACCCATTTTAATTTTTATTATACCCTCAATGCTAGTCTCCTGCCTGGGGCCTACTGGAGGTGGGACTTGGGAAGTACTCATCCTCCTATCATTTCTTATCTGGTAGGGGTACCCTTTGGGGGGTTTGGGGAGAATGAATGTTCCAAAAAATCCAAAAACCTGGGTTTCCTACTATAAGAACTTTTTTAACATCATTGGTTCAATATTACATTTTCATCTCTGGTGATGGATGACTGAAATGATTTTACATGGTCATGAACTATAAATGGTCTCAACTATGACATGCCTTTTTAGATCAACCCCTTGTTTCTTTTAAAAGAAAATTATATCTTAATTCTAAAATTACTTGTTCAATTTCCATCGACCAAATCATCCATTTCATTTTTAATTATTATAAAAAATTGTATCACCCATAGGGTATCATTTGTTACCTATAGGGATTAAAAAATTAATAGTTTATAAAAATACTCAAATGGTGAATGTATTACAATTAAATATAAAAAGTATAATGTTTTAGGTCGAACTCATGTGATAGTTCAGTTAGATATTTGGGAATTCAAAAATGATTTATTGAATTAGTTTTGAGAAAAATAAAGGAAGAAAAATATTAGTGGTTTTAAATTAAATTTTGAAAGGAATTATAGGGTTTTTTAGACTTTAGGGTTCATGTACAATTATATTAAGAAATTAAATTACTAAATTCATGGTCATTATTGGATTTCGGATGAAACTATATCCAATATTCAGGGTATCCCCTCCTTTATGTAGTAATCCCCTTTTCCTAATGGTCTAGTATTTTAGGCTATTACTGAATCAAGTTCATATTGATACCATTCTAATACCAAATTACCCTAAATGTGACAATGGTCATCCAATATTTAGGTAAACTAGTTTCAAAAATTTATAATCATTTCTTGATTCTATTAAATGGTCATAAAAGAGAAAAAAAATTATCTCATAAATTATATTGAATATTACGGCAACCTAAATACATGAATAGAATTGGAAAAGAAAAATCCCACACACCTTCCCCCATTGTCTATATCACCCAAGAATATGGGGAGTGCTCCCATCATTCTATTAATTAGAGTGTAAGAGTGAAGGGAGAATGAAAAATAATGAATAATGAATGGTGGAGAGAATGAATAGTGGAGGACTCTACAATGTCATAACAAGTCACCCGAGGCTTTAGTATTTGGATTTAACTCCAACATAATCATATTGGCTCTTTATTTATAGGCCTCTAGGGTTATTGGGTTTTAATTAATTCACCATTTATATAGTAACTAATAAGGCTCAAAAAAAATCCCAATTTTTTCATGTCAATTTTGGGTCATCAATTTAGTCTAATGTCGAATGATATATGACTCCCATTCAAAACTAGGTCTGTCCAACCATTTTCTTGTTGTGACTTATATTATTGTGACATTAATTTTAGTGGCCCTTCTCTTTTTGATGTTTTTTCATGTCTATAGTTCCTATTTTTATACTATTTATGTCATTAATGTAATTTCTGAGGTGAATTCCATATTTCCAATTCTTAAACCTTCGTTTCATCTTGATTGTTTTGTTTTGAACCCCAAAAGCATCATATGACCATTCTTTTTCCTAAAAAGTCTTCTTTTTTCTATAAATCTTGAACCTTTTTGGATCCCCTTAATTTTCTCCAAAAATTATTTGTATCCTAACAAATATGAACAAACTATTAAATATTTTGTAAGAATATCAATGAAATTACAATGATCAATGTATTCAAATATAAAAAATGTTTTTAGGAAATGTACATATTAAATCCCCCCAAACCTGAATTCATATGTCTCCTAAATGGTGGAATACAAACATAATACAAAGTATTATCACCATACCATAATTTAAATTCATTATTATTAAATTCAATTGATCAAATGTAGAGTTTAATGTTCAAGCGTCACACAGGGAAATCCATTAATTCCTTACTTTTCATAGAACCACGTCAAACATGTATTTTTCTTTTATTCTTTTCCATGATCCATACCTTTTCATTAATCAATTTATAGTTTTTCTATTCATTATTAATACACATGACATTTTTATTTTACCACACTATGATTTTTTCTCGTTATTAATGTGATTAATGTAAGTGAGATTCATATTATACCTCAAGATATTGTCACATAATATAGTCTTTCGTGAAATATAATATATCTATCATGTAGAAACAAAATTAAAAAAAATCATGAGGTTGTTATCGTGAGGTTCAAATTAATCTAAGGATTAGGGAAGGTAGGTAAATGATGTAAAAAAGTAATGCAAAAAAATTATAACTCTAAATAATAATGTTTTATATTAAAATAAATGGACAATAAAAATATTCTCTATAAAAATGATGGAAAATTTCATCACCCCATCTCCCAAATCTCAAAGTTATAACATGATAAATGTATTCATAATGAAGAAATCACCCTCCATTAATTTTTCCTTTTTTAAATTTTCTTTATTTTTGAATAGTTATGGTTTGGAAAAATATCCCATCCACTACTTAATAACATTTGATCAATAGATTGTTTATATAAAAATGGAGAGTTTTTATCCTCCTAAGAACACATTTTTTAAAATTATTATTATTATTTATTTATTTCAAGATATTTCAATGATATTGTGAAATAAAAAAGTATCATTCCCTTTCCCCAAATCACAATGAAAACTATACAAAAAACTTTTCTCAATGAAATATATCCCCAAACACCATAGACTACTTCTCCCTCAAAATTACTCCATTAAATATCATGAATCACGCTTATAGGATAGTAGAAAATGGTACAATAGGCTTGAAACATGGCTCTTCTCTTATTAATTTCATTCATCGATTCTATGGGGGGAAAGAAGGAATAAATTAGGGTGGTTACAAGGGTAAAGTTCTAAACAAAAATATTCCTCAATCATATAAAAAGTGATTATTTTAAATCATGACTTTAATTATATTTGAAGAATGTTATAGAAGAGAATATGCCTTGGTATATCAGGAAATATACTATTGAAATAATGGGAAATATTGGTTCAAATAATGTTTCCAGTATGAGAATGAAATTTGGGGGAATCTAATCATGGAAATTAATATTAATAATAAAAATAATTAATTATTCTTATAAAAACATCATAAAAAAGAATTATTATGTAACCCTAAATCCTAAATTTTAAAATCAAAAACCACTTTTTATATCTATGAATTATTTTATCCTATTTTTAAAATTTAAATTTATAGAAATTTTTTTTGAAAACATTGAAGGTTAATTATACTACATAGTTTCTATAACCTAGTTGAGTTGATAAAAGTATGAATTATGTGAAAACATTAAATTTTTAGTTAAAAGTTTCAAAAAAAATTAATTATTGACAGTATTTTTCTCAAATATAGATTAAAAACTCTTAATACCATTTTTATGATGATGAGACATTAGGTTTATAGGTTTTGTCTTCTCGAGGTTTATGAAATGAACCTCTTTCAGGACATGTATTGATAACATGTTTCTTATTTTTTATAGCAGGTCCCTGTTATGAATTATTTTCACATCGTTAATGAATTGCATGACATGTATTGAATCAATTTCATGACTAGAATTGGCTTCATGATGTTATTCGTTCTTGTAGATTCTTATCTGGTTCCATTCTAGTGTCTTAGTGGTCCTAAAAATGAGAACACATAAATGAAAGTAAATTCCATTTTCTTAACATATTTAAAAATTATGGGGGATATTTCGTGAATTTTAAATATAAAAAAATATAAAAAACATAAAAAAATTGTGTTCCTGTCATAATCAATTTTGATTAAAATAATTATCTCAACCATACCTTTTTATATCAGGTGATGGATGATTGAAAATGTTTTATCTAGTTGGATTACATAAATATACTCTGATGTGACCTATCCACATAGGTTGGCCCAATTCCTTCATTTAAAAATATCTTATCCCTTCCAGTTTGTAGCACTAGCTTAATTTCCCTTTGAATGATCCAGCAATGATTTTTTAATCTTGAAAAACATAGTGGAAGGTTGTCATCCTACCATACCTACTAGCCCTTTTCAAAACTGGGGGAATTGGTTACACCTCCAGTGTTAGTGGTCGAGTCCCTTACTTTCCCTTTTTTTTTTCCATACATTTACAACTATTATCCTTTTTCAAAAAAAAAACATGTACCTCATTTACCTCCCAATTTCAGAATCATAATCAACTTGGGTTATTTTTTATTCTTCGAGTTAATTATCCTCTTTCACATCATAATTATCCATCACTCGATTAATATTGAAACTTACATGTTCTCTATTAATTCTCAGATAGAGATATCCACTTTGAAAATCAATCAGCACTCACTTGGTAGATAAGAATGGCCTTCACAAAATTAAAGGAGTCCAATATTATTCTATGTACATGACTAAGAAACCATCAGGGAAGAGGAATTTTTTCACATTGAATATGAGGCCTTCAATGATCCATTGGGGTATTTAATTTCTGAATCTTCCAACTGAAGTGAAACTATGGGGTTTTTTATCTTCTCTATCCCATGGATCTTATATTTATTGTATGATGCGATGTTCACATTGAAACCTAGATCAAATAATTCAAGACCTATTTGGTTAGCCCTGATATTAAATTGAACTAAAAACATACCTTCATCTTCCTTATTTTTTGTTATGTCTATTGAAATGACCATCAAACACTTTCATGTGAGTTATATAGTGTATCTTTCCTTAAGATTATACTTTCTCATCACTAACGATTTTAGGAATTGGGCATCTATTAACATTCTATAATGATCCTCTATAAATAGAATATTAATATACAATTATTTAAGGTGATCAATAAATTTACATTTATGTTCATCATTTGTTTCTTATGATATCCTCTTTAGAAAAGGTAGTCTAAATGGTTATTCTTTTACTTATTATTCAACTACTTTACATTAATCATGTTTTCCTAGTATCTTCCTTGGATCGGGATTTTCTAGAGCTGTGTTTCCTCTTCTGAGAGTGATATCATTCAAATCTATATGGGGGTGCACTTTGGGGCGTCCTGGCCATACTCCTATGGCCTCTCTCAATGTTTCTGAAAAAAATTTCCTACCTAGAATGGATGGTTTCATAATGCATCCTTTTGTTTTATTGAGCATTCCTTTATCTATTTTATTATAATCCCAGTCATAGAAATTAATGTGTCCAAAACCATTTAAAATGTATGGATGTGACTTGAGAGTGGGGGACCTTGTGTTCCTGTTTCTAGTATCCCTAGGGCCTTTTTTGGTACCCTTTCACTTGTGGTGGTTGCTGTCTGAACCCGTAAAACAATTTGTATGTTATAATAAAAATAATGTCTTCCTTTTATATATGTAACTTGGGGGTTTTATATATCCATCATCACATCTATATTTAATCTCATGATTTCTTTTTGGGAAACTAACCATCTTTTGTGCACTATGTTGATGGCTCTTTGTTGTGTACCTTCAAATTGCCATCAGAAGTTTTTTCATGCCATCTCTCCCAGTAGACTGTATCTTTCCTCTAATAATATTTTCATCAATGGATCTCCATATTTAGATTCTATAATCAACATGATACCCTATAGAATACCATTATAGAAAGTTTATATAAGTATCCATGTTTCCATTCCATGATGTGGGTATTTCCTAATGAAATATTCAAATCACTCCCACAATCTATATAGGTATTCATCCTCAAATTGAATATTGGTTTATATGTTTAAATGAATATCCATTGATTTAGAGTAAAAAAAAGAAGTGGGTGAGAAATTTATTTCCATACCATCTCATATAGTGATTAAAAGTTCTAGAAATACTTATATCCACTCCTAAGATGGCTCTCGTAAAGAAAATAAAAACATACAAAGCCTTACTACATCACTTGACATGTTTGAAAATTGGAAGGTATCATAGAGCTTAGAGAAACTACCCAGATGTGTGTCTGGATCTATTTGGGGAAGTCCAGTGAAGTGTTCCATGTTTGAAATCATATATATAATTGTTTCTTTGGTCTCAATGTTCATATAATCTACCAGTTGTACAAGTATAATTGGTTGTGTGTCAATGTTTTATGGTCTTTCGTAGCCAATCAATGTAGGTAATTTATGATATCTTTATTGAGAACATCCAGTAAGTTTAATTTTAATTCTTTACTAGTCATTTTTTATCATTATTTTTGTTTTATTGTGTATTGTTCGGGATTGGGGTCAAACAGGAGGATCTATTTCCCCTATTATCAAGTATAGTGGGTTTGCATAATAATTAAAAAACTGAAATACATCGAACAACCCCACCCAATGTAAAAATGTAAATAAAATAAATTTAATAAAAATTTAAAAACATAAAACCTAATTAAAAACCATCCACAGAAATGAAACTAAAAAATTGATCACCAAAATATTTAAAAATTTAAAAAACAATCATGTACATTCACTTTTAATCTTTAATTTTTCAATAAAATCAAGACAATGGTGGGAAAAATGAAAATAATAATTAGTACTAACACATATAATGAAACCAATTCATGTCCTAAAATCCATTTATACTTGTCATAAGATTCATTAAAGATGTCAAATCGATTAACATCGTGGTCTTTCCATAGAAAATACCCAACCTGGTATATATTCACATTGTGAAACATGTTCATGACATGAAATAAGAGTATACATAAACTATGCCCCCATATTCAAAGAATCAGTGAAAAGGGAGTAAGAATTTTGATTCTATATTTTCCATTATTAATATCAAATTTTAAATTGTCTTATATATTTTAACTAAAAATTTAATGCCCATGGTTAATTATTTCTTTAATCAAATGAACCAGGAGACATAAACTACCTAAGATAATTACCATTAAATTTTTAAAAATTTCTTTGTCAATAAAATTGAATGAGAAAACAGGAGAAAATAGTTAGTAGTGATAACTCATGGAAATATATTAGAAAATTAAGATTTATGGGAACATATATATTTTTATAGATTAAATCATTATAATAATTTGTATGTATAAGATTTTTTATATTCTCATTAATTGGTTTTATTATTCATCAGCAATTCTAGGAGTAGTTCTCCAAACCATCTGTTTTGATTAACAAGACATTCTATGAACTAACATTTTCAATTCTTTATATCCAAAATTTTTAGGGATACACAAGCATGTTATCTTATGGAATGTGATTTGAATCTTATCAATACTATATTAAATTGAATCACTTTTAATATTATTGAGGAATATTTGTGTTTATCAAGTTATCCTTGGAACCCACTTACATCAATCCTCTTTTTCCTGAAGAATCTATGAAGGACTTTGATTGAAAATGAGCCACATTTTGAGTCTATTATAACCTTTCCTGCAAATCCCCTTGTGTGTTTCAAAATATTTAAAATAATAAGTGTGGGAGTAATTTTTTAATAGTGAATGAGCATATATTTAATTAAATAGACTTTTTTGGGGGGTTTTCATTTTTATTTGCAGAGAGGCCGTGATATTTCTCATTGAATTAAATTATTCAACTCTCTTTTAAAAGTATTATTATTATTATATTAATAAAAAAATAAAAAAATTGGTAGTGTCTTAGGAGAATCAAAAATCACCATTGTAATACTGATGATCCTTTTATCATGTGTCATTAGGAGGTGGATATGGTATTTATCATAAGATTAACTTCTGAAAAATGAGAAAAAATATAGAAACTCAAAAAAAATGAGGGAGATTCGTTCATTATGCTTAACATTATCAGGTTCCGACATTGATATTTGGGGGTTGGGAATATTTGGTTTTAAAAAACTATTTTAGAGAAGACTTACATAGAGTTTATCATTTAATATCATGCATTATGCTTTATAGTCAAACATCCTTTTCTTGATTTATATGTTTGGCATAAGCTATTGATATTCACTCAATATTAGAGTCATTATATTGTAATAACGAATCCATCATGATTATTTGTGATTCCTTCTTTATATGGTGTTGATGGTAGATGCCTTACAAGCCAATTTTATGTGATGTGTTCTTGAGGTATGATCTAAATTTCACTTACACTTGTTATCTTGATGATGAGATGAAATATAAATGTGAGGTGAAATAAAAATTGAATAATTATTAATAATGAATTTTAAAATAAAAAAAGGATGAATGGAAAGGAATGAATATTTCAAAATAATAAAAGTAAAACACTTGGTTGATTTTTTTTATTGAAAAGTGATCAGTTGATGAATTTCTTCATGTGATGCAAAAAAATTCATTTCTCCCTTTTTTCAACTGCTTTTATTAACAATGTTTTAAAGCATGGTAAGGTTAGAATAATTTATAGTGTGTCGAGATTTCATCCATGATGAGAATTTTAAATTCAGTTGTGGGGATTCGATACATATATTTCATACATAAATTTATTTGGTATTTAAATACATTGATTATTGTAATTTAGTTGATATTATTTCTATATATTTAACAGTTTATTCATTTATTTCAAGATAAAAATTAGCCACAGAAACTAAAAATAAGATCCAAAAAGGATTTATATTTCCACTAAAAGTGGGATTTCCATGACAAATTTTGATCATAGGATACTTTTGGGGGTTAAAAATGAATAATATTAATGATTCTAAGTTTTAGATTCTAGAAAAAATGAATTCACATGATGGATTACATTTAAGATATGGATTGAATACAAAGACCTATCTCATGTCCTCGAAAACCAAATAATGGGAAGGGCTCATGAAATTCCGTGTGTGACACCATAATTTAGGCTATTAATTTAACGAGGCATACCCTGTTTTGATTGATATTCATGTAACATTTGTTAGAAGACTCAGTTGATGACCTAAACATGACATTCAAAAAACGATTTTCCCTAAAAATTAATTTTAATCAAAAATAACTCGTAAAATGGTATAAGCAATAACCCAAAATAATACTTCAACCATTATCAAACATAAAAAATTTAAGAAATTACTAGGACATTCTATATAAATTTAAAATATTTTTAATCATTTACCTTGTATAGTCTTTAAAAGATAGATATAACTTCCATGTATGGACCATAATTGATGAGGTCGTCAAAGTGATCATCCATCATGTCCTAGTTCTGAGTGTAATCCTTTAAATTTATTTTCCCCCAATTGATTTTTCATTCCAATATCATATCATATTTTTTAATCAAAAAAATGTTATCATCATTGAGATCTACTTGGACATGTATGTCATATATTCTATTAGACTCCAATTTAGTTACTTTGAATCTTAGGGAATCCTCCAACATATCTTCGTTGGAATGAAGTAGATGTACCAATCTATTAGTGTTTTCACCTTCCTCCCTTCCAACATCCACATTAAAATATTTAGTTATGACCCTTCCTAAAAACTATTCTAGTTCAAATATATTATCATTATTAGTCTTCTTATCCTCAAAATGAAGAATCGAAATTTTCTCTCCAAGCTTTACTAACTCTTAAATAAACATCATAATGTTTCACTGAAACCATCCTTATATGTGTCTTGGTATTACAAATTTTTCTAGTCAATTTTATGATCATGGGCATTGGTAGATTATAGTAGTATTTTCATTGTCTAGTTTTTTTCCATTGGAGATTGAAATATTCCTAGAAACAATATTACCTTTCTTCAAATTCCTTGGTACACACCCAATAGTCATTATCACATGGTGATCCTGATCAAATTCTAAATCTTATTGGGAGTTTGTTTATTTGTCACTCTGTTGAAGATCCACCTCGGTCCTAGACCCGACATGATTCCTTTTCCATCTAGAAATGACTAAATATCACCCTTAATTGTCAAAATCCTCTACCTCATTTTCAATAAACAATTTCAATTGGTTTTTAATAAGTAATGGCATTGGGGGTTCCTACCAGGTAGATGACCCTCACATATAAGAAGCACTAGAATTCAGATCATAAATAGACTCAACAGATGGGAGAAAAATAAACCATATATGATCATATTAAAATCATCCCAGTGACATAGGTATCATACCAAAGGGCACCATCTGAAAGTTCCTACCCTTTAACCGCTCCATTATCTATAACGATCAAAGTGAAAAAAGTGAAGCAATTGAAGAGCATGGTCCATCAACTTCTAGGGCTCTTATAGCTAGCACTTAACCATCCAATTCAAGCATCATATAGAAAAAGACTTCAAAGAACCTCATTTTTGGGTTCTTCAACACCAAGATTATCCTAGGCCTTATTTATTACAAAATTAATGGTGAATTAATTCAACCTTGAACACCCTGGAGGCCTATAAATAAATATCTATGTTTCTACTACTAAAGATAGATCTAGAGATCAAATCCATGGGTTAGATAATGCACTACTATAGAGTCATCCACCAGATTTTTTCTCCACCTTCTATTATGAAATATTTTTCATTCTTCATTCCATATTACTCCCTCATCGCTAGAATTAGGGGGAACACCTACATTGTGTTAGGATGATATATAAAAAGGGGATGGTATATTGGATTTTTTTTCCTATTTTATTCATGTATTTGGGTTACCGCATGACCATTGAGAAAAATAATGATGTTCTTAAACAAATTATGCAATGAATTACCCTGAATTAGTAATTATTATTTCTGAATTTAGGATACTCATGTTTAAAAATGTTATCAACCTATAATTGATTTATTAATTCCATAAAATATCTGATCCTAAGAAAATGGAGATTGTCGCATCATAGAGGGGATAAAACGGCCATTAGGTTTACCTCATCCCAACTACAACATTTACCATGAATCAACCACTTTAATTTATTAATCCATTTTTAACTAAACCCAAAAATTTTAAAAAACGATTTCATGCCTTTCAAACTTGGATTTCAAAACCACACATTAGTTTCAACCTTTATTTTTATCAAAACAAATTCCATATAATGTTTTCAAATTCTTAACAAATTAAGGGCACTATCTCATGGTTTCAAAATAAAACTTGCCATTACCTATATTCCATTAGAATAGTACCAATTTTTTAGTCTTTTTATAAATAATTAAACCCATGTGGAAATTTTTATTTCATTAATCTAGGAAGTGGAAAAGTCACCAAGTACCATCCTGAATAAATGAAGATAAAACAAGAAAAATAATCTAAATGTATAGCTTAAGAAAATGAATTAAATACTGAGGAAGAAAAGGAGGAACCATATTGGGATATCATAAATGTAGGTAAACCTCCCAAAAAACAAATGATTTAAGATAAAAGAAGTAAAAAGGGGGTATTATTTACAACATATAAATGTAAATTGGCTCACAATAAGTAACCTATCTCAAGGAATAAAAATTTTGACCAACATTTGTCATTATAGGTCTTTTTTTGTTATAGTATTTATATTTACAATAATTTATCTTTTTTTGTATCAGGTTTATTATTGGGTGTCTTGGGTAGAATCAAGTTGTTTTCAAACTGATGTTTTCTAGAATTTTTAACAACATGACATCTTGTCTTAGGAACATATGACATGTAGTTTAGTTTTTCATCTAAGGTAATGTATGATGTATAAAAAATTTGTAGGATAGATATAAACACATATTGGAACTCTATGGTAGATGAATTAAGGTATGTTCAGGTATATGACTAAACTATGTGTGCAACACATTGTGTGTACAAGTATATTCCGGGTCTGGTTACACAACATGACATGTGTTAGATACACAAACCAGTTCTTGTGTATAATTTACCCCATGTAGTTGAGGGAAACCTCATGTACTGAGATGTGCACTCTAAATTGGATAAGATTAAGCACCCAGGTCTAGGAATTTTGGTGTTTATTTTGTGTACCCAAAGTATACACTTCATAATTCTCTATTCTTATGGTTTTCCCATTTTCCTCTCCCTATATCTAGTTTTGGACATAAACTATTTCCATTACATCTATATTTAAAAGTAGGGAATGATGGTGGGATTATCTCTTCTATTATAGTTCTTTGGAAAGATGTATTGGGTTTTATTTTCCTATGTCAACCCATTAGAGATAAAGATGGGATCAAGATATCTGATAAGAGCAAGTACAAAGACTGAAAAACTCTAATGGAATATTAAAAAATGGTAATCCTATATGTCATAAGATATTAAAAATATTCGATGGTTTTTTAATTCATTGTGTCTCTCAGATGGTGGTAGGTTGCATATTTTAGTTTTCATCCATGAATGAGCGACACCCTATCCATAGTAGAATAGTTCATAAGGTCTAAGTCTAGTGTGAGAATCATTAATGACTCTCTCTTTATTCCCATTCACCCCATTAAATTTGTTGTGATTGATGCGCGCTGTCTAATCTCTACTCTTATGAGCATGATGTGGTGTGAGTCCTAGTTTAGGGAATGATGGTTGGGCAGTAGTTTCAGATACTCTTCATAAATATCAGTAGAAAATTTTGGTGAGGGAATTATAGTTCTCGGTTTGGTATAATTTCATTCACTAGGCATCTCATCTGATTACTTAGCCTGTGTTGATGGTTTTGTATAGTGTTCCCATTTCCTGGACCAAGTGAGTTGGTCTTCTATTGAAGACAATAAGGCACAGAGGGATCTTCCCCTAAGGTGTGGGGACTATTTTTGGGTGTCCTCATGGAATGGATAATAATGAAGTTTTTTCCCTCGATTTATAGATTTTGAATAGGGAGGAAATCATATACGGGTTCATGTGATGGATTTTATCTATTCTAGAGTTCCCTTTGGTTGTTCTGGGAGTTTGAATGGTTCATCCCAACTTCTGTTCTAATCTTCATCAATTTTTCCCTTTTGTTTTGGGTGAATCCTACTATGTATTTTTATAATGGACATTACATGCTCCCTAGGATTTCACATTTTGTGTCTATGAACACATCATACATATTGGTGGTTATTTAGATATGATACTATAAAGTTTCATTGGTGAATCCAATGAGATTTAGGAGGCAAAAGTGATCATATTAGATATTATATGACATAGTGACATCTTATCCTATTCTCTAGAGAGGTATGTATGCATATAGTTAATTTCAACTAGTTATATATATCTAGAGTAGTTTTGAATTCATTTAATTGTTGGTTTTATCTATATATATTGATGTGGAATGATTAGGCTATGGCCTCCCATATGATTGTTATTCATTCTTGGTTCTAGTCTCCAGACACATACTCATTGTCCTGAACCATGATGGTTGACCATCCGACTAGGTGGCAGACTCTATCTGTGTCATGGCTTGATGGGAATTCCTGGTCCTCATGGGCTGGAAACTAGTGCCTGTATATCGATAACATGATTTGAGAATAATTTTACCAAATTTTATATATGAAAACAACCAACAATAAAAATAAATCAAAACTGAAAAATACAAAACCAAACAGCGTATAAAAAATTTCCATATTAACATTTACAACCTAGAAAAAAAACCCCTGAAATACTTCCACCAAAGAAGACTAACACTCTCTCATGAACCTCCATGTAATGAGAGGATCCATATCCTTAAGTAACTACCATCATGATTTGGAAAATCAGTCCACTAGAAACCCAAACCTCTAACACTACACTCCTTGCCTTTACATAGAACAAGCATGTAATAAGGTCTAAATACAACTAAAGGTGTATACAGGGTGTGAGCCAAAGCCCAGTAGGATGCCACCCAAATAAAGATACTCCATTATTTAACCTTAAAAGACTATAAAATAAGATGATTTACATAAAAAACATTAAAAAACTTCTAGAAAATAATTTTATGGATAATCATTCTAAAAAGGAAACACAGTTATGAAAAACTATTTCAAAATCACTTACTTAAAAGAAGAAAAGAATTTATAAAAACACACACAGATAAGGTCCTCAGTATTCCAATGGATAGAACCATCTCGTGTAAGGTAGAGCACCATTGGTAAATTCATATGGTTAATATAGCTCAATTGGGACACTAAAACCTTGTACCTCGGTGAAACGTGGCATAGAAACCACATCTAATAGTATTCTCATGCACGAGCCACTAGGAGAGGAAACCCCAATAGTCTGGTGGTCTTCCATCAACATAATGTTTACTTAGTGTTGTTACTGTCAATCCATCTAGACAAAATATGGATGAACCAATTATATATCATCTAGAATACTAGAACTAGATAGCCCACCTAGATACCTGGGATTCCCTTTTGCTCAAGTTCAAGTCCACATATCACTACTTTCACAAAACAATTCCAAGCATTTCAATGAAATAACCCTATTTCCACAAACAAAAAACCCATTTTTCATTTTAATCACACCAAACCCCTTTTCAAATACATTTACCATCAACTACATAATCCATAAATTCTCCTGTTACAGAACACAAGAAAGGTATATAATTAATTGACAAAATTCAAGGTCCAAGCCCCTTTTCGAAACCACATATCAATCAATTCCACTTTAAAACATGATTTCCAATATATAAGAAAATTAAAAGTTAATTAAATAGTATAATAAAGGATCCCTCATTCCATAAAAACCCATTTAAAAAAAAATAACTTCAAATATATTCACACATTGGGTGGATTAAGAAACACATTTTTCACCTTCCATACAAGGTACATACTCCTTTGAAGAAACCCTATAATGGAACAAACACAAAATATAACTATTTGCATTTAAAAATACATTTTCACCACATATATGGGAAAAATAATTTCAAACTTCATTTTTCACCATAAAATTAATATATAGAAAAATAATAAATACAAAAACAAGAATATTAAAAACATCTAAAAATGTTAAATATTAGAACCACCTAAATTTAACTAATAAGATTATAGAAAATGATGAAAAACCCATATGCACCACCATGCGACCCTAGATATGAAATATCTAACCAATGTCACCAAGATCAAAACCTAAAAAACAAAAACTAAACCTAAATCATCCACCCAATCCACTGGAAGAAAAAATCCAAATAAGAATAAGAAAAACCCTAGTAAGGATAAGGAAACCAAAATGATAAAGACATAATTGAATATTCCCTAAATAATCATGGAAAAATCACCTAAAGATTGGTGCCAAATCAGTATATGGAATCTTGGAGGACCTCTTATTCCTAAAAATATTAAGTGGGAGAGAAATGGAAAGAAATAGGGTTTAATATTGAGAGGGGAAAAGGGTAAAGAACCAAATTTTAATTATATGGAAGGCCACATGATTTTTCGAACCATGTGGAAACCGTGTGACTACCTCTTCTAAGGAGGACACATACCGCATGGTTTAAATGCATGGTCTAACATACCATGTTGAAGTTGTGCGGTTACTTCTGGACCAGACCCTAACCTACTATAGAGTTTATTTTATAGGTTTCACAGTCTTGTGTTGGATGTGCTATAGCTACGGCCTCAACATATAGCTTCCACATAGTTACCTAGGGAAGGTTCACAGTTACTACTGACTATGCGTAAATCTTGGGCCATGAACTGCCCAACCAAAAACATCCATTTTCTTGAAAATAAAAGGGAAGACTCAATGAAAAGCACAAGGCTAAGAAAAAATGAAGTAAAATGGATAAAAAATTCATAACCTTAACATCTAGTTCCGAATAAAAATAACATAAAAACCTACTCGATCTAGAACAAATTTAAATTTAATAACCCGGTGTAAAAATTCTCCACACCGCAATGCTTTTTTCCCACAGAAGTCCATCCCAATGTGGATTTTAAAGAAACAACTAGTACTTCTTTACAACTCAAGGATATTCCCAATGAATGAGAAATGAAAATATGATTAGAACACTACCTTTGGGAAAACATGTTTACAAATTGAACTCGGGATGCCAAAATAGACTCCTTGCTAGGTGCCACCCATCCCAAAAAGTTTAAACACCTCTAGTTGATTTACCAATGGATATGAACTATCATGATGAAAAAAATAACCCCTTAGGTCAAAAAACCCTATAAATTACCAAAAAAAAACTTAGGTCTCTTACACCAAGTGAACGAACCCAAACCACAATTAGATGAACACTTCCAAAACCCTACATTTTCTTTTAGAAGGAACTACAGGTGGTGTAGCTCCAAACGAGACTACATACTATTGGGATAGTACCAGGGATGAAATCGAATACCAACATGAGAATACCTGATCAAACTCCCCAACATAAAGAATAGTCTAACACAAAATTACTCTAGAGGGATTTTAGTGAGACCACACAGGTGGTGTCCCCACCATAAGAACCGACCAGTTTAATCAACTATCATAAACCAACAAAGAAAACCCATCATGGATTATCTTTGGAACTTTCCACAATTTCTAACATAGACTGACGTAGGAGACCCAAAATGGACCAGACTCCCTCTGTAAGGAACCTGGCCAAATAACTCCAAATGAAATAGGAGACACTACAAACTTCACTACTCTGACTGCATTTTCATCCTTGTATGAGCCCAAATAAAAAATTAAATCAAAATGGACATATAAGGTCATTCAAACATGGACAACTATAGTGAAAGTTTCACCCATAAGGGTATAGGAATTGAGGTTCAAGAAAATGAGACATCCACAACTTCTTATATCCAAGGAGAAACTCTTCCACCCACATGGTTTTTAATGAAGAAATAGGGTCCCCATGTCCATTTCTACCAAATGGGACCATTTGGATTGAAACAGCTACACAGGTGGCTTAAATTGTCTTCATATCCCACACTGAGGACAGAAGTTAGACTAAGATATCTTACACCCTTTAGGGTTACTAACTACGCGTTAGCTTCACTCTAGGACCATATTTCCGGATCTAGGATGATTGAATCATCTCCTACCTTGCAGTTAGGCATTGGAAACCCCTGATCAAAACTTTTCCTACTAGTGCTATGAGTAACTGTACCACACTCCAAGAAAATCCCATAGAACACAACATGTCACGAGGATCACTTCTCATCATGGCATACCATAGTGATGAGAACATAGAATATTCACCTATCATTCCTTTCCACCTCGATTAATAAACCATGAAATAAAGGCCACTTGGAAAACACATTCATTAATAACAAATAATATCCAATTTCTTTAAAAGAAATACAAACTTCTGTCAAAAATGAAGTTCTCAAAAGGTACCACAACATCCACCTTTACATTTAAATGATAACACAACTCTACAAGACACCTCCGAACAAGACACATACAGCTGATAGAAATATTATAAGGAGGGGGAAATTAAACTACTTCCCAAGTAGCACATGATTCTTGAAAATACCCATTACACCCACTTATGACCAAAATTTCCACACTTATGGCATAGAATAAACCCTTTCTTAGAAAAAAATTAATGAAAGGTCCAATGGACCTTTAAGAAAACGTCCAACACTCACAACCCAGACAACATTCACCATTCATCCCTGAAACTCCCTTCACCACTTCTAGGAAGGAACTTCGGTTTAAAGGTTTCATGCATCACCTTTAACAACCCAAATGACACAATGAAAATAAATCTTATTTTGACTCCTCTAACATCTTCTCTCCCTAAGTGAGGGGGTTCTCTTAACCAAAAAATAAGATAAAAAAATTAACCAAAAGCCCCAAGAGGAAAGTGCCTACTTTGATCAACTAGAGGATTTTTCAATGATAGATCACCCATGGATACACATTGAATATGAATCAATTATTTATGGGAGCACACATTAGCTATCAAGGAAAACCAATGATCCAATTGAACTCTTCTTTTGGCCTAAACACACCACACTAAAACACTAGACACAACAAAAGCGAACATACTCAAAGGAATTCCTAGACATCTTTTTCTAGGGAACCCACTAACCATCATCTCAAACCAACATACAATCAAAAATGAAAATTGAAACACCCCTCAGACACAAATTACTATCAAGCCCAAAACATCTCCCAAACAACATTTCCAACATACAAAAATACACACCACACCATTTCTCCAAAATAGATTTTTAAAAAAATATAATTGGTGGGTTGTACATTCACCAATGGTATCCCATGGGGCCCCACAGATGCATCTCTCATTCCATGCTTGGAACCCATCCACTTTTCCATACACAACCAATGTATGTAGTCACCCATGAGAATACCAAAGATCAAAACAAAACCTTTCCATTTTTCAAAAAAACATTCAACCCACACTACCTCTTTCCCAAAACTGCTCCCAAAAAATCTAAAACCATTTAGAAACCCCAAAAAACATTTTTAGAAAAAAAAACATCCATTCAAATACATATTCATTTTAAAACATTACACATCCCTTCCAAAAAAATTAGTTTCATAAAAACTGAATTCATCACTATCCACTTTTTTAAAACTCATCCCCCCATTTCAAAATAATTTTCTTTAACCCCTTTAAAATTAAATTTCCATTTCCCAAACAACCAACTTTTGATAAACCGAAAAATTTATTCATAAAAATCCAATCTCAATAAAATCATCCCATTTTCTCATAACATTTTGTAAAATTCCACCATTTCAAAAATTCATTCAAAAAAACTCGAAAAACTCATTTTCACATTACTAAAACCTAAACATTTCCACTTTAAAATAATGTTTCCAAGATTCCAATATAATGAATTTTTAAATAATATTCAGAATCCAAAGTGACATTGAAAAATTCATTAGGAAAGTAGTGTTAATGGGTGACTCAGACATATGGTTAGCGGACATATTCCAATCACACCACCATCATAGAGAGTGTTATAGGACAATGTCCCCATCTCCATGTGTCTTTCTAGCCCCCATGAGAACACTAATACCATTGACCCAACTCTCTTTTCATTTCCCAATCACCAACATACTGTAAAGACCAATTGACTCAAAGAAAACCCAAATTCCACTAGTAACATGAGTCTCATCATTGGGTGTGTAGGCTAGGAACTACACTCATAAATAGAATTCCATGTCCTGAAAATCTTAATTATAGTCTACCTATAATATACCCCAAGTAACTTGACACAATAGATTGTTACCTGCCTCTAATACCATTTCTCATGATCCAAGCCGGGTCACCATCCAACATTGCACCTAAATCGGTCTGTGGTATAGCTCGATGGGCGTTCCCAATACCCATGAGCTGGAAAATAATTCTTGGGCATCAATGACATGATTTGGGAATGATTTCAGCCATTTTCATATTTGAAAACAACCAACATGACAAATAAATCAATACTAAAATTACACAAACTAACAGGGTATAACAAATTTCCAACTTAAAATTTTAAACCTATAATAAAACCCCCCAAATACTACAACAAAATGGGACTAAAACTCTATCACAAACCTCCATGTAATGATATGAGCCACATCCTCAAGACACCTCCATCATGATTTGAAAAATAAGGCCACTAGAAACCCAAAATTCTAACACAACACACCTTTCCTTTACCTGAAACAAACATATAATAAGGTCTAGATAAGGATAAAGGTGTATGAAGGGTGTGAGACAATGCTAGGTAGGATCCTACCTAGAAAAAGAGACCCCATGATTTAATATTAAAAGGAAATTCAACATGCTCATTTTTATAAAAGAAAAATATAAAACAATTCTAGGAAAACATTTTATGGGTAATCATTATAAAAATGAAACACATTTAAGAAAAACCATTTAACAATCACTTACTTAAAATAAGAATATACTTTATAAAAACACATACATAAAAGGTCCACCGTATACCGACAGATGGTACCATCTCATGTAAGGTGGATCATGATGGGTAAATCCCTAGGGTCAATCTAGCTCGATTGGGACACTAGAGCCTCGTACCTTAGTAAAACGTGGATTAGAAACCACAAATAACAGTTTTCTCGTGCATGAGACACTAGGAGGGGACACCCCAATTGCATAGTGCTCTCTCATTATCATAATGTTTAGTTAGTATTGTAAAATTCAATCCAGCTAAAGGAAATCAGGACGAGCCACATTCATATCATTTAGCGTACTATAACTAGACATCCCACCTAGATACCTAGGATTCTCTTATTCTTAAGATCAAATCGAGATATCACCAATTTTACATACAAATTCCATGTATTTCAGGTAAATCACCCTCTTTCCCCAAAACAAACCATTTTCCATTTTACTCACACCGAAGCCCCTTTTCAAATACATTTACCATCAACTACATAATTCATAAATTAAACTTTTACAAAACACAATAAAGGCACACAATTAATCAACCAAAGTCATGGGCCAATCCCCTTTTCGGAACCACACATCAATCTATTCTACTTTAAAACATTATATCAAATCTTTACAAAAATTACAAGTTAATTAAAGAGAACAAAAAAACAGCCGTCCTTCCATAAAAACCCATTTACTTTGAAAAAAAATTATATCAAAAACATTCCCACTTTGGGTGCCTTGAGAAATGCATTTTTCACCTTCCATACTAGGAAAAAAAACTCCTTTAAAAAAACATCACAATGGGACACACAGAAAATACAACTATTTTCCCCTCAAAAATTAATTTTCATCACATACAAGGGAAAAATAATTTCAAACCTCATTTAAAACCAAAAAATTAATTTATAAAAAAATAATAAATAAACAAATAGGAATATTAAAAATATCTAAAAATGATAAATCATGGAACCACCTACCTTGAACAAATTAGTGTCTAGAAAAAGATACAAAAACCATTTGTACCACCATAAGACCCCAGAGAGAAAACATCTGACAAAATAAACCAATATCAGACCCTAAAAAATAATAAGGAAACCCTAAATCAACCACCCAACCTGCTAGAGTAACAAACCCCCAAAGAAGAAGAAGAAACCCCTAAAATAGCAAAGGAAAAAAATGAGAAAGACTTAATTGAAGACTCTTGGAATAATTGTGGCCAAAATAACCCTAATATTAGTGCTAAGGAGGTATAGGAATGTTTAGAGGAGCTCCCATAGCTAAAAAATCTAAGTAGTAGAGAAAGGGGGTGAAATATGGTTAAATCCCAAAAGGAAAAAGGGGAAACCACAAATTTTAATGAGCTTCTTGGCTTCACGGTTAGTCCTCATGGTTTTTCAACCTTTTCGGCCACCATGAGACTACCTATTCCAAGGAGGACACCTATTGTACAGTCTATACCCATAGTCTGACATACCAAGAATAAGTTGTGCATTCTCTTCTGGCCATGACCCTGACCTACCACACAATTTCTGGGTTGAGGTTCACATCCGTACGCTGGCCATGCGGTAGCTACTGCCTCGACCTGCAGCTACAACATAGTTACCTGGGGAAAGAGAACAATTACTACTAATTGTGTGTCAACCATGTTCCATGGAATTCCCAACCAAAAACATCCATTTTCTGGAAAATAAAAGGGGAGACTCAAGGGAATGCACTATGTTAAGAATAAACAAAGTAAAATACCTCAAAATTTTTGACCCGTCACACCCGGTTCCTGAGAAAAATAGCTGAGAACCTGAGCCAATATAAAACAATTGTAATTCAAAAATCCTGGGTGTGAAACTCATTGGAGATAATCTTGGGGTCTCACACATGACTTAAAACCATTCATGTGGGTCCTCGGTGGTTTACTTCAGGATATAAATATCCATTTAATGAATGTTTTCCCAAAAAATCGATTCTAAGGAATTTACCCAAACACTTATAGTGAATTAAAAAGTACTTGTAATATTATAGCATTGAAAAAACATTCACCTGTGATTTAAAAATTAGTAAGATGAGAAAACAAATTGCATAACCATCATTATTATTATAATTAATATATATATAACTATGAAAGGTTTTAGAAAATACAATAACCTAATTCATTTTAGATAAATAAAATTGTAATGAAATTTCTTCCTCAACAAAGTGAAGGTTGAACAAAATCCAAAAATACAGGAAACTATATACTGAATAAGAGATATGTACCCCGTATGAAAACAAAATATGAAAGTGCATACAAACCTAATATATAGTTCAGATGCCCATTGCCTATGATTTGTGGAATAAGAATAATCTGTAATAAAAAAATAAGTAGTATATAAATAGATAGAAACAATGGTCTATGTATTAGAAACTAAGAAATAATTAATGATGAATGATATTAGACACTTAATAGAGGATAAAACAATATTCCAAGAGAACCTATGATGATGGGTCGAATGAATGAGGGAGAATAAGTCATGAAATAGGGTTTTTATTCAATAAGGATAAGGTTATAATGTAAAACAATTATACATTTTTCAATATGAACATCATTTCAAGGCCATTTCCACTAAAAGGTGGTGCCCCTAGAATACACCCACCACTATATAACCCTCCTTGTCATGATATAGAAGACATTTAAAAGAAAGAAAAAAATACTGATCCATGGTTCTCAAAAACATGTCCACCCTTCATCATGGCATAGAGCACCTCCTCAACATAACTTCATTATGTTCCCTCACCCCTAACACCATATCATATTACAAATCACACCCATTATGGTATTAGATTTCAGTTATATACTATAATGGGTTGGGAGTTTGATCACAGTGTGACTTTCTTGGGTCATTTTTTTAATTCATTTGTGGGAATCTTTCAATGTGGTAAAACATATAAATTAATTTATAACCCTTATGCATAGTCATATTTTGACCTTCCCAGTCATGGTGGGAACTTTAACCTCACCAAAACCCTCAAAACCAATATATCCCTATGTAAAAAACTATTAAAATTATCATAGTTTTCATCCCATATGTGGCAGAACCTGTCATTCTACATGAAATAATTTCACCAAGGAAATTAATAACCATCACTAGAATAACATATAATTTTTTATTTCTCTTTGTCCATGAAGTGATACTCAGTAACCCATATCACAAAAAAATACTTACAACCCCTCATTCTTTGTGGCCCCATGGTTAAAATGTAACCTTTAACCACCCAATTTTTTTTTTCTAACTTCAAAACACTGAAAATGATCATAAAAAATTAAATAGGTAAAAAAATTAAATGTTCAATATGATATTCATCCCGAAATTTATGGTCAATTTTATACACGGTATACTCTAAACACTATTTCTATGATACACATTTGTCATTGTCTCGGTTTTTTAAATTGTAAGACATCATTTCATAACACATTGTTTGTTGGAACCAAATGAAAATAATAAATTCGTGGGAATCCTAAAAATATATTGACACATGGTATTTATAAACAAAATCACTATTTAATGAGTTTATATGAGACATCTTCACTTCAATAATGAATTTTGAAGTAATTATATGAGGAAAATATATCGAGGTAATTATTTATTAAGTTCAAAAATGATCACAATAATGGAATTCATATTCTTTACTATCAATGATAATTGAGAAGCATTATGTAAAGAACTGGTTATCACAAATGAATTCTAATAGTTGTTAGGTGTGAATTATTTATCATGTGTTACCATTATGGGGAACTAATATAATGATTTTTTGTCTTTAAGGGTCAACATAAACCCCATAATGTTTCATTATTTTGAGAATATGGAAAGAGAACATCAGTTTAACCTATAAAAAGCAAATAATAATTTATACATTTCAAAATATAATCATTGATTATAAATATATAACCATGATGTATTTAGAAAATTATCATTGCATTAAACATGATTATAAAAGGAGAAGGAAGGGATATATATGAATACATGTTACTAAGATTTACTGAATAATATGAAGCTTCTATATTATCTTTGTTTCTATAAATATTTTTGTATAATGAACATGTTGAAACATTCTTTTAGGTTTCATCATTTCAAACCTGAATTTATTTTTGTTCATTTATAATTAATATATTTCATCTATTACGAAGTATCTTTATAATTTTGTTTTGTTTTCCTCTGTTAAATAAATATTCTTACCCTAGTTATTTATTTATTAGTAAGGTATATATCAATATTTTGGCTTGAGATATGATGAAAAAACAATAGTGTATAAGTTGTGTCACCATTATAAAACAAAGGTTGTAAAAGATTAGTGAATCTCCATAAGAAGGAAAAAAAATAATGTGATTCATACCCCATGAGGTGTAGAGAGTATTTTAATAGCTTATTAGGAATTTATGTTTGAATAGTTTTAGTAAATATGTGTTTATTTGCATTATCATTTATTATAGTATTTTTTAAATATGGTCAATTCACTCTCTCATGACTACTAGATTAGAATCTATATGGGAAAGAATTTGTTATCTGAACATGTAGAACTTATAGATTTATTTCTGCTACTCTTTTCCATATCCTAGACACTAATATTTTTTTTAAATATATGAATTCTTTTTATTTTATTTAAAAGGAATTAGTGAGGTTATATTATATTTAAGACATAATTCATTTATGGAAATGATTATAAATAATGGTATAACATGATATAAATATTGCTGAAGAATATATTTATTTGTAATTTTATATGTATATACAACCTTAACAACCCTTTATGGTTTATCTGGATACTCTGACTTGAGATTATTTTATTTAATATATTTATTATTAAAAAATAAAAAAAAATTGTAGTATTAGTAAAATTGTATGTAGACTTATTTCATATTTTATGATAAAACTATAAATGTAGAAAATATATAAGTATCTCATAGTTGGATAAGAAAGTTAAAATGGTTCATTCATGGAATTTTTTAGGGTATGTATCATGTTTTCATGTTATATGATAACAAAAATTTCAATAGTATCCTTCAATGATTGAAAATGTTTATAAATGGAATGATTATACTGAGGCTGACATAATAAAATAGAATTATTATGGATACAGTACTCCTTTTATTATATATCTAATTGAAATATATTATGTTTTCCATTTATATTAGGGAAAAATTAATGTATTATACACTATATTAGTGAATTACTTCCTTGGTGTAGAATTCACTTTAGATTAATAGTCACGCCCAAGAGGATGTTACTAAAATGAATAATTTCATATCAATGTCTACTAATATTTTTTCTTTAAAACATATAGATTATGAAATACATTTCAGTGATAATGAAGTGTAAGAAAAAATAAAAAAACAAGGAAAAAAAATTTAGGATATGAAAAGATAATAAGACATATCCATGTTGATCCAATAGAGTAAATGATAGGATAAAAGATAATAAATGTTACGTTTTATTTATTTTTTAATAATCAAATGTTACATGACTTAAATGGTAAAACAAATTCCATATTAAATAAGGGATTTAAATAATACATAATTAAAGGAATGATAATTTTTTAAAAAATAAAGGATAAGATCTAAAAAATTCATCATGGAGTTATAGTGAGGATACAGATTTATGTGATAATATTATATAGAATATGAAAATACAAATCAATTCTATTGGGAAATTCTATATCTAGTAAGTGATTTTAATTATGATTTATATATTTTAATTTATAGATTATTAGAGTTAAAAAATAATTATTGATGCATTTTAAGATTATATGATTAAAATTAATACCTTACATAAATGTCAATGGGAAAGGGAAAACTATTTAGGAAAATAATATTTTTATTCTAAAGGAGAATAAATTATACATTAATTATACCCTAAGAAATACTCTCAAATATGATGATCTATCATAGTTCATATAAAATTATAAAGGTTAAATATTTCTTATGACTATTTCACTAATGTTAGGGAAAATTATCGAAAATTTTATCATTATAATTAATATCTTAATATATGATTTTTTGTGACACTATAAAGTTTAAATGATGTATATGAACGTTTTTTAATCATGTCTAACTGAAATAATTCCTCAAAAAAAAAATAGATGTGGGATGTTTGGTTAATATTCTCATGGATTCCATAATAGAAATCCATATTATTTGGATCATAATAAATAATTCATTTATAAATCATTAGTTTATGGTTTCACTTATAATTATACATTGTAATCCATTTTGAAAACTATTGGTTTTATGAATAATCTAGAAGGACCCAATGAATAATGTGTACTAAAAAAACATTATTGTTTTACAATTTATAGAGAAAATATTATAATTTTTAATGATGGATATATAGTACATGGATAGTTGGTGCTCAAGGAAAATGGTTAGAGATAAATCAAATCTAAAATTATTTAAAACTTATTCTAGAATCAATTTTTTATTCTTTTAGTGACTATTTGAAATGAATGGAAAATGGTATTTATTATGTTGGTTTTAATGATAATATAATTATTTAGTAATGATTTATTTATATATATATTAATGGATTACAATATAACATCCTTAGCTATAACAGCCAACATTTTATTCCTTGATTATATTGAATAGATTTTCCTAAGCTCAACACTAAACTATAACAAAAAAAATTATATTTTATTTAGATTCAATATAAAAATGAAAGAAAAACATTAATATATTTTTAAAATGTAATATGAGACATAATTATGAATGTTACATTGGGAATAAAACCACATGTCAACATTAAGAATACAAAAATGAAATCTATATCCTTTTAGTTTTTCTTGAAGATGATACTTCAAATTATAACAAAGGGAAGATGTAAAATCATTCAAGATATATTTAATAATCACAAAAGGAAATTAATAAATATTAATTAATTTTTTAAGGTTCTAAATATATATATATATAAGTGAAAATAGATAATATGGTCCTTATATGATTGATAGAAATATATATCACAATTGGGATTATATGTACCCAATGTATAAATTTATCATTTTATAATTATTTTATAAATGTTTTTATTAAAATAAAAAATGATTAAATAAATTTTGATTACTAATAAAACATCCTAGCCCCAAACCATCACGTTTTCTGTGGAAAAAATTTCACTAAACATGGCTGAACCCCCCAACCACCAAATAATTATTAAAAATTCCAATGGTATGTTACAAGGTTGCGAGAGATTTACCCTTATAATTTGATCTTCCTAGAACAAAAATTAAAAGAGAAATAACATAAATATTATCCATGAATAAAATAACCCAATAGAGATATATAATGCATGATAAAATCACATTTTAAGTGGATTAAAGTAGATATCATACATAAGTTATCTAAAACTTAAACTTCCTAAAGACAATAAAGGGACCTATGATGAACTAATCTAAACTATACCCCATAGAAAACTCTATCCTCTGGTCTCAAAATATAATGAACACCTCCTCAAGGTTATCCGCCAGTGAAGGGGTATGTATAGAATCCAATAAATATACCTTCGACACTTCCCACACATTCCACTACGACAAGAACATGAGGGCCCATAGTAATATATATATATATATATATAAAATAAATAACCCAAAACATGTGATATAAATAAAGGAATAAGAAAATTATGTAACCCCAAATTTCACCACATCATTTTTACTGATATACTATCCAGGATCCCAATGCATTCCCTACCTTTATGATCCTGCTAATTGGACTAATTATATGATAGGAATATTTTTCTACCATACCCAAGTCATCACTTAGTGGTTCCTATCCATACACCCAAAAATTTGGCTCCCTCATCTGTGTCTGAGAAATCATGTACTCACAAATGAAATATATGAATTAACCCCAACAAAAATACTTTTGTTTATATACACATCAAATTTTTTAAAAATTCAATAAAAAGTGAAGTAAATTCTTGATACATTAATAAGAATATTTCATTAAAAAATTCAATAAACATTAGATATAGAATTATTTAATTTTTTGATAGAATTATATAGGGAAATAATCCACCTACCTCTAATATTCTGATCCTATATAGCCTAATAAAGATCTAATTATATTGATAAGTACATTTAAATTACCTACTAAATCATCCAATTTTAGAATCCAAGAGAGAATAAGAGAATAAGAATTTTTTAGGGTTTAATTAGGTCAAAATCGAGTTAATATTCCTCCATAAATATTTAATTTGGTTTCCATAAGGGTGAATAGATCCCCCCCAATCTTAGGTAGATACATCCATTTCAAAAATGGATTTAATTCTTTAAATGGTGTGGGGGTACCCACCACACCCGCGGTTCCCTTGAAAAATTATCCCCTAATGGTAACCAACCATTGTTAGGGCCACAACGTGTCATATATTCCTATACAGTTTCAATATTCAATTATTAGGACCACATTATTGGGAATCATCCAAATATTTTTTTCCAATGAACCCATAAAATCCAACTAGGACTCTTCCCCAAACACCATAATAAATTTTCACACCCATGGTTCTCCTCCATTTCAACATAATGTATCAAAGTGAACCACAACAATGTACATTATCATCACAACATTGGGAATTTTATAGGGCAGTTCCACTATGATTTCACTACACTTAACAAACATTCCCAAGAATTCAATGCACCATTACCAGAACCATTCTCATGGTGATCTTTTTATTTCCTATAGAAAGACTCCCCATGAAACACAACCAATAATAAGAAATTATTTCCCTCATGGTTCACCATAATGAAAATACCTAGACACCACGCCCATAGTATCTCCATGATTATGACCACATCTTATACTATGGTGTAGTGATGCCAAAAAACCATACTTCACATATCCAAATAAAAACTCATATAATTACATAAAAAAATATGAGACACCTCATACCTTAATAAATAACAATAAAACATAAAATATTCAAAAAACCAGGGTGTGTTTCATTCTCCCCACAATTGGTCATTCCTTCCACAAAAATCTATAATAAGATGATGTGTTGCAAAATCCTTGGCCATTTATCTTACATAAATTTATCACATTCTCATGTTTCCTCAACTTCTTGCAAATACTTGTACAATATTCATAATAATGAAAATTTTCTACCTTATAAGATCTTATCATGAAAAGAAAGAATATGAACAATGATGTGATTGAAAGAACCATCTGGTTCAAGGGTCACATAATCCCAACTAATCACATTAGTTAGATAAAGCTGAGACTTCATTACTTTAGATATGTGGAAAACTTATGTGCTTAACATAACTTCTAATATAAATCTATATGATACTAAATCTTTCTAATGCAATCAATAATTTTAAACTATTACAAATATTGAAGATCTAACTTTCGATGTTTACATGAAATATGATTCCCTGACGTTGTAGACACTCAAGGAAAAATATGGTCACTAACCATAAAAGTTAAAGTATTATGAGTAAGATTTTCCCAAGGCTCCTAGTATATTTGGTCCATTTCAATTCACTTCTAATACATCCATATTTTCTAAATTTCCTCACAGATAAGACTTAGTCTAATTTGTGAAGATTAATCAGTCTCTAAGTAGTGACTCTGGCCCTAGTAAGCCTATAGATAGTTTTTGTTACCAATACATTGGAATACAATACAATTAATCTCATCTTGAAGGACCGATTAGTATATTAGTCTTGGTAGACTAGATATATTCATGAGTCTTACATTACAATACATTTAAATGCACCATTTATGACATTATTTTTTATAATATCATTATTCCCTCAAGATTATTCTTGCATATCATTCATAGTAACCTTCATGGAATTCTAAGGAAATGAAAATACATAATGGTGAAATCAGACTCTCAATAATGGTTAAGTAATGTGGTACCATAAATGAACCAATAAACAAAATCAATATAGAAATATAATAAATGAACAAAAATTCCATATCATCAATAAACTAATAAGTATGTTCATCCAGAGATAATATCAAGGTAAAAATATCTTATATAATAATCAATAAGAAAATTAAAATAAATAAACACATATTTCATTTAAATAACTTGAGTGCATGAATAGATAAGGCATAATCAATATATTATGTTGAATAACTAAAAAACACACCATTTAATAAATAAATGATAATTAAATGCATCCCAAGATAATTTCATAGTGAAGATATCCTTGATATTAATAATAAATAAAATGAATCCAACGATTAATTATTAGATTGTCCATATCTATCCTTAAGATAGTTAAAAAAATAATTAGTTAAAACCTATTTAGCTTAGGCTATCACATATATTTGTCCCATAATACTATTGATACATAGAGGGGAAAACATTAACTGGTCATCTACCCAAGTATTTCATTTCAAAATAATTTCTAATATATCAAATAATCAATTCAATTCATAAAATATGTGCTTTGTAAAATAAATGCATTGTGTAAATGAAACAAGTTTTCAATATTTCCTTAGTTAATCAAATAACATTCAAAGAAAACAACGTATGTAAAAATGGTTTACTATTTAGGAATTAAACATACCAATTTCACAATGATATTTATATGTAATATAAATTGAATTTCCAATTAAAATTATTTATAATAAAGTGATTGTTTCAAGATAATTTTAATAATAAAAAAAATGTGATATTGAAAAATAACTTTTACCCCTTATAAATTTTCAAGTCAAATACCAATGGATGAAATAATTAAAATTGAAACATAAAATAACCTTAATAATTAATTATTCATGATATTATATATCAAATGGGTAGTATACAAACCACATAAAGGTAAATTGAAGTGTAATAAAAATTAAACCTCAATGGAATGTAATTTGCGATGAAATCCATTACCTTGTACTTTCCCCTAGTATAACATGCTTTAAACTCCTGTATAATGGATTTATGAATTTTATTAAGTTATTATAGAACCATAATAATATTTATAATATCATATATGATCCTTTTATAATGTTTTATCAGCACTTTATTAACAATATTTCATTATTTTCATTGTTTTAGGTGTTAATAGCCCTATTTTTCATGTATGTTTTGTTATGAAGTTCAGGTTCATGCACATATTAAAAACATATATCATATAGAGAATAATAATAATTATATTATTATAATATTTTTAAAATAAATTAATTTTAAAACTAATTATTAATTTTGGTTATATAAAATTAAGTATGTTATGATCATGGAGATGGTAGGTCGTACATACGCATGAGTAGCATATTCAATTTTCAATGATCATTATGAAAAGGAGGTAAGTAAAATCATACCATTATAGAATTATTTTAACATCATATATACCATATTTTGTATTTATATATTTCATCCATGAAGTTTGGTTAAAAAATATAGTCACGTCGCTTTGTGAATGTAGTAGTCCACATGAACAAGAATGATGTTATCATCTTTATGTGAGTGAAAATAAAATAAAAAATGATATATATATATTATCATTAAATAATGATAAATATGTTACTAATATCATAATTATTTTATTTATATCATATATAATAATTTACTTTACCTTTATCACCATCAATGTGAAGCGTTAGTGAAAGAAAAATCACATCTCTTCGCGAGACGGTAGTCCGTCGTACATAAAAGTGACGTTACATATCTCTTATGGAATGGAAGGTAAATATATATATATATATATATATATGTTATAGTGACTCCATAGGCATAAATAAATAATAAATATCACATATATATTTTATATCTATCATTATACCCAACCATGATAGGTGAAAATTGAAAAATTAACGACATAGGTTCGCGAGGAGGTAGTTCGTCGTACACACAAATGTTGATTTCGTAACCCATATTATAGAAGTGTGTGTGGTTTTAGGTCATAATATTAACTTAAAACATCTAATTATATGTAATATACTGAATTTATTATATCAACATTTTATAACATATATATAAGGAGGTGGAGAAGGAAATAAAATAAAGGATCTTGTTGAAGAACATTACCGCTTTCTAAAGTATCCAACGTCTGTTTTCACTAAAGCCTTAAACTATTTAATTTTTTCAAAACCTATGGATTTAATAATTATTAGAGGTAATTTGGGAATTTATTTTGGTTTTTATTTTATGAAGCAATGTGGTTTGAATGTGTGAATTGGATAGAAGAGGAGTGGCATTTTATAAGAGGGGGAGAGGACAAACATGGAATTTTTAGAAATAACTAAGTCCTCCCAAGTTATTCATATGTAAAAAGGGATCCAAATGGTCCATTACCAAATATTATAGGTTTAATGGTCTAAATATGTCCATATAATAGTTTTTAAACAATATTATTGGTTATTTTTAACCTTATAAACTTAGTTTAACCCCATGGAAAACCCATTTTTACCTTAGTTGTGGTAATTAATTATTATTGCATTCACTATTCACTTTGGTACAAATTTAAGTTGAAATAATTATAAATTATAAATTACACTAATTAAAAATTTTAAATCCATTTTTCCAAAATCAATTCATATAATTTTTAAATTTTAATTTATAATTACTCTTGTAGACGAGGCGAGAATGTGACTTTTTAAAGTGAAAATAATCAAACGTTTAAAAAGTTTATATTTATAAATTAAATATGAAAATGATTCTATTGATAAATATTGTATTAATATATTCATTATTTAACTATTATTAATTTAAAACTAATTTGAAATATAATTTAATATTATAATTTATTTTGACGATGAGGGAGTTTTCAATTAAAACCTAGTATTTCCACCATTCATAAAAAATGAAACTTCTCAGAAAAATATATAAACATAACCCCAAGTTGATTTTCATATTAGAAAATAATAAATGAATTTTATTTTTTCATATAAATTTTATAATACTAGTAAAATTTAATTTTAAATTATTTTTACTAAGTGAAACTAAACCAACTTTTAGGAGAATATAGTTTTTCTAGAAACATTTGTTTTCTTTTAAATGATGATGCTTATTATTATTTATAATAATATATTACCAATAAATAATTTTTAACTATATATTTTTCTAATTTTTTTAAACCTATTCATAACTACCATTCCAGTATCTAGTTTATAACTATCATATTAAATAATAATATTAATAATATATTATTTTTTGGTAAAACTATGTATTACATGTAACACAAGCTATCAAATAAACTTGTTATTTTATTTATCATAAGATATCAAAGAAATTAAATTTATATTAAAATAAATTTATTTAAAATTATTTTTGCATTATATTTTCCTCTAATATTCGTGTTGCGGGTTACATATTCAATTGAATAAAATTTTAATCTTTTATAATTTTTGGGGTGTTACATTCTTCCAACATTAAATAATTTTTTTCCTAAAAATTTTAATTTTATCTTGGTAATAAAAGGTTTGATATTTTCAAGTTAAATTGTTAAAACAACCACATCATAAAAGGGTTAATAAAATATCCTCAAAATAAGAGAGAAATGGAAGTACCAAGGTCGTATGGAATAACACATAACTAGGATCCTATGTTGGAGAACATTGGTGTAAAGTGATGATATGGATATTGAGAAAATATTAAATAATTATAGAGTGATTGAGGTCACTGATCACAAAAAAGTGAATAATCAATAAAAAGTTAAGCATATCAAAACCATAAATCTCTGACGATTTAAAAGACCATATGATTCATCATATATGAATGTAATACAATACATATTTTTGTTTCAAGACCCTTTTCCTAAATTATAGAAATTATTTTACAGACTAAAAATATAAGAAAATATATGTACTTGATATGTTTCTATAAACATAATTTTATCCTTTGGTTGTACTTCAATATCTTAGTCAAAGAAATGAATATCAAAAAATGATTTTTTTCCATGAATGGATAAAATTCACTTTTAATAGATTGTAAGATCCATAAAATAGAGAAAAATGTTTCCATATTTCTATAACTATATTAAAAAACTAATATGGTTAGAAAAAGATAGCCTATAATTAAATCTCTAAAACTCAAAATTAACACTACCGGTTCATCATTAATATTTTTTTTAAAATTGATTGACTAATAACATATTAACAAAGTTTTCACATAAGATCGTGGTAGGAGATACACCATTATCATCCTTCAATCATTAGTTCAAGTCCGAAGACCTTTCCGTACATGATGGTATATCATCCAATATAATGTTTTTTATTTTTATAAACTATATTAATATAATTCCTATAATAGTCCCAAGAAAAATATGATAGACATAGTTTAAATAAAGTAATTATTAAATAAAATTTTATTAGGGTTTTAAATATATTTTTTCTTAAAAAGTATAATAATATTATTTCAAAATTATTACAATGTCATTAATGATCATATTAACCATAAAAATTATCAATAAATTTGAAATTATGTGTATAAAATGTAAAGGCATTATTACTCAAAAAACATTTCCACTAAAACATATATTTTTCATAAGTTTATCAAAAATTCTCTTAATATTGGTCGACTCTCATCACATAAAACCTAAAAAAGAGGTCTTTGTATCTTTGAACTTATGGTAAATATAAAACTAATTTACCCATGATTGTATCCATAACTCTTAGGTTTATCAATACTCAATCACTTATATAATTTTACAAAAGCCTTATATATTTTATTTTCTTTTAACTAAAATACCATTGGTAAAATTATTTTACACAAATAATTCATCTGTTTTATTTCCACTTAGGTCCTTCTATGGCATTAGGTTTATCCTATGTTACTCATTGTCATTATCTATCTAAATCCTATATGATGGTTTTTTAGAAAAATGTAAATTATTCTAGTCATATCCCGAGGGAGTTTCAAACATGGTTTGTGGTAAATCACATTGTCATTTACCAGGATATGCTCATGTAGAGCTTGAAACACCCTTTTTGGAGTTGTTTCACATAGGTATATCTATTCCAGAACCAAATCCACTTATAGTATCCATACAGGGATGTATTACCAAAAAAATATAATCACCACCTTACCATAACTATATGATTATATTCAATACTTATCCTTAAACTCCACAATTGGTTTATATTATATAATCTATGTTTTCCTAAATCAAATTTCCAAGGATTCTACGAAACATCCTCTAATATCAATTGTATTGACCCTGACCCCTCTAATCCTGGACCAGTTGGCTCCCACCATTAGCTCGAATGGCCCAAGGCCTTCTTTTTTTATTGATTTTTCATAACCCCCCTTTTAAGAGATGAGGGAGAACCCTTAAAAGGATTGTATTAATTGAGATTAAATGACCCATAGGCCTTAGTAATTATACAAACTATACTTGGAACTCCTCTTTCTAGCTTCTTCATCGGGATATCATCTCTCCACCTTTCTCATGACTGTTAGGCTAGGCTTCCCATGATAGCATCAGTTGGTCTCAATGGTAGTGTCATACCATCTCTTTCTAAAAAAATACTCTTAGATTCTACTTTGGTGAATGCACCTTCTCTAAGCACTATCTTGATTATTCTCCTTATATAGTCTATCTAATCATTAAGCACAAATTTCAGGTGGCTCGAAGGCCTTAAAGTGGACTGAAGGCCTTGAGGTTGCCCTAAAGCTTTACTGGCCTAAAGGTATTGGGTGGACCGAAGGCCTTAAAAGACCTGAGGCAAAAACTGGTAGCCCGAAAGCCCGAACAGATTAATTGTTCTGGATACTACAATATCAAATAGTGTCTTCTACAGTACCTTCTACAGTGCCTACTACAATATTTCTATAGTACCCGGAAATATGTCTCCACCCAGTTTTGAACTCAGGGCTCCTAGATGAACTTGTTGAGTCCTTACCAACTGGTTTGAGGCACTTGTGCATCTCCCACCATTAAATTGACAAAAGATAGAAGGAATTATATCCCAATGGACTGGTCAGTTTAGTATTCTTTGTATGCTAGATACATACATAAGTCTTAAATTATATTTGAATACAAATATTATAACAAAATTATATTGTTTTTTAATATCATTATTCTCTCTAGAATATTATTAAATATATATCATAGTATCCTTCATGGAATCCAGGGAAAAGGAAACAAAATAAGGGTAATATCAAATGCCAAATATGAGTTATGTACAGTGGATTCATTCATGAATTAATAAGCATTATCAATAATTAAAGGTAATAACTGAACACACATTCCATATAATAAATAAAGTGATAAGGAAGTTCACCCATAGATAATTTCAATGTGAAAATATTCTGGATAACAATTGATATGGAAAGAAAAATAACGGAACACACATTCCATTTAAATAACCTGGCCACATGAATAAATAAGGCATAATCAATATAATAAGGTGAATAAAAAAACATTTAATTTAATCAATAACTAATAATGAAATGCATCCAAAAATAATATCATAGTGAAACTATCTAGGATAATAATTATAACTGAAATAAAGAAAATTATTAATTATTAGATGTCATTTTTACAATGAAAACGATACATTTAACATAAATATTTATCCTGATGAAGTTCAAAACATATTGGGTAAAAACCTATCTACATGAGGCTAGCCAACTAATTTATCCAATTAGACTAAAGATTCATCAAGGGTATTACATTAACAAGTCCCCACCCTATGTATTCCATGTCCAAATAATTCATCATATATTTAATAATCGATTTAATTCATAAAAAAATTTCTTATAAAATATCTCTATTGACTAATGGATATAGATTTAAAAATATTTCCCCAATAAATCAAATAAATTTCAAAGTAAACATCATATGTAAAAATGGTATATAGTTTTGGAAATAATCATATCCATTACACAAGTATTTATATATTTAATATAAATTTAATTTAAAATAAGAACTACTATAATAAAGTGATTGTTTCATGATAAAGTTATCAATCACAAAATAAAGTGAGATTGAAAAATAACATTTACCACTTTGTAATTTCCAAGTCAAATACTCTTGGATGATATCATTAAAATTGAAAATTAAAATACCATGAATAATTAAGTATTAATGATATTAAATGTCAAATTATCAGTATATACATCACATAAAGTTAAATTGGTTCATAATCACAAATAATTATCAATAGAATGCATATTGAGATGAAATCCCTTACATCACAATTTCCCTTAGTCAAACATGATTTAATCTCTTGTATAATTGTTTTGATAATGTTACTTACTTGTTCAAGAGTCATATTAATATTTACAATATCATATATGATTATTTTATAATGTCTCATCACACATTCATTAGTAACCATTCATTATTTTCATTGTTTTAGGTGTTAATTGTCTTGTTTTCTCATGTGTATTTTGTTATGATGTTCTGGTTTTTGTGCATATTATATATATATATATATCAACTTAAAAATAATAATAATTAAATAATTATAATATTTTAAAAAAACAATTATTTTAATACAAATCATGGATGAAGGTTATGAAACATGATGCACGTTTCGATCATGGAGACGGTAGGCCATAAGTATGCAAGTGTAATGTTTTCATTTTTAAATGATCATTATGGAAAGGTGGTAAGTTGTATTTTTACCTTTAATAATGACAATAATATAATATATACCATATTTTATAATAATATATTTCATCCATGTGGATTGGTAATGAAAATCACTTCGTGAAGGAAGTATTCCACACGAACACGAATGATGTTATCATCATTATTTGAGTGAAAATGAATAGAATAAAATGATATATATATATATATTATATTTACACAGTGATAAATATTTAATTAATATATAAATATTTCATTTATATCACATATAATCATTTAATATATCTTTATCACCTTCTATGTGAAGCGTTATTGAAAGATGAATCACATCGCTTCTTGAGGAGGTAGTCAATCGTACACAAGAGCGACGTTATCATATCTCCTATAGAATGGAAGTTAAAAAGATATATATGATATAGTGAGTCCATAGGTATAAATATATTATAAATATCATATATATACTATATATCCATCAATATATTCATCCTTTTTATGTGGAAATTTTAAACAAACGACATCAGTTCACGAAGCGATAGTCCATCGTGCACATGAATTATGATTTTATAACACATTTGATGGATGTGTGTGTGATTATAGGTCATAGCCTTATCATAAAACATCTCATTAAATGTAATATATTTATTTTATTATATAAACATGTCATAATAACAATTTCTAGAGGCGTATAAGGAAATAAAATAAAAGGTGCTTGTTGAAGAACGTTACCTATTCTTTGGGTATCCTTCTTAGCTTTTCACTAAAGCCTAAAAGGATTAAATTTATAAAAACCTCAGTCTTATAAAATTATGGGAGGAAAATTGGAAAGTTATTTTTTTAGTTATTTTATAAAAACAAATTGTTTTTAAAGTGTGAAGTGGAGAGGATAAGGGGTGGCCTTTTATAAGTGGGGGAGAGGAAACACTTTGTGTTTTTTAAAACAACTGAGGGCCCCAAAAATTTCCATAAGTAAAAAGGGTCTAAATGGGCCATTATAGAACATTATATGTTTAATGATCGATATATTTTGATAAAAAAATTATACAAGTTTATAGGTTAGTTTTTACCTTATATTTTTAGTTTAACCCCCTAGTAAACCCATTTTTAACTTAACCATGGCGACAAATTTTTACTGCATCACTATTCAATAAAGTCAAAAATCAATTTTAAATTATTAGAAATTATAAATTATTATGATTCCAAATATGGAATCCATTTTTCCAAATTCAGTTAATATTATTTTAAATTTAAAATTTAAAATTAATCCCCTAAATTTTACAATAAAGCGTGTTTTTAATATGAAAATTTTCAACTATTTACACAGTTTTTATATCTAAATTCAGTATGAAAAGGATTTAAATGGCATAAATTGTATAAATAGAAGTATAACTAAAATATTTTTACATTAAAATAAATTCAAAATGTAACTTAACATTAAAAATTATTCAGACTAAAACACATATTTCAATTAAAATCAAATGTATTTCACTATGCATCAAAAAAAGAAATTTCTTAGAGAAATCCCAAAAACAAACCCTAAAACAATTTTGTCTTAATATATTTTGAAAACGAATATTTTATTTCATATAAATTTTCTAAAATTAGTAAATATTAAATTAAAATTATGTGTTCCAAGGGTGACTGAACTGACTTTTAGGAAAATTCAGTTTTCTGAGAACATTTCTTTTTATTATAAATGATTCTTATTATTATTTAAAATGAATAAATAAAAATTAAATGTTTGTAAACTATATATTTTAATATTTTAGTTAATCTTATTCATTACCACCATTTCAATGGCTAGGTGATTGTAACATCCCAGACCCAACCAGCCACCCGAACAGTGCCGAGCGGGTCGGGTGTCACTACCTTAGGCGCACCTCCCCTGAACGCCAAAGGCTACCGACTTGCAGCGAGGGTCTGAATAGGTATAGTGGGGAGGCTATACCCTCTCGGAGGATCATAGTAAGGGTACTGGTCCGAGTATAAAATTAAAGATGCAGCGGAAAGAAAGACTTAGCAGACTCGAACCAGACACATAGATTGGAAGCATATCCAATATCAAAAAACAACGGAAGAAATAATTACAACAACAGTAGCAGAAATAAACACAACAGCATGCTGATAACATGTAACTACTACCGAACAGTAAAACATGCATCCAAAGAAGGTCAACATAAAAAAGGGCGCCAATGGCTAACCAACAGTAGAAACAACAAGTAAGCATACTGATATAGAAAAGTAAACACAACAAGTAAACCCCAGCTAGGCATGACCTCAAGGTTTGTACCATCTCCATGCAAAAACTAACGTAACCCATCTCCTGAAGCTGGCCCCTTTCCTGTACGTAAATCCATGAAGTCTGCACGTGTCCTGAAGGGCCCGTGCAAGGTGTGAGACAAATCTCAGTAGGATACCACCCAACGGTGCGTACCAAATATATGTGTTTAAACCGTCATACATTTACCAGGAAAGCAGTAATCAATACAATTCAAAAATAAATACAAACTCCACTAGTGCTCAATAGCCACCATGGAGTGTCACCTACTTCGGCCAACACCGGAATCTCTGTCGTGTAACCCAGCACTGTGTGCCACCTGACACCTCATGTCTCAAGTACCGACATCCCGAAGGCACGCCCCAAATAGTAACCCGGCACTAAGTGCCTCTTGACACCTCGTGTCTCAAGTACCGACGTCCTGAAGGCATACCCAAAAATATTAACCCGACACCATGTGCCTCCTGACACCTCATGTCTTAAGTACCGACATCCCGAAGGCGCACCCATTTCTTGAAGGCTCCTCACCTCCCACATGGCTTTCTACGGCAAGCACCCCCAACCAAAAATACCTAACCGCAACTATAGGGGCCTCTACCCACACGAGTGGTCAAAACCACCTCATCATGGAGTATCTCTGTGTGCACACTACTCAAAGTCCCGGTGAGCAGTAATCACCAAAATAGTCCTAAGACACCAAAACATCTAACACCTCGTGTCCCTGCGACCATGACACCCAATCCCGTGGTCAAAACCACCAAACGTAACCCGGGGAAATCCCCAACCTGTGATCAGCATCACTCAAACGTAACCGGGCCAATCCCAACACAACCCAAAGGGGTCCAGCAGATGCAATACAGCAATTTCATATATAACATGTTTAATCATAAAAACCATAAGCCAACAAAAAAAACTAAACAGTTGAATTGCACTATACCCGGTGTTGTCCCATACCAGCACTAAGGTCTAAAATTCCTCAAATAATTATAACAGGCTTAAATAATTTAAACTAACAGTTTAACACAATAATATTTCAATTAAAACCATTTTGGAATTCCCCGGCAAAAATGCCTCGATGAGAAACGACCCCTCAACTAGCCTCGCTCACGAAAACTGTTAACCGGGCATACCCAAAGGTATCCTAGAGGTCCCATAAACAATACAGTATAAAAAAGAAGATAAAACAGGTCCCGCTCAAAAATACCTGAAAACGCGCCGAAGCCGCGTCACCCAAACAACCACAAAAACACAAAATACGGTATGCACCACCTACTTGAGACTCGCACGATGCTACTCCTCCGGTAACAAACACCAATTCGGTATAAAACACAGTAAATCTACAAAAGATTCAAACCCTCTCAAAGGGATATAACTCGTTCTAGAAAGAAAATCAGACAAAACAGCCAAAGAGGAATCGAGGCCTTATCGAGGGAGTTCCAACGCACTAATCAGCGATCAACACGGGTCTCAAACAGATGATCGGGAGGATAAATGGGGTTTGGCCAGCCTGGTTCACATATCCGGGTGGAGGAGGGGTGTTCTGCCTAAAAACTGAGGCTACATCCCGAATTAAGCAAAAAAAAGAAAGTACACTGCGTGTAATTTAGGACTACACGCCATGTATATTTCATTTAACTGTTCAAAATATGGCTGATTCCGCCGACTTACTTTCCAAACCTGCCGACATGAGTACACGGCATGTACCTCTGGGCACACGGCATGTACTGGGTTCCTCTTCTCTTCCTCGCTGACATACCCACATGCCATGTATATCCCTCACACACGGCTAGACTACACGGTGTGTCCAAAGGGAACACGGCGTGTCCCTGGTTCTTACCCGGCCAACGGCATACATGCCATGTATGGCCTCACACGGTCGGAGGTCTACACGGCGTGCTTAAAACGACATGCCGTATAGTAAGAAACTACTGCACGACACCACACGGCATGTACTCGGTGATCACACGATCGGCCATTCGCCTAGACATACATGGCGTGTACTTAAAGTACACGGCGTGTAGTCTGGAAATTTCTAGAAACTTCCCATTTTATCCAGTTTCCTCGGAAACAGGTAGAAAAAATTCAAACCGTGTCGGGATTTTGACCCATTCTAAAAACTCGGGTTCTTAAAAACTCCCCACCTTAACGTAGCTCGTCCCCGAGCTACCAAAAAAAACCAGGAGATGGAACCGAACACGCTCATCCCAGTTAAACAACTCGGACTACCCCGGTCTCAAAGGTTCCGACTAAATTCCTCAAGGGGGCTCCCCACCTTAGGAATTGCCTTACCTGGTCTCAACCCAACAAAATTTAAAAAAAACAGGGTTTACTAACCTATTTTACAGAAGCAAAATCATCCCGTGACGCATCGTCACCCCTGCACCTCATTGGTGCTCCTGTGTCGCTTCCGACACCCAAAGTATCATGCACCGCATTGGTGTCCTCCTCTACGAGGTCCTGGTGCCTAGAACCTCAAGTAACCTGCATCCACGATGCCCCGATGCCCACAGAACCTCATGTAACCCGCATCCACGATGCCATGATGCCCACGACACCTCATGTAACTTGCATCCACGATTCCCCGATGCCCACAACACCTCATACATATATATATATATCACGCACCCGAGATGGTGCCAACCCACTGACTAGCATCTAGTCAGTCCACAAAGATCATGTGCACCTCGTGCACTCAAAATAGACATACCTCTATAGGTCATGCCAAAAAGGAAACATGGAGATCATGGTCACACCGTGGTGTACCTCTAACTGTCATCGGCTCACCGGCCTGCTCAGCCTCTGGTAGCTCCGCTGCGTGCACCTAGCCTGAAACACGGCAGCCTGACGCCTAACCTCCCTGCGGTGCTGCTCCAGTCACCGGCCACTGACCCCTGAGCTGGGTCCCACTGTCTCTGTCATGGCCTCCGCGCACAGCTGAACCTCGACTACCCTCTCCGGGTACCAAACCTGAACCAACTCCAGACACTACAGTCTGTCCTGGTCCCAGCCTGTCGGCTATCTGAGAAGGCTGCCTGCAAAACCTCTCAAGATGCCCATCCTGTCCACATGCCCAGCACTCCTTCAGAGGCTTGTCGGACTACGCCCGAACATGTACCAGCTATCCACACTAGAATCAAATCACCGAAGAACTCCCACGATGTGGTCTACCTAAATATCTGGCCTGACTGACCTGCAGGAACTCATCTCGTCCTCGCTTCCTAATGTCTGAACCGTCAGCTGAAGCTGTCATCCTACCCAAGCGATATTTCTCCCTCTCATTGCCCTCGGCTATAAGCGCCTGATTCACCACCTCGGAGAAAGAACCCAGCCTGAAAATGTTCACCTGGACCCGAATAGCGTGTCGCAAGCCATCCTCGAAGCGCCTCACCCTAGCTGCATCATCGCTCACCATACCAGGTGAAAAGCGAGAAAACTCTGTGAAAGTAGCTGCGTATTCCATGACGGACATGTCCCCCTGTTGAAGACTCAAGAACTCCCGATCTCTCTCTACCCTCAGTGTCTCCGGGTAGAAGTGCTCAAAGAACCTGCCCTCGATGTCCTGCTATGCCAGTCCCTCGTGTCTACGAGCCTGAACCTGTACGTCCCACAAATGCTTCGCCGGTCCTCTCAGCATGTACGTTGTTAGCTTGACCCTCCGCCCGGGAGGTGTCTCGAGCTGCTCGAATATCATCCGCATACTCTCTATCCAGTTCTCAGCCGCCTGCGGACCACCCTCCCCCTGAAAAAGCGGCGGGTGCTGCGACTGGAACTCCTACGTCAGATATGCCATAGAAGGCTCTGCACCCTGAATGCCACTATCAATCCCCAGCAAGACGCGTACCAGGCTCGTCCGGAGCTGGTCGTCGAGCCACGGCCCGAACGATGCCAAACCCAGCTGTTGTCCTGCATACACTGGATCCTGAACCTGATCCTGTCCCTGAGCCTGTACCTGCAGCTCGTGCTCTGCCTGTAATGAATTCTAACTCTGATCTTGCGGCACTGTACCATCTCCTGCCTGAGGCTCCATCGATACGTGAAGGAGTAACCCGCTGAATACCATATATGGTCAGACAGCCCATATATATATATATATATATAACAATATATTCTATACAGATAAGGAAAGTAGTAAAAGGCAGTGCATAACAGCTACCCTTACTCCCCCTCCCACAACCCATGCCCCACGGCATCCCGGCCTCATGGCCTCCTTACCCGCTCAACAGAGCCACGTATCGATAGTACCTCAGGCCGTGCCCATCCCGAAAACTCACGTTGCCTCAAACCGACGACCGGGTCACCCAATCATGACAGATACACTGCCTCAGTCATAGTATCTACCTGCTCTCATAAGAGTCAGACCCAAAACCCTGCCACATGAAATTCTACAAAAAATAAAGCATGACATACACATTGAAACAACTAGCAATTCTATCAGGAATTTCACCATTTTACATTTCAAAGCAGATAAAGCATGGAAATTAATTTATTTTACTCACATGGTATTATCACTTCACAAAACATACGTGCAATTATGAAATTAAAATACCCTAAAAATATGCCTATCAAAATCCAAGCAAAAACCCTTGCCATACCGGGCCAAGGTCCAATTCTCCCTTACCACACTGGGTCATGGGTCACATATCACAATGCAGAACATCACACACCAAGTGAGCCACCGATGTGGAAATCGTATAAACCGTAATCTGAGCAAAATCAAATAGCATTTCCCAACCATAGCAACTAGGTCCATCCCCCATACTTTGGGCTGCAGGCACCCAAGAACAAGCTAAAAAAACCCATTCCCAGTAACCACAACTTATCTCCAGTCTACCATATCCCAAATAGTAAAACTAACAGAAATAAAAAGAGAAGACTCAATCTCATTAGTATCCAGAAAAACACTGCTACTAAATCCTTGTCAAGAACCCCTCTAATACCACTTTGTAACATCCCAGACCCGGCCAGCCACCCGAAAATTGACGAGCGGGTCGGGGGTCACTACCTTAGGCGCACATCCCCTAAACACCAAAGGCTGCCGACTAGCAGCGAGGGTCTGAATAGGTATAGTGGGGAGGCTATACCCTCTCGGAGGATCATAGTAAGGGTACTGGTCCGAGTATAACAGTAAAGATGCAGTGGAAAGAAAGACTCAGCAGACTCGAACTAGACCCACCGAGCGGAAGCATATCCAATATCAACAAACAGCGGAAGTAATAATTATAACATCAGTAGCGGAAATAAACAAAACAACATGCTGATAACATGTAACTACTACTGAATAGTAAAACATACATCCAAAGAAGGTCAACATACAAAAGGGTGCCAATGGCTAACCAACAGTAACTAGAACAAGTAAGCATGCTGATACAGAAAAGTAAACACAACAAGTAAACCCCATCAAGGCATGACCTCAAGGTTTGTACCATCTCCATGTAACAACTAACGTAGACCATCTCCTAAAGCTGGCCCCTTTCCTGTACTTTAATCCATGAAGTCTGCATGCATCCCAAAGGGCCCGTGCAGGGTGTGAGACAAATCTCAGTAGGATACCACCCAACGGTGCGTACCAAATATATGTGTTTAAGCAGTCAAGCATTTACCAGGAAAGCAGTAATCAGTACAATGCAAAAATAAATACAAACTCCACTGGTGCTTAATAGACACCATGGAGTGTCACCTGCTTCGGCTAATGCCTGAATCTCTGTCCTGTAACCCGACACCGTGTGCCACCTGACACCTCGTGTCTCAAGTACCGACATCCCGAAGGCACGCCCCAAATAGTAAACCGGCACCAAGTGCCTCTGGACACCTCGTGTCTCAAGTACTGACGTCCCGTAGGCACGCCCACAAATAGTAACACGACACCATGTGCCTCCTGACACCTCATGTCTCAAGTACCGACGTCCCGAAGGCACACCCATTTCCTGAAGGCTCCTCACCTCCCACATGGCTTTCTACGGAAATCACCCCCAACCAAAAATACCTAACCGCAACTACGGGGGCCTCTACCCACACGAGTGGTCAAAACCACCTCATCACGGAGTATCTATGTGTGCACACTACTCAAAGTCCTGGTTAGCGGTAATCACCAAAATAGTCCTAAGCCACAAAAACATCTGACACCTCGTGTCCCTACGACCATGTCGCTCAAGTCTGATGGCATCGCCACCCTAGTATCTCGGGCCATGCCCAACCTGACAGTCGTACTACCTCAAACTGACATCCATGATGCCCAATCCTGTGGTCAAAACCACCCAAAGTAACCCGAGCAAAGCCCCAACCTGTGATCAGCATCACTCAAACATAACCAGGCCAAGCCCAAAACAACCCAAAGGGGTCCAGCAGATGCAATCCAGAAATTGCATATATAACATCTTTAAACAGAAAAAACATAAGCCAACAAAACAAACTAAACTGTTGAATTGCATTATACCAGGTGTTGTCCCATACCATCACTGAGGTCTTAAATGCCTCCAATAATTATAACAGGCTTAAATAATTTAAACTAATAGTTTAACACAATAATATTGCAATTAAAACCATTTTGGATTTCCCCGACCAAAATGCCCCGATGAGCCACGACCCCTCAACTGACCCCGCTCACGCAAACTGGTAACCGGGCATACCCAAAGGCATCCCAGAGGTCCCATAAACAATACAATATGAAAACTCAAATAAAATGGGTCCCTATCAAAAATACCCAAAAACACGCCGAAGCCACGTCACCCAAAAAACCACGAAAACGCAAAATGAGGTATGCACCAACTACCTGAGACTCACACGATGCTACTCCTCCGGTAACGCCCCCCAATTCGGTCTAAAACGTGGTAAATATACAAAATATTCAAAACCGCTTAAAGGGATATAACTCGTTCTAGAAATAAAATCAGACAAAACGGCCAAAGAGGAATCGAGACCTTACCGAGGGTGTTCCAACGCACTAATCAGCGATCAAAACGGGTCTCGGACGGACGATCGGGAGGAGAAATGGGGTTCAGCCGGCCTGGTTCGCGTATCCGGGCGGAGGAGGGGTGTTGTACCTCAAAAACAAGGCTAATGCCCGAATTAAGCGAAAAAAAAGAAATTACACGGTGTGTAGTTTAGGATTACACGCTGTCTATATTTCATTTAACTGTTCAAAAGACGGTTGATTCCACCAACTTACTTTCTGAACCTGCTGACATGAGTACATGGCGTGTACCTCTAGGTACACTACGTGTACTGGGTTCCTCTTCTCTTACTCACTGACATACCCACATACCATGTATATCCCTCTTACACGGCTAGACTACACGGCGTTTCCAAAGGGAACATGGTGTGTCCCTGGTTCTTACCCGGCCAACGGCCTACACGCCATGTATGGCCTCACACGGTCAGGGGTCTACACGACATGTTTAAAACAACACGCCGTATAGTAAGAAACTACTACACGACACCACACGGCATGTACTCGGCGAGCACATGGTCGGCCACTCGCCGAGACATACATGGCGTGTACTTAAAGTACACGGTGTGTAGTCTGGAAATTTCTAGAAACTTCCCATTTTATCCAGTTTCCTTAGAAACAAGTAAAAAAAAATCCAAGAGGGTCGGGATTTGGACCCGTTCTAAAAACCCAGGTTCTTACAGTGATAACTATCATATTAAATAATAATATTAATAGTATATTGTTATTTGGTAAAACTCATTTTTTTGTGTTACACAAGCTATCAAACAAACATGTTGTGGCATCTATTGTAATCTATCGAGGAAATTACATTTATTATAAAATAAATATATATTAAATATTTGGGGTGTTATATTCTCTTCTATGTTATGTGTTGTGTGTCAGTTATGTTATTCAATAAAATATTATTCTTTTATAATTTTTTAGGGTTACATATTAACTCAAATTGCGGGGACTGATATGGTCTTCCTTAAAATTCCAAAAAAGTGGACATGTGTATCAGTGAATGATAACAAAATTATATGAAAATAAAATTAATGGTAAATTTTGTTCTCGTTTACCACCAATTTTTATCATGCATGCCTATAGCAATCCTTGCAAAGGACAAATTTCGAATTAATATTGTTCATTAGTTTTTGGGTGGTATGAGATACTCATGGTCAATTGAGTTCCAATGGATTTTTTTTAGTGATTGATAAAAACATTAGATAAAACGATGTTATTTGCCATATAAAATCAAAAATAGTACCACATATGATTTTACAACCTCAATAATGAACCAATTTTCAAGATGGACTACAATTTTTTTTCCATCGCATGAAAATGTACAAAATTAATAAGACAATCGTTAATCATAAAAATAACATCATGATTATTAAACGTGTAACTAACATGTTGATTAATTATATAGAATTATGCTCCCATTTCATTATATTAATGGGTAGAGATTGTAACAATTCAGCTGGTCCATGATTCTTGACCTTGATATATTTATATGTGAGAAACTATTAAACATACTCAAGTAACTTTAACTTCCTCTATGGCTTCCAGAAATGGTAATTCATCATGTTTAAAATTTTCCAAATGTCAAGGTCCATTACCCACATTATATGATGGTAATCCAAATTTTGTAATTCTTGTTGTGAAGGGGGAACTGTAGTATTATCTTTGAAGTGTAATATGACATTCCCATCCTATGTCCATACATCAGCAGCCTCCTTTCTACTAAAGTTTGACCTAATAGTAAGGAATTTAGGATCTAAACATTGAGATTCCATAACATTTCAAAATAATAAGGGACATTGGTGACCAAAAAAATAAAAAATGATTCTATTCTTCACAATCCAAAATCTTATCAATGATAAGCCCCATCAATTTAGACAATTCTCAAGCTTCATTGACCACATGGCTAAATGACTTCTTGGTTAATATATATTCCATGAATTTCCATTACCTTATGTATAGACCATTAAATTCAAAAAACTTATAGGTAATCTATATAATGACATTACCTTAGGTTCAAATCCATTTATGATTATTTTTTCTTCAATATTTTACGATCAGTGAACACTATGAACTTCATTATAAATAGATATAAGTGAAATTTTTTAATTCATAATACCACTATAGTTAATTATAGGCCATGTGTAGGATGTTCCATTTCATATTCTCATAATTTAAGTGAGACATAGGAAATAGAATGCTTACTCAATATTTTAACACAACCCAATCCTAATCCAGACACTTCACAATATAACATGTAGCCCTCTCTAGATTTTTGAAAGAAAATAATATTTTTCAAAGTGAGGTGACTCCTAATCTCATAAAAAGATCTTTGAAAGTCATTCCTCCAATAAAAAAAGATACCCTTCCTATTTAATGAATTCATCTATGACACAGAGCATGTGAAATAATGGAAAAAATAAAAATAATTAAGGTTAAAGCCAGAAATTTTCAAATGCTGAAGAACTTATTTGGTGGATTCCAGGAAATTACATCATTAATATTTCAAGATCCACCTATATTTCTGTCTCATATATATAAAACGGATGGTATAAAACTTCTTGTTTCCAAAAATAAAACTTAGAGTATTTTCCATAGAGACAATAATCTAAAAATGTTATCAACTCAGAATCTATATGCCTTCTATGGTCATATACGGTTTTAGAATACAAAAGGATGTCATAAAAAACTACTAAAATAGTCTAGCTACCGATGGAAGATATGGTTCATCAATTCCATTAAAATTACAAGTGATTTTCTAAGAACAGAGTGAATTATAATAAAATATTGGTGTACATAATTGATTTATAAAAATTCCTTTGAATATCATATTTTTTAATCTAATGTTAGTATACCCAAATCATAGATCAATTTTAGTGAATCACATGGATCCTTCAATTGACTAAATGAATCATCAATTTTATGAATAAAAAAGTAATTCTTTATTGTATCATTGATTAGTTAGTTGTAATAGAACATAATCCAGAATAATATTATCCTTATTTAAAAATATCATGGTGTTATCCCAATGTAATATGGCTGATTTTATGAAGCCGTTGATTTCCAATTCCAAAAACTAGATCTTCACTTTTCTAAATTTTATCGATTTTATTCTATATAAGTGATGAAAATTATGAATTTTTCTTGATAATAGGTTGATAGATAATTCAACTTCTCTCTCATGTGTTAGTCTTTTGAAATCATTCTAAACAACATTTAGGTATTTATATATCCACAAGATCCTTAGTTAACATTTCATTCATAGCACCTAAGTTTAACATTTAAAGATGATATGAAATGGTTTCTAGTAATGCCAAAAAATTTATATCTCTTAATTATTTCTTATCTCACATACATCTAAACTAATTAATATCTTCATACATAGATGTAAAAATATCCCACTAAAAATTTTAGTCAATGTTATCACTGAATTATATCACCGAGTCCATCCTGAAGATAATATAAAAAATTTCTATTTCACATAAGGTAAATTCAAAAAGATAAAACATTACATTTACAGTTATAGAACATTTTGGAAACATAAATCCCATGCACTCACATTATTAAAAATGTGTCTTATTACTCAAAATATAAGGTACAATATCTACATATAACCCCATTTGAGTCACTATATGAGAATTAATAAAATAATATAATGTGTTGTTGTCAAAAAAAAATACATTCATTAACGTAAAACTAAACGGAATCATACCCCATATCATTTTAGAGAATGGTTCATCAATGAAAAATTATTCATTATTTTCATAATGTTTTTGGTCAATACCTTATAAAAATTTCTTTCCCCATGTTAGTGTTGATCTTTCTGGAAAATTTGGGTGTTCTTGGAATCAATCTTAAAAGGGTGATATTTTGGATGAGATCCAATTTTAAAAGATCATGTAGATCGAGAATATAAGCCTGAGTAAAATTAGAACAAATACAATAATTTTACTTTAGATTGTTATTATAGAAAAAATTGATAGTCCCCATATATCCACAGTTATAGAATACTTTAAGTGTTGTTGTAATAGAAGTTGAACATGAAAATTGATCATGAATGACTTTTATTCAGTATGAGTAGCTCTGTATCATACACATTTTTTCCACCAATAGATTTCCCTATTCTGTGTAGTTAAATGAAAGGTGTTTCCACAAATGAGATTCCCTGAAATTTCATTCTTATGCACTATCTCTTTATTTACCGTTTCTATTTTATTGAAAATACATAACATTACTAATATTGATAAAATATATAGTCATAATCCCTACTAATTCCTACGTTCTTTGAGAGATAAAATCATTGGAAGCTCTAGTGTAAAGTGGAATAAACATTTAAAGAGGGATCCATACTCCTTGAATAATAGGTTTCAATACTTTATATTAAATTAATTCATCATCCTCAATAGAAAAAAATATGTTGATAGAATTTATTACTAGATAATTCCTCAAATCCCTCCGAGGCGAGGCCTTAATCAAGACTTTTAGGGATTTCTTTGTCCCACCATTTTCATTCCAAATCCCAAAGCATGTAAACCACTAACATGACATTAATATTAATTTGAATGCCTATGAAACTGATCAAATAATTCCCACTTCGTAGCCATTCCTTGGCATGGACAGGTCCTAAGTCGCTATAATAGATCAGTGGTTTCAGTGAGTAATGAACATGATGTGAATCCTTTGTCTGAGTTCCTTTTTCTAATACTAATAGGTAATAAAAAATAATTATCATGATTTGTAGATTAACTAATGCTTAGGGAAGGACAATACTTTCTAATGATCCCTCCTATTAATGTCCAGTTCTCTTGATTTTTTGCATTATAATATTTATATATTAAAATTATCTTTCATTCACCACACAAATATTTATTCATAAGATTCAAAAAGTACAGAACCACAATAATAAATTCATAATATCAAATATATAAATAGTGAATCATGAAATATAAAATGGATGATGAAATCTTAGGAGAATGTATATTTACTAATGCATTATATGTAACCCCCAAGGGTTAATCCCATGATGTTGTGGTGACAACAATCCAATATGTTTCTAATAACATAATTAATACCAAAAACAACCTTGTAACAAGAATATCAGTACAAATTTTTTAGTTATTCATTTTTATACTCAATATTTAATGTCTCAACAAATCCTATCTCCACACCAAACATCCCAGTCAATGGACCATACCAAATAGATTCCTTTTTAACATACCTCCCAAATTCATTGGCATCTACTTGATCCAAATGACACTAATCATAGGTTTATACCATGGGAATAAAAGGATGGATATATATATTTTAATGGTATACAATAATATACCATCCCATTATTTCCCCATGCTCTAGACACCACAAACCATGACTGACACCTCATGGTGCTAAACTAATGAAGTAGTGAACCTTTCCCTTATATTATATCAATATGATACATGAATAAAATAACCCAAAGGAGATAGAAAAAAATTAAATAATCAATGTCATAGTAAGTAGAATTTAAATCGAAGAAATAAGTCATTGTGATCCAAAATTTCATAATGACACTAAGGTTCGAAAAGAAACACTACTCAATACACCATCCCACAGTTTACCCCATGCTCTAGGATGCATAAACCATGATTGAAACCTTATGTTTCTCTACTCATAAAGTATTAAACCATTCCCTAACATTTTTTATGGAAAAAAAGAATGAAATTAAACACCACGGTTCATATATAGCATTTGAGTATAGAACCATATATATAAAACTCAAAGACATCCACGCATGGCCATATTATTAGAACAAGATATCTCATAATAATATTCTCATTAGAAAAAAATATTAACAATAAAAACATGAGATATAAATAAATGAAACAATTAGTGAAATCTACCATGAAATATATGACATCCTTTCCAATGAAATATTATTCGTGAACTAAATACACCACCTACTAAGAAGGATCCCATTGAATGGAACATTTTCATGAAAAAAAATATCAATCTACTTTATCTATATTGTCATTTGGGGGTTTCAATCCATGTTTCTTAAATTCAGCACTAGAATCCATGTTTGAACCAATAATTCCACCAACATGTAAGATATAAATACACCCTAACCCATGTAGTAAACTTTACAAACACCAATCATTTATTTTGAAAATCAATTAGAAAAATAAATTCATTAAAGATATTTAAACCAACATAGTTCATCAACCAAATGTTGGAAACTTTATATACTCAAGATTTCATGTTCTAGATAGATGTGGAGAGGGAGAAAAGATACCTACTTATCATATAATCATCCTATGGATCCTAATAAAGAGTATCTCAATTCTAGAAGTGTTAACCAAAATATCCTTGGGAATGATTCAGTTCAAGATAAATTGAGAGGATAGGAGAATGAGATATTTTACAGGGTTTAATTGTGTAAAATATTACTTAATATACTTTCCAAAATAAAAAATTATTTTCCATAATGGGGATAAAATCCCCTATGAAATTATTAGTAAATTTTTTCATTTAAAAAAATTGATTATTGCAACAGTATGGTGATACCAACCACACCCATGGTTCCCCCAAACTGTTTCTCCCCCCATAATGACCCACTATGGTGATGTACACAACATGGTAAATTTTTCTTTACTATTTTAGTATTCAATCCTTATGCCCATGAAATAATGGATCTTCTCATACCAATGGGGCCTCAACCCCAATCACCACAGGAACCAATTTTTTATTTCCTTTTCCTTCATTTTCTATTAAAAGGAAACTTTTGTAGCATGTTAGAGGCCACTGTCACTATGACATATATAATTTTCTAGTGATTTCCCTCCATGGTTTCATTTTACTTCACTAACTCTCCCCATGAATCGATAATCAAAAACTAGAACCCTGCTCTTTTCACAATGGTTCACCCTAAAACTCAATAATCATAGCAACACCATGACCATGACTGCATATTTTACCATGATATTGTGAATCTCAAAGAACTAAATGTCATTTATCCAATAGTTTACCCTACCAAGACATTGAATGATAATCTAAAGACTCATCGTGAATTAAAAAAACATAATAAATCCTAAAATATACCCCAAACTAGCGGTTTTATAGATAATAGTTAAAATATAAACATTCATTTCAAAATAAATTATTTTTATAATAAAACTTATTTAACTATATTATTTTGTATTTTTATTATAAAATTAAATATCACAAATTAAGAGACTAAATTTGACTATTTGGATTTTATTTTCAAATAAAGTAATCAAATTGCATAATTAGATAAATTTTTCTTTTTAAAGAAGATTAATTTACATGGGTTAATAATGAACTATGTTGGTAAGATATGAAAAATGTAAAAAATTTATATGAATAAAATGATGTAAAAAAATATCAAAATAAAAACTAAATTTTATAAGAACATTAATGATGGACCTATGCATTTTTATATTAATTGTAAATTTTTAATGTAAAAATGACCATTGTTAACCATTATGTAATGAAAAATTATAAAAATACAAATCAAACTCATTAAGAAAAGTGACCCTACTCTATTCATCCCAAACAAAATTAAATAATTTATTTCCTTCTAAATAAAATATCAATATGTATCCCCTCGAGATGTCTCTTTATTTTTTTATATTTTGGTCCCCTGGGGGAAACATAACTACTTAATTATAAAAAAACTATTACTAGAAGAATTTAATCCATAAAATTAAGTATTGATTTCTTATTAATCGTTTTCAGTTACTGACTCATATCAATATCTATATATCACATTCTTGACTTTATTGTTATGTATATATCATGTTCATGATTTTTCAAAATTTATATTATTATGTTATAACACAGTAGTCTTACACAATCATTAGTATAAAATTTTCTTGTTTGGGGGATTTCAGCCACCTACATGGACTATGAAAAACAATATCCATAGTTTCAATAATGGATAAGAATAAAAACATAAATGATTATAATATTTTATGTTAATGAGTAATTTATTTTATGATTATGGTTCATTATTGGTGGAACTAAAATGATATATCATTATAATGTGACTCTTTACTATCATCAATATCACTTTAAATGTACACTTTTTTATTTCCATTATTGTGTACCTTATTTTCTTCATTCATATAATGAAAATGAAAATATATAAATTATTATGATATAATAATGAAAATAAATTTTCTAATATTTTAATAATGAACATGTTTTCATTTAACGAAGATCTATATCATTTTACTAAATCTAGTATAAAATAATCCAAACTATTAGCATCAGACGAGTAAAATAAACTTCGGTTAACTAATATATATGAAATATTTGATTATAATATAATATCATAAATTTTAATGTATATTAATAATGTCTATAAACAAGTTATTATGATGATAGTTTTTATTACATAGATGGGTAAAGAATGGTCCTAGAAGTAAGTTCTCAAGGTAAGGGTTTTCTTTCTATCCATATACTTATTATAGGTTATCGATAACAAATTTATTAAATATATGTATTATATGTAAAATAAACTATAATAAAAATTATTTTCCTCAAAAATAGTTATTATTGAGTATTTAATTATTTTTTAAACATATTTAACCTTGAGGATTCATGTTCATCCAAAAAGTATTTTATAAATATAATTGTTTTTATGTTTTATTTTGGATTGTTAATACATCTCCTCCATGTCCATATTCCATTAATTATTTCATAAATTTTTTTCTCACTACATCATTGATTGTTTATGTTTAAATTCTATTGAAATTATCATACACAAATTTTTTTGAATGAAATATTTTTATCTCTCTTCTATTGTGATTACCCTTGGTTATTTTATACCATCTATTTCTTTTATTTTGTTTAAAAATCATCATTTTCATATTATAGTGGTTCATTAAAGAAATATTTTTCACATTAACCTTATTTTTATATTTAATTATTTTAAAATTAATTATTTAAATAGTTCATGCATGATGAAATGGATATTTCAAAATTTTTTAGATATGATTTTCTAATATTATTTTAAAGTGTTTTTATTCTATTTCAATACCATTTAAGGTTTATTGTGTTTCAATAGGGTTATGTTTTAATGGGATCATATATATTAATTATATAGAAGATTTATATTTATATCATATGATGGTTTTATGGAACTAATTTCATTATCATGTATTTATTATTTTAGGATCTACTTTTTGATATTTTCATGATAATGGGAAAAACATACGTATAGTCTATATTTATGTGATGGGTGGCCCCAAAAATATATTTCCAACCAAGGAATTGGATAAATTTTCTACCTCTAATTAATTTATTTTATCCAGCTTGGGAGGTTACATAGTACACTTTATTTTGATAAATATGTGTCTACTATTAATTATGGTCTTGGTAGTGAGTCTTGATATAAAATATGATTTTCTATTATTATGCTCATGAAATATTTCAATGATTCATATATTATTATTTATAAAAATAATTATTTTATTTCCCATGATTATGTTTTATGATTTTTATTTTATTAGGTATGATTTATTTAAGTTCATAAAAATTTATTATGTTCTCATACCTACATGCTTGTCTTATGGAAACTTTTGATCATAATGATTTTTTTTCATGTTACTCTGATTGATATTTCTTATTATTTACTTCTTTATGATCATCCAAAGACACTATTTTCTCTTGATTCTATTCCAAAAAATGTATATCATAATATATCAAGTTCTATATCATTAAGGTTCTTGTGTATTTTGAAATTTTGCATGAAAATTAATTTTTATTTTAAAATTGGACATTCATGCACCTAATCTATAAATATATTAAACCTATAATACTATAAGTGTAATTTATTATGATATATAATGGACACTAAATTATAATAATTTATTATTTAAGTATGTTATGTTTTGGTTGACAATGTTTATATTAGAGTGGGGTAATGTTGATTTTGGTGATTGAGTCAACTAGAATACGTGTATAAATCCTGAAATGACATAGGATATAAAATAATATTGGTTATCTATAATGATTCATTAGTTTAAATGATATTTTTATATTATTAAAAATCATAGGATTTAATTCCATTATAAAATGATTCATTAATCATGTTATTTTTGTTCAATGTACACACAAACCATTTTTCATTTATTCAATACCTTAGACTAGGAGGAACAGAATGAAAAATTAACATAAATAAAATTAAAATGGATTTACAATGAATCATTTTATAAACACACTAAAATATACAATGAATTATTTGAGTTTAAACAAATAGATAAGGAATCATCTAGTACTTGTGAGGAAATCATTAATATACTTCTAAGTTATTCCTCTAGTTTTATTAGGGAAAATATTTTAAAGTTAAATTATTTCATTAGTGGAATAAAAAATTATCAAATACAAATTATCTATTTGAGACTATGGTAAAATTACGTAAATTTCATACAATTCATTGAAATTTGACACTTGTTTCTTTAAAATGGTTTTGGGTATGGGAAGTATAAAATGGATTAATATATAAACATAAAAGATAAATAAAATGGGTAATGGGGATTAAACTTCATAAATATATAAAATATGGCGATGAAGCATAATTGGAATTTATGAAAGGATTATCAATTTCTATTGAGTACAAAATAGATCCCCTATCATAATGAATATCGAATATATATGAAGAGGTCGAAAAAAATAACAAACTTTTTTGAATGTAACACCCAATACACCATCAACTATTTAATGATTAAATTGTATGTGTTTGTGTATTATGAAATAAAATTAACCCATATAAGGCTTTATGAGATCAATTCTTACTAGAATCTAACAAATCTATTAGAAAAATAAAAATCTTACATGATCACTAGTAGCAAGGTGGATCATAAGAACATTATAGTGAAAGTTAGACTCATTATACACAAAATAATGGAAAAATTATTTTATTTTAGATCTACGCATAAAATTATATTTGGATTGATTTATAAAAAATTAACTCACTAATGCAAAAAATAAAAATATTGGATTGTTAGTGGAAAACCAGATTAGTTCATTAATTGTTTCCCTTTTCAACAAGACTAAACTGATTTGTGTTTTTGGGATGATACTTCCAAAAAAAATCTATCATTCCCCATTTGGTAAAGTTTCATATCATATTCATATGTATTGGTACACTATAAATAAGCCCCATTTCAATTTTAAGGATAAGGAAATAAAATTTGAAATCAGAAATAATCTAATGTCCTTCTATCAATTTATGGATGAATATGAAATCCATTTAGAAATTAAATCACCTATATGGGTATTTATAATGAATTATGATGGTTATTTAGCTAAAATGGTTCAGGATAAATCCAATATTGAGGATATTCCAGTATTGCCTTGGAGTAGTGTGTCTCTCCCCACCATAGTGGCTAGGGTTCCTCCATCATGGTTTCCTCCTCTCCTAATCCGGCGTGACCCCGAGGCATGGCATAATCCTCCTCCGGATCTTGGCGCGGTGCATCACCATCTCAGGTGTCTCTCTCTGATTGTGGTGCCTTTTGCTTCAGAAGTTCTAGATCTCGGATGGCCCAGTTGTGGAGAATCATAGATGACTCTCGAATTAGTCTTCATATCTTGCTTCAGGTGTTCTAGGTCTAGGATGGTTCGAGGGTGGAGTGTCGTCATTGGCCTCAGCATCTAGTGGAGTCTCCAGCTATAGGTGGTCTAGATCTCGAGTGTCCCATGGGTGAAATGTTAGTACAGGTCTCGGATGGATCTCAGCTGGCCCGAGGGTTGGAGCATCATCGAAGGGTTGGCATATGTGGGACTCTCTGGTTTTAAGCTCTCTTGTTCTTGGATGGACCAGGGGTGCAGTGGCTCAGTGATGGCCTCAATGTCTTCTCGAGAAGTTCAACGTAGTCTTCGATAGGATCGGAGGGTGGAGGTACTCTGGTTCAGGTTTTTTGGTGGTTTTTTTCATTTAGGGTCCGTTTTCATTGGACTCTAGTTTAGGATGCTTTGTTGTCGGTTTCATGTGGTTGATCTTGTGGTCTCAATGTATCATTCACATCCCTTATCTCGGTTCAAGATACTTCCCCTCACCCCTGATTTCATGAGTTCACTCGACTCGACATCTGGTGTGGGTTCTTCCTCTATCTAGATCGACCCAGTTTCTGCCTATAGTGGTGATTCTGGTTCAAGTTAACTTGGTTCCCCTCCCTAGCAAAACTCCTCTAGTTTTCTTACTGGGTCTTGAGGAACTATGTGGAACTGTCCTGACTTATCACATCTTAAAGCACCCTCCCCTTCGAGTTTCATGCTGATGTGGAGATGAAGGGTGGCTAGTGGGATCGTTGTAGTGGTTCACTTTCTTGTGTTTTCAGGCAACTAAGATGTGATCTGTGGTAATGATTTGTTTTAGATGGTGATTATGGGATGGTGGTGAATGGTTTTATGGAGATTCACCTTATTTTCACATTACCACATGAAACAGGCCCTAGGAGAGGATTCAAATAAGGTGACTCATCTTTGCAGATCTTGATGGATTTGTTTGTTTGAAATGGTATAGAATAAGACATCAGATCAAGTCTGTTCTTTGACACAGGACACTTGCTTGTTTAATATCCTTGAAATAGTCGAGAGCGTCCTCATGATCACATGCTAGGGAGGGAAAGTTTCATGTTTGCAGTATGATGTTTCTCTCTTAGACCTTCGGGTCATGGTTTGTTACATGTTTATGAAGTATTTTTGGTTTTCCCCTTCTTCCCTTAAAAGGGGGTTCTATTATAATAAAAAAATCGATGGCCTTCATGCCATTGGATGGAGGATATTCCACTATTAATTAATAGTGTTGATATATTTCCCAATGTGTTTCATGATATTCCCCTATATGACGCAGTTTTTTATAGAACACATACCTAGAACTATGACTATATCCAAATGTTATTATATAATTTCCATTATTGAATAGGAATAAATATTGCAGTAGCTATAATAAAATCAATATATTATTTTTATAATACCATGTTCTTTAACATGGGGTTACTACCCCAATTTGTTTATACAATAGGTATATCAATGTTTCATTGCATTGATTATCATGAGCATAAAAAGATCTTGTTAATGAACATGTGTCCCATACCATGAATTAATGACTTTTCTAATTATCTAAAAAGAGACCAACCCTTATAAAATACCATCCTTTGATTCAAATATCATTAGTTAAGGGTCAAAAAGTTGGGTATGTCTATGACAACCTTCAGTTCATGATATGGACAATATGATCTAATTATAATTCATTTTGAATAAACAAACACCTCACTGTCTTTATAGATTTAATTAATTGTGAAATTATATATTATATGAAACAATTTTTTTATCATAATTATATATGGTATACTCATATATTTATTTTTTAATGAATAACATGAATAATATTTGTGGATTTTTTAAATACCTTAAAAAATAATATATTTTAAAAACATTCAGGTCTGTTTTTTCAATTGAAAGTATCTTTATTGTTACACGTAATCACAAGAAAGGTTATATCATTATATCCTTCAATGTAATAATTTATTAGATAATGTCCCTAACCAACCATATTAATAGTTATCTATAGTGATCTTGGAAATCTATAAACTATGGTTAGTTTGGTATAAATTGATCATTGTTATCTAATCCACTATTTAAGTTATCTAAAAAGGGTGTTATGATCCTATCTATAGATTAATGTGATAATACATTCAAGAAAATTAATATGATATTGGTCACATCATCTATACTAAAATTACCCTGTCTTAGTGATGGGTTTCTTGATATAAAAGTTTTTATCAAAGAAGTTATTATTGTATTCCCATATTAGAAATTAAAAGTTTTTTTCTTATTCCTAATTTAAATTATTTGTCCTTGAGTAAAAGTTTATGATTCATGATTTATATCTAGAAATGTAAATATTTTCATCAACGGTATGGAGGTATTGTCACTATTTTAAAAAAATTATATATACTGGTCATGGGAGTATTATGTATATATTCACATAGAAAGAGTTTTACATGATCTAAAGAATAAGGATGGAGTTTATCAAGGATGGTTAATGTGGAATAAATTACCACACATGGAAAGAGAACAATGTGGTTGATGCTATGAGATGGAAGGGTTGTGATACCTAATCCATTAATGGAATTAAGAGAAACCCAATAATCATGGATTTGAAAAAAATAGTTCTTTTAATAGTAATGGATGGGGATAAACCCTACCATCATAAATTATTTCTCAACCATAAATCTATGTAAATAACAAATAATAAATGAAGGATAATATAGTGAAATAAATTAATAATGGAAATAAACCTTAGTCAAAAATTTCAATATAGAAAATATTTAATACAATTAAATAATTTTTATCCAATTAATACTTGAATAGAAAAAGTGATATTATTAATAATGGAAAGATATAATCATTATCTATACATATTGTAACCACAATGTTATATTGTGACCTCCAAGAGTAATTCTAGAGTTACAACATCTAGTGATAATTATAATTTATACATATCAATACAAGGTTCATTTATATATAAAGGTAGAATATCACAACTCAATTGGGATGAACAATTAATTACCTCTATCCATTTTAAAATTATAGTAATTCATCATAGGTCTTCTTATTACCATTAAAATCTATAGTTCCATTTGGGTTTTCTTTGATTACCTTATTATGAATGTGTATTTTACTTCTATATAAGAAGATATATCATTTGGTAATCATTATATGATTTAGATAATTGAAGTGTTAAGCCTTCATTTTATATGAAATTTAGTTGTATTTAATCAAGATATGAGATTCACCATGATGTTTTGGAGTACACTTCAGTGCATATTGAATACATAGCTAACCTTTAGATCATATTATCATCGTGAAACCATTAGTGAATCATAAAAGATTATTCAAATATAGGTTAATATTTTAGAATCCTACTTGATGGATTTTATAAAATATTGCGGTCTATATATTCCTTTGGTAGTATTCTGATAAAATAATAGATTCCACTTAAGATATTAAAATTCACCATGTGAAGTTCTATATGGTAAGAGATAGAAAACTTTGTCATATTAACCTAAAGTTAGAAATTGTATTTAATTGGGTGAAAATATTTTATAACAGATGAATTAATTATTGGTATATTAAATCTACACATTCTAGATAGAAGGGTTAGCTAATAATCACTGGTAACATTTTGATTTCACCTTAAAGTTAAGGTATTCAATTTATTATCACCAAGGAAGAGGGATTTAATAATTTTTTTGATGAAAAACATTCTACACATTACACATCATCCCCATCAGGATTCAAAATCATGTAGGGACAGAGGATTAAATAAATGTAATTTCAAGAAACCCCTCACAAGTAGATGATTTTTTCTATTTATCACATTGGAATAAGTACATAAAATACTCACTCTATTTACAGAACGCAAAGGCTAAAAAATGGAACCTGATCTTTCAAATGTGGAATAAAAAGTAAGAATCTTAGATTGTAGAGATAAAGTACCAACAAATATGACCACTACGTCTATTAATATCCTCTTTTTAAAACATAAAATTATTGAAGTAATGTGGGAACACTAATATTAAATGATGAAATATTACCAACATCTATTCTATTTGGAGATGTTATATTTTGTTTGATTTTTTTAAGAATCATAGAATTTAACATTATTCATTTTTATTCATTTACTATATTGAATAACATTCCTTATACAAAACACTATACTAAAATAAAAAATGAAATATTTTAATAAGATCTTATATTTAAATATAAAGAGATTAATAATACAATATTATAATAAAATATAATTCATATTTATGACCATTAAAATAGAAATTAAACCAAATGTAAATAATTCAATTAAAAAATTGAAATATTATTCCTTATAGTATGAATTTAAGATAATAAAACCAATTATAACTATATAACGAAGGTTAAAAAAATTATTTTCATAAATGCTAAGTATGATAGTAATTCTATTTTTTTATAAAAAAAAATAATTTACCAGGGTTAATGGGAAATTCTGTTAATAGACTGTGAAATTGATAAAATATAGTATATGGTTAAAATAACAAATTATAATTAAAAAAATAGAATAAAAATAATTAATGGAGGTAATTGTGAACCTCATAGGTTTTTTCTACCTAATGACCACATGAAAAGTAAAAAATCATTAAAGTTTATGAAATAATCAATTGTAAAAAATGCCACTCACACGCATTTTATTAAAGAAGAATATTATACCCATACAAAACCATTTATCTCATCCAGTTTCTTGTTGAATTCATATTAAATTCTGATCCCATAGATCCATATCTCTTAATGGTTATCTTCTAGTCCATTAAAGGATTCCTAAAACCTTCCTTGTGAATGAAGCTATTTCAAGATTGAGTGATTCTATAAAAAGAATCTATATATTCTCCATCATTTCCAATTAATTTTTATTCTCTATAGATTTTGAATACCATTATACACTATAATAATGTTATATTAAAATCATTGTCCTTCTATAAATGTTATATTAATATATTATAACTCTATACTCTTACTCCTTTATTAGTATAACATGTTATTGTTTGAGTTAATTCAATCACATACATGAACGATGTGGTAAAATAATAATTATTTAAAAAATGGATGAGTGTAAATACATAAGGTAGTATTTAATATTAATGAATTATTTATGTTATGAGTATTATTCAATAATGGTGAATCTGAAATTAATTATCATTATAACATATGTCTTTATTTTATATAAATTTACCTAACATGTAAGGGTTTAAAATTACATTCTTGCAAACTATATCTTTACCTTCCATAAATTGATAATTTTACATCATAAATCACTATGATAATGATATTCCAATACAATTAATATTCTATTAATGATGAACATATTATAATTTAAAGGGGTTGGAAATCTCTATAATGAATCTTGTATGAAAAAATCAAAACTATTATTTTCTAATTATGAAAATAAACCATTATTAACTAATATGTGGGTAATAAATTATTATAATGGAATATTAGAATAGTTAATTTATATAAATAATGTTCGAAAATACGATATTAATATTTTAATATTTATAATAATGGATGTCAGATTATTTTTGTTGATCTTAGGTGTGGCATCTAGGGTTTATCTCCTGATATCTCTATGTAAATGAGGGTGTCAATACCCAAGAATACTCCTAGAGATTGTTTATGTATTATTAATTTAAATACCCCTTTTTACTCACTAATTATTTTCTTGGGATTCATTTATCTTATCTCCAATTCCAAAAATATCCGTAAAAGAACATTTCAAAAGTGAATGTTTTTATCTTTTAATTTCGATGGAGAATTATTATAAAACATATCTATATTCCTTATATTTTTCTTGAAATAACTTTCTTGTTATTACATCGATTATTTATGGTTATATTCTTTTAACATTAGAATAGTTAAAACATACTAAAAGGGGTATTTTTGTGTATCCTCTATTATGATTCTTCTTTGGTTGTTTTCTCTAACAATGTTCTTTGGGTTTGGTATTACTCTCTCTTTACATGTTTTAATTATTCTAGATGTTATGTTTTATTCTAATTCCATATCATTGTTTAAAAAATATATTTATCAATTATTTCATTTAAAAATGTTAACAATAAAAAGTGATATTTATTATAATATTCTAAATAATTTTATAATTCTATTTTTAAATGATTGGAATATTTCTTAATACCTTTTAGAGTTCATAGGTTTTATTTATAATATATTATAATTGTATCAAATGTATTATTTATATAATTTATTTATTTTGTTAATATGATTATTTTAATGAAATCCATTTCATTACCATATGTAAATTATTTTATGGTGGATTTAACTAGGTTTTTATCAACATATTTTACATATATGTTTGGTTTATCATTTTGGGAAGTGTACGAAATATAAATTTTACTATGTATTTTAATTAAATATATATTATGTTAATACCATGTTTTACACTCAATACTGAATAAAAAGGAAACTATGATATATATTATTTATATTAAAAATCTTCCATTATAACCTATCCATAAAATTTGAATGTATGAATTAGAGTAATAGAATTATGAAATAGATATATATAGAAGTCATTTTATACAAATGTAATTGGTTCATTTTGTGCTTAAAAATATATTTTACTAAAAGTTTCTTGTTTTGTGTTGTATATTTTATTCAGGAAAAATAATTATATTTGTTTGATGATGATGTTAATTGCCATAGTCCCCTCCCTATAAAGAAAACACAAAAAAAAAATACGATAGATAATGACCCTCGATCCCCACTTCCTGTAGGCCCTAGCCTGGTGGATAGAATTGAGTGTATTATAGACAAACAAATGAGAGGCATTGACCTCTACAATAATTATAGGATTTGGAGATAGGATGGATCATCCATAGGAAAATCTATGAAAAAATATAGAATAATTCCAAAAGATCCCACAATGCATGTATAAATAAAACTAGTATAGTTCAAAGTCTCCAAAGTAATACTCAAAAGAAAATCTAACGTAGTGACATAGTAATAACACTATTACGAACTGATCATTTATGAATAAAATTACTTTTTTTAATATCTAATGGATATACAAATAACATGCAAACTTTTTATTATAATTATTATTATTGAGTTTAAATGGTCATTAAGTATCATTATCATTGATAATAAAGCTTTTGAACAGTGATCACACAACTAATATAAATATAAGGTTTTTACAAATACTTTCGACATAGACAGTGGAGATGATAGCCTCTTCCAGTGGAATTGGGTCATAAAAATCTCATTTGTTGCATCTCGGAAAGGTGGTAGAGTCACTAGGCCTCACTCATGCCCAAGCCCAAGCTGAGCTTCAATAGAATAAGCTTGAACAGAATCGTCTATGGGAGAAGCTCATGTTAATAGAGATTACCAACCAGGTGATGTTATCTGAGCCGCCCCAAGAGTATTTCACCATCACACTCCTTACCCTGAGGTCTTATTAGGGTGTTATAAGGGGTTATGTAACAAGATATTAGTTACCTAATGTGTAATACCTTTTTATAAATAAAATTATTATTTCACCAATTCCTTTCTGAGAATAGTCTTTATCAAAAAATGATGAATTTGATAAATTGATTTTTCGAGTAAAAATGGTACTTTTAAGAAATATATAAACTAATTTTTTTATTAATAATATTATAAAAACAATTCTAATAAATGATTATTATATAAATTCCTTATCTATTAATGATTAAGAAATCAGTTTCATAAGAGTTATATTTTTATTCAATAAAACAGAAAGACTAATTTTTCAATTAAAGAATTTATTTTAAAGAATTAATGAATTTTTGAAATAATTAAAATTTTAATAAAATATTATTATAAAATTAATTTTATTAATAATAAATTATTATATAATTTTATTGAAGCCAAGTGTAAATTATATTATGGTTTAAAAACTATTTTCGGTCAAACCCCATCAATTTTCAAAAAATGTCAGTTCTCATGTTAAAAATGAAAATTCGTATATTTTTTAAATTATTTAGATAAATTTAAAATAATTTTTTTAATAATGAAATAAAAATTATCTAACCGTTAATTTTTCATAATTTTCTGAGATAATCAATTTTTTTGGTAAAAACTAAATAATATACAAATATATAGCATGTTTTAGGACATCATAATGACCCAATAGTGATGAAATAAATACCATAAAATGTATATTATACCAAATAAATGCTTTAAATTTAAAATAATGTGATTTTATATTTATTTTTCTTATTTCATAATGCCTTATTAAATCCTCCAAAATGTATAACATATTATATGCTTTTAAGTTCATTTGTTTAATAAGGTGACTCACCTCCACATAATAAAGGATAATATTTTAATATATTCAACCCATGGCCTTATAGAATATTGTTTTTCACTATTATTTGGAAAAAACCATTGGAAAAACCGTGGTATGGTTTTTGGTTTTGAATATTTAATTATATAGATTCCAAAACCTAAGTTTGTGAAATATTAAAGAATTCCCCCCTCATTTCCTAAATAAACCCACCCAAGATCCCACTTATCTTCACTAACAATACCTGGAGAATGTCCCTACTTATTCCTCCCCTCTCTTGAACCCCCACCCCCCCAGGGTTCCCCAAGCTCTCAATAAACCCCTCTTCAGGCCTTTGAAGTAACACACTCAAGTAAGGATTTCCTTCTGTTCTCATTTTTATCCATGTTTTCTTATATTGTTAAAAGATTTTTTTTAATTAAAAATGATGGTTTATGTGGTTGAACCTACCCCATACTGACCTTATTGTGATTTAATGATTAGATACCCTTTTCTCTCTCAATAATCCCTCCAATGTACACCCATTACTATGCCAAAATTTCTAAAGAGTTATTTCATTTCTCCTTCTTCAAGTTTCTTTATTATGGTATGAAATAAATTTAAAAATTATTTTTGTTGGGCCATGTATTTATAGGATCCCTTTACTTAGCATTTCAATTATAATTTATGATATTCCCCTTTCTTTATCATTAACCAGTTTTATGAATCCTCATGTGATGTGGTTATGCTGCCGAAATTGCATCGCAATTTTCCATGGAAATATCATCATATAGGGAATACCATACCCATTTCTATACCAAGGGTATTCAAATTTATGAACATATAATTATTTATTATAGAATTTTGTAAATTTATTCCACATTCCTTTGTCATGTAATAAATTAATATGTTTAATGAATCCATGTTATATGATCTATGTGGCACACTTAAGTATGATATTAAAATGTACTTGAAGGGTGCACCCTGGTAGCACTCCAATGCATTGGGTAATTTTTAGAATCACGATAAATTATGTTGGGATAGGGGTTTAACAGATTCCTTTATAGTACTTTTTCCATTATTTTTGGATAGGGGTTTACCATATTCTTTTTTTGTTAATGATGTCATGTTTTAAGTTGTTGCCACATTTCTGTGTTATCATGATCATGCTATATCACACCTTTATTTTATTGTTTCTCTTGTGCTCCATTGATCTGTATATTGATTACCATGTATTCTATTATTCATGTTACGACTTTTTTAATCTTTTACTGGGCTTTATAGATCACCCTTTTCTTATGTATATCCTCATGTTATCCCCTGAAATGATAAGTACGATGGAATTTTGTGCTCATGTAAAAGAAGTTTTCAATAAATATGTTGTATTTTATATCTTAAGTTTTCATGTTATATTCCTAATCCCAAAATATGCTAGGCTTATGTATCTTATATGTTGTATTAAGTGAAATATTAGTTAATAAAGCAAATTTTAATTTGTAATATACACCAGGTTTCTTATAGTTGGTATAAAAGGATAAGTTTAGTTATTTTTGGGATTAGGATTAGAAAACTATGGTGAAATCTTTAAGGATAAAACTAAGTATAAAAAAATACTACCTAATTTTTTGTGTTTATAGAGTAATTTATTTATCAATAAAATACATCCCTATCTTGATACGAACAAGTAGAGGTGGCTCTGGTATAGATTTATCAAGGGGTAAAACCCAAAAACACCGCTTTCTGCTAGACTCATACGAGAACTGGTGCATAAAAATAGGCCTTGCATCAGTCTTAGTTTGACACTCCTGGGGGATATGCTTTTACAAATTTATAATCTTAGTACAAACCGTTATTAGGGTAATAAAAAAATCCCCTAAGTATATATATTAGGTGGTATATCATGGATAACCTAGATTGAATCTCACAAATTCATTATTTGAGGAGATAAATGTAATTTATAAGTTATCCCTTTTACCTTTGGAATCCCCTTTATGTTTTTAATAGTTTAAAATACTTACCTTTAATTTTACTTTTATTCTTTCCACTGGTCAATAATAAGAGGACTTGGGATAACAACTGATGTGAAGATCAATGTGATTATTGTTCCAATGAGATGCCAAATATGATGGGAGTGAGAATTACAGACTTTGTCACCATACTCTATCAATTAAATAATTTTTGGAATAGAAATATGGGGCAAGAAAAATGTCCAACCCCTCCCCCCCCAAGAAAGAACAAGTAGAAATCAAGAGCTTCATGAGACAATGGCCTCTTACTTTTAATGGATCATCTGATCCCATAATCGCCAAAAAAAGGATCAACTCTATTGAGAATATATTCTCTACCCTTGAATGTTCCGCACAAGAGAAGTTTCTTGTGGATTCTTATTATATAGAGGGTGATTCTTCTCAATGGTGGACATTGATCAAATATATGAAGCCTGGGGAAGATATCGAGGTGATGGGATGGAAGTATTTCTATAAAATGTTTTTCGATAAATATTTTCCCTACACCCTCCATCTTAATATGGAATGATACTTCCCTACACTCAATCAAAAGGATGATAAATCTATTAAGGTATATGAGGGAAGCTTCACCAGAATTTCCTGATATGCCTCTAGTTTTATTGTTACCCCTGAATTCAAGGTTGAACGCTTATTTGATGGCCCAAAACCTATCCTATGGAAAGCCCTAGAGATCCGTATCTTTGACAGCTATGCAGATATTATCTGATGTTCCCTAAAAGTTGATATAGACATTGGAGAATCTCAAGGGAATTAGAAGCCTCTATCATGGTCACCCTCAAATGATTAATGGTTTTTTGGGTACTTGGATGTATCAGAGTGGATGAACAATGTCTTATGTCAAAGGAAGAAGTAAATTGGGAAAACTTATTAAAGGTATTATAAAAAATAAAATAAAAGAGAATAAAAAAACTACATGAAAGGATGGGGGTGTTTTTATCATTTATAAAACTATAAGAAGTTTTCTGGAAGAATATTGCATTTTTTTGCCTTTAATTTTGAAATGAAGTTTGATTAAAAAGATGCAACAATTGGATGTATTTTTAGAAAATGTTTTAAAATGCGTAATCGATCTAACTCTACCTCTTCACTAAATTATTTATCATTATCATTTAAATTAACATGAACTTAATTGTAATCCCTTAATTTTTTAAATACCAAACCCTATGAGAATTAACTTTACCATAAAGATGAAGTGAATTTAACCCTATATTGACTTCAGAATACACAATCGCAGCACCCTGCTTTAATTGATGTTATAAGGTTAGATTATGGTCAGTTGTAAATTAAGGCACATTTTCTATCTATAAATTAGAATTAATTTAGTTTAGGGATTATATTTTACCACTATAAATTGATCCCGTATGGTTTTTTGTTATCGATTAAGTTCGCGCTCTCACAATTTACACAAAATCTTGTCCTCGCATGTTTTTGTGCTAATTGTTCAATTTATTTTTAAGTTTCAATTAAATTATAAACTCAATTAATTTGTCATATTATGTGAATTACATTATATCATTGATTCAAAATAAATGAATGAATAAAGATAGAGTTAGATAAATTACTAGAAAACTACACTTTCATATGCGGTGTAGTCATCTTAGAAATGTTATGCAAGAGAAATGGTATAGAAAGGTTATAACCCAATATTGTTTCTAATATTGAATTCGAGACCAAAGAGGGTGATTAAGAGAATTAGAAAATTGAAAATAACAGAAAAAGTTGAATATAAACTAAGATTTTATTGAAAGCACAACCACATAACAACAAAGAAGAAGAAAAGAAGAGCATTTTGGAAGAGATCCTAGGTTGGTAGCTTCCCTCCTCAAATTGTGAATTTAAATGGGGTAAAACCACCTCTCCTCTGATCTAAATATCCTAATACACGTCCCAACCCCTCTAAATGAGAAAAAAACTAACTTATATTGTGGAGGGGAGGCTTGGTTTAAAGAGGTTTCAAGTGTGAATGGGGAATCTCAGCCAAATTTTTTAATCCAACTTGCACCGCCCATTTGACCTCCAAAAAGTTTGGACCCGCTATTATTCTAGAATAATGATTTGTACACAATTGAGTTGGGGAGTTCCTATCAAAATTTGGGACCAATCCAAGCTTAGATGAAGAATTTATGGCCCAAAAACAAAACCAATATTCAATATGGTGGGTCCAGACCACATTTGAATTTTTGTTCCATTTAGTCCAACCAAATTTACATTTTAACTCAAATGTCCCGAAAAAGGTAGTATCCCATTAAGTCAGAAACACAGTTACAAAATTTTAAGTTCAAATAATAAATACTAAAATATTAATCTTTGAAATACTACAGTGCACTATAAAGGGTAGAACTATAATTTCCTACAAATTTTCAAACGAATGATCTAATCCCAAATATTTTATAAATAAACATATTTAACACAATATGAGGAAATTGTATCATTTATTATTAATAATAAAGTAAATAAAAATGTGTTTTATCAGGTATCATGGGGGTATGAAGAAGAATTTGGGCTTTAATTTTGGAGGTCTCATGGATAAATAAAAGGGTGATAATAAATTATAGCATCCCACTTTCCAAAGGAGCATAAAGAATAACCCTTGAATTATCCTAAAGAGGATGAGGAAATGCTTTTGGTGAAGGAAGGAAGAGAAAAAACCCAGTGATTGTTGATATGAAAAACCTACTACTATGATAGATGAAAGTAACTCTCTATTTTATCCTCAAAGAACCATCCCACTTTGTGAACAAGTTCCCTAAGACAAGGGTTTTTGAAGGAACCCAAAAACCTCTAAGGTAGTAAGGGGGAGATTTTTCCATCACTAACACCAAAGATAATCTTGAAAACAAAGTGGTGAAAGGTATGCTAGTTATTCATTCATGAATAGAGAACATTCTTTTTTATTCTGGTTTGATGAATTATTTTATATCCCAAGTGTTAAGTAGAACAATCCAAACATCACCACAAATAATGGAAGTAGAGATGTCGGTGAAAATGAAAAATGGGGAAATTATTGCATCCCTTGAATATAACTCCTCCCCTATCATAATTTTTTGATTAAACGTCATGAAGAAACTCATTATACTTCTCTTTATATAATTTTATGCAATTATTTTCATGGATTGTATTTCCCTATATAGATCCAACATAAATTTTTGTGAGAGCTCCATATGGTGAATCGACTCCTGATTCTATACAAGAGCAAGGTGGAGGATGAATGTTCTTTAGATCTGTCATCTCAAGCATGGATATTACTAACCTATGATAATTCATATCATTCTCAGATGATTTAGTCAAAGGAAAGAACCATCCTTGAAGGCATGCCTATTTTGGGGGATTTCAATTATGTGATTCCTAAGGAATTTCATGGTCTTCCACCTAGAAGAGATGTTGATTTCTCAATTGATTTTATACCTGGGGTGTTTCCAATATCTCAAACTCTGTATATAATTGATATTTTAGACATGAAGGAACTAAAGAAACAACTATAGGATAATCTGGATAAAGGGTTTATACGCCCAAGTGCTTCACCATCGGGTGCACTAGTCCTATTTGTCATGGAGAAGGATGGTTCAATGTGAATTTGCATTGATTATCATAATCCCAACAAAATCATGATAAAGAATGAGTATCTTTGTCTATGAATTGATGAATTATTCAATCATCTATTTGGAGCACAATACTTCTCCAAGGTGGATCTACAATTAGGATATTACCAAGTAAGGGTGAAGAATGAGGATATCCCCAAGATTTCTTTTCATACAAGGTGCAGGTAGAATGAATTCATAGTAATGCCTTTCGGACTCACTAATCCTCCCGCAATATTTATGGACTTGATGAATATAGTATTTAGATATTACCTATATATATTTTTGGTAGTCTTTATTCAATATATTCTAAAATACTTCAAAACCAAGGAGGAGCATGTGGAGCATGTAAGAACTGTATGAGAGACCTTGTGAAAGGGTAATCTCTATGAAAAGTACAACAAGTGTGATTTTTAGTAGAAAAAGACTCATTCATGGGGAATATCATCACAAGAAATGGGATATCAATGGATCCTTCCAAAACAAAATAAATTAAGGGATGGACATGGCCTACATTAGTTATGGATATCTGTAGATTCCTCGGGTTAGCTGGGTATTATCACCAATTTTTGAGAAATTTCTAATTATGGTCAAACACTCTTAACAAGCTAACATGGAATGGAATCAAGTTTTCTTGGAATGGTGAATGTAAAGAGAGATTCATAGAGTTGAATAAGAGTATTACCACTTTCCCTATGCTCACACAACCCATAATTGGGGAGATTTTTGAAATCATTATTGATGCTTCAAGAATGGTATGGGTTGTGTGTTGATGCAGATTGAAAAAGTCATTGCCTATTCCTCAATGCAGTTGAAAATTCATGAACAAAACTGTCCCACACAAGATCTGCAGTTTTAGATGTGGTATTTTCATTGAAAATATGGTGTCATTATCTCCATGGGGAAAATTATAAAATATATATAGATTACAAAATTCACAAATATATATTTACACTGAAAGAGACAAACATATGCCAATGAATATGGTTAGATCTCATCAAGGATTATGATTGCTTAGTCCATTACCACCCTGGGAAAGAGAATGAGGTGAAAGATGCTCTAAGTTGAAAGGACCCAATGATTCTATCATTTATGATAATTAAAAAGGATCCAATCTTCTTAAATTTGAATAAAATGGACATGGGAATCATAAAGAATGGAACATCATCAATCCTTTCAAAAATGATTGTTCAACCATCTCTTTTGGAAAGGTTAAGTGATGATCAAAAAGATGATGTGGGAATTCAGAAGAAACTGGAAACTCTCATAAAAAGGTAAATCCGTGGAGTTAAGAGTTAATGAATAAGTAAATATCAGATTTGGGTCAAGACTATGTGGTCCATCAAATCAAGATTTAAATAAAGAAAATTTAGATAATGAATATAGTTTAAATTTATTCATTAACCTAGGAAACATGAATATATATTGATATCTCTGGGAGAACTATTAATGGAATAACATGAAGAATGTGATCGCTAAATATACATCAAAGTGACTGGTTTGTCAGCAAGTGAAGGCTGAGAGGCACTAGTCTAATGGGATTATGTAACCATTACCCATAACAACATATCAAGGGGAAAACATCACCATGGACTTTGTCACCGGACATCCAAATACATATAAAGGAAACAATGAAATATTGGTTTTTTTGGATCATATTAAAAGTATTTCACACCTTTTTTTAATTTGAGAGGATTTCTCATTAGATCAAATAGCACTTATATACATCAGATAAGTGGTAAGGCTTCACGGTGTACCACTATAGATTTTATCTGATCGAGATCCAAGATTCACCTCTATGTTTTGGAAGAGTCTCCCACACACTCTGAATACTTAGCTGAACATCAGAAAAGATTATCATCCTAAAATTTATGGCTAATATGGTTAGACAATCCAAAAACATGAGGACATGTTGAGAGCATTCTCAATAGACTTCAAAGTAGGATGGGATCAACATCTTCCTCTGATTTAGTTCTCTTACAACAATATTTTCCACTCAATCACCCAAATGGCTCCTTATAAAGCCCTTTATGGGAAGAGGTGTAAAACACAGGCATGTTGGGATGAAGTTGGGGTGTGAAAAATTCTAGGTCCATAAATGGTTGAAGAAATGGTGGTGAAGGTTAAGAGCATCCGGTAGCACACTAAAGCTTCTCAGAGTGAAAAAAAGATATATGTAGACAATCATCGATGATACCTAGAGTTTGATGTTGGAGACATGGTATTCCACCAAATATCACCATGTAAGAGAGTTATGAGATTTGGGAAGAATGTGAATCTTATTCCAATGTACATCATAACTTTTGAGATCCTTGATCACATCGGAGTAGTGTCCAATTCACAAGAACTCCCATCAAACCTGTCTCAAGTACATGATGTATTCCATGTATCACTCTTTAAGAAGTACATACCTAACTTATCGCATGTACTTAATCCTAAGGTGGTACCATTGGAGAATTACCCCTCTTATTAATAGAATCCAGTGAAGATCTTAGATCATAGGGAAAAAAGCTCTACAAAATAACATATTGACCCTTATCAAAGTATCGTGGAGAAACCACATGTTTAAAGAAGCCACATGGGAACCGGAGGAAGTTATGAGGCAGAGTTACCCTCATCTGTTCTAGTGTGGGAAAAGTAAATTTCAAAGGAGAAATTTCATAATGGGGGAATATTGTAACAACCCAATAATTTATGAGTAAAATCCAATTTCTATTAATTTCTTATGATTATATAAAACACATGCACTCTTTTTTTATTGGGTTTAAATGATTGTAAATTATCATTATCATAGATAATATAGTCATTGAAAAATTATCACACAACTAATATAATTATATGGTTTTAAAAAATGATGTTGACGCATACAAAGGAGAAAATGGCCACATCCAGTGGACTCGGGTCATATGAATCTCATTTGTCAAAGATCATAAAATAGGTAGCATCACTGGGATTTTCTCTTGACAAATCCTAAGATGAGTTTCAACATATTAATCTTAAATGAAATTGTATACGAGAGAAGTTCAAGTTAATAGATATAACCACATTGGATATGTTATCCGAGATGCCCCAATATTCTGTCACCATCACACACCTTAACCTTAGGTCTTATGCATGGGTTATAAGGGGTTATGTAACAAGGTATTAGTTACTTATTGTTTAATAACTTTTTATAAATAAAATACTTATTCCATTAATTCCTTTATGAGAATATTCTTTCTTAAAAAAGGAAAAATTTGATAAATTGGGTTTTCAAGTAAAAATGGTACTTTTTTTGAAATATATATATGAAGGTTTTTATTAATAATATTATAAAAAAATTCTTATAAATGATGATTTTATCACTTCCTTATCTATAAATTATTAGAAAATTTGTTTGATAAGAGTTATATTTTTATAGGATAAAATAGAAATTTATTTTTTAAATTAATGAATCTATTTTAAGGAATTCATGGATTTTTAAAATAATTAATGTCTTAATAAAATATTATTATCAAATTACTTTTATTAATAATAAAGGACATATTATTTTTATAAAGTCATGTGAAATTTTTGTTAAGGTTTAAAAATTGTTTTTCTCAAAACCCATCAATTTTCAATATATATATGTTCTAATTTTAAAAGTGAAAATTCAAATAATTAGAATACTATTTAGATAAAATAAATATTATTTTTTGAATCAGGATGTCGAAATTACTCGATGGTAAATTTTTCATAATTTTCTAAGATAATCTAATTTATGGGTAAAAAATAAATAATATAAAAATATATAGTGTGTTTTATGACATCATAATGACCCAATAGTGATGTAATAAATAATAGAAAAGGTATCCTAGACCAAATATATGTTTTAAATTTAAAATAATGTGATTTTAGATTTATTTGACTTATTTTATAATGCCTTAGCGAATCCTCCAAAATGTATAACATATTTTATGATTTTAATTTCATTTTGTTAATAATTTGACTCACCTCCACATAAGGATGGATAATATTTTAATATATTTAGACCATATCCTTATAAAATAATTTTTACCACTCCTCTATTGAAATAAAAACCATTGAAAAAAACTATGGTAATGTTTATTTTTTGGAATATTTAACTATATAGATTCCAAAACCTAAGTTTGGGAAATATTAAGGAATTTCCCTCTCATTTACTATATAAACCCACCCAAGCTCCCAATTATCATCACTCAAAATACTTGGATCACATCCCTACTGTATAATCCTTTCTCTATAACCCCCAAGGCATCCCAAGCTCTCAATATTCCCCTCTTCAAGCTTTGGAAGTCACACACTCAAGTAAGAGTTTCCTTCCTTTCTCATTTTTATCCAAATTTCCTTATGTTGTTACACCCTTTTATTTTCAATTAAAAATTATGGGATATGTTTTTTCACCTTTCTCATACTGCCCTTAATATTTTTGAATGATTATAGACCCCTTTATCTCTCATTAATCCCTCCCATGTACACATGTTACCATGCCGAAATTTTATAAGAGTTTTTTCATTCCTCCTCCTTAAAGTTTCCTTATTATGGTACATATTCTATTTAAAAATAACTCATTTTGGAACATCTATTTATAAGATAAGCATACTTCTAATTTCATGTTTAAATGATGATAGACTCTGTTTCCGACGCTTTCGCCGGGGCACACACATCCGTCACACAGAGGACGCGCAACTGTTGCCCCGCATTACCGCTTTCCAAAGGCGGGCATCATCCGTTCCTTCTTCAGGGACGTCTTCTCCTTGATTGAAACCAGGATGATGGGATTTCGTTTCTTCCTTCCATGGATTCCTCCTCAGAGCTCGTCACCTAGTCCGGGTCTCCCTTATAGATTTAAGACGTATTCATGAATCTCGCTCCTGGTGCCATATCTTCATGGACACAAGTTAATTACGCTACTTCCGTCAAGACGCTCAAAGGGGTCTTGACATGGTAGCAACCTTCGGTCAGAGTAGAAGATAACATCAGGAATGTCGGGGCATCTCTGGGTGCATGGACATTGGGGAACGTATATTCTTCCTCATAAGAGGGAATCTCTAGGGCGCAGAACCCAAGGCATCCCATGTCGAATGCGGGGAATCATATTCCATAGGCATGTCTTTGAGGTTTTCCTCAGCTTCCCATGTTCAACACAGGGTATGGTGAGAGTTTAACTTCTTGTGGAGACGGTTACACCAAGGGTGTGTCTTCTGAGGTTTTCCTCATCTTCTTATGTTTAACACAGGGTATTCCGCGAGTTTAACGTCTTGCGGAGATGGTTAATCCAAGGGTGTGTATTCTGAGGTTTTTCTCAACTTCTTATGTTTAACATAGCTTATGTCGCGAGTTTAACATCTTGAGGAGACGATTACACCAAGGGCGTGTCTTCTGAGTTTTACCTCATCTTCATCTGTTTAACACAGGGTATACTATGAGTTTAACGTCTTGCAGAGATGGTTACGCAAAGGGTGTGTCTTCTGAGGTTTTCCTCAGCTTCCAATGTTTAACACAGGGTATGCCTTGAGTTTAACGTCTTGCAGAGATGGTTACGCCAAGGGCATGTCTTCTGAGTTTTTCCTCATCTTCTTATATATAACCCAGGGTATGCCGCGATCTTAACATCTTGCAGAGACAGTTATTCCAAGGGCGTGTCTTTTGAGGGTTTCCTCAGCTTAATATATTTAACACACAGTATTCCATGAGTTTAACATCTTGTGGAGACGGTTACGCCAAGGGCATGTCTTCTGAGGTTTTCCTAAGCTTCCTATGTTTAACACATGGTATGCTGTGATTTTAACATCTTGTGGAGACGGTTACGCCAAGGGAATGTCTTCTGAGGTTTTCCTGATATTCCTATGTTTAACACAGGGTATGCCACAAGTTTAACGTCTTGCGGAGACGGTTACACCAAGGGCATGTCTTCTGAGGTTTTCCTCAGCTTATTATGTTTAACACAGGTTATACCGCAAGTTTAATGTCTTGCGGAGATGGTCACGCCAGGGGCGCGTCCTCTGAGTTTTTCCTCAGCTTCCAATGTTTAACATAGGGTATGTCGTGAGTTTAACGTCTTGCGGAGACGGTATGAGAGTGATCAGAACATCCCAGAGAGATGGATCAGATTGATACCTCCTAGGGTGGGAACACCATGGAGGATGAATGGATCAGAATGCCCAATGAGGATGGATCCAAGGTGGTGCACCCCATGTAGGGGAGACGTCACACCATAATGGCTGATCTAAACACCACTGAGGGTGGATTAGGGAGAGTGAACCCCAAGATGGGGAACACCAGGGTTTACCGTTGGTTGGGATTGAACCTCAGGGAGGTGTCCTACATACCCTGTGTAGACAATAGGGATCAAAACCCACATAGTTCTAAGGGGTGATGATTCGGGTTGTACACAAAGGACAACGTCTCAGAGACATGTTGGGGCTTAGGCGTGGTTAGCTGTCCGGGTGCTGCAAGGAGCGATGCTTGGATGAATGACATGATCTCACCGGAATGTGGCAGCTCGGGTAAGAATCAGGATGGGTGATGGATGGAAGAATGAAGTGGAGGGGGAATTAAATGGCACCATCGCAAGGGTGACCGTGAAGTTGGTCTTGGGCCTCTAAGAGGATTCCTATGTATCCCCGTGATAGGGAATCAAAATCCATGTAGTTTGATGGAATTTGGGGCTTACTTGCTGAGGTGGCCCATGGTGTCGGTAAACAAACGTGGAGGTGGACCTGGGGTCCTGATGGATGGTGGTATTGAACCTCATGGAGTCTTCTTACGTATCCTCATGGTAGGGAATCAAAGTCCACGTAGTTCGGGATGGTTGGGGCTTACGCTCTGAGGCGGCCCATGGTGGTATGGGGCTTACGCAAGAGTGTCGCCCGAGTGCCTCTATGAAGCGACAATTGTGAATGGCGCTTACACTCTAAGGCGACCCATGGTTGGTATGGGGCGTACGCTCTGAGGCGGCCCAAAGTGGTATGGGTATTACACAATGAGGTGGCCCAAAGTGGTATGGGGCTTACGCTCTAAGGCGGCCCAAGTTAGTATGGGGATTACGCTCTGAGGCAGCCCAAAGTGGTATGGGGATTATGCTCTGAGGCGGCACAAGGTGGTATGGGTATTATGCTTTGAGGCGGCCCATGGTGGTATGGGGCTTACACACTGAGGCGGCCCAAAGTGGTATGGGGCTTACGCTCTGAGGCGGCCCAAAGTGGTATGGGGATTACGCACTGAGGTGGCCCAAAGTGGTATGGGGCTTATGCTCTGAGGCGGCCTAAGTTGGTATGGATGGGGCTTACACTTTGAGGCAGCCCACAACGATGGATGGATGGGTCTTATGCTCTGAGGCGGCCCACAATGGTTGGTGAACCAATGTGAAGAGGTCGAAACGACTGGGTGGTGGGCTTGAACCTCGTGGAGGCTTCCTACGTATCCTCATGGTAGGGAATCAAAGTCCACATTGTTTGGGTGTACATTTTAACGTCATGTGGGATGGGGGTTGGTGTCATAGTCGGTGCTTACTCTAATCCCACATCAATCATGCTCAGTGTGAGAAACAAGAGGTAGCAGAGACCTGACGATCACGACGTCGAGGTGCGTCCAAGAATGGTGGTGAACGGGGCTTACACAAGGAAGCGGCCCATGGTGGCTTCCTCGTGTGTGGCCATGAGGGAATCCCAACCCACTGCTGGGTTGAGCCCTTCACCTATGCGCTAGTGAACAAGCGGGATATTTCCAAGGGCATTGGAATCGGCCCGAACAAAGGGTGATGAATAGTGTGAATCACACGACCGACATTCAGAATGCAATGAGGGTGGCGTGGTGATAGAGGATAACTGTTAACCATTTTCGAAACACAGTATCCATGTCACGTTAGATAAAAATAGGGAAAAACAAATGAGGGTTGACTGCTGACCGTGTTCGAAACACAGGACCTGACTCAAAGTGTTGTCAAAAGTCTTCTGGGGCATTGGCCCAGGACAGCAGGCAGACCATGGGTGAATCACCCATACTGTTACAGCAGGCGGACTGTAGGTCAATCATCCGTACTGTTACAGCAGGTGGACCATAGGCCAATCGTTCGTACTGTTACAGCAGGCAGACCGTAGGTAAATCATCTGTACTGTTACAGCAAGTGGACCGTAGGTCAATCATCCGTACTGTTATAGCATGCGGACTGTAGGTCAATCATTTGTACTGTTATAGTCGGCAGACCATAGGCCAATCATCCGTACTGTTAGGGGTTCCCTTCATACATGGAAGTGGATGAATATCTGAATGAAGGACATGCAAAGAATGAGGTGGAGTGATGGAATGTTTGAACAGATTCCAACGCTCTTGATATTACGCCACTGTAATCATGACATTAGGCATCTTATGCTTGGAGCATAAGGAATCTCTTATTCAGAACAAGAAGCATCCTATGTTTGGAACATATGTATTACTACAGTTTAAAGTCATGTAGATAAGACTATTGGCATCTCATGCTTGGAGCATAAGGAATCTCTTATTAGAAGCAAGAGGCATCCTATTATTGAATGATAGGGATTACTATAGTTTCAAGTCATATAGATAGGACTATTAATAATCTCATGCTTGGAGCATGAGGAATCTCTTATATTGAGTAAGAGGCATCCTATGTTTGGGACATAGGGATTACTACAATTTAGAGTCATGTAGATGGGTCTATTGCCATAAGTCACCTAGAACGACTGGCATTGGGTCTTATGCAAGGGCGGACCACAATGGTTCAACCTAGCATAGGAGCCAAGTGATATGGTTTGGAGGAGTTTCCTGAGGAATGGATCGACTCAAGGTACTCGGGGAATTGTTGATAAGAATCATAATTCACGACATAGGAAACGAACCAAGAAGAATGCATCAATTCAAGGTGTTTCACGGTGTAAGGAGGAGTATCTCGAATCATGGTATTCCACATGTGGGAGGTGGGTGCGCAAAAGGGCGCAATGGAAAACCCTGACATCCCGGACCGATAAGTTCGCGGTGCGACTCTCCATTTTTCATGGGGGTCTTGACGGTAGCGAAGGGACCGGCTCAGAGGACCGGGATCGCAGCCCGACACTGACCCCGAGTGGGGGTATAGGGGAGCAGTCCCCGCAGTATGGACCAGCGGGTTCAGGCCTAAAAATTGTTGCATGTAAAAAGGGCAGTCATGCACGCAATTGGTGATGTTGCACAGAAAACACCAGGTTGGCGCGCAATAGGGATGCAGCACGCGCAATAGGTGCAACAGGCATGAAATACGGGAGTTGGGAGTGCAATACCAGAGCCATGCATGCAATACTAGAGCCGGGCGCGCAATAGGACGTGGTGTGCGCAATACCGAATGCGGGCGTGCAATTGGAGACAGCACGTGCAAAAGTGAAAAAATTGCTGGAAAATAGGGATTCCTTGAATGAAAAAGGATGTGATGCGCGCAATAGGGAAGTCTTGCACGCAATAGGACTGGTGCTGCACTGGCGTGAAACAAATTGGGCTCAACAACACTTTGGCACGTAAAATATTATGCGTTGCGTGGAAAACTGGGCAGGTTGGCCCTTTTCCGCACAAAAGCAATGTTTTGCGCGCCAGAGGGGGGTTTTCTGTGCGGACGCGGAAAATACGGACTTACACACATCAGAGTAGTGGCCGACCTCTGGGGTCCCCCCGAAGAAGGGGTGTTCCCTGGTATTTATAGGCAAAAACCCAGGCGTCGGTGCGCGTAAAATTCCGCGCGCACAAAGGTTTTTCCGCGCACGAGGCGGTGCGCGTAAATTTGCATGCGCGCCAGGTGGTGCGTGTAAAATTATGCGCACGCAAAGATGCTCACGTAATATTCCACACGCGCAAATATGGGCGCATAATATTCCGCGCATGCAAATATTTTTCCGTGCGGAACTCCCTTTTTACACGCAAATCCATGCTTCGCCCCAAAACTGTCCTGGATGGCCATTCCCAACAGCCTGACTTCAAACAGCCATAACTCCTAATCCGTAACTCCGTTTGGGCTCCACGACCAGTCAAATCGAATCTTGCGGAACGTGATACGCTCTGTGATCATTTATGAGAACGTTTGGAAAATTTTGCAGATGCATTTTATGGGGTCAACAGACTGTAATATCTCTCATCAACCCATTTTATGAATCCCCATGTGATGTCTTTTTTTTGCTGAAATTGCACTGTGATTTTCCATGCCAAAATCAATGTGTAGTTAATACCATGACCATTTATATATCAAGGTTATTCACCTTTATTCCAATATAATAATTGATTTTATGCATTAATATATATTTATTCCACATTCTTTAATGGTGTAAAAAATGATTATGTTGAATGAATCCATGTTATATGATCTATGTGTCACACTTAATCATGAGATTAAAATGTTCATGAAGGGTGTGCCCTCATAGCGCTCTAATGCATTATGTAATGTTTAGTATCATGGTCTATCATGTTGGGATAGGGGTTTACCTAATTACCTTATAAGACTTTTGTTTGTCATGTTGGGACAGGTGTTTACCTTATTCCTTTATGTTAATGATGGGTTTTTTAAGTTGTTGTCACATTTCCATTTTTTAATGATCACGTTATGTCATGACTTTATGTTCATGTTTCTTTTATGATCCATTGATATGCATGTTGCCTAAATTATATGGCATTATTCTTGTTATGCCTTTTTTACTCCCTTACTAGGCATTATAGCTCACCTTTTTTATGTATGTCCTCAGGTTAACCCTTTCAATTCTAAGTACGAAAGAATGTTGTGTTCATGTAAAAAAAAGTTTTCAATAACGATATTGAATTTTATGTCTTCAGTTGTAATGAAATGTTATTAATCCCCAAATATACTATACCTATTGATCATCTTGGTTGTACTGAGTGAAATTTTATGTAATAAATCATGGGTAAATGTGTAATAAAGATCAGGTTTGTCATAAGAACAAAGGTATGAGCTTTTAATATCCATCATAATTAACATAGGCCTCTTAAAACCAAAAAATTCAGTTTATATATACACGGTGATCATAAAATAAAACTCTGGAAGAAAACCAATGTCTCCCATGCATATCTGAAAAGAGTATATTGATGTACCTTTGAGAAAATATAAAAACTAACAACACCTAATCAGTTCAACTAACCAAACCTTAACCTCACCAATACTTGCTTACCAAATAACAAATCGAAGTATAACAACATAACATGAATATTAACAATGATAGGTACCCTATAGCACTTCTGATTGATTATCCACTCTCACACCCCCAATGGTATATGTCTTGGAACTCCAACCTCATCTATATAACATAAAATCAAATCAAAACACATCACATCCTGGCCGTAGACAACTGGTCCATTACATCTCACCCAAAGACACATGTTTCGTCACATCACATCACATCTCATAACCAGTATAGTAAGGTATCATGTTAAATAAGTTCATCAACCTTATTACATCTCCATGCAATGCACGACCCCCACCATAGGCTATATCATCACATATCACTCAAAAAAATTTGGTCCATCACATTAAATCACATCACATCCTAAATGCAAAACTTTTGAACTTTACCAATCATAGCCTGTGCATGTCATCATTTCCCAAAAGTGTGAGTGGGGGAGATCAGGTCTTTATCCATCCATCCTCCCACTAGGATGTTGGGAAAACAACCCTAAAATTTTTGGTCATTGGAACTAGGTACTCAACAAGGGTGGGAAGCATAAAGAAATCCAAATTTAATACAATATATTTATAATATCTTAACAAATAGAACCATATTATGGGTTTAAAAAAGATCACTAACCAACTCACAACATTACAAATATTTCAGTCATGCCTAATATCACAACACCACAAAAATAATCCACCTGACACTAGGAAATTTTCTTTTCAAATAATCCATTTTAAGGATTCCCCATTTAACAACCAATTTTATTCATTAATCCAATTTATTTACCTATCCCATTATTTCACATATAAATATCAATCGCTTAAACCAAAATTATCAATTTAATTCATTGTTTCATTTGATATTTCCACCCATGTCACATTGATTCATTATTTACCGATTTATTTTATTACTAATTAGTAAAATAGCATAACTCCACACCAATCAACATTAGGAATAATAAAAAAACCAGCCTCTTCCTACCAATATACCCCACTTGCCACCATTTTACAACCACAACCACTTTCCACACCACAAATTCTTTCTATATAATAACCTCCTTTCACAACACAACTGTTATATACCACCAATATCTCATATCAAAACACCCCATATCATCCACCAAAACATCACCACATCACAACACACAACCGTAGATCATACCCACATATCACTACTTCTTTTCACACTTTCATCTTTAACAAAGGGTTCACATTACTTACATTTCAATATATTATGGTTATCCTCAAACAAACTATAATTATCATTGGGAAACCATTTTATTAACCAAATATAATTTCTTAGATGGTTTCCATTTTTTATGATAACAAACAACACATAACAAGGTTTACATAGCCTATCATGTATTGTGCAAACAAAGCCCTGAAACTGAGACAATTTTCAGTAGGGCCTCTAGACTGTATAATTCACTATATTAATAAATCAAAATTTTTAAAAGAATTTGATTAAAAACCTATTACCTTAAATTTAATATAAGCAGGTATGTTTCTTTATTTATCCAGTACAAACTATCTTCCCAAAGATGAACAAAAGCATAAACCCATCAACATGATGCAAATAAATGTGAAATAAAGGATCTCCGACCTCGATTTATGAACCCAATAGGTTTAGAAAAGATGTTTGTAATTCCAAACATGATGTTATAATTTTTTGATTCTCCATATTCAACAATTTAAATTTAAAATAATATATTTAATTAAATATGGAAAAATAACATTGACACTTTTAGAAACAAACTAGGGACATTCCTTATACTCATCAAGATGAATCCCACAGAACTGATAGTTCATCAATCTAATTAATATTAAGGGAGATATGGTAGAGTGAATTTTATCAAATTAGGGTATTAATTTATGCAGTTTATATAATAATAATTATTATTAACTCCAATTAATTTAACAGGTTTTGAAATATTCAAATTCCATATTCTATTATTATTAAATTCAAAACAAAACACTCTCTATCTCTCTAATATATTTAAAATCTCTTCAAATCCCCACCTTTTTATATTCTAATCTCTTTATTTCCTTCTATTTCTACCTATTTCTATTTTTATTCCCCTAAACGAAACCATTTCTACCCATCAATTCATATATCCAATTCTCCTCTTATTCACATGATTTTATATTCATTTTATCCCATTAAATTATTATATTTTAATTTTTTATCTCTTCTTTATGATCTCAAATTCTCTTTCCAATCAATTGTGTTCCCTCTTACAAATCGTAACCACAAGTACACATGTTTTGACTCCTCCAAAACTCATTTTTTAACATCAATAATTTTAATACATGATTTAATTGATGTTTTTTTAAATTTTTTATCATCCAAATTTTTCTAACATTTTTAAATGAAGACTATTTTAACTCAACAATGCATTGTTTTTTAAACAATATCATGATATATATATATTTATATATTTACCATACTCAAAAATATATATATAATGATATATATATATATATATTTTAAAAAAATTATATATGTACAAACATATACGTGTGTGTGTGCATATAAGAATATACACACTTGTTTTTGTATACAAACATATATATGTGTGTGTTTGTGTGTGTGTGTGTGTATATATATATATATCTGTGTGTGTGTGTGTGTGTAAAATATAACTTCTCAACACACACATGTATCAATATAACAATGTAGTGTGCGTATATAACATTCGTAAAACAATTTTTTTTGAAAAGTATATTTAGAACATAACTCAGGTAAATATATTTATTTACACAAATATATAACATGTCACAGGATGCCAATCAATTTTTATTAAAATGAATAGTTTTTTGATCTACCAAAACCATGTACGTAAAGTCTTTATTTTATTTATAAAAAATATTAAAATTTTTATTAAAAAAACTCTTTAAGTATTGAATAAAAATTTTATTTTACATAACAAAAGTAAAATTTTATTAGGTGATAACTTTATGAAGCCTATACACTTCGAGAAAAAGATAAAGTAGTGGATTGGAAAATTCAGGCTCTTATATTAGATGCCTCTCAAATAATTATTACCCTCATGAATTAAAAAGACTATATGGGAGGGAGATTATGGTCGAAACAACCAATACAAATGATACCTCTCAAGGTTCTAAATATATTTGGAAACCAACAACAACTAAGTAAAAATATTTAAATATAGAAAATACTAAAATTGATATTTTGGGGATATACCTATAGAATAAGGGTAAGACCATTAATAAAGCAATATATCAATGAATTAAATCAATATCATATAAAAACATGATATCAAATAATTCATTCAAGAAAACCAAGCCTTAAACAACTTGGAATTTCAAGCACACGTTTGTGAATCTTATTCCCAAGTAAGGATGGATAATCACATTGAAGGCCACACATATAGAAAAAAAACTATAATAAAATCATTTCAAGGAATTAGGATGGAAACATTCTTTTTAACTCAATTATTTATTCGTAGTTTAAATTTAAAATTACATGACCAAAAAAATCATAGTTTTTTTAACAAGTTCATGCCTTTCCAAATGATCCTTTTTTTAAATCCTTTTTAATCTAGATAAAAAAAACATCATTAAATAACTTTCTATTTCAAGTCATTATTATTTTTTTCGACTCAATATTCTCAATGGATTTGAAAAAAAAGTACATCATAGTTTTATGACATTGATTTCAAAAAAATATTAAATATTTTTTTGAAAACCCAATCCTCTCATTAAAAATCATCATCAATAAAATAATAAAACATTTCACACCATTTTAATTTCATCAAAATTATTCTAAAAATTAATATTTCATCCTAATAATATTTTATATAAATCAATAAATAAATAATTATTTTAAAAAAATAAATATAAAGAGTTTTCATCACACACACCACATAAATTAAAATTATTTGTCAAGATTATCAAATTTGACATATGACATGAAATGTAAAAAAAGGTTGGAACAATCCTTTTTCCTATCTTTAATAATTTGTCTTGGTTTTGTAACAAAAAATTATTTACCTAGAGAATAACCATTAAAAAATTATATAACATCTCCTAACCAACACATGCACTCATAAACCATCTCACAATAATAACCACACAAGTCAACCCCCACGTATCACCACCTATGCATAACAAAACCACTAACCCAAACTCACCAACCAATGAATATTTACACAATAAATTTCACACAACCACACAACCTCTCCACAATAACATCTACAAGAAAACACCCTTTTCACATAACCACCCACTTTATATCATAATTCACATTTCCCTAACCAGTGATCACCACTGTCATCACACATCAAGATCCCAAGTACACAAATCAAGAAATATACCCTCCCATGTCATGATATTATCCACTTAAGGAAGCACTTACTCACCCATACAGTTTTAATCATGTCAAAGTATAATTATTATAGATTAGGGATCAGTTCCCCCCCCCCCCTCTTCATGTACCTTTTTTTCTAACATCGCATAAGGAAACCTAATAATAACATCCATACATAGAAGCAACATACTCTAGATTCCACATTTATTCAGGGTCTCATATTACTTCACCATGTTATTTATCTGGGGTATTATTACGTAATTTCAAATTTTCCATGGGGAATAAAATTGATTAACAATACATAAGTGATTATCCTTTAATTCATGAAGAGATTAATCATTAATTCATATTATGGGCATAAAAATCAACATTAATCATAATGAAATCAATGTTTCCAATAATTATTTTTTTCATCAATTCATATCAACTCTTAAATGAAACAATAACAATGAAATTCAAAACAATACTCAAAATTTCCATGTCATTTCTGATGAAACACAATGACTTAAATTTAAATAGCTCTAACATGTATCAAAGCTAAATATGAAACAACACACATGTTATCTCACACATCGTGTTTAATTTTCTTAAACTACATATTCTATGTTCATTTATCTTAGAGGAAAAACATTTACAACATCATTTGAACATTTTTGCATAATTAGTTATTATGATAAATTAAAATACTTCATTATAAATAAAACACGTTTTTAGAATTATAAAAAATAAACAATATATCATATCACCAAATTAAAACTACACATATCTTATTACTATGTTCCATTATTAATAATGATCAAGCTAAACATTATTTAATCTCTTCATTACTCAAGAAAACATTCTTATATAATGAAATCAGTATAAATGGATTCAAATTTCATTTTAAATACAACATATTAAACAAGATACATGATCAAGTATCATATACTACAATTTCCCTTGTTAAAAAATAAATGTTATCAACTTTAGGTATGATTCCTATAACAAAATACTCATGAATTAAAAAATGAGGAAAGGTTGTTTCAATACTAAAAATTTATTATTAGTCATAGAAATATTAAGTTTAATAATCTAAATAGTTTTAAGTCTCAACAGTTTACCACTAAGAATGCTTATCAGTTTTTACAAAATCTAGAAACAATGTCACCAAAATTTCAAACTTAACAAATGATTGTGACATATGATTATATGAATACTAAAGAAATAGAATAATTCCAAAAATAAGGACCATGTTATTATTTTTTAGGTTTCCCTTTTCAATTTAATTATTTGTAATCAAGCTGGTCATTTTCAAGCATTTAAAAATTTAAATGTATAAAATGAGTTCTTATAATAAGTACATAACATATTCTTCTGATAAATTGAAAATGGAAAGAAATGCAGGAAAAATTATCTCACATGGGAACCATAATACTTCTAAGAATGGTTTCAAAATAATTCATTTTATAATTCCACTATTAAATAAACTCGAGGTAATATACTTTATATGAGTTTTCACAATTATGTTTTTCTTCACAACATAATACGCTGAGCATGATTCTATAACAATTTAAAACATTAGGAAATCAGGATAGCATGTTAAACATTTTAAGAAAGAAAATAAAATTCCATTTATGAAAAATATTATTATAAAAAGAAAAAAACAACACATTCAAGACTGAATATAGTTATAAATAAGAGGATCTGGTCGGTTAATCGTTATTTTACTCTTTCCTTTCAGACTATGAGAATAATTCTACAAACATTAATAGTTTATTAGAAAACAAAACATGGGTATGGTCTGATAAATTCACATAAAATACCATGATTAATTTATTTAATTTCCTTAACTTTTCAAAAAAAAACTTCATTCAATCACAAGCGCAATCATATATAATTAAAATACCTATCCTAGGAATCTACCCTATAAGGGATTCCACCTCACTTGATAATTGTTTTGGCTCATATTACCTGCATAATATCTTGAGGACCCCTAAAATCACATGTCCTCACTGGTATCCTTATCCTATGTCGTACAACAAGATCAACTGGAATTATTTCCACACCAATCAATGCAATCATCAATGTTAATAACTACAAACACTATCTTATCCATCAACCATAACCTTTTATATCAGGTTTTCATAATCCCCAACCTCCAAAGATATTTTAATGATGGAAGAGAGATAATGACATCTGATTCCCGGCTATAATGGGCCCCAAGTTGGAAATAGAATGGTTGGTATGCAAATAACAAAAATTGGAGGCATTATCTTATATAATAATAATATGATTGGGAGATAGGATTGATTAATCATAACAAATTGTATGACATAATATAAAACAAAACTAAAACCATTACATAATTCATGTATAATTAAAAGTAGTATAGATAAAAATCTCCAAATTAATACTCAAATGAAAATATTGATAATTAACATCATAATAGCCCAAAGCATTGAGCTAGTAAGGTCTATAAATGTCCACAAATTCCTCTTAGACACCTAAAAATTAGTTTATATAAGTATGGAGATCGTACAAGTATACATAGAATAAAAATAAAAGTCTCTCATGCACATGTGAAAATAGATAACAACGCACACAAGAAAAGATATAAAAATCAACAGCACCTAATCGGGTCACCTAACCAAACCCTAACCCCAAAAAGGCTCACTCACCAAATAACTCATCCAATTATAATAATATAATATGAATCATATAGATGATAGGTACCATGCATCAATTTCCATCTAATTAGTTTCTCTCACAACCCAATGGAATATGTCTTGGTGTACCGACCCCTTCTTTATAAGATTACATAACATCACATCACATCACGTACCTCCCATATAAACCTAGGTCATCACATCACATCACATCTCACCTGAATACACCTATACCATCACATCTCATAACCAATGTAGTAAGGTATGGTGAACATAAAGGATATCAACCTCATGCTCTCCTCCAACCATGCATGACCCCTGCCATAATTAATTTCATCACATCTCTCCAAAAGAATCTTAGGGAATCATATCTCATTACATCACATCATAACAGTGAAACTTTTTACATATGGCCATCATAGCCCATGCATGTCATTTTATCCTAAAAGAGTGTATGAGGAAGAGAATGTGGCCAACGATCCATCCTCCCATTGGGATGCTGGGAAAAACTCCCTCCAAATAGTTGGTCATTGGAATTAGGTACTTGACTTGGGTGGGTCACATAAATAAAACACAAGAAAACACAATGTTCATATTATATCATAACAAAAAATCCCATCATATTTGTTTCTAACAAGAACACAAACAGACTCACACCATTACATCTTTCACTAAAACCCTTAAAACCAGAACACAAAATAAATAGGACACAAGCCACTCACCGTATTTCACTTTGATTAATACATTTTATATATTTCCCATTTATGAACCAACTCATTCATTAAGCCCATTTATTTTTTCATATAAACATCAACCACTTAAACGACACTTCTCAATTAAATTCAATCTTTTATTATCCATTTCAAAGAATGTCATATCAATTAATTATTATCCACATTATTCCATTACTACTTAGGATACTAGAATAACCCCACACACAAAAAACATTTGACACAATACAAAACACCATCCTCTACCTTCCAAAAAACCCCATATGCCTCCATTTCCTAACCGCAACCACTTTCGAAACCACAACCACTTTCCACATTGCAACATCATTCCACATCATAACTGCCACATACCACCCACATATCATATCATAACACCCAATCACATCCACCACGACACCCCCACATAATAACTATACACAATTTCACATCAAACTCACATAGCACAACTACTTTTCATATTTTAATAATTAAAAAGGGCTTTAAATTTCTTCAACATATTTATTTTAATGGTATTCTACCAAAATAAATAATTCTCATGGGGAAACCATATTATAAACTGGATATAAGTGGTCAAGTAATTTCTATTTATTAGTGGTAACAAACAACACTAAATTAGGTTTCCATATCCTGTCATTAATTAGGAAAAAATCCCCCAACAGACAAAATTTTCAATAGGGAATCTTTCTCATAAAATTCTAAATATCAACATATAAAAAGATTTAAAAGCATAAAATTCAAAAACCCATCCCCTATAATTTCAATTAAACTAGTTCATTATCTTCATTTATCTAATGAAAACTAAATACAAACAAAATAATAACTCCATGCTCATGATGCAACTAATTGAGAAATAAAGGATCTTCTACCTTGAGTCATGAACTCATTCAGAATTAGAAATGACATTCTTAAGGCCCAAAATGAATTTATAATCATCTGATTCTCCATAGATAATAATATTAATTTAAAAGATAATATTTAATTAAATTTATTAAAATAACGTCAATGCCTATGAAAAAAACTTGGTTCTTACCTTTTACTCGTCAAATAAATCCAATGAAGTTGATGGGGCATCAATCCGATTATAATTGAGGGAGATATTATATTGGGATCTTGATGAAATTTGGGTATTTATTCACCAAATGTTTACAAGAATTGTCATAATTAATTCCAATTAATTTCCCACATTTTGATAGTTTCAAATTCCATATTTTATTAATATTAAATTAAAAACAAAACACTCTCTCTCCAAACTATTTTAAATCGCCCAAATACCCACCTTTTTATTCTTATTTCTTTAAAACATTTATTTGTTTATCTTTCAATTTTTATTTCTTTCTCTCTAATCATTTATCACCTTCAGTTCCTATGCTCAACCACCCTCCAATTCACACAATATTTTATTTTTTATCCATATTAATTCTTATATTTAAATTTTTTTTCTTCTTTATTACCTCAAATTATCTTTAAAATAAACAAAATACCGACTTTCAAATCACTACCCCATGTGTACACGTTTTGACTCTTTCAAAACTCATTTTTAATGTATTTGATTTTAATAAATTCTTCAATGCATCTTTTTTTTATATATTGTATCATCCACCTTTTATTTAACATTTTTAAATTCAATATTTTTTTAACAAATCATTGTAATGTTTTTTTAAATTAAATATTCATATATATATATATAACATATACCAAACTATTTATATAAGGATATATATACACATAATAAATTTATATACCGTTACACACAAACACATATGTGTGTGTGTAATAATATTAACACACACACACACACACACACACTTATATGTGAAATATATAACTGCACAACACACACATATATTTATATAAAAATTTATTATATATATATAACAGTAATAACACAATTTTGTTTTGATGTACAATAACAATGAAACTCGTATAAATATATATATTTACACACATATATAATATTTCACAAGAAGTGAGACATTTTTTATTAACATGTAGAGTTTCCAAATCTCCCAAAACCCTATACAGAAATTATATTTTTTATATATAATATTTTTTAAAATTTTCCTTTCAAAACTCATTAAATATTGAATAAACATTTTTCTGCATAAAAAAAGTAATATTTTATTATGAAGTAAATCTATGAACCCTTAGTACTTCAAGAAAAATACAAAGAAAGGACTCTTAAAACTTGAGGCATTATATTAATAAAATATAATATTGATTTATTAATGAAATTTTTATTAGTGTTTTATATAAATTAAGAATAAAGACAATTAGTATTTTTAAAAGTTATTTTCTTATGAAAACAATTTTAATTATATTTATATTTATAAGTTAGATTATAAAACTTTGTAATTTAAATATGAAAAAATTAAATTCATTCTATTATCTTTAATAAAAATATTATCTTAGGATAATGTTTTTTAATTTTTCTCAAAAAGGATAATTTTAAGGTGAATATTGCAAAGTTCCATTTTTAAAAATACCTTGAAGTTTATGAAAACATTAGAATAAAAGCACAACCTCTAATTTTATAAACGTAATTTTTAATATATATATATTGTAATAAAAATTTTAAATCTTAAAATATTTATTTTACTTTACAAAACTATGTTAGTTATTTTAGAACATATGTTAAAATATTATCTAAAACCATTTTTAATAAATTATAAATTTATTGTTTAAAAATAAATTTTAATCATTGTTAGAATGTGAATCTATTAAAATATATTTAAAATTTATAATTGGATGATATATATTAATTAATAAGGTAAATTTTATTTTTAGACATAATAAATTTATTATGTAGTAAAACACTAGTTACCATGGTGAAATCCAAAAGGGTAAAAATAGTTAACCAAAGGGGTAAAAATCCTAACATGTTAAAAAATTATAAATTAGTGGTTCTGGTTTTATTGAAAAATCCATATCTCTTCTCTATTATTTTCTGTTTAGGATTATTCTTGACATTTTAAACATTTTCTATCTTTATATTAAGATGAATTAATTTCAAAAATGACATTCTCACCACTTATAAATGGGACTCTCACCACCCCCTCAAGACCACTATAATTTTTTTCATCATGATGATATACTATTTTTACTTCCAATTTAATCCTTTTACACTTAATTTATATTCTTTTATAGGTAAATTATCATAAGACCTCGATTTTTAAGGATTCCTATAAGGGAAAACTCAAGTTATTAACAAAAGCTTTAATCATTCCCTAATTTATTTTTCTTTTTTAGATTAATTTTACAAACCTAATTTTATGATTCCTATATAATTATATAATTTTTTCATAATTAATTTTACTATTCTAAGGTAATAACAATTAACCGAATTTCCTCCTTTCCATTAAGAAATATCAAAACATCAATTTTTTTTTTTGCAAACAACAACCTCCACAAAGTACCATATCCCATTTTTAATCTAGAAAATTTATTATTATTAAAATATATTATAATATAACTAAATATATTAAAAATATATTATTATTTTCATTATTCTTATAATATTTATATTAAGCCATAATAAACAACTTTCAAAATCATACTCATCCATTAATTATGATATGTTCCTGTTTGGGTGAGTCCAACCACTTACAAGAACAACAAAATAAAATAATATAATTGATGATTATATTAACTTAATTGTTTAGAATATTTTTTATAAATAAGAAAATATTGATTTTGATTTTTATTTTATAAGGGTGACATTAGTATTAAACCTATTCATTAAAATATAAATGTCATTTAGTTAAAAATAACTTAACAGGATCATCAGAAATTCAATCATTTAGGATTTAACCAAAAATACCATATAATGAAATTATAAAATTATATATAATTATAAAAAATCAATTGCGATACCTTCGATGATCTATTAATGGTTAACATTGGATTAATAATGAAGAACAAATCCACTATTATGAAACTTATTCACAATAATGAAGATTACTCATGCCCTATATTGAAGATAATTATAAACTAAATAATATACATGTAGATAAAAGTTATACATGAATACTATAAAATGTAATAGATATGAATAAGGTTCTAAAATAGGTGATTCATACATTTTTGACATAAGATATTCATGATCTTAAGTGGAAGTGGGGAATTAAGGTAAGAGGTTCACTTGACTTGAATTAATTTCTTGAGTCATAATGATTCCATATTTACTATTGATATTAAAATATAGTTTTATTATAAACTATTACTATATTATGATGTTAGTCCTCCTTCTTTTTGGGGAATTATTTTTATGAACTTCTTTCTTCATAAAAGATGATGTTTTCCTAAATAATTTTGTTTCTTTACAAATGATCTCTTTTTATTTCATATATATTTTTAATCTTCACACTATTCTTCGTAAATTATTATTCTCAAATAATAGTATGATATATTTGAAGTAATTTTCAAATTTATTTTTAAAATGTTTAAAAATAATTATTTATCACTACATTTGTGATGTGGGATTCACTAAAGGTATTTTCAATATATTAAAAATATTTCCTTTTCAAGTCAGTATTTTTATCTTTCATTCCACATTTACTATATGAAATCATTATGTTCTTTTCAAGAAACAAATTTTAAGATTTATTTTAATATTTTGTTTTAAAAAAAATTCATGGTACCTTATTGAAAATGATTTTCAAAAGTGATTTTAGATTTTATCACTATAAGAAAATGTTATTAAATGTTTTATAAAATATTATTTTTTATTGTTTCTATTATAGTTTCCTCTTTAAAGATATATATCCTCTTAAGTTATGTTTTATGAATCACATTCTAAATTATTTTATAAAATAATCATTTATGTCGGAATGGACCGAAGGCCTTTATTTTTTATTATTTTTGATAATCCACCTTTCAAGGGGTGAGGTAAAACTCTTACAAGGCCCGAAGGCTCGGAGACAATTATATGACCCACAGGTCTTAGAGGGAATCACCCAGACCATACAACTTAGAACTACTCCTCCCTCACATATGTCCTAATATCTTCACTCCACCTTCATAGGGCTAGTCGGCTTTCTATCCTATGCAAATCTGCACAGGCCTAGTACCCATGTCAAAGCCATACCCTCTAATTCTTCCAAATCTGTTTAGCTCTGCTCTAGTGAATGCACCTACCTTGAATCCTCATCTGAATCCTTGTTCCTTGTAGTCAAACTGGTACATCTAAAACCAAGTGACCCGAAGGCCTTTGGGTGGATCTAAGGCCTTAAGGTGGCCTGAAGGCCTTGAGAATCAACCGGCCCGAAGACCTTGGCTGGCCCGAAATCCTTGTAGGACCTAAGGCCCAAACTGGTGGCCCAAAAGCCCAAATGGATGAATAGTTTTGGCTCCTACAGTACCGAACAGTACCTATTGCAGTGCCTACTATAGTACTACTACGGTAACCCAGAAATACAGCACCACCCGGATTTGATCTCGGGTCTCTTGGACGCACCTACCGAGTCCTCACCAACCGGGATGAGGCTCATGTGCTATAAAATAATCCTTTTGGGTTAGTGAAATTTTGATAACAACCAGTTTATTTTTGATATCATATTATGTGGTACCACTTTAAAATGATTTGGAACCCATTTTATTACCATGGGTTTTCATTTTTTGTTGAATGATTCAAATCTTATGGAAAACATATATATAGATTATGATTGGTGGGTTCACATTTCACCCTATAATGTATTGTTTAATGTGTTTTATTTGATATGATAATGTAGTATTGGTATTCTTAGATTTGCTAAAAAATTAAAGGGTGAGCCTTATTGGAATATAAACAAACTATTAAGAGTGAGACTTATTTAATATTCTCAAAATATGATGATTTATTATGATTATTGTTTTTCAAATATCTTTGTTATGTTAAGTCTCAAGGATGTGTTTTATTCATTCACCATATTCCAATGATTACTCCCCTTGGATCATGTTTATTATCTCTAATTTTTTAACCTTTTAACAAGGTATTTTTTCCCATTTGAGATTACATGTCCTTGTATCTTGATTTTTCGACAGCTCTAATTATTTCATGTTCTATTAAATAATAAATATATCCTTTATCAAATGTTTTCATATGAATATGGTATAAACCTATGATGGAATATTGATAAAAATTTTTCCTACTTAGTGATTGATATCACTAATTTTATTATGTTTACATTACCCAAGAGATGAATATGATTTTACATTTTTTGAATTTTTATAAGGGAGTTTAGTGTGGCTCAGTTATGGATAAATGTTCATAATTGTTTTGTTCAAAATGTGGATGTTGTTCCAATAATTCATTTATTGATAGTGATTCTCACAAAAAACCTCATTTGTTTTACTGATAATGCTAATATAAGTTAATAACTGGTTTACATTTAATTAAATACTTATTTCAATTTTCAAGGATTTATGGAATCCTTAGTTCAATAATACTCATTTATTTTGTGTGAAGGATTTTTAATAAATAATTCTTGATGTTTTGAAGAAGTATGAAATATTTTTTATAAAAGTGTTGTTTCAACCAAAAATTGGTATCCAACCCTAAATTTGAAACCCAATGTTTTAGTTGAATGTTATCTTAAGAAACCTAATTGTTTATCTAGAATGTCACATTTGAGGACATAAAATTGTTTTTAGACCCCCACATTGGTTCTTAATATTATGTTCAAGAACCAAAGTTTTTGTAAGGGACTTCATGTTATATTATATAACATTTGGTATATACCTAATATAAGTAACCTCATATTAGTATTATACACCATGTTCTATAACAATGCATTTGGTGTCAACCATATGATGGGAATAATATTTCCTGGGTTACCCACACACAGGGTAACCCCACATTGAACCCGCCATCTTTCGGTTTTATATTTTATATTATTCATGAGATTACTTCAACAATTTCAATAGAAAAAATATATAGATAAAGTGATTTTAATTACATTTTATAATGTATTCCTCAATGAATTAATTTTTTTTGTTTTTTAATGGATTATATGATTTATCACTGATGAATAAATTTAAATTTCACATAAAACAATCATTTTAAAGATCTTGATTTTTCTATAACATTTTTTTGATCTGTTTGAAAAAAATTAAAATAGTATACTTATTTAATTCTCAAATGTATATATATATATATATATTAGATTTTATCATTTTTAAAAAATATCAATTTACTCTAAAGTTAAATTAAATTCAAAATATCTTTCTCTTAATTTACATTGAATAATTCTTATTTCATAAGACATTATCCGTTCTACTACAACTGATGTTATTCAAATCTTTTATTTGTCTACTGTTATTTGTCAAAAAAACTCAAGACTAAAATTTATAGAAATACCTATTATAATTTCAAATATGTATTTTTATTATTTCGGGAAAAAATATTCTTTATTTTAGTATATTATCAGAATATATTCCCTATAGGAAGTTTAGATATTATTTATAAGAACGATTATTTGAATTTATACATCAAATCCACTAAAGTCATTTTTATCTATTAGTTTCATCATTTGTATCTTAATTCTTTGAAGGAAAAATTATCCAACTAAATATATTTTTTTTGTTCTAAACACTTTGGTATTGAGTGTTTTAAGGGTTATTATTAGTCATGTGTTCAATCCTTGTAAAACGTTTTGTAACAAGTTGAAGTTTCATTCACTCAATTGTCAAGATCCCTTTAAAAAATATATACTGTTTAAAATCTTCAAACTCATAGAGATAACATTAGTGGACTAGACTAGGGTACTATTGAGCCTAAAACCACTATAAAAATATTATGTTCTATTATTTTAATTTACACTATTTTTTCTAATGAAAATATAAAAACATCACTTTCCAATTATAAAATGGGGATTAGTTCTAAAATATTCAAATGTTTTTAAAAGGACATAATTTATCCCCCCCATCTTATGCCCTTATTATTTTTTTTTGCATAGTAATTAGTATCAAAGGATGGGAACTATTTTATATATTTATTTTTATCATTAATTTTTAACACATGAAGAAAGATTTTACATTCACTTGATACCAATAATTGGTATTAGAGGGGTTATCTATTAAATATTTCTTTTAAGCACTAGCAAGCATTAGTTAAAGATCTAGATAAACAAATATGTCAATGGATGATCTCAAAGAATGTATGTTTACAATCTTGGATAAATATTTCAATGGAGAAAATCATAAATACTATAATGTTTAAATGGTTATATATTTCAAAAATCTTGGTCTGAAAGTTTATTTTAAGGATGTCAATCAATATGAAATTCCCAAGGATAAACCATAAAAATGGAATACTTTCAATGAAGTTGAATAACATCAAAATTAATGTTATATGAATGATATTATTTTATTACATGGAATAGATGATTTTAATTATGTCTCTCAATGTGTTAATACATATTTAATGTTTCATAAAATAATTGTTTCTTCTGACGGTACTAAAAATATAATGAAATTGAAATAAAATTATACTAAATTTATGTTTGATACTTCCCGAATGTATAAAAGAAATTATATTACCTTGATGAATAGAATATTGATAGAAATATTTAATGTTGTTTCTACTCTCAGAACACATTTTCTTTAAGTAGATCAATATTTAAATTTTTATAGATTTTTATATACTATATGGAATGGTATTTCAGTTTTAGTTTGACAACCAACTCCTCTTACAGAATTTGAGAAGATGGAATTGATTGGTACTCTAATGATATATAAACATAAGATTTAAGTGAAGGTTAAGGATCATATAATGATCAAAATGTAAAATATATTTCACATAGTTTCTATTCAAAAAAATTAAAAGAATTCATAATAGGATTTAATATTATTTTTTGATTCAATTTTTTCAGATTTAGGAGAGGAACTTGATCAATTATCTAGAAGATTCAAAAAAATATAAAAAGAATAAATGAACTAAAAACATTAAATAAATATAATAGAAGTTTTGTGGTATTAAAGAAATAATATTCTATATATTTGGGCAGTTTGTACATATAAAATATGGCTTTCCACTGCTGTAGGAATAAAGAAAAATAGAGAAAGAAAAGAAGATTCAAATGAAAGATGAGTATGAGTGAAAATGTTATAAGACTATAAAGGCTATATAGAGTATATATAAGGTTTAAATTTTTTATTAAATTTATAAATATAAGTGAGAATAATTATGCCAAGAAGTTAATATATTCTTTAGGGATAAATAAGATAAGCTACAATCTTATTATTCTTCTATTTCTACTTTTGATTCTGAAAACATTTCTAAAGATAATTTATTGGAATATTGTTCAATGATTTTATAAAAATATGAATGTATGAAAAAACATAAATATCATAAGAATATTCATATTTTTTTTTCTTAAGTGATAAAGATAAAATTCTAAAATAACACTAATAATAGAAATAAAGAATTTTAAAAAATGCTTCAATTTGTAATGAACATGAAAGAAAAATTATAAAATTATTTTTTTAAGTAGATTATTTAAAAAGTAATGATAGTGTTTTTAAATTGGGATAAGAGACTTTAAATTAAATTTTTCTATAGAATGCGAATAAAATAGAGTGGTAAGAAATGGTGAAAATGGAAAATGTATAGAAATTATTTTTTTCATAGTTAAATAAAATCATATCATGTCTATTGTTACTTTTTTATTGTTTAATTAATCCTTATTATACTAATAATTATTTAATATGGAATACTAAAATTTAGTGTAAATAAACCTTATATTTCTTAAGGATTTTCTAGACTTAATTGAATGGTTTCTGGTAAAATTATGCCAATTGGGGTAATAGAAACCATATATTTTCCAGCATAAATATCACATATTTTTTTATGAATGTTCAATACAAAACTCATTTACATTCATGAGGATCATAATGTTTAAGTCTATCTGGATACTAGATACTCAATCTTCTTATTTATTTAAATATATTAAACATATCACATAAATAACTTCTCACATAGTACTCTTCCTAAATATACCCTACTTAAAACCATTCTTCATTACCTAGGGAAAGGAATCATAATAAAGGGTTAAATTAGATTCCCAATAAGGGTAAAAATAGAGATATAATTTATAAAATAAGAAAAATATGAGAATAAAGTAATTAGAATATGAGCATAAACTTTGAAACCCATACTTATCTTAATAAATATCATAATCATAAGGCATGGCTTAAAGTTGGCAGTTTAGAGGACATGAATCATAATGGAATCAAAGAACATAACCCATAAGAACATTAAATAGATATAGTAATGTGGATAAAACATGATATAATGATATTATGAACATGTATAAATAGAAATTGTTTCACTCATTAAGTTTGGGACATGAATTTAGTCCCTCATATAAACTTATGTTCATGAAACCAAGTCTACACATAACCTTATGGACATGAAACCCGATCCACTCGTAACCTTATGAACATGATACTAGGTCCAAACAAAACCTTATATACCTAAAACTATGTCCACTCATAACCTTATATACATGACACTAGGTCCACTAATAACCATATGGATATGAAGCTAGGTTCACTCATATCAATATGAACATAAAATCAGGTCCATGCATAACATATTTACTCATGGGTTATCTATCCTTACCTAATTCATTGTATGGAGGTATAAGTCCCACCATCAAATAATATATAAATTTTTGTGACACAATATCATAAAACATTCATAATATTAAAACCCAAGAAATTAAATTGGTTTCACAAACATTTCATCATTTCATCATATCATAGCCCAAAAATAAGGAATCAGTTTTATAAACATCCTTTAAATATGCACATAAAAAATACAAATAAAGAATAATTATGGTCTCATTAGATCATATCTCAATAATTCTTATGTAACATAAAATTATATCATCTTATATAGAAAATGATTTTGAAAGATCACTTAGAAAATTTCTAGAGGAAAAAACCTTTTCTTTTTTAAATCATTTATTTAAAATTGAAAATGTTTCCAAATTTTAAATAAAAAATTATTTTTAAATATCCTCTGAGTCTTGTAGAAAAAATCTTAAATCATTTATTGTTAATTATGGATTAAAATATCATTCATTCTATACATGCAAAAAAATATTCCTTTCTCATTTAAAGTAAAAATTCAAAAGTGCATTTTTTAAAAAATTATAAGAAGACTCATTTTAAAACATTATGTAAAAAAGTTAAATATGTATAAAATTTTCATAAAAAAATAACTTTGAAATAGTTAAAATGTTCATTAAAAGATTTTTTTAATACATGGACACAGATGAAAAGAAGTTCTGACTGAAGAGAGAAATAAATTCTATTTTTCTTGAAAACATTAGTTTGGTCTCTTAAATCTATAAATAGAGTAAAATGAAGAAAAAAATGTATTCTCTAAAAAAATAGATAATAATAAAATTCAAAAGATTAATTAAAGATAAATGATAATATTTCATCACTGTAAGCATAACCAAAAACAATCCTAACAAACAATGATATTGTAACATAAAATCATTATCACTTATATAACTTATGAATAATAATCTCCATTAAATAAAGAACCATATATGGATATTTATATCCCCAAATATTTATTAAAATAATCATAAAATACAATCATGGGTATTATATATCCACCACCCAAAAGAAAAAAGTGGTTAAAAGAGCATATATCTTATGGAAATTTAAGTGAGACAAAAATCTCTTACCACTTTAGAAACATTTAAATTATAAGACCCATTATAGAATAACCTCAAATGAAAAAAAATATTGACATGAAAATAGGTATATTAATTATATAACATGGAAATGTGTCATTACATACACAAAAAAAAAGAAATCATTGGAGAATATGGAATATTTCTATGAAAAATAAAAGAGAGACACAAAATTCCTTAAATTGAGTCTCAAATTTCTTTGTACACTTTTGAACGTCCAACGTAATATATATATTTTTTATAAATATATTATATAATTATAATTATATATAAAATAACATATATTATTTAATTATGACCTTTTATTACCGTTTTATTAAAAATTTACAAGTTAAAATGTTATTTTGGGTAATAACTACATCATTTTTCATGTATATTTTTGTTTAGTATTTTCAGTCCTTTTATTATGATCATGGTTCCATCATATCCAAAAAAATAACCATGAAATAAATATCATATAAATTAATTATAAATTTATTTACATTAATCAACTAAATTTACAGATAGAAAATTAATTAAATCATTAATGGAAATGGAAGGATATACATAAGCATGAAAGTTGTTTCTATTTTCCCGACGTATGGTATGAAAGACACAAAAATAGTATATAAACATCGCAAAATACTTTTTATTATATAGATATAATATATATTCATTAAACACACCCTAATTACCATCAATTTCAAAATTAAATTAAAAACATGTCACATTACTTCGTGGAGGCCATTGTCCACACGTACGCACGTGTGACGTCGTCATTTACTGACAAATTAGAATGTAAGAAGGTAGATGAGATATTATAATCCCATAGTTATAATTATGTCATAAATATAATTTAAATGTGTTAAATATATAATTACATATTTTCTTAATAGGTGGTTATAGAAAACAAATTACATAGGTTCCAAACATAGTAGTCCAAAATACACAAGATCGATGGTTTTGTTTCCCATTCGATGGAAGAGAAGATGTATATAGGTAATTATATTAACATAATAACATATAGTTATATTTTAGATACCGATGTTTTTATATTGTCAATTTTTAATAATTTTTTAAGTATGTGGAGGTATAAATAAAATGATAATACATGGTTAAGAGTTATACCTCTTCTTAAGAGAGATTCTTAAGGTTTATACTAAAGACCTTCTTAGTGGGGTTTCCTAACAAAAAAATTGAATATAGTAAATTGTGAGGGAATTAAGGAATTTATTTTTCATGTATTGGAAGAACCCAATATTTCATGTATTGTGGATAGAATAGGATATGAGAAGTCCTTTTTTAAGTGGGGAAACGAACACATTTGGAAACAACATGGAAATTTCCTAAAACAATCCAAAATAATCAAGGTATTCCCAAAAACAATTCTTCAAAAAAAATATTATAACTTGGGATACGATAATATATAAATATAGAAAATAGGATTTATACATCCCTTTTTTTCAAAACTACCCTTATCTTTTGGTTTAACACCCAGATAAACATGTTTTAACATTCACTATCGTGATTAGTTTTTATTATTACACTATTTATTATGAAAAAAATTAATTTAAATTATTAACTAATATTAATTATTGGTATTCAAAATATGTAATCTATATTAACATATTAAATTATTATATTTCAATGATTTTAATTTAATATTAAAATAGTAGACATGAATAATAAGCAGTTTTCAAAAGAAAATGTTTCTTTAAGTATAAAGATTTTTCTATTACAAATAAAATTTAATTTGAAAAAAATTACCTGAATTGGAGTATTAATAATATTATATAAGAAATTTTACTTTTAAACCCATTTTTAAACATAATTTAAAATTGAAAATTATTTAAACAAAAAGAAGTTTTCAATAAAAATAAGTATTTTTAACTATTTATCAAAAAAATTAATCATTCTATAAAATTATAAACAATTCACTATAAGATAACTTTTTCATGATTATTTCCAAAATTAATTTAATTTTCTAAAATAAATATTCGAAATTTCTAAAAAAAATAAAAAAAATGTAGAATTTGAAGAAACCGTTCTTTGGAATAATAATTTTTTAACCTAAAATTGGATTTATTCTTATCCCATTATCAGAAAAAAAAAATATTAGATTAATGCTAAAAAATTGATTCAGTATATATTATATAAATATAATTAAAATCATTCAATAATATTGAATAGTTTCATTTATTAAGATAAAAACACTTCATGCACAAAAAAAGTTGTTTTTTCAGAAAAACATGTCTTTTAGTTTGAAGTGATTTTTATATTCAATTACAATCAATTGATAAAAAATAAATTTATTTTATTCATATGTAAAACATATATTTTTCATAATTTAGTTATTATTGTTCATACCCTACAATTTAATAGTAATGTTACAATATTCATATTTAAATAATAATATTTAAAGCACATTGTGGTATGATAAAACATGGTATTGTGTATAATTAAAGCTGTTGAATAAATTTAATTTATTTTAAAAATATATTTTTAATAAATTATTATGTTTTTAATTATACCCTCTTAAATAAATTTTTTCTCTCAAATTTTTCTTATTCTATAAATAATGGGTATAATATTTGAAAATACCTTTATAGAAACCCCACATTGTAAAAAGGGATAATAAAACATCATCCTGAAAAGATAGAATAACAAATATGAAGTTCATCTAAAATGAAAGATAACTATGTTTCAAAATGGTATAACATTAGTGGGATTTTAAAATATAGAAAAATAATAAAATTAATGCATCTATACCATTGATCACTACGTGAATGATCATAATAAAGATAACGACAAAAAATCATAAATCAAAGAGGTGAGAAAAATACAATCACTTCATCAGAAATACAGAAATAAGGAATTTTTTTGTTTTAAGATCCTTTTTCTAATGTTGATGAATTTTCATGACAAAATATACTTACTTGATTTCATTCCATTTCATAAGAAAAATCTCATACTTTGGTTGTACCCTTTTAAATCTACCATTTATCTCTTACTCCAGGAAATGAATATCCAATATGAAATTTTTTACGTCTAAATCGCTAAAATTAAAATATAAAAATCATAAGATATAAAAATGATAGAAATTTATTCCTCCTATCTCAATATATTTACCAAAACCAAAATTGTAATCAAAAGTTATCCAATATGGATAAGTAAAGAGTATTAGTTTCTAAAAATTCAATAATAAAACCCAAAGTCTAACTTAACCCACTCAAAAAATAGTTAATCTTAATGATCCTATAAAATATATTTGACAAAAATTTATTCCTAATGATTGAAATGATTTTATCTCACATCTTTCCAACATAAAATTAACCATTTTCTTGAAATAATTTTAATCACTCATAAAGTCTCATATTAAGATATATATACCCTAATCATTACAAAAATAAAGTCATCTTGGGTTTAAATATACTTCCAAAATAAAATTCACCCATTTTCCCTAAATAATCTTTCATGTTTTCCACAATAAACAATTACATTATAATTTTATGTAAATTATTGCACTAATAGAAAATAGTATATTGATTCAGAATATCAAATGTGATTTCATTATTCTAGAATCTATATGGAGAGAGATAATCAATACCCAAAATCACATAAAATTTACTAAAGGGTAAATAATATTATTTTAATAATTCTCCTTCATTACAACTACAAAATGAAATTTCCTAAAATAGATATGAGGATAATTGTTCACTAATTATCATGATTCACTTTAGCTATTGTGATTTCAGAAACAATAACTTTTTCATTTTTCTTTAGTTGTTATTATGGGTTATTATCCTCATTATATCTTGGATAAATGAATTATTCACATAATAACGAAAATCATTGAATTTATACCATATAAGTGTGGGTGTTGAATCCTGTTGAACCCTATCTTGATTTCTTTAATTTATTGGATTATTCATATTACTTCAATAGTAATTTTCTCAATATTCAGGCTTCTAACACTTGAAATATTTTCTTGTTTCTTTCAGAAGTTTACCTAGTTGATCCTTCTCACCATTTCAGAATGTATAAGGTTAAAAAATTTTATTTCCACCATTTTACATACCATTTGAGCTTCCATGAAATAATATATTCCTTTTATTATCACCATAATCTTATGGGTTTCAGTCTTCCATTTCCACATTCAGTGTACATCAAATTATTTCTTTATAAATTCCAAGGTCCCTTATTTTTAAAGGATTTTCAATACTTGGTTTTACACAAATAAAGAATCTATCGAATTTTATTTTAGGGAAAATGATTGAACATAATGTATAAATTTCAATTCTTGAAAAATTTTCCTCAAAGTTACCAATGGTTTCATCATCCTCCTTCTTAAGGTCGAGGAATTCCTTCTCCATTTTTGTACATAAAATACAAGGGAATTACATATTGAAAAAAATCCCTTAAATTCATCCCTTTAAATGTACTAAATTTCATCCCCTTTCCTTTTATTCTTAATAATATTCTAATATGTATCTACTTCACAATCCAAATGATAAACAACTTGGATGTAACAACCCTTAATCTAGTAACCTGGAGTCGGTGTCTAATTTATTACAATTGTATAGATACAAAGGTTTAAAAAATGATGGGCCAATTAGTTTAGTAGTTTTGGAGAACCAGATATATAAATTATACCCATTTTACTTCGGTAAATAAATATAAAACCTAATACAAAACAAATTAAAATGAACTTCATCTTTGAAAACGAATTCCAATAATTTTTTTCATGTCATGGGGAAAAGAAACTAAATAAGGGTGATATCAAATTCTTGGTAATAATTAAATAAATTGGAAGATATCATGAATAAATAAAACTAATCAATTTTTAAAGGTAAATAATTGAACACACATTTTATTAAAATAAAATGACTATCATGATAAGATAATAAAAGACCAATATGGAAAGATAAATAACTAAAACACATTCCATTTAATCAATAACTGTGAAAACTATTCATGTAGAGATAATATCATAGAGAAAATTTCATGGATAAGAATAATAAATAAATTCTAAATAAAATAAATTCCCAATTATTAGATTTAATTATCTTAGGAATTATGATACCTCTACCATCATGATCATTCCTCAGAAAAGATCAAAACTATAGATAGAAACCTATTTGTTTTGGCCAAATGATTTGCCTCATGAGACCTGTCGATGCATCGAGGGGATATATGTAACTAGTCCCTTCCCATATAATTACGTCTAAAAAATTACTAATATATCAAATGATTTATTTAATTCATAAACAATATTCCTTCTCAAGAAATGTCTATATTGAGTAAAGGATACAGATTTATAAATATTTTCCGAATTAACCAAATAACATTAAAATTAAACACCATATATAAAAATGGTACAAAATTTATGTAATAATAATATATATCATCAAATAATATATATTTAATATAAATTTAATGAACAGTGATAAATTATCACAATAAACTGATTGTTTTAAGATAAATTTGACAATAAAAAAGAATGTGATATTTTACAATAACTTTTAACACTTGGTAATTCTCAATTGAAATTCACTTGGATGAAATAATTCAAATTTAATATTAAAATACCATGATGTATGAATTAATCATGATATTACATTTCAAGGGTAAATAAAGACACCATATAAGATAAATTATGTGTATAACATTATAATAACTTTTACCACTTGGTAATTATCAATTGAAATTCACTTGGATGAAATAATTCAAATTTAATATTAAAATACCATGATGTATGAATGAATCATGATATTACATTTCAAGGGTAAATAAAGACACCATAAAAGATAAATTATGTGTATAACATTACAACATGCCTCAATGCAGGGAAATTGAGGCGAACCCCCTTACCAGTTTAGTAATATTTTGAATCATAATCCCCAATAAAATATAACAAAAATTACATTAAATATAATTAAAATAATTAGATTCATGATATTACATTTCAAAGGTTTTTTATATACAACAAACAAAATAAAGGAGTGGTGAATTTGGATGTCTCCCCAGAATAAAAGAGGGATTAGAAATCCCTTAACATGAGCCCGACTCATCACGAATGATGTTTATATTCCTAGATAATAAACATAAGTTAATTATTTACTTGCATAACACACATTTTTAAAGTTTTATATTTATTTTATTTAAATTATTACAATGTTATATATGATTACTCAATCATTTAATATTACATCGGATGATTTGGTGATATTTGGATTTTGTATCAAAAATGAATTTGGTAGTTTGACTGTGGCCAAAGAGGCCATTATTTAAAAATATATTGAATAATAATAATTTAATAATTAATATTATTATATATAAATTATACATTTATTACCAATCATGAAATATGGTTTTAAAAAATGATGTATGTTATGATCCAGAGACGGTAGACCGTACGAATGCATGAGTGATGTTTCCATTTTTCAATGATCATTATGTAAATGAGGTAAGTAATATTTTATCATAAAATAATTATCATAATATTATAAATACTATATATTTTCTTTAAATATGCTTATACATACCATCCATGTTGTTTTTTGATGAAAATAGACTCACATTGCTTCGTGAAGGAGGTATTCCATACATGCACAAATGATATTATCTTCTTTAAGTGAGTGAATGGTACGAAATAAAATAATATATTACCTTTACATTTTAATAAATATATGACTAAAATATTAATTATTCCATTTATATCACAATTATTCATTAAATTTATCCTATTTACCTTTAATGTAAATCATTATTGAAGTTGAATCACATCTCTTTGTGAGGCGGTAGTCCTCCGTACACATGAGATACGTTATAGTATCCCCACTAGAATGAAAATTAAGAATTTATATATGATATAATTTCCCTAAAGGTATAAATGTGGTATAAATGTCATATATATACTTTATATTCTCTATCATAACCAACCATGAAATATGGTAATGGAAAAAACAAATGACATCATTTCGTGACGCCGTAGTCTGTTATACCCATAAATGAGGATTTTTGAAACCTATTTGGTTAAGTGAGGATGGTTGTAGTTATTTATCTTAATATAACAACATAAAATTATATTTAATATACTTAGGTTATTAAATTGGGTTTAATGATAAATTATGGTGTGGAGGAAGAAATAAAATAAAAACACTTATTAAAGAACATTACCACTTCATCAGGTAACCTCCTTATGTTTGCACCAAAAACCTTTCTTGGTAATATTTAGGAAAAAACTACATATTATAGGATAAGGTTATTGAATATTTTAAGTTAATTACTCAGATATTGTTTGATCCTAAATGGTTTGAAGGTGTGAAAAGTGATTACATTAGGTGTTCTTTTATAAGTGAGGTGTGTGACAAACTTATAATTTTATAAAATAAAAAGGTGTACCCAATTGTTTTACATGAAAAAATGATAAAAAATAGATTAATATAGATATTTATACATAATAAGGTCTAAATATTTATATAAAATATATTTTAGACAAGTTATTTGGTAATTTTAACCCTTATCGTTTTAGTTCAACTCCCTGGTAAATCTATTTTTACTTTAACCATGGTAAATAATTTTTACTATTTTTACTATTGATTATGATCAAAAAAAATGTTTAATGTATTAGATAATATAAATAATTATTATTAAAAATATGGAATCTATTTTTTCAAATTCTATTCATAGAAGTGACAATATTTTATTTAAAATTAGTCTTACAGACGTGACGAGAAAGTGAGTATTCAAAAAGAAAATGTTCAGAAAGTTTAAAAAGTGATTATATAAAAATTAAATATGAAAATGATTAAAGTAACCTAAATTGGATTAGTGTATATATATATATATATAATTTAATTACTTTTACAAGAAATTTTTTTGAATATAATTTAATTTTATAAATAAATTAAATAAAAAGGGAGTCTTCAATTATATTCATCTAAAAATGAAACATTTCATAAAAATATAAAAAGTTCACCCAAAAATAATTTTGATATTTTTATTTAAAAAATAATTTTTATTTCATCAAACAAAGCTTCTAATATTTTCAAAAAATAATTTTTATCATAACTGCACAAGAGTGACAACACTATTCTCTTTAAAATAAATAGTTTTTTCAGAAAAAAAATATTTTGTTGTTAAATGGGTCTCATTTTATTTCTAATATATATACATTTATTTTATTTTATAAATTTATAAACCATATAATTTTTTTAATTTTTTTAGTCCTATTCATACCAGAAAATTTAATGTCTAGGTTATAATGGTCGTGTTTAAATAATATTTTAATATACTATCATGTTTCATTTAAACTCATTATTGTGTGAGTTGAAAGCTATAGATGAAACAAAATTTATTCTAAATTAAATGTATAGTAAATTATTGGGGTGTTACATTCTTCCTCCGAAAAAAATCTCTCCCTTGAAATTTCATGGATATTAACTTCTAAATAGATTAGGGTAATTACTCTTCATAATATCCTTTGGTTCCCACATTGCTTCCTCTATTTTCTGATTTCTCCAAATTACCTTTACCAGTGGATTTATCTGATTCCTCTAAACTTTCTCTCTAGTATCATGAATCTATATATTTTCTTCAAAGAATGATATATTAGTTTCCAATTATATTTCATTAGAGGTGATTACATGCATTTTTTCTAGCATGAACTTCCTTGAAATGATATATGAAATACATCATGTAATTTTGAGATATTTGGAGGTATTTACAAATAATAAGAAAATTTCTAATTCATAAATAATATAAAAGATCCTATGTACCAAGGGCTCAGTTTCCCGTTCATACCAAACATTATAAAAACCTTACCTGGAGATACATTAAATAAAACATGATCTCCCACTTGTAATTCTGAATCCTTCCTCTAATTATGAACATAAGTTCTTTTCTTACATTGAGTTGCATTGATGTGAGTGCGAATAGAATATACCTATGTTCTTGTCTCTTCAAGATGTTCTAGAACAACAAGTATCCTTTTACTAAATTCATTCCATTAAGTTTTAGTATGAAATCTCTTTCTATATAATTCTTCATATGGTGTCATTTGAATATGTTGATAAAAACTATTTTTATAGGAAAATCTAAAAAAGGTAACATGGATCCCACAAACCATTAAATTAAATTGATAATGAACTAAAATTTATTACATTGTTTGAATCATCAATTCATATAATCCATTTTTTTAAGTATGGTAGGCAGTGCTCAAGTAAAGCCTAGTATCAAGATCCTTATAAAGACTTTTCTAGAATTTCGATGTAAAATGGGGATCATAGTCAAACAAAATTTAAAGAGGTGTTCCATTAAGTCTTAATACATCTTTAATATATATCTCTATGAGGTTCTCAAGAGGTAAATATTCTCTTAAATTAAGGAAATGTGCATATTTTTTAGTTGATCAATGATAAACTATATTGCATCATTCTTTATAATAATAATTGGTAGTCATAGAAAAAATTCAATATTAATGTTATACAATTTAAACATAAGAATAGAAAGAGGTTTCTTAACTCTTCTAGGATGTTGTATCGCCTTTTTAACTTGTTGAAAAACCAAACATCTGAACACAAAATCAGAAATTTACCACTTCATGTTATCCCACAAAAAATGATATCTAAAATTCCTATACATCATGGTGATACTAGGGTGTATAGAGAAATTTTATCTATGAGAGTCATGTAATAATTACCTTTTTATCTTAGGTGTAGATGGAACACATATTATCTTTCCAAATTTCATAACATCATCCTTACAAATGATGTCTGCTAATGTATCATCATTCACAACTTTAATTTTCTTTTGAAATTTCTCATCGTATGATTGATATTTTTTTAAAATAAATATGGTTTCAATATAATTTGAAAAAATATATGTATCCCCATAATTAATAATTCCCATATCCATTTTTACTATATCCAAGAATTTATGGTCTCACTCAGTCCTCATTTGGATCAAAACACCATGATATTTCTTACTCAATGCATATTCTACATTATTTGTTTTTTCTGGGTAGTAGTGTATTAAGAAATCATAATCCTTGAGTAGATTAGTCAATCACCTTTGTCTCATATTGTTCTCTTTCTGTGAAAATATTTATTTTAGGATTTTATGATCTGTGTATATCTCACATCTTTCAACATAGAGATAATTTCTTCATATCTTCAAAGTAAAGATTAAATATACCAACTAAAGAATGTGGGTTTTATAGTTCTATTCTTGAGTCTTCAATTTTCTTAATACATATACAATATAATTATAATTTTTTATTGGGACAAAACCAAGTCCCTTACTTGATGCATCACTATATATCACAAACCCATCATTTCCAAATGGTTGATTCAAAATCGGGGCATTGACCAATCTCCTCTTTAGTTTATTAAAATATTCTTCACATTACTTTTTCCAAAAAAATCCCCTTTATATATAATATTTGTTAACGAGTTAGTTAATAAAAAAAAATTCCTAAACATATTATTGATAGTAACATGCTAAACCAATGTAACTACATGCTGTAGTTATGTTATTTGGCCTAAACCATTCTCTAGATACCTTTGTCTTTCCAAGATTAACTGAGGTTCCATATTATGAGATAATACGGACATGAAAATAAACTTATTGAAGCCATAAATCACACTAACTAAATTTACTATATAAATCTTTCCTTCTAAGAGTCGTAATAATGATCTTAAAGTGATTATCATGGTCCTAATAGCTTTTATAATACATCCAAATACCATCAATGAATAACTCAAAAAAATCACCAATATATTTCTTGAATAATATGTTCATTAGATACATAAAAATATAGGGTCCCTTAGTCAATCCAATTGGAATTGCTGTAAACTTTTAATTTCCATACCTTATTTTAAAAGTTTTCTTCAAAATGTATTCCTTCTTTACCAACAATTGATGATACCCAGAACAAAGTTCAATATTTGAAAAATATTAGATTCCATGAAGGTGATTGAAATATTCATAAATTCAAGGAATAGGTTATATTATATTTATTATAATGGCTTTCATATTCCTACAATCAATGCATATCCTCATGGATCCATATTTGTTCTGAATGAAGACAATAGGGGTACCCCATTGTGAAACACTAGGGAGAATAAATACCTTATCACCTAACTCCCCTATTTGTTTCCTTAACTCTACTAATTCCATAGTGGATATTCTATAGGGTTTATTTTATATTGGTCTTTTATTAGAGGTAAAATCAATGGAAAACTCAACTACACACTCTAATAAATCTCTAGGTTATTCCTTAGGAAATATATCAATGTATTCATGTACAGTGGGTGCATTATAAATTTTATGATTACCCACTCTAGCCATAAATTTTGTTTTATATTTTTCCCAAAGAATATCATTCAGTATATCTACTCAGTGCTGATCTATATATGACTCGAATGATGAAGTCTCTGCTCTAAAGATAAATAATTCTATAACTTCCAATAAAATCGTAATTTACTTATTCTCGTAGTAAATTTTTGAATCATACATTGAATGTTAAGCCATAAAAATTAATATATCTAAATCATTAGTAGGTATATTAATAAGGATAGAAAATAATGAATTTTTATGTTTTATAATGGGGACTGCATGGTGTATCTTTATTGTAGTGACACTTTTCCTATGAGTTTTAACTAATAACCCGCTTCTTAAATGAAAAGGGAAATCTCTAATTTTCTTAAAAAAATAGGTAGATATGAAAGAGTGTAAGTATATTGAATAAAATAAAGCATTAGATAAATTTTAATATAGGAATAAAGTACTTACCACTACATCATTGGGAATTTTCACATCATTTGTACGAATTCCATAATCTTAGTCTTCTCTCATTAGCCTCTTTTGTGGGTTATTCCATTGTTGCTTAGGTAATTTTTTTCATAGATCCTCATCTAATTATAGTTTAATAATTGAATATTAGTTTTTTCTTTTTAACCTTTGTATTATTTTTACCAGGGACCCTTATCACATCACTTATAAAAAAACTAATAATCCCTTCAATCATTTACTATGCTTATTCTTTCCATAGATTTCACAGGACAAAAATTGATGTGTTCTTTTCTTATTATTTGATGCATTTTTTTTCATGGTGTTAAAATGAAATATTCTACTCTTGATTCCTATTGAATATATAAGATATGGATAATTACTTCTCTGGTTTTATGTCATATAAACCAATTTCATTATATGATGAAAATGTTTGATTAACAAGTGACTTTAGAAGACTTGGCTTAATCCCTATAATAAAATGGCCAATGTTTCACGTAACATTGTGTATATAATTTGTAGAATAACTAGATAACTTTGTAAAGGTATATTCATACTCCAAAACACTTTCTTATTCCTTTTAATTAATCTAATGAACTTTCTCTTTATTTCCTTTTATTACTCATGAGAGAAATATTTTTCTAAGAATGTCTCCTTAAAATATTTTTTGTCCATGAGTTTTATTTCCTCTTCCTACATAGTATCCAAGATCAAATAGAACAATTTACCATCATTTCCTTTGATAAAATACACTAAAAGTGTAAACGTTTACTTTTTACTTCATCACATGGCTATAAATGTCTTCACTAGAGACTTAATCCATTAATCAACAACAATTGAATTATTACTCCCACCAAATGATGGGGAATTTTGTCTCATAAATTGATCCAAAATTGGATAATATTACCATGGAATATGTTTATATATATAGTAATGTTTATTTATCATAACCTGATTAAGGTACACTAATATAGCCATAACTTAATCGGTTCTAATTCCAGTTGTATTAGAATTCTCATCAGGGAAATATCTACATTAATTTTGAGTATTGATACCATTCATCCTTATATAATCCATTTCTAAAAAATGGAATATACTAAAATATCTCATAAAATTATAAATTTTAATTCATAATGTACAATTCTAAATACTTTTCATAAATAAAAAGTTATGTACTGTTGATATCATAATCATAAACTTGGTTTCTTTGTGAATATCTTTATTTTTTAATCCATAATAATGGTTTGTAAAAAAAATTTGAATTATCCTAAGAATATATCTCAGGAGTCTTAAACCATGTCTATAGTATGACCCATTTTCATGCACCAGGTGATGATCATGTCAATCAGAATGCCCCCTTTTCGAACTTATTACCCTTAGGTACATTTACACTAGACCCAAATCCACTTGTAGTATCCAAAATGAATTTATTTCAAGGAAAATCCACAAAATATTTTCCTTTCAAAAAAATTATGAAATTATTATATACTTATCCTCTAATTCTATGATAGGGTTATATTCCTAATTTATGTTTTCCACAATCTAGTTCGTAATACTTCTACTAAACCTCTTCTAACCCCAACTGTAGCATACCCAACTCTAGTAACTCAGAGTGGGTGTCTACCATATTTCATTGGAATAGACAAAAATAGTCAAATCCTGAAGGACCAATTACATTAGTAGTTTATTTATAACCATATACAAAAATGATTCGCATTTTACATTGAGAATATTAAATAAAACAAAATACATAACAAGATAAACTGAATTGCACCCTTGAGAACTCATTCAAAGAATTCTTCTTCATATCCTAAGGAAATCAAATTATATAAGTTTGATCTAAAATTATCATTAAGGGTTGTGTATAGTGAAATATATCATGGATAAATAACTATAATAAAAATTTCAAGGTTATTAACTGAATAGAAGTACCATTTAAATAACTTGAGTATCATGATGAGATAAGTAATAACCAATATGGAATGGTAAATAATGACAATCACATTCAATTTAATAAATAAATGATAATAAAATTCATCTAGAGATAATATAATAGTTAAAATATCATGGATAACATTTACTTTGGTCAAATGGTTTGTATCATAAGACCTTTCGATGGATTAATGGAAAATCTATTATAAGATCTCGAGTTTTTCTATAATGTATAGATCTTTTTATTTCTAGTTAACTCTTGTAAGTTCATTTCTTTTCATAGAACCTAAAGCAAGGTTAGGTATTGTTGGGTTGTTCTTAGAAAGGAAGAGGCAGGAGGGTTATAAGTTAAATGCAAAACAATTATAGGATGTGTATTTGGTTTACACAATGTGTATTCAATAAAAGATATGTAATGTCCTGGGCAAGCCAATTCATGATGTGTAAAGGATTTTTCCTAGGGAAAACCCCAAGATTTTAATAAAATGTAATGCATTTAAACATCTTGTAATTTTCTAATTTTAGTTTCTAAAATAAAAGGCCTTCATTTTAACAGAATCCCTCACCTCTCTCTCACAGGAGAACTATTGGGAATCCCCCTTGAAGCCCAAGCTATACTTTGGTGTCATTTTGCGATTTGGACTCCATTTCTTCATCATTGTCATAATTAGATCTATATCTATGAGTTATTTTTTCCATTTCAATTTTCTTTATTTTCTCCACTATGATTTCTAAACCCCAAGATTTTATGTTGTGTCTCTTTTAAAATTTAACACCATTAACATCGTATGTTGCACACAACAATGAGCTTAAACGATTCGTGATATACTATTAAATATTAACATGACCTTTTGGAATAGTAATGTGATCGTTAAAAATAGTAATCTGGTAGTTTGAATAATAAACACATCTATGAAAGTATAAATAAATTTTTTTTATCTCATAAATGAAAATATGATATATTTATATCATGGAATAAGTAAATAAATGTTTTAAACATTATTAATTGAGTGTTGGTATTTTTGTGACGCATAAATATTTATTAAAAATTTTATAATCTGTATAAAGATTGAAAATAAAATTTATTTTCATAAAATAGAATCACAAATTAATATTTCTTTTCATTATAATTATAATATAATTTCATGAGACCGTAATTAATTTTTCATAGTGTCGTAAAATCAATTATAAGATTAAAATCAATATTTTTAGAATAAATGAAATTTTCTTTTAAAAAATAAATTTTTCATAATTAGAAAATTAATTTCATAAAATTAGGCTTTTTTTAAATCTACACATTGAAAAATGGTTAGGGTGAATTTTTTTTATTTTTCTGTAATAGTTGAATTTTTTGAATAGTTAAATATGGTATTTTATGGTATTTAACATTATAAGAAAATAAATGAATTATTTAGTAAGGATTGAATCATAAATGATGTAAGTGGAAATTATCCTGAAGTTACATGATCTATTTACTATATTTATTCACAAGAATTAATAATCTTGATATTATTAATCCAAAATAACAAACTAATGAATAAAATAATCAAAAAACACCCCTTTCTTCCATTATAAATACAACCCATCACCACCCCTTCTCTCACAAATTAAAATATTTGGAGATATATTATATTTTACCAAATTACTAACCTAAAACCTCTTCCCCACATTTTAGTCTTTCTGGTCTCACCGAATGTCCAATCTTAAGTTCCTCAAGGAGGGTCTGAAGGAGACGTTATACAAGAGGTAAAATCATCTTTCATTTTATTTTAATTTTTTAAATTTATTTTATTTTCATATAATATCCTTACCTCATATATCTAAAATTAATGGTAACTTTATTATCCTATATATATGGAAGTTTTATAATTTTATTGTTATATCAATCATCAAATCCCTTATCCTCTTCGATTTATTCTAAAAATTAAAGCATCATCTGTGATGTGTTGATTTACCACCATTATAGAAGATGCGTTTTCATTTTCTTCTATCACCTTAAAGGATGGAAATAAATCCATTATTATGGTTAAATCATATTTTATTATACATTTTACAAGTTATATAATGTTATGGAACCAATATATATACATTATATTAAATAAAAGTTTATAAGTTTGTAGTGGTAGTAAAAACTGCTAAAATAAATTAAATCATTTTCATTGACATTTTATCTAATGAATAATTTTCATGAAATATAACCAAATGATATATAATATCATTTAAACATATTTATTTTCATTTAAAACATATAATTTCAATTCTGTATAAATATTCCCATTTTACATAAACTTTCAAACTGGTATACAAGTGGACTGATCATGGAAAACCTAGAAAATGAACACACTGAGAAAAATGAAATTGAATATTATAACTAATGAAAAAGGTCATACATGAACATAATAAAATAATAATAAATCAAATATATGTATAACAGTTTCTAAATTATGTAATTAATGAATCTAATTTGATTATCCAAAAAATTAATCATAGGTGCAGAACGTTTTCAAAAATAAGGTATGAAATTCACCCTAAACCTCAATTTTTTCCATTAGGTTACACTTTCTCTTTATTTACACTGTATTAATACTTAATTATTGTTATTTACCCCTCATAAATTCTTTTTTTAAGTACCAATGATATTTACCTAGCTCAATTATTTTTTCATTGATGGTTAAATACATGTTATATGAGTTTCCCTTTTTAATTCCTCCCAATTTGTAAGCTCGATTAAGGGAAACTTCCCAATTTCTTACCTATTTTCTAGTAAACAACATAATATATATTAAGAAACTAATATTTTACTAAAATAATTATTTTTATCATGAAAAACAATTTTAATATATTTCTGGAATTATGCAAACAATTATGTAATTGTCATCTTTAAAAACATTCTAATTTTTTCCTATAAACAGAACTGAAGTGGCTCATTTCTAAATGTTCTTAAACACTCTTTATAAATGTTTTCACTTTATTTAGATACGAATTATCATTATATATTCCTATATTACATTATGAATGTCCATGAATGATTTAAATCTATTCTTTCACAGACACCATTATGATATGCCGATTTTTTCTGTTGTATGAGTTGATTATAATACTCATTTATTTTCATGGGTAATCCTTATGTTAATTTATTATGATTAATTGAGGTTGATTTCTTATGATTTCATCTACCATATTTTATGTAATTTTTTATGATCATCTTGAATGGGTATGTACTATCTTAATACCATTTTCCATATTATTCTATATAGTTTATGATTATGTTTACTGATTGTGAAGAATATTTGTATTTTATATACTAGTTTCAATATGAATTTATATTTTGATTATATTTCACCACTTTCATATGATGAATTAATTGGAATTATTAAGTGTCGGGAAGGGGAATTTATATCCCCTTAATTCATCGGTATGTCTTATGAGAAAATGTTTAAGGAGTTATGGCTGAGTCCTTAAACATTTATATAGACTTCCTACTCGAGGCCTTCATGGAATGTTTATGAAGTCCCCTATTTTGAATTCCATCATTATGTGATTTTTATTAATAATCAATGATATTATTCAACTATTTAAAAATCCATGGTTTAGTATCATTATCTTGTGATTATTTATATTAAGTCATTTAATCATATTTTTTTCTAACCATACTATACTCAAGATTATGTTTTAATGATATGTGTCATTATTTAAACTCCTTGCCTTATTATATATGATTATTTATAATATCTTCTATTATATTATTACCCTTACAAGGAATCTAAGATCACCCCATTCTTGTATTTTATTTTTCATCAGGATTCCATGATGTATATTATGTTTGAAATGCAATTATAATCTAGGATAATAGGGGTTATTTAGATGGATTTATTATGTTGTATTTCCTTTCAAGTTGTAATACAACACTTATTCTTGTATCTAGTTTTCCAATGCTATTGAAATATTTTTCCCTTTAGGATTTGATTCCTTGATTATTATTCAAATGTAATAAAGTAAGGAAATGACTTCAAGCTATTGTGGTTGGGGTTGTTACAATTGGTATAAGAGTAATTTTAGGAAAAAATTTGTAAACTATATTTAGGAAAATATGGAATTTGGAAATATAACCCTATAACTGATTTTGAGAATATTCCCAATGTTACCGAGCATTTTATTTTGAGATTATTTATAAATAAATTTTCAATTTTTGTTAATTGTTTCACTGGTTTTTTATTATACATTATGTTTCATAATTTTATGATCCAATATAGTGTATTCCATTGTTTAGAAATGTCTCCTAGTTGACAGATTGGAAACCGTTTCAACACATGTATTCCATGTTGGAATTTCTTTCCTCTAAATGATAATGATGATGCAGCTGGAACTCTAGCTAGATCTGAACACATTATGACTACACTGGAACAATTTACCTAGCTTATGAGCAATAACATTACTCATATAGATAATCCTGATTCACAACATGGTGTAATAATGATAGACTGCTTCATGTGACAACAACCTCAATTATTCAATTTGAATACAAATCCATTTGTAGGAGAAAAATGGATAAGTTCCTTAGAGATGATATTTCTCACCATGGGATGTAATGAAAGGGATAATGTTGTCATATATTTCTATCATCTCTTAAGAGTGTCGGATCAATGGTGGTTATTGATTCAAAACACTATGGGGGAGAGGAAATTGAAAAATGGAATGGGAGAATTTTAAGGAACTTTTCTTAGAAACCTTTTTCCTAGAGAACAATGTGAAGATATGGAGAGACAATTATTGAGTCTAAGAAAAAATGAGGAATAAAATGTTTCAAAGTATCAATTTAACTTTACAAGGTTATCCAGGCATGTTTCGGATTACATACATAATCCAACGAGAAATATTGACCATTTATTTGATGGTCTTAATCCAATTCTGTGAAGGGAACTAGTCTACCAAATATTCACATCTTATGTGGATATAGTATCATGTGATATCAAGACAAAAAAAATATTATTCATGTTTTATGACTTAGAAAGGAAGCAACATAATAATAGGACAGTGGATAAATTGATGTAAAAAGGCAAGGAGGGAAGAAGTATTTTACCACGTGATAATTATGGAAGGAAACACCTTGGTAATTTATTGAAGTGAATGTGAGTTTCTGATAAGTGTAGAGAGAAGGTCCACCAGGATAATGATTGAAAAGGAAAGAAATAATACATTCAATACATTAATAGTAAGTAGGTGGGTTACTACATAAGTCAATGTCCTCAAAATCAAGGGAATATAGCTTAGAATAAGAATAGGGATCAAGGCCAAGGTTATGTTATTACTATAGTCGAATTTGAATAATTAAAGTATTTGTGTTTTTGGATTTAATATTTTTTTGAAAAAGTATTTTATAAATCATATTCTAGTTATAAGTATCATGAAATAAATAAGGATTGTACTATAGTAATTATTTATAGAGTTGGAAGCATGTGATGAATAGAAATATTAATCTAGAGAAGTCATTTTGTTGTATGTTGATCTTCTCGAAAGAAAATTAGTTGGGAAATATAACTCTAAATATATGATTTTTGTTGAAAAAATAAAAATTAGATGTTTTTTGTATAGTTTTTGTTTCCACAAAGTTGGTTAGTGATTTGATGTTTTATGTTATGCTAAAGTTAATAGATATTTTTATTTAAGGAATTTATTTAACAACCTAAGATATGCTCATGGAAGCATGAATGTTTCATACAAGTTTAAAGGATATTAAGCTATTCATATATTTAGTATGTGAAAATAATGTCTACATTATTTGGGGAAATCTTATGCTAAGTTGATTTTGGAAATTTAGTGACTTTCCTTACAAATTGTTGGTCATTGAATTTGGAAATACATTTTTTGGACGAGTCATAAGATTAACTTCTTGTGGAATGAATTAAGTTCAAAATAGGATAATGTATAATCTATCATATTGGATAAAATAATCTAACCATTTTTTTTGGTAATGACATATGGATTATTTAATAAAAGTGCTTCATGATAACAAATTAATCTTGAATATTCATCGATTGGTTTAATAAATGAAGTGGGGATGGATCAAAGCACAACCAAGTAACGAGATTATGCTTCTAAAATGGAAAGAAATCAAGTAACTATATTTTATCAAGTTCCTATTTATATAGTAAAAAAATACCTCAAATCTATAAAGGTATTATGGATTATAAAAATTATCTATTTACTTTTCTTACTAATAAATCAATGGTTTATTAACTGATCATGAATTTACAATTTTGTGAGGGTAGAATTTTTAATGATCATGTTCCCTATAACTCTCCATCAGAACCTAATAGTCATATTTATTTTCCATTCCCATTTTTTTACTTCCCATTAATGTTATCATGTAGGGGAACATAGTTTTAATGTTACCATCACAATTTCATTTCACTCTATTTAAGAGGACATTTTGTTAACCTTGTTGACGATGTGGGATTTCCAAAAAGGTTATTTTAAAATGAAAATATTATGATTACCAATCACACATTTAAATTTAGAGGACACAATTTGTTAAAGTATGGAAGAATGCAACACCTCGATATTTTATGGTATGTCTCTTTTTAAATTTAACATCTTTAATAGCTTACATTTTACACAACAACAACCTTAAACGAACCATAATATACTATTAAATACTAACATACACTTTTGGAATAGAAATGTGACGATTAAAAATAGTAATCTGGCCATTAGAATAAAAACCTCACCTATAAATTCATAAATTAAATATAGGTATCTCATAAATAAAAATATGGTATATTTATATCACAGAATAAGTAAATAAATGTTTTAAAATGATAAATTAAGTTTTGGTAAATTTTTTAACCGTAAATGTTTATTTATATTTTTATAGTTAATTAATTGATTTAAAATAAAATTTATTTCCATGGAATAGATTCATAAAGTAATATTTTTTGCCTCATAATTATTAGATAACTTTATGAGATTATAATTAATGTTTCAATGTGTCTTAAAATCAGTTATAATATGAAAATCGATATTTCTTTCTTAAATGATGATTTTAATTAAAAAATAAATTTTTCATATTTACAAAGTTAATTTCATAAAATGAAATCCATATTTTAAATATAAAAATCAAAAATTGGTTAGGGTAAATGTTTTGGGATTTTTCAAAAATAGTTTTATTTGAGTAGTGAAATACAGTAATTTATGGTATTTAAGATTATAAGTAAATTAATTAATTTTTTTAGTCATGTTTGATTCATGGATGATGTAAGTCACTATTATCTATAACTAAAATTCTCTAGTTACTTTTTATAGTCACAATAATCAATAATATTGATAGTATTGAGGAAAAACAATAAACCAATGAATAAAATAATCAAAACACACTTCTCTCCTCCAATATAAATACCATCCCTCATGACCCATTATCCTCATACCTTATAAGATTTAGAGTTGGCTTATATTATACCCAATTCCTCTCTCAAACCTCTTACCAGTGTTCTGGTCTTTTTGGTCTCACTAAAAAACCAATCCCAAGTACTTTAAGTAGGTTCTCAAGGTGATGTTATACCAGAGGTAAAATATTCTTTCATTTTCTTTTAATTTATTTTAATTTCCTTTCTTTTCTTATCCTCTACTTACCTCATCTACCCAAACCTTAATGTTAACTATAGTATATTATATAGACTAAAATTTTATTATATTAATGGAATTTTCATTATCAAACCCCTTCTCCTCTTCATTTTATTCTAAAAATTAAAATATTGTCTGTGATGTGTCACTTTACAGTCATCATGGACGAGGAGTATTCATTTTCCAGTACATAATTCAAGGATGTCCATAAAACCATTATTATAGATAAATTAGATTTTATTATACATATTTTATGTTATATAATGTTCTAGAATCAATATATAAACATTATATTAAATTAAATGATATATGTTCGAGATGGATGTGAAACACATCAAAATAAATTAAATCATTTTCATTAACATTTATTCGAATGAAACATTTGCATAACATATAAAAAAATTATACATAATATCATGTAAAATTCTGTAATTTCATTAATAACATGTATTTTCAATTTTTTATAACTATTCCAATTTTATATGAACTTCTATATTTATATATAACCGAACTGGTCATGAAAACCATGAAAATGAACACTCTCAGAACAAAAAAAATTGAATCTTATAACTAATCAAAAAGGACATACATAAACTTAATGAAATTATAATAAATCATCTATAAGTTGAATAATTTTTTAAATTAAGTAATTAATGAATGAAATTTGATTATCTAGGACATTAATAATAAGTTCATAACTCTTTCAGACACAAGGTAAGGGTTTCTCCTCAAACCTCCACTTGTCCTTTAGGTTGAACATTTTCTCTCCTCACAACAATGTAATTATTAATTATCCTTATTTAATCCTCCTACATTATGTTCTTATATTACAAACATATGTACCTAGCCCATTTCATCTTTCTTTGAAGGTTAAATATGTGTTTCATAAGGTTTTTTTAATTTCTTTCGATAAGTACGCCCAATTAAAGGTAACATCCCAATTTCGTACACATTTTCTAGCACACTGCATAATCTATTTTAAGAAACCAATATTTTTCTAAAATAAAACATTTTATCATGATCAACTATCTTAGTTCATTTTTATATTTACAAAATCAATTATTCCTTTGTCTACTTTAAATACTCTGTTATATTTTCCCTTAAACCGCATAGAATTGGCTCATTTCTAAAGTTTCTTAACCAATATTTTTACATATTTTTACTTCTGTTGGACATAAATTAGTAAGATATATTCTAATTTTACCTTATTAATTTCCATGTACAATTTAAATACACTAATTCATGGACACCATTATGATTCACCCATTTTTTATTACTTGTGACAGGATTAGTCACCCATTTATTTCCACGGGTGCCCCTTATATTAATTTATTATGCATAATTTAGGTATATTTCTTATGATACCATATACCATAATTTATTGAATGGTTTATTATCTTTCTGAATGGGTATGTACTATCTTGATATCATTCTCTATATTACTCAAGATAGTTTATGATTTTGTTTAATGATTTGGGAAATTATTTAAATTTCATATACTAGTTTCAATATGAATTTATAAGATGAATATGTTTCATCCCTTTCATATGAGGAGTGTATTAGAATTAATAAGTTTTGTATAGGTACCTCTATATCTTATTTATGTATCATTATGTTTCATGAGACAAACTAGACTGAGTTTTGGTTGAGGCCTTACTCATTTATGTAGACTCCTTGACTAAGTCCTTGATGGTAGATTTATGACGTCCCACATTGTGAATTCCCTCAGTATGATATTAGTTACTGATAATCCATGTAATTATTCAAAAATTACAATATCTATGGTTAATTATCTTATAATGTGATTATTTATATGGACATACTTTATCTTCCCTTATTCCTACCATATTATACAAAAGATTATGTTTTAATGGAATGTGTTTCCAGTTATTCTATTTGCCTTATTATTTATGTTTATTTATTATAGCTTCAATTTAATGTTTACCCTTAATGTGTATCTAAGATAGCCCATTTTTTATGTTTTATTATTTCTCCAAGATTAAAAGATGTATATTTTGTTTGACGTAAAGGGATAATATAGAAGAATAAGGGTTCTTCTGATGGATTTACTATGTTGAATTTCATTTCATGTTGTAATGTAATACTTATGTTTGTATCTAGTTTTCCAAAGATACTAAACTATTCAGTCCTTTGGGATAATATTCTATATTTATTATTTCAATGTAATAAATGCACTGATTCTATTCCACTGGGTCAGGGTCATTACAGTGATGGAGTTATTTTGGGGCATGATCTTATGCCCAACATTCAGGGCTTTCATTTGTTTCTCCATTTTCATCTGATCTGAACCAAATAAGTGGATGATAATGTATGAGTGTTCTACCATGGGAATATGGTATGTGGTCTATACATTTTCCCTTATGTTTTGGTTATTTAATAGATTTTATAACTTGTTTCACAAACTAGTCTTTCCATCATTTCACTTAAAAATAATTGGAAACCATGATTAAATTTTTCGACCAATATAGGTTTCGCACTAGTACCTTTGTGATCATTATAGGTTTTTATCCCCAACCTAGGACACCCATGGATTGTTTATTTGTATATTCCATATTTTATACCACCCCGCTGGGTGAGTTTGATCTCTCCAACTGTTTTCGAAGCCTTAATCAATTGAAATGAATTGAATTGAATTAACATAAGAATGTTTTCTCCTACTTTGAATGTTATTGAATATGATTAAAATGGATAAGTGATTTATATGGAAGAATTTTAAGGTTTTTGAAGTACTAAATGGTTTTGAAATAATTAATGAATGGATTTATGAATTGATAATGGTAGTGGATTCCACAAATTAGATCCTTGGATCTTGATTCCATAGGATTCCCTGTACATTTCTACTCAATGGATCCAGACTATGGTTGTAGGTTCCTTGAGAAATTTCTACTCCCATGATCATAATTCTATAAGATTCAATGAACATTTATAATCTAGATATATATATTGATTATGGTAGTGGATAACAAGGAAATTTTTACTCCTTGGATCTGGATTCCATAGGATACGAAGGTAATTTCTACCCCTTGGATGTAGCTTTATTTGACTCAAATTGGACATGCTCTATGCACCTACTCCATCGACTCCACCGAAGTCCTTATCGAGTTTCCATCAATATTCTCCATGTACTCAATGGGAATGCATTAGCCTTTTATACCTTTGATATGAACATTTGTGTTTTGTCACTGTATTACATGGAATAGGCCATTGTGGATGTTATACAATTGATTAAATTGTGTGTCCATTAAAGATATTTTGTTATGATTTTTATAGAGACCTATTATGTGTATTTGATTGCAATTTTTAGACTAGATAGTATCACACCTTCTTGTTTATTCTTTATAGTAGTCCTTGATTATGATTCATTGATTTTTATCACATGGAACCATGTTTGGATGTACATGATCATATATGTTTTGACACTTTATTTACATTTCTGTTATAGCTATGATATAATTCAAACTCATTTAGATTTTATACATAGGTCATATTTTTTATAGAAACTATTGGTGTTGTCCTAATAAGTGTTATCTCATACAATGATTGGGCTACCGTTGGATACCTAGATAAACTTCATAGATACACGTAGAGATTAAGGGAAGTTCCCACATTATGTTTTTTGACTGATTATTCTTAGGAGAAGGGGAGCACAAGACCGAAAATTTCTCATGATGCTACCTATTGATAGTTTATTTCATATTATTTTTTATTTTTTTACATGTATCATATGGGATGCTTATTTCCATTTATTTCCTACCATGTTGTATAAATACATGGCATGATGATCATATTGTACATGAAACTATTTTTGGATTTATTATTCTTAGAGTCTTTTGGATGTTTATCTTCTGTCTATAATTTAGATTATGCTTATACTAATTCTCAATATGTTTAATCCTATGTGTTACTCTTAGACATGAGGGCATAGTAGCCCCTATAGATGCACCCTAGGCCCTTATTGCTAGTCGGCAGCCTCTACCTCACAATGATGTGTTCTTGAGGTATTGTGACCCACTAGCTTGGGGAACCCTTTAATGTCTCCTGGATTAGGAAATTATATAGTGATATTAGAGATTTTATTTTTTGGATTAAATAATTTAAAAAATAGACATGAGATTATTAAAGTGTTTGAATATTATAATGAGTTGTGCATGGTTTTTACTAGCCCATTTATAAGAAAAATCCAAATTTCCTGGATAGGACATGTTTTTATATATTTTTCCTATTATAGGGGAATTGATTCCACAATTGGGTGATGCACTTGAGGTTTGATGTTTGTTATGATTTTATATTTTTCAACTTCTCAATGAGATGAGGTAATTCCATATCATACATCATTTTATTCTCCTTATAAGATTCAAATTCCATGCATATCTCAAGCCATCTTGGATGCATTTCTTGATGGAATAACATTACTATGTGTGCATTGATTGATGTATGTTTTGTTTTATAGGTGATTTTTATAGAAAAATGTGAAACATAACATGAAACTTGGAATTTCTATCAAAACCTAAACATGTTTTCTTTCATAAGCTACAACAAACACCCTAAGAATCCAATTATGGCATGTTGATTCATAGACCATTGGTCATATGCGTTTCAATGTGTTGTGGTTTGAATTAAATGAGTTCCACACTTCAGTTTATGATGTGTATGGATCCATATAAATCCTAATTGTTTACCCATTTGGTTAAACCATTTAAATATATCTCTAAATAAATATGAATCTAAATGAAATTAAAATTGTAAAAGAGAGAAACTGAACTTGACCTATCTTTAGAGTGGGAATTAGATATTGTCTTTGGTGTTTTCTATAGTTGTTCCTTTTACCTAGTCCTATATTTAGGATCATTCATTTTGGTGTGACCTATTTACAGGAAGGATTTGACATATCCTATTCTTTATCTATGATTGAGTTGTTATTGAAATGTTTTTCCCTAAGGTGTGTGTTTGGAATCGTAAAGATATTACACCATAATGACCACCTATCATGCACTAGGAGGGTGGTCATGACCATGCTATGGAGGTGGTGGGTCTTGGTCTACAAATAGAACATCCAGTAGTTCCACTTAATATACCAAATGTTTTACCAATATGGGTTATTGTTCCAATTTTTTATAGAGTTTCATGAGTTTTATGAAGAAAATTCAGGGCTCCCTGTAACCTACCTCATCTATAGAAGAGCTGATGTGTGTGTTATAGTAGATTTATCCATCCACTTTATCAGGGTATGGAAGTCCAAAATATGTGGATCTATGTCTTGATACTATATTTTCTATCTTTGATCATCTGTAGATACCTCTTGATAGGATAGTTAAGATCGTGACATATATTATTTGGAGGCTGCAAAGTGTTGTTGGGAAGTTTTGAACCAGTTTGATATAATTCAAGATTTTATTTTAAGCGGTTTTTAATCTAGGTTTTATGACTACATATTTATAGATCCCCTAATAGATGAATGTTCTAGTTATTTTATTTACGTGGAGATGGTTGAGATGCCCGTTATAGAGTATTTGGAATGCCCTATAAAGCTTCAGTGCTTTGCGTCAATTTATCTCATTGATGAGCTATCAAGGGTGAGAATCTTCGAGGAAGGTCTTAGAAATTATATTAGAAAATAGATAAACATGTTCTGATTGACTATTATTACGAAGATTGTGAATTAGGCACTAATTATTTAATAGAACATAAGAGAAGATAGGGGAAAAGATTAGGGAATTTTAGTACCTCGGCCTAGTTGTTCTTTGAAAAATAGCAGGAAGCATCATTTTAAGGCTTATCATGAGGAGAATACCATCTAGAGTGTTAGTGATGGTAGTTATGTCTTCTATCATCAGTTTAGAAGATGGGGACATTTGAGGAGTTAGTGTGATAGTGATCCAGTCGAGTTTTGAGAATGTGGTAGTATGGGCCACATACATGATTTTTGACGGACCTTCCCTCCAATAGTTAGGAGGAGGGGATTAAATCAGACTCTAGGTTCATGAGTGGTATTAATAGCTCTATGTTAGGATGTGAAATAGAGTTATATCAGTCATTCAGACCAAGGTAGTGGTCAGGGATGAGGAATCCAGGCACTAGTTATAACGCAAAAAAATAGTTGGAATACTCCAGGTAGTGAGGTCATTTCTGAGGGTCACGGTTTAGCACAGATATATTCTGCACAACCTACACCTAAGGAATTTAGTTTTAGGCCATCAATAGTGAGAGTTACGATATATGTATCCTCTACTTTTGCATATACTCTTTTTGATATATGTTCTTCTCAAAGATTCATATCAGAACTTTTTGTGGTGATCCTTTGGATTATTATTCATTTTTCTTGTGGCATCATGAAATTGGATAATCCATTGGGAATTAGAATGGTGGGTGTATGCCAGTGAAAGTAGTTCCCACTTGAGAGAGGTTGTTTCACTTCATATGGAATCTTTTTGTCCTCTACATGGTTGATTTTGACGTAAAACATTGGGTATTCTTGCAAGTTATCATCAGACCTATATTGATTGCTTTCACTGAAGGGTCTCCTTCACATCACCATCGGGTGGAGTTTTATTTACATGGGTGAATGGGATGTTCTGATGAGCCAAGATAGATCTGAACATCTTGTTCTAGGTGGGACGACAGATCAAATATCTATTTTATACCAAGATGATTAGGGAATGCATCATGAAAATTTCCCTCTAGTGGTTGATCATTTTAGGGATGTCTACCCTAGTGAATTTGTTTGTTTACCTATAAAGATAGAGGTTGATTTTTCCATCAAGATAGTTCTAGTAAAAGAATTGGTGTCCATTCCTTCTTAAATGATGGATACTAAGTAGTTTAAGGATCTTAAGAAGAATCTAGATGAATTGGAAGTAAAGGGTTTTATAGGACCCAATACTTATCTATGAATATTGATGATCTTTTTGCAAAAAAAGGTAGACATAACCCTCATGCTATGTGTGTATTACAAAAAATTGAACATATTGATAGTTATGAACTAGTATCCCTTGCTATGGATAGATGCCCTCTTTGACCAGCTCTAAGAAGATTGAGTTTTCTGATAGATTGATTTGAGGTTTGGTTATCACCTGGTGCGTTTTTGTCCTACAGACATACCTTTTATATATTTTTGTTGAAGGAATATTCTATATTAGTATCTAGTTATGTCTTTTAGTCTCATATACATTCCTGTAGTTTTCATGGTGATGATGAACTAAGTTTTCCATTCATATCTGGATTCATTTTTTGTGGAATTCATGGAATATATCTTGGTGTATTCTCACAATCAACACAATCATGTCAATCTTTTTGATATTGTTTTAGATACACTAATATATCATCAGTTATATACTAAGATCACAAGATTCCACTTTTGGATGGACAATATACTCTTCTTGGGTCATATTATCTCTGAGAATTGAGTATTAGTTGACCTAGATAAGGTGACAGATTTTGTTTCCTGAGAGCATCCCAAGAACATATTTTACATAATAAGTTTATTAGGTCTATCTCATTCACTTAATACAGTCTTTATCACACTTATCATCACCTATTACAGGCTATAATAAGAAGGGTGTGAGGTTGGTATGGTAAGATACCTGTCAAACAAACTTTCTGTAGCTAAAAGGGAGAATTACTTTAATATTGTTCCTGGTTATGTGTGATTTTTATAGGATCTACACTATGTACTCTGATTCATTAAGTATCATCCCAGGAGAAATTTAGTGTTGGAGGAGCTATTCATGGATTGTAGGTCATGTCATTTGAGGATGCACAAGAGGAACTACCCAATGCACGATCCGGAGCTAGCTGATATAGTACATTCCATGCACTATTGGAGGCACTACATAATGGGAGATCATTTTTTGGTATACATGGACCAAAAAATCCTCATGTTAAAAAATTATACAGCGTGAATTCAATATTCAGAAATATAGGTCGGTTGAGTACCTATAGACTTTTGACTTTGAGCTTCCCTAAAGGCCCAGAAAGGCAAATACAGTTTCTGACACACTGAGTAGGAGTACTCGGATATAGGTAGTACAAAAGGCCAGTAGTGAGTGGAATATTATGTCTTTATTTTCAGAGATGCACTTGGTGGTGTAAGATTGTCTCGACCAGAATTTTCTCTTATCCCTAGAAATGAAATCCACTCTTCTGAATTGAGTGAGGATTATTCAGGTATCTAATGTTGAGGTCCTGTCCTACCAAATAGTTTGGAAGGTGAGAACCCACCTCTTATTTGGACCATGGTTGAGGATTAAATTTTTTGTATTCACGGCCTCAATATGATTCTAGTGGACATACGTGAGTGGCTTATTCAAGAGATTCATAACACAGCTTGGGGATTACATCCTAGAATTACCAAGATGTATCATGACTTGAACCGTTAGTACTACTGGCCATGGATTAAGTGAGAGGTAAGTAGTTTTTTATGAGGTGGTCCACTTGTTAGAAGGTGAAGGAATAATACTAGTGACCAACTAGAATTTTATATAAGTTTCCAATTCTCGAGTAGAAATAGAAAGATATAGCAATGGATTTCATGAAAGAATATTTAAGGTCTCTTAGAGGTAGTGATATTGTGGAGGTTTTGTGGATAGGCTCATGATATTTTCTCATTTACTTTAGATCAAGGACATATTCTCATATGATGAGCATGGAAGAATCTATATCTGGGATATTTTGATCCTTCATAAGTTTCCTCATACCGTTGTGTCATATTGGGATTCTCGGTTTACATCTTGATTCTAGATTATTTTATAGAGGAAATTGGGTACACAAGTGCTTCTCATAACAGCATACCACCCTTAGACTGATGGCCAAGCATAGCGCACGATTCAAGTTCTTAAAGACATTCTTATAGAATGAATCATTAATTACATGGTCACTTGTGAGATTTATATACCCCTAGATGAATATATCAAGAGAAGATATATATGGAACCTTATGATGCAATTTATAGTAGGCCCTTCCAATCACCTCTTCACTTCAAGAGGTAGGAGAGTAGAATTCATCAAACTGCATCTCATTTAGGGGACTTTAGAGTAGGTATAACTAATCAGAGAGAGGATATATACTACACAATCTGGGAATAAATCTTAAAACAATCATTTTCGGAGACCTCTGTAGTTTGATTTCAGGTATTGGGTATTTTTACATATCTCACTGAGGATGGTACACTTATAGATTAGTATATAGGGTAATCATTCACTGTGATATATTGGGCCATTTGCTATTGTTAAGAGATTCGGGTTGACAGCCTAGCAGTTGTAGCTATTATAGTGCTATTTAACCATGCATGATGTCTTTCATGTATTTGAGTTTCGCTATTATTACTCAGAACCATTTCATACTATTCAGACAGATGAGGTGGAGTTATATGTACTTGTGTCCTTTGAGGAGAATCCTATATATATTGTTAACAGGACCACGAGAGATATTTGGGGCCTATTAGTTCCTCTAGTATGGGTGATAAGGAAGCATGGCCATTTACAGGATGAGACATGGGAGTGGGAGGCCAATGTACATTCCCAATGGTTGGAATTTTATTTTTCAAATAATGCATCACCACCCTTGGAAGGGAAATTTGGAGATGAATTTATTTAACAGGTTAAGATTGTAAGATCCCAATTTTTTATGTGAATTATGGATCTTTTTATTTATTGTAAAACACTTGTAAGTACTATTTTTATCATAGACCCTAAAGGCACTTCATGAGATGGTTGGTTTGTTTTAAAAAATGAAGATGAAGGACGGTTGAAGGTTGGATACAGGACAATTAATTTATGTGTATTTCATTTACACAATGTGAATTCAATACATAGTGTGTAATGGCTTGGGTAGAACAATTCATGACATGTAAAGGGTTTTTCTTAGGTGGAAGACTTAAATAATTACACCAAGTTTAAATAATTTATAATTTGTGTAAATTCTAAGGTTCAATTTTTTATATAAGTGTAAAGGCCTCATTTTGATAGAATACATCACCTCTCTCTCCACATGGGAGCCATCATGAATCCCTCTTCAATACCAAGCTCGGTTTTGGTGTTGGTTCATGACTTAGACTCATTTTCTTCCACATCCAGGCTTGTTGGGTCTATGTTGGTGTTTTATTCATTCCCCTAGCACCTTTCCTAATTTCTCTTCTCATTTATTGGGTTATTTTGGTCTAGACTCTTATGCCCTATTTTCAAGTTGTTTGTCCATTTATCTATTTTCTTCTAATCTCGACCACATTAGAGAATGATACTTGATGAGTTTTCTACAAAGAGTATATGGTAGGTAGTATATGCCTTTTTCATTATGTTTTGGTTATTTTATATCTTGTCTAATTTTTTCCACATGTTGTACTTTTTGATGTGTCCCCTAAAACAAATTGGATACCTTTTAAACATTCTTTGGGACCTCTTTAGGTTTCCCACTAGTACCTTTGTGATCTCAATAAGTTTTTATCCCCAATCTAGGACACCCATGGGTTGTGTATTTGTATATATACTATTTTATACAACCCCTCTAGGTGGTTTTGAGCTTGCCACTTATTTTGGGAGCCTTAATAAATTTAATTGAATTGAATTCAATTGATAGGAGTAGGAAGTTTCCTCCTTTCTTGTTATGGTATATGATTAAAATAGATATATGGTTTATATGTAAAATATTGAATGGGTTGTAGGAACTCATTGGTTATGAAATAGTTAATGAATTGATAATGGAAGAGGATACCTTAGATGAGAACCTTGGATCCTAATTCCATTAGATGTCATGGAAATTTTTACCTTATGGATCCGGACTATTATAGTTGATTCCTTAGGAATTTTCTACACCCAAGATCTGAATTCCATAGGATTCCTTGAAAAATTTCTACTCCATGGATTCGTATTTATTATGGTAGTGGATTTCAATGGAATTTTTACTCCTTGGATCCTGATTCCATAGAATGACAATGGTAATGCTTCCCCTTAGAACCAACTTTCTTGCAATCACATTGGACATGCTCTGTAGACATGCTCCTTAGACTCTGCCTAAGTCATTACTGAGTTTTCACTGAGATACTCCATGGACTGGAAAAGGATGGATTAGTCTTCAAGACCTTGAATCCAGACATTTGAGTCCTGACACTAGATTACACAGCATAGGACATTGTGGGTGTTATACACTTTATTACATGGATCAGAAGTTTTGGATATTTTTCTATTTTTTATAGATAGCCCTAGAATTTGACTATAGTTATTAGACTACATAGTATCACACATGCATGTTTTTTCTTTATATTATCCCTTAATTATGGTTTCATTATTTTTTTATAGTGATCCATGTTTGGATCGATATGACCATATATATTTGGACACTTTATTTATATTATTGTTACAAATACGATATAGTGAAAACTATTTTAGAATTTATAAGAAGACTTTATTTGTTATAGACACCATTGGTGGTGTAATACTAAGTGTTACACACTCCCTGTTTGGTCGGTCATAGGGTACCTAGATAGACTTCCTATATTTAAGTAGGATTATGGGTAGGCACCCACTTTATGATGGTTGACTAATTATAAATAGGAGTATGGGATCATAGGATCGACCATAACTTATGATGCTAGATGGAGATAATTTCATTTGGTTTCTTTTTCATTTTGTTACATGTATCATACTGAATTCTTATTATCATGCATTGACTTCTATTTTATATAGATACGTGACATGATCATCATATTGTTTGTGAAACTATTTTTTTCTTTATTGTTATTAAAATATTTTGGATGTCTACCTATGTCTCTAATTTATATTAAACTTATGTTATTGATCGGTACATTTATTCTGATATATTACACTATAACATAAGGGAATATTCTATCCACAAACACACCCTAGCCCCTCGATGCTAGTCATCAGCCTCTAGCATTAAGACTAGAGTGGTTGAGGCTATCCAACCCACTGGCTCAAGGCACCATGTAATGGATCCCGGTTCAAGAAATTTCATTTATAACCATGACCCACCCATATCTTCATGTCCAAATAATTACTCATATATTTAATGATCCATTTAATTCTTGAATAATATTACTTATCAATAAATATTCATATTTATTAAAGGATATTAATTTATCTATGTTTCCCCATTTAACCAAATATATTTGAAAGTAACCACCTTATGTAAAAATGGTATTTGGTTTAAGAAATAATCATATACATCAAACAATAACATGGATATTTAAGATAAATTTAAATAAAAATGAAAATTAATCAAAAGATATTGATTGTTTCAAGGGAATTTTAACAATCACAAAAGAGAAAGTGAGACTGTTCAATAACTTTTTTCACTTGGAAATTCTCAAATCCAAACTCTTTGGATGAAATAATTCAAATTGAATCTTAAAATACCATGAATTCTGAATGAATCATGAGATTATTTTCCAAGGGGTAGTATATAATCCATATAAAATAAATTAGGTGAATAAAATTCCAATATACCTCAATGAAGGTAAATTGAGATAAAGTCCCTTAACGCTTTATTAATCTTCTAAATCATAAGACCAAATAAAGAATAACCTTAAATAAAACAATAAGAATAATGAAGATATGTAGATTCATTCTATAAAATTTCCAAGGGGTATTATATACACCACAAAAAAAGAAACAAGTGGTGAATTTTCATATGTCCCCCATAAATGAAAGAGATACTAGAAATCTCTTATGTTGTGTTTGACTCACCACGTACATTATTTATATTCCGGAATAATAAACATCAAATAATTATTTACATGATTAATTCCCATTTTCAAGTTTATAATTCTTTTTATTTCACTTATTAAAATGTTATATATTATTATTTAATAAATTAAGTTTACATCAGATGATTCAATGATATTTGGATTATGTGTCAAAAATGACATTGGTATGTTGACTATGGTCAAATAGATCATTATTTAAACATATATAGAATAATAATCATAAATAATTGTCATATTTATAAATAAATTATACTTTTAAGACCAATAACTAAATATGGTTTTTAAAAATGATGTGCATTATGATCTTGAAGATGGTAGGTCGTACAACGGCATGAGTAACGTTTCCACTATTCAATAATCATTATATAATGGGGGAAGGTAATATTTTACCCATGAAAATAATAATCATATCATAAATACCCTATTATTTAATTAAATATAATTATATATATATATATATATCTTACATGTGTGTTGGTCATTAAAATTAACTCACGTCGTTTTATGAAGGAGGTAGTCTACACATACACGAATGATGCAATCATCTATGTGAGTGAAAATGTAAGAAATTAAATGATATATTTTCTTTTAATAATGATATATATGTCATTAATATCATAATTATGTCATTTATATCACCTAAATTCATTAACTTTATCTTTATTACATTCCATGTAAAGTTTTTGTGAAAGAAAAATCGCATCGCTTCGTGAGGGGGTAGTCCATCGTACACACGACCAACTTTATCATATCCCCAACAGAATTAAAATTAAAAAGTTCTATATTATATAATGAATACATTGGTATAATTATTTTTTAAAAAGAATATATATAAATTTTATCCATCATCGTACCCAACCATGAGAGGGAGTAATGGAAAACGAATGACATCATTTCATGTTGTGGTAGTCTATTGTATATATGAATGATGATTTTGTAACTCATTTGATGAATGTGATAATGTTTTTATTTCATAAAAAAAATATAAATATATATATATATAATATAATATGTTTGGTTATTATATTAACATGTTTTAATAAAAATTGAATATGGTGGAGGAAGAAATAAAATAAAAATGCATGTTGAAAAACATTTCCACTCTTTCGAGTAACCTTCTTAGGTTTGTACCAAAATCCATTATAGGATGGATTTATGGAAAAATAATGATTATATGAATGGGGAATGAAATTTTAGAATTTATTTAGGCATTTATTTTCTTAACACAAATGTATTGAAGGCGTGTATAAAAGAGGAGGGGTGCTTGTTTATTGGTGAGGTGGGTGGAAAACATGTAATTTTTGAAACTAAAAATGTGTACCCATGTTTTTCACATTTCTAAAGGATAAAAAATAGATTATTCTAGACAATTATACATTATAAGGTTGAAATAGTTCCATAAAATATATTTAAGTCATTTTTTATCTCATTTTATCCCTTATCAGTTTAGTTTAACCATTAGTAATTCCATTTTTACCTTAACCGCAGTAATAAATTTTTACTATTTTTACTATTAATTATGAAAGAAAATATGTTGAAATTATTAGATAATATAAATTATTCTAATTAAAAATATTGAATACATTTTTATAAATCTCATTTATATAATTATAGAAAACCATTTAACAATTAATTCCATAGAGGTGATGAGAAAGCAGGTTTTCAAAGAGAAAATGTTCAATATTTTACAAAGCTTCTATATCAAAATAAATATGAAAATGATTCCAATGATTTAAGTTGGATTAATATATATATAAATTAACTAATTTTACTTTGAAACCAATTTAAAATATAATTAAAATTATAAATAATTTAAATGAAAATGTGGTTTTTAATTAAAATTCCATATTTTCACTATTTATCTAAAAAATTAAACATTTAAATAAATTCCCAAAAATTCACCCAGTGATAATTTTTAAATTATGATTTAAAAAATAAATATTTTTTATCAAATAAATTTTATAATGGTTTAATAATTAATTTTTATCATAATTTCACAAAAGGTGACGAAAATGATTTCATTAAAAATTTATTTTTTTATAAAAAAATTATTTTTCTATCAAATGATTCTTATTTTATTTAAAATAAATTGATATCAATTTTATTTATTTTTAAAATTTAAAACCCATATAATTTTTATAATTTAGTTAGTCCAATTAATACCCTCAAATGCAATGGCAAGGTTATAATTGTCATGTTTTAGTAATATATTAATATAGTGTATTTTTCGTTTAAACCAGATGTTTGGTGCATTAAAAACTATAGATAAAATTAAATTTATTCTAATAGAAATATATTTTCAAGTATTGGGGTGTTACATATGAAAAAAGATTAATATCTCAAACACTAGAAATAAAAAATACTCTTTTTGTAATATTGTTCCATTACTCAGTAACTAGTGGATAAGAAGTCCCATGGAAGGAGGGTGGATGTTATCGCATAAACTATTCATTGGAATGTTGTTCCATATATGATAAATTCAAAAATTCAATATGAATCTTGTTACTGCATATATCTAAAGAGATTTTATTTAGCATATTCACAGAATATTTCATCCCAAATTATAAACTATTCAGTTTTTCATGAGGAATTTCATTGCATTTGTATTCATATACATTGTTCACATGAATCATTCAGATTTAAGTCATTGATTAAAACAAAAAAGCATTGTGTGAGAAAAAATAATGATAGTGTGAAACAAAACAATCATGAAAAATAATTTTTGGGATTTATAAACCATGAAACCTTATTTTAAATCTATGAAACCTTAGTCTTAACCAAAATCATGCATGTTCATCATCTCTTCAAATCCTTCATGATGGTTTGTAAAGAGTATCAGAAGTTACTTGACATATCACTTAAGAGTGTCAAACTAAGTGTGAAGTAAGACCCATTTTCATTCACTACATTATCATCAAGTCAAATACTATTGTTCCCCTTTTTTATATATCCCCCCTAGATACAATTGTTCTAGATCCATATCCACTTGTACTATCTAGACATGTATGTAATTTTTTAGAAACCACTCGCTGTATCATTCACCAAAATTCTAGGACATTTTCAAATACATTGACTTATCCCTGGACTTATATATAGGATTATCACTAATTTTTTCTCATCCTAGCTTCATAAGTTAACTAAACCAAACCTTTGATACCAACTAAAGTGACCCTAGAATTTCATATATAAATATTACATACTTTTAGGTGAATATTCAATAAATCACACAAATACATTCTTGAGGACCATAAAGGCTTAGTGTATTTGGAGACTATATACTCCATATTCTTATTTCTTGAATGAACTTCAATATATCCCATAAATATCATCTCAAATATTACTTTTTTAAAACATTCCTTGCTTAAAACCATTAACTACTAGAATTTTGGACTATATCCATGGACCTAAAGAAATGGGAAGTAAGGGCCATGGATATAGCTGATTTATTCCCAGGGTTTAATTTACTACATGTGGAAGTAGCTCACCCAACTCCCCATTTTCTACCATAGCCCCCATGAACATCCTCTTTCTCACAGCCCTCAACCTCCTCATAATCCCCTGACATTGTCACAATCCTCACCCAACCTCCCATTGATCCTCCTCCTATGATGCGGCCACCCCACCTCCCCATATGACATGCCTCTAATATAGCCACCCAACTTCCCCATGGTCCTCCTTCTCTAACACAGCTCTAAGGTAGCTTTAACATGGCACTGAAATGCCATATACATGACCACCCCACCTTCTAGGATCCTCCCCCTTTAATGTGGCCACATCAGATTCTTATCCACTTTCGTGGCAACCCCACATTATTGATTAATCAATCAAGCCAATCCATACCCTCTCGATCCTCCTCCTCTTATGATTTATCACTAACCCCATTCAACTAACCCAATAGAAATCCACCCTTCCATAATTTTTATTTTGAAATCCTTTCCACTTGTTCTTTTATTGAACTATATCTACATAAATAGTTAGAGTTACCCAAATTTCCCCTGTAAACTGGTTTTTATTCTGTTATATAATGTCTTTAGTTAAACAGTGAACTATATTTGTTCGATGAAGAAACAATTCCTGGATTTTCGCTTTACATAAAGGACTTATTTGGATCCCATTGTATTATTGTTTCATAATGTAATTTTTTTCCATTTTTTATACATTCTTAGACTATAAGATTTATGAATTGGTTGTATTAAATATTCTTCCATATTTATATTTATGTTATTTTACATTGGTGACTGAAAATCATGTTCTGCATTCCCTTTTCAAATCTTATGTCCAACTTGCAATATTACCAATATTAAATTAGGATTATAAGTACAATAAAGTTTCCTTGAACTGTTGAATATTTTTTATATTCTTATAACTTATATGATTGAACGTATTGAAAACTAATTATTGAACTTATCACATATTGTATGTGTTTTTTAGATGTCTTTCTGATTAATGAAATCCTTTTCAACAACTTATTTATAAAAAATTTAATTAATAGGAAAAACACTTATTATTTTTTAAATTTATTATCATATGTGACAAGTAAGTAAACAGTTTTCAATAAGTGCAGTCAATAATACACTCAATAATTTTTTGTTAAATTATTAAATAGTATTCAATGACTATAATTATTTTTTTCAATTTCATAAAAGACTATAAATATGGTACAAAAATTAAATATTTTTTAGTATATTATGATATATTTCAGGCATTTTTGATAGTTTTACAACTATTCATAACACCAATGTCTTAAATTAATCCATCTTATTGTGTTTATTTTTCAAATCTATGAAATTTTCTTTTTAAGATCCTATGATTTATTAATTATTTCATTTTTTTTCATTTACCTAGATAGAAAATAGTGTGGAATGTAATTAAACATACAGATAAGGATTTTTAATGGACAATAGTATATTTTTTATGTCCATTCTAGAATTTTCATTCTATTTATTGTATGTTCTAAATTTAAAACTCTTCAAATATTTTCATATAAATAGTTTTAATATATTATAATATGAGAGTTATAAGAATATTTAAACTTATATCATCATACAAACCAAACAAACTTAACTCAACTTTCTTCAATATTTTTATTTAATAGATGAAGTTATTATCATAGTGTAATGACCAATTTAAATGTTTGATAATAGATTTTACTTCAACTTCACTACTTTTTATTTTCTAAAGACAATTAAACACATGTTACCTAATGTTGGTTGTGTACCTCATTGGATGAAACATTTATTGGGATGAAAAAATAAAATTCAAAGTATTATTTCTAGTTAGGTATCATATTCATGGTCTTCACTAATATAGTAATTTTTTCCTTTTAGTGTGCTTATTTTGTGAGGGAATTTTCAAGTACAATATTTTATTATTGCATTATTCTCTTTTTTATGTGAACCCCTTTATTGGTGAAGTTTGATTCTAATATTTTTTCCTTTATTATTTCAATTTGGAATTTATGTTTTATTAGTTTATAATTTCATATGTTTTTAAATGGTTTTCTAATTATTTAGTGTAAATTCATAAAAGATTGTCCTATTTTATTTTAAATTCATATTTTTTATGATTTCAGTATAAGATTGAGGATGAATTGTTTCCATTCACAAGCGTAATAATGTGTATTTTCTTACAATATTGATGATTATTATAATCTTCCAACCACTTGTGTCTATAATATGAGTAGTCATTCAATCCAACATTACAGTTTATTTCCTTAAAGAGTGCTACTTCTGATGAAAGATCTTGAACAACTGACTCATGTTTTATATCAATGCCATTATTTTACCAAATGGTATGTAATAAGTTATTTCATATATCATCAACTTATATATTAAAAACTCATTCTAAAATATGACTTTCACCTAATATTTATGTTTTTTTATTGATGTTTTAGTGATTCTATTCTAAATTTTTTCATGAAAATATATGTTTATATATTACTTTTATTCCATTTTTTAGCTTATGTGGTAATATGTTTTAAACATTTTAGACAATAAAGTCTATACAGTTTATATATTAATTTTATTATAAAAATAAACTTTTAAATAAGAATATAAATACTGTTTAAATTTTGATGGTATTAATATAAAAAAATTGATTTAGAAACAATTTATATATGTATTTATATGTTTGTTTCGTAGTTCCTTGAAATGTGTGTTCTAGTATTAAGAATCACTACTTCCAGGCGGTTTCCATTGGATTTATTCATGGAACTAGAAACTTCCAACTATTATTTACCCAAAAGGGACATGTTTTCTAAATGCATACTTTCGTTAAGTTTGAACATTACGATACCTAGGAATGTGCATTGTTCGATAGTATGGGAGGTCGGACTCATCACAACCTTTTGGGGGGAATTATTTTCTACTTTGGGACTCTCTTTATAAATTTATGAAATTTTCATGAATCCTTATTAATTCACTAAGTATAACATAAGTTTCCCTTGTAATTTGAGATCCCTTATTAACATGTGTAACATTTTGAATCATTAGTATATATTCAAGGTTCTTAATTAATGGAGATATTCATACGTATTTGAGTTTCTCCATAAATGGTATCATGTCATATTCTATTTAGAGATTATTTTAATCATTGTTATGATTATACTAGTTTTTAAGCCACTCAGTGGGGAACTCTAGAATTTATTGTCAAGCAGGGAGACAAATTTTTGATTTGATATTGGGATCATACCCATAAAATGGGATACCTAAGTATACATGTCAAAGGAATCAGAACCCTCGTAGTACAGTACTGGTTTATGGGACACATCATACCTTTTAAAGTCATCCGATAGGGACCTATCTATACAGTTTAATGTCATGGGGTATGGACATCTAAGGTATAGGAACTTAGTTAATGTCTGGTGTGGGAATTGTGTTAAAGCAGCCCAAGTAACTAAAAAAGGATATGGGTTTCCAAGTAAGATTAGACCCTGTTGGGAATATGGCCCAAGGAGAAAATGGTTGATTTGAATTGTTGGGTTTTAAACTCAATAAGGATTCCTACATATCACATGTGGATGAGAATCAAATCCCATGTAGTTCGATGAGTCTCACAGGAGAGTATAGAATTTTAAGAGAAATGAGTTTATGCTTACACTTGGAAAATGTTGCATTCATGATTTGGGGGGTTTAATTTGGGGCTTATTTCTAAAGAGGATACCCAGATTAAGGGAATTATGGTAGGAATATTGAAAAGGATATCTAGTGAGCTTGAGCCATGATGAAGGCTTCCAAACTATCCTACTTTGAATGGGAATCATAGTTCCCACAGTTCATTCATTATGCAAAGGTTGTGATCATGAAAAATCTTTAATCCCATGTGATTCCTGCTCAGTGTGAGAAATAAGAGTAAGTCAAAGATTCAAAAAAGGCACCCACACTTTACCTATACCTCTAGTGGAAGATGACATGCCTATGTTGGCTAGGGTGGACGAGGTTGGGATGACGCGAGAAGAGGGTAAGGCGACGATCCTTCCCTTTATTCAATTTACATTGGACAAGGGTCCAGTGAAAGGAAGAAGGGATGAAGGTTTGGGGATTACACCAGGATGGATGCCTTAAAATTGATCATAGTAGGGGAGGGAGACTTTTCAATTTCTTTAATGGAAAAGAAATTGTGAACCTTATCTTCCCTACCATAAATTTGAGGTTCTATCTCTTTGGGAAGGGAGAGGTCAAGACCCAAACCCTTATCCTCAAAACCGAGAACTTCCTAGTATTGTTCCTAGGAGAAAAGTCTATGTGACTATGAATATACAAACCCACAGACACTCCATGAATCCTAACACCATTGTGAAGAAAATGTGGGAAACCTCTGACTGTGGATATACACACCCAAATAGGAGACACGCTGCTGGGACTCTTCCAAAGGTTTGATAAGTCAGGAGGTTTTAGTGGAGGCCTCAACAGAGTCCCTTTCAAACAAGGGAGAAAATAAAGGAGAATCCTTTCCATGGATGGTTTTGAAGAGATCTTGATGTAATATATACTAATGAGAGTAAGTGAATAATAGAGGGGCTCCGAACTAGGTAAGGGAATGCAAATATGGGTGCGTAAGTAGGATTTAGCAACCTGATATTCACATAAGAGATGAACAACCTATATATGGTAATACTTGAGAGAGACATGGATCAAGCCTTCAAGTGTATTCATAGGTGATCCCAGATGTGGGGCACTCAAGTTCCCATGAAAGGAATAGGTGGCTCGCAAGTGTTTCTAATTATGGGAGTTTGGGATCTTTAGGTGTGCAAGTGTTAGGGATTTCAAACACTAAAAGAAATTAAGTCCTACAATCCTCCTTCAAATACTTCATTATAGGTGTTAAAGAACTACCTTGAATGTTTCAAAAAACATGGGCAAAGCACTAGGGAGACTAGAGCAGCAATTGGGCTTCATGGAAATTCGTTCATCCAAATGAAGGCCCCAAGGGTCTATATATAGCCAAATAAGTGAACTTGGGTGAAATAAAATTAGGCGGGCAAGTAGGCTGTGTGCCAAATGGGGGCATGCAAGTAGGTTGCGCGACATATGGGGGAACGCATGTAACACCCCGAGATTTTATGAAAAGTTTTATTTTTAATTAATTTCTGGTGTTGTACGCTACACCAAATGGATCTTTCACAACACGCATCCCTGACTTGCCTTGTATTACACGCAATCACGACCTTCCTCGATAGCGTGTGTTGTATGCAATACCGAGTTTTACTAAACAACGATATATTATTATAATATTATTATGAACTAGCCGTTATGAATAGTATTAACTAAATTTTAAATTTTATAACATTACTATTCATCTTACACATTTTCTAGAATATGGTATAAGAACAAAATAAATATTTCGGGTAAAATAAGTATTTTTCAAAAAATGCAGTTTTGCCGCCTTTTGATGGCGCACCCACTTTAAATCTAGTTTTTGACATGTTTATAAGTTCAATTTGAAAAAATAAAATTCTTCTTTGGAATCAAGAAATAAAAATTTACTTTGGATAAATTTTTCATATTATTCTGGTAACTTTCATATTTTGATGAATAGTAAAAACACGCTATATTTTAATTAAAAACAACTTTTTTCATCACAATAATTTATATGGTTAAATTATAATATTGAATGGTTTTAAAGTATAAATAGAATATATTCTTACCATTTAAAATAATTTATGTCATTAGTATTGATTTTACATTAAATTCGTAGGTTAAATCAACTCAATCTTTTGCAATGTTTTAAAGAAAAACCTATTTTCTTTCGAAAACAGGATTAATTTTGATTTAATTTCTGCAAATTTTGTGAATTGAATTTGGAAAAAATGGATTCCATATTTGGAATCAGTGGGTCCAAATTATGTTAATAAGCTACTTTTTATTTTTGGGAATTATGAATAGTAACTACGTTAAATTTTATTTACCATAGTTAAAGGTAAATCGGGTAATTAAGGGTAAATATAATATTATAAAATTACCCTAACACATGCCAAAATTCTATTTGATGGCTAAAATTAGACCCATATAACCTAAGGGTCGGATTAGATTCATTTTATGTACTTTTGACCATGAAAATAATTTAATTATTATTAAAACCAAAGAAAGTGACAACATGTCACTCTCTTAAATCTTATAAGTATAATAATTTTAATTTAGTGATAAACATCATAAAACATCTAAAATTAATATTCTACAGAAAGATAATAAAATTATCTACATCATGATAATTTATTTATAATTTTTAGGGATTAAATAATTTTCATTAATGGTGATACATTAATTATAAAGAAATTATTTATTAAGTGGGAAATAAGTAATATAGTTTTTATTGAAATAATAATACCCATTAAAAGGCCCACAAACCTGACCAAAACTTATTGGTAGTGTATATATACACCTTAATCATCCAATTACCTAATATATAACCGTTTGTAGCCTTATAAAAGTGATTATGACACTTATATTATTTTATTTTAAATGATGCCAAAGTTGTCACCTTCATAATTTAATAAATATAACAATTTACATATTGTTATTTTAAGATGATAAATTCGAGTAAAAGTATTATTGGGAAAGGTAATATATTTATATTCATCATAGGATTTTATTTTTAATTTTTATACAACAAATCAGTATATTAAATAATTATACAAAAATGTTATTGTAATTATTTTATTAAGAGATAAACCAAATAAATGGTTTTAAAAATAATAAAATAAATATTATATGAACTATTTAATGTGATAAACTAATTTTATAGATACATATTACCTTTTATGAATCTATTAAAGCTTTTATTTCGAACATATCTTCTCTATATATATTATTTAAATTCAAATAAATGAATTGTGTCAAAATTGACACTATTGTTATTTTATAAAAATAACATATTATAAAATTGTTTAAAAATCAAAAAAATATTTAAAAATTATAAATTTAAATTTATATGGTCTATAATGTTATGAATTAAACAATTATGGAAAATTCACAACAAATAAGTAATTATTTGTTATAATTTAAAATTTAGAATTTTATTACCACAAATAAACATAAATAGATTAAATAAGAATAAATCAAAATGATAAGGTTTAAAATAAGATCCAAACATGTATAAATTTTATTGGTTGATTATATTACAACCCTATATCATCTAATATTAGAATATGAGTCATTTTTGGAGGTTTTTAAGTGGGGTTATATTTATTATAAAGTAATATTTTTAAGAATTCCAAAGGTTCCCCTCTCCTCCCTTATAAAAGGGCACCTCCTCCCTCTCTTCCACACACCACTTTGAGCCTTAAAGCTCGGACAAACCCTTCCAAATTCTCTTATAAACTTCCCTAGAAACATCATATAGGTCCTGGTATTCTTCAAAGATAAATTTTAGTGCCCTAAGAGGAGGTCTCAAAGAGGCGCTTCAAAGAAGAGGTAATTTCCATTACCGATTCTTTCACCTTTATTTCTTCTTCCAATTCTTCTTCTTAGGTTGTTTCATTATGAAGTAATAACATTAGTATCACTAATATAATTATATGTTATTAAAAGTATGAAACAACCCTATTTCACCATCTATCCATCCTACGGAAAATGAAATCACCGCGCGTGTGTACGTACGGAATACCGTCTCCACGCCGTGGTGTAATCTATTTTCCACCACCACCTTACTTGGATGGGAATAATGGTGTAAATAATAACTATATATGATTATTTTAAAGTTATATTGATTCTATAATAGTATACATACACTCCAATAAAAGTCCACGATCATGGGAACGATATCATCGCTCGTGCGTACGTACGGAATACCGTCTCCACGACGCGATGAGATTCATTCTCAATGATTAACCATTCATAAATGATTATAAATTATATATAATAAGTAATCATGAGATATATTACATAATAATGACATTTATTTATGTATATATATATATGTATGTCATCCAATTAATTCCATTCAATTCTACGAGGAAACGAAAACAACGTTCATGCGTACGTACGGCCTACCGTCTCCATGAACGGTGTATTTCTTTCCATTTATCGATCTATTATATATATGTATATTCTGAATATATATTATATATAAATCATGTTTTACATTCTGGATGTAAGTAATCATGATCTAAGTAATCATATGAATAATTACAAGTCAAAACACGGACGACAAATGAAACGATTTTACCCAAAACGCTCTTTAATATGGAATTTACAAAAGAATGGGTAATATAAAGTCATAAGTGAACCCTATATGATATAATAACAAGTAATATGATTCTTTAATAAGTCAATAACATTATTTAAATCATTATACTGGAGGTTCGGATACGTACGAAGCATATCAGACCTAAGGTAAGGGATAATTTTGCAAATCTCATTTTTATCTGAGATTGCTTATTCGTAAGTATTTACCGGGGTTATTTCTATCATCCATGTTCATGTTTTATAAAAGTGTTTTCATGTATTTTTAAAGTCCTTTTTACCCATTTTTGACTTTTACTACATGGTATATAAGGAATCTTTCTTTTGTTTACGTTACGAGGTACTTTTTGACTTTTTCGACAAAAGTACGAGGAGAATGTTATTTTTAACTTATATGGCGTGAACAGATTTTTACGGTTTCATAATGCCTCATTTTCATGAATCTTACTCTACATAATTTTATGACTATTTTCAACAAAATACTTTTATTTTAAAAGTTCATGGAATTTTTTGAAAAGGAAATGATTTTGACGAAGAAAGGATATTTTCCTCAAGAATTCATTTCAAATGTTTTATCAAAACCATTTTCCATCTAAGATGACATTATTTGATATGTGTATATTTCAAGTTTAATGTCTCTATGATTTACATGGTTTCACTTTTCTTATGATGAAATGATATCCATTTGTTTTATATGGATTATTTTATGATGGAAAGATGTTTATGAAACCCATTTTATTCTTTGGGTTATGATGAATGTTTTAAGTTTATTTTGTGGCACAAGTAAGAATGATTTCATTATGAGATGGGTGTGACCTATATCTCCCTCCAATGCATTGGGTAAAGATTTTATATCTCATGAGATAGACATGGCTGGAACGGCAAGTTAAACCGGTTCAGTAATATAGGACTGGAACGAGGAGTGAACTCGATTCAGAAAGGGACTTTGTCCACTAAGATGGTCTTGGCAGCAATGCCTTGGATAATATGGAAATAATATCATGTTCTTAATGGTTTCCACAATTCTATGTTTTATTCCCATGCTATTTTATCATTCTTAATGTTTCTTTATGATCTATGCCTTACGTACTTCCATGTTTTATGTCATTTCTCATGCTTTTGATGTTTAAACATTATGTTCATGTTTTTAAGTTCAAATGTATATGGTATGTTTTATTTTATCCATGATTACCCTTACTGAGCATTTGAGCTCACCCTTTTTATGTTTTATTTTCCCTAGGATATAAATAATGGTTTTAGGTAAGAAAAAAAAGGGGAAGATCATTATGGGAGATGTTGAAGATCTTTCACCACGATTAGAAGATTACGTTCCAAGTTTCCAAAGAAACTAAACTATTACGGTCCTTGTGTGTCTGTTTTTTTATGTATTAAGTATTCCGCTAAAGTAATGTAATGTCCATGTACGTCAAGCTTCGGGTCTCTACAGTTGGTATCAGAGCAAAGGTTTAGTCAACCTTTGGAAACTAGGATGAAAAAACTTTAGTGAAATCCCTAGAGATATTTCTAAGGTATGTCTAGGGATGTCCCTAAAGATTAGTATACGTATAGGTTATAGTCCTAGAATTATGGTAATGATATTAGAATTAAACCTAAGATGTTAGGTATTGAAGGTACTCCCCCTTTATTATGTTGTTTTCCCTAGCATGATTTTTTCCTCTCACACTATTCTTTTTGGGTTTTAGACGATGGCTGGAACCCGAAGGAACTGTGTTGATCAATGAAATGGACAATGCAATGATTGTCCTCCTGAACAAACAAATGTTATGGGAGATGGAGTGAAAAATATTATTGTTATACTTACACGAGCTATGAATCATTCTCGACTTCCAAATGAGAAGAGAAGGGAACAATATTCTATTGAGTCCTTCATGAGGCAGCGTCCACCTTCTTTCAGTGGGTCTTCTGATCCTCTTGTTGTTGAAAAATGGATTAGTACCACTGAAAAGATATTTTCAGTTCTTCAATTTTCTGAACATGATAAAGTCATCTTAGCAGTATATCGTTTGGAAGGTGAAGCTGATCAATGGTGGAATCTTATCAAGAATACGAGGCCAATAGATGAAATTGAGTCCATGGAATGGGACGAGTTCAAGAACTTATTTTTCAATAAGTACTTCCCTCGTATTCTTCGAACAAAGATGGAGAAGGAGTTTCTTGAACTAAAGCAAAAGGATGATGAATCTGTTGGTGTATACGAAGAGAATTTTACAAGGCTTGCAAGGTATGCATCTGGCTTTATCATCCAACCTGAAAGTAAAGTTGATCGATTCTTCAGTGGCTTAAAACCAAATCTTAGAAGGGTATTAGCTATAAGAGACTTCAGTAGCTATGAAGAAATTGTGTATTGTGCTATCAAGGTAGAAATGGAAGTTGGTGTTACTTATCCATATCATAGTTTTGACAAGAAATGAAAGATGGAGTTCAAGGAGAAATCTCAGAATAATGGTGAAAAGAAGATAAATGTTTCGTTATGCTCAAAGTGTGGAAAGAAGAATGGAGGATATTGTCTTAAAGGGACTAGAAAATTTTTTAAGTGTGGAAAAGAAGGTCATCGAGCAGCTGAGTGTCGAAGTAATGGAAAAAGGGTTTCTAATGATGTGAATAAAGAAAAGACTGCACCACCAACACTTCAATGCTTCAAGTGCAAGGAAATGGGGCATTATGCTAATAAATCCCCTAATCCAGTGGTTAGTGATGATCGACATGAGAAACCACTTAAGGAAAAGGACAAAGGGATGTCACTTGCGATCACTTTTGGCGATGTTGAATATGACAACGATGTGGTGGAATGATTAAGTGTTTATGTAATGGGATTCCAAAATAATGTTGTATATAGTATCGTGGAATATTGGAATATTTATGTATTGGTCTATTGTGGTTTTCAATAATTTTATGGTACCAGTAACCATGGAAAGTGATTGAGATATTTTTGGAAAAAAAGATGATATGCGCATAATGAAGGGAAAATGAGAAAATGAAATGTTTGACAGTATTCATGAGCTCATGACTGATATAAGGAGAAGGTTATATCATGGTTTGAGTATATAAAATTTTTGGATTTTGGTATGTGGAAAGAGTTAACTTTTGACAGCATTCATGTTTTCACTAAGGTTTAATGGGTATTCGTTTTTCAAGAGAATACATGATTAAGGTATTCACATGATTGGAATTTGACCAACAAGATATATGGGGGATAAATGATGGTATTCACGTGCTTGGTTGGTGACATTTCAAGTAATTGTTTTCTTTATACCATGAGCTTGGACCGAAGTATTTTAGATAAGCTTAAAGATTGGAATGGATTATGTTGGACATAAGTTAGTATTGTTTAATGATAGAACTTTTTTCAATTTTATTGATGGGATGTTATAGTAATATTGTTTTAGAAAAAGGACAACCTATAGGACGGGTGACAACCCATCGTGTCGGGCAAGGCTGTGGGAATTAAACCCACAACCGAAGTCTGACTGGCCTTTATTGCCTACCACTGGCCTACATGAAGTCCCTGGTTAGTAGAAACTAGTTTTATTTTATTAAGCGGTATGATATATGAAGTATAAGTTCATTTTTGGAACCATATACGATTAATCTAACCATAAGATGGACTTATAACTTTTTCTAACCTTTTGTTTGAAAGAGATGGAATGACCCATCATTCTATCACATGATCTTCTAACACATCACGAATAACAAATTCAACTTCATTTCTTTAAGGGATGAAGTGGAAATTGTTCAATTCACGAACAACAGTGAGATTGTACCAAAATCATGCAAATATTTCTTTTAATTCATCAACTTTAAGTAAATGATCTTGAAAACCAAAAAATGTTTTCCTAGTGCTCTTATATCCGATGAATCAGATGGTACCTTAGGTCATCACAAATTTATGGCTTTGTGATTGTTGGCTTTTTCATAGCCATGTTCTCTACCACTCTTCATCAGAACTTGATGGTTAGATTTTTATTCCATATCCATATTTTCACCTATGTTCTCCTACATGGAAACCCAGTGATGAGTTAATTTGGGTAACTGTTACATTTCATACTTTAGTTTTTAAATCCAAATTTTGGTATTCCTTTTTACAATGGGGGTTTCTATTAAAAAAAACTTTCAATTAGTAAAACATTTATAACCCCAAAGAATTTCGAGGGCGAAATTCATTTTAAGGGGGGTAGAATGTAACACCCCGAGATTTTATGAAAAGTATTATTTTTAATAAATTTCTTGTGTTTTACGCTACACCAAATGGATCTTTCACAACATGCATCCCTGACTTGCCTTTCATTACACGCAATCGCGACCTTCTTCGATAGCGTGTGTTGTACGCAATACCGGGTTTTACTAAACAACGATATATTATTATAATATTATTATGAACTAGCCGTTATGAATATTATTAACTAAATTTTGAATTTTATAACATTACTATTCATCTTACACATTTTCTAGAACATGGTATAAGAACAAAATAAATTTTTCGGGTAAAATAAGTATTTTTCAAAAAATGCAGTTTTGCCGCCTTTTGATGGCGCACCCACTTTAAATCTATTTTTTGACATGTTTATAATTTCAATTTGACAAAATTAAATTCTTATTTGGAATCAAGAAATAAAAATTTACTTTGGATAAATTTTTCAAATTATTCTGGTAACTTTCATATTTTGATGAATAGAAAAAACACGCTATATTTTAATTAAAAACAACTTTTTTCATCGCAATAATTTATATAGTTAAATTATAATATTGAATGGTTTTAAAGTATAAATAGAATATATTTTTAACATTTAAAATTATTTATGTCATTAGCATTTATTTTACATTAAATTCATAGGTTAAATCAATTCAATCTTTTGAAATGTTTTAAAGAAAAACCCATTTTCTTTTGACAACAGGATTAATTTTGATTTAATTTCTGCAACATTTGTGTATTGAATTTGGAAAAAATGGATTCCATATTTTTAATCAGTGGCTCCAAATTATGTTAATAAGCTAGTTTTTATTTTTGATAATTATGAATAGTAACTACGTTAAATTTTATTTACCATAGTTAAAGGTAAATCGGGTAATTAAGGGTAAATATAATATTATAAAATTACCCTAACACATGAAAAAATTCAATTGGATGGCTAAAAGTAGACCCATATAACCTAAGGGTCGGATTAGATTCATTTTATGTACTTTTGACCATGAAAATAATTTAATTATTATTAAAACCAAAGAAAGTGACAACATGTCACTCTCTTAAATCTTATAAGTATAATAATTTTAATTTAGTGATAAACATCATAAAACTTTGAAAATGAATAGTATCCATAAATCTAATAAAATTATCTACATCATGATAATTTATTTAGAATTTTTAGGGATTAAATAATTGTCATTAATGGTGATACATTAATGATAAAGAAATTATTTATTAAGTGGGAAATAAGTAATATAGTTTTTATTGAAATAATAATACCCATTAAAAGGCCCAAAATCCTGACCAAAACTTATTGGTAGTGTATATATACACCTTAATCATCCAATGACTTAATATATAACCGTTTGGAGGCTTATAAAAGTGATTATGACACTTATATTATTTTATTTTAAATGATGCCAAAGTTGTCACCTTCATAATTTAATAAATATAACAATTTACATATTGTGATTTTAAGATTATAAATTCGAGTAAAAGTATTATTGTGAAAGGTAGTAGATTTATATTCATCATAAAATTTTATTTTTAATTCATATGGAACAAATAAGTATATTAAATAATTATACAAAAATGTTGTTGTAATTATTTTATTAATAGATAAACCAAATAAATGGTTTTAAAAATAATAAAATAAATATTATATGAACTATATAATGTGATCCACTAATTTTATAGATACATATGAACTTTTATGAATCTATTAAAGCTTTAAGTTCGAACATATCTTCTGTATATATATTATTTAAATTCAAATAAATGAATAGTGTCAAAATTGACACTATTGTTATTTTATAAAAATAACATATTATAAAATTGATTAAAAATCACAAAAATATTTAAAAATTATAAATTTAAATTTATATGGTCTATAATGTTATAAAGTAAACAATTATGGAAAATTCACAACAAATAAGTAATTATTTGTTATAATTTAAAATTTAGAATTTTATTACCACAAATAAACTTAAATAGATTAAATAATGATAAATCAAAATGATAAGGTTTAAAATAAGATCCAAACATGTCTAAATTTGATTGGTTGATGATATTAAAACCCTATATCATCTAATCTTCTAATGTGAGTCATTTTTGTAGGTTTTTAAGTGGGGTTAGATTTATTATAAATTAATATTTTTAATAATTCCAAAGGTGCCCCTCTCCTCCCTTATAAAAGGGCACCTCCTCCCTCTCTTCTACACACCACTTTGAGCCTTCATGCTCGGCCAAACCCAGCCCAATTCTCTTCTACACTTCCCTAGAAACATCCTAGAGGTCCTGGTCTTCTTCAAATACCAATTTTAGTGCCCTAAGAGGAGGTCTCAAAGAGGCGCTTCAAAGAAGAGGTAATTTCAGTTACCGATTCTTTCACCTTTATTTCTTCTTCCACTTATTCTTCTTAGGTTGTTTCATTATGAATTAATAACATCAGTATCACTAATATACTGATATGTTATTAAAAGTATGAAACAACCCTATTTCACCATCTATCCATCCTACGGAAAATGAAATCACCGCGCGTGCGTACGTACGGAATACCGTCTCCACGCAGTGGTGTAATCTATTTTCCACCACCACCTTATTTTGATGGGTATAATGGTGTAAATAATAACTATATATGATTATTGTAAATTGATATTGATTCTATAATAGTATACATACACTCCAACAAAATTCCACGATCATGGGAACGATATCATCGCTCGTGCGTATGTACAGAATACCGTTTCCACGACGCGATGAGATTCATTCTCAATGATTAACCATTCATAAATGATTATAAAGTATATATAATAAGTGATAATGAAATATATGAAATAATAATGATACTGGATTTATGTATATATATATATATGTATGTCATCCAATTAATTCCATTCAATTCAATGAGGAAACGAAAACAACGTTCATGCGTACGTACGGCCTACCGTCTCCATGAACGGTGTTGTAACACCCCAAGCTTCTACGGTACGCTTCTCTTTGAATAATGTGATAGCGTGTGTTGTACGCAACACCGAGTTCTAACACACCATAACTAATCAAACTAGCCGTTATGAATAGTAATACCTACTTTTTGAAATTATATATTTTATATTTGAAAATGGACTTCATTTTTGGATTCGGAATATCGAATTTAGCCTAAGGTGAAATTTTGGTACATTTCGGATAACTTTCATATTTTGATGAATAGTGAAAATTACTAAGTTTTAATTAAAAACAACTTTTTTAATCAAAATAATTAATAGTGATAAATTATGAATTTGAGTGGTTTTAAAGTATATTTAGAATATATTTTTACCATTTAATATAATGTTGGTCATTGGACATAATTTTACAATTAAACCGAACATAAACGAGTGTCAATCTTTTGACAGTTATTATCTCTTAAAAACACGCTTTTTGTTTTGACAGCGGGAATTAATTTTAAATTAATTTCTTCCACTTCTGTGTTTTGAATTTAGGAAAATGGATTCCATATTTGGAATCAGGATGTTCAAATTGTGTAAATAGGTAACTTTTATTTTTAGACATTTTGAATAATTACTGCGGTAAATATTTTATTTACCATGGTTAAGGGTAAATCCGGTAAATAAGGGTTAAAAAATAATATTATAATAATACTAAATTACCCTAAAACGTGTCTTAACCCTATTGGTTGATACATGGTCGACCATGGGAATCTTTGGGTCTATTTTGGGACCCCATGGATCCACTTGTAAGTGATAATGACACTTTATTTTAATTAAGTTAAAATGAATACAAAAATGACACAAGCATATATCTTTTAGAAAAACAATTGTTACATAGGGTTATATATGTTGGATTTTACATTATAAATATTAATTAGAAAGATAAAAAGATTTCCTACATAATGATATTTTATTTATAATTTTTAGACATTAAATAATTTATTTTATTTATGACACAATGATGATGCAGTAATTACTATAATAGTGAAAAATTAAAATAATTGATATTATAAATACCCAAATAAATATAATATGAAACTTTTAATGAATTAAACAAATTTTCTAGGATAATATGATATATTATTATTGATTTAATTGACTTTTTTCGAAGTAATCAATCTGTTATGAGTTTCACAAAAATCAACTATTGAATAGTGTCAAAATTGACATAAAAGAGTTCTTAAAACAAATATTATATTATTAATTGATATTAAATTCCTAAAAATCTAAGGTTCGGCCAAGAGACTTATATCATGATAGGTTCATCATTAATGTACCACTTGGGGGTCGCTTGGATGTATATAGTAAGTTTATTAACCATATTATATAAAAATACAAAGAGACATTGTAAAAGTGAAACTAATTAACTTAGAGTTAATACTTAAAGATAAGGTTAATATAAGTACCCAAACCTGTCTAAATTCTATTGGTTGAGTGGTTTTAGACCTATCCCCACCTTAACCTTTTAATAATAAGCTTTGGAGCCATTATAAACCGAATATGAATTTATTATAAATTAATATTTCTAGCTTTTCCAAAGGTTCCCCTCACCCCTCTTATAAAAGGGCACTCCTCCTTCTCATTTCTTCACACCTTCAAAGCCTTTTGGTTCGACCAAACTCTGCCCAAATACTCTCCCAACATCCCTCACTACAACCTAGAGGCCTTAGTTTGATCAGAAAGCCAATTTAAGGAGCCCTTTTGATGAAATCAAAAGGAAGAACCCGAAGAAGAGGTAATGATTTCACCACCCTTCTCCAAGTTCATTTCTTCTTCCACTTCTTCTTCCTTTGTTATTACCATTATAAAATAATAAATCCAGTATCTCACATATACTGTGATGTTATTATAAATATGGTACAACCATATTCAGTATTCTATCCACCCTTTGAATAACATGTCACCATACGTGCGTACGTGCGGACTACCGTCTCAACGTCGTGGTGTAATTGTTATTCAATATAATATTATTTGGATGGGTATAATAATGATGTGTAACTCATGTAAATAATAAATATAACATGTTAATGATTCTTTATATATGATATACCATCCATTTATATATTATTCTAATATCGAAAGAATGATATTGTCGCTCGTGCGTACGTACGGACTACCGTCTCCACGAACGCGATGAGATTCATTCTCCATCGTATCCATTCAAGTATAATTATCATTTGATGATTTAAAAATGATTTTTAAGGACTAGATATCATTCTGGATATGAATAAGTTACAACAACCATGGCTTATTTAACAAAACATATAAAAGAAAATGAGTAAGTTAACTCCCAAAACGACGATAATTCTAAGATATTATTAACAAATCAATGTTAAAAGATCATATATGATATCATATTATTATATATGATTCTTGTATAATTTAATAACAACTATTTCACCATTATACAGGAGGTTAACCTACCCCAACCAAGGAAAAGTACAAGGTAAGGGTTTACTTTACAACCTCTTCATTATCCAAGGTTGTTTATACGTAATAATCTACTGGGATCTCTTTATCATCCACATCCATGTTTCTTAAAAATGCATTTCAAAACATTTTTACTATTTACTAGAATATGAGTTAAAGTCATTTATACCCTTTTTGACTTTTATAAGTGGTTTATAAAGGAATCTTTCGGTCATTTTCAAAACAAGGTCCTTTTTAACCTTTTCGACAGAATTAAGGTAAGAATGTTTTTTTAACTTATACGGCGGGTGCGGCTATTTTCCACCGTTATAAAATCTTCAAAGCTTCCCTTACAAGATTATAAGAATATTTTCAAAGAAAATGTTTTATTTTATATGGATCTTAAATTATTTCAAAATAAAAGGAAATATTTTTTTAAAAAAGAATTTTGATTTCATCTATGTCAACATCCTTTGATGGATTTTAAGATTATTTGAAGTTGATTTATTATGATACAAAACTTCTATATTGTATTGAAGGTTTTGTGATATGTTTGACTGTGGATGTGCTATTTTTATACCATTCATAGTTTATGGTGAAAGTATTGACATTTCATATGTTAGTTTTAATATGAATGTTTATGTTATGTTTAAACCTTTTCATATGGGAATGCATTGGACTTAATATGTGACGGGTGGAGCCAGCTATAGCTCCTCGATGCATCGGTAGGTCTCATGAGACAAACTAGTGTCTTGGCACATGGCCTTGACAAAAACTTATTTGTAGTCTTGGCACGAGGCCTTGGCTATGTGGTTATGATAGTCTGGCATTATGCATTCCAACATTATGAAAGTGGTTATTGATTTTTGCATGTGATTATTCGATTAGTAGAATATCCATGTGAATAAGTAAATGGCATTATTTCATTTTATTTATGCCATACCATGTTGAAAGTTCATATTTAAAAGGCTTTTGTTTTAGTTATACATTGCCTTAAATGTTTATTCTTATTTATGAAAGTTTCCGCTATATTGTTATCCTTACTGGGCATTTGAGCTCACCCCTTTTCTATGTTTTATTTTTCCCAGGATGTGAAGAAGTAAGTTATGAATGACCTGCAGGGATTTTATGAGGGGTTAATAGTGTGGATTGTGGAAACATTATGTTGTTGTAGTAGTTTTTCATTTTATGATGTAATGTAAAACTTATGAATATATCTAGTGTTTCCAAGGCTACTAAACCAATCGGTCTTTCGAGATTTGATCTTTCTTGTGATCATGCCAATGTTATGTAATAATGCACCGACTCTGGGTAACTGGGGTCGGGGCGTTACAGTTGGTATCAGAGGAAGTTTAGTTCAAACCTTGGAAGCTAGATTTAGATAAACTCTGATTAGAGCACGTAGACCTAAGATGAACTTTGAGGATTAGTGTAGAAGAACTTCCTAGAATTTTGGTATTGTAGAGATTTTTTGAGTTTTCCAAGCAATACATCCCTGTCTGGATACGAGCAGGTAGAGGCGGCTCTGGCACAAATGTACCTAGGGGTAAAACCCGAAAACACCGCTTTGAGCTAGACTCGAACGGGAACTGGTGCACGACAACGGGCCTTGCTGCACTCTTGGTTACGACACTCCCGGGGGATATGCTTAGGATAACTCTCATTTTCTTTACAAATCATTTTGAAGGGATTATGAGTGTATACTTCATCAAAGAAAACATTATTATGATTATGGATTATATCCATAAATAGTTCAATTTATGTTAAGTGTTTTATAAGTATGGGATTATGTATTTTGATTCATAAACTGATCTAGTTTATGCCATTGTTTAGAAATGGGGCCTAGTGGAAGAAATGGAAACCGTATCAATGCACGCACTCCATGTAGGGATTGCCCTCCTGCTCAAGATAATTATAGTGGGGCTGGTGATGCAACTGGTGCGGATCAGCTAATCACCATACTGGGACAACTTACTCAGGTTATGAATAATAACCTTACCCGTATGGAGCACCCTGATCCGCAGCGTGGAGGATCAATGTTAGATCGATTCATGAGGCAACAACCACCAACGTTCAATGGGAATACAAATCCCTTAGTAGCTGAGCAATGGATATTTTCCCTAGAGAAAATATTTCAGGCTTTGGGGAGCAGTGAAAGGGAAAAAGTTATCATGGCAGTTTACCGCCTCACTGGAGATGCTGATCAATGGTGGTCATTGATTCAGAACATGAAGGAAGATGATGAAGTATCAAATATGGAATGGAGGGAGTTCAAAGATCTGTTTTTAGAAAAATACTTCCCTCGCGACCATCGAGCAGATATGGAAAGGCAATTTCTGAGTCTGAGACAGAAGGAGGATGAGAATTTCACAAAGTATGAGGCTAACTTTACAAGGTTAGCGAGGTATGCTGGAGATTATATTCGCAACCCAAGAAGTAAGATTGATCGTTTCTTTGATGGGTTAAAACCATTTCTCCATCGAGCGTTAGTCTCACAATCCTTTTCATCGTACGAAGACATTGTCTCATGTGCTATCAAGACCGAAAAGGAATTCTCTAAGTCTTATGACTTTAAAGCAAAGCAAGAGAAGAAGAGACCTGCTGATCAATCTGGGAATGGAAATAAGGGGAAGAAGGGAAAGGTTGAATATCCATCTTGTGGTAAATGCGGGAAGAAACATCCTGGTACTTGCTTGAAGGGAATGGGAGTCTCTTACAAGTGTGGTGAAAAAGGCCACCAAGCTCATGATTGCAAGGGGAAGAAGGAAGCTACCAACGTTCAGTGCTACAATTGCAGGGAGATGGGGCATTATGCAAATGCATGTCCTAAGCGTCAAGAGAACTTACCTCAGAAAAGGCCAAGGGATCAAGGCCAGGCTTATGCTATCACTACTGCTGAGGTAGAAGCTCCGAAAGACGTGGTGGCAGGTAATTTAATGGTTTCCTCAAGTTTAGAAAATGCATTATTTGATTCTGGATCATCGCATTGTTTCATATCTTCCCAGTTTGCTAAGAAAATTAGATATTTCCAATTTGATTTAATAAGGGAGTTGTCAGTTAAAACTCCTAAGGGAAGTATCGTTGCAACAAAGTTTTGTGAATCAGTCCCCATTAGAGCACATAAATTTTCTTTATCTGCTGATTTCATCGTCATACCTATGATTGAGTTTGATATAATCCTCGGTATGGACTAGCTTTCGGACTATGATGCGAAGATTTATTGTAAGAAGAAAGAGGTTACGATTCTTGATGATAATGATAAGTAGCACCTTATTTTTAGAGCAGAATCATCACCACCTAATTCTTATTTAGATCCACCCCCAGTAGCTCAACTTAATTCAATTATTGGGGAGGAAGAGAATGAAATAACTGTCGGTGAGGAAAGGAATGTTCAAATAGAGGATGTACCTGTTGTGAAAGAATTTGTAGATGTATTTCTGGAAGATTTACCTGGACATCCTCCAGAACGAGAAGTTGAGTTTTCTATTGATTTGATTCCTGGATCAAGGCCTATATCGAAGACCCCTTATAGAATGGCCACTGTAGAGTTAGTCGAACTAAAGAAACAACTAGAGGAATTGAGTAATAAGGGATTTATTCTCCCTAGTGTCTCTCCATGGGGAGCCCCTGTTCTTTTTGTTAAAAAGAAAGATGGATCTATGAGGTTATGTATCGACTACAGGGAGATCAATGCTATAACGATAAAGAACAAGTATCCCCTACCTCGTATTGATGATTTATTTGACCAACTGCATGGAGCTCAATACTTTTCAAAGATTGACCTTCGATCTGGATACCATCAGTTGTGTGTGAAGAAGGAAGACATTCCGAAAACAGCATTTCGAACCAGGTACGGGAATTACGAGTTTACTGTAATGCCGTTTGGATTGACTAATGCACCCTCTGTATTCATGGATCTGATGAATAGAGTTTTCAAGGAGTATCTAGATGAATTTGTGGTGGTATTTATTGATGATATTCTGGTATACTCCAAAACCTACGAAGATCATGAAAATCACTTGAGCATTATCTTGAAGACTCTGAGGAGGCATGAATTATATGGGAAGTTTAGCAAGTGTGAATTATGGCTTCAGGAGATTTCTTTTCTTGGCCATATTGTCTCTAAATATGGAATCTCTGTTGATCCTTCTAAGACCAAGGCAATCCAAGAATGGCCAGCACCTACGAGTATAACTGAGGTACGTAGTTTTATTGGTTTGGCAGGTTATTATCGACGTTTCGTCCATAATTTTGCCCGATTGGCTAACCCATTAACGAAGCTCACACGTAAAGGGGTTAAATTTGTTTGGACAAAAGAGTGTGAAGAATGTTTCGAAGAACTTAAGAGAAGATTAGTCAATGCTCCTATATTGACTCTACCATCGGGGAATGATGGGTTCATTATTTATAGTGATGCATCGAAGAAAGGACTTGGCTGTGTCCTTATGCAGAATGATAGAGTTATTGCCTATGCATCATGACAGTTGAAAATTCATGAACAAAACTATCCTACTCATGATCTCGAGTTAGCAGCAGTGATCTTTGCTTTGAAGATATGGAGGCACTACCTCTATGGTGAAAAATGTGAGATTTATACTGATCACAAGAGTTTGAAGTATATTTTCTCACAAAAAGAACTCAACATGAGGCAAAGGAGATGGCTTGAATTACTCAAGGATTATGATTGTACGATACACTACCACCCAGGGAAGGCAAACAAGGTGGCAGATGATTTGAGTAGAAAAGACCATGGAGTTTTGAACAATATGAGAATTGAAAGGGATCCAATTTTCATGGATCTAGTGAAGATGGACATGGGAATAACCAGGGAAGGTGAAACATCAATGCTTTTTCAAATGGTTGCCAAACCATCTTTACTAGAAAGGATTAAGAGTTCTCAGACCGATGATGAAGAATTCCAAAAGAAGATTAAAGCTGTGAATGATGGGAGATTGAGAGACTTTGTGTATGAAGATGGAATTTTGAAATTCGGGAAGAGACTTTGTGTTCCCAATATACCTGATCTAAAAAGGGAATTGCTGGATGATGCTCATAGTTCCAATTTCTCTATATACCCTGGGAGAACCAAAATGTATAGAGATTTGAAGGAACATTTTTGGTGGGACAACATGAAGAGGGAGATTGCTGATTTTGTGTCAAGATGTATGGTTTGTCAACAAGTGAAAGCTGGAAGGAAACAGCCTGGAGGAGTCATGCAACCTCTTCCCATACCGGAGTGGAAATAGGACAATGTTACGATGGACTTTGTCATGGGGCTACCAAAGACTCCTAGAAGGAATGATGCAATATGGGTTATTGTTGATCGTCTTACCAAGACAACACATTTTCTTGCTATAAGAGAAGATCTACCCCTGGAACGTCTAGAAATACTATATATTAATGAAGTTGTGAGACTTCATGGAGTACCCCTATCTATTGTTTCTGATCGTGATCCCCGTTTTACTTCAAGATTCTGGAAAAGTCTTCAGAAATCCCTGGATACTGAACTTCATTTGAGCACTGCTTACCACCCTCAGACAGACGAACAATCAGAACGGACTATTCAAACCTTAGAAGACATGTTGAGATCTTGCTCACTTGACTTTCAGGGTATGTGGGATCAATATTTACCTTTGGTAGAATTTTCCTATAACAATAGCTTCCATTCGAGTATTCAGATGGCACCATATGAAGCGTTATACGGAAAGAGATGTCGTACACCAACCTGTTGGGATGACGTTGGTGAAAGAAAACTTGTAGGCCCAGAACTGGTGGAGGAAATGGTGGAAAAGGTGAAAGTAATCCAAAATCACATCAAAGCAGCTCAAAGTAGGCAGAAGAGCTATGCCGATAATCGAAGGAAGGATTTGGAATTTCAAGTCGGTGATCATGTTTTTCTGAAGGTATCTCCGTGGAAGGGAGTCATACGTTTTGGTAAGAAAGGTAAATTGAGTCCCAGGTACATCGGACCTTTCGAAATTCTAGAACGAATTGGGGTTGTAGCTTACCGATTGGCAATGCCGCCAAGTCTCTCCAAAGTTCACGATGTGTTCCATGTATCTCTATTGAGGAAATACATGCCTGATCCGACGCATGTACTCACCTGTGAGGAATTAGAACTGGAACCCGATCTGTCTTATTGCGAAGAGCCCGTCAAGATTCTTGATACGATAGAACAAGTGCTGAGAAACCGGACGACGCGTCTGGTAAAAGTTTTGTGGAGAAACCATAAGATGGAAGAGGCAACGTGGGAACCCGAGGAACTTATGATGAAGAACCACCCGAGTCTTTTTATGCAGTAATACCCTAGAAATTGCGAGGACGCAATTATTTGAAGGAGGGGAGAATGTAACACCCCAAGCTTCTACGGTACGCTTCTCTTCGAATAATGTGATAGCGTGTGTTGTACGCAACACCGAGTTCTAACACACCATAACTAATCAAACTAGCCGTTATGAATAGTAATACCTACTTTTTGAAATTATATATTTTATATTTGAAAATGGACTTCATTTTTGGATTCGGAATATCGAATTTAGCCTAAGGTGAAATTCTGGTACATTTCGGATAACTTTCATATTTTGATGAATAGTGAAAATTACTAAGTTTTAATTAAAAACAACTTTTTTAATCAAAATAATTAATAGTGATAAATTATGAATTTGAGTGGTTTTAAAGTATATTTAGAATATATTTTTACCATTTAATATAATGTTGGTCATTGGACATAATTTTACAATTAAACCGAACATAAACGAGTGTCAATCTTTTGATAGTTATTATCTCTTAAAAACACGCTTTTTGTTTTGACAGCGGGAATTAATTTTAAATTAATTTCTGCCACTTCTGTGTTTTGAATTTAGGAAAATGGATTCCATATTTGAAATCAGGATGTTCAAATTGTGTAAATAGGTAACTTTTATTTTTAGACATTTTGAATAATTACTGCGGTAAATATTTTATTTACCATGGTTAAGGGTAAATCCGGTAAATAAGGGTTAAAAAATAATATTATAATAATACTAAATTACCCTAAAACGTGTATTAACCCTATTGGTTGATACATGGTCGACCATGGGAATCTTTGGGTCTATTTTGGGACCCCATGGATCCACTTGTAAGTGATAATGACACTTTATTTTAATTAAGTTAAAATGAATACAAAAATGACACAAGCATATATCTTTTAGAAAAACAATTGTTACATAGGGTTATATATGTTGGATTTTAGATTATAAATATTCATTAGAAAGCTAAACAAATTTACTACATAATTATATTTTATTTATAATTTTTAGACATTAAATAATTTATTTTATTTATGACACAATGATGATTCAGTAATTACTATAATAGTGAAAAATTAAAATAATTGATATTATAAATACCCAAATAAATATAATATGAAACTTTTAATGAATTAAACTAATTTTATAGGATAATATGATATATTAGGATTGATTTAATTGACTTTGTTCGAAGTAATAAATCTGTTATGAGTTTCAAAAAAATCAACTATTGAATAGTGTCAAAATTGACATAAAAGAGTTCTTAAAACAAATATTATATTATTAATTGATATTAAATTCCTAAAAATCTAAGGTTCGGCCAAGAGACTTATATAATGATAGGTTCATCATTAATGTACCACTTGGGGGTCGCTTGGATGTATATAGTAAGTTTATTAACCATATTATATAAAAATACAAAGAGACATTGTAAAAGTGAAACTAATTAACTTAGAGTTAATACTTAAAGATAAGGTTAATATAAGTACCCAAACCTGTCTAAATTCTATTGGTTGAGTGGTTTTCGGCCTATCCCCACCTTAACCTTTGAATAATAATCTTTGGAGCCATTAGAAACCGAATATGAATTTATTATAAATTAATATTTCTAGCTTTTCCAAAGGTGCCCCTCACCCCTCTTATAAAAGGGCACTCCTCCTTCTCATTTCTTCACACCTTCAAAGCCTTTTGGTTCGACCAAACTCTGCTCAAATACTCCCCCAACATCCCTCACTACAACCTAGAGGCCTTAGTTTGATCATAAAGCCAACCTAAGGAGCCCTTTCGATCAAATCAAAAGGAAGAACCCGAAGAAGAGGTAATGATTTCACCACCCTTCTCCAAGTTCATTTCTTCTTCCACTTCTTATTCCTTTGTTCTTACCATTATAAAATAATAACTCCTGTATCTCACATATACTATGATGTTATTATAAATATGGTACAACCATATTCAGTATTCTATCCACCCTTTGAATAACATGTCACCATACGTGCGTACGTACGGACTACCGTCTCCACGTCGTGGTGTAATTGTTATTCAATATAATATTATTTGGATGGGTATAATAATGATGTGTAAATCATTTAAATAATAAATATAACATGTTAATTATTCTGTATATATGATATACCATCCATTTATATATTATTCTAATATCGAAAGAATGATATTGTCGCTCGTGCGTACGTACGGACTACCGTCTCCACGAACGCGATGAGATTCATTCTCCATCGTATCCATTCAAGTATAATTATCATTTGATGATTTAAAAATTATGTTTAAGGACTAGATATCATTCTGGATATGAATAAGATACAACAACCATGGCTTATGTAACAAAACATATAAAAGAAAATGAGTAAGTTAACTCCCAAAACGACGATAATTCTAAGATATTATTAACAAATCAATGTTAAAAGATCATATATGATATCATATTATTATATATGATTCTTGTATAATTTAATAACAACTATTTCACCATTATACAGGAGGTTAACCTACCCCAACCAAGGAAAAGTACAAGGTAAGGGTTTACTTTACAACCTCTTCATTATCCAAGGTTGTTTATACGTAATAATCTACTGGGATCTCTTTATCATCCACATCCATGTTTCTTAAAAATGCATTTCAAAACATTTTTACTATTTACTAGAATATGAGTTAAAGTCATTTATACCCTTTTTGACTTTTATAAGTGGTTTATAAAGGAATCTTTCGGTCGTTTTCAAAACAAGGTCCTTTTTAACCTTTTCGACAGAATTAAGGTAAGAATGTTTTTTTAACTTATACGGCGGGTGTGGCTATTTTCTGCCGTTATAAAATCTTCAAAGCTTCCCTTACAATCTTATAAGAATATTTTCAAAGAAAATGTTTTATTTTATATGGATCTTAAATTATTTCAAAATAAAAGGAGATATTTTTTTAAAAAAGAATTTTGATTTCATCTATGTCAACATCCTTTGATGGATTTTAAGATTATTTGAAGTTGATTTATTATGATACAAAACTTCTATATTGTATTGAAGGTTTTGTGATATGTTTGACTGTGGATGTGCTATTTTTATACCATTCATAGTTTATGGTGAAAGTATTGACATTTCATATGTTAGTTTTAATATGAATGTTTATGTTATGTTTAAACCTTTTCATATGGGAATGCATTGGACTTAATATGTGACGGGTGGAGCCCGCTATAGCTCCTCGATGCATCGGTAGGTCTCATGAGACAAACTAGTGTCTTGGCACAAGGCCTTAACAAAATCTTATTTGTAGTCTTGGCACGAGTCCTTGGCTATGTGGTTATGATAGTCTGGCATTATGCATTCCAACATTATGAAAGTGGTTATTGATTTTTTCATGTGATTATTCGATTAGTAGAATATCCATGTGAATAAGTAAATGGCATTATTTCATTTTATTTATGCTATACCATGTTGAAAGTTCATATTTAAAAGGCTTTTGTTTTAGTTATACATTGCCTTAAATGTTTATTCTTATTTATGAAAGTTTCCACTATATTGTTATCCTTACTGGGCATTTGAGCTCACCCCTTTTCTATGTTTTATTTTTCCCAGGATGTGAAGAAGTAAGTTATGAATGACCTGCAGGGATTTTATGAGGGGTTAATAGTGTGGATTGTGGAAACATTATGTTGTTGTAGTAGTTTTTCATTTTATGATGTAATGTAAAACTTATGAATATATCTAGTGTTTCCAAGGCTACTAAACCAATCGGTCTTTCGAGATTTGATCTTTCTTGTGATCATGCCAATGTTATGTAATAATGCACCGACTCTGGGTAACTGGGGTCGGGGCGTTACAGGTGTATTTATTTCCATTTATCGATCTATTATATATATGTATATTATGAATATATATTATATATAAATCATGTTTTACATTCTGGATGTAAGTAATCAAGATCTAAGTAATCATATGAATAATTACAAGTCAAAACACAAACGACAAATGAAACGATTTTACCCAAAACGCTGTTTAACATGGAATTTACAAAAGAACGGGTAATATAAAGTCATAAGTGAAACCTATATGATATCATAACAAGTAATATGATTCTGTAACAAGTCAATAACATTATTTAAATCATTAAACAGGAGGTTCGGATACGTACGAAGCATATCGGACCTAAGGTAAGGGATAATTTTTTAAATCTCATTTTTATCCGAGATTGCTTATTTAGAAGTATTTACTGGGGTTATTTCTATCATCCATGTCCATGTTTTATAAAAGTGTTTTCATGTATTTTTAAATTCCTTTTTACCCATTTTTGACTTTTACTACATGGTATGTAAGTAATCTTTCTTTTTTTTACGTTACGAGGTACTTTTTGACTTTTCCGACAAAAGTACGAGGAGAATGTTATTTTTAACTTATACGGCGTGAATGGATTTTTACAGTTTCATAATGCCTCATTTTCATGAATATTACTCTACATAATTTTATGAATATTTTCAACAAAATACTTTTATTTTAAAATTTCATGGCATTTTTTGAAAAGAAAATGATTTTGACGAAGAAATGATATTTTCCTCAAGAATTCATTTCAAATGTTTTATCAAAACCATTTTCCATATAAGATGAAATTATTTGATATGTGTATGTTTCAAGTTTAATGTCTCTATGATTTACATGGTTTCACTTTTCTTATGATGAAATGATATCCATTTGTTTTATATGGATTATGTTATGATGGAATGATGTTTATGAAACCCATTTTATTCTTTGGGTTATGATGAATGTTTTAAGTTTATTTTGTGGCACAAGTAAGAATGATTTCATTATGAGATGGGTGGGAACTATATCTCCCTCCAATGAATTGGGTAAAGATTTTATATCTCATGAGATAGACATGGCTATAACGGCAAGTTAAACCAGTTCAGTAATACAGGACTGGAACGAGAAGTGAACTCGATTCAGAAAGGGACTTTGTCCACTAAGATGGTATTGGCAGCAATGCCTTGACTAATATGGAAATCATATCATGTGCTTAATGGTTGACACAATTCCATGTTTTATTCCCATGCTATTTTATCATTCTTAATATTTCTTTATGATCTATGCCTTACGTACTTCTATGTTTTATGTCATTTCTCAAGATTTTGATGTTTAAACATTATGTTCCTATTTTTAAGTTCAAATGTATATGGTATGTTTTATTTTATCCATTCTTACCCTTACTGAGAATTTGATCTCACCCTTTTGATGTTTTCTTTTCCCCAGGATATAAATAAAGGTTTTAGGTAAGAAAAAAAGGGGAAGTTCTTTATGGGAGATGTTGAAGATCTTTCACCACGATTAGAAGATTACTTTCCAAGTTTCCAAAGACACTAAACTATTACGGTCCTTGTGTATCTGTTTTTTTATGTATTAAGTATTCCGCTAAATTAATGTAATGTCCATGTACGTCAAGATTCGGGTCTATACAACGCAAGTAGGTTGCACGCCGATAGCCTCTTGTCCTAACTAGTGTGATCCAAAGTTCATGCCTTTCCAAATATTGATTTTATTCGTGTGTTTTCTCCTATTATTTTTAAATTATTTCCCTTTTTCATTTTTTAGACTCTTTGATGGAATAGAGTGTCAACAAAATCACCCCCTCATAATTGGATCCGAAATGAAAATAGGATCTTATGCTAAGGTAAATTAATGAAGGATAAATAAGAGGGTACATGGGTATGCAAGTTTTAAGCGTGCAAGACAACTGGTTGTGCAAGCTGGTAGCACACAGTTTTTTGGAAAGTAGGGTGATGTGAATTGCTTATATATAGTGGCTCAACTTCCATGATAATTATATGACTTTCAGAATTATATCTCTTAGCGTGCAGGTCCTTATTTACTCAGATGCTTATGTTTTCATCGCACTTCTTCTATATGTTTATATTTGGGCACTATAACAGGGGTACCACACTTACATGTCGGTTTACATTTGTGCACCAAGTGTTATTCTTGCGCACCTTAATTCATTTTCCAATTTTTCCAATTCTTTTTTCAAACATCAAGAATGAATTTACCAATAAGATTATTATTTTTATCTTTTTTCAGGTTTAATGGATCCAAAGAGAATCGGAACCGCAGATGAACTAGCCAGTAAGAGGGTTGATGACATGATGAACATTGTCGGTCCTAACTATTTTGATGTCTGTGACACCATAGTTCCAGAATTGGACAAATATCTAAAGAAATATCACTTCAATATTCCTCGAAGAACTTATTTTCTTTTGAATAACTATGGCCATCAACAAGATGTGAATATTCCAGACCCAAAGAACTATGTTCCACTCTCTTGGTTTAAAGATTATAAAAACTTCTCATCTGCCAACATTTCTGTTGGGGGATCATTTTCTAATACTGGGATAGCATAAAAATATCATATCATGCATCACAGCCCATTATATCCAGATTTGAAACCACACTCACCCGAGCTGCAACCACGCTGTTATTCATCCATCTTTCATAATTCTCATACGGATCCATCCAAAGGCTTAAAGAAAATTTGGGATTCCCACCTAATAGGAATTGTAAAACCTATATGGATGTGCAAATACTAGGTTCTCAAGACATGTGAAGAATTTATATATAACTTAAAACTTTTTGGGATTTATGTGGCTATCTTGGTTTGGCAAACCTATTTCTACAAGAATGATGATTTTGTTCCATAGTTACTAGGACAATGGGGCCCAGAAACTAACTCCTTCCATTTAACACATGGAGAAGTAAGCATTAGCTTGTGGGATGTCTATAAGATTTCTGGATCTCCGATTCTTGGAGATATGTATGATGAGTTTATTCCTCCCAAGGTGACATGGAATCACTCTGAGAAGACACCAGTTTTGGTTCATGAGTTGATGAAAATATTTAACACAGGAACCCAACCACCTAGAAGTCCCACACAAGAAGGGATATTCATCCAGATGATTGGATGGAAATACTCCTCATAAAGAAGAAGGAAAAGGATCCCACCTGCACACATCCAACCAGCTATCCAAAGGTAGATAAAATAGGTATACCTGACACATTTTGACCGAAATTAGAGAAAGGCGAGTTTGACAAGTGGATATATGAAGTCTATCCCAAAATTTTGGCAAAAATGTGTTTGGAAGGTTTCCTGGCCATGTGACTCTGTGTGTACTTGTTACCAGTCCAAGATTCCAAAGGAGGCGTAAGGCCATGAACTTTTGTAATTGCATCCAATATGGATGAGAGAATTATGGTAGGGTTTCCCACTCCTATTTTGGAAAATATTCATAGGATATTACTACATATTTATAGAGTGAAGTCTCCATTTATAATAGCGGGACAATTACAGGTGTTATGGGGATAGATCGCTACTCACTTTAGAACTTATGTTGTACAAAGTGGGGTACATGTCTTGTGAAGTTCTTTACGACCATCTATTCTTGATTCTCTAGTATCTCAACATTTTCTCTAAATTCGTATGACATCAAGGGTTGATTGAGTATGTTTAAGGAATTTCATTTCCTTCCTTATGGGAATCCTCCTACAGGGTGATTCATTGATGATGGTATGGCCAGTTTAGAGTTGAGGCCATATATGCTAGCTTGTAGAGATGGCATATTGGCCACCTATCTTGATGGAGAATCATATGTGAGGCCTATGCTCCTTATATATTTTCAAGTCAATTCAAATATCTACAACAAAATACTATATCTCCCCCTATGCATGTTAGATTAGAGCAACATCCAAGGGTTTCTCGACAACAATGGTTACTGACATCTACGAAGAAGACTAGAGCAGTATTTAATTTACTGGTCACTGATGCAATAAGGATATTGACTATCTGGTATGCCAAAAACCGGGTTTCATCTTACCCTGAAGAGGTATTAAACCATTTTTTCCCTTGATTAGGGGTAAAGAGAAGTTGTAGGCAGGAACCGTTTCATTTGGAAGGTAAATATTCATTATTAGGGACCAACTCATTAGAGTTAGATGGTGGAGGTGATGAGGCTCCAAATTCACTGAAGAGACATTATGCTAGATATGATCCACCTGCCAGAGTTAAGAGAGCCACTCCATAGATCTCTACTGAGGCTGTACCGAGGCAATCTAGTTTCCATCATTCTGAAGAGCGACGAGTCCATATTTCTCATCCCTCATACATGACTATAAGATTTGGGAAGAAACATAAATCCAAGGCTGCATGACCCTCTTCACAACCCTTTGGCATGTACTTTGAATATTTACAACCATAATTTGTTCAAATATGGAAAATTTCATATTGTGATGCTCAAACCATGTGGATGGATCTGAATAAAGGGATGCATATTCCAGGAGTAGGGGATCTATGGGCCTATTCTGACATCTTATTTAAGGACAATCCTAATTAAGGGAGAACTAACATCAAAGAGATGGAAATTCTCATATATGAAACCGATGAATCAAGTTTCACCATGAAGAAAGTGAAGGAAATGATAGATCATAGAACCATTGAAGGGATTAGTCCTTCATTAGAAGAATAATGGCATGATTTTGTGGGTCCTGAATATGTAAGATTACTTTTTCTCACATTCTCTACTTCTTTTCAATTTAAATTTATTCAAAGCATTATTATTATGGAAAATATCATTTCTAACTTGTAGTTGGTTAAAAGAAAATAAACTTAAGTTACATCACCACAATATATCCCTAGAGGTACAACTTTTGGAGCTACTAGATCTCCCTGTGAATTGGGAGAAATATCTCTAGGGTAACAAGCCATGGAGGATGATATGGAAAGGGTATTGACATCTCCAATACCAGTCTTTGGAGATGATGATCCAAGTACTCTAATAATGGTGAAGAAACAAAATCATTGAAGAAACAAATCTATAGTTAAAATTTTTCTTATTAGTGGTCAGCCTTCCTGATAATCATGAATTTTAGCCTTTATTCGTGAAATAGTTTTTAATATTATTAGGATTATAGGGGATTCTTCTATTTCTTCTTTGAAAGAAAATACTGATAAGCTTCATGGAACCATGGAGGGTGATGATGAATATGCACAAATTCATACTAATATGGTGGTTCCTATAGAGGCATTGAGGCCAAAAGAACCAATGTATGTTCCCATCACTGCTCCTATTCCTACTATCAGAGGAGAGGAGGCTTTTGATAAAACAAAAATGCTTTATAGGACATGAAATTTAACAATAATTATCTTTCATCCTGTGGTGATATTAGGTTTTTCACTGATGTTATTAATATTTTCATGACTTATTATATTCCCCCTTTACTGATTTTATATGAAATGTGCATAATTTGTGTGAAATATTAATGTTTTAATATTAGATATAATTTTTGATCATTTTTAGAAGTAGTCCAATTGAGTCAGTTTAATGTTTTAATAATAACTGTCACTATACTGATCCAAATTGTGTGGTTCTTGTTTTGTAGGATTCTACTTTCAATATACAACATTTCATTAGAAGGAACCATGATCCAATTCTTCCATTTGAAGGGTCATATGGTCCTCACAAACAAGCCCAAAGAATCTGTGAACAAACTGGACCATCCATGAAGATTAATTTACTGGGCTCAATAAAGAATTCCAAAAACATTAACTCTCCACCATAATTCGGGGGACACGACATGTCATCTTGGATAAAAATTTCAAGGCCCAAATCCAAGTACAAGGGGCCCAAATAAAGCTTTGAAGTCCAGCCCACCATTCTGGCCGAGAATTAAAATTAGTATAGTATGCATGACCTATCTCATTATGTAAGCATCCGATAGAGCTGATATTTTTCAGTGTGAAAGAGGCGATATAGATGGCCGACTGTGTTGAATAAACCATTTGGATTTGAAGGCATCTTCATACTCAAAAACCCTTTCACATTATGGACTTCAAAAAGACTGGATTGAAATGGACAGTTTAATTTTGTTTAATCAACCGGCCATAACTTTTGATCCTTAAGTCCAAAGGACTCTAACTTTTTAGAGGAGTCGGAAAACATTATTGTATACAACTTTGAAGAAGGCGATATTTGACGATTAGGCTTTCTGAATAGCCAAATTGGCGATACAAGTGGAGGGACAGATTGGGAATGCAAACAATCCACTCCTTGGGCTATAAATACTCTCCCCTTATCTCCTTGAGAGGGGTTGGCATTTAAGAAGAGAGGATATCATATTGGAACGACCAAAGCCTTTACAAAGGCTTGGGAGGACCTGCCATACTCAAGTTTTTACTTGAGAGACCTTTCCTCCTCTCTTTATTTTCACTTAATTTTGTGTTCTTCATTTTTGTAATCTTGTAATTCTCTTTCTTTGTAATTCTGTTTTAATGCAAGTTACTTCTTCAATATCTCTTATTCTCATCCACATTCTGTAGTTTAATATTTATGTTCCTAAAATAGTTTAAATTCAGTTGAATCCCCTTCCCTTTTTTTGCTTCCTCATTCAACCGAAAATCCGTTTTTAATTATCATCATCGCTCGTGTGTGTGTGTCAACGTACCACTCTTTTCTAATCCCTTTCTTTTTCTTCTATTCTTAATTTATCATCATAATTATTTTAACCAGAATATTAAACATCCAAATGGATGATTAAATATCTCATTGGGGTGAGTTATAATTCGGGGATGTTAAGTGATTGAGAGTTTTTCTCGATGAGTATTCTTTAAATTAATATTGTGTATGTTAAACTTAATATGTCATGGATTAATGATATGTTTTGTTTAACGAGTGGTTTCCATGGATTATTGGAACCATAAATACACGACCATAAATAAGTTTTGATTGAGATTAGAACCCTAAGTTAAGTTAAGGCTTGTATTAAATCATTCACACTTAGGAATTCCAATCAACGTCAACTTATGACATGGGTGTTAATTTAATGCAATACAAAGTAAGGCTCAAGGATATCACATGCTTAACTCCCCAATGATGAACTCACCCCAATATTTATCAATTTCTTAAATCAAAAATCATCCATAAATCATTTCAATTAAGCTCTGCAAACAAACCCCCCTAATCAAAATACAATCAACTAAAAACAAACAACTATTACAAAGTATCATCTCTGAGGATTCGACCCGAGTGCTGCTATACACATTAGTAGAGCACCGGAATTTTGACCGGTCGATAGGCGACAATCGGCCGTGCGTTTCAAATGGCGTCGTTGTCGGGGATGGTGCTTTAAGTATTCATTCGTTTCTGGTTATTTTCAAAAAAACCAAAAAAAAAACAAAATTTAAAAAAAAATTGAAAAAAAAACACAAAGAAAAACCCGTCTTCCTCTTAAAAATCATAAACTGAAAAAAAATAAAAAGAAAAAAACCGTCTTCCTCTTTCTTCCAAAATCTCTCTGAATGGCCCGTAGCCTTCCAAACAATCCCTCGGATTTGTTTGACCCTGAAATTGAGCGAACACTTCACCAACTTAGGAGGAACATAAGAGATACTCAAATAATTCAAGAACCAGTCCTCATCCAACCAGTTGAAATTGAAATGGCCAATCCTAGGGAACAAACCCTAAAAGAAATCGCTGCCCATGATATGAATTACCAACCTATTGGTATTCAATATCCAAACATTGAAGCTGACTTCGAACTCAAATCGGGTTTGATTCATCTTCTCCCTCATTTTCACGGGCTAGCCGGTGAGGATCCACATCTCCACCTTAAAGAGTTCCAAGTAGTGTGCTCTACCATGAAGCCTCAAGGGGTTCTTAAAGAACAAATCAAACTTCGAGTATTCCCTTTCTCCCTAGCTGACACTTCTAAGTCATGGCTCTACTACCTACTTCATGGTTCCATAACTACATGGAATGAAATGAAGCGTCTCTTTCTAGAAAAATTCTTTCCTACTTCCTGAACAGCTTCTATCCGAAAGGAAATAAGCGGCATCCCTCAATTCCCTAATGAATCACTCCATGAGTATTGGGAGAGGTTTAAAAAGCTTGTGGCAACTTGTCCACACCATCAAATCCCTGACCAACTCCTGATCCAATACTTCTATGAGGGGTTATTGGCTATGGAGCGAACTCTCATTGATGCCGCAAGTGGCGGTGCTCTTATTGACAAAACTCCTGCAGCTGCACGAGAACTCATAAGCAACATGGCTGCAAACACGCAGAAATTCCATACTCAAGCACATGCTCAAGTGAAACAAGCCCAAGAGAATAAATCCGTAGAGCCCAACAAAATGACTGAGTGTATGAGTGAACTTACAGGTCTTGTGCGTCAACTAGGTGTGGCTTCCAAAGCCCCAAACTCCTCTCCTCAACAATCTCTTTTCTCTGGGCCTGTCAAGAACTGTGGAATCTGCAACTCACCAACTCATCCGACTGACACATGTCCACAACTTCAAGATGATCCATCTGATTCATCTAGTCCAATGGAGCTCAATGCGGCATATGCTCAGCGAAACTTCAACCCTCAACAATCAGGTCAATTTGTTAGAAACTTCAACCAACCCCACTTTGAGCCCTTCTCTTCTACCTTTAACCCACCTCTGAGGTATGGTAATCCCATTTCTCATCCTCTTCAGTTCCCTCATCAAAATCCAAACCAGTTCCAATATGGTCAAAGTGGTGGTAACTTCCATCAACCTTATCCTTTTGTTCCTCAACCCCAAAGGAACAATCCTCCTCCTAGATTCCACTATCCTAATGAGCCTTCCCAATTCCCCACCCAATACAATCGCTTTCCCAAGAACCAAAATCAAGGCCAACCCAATTTGGGACAAGCCTATTCTTCTAAACAACCATGGGAAAGTCCTGTAGAGGATCTTGCTTCCTTCACCCGTTCTAGCCTCAAGAACATTGAAACCCAAATAGGTCAACTTTCATCCCACCTTAGCCAGCAACAACCATCCAATTCATCCCAACACCCAGCTCAACCATTACCCAACCCTAAGGGTAATGTAAGTGCAATTGCACTTAGATCGGGAAAGAAAATTGCTATGCCCCATGCTGATTCCTCTACCTCCCCTTTCGATGTTGATCTAGAAAATGAAAAGAACGAAATGTTGGAAAAGGAACTTGAATCCACTCCTTCACCTACTTCCATTCCTCTAAGGAACCCAATTACTTTTCCTCAAGCCATCTCCAAGACTAAGAAGTCCTTTGAACCTGATCCTGAAATGCTTGACATGTTTAGACGTGTTGAAGTGAACATCCCCCTCTTAGATGCTATCAAACAAATCCCTAAGTATGCCAAGTTTCTTAAGGAATTGTGAACCCATAAGAGGCAACTTAGGAACATTGAAAATGTTTCAACCCAACAGTCCATTCCCATGAAGTGCAAAGATCCAGGGACCTTCACAGTTCCATGTCAAATAGGGAGTTCCAACTTTGATGATGCACTCGTAGACCTTGGAGCCTCAATAAATGTCATGTACAAATCCATTTTCTCCAACCTTGGTCTAGGTACCTTGCACCCAACGGGTGTTGTCATTCAATTAGCCAATCGAAGCACTGACAGTCCTAAGGGGATAATTGAGGATTTTCTTGTTCGGGTCAATGATCTTATCTTCCCAGCTGATTTCTATGTCCTTGACATGGAAGGTGAGATGACCTCTTCTCTATCTCCCCTATTTCTAGGAAGACCATTCCTCATGACTGCTAGAACCAAGATCGATGTCCATTCTGGCATCTTATCCATGGAATTTGGTGACCAAGTGATCAAGTTCAACATTTTTCAAGCCATGTGATACCCATCATAGAATCACTCTGTATTCTCTATTCATGCATCTGATGACACTTCTAAGAGTCAACTCACCTCCATTTCTTCATGATCATCATGTTCTAATGATATTGGAGACTGTGAAATCTGCTCAATGATTAACCAAGTTATAAATGGAGAAGTTGATGTTGACCTTTCTTTCTTAGACTCCATCAATCAAAGTGAACTTGAAAACTCTCTTGAATCCCACATCAACTCTGATCTCTACTTCTCTACCTTGGACAGTGTTGAGGAAAATGATCCAAACCCATCTGGAATCCCTTCTCCTTCTCCTAACTTGTCTAGCTCTCAAATCAAGGCTGAAACTGATCTAAAACCACTTCCTTCACACCTCACGTATGCATTCCTTTTCCATGATCCCTCCTACCCTGTCATTATCTCTGCTTCACTTTCTGAAACTGAGGAGTCCCAACTTGTTCAAGTGTTAGAGGAAAACAAAAATGCCTTAGGTTGGACCCTAGAGGATATTCCAGGAATCAACCCTGCCCTTTGCATGCATCACATCCATCTAGAGGAATCATCCAAACCAATTAGGCAACCTCAAAGAAGACTCAATCCACTCATACTTGAGGTAGTTAGGGAAGAGATTACCAAGCTTCTTCAAGCTGGTATTATCTACCCAATTTCTGATAGTGAATGGGTTAGTCCAATTCAAGTCGTTCCTAAGAAGGGCGGGATAACAGTTGTCACAACTGAACATGGAGAAGTGGTCACAACTCGAGTGAAAAACAAATGGCGTGTGTGCATCGATTATTGAAAATTGAATGCTGAAACACGAAAAGATCACTACCCACTTCCTTTCCTTGACCAAATGCTTGAGAGATTGGCTGGAAAGTCACACTATTGCTTTCTTGATGGTTACACCGGCTACTTCCAAATTCCAATCGCACCTCAAGACCAAGAAAAGACCACATTCACTTGCCCCTTTGGAACCTATTCCTATAGGCAAATGCCTTTTGGCCTTTGTAATGCTCCTGCAACATTCCAGCGGTGTATGATGAGTATCTTTTCTGAATTCATTGAGAATTGCATGGAGGTCTTCATGGATGACTTTACCATTTATGGCGAGTCATTTGAATCTTTCTTACATTCACTCTCTTTGGTCCTTCAAAAGTGTGTCAAGTGAAACCTTGTGCTGAATTTTGAAAAATGTCACTTCATGGTTTCAAATGGGATTGTTCTAGGGCACATAATTTCTCAAGAGGGTATCCAAGTTGATCTAGCCAAAATTGAGGTGATCCAATCACTTCCTAAACCCAAATCAGTTCGAGACATTCGGTCCTTCCTTGGTCATGCCGGTTTCTATTGGCGATTCATTTAGAACTTCAGCAAGATTTCCCTCCCACTCACTCGTTTACTTCAAAATGATGTCACATTCAATTTTGATGAGGCTTGCAAGAGAGCCTTCATTGAACTCAAATCTGCTCTCACATCTGCTCCAATAATCCAACCCCCAGATTGGTCCTTACCATTTGAATTGATGTGTGATGCTTCTGAAAGGGCCATTGGGGCTGTTCTTGGTCAAAGAAGAGAAAACATTCCTCATGTCATCTTTTATGCCTAAAAAACATTGGATGAAACTCAATCACACTACACTATGACTGAAAAAGAACATTTAGCTATGGTTTTTGCCTTGGATAAATTCCGGACCTATCTCTTAGGTGCTAAAATCATCATCTTCACAGACCACTCAGTATTAAAGTTCTTACTTAAGAAAAGTAATTCCAAACCAAGGCTAATAAGATGGATTTTAATGCTCCAAGAGTTTGAACTTGTGATAAAAGATAAACTTGGAAAAGAAAACCCTGTGGCTGACCACCTGAGTAGAATTTCTAATTCTTCTCATTCTGAAATAATTGATCTTGAATTTCCAACTGAACACCTCTCATCTCTCACTCCAAAGTTACCATGGTATGCCCCAATTCTCAATTACTTGGTTTCTGGTGTTTTCCCTGAATATTTTTCAAAAGAACAAAAAGAAAATATGAAAAGTGATTCAAAGCATTATTTTTGGGAAGATAATAAACTTTGGAAAACTGGGGCTGACATGGTAATTAGGAGATGTGTTGATGAAACTGAACAATCCTCCATCTTGGAATTCTGCCACTCAATGCCTGGAGGTGGCCACTTTGAACCACAAAGGACTTCTCAAAAGGTCCTAGATTCTGGATTCTTTTGGCCTTCACTCTTCAAGGACTCACACAAGTTCTGTCAATCATGTCCCACTTGCCAAAATTTTGGCACAATTTCCAAAAGAAACGAAATGCCTCAAAAGCCATTAATCTTCTGTGAGCTTTTCGATGTTTGGGGCATCGATTTCATGGGACCTTTTCCCCCTTCCAATGGATTATCATACATTCTCCTTGCCATTGACTATGTTTCTAGGTGGGTCGAGGCCAAACCCACTAGGAAAGATGATGGTCAAACTGTGAGTGAGTTCCTCAAAACCCATATCTTCCATCGATTCGGAACACCACGTGCTTTGATAAGTGACTTAGGAACTCATTTCTGTAATAGAACCATGGAGTCACTTTTGAAAAAGAATGGGGTTGTACATAAAACATCCACTGCATATCACCCTCAAACAAATGGAATGGCTGAACTTTCTAACAGAGAAGTGAAAAGAGTGCTTGAAAGAATTGTTAAGCCCACAAGAAAAGACTGGCCCGATAGACTTGGTGAAACACTTTGGGCCTATCGAACAGCCTATAAGACACCCATTGGGATGTCTCCATTTAGGCTAGTTTTTGGTAAATCGTGTCATTTACCAGTTGAAATCCAACATAAGTCATTTTGGGCTGTCAAAACTTGTAATTTTTATTGTGAAAAATCTGGTGAAGAAAGATTGTTGCAGTTGACTGAATTGGAGGAGCTTCGACTCGATTCGTATGAGAACTCCATTCTCTACAAAGAAAAGGCAAAGTCACTCCATGACAAGCACATTCTTTGAAAGGTATTTCATGAAGGTGAAAAGGTAATTCTCTTCAATTCTCTATTTTGACTTCACCCAGGTAAGCTCAATTCTCGTTGGGATGGACCTTTTATTATTACTAATGTTTACCCATTTGGTGTAGTGCAATTCCAAGACCCTTCTTCAAAAAGAACATTCACGGTAAATGGACACCGGTTAAGGCATCACCATGAGAGGCCATTCACTTCAGGTTCCACATCGACTTCCATTGACCCACCACTAGATGGAAACGGTGACCCACCAAATCCAAACTAGGGGGCACCTCTTTCCCTTTAACTCTCTCTCTCCTCAATCTCTCTTCCCTCTCTTCTTCTTTCTATTTCTTCTTCTTCCTCTCCCCCTCTCATTTTTTTACAACATTCTTCCACAACCTTTTTTCTATTTTCTCTTTTGTGTGGATGTGTCATTAAAAATAAAATAAAAAATTAAAAAAAATTAATTAAAAAAAATGAAAATTAAAAAAAGGGGTGTCATAACTACTCATCATCCAATATTGAAATTCTGTCCAACCATTTTGGGGAGTCAAAAGGCTTGTTTTAAACTCAAATATATTGAATTTTTATCTCAAACTTGGGTAAACAATTTTGTGTCAATAACAAACATTTTGAATGAACAATTTTTGGTGGAAAATGATTCTCCCCTACCGTGAGGAATAACATTAGCCTTCATGCCAAGGTCATCTATGGCCATGTTTTTCATTTTGTGTCTTCACCACTGATTGTGAGTCTTGAGTTTATGGACCTTCGAGCTGAATTTCCATCTTTTGTGTGCATTAATATGATAGAGGCATTTTCTAAGCCACATGAGAATTAGAATAGCCAAATAGCCTCCCGTTACCCTTACATTAATCATACTTTTGAAAGACCCTTTGATCCTATGAAAACCTTTCTTTTTATAGCCACATTACAAGCATAATACCTTGTCCCACCCAAAATCTTCATGGATTTTCATTGTACAATTTATTGAAATTTAAGTGTGGGGGGAATGGACTTCATTTTTGGGCGTACTTTCATTGATTTCCAATGTTTCATCATATGCTTGAGGTCAAGCATCCATTCAAGTGTGGGGGATAGGTTGTAATTCTGTGAGCTTTGGGGTGTATATGTGTAATTGTCATTTGTACAAAAGTCATTGAAAAGTGTTCAAAAAAATGAAAAAAATTATATTAAAAAAATGAAAAAAAATGGAATGGGTTGTGTCTTGGGTGGGTAAAAAATCATTCATCATCAACCTTTTATCTTGTTATAACTACTAAAATTAGTTCAATGAGGAGATCAATCATGGGTTGGGAGATGACTGTGAGACTTGTTTCAATCACAACTTTCGAAAAAAAAGCAAAAAGAGAGAGAAAAAAAAGAACACTTGAATCATCTTGTATTGTGTCATTATTGGAAGTATTCCATGTTGTACATATTCCATCATCTCACCCTATTCCATTTTCTATCTCCCTCACTTTTCATTCATCACACATTCATGCCCTTGTAAATATGTGTTTCTATTTCCTTTCAAATCAAATTTCAAAAAAAATGTGCATTGATTTTTCCATGTTGGTGTTTTTAACCCCTCTTTTACTTTGGACATTATATACCTACCATCCCATAGCCACTGAAAAACCCCTTAAAATACCTCTTGATTCTCATACACATTAGATTTGGGAATGGAAGCTGAGAGCTCTTACAAACTCTTGATTTTCACTTTTTGTTGGTGAATGAGTGAACCTCCTAAAATACATTTTTATCATCTTGAGAGGAGTAAGTTTTGAGTGCCTACATTTTCAAATTCAAACCTTGAACATGAAAAAATTAATTGTTTCTGATGCATTATTGTGAACCAAATTTGTGATGGAATTCAATATGGATGAGTGAAATAGTCTAAACCTTCCCTGATTGGAGAAAACAAAATTTTAATATTTGTTGGTGAGTGAAAATGATTTTGTCATGTTTTTATATTTGTTGCACATGAGGACATGCACAAAACTAAGTGTTGGGTAGTTGATGTTATTAATATTTTCATGACTTATTATATTCCCCCTTTACTGATTTTATATGAAATGTGCATAATTTGTGTGAAATATTAATGTTTTAATATTAAATATAATTTTTGAGCATTTTTAGAAGTAGTCCAATTGAGTCAGTTTAATGTTTTAATAATAAATGTCACTATACTGATCCAAATTGTGTGGTTCTTGTTTTTTAGGATTCTCCTATCAATATACAACATTTCATTAGAAGGAACCATGATCCAATTCTTCCATTTGAAGGGTCATATGGTCCTCACAAACAAGACCAAAGAATCTGTGAACAAACTGGACCATCCTTGAAGATTGATTTACTGGGCTCAATACAGAATTCCAAAAACATTAAATCTCCACCATAATTCGGGGGACACTACATTTCATCTTGGATAAAAATTTCAAGGCCCAAATCCAAGTACAAGGGGCACAAATAAAGCATTGAAGTCCAGCCCACCATTCTGGCCGAGAATTAAAATCAGTATAGTATGCATGACATCTCTCATGATGTAAGCATAAAATCGAGCTGATATTTTTCAGTGGGAAATAGGAGATATATTTGGCCGACTTTTTTGAAGAAACCATTCGTATTTGAAGGCATCTTCATATTCAAAAACCCTTTCACATTATAGACTTCAAAAAGACTGGATTGAAATGGACAGTTTAATTTTGTTTAATCAACTGGCCGTAACTTTTGATCCTTAAGTCCAAATGACTCCAAATTTTGAGAGTAGTCGGCCAACATTATTGTATACAACTTTGAAGAAGGAGATATTTGAAGATTCGGCTGTATGAATAGCCAAATTGGCGATACAAGTGGAGATACAGATTGGGAATGCAAACAGTCCACTCCTTGGGCTATAAATACTCTCCCCTTCTCTCCTTGAGAGGGGTTGGCATTTCAGAAGAGAGGATATCATATTGGCATGAAAAAATCCTTGCCAAATGCTTGGGAGGACCTTCCATACTCAAGTTTTCACTTGAGAGACCTTTCCTCCTCTCTTTGTTTTCACTTACTTTTGTGTTCTTTATTTTTGTAATCTTGTAATTCTCTTTCTTTGTAATTCTGTTTTAATGCAAGTTACTTCTTCAATATATCTTATTCTCATCCAACTTCTGTAGTTTAATATTTATTTTACTAAAATAGTTTAAATTCAGTTGAATCCCCTTCACTTCTTTTGCTTCCTCATTCAATCAAAAATCCGTTTTTAATTATCATCATCGCTCGTGTGTGTGTGTCAACGTACCGCTCTTTTCTAATCCCTTTATTTTTCTTCTATTATTAATTTATCATCATAATTATTTTAACCAGAATATTAAACAACCAAATGGCTGAGTAAATCTCTCGTTGGGGTGAGTTATAATTCGGGGATGTTAAGTGATTGAGATTTTTGCTCGATGAGTATTCTTTAAATTAATATTGTGTATGTTAAACTTAATATGTCATGGATTAATGATATGTTTTGTTTAACGAGTGGTTTCCATGGATTATTGGAACCATAAATACACTACCATAAATAAGTTTTGATTTAGATTAGAACCCTAAGTTAAGTTAAGGCTTGGATTAAAGCCTTCACACTTAGGAATTCCAATCAACATCAACTTATGACATGGGTGTTAATTTAATGCAATACAAAGTAAGGCTCAAGGATATCACATGCTTAACTCCCCAATGATGAACTCACCCCAATATTTATCAATTTGGTAAATCAAACATCATCCATAAATCATTTCAATTAACCTCTGCAAACAAACCCCCCTAATCAAAATACAATCAACTAAAAACAAACGACTATTACAAAGTATCATCGCCGAGGATTCGACCCGAGTGCTGCTATACACATTAGCAGAGCACCGGAATTTTGACCGGTCGATAGGCGAAAATCGGTCGTGCATTTCAATCAAATGCACCAGAACATCTGACAATAACTAATAATGACCCCACAACTATTGTTGATGAAGCAATTTAGGGTAAAAGGTTTTCGGAGGAAGGTTATGAATCAAACATGATGAGTACTCCCACGGGTGAGACTAACCTGGGATCTAGGATATCATTGGATGATATGATGAACCTTGGCATGTCTTTTTAAGAAGTATTGGAACATGTTAATATACCAAATCCTTTAGAATATTTTAGAGTTCCTTGTATAGAATCAACTGGATGTGAGTATTCATTATTCATCCTATTAATCTTCTTATGATTATATTTCTAACCATGTTTGGTTGAAAAATGTAGTTACATCTAAAGAAATTGTTTTTATGATGATACTTGAAGGATGTATTGATGTAAACCTCAATCCCATCATTATAAAGAAATTGGATCAGGTGAATCTTGAGATAAAAAATCTTCCTGAGATTCATTCTGAGGATCCTAATCCAATAAAAGATATCACTCCCCACCCAAAGATATCAAACAAAAATTTGGAAACTGATAATATTGGGGAGGAATATTCTCAAGTTGATGACCTACTGTTAGGTAAGAGATATTGATATTGTGATTGTACTCACATTTTTATCCCTTGAAGCTAACTACAACCATAATTTTTTATTTTCCATATAGGGATATCAACTTCAATGGATATGTCTGGAGGTGAAGCATATGCATCATCCCAAACAATACTAGAAGGTGAAGCAACCATTTGTCAGGAAGGATCAGAACATGGAACTTCTTCAATTGCATTAATCCCAGAATAAATCCCTCCTTATGAGAGTGATTCTGAATCAAACCCAAAACTACAAAAGGATTTTGTCTTGGTCATCATAAATCATGGAAGAATATATGGAAGATAATATCTAAGATTCCCCTTTAGGAACTTCCTTCAATAATTCCATGACTCTCATCTATGTTTATCTTTCTAGGATTTGGTAATTTTGAATACTGTGAATTTCATACCGTGTTGAAAGAGATTATTTGAAGGATGGAGTAAGAGAAAAATCTTCGGCAAGACATGATAAAAGCTAAAATGGTGATCAAAACTAAATAATTCCAAGTGGTGTTGTCCTGGGCTAAGGATAATCATACTAAAAAGTTCAAAGAACTGAAGCATAAGATCAAAGAAAAGATCTTTCATCAAGTTCATCTTCAATGAGAATTTCATATCAGTATAGGTGAGCTTGACGATCTTCATAGCTCATTATGAGAAGTCCAGAAGGATAGTGCAAAATCCATTGCAGATGTTAAATAAGTAGTTCATCATGATAAAGAGAGCAGATCTAGTCAACTAAAGGAGCTTCAACTGGCAGGTGATGGGGCTTAAGAGGCTATTAACAAAATGAGAATTATCTAAAAACCTTTTATGATTTCTGATAAGAGATAACTCTCTTTTTTGGATTCTCTTAAGTGAAAAGTTTTTTCATGAATGAATAGCATTTTTTTCAATCATCTATGTTTTCATTCTCTCTAGATTCTTTTTTTTACCTAATTCCTTGTTCTTAGTAAGCATAATTTTATTTTTTATAGGGTTATATGGAAAACCCCCCAAAAATTGTATCTTTTGATGATTTTTTTTATTGGTCAATATTACCTAAATAATAAAAAATGTATCTTTAGTCAGTTGGGACTCAACTTTTGTTCAAAGTGACCTCTGTGGGTTCTCAATCTAGTGAGTACCATGTCTCTTGTTGTTGGCATTTTAGAGTCATGCATGTTGGACTATAAAGGGATAATGTTTAAGGTCCACTATCTTTGAAAATAAATTTTAAAAGTAGATCCCAAATAAGACTCAATGGATAAGAATTGATTTAATATTCTTTAGATATTTCCAAGCGGAATCTTGAGCCATGTTTTTTGTATTCTTTAAATTTTAATCTTGTATAAAAATAATGGGTTTCTCTTCCAAGAACGAAGATACCATTATTTTAAAAACTTTTTATGAGAGTTGTGTTATGCAAGGACAACTAGGACATATGCATCATATCCAAAAAGTGGCATCTTTTGATTGATAGGCCCGTTATATAGGAAAATTTTATGCAAGGCCACCTAAGGGCATGTACTGCATAGTCAAGCAAAAGAGCTCTTAGGATTTTAACATTTTACTATTGATAGACAAGGGAGAATAAAATTTGGATGACTCAAGACCATAGTTGTTGGTTTTTCCTAGGAAATTAATTTTAAGAATAAAGGATTATTTTATACCAACATATGTCAGGAATAGGAAAATCACTTGTACACAAATTTGATATATAAGGAATGGTTAAAATCTGTCTGAAATGAGAACTTATTATATCATACTGTGTAGTTTTAAGTCACACAGTGAGCATATTATTTTGTGTGGTTTTAAGTCATGCAGTGAGGACATTGTGTAGCTTTAATTTAAGGTCTTTAGCTTTGACCGAAGGTATGATATTCTCCCAATTTCATGATAACTTGTTTGGAAACATACTACCATATTCAAGTATGGAAGGGAAAATTGTAAACTATGATTTGGGAATTTCTAGATTTGATGAATGATATGGGGAAAGGGATAAAGAAATTAGAGAAATTCTTTTCAAAGAATGAAGTTACCATTATTTGAAAAACCCGTTATGGTGTTTGTATTATGTAGGGCTAACTGTGGAATGTGCTGGAAAACAAAATAGTGGAATCTTTTGATTGAAATGCTTATTATGTAGGAAAATGTTATACAAGGCCACCTAGGGGAATGTACTACATAGTCTGGAAAAATAGCTCTTAGGAGTTTGACATTCTATTGTTAAAAGCCGATGAAAGTTTATGGAGATTCATATTTTATGAAGCATAGAGTTTGGTTTATGAATAAAAGTACCTCAATATGAAGAGAGTATTTCCAATCACGATTTCTAAATAATTAGAGGAATGGAATTTCTATAAAGGTATAACCCAAACTTAAGAAGTATGTTGTCTGTAGTTTTATGTCATATGACTAGGACCAGAAATGGAAACAATATATGATATGTGGTCAAGTGATCCAAGGTTATTTCATATTTCTTTGAACACATGGAGAGATATAGATGTTTAAACCATGGAATTAAAGACTTTTAGATTGAGAGAAAGATAATGGGACAAATATACATGAATTACTGTTTTAAAATATAGATTCTTATATATTTTCATCAAAGTTGGAAGGGGAAAAAGACATCATAAATAAGAACGAAATTACCATCATTTGACAAACCCATTATGGGGGATATATTAAGTAGGGCCAATTGGGGCATATGATGCATCGCCAAAAAGTGGCATCTTTTGACTGAATGGCCCATTATTTAGGCAATTAATGCAAGGCCACCTAAGTGCACGTACTGCATATTCAGGAAAAAGTGTTCTCATATATTTGAAACTCTATTACCTGAAACCGTAAGGAAGATTATGAAGATTTGAAAATATTCAAGATTAAGAGTATGAAGTATGGAAGGGGGTTATGCTCAGTGAGCATGAGAAATATTTGGATCAATATTTTCCATGACTTTGAAGTCCTTTATATGAATCAGACTCATATGTAAAAATGGATACTTTCTTTATTTCATTTGAATTAATATTACGATGTGCAGTTTAAAGTCATGCAGCGAGGAATTGTGTTGTGCATTTTTAAGTCATGCAGTGAGGATATTGATAACCCCATAAGAAATTGAGACACCTTATTTATACAGAGAATAATTTTACCCAATTCCTAATCCCACATGAGTTATACTTGGTGTGAGAAACAACGAATAGTAAATGCTTCTTTTGTAACATAAATATGACACAAGTGAAGGATATGGGTATTGTATTTCCATGTAGTTTAACATCATGCGGTAGGGATGAATATGAACTGATGTGAAAAGAAATACATGTTGTAAATGGACTATGGGATAAAACCCAAATGTAACTATGTGTCTTACTGGGGGAATGAATCAATCCATACATATTTCTTTAATCATTACCTATCTAGGTTTGATTCTTATATAAGGAATAAAAAGGGGGTTTTATATCATGGATGGTCCCAATATTGGAGATCTGGGTGTCTCTATGTATCTCATATAGATGATAATCAAGTTTTATATAGTTGTTGAAACATTCATTTCCCAAACCAATCGAGCATGTATGGGAGACGGGGGTTTTGACACGTTCTAGAAGAACGGATAAACCTAAGACACAAGATCCTATAAATATCAAATCATGTATTTTAAGGGAACACTCTGTATAGATCTAAATTCATATGCAAGAGGAGAAAAGGAAATAAAAATTTTGTAGTTGCGGCTGGGCCCAAGATTGGAGATCCAGGCATCTCTATATATCTCATATAAATGAGAATCAAGCCACACGTAGTTCTTGAAATGTGGTCCCTATAAAGACTAGATTCATACATAGGGAAGAAAAGAACTAATGTGCCACTAAGGAGTAGCAATGATATCAATGATGCTTGCATATATAATCTCCTAACATTAAGTAAATAAGATGTTAATCATACAGTTTAATGTCGTGTAACAAGGACAAAGATGCTACACATTTTATCGCCAGGTTGCATGGTCACTTGTGGTTGTTATATAATTTAACGTCTTCCAACTAGAACCTTGTGTTGTGCAGTTTAGTGTCTTACAGTGAGGACATTGTGGGCTATGCAGTTTTCAGTCTTACAACAAGGACGGTATGTGAAATTAAACAGAGTATTTCTTCAATAATCTCACATTGGTTGGAGTTATAATAAGATCTCTATTCATTAATATTAAGGAATAAGCTCCATTTGAGTAGACCTTATATATGGAATAAGTTCCTCAACACTTTTCTCAAACGTTATAGGTTTCTTTCCTAGTATCATTGGTTTCCAGAGGACCAATACCAATTCCCCTTGAAGGAATGAGTGAAGGTAAACTTTATTATTGCAGGCTCGTGGTATTCTGTTCAGATATACTTCTAAATGATGAAAGGTATGCAATATTTTTTCATCTAATTGTTTCATCTCATCAAACCATTTCTGATACCTCTCATCTATAGACAACTGATCAAGGATTGCAACTTTAAGTGAAGGAAATTCAATTTCAATTGAAAAAACGGATTATGTTCCATACACCAATGAATAAGTGGTTTACTGGGTGGCAGTATGAGTAGTATTATGATAATCCCATAAAGCATACAAAATTTTATTAGGCCAAGATTTCTTATCTTTATCCACTATCTTCTAGAGTATATTTGATAAGGTCTTATTGAAATCCTTTATCTGGCCATTGGTCATCGCATGATAGCGAGATGAATGGTTGGATTTTATATTGTGCTCCTCATATAACATAATTACCACAACAGAACAAAAATTAGAACTATTGTCCATCAATATAGTATGGGGGACACCAAATCTGGTGATGATGTTAGATTTGAAAAAACTAACAATGCTTTTTTGATCTGACTTCTTGGATAGGTATTTCCTCAGCCCATTTGAAGAATAATTCAGTAGTATTAATGATGTACTTGAGCTTCTTAGCAGTGGCTGGAGGTAAGTCCCTACTACATCCATTCCCCATGTAGAAAATGGACATGAATATTTAGTTATACGTAAAAACTTTGGGGGTTGGTGAATAAAGTTGTCATGCACTTGGTAGGGATAACATTTCTTAGTGAAATCTATGCAATCCTACATCACTGAAGGCCAAAAGTATCTAATCCTTCGGATTTGATCAGAAATCATATGCCTAGAGTGGTGAGCACTACAAGCTATTGAATGTGCATCTTTCATGAAATCTTTAGTTTCTTCCCCATCAATACACCTAAAGTGTATTCCATCAAAGTCTAGTTTTTAAAGGATCTTATGGTGATTTGGACTATCATAAAGAGTAAAATTCGATGCTCATCATCTGATCTATTCTTTTTCATCTCTATCTGGTGTAAGTACTCCATTTTGAAGATATTTCATGATGAGAGTTCTCCATCCCATGGTATGACAATATGGCTCAGAAATAGGGCTAATTTCATTAATTTCCTCCATTCTGGTTTGAACAAAAGGTGAGACCACGCGAAAATGGGCTATGTTGATGATTGTCTCATCCCAATTTAGATCTGCCAAGGTTATAACTGCATTATCCGGTGCATCATCTTGGGAATTTTGTGATCATGCAATATAAGACAATGTCATCTCTGAGGGAAATTCAGCCATTAACCCTCTGACATACTCACAGAAAGTGATTAACTCTTCTTTTCTAATAGAATATTCCACCATTGATTTTTTTTATTACCAATTCTGATTCACCGTTCACTTTTAAGTGATTCACTTTCACTTGAATTTCCAATTACAAGCCTATGATAAGAGCTTGATAGTCTTCTTCAATGTTGGTACCGCCTTCTAAAAACAGGAAGGAATAAGGCAACACTACCTTTTCCGGAGAGATAGATACAATTCCTAAACAAATATTATTGAGTTTAGGTTTTTCTATTCTCTTCCCTAATGGACTTATAGAGGTACCATCAATGTATATTCCCCATATTTGGGAATTATCTTGAATAGATAAGACCTCTTCATTAGGAAATTCAGTATTAAATGATGTATCTTTCGCATATGGGTGTTCAGTATGGAAGTTAGCCAAATCTTGGCCTTTTATTTCCTTTTGAGGCACAAAATAGAAATCAAACTGTTGAAAAATAAATTCCCACCATGCCATATTCCCTGTAAGCATAGGACGGCTGAGGATAAACTTGAGCAAGTTATTGTGAGACACCAATTGGATCTCATGATGTAGCAGGTAGTGCTTCCATTTCTGAACTAAAAATATTAATGTCAGTTAGCACATTCCAATAGTTGAATACCGAGTTTCTGCATCAAGCATAGTTCAACTGAGATAGTAAAGGTTGTTTTTATTCCCATCATCATTCTTTTGGGAAAGGAAGGCACTCAGTGATTGCTCTAAAACTATCACATAGAGAATAAGTGGTCTTCTATCAATAGATGTCATTAATATTGGTGGAATCAAGAGATATTTCTTGAGGGTATGAAATGATTCTTGGCAGTATTTAGTCTATTGATAGGTGAATCCCTTCCTCATTAATCTGGTAAAGGGAAAACATTTGCCTACCATATTGGAGGTAAATCACAGAATATAGGCCTAGTGTTCTTTAATTCCTCTTAATTCATTCAATTTTCTAGGAGGTTTCATTGCAAGGATTTATTTTTTTTTCTCAGGATCAACTTCGATATCATGATGCCGTACAGAAAAGCTGAGGAACTTTCCTAAGGTTACCTTGAAAGAACATTTCAAGGGGTTCATCTTCAAACTGTTTTAACGAAGTTCTTGAATATGGTATTTAAATCATCCAACTGATTGGAATTTTTTCTGTATTTGACCACCAAATCATACACATAACATTCAACAAATTTCTCTAAGAATGGTTTGATGATATGGTGCATGGCATGTTGATTCATTCCACCCACATTCTTTAAGCCAAAGGGCATTACCCAATAGCAAAACAAACCTTGAGGGGATATTAAGGTTGTAGATTCTTCATCCTATGGGGCCATACAAATTTTATTATACCCAGAGTATCTATCCATGAAGGAAAGGGCTTCATAGACAGCTGTTGCATCGGTTAAAATCTCTGTGATCAGAACTGGAAAGTCATCTTTTGGAAAATTTCAGTTAAGAACTCTGAAATCAATGAAAACTTTGATTTTCCCATTCTTCTTTTTCACTGGGATAATATTGGACATCCATTTGGGATATTGAACCTCCCAAAAAAGTTATCCTTTATAATTTAATAAAATTCAGCTTCAATTTTAGAGGCATGAGTTGGGTGTGTTCTTCTTGCTACCTACTTGAATCCTCAATGTTCTTCTGGAAACCCTAATGATGAGTAACGACATCGGGATTAAGACCTATAAATTATTTATTACTCCAAAATATATATATATATATATATATATTTATATGTTGCTTTAGAAATTAAGTATAAACCTCTTGCTCTTCATAATTCTTGGCCGCACTAATTAGAGTGGGGCGTGGATCTTTTTATGTACCCAGATGTATTTCTTTGTGCTCATCCAAAATAGTAGAGACACCTTCCTCAAATGCTGGAGGAGCATCCCTGAGATCTTACTCTTCTTCTCCATCTACCTTATGTGTAACTTATTCTATTTCTACTATCATTGTATATGATGATGAAAAACTTCCAGATCTAGGAGAGGAGTCATTATTTGAACATCCTAAAGAAGAGGCCACCATTTCTTAACCCTACTGGTGATGAAGGGTCTTCCTGGGGTAATAAAGAGGAGATGATGGATTGGGAATAAACATCCATGTCTTCCTCTAGAATTTCTACAAATTATTCTATTCTGATTGACGATGTAGAGACATGATGAATTTCAATGGATGAAATGAAGACATATCTATTTAAGCTTTCACCCTTTATTGGTGAATAAACAATTTCTCCCATTCTGTCAGGATTGATTTCAGTGATTGACATTATGGAAGGTATTGGACTAATGCTTGGATTTAGGATTACCCTTTCAATTTGATTGATAGGTAACACATAATCTGTACTCAAATGTATGAATGGGTTTCCTGGTATCTTTTCTAGTCCATTCAGAGCATTAATTTTGGTTACCTCATTTGCCCTGGACCTCGTACCCTTCGTGTGATAAAATTTTTCTTCAATGTATTGAGATTCACATGTTTTGAATAGAGACTTATCACCATAAAATGTCCCTATTTTACCATTGAAATAGTATTTGACACATTGGTGGTATGACAAAGGTATGGTCGCATATTGATATATCCAAGGCCTACAAAGAAGAATGTTGATGGTTGTGTCCTAACGAAAAACCATGAAATCTGAATTAGACACAAGATCCTCAAACTGAGTTTTGAGTGTAATCTTGCATAGAGGTTCTTACTCATTCTTGTCATATCCTTTCAACATTAAGTTAGAAGGAGATAAGTCAGATTTGGTGAGGCCCAATCAAAAAACTATATGAATGGGAATGAGATATACTCCTGATCCATTATCAATGAAGACTCATTGGATGTATATGTTATTTACCTTGCCAGATAGATTCAATGTACTGATATGTTCATGTACAACATCATCTTCAACTTCATCCGTAAAAGATATGACTGCATGGAATTCTGTAGGATCAATCTCTATACCGTAAACAACAACAGCAGAAACTTCGGCTTCAAACTCTTGAGGACTGACAAAGCCTCAATAAGTTCTTCTTGAAGATATTTTGTCAGATTCAAGGAATCTATAATTGAAAAATTGGCCAGTACTTGGGATAGATATTTCAAAACATCATAATTTTAGTCCAAAGGTCTTTGTTTCCTAGCATGGAGATGTGGTTTTGTAGGTACCTTGGAAGTTGATTCTCCTGGTGTGGGTGTACCCTATGTTAGAGTAGAAACTAGAAATACTTCTAACTTTGGAAGATTAGACTGACTAGGTATATCTAATTACTGAGAAAAATATTGTGCAACCTCCAATCGGTCATTCAAAATGATCATTTCAAGACCAAATCTGTCATGTGTGGAGGAATATCCTTGTTCTTATTGAGCCCACTAAAGGGATCTCCCACAAGTTTCTTCCGCATATACGGTTCAAGTAGGGGTAGAGTTAAAATAGTGGCTTTTAGAATTCTCATGTCTTCCTTGTATCCTAGACCTTATCCTATTCTTCTAGTTCCTTAGATAGGTACAATGAACTCCAACTCATTATAACCAGAATCATCATTTGCATAGGGATCAATTAAATGGGTAACGTTGATAGAACCAAAGATCAATTCTTCATTTGATGAAGATTCTTCTTGACATGCTGGTTTTTATTGTTTCGTTTGGTGGGGAAGTTCTCATACTTTTCAAGAAAATGGCATGAAATCTTCCAGAGTCAAAGACAAATTTGTACTTGACATGAGATCGTATTCTTCTGACTTCTATTTTCCCTTCTGATCACATCGAATTTTTTAGGATTGACCTTTTTATGTAGGTGGTTTTGCTGTGGCGGGTGTGGTAGAAGACACAATCAGTTGTTTCAATTGTGTTCATAAAATGTCATGAGTTCGGTTGATAGTTTTACTAATCATCAAATCATCATATATCTGCACATTTTTTATTTTGACTTCCTTTTATTCTCCTTCTTTCTTTGGATCGATAGCATTAACACATGCTACCTGAGCTGACGAACTTTTCACTTTCACTTGCCCAGAGTCAACCATTTTTTGCAGGAGGTCTTATAAAACAAAACACTTCTGAATGGGATGCCCCAATATCTAGTGAAAGGGACAATAATGAGAAATATCTTCATCTCCTTCTTTGTTTTTTTTCTTCATCCTTGTAAACTGAACCAAATTATTTGCCAAAGACAATATGAAATAATCAGAAACCTATTCATTCTGGAAAGAATAAACATTGTTCTTAAACTCCTCAAATGGTTTCTTCCTTGGATCTCTTTTATAATATTCATGAGGTAGTCATTGCTGTTGATGCTCGGGAGGGGGATCCCTTCGATATGATTAAGGTTTTGAAGTGGAATCAGGTATAGGCCTTTGCTTAAGTGTAACTATAGTAGCCTATACTTTCCATGTTCTCCTTCCTAGAGCAGATGGAATTACATGAGTTTTTGCATTAGTTTCCTTGATGGAATATTCAATCTAATGAGACATTGAAGAAAGGTCTCAAAACCCTCATGTTTATTTAATAGGGATCATTGGTGTGCGTAACTCATCACACAGATTTTCCATAAAAATTGGAAGCAACTCTTTTAGAGGAAGTTCCATATTTAAGGAATACGTTAATCCTTTCCATCGAGAAATGAAATATGAAACTCTTTATTTTTTTCCTTTGTTTTCAATTCTTGAGATCAGAAATTGTTGTCTTCGGCAACGTTGACCTTAATTGAAGAAGTAATTTCTGATGGAGATCTCCCCATCCAGTAATTGATTGAGATTGAAAACTTTTATATCATATAAAAGTTGGTCCCTGTAATAACTACACAAAACACCTAATCTTTACTTCTTCTTTTTGTTGAGGAGTCCCCATCATGGGATCATAATGAGAAATTAAATGCGTTAAGTGTTGTTCCTTATCTCCTGAACTATTAAAGATTGGGAATGTATTTTTGAAAAACAATGGTGGGGAGGAATCAGGTCCACCCATTTAGGGTAATATTTATTTTCTAGATGAACGGGTGCACTTCGTTTTTCCATAGATTCCAATCGAGTTTTTAATGCCTTAATTGTGTTCATAAGAATTTGGGGAATATTCAGATGAGCTGGGACCTGTACAGGTACAGAAGAAGGAGCATGAACTAGTGAAATGACCAGCAAAACCACTGGTTTTGGTACTGGTATTTTCCTTAGATAACCCATAGGAACAGGCCTATAAGGATGTGTTTGATCCTGCCTTGGTTGTGTACCCAATGGAGGGAATTCATTATCCACATATGTAGTTACCACAATTTCCATTTGCGGAGGATCTCCTATAGGATGTGTAAGTTCAGGATTTTCCTAAAGAGTATGTCTAGCAGAAATTCTACTTTGAAGTAGCTATGTATTGAGTCTTTTGAACTCTTTCATTTCCTCTTCTTACTGTGAAAAAATTTATTTAAGTAAAAGAGATTGACATTCTCCAGTGGAAAAGTGAGACATAATATGACTTTACCTTTCCCCTTGTTAGATGCCTTTCAGAGGGGTAGGATTTGGTTATTTGAGAGCATACCAAGATTATGGGTAAGCCTCAGGTTTCTGGCATGTACACCTTATTCATTTTCCTCAGTGTGTACTGTATTATAGATAAGAACTTTATCTTCCGATTCCCTTGTACTGGACTCATTTTCTAGAGGATCTTCTGCAATGGTGTTAATGACATTTACTAATGCATAATGAATTGATGGAATTCTATCAATATATTTTTATTATTGTCTCAATCTGTATCTTCCATGAGACTTTAATCCACTGTATGATGGATTCTCAAGAGCTCTTTGACAAACAGTAACCCAAAGGGAATCCTCAGATAGTTCAGTTGTGCTCTCTATTTGTGGATTCTTCTCAAATATGGATAAAACTGACTTCCATTGAGTAGGGGATTGTAGATATGAAAAATCCCCCAACCCTGCAGGCTGGGGCTATTCCTATTCTTCTTCTTCAAACATTTGAACTTTGATTAATGAATTTTAAGGTTGAATTAAATAATCCCCCAACCATGCATGCTGGGGTAGCTCTAAAACTGATATGGATGAGATTCACATAACAGCTCTTCTGATTTTACGAATTTTGGTTTGTCCATTAGTTGGGTGCATTATCCAAAAAACACTCAAATCACCTATTTTATAAGATCATTTTTCTATTTTCAGACATTTTCATTATCTGATGGCTGACATCCTCTAAGAGGGAGGCCTGATCAAGAGTCTCAGATGTTTGATGCAAAAGTAACTCAAAATCTTGTTTTCTTTGGGCCTAAATCTGATGATATCTAGTTGAGGCATGTTCTTTTATGTGCATTTGATTGCATAAAAAATTATTTATTGTAGCCTTATATAATAAATAACATTTTAGGTTACCACTTTTAGTGGTATTTTCTGATTTTGGAGTGAATTGAAATGGAATGCTCCATGTTCACCTCATACTCTAATATGAACACAAGTTGAGGAATCAGAAATTAACTGGTGTAGACTCTTTATAGAATTGAGGTATGTATGTTGAAGGGTTCTCTGATTCTTTTCAACATTTGGATATTAGGAAATCGAGAGAGATTCCAAGTCAATTTTTCATTGCAACCCTTATATTACCTTTACATGATTTTGATATTCATCATATGGTAATATTTTTATTTTCAAATGAAGGAGAGTCATCCATAAGTTGAGGTGGACATAATGAATGCAATCATCTGCCATCAATTCTGGAATTTTATATTGAGAATTTTCCAAAGGCCAGAACAAGATAGATATTTCTCCTTTAGCCAATTGTTTTCTCATGTTTAACTTATCTTCATCATATTTCACAAGAGGTTTCTCCACTTGGTCTGACCAATGTCAACACTCTTTATTAGAAGACAAATGACCCAAGGGAGGTTCGAAGAATGATTGTTCCATTAATATGAATTCTGGTTGAGAAATTATTTCACCTGTTAATGACAAGGCCTCAGACATGACTGGCCTTGAATTGGAAAGTTCCTCGAGATAAGAGGGAGTTATCATCGCTACATTATCAATTATAGAATTATCTTGAAAATGTAAAATACTACTATAGAGAGGAATTTTTCAGAGAATTCCATCATGAGGAGGACCACCATGGAGGATTACAGTAATGAATATTCCTCTTTCTCCTTGGTCTTTTAGCCACACAGAGGGTTGTTGTGGCTCTCATCCAGAGATAGGCTCTCTGGATTGGCCGAATTTTTATAAAGCAAGACTTCATGATGAAGTGTCCAGTGGGGAACTTCCTAATTACTAATGAAAATCCCATAATATGGTAATGATAGGGTAGGATATTGAGCTACAATAGATAAATGTCTGAGGGCTTCAAGAACTCCAACATTAAGAGGATCCAGATTATAGTTTGACTCTTGATTTTCAAACTTAGTTTGGTGAGACACCTTCTTGGATATTCTCTTACTATTATTTGGGGACACTTTCTAGGAGAAGTGGTTGTCATGGGTAGGTGTATGTGTCTACCTTGCAGTGGTCACTAGAACGGAATGATTACTTTCAATTGGAAAGGGCATATATTCCGGATCTTGTTGTCTATATGATATGGGGGAGTATTCCCCATGACCCCCCTGGACTGGAACATAGGTGTATATCTTCTCTGGGGTGGCATGCTGATGTGTACTCCTAGGCGTGGGGAGAGATTTATGTGTTTGTTCCCCTGGTACTACTGAATTAGTTGTTATAATATCCTAGCATGCTTCTAAAATATGGGCAGGAATTTATGTCTGCCCTTTCACCATTGATAAGATGTGTTTGGTAACATAAGTGGCTGAAACAGGAATATACATCCATTTCGTAACGGTATTAGGTGTATTTTCATGTTCCTGTCCTCCTTTTTCTATCAATGTGTATTGATAGTACTCATGTATGGGGCCAGAGGGTTGAGTCTGCCCCAGATTTGTCATCGGAGCTTTCCGACTGACTTCTCCTGGTGCTACCAAATGAGACTGTTAGCAAGATTGATGAATAATGGTAGGTTCATGTGCCTTTTGTCCATTTATCATCAAGTATGTTTAATAGAATTCCTTCAATACTGGTAGATGAGACTGCTGGAAGAATTGGTGATTGTAAGCAGGTGTATGTTCCTATTTACCAGTCACCACCACATTAGATTGGTGGGATTCTTTAAATGTAGTCAGACAAGCATACTAATTGGATGATAATTTTTAAACATGTTTATGTGCCTGTTCATAGTACTACACTAGAATTCTCTTTCAGGATTGGTGGGTTGCTTCCAGATGAGTTTTCTGGGCAACAAGATTAGGATGGATGGGTGTATGTGTCCACTCATTGTTCTTCATCAAGCTAGGTTGATGGACATTTTCAAAGGGTGCAGAGGTAAGAACATGCTCCCTATTGATCGGAGTTTTTCCTCGGTGGTTCTCCTTGCATGCTCGAGTGTGAGATACATGGGCTGAACATCTAGAGGAAACACTCCCATCATGTTGGGGGGTCACTACCTTGCGATTATGCTAGCGGTGATTATTGGTGGGAGTCCTCAAGAAGGACCCATGTATCCTTGAATTGAGTCCCAAAGAGACCTATTGATCCACCATCCTGTTGACGAGGATCCATCCTAAGAAGCAGTTGGAAATTTCAGAGATGTTTTCTTGAAGAAAGACATTTTGGACTAAAGGGAGTTCTGAGAAAAAACTTGAAAACAACAATAAACTTCATTAAAGAGACATATTTTAGATGGATACATGTGTGATTGATTCCTTTGTCTGGCCTTCTTTTATCAATTGATAGGGGCATGATAGGGGTAACATTATTAACATGCTTAAGGATTCACGTCGGGTTCATCATTTTTTTCGTAGTTCCTTGAAACGTGTGTTCTAGTTTTAAGAATAACTACTTCTATGCGGTTTCCATTGGATTTATTCATAGAACCGGAAACATACAACAGTTCTTTATGTAAAATGGATCTTCTTTACAAATGTGGGAGTTCGTTAAGTTTGAAATTTATGATACTTATGAATGTGCATTGGTCGAGAAGATGGTAGGTCGGACTCATCACACCCTTTTGGGGGGAATTATTTCTTAATCTGGGACCCTCTTATAGATTTAAGATATTTTCATGAATCCTTATTAAAAAACCAAGTATAACATAAGTTTCCCTTGGAATTTGTGATCACTTATTAACATGTTTAAAATTTTGAATTATTAATATGTATTCAAGGTTAATCATTAATGGATATATCCATATGTATTTGAGGTTCTCCACAAATGGTATCCTCTCATATACTATTTAGATATTCTTTTAATCATGGTTATGATGATACTAGTTTTTAAGCCACTCTATGGGGACCTCTGGAATTTATTGTTATCCAGGGAGACGAATGTTTGTTTTGATATTTTGATCATACCCATAAAATGGGTTACTTAAATATCCTTATGAAAGAATCATAACCCTCATAGTTCGGTGCTTCTTAATGGGACACATCATACATTTTATGGTCATATGATAAGGACGTATACATAGAGTTTAAGGTCATGTGGTACTAACATCTAAGAGAAAGGTACTTAGTCAAATTCTGGTGTGGGACTTATGTTGAAGCAGCCCAAGGAACTTGGAAAGGATATGGTTTTCCAAGTAATATTAGTCCCTATTGGGAATATAGCCCTAGGAGAATAGGTTTGATTTGATGTTTTGGGTTTGAACCTCATGTAGGACTCCTATGTATCCCATGTGGAAGGTAATCAAAGCCCACGTAGTTTGATGAGTCTCATAGGAGAGTATAGTCCTTTGAGAGAAATAATTTTGGGCTTACTTCTTGAAAAGTATGCCTTGATGATTTGGGGGGTTTAATTTGGGGCTTATTCCAAAGGAGGATTCCCAAATTAAGGGAATTAGGGTTGGATCTATGAAAAGGATATCTAGTGAGCTCGAGCTCAGATGAATGCTTCCTACATATCCTAGTTTGAATAGGAATCAGAGTTCTCATAGTTCATTCACTGTGAAAATGTTGTGATCATGAAAAATCTCTAATCCCACATGAGTTATGCTCAGTGGGAGAAACAAGAGGATGTCAAAGATTCAACAAAGGCACCCACACTTTTTCTCTTCCATTGGTGGAAGATGTCACACCTATGGCAGTCAGGGAGGATGAGGTCAAGATGATCCGGGAAGAGGGAAAGGCAATGAACCTTCCCTTTCTTCAGTTTACATTTGGCATGTGTCTAATGAAAGGTGAAAGGGATGATGGCTAGGGGCTTACACCAGGATGACTGCAATAAAATTGATCTTGGTAGGAGAGGAGGACTTTTCATTCACTTGAATGGAAAAGCAATTGTAAACTTTACCTTCCAAACCTTAAATTTGAGGGTCCAACTCTTTGGGAAGGGATAGGTTAGGAACCAAACCCTTATCCTCAAAACCAAGAACTTCCCAGCACTATTCCTCAGAGAAAGGTCCATGTGACTATGGATATACAAACTCACAGACAATCCATGAATCCTAACCCCATTGTGAAAAAAATGTAGAAAACCTCTAACTACGGATAGACAAACCCAAATAGAAGACACGCTGATGTGCCTTTACCAATGGTTTGAAAGTCAGGAGGTTTTGGTGCAGGTCTCAATAGAATCCCTTTCAAACAAGGGATCAAATGAATAAGAATCCTTACCAAGGATGGATTTGAAGAGGCCTTGATGTCTTGTAGACTGAAGAGAGTAAGTGAATCAAAGAGGGGATCTTAAGTAGGTAAGGGCCCACAAGTATGGGCACACAAGTAGGCTTAGGAAACCTGATATTCACTTAAGAAACGAACAACCCGTGTGGTAATACTCAGGAGAGACCTGGCTCAAGACTTCAAGAGTATTCACAGGTGATCCCAGAATTGGTGCGCTCAAGTTCCTATAAAAGGAATATGTGGTGCACAAGTGTTTCTAATTTTGGGAGGTTGGGTGATTTAGGCGCGCAACTTTTATGGATTTCAAACACTAAAAGGACTTATGTCCTATAACCCTCCTTCAAATCCTCCTCTCTGGGTGTTAATGAACTACCTTGAAAGTTTTGAAAGACTTGGAAAAAGCACTAGGGAGACCAGAGCAGCAATTAGGCTTTAGGGAAATTTGTCTGTCCAAATGAAGACCCTAAGAGTCTATTTATAGGAAAATTAATTACCTTGGGTGAAATGAAATAGGTCACACAAGTAGGTTGTGCGACATATGGGGTGTGCAAGTAGGTTGTGCGTCGAAGGGATCTGGGCCTGACTATGGTGATCCAAAGTTCGTGCCATTGAAAATATTGATTTCTTTTATGTTTTTTCTCCACTTTGTTTAAAGTATTCTCCTTTTTCATTTTTTAGTCTCTTTGATGGAATGGAGTGTCAATAATGTTAATATAGTTTATGTGATGATAATCTTATATGTTAATATTGTCTATATTTTCATAAGGATTATTTGTTAATATTATTTATAGGTTTTTATTTAAAAATTGTTTTAATTTTTCTTGGTTTTAGGTATGAGAAAACTAGACCTATCTGTTTTAGGATCAGATATTGGCATTATATTTAAAGATATAGATTTTTTGGAATCATTTCCAAGATAAAGGTGATCTCATGGACTCTTGGGTTTTTTTATTTAAAAAATTGATTATTTAAATTCTGATTATTCTTTATTAGTTTATATTTATTAAAATTATTTTAACATTCTCAATAGTGATAATAAATTGTCCATCATTGAATCTACAGAGTGATGGAATGGGCCAATGATATTTGTTACACTAGAGACATGTTAAATGTTACATATTACTCTTTACCTTTAGGTTAAAAAACTAATATTTATTCTTTCTAAAAAAATATTCCATTTTAAAAAACTAATATTCATTTCTTTATTCCTTTCATAGCTAGTTAATCATATTTCCTGAAATTATTTTAAATTTGAGTGTGTGATGGGTATTTACTTGAGAGTTTGAGTATAGATAATCTTTATTTTATCATTGTATTCAGATGTAGCTAAACACATTTATAATATCTCAATTAGGATATAGATTTCTTTTATTATATTTTGGTGTCAGTCCTCTACTTCTAAAATAGTATAAGTGGTGTATCCTATGGATTTTGGATATACAATGAGTGAAATATAATGAGAAAAACCCTTATAATCAATGAGGATGTTTTTTTCATGGTATTTGAACTATGAATTGAACTACGTGCAACAACATTTCAATCATATTTGTTTAATTTACCTTGTATATACTATTTGTTACTTATTCATAGTTTCAAATATAAATCCTCATTCAATATTTTATAATTCTATAAAATTTTAAAATTTTCAATGAATGGGAGCCTAACTCAAGGTCACTCCCCCCCTTATTACTCCATACACTACTTCAATGAAGGTATTATAGACATGAGGTTTTATCTATGTTCATAATTTATAAAATCACAACCAAACACTATAATTTATATGACTCTAATATCTAATTTTATATTCTTACACTTATTCAAACCATTTTGGATCAACTTCTCAATCTCAACGCTCAATATTTATATTTCTCTTTCAATTATGGATGAGTGTGTCCACTTAATGTAAGGAAAACCTCTTTTTATTCTACATAAAAATAATAGTGAAAAACTATAACTGATAAAGATAATTCCAAACACTAATTATCTCTTTTATGGTCCATATTAAACTCTTTAATCTTCTGGATATAACAATGAGATTATGTCACATTTTTCTTTTTTTTATATTCTTCTAATATACTAGGTGTATTATTTTAATTCCACTCTTATTCTATGATCACTCCCCCATTTTCCTTATTCGTGATATATCATTCAAGTTATTTATTTTCTTTAAAAGAAAAATATTCAATATTTCTATTTCACTCTACATTTCCCAGAAGTAATACATTTTGATAGTCTCTCTAAAAACCTCTATCTTTGAACCAAGTTGAAGAAATTTCATTCTCCTCAATCCTCTATCATCATTCCATGTGTCACGTACTATTTTAGTATTGATAAACACAACTCTTTAATTTAAATTACAACAAAAAATATTTTTCCATGATATCTAGATTAGAATTCAAAATTATTACTTTATTTTCTCTCTGTTATAGTCCACCACGGTGTGGAGACCTCAAGAACACCTGTTTTGAGCTCAATCTGAGAAATGTTCTCCAAACTCTATGATATATTAACTCCCATATCAAATTTTGTATGGTAATTTTAAATGATGAATTTTTCCAAATCATGATCAACCATGTTGTGGAACAACAATCACCATGGTTTAATAATTATATAGGAAAATTCCCTTTGAAATAGATTATTCTATGCTCACTTACCTATTTCTTATTAATCATTAAAAACATAAAACAAAAATTATTTTCTTCATGAAATGGTTCTCCTGTAGTTTCTTATCTTAGTTATCCTCAAAATAAATCTTCCACCATTTTTTGTATACTAATGTACAAACAACTTAATCTCAATCACGGTCTAAATAAATTCCCAAAATTCCAGTTATAGGATTCCAAATTTTTTATAGAGATTTGGAAATTCCAATAAAACATCTTCAATGGCGTGGTACTCATCATATTTTCATTTTGGTTAATCCATTGACCACCCCAATCTCCATAATTCCTTAAAAATGGTTTGTAATTCATTTTAACATATCCTGGTCTTTATGATGGTCACTATGTCTACAAAATTCCTTAATACATGGAAATGACTTCAAGAAACTTCAGGTTTAATATCACATAGCATTCATAAATTCAATTATATTTTACATGTGGTATTGGCTCATATAGATCCTTTATCCTTTAGAAACATGATGAGTTTACTCTTATGTAATTTGGGTTTCAAATAAATTATTCATATATAGCTTCGAAGGCATGATGGAAATCTTACACAACTTTCAAATAAAGAGATAATATTATATATCTTCTATTTATTCTAAGTTAATCTCAAATAGCCACTAAAATTCTTGTTTAATATTCCATAGACAATTCATTACCAAATTTAATCATACATAGACTTTGGAAAGTGTTGTTTAATATCTTGTTGTACCTAGATTTCTCTAAAATTAATTAGATCAGTCTCTAAAACTCTAGAAAACTTCTCCAAATCCATATTAAACTAAAATATATTTAATAGTCTCCTAAAACTTCATCAAAAATAAATCAATTAAAATGAGTATCCAACCTTATATAATTGAATTTTGACATGATTAAACCTCTTTAAAAATGAGAATAATAATATTAGGCTTCTTCATAAATCCATGACTTCATGGATTATTCTTATAGTCATCAAAGATCACATAAAATTATTTTCTCATGTGATCCTGTTTCCCAAATGTGGTTTCATATCCAATTATCAAATATATTAATCATTTATAATAATAACGATTCACTCTCATCATACATGAAACTTTGTATAGTATCAATATCAACCATATACATATCCAAATTTCTCCATATTACAAAAAGTCTATTTTTCTATCTTCTCTTGTATTTTCCTTTCTACTACCACAATATTTTTCTTCTAAATCTTCACAAAAAATTATCAAAAAAAAAACAAACTCCCAATTCTGTGGTTGAAAAACATATCATTATTTTATTATTAACAAGAAATATTGGATATGGATTAATAGTGTTCTTAAAATCTAATGCAAGAAATATAAAAATAGTATCTATAACATTGTTCAATATTCTGAAATCCTTCTCAGGTTCTCTATGTATGAATCAAGTCTATACCCCCATTCTTCTCCTAAATCCTATCCTTTGTTTAGTTTCACTAGGACTTTTTTGATTATTTTCTCCATGTTTTTTCCCACATTTCTAAGGAATATATAACATGTTTATAGAGGAAAAAATCATATAAAAACATCATGCATTGAGGACAAATTCATTGGAAAAATAGATCAAAAATTATAGGGATCAATGGTGATAATAAAGTGGTCGTAATTGAAGCTACTGAGTGATGATCTATGGATATTGATATTCTTTACAATAGGGAAAAGTTAAATGTTACATCTTATATATCACCTCTAAGTAAGAAAACTAGTCATAATTTTTTCAAAAAAAATATGTAACTTAACAAAATTAATATTGACTTTTTCATTTTATAGCTAAATCATATGTGATGAAATAATTTGAACTATTGAGTGTGTGTTATGTATTTATTATGCTTATTTGAGGGTTAAGTAAACCATGATTTTATATTTAAATATCATTTACTTAGTTGAGAGTCTGACTATTGTTACTATTGATTTTATCTTTGTATTTAGTGGTAGCTAAACACATTGATAATCTCTCAATAGTAAATAGAGTTATTTAAGTGTAGTTTAGTGTTATTACTCTACTTCTAAAATAGTATAAGTGTGGTATATTATGGTTTTAAGATAAAAACTAAGTGAATTATATTTAGATAAGTCCTTATACCTAGTGAATAAATTACTTTCCTAGGTTTCTATACATTACTTTAAACATTAATATCCAATACCATAATCAATGATGAATCTATTTTCTGTTAATTTTTTTAATTTTTTGAAGACTATTTGTGTTCTAGGAAATGAAATATTTTATTTTAAAGATTATTGATTCTATACTTTTATTCTATAATTCTTATGTACATGTATAAGAAATCTCAATCACCTCTTTAGTAATCAAGGTAATATTTGCAATGATATTTACTATTTTGACACTTTTAAATTTAATGGGTATTTTAGGTTCTCATATATAAATTTTGAAGGAATATTATACTACCATTCAATTTTTTGAACTTCCTTGGATCACCTCATCAAGGTGTTGCAAAAATTTGTTATTATGATTCATGTGTAATTGATTCTTCTTACTCTATTTTAGTAAGTGGTATACCCATATCCAATCTCAACAAGAATGTATATCTAATTATAACTCATAAATAAAACACAAAAAAATAAATATATTTATTATTATAGTGTTATATATCATATTAATTAACAAATACAACAAAATTTCAGGTGAAGATTTCCCATCTGTTCCTTCACCGCCCATATTTTGAAGCACATCTCTACAAATGTGTCAACTTAACTGACTCAAATTATGAATCTAAGTCTTAATGGATGTAATTTGTTGATGGATTTGTTATTTAGGATCATTAATGGATTCAAAAAATATACTCCGACATTATAAAATTGGTTCTATCATATTTTTCAGATACATTTTTTTCGAAATTTCAATAACACTTCATAGTGACAGCATGAACCCTTAATTTGATGGATATGTTAATGCATCCTCTAATTTAGGACATTTTTTTATGTATTATGTGAGGTAAATTGAGATCTACAACGATAAAGAAGTGAAATAATATTATTAAATAATTAATACCCCTCCACTCCTGAGAACTCCATCTTCAGTGGAGAAGTAATCTTCTAAGTTCTACTAAATAAAATTATTCATTTGGTTCCAGGAAGAGATGGTTGGGAAAATTACTTTTATTGAATCCAAAAACAAGGACTATGGGGATGCTATTGAATTTGAAGTATCAAAATATGGTGAATATCATAAAGATAACAATGTTAGATTCAATGTTATAAAGATTATATCATCTCTTAGTTTCTAGGTGTTTGAATTATTTGGTCTTATATATAGACACATGTTAGATATATTTAGGGTGATGAATGTTCTTACTCTCCATTTCCATTACATTTTGAAATGATGGACAAGAAATGTAAAGAGTGTTCTTATATTTGAATATCGTTTCAGAGAAATGTTGAATATTTATCTTGAGTCTTAGATGATTCATAATAATACTCTTCATTATAAAGTCTTAAAATTTGTTGATGAAGGGAATAATCTATTAAAGATTATAATGTGGAAATCACTACTCTATAAGAGGCTACTGAAAAAGTTGTTTGTGCTATAAAATATGAATTGAGGGTTTCTATGGTAAAGGGTAATATGAGGAATGGTTCAGGAGATGATGGAAATTATGAAATCCCTATGAGGAATGATCACATTATGATCCTGAAAAAATATTTTTATTGGAATATTTGGAAAATATAATCCAAGAGAATATACATAATATGGAGTTTAGAACCCACATGTTTTTGTTTTATCAGTACATCTTTATTTCATTTTTGATAGGTATTAAGGATGATAAATTTAATTTCTAAATTAAGGTGAAAAATATAAATCTATTCATGAAAAACATCGTTTATGGTTAGTGTCATGTAGTTTTTAGTTTATGTTTCCTCCTGGATTTTTAGTTTTTGTGACCATAGTTTTGGGTTAAAGTTGTTTCATTTAGTTATTTAAAGAAAAATATTATTGATAAGTAATTTAGATAAAATTATATTTTTGATGTAGTGGTGCATGTGACATTAATCATGTAATTCTAATGTATTATGAATATTGTATAAATGATATGTTTCCATATTTAATGAACCAATATAATATATCTGTAGAAATTGAAAGTCAAGAAAATCAATAAAAGTTTGTAGAGTGTGTAAGGTCACTTCATGGGTTGTTGTTGAAGAATGAGTCCTTATTGGTACTACTGATATTTTAGACTATTAAGGTATCATTATATAAAAACATGAATTATTTTCATAGGTATTGATGCTTATTCATGCGTGTGATGGTTTCTCATGTAGACAAGATGGAACTGGTGGGAAACTCTTCATAAAAATGGGCTAGGGCTTCTCCTTTATACACTCCTGGTATGAGACTCCTTCTCATGGACAAAGTGAAAATTAATATAATAATGCAAAAGATACTCAAGAACATGAAATTTTTTCATAGTAGTTCTTAAGTAAGATATTGTTCCCACTCTTCAATTTATAGTCTTCACATTCTCTAATATCATTGCTAATATATTGGTCATTAGAGAACCTATACATATTAAATCATTAATTAGTGTTTGAAAATCCAAATTATTCTGAATTCATGTCTACCAGAGTCTTCTATATTCAAAGGATATATCACCGTAAATATTTTTTTGATAGTTAATAAATAATTTTTCTCAAAAAATTCCTCCATTTTTAACCATATTATCCTTGAACATTATTACCTTCTTAGGATCCCGTGTTCTAGTCTGTTATAATGATGCTAGTGTTTGGTATATGATGTGGTGTGTATTATTTTAGGCTCCTGTGGAATTATACAATCATGTTAATAGTAGATAGAGGTGTTTCCCATTATGTGTTTTATATTTGATAGTATTATTGAGGTTTAAATGTTTCTCGAGACAATAAAATGCATTTATAGTGCATTTGGGTACTAACTGTTCATTTTTATGGGATATATTGGTGCGGCCTTATTTTTTTAATGTTATATAAGACTGTTTTGGGTCCACTCATCAAATAACTTGCATGTTAATTTTTTTATAGAAAATTTTGGGAGTATGTGAGTTTTAGTTGGTTAAAGGGTGGTATTTTTTCTATAAACTAGATGTTATAGCCATAGTTGTAAATCGTGGAAGTAGAATGGTTTCTATAGTTTGAACCAGGTTTATTAGCCTAGTTTTATAGTTTACAACTGTGGAGAAAATATACTTAGCATAGGATATATCCATGGTTATAAACCATGGCTATAAGTATGTGTAGTGGAGGCAATAGCCATGGTTACAAACCTTGGAAACAACCACGTTTCCACATTTTGAACCATAGATATATATTTTTCCCTATATCTATGGCAATAGAATACATGTCCCATTAAACCATGGTTATTACCTATTTCCATGGTTTTGTGGTATATATCCATGGTTAAAAACGATGTCTATCATTGAGTTTTCTAATAGGGTTTCTTCATAACCTATGGAAAGGAAACAAAGGAAAGGGTGAGCTTAGATTCTTTGTAATAGTAAAAAAGGATATATCAATGATCAGATAGGCATAGTATGATCATAAGGGTATGAGAACATGAGATCAGCAATTGAAAACCATTCCCTACATAACAAAGATCATCATCTTGATTCATGGATTAAATATTTCCAGTTCATAAATCATGAATCATGAAGTAATCAAATAATATAATCCATGAGAACATAACATAGACATGGGAATGTGTAAAAAACACGATCTTATAAAATTATAAACATTTATAAATAGAAACAGGTTCACTCATTAAGTTAAATACTCAAGTTAAGACCCTCGCGTAAACTTATGGACCTAAAACCAGATTTACACATATCCTTATGGACATGAAACCAGGTCTACTCGTAACCATATGGACATGATACTAGATCCACAAAAAACCCTTATGGATAAGAAACTGGGTTTACCCATAACCTTATGGAAATCAAACTAGGCCCACTCATAAATTTATATACATGAAACCAGGTCTACTCATATCATTTTGAGCATGAAATCAGGTTCACACATAACATATTTACTCATGCATAATCCATGGTTACAAATGCATTAGATAGAGATATAGGTCTCAGAAATCACATAATTCATAAATTTGGGTTCCAAAAGATCAAAAAACATTCATCGTATAAAAAAACATGAAAATAAATGGGTTTCATAAACATTTAATTATATTATAACCTGTGTAAAATAAACATGTTTCATAAACATTTCATCACTTCATCATAGCATAACCCATATAAAATAAATGAGTTTCATAAAAATATTATGAAAATATAAATAAACCATCCAAAAAATGAATAAGTGGGTTATTATTGGAGAATATCCCTAGTAATACTTAAGTAACATCAATGTATTTCATATTAGATGAATAATGATTCTACGATATCACTTAAAACATTTCTTGACAAAAAAACATTTTCACTTTGAAATAATTTATTTAAAAAATAAAAAATTCCCAAATTTTAAATAAAAATTTTAATTTTAAAATAAACATGGAAACGTAAAGAGTAATTTTCAAAACAGTTATCATTCATGATGTCAGAAAATACCTTTCATTCCATACACATTATAAAAAATTCCATTCACATTTTCGTTAGAAATTCAAAATTTCCTTATTCACAAAATGATAAAAATTCATATTAAATAATATTTTAAAAATGGAAGTCATGGGTAAAAAATTATTAAAAAACCATTATATAATGGAAAACATTTCTCTAAAACATTTTTAGAAAACATGGACATGGAAGAAAATTGATTTGCGACCGAATAAATAAATAATGTTGTTTTTTCTTAAAAACTGTATTTTTGTCTATTTTTTCCTAAAAGAGGGGGAAATGAAAGAAAAACATATATTATCCAGAAATAAACATGTTTGAATAAAATTCATGAGATTATTTAGAGATATATTAATATATTTCTTCATCAGAATCATAATCATAAATAATCTCATTAAATAATGAGATTGTAATATAATTCCCTTACTGTGTTGGTAACTTTTGAATTGTATGTTAAATGAAAGAAAGAACATTATATGGATATTTATATCCCATAATTTTTATGATAATAATCAAAAAATTATTTCATTTTTAGTATATATACACCAAAAAAATAGTGAATATGGCATATGCCCTAGGGAAATAATGGTGAGACGAAAATCCATTACGACTTTTGAAACTTTTGAATCATATTCCCCATTAAATATTAAAATAAAATTAATCTTTAAGTATCCTGATAAATTATATTTATTATATAACATATATATGTTTTATTATATACCCTACACAAAAAACCGAGCGGTGATATGGCATATGTCTCCTAGAAATAAAAGAGTGACTAGAAATCCCCTAATTTAAGTATCGCCTTCCTTAATACATGTTAAAAACTCATGTATAATAAATATAGATTTATTATAAATCTATTATGAAACATAATTATATATATCATAACTTAAATGATTTTCTTATGACCTTTTATTACCCGATTATTAACAATTTCCTTGTTAAAATCATGTTTCAAGTAATAATTATTTCATTTTTCATGTATGTCATGGTTTGGTATTTTCGGTCCTTTTACATTGATAACGATTGAATAATATTTAAAAATATTATACATTATATAAAAATAATATATATTAATTATAAAAATATTTATAGTAATCCATAAATGTTATATATATGTATGTACGTATGTATGTATGTACGTATGTACATATATTATGAATTACAACATTCATAGAGACGGTAGGTCGAACACACGTATAGATGTTGTTATAATTTTCTCCATAAATAGAATACATGAATGGTGAATAATATATAATATTATTATAGTAATTTTTATTTAATATATATCATATATATTAATTAAATATATCATAATTTCTATCCATTCTAGAATAAATTTAAAAACAAGTGACATCACATTGTGGTGGCGGTAGTGCACATGTACGCGTGAGCGATGTTATCATTTTCCAAATGATTATAAGGTAAGATGGTATATATGATATTATAATCCCATAACTATAATTATTTCAAAAATATAATTCAAATATTTTAAATCTGTCATTATATCCATCTGTGATAGGCGGTGATGGAAAATGAATTACATCGATTCGTGTGGCGGTAGTCCTTCGTACACACGATCGATAGTTTTGTTTCCTATTTGATGGAAGAATAGATAGATATAGATTTTTATATTAAAAAAAATAACATACAATTATATGGTACAAAATTATTTTATTATATTATCATGTTCAAAGAAGATTTGAAGAAGGTAGAATAATAAATAGAACGATAATGTGTGGCTGAGAGTTATACCTTTTCTTTGAGAGAGCCTCCATAGGTTTATATTTAAAGCATTCATAGGGGGGTTTCCTAATCAAACTAAGGCCTTTAGGAAATGTTTATGGAAGTAAAAAAAAATTATTTCTCTATGGATTATCTAAACAAAAAGGAACTTGGATGTTGGGTAGGAGAGGACAGGAGATGTCCTTTTATAAGTGGGCAAACGAACCCACTTGGAAACTCCCAATGGAATCCAAAATGATAAATTCATTCCAAATACAAATGATTTCAAATGACCATATATTCTAACTTAGAATTATACATGTTTGAAATATGGAAATAAAATTTTATTTATAAAAGTTTCATTGGAAAAAATACAATTGTATTTTGGTTTAACCCACCCACCCAAAAAAACCCAGTTTGACCTTAACATCGGTAATTAATTTTTGTTGTATTCACTATTCGTTATGGTAAAAAATTAATTAGACCATAATATTTAATATTAATTATTATAATTAAAAATATTGAATAATTTTTTTCAAAAATCAATTCATATAAGTGGTAAAATATAATTTAAAATTAAAGCGGCTGATGCGAAGAAGAATGGGTTTTCAAAAGAAAATGTTACATTAAGTATAAATATTTTAATATCAAAAATAAACATATAAATGATTAAAATGACAAAAATTGGATTCTTATAAATATAATTAAATGAAATATATTGTTAAAAACATTTTAATATATAATTTAACTTTGTAAATACTTTCAACAAAAAGTCAGTTTTCAATAAAAATTTGTATTTTTCCACATTCATCAAAAATTAATCATTCTTGAAAATTATATAAAAAAGTAACTCTAATATTATTTTTAAATGATGATTTAAAAATTGGAATTAATTTTTTAAATTAATTTTTTTATAATTTGTCAAAATTATTTTTAAAATTAGTTGGCAGAACGCGACAAAACCACTTTTTAGAAAAATACATTTTTAAAAAACTACACCAATTTTTTTATTATCCTATGATTATAAAAAACAATAGTAAAATGATAAAGAAATATTGAATATAATATATAAATTAATTTAAAATAATTCACTAATAGTGACTAATTAAATTTATTAAGACAAAAACGTCGCATACACATAGAAAGAGTTTTTCATACAAACATTTCATTTAATTTAAATTAATTTTTATTTTTATTTATTATATATTTATAATAGATGAATTTATTTTATTCATTTTTAAAACCATATATTTTTTGAGATTTATTTATTCCTATTCATACACACCAATTTAATAGTGATTTTATAATAGTCAAGTTTAAATAATAATATTAATAGTATATTGTAGTTCTCTAAAACACGGTGTTGTGTGTAATGAAATCTCTCAAATAAAATAAATTTATTTGTAAAATATATATTTCATAAAATATATAGGTGTTGAAAAGTTTTCATGATCACTGTTTTCTAACATTGTAGGCCTTAAAAGTATTTGGTTTGAAAAACAAGTTCTTGTTTTATATTTTTTAGAAGAAAATCCATAGGAATAAAAATGTGACATAATATATGTATAGTGTATGTTCAAAGAAAATTAATGGATACTTTTATAACTTTCATGAACTATATAAACATGAAATAAGATTGGTTAACTGTGTTGAAAATTCAATGGGGAATATCATTACAGCTAGGTTAGTTTGAGATAAAAAATGTATGAAGATAAATAAGGTTCCTCATGTTCAAGTGTTGAAGAATAATCTGATATGTATGTATCATCTCTTTGACAATGGTTTTATGATTAATTAATCTAATTATTCTTATTATATTTTTTAGAAAAAACTACTTACGTTTAGAGCACCTATATTAGAAAATTTTTATACTTTGGGAATTATCTCCTTATTTAAAAAATGTGAACTATATAAATGCTTTTGAAATTGAATCCTTGATATGAAATTTAAGGCTTGGTCATTCTAAAATATTGTATCTATATAAATTATCTAAGAATTTTTTTTGGGTATGCCTTTTCTTAGGTTTGATGAGAAAAATTTCTATGATGCTTGTTAAATAACAAAGCATCATAAGTAATAATTTTAAATTAAATAAAAAAGTTTCAATATATAAACCTTTATAAATTATCTGTATATATTTTTTAAAAACAATATTGTCTGGAATGTTATATTTATATTTTTTAGTCGATGATTTTTAGATATTTACTGTGTTAACATTTGGAAGATCCAAAGATAATATTTTTTAGACTTTATGAGTTTTTGTATGTTGGTTCAAAAAGATTTTTTTTTAAATAATCTAATTAAGAATTCATCACGGAAGAGAATTTTAGAATGAAAATTTTAATTCTTCTTTCTCAAATATGGGTATTAAAAAAAGTTTTTGTCTCCCTGACCCCCTAAATAAAATGGAATTGTTGAAAGGATAAATATATCCATTCAATAAAAAGATATAACTATGGTAAATCAGTATAGTTTACCTGCTTATTTTTTGGAAGAAACTATTAATATATCATGTCATATTATAAATATATTTTAAATAATATATCTTCTTAAAAATAATCCTTATGGGTTATGGAATAACAGAAAAGATAAATTTGGTACCTTTAAAGTTTTTTCAATCTATGATTATATCATTAATATTAATTAAAATCTTGGTATGTTTGATCCAAAAGATGCTAAAGGAATATTTCATCCGTATTATACTCTTATAAATATTATATTTTTAATAAAAAGTTAAGGATGGTTTAAGAATTTGTTCATGTGAAGATTCATGATAGTGATTCATTTGGTCAGAAAAAAATACAAAAAGATAAATTCATTTATTATTTGAACAACATGGGGCTAAATTATTCTAAAGATAAGTTTTAAAGTAAATTAGAATATGTTCGTGATCCACATAATTCTAAAGAAAAAGAAACATAGAAACCTAAAATTTTCTTATATGGATAAACCAAGACTTTAAAGGACCACCATTTAGAGAGTATTATGGGATATATATATATATGATTGAGTTGGGACTAGGAGGAATATTTTAACCCAATTTGAATTGTCTACATTTCAATCATAGTTTGAACATATGTTTGTAGAATAAGCCTTGGATAATGAGAGTTTTATGTTGGCTATGCAATAAGATCTAAAATCTTTTTATGGGAAACAATATTTTGGAATTAGTTAATTGATCTTGGGACCATCCTATAATAGGAATAAAATGGAATTTTAGGAATAATAAAGATGATTAAGTAATTATTACTAGGAATAAGGATGGGCGAGTTTCTAAGTGTTGTAATATAGAAGAAGGTATAGGTTATGAGGTGAGTTATTCCCCTACATCTAGCCTTGAATACATTATAATACTTTTAGACTATGCATCTCATATGAATTTTAATTATATCATATGGAAGTAAAATTTTCTTTTTAAAATGGTTATTAAATAGGGGATGTTTATATTTAACGACCCTAATGTATTGAAAATCCTCATCTATCAAATTCTTCTTTTAAACTTACCAATACAAATTATAGTCTTAAATAATAACCAAGGTCTTGGTATGAATGGTTGAGTTATTTTATTTTAGAAAATGGTATTTATATTGGTATAGATGATCTTACTCTTTTTAAAAAAATCAATTCAATGATATTCTGTTAGTTCAAATTTATATAGATGATATTATTTTTTATTTAAATAATCAAAATATTTGTAATGATTTCTAAAAACATATGAAAAAGGAGTTTTAAATAAGTATGATGGGATAATTAGCTTTCTTCCTTGTATTTAAAATATATCAAAGGGATTTTAGAAATGTTTTAAATCAAATTCAATACAGTGTCGAATAGTTGAAAATGTTGTGTATTGAAAATAGTAAACAATTTACAACACCTATGTGTCCTAATAAAAACATGATTTGGATTGATTTAGAAAACCAGTTGACAATAAGTTGTATATAGGTATGATTGGTAGTTTATTATAAATTAATTCTAGTAGACTAGATATTATGTTTTCTATTTTCCTTTATGTGATATTAAAATCAAATCCAAAAGTGTCTCATTTAATTAATATTACATGAATGTTGTGATATATAAAAATAACTATTTATATATTTTTTCTTTATCAAAAAACCATTATTTTTTATTTAATTTCATATTAAAATACTAAATTTGAAGTATGTAGATTATATAAAGAAATATCTTTAGTTACCTATCAGTTTTTAGGGAAGTCTTAGGTTTCAGGGTCTATTAATAAAAGACATTAAGTTACATTATGAATTATTAAAGAATAATACATATATAATGATAGTTTTTATTCACTTGTGTCTTAGATGAAACAAACACTTAAAAAATTTGGACTAAATTTTGATAATGTTCATATTTTATATGATAATATTAGTACTATAAATATTTCAAAAAATTATGTAAGTCTTTCTAGAACTAGGAATATCAATATTCCACATCACTTTCAAATTGATCATCTTCTGAAAGGGAATATTTTTTTAGAATGTTTTGTTAAATTATATCACCATATAATATTTATAATAAAAACTTCGCATGGTTAGTTTTTATTCTATTAATGGGGAGTTAGGTTTATTTAATTTTAAGTACAGATTTTAATATTTTTGTTAATATCTTTTTAAATTAATAATGTTTTTATCTTTTAAAGTATTTTTTTTAAGATTAATTTATTATGTTTTTTATTCAGTCTTCAATTAATTTTATTAATATTTAAGTTCCCATCTTTAGTTTTCAAAAATTGTATTTTTATTTTTAAAAACTCAAATCATCGCACTAAATTATCAGCTTGAGGAATCAAACCATTACTTAAAATAGTCAAATTTTTTCCTTCACTCTCTTATAAATTCAAACCCCCATCCTTTCAGTCTCCTAAACTCTCAATATTTCAAACAAAATATTTTATAACCCTTAAAACTTATTCTTATTATAAATATATTTAAGAATAAGAGGAATAATGTGTCTGGTCTAAGTTGTGTGAAGATGTGAATATTTTCCAATATGGATCTTCAAGCTCTCCAAGAAAATGTTGTTGAATTTTAATGGTTGTTTGATAACAATATTTTTCGTAAGAAATATTAAATATTTCAAGGGTTAGAGTTCATTTTTGATGGAAGAAATTTCAAATATTTCTTCAGAAGGGAAGTAAATGAAGTATATGAGAACATCGATATTAGATTTTGTGACCGTGGAGAAAGAATTTCTTCCAAGGTGAACTATATAGAGCATTTAGTTTCTATAATGGATATAGATTGGATTTTTAAGTTTCCTTGTCAATAAAATTTTAATTTTAGTCTTAAATATGTTATAGATTATGGGAATAAATTTGAGTAAATCATGTCATTTTTTGGAATGATCCAATTTAAGAAGAATTTGTTAAAAGATTTAGAATTTTATGAGAAGGTTCTATTCAAGTTCATTTAGACAAAATAATCTAATAATTTTTAATGGAGGGAAAATTTTTTTTTGGGAAATACATATCATGTTCCTCTTGATAAGGGACCTAAAGTTAAATAATAGTCAGTACATTCTTCGATACAGGAACCACTGCTACTAAAAAGTATGTCGAAACGTATTTCAATCCTTATGGTAGGTTTTTGTCCCTTATTCTTTATAATAATGGGATTATTAGTGACACCATCACATGTTGATGATGTCATTGATACAACATTCTATATGTTGAAACCTTAAGAAAATTTGGGTTCTTTAAGATTATACACATAGTAAATATTATGAAAGTTCGTAAAAAATAAGAAGAGCCATACTGTTTTTATACTAAGGGGGAGCATCAATGTTTTAAGTCTATAGGATCTTGGAGGCTTTATGTATAGGATATTGGAGAATCTCAAGTGGAAGGATTATTTGTTAGGCCATGAGTGGGTGTGGGTTTAGAATATTCTTATATTAGTTGTGAAAATTCTCATGTAAGCACCCGAAGTAGGAAAGTATTAAATGAAAGAATTCCTTTCAGAATTGGGGTAATTATTCAATTTCCTATAAATTATCAAGAACCTTATGTTGAGAATATAGTGGTGTAATGGTGGTTTTGGGGACTTAGAGAAGAGAGGGACATTCACATATTGACCAAGTTGTTGACGTTGATCGATAAATTACAGTTACTAAAGAAAGAGATGAGAAAGTTGTTCATGTTAAGGAACAACCAGTTGAGGAAGCTACTCATTGTTAAGGTAGTACCCTCAAAATATAAGGATGATTCCAATTTTGAATCTCATGTTAATTTTTTCAGAAATCCTTTTCTCAAAATTTTATCTATTAAAATATTAGTTGAAAATATTCAAATAGAATATGAGAGTTCTATGAATGATATCGAAGACTTGAGTAATAAATTTATATACAATACATAATATAAATCTCTCCAGAATAAATATTAATGTTTGAATGAAGGATCAATTTCAAGAAAATATTTTTAAACTTTTAAATCAAATATCACTAACTAGGTTGGAATAATTAGAATTTAGATTATTTCAAATTATAATTTCATTGTTCTTAAAAATTATTTTTCAAATCACTTTTAATCTGTAAGAGTCTCATGTGATGTTTAGGGAAGAGAATCCACATTTAGTGTGGTGGGATATGATGATGTATTGATAAGTATATAGTTTCTCTCTAATGATATTTCCGAAATAGATGTAAATATTCAAATTTTTTAGTGTAATGGTGTACCATTTCACACTCTATTAGACTAAAAGAAACAAATGATTGAAATAATGACTTTTTCTGAATGAGGAGTTCAATTTTTCTCAACTAATTGGGAAGAATAATAGAGAAGTTTTCATAGACTTATGAGGATGGTCTGAATTTTTTGAAGGTTATTTTGGTTAAATTGATGAAGGTGGGTCTAGATTTAGGGCAATTACTGAGAGAGTGGGTTGCACCACTAAACAATAATTTCAAACATTTGGGGGAGGAGATGATGGTTATACACTAGACTTTTAGATATTCCCTAACCTCTAATTCTTATTCTAAAAAGTCTCTGCCTACTACCAACCCTTACTCACACCATGAACCTTAATAATTTTTTCCTTCATCTTACATTATATATCATCAAAAATAATTTTCTAAAAGTGAAATTATTTTGTAATTTTTTTATCTTTTATGTTTATTATTCATTTTGTTTCAAATCCTAACATTTATTTTTATAATTTAATTATTTTCACTTAAGAAACATTCATATATAGTTTGGTGAAAAATTAACTTTGTTTAATTCCATTTTCATAATTTCATTTTTGATCTCGTCAAAAGGGGGAGAAATATGGATAAACACATAATTTACAAAATAATATTTAAATTTTATTTTATAAATATTAATTAAAAACCTATTGTGTTTACATTTATTTCTATGGATTATGGGTTTTATGATCATCAAAATGTTTTATATTGTTGGGAATATAGATACTATTCTACCAAGTCTTATTTATTTTTATGCTCATAAACACCCTCATTTTTTAATAAATAAGTTATTTTATGTGTATTTTAGGATTATATTTAATTAAATAATTATTTTAATTTTCATAGAATTATAGAATACTTAGTTCCAAAAAATTATTTTATTTTGGGTGAAATATTTCCTATAAATTATTCTATATATTGTTAATAATTCTAGAATCACTTTTTAAATAGTGATGTTTCAAATTAGCATTGGTATCCAACCATAATATTGAGACACCATTTTTGAGTTGAAAATTATGTCTAGAAACCTATCTTTTGAAAAGTAATTTCATGTTTGAGTTTCTAATTCTATGTTTGGAACCCCATGATTGAGCTAAATTTTGTGTTTGGTAACCTAAATTTTATTAAGGAACCTTACGTTTGAGTATTTCACTACAAGAAAATTGCCGTTTAGCGGCGGTTTTTTCGTGGCGGTTTTTAAAACCGCCGCTAAATGCGTTTTGGGCCGCCATTTCGCGGCGGTTTAAAAACCGCCGCGAAATGCCAAAAAAAATTATTTTTTTTATTTTTTTTTTATTTTTTTTAATTTTATTCGAGGATTAGCGGCGGTTTTTTAAAAAACCGCCACGAAATAGCGGTGGTTTCGGTAAAACCGCCATGAAATGAAATGAAAAAATAAAAAATAGGAGAAACCCCAAAATCACTAAAACGACCATAACTTTTGATTCGGGCGTCCGTTGAAGCGCCACGACTAGTCAAATCGAAGATCATGAAGAGATCTAGAGGTACATATAATCAAAATCGTGAGACGGTCTAAGGTACGGAAGATATTAGAGTTATAAGAAAGTTGAAAAAAGTTCTCCAACTTCAAACGGCCATAACTTTCGTTCCGGGTGTCCGTTTGGGCTCTACCACATATCAAATCGAAGCCAACAAAGAGAGCTACACATTAAGTTAATATAAGAAAGCTTCTGTCGTGTATTTCAACCCCAAAAACCCCTCCGAAGGCCTCTAAAACCTCGTTTCTGTCACCGGTGTCCCGTCGAACTTGTCTTCAAACAGACCTAACTTTCGATCCGCCTGTCAGTTCGGCCTCCTCCACCTGCCAGATCATAGCTCGTTCCATGAGCTTCAGTTTGACTGGTCGCGGCGCCCACATGCACTCCTAGATCATATGTTATGGCCTTTTTAGTGGGTATCAGGTTTGTTATGTTTTTCAATGCCTCGTTTCTAGCACCCGTTCTCCATCAGCTTTGTTTAAATGGCCACAACTTCCGATCCGCCTGTCCATTCGGACAATTTCACCTATCAGGTCGAAGATCGTTTCAGGATCTTTGATTTGACAGGTCGTGTATCTAAAACGGATTCTCGAATCATAAGTTATCTCCGTTAATGTGAGTCCAATGTTTTTGTCTCTTTATGACCGTTTTGACGGGTTTTAACGGTTGCTCCATTTATTACTGTTTATTTGGGTTTCCATGACTTGTTATCTTTATGAATAGTTTTTTGTGGGTTATTATGATGATTATGTTGAATTATTAAGGAGTTTTCGAGAGTTTTCACGAATTTTCATGCGTTCTCATTCTTTCTAATGCCTCGTTCTTCATATGCTTCTCCATCCTTTTTCATGTGTTTTCATGATTTTTCATCCCTTATCACGTCTTTTCATACTTTTACATGTGTTTCCTTTATTATTTATTATTTATTATTTATTATTTATTATTTATTATTTATAATATACTTTAATTTATTTAATATCTATTATTTGTAACTGGTTATTTATTATTTATTATTTATTATTTATTATTTATATTTATTTATTATTTGTTATTTATATTTACTTATTATATATTGTATATTATATATAATTTATTATTTATTATTTATTATTTATTATTTATTATTTATTATTAATATTTATTATTAATATTTACTATTAATATTTATTATTTATTATTTATTATTTATTTAGTATTTATTATTTATATTTACTTATTATTTATTATTTATATTTATTTATTATTTAATATTTAAATTTATTTATTATTTATTATTTATATTTATTTATTATTTATTATTTATTATTTATTATTTATTATTTATTATTTATTATTTATTATTTATTATTTATTATTTATTATTTATTATTTATATTTATTTATTTATTATGTATTATTTATTATATATTTTTTAATATTTATTATTCATTATTTATTATTTATTATTAGTTATTTATTATTAATTATTAATTATTAATTATTTATATCTATTAAATATTTATTATTTATATCTATTATTTATTTATTATTTATTATTTATTATTTATTATTTATATCTATTATTTATTTATTATTTATTATTTATTAATTATTATTTATTATTCATTATTTATTATTTATTATTTATTATTTATTATTTATTATTTATTATTTATTATTTATTATTTATTATTTATTATTTATTATTTATTATTTATTATTTATTATTTATTATTTATTATTTATTATTTATTATTTATATTTATTATTTATTAATGTTTATCTATTAATTTTTATTTTTTATTTATTATTTATTATTTATTATTTATATTTATTCATTATTTATATTTATTTAGATATTTATTATTTATTATTTATAATTTATATTTATTTATTATCTATTATTTATATTTATTTATTATTTATTATTTATTATTTATTATTTATTACTTATTATTTATATTTATTAATTATTTATCTTTATCTATAATTTATTATTTATTATTTATTATTTATTATTTATTATTTATATTTATTTATTATTTATTATTTATTATTTTTATTTATTTATTTATTTATATTTATTTATAAATTTATTATTTATTATTTATTATTTATATTTATTTATTTATTATTATTTATTATTTATTATTTATTATTTATATTTATTTATTATTGATTATTTTTATTTATTATTTTTATTTGTTTATTTATTATGTATTATTTATTATTTATTATTTATTATTTATTATTCATTATTTATTATTTATTATTTATTATTTATTATTTATGATTTATGATTTATGATTTATTATTTATTATTTATATCTATTAGTTATTTATTATTTATTATTTATTATTTATTATTTATATCTATTATTTATTTATTATTTATTATTTATTATTTATTATTTATTATTCATTATTTATTATTTATTATTCATTATTTATTATTTATTATTTATTATTTATTATTTATTATTTATTATGTATTATTTATTATGTATTATTTATTATTTATTATTTATTATTTATTATTTATTATTTATTATTTATTATTTGTTATTTATATTTATTATTTATTATTTATTATTTATTACTTATTTATGTTTATTTTTTATTTTTTATTTATTATTTATATTTATTTATTATTTATATTTATTTATTATTTATTATTTATTATTTATTATGTATTATTTAATTATTATTTATATTTAATTATTATTTGTTATTTATATTTATTTATTATTTATTATATATTATTTATTAATTATTATTCCTTATTTATTATTTATTATTATTGAGTTTATATCTATTATTTAGGTATTAGTTATTTTTTCAATTAATATATATAAGTATATAAAATTCTATTTATTAACCACATGGTGAGCTTGCTGCAGTGGTAAAGTCTTTGGAAACTATGCAAGAGGTTAGGGGTTCAAATCTCACCAAACGCAGAATTTATTTATTTTATTTATTTATTTTAAAAAAAATTAAAAAAAAATTAAAAAAATAACAAAAATAACAAAAATTAAAAAAAAATTAAAAAAAAACCGCTGCTAAAAACCCACCGCGAACCGTTCTGCGACGGTTTTGAAAACAGCCGCGAATAATTTCCCGACGCACGATTTCGTGGTGGTTTTTCAAAACCGCCGCCAATCGATTTAGCGGCAGTTTAAACCGCCGCGAAACGGAAAAAAAAACCGCCGCTAAATGCCTTTTTTGTAGTGTTTCGTGTTTGGTATGTACCTAACATAAGTAACCTCTCATTGGTATCACACTCGACATTCTAGAACACCATGTTTGGTTTCAACAATACACAAAAAATAGTACTTTTGGGTTAATCCAAACATTGAGCCACATCATGTTGAACAAGTCATCTATGTGTTTTAAATTTTAAATTATTTCCATGATTTATTCTATGATTTGTGAAGAGTAAATATATTGATAAAGAAATTCAATGTCATTTTTAGAAATTCTTCACCAATTGATTAATTAATTATATTTTCTAATAGAATTTATCATTTTTAGGGAATGGTTGAATTAAAATACAAAATATAATGACTATTTTAAAGATCATTATTTTTCTGTTTTAATTTTTCGGATCCTTTTAGCGAAGTTGATATTTTTCAAAAAGGGTCTATTTTATTTAAAGATAAAAAAAATCTAAATATCCTTCTATGAATCGACATTGGATATTAAATTTTATATTTAATATTATCCTTTATACTATAATTTTTTTTTAATTCAAGTCTAATATTAATTAGTTTCAGTTTGTTAATGATTTTCAAGACTACACATCGGAGACATACATTTTATATCTGTTGTAATGTGTTTGTCTTGATATAGAGAAAGTTGTTCTTATTTCTATTATATTATCTGAATATATTCTCTATATAAATTTTGAGTATTTTTCATAAGTACAGTTCTTTAAATTTATTCATCTGTTACTCTAAAAAACTTTATATGTCAGTTTTATAATTTTCATCTGAATGATTTCAAAGAATATTTCTATAAAAAACAAAAATCTCATTGAGTTCCCAAAACAGAGGTGTTGACTATTTCAAGGGATACTATTATTTTTTTAAATTCATATAAAAGTTATTCTAGAAATTTGTAGTTTTTTGCACTCAACTATCAGGATCCCTTGGAAAATGATCCATTAATGAAAATCATTAAGGTCGTGGAGAGGGAATTGTTTGAGTAGACTAGGGGAACTTTGTCTCATGAACCTCTATAAAATTTTTGTTTGTCTTATTTTAATTTCCACTAAATATTCTATTAAATAAACGATGGAATCATTAAATTTCAATGTTTTAAATGGGGATCAGTTCTAAAATGTTAATGTGTTTTAAAAAGGACACTATTCACCCCCCCTCTTGTGTCTCCATCATTTTTCCAACCAAACCTATTTTATAATATATTTATTATGTATCTATTTATAAAAGGCACTAAACCATCAATTTTTTTGGATTGTGAAAAGATTTATGAGTATTAATTTTTATCTTATGGTAAGGATTTAAAATAAATATATGTTTAAATTTCATTGTTATAATTATAATTAGGGTAAGGATTAATTATTTTTTAGAATTAGTTTAGTTATTTTTTGGTATTGGGATGTTATCAGTTGTGGATATAAATGTCATTAAAGGTTGATAAGTTAAGTATGATCATAATTTTCAAGTTATAGATTAATCGTTCAGTTTTTTGAGTTAATATTTAATAATTTAAGGATTGGGATAATATAACTTTAGTGATAACCCTATAGATAAGTCTAAGGGATAATTTTATGTATATGATACTATCTTAAAGTTTCATTAAAGTTGAGATTGCATGTTTATCCTAGAAATTAATTCTTAGTATAGATACTGGAAAGTGGATATGATTGTGAAATGGACGCACATAGGGGTAATCACAATGAAAAAATCTAATTGAATATCAATTCAATCTTCGCTTTGGTTCACGATGAGTGGGCCTAGATTTTACACCTAGCTAGGCATTCCCGGGGGATATTAATTGGTTAATCACATTCTATTTACAATACATTATGAATAATATTTTTCAAGGAATCGGGTTAAGCCATTTGAGAGAACCCAACCCAAAAAACTAATATTTAATTGAGAGTGATTTAGGGTAAAATTAATCTAAACCTAATAATTTTGAATATTATATACTTTTGAAGTTTTATCTTTCATATAATTATATTATAATAATTCTTTTATTTTTTTCGCCACTCTTATTAACTTATTTTAGTTTCTATAATGGTTGAACCCAGATGGAACCATATTAATAATAGTTTTCAGAAACTATGTGAAGATTGTAACGATGACAAACCTAACAGTATAATAGATAGAGTGAGAAATCATGTGATTATAAAAATAAACCACCATGAATTATTGTTAACAATGTAAAGTCAGTTTATTTTCCAAACACGCTAAATAAGAGAATGATGGAGTATCATGGATGTTCGAGTGATAAATATGATGAACGAAGGAATATTTTATTTGCATTGTGTCAAAAATTTGGCAAGATTCACCAAGTAGAATGTCTTAAAGGAACTAAGATATGTATTATGTGTGGAAAAGGGGAGTATAAAGAAACAAATTATTGAGTAAAATTGAATATATCATTGGATATGGTGATTTAAAATATATTTCATCCAAAGGTATCACTAATAATTGAATGGGTTTGATTTGGGGAAAAATCATTATCCAAGTCAATTACCTAATCCAAGGCCTCGTAAGGATGATACGCATGGGACACTTCTAAGATAATAGAACACCTATGCAACCATAACTCTATAATTTTGTTTTAAAAATGATATGGAATGAGTATTGCTAATTTCACACTCAAGAAATATGATTTTAATAGTCGTATCTTATTTATCCTACTCATCAACATCTAGAATGGTTACAGAAAACATAAAATCACTACCCTAATGGATTGATGTTGAATTATTAATACAAACAAAGGGTGTTATGATTATTGTATCCCAATAATATAACTCATATATAATAGATGATTATAGGATTTTACTTCCTATAAAATCATATTATCCTACCATTATTTAAATTTAATGTGATATTATCCATTGATTAGATATATTGATGTAGAGGCTATGGTAATTTCCAAGATAATAATATCACATTTAAAAATCATCACATCACCACCTATTAAGGCTGAAAATAAACACCCTATGAAATAGGTAATCCAATTATATTATTAAATTTTCCAAATTTGGTTAAAGGAAAAAATCAACATTAGTTATATTCCTATTATGATGGAAAATATGAGATTTCGTTTCATACCAAGGATAGTGATGATGAAACCTCATTATAAATTAAATCTCGATTCATGTCTATCTTACACACACCCTTAACTATTATAATGGTCAATAATTAATGATTAAAATTTTTATGATGCAATTTATTTAATGGGGAGATTATTATGACAAGAAATTTCATGATTTATTTTCTTTAAATAAATATTATGTTAGTATCTTGCTCTATACTCACAACAAACTGAAACCAAATCCGGATATATTTTATTTAAATAAAAATATAACCATTAAAACCTAGCCATCAAATTAGTAGGTATGAATAAGAGTAAACTATAATTCCATGACTCGAACCACGTAGTTTGACCAAGAAAGCCACAAGACCTCATGTGCACCTACCTATATGAAATACACAACTGACTAGAAATGAGGGTCCAAACATCATCAATTGGGGGATTATACCCTCCACTAATCATTTCCATTCACAAAATAAATATATATAATGTAAAGGAATCCTAAATTATAAAAGTTTATAGTAACGAATTTTAATGTAAAAAAGGTGGCACACATTTCATATAAATATATAAACTAGATCCTTGTGTGGAAATACAAACCAAAGTTATGAGAGTTCAAGTAAATAAAAATTTACACAATGGGAATCTCTAGAGTACATCCCGGTACCACAACCATCTCTATGATCCTTAACTGAAGCATCTTCCATGGGCCCCTCACCCATTCTTGGACCATTATAAATAATTTTTTCACATGAATTGAAATTACCATGTAGAATATGAGAAATAAAACCCATTTGGACACCACCAATGCGTCCTTATCAAGTGTGGTCAGGTATAAAAAGTGTACACCGTGATAATAATAAATGAACAAGAAATCACAAACAATCATATGTCTCATTTTTGTGTGGTAACCAAGACGGTATGATCCCCATACATACCTATTTTATTTTTATAATTGAAGGATAATCAAAGATGTATAACCTAATCAAGAGCTATCCACAGGGCCAGTAAACATGTTACTCAGCATACTCAAGGAATCAAGTGAACACGATACTCAGTATTCTAAAGAAATCATGTGAACATATTACTCGACAAATATTATGCATCACGTGGGTATACTACTCAGTATCCACTTGGAATTGAGTAAAATTAATTCTTATAATCCACTAGGCATTGAGTGAACATGATATAATACATACACTAGTCATCATATGAACATTCCACATGACATTCATTAGGCATCACCATATCCATACCCTATATTTAGGTCCATTGAATTCATTTTCATATGTCATGAGAACTACACCTCAAATGGGTCATCATATTATGATGATACCCATGTTTAAAATACCAAATAATCACCTATAAAGGAATGGAAAATATATATAACATGGTATAGAATATAAAGCTGTAAATATCATGACATCATGAGAATCAGTAGAAATATAAAAGTTCATGTGATCGACATAAAACATGGAAACAATATATAAAAACATTCTCCCAGCATCAATATTAATAAACAGGTCTCATTGTCTATGTACACTTCAACATGGGATCGCTGTCAATAATAGTAAACCAAGAAAAAAAACAAAATAACCATGTTAAGGAAACAAGTGTGTACAAGATCCCAAAAAGTTGTGGAATTTATACCTCATGGTCGTGGATGAAGTAACCCAGTATTCATCAAAGGGTTGAAGCTCGAATCTTTTTATGACCCCATTTAGAAATATATCGTATATCAAGGATTCTTATATCATGTTTCAATTAAATAAGAAGAAGTTTTATAAAATAGACCTAGGTATATACCTTGTAAAGAAAATAGTTCTAGATTTACATACCTCAGGGAGTCCATAAACTGAGCTAGTTTCAAGATATTTCGAAGGAGAGGAATCCAATTCTAAAAAAATATTTTCAATCCAATAATGGATCATGAATTATTTGTCAACTCAATAAGATAGCCTTTGTTCTATCCAAAAAAACAATTACCCACTATTAAATAATCATCACAAAATTTATCCAATATGAGATTCAACAAGAATAGGGTCTAAAGAATATTGATCTATGATGAATTACCCAGAAACATTTATCTTTCAAGATAGTCATATATTTATTTAAGGGGGATGTTGTTGAAACTTTGAACCCTCATCCAATATAGCATGGTATGGTTAATGTATTAATGTTATGTTATCAATCCTCTATTAATAAGTGTTCTAGGAAGATGATCCACAAACACACACATGTAGAACATCTATAATTAATGGTAGATCTCAATCTGATTAAGAGAAATTCTCAACTCACTAGATCTATCACAGATCTATGAAGAGGTAAAGAAAACATCATTAGATCATCATGTAATTAATAGATACATTATATATCCATGTATATATCTCAAGGAATAAGTGGAATTTAGTGTATATCTAGAGATAAAATGTTTTCCCAGAATCACCCGATTGATCCCACATTAGAGAACCAAGGGGAGATGAATGGGATATGGAAATACTCTAGGGATGGAATTTCAAATATAAAATAGGGGGTTTAGGATCACAATTTGATAATAAATATTGTAAAAACTCTGTAAATTGAAAATATGTGGGTTATATTTAATGCACACCTGAAAAAACTACATGGGTGAGCCAGTCAGACTCATCATATGATCATTGGCACCACCAACTGGTCAATAAATTAAGAAGACCCACTTGGGTTCTTCCATCACCACCAGCTAGATAGTCATGTTGAACCAGTTAGATGGTAGGTTCTATATAAAATTGAAGAACTATTATAGCCTCGTTTTGGGTCCAATGGTTTCCATCAGCAAGTCAGTGGTAGAATTCATCCAACACAAAAACTAACCTCTACAAAACTACCACCCTTTGAATCCTATACCCATTTTCACTAAAAAATATTATAAACACCCATAATAGATTTTAACCAAAGATAATGGATAATTTTATATTCATTAAGCTTCTCATATATCGAAATTAGCAAGGATTTTATAATTATCCCCATCTAACGACTTCTCAGCCTAGATAAGTACCTTCAATGGTTTTTCTAAAAAAAGATTGGTCTACTAAGCCTAAACATTTGCCTCCTACTCCCATGTAACCTCCTATATTTTTCCATGATTCCATAAAACATGAAAAAGTGGAACCATCTTACCTCATATGACTTTATCACTCCAATCTAAAATCGATTTTGGGTTCTCTACATATGATGAATTATGCTCCCACTCAATATCCTCGCAGTTGATGACATGTGTGGGATTGGTCACGTACCTTCCAATTTGAGACACATGAAACAAATTTTTTAAACCTTGGTAGTGAGAAAAATGTTCCATATGGTATTTCACTATTCCAATCCACTTGGTGATCTTTAAGGGTCCAACATGACGTAGGGATAGCATCCTAGGTTTTCACAAATGTTTGAAGTCTAAATGAGGATTCACTATTAAAAACCTGGACAATTATAAAAAACTCTAATGGTATAATCCTATGGTTTTCATAATATAGTTTCCAACTCTAAGATGTAATAAACCTCTTATGAATTAGTTTCACTCTCTTGGAGGTCTCTTATAACATAAAGGTCCCCATAAATGCTTCCTCTCTAGCCTCATTCTAACAAAGAAGTTAATGACATGGCCTACAATATAGATTAGAATAAGGTTCCATATGAATTGAATCGTAGTAAATATTTTTTATGTGAAAATAATCAGGTCTCAATTATCGTCACACAATTCTATAAAATCCAAAAAATAGGATCAAATAATATCCTCTAATATATGAATCATCAGCTCCAAATGTCCATCTTTCGGAGCATTATACACTATTCTCAAACTCAGCAGTGTCCCCAAAGCCTTCTAGAACCATCTAAAAATGCATATATTTCAGATATAATTATCAAGGGATCTCATTACAAGCATAAAATATCAAGGATATGTATATTTTGTAGCTAATATATTAAGTAAGGCTCAGATATTGATAAGAAATGTGCATCTTTCATTTTCAGATAAACAATCACCTAAACAGTATCATAGATCCTCAGGGTCCTGGATTATTATATCAAAGAGTCCATGGAGATGTCCTCCCACTTACACATGAAGGTAGGAAGTGTCTAGAGTAAACCACAAGGATACTAGTTCTTATATTATATCATCTGGTAGTAAGGAATTGGTAAAAAGAATCCAAAAATGTGTCTCTTCATCCCTATCTCCCAAAAATACAACGTATGGTCATAATAAAACATTTTCTCTCTACTATAAAGGCATGGATGATTCTCATAAGATCTTCCATGAAGGAATAAGGGACTACAACTATCCCTTATATGAATATCACATCATCATTGTCCAATGGCCACCCAAGTATCGAGTCACCCCCGATTTCTTCTCTCGCATCACATCACATTCAAGGCCATTTTCCTAACCAGTATTCACCTAGTCTACTAAGGAATATGTTATCACTAATGGGGAACACATCATAGAACCCTATTCCTTGAAAACATTCATCCTTCATTCATCCAACAAGCTCATCGGGAACCATTGTTCCTATGAAGTCCATTCACAAAGCTCTTGAGCTACCTATGTCTTACAACTAAGAGCATATAATATGATGTTACCTTTACCCAGTGTGTGGTTCATCTCAAATTTGAACATCTACAGGTACTCTATCAAACACCAATTCATTATATTTATATCTCACTCTATGGAGATATAATAGAGGCTATTGTGTTTTGTGTGCAAGAAAATCGTCTTGCTGAAGAGGTAGTGTTTCGAAAACATCAATTCATAGACCATATATTCTATCTCCAGTTTGTGGTTAACATAGTTAACTCTTAGGTTGTTAAATTTCATTACCCATAAACAACTAATATGTAATTTTTCTATATTAATTCTCCCAATACAACACAGGATGCATTATAATAAATGGAATAACAAACTTTTGGCTCAGGAATAATCATCTGAATTGTTATAATAAACCTCCCCTTTTGCTCAATTAATTTTCACTTCACACTAGTCTAACCCTAGAAACTTCACCCCATTCTTTATTAGTGTATTCATAGGTGTTGATAAATGAAATATTTCCTAGATAAAACATTTATAATTTCTTTATAAACCTATAAATATCCTAACTTCAAATGATTTTTGGGGGTGTTAATAGGAAATCACCACCACTACTTTATCTATGTATATAGATATACCAGTCTCAAAAATAAAATTCCCCAATGCTTGAACCTTATAAATTCAAAATTGACACTTTAATAGCTTGGCATAAAGCTGATGTGATCAAATTGTACATAGTAATATCTCAATAATTCAAGAATGATTCTCTAGGTTCAGGGCATAAATGAGTATGATTTAAATGAAAATCATGATGAATGAAACAATATATGGATAGAATATCATGTTCATGAGATCCATGAACACTTTCAACAAATTTTTCATTTCAAAGAGCTGGAAAAATTACTCATATATCTCACATCTTATTCTAAATTCCATTTTTAGAACTTCCTTCTCTCTAACATACAATTGGTGATAGCCTAATCAGAGATCAAGCTTGGAGAACTAGTGAGCTCCCAAAAATACATAAATGTGATCAATGGTCCAATAAAAAGGATACATATTTTTTTCACTGTCACTTTATTAAGGTTCTTTAATCTATATAGAGTCAAAAACTACAATCAATATTTTTAGAGAATAGAATTGGTGCACCCCATATTGAAATACTCAGCCTAGTAAAACCCTTCCATTCAATATACTCAATATTTACCATGAGCTAATTCAACTCAGTTCTATCAATATGGTATGGGAGTATTAAAATTTTTTGTTTACATGAGATTAAATCTACCTAAAAATCAACTCCTATATTAGGATGAAGACTTCTAAAATCATCTAGAAATAAATCCAAATAGATATCCACAGTTAGAGAAGAATATTTTGGGGGTTCCACTAATCCTACTGAGATATCCCAGCCCATAATCATCACTATAATCAACCCAATATGTCTTAGATATGGACTCACACTACCTACTCCCAACTTTTACTCACCAATAATCGTGAGTATATCATCCATGGGTGTTGTAAATGAAACATGTCTCTAATTTAAATCAATGTGATCTCAGAAGCTGGTCAGATATTCCCAGCCAAGAATAATATTGAATCTCATTATATCTATAATCATGAAGTATCACATATTTACATAGCCATAAAAAACTTTAGGAAACTCTTTTAATCACTAAGGATGGTCCACATTAATGCCCATGGATGTATTGAGGGAAAGAAATTTAGAATATAACTTGACTGGTAAGTCATGTCTAGAAATAACTTGTAACAAAATAAAGAAATGTAAAGTACTATAAACAAAAAAATAGTATACAATGTATAAGTGATCAAGACCATACATCACACACATTATGGTCCTTCACTGCCACTTTTTGGAGTTTGATCCACTACATAAACCCATCTTAACTTAGATCCATGCACTAATGGAAAAATTACATATACCAACTGTTTGGAACCATTGGTATAGGTCCCCAAACCATTGGTATAGCCTATACCAATGGTTTGGGAAAACGTTGGGTTATTTGGCATGGGGAAAGACCTATCCAAACGGTTTTTATAAAACTGATGGGAAATAAATATCCCAACGGTTTTCAAACCGTTGGTATTGGTCTTTCCCAATGGTTTTACAAACTATTGGGATAGGTCTTTCCCAATGGTTTAGGGAAACTATTGGGATAGGTATATATATATATATATATATATATATATATATTTCCAGTGGAGGTTTGAACCCACCGTTGGGAAAAGTGGCCTCAAAGTGGGATTTTCCCAATGGTTTGGCCAAACCCTTGGGAAAGCCATACTCTTTCCCAACATTTTGGCCAAACCATTGGGAAAAGTGTTATCAATGTGGGCTTTTCCCAAAATTTTTGCCAAACCATTCGGAAAAGTGGCCTCAAAGTGGGATTTTCCCAATGGTTTAGCCAAACCGTTAGAAAATAGGACCTATACCAACAGTTTTTACAAACCATTGGTATAAATTCATTGGTATAGGTCATATTTCCAGTAGGGATGACCCTGCCCATAATAAATGTTACTCGTCTAAGTGATCATCATTTGGGCTACTACATTGGACCCTATATGGATCCCTCATTCTGTATATTTTTATTCCTCGATTACCAATGGAACCCTAACCTCAAATATTGGAGGACAAAATGATAAAGATGTCCCATATAACCACACTCTTAGGACTTTCTATGAGGTGTTGTGCAGACCTTCTGGTAATGTCTGCTCTTCCCAAATGTGAAGAACTATGAAACTCCTTCTGAATAATTATTACTATTCTACACCTTATTTCCATTACCTTAATGCACATCCTTTGTATTTATCTTCCTACTATCGTAGGAGGTACTCATCATAGTAGTAAAAGTTCCACCCACCTGAGTACTAACGGATGGAAGAAGACCAATTGCTTGATCCTCCTCTATGTCCTTCCCAATAATCAAGGACTTGTATAGAACCTATGGGTATGTTTTTAGGTTGAAAATATTAACACGTCACGTGATGTTATAATGAATATTGATATCAAACTTCATGTTATCTTATGCCCCATTTATTTCCAAGAGATGAGTGAAATGAAGCACTTTGGTGAAACGAGTAGAGTATATTCATAACATCATGGATCGTTAATTTATATCTATGAACACTTGTGATCAGTCTATATTTAGCCTATTAAGAAATAATTTCATTAAAACCCTTACATTGAAGGCCTCCAGGGTGAGACCCTCAATCCTTCCATTCCATCGCATCATGTATTACCATATACTAGAAGGCCCGTATAGAATTAATATTTCCAGTGTCACATTTATATCCTTAGGGGTATCAATGATTTCAAATATACACTCGATGATATATATCTTTTCCTCTTTATCTTGTGGTCCTAAAATGACCAGAAAGGTTGGTTGATGCTGGAGATAGAATTATCTTTCATAATTGACCATGTATATTGGTTCCCTTACTCCCTTGGTAGGAAAAAAAGAATGAATCCTGGATTAGGTGGACCTACATCCTATTCCACTAGAGCGGTCATAGAAGCATCATTAACTAAAACCATATTCACAATGGGTGGTAGAAAAGTGGAATCCTCCCTGAAAGGAGCATCCTATCCCATGTTAGTTGGTGGTTCCATTATTCTTCTTAGAGGAAGAATCTTCTAGAATGTGAAGAAAACATGAGAATATATAAATTCAAAAGAATACATCATAATCAGTCTACGGGATCACACAAAGGTTCTCCTATAAGGATACCCATATATCATATTATAAGCTTCCTAGAACTACCCATGGTTCTTCATCCCTTCACATTTTTCATAGTCATATATATATATATATATAACATAATATCATACTCAAGTTCAACTAACTAATTCCAGATATATCACAATAGTATAGAAAATGAATATATCACTCAAAGGAGAAAACAAGTCTATCTCGAATATATATCGTAATTTAAGGAATTAAATTAACAAAATAATATAAATAATACTATATTTATATATATATATATATGGAATTTGATTCTATGTTCCTACTCATGAGGTGTGAATCCACCCAAAATACCATAAACCTTTAACATAAATATTCTTAATGGTAACTTGGAGGTCTATTACACATGATCTAGCTAGGCACATCTCAACTACCCTAACCAAGTCTCATAGAGCCTATCTTCTTTCTACCATGTCCTTTGTTAGTTAGAGGAAAAAAAACTAATCTAATATAATTTTGTAACCTCTAAAATCACAGGCCTAGATTCCACTGAATGGTGCCCCATCCCCATTGGACATATTTCCTCAAGTGCATCACCCTAAATACCAAAGGCTACTGACTAGTATTGAGGGCCTAGGGTATTTATGTGGGGAGAATATGACCTCATATCAGAGTGTACCACAATGATAGTAAACATAAAAATCGATATCGAAATAATTAAATCATCTATATACAAAAAAAACATTAATGGTAGGAATAATAACCAATGCCAAATGTAATCACATATATAATGATAATCATTTCATGTACCTATAAGTAATCCAAAACAGGTATATGGGAATCATTACAATACATGTATCAATATAAGAAAAAAGAAAAAAAAAATTACAATACAAGCTATCATCTCAAGCCTTATCTTGGTCATGTGCTCCCCTGCTCCTAGAATGGAAAAGAGTCAACCATCGTATTGTGGGTTCTTTCCCTGATCCCTACCTGCATCCAAATAGTCAGTTTGGATACCCAACAGTGGCCTGAATATGGTGTGAGATATAATCCATATAGGTCACCATCTATAGTGTCTGTAGAGAACCAAGCTTGACATACATGGACATTACATTAATTTTTCATAATACTTAATACATATCAAAAAAACACCCAAGGACCGTAATATTTTAGTGTCTTTAGAATCTCAAAACATAATCTTATAATCATGTTGAAAGATCTTCAACATCTCCCATAAAGATCTTCCCCTTTTTTTCTTACCATAACCCTTTCTTTATATCTTGGGGAAAATAAAACATAAAAAGGGTGAGCTCAAATGCTCAGTAAGGGTAAACATGGAGAACATAAAACAATCCATAAACATTTTAACATAAAAACATGAACATAAAACATCAAAATCATGAGTAATGACATAAATATTGGCAGTACATAAGTCATAGATCACAAAGGAACATTAATCATAATAAAATAGCATGGGAATAAAACATGTAATTGTGGAAAACCATTAAGCACATGATATGATTTCCATAGTAGCCAAGGAATTCCTTCCAAGACCTTTATAGTGGACAAAGTCCATTACTGAACTGGGTTTACTTTTTGTTCCATGCATGTATTACTGAACCAGATTTACTTGTCGTTCCAGCCATGTCTATCTCATTATATATAAATCTTTACCCAAGGAATTAGAGATAGATATAGGTCCCACCCATCTCATATTGAAATCATTCTTACGTATGCCAAAAAACAATCATAAATCATTCATCATAACCCAACGAATAAAATGGGTTTCATAAACATCATCTCATCATAACATAATCCATATAAAACAAAATGGATATCATTTAATCATAAGAAAAATCAAACCATATAAATAATGGAGGCATTGTACTTGAAACATAAACATACTAAATAATTTCATCTTAGATGGAAAATAGTTTTGATAAGACACTTGAAATGAATTCTTGAGGAAAATATCCTTTCTTCTTCAAAATCATTTTATTTTCAAAAAATACCACACAAATTTAAAAGAAAATTATTTTATTGAAAATAATCATGAAATATTTTAGAGTAATCTTTATGAAAATAAGGCATTATGAAACTGTAAAAATATGTTCATTCCATATAAGTTAAGAAAACAGTCTCCTCGAACCCTTGTTAGAAAAGTCAAAAAGTACCTTGTATGGTAAACAAAAGAAAGATTCCTTTCATACCATGTGGTAAAAGTCAACAAATGGTAAAAATGACTTTAAACATACATGTAAGAATATTAAACATTTTATGAAAACATTTTTAGAAGACATGGACATGGATGATAAATATAACCCCAGTAAATACTTACGAATAAACAATCTCGGATAAGAACGAGATTGAAATAATTATCCCTTACCTTATGTCCAATTTATTATATATGTGTCTGAGACTCCTATATAGTGGGTTTAAACATATTATTAACTTATAATAGAACCATAATAATATTTATGATATAATATATGATTCACTTATGACTTTATTTTTCCCATTCATTTGTCAATTCCACGTTAAAGCATCATTTTTGGTAAAATCATTTCATTTATCGTATGTGTTTTGACTTGTAAATATTCATATGATTACTTAGATCATGATTACTTACCTCCAGAATGTAAAAAATGATTTATATATAATATTTATTCATAATATAATATATATATATATATATATATATAATAGATTGATAAATGGAATGAAATACACTCGTTCATGGAGACGGTAGGCCGTACGTACGCACGAATGTTGTTTTAGTTTCCTTATTAAATTGAATGGAAGTAAGTAAATAACATATAGATAAATCCATTATCATTATTATTTCATATATTTCATTATTATTTATTATATATAATTTATAATCATTCTAGAATGGTTAACATGGAGAATGAATCTCATCACGTTGTGGAGACCATAATCTGTACGTACGCACGAGTGATGATATCATTACCATAATTATTGAATGGATTTGGAGTGGATGATATAATATCTAAGAATAAGTATGATGTTATAATAATCATGTATAGTTATTATTTCTACCATTATACCCATCCAAGTATGGTGGTGGTGGAAAAATGGATTACACCACGGTGTGGAGACGGTAAGTCGTATGTACGCACGCGTGGTGATTTCATTTTTATTAGGATGGATATAAGGTGAAATAGGGTTGTTTCATAATTATAATAACACATAAGTATATTAGTGATAATTATGTAATTACTTTATAATGAAACAAGTAAATAAGATGAAGTAGAAGAAGAACGAAACTTGAAAGAATTGGTAGAAGAGATTACATCTTCCTCGATGTGCCTCTTTCAAACTTCCTCTTAGGGCACTATAGTTTGTCTTTTGAGAAGACCAGAACCTCTATATTATAACTAGAGAGGTTGAGAAGATTAATTAGTGGGGTTTTTATGAGATTTAAGGATTAAAATTGAGTGAAGAGAATAGGGAGGAGGTTCCCTTTATAAGAGAGGAGATATGCACTTTTGGAAAGCTCCAAAATATTAATTTATAATAAACTCAAACCCCACCTAAAAACCTAAAAAATTACTCAAATTAGAAGATGAGATGATATAGTGTTGTTATCTAACCATAAAATAAAATTTATACATGTGGTCAAATTATTTTAAACCTTATCAATTTGATTTATCCTTATTTAATCTATTTAATCTTATTTGTGGTAATAAAATTATAAATTTTAAATTGTTATAAATACATACTTATGTGTTTTTAATTGTCTATAATTGAATACTTTATGAAATTTTAGACCATATAAATTTCAATTTATAATTTTTAAATATTTTAGTGATTTTGAAACAATTTAATAATATGTTATGTTTATAAAATATCAATATTATCAATTTTGACACTATTCATTTATTTGAATTTAAATAAAATCCAAACAGAAGATATGTTCGAACCAAAAAATTTAATATATTTCTAAAATGTCATATTTATCTATAAAATTCATGGATAACATAAATTAGTTCATATAATATTTATTTTAATATTTTTAAAACCATTTATTTGATATTTTTCTTAATAAAATAATTACTACAACATTTTTGTATAATTATTTAATATACTTATTTAATGCATAAAAATTAAAAAAAAATATATGATGAATATAAATATAATATATTTAATAAGAAAACTTTCAGTCGAATTTATCTTCTAAAACACCTAACGTATAAAATGATATGTTTACTAAATTATGAAGGTGACAACTTTGACAACATTAAAAATAAAATAATATAAATGTCATAATCTATTTTATAAGGCTCAAAATGGTCCAAAGTAGACCCTTGCATTATTAGGGTATAGATATACTCGACTAATAAGATTTTTTCAAGTTTCTGGTCCTTTTGATGGGTATTATTATTTTAATAAAAACTATATTATTGATTTTTCACTAAATAAATAATTTCTGCATCATTAATTTATAACCTATTAAAGTAATTATATATTTCTTAAAAAATTACAAATAAATTAGAATAATGAAGAAAAATATTTTATCTTCCAAATGAGTATTTATAATCTAATTTATATTCTGTATAATCTTATATTAAAAATAATTTAATTAATAAAGTTTGAGTGAGACATATTTCACTTTCCTTTAAATAAAATAAATTAAAGGTATTAATCTCATCCAAGTGTGTTCCAATAGATTCCATTTCGACCCAAGTATATTTTAGGACCAAATATAATCATCCAATTATATTAATATAAGTGTTATGGTAATTTTATAATATTATTTTTACCCTTAATTACCTGATTTACCTTTAACTATAGTAAATAAAATTTACCGTAGTTACTATTCATAATGCCTAAAAATAAAACGTAGCCTATTAACATAATTTGTACCTACTGATAAAGAATAAGGAATCCATTTTTCCAAATTCAAAACACATAAGTTGCAGTATTTAATTTAAAATTAATCCCTCTATTGAGAAAACGGGTTTTAAAAGTTAAAACATTACAAAAGATTAAAATGTTTTTACCTATGAATTCAATGTAAAATTAATGATAATGACTTACATTATATTAAATGTTAAAAATATATTCAATTTATTCTTTAAAACCAATCAATATTATAATTTAACCATATAAATTATCTTGATAAAAAAGTTGTTTTTAATTAATATTTATCGTATTTTTACTATTCATTAAAATATGAAAGTTGACAGAAAAATATTAAAAAATTGTCCAAAGTAAATTTTTATATTCTTATTGAAATTAATAAGTTTATTTTGTAAAATTTAACTAATAAAAATGTCAAAAACTAGATTTAAAGTGGGTGCGCCATCAAAAGGTGGCAAAACTGTATTTTTGGAAAAATATTTCCTTTATATGAAAAATTTATTTTGTTCTCATAACTTGTTCTTTAAAATGATTAAGATGATTTATAATTTTATAAAATTAAAAATGCGATTAATACTATTCATAACTTCTAGTTCATAATATTATTATAACAATATATCATTGTTTAATGAAACTTGGTATTGGGTACAACACACGCTATTGAGGATGGTCACACTTGCTTGCAACACAGGCCAAAAATAGTGTTGTGTATACTAAAAACTAATACGGTGTTGCGTATAGCGCAAGATAATATTAGTGTAGTGTACAACACAAGACATCAAAGAAATTAAAAAGAATATTTCTCATAAAATCTCGGGGTGTTACATTCTACCCACCTTAAAATGAATTTTGCCCTCGAAATTAGTCGGGGTTATAAATTGTTTACTCCTTGAAAGTTTCTTTAATAGAAACCAACATCATAAAAAGGAATACTAAAACTTAATTTTAAAAAGGAAAGTTAGAAACATAACGGTCACCCAAAGTAACTCAGCAATGGGTTTCCACAAAGGAGAATATAGGTGAAAATATGGATATGGAAGTGAAATATAACCATCATGTTCTGATTAAGAGTGGTAGAGAAAATGGATATGAAAAGGCCAACAAACACAAAGCCATAAATTTTTGATAATATAAGGTACCATATGATTCATCGGATATGAGGACACTAGGATAACATTTTTGGTTTTCAAGATCATTTCCCTAAAGTTGAAGAATTTGAATTAGAAGAAATACTTACTTGATTTTGGTACAATCTCTCCGTTGGTTGTTCCTTGAACAATTTACAATTCTTATCTTAAAGAAATGAAGTTTAATTTGTTATTCGCGAAGTGTTAGAAGGTCATATGATAGAATTATGGGTCATTCCATATGTCTTTATCACAAAAAGGTTGGAAAAAATTACTAAATATACATAAGTCAATCTATGGTGATATTAACCGTATATGATTCCAAAAATGGACTTATACTTCATCTATCATACCGCTAATTAAAATAAAACTAATTTCTACAAACAAGGGACATCATGTAGGCCAGTGGTAGGTGATAAATCAATGTCGCACTTCGGTTGTGGGTTCGATTCCTAAATCTTTGTCCAACGAGACAGGTTTTCGCCCGTCCTTCAGGTTTTCCTTTTTCTAAAACTATACAATTATAACATTTCAGAAATAATATCAAAAAGTTCTAGCCTTAAACAATTCTATCTGTTGTCTAACTTAATCCATTCCAATCTTTGGGCTTATCTAAAATACTTCTGTCCAATATCATATTATAAAGAAAAAGATTACTAGAAAGGTAATCTACCAAGCATTTGAACACTATCATTTATCTCCCATATATCATAATATATATCTTGTTGGTCACATTCCAAACATGTGAATACCTTAATCATGTATTATCTTGAAACATGAATTACCATAGAACCTTAGTGGAAACATTAATGTTGTCAAAAGTTAACTAGTTCCACATACCAAAATCCAAAAATTTCTATATACTCAAACCATGATGTCACTTTGTCCTCATATTAGTCATGAGCTCCTTAATACTATAAAACATATTATTTTTTCCTTATCCCTTCATTATGCGCATATCATCTTCTTTCAAAATATATTTCAATCACTTTTGATGGTTACCAGTACCATACAATTATTGGAAACCAATACATAGATATTCCAATATTCATTGATACTATAAATGAGATTCCACAACACTATTTTGGAATCCCGTTACATCAACACTTAATCATTCCACCACTTTGTTTTCATATTCAATATCTCCAATAGTTATCGCATGTGACTTCCCTTTATCCTTTTCCTTAAGAGGTTGTTTATGTCGATCATCATTAACCCTTGGATTAGGGCATCGATTAGCATAATGCCCCATTTCCCTGCACTTGTATCATTGAAGTGTCGGTGGTGAGTTCTCTATAGTCTTTTCACTATTCACATCATTAGCTACCTTTTTCCCATTACTTCGGCACTCAACTGCTCGATGGCCTTATTTTCCACACTTAAAATATTTTCTAGTCCCTTTAAGACAATCTCCACCATGCTTCTTTCCACACTTTGAGCATAATGAAACAATTGTCTTCTTTTCACCATAGTTTTTAGATTTTTCCTTAAACTCCATGTTTCATTTCTTATCAAAACCATGAGATGTATATTTAACACCAACTTCCAGTTCTACCTTGATAGTACAATGCACAATATCCTCATAGATAATGAAGTCTCTTATAGCTAATGCCTTTTGAAGAATTGGTTTTAAGCCACTGAAGAATCAATCCACTTTACTTTTAGGTTGGATGATAAATCCAGATGCATACCTTGCATGCCTTGTAAAATTCACGTTGTATATACCAACAGATTCATCATCCTTGGGCTTAAGCTCAAGGAACTCCTTTTCCATCTTCATTCAAAGAATACAAGGAAAGTACTTATTGAAAAATAAGTTCTTTAACTCATATCATTCCATGGATTCAATTTCATCTTGGGGCCTTGTATTCTTAATTAGAGCCCACCACAGGTCTGCTTCATCTTCTAAAGGGTAAACATACAGAATTACTTTTTCTTGTTCTAGATAGTGAAGTATGGAAAATATCTTTTCAATGGTACTGGTCCATTTTTTAGCAACAAGTGGATCAGATGACCCTCTGAAAGAAGGTGGACATTTCCTCATGAAGGACTCAATAGAATATTGTTCCCTTGTATGCTCATTTGGAATTCTAGAATGATTCATGGCTTGTGTAAGTATAGCAATAAGATTTTGCGCTCCATTTCCAATACCATTTGGTTGTTCAAGAGGACAATCATTTCATTGCCTAGTGCATTGATCACTAACGCGGTTCCTTCAGGTTCCATCCATTATCTAAAACCCAAAAATAATAGTGTGAGAGGCGAAAATAATACTAGTAAAACAACATAATCAGGGGGAGTAATTTCAATCCCTAACATCTTAGGTTTAATCCTAGGTTATTCATGATCGTAATCAAAATTCTAGGACTATAACATATACTTATCCTTATCCTTAGGGACTTCCCCAGACATACCTTAGAAATATCTCTATGGATCTCACTAAAGTTTTTGCATCCAAATTTCCAAAAGCTAACTAAACATTTCCTATAACACCAACTGTAGAGACCCAAGCTTGATATACGTGGACATTACATTAATTTTTTGGAATACTTAAAAAATAACAAAAACAAACACCCAAGGATTGTAATAGTTTAGTGTCTTCGGAAACTCGGAACATAATCTTCAAATCATGGTGAAAGATCTTCAACATATCCCATAAAGATCTTCCCCTTTTGTTTTCTTACATAAAACCTTTCTTTATATCCTGGGGAAAATAAAACATAAAAAGAGTGAGCTCAAATGCTCAGTAAGGGTAAACATGGAGAAAATTAAACAATCCATAAACATTTGAATGTAAAAACATGAACATAAAACATCAAAATCATGAGTAATGACATAAATATAGGCAGTACATAAGACATAGATCACAAAGGAACATTAATCATGATAAAATAGCATGCGAATAAAACATGTAATTGTGGAAAACCATTAAGCACATGATATGATTTCCATAGTAGCCAAGGCATTCCTGCCAATATCATCATAGTGGACAAAGTCCATTACTAAACTGGGTTTACTTGTCGCTCCAGCCCTGTATTACTGAATCGGATTTACTTGTCATTCCAGCAATGTTTATCTAATGAGATATAAATCTTTACCCAATATATTTGAGGGCGATATAGGTCCCACCAATTTCATATAGAAATAATTCTTATGTGTGCTACAAAACAATCATAAATCATTCATCATAACCCAAAGAATAAAATGGGTTTCATAAACATCATCCCATTATAACATAATCCATATAAAACAAATGGATATAATTTCATCATAAGAAAAATCAAAAAATTTAAATAATAGAGACATTATACTTGAAACATAAACATACTAAATAATTTTATCTTATATGGAAAATAGTTTTGATAAAATAGTTGAAATGAATTCTTGAGGAAAATATCATTTCTTCTTCAAAATCAGTTTCTTTTAACAAAATGCCATGAAAATTGAAAATAAAAGTATTTTATTGAAAATAATCATGAAATCTTGTAGAAGAATATTTTAGAAAATAAATAATTATGAAACCGTAAAAATATTTTCATGTCGTATAAGTTAAAAAAACATTATCCTTGCACTCTTGTTAGAAATGTCAAAAAGTACATCGTATGGTAAACAAAAGAAAGATTCCTTCAATACCACATGGTAGAAGTAAAAAAATGGTAAAAATGACTTTAAAAATACATGTAAGAATAGTAAAAATTTTATGAAAACATTTTTAGAATAAATGGACATGGATGATAACTATAACCCCAATAAATACTTACGAATAAACAATCCAGGATAAGAATGAGATTGGAATAATTGTCCCTTACCTTATGTCCAATTTCTTCCATATGTGTATAAGACTCTTTTATAGTGGGTTTAAACATATTATTAACTTATAACATAACCATAATAATATTTATTATATCATATATGATTCACTTACGACTTTATATTACCCATTCATTTGTCAATTCCATGTTAAAGCAGCATTTTGGGTTAAATCATTTCATTTATCGTATGTGTTTTGACATGTAATTATTCATATGTTTACTTAGATCATGATTACATACCTATAGAATTTAAAACATGATTTATGTATAATATATATTCATAATATAATATATATATATATATATAATAGATCGATAAATGGAATGAAATACACCGTTCATGGAGACGGTAGTTCATACGTATGCATGAACATTGTTTTCATTTCCTTATTAAATTGAATGGAAGTAAGTAAATAAAATATACCTAAATATAGTATAATTATTATGTCATATATTTCATGATTATCTATTATATATACTTTATAATCATTCTATAATGGTTAACATGAAGAATGAATCGCATCGCGTCATGGAGACGGTAATTTGTACGTACTCACGAGTGATGATATCGTTCCCATAATTTTTGAATGGAATTGGAGTGGATGATATAATGTATCAGAATAAGTATGATGTTATAATAATCACGTATAGTTATTATTTCCACCATTACACCCATCCAAGTATGGTGGTGGTGGAAAAACATATTACACCACGACGTGGAGCCGGTAAGCCGTACGTACGCACACGCGGGGATTTCGTTTTTCTTAGGATAGATATAAGGTGAAATAGGGTTGTTTCGTAATTATAATAACACATCATTATTTTATTGATATGGATGTTATTACATTATAATGAAACAACTAAATAAGAGGAAGTAGAAGAAGAAAGAAACTTGAAATAATTGGTAGAAGAGATTACCTCTTCATCGACGTGCCTCTTTCAAACTTCCTCTTAGGGCACTAGCGTTGGTCTTTTGAGAAGACCAGAACCTCTATAATATAACTCAAGAGGTTGAGAAGAGGAATGGGCAGGGGTTGGACGAGCTTTAAGGCTTAAAATGAAGTGAAGTGAAGAGGGAGGAGGTGCCCTTTTATAAGAGAAGAGAGGGTCACTTTTGGAAACATCCAAAATATTAATTTATAATAAACTCCAAACCCACCTAAAAACATCATAAATGACTCAGATTCTAATATTAGATGAGATAGGGTTTTAATATCATTATCCAATAAAATTTAGACATGTTGGGAAATTATTTTAAACCTTATCAATTTGATTTATCCTTATTTAATCTTTTTAATCTTATTTGTGGTAATAATATTCTAAATTTTAAATTGTTATAAATACTTACTTAAGTATTGTTAATTGTCCATAATTGGTTAATTTATAAAATTTTCTACCATATAAATTTCAATTTATAATTTATAATTTTTTTTTGATTTTTAAACAATTTAATAATATTTTATTTTTATAAAATATCAATAGTGTCAATTTAAACACTATTCATTTATTTGAATTTAAATAAAATCCACACAAAAGATATGTTCGAACCAAAATATTTAATATATTCCAAAAAAGTCATATTTGTCTATAAAATTCGTGGAGAATATTAATTAGTTCATATAATATTTATTTTAATATTTTTAAAACCATTTATTTGTTATTTTTCTTAATAAAATAACTACTACAACATTTTTGTATAATTATTTAATATATTTATTTGATGCATAAAAATTAAAAATAAAATACTATGATAAATATAAAGATAATATATTTCACAAGAATACATTTAGTCAAATTTATCTTCTAAAACACCCATCTTTTAAAATGATATGTTTACTAAATAATGATGTTGACAACTTTACATCATTTAAAATAAAATAATATAAATGTCATAATCTATTTTATAAGGCTCCAAATGGTCCTACAGTTGACCCTTGCATGATTAGGGTATAGATATACTCGAAAAATAAGGTTTTTCAAGTTTCTGGTCCATTTTATGAGTATTATTATTTTAATAAAAACTATATTGTTAATTTATCACTGAATAAATAATTTCCGAATCATTAATGTATAAGATATTAAGGTAATTATATGTTTCTTAAAAATTAAAAATAAATTAAAATAATGAAGAACAACATTTTATCTTTCAAATGAGTATTTATAATAGAATTTATATTTTGTATAACCTTATATAAAAAATAATTTAATTAATAATGTCTGAGTGAGACATATTTCACTTTCCTTTAAATAAAATAAATTAAAGGTCTTAATCTCTTCCAAGTGGGTTCTAATAGATTCCATTTCGACCCAAGTATATTTTAGGACGAAATATAATCATCCAATTATATTACTACAAATTTTAGTGTAATTTTATAATATTTTTTTTACTCTTAATTACCTGATTTACCTTTAACTATAGTAAATAAAATTTACCATATTTACTATTCATAATGCCTAAAAAAAGTAGCCTATTAACATAATTTGGACCTACTGATTCCACGTATAGAATCCATTTTTTCAAATTCAAAACACAGAAGTTGAATTATTTAATTTAAAATTAATCCCTCTGTTGAGAAAATGGTTTTAAAAGTTAAAACCTTGCAAAAGATTGCAATGTTTTTACCTATGAATTCAATGTAAAATTAATGATAATGACATACATTATATTAAATGGTAAAAATAAATTCTATTTATTCTTTAAAATAATTCCATATTATATTTTAACCATATAAATTAGCTTGATGAAAAAAGTTGTTTTTAATTAAAATTTAGTGTATTTTTACTATTCATCAAAATATGAAAGTTGACAGAAAAATATTAAAAAATTATCCAAAGTAAATTTATATATACTTATTGAAATTAATAAGTTTATTTTGTCAAATTTAATTTATAAACGTGTCAAAAACTAGATTTAAAGTGGTTGCTCCATCAAAAGGCGGCAAAACTGTATTTTTGGAAAAATATTTCTTTTATACGAAAAAATGATTTTGTTCACATAACTTGTTATTGAAAATGATTAAGATGAATTATAATTTTATAAAATTTAAAATGTGGTTAATACTATTCATAATGGCTTGTTCATAATATTATTATAACAATATATCGTTGTTTAGTCAAACTCGGTATTGGGTACAACACAAGCTATTGAGGAAGGTCACTCTTGCGTGCAACCCAGGCCAAGAATAGTGTTCTGTATACTACAAGATAATACGGTGTTCCATATAGAGAAATCTAATCTTGGTGTAGAATACAACATAAGACATCAAAGAAATTAAAAAAAATATTTCTCATAAAATCTCAGGGTGTTATAGTGTCTTTAAAAAATAGTGGTTAATTAATACAAGATAAAGTAGAGTACATAATATAATAAGTATGGCAGTACTGAAAGTAAAGTAACCAAGGAAAATTAACCAAAGAAATGATATAGTGCACCCATAAAAGGCTACCCAAAAACGAGTTTCATGTTTATATAACAAGGAAGTAGTAAACTAAAAGGAATTAAACACCATTTCCATGTAATATTAACAATATATCATACCATCCACTGCCACACCGTATAACTTGTTATGTCATATCAACCATGACCACGCTATATAATCAAGCTTATCACATTTACCATTGATGATATGTATAATCAAAGGATCCAAGACCTAGAGGGGAGGATTGAAGGTATAGTGGACCAAGGCTTCCTCATTGAGTCCCAGGAGCATTGTGATGGAAAGTCGGTTAGACTTATTATGGGTTCCAAGGTGTATGTCAGCAAACCATATCAACTTTGATCCTAAAACAAGTAGGTTCTAAGTGGTAGCAAGGTCCAATGAATCCCACATAATCAAGACCCAAGGATAAATCTCATCGAAGGCATTCACTACCACTATCAAGATCCAATGATTAACATCCAAGGAATCAAATGGAATCATTTATCATTCACTCCAATTATCCATTCACAAGAATCAAATTCAATGATTTTACCCACTCATATAATAATTCTGATACAATTACATCCCATGCGTTTACCCACACATATAACAACTCACATCATATATAACATGGTAAAGGGGGAAAACCATCTCCAAATATCACAAAAATCCAATTCAATTCATTTATAAATGGGCTTCCTCAAAATATTAAATCTCAATCACACACCCCATGGGTGGTATAACCAATGGAAATCTCAAACGCACACCCCATGGTTGACCCTGGGTGGGGAAACAGGCTCCAACAAGTGTTTAGAAACTAGTGGTCAACCCTAAAAGGTTCCAATACATTCAATTTAAAAAATAAATTCATTTAGGGGAAAATTAAAAAATTATTACAGGCCATGCAATGGAAACTACCTCTATAAATAACCAACATGCACATGAAAATTATTGACCACCACCTATAGGTTCGTAGTATATTACTCATCTAATATCGACTTATGATTATACTTAGATCAAGAGAAAAATTACGAATGTGTGAAGAACCTATAAATAGGTAACATTATCTTATACTAAATAACTCTGTTAATACCAAGAAGAATGATGAGTGACATAAAGGAAAATGAGTACTCACTAGTGAAAATATTATGAGTCTAATGTTGTTCGATTTCAATCCAGATGGAAGAATGGGATCAAAATATATGATTTATCCTTCAAAGGAGCTCTCCAAAGACCCTTGTTTTGTAAAGTATTAGAATAGAAAATTTGGATTATGTTATAAGTTTTTTAAATGGAAAATGTTCATTTTTACTCAAAATACTGGGTCGTACGGTTTGGATGCATAGTTGTCAAAACTGTGCACCAATCGTGTGCCCACTACTATGCTAAAGGGTAACACATGTGGTCACTATGCACGGTATGACTAACCATGTGAAAACCATTGATTTTTGATATACTAAAAACTATAGGTTCTCTACACGGGCATGTGCCTCCATCCGCATGGTTTCCTCAAACCATGTGTTCTCCTATTTCCCTCTACCCAGGTCTCCTGTGGTTAGCCGGATCATGTGGCCTATTTGATTTTTCCAAAAATTTAGGCTCTAGGATCCAATCAAGCCCCAAAAACTCTTGATACCCTCATTAACAAAAATATTTTTAACATTAGTCCATAGACTATATTTTAAACCAAAATTAAAGAGATCTATACATCGTAAGAAAACCCATGTTCTTACAATACTCTCACCTTAAAGAAATTCTTCCCTAAATATCCCTCTCAATGATGGTCAAGAAACATCTATGAATAACTCTATCCACTAAGCATTTACATTAGCCTCCCGCTCCCATGTATCAACCTATAAATGGTTATACTACCATAGAACTCATACTATAGGAACTGGATAGACTCATAGAATCTTCATGCTCATATAAAAATACGAATCAGATGCTCCTCAAAGGACGCACTTGCCTATAACTCAACTACCTCAAGGCAAAAATAATGAGACAGGATGGAATAATAACAGAACATCTATGATACATAAAATATATCATGCATGTCTTGAGACCTTTTTGGTAACTACAATCGATTGGCCACCAACATAACCCACTCCATAATCTCTAAAGACCTAACATGTCATGGTAAAATCTTTCCATATCTATGAATTTGTCTGTTTCTCAACCTCGATGAGATACACCAAAAGACCTTATCCCCAACCTCGAACTCTAGAGGTCATGAACAGAAATCATGGTAAGATTTTTTTTGACATGGTGCAGTATCCATCTACTTATAAATAAATTGGAAATGTGTTTTAGTCCCCTGCATAAGACACAGTCCCATTAAAGTTCCCTCACCTACCTATTTCCAGCATAGGGGATATCTATATAGAATACTAGACAAATCCTTATATGATTCCATCTGTATCTTCTCCTGATAGTTATTATTTTATGTGAACTCACCCATGGTGATATTCCTCTCCCAAGATCCCCAAAAATCTCGGATGCATGCTCTGATCATGTACTCAAGCACCTGTATCATATTCTCTTATTATAAATCATTTTTTTGGTGGTATGTCATGCTCACAAGAACCTATATATAGAAATCCCTTTCCAAACTCTTCCATAAACAATATGTAAATTTATAATACCTATCTAAAATTATATTATGAGGGACCCCATGAAGTTTTACTATCTCATGGATATAAAACCTCCCAAGCTCATCCACAACAAAGGTCTCCTTAATCGGTAGGAAAAGTGAAACCTTCATCATACTATCAACAACAACCCATATAGAATCACTATCTGAAGGAGACCTCAAAAAACTTATTACAAAATACATTGAGACATCATTCCATTTACACTCATGAATAGGTAACTGCTATAAAATTATGATTGGTCGTCGATGTTCCACCTTCACCTGCTAACATGTGGAACACCTCATAACAAAACCAGCTACTTTACGTTTTATACACGTCCACCAGTACTGGAGATGTAAATCAAGATACATCTTTGTAGTGGCGGGATTTACATCCCTAATTGAGGAATGAAACTCATGCATCATCTCCTCATCTATGTCCACTATAATTCAAATGATACCATGGATATGTAGGATCTTATCCTCTCCTACCATCCAACCAAGAGGTGGGTCCTCACCATCCAATATCTCTCATATGAATATGGGTCGTGATATTACCCAACGCACATGACTCCATATCCTTGTATTAGAACTGTTCCTATCCTGATACCCTATACATCACAATATACATTGTATCTCCTATATGACTCTTGCAGAATCAGGACTGTAACTGAAGTCAGTCTCCCTTTTATCTCCTAAAAGGCTATCTCATTGGTATTTGGCCATAAAAACTTCACACCCTTCTTAGTCAATCCAATCAACGGTGCTTCTAATCATGAAAATTCTTGTATAAAATGCTTGTAATATCCATCCATCTCCAAGAAACTCTGAATATCATAGACACTCTTGGGATTCTCCCAAGAAAATAGATCTCTTAACTTCTATGGGTCAATTAATAGTCTTGTCTCTAAGATAATATGAACCAACAAGTGAATCTCATCCTTCCATAAGTTATACTTTGTACCTAAGAATATAACTAATTCTATCTTAGTGTATCCAAAATGATCTCAATATTCACATTTTGGTCTTTTTGATTATGATAATAATCCGAGATATCATCCACATAAACCACTAAAAATGAATCCATATAAGGATGTAAAATTTGTTTCACCAACACCATAAAAACTCTTGGTGCATTTTTGATATCAAATTGAATAACCAATTACTTTTTTATACCATACCTTCTATGAAATTCATAATGATGCATGTCTATATGTCTAACACACACCTGATGATATCTAGATCTCAAATAAATATTTTGAGAACACCCAAGATCTTCAGAGCTAATCAAAACTATAATCTATTGTGGAATGGGATACTAGTTCTTAACCATCAGATGGTTCAATTTCTGGTAATCCACACATAGCCAGAGGTAACCATCCTCCTTTTCCAAAAAAAGGACTGGAGAACTCCACGTAGAAGTATTGGTTCATAAGAAACCATTTTGCTCTAAATCCACTAGATGCATCTTAATATATTTTAAATCCATAGTATCCATCCTATAATGGGGAATGGATACTGGTGTTTTTTCTGGAACTATCTCTATAGATAAATCTACCTCTCTCTCAAGAGGTAAACCAGAAATTTTTTCTAGGAAAAAATCCCTAAAAGGATCGAAAACTGGAGGGAAATCTTCCTAATGTGATCCAAGATCATCCAAATACAATATACCTATCTAGAATGTCATCTCCCCCATCCCACAGTTATCAGGACCATCTCATCTCTCCTAAACATCCCATTCACCCTTGTGCGTATAGACTATTCCCTCTGGTGATATGAAAATCACACTATGTCAATAGCAATAAACATATGCTTGAAAGGAAACTATTAAATATATCATGATTATCACATCATAACAAGTCATCTCGAGGAAAAAAAGATCCCATAAAAAGTGAAAACACCAATCTTAATGGTTCACCCCCTAAACTGATTTAAAACCTCCATTATGGTCCCCAACGAAGTGTCAAACACCATAAATCCCTCAAAAAACTGAACAACATGCCCAAAGTTTTCCACAAAAGGTACGTATATGAAACTATGTGATGAAACTATATCAAAGAGATCGTATGCAATAGTAGGGGAAAATAATATCATACCTCTCACTATATACAATATGGAACTCTACTCTTTGGAGTAGGCTCTATTGGATATATTTGGCTTGAACAGTGGCCCCGTGACACAACCTCACTACCCGGAGTAGACCCGCTATGATATCTTAGTACAAATGGTGAATAGTTTCCATGGCCATGACCACCATCACCTCAGTATAAATGAAGGGTACTATTCCATCTCCCTTTCTAAAAAAGAGCTATGAAACCCACTCCCAAACTGGGTATCAAAGCTTACCCTCTACCAATCACTACTGGAAGGAATGTCCTATAGAAACGTTGCATGTGGCCCATATTTTTATAAGATCGGCACTCGACTAGGTCATGATCAAACTGATTCCTCAAGTGTCCCCATATTCTAAACTAATGATAGAAAAATGAGCTACCAATACTCATATTCGGGATGCTACTCATCTCATGAGAATCATCAAAACATCATTTCTTATCACTAGAATTTGAATTAATGGGTCGAGCGACTATACGGAACCCCTATGTGACCCCATCTTTCCTCAGGTTCTACTATATAATTAGAACTTTATTTACTATCACATTAATCATTTTCAAAATAAATATTATTAACTTATATCAAAAATCATTTTGGAGAAATTCCTCCAAGCATCTATACCTCCATAGCTCATTATCAAGGTATATCAGTGTAAAATCTTGTATCTCAGTAAAGCAGTCCAAATACTCCATAACTATAATAGTGCCCTAATCAAGATGCATAAAATCACTATCATGTACTCCTCTGGGAGTCTCATGGTAAATTTAATCATAAAACCTAGTTTGTAAATCAACCTAAACCATATCTCATAGCCTTTCATCCTAGTTCAAAAAATACCACCAGTGCTTTATTGTACTTCGAAGAATACAAGTCATGGGCTTCACTCTCCTATCATGAGGTGCCTCTAAATGCTCAAAAATTGAAAGTGTGGTCTCAATCCATAGTTCAGCAACATGTGGACCACCAATATTCAAAAACGTGGGTGGATACTACTTCTGGAACATAGGCGTCATCTTTTCCATAGATTAGGAATGTCGTGGTGATCTTTGAAAAGTCTATACATAACATAGAAAACACTCACAGAACTATACCTCATCACCTGTTTTAGGAAAAATATTTATTTTCATAGCTATCAATATAGGAGGATCCACTAGTATCTCATTTCCCACCACCTTTGGATGATGATTTTAAACATCTTCATAGTGTACGACCGGAGGTCATCGTGGTTGCACGTATGAACAATGTGAAACACATTCCTAAAAAAAATCAATCTAAAATTTCCTAGATAAAATAGTATGACTCATAAAAACCTTATTAAAATAGTTTATACCACAAATCCTACTCATAAAGATAGGACTCGTAAAAAAGAAACATCTATAAAGGTGTCTAGTGACACTTCCTACTACCCACTCAAAATTCTGGTTAAGTTCTAGTTCTCTATTTCACAATTCAATTCCCATTTGACTTCATATAAATGTCACATTTAATTTTAAATGGTTGAACCAAATTGTTCACCACTTCTGATCTATAAGGTCTCATACTCCCCCTGAACCAAAATACGGTGTCCACCTAACCCACACAATAACATGTTCTAGTCCTATCAAATCATGGTTCTTGACTCAACATGTCATAATTGGATTCTTAGGGTGTCTTTTATAGATTAATTAGGAAAAAATTCATAGGTTATGGTAGTAATTATATGTACCAACCATGTTTCTCAATTATCTATACATAATATCTATAAAAGAAAAGGACTATTATACAAGGCACGTATCATAAAGTCATGATGTCAAGAAATACACCATATATGGAATAGCATAATGAATGATATTTCAATCCTAACATGTGTCTAAAATGATTCATGAGATGGATTAACCTCATCTCATTAGGTTCAAAAAATATAAGCTTCAATAATATCAATGATAACATAATAATTCAATTGCATCACTAATTTGTGGAATCAAATCAACTATGATAGTCAAAATCCGGAAATTACAACATTTCATTCGAGGTAGTTTGTATTTTCCATGTACATGGGTTAGCTACTCCCTAGAACAAATCATTACTAAATTCCTATCCGTTCTTAATACCCCATATATTGTTGAAAAAATATTTGGGTAATAAATAAATTCCTTTGATACCACTTTGTAACACCCCATACATGGATGTCATTGAATGGTTCCCCAAACCGAGTTGGCCACATAGCCTCAATCACATCTCTCGAAACACCAAAGTTTATCAACTAGAAGATAGGGCCTAGGTTGTGCCTATGGGGAGACTATTACTTCATCTTAGAGTGTTTAATAGTTTTATTAAACACAGAAGTCAATAGTGGAAGCAATAAATCATCAAAATACAAAATATACATCCAAAACAGGAATAATAAATAATGCCAAAATTAATATCATATACAATGATGATAATATCGTATATCTACAAAGAATCCAAATAGATCAACATTCATCAGAACAATACATGTATCAAAATACCAAAAATACCAAAAGAAACTATCCTATAGAGCATCCCGTGCCTCAGCTCAGTCATGTGATCCATGTATCCTAATCATGGAATAAAGTCAAGTAGTGTACTATGGGAACTTTCCATGATCCCTACCTACATCCAAATAGTCATTTTGGGTAACCAGCGGTGGCTCGAATAGGGTGAAAGATATAATCCTTGTATTTCACCACCCACAATGTCTATAATAAATCCTCATTGTGTTATTTAAGCTAATGTAGAGTGCATATTATAACAGGTATTGTAGTAATGAAAGTAAAGTGCCCCATGAAAAAGTAATAAAACTAGTGGTATTGTATTGCCATATATGGCTCCTTGAAATCAAGTGTCAAGCTTCTTTTATAAGGAAGAAGAAAATAAAAAGTACTTAAACACCACAACCATGCCATATACACAATATCTCATATCATACATGGCCACGCCTTATAATCTATAATTCTATATCAACCACGACCACATTGTATAATCAAGCATGTCAGATTTACCATGGTTGAACCAAATATAATCAAAAGTGTGAGACCCCTTGGGGCTATATCCAAGATATAGTGGATGAAGGAATCCTCATAGAGTCCCAGTATCATCTCAAAGGAAACTCATTTAAACTTGGTTTGGGGTCTAAGGCATAAGTCATCCCATGTAATCCAGAACCAATGAGAAATCTCATCCAAGGTTTCCACTATCATAATCAAGATCCAATGATCAACATACAAGGAATATAATTGAATAATTTATAATTCATTTCATTTAGAAGTTCATAATTTTTTAATTCAATGAGTTTACCCACTCATATAAAAATTCTCATACAATTACATTCCATAAGTTTACCCACTCAAATAATAATTCACATCATGTATAACATGGAAAAGGAGGAAAACATATCCAAAAATCACAATAATTCAATTCAATTCATTTATATATGGTCTTTATCTAACTATTAAATCTTAAAAACACACCCCATTTGTGTTATAACAAATAAAAATCTCAAATTCACACCCCTTGGGTGAACATGGTTGGGGGGGAAACCTCCAAAAATCCTCAATGATCTAGTGGGAATCCTTAACAGGTTCGATTACATTCAATTTAAAAATTAAATTCATTTTAGCGGTGATTATGGAAAGTATGGAATTATTCTCAGTGGAAACTATCTCTATGAAGAACCAAACCACACTGCAAAAATATAAACCACCTATAGTAGTTTTGTAGTAGAGTGCTCATCTAGTATCAACTTCTTATTTGACTCAAATTGAGAGAGAAATTAATAACATATGAAAACCCTAAAAATAGGTCATAATATCTTGAACCTATATAACTACATTGATTCCAAGAAGAATTAATAACATAAAAAATTAAAGGAGTACTCACAAGTGTGGATTCAATCAAGCTAATTGTGTTTGATTCTAAGTTCGGACAGAAGAATGAGATCAAAATATATGATTTATCCTTAAAAATATATCTCCTAATGCCACTAATGTCTGATGGAGGAAAATAGAAAATTATGCTTATGTTAGAATATTTTTATGGATAAATAGTTATTTTTTCCTCAAAATATTGGTTTATATGGTTTTTCCAAACCATGTTCCAACTATGTTCCCTCTACTGTGATAAGGGGAAATATGCATAGTCACTACACACTGTTGGATAACTGTGTAAAAAATATACATTTTGGAACAAATATAAACTTTAGGTGCCTTGTAAAGGCATGTGACTCTATCTACATGGTTTCCTCAAACCATGAAGTCTTTGTTTTCCCTCTCCTAAGATCTCACATGGTCAGTAAGACCATGCGGTCTGTCCTGCATGGTTTCGACTAAACATGTGGTATGTCTAATTTTTCCAAAAATATAGGATTTGGGATCTGAAAAAATCATATACACCCTCGATATCCTAATGAATTCCAAGGGTATTCACATTAAGTGGTAAAAAATAATTACAACCTAAATTAAATATATTGTTAACTTGTAGGAAATCACGGGATCTTATATAACTCTATGATCTAAAACACTAGTTCCAATATAGAGATCTGGAAGACCTCATGTGCACCTCTCTATAAATAAGAGAGTACTATCAAGGATTGATGGTATGAACATCATCAGTGTAAAGACTATAACATCCAGTTATCATAGTCTTACCACAAAAATATAAATAAAATTTTAAAGAAACCCGAATTATCAAATGAAAAAGGTAAATCATCATAATGTTACATCAGATAGAACACATGCCATTCAAATAAAAAAAATCAATCACCTAGTGTGGAATTCCAAACCAAAGTAAAGATATTGTAAGTAAATAAAAAGTAACAATATAGAAACTTATAGAGTAGGTCTTGGTACTGCTACCAGCTCCATACTTCCCAACTCATCCATCTTCCATGTGCCCCTTTCCCTTTCCTAAATCTATATACTTGAACTCTCCATGTGCATTGAAATTCCCATGTAGGTTGTGAGTAATAAAACTAAGTAATTCGTACTTAAAAAGTATGACCAGGTATAATATGTGTATTACATGATAAAAATAAATGTTCAATAATTCATAAACAACCATATGTCAAGTTTTTATATACTAACAAAGACACCACAATCCTTGGTTGTAATTCATCGGAATCCATGCTAGAAGGGTAATAAAAGTTGTTAGAAATGATCAAGAACAAGCCACAAGGATGGTGAACCTGTTACCTAGCATCCTTAAGGCGTCGAGTGAACATGCTAATCTACATCCACAGACATCATGTGCTCATGCTACTCAGTATCAACTGAACATCATGTGGATATGCTACTAAGAATACACTGAAAAAAAAAGTAAACCTTCTTCATGATATATACTTGGCATTAAGTGAAATTACTATATGTAATCCACATGGAATCATTTAAACATACTATATGTAATTCATTAGGCACATTATACCCATAACCTATGTTAAGGTTCATCAATATCATTGTCGCATTTCATGAGAACTCCCCCACTAAGGTATAATCACTTAACGATGGTCCACCTATTTTAAATACCAAATAAAAACCTATAATGGGATGGTAAATATATATAAGTGGGTATAGAACACAATGTTATATAATATCAAGGCACCTAGATAATAATTACAAATATACAAATACATATGGTCAACAACAAATATGTAAATATGATACATAAAAATAACCGTGGAATCAAGCATCATAAATGGATCTCATTTGCTACACACAACCACACATGATCACTATAAAGAAAATTAAACAAGTAAGGATGACATAAGTATCATTCCAATGAAACAAGTGTATACAAGATACACAAAATATAAAGACTTCCAACCTTATGGTTATTGATGATGTACTCCAATATTCATCAAAGGATCAAAGTTCGAATCACATTGTTCACCCATGAAGAACTAGATAAAATGTCAAAGATGTATATTTGGGTAATATTTAAATACTAAGTAAGATTAAAAAATATACCCAAGGATATTCCATTTCAATAAGGTGGTTCTAGATTTGAGTACCTCATGAAGTTTTTTAATGGAACTAGTTGTGATATATGTCAAAGGAGAGTACACTAATCCAGTAGATCCATTTTTTATTCAAGAATGGATCATAAATTACCCATTAATTCTAAAATAAAACTTTGGTTATAGTGACTAAACATTGATCCATCATAAAATATATCTAATTTGAGATTCAATAATAATAGAGTCTTAAGATGATCAACCTATGATAGATTACCTTGAAACATCCGTTGTTCATGAGAGAATCACCTTTGGTTAAGGGGGGTTTCATTGACACATTGAATCCTCCACCAATATACCACGGTATCATCAATAGATTAAATTTATATCATCGATCTCCCATAAAGAAGAGTCTTAAGAAGATAATCTATAATCACATGCCCATAGAATTTTTGTAATCGATGGTAGATATTGATCTAATCAAGAGACATTGTTAACTCACTATATGCATCAATGATCTGAAAAAAAAAGGAAGAAAAAATCATTGGATCCTCATGGAATTTAAAGATTCATCATAGATCTATGAACATATCTAAAGGATGAAGTGTAATTTCATATATATCGAGAGATTACTTACCATTCTAGAGTCACTGGATTGATCCAATGTTTATAACCAAGGGGAGATGAATGGAAGAGTGTAAGGTTAAAGGGAGGAAGTATAAAATTTAAAATAGGGGTTTAGGGTTGGAATTTTGTAATAAATATGGTAGTAATTGGGTAAAATTGAAATGTCACATGTGTTGGTCAGAGTGAGTCACTCGAGAGGGGGGCTGAATTGAGTTCCCGGTAAAATTTCTTTTAAACAAAGTTAACATAAAATCTCTTAATTTAAATAAAAATTCACATTAAATCAAGAAATTAGTTTCATATAATTTTGATCATTTGAAATATTTCTCAAAGCACGATTATATATTAGTTAAAACAATATTAGAAATTACTTTAAATTTTGAATTCAATTTACTTAATCAAGTCCTTTATATAAACACTGGTTAAGATTAACTATCAAAGTATAAGTTTTGTTTATAGATATAAAAGGAATTTAGTTTTAAATTTGGGATATAAATTATTGAAAAACAAGTGTAAAAAAAAGTAGATTGGAAAAGGGGTTGAATCTCAAGCTGTAACTTAATCCCCTCTACTTGGTGATCACATAAACCAAAGTAGATTATTATAAAAAAATAATTAGACCCACAACATGAACCAAGTAAATAAACAACAACACTTAGGTTTTCTAGTATCAAATCCTAATCCAAATTAATACATGGGAATAAATAAAAAAAATTCCATGTATGACCTCTTCTATAGTTTCCATGGGTAAATATATAAAAAGGGTGTTAGTGAATATAAAGTATTCTCTAGTTCAATCACAGGAGTCAATTTGTACTGATAAAAAAGTACAATATCACACTATATGAAATTAAAGAAAAAAAGAGAGAGAAAATAATTAAAGATATAGAGATTTAGTTCTTCTCCATTTGTGATGATTTAGAAAATTGGGGGTCCTTATATTGGGATTTATGAGAAGCTCGAGTAGACTTCTCCGAATGTAATGGAAAACAGAGTACCATGGAGTTTAGTTTTCTATTTCTAGGTACACTGGAAAACTTATACATAAATATCATAAAAAGGTGTATGAAAGGATCATGATCTTCTATGTACTCCACTCTTCCATAGTCAAATGTATTAGTGTGTATACACTGGGTCATAACTCTCAAAACACTTGTTCATAAGGTATATCTTTAGAAATATATATCTCTGCAAGTTTAATTATCCATTGAAGAATAATAAAAAAATATTTCATGGATCCTCATACTGATTAGAAAATTATGAAATCTAAAATTTATTAAATACATTCATGTAGTGTTTCTTGGAATAATAATTAAAGAAACCATGTGATATTATCTACATTAAATCCCATAAACTAGCCTTTGAAAGCATTAAATTTGAATGAAACATAATAGAACTGGTGGATAATCTCTAATAAAAACATAGATCAATGGTAGAATACTTTATAACTAACATTATCACGTTATAATGGTTGATATTTCAATGGTATAACATTTGGTGATAGCACAAATCTTCAATGGCATGCATGATGGTAGCACGCATGATGATAACATGTCTGGCTATGTCATGTCTCCAGTAGTAGTAGATTCAATGGTACCAAGAGTCTGGTGGTAGCACTGCTGACGATATATTGACTTCATCAGTAGAAGAACTCTAGAGGTAACTAATTTATAGAAGTGGTAAGACTAAGAATGTATCATGACTCTAATAGTAGTACTATTATGATGGTATAATGACTCTAGAGGTGGTAGATATCTGGAGGTAGCACATTTTTTGTGGTGGCAAGACTCTAGAGGTAGAAAGAGTCTGGTGGTTGCATGAATTTGGCAGTAGTAGTAGTCTGGCAGTAGTGCATTTATGGCAGTAGTAGGACTCTGGAGGTAGTAGGACTCTAATGGTAATATGTCTTGAACAAATGGTGGAACAATCCTAATGGTGGAATAATCTTGAATATGGGAGAATTTAATTAATACGATATATTTTCAATACTTAGAAACTTTTCTTCGAATATGATTTTGAAAATATTATACTATCATAAAATAGTAATCTGATTAGAAACATAATGTACATGATTTTTTAGCATCGAAATAAGAAGGTGCCAAAAATATCCCCCTTTTTAAGGATAACAATCATGGCATTTTATAAAGTACGTATTAAAAATATAGGAATAAGAAGATGAAATTAAAAAGTAAGGATATGTTTAATCATTTCAAATATCTAATGTGATATATTTAGTTTAAATTTTTAAATAGAAATTAAATTCTTTTAAAATAAGGTCTCTCCCTTTTTTCTATAAAATAAGGTCACCCCTTTTGGCCCCTTTGGTAGACTCTTAGACATTAAATTCCATAAATAAGTTATCCTCCTTTTGGGATTATCAAATATATAAGAAAAAAATTCCATACAAAGACAGAAAGGAATAAAAGGTGAAGTTGGACAAATATATCTATCAAAATAGTACATCCCTAAAAAGAAATACAAATGAGAATACAACATATAACCTATTAAAGATTATTCATAATCTGAGTCACTATAAACTCTCTTGAAGGTAGGAGAAATATGTTCTATTCCATTCCTAGAGGCAAGAGGAACTGAGGTAGAAGTTGAGGGGGATGAGGTAGAAGTAGGAATCTCTCAAATACCCACTAGTACGAGATGTATGATTGATTCAACTAGTGACTCACTGAATGGTTTATATTGAGGAGGAATAGGGGAAGTATATGGGTAAAAAGTGAATGCATACATGGCAATTACCTTAGGTGCTACAACTATTGTACTACAAACATAAAAAATAGTTTCATGAGGTTAAAAATGTCCATGATTGTATTTCTACCAATCTTTATTGAACGGAATGTGTCCTTATTTTATTCTATTAAAAACTTAATTAGAGGAGCTTGGACATTGATCCAGTCTACATATTCCCTAAACACACTAGAAACTAGTGTTTTTTATAAGTTCTTTTCTAAAAAATAAAGTATAAATTTAACTCGTGATTTGCATATATCCTGGAAGGATATTACTTGATAACCTTGGTGATGGTTTCCCTATCACTTCAGGTTTCATTTAAGCACTCTCTTACTAGTTTATCTATATGTTCACAATGTTGTTGAATTTTCCACAGGTCCTCCAAATGAGATGTATGGACATCACCCATAATGGATTTCAACACCTCTATAATTATAGATTTAATCACTTTGGAATCAATAATGGAATAAGTAGGTGCATCAGAAGATATAAAATAAATAGTTGGTGGTAAATTCACTAACCTCTCTAAAATATATTCTAATTCACATTCAAATTTACCCAAAAGAAGAAGGTAGGACGGTCCTTGTAGTTTAGCATAGGTTGTCAAATCCTTAGAGACCCAAGAAGTAGTTACAGACATGTACATTCTATGGATTTTTTTTTCTATTAAGTGGCCAAATTGGGTTGATTTAATATAGTTTTAAAGGACCACTAACAGATTTAAGTTTATTAAAATTAAGGTAATGAGTTGATCCTAGTTTATCGCTCGTGGTGGATAGGATGAATTCCTTTTTAAATGATTTCAATTTCTTATATTTGAGATGGGTTCATTTAGGAAGATCAAACAAAATCATCACTTACCAGTTTAATACCTAAACACCCTAATACTAATCACCTATACACTTTAAGGATCAATGTTTTGATCACTCCAAGGTACAGGTTTGTATTAGCACTTGAAATGTGTGACCTTAAATTCAATAAGGATGAAGAGGTTTTAAAATCATCAAATAAAAATCTCATTTAAAATAGGTAATTTTCCTTTAATGGAGTGAGAAATAACGTCCATTCCAGACCCTTTATACTCCCTTGGATCAAACCATAAAATAGTTAGCCCTCCATTGATGACATGTCTTCAACGGAAGGGGGAAGTAGACTTACGAAGGTGGAATTGAAGAAGTAAAAACAACAAAAATTGATCACTCCACCATTGTGTGATAAATATTACAAAGTAGGGGGTGAATAAATTCAAACCATGAACCAAAGGTTTCAACGTGATATGTATAAGAATAGAATAAGAGTAAAGGAAGAAATTTGATTAATAAACTTAGGTGAATTAAACAACTTACATGAGAAAGACATGAGATTACAAACACAAAGCGGCAGCATAACACTACAATGAAACCAAGCACCAAAGATGAAAAAATCTTCCATAACCACTACCTTAAATAGGAATTTTGGGATCCTTGGGCCGATACTCAAACAGTACAAATAATACCACTTGATTATGGTAGGCCTAAGGTGGTGGAAAGCTTGTGGAACTTGTACTTTTCCACTCTTGACCCGAGGTGGCATCCAGCTTGCAACCACCGAACAGATCCGCTTAGAAGACCTTCTAGATAGCCGAATTAGATTGGTCCATAGAAGAAGAAAATGGATCTCGGGATGTCACCTAAACTAATGTAAAATATGGGCCCCTTTGGAGTTGTGGAGTCTGAGATATGATTAGATTGTTAGGATGTTTTCTGGGCCACAAAATCTAGTTCAGAATTTTATCTTCAACTTGGGCCGCCTTAATAACCACCATGGATGACGAATTAGCACTGGCTTTTGAAAAATTATTTGTTCCTATACATGTATTCTATCATCAAAATAAATTTGGGATTCATTTAGATGGTATTTTGGCCCCAACATTCTCATCAGTGGGATGGTGTCCAATCTGACCTTTCCAAAATTGTTTGCATGAAATCATATTTTGGTTGTCTTCCAATATGGATCTTCCAACACTCAACAAATATTAAATGTTCCCAATATAATTATAAACCTTAAAATTAAATATGAAAATAAAATAAAGATCATTGGGTACTTTGAATGATGTTAAAAAATGAACCATATAATAGTGCATTTTAAGAAGGAATTACAATCATAATGTGAAATGATGTTCAAAGTGTAAAATGAACTAAAATGGTGTTTATGAATAATAAAGCACATGAATATTATATAAATTAACAATGAATATTATCCTCATTTAGTGGATAATCACACCCACCAACTTCAGTTTTCCATGTCCCGATCAAAATATATATCAATAAAATGAAATTCAAATTCTCTTTTCCAAAAACATTTTAATACACAATAATCACCAAAAAAACATTATACCAAACAATCATGAAACCCATAAAAATATTTTAATACATGATATTTTCATAATCATATCCCAATCCCAAGCCCATTTCTTTGTTCAAATTTATCACAATATTTCATCCAATATTAATTAAGAGTGATGATGTGTTGTGCATCGCATTAGACATGGGGGTTCATCTTTATTCAAAAGGGAAATGATGGAAGATCTAGCTGGAATCACATTTCAATATTAATATGAGTATTCAAAAAAATTATTATTGTATTTTTTTTTTTGCAATTTTTCCATGGTAATTGAAATTGCACTCAAAAGAGTCTACCCCTGTAGCGAGACTTTGCCAATGACTCCCAAGCTCAAAGAACATAGGGAACCAAGTGAAGCCCACATACTTGGGCGTAATCTCGGGTTAACTCAGTCAAAAATAATTCAAATTTCCAAAAATAGACATAAATTTACTAACTCTGGACCAGACAACTATGGAGTCACGATCCCCAAGTGCTGAAAGCCACACATTAGGTCATTTCATTGCTCTACGCGCAAATTTATTGTTTTTTTTAATTTTTTTTTTTATTGAATACTCATATTAAAACTAAAATGATCACCAAAACTATGCTATTTATTTAGTGGACCCCATGAACTCAAACTAATACCCCACTATCCAAAGGAAGTACATTGTGATCTTTTTTTTTATTTGGATGAAAATATAAACGATGAAATATCACATTGGACAACCACAGTTTCCAAAATCTATGCTCGTGAAATTATACAACGAATAAAATCAGAATCAGGGCATGCTAAATTATTTGATATTTAGTTTCAAAGTGTGCAATGTGTATTACCATGTTCGAGGTTAAGTAATTTTTTCCTTCCGTTAAGGCACACATTTTATTCAAATCATTCATTTTTTTGACACTAAAGAATTTTTTATTTTATCTCCCCCAACATAAAATAACATTGTCCCCAATGTTTAAATAAAAGAAAATATATAAGGGGGTAGATTTAGAGAATGAGAGTTCAAAAAGGAAATTGAAAACGAGGATCATGGAATAAAGTCACCTGGTGGTCGAAGTTTAAATTCTTGTTGCTCCCTTTTAATCCATTGATCTCGGTGTCACACTGAGAATTCCCTAGTAGAGGAAAAAAAATAAAAGAAAAGTAGACAAAAAAACTATATATATATATATATTTATTTATATAATAAATAAAGTAAAATATAACTCTATATAATAAAATTATAGAATAAGGAAGCACGAAAAGTTGTAGTTCAGTGGTAAGCGTGCACCCGTGTCTCCCTTTGGTCCTAGTTTTGAGTCCCCGCGGCTTCGCCGGTTGTGACGGGGTTTGCCCCAAAACCTATGATGTGGCCTTTTTTTATTATTATTATTTTATTTATTTTTTTGTATTTTTATTTTAACCTACAAACACAAAAAAACTAAAAAAACTGATTATACATTGTCTTCTTTTTAAATTTCTAAGTAAGGTATTACTCAAGGATCACACTATGTGACGCGGATAAATATGGCACTCCCCTTTCGTACCCATCCATACTCATAATAGAAGAATAGGTCAATAGTCTATTTTTTATTTTTAAATATCAAAATTATTCATTAATCATATTTAAAATATAAAGTTGATTAAAACAACAAAATGAATGGAAACTTGAAAGCCATGGGTTGCCTCCCATGCAATGCTTTGTCTAACATCGTTAGCTTGAATTAGACCCCTAATTGATTAATTAATTTCTTCATCTAATGTAGTTTCACACAATTCTTCATCAACTTCATGTTTTTGGAATGGTTCTATGAATGGTTTGACTCTATGACCATTAACTTTAAAGGTTTGACCATTGGTTGGATCTTGAATTTCTACAACCCCATGGGGGAACACCTTATTCACTAAGTATGGACCTGACCATATAGACCTCAACTTTCCTGGGTGTAAATGAAGTTTATAACTATACCAAATAATAGGTTTACCCAGTACAATGTTTTTGGTTTTATGATTTCAAGATTGGTAGGCTTATACTTTAGCATTATTGATCCTTGAATTTTCATAAGCCTCCATCCTAAGTTCCTCAAGTTCATTGAGATCTAATTTCCTTTTTTAGCCAATGAGAGGTCATAATTCATTTTCTTAATTTCCCAAAAGGCCTAATGTTCAATCTCCACTAGAAAATGGCATGCTTTACCATAAACCAACCTATATGGGGACATTCCTAAAATCGTTTTATATGCAGTTTGATAGGCCCAAAGAGCATCCAAGAGTTTCTTGGACTAATCTTTCCTATAAGGATTGATAGTTTTTTTAAGAATATTCTTAATCTCCATACTTTCTAACTCAAGTTGACCATTGGTTTGAGGATGGTACAAAGTGGATACGTTTTGAGAAGTCTCATACTTAGACATGAGTAAAGAGAATGAACAGTTGTAGAAATGGGTTCCTCGATCACTGATTATAGCCCGAGGAATTCCAAATTGAGAAAATATGTGCTATTTCAGAAATGATATCCGAACATGATGGTAATTAGACTTAGTGGGGATGTATTCAACCCATTTTGATATATAATCAACAACTAAGAGGATGTAGAGGTATCCCCTAGAGTTTTGGAAGGGACCCTTGAAATGGATTCTCCAGCAGTCAAAGATTTCGATTACTAAGATGGGAGTGAGTGGACTTTGATTCATTTTTTTGATTGACCCTACTTGTTGACACATAGGATAGCCATGAAAAAATGTGTAGGATTCCCTTGAGAGGGTGGGCTAGAAGAGACCACACTGAAGAATCTTAGTAGATGTCTTCTTAGAGGAAAAGTGACTTCCACATGCCTCACTGTGACAGAATTTAAGGATGGACTCTTGTTCAAATTCTGGGACACACCTCCTAATGACTTGGTCAGTGTAGAACTTATAGAGGTATGGATCATCAAACACATATTTTCTAACATCAAAAAAGAATTTACTTCGAGCTTGAGTCCCTAAGAATTTTGGAATGACTCATGTAACTAAGAAATTGGTTATGTCGGTATACTAAGGGCAGTCACAAACAAGAGTATAGGTGTTCATTAAGAAATGACTCAGACACAGAAAGGGGATTTGAGTTGTCTTTGAATTCCATCCTATAGAGTTGATCAGATACAACATTTTCAACACCCTTTTTATCCTTGATTGTGAGTTCAAATTCTTGTAAGAGAAGGACCCACCTAATCAGTCTATCCTTAGCATCTTGTTTTTGGAAGAGGTATTTTAGTGAAGAATGGTCAGTGAACACAGTGATGGGGGATCCTAAGAGGTAGGACCTAAACTTATCTAAGGAAAAAACAATAGCAAGTAACTACTTTTCATTAGTGGTTTAGTTGATTTGGGCATCATTTAAGGATTTACTTGCATAAGCAATGACATAAGAAGTTTTATCACAACGTTTCCCTAACGTAGCTCCTATAGAAAAGTCAATGGAATCACACATAAGTTAAAAAGGAAGGTTCCAATTTGGAGATTTTATAATGGGAGGAGAGGTGAGAGAGGATTTGAGGCTTGAGAATGAACCCTCACAGCTTTCTATCCAAAAAAAATGGATCATCCTTTACTAGGAGAGCACAAAGGGGATGAGAGATTGAACTAAAGTCCTTGATGAATCTTCTATAGAAACTAGCATGTTCAAAGAAAGACCTCACTTCCATGACAGTTTTTCGTGATGGAAGGTGACGAATGATGTTAACCTTAGCTTTATCAACTTCAATCCTCCTACTTGAGACTAGATGGAATATTCCCTATTTAACCATGAAATGGAATTTTTCCTAGTTTAGGACCAGATTATTTTCATCACATCTTGACAAGACTCTCTCCACATTCCTAAGACATCCCTCAAATGTATCCCCAAACACATAGAATTCATCCATGAAGACCTCATGAAAATCCCATACCATGTTTGAGAATATTCCCATCATGCACCGCTAGAAGGTTCCAGGGACATTGCATAACCTGAAGGGAATGTGTTTGGAAGAAAAGGTGTTGAATGGACATGTAAATGTAGTCTTCCCTTGATCATATAGGGAGAACTCAATTTGATTATACCCCGAGTAACCATCTAAGAAATAGCAGAAGCCATAACCTACCACTCTCTCAAGGACTTGGTCAATTAATGGTAAGGGGAAAGGTTCCTTCTTGGTGAATTATTTTAGCTTCCTATAGTCAATGCAGACCCCCCATCCACTACTCACCCTGTTTGGAAGAATCTCTCCATCCTTATTGGTTATCAATGTGATTCCCGGCTTCTTGAAAACCACTTGGATTGGTCTGACCCACTCACTCTCAGTTATGGGATATATGATACCTGATTTTAACAATTTCAGAAGTTCTTTTCTCACTAATTACATGACATTAGGATTGAGTCATCATTAAGGTTGACGACATGGCTTTGAATCAGATTCTAGAGCAATTCTATGAGTCTCGATAAGTGGGCTAATCCCAGGAATATCAGACAGGGTCCAACCAACGGCTTTATTATATTTTCAAAGGACATATAGAAGCATATTTTCATGATTGGATTCAACAGAAGAAGAAATTACAATAGTATGTGTTTGATTTTCCCCTAGAAAGGCATACTTGAGTGCAGTGGGAAGTTCATTCAATTCAATATTAGGTTGGATCAAAATTTCAACATAGGATTGGGACATTGGATCAAGATCAATTTTATTTCCTAGAGTTTTAGATAGGATTGATTCCCCACATGTAGAAGTTTCAGCTACTATATTGGCTTGATTAGATTTAGGGAAGGAAGTTGGAGTGGTATCTATGAAAGTGGTTTCCTGAAAGGTTTCACTGATTTTTGGGCCTAAGACTTCATTATAAGAGAAATTTGAAAATTATACAAGCCAATGAGATAAAATTTCATCATGTGAACAAAGGAAATCAATCTCATCCTGACTTAAACATACATCAAATATTCCTTAATGTTCTATGGATTCATTATCAATGCTTCATATCATGTTTACTTCATAAATTTCCTCGTCATACCCTATTTGTAAGCTATCATTATAGATGTTCAAGTCTAAACCCATGTTCCCAAAGGTGATGGTAATGTTCCCATTTCGGACTCAAATAACAGAGTTTATTATTGCAAGGAAGGTATGACCAAGGATAATTGGGGTTTTTTCCTTATTTCCTAAGTTTGGATGGTTTTCAAGGACAATGAAGTCAGCAGGGTAGATGAAGTTTTCAACCTTTACCAGAACGTCCTTTAAAATCCACTATGGAACCCTAATGCTACGATCAGAAAGTTGAAGTGTGACAGATGTGGGTTAGATCTTTTCTAGGATTAATTGGCAGAACAAAGCATAGAGGATGAGATTGACACTAGCACCTAGGTCACACAAGGCCTTGACAACTTTTCTCTCTCTTAGTTCAACATTGATGTAAGGGAAAACCAGGTCTTTCAACTTAGGAGGAATGGTTCCTTGAATGGTGGTACTCACATTAGCAGCCAAAAGGACTTGGTTTTTATGTGAAAATCTTATTTTAAAAGTGCACAAGTCCTTAAGTTACTTTGAGTAGGAAGGTATGGTTTGGATTGAATCGATAAGGGTAATGTTCAACTTGACTTGTGAGAATATTTCCCTAAATGGTTCACTCAATTCAGGCTTGGTTTCCCCCCTCATGCGTTGAGGAAATGGTGTAGGTTGTGGCGTTTTTTGTTGAAGAGTTTTTCCTTTAATATTTTTATCAGTTTTCTCAGTTTAATCTTGTGGATCATTTAAATTTTCATTAGAGTTTGAAGCTTCACATGGTTTCTGACTTATTTTTTTAGGTTTCTCAATTGATTTCCCACTTCTTAAAACTGTCACAGCCTTTAGTTGTTCATGAGTTGTTTGAGTAAAAATTGACTCTCCCCTTGAAGTTGAGGATGGTACTTCCTGAGTAGGCATGGGTTCCTTTCTAGTTTTGATGGTTTGAAGTTCTTGTTGAAGGAAAGAGACTTCCGAGTTCATCCTTTCCATTTGTTTGCACAGTTGTTCTAGTAGGCTTTGTGGAAGAGTTTGGGTTGGTGCTTGAGAATATTTGTTTATCCCAGGGGGATATTTTGGAGGTTTGTTGAAAATGGACCAGTGGTTGTTGGTATTGGATAAGTTGGGTTTGGAACTAGTTATGGTTTTGGAAGTTCAAATGGGGGTAAGTATTTTTTCCCTGTGGTTGTCTAGGTTGTTGGTTATCTTTCTAGTGGAAGATTGGGTGGTCAGTATACCTTGGGTTGAAGTTGTTTTGGTACTAAGGCTTTTGAAAGTTAAAGGCATTTACTTCCGCTAGGGGTCCTCCTAAAATTACATCCTTTATGGATGGAATGGTTGGGTAGTTTTCTGTCTTATGGTCATGTTTTTCACAAATTGTGTAAACAGGGTCTACAGTTTGGATTTCATGGACTTTCCTAAGGTCTATCTCTTCAACTTTCCTAGAGAGTGTTGTGAGTTTAGCCCTAAGGATTTCCAATTCTCTAAGTGTATGAATTTATTATTTCTTTGTGGATTTTCAGAATAATTTGAAGCTCTCCAGGTTTGGTTTTGTTCAGCAAGGCTTTCTATATACTCGTATGCATCATTTGGTTATTTTTTTTAAAGGTTATATTACACATCATGTCAATGAATTGTTTATTCCCCGAACCCAACCATTCATAGAAAATTCTCACTTGTTCAGGAATAGAAAAACCATGGTGTGGAACCATGTTTAGAGTGTCTTTGAACCTCTCCCATTTTTCATAGAATGACTCTCCCTCTTTTTCAAAAAAAAAATGGATTCTCTTCTTAAGTTTTATTTTTTTGTGGTGGGGAATGTATTTTTTGTATAATTATCTTTTTAGTTGGTCTGAAGAGTTGATGGATGATGGTCTAAAAATTTTTAGCCAATTTTTAGCTTGATCCTTTAAATAAAAATGAAATATCCTCATCTTATCTGATTCTATTTGATGTGGGGGACACATAGTTTCTACAATATCATTGAATTCCTTAACGTGAAGGTAGGACATCTCGGACTCCATTCCATGGAATGTGGGAAGGTGGTTTAGGACATGGGGTTTAAAGATGTAGTTATAATCTTCTAGGAAATTGTGTCTTATGCATGATGGGGCATTGGTCCAGGAATGTGTGAGGTAGTCATTCATGGTTTGATCAACTACATTCCCCAAGTTTGGGGCTGCCTCATTTGGGTTTCCATTTTGGTTCCCACGCATGTTTATGAGTTGGTTTCCTAGAATACATTCCATTGAAATAGGCCCAATTTTTGACCCTAGAGTATTAGGAAGATTAGGATCTAATGTAAAGAGTACCCTTGGTGTACTTGACTCCCCAACACCAGGACTATCTACCATAACTAGACGGTTTGATTGATCGTGGGTGTAGGCGGACATGCGCCAAAAGAAAAAAACGAGAAAGGGACAAGATAAGAGAATTTGGATGAGAAAAGAAGAAATGAGGGAGAAGAGAATTGGTGTTTATATGACTTACTTGGGTCCCCAACAACAGCGCCAAAATGTGATTCATGCTCAAATTTACCCAAAAGAAGAAGGTAGGACGGTCCTTATAGTCTAGCTTGGGTTGTCGAATCCTCAGAGACCTAAGAAGTACCTACAGTCACGTACATTCTATGGATTTTTTTTGGCTATGAAGTGGCCAACTTAGGTTGATTTAAGATGGTTTTAAAGGATCGCTAACAGATTTAAGTTAATTCAAATTAAGTTAATGAGTTGATCCTAGGTTATCGCTCGAGGAGGATAGGATGAATTCCTCATTTAATGATTTCAATTTCTTATATTTGAGATGGGTTCATTTAAGAAGATCAAACATAGTCATCACTTACTGGTTAAATGCCTACACACCCTCATAATAATCACCTATACACTTGAAGGATCAAAGTTTTGATCACTCTAAGGAAAAGGTTCATATTAGCACTTGAAATGTGTGACCTTAAATTCAATAAGGATGAAGAGGTTTTAAAATCATCAAATAAAAATCTCATTTAAAATAAGTGATTAGCCATTAATGGAGTCAGAAATAACATCCAATCCAGCCCCTTGATACTCCCTTGGATCAACCCATAAAATATTTATCCCTCCATTGATGAAATTTCTTCAACGGAAGCATGAGGTAGACTTATGAAGGTGGAATTGAAGAAGTAAAAACAACAACAAAAATTGATCACTCCACCGTTGTGTGATAACTATCACAAAGTATGGTGTGAATAAATTCAAACCTTGAACAAATAGTATCAACGTGATATGTAGAAGAACATAATAAGAGTAAAGTACAAACTTTTATTAAGAAACTAAGTTGAATTAAACAACTTACATGAGAAAGAAATGTGATTACAAACACAAAGCGGCAGCATAACACTACAATGAAACCAAGCAACAAAGATGAAAAACTCTTCCATCACCACTACTTTAAATAGGAATTTTTTGAGCCTTGGGTCTATCCTCCAATATTACAAAGCATCTCACTTGATTATGGTAGGCCTAGGGGTGGAAAACTTGTGGAACTTGGACTTTTCCACTCTTGACCCGAGGTGGCAGCCAGTTTGCAACCACTGAACAGATGCACTTGGAAGGCCTTATAGATTTCCCAATTAGAGTGGGTCATAGAAGAAGAAAATGGATAGCCGGATGGCTCCTAACCACCTGTAAAATGTGGGTCCAATTTGAGTTGTGTATTCCGAGATATGATTATATTGGTAGGATGTTTTCTGGGCCATAGAATCTGGTCCAGAATTTTATCTTCAACTTGGTCCGCCTTAATAACCACCATGGAAGCCGAATTATCACTGGATCCGGCAGAATGATTTGTTCCTATACATGTATTCTAGCATCCCCCGAAATTTGGTCTTCATTGGGCATGTATGCTGGGCCCCACATTCTCATCAATGTGCTAGTGTCCAAGATGACTTCTCCAGAATTGTTTGCCTGAAATCCCATTTTGGTGGTCTTCCAATATGGATCATCCAACACTCCACAAATATGAAATGTTCCCAATATAATTATAAACCTGAAAATTTAATATGAAAATAAAATCAAGATCATTGGGTACGTTAAATGACGTTCAAAAATGTACAACATAATAGTGCATTTTAAGAAGGAATTACAATCATAATGTGAAATGATGTTCAAAGTGTAAGATGCACTAAAATGGTGTTTATGAATAATAAAGCACATGAATATTATATAAATTAACAATGAATATTAGCCTCATTTAGTGGCTAATCATTTTCCTAGATAGCAACAATATAGGTCCTCATCTCCCCTATAATAGACCTCATGGATTCCATGTAACTAGCCAATATCCTATTTTTAATTTTAACTTCTTGAATATATAGAATCATGTTGGGATGAATATGGAAAATAACTAGATCAAAAAGATATATAGAATAAACTTCACTAACCTAAGTCACATTAGGTTTTAATGATCTCATAATACCACTAAAATAAGCAATTAATCTATATCTAAAAGACTCCATATCATCTCTAGTAACATACTCTGAAGGAAATGAATAATAAATAGAATTCATAGGTGAAGGGACCCTCTCAAGACTATTCATGACAGCCTCAACATGATCTAATCCTAAAGGTGGGACATCATAATGAAAATCATGTAGCTCCCTAGCATCATCAATCTACTCTATAAGAGATCCTTTAGGATCTATCCCAACACTAATCAAGATAGTAGGTCCATCATGCTCAAGTGAACTATTATGGACATCACCACTTATATCATCTTCATTTGACTTTGGATAAGAAAAAACAAAAACACTTAGAGCTTAGAAATGGATATTTCTTGGATACAACTTCATATTCAGCTGAAACAAAAGGCTCATGCCTATGAGTAGACTTCTGGCTAGAATAACCTAGGAATTCCTCCCCCACAAAAAAATCCCTCATCTCACCTCCGACAACATCAAAATCACTAACTAGATGAATATAAATAGATATATTCACAATTATAGATCTAACTAAACAAATAGAAAATGGATTATGTGACTGAATCCTCTCAACATAATCATCATCACCATGATCATTTTTATAAATATTATCATCATAATAATCATTATCTCAATTCTCAAAACCATTTGATATTTTAACAACTTTTTTAGAGGTCTCAAAAGAACTCAGAATTTTTTCTTCTCTCAATACTTTAGTCACTTCATCATCTCTTTTACTCAAGAGGATCACTCTAGTAGGGAGATAATAAGGTGGGCATGCCACATCAAAATGTACAAAATGACTTTTAGAAATTTTATTATAACTACCTTCTTCAAAAGAACCACCAATATCTTCAACATAATCTATTTATTCCTCTTCAACAATAGAAACGCCAACTTATTTTTCCTCATTAGAAAATACCTCAATCTCATCTGGCTCTAAGCCAGGTTACACTAAGTTATAATGTCTAGTACAATGTTCTAAAGGATTGAAATCCTCATAGAGATTATCATTATCCTCAATCTACTTTTAATCTAGGCATTCTAATTCACTTTTATTCATTTATAGGTATTTTCACTTAAGCATAAACCACTAAAACTTACCTCTTATTCTTCTTATTCATCAACAAAGCCCTTGGCTTCTAACATAGTTAAGGTCATCTTACGATAAATCAATAAATTATATCTGGAATAGTAATTTCATATCTCCAGTATGTGAACCACAAGTTATCTATAATGATTGAATTTAACCCCAATTTAACATGGAATAAAAGATAAACATCTTGATACATAATTATGCTCAAATCTACTTTTATGGGACATAGAATAGGTTGAATACAATTAAATAGAATAATACATTCACCATCCATCTATATATAGGTAGGCCTTCTCAAAATATCATTTTATGTTATCTCCAGCAAAGCATCCTCATACACAAAAAACTCTCTATCACTTGGTATTGAAGAAAGATAGTCATCAAAAACTACTTTCTGTTGTATATTTATACTCCTAATTCATTCTCTTGAATAGAAACAAATATATTGACCTTCAATCATACTTAAAATCAAATCTTTCTCTTCTCCAAAATTGTACTCCGAGTATTGGTTGAACTGATGAACCAACCTTTTATAAAAAAAATTCATTTCGTAAAAACCAATCTATCCATCCCTTTCCCTAGGTCACCCTATCTACCAATGATTTTCTTGAAAATAAACATTTATCATTTACTTATTTATCTACAATAACCCCATGCTTCACAAGATAGCATATTATTATCCCAATAATAGAACATCTTAATGCTCTATAAAACTTCTTTACAAACTGCAATCCTTTCAGAGATGACACTGAAGGTAATTTAACTCTCAACATCATAGTGAAATAAATGGTGCAGGAAGAGTGTTCTAAGGTTGATAGTTGTGAGAGAACAGAAGGTGAAACAGATCAAAGGGGTAGGAACGACTGTGATAGTGACTTGAAATTAGATTAAAGTATTAAATATATCATTTAGGGATTTGTAATAAAAAATATAATAAAACATAAATGAATAATTCAAATGAAAATTTAACATAGAAAAATAGGAATGGTAGCTTCCCAAAAGTGGCTATTTCCAATGGTGTCTCTCTCTAATGGTGTCTCTTTCCAATGGTGGATCCTTATGATTGTGGATCATTCCAACAGTGGATTATGTCAATGACAGATCAATCCAACAATGGATTTTTCAATAGTTCATTATCCAATAGTGGGTCACCAATGGTGGATTATCCAATAGTGGATCACCAACAATAGATTTCCAATGGTGGATCACCAATGGTGGATCAAATAAAATATATCATTCCTAATTTGAGTTTAATATACCTTAGTCTCTCAAAATTAAAGGGATTTGTAAACATATCAGAAAGATAATATTCAATTCCTATGAATTCAAGAGTTATATCACAATTTTGGAAATGATCTTTTAAAAAGAGATTCCTTACATTAATATTATTTTTACTAGATTGAGACTAATTGATTATTAGAAATATTTATTTCACTTTTGTTTTAACAATTTATAGGGACATGTCAGAATTGATATTTATAATCTATCAATGTGTGTTCATCCACAAAATTTATGTGTAGTAACAGCATAGAGTTATGTACTCAGTCTTATTAATAGACAGTAAAAAATATTTTTTCTTCTCACTACACCAAGATACTAGAGAATTTCCTAAAATATGAAATGTTCCATAGGATTTTTTCTATCTAACTTACAAACACAAAAAACATCGTCTAAATAACTCATTAAATCAAATGTTCATACTCTGGGATAGAACGTTCCTAAACTAGTCATATATTTGAAGTATTAAAAATTATTTTCACATCATGTAAATGATACTCTTTTGTATTTTCTTGAAAATGAGATCACGTTCATACACTAAACCTAATATTTGGTCAACTATTAGTTAAATATAGCAATATCACAATCATACCTCAATAACGGGTCTGATCCACTGGATTTCCAGTTTCATTAAGATCCATCTTACAGGTGGTACTCATGAAAGTATCACTACTTTAGTGTTATCTATACCAAAATATTTTTAAATGTATTTAATTTAATTAATTTGATATAAAATAACTCCATCTTATTTTTAAAATTTTTATAACTGATAAAGAATTTAAGTTCACCCATTAAACTAATTTCAAAATAACTTTTCATCATTTTTGAGAACCCAGTACTCAAAAAAAATTAGAAGATCCAAAAATAAATTCATCAACATAAATATTAACTAAAAAAATATCATTTGAAATTTTTTTTTATAAAAATTGTAGTATTTTCTATGACTTTTGAAAAACCTTTAGAAATTAGAAAATAGAATATCATATCATACTAAACTCTAGAAGCTTGTTTTGAACCATATAAAGCTTCAGTTAATTTAGGAACATGATTTTGGAAATGTGTATTTTGAAATCCAAGGGGTTGTTCAAAAAAACCATCCACATCTAGATAACTATTTCATAATATACTCTTGACATCAATTTCATATAATTTAAAATTCAAATGTGATGGATCAGAAAGTAGTATTTTGATGGATTCAATTCTTGCCACAGGTGTAACGGTTTTCTCATAGTCAATACTCTCTTCTAAAATATATCCTTTTACAACCAATCTAGCTTTATTTATTACTTTAGTGCATGACTCATAAACTTTTTTTTAACACCCACTTAGTGAAAATAGTTAGATTGGCTTCAGTTCTAACTACTAGTTCCAAAACTCTATTTCTTTACAATTGATTAAGTTCCTATTACATTTCTATCATCAAAAATTCATTATTAACTATCTCATTGATGTTATTAGGTTAAATATTTGACAATAATTCCTGATGATCAACCATATTTCTAAGATAATTTCTAGTTTTTGTACCTCTATCTAGGTCTCTAGAAAATAAAACTAAATAATGGGTTATATGAGTCGTAACATTTCCAAGAAAAGGAGGACTGGTTATCTCATTGTATTCTATAGCTTTAAGTTTAGGTTGTTCCATATAACCAGATGATTTTTCTTCATTTCTATTATAACTTTCAGAAGGTTTGGCATTGATATTCAGATTTGATGGATCATCCTCAAGGTTTTATAATGGGATCATAGGCTCATGTAGATCTGTTTCATTAAATTTATTTTGAAAATATTCCTCTATAGTATTTATTATTTTATTAAACACTCTATATTATTTACTACAAGTTTAATAACCCAGGAAAATTCATTCATCGCTCTCAAAATTAAATTTTTCAAAATTTCCCCTAGTGTTAAGAATAAATACTTTTTAACCAAAAACAATAAATTAATTAACCTTTAACTTTCTAACATTATATATTTCATTAGTATGTTTCTTAAAGTGAATTCTAATTAAAAATCTATTGATAATATAACAAGATATATTCACAACCTATACCCAAAAAGAAATAATTAAGTCATACTCATTGAGCATGGTTTGGGAAAATTCTTGAAGGGTTGTATTTATCCTTTCTAAAACAACATTCTATTGTGGGGTCCTAGGAGCAGAAAATTAATGATTATAGCCATTTTTTGATAAAAAAATATTTAACGTCTTTATTATCAGACTCACTGCAATGATCACTTATTAGGGTCTTAATTATAATTCCACTATGATTTTCTATAGATTTGGCATAATTGGAAAAATAAGAACAGGCTTCACTTTTGTGAGAAATAATGAACACCCAAGTATACGTAGAAAAGTCATTTACAAGAACATAAACATAGTACTTCCCATTTAGGCTAGAAACCCTATAAGGTCCGAAAAAAGTCTGTGTAAACTAACTCTAAGGGTTGAGAAGTAGAAACCTATTTAATTATTTGAAAGATATTATGTGTTATTTACCTTTTCGAGATGGATTATAGACTTTTCCACTAGGAAATTCTAGTTTAAGTAGATCTTTTGACTAATCCTTTCCAAGTTAGCTTTCAAAGTGAGTGAATATTGAATTGAATAGTATCATATTTCAAATCTACGATTCTTTGTAAAAGGCACTTAGACAAGAAATTTTTTCAGAAAATAATGAATCTAAATTAACTGTATGGGTATTATCATTCCTTAAATAAGTAAAATCTGAAGCATTTTTAGAATCAAAACATTACAAGAATTATTTTCAAACTTAGTATGAAAAATATCATCCCATAGATAAGATATGATAAACAGAAAATACTTCAAACCATCTATAAATTAAACATTGGAAATTAAAAAATTTCTAGAATTGCCAATTTGACCAAGGCTAGTGATTTTCCATTTAGATTTTTCCCCAAAAGTTACATGACCACCATCCACCTTGATCAGGTTCTTAAAAATTGAATAATATCTAGTCATGTGTCAGGAATAGCCACTACCGACATGCCATAAGTTCATATTGTATATCTTCAAGAAATTTTCCTATAAAACAAATTTCAGACCAAAAATTACTTTGGTACCCAAATCTCATTGGGTCCAAAAATGATAGTAATTAAAGATTTTGGAAACCATAATTCCTTAACAATTTTCCCATAATTAAATTGTATGCTCTAAGAGATAAATACTTTATTAGGTATACAAGAGTAAAAACTAGTAGAAAAACTAGAACTAAGAAGGAAACTATTTTGAGCAATCCTTCTTTGTCTATGTTGATACCCTGAACCAATAGAGTACTTGGGAGAAGTCTACTTTCCAAGCATCTGGGTAAGAGTATTTCTTCCATTTGTAAATCTTTCCAAATCATTCATTAATGGATCATTTTAAAATATTAACTCATTTTTATATTTTAATAAATGAGCATTTTAATCTTTCTCAATAGAATATTAGTTTTAAAATTAGCAGTCAAAGCATGATACTTATTTTAAATTTTATATTTATCCTAAAGATAATTAAAATTAAATTCCATATTATTATAGTATTGAAAAATTTTCTTATTAGACATGTTTTAAATAATTGTTTAATCTCCATAGTGATTATAAATATTGAAAATAGAAGCGGTAAAAACACAAGATGCCTCATATGTGTTTTTTATAAAAAAAACATATTGGATCTATCATACTTATCCTCTTATGTTGAGTCTGAATCTCTCAAGATATATTTAAAATAAATATAGGTTTCTTTAATGGATTTATTGTACCTCATATCCTTATCATCATATATATTATTGAATTTTAACTTATGAGAGACAGATTTTACATGCTCTTTCCTTTTACACTCATATAATATTATTTCACATGAAGTTTCATCCTTCTTCCAATCCATTCTCTAATTTCCTCTATTATTATATTTTCCTTCATAACTGGGTTTTCTAAAAAAAATTGTTCTTATAGTGATTTTTTTGAATCCTATTGCCAAGTGATTCATATCTTTATCACTATCTATACGGGACTCTTTATCACTTGAACTGCCATCTTGGATTTTCTCCTTCTATTTTGAAGTAGTACATTTTATGAATATAGATTTTCTTTTTGGATCATCCTTCTATTATCTGTTCACTTTGAGTTCTTTCTCATAGATCATTAGTTTTATTATCATCTCTTTAATATGTAACTTGATAACATCACATGACCATCGGATTAATATTAATGTTCCCCTCCATCAATCTGGCTGACACCTCAACAGGTGTACAACTTGATCTTTATCTGAAATAGGTTTCCCTAGTGAATGCGTTGTATTAAGTATCTCCTCAAACCTGAGATACATTTCATAAACAGGATCATCATATTTCATCTTAAGAGTATAATATTAAATAGTATGATTATTTAAGAACATTTCTTTGACATTTTATGTTCCTTCATGAGAAATGAAAAAAGTGTCCCAAATTTTAAAAGAAGTTATACATTCAAATATTCTATTAAATTCCTTATCACCCAAATAATAGTATAAAGAATTGATGGATTTATAGTAATTAGAATATGTTGTTTTAGTAGCATTACTCTAAGTATCTCTAGTAGTTTCAGATTTCTCATATTAATCTTCAATTACTATCCAAATATCAAAACTTATACTCTCTAAATGAATTTTTGTTTTAAATTTCAACTAAACATAGTTAGTTCCATTAAAATAAGGAGGTATGTTGGAAGAATATACCACTATCCTATTATTCTCTATAAAGTACTTTATTTAGAAATAATAGAAATTTAAGATCTTTAAAAGATAACTAAATCAAAGATGAAAAGATATTTTAGATCATTTCATACAAAATTTTGTTTTGAGTGAGTAACTCAAGAGGGGGTGAATTGATTTCCAAATAAAATTTCCATAAAAAAAATTAAAATAACCCCACACCAAATTTAATTAAAAATACCTAGTTGATCAAAAAATTAGTTTAATATAAGATTTATCATTTGAAAGATTTCGCAAAGAGTGATTACGACTCAATTAAAATAATATTTAAAATTACTTTAACTTCTAAAATCTATTTACTTAATGAAATACTTTATATAAGTAATTATTAAGATTAAGTATAAAAGTATAAGTTTTGTTTGTATATATAAAAACAAAAAAAATTGGTATATATATTATAGAAAAACAAAAGTGAAACACATAGAAGAGTAAACAAGATGTTTAGTGTCAAGCCAAGACTTGATCCCATCTACTTGGAAATCACATATTTCCAAGAATATTATTATAAAAAATAATCAGATACACAAAATAGATTAGATATAAATACAATAGAACACAAGTTTTCAAAAATCAAAGCCTCTTACACAATTATAGGGAGCTCAAGCATATTTTTATGAATAGTATAGAAAAAATATTTTTATTGATTTCTTTTATTTATTTTAAGTACACTAAAAAACGTTTACATAGATCTCTAAAATATTTTTATGAAATGATCTTGATCTTCTATTTACTAAACAGTTCCATAATCGAATGTATTAACATGTAACCACTAGGTCTCAACTCTCACAGATCTTGCACAGGAGGGAGATATTTAAAAATATATAGCTCTACAGTTCCAATTATCTATTGAAAAATAAAAATGATTATTTTCTAGATTTTCATACTTAGTAGAAAATAAGTGAAACCAAACTTTGTTTTCAATGCATCTATTGAGTGTTTTAGGAATAATCATTAAAGAAACCACATGAGGATTTTTGCATTGAATTTTATAAATGATCCATTGGAAGCATTAAATAAAAATAAAGTAAAACATAAATAGTAGAAAGATAATGTTAGATTATATTTGATGGTAACATAGATCAATGGTATAATAATTCATAACTAATGGTAGTATAGTCTACAAGTAGAGATGTCAATGGTAGTACATCTGGTGATAACACAAAGCTAGCAGTGGAATGCCTAACGGTAGCATGCATGATTGTATCACACCGGATGGTGGAATGGCTCTAGTAGTATAACATTTAATGGTAGAAAGATTCTATAGGTAGCATTCATGATGGTAGAATGACTCTAAGGGTAGTGTAAATTTGGAAATATCTCGTTTTTGGAAGTGGCATCACTCTGAAGGTATCATGAATCTGGCGGTAGTAGGAGTATTGCTATAGCATGACTCTAGAAATTGTATAATTCTGGTGGTAACACATTTCATGTGGTGGTAAGACTCTGGCAGTAGAAGTACTCTAGTGGTAGCATTTCTTGAACTAATGGAGACAAAATCCTGATGGTGGAAAAATTGCACTAATGGTGAATCTTTTGTATACTTAGTAAATTTTCTTCCAATATAATTTAAAAAATAATATAATATCATAAAATAGAAATCTCATTAAAAACATAATAAACATGGTTTGTGAGCATTAAAATAAGATGGTTCCAAAAACATGGTGTATTTGATGCACACCAAGATAGGCTACACAAGCGAGTTGGTGGGTCTCAATGGCTGGCAAGTGTTCTGGGAAAAACCTCTTAGGCATTGATAACACTACTGAATGGATGGTTACACCCCACTAATTGGATGATAGGATCTATAGAAATATACAGAGAAATTGAAGTTCCACCAGTTATCTATTGGGTTCAACAAGTGATCCAGTGGAATTGTTCTATCCACCACACATCCCATTCTCATGACATATGACCTTTGATTCTCAAACCCCTTATCAGTAAAAAAAACATCCTCCAAAACACACATAACATAAAATAACCAAAAGAGAATAGAGAATTTTATAAACATTAAATATCTCATACATCAAAATTATCAATTATGTAACATAAAAAAAATTATTAAAAATATATATTTAATGGTGATTTTTATATATATTTACATAGTTTATTCTATGCTCAAAATCAATTTTACTAAAAAATTATTTTTATTTGTTTTGTATTTTATTGATGAAAAATAATTATAAATTTTTTTTAAAAAAATAATGATACTAAAATATAATATAGATTGGATAATTCTTATGTTATTATTGTTTTATAGAAATTAAGAATAAGAAAATCTAGTATCTCGAAAAGTAATTTTCTTATGAAAATAGTTTTCATTATTTTTCTCTCTAAAAAGTTAAATTCTAAAATTTTAGAATTTTAATTTGTAAAAATTAATATTTTTTGGATTTATAATAAAAATAATATCATAAGATAAATTTTTTATTTTATTTGAAAAGATTGATTTTTAGCTAAATAATGAAAAATACCATTTTCACAAATACTATGATTTTATGACATTATTAGTATATAACTATAACATATAAATTTATGAAACCTTTTTATATACCAAATATGGATTTTATTAGAGAAATTATAAATTTATGAATATTTATATTAGATTTCAAACCTATGATCGATATTTTAGAACATTAGTTACACTACTCTCTAATAATTTTTTAAATATATTATAAATTTATTATTTCAAAACCAATTTTTATCAATTTTGGAAAATAAATATCATAAAATGGATTTTGATATTTTAATTATAATTTTTTATTATTTCATAAGGAACATTTTATTTTTAGACATAAAAAAGAATTACTTAGTTCAAAACTCATTAGAGAGGTAAAATCTAAAAGGGTAAAAATGGTTGACAGAAGGGGTAAAGGGACTAATATATTAAAAAAAGGTTTCAAAATGATTTTTTAAGGTGTATCATGGAAATAATTTATATAAAATCTATTATTTTCTCTTTTTGAGTTTAATTTATATATAAAACATATGCTCTCTTTATTTTAAGATGAAATAATTAAAAAATATAATTCAATCCGGTAATAAAAGATGCATCTCACCACCACTTCAAGACCACTCTAAATTTAATATTACTTATAAAACTCTCCCCTTATTACTTACAATAGAATAATTATACACTTAATTTATATTCTAACTAATATAAGTTAGCCTAACCCCTCCATTTCCAAGGATTCCTCCAAAGAAATACTCCAATTCTCAATGTGAGTACTAATATTTCCCTAATTTCTTTTATTTCATTGCATACTTTTCAAACCAAATGTTATCATTACTATATAATGACATCAATATTTCATTTATTGTAATTGTTATTATCATAAGGTAGAAAACATTATCCACCAATCCCCTTTTACATTAAGAAAAATTAAAACATAATTCATATGTTTTTGGGGACTACTACCCCATCATGTAATGTATATCATTTGGAAACTAGTTTCTTTATTATTTATCAAAATATATCAAAATATGATTCACAACCTTAAAAATATCAAAATAATATCACTATGATTGTGTAATAAAGATATTATTCCAAAATAAACCACTTTCATAACCACAACTATAACACCTCAATATTTTATGATTTTTATTCAAATAAATTTACTTTCATTTACAACTAACATTACATGCAACATCGAGATTAAACGAACCATGATATACTCTTACAATATTGTTATATGAAAGTTATCACCTAGCATGTGGATTAGTGAGTTTGAATATAACTAACAAAATTATAAAAAATCATAGGGGTTTCATATGTACAAAATTAATTCTTTGGTTATCAATTAATTATAAATGAAAATAAAAAAAATTTGAAAATAAAGGGGATGGTTTTCTAAAAAACTGTTTTTATGCGCACATTGTGTGTTTATAATAATAAATTAAATTGACCACTATTGGTGAATAATTATAATGAAATTTATATATTATTTATTCAATCAAATGTTTTAACTTTCATATTATATATTTTATAGGCGTGGGATAAGAATAAATCTAGTATTATGCTCAAAAATGTATTTTTTCCAAAAAAATGGTTTCATCGGGTTCTGTGAGCTTTTTTAAAAATAATCCAACGTTTTGAAAATTTATTTGAAAAAATGAACATCATTTTTTAAATTTACACTTCAACATTATCTTACATTAATTTTTTATAATTTTCAATAAAGATTATTTTTTTGATGAATAGTGAAAATACCGACTTTTATTTAATATTTTATTTTTATTTAAATCATTTAAAAATTTAAATTTTGATTAAAATGGTTTTAATAAAAAAATTATATCAATTATATTATTATATATCCAATTTATTTCATTGTAATTAATTTATATTCAATTGGGATATAGAAACATTTTATACTTAAGAATATATTTTCTTTGGAAAATTGTTTTTCATCACGTTTGCGGGTTTAATTTTTTAAAAAAAATATAAAACTTCTCTGAATTTAATTTGATAATTTGGATATCGTATTTATCATAATAATTATTAATATTATTTAATATGTTCAACTTAAATTTCAGTCAAAATTAATAGTAAAGACAGTAAAAAAATTTTACCTCGGTTAATGTTAAAACAGGTTTATCTGGGGTTAAACTAAAAAGATAAAGATTAAAATTACCTAAATACGTGTTCAAACCCAATTGTTTAGTTTTAGTTTTACTATAAAATTATAACATTCTGATATGATCCATTTTTTATCCTTTTTCCAAGAATGAGACTTGACATTCTTTTAAAACATTGAAAATTTACAAGTGTGTCACTCACCTCAATTATAAAAGGAAAGAACCTATCCTCCCAGATCAACTCTTCAAGATAAATTTATTTCATTAAATACCATACCAAATACATTATTAAATCCTTCCATATTTCCTATATTCCTTATTTTTATCATAAAATTTTACAATGGTGGCTTTAGGTATAACCCTCAATAGGTTGTCGGAAGAAGAGGTATTGTACTTAACCATGTGTTTTCATTTTATTTATTATTATACCTCATTAAAATATTCTTCAACAATACTGAAATAATAACATAAATATATTCCATATATTTATATTTTATTATTTTATAGGTATTACTTATATCCATATTTTCTTCCATGGAATCGGAATGTTAACCTTCGATCATTTGTATGGAAAACTACTACCATGCGAACCGATGTAATTTTTTTCCATAACCCTCTCTAATAAATTAATATAATAATGGATTTAATGTGTATATATATATATATTATTTATAAAATAATTATACTTTTTTAATTATAACATCAAATCTACCATCTAACCTTCAGATCCATTGGAAAATGATAACGTTGTACATTCGTATTTTTGGACTACCACCTACACGAAGCGATGTGATTTGTTTTTCATTTTAATTTTACATATATTATAATAATGATGTATTTTATGAATATATATTATTTATATGATGTAATAATAATTATTTAAACTTTAAGTTTTAATTACCATTCTTTTGTACCATCCGTCAAAAAAATAAAAAACAACCACGATCGGTATGTATAGCCTACATATCTATGAACGACGTGATTCATTTTTCTATCTCAAACTTATATGGATGACTCTAAACATATTTATAATGAATATATATGATAATTATATCATGAATAAAAATTTTTATATTATTAAACCATGATCAAAGTATCAAGACCGATACTTTCAGACCATAACATACATGAAAAATGAAGCAGTTATCTCCCAAAATAGTGAGTTTAAAAATAAATTCTTAATAAACGGGTCAAAATAGGTCAGAATAAAATCCTATATGGTATTATATATATTATTATGGTTTTTTAAAATATTTGTAATAAACCAATATTTATTATACATTATGTTCATACATGTACTAAGAAATTTAATACTTGGAGAGAGGGATTTATGGTTCAATCCTATTTTTAATCAAGATTGTTTATGATTTTGTTTCCATTGAAGAAATTGTATGATAATTATCTTAAAAATAAATTTAATTTTTATTTTCCTACTTTTGTTTATTTGGAATACATTTTTTTATTTAATTTTCATCAATTTAAGTACTCAATATACCAAAATAGGTTTTTCTAATTAAATCCAACAATGTTTTACAATTTAATGGGGCATATTTATCTTCCATATCCATGTTATCTAAAAATGTTTTCAACAATGTTTTTATTATTATATCATTATTTTTTAAATTAATTTTATTCCTTGTTTTATTTTTTATTTTATTTTTAAATTAGTCTTCTTTTCTTTTTCTCAATGAGGTTCTTTTTACATTTTATAATAATGTGAAACGAATGTTTTCTTTTAACTTGTACGGAATAAATGGAATTTTTCATCATCATGAACTTACAATTCTATAAAACTTCCTTTAAAAGATTCCATAGTTATTTTCAAGTAAAATATTCTCCATTATATTTTGGATATTTTTCGATTTTAAATAATTTATTTCAAAATGGAAAGGTTAGGTTCCTTAAGAATGTTTTTATTGATATTTTTATGGTATTTCTATTCATCAATGAAAAGAACTTTTGGTGTTACTTATGTTTTACTAGGGATGTGATCCAATGGTACCATCTTTATTATTTTTCTATATGTTTTCTTATTATAATGATGAGATTTTTATGAAACCCATTTATTTTCCATATTTTATACTTTTATAGATTGATGAAAAGTCTATAAAACCCATTTCTTTTCATGGGTTATGATGTGATGATATGATTAATTGTAACACCCTGAGATTTTGAGAAATATTTTTTTTAAATAAATTTAATCTTTTTTATATTTTTTATTACACACAACATTGAGCTTAAATTTCATTACATGAAACAAAAAGTGTATCTTTTGATACACATACCACTAATTGTAGCCTTCATTACACACAACACCGAGTTTAAATGAAACATGACATGTGATTAAAATATTACAATTCAATAGTTATCTCCTAGAATTTATAATGGAAGGTATGAATATGATTTACTAAATTATGAATATATATTATTTACACATGTATAAATAATGAATTTATTTTTGACCAATTAGTTTTAAATGAAAATAGAAACCATTTGAAAATAAATAAAATATTTTTCTACAAAACTATTTTTCTGTGTACAAACATGTATACCCTAAATAAATTAAATAAATCACATATAGTAAAACAAATTAACAAAATTTATATATTATATAATAAATAAATTTTTTAACATTCATATTATGTCTTTTCTAGTCATGAGAAAAGAATAAATTTAATTTTATGCTTAAAATCTATATAATTCTAAAATGAAGATTTATCACATTTTGTGCACTTATTTGTAAAATTAATTTTTCAAAAAATTAGAAAATTTATTATAAAAAACGAATTTAATTCTTTATATGGTCATTTAAAAATTATCTTAGGTTAAATTTTTAATAATTTTCTGGTAATACGATTGTTTTGATGAAAAGTTACAAATAATGGTTTTTATTAAGAATTGTCATTTATTTTAAATATTTTATAACCATAAAAATTATTTTAAGACGGTTTTAGAAGTATAATTAGTTAAATTATATATATATATATATATATATATATAATTTTTCTAATTTGAATAAATATCATATTGAATATTGAAATAAAAACATTTTTATGTTTTGAAGATTTTCTCTTTGGGAAATTGATTTTTAGTCGCATCGATGGGTTTAATTTAAATTACATTTTGAAAGTTATATTAAAGAAATTTTTAAAAATGTATCAAAAAACTTTAATAAGAATAATTTATATATTATAATAAGTTCAACTTATATTTTTCCTTATTAATAGTAAAATCAGTAATAATTAATTACTGTGATTAACATGAAAATGGTTTTACAGGGGGTTGGAATAAATATTTATGGGGTAAAATGACCCATAAACATATATATGACCCTTTTTGTGGACATATATAGACCTTTTAAATTTTAAGGTTTTATAATGTTCCATTTTTTAGCCTTTTAGACTGTAAAAAATGTGGGTACTCTTTTTTCTTTTCAAAAAATACAAGTTTTCCACCTACCTCACTTATAAATGGTCACCCCCTCTCCTCTCTTATTTACACTTAAAAAACCCATTTTTTCAAAAAAAAATAACTACCCAAATAACTTAATTAATTCCATACTCTCATACTATAATCCTTAATTTTCTCAAAAATGAAACTTACAATGGATTATTGTGCAAACCAAAATCAGTTTTCCGAAGAAGATGTAAAGTCCCTTACTAAGAATTCTATATTATTTCTTCCACCACATCATTAAATTATTATTAAACCACCATTATATAATAAAATAAATGTCTTAGATGTAATTATATGTTGGTTTGTTAAGTTAATTACCTATAATCATCTCTATATCTATCAAATGGTATCTGAAATCATCATTTGTGTGTATAACAGACTATCACCTCGTGAATCGATGTTATTTGTTTTCTATCACCACCTATAATAACTGGATATAATGATGGATTTAATTATTATATATTATATTTATGATATTATTATAAATATATAATTTTAATACCACATATATATTCTTACCTTCCAACTTGTTGGAAAACAATAACGTCGCTCATGTGTACAACAGACTACTCTGCCTCGTGCACCGATGTGATGTATTTCTCATTTATATTTTAATTATATGGTAATAATTATAGATTAAAAAAATATATATTATTTTTTTAACATAATTATACTTCTTTTAATTATTAAATCACATATTCCTTCTTTCTTTCCATTCCATGTGGATACTATAACAGGGTTCGTGTGTACGGTAGACTACCACTACACGAAGTGATGTGATTTTTTTTCACTAACACTTTTCAAGGTAGGTAATTATGGTAAATATAATGAATATATTTCATATATATGACATAAAAATTATTCTTTAATGATAATATATTATTTATCTTTCTTTCATTTCATCTTTCAAGAAAATGGAAACAATGTTCATACATACGTATGGTCTACCATCTCTATTAATGGTGAATTTCATTTTCGATATCTAAATTTAATGGATTACCATAAATAATTTTATAATGAAAATATAATAATTTTTTATCATGGTGAAAGTTCTTTAAATGGTAGAACCATTATCAATGTAAAAGGACCTGAAATACCAAACTAAAACATATCTGAAAAATAAAGTAGTTATTACACAAAATGTATTTTTAATAAGAAATTGTTAATAAATTGTTAATGAAAAGTCATAAAAAACCATATATGGAATTAAAAATGAATATTTTTCTTTAATAGATTTATTATAAACTTATATTTATTATTCGATAGTTTTTAATGTGTTTTATAGAAGTCGAGACTTAAGGTTAGTGATTTTAATCTCACTTTTATTTTATGTGAGACAAATTCTATATTCACCATGGGTTTCTTTTATGTGGTGTATATAATTCAAATGAATGTATATTATTATTATTATCATTAAAATTATTTTTATTTTTATATCTAGTGAGAATATCTTTTTCATAGGTTTTATCATTTCAAAGTTACCAAAGTGATAATGGATTTCCCGTCTCTATTTTATTTATGGGAGACATAAGACATATTCACCAACCATTTATCTTGTGAGGTGTATATACATCCTATTTGAAAAGTTATATCATGAAAATAATTATCCTCATGATGTGAAATTAATCATATTTTGTTACTCTTTAACGTGTCTTGTGATTTAAAATATTACCAAAGCGGTAAAGGATTTTTGTCTCAATTTGTATTCTTTGGGAAATAAGTTATGTTATGAACCTATATTATTTTATGAGGTGTATATATAGAACCTTTGACTTGTAATATAATTTATTTATTTATTCTAATGGTATTTAATGTTTCATTTCGTTTTATTATTTTTTGGGCTAATGATTCAAAGTTACCAAAGTGTTAAGGTTTTTGTGTTATAATCTCATCGTTTATCGAGTTTGTTTATGATTATGATTTCAATGATCACATATTATTCTCTATTTTATTTAAATTTTTTAATTTTCTTCAACTATGTTTATTTCTAGAAAATACATGTTTTCCTTTAATTTTACTCTCTCAAAGGATTAAATAGTCCAACATATGTTTTTGAGAAAAATCATCCAAATTTTTATTTTCAGTCAAAACCCCATTTTATTCCATATCCATGTTTTCTAAAAAAGCATTCAAAAACGTTTACCCATTTTTGATGTTTTATTCAAAGTGTTTGAAATCAATATTCGAGTCATTTTCCAAACAAGGACCATTTGGATTTTACTGAAAATTTGAAAAGAACCTTTGTTTTAATGTGTCTATAATGAAAGGTATTTCCTCCATCATGACCATTATTTTCTTTGAATATTAAATTATATATTTTCAAGGTAATTTTAAAATAAATATATTTTGAAATTTTTTTATAAATTTGTAGGTTTTCAAAAGTGTTTTTCAAAGTGGAAAGGATATTTTCTCAATAAATATTTTAAATGATTCTTAAAATTTCTATTATATGTTTTCATTGTTATTTTCAAATAAAATTTGTCCATAATGTTTTATGAATTTCTATTTATAAAAGTTTTAATTTCAATGAATTTTTTTTCCTCATGAAATTTTCCAAGTGATTTCAATTTCAAAACCATTTTTCATCTAAGATGGAATCCTTTGATTTTGCTTATGTTTTTCAGGGGATATGATCCAAAGATACCATTCTTATTCTTCCTCTAAAAGTATTATGTTCATGATGAAATGTTTTCTATGAAATAAATTTCTCTTTAATGGATTATACCATGATAAAATTTTTATTAAACCCACTTTATTTCCCATGGGTTATTCTATGATAAAATTATGAAATTATTATGAAACCTGTTTCTTTTTCCATAGTTTATTCTATGATAAAAATTTTATGAAACCAATTTCTTTTTAGGGATTCTAATATGAAATATATTTTATGATATTTTGTAACATGTATGTATTATTATAAATATGTGATGGATGGGACCTATATCTCCCTCAAATGCATTGGGAAAAGCTTCATATCTCCTGAGATAAACATGGGTGGAATGGGGAGTAAACCTGGTTTAGTAAGTGAATTTGTCCACTATGATACTTTTGGGAGTGAACCTAGACTATTATGATGGTTTTGACTTGAAACTATTAAACTATGATAGTTTTGGGAATAATCCTTGACTACTGAGTAAATGGTTATCTATTCTTATGTGTATGACACAAACCTATGTATTATTATAATGTTATGTTCTCATGACTCATGTTCTATGAATCTATTATGATTAATGTATTATGAATTTCCATGATTTATGTTATGACTCGTGTTTATGATCTATTATATGCAAGGTATGTTTTTCAAATATTTTTATTGTGTTACTATTCCCCTATTATCTTGATATGTTGATGTCTCGCTTATTTACACCTATTAACAATATGATCACTCCCTTTCTATGGTTTCATTTTCCCATGTTATAATGAAAGTTTTTTAGTAGGGTACTCCTAAGAAGATTATTATAAGGGAATATCATTTTAGAAGATATTGAAGAAATTTTACTAAATAAGAATATTTTATACCTAGTCCCTAAAGGAACTAAACCATTATTATTTGCGAAATGTAATAAATATTCATATATTAAGATGTGATATCTATGTATAAGAAGTTTATATCTTAACATTAATGATATTATGTAACATATATATATAGTTTTAATTATGTGACAGGTGAGTTTGTATTTATAGATCCTTCCAATACATTTAGTAAAGTATTATATCCCATGAGATAACTATTGGGATTCAAGTTGATGTGCTTGATCCACTTTGGTAAAAATGTTGATGTAGTTGTTCCACTATGTGATGTAAGTTGTGATTTCTGATCCATTATGATATAAGAAACAGTTAAGGATGCATGTTTCACTATTATTTGATGGTCTCAGTGGTTATTCTTCAAATATTAAATGGTTTATATACCTATGATGGTGACATAATTTTATGAAATGAAATTATGGTTTGTGATTTATTTAGGGTTTGTTTCACTCTTATGATTCATGCCTTTATAAATGATAAATATTTATATTATGACTCATGTTTATGATATTTTAAAGATTGAGTATGAACTTTTTAAGTTATTTCCATGATCTCATACCCTTATACTTATATTATTCTTTTATATGGCCATTGATTGATATCACACATTATTTCCTGTAGTAAGAATCAGATATTACCATTTCTTATGTTTCACTTCCCCTGATTATGAAGAAATGTTTTAAGTATGGTATGTCTATAAATTTTTCCAAATTTGAATATCATTGTGGGAGATATTGAATATATTTCATGAAATAATAATATTGTGTGTATCGTCTCCAAAGATAGTAAACCCCTAAAGTCTTGATTTGTGTATTTGTTAAATGTATTGAATTTTCATCTAAAAAGATGTAATATTTATGTATGAAAATTGAATGTAGTTATATTTAGAAATTGAGGTCGTGTTTATTTAATATTGGGATATTATTGTCAGAAAACTTTAGTGAAAAGCCCCAGGATAAGCCTAACAATAGGATGAAATCCTAAAGTTTTGATAAGGAATAGATTATGTGGTATTCCGTATAATAAATAAATGTATAGATATTACAAGTGTATTTTTTTTAGAATAGATGAATCTAATGTTTATAACCCAAAAAAGAGTTTTTCGAGTATATCTCAACCATCATTATGGTCCATGGTGAGTGTTTCATTACTGGACACCTTCTTTTACACTCACAGGGGATATTCTTGGGTTAATTCATATTTTATTTATGAATCCTTATAAAGGATTTGAATAAATGATGACCCTGGATAACCTGGATTAAACCTAAAGTTTCATAGGATGAAAATAAGGTTTTAATATTTGAACATTCAATAAATTTTCAGGGTTATGTGGTTTCCCACTATGACTATTATTTCTCAAACTTTTCTTTTTGGTTTTAATCAATGGTTGGAACTAGAATACATTAGGATAATAATGAAGGTGATGGATAATGAAATGAGTGTCCAACTAAGAAACCAAATTTAATGGGAGAAGTAAAGTGAAATCTTGTTTTCATTCTTATGAAACTTTATTAGTCCATGAATCATGTCGAGCTTACAAATTATCAAAGGAGGGAATAACATACTATTGAGTGTTTAAGGAGGCAACATCCATAATATTTTAGTGGTTCTTCTGATCCACTAGTATCCAGTAAATGGATCAGCACCATTGAGATATTATTTTTTGTACAATAGTTATTATAATAGGAATAGGTTTTCCTAGTCATTTATTATTTTAAAGTTGAGGAATATCAATAGTGGAACCTTATTAAGATTATGACATAATTGGAAGAAACTGAATCTATAGAATGGTATGAGTTTAATAAGGTATTTTTCAGAAAGTAATTCCATTATATTCTATATAAAAATATGGATAATTAATTCCTTTAGCTTAAGAAAAAGTAAGATGAATTTAATAATCCTTATGAGGAAAATTTTACAAGACATTAAATGTATGGTTATAGTTTAATAATTAGCCCCGAAATAAAAATTGATTAATTCTTTGGTGGATTAAAACCATGTATTTGGATGTTTTAGCTATAAGAGACATTAGTTTCTATAAATAAATCATTCTATACTCACTTAAGGTAGAAATGAAAATTTTACATTCCCACCATTCTCATTGTTTTGAAAAGAAAAATCATATCTAGTTTCATGAAAATTTTAATAAATCACCTAGTGGAAAGAAATTTCATCCATATTCATGCCAAAAACATGGGTAGAATCATGAAGGTAATTGTTTAAAATGAAACTGGGAGATTCTATAAATTTGGAAATGTGGGTAACAAAGCCCATGAATTTGGAAGGTAAATGAATGGTCCAGTTGTTGCAAGGGAATATAAGAAGACACCAACAAATGCACCACTCATGCTCTAATGCATAAAATGTAAAGAGTATGGGTATTGTGAAAACAACTCAACAATTTAGAAAATTTATTGTAATGATTGGTGTCATAAACCACTTATGATCAAAGGAAAAGGTAAATATCATGTGATCATAATTGTTGATGAGGGTTCTAAGAATGATATAGTGAAAGGAACACTTATTATCAACTATAGAATAGTTAATGTATTATTTTATTATGTCTTTAATAACCCTTTTCTATCTAATTAATTTTAAAATGGTATTTAAATACAATAAAAATTATTAGATATTGAGTTAGTGGGTAAAATTCCAAATGTTACAATGATATCAAGTCAAGTTTTCAGTTCCTCTCCAATTGAAGTTTGTACAAAATTGTTTCTTAAAACCCTTATGATTATCTATTTAGTTAAATAATATGTGATTCTATGAATGGATTGGATTTCATTATATATATCCTATATCAATTGTTGATAAAGATAAATCACATTTTTTTATTCCAAATAAACCCATTTTCATTTATTGGTGCCAGGATGAATACAAACCTCAAATGGAATTTACTTTTATCTTGTAGAATTCCTTTACAATATGGTTATTTTTCATAGATGTTTGGCAAGAAACTCAACATCAAATATACACTTATTTTCTATAATTTTTTGATGTATTTATAGAATAAGGTACTTGTCTTCATAAGAGTTTTTAGGTTGATTTTTCAATAGAATGAATACCTATTGATACACCTATTTCAAAGGCTCCCTATAGAATGACCCCAATTGAATTTCAAGAACTAAAGATGAAACTCTAAGAGAATATGAATATGGGATTTTTTCAGCAAAGTTCATCACTTTGGGGTACACCAATTATTATTTTTAATAAAAAAGATGCATATATGAGAATTTATATTCATTATTAAGAACATAATAAGGTTACTATTAATAAAAAGTATCCTCTACCCCATATCGATGGTTTTTTTTGATCAATTATGAGGTTCTCAATACTTTTCCAAGATTAATATTTAATCTGAGTGCTATCAGTTGAGGTTAAAAATTAAATACATACCCAATACATACTTTTATATGAGGTATAGACACTATGAATTTATACTCATTCCATTTTTTCTTACAAATTCCTATGTTATCTTTATAAATTAAATGAATAGAATCTTCAAGGATTACCTTAATCAATTTGTGTTAGTCTTTATAGATGATATTACTATATATTAAAAGGGTAAGGAAGGGGATAAATATCACTTGATAATTGTACTAAATACCCTAAGGAAAGATTAGTTGTATGAAAAATTTAAAAAGTGTTTATTTTAGCTTTGAAAAGTCTCATTAGAAGATAATATAATCTCATGTGAGGTTATTTCGATGGATCCTTCAAAGACAGAAGTTATTATGAAATGGATCAGACCAACTATGATAATAAAGAACCATAGTTTTCTTAGTTTTTCTTTATATTGTTGAAACTTTGTCGATAATATATCATTTTTTTCAAATCCACTCACCAATTTAATGCAGAAGGGAGTCTAGTTTGTTTGGATATATTAATGTGAGGAAAATTTCAAGGAATTGAAGAGAATGTTAGTCAGTAAACAAATGCTTACATTTTCCCACAACGAATAAGGATCTGTAATCAATTGTGTTTGATTGAAGAAGTTAATAGGACATATTCTCATTCAGAATAATATAGTTAGAGATTATTCCTTATAAAAATTGAAGGTTCATGAGAAAACATACCAAACTTATTATTTAGAGTTATCTATAGTAATTTTTAAATTAAATACATAGAGGCATAATATTTGGATAGAAATATGTGATATATATATTGATAATAAAATCTAAAAGTGTATATTCACTCAAAATGAACTAAATTTACACCATAGAAAATGGTCGGATCTGTTTTAATATTGTTATTGCTCAATACATTACCACCCTATTAAATTGAATAAGGTGGGTCGATCCTTTGAGATAAAAGGATCTTGAAAGCCGATATGTGATGAGGATCACAAAAGATCCAATATTTCTAGATTTTAAAAATATTTATCTATAAATCTAAAGGAATGATAAAAATATTATCTTCTCAAGTTAGTCTTCAATCATCTATCGATGTGAGAATTAATGAGGTTTAGAAGGAATATGTGGAACTCTACGAGAAGGTCATAAATGTTTTGGAATTCAACCATCGTTTTGGTGGAATGATAACATTAAGAAACCATGTATGGGATTTTTCCATACCATATTTGAAGAGGATCTGTTAGAGGAGCCCCATAGTTCTTTATTCTCTACTCATCCTAGAAGTATAAATATATATATATATAGATTTTAAAGAGTATTTATAGTGGAAAAATATAATGATAGATATTATGGAATATGTATCTCAGTGCTTGGTATATCATCATTTAAGGATAATAGAAAAAATTCTATGGGTATGTTATAACTATTACTCATACCAGAATGAAAATGGGAAAACAACACCATGGATTTTATCATTAGACTCCCCAAAACATCTAAAGGACATATTGTTATTTGGGTATTAGAAAATATCCATACAATGTTAATACACTTAATTGATATGAAATAATAATTTTAAATTGATAATAATTTTAGAATATAAATTAAATAAGTGGTAATTTTTCATTGAGTACCATATTCTATTGTATGTAATCATGATCTCAGGTTTACATTGATGTTATGGTGATGTCTTAATTAGGTTCTGGATAGAGAGTTATGTTTTAGAACTGATTATCATCCATAGATAGATGGTTAGTCTAATATAACCATTCAAACCTTGGAGGATATGTTGATATCTCTTATCTATAATTCAAAGGTGGTTGGGATAAACTCTATACTCTATTCAAGTTTTCTTATAACATTAGCATTCACTCGATCATTCAGATGGCTCTTGAAGAAGGCCTCTATGGAAATAAGTGTATAACACCAACATTATGGAATGAATTTGGAAAGCATAAGATATTGGGACCTAATCTATTTGAATAAATAATAAAAGGTTAGATCCATATAGCAACACATAATAGATACATAAAGTCGGTATAAAAGTTAGGATAATAATCATTGGTGAGATATGTATTTTGAAGATGGTGATAAGGTATTTATATGAATTTCTCTATGGAATAATTTTATGATATTTTAAAATTAAATGAATGATAATACCTAGGTATAATGGCCCCTTTGATATTCTATATCGATTATGGATAGTATATTATTGATTGTCTCTTCCACCGAACCTCTATCAAGTTCACCATGTGTGCCATGTATCTCTTATGAGGAAGTATATACCCAATATTTCACATGTACTAAACTCTGGTTTTGTACCATAGAAGTAAGATCTCCCTTATTAGGAATAGATGATGAATATTTTATATCATATAATGAAAGTTCTATGAAACAAGAACACTCATCTGGTCAAAGTTTTATGGTGAAACCAGAAAATTGAGAAAGCTATATGGTAACCAGAGGATATGATGAAGAAAATGCATCCTCAGTTTCTGTATCATAGTGAGGAAATTTCATAGGAGATATTATTTTTAAGGGGGTTAGAATGTAACTCCCTGAGATTTTATGAAATATATTTTTTTAAAATAAGTTAAATTTCTTCGATAGATATATTTACAAAAAAAATGAGTTTAAATAAGCTGCGATATACTATTAATATATAATTAAATTATTGTTATCTCTTAACCATTTTATTGGAAAGAAATTCACATGTAAAAAATTAATTCTTTTCTATCAGTTAATTAAGAATTTAAAAAACAATTGAAAATAAAGAATATTTTTCCTGAAAACTATTTATATCTCTGAAATGTGTGTTTATCTTAATAAATTTAATTGATCACTATTTATGAAATATTTTCATGAAATTTATATATTATATATTCAATAATAATTTTAACTTTAATCTAATATATTTTAAAAGTGTGGGATAAAAATAAATCCAGTATTATGCTTAAAAATATTTTTTTTCTTAAAAGTGGTTTCATAACGCTTTACCCACTTATTTTAAAATTAATTTTTGTCACTTTAAGAAAATATATTTAAAAAATGAAATAAATTTTTTATATCATCATATTAAAATTATCCTAAATTTAATTTTTAAAAATTTTCTGAGAATATTATTATTTCAATGAATAGTGAAAATATTAATTTTCAATTAAAAGATTCATTTTCATTTAATGAATTTAAAAGTTATATTTTGTTTTAAAATGGTTTTAAAATTAAAATTATTTAAATTATATTATTATTAATCCAATTTATATCATTTTAATCAATTTTATGTTGAATTTTTATATAAAAAAACGTTTTAATGCTTAAGAAAAAAATTATTTAGAGAATCAAATTTCATCACATTTGTGGGATTAATTTTAAAATAAATTATTTGACTTCTGTGAATTGAATTTGATAAAATGGAATCCATATTTTGAATCTTAATAATTAATATTATTTACTCAGTTCAAATTTATTTTTTTCTTAATGAATACTAAAAACAGTACAAAATATGTTACCATGGTTGAGGTTAAAATAGGTGTATCATGAATTAAACAAAAAATAGAAGCATTAAAATGAAATAAACACTTAATAAAACCCAATTTTTGGGTTTTATTTATAAATTAACCTTATCATCTTATAATATGACCAATTTGGTATCTTTGTTTCCAAGAAAGTGACTTGATATTATTTTACATATTTGTAAAATTAAAAGTGTGTCACTCACCTCAATTATAAATGGACACCCCCTCTCCTCCACTCTATAAATTTAAATAGTATTTTGGTTTAGTTAATACCTACCCAAATGCCTTAATTAAATATATCCCCATTACCTAGAGTCCCTCTTTTATCATAGACATCCTTTTAAGCCTTTAGGTATAAACCTCAAGAGGTTACCCGAAGTATAGTTACTGTTCTTAACCATGCGTTTTCATTTTATTTATTCTTATACCTCTTTAAAATCTTATTAAACAATGGAAAAATAAAAACACTGGTATATTATACATAATAATACATTATTATGTTAATTTAATTACATATATCCATCTACTCTTTTGTCAAATGGGAAATGAATTTGTCGATCATGTGTTTGGTGGACTACCGCCCTGAGAACTAATGTAATTCATTTTTCATCACCTCTTATCACTTCTAGATATAATGATAGATTTAATTTATATATATTATATTTTTTAATATTTATTAGTTTTTTAATTATAGTATCACATCTACCTTCTTAACTTTGAATCCTTTGGAAAATTATGAAGTCTCTTGTGCGTACGTGTGGACTATAACCTCTATGAAGCGATGTGATTCATTTTTCATTTCTGTTTTATATAGATGATAATAAGTATGGATTTAATTATTATATATGATTTATATGATATAATTATGATTTATCAAATTTTAACCATTATTTACCTTTGTTTCATTCAATTCAATGAAAAATAAAAACAATATTCATACGTACGTACAACATACAATCTCCACAAATAGTGTAATTCATTTATCAATATCTACCTTTTATGGATGAATAAATATATATTAATAATGAATATATATTATATTTATATCATTAATAATTTTTTATATATGATGTTACCATGACCAAATTACAAGGAATGGGAATTCTAGATAAAAAAATGCATGAAAAACGAAGCGGTAATCACATAGAACGGGGATTTTAATAACAAATTGTTAATAAATGATTGATAAGATTTAATTTGAAAATAATAAATGGTATGTTATATATTAGTACGGTTTTTGAATAGATTCATAAAAACCCTTTATTTATTATAAATTAGGTTCACACATGTATTAATAACGTCGAGACTTGAGTTAAGGGATTTGTGTTTTAATCTTATTTTAAATTGGGATTATTTATACTTTAATTTTAATTAAGGAAATCATATAATCATTCTTTGATAAATATCTTTAATTTTTATTATAATATATTTATTTCTTTACACAAAATGTTTTCCTTTCATTTTACACTATTCAATTACTCAATATACTAAAGGAATGTTTTTAAAGGAAACTGACTATGTTTTATTATTCGGTCGGGAATCATTATCTTTCATGTCAATATTTTTAAAAATGATTTTAATAATGTGTTTAAAATTCTATAATTATTTATTTAATTAATTTTTACCCTCTTTTTAATTTTTTAAAAAAAACCTTCTTATCAGTTTCTGAATGATTCGCTTTTTGACTTTTTATAATAATGTTAAAAGAATGTTTTATTTTCAATTTTACAACATGAATAGATCTCCCATTTACCATGACCATAACTTCCTTTTCAATTTTCCATAGTTTTTTTCAAAGAAATTTTTTTACATGATACTTTGGAAAAAAAATAACTGCTTTTAAAAGTTAAATTTTATGTTCTTAAAAAAATTAAATATCTTTTTGTGATATTTCAATTCTTCATCAATAAAAACCTTTGGTGCTTCCTTTATTTTATTAGAGATATAATCCAATGGTACCATACTTATTTTATATATGGATATTTTATTATAATTATTATTATATGTTTATTAAACCCATTTATTTTCCATAGATTATGTTATGATTAATTGATAAAATTATTATGAATCTCATTTTCTTTGCATGAGTTATGATATGATGATAAGAGTAGTGATATTATGGAAAAGATATATAAGGTTTTAATTATATTATGGGTGGGACCAAAATTATTATATCCACCAATGAATTATTTAACATGTTATATATAATGGGATTATTATTTCAATTCATGTCAATGTGCTTGATCGAGTATGGAAAACAAGTTGAAGTGATTGATCCACTATGGGGTGCTGGTGGTGATGTCTGATCCATCATGTTATTGTAAATTTGTAGGGATTCATGATCCATTGTGATTTTATGGTATTGGTAGTTAACCTTGACATATGAAATGGTTTCTATACCTATAACGGTGACACTCTTTTATGACATGAACTTATAGTTTGTGATTTATTTATGATGATTTATCACTATTATGATTCTTGTATTTTGAGATAATAAAGATTTATATTATGAATCATGTTTATAATCTAAGACATATTGGGTATTAACTTTTTATTTTATGGTCATGATATCATACCCCTATAATTATCTTATGCTTTCATACAATCATAAATTGATATCTCCCATTATTACCCTTACTAAGAATATGTACTCACCCTTTCTTATGTTTCCAATCCCTAGGATATGAAAAACGGTTTTAAGTGGGATATGAAGATTACTAAATTGGAATATATTTTGGGACATTTTTAAGATAATTAATCAAATAATAAGATAATGTGTATATTATCCAAAGGCACTAAACAATTATGGTAATTGGGTGTGTATTTTTGAAATGTATTGAATATTCATCTAAAAAGATGTAGTATTTACGTATTAAAATCCATGGTTATTATATTACTCATCAATTAATTATGGTATATTCATGTTTCGATTGGTCTAACCACCTACTTTAAAAACACTATGAAATATTCCCATATATGACTATGAGAAGTTAATTACTAATAAAATATGATATAAATAAGTAAATAATTATATTGTTTTGGTTTTTTAATGGTAACATTAATATTAAAATCATTAATTAAGATATCAATGTTCATTCTTTAAAAATTATCGAAACATGCTCATTTTCAATTTATTATTTAATGATCATAACTAAAAATACCATATAATAAAATTATAACAATAAAAATAATTATAAATAATCAATAATATTACCTTTACTGATCTTGTTAATGATGAAATTTGGGAGAAAAACAAATAACAACACCTCTATTATGAAAAATTTCAATACGATTAGGATTATATAAACTTGTTATTGAAGATAGATAATAACTAACAAATACAAATGTAGATAATATTTGGTAATTAAGTTCATAAACGTTTATATATATTAATAAGGATCTAAAATAGGTTGTTAAGATAGTTATATTTTTGTACAAGGTATTAAAGCACTTTAGTGCAATTCATGAATTTGGTATGGATTTTTATTGACTCAACTTATTTTCTTGATTCATAATGATTACTTTTATACTATTTTTATTATTAGATGGTTGTATTATAATATATTATTATATTATAATACATTTACTTATTATTTTCTATGTAATTACATTGATGAACTTATTTCTTTAAAAATGTTTATGTTGTTAAGAATAATTACCATTCTTCCCAAATGAGTTATTTTTCTTCCATATCTATGTTTACTATTCTCACTTATATTATCTTATTCATTTTTAAAAATAGAATCATGATTTATTTCTTTAGTTTTGAAGTTTATCTTTACCTATTTTAAAATTATCGAATTATCACTATATTTATGGTGTGGGTTTAAAAAAATTTATTTTCAACATATTAAAAAGATTTCCCTATCAAGTTCATATTTTAATTTTCAACTAAAAATTTATAAAGTAAAATATTTATGATTATTTAAAGACTCCAAAGTTTAAATTTTTTTAAGTGGTTTTTTAAAAATATTTTCAAGTTATCATCTTGAAAATTATTTCTAAAAATGATTCAAATTTTCAACTCTATATGACAATATTAATAAATGTTTTATGTAAGCTCATTTTCATGATTTCACTTCCATATTCATATTTAAGGATATAAATCCTATAGATTTATATTTTATGAATCAAATTATTATCTATTTGAATAAATAATCCATTGTTGTGATTGATATTTTGTTATCTACCAATCCACTTTTGATATCATGTTATATGATATCGTTTGGAATTGATATGATGTGAATTTTCTTTCCATGGGTTTTCATGTTATGCTAAATGAATAATATATTACGGAACACATATGTTTGTATGATGATGTGTGGGGTATTTTGTATCCCTACAATGTATTGGTTAATGTTTTACATCTTAGGAGATAATATATCATTAGCCTTATTAGATATACTCAAAAGTTAAAGGGTGGGCCTTCTTGGATTATGACCATAATATAAAGGGTGGGATTTCTTGGATATTATTAGAATATGATGATACCCTATACTTATATTTACAATAAAGTTCATTAGTATGATATGTATGAAGGTAATATTTCATTTCATTCCATATTCCTCTGATTATACCCCATGGTTCATGTTTATTATCTCATGATTCCACACCCTTTTTCTAAGGTATGTGTATTTTCATTTGAGGCTTTATGTCCTCTTATCCTGATTTATAGAAAACTCTTATTATTATTTATTATTTATTATAAAACAATTATCGATTCTCATAATTTATCATATTATTATGATATAACCCTTTGATGATAAATTGATATGTATTCCTATTACTGAATGTTTTAGATCACATATTTTCTTATGTTTCCTTTCCCTATTATTATGAAGATAATTATAACTTATGAAAAGTTTATAAGGGAGTCTAGTGTGGATAAATTATAGAGAAATTTTCACAAATGTTTTAGAATAATTTCATTATGTAGATAGTACTCAAAGACACTAAACCTTACGATCATGAGATTGTGATATGGATTATGGTTTCTATTGTTTATCATTTCAAAATGATATAAAATAAAGAAATGTTTGGGTAGGGTTGTTATATGATGGGTGGTGATGAAATTGTGTAGTAAATTAATGTATTGGATAAAAAATAGTTATCAGCATATTTTATATTTGGGGACATAATGTTTTATCCAATCGTACTATGATATAGTAAATACACATCAACTATGTGATGATGGTGTTGGAAATGAGTATTCATATAAGGTATTATTTTCTTTTCTAGGTTTATTCCACACTTAGTTTCCTCATGAAATATGATTTTCTAAACTACTTATGTCATGATTAATAGATATATATTAATATTTATATTTTATTTAATATTATTAACTTATGTTCATAAAACTTTATTATTTTCTTACACCCACATGTTCATCTTATACCCACTTATGATCTTATTTATGGTCTCCTATAATGTTGATATAGAAATTTAATTTGTTTTACACCATAATAATAATCTTATCTAACCCTTTTCTTATGTTTTCATTCCCTAGGCTATCATGATGACTATAACATGTTACATGTCTATAAGGGAGTCTTCTTTTGTGAAATTATCTGTAAAATATAGACTTCGTTTAGAAATAATTCATTTATATAACTAATCTCCAAAATATCTAAACCTAAAGTTATGAATGTATGATTTATTATGATATGTAATAGATAATAATGTTAAATATATAATTATTTAGTAAAATTATTCTTTAATAATATCATTAATATATCATAATTATTTGATAATATCCTACCTATTAAATTAAATAATGAAAAATATATTTTCATGAACTATAATTAACTGTTTTTAACTATTATCCATTATGATAATGTGTATACCATACCTTTGATGAAAAACATATTCATAATAAAATATGCACAAATTTTATACATGCATATTATATCTTGTTTCATTAAAATGATGCTCATTGAAATTTTAGGTTATTTCACATGAATGATTATCATGAAAGAGTTTTACTAATTCATAATTAATATATAATATCTAAATATTCAATGAATCTTGTTTAACCCAAATGTAGTGAAAAGATTTATTCAAATTGAAAAAACTAAACACTAATAAATCACAAATATTTTATCACTTCGTGAAAAGAGGTTCACATTTTTTATAGAGGATTAATATGCAATACATTCATTGGTATGCTTTTTTTCTCAGAAAAGTGAGACTCATTACATGATCACCATAATCTATAATATAACATAGAATTAAAATAGATTCATGATAGTATTAAAAAATAGAATAATGGTGGATAAATTCTTAACAATAAATTTAAATAAAATTATATAGAATATGGGTATTCTCATAGTTTCTCAACAACGAAGAGTCCATTGAAAAATAGAGTCATGTCGATGAGAAATAGGATTATCCAAACAATTTAAAATCCCATGTTTATTGAGTATCAATTAAAAGTATTTTGATATATATAATTTGTTGAAAAAATATTATATGTTTGAAAAAAATCATAGAAGGGTGATTATCAGGAATATTACTTATGAATATCGAAAGGGAGAAGCCCATGGTTAGTTATTTTAGTTTACAAGAATATAATATGTTCATTATTTAAATTATTTATAATGTTAAAAAAATATGATGGAAATCTATATGAATATATATTTATATCATAATAAAACAATATTAAGATGCATAGTGTGTTTAAATATATTGTTGTGGTAGAGAGAGAATCAATTTATGTTATTGTCGATAAGAATGGACCCTTGGATAAGTCTATCACTAGGTAACATTATGAAAATATTTATTAAGATATTATTATTGATGAATTGGGACCTAATTAATGACTATATAAAAAATAAGACACGCTATTTGAGGGGGAAAACCATATTTCTCAATACATAATGTGGAAGGATCACAAATATCATCCCATTGATAAAGTGATCAATTCCAAGTATTAAAGGATTCAGAAAAAAAACGTCAATCAATATTGTAACAAACTAAGTATTTTAAGAATAAATCTTTTTAATGTATTATTAATATTCATTAATTAATCTTTATATATTTATATTCATTATAATAATATTGGGTAGTTTTAGTCAAAAAAAATTTATTTCTAACCAAATTGTATTTTCTTGTATTATATGGTTTAATTTAAAATATTGATTAAAATATTGATTAAAATATTGAATAATTTTAATTTGAAAAAATAAAATCCATTTTTTAATTCATAATTTTAAAATTATATTAGGATTATTTTTTGTTAATTTTCTAAAAATATTGATTTTTTAATGAATAGTGAATAATACTAATTTTTTTAAAAAATATATTTTATTTTTGACTATTTACAAAGTAAAATTATATTTTGGATTAGTTTTAAAATTTTATCGTTTTATTTTGAATTAAAATTATCTAATTATAGTTTTTAAATTAATTTTATACTTGAATTTAGTATAACAGAACTTTAAACTTAAAACGGGCATTTTTCTGAAAAGTTGTTCTTCATCGCATTTTCCACTTTAAAATTAAATTAAATTATACCACTAATGAGTTTTGAATATTGAAAATTGTATTCCATATTAAGAAATAGGGGTTCCAAATTTCTTTAATATGACCCTTTTTTGTTCATTATAAATCATAACCTTATTAATTTTTGTTTTCACGGTAAAAGGTAATTCAGATAATTAAAGTTAAAAATAAAATGATAAGGACTAAAGAATGGCCCTAAAATTTTATTTAATTATACTATAAAAGTATAACTCGTCCATAATCATCCAAAATTAAAATATATTGTTTTTTTTCATTTGGACCTGATTTTGACCTTTATAATCTTTAAGTGAATATAATAACAAAAATGTTACACTCTTAATTTTAATAACTATATTTTTTTAATATGGGGATAAAAAGATGATATGTTTGGTTATACAAATTAATTTTATATATATATTATTTATTTATCATTTTAATTTATTTTTAAATAGTTGTGAATAAATAGTTACCTTAAAAGCTTATGCAACATTAATGCAGAAATTATTTGATTAGCAGCAAAATAATATAAATATTTTTAAAAATATAAAAATAATATTATATTAATGAATATTTATGTTTAAATTTTTTATATAATCATGACATGTTATAGATATTTTTATACATTGTATTCTAACTCCTTTTTGGCTATCTATTTTAAAAGTAAAATTAAATGTATAGTTCCAAAATAAACATTTATGTTATTTTATAATAAATAATATATATTTTAATAATTTATAATTCATAAAAAAATATCTTTGGATATGTGAATGGGATGTGGTTAATGAAATTAATGACAGTCCATTTATTGGTTGTTTGGACTTTTATACTAACTATTTTAACCCCCAAGGTTAAAAAAAACATCGATATCACTATAATTGTCAGAAGGGTTAATAAAGGGTTGAAACAAAACAATATTGGTAAAAAAGTGATCCAAACTTGTCCAAATTTAACTGGATAAGATTATTTCGACTCATCCTCATCTTATATTTTAATTTTATCAATTTGTATCCATTTTTCCATCAAAATTAATTTAATATTTTATTAAATTTCAACAGTACCCCTCCCTTCTCCTATAAAAGGGAACCACTTCTTCTCATCTCGTTACACTTCAAAGGAATTTTTTTTAAATTACCTACTTAAATACCTTCTATACATCCCTATACACATCCTAGAGTCCTTATTTTGTGAATATTACTAACCTTATAATTCATAAGGTGTAAAAAATGAGGGTTTCCAAAGAAGATGTACAGTTATTAACTGAGAAATTTGGTTTTATTTGTTCTTCCATATCCTTAAAATATTCCTAAACTAGGATTATATAATAACATATATATATCCCAAAAACTAATATATTATTATATTAATTTAATAACTTATATCCATCTCCAACCTCCATCAAATGGGAAAGGAATCTATTGTTCATGTGTATGGTTGACTACCACCATGCAGGCCGATGTGATTTAGTTTCCATCACAACCTCTCACAGATGGTTATAATGATGGATTTAATTAATATATATGTTATTATTTACATATTTATCATTCTTAAAAGATAATATAACACCTATTTTTTACCCTTTTGATTCACGGACAAATGAATGCATCGTTTGTGTGTACTTGTGGACGACCACCTCCTCGAAGTGATGTGATTCATTATTCATCACCACATAACATGGATTGTATATATGGATAAATTCATGGAAATTATTAATTAATTCACATACAAAAAATTTAACTACTTATAGGAATGAAATTTTATGTATTCATCAACATTCTTAGTCTTTTTTGGAGAATTAGTAAATAATGAGAGGCCAATACTAGATTTACATGTTCCATGTTTAGTGGTCATTCAATATTATAGGAAAAAGGATTGAATATTATTCATATGTTATATACAATACATATATTTGTGTACATTTTTGTATATATATATATGAGTATGTCTGATAGAAATCACACAGTAACCCCCAGTAGCCTGAGTAGAATGAATGTTTTTCTAGAGCCCTCACTTTTCATATATCTATGAAATTGGAATTTAAAATTTATTGTCAATGTTTTTAAGGACCATAGGGTCACATGGTAAGTTCCTTTTATAAGGATAAAATGCTATATTTCTTTTTTAAATTAATGAGATTTTTATTTAAAATGTATCCAAATGTGATTGGAAGGATTTGTAAAGATTTGTGGAGTTTTGTATAATGTTCTTATGGAATTTTAGAGAAAGGGGGATATTTTTGGATATTAACTAAAATATAAATGAATATCACATATGTACACATTCATATAATGAATCTATATATACATATATTGATATTTTATATATATATATGTGTAAAATTAATAAAAACATTTGATGCATGTATTTTTCTATGCATATGATGCATAAGAATAATAAATATATATGTGTGTGATATATTTATATTATTTATTTTCCCTCGAATGTTTTCATTAATTACAATATATTTATTAATGGATTAAATTCATTGAATTAATTCATTGAAACAATTCAATGAATTAAATACCAACTATAGGAAATGTATTCGATGCATTGGAGGAGCCTCATCATTGGCTACATAAGAGAATTTTATCCCCACTTGTTGGGTGTGGCATATTGTGCAATATTCATAAGACTTTACAAATTATCTTACTCCTAAAAAATTTTCTATCTCGTTTGATAATATTCTATTACCCCTACAGACTATAGGTATCCTTATAAAGACTTTGGGGATCCTTTGGCCAGTTTACTTCATTGAAGTAGGATTCTAATATACACTACTCATGATAATCCTCAAATATTCTCTATGGAAAGGAAAATGGAATATGATGCAACTTTATAATAACAAATACTCTATTTTATAGTTTTATTTATGCATTATTTCTTTAATATGGATATTCCTATGTTTTTTCCACTAAAAATTTTCACTAGATGATCATAAAAAACCCATCAGTCAATGGTTCACTCTTGTTTTTACACTCAGTTTTATTTCAATCGAATTAGAATGAATTACTTGATAAATCTTACATGGTATCTTCCTTTTAATTTATTTTCAATAAAGGAGAAAAAATTATGAAATTTTTTGAATATATATTGATAAAGATTTTATTTTGGATTATTAACAATAAATTTAAAGTTGGGATATTTTTTTCCATTTTATCATGATGTGTTATATTTGTTTTTGATAAGAAATTATTTCAATTCATTTTCATATGATAATGATTGATAATGAATTGTGTATCCTAGAATTTATGTAAATATGTGTGGTTTAATGTTTAAAATCACTATGTATGGGATGATGGATGAACTCAAAGGAACTTCTAAGAATGTTGTGATAAAACATGGATTTTTTTATTTATTTTATATTATTCTATAAAGTGATTATATTTTTTGGAATGATAATTTTTTTCTTTTTTATATTAAACTATAAAAAGATATAAATTTATCGATGTGAATGAAGGAAGAATTGGTGTAGCATCATTATTATAATAAAGAAGATTTTTTTGTTATTGTGTAATTTGGAGTAGACTGTATAAAATCATAATGTTGTATTGTGAGTTTGAATACTAGAAATTATATTGGCTGGATAAAGGTTCACTAACTTAGGGATCAAAGTTATTATATATAATTTTTATATATATTCAGTTATATAGATTATATATTTACATAGGATGAGTAGTTAGTTTACTAAGATGAATTCCATAGAGTATGAATATTATTGGTAATCATATCATTATTGAAAAAGATTAGGAGCCAACTGTGAATTCGATGAAAGAAATATAGATACTGATTTTGGTTGAGAGTTTCTTTGTATTATCAAAAAATAATAGGGTTATATTATGTTGATGTTAAACATCAATTATGATTACTTAATGAACTAATATAGAGCTAAGTTGTAGAGATAGTCACTGCATTTAATAATTAATATTGAATTTATCATTGATAAAATAATTTTTTTATTTTGATGAAAATATGAAAAAAGCTGATGTATTAGGAAATCGTTGAATGTATTCTATAGAATTCATATGTTTTAACAGATAATTACAATTATTTTCATGTAGATAAAGATAATTTAGATATTTTAATGTTTGATTTAAAAAGAATTAGAGTTTTTTAATTTCATTTGAGAAGTATTGAGTTTGTTTTAAGAATTATATTGGTAAAATTAATTCATACTTATGAATCTATTTAATTTTTTCATTGGTATATAGTGTCCTTAATCTAGAAGAAAAATAGCCAATATAATTCATAATATATCTGAGAGATAAAATTAATAATGTACTTTGAGTTTATACAAATATTTATAAGAGTGAATCCATGAAAATGGAAAGGCTATACTATGATACATAACATTTCTTTGGTGATAATTAATATCTTCAAGAAAATATATAATAATAACTTGGACAATAAAAAAGATTAAAATGATGATGAAAAATATCTCATGAGGAATAAAAATGAATAACTTTGTGATAATTTAGATCAAATTCACTATTTCATAAATTATGTAAGATTATTTTTGGTGATTTTCAAGAGTAACTCAAAGTATCTAAAGAATATATTGATAGAATTTTAAATCATGTAATATTAAAATTGATGATACATTGAATATTTACTAAAAGTTTTTATTTTTTATTTTATTTTGTTGTGTTTTCATGGGCTTTATTTTTCCCATATTCCAATGCTATTGTATTTTAAAATTTAATATTCATTTCCCGTCATTGTTATAATTATTATTAAAAATGAACTAAATAATGCCTCATTTTTGAAATTTTTTTAAAATGCACTATGTTCATGATTTATATTTGAACTTCAATGGTAAATTTCATCAATTTCTGGGTATGAATTTTTCCCATATTTAGTATTGGATTATTCTAAAAGGAACTTATTATTTTTTTGTTGGAATCCAGAGGTTTATGGGAAAATTATTGAACACCCAATAAATAATATTTCTCTATAAAAAAATAATGTATCTCCAAATAATATAAAATTTCATATGTGGATACAAAACATCCTATGAATTATTTCACTAAATTGTGGCCTAAGCTAATTCAATATTTTTAATGGTGATATTCACTACTCAATTTTATCATTAAATTTTATGGTTATATTTCATTTCTTAAAACATAATCAAACAATTTTTATAAAATATCCAAAACAATTATTCTATTAGCAGTAAACATTACCAAATATTAGTATTCCTCTTAAGAAACAATTTATCCTTTTATGACCCATTCTAATTCACTCAACATGAATAAAATTATGTTAGGTCAATTAAGAGATAGAAAAGAAAGAATTCATCCTTTGGAATGATGTGAATTCAATAATCCACCCACTTTACAACACCCTTTGATCTGCCCCAATCATTATAATTAATTTCAAATGGTTTCCTTGGATAAATCCTTCATAAATATCTATATAAGGTTGATTTTTTGGAGTAAATAGAAGTCAATATTTTTCAGGTACTTTATATAATGTTATTATTCAATTTTATTTTCCAAAATATTTTTATAATTTATAAGTTATCTAAACCCATACTAATTATCTCAATAAATAATTCCTTCTACTATTATATTTATATAATTAATCTAATGAAAATAAAACCATTAGTTTTATTTTATGATTCTATACACACAAAAACAATCGAGGGTTAGTTTATTTTCTCTTTTTTAATATGATTTATAAGAGTTAACTTCTTCCTACCATTGAGAGATTAATAGAAATGTATGGATAACCCTATTATGTGTTGATTATAAGGGGTATCATGGGTAATATTGGATGTTATTTTTTCAATAAACATCCAATTAGTTCAATATATTATTATTTCTACTTGATAATATAATTATTCTTCATCAATATTAAATTTAGAAACAACATATTTTAAGGGATTGTATAGACCTATATAATGGAGTGATCATTAAATTGATTCTCCAAGTATTTTTGTTATTACCCCATATAATATTACATGGAATAAAGTTGTGATTTATGAAGGGATACTTATATCATTTTTTGGATACATTTTAATTAGGGAAACTAAAATCAATTTAAAACTGTGACATCCAATAAATCCTTTGAAACAACCTAATATTGACCCACATTTGGTAATAATTTTAATTAAAATATGTATATGTTTTTTTCTTTAAATCAAAAAATTATAAATAGTTAGACACTTCATAATTAAATCCTAAAAAAAACACATTTTTCATTAAGGGGTGCATATTTGGTTTCTATTGATTTGATACCATATCACTAATTTAAGTGATCTCTTAAAATCACAGGGTATATTGGGGAAATCCAAATTTTGTTCCCAATTTAAGGGACCCATTAAAGTAATCTTCAAAACTCTAGTTTTATTATCACACCAGTTTCTTTGATCTTTTCCATTATCTATTCATGTGTGTTCTTTAATAATTTGGACTATTAAAAACACTAAGTTAGGTTTAGTAATCCTCAGGTTGTAGAATCAAGTAATCATAGGGTTCTTCTATCATTAAATCCAAATCTTCCTGTGATAACATAACCTAAACAAAGTCCACTCATATGGTGTATCAACCAAATATCCTTGTTGATCAAGTATAGGAATAAAATAGGAAATCATAATCAATCTACTCCTAAATAAATGGATTTTGGTTTATCAAATAATTAATGAAAACCTATATCCTAAAAAAATACTTTCTTATGCATCATACTTACGACCCAAAGAAAAGTTAAATATATCAATAAAACCCATGTCATAATATACTTATCCACTTTTCAAGGGATGGTGTCCAAGATTTATTATCATCATGTAAAATTATTTAATGATATATCAGATATGATGTGTCCCCCATATAAAATTGAGTCTACTTAGAAGTAACTCATCAATTAATCTCTAAAATATCAAGATATGTATTTGTTAAATATTTTAAAACTATCATCCATCCATTTTTAAGAATGATTAAAAATAGAGTTTTATAAAACAAATATGTCCCCTCCATAATACAATTTCACTTAAATATAGGATTCAAATAATTGTTCCAAAATAGGGAGAATCCTTCTATAAAAGTTATGAATCATTAAAATATATCATACACATTGTACCCCACTATGTTTTTTCAATGACAAAATATTTTTTAATCTTTTATAAAGGTATACTGTTTTGAAAAAAACAATTCATTGATATGATATGTAATAAGACATTCTAAAATAAATCACCCAATGATGCTTATGATTTTATAAATTGTATTACTAAACAAAAATAAAATTGGGGATATTATTATTATTATGAGAATATATAAACATATAATGGAATGTACAATCTTAGGAATGATGAATGATTTAGGGATAAACATTTATCACTATTTAGGATTGTTAAAGTCATAAACCTTAATAAAGTCTATGAAGTAGAAATCTTTGACCATGTCTTCATGATTATTGATAAACATATCCATTATAATGAAAATGGATCAGACATTCCATCAATAAAGGAATTGATTCCATGAGGAAATTATGTGGAGGAAAAGTCTCTAAATTTTCAAAATACTAAGAGCCAAAAAAATTATAATCCATGTTATACTGATTATCCTAGATTCTATTGGTAGGATAACCAAAAACCTTATCAATCACATGTTAAAAATCCTTACACATCAAAAAACTATCCAAATCAATACCAGTTTCAAAATTGAACATATCAATATCAAAATACTCAGGTAAAATTCAAGAAAACATTAATCAACCCATCCAAAAACCTAAATATCCCTTTATGAAAAACCAATAATCTCAATCCCTTATCCAATCTATTTCAAAACCATTACATGAGTTATTCTGAAATCTAATGGATAAAATTAATTATAAGGTTTGAAAAATAAAATATTAATTATAAGAAATTAAAACATGTATATAAATAATAAAGAATCATGATGTCGTTTCTATATCCTTAATGGGAGAATCTTGTTACATGAAATCCTATAATGATAAAGTAAAATTGATTACTATCTTAAGGACTAAGAGTAAAATTTAAAAACTATAACCAATAATTCCTACACCATTCATGGATTAAATATATAATAATCATGAAAATTAATTACACAAATAATTTGATAAAACTATTGAAAATATATAGAAAAAATAACCTCCAAAAACAATCCTATAAGCTAATATATTTTGTCAATGAATGAGGAAAAAATTAAATCCTAGGATAAGTAAAACCTTATGGGAAAAATTTATTATATATTAAACTAAATATAGTAAATCATGATTAAATACAATATAAAATATTATAAAAAAATTACTATAAATAATTCTATATACTCAAAAAAATTCTCTCCTAAAAATCAAGTCCATTAGCTATTAATATGGGATCCATTAACTGTGGAATCATGTTGTCTATGTAAAATTATCCTTATCAACCATACATTAATTTAGAAATAGAATAAAAGAATTATAAAGCTTTATGTGATCACAAAGATAGTGTTAACCTAATTTTATATGTCATTTATTACCAGTTAGGTTTAGAGGAGATCTAAGAGACATATATCATCTTCCACCTCACTAATCATAGAGTTCATGTTCTTAATCATGTCATTAATGTTGTTTAGGTAAATTTTTAAAATTTTATTTAACCCTCCAACTTCATTATCATTGGAAATCATATATGATTACTTCCTAGGATGAAAACCCACATCTTATTTGATAATACCTTTCTAGAAAAAAAATCAATTAATTCATCTACTATGGGAATGGGAACTTGACCACAAACATAAAAAATAGAAGACACAATCTCAACAATTATAATTAAAAAATTTAAATTTGGAACGATGAGGATATTCCTATTCTAATTTAATAGAAACTGTTAAAAGTGATCCTAAGGGACATTAAAGATTTGTTGATGGTTTTTAAGTAAATAATAAATTTATTTCAATTATTCACATCTAGAAATTCACATTAGGTCATAAATCTCATGAATATAGTTCACCACAAATTTTTTTAGGAAAAACAAAAATTTCACCCCATAAATAAATAATGATAATTAATCTTATAAAAATTATATGAATTTAACTAGAAATTTATATTACAGAACATTTGTTTATATGTAATAAATAGAGCCTAATTTTATCACTCAATCAACCTCATGTGATTTTTACTAAACCATTATTAAACATAGCATCCTCCCTTCCTCACTTATGTATCCTTTAGAAGGGGATAATAAAAACCCTCCATTTTTTACTTATTCCTCTATAAAATCCATCTAATAGTTAATTTTTCATGATTTATTAAGAAAGAAAATGAGTGAAATTAGATAGTCCCTTTGTGATATTCTAGGGATTTTACCACTCCTTAAGACACATATGATTTTTCTTAAATAAGATACAAAAAGTTTCCACTAACACCTTTGTAGAATCAATCCCAATGTAATGGAATTAGTATAATTAGAAATTTATAAGATGGTGAATATTTCTATTTGGTTTTTTATGGGGTCCATGTTGAACTAATGGATTTACATGAATAATTTTTTAGGAGGTGGCTATATTTAATTTTATATTTTTTTGTTTATTGTTTTATTGATTATGTTGTATACTTCATCTAATAAAAAGGTTTTTTAATCATGTTTTTTCCTTTCAAATGACTCATGTTTTGGGAATCAATTTGGGTTCTCAAAGTGATCTAATAATTTATTTGTTGAATTTCAATAGATAATTGAGTTTAAGGATTTTTAATTGATCAAAAATACCATTATTATTCAAAACCAATAATCAATCATCTATAACCTGTATATATTTAACATAGATTCAGAATAATCAACTATATGATGTCATGTATTTATTATTATACCATGTGATTTTGTTCCAAGTATTAATTTTAAATCACATTCATGAACATATCTTCTCCACATTCATCCCTACTATCTATCTCTCTCTCTTTATTATTTTATCTTTTAATATTGAAGATAGTTTCATTCCATGTTTTTTTGAGTGGTAATAAATGATATTTTATTAAAAAAATTGTAAATTTATTGAAAATTTATTTTTTTACCCTTGTGTTTCATAATGTGATTTTTTAAATAGTAAAACTAAATATAAAAAAAAATTAAATTCCTAATTATAATCATTATTAATTTTTATGCTCATGAGAATAAATTTTGTTAATAATGGTTATCAATGTGATTTTATACATATAAATATTTATTAATTTAAAAATAATGTCACAATCTGTGTCCATATTATTATGGGGTGTATATTTAGGTCCATGGGACATATTCTTTTTAGTATAGTTTCTTTTATCTATTTAAATTTAAACTAAATAAAATATAAAATAAAATAAATGATAAAAAAACAAAAAAAATCACCATGTAGAAAAGTCGAATAACCTAATGTTTTTCATTCAACGCTTGGTGTTAATGACTCAATTGTTTTATTTCCCATGTGTAATGTCTCTGATTTTATATGTATTTTTTTAAATATTTTATGGAATTATTTCAAGACCAGGATTTTCAATGGCATGCGATTCTGAGGCCCAGAGTGCTCGGAAAAAACATTTGAAATAAATTAAACTTTTAAACAGCGTGTGTGGGTAGTTTTTCTGAAAATGTGGAATAACTTTTAAACCAGTTCCCGAATCAGAAATCTGATGGCACCGTTGTGTTTAGAGCAGTGACTTTACTTTAGGTAGTTCCTAACTTCGACCGACGCGGGCCAGCTACAAAAGTTAGTTTTTTGGACTTTTAAAAGAAATAAAATAAATTGACAATTAATTTATTTTTAATGTTTCCTTTTTAGACAATGGCCTAATTCCTCCCCTAAAAATACTTGCTTATGGAAATTTTTCAGGGTTAGCTGCATAATCCTGTGAATTGAGGATTACCATTGGAGATTTGGAGGAGAACTGATTGGTGGATGAGGACGACATAATCAATCGACGAACCTCGCCAACGAATGTGACACAGCGATTGTACCTCAACTGAGTCGAGGTAGGAGTTGTTATTTTGATTCTTATTTTCCCCATTGTTGGATTAAATGATGAATTCAGATCAATGCACAAACAGGTTGACCCTTGCATCATGCATTCTTGTAGGAGGGAATTATTTTCAGTTTATGGGGTTTGATTTAGGGAAATTTATTTATGATTATTGTTGGATTATATTTTGATTCTCCCTATTTAATATTTCTAACAGGAGAGAATCTACGTCGTGAAGAACGACAGTAGAGGTGTGTTCCTCTTTTTTTTATTGATTTGCTTCCTCCTTTTAAACCCCATGTTTTTGTGTTCTTTGAGGGGTTGTGAACAATGGTTCATTGCACATCCATTTCACAATGAAATGATCCAAAATTCGATATCAAACATCATGAAGACTCAATGGAGGTGTGATGGTGATGGTGGCAGATGAATCGATGCGGTTTAGAAGAAATCGTTCTTTGACTGTTCGTTGCACAGATGATCAAATCGGGTTTTTGAGGCCAATCAAACCCCCAAAACCTTCCAAAAAGTTGATGGTATAGCGGGTAGACCTCGAATCTTGAGTATCATGATGATTGGATGGTCATATAGACGATTAGATGAGCACCGAGGTGTGGTGATGAAGAACAATAGTTTATAGAAATTTTTGATCCACATGACATGTATCTTGAAGAACATGTCATGTAAGGTTGGACTGTAGGTGGCTAGGGCTTCCGCACTGCGCAAATCGAAGAACACGGCGTGCCGCCCAGGAAGACATGGTGTGTGGGCCCCACCTAGCAGTGGCTGAAGTCTCGGGCGACAGGAAGTGGAGACATGGTGTGTTACCACTGTCGCACAGTGTGTGGATCCTTACATGGGGTTCATCATATATCTTGAACAATGCACAGACACAAGGTGGAGTACACTCCATGTACTCTTTTTTCATTGTTTCTGGTCTCGAAACGCCCAACAGCTTCGTATCTAATGAAACATGGACCTACTTTCCAAAGGCAGGCGTTCACCGGATGGTCTGACCAGCGACTCTAAAGAACTCACATTGGTCGAGAGGATGGGAAGTCGGGCTCATCGCACCCTTTTGGGGGGAAATTATTTCCCGTTCCGGGACTCTCTTATAGATTTAAGACGTATTCATATGTTTACGAATATTTGGTTTATACCCAAACATAGTATCCACATATTTAACCCTTGTGGGCAATGGTCAACTGGACGTAGGGGGTTTGGAATCATTTATGCCTGAGTTTTACCATCCCTCATTGGATTAATGACCACGTGGAGTCGGAACACATTGAGGCGGCACTAGGAGTGGCATGGTGAACTGATGTGAAGATAGTCAGATCGACCGGTTATTTGGATTGAACCTCATGGAGGCTTCCTACGTACCCTGCCTAGAGGATAGGGATCAAAGTCCATGTAGTTCAAATGGAGAGCGTCGGAGAACCGACGTGAAGGTGGACCCGGGGGTCCGTTGGTGGTCGGTCTTGAACCTTTTATAGGATTCCTACGTACCATGCCTAGGAGGTAGGGATCAAAGTCCACGTAGTTCGCATGGGCATGGGGATTACACTCTGAGGCAGCCCAGGGAGATGGATTGGGGATTACACTCTGAGGAGGCCCAGAATTATTGGTTGGGGATTACACTCTGAGGAGGCCCAGGGTGATGGATTAGGGCTTACACTCTGAGGAGACCCAGAATTATGGGTTGGGGCTTACACTCTAAGGAGGCTCAGGGCGATGGATTGGGGATTACACTCTGAGGATGCCCAGAATGATGGGTTGGGTCTTACACTCTGAGGAGGCCAAGAATAATGGGTTAGGGCTTACACTCTGAAGAGGCCCAGGGAGATGGATTGGGTCTTACACTCTGAGGTGGCCCAGAATGATGGGTTTGGACTTACACTCTGAGGAGGCCCATAATAGGATGTCATGGTCGATGTTTACTCTAAGCCCATGTGATCCATGATCGGTGTGAGAAACAAGAGGCAGTAGGGACCATATGATCACGTTGCGAAAGGTGCGTCCGTGAGAAGTGGAGTGGGGCTTACACATGATGGATGCCCTTGGCGAAAAAGTGTAGTGGGGGATGGAAAGGGGGTGATCCTATGCCCTTCACCTCTCTTGTTCCCCGGGGAAGTACCTAGAGAAGTACCAATGTGCATGGGGACAGTTGCCTTCAGATGGGTATTTCGCCCCCTCTCTGGAGAGGGGAGAAGTGCTCGACCACCGAAGCTTCCAATCCCCCATCCTGGCGAGTAGAGGTAGTAAGGGGGATCCCAGGCTCAGACCCCACATTACCGTGGGAATGTGGACCTAGGCATGCTTCAGGAATCTGTCCAAGGGTCGGGGAAACTCCTTTTCCCCTCTTTACCATGGGTATGTGAACTCAAATGGAACGCTGGTGCGCCTGAGGGTTACACCACACGGATCTGGTGTCTCTGGTGGAGGCCTCAACTTGGGGACGATGAGTAGGCCAATCGAGGATTCACAGAGGATCAGGCCGTATCGGGAGGATCTTATGTGGCTTGGGGAATAGTAACTCCAAAGGATTCGGCAGACCACACAGGGGTATGGGTGGTGGCGCCCCTCACGTAGGGAAGAACTACGCGGCTAGAGAGGTCGTCCACGAACTAGGGTGGTCCGCGGACTGAGTGGCCATCCATGAACCAGTAGGGTCCACGGATTGATAGGTCGTCCGCGAACCAAGAGGGTCCGCGTATTGAGAGGTCGTCCGCGAACCAGTAGGGTACATGGATTGAGAGGTCGTCCACGAACAAGGAGGTTCCGCCGATTGATTGGCATCCTGCAAACCAGGAGGGTTTGTGGCTTTAGGTTCGGTCTGTGCACAGGGTTGGTATGTGAAGGGTTCCGCGCAAGCAGCGTCGGCCAAGGTTGGCGCCGATCGGGGGTTCTTAGGCCGAGGCTTTTCCCGCATAGGAGGGTGCTACGCGGTGCAGCGGATCAGAAAAGAGGCATAAAATCCATGGTCTGCAGGGAGTGCATCCTCAGAGGGGTTATGGTTCGCGGTCTTCTCTTTTTATGTTATTTTGAGTTTGCAGTTAACCAAATTATTACATGTTTTCAGTTCCTTATTAGTTTGTTCCCAGGTTCATACCTGCTCTGGTTTGCGAACTGGAACTTTTGAAATCCTAAGCCTTCCTTTGAAATCCTTCCACCCGAATCTGAATGATCTCCTCTCGTCTCCTTTTTCTGAATCCGAATCTCCAATCCCCTTCTCCTTTCCCCCTCGGTCTCCTTTTATAGAGTGGGTAAAGATATGTATCTGCGATCACAAGGCACCTATTGCGGAGGCCCATGACCGAATACCCAGTTTACGGCTGACTTGGTCAATCCGTAATTCGTGGTGGGTATTGAGGGCTCCCCCCCCCCCTGTGAACTGAACAGGGGGAGTGCTTCACGGCCGTGGAGGGTTCCGCCTCCATTTCAAGAACGACAGCGGAGGCGGTTCGGGCCGGCTGACACGGCTCGCGACTGGGGCAGTTCGGAATGGTGGACCGGGTTGGCGCTTGCCCTGCTTTGCGCCTGCAGAGGATCTCCACCTCCATTCCGCGAACGACAATGGTCTGCAGAGGGGGGGACACCTCGCAGAACTGGTTGTGCGTCGCTAAAATTAGACCGGTCCACGGACTGGTTTCTCCTTCACCATCCTTGATTTTTATCCACATTTTCCCATCCCTTTTGAGGGGAAATAGGGCAGAATCTCTTTGCGGATTTTTTTCAGGACCCTACAAATTCTCCCCATCGGAATGGGGTCTGATTAGAATGAAGAGGAGGCCATTCCAATGTAGAGTGGTCCTGAACGATAAATGGCCTCTCAATCCGCGAACCAGTAGGGTACACGGATTGAGAGGTCGTCCACGAACCAGTAGGGTCGGCAGATTGAGAGGCCATTTCTCGTTCGCGTCGTTCTCCTTCTTCCGACCATCATCCCAGCCACGAACTAACACTTTTAATTAATTAACAAGTATGTTACGGAAGGCCGTGTAGGAACTCGCTTCGCGGTTCTGGTGCTCCGTGGTTTCGATGCTCCGCGGACTAAAATCTTTTGAACTTGAAAAGTTTCTATGTTTTCTGGATTTCACCACTTAAATTCGGGATTGAAATTCTGCGAAGAAACCTAGTCCACGGTTTCCTGGCCAACACTCCACGGGCCAGGGTTTCGCGGACTACTTTTGCGAAGGGATGGTTCACTGGATGTTGTCATCGCGAACCATAATTCGAGGCCTCCTTGCAGATTTTGCTATGAAAGCTCCTCAACTGATCTCTAGCCATACATTTGGTATTTTTGTCTGAAAGAATTTTCTTATTCTGGACTAACCACTTGTTTGATTTCATCGTGCAGGGAGAAAATATGGCTCCCCCTCGTTCTACACTGAGGCCTACTAGATAGCCTCCCCCAATTTGTTTAGGGAGACGTTTAAATATGATTCGCAGAGCGGAGAACATCCAAGAGGACCCTAGTCGGTCCATCATTCCTGACGATGGTGTCTTGAAAGACATGGTCCCTCCTGAGCTCCTGGATTATCCACTATCAAATGGGATTCCACTTCATGGATTCGGTCTTCAAGACGATGTCCATATTCCCCCCACTTTCTTAGTCTTTCCTTCTCCTTTCTTGGAAGCATTGTCTCAGTGTATTCAGGCGAACCTTACCCAATCGGAGGAGATGGTTTCCGACTCTGGCCAGAAAGACGCCTTCATTTTGAGAGGTTTTGTTTGGACCCAAAGTGATCGGCACACCCGAAACTTTTCTCAGGAAGATGTTTTCAAGAGATACCCTTCTATTATCAACCTTGCTTGAGTAGATCCCGATGCGGGATGGATTCCAAGGTGGGATCTTCGGTCTGGAGGGATCTTCTCAAATGACTGGGCCTGGGCTTTCTAGGTCCATCATCACTGCCGAGAGTCTCCTGAATCACTAGAAGCAGTCAATTTATACTCCGCAGTGTGGGCTTCCTAATTTTCCATTTACCCACCATCCTTGGTCCTGCCAGACCTACTCAGTCGCTAGTGTTCAAGCACTAATACTTTCCACCTTTCCCATGGTGAAGTCGGTATTAGTCTGTGGGATATACATCAATTGGGAGGACTCCCGATTATCGGTGAAATGTATGACGAATTTCTGCCTGCTCCTGATGCATGGGACGACGTCGAACAAGTGCCTTTATTGGTGAGGGATTTGTTGGTTAGGGTGGAGTAGTCACTGGGTCAGGCATTTTGTGCCCGCTCTCTTATTCCCTATAGTACCTGGATAAGGTTATTTCTAAACACCACTGGTCTTTTGCCAAAGATCAAGATCCCCAGGACTCATCCTTCTCAGAAGTCACTAACCTCCCCAGGTTCTTACTGGGTAGTTCTAGAGGTGGGAGACTACCTTTCATGGGGTTACGAGGTGCACCCCAGTGTGCCGCCTATGCTCCAGTTGGCAGGTTTGTTTGCTATGTTCCTGAACGGGTGGCTATTCCCTTCTCGGGATATTAATCCTAGTGTCAGGGATAGCACCCTGATGATGGAAGTTGAGCTAGCAGAGGGCCTCCTGGTGAAATTGGTTGTGCCCACATTGGCTCATATTTATGAACTGCTGAGTCATATAAAGAAGGGCGGGTCACCCTTCCGTCTGAGTGGGCCATTTCAATTTGTGTATGGCTGGGTAGCAGATCATTGTCGCTGTTATGAGTATTGTCACAACATGGTCATCCCGCTTCCAACTTTTCAGCCTACCCTGCTTGATATAGCTGGAGTTCTCTTGAAATCCATCAGCTCTGGGGAAGTCCTCAAGATTCTGAGTGACTTCTCCTAGTTTTCTTTCACTTTCTACCCCACCCCTTCTGGAGTCTTAGTTGACAACTACCGGGGGATCCTGGAGGAGCATTCTTACAAGATCTCTCTGCGAGACGGATTTTTGTCTGCGTGGATCGATGGGGTTTCTCTGTGAGATTTGTATGTCCCGTATCGTTTTTCTCACCAGTTTGGGTGCATTCAAGACCAAGTTTCCCTTCCCCCTACTCAGGCTCGAGGACTGCACCCGGACACACATCTTCAATGGTGGCTGATGCTGACACGGGAGGGATCTGACGTGAGCATTCACCTGCCTGTCGTGGGGGCGGTCTTCGGCCTTTCCATGGAGTATGCAAAGGTTTGGGAAAAATACTATCCCGATGGGATCCTAGGGAAGCCTGTCTGGCATGTTCCAAAATTAGGAGGCACTGCGGTTGTTGTGTCCACTTCACCTTCCTCATCAGCTCAAAGGGAGGATTGACTGATGGCTCGTCAATCAAAGCAGCTCCGGGGATTTTCCTCTCCCAGTCCTGCGGTGGATGAAGTTCATACGGGTTCATCCTTCTTGGACGTGGATGAGGACAACCCTGTGGTTTCGGGTCCCAGCGAGACAATCTCTGAATTTTTTCCAATTGATACCGGGCTTAGAAATTTGATCTGCAAGCCTGAACTGGGGTTAGAGGCTCCAGACTTTACATCTCTAGAACCAACTTCTAGCGAGCACATGCCTGCGCTAGTTGCAGTTCCAGATTTTATTCTCGTGTTATCCAGTGAGGATACCAAAGATCATCATGTCATGGTGGACCACCGGGCGGTGCGCAGGTGGGACTGGCCTCATATTTGCGAGATCGTTGCCGAAACTCCTCTAAATGAGATGGAAACTAAGACCGAAGCTCTTCGACAGCTCTTCCTGGGTTTGGGGTCGGGTGGCTTTGACTATCGGCAGTTCCATTCTCTTGATTTCCAAGTTTTCATGTCTTGTGAGGAAGCTTCCACTAGTGAACGCAAACTTGCTCACTTTGTTGCTGCTCATTGCGGGACCCGAGCCCTAGAGGAATCCATGATATAGCTCCGTCAACTGATAACATAGGAGGAAACCTCTCGAGATCAGGCGGTCGTCCTATCCTCCGTGTTACATGGTTGTGAAGAACGGGAAGCGATGCTGAGGAATCAGTTGTCAGCTGTGACTGGTCATCTTGAAGCCACCAGAAAAGGGATCAATGATATCCAAAAAACAATGGAGCGTACTCATCCAGTGGCTGAGGTTGAAGCTAGGGAGAAGGTCGTGTTGGAATGGTCTTGCAATGACCTCCACCGCACGGTCGCTGATCTAGTGGAGAGAGCGATTTAGGCTCCTTTATGACCTTCACAACTACTCTTGTACCCTCTGTTTTACTTATCCCTATCCCCCCCCCTTTCTTGCGAGGGAGAGACCCCAGCTTGTGGACTTCCTCCATTTTTGTTCGAATGAAATACAGTCTCTGTCAATCACTTGTTGCTGTGAAATTTGATTGTTACTGGAACAAATATTGTGTAAATAACAATTCACTGAATCAGAATTAATCATAACTCAGGAAAACAAACTCTAACTTTTTCCTAGACCATGGGGTCCAGCGAGCATAGTTTGACTATTTCTAGGGACTTGTAGAAAATCCCATCATACTTTTTTCACCTCTTTTCATACCTTAATTTTTCTTGGGCTCATTTAGTGTGAACCCAACGGCTATGGCCTGACATTTTCTTAGGTCTCCCTTTTCAGGTTTTCAGCCTAACAGGCTTTGTGCCTCTTTTTTGTGAGTGGTTTGAAGTCCCGCTGACAAGACTATCATTACTGATGTTTTAGGTCAAAAATCTTTGACCAAACATGGTGGGTAAGGGCCCCAATGAGGTTTGGTTGATTAAAATATGTCTCAATGTCCTTCAGACGCATTTGGAGGGAGTGTGTTTAAATGTTAACGACATGAAGGGTATGTCTCAAGGCATGGGAGTTGCGTTGGCGTACAGAGGTAGGAGGAGCATTGCCTTAAGGAAATATTTCCTTTGGTAGATAGGCCAGGGGAGATCAATATGCAGAGCCGCTGAGGGCATGGTATGCATAGTTGTGAAAAGGTTTCCTTAAGTCAATGACTCTCCATTTATGATGGCCATAAGACTTCATGAAAGTCCGGCTTATGGAAACTACCATGGGTGGCTTGGAAAATTATGAAAACCACCGGGGGTGGCTTAGAAAGGGTATGTGACATCTGAAAGATTTTTGAGAACATCTGTATTCATCAGGAGTGTGAAAGAAAGGTTCCTATCCTATGCATTTATCTAGAAAAAAGGACGGTTGGGGCTTGGCACAGTTTAAAGTCATGCAGCTGGGACATCATCTGGAATGGAACGGCTTCTCCTAGTCCTAGGTAATCTTGTCAGAGACGTTCCACCATATTCAGGCAGGGTTGTGAAAGAGGTTGGTAAACTGTAACTCAGAGGGTTTCCGAATCCCGGAATAGACATGGGGGCTCAGAGGCCAAGAGGCGTATAGAGAGAAGCATTGCCTAAGGAAGTCCTGCCTTTGGTAGACGGGCCAGGGGAAATAAATATGAAGAGCCACTGAGGGTATGGTATGCATACTCATGCAACGGCGTCCTTAGGTCAATGATTTTATTTCCCCGATATCTAAGCAACTTCAAGGAAGTTGAGATTTGGGACCACCAGGGGTGGCTTATGAGAGTCTAGCTTTTTTCTGAGTATAGAGTATGGTTTATGATGAGAGGGTGCCTGGATATGGGGGAAAAATCTAGACTTAACTTCTTGAGAATGGGTGAAGTAATTCCTTCTCACGCGGGTGTGAGACGGTGGCTTATTCCAGTCTGACCCGTGCACTGAAGGACAGAGAAAAGCCTTCGTTCCTTACTAAACTAGTGACAGGTTCGACCATGCAGTTTAGCGTCATGTGGTAAAGATGGAGAGCATTATTAAAGGATGTTGTGCAGTTTAACGTCATGCAGCGAGGATGAGGGGAATTTTTCTTTCCTTTGTCAATGTTGTGCAATTTAATGTCATGCAGCAAGGACGATGGACCGTGTAGTTTAACGTCATGTTGTGAGGACGTAGTTAAAAAGGCCGCTCTTGATTAGAATGTAACTGGGCCCGAGTATCCTGGCTTGTCCAAGACATAGAGGGGGGTTGATGGTGTAAATCATGGTTCTAGGGCTTCTTGGATCAGGAGAGATTTCACAGAGGCTCTAAGGCCGATAAGCGTACGAAGCTAGGAAGAGCATCGCCCAGAGAAATCTTGTCTTTGGTAGACGGACCAGGGGCTATCAATATGTAGATCCCCTGAGGGCATGGTATTCATAGTCATGAAAATGTGTCTCTATGTCGATGACTTTCCACTTCCGATGGCCATGAATGGTTATGAAGACCCACAATTATTCGGGCCACGAAGTCTTTCATCGGGGAAGGAAATTTCTGAACATGTCGGGCTTACACGGCCCTGGTTGCTATTAAAGCTTAGAGAGCTCCCAGCGCTGATTTATTTTTCATGTGGGGGTGTACCTTTACTACGTGAAGTTTAACGTCGTGCGGTAAGGATGAGGTACTCCTAGTTTAGCGGTCATAGAGCTCGGACCATTGGTTGACTATTACTACAGTCACTCGAAGGATAACTGAGTCAACATGTTCTGATATACTTGGAACAAGGTGGGGGATGAAGGTTGTAAACTACAACTTTGAGTTTTCCTGGATCAGGAGTTTTGGCATGGGGGCTCTGAGGCCAGTAAGCGTACGGAGCTAGGAAGAGTACCTCCCAAGAAAATCTTTCCTTTGATGGATTAGCCAGGGGCTATCATTGGGCAGAGCCACTGAGGGCATGGTATGCATAGTCGTACAAAGGTGTCCCGGGGTCGATAACTTTCCACTTCTGATGGACATGAATGATTATGAGAATTCGCGATTACTCACAGTGCAGAGTTTGGCACATGTTGATAATGGTGTCCGAGTATACAAGAAACATCTTCACTGCAATTGTCCGTTGAGTCAATGTAGCCTAGCCCTGGCTTGATGTTTGTTGATGCAGGTCGCTATGTGAACCACCGGCAGACACATAGGCTAGCCAGATAGGGATACCCTGGAAACACTTGGATGTTAAAAGGGGAATGAACTTGTAAACCATTGCTCCATAAATTTTCGGATCGGGAGATGTGATACGGGGGCTCTGAGGCTAGTAGGCGTACGGAGCTAGGAGGAGTGTCACTCGAGGAAATATTGCCTTTGGTAGACGGTCCAGGGGCTATCAATATGCAGAGCTGCTGAGGGTATGGTATGCATAGTCATGCAAAGGTGTCCACGGTTCAATGACTTTCCACTTCTATTGGCCATGAGTGGTTATAAAGATCCATAATAACCGGGTCGTGGAGTCTGATGTATAGAGAGGATGCATCCAAATGTGCAAGGAGTATCTACATCTCGTATCTCCATGTGTCTTGGGTGGGTCGCGATGAATTCCGTGCAGTTTAACGTCATGCAGTGAGGAAGAAGTCCGTGCAGTTTAACGTCATGTGGTGAGGACGAAGTCCGTGCAGTTTAAAGTCATGCGGTAAGGACGAAGTCCGTGCAGTTTAGCGTCATGCGGTAAGGACGAAGTATAAACCCCGTGCAGGTCTAGTCTATACACGGGGGAAGGGGGAATTTTTAACATTATTATCCATGCATTTTAACGTCGTGCGGAAAGGACGCGGAATACACCCCATGCAGGTCTATCCCATTCATGGGGAAAAGGGAGCATTTTTTAAATCTTGTTATCCATGCAGTTTTACGTCATGCGATAAGGACGAAAAGTACACCCCATGCCAGTTTGTTCCGTACACGGGGGGGGGAGGGAATTTTTATCTTTTATTCAGGGGGTTGGTCCAGGAAGGGGAACCCTGGCATCACTACGTATCTTGTGAGGGAAGGAATCAAGCTACACGTAGTTCTCTGGAATAAGTACACCCCATGCAGGTCTGGACCATACACGGGGGGAGAGGGGCATTGTTAAAACTTCTTGTCCGTGTAGTTTAACGTTGTGTGGTGAGGATGAGGGATACACCCTGTGCAGGTCTGGTCCGTACACGGGGGTAGAAGGAATTTTTAACTTTTATTATCCATGCAGTTTAACGTCGTGCAGTAAGGACGAAAGCTGTACAATTTAACGTCATGTGGTTAGGTTGAGGGGTATTATTATATTCTGTGCAGTTTAACATCATGCGGTGAGGACGGACTCCATGCAGTTTAACATCATGCGGTGAGGATAGGATACTCTTAGTTTAGGGTCATAGATTTTGGACCATTGGTTGCTTGGCAGTTTAACGTCACACAGCTCAGACGATAACTACTTTTAGTTATGCCGATGAGGACAAGATACTCTTATTTTAGGGTCATAGAGTTTGGACCATTGGGTGATTGTCATTTTAACGTCATGCAGCTTGGACGATAACTAATTTTAGTTATTATGCGAAATACTTCTTCAGGAACCTCGCATTTGTAGGAGCGGTTGTAAATTGTCTGTCCATGGATATCAGGGTATATGCTCTGTTGGAATAGACCTTATGTACAACGTATGGTCCCTCCCACTTGGGCTCTAGCTTTGGAGGATTCTTTCCAGGTATCATTGGGGTCTGGAGGACCAACATGAATTCTCCTTCCAAGAAAGACCGAAGACGAACCATTTTTTTGAAGGCTCGTGCGATCCGATTCTGGTATATCTCCATATAGTGTAAAGTGTGAAACCCCTTCTCGTCTAGCTGTTCCAGTTCACCTAGCCACTTTTCTGACTTCTCATCATCGGACAATTGATCACAGATGGCAGTACGAAGTGAGGGAAGTTATAGTTCAATAGAAATGACCGCCTCTGTGTCGTACACCAATGAGTACGGGGTGGCCCGAGTAGCGGTGTGGATTGTGGTTCGATAAGCCCACAATGCATGGATGAGTTTATCCGGCCATGACTTCATGTCTTTGTCCACCATTTTCTGGAGAATGTTGGACAGGGTCTTGTTGAAAGCCTCTATCTGTCTGTTGGCCGCTGTATGGTTGCGAGATGAGTGGTTAGACTTGATACCATATTCATGGTATTGTTTCTCCAATTCAGCAGAGCAGAAGTTGGTGTCGTTGTCCGTTAGTATGGTATGAGGGACACCAAATCTGGTGATGATATTGGTCTTCACAAAGCTGACAATATTTCTTGCACCGACTTCCTTGAGGGGTATGGCTTCTTCCCATTTGGAAAAGAGGTTGGTTGTCGTGAGGATATACTTCAGCTGTTTGGTCGTGGCGGGAGGATATGGTCCCACGACATTCATTCCCCAGACGGAAAAAGGCCAAGAGTACTTGGCTTGATGGAGTAACTCCAGGGGTTGGTGTATGAAGTTGGTATGAATCTGGCATGAGTGGAATTTCGCGGTAAAGCACTTGCAATCTCGTGCCACTTTGGGCCAGTAGTACCCAAGCCTTCGAAACTGATGGGAAAGCTTGGTGCCTGACTGATGTTCTCCACAAGCTTTGGCATGTACTTCATTCATGACGGTGGAAATTTCCTCTCCTTCAATGCATCTGAGGAGCACTCAATCGAGGCCTCTTTTGTAGAGGACCTCTTGTTGACCCGCACCGCCATATAGGACAAATTTGATTGCCCTTCTCCGTATTTTCTCTTGTTCAACCCTATTTGATGGAAGTTCTCCCCGTTGAAGGTAGTTTGCAATGAGGGTCATCCAGCCGGTGGCAGGAGCATATGGATCAGGGACAGGACTGACTTTGTGGATTTCTTCTGTCTTGGTCTGAACAAATGGCAATACCATTCGACGGTGAGCAATACTAATAACCATCTCATCTTGCCCTGGGTTAGCTAAGGTTGTGGCTGTTTTGGCTAATGCATCAGCATGAGCATTCTAGGACTGGGGAATATAGGTCAATTTTGGTTCTGTGGAAAATTCCGCCATTAACCCTCGGAAATGGTCAAACAGGGGGATCAGATCCTCCTTTTTAATAGCATAGTCACTGTTGACTTTCTTGATGACCAGTTCTGAGTCTCCTTTTACCATAAGGTGATGTAATTGTGCTTGGAGTGCGATTTCCAAGCCCGCAATGAGAGCTTGATATTCTGCATCATTGTTCGTACATCCTTCTGATATGAGGAAGGAATATGGAAAGACTGCCTTTTCTGGGGACACGAGTACTATTCCCAAACACACTTTGTTGAATCTGGGATCCTCCATCCTCTTCCCGGTTGGGCTTTGGGATGCACTGTCAAATTACATTTCTCATGCTGGGTACTCCTCTTGAACATTGAAGATGTCTTCATCAGGTAGCTCGGCGTCCAGTGCAGTGGTCCCTATCGAAGGGTTCTCTACTAGAAATTTTGTTAATTCTTGACCCTTGATGGCTTTCTCAGGAACAAACCGGATGTCAAACTGTTGCAAGATGACCGCCCATCGGGATAGGCGTCCGGTTAGCATCGGGCGGCTGAGGATGTACTTGATCGGGGAACTCCATGAGATAAAATGGACCTCATGATGCTGCAGATAATGTCGAAACTTTTGAACCATGAAGACCAAGACCAAAAAAATCTTCTCGATATTTGAGTATTGAGTCTCAGCATCAATCAAGGATCGGCTGAGGTAATAGAGACTATTTTCACTGTCGGCGTCGTTCTTTTGTGCAAGAAAGGCTCCCAGTGATCGCTCTAAGGATTTCATGTACAAGATGAGAGGTCTTCCTTCAACCGGGGGCATGAGCACCGGTGGGATTAAGAGTTACTTCTTCAATTCATCGAACGCCTCTTGGTAGTCACTCATCCATTGGTACGTGACCCCCTTCTTCATTAACCTAGTGAAGTGCAAACATTTGCCGGCCAGGTTGGCTATGAACCACCTAATATAGGCTAGGTGTCCTTGGAATCCCATAAAATCAATGAGATTGCGGGGAGGTGGTAGGCCAAGGATATCCTTTGTCTTCTCAGGTTCAACTTCGATGACACGATGACATATGACGAAGCCAAGGAATTTTACTAAGGTAACCCCAAAGGCGCATTTCAAGGGGTTCATCTTCAAGCAATGTTGTCTGAGTTTGTTGAAGATGGTCTCAAGGTCTCACAGGTGATTTGAGTGTTGTTTGGACTTGACCACCAGGTCATCCACATAACATTCAACGAATTTCCCCAGGAACGGTTTAAATATCCAATGCATGGCGCGCTGATATGTGGCGCCAGCATTCTTGAGACCCAAGGGCATGACCCTATAACATAATACCCCTTGAGGGGCCCTGAAGGCAGTGGCTTCCTTGTCTTTTCAGGCCATCCTAATTTGATTATATCCAGAATAGTCGTCCATGAAGGATAGATCCTCCTACCCAGCCGTCGCATCGATTAATAATTCAGTTATTGGGACTGGGAAATCATCTTTCGGACAATGCTGATTGAGATCTCTGAAGTCAATGCAGATACGGATTTTTCCATTATTTTTCTTGATAGGGACGATGTTGTCCAACCAAATGGGGTACTAGACCTCCTAAATGAATCATTATTTAATGAGCTTATCGACTTTAGCCTCTATTTTGGCAGTATGTGAGGGATGTGTCCTTTTGGTGGCCTGCTTATAGCCCCGATGGTCTTCTTGAAGACCCAGGTGATGCAACGCCACTTCAGGATCAAGTCCCAGAATTTCTGTGTAATTCTAGGCAAAAACATCCTAATGTTGCCTCAGGAAAAGGTATATACCTCGTGCTCCTCGGGGGACATGGCTGCAATAATGAGAGTAGGCCTTGAATTTTCCTCGGTACCCATGTTTATTTCCCTGAGCTCGTCCACCGTGGTGGAGATACCCTCCTCAAATGCAGGAGGTGCATCCCTGAGATCTTCCCCCTCTTCTTCTCCCAAGTCCTCATCTTCTTGATCCGACGAGGAGAGAGCTTCCGGTCTGAGCCTTCGAGGGTTTGAGGGAGAGGCATCATTGGCATCCCCTCTTGAGTATTCGTCCCCAAATCGAGGGTTGGCGGGCATTCCCACATTGTCATGATTGTCCATCATGGTTGAAGTCATGAGGACATCTGAATGTGTATCTGTACTTGAACTCCAACTCTCAACATGGTTGATGGGCAGGACATAATCTCTGCCAAGCTGCCTGAGGGGGTCATCAGGAACCATTTCCAGGCCATTTGGAGCAGGGATCCAGTCGACACCATCGACCAAGGGCTTCTTTTTCTTTTTCTCATAGAACCTGACATCAATGTAATGTGACTCAGAGAGATCGAAAGGGGACTTGTCATCGTGCAATGTTCCACTTTGTCCATTGACGCAGTACATGATACACTGGTGGTAGGATGAAGGAATGACCATGTGCTTATGGAGTCATGGCCTTCCCAACATGGCATTGAATGTTTTTCTCTACCAGACCACTAGGAATTCCATGTAGGCTACCAGGTCACCAAAATGGGTCTTCAACTTAATTTTTCCCATTGGTTTCTGCTCACTCTTGTCGTAACCCAATAGAGTTGTGGCTGAGGGAATTGGGTCATCCTCACTGTAGCCCAACTTACGGAGTTTCCAAAGGGGAAGGAGGTTAACTCCAGAGCCATTGTCTATAAAGACTTTTCAGATCTCAATACCATTTAGTGTGTCGGACACATATAGTGGTCTGATGTGTCCTTGCATGATGGAATCTTCATCCTGATCGGTGAAGGAAATCATCGCATTGCATTTAGCTGGGTCATTCTCCATCCGGTAAATTTCGGCGGCAGCTACCTCGGCTTGAAACTCCTGGGGGCTGATCAAAGATTTTACAAGAACCTCCCTAAGGTCCGATGACAGACTTAGGGCATTGAGTATTGAAATCTTGGCTGGTACCGATGCCAGCTGCTTAAGGATATCGTATTTCTTCTCCAGTGGCCAACGCTTCTCCGTTGGTGGGAGAGTCTTAACAGGTGATTTAGGGGCTGGAGCATTTGACGAGGAGGGACTGGCCGTAGGTCTGGATATCATTGGTGCTCCCGCATTTTGAGGACTTAGCCCAGATGGTCTTTTTGTGCGCACTAGGCAGCCAGACACTTGCTCCTCCTCTGATGGGTATCGCAGATTAACGGGTCCAGGGTGGCCGCTTGTGGATGTGGAGGGATGTGATTTCTCCTACTGAGTCCGTTGAAGGGTTATCCCACGGGTTTCCGTGATATTAATGGTTTGGGACAGGGTCCAACTGTAGGGTTGGTTTCGGACGTGGTTGTGCCTCCCCTGGTATCCCCTACCTCTGCAATTCCTCCTCCCGGCTCCTCATGCAGGGAGCTCAGGTTCGTAACCATACCCTTCGTCAGTTAATGATTCCATAAGATGGATGATGTTAATAGAACCAAAGATTGGCTCTTCATCCTCTGACAGGTCAACCTAGTTGGTTTTCCCTGATGGTGTCGTTTGGTGGGTCGGTGCCTGTGGTGCCAAATTCGAGGGTATATAATCTGCCAGGGTCAGGACTAACTTTGGCCCCGTCGCGGACTGCTCCTCTTGCGATTTTCTCCTCCTTCGATTACACCCAGATGACTGGCTTGTGGAGGACCGTGAGGCCAATGATGTCGGCTGTGCGGCGTCAGGGGCTATTGGCAGAAACACCGACTATTGTAGTTGAGCTCGGAGTATGCCCTGGGCTCGGTTGATAGTCTTCTGAGTCATCCAGTAGTCAAATTTATGCCCCTGCTTGCTGGTGATTTTATTCCACCCCTCTTATTTGTTAGAGTCGGTGGTAGAGATACATGCCACATGTACTGGGGGTGGTCCCAACTCGACCTTCCTGGAGTCTACTATCCTCTACTGGAGGTCTTTTAAGACGAATCATTATCAGATATTGTGTCCCAACATCTGATGGTAGGGGCAGTAATATGGCCTGCCATCACGGCTGACCTCTTTAGGTTTCCTCGGCTCTGTTAGGTGGAGAAAGTTGCAGTTAATGGTGGAAATGAAGTAGCCGCGGACTTGATCATCTCGGAATGAGTATACTTTTTGTCTTCGTTCCTCAAACTGGTTCTGCTTTGGTCCTCACTGATCGTCCTATTTAGGCGGAGGTGGCCGCTGATATGCAGGATTCCCTTGACGATTTGGTGGAGGCTTAAGCGGTGGAGCGGGCACAGGGGTCGGCTTGAGTGTGACAGCGGATACTTCAGCTCTAGGGGCTCTTTTTGCAGGAGCCTGCGAGGCTATTTGGGACTTCAAATTAGTCCGCTGCAGGGATTCCTCAATTCTCTGGGCAATGGCCGAGAGATGGCGGAAGCCAGTGGTGCACTCCACTAGTATGAGTGGTGTTCGCAGCTCATCTCAAATATTATCGATGCATATGGCTAGAATCTCATCTTGAGGAATTAGCCTGTTCAGGGAATAGGTCAGACCTTTCCATCTAGCGATGAAATCTGAAACCCTCTCGTTCTCCCTCTGCTTGCAGTTTATGAGATCTCTGACCGTTGTTTTAGGCAACGTTGAGCTGAAGTGGAACAGGAACTACTGTCGAAAGTCTTCCCCGCTCTTTATTGACTGGGCCGGTAGACTCGTATACCAGACGAAGGAAGATCCTTGCAAGGTCCGTACAAATCATCTGAGTTTCACTTCTTTTTTATGTTCCATAATCCCCATCATAGGGTCTCAATAGGATGCGTAGTGCATCAAATGCTATTCAGGATCTCCTGATCCATTGAAGATAGGGAATACAGGGCTCCCAAAATTGGTTAGATGTGGTGTGTTGCTAACCCAATCTGGGTAGGGTTTCTGCTCTGGCTGTATCAGAGCGCGTCAACTTTCCATCACTTCCAATTTTGTTGTTAGTGCCTCGATGGTGTTGGTGAGACCCTGGTTTACATCATGTGGGTCCCAGTCCTGGGTAGGTGTAGCCCGAGGCATTTCTTAAGGATCCAGATTGGCTAGCACCAGGGGTGTATGTACCGTTTGTGGCACCTTCGGAGGGTTCAGGCATACACTCTTTGGTTGCTTCCTGAATGGAGGGAAGTCTTGGTATTCATCCGAATCTATGTTTTGGTATTTGGATGGGTCAGGCGCCTCGTTGGATGGGAGCCCTGACCGTATTTTGTTTTCCAGGGAAAACCTTAGTCTTTGAGTTGCACTTACTGGGAGTGCATGATGTGGATCCTCCTGGGAAACACATTCAATAAGACGGTTCCTCTAGAGTAGCTCGGCATTAAGTTGCCTCAATTATTTCATCACCTCTTCTTATCGAGCAAATCTCTCTTCGAGCGTGAGTGGCTCATCTTTGACGAGAGAATGAGGCGGGTTAAGGGTAACCAGTCCTTTGTTCTTATCCTTGTTGGAAGCTCGCATGGTAGGCGGAGGAGCGTTTTATGGAAGGATGGCCATATTTAGGGTGGCCCTCTGGTTCCGGGTGTGCACACCTGGTGGTTCGTTGTGAGTCACAGCATGACCAGAACTATCGTCTCCCGATCCATTCGGATTTGCATTTTCCCCGGTGTCAGCCATGGGGTTAGCCTCTATCACGTTGATGAATGCATATCGCGGGGTGGAGGGGACGTCATCTTCTAAATAAGAATATTATCTCCTGCGTCTTCTGCTGGCCTTCGCTTTTGTGTCCTAGGATTGCCTTCGGACTTCTTGATGAAGGGTGACGCGGAGGATTCTTTGGTGCGACCTTATGGTGTGCCTTCCTCTCGAAGGGGATGATGATTCAAATCATGGGATAGGATAGGAACCTCATCTTCTGATTGTCCTCCCTAGACGAGAGAATACTGACTCTCGTGGGGGAGGTTTTTGTTGAGGGGGTAATAATTCCCCCAGCCCTGAGGGTTGGGGTTGGCCCCGTTCCTTGGAAGTCGAGTCTCTTCCCAGTTTTATTGGTCTTACGAGGGTATTTGTTGTTAAAAATTCCCCCAACCCTGCTGGATGGGGTTGACCCTGGATTGCGGCAGTGGCTGGTGCTATCGCTACCTGCCTGATCTTGCGTACCCCCATTCGGGGGTGAACTGGGTTTGCTGCCGAGTTCTTCTGTGAATCAATCCCTTCTAGGGAGGCAGGAAAATATCATGGATTGGCCTCTCTTAGGAGAGAGGCCGGTTGTATTCTCTCGGTGGCCTAATTACGGAGTTCTTGAATGGCTTGTTCCTGTCGGGCCTGACTCTTTTGGGACTTACTAAAGGCCTGACTCTGCTGGGTGTGTTGCCTTTCCTGAATAGTGAGACCACTCTATTTTCATCTTGATGTGATGACGTTGCAAGACACCATGCCGAATGGGTTCTTCTGGGCGGGGAGCAGAGTGAAATACAGAGCTCCATGTTCTCCCCATCTCCTGATATGGACTCTCGTCAGAGCATCACTGATGAGGCGGTGCAGATGATGCAGCGCACGGAGGCAGGTTATCTTCATGTTTTCTTTACACCTCTCGAGTCACTGTTTTCATGCTGAAGGAAGAGCTTCTAGGTTGATGTGATACAAGAGGTCCCCTATTGTCTTGATGTGGTCTACATACCCGTCATAGGGTAGGAAGCTTGATTTTAGTTGGTGGAGGGTTTTCCATATATTATGGCGGATGTCGTGCATGCATTCTTCCGACAAATCTCTGGGTATGTCGAATTGAGAAGTGGTCATAGGCCAAAACATAACTAGTATATCATCCTTGGCTAGTCGTTTCCTCTAGTGAAGCATATCGGCATACTCCTTCGCTAGTGACTCCTCTACCTAGTCGGCCTAACTGATACGCTCGCTGCAAATGTGGTCGGAGGTAGTGGGACCGGTAGGTATTAAATTGTTATGTGTGCGATTCCGAGGTGGTTCAGAGGATGAACGCGGCCCTGGACCATCTCTTGATTGTAGAAGGATGCCATCGGCGACTAACTGGGAATCTGACATGCTTGATTCTGTCCTTCTGAGTGCCTCGTCATACGAGGGCTTTCCGGTGCTTGATTCGGCAGGTGGAGGACCTTCCTGTCAATATGATATACCATCGTGGGGAGGACCTCCGCAATGGCGGCCATAATGGCAAGGACTACCATTACTTCTTATTATTTCACCGCATAGAGGACTATTGCAGTGCGCACCCTGGGGAGGACCACCAGGGCGTGTCGCAGCAAGGGGAGGACCTTCTACCCGCATAGCGTCGTTACGGGGAGGACCCCTGCAACAACTGCCATCATGGAGAGGATGAACATCATGGCTTGAAGTTCGACGTGCATCCTGGGGAGGACCTTCAGGACACACCGCGACAAGGGGATGGCCTTCTTGTTGCTTGGGGCCAATGCAGGGAGGACCTTCGCAATGGCGTCCGTGGTGGCGAGGACTACCATCACAGCTGCGGCAATGGCGAGGACTACCATTACTGCTACCACAAGGAGAATATTTGCGGGATACATCCTGGGGAGGGCCTCCAGAATGTACCGAAACGAGGGGAGGTCCTTCTCATTGTGTGAAGTGTCTACGGGGAGGACATCCATTATCAGGGTGGTGAGGACTACCACCGTGATCTGATGCCCGGCTGCGCGGAGTGTCGTTGCAGCGTAACCCCTGGGGAGGACCTTCAGGGCAGGGTACAAAAAGGGGAGGTACTTCTTATCATGATGAGACGTCACTTCGAGGAGGGCCTCCGCAGTTGAGACTATGATAGCGAGGACTAATATCATAATCTGTGGTCCCACTGCATGGAGAGTGATTGCAGTGTATACCCCAGGGAGGACCTTCAGGGTGGACCGCAGAAAGTGGAGGACCTTCTTGCTGCTCGATCTTCTGGTCACGTTGAGGGTTTCTGTGACTTTCATCAAAAGAGGAGCTCTCGTGATCGATCGTTATATGCCCGTGGGGGAATCCTCCACGGGTGCTCTGGGGAGGACCTTCAGAGCTGCTGGTAGTGACATTGCGGGGAGGACCTTCGCAACTGCTACTGCCACTCCCATAATATGGTAATAGGTGGGCAGGGTTCTGAGCCTTTTATGTATGATTAGAGGCGTTGGGAACCTCATCATTCAGCATAGCAGAGTCATGAACCCCCTCTTTATTTTTTGGCTTCCTTTGGCGCATTCGGGATGTTCTTTTGCGGGCAGCGGGGACTGTCTGCTGTTGACAATGGCCTTAACCTTTGGGTCCCTATCTAATTGGGTCCCGTGATGCTGCCAGGATACGCCGACGAACATCTTGACTTTTAGCAAGGATATATGCCTTCTCTGAAGCATCCACTGTGACGGACGGGTGTCCCCCAATTGGAATAAGTGAAGTTGCTCGATCTGGTTGCCCTTGCGTCGCAGAATATGGTCGGTGACCCTCATGGGAATTAGAAGGGATGTAGATCTGCTCTGAGGTAGCTATCTCATCTCTTATATGAGTCATCTCAATTGGGGAGATGGGCTCATGGGCCCGAGTCCTTACTATTGTTGCTGATGCAATTAAATTCTGGAAAATCTGCAAGATATGATATGGGATCGATACCTGCTCCTCCATCACTTCCAGGATATGCAGAGAGACATCTTTGGATGGAACGGGTATGAAGGCCCATTTAGGTATCGGAGTAGGAATATCCTGCTCTGGTCCTCCAGTGGTCAGTGGGTACTGACAATTCTCTTGTGTTGGGGCAGGTGAAAGAATCTTCCCCTATGTTGGGATATGCTAGTTTATCTCTCTGTTTGCCTCTACATCGGGATGGTGGAATTTACTTGCATCCACAGGGAGCTGTCCCTACATATATTGGTTTCCCATCGTATCGAGTTGGTGGCCTTTTTTAGCGGGGAGACGTGCCCGCCTATTAATTGCCGCTACATCTGGGTGGTGGGCTTTGTTGATCGCCACCATATCAGCATGGCGGGCATCAGAAGCATCTGCTAGGAGTTGGTCCTGCAGGCGTCGGGTCGCTACCACGTCAAGCCGGTGGGCTTCACGGCCCTGGGTAGGGAGAGGTTCCTATCGGGTAAGTTTTGTCCTGCGTGAGTGACGGGCTTGATGGAGCTCGGTGGGGATGCGCGCCATCTAGTATGAGGCCACCATGTCTGGATGGAGGGCCTAGGAGGAGCGAACAAGTGTAGGTGCTTGTTCATGGTACATCTTTGTGGCTGGGCAGCGGAGCTCCTCCTCAGGGACTAGGGTGATGACTGGTCCCTGATTGTACATCTGCCGCCCTCGTCAGGCGGTCCGAGGGGCTGGAGCTCAGGGAGCGTGGGCCTGAATTCTCGGGGAGACATCCTCCTCGGCGTGAGGATGTTGAATCGTGACATGACCGTGATGAAATCTGTCGGTGAGGGCCTTGGAGTGGAACCCCCATTCGGTGTGGATGAAGTCCTCAACATCGACCTCATCCGCCTCCCTAAGATAAGGGAGGTACGCATTGTCCCGTTCTGGGGATAGACTCCCGAAAAGATTGGAGACAGCAACAGGGGATGTATGGATTTGCCTTTGTGGCCTCTTCTGGGCAGGCGACCGGTGAGTTCTGGTGGATTGGAGGGCGTGCATGGCCGCCTCCACCATTGGGAGAGTACCATTCACATGGTACTCTCGGATCAGCGCGTATGAGACCCAGTGTTTAAGACTCTGGGTGGGTGATGGGGTCCTCCGTAGGTGAGGAAGTCCTTTCATTGTGTTGTTGGAAGCACGTGTGTGTGAGTTCCTTCGGGACACTATTGGATCGAAGGGAGTTCTTAAGGTAGTACCTACAAAACATTTTAACAAATACAAGTAGCAAACCTATCAAAGCAGCATCTCATGATCCCATGTGTAGTTAATGACCTTTCTTGGCACTCCTTGTGAGTAAAAGGGGGAACAAGGTGGGATTATGTGAAATCTGTCATTCTTGGTTAAAGATTCATGTTGGGTTCACCATTTTTGTTTCGTTGTTTCCAGTCTCGAAACACCCAACGACTCTGTATCTAATGATGCATGGACCTACTTTCCAAAGGCAGGCGTTCGCCGGATGGTCTGACCAGCGACTCTTAAGAACTCACATTGGTCGATAGGATGGGAATTCGGGCTCATCACACCCTTTTGGGGGGGAAATTATTTCCTGTTCCGGGGCTCTCTTATAGATTTAAGACGTATTCATATGTTCGTGAATCTTTGGTTTATACCCAAACATAGTATCCATGGATTTAACCCTGGTGGGCAATGGTCAACTGGACGCAGGGGGTTTGGAATCATTTAGGCCTGAGTTTTACCATCCCTCGTTGGATTAATGACCCCATGGAGTCAGAACTCATTGAATCGGCACTAGGAGTGGTGCGGTGAACTGATGTGAAGAAAGTCGGATCAACCTGTTGTTGGGCATGAACCTCATGGAGGCTTTCTACGTACCCTGCCTAGGGGATAGGGATCAAAGTCCACGTAGTTCGAATAGAGAGCGTCGGAGAACCCACGTGAAGGTGGACCCAGGGGTCCATTGGTGGTCAGGCTTGAACCTCTTGGAGGCTTCCTATGTACCCTTCCTAAGAGGCAGGGATCAAAGTCCACGTAGTTCTCATGGGCATGGGGCTTACGCTCTGAGGTAGCCCAGGGCGATGGATTGGGGCTTACACTCTGAGCAGGCCTAGAATGATGGGTTGGGGATTACACTCTAAGGAGGCCCAAGGCGATGGATTGGGGCTTACACTCTGAGGAGGCCCAGAATGATGGGTTGGAGCTTACACTCTTAGGAGGCCCAGGGCGATGGATTGGGGCTTACACTCTGAGGAGGCCCGGAATGATGGGTTGGGGCATACACTCTGAGGAGTCCCAGAATGATGGGTTGGGCCTTACACTCTGAGGAGGCCCATACCGATGAATTGGGGATTACACTCTGAGGAGGCCCAGAATGATGGGTTGGGGCTTACACTCTAAGGAGGCCCATAAGAGTATGTCATGGTCGATGCTTACTCTAAGCCCATATGATTCATGATCAGTGTGAGAAACAAGAGGCTGAATGGTCTAGAGGATCACGTCGCGAAAGGTGCATCCGTGAGAAGTGGAGTGGGGCTTACACATGAGGGTGTCCCATGGCGACAAAGCGCAGCAGGAGAGGGAAAGGGGGTGCTCCTGTGCCCGTCACCTCTCTTGTTCCCCGAGGAAGTACCCAGAGAAGTACCAAGGTGCATGGGGATGGCTACCTTCGTATGGGTATGTCTCCCCCTATTTGGGGAGGGGAGAAGTTCCCAACCTCCAAATCATGAAATCCCCCATCTTGGCGAGTAGAGGCAGGAAGGGGTCTCTCGGGCTCAGACCCCGCATTACTGTGGGAATATAGACCCAGGCATGCTTCGAGAATCTGCCCAAGGGTCGGGGCAACCCCTTTGCCCCTGTTTACCGTGGGTATGTGAACTCAAATGGCACGCTGGTGTGCATGAGGGTTACACCACACAGATCCAGTGGCTCTGGTGGAGGCCTCGCCTCGGGGCTGATGAGTAGGCCAGTCAAGGAGTCACAGAGGATCAGGCCGGATCGGGAGGATCTTATGTGGCTCGGGGAATGGGAACTCTGAAGGGTTCGGCGGACCACACAGGGGTATGGGTGGTGGCGCCCTTCGCGTAGGGAAGTGCTATGTGGCTAGAGAGGCCTTCCATGAACTAGGGTGTTCCGTGGACTGAGAGGCTGCCCGTGAACCAGTAGGGTCTGCGGATTGAGAGGTCATTCGCGAACCAGGAGGGTCCACGGATTGAGGGGCTGTCTGCGAACCAGTAGTGTCTGTGGATTGAGAGGTCGTCCACGAACCAGGAGGGTCAGCGGATTGATTGGAATCCCGCGAACTAGGAGGGTTTGCGGCTTCGGGTTCGGTCCGTGCATAGGGTTGGTACGCTGAGGGTTCCGTGCGAGTAGTAGAGGCCAAGGTTGGCATCGGTCTGTGGTTTATCGGTCGAGGCTTCGCCCGCGTAGGAGGGTGCTACGTGGTGCAGCAGATCAGAAAAGAGGCATAAACTCCCTGGTCCACGGGGAGTGCATCCGCGGAGGGGCTATGGTTCACGGTCTTCTCTTTTTATGTTATTTTGAGTTCGCGGTTCACCAAATTATTATGTGTTTTCAGTTCCTTATTAGTTCGTTCCCGGGTTCATACCTGCTCTGGTTCGCGAACTGGAACTTTCAAAATCCTAATCCTTCCTTTGAAATCCTTCCACCCGAATCTGACCGATCTCCTCTCATCTCCTTTCTCTGAATCCAAATCTTCAATCCCCTTCTCCTTTCCCCCGCGGTCTCCTTTTATAGAGTGGGGAAATAGATGTATCTGTGATCACGCGGCACCTTTTTTGGAGGCCCATAACCAAATACTCGGTTTATGGATGACTTGGTCAATCTGTAATTCATGGTGGGTATTGAGTGCTTCCCCCCCCCCACGAACCGAACAAGGGGAGTGTTTCGCGACCGCGGAAGGTTCCGCCTCCATTTCGTGAATGACAGCGGAGGTGGTTTGGCATGGCTGACACGGCTCGTGGCTAGGGCGGTTCAGAATGGTGGACCGGGTTGATGCCCGCCCTACTTCATGCCCACTGAGGATCTCTGCCTCCATTCTGTGAATGAAAATGGTCTGCGGGGGGGGGGGGATGCCTCGCAGAACCGGCCGTACGTTGCTAAGATTATACCAGTTCGCTGATCGGTTCCTCCTTCTCCATCCTTGAGTTTTGTCCACATTTGCACATCCCTTTTGAGGGGAAATAGGGCAGAATCTCTTTGTAGATTTTTTTTAGGATCCTACAACTCCACCACACGGCTATATGAGGCCAGTAACGCAGGTCACCCTGTGTACCGATTACACGGGTTGGCAAACATGGGTTGAGGCCATGTACGAGCACATGGCCAGCATACATGGAGTGGATCCCAGATACGTTGACTTGACATGTGATCCTTTCTACATGTCATGTAGTTTCATTTTACATGAAAATCCTTACAACAAGGGTTTTTGTACATGGGCAGTACCTGGGGTCAGAAAACACAACGTGTGACACTTCTACACGTCGTGTACTTCTCAGTACATGAATTGATATTCTTGTCCGCCATTTCCTGGACAAGTTTCATTTGGGTTAGTGACCTTTTTCTCATTCCACTGAAGGTCAGGTATCATTTCCATTCACAGGAGTATGATCCCTTCAGTAGGACTTTTCTAAATAAAGTCATGTATCCCACCGAGAGACCCAGAGCGAGATCCTATGTCCATTCTTGACCCTAGGTAGAGTCAGGTATCGATGTGACTATTCCCAAAGGACACTGATCCTCTACTTAGTAGGTGAATCCAGATGAGTCTCAATATCCGACAAGGCCCTGGAAGTGATCCTCATCTTTGTATCAGGGTATTTTTCAACTCAGAAGTGTGTTCTCCTAGAATGATTGTATCTATCTCTCCAGACCTTTCACGATGAACAGTGATTCTTAGATAGATGTCATCAAGACCATCAGACTCATGGGGTGAGTTCTCCTAGATGAGTGCTTCATGGAACCTTCGAACTGAATCCCTAACAGCGGTATGTGGTGGTGTGACTTATCTCTAGACTGCAGGTCTGAGTTTTGAGTATATCTGGATTTGGGTTTCTCTTTCTCTATGTTCGGTAGATATATATTGTGTAGTGTTGATTATACCATTTATTCATGTATTACTTTTTTTTTTAGTGTCCTCTACTGAGTATTTTTTTACTCACCCCTTCATGGGCTTTTCTAGCACGTGTCGTTTCTTGTGCAGACGAGAGGCCTTTTAACGTTGTCCAAGGCGGACCAGGACCAGATCGGGCTTTCTATGTTCCCTACTAGATGAGGTGTTCCTACGTCTACAAGTAGTAGTCCCAGTACCTCTTTATGTTTATAGGTTAGATTTATAGTTTTTTTACTCTCTCTTTTTTAGTGGTATTGTATTTCGACCCAGTTTACTTTCAGTACTTTACTTTCTGTTGTACTCTGTTGGTTGGGTTTATTTATATGCATTCATTTTGTTCCTTTATGGTTTTATTTACATTCCAGGATTTTTTGGTTTGGAGATGTGTGCATGTGTACAGGTACTTAGGAAATGCCTCCAATGTTAGTGATATACCTACTCGATCCTAGTCACCGGCCCCTGGCCTATTGGAGGAGGGCTTGGGGAGTCGTGAGGCGGGCCCCATAGGGACAGGTCATGACAAATTTGTGTAATAGGTGGTCGGTTATACCTTAGGACCAAGAGTTTGTGGGTTTTGTTTAGGGAAATAGTGTTAAGTGTTTCGAGCTTAACATTCAATCTAGAGACTCTAGTATTGGTGCGAGCGGCTGACGTATCCATACACTAAGACTCTGATAACCTGCTTTTCAACTTGGTACATGAAAACACCAGTTGTAGGGATGTAAAAGAATGGTACATGCATCATATATGAATGTATTGTGTTTTTCATGTCCTTTGTGTCAGCTATCCAGATATACTCATGGACCATGGTACATCTTGTTTCCTTACAGTATGCCTCTGTGACGCATACCCTCTAGGATTAAGCAGCGCGATCATGAGGATAACCCCTTCAGTGATGAGGCTTCGATATAGGGACTAGTTCCTCAGGTGTTACCTCCAGGTGGTGAACTTGTTATCCCACCACTAGAGGAGCAGCCTATGGTACCTGCAGTGATGACATACGAGGTGCGTATGCTGAAAGCACTCCATGAGTTCCATAGATAGAGACCCCACAAGTTCCAAGGTGAGCCCGACCCTCATGCGAATGAGGAATGGCTTGAGGCAGTGACTAGAGTTTTCTGTCCAGTGAGGAAACTAGTGGACCAGATAGTGATCCTGGGAGCGATCCTTCTTCAGGGTTCAGTGGGATGACGGTGGAGTCTGACCACATAGACTCACGATGAGGAGACTCTTTCATGGACAGAGTTTTAGTGAATCTTTAGGTAGGAGTTCACTCTGGTTATGCTAAGAGAAGTGTGTATACAAGAGCTTATTTAGCTCGAGCAAGGTAGTTTGATGGTGGTTGACTATTTATCGAGGTTCACTAACCTCTCCAGGTACTCGACGGATATGGTCAGGGATTAGTACCTTTGAGCTCAGACCTTTGAGCGAGGTATATGATGAGACATATGGGATAGTTTCATACATCTATTCATTTCGACTTATGTTGGAGTTCTCGAGTGGGACTTGGTGATCGAAATCTTCCGAGAAGAGTAGAGATAGCCGACGGCAGTCAGCAGCAGATAGACAGGTGTAGATACCTCGGTAACAGGGAGCCAAAGTCAGGCACGAGGATCAGGATGTAGGAGATGTTACGGGAGGACCCAGTACATGGGATCAATAGTCCAAGGCTCTCAGGATGGATCTAGTTAGCCTAGGGATAGGCGATACTACTCATGTGACAGTAGGGGACATCTCGCTAGAAAATGTCCAACCTGTCGAGATTCTAATAGGGAGGTGGTGGATGGACCACCGATCCAGAGGCAGAGAGTGGAGAAAACAGACCCCCAGGCGGAAAATGTGGCAGAGGATAAGGGAGAGATATAGGAGGTGGCAGACGTTTCGATCTATATCCACCATTACCCCCAAGAGGTTCACACCAGGCTCCGGGAGATGGGGGATAGGGGTGGGGACAGCTGCATGCGGTCGAGGAGTACGACCTAGGGACTCCAGGGATGATCCGAGGTAAGATCTTTTTCTTCTCAACCTTGTTTTTTGTACGTATATACATAGGTTCTAGTAATTCCTTCCTCATCACAGGACTAGTGTGAAACAGATTCTGGTAGAGTCTTTGACTCAACTCTTATGATTGGAGTCACCAATGGGAGGAGACTTGATGATCATGCACCTTTGCAGACAGTGTGATCATACCCTTGGATGTGAGAGTTTCAGTTAGAACCTCTTGGTGGTAGCATCCAGGCCTTATGATGTCATTCTTGGTATGGACTGGCTATCTTCATCCTTGCCCATATTGACTGATTTGGGTGAAGATTACAGTGTGTCCACAGTGATGGGACAAGGTTTTCCTTTGTCGGTGAAAAGTAGAACCAGGAATCACATAATGGGCTCATGCATAGGAGGGTGCAGCTGATAACTCATGAGTTTCCTAGCCTTATCCTCATAACAATTGATGTTATGAGCTTCTAGTACCCAGTAGTAGTGGTGGATAACGAGGAAGTCTTTCCCAGAGATGTTCCAGGACTACCTCCCCATCGGGAGATCGACTTCTGCATCGAATTACACCCTGGGATGGCACCAATTTCCGAACCAGCATATCAGATGTCTCTCGCAGAGCTTCGTGAGTTGAGGGTTCAACTAGAGGATTTTCAAATGAAGGGGTTCGAGAGACCCAAATTTTCACCCTGGGTGGCCCCAGTTTTGTTTTCCAAGAAGGAAAATGGGAGTTTGAGTTTCTTCATAGATTACTGACACCTGAATCAGGAAATGGTGAAGAACAAGTATCCACTTCCAAGGATCGATGGCCACTTTGATCAGCTGAGAGGGGCACAGCGGTTCTCGAAGGTTTACCTTTGATCTGGTTACCACCAGTTACGAGTACGGGATGAGGATATACCGAAGATGATTTTCAGATGTTGTTATGATCACTATGAATACTTGTTAATTCCTTTTGGTGTGAAAAATACCCCCACAGGGTTCATGGGACTTATGAAACAGATCTTCCAACCATACTTGGGTTGTTTCATAGTGGTCTTTATAGACAACATCCTTATGTACTTAGTGTCAGAGGAGGAGCACGCGAGACACATACGGATGGTTCTAGATGTACTCTAAGAGCACCAAATTTATGGGAAGATTTTGAAGTTCCAGTTCTAGATTTAGGAGCTCCACTTTCCGGGACATTTCATCTCAGTATATGGAGTATTTGTGGACCTAGCTAAGGTGTAGGTAGTGTTAGCAAGGGAGTCACCTCGGAGTGTAACGGAGTTGTGGAGATTCCTTGGGTTGGCACGATATTACCAGAGATTCATTCCTGATTTTTTTCGGATATCAACACCAATGATAGCCTTGAACAGGAAGGGGAAACCATTCATGTGGATAGAGAATTTTGATCAGGATTTCGAGAAGTTGAGATAGAGTTTTATGAGCACCCCGGTCTTGATATTATCAGAGGAGGGTGTCGAGTACATAGTTTTCTGCGACGCATTAGGGATCGGGCTTGGTTGTGTCCTGATACAGGGACATGTGGTGATTGCTTATGGTTCGCACCAACTAAGACTGCACAAGCCAAACTATACGAGTTGTGATCTCGAGTTAGCAGCGGTAGTTTTTTCATTGAGGATGTGGCGACACTATCTTATGGGAGAGCGATTTATTTTCTACTCTGACTAAAAGAGCCTCAAATACATATTCTAACAAAAGGACCTGAATCTCATATAGAGTTGTTGGCTAGAGTACCTCTAGGAGTGAGATTTTGAGATCACCTATACTCCTGGGAAGGGGAACAAGGTGGTAGATGCTCTTAGTAGGAGATCGATCTCGCAGCTGTTGAGTGAGGTGACAGAACAGTTGGTCTTGTCATAGTTATCCTTCGTGGATAGAGAGGATACAACTTACCTTCAGTCGATGGTTGTTTCCCCTCCACTATTATAGTGAGTTAGGGAGGCACAACTTGGGGATGCCAACTATGAGACTTTACATGCTCACTTATCCAACGGACAAGCTCCTAGTGAATATTTGAAAGGTGGGGATCATGTTGTTCTTTTCATAGGACACACGGTTATACCAGTGACATTGCAGGAGGATTTCATGAGGGAATTTAATATATCCCCCTTGTCAGTACACCCTGGCATGGAGAATATGTACTAGGATCTTTGATGGTAGTTCTGGCGGTCAGGTATGAAGAGGGCAATAGCATAGTTCGTTTCTAAGTGCCTTACGTGCCAGAAGGTGAAGGTTGAGCACCAGGTTCCAGTGGTGTTAGCTCACCCCTGGATGTTCCATAGTGGAAGTGGGATGGAATATCAATGTACTTTTTGATATGCTTACCACATATGTCCAAGGGGCATGATTCCATCTAGGTGATTGTTGACCGACTCACCAAGTCGGCCCACTTCCTATCTATCAGGGAGTAGAGTTCTGTCACTACTGGAAATATAATATTTCCCAACGGTTCACAACTGTTGGGAAAGACCCTCTAACCGTTGGTATATGATATACCAACGGTTCTGATAACCGTAGGGAAGTAAGCCATTGGGAAAGGTTTTCCCAACGGTTTACTAGAAACCGTTGGTATAGGCTCACAAAAGACACCCTATCCCAACGGTTCTGCCAAACCGTTGGGATACTTTTTTCCAACGGTTTGGGAGAACCGTTGGGAAATATCAATATCCCTTAACTATCCCAACGGTTTTGGGATAGTTTTCCCAACAGTTCTCCCCAAACCATTGGGATATCCCCTTGGATTAACTCTTTCCCAACAGTTTAGAACCGTTGGGAAAAGAGATATTTAGCAACGGTTCAATGAACCGTTGGTAAAAACTTCTTTAAGATTATATGCCAATGGTTTTAAACCGTTGGCATACCCTATGTTGCAAATTGCAGCAGCCTGCAATTTGCACAGCCCCTCTCCATCAGGCCTCATTTTGACCTCATTTTCAATCCAATTATTGTACCTGCAATAAAATAAAACATACATATACAATTACGAACAAATTCATACACATTTAACATATAATGGATCCTGAAACTATACACATCCATAATTAAATTAGAATTCATAACCTAATTATAAACATACATAATTCATATAGAATTCAATTTAAAATTTAGATGACAATTATATGTGGAATCCGAAATTCAATTCATAATTTGATCGGTTTTTTCTATACCATATATTTTTACCTCAAATGATGTCCATTTTAAACAAAATACATACACCTGAAGTGATACCGGCCACACCGCACCTCAGATTGAGGTGGGTTTGACTCGTACACATCACATTTGACCCATGTATCGTTGTGCTAAAGTATAGACACAATCCGAATGCGTTTGGTCGGTTTTCCGTATGCCAGTTGATGTTTTTCACTTAAAATGACGTCCTTTTGAAACAAAAGACGGACACTATGAGTGGTGACGACCACACCACATCTCCAATTGAGGCGGGGTTGATTCTTACACGTCACATATGACCCATGTATCGTTCTCCTAAAGTTTAAATGGAAACCGAATGCGTTTGGTCGGTTTTCCGTATGTACTTAAAATGTTGTCCATTTTAAACAAAAGAGTGACACTTAGACTAATCCTGACCACACCGCGACTCAGATTAATCCCGGGTTGGCTCGTACATGTCACATATGACCCATGGATCGTTGTGATAAATTATAAAAAGATTCTGAATGCGTTTGGTCGGTTTTGCGTATGCCAGTTGTTCTTTTCATTTATAATCATGTCCATTTTAAACAAAAGAGACAGAGTTAGAGAGGTGTCGGCCACACCACGTCTCGGATTAAGACGGGGTTGACTTTTACACGTCACATATGACCCATCGATCATTGTTCTAAAGTATCGATAGAATCCGAATGCGTTTGGTCGTTCTTCTGTATGTCAGTTGATGCCTTTCACTTAAAATGACATCCTTTTGAAACAAAAGACGGACACTTTGAGTGGTGTCAGCCACACCGCATGTCGGATTGAGGCGGGGATGATTCGTACACGTCACATAGGACCCATGGATCGTTCTCCTAAAGTTACAATGGAAACCAAATGCGTTTGGTCGGTTTTCTGTATGTACTTAAAATGGTGTCCATTTTAAACAAAAGAGAGACATTTAGACTGATCCCGGCCACACCGTGACTCGGATTGACCCGGGTTGGCTCGTAAACGTCACATATGACCCATGGATCGTTGTGATAAATTATCAAAAGATTCTAAATGTGTTTGGTCGGTTTTGCGTATGCCAGTTGTTCTTTTCACTTATAATCCTGTCCATTTTAAACAAAACAGACATAGTTAGAGCGGTGTCGGCCACACTGCGCCTCGGATTGAGGTGGGGATTATTCGTACACGTCACATATGACCCATGTATCGTTCTCCTAAAGTTTCAATGCAAACCGAATGCGTTTGGTCGGTTTTCCGTATGTACTTAAAATAGTGTCCATTTTAAACAAAAGAGAGCCACTTAGACTGATCCCGGCCACACCGCAACTCGGATTGAACCCGGGTTTCCTCGTACAGGTCACATATGACCCATGGATCATTGTGATAAATGATAAAAATATTGGGAATGCGTTTGGTCGGTTTTGCGTATGACAGTTGTTCTTTTTCACTTATAATTATGTCCATTTTAAACAGAAGAGACATAGTTAGAGCGGTGTCGGCCACACCGCATCTCGGATTGAGACGGGGATGATTTTTACACGTCACATATGATCCATGGATCGTTCTCCAAAAGTTTCAATGGAAACCGAATGCGTTTGGTCGGTTTTGCGTATGCCAGTTCTTTTCACTTATAATCCTATCCATTTTAAACAAAACAGACACAGTTAGAGCGGTGTCGGTCACACCGCACCTCGGATTGAGGCGGGGATGATTCGTACACATCACATATGACCCATGGATTGTTATCCTAAAGTTTCAATGGAAACCAAATGCGTTTGGTCAGTTTTCCGTATGTACTTAAAATGATGTCCATTTAAAAAAAAAAAGAGCCACTTAGACTGATCTCGGCCACACCGCGACTCGAATTGAGCCCGGGTTGGCTCATACAGGTCACATATGACCGATGGATCGTTGTGATAAATTATCAACAGATTTAGAATGCGTTTGGTCGGTTTTGCGTATGCGAGTTGTTCTTTTCACTTATAATCCTGTCCATTTTAAACAAAAGAGACACAGTTAGAATGGTGTTGGCCACACTGCTCCTTTGATTGAGCTGGGATTGACTCATACACGTCACATACAACCCATGGATCCTTGTGATAAAGTATCGACACAGTCCGAATGCCTTTGGTCGTTTTTTCGCATGTCACTTGATGCTTTTCAGTTAAAATGACGTTTTTTTGAAACAAAAGACAGACACTTTGAGTGGTGTCGGCCACACTGCATCTCCGATTGAGGCGGGGTTGATTCGTACACGTCACATATGACCCATGGATCATTCTCCTAAAGTTTCAACGGAAACTGAATCCGTTTGGTCGTTTTTCCGTATGTACTTAAAATGGTGTCCATTTTAAACAAAAGAGAGCCACTTAGACTTATCCCGGACACACCGCGACTCGGATTCATCCCGGGTTGGCTCGTACACATCACATATGACCCATGGATTGTTGGGATAAATTATCAATAGATTCAGAATGCGTTTGGTCGGTTTTCCGTATGCCAGTTGATGCTTTTCACTTAAAATGACGTCCTTTTGAAACAAAATACGGACACTTTGAGTGGTGTCGGCCACACCACGTCTCTGGATTGAGCTGAAACCACCGTAAAACATTCTAATTATTATTCGTGATGTGTACGCGCAGACGGCACGTCAATCGGATGTGCGGTTTGTGCGGTACAGCTCAATATTCGTGTTTTAAGTGATGTGCGCGCTTCGTAAACGCGCGTGAGGGGGGTCCAAACGGGCCGAACGAAGTCTGAATGGCCTGAAATCAGACTAAAAATACGGGGGAGTTATTTATGAAGTGGTCGAGCAGACGGCATGTCAATCGGACGTGTCGTGTGCCCGCGGTGACCGACAACGCAGTTCTGGTGTCATAAACGGCCAAAACGGGCGTCCAACAGTCAAATTCATAGCGGACAACCTCGGATTGAGCTAAAACCACCGTGCAACATTCTAATTATTATTCGTGACGTTTACGCGCAGACGGAACGTCAATCGGACGTGCGGTTTGCGCGGTACGGCTCAATATTCGTATTTTAAGTGATGCGCGCGCTTCATAAACGCGCGTGAGGGGGGTCCAAATGGGCCGAACGAAGTTGGAATGGACTGAAATCAGACGAAAAATATGGGTGAGTGATTTATGAAGTGTTCGAGCAGACGTAACGTCAATTGGAAGTTCCATGTGCCCGCGGTGACTGACAACGCAGTTCTGGTGTCATAAACGGCCAAAACGGGCGTCAAACGGTCAAATTCATAGAGGACGACCTCGGATTGAGCTGAAACCACCGTGAAACATTCTAATTATTATTCGTGACGTGTACGCGTAGACGACACATCAATCGGACGTGCGGTTTTCACGGTACGGCTCAATATTCGTGTTTTAAGTGATGCGCGCGCTTCGTAAATGCGCGTGAGGGTGGTCCAAACGGGCCGAAAGATTTCGGAATGGCCTGAAATCAGACGAAAAATACGGGTGAGTGATTTATGAAGTGGTCGAGCAGACGGTACGTCAATCGGACGTGCCGTGTGCCCGCGGTGACCGACAATGCAGTTCTGGTGTCATAAACGGCCAAAACGGGTGTCAAACGGTCACATTCATAGCGGACGACCTCGGATTGAGCTGAAACCACCGTTAAACATTCTAATTATTATTCGTGACGTGTACGCGTAGACGGCACATCAATCGGATGTGCGGTTTGCGCGGTACGGCTCAATATTCGTGTTTTAAGTGATGTGCGCGCTTCGTAAACGCGCGTGAGGGGGGTCCAAACGGGCCGAACGAAGTCAGAATGGACTGAAATCAGATGAAAAATATTGGTGAGTGATTTATGAAGTGGTCGAGCAGACGACACGTCAATCGTACTTGCCGTGTGCCCGCGGTGACCGACAATGCAGTTCTGGTGTCATAAACTGCCAAAACGGGCGTCCAACAGTCAAATTCATAGCGGACGACCTCGGATTGAGCTGAAACCACCGTGCAACATTCTAATTATTATTCGTGACGTGTACGCGCAGACGGCACGTCAATAAGACGTGTGGTTTGCGCGGTACGGCTCAATATTCGTGTTTTAAGTGATGCGCGCGCTTCGTAAACGCGCGTGAGGGGGGTCCAAATGGGCCGAACGAAGTCGGAATGGCCTGAAATCAGAAGAAAAATATGGGTGAGTGATTTATGAAGTGGTCGAGCAGACGGCACGCCAATCGGACGTGCCGTGTGCCCGCGGTGACCGACAACGCAATTCTGGTGTCATAAACGGCCAAAACGGGCGTCCAGCGGTCAAATTCATAGCGGACGACCTCGTATTGAGCTGAAACAACAGTGAAACATTCTAATTATTATTCGTGATGTGTACACGCAAACGGCACGTCAATCGGACATGCGGTTTGCGCGGTACGGCTCAATATGTGTGTTTTAAGTGATGCGCGCGCTTCGTAAACGCGCGTGAGGGGGGTCCAAATGGGCCGAACGAAGTCGGAATGGCCTGAAATCAGACGACAAATACAGGAGAGTGATTTATGAAGTGGTCGAGCAGACGGCACGTCAATCGGACGTGCCGTGTGCCCGCGGTGACCGACAACGCAGTTCTGGTGTCATAAACGGCCAAAACGGGCGTCAAACGGTCAAATTCATAGCGGACGACCTCGGATTGAGATGAAACCACCGTGCAACATTCTAATTATTATTTGTGACGTGTACTCATAGACGTCACGTCAATCGGACGTGCGGTTTGCGTGGTACGACTCAATATTCGTGTTTTAAGTGATGCGCGCGCTTCGTAAACGCGCGTGAGGGGGGTCCAAACGGGCCGAACGAAGTCGGAATGGCCTGAAATCAGACGAAAAATACGGGTGAGTGATTTTTGAAGTGGTTGAGTAGACAAAACATCAATCGGATGTGCCATGTTCCCGCGGTGACCGACAACGCAGTTCTGGTGTCATAAACGGCCAAAACGGGCGTCAAACGGTCAAATTCATAGCGGACGACCTCGGATTCACCTGAAACCACCGTGAAACATTCTAATTATTATTCGTGATGTGTACGCGCAGACGGAACGTCAATCGGACGTGCGGTGTGCGCGGTACGGCTCAATATTCGTGTTTTAAGTGATGCGCGCGCTACGTAAATGCGCGTGAGGGGGGTCCGGGGAGTGTCCGGGGTCCAAGGAGCAAGGGGGGGGGGGCTGTTCGGGTAGCTATTCGGGGAGTGTCCGGGGGGATGTCCGGGGTCCAGGGAGGAGGGTGGGGGGGTTGTTTGGGGGGTTGTCCGGGGGGCTGTCCGGTGTCCAGGGAGGGGGGGGGCTGTTCGGGGGGCTGTCTAGGGGCTGTCCGAGGGCTGTTCGGGGGGCTGTCTGGGGGGTGTTCGGGGGGTTGTCCGGGGTCCATGGAGGCGGGTGGGGGGGGGGGCTGTTCGAGGGGCTGTCCGGGGAGTGTCTGGGGGGTGTTCGGGGGGTGTTCGGGGGGCTGTCCGGGGGGTGTTCGGGGGGTGTCCGGGGTCCAAGGAGGAGGGTGGGGGGGGGCTGTTCGGGAGGTTGTCCGGGGGTGTTCGGGGGGTTGTCCGGGGTCCAGGGAGGAGGGTGGGGGGGCTGTTCGGGGGGCTGTCTGGGGGGCTGTCCGGGGGGTGTTCGGGGGGTGTCTGGGGTCCAAGGAGGAGGGTGGGGGGGGGGCTATGCGGGGGTTGTCCGGGGCTGTCCGGGGGGTGTCCGGGGGGGGGTGTCCGGGGTCCAGGGAGGAGGGTGGGGGGATGTTCGGGGGGTTGTCCGGGGGGTTGTCCGGGGGGTGTTCGGGGGGTGTCTGGGGGGTGTCCGGGGTCGAAGGAGGAGGGTGGGGGGGGGGTTGTTCGGGGGCTGTCCGGGGCTGTCCGGGGGGTGTTCGGAGGGTTGTATGGGGGGTGTCTGGGGGCTGTTCGGGGGGCTGTCTGGGGGGTGTCCGGGGGGTTGTATGGGGTACAAGGAGGTGGGGGGGATATTCGGGGGGTTGTCCGGGGGCTGTCTGGGGGGCTGTCCGGGGTACAAGGAGGTGGGTGGGGGGCTGTCTGGGGGGCTGTCCGGGTGTTGTTTGGGGGGCTGTCGGGGGGGGGGGGTGTTCGGGGGGTGTCCGGGGTCCAAGGAGGAGGGTGGGGGGGCTGTTCGGGGGGCTGTTCGGGGGGCTATCCGGGGGGCTGTTCGGGGGGATGTCCGGGGTATAAGGTGGTGGGTGGGGGGGCTGTCCGGGGGGCTATCCGGGGGTTGTTCGGGGGGCTGTCGGTGGGGTGTTCGGGGGGTGTCCGGGGTCCAAGGAGGAGGGTGGGGGGGGGGGCTGTTCAGGGGGCTGTCCGGGGAGTGTCCAGGGGGTTGTTTGGGGTCCAGGGAGGAGGGTGGGGGGGCTGTTCGGGGGGCTGTCCGGGGGGCTGTCCGGGGTCCAGGGAGGAGGGTGGGGGGGCTGTTCGGGGGGCTGTCCGGGGGGCTGTCCGGGGGGTGTCCGGGGTCCAGGGAGGAGGGTGGGGGGCTGTCTGGGGGGCTGTCCGGGGTCCAGGAAGGAGGGAGTTCCCAAACACACAACCACTAAAAGACAACAACATCCATAAAAACAGATAATATATAAAAATAACTCAACTCCAATACTATACTACGAGTCTAGATAAAACCAACAACTAGAATAGATTAAATATCAAATCTCAGTAATATTAGTCAAAAATGAAATGGATCAATTTGTCCCACATCACCCTCACCATCATCACCATCATCACCATCATCACCATCACCATCACCATCACCATCACCATCATCATCATCATCACCATCAGCATCACCCTCGTCCCCGTCCACATCATCTTCCTCGTCCCCATCATCGTCCTCGCCCTCCTCAGTGCCCTCCTCCTTGCCCTCACCCTCCTCCTCGTCCTCGCCCTCCTCCTCGCCATCATCATCGTCAAGCTGAACATCGTCTTGAGCAGCACTAGAACCGTCACCTGGTGCACCATATATAGAATGTATCGACGATATATACTCATCCAAAGCTGGGCTGGCCTCTGCTGGAAGTGTTGGACGTAGAACTTCAATAAATTTCATAAACGCATTGTTTTCCCTAGCAGACTGTTCTGCCGTCTCTGTGGCCCTTTTCTCAGCCTGTTCTGCTTGTTCCCTAACTTGCTGCAGCTCAGTGGAACTACAGCTCGTACCTGAGGGAATAGGGGGATTCATTGGTAATTTATCTATCAATTGTTTTATAATAGCTTGAATGGATTTAATAAATCATACAAGTTGTATTGTTTACCAAGTTAAAAATATTGTTTGACTAGGTTTGAATACAATTCAATTCCAAATTAGAAAATGCAATTCAAATAAAACTGCAACGAATAAACATTGAAAATTCACATAACGGTCAAGTCAGCCAAAATATATTTGTTATCAATACTAAATCAATTTGAATAGTACCGACCTTAACAACCCAACTCGAGGTAAACCAAAAGAATTGAGAACATGGATGAACGATTCTATATATTTTCAACCACAACTTCAGGTTCACAATCAAATCTGACAATTGAGCTATTGGAGTCATCAAAAGAAATAAATGAATTGGTTCCAATGCCAGTAGGGAAAGTGTCAATTTCATCATCACCATCATCAAAAATATGTCTTGGAATTACTTCAACTGTGACACAAAATTCAGGTCGAAGTTGGTCTTTGACATAAAAAACTTGTTTAGCCATTGATGCCAACACATATGGCTCTTCGGTAGGAAGAGTGCGAGTCATATTAATTACTCGAAATCCACAATCATCAATAAATGTGCCTTGTCTCGTCATTGAATCAAACCAATGGAATTTCAACATTGTGACTCGTCCATGAGAGTAATAATCCAATATTATTATTTTCTCAACGACTCCATAATAACCCACATTTTCAAATCGCGGTCTACTATCTGATGCACTGGCATAACAATCTGTTGTGGTAGTAACCATAACACCATCATGTTGTGTTCTCATATTCTTTGCTCGTTCAGTGACAATAAATTTGTACCCATTGATAACAATTGATTTACAGTCACGAACCACGATATTAAGACCAAAAGCCAAAGCTCTTATTTCCTCAGAGACAGAGTCAGCAGACAAACTCAATACCTGCAATATAAATTATTGTTAAACTTAATTAAATATTGATTTAATTATTTTAAATAGTAATATTTTTACCTTCAATTTTAACCAAGCAGAAAACTCTTTGCTATGCAAAGCCTCCCTCCTTCTCAAAGATAAAGAACGATGCTTTCTATTTATCATTGTTTTATGTTCCCTGTAGATAAAAAATATGAATAGTTTAACAGATATATATGTAAGATATACATAATCAATTTAGTTACCTTATATAGTAATCAAACAAATCACAGTTGAACAAAACTGTGCGATGTGCCATCTCCTGCTCTTCATGGCTTAATGTCTTCAATGTATATAATCCAGGAATTCCTCCTGTTTGAGGAAGTGATGGAAAACTGGGTTCAATTTGCTCATACTGTTCTTCTTCATTTCTCATTGGTCTATTCAATCTTGTAGTAAGATCGGACAAATATATCGAGCAGAAATCCATACATTCTTGGGCCAAGTAACCATTCATGATAGAACCTTCGGGATGATTTCTGTTTCGGACATAAGACTTTAATGTGAACATATTTCTTTCAGTTGGATACATCCAACGAAAAGAAACAGGTCCTCCGAGAAGTATTTCATTGGGAATATGGATAGTCAGATGCAGCATGCATGTGAAAAATGATGGAGGAAATATTTTCTCCAACTCACACAAAATTAATGGGGCATCTGTCAAATTTTTTTGCAAGAAAGACTTGGACAACTTCTTAGCACAAAGATCTCTAAACAAATGGCACAATTGAATAACAGCCACCCTTTCATTATTGGACAAAATATGACGGATTGCTATTGGAAGCAACTCATGCAGTAGAACGTGATAATCATGAGTCTTCAAATATTTTAGCTTCAACTCTTTTTTGTTGACCCGTTTAGATATATTGCTTGAATACCCATCAAGAACTCTAATAGTCTCTAATAATTCCAGAAATTGTTTTTTTTTCATAGGTGTCATCACATAATAAGCACATGGAAGTTGCCATTTATTTTCACTGATACGCACAGGATGCAATTCTGGTCTGATGCCCCAATCCACCAAGTCACGCCGAGATCGTAAATCATCTTTTGTTTTCCCCTTGACATTTAGAAGAACTGAAAGCAACATTTCGCATATATTCTTTTTCAATATTCATTACGTCTAAGCAATGACGTAACAAATTGGTTGACCAATAAGGCAAATCAAAAAAGATACTCCTCTTCCTCCAATTGTAACAGGTTTCAATGGAAACATTCTTTCTCTTTCCAGATTTCATTTGACCCTTCCCGAACGAAAAATTGCAATCTTTCAATTCATTAAGCACATCAGTTCCAGACATACGCTAAGGTGGATCATCGGTCTCTATGGTATTATCAAATCTTCGACGATTCAATCTATATGGATGATCCTGTGGTAAGAATCGTCGATGTCCCATAAAACTGAAACTACAACGATGTTTCAGTCTTCTGGATCGTGTATTCTTCATACAAACTGGACATGATAGTTTTCCCTTCATGCTCCATCCAGACATCATTGCATAAGCTGGAAAATCATTGATCGTCCACATAATCGCAGCACGCATATGAAATATGTCTTTCAACCATGCATCGTATGTGCGCACACCCACATCCCAAAGAAGTTTCAATTCTTTTATTAAAGGTTGCATGTATACATCAATATCATTTTCGGGATCAGAAGGACCAGATATGAGTATACTCATGAAAGTGAAAGGTTTTTTCATACACAACCATGGGGGAAGATTATAAATGTGTATAAAAACTGGCCATGTGCTGTGCGAAGTAAGCATCTGCCCAAATGGATTAAAACCGTCGCATGAAAGACCCAGCCTCACATTACGCACGTCAGCTGCAAAATCAGGATGTCGAGCATCAAATCTCTTCCATGCAAATCCATCTACAGGATGAACCAACTCATCATTAGTCTTCTTTCTCTCGGTATCATTCCATATCATTTTTATTGATATGTCATCAGACATAAAAAGATTATGGAGTCTGGGGATCAATGGAAAGTGCCACATTACTTTCTGTGGAATGCGGGATGGTGTTCCATCAGATTTTGACTTCCAGCGGGATGTGCCACATTTTATACAATCATTTCGTTTAGCGGTTTCCTCCCAGAATAAACTGCAATCTTTCGGGCAAGCATGAATTTTGTTTCTTGAAAATCCAAGTTCCTCAACTAACTTCCATGCCATATAGTGGTTTGAGGGAATATCTGCATCATCTGGAAGTAAATCCTTCAAGAGGGTAATAATGTAATCGATTTCTGTATTATAAATCCCATACATAGTTTTCCCATGAAATAATCGGATTAAAAATTCCAACTTTTTTATTTTATCGCATTGTCGATATACTAGAGTCGTGGCAGCATCATTCAATTTTTTCACCCTATCAATATCATCATTTTCACTAGATGCATCAGCTGTCCTCATATCGAAGTCTTCTTGAGTCGAAATCCTTTCTTTTTCATGATGACGAATAAACGGAAACCGATCATCTAACAAATTCTCCATTCCAGTCCTTTCATTTCGATCATCACCAATTTGATATTTCGTTTTCTCCCCATTGTGATACCACACAAAGTAGTTTGCGTGAAACCCATTTTTGGTTATGTGGTAGCTGACTTCTTCACGGCTCAACCAAGGTCTACCAACACAATTGGAACATGGGTAGTGTATGCGACCACTATCTTAAGCATTGTGAAATGCAAAATCTATAAAGCTCTCCAAATTGTTTTGAAAATCGTCTGAGATCCGATCGGTTTCATACATCCAACTTCTGTCCATTCTATAAAATGAATTTATATAAGTTATTTTGTCATAAACAATTCAATAGGCATTAACTTTAATAGAAAATACATTTAAGTAAACGATAAAGGAAGAAAATAATCAAGGTATCAACTACACATGTGAAAAAAAACATACAAATGTGTTATTGAAAAAATGTAAAACCAACAAGAACTTAATGTGTTATATCACATAACAGCATGCCTCATCCCATAACCATATTAGTAGGGTATCATGAACATGAATAACATCAACCTTGTTCCATCCTCCTACCCTACATGACCCCAACCACATGCCACATCTTATTATAGCCTTATCACATCACACCTCACCGGAAAACACTAGGGAAATCATAGTACATCTCACCTGAAGACACATGGACAATCACATCGCATCTTTCCTAAAAACACATGGTCAATCACTTTTGAAGGAAGAGTAGGGAAGACATGGTAGCTATCCAAACATATAACCATCATCCTAGATATTAGAAAAAATACCCATAACTCAAAACCTCTGATCATTGGTAAGTTTATCCAACTCTGGTTGGGAATGTGTAGAAATAACATAAAAATACATGATATATAGATAGCACAAAATACTCAACCTATGGGTTCACATTAACTACATAATCACACACTTCACTACTACCATAAAACACATAAACCACACCACCACCACACAAGACGCATAGCATTTCTCAAATTCATTTATAAGCCACTTCATTTACACTTACATTGTCCATTCATTTAATGTTAAATTAATTAAATCCATTTACCACACATCATACACCACAACTTCGTCACACAACACCTCCACACGACAAAACACCACCACACATCATCACTATCATACAACTTCACACGTCACCTCCATGACCACTAACCATCACATTACAACCCCACATATCACAAAGTCCAACTGGTCACCTCAATCCCCATAAAACACCCTACAACATACAATGAAACAGAACAAAAAACCTCTCATAGAGGCAACATACCCAAACTTCCACAATGTATTTATTCAAGGTCTTTTATTACATTACCCCTTTATTTATCATGGGCATTATAACACAACTGATATTCCAGGGGAAACTAATTAATTAACAACATATTCATTCATTTCCCTGTTTTTCACGGTGAAATCACATCAAAATCCTAACTTAAAAAAATATTAGATCAATAACAATAAAAACAAGGTACCATATATGTATAAAGAATAAAATACCTGATTTGAGATGATTCAACTGGGTTTTCACCTATTCGGATGGGGAGTTCAAGATTAGCAGAGAGTTGGAGTTGGATTGATAAATTAAAACTCAAATATGAGATCAATAACAATAAAAATAAGATAGTATATGTGTATAAAGGAAAAAATACCTGATTTCAGATGAGTTTTCACCTGTTCGGATGTTCGGATGGAGGGAGTTTGCGAGAGGAGGGAGAGTAGCCCCGCTGGATAAGAAATTTAGGGTTCTGTCCGAATGGGGGGGAGAGCAGGCCCGCACCTATATTTGGGGGAATTCTTTCCCAACGGTTTTTAAAAACTGTTGGGAAAGGACCCTTTTCCCAACGGTTCAGGGGAACCGTTGGCAAAGGGGTTCTCTAGGGGGACTTTTTCCAACGGTTCACTAGAACCGTTGGCTAAAGTGTCTCCAAGACACCCCTTTAGCAATGGTTTGGGGAAACCGTTGGCAAAGGGGTGGCCTTTCCCAACGGTTTCACTAAACCGTTGGGAAATCCTTCCCTGGACATTCCTTTGCCAACGGTTCTGTATAACCGTTGGTAAATATGTCCTAATCCCATCAACCCCAACGGTTTATGCCAACCTTTGGTAAACACCCGTTGGGAAAAATCCTATTTCCAGTAGTGTGTAGAGAGCTTGGGGTGCCTCTATATGCAGAATATAGTTCATCTTCATTGAGACCCTTCGAAAATAGTCTCAGATCGAGATGCCCATTTCACATCCCAGTTCTGGGAGGGAATGCATGAGTATTTTGGGACTCAGCTACGCTTGATCAAAGCGTTCCACCCCCATAAAGATGGTCAGATAGAGATGACCATTCATGTTCTGGAGGATATGTTGTGAGCATGTATCTTGGACTTTGGTCACAGTTGGGAGGACCACCTACCACTGGTGGAGTTTGTGTACAACAATAGATACCACTCCACCATAGGTATGTCACCCTTCAAGACTTCATATGGGAGACCATGTCGGTCATCGTTTTGCTGGACTGACCTAGGAGAGTCAGCACTCATCGGTCTAGAATTGGTGCGAGCTCCAACTGAAAATGTGCAGATCATCCAGGAGTAGATGAAGACTGCATAGAGATGGAATAAGTCTTATGTTGACAAGCGACAGAGACCTATGAACTTTTAGGAGGGAGACCATGTCTTCCATTGGGTCTCTCCTCTATGAGGGTTATGGATATTTGTTCAGGATGACAAGCTATCTCTGAGGATCATCAGGCCTTTCTAGATACTGCACAGAGTTGGTGAGGTGGTGTACTTCCAAGCTCTACCTCCACAGTTGCACTGGGTACATGATGTCTTCCACATGTCATAGTTGAGGAGGTGCATGCATGACCCATCGCACGTCATCGACTGGGGAGAGATGTACATCAATGATGGAGAAACCTTTGCTTAGTACCCGGTGGATATTGAGGATTGGTAGAATAGGATCCTTCATGGATGATCGATTCCCTTGGTGTGCACTCGGTGGTAGTATGAGAATCTTCAGGAGAGCACGTGGGAGTGGGTGGCTCAGATTCATGCGCAATACCCACATCTTTTTGAGTAGCCTAGTTTTGAATTTTTAGGGATGTAAAGACCTAAGGTAAGGAGAATGTAATGTCTCATATTTTCTGCATGTTTTTTTTAAATATTTTATGGAATTATTTCGAGGCCAAGATTTTTGACAGTGTGTGATTCCGAGGTCCAGAGTGCCTGGAATAAATGTTTGAAATAAATCAAACTTTTAAACAGCGTGTGCGAGCGGTTTTCCAAAAAAAAGTGGAATAACTATTAAACAGGTTCCCATATCAGAAATATGAGGGCACTGTTGCGTTCAGAGTAGTTACTTTTAGTGCTGTCCAAGGCAAACTAGGACCGGACCATAATTTCTGAGTTCCCTATAAGATGAGGTATTCCTACAGCTACGAGCAGCAGTCCCAGTACCTCTTTGTGTTTACTAGTTATAATTGTAGTTTGAAGACTCTCTCTTTTTTTGTGGGATTTTATTCCAGCCCAGTTTACCTTTAGTAATTTACTTTCTGTTGAACTCTTTTGGTTGGGTTTAGTTGTATGAAAGCATTTTGTTCCATATTGGTTTTCTTTACATTCCAGCATTTGTGGGCTTGGAGATGTTTGTGTGTATAGGTACTTAGGCAATGCCTCCCTTGTTTGTGATATGCCTACTCGGTGCTAGTCACCAGCCCCTGGCCTATTAGAGGCGAGCTTGGAGAGTCGCGGTGCGGGCCCAACTGGGATGGGTCGTGATACCATGGAAGATTATTTTATATAAATTATAGATAATTGTATTAAGATAAATATTTTTTATATAACACCTAGGGACAATGAATCCAAATATTTTATTCATAGAGTAAGTGATCTCATCACTATTGTGTTTAAAAACATAAAAAATGAAAAATAATGGATACTAATCATATGGTTGAAATATAATTTAAACCCAACACTTATCTTTTCCCCATTAATAAAAAATGAACTTTTATATCTTCTATAATTAACAACACATCATTATGATTAATTTGATTTAGATGAAGGGTATCATATAATTTGAACAAAGTAATGGGATTGGGATTGGGCTTATATTTTAGATTCAATTTATTTTTAAGGCATCTTAATGGGATTCAATATTACTTATAGTGAGAGAATTATGTAAATCGATGTATATTAAAATGTGTTTAGAGAGAGGAATTGAATATTCATCATTATCTGGAAGCAATTTTCCAGGAACTATATAAAGTCATGTTAGATATTTTTATTATCCATTGAAGATGTATAATTTTTATTATTTTTTTTATTAATTTTCATGAAATTCATTTCTTTCTATTTTTTAAGGTTGTTTTATTATGTAATTTATTTATAATTTCTCATTACTTCTATAATAGATGTTTAAAATGATCTAATTATTGTTTAATTTTGAAACTCTTTGTAAAACACTCAATAATAGTGATTTTAATTTGAATTTTATGGATCTTGTTATTAATTGTTTTTTGATTATTTTTTTCTTTTTGAGTAGTGGGAACTTTATAAGATATGTTGATCATACAGGATCATTAATCTATAATTTTAAGGGAAACATAAATTATAAACTCAAGTAATAAAACATTTTTATTTCCAATAATGTAGATCCAAGGGAGTGTAAATTAATTTTTTTTCTAGAGTCGTCATTGGAAATATTAAATTCACATATAAATTATAATAATTTTGATGTATTGAAGGTGTTATGTGATTCTAAATTTAAATGTTAAAATTTAGGATCAGATATCATAGAGTAAAATGTTATCCCAAAATATTTATCATAACATAAAAACACATTATAAAAATTTTCTAAAATTTCACTAAATATTTTATGTCATCATGGGTCACATTTTATTATTCTATAACTAATCCAAATTCCATCACCTTGATTCTCATTCAGGAATGTCAATGTTGAAAGAGAAAAGAAATCATGCATCCTTGGGAATGATGGAAATTTAATTCTCTAATATCATTCCACAATTATTTTTCCTACCCTAATCAATTTGGTGATGTTAAATCAGTTTTTAAATCCCATGAATCTGAAAATTTATATTTATATTGGATCTAGGGGAGGAAATAGATGTCTCTCATTTTTTTATTCATCATATAATTTTATGCTTCCTTTTTTATGTATTATATTCATTCTTTATTTTTATGGTATATAAATCCAAAATATTTTTCAAATTATATTAGGACACTTTCGATTGGGACCACCACTCTCAAGTCCTTTGACTATGCCTCATGTGGTTATGATCTTTTTTTCATGCATTCCCACTTTCCAGGGGTGAGCGACCTATCACCACTAAGGATGATGTCGTCAGCACCATGATCGAGACAAGATGATGGGAATCCATATCTTCCTTCCATGGATTCCTCCATGAAGTTCATTTCTTAATCAATGTTTCCCTCATTGGTTTAAAACATGATCATGTATCTTATTTTAGATTCCATCCTCATATAAAGTCGGTTAATTAGATAACTTTCCAAATTAGTTGGGAAGACACCTTCATATTGAGAGGATGAGTCTTCACACTCATTATCCATTCTTGGGTACATTAGGTATATGTAAATATATTCCTAAGGGTTTTCTATGAATACATATGATGGTTTCTATATAAACAATATTAGGTTTGACACCCAAGGAATCATATGCTTGTCACATAAGGAAAATTATTCTCATTTGAAAAAGGAGTTTGAGTCTCATCACCCAAGGCATCCCATTATAATCACATAAGGAAACTTATACTCACTGCATTAGTAATATAAGGCCTACCACCTAGGGAATCCTATGTTAATCACACAAGGAGTCTAATCCTCATCGCATTGGATGGGGAATAATTATGGGATCACAATCTGAGGGGAGAATGAAGAGATTCATTCTTATTGCATAAGATTTTTGTACTCTTTGTAAAAGGTATTTAGTGAATATCATGCCATGTATGGATGAACAATAGGTTCATCCCCTAAGGAAAGGGTGTAGATATTATATTCTCATCACACGAGATTAATTTTCTCATTACATAATGCATCTCAGGATCTTCACAAAATTCACCCAAGGTTTGTCGCCTTGGGTTGGGTATCTGATTCTTCTAGTGGGGGTTTATCATATTCCTATCAAGTAGAACAAATTATGATCATTACATGGGAAAAGAATCCACCTAATCTCATCACCTAAGGGAGGTAACTAGTAAACTTCTTATGGGGATATATACACATATGTTATTCATATAAGGGAAGGAAAATATTTAACATCTAGTAGGGGACTCCCTATAATTTGGAGTCTAGTGTAGACTTATGGAAGGTTTGGTCTTAGGTTTGGAATGCTAAAAAAGATGATAAGGATTCATAGGTACCACCTACAAGGTGGATATGGGATAGTGATGATATCAAGATTGATCCTCAAGGGGTGTCCTACATGTATAACAAGAAAACAAGAATAAAAATCCATGCAGTTTGAATTATCAGGTTCAACTTCATATGATAGGACCACACCATGAAATTTACCATCATGTGGTAGTTAAAACTGTGTTGAAAAGGGATTGATAACAATGGATAATGTGTTCTTTACACTTTGGGATACTAGGGGAGACCTGAATCGATTTTTTCCCAAGTTAATACAATGCAATTTGGGGATTACGCCTATCAGGAGTTCTCATGGTCCTACTTGAGAGTTCTTAGAGAATGAATGGGGATTACACAAAAGTGGTTCTATGAGTCCTATTCTAAGTTGAAACATGCATGGGTACCCAAAAACCCATTATTGTGGAAAATGGTTTATTATTGACTTTCACTGAAACATTTTGTATATATGGGTTTTTCAAGGGTGTTAACATTAAATAAAATGAATTATAAAATGATCGAAAAGGGTCTCAAAGATGAAAAACTCATTAGTGAGTACCTTCTAGGAATTTTTTATCCCTATAAAACACCTTATACATTTAAACCCAATATATAAGGGAATTTATCTTTTCAAAGGACTTGATTTGGCTACTCATGGAACCAAAATAGAATTAAAAACAAAATGTTATGTCTGTTTTTATTGAGACCACTTTTATATGTAGTATATATTTTCAATGAGATATTCAATAGTAAAAAAGTATCCATTGATTTTTATATGTTAATGAATACAATAGAAAAAATGTAGAATAAAAATTGAATTAAGTCTTGGAATATCGGATCATTTGAAGAATCTAATTATATTGATAAAGAATAATTTTCTTAAATGTATTGATCATAATGTATAAGTTTCTTGGATTTACTCATCTGGGTTATGAAGCATTGGGTATAAATCATTTAAACTTTGTGAAAAAGTGATATCATGAAAATGTTATTTGAATATTTATATTTCCGTGGAGATGATCTTAATATCTATATGATGAATAAGTATGAAGGTGATCCATCCATGGTTATTAAAGAGAAAAGGATTTGGATGAAGCATTTGATTTATAAATCTTATTATTGAAGAGAAAATTATTTGGATGAATCTTTTGATTTATAAATCAAATGATGTTATGTGAGGTGTTTTTATTACTTATATATCATGAACAGAGTTCATGATGAAATTCATTTAGAGGAGAAGTGGATAAAGAGTAAAGTACAATGTTGTAGTATCAATTTCAATGGCACGGAATTGGGGTCCATGTTGTAGTGGGAATTCTTTTTTACGGAGATATGTTGTATAGAATTTAGAGGTTCTAGAGATTTTGGAACCTCCACTTTATATCTTATTATCCATGTTATTGATGAAATTCTCTACACACCACATAGGGGGGCACATTTTAGAGTGTACTCGGTCAATTTTTGGTTCTACTATAAATATTGGAACCTCCATGCCATAGTAGACAAACCACACAGAAGCTCACCATAGAATAATTTCAATGGTTCTAGAAATTTTGGTACCTCCACAACTATATTGTAACCTGGTAAAATACTGAACGACTATGTTATAGTGACATGTCCACACCACTGAGAGAATCCATCCATATTTCATTAATTTTTGGTTTTCAAGTCCTATATATCATAGCCCATGGAACATGTCGCAGTCAAGTATAGAATTTATTTTAGGAATACTAAAAATGGATAGTTTGTGCCATAATTCTAAGGACCATGCTACATAATAGAATTTTTGGGAAGTTTTAATAATAATGAAGAATTGGAATCGTCTAATGACTTTAGTGGTTATTTAAATTGATAACAACTACCAATTTGAATAGGATGATCATGATTTAGTGGTATAAAGATATAAAGGCTATGTTTGAAGAATTTATTGGTGAATTCAATTTTAATTTAAAATTCAAACTTGGGGAATTGGAGGGATACTATGAAAAACAGAAATATTCGTAGTAAAATTGAAGAGAAGAAAATATAGTGAAGATTTTAAAAAGAATATATTAAAGATACCTAAATTAATATAATTGATTCTATATTATATAAATTTCATATTGAATAATCAAATATGTATTCTAAAATAGTACATATCGTTCTGTATAATTTATGTGTACTGAAGAAAGGGAAGAGAGATTCATTATAATTCAATTATGAATTGAAGTTGAAGAAGAAAGAAGGATAATACAAGGTGTTATGCAAAAATATATTGTAAAGTTAAGAGGTTAAGAATTATTACTTATAAGAAACAAATTCAATGAAAATTTATTGCTAAAAAATAATTGTGTGCTTTTTTGTTTACATACAAAAGAAGAGAAGAAATACTTTCATGTTTTTGTGCAAGTGAAAGTAGAATTAAAAGAATGGAAGAATCGCATCCATAAAAATTTAGGCATATTAATTGATTTTATATATTATTTTTGTTATTATACATTATTTTAAACAATTGATAAAATAATATAAATAATCAACATGATACTATAGAGTGTGCGATGAGCCAAAATTGGGTATAAGGATAAACTATATGCAATTGTATCCACATGTTTATACTAGAATATTATATGGTCTTCGTATAATCCATATCTTTAAAAGGACTAGAATTTCATTTTTAAATTTTATCCTTATAAACCTTTGTTTCTATTATGCGTGTGTGTTCAACAGTGTTTCTTGAAATAATAAAGAACAAGATATAGGGAGAGAGAGAGAGAATTGGATTATCATCACCTAATAGTGGAAGAAGTAAAAGTGGGAAGAATGTATTGAAAATTAATAAATGGAAACCTACATTGATTCACCTCCCCCACCCCAATAATTATATAATATATCCCAATAAATCTACCTCGGGTAGTATCAGTGGGATAGGTTGGCCCGTATTGGATTCTCAATTGGTATCAGAGATAGGTTTATCTCTGATAGGATACTCAAACTATAAATTATACCATTCAAATATTTTAATTTCAATCAAATATTTATTATGAAGTTAGGATTTTGATAATTTCTTTATATTTATAATAATAAATTAGTTTCTAAAAAGAACTTGACAAATAGGAAAATGAAAGAGAAGAAGATGCAGAAAAATCTATTCATCATGTCAAATGAGTAATAAGTTTTAAGTATTATGAGAATTGAGTATAAATATTTCATAGAAAGAAAATATATTTTCATTGAATTTACCAAAATGTATTTGAAAAAAAATATAACTTAATGGGATCAATTCATTCAATTTCCCCTGAGGAATGTGAATATTCATGTTTAAATTTTCTACAAGAAGAAGTTTTAAGTGGGTGTGATCAAATATCAATAAACGTTATTTTTATGCATTAAAGGATATGATGCATAAAATACCAAATGAATTAGTTTCTGTAATATTTGGGATATTTGAAAATCATCAAGAAGATATCACTCATATTCAAGGTGATATAGATAACTTGGATGTGTCATTGATAGAAAGATCACTTGTATTAAGATCTCAAAACAATTTACTATCAAAAAATATGAGAATGAGGATATCAGTATTTCTTGCTTCAAATTGGAAGAGGGGTGTCTAAATGCAATAAAATAGAAATATTATTTTATTAAATAGTTTGAGAATAATATCTATTCATTAGAATAAAATATGAAAGACAACATTGATGTAAAGAATGTATAATGGGATATAAAATCTGACAGAATCAATGATATTGATACATAATTGCAAGAAATACTTAAAATAAAATATTAAGATGTTATAAGAATGAATAAAGAGTGTAAATAAAAAATTAGTATGATTCTGGGTGAAAATAATATTCTCAATATGAAAATAATTGGATCTTGAAATCAATCCAAGATCAATATTCATAAAATATTTATGGAAGAGGATTTGCTATCACATAAAATTATAAGGATGATTATTATTTCAAAAGGATTATTTTATGTGAAAAGAAGATCATGAAATAATTTTATTATATTCCTAATGAAATATCAAAAAAAGGTTCCATCCATTTCTTCATTTCAAAAATTGCATGAATAGGTTTTCATGAAAATGAATTGTTAAAATCTAAACATGTACAATAATAGAGAAGAATAAGTGATGAGAAGCCTACCATTAAATAAATGGAATATGGAAGGAGTGTGGTTATTGGTTCCCTAAAATCACCCAAAAAATGATTATGAAGAACCAAAAATATCATTGTACTGAATCTGAAAAATCTAGATTGTATGTATAGAAGAAAGGAAGAACAAGTTTTTGAGGGAAATATTGTTGTTTAAATATATTTGGTCATTGTGAAAAGGATTCCTAGTAAAATTAAATTACCTCATAAGAAAAAAAGATTCATATTTTAATGGGGATAAATATTGGGAATATTCAACAATTACATTTTTAAAAAAATCTATCATATTCAAACATATTTGATACTCTTGTTTATATCAATGATGTTTACAATAAATTTTCTCACAATAGTGGTGCATTCTCATCACATCATGTATTGAATTAAAATGAAAAGATAAGACCATGGGATTTTTTGAATAAAAAATATTCAAACTTGGGAAAAAGTTAAATAATTCAATAAAATTGAATTCTCTCATGAAATCTAAGAAGAAAGGTTCAAGATCACTGGACAACAAGTTGAATGTGTGTAAGATACAAAACAAGTTCATAAATATTTAAAGGAGTGTTGCATCTAAAATATCCGATGTGAATAACACTCGTGAGTTTCCATATTTATAACCCAAATAATATATCAAAATTTTTAAAGATATATTAATGTTTTGGATGGTATATTTGGAAAAGGAAATAAAATTGAAAGTAGTGAATGAAAAATATTATGATAAAGGTAAATACAAGTATCCACATGAATAAGATGAATTTCATGAGAGGTTTTCAAAAAATGAAAGATATTTTGTTAGAGAACTTCTATTTAAGAGATGTACTAAATATAGAAATAGTTCCAAATATTTTCTAACTATATTTCTAGGATAAGAAGAACCCTTAAAGAGAATAAATATTGAATCAAGAGATTCATATGAGTTGATGGATAAAAAGGAGAATAAGTATCACACACAATGAAATGAAATAAATGATGAGATCAATTCTACTATATACCAAATCACATTTGAAGATTATATGTGGAATTTTGAATACTAATGAAAATTGAGAAACATGGTTTAGAAAATATCAAACTTGATATTTACATTGAGTAGAAAGGAGATATACCTTATTCCATTAAGAATTGTGTATTTTATTTGTCATTACAATGAAAGTAGTTGAAGGTGAATCATAGACTCATAGAGAGAAACCGATAAAATTGGATTCGGAAATTTTGACACTAGATAATAATAATATGATAATCCCATCCTTGATTGATCACACAAGTTGGTGTTTTAAAAGAGAATATTTTGTAGTAATCGTCCTTGATGATGATGTTGTAAAAGTATTCAACACTGTAAATCAACATCAAGAATTCTATTTTGATGTATTCTCATATTGTAATATCATGGAAACCATCCATGAAGATATTATCCATTATAAAGAAGTATGAAGGTTATCTATCTATTTTTATTAATGATAAAAGAATTTGGATGAAGCATTCAATTTATAAATAAGGTTATTAAATAGAAAATACCTTGGATGAACCTTTTGATTTATAATTTAGCTGATTTCATGTGATGTGTTCTCAAGGATTATATATCATGAATGGATTTCATGATGCAATCCATATTGGGGGAGAAGTACATGAATATGGAAGTACCATGTTGTAGTATCAATTTCCATAGTGTAGAATTTTTGAAAACGCTGCAGTGGGAAGTCCACACCATAGAGTTTTGTTAGATGCAGTTCAAAGTTTCTAGAGATTTGTTCACCTCCACTCCACAACCTCTTATCTTTGACATAGAGTACATGTTCTCCATGCCATAGATGTGTGCCACACTACATATTATTCCATGTAGTTTGTGGTTCCACTAGAAATATTTCCAACTCAGCACCATATTGGTCAAACCACATTACATAGAACTATATAATAATTTCTTTGGTTCTATAAATTCTTGAACATCCACACCATATATTATACACTACATCATAATCATGTAAAATATTGAAAGAATATTATGTAGTGACTAGTCCACACCACAGAGAGAAGAAGGTTGTATTTCAGTGGTTCTGGAGTTTTTGAGCCCTCTATGCCACTTCCCATAGACCACATCAAAGCCATGTATAGCAGTTTTTTGAAATCTTCTAAAAATAGAGAGTTTGTGCTATAATGTCAAGGACCACACTATGAATGTGAATTTATATGGATTTTTAAGTATAATTATGACTTGGATTTATCTTATAAAATTGGTGGTCATTTAAGTCTCTAATAATGACCAATTTGAATTGGATGATGAAGATATATTAGGTAAAAGATTCAAAGGCTAATTTTGAAGATTTTATTGGTGAATTTAATTGGAATTTCAAATTTAATCTATAGAAATTGGAGGGATGATATGAAAACATCTATATATATATATATAAGAATTTAAGAGATGAAAATTTAGTGAGGACTACATACAGAATCTATTTAAGATCCCTAAATATGCAAAAGAACATATCCATTATATACATCATATATTAAATTAATAGATAAGGATAGTAATTTGACACAAAAAATTATATAGAATATCAATGTGTTGAAGCTAGTGAAGAGCGATCCAGTGAAATTTAGTGATTCATTGAAGTTGAAGAATAAATAATTCGAAGAAGATTTGTGGTGAAAAATAGATTCTATATTGAAGATGAAGTATAAGACTGACTTCTATGTAATAAATATAGTGACAATTTTCTACAGTGAAAGAAGCATGTGTATTTTGGTTTTCATACAAAAGAAGAAATTAAATCCATACATGTTGTTGTATAAGTGAAAGTATAATTAGAAAAAGGGAATCGGTACTTCTGTAATAAGTTTGGTGTCTCAATTGATGTTATACTTTCTTGATGTTATTCAACTTTATTATAAATTGTGGGATGATAGTATAAAGAATCAACATGTTAATGTAGAGTGTGAGATGTACCAAACTTGGGTACAAGGATATATCCTTCCCAATTATATCCACAAGTTGATACTAATGGATTGTATGGTCTTGGTAGAATTTGTGTCATACCAAGGACTTGCCTTTCAATTTGAAATTTGAACCATGTAAATCATCATGTATCTTATGTGTGTGTGTTTAATGGTGTTTCTTGAAATAAAAAAGAATGATAGAGATATATAGAGAGAGAATAGGAGATTAATCACCTAACAGTGAAAGAGGTAATAGTGAGAATAAGGTATTGAATATTTAAAACTGGACACTTACACCGAGTCCCCACCCTCTTAATGTATAACATATTTTAAATCTATCCACCTCAAGTGGTATCATAGGGATATGTTCACCTCTATTAGATTCCAAAATTTATTTCATGCTTGAATATTTGTATAAAATAAATTCAACAACATGAATATAATCATTTAGTAATTCAATACTTCATAATTAACCACTCTATTTATATTGAAATATCATATAAAGACTCTCATTGTTATTGAAGAAACAATTCAAAATGTATCTCATCTTTTGTGAAATGGAACCTTAGTTATAAAGTAATCATTGATGAAGTGTATTGGCCCTTCATGGAGGTCCTTTCCTATCTTTGAACAATTTTCATTTATGGATCTAGGGATGTGATTTCTTTCATGTTACACAGTTAATTCATATTTTATTTAACATATTTGGTTTTGAGGTAGTGATTTTATATATGTCGCAAAATCTCATCATGAGCCCTCATGGTTTGCGACGATGCTATGTAAATACATACTCCCTATGTGGATGAAAATTTTGGGGAATTAGTTATCAAATAAACATCTATAAATAACTCATAAATACATTATAATAATTAGGAGGGAGTAATGTAATGACTTAGTGAGACCATCTATATAATTCTTGACTTCGAACTATTAGGAGGAAAGGGCCATCATGCAAAAAATCATATAACCCATGTTCATGAAGAAACCCTTAAAATGGTGCCTTCATTATGTAAATCTCATGAATCCCCCTTCTAGAATCAAATATTTTAATGAATAATTCAAGATGAAAATCCCATGAATCCCCTTCATAAAGTAAGTCCTTTGAAGTCCCCCTTCATAAAGAAAAACATATGATGGTCATGTTCGTGAAAAAAACCCAATAAATAATTTAAACATCCATCCCTTTGTGAAGAACCATTAAATAAAAAACCCTAAAAAAATACCCATAAATAAACTTTTCATTCTATATGGAACATTTTTTTTTTTGAAATTCCTACAACCACATCCGTCTTACTAGAAAATTCCACAAGTCAAGATACTCCTCATAGAATACCAATATAACTTGATTTGAGATTATAATCTCGGTCTCCAAAAAACCTAATATCTATATATTCATATGATTTACCATATCTAGTCCTCCTAGCATGTTTCATTTCTAACTCTTTATACTTTCACTTGAGACTCCAATTGATTCAAATCTTCTTAGGCAGCCTAAAGCTTAATCCTTACACCATCCCTTGTTTCTGCTCCTCTTGTGACACATGTGTCCTTAACTAATGAAGATAAAGTGTATGGTAATATCCTAACACACAACCATAACATATGAATTATTTTCTTGAACCATAACCTTGAATAATGAACTCAATCTACATGGGTTTTGATTCTTGTTTTACAATAGGATGGTAGGAAGCCTCATTGAGGTTCAATCCCAAAAATATCACTATCCCATCTAAGCCTAGAATGCAATTACTCTAATGCCTAATCATCCTCCTTGAGCATACAAAATATCTCTAAAAAGAGTGTACATGTCTCCATATCACTCTAAACTATATGGAATCCCATAACAGATATAAAATATGTGTCTTCCATGAAGTTATGGGTGGATTCTTACCCACTATATGTTAACTTTTTCCAACCTTTAGGTGTAAATCCTATATATATTACTTCCTCATATCATGGGGATGATATTTTATAAATAATTATTATAGGATAACCACCCAAATGATGTATCACCAACCTCTAGGTGATGATACTAGGGATATATATGTAAAAATTCTTATATGGCTTCTGTGATGAGTAAAGAAATCCAATGTGACAATCTTATGATCACTTATCCCACTACTTAGGTGATGAGCCTAAAAAAATTTATTCTAGTGTAATAAGAATGGGTTTTCTTATGTTAAAATAATTATATGCATTATATAACGATCATATGATTCCTATGTGTTAGGGATAAGATCTTTTTCCCTTCTCCTCTTATAATGAGCCTAATGTTCCTTCCATGTGTGAAAGAAACAAGATACATGAGGTAATGAGCATGATATGCCTTATGTGATCAGTATAAGAAACTTATGTTATTGTTGTAGGATATCCTACCAATCCTTTTCTGTTGAGCATGTGATTCACCTTCCCTATGTTATGAGAAAATGAAACCTTGTGTTAAAAACATTGGATGCCTCTGGTGATAATATTTGGATCGATTATTTGATAAGCCTATATTTCCTTGTGTAATGAGTTTGACTTTTATAATTCCCCAACCTAAAATTTATTGAACTGGTTCCCCAAGACAATACACTATATGGACTTAATCACACCTCCCCATATTCCAAAGGCTGGTGAAAAGTAGTGAGGTTCCATGGGTGGTATAGTGGGGAGACTATACCCTCAATTCAGAGTCCAACATAGCTTAAATAAAGGGAAAATCATATACATCACATCCCAATTAAATAAATAGAGGCTAAAACACCAAGTCATAACCCATGCAATAATATACTAATGAAACACAAAAAAAAGAATATTTAAAAGTTTGTTCAATTATAATATACCTAAAAAAGTAAACAAAAGTGAAAACCAAAAAAAAGAAAAAAAACCTAGAAGTCTTAAACTCTATCCTAGCTCAAAGCTCCCAACTCCAATCCCATTTATAACATCAAGCATTAGATATATGGTTATTTACATTTTCCTAACCTAAATATATGGTTATTTTCTAGGTACCAAACAGTAGATCATACAAGGTGTGAGTATAACTCAGTATACTACCCCCAAAAGTTTTTAATGAAAATCCAATTGGTGCATATAAAACAAAATGGTGTTCGATATATAATTGAAGTGGAAATAATAATAATCAGAAGTGGAAATAAAGGAATGAAGTAAATCCTTAGGTCATAAAGAAACAAATCAATCTAACCCCACAAGTTTCGGCCTATGATGGTGTATGAGAATAGAGGAGGTGTCATGGCCCGATATGTTTCCAAAGTGCATCACTAAGGATACCATGATGAAGTAAATTTAAGAAATCCATATGGATAAACTAGGAATTACATTCCAGAATTTATAATGAAATCCACTTATCATGTCTAAACAAATGGGACCACCGTTAACATTTAGAAGCATATCGATTATAATCTAAGGCTCACACCCTATCCCTTCCATACTAATATGATCAAGAAAAATATAGGGAACTCATCTCATGGAATTCAACTATGGTACCTCTTATGAATCTGAAACGTTAATATATGTAATTCAATAAGTGTATACATTACCCAAAACTAAGGGGGTGATACCCCATGGCATTCATGGAAATGAATTTTTGTATATTTCATCAAATCACTCAAGGAATTCTATAGCATCTGACCTCATTGAATCCAAAGTTATATTAACACCCTAGAATTCATATGAACATCCAAATGGTATACTAGGTTCTTTAATGTAATTCCTTGGTAATAAAACTCATGAAAAAACCAAGGAGATCCTATAAGGAATTCCATACTCTACCATTTACAAGAGATTTAAATATTTCATTACTCCACAAATCTTATGATGAACAAGTCTACAACTCAATCCCATCACATAATTTGGGTTCAATTTTCATTTCCATTTAATAATTAAATGACTATAATAACTAAGGGGTGTTAATGGATCATCTCAAGCATCCCACTTTCCATATTAAGGAATAATTTTACTATGGGAAGCCAAAACATACCCCATTAGTTCACCAAAAATAATTTCGTAAGGTAAAACTTACCCACTTATAGATTCAACAGTGGTCAACCCAAACCAATCCACTTTTCTAAACCCAAGGGGGCTTCTAAAATAATAAAAAGGCATCAAAATAATCTATATTAATTTTTTCATCAATCATTTGATGATTAAGAATAAATTCACAAACTAAATACATGGTACTATGGTGAGAATTTGAAGGAAACCCATGATACCACCTGCCTTAGGTTATAAGAGTTTCACTCATTGGATATTTTACTTTGATTCAAGATAAAGTAGAAGATATTGAGAAATAATAAAAAATATCTAAAAATAGGGAATTTACATTAAACAAGGGAGGATAGATTTATACCGCAGGTGAATGAAATATTGGAATCTTAGGGGGTTTTGATCTAACAAATATCTTTCTAACATGCTGAAAAGAAGTTGAAATTGATGTGGATTGAGGGAGAAACACCCAAAAACCCATGTAGGTAGAGGTTATATTTATTCCACTATTATTTGAATATTCTAAGGAAAAAATTAGGTAAGAAGTTATTAAGGGTTGTAAGGGTAATTTAGAAAATTTACACATTTTATAGAGGATCACAGTTTGGTGACACAATTTGACAAACTGTGCACTAACCATGATTTTCTCACTATCTGAGACAAGACATTTCGCATGATCATGGTGCATGATTTAACAAACTATGCACCAACCATGTGAAATGACTCTATAGTTTTCTATAGATATTTTCATGGTTTATTGAATAACATTACATGATTTAACAAACCATTCACCTATTCAGTTTAGCCTATATGGTTTGGGTACAAGGTTATAAAAAATAGTGTGATAACCATGAGCCATGTTTGATTTACCCAAAACCTAAAATCTAAATCCTTAGACCCTCCAAAGGAATTAAAGGCCTCACTATTAACCAAAATAACACCCAATGTACATAAAAAAGGAAAAAAAATATGATCTTAGAAAATAATTAATCAAGATCATACCTTGTATAAAATTTTCTATCTCACAATCCCCCCACCATATAAAATCTCATCCTTGAGCTTCACCATAAAATAAAATTGACTTCCTTGATGAACAAGTTAGGACAGTGGGCCTATATATTCAATTCTCACTCCAAATTTTAATCCTGGACATTCTCATTCTTCCATTTCACCCCTACTAAAAAAGAAATATTTTTTTATGGAGAAACATCTCACTGTGGAGTATGATAAGAACTGGATGCTCCTAAAAGGATGCATCGGCCTTAATATCACAATCCTTGACATTGATCATGTGAGACGGATCTGGAAAGTTCCATCAATGATGAAATATATGAAATATTATTTGTAGGGTATTCAACCTATATAGAAGATATAGTTGGTATTCCACTGCTCTGACTCTCTCAACAATCTCAAATAGCCCCACATACCTAGGCATTAATTTCCCCTACCTCTAGAGATAATGGTGTCCCAATCTAGGTGACGCACAAAAAAACAATAGGTCACCTAACTTAAACTCAATATGTCGATGATACTGATATGCCTATAATTTCTACCTACATTATGTAATATCCATCCTCTTCCAAATAAGATGCACATGCTCTGATGTCTCCTAGATGATATTCATCCTAACACTTGACTCCTCACAGGACTCGAACCAAAAGAAGGGTGAATGGAACTAGATCCCATATAAATCTTTGTAAGGAACCATCTAGATCATCACCGAGAAACTATAATTATTTGAAAATTCCCTAAGTTCTATATGGTTCTCCTAAGAAACATCAAAATCTTGGACATGTTCCATCATTGTGTCTTCTAACACATGAATAGTCCTCTTAGATTATCCATTGTTCTGAGGGTGGAATGTTGTACACAAAATAAAATGAGTTCCCAACAATTTTTGAAACCCTAATAGAACCATGAAAATTTCCATGTGTATCTATAAAAATTGATTTGCTGAGGGATCCCATGTAACCTTACAATATCTCAAGAATATAACCTTCGCAGCTCATCCATCATAATTTTCTATTAGATTTGTATGAAACGGGTAACCTTCATCAGCCAATCCATGATGTCCCAATTACATCGTTCCTCTAGGGAATATTTGGTAAACCCATAACAATGAACATGGTGAAATAAACCCATTTCTACTCTATAATGGGTAGTGACTACAAGAGACTAGTGGGTTGCTGATTCTCAATCTTCTCCTGATGATAGGAAGATTTCTATGTGATGTTCCTCATTATCTCCTTTATGCTCAGCCACTAATATAGATGACGAGGATCATGGTATAGATTGTTCAACTCAAGGTGTACTACCCATATAGAAGTATTATATTCCACCATTAACACATCTCACATATCTGTAGGAACCAAAACACTCTCATGAACCTGGATCATACCATCCTCATATACAATTCAGGGTGGTCGTAGCTCCCGACCATCAAAGACATCCCTACAGGATATGTACTCTAGATCTAAAAGTTTTATTCTATTGATATTATATATAAGTGAAGGAGATATAGATAAATATTCCATAACCACTTGACCTTGGTCTTCTTGGACACTGAGAAGAATTTAAGAAAAGAAAAATCATTATATTTCACTCACTGCTCTATTCCTAGACAACCCAATGCTTTTTCTTCCTACTTAGATAGTCAAAAGGTATATTTTCCTTCCCTATTGTATAGTCTATCTCGAATTCAAATGACTAGTTGTAATCAACCCACCCCCTCTATTGAAGGTTGAGGTCCTATTGAGTAAAAAGTTACCTAAAACTCTTATGGTGATGAACCTCTCACCTGATAGATAGTTCCACTAGTATTTCAAAACCTTCACTACCACTACTAACTTGAGATCAATTAAATGGTAATTACATCCAGGTGACCTCAACTTTCAAGACCCATAAACCACGACATGATCCCACTACCCCATAACTACACCAAAACTGATATCTATTGCATCATAATATAAAATATAGTATTTTTGGATATATATATATATATATCATGATATAAACTAAGGCCAATCTCCCCTTTAACTCCTATAAGGATTTATCAAATGCTTCTAACCAACTAGACCCTACCCCTTTTTAGTCATCCCTATCAAAAGTGTTGAAAAATAGGAAAATTCCTACATAAAATGTCATTAATAGACCACAAATCTTATAAACCTATGAATATCAAAAATATTCTTGGTATGATCCCAAGAAACCATAGTTCCCACTTTCTCAGGGATAATTGGAAAATCCTCTTACAATATGATTTTCCATAATAATTGTACTTAGAAAATCCAAAAATGACACTTTGAGTTATTAACATATAACTTATTCTGTTATAGTGTTCCCAAAACGATCTTTTGGTGTTGTGAATTTTCCTCCCTCATCTAGAAATACACAAAGATATAATCTAAAAAACAACCTCGAAGGCATATAGGAATGGATGTAAATTTTTGTTCATTAAGTCCATAAACATTGTAGGTGCATTAATCAGGCTGAACGACATCACTAAGTTCTTGTAGAGGTTATAACTACTTAAAAAATATTTAATTAGTATATTATAGTGATTCAGCCTAACATAGTGATATCCTAACAAAATTTTGGCCTTGGGGGTGATCTGAGCACCCCTTAACTGATAGAAAATTTCACTAAGATGTGGTAATGGATAATGGTTATTAATAGTCACCTGATTTAGCCACTGATAATCTAAAAAAATAGTAACATTCCATTAGCCTTCTTAAAAAAGTTGATTAGATAGACCTAAAGGGATGTAATAGGGAAGACAAACCTTTTGGCCTCTAAGTGCTCCAACTAGTTCTTCAAATCATAAAGTTATGTAAAATTCATCTGATATGGTGAAATATAAACATGATAGGAACCTAGAATTATCTTGATAGTGAAATACACCTCCATATTCGGTGAAAATCACATGAATTCATCAAAGAAACCATATTCAAATTGGTCCAACATAGGATTGTAAAATACTAACCACACCCATTTATCATCTAACATAAGGCTAAACAGTAAATTGACTCCCCCACTGTACTTATTCTTATTAAGACTTTCTCAACCAGTATACAGGCCCTACTGTCCCTTTTGAACATAACTGATGCCTTTAAGAAACAAAAAGGTCACCTATCAGAGATATTAAAATATTTGAGATTGAAAGGAAACTAAATAATCCATCTCTATAATTAGGTCAAACATGATCATATCCATCGTGGAAAGATCTCATTAAAACTAGTAATCTTTGATCTCAAGAGTACACTCCCTATAATGATGTAAACCTTTATATCAGACTCCCAATGGTGTGTGGATATACATAAACACATATGTATACTCCATATCCATACCCATAAATTCCATGAACTAAGTTAACATGAATTTTTGTGAATCCCCTATATCCGAAATAGCATAAGCTAAATTCGAATCCAAAAAAAATAGTATCTCTCATAGTATAAGGACTTGCATCCTCGCTGAAGAGAGCAATATTCATAGCATGCATTTACCTTGAACATCATTCTTACATCCCAACCTATCTCCTAGATGTTTTACTCCCCTAATGATGTGACTGACTCAAAATATATGAAACCTTGCCTCTGCCTTTCCCTATGTGATATGTCAAACTACAACTACCCACCTTCCATGAAGTAGTGGATCCTGCATTGAAGCCCTGAACTATCCCCGAAGCTTTATCACTAACTGCATATTGTGTTTTATTGTAAAACCTTTAGAGATGACCCATCCTATTGTATGATAGTAAATAGATAGTCAGTTTAACAAAGTGTCAAGGGTAGTGACCTACCCTACTACAATAACGATATATGAATGCATTTTCTCCCAAGTGGGAATATCCCACACTTATCTACTAGGACCCATAAAAGTGGCACTTCCTACCACCAGAAGATCTGCTACCAACTAGTGTTACCCAACCTAGATGATGGGAATCTCTCAAATTAATCTTAGAAGTAAAACCCAATTCTCCATCTTGAAAAATTTTGTAAGATATAAATATTCACTTGTGCCTTTATCTCTTATCCAAGGATATTCTTGAAGCATCTAACTCTATCCAGATCATCACTATCCATAGACAAATAAAGTTGTTGTAACTTAGTAAATAGAATAGAATACTCCATAAAAAATATACTCCACTACTCCAAATGCATGAAATCTCACGGATTTTTATATTAAAATGTCTCAAGGAAAATGTAGTCAAAGAAACTAGTTTTGAAATCCTTCCAGACCATACCTGCATGTTGATCATCCCAGATCACAACATCCCACCAACGCCTGTCCTGGCCTCGAAGCATATAGATGAAAAAATTCACCCTCTTCTCAAGGGATATATCTAGATTCCTGGAGATACTATGCATATCCTCAATCCAAGTCTTGAATCCCTCAGTGTCACCCTCCCTAGATGAAGTAGACAAATTGTGCAACTAAAACTATGAGGTTAACTCTAACATTGACTATGAATCTATCAGTTCATCTATTTATATAGACTATATCATAAGAATTAAACTCTCTAAAAGGTGATTTTACATATGTTGGTTCTATTCTGAAGGTGTATTGGGCCTCTCCACCTCAGGGGAATGCTCACCAATTCCCTCTTGATGCTCAACTGGAGGCCAACAAGGAGGAATTTATCTAAAATTTCAAAGGAACATCTTGGTAAACATCACTAATGTAATTCATGATAACACTATTTAGTGAAATAAGTAGCAAACATAGGCTACTAAACTCATAAATGAGGTTCTATTGTTATCCCCATCTACCAAAACTATGGTCAACTCATTAATATAAGGAATCATCAAGTCAATAGGATTTGTTAAATAAGAAGTCATTTATAAGTTATGAGGGAAAACATGATAAGTTTTTTACTAGAATTTTATTTATCCCAAACCATAATTAACATAAATATATATATATATATCAAATATTTCATTATCATTTAGATTCTACTCATTTTCCAATTCCCTGAAATTATCAAATATCACCACCTTGGTGATATTATATGAAGTTCCAACACTTTTTATTGAGGAAACACCCTTTATATTTTTCTTTTCACTCTATTTAACAACCACCAATTCAAATCCCAAATAAGAGGTCAAAATTACACATATTTAGTCATTTATAGATTGGTTTGATAAAGTTCTACCATTAATATATGTACGAAAAAAATATTTAGGTTAATGATAACACTTTAAATAACCGACCAATGTCACAAAAAAGAAATAAAGGAAAACAATCAAGGAAATATTGGTAATGGAATGAAAATTCCTACATTCCTAAGATGATACAGGTACACACAAGATCTTGATGTTTCAATCCAATAGTCAAAATCCCATAAATTTTAACCTCATAAAACTATGCCTCACTAAAAGTGATAATATATAGACTATAATAGTGAATTATAAGAATAGAAATTCTCTCCCTTGTAAACATAGGTTTTCCATCATATGTGGTATAGCTACTCCCATTAATAACCTCATTACCATGTATCAACACATCTTACCTCCTTTATACTAGGCCCATATAGTAAAATAAAGAAAAAGGCCTTTTATACCATTATGAAACACCCAAACCTAGAAGCCGCTAAATTGGTGTATGATCTAGTTCTCTACATGGATCAACGTATTCCTTATCATATGCTAGGGAATTATAATAAGAAGTGACTGTACATGGGTGGTGTGTTGGAGTGAATATACCCTTTGTTCAAAGTCCAAAATAGCCTAAATAAATGAATCATCATATACATAACATATAGATCAAATAAATAGCCTTTAAAACACTAATCCATAACCCATAAAAGAACATATCGATTAAAAATATGGAAAAGGAAAACATATTCATATGTCATGACCAATAAAAAATCCTAAAAAATAAATAAAATAGAAAAAATCAAAAGAAAAAAAAACCTAGAAGTCTTGAGCTCTATCCTGGCTCCTAGATCCCAACTCCAATCCCAATCATAACATCAAGAATCAGCTACAAGGTATGTTCCCTTATCCCTATCCTTATACATGAGGTCTATTCGAGTACCCAATGATAGACTAAATAGGGTGTGAATATAACTCAGTAGGCCACCACCAACGGTGTCTAATGAAAATCGAGTATGTATGTCTATATCATAATATTTTTCAAAATTTTAGTGAATCAATAAGAATAATAATATAAATCTGAAATAAAAGGAACCAATTCAAGCCTTGGGTCTCAATGAGACATCTTGGGATAAACCCATCTACTTCAACCTATTTTTGTCTCTAAACATATAGAATGGTTCAGGGCTCAATCCAGTTCCATGGTGCATCGGTGAGGTAACCATAATCAAGTAATCAAAAGGAATTCATAAGGCTCAATCAGGAATTCCCTTCTGATAAGTTCCAATAAAGTACTTTTTTTAGTTTTTAACTCAACGGACCACTTTTAAAATTCATATATATGACTTGATTGGAATTCAAGGCCTTCACCCAAAGAATTTAATACTTTTATGATCGAGCTGAATCTGGGGATCTCATTTTGTAACATCCAGCTATGGTACCTCTCAGAATTAAACAACATTAATATATGGAATTAAATAAGTATAAATATTACATAAATCTAATGGGGAGAAAACCCATGGTATTCATAGTAATGTATCTATATATAATCCACTAAATTTCTTTACGAATTTTATAGCATTAGACCTCATTTAATCCAAGGTGTCTTCATAGCCTGACAATCACATGTTTCCCTTAATGAAATCCTAGGATCATCCATGGAATACCATGTCAATACCAATATTTAGGAATCCTAGGAAATACTACAAGGAATTCCATACACAGAACCATTTATAAGAGATTCAAACGTGTCATTATTATACGAATCATATAATAAAAAAAATATTCAACTCAATTCAAGCTCATCATTTAGATTCAATTCACATTTCCATTTAATCATTCTATGTCCATGAGCACTAAGGATTCCTAAGGGGTCATCTCATATATCCCACATCCTGTATTAAGGAATAATATCACTAAGTTAATCCCAAAATTACCCTATAAGTTTACCCAAAATCATGGAACATGGAAAGAAAGACCCCCTTAATAAATTCAACAATGGTTAAACCATAACAACCCACTTTTCTAAATCCAAGGGATATTTTAAAATATCAAAAAAAATTAAAACAATTTAAATTTAATTTATGTCAATAATTTGATGAGTCAACGCGACCTCACAAGATAAAGATGCAATATGATGGTGATACATTAAGGTAAAATCATGAGACTGCCTAAGTTATGATAGAATAGTTCAAATTAATGGATATTGACCTTTGATTCAAGCTAAATGGAATATTTTGAGAAATAGTAAAAAATCCCAAGAAAAAGGGAATTTATTTTAAATAAAGAGGGGGAATTTAGAAATCAATAGAAAGAGAGATTAGAAATTGGATGATTGATAATATTACTGAGAGCCTTCCATTGGGCCAGATGGAAGCGAAATAGAGGTGGTTTGAGGGAGAAACGCCCAACAACACAAGGAGGGAGAGGAGAGATTCAAGACACTTATATTATTCAATAATGAGGCTAAAAAATTAGTAATAATGGGTTAATGGTTGTAGGGGAATTTTTTTAAATTCACACATTTAATAAGGGTGCATGTTTTTATCATATGTTTTGACAAAATGTTTTCCAACTATATTTTCCTCACTATCTAAGACACGGAATGCCCCATGATCATGGAGCATAGTTTGAAAAACCATGCACCAACCATGAAAAATGACTATATACATTTATATTTTTTTTATGGTTTCCCTTATTCCTTCATACAATTTGAAAAACTATGCAACTATTCATTTTAGGATTCATGGTTTGGTTGCACAGTTAGCACATACTGTGCACTAACCATGGGCCCTATTCTATTCACTGAAAACTTAAAATTTCAAGAAGAAAACCCTCCAAATTCTTTCAAGGCCTCACCAATAACCAAAATCACACACAATTTACATAACCTATAAAAAAGAATATGATCTTAGAGAATTATTAATTTAGAATGTACCTCATATAGAATTTCTAATATAATAAGTTTTTTTAGGTGAATTTCATCTTATTAATTGAGACAAAACATGTGATTCCTTATACATAAAGTGAAACATACCATGTGTGATAATAATAGGATTCCCTAGTCCCTAAAACTAAGATTTAATATGTAAAAACACCGGATTCACTCAAATATCATCCTAATAGAGATACTTACAGATTCCAAATATACCAAATGATGACTATAAATGTCTGAATTCTTATCATCTCAAACAGAAGGTGATCACCATACTAAGTCATCCAGTTCTATAATTAATCAGTGTCCATGTAAAGATTGTTATAAGAATATTATTTAGGGTCATGCCTTAAATTTATGATGGGTAATTTTATAAAGTAAACAAACACAGTTGATAAATCCATGTAATTATGAGATTACATCTTAATATCCTATTTTGATAAAGGTGTTGATGAGATCAATATAGGTGGTGATAGGCTACTCACCATTGGAAAGAAATAATATGGGATAAAATTATCATGACCATACAAGGAATAATACAACACATTTACTTGATAGAATGCATTATAAAATAATGAGTAAGCCTGGACAAAGTGGATATAGGACTTTTAATCTATTAACATCTACAGGAATGTACATCGGTATGAGGATTAAAATAAGTCATTATGGGATAGGGTTCATGCAACTTGAGTGTTTCAGGAATTTTTATATTTCATGAGGCTTTAGTCTCTATAATAGATGGCCTCCATGGAAACCATGACAAGGGTTTCATTCAAGTTATTTGTTAAATGATACCATGAGTTGTGGTAGTTTTTTACCTCTAGTACAATATTTTTCTTCATGGGAGGGAATTGTGAAAAAGAAGCTTGGAAAAAAGCTATTGAATTAAAAGAATTTATAGAGCCTATTTGTGTAACTATCTCACATATAAGATTCCATGATGATCATTGGTGTTATGAAATTCATAGAACATGTATTTACACAAGATACTTGGATCCCAAAGGTCAAATATACATAATTTTCAATTGAGTAGATTTTTATAGTATTTTATAACATGGTAGGTTTTAGTTTGTGAATCTATTACATGATCATGCATGTCCAGGATTTTGCATTGATTCAACATCATAATTACCTCTAATAATGAAAATAGTCATCATTTTTTCTAGAATTACATATACAAATTTTATTTAAAAATCCTATCTAGGATCGACCATAATATTTCATCTATAAGTATATTTGGGATTCAAAACCATTTAAATCGAATCATATGTAATGAATTACACCCCTATAAATGGGGTTTCCCAGCATAAGTGTTTCTCAATCCCAAAACATTGCCTAAAATACCTTTAAAAATGGGTTTTCATCTTCAACACATTTTTGATAGTATAAGATAAAATCCCTAGCCTACTCCTATAGGTTTATTCTCACAACCAAATCATCTAAATAGGAAATATTTTTATGGTCCTCCACCCCATAGAACATGAAAAATCATGCATCACATGGATATCCCATTTTATTCTTCATTCTTTATAAAGATAATTATCTACTCAAAATTGAAATGAGTTATCTAAGTAAGGACTATATCATTGATTCTATAGATAAATACAAGGAACAAATAATTTGGGGTGAAAATCCCCCCCCCACAAGAATTGAATCTTATGAGGAACACATAGGATCATGTTATGATGAAATAACCAATATAATATACATAATCATGTTAATAAAATAACCAACTAAAACCTCTAAGATCATGTGAGTTACATTTGGTGTGAGAAATAAGAGATAATAGATAATTATTTGTATTATATGATAAGATGTGGAAATGGTGGATGGTTTAGGGTTATAATTTTTCTTCTAAAACCATTATAAACACATAGGGATAAATTAATTATGTTGGTGTGATTTTAAGAGTTTGATTCCATATCAATGTGTAGTAAACATAGGGGTTGACACCAAAGGTGTTAGAATTCTACTTTACCAGTAACATGGTGGGAAAAGGTAACTTGTGGCTCTGAGAGTTTGAAAAAATGGATAAAGCATGTATATTGATTAAGTTTTACTATTGACCACATTTAAAACAAAGGTTCCACTACCATCGTATGAAAGATATCTCTATTGAGGCGTGTACATAGGACAGGAGGTGGGACTTTGGATATATATGTCATCACCATAGGTGATTCTCTTTAGTTACAATGAAAATAAATCCTTTGAGGTGTTTATAATTGAAGGGATAGAGGTATCTGGAACACTATGTAATAACTATATGGGACCCCATTAGTAAATGAGAATGGATTTTGATCCAAATCAGGGGACATAATGTGTGAGGGTGGAAGAGTGGGATGCCCATGAACTGATTAAGTACCCTTAGGTCCATGTTGCTTTGTGTCAAGAATATCGACAATTTATATAAAATTGATGGAAGGTGTGAAAGATGACGGTCCAGACACAAATTCCAACTGGGTGAGAGATGTATGGGGATATAATTTGATCATGAAAAAATATCAGTGATCAATAATTACCCCTGGATATTCATAATTTATAGTCATATAAATTTTAGTTCATAAGGGATCATGTTTTAAGTCCACACAACATAAACTATCATTTTTTTACATTTTAGATCATGAAATTAGGAATAAGGGATTACTTAAATTTAAGGTCATATAGCTTATACCAAGGGAGGCATTACTTTTAATATTGTTCCACCGGAACCCAATGGTTTTTCTTTGTTTGATTTTACTAATCACTTGGAAAAAAATCCTTCATGATGGTTATTTTGGGTTGATTGTGTTTTCTAACAAGGTTTGAGGTTTTTGATGAAGGAACATTGTCAAAGAGGGCACAAAGAGTTAGCATGGATTTATGAACTCATGGAGAGTGAATGTTGAACCTGGTCTCATGAAAAGCATGAATGTTGATGTGATCCCGCATAAGTACTCATAGTTGTCTTTGGAACTCGTGATGGATCACACAAAGCATTGGAAGACAACAACACTAACAATTTAAATATTCAATTTTGATATTGTGATGGAATATCATGAAGCGTGTGATTGTTTTTGAGTTGCACAGTGGGATCTTGCAAAGCAATCATGATTGTATTTGGATCTCCCATAGTGATATCGTGCAACACTCATGAATGTCTTTGGATCCTGCGAAGGGATCTCTTGCAGCCCTCATGATTATCTATGGAGCTCACACCCAGATCTTTCACAAAGAAATAATATAGACCAGAGACTCACGAAAAGTGTAAATATGGACTAGGGACTCACACAAAACACAAATATGGACCAAGTACTCATACCAGGGTTTCTCACCCGGATCTCACACAAATCACGAGTAGATCTCATAATGAAATCATTTAGATCACATGATGCCAATGAGGTGGATGTTTGTCCCTGATTTTTGGAGTGATTTATGGAGTTAAGGTGGTGGTTTTGTGCTTACAAATACCCCATAACTCTTCCTTAAACATTGATGAATTTTTTCTTAAAATATTGATCTCAAGAGCTTATGGAGAAGAGACTCACGGTTAGATCTTACAATAGTGGTTCTCGAAGAAGGTGTTTTTTATTGAAATTTCTTAAGTGTTGCGCTTGATTTGAACAAGGTACCATGCAAAGATGACTCTTATAAGGTGTTATTCATGGTCTAAATAGGGTCTTGAACCAAGAGAAAAAAAGAGTTCTAACAACAAAAAATCATTCTCTGTGTGAAAGAAGACTCGTGGAAGGGACTCATGAAATCAGACTTATGGAAGGGACTTGAAAAATAAGACTTGTGAAGGCATACTCATGGAAGGGACTAACAGAAAAAGACTCATAGAAAGGACTCACAGAAGCAGACTCACAGAAGGGACTCATGTCAGGGTTATGTTCTAGGATCTTATGAAAGAAGTTATGCACCAGGGTCTCGCATAGGCATATCACAGTAGAATATTGTGAATATAGATATGCTATTATATTTATATATGAATACTATCATTTTCATATCTGAATAATGAAGTAGAAAAATAAGATATAGGTTTTACACTATTCGATAATATTTTTAGAAGGATCTCATTCACTACTACATTCAAAGAAGTGAAATTAAGACTTCACATATCTTGAATATCATGTCAAAGAATAGGTAATTATTGTTTCTACAGCTAAGAGAAGTAAGTTATAGTTGTTTGGAAATTGGAAGTGTTGCATCTAGGTGTTTTCATATAAGTGAAGGACTAACCCAGAAAGAGTTTCAATAGATAATCTACCTATAATTGAGGATACATTCAATTGTGATAATGAATGGACCTACATGTCTATAAACTATGAGGGAACTAAAATTCTAGAAACTATGAGTGTATCATTTCTAAAGTAGCGAGAAAAGTAATTGGAAGAAGTTGATCCTTTCCACTGATATTGATCCAGAGAAAGAGAAAAAGAGAGTGACCCTTGGGAAAGATTTGGCCTGACCCTAAATATTGTAATGGCAGTAAGCCTATGCATATAAGTGATCTAGATAAAACCTTTTAATTATCCAGTGAGTCTTAGTGTATTTGGTACATCAGCACATTTTCATTGTATTCTCCTTTTATGTATCCCAATGAGGGTGAACCATCTAAAAATATATATTTCCTTGTGTTGGATTTCCTGATTTACTTTCTATGCATCATCATCAGATAAAGTTGGAAAGTATGAGAGAAATATAAACACTAAAGATAAAGTAAAGTGATCATTATAATAAAGATTTAAATATCCATTGGGGTGGGAAGAATTTCAAAAAAAGAATATCTATACCCTGATTCACCTCCCCCCAAGGGTATCTAGGGCCCTTTTGGACCTAATAATTGGTGTCAAAGCATAGGTTACCTTTATTTATTTTTTTGATCTGACAAGGTTTACTCTACTATTGGAATTGAAGTTTTATTTTTCTCTTATCTCGGTGTTCCATGGAAAAGAGAATAATAACAAAGAAAAATCAGAAGTTTGGATGTACTCCTCAGTGTGGAAGAGTCTATGGAAAAAGTATGATTCTATTTAAGGAAACCAAAGGGTACTGAATAAAGATTTAAGTGAATTACATAGTGAAAATGTATACTCATTCAAGAATGTTGTAGGAATGAGTAAAGAAACTAACATTACAAGTGATACTGAAACTACTGATGATGAAGAAACTCCATGATAAAAAGTGATTGTTTTTCATAAAATAAAGGAATTTGATCATAAATTGAATAAAGAAATTAAATCTAAATATATAGAGATTCTAGTGCAATAAACTGAAGTCAAAAAGATAAAATGATTTAATAAAAAGAGTTTTTAAATGGATATATATCTAAAATGGAAGAATTATTCCCAAGATAAAGAACTGAAAAAGATATCTACAAAGATAGAAAAACTAAAATATTATGAAAAGGAAAATTATCTGAACTCTATTGAAATTAATAATATGAAATCCTAAAATGATGATCTTTCCATATAGAAATATGAACTAGTTCAGGAAATCAAAGGCCTTAATAGGAGAATTCATGCTGTAATGATTATTTTTATCATATGAATTCTATGTTAAAGTATAAATATAACATGATGGATATTCTCTCCTAAGAATTTGAAGATGATAAGACTATAGTGAATAATATAAAGAGAGAAATTAATAATTAACTTGAATAGAGGGACAATAATATTCAATAATTTGGAGAAGATAAATAATTATTCAAGAAATAAGTGGAGTAATTTAATTCCATAGTAAATACCAAATTTAAGGATGTTTTTCACTTACTATTTGATTATCCTTTGATAGGTGACAATGAAATGAAAAGAAAATACACTACTTCATAGGGAAAACATGAAATGTTTTCCTCATCCCAAAGGTCGTGTAGTTTTGGAAAATCATGTACTGGATATGATGAACCCCCTCCCATGCAAGATAGGAAGAGAGATGTGAATAGTTCCAAAAATAATAAAAATCATATGTGTATTAGAGATAAACCTAAAAAGGTTTTTATAGGAAGTGGTGATAACATGTTCTATTTCTATGGGATGCATGGTCATACTTCAAGTTTTTTTTTTTTGAGGATCTTGAATATATTTCACACTATAATGATAGAAATATTTCTAAATCTAAGAATAAGAAGAATAATTTTTAAAAATTTGAAAGAAAAGTCTCTCAACAGAAACTATACATGAAATTCTAATATTTCAGAAGACTTTAATACACCATGATTATGTGTCCATAAACCTGAGGGCTCAATGTTATAAAAAAATCTGCTCACATCAACATATTAGCCTAGAAATGATGAAATGAGGTCTGACTTTAATGGAAGAAATTTTATATGTGCTAATAATGGTAATTTGGAAAGACATTGTAGAAGGAAGAAAGAATGGATGGAAAAGGAACCCATAAATAGTTCCCCAACACTAGTAGGGTATAATGAAAAATTCTATATTGGAAGACTACATGATAAGTTGAAAAATAGATTTAAAACCTTAGGGGAGTCACAAAGAGCACGATAAAAGGCATACAAATCACCTCCACTATTAAACTCACAACAATTATCTTGGTAAGAATTTGAATAGACCTAGTTGAAAATGGGAGGATATTCTCTAATTTTGATTAAGAAGAATTTAAATTCAGTGGAAGAATCAACCCCAACAAGAAAGGGTGGCATAATTCAGATAACTAATAAAAGAAAAAAGAATAAATAATTCCTTGAAAAATCACATGTCATGCCACATGGAAAGAATTGATGGTAAGAGAGATTCCTTTAACTGAAGAATGAGAAAGATAAGTTGACCATTGAAAAGATTCTTTCTCAAATAGAGATTTATAAAAAATGGAATATTAGTGATGCATCAAAGAAATAAATTTCTAAAAATGGGTTTAAACCCAAAAATTGTGAAAAAGCCCAAGCCTAAAGAATCTAAATATAATAAGAAGATTGAGAATGTGGGTAAATAATTTTTATTCATATGGATAAAATAGTTGAAGTTGGCTGGGTAGTTGGTACAAGAACAAAAACATTACAGTTCTTTGCAAAAAATTATCAAAGGGTTGATCCATCAGAATCAACCAAAATAATCTTCTTGAGGATTCCAAGATTTCCCCTCTCCCTATGTATATAAATTCTATTAATTGATGTTCAAGTGTTTCTACTTTTAGGGTAGATACAATCTAAGGGGAAGTGGCATCAAAATATGAAAATTTGTGAAGGGATGTGCTCTAGAAAGTCAACTGAGCTAGAGTTGAAGAAAAAATATTGAATAATTCTATGAAATGAGTTAATATTATATGGTTACATGAGATATATTGATGTAATTGATTTAAATGGACAATGATTGTGTCATTAACTTTATCTATTGTTTCCTACATCGAGTTCGAACTCAATAGGCTTAGTGGTTTTGTTGATGAATCAGGGAAAACTGGTAAATTCACCCAATGAATATCATTCAAGGAAAATACAATTGGAAAATGTTATTGAGTGTGATAAGTTTCTCAAACCAATTGTCACATGTGAAAAAATGATATAGGAGAATAATAATGTTTCGAGGTCTAAACAGTGGGCCAAACAACTGGAATAGTTTCATATCATTTGGGGGGGAATTCTATCTCCTAATCAGATTCAAGATATTAATGGTATAGAAAATATGATAGTTTATGTTCAAGAAGACTGATTGGGGGAAAATAAGTAACATTCATGTATTTCATGATTATCTATTTTTCTCTAGGAATATAGTATCAGCTGACTTTTTTCGGGATACAATGAAGCAGAAAGAGGAGGTTAAAAGTGTATCCAATAATTTTTCTACCCATTTTAAAGAATATTTCAACATTTAAATAATTTTAAAAATTGGTATTAAGGATTTATATCATTTTAATAATGTAGTTAATTTGGGAGATCGTTTCGATACCAACAAATAATAATATCATTAAACCCAAATGAGTCTTTTGCAATAATATGAATTAAGATGGAATAGTGATTTGAAAAAAAAAATCTAGATTGGTGTGAAAAGGGTACTCCTAGGTAGAGGGTATCTATGTTGACGAAAAATTTTCACATGTTTCATGGATAGAGACAATCAGATTATTCTTGAACATAACAGTGAAAAAAAGGTTCAATGTTTTCTAGATGGACATCAAGTCCGCATTTCTGAATGGGGTTATGGAAGAAAAATTGTATATTGAGAAGCCAGATTGTTTTCTCATTCATGAAGATGAGAAAATAGTTTTTTGGATGAAGAAGGAACTATATGTGTTGAATAAAAAACCAATATCATGGTATTCAAGACTATATCAGTTTTTGAAGAAGATCAATTTTCAGTGTGGTGTATTTGATTACAATCTATATATCAAAAAATGAGAGTAACAAAAGGATGATGGAACTGTTATATTTCAATGCCATAATTTTTTGGTGGATCAGATTATGTGTGTTCAAATCAGTTTATGAAATTCAGGAAAATAAAGTTTTAAATTTCAATGATTGGTGAACTTAAGTTTTTTATTAGTTTACAGGTCACACAAGGAAAGAATGAAACATTAATTTCTCAATATAAATATGCCAAGAAGGTTTTGAGAAGATTTATAATGGATAATTCGAAGTAGATGATGACTCCAATGGATACCCAGATGAAACTGTCATGGGATGATGAAGGAAATGTAGTTAATGTCACATAGTATTGGAAAATAATTAGTAGTCTATTGTACGTGATAATGACAATACTTGATAATGTTTTTTCCACATGACAAGCATCCCAATATCAAAGCATATCCTAAGGAAACCCACCTACTTGCAGTGAAAATAATATTTCAATATATCTAAGGCACAGTGGATTTCAGTTTCATGTACAGTGAAAAATATCAGTAAGAGTTATTGGGCTCTATAGATGTAGATTGGGCTAGATCAAAAGATGACATAAAATCAATGTCAGGTGGTGAATTATATCTTGGTTGGTTGTGTATTTATTAGATAATAAAGAAACAAGATTGAATTTCATTGATCACCACATAAGTTGAATACATTGGGGACACTCAAGTGTGCATGTAGTTGTTATGGATGAAGCAGCATCTTGATGATATGGGAGTTGAAGTTAAGTCTTAGATCGGAATCCATTTTGATAATTCAAGTGATATAAAACTAAGAAACAATACATTTCATCACTCAAGGAAAAATAAAATTAAAATCAAGTATCATTTTATCAAGGAGAAGGTGGATCAAGGGATTTTGAAGTTGGAGTATGTGCCTATATAACTACAAGTTGCATATATTCTGACAAATATATTACCCAAAGAATCATTTTAATTCCATTTAATGGATCTTGGAGTTCATTCGACTCCTTGTACTTAAAAAGTGTGGATGTGGGAACCCTTATCCTTGAAGTATGATGTGTTTTTCTTTGATATGTTGATCTGTGTTCTTTACCCTATTGCAGACCACAACAAAGTAACCTTCATGTTTTTTTAAAAAAAGGGTAAATTTTGGATATAAAAGGGAGAAAATATCTTAATTAAGATAAGGGATAATCTAATGGGGGTAGCCATAAGGTAGGTCGAGCTTTAAATCTTACGATGCTAAAGATGATTGATCAAAGTCTATACATCATGATAGATGAGGTTTGTGGTGAAAGAAAATGAGTGGATTTTGGAATGAAGTAATTAATTTATGAACTTTTCATGCTACTCATTTTTCTAATGTATAGAATTTATCATGTGTTCTTAGAGTGTGTGTTGAGTAAATCTCTGATTACTATCATAATCTCAAGAATCCAATTCTTTGTAGAAGATGGAAGAAGCTTTAACATGGTTTCAAAATGTGAAGAGTTGTCAACAAACCCAAAGGGATATATTTTTGGAAAAAATACCTCATGGTGGTTATTTTTGGTTGATTACATTTGTTGATAAGTTTTTAGGTTGTTGATTCATGTTGGTTGTCAAAGAAGGCATGAAGAGTTGGTATGGATGTTGAAACTCAAGAAGTGCGAATGCTGAACCTGATCTTGTACAAAGCGCAAATATTGATGTGATCTCACACAAGAACTCATAGTTGTCTTTGGAACTTGCGATGAATCACACAAATCATTGGATGAAAAAAACACCAGCAATCACAATATTGAATTTTAATATTGTGATGGAATCTCATGAATCATGTGATTGTCTTTGAGTCTCATGGTGGGGTCTTATGCAGCACACATGATTGTCTTTCAATCTCATGAAGGTATCTCATGCAGCACTCATGATTTTCTTTGGATCTCATGGAGGGATCTCGTGAATCACTCATTATTGTCTCTAGATCTCACACCCATATCTGGTGAAAAGCACAAATATAGACCATGGACTCACACAAAGTGTGAATATAGACCAAGGAGTTGTGCTAGGGTTTTTCACCTAGATCTCAAGAAAATAACTAGAAGATATTGCACCCTGGTCTCATGAAGCACGTGATACTAATGAGGTGGATGGTTGTCCATTATTTTTGGAGTGATTTTTGGAGTTAAAGAGGTGGTTTTTTTCCTATAAATACCCCCATAACCCATCCTTAAACATTTAAAAAAATAATTCTTAAAAGGTTGATCTAAATATCATTTATAGAAGAGACTCATGGTGAGATATCACGATAGTGGTTAGTGGATAAGGAGTAAATGCAGTTGACATTGTGTAAGTTTTTTGCTTGGTCTAAACAAGTACTCCTGAAAATAAGACTCATAATAGGGGGTTTCATATGATCTGAATAGGGTCTTTTACAAAGAATAAAAGTGGTCTCGCACTAGGAACCCATGCTCAGCATGAAAATAGAATTGATAAAGGGACTCATAAAAGAAGACTCATGGAAGGGACTTGCGAAAGCAGGCTCATGATAGGGATTCATGGAAGAAGACTCGCAGAAGGGACTCATAGAAGAAGACTTGCATAAGGGACTCACGGAAGCAGACTCGCGGAAGGGACTCGTAAAATCAGACTCATGAAAGGGACTCACACCAAGGTTACATTCCAGGATATCATGTAAGGGGTTATATGTCTGGGTCTTACAAAGGGGTATCACACTAGAATATTTTGAATGGAGATACGTGCTTATATTTCCATGTGAATAGTATCAATTTCATATCTAAATCCTGATGGAGAAAAATAATATCGAGTTTTTTCATCATTAGAAAATACTTCCATAAGGTACTTATCAACTAATACATTCAAATAAGTGAAAGAAAGAGTTATAATATCTTTACGATCATACTAAAGAAAAGTTAATTGTTGTGTCTACATTAAAGAGAAGTCTATTCCAGTTTTCTGGAAAGTAGAAGGGTTTCATTCATGTGTTTTTACATAAGTGAATGAGAAACCGAAAAATAGATTCAAAAAAGCATCTACCTACAATTGAGGATGAATTCATCAGTGATGATGAAGGTACATACATGTCTATAAATTGTTAGGTACCTACAATTCCATAAACTATGAGTCGATCTTTTCCAGAGTAGTGAGAAAAGTAAGAGGGAGAAGGTGATCCTTTTTACCAGAATTTATCCATAGGAAGAGAAAAAGGGAGTGACCCATGGGAAAGTAGTGAGCTGAACATAAAAATTGTAAAGGCAGTGAGCCTAGGCATAAAATTGATCTATCCCAAACCTTGTAATTTGGAAGTGATCCATAGTGGATTTGGTACATCATCACATTTCTATTGTATGCTCCTTTAATATATCCCAATGAGTGTGAACAAAGTAAAAATATATTCCCATTTGTTTTTTTCCCTGCTTTACTTTTTATGCATCATCATTAGATAAATGTGAAAAGGATGAAATAAATATAAACACTAAAAAGAAAAAAAAAGTGACCCTTATAATAAATAATTCATGAACCACTAGGGTGGGAAGAATTTTGAAAAAAAATAATATACATACCCTTGTTCCCCACCCCCCTATCAGGGTATCTAGGCCCCTTTTGGACTTAACATCATCTCATAATAAAAGGGTGTTAACAGTTTATGGTTTTATAGTTTAAAACATATTATTGAAGAAATAAATCATCTTAATTGAAAATAATTAAAAGAGGAACCCAACGGAGGCATTACGCACCAAGACTATGTGTGGAAGAAAAGGAGGCCTGGAAATGGGGAGGAGACAGGACATCTGAACATCAATACATATCTCATAAAATGAGAATAAATCAACACATTTTTCTATAATGTTGGATTACTCTATTAAATTCTATCTCATGTATATGAAATTTGAAATGTTTCATTGGGAAATAAATAGGACCCTATGTGAATTTACAATTTCCAAATCACCATAGAATAATCGACAAACACCTCCTATAAGAATCAAGATCACACTCAGTGAAATGGGAACTATCTTAGGGTTAGGTGAGAAAAAGGGGTTTTACTAAGTCTAAAGAGAATGTAGAATATCAGTAAATGATGTGGTGGAGTTTTTATCTAGGTCCATGATTAGGTTTTTGGACATCACTATATATCCTTTATAGTGATAATTGATCCACAAATAGTTATATTAAGGTTATGATAGATGATCATCACTATAATCTGGTGTAGTGGGGACCAATTCCATACAAGGGTTTCCATCCTGAGTGAGGATAAAGATATCACATGGTTTTAAGTCATGTGATATAGATGATACAAATAAATTTTATGTCATACAAAAAGGATTTCAAATAAATAGTTTATTAATGTATGATGAGGATGAGAAAGAAAATATTATTCATGATAATTAGAAAACCAATACAAAACTTATATACTCACATAAGTCGTACTTAGTCTGAGAAAAAAGTTAGAATGGAAGGACACTCATGTTGTCTGAGGGTTCCACACATGGATTAGGGTGTTTGGGATAACATTTCATCCTGACCATTGAATAACCCATAGAAAAGTGGAAACTGATTGGGAATGATATAGTAGGTCCAGTTCACCTTTCCATCATACCAAATTTTATGAGAGTAAATAATTTTCATGAGAATTTTAATTGTAATGGAGTGTGATAGATAGGTTATGGATGACCATTGAAGAAATTAAAAACATTAATTCCATGTCCATATCATCTAGGATAAAGGAAAAAAATAGTGACGAATAATAGAAATGTATTTATAACAAGGTTTCCATCATGTTTCTTCCAGGAAATTTTGGGGATTTATACCCCATATGGGAGGAGGGACTTTAGAGTGTTGTTAAATCCTCATAGGGGAGTCCATTTAGACATGGAAGGTTTATTTTCCAATTCAAACTCCAATGGAACAAAATGTGGAGATGAAGGAAAATGATCAAGGGGAGGTCTTGGCACCCAGTGGACACACTGTCATCTATTAGATATGTTAAAGGGGTATACCATGCCTAGTAGAGTTTAAAAACTATAAGTGACATATTAATGGTTTGATAATCCATTTTAATATTCCAATTGGTCCTTGATATATTAATATTAATGTCTTATAGATCAAAACTAGTATATGAGGTTTTATTTCTTATAGCTTAGACCATAGGATATAGTTAGTTTATATCATGGAGTCTGGACTAAATGGATGATGTGTCCTATACGAGACCATGAAAGGGAAATCCTTGATGTGATTTATATAGCTCAATTAAATTATAAAATTCCTTAAGGGAAAATACACATATTTTAACGACATGATATGTGTATTAGTGTTCTCAGTTTAAGGTTATTGAAGATAGAACATATATCATTCCATTTTAGCTCGTGAACTTCAAGACCAATGGTTACTAAGTTTTAAGGTCATGAAGTACTGACTAAGGTTATTCATAGTTTAGGGGTAAGGAATTCAAATTGAGATTCATGCCTTTTAAGGTCATATAAACCGAAATGGTGGGGTTAATATGGATTTTATAGTAGCAGGGGGAAATGGTAAACCTAATTTTCTCTCAAAACACAAGTATAATCAAGAAATTTGTCAAAGGTAGATGCACACAATCTATGGTCATGATGCCTTGAACAAATGATAAAGGGTCAAAAGGATTTTTTTAGTTTTTTCTCAAACTAGTGGTCCCACAAGCATATCCTATCTTCAATTAAGGCAAAATGGTAATCCCCACTTGATTTATGCCTTTTTATCTAATGCTCAAACAATTTCCAAAGTCATGAGAGATGATGAATTTACAAGTTAACACTTTAGTTTTTTTTAAGTTACATTTTATAGGGTTTTGGCTTGAAATTCATGCATTTTTTGTTATTTAGGGTAATAAATTCCGATTTCATAGGTTCTAGTTTTTATGGTCATATATTTTAGACAAATATATTCTGGGATTTTTTATATGACACTGGGATAGAGCCAACCCAATAAAAAATAGAGGCCAGTTACTAATACAGAGTATCATGGGGGTAGATAGCATGATATTTTTGTAATGTTGTGTGGATCATGTGAGTTTCCTTCAATGTTCATTCTTTTGAGACCTTATGTGAGGTTGTAAATCCAGTAATGAGGGATTATAAAATCCAACTTGAATTATAAAACACACAATATGGAATAAAAAATCCTCTCTGGAGTATTGAAAAAATGTTAAGTTCATGATCTATAGATCAAGGGTTGCTACAAATTTAAGATCTTAATAACTCAGACTATAGGTTAATGGTAGCCTATATAACACTGGGCATAGAAAAGACCCAATCAGAATTAGATATACAAATGCTAAAATAAAAAATACTCACAACACATGAACAAAATTTTAGGTCATGTTGTGTAGACCAATGGTGAGATAAAATTTAATATCATATAGTTTAGACCATCTACATCAGTGAGTAGTATTAGATCGAAAAAAATAGGCCTAGAGAAATCCTTACAAAGGAGTGTCAATAAATGAAATGAGGTGGAATAATGGGAGACCTATAAGTGGTCATGAGATAGAGGGTTTAAGAATCACTATATAACCCATAAAACCAGAATTATGAAACACATTTTTATTGAAGAGAAAATCATATACAGGTTTGAATCATGTATATAAGGGGAAGGAAAGGATAGATGATCTAGTGAGATAATGAATTATGAAACCTAATAGGGGCTACTAAAGGTCTCCTTACTAAGGGAAAAGGGGTAATTTGCATAATTTCCATGGATGGTCCTAAGAAGAAGGTTTAGTAATCACTATGTATTTATTGAGTCATATAATTAAGAAACACAACGTTTTAGTAGGTGGAATGGTATGAGAGTAACACTATAAGTCTATCAAGTGAGAATCCAATCCATAACATAGTTTTAAGTCATTTGATAGGGACTAAATCATGAATTTTAACACCATATAAAATTATATTGAATAGATAGTTTAATATCATATGGTGAGGATAAATACCATATAGCTAATTACACATGGTAAGGATTTTAGACACGCATTTTAATTTCACATTGTAAAGATAAAACATATTTTGAAATATTAATTCATTCTAATTGGTCTAAAATTAGTTAATATTATCTCTATAGCACAAAGGGTTTAGAGAAACTCAATGATAATTGTAATTTGACTGATTTATAGACCACCTTAGAAGGATAAAGAGAGGATATGCAGTTAAAATTCATGGATTTAAGAATATGGTGGGTGAAACAGTTTAGTTTCATGTTGGTAGGACAAATGGTGTACCCTACTTGAAAACATGGCATTGACCACTAAAACTACCATACTAAATGAGGCATACATTGGAAACCCCTAGTGAACCAATTATCTCTCCATATGTAAATGGTAGCCTGATGGGGTAACACCAAGGTTAGTAGAAATCTACACACACAAAGGAATGTGGAAAAAAATATTTTAACTTACAGGATATTAATCATAAACGGGGTAACAAATGGGTTGAGGATTACTATTGACTGTCAGAGGCCACTGGGTTCACTGGAACCCCCCCCCCCCCACCGGGGGACTCAAACTCAACTATGATAGATCCTACTGCATGGGGGTCCTCCATGGTGGAGGTATGGTCCGTGAAGACAGGGGGTCTTTTATCCTTTATTTCTCCTCCAACCTAGGCAGTGGATCTCCCCTCCATGCAGAGACCAAGGCTTTTTTTCAAGGTATCAGTCTATGCCATCAAAATAATATCAGGTTATTGGAGGTTGAAACTGACTCCAAGATCATGTACAATGCCTTGTTGGTCCTTTTCCCCTCCCCCTGGTATACTTTATACATCATAAGAAATTTCATGTGCATGATCAATAGCAATACCAAAGTGATGCACACTTGGTGGGAGGGAAATCAAGTGTAGGATCACCTTTATTCCCTTGATGTTATTGTCCCCAACCCCCCTGTTCCACACAATGTGGTGTCATTGAAAACTAAAGGGGTCAATTTGATATGAGGGGATTTCCTCGGTCTACACTACATCAGGCCTCCGTGATCCCATGTTTTTTGTGGCCCTTATGCCTCTCTATTTTAATGGAAAATTACTCGATGATGATGATGTACTATACAATTTAAGGTCACATTTCTAGGACCATGTACTATGTAATTTAGTGTTGGGTGTCGAAGAATCATTAAAAGCAGTTTATTTTCATGCAGAAAAAACTTGACTATTTAATTTACCAACTTTTAGTGAGGATATTGTGCCATGTATTTTATTTTAATATGATAAGTAAAAAATAATATTTATAGTTTACAGTCTTATATCTCTAACTAAACAACCTAATGTAAATTTATCATAAGTTCTTCTTGAGTGATGTTGAATTTTTTGAAGATGCAATGCACTCTACATCCATTATGATCAATGAACATAAAACATTGAAGTAAACCATTTGAATTTAGAATTATCCCTCCTATTTAGGCTATATTTTTAGTGGTTTCCTTCCAGGAATCATTAGTGTTCTTAATTCCAGCATCAATTCACCTTGGATGAAGTAGTGATGTACATCCTTCCTAATAAATTCTCAAGAAAATCGATTATGTAGGACTTATAGGTTTTAGATAATTTTGATCCTATTCTCATTGAGGACTTACAATTTAGCTCAATGGTCTGATGACCTTTTTTCTAGAATCAACTACTCATATATGGAATTCCAATGTGATGACAGTTACACCTCAATGTTTAGTATAGTTTTTTCTCTATAAAATCTAATAGCTCTAGCACCCCAATTAAATGTTGAGTTTGGTATAGATTTATTATCATACACATATCTGATTTCAATGGATCCCTATCATATATGTGAGCTGAGAATTCAAATTGAAAACTTGCAATATAGGGGCTTCGTTTGACCTGGTGTGTCATTGCAGGATGCTCCATTGTTTTTTTAAGTAGTAATATGGTAGTTTGAGACTATGTATGGACTACCTAAGGTTGAAATAGGTAATGGTTATGAACTATCACCCCTAATAAGGATATAAAGTCTTTTAGGCTATCTGAATGGATCCAGTTGGTCTTCAATGTTTGATTTTCTATCTTGATGTCATAGAATGAGTTTAAAGGAGGAGGATGTCCTGAATAGTACCTTTTAGGGAAGAAATGGTAAATTTAATTTTGTATTCATTTTTTTCAGTTTCACAAACTCACCAAATGTGTTCTTGAGTGTCATGAAATTTGTGTCCTGTGAGTTCCATGACAATTTCATTTTCATGGTCACTATCAAAATCCTTATATACTTGTAGTCAATGGAAGAACATGTCTAGTACCTTGGGGGTTTCTTTCAGGTTCTTTGACACCATTGTCTCTATGGGAATCTATAAAAGTAAAAAAATTCGAAATTGGAGGTTCACTTCCTTTTACAAGTGGTTTATTAGTAGTCCATGTTCATGGATCCATTAACTATTGATTCAGTTGTTTCTTAAGTGGAACATGATAATGTATCATAGGTTCGTAGCTTCTTTAGTCTAGTGGGAAATTATTAGAGATTTTTGTCTAATATGTCTCATATTATAGCCCCATTAATGGTTTTTACCAAGAATAACCAACCCATTATCTAGTCTTATCAATGTTATGCATCCATCAATAACATTATGGAGAAGTAGATCAATTATATATTCCATCTATTTTATGAAAAAAGGTTGATTTATCAAGGAATTCTATTAATATTCCTATTTAGAAATGGGATAAATCTTGATTCATCCTTGAGAGGTGGTATCTTATGTGTCTTAGAATATGAATCTTTATTATTGTAATTATTCCACCCATAACCTAGATCCAGAAGCAGTAGTGTTTTTCCTGAATCTATGGAAACATTACCTCGTCATTTAGAACTTTCCCATGAATAATTCCTTATATTATTTTAAAATCTTGTATAATTAAAATAGGGTCACTCCCTATGATTATAAAAGGGAACACCCACTATCCTAAATTATTCACATTCCTTGAGAATTTTAGCTTGAACAATCTTTATCCAAATACCTTCCCAACATCCATAACCACGTCTTAGTTATTTTGGTTACATTAAAAGACCAAACCTAGAAGGCTTAAGGTGTAACAAAAAGAAGGTTTTCAGAGAAGAGGTATAACTCTTAACCGAGTGTTTTCATGTTTATTTCTTCTTATACCTCCTTCAAGTATTATTTAACAATTAATATATAATAACAATAGTATCTTACATATACTTAAATTTCATTATTCTGATGAGGCAGTCGTTTTTAATCTCTTATTCAATCCTATGTTCAATGAAAACTTTTCTCATGCATACATGTGGACTACCTCCACCACAAAGATATGTATTAAATTTTCAGTCACTATATAAAAAAAATAAAAGTTATAAATATGGAATTAATGAATATATATTATTCTTATTACATTATTATTATTCTATAAAGATATGATATTACTTACCTTATTACACTTCCATCTATTGGAAAATGATAACACTGCTTGTGTGTATATTTGGACTACCACCTATTTATAATTATTATTTATAGTTGACCATATCAATTATATAGCCTCATACTAAAAATGATATAGTTTTTAAAATTTAAATATGATATTTTTAACTCTTCTTTAAATAAAATATAATAAATGCCCTAATCTAAAAAAGAGGCTTAAAAGGGAACATGTTTTTTTTACCTAAGGTTGATTTTTGGTTGAAAAAAACTTATCCATGAAATTAGTACAATTTTTAGGGTAATTTTATATTATTATAATATTATTTTTACATTTAATTACCCTATTTACCTTTAATCGTGGTAAATAAAATTCAAATTTTACTATTCACCAAAAAAATTATTTTGATCATATTAGACCACATATTCTATATAAATTATAAACATGTATATATATTTTTAGAAATTAAATTCTTAGAATCTATAAAATTATGTTTAATGATAATCTCACAGATATAGCTAAAAGGCGGGTAAAAGTGACGTTCAAAAGTTCAATAAATTTTTATATCTAATTATATTATAAAAATGATTCCAATAACCTATATTGGATTAATATATGTATTATTTATCTATTATGACTTTAAAATCAATTTAAATTAAAATAATTATTTAAATGAAAAAGATGGTTTTTAACAATAATGCAGTATTTTTCACTATTCATCAGAAATTGAAACTTTTCAGAAAGATACCAAAAAATCACCCTAAACTAATTTTGATATTCCAAATTAAAAAATTAAGTCTATTTTGAAAAATAAATTTCATAAATTTCATAATTTAGTTACTACTATTCATAACCTCTTTTTAAATGGCTAGTTTGATAGATTATAGTGTGATCAAACTCGGTGTTGCGTGCAACACAAGCTATTGAATTTATATAAGAAGAAACTTATTATGGAATCTTGAGGTGTTACATTCTCCCCTCATTAAATAAATTATATCCTATCAATTTTCAAATTCGGGTTCGGTAAGTGGGGTTTGATTATTAAAAAATTCCTTTATTTGAATCCCACATCGAAATAAGGGTTGATAAAATGTCTAATTTAAAATAAAGAAAGTAAAGTATGAAAGTTATCAGATAAAAAACATACAAGGGTCCATATAAGGAAACATGGATATGAAATAAAAATATAACCATCGTGTTCTGATGGACAGTGATATAGAACATGATTAGGATAAAGTCAACAATCACAAAGCTATAAATCTAAGATGATCTAAGGGACCAATTGATTCATTGGAAAAAGTACTATGATAGATTTTTTGGTTTCAAGGTATTTTACCTAGAGTTTAAGAAATATTTTACTATTTAGACAAGAGCTTAATTGTTTTATTTCCATATCATAATCATAATCTCATCCTTTGATTGTGATTTGATCTATTTTAATTGCATCCCTTATACATGAAAGTTCAAAATGAATTTTTCATGCCTGAAGCACTTTTGAGAAATCATAAGGCCTTAATGTATTTCTTCATCCCCTAAATTTTTACTAAAACCTAAAAGGTTATCCCAAAGTATCCAATACATTATACTTAAACCCTAAACAATAATATCTGATGTCTAACTTATCCCATTCCAACCTTAAGAATTTTCCAAAATAATTGTGTCTAAATTAACAGTCCAATAAGATCTATAAAATTACAAAATAAATTGTAACATCATATTTTCCTCCAAAATAATGTTTATCTTATTATAACATACCAAATATATTAATACTTTGATCACATTAAAACCTTAATGAAAATGTTCATGTTTAAAACCCCTTAAAGAAAAAGTAATCTAGTACAATCCTTATATATCTCATGAATATTATAACCATAGAACCATTTATGTAATAATTAATCAATATAAATAAAAAATAACCATATTCATTCTATTTCACTTTTAAACCATTAACTATGGTTCAACATATTATTCCTTAATACCTTCTTCATTTCATTTTCCTTTTAAAGTATCTTCATCATTAGGAGTATAACCATTTCTTGTATAACCTTGTATATTCTAGCCATCGGCCAAAACCTAAATCAAAATTTCAGAAACACTAATCATAGTGATATAGTCATAAATAATAATATTTAGGATCTATAAATGATTCCATCTTCTACTCAATTCGTAAGTCCATAGGATTAACTTAGGTTACTCACTACCAAATTTAAAGGATGATATCCTATACTTAGACTTATCCTCAAAGTCATTCAAATGGTTACATTTTCTAATATTTGATTTATAAATATAGTTTCCAAGGTTGTCTCTAAACTTCCTTTTATACCAACTATAATGCCCCGACCCCAAAAACTCAGAGCTAGTGCATTATTTTAATACATTTAAATGATTACAAGATTAAAATCCCGAAGGACCAATCAATTTAGCAGTCTTGGAAAATAGATTACAAACATGAACCTTACATTAAAATTCAAAAAATTAAATACAACATAAATAATCCCTTTAGAACACCATTATTCTCCTAGCTTAACCTTGCATATCAGTAATAATACATTTCTTGGATTCCTGGAAAATAAAAAAATAAGAAAGGGGTAAAATCAGATGCTTAGTAAGGGTAAGTGTATAGTAGAAGATGTTATAAATAAATAATCATAAACCTTAAGACAATATGTATAAATAAAACACAATCCCTCTAAACATAATCTTGATCATAATATGGTAGGAATAAATAATACCATATAAAAAAATAACCATTGATATTCTACTAGTTGAATAATCACATGGAATATCAATAAATAATATCATAATGAGAGAATTCATAAAGCATTAAATCTGAACTATCAAGATATATCCTCAATATATCTACCCTCATGATCTATCCTTAGGATAGTTTAAGTCTGTAGATAGAAACTCGTTTGATTTTTTTCAAGATCACTCCTCCTGACAATGTTAAAATGCTTGGAAAACAAACGTGAAGAGTTTTTTGCCAACTAATTCATCTCATGATACCTACTGATGCATCGAGGGGCTATATTAGGCTCCACCCATCACTTACCAAGTCTAATACATTCCAATTATGAAAGGGGTAAAACATAACCAAAATAAACATTTTTATTAAAACTAGCTTATGAAATGTTAATACTTTGACCACAAATGATGAATGGTATCTAAATTTCACATCCATAGTCAAACATATCATAAAACATTTGATAGAACATGGAATATTGTATCATAATAAATCAATCTCAATTAATAATAAACTCTAATAAATAATGTTTACATAGATGAAAATAATCTAATAAAATCCTTAAAAATATTTGAGGAAAATTTCATGTTTTACATTGAAATCATTTAAAAGTAAAGCATTTATAAAAGAAAATATTTATTTTAAAAATAACTTTGTAAGAATGTAATGGAAGATTTAAAATGATAAGGTTTCATAATGGTTGAAATATCCCCTCATTCTGTATAAGTTAGAAAAACATTTTTTCCTTAATTTGTTGAAGAGTTCATAAAGTACCTCGTTTGGAAAATGATGGAAAGATACCTTTAAAAACATTTTATAAAAAGTAAAATATGGTTAAAAATTACTTTAAACAATTTTTTATAATATTTTTAAATAAATTTTTACAAAACATGGATATAGATTATAAATATCCCCCAGTAAATTATTATGTAAAAGTAATCTCGGATAATAAAGAGATTGTGAAAATAACCCTTACTGTAGGTCTGATTCCATGTGTACGTGTTTGAAGCTCCTATATAGTGGTTTTAGACATTTTATTAACAAGTACCAGAATCATAATAATATTTATTATATCATATATGATTCATTTATAACATTATATAACCTATTTATTAATATTTTCCCAGTTAAAGCAATGTTTCGGGTAGTAATCACTTTGTTTGTCGTACGTGTTTTGACTTGTTAATATTGATCTTATTACTTATATCATGATTTTATTACTTATATAATTTAAAACATTATTTATATATCATATATATTAAGTATATAAATATATATAATATATAGATAAATGAAATGGAATGCACCGTTCATGGATACGATAGGTCGTACGTACGCATGAACGTTGTTTCTGTTTTCTTATCGTATTGAATAGAATAATGTAGATGATATATATATATATATAATTCCAACAAAATATTTATTTCATATATTTATTATTTATTCAGTACATACATTTTTATAATCATTCTAAAATGGTTGTAATGGAGGATGAATCTCATCACGTCATGGAGATGGTAGGTTATACATATGCACGAGCGACAATATCATTCTATAATGGTAAAGGGTAAGGAATTGGATGGAATATGAATTATAAAGAAACAATATTATGTCATATTTATTAATTAAATCCTTTATATTCATCATTATACACATATAAATAAACTGTACATGAAAAATATTTTACACAACGGTGTGGATATGGTAAGTCGTACGTACGCACGCATGGTGATATTATTTTTCATATGATGGGTAAAATGAGAAATATGGTTTTCCCATAATCATAAAAATATCTCATAATATAGTAGATTTTGGAGTTATTACTTTATTATGGAAGAAACTTAGTAAAAGGAAGTAGAAGAAGAAAATAACTTTGGAAAATGTTGAAAAAATAATTACCTCTTCTTCAAGTGTCTCTTTTTGATTTGCACAAAATCACTACTTAGCTTGGCTTTATACCCAAAGTATGGCCTCTAGAATGAATTTAGGGAATATGGGAGATGAAATGGGTAGGTTTTGGCCGAACTAATTGATTTTAGAGGTGTGAATAAAAAATAAGGAGATGTTCTCTTTTATAAGAGAGGGAAGGGGCACTTTAGGAAACTCCAAAACTATTAATTTATTATCAATTGATTTTCAATTTAAAATTAATCCCAATTGAGTTATTTTAAAGATGTGATGAGGATGGTTATAAATCCTATCAACCAATGAATTTTATACATATTTAGGTAAAAAAATTAACCTTATATTTTTTCCTTAACAATCCTCTCAACCAATGAATTTTATAAATATTTAGGTCACAAAATTAACCTTATCTTTTGGCTTTAACCCTTAGTTAAACAATTTAACTCTTACCATGAAAACTTTATTTTTTACACTATATGGTTAATATAGTTACTATAAAATGTCAAATGAACCTCTATTGGATCATTTATGGCATCTTTAACATTATCCTAATTAGTGGTCTGAATTATAGATTTTTATTAATTTTTTATTATTTAATAAAATACTATTTATTTTAAAATCTCATTTATGTCAATTTTGAGACTATTTATTATTTTACATTTACAAAATTCATAAAAACATTATTACGTTGAAAAAACTATATTAAATCATCCCTTACATGTCATATTCATCAAAAAAACATGGATGGCATAAAATATTTCAAATGATATTTATTTTAGTATTATTAATATCATTTATTAGATTATTTTCTAAATAAATCTATTACTGCATCATCATTATGACAGCATTTAATTTAAATATATATTATCTAAAATTATAAATAAATTACAATGATTTATATAAGCATTTTATCTTTCTAATGAATATTTATAGTTGACCATATCACTTATATAACCTCATATTAAAAATGATATAGTTATTAAAATTTAAATATGACATTTTTAACTCTTCTTTAAATAAAATATAATAAATTTTTTAATCTAAAACAAGTGGCATAAAAAGATTATATTTTCTAACTATGGTTTATTTTGGTCTAAAAACACTTATCCCATGAAATTAGTAGAATAGTTAGTGTAATTTTATATTATTATAATATTATTTGTACCTTTAATTGCGCTATTTAACTCTAATTGTGGTAAATAAAATTCAAAAGATAATATTCACCAAAAATTATTTTGGTCCTAATAGAACACATTTTTCACATTGATTAAAATCATGTATGTTCATTTTATGAAATTCAATTCATAGAAGCCGTAAAATTATGTTTAATGCAAATCCCGTAGATGTGGCTAAAGGCTGGTAAAAGAGACGTTCAGAAGTTCAATAAATTTTTATTTCTAATTCTATTATAAAAATGATTTAAATGACCTACATTAGATTAATATATATATTATTTATCTATTGGGAATTTAAAATCATTTTATAGTAAAATAATTATTTAAATAAAAAAGTCAGTTTTTGACAATAATGCAGTATTTTTCAATATTCATCGGAAATTGAAACTGTTCAGAAACATACCAAAAAAGGCCCTAAGATAATTTTGATATTATAAATTCAAAAATTAAGTCTATTTTGAAAAATAAAATTAAATAATTTTATAATTTGGTCAATACTATTCAAAACTTATTTTAAAACGGCTAGTGTGATAGATTATAGTATGCTCGAACTCGGTGTTGCATTCAATGCAAGCTATTGAATTTATTTAAGAAGACACATACTATGAAATCAAGGGTTGTTGCAATTTTTACCCACATTTTCACCTAGTTCTAATCCTTAAATGATCTCTCCTCCATTACATTGGTCCTTTTGATCATATGATGATATTCCAATGATCATTTACACAAATTCAAATACCATTGTAAATAAATTTTGACAAGGACTTGGGGTTTTCCTTTCTCTATCTTCAATTTGTCACAAGTATTAAACTTTTGTAGATTTTATAACTTATATAACACAATGAACATAATTTCAAACATTTAAAGTTTCCTTTGGAATTTACCTACACTAAATGAAAATGAAACACCCTACCTAATGTTTTAGTTAAACCCAAATATCATGCACCATTAATTCTAGAACATACCAACCAAATACCGCATTATGAATAATTTCAATGAAAAACTTTCCCAAGATTCATGACATGCTCTCATAAAATTAACATTCACTCCAAAACACAAAATTGTGGTTTTACAAGTTATTCTTCTTGACTTAGGAAAATTCAACAAGAAGTCTTCTAGAACTTCTTCTTATACTTAACCTCAACTTTCATGCAAACTTATTATACACCTTTATCTGGGTTATTCTTCTTTAATTTAAGTTACATTTCATAAAATGGATTACATGAGGTAAACCACTGGAACATGAACATTGGACACTCCTACTGAATAGTTCACTCTTTTCCACCAAGTTCCAGTAAAACTTAAAAAAATTAGAATTCTCATTCTTTCTCATATATCAATCTCATGAGATTGTAAAAACCATGCCTCGAATTCCATCTTTTATTTATATGATCCTCAATATGATTATAATACTTCTGAACATCTTCTATCAAAACTTGAAACTTATCCACACATTCCATAACCATGAATATCCCTAGTGTGAATCCCCATGACCATTGACAATTCCTACAACTTTTCATCTAACTATATTCCAATAATCCACGACTAAGTCACACCCCAACTTATAATCCTTTTTTGGAAAGATCCATCATATATAAGATATTCTCTTGAACATTATACATTGTCTTAATTAACAGATATTGATTGATTAATCCCTAGATCCAATGTCCTGACTCAGCATTTGGGAAAAAGAAAACACTTGGTAACAATTCTAGTAACCACATACAGTTTTATGTTTTGGATCTATTATAAATATTTCATAATATGAATATAAATTCCAATCACTTTTAATATCCCTTAACTTAAACAAACAACTAACATATCTACTAAGAACTTATTTTGGGAATGCAAGTCAATTTTCCCCTGACATTGAAATTCTATCACAATCCTTATTATTATTATCATGGACTTCTAGTACACTAATCCTTACTTTTGGATAACTTATCTATTAAATGGAACAATAAAATTCTTTAGGAATATCATTAATAACATTATCCAAATTATACATCTTCCAACATAGAATTATCAAACCATTCCTAACCCATCACAACATTTGAAATCATGACCTCCCACTAAATTCAGACAATGTAAGGGATTATTGTATTTCCTTAGAATCCTAGTAGTCTTCTACCAATTTCTAAAATATCAATTCAATGAAAATAGAACACCAATGGATTATTTACTATCAATTGGACTTTTGTTATTCCTACTAACACCACTGGTACTTTCTCTATCTTATATTAATATTATTCTAGTAATTTAATCGGTCACCTAACCATGATAACCTAACTTCCTTCCATAAATCTATGACTATTACCAATAAATAGAACATACCTTGAGAAACATTCTATTCATGGGTTATTTAAATATCCTATAATCTCTCTAGAATCATTATTTGTATTCTAATAAAGTCTAAACAAGTCTTCAATTAACTACTCCACTCAATACTCATACTAAATTTCCCTTCCCCTAGGCATTGTAACCAAGATCTTTCTTTACTTATTAGAATCAAACATCAGAACAAGAACCCACTCGGATACTATTTTTTTAGGATAAGGTTGGTTTTATTTGATCATAAAAATTTATCCCTTCTAATAATCTAACACAATTAAACTTTAGACACTAAAAGAAACTCCTACTTAAAATCAACAATCCCCCATGACATTGAAGATTGGATCTGGGAAGATCGAGTACCCCCAATCATTGCATTGAGTTTTCCTTCACTATATGGTTCCAATCACCACAAAATCCTCCCTTAAAATAGTAAACATGTGAACAAGAACATGAAGAAAACACGCATACGAGACCAAAGAATAAATTTAATGCACTTACTGATTTAGTGCTTCGGATAATGTGTCTAAGATCCATGGGATAATGGCATCATCCCATTCATTCCAAAAAACTGAACATTTAAGTTACAAGGGAAACAATCTTCCACTAAACCTACTATGTTGAAGAAAAAAATGGGCTCGGTAATTTCATATTATGGTTGTTTCATATCCTCCTATACTCCTTCAAGTTTCCAACCTTTTAGCCTCTGACCTCTACATTTATCTCTTTAGCCACTGATACTTGGATACACCTAGGTTTCCTCCTTCCAAAACCACCTCAACCTTTGTTAGGATTCAATATATCTTGATAAATATTTATTATTTATTCATGCACATATGGACTTATATCATTGTATATATAGGTCTCATTAATTTATCAATTCATTACTATCATCCGATATATGTGGGAATCCCTCCATTGGACTATGTGAATTCTAATTACTTTTAGCATTCATTGCATTGACCTCCAAGTTTTTATGAATATTTTAGGTTTCCTTTCACTCTACCTTGATGAATTTGATGAAAATTTCCTTTTCCACATCTATAAGGAATAATTTACACATCCCATCATCAGTGACTTTATAAAATTCATGAACCATTTCATATTACATCACCATATCCAGTGTTCACCTATAGAATTTTTTTATCTTTCAAAAGATACCCCTCCCATTTCTTCACTCTATCCTCTGAAAAAATGATTGAATCCTTGACTACATGCATCATATGAACCTAATTGGTAATCTTATCCTCATAATCCTTTGTTCTTCATCCGCCAATATGAAACTCATCTTGATCCTTCTATTAACCTCACCTTCAAGTGATCACATTATCCTATTTACTTCTGTTGAACTAATAGTTTAAGGATTGAGTACAACATCCATTCAACTCACATTGGTGTTTCTTCTAATGATCTCAATCCATTGGATTAAATCTATACATTTCATGGTATTTGTATACTCTCTTCATATAGACACCACCAAGTGTACCTTTTGGTTAATGAACTTTATGAAATTCCTACACTTAACCTAGTAAATAGTTCTCACATCAAAACCAACAATTCCAAAGTCTATAGTTCTTTTGAATCTTAATTCAAAAATATAAAAGATTCAGAGGTAGTGTAGTGAATAGGAACATATTTCTTTCTCATGTGTCAAAAAGTAAATTGGAGGAGGAATGGTAATATATTAAAGAACAGGAAATTAGTTTCATCTAATTCAGTTATATTCATCATTGAATTTGTTTCATTTATTAGGTATTAAATACTATGTGTATTAAAATATAAGATCAAGGATGTTTATAAACATTACATGAATTAAGATAAATTCTCCCGATAACTAATAAATATTTATTCGTATGTCAGTAGTGAGAAACACATTACTTTAGATTTCCTAATGTATTGATTCTTATGAAACTACTATTTTGTAAAGGGTATTACCAAATAATTTATCTCAATGACATTTTGGACAAAACAATACATTGTTTCATTTTTTTATAATGAATGTTATTATGGTTTTTCATACTTAACTAATACTTTATTAATCCTTGAATAATCAAAAATAAATTATCTATATAAAATATATGACTTATACCTAGTTATGGTAGGATAATTATTTTTCTAAATAATTGTCAAGGATATAAAAAAAATCCAATTTCAAGTTGATAGGTATAAATTCATTAGGTATTATTGACATTCTTATTTTTATGTTTAGAAAAAATAAATTTTTATAAATAAAGTTTACCCAAAAATATTCCAGAGTTAGTTTCAACTCAACAACATGATATTATAAATATAATCTGATGGTAAATTAATATACTTTATAATATTCATTTAATACATTTTAGTAATATGAAAAATAATTAATGAATTCATTTTAGTAAAGATACAGGGTCCTATAAGAAGGTTTTTTATGTATATCTTAACCAACTATGCATCGATCAAATAAATATTGAGTAAAGGTTTTGTATACTCACATTACCATATTAACATCATGGATATTATGATAATACAAGTTATATTTATGAAGAGTATTGTATGTATTTCAAGTCTTACATAATTTCTTTCTACGTATTTTTTTAAAATATCATCATAACCACTGAAAATATTCAAACTAAATTGACTAATGGATACCATATAAGTTGTGATATAATGATGAGTATATTATTTTAAAACCTCAAGTGTTTGATGGGAAACATTTTTTTAAATCTGGTTAAGAAAAAAATATTCATCAAAGGAAACACAAAGTTTATCTCAATTAATTATTCTATATCTATCAAAGATATTAACATCCCCAAGATAAAAAAGTTATTAATCATATCGACTGTGTTTCTATGAGGTGAGCACATCTATTTTTAGATAGTGGTAAAAACTATAATTTAGTGAATTCTAGGATCTGAATGTATATTACTTTTCATTAGGACACTAAAATCCATAATTATTTTAGGGATTAATTATTATATAATACGCATACTATGTTGGAAATTTAAAACCATAGTGGTAGTTTTATATTCACTTATACAGGTGGTATATTATTTTGTATGAGTATTAATCCCTAGAGGAAGTGGTAATTGGAAATATGACTTGTTATAAAATTTATATAAATTAATAATTGTATTCCATGTACTAAGATATATTTTTTTGTATTTTAGTGGTTTCTCTAGTTTATTTAAATCCATTGGTGTGAATTCAAGAAAAACTAAACATCGGTGCTACAAGTGTGGTACCAATACAGATTTATTTTTTATACCAATTCATCATGCTTAAATTCATAAGAATTATAATTGTCGTAGAAATATTATATTATCATTATATTGTGTATTTTATGTTAAGTACACCTCCCTTGGAAAAAACATATAAAATATGCCTATAAGAAGTGCCTAGAAGGGGTGGGTGGCATTAAAAAACCAATAAGGAATGAAAGTTTCAAGGATTCATTTATGGGTCGAAACAAGCATAATTATCATTAAATATTCAATTTTAATTAATAATTTCTAGGTTTTGACAAGTGTTTAGTTAGAAAACTACAGTTTTACTTAACATATATATTTGATAACAAATGGGAAATTTATTATTAGTGAAACATTTATCTAAAACTAAGGATACTTTTTCCATAATTTACATAAAGTAGAAACCAAATTCAAAGAGAATATAATGAAAATATTTAAACATATAAGGTTTATTAGTATAATTAATAGTCCATATATTGACTTGGTGTTGAAAATAAAATATGGAATAAGTCACCTAAATTATTTCCAATGTCATGTGGTATTCTATGATATATAGACTATGTAAGGTTAAGATTTATTTGTAAATCTGCATAAAATTCCATGATATGTACTTATATTTGATATAGATTATTCTTAATCCATAAAGATAATATGTCAAACTCAACTAGAAAACTTTTAAGGATGGTAGTTAGAATTATCTGATAGTTCTTGAGAAACTAAACTGGATGAGTTCCTGGTAAGTGTAGAATGAGAAAATGGATTATTCAGGCATACATAACAAGTTTTATTTTAGACACTTTTTTATCTATTTTTGTGGTAAGGTTAATTCAATATTAAAGTGAAACCCTTATTAATGATAGTGGTTTCTATATCAATATAGGTCGAGTATGTTGGTGCTTATAATGTAGCTTAACAAGTGAGTTTAGAAATGATTTTTCAAGATTTTGGAGTTTTTATATAATAATAAATTCCAATAATATTGTGAAGAAATTTATACAATGGTTTTATCTAATATTTAATCAATGAAATAGGAAGGTATATACTCAATGATATCATCTCCTAAGGGATTTTCCTATAGAGATGAGGTTGCAGTAAGTAGGATAGCCACGGGTAGCATGATGGGCTTAGTATTTATTTCCATATCTTATAAAAACCATGTTTATAATGTGATTATAACTATTTGGATAGTTAGAATTTGGTTTTGGAGGAAGTATAAGTATGTTAAAGTTTTCCACCTAGAAAAAAAAATTTTCAATTACTAAATATTCAGATACATGAATATTAATAATGTACCTATCACATCATGAATGTTCTTCTATGTGACATTATTTGTGATAACTTCCTAAGGGTACATTTCACACTGAAAGGACATGGAAGTTCACTACTATAATGATAATATTAAAGTGATATGATTGTGTTTATAATGTATATGTTCTTTGGATGGATTATTTCCACTAACAAGTTACAAATGAAATAGGATACCAGGGGTGGGAGACTCATAATACATTGAGAATTCATCTCATGAAGTTCACCCTCGGTAGTCTCTAAGATAAAAGGTTATGAGAACAGACCCACCAGTAGTAAATTGACATGTTATATGTCATATTGGATGTTCCTATCTATGAATTTTTGTAATGGTTATTATAATTTAAAATTATTATTAATATATATCATGAATTTCATACTTTGATTTATTTACCAAAATTGTTAAAACATATGCTCATGATGAAGTAAGTTACGTTGGTTGTGTCAGGACTAATTTGAAATTGATGAATAATTCATGAAAATATTTTTCCTTTCTATTATTTCATGTAAGTAGATATCTCATTCCCTTTGATGGGAATATAACTTCCTTATTAAGTCTATGTCTATGGTGGTTTTATCGACAAGATAATTTTTGGAAAGTAAGAGAAATATATTTATACATATAGGTTAATAACATAAACGATGAAAACTGGTTTAATATGATATCATGAAAATGAGTTATATTACATAGTGAGAATTTTTAGGAGGTTTTTTTCATTGCAACATTTACACCTTTCTCTATGGGTAACTATATGTGTTGTTAGACACTAATCTAAGACTTTAGACAAGGTTGGCCTTATTTCACTAAGAAATGTGTCTATAGGATCACAAACTAAGTGTATAAAGAACCTATAATAAATTATATATGAATTTAATATTATAATAGATTATTATTCTCTAATTCTAATAATTAATATATATTTGGTTGTGTTAATTGTGTCTATTTAGTCACCATTTATTTGAGAAACAAATATGTGAGTTTAAAATTTAATACATATTTATTTTATATTTACAAGAATATAATTTTTATTTACTTATCAATTAATAATTTAGTGATATTAATTTATTCAAATAGATAGCCTTATTTAGGTTTTATAAATATTGAGGAGGAAATTTGGAATGGGTTAATGGTCCAATGGAAATGATATATTAAATAAATGTTAATTTATCTTAAAAATATTTATTTTACCAATGAGTTTAGCACATGTCAAGTAAATAATAATATTATTATTATTATTATTTAGACATGTATTTCACTATGTATATAGAGAATAAAAGGGACTTTATGAAATTATTTTATTCTCCAACCTAGCTCTATAAATGATCAGTTATATAATTTTCATGTTCTAGATGAGTGTTGTGTGAAACGATCTCTCTATATAATTATATAAACCCTATATATATTCTATAGAACACTCTCAATAATCATGAGAAATGATCCTCCAACCCCTTATCAAGCATCGATAAAAAAATATAATGCGTTGTTTCAATTGAATAATTATTGTTTTTATTAATGATGAACAATGCAAGAATTAAAATCTTTTATTTCAACACTTGAAGATATCTATGGAAATATTTTGAGTTTTTCATATCACATTCAGATCACTTCTAGAGGGATTATATCCTTGGATCATTTTTTACAGTGATGGAATGAAAAGATGTGTTCAACTGATTTGACAAAAAATAAATAATTTCAAATGAGATAAATATTTATCAATATAAATTAATTATAAATTATATTTGAATAATAATGTATTCATGCAATTTGAGGTTATTATTCATATAGTTCTGAGAATTTATCTATAGAAGTTATTGAAAACTCATTATTGGGAATTTCCCTAACCACATCCACTACACCCTGGAACATTTATAAACTACCAATAATTATACACCATAGTATAGGTACTAAGATAGGAGTGTTCCCAAGTGATAACTCCCATCTTGTAACTCAACCTCATACCTAGGGGAATTTTTGAGACAATAATTAAAAACTTATCAAGATTAGTTAATACACTAAGGTCACTAGGGAAATAATATAGAATTAAAATATCTTATATATCACATCAGTAAATGATTAAATATTATATCATAATATACATTTATCATCATTAGTTCAGGTGTCATTGTCACTTTTGGGGTGCATTCCCTTTTCATCAAAATAATGTGTGCCCTTATATTCCCAACATGCATGCCTAACTCGACTAATCTAGATAAACACTTTCACATTCAATACACTTTCATTCCAAGGCTTCATCTTCCTTTGAATTTGACTATCTTCATCATAATCGAATCCATATCTAAGGGATGTAATTTTTTGGTATTTTGATTTTATCAAGGAAAAATATCCAACAAGAAGTAAAAATGTTTTAGAGGAGAAATAAATTTGTAATACCCTTTTTAGTTTAGGTAACCTAGATATACTTTCCTGGCTTTATCATCTAACCTCTAGACACCTAGGCTCCATGTTATTGTGCCAGCCTCTCACCTATTCCCTCTTAGCACCCAGACTTCTAATGAACACGATCCACATAGACATCAACTCTCTTCATATATGGAATCCTAATGCTTGTGAACCCAATAATCTCACACCTTCCTCATGATCATCCTTCATAAAACTTTAATCCAAGCACACATGTGAATTCCTCACACCTGACCTCTAAGGACTCACATACCCTAGGTGACAAATCTTTCCTCACAGATGTCTCATTCCTAAAATCCCTCCTCACTCTTGGTCACCCAATTCTTTAGTTCCCCTTGCACCGGTGCCTATATACTCTACCCGAGTGCCTAGTCCGTTATGAGTGGTTAACACTCTAGATCATGTGGGGAATCATTTTTATATAAAATTTAACTCAATAATCCCATTTTCAACACAGAATGAGAGATAGTTGTTACCTTGATAATTAAATCACCTAGAACACAAGAAATCGTTACCATGATCACTAAACTCTCATGTAGGTGACATTTTGAGTCAAAAACCTAAGAAAAGTAATAGGAAAAATGGGTACTTATGTCATCTGAAAGTTTTTAACACCATATACCTTCACGAAAGACAATTTTGTTCATGACTTTCCATGGCTATAGAGAAGGATCCCTCTAAACAAATTTATGAGTAAATAAGGGAACCAATACACCCTATGAAGGCCTAAATACAATGCCACCACACAAAAGATTATTTATCAAGGCCTCACCAATGGTTAATATGCATGGCAAAAAAAAATCATCAAACTAGAGTTATGCTCATCCTTTTAATGAATACCTAGGTTCCCCATTTTTTGTATCCATTTTTCTGGATCAAACTAAACACTTTAATCCTAGTAAAACAAAATATATTTTCATAACTTTTTACCCAATTCAAACACCCAAAAATCCTATTTTTCTCAATCCTTAAAACACACTACTTTGGTCATGGGGATCATCAAATTTTATTTTGAGTGACACCTCCACTTTTATTTATGTAGTTTTTTTAAATTTTTACACAATAAAATTATTTTTTTGGGTTCATGAAGTGTTTGAGGGATTCTTGGTTAGAAGAAGTAGTGTTGGGAGATTTTTTGGATTCAATACACCATGGAGCTAACTGTGGTAAATGTTGTGTTCCCAAAATAATTTTAGAGCTATAAGATTAGTGAACCTACTATGTAATAGTATTTCAATATACTATAGGGATATGAGTTTTAGTAGTGGTGGTTCCTGGGAGGTTTACCATGATAAACAAGATAGACAAAATTATTAGCTGAGTGTGTATGGTGTTTTGGTGAGGTTGACCTCATGCGGGCTATTCAAAACGAATTGGGAAAATTCACCATGTCACGATCCAAAATTTTGAAGACTATAAAATGTAAATGGGTTCATCCCTAGGCCATGGTGGGATTCTATGTTAGGATGCATGGTATAAGTAACCACATCTATGGTGGGTACTACTATGATGTGGTGCTGATTATTTCATATTTGATTCTGTAAAAACTACCATAGAGTTTTGAGGGGGATGATGTTCCTTTAGAAAGAAAATAATGCGAAATATTTTAGAATATATTTAATTAAATTTTTACCTAATATCCCTAAAAAACAACATTCTTTCTCATCTCACTAGGGATTTCAAACCATAGGTATCCAAATGAGATTTTGGGATGGATCGCTTCCTACTGAAGTGGTTATTTTAATGTATATGAGATAAATTGAATCAAAGTAAGTTGATTATATACCATTATCCTTATAATAAGAATTAAAATTCTTATGATACCCTTAATCAATTATCCAGTTTCTATATTAAAAATCCTTGGTGTGTCTTATATCAAAAAAAACTTTTAATGAAACTTGGTTTTTATAGAAAACCTATGGATGAATCCTATATATGGTTTTATAAAAACCCTTAATGATGTTATAGTTTTAACATTTTTTGAAGTTTATATTGTATGGTAATGTTGTGATGCATTTTTTGGAATTTTTTATGCAATTAGATGGGGACATTCTAGTATAGAATTGGCTTCCAATGTCATTCACATGGGTATTCTGGATTGAACATCCAAGTGATTACTTGTGTCATAGGGGATAGGTTTCCACTTATGAGTTTAGGTTATTTATATGTCCATTTTATGAGTTTTTTAATTGGGTTGAGGGTTCATTGAATGGATTTATAGTTATTTCACTTGATAGTGATGATTCATCACTTGGTTTTAATTTACTATTTATTAGTTTTCATATGATTATAAGATAACCTATTCATTTTATAATATTGTGTTTGGGAAGCCAAGAAAGTATTATGTTCCTAGTTTTATACTCACCCTATACATATAAACTTTGTTGAATATGTAGATTTTTCTTATCCATGATACTTGTATGGATAAGGCATCTTATTTCTCAAGTGAAGAACCCTGATGCGGTTGTGTGGTCTATAGATTTTGAAACGTGGTTAAGAGTTGTACCACCTATGTAAATATGAATAATTATTGAGTTTGGAGTCTTTATGACTTTTTTAGTGAACCTTTTTTTATTTCTACTCTAATAAATTCATAATATATTATGTGTTTTGATCTTTTTTCATTCATGCATCATATCATGAATATGAATTGTTTTTTATTATAAAATTTGTGCTATAAAAAGGTTAAATCATTCCCTAACTATTTAATATACACTTTTCATTTATTTCCATACCTTCTTATCTATGGGATGCACCTAAGGTTATTTGAATTCTATTATCACCTAAGGAAATGGGTTGGGGTCGGGATATTAAAAATGGTATTAGTTTGGTATGATCTGTAAGTTGTGACGGTATACATGGATATAGGGTGTTTCAAGACTTGAAATTTAGAGTATAAAAAGTATTGTTGATCTCTTTATACTGTACTTTAAGTTACTAAGGTATTTTAGGTACAAAGTTGTTCTGAAACAATTCTTGGAGTGTTATCACTTCATCTTTATTAGTTTAGTTAAAGGGGGATACATATCATGCATTAGTAAAGAGACTTCGCATTAGGTTTTCACTACTTACATGATATTTCATGGTTCATGTCTTGAAATTTTGAAATTGTGACTTGACTATGGTTTCACTATATTGTGTAAACCTTGAACTGTAGTTCGGCTAATATTGGGTTGTGATTTTTACTATGGATATATGAAAATGCCACCATCCATCCAATGGCCCGAAGGCCTTCATTTTTTATTGATTTTGATAATCTACCTTTCAAGGGGTGAGGTGGAACCCATATAAGGCCCATAGGCGTAAGTATTACATGATCTGTAGGCCTTAGAGGAATTCATTTTTCCTGTAGGCTTCAAACATTACATCCAACCCAAACTAACTACTTGGAACTACTTCTCCCTAGCATCTTCATCGTGAAATCATCTTGCCACCTTCGCATGGCTATTCGTCTAGGCATTCCCGTGCATGCACAGGCTTGTCCTGATGGTAAGTGACATACCCTCTCATTCTTGCAATCTTCTTAGCTTCTGCTGTGGTGAAAGCTCCTTGCTCATCCTCCTTGTAGATCTTGTTCCTCGTAGGTCATCTGGTATGCATCTGCACTTAAGGAGGCTTGAAGGCCTTGAGGTGGCCTGAAGGCCTTACTGACCCGAAGGCCTGGGTGGCCCGAAGGCCTTAAAGGACTTGGGGACCAAATCGGTGGCCCGAAGGCCCAAATGGGGGCATATTCCCAGCTGCTACAGTTCCAAACAATACCTACTACGGTTCCCGCTACCATACCTACTACAGTACTGCATAGTTCCTGCTACAGCACCTGCTACAGTAACCCGGAAATAATGTCTCTGCCTGGATTTGATCTCGGGTCTCCCGGATGCACCTACGGAGTCCTTACCACTAGTCAAGAGATTTAGTAACCTATAAGAAGGAGATACTGAGAATGTTTCCTTTACTAAACCCCAATTAAATCATTATCTCATGAGAAGTATCATGGAATCCTTTCACATTATTGATAAGGGAACACTGATAGTGGGAACCTATGATTTGGATCTCTCACTACAATTTTAGAGGAAAACCCATGATATTTCATTGTGATTCACTACCTAGATAGGAATAGTCATGGATTTGAAGGATGAATTGAATATTTTATTTCCTTGGAACTCTACAAACATATAGTTGATTCTATTAGTGTTATTTCATGAGGAAATTTCATGGTAATAGTATGACTTATCTTTCCAAGCTAATTCTAGTCAAGGCATTACTTGGTAGGGATTGAATAAATATTTTATAAACAGTTATATATATATATATATACCTTTATAATATCAAGGAAAATGTATTTATTAGATATTAATAAATGAGACCTTTCAGTCATGGAATATGGAGCTTTATTTTCCTGTATATCTCACTTTTCACTAGAGGTGGCTATGATTGAATCACTCAAAGCATGTATGTTTGTGTAAGGTTTATGACCTTATATACACACAAGAGTAGTTATATTCTTCATTAAAAACTATAAATACATTGTGAATAAAAAAATGGTGGTGGAAAAGATATTTTTTATAATTTTTGTTGATGGAATAACTTCTTCCACCAAGGCACATGTGAAAATTCTGGTAGTGGAAATAAACACAGGAGGTAGAATCTCTCTTAAGAGACTAAAGAACAAGAGAAACAGTCTATGAGGTCAATATATATAATTTAGTTTAGAAACAAGCATGTGGGTTGTTTTTTATGTTTCTATTTGGATCATTTTAAGGAATACGTACCGACAGCTCAGTAATATTACAATTATGACCGAATAGTGTATATCAAGCATTTTTGTAACTATTACCCACAGTATAAGAGGGAAAATGGTTATGATCTGATCCAACCCTATAATTTTAAACTAGGATGGTATCTTCTAAAAAATTACCATAATAATATTCATTTTAGTCATATAGATTCCATGAAAATCCCAATATCTCTATAGGAACAACTTCAATAAGTGGGAATGAATTATATAAGAGGAACATACTAATAACTGTTTATTGTAAGGAAGATTGTTCCAAATGAAGAACCATACCCTTTGATAGTGATAGGTACCATTATTATTAATTAGAATCTTATGGGTGTTTTTTTATATTGTGTATTGCCTTTCATTGATTCTTGTATGGTAAATCATATGAGCTTACTCATATAGATAATTACTTTAATTTCCATAATTAAGACACCTCCTAGGAAATAATATTATTGGGTATTTAAGTTTGTATCATTTTCTATCAAAACTGATGTAGTGTAATTTTCAGGGGAGTTTACTATTTTGGATTTTAAAAAAAATTATAAAATTATGGTAATGGATTGGTCAATGAAACTCAAAACATGTATTGACTGATACGCTTTGCAGGCTACCATCATATCTCCAAATGGAGTATTGTATCTATTTAAAGGGGAATGGGACATGAATGTTAGTATAGTAGGAAATTTAGTACCAGTAGTTAGAAAAATATTATACCAATTGAAATAATTGACCTTCGGGTATAAAAATGCAACTAGAACTAGGGATCTTCCTAACATAGTAGATTGATACCTAGATGTCTTCCAGGAAATATTTGCAAGACTACCACATATAAGAGAGGTGGATTTTACTATAGATCACCTACTATGAATGGGTATTATTTTATTTCCTTCATATAAAATGGAACTGAAAAAACTATGGGAATTAAAGGCCTGGTTGGAAAAATTAGAAAGAAAGGGCTTTATTAGACTATGTATATCTCATGGGGCTGCTCTAGTTTTATTAGTAAAGAAGATAGGTGGTACAATTAAAATATGTATTGATTCACATAAAATAAATAATTTTATCATAAAAAATAAATATTCACTTCCACAAATAGATGATCTTATTGGTCAATTGAAGGGATCTAAATGGTTCTCCAAGATTGATCTATGATCAGGGTACTACTAATTTAGAGTCTGGAAAGAGCCTATCTGTAACACCCTGAGATTTTATGAGATGTTTTTTTCAAATAAATTTAATTTTTTTTATATTTTCTAGTACATGTAACAATGGATTAATCTTATGTACACACAACACTGATTTTATATTCCATTACATGTAACACTGATTTTTAATTTTGTTACATGCAACATCGAGTTTAAATGAAACAAGACATACTATTAAAATATTATCATTTAATATGATAGTTGTTACCTAGATGTTAAAGTGGAAGGTATGAATATGATTAACTAAATTATAAACATATATGATATACACATGTATATAAAATTAATTCTTTTTTTACTAATTAATTATAAATAAAAATAAAATATATTTGAAAATAAAGGAAATATTCTTCTCAAACTCAATTTTTATGCACACAAATGCATTTTACCTCAATAAATTAAAAAAATAACTTATGGAGAATTATTTTAATTAATTTTATATATTATATATTCAATAAAATTTTTAATATTCATATTGTGTGTTTTCTAAGTATGATATAATTATTAATTCAATTTTATGCTTAAAAACTATATTTTTATAAAAAAACAAATTTATCACATTTTGCACAATTATTTTTAAAATTCATTTTTGAAAATTTTAGAATATATAATTTAAAAATGTAATTCATTTTTTGAAATAATAATTTTAAAATTATATTATGGTGAATTTTTGAGAATTTTCTAAAAAGATAAATTTTTTGATGAATATTGAAAAATACTGGTCTCTATTAAGAATTGACATTTAAAGAATTTAAAAACATAAAATTTATTTTAATATATTTTTAGAAGTAAAATTAGTTCAATTAAATTTCAATTAATTCAATATATGTCATTCTAATCAATATTATAATGAATTTTTATATTAAAACATTTTAAACTTTTGATCATTTTCTATTTGAATACCCGCTTTCTCATTGTATTTGCAAGTTTAATTTTTAATTAATTTCTACCAATTATGTGAGTTGAATTTGGTAAAATGGATTCCATATTTTTAATAAGAATAAATTATATTATTTAATATGGTAAACCTGATTTTTTACCATAATTAATAGAAAATAAAATAAAATTATTTACCACAGTTAAGGTAAAAATGGGTTTACCATAGGTTAAACTAAAATGATAAGGTTTAAAAATAACCCAAAACTTGTCCAAAACCCATTTTATAAACCTATTTACACCTTATATATACTATTATTTATAATGGACCATTTCTATTATTTTTAATTGTACAAAATGTGGGAATGAAATTATACTTTTCAAAAATACAAGTGTGACACTCACCGTAGTTATAAAAGGTCACCCCCTATCCACTTCACACTTTAAAAACTTAATGGTTTGAACAATTCCTATCCAAATTACTTCCTTGATTCCTTCATATCATCTAATAAACCTTATATAGGTAAAAAAATCCAACCTAATAATCCTTTAGGTACAAACCCAAATAAGTTGTCTGGAGAAGAGGCAACATCCCTAACTGGGCGTTTTATTTTATTTCTTCCTCCACCTCCTTCAATTATTATTAAAACATGATAATTTAATATCCTAATTATATTACATAGTTTTATATTTTATTATGTTAATTCCATAACCTAAATCCATGTACTCTTCCATAAAATGGGATACAAAATCATTATTCTTGTGTATAATGGACTACCACCTCATGAGCCGATGTTATTAATTTTCCATTACCACCTATCATAGATGAATATAATGAAATATTTTATGTTTATGTATGATATTTATGATATTATTATACCACTTTAATTATAATAGAAAATCCATATTCTTACCTCTAAACTCGTTGGAAAATAATATAATCGCTCGAGTTTACGATGTACTACCGCCTCGTGAACCGATGTAATGTGTTTTTCATTTCTATTTTACTTGCATGGTAATAAGGTGTAAGAACTCTATTTTGTTCTCAGGTATGTATCCTTTTAAATTTTGTCTAATTATTTATTTTGGAACTAATATGGATGCTTAAGGAGGTTATAATGGTTTTGGGGGTGTCTGAGGCTTGTTCGAAGCTTGGAACCTCGGATGGTGGAAAAAATAATAGGCCACACAGTTAGTAGACACCGTGTGACCTATCCCACATGGTATCTCCTAACCATGTATGGATGGAAAATAGGGTTAAGTAGGGAACACAATTTTCCCTAACCATGCTCTAGGGTATTAAACCTCATGTGATATGTCTGCAGTTTTTAGTAAAGGTGGTTCGCATGGTTGGTGCACGATTGGAACACGGTTTCCCAAACCATGTTACCTAACCATGTGAGTATCATCATTAAGAAGTGAATCACACATGATAGTAACATGGTTTTTCCAACCATGTGCAACTTTTTTGGTGTGAAATTAAAAAATTTCCCTTAATGATCTAATATGTTTCCCTCCTTCTTCATTGGCTCATTCCAGTGGATAGCCAAACCATTTCACTCCTAGATAAGATCCTCCTCCTCTATTCATAGGTTTTGATCTAGATTCACTATCCAAAGTTCTATTCGATTAACATTTTCCACTTTGGATGCGCATTAGTAATTTCTCTATCCCTTTTTAGTCATTATTCATTATTATTTCCCTCAATGGTGCTATTTAGATGAAGGCTCATATGCCATATTTTTAGGGCATTGATCTGTTATTAAGATTTGTTCTGATCCAAAAAAAAATCCAAAGGATGATAATGGATGAAGAGATTAATATTAACTTAAGGTAGGTGTTCTATGACTCGTCACTCAAGTTTCATTGTTTTATAATTTTTTTTTGCGTTTGTGCACCATTTTCATCAGTTGGGGCCTATTAAATTCACATTCTTTGCTTATAGTCATTGTGACCATGTTTTAGATCTTGTTTAATAAATTTTATTCATGTATTAATAGATTATAAACTCAATAGTATCCACTCCATATAGGGTGTTTCCATTATATATTCCTTTAGAATATTTTTATGTTCCTCTATGACACTATTTGAGTGTCAAATTAGCTTGACCCTATTAATGGTAATACCTTCCTTAATAAAATGAATTATGAATTATAATGGTTAGCCTTGTATATGATAATGTCAATTGACCCTTATAATGTAAGTGTTTCAATATAATAAATGATTCTTAATTATGAATGAAAAGTATACTATATATATAACTTGTCATGATTGAATGTATTTAAATGGTTTGGTTTCACGTCTGTAGTACACCTTTCCATGGTTAATGGAAGGAATATGAGTGAACATAATGAATTTAATATAACATAAATAAATAAATTAATGGTTGCATTCCCATTTATCCTCATCACTTGTATGAAAGGAAATGTAATGTAGAAAATGACTTGTTAAATGGAATGAGTAATACATGACCTAATTAATTAATTAACCAAGTATAAGGTACCTATTGCATACAGACATGATTATCATTATAGGAGTGGTCAGACTCGAGATAGCCATGGATTCCTAAGGGAATTCCTAGAGAACTCATGGAATCCATTCCAATTAAAGGATTCTTATTTACAAGGATGATACCCACCTTGGAACCAGAACTTCTTCTACTAGTGCATGCCTGGTATGACACCATAGGATCCCTCAATTATCATTATAGGATTCCTTGGATACACTCATTAGATCCAATGTGATGTCAATTAACATGATATTCCATGGATACACCCATTATACCTAGTCATTTCTTAACTCATTTTACCTTGGATGATTTCCTTGGACTTTGTTGGAATCATATTACAGTGGATTGCCTTGGGTGATGCCCCTTGGATTAAACACAGACCCCTTATAGCCAGGATATAGATTATAATTGAGCTGGATCAACCCTTAAGGTCAAGGATACCTTTGTTATTACCTTGGATCCTCTTCACTATTATCATCATTGTAGGATTCCTTATTATATCTTGGATCCTTTACTATTATTATCATGACATGATGTTAGTTCTAGTTATACCTAATGTGACTTACTATATAAATTGGAACATAATTAATAAATGAAGTGGTAACATTTTCAAATTTCAGCTGAGGCTGAAGCAGGTATTAGTTACTTACATTACTATGTTTCTTTACTTTTATATGTGCATGCCTTCACACTATTTTAGTTTATATTACATAGAATGGATGTTATAGACACCATTGGTAGTGTCCTACTAAGATTTATCTCACACCCTATCTAGGTCGCCATTGGTATTGGGGAAGATTACATGTATGCTGGTGTTGATAAGGGGAAGTGTCATACATTATACCCTTGATATTTCTTATTTATTAGGATGGATATTGGTAGAAGATGATCGATCTAGAGCTCCGGATTCTAGGATAGTTTTTGGATTATTTTTTCTTCTTTTGTATAGCATGTATTACCTTATACCAAGTATATCTATTTTCTAGTCTTTTAGAAAATGATATACATTATCTTCATTTTTTTATTATTTTTATCAATCGCATAATTTGTTTATTATTTATGTCTAATTCTACTATGGAGGGTTATTGGTCTAGTGTTATAGTGTCTACTTCTATTGTTCATTCTGTTTATCTTACTACATACACTATCTTCTTGATATCCTATTTATCTATTGTGATACACTCTGGAAATGATGTAATAGTCTATCTACAGACACACCCTAGGCCCTCGCTGCTATTCATAAGCCACTGGCATTTGAAGAGATGAGCTTGAGCCCATGTGGCCAACCGATCCTGGGCAACTAGGTCCAGGATGTCACAAATTGGTATCAAAGGTTTCTTTTCTTGATTTTCTATTTGTAAATAATAGAAAAGATGTTAGAATCACTTTGGAACTTGGTTATAAGTTGTTCTTGGGTGTAACTAGCCATGTTCAAGGTAAATACTGAGTTTCTAGAAATAGTAATTGTTGTTCTATATTATTTATATTTCAATTAATATCCTTTCATCATTGGATGAAACACATGCTATGTGATGGTTATTATTATTATTCTAATTTAGTATTTCATTTCATCCTTGGCCCAATTATATGAGTTAAAGGATCATTGTTACATGAATCGTCATAGGAACCTATAATTCATATGCCATGCATATTTCATGCCATATAGGTGAATTTCACTACTTGTAATTTATTTTTTTATTTTTGATTCTTGAGTGATGATATGGTAGTTATATTATTCCTATGATTCTCTTTGGATGTGATTGAGTGATTTTTAGTTTCAATTCATGAGGTGTATAGGCCCTTGTGGGTTGGAATGGGTAGTTTACCAAGTCAAGACATCTTATAAAACATGTCACATTCTAAGAATGAATGTAGACTAGGTTAATCTGAAATTAAATGGACATTAATTCCCATGATAAGGTGTATGGACCCTGATTCATTGGAAATGACAATCCATTTTAATTAGACATGATATATGTTTATAAGCAAATTCATCATAAAAAAGTAAAACATGAATTAAAAATAAATGGTTATCAGTAAAAGGAGAGGTATAGTTGACCCTTAACCTACTGGAATCCCTATGATTTAAACACAAACACTTACCAATAACTAGCCTCCAAAGCAGGTAGTTGGGGTAGTATACCATAGGTGGTGAGCCCTTATTTTTATGTTCTGCTTTCACTAGTTCTTATAGATAATCTTAAAGATTTTTCTGAGGAGTGCCCTTGGAATTTGTAGACCTATGTTTCCATGTCATCCTCATGTATTTCACTATGAGGGTGAAGATGACCATGCTCTAGATATGGTGGGCCCTGATCCACCAGTCTTACTACTAGGAGTTCCACTTGAGGCGCCACTCATTATAACTATTCTAGGAAATTATTCTTAGTTATGTGAGAGTTTCCTATATCTAATTCAGTCCATGAAAGTTCCTCCATGACCTGCACCTATAACGGTTGATCTGGCATGTGAGTTCTAACAGCAAAATCCTCCCACCTTCTTGAGGGGTGGTGGTTCATAGGCTGATGAGTCATGTCTAGTCACCACCCTATCTATCTTTGAGCATCAATAGATTCATCTAGATTGAAGGGTCAACTTTTCCACCTATATGTTGTGTGATTCATCCAAGCACTAGTGGGATGTGATTACCCAGGTTGGTCACCATTAAAGAATGGTATGGGCAGATTTCCAAACTACCTTCTATGATCACTTATTTCTTTGTATGCTAAGGGTTGACTAAGACTGAGAGTTCATGCATCTACAGAAGGGTACTATTTCAGTCATGGATTATTCAGAATATTTTACCAAGTTACAGCACATTGAACAACTTCTAACAGGTGATGAACTATCATGTACTATAAATTTTGTAGGATGGGCCCCAATATACTCTATACTTAGGTGAATGTATTTTCCCTACCTATTTTCTCTGAGATTATCAATCAGGATCTTATCATAGAGAGAAACTTGAATTAAGGTGATAGTACCGGGAATAGAAGATAAGTGTTGAGGTAGGCCAGTAGTTCACTCAGTAGAAGAAAATGTTCCTTAATAGTTTCACTTCAGAGTAGGGGTGTTCAAAATAACCACACTATCATATTTTTTGTATACCATTAGTGTTGATGGTAGGGGAATCTGAAGAATCAGTGTGACAGAGACCCATTGGAGTGTTTTTATTGAGGCCATATAGGTCATATTCAGATATTATGTTGGACCTTTACATCTACTTCCAATGGAAGAGGCTCCTTAATAGCTCTAATTTTAGGGGAAGGTTATTTTAAACTATGTCAGGTGGGGAGATGGAGTAACACAAGCAGATTTTTTCAAGTTGGAGGTTGTGTCCATGGTAGCCAGACTCTAGATTATCATCACCAGCAGAGTGGTCATAGTCAGGATAGTCCATCTATAGCACAAGGTTGTAGATCATGTTTGTTTCATTCTTTACATCTGATAACCAAGGATTAGACTACATGACCATCTACATTATGAGGTAATATTCTAGTATCCTAAACTATAGTATCTACATTATTTGATATCAGAGATTCACACTCCTTTATCTCTTTATCTTTCACGGAAAGTATTGTGCTGTAAATTCAGTATTACTATGGAAAAAGGACTTTGGATACACTATTTAGAGTATGGTCAATGGGAATATGCCAATTTTGGGACTGTCTCCTTGAGTAAAGAAGCTACCCTTTCTTGTGGGACCCTTTTTTCATAAGATGATAGGAATAGATGTCATTATCAGGATGGATTGGTTGGTCTTATTCATGCTATTGTAGACTAATATTTTCATATGGTATCATTTATATCACCCGAGAGAAGAAGTTATCAACACAAGGGTGAGTGGGATGTCTAGGCCAGTAGAGATGGACTAGAGCATCATGGAATAGGTAGAGTGACCTCCAAAATTTCTAGTTTTCTTGGAGTACACCTGGAGGACTTTCATTCTATAGTAGATTTTTTCATGGACATATTTATTGATGATTTTTCTAGATCACCTCATGAGAGAGTGTTATAGTTTATAATAGATCTTGTTCAAGGATCGACACCAGTGTCCATTCCTTTGTACAGGATGGAACCTACTAATCTCTATGATCTTAAGAGGTAGTTATAGGATTTATAGGACAAAGGTTTTATATGGCCTAGAAATTCTTCTTGGGGTTCACCCATGCTTTGTTTCAAGAAGTTGGGTGATACCCTTCATTCATGTGTGGATTACAGATAGTTGAATTAGCTTATAGTCAAGAACCAGTATCCACTGCCTTGAATGGAAGATCTCTTTGAGAAGCTCTTAGGAGAAAGGGTATTCTCAAAGATCTACCTAAGATCGGGTTATCATCAGGTACGAGTCTGGACTTTATACATACCACATATGGATTTTCGTAGTAGGTATGGTCTGTATGAGTATCTTGTTATGTCATTCAGTCTCATGAACATACCTTTTATTCTCATGTATCTAATTAATAGTGTTTTCACCCCCTATCTTGATTATTTTTTCATGGTATTTATGGATGACATCTTGATTTATTTTTACAATCATAGATTCCATGATAAAAACCTTGAGATCACTTTAAATACACCAAGAGAGCATCAGATTTATTCCGATCTTGATAAGTGACAATTTTAGATCAAAAAATATCAATTCTTGGGTCATATGATCATATAATTAGAAGTATATTTTTACACATAAAAGGTGAGTGTTTTGGTTTCCTATGAGCTTTCCAAAAACATGTTTGACATATAATGTTTCTCAGGGATTGATGTATATTATAATTGTTTCATACAGAACTTCTCACACCATGATACACCTCTTAATGGTCTTAAAAATATTGTTATGTTTTTGTGGTCAGAATAGTGAGAGAAATCCTTTTAGGAGCTGAAGGTAAGGCTTATTTCGACACATATTTTTATTCTACCAGATCCTGGTAGAATCTACACAATGTTCTATGATGCATCTCACATCAGGTTAGGTGCATTGATGATGTAGGGGGTAGAGTTTTTCTATACGGATCTTGAAATTTGAGTCCTCATGAGAGAAATTACCCAATGCATGACCTTGAGCAAGAAGCAGTTTTCCATGTCATATGTTGTTAGATACATTATCTAATGGGTTAGTGCTTTGTGGTGTATACATATCACAAAAGCCTCAAATATATCTTTACACAGTGTGACTTGAATCTCAAACAGCAATGAAGAGTCAAATATCTTTAGTCCATTGATTTTGAGCTTGCCTATATGCCTAGAAAGGGAAATGTAGTATCTATTTTTCTATGTTAGAAAACTTAGGCATTGGGCATATGGTAATCTATCGACGAATAGAAATTTATAGCCCTCTTCTCTGAGCTACATCTGGAGTTTCATGATAGTCACAAAAATTATTATCTCTTAGGCTTTAACATTACCTCTTCCCTACTTGATAAGGTAAATAGTAGGCAATTTTCATTTCTTGAAGGCTTGGTTCTCTAAGAGATTATTTCAAGAGATGACCCACCTCTAGATTGTTCTGTGGATAAAGATGAAATCCTTTGTATTTATGGACATGTCTGGGTTCCTACCGATATGAGTGAGGAAATGATGCATGATTATGATGCTTCTTAGTGGTTAGTTCATCTAGGCATCTCTAAGATGTATCGAGATATGAGATGCTAGTATTGGTGGTATAGGATGAACTATTAGAAATCAAAATTTATCACTAGTTGTTCCACCTATAAACAGGTGAAGGTGGAGCACTAGTGACTTGTAGGATTATTACAGCCACTTTCAATACCCTAATAGAAATGGGAAGATGTTTCCATGTACTTTTTAGTTAACTTGCTGAGGTCACCTCAAGGTGGTAATGCATTTTGGGTTTTCATTGACAGATTGATGGAAGTGTTCCACTTTATTCCTATTTGGGAGACTTTCTTAGTTAATGAGTAGGGGAGATTTTATTTCAATGAGATCATCAAAATACATGAGGTCCATCATACTATCCTTTCAAATAGGGATGCTCATTTCACATCACGGTTCTGGTAGGGGTTACAGAGAGCTATGGGTACGAAGATGCTAATAAACATGGCATATCACCCTTATACCAATGGCCAGTCAGAATGAACAATTTAGGTTTTAGAGGACATGATTTGAGTATTCATCCTTGATTTTGGTAGTTCTTGGCAGAAGCATATCCCTCTCATCGAGTTCTCCTATAATAATAGACTTTATGCAACAATTCAGAAAAATACTTTTGAGACCTTGTATGGTAGGTCATGTCATTCACCCCTATACTCGTTAGAGGTAGGTGAGGCAATGCTGCTAGGTCCTTGTCTCATGGAGGAGACTTTGAACCAGGTTCAGATGATCAAGAAGTGTATGTCTACTTCTAAGTCTAGAAAGAAATAATATGTTGATCAACATCGGTGACCTTTGGATTTTTAGGGTGGGGATCATGTTTTCCTCTGATTATCACCCAGGCTTGGGCATATAGGCCCACATAGGCAAGGGAATCTTTTTCTTCGTTGTGTAGGTTTGTTTGAGATTCTGGAGAGAATCGGGCTAGTAACCTATCGGTTTTTAATACCTCATATGTATTGTTCTATGCACAAATTCTTCCACACTTTGTAGATTTTTCATTATCATGATGACTCATCTCATAATTTTTATATTGAGGAGGTTGAGTTATATTTTTATTCTTCATTTGATGAGTATCCTATACGAATCGTTGACCGGAGCAAGAAGTCTCTTTGAGGTCGTTATTTTATTTTAGTATGGGTGTTATGGAAACACGACTGTGTACAAGATGATACATGGGAATGGGAGGCTGATCTACATGCCCAGTAGCCAAATTTGTTCTTAGATAGTGTTTCATCGCCCTTGGAAGGTGAACTCTGGGATGAGCTCCTTTAAGGGGGGGAAGACTGTAAGAACCTGATTTTTATATTAGGTATGGATCCTTTTAAATTTGGTATAATTTTTTATATCTGGCCTAATATGGATGCCTAATGATGTTATAAAGGTTTCAGGGCTATCTGGGCCTTGTTCAGAGCTTAGAACCCTGGTCTATGGAGAAAAACACTTCACTACACACTTAGTAGAAAACGTCTGACCTAACCTGCATAGTCTCTACTAACCATGTAGAGCTAGACACTAGGTTGAAGAAGGCCATATGGCTTATCCTAATCATCCTCCAGGGTTCGCACACCCATGGAAAATGTATGTAGTTTTTCGAAAATGATATTTACATAGTTGGCGCATGGTTTCCCTAACAGTGTGGCCTAACTGTGTTGGTACTCACCTTAAGCAGTGAGTCATGAAAAGTTAGAGAATAGTTTGTCCAACCTTACATCCAAACCATGAACCTCTATTTTTTTTGGTGAAATTAAGGAAATCCCCTTAATGATCTAATATTTTTTCCTCCTTCCTCTTGGATCATTCTCGTGGATAGCCAACCCATTTCTCTCTCAGATGAGATCCTCCTCCTCTATTCAAATTTTTTCATCCAGATTCACCACCAAAAGTCTGATTAGATCCACATTCATCATATTGGATTCACAGAGATAAGTAATCAATTTTTTTATTCATTCGTCAATATTTTTCCCTTGATAATTCTATTAAGATGCAGGCTCATATGCCCTATTTTCAAGGCATTGATCCATTATTCAGATATCTTCTGATCTAGCCCCAACTAAAGCCTGGTACTAAATGAGGAGAGTCATACAAGCTAAAGGTTTGTGTTCTAGGAATCATCCATCAAGTTTCTTCATTTTATAAATTTTCATAGTGTGTGCATACTGATTTCATCAGGCATGGCCTATTAAATTAACCTTACTTGCTTATAGTCATCATGCTCCTGTTCTAGAGCTTGTTTAATAAATTTTATTCATGTCATCGGAGGTTATAACCTAAACTCTATCCACCACATGTAGGGTGTTTCCCTTCCTCCAATGGCCCGAAGGACTTCATTTTTTCTTGATTTTTGATAATCCACCTTTCAATGGGTGAGGTGGAACTCTTACAAGGCCCGTAGGTGAAAGTATTACATGGCCCATAAACCTTATAGGAATTCATTTCCCGTAGGTTTCAAACATTACATGCAACCCAAACTAACTACTTGGAACTCCTCCTCCCAAGAGACCTGGGATCAAATCCAGGTAGAGGCTAATTTTTAGGTACTATAGCAGTACTGTAGAAGTATTGTAGCAGTACTATAGTATTACTGTAGTAGATATTATATCAGTAATTGTGCCGAACTATAGCAGGTACTGTAGTGGGGACTGTAGTAGGCACTGTTTGGCACTGTAGCAGCTGGGAATATTCCCCCGTTTGGGCCTTTGGGTCACCGATTTGGTTCTTAGGTCCTTTAAGGCCTTCGGGCCACCCAGGGATTCAGGTCAGTAAGGCCTTCAAGCCATCTCATTACCTTTGGGCCACCTTTATTAATTGTAATGGTTATCCATGTATATGATAATTTAACTCAACCCTTATAAGGTATGTGTTTCAACATAATTAATGAATATTAATTATGAATGGAAAGTATTCTATGTATATGAATTGGCGTAAGTTAATGTAATTAAATGGTTTGGTTTCACATTCATAGTACACCTTTCCATAATTAATGGAAGGTAGTGGAGTGAACTTAATTAATTTATTTTAAGTTAAATAAACTAATGGATGGTTTCATATCCCTTTATCCTTTTCACTTATAAGAATGTCAATGGAATTGACCAAATAACTTATTAAATGGTATGATTAATACATGGGCTAATTAATTAATTAATCAATTATAAGGTGCCTATTTCATATGGACATAATTATCATTATTGGAGTGGTTAGACTTGAGATAGACTTTTATTCCTAAGGGAATGCCTTAATCACTTATAGATTCTATTCCAATTCAAGGATGATGGTTTTTAAGGATGATACCCACCTTGGAACCTGATCTTTTTCTATCAGTGGATGTCTGGTATGACATTGTAGTACACCTCCATTATCATTATAGGATGAATTGGATATACTCCTTATATATAGTGTGATATCTAAAGACATGAGGCACTGTGGATACACCCATTCGACCTAGTCATTGATTAACCCATTTTACCTTGGATGAGTCCCTTAAACTCAGTAAGAATCATATTACAGTGGAATGACTAAGGAGATTCCCCTTGGATTACACACCGACCCCTTATATCTAGGCTACAAATTATTACTGGGTTGGATCAAACCCTAAGGTCAATGATTCCTTGGTTATTACCTTTGATAATATTCACTGTTATCATCATTTTAGGGTTCCTTGTTATCTCATGGATCTTTTACTACTATTATCATGACTTGATGTATGTTCTGGTTATACCTCACGTGACTTAATATATAAATTGGAACATAATTACTAAATGAAGTGGCTACATTTTCAAACACCAGTTGAGGCTGAAGTAGGTACAAGGGATTTACATTATTGTACTACTTTACTTTTATATATGCATTCCTTTATACTATTTTAGTCCATATTACACAAACTGAATGTTATAGATGTCATTGGTGGTGGACTAATAATGTTTATATCACACACTATTCGGGCCGCCATTGGTACCCAGGTAGATTACATGTATGTAGGTGTTGATAAGGGGAAGTTCCCTACTTTGGATTCCAGATATTTCTTTCTTTATTAGGATGGAACTTGTTAGTAGATGACCAAGCTAGAGCTCGGGATTCTTGGATAGTTTTTGGCTTCTTTTTTCATATTTTTATAGCATGTATTTCCTGCTACCATGTATACCTATTTTCCAATTTTATATACACATGAAATAAATTATCATTAGTTTTTAGTATTATTATCAATTTATTTATTTTTTTGTTATTAATATCAACTTCTGCTAAGGTGGATTACTGGTACAATGTTATAGTGTATACTTCTATTGTGATATCTTTTTATCTTACTGATTTCACTATCTACTTGATATCCTATTTATCTATTGAGATACACTATTTTAATGATGGAATATTCTCCCCTTAAACACACCTTAATCCCTCTCTACTATTTGGTAGCCTCAAGCATTTGGGGAGATGTGCTTGAGGCCATATGGCTAACTAGACCTGAGGCACCTTGAGTGGAACCCGGGTTCAGAACATCACATAATAATAGATTAAATAAATATATATGATATTGGTAAAATATTTATACTTATATAATTATTATATAAAATATGCCTCCTTAGTTTACATTTTGTGATAATACGATAACATCGATCATGTGTATAGAGAACTACCACCTCGTGAAGCGATGTGATCCACTCTTCATATATGCTTTGCATGGAAGGTAATAAGGATTGGTTGAAATAAAAACATGTGATATATATATATATATATGTGACATAAAATGATTCTAAAATTATAATATATCATTTACCATTCTTTCTTTCAAGATGTTAAGAAAATGGAAACAATGTTCATGGGCATGTGCGGCTTACCATCTCCATGAACGATGTATTTCATTTTTAATCACTAACTTTTATGGATTACTATAAATATATATATAATGAATATATGTGATATTTATATCATTTTTAAAATTATATAAATTATGGAACCACGATAAAATTAAGAGGACTAAAAATAAAAAATCAAAACATATGGGAAAACCAAAGCAGTTATTACCCGAAACGTGATTTTAACAACGAATTATTGATAAATAATTAATAAAAGGTCATAAGTGAATCATATGTGTTATGATAAATATGTATATGGTTCTTCAATATATTTATAATAAACTTATATTTATTATACAATAGTTTCTAATGTGTAAAAAGGAATTTAATGCTTAAGTTAATGGATTTTCATCTCACTTTTATTTTCTGTGAGACCGAAGCCATATTCATCACATATTTCTTTTATATGGTGTATATAATACCTATGAATGTATTATGTTATTATTATCCTTAAAATTTTTGGTATTTACATATCCATTTTTTTATCTCACTTTCATGGATTTTATGGTTCAAAAGTAGCCAAAGCGGTGAGGGATTTTTGTCTCACTTTATCTTCTTTGGGACATACGTTCTATTTTGAACCTACCTTATTTTATGAGGTGTATGTACAGACCCTTTAAAATATAATTTCATGAATTTATCTATTCTCCTTATATTATAAGTTTCATTTTATTTTATTCTTTCACGGTGCTCATGATTCCAATATTCCAAAGAGGTAAGAGTTTTATCTTACAATCTCATCATTTGTTGGGATTGTTTATGATTATGCTTAAAATATGAAATCTTATAATCTTATAATAAATATATAATGAAACTCATGTATTTTATTCTCATATTATTATTCCATGAGAATACATTTTTCCCAACAATTTTCTCTCTTTATATACCTGTGATTTGAAAATAATATTTTTAATAAAAAAACATCTTTATTTCTCTCTTCGGTCAAAAACACTTTTTCTTCCAAAACCATGTTTTCTAAATAAATGTTTTCAAAAAAAATTAAAAATTATTAACATGATTTATTAAAGAATAATTACCAATTTTTTACTTTTTAAAAAAAATAAAAGAAATATTCATTTCATTTTTAAAATAACTTCCATTTGGATTTTACCAGAAATGTGAAAGGAATCTTTATTTTTAACATGTATGGAATTTCCCTCTATTAGGACCACTCAATTTTTTAAAGATTAATTTATATGTTTCAAATTTTATTTTCATATAAAATAATTTTGAAAATTTTTTATTTTTTAAAAAAAAAAATTCAAAGTGGAAGGGATATTTTCCTCAAAAAATGTTTTAAATGATATTTAAATATTTCTTTATATGTTTCCATTTTTATTTTCAAATAAAATAATTTTGAAAATGTTTTATGTTTTAAAAAGATTTTTTAAATTTTGAAATAATATTTTCATCAAATAAAGTTTTAAATGATTTTTAAATCTTCCTTAATATGTTTCTAAGCTTATTTTTAAAGAAAATTATTTTGAAATGTTTTATGTTTCAAAAGGTGTTTTTCAAAGTGGAAAGGATATTTTCCTTAAGAAATGTTCCAAGTGATCTTTAAAAATAATTTTTCATCTAATATGACATCCTTTTATGTAATTTATTCTTTACTTTGGATATTATCCAAGGACACCATTATTATTCTTTCTCTAAATGGTTTATTTTTATGATGGAAAAAATGTTTATAAAACCTGTTTCTCTTCCACAGGTTATACCAAGATAAGATTATTATTAAACATACTTCTTTTTTCATGGGTTGTTCTTTTATGAAATGATTATTAAACATATTTCTTTTCCACATATTATGTTATGTTGAAATGTCTATGAAACTGATTTCATTTCATGGATTCTGATATGATTAATGTTTTTTGATATTATGGAACACATATGTTTTATTTTTATTATATGATGGGTGGAACCTATATATTCCTCTAATTAATTGGGAAAATATTGGAATCTCATGAGATAAACAAGATTGAAATGTGGAGTAAACCTAGTTCATTAAGGTACTCTATCCACAACGATAGCCTTGGGAGTGAACCTTTACTACTACGATGGTTTGGGGAGTGAACCAATTCTACTATGATAGTTTTTGAAATGATCCTTGACTACTAATGAAGTGATGGTATATAAATATGTTTATACCAAAATTCCATATCTTGTATCAATGTTCCACTCTCATGGATCATGTTATTTTATTACCTTAATGTTCATTTTAGATGAATTACCAATATTTATGCCATGACTCAGGATTTTGATATTTGATATGTAGGGTTGGTTTTCATATTTCATTCTCATTTTCTCATACCCTTATGATCACATTATGTTTACATATTTCCCTTATTTACTATTTTTGACACTTTCATTTGGGAACATCCTCCATGCATGAGTTGATTCATGCTTCTGTCACATTTGGTTACCCTATATTCGTACTTTCCAAAGGTGGGTGGAATTCATCACTTTCATAAGTGATGTATTCTCCTTTATTGAAAAGGTATGATTGGATTTCAATTCATCCTTCCATGGATTCCTTATTCAAACTTTTTTCCTAGTTTGGGTCTCCCCTATAGAGTTAAGTATGTTCGTGGAACTCATTCTTAGTGTCATCTCTTTTTGTATGTCGGTTAATTACACTACTTCTGTCTGGACATTCCAAAGGGTCTTGGTAGGGCAGAAACCATCAGTCAGGATAGTATTCTTGTTAGGAATTGTTGGAATTTTTAGACATTGGGAACATTGGTCACCTATATTCTTCCTCATAGGAGGGAATCTCATGGAGTCATCCTAGGCATAGAACCCAATGAATATCACATCGATCATGAGTTATATAATTCCAAAAGTATATCTTTTAAGTCTTTCACCTTAGTCATCTCATATTTTTCATGAGGTAGCAATATGAGACTAGTTTTAGGATAAATGTATTACAGATATGGGGAGGTTGATCAGAATTCCACGTAGATGTAGATCAAGGAGGTATGTCCATATGAGTAATCAACTGAAAGGTTTACCGAATGGATGGATCAAAATGCACTATAGAGGCAAATCCTGGAGGTCTATCCCATAAAGGGAAGGTTTCACACTGTGAAGGCTGATCTGGAAACCATTGGAGATGGATCATAGAGTTGTACCCCTAGGAGGGGGGCACCACGTTTTAATATTGGTTGGGATTGAACCTCTGGGTAGCTTCCTATGTACATTGTTTATAAGATAGAGATCAAAACCTGCATAGTTTGAGATGGTGTGGGGTTTATTCATGAATGATACCTAGGAGGGTGGAATGGCCTTACTGATATGTGGGGCCTGGATAAGATCAATATGGATATGGATAGATTGGATGATGTGGAAGTATTGGATGAGGTGTCGGGTTTGGACCTTAGGGAGGCTTCCTATATATCCTAGTTAGTTGGGAATCAAATCCCATGTAGTTTGGAATGGGGATTCAGGGAGTATACTTGAGGAGGAGGCCCATGGAAAGAGAGAATGTGCTTGGGGATTATACATGGAATCAGCACGGTTGGTTAGGGATTATGCATAGAACTTTCCCAGTTGGTGGCATATGGTTAGGTCCTATACATGGAAACATCTTAGTTGGCCAGGGATTTTGAATAGAATATTCCTAGTTGGTTTGGCATCATGTGGATTTCATGATCGTTGTTGACCAATAATCCCACATGATTCATGCTCAGTGTGAGAAACAATAGGTATCAGTAGACCTGAATATTTCACAACTTAATTTGTCCTCTGGTAGATAGATGTTGAAGCCCAAAGGAAGAGAGGGGGGGGAATTAAAGTACCCATCTCCTTGATTTTTTTGAGTATACATGGGAGGAAAGGAGGGGACAGGGTATTGTCTCCTGAAAAAAAATCTAAGAGATTACTCCTGGATGGATTTCTAGGAGGATTTCATTCCATTTTTGGAGGATGTTATTCTATGTATAGAGGATCTAATTCCATATGAGGAAGATCACATTCCCTATGAGGATGGTATTTGTAGTGACCATCCCTTTCCTGTCAAGAATGGATCATTATTCACCTTTTTTATAGGGTAAGGCAATAGATTAAAGTTATATGTCAAGGAAAATGGTGCAGGACAGTTTTATGTCATGCAGCTCTGATGTGGGAGACTCACTTCTTAACCCTTAGGATTACATAACTATATCTAATTCACCCTTGGGAGGGGTATGGCTTCAGAAATTCTAGAATGGAATGGTGTGGAGGTGTGTTCAATATCTAGGTCCACATTATCATGCCTACGTTAAGAATAAAAAGGAATTAATATACCTATTTTGAGAAGAAAATGGTAAATGGGAGTCTTGAGCCACGCTTGGAATGGAGCGGTCCACAGTAATGGGTGGAATAGGTCACATTGGGACTTAAGGTGGGGATTGACTGACCCTGGATGGATTTAGGGGGATTTGGAACTCAACTTTTTTTAAGAGAAGTTAGAAGAAGGGAGGCAGCATGGAGAAGACTAGGAGAGGGGATTCCCGAAGCATAGGGCCTCATGGAGAGGTTCTTTGGGAATCTCAGGTTCTTCGTAGAAGACAAGGGCTTCATGAGGGAATATAATTCACAAAAAATGGTTACCTAACCTTAGTATGAAGTCATAGTATAGGAAATGAGTGCTTCATGAAGGATTAATTCTTTGTGAAGCCTCAAGTTCCTTATAGGGCCTTCTTCCTTTGTGAAGGGAATAGGCCTTCATGAAAGGAATCCCCCCTCAGGTATAGGTATTTATGAACATATGAAAGGGCATTTCATGATTCTCAGATACCTTGGATGATACATTTTGGTTAGGTTCACAATGATTAGGTGCTTTGTGAAATCGGATCAATTCATAAGTCCAAAGGTTGGGTAGTTGTCATTTTAAGTTGGAATGAGTCAGGTATCTATAGAAAAAGGGTTTCACGATGCTAGGAAGCGAGTTTCAAATAAAATGTAGGAATCATGAATGGAAACATCTTTTTCAGACTCATGAATCACAACATCAAAACTTATCATGATTGTGGAGAACTTTTAGACTCATGGGGTGTTCCTTCAAGGCCTCGTGTGTTCGTAGAGGGGAAGGGGTCTATGCTAACAAGCTTCACATAGCAGAACCTTAATCATTTTCTTTGGTATGTTTGATATTTAATTTTCTTACAAATGGTTTTGGAATCCTAGACTAATCCTATGGAGCATATTTCATCACAAAAAAAATCCTACTCCCCCTTATAATGGGAGATGACAAGAAAAGCAGGGTCATATTCTGAGGGAGAATCACTGAAAATTTTGAAAATAAGATCCCTTTTTTGAAGATTGTGCACACTACTTATTTTTTGTTGTAGACGTGTGAATCTCATGGAAAAAAAGTCCTTCAAAAATCATGGTCCTTTGTACACCTATAAATAGTTCGGGTAGAGACCCTCCAAGGAAACTGAGTTTGTGTGAAGAAAATCTAGAATGATCACTTTTCACGAAGCTCAAAACCTCTATGATCTTTACTCAATAAATTCATCCAATATGAATTGTACATTGGTTCTTTAGGTCTAAAAATGATAATTAGAAAACTGTACGTCATGAACCACATGCTTTGTAAATAAATTCCTATAACTCATACCCATGTGAACTAGACTCTACAAACCAGCTTTGCAAACAACCTCTACAAACTAGTCTTGTAAAACAACCAAGTACCATATTCAATGGATACACAAGAAGTTTCTTAGGAAGTCCTTGCGGATTATGCTTAGAGGGAGTAAATTTCAAACAACATCATTCTTAGAGAGTGTGTCTGGATCACTTTATACCATGAATCATTTCTTGAACTTTTGTTGAAGTATCAAAAGTATTATCCTCTATGAAAGAAGATATTGTTATATGTATTGGGTTTAAGAGATGATGTATTAATCCAATTAGCAAGTAGAGATGTACCAACCCACTAGTTCAGGGGCATACTAGGGTGATACCAGTGGCCCATGGATGATGTGGGCTATATCCAAAAAGATCATGCACCCATCATGTCCAACTTTCTCCACAACCACATCATCGATGTTGATGGGGAAAAGTTGTAGGATGATCCATATCAACTTCAATACCAATTTATCATCAGGTTTGTCTTGGGGAACCCAAAGAAAGGGTGTAATGATAGTTTTAATATGTGAAAAGGTATAAACTTCATTGATGGATGGGCCTAGTCCTACTGAACATGTGCGTCTTAAACTGAATTTAGGGTAGAGGTGAGGTAGGTAGGACTCTATAAAGAGGTATGGGCTTCTTAGTTCCATGTTTTCTAGCCACAAGAGATCATGTTGGAGCTATTGAGTAGGTGTTCTCTAGGGACCAACACATTCCACCTACATCACAGGGAGGTCAGTATCATCCTTTGGGATCTCCATCACATCTCTAGAATTCCAATTCTCGGGGTGATGTACAATGAATTTCTCCCCTCATAGAATATGTGGGAAGATCAAGAGTAGCTTTCAGATCTATAAAAGGTGCTACTAGATATAGTACATGTCACTGATTAAGGGAATATCAGGAGTAGATTTAGTGGTTTGATTATTTTTTGAACAAACTAGAAGAGGAGCCTGCTGAATGTGAGGAGGATGCCAAGAAATTGTCAACGAGGTCATGTGTCAACCTTGGAATCCCAGAGTTAGAGAATTTATACAAATTGCTTTGGAATTTAATGAGTGGAAGACACTACTATGATGGTGTGGTCCGTTCTACTTTCTATACCTGGGTGGCCACACACATGGGGGGTTATGAATATCCAAACTCTATTTTCCCTCCCAAAACAAGATTCCAGCCGGTGATTCTAAACATTGTGGGAAGTTTCCCTTTCAAGCTGGTTCTGATAGACATGCTCAACAAGGTTGGGCTGGCAGATTACATTACCTTTCAACCATTTCCCCTACTGATGCGGTTGGTGACCAATGATGTCACAACAAGGATTGAGAAGCAATGATCATATCTCCAGACCTTCTAAGGTGAGGTTCTGGTGGTGAGGATTGACTGTGAGTTGGTCTACAAGACATATAACCCCCATCGATTTGAAAGGATGTTCAGGTTTCTACAAAGGTTAACCCCAATGTTATACTTGGATGTGAGTCATGAGTTCCACACTTAAATTATGAGGAAGATTTGGATCATGTTTACATGTAAAGACAGGAAGATGCATAATGAACTACCACCACCCACTATCACGTATGAGATTACCCATGACTATGCGAAGATATTGGTGATCACCTATCTGAGGGTAATGCTTAGGAAATGGACCATCCAAACCAACTAAGGGGTGATTCTTCCACCATGATACCAATGCAGGGTAGTAACAAGAGTGATCCATGGTGATTGAGCTGGCCTGGTGAGAAAGGTAGTAGTAGTAGGACCAGCAATTCATAGACCCACACAAGAAAATGATGAAGGAGGAGAAGCAATAGAATCAAGACTATTTCTCTTGGGAAGGTGTATCCAAGAATAAAGGGATACATCTAGGAGGTTCTACAGGAAACTTTTTTAGGCTCCTGGGAAGTGGTTACATCATGTGGACATTCCCTATGATGTCTGATATCTGGTGTCTTAGCCCAACTTGGATGTCTAATTATAGTTCATCAATGTTTTTGGAATGAGGCAGCACCTAAATAGGCATGGTATGTATCTCATCGATATTTTTTGTGCCAATACTAGATTCCTCATGTATTGATATGAGGGGAAGTGGTATTTGATAGAGTTGGTGGACCTAGTGAATCCTCAGGCCACTATACCTCCACTAACTGACTGGGTGAGGGTGCTGCTATACATGACCACTCCCCCACAACTATCGACATATAAGATTGGTGCACATGCTCCTTTTTCTAAGGATTCAGTTGATTCTTGGGGATATGATGCTTATCAAGTTTCCCATATAAGATAAAATGTTGATTCCAACTAGGAATATATATGGATCTTACATATCTTGAATTTTTCGTGTTCCTTAGAAATGTTATCTGACTCAATTTTTCACTTACACAGGAATAAAACACAAAGAACAGAGAGGTCCGAGACAGAACTAAAAAGAAAGGTGATGGCACCTCAAACCATGAAGGGGTGAGTGTGGGGTCCCATCCCAATGTCTTAGTCAAGCGAATCCAAACATTGGGTCCTATAACTTAGGCAGAAGCTGTGGAAGGTACCCAACTCGGGGGGATACCAATTAATCTTCAAGAACTCCTCACTGGAGTATAAAATTCATGTAATTTATTTCCTCCTCTACATCTTAGACTTTTTTTATTTTCTTTCCTATGTTGAAATATTTTATAAAATCATTTAGAAATACATTTGGAGTTCAACCACCAATTCCAACCCTTATATTACTCACATCTGGGGCTAAGGTGGCGATGGAAGATACTTCTATCCCATCAGAAAGGGACAAAGATGTTGTGGTAGTTGGGATAGATACAAAATAGCCAAAGGAAGGGAATATTTAAATTTTTCCCTTAATGAAGGGGGTTGAGACAGGGCCCACAATGGGGTTGGATAAAAGATATGTGGTAGATGGGTTGGGACTACCTCATCCAGCAGGCACATGCATAATGGTAGGATCTCAACTTGACATGGAGGAAGTATAAGGCTAAGGGCTCCCATGAACTTCAAAAGGATAAGGAAGAGATCACTTTACTAGATGGGATTTCATAGGATATTATGATGGCCACCTCTAATCAGGTTGAGATCACAAGAAATATGAGGGATCAAATGGAAGTATATGAGGCCAAAAAAGATGAAATTAAGAAGGTAGAGGTTGAGTGCTAGGCGGAGCAGGATTGGAAGAAAATCAGATCAAATGATGTTCTATCCAAGTATGATTAGGATAAGGAAGACCTCATTGTGTGGAAATAGTACTTGGAGATCCACAACATAGGTTGGTTGATCTCACATGATTGATTTCTAAGTCAGAGGTGTACAGGAAAATTTTTCTGTGGGGGGGACTCTAATATATGGATGACCATCCCTGTAGTTTCTTAATTTTGAAACTCACTTTCCTACATGCATGGACACATTTCTTTTCTTACTTTGATTATCTCACCATAATAATACTATTGATACAACCAATGAACAATCCCTAAGCTCATGTGTGTCATGCCTGGTGTGAGAAATAAGGGACAACCACAAGATTGTTCACTTTGTATAAGTGTGTCAGATAACCATTGAACACTCAGGGTCTGTTACAATTGACTGAACACCTAGAGTGTTTAGGCTAAGAGAGGTTGTGTTTGGAGGATATGGATCTTATACATCCAACTTGCTTCTCCCAACATGCTCTATCACACAAGTGGTCATAATGCTGGGGGCATTGAATTTTATCCGAACAAATGGGAAAGAGAAGCGTGAATCACAATGCCCAAAATCTAGAACACAAGGAGAATGGCATGAAGATACAGGACAACTGCTGACCATGTTTTAAACACAACATTTACACCGTTATCCTAAAATGGGAACAAATAAACAAGGGTTGATCGCTGGTCATGTTCAAAACATGAGACCTATCTCAGAATGGGTAATTGAGTGATGGACTATTCTAATGGGTTCCAACACTCTTGGAATTATGCCACTGTGGTTTAGAAAACTTTGGTGTAAGTGCATTGATTTGAAAAAAGAACTAACCTATCTTCCAGGGAAGTGTCTTATCGAATTCCGAGCAAAGGATGATAATGTGAACGATGTGACAGATGGACATCAATGGAGAAGATGGCCTCCCAGGTGAGGGTCTTGGATACCTTTTAATTTTACTTCATACAATGAGTATGATAGATATGTAGTTTATCATTGTACAGTAAGAAATATGTATGGTATAGTTTAACATCATGTGATCAGGATGTGTCCCACAGTTTCTTGTCATGTGACTAGGACATCACACATAGTTTAAGTTTGTACTTCCTAGATTATGGAAAGCAGATTAAAGTTGTGTTGTGTTGACTTAGATTCTGATCTTAGTTTAAGGTTATAGAGTTTGGACAAGGGTATACCCCCATCAGATATGTGTGATGCAGTGAGTTGAAAACCCCGAAATGAATGGGGACTGAGAAGGCTTGACACCACACTGCACATTCCTAGAAGACAACATGCATATAGTTTATATTCATGATTCTTGTACTTAGGTTATTAATTTTAGACCATAGGGATCATTTGGGCAGCTTGACCATATCGGTACACACTCTACCAAAACACCTAGGCCCACGTGAGTCATGATCGATGTGGGAAACAAATAATGGTAAAGTTTTTTCCCAAAATGGGAAAGTGTACATTATGGGTGATACCAGAGGTACTAAAATTCCACCATGATACAAGGAAGTTGAAAGAAAGTAAGTTGAGGGCTCCCAAATTCGTATCAAGGGTGACCGATGGGCAAGGATCGACTATTGACCATGTTCAAAACATATTTACCATGATCATGTCTATCAATAATGGGAAAAAATATTGACTATTGACCAAGTTCAAACACATGGGATATGTAGTTTGTTACCAGGAATTCATTAGGTTGTTGGCCCAGAATGGGATGTGAGCCAACAAGTGGAATGAGACCATCACCATTTGGGGGTCCATCGGGATTTAAAAGATGATGGAGATCTGATACAAAAAAGGATAAAAGTAAGGAATGGGAGTGTATCAAAAAGTCAGATCTGAAACTGGGAAGTGAAAATAGTTTAATGTCATGCCACTCAGACTATGGAAAACAGTTTCAAGTCATGTTTCTTGGACTATGGAGGGAAATGTTCATTCCTAGGGTATATATATGGAATGTAAGAGGTAAAACCATATGTGAATGAAGACAAGGATTCTTGTGTACCACATACAGACCTTAATAATATGTTTATATAGTTTAAATTCATAATTATAGGATCATAAGTGATGTCAAGGGGTTGGAGAGTTAATGGATTTGTAGATGGATCCAAAGAAAAAATGTATGGGCATCACTACATATCTTATAATTATGGAAATCAAGCCACACATAGTTCTAGAACACAGTGTGGTGAGAGACCAACATTGGTATGGATGATCCTCTCTAATAAGGGGATTGAGGCATCTCATGGTTATAATGAGGTATCCCACATTCAAATCCTGGGGTAACATTTGTTAATCATCCCATATTTATCATATGAGGTATCCAAGTTTTATACGGGGTAAGACAATAGTTTAACATAATGATTTGAGGATGTTAGGATATGTAGTTTAAATTCATACAAATCATACTATAAGAGATCAAAATAGTTTCATGTTGTAATGTTTGGACATATTTCAAACAGTTTAATGTTGTTTTTCCTAGACTATGAAGAGAGGGGAATGTCTCAAGTGTATATGTGTAGTGTGGTGTCATGATAAACCCGATGTGAATGAGACAAGGTGGTCAGGCACCATACTAAATTTTCTAGGGAGGAGATACATAATTTTTTAAGGTTTTAATTCATTGACCAAAACTGAGGCTGAGAAGCCGAAGTTTAAATAATTTTCAATTAGGCCCAAATATAAAATGTTTGGGAATTACTAAATATCCCATAAGGGTGAGAATAAATCCAAAGGTAGTTATGGAAATGGATTCATGTAGTTTAAGGTCATATAGTCTTTACCATGAATGAAAGGGGTGTTCAAATATGTTCACATAGTGGGAGAGTTAAAACCAGACATGAATGAGCCAAGGAGTCCCTACAACATGAGAAACAAACCTGGTGATAGTTTCTCATAATTTATAGTCATATGGTCTGAACCATATGGGTAATCAGTTTAAAGTGGCGATATATGTACTAAGAAAAGTCCAACTTCTAGGGTATCTGTGTGGCATGGGAGTGGCAAATTCTGACATGAATGGAGACAAAGAGGATCTTGTACCACTTACATGCCACAAAATAAACTGCGTACAATTTAAGGTTGTGTATTTGGAGCATAATCGAGGCTAAGGGGATGAAGGTTGGATACATTTTCGGTAGGTCCCTAATAAAAAGTTTTTTTTCATTGATAAATATCCCATGATTATGGTAATCAATCCACACATAGTTCTCGAAGAGATCTCCCTATGTAGTTATGGTGTGTACGTAAGGAGGGGCATTTTTTTGTGTGTGTGTTTTTATTTTGAGTGGATGGACCATGATAGAAAATCTAGGTGTTCCTGCATACGCGATGTATATATTAATAAATCTATAAGTATTTCTCAAATATGGAGTGGTAGAATACCGATACTGGAAGCGACGTCCTCTCTGGTGAGAGGATCATGGTGTTGTGTCATTTTTCATCATGTGGCAAGGATGATAATTGTTACATAGTTTAATATCAATAAAATAAGATATAAATGATATTAATTTTATCATCATGTTAATTTTGTAGCTTAATGTCATGTTATGGGACCAATCTATATAGTTTAACATCATGCAGTAAAGACTTTGGTCGCTATGCAGTTTATCATTATACGGCTAGGATGATAGTTGTAATGCAGTTTATCATCATGCAACTAGTACATTGGGGGAGAGGTATTCCAAGAGGAATGTGTATAACACGATAGCTATAACCTAACATGAATGAGGACCAAGGAGGCATGCATCATTCTATACACTCCCAAGGAAGACCTATAGATAGTTTAAAGTCATGATGTCTGAACTTAAACTTCTAGTTTAAGGTTTTAGATCTTGGACCAGGAACCTAGTTTAACGTCATGTACCGAGGACACTAAAATACTTATGAGAAGTACTACATGAGGAACTTGGAATTGGTTGGAGGAGTGATCCACTCCCCATTCATGGTGAGAAAAGAGTATACACTGTTGGGATAGACCTTGTGAATGATTTATGGCCCTTCCCACTTTGGATCCATGTGAAGACCCAGAATTTCCATGTAGATTTTTTTTAATTAAATGGGAATTTTACGAGTCTACTAAAATTGACGGCATGTGATTCCAAGGCCCAGTGTGCTTGAAATGAATTTATGAACATTTTTCAGGTACGTTTATTAAACATGCGAGCGGGTTTTTGTAACTTTTGAATGGGTGCTCAGAATTGAAATCTGAGGGCACCGTTGAACTCGCAGTGCCAGTATTCGCTTAAGGGGACTTTCACCTTGACTGTAGTAGGTCGAGGGTGAAAGATAGAATTTGGGTTTTCCTTGGAAATGAAAAAAAATAATAAAATAAAATAAAATTCTATTTTATTTTATTTTATGAAACCACCTCTACATAGGTTATGGTGGTGGGGTCCAACCGAGTCCTCAAAACCTCCCAATTTTGAATTTAGGGACGGGGACCACCCGACCCCTCTTAATGGGGGAGAAACCTATAAAATCCCCTAATTAATTCTATGTGTCAACATAAAATTAAAAATTAAGTTATCAATTAATTTTATGTGTCAACATAAAATTAAATGTTAAGTTATTATTTAATTTTTGTGTTGGCTATTTCTTTTCTTTTCAGTGGAATTGGGGAAAGGATTTCCAAAAGGGAATTGGGAGAGAACTTGGAGGATTATTCTCTCCAATGAAGAATGTGTTCTCCAACAAAGAATGTGCTCCCCAACGAAGAAAACTCATGCCGATGAGGAACATATTCAACGACCACGAACCGACGATTGAGGAAACACCAACGTCACTGACGTCCGTCTATCCCCAACGACATCATCTCCTTACTTGCGGCCTCCATAAAAAAATCTTCGAGGTAGGGTTTTATTTCTATGAGATTAGGAATTTCTAAATTCTTCCCTTCTAAACTAAGAATGCAGATCAACTCTCATAAACTAGTTGATCTTCGGGTGTTTTCTTGTGCGGGATTGGGAATAGTGATTGACGAAGATTGTGGGTATTGATATTTTTAAATATCTTCCATGCACATTCTTGATGCAAATTTTTGAACCACTTTTTACCACTCTAACGTGGAGGGTGCGGGCCAAACAAACATGGCATGGCCCCTCCGTCAATCTTCCTTTGTGTGTTCTTCGCGATGGTGATGGTGACCGGTATTCGCATTTGGCACCAGTGGAACACAAGAACGGCGATTGGCACCACCGTTGGTTGTGATGAAGACAATGGCACTCTGCCGCCCCGCAGCCTCACCGCCCTGCGGCGTCCCCCCCCCCCCCCCCCCCCCCCCCCCGCACCACCCACGGCCCCGCCGCTCCGTCTTCTGCCCTGCTATGCTACCCGCGGCACCGCCGCGCCGCCCGAGGCCCAGCCGCGCCGCCCCGCGGCCCCGCCGCGCCGCCCCACGGCCTCTGCGCCACCCTACGCCACCAGGCCAGGCTAGACCCAGCAGGCTGGGCTGGACCCAGTGGGTCAGGCCAAGTCGACCCAAATTGGGTTGATCCAGGCCGGATCAGGCCGGGTCGGTCCGACCGAGTCAGACCGGACCCGAGCCCATTTCGACCCATTTATACTCTTTTGGACATAACTTTAGTACCGGATGTCCGTTTGAAGAACCATCAGTGATGCTCAAAACTGTGGAGCAAGATGGTCCCTTTGAGTATACCCCACTAGATATTTGGATAAAGTTAGAATACGGTCAGGTTGGACCGAGCATGAATCCAACTAGGGCCCTCGGGGCAAAAGGGATAATAACTCATAGACCGAGCGTCTGATTGACACACCGTCTGTTGCATTGATACCCCTATGATGTGGTTTCCCTTTGAGATACTTCCTCGTGAGACTTCATGGTAGTTGGAGTATCGAATAGTGGATTGAGGAGCGGACCCTCCCGGAGACGATCAAGCCTAGTGAGGGAACCTATTAGTTTGTTGTGACGTGAAGAATGAAGAGTGATCATGTGTGGGTCAGCACCGAGAGATCTTATGTGGGTCAGCACCTAGCGATCCTGTGTGGGTCAGCACCTAGCGATCCTGTGTGGGTCAGCACCGAGCGATCCTGTGTGGGTCAGCACCTAGCGATCCTATGTAGGTCACCACCTAGCGATCCTGTGTGTGTCAGCACCTAAAGATCCTGTGTGGGTCAGCACCAAGTGATCCTGTGTGGGTCAGCACCAAGCGATCATGTGTGGATCTTCCTCTTAACAGAGTAAGGTGATTCAGTAGTTTCATCAAATCATCTCTACTACTATACTTAAGTTATACCCAGTGTGAGCTGAGTCTGTACCTATGTGGTACTTTCCTTCATAGTAATACCTTGGTGGTATTAATCTGTGTGGAGTACCTGTGTGGTACTTGCCTTTGTGATATTAATTCCTTAGTGGAATAGTTGATCTTGGGGCTTTGGAGTTGGAATCTATGTTTTCCTCATGATTGAGATGGGTTTACTTGATGGGCTAGTGTTTTACAGTGTATTATGATCACAAGAGTCTCAGGTATATCTTCTCTCAGATGGACCTGAACGTGAGACAGTGACTTTGGCTTGGGTTCCTTGAGGACTATGACTTTGAGATAGTCTATACTCTTGGGAATGCGAATGTTGTAGTAGATGCACTCAGCTAGAAATCTGGAATACAGCTACTAGGTGATGCGACAGAGCAGTTGGCCACTTTGCAGATATCCATCGTGGAACGTGATGGAGCAGTTTTCCTTCAGTCTCTTACAATCACTCCCCCACTTCTTTAGTGAGTCAGGGAGGTACAGCATGGGGACACTGACTGTAAGACATGATGTGCTCAGATATCCATAGGGCAGGCACCTGATGGATTTTCTGAAGGTGGGGAGCATGTCATCGTATACAGGGGACGTACCATGGTACCAGTGTCACTTCGGGAAGAAGTGTTGAGGGAGTTCCACAAATCCTCTCTAAAGATACATCCAAGAGTCATGAAGATGTACCAGGATCATCGATGATAGCACTGGTGGCTGGGAATGAAGAAAGCAGTTGCAGAGTTTGTCTCTCGGTGCCTCACTTGTCACCAAGCGAAGGCAGAGCATCTGGTACTAGCAGGCTTGGTTCAGAATTTAGAGGTCCAAGAGTGGAAGTGGTATGTGATATCCATGGACTTTGTGACAGGACTTCCACATACATCCTAGGGTCATGAATCAATTTGGGTGATCTTTGACCGACTCACCAAGTCATCCCACTTCCTACCGATCAGAGATTAGGGATCAGTAGAGAGCTTGGGACACCTCTATGTGCAGGAGATTGTGCGGTTACATGGAGTACCCTCAACGATTGTCTCCGATCATGATATAAGTTTTACTTCCCAGCTATGGAAGGGGTTGTAGGAGGCTTTTGGGACACAGCTTCATTTGAGCACCACCTTTCATCCTCAAATGGATGGCCAGACTGAGCGGACCATTCAGACCCTCGAGGATTTGTATAATGCTTTTGTCCTCGACTTTGGTCGCATCAGGAAGGATCACTTTCCCTTGGTGGTGTTTTCATACAACAACGGCTATCACTACAGCATTGGGATGACAAATTTTAAGGTGTTGTATGGGAAACCTTGCAGAAAACCTTTGTACTAGACTGACCTAGGGTAGTTAGCACTAGTGGGACCAGAGATGGTATGGGCTACCACAGAGAAAGTGCAGATCATATAGGAGAGGATGAAGACTGCACAGAGCAGTTAGAAGTCTTATTCCGATAGGAGATGAAAACCACGAGAGTTTGAGGATGGTGACCACGTATTTCTATGGGCCTCACCTTGAAGAGGTTTATAGAGATTTGGTCGGGGTGGAAAGTTATCTCTGAGGTTCATCGGACCTTTTCAGGTCCTTAGAAAAGTTGGCGAGGTGGCTTACCGCCTAGAACTTCCCCCTCAGTTGCACCAGGTGCACGACATCTTCCACGTATCCCAACTGATAAGATACGTGCATGACCCTTCTCACATCATCGACCATGGAGAGCTGGACATCGATGATGGGGTGACATTTACGGAGGTTCCAGTGGAGATTGAGGATAGACAGGAGAGAGTCCTTCATGGGCGATTGATACCTTTAGTGCATGTACGTTGGCAGCATAGGAACCTCCAGAAGATCACATGGGAGTGAGAGGCTTAGATACATGCTCAGTACCCCCACTTGTTTTCCTAGTTTTGTGATGTGGCTTACGGGGACATTAATCCCTGAGGTGGGGAGAATATAAAGACCCAGAGTTTCCATGAAGATTTTTTTTTAATTAAATGGGAATTTTATGAGTCCATGAAAATTGACGGCGCGGGATTATGAGGCCCGGTGTGCCCAAAATGAATTTATGAACTTTTTTTCGGGTATGTTCAGTAAACATGCGAGCAGGTTTTTGTAACTTTTGAACCGATGCTTGGAATTGAAATCTGAGGTTACCGTTGAACTCGTTAAGCTGGTTTTCTCTTAAGGGGACCTTCAGCTCGACCGTAGTAGGTCGAGGGTGAAAGATAGAATTTGGGTTTTTCGTGGAAATGAAAAAAAAATAATATAATAAAATAAAATTATAATTTATTTTATTTTATGAAACCTCCTCTACATAGGTTATGGTGGTGGGGACCACCTGAGTCCTCAAAACCTCTCAATTTTGAATTTAGGGGCGGGGAACACCCGACCCCTCTTAATGGGGGAGAAACCTCTCAACTCCCCCAATTAATTCTATGTGTCAACATAAAATTAAATTTTAAGTTATCAATTAATTTTATGTGTCAACATAAAATTAAATGTTAAGTTATTATTTACTTTTTGTGTTGGCTATTTCTTTTCTTTTCGATGGAATTGGGGAAAGGATTAGAAATAGGGAATTGAGAGAGATCTTGGAGGATTATTCTCTAGAACATAGAACATGTTTTCTAATGAAGAACGTCCTCCCCAATGAAGAATGCTCATGCTGACAAGGAATGTCTTTAACGACAATGAACTGATGATCGAGGAAATGTTGATGTCAACGACGTTCGTCTATCCCCAACGACATCCTCTCCTTCCTTGTTCCCTCCGTCGAAAAATCTTCAAGGTAGGGGTTTATTTTTATATGATTATCTCTTTCCATATTCTTCCCTTCTAAACTAAGAACGTAGATCAACTCTCATAAACTAGTCGATCTGCGGGTGTTTTCTTTTGCGGGATTGGGAATAGTGATTTACGAAGGTTGGGGGGATTGATGTTTTTAAATATCTTCCATACACGTTCTTGATGCAAATTTGTGAACCACTTGCAACCACTCTAATGCGGATGGTGTGGGCCAAACAAACATGGCCCGACCCCTCCGTCGATCTTCCTTTGTGTGTTCTTCGCGACAGTGACGGCGACCGGTGCAGACGTTTGGCACCGTTGGAACACGAGAATGGTGGCCAGCACCACTGCCAGCCACGACGAAGACAACAGCGCTCCACCGCCTTGTGGCCTCACCGTGCTGCCCCACAGACCCGCCGCACTGCCCTGCTGCTCCGCCGCCCCGCGGCCCCCCCGCGCCGTCTGCGATCCTGCCGCACCACCCCGCGGCTCCGCCGTCCCACCGCGCTGCCCGCGACCCCGCTCTGTCACCCCAAAACTTCACCGCCCTCGTGGCTCCGCGGCCTCTGTGCCACCCCACGCCGCTAGGCCAGGCCGCCCAGCATTGGGCGAGCTGGACCCAACAAGCCAGACCGCCCAGCGGGCTGGGCCGCCCAGCACGGGTCGGACCTCCCAACCGGCCAAGCCGCCCAGCACGGGTCGGGCCTCACAGCAGCCCGAGCCGGACCCAGCAGGTCAGGCCGGGTTGACCCAAATAGGGTCGGCCCAGGCTGGGTCGGACCGGACCCGGACCCATTTCGACCCATTTATGCTCTTTTGGCCATAACTGTGGCACCGGACGTTCGTTTGACGAACCGTCAGCAGCACTAGAAACCTTGGAGCGAGACGGTCCCTTTGATTGTACCCCACTAGAGATTTGGTTACAGTTTTAATACAGTTGGGTTGGATTGAGCATGAATCCAATCGGGCCCTCGAGACTGAAAGGCTAATAACTCATAGATTGAGTGTCATATTGACGCACCGTCTATTACATTGAGACCCATATGACGTGGATATCCTTTGAGATACTTCCTCGTGAGACTTCATGGCAGTTGGATTATTGACCAGTGTCTTGAGGAGCGGACCCTCCCGAAGATAAGCAAGCCTAGTGCGGGAACCCAGTAGCTGGCTATGACGTGAATAATGAAGAGTGATCCTGTGTGGATCAGCACCGAGAGATCCTGTGTGGGTTTGCACCTAGGGATCCTGTGTGGGTTAGCACCTAGCGATCCTGTGTGGGTCAGCACCGAGCGATCCTGTGTGGGTCAGCACCTAGCAATCCTGTGTGGGTCAGCACCGACCGATCCTGTGTGGGTCATCAACTAGAAATCCTGTGTGGGTCAGCACCTAGCGATCATGTGTGGGTCAGTACCAAGTGATACTATGTGGGTCAGCATTGAGAGATCCTGTGTGGGTCATCACCAAGCGATATTTTTTGGGTCTGCCTCTTAACAGAGTAATATGATTCAGCATTTATATCTAATCATCTCTACTACTGTACTTAAGTTATACCTGGTGTGAGCTGAGTCTGTACTTGTGTGGTACTTTCCTTCGTGGTAATACCTTGGTGGTATTCTTCTGTGTGGCATACATTTTTGGTACTTTCCATTGTGATATTAATTCTTTTGTGGAACAGTTGATCTTGGGGCTTTGGAGTTGGACTCTTTGTTTTCCTCATGATTGAGATAGGTTTACTTGATAACTTTGGTATATGTATGGGCATATACCTAAGTAGGGTTGTCAAATGTTTACATGCTTTGTGGTTTATCCTTTGTGAGTTTCATGAGACCTTTGAGGGTATTGGGGTCCCTACTGAGTATCGTTATCCTCACCCCTGCAAGGGCTATGCCCTCACCTTGTTGTGTTTGGTGCAGATGACAGACAGCGCTGACTGAGGATGAGAGTACCAAGACTAGAGGTAGCTCAGAGGTGGATATTAGATGAGGCATACTACAGAGACGGCCATTAGAGAGCTATACCTACCCTTCAGGTAGGATCCTTGGTGGGTGTTCATAGGATCTGTTTCATTTTACTAGAACTTTTTAGTTTTCTTGTACTTTCCAGTTGGGCTTGTATTCTGACCCATTTTTATTACTGTACACACTCTTTTTACTATACAGTTTACTTGTGTTCATATATCGTTGTGTGCTTGTTTGAGTGTGTTTATAGGTTATAAAGTTAATGCCTTCCCGGTTTTAGGGAATACGCCTTTCGGTGCTAGTCGCCATCCCCTGGCCTATGGAAGGCGGGTTTGGGGTAGTCACGGCACGGGGCCCAGGGGACAGGTTGTGACAATCCAACTTTGGTGGCTTTGTATTGGGTATCATGTTTTCGAAGATATTGTACAATATCAGATTTGAGGAAAGAGTGGAGTAAAACCTTGTTATTTAACTCCCTTTTTATATCTTGTTCTGGTGCCTCTCTAAATTGAGCAAGTCCTGGAACCTTTTCTCATCGAGGGTTTCTAGATCGGCTAGACAGGATTCTACTATTTTTTCTAACATCTTATGATCATAGATAGTTGTATAGAGTGAAGGTAACTGAATCTATATTAGAAGGAATTCCTCTATTCCATAAAAAATTAAATATGGATTCACCTAGGTAGAAATTTTGAGTAATCTTCTGATAGGCCCAGATAGTGTTGGGGAACTTATCTAGCCAACCTTTCTTATTCTAGTCCACTATATTCTACATAATGTTTGAGAGGGTTTTATTGAATGCCTTGATCTATAAATTTTCTTTTTCATGATAGTAAGAAGTATGGTTAGACTTGATTATATTCATATCACACAACTTCTTTAGCTTAGCAGCTCGGAAGTTACTGTTGTTGTTAGTGAGAATGGAATGAGGAGCTCTAAATCGATGAATGGTGTTAGAGCTCGTGAATTTGACCACTAATTTGGACTTGAATTCCTTAAGAGGACTCTCTTCTTCCCCCTTGGAAAATAAATATTTCATGGTCAGAATGAACCTAGATTGGATAGATTTCAATGGTGGATAGGTTCTCATGACATCAAGACCCATACTACAAAGGGCTAAGAATACTTGGTCGTATAGAGGGGATCCAGTGGTCGATGCACAAAGTTGTCTTGGATATAACATATGTGGAACCTCTAGGAAAAGTCAATACAGTCATGGATTATGGTGGTACATAAGTAGCCCAGCCTATAAATCTGATTAGATATTTTCAACCCTTCATGATGGGCACCACGGGACCAGATATGAACTTCATGCATAACCTGAGGAATCTCATCTCTTTGGACGTAATTCCCCAACCCCATAATCCCATATTCGATACATTATTTTATTACATTGTCATAAATTACAAGAAATCAAATCCAATAGGATTGATCAGTTTAGTTGTATTGGAAATCCAAATTTACATACATGATACCCATAATATATTGGGAAAAAATAAATACAAACATAATACATAATAAAAAAACAAAATCCTTGAAAATCATTCAAAGGATTACTCTTCATAATATGGGTAAAGGAAACATAGTAAGTTTGATCTCAAATGCTTAGTAAGGGTATGTAAAATGGAATCAATATTGAATCAATGGAAATAAATCAACATGGAAAAGTAAATAACTGATAACTCATGTCATTAAAATAACTGGATAAGGAATAATCAAAATGTAAAGGTAAGAAACTGAAACACATTCCATCTAAATAAATAAACTTATTATAGAATTTATCAATAGTTATGTCAACATAATATCTCATGGATAAATAATAACTTAGTCTAAATGAGGGAGAACCTTAATTATTGGATGCAATGTTCCCTAGGGATTAGAACCTTTACCATAGAGACCTTTTATAAGAATGTTTATTATATAGGGTAAAAACCCATCTATTTTAACCAACTATTTTATTTCATGATACTACCTATTCCTTGAGGGGCTATCCATAACTGGGCCCCATTCGTGTCATACCTATACAAAGCATTCCTCATATCAAATAATTGATTCAAATAATAAATAATATTCCTTAAAAAATATTCATATTGAATAAAGGATATATATTTGTCAATAATTCCCTAGTGTATTCTAATTAAAAACAAGTTTTACTAATGTTGATGAATGTAAATACCATTAAAATATCATTAAAACATTTTTTAGTAAAATAATCTTTAAACATACCAATGTGTCCCATACCACTTTGAAACATATGAATCGTAATATCAATAAAGGAATAACATTAAATGAATCTTATAATATAATGATATTCATGATATTCATGTTATAATATTTTGAAGGATAGTATATATACCATATAAAAGTTAATTTGTTCATAACAACAAATAAGTCTCAATGGAATGTAAATTGAGATGAAATCCATTACCTTGTGTTTCCTTTTGGGTGATCGTCCTTTAAATTCCTCAATAATTGATTTAAGAGTGTTACTAACTTAATAATGAACCATGTTAATATTTATGATATCATATATGATCATATCATAATATCTTTTGACTCATTTTTTAACATTCTTTCATTATTTTCACTATTATGTGCCTAGTTTGTCGAGTAAGGTTTTACTTGTTATTTGTTGTTCCTTTAAATTAGATCATGGTTTAATCATATCTATAATTTAAACCATAATTTAAATATTATAAATATATTTATTACATATTTATTTATAATAATCCACAAAATTTTGAGATAAGAAATGAAATACACCTTTCATGGAGACGGTAATCCTTACGCACTCCTAAATGCTACATTCATTTCTTTATAATATTAAAATAATGAAAAGTAAATGATATATATGTATATTATAATTATAGTATAAACTTTATATCATAAAGGTCACATATTATTATTATTTTCATCCTTTATGCATTCCATGTATAGCCTGAATGAATCATGCCACTTTGAGGAGGTGGTAGTCCACACTTCCCCAAACGATGTGTTCGTATTTATACAAAATGGAAGGAATAAGGGTATATGTTATAAAATAATTAAAAATAATACATACATAATAAATATCATATATATAATATATAAATAGATTTCCCATCATAATTCACAACCATGAAAGCGGGTAAAGTAAAAAATGAACAATCATCGTTTCGTAAGGCGGTAGTTCTCTGTACACAAAAACAGTTTGTTTGTTACCCACTAGATGGGAGTGTGTGTAAGTGTAGGTATAACCCTTAATATAAAACATATCAGTATATTTTCTATATTTATTTTATTATATAAATAATAAATAATATTAATTAAATGGTATTTAAGGAATAAATAAAATAAAAATGTTCGTTGATGAATATTACCTCTTTTTTGGGTATCTCCTTTTCATTTGCACAGAATGACTTCTTTAGTTGGATTTAATCCCAATGTAAGCCTTATATAATTAAATTTGGGATGTTGGGAGGATATTTGGACAGGTTTTATCTGGAAAAAAATAGGATATTAAGTGTGAATAAAAGATAATAGGATGTTCCCTTTTATAAGAGAGGGGAGGGGCACTCTTGGAAATCTAAAAAATATTAAATTAATATAAATTAATTTTATAATAAAAATGGAAAAAATTAAGTAATATCGAATATAATATGATTATGGTTTGAAATAATCTCAACCAATAATTTTTAGACAAGTTTATATCTTATTATTACCCTTATCTTTTGGTTATAACCCTTAGTTAAACACATTAACTCTTACTATGACAACTTGGATTTTTACTATTTAAGGTTAAATATAGTCATTATAAAATGAAAAAATAACCTCAAATGAGCCATGGATAAAAATTTTAAAATTATCCCAAACATTTTTTCGAATTTAACATTTTTATGAATTTTATATGATTAATAAAATAATATTCATTTGAAAATATCATTAGTGTCAATTTTGACACTATTCATTACCTGGATTTTTAAAAATATCATGATGATATAATAAAATAAAAATGATAGTTATAAAGAATAAATAACATATAAAATACATCTAAAAAATATTTATGGCATTAATTATATCAAATTGCATTTTTTAATATTTTTAATATCATTTATTGGATACTTTCTTTAATTAAACAATTATTTAGTCATCATTGTGCAATCCATAATTATAATTATTTTTCCCCTAAAAAATAAAAATAAATTATAATGATGCACATAAACGTTTAATCTTTCAAATTACTATTTATAGTAGAATGTATCCTGTAAATAAATATATTTCAAAAATGTAATACTTATTAAAAAAAGAGTGTGACATATTGGACTTCCCTTAGAATTAAATACTATAAAAATCTTAAAGTAATACAAGTGGCTCTAAGAGACCATAAAATTAACAAAATAATGATTTTGGTCTAAAAACACTCCTCTGATGAAATTAGGACAAATTTTATGGTAATTTTCTTGTCTTTATAATATTATTTTTACCCATAATCACTTGATTTACCCATTTTGTGGAAATTAAAATAAAACAAAATTTACTATTCATATGACCAAAAATAAAATAAAACTATTTACATAATTTGGAACCACTTATTCAAAATATTGAATCTATTTTTCAAGATTCAAAATATAGAAGTTTCAATAATTAATTTAAAATTAATCACATTGACGAAATGAGAAAATGAGTTTTTAAAGTGAAAACATTCAAAAGATTGTAACATTTTTATATTCATATTCAATGTAAAATTGATTCCAATGACCTAAATTGCATTAAATGATATAAAATTTATATAATTATAATTTAAAACCAATAAAATTTTAATTCAACTTGATAAATTAATTATATGAAAATTTTGTTTTCAATTAAAATGAAATATTTTACAATTATTCATCAAAACATGAAACTTATCAAAAAAATACCAAAAAATAAACCAAAGTAAATTTTTATATTACAAATTTGAAAAAGAATTTTATTTTATCAAATATAATATATAAAAATTTCAATAATTGGATTTTAAATATATTCTCCATTAAAAGCTGGTAATAATGATTTTATAAAAATATAGATTGTTATGTGTAATATTGGGTTTTTAATTATCTTATGCCTATCAAATATATTGGATAAATATCAAAAAAAATATTTAACATATAACATATATATTTCATTAATATAATTTAATAATAATAATTAATTTAATTTATTAGGTTAAAATGACTTTGTTAGCATAAAAATAGTTCTTTATAAAAACATTTCTTATATATTCTGTTGATTACTATATTCATTTATAATTAATTTTCAACTAATTAATTCAATCATATATTTTCATGATTTAGTGAATAATATTCATAACTTCTAACTAAAAAGCTATTATATACCTTATTATATTAAATAATAATATTTTTTTAATATATTGTTGTTTGGTAAAACTCAATCTTATGTGTAACTCAAGCCAACTCATTTTTGTGTGTAGCGTAAGCTTAATATGGTGTGTTGTATTGTAATATATCAAAAATATTAAATTTATTCTAAAAGTAAAATATGGTAAAGTCTTGAGGTGTTACACTCTCTCCTCCTACAATAAATCACGTCCTTACAATTTAAACTCGGGATCGAAAAAAAGGGGTTTGATTTTTCAAAATATATTTATAGAAATACCACATCAGACAAAGGAATAATGAGTCTTACACTTTAAAATAAAGAAATGGAAGTACAAAAATCGCCATAGATAACACATACTATGGTTACAAGTAAGAAAATATGGACATGTAAGAGAAATCTAACCATCAACTTATGATAGAGAGTGATAGATAACATGGTCATGAGAAAGTTAAAAAACACAAGGCTAAAAATTTATGATAATCTAAGGGACCATTTGATTCATTGGAAAATAAGGTTTTAGGATAAATTTTTTGGTTTCAAGATATTTTCCATAGAGTTGAATAATTAATTTACTTCATAGAATAAGAACATCAGGAAACATACTTATTTGATAAGTAGAGTTTCATCCTTTAATCAATTTCCATCACACTCATATTTTTCTCCAAACGATGAGTATTTAAGATTAATTTTTTATGCCAAAATATTTCAAATCAACTTATATGGTTCAAAAAATCCACAAAATTATAACTATATATTCCTCTTATCTTTATACATTAACCAAAACTAAAATGTTTAGGATAAAGTAATATAATTCCCCAAAAAGAATATCAAAAATTCAATAATAAAACCCCAAATTTCAACATAGATCATTCAAAAAATAAATATCCTTCATCAAAAATATTCTAAACTAATATTGAAACAAAAAAATAAGAATGATTTTATCGTTTAGTCTTCCAAATAACATTAATCACTCCTAGTATCTTAGATCAAAAATTTAATTGACTAAATCTTGTAATCTCTAAGGTTTTCTAATCATTCCCATAAATAACCTGAATCACCATAAGTCCCCAATAAAACCATATTTGACACTAAAATACAATTCATTCTATTTACCTTAATCTTATAGGATTTCTGAAATAGTTAACTTCTTATAAAATAACATTAATTACTTAATCACCAACCCATTTTTCAATTAAAATGTTATCTATTTGATAAAACAAATTTCCCGAAAATCAAAATAATATTTATCCATTAGATATTTTAACTAACTAAAAAATTATACTAACTAGGACTTCATGTAGGATAATGGTAGGCATTGCACTCTTGTCTCCCTTCGGTTGTGGGTTCAAGCCTCACGGCCTCGTCGGACACGATGGGTTGTCACCCAGAATAGAGGTTATACTTTTTCTAAAACCATATTATTTTAACTTCCAAAATAAATATAATAGAAATACATTAAATAAGGTTGATCACTAAATACATTTTTAACTAAATATTTCAATATAACCCCAATACATAAATACTTCATCCAGTTACTTCCACATTGGTCCTTCCTTGGTCTAGAGTTTATCCTTCATAAGAGGGAATTTCCTAAAACCAAAAACCATAGTGTGAGAATACGGATATTCATGATATTATATGTCAAAGGGTAGTATATACACCATATAAAAGTGAGTTGGTTCATAACAATAAATAAGTCTCAATAGAATGTATATTGCGATAAAATTTGTTACCTTGTGTTTCCTTTTTAGGTGATTATCCTTTAACCTTATGTATAATGGTTTTAAGAGTCTTACTAACTTATTATAGAACCATATTAATATTTATGATATTATATATGATCATATTATAATATATTATTACCTTTTTGTTAACATTCTTTCATTATTTTCACTATTTCATTCCTAGTTTCTCGAGTAAGTTTTGACTTGTTATTTGTTGTTCCTATTAATTAAATAATGGATTCATCATCTCCATATTTTAAACTGTAACATCCCAAAGAATTAAAATAGTACTTTTATTTTATTTAAATATTTTATTTTTTTATAATTTAAAAAGAATGATTTTTAATAAAAACTTTTAATTTGTGCAATCCAAATAAGTTTTTATATAGATTATAAAATATTACTTTATATTTTAAGAGATAGTATTTTTATATATTAAATGTAAATAAACTAATATATTCCTTAAATAAATTTATTTTTAAATTAATCCATAATTATTTATTTAAAATTATGTTTTAATATTAAATCTTTTGGATATATTAATATTTTTCATGAAAAAATATTTTTATATAAAGTATATTATGTTTATAGATACCCTTTTATTTAAAATTATTATTATAAGTAGATAATTTTATTAATTTTATTCTCTTTCTAAACTGTTAATATTATAAAAATATTAACATGGATTATTTTTACTTTATGTTAAATTGTTTTTAATAAATAATATTAAGATAATATATTTTATAAATATATGAAATTATATTATGATGTGGTTTTATAAATTTTTGAAATTAAAAATATATATAATTATATTACTATAAAAAATTAATTTATATATATATAATGTTACATGTTTTAAAAAATTCAAAAAGCTTTAAAATGATATGTTTTGTTGTTTAAAAAACAGTATGACATTTAGAAAATAAGAAATATTTCTTCAAAAAACACTAAAGAAAATAACAAAAAAAATGTAAAAATGTGGAATAAAAAAAGTGAACCAAAATGAATAAAAAATAAAACAAATGAAAAGATAGAGGAAATTTCAACCAACAAAAACACTAAAAATAATAATAATAATAATAATAATAATAATAATAATAAATTAAAATGGAGTTTCATTATTGATGTGTGTGTGGGTGATGAAGTCCAAAGTGGAATCCCCTTTATTGATTTCTTATAACACCTATATTATGTATAAACCATAATTTAAATATATAATATACAAAAAGGAAAATTAAATCAATTATATGGATGAATTTAACCACTTATTCATCTTTCATCTTCCACCACAAGCTTTTAAAATTATATATATACATCAGTGAACTCTCATTCTACACATCCACAAAACCGAACACACCCTCCCAATTTATTCCATTTCATTAGCTTGGTGTCCATAAGCCAACAGGATTTCATTTCATCCTCAATCAAGGTAAGGGTTTGATTTTATTTTTTTAAAAAGTTATATATGTGTGTGTGTGTCTATATTTATTTTTTTGATAACTAATAATGGAAGGGTGTTAAAAAATTTATCAAGGTAATGTTTTAGAAAACATAATTTTTATTTTGTTATCAAACTCTAATATTAATTAAAAATCTTCTAAGAAAATCCAATCATCTATATATTTTAAAAGAACTCAACATATATATTTATATATAATATTGTGATCTATTTTAAAATCCTTGAAATAGAATTAGTCTTTTAAAACCAATCTATGGTCAAATATTACTGATTTTATAACCCTACTATGTTATTTATGGATTTAAACTTTTAATGGGGTGTTTTATTTTAATTACATTTTATAGTTATTATTTTATATGAATAGAAGTTATCATTTTATTTGTGATTTCTATTTAAAATAATATTAAATAAAAGTTATCATTTCATGCGGAAAAAAATCCTTTAACATCCATGAATGTATGGATAATTAAATGTGGCCATTATCTAAATATATCATTTACATTTCATTCATTTAATATAATTAATTGTTTTATGTTTCCATGAAAATTTTTTATAGCAATTTTAAAATTAGAGAGATCCTGTGAAGGTATAGATTTCTCCAAAATATTTTATAAAATTATTAATGCAATGGTATGAATATTTTTCTTAATGAAAATAATTATTAATGATATTTTAATATTATTGGGTTATGAATGAGAAAGGAATGACCATTAAAAATATTTATTAAAATTGGTACTAGAGTATTGAATGATATGGTATGGTATGTGGAGTAAACCCATGACCTTAAGGGGATTTTTTCCCATATGTGATATGGCAAATTGGACTTATGGTTTTCTTATGTCCTGTTGAGTATCATGATTAATCAATAAAAATTATTAATTTTAAAATGGAGAAATTCAAAGTTATATTTCCAAAGAATTATTTCAAAATATTATTACTTCGTAAATTGATTATTTTCAAAATAATATGAACTTATTATTTTTAAATGTTTTTAAAAACTATTTCTAAGTATTCATTATATCAAATGAATTATTTTAAAATTACTTACCAATGATTTTAAAACCCCCTACTGGGAAAATTAAATGTTCACACTATGTTTTAAATTTACTTTTCACATGTTTAATAGAATTTTCTAAAGGCATTCGATTCACTTACAGAGTTAGCACACTCTAAGAGTTTTAGTTATTTTATTTTATTTTTATACAACTCAGATAAATTTTAATATATAATGTATAATTCTCTAAAACCTATACTGGAAAATGTATTGGTATGTTAAATTCTATATGTATTTTCTTGTATCTTTTATAAAAAAAATACACAGCATTTTTATGTGTTGAACCCAGAAGCATGGGTTTAGGGAATTACATAAAAAATGATTTAAACACTAAATATATTTATTATATATTTTTTTAGAATAATACATAAAATTTGGAGATAAGAAATGAAATGCACCGTTTATGGAGACGGTAGGTCGTACGTACGAATGAACGCTACTTTCCTTTCTTTTTCATATTAAAAGAATGAAAATTAAATGATATATATATATATATATTATAATTACACTATCATATTTATGTCATACATGTCACATATGATTATTAAAACCATTCTTTATACATTCCATGAATAGCGTGAATGAATCGGGTTGCTTTGGGGAGTCGGTAGTCCACTCTTCCAAATATGATGTAATCGTATGTTATACAAAATGGAAAGAATAAGGGTATGAGTTATAAAATAATTAAAAAAAGTATTAATAAATAATAAATATCATATATGACATATATAAATATAGTATCCATCATAATTCCCAACCATGAAAGGTGGAAAAGGAAAAATGAGAAATCATCATTTCATGAGGTAGTAGTTTGTTATACACATAAAGAGTATGTTTTTTACCCATTAGATGGAATTGTGTGCAAGTTTAGGTCTAAACATTAATTTAAAAAATATTACTATATTAAGGATATTTATTTTATTATATAAGCATGAAATAAGAATAATTTAATTGGTTTTAAGGAATAAATATAACAAAAATGTTTGTTGATTAATGTTACCTCTTATTTGGGTATCTCTTTTTTATTTGAACAAGAGGAATTCTTTGGTTGGAGTTTTTCAAAAATTAATGATTATAAAATGAATTTAGAGATTTATAGAGGATATTTGGATAGGTTTTTTCTGAAACAAACAGTTTCTGAAGTGTGAATAATAGAGAATAAGTTGCTCTCTTCAATAAGAGAGGGGAGGGGCACTCTTGGAAATCTTCAAAATATTAAATTAATAAAAATTATTTTTATAATTCTAATGATTCCCAAGTGATTTATCTATAATATAATATAATTATGGGTCAAAATAATCTCAAATAATAATTTTTAGACAAGTTTAGGTCCCATTATTACCCTTATCGTTTGGCTTTAATCATTAGTTAAACCCTTTAACTCTTACTCTTACAACTAGTATTTTTACGGTTGAAGGGTTAATATAGTTACTATAAAATAAAAAACGAACCTTAAATGAGTCGTGGGTGAATTTTTAACTTTATCCCAATATTTTGGCTAAATTTATGATTTTTATTAATTTTATATCATTTAATAAAATAATATTTATTTTAAAATATCATTAGTGTAAATTTTGACATTATTCATTACTTGGATTTTTAAAAATATCATAACAACAAGATAAAATAGAAAAAAATATTTCTAAAACATTAATAACATGTAAAATTATTCTAAAAAAATTATGATATTAATTATATCAAGTTGTATTTATTTTAAAATTATTAATATCATTTATTTGATATTTTATTTAATTTAATAATTAGTGTGTCATCATTTTGAAACCCTTTATTTTAATTATTTCCTTCCTAAAAATTAAAAATAAATTATAATGATGAAGATAAGTGATTTATATTATAAATTATTCTTTATAATCAAATATATCCTCTAAGTAACCATATATGAAAAATGTCACACTTATTCAAAATAAGAGTGTGACATATTGGACTTCCCTTAGAATAAAATACAATAAAATGCTTAAATCCATTCAAGTGGCTCCAAGAGGCAGTAACATCATTCCAAAGATGATTTTTACCAAAACACACTCATACAATTAAACTAGGACACGTTTTAGGGTAATTTTATAGCCTTTATAATATTATTTTTACCCATATTTACCAAATTTACCCTTAACTTTGGTAATTAAAATATTACTAAATTTACAATTCATAATCCCAAAAATAAAAGAAAAATATTTAAATAATTTGGAACCATTTATTATAAATATGGAAGATATTTTTCAATATTAAAAATATGACAACACTTCTTTTATTACAAACTTAAACCGGATTTATTACATAAAACCTTCACTTGATACAACATGGAATATCGAGAGGTCAAGTGAATTTGGGGCTTAGTAACATTACATAATAACTTAAAACATGAAATATAACATCTTTATTGAAAACTTCCTTTACATGACCACTACATTCCCGCGTACTTAGCATTGCATGGGATAACCTGAGGACATGCATAAGAAAAGGGTGATCTATAAAGCTGGGTAAGGGAATAATCATGTAATAACATGAAGAATACAATACATGTTATATAATAGGCATATCGATAGAGCACAAGATAAGCATAAACATAAAGGCATGATAAAGCATGACAATCATAACATGGAAATGTGGCAATAACACTTAACATGGAATTAGCATGATCCAAGGCTCATTGCACATGGAGCATGAGTAAATCCTCCTTGCACATAAAGCATAAGTAATACCTCATTGCACTTGAATTAGCATGAGTCCACACCCATTTCACATGATGTATCAGGATATTATACTTTACCCAATGCATTGGAGCGCTATAAGGGCGCACCCTTCTTAAACATTTCATTTCATGCATAAGTGTGCCACATAGATCATAAAACATGGATTCATAAAACATAATCATTTATTACATGATAAAGGAATGTGGATTTCATAAATGAAAATTTATAATCAATAATTAAATGTGCATAAAGGTGAATACCCTAGATAGAGAAATGGGCAAGGTATTCACTACACAATGACATTGGCTTGGAAAATCAGTGTAATTTCGACAGCGTAACGGCGTGATGTAAGAATCCATAAAAATGGTTGATGACAGATAGGGGATTTTCTCATCATATTTACATGACATGGACAGTAATGGGTAGTATAGATACATTTCCCAACAATTTTAATGGAATTTAGATTCATTATACAAAAGAATTTCTTGAATGTAAATGAGAGGGAAATTCCTTTCGGAATTTCCGCATACTAACGGGTGTACATGGGAGGCATTTAATGAGAGAGAAATGGGTATCCCATATTCAAAACATAAAAAGGTAAGTATGGGGGAGGTTTGAAACCATACCCCAACATTTATAATTGAAATTAAAAGGGCATAACAATTTAAAGAATATTGGACAAAAATGAGAAAGGAAGAAAAACCCTCACTTGGAAGTGTGCTTCCAAAAGTTTCAGAGAGACTTGGGAGAGGCTTATTGGGAGATTGGGGAACCTTGGTAGGATTCTAGGGAGAGTAGATCAGATTTTGGACGAACTCTAAAGTCTTTGAGTGTGGAGAAAGTGGGATCATGGGTGGGGTTATATAGAAAAGGTGAGGGAATTCTTTATTATTTAGTGTTGGGACACCTCACATTAAACTAATTCAAACCACAAACCAGCCCATGGTTTTTTATCATGGTTTTTGAAAAAGGGAAGTGGAAAACAATATTTTATAAGGTCAATGTCTGAAATTCTTAAAATAATGGGGTTTCTTATGTGGAGGTGAGTCACACTCCCAAGGAAAACAATTTAAAAAGAAAAGATGTTTAATAATCCTTGAAGGGTCCATTAATGCTTTGTAAAATAAGTCAAACAAACCAAAAATCACATTATTTTAATGTTAAAACATATATTGGCAAAAAATATGGCTTATAGTATTTTATTACATCACTATTTGGTCATTATGATGTTATAAAACACATTATATATTTAAACGGTATTTAATTTTTACCCAAATATTTGACTATCTCAGAAAATTATGAAAAAATCACTGTTGGATAATTTCGACATCCTGATTCCAGAAATAATATTTCTTTTATCTAAATAATTTTCTAAATACATTATTTTTCACTTTTAAAATAAAAACCAACATTTATCGAAAATTCACGGGTTTGGACAAAAATGGCTTTCGAACCTTAATAAAAATTACAATTGCATTCATAAAATTATACGATCATTTATATTTAATAAAACTTAATTTAATAATAATATTATTATTTTTTTAAAATATTATTTAATACAAAAATCCATTAATTCATCAAAATAGATTTCTTAGTTGAATATTAACTAAAAACACTATTTGAGCTTTAAAAACTATTTAAAAGGTAACAAAAATAACATGAAAATATATTCATTATTATATATATATATATAATAATGTACATAACCATAGTGCTAAGGTCTTGTTACATAACCCCTTATAACACCCTCATAAGACCGAATGGTAAGGTGTGCGATTGTGACCGACTCTTGGGGTGGCTCAGATAACATTGCCCGGGTGGTAATCTCTATCAACTTCCACTTCTCTCGTAGGTGGTCCTGCTCGAGCTTAACCTGTTGAAGCTCAGTTTGGGATTGGTTAAGATAAATTCTCAATGACTCCACCTCTTTTCCGAGCTCCGACAAATGGGCTTCGTATGGGGCACGTCTACTGGATGAGGTCATCGCTTCCTTTGTCTGAGTAAATTGGGTTCATTAAAGCCCTATATTTATACTAATCATGTGATCACTATTCAATGGATATATTAGAAATGGTCACAATTCTTAACATAAAACCAAAGAAGTAGAAATATTATATAAATATGTTACATAAAGATACATTTAATTAGATCAAGAGGGATTTTCATTAATGAATGTTTGGGTTATTACAATCTTCCACACTTAAGAAATTTCACTTTCGAAATTTCCTTTTCCCATGCTAAAACAAATGCGGGTAACTCTGCTTCATCACTTCCTCTGATTCCCACGTTGCTTCTTCAAACTTGTGGTTTCACCAAAACACCTTGATGAGGGGCATTGTCTAATTTCGTAGAACTTTTTCTCTATGATCTAAGATCTTCACTGGTTGCTCCTCATAAGAAAGATCATCCTCTAACTGTACCACCTCTTAAGAGAGTACATGTGAAGGGTCTGGTATATAATTCCTTAAGAGGGATACATGAAAGACATCATGCACTTTGTCCATGGTAGGTGGAAGTTCTAGTCGATAGGCCACAGCCCCAACACGATCAACAATCTCGAAGGGGCCGATGTACCTTGGACTTAACTTCCCTTTCTTTCCAAACCTCATGAACTTCTTCCATGGAGATATGTGTATAAATACCATATCTCCAACTTTAAACTCAAGGTCTCGTCGATGGTTATATACATAACTCTTCTATCGACGTTGGGCTTCCTTGATATGCTGCTGAACGATTTTCACCTTCTCCACCATTTCTTCAACCATTTCTGGTCTAAGCAGCTTATGCTCACTGACCTCATCCCAACATACTGGTGTTCTGCACCTTTTCCCATAAAGGGCTTCATATGGTGCATTTTGGATACTCAAGTGGAAACTGTTATTATAAGAGAACTCAACCAGAGGAAGATGTTGATCTCATCCTATTTTAAAGTCTATTGAGAATGCTCTCAACATGTCCTCAAGTGTTTGGATAGTCCGCTCAGATTTCCCATCAGTTTGGGGATGATAGGTTGTACTAAAGTTCATTTAAGTATTTAGAGCATGTTGAAGACTCTTCCAAAACTTAGAGGTGAATCTTGGATCTCGATCTGACACAACAAATAGTGGTACTCCATGCAGTCTTACCACTTTCCTGATATATATCCATGCCAGTTGATCCAATGAGAAATCCTCTTGGATAAAAATGAAGTGTACAGACTTTGTAAAAAGATCCACAAAACCCCAGGTTGCATTGTCTCCTTTGGATGTCTTCGGAAGTCCGGTGATAAAGTCCATAGTGATGTTCTCCCATTTCCATTCTGGTATGGACAACGGTTGCATCATCCCCTTAGACTTTTGCCTCTCTGACTTCACTTGCTAACACACCAGGCACTTTGATGTATATTCAGCGATCTTCTTCTTCATATTATCCCACCAATAATGCTCTCAGATATCTCAATACATCTTTGTGTTTCCTGGGTGAATAGAGAAATTTAAACTATGTACATCATCCAAAAGTTCCTTCTTCAGCTCCGGACTTTATGGAACACATAGTCTTTTCACAAATCTCACAATTCCTTCTTCATTAACATTAAAATCTGAGGATTTCCCTTTTTTGATAGCTTCCATTTTTTCCTGAATTCCCACATCATCCTTTTGAGCACCATTTAACCTTTCCAAAAGTGATGGTTGAGTAATCATTTGTGAAATTATTGATGATGTTACCTTTTTTATGATTCCCATATCCATCCTCATCAAATCTAAGAAGATTGGATCCTTTTTTATTCTCATCAATGATATAATTACTGGGTCCTTTCTACTTAGAGCGTATTCCACCTTGTTCGCTTTCCCAGGGTGGTAATGGATTGAGAAGTCATAGTCTTTGATCTGCTCTAACCATCTTCGTTGACTCATATTAAACTCTTTATATGTTAATATATACTTGTGGCTTTTGTGGTCTGTATATATTTCACACTTCTCCCCAAATAGATAATACCGCCAAATTTTCAAATTTAAGATCACTGCAGCCAGCTCGAGGTCATGTGTTGGATAGTTCTGTTCATGAACATTCAATTTCCTTGAAGCATAGACAATGACTTTTTTATTTTACATCAACCCACATCCCAGGCCCTTCTTCGAAGCATCACTAAATACCATGAAAAGTTCTCCACTTGTGGTTGAACTGATCACGGGCGTAGTGATAAGCTTCTTTTTCAACTCCTTGAAGCTTTCTTCGCATTCATCACTCCAAGCAAACTTTACTCCCTTCCGAGTTAGCTTTGTAGGAGGGTTGGGTAATCGTGAGAAATTTCTCACAAATCGTCGATAATATCCATCTAACCCCTAGAAGCTATGAATATATGTTACCGATGTTGGCCTTGGCCATCCCTCAATTGCATCTGTTTTGGAGGGATCCACATATATCCCATTGCTTGTGATGATATGGCCCAATAATGATACATACTTCAACCAGAACTCACACTTATTGTACTTGGCATAGAGCTTATCCTTCTAAAAGGTCTCTAGTATAGTTCTTAGATTATCCTCATGATCCTCCTTGGTTTTGGAGTATATCATAATATCATCTATAAATACTACCAAAAAATTGTCGAGCTAATCTCTAAAGACTCTATTCATCAAGTTCATGAAGATTGTTGGATCATTAGTGATTCCAAAAGGAAATACTATGAATTCATAGTGCCTATATCTTGTATGAAAAGTAGTCTTGGGGATATCTTCTTTCTTCACCCGTACTTGATAATATCCCGATCGAAAATCCACCTTGGAGAAGTATTGTGCTCCACGCAGTTGATCAGACAAGTCATCAATTCATGGGAGAGGATAATTGTTCTTTATCATGATTTTTTTGAGCTCATGATAATCGATGCAAAGGTGCATTGATCCATCCTTATTCTTGGCGAAGAGGACTAGTGCACCCCATGGTAAAGCACTTGGGCGTATAAACCATTTATCCAGATTCTCCTGTAGTTGTTTCTTCAGCTCTTCAAGATCCACAACAGCTATTCTATACGAAGTTTTGGATATCGGAAACACCCCCGGTATAAGTTCAATTGATAATTAAACATCTCTTCTAGGAGGAAGACTAGGAAATTCCTCAGGAAACACCTCAGCGAATTCCCTCATAATAGGCATGTCTTCAAAGATGGTTGCTTCCTTGGACTCAATCATCTGATCCAAATACGTGTGCTCATAGGGCAGTAATATCCACTCTTGAGATAATGGAGCTAAAGAATATTCATCTTCCTCCTTGCACTTGTAAATAATTAGGGGTTGATTCTCCACATGGAGAGTGATTTCCCACTCACGATAATTTATGTTGGCTCTATATAAGGAAAGCCAATCCATGCTAAGAATTGCATCAAATTCTACTAGATGGAGTATGATGAGGTTCACAGGGAAGTTCAATCCACATATTATGATAGGGGAGGAGTTATATTCATGGGATGCAATAATCGCCCCATTTGTCATACTCATCGACATCTTCACTTCCATGATTTGTGGTGGTGATGGTATTGCTCTAATAAACTTTCGAGATATAAAAGAATGTGTAGAACCTGAATCAAAAACTATGTTCAATATTCTAGAATGAATAACTTGCATACCTATCACTACTTTGTTGTCAGGGTTCACTTCAGCAGTAGTGATGTAAAAAATCTTTCCCTTTCTACCTTGGAGGTTTTTGGTTGCCTCTGAAAACCCTTGTCTTAGGGAACTAACTTGAAAGATGCCCTGGTTCTTTGTAATTATAGCAATGAACCACGCGTTGAGGTTCGGACGGAGAATTCCTCTCCTCTGTCATAGCCATGGGTCTTTTTTTCCGACAGTTAACAACCAGGTTCCCTTCTCTTCCACACCTAAAGCATTTTCTTGTACCCTTCAGGCAACTTCTGGGGTGCTTCTTTCCACACCTTTGGTAAGTGGGGTGCTGGATTTTCTTAGCATCGTTGGATGTATCCATAAGACCACCAGCATTTAATTCCACCTTACTATTCTTATCCCCATGATACCCCTGAGATTCTATGATCTCCATTTCGACCTTGAGGGAACATCGGACAATTTACTCATAGCTATCGAAGTCATGGATTGATAGTGCTTTCTGCAGGTTAGGTTTCAGCCCACCAAAGAAGCGGTCAACCTTGAATTCAGGGGTAATGACAAATATAGAAGTGTATCGTGCAAGCCATGTGAATTTTTCCTCATACGCTCCAATAGATTCGTCATCTTTTTTCTTGAGGGCAAGGAAGTCCCTTTCCATCTTAATCCGGAGGGTGCGTGGAAAATATTTATCAAAAAACATCTTCCAGAAATCCTTCCATTCCAACACCTCAATCTCCTCCTCAGGCTTTGTATTTTTGATCAATGTCCACCATTGATCAGCTTCACCCTCCATACGATAAGCATTTAGGAGAACCTTCTCTTGTTCAGAACATTTAAGGATAGAGAAGATCTTTTCAATGGAGTTGATCCATTGTTTAGCGATTGAGGGATCGAATGATCCATTAAAAGTATGAGGCCTTTGCCTCATGAAGCTCTTGATAGTAACTTGTTCTTTATTAGGGGGGTTGAACGTTCCGCTTGACCCGTGTTTCTATTCAAATCTTGAGTTATCTAAGTGGGAAGCATGACAAAGTTTGTGATTCCTGCTCCCATTGGATTGGGCATCTCATTAGTACAGTCATCACATTGATCTTCACATCGGTTGTTAGCCCGAGTCCTCCTATTACCGGCCATTGGCTGGAATAAAATGAAAGTTAGGGGTAACACATAAAGGGTAATACAAGGAAAAAACTAATAACTTATAAATAACTCTTATTTCCTTAACATATGAATCTACTGGCTTCAGTCAATGTTATCCATGATTTACTTTCTAACATATATTCTTAGGGAATTTTTTTGTCTCTTAATAATGGTTCATACTAAGCTTGTGAATTTACCAAAGCATATCCCCTGGGAGTGTCGTAACCAAGAGTGCATCAAGGCCCGTTTTCGTGCACCAGTTCTCGTTCGAGTCTAGCTCAAAGCGGTGTTTTTGGGTTTTACCCCTATGATATATTTGTACCAGAGCCGCCTCTACCTGCTCGTATCCAGACAGGGATATATTTTCTTGATAAACCACTTACTCAATACCCACAAAAACTTATGGATGTTTTTATTATACTTAGTATTTTCTCTAAGGATTTACTAGGATTTTCTAATCCTAATCCCAAAAATAAATAAACATATCCTCTGATACCAACTATGACAACCCTTCTTTTATTACAAACTTAAACCTGATTTATTACATAAAACATTCACTTGATACAACATGGAAGATCGAGACGTCAAGTTTCTTTGGGGCTTAGGAACATTACATAAAAACTGAAAACATTAAATATAACATATTTATTGAAAACTTCCTTTACATGACCACTACATTCCCTCATACATAGCATTGCATGGGATAACCTGAGGACATGCATAAGAAAAGGATGATCTATAAAGCCAAGTAAGGTAATAATCATGGAATAACATGAGGAATACAATAAATGTTATAAAATAGGCATATCAATAGAGAACAAGAGAATTATAAACATAAAGGCATGATAAAGCATGAAAATCATAACATGGAAATGTGGCAACAACACTTAACATGGAATTAGCATGAGCCAAGGCTCATTGCACATGGAGCATGAGTAAATCATCATTGCACATGAAGCACGAGTAAAAAATCGTTGCACTTTAATTAGCATGAGTCAACACCCTTTGCACATGACGTATCATGATACTATACTTTACCCAATGCATTGGAGCTCTATAAGGGTGCACCCTTCTTAAACACTTCATTTCATGCATAAGTGTGCCACATTGATCATAAAACATGGATTCATAAAACATAATAATTTATTCCATGATAAAGGAATGTGGAATTCATACATTAAACTTTATAATCAATAATTAAATGTGAATAAAGGTTAATACCCTTGATAGAGAAATGAGCATGGTATTCACTACATAATGACATTGGCTTGGAAAATCGGTGCAATTTCGGCAGCATAACAGCATGATGTAAGAATTAATAAAAATGGTTGATGAGAGAGAGAGGGGTGTATCATAATATTTATATTACATGGAAATTAATGGGGTCATATAGATAAATGTCCCAACAATTTTAATGGAATTTCTTGAATGTAAATGAGGAGAGGGAAATTCCTTTCAGAATTTCAGCATAGTAACGGGTGTACATGGGAGGCATTTAATGAGAGAGAAATGGGTCTCCCATTATTCAAACATAAATAGGGAAGTATGGGAGAGGTGATAAACCATACCCCAACATTTATAATTGAAATTAAAAGGGCATAACAATTTAAAGAATATTGGACAAAAATGAGAAAGGAAGAAAAACCCTTACTTGGAAGTGTGCTTCCAAAGGCTTGAGAGAGGCTTGAGAGAGGCTTCTTGGGAGCTTGGGGAACTTTGGGAGGATTATAGGGAGAGTTGGGAGGAGGTTGGATGAACTAAAAAGTATTTTATTGAGGATAAAGTGGGAGCTTGGGTGGGTTTATATTGGAAAGGTGAGGGAATTCTTTATTATTTAGGGTTGGGACACCTCACATTAAACTAATTCAAACCACAAACCAACCCATGGATTTTTCCCATGGTTTTTTCAAAAGGGGAGTTTAAAACAATATTTTATAAGTCCAATGTCCGAACTTCTTAAAATAATTGGGTTGCTTATGTGGAGGTGAGTCACACTCCCAAGGAAAACAATTTAAAAAGACAAGATGTTTAATAAGCCTTGAAGGGTCCATTAATGCTTTGTAAAATAAGTCAAAAAAACCAAAAATTACATTATTTTAATGGTAAAACTTATATTGGCCGGAAATAAGGCTTATAGTATTTTATTACATCACTATTGGGTCATTATGATGTCATAAAACACATTATATATTTAAACGATATTTAATTTTTACCCAAAAATTTGACTGTCTCAGAAAATTATGAAAAATTCACCATTGGATAATTTCAACATCCTGATTCCAGAAATAATATTTATTTTATCTAAATAATTTTCAAAATATGTTAATTTATATTTTTAAAATAAAAACTGACATTTATCAAAAATTCACGGGTTTGGACCAAAATGGCTTTCAAACCTTATTAAAAATTACAATTTCATTCATAAAATTATACAATCATTTATATTTAATAAAAATTAATTTAATAATAATAATAATATTTTATTAAAATATTATTTAATACAAAAATCCATTAATTCATTAAAATAGATTTCGTAGTTGAATATTAATTAAAAACACTATTTGAGCTTTAAAAACTATTTAAAAGGTAACAAAAATAACATGAAAATATATTCATTATTATATATATAAACATAATGTACATAAAAATAGTGCTAAGGTCTTTATAAATAACCCCTTATAACACCCACATAAGACCGAAGGGTAAAGTGTGTGATGGTGACCAACTCTTGGGGTGGCTCGGATAACATTTCCCGGGTGGTAATCTCTATCAACTTCCACTTCTCTCGTAGGCGGTCCCACTCGAGCTTAAACTATTGAAGCTCGGCTTGGGCTTGGTCAAGAGTGAATCCCAATGACGCCACCTCTTTTCTGAGCTCTGACAAATGGGATTCATATGGGGCACGTCTACTGGATGAGGACATCGCTTCCTTTTTCTGAGTAAATTGGATTCGTTAAAGCCCTATATTTATACTAATCATATGATCATTGTTCAACGGCTATATTAGCAACGGTCACAATTCTCAACATAAAACCAAAGAAGTTGACATATTATATAAACATTTTACATAAAGAGACATTTAATTAGATCAAGATGGATTTCTATTAATGGATTTTTGGGTCATTACAAAAAACATATAAGTTTCATTAATTAATTTAAAATTAATCTCATTAATGAAATGAGAAAACGAGTTTTTAAAGTAAAAATGTTCAAAATATTGTAATGTTTTTATATTAATATTCAATGTAAATTTGATTCTAATGACCTAAATTGTATTAAATGATATAATATTTATCTAATTATACTTTAAAACCAATCAAAAATATAATTTAACACTATAAATTATTTAGATAAAAAAGTTATTTTCAATTAAAATGAAATATTTTATCACTATTTATAAAAACGTGAAACTTATCAGAAAAATGCCCAAAATTAAATCAATGTAAATTTTTATATACAACTTTAAATGAGGAAGTTTATTTTTTCAAATATAATATATAAAATTTTCAATAATAAAAATATTTTTTCTATTAAAATGAGGTGATACTGCTTTTATAAAAATATAGGTTTTATGTGTAATATTGGGTCTGTTATTATATTATGCCTATCAAATCTATTGGATGAATATAAAACATATTTGATTCAATATATAACATATATATTTCATTAATATCATTCACTAAAAATAATTAATTTAAATTTTTGCTATAAAATGACTTTTTGAGAATAAAAATAGTTCTTTAAAAAAACATTTCTTATATATTTAGTTGGTTCCTATATTCCAATTCAATCTGATTTTCTGTAATTTTCAAGCCATGTTTAATGGTGAAGTGGGAACCCACACATAACCACCCAATACAAATCACTATCAACCCAAATTAAAAATTCAAAAAAGTAGAATTCAAATATCAAATTTCAAAATGGAAGACCAGTAAAGGTGTTCGATCGAACCATGAGACCAATGCACTAACCCTAAATAGAATATCACCACATAAAACCAATTGTTGGTGTATGATCAAGCCATGATCCCAACACATTGACCATGTACAGCACATCACTGCGTCAAACCAACCACTTGAATAAACTAATCATCTTCCCATCACCATTGCCAATGAAAAATAGAAAATCCATTCTAGGGGATCCCAAAGAGGGAAAATAGTGATGCATATGAACCAACTGGAACACCTACACTACCTCGATAAACACATCCCAAAACCTCTTCATAAACCTTTTCACTAGATCAACTGGGAGAGGTGAGAAGGAACCTAAAGAAATAGCATAGATCAAAGTGGACTTGGCCTCACCAACAGGATATGACCTACACCAAGACTATTATCTCCTTCCTTCAAAACATCACCATGAAAATCTGCAATCACATCCATGAACTATTTCCATTTAGAAAAATTGGTTTCCCCACCATCATCATCTGATAAATGATGTTGTTTACAATGAAAACAATAAAAGAAACCACCAAACATCAAACATCATCAACACAATGCACTGTAATCATAAAAACATTCAAACATCAAAGATGAAAGGAGTTTTTTTGAATTATCTAGAAATCACCACTATGAATAGACACAAAAAATACACCTTCAGAGTACAGAAAAATAAAAAAAAGAAACTAGTGCAACCAAACTCTGAAGGAAGGGGAATTTCCAGAGTTATGATCCCTTCATAAGAAACTAACTCCATTATATTAGAGAACCACCACCACCACCAATGAACAATAGGTGATAAAACACCATTTAGGCCCAAGGAAAAGAGCCAGATAAAGAAGAATAAAGAAATATGATTAATACCCTTTGGATCTGTCATAGACTCCAATAACACAAGCCCAAAACCCCCTCCAACACCATCATATAGGTCAAAAATGGGGTCTTGTATGGTGGTAAAATAATCAAGGTAGAACATGGGGTGATTTAGATCTTTGACCAAGAAACAAATACAATAACAAAACCCCCATCAAAAAACACAAATTTAAAGTAACTGAGATACTTGATTTGTTCCACCAACACAAACCCAAGCCACCTCGAAGTCCATTAGACCAAACCAGAAGTGGATTCAAGTAGGATGTCTCAGGTAGAAAGAGAGGAGGTGGAGAGTATATTATTCTCATGACTGTGAGAAACTAGAATAAGACAAAAATAGAAGAAGAAGAATAATAATAAGAAATTCATGAAAGGAACTAGCAAGAGTCCATGTCCAGATGACTAAATCAGGATGAACATGTCGTAGGATAGGAACCATGAAGAATAGAATCCATAAGACTAAAATAATAGGAAAAAATCAAGGTAAAAAAAATATCAGATATGGATAGAATTTAAGAATAACGACATGAGGAGGAGGAGACTTCATGAATAAAATATGGTAGAAACCCTAGAAAAGGGCCGAAGGAAGATTTCCAGGAGAGTGGGGATCCATTTCACTAGTTCCTGTATTCATTTCTAATTAATTTATAACTCGTGAATTCAACCATATATTTTCATAAGTTAGTTAATAATATTCATAACCTCCAACTTAATGGATATGATATATATTATTATATTAAATAATAATATTTTAATAATATATTTTTGTTCAATAAAACTATGTCTTGCATGTAATGAAATACAACTCATTGTTGTGTGTAGCATAAGCTTAACATGGTGTTGTGTACTTTAAGTTATCAAAAAAATTAAACTAAAAGTAAAATATGATAAAGTCTTGGGGTGTTACATTGGATGAATTGGAGGATAATTACATCAAACCCACATCTATAGAGAGTATTATCAAGGTTGGTCTCACTCTGGAGGGTGAACCGTGTTGTGCTCCAATAGATTCGCTCATGTTCAGCTCAATCTGACGGGTTGACACCATGTTGGAGATACTCAACTAAATGGGTTTTCTAATCAGAGGTCTTGTCTACTATGGGTGGATCTAGAGGTCATGATGTAGAAGCACTAATGATCTACTGGTTTACCTTTTGGATATCATCATCATCTAAGCTAACATTAGCAATGACTCGACGATGTTCCAAATGAATGAATAATTCATCATGGTCAGGCTCTGCTAGAGATAAAGCTAGACTTTCCAAGGCATAGACTCAACCATTCTATGACTGAGGAATATGAGAGGCCTCTAGATGAGAGGGGAACTATGATTTGATAACAATTATGCTTCAATAGGTTCAAAAGTTCTAGAATATTGACAACATAGTTGTCGTTGATTTTCTTAATGAATAATCCAAAGTCTCCCTTCTTGTGAAAATGGGGAATATCAATCCTGAGAGACAGATCAAGACCAGTAATGAGATCCTAATACTCTACCTCATTGTTGGTGTATCCTTATTATATTAGTAATGAGTATAGCAGGATAGCCTATGTTGGGGTGGTGAAGATGATCCCCATAACTCCTATGTTGAGCCTAGGATCATTGATCCGTATACCGGTTGGCCTTCAGGAGGCACCATCGAAATGCATCTACCAACATTGAATAGCCTATTCCATTGATAGGATGTCCTCATCTAGGAATTCAAGATCTAAGGACTATTCTATGAGGGTTGGATGGTCGTTTAGGAAGTATTTCAATTCCTGGACCTTGACGTCTTTCTACAGAACAAAACTAATGTCAAACTACAAAATAATCACCACTCATCATTCTATCCTTCCTTTCAATATGGGGTAGTTTAGGATATAATTCAGTGGATCCACATGTTATACCAGCTATATCTCATGATTTTTTTAGTAGTGCCATAATTTTTTTACTGTGAAAACTAGGGTGAGGTAGCTTTTCTCGATGGGAGAGTATCTGGTCTCTATGTCGAGGAGCATCGTATTGAGATAGTATAAATTGTTCTATGTCTCTAATTTGTTATTATGGGAGAGAAGAGTGTCAAGGGATTCATCCAGGGTGATCACATAAGGAACCAAAGGCTTCCCTGAGATGAGTGGAATTAGAACCAAAGGTTGTAGTATGTACGACTTGATTTCCCTGAATGTGGTCTAGAACTCTTCATCCCATTGGTAGATGATATATTTCTTCATGATATTGTTATAGGGATTACATATTTTGGATAAATTCATAATGAATTGTAATATGTAGGCTAAGTGGACTTAGAGGACTCAGAGATCCCAGAGGTGGCTCATAGGAGGCATCAGGATGATGGCCTTGATCTTCTCTAGGTTGATCTCAATACCTCTATATCTAATGATAAAGCTGATAAATTTCCCAGATTTTACCCCAAAGGAAAACATCAAGGGGTTAATATTCAACTATCAAGAGTAGAGGAATCCAAACACTTTCTCAAGATCTATTATATGGTCCTGAAGTTGGTGGGATTTGACCACCAAATCATCCACATAGAATTCCACTAGCATCCCAAGGATCGGTTTGAAGATGTGGTGGATGGATCACTGATAAGTGGATTATACATTCTTCAGACTAAAGGGAATTACCTGATATCAAAAAGTACCTTGTAGAGATATTAAGGTAGTAGATTCCTCATCATCATGGGTCATTCAGATCTAATTGTATCTGCAGTACACATAAATGAAAGAGAGAGCCCGGAACCTGGTTGTAGCATCAATCGACAACTATATCAATGGAAGGGGAAAATAATCCTTCACAAAATGGAAATTGAGGTCTTGAAATTTGATGTAGACTCTAATCTATTTATTCTTATTCCTAATAGGAATGAAGTTGGACATCCATTTTGGGTATTGAACTTCCTTTACAAAGTTTACTTTGATCTTATCAACTTCAGTCTTAATCATAACACCATGATATGGGTTCATGTTCCTGGGAGGCTTCTTGAACCCATGGTGACTCACTGGGAGGCCAATATTATGGAAAATAACATGAGTATCTAAACCTGGAATCTTTTCATAACACCAAGAAAATACATCATGATGTTTCTTCAAGAAATCTATGTACTGTTGTTGTTCCTTTAGAGGCATAGATACACTAATAATAATTGGTCTCAAATCATCCTTGATAACAAGATTCACCTGTACTAGCTCATCGATTGTGGTAGAGATTCCTTCTAAAAATGTTGGAGGAGCATCTTCCAAATCTTCTTCATCATCTGAGGTTGGAGAATCAGTCGGAGGAGATGATTCATCCAGGACGACTGATTCTGGGGTACACGGGTGCCTGCTTGGGTTGATATGGAATCCTCATTGGGAGAAATATTCTCTACTAAATCCATGGAAATAGGAGTTTTTGATCTGATTCCATTTTTACATTAATCGTAGGGTTCATTCTTGATGTCGAAGCAATGGTGGTAGATCATTTTTTTCAACTCAACCCGGCTCCGCGAAAAAAATGGAGGTTTCATGGAATAGTATCCATTCGCTGAGCATCTTAATACTTTATAGGGATGGGTGTTTCTAAAATCATCTGAGCCTATCCTATGTAGGAGTACAAGGTAATCTTATGACGTTCCTTGTACCTAGGGACATGGTTCCCCTTCCTCTCGGAAATGACAAAGCAGTTCCCCAAGTCGGGTTCCATGGCCTCCAACTGGTGAACCGAGAGGATGAAATCGTCATTCAAGTCTAACTACAGATCAACCATAGTGGTTGTGTGATCAACATCATTGGTCTTAACTTTATTATCTTTTTTCTTATAATATCCATCATCCATATATCATACTTCATAGTATTTAAAGGGAGATTCATCACCTTGAAGCCCATTTAATCGATCAATGAGGGGGTACTTGAGGCATTGGTGATATGATGAAGGAACTGATTCTTGTATATGAATCCATGAACTTACCATCAATGCATTATAGGTGGTTTCTTGTGAGACAACCATGAACTCAATGCTTACTACCAAGATACCAAACTAGGTCTTCAATCATATTTTTCCACACAATATTTACTCGATCATATGATAACCTTGAATCTTCATGTCATAAGGACTCAAGTTTTCTTTTGTTAGTCCTAGATTTTGGAGCTTCCAAGTCTGGATAATATTGATCCCAAAATCTTTGTCCACTAAATTGTGACAGATCTCCATTATGTTGAACTGACCTATGATGTATAGTGGGGGAAGGTTCCCTTACATGAGGGAGATCTCATCTTCTCTTGAGAATGATATGACAGATCGTTGATATGCTTGCTCGACCTCTTCGGCATAGAAGGACATTGTGGTCGCTACCTCTATTTTGAACTGGAGGGGGATTCTTCAAGGGATTCTCACATATCTTCTGATAGATATAGGGCCTCAGGAATTGAGAGTATTGAAGTTATGATGGTGAGCTACCTCAACACATCATATTTTTGTACCAGGTTCACATTTCTAACCATTGGGGGTCATTCTTTGGTAGGAGTCATGGTGAGCACTACTAGATGAACCACTGGATTCTGGATAGTACTAGAAATTTTATTCTACTTTTTAGATAAATCCCACAAAATCACTATCGGTCGACTTTTATTTGACTGCGACCCATTTTAGCTGGTTGAATTTGTTTATGATGTGGTTGTAGCTATTATGAACAATCAATGAAAATAGTCACCTATGGTGGTGTTTCTGACTGAGCAGGCTAGTAGGATAATTCCTGATGAGCTCTATACAATGCATGCTCTCTGGTCTTAGAAGCATGCATGGTCTGACTTGAATCACTAGCCTAAGTATTCTAGCAGTTTTTATTTCCTTGATTTTCTCTTCGATGACATTGGTCAGAGGTTATTGGAGAATTTGTAGGGTAATCCTAATCATCGAGGACCACAAGGGGGTTCACTAGTTCAATAGTATTTATAGATTCATACTCTTTCTCTTCATTACAGGGGTCTAGAAATGATGGGTTTACCCTAGGGATTATTCCCAACTATGGAGGCACAAAACCACTGAGTGTGAATGATGGTTTTGGCACCAGTGGGGAACTCTGATTTACCTTGTTCCATTGATTCCTATTATTCTGAGACATAGAGGGATGAAATGTGGATTCAAAAGCCTTAGATGAAGAAGGCATGGTGACTTAAGGAGATTTGGGCTATCCTAAGTGCACATAGATGATTTCATGGGTGTGATAAACAGCTTTGTGAGTGAACCGATCATCATACTTCTGAGTCCCACGGTTGGAAACTTGCTTCCACTCACTAGATACTTCGCTATTATTTTCAGGATCGATGGATACATGTTCTACTTGTTTCAGGATCTCACCCAACTTGACCACACTATTATAAACCTTGTCCTGGAGCTAATCCTTGAATATATATCATTGTTTGATGGTATTTCAAAGGATCCTATGGTAAAGGAAATGGTTGGTAAGATCATTGAGCTCAACCTCATGGGGTTTCTTAAACTTTGGAAGATTCAGAATACCTTATTCCAAGGCACTACAGAAATAACCAGGGACTTGGGTATTATTAAAGGAATAAGTCCAGTTTCTCATGTTCGAGAATGGAACTCTGGGAGCCTGACCCTAACAAAGGGTGGGAGCCTCAAAAGGAGTTATAGAGACATTCTATCTCTTGGGAGGTTGTGGTTGGTAAGGTGGTTCCTTCTAATTCTGTGTTGGGTGGGGTAGAGCTTTTTGAGGTTGCTCCATTTGGTGAGTTTGTGCATGGTGAGGCTCTATCGGTAATAACTCTAGTGGTCTGGGGACCTCTACCTATACAATGGAAGTGGTCTCTGCCTTAGAGTTTCTTCTTGATGGATCTGGAATAGGACAAGGACATGCCTACGTAGCTTACATAAAGGCTTCCTCTAGATGTTGGGTCTTTTCATATAATTCCCACAATCCACCTTAGAATTTCTGAGTAATGAAGGTGGGGACTAGTTCATTATTATCATTCCTTATGCACATCATTAACAACTACTCTTGGGGAAGTGACATGTCGAATGAACACATGAGTACCTTCCATTGGGTGAAAAAGTCTGTGGTGTGCTCATATGGTAGTTTCTTGAACTTGAAGAGGTTGACAATGCTTGTCTTGTATGTGGTGGAGCTAAACTAGTATAGAAATTTTATGTAGAGGTCTTCCAAAATAGTGATGGACCCAATGGTAAACTTTTTGTACCAGATGAACATATACCCTTTCAATTTTTGAACAAATCATTGGATCTTGGAGGCCTCCTATTACTCTAGTGTTACCAACATTGGTTTTCACCTTGAGATGAAGTGGGATAGATGCTGCAGCGGGTCACCCATCCAATTGAAGGGGTGAAGGTAGGATTCCCAAAGTCTGAGGGTGATCTCATATCATCCACTCATGCTGGGTATAGATTTCCATCGAGTGGGATTTCCACCTATTGTGTATTGAGGGATTCGAAGTGAGTAGTGAGAGCAGCTATCAAATCATCTTAGAAAGGGTTCATATCTTGATGAGGATCCCTAACCAACAGTGCACTCATAGTCTCATTAGCATGGTTGGAAAGCTCAACAGATCATGGAGTGGCATATGGAGAGGCTTGATTCAGGTCTTAAGGAGGATTATCAAGCTGTTCAGGAAGATTCAGTGAAACATACCATGATTTTTTGCTGTAAAATCTTAGTTATACTCTATTTGGTAGTGTAGGATCACTGGGATGAATTGGGATCATATGGATAAGGATATATGGATTCCCCTGTTATCTCAGTGGAGGAGGGATATGATCCTACTAAGGAGTTCCATAATCTAAGCACCGCTCAGCAAGGATATTTTCAATGATCCTCTTCTGATCTATGATATACTGACATAATACATCGATTGTGGGATCATCCTCTACTTTTTTTCAATATCATATGGACCAGAGGGCTTGAGGGGTCCCTTTTCCTTTTCGAGATTACATATAGTGGTAAATAATGTAGAGATTTTTATGAGGCTGAGTTCCCGCCATTGTAGGTTAGTGAAAACACCTATATGAGGGTCTATATAATATTGCGCTACCCCAAGGGGTGTGTTATATATATCTATTCCGATGTCCCCATCCATGGTGGATATATCAGGGATGACCAAGTTTACTATAATGATACTCTTAGGCATATCATCAATGTCACCAGGTATGTCAAGCTATCCTAGGATAGGACTAAAGTGGAGAGCAGCGTGCTATCTCTAGCCTCGGTTCTACACATGTGGAGATGCCTCTTAAATGATTCTATAGAACAATGTGAATCTTTGGATGCATCTTTTTTAGAGGGTCTTATGGTATCCAAGTGACACAGGATGCTAGGCTACTGGTAGCACTTTAAACTCAACCATGCAGCAATATTGATTGATGTCATCAAAATTCTCTCAGATTCCAGGGTAGACTAACTAATGGTCACATAGGTGAAAATGTGTCTCTCATGTAGTTCAGTGAAAGCATGTGACCTGGACCTTGGTGAGGGACTCTATAATGTCAAGGTTGGGAACCACATTTGGCCAGAACACTACTGATAATTTATCAAGAGCCAGAGTGTCCCATAGGATTGCCTATTCAGAGGTGGGGCCTAGATATTGGTTGGACCAATATTCATTTGGTGTTGTATAAGAAACATGTGGATACATTGATGTGGATCAATCCAGTGATGAATTGGTCAATTGAGGATCTATTGTATGAGCTAAACATTCTTTGCACCTTGGGAAGTCTCTCAAAGATAGAGATGGATGCATCATTGTTTTCCTATAGGACTAGGTGTTTATCACTACCTCATGTGCAAGTTTGGTGGAACTCATATGTGTGTCTACCGAATTCTCATATTCTATCAAACTCTAGAATATCTCTTTATGATCTTGAGTATAGGTAGATAACTAAACTGGTGATGACAGTGATGATTTCACTATGAGACCTTGGAAGGGATCCAAATCTACCTCCTCTCACACGTACCTATGAAGGGATTTAGGGATATTGTGGACCTCACCTTCTTGGATGATGAATTTTACCTATCGGGTTCCTACCCCAGACTCTAATGCAGATGATTGTAGTGAAGGATTCCACATTGAAGCGCACTCTTCTTCATAATCTAAGAAGAAATCATGATTAACAATGATTTGGAACTTCTCAAAAAATTTACTTTGGTAGAAGTGGTTCACCCTTCTACCCTAGGATGGTTCTTTATGGTAGGGAACTTTTTTTCATAGGTAGGACCTCTGTGTTGTTGGGTGTTAGCATGGGGAGGACCTTCACTATTATTTTTTGGGATATGGGGAGGGCCTCTGTATCAATTATCGTTAGAGTAGGGAGGACCTCTAATATGACTGTTGTATGAGTGGGGATGACTTCCACTGTGGTTTTTGAGGAATCTAGGAGGTAATTTTCTTTGGTTGGTGTGAACGTGGGGAGGAAACCCATGCTTATCGGTAGTAGTGTCACGATGATGACCTTTATACTCATAGGTTTAGGTGTGAGGATGACCTTCACACTACTCCAAATAAACACATGGATGACCTTCATGTTGACTATGAGAGCAGGAAGGATCTCCACATAGGTTGGTGGAAACATGGAGATAGCCGCCATGCAGACCATTGAAGGAGTGGGGGGCCTCCACTCTGGTTGGATGTGGCACAGGGAGGACCTATGTGTTGTCTGATGGTAGTATAATGGGGAGGGCCTCTGTGCTGATGGTCAATGAAGAATGTAGCACCTCCACTTTCACCGATGATGGAGTGGAGAGGACCTACTCTGAAGCTAGTAATGGTGTGATGATGACCTTCATGATGATAAGATGTGACACTGGGAGGATCTCCATGTTGAATGGTGGTAGTGGTATGAGGAGTACCTCCATACTATGAAGCATGAGTATGGGGAGGACCTCCGTACTAACTGTAGATGAAGTGCGGAGGACCAATTATTTGATCAATAAGAACATGTGGAGGACCTCCATGTTTATTGTGAGAATAGGTAGGACCTCCTCTTGGGTTGATTTAGGTATGGGGAGGGCCTTTGTACTAGATCTCATCACCACTGGCCAACCTGTAATGGTTATTGGTGATACTAATGATTGATAGATCCAAGCCATCAAGCTTGCTATGAGACTAAATTCTCAATCACAATAAGGCATAGATGGGTCCTTTCTCCTTAGTGGAAGGGATTTGGTGGAATACGCTTGTGGTGGAATGGGCCACTAGATATGTGTAAGATGATTCCCCTTCGTGGGAATCCTCCTGAGCTTGTGCCTAATGTTAGCATCATGTGGATTAGATTGGGGCCAGTGAAGCAAGCGTATAGTGCACATGTTCTTCGTCCAGAAATACCGGTCATTGTTGGAGCTGAAGAGGCCTAGTGGGACCTCCCCTTTGTAGATCCCAGACATTATTCATAGTCGGGGTGACTCAAGAACCCCTCACCTCCTTGACATAAGGGAGAGAGTCATAGGATCACTCTATGGAGGGTCTCCCAAAGCGGTTTTTTGATGGATTGGGGAGTAGTGACTTCTTGCACGGCCCTTGGGGGTAGCAGTGTCAGTGAGGCACAGAAGCCTCCAGGTCTTAGAGAGCCATATCCCTTGTATAAATTACCCCATCCTACTTTCACCACTGTATGATTATGTTCATCACCTTCCTTTGGATAAGATCGGATTGTGAGGTGGAGTGTGGGTGCCTAGTAGCCATAATCATGGCTGAAGTTGCGGTGGAGGTGGAGTCATATGGTATTTCTACATTGACATTTCTCTTACCACTGTGTTATTGGGCATTGGGTGGTTGGTTTCCTATAGCTTGGGTCCTATAAAGAAGGAAGATTCCACTTTCAGTATGGATACAAGGAAAGCAATTCCCAATGACCCGTTTCATCCAATTTTCCATGGTCGGAGAGAGATAACTACACTAATAATGTCACAGACCAGAATTCCCAATGCTTAACTACCCCAATTTTTGGCAAGTTTCATGTTGGGACCACTATTTTCTTAATGGTCCCTAGAACCAGATATATAGATCTCTTGACATGATAATCTATTGATGTCTCAAACACTACTAGTCCCCTTATTGTGGAGAAGAGTTTCATGTTGGGTTCACCATTTTTGTTGGTGTCCTGACGCATATGGTGTCTGAGTACAATCCATGATCTGATGATGAATATTACCAGTCCCCATTGTTTAAGAAGAAAAGTTTCATGTAGGGTTCACTAATTATATTACCAACACTTTCACTAGGGTGCAGCCACATTATGTGTGATTATTATCACTAGTGTCGCATTTTATTTCCCTACATTCCCACTTTCTAAAGGTAGGAAGCATTCATTGCTTTCATCGGTGATGTATACTCCTTGATTGAAAAAGGATAATGGTATGTTGGTTCCTACTTATATGGATTACTCCTTGGAACTTGTTTCCTTATCCAAGTCTCTGTCATAGAGTTAATTTTGTTTGTGGAACTCATTTCTAGTGCCATCTCTTTGTGGATGATAGTTTATTACACTACTTTTGTCTGGACATTCTGAAGTGTATTGACAAAGCAGAAACCTTCTGTCAGTATAGTAGCCACGTATGGAATCTATGGCATGTTTAGACCCTGGGAACATTGGTCACCCGTATTATTCCTCATAGTAGGGAATCTCATGGACTCATCATGGGTATGGGACCCAAGGAATCTCATGTTGATCATGAGGTATTTGATTCCAAAATCATATCTTCCAAGGTTTTCACCTTAGGCATCCAATTTTTGGAATAAAGTAGAAGTATGAGACTGTTTGTGGGTTTAATGTATTAAGAATATGGGGAGGTTGATCATAATGCAATGCATAGGTAGATCAAGGAGGTATGTCTCTAGTAGGGATCACCTAAAAGATTTATTAGATGGATGGATTATAATGCCCTATAGAGGTGAATCTAATAGGTGTGACCCATAAAGTGAAGGTGTCACGCCATGAAGGTTGATCTGGAAATAGCTAGAGGTGGATCATAGAGGTGCGCCCCTATAAGGGAGACACCAAGATTTATCATTGGTTGGGATTAAACCTCAAGGAGGTATCCTACGTACCTTTTTTAGAAGACAGGGATCAAAACTCACATAGTTTGAGATGGTGTTGGTATTACACATGAAAAATTAATAGGTGGGTGGCATGATCTTACCGAGGAATGGAATCCCATATAGTAAAGGGATGGATATAGATGAAGTGTATGAGGTGAATGGGTTGGATGAGTTATCATGTTTGAAACTTGGGGAGGCTTCTTATGTATCCCAGTTAGTTGGGAATCAAAGCCCATGTAGTTCGTAATGGGGTGTTCGGGGTTATAACTAAGGTGTATGCCCCTAGAAATGGAGTATGTGGTTGGGGGATATTCCCAGAAGTGGCCCGGTTTGTTGGGGTTTAGGTATAGAATATGCCCAGTTGGTGTCATATGGTTGGGTCTTATGCATGGAAGTAGCCTAGTTAGTTGGGGCTTGTGCATAGAAGCTACCTAGTTGGATTGGGGTCATGTGGATTCCATGATGACTAATAACCTCTAATCCCATCTGAGTCACACTCAATGTGACAGAAAAGAGGTAATAGCAGACTTGAAGATTGCACAACTTACATTTCTCATTGATGGACAGATGTTGAAACCCAAAGGAATAGAGAGAGAGAGAGGTCGGTGAAGTACCCATCTACCAGCTTGTTTTTTTATCTAGGGGAAGTTAGGAGGGGAAAAGGTGATGCCTCCTATAATAAAGGCTAAGATCTTACTTCAAGAGGGATGCCTAGGTGGATTTCATTCCCTATGCAGAGGATTTAATTCCATGTGGGAGGATCTAATTCCATGTGAGGGTGGGAATTGTAGAGACCATCCCTTGAAAGTCACACATAGATCATCATTTACCTTTTGTATAGGGTAAGGTTGTAGTTTAACATCATGTGATGAGGACAATGGTGCTAGGATATTGTACTTCATCCAGCTTGGGCGTGGGGGACTCACTCCTTACCCCTTGGGATTACATAAATATAGATCATTCACCCTTGTGAGGGGGATAGATTCTAAAATTCTAGGTTGAAATGGTGTTGAAGAGTGGTTGATCACGATGTTCATGTTAGTATGCCAGTGCTGAGAAGAAAAAGGAATTAGTGTATCTATGCTATGAAGAAAAAGGAATTAGTGTATCTATGCTAAGAAGAAAAAGGTAAATGGGAATCTTGGGCCACACTTGGAATAGAGTGGTCCATAGGAATGGGTGGAACACGTCCCATAGGGATTTAAGGTATATCTAGACCAATCTTGGATGGTTGTGGGGGCCTTAGGAACTCAACCTTCATGAAGAGGTGTCAGCAAAAGAGAGTCATCATGAAGAATCCCATGAGAGGGGATTCATAAAGCATAGGGCATCGTAGATAGGTTCTTCATGAAGCTTGGGTGATTTGTGGAGGATAGGGGATTCATGAAGGAATTGACTTTTTAAAACATGGTCACCCTACCTCAGGATGAATTCCTGGTTTAGGAAAGGAGTTCTTCACAAAGTCTTAATGTTTCACGAAGCCTTAAGTACCAAGTAGTGCCTTATTTCTCCGCTAAGGGAATAAGCCTTCATGAAAGGAACACCCACCTCTAGTATAGGTATTTGGTAATATAAGTAAGTGGGTTTCAGGATTCTAGGATACCTTAGATGATCCATTTTGGCTAGGTTTAGGATGCTCAGGTACTTCATGAATTGGGAGAAATTCAGAAGTCCAAAGGTCTAGTAACCATCATTTTTAGTCATAATAAGCTGTTTATTTATAAGAAAAAGGGTTTTGAGATGTTGGTAAATGAGTCGCAAAGAAAGTATGGTCTTTTCGAATGGTCATCACTTTGTCATACTTCTAAACAGTTGTGGCCTTCTTGACTAATCTTGTGACATGTATTTCGGCTCCAAAAAATCCCCCCTAAGAATGGGAGCAATTAGGAAAAGGAGGGTCAGATTATGAGGTAGAATCACTATATTTTTTGAAAATATTCTCCCCTTCATAAAGATCATTTTCGATTCATATAAATGAAGATCATTGGAAATAAGGCCTTTTCAAAGTGTGGGCCATAGTATGCCTATAAATATCATGGGTGGGGTACCTCCATGGAACCTGAGTTTTTTAGAAGAAAAGATATAGTGTTCTCTTTTCATAATGATCAAAACCTCGGTGATCTTTTCTCTTAAAATAAATCATTTTTGAACTATACTTTGGTTCCTTTGATCCATGAGGGATACTTAATGAACCAGACATTGCGAACCGCGTCCTTTGAAAATCAATTATCATAACTAAAACCTATGTGAATTGGGATCTACAAACCAAATTCTAAAATGACCTCTGTGAACCATTATTGGAAAAAAAAACTATGTACCAAATTCAATGGAAAATTAGGAAGCTACTCAGAAAGTCCTTGTGGATGCTTCTTGATGGGATGAAATGGAGGAAAAATTATGCTTGGAGAGTTTGTCTAAAGAAAATTGACCATTAATCATTGATTGAACTATTGTTGAAGGCTCAAAAGGACAATCCTCTATGAAAAAGGATTCCATTGTATGGATTTGGTTCAAGAGATGACAGCTTCATCCCACTGGAGATTAGATACAAACCAACATAATGGTTTAGAGGCATGTCGTTGAAATATCAGTGGAATTGGGTTGTTCTGATCCATATTTGAAAGAATAATACACCCATCACAGCCAACTACCTCTACAACCACATTAAAATTGTCAATGTGGAAAAATTTTAGGATGATTCATCTCAATTGTAGTTCCAAATTATCATCAATGAGGGCATGGGGAACCCATAGAGAGGGTGTAATGATAGCTGGGATCTTCACTGGGGTGGAAACGTCACTGATGAATAGGCCTTGGCCTACTGGGCATTCACATCATGTGATGAATCTGGGGTGGATTTGAGGTGGGTAGGAATCTATGAAGTAGCATGGGATTCTTAGTTCCGTGTTTATTATCTATAGGAGATCATGGTTGATCTGTTGAGTAGGTGGTCACCAAGGACCAACACATTCCACTTACATCACAAGGAGGTTAGTGTTAGCCTTTGGGACCTCCATTAGATATCTGTAATTCCAATTATGAGGGAGATTTATGATGAATTTATCCCCTCAGAGAATGTGTGGGAATATCAGGAGCATCTTTAATCTCTATTGAATGAACTACTATATCTAGTGTAGGGAATCAATGAAGGGAAGTCAGTGACGAGGGATGTTCACTTCAACCAGTGGTTTAATTATTTTTTTGAACTTCCTAGAAGATGAGCCTACTGAGGGTGAGGATGCAACCAAAAAAAATTTGATGAGGTTGTGTATATTCCCTACGGGGGCCTAATAGGGTAAAGAGGGATTATAATAGAAGATTATGAAAGTAAGAAAACGACATCTGTGGGGGTACAACATAAAGGTAGAGCCTCAACCCATAGTAAGGTTGGTAGGATTCATCATTGAGCTCATCTATGGATGGATGCTCCTAGTGAGGGATTCACACATTGGGGTGCATCCAAGATCCTTTATAATAGTGGTGATTCTATAAAAAAGGTAACATGTAAGCCTTGGAATCCTTGTGATGGTGAAGTTATACAACTTACTTTAGCACGTCAGTAAGGGGAAGATGTTTTTGTGCATGTGTGGGACATTCCACTTCCTATATGGCTGGGTGGCTGCATACATGGGGGGTGACAAATAACCAAACCCTATTTCCCCTCCCAAAAAAAGATTCTATCTAGCGATTCTAAACATCATGGGGAGTTTCCCCTTCAAGATATGATTTAAAGACTTGTTGAACAAGGTCGGGCTTGTGGTTTACTTTACCTTTCACCTGTTTCCCCTACTGATGAGGGTGGTTACCAATGATGGCACAAGGACTGAGGAACGACAATCATATCTACTGGAATTTTGATGTAGGGTGATGGTGGCGAGGGTTGACTGTGAGCTAGTCTGTGATCCATATAACCTACACTGGTTTGTTACAAAAATTACTAGTATTAATTCAGGGCCTTTAGTTTAATGAATTATCTTGTTATATATATAGAATTAATGAATCATATGTTCCAAAAATACCTTTTTCATTTTTTTGGTAGTTTTCATAGACACCATTTATGTGCATTATTGAACTAAAAGTGATCATGAAAGGAACTTGGATATTTTTTTGGGTATATTCGTAGATCATCATCTCCATTCAAAACTATAAAATTGTGACTTATGGATATAATATTTCAAATTCCATAGGAATTTAATTTGGTATGAAGATATATAGGTAAAGGTAGATAATATTAACACTATTCTTTCTTGGAAATTGTCACAAAACATCTTTGAAATGTGAAGCTTCCTGGGACTAGTAGGTTATTTTCATCACTTCAACTATCATTCCCCACACTTAGCTTCACCTATGACCATATTAACTAGGAAAAGTATACCATTACATTAGAGAAATTATTATCATAAATTGTTTTGTGTGATTAAGACTCAACTTACTTTGGAACATGTTTTAATTTTTTCAAAACCATTTGAGGGTTACATGGTATATTTTGATGTATCTGGATCGGTATTTTATTTTTTTATAAAAAAAGACCATGGAATAGACTATGGATCAAAAAATCTACGGGAGCATGAAAATAACAATCTAATTCATGATTTATAATTAGCAACATTGGTCCATGCATTAAAAACATGGTGCCACTATCTCTTTGGTGATAAATTCTCTATGATCACCGATCATAAAATCTTGAAGAGTTATTCTCAAAAAGGTATTTGAAACTAAGGTAATTGTGTTGGATGGAGTAATTCCATATGATTGAATTTAACATGGATTATACTCTAGGAAAAGAAATTTTTGTGGTTAATTAATTCATTAGGAATTCATACACCCAAGTGTTCAGTGAATCCTGAGATCAATGGAAATTTATGGGGGTCATCATAAATTTGAATTTGGATTTTACAAAACAAAAATATACCACGGTCATCTTTCTATTTATCATTATTCTAGATTTTGTAGATCAAGTTAAGGAAGATAAATATTCGGACCCTAAATTCCTTTCCATTAGGTCAAACTTTAATGGTGGGAAGGATTTTGATGGATGGGAATATGATTATAATTTAGTGTTATTATTTCATGGATGACTGGTAGTTTCTCCTTCTCTCTGGGAACAAAACCTTTAGGATTTTAATCATTCAAAGTGGGTTATTCACCCGAGGTATTTTAAATATGTGTAGCATGATAAAGGGATAGTTTTGGTGGTCAAGTATAAAGTAGAATCTTCAAGAGTGTGTGGGTAAATTCCTAACCTATCAGAAGTTAAATGTTGAACATAAATGACCATATATCATGTTAAAATTCATACCCATTCTAGTATGGAAATGTGAATATATTTATATAGACTTTACCAATATATTACCAAAAATTACTTAGAATAATGATGTCATTTGGGTGATTTTTGATTAACCTACCAAGTAATCACATTTCATCTCAATCATAGAAAAGAACTTAATTGAAAAATGAGAATAGATGTACATCTGATATGTAGTGAAGTTTCATTGTGTTTTAGTTTCAATTTTCTCTGAATAAGATCCTATATTTTCCTCACAATTTTGGTGGTCTTTAAAACAGTATATTAGAACCCAGTTGGATATGATCATAGCTTACCACCCTCAAAAAAATCAGAATTCAAAGCGTATAATTCAAAAAATGAATTATATGCTAAGAGCATGTGTTATGGACTTTGTTGGTTCCTGGGAAGACCATTTTCCATTATTAGAGTTTTTGTATATCAATATTTATCAAGATTTGATACATATTCTTCTATTTGAAGCATTATATGGTAGATAGTTTCGATGACCACTTTATTGGGTTCCGGATGGGGGAACTTTATTGATTATACCTAGTCTTCTATATGATACAAAATATCCAAATGATCATGAATATGATTGAAACACCCCAAATCCATCATAAATCATTAATGGATCTCCATCTTCATCATTTATCTTTTTAGTTTGGGTCCACGTTTTAATTCAATTGTATCTGAGTTTAGGGCATCATCACCTGGGTAAGAAGGGGAAGATATCTCCTCAATATTTGGTTCTATTTTAGATTATTGAGTATATCAACAAAGTATTATATCACCTAGATTTACCGTCAACATTAAAATCCATTCATAATTTTTTCTATATATTTCAACTAAGGAAGTTCTATCCAAATCCATCATATATTATTAGTTGGGATCATGTTACACATGAGATTGATGATTCATTCTTTCACACCCCAATTCACATTTTATACTTAAAAGATAAGGTCATGTGGGGATAACATGTCACTTTGGTTTGTATACTATGGAAACATGGTCAAATCATATAAGAGAATTCATAATCAGAGAGGTATATTACAGAGTAATATCTGGTGTTATTACAACACACCACCAACCTCCTACATTCTGAGGATGGAAATACCAATGGTTGGGAAAATGTGACACCCCCTGTTTGAGTTATGTGGTTTTTATTGTATATTTTTTCAAATTTAGATGGCCTATTTTGGGTTTCTAAGGCATTGTAGTGATTCTTGGAAGTAATAAGTAGTGTTGATGGATTTTTGGGCTTCATCACACCAATGAGATAATGATAGTAGAGGTTTTGGTCCCAAGATCTATCAAAATATGTTTGTGGTGAGATAGGTATGTGACAGGAAGTCAACATACTATAGGGTCATGTGTTTTGGTGGTTGTGTTGCCCGAGATGTTTCCCAATAGAAAATAAGAGATCTAAAATTCCTAAGTGAGTGGTTGCAGTGGATGTGTGGGGTCGGCCTCATGAAAAATATTCAAAATAGATTTTAAGGATCCACCACACCATGTTTCAAGCTATAGTGGGATGGAAAATGATGAGAGGTCATACTTATGTCATGGTGGGCTTCTATTGGAGGGGGGGTGTCCAAAAGAACTGCATCCAAGGTAAGTGCCATCATGTCGTGGTGTAAGTCATCTTATTTTTTGAATCTTTCAAAATAATCAACAATTATTGATAGGGGATTCAAGTTTGAGAAGGAAATAATGGAAGATATTTTAAGATATATTTAATTCTATTTTTACCACATTTACCTCCTCTAAAACCCTAATTATTACTTTTCTTTCTATGTCTCTTAAAGTAGAGGTCTCTGAAGGTGATCATGGGATGCTTATTTTCTTGTTGAATCAATTATTTTTATGTCTATGAGATAAATCAACTTGAGTTAGTTGGATTATCTATCATTCACCTTATTCTAATAATGTTAAGTCTTATGATCCCTTGAATAAATATTCTTGTTTGTGGTTTAAAAATACTTAATGAGTTCTGCATGAAAAAATCTTTTGATGCAACTTGGTTTCCAAAGAAAACCTATGGATACAGGCCACCTAAAATTTTATTAAAACATTTAATGATGTTTAGTTTTTCATATATTTATAAGATTATCCTTAAAGGGAAAGGTTTTAGGTATTAGGTTTCATGTGTTCATGAAACATTTGGATAGGGCCTTGTTGGTGTGGCCTAGGCTATCAGTGCCTTTTATGTGGGAAAACTCTATTGTACCCCCAAGGGACAACTTGGGTCAAGGGGTATGGGTTTCCACTCGTGATTTTAGGTTGTTCAGTGGACCCATTTTATGGGGTTTTTCTTTGTATGGTGGGTAAATTGCATGTGGTTATGTTTATTTCACTGGATATTGATTATTCTTCACTTGGTTTCTATTTAATTTTTATTACTATCCTTATGATTATAAGAATACATGTTCTCTATATAGTAGCATGTGTGGGAAGCCTTTGGGGGATTACCTACTGAGTTGTATAATCACCCCTTACATATGAACTTTGATTTATATATTGACATTGTTCTTCATAAAACATGTAAGGTAAATGTGTCTTATTTCTCTAGTGGGGAACCTTGATGTAGTGATATTGTGTATGGATTTTGAAGCATGGGGTATGTCATGAAATGGAATATGATGTTGCGACACCTATGTTACTTTGAAATTTTTTGATGTGTGGAGTCTTATTTACTTATGTATTATACCTTTTTATTTTTTATTACTTTGATCAATTCAAATTATGTTATGAGTTTTGTTATTGTTTTCATTAATGCAACATATTTTAGTAATGTGGTATTGTTTTTATTACATGATAAGTTTTATAAAAAGGGTAAATGATCCCCCAATGATTTAGTATGCCTTTAGAATTTGTTTATATTCTTTTTTGTCCAAGGGATTCACTTATAGTTAGTGGAATTATAGTATTTCCCAATCCAATGTATTAGTGTCGGGATGTTACTTTTGTAGTGGAAGAAAAATAATTTTTTGTGTGATTTATCCTCAACCTAACCAAAAAAGTAATATAAATTGAGAACCTAAAAATACATTATTGGGTAACATAAAGATTTTTATTTAATTTTGATAGTGTATAATTTATGTCAATCACTAAAAAAGTAGAAAAAACCCTCCTGCCTCTAAGGGAAATACACCAACCAAAGGATCCCAAAATATTTCTTAAGGATCTATAAATGAAGAAGATGTATTAGCAGCTTCACCTAGTAATAAACTATATTTATGGAGAAAGAGAGAATAGGGAAGCTTGAATAAAATTGGCCATTCCCAACAATATGGATCTCATCACTTTATATAGACATCATTTTCATGTTTCAATTAATGAGATGCATTGTCCATATTCAACATATTGGTATACTTTTTATTCCTATTTTAATTATTCACTGAATTCCTACAATGAATTCAATCCATTTAATCCACCCATAATAGATTATAACCAATGAAACTATTTGGGAATATATATACACCTAAATTTAATTCATTCTATTTCATATTTTAGTTCACATATAACAATACCTCATGTGCACTAAAATCCCATAGCAACTTTACAAAAAAACATCATAACTCTTTTTGAATCTATCCAAGACTCCTTTTAGACACGGTCTCATCATACTCTATTAAATTTTGAACTAACACTTTTTATAAAACTTAAGAATTATCTAGAGTCCTAACTGTATGACCCATAGGGATTTAATTGAATTCATAATAAATATGAAATCCATATTTTTTAGATGTAAGAAAAAAAGCATCCATTAGTAAAGCATCAGTGCTACTCCATTTACTAATAGGTTTGGTGTGATCTCCATCAAACATACTCATATATTTATATAACTATTTCCACCACAAGATGTGTTGTATTAATCCAAAAAAAATTATTTTAATAATCACAAATCATGTTTATGTTATTTCTATTCCATTTTATGTTTTATGAAAGTAACATTATTTTTTGGAAAACAATGGAAATTTCACTAAGTCTTAGATCAACTGCACAACCCCCTAATTGACCATGGAAAATATATTCCAGACTCCGGAAACCAAAATATAAATAGAAGAGACCATTAATATCAAGAATTTTCTCAAATTTATGGATCAATCATATGATAAGTGGATCGAATACGCACCTAAAAGATCGATCGTAGTTGCCTCATCACACTCTTGGATCAATCATAAGGCTAATTCAATATATTACATGAGTAACCATGCGACCAAAAGGACAAATAAATAAAATAATTTGTGAAATGTGGAGTTTCAAAAAAAGAAAAAAATCAACTAAAAGACCAAATGAAGTGACTGTGGTCAATAGTATCAATTTGACAAAGTATTAAACCAATCATAATTGTAAGGTGATGAACCATAAAATCAAATGATCAAATGTGGTACAAGTGATCATTTTTATAACCTATCAAATAATCCAAATAGATTTTTTGATTATTGAAGTGACCATAGATGCTAACATGGAAAACCTTAAATTGAACATACCTAAATTAAGTATTATAACATTAAATATATTAATCTAACCACTTTTCTCTGCAGAATTAAATTCCAATTATAAGAATTTATTAAGCCCAAATTTCCAGCAAAAGTATTTGGATCTTCAATGATAATTTTTTAATGGATATTTATGAGGAAATATTCTTTTTAAAAGTATGGATAATTAAAAATAAAAATATATACATTCACAACAAAAACATCATAATTTTTCAGGAATGAAAAAGATGAACATATACTCTATTTCTAACATATGTGACACTTTTTTCTTTCCTAAACATTAATGAATCATCAAATAACATCTAAAATTCTTATTACATCAATTCTAAATCAAAATAAAAAAATTATAAGAGAAGAATATCATATAGTTTAATATACTTATATACTCTTCTACACCAAATTATATTCCTTCTCTTACTCTATTTTTTTTACTTCTGAGTTGTGTCTTATTTACATTGTATATATTTTACCACTACATATAGTACTATATTGGAGAGTGGGAGACACTATATATTATTATTTTTCTCATAAATTATCCCATGAATAACTATGGAAGAGACTGTGTAGCCTAGACTATTTTTGTGTAATTGGTATCTTTTTTTCATCCAAGTAAAACATTGGAAGAGGCTTTATATATCCTGGACAGTCTTGAGTGCTATTTTTTGTAAAATAAGATCAAGTTATGGATTATTTTATTTATAATAAACCACTAAGAAGTAGGTGATTTCAAATTGGATAGGATTAGGTCTTTTCTTGAGATTTAAACTCTTATATTTATTATACCATGTGATTTCCTTGTTTTTTTTGTACTCTGTTTTTTAGAAAAAAAATAGTATTTATATTTAAAACTCCAATGAGATAGTTAAATTTAATTTGTGTTTTATATACCATGTTTGACTCTCAAGTAAATCTATTTCATGAGTAAAAATAGTTTTAAACACATTTTAACTAAGTTTTGATCAAACTTCTAAGAAGTTTTTTGAAAAAATCAAATTATATACTTTGATTATTTTAGTTAATTGAGCTGTATTTTATAAATTAGGGGAAATAGTTTTAAATATTTTCCAATATAAATTTAAATAGGAAACTCAATTCACCCCCCCCCCACCCCACCCTATTGAGTTTTTCACTCTGCCCAACATTTGGTATCAATGGTTTTCATTTTTCTTTACTTTTTTTGATCAAATTGTTTTAGTAAGATCTATTTAATTTCTATTTAATTTGTAATCTATAATTATGGAGGTTACTCCTGAAGGTTATGCTACCAATATAACTCCATATTTTAATGGTCAATACTATGCTTAGTGGAAAATAAAAATTAAAATACACATTTAGAGCATGAGATTTGATATTTTGGTATCTATTGAAGATAAATATGAGAAACCCAAAACTACTAGAAAGTAATGGGATGATTCCATTAAGGTTGTTTATGATTCAAAATATAAAGTTATTAATGCTTTATTTTTTTATTTAGAATAAGATGAATTTAATATAATATATTCCTATGATATTTCTTATCTTATTTGGTATACTCTCTCTATAACTCATAAAGGAACTTCTAATGTTAAAGAAAATTGATTAAATAAAAATAATATCAAGTATGATACTTTCAAAATGAATCATGAATAGTATATTTATGAAAGTAATTTTAGGTTTAATGAGATCTTAGAAACTATACTTATCCACGGACAATATCTGATAGATAAATCTTGAGTAATAAGAATACTGAGATGTATACCAGATCGATGGAGAGGCATTGTAGTCTCTATATGTGAATTATGAAACATTAGTAAACTATAAGTAAAGGATATTATTGGAAATATTATGATGTATGAAGAAGATATTAAGGTAATAAAATAGGATTATTAAACAAAATGATAATCCATTTCATTTAAATCATCATATTCAAAATAAAAATAAGTTGTCAAAGCTGATAATACAATTGGAAGTGAAGGTCATATTGAAAGTGATGAATAAATGGTTCATCTAGCCATAAGGTTTACTAATTTTTACAAAAGGAATAAGTTTTTTAGAAATTTTAACTATAAAGGAAAATATGAAAAGGAATGGAATTATAATAAATATTGGAAAAATGATGACTCATCTAATGATGTCACTTGTTATGAATGAAAAAATAAAAGAAAACATAAAGGCTGACTGACTAGAGCACTAATAAAAAAAGTAATATAAATATAAGGAGAAAAGTCTAGAAATATAAATGAAAGATAGATGTAGTTTATCTTAGGATAACTCTAGTGAAACAAATTCAAGATGACAATATATAAATGAAAAATAAAATCTATGATTTATGGCTATTGCCTCTGAGGTGCCTTATATTTCCTCTCATATTCTTAATGATTTTTAAATGTATAAATAAGAATTAGAAGAATATTGTGAAATACTAGAATATACCATGAATTAACTAAAAGATAAATATAAAAATATAAAAAAAGGACTATGTGTTATGTGTAACACCTCAAGCTTCCACGGTACGTTTCTATTTGCCGGAATGGCCTGAAAGCCTTCTTTTTTATTGATTTTTGATAACCCCCCTTTCAAGGGATGAGGGGGAACCCTTACAAGGCCCCAAGGCTTAGAAATTATATTTCCCATAGGCTTGAATAGATTACAGGACCCGTAGGTCTTAAGGAAATCATACAGACTACTACTACTTAAAACTGCCCCTCCCAAGCATCTACATCATGATCAGCTCTCCAACTTTGCACGGCTGTTTGGATAGCAAGTCCATGTGCAGGTGCATAGGCATGGGACAGATGGAAAATGACATACCCTCTCATTCTTCCTAAATCTGTTTAGCCCATGCTCTTGGTGAATGCACCCTGCTCTTGAATCCTCTTCTGGGGTGGTTCCTTGTAGAATATGTCTTGTGCAATTGCATATCAGGTGGCCCTTAAGGCCTTGAGGTGGCCCAAAGAACATGAGCTGGACTTAAATCCTTATTAAACCAAAGGCCTTGGGTGGCCCGAAGGACTTAAGGACTCCAATCCCAAACCGGTGGCCCAAGGTGAATAGTCATGGCCGCTACAGTACTGAACAGTGCCTGCTACAGATCCTGTTATAGTAACCCAGAATTATGCCTCCACCTTGTTTTGAACCTGGGTCTCATGGATTCACTTAGAGGTACCTCACCAACTGGGCTAAGGCTCATGTTCACGGTACATTTCTCTTTGAATAACACAATAGCTTGCGTTGTACGCAACAAAGAGTTTTAGCATACCACGGCAAATAAAACTAGCCGTTATGAATAGTAATACCCACTTTTTTAAATTTTTTAAATTTTATTTTTTGAAATGGACTTCATTTTTAGATTTAGAATATCAAAATTATCTTATGGTGAATTTTTGGTATTTTTCTGAAAACATTCAATTTTTGATGAATAGTGAAAAACAATGCGCTATTATTTAAAACCGACTTTTTATTTAAATAATTAGTTATTTTATTTAAATTTATTTTAGATAAAAATAGATACATATTACCTATATATTTTCAATTTAATTCATTGGATTCATTTTATAATAATTTTAGATATATAAATTTTTATTGAACTTTTTACTGTTTTTACCCACCTTCTATGCGCATTTGCAAATTTGCATAAAACATAATTTTACTGTTTCTGTGAATTGAATTTCAAAAATACAAGAGATCCGGTTGACATCAATAAATAAAATTGGGTTAAATAGGATGAAAATAATTTTTGGTGAATAGTAACTTTTGAATTTTATTTACCACGATTAAAAGTAAATAGGGTAATTAAAAGTAAAAATGATATTATAATTACCCTAACACATGTCCTAATTCTATTGGATAAGTTTATTTCGACTGAAATCAACCTTAGGAATAAAATATGATCCTATTGGTTTACTTGGATTAGATTAGGACATTTATTATTATTTTATTTAAAGAAGAGTTAAAAGTGTTAAATTCAAAGTTTAATAACTAAACCATTTTTAATATAGGGTTATACATAAGATAAATTCGACTATAAATATTAATTAGAAAGCTAAAAATATTTCCTACATAATGGTATTTTATTTATAATTTTTATACATTAAATAAATAAATTTATTTATGACACAATGATGATGTAGTAATTACCTTATTATTGAAAGATTAAAAAATTGATATTATAAATATCCAAATAAATGTAAATTGACACTTTTAATGAATTCCACTAATTTTATTGGTTAATATGACATGTAAGGTTTAATTTTATAATCTCTTTATTATCTGAGGTTGTTTATACATGAGTATCTGCTGGGACCTCTTTACCATCCACATCCATGTTTCTTAAAAATGTATTTCAAAGCATTTTTATGATTTCCTAGATTATGGTTTAAATTCATTTATACCCTTGTTTGAATTTTAATAAAATGATTTTAGAGGAATCTTTCTGTCACTTTCCAAACAAGGTACTTTATGACCTTTTCGACAAATTGAGGTAAGAATGTTTTTTTAACTTATACTGCAGGTGCGGCTATTTTCCGCCCTTATAACACCTTCAAAGATTCCCTTACAAGTTTATAAGAGTATTTTAAAAATAAATGTTTTCTTTTATAATTATGTGACTTTTAAATTATTTCAAAATAGAAAGATATATTTCTCTCAAATAGTTTTGATTTCATTTATGTCAACATCCTTTGATGGATTTTACACTTGTTTTAAGTTGATTTATTATGATACAATCTTCCATATTGTATTGAAGGTTTTGTGATATGTCTGACTGTGGATGTGTTAATTTTATACCATTCATGGTTTATTGTTAAAGTATTAACATTTCGTATGATAGTTTTAATACAAATGTTTATGTTATGTTTCAACCTTTTCATATGATGAATGCATTGGACTTAGTATGTGACGGGTGGAGCCCGTTATAGCTCCTCGATGCATTGGTAGGTCTCATGAGACAAACTAGTGTCTTAGAACAAGGCCTTGAAAAAATCTTATTTGTATACTTGGCATGAGGCCTTGACTATGTGGTTATGATGTCTGGCATTATGCATTCTATAATTATGAAATTGGCTATTGATATTACATATTATTATTCGACTAGTAGAATATCCATGTGAATAAGTAAATGCCATTATTTGATTTATATTTTCTATATTATGCTGAATTTTAAGTTTAAAAGGCTTGTGATTTAGTATTATATAGTGCCTTAAATGTTTATGCTTATTTATGAAAGTTTCTGCTATATTGTTATCCTTACTGAGCACCTGATCTCACCCCTTTTTATGTTTTATTTTTCCCATGATGCGAAGAAGTATATTATGAATGACCTGTAGGGATAGTCTAAGGGAGATGAATTTGTTAAAAGGATACATGATGTTTTTTTTAATTCATAATGTAATGTAAAATTTATATATGTATCTAGTACTTCCAAAGCTACTAAATTGGTCAGTCTTTTGGGACATGATTCCTTGTATCATGCCAATGTTATGTAATAATGCACCGACTTTGGGTAACTGTGGTCGGGGCATTACAGTTGGTATCAGAGGAATTTTAGTACAAACCTTGTAATCTAGATTTAGAGAAACTCTTATTAGATAACAATACCCTAAGATAGAATTTGAGGATTAGTATAGAATAACTTCCAAGAATTTTGGTAATGTAGAGATTTTGTGAGTTTTGTAAACAATACATCCATGTCTGGATAAGAGTAGGTAGAGGTGGCTCTGGCACAGATGAACCTATGAGTGAAAAATCCAACAAGGAGTTTCAGGCTTGACTCGGGGTATCCTGGTACACAACAACAGGCCTTGTTGCACTCTTGGTTATGACACTCCTGGGGGATATTCTTAGGATAATTCACATTTTCTTTACAAACCATTATGAATGATTTATGAGTATATAACTCCTCAAATAAAACATTTTTATGATTATGGATTATATCCATAAACTGTTCAATTTATGTTAAGTGTTTGAAAAGTTTGGAATTATGTATTGTGATTCATAAACTAATTAGCGTATGCCATTGTTTATAAATGGCGCTTAGTGGAAGAAATAAAAATGTATCAATGAATGTAATCCATGTAGGTATTTCCCTCCTACTCAAGATAATTATAGTGGAGCTGGTGATGAAACTGGTGCTGATCATCTTATCCCCATACTGGGATAACTCACTCAGGTTATGAATAATAACCTTACCCGTATGGAGCACCCAGATCCACAACGTGGAGGATCAATGTTAGACCGCTTCATGAGGCAACAACCACCAAAATTAAATGGGACTACAAATCCATTTGTATCTGAGCAATGGATAAGTTCCTTAGAGAAAATATTCCATCCTTGGGGAGTAGTAAAAAGGAAAAAGTTTTCATGGAAGTTTATCGCCTCACAGGAGATGCGGACCAATGGTGGTCATTAATTCAAAACAAAAATGAATATGAAGAAGTATCAAATATGGAATAGAGGGAGTTTAAAGAGAATTTCTTAGAAAAAAAATTTCCTCGTGACCATCGATCAGATATGGAAAGATAATTTTTGAGTTTGAGGGAAAAGGAGGATAAGAATGTCGCAAAGTATGAGGATCACTTTACAAGGTTATCAAGGAATGCAATAGATTATATACGTAACCGAATGAGTAATATATATCAATTATTTGATGGGTTAAAACCATTTCTCCGTCAAGAATTAGTCTCATAATCATTCTCATCATACGAAGATATTGTCTTGTGTGCTATCAAGACAAAAAAGTAATTCTCTAAGTCTTATGACTTTAAATAAAAAAAAGAGAAGAAAAGATCTGTTGAACACTCTGGAAATGGAAATAAGGGTAATAAGTGAAAAGTTTAATTTCCATCCTGTGGTAAATGTGGGAAGAGACACCCCAGTAATTTCCTGAAAGGAATGGGAGTCTATTACAAGTGTGGTGAAAAAGGCCACCAAGCTCTTGATTTCAAGTTGAAAGAAAGAGGTTGTCAATGTTTAATGCTACAATTATAGAGAAATGGGGAATTATGCAAATGAATTTCCTAATAATCAATGAAACTTACCTCAGAAAAGGCCAAGGGAGCAAGAAAAATCTTATACAATCACTATTGCTGAGGTTAAAGTTCTGAATGACGTGTTAGAAGGTAATTTAATGGTTCCATAAAGTTTATCCAATGCTTTATTTGATTTTGGATCGTCGCATTATTTAAAATCTTCCCAATTTGCTAAGAAAATTAGATATTTCCAATTTGATTTAACAAGGGAGTTGTCAGTCAAAACTCTTAAGGGAAGTATCATTGCAACAAATTTTTCTGAATTAGTTCCCATTATGGAATATAAATGTTCTTTATTGGAAGATCTTATTGTCATACCCATGATTTAATTTGATATAATCCTTGGTATGGATTGGCTTTTGGACCATGATGCAAAAATGTATTGTAAGAAGAAGGAGGTTACAATTTTAAATGATGATAAGGAATACCTTATATTTAGAGAAGAAACATCACCATCTAATTCTCATCTAGATCCACCTCCAGTAGCTTTACTAAATTCAGTTATTGGGGAGGAAGATAATTAAATAACTATGGGTGAGTAAAGGAATGTTCAAATAGAGGACGTACCTATTGTGAAAGAATATGTTGATCGGTTTCCAGAGGATTTACCTGGACATCCTCTAGAATAAGAAATTGAGTTTTCTATTGATTTAATTCCTGGTTCAAGTCCCAAATCAAAGACCCCTTATATAAGGACCATTGTGGAATTAGTGTAACTAAAGAAACAACTATAGGAATTTAGTAATAAAGGATTTATTCACCCTAGTGTTTCTCCATGGGGAGCCCTGGTTCTTTTTGTTAAGAAAAATGATAGATCTATGAGGTTGTGCATTGACTACAGGGAGATCAATGATATAAAAATAAATAAAAAGTATCCCCTACCTTGCATTGATGATTTATTTAATCAACTTCATGGAGCTCAATATTTCTCTTTGAATAACGCAATAGCTTGTGCTGTATGCAACATGGAGCTTTATCGCACCACGAGCAATCAAACTAGCCGTTATGAATAGTAATACCCACTTTTTGAAATTTTGTATATTTTGTTTTTTTGAAATGGACTTCATTTTTTGATTCGTAATATTAGAATTAGCTTAGGGTGAATTTTTGGTATTTTTCTAAAAACTTTCTATTTTTGATGAATAGTGAAAATCCCTACGTTATTGTTTAAAACCAACTTTTTATTTAAATAATTAGTTATTTAATTTAAATTTATTTTAGGTAAAAATAGATACATAATACCTATATATGTTCAATTTAATTCATTGGATTCATTTTATAATAATATTAGATATATAAATTTTTATTAAACTTTTTACCGTCTTTTACCCACCTTCTAGGTGCATTTGCAAATTTTCATAAAATGTAATTTTAACGCTTCTCTGAATTGAATATCAAAAATTTGAGAGATTTGGTTGACATAAGTAAGTAAAATTTGGTTCAATAGGATGAAAATAATCAATGGTGAATAGTAACTTTTGAATTTTATTTACCACGGTTAAAAGTAAATAGGGTAATTAAAAGTAAAAATTATATTATAATTACCCTAACACGTGTCCTAATTATATTGGATAAGTGTATTTTGACCAAAATCAACCTTAGGAATAAAATATGATCCTTTTGGTCAACTTGGATTAGATTAGAAAATTTATTATTATTTTATTTAAAGAAGAGTTAAAAGTGTTGAATTCAAAGTTTAATAACTAAACCATTTTTAATATAGGGTTATACATAAGATAAATTCGACTATAAATATTTATTAGAAAGATAAAAATATTTTTTCCATAATTTTATTTTATTTATAATTTTTAGACATTAAATAATTAAATTTATTTATGACATAATGATGATGCAGTAATTACCTTATTATTGAAAGATTAAAAAATTGATATTATAAATATCCAAATAAATGTAAATTGAGAATTTTGAGGAATTAAACTAATTTTATAGGTTAATATGACATGTAAGGGTTAATTTTACAGTATATTTATAATCTGAGGTAGTTTATACGTGAGTATCTACTAGGTCCTCTTTATCATCCACATCCATGTTTCTTAAAAATTTATTCCAAAACATTTTTACTATTTTCTATATTATGGGCTAAATTTATTTATACCCTTGTTTGAATTTTTATAAAATGTTTTGAAAGGAATGTTTCAATCGCTTTCCAAACAAGGTACTTTATTAAATTTTAGAAAAATTGAGGTAAGAATGTTTTTTAACTTATACGGTGGGTGATGCTATTTTCTGCCATTATAACACCTTTAAAAGGGAAAGGAAAAATATATCTTTCAAAAAAAGGAAGGGGTATCTACCTATCAACCTCTAGAATTTTTTCATATGAATTTATTTGGAATATATAGAGTTTTTATTTTAGTAGGAAAACATTACACTTATGTTATATAAGATGATTATTTAGGATATTCAGGGGATTTTATAATTTCTCATAAAATTGAATCTCCTTCCTATTTTTTGAAGTATGCTAAATCTGCAAAAAAACTTAGTGGACTTACCATAAATACCATGAGAATTGATCATGGTTGAGAGTTTGAGAATCAAGAATTTTAATCTCTCTACCAACAGCATGGTTATACTCATAATTTATTTTCCACTCAAATACCTAAATAAAATGTGCTTTTTGAAATGAGAAATAGGAATCTTCAAGAAATCACTAGAACAATGCTCGGTGAATATGAAACTCCTATATATTTATGGGATAAAACTACTCACATATTTTCTAAGTATTTAATAGAGTTATTATAAGACCTATCTTTAAAAATACTCCCTGTGATTTATAGAATTGTATAAAACCTAAAGTAAATTATTTTATATTTTTGGATGTAAAGTTTATATTCTTAACACAAAAGTGAATCTGGAAAAAATTGCACCAAAAAGCTATGAAGAAATTTTCCTTGATTATTTAAACATTAGTAAATCTTATAGGGTCTTTAATAATAAATATAAATTTGTGGATGAAACTATTCAAGTCACATTTTATGATACATATATATATTCCAATTAATTTTTTTTAATAAAACCCACTTTAAGGAAAAGTGGGAACCATACATGGACCCTCCAAGAAACGATAGCCATACAGATTTCAAAATTCAAAATATCCCAAAATAACCAAAATCAACGTGCCTCGAACCATCTCCAGACACCCTGTTTCAAATTTCAAAACCACAGGCCAGCATCAATGCCTCGAGCCACGAAACCGCATTGAAAGATGTCGTGACAACCATTGTGTTGCCATCATCATCACATCGCCACTTTCAGCAACACATCCCCGCTGATCTCTCCAAATTTCACCGTCATCACCATTGCCTAAATTCAAGCCACACATCACTATACCCGAAGCCCTTTACCAAGAAACACTCGTCACCGGAAAATCATTCGATCCAATATAAAAAAATTCATGTCGCCAGAGAACCACAACTCCAATCCATCATCATCGTTGAGGAAGCTATCGATGTCGCCACCATCGCATAGAACATCATCATCCTTATCGTTGTCGCAGATATCGCACCACCAAGATTGATGCCGCAAACAACACAGTAGTCCTACCATCTTGACACCAACACCACTTTCATCCTTGACTCATCACCGATGTGAACGCCAACATTGATACCTCATCGACATCCACCACCAACCGCCAAAAACCGAAAATGAAATGACTGCCATCAAGACAAATCCAAGGAAGGGAGGAAAACAAATGGAAATGAAACCCGAAAGGGGACTAGAAAAAGAGGAAACTGGGGATAAACCCTGAACGAAACCGGGGATGAAACCAAAAAGGGAAGACACATGACCACCATACTGATTTCCCAAAACATCAGAATATCCCTTGCTCTATATCCGACCTGGAGAGGAGAAATGGAATCCGAGGTCAGAGCTTGGTTGAGGCAGTTGGGGAAGAACCTGACCAAGAAAAAATAATAGACACTGGAAGCACCTTGAAGCCCATCGTCTACTGAACCACAGAACCCAAATCCTCTTGGTTATCATCGTGCCAGATCCAACTAGGAGAGGCATAGAGAAACCTGAGGCCAGAGTAGGGTTAGGTCATCTGAGGGAACCCGCAGCTCGAACGCCCTAAGGGAGAAAACAAAGGGAAGAGCTCTTAGAGCTTGGTATGGTAGGATTATCACTTTTCTTATTTCAAATGGTTTTATAAAAGGTTTTTCTGACCAAACTTTATTTATAAAAAAATTAAAGGATGTTTTATTAGTTAAAATATATATTGATGGTATTATTTTTGAATCATCTAAAAATTCCTTGTGTATTGATTTTTCAAAAAAAATTGTAAAATTAATTTAAATGGGATTAATGGGTGAGTTAAAACATGTTATTGGATTTAAAATATTTCAAAACAAATAAAGAATTGTTTTAAATTAATGAAAATACACAAATAATCTTTTAAAATGTTTTGCCTTTGACAGCACCAAAAGTATTCATACTCCCATGAGTACTAGTTTTAAAATAGATCTCGATGAAACTGTAATGTCATTAGATCAAACTACATATAGTGGTATGATTATAATTTTATTATAATTAATTGTTATCCAGCCTAATATTATGTTCAGTTTTTTCATGTGTTCACATTTTCAAGAAAACCCTAAATAATCTCATTTAAATGTTGTTAAAAGGATTTTAAAATTATTAAAGAATACAAAAAAAATTAGATTGTTTAACCTTAAAGGATATTAATTTTAATTAGTTTGTTATTCATATATTGATTTTGGATGTTTTAATTTAGATATAAAGAGAACCTCTAGAACATATCATATTTTCATAAAGTCTTTAGTTTCGTGGTGTAGTAAAAAATAAAATTTTGTTTTATTATCTACTGTTGAAGTTGAGTACATAGTTATAGGTATTTGTTGTGCATAGATTATATGGATAAAAATTCATTATTTTACTATGGATACCAATTCATACAATTACCTATAAATTGTGACAATACAAGTGCTATAAAATTTTCTAAAAATATTGTATATCATTAAAGGAAAAATCATATTGATATAAGACATCACTTTTTGAGGGACCATTTTCAAAAGGGTGATATAACTCTTGAATTCATTTATACTAAATATAAAATTATTGAAATATTTACCAATCCATTTAATATTGAGAAAATTAATTATATCAAACATGATTTAGGTATGATTAATTTTCTTTAAATGTTTTTATAAATATTTTAATATTATTTTTAATCTTATTTTCAATGTTTTTATAGATATTTATATGTTTTTATATTATCAAGTGTTTTATTAATTAGTTTTTTTAAAAATATATCATATGATTTTACATATATATTAAATACTTATTATTATTTCACATGTGTTACTATAAAATTAAATCCCAAAATTATTTAAATGTTGAATCAAAAATTGAATCATCACATTTCTTTCTAACCCAGATAAAACCCTCTTTTCAAACCCTCTTTCTTGAAACTTTCTTTAAATCCCTAGCTTATTAAATAAAAAATATTAAAAAAAATAAAGAGATATTTTGGATAAGATGCTTCCAAAGTTTCCAAATGAGAAAAGTTCTGTTTAAGTAAACCTATAATGCTTTTGAAGTTTCATCTCCTTTATCGTGAAGTAGTGTCTGACAGAGAAGTCGATGTTGAGTGGTTCAAAACTAGTAATTCATTAGTATGGAGAGTTTTTCTGTATCAAAATTGAACTATTTGGTTCTTGGATTAAAATATCCCCTTTTATTTGTGTCTTGTAAAAGAGATTTACCTTAATAAGGTGTTTGAAGTCATAGATCGTGAGGATTTGATTAGGAAAGTTATCGAAAATCACAAGTGTGGGTTCACTTAGACATTTTGGGATGATTGTATGAGAGTCCCACATATTGGAGAGTTTAATGAATTTCAGATCTTATACCTTTTGAACCATTCCCCATTTCAATAATGGGAATACACTATTAGATCTAACAGATGATAGAACCTACCAGAGACCAGCTGTAAATGATCTAAGTGCATAATACTGGTTGTTTTTTAAATTCATTCAACACAAAATCTACCCTAGGAATTTATATTTTAGTTTTTTAATTTATTAATATTTTTTTACTATACCTAATGGTTCATGGTATTTAGATAAGATTCCATTGGTTTTTGATGAGGCATATGGAAGAGTTAACCAAACCATATTTGAGATTCAAAACTCTTCCATACCCAATGTTTATTTATATTTTACTAGAATAGAAAAGATTGGTCCCTATGGTAGTTGAAAGAACAGTGTTTCCCAATGGTGTTTGTTTGAATAAAACCACCTATAAAAGGATAAATATTGGCTGGAATCCTTGTAAAATGATTTGGATGGTTGATGTGGAGATACTTTAGGAGAGATTCAATCCAATCTCATATCCTTATAGGCTAGGAAATATCTTTAATTCTAGTTTGGAACCAGATGAGATTATTGATGTTGATTAATCCTCTATTGAAGATGAATCTAAAGCTCTTATAGATATGGATGTGTAATCTAGAAGGTGTTTTCAAGAGACCATGCATGGATCTTCTTCTCATGAAATTCCCATGATTCATAAGATTCCATTTGAAGCTACACAAGTGCCTGAAATTACTTTATTGGTCAAAATAGTAAGAGAAGGAGATGTAACTCCTGAGGGGGGTTAGGATTTCTTAGATCTATTCGATTTGGACAATCACTCACTGATTTATAAATTTATAAGGATGTGAATCCAATAGTGGACATTCCACCTATGTTTGAGATAGGGAGATATTCCATCTTTGATTTGTCACCTTCTAGTGATGAATCCCCTCTATATAATCCATTCCTTGATATGGATGTGTCTTATCCAAAGTATTTTAATGGTAATAATGATAAGTATGATGATAAGTATGATGAGGGTGATTATAATGGAAAGGATGGTTGTGATGATGATCTTCCAAATCTAAAAGGACCTACCCTTGTTGTTGTTTCAAGGGAAGATGAATCTATTTTTCCAAAGCATCCTTTTATTCCCATTTAAAAAGGATTGGTCGGGTCTTAGTTATATGATGATATATTAATTCTTCTAGATACTCCTTATTCTCTTATAGTTGTGCCTAAAAATCATTCTCAAGAATAACCTATTTAAGATTCTTCTCCCAGAACCGAAGTGGTTTCTATGGAATAATATAAAGAAGAGTATGATTCCACTCTTAGAGAGATTAAGATAACTCCTAGTCTTTTCTCCCCTAAATAATAATCTTGTATAAAGACCCTTAAGTTCACTAATCATTCTTCTAATCTGAATTATGATTTCCTTCCTGAAGTTGCTTTTATTCATGCTCAATCTTCTCATGCTCAAACTTGAGTTGATCCATCTCAAGAATTTGGACCTTATTATGTACCACCTTTAATGTTTACTTCTTAAAACTTCATATAGTTCAATATTTACCTTTATGAAGTTTTAAAAGGTATGTTTAAATATTACTTAGGTTAATACTCATCACAAATTGGAAGATATTTCATGCACTATTGAAAGTGTTGTTTCACGCATCCAACTTAAGTTATTTCTCAAAATAGATCATATCCACCAAGAGATTCGATATTTCAGGAGAGAAATTGAATGTTTTATAAGAAACATTGAATATTTACAATATGATCTGAAAGATATGTTATCTACCATGGAAAGAAATTATCTCTCGGTGATGAACAATATATTCAAACCTTCCATTTCAGCATTATCACCTCCTCTTACCTCAGTCTCTATTAATGGGGATTTTATTCAAAGTTTGATTCATGAGGAGACTCATAATATCTTGGACAGTTTGATGGACATTATAAATCCAGTGAAAATAGATATTGTTTCCCATGGAAAAAATTGTTTGATTTGATTATAGTAGAATCAAATAAGATTTCCAAATATAAATTTGTAATCAAGGTTAAAATAAAGTACTATCTCGGAAGGATTTACACTAAAAAAGATATCAAGATTCAATTCCTTTCGTTTCCCATAGATTTTAGGATGCATACTCTAACAACTACCTTAAAATCAATTTTATAGAATTTATTAGTGATTAATTCTATACTCAATCAGTTCATGTCTGAGAAATATAATTTCCTTCAGGTTATGGAACATGGGACAAGGGTTGTTGATAATATCACCATAATTTTAGAGATTTACATGTATGTATCTAATTCTCTTATACTAAAACCTATTACTCTTCCTATTCTATGAATCTATTCCTCTCATTCCCAATCATCAAGCACAATATAATTCTTTATAGATTCATCTATTCCAACATTTACCTCACCTATACCTCCTACAAGACCCTTTAATATCACTATTTCTCAAGCCCTTGGACATATCCAACAAATTGAATAAGGAATATTTATTCCATGATCTCTTATAATTCCTTGGACTTATAATCTTCCTCCTCCTATTGTTATAAAAGGGAATGAACCATATCTTACTTAGGAATCATGTTTTGATTACTCAGATGGGGCCTATGTAAACTATTTGAACAATTAATAAAATGTCTATTTATTCTTATTTTGGTATCTTTGTTCTTTTTATTCTTAATGATTTCATTTCTATGTTTTATATATTTAATATTTAATCCTTTAAAAAAAATATAATCCTAAGGGGGGATTAAAATATGTGGCACATACAAAGGAAGAATAAACTATTACATATGAGTAAAATATTGTATTTTAACAAACCGACAAGGATTATTCATTATTTCTAATTTCTTGATACATCATATTATAATATTTAACACCTAATATTTAATCCTTTGAATAATTATTTATGCTATGATTTTTTATCATAAAAACAGGTGAGATCATTGTCTTAGTCCAACAATTCCTTATTTTAATAATAATAAATCATGTTAATGTTAAAACTAATCTATATTATGTTTTATGAAAGTTAAATCATTTTCTAGAAAAAAAAATGTAAATTTTGATAAGTCTTTGATTGACCGTATAGATACTTGATCAACCATGGAGAACATATTGTAGACTCAAGAAATTTCAAGATAAATTTAAGTGACCATCGCGATCAAGATTTTTCACAAATTCATCGATCAACCACACAATAAGTGGATCGACTGCATGCCTAATAAATCAACCATGGTTGTCTCATCATACTCTTCGATCAACCAAAAGGATATTTAGATTGAACCCATGAGAAAACATGTGACCAAAAGGCCAAATGAAAGCAACCATTTGTAAAATGAGGAATTTAAAAAAAAATTAAAGAATCAACCGCATGACCAAATAAATCACATGTGGTCTGTAGTCGCAATTTGATAAAGTATTGGACCGACCATAAGTGTATGGTGATCAACCATAAGATCAAATGATCGATCATGGTATAAGTGACCAACCCTAAAACCAATCAAATAATTCTTCCACTTTTTTTTCAAATTATTGAAGTGATCATGGTTATTGATGTGGAAATCCTTAAAGTGAACTTACACAAAGTATTATATTATTAAATATATTAATCCAACTAATTTTATGTGTGGAAATAAATTCTGTTTAGAATAATATATTAACCCCAGATTTCTTATCAAATTATTAAGATCATAAATAATTATTTTTCAATTGATATTTCTATGGAAATATTATTTTTAAAATTATGGTCAAAGATAGAGAAAAATATATACATGCATTACATAGACATTAGAATTTTTATGAATGAAAAGGATAAACATATTATTTGTTTATAACATATTTTAAATCTATTCCTTCCTAAACTTCAATGGATCCTCATATAAAATATAAACATGTTTATTCATAAATTTTAAATTGAATTATGAAAATGAGAATAGAAGAATCTACAAAAGAATAATAGAACTACATACATTGTTGCACTGAATTATTTCCCTTATCTTACTCTTTTTTTATTAGTCTTCAACTATGTGGAATTTTCATTGAATATATTTTAGTGATAGATATTATACTATATTATAGATTTATAGACACTCTCTCCTATTATTATTTTTATCCATACTCCAAAAAAGAATTGTGGAAGAGGAAGTTTAGCTTGGACTACCTATGTACAGTTTTTATCTTTTTATTATCCCATATAGAACTATAGAAGATGATTTTTATACTTGAAACTTATACCATTAAACTTTTACCTTGAAATAAAATTAACTATTTACATTTCTAATAACCAAAACATCTTAAAATCCTTTAGGATAAAGTGATATTTACTTTATTGGATAGTATAATATTTTTTGAAAATAGTAATATTCACTTACTCACAGTAACTAAATGTAACTATTTACATCTCTTTCTTTAATTCCACATATCCTAAATATTTTAGGATATTCGGTGAGTAATCACTTAAATTATGATTAGTATAATATTTTATTGGTTAAATTCTAACTTCTCTAATTTCAAACATGCTTCTATTAGACTCTTAGACATTCAATTCTTCTCAGAATGTTTTTCTAAGATTCAAACACAAACTTCTTTGTGTTAGTAAATAATTTTTATTTTATTTTAGTAGGAATATTTAATAAATAAACCATTATTTCCATATCGCATATGGTATTATATTTACTTATATAATTTTCTTGAAATAAATATTATTATTTAAAATATGTCATTGATTTTTGATGGGAACAACTTCCCCTATATTTTAAAAAAAACTAGATTAATACTTTTATCATTATATCATTTTTAAACATCTTATATAATCTAATTAATCAAAAACCAAGTGAATTAAATTAATCATCACCTATTTTTTATAACAATTTTTTGTTAAAAAAATATCCCTTGTCATATAAAATAAAGGAGATAAAGATACACATCGTTTATTTTTAATCTATATGAGATTTACATATATATTTATATTCAAATATCTGATATAGAAACTCCTTTATTCATCACTTGTATTAAAAATAAAAATATGTATCAATTATTACATTGATTTTGAACTTCAGTGTATCTATTACCCTTGTAAAATATACATTCTATATCACATTCCCTTCAAAATAAATTATTCAATTTATATAACATTGATACCTGACAAAGAAATTCCATGGAGTTTTCTAAAACTTATTTAGGTATCCTAAAAATTCATTCTTATATAATCATAATGTCTTCATGATAATACCCATAGGTTTCAAATTTCCTCAATTGGTTATTTGAAAAAACATTGTTGGACTCTCCAAAATAAATTTTATTCTTCTTGTTTAACTTTCCCCAACTTGTATTGTATATATAGCACTAGAACCTAGACATAAAAATGTAAAGATCATTTATTCTCATCAATTGAGAATAATAGGGTAAAATTTTCTTGAATTCATCCACATCATCAAAGACAACATGATAAATTCCTTAACCAGAACAATCCTTAAAAACCCTTAACATAATCATTTTATTATTCTTATAAGTATAATATATTCACTTGTCTAAAATTTTCAATAGTTTTTTTACTCAAGATGATATAAATTTAAAAAATAGAATCTATTTTACTTAAGGTATTTCATCAACTTGTTAGTCTCATGATTTTCTTAAATTAAGCTTCTCCTTTCTCAAGTTAAATTTATATCTGATGATGATAATACTTTTTATCTATAAAAAAATCTTTTATCATATGAATATCATGTTTTAAATCTTTATCATCAAGGAATTTTAATGAATGTTCTCCCACTAAAATTGATGACCTCATTGTTTTTTGTCCCTTGGAACATGTGTTCTTCTTAAGAAACACTGCTTCTGGGTGGTTTCCTTTGGATTTATTTATAGAACTGGAACATCCAACGGTTCTTTATCCAAAGGTACTTGCTTTCTAAAGGCACATGTTCTTTAGGTTTGGGCATACGATACTTATGAACATACATCGGTCGATAGGATGGGATTTTGGAATCATCACAACCTTTTGGTGGGGATTATTTCCTACTATAGGACTCTCTTATAGATTTAAGATATTTTCATGAATCCTTATTAATTAACCAACTATAACATAGGTTTCCCTTGAAATTTTCAATCAATTATTAGCATGTGTGAAATTTAGAATCATCTGTATGTATTCTAGGTTCTTAATTAATAGATACATCCATATGTATTCTAGGTTCTCCATCAATGGTATCCTATCATATACTATTTAGAGATTCTTTTAACCATTGTTTTGATAATATTGGTTTTTAATCCAGTCAGTGGGGCACTCTATAATTTATTGTCATCCAGGGAGATGAAAGTTTGTTTTGATGTTGGGATCGCACCCATAAATAGGCTACCTACGTATCCTTGTGAAAGGAATAAAACCCCTCATAGTTCGGTGCCTCTTAATGGGATACATCATACCATTTAAGGTCATGTGATAAGGACCTAGTCGTACAGTTTAATGTCATGTGGTAAGAATATATAATAGGAAGGTGATTAGTCAAAGATTGGTGTGGGACTTATACATAAGTATCCCAAGGAACTTTGAAAGAATATGGGCTTTAAATTTGGATTAGACCCTATTGGGAATATGGGACAGGAAGAACAGGGTTGATTTGAAATGTTGGGTTTGAACCTCAGAGAGGCTTTCTATGTATCCCATTTGGATGGGAATCAAATCCCACGTAGTTCGATGAGTCTCATAGGAGAGTGTAGTCATTTGATATAAATGAGTTTGGGATTACTTCCAGAAAATGATTCCTTTTATAGATGAAATTAGAAGGATCTACAGCCATAAGAAGGCTTCCTATGTATCCCAATTATGGTGGGAATCATAGAACTCGTAGTTCATTCCACAAATAAGGAGAGTGTTTGTGAAAATGTTGTGATCATCAAAAATCTCTAAGCCCACTTGAGTCATGATCAGTGTGAGAAACAAAAGGATGTGAAAGATTCAACAAAGGCACACACACTTTTCATTCTCCATTGGTGGAAGAGGACAGGCCTACGGTGGCGAGGGTGGATGAGGCCAAAGCAATGAACCTTCCCTCTATTAAGTTTACATTAGACAAGGGTCCTATGTAAGGAAGGAGTGAACGTGAATAAAGTATAGAGGAGTAAGACTACAACCTCCTACATGAAAGGCTAGGGGCTTACACAAATATTGTTGCCCTAAAATTTCTCCTGGTAGGGGAGGGATACTTCTCATTTGTTCAAAAGAAAAAGTAGGTGTGAACCGTACCTTCCCTACTAGAGACCTGAGATTCTATGTTTTAGAGATGAGAAGGGGAGGTCATAACCCAAACCTTTATCATCCAAACCGAAAACTTCTCAACACTATTCTTGGGAGAATGTTCCATGTGACTACGGATATAAAAACCCACAGACACTCCATGAATCATGACCCCATTGAAAAACAAATATGGGAAACCTATGAATATAGATATACAAACCCAAATAGGAGACACGCTGATGTGCCCTTCCCAAAGGTTTGATAAGTTATGAAGTTTTTGTGGAGGTTTCAACATAATCCCTTTCAGATAAGGGAACCAATGAAGAATAAGACTTTCCATGAATGGATTTGAAGAAGGATTGATGAAAGGATTGAATAAATTGAAGGGATTAAGTGAATCAAATAAGGGATCCCAAGTAAGTATCTGGCACACAGAAATGGGCGTGAAAGTACGCTTGGGTGACCTGATGTCGACTTAAGTGATGAAAAACATGGAATTTAATACTTGGGTAAGACTTGACTCAAGCCTTCAAGATTATTCACAGTTATTCCCAGAAGTGGGGTGCTGAAGTTACGTTGAGAGGAATAGGTGTCATACAAGTATTTATGATTTAGGGAGGATGGAAATTTTAGGCGCGTAAGTGTTATGGATTTAAAACACTAAATGGAATTAAGTCCTATTATCCTCCTTCAATTCCTCTTCTCTAGGTGTTAAAGAACTACCTCGAAGGTTTTGGAATACTTGGGCGAATCACCAGGGAGACCAGAGCAACAATTGGGCTTTAGGGAAATTTTTCCACACAAATTAAGACCCCAAGGGTCTATTTATAGGCAAAAACAGGAACCTGGGCGAAAGTATTTTGGGTGCTCAGGTATGGTTGCATGCCAAATTTGTGGTGTGCAAGTGTTTGTGCGCTGGATAGGTAGCGCCCAAGTATGCTTGCATGCCACTGGTGATTTGGCCTAATTGGGGCTCCTCTTTGAGGACATATCCAAAATAATTGGTTTATTCAACTCCAGCATATAGGCACATAGGTATTTTGATGTTGGTACATTGGGCGCCGCTTTAGGGAGTTAGCCAAATTTATTTCTCCAAACCATGAGGGATGTTCCCCTACACCCCTTCTTATGATCGGTGCTGGGTTACGGTCCTGCCCTTCGCTACCATCACTGGCCCCATGAAAAATGAAGAGTCGTACCATGAAATTTTCAAGCCTGGTTGAGGACATTTTGCAGAAAATTGCATGGAATACATTTCATGGTGTCTACAAAATCCCCCCCTTAGAATTTGATTTGTTTGGAATAAAAATAATTTTTTTCTAAGGTAAAAGTAGGTCACTTTGATGCATTACAACATCATTTGGTAAGATTTAGAGCTACTTCAAGTTTAGAAGGATGCTCTAATTTTTTCCTAATCCATGGGGAATAGCGAGCATAGTTTAATTTTTACTAGGGTCATATGGATTACCCTAGAGACATTTTATCTTTTGAATTTTTATTTCTCGATATTACCTAAACCATAAAAAATGTAGGTCTAGCAAGCTGAGACTTTGACTTTTTTCTAGAGTGTCCTTTGTGTGTTTTCAATCTGGTGAGTACGATGCCTTTTTTAGGGGCATTTTAGAGTCATGCATGTCAGACTAATAAGGATATTGTTTAAGGTTGAATATCTTTCACCATGAATTTTGAAATTAGATCCTAAATAAGGCTCAGTGTCTAAAAATTACTCTAATATTCTTTAGATAATTCCAAGGGGAATCTTGAGTCATGATTTTTATTGTCACCAAATCTAAAAACTTGTATAAACATAGAGGAGGTCTTTTCCAAGAACGAAGTTACCATTATTTTACAAAACCTTTATGGGGGTTGTATTATACAGGGCCAAATATGGAATATGTTGCATAGCCAAATAGTGGAATCTTTTTACTGACAGTCTTGTTATGTAGGCAATTAATACATGTCCACATAGGGGAACATACTATATAGTCAAGCAAAAGATATCTCAAAAATGTAACATTTTATTGTTGATGGAAAAGGGAAAATAATATTTGGGTGACTCAAGACCACAGTGGGTAGTTTTCCTAAGAAAAATATATTTTAAGAATAATAGGGTCATATATGCTGACATAGGTTATGAATGGAGAAACCACTACTGCGCAAATTTGGTGTGTGAGTAATAGTTAAAATTTGTTAGAAAATGGGGTTTATAATATCATGTTATGTGGTTTTAAAGTCGTGCAGTGAGGATATTATACTGTGCAGTTTAGAGTCATGCAGTGAGAAAATTATACTATGCAGTTTAGAGTCATGCGGTGAAGACATTATACTATGCAGTTTAGATTCATGTAGTGAGGACGTTGTACTATGTAGTTTATAGTCATGGAGTGAGGACATTGTACTGTGAAGTTTTATAGTTGTGCAGTGAGGACATTATATTGTGTAGTTTATAGTCATGCAGTGAGAACATTATACTGTACAGTTTAGAGTCATGCAGTGAGGACATTATACTGTGTAGTTTAGAGTCATGTAGTAAGGACAATGTACTGTGCAGTTTAGAGTCATGCGATGTGGACATTATACTATGAAATTTAGAGTCATGCAGTGAGGAAATTGTGATGTGAAGTTTAGAGTCATGAAGTGAGGACATTGTACTATGTAGTTTAGATTCATGTAGTGATGAAATTATATTGTGCAGTTTAGATTCATACAACGAGGACATTGTACTGTACATTTTAGAGTCATGTAGTGAAGACATTGGGTGGATTTAATTTAAGTTCTTTAGCTTTTAACCAAGGTTTATGAGTCTCAAATTTCTTGATAATTTGTCTAGAAACATAATACCATATTTAAGTATGGAAATGAAAAATTTTAAATTGCGATTTGGGAATTTCTGGATCCAAATAATCATACGGGAAAAGAGATAAAGGCATTAGAGGAAGTCTTTTCCAAGAATAAAGTTACCATTATTTTACGAACCCATTATTGTGGGTTGTATTATGTAGGGCTAATTAGGGAATATGCTTCATATCCAAACAATGGTATCTTTTTCCTGACAGTCCTGTTATATAGGTGACTTATACAAGGCCTCCTAGGGGCATATACTACATATTCAGACAAAAGATATCTCAAAAATTTGACATTCTATTGCTAAAAGCCGAAGAAAGTTTATAGAGATTCATATTTTCCATAGAATAGAGTTTGGTTAATGGAGAAAGGTACTTGAATACAGAAATAGTATTTCCAATCATAATTTCCAAAGAATCGGAGGAATATGATTTCTACGAAGGTCTAACCCAAAAGTAGGAAGTGTGGCATTTGTAGTTTTAGGTCATACATCTAGGACCAAAATATAATAGAAACAATAGATGATATGTAGGTAAATTATCCAAGGTTATTTCAATATGTTTCGAACACATGGATAGGGAAATGTGTAAACTATAGTCTTGAATAATTTTAGATTGAGATAAAGGTAATGGGACAAATATACATGGATGACTGCTTTAAGATAAATATTCTTTTATATTGTCATCAAAGTTTGAAGGGGACAAAATACACTTTAACTAAGAACTAAGTTACCATTATTTGACAAACCCATTATGGGGGTTGTATTATGAAGGGCCAACTGGGGCATATACTATATAGCCAAACAGTGTAATCTTTTGACTGATAGGCCCGTTATGTAGGCAAATTATACAAAGCCACCTAAGGGCACATACTCTATAGTCAGGAAAAATAGTTCTCAGATATCAAAAATTCATCCACCAAACCATAATAAATGTTATAAATATTTGAAAGAATTCAATATTAAGAGTTTAAAATACAAAAGGGGTAATTCTTAATGCATAGGATAAATATTTGAATCAATATTGGCCATGATTTTGGAGTCCCTTACATAGATATGACTCACATGTAAGGAGAGGACCCAAAATAATAGCTCCTATATAGATTGTTAATTTTATGTGAAAGAGATATAAAAATTATCCCATGGTTGGGACTCGGAACTAAGGACTATTTTTTCACTACATATCTCAATGGGATGAGAATTATTCCATATATTGTTCTTCGGGTACTTTGCAGTTTATTGTCATGTAGTAAGGACATTATGTGGTGTAGTTTATAGTCATGTAGTGAGGACATGAAGTGATTCTGACATGAAAAATTAATAGTGCGGTTAGACCAGGGAATTAAACCCAAGAGTCACTACATATCTCATATGGATGAGAATCAATCCACATGTAGTTCTTTAAACATTTACTATGTAGGTTTGATTCATACACATGGGGAATAAAGTGTTTTTTTATGTCATGGATAGGATCAAGATTTGAGATCTTATCATCTCTACATATCTCATTGAAATTAGAATCAATCCAAATTTAGTTCTTAAAATAATAATTTCCCACACCAATTGAGTTTTATGTGAGAGACGGGGGATTTTAACACATTTTGGAAGAATGGTTAAACTTAAGACACAAAATGGTATGAAGATCAAATCGTGTAACCTGTAAGAGTACTCTGTATAGATCTAGTTCATATATATGATAAGAAAAGGGAAATAAAAAAATTTTGGTTGTAGCTGGGTCCAAGATTAGATATCTAAGTGTCTCTACATATCCCATTGGAATGAGAATCAAGCCACGTGTAGTTCTTGAAATGAGGTCTCTATGCAGATCTGATTGAAACATAGGGATAAATGGAACTCATCTACCACTAAGGAGTAGAAATGATGTAAGTGATGCTTGAGCATGGAAGATCTTAACTTCAAATAAAGAAGATGTTAACTGTATGGTTTAATATCATGCAATGAGGAAAAATGATGTCATGCAGTTTAATGATGTGAAGCAAGGAAAAATATGATATGCATTTTAATTCCATGCAACATGGACTCCTATGGTTGTTATTTATTTTAATGTCTTTCAATTAGAACTTTGTTCTATGAAGTTTAAATTCATGCAGCAAGGACATTATAATGTGCAATTACACAAAGTACTTCTTCAATAATCTGGCATTGGTTGGAGTTATAATAGGTTATCCATCCATTGATATTAGGTAATAAGCTCAATTAGAGTAGACCTTCTATATAGAGTAAGGTCCTTCCCACTTTGGCTCAAGTTTTGGAGGCTTCTTTCCTAGTATCAGTGGATTCCTAAGAACTAATACCAATTATCCTTGAAGAAATGAGTGAAGGTGAACTTTCTTTTTAAAAGATCGAGTTATTTTGTTCTGATAGACTCCTATATGATGCAAATTATGCAATCTCTTTTTGTATAATCGTTCCATCTCATCAAATCACTTATTATACTACTCATTTGTAGATAACTAATCACAAATTGCAACTTGGAGTGAAGGAAATTGAATTTAAATTGTAAAAACTACTTATGTTCCATACACTAATGAATATGGAGTTGCCTAAGTGGTAGTACGGGTAGTGGTATGATAATACCATAAAGCATGAAAAATTATATCAGTACAAGATTTCTTATCTTTATCCACCATATTCTAGATTATATTTGATAGAGTCTTGTTGAAAGCCTCTATCTGTTCATTTGTTGTTGCATGGTGGTGAGATGAATGGTTGGATTTGATATTGTGTTCTCGATATAACTTCTTTACTTCCACATAATAGAAATTGGTGTCGTTTTCCATCAATATAGTATAAGGGACACCAAATATGGTAATGATATTAGCTTTGAAAAATCTATCAATGTTTTTGGATATGACTTCTTTGAGAAGTATTTCCTTATCTCATTTGGAGAAGAAATCAGTAGCAGTAAGAATATACTTAAATTGTTTATCCATAGCTGGAGGATAAGGTCCTACTATGTCCATTCCTCATGTGGAAAATGTCCATGAATATTCAGCTATATGTTTAAACTCCAGGGGTTGATGAATGAAGATGGCATGCACTTGGTAGGGGTGAAACTTCTTGGTGAAATCTATGCAATCATGTGTCATTGAAGGCCAAAAGTATCCAAGACTTCATATTTGATCAGAATGCCTATGCTCAGACTGGTGATCACCACAAGCTTCTGCATGTACTTCTTTCATTACAGCTGCAGTTTCTTCTCCATCAATACACTTGAAGAGGACACCATTGAATCCTCGTTTGTAGAGGATCTTCTGGTGGTTTGGACTATCATAAAGAGTGAAATTGGCCACTCATTGTTGGATATATTCTTTTTCAACTCTATCTGGTGGAAGTACTTAATTTTTGAGGTATTCCATGATGGGTGTCATCCATCCCGTAGTATGAACATATGTCTCGAAAATAGGGTTGATTTCATTAATTTCCTCCATTCTAGTTTGAACGAAAGGTGAAACCACGTGACGATGGGAAATATTGATGATTGTCTCATCCTGATTTGGATCTTCCAGGGCTATGGATGCATTATCCAGTGCATCAACTAAGGCATTATATAATTGTGGGACATAATACAGTGTTGGATCTGAGGGAAATTCATCCATTAACCCTCTTACATAATCGCACAAAGGGATTAAATCTTCTTTTCTGATAGCATAATCCCCATTGATCTTTTTTATTATCATCTTTGAATCACCTTTCACTTTCATGTGGTTCACTTATATCTGGAGTACCAATTCCAGACCTACAATGAGGGATTGATATTCTACCTCATTGTTGGTACTGCCTTGTGATAATAGAATAGAATATGGAAACACTTCTTTTTCTAGGTAGATAAGTATAATTCCTAATCCAACTTTGTTGAGTTTAGGGTTTTCCATTCTCTTCCCCATTGGACTTCTGGAAGCACCATCAAAGTACATTTTCCATGTTTTAGGATTATCTTTAATAGAGATTATTTCTACATTAAGAAGTTCAATATTCAAATATGTATCTTTTGTAAATGGGTGTTCATCAAGGAAGTCTACCAACGCTTGGCCTTTTACTTCTTTATGAGGCATAAATTGGATATCAAACTGTTGAAAAATAACTACCCACCATGTCAAATGTCTTTTAAGCATAGGATGACTGAGGATAAATTTGAGCGGGTTATTGCGAGATACCAAGTGAACCTTGTGATGTTGCAAGTAGTGCCTCATCTTCTAAACTGCAAAGATTAATGCCAGGTATAACTTCTCGATACTTGGATATCGGGTCTCTGTGTCAAGTATAGTTTGACTGAGATAATAAAGGATATTTTCATTCTTAGAATCATTATTTTGTTCAAGGAAGGCACCTAGTGATCGCTCTAAAGCTATCACATAGATAATAAGTGGATTTAATTCAACAGGCGGCATTAATACCAGTGGACTCAAGAGATATTTCTTGATGGAATCAAATGCCTCTTGGAATTCTTTGATCCATTTATATGTAACTCCCTTCATCATTAATCTGGTTAAGGTTAAACACTTACCTGCCAAATTGGTGATAAAACACAGAATATAGGCCAAGTGTCCTTGAAGTCCTCTCAATTCTTTCAAATTTTGAGGGGGTGACATGAAAAGGATTTCTTTTGTCTTATTAGGATCAAAATCGATGCCATAATGGCGTACAACGAAGCCAAGAAATTTTCCTGAGGTTACCCTAAAAACATATTTCAAGGGATTCGTCTTCAAATTATCTTGCTGAAGTTTACCGAATATAGTCTCCAGATCAATCAAGTGATCAGAAAATTATCTATATTTAATTACTAAATTATCCACATAACATTAGAAAAGTTTTACTAAAAAGGGTTTGAAGATATGGTTCATGGTACGTTGATCCATTTCACCTGCATTATTTAAGCCAAAGGGAATTACCTGATAGTAAAACACACTTTGAGGGACTTTGAAGGCTGTAGACTCCTTATCCTCTAGGGATATTTGGATTTTATTATACCCAGAGTATCCATCCATGAAGGAGATAGCTTCATAACCGGTTGTTGCATCAATCAAAAGTTTTGTGATTGGAACTAGAAAGTCAACTTTGGGAAAATGTCAGTTAAGATCTCTAAAATCAATGCAAACTATAATTTTTCCATTTTTCTTTTTCATTGGTACAAATTTATTTATCCATTTGGTATATTTCACCTCCCTAAAAAAGTTATCTTTGATAAGCTTTTCGACTTCAGCTTCAATTTTAGAGGCATGAGTTTGGTGTGTTCTTCTTGCTGCCAGTTTAAATCCTCGATGCTCTTTTGGAAAACCCAAATGATGAGTGGCCACATCGGTATTAATTCCTAGAATTTATTTATAGTTACAAGAAAATATATCTCAATTTTTCTTTATAAATGAATTATACATCTCTTTATCTTCATAAGTAATGGTTGCACTAATTATAGTGGGTAGTGGATCTTATTTTGTACCCAAATTTATTTCTTGGAGTTCATCCACAGTGGTGGAGACTCCTTCCTCAAATACTAGAGAAGCATCCTTGAGATCTTCTTATTCTTCTTCCTTATGTGTCACTTCTTCTGTTTCTGCTTGTAGAGTAGGTGATAAAGTAAAACTTTCAGAGCTAGGGGTGGATTTGGTATTTGAACATCCTGAAGAAGAGGCAACTATTTCTTACCCTACTGATGATGAAGGGTCTTCTTAGAGTATTAAAGAGATAATTACGGTTTGGGAATCAAGATCATTTTCTTCCTTCATTACTATGATAACTTCTTCTAAACCAATTGATGAAGAAAAGACTTTATGAAGTTCAGTGGATGAAATGAAAACATCTCCATTTAAGCTTTCACTGCTTCTTTTTTGATCAATAATTTCTCCCATACTATCAGGCTCAATTTCCACAATTGACATTATAGAAGTCATTGGACGAATGCTCAGATTTACATCTATCCTTTCAATTTGATTGAAAGGAAACATGTAATCAATACTCATATTTTTTAATGGTTTAGCCTGTATCTTTTCTAGACCATTTGAATCATTGATTCATATTACATCTTTTTCCACAGACCTCGTTCCCTTTCTGTGATAGAATTATGCCTCAATATATTGAGATTCATACATTTTTAATGAATCTTTGTCATCATATAATGTACTAATTTGACCATTGAAGCAATAATTGAGCCTAACTCTACTAGATACCCAATAGGCTCCACTAGATTTATAGTGGGCTTCTTAGAGACTTCCTCAATCCCAAAACTAGAACTAGCTAGTTAGTACACCTCCATTGACTATCCAGTAAAAATTGAGAATTATAGTGCTACTTTCTCCACCACCAGCTAGTCAGTGGATCTTCTGGGAATTTTTTGCTTCTGGACACAAGGCACCGGTTGGCCAGTTCCATACACTGGGTAGCCGGTGCAGTCTTCAACTGTCCACCTTTTATAGAATCCTACTCCAATTACTTCTAATCCTTTCCTTGGATCTTATAATATTATTATAAGGTTGTAAATTGTGGATAGAGATATGTCCAAGCCTTCATCAAGTCTTCAATTGAACTTAAATATTCCATGTAATTCACCACTATAAATTCAATAAAAAATTGAAACACACTTAAGGAAAACATTAGTAAGATAGGTGTGTGTGTGTGTAATCATGAAAACACAATGAGATATAGTTATAAAAAATGTGAGTCTTGAGCTTTGTTTTGGGTTTTCAAGGGAAAGTTACATGTTTTTTAATAATTATTTTGGATTTCAAAAAAAAATTCATGTTCTAGAGCTTTCAAAATTATTTTGAAAGGGTGAAAATTTAAAGAAAAATGGAAGAAATTGACATCCCAAGTTAGTTTTCATGTGAAGGATCATTTGTAACCTTAAAAGGATTCATTTATTATGATACCCAAATTGGTTTCCCTTATAATTTTTTACCCATTTCGGATTGTTTATTACTATATGATGATTATATGAATAATTTGAAATGAGTTATTTTATGTGAGGGTGATGAAGGTAAGGGGGGGTTGTTACTTATGGCTTGTATGTTCATATCAGCTTGTTTATCTACTCACCTCTACTCTAGGTTAGTCCTATAAACCTAGGAACTAACCAGTAGATTGAGATTTATGTTACCCTAGGTAGTACACACACTACTAGGATCCCCTCTAGTGTGAGATATGTCTAGGTGGGGAGTGTCATCTAGACGATGCCAGTGTGGTATAGTCGAGTGGGTTTTGGATTTGTTTAACACACAACATATGATGATAGTTGGTCCCATGTAATTGGTAAAGTCTAGGATCGTCTCACTTTAAGGACTATGTAGTTTCCAATGACACTTACTCATTGACCAGTGGTTTGATATAAGGGATTTCTATTTATTGATTTCTTGAATCCCATCATTCTTGATTGGATAGTGGCACCATTTATGATTATGCACTATTTTTTATTGTTTCTTAGTCTTTTATTACCCTTATATATTGTAATTATTTCCCTTTTAATTGGTTTTGTTTCTAAAGATGGTTTTCAATGTGATTTTTACAAGTGTTTTTGAATAAAGCAAATATGTTTGGTTTAATGTTTTTAAATGAATTAAAAAGTAGTTTTTGTTAGTTTTAATAAAATCAATTATTAATGTATTGGGTTTAAAAATTTATTTCATTTTATTTTCCTTAAAAATAAAGGTTTAGTTCTTTGTGGAATATGTATAGCCCCAAGACAGATTGATCACTAAGAGGAGAGGGTTGAATCAATGGTTTCTTTTTATGTATTCCTTTTATTTTAAATTCAACCTCTTGAACTTTTTAGGGTTCTAAAACTAATAAACATTATCTCTCAATATCACCTCATGTGAATTTGTAATAATAGAGAGAGAAATACATGGTATTTATAAGGTTTTTCAAAAACCTACACCTTGTTGTAACTGATTATTCTCCTAAGATATAGATTCTTCACTATCAAACAAGTGATTACACTACTTCTAGTTCCAACTGAGAGAGTTATTAATTTCATATCCAAATTAAATACTTATCCTACTCCTATATATAACTGAGATACTTCCCCTGCAACCATATCCAACTAAAAGACTTGTTTCTTTTAGCTCCAAATTAAAGACTTCACCTTTTCTCAGATCCAACTAAGAGACTTCTCCTAATTTCATCTCCAACCAAAAGACTTTTTCCTTTATTTAAGTCTTGATGCACTACCAAATGGAATTTAAATTTCCATTCATGAGCTTGATGAATCATACTTTATTGTGTGCACTTAAAGTACCTTTAATATCCATTGATCAGGTCTTTCAGTCTTACTCAATAATTATGGTCACCTGTATTTAATCATTTTCCTCAGTATGACAAATGGTCAGTAAATTATTCCTTATGATTAAACTACAATCCTCACAAAGATATGTGTAATTAGTTTGCATAAATTCTTAAGTATTATTTTATAAAAGCCTCAAATGAGAATTCTTAACAACTTCATGCATATTGAATTCATTTTATGGTCTTCTCATCTAAAACCCTGGAACACATAATACATTCCTTGCTGTTATTTTATCTATTTTTCAAGGTGTTTATTTTTTTCATTTTACTCATGGTTGTGCATGTATTTGATGATAATATGCATGTACTTCATTCCTTTTGAAAACCATATGACTTAAACAAACCTGAATGGGTGTAAGTATATTATACAGGTGCTTCTATATTTATATACAACATTTAAGAATGCATGAAATGTATTCAATCTATATCTTTCACTTTCCTTTTCATAAACCTAAAAGTGTGTCTATGTCACTATTTTTATATGTGAAAGTATATCACTATACTTTTAGTGTGAATCAATATTCGTACACATGAAAGTATATCACCATACTTTTAGTGTGAATCAAGATTCTTTAATCTTCACGTAGGGTGATGAGTAGGATATCAACACAAGTGTACAATATATTAGTGAGATCATGAAAACTATGAAGATTATGTGTAAGGGTATCATGAAATCACAAATGGATTCGTAGAACCAGTTCTTCATGAATCATTTCGAGTGTGATTGGAACATATATAATGCTTACAAGATCTCCTTCTTCTTCATAATCAAAGTTTCTCATAGAATCTCTTCTCAAAATAGTAGTCTCATGGTGGCTCTGCTTTCTAAAATGTAAGATTTCTCAAAATAATAAGTAGACACTCTTGGGTTGGGTGATCTAATTTTATAGGTGAGATAATAATTACCTTATCCCTTATGGTTCACCAACTCAACATATTATTTTTATTCTGAATGAAGGTTTGATTAAAATATAACTGATGTTTTTAGAATTTGGAAATATTTCTACACGGTTTTCCTTATTCTATGATGCTGGTAATCATAGAATCTATTCCATCATAATGATCTCCTCACATTCAATCTTATTATCACATGATCATCATTATTTAAAATACTCCAACTCATCCAGTATGAATAGCATGTTGTAGATTCATACCTTTATTAGAAGTGTAAATTTCCTCAACCTAATTCATGCATGAAATACAAAGATTTCATGAATGGAGATCCTTTATCTCATCTCCTTAGTATCTTGGAATCAGAATAACCATGGAGACCTTTTGAATGATCACTAGAATGTTTTCCATGAACTCTAGCATACAGGATCCCTTCGATGAGGCTGTAAGAAGAAGATTATGGGAAGTGGTGATTAGATGGCTCAAATCAACATTATTTAATGGTCACTGTTATATATGTAACTTTTTAATATGGTGTTATAGTATTGAGATGATAATGTCCAATATCAGACCACACTTATTTTAGATTATTATATTTAATACAAGTTATGACACCAAATTCTCAATCTAGAAGAGGGGTTCAACACCTGTAACACTGTACACACCTTGGGCTTAACAGGTTTCACCTCACCTAAGCTATCCCACTTGCCCACTCCCATATTCTCTCACCCGAGTGCATGATCCTATAGGCCCTATATGGATCACGCACTCTCATTCCACCATGAGTACTATTGGTTAGGATCACCCTTTATGGTTTTCCTTTATCCCATATATAAGTTTTATGAGCTGGTCCTTCATCTTGTAATGATTGTCTTGTTTTTTGATAAAGTCCCACCATTATATTCCTCAAATATTATTCATGGAAAATGTAAACACATTTTCCATGGACTTATTTTCAATTATTATTCTTCTCCAAATATTATTTTAAACATTTGTTTCATACATTATAGACACATGTCTTTCAACTTAAAATTAGTCCAAAAAACTTCACAAGTTTCAAGGATAATTGTTCAAGAATAACATCCAATGCCTTTAAATAAATCCATAACAATTATCCAAGCAGCACCACTTCTCATCATCAACTCACCAAAAAAAATTGACATGTCATTAACAATAAATGAAACATTGGGCCCAAAAATACACCCCCCACCACTTGTATTTTGTTATCAATATCACTTAATATACTAAAAATATAATACATGTGCTCAAACTTTATCACCCTTATTGGAAATCAAATGAAATGGGTAAGTGGGTTCTTCTAATATCATACTTCTTCTCGAAAACATGTTATCCTAAATTTTTAAGATTATTTCTTGAACACTTATAAGGGAGGGATGATATCACATGGTTCTCTTAGTAAAGAGAATTTATTTAATCAAATATACATCTACATGGGCTAACCCGATGTAAAAAACAAGAGAGATGTGACCATGGTTGTTTATGTTTTCCATAAACTATCATGCATGTTAAATCATGATCAGAAATTCTCAATTATCATTTAAGGGGATGAAAGTGATCATATTTATCAATAAAATGATAAATCTTATACACAATTCAAAAAATAATATGAAAGTTGATGTAAAAAAGGATACAGTTCCCCCTTTGTATCATCTTTTCATCAACCAAGAACTCCCCCATTAATTGATATGATTAATACAATTAATAATGAGGGATAGAAGTGTGATTGGAATACCAAAACCTTAAGGTTTGTAGTCTACCTAGAATTTATAGATTAACTGGAATTTAGTAGAATGATAGATTCTTCTCAAGGTTGTTTCCCCTTAAGGGATGTGCTATTTTCTTTCATTTCATTGATGTTAGAAGACTCCATGAATTAAAATATCTTCATACAATCCATAAATTACTACCTCAAACTTCTTATTCAATTCCCTACATGTTATCTCAAAAAAACTAACTATAATAGAGAATAAGGAGTAACCTTCTTGTTCTTTTGGAGTAACATTCAGTTTGATAAATGCATCTCAACCTGGGACATTCTTTTCTCCCAATCTCTAGAAACTTCTCATCGTATTTTTGTGGAATACCTTTTTTCACCTCAATTTCTGTAGCCACTTTCTTTTTTTTAGATTTAGAAATTCTTTTGCTTCTCCAATTTCTTTGTAAATTTTAGTTGATTTTTACAAAAAAACTAGGCACTCTTTCTTGACATTATCTATATTCTTAGAGTCTTTACATAAATTACCACTATTTTTCTATTTAAGGCACTTCCTTTTCACAATATAAGAAATATCTCCTGATAGTCTTGTTATGAATTTCTCAACTCTGTGACCCTTCTTTTTATATCTTCCACAAACTTCTTCTAAGAATTCATATTTGTTCTGAATTGGAAGATTGGATTGATTTTTGGTCACATAATTATTTCTATGATAAATTTTTATCATATATTAAACTTGAATTACCCTTGATCCATGAATGTTTCCTAACAATGACATGTTATACCAACAAGAGTAGTCTTTGTGAACATATCTTTCATAGCACTAGAAAAAACCATTGAACTAGAATCTTTCTCCTTGATATGAATTCTTCCCAGACACTTTTTTTTATTATAAGTCATCAAACTAATCCTTGATTTCACTAGGGGAAGTTATTTTCATGACATATATCTTTCTCCCTTTGATGTAGGAGTGGATGTCTTACTTTTATTATATTTTATCCTTTATTTATCTTTTCTACACTTTTCTTATGGATTTCTATGATTTTAATGAATTGATATGTTATGACAACACTACATAGCATTGTGTATAAACATCCAATAACACCAATAGCAGAATATGAGTCTCTTTCTCTTCTTTTTGTTGTAGTTTTTCCATATTTCATATATTATGAAACTTTCTTTTTTTAGGTGGAACCACCACTCTTTTGGACCCTTCTTGGGGAACATATATTTATATATCTTTTATCATCCCCCTTGATGTGGTGGGTTTATCATTATCTTTCACCATCCATACTTTCCTAGAGTTTGTTTTAAAACCTATACTAGCAACTAAAACAATATTAGTACATAAGATATTTTTTGGGTTATGGGATACCTTATTCTTTGATTATGATTCAATTTTATTAGAGAATGATATCATTCTATTCCTAGAGTCATGATCCTCAATGCACACTTGTGAGTCAGAAACTATTTTTCCATCAATTTGGTATGGTTCATATTGTAGTGATTCTTGATTATTCAATCTCACTTCCAAATCTAAAAACTTCATGTTGAGAGATTTATTTTTATCCTCAACTGATTTTAGCATATCTTCAAAATCCCCCTTTTGCTTATTCGTTTTTTATTGATTAATTTTTCCTGATTATTATAAATAATTTTCAATCTCCTTGAACTTGTTTGATTTATCCTATAATTGAGAAGATTTTAAAACCATAATTTTTTTGAAATTTTTCAAGTTCATAAAAAAGCTTCCACCAAAAAATCTCAAAGAAATATTTCTCACACACATTTCTTTTAAATTATTCAATATCTTCATCATATATTTCATTAAAAATAGAAATTTTTTCTTCCTTTACTTTCACAAATTTGTGAGAGTGTTGGATATGCCAACCTTCTTAGCCAATGACTCTTCAATAGAATTAGCCTCTTAATCTAACTATAGTTTTTTATCATAAAAACCATTGGTTCCTCTAAAAATAAATTTTTAACACTTATTTGGGGATATTATTTATATTTTATTTGAATACAAAATGAATATCACTAAGTGATACATCACCATTACATCTTGAGAAGGCTTCATCAGAATAATCATAATCAAGATAATTATTAAAACATATACCACTTTGATTAACATCAGTTAGTGGTGTATTTAGATTTACTGTAAGATTATTATTAAGCTTCTTTGTATGTATGTTCTTTTTATTCTTATGGGTTTTGGTAAAAATCTCTAGATTAGTATCCACTATAGTATATTCCTTTTTCTCCATAGTATGTATATCACTCATTTCCTGAAATATGCCCTTATTAAAGCATTGCTTTGATCTTTAGAGGGAACCTGCCCTTTGATACCACTTATAGAGATCTAGGATAGATTGGCCACTAAGAGGGGAGGGGTGAATCATCTCTTTCTTTTTATGAATTCCTTTTCTTTTCAATTCAAACTCTTTAACGTGTTAAGGTTCTTGATACACTCAACATTATCTCACAATCTCATCTCATGTGAAGTTGTAATAATGGAGATAAAATCACATAGTATTCACAAGGTTTGGAAAAATCCTACTCTTTAATACAACTAGTTATTCCCCCCAGTTATAGATTCTTCACTATTAAACAAGTGATTACACTTCTCCCAACTCTAACTAAAAAACTTATTACTTTCAGTTCTAATTGAAATTCTCCTCTTGCTCCCAACTCTAACTAAGAGACTTGTCCTACTTTCAGATCCAACCAAAATAATTCTTTCTTTTAACTCCAACTGAAATACTTCACCTACCCCTGAAACCAATCGAGATACTTATCCTACTTCTGGATCTAACTAAAAGAATTTTTCCTCTCTTCAATGCTTTATACAATTAAATATTATCTTTAGATATTACTCCATGAGGTTTATAAATCAAACTTATTATTCTATACTTCAATTACCTTCAAAAAAATATAATTGGGTATGTCAATATTTCTCAATAATTCGGATCACCTATATTTGATTAGTTTCCTCATTGTAATAAACAATCAGGTAATTTTTCTTTTTGATTGAAGTCTCAGACTCGCTAAGATGTGTGTAAGTTGTGCACACAAATTCTTTAGTATTATTTTATGTAAGACTCAAATGATATGTAACGCCCCGACCCCAGAATCCTGAAGCCAATGAATTATTTTAATAAATTGTAATGATTACAAGGAATCAAGTCCCGAAGGACCGATCATTTTATCAGTCTTAGAAAATAGATTACATATAAGAACTTAACATTACAATTTATAACATAAAATACAGCATAGATAATCCTTTTAGGATGACATTATTTCCCTAGCTTAACCCTAAATATCAATCATAATTCACATCTTGGCATCCTAGGAAAATAAAAAATACTAAAGGGTTGAGCTCAGATGCTTAGTAAGGATAAAAAAAATATAGTGGAAGTTGTCATAATTAATCATAAACTTTCATGGAAAGGTATAAAATTGAAACACAAGACCCTTAAACATAAAATTCAGCATAATATGGAAAATATAAATCAAATAGTGTCATTTAATTATTCACATGGATATTCTACTAATCGAATAATCACATGTAACATCAATAACTAATCTCATAGCGATGGAATGCCTAATGACGGAAATCTTAACCACAAAGTCAAGGCCCCGTATCAAGACCCTAAATATAAATTTTTTCAAGGCCTTATGCCAAGGCACTAGTTTGTATCATGATACCTACCAATGCATTGAGGGGATATAGTAGGCCCCACTCATCACTTACTAAGTCCAATGCATTCCTCATATTAAAAGGCTGAAACATAACATAAACATTCGTATTAAAACTAGCATACCAAATGTTGATAATTTAACTGTAAACCATGAATGATATAAAAATAGCACATCCATAGTCAAACATATCAAAAAAAATTAATATAATATGGAAGATTATATCCTAATAAATCAACTTCAAACTATCATAAAACCCAACAAAGGATGTTGACATATATGAAAATAATTGAATAAACTCATTAAAACCCTTTGAGGGAAATATCCCTTTTTTACTTTGAAAAGATTAAAAGTAACAAAAATTTATAAAAGAATACATTTAACAGACATTTTTGAATAAAATTGACCCATACCACTTTGAAAATTTTTAAAGGAATTAACATTTTATAATAATCATGTCCATATAAATAAATCCTTAAAATCATTTTGAAAACATGGACATTAATTAAATAGATTTAGAAATATAAATCTTTAAAACATTTAAAATGATGATATAGTTAAATATTACCTTCTATAAAACCATAAAAAAATCCTTTTGAAAACATTTTTGTGAAACATGGACATGGATGATAAATATTTCCCAGTAAATACTTACACATAAACAATCTCGAATAATAATGAGATTGAGGAATTAACCCTTACCTTGTACTTTCCTTTAGTCAAGGGTACATTTAACCTATTGTATAATGACCATAGTATGTTATTAAAATATACCATAACATTATTAATATTTATGATATCATACATGATTAATTTATGACTTTATACTCCCCATTTAATAATAATTTCCATGTTAAAGTAACATTTCGGGTAATAATCGCTTTCTTTATCGTATGTGTTTTAACATGTTATTCTTGATAGTATCACTTAGATAATGAGTTGAATACTTAGAGAATATAAAACATGATTTATATATAATATATATTCATTATATAAATATGTATAATAGATATATATATGAAATGGAAACACAGTTCATGGAGACGGTAGTACATACGCACGCATGAACGTTGTTTCCGTTTTCTTATCGTATAGTATGGAAGTAAGTAAATGAAATATATTTAACTACATAAATATATATTATTAAAGTATAATTATTATTTCATATATATCATACTTAATCAATATATATTTTTATAAATATTCTTGAATGGTGGTCATTGAAGATGAATCTCATCGCGTCGTAGAGACGGTAAGTCGTACGTACGCACGAGCGACAATATCATTCTATTGATGGTGAAATCATATGTAATTGGATGGTAAATTATATATACAGAATAATTAATCATGTTATATTTATTGTTTACATCAATTATACTCATTATTATACCCATCCAAATAATGAAGTGTTGAATAACAAACTACACCACGATGTGGAGACTGTAAGCCATATGTACGCACATATGGTGACTTTTTCATTCATAGGATGAATAGAATAATGAATATGATTGTAAGATTTTTATAATAATATCTAAATATGTATAAATTACTGCAGTTATTATTTTAGTATGGAAACAACAAAGAAATAGGAAGTAGAAGAAGAAAAGAACTTTGAAAGAGGTGATAAAATAATTACATGTCCTTCGAGTGCTTCCTTTTGATTTGAACAAAAGGGGTCCTTAGGTTGGATTTATGATCAAAGTAAGGCATATAGTTTGAAAAGAGGGTAGTTGGTAGGATATTTGAGCAGATTTTGGCTGATCCAAATGGATTTGGAGGTGTGAATTTTAGAGAAGGGGAAGTACCCTTTTATAAGAGAGGTAAGGGGCACATTAGGAAAAGCTTGAAATATTAATTTATTATAAAATTATTTTAGATTTCTAAAAGATAAAAATTGATTTATTTCTATAATAATGTAGGTATGGGTATAAATCCTCACAAAAATAGGTTTTATATATGTTTAGGTCACCGTATAACCTTATCTTTTAGATTTAACTCTTAGTTAAATAGTTTAACTTTTACAATGTTTTCTTGTATTTTTATACTACATGGTTAATATAGTTACTATAAAATGACAATAGAACCTCAAGTGGTTCATTAATGACATATGTAGTATTATATAAGTCATTTTGATGAATATTAGATTTTTAGGACTATTATATAATATAATAAAATGGTATTTGTTTTAAAAACTCATTTATGTCAATTTTGACACTATTTAGTATTTGTTTTTTGTTAAAGTCGTCACAAATTTTTTCCTTAAAAAAATACATTTAATTAACCCTAAAATTTAATATTCACCTATAAAATTCGTGTATGGCATCAAAAATTTCAATTTACATTTATTTTAATATTTATAATATAATTTATTTTAATATTTCATTTATAAGGTAATTACTGCATTATCATTGTGTCAAAAATAAATTTAATTTTTTAATGTCTAAAATTTATAAATAAAATACCATGATGTATTAAATCTTGTTATATTTATAATTAATATTTATAGTCGAATTTATCTTATGTATATTCCTATATTAAAAATGGTTTAGTTATTAAAATTTGAATTTAACACTTTTAACTCTTCTTTAAATAAAATATAATAAATGTCCTAATATAATCCATGTGGATCAAAAAGGATCATATTTTTTTCCTAAGGTTTATTTTAATCTAAATACACTTATCCAATAGAATTAGGACACGTTTTGGGATAATTTGATATTATTATAATATTATTTTTTACCATTAATTACCCTATTTACTTTTAACCGTGGTAAATAAAATTTAAAAGTTATTATCCACAAAAAATTAGTTTCATACTATTGAACCATATTTTACTTACTGAAGACAACTGTGTCTGTTGGATTTGTGAAATTTAATTCACAAAAGCAGTAAAATTACGTTTTATGCAAATTTGCAAATGTTCCTAAAAGGTGGGTAAAAGACGTTAAAAGGTTCAATAAAATTTTATATATCTAATATTATTATAAAATGAATCTAATGAATTAAATTGTACTAATATAGGTGTTATTTATCGATGTTTACTTTAAAATAAATTTAATTTAAAAATAATTATTTAAATAAAAATTCGGTTTTAAACAACAACACAGTGTTTTTCACTATTAATCAAAAATTGAAATTTTTCAAAAAAATATCAAAAATTCACCCTAAGCTAATTTTGATATTCCGAATTCAAAAATGAAATCTATTTTACCAAATTAAATTTTTAGGAGTGTCTAAAGTTAATTTTATTATTGTTCACAAAATGCCATAAAAATTTGTTCTTTTAAGAAAATAGTTTTTCTAAACATATAACTATTTTAACAAAACTTATACATTTCATTATAAATATGTTTTATTTATGTGAAAGAATTATAAATAACATTTAAAATTTATTAGTTACTATTCATATTACAATATTTAATTTATAAATAAATATATCGTTTAAATAATTATAATACTAATGTGTTGATTCACAGAAACTCAATCTTGCGTATAGTGCAAGCCAAGTCGATGTTGTGTGCAATATAAGCAATGAAACTACTTTAAAGAGATAACATACTATGAAATATTGGGGTTTTACATTCTCCCCTCCTTCAATAAATTTCTTCCTCTCAATTTTAAATTGTTCTTTGAAAATAAAAGGTTGAAAATAGAAAATACCTTTGTGGAAAACCCACATCAGAAATAGGGTTAATAAAATTTAGTCTTAATAAGAGGGAAAGGGAAATAAAAATTTCACCACCAAATCAGTATTTAGAATAAGAGAACATTGATAGAAATTAGAGACACATAATTGGAGGTAAATATAAATATTTATAGGGAGTGATTGAGGTCATCAATCACAAAAAACTAAACAATAAATGGAAAATTGAGGGCCTCAAAGCCATAAATCTATGATTATTTAAAGTATCATCGGTTCAAAAAAAAACAAAAGGTATTATGATAGCACATTTTTTTAGATACTTTTTTTATTAAGAGGAGGGGTTAATTTACTATAAAGAAAAGAACTCATGAAAACATACTTGATTTCATTACCCTTCATAATCATAATATCATCATTTGGTTGTGATTCAATCTATTTTCACTTCATCCCTTAAACTAGGAAATTAATGTTCAAAATAATTTTTTTTAATGTCTAAAACACATTTTATAAAACATAAGGCCCACAAGTATTTCCTGAATGCTCTATATGTTTACTAAAAACTAAAAAGTTAGGTCAAAGTATCCAATAAATTATACTTTAACCTCAAAAAAATATCAAGTGCTCAACTTACTCCATTCCAACCATTAGACTTATCCAAAATAATTGTGTCCAAACTCACAGTCCAAAAATTTACATGGGAGGTAAACATAATGAAGATCTCTTTTTTCCACATAATAACCTGTGACTTCCTTCATCATGTATTCTCATAAAATATGGTAACACCCCGAATTACCATAAAACCATATTGAATACATTCATTCTCCCTTATTCCTTATAGAAGACTGGATATACTCCTTAAATCCAAAAAAATTTTAAACTCCAACAATGGTGGAATAAACAAACAATTAATTAGTTCCAAGGTGGTCAAGAACATCCAATATAATTTATCTAAATCCATCATCTCTTATTCCAAAATCACTACCTCAATATCTGGACCACATTAAGGTTTATCTTTCCTTCAACCATTTATTTTACAAAAAATTTAAACTTTCTATTGAGTAAATTTTCTTAGTACCATAAATTCTTAAATCCTCAATGAAATAGTACTGCAGTATAGTCCTCGTTTATTTCCATAATTTATATTACCATTACATCATTGATAAAACACTCAAATGACCTAATTCTTCAATCTAGAAACACAAATACATTAATTATTCCACGTCGACTGTAGTAACAGCTTATGCTTAAACTTGATCCCTTTAATTCTTCTGAGATATATTTCCTTGACTCTTAGGAAATTTATTTTCATAATTCCCCATTTCACTACAGTTGAAGCATTGAATATTAGTCTTTTATTTCTTTTGTTTGCATTATTTTTCTTAATGACCCTTTTCTTCACACTTATAACAAACACTCAGTCCTTTTAAGCCCTTCACATGGTGATTCTTTCCACAGTTATCACATATGAGAAAATCCTTCTTTCCCTTATTACCTTTATCTATTTTTCTCTCTGTCATCCTATTCTTCTCTGGCTTCCCTTAAAATCTATAGGACTGAGAGAATTATTTACTTATCTTATCAATACATGATACTATTTCCTTATATCATGAGAATACATGGGATGTTATTTCCCTTCAAAATATTGGATTAAGACCATGAAAGATAGGATCCTTATTACTCTTTGGAACACGTGAATTTTTGGGGTAGTTATCCTTTTTACTAGGCTCCATTTCTAAACAATATCATACATTGGATTAGGTTATGAATAATAATGGATGGTTCTAAAACTAGTGAAATACTTAACATAAATTGAAAAAAATTATGCATATCTAATCTCATAATCATAAGAATGGATTCTTTTCAGAAACATTTAATCATAAATATTTCATAATGTTTTGTAATGAAAATGTGAATTATTCTAAGCGTATCCCCCAGGAGTGTCCACCCAGGTGCACAGTAAGGCCTATTGTCATGTACAAGGTTACCCCGAGTCAGGCCCGGAACACCTTATCGTAGTTTTCAGCCCTAGGTACATCCATGCCAGAACTATGTCCACTTGTAGTATCCAGACAGATATGTATTTCTTGGAATACCCACATAATCTCTACATTACCAAAATTCTAGGAAGTTCTTCTATACTAATCCTCAAAGTATATCATAGGTTAATGTTCCCCAATCATATTTTATCTAAATCTAGTTCCCCAGATTATTTCTAAACTTCCTTGGATTCCAACTGTAACACCCCAACCCTAGAAGCCCGGATCCAGTGCATTATTTTAATACATTGGAATGATTATAAGGAATCAGGTCCTGAAAGACTAATCAGTTTAGGAGTATTGGAAAATATATTACATATAAGAACTTAACATTACAATTTATAACATAAAATATAGCATAAATAATCCTTTAAGGATGACATTATTCTCCTAGTGTAACCCTGAATATCAATCATAATTCACTTCTTGGTAGCCTGGGAAAATAAAACATAAGCAAGGGGTGAGCTTAGATGCTCGGTAAGGATAAACAATATAGTATAATATATCATAATTAATCATAAACTTTTATGGCAAGGTATAAAATTGAAACACAACCCTTTAAACATAAAATTCCACATAATATGGAAAAGATAAATCAAATAGTGTCATTTACTTATTCACATGGATATTCTATGAGTCGAATAATCACATGTAACATCAATAACTAATCTCATAATGATGTAATACATAATGACGGACATCTTAACCACAAATTCAAGGCCTCATGCCAAGTACCTAAATATAAATTTTTTCAAGGCCTTATTCCAAGACACTTTTTTTTCTCATGAGACCTACCAATACATTGAGGGGCTATAGCAGGCCTCGTCCATGACTTACTAAGTCCAATTCATTCCTCATATGAAAATGTTGGAACATAACATAAACATTTGTATTAAAACTAGCATACAAAATTTTAATACTTTAACCGTAAACCATGAAATATATAAAAATAGAACATCCACAGTCAAACATATCAAAAAACCTTTAATACAATATGGAATATTGTATCTTAATAAATCTACTTCAAACCAACATAAAATCCAACAATGGATGTTTACATAGATGAAAATAATTTAATAAATTCATTAAAACCCTTTGAGGGAAATATCCCTTTTTTTACTTTGAAAATATTAAAAGTCACGCAATTTATAAAAGAAGACATTTAAAAGACAATTTTTAATCAAATTGTCTCATACCACTTTGAAAATTTTGAAATGAATTAACATTTTACAACAATCATTTTCATATAAATAAATCCTTAAAATCATTTTTAAAACATGGACATTAATTAAATAGATTTAGAAAAATAAATCTTTAAAACATTTGAAATGATGATATAGTAAAATATTACCTTCCATAAAACCATAAAATATTCCTTTTGAAAAAAAATTCTGAAACATGGACATGTATGACAAATATGTCCCAGTAAATACTTTCACGTAAACAATCTCGAATAATAATGAGATTGAGGAATTAACCCTTACCTTGTACTTTCCTTTAGTCGAGGGTACATTTAACCTTATGTATAAAAACAATAGTATGTTATTAAATTGTACCAGAACCCTATTCACATTTATGATATCATACATGATTAATTTATGAATTTATACTGCTCATTTAATAATAATTTCCATGTTAAAGCAACATTTCGGGTAATAATCGCTTTCTTTATCGTATGTGTTTTAACTTGTTATTCTTGATCATATTACTTAGATCATGATTTATATACTTAAATAATATAAAACGTGATTTATATATCATATATATTCAGAATATAAATATGTATAATAGATATATATATATATATAATGGAAATAATGTTCATGGAGATGGTAGTCTGTACGTACGCATGAACGTTGTTTCCGTTTTCTTATCGTATAGTATGGAAATAAGTAAACGGCATATATTTAACTAAATAGATATATATTATTCTAGTAGAATTATTATTTCATATATCTCATAATTAATCAATATATATATATATATATATATTTGAATAGTGATCATTGAAGATGAATCTCATCGCGTCGTGGAGACGGTAAGTCATACGTACGTACGAGCGACAATATCATTCTATTGATGGTGAAAGTGTATGTAATTTGATGTTATATTATATATAGAGAATAAAAAATCATGTTATATTTATTATTTAAATCGATTATACTCATTATTATACTCATCCAAATAATAAAGTGTTGAATAACAAACTACACCACGACGTGGAGATGGTAAGTTGTACGTACGCACGTATAGTGACTTTTTCATTCATAGGATGGATAGAATAATGAATATGGTTGTACCATATTTATAATAACATATCAGTATGTATAAGGTACTGAATTTATTATTTTATTATGTAAACAACAAAGAAGGATGAAGTAGAAGAAGAAAAGAACTTTGAAAGAGGTGATAAAATAATTACCACTTCTTCAGATGCTTCCTTTTGATTTGAACAAAAGGGATCATTAGATTATGTTTATGATCAAAGTAAGACCACTAGGTTGAATTGAGGGTAGTTGGGAGGAGATTTTATCAGAGTTTTTCCAATCCAAATGGCTTTGGAGGTGTGAATTTAAGAGAAGCGGAAGTACCCTTTTATAAGAGAGGTGAGGGGTACTTTAGGAAAAGATTGAAATATTAATTTATTATAAAATTATTTTCGGTTTCTAATATATAAAAATTTATTTATTTAGATTTTAAAGTGAGTATGGGTCGAAATATTCTTAAAAAATGGGTTTTATAAATGTTTAGGTCACCATATTAACCTTATATTTTAGATTTAACTCTTAGTTAAATAGTTTAACTTTTACCATGTCTTCTTGTATTTTTATACTACATGGTAAATATAGTTACTATAAAATGACAAGATAATATAAAGTGGTTCATTAATGATATAAGTAACATTATATAAGTAATTTCATTGAATCTTGGATTTTTAGGACTATTATATAATTTAATAAAATAGTATTTGTTTTAAAAACTCATTTATGTCAATTTTGAAACTATTTAGTATTTTTTTTTTAAGTTGTAAAAAAATGATTTCTTTGAAAAAAATACCTTAAATCAACCCCAAATTGTCATATTCACCTATAAAATTCATGGATGGCATCAAAAGTTTCAATTTACATTTATTTTAATATTTATAATATCATTTATTTTAATATTTTATTTATAAGGTAATTATTGAATCATCATTATATCATAAATAAATTTAATTATTTAATGTCAAAAAATTATAAAAAAAATACCATGATGTAGGAAATCTTTTTATATTTCTAATTAATATTTATAGTCTAATTTATCTTATGTATATCCCTATATTAAAAATGGTTTAGTTATTAAAATTTTAATTTAACACTTTTAACTCTCCTTTAAATAAAATCTAATAAATGTCTTAATCTAATCCATGTGAATCAAAAAGGATCATATTTTTGTCCTAAGGTTTATTTTTGTCTAAATACACTTATCTAATATAATTAGGACATGTTTTGGGGTAATTTGATATTATTATTATATTATTTTTACCTTTAATTACCCTATTTACTTTTAACCGTGGTAAATGAAATTGAAAAGTTACTATTCACCAAAAAATATTTTTATCCTATTGAACTAAGTTTTACTTACTGATAACAACCATGTCTGTTATATTTTTGAAATTCAATTCACAGAAGTGGTAAAATTACGTTTTATAAAAATTTCCAAATCTGCCTAGAAGGTGAGTAAAATAGGTTAAAAGGTTCAATAAAATTTTATATATCTAATCTTATTATAAAATGACTCTAATGAATTAAATTAGACTAATATAGGTATTATGTATCTATTTTGACTTTAAAATAAATTTAATTTAAATATAATTATTTAAATAAAAAGTCAGTTTTAAACAATAACATAGTGTTTTTCACTATTCATCCAAAATTGAAAGTTTTCAGAAAAATACCAAAAAATCACTCTAAGATAATTTTGATATTACAAATTCAAAAATGAAGTCTATTTTACAAAATTCAATTTTTAGGAGTATCTAAAATTAATTTTATTATTGTTCACAAAAAATACATAAAAAGTAATTCTTTTAAGAAAATAGTTTTTTTTAATATATAACTATTTTAACAAAACTTATACATTTCATTATAAATATGTTTTATTTGTGTGAAAAAATTATAAATAACATTTAAAATTTATTTGTTACTATTCATATTATAATATTTAATTGATAAATAAATATATCATTTAAATAATTATAATATTAATGTGTTGTTTCACATAAAGTCAATCTTGTGTATAACGCAAGCGAAGTCAGTGTTGCGTGCAATATAAGCTATTAAATTGCTTTAAAGAGATAACGTACTATGAAATCTTGGGGTGTTACATTCTCCACTCCTTCGATAAATTGCGTCCACACAATTTGAAATTGTTATTCAAAAATAAAAGGTTGAAAATAGAAAATACATTTGTGGAAAACCCACATCGGAAATAGGGTTAATAAAATTTAGTCTTAATAAGAGGGAAAGGGAAATTAAAAGGTCGTCAACAAATTAGGATTTTGAAGATAAGAACATTGGTGGCAATTAGAGACACATAATTGGAGGAAAAATGTAAATATTTATAGGGAGTGATTGAGGTCATCAATCACAAACAACTGAACAATAAATGGAAAATTTAGTGCCTCAAAGCCATAAATCTGTGATGATTTGAAGTATCATCGGTTCAACAACACATAAGGTATTAGGATAACACATTTTTTTAGATACTTTTTTTCTGAATAGGATGGATTAATTTACCATCAAGATAAGAACTCATGAAAACATACTTGATTTCATTACCTATCATATTCATAATCTCATCATTTGGTTGTGATTCGATCTATTTTCACTTCAACCCTTATACTAGGAAATGAATGTTTAAAATGATTTTTTAATGCCTAAAACACATTTTATAAAACATAAGGCCCACAAGTATTTCCTCAATGCTCTATATGTTTACTGAAAACCCAAAGGTTAGGTAAAAGTATCCAATAAATTACACTTTAACCTCAAACAAAATATCAAGTGCACAACTTACTCCATTCCAACCTTTATACTTATCCAAATTACTTGTGTCCAAACGCACATTCCAAAAATTTATATGGGAGGTAAACATAATGAAGATCTCTTTTTTCCACATAATAGCATGTGACTACCTTCATCATGTATTCTCATAAAACATGGTAACACCCTGAATTACCATAAAACCATATTGAATACATTCATTCTCCCTTATTCCTTATATAAGACTGGATATACTCCTTAAATCCAAAAATGTTGTAAACTCCCATAATGATGAAATAAAAAAACAATTAATTAGTTCTAAGGTGGTCAAGAACATCCAATATAATTTATCCAAATCCATCATCTCTTATTCCAAAATCACTACTTCAATATCAAGACCAAATTAAGTTTTATCTTTCCCTCAACCATATATTTTCTAAAAAAAATTAACTTTATATTGATTCACTTTTCTTAGTACCATAAAATCTCAAATCTTTAATGAAATAGTACATTAGTACAGTTCTCATTTATTTCCATAATTCATATAACCAGTAAATCATTGATACAACACTCAAATGACCAAATTCTTCAATCCAGAAACACAAATACATTAATTATTCCACATCGACTGTAGTAATAGCTTATGCTTGACCTCAATCCCTTTGATTATTCTAAGTTATATTTCCTTGATGCTTAGGCCATTTATTTGCATAATTCCCCATTTCACTATATTTGAAACACTAAATATTAGTATTTTATTTATTTTATTTTCATTCTTTTTTTTCATGACCCTTTTCTCCACACTTATAAAAAACACCCAATACTTTCAAGCACTTATCAGGGTGATTCTTTCCATAGTTATCACATATGAGAAAATCATTCTCTCCCTTCTTCTCTCTATCCATGTTTCTCTTTTCCACCCTCTTCTTCTCTAGCTTCCCTTCAAATCCATGGGACTGAAAGAATTCTTTACTTATCTTATCAACACATGATACTATTTCCTCATATTATGAGAATAAATGGGATGTTATTTCCCTTAGAAATGTTGGATTAATACCATGAAAGATAGGATCCTTCTTACTCTTTGGAACATGTTCATTGTTGGGGAAGTCATTCTTTCTACTAGGCACTATTTCTAAACAATGTCATACACTATATTAGGTTATGAATCATAATGCATGGTTCTCAAAATAATGAAATACTTACCATAAATTGAAAAACATTATGCATATCTAATCTCATAATCATAAGAATGGATTATTTGTAGAAATATTTAATCATAAATATATCATAATTTTTTGTAATGAAAATATGAATTATCCTAAGAATATCCCTCAGGAGTGTCAAACCATGTGCATAGTAAGGCCCATTTTCATGTACAAGGTTACCCCAAGTCAGGCCCAAAACACCTTTGTAATGCCCCGGCCCTAGTTTCCTAGAGTTGGTGCATTATTTTAATACATTGGCATGATTACAAGGAATCACGTCCCGAAGGACTGATCAGTTTAGCAGTCTTGGAAACACTAGATACATTCATAATGTTTACATTACATCATAAAAATGAAAACTACAACAAAATAGTCTCCATATTCCACACTCATATCCCCACATACTTTCCCTACAGGTCATTCATAAATTACTTCTTCACATCCTGGGAAAAATAAAACATTGAAAGGGGTGAGCTCAGATGCTCAGTAAAGATAACAATATAGCAGAGACTTTCATAAATAAATATAAAAATTTAAGGCAATATATAACTAAAAAAAATCCTTTTAAACTTCAACTTCATCATAATTTGGCATATATAAAATGAAATAATTCCATTTACTTATTCACATGGATATTCTACTAGTCGAAGAATCACATGTGATATCAATAACCACTTTCATAATGAAGGAATGCAAAATGCTAGACTATCATCACCACATAGCCAAGGCCTTGTTCCAAGACTACGAATAAGATTTTTGTCAAGGAAATGTTCCAAAAAACTAGTCTGTCTCATGAGACCTACCGATGCAATTTTTTTTAGAAGATAATTACGTTTTAAATTTCTCAAATATACTCCAGTGTTTTTCTGAAAACATTATTCAAGCTTCTGAAAACAAAATAACTAATTCTGAGACTGCTCCACTAATTACAGGCCATGATGGGTCCACGCCCAATCACTTCCTATCTACCACACTCGAGAGTCAGGTTTTCTGAAAACATTTTTAATCTTGTGTTAAATACGTATACATTTGCACTGGGTTTTCATATATTTGAGAGAAATATATCTGTTTTGAAATCATTTAAAAATCACATAATTATAAAAGAAAACATTTATTTTGAAAATATCCTTATAAGCGTGTAAGGGATGCTTCAAAGGTGTAATAATGGCATAGAATAACCACACCTGCCGTATAAGTTAAAAAAACATTCTTACCTTAGTTTTGTCGAAAAGGACAAAAAGTAACTTGTTTGGAAAACGACAGAAAGATTCCTTTAAAAAAATTTGTAAGGTCAAATAAGGATATAAATAACTTTAACTCATTGTATATTAAATAGTAAAAATGTTTTGAAAGACATTTTTAAGAAACATGGATGTGGATGATAAAGATGTCCCAGTAGATAATTACGAATAAACAACCTCAGATAATAAAGAGATCGTGAAATTAACCCTTACCAATTTGGTAACTTACGAAACATAGACCCCATAAAATAAGTATCATACAATGAATATGTAAGTACACATATATTAAATTGTATTACACAAGTAATACAATTATGGTCAGTACATACACCACACAAAAGGTAATGGTGGCAATATGGCATGAATCTCACGGGAATAAGGAGTGAGATGAAAACCCCTTACCAATTTGGTAACTTACGAAACATACACCACATGAAAGAGATATCATACAATTAATATGTAAATACACATAAATTAAATTATATTACATAAATAATACAATTATGGGCAGTACATACACCACACAAAAGGTAATAGTGACAATATTACATGAATCTCACGGGAATAAAGAGTGAGATGAAAACCCCTTACCTTGTACTTTTCCTTGGTCGAGGGTAGGTTAACATCCTGTATAATAGTTAAATCATTGTTATAAAATTATAAAAGAATTATATACATAAATATGATATCATATATGATCTTTTAATATTGCTTTGTTAATAATATTTTAGTATTATCGTCATTTCGGGTGTTAACTGATTCGTTTTCCTTTATATGCTTCGTTACGTAAGCCGTGTTTTTTATGGATAGGTTGTATCTTATTCATATCCAGAATGATATAAAGTCCTTAAACATTAATTTTAATCATCAAACGATAATTATTCTGGAATGGATATGATGGAGAAATGAATCTCATCGCGTTCGTGGAGACGGTAATCCGTACGTACGCACGAACGCTACTTCCATTTCATTTTTTATTTTAAAAGGAATAAAAACCAAATGATATATAGGTATATAATTATTCCAGTATAATATAATATCTTATATGTGTTACTTAAGTTTATTAACACAATCCTTTATACTTTCCATGTATGGTATGAACGAGTCATATCACTTTGAGGGGGCGGTAGTCCACACTTCCTCAAATGAAATTATCGTATATATATACAACATGAAACGAATAATGGTATTATATAAAATGGAATTAAAGAAGATTATATATAAAATAAATATCATTAATATCATATTTAATTATAGTTTCATCATAATGGCCACCACGAGAGGTGGTAGGAGATAATTGAACAATCATCGCTTGGTGAGGCGTTTGGTTGCCATCCACAGGAACATTATGTTCTTCACCCATTAGATGAATGTGTGTGTAAGTTTAGTTCTAATAATTCTAATAAAAATATACTAGTATATTTAGGATACTGTTTTTTTTTTAAAGAAAACAATTAGAAGAGTTTAGGGGTTGGAGAAGTAAAATAAATGAAAAGAAGCTAAGAGAAATTGTTACCTTTAATTTGGGTATATCCCATTGGTTTGAACCAAAAAGGACTCTCGAAGTGCCTTCTGACTAAGGTAAGGCTTCTAAGAGGAGGATAGGGATGTAGGGAGCTAAATTTGTCAGAGTTTGGACGAGCCAAAAGGCTTGAGAGGTGTGTGGAATTGGTTATAAGTGGTGTCCTTTTATAAGGGGGAGGAGAGGCTCTTTAGGAAAATCTAGAAATATTATTTTATAATAAATTAATATTAGGTTTCTAATGGAACAAAAGTTTATTATTTAATGGTTAAGCTGTGGATGGGTCGAAAACCACTCAACCAATAGAATTTATATAGGTTTGTGTCCTTATATTAACTTTATCCTTTAGTTTTAACTCTTAGTTAATTAGTTTGACACTTACCATGTCACTTTATATTTTTATATTATATAGTTAATAAACTTACTATATACCTCCAAGAGACCCCAAAATGGTCCATTAATGATACACCTATCATGATATAAGTCTCTTGCCAGAACCTTAGATTTTTAGGAATAGAATATAAATTAATAATATAATATTTGTTTTAAAAACTCATTTATGTCAATTTTAACACTACTCAATAAATGATTTTTTTTAAAGTCATAACAACTTTATTAATTCAACAAAAATTCATTTAAGAAATAATAACATGTCATATTGACCAATAAAATTATTTTATGTCATAAAAACATTAAAATTATATTTATTTTAACATTTATAATATAAATTATTTGATTCTTTCATTAATAAGGAAAATAATGCACCATTATTGTGTCATATATATTTTTTATTTTTAAATCTCTAAAAATTATAAATAAAATACCATTATGTAGGAAATATTTTTATATTTCTAATTAATATTTATAATCGAAAATATAACATATATAACCTTATTTAAAAATTGTTTTGGTAAAAGATATAAGCTTATGTCATTTTTGTATTCACTTTAACTTAATTAATATAAAGTGTCCCTATCACCTACAAGTGACTCCATGGGGTCCCAAAATCGACCCAAATATGCCTATGGTCAGACATTTATCCACCCATAAGGTTAGGACATGTTTTAGGGTAATTTATTATTATTATAATATTATTTTTTAACCCTTATTTACTTGATTTACCCTTTAACCGTGGTGAATAAAATATTTACCGAAGTAATTATTCAAAATGCCTAAAAAAAATTTACCTATTTACACAATTTTGACATCCTGATTCCAAATATAAAATCCATTTTTCCAAATTCAAAACACAGAAGTGGCATAAATTAATTTAAAATTAGTTCCCGATGTCAAAACAAAAAACGTGTTATTAAGATATAATAACTATCAAAAGATTGAAACTTGTTTATGTCCGGTTTAATTGTGAAATTATGTCCAATGAACAACATTGTATTAAATGGTAAAAATATATTCTAAATATACTTTAAAACCACTCAAATTCATAATTTATCACTATTAATTATTTCGATTAAAAAAAGTTGTTTTTAATTAAAATTTAGTAATTTTTATTATTCATAAAAATATGAAGGTTATCCGAAAAGAACCAAAATTTCACCCTAATCTAATTTCTATATTTCGAATAAAAAAATTAAGTCCATTTTGAAAGATGAAATTTATAAAATTTCATAAAGTGGGTATTACTATTCATAACAGCTAGTTTGATTGGTTGTGGTGTGTGTTAGAACTCGAAGTTGCATACAACACACGCTTCTGTATTATTCAAAGTGAAGTGTACCATGGAAGATTGGGGTGTTACATTATCTCATCCTTCAATAAATTGTGTCCTTTCAATTTAAAATTTTTCTTTGAAAATAAAAGGTTGAAGATAGAAAATATCTTGGTGTGAAAACCAACATCAGAAATTGGGTTAACAAAATTTAGTCTTAATAAGAGAAAAAGAGAAATGAAAGTGTCACCCCCAAATTATGATCTATATTAGGAGAAAATTGGTGTAAATTAGAGACACATAATTGGAGGAAAAACATAAATATTTATAGGGAGTGATTGAGGTCATCAATCACAAACAATTGTAGAATTATGGGCCTCAAAGCCACCAATTTATGATGATTTAAAATACCATCGGTTCAATAAAACGTAAGGTATTAGGATAACACATTTTTGGTTTTAAGATCCCTTCCCTAAAGTTTAATAATTAATTTATACCTAAAATAAGAGGAAATATATATATATATATATATATATATATATATATATATACTTGACAAGTATAGTTTAATCCTTCAACTAATTCCTACTACAAACTCATCTCTCACTCTAAAAGATTTAAAATATATATATATATATATATATATATATATATTCTATTTATCCTAATCGTATAGGGTTCCAAAAATAATGAATTTATAATTCACATATAAGACCCTTTAAAAAAACTACATTATTCAATCCAGGACAGCACGTGGGCTAGTGGTAGGTGATACACCTTTGTCGCCCTTCGGTTGTGGGTTCAAATTTTGCGGCCTTGCCGGAAGCGACGGGTTTCCACCCAACCTCTGGGATGTCCTTTTTATGGAAATCCAAAAAAATCTCAAACTAGACTTATCCAAAATACTTCTTCCCAAACTCACAGTCCAAAATTTATAAGGTAGGTAAACACAATTAAGATCCTTTTTTTCACATAATAGCATGTGAACACCTTCATCATGTATTCTTTTAAAATATGGTAACACCCTGAATTACCATAAAACTTTATTGATTACATTCATGCTCCCTTATTCCTTATAGAATATTAGATATATTCCTTATATCCAAAAATTTTGAATATTCCAACAATGATGAAATAAACAAACCATTAATCAATGCCAAGATAGTTAAGAATATCCAATATAATTCATCCAAATAAACCATCTCTTATTCCAAAATTAATACCTTAGAATCAAGAACATATTAAGGATTACATTTCCTTCAACCATGTATTTTCAAAAAAAAATTAACCTGGTGTTGAGTCACTTCTCATAGTACCATAATATCTTAAATCCTTAATGAAATAGTACTACAGTACAATCCTTATTTATCTCCATAATTCATATAACCACTACATCATTGATACAACACTCAAATGAAATAATTCTTTAATAACAACATAATAACACTAGTCATTCTTCTTTATCTGTAGTAGTATCATAACTTTATTATTATCCAATAGCATCATTTTGTGCATACTCTGATGATTTGGACATTGGTTCGCGTAGTGTCCCAACTCCTTGCAGATGAGGCATTGTACATTTGAAACCTTTTCTTGCCCTTGTATTCACGTACATGGTGTCCTTTTTCTCCACACTTATAACAAACTCCCATTCCTTTCAGGCAAGTTACAGGGTGTTTCTTCCCACAGTTATCACATATTGGAAAATTCTTCCTTTCCCTCTTTCCTTTATCCATCTTTCTCTCTTCCATCCTTTTCTTTTATTGCTTCCCTTCAAAGCCGTAGGACTCAAGAAACTCTTTACTTATCTTATAAACACATGATACTATTTCTTCATATGATGATAATACATGGGAGACTATTTCCCTTTTAAATGATGTCTTAATACCGTGAAAGATATGATCCTTCTTATTATTTGGATCATACGTATTATTGGAGTTCACATTCCTTCTACTGGGCGCCATTTCTATACAATAGCATAAACTATGTCGGTTTATGAATTGAAATGAATAATTTTGTAAAATAACTAACGCAAATTGAACAGTTTATGGATATAATCCATAATAATAATAAAAAATCTTTGAGGAAGTATATACTCATAAACCTTTCATAATGGTTCGTAAAGAAAATGATAATTATCCTAAGCATATCCCCTGGGAGTGTCGTAACCAAGAGTGCAGCAAGGCCCATTGTCGTGCACCAGTTCCCGTTCGAGTCTAGCTCAGAGTGGTGTTTTCAGGTTTTACACCTAGGTACATCTGTGTCAGAGCCACCTCTACCTACTCGTATCCAGACAGGGATGTATTGCTCGGAAAACTCACAAAATCTCTAAGATACCAAAATTCTAGAAAGTTATTCTATACTGATCCTCAAAGTCCATCTTAGGTCTATGTTCTCTAATCAGAGTTTATCTAAATCTAGCTTCCAAGGTTATTGCTAAACTTCCTCTGATACCAACTGTAACGCCCCGACCCCAGTTGCCCAGATTCGGTGCATTATTTTAATACATTGGCATGATTACAAGGAATCATGTCCCGAAGGACCGATCAGTTTAGCAGTCTTGGAAACACTAGATACATTCATAATGTTTACATTACATCATAAAAATGAAAAGTACAACAATATAGTCTCCATAGTCCACACTCATATCCCCACATACTTTCCCTCCAAGTCATTCATAAATTACTTCTTCACATCCTGGGAAAAATAAAACATTGAAGGGGGTGATCTCAGATGCTCAGTAAGGATAACAATATAGTAGAGACTTTCATAAATAAACATAAACATTTAAGGAAATGTATAACTAAAACAAAATCCTTTTAAACTTAAACTTCAGCATAATAAGGCATATATAAAATGAAATAATGTCATTTACTTATTCACATAGATATTCTACTAGTCAAATAATCACATGCGATGTCAATAACCACTTTCATAATGAAGGAATGCATAATGTCAGACTATCATCACCACATATCCAAGGCCTTGTGAAAAGACTACAAATAATATTTTTTTCAAGGCCTCGTGCCAAGACACTAGTTTGTATCATGAGACCTACCGATGCAATTTTTTTAGAAGATACTTACGTTTTAAATTTCTCAAATATACTCCAGTGTTTTTATGAAAACATTATGCAAGCTTTTGAAAACAAAATAACTAATTCTGAGATTGCTCGACTAATTACAGGCCATGATGGGTCCACGCCCAATCCCTTCCTGTCTACCACACTCGAGAGTCAGGTTTTCTGAAAACATTTTTAATCTTGTGTTAAATACGTATACATTTTCACTGGGTTTAGATATATTTGAGAGAAATATATTTGTTTTGAAATCATTTAAAAATCACATAATTATAAAATAAAACCTTTATTTTGAAAATATCCTTATAAGTGTGTAAGGGAAGCTTCAAAGGTGTAATAACGGTGGAGAATAACCGCACCTTCCATATAAGTTAAAAAAACATTCTTACCTTAGTTTTGTCGAAAAGGACAAAAAGTAACTTATTTAGAAAACGACAGAAAGAATACCTTAAAAATGTATAAGGTAAAATAAGGATATAAATGACTTTAAATCATTTTATATTAAATAGCAAAACTGTTTTGAAATACATTTTTAAGAAACATGGATGTGGATGATAAGGATTGCCCAGTAGATAATTACGAATAAACAACCTCGGATAATAAAGAGATTTTGAAATTAACCCTTACCAATTTGGTAACTTACGAAACATAGACTCCATCAAAGAAGTATCATACAATGAATATGTAAATACACATATATTAAAGTTTATTACCCAAGGAATACAATTATGGTCAGAACATACACCACACAAATGGTAATAGTGGCAATATGGCATGAATCTCATGGGAATAAGGAGTGAGATGAAAAACCCTTACCAATTTGGTAACTTATGAAACATAAACCCCATAAAAGATATATCATAAAATTAATATGTAAATACACATAAATTAAAGTGTATTACATAAATAATACAATTATGGGCAGTACATACACCACATAAAAGGTAATAGTGGCAATATGACAAGAATCTCACAGGAATAAAGAGTGAGATGAAAACCTCTTACCTTGTACTTTTCCTTGGTTGAGGGAAGTTTAACATAATGTATAATAGTTAAATCATTTTTATAAAATTATACAAGAATTATATACATAAATATGATATCATATATGATCTTTTAATATTTCTTTGTTAATAATATTTTAGTATTATCGTCGTTTCGGGTGTTAACTGATTTGTTTTCCTTTATATGCTTCGTTACGTAAGACGTGTTTTTTATGGATAGGTTGTATATTATTCATATCCATAATGATATCAAGTCCTTAAACATTAATTTTAATCCTCAAACGATAATTATTCTTGAATGGATATTATGGAGAAATGAATCTCATCGCGTTCGTGGAGACGGTAATCCGCACGTACGCATGAACGCTACTTCCATTTCATTTTTCATTTTAAAAGGAATAAAAACCAAATGATACATAGGTATATAATTATTATATTATAATATAATATCTTATATTTGTTACTTAAGTTCATTAACACCATCCTTTATACGTTCCATGTATGGTATGAACGAGTCATATCACTTTGAGGGGGCGGTAGTCCGCACTTCCTCAAATGAAATTATCGTATATATATACAACATGAAATGAATAATGGTATGATATAAAATGGAATTAAAGAAGATTATATATAAAATAAATATCATTAATATCATATTTAATTATAGTTCCATCATAATGGCCACCACGATAGGTGGTAGTAGATAATTGAACAATCATCGCTTCGTGAGGCGTTTGGTTTCCATCCACAGAAACATTATGTTCTTCACCCATTAGATGGATGTCTGTGTAAGTGTAGTTATAATACTTATAATAAAAATATCCTAGTATATTTAGAATACTGTTTTTGTTACAAAATAAAATTATTATAAGAGTTTAGGGGTTGGAGAAGTAAAATAAACGAAAAGAAGCTAAGAGAAATCGTTACCTTTAATTTGGGTATCTCCCTTTGGTTTGAACCAAAAAGGACTCTCAAAGTGTATTATGCCTAAGGTAAGGATTATAATAGGAGTAGAGGGATGTAGGAAGATTAATTGGGCAGAGGTTGGACAAGCCAAAAGGCTTGAGATGTGTGTGGAATTAGTTATAAGTGGTGTCCTTTTATAAGGGGAAGGAGGGGCTCTTTAGGAAAATCTAGAAATATTATTTTATAATAAATTAATATTCGGTTTCTAATGCCACCAAAGTGTATTATTTAATGGTTAATCTGTGGATGGGTCGAAAACCACTCAAACAATAGAATTTAGATAGGTTTGGGTCGTTATATTAACCTTATCCTTTAGTTTTAACTCTTAGTTAATTAGTTTGACACTTATCATGTCACTTTGTATTTTTATATTATATAGTTAATAAACTTACTATATACCTCCAAGAGACCCTAAAATGGTCCATTAATGATACACATATCATTATATAGGCCTCTTGGCCGAACATTATATTTTTAGGAATAGAATATAAATTAATAATATAATATTTGTTTTAAAAACTCATTTATGTCAATTTTAACACTACTTAATAAATGATATTTTTTAAAGTCATAAAAACTTTATTAATTCGAACCAAATTCATTTAAGAAATAATAACATGTCATATTAACCAATAAAATTCTTGTATGTCATCAAAACATTAAAATTATATTTATTTTAACATTTATAATATCAATTATTTTATTCTTTCATTAATAGGGAAAATAATGCATCATTATTGTGTCATATATATTTTTTATTTTTCAATGTCTAAAAATTATAAATAAAATACCATTATGTAGGAAATCATTTTATATTTCTAATTAATATTTATAATAAAAAATATAACATTTATAACCTTATGTTAAAATTGTTTTCCTAAAAGATATAAGCATATGTCATTTTTGTATTCACTTTAACTTAATTAATATAAAGTGTCCCTATCACCTAGATGTGGCTCCATGGGGTCCCAAAATCGACCCAAATATGACTATGGTCAGACATTTATCCACTCATAAGGTTAGGAAACGTTTTAGGGTAATTTATTATTATTATAATATTATTGTTTAACCCTTATTTATTGGATTTACCCTTTAACCATGGTGAATAAAATATTTACCGAAGTAATTATTAAAAATATCTAAAACTAAAAGTTATATATTTACACAATTTGGAAATCCTGATTCCAAATATGGAATCCATTTTTCCAAATTCAAAACACAGAATTGGCAGAAATTAATTTAAAATTAATTCCTGCTGTCAAAACAAAAAGTGTGTTTTTAAGATATAATAACTATCAAAAGATTGAAACTTGTTTATGTCTGGTATAATTGTGAAATTATGTCCAATGACCAACATTGTATTAAATGGTAAAAATATATTCTAAATATACTTTAAAATCCCTCAAATTTATAATTTATCACTATTAATTATTTCGAATAAAAAAAGTTGTTTTTAATTAAAATTTAGTAATTTTCACTATTTATCAAAATATGAATGTTATCCGAAAAGAACCAAAATTTCACCCTAAGATAATTTCGATATTAAAAATCCAAAAATGAAGTCTATTTTGAAAGATAAAATTTATAATATTTCAAAAAGTGGGTATTACTATTCATAACGACTAGTTTGATTGGTTGTGGTGTGTGTTAGAACTCGAAGTTGCGTACAACACACGCTACTGTATTATTCCAAGTGAAGTGTACCATTGAAGATTGGGGTGTTACATTCTCCCCTCCTTAAATAAATTGTGTCCTCACAATTTGAAATTGTTATTTGAAAATAAAAGGTTGAAGATAGAAAATATCTTTGTGGGAAAACCCACCTCAGAAATTGGGTTAATAAAATTTAGTCTTAATAAGAGAAAAAGAGAAATGAAAGTGTCACCACCAAATTATGATCTCGATTAGAAGAACATTGGTGGAAATTAGAGACACATAATTGGAGGAAAAACATAAATATTTATAGGGAGTGATTGAGGTCATCAATCACAAACATTTGTATAATTGTGGGCCTCAAAGCCACCAATTTATGATGATTTAAAATACCATCGGTTCAATAAAACGTAAGGTATTAGGATAACACATTTTTGGTTTTAAGATCCCTTCCCTAAAGTTTAATAATTAATTTATCCCTAAAATAAGAGGAAATATATATATATATATATATATACTTGACAAGTAGAGTTTAATCCTTCAACTAATTCCTACTACAAACTCATCTCTCACTCTAAAAGATTTAAAATATATATATATATATTCTATTTATCCTAATCGTATAGGGTTTCAAAAATAATGAATTTATAATTCACATATAATACCCTTTAAAAAAACTACATTATTCGATCCAGGACATCACGTGGGCTAGTGGTAGGTGATACACCCTTGTCGCCCTTCGGCTGTGGGTTCAAGTCTTGCAGCCTTGCCAGATGCGATGGGTTGCCACCCAACCTCCGGGATGTCCTTTTTATGGAAATCCAAAAAAATCTCAAACTAGAATTATCCAAAATACTTCTGCCCAAACTCACAGTCCAAAATTTATAAGGTAGGTAAACACAATGAAGATCCTTTTTTCACGTAATAGCATGTGAACACCTTCATCATGTATTATTTTAAAATATGGTAACACACTGAATTACCATAAAACTTTATTGATTACATTCATGCTCATTTATTCCTTATATAATATTAGATATATTCCTTATATCCAAAAACTTTGAATATTCCCACAATGATGAAATAAACAAACCATTAATCAGTGCCAAGGTAGTTAAGAATATCTAATATAATTCATCCAAATCAACCATCTCTTATTCCAAAATTACTACCTTAGAATCAAGACCATATTAAGGATTACCTTTCCTTTAAGCATGTACTTTCAGAAAAATGTTTAACATGGTGTTGAGTCACTTCTCATAGTACCATAATATCTTAAATCCTTAATGAAATAGTACTACAGTACAATCCTTATTTATCTCCATAATTCATATAACCAGTACATCATTGATACAACACTCAAATGAAATAATTATTTAATAACAACATAAGAACACTAGTCATTCCTCTTCATCTGTGGTAGTATCATAACTTTATTATTATCTAATAGCATCATTTTGTGCATACTCTGATGATTTGGACATTGGTTCGCGTAGTGTCCCAACTCCTTTTAGATGAGGCATTGTACATTTGAAACCTTTTCTTACCCTTGCAGTCACGTACATGGTGTCCTTTTTCTCCACACTTATAAAAAACTCCCATTACCTTCAGGAAAGTTCCAGGGTGTTTCTTCCCGTAGTTATCACATATGGGAAAATTCTTCCTTTCCCTCTTCCCTTTATCCGTATTTCTCTCTTCCATCCTTTTCTTCTATTGCTTCCCTTCAAATCCATAGGACTCAAGAAAATCTTTACTTATCTTATAAACACATGATATTATTTATTCATATGATGATAATACATGGGAGACTATTTCCCTTCTAAATGATGGCTTAACACTATTAAAGATATGATCCTTCTTATTCTTTGGATCATATGTATTACTGGAGTTCACATTCCTTCTACTGGGCTCCATTTCTATATAATATCATAAACTAGGTCAGTTTATGAATTGAAATGAATAATATTTGTAAAATACCTAACGCAAATTGAACAGTTTATGGATATAATCCATAATCATAAAAACGTTTTCTTTGAGGAAGTATATACTCATAAACCCTTCATAATGGTTCGTAAAAAAATGATAATTATCCTAAGCATATTCCCCAGGAGTGTCATAACCAAGAGTGCAGCAAGGCCCGTTGTCGTGCACGAGTTCCTGTTCTAGTCTAGCTCAAAGTGGTGTTTTCAGTTTTTAACCCTAGGTACATCTATGCCAGAGTTGTCTCTACCTGCTCGTATCCTGACAGGGATGTATTGCTCGTAAAACTTACAAAATCTCTATGATACCAAAATTCTAGGAAGGTCTTATATACTGATCCTCAAAGTCCATCTTAGGTCTATGTGCTCTAATCAGAGTTTATCTAAATCTATCTTCCAAGGTTATTTCTAAACTTCCTCTGATACCAACAGTAACGCCCCGACCCCAATTGCCCAGAGTCAGTGCATTATTTTAATACATTGTCATGATTACAAGAAATCATGTCCCGAAGGACCGATCAGTTTAGCAGTCTTAGAAACACTAGATACATTCATAAAGTTTACATTACATCATAAAAATGAAAACTACAAAAACATAGTCTCCATAGTCCACACTCATATCCCCACATACTTTCCATCCAGGTCATTCATAAATTACTTCTTCACATCCTAAGAAAAATAAAACATTGAAAGGGGTGAGCTCAGATGCTCAGTAAGGATAACAATGTAGCGGAGACTTTCATAAATAAACATAAACATTTAAGGAAATGTATAACTAAAAAAAAATCCTTTTAAACTTCAACTTCAGCATAATATGGCATAGATAAAATGAAATAATTCCATTTACTTATTCACATGGATATTCTACTAGTCGAATAATCACATGCGATATCAATAACCACTTTCCTAATGATGGAATGCATAATGTCAGACTATCATCACCATGTATCCAAGGCCTTGTGCCAAGACTAAAAATAAGTTTTGTTTCAAGTCCTCGTGCCAAGACACTAGTTTGTCTCATGAGACCTACCGATGAAATTTTTTTTAGAAGATACTTATGTTTTAAATTGTTCAAATATACTCCAGTGTTTTTATGAAAACATTATGCAAGATTTTGAAAAAAAATAACTAATTATGAGACTGGTCGACTAATTACAAGCCATGATGGGTCCACGCCCAATCCCTTTCTATCTACCACACTCGAGAGTCAGGTTTTCTGAAAACATTTTTAAGCTTGTGTTAAATACGTATACATTTGCACTGGGTTTTCATATATTTGAGAGAAATATATCTGTTTTGAAATCATTTAAAAATCACATAATTATAAAAGAAAACCTTTATTTTGAAAATATCCTTATAAGCGTGTAAGGGAAGCTTCAAAGGTGTAATAACGGTGGAAAATAACCGCACCTTCCGTATAAGTTAAAAAAAACATTCTTACCTTAGTTTTGTCGAAAAGGACAAAAAGTAACTTGTTTAGAAAATGACAAAAAGATTCCTTTAAAAAATGTATAAGGTCAAATAAGGATATAAATGACTTTAACTAATTGTATATTAAATAATAAAAATGTTTTGAAAGACATTTTTAAGAAACATGGATGTGGATGATAAAGATGTCCCAGTAGATAATTACGAATAAACAACCTCAGATAATAAAGAGATTGTGAAATTAACCCTTACCAATTTGGTAACTTACGAAACATAGACCCCATCAAAGAAGTATCATATAATGAATATTTAAATACACATATATTAAAGTGTATTACACAAGGAATACAATTATTGTCAGTACATACACCACACAAAAGGTAATAGTGGCAATATGGCATGAATCTCATGGGAATAAGGAGTGAGATGAAAACCCCTTACCAATTTGGTAACTTATGAAACATACACCCCATGAAAGAGATATCATACAATGAATATGTAAATACACATAAATTAAATTGTATTACATAAAGAATACAATTATGGGCAGTACATACACCACACAAAAGGTAATAGTGGCAATATGACATGAATCTCACGTGAATAAAGAGTGAGATGAAAACCCCTTACCTTGTACTTTTCCTTGGTCGAGGGAAGTTTAACATAATGTATAATAGTTAAATCATTTTTATAAAATTATACAAGAATTATATACATAAATATGATATCATATATGATCTTTTAATATTTCTTTGTTAATAATATTTTAGTATTATCGTCGTTTTGGGTGTTAACTGATTCGTTTTCCTTTATATGATTTGTTACGTAAGCCATGTTTTTTATGGATAGGTTGTATCTTATTCATATAAATAATGATATCAAGTCCTTAAACATTACTTTTAATCATCAAACGATAATTATTCTTGAATGGATATGATGGGGAAATGAATCTAATCGCGTTCGTGGAGACGGTAATCCGTACGTACGCACGAACGCTACTTCCATTTCATTTTTCATTTTAAAAGGAATCAAAACCAAATGATACATAGGTATATAATTATTCCAGTATAATATAATATCTTATATGTGTTACTTAAGTTCATTAACACTATCCTTTATACGTTCCATGTATGGTATGAATGACTCATATCACTTTGAGGGGGCGGTAGTCCGCACTTCCTCAAATGAAATTATCCTATATATATACAACATGAAACAAATAATGGTATGATATAAAATGGAATTAAAGAAGATTATATTTAAAATAAATATCATTAATATAATATTTAATTATAGTTCCATCATAATTTCCACCACGAGAGGTGGTAGGAGATAATTGAACAATCGTCGCTTTGTGAGGCGTTTGGTTTCCATCCATAGAAACATTATGTTCTTCACCCATTAGATGGATGTGTGTGTAAGTGTAGTTATAATAATTCTAATAAAAATATCATAGTATATTTAGGAGACTGGTTTTGTTACAAAAAATAATAATTAGAAGAGTTTAGGGGTTGGATAAGTAAAATAAACAAAAAGAAGCTAAGAGAAATCGTTACCTTTAATTTGGGTATCTCCCTTTGGTTTGAACCAAAAAGGAATCTCGAAGTGCCTTCTGCCTAAGGTAAGGCTTCTAAGAGGAGGATAGGGATTTAGGTAAATTAATTGGGTAGATTTTGGACGAGCCAAAAGGCTTGAGAGGTGCATGGAATTGGTTAGAAGTGGTGTCCTTTTATAAGGGGGAGGAGGGTCTCTTTAGGAAAATCTAGAAATATTATTTTATAATAAATTCATATTTGGTTTCTAATGGCACCAAAGTGTATTATTTAATGTTTAAGATGGTGATGGGTCTAAAAACACTCAAACAATAGAATTTATACAGGTTTGGGTCATTATATTAACCTTCTCCTTTAGTTCTTACTCTTAGTTAATTAGTTTGACAATTATCATGTCACTTTGTATTTTTATATTATATAGTTAATAAACTTACTATATACCTCCAAGAGACCCCAAATGGTCAATTAGTGAAACACCTATCATTATATAAGTCTCTTGGACGAACCTTAGATTTTTAGGAATATAATATAAATTAATAATATAATATTTGTTTTAAAAACTCATTTATGTCAATTTTAACACTACTCAATAAATGATTTTTGTTAAAGTCATAAAAACTTTATTAATTAGAAACAAATTCATTTAAGAAATCATAACATGTAATATTAACCAATAAAATTCGTTTATGTCATCAAAACATTAAAATTATATTTAATTTGACATTTATAATATCAATTATTTGATTCTTTCATTAATAAGGAAAATAATGCATCATTATTGTGTCATATATATTTTTTATTTTTCAATGTCTAAAAATTATAAATAAAATACCATTATGTATGAAATATTTTTAGATTTCTAATGAATATTTATAATCTAAAATATAATATATATAACCTTATGTAAAAATTGTTTTTCTAAAAGATATAAGCTTAGGCCATTTTTGTATTCACTCTAACTTAATTAATATAAAGTGTCCCTATCACCTACAAGTGGCTCCATGGGCTCCCAAAATCGACCCAAATATTCCTATGGTCAAACATTTATCCACCCATAAGTTTAGGACACGTTTTAGGGTAATTTATTATTATTATAATTTTATTTTTTAACCCTTATTTACTGGATTTACCCATTAACCATGGTAAATAAAATATTTACCGAAGTAATTATTCAAAATGTCTAAAAATAAAAGTTACCTATTTAAACAATTTGGAAATCCTGATTCCAAATATGGAATCCATTTTTCCAAATTCAAAACACAGAAGTGTCAGAAATTAATTTAAAATTAATTCCCACTGTCAAAACAAAAAGTGTGTTTTTAAGATATAATAACTATCAAAAGATTGAAACTTGTTTATGTCTGGTATAATTGTGAAATTATGTCCAATGACCAAAATTGTATTAAATGGTAAAAATATATTCTAAATATACTTTAAACCCACTCAAATTCATAATTTATCACTATTAATTATTTCGATTAAAAAAGTTGTTTTTAATTAAAATTTAGTAATTTTCACTATTCATCAAAATATGAAAGTTATCTGAAAAGAACCAAAATTTCACCCTAAGCTAATTTTGATATTCCGAATCCAAAAATTAAGTCCATTGTGAAAGATAAAATTTATAATATTTCAAAAAGTGGGTATTATTATTCATAACGGCTAGTTTGATTGGTTGTGGTGTGTGTTAGAACTCGAAGTTGCGTACAACACACGCTACTGTATTATTCCAAGTGAAGTGTACTATTGAAGATTGGGGTGTTACATTCTACCATCCTTCAATAAATTTTGTCCTCGCAATTTGAAATTGTTCTTTGAAAATAAAATGTTGAAGATAGAAAATATCTTTGTGGGAAAACACACATCAGAAATTGGGTTAATAAAATTTAGTCTTAATAAGAGAAAAAGAGAAATGAAAGTGTCACCACAAAATTATGATCTCGATTAGAAGAACATTGGTGGAAATTAGAGACACATAATTGGAGGAAAAACATAAATATTTATAGGGAGTTATTGAGGTCATCAATCACAAACAATTGTAGAATTGTGGGCCTCAAAGCCACCAATTTATGACGATTTAAAATATCATCGGTTCAATAAAATGTAAGGTATTAGGATAACACAATTTTGGTTTTAAGATCCCTTCCCTAAAGTTTAATAATTAATTTATCCCTAAAATAAAAGTAAATATATATATATATATATATATACTTGAAAAGTAGAGTTTAATCCTTCAACTAATTCCTACTACAAACGCATCTCTCACTCTAAAAGATTTAAAATATATATATATATATATATATATTCTATTTATCCTAATCATATAGGGTTCCAAAAATAATGAATTTATAATTCACATATAATACCGTTTAAAAAAACTACATTATTCAATCCAGGACATCACGTGGGCTAGTGGTAGGTGATACACCCTTGTCGCCCTTCGGTTGTGGGTTCAAGTCTTGCGGCCTTGCCAGATGCGACGGGTTGCCACCCAACCTCCGGGATGTCCTTTTTATGGAAATAAAATAAATCTCAAACTAGACTTATCCAAAATACTTCTGCCCAAACTCACAGTCCAAAATTTATAAGGTAGGTAAACACAATGAAGATCCTTTTTTCACGTAATAGCATGTGAACACCTTCATCATGTATTCTTTTAAAATATGGTAACACCCTGAATTACCATAAAACTTTATTGATTACATTCATGCTCCCTCATTCCTTATATAATATTAGATATATTCCTTATATCCAAAAACTTTGAATATTCCAACAATGATGAAATAAACAAACCATTAATCAGTGCCAAGGTAGTTAAAAATATCCAATATAATTCATCCAAATCAACCATCTATTATTCCAAAATTACTACCTTAGAATCAAGACCATATTAAGGATTACCTTTCCTTCAAGCATGTATTTTCAAAAAAATGTTTAACATGGTGTTGATTCACTTCTCATAGTACCATAATATCTTAAATCCTTAATGAAATAGTACTTCAGTACAATCCTTATTTATCTCCATAATTCATATAACCAGTACATTGTTGATACAACACTCAAATGAAATAATTATTTAATAAAAACATAAGAACACTAGTCATTCCTCTTCATTTGTGGTGGTATCATAACTTTATTATTATCCAATAGCATCATTTTGTGCATACTCTGATGATTTGGACATTGGTTCGTGTAGTATCCCAACTCCTTGCAGATGAGGCATTGTACATTTGAAACCTTTTATTACCCTTGCAGTCACGTACATGGTGTCCTTTTTCTCCACACTTATAACAAACTCTCATTCCTTTTAGGCAAGTTCCAGGGTGTTTCTTCCCACAGTTATCACATATAGGAAAATTCTTCCTTTGCCTCTTCCCTTTATCCATCTTTCTCTCTTCCATCCTTTTCTTCTCTTGCTTCCCTTCAAAGCCATGGGACTCAAGAAACTCTTTACTTATCTTATAAACACATGATACTATTTTTTCATATGATGATAATACATGGGAGACTATTTCCCTTCTAAATTATAGCTTAACACCATGAAAGATATGATCCTTCTTATTCTTTGGATCATATGTATTACTGGAGTTCACATTCCTTCTATTGGGCACCATTTCTATACAATAGCATAAACTAGGTCAGATTATGAATTGAAATGAATAATTTTGTAAAATACCTAATGCAAATTGAACAGTTTATGGATATAATCCATAATCATAAAAATGTTTTCTTTGAGTAAGTATATACTCATAAACCCTTCATAATGGTTCGTAAAGAAAATGAGAATTATTCTAAGCATATCCCCCAGGAGTGTCGTAACCAAGAGTGCAGCAAGGCCCGTTGTCGTGCACCAGTTCCCGTTCAAGTCTAGCTCAAAGTGGTGTTTTTAGGTTTTACCCCTAGGTACATCTATGCCAGAGCCGCCTCTACCTGCTCGTATCCTGATTGGGATGTATTTCTTGGAAAACTCACAAAATCTCTACGATACCAAAATTCTAGGAAGTTCTTCTATACTGATCCTCAAAGTCCATCCTAGGTCTATGTGCTCTAATCAGAGTTTATCTGAATCTATCTTCCAAGGTTATTGCTAAACTTCCTCTGAAACCAACTGTAATTCCCCGACCCCAGTTGCCCAGAGTCGGTGCATTATTTTAATACATTGGCATGATTACAAGGAATCATGTCCCGAAGGACCGATCAGTTTAGCAGTCTTAGAAACACTAGATACATTCATAAAGTTTACATTACATCATAAAAATGAAAACTACAACAACATAGTCTCCATAGTCCACACTCATATCCCCACATACTTTCCCTCCAGGTCATTCATAAATTACTTCTTCACATCCTGGTAAAAATAAAACATTGAAAGGGGTGATCTCAGATGCTCATTAAGGATAACAATATAGTAGAGACTTTAATAAATAAACATAAACATTTAAGGCAATTTATAACTAAAACAAAATCCTTTTAAACTTCAACTTCAGCATAATATGGCATAGATTAAATGAAATAATTTCATTTACTTATTCACATGGATATTCTACTAGTCGAATAATCACATGCGATATCAATAACCACTTTCATAATGATGGAAAGCATAATGCCAGACTATCATCACCATATAGCCAAGGCCTTGTGCCAAGACTACAAATAAGATTTTTGTCAAGGCCTCGTACCAAGACACTAGTTTGTCTCATGAGACCTACTGATGCAATTTTTTTAGAAGATACTTACGTTTTAAATTGCTCAAATATACTCCAGTGTTTTTATGAAAACATTGTGCAAGATTTTGAAAAAAAAATAACTAATTCTGAGACTGCTCGAATAATTACAGGCCATGATGGGTCCATGCCCAATCCATTCTTATCTACCACAATCGAGATTCAGGTTTTCTGAAATCATTTTTAAGCTTGTGTTAAATACGTATACATTTGCACTGGGTTTTCATATATTTGAGAGAAATATATATGTTTTGAAATCATTTAAAAATCACATAATTATAAAAGAAAACCCTTATTTTGAAAATATCCTTATAATAGTGTAAGGGAATCTTCAAATGTGTAATAACGGCGGAGAATAACCGCACCTTCCGTATAAGTTAAAAAAAACATTCTTACCTTAGTTTTTTCGAAAAGGACAAAAAGTAACTTGTTTAGAAAACGACAGAAAGATTCCTTTCAAAAATTTATAAGGTCAAATAAGGATATAAATGACTTTAAATCATTGTATATTAAATAATAAAAAAGTTTTGAAAGACATTTTTAAGAAACATGGACGTGGATGATAAAGATGTCCCAGTAGATAGTTATGAATAAACAACCTCGGATAATAAAGAGATTGTGAAATTAACCCTTACCAATTTGGTAACTTACGAAACATAGACCCCATCAAAGAAGTATCATACAATGAATATGTAAATACACATATATTAAAGTTTATTACACAAGGAATACAATTATGGTTAGTACATACATCAGACAAAAGGTAATAGTGGCAATATGGCATGAATCTCATGGGAATAAGGAGTGAGATGAAAACCCCTTACCAATTTGGTAAATTACGAAACATACACCCCATAAAAGAGATATCATACAATGAATATGTAAATACACATAAATTAAAGTGTATTACATAAAGAATACAATTATGGTCAGTACATACACCACACAAAAGGTAATAGTGGCAATATGACATGAATCTCACAGGAATAAAGAGTGAGATGAAAACCCTTTACCTTGTACTTTTCCTTGGTCGAGGGAAGGTTAACATCATGTATAATAGTTAAATAATTGTTATAAAATTATAAAAGAATTATATACATAAATATTATATCATATATGATCTTTTAATATTGCTTTGTTAATAATATTTTAGTATTATCGTCGTTTAGGGTGTTAACTGATTCGTTTTCCTTTATATGCTTCGTTACGTAAGCCGTGTTTTTTATGGATAGGTTGTATCTTATTCATATAAATAATGATATCAAGTCCTTAAACATTACTTTTAATCATCAAACGATAATTATTCTTGAATAGATATGATGGGGAAATGAATCTCATCGCGTTCGTGTAGACGGTAATCCGTACGTACGCATGAACGCTACTTCCATTTCATTTTTCATTTTAAAAGGAATAAAAACCAAATGATACATAGGTATATAATTATTCCAGTATAATATAATATCTTATATGTGTTAATTAAGTTCATTAACACTATCCTTTATACGTTCTATGTATGGTATGAACGAATCATATCACTTTGAGGGGGCGGTAGTCCGCACTTCCTCAAATGAAATTATCGTATATATATACAACATGAAACGAATAATGGTATGATATAAAATGGAATTAAAGAAGATTATATATAAACAAAATATAATTAATATCATATTTAAGTATAGTTCCATCATAATGGCCACCACGAGAGGTGGTAGGAGATAATTGAACAATCATCGCTTTGTGAGGCGTTTGGTTTCCATCCATAGAAACATTATGTTCTTCACCCATTAGATGGATGTGTGTGTAAGTGTAGTTATAATACTTCTAATAAAAATATCATAGTATATTTAGGATACTTGTTTTTTTACAAAATAAAATAATTAGAAGAGTTTAGGGGTTGGATAAGTAAAATAAACGAAACGAAGCTAAGAGAAATCGTTGCCTTTAATTTGGGTATCTCCCTTTGGTTTGAACCAAAAAGGACTCTCAAAGTGACTTCTGCCTAAGGTAAGGCTTCTAAGAGGAGGAGAGGGATTTAGGTAACTTAATTGGGTAGAGTTTCGATGAGCCAAAAGGCTTGATAGGTGCATGGAATTGGTTAGAAGTGGTTTCCTTTTATAAGGGGGAGGAGGGTCTCTTTAGGAAAATCTAGAAATATTATTTTATAATAAATTAATATTTGGTTTATAATGGAACCAAAGTGTATTATTTAATGGTTAAGATTTTTATGGGTTGAAAAACACTCAACAAATATAATTTAGATAGTTTTTGGCCATTATATTAACCTTATCCTTTAGTTTTTACTCTTAGTTAATTAGTTTGACAATTATCATGTCACTTTGTATTTTTATATTATATAGTTAATAAACTTACTATGTACCTCCAAGAGACCCCCAAATGGTCCATTAATGATACAAATATCATGATATAAGTCTCTTGGACGAACATTAGATTTTTAGGAATAGAATATAAATTAATAATATAATATTTGTTTTCAAAACTCATTTATGTCAATGTTAACACGACTCAATAAATGATTTTTGTTAAAGTCATAAAAACTTTATTAATTAGAAAAAAATTCATTTAAGAAATAATAACATGTCATATTAACCAATAAAATTCGTGTATGTCATCAAAACATTAAAATTATATTTATTTTGACATTTATAATATCAATTATTTGATTCTTTCATTAATAAGGAAAATAATGCATCATTATTGTGTCATATATATTTTTTATTTTTCAATGTCTAAAAATTATAAATAAAATACCATTATGTATGAAATATTTTTATATTTCTAATTAATATTTATAATCTAAAATATAATATATATAACCTTATGTAAAAATTGTTTTTCTAAAAGATATAAGCTTATGTCATTTTTGTATTCACTTTAACTTAATTAATATAAAGTGTCCCTATCACCTAAAAGTGGCTCCATGGGGTCCCAAAATCGACCCAAATATTCCTATGGTCAAAAATATATCCACCCATAAGGTTAGGACAGTTTTTAGGGTAATTTATAATTATTATAATATTATTTTTTAACCCTTATTTACTGGATTTACCCTTTAACCATGGTAAATAAAATATTTACCGAAGTAATTATTCAAAATGTCTAAAAATAAAAGTTACCTATTTACAAAATTTGGACATCCTGATTCCAAATATGGAATCCAGTTTTACAAATTCAAAACACATAAGTGGCAGAAATTAATTTAAAATTAATTCCCGCTGTCAAAACAAAAAGCGTGTTTTTAAGATATAATAACTATCAAAAGATTGAAACTTGTTTATGTCCGGTTTAATTGTGAAATTATGTCCAATGACCAACATTGTATTAAATGGTAAAAATATATTGTAAATATACTTTAAAACCACTCAAATTCATAATTTATCACTATTAATTATTTCGATTAAAAAAAGTTGTTTTTAATTAAAATTTAGTAATTTTCACTATTCATCAAAATATGAAAGTTATCCGAAAAGAACCAAAATTTCACCCTAAGGTAATTTCGATATTACGAATCCAAAAATGAAGTCCATTTTGAAAGATAAAATTTATAAAATTTCATAAAGTGGGTATTACTATTCATAACGGCTAGTTTGATTGGTTGTGGTGTGTGTTAGAACTCGAAGTTGCGTACAACACACGCTACTGTATTATTCAAAGTGAAGTGTACCATGGAAGATTGGGGTGTTACAACCTTATCATAGTGTTCACCACTAGGTAAATCCATGCCATAACCACGTCCACTTGTAGTATCCAGATAGGGATGTATTTCTTGGAAGACCCACATAATCTCTACATTACCAAAATTCTAGGAAGTTCTTCTATACTAATCCTCAAAGTCTATCATAGGGTAATGTTCTCGAATCAGATTTTATCTAAATCTAGTTTCCAAGGTTATTTTTAAACTTCCTCTAATGCCAACTGTAATGCCCCAACCCTAGAAGCCCAGATCCATTGCATTATTTTAAAACATTGGAATGATTACAAGGAATCGGGTTCTGAAAGACAGATCAGTTTAGGATTATTGGGAAATATAATACATATAATAACTTAACATTACAATTTTTAACATAAAATACATCATAGATAATCCTTTGAGGATGAAATTATTCTCTTATATTAACCCTGAATATCGATTATAATTCACTTCTTGGTAGCCTGGGAAAATAAAACATAAGAAAGGGGTGAGCTCAGATGCTCGATAAGGATAAACAATATAGCAGATGCTATCATAATTAATCATAAACTTCTATGGCAAGGTATAAAATTGAAACACAACCCTTTAAACATAAACTTCAGAATAATATGGCATAGATAAATCAAATAGTGTCATTTACTTATTCACATAGATATTCTACTAGTCGAATAATCACATAGATCATCAATAACTAATCTCATAATGATGGAATGCATTATAATGGACATTTTAACCATAAAGTCAAGGCCTTGTGCCAAAACCCTAAATATAAATTTTTCAAGGCCTTGTTTCAAGACACTAGTTTGTCTCATGAGACCTACTGATTCATCGAAGGGCTATAGCGGGTCTCGCCCATCACTTACTAAGTCCAATGTATTCCTCATATGAAAAGGTTGAAACATAACATAAACAATCGTATTAAAACAATCATATGAAATTTTAATACTTTAACCATAAATCATGAATGAGATAAAAATATCACATCCATAGTAAAAAATATCACAAAACCTTTAATACAATATGGAAGATTGTATCCTAATAAATCGACTTCAAACCAGTATAAAATCCAACAAATTATGTTGACATAAATGAAAATAATTTAATAAATTCATTAAAACCCTTTGAGGGAAATATCCCTTTTTTTTGCTCTGAAAACATTAAAAGTCACCCAATTTATAAAATAAGAAATTTAAAAGGAATTTTTGAATCAAATCATACCATACCCCTTTGAAACTTTTGAAAGCAATTAATGTTTTAAAACAATCATGTCCGCATAAATAAATCATTAAAATCATTTTTAAAAACATGGACATTAATAAAATAGATTTATAAAAATAAATATTTAAAACATTTAGAATGATGTTCTAGTTAAATATTACCTTACATAAAACCATAAATTATTTTTTTTGAAAACATTTTTATGAAAAAAGTACTTGGATGATAAATATGTCCCAGTAAATACTTACACATAAACAATCACGAATAATAATGAAATTGAGGAATTAACCATTACCTTGTACTTTCTTTTAGTCGGGGGTATGTTTAACCTCCTGTATAATGACCATAGTATGTTATTAAATTATACCAAAACCCTATTAATATTTATTAAATCATACATGATTAATTTATTACTTTATACTACAAATTTAATAATAATTTCTATGTTAAAGTAACATTTCGGGTAATAATCGCTTTCTTTATCGTATGCGTTTTAACTTGTTATTCTTGATCATATCACTTAGATCATGATTTACATACTTCAAGAATATGAAACACTATTTATATATCATATATATTCAGAATATAAATATGTATAATAGATATATATATATATATATGAAATGGAAACCCCGTTCAAGGAGACGGTAGTCTGTACGTACGCATGAACGTTGTTTCCGTTTTCTTATTATATATTTTGGATGTATGTAAAAAACATATATTTAACTAAATAAATATATTTTATTATAGTATAATTATTATTTCATATATCTCATACTTAATAAATATATATATTTTTATAAATATTCTTGAATGGTGGTCGTTGAAGATGAATCTCATCGCATCGTGGAGACGGTAAGTCGTACATACGCACGAGAGACAATATCATTCTATTGATGGTGAAATTGTATGTAATTGGATTGTATATTATATATAAATAATAATTAATCATTTTATATTTATTATTTAAATCAATTGTACTCATTATTATACCCATCCAAATAATGAAATTTTGAATAATAAACAACACCACGATGTAGAGACTTTAAGTCATATGTACGCATGTATGGTGACTTTGTCATTCATATGATGGATAGAATAATGAATATGGTTATAAAATATTTATAATAACATCTCAGTATGTAGAATTTACTAAAGTTATTATTTTATTATGGAAACAATAAAGAAAGAGGAAGTATAAGAAGAAAAGAACTTTGAAAAAGGCGATAAAATAATTACCTCTTCTTCGGGTGCTTCCTTTTGATTTGAACAAAAGGGATCCTTAGGTTGGTTTTATGATAAAATTAAGGCCTCTAGGTTAAATTTAGGATTTTTGGGAGGATATTTGAGTAGGTTTTGACTGAACGAAATGGATTTGGAGGTGTGAATTTAAGAGAAGGGGAAGTACACTTTTATAAGAGAGGTGAGGGGCACTTTAGGAAAAGCTTGAAATATTAATTTATTATAAAATGATTTTCAATTTATAATAGATACGAATTAATTTATTTCAAGAATAATGTGGGTATGGGTCTAAATACTCTCAACCAATATGTTTTATACATGTGTATGTCACCATATTAACCTTATCTTTTAGATTTAACTCTTAGTTAAATAGTTTAACTTTTACCATATCTTCTTGTATTTTTATACTACATGGTTAATATAGTTACTATAAAATGCCAATAGAACCTCAAGTGGTTCATTAATGACATATTTAACATTATATAAGTCATTTGGCCAAATCTTATATTTTTAGGACTATTATATAATTTAATAAATTATTATTTTTTAAAAAAACTCATTTATGTCAATTTTGACACTATTTAGTATTTTTTTTTTTTAAGTCATAAAAAAATTGATTCCTTCGAAAAAAATAAATTGAATCAACCCTAACATGTAATATTCACCTATAAAATTCTTTTATGGCATCAAATTTTCAATTTACATTTATTTTTATATTTATAATATCATTTATTTTAATATTTCATTTATAAGTTAATTATTGCATCATCATTATGTAATAAATAAATTTAATTATTTAATGTCAAAAAATTATAAATAAAATACCATGATGTATGAAATATCTTTAGATTTATAATGAATATTTATAGTCGAATTTATCTTATGTATATCCCTATATTAAAAATGGTTTAGTTATTAAAATTTTAATTTAACACTTTTAACTCTTCTTTAAATAAAATATAATAAATGTCCTAATCTAATCCAATTAGATAAAAAAGGATCATATTTTTTTTCTAAGGTTGATTTTGGTCGAAATACACTTATCTAATAGAATTAGGAAATGTTTTGCAGTAATTTGATATTATTATTATATTATTTTTACATTTAATTACCCTATTTACTTTTAACTGTGGTAAATAAAATTCAAAAGGTACTATTCACCAAAAATTATTTTCATCCTATTAAAACAAATTTTACTTACTGATGACAACCATTCCTCTCATATTTTTGAAATTAAATTCACAGAAGCAGTAAAATTACGTTTTATGCAAATTTTCAAATGTGCCTATAAGGTGGGTAAAAACGTTAAAAGGTTCAATAAAATTTTATATATCTAATCTTATTATAAAATGACTCCAATGAATTACATTAGACTAATATAGGTATTATGTATCTATTTTTACTTTAAAATAAATTTAATTTAAAAATAATTATTTAAATAAAAATTCGGTTTTAAACAATAACGTAGTGTTTTTTACTATTCATCAAAAATTGAAAGTTTTCAGAAAAATACTAAAAATTCACCCTAAGCTAATTTTGATTTTATGAATTCAAAAATGAAGTCTATTTTACCAAATTAAATTTTTAGGAGTGTCTAAAATTAATTTTATTATTGTTCACAAAAAGACATAAAAAGTAGTTCTTTTAAGAAAATAGTTTTTTTAAATATATAACTATTTTAGAAAAACTTATACATTTCATTGTAAATATGTTTTATTTATGTGAAAACATTATAAATAACATTTAAAATTTATTTTTTACTATTCATATTACAATATTTAATTGATAAATAGATATATCATTTAAATAACTATAATACTAATGTGTTGTTTCACAGAAACTCAATCTTGCGTATAATGAGAGCCAAGTCAGTGTTGCGTGCAATATAAGCTATTAAACTACTTTAAAGAGATAATGTACTATGAAATCTTGGGGTGTTACCTGATACTTCTCAAAAAATTCATGCATGTTTAATACATTTCATGGTCTTCTTATACAAAAACCTAGCACACAAAATATATTCATTTATTTTATTTTATGTTTTATTCAAGGTATTTATTTTGTTTTGGTTTTACTCATGGTTTTGTATGTGTTTGATGATTACATGCATGTTCTTCCTTCCTCGCGCAAACCATATGCCTTACACAAATTCGAATGGGTTTAAGTATATCATGCACGTGATTTTATCTTCACATAAAACATGTAATAATGCATGAACTTTCTTCTCCCTATATCTAGCACTCTCCTTCACACAAATATGAAAGGGTGTATATATAAGATCCTTGACTTCTAATGAGGTACTTTATTATTTTTGTATTGGTTAAAATTCTTTTAAGTTGGTTGATAAAATTTTTATCGAGTTTATTAGGAGGATCAATGGTGTCCCAATGGTTCGAGGCATAAAATAAGGGGGAAATGGGTCGTCCAGTGCATGTTGCATGGTTGTTTCATGGTTAGTAGTAACCATGAACCCTAACCATGCTTTCTTGTAGGAGGGGTTATTGGGTAAAAATTCCTCATGGTGTCCTCTTAATATGTTTTGGGTGTGATTGTGTTTATTGACAAGTCCAGATAACCGCAAATGAGTATGATTCGTGTTTTCTGAAGACAGATTTTTAAGGTGGCGCAGTTTCCCAGTGTTTTACAAATATTTGGGCCTCAAAATCAAGACTTTGTTTTTGTAAAAGGAATGTTTTCATCATAGAAGTAAATTGTATGAATAAATGTGAATAAAAATGGAAAAATAATGGAACCACATACCTCATAACATGGTCCATGTACCATGTCCAGGAATGGTTCGCAGTTGCGTAACAGGAAGTAGGAACGGTATGCAGAGTGCCAGAAATAGTTTTCGGAAATGGTTTGCAGTTAAGGGAGTGTGTTATGATAAGGTGTGATGGTTCGTAGGATGGAAGAATATAATGGTGCCGCATATGATAAAAAATTTTACGTGGATCACATATGAAAAATGGTTTGCTGAAAGGTTTGCAGTCTGCAGTGGCAGAAGCTGTATGAGGTGAAGGCGGTACTGAATCAAAGATTTGGTAAATATCGATTTAGCATATTAATAGGATATCTTTTCCTATATAAGGAGAGATAATCCCACCAATTATAGGTGAGATATAATATCATTAGAGAATATATCTTTTCTCTGGGAATTCGATGAAGTTGAAAAGTGGTTTGCGGGAAGCGATTCCGCAAAGGCTGAAGAAGTTCACGGAACAGTTCGCGAAAGTGTTTTTGCAGGACATTGTAGTCTAAAAAGGAAGAATAATCTATGCAATAAGAACACAATACGCGGAGTGGGAGCTCCGATACATGGAAGAAAAGGTAGTCCACGAACAAAGAACAGTTCGCAAACAGACGGTGGTTCGTAGAGGCAGAGGTAGTCCGCAGGCAAAGAACAGTCTGTAGATAGAGGATAGTTTGCATAGACTATTTTCAGAAGTGGTTCATAGATTAGGTTCGCAGAGTCGGTATGTGGAGTTGTTACACAATAGAAAAGTTTGGTGTGGTCCGCGAATAGAGGGCGGTTTGTAGAAGCGGCAGCGGTACGTGGAAGAGGTAGTCCTTATAGGAAACTCACTACACAATACGCAGGAGGAGCAGGTGGTTCATAGAACACTCAAGGAAGATTGAAAAGGATTCAAACCAGTTTGAGAAATTATTTTACCATATCTAGAAATAATCGGGAAGGTTTACTTCATATGCGGGTGAAAAAGGAACTTCAACAGAGTATCTACCTAAAGTTGAGGATACAGGAATTCATGCAAATGAAAGGACCTACATGTCCATAAACTATATTCAACCTGCAAGTTTATAAACTATGAGTGGATTCCTTTCCAAGATAAGTGAGAGAAGGAAGATTAATATGGTGACCCTTTCCACCAGCAGTAAGCTAGATAAAGAGGTTTATGGAGTGACCCTTGGGAATGCAGTGAGCAGACTCTAAACCTTGAAAAGGCAGTGAGCCTGGGCATAGAAGATCTAGCCTGAACACTGTACTCATTATTGGTAGTGATCCTTAGTGAATTTGGTACATCGGTACACTAACTTTGTATGCTCCTTGGAAATATCCCAATCAGGGTGAACCAAGTAAAAAAGTTTGTGTCTCGTGCATGATTTAAATTTTTTTCATACTTTGCAACGAGAATGAGAGAGAAGAGAGTTATGTTTAATGAAGAAACAAGATCCTAAGGGGAATAAATTTTAATCTATCATACCCTGATTCACCCCCCCCCCCCCAGGGTATTATACCTTGTGAACCTAATAGGGTTGCATGGTTAGTGAAACCATGCAAGGGGGGAACAAAACCATGTTTTGGATAGATCCATTCCTAATGGTTACTGCTTGGTTTATCAAATCATGCAGGATTCCCAAGAGACCGTGTGACCTATCCCCCATCTTGGATAGAGGGTGGTGCATATTTGGTGTATGGTTTGTCTAACCATGTATCCAAACCATCAACTTCATTAAAAATGGGTAATTTTCCATTTTTCCCTCCGTATTTAAGTTTTATTACCCAATTTTCCACACCATTCTACCTACAGTAGCCAAGGGTGGTGAACCCTTCCTACAAAACTTCCCAAGGATTGATCTCCCATGTTTCTAATCCATTTGGAGTGTCATTAGGTTCTAATTGAAGATCTATGTGAGTCTAACACTCCTCTTACTTCCTTTTTTCGGATTAGGGCTTGTGGAATCATTCTTCTTCTACTGAATCTCTAAAACCATATTCTTCTAGTAGGTTCTAGGTTGGTGCTTTGAAGGGTGTTTAAGTTCACATCAAATTCCAAGGTTAAGAAAGTTTTATTCTATGTAATCAAGGTAGGTGGTTTAAAAGTTATATCATATAGTCATGGTGTCTATTTTACGTGGAGGTGTTTATCTTATGGTACCTTTTTGTTGTGCATTTGATGACATTAGTAAGAAAAAGATAAATTGGTTGTCTAAATGATGAATTGAACCCCATCATGATCCTCAAGGGGGGGCATGTATTGAGGTTGATTAGACTGAGTTAAGGGACACACATGGGGTGTGCCAATTCCTTCAACATGAAACTGAGTTGTTAAGTATAGAATTGAATTGTTATTAGATAGAGCCCATGATAAATACATTGAAATGTTATCTTGAGTTATAAAATGGAACTAATGGTAATTGTGTCTAATTTTTGACATGGAATAAGGGGTATTTGGTACAATGGTAAATGTGTTAAATGAATAATGGGTTGTAAATGGTAAATGTGTTGATGGGATAATAATTGTAAATGATAAATGTGGTAAATGGATTAAGGCATGAAAATGGGTAATGTTTGTTATAATGTGTAAGGCACATAAATGGTATATTTATTAATGAGTTATGAATTTTGAATGATGTATTTGTTAATGGGTTAAGGCATGAAGATGGTATATGTATTAAATGGTTTATGGGTTGTGAATGGTATATGTGATAAAGTGATCAAATAATCATGTTCACTTGGATTGGTGGTACGTGGGGTATTGCAATTAAGGCTCTATGTCCACAGATCATGTTAGACTAAGGCTCTAAACCCCACCCCTATAATTCATGGGTTAGGGAGTCAGACAGAGGCTCTATGCCCCTAACTAATGCATGGGATATGAATACTTAGAATGAGGCTCCAAGCTAAGTGTATATAATGCATTTTGAAATGTTTCCCTAGTGATGTAGGGAACTTGATCTCCCCCCCCCCATGCATAGTGTATATGACCAGGTTAGTCTAGAGTGTAATTGATGAAAATGGATAACCTTAAGAACAAATTATGTAAGTGCCTAAAGTGAGCCTTGATAGTTAATGGAACCCCATTTATCTTTTATTTATACTGTTAATCTTTTATGCTTATATACACTATATATTTATACTTGAAATTTTGTAGACGTCGTTGGTGGTGGGATACTGAGTTGTACTCACATCCTTCTCAGGCCTTCATTGGGTACCCGAATAGACTTCATGGTTCATGTAAAGATAGGGGAAAGGGACCTATGCTAGATGGTTGATTTGGGTAGGGGGTGTGCATGAATTAGATATTTTTACTTGGATTTAGGACCCATTTTATGGATCCTATAGTTTGACTTTATTTTGGGTTTTCTCACACTTAGAATTGTATAACATGAAATATAAAATTTATTATTTAGTTGTGGGCATGTACCCAATTTTGGGAAATGGATTCATGATGAATATTTATTTCATACTTGTTTCCTTTGTTTTTTATTTCATCTATTATGTATTAATATGATGAAGAGTGAATAGTCTCCCTACGTTTTCTATTAGACCCTCATTGCTAGTGTTAAGCCTCTGGCGTATAGGGAGCCTCACCTGAGGTTGTGTGGCAACCCATCTCAGGGAAACATATGTAAAGACCTGCAAATTTTAAGGAAATTTTTTTCTTAATTTTCTTTGGAATTTTACAAGAGCGCAGCTTCAGACGGCACCTGATTCCGAGGCCCGGTGTGCCCGGAATCAATTTCCGAAGTTTGGCTCGGGTACGTTCAGTGAACGGACGAGCGGGTTTTTCTATCTTTTGAACCGGTGCCCAGAATCGAATTCTGAGGGCACCGATGAAATCGCAGCGCCGGTATTTGCTTAGAAACGCCTCTTCCGGAGTTGCATTTGCTCAACCGTGGTTTTTAAAATTTTGGGCTTTAAGTCGGAAATAAAATAAAGGTTGTGCGACAACTTTATTTTATTTCACTAAAGCCGCTTGGAAGTCACTTGAAAGCCACTTGAGCTGAGTTAAAGCGGATAGGGTGCTATCCGGAAATATCCTACCCTCTTGGTAGGATATTTGTGTGGTGGGGCCCGCACGAGCCCCGCCGTTTCTTTCGCTAAGTAACGCACCCGCGAAAACCCATCAAAGTAACTGAAAAGTCAACCGGCGCGTTTTCTTTAATTTCTTAACAGACCATTTAATTGGGCGGTTTATTTCGTGAATTAAATGGGCTGTTTCATTCGTTGAATTAATTCAACGAATTTAATGGGTCGTTACTTACGCGTTTGCGTTCGTTGGCAAATTAATAAAATAGACAAACTTGTCTATTTTGGAGGATTGCCAACGTTGTGCGAATTCTCTGAGCCTCCACCCTCCCCGCGAAGAACGCGAAGAACGCGAAGAACGCGAAGAACGCCGGAACCGGAATTCGACGACGCACACCGTGATCTGCGACATCGACGAGCTCTACCCGCGACGTTCTTCGGCGACGCCTCTTCTTCCGCGGCCGATCCTCGTTCGGCAACTAAGATGAGAAACATATCGTTTAATTCTCCCTTTTTAATTTCAATGACAACGGATTTAATTAATTAAATCCGTTTGTTCTAGATTCGGAGATCGTCGGCGCGACGCTTTTCCCGCGGTGCGACGAACGTCTCTTCCCCGACGACGTGACGATCCCCTCCTTTCGCGACGAGCGATTCCGCGACGACCTCACGTCCGACGGCGACTTCGAGGTAGGGGTTGTTGGAATATTTTATTTCCCGTTTTTATTCTTTTAAAATAAAGAACCCGATCACGGAACAATTTTAATTTATTTAAAATTGTTGATTGGTTATTTCTTTTCCTCCCGTTGATTTTATGACTAACGCGGAGGGTGCGGGTCTAACAAACAAGACCCGGCAACCCTCCGCCGATCTTTTTGTTGTGCGGATTTGGCGGACGACGACGAACCGTGCGGCAAGGGCGATCCGTTGATCCCGCAGTGAAGATCGGCCCCCGGGAGGAGCAATGGCGCAGATGGGGGGCAAAACGGGCCACCGGAGCAACTCCGGCGGCCCGCGGAAGGCGGCGGCGGCGCCCGGCGCGCCGCCGGAGGAATCCGCCGCGGCTCGGCCGCGGCGGCGGCGAACCGCCGAACCGCATCCGCGGTCCGGCCACCCAGCACGCGGCCCGCGCGGGCCGCGTTCCTCCAAGCCGCGGGTCAAACCCGCGGCGGTTTCCCTTCGGCCGCTCGGCCGAAGCCGAGCCGGCCGGTCCGGTCGGCCGGGCCGCGCCCAGGCCGGACCGGACCCGGCCTAGCCGGGTCGGTCCGGGTCGGGTCAACCCGGTTCGGCCGACCCAGGGGGGGTTCGGGCCGGGTCGCCCCGGGCCCAGAACCCCCGTTTTCGGGCCCTCTTCGGTCTTTTGCCCGTATCTTGCGCCTGGGACCTCCGATTGACGAACCGTCAGCGGCTACGCGATCCTTGGATCGATACGGTCGTTTCGGTATATTATACTCAAGGTTTCGGAAAACTTTGGGTTCAGCCGGGTTGGTTCGTACACGAAACCAACCGGGCCCTCGGAGCGAAAACGCTCATAACTTGAGCTACGGACGTCCGATCGACGTACCGTCAGCTGTGGTAGTTTCCTCTAAGTGAGATGGAACTTTTGGCATACTCCGCCCGAGGATCGGACACAGGCGGAGTACGGTCGGGTTGGTTTTTCCCTAAAAACCAACCGGGCCCCTGGGACGAAAATGCCAATAACTCTCAGACCGGGCGTCCGATTGACGCGCCGTCTGTTGCGTTGAGATCCTGTTGTCGATACGGAACTTTTGAATACATCAACTTCGGACTACGTGTCAGTTGATGTATCAGCCTCTCGGCTCGTGGAGCGGACCCTCCTAAACGAGCTCGCTGTGTGCGGGAACCCTAGTGCTGGCTGTGACTTCGACAACAGAGCAGAGATCCTCCGTGGACTGCGACGACGACAGAGCAGAGATCCTCCGTGGACTGCGACGACGACAGAGCAGAGATCCTTCGTGGACTGCGGCGACGACTGTGCAGAGATCCTCAGTGGACTGCGTCGACTACTGCACTCAGCGATCCTACGTGGATCAGTGCTACAGGTCCTGTGTGGGCCCGATCCTGTGTGGGTCCTTACTACCGGTTCTGTGTGAGCCACTGCCTACAGGTTCTGTGTGAGCCCGATCCTATGTGGGTCTTTTGCGGGGGGTTAGTACCTACCGATCCTTCGTGGGTCCGACGACTTAGATGGATCAGTGATCATCTTTGACGTCATCTGAAAAAGTATACCTGGTTGAGCTGAATCTTATGTTACTCTCCTTTGTGGATTGTGTTGAACTATCCTATGTGGATTTACTATTTATTGTTTACTCTCCTTTGTGGATTTGAGTCTTGCTTTCCTGTGTGGATTGAGTTGTTCTTGAGCTCGTGAGAAGAGCTAGAATTGGGGACTTAGGTATATGTATGGGCATATACCTAAGTCGAGTCAGATGTTACTTCGTGATTGCACCTTCTTTTTTTGTTATATCCTTTGTGGATTTCGGGAGACCTTCGGGGGTCTCGGGGTCCTTACTGAGTAGCTTATACTCACCCCTGCACGGGCTATGCCCGCACCTTGTTGTGTTGGATGCAGACGACGGACAGCGCTGATCACGGTTGGGGCGTGGAGCAGGACGGTACCTGGAGGCGGACCACTGGGCGGGACGTGCTCGGAGCGGACGTGGGACCCGAGGAGCCTGGAGGCTATCTGTACCCACCCTTCAGGTGGGATTGCCAGTGGATGACACGAGGCCGCCGTCTTTTCTTCAGTTGCTGTTCTTTTCCTTTTCAGTTGTACTTTTAGTTGGGCTTGTATTCCGGCCCCCCTTTACTTTTCTGCACTTGTAGTTACTTTCCGCTTGCTGACTCTGTGGTGGTTGTTACTTATAAAGGCAATGCCTTCCCTGTTTACCGGGATTTACGCCTTGGTGCTAGTCGCCAGCCCCTGGCCTATGGAAGGCGGGCTTGGGGTAGTCACGGCATGGGCCCCGAGGTCGGGTCGTGACAAATTGGTATCAGAGGCGGTCGGTTCTACCGCAGACTCTGATCGTCTTTTCTTCCTATATGAAGAAATAGTGTTTAGTGTATTGAGTGTGGTTATCAGTTCAGGGAGCCCAGTGTTGGTGCGGCGGCCGACGTATCCGTACACCAGGACCCTGACTCCTGATTTCTGACTTAATGCATGAAAACATTGATTGCGTGTGTGTTTCAAGTTTTCTTTGTGATTACTTGTGTCGGCTCACCGGGTATACTGATCTGCTTCATGAAAGTCTCAAGTTTTCCTTGTGATTACTTGTGCCAGCTCACCAGGTATACTGTTCTGACTGTGGTGCTCTTGTTCTCCTTTTCAGGATGGCCCCGCGACGACAGCCAGCTAGGGTTCCGAGTGTAGGGCGCGACGGCAGCCCACCGAGCGACGAGGCCTCGGTGCAGGGCCCTTTGCCAGCAGTGGCACCGGCGGTAGCTTTACCCGCCGAGCCACCGATGCTACCAGTACCAGACGCTGACGATGCACGTCGCCTCAGGGCACTGCATGAGTTTCAGAGCCAGCGACCGCCCAGGTTTCGCGGTGAGGCGGACCCCCAGGCCGCCGAGGACTGGCTAGAGGCGGTGGTACGGATCTTTAGGCTAGTGAGGACACCAGCGGATCTCATGGTGATTCTCGCGGCGAGCCTCCTGCAGGCGGCGGTAGGACGATGGTGGAGCTTGATGCTCCAGGTTCACGATGAGGCATCCTTGCTCTGGACGGACTTCGAGAGCCTCTTCCGCTCTGAGTTCGTCCCGGCCAACCTCCGAGCGGTGCGCATCCAGGAGCTTCTCCAGCTGCGCCAGGGCAGCATGACGGTCGCTCAGTACGCGGCGAGGTTCACTGACCTATCTCGCTACTCGACCGACATGGTACGGGACCCCTTCTTCCGGGCCCGGACCTTCGAGCAGGGCTTGCGGCAGGAGATTCGGGCGTCGCTGATCTCCCTCAGCATTCCGACCCAAGCGGGAGTACTGGAGCGAGCCCTCTTGATCGAGAGCTTCCTGGCAGAGCCTTCTTCAGCGGTGAGACCTAGCGTAGGGCAGCAGGTAGCTGAGTCTTCGGCAGCAGGTAGCCGACGGATGACTCTCGGGTCCAGGCAGACCAGACCCCCACGCAGACGGCCTCAGGACACCGGCTCAGCAGTGCGGGGCACACAGCGGAGTGCCAGCCTTCCGAGAGGCAGGCTGTGCTACTCCTGCGGCGGGCAGGGTCACATGGCTCGTGACTGCCCGACTCGCCGATCAGAGGAGCAGCAGACGGTGGAGGGGCCACCCAGGCAGAGGCAGAGGGTCGACCGTGGCGGTCCGCAGGGAGGAGGCGGACGAGGCAGAGGAGCTGGCCGAGCAGCGGGTGGTGGGCGACGCTTCCAGGCTCTACCCCCACCACCACCAGGAGGGCCACCTCGACCACAGGGAGCTGGCGGGCAGGGACAGGCCCAGCTCCAGGCAGTGGAGGCCTACGACCCCGACATGCCAGAGATGATTCGAGGTACGATCTGTGTCTATTCCACCCTTGCTGCAGTGCTTATAGACACAGGAGCGAGTCACTCTTTCATAGCCTCTGCCCTTGTTCGGAGCTCAGAGATTCCGACTGAGCCGTTGGCTCGATCCTTACGGCTAGAGACTCCTACGGGAGCAGACTCGACGATTACGCACTGGTGCCGGCAGTGTGAGCTTACTCTAGGAGGCGAGAGCTTCGGCTGGGATCTCCTTGTAGCGGCGTCGAGGCCTTACGACGTCATCTTGGGCATGGATTGGCTATCCACGGTTCATGCCCAGATCGACTGTTTTAGGCGCAAGGTGCGATGTGTTCGCACCGACGGGAGCAGGTTTACCTTCACCGGCGAGAAGGGAACCTTTGCAGCACGGGATGGACTTCCGCGGAGGAGAGTGCAGCCCATCTCTCATCAGTTGGCTAGCCTCATCCTAGGAGCAGTGGACGTGCGGAGTCCAGTTTTTTCTGCAGTGGTGGACCAGTACGTCGACGTCTTTCCCGACGACGTTCCAGGGCTACCTCCTCGTAGAGAGGTAGAATTTTACATCAACTTGTACCCCGGGACAGCCCCGATATCTACTCCAGCATACCGGATGGCCCCCGCCGAGCTTCGAGAGCTGCGGGTACAGTTGGAGGACTTGCAGAGCAAGGGGTTTATCCGACCCAGTGTTTCACCCTGGGCTTCCCCGATATTGTTCGCCAAGAAGGCGGACGGGAGCTTGCGACTGTGTGTCGACTATCGTCGCCTGAACCAGGTGACGGTGAGGAATAAGTATCCGCTGCCACGGATTGATGACCTCTTCGATCAGCTCAAGGGAGCGCGGTGGTTCTCGAAGATAGACCTCCGGTCAGGCTATCATCAGCTCAGAGTTCGAGACGAGGACGTGCAGAAGACGGCCTTCAGGTGTCGGTATGGCCATTATGAGTTCTTGGTTATGCCATTCGGCGTAACCAATGCTCCAGCAGTGTTCATGAGCCTCATGAACAGGATCTTCCAGCCATACCTCGACCGATTTGTCGTGGTCTTCATTGACGACATTTTGGTATACTCGACGACTGAGGAGGAGCATGCCTACCACCTGCGAGTTGTGCTAGACACACTCCGAGAGCACCAGCTTTATGGCAAGCTCTCAAAGTGCCAGTTCTGGTTACGTGAGGTCCACTTCTTGGGGCACGTCATCTCTGAGGCGGGAGTTGCAGTGGATCCCGCGAAGATCGAGGCAGTGCTAGCTTGGGAGCCACCCAGGAGCGTGACGGAGGTGCGGAGCTTCTTGGGCCTAGCCGGATACTATCGGAGATTTGTGCCAGACTTCTCCAGAGTTGCGGCACCACTCTCAGCCTTGACGAAGAAGGGGAAACCCTTTGTGTGGTCAGACAGATGTCAGTAGAGCTTCCAGGAGCTGAGACAGAGATTGACCAGCGCACCTATCTTGAGGTTGCCTGAGGAGGGAGTTGGATACGTAGTTTACTGCGATGCATCAGGGACTGGACTCGGGTGCGTCCTGATGCAGGAGCGGGCCGTGATCGCCTACGGATCACGTCAGTTGATACCACATGAGCAGAACTACGCCACTCATGACCTGGAGTTAGCAGCAGTGGTCTTCGCTCTGAAGACTTGGCGGCACTATCTGATGGGCGAGCGCTTCACAGTCTTTTCTGACCACCAGAGTCTCAGGTATATCTTCTCTCAGAAGGACTTGAACCTGAGACAGCGGAGATGGCTTGAGTTCCTCCAGGACTATGACTTTGAGATAGTCTATACTCCTGGGAAGGGGAACGTGGTAGCCGATGCCCTCAGCAGGAGGACGGGCATTCAGCTACTTGAGGAGGCGACGGAGCAGCTAGCCTCCTTACAGATATCCTTCGTGGATAGAGACGGGGCAGCCTTTCTTCAGTCTCTCACAGTCTCTCCTCCACTTCTACAGCGGGTCAGAGAGGCTCAGCGTGGGAAAGCTGACTGTGAGACCCGGTGTGCACTGATATCCTCAGGTCAGGCGCCTGATGGTTTCTCCCTTGGAGCAGAGCACGACATCCTTTTCAGAGGACGTACCTTCGTACCAGTCGCTTTACGAGAGGAGGTGCTGAGAGAGTTTCACACTTCTCCCTTGGCGGTACATCCCGGAGTGGCGAAGATGTACCAGGATCTCAGACGACAGCACTGGTGGCCGGGCATGAAGAAAGCTGTGGCAGAGTTCGTTTCACGATGCCTCACCTGCCAGCAGGTGAAGGCAGAGCATCAGGTACCAGCAGGCTTGGTACAGCCCTTGGAGGTCCCGGAGTGGAAGTGGGACGGCATATCTATGGACTTCGTGACTGGACTTCCACGCACTTCCAGAGGTCACGACTCCATTTGGGTGATTGTCGACCGACTCACCAAGTCGGCACACTTCTTACCCATCAGAGAGCAGGGCTCAGTGGAGAGCTTAGGACGTCTTTACGTCCAGGAGATCGTACGGCTTCACGGTGTGCCATCGTCTATCGTCTCCGATCGAGATGCTCGTTTCACTTCCCGGCTTTGGAAGGGGTTGCAGGAGGCATTCGGGACGCGGCTCCATCTGAGCACAGCCTTCCACCCTCAGACGGATGGTCAGACGGAGAGGACCATACAGACACTCGAGGACATGCTCCGTGCATGTGTTCTCGACTTTGGTCGCAGCTGGGAGGACCACCTACCCTTAGTGGAGTTCGCGTACAACAACAACTACCACTCCACCATCGGGATGGCACCATACGAGGCGTTGTACGGCAGACCCTGCAGATCATCGTTGTGCTGGACAGACCCTGGGGAGTCAGCACTCGTGGGACCAGAGATGGTCCGAGCCACGACAGAGAAGGTCCAGATCATCCAGGAGAGGATGAGGACAGCTCAGAGCCGGCATAAGTCATATGCTGGCAGGAGGCGGAGGCCACTAGAGTTCGAGGATGGCGACCACGTCTTTTTGCGTGTCTCACCTCGACGTGGTTTACGGAGATTTGGCCGAGGCAGCAAGTTGTCTCCACGCTTCATCGGGCCTTTCCAGGTCCTCAGCAGGATAGGAGAGGTGGCTTATCGCCTGGCTCTACCACCTCAGTTGCACCGGGTGCACGACGTCTTCCACGTGTCTCAGCTGAGGAGATACGTGCATGACCCGACGCACATCAACGACTTTGGGGAGCTGGACGTGGACGATGGGGCGACTTTTGCGGAGGTCCCAGTGGAGATCGAGGATCGACAGGAGCGGGTCCTACGTGGGCGTTCGATTCCTCTTGTGCGCGTCAGATGGCAGCACGGGAACCTCCAGGAGAGCACTTGGGAGCGGGAGGCTCAGATGCGTGCTCAGTACCCCCATTTGTTCCCCTAGTTTTTGATGTATCTTTACGGGGACGTAAAGCCCTGAGGTGGGAGTAATGTAAAGACCCGCAAATTTCAAGGAAATTTTTTTCTTAATTTTCTTTGGAATTTTACAAGAGCGCAGCTTCAGACGGCACCTGATTCCGAGGCCCGGTGTGCCCGGAATCAATTTCTGAAGTTTGGCTCGGGTACGTTCAGTGAACGGACGAGCGGGTTTTTCTATCTTTTGAACTGGTGCCCGGAATCGAATTCTGAGGGCACCGATGAAATCGCAGCGCCGGTATTTGCTTAGAAACGCCTCTTCCGGAGTTGCGTTTGCTCAACCGTGGTTTTTAAAATTTTGGGCTTTAAGTCGGAAATAAAATAAAGGTTGTGCGACAACTTTATTTTATTTCACTTAAGCCGCTTGGAAGTCACTTGAAAGCCACTTGAGCTGAGTTAAAGCGGATAGGGTGCTATCCGGAAATATCCTACCCTCTTGGTAGGATATTTGTGTGGTGGGGCCCGCACGAGCCCCGCCATTTCTTTCGCTAAGTAACGCACCCGCGAAAACCCGTCAAAGTAACTGAAAAGTCAACTGGCGCGTTTTCTTTAATTTCTTAACAGACAATTTAATTGGGCGGTTTATTTCGTGAATTAAATGGGTTGTTTCATTCGTTGAATTAATTCAACGAATTTAATGGGTCGTTACTTACGCGTTTGCGTTCGTTGGCAAATTAATAAAATAGACAAACTTGTCTATTTTGGAGGATTGCCAACGTTGTGCGAATTCTCTGAGCCTCCACCCTCCCTGCGAAGAACGCGAAGAACGCGAAGAACGCGAAGAACGCCGGAACCGGAATTCGACGACGCACACTGTGATCTGCGACATCGACGAGCTCTACCCGCGACGTTCTTCGGCGACGCTTCTTCTTCCGCGGCCGATCCTCGTTCGGCAACTAAGGTGAGAAACAGATCGTTTAATTCTCCCTTTTTAATTTCAATGACAACGGATTTAATTAATTAAATCTGTTTGTTCTAGATCCGGAGATCGTCGGCGCGACGCTTTTCCCGCGGTGCGACGAACGTCTCTTCCGCGACGACGTGACGATCCCCTCCTTTCGCGACGAGCGATTCCGCGACGACCTCACGTCCGACGGCGACTTCGAGGTAGGGGTTGTTGGAATATTTTATTTCCCGTGTTTATTCTTTTAAAATAAAGAACCCGATCACGGAACAATTTTAATTTATTTAAAATTGTTGATTGGTTATTTCTTTTCCTCCCGTTGATTTTATGACTAACGCGGAGGGTGCGGGTCTAACAAACAAGACCCGGCAACCCTCCGCCGATCTTTTTGTTGTGCGGATTTGGCGGACGACGACGAACCGTGCGGCAAGGGCGATCCGTTGATCCCGCAGTGAAGATCGGCCCCCGGGAGTAGCAATGGCGCAGACGGGAGGCAAAACGGGCCCCCGGAGCAACTCCGGCGGCCCGCGGAAGGCGGCGGCGACGCCGGCGACCGGAGGCGGCGGCGCCCGGCGCACCGCCGGAGGAATCCGCCGCGGCGGTGGCGAACCGCCGGACCGCTTCCGCGGTCCGGCCACCCAGCACGCGGCCCGCGCGGGCCGCGTTCCTCCAAGCCGCGGGTCAAACCCGCGGCGGTTTCCCTTCGGCCGCTCGGCCGAAGCCGAGCCGGCCGGTCCGGTCGGCCGGGCCGCGCCCAGGCCGGACCGGACCCGGCCTAGCCGGGTCGGGCCGGGTTGGGTCGACCCGGTTCGGCCGACCCAGGGGGGGTTCGGGCCGGGTCGCCCCGGGCCCAGAACCCCCGTTTTCGGCCCCTCTTCGGTCTTTTGCCCGTATCTTGGGCCTGGGACCTCCGATTGACGAACCGTCAGCGGCTACGCGATCCTTGGATCGATACGGTCGTTTCGGTATATTATACTCAAGGTTTCGGAAGACTTTGGGTTCGGCCGGGTTGGTTCGTACACGAAACCAACCGGGGCCTCGGAGCGAAAACGCTCATAACTTGAGCTACGGACGTCCGATCGACGTACCGTCAGCTGTGGTAGTTTCCTCTAAGTGAGACGGAACTTTTGGAATACTCCGCCCGAGGATCGGACACAGGCGGAGTACGGTCGGGTTGGTTTTGCCCTAAAAACCAACCGGGCCCCTGGGACGAAAATGCCAATAACTCTCAGACCGGGCGTCCGATTGACGCGCCGTCTGTTGCGTTGAGATCCTGTTGTCGATAAGGAACTTTTGGATACATCAACTTCGGACTACGTGTCAGTTGATGTATCAGCCTCTCGGCTCGTGGAGCGGACCCTCCTAAACGAGCTCGCTGTGTGCGGGAACCCTAGTGCTGGCTGTGACTTCGACGACAGAGCAGAGATCCTCCGTGGACTGCGACGACGACAGAGCAGAGATCCTCCGTGGACTGCGACGACGACAGAGCAGAGATCCTTCGTGGACTGCGGCGACGACTGTGCAGAGATCCTCAGTGGACTGCGTCGACTACTGCACTCAGCGATCCTACGTGGATCAGTGCTACAGGTCCTGTGGGGGCCCGATCCTGTGTGGGTCCTTACTACCGGTTCTGTGTGAGCCACTGCCTACAGGTTCTGTGTAAGCCCGATCCTATGTGGGTCTTTTGCGGGGGGTTATTACCTACCGATCCTTCGTGGGTCCGACGACTTAGATGGATCAGTGATCATCTTTGACGTCATCTGAAAAAGTATACCTGGTTGAGCTGAATCTTATGTTACTCTCCTTTGTGGATTGTGTTGAACTATCCTATGTGGATTTACTATTTACTGTTTACTCTCCTTTGTGGATTTGAGTCTTGCTTTCCTGTGTGGATTGAGTTGTTCTTGAGCTCGTGAGAAGAGCTAGAATTGGGGACTTAGGTATATGTATGGGCATATACCTAAGTCGAGTCAGATGTTACTTCGTGATTGCACCTTCTTTTTTTGCTATATCCTTTGTGGATTTCGGGAGACCTTCGGGGGTCTCGGGGTCCTTACTGAGTAGCTTATACTCACCCCTGCACGGGCTATGCCCGCACCTTGTTGTGTTGGATGCAGACGACGGACAGCGCTGATCACGGTTGGGGCGTGGAGCAGGACGGTACCTGGAGGCGGACCACTGGGCGGGACGTGCTCGGAGCGGACGTGGGACCCGAGGAGCCTGGAGGCTATCTGTACCCACCCTTCAGGTGGGATTGCCAGTGGATGACACGAGGCCGCCATCTTTTCTTCAGTTGCTGTTCTTTTCCTTTTCAGTTGTACTTTCAGTTGGGCTTGTATTCCGGCCCCCCTTTACTTTTCTGCACTTGTAGTTACTTTCCGCTTGTTGACTCTGTGGTGGTTGTTACTTATAAAGGCAATGCCTTCCCTGTTTACCGGGATTTACGCCTTGGTGCTAGTCGCCAGCCCCTGGCCTATGGAAGGCGGGCTTGGGGTAGTCACGGCACGGGCCCCGAGGTCGGGTCGTGACACCATATTTAGTGGATACTGGTCTGAGGATGTTATAAATCAGTATCATAATAGTTTTATCTTCTATTATTATTTTATTTTTGGAGGTAGAAAGAAGATTAGGATGTTTTGGGCCTTGTGAATGAGCTCATGCAAGATAGTAGCTAACCCATGTACAGGGGAAAACCCAAGTACCCTGGGTGGGATTATTGTTCTTGATTTTTTTTGTTATGATTGGATGATATTTCACCTTGGGTGATGCATTTGTTGTGTGATTTAACTATTTTTTGATATTTTTTCTCTGAGCCAAAATGGTATGAGGTTGTTCATACATGCATCATTTTATGAACCTAGGGATATATATGACATGCATCAAGGTAGGAACGTATAATAAGGAAATATGGGATGTGAGGGATATAATGATTTCCTTTCTTATGAAATTTTTTAGGAAACAGTGTTTAATAAATAATATTAAAATGGGTAAATGAAAAGAATGTAATATAATGGTTAAATAATAATACCTAATGAAGAGTCATAAATGGGTTTAAATTTGGTTGTGATGATTTGTAAAGATAGAAAGGTTTCTAAATGAGAAAGTTTTATATTGAGAATATAAAATTGTTATAAAGGGTTTTTAATGAATTACTTGTGACTTTGTGAGTTGGTTTACCCCATGTTGAGCATGACCCATGGTAGGGATGGTTGAGGTTAGTGATAGATATGTGACTATATAATTTCGGATATTTTATGAGAAATGGATTTTTAATGGATATTAGAGAGCCTTATTTTATGAAAATTGTGTAAGACTTATGTTATGTGTTTTGAGATGTGTTTTTTGAATTATAGAGAGATTCCACCACAATGATGTGTGTTGTTTGGGTGACATGAGTATATCACTGAGAATGCTCCTCCAGTAGTGTAGCATGAAACCCCATTTATCTAGGGTAATAGAGGGTAGGATCATTTTTGTGATAAATTTTCTCATTTTATGAAGATGATGGAATGAGACCCAAGTTGGGTTTTGCTGGGTATGTTTGGCTTGACTAGAGAGTTCCAGTTGCATCACCCTCTAATGTTTTTTAGAGAGGGTGGACCTGAGGTAGCCAAGATCTAGATAGAGTCTATCCATACGATTATGTATCACTTGTAGAATCCTCTAGTGAATAGATTCAAGTTGGTGGATTATATGTTTTGGGTACCAGTAAAGAACTGGTGGGATATTCTGGTTTGGAATGAGTAGGCAGAGTGTATGTTGTGGAAATATTTATAGGAAAAGTTTCTAGAACATTTCTATCTAGAAACCTTGAGGCAGGGGAAGGATATATAGTTTATGAGGTTGACCCAGGGAACTATTACAGTGATGTATTATGTTGATTTCTTTACCTACTTGCAACATTTTATTCCAACTTTGGCAGGGGATGTGGCAGCTATGGTGAGACATTTTTAGAATGGGATTAGAAATGAGATCAAGTCCCAGGTAAATATCTTTTATTTAAATAGTTTTGCTAAGGTGGTGGATCATGCCCTTATTTTAGAAGGTAACTTCAAAGAGGATTATAGTTGTGGACATGTGGTTATAGTTAGGGGATCCAGTGGTGTGACTTACGATGGTATTAAGCATTTTTTTGAGGTTTTTTATCAGGTTGGTGGTGGATAGAGTAGTCAGGGAAGAGGACCAGCCTCTCCCAGTAGTGATCAAGTTTTCTGATATCAGTGTGATAGGCCGAGACACGTGCATGGTCATTTTCCTCAACCACCAGTTCAGTGTTGAGCATGCAGTAGGATGGGGCATGTGTAGAGTTTTTTTAGGAACCCTCATTAGATGAGAAGTGATAGAGGATCGAGGCTGATGTAGATTTCAGGCAGGGGGTTGGTTACCCCATACCAGGAAGATAGCTTGAGTTTTACCATCCATACCAGTCGTGGAAGTGGACATGGTGCTCTAGGATAAGGGAGTGCTTATTAGTAGGGTAGTGCAGCACTAGGGACTCATACTAAATCCTAGTTTATAGGGACAATTCATCTTCATGCAGTTTAGTGTGCACCTAGAGGTGGCAAGACTGGACCATCGACAGTTCAAGGTATGATTCTTATAGCTTCCATGCTTTCTAGTTCTTTATTTGATATAGGTGTCTCGCATTCTTTCATATTTGATCAGTTTGTGAATGTGTTGGGTTTATAAGTGTAACATATGTGTGGTATTATTTTGATTGACATTCTATTATGAGTACGAGAATAAAATATATGGCAATGTAAGGAGTACACCCTTGAGTTTGGTGGGTACCATTTCCAATGGGACTTGTTTTCACTTAAGATGTCAAGTTTTGATTTGATTTTAGGTATGTATGGGATGGTGTTGTATCAAGACCATATTGACCCTTACCTCCATAGGGTAACTGTAACACCCTGATTTTTTAAAAGAAAAAATATGTTTGATAGTGTATGTAATATGTAACACCGAACCCAAACAAAGAATGATTATTTAAATATAACCCTTTTAACCTTTCCATTAAATTTTTGGATATGAGTAGGGATAAATATTTATGAAATATATATATATAAATATCCTATATATATTGATAAATTCTTAGTGAATAATAAATCAATTTTTGGTAATGCCTTTCATTCTTCAAAATAGGATTCCTTCAAAAATGATTTTTATTACTTTCTATAAATATTATAATTAATTTTTATAAAATTTCAAAAATATATTTGATATAACAAAATCAATTTTTTATATCATCAAATCAAAATTAACTTAGAGTTAAATTTTGGGTTTTTCATAAAATATATATTTTTCAGTGAAGAGTGAGAAATACTGTTTTTATGTAAAATTATCATTTTTTTATAAATGAATTAATTTAAAAGTACTATTATCATTTAAATTTAATTTCAAGGTAAAATAATTATTATTAATTTATATTTAATACAATTAATTACATATAAATAATATTTATACCATATTTTAGTATAAGTTTATTTTTAGGAACACATTTTTTGTAAAAACTATTTTAAAATGCATAGTGGTTCTCCAGTTTAATTAATTAAAGTAACCCCTAATGAGAAATGAAATAAATTAAATGTTTATATTAAATATTAATATTTATTAATTGAAATTCATATAATTAATATTACTGGTTATAGAGTTAAAGTGAAATCATATTTTTCTTAAAAATATATATTTTTCAGAAAACTCCTTCTCATCATGCTTGCGGGTTTTATTTTAAATTAAATTATTCTACCTCTATAAATTTATTTTTATAACATGGATTACATATTTAGAATCATCATAATTAATATTTGTTAATAATTTCAACTTATTCTTAAGACAACATAAATAGTAACTGTAGTAAATATTTATTTCTGTGGTAAAAGGAAAATAGGTTAATTAAGAGTAAAAATAATTTAACAAAAATTATAAAAAAAGTGAACATAATAGTATGAATATTTATATTTCATTTTAATTGAAATTATGAATATATTTATTCCTTATTTTTTCCCCTTTATAAATGATTAACTAATCAGTTTGATAAAAATTATATTTTGATGCAATAAAACACTAATCGTGTTTTTAATATGCAATTTCAATTAAGACTTCCATTTTTATGAATTAATGGATTTTTTAATTAAATGGAATTTTATTAAATTATTATTACTAAATTATTTTTATTAAATATAAATGATCATATAATTTTTTATGAAGTCAGATATAATTTTTATAAGGGTTCAAAAATTGTTATTGGCAAAAAACCCAACATTTCTCCATAAATGTTGATTCTATTTTAAAAGTGAAAATTTATATATTTAGAAAATTATTTATATAAAATTAATAATATTTTTTTAATAATAACATTGAAATTATCAAATGGTGAATTTTTCATAATTTTATTAGACAATCAAATTTTCAGGAAAAAATTAAATAATGTATAAATATACGGTGTGTATTATAACATCATAATGACCCAAAAGTGATGTAATAAATAATATAAAGTGTATCCACGACCAAATATATGTTTTCACTTTAAAATAATTTTATTTTATGTTTATTTTATTAATTTTATAAATCCTTTATGAATCCTCCAAAACCATTAATATATTTTAAGGTTTTAAAATCATTTCTTTAAGAGTATGACTCACTTCCACATAATCAAGGGTTTTATTTTATTTATTTAGTAAATTTTCCATATAAGATAATGAAAACTACTCCCATTTGGTATAAACCATAGGAAAAACCATGGGAAGGTTTGTGGTTTGGGTTATTTTATTATATAGAGTCCAAAACCTAAGTTTGAGAAATGATAAAGAATTCCCCATTTATTTTCTATATAAACCCACCCATGCTCCCATTTAAATTCATTAAAAATACTTTTATCACATAATTACTATTCCCTACCCTCTATAGAGTCATCATAAGGTTCCTCAAATCTCTAAATAAGCTTCTCCCAAGCATTTAGAGTCACATACTCAATTAAGGGATCCTCACCTTCTCTTCTTTATTCGAATTTATTTATTATCTTATGCCTTTGATTTCCAATTATTAATGTCAGTATATGATTTTACATGTACCTATTACTTCCCATTTGATGTAAAAATTATGATAGATCCCTTTCACTCTCATCAACCCATTTTATGAATTTTCAAGTGACGTTGTTATGATACAAAATTTTCACCGCAATTTTCCATGCTAAAACAATTGTGTAGTGAATACCATACCTATTTCCTATCAAGAGTGTTAACCTTGATAAAATTATACTTCATTGAATTGGGACATACATGTATGTATTCCATACTACTTGATCATGGAATAAAATATGATGATGAATGAATCCATGTTGTATGATCTATGTGGCACACTTAAGCATGAGAATGAAATGAAAGTGATGGGTGCACCCAGAATTATATAGTGCTCCAATGCATTGGGTAATGTTTAGTCTCATTAGACATCATGTTGGGATAGAGAGTGAACCTGATTCTTTTTTGGTCATTTTTCCATCATGATGTCTTGGAATTTATCCTTGGCATTTTTTTATGATGTGGTGTTTTAAGTTGTTACCACATTTTACATGTTGCCTTTATGATTATCATGTCATATCATGTCTCATTATTCATGTTTATGATTCTCTCTCAATTTATTCCCCATTTATATGCCGATTTTATAACATGTATTACCTCATTCCATGATTATTCTCTTACTAGGCTTTATAGCTCACCCCTTTCTTATTTATGGGCTTAGGTTATCCTGTGTAGTTTTAAAATCCATGGAATTTTAGAAGCATGTTAAGGAAGTTTTCAATAAAGATGATGAATTTCCTTATTTTAAGTTGTTATGAAATTTACCTAATTCCCAAAGAAACTAGACTTATAGATATTTCAGGTTGTATTATGTGTAATCTTATGTAATAAATCATGACTTAATGTGTAATAAATAGTAGGTATTTCATAGTTGGTATCAAATGAAAATTTTATTTATTTTTTGGATTATGATTAGAAAACTCTAGCGAAAGCCTTAGGGATGAGAATAATTATAAGAAAATATCCCTAAATTTTGGTAAGTGTAGAGTAACTGATTTATCAAGAAAATACATCACTTTATGGATACTACAATTGGATGTGGATATGGAACATATGTACATAGGGGTAAAACCCAAAAACAAGGTTTTGAGCTAGAATCGATTGGGAATTGGTGCATGACAACATGTCTTGCTGCACACCTATTTTGAAACTCCTGGGGGATATGATTTGGTAAATTCATAAGCTCATTATAAAAAATTATTAAGGGAACAAAAAGATACCCCTAAGAATATATGTTAGGAAATAGATCATGGATAATATATATTGAAGCCTATAAATTCATAAGTTAAGGAATAAAAATCATTTATAAGTTATCCCTTTATGATCATTTTCGATGAATTGATGGTTTTTTATCCATTAATAATTTATGGTTTTGTGGTCATTTACTATATCCTGACCATGTTCTATATCACACACAATTAGTTATTTGGTGTTAGTTTTATCTTCCATGTCCACATTTTTACTTCCCATAAAAGTTTTCCTACTGGGAAACCTAGTTATGTGATGACCTTTAAACCTCCTTTTCTCTCTTTTCAAGAGGATGTTTTATTAACCCTTTTTATGATGTGGGTTTTCAATAAATATATTTTCATGTTTCAAGACATATCTTACCAAGATCGAGATCAAATTTTTAGGATTCAATTTATTAAATGGGGAAGAATGTAACACCCCTAGTTTTTTAAATAGAAAACTATGTTCGATAGCATTTGCAATATGGAACACCAAAACCAAACAAACAATGATTATTTAAATATGAACATTTTAACCTTTACCTTAAATTTGGGTATATGATTAAGGAAAACTAATTTATAATATATATATATATATATATTCTATATATATTTCTAAATTCTTAGTAAATAATAAATCAACTTTTGTTAATGTATTTCATTCTTCGAAATATGTTTTCTTCATAAATGATTTTTATTTATTTTTATAAATAATATAATTATTTTCTATAATAATTAGAAAATTTATTTTATAAAACAAACTCAATTTTTGATATCATCGTATCAAAATTAACTTAGGGTTAAAATTTGGGTTTTTTAGAAAATGTAGAATTTTCAGTGAATAGTGAAAATACCATTTTTATGTAAAATTTTCAATTTTTTTATAAATGAATTAATTTAAAAGTACAATTATTAATTAAATTTGATTTAAAGGTAACATAAGTATTATTTAATTATATTTAATTCAATTAATTACTTTTAAATCGTCTTTATACTATATTTTAGTATAAGTTTATTTTTAGGAACACATTTCTCTAAAAACTTTTTTAAAATGCACAGTGTTTCTCCATTTTAATTAATTAAAGTAACCCCTAAGGAGAAATAATATAGATGAAATTTTTTGATTAAATATAAATATTTATGAATTGAAATTCATATAATTAATATTACTAGTTATTGAGTTAAAGTGAAATCATATTTTCCTTAAAAATGTGTTTTATGATAAACCACTTCTCATCTTGCTTACGGGTTTTATTTTAAATTAAATTATTCCAAATATATGAATTGATTTTGATAAAATTGATTGTATATTTGGAATAAAAATAATTAATATTAGTTAATAAGGTCAAATTATTTTTTGGATAATATAAATAGTAATTGTAGTAAATATTTATTACCACGGTAAAAGGAAAATAGGTTAATTAAAGGTAAAAATAATTTAAAAAAACTAGAAAAAAAAGTGACCATAATAGTGTATTTATTTATATTTACTTTTCATTGAGATTATTATTGTGTTTATTCCTTATTTTTTTTCCTTTATAAATAATTAAATAATCATTTTGATAAATATTATATTTTGATACGATAAAACACAAATTGTATTTTTAATATGAAATTTCAATTGAGAGTTCCCTTTTTATAAAATAGTGGATTTTTAAAATAAATGATATTTTATTAAAATATTATTATTAAACAATTTTTATTAAATATAAAGGATCATATAATTTTTTAGGAAGTCAAATGTAATTTTTATAAGGGTTCAAAAACTATTATTATAAAAAAAAACCCATCCTTTCTCAATGAATATCAAATCTATTTTAAAAGTGAAAAATAATATATTTATAAAATTATTTAGATAAAATTAATATTATTTTTTAAATCATAACGTCAAAATTATCCAATGGTGAATTTTTCATAATTTTCTGGGACAATCGAATTTTTGGGTAAAAATTAAATACTGTATAAATATAAAATGTGTATTATGACATCATAATGACCCAAAATTGATGTAATAAATACCATAAAGGGTATCCATGAACAAATTTATTTTTTTTCCTTTAAAATAATGTGATTTTATGTTTATTTTATTAATTTTATAAAGCCTTTATGAATCCTCCAAAACAATTAATATATTTTAAGGTTTTAAAATCATTTCTTTAACAGTATGACTCACTTCCAAATAAGAAATGGTATTATTTTATTAATTTTGGATCTTAGACTTATAAAATAAAAAAAAACCACTCCCATTTGTAAGAAACCATGGGCAAAAACCATGGTAAGGGTTTTGGTTTTGTTTATTTTATTATATGGAGTCCAAAACTTAAGTTTGAGAAATGATAAAGAATCCCCCACTCATTTCCTATATAAACCCACCTAATATCCCATTTAAATTCACTAAAAATACTTGGATCACATACTTACTCTACCATAACCTATCTATAGTTCTCCTAAGGTGCCCATAATCTCTTAAGAATCTCCTACCAATCATTTAGACTCGCACAATCATGTAAGGGATCCTCACCTTCTCTTCTTTATTCAAGTTTTTTTATTATATTATTCCTTATATTTACAATTCCTAATATTGGTATATGTATTTAAATTCCCCTATTACTTCCTATTTTATTTCCAAATGATGATATACCCCTTTCTCTCTTATCAACCCATTTTATGAATTTTTAAGTGACACTGCTATGCTATCGAAATTTCACGGCGATTTTCCATTCCAAAACAATTTTGTAATGAATATCATACCAATTTACTATCATGGGTGTTCAAATTTATAAAATTATAATTATTTGACTTGGGACTTACATTCATTTATTCCACACTCCTTGATCATGGAATAAAATATGATGATGAATGAATCCATATTGTATGATTTATGTGGCACACTTAAGCATGAGAATGAATTGAAAGAGATGGGTGCGCCCATAATTATATAGTGCTTTAATACACTGGGTAATATTTAGTCTCATGAGATGTCGTGTTGGGATATAAAGTGAAACTAATTCCTTTATGGGACTTTTTCCATCATGAATTCTTGGTAGTTATCCTTGACCTATGTTTATGATGTAGTGTTTTAAGTTGTTTCCACATTTTCTATGTTGCCTTTATAATTATCATGTCATATCATGTCTCATTGTTCATGTTTATGATTCTCACTCCTTTTATTCTCCATTTATATGCCTATTTTCTAACATGTAATAGCTCATTCCATGTTTATTCCCTTACTAAGATTTATAGTTTACCCCTTTCTCATGTATGTCCCTAGGTTATCCTGTGCAATTTTAAAAGGCATGGAATTTTAGAAGCATTTTAAGGATGTTTCCAATAAAGATGACACATTTCCTTATTTTAAGTTGTTATGTAAAGTACCTAATTCCCAAATACACTATACTTATCGATCTTCCATGTTGTATTATGTGTAATATTATGTAATAAATCATGAATTAATGTGTAATAAAGAGTAGGGTTGTCATAGTAATGTTCACATCCTTTGAGGGGGATACTTATGATCATCGTGGGGAATAGTATATTCAGGCAGGACATATAGGGTCCATTCATCAGTGGTTGGTTGTGCTCACAACTTAAGTGGCATGTATTATGATTGATTATGGAGGATTATAGCATCTTATCTTTCCTCCTATGGTGGGTCAGTTTTAGGGTGTATTTCTTGATAACTTCCCAGGTTTTCCACCCAAGAGAGATGTGGAGTTCGTGAATGAGTTACTGCCTGGAGCAGAACTTGTTTCTATACTACCATATAGAATGGCACCAATATAACTTTGGGAACTTAAATACAAGTTATAGGAGTTATATAATAAAGGGTTTATTCATCAAAGTATATCAACTTGGGGATCTCTAGTTTTGGTTTCCAATAAGGTTGATGGGATGATACGGTTATGAGTCGATTATCGGAGATTGAATCGGATGATAGTTAAGAATTGATACTCTCTTATAGGAATCGATGATCTTTTTTACTAGTTGAGAGGTACTTCAGTGTTCTCTAAAATTGAATTGAGATATGGGTATCATCGGATAAGGGTGATATCTTATGATATATCATAGATAGATTTTAGGAGCATGTATGGTTCATATGAGTTTGTTGTGATTCCTTTCAAGTTGACCAACACACCGTCAGTGTTTATGACCCTGATGAACCAAATCATTCACCCATACCTAGATTAGTTTGTTTTTGTCTTTGTGGATGAAATATTGGTGTACTCCAAGACTCATGACAATCATGCCATGCATCTTGACATAATCCTGAGTACACTAAGAGACACTACTAGAAATCTGGGCTTTTGAGCCCCGTTACCTATAGTGACTGCCACTGGCGGTCGCTATAGGTAACCAATAGCGACCACCACTGGCGGTCTCTAGGTTTCCCCAAACAAAACGGGGCTTCCCCCCCCCCCCCGCCCTCAAACCCTCCTCCACCTAGCCTCGCCACGTGCCCTCCCCGTCGTCGTACTCCCTCCCTCGCCGCCCTCCCCGGTCACCACGCGCCCTGCCCTGCCGTCGTGCACCCTCCCTCGCCACCGTCCCCCATCGCCCTTTCGGCCTCCTCCCTTCGTCGGTCGCCCTCCGCCCTGCCCTCCATCTCCTTCGAGCTTCCTCCGCCTCTGCCCTCCGGCTCCGGCCACCCTCCGCCCTGCGGCCGCCCTTCGGCCTCCCTCTTCCCTTGGGCCTCCCGCCACCTACCTCCAGCAGCCCTCCAGCCGCCCTCTGGCCTTCGGACTCCAACCCCTCCGGCCTCCGACCTCCACCCTCGGCCCTCCGCCTCCTCCCCCCCCCCCCCCCCCCGCACCCCGAACACCCCCCCCCCCCCACACACACCTCGCCAACCCCCATCCCCTCCATCTTCATCCCCTCCCTCACCGCACCACCGCCACTCGTCCCCTCCTTCACCGTCCTCTCCCTTGCCACACTGCCACTGCTCGGTCCCCGCACGACCGCTACTCGTCCCCTCGCCACTGTCGCTCGTCCACTCCGGCTCCCCTTATCCTCGGTCCCCTCCCTCGTCATCCCACCCTCGCTGCACCGTTGCCACCTCACCGCCTCCTCTCCTCTGGCTCCCCGTCGTCGCCGCCGCCCGTCCCCTCCCTCGCCGCACCGGCTCCGGTTCCGGCTCCCCTCCGCTACCTCTCCTCTCCCTCACAACACCGCCTTCAGCTCCCCTCCCTTCCAGGTTTGTAGCGCAATCAAGTATGCCATGGGATTTCACTTACATTATTATTTTATAAATGGTTCACAAACAATTAATTAGTATTTATTTTAAATATATTTGATATGAAAAATGCAAATGTAATAAGTCTTGTGTAAATGTTTGTTATAGGGATCTTATTATGGATAAGAGTTGTATTAATCTTCCAAATTGAACGTCTAGAGAATATTTCAATGGAATTATGCAGTTTATTGACTTCACTAGAGTATTTCAATGTCATTATGCTGAGGTTAGAGCATTGCGGCAATATGTGCATCCAGGTGATGGTGCAGGGGATCAGACGACGTAGGTTTATACTGTATTTATTTATTTAATTTATATTATTTTTTTTATGAAAATATTCATAATGTTTTTTTTGTAGGCCCCTGACCCACCTGATGGAGGTAGAATTCATGACCACGCATGACGTATCATATTCACGAGGTGTGTTTCTGCTTTTAATGGTGGGGTTGTTATTGATATTTATGTTGGGTTTCTAGTGAGATTTTTTGTGATTTGGGGGTATCATGTGTGTTTTGGCCTGATGCAATGTTTGTGTGCACGAATTGAGAAGTAACCATGAAACTGATTAATGATTTGGATATTTTTTGTTCATTTAATTCTTCAATATTTTTAATTGCATGTTCTATAATATTTTTGAAAAAAAACATGTGATTCCTAATATAAACCATTAAACTTCTTTTTGATGAATGAGCTGAGTTCACTATTTTTAGTCCCCAGCCCACCCCATACAGCCCTCCCCACACTCCGGACAACCCTCCCCGCACCCCAGACAGCCCTCCCCGCACCCCGGATAGCCCTCCCCGCACCCCGAACAGCCCTCCCCGCACCTCAGACAGGCCCCCTGCACCCCGGACACCCCCCCCCACACCTCGGAAAGCCCTCCCCACACCCCGGACAGGCCCCCGCACCCCGGAAAGCCCCCCCGAACCCCGGACAGCCCCTCCCCACACCCCGGACAGCCCTCCCCGCACTCCAGACATCCCTCCCCGCACCCCAGACAGCCCTTCCCCCGCACCCCGTACAGCCCTCCCCGCACCCCGGACAGCCCTCCCCACACTCTGAACAGCACTCCCCGCACCCCGAACAAACCCCCGCACACCGGACAGCCCTCCCCGCACCCCAGACAGGCCCCCCCGCACCCCGGATAGCCCCCCCCCCCACCCCGGACAGCCCCTCCCCGCACCCCGGACAGCCCTCCCCGCACTCCGGACAACCCTCCCCGCACCCCGGACATCCCCCCCCCCCCCCGCACCTCGGACAGCCCTCCCCGCACACCGGACAGCCCTCCTCGCACCCCGGACAGCACCCCCCCCCCCCCCCCCCCCGCACACCGGACAGCCCTCCCCGCACCCCTGATAGGCCCCCCGCACCCCGGACAACCCCCCTGCACCCCGGACAGCCCCTCCCTACACCCCGGATAGCCCTCCCCGCACTCTGGACACCCCCCCCCCCCCCATACAGCCCTCCCCGTACGCCGGACAGGCCTCCCCGCACCCCAGACAGCCCCCCCGCCCCCCGGACAGCCCTCCCTGCACGCCGGACAGGCCTCCCTACACCCCGGATAGCCCACCCCCCCCCCCCCCCCGGACAACCCTCCTTGCACACCGGACAGGCCTCCCCACACCCAGGACAATCCCCCCGCACTCCGGACAACCCCCCCGCACCCCGGACAGCCCATCGGACGTGCGGTGTGCGCGGTACGACGGATTGTGTCGTTTTCAGCAGCTCGGCACGCGCTAAAATGGCGCGTTGGGGGGTCAAAACCACCCTAAAGACCTTTGAATGCCATGAAACTGTACAATAACATCCGTTGTGTGAATTGTAAAATGGTCGGGCAGACGGCACATCAATCGGAGGTGTCGTTTGACCGCGGTGACCGGAAACGCGTTTCCGGAGTCATAAAACACCATAAACAGCGTGAGACGGTCTAATTCAGAGTAAACGTGCTCCAAATGACCTGAAACCACACTAAAACATTAGGAATATTATTTTTGATGTGTATGAGGAGACGGCACGCCCATCAGACGTGCGGTGCGCGCGGTACGGCCAATTGTGTCGTTTTCAGCAGCTCGGCGCGCACTAAAATGACACGTTGGGGGGTCAAAACCACCCGAACGACCTCGGAATGCCATGAAACCGTACGACAATGGCTGTTGTGTGAATTTTAAAATGGTCGGGTAGACAGCACATCAATCGGAGGTGTCGTTTGACCGCGGTGACCAGAAACGCATTTCCAGAGTCATAAAACACCATAAACGGTGTGAGACGGTCGAATTTAGAGAAAACGTGCTCTGAATGACCTGAAACCACACTAAAACATTATAAAATATTATTCGTTATGTTTAGGAGGAGACGGCACACCCATCGGACGTGCGGTGCGCGCGGTACGACCGATTGTGTCATTTTCAGCAGCTCGGCGCGCTCTAAAATGGCCTGTTGGGGGGTCAAAACCACACGAACGACCTCAGAATGCCATGAAACCATACAAAAATGGCCGTTGTGTGAATTGTGAAATAGTTGGGTAGACGGCACATCAATTGGAGGTGTCGTTTGACCGCAGTGACCGGAAACGCGTTTCCAGAGTCATAAAACACCATAAACGGCGTGAGACGGTCGAATTCGGAGAAAACATGCTCAGATTGACCTGAAACTACACTAAAACATTAGGAATATTGTTATTGACATGTAGGAGGAGACGGAATGCCCATCGGATGTGCGGTGCGCGTGGTATAGCCGATTGAGTCGTTTTTAGCAGCTCGACGCGTGCTAAAATGGCGCGTTGGGGGGTCAAAACCACCCGAATGACCTCGGAATGCCATGAAACCGTACGAAAATAGTCTTTGTGTGAATTTTGAAATGTTCGGGCAGACAGCACGTCAATCGAAGGTGTCTTTTGACCGCGGTAACCGGAAACGCGTTTTCGGAGTCATAAAACACCAAAAACGGCGTGAGACGGTCGAATTCAGAGCAAACGTGCTCCGAATGACCTAAAACCACACTAAAACATTAGGAATATTATTCGTGATGTTTAGGAGGAGATGGAATGCCCATCAGACATGCGGTGCGTTCAGTACGGCCGATTGTGTCATTTTCAGCAGCTCGGCGCGCGCTAAAATGGCGCATTGGGGGGTCAAAAACACTCGAACGACCTCATAATGCCATGAAACCGTACGAAAATATCCATTGTGTGAATTTTAAAATGGTCGGGCAGACGGAACGTCAATTGAAGGTGTCATTTGACCGCGGTGACCGGAAACGCGTTTCCAGTGTCATAAAACACCAGAATGGCGTGAGATGGTCGAATTTGGAGCAAACGTGCTCCCAATGACCTGAAACCACACAAAAACATTATTAATATTATTCGTGATGTGTAGGAGGAGACATCACGCCCATCGGACGTGCGGTGCACGCGGTATGGCCGATTATGTTGTTTTCAGCAGCTCAGCGCGCGCTAAAATGACGCGTTGGGGTGTCAAAACTACCCGAACAACCTCGAAATGCCATAAAACCGTACGACAACAGCCATTGTGTGAATTTTGAAATGGTCGGGTATACGTCACGTCAATTGGAGGTGTCGTTTGACCGCGGTGACCGGAAACGCGTTTTCGGTGTCATAAAACACCACAACGGCGTGAGACGGTTGAATTCAGAGAAAACGTGCTCTGAATGACCTGAAACCACACGAAAACATTAGGAATATTATTCGTGATGTTTAGGAGGAGACGGTACGCCCATCGGACGTGCGATACGCGCGGTACGGTCGATTGTGTCGTTTTCTACAGCTTGGCGCGCGCTAAAATGGCGCGTTGGGGGGTCAAAACCACCCGAACGACCTCGAAATTCCATGAAACCGTACGAAAACGGCCGTTGTGTGAATTGTGAAATGTTCAGGCAGACGGAACGTCAATCGGAGGTGTCGTTTGACCGTGGTGATCGGAAACGCGTTTCTGGTGTCATAAAACACCAGAACGGCGTGAGACGGTCGAATTCGGAGCATACATGCTCTGAATGACCCGAAACCACACGAAAACATTAGAAATATTATTTTTGATGTTTATTAGGAGACGGAATGCCCATCGGACATGCGGTGCGCACGGTACGGTCGATTGTGTCGTTTTCAGTAGCTCGGCGCGCGCTAAAATGGCTCGTTGGGGGGTCAAAACCACCCGAACGACCTCAGAATACCATGAAACCGTACGAAAATAGTCATTGTGTAAATTTTGAAATTTTCGGGTAGACGGAACGTCAATCGGAAGTGTCGTTTGACCGCGGTGACTGGAAACGTGTTTTCGGTGTCATAAAACACCAGAACGGCGTGAGACGGTTGAATTTGGAGAAAATGTGCTCCGAATGACCTAAAATCACACGAAAACATTAGGAATATTATTCGTGACGTGTAGGAGGAGACGACACGCCCATTGGACGTGTGGTGCACGTGGTACGGCCGATTGTGTCGTTTTCAGCAGCTCGGCGCGAGCTAAAATGGCGTGTTGGGGGGTCAAAACCACCCGAACGACCTCAAAATGCCATGAAACCGTACGAAAACAGCCTTTGTGTGAATTTCGAAATGGTCGAGAAGATAGCATGTCAATCGGAGGTGTCGTTTGACCACGGTGACCAGAAACGCGTTCCTGGTGTCATAAAACACCAGAACGGCGTGAGACGGTCGAATTCAGAGAAAATGTGATCCGAATGACCTGAAACCACACGAAAACATTAGGAATATTATTCGTGACATGTAGGAGGAGACGGAATGCCCATCGGACGTGTGGTGCGTGCGGTACGGCCGATTGTGTCGTTTTCTGCAGCTCGGCGCGCGCTAAAATGGCGCGTTGGGGGGTCAAAACCACCCGAACGACCTCGTAATGCCATGAAACCGTATGACAACAGCTATTGTGTGAATTGTGAAATGGTCGGGTAGAAGGAACGTCAATCGGAGGTGTCGTTTGACCGCAGTGACCGGAAACGCATTTCTGGTGTCATAAAACACCAGAACGGCGTGGGACGGTCGAATTCGGAGCAAACGTGCTCCGAATGACCTGAAATGATAGCATTTATTAATTTGGGGGTTTTAAATTATTATAGCACCATGATTTGATGTCATATTTAATTTTATTATATGTATATAATTACTGAATAATTATGTCTAATTTACGTTTGTTTTGTTTTGTTGTTTTTTTTGTCTTATTGTAGGTTTATTGAAGCAGAAAATTGAAATGGATGGACCTGCTCGGATCATTGAAGCATGTTTATCATTTATTGTTTATTACGATCTTGATGTTTATGCAGTTTTAAATTGTTTTCCATTTTTTATGATTTTTACCTTGTTTTATCTCTGATTTTTCACTGTGAAGAAAAAAAAACATAATTCGTACATTTCATTAAAAAAATGAAAATCCAAAAAAAATACCACAAATTAACCCTAACACATTTTTATGTTAATTTTTCCAAAAGATAAGTTTATATTGAAATAAAAAATTTATAAATGTGCTAGAATTTATATTTAAAATAGGCTCTCCATTAAGAGGTAGTAATTACCTTTTTAGAGAAATACAAATTTTAAGCATAAAATTTGATTTATTATTACCATATGCTTAACAAACCTATTGGATGAATAAGAAAAATATTTTATTTAATATTATATATATATATATTTCTTTAATATATATATATATATATATATTTAATATTATATATATTAAAATATTTAAAAAATATTATATATATATATATATTTAAAATATTTTATTTCATATTATATATATAAATATTTTCTTTAATATATATATATATATATATATTTTATTTAATAAATATATATATATATATATATATATATATATTTCTTTCACTAGGAATTTAAAAAAAAAATTCCCAGACTAGCGACCGCCTTTGGCGGTCGCTATTGGCTGCCTGTCGGGTGACATTACCAACCGCCAAAGGCGGTCGCTGTAGCCCGGAATTTCGGTCACCTACAGTGACCGCCATTGGAGGTCGCTAATGGTGACCAGGCAGGCCGCCTTTAGCGACCTCCAGGCGGTCGCTTAAGGCCGGAATTTCGGCCACCTATAGCGACCGTCATTGGCGGTCGCTATTGGCCTATTGTGACAAAGATAAAGCGACCGCCAATGGCGGTCGTTGAGCGGTCTCTAGAGGCCTATAGAGACCGCCAATGGCGGTCTCTATTGGTCGATTTTTTAGTAGTGAGAGCATATACTATATTCCAAGATATCTAAGTGTTGTTTTTGGATTTTAATGGTATATTTCTTGGGTCACATCATCTCTGAGGAAGGTGTGCTATTATACCTAAATAAAGCGAAATCAGTTGTATCTTGGGATCATCCAAAGAATTGTTTTGATATCCAAAGCTTTATGGGTTAGGTGGGCTATTATTGGAGGCTTTTCAAATAATTTTCCCATTTGGAAGCACAAATTTTAGTCTTTACTAGGAAGAGAATAAATTTTTAATGGTATGGGGAATGTGAGGGTGATTTCTAGGAGTTAAAGAAGCAGTTGACTACTACACTAATTTTGATCCTACCTGAGCTAGGTAAGGAGTATACCTTGCTTTGTGATGTGCCCAATGTTAGGATTAGGACAGTGTTGATGCAGGATGATAGGGTTGTGGTGTATGGGTCATGGTAGTTGAGGCATTATTAATGAAATTACCCCATGCATGATCTTGAGTTGGTTGTGGTGGTTTATTATTTAAAGTGTTGGAGAAACTTATTGTTGGGAGAAAGTTTTATCATGTTTACCAATCATAAAAGCCTTAATTATATATTCTCCCACCATTATTTGAATCTTTATCAATTAATATGGGTTTAGTACATGAATTATTCTGATTTTGAGTTGGTATACATGCAGAGATAGGGAAATAGTGTTGTGGATAATTTGAGTCAGAATACTCAAACTCAGGCGATTCAAGAGTCCAATTCTGAGTGGTGGATGATGGATTTTTTTGCTGAGATGCATCTAGAGGTTCAGGATGGACAAGGGTAAATGACCCTTGCATCTTTGGAATTTGAGTCCATACTTCTTATTCAAATCAAGGAGAGGTAGTATGAGGATTTGGAGTTCTTTTCTTTGAGGTAAATTCATGAAGGTGGAGAGTCACATTTCTATTGGACTATTGATGATGATGATATCATTTATGTTTATGTCCATTTTTTTGTGCCTACTTGTATGTAGGAAGAGTTGATGTGTGAGTTTCATGTTTTTGGTAGGATATGAGACTCAAGTGAGGGATAATTGAGTCCCTAATTAATTTTTTTTTAAATGGATTTAAACTAAATCCCCAAATTAGAATAAAATATAGCCTAGTTAACCAAAGTAGTAGATTTATAAAATATTTATCAAAGAGTGATTAGTTCTTAATTGAAATAATATGAAATACTATTTTAACTTTTTAAATAAATTTACTAAATCTAATTCTAATATAAACACTATCTAAGATTAACTATCAAAATTAAAGAAATGTTTTTAGTTTTAAAATATATAAAGATGTGAAAACGGAACTTTAAAAGGCACAGTGAAAATAACAATAAGAGGTTCTGTCTCAAGATAAGACTTAGTCCTCTCCACTTGGTGATCACCTACCACTAAGTAGTTTATAGATATAAAATTGATCCATAACTTGGATTGAGGTATACAACAGCACAAACAGTGTTTTCTAGGCCACAAATACCTCTTCCATGGTTTTGTGGGTGTAAAAAATGTGACATACCATACAGGGACATATTCCATTGTTATCTGTGGGAATACAAGGTGTAAAAAGATAGGTTTTGAAGATATTTTTGTATCTTACAGTTTTTCATAGGAGTCAATGTGTGTTTATAAAATAGAAATAATCACACACCTTTCATAATGTAAATAAAGTACACAAATAGAGTAGATAAATAATTGTAAAGGATAGTGTTGCTCTATGTGATATGTGTTTCAGCTTCATGACTCCTTGAAGGTAGCTTGAAATTAATCCCAATTCATTTATCAGAAGTATGTTATAAAATAGAGTTTCATAGAAGCTTATGTCTTATGGTGTATGAATGATCCAAGTTTACAATAATCTACATCTTCATGTGTTCATTGAATGTTTGAAGTATAAGCTCACATGCATGCAACACAACTTCTTTGTTTTGGCACACCTGTTGAGTCGTGTTCGATCTCGTATATCACTGCACATGTCTTGTTCCTTTTTTTTGTTCCATGTCTTTTCAAAGATTTAGTTTGTAGCTTTATATTCATCAGTATAAATCATATTCTTGACTGTGTTCTGGTACCTCGTACCTTGTACTATGGTCTGACATCGATTTAAATGTTGTCTATAAAAGGTCGGAAAAAGGTTATTAAAATAATTAGTATCACTAAGTTCCACAAATATGACCATTATAAATATTGAATTTAAAATTATAAAGGAAATGTAATGGTGAGTCATTTAGGCAGTGACTATATGATAGTCTCTCTGGTGGTATGTTGATTCAACGGTGACTAAAAGCTAGTGGTGACTTATTGTAACGTCCCTAACCCGGAATCCACTAAACCGTTGCTCCGAGCTAGGTGGTTACATGACCTTTAGCGCGCCTCCCCATATGCCAAAGGCTGTCGACTAGCAGCGGGGGTCTATGGGGTCAAGTGGGGAGACTATACCCCCTTTTTATCAGAGTATGCACAACCAAATAGTGGAAACAATAACCAATAAACAAGGAACATGTATAACAACCATTTCCAATAATAAATATTCCATGTCATACTACAAGTGAAAGAGTGAAAAAAAAAACCAAAATAAGGACAATGGCCAAAATCCCCAAAATGATCCCAACTCCAAGTTCGGATCCTCCACCAAGTGCTACCCATGTCCACTCACTATCTAGTAAGGACCTTTTCCCTTCTCCTGACCTACAAACATAAAGTCTTCTCAGGTACCCAACGGCGGCCTGAGTAGGGTGTGATTACAACTCAGTAGGCCACCACCAACGGTGTCTACAAAATATCCAGTATGAACAGTTAGCACATGAAAAAGGAATATGAATGATAATTTCCAAGTAATTAATTAAGGTTCCATTAACAAGTTCATAGTCAAGCCATTTCCACTTCCATTACCATTCTTTCTCACCATTTATCATCACTTACCATTTCATCACATTTCCATTGGTTAATCAGATACATTATATTACATGGATCTAAGGCCAACAATCATATGCAAGAGGGTAAAAACATCGTTATCCTATCTCACTAGGACTAACCCCCTCATAGAAACCATAACCTCACCTCGAAGCCTCGGTCTGGGTGGATGCAATCGTTAGAGAATAGACCCTCAGTCCCCTTTCCTAACCCGTGCATTTAGGGTGGAGTTTAGAACCTCAGTCTTAGCTCAACCTGTGGGTGTAGATCCTCAAGTCATACCCCACTCTACCAAGCCATGTGCACATGCTTATATATATAAGTAACCATTAACCATCCAAACCATTTCCCTTTGACAACACTATTCACAACAACCCACTTGGGAATTCACATTATTCCTTAACCCATTAACACATTACCATTTCACATCATTTAACCATTCACCCAATTCCCATGTGTTATGCCTATCTCACTAAGAATTCATCATTAAACCCATAACCTATCCCATTATGGTCTTAAATCATTTTAAGCATTAACCCATTTAACTCGTTCATCATCCCATGAATCAACCATTCATGCCAACATGTTTATCAAGGCTATACAATTCATTACAACAAGGTCACTTGTTTAATATCAATCCCTAAGTTCGGGAAAAGCCAGCACATCCCATGGATGGCCCTATATTAGGTCAAGTTAATCCCAACACATCCCATGGGGATCGTGAGGGTTCCCATTTTCCATTTTAAACATCATTATTACCAAACATTCCAAGGTTATTCAAAACATAACCAAGGAGAAACAAGAACATAACTAAACATGCACAAATACCCAAATAACTATGGGATATCACTTGTAGACCACCTACCTCAAAACTGAGGTTGAACGCACTCTCAATTGAGTCCTTAGACCTCGATCCGACCAACCTTTGGAGCTTCAACCTAAAACTCACCCAAAAGATAGGGTTTTAGAGCTTTGGAACAAGAGGGAGAGAAGATACAAACCCTAAACCAAAAGGAGAAGCAAGGATGGGATTAGCCTTACCCGGAGCTTCGATCCACAACCAACGGCGCCAAAACGCATTAGAAACGAGGGAGATCGATCTCTTGGAGCTCTTGGGTGATTTGGTTCGTTCCAAGGGAGAAGAAGGAGGAATGGAGAGGAAATCCCGAGTTGGGGTTTAAAAGCCCGGAGTGGAAAACTTGTAATTTTTTCCAACTTTAAGTGGTCGCACGGTTTGACAAACCGTGCGCAAACCGTGTGCATGTTACTGCCCGGAGGAGAAGGGTTGCATGGTTTTTCCTGGGCAGGCTGCACCGTTTTCCCTGGCCGTGCGCAGGTCGTGCGCCCTGGCTTCTCTTGCCCAGATTTCCTTTCTTTCATGCCCCGAGCCCCCGGAACACCCCCAAGGCCTCTCACACCTTCATAATACATCCCTTGAAGCCCGAAACAAGGGATTCAACCAAAACATAACGAAAAACATACCTTTCCAAAAATCAGGATCTTACAACCTCCCCACCTTATAATGGCTCATCCTCGAGCCAAGTTCCCAAGCCTCATTGCTCCACCGAAGAGAAGAGTTCAGGCCACTGAGCCCGCATATCTAATTCCTGCTCCCAAGTTTCTTCCAAAACTTTCCCATGCTACCATAGTACTCACACTAATGGCACAACCTTGCCTTGCAAGACCTTTTCACTACAATCCACCATATGAACCGGATGCTCCTCAAAGGACGCATCAGCCTCAAGCTCCACATCCTCAACATCAACCACATGAGATGGGTCAGGGTGATACCGTCGAAGCTGCGACACATGAAACACATCATGCATCCCACCATACCACTGTGGAAGATCCAATCGGTAAGCCACTAGTATGATCCTCTCCACAATCTCAAAAGGTCCCACATACCTGGGCACCAACTTACCCTACTTCTAAATCCGACGGTGACCCAACCTTGGTGACACCCGAAGGAACACTTTATCACCCACCCCAAACTCAAGGGGTCTACGCCTCTGATCTGCATACGACTTCTGCCTACTTTGAGCCATAGTCATCTGCTTCCTGATCAACTTAACTTTCTCTGCAGTCTCCTGCATGAGACTTAGCCCCAACAACTCAGATTCACCGGCCTCTAGCCAACACAACGGAGATTTACATGGCCTCCCGTAGAGTGCATTAAACGGTGCCATCTGAATTGTAGCCTGAAAAATTTTGTTGTAGGCAAACTCAACTAATGATAGGTTCCTCTCCCAAGAACCACCAAAGTCCATGACAAAAGCTTTAACATGTCTTCCAACACTTGGATCGTACGTTTTGACTGCCTGTCCGGCTACGGGTGGAAAGTCGTACTCAAAAACACCTGCGTACCAAGCGCCTTCTGAAACCCTTGCCAGAAACGTGATGTGAAATGCCGATCTTGGTCCAAAACTATGGTTCGCGGAACACCATGCAACCGCACTATTTCCTGAACATACAACTCATCCAACTAGTCGACTGTAAAGGTCTCCTGAATCAGTAAGAAATGAGTCACTTTCGTTAACCAATCCACAACCACCCAGATTGAATCATTCTTCCGCGGCATCCTCGGAAGACCCATGACAAAATCCATTGCTACATCATCCCACTTCCATTCCGTAATGGGCAATGGATGCAACAAACCACCTGGGTGTTGATGCTCGGCTTTCACCTGCTGACAGGTAAGGCACCGTGCCACAAAACCCGCAACTTTCTTCTTCATCCCAGGCCACTAAAACTGCCTTCAGAGATCATGGTACATCTTGGTCAAACCAAGATGCACTGCCCACTTTGATGCATGGAACTCAAGCATAAACTCTTCCTGCACACACTTTGGCACAACCACATGATCCCAAACCCGAACAACACCTTCCGCGTCAACGGCCCAACTAGAAGGTAGCTCCCCACCTTTAAGATTTTCCTTCATGATCAAACACTCAATATCATTAAGCTAACATTCCTTAACTCAAATCAAAAGCGTCGACTCCATCTATAAGAAAGCAAGAGTGACCTGACCACTCTCCACCTGCACCTCCAGGTGCATTTCTGCAAACAAAGCCATCACCTTCCACTCAATTCTGGACTCCTGAACCACCTGATTCAGAACCTTTCTGCTCAGAGCATCAGCAACATTGTTTCCCTTTCCTGGAATGTACACCAACTCAAAGTCAAAATACTGGAGATATTCAACCCATCTTCGCTACTGAAGATTTAGATCCCACTATGAGAAGATGTAATTTAAACTCTTATGGTCGTTAAACACGATAAACCGTTCTCCCAACAGATAGTGCCTCCAGCACTTCAAGGCGTACACTACTGCATCCAGATCAAGATCATGAGTGGGATAGTTCCGCTCATGGGATCTCAACTTCCTCGACCCATAAGCCGCAACCCGCTCATCCTTCATCAAAATAGCCCCAAGTCAGACTCCATACGCATCACAAAACATGAAGTACTTCTTACCCGACTCAGGTAAGATCAAGATAGGTGTGGTCGTCAACCGCTTATTCAACTCTTGGAAGGAATTCTCATAAGCCTCAGACCACTCGAACCTGATTCCTTTCTTGGTCATGCCTGAGAGTGGTGCTGCCAAGCGAGAGAAATCCTGAATGAACCTTCGGTAATACCCATCCAAACCTAGAAAACTCTGAACATCATAAACACTCTTGGGCTGCTCCCAGGATACAATTTCTTGCACTTTCTCTGTATCCACTGACACACCTATCTCCGAGATGATGTGACCCAAAAAATGCACCTCACCTATCCAAAATTACACTTTGATAGCTTGGCTTATAGCTGGTTATCTCTTAGCGTGCCCAAGACGATGTCAAGATGTTGGGCATGATCGTCGTGAGTTTTCGAGTACACTAAGATATCGTCAACAAAGACAACCACAAACTGATCTAGATAGGGATGAAAGATTCGGTTCATCAAATCCATAAACACCACCGGTGCATTAGTCAAGCCGAAAGGAATTACCACAAACTCAAACAACCCGTACTGACTCCGGAAAGCTGTCTGTGGTATGTTGGAAGACCTCAACCTCAACTGGTGATAACCCGACCTCAGATCAATCTTATAAAACACTGATGCACCCCTCAACTGATCAAATAGGTCATCAATTCTGGGAAGAGGGTACCAATTTTTCACCATCATATGATTCAACTTTCGATAGTCAACACACAGCCTTAACAACCCATCGGCCTTCTTTGTAAAAAGCATGGGAGATCCCCAAGGAGACATACTAGGATGGATAAACCCCTTATTCTCTAACTCCTCAAGCTGAACCTTCATTTCCTAGAGTTCTGCCGGTGCCATTCGGTATGGCGGAATAGAAACTAGCTCCACTCCCGGTAGCAACTCGATCGTGAACTCAACATCCCTATCAGGGGGTAACCCTAAGAAATCCTCAGGAAACATGCCCTGAAATCGATCCACCACAGGAGGGAAAACAGACTGATCCCCTCTTTCATTGTCATCAAGCATGATACATGCCACTCGAGTCGTGAGTCCACTCAACCGCTGACCAAACGGTCTTGCACAACCTGCTCGAATATCCCATTCGCCACGGTGGACATAAGCGTCACCCTCAAGCGACCTGAATGATACTCTGTGACGATAGCAGTCTATGTGATCCCAATACAGCACCAACCAATCCATTCCCAAGATTAAGTCAAAACCTAACATCTTGAGAACGAACAAGTCCCACAGAAAATGATACCCACCAACTTCCAAGGCACATCCCTTAAACTTCTTGATATCCTCAACCCGCACCCCCAACAGAGTGTCAATTGACATAACTCCACACACCCTCTCCATAGGTAAACCTAGCACTACCACAAGTTGATCATAGATAAAAGAGTGTGTGGCACTTGTGTCAAACAATGCACTAGAAAAAGTAGAATCTACAAGGATCGTACCTCGAACAGTCGATGGTCCAGCCTCGCCATCACCAGGTGAAAACTGAACTGCCTGAAGCTAACCTAACCCTCTACCCTGGGCTCCATCCTGACTAATATGTGCTACACTACCCTGTTGGTGTGAGCGGTCTTTCCCTGGAGTTCCACGTCCAACGCCCCTGCCAGTACGGCCCGTGGAGCTCCAACTGCCTTCCTGATACAGGGCAACTGGTCCCCTTCCCATACCCAGCACCTGATTTTCACCATCATGCTCACCCGCCTGCCAAGGGTTCCTGCAGAACCTCTGCACATGTCCCATCCTGCCGCACAAACGGCACTCAACTGGAGGTCGAGGAAACTGACCACGCGTATGCCCCGGCCTACCGTACTTATAGCAGAACACATGATTCTCACTCTGAGAGGCTGACCCTCTCTTCCATCCACTTTTCACACTTCCTCTATGTTTTGAGCTCTCATGGTGTCACTTTTGACCTTCGGTAGCTGCACCGCTCGTCTATCCTACTGACACCACAAGCCCACTACCTGAATCTCCCTTCAGGTTTTGTTCCGAGATCAGTGCTTTATCTAATACCTCTGTGAACCTCTTCAAGCGGAAGATATTTACTTGAGACCTGATCTCATGTCTCATCCCATCCTAGAAATTCTTTTCTACTGCTTCCTCATCCCCTACTAATACTGGGACAAAGCGTCTCAAATCAGTGAAGTGACTAGCATAGTCCATCACCGATAGTGATCCCTGAGTCAGGCTCATGAACTCTGTAGCCCGATCCTACCTCAAAGTCTCTGGGTAGAAATGCTTCAGAAACTTTTCCTGAAAAACCTTCCATGACATTCCCTCAACCTACTCGATTTGAGCCTGAATGTCCCACCAACGCCTAGTCTGGCCCCGCAACATATAAACGGCCAGCTTTACTCGCTTTTCAAGAGGGGTCTCCAAATGGTCCAGTATCGTCTGAACAGACTCTAACCAGAACTCTGCTTCCTTTGGCCCACCCTCTCCGGTAAAGGTCGGAGGGTGTTACAGCTGGAACTCCCTGGTCAGCTCAAACATACTCGGTGTAACCCACCCTGGGTCTCGATCCATCATCTGCATAAGGCGAGCCAAGTTCTCCCAGAACTGGTCTTCTCTACCTTCATTGATCACCACATTTTCTTGCTCTTCTACCGGAGGAGTGTTCACAATAACATCCTACCATTTCCCAACTGGAAATCGACATCGTGGTGGCATTTCTCTACAATGCCAAGCATGAGATTTAGAATGTGTACCATAAAACTTTCACGACTTCATAAAAAGCTCTTTACTAGCTACAACAACCTACTTGTTTTATTTCATTCTTCTCATTATTTCTTGGTTTCATGAAATGCATGATGCACCCTACTTTCTTGCCTCACACACCCATCTCGTGTGTGTGCATAACACAATGCATGTCACTTATCTCCTTATGTGCCTACAATAATGCATGAATGCAAATCCTCATGTCGTTAAGGCCATGAGTCAAATATCATAAAACAGTCACATCAAACCACATGTGCATCACCCAATGGTGAAATATCATCAACTGTAACATCACACAACCAAGAACAACATTTCCCACCCAGGGTGACTTGTTTTTCCCCCTGTACATGGGTTAGCTACTCCCAAGCACGAGCTCATTACCAAGGCCTAACACGTCTTAACCCTTGGCTACCAATCCCAAATAACAAGACCTCGGAGAAGGAGAAGAAAGACCTCCTCTGATACCACTTTGTAACGTCCCCGGCCTGGAATCCACTAAACTGGTGCTCCGAGCTAGGTGGTTACATTACCTTAAGCGCACCTCCCCGTATGCAAAAGGCTACCAACTAGCAGCGGGGGTATATGGGGTCAAGTGGGGAGACTATGCCCCCTTTTTATCAGAGTAATCACAACAGAAATAAACCAAATAGCGGAAACAATAACCAATAAACAAGGAACATGTATAACAACCATTTCCAATAATAAATATTCCATGTCATACTACAAGTGCAAGAGTGAACAAAACCCCAAAATAAGGACAATGGCCAAAATCCCCAAAATGGTCCCGACTCCAAGTCCAGATCCTCCACCAAGTTCTACCCATGTCCACTCACTATCTAGAAAGGACCTTTTCCCTTCTCCTGACCTGCAAACATGAAGTATGCTCGGGTACCCAACAGTGGCCTGAGCAGGGTGTGAGTACAACTCAGTAGGCTACCACCAACGGTGTCTACAAAATATCCAGTATGAACAGGTAGTGCATGCAAAAGGAATATGAATGATAATTTCCAAGTAATTAATTAAGGTGACATTAACAAGTTCAGAGTCAAGCCATTTTCACTTCCATTACCATTCTTTCTCACCATTTATCATCACTTACCATTTCATCACATTTCCATGGGTTAATCACATACATTATTTTACATGGGTCTAAGGCCAACAATCACATAAAAGTGGGTAAACACATCGTTATTTTATATCACTAGGACTAACCCCCTCATAGCAACCATAACCTAACCTCAAAGCCTCATTCTGGGTGGATGCAACCATTAGGATAATAGACCCTCCGTCCCCTTTCCTAACCCGTGCATTTAGGGTGGAGTTTAGAACCTCAGTTTTAGCTCAACCCGTGGGCATAGATCCTCAAGTCATACCCCACTCTACCAAGCCATGTGCACATGCTTATATATATAAGTAACCATCAACCATCCAAACCATTGCCCTTCGGAAACACTATTCACAACAACCCACTTGGGAATTCACATTATACCTTAACCCATTAACACATTACCATTTCACATCATTTAACCATTCACCCAATTCCCATGTGTTATGCCTATCTCACTAAGAATTCATCATTAAAACCATAACCTATCCCATTATGGTCTTAAATCAGTTTACACACTAACCCATTTAACTCGTTCATCATCCCATGAATCAACCATTCATGCCAACATGTTTATCAAGGCTCTACAATTCATTAAAACAAGTTCACTTGTTTAATATCAATCCCTAAGTCTGGGAAAAGACGGCACATCCCATGGATGGCCCTATATTAGGTCAATTCAATCCCGACACATCCCACGGGGATCGTGAGGGTTCCCACTTTCCATTTTAAACATCATTATTACTAAACATGCCAAGGTTATTCAAAACATAACCAAGGAGAAACAAGAACATAACTAAACATGCACAAATACCCAAATAACTATGGGACATCACTTGTAGACCACCTACCTTGAAACCACGGTTGAAATCACTCTCAATCGAGTCCTTAGACCTCGATCTGACCAACCTTTGGAGCTTCAACCTAAAACTTACCCAAAAGATAGGGTTTTAGAGCTTCGGAACAAGAGGGAGAGAAGATACAAACCCTAAACCAAAAGGAAAAAGCAATGATGGTATTAGCCTTACCTAGAGCTTCAATCGGCAACTAACGGCGCCAAAAATGACTTATAAACGAGGTAGATTGATCCCTTGGAGCTCTTGGGTGATTTGGTTCGTTCCAAGGGAGAAGAAGGAGGAATGGAGAGGAAATCCCGAGTTGGGGTTTAAAAGCCTGGAGTGTCAAACTTGTAATATTTCCCCCAACTTTAAGTGGCTGCATGGTTTAGCCGCACAGTTTGAAAAACCATGCACAAACCGTGTGCATGCTACTACCCGGAGGAGAAGGGTTGCATGGTTTTTCCTGGGTAGGCTACACGGTTTTCCCTGGCCATGCGCAGGCCATGCGCCCTAGCTTCTCTTGCCCAGATTTCCTTTCTTTTGTGCCCCGAGCCCCCAGAACACCCCCAAGGCCTCTCACACCTTTATAAGACATTACTTGAATCCCAAAACAAGGGATTCAACCAAAACATAATGAAAAACGTACCTTTCCAAAAATAGGGATCTTACACTTATTCTTGGCATTTTCAAGATGATGGTGTCTTTGGAATAATGACTCAGACTTATCGGTAAGTCAGGAGAGGTGACTCATACTTAGTGCATTCTGCAATCTATCTTGTAACGGTGACTCCTTGGAGTAGTGAGTCGGGCTAATAGTGATTCATCCTTAGTGGTGAATTGGGATAACAGTGAATCATACTTAAAAAATTATTCCAGTCTTTTTTATGATTTAGAATGATAACTTAACACAATAAAATCATTAGAAACATAATTAATCATGATTTATGATTATTAAAACTATGAGAGGTCAATATTATCCCCCTTTTTTATGATCACAAATCATGGAAGTAAGCTTAATTAATTTATACATAATATGATAGAATAAGGAAACATTAAAATTAAATTAGAGTACATAGCATAACTTAATATGTATTAAAGACTATTGTAGAAGATAAAGATAGATTTAATAAAAAATGATTTATATGCCACAAAGCTTATATTCTATAATGCTCTTCTCCCACTTTTGGTATTATCAAAAAGGTAAAAAAAATAAAAATAAAAAGATGGAAGAAAAAGGGATAGATATATTAACAAAAATGGGCTAGTTACATCCCTATCAAAAACAAAAAGTCTAAAATCAGGGCTTCTTAGAGGTAGGATCCATAGTTTCTTTCCCTTTATCAGAAGAATTGGGATCAGATGCTGAAGGCATGGGGACAACTTTCGGTATAGTAGGTGAAGCTGATGTCCTAGAGGAAGGTAACTCTTTGTAGATAACTAGCCACAAGTTTCGGAGTGCCTCAGTAGGAGACTTGGGAAAATTTTTAAGTCTATGAGGTAAAGGTGAAAAAGGATTGGTTATAAAGGCAGAGTGGTATTATGGATGAGGTGAAGGGTATACAGGTCCAGCAGTGAGTCCAGCAGAAGTTGAAGGAATGGGAAAGGAATATGAAGCTACAATGACAGTGGTCTCAACATGAAGATAAGGCTTCATAATATTAATAAATTCCATAATTATTTGGACTCCCTTTTCAATATCCTTGGTGAAATCATCTTTATTTTCCATAAAATATCGAATAGCTAGAGTAATTTCTTTAAGCTTCTTAACTTTCTCCTTAAAGTCTTTTGTAACTAGTGGTATCCCAATATTTTCAATCTGGTACTTGAAATGACTATCCAACTGATCCTTGGTGTAAATTATTTTAAAGTAGAAATATACTTTCTTTGTGATCTCTTCTTGAGCAGTAGTGGCCTCTTTGGAATGAAGTCTGTCCATGGAGTGTACATGATCACTATTGTGTCTAATTTTTTCCAAACTCTCCTGATCTAAATTACCCATCATAGTCTACAATTCTTCTCTTATAATTGATCTAAGAAACTCAACATTCGACACTTCAGAAGGAGGATCAGCCGAGTTTGATGCACCCTTTAACTCATACCTGACTACTGATCTAAACTGCTCAACATCAAACACTGGAGAAGGAGGTGTATCAGATAGAGAAGACTCAGAAGAAGTATCTCCAAGAATTTTCATAATACCTACCAAATATTCTTTATACTCATATTCCATTTATTTAACCAAAGATTTGAGAGTTTCCAATTCATCACTTATCCTATTATTCTCCATTATTACTTCTTGAATCTCATGAAGCATCTTGGGTTAAATTTGCCAAATTATTTTCTCTAGAAGCATTGTATCATCTCTTTCACTGATATTTATCATAGGTGAAGGCTATGATCTCATAAGATATACAAAACTAGATAATAGTTTCTCTCCAAAGGATTTCAAGTCATCCTGACTTACATAATTTGAAGGTATCTGAGTAGTGGTAGGGATAGGTGTTGTAATGGATATTGTCTTGAGATGAAACTCTTTTGATAGATCAATTTCTTTAATTAATGATCCTTTATTATCATTAGGGACTAGATAACCCAGACCAAAACCAAAAAATCCAGGGAATTTGTACCATTCATACATAGAAGCTACATCAAAAGGGTTGGTTACTTAAAATCTTTCCAAACTGGGGTTTTTCTCCCCCTCAATAGATGCTCCCTTTTGATTATTAATTGACCCTATTACTTGAATATCATCATTTCCATCCACTGTGTCATCCATATTTTTAGGTTCCTTGCTTTCAACAACATATTTATTTAATTTTTCAACTAATTTATCTTTATCTCTGACATGTAGAGTATCATCCATTCCATCATCTCCATCATGATCTAAATGATCTGAGTTATCACCATCATTTTCCTTGTCTTCCTTAGCTCCTTAATTTTTACCATATTCTTCCTCATCTTTATTTTTATCATTTTATTTTTCCTATCTAATTTCATCGTCATCCTCTTCATCACTATAATCAACTTCTTTTCTAATTTAATCACTATACTTTTCACTTTCATCATCATATTTTTCAGCACCAGTCTCTAGAGTTTCATATCCACTTTTATAACTGATGCTTTCCTCTTCAGTCTCATCATCATCATCATCCTTGAGAATAGTTTCCCTAGATGGGAGAGCCTGTGAAGGTACAAGAGATTCATGTGATGGTTCTTCATGCTCCTTATGAATATCTGGATCACTTCCTTCTCCTTCAGATAGATTTTCTTCTTTAGTTATAGAGGTAACATCCTCTACTTATTCATCTGTGTATTCTATTACTTCATCTAGTTCCAAAACAATATTAGTAATATTCTTTGGTCAAGTGGGATGATCAACAGGGTTGAAAATCTCATAAATATTTTCATTATGCTCTACCCACTATTTCTTCCATGGATTCCATCTTATTTTCATTCTCTTACATATAACCTTGGTGATGAACAAACCGCCATAGTCTATGGTAGACTCTTCATTTTCTCCCACTAATATTTTAGTCGTTAACATAGCATAAATAAACTTTGAATAAAATAGAGAAGTGGATCTTGGAGTGGCTTTAATCATATGACACATATAAAGAATGAGGTATTTGCATAGATTGGTTTTATATCCTTTCTTCACAAGATGTATCAAATACACATCCTACTATTTCAAAGTGGAAAAATAACCTTTTCTCAGGAAAATAAGATGTTGAATAAAATTAAATAGCAGCCTAGTTTCACCATCTAACTCAGAATCAATAGGTCTTATAGAAGTTCCATTTTTATTAAGATCTATTAGAGCCTTTTAGAAGAAGAAAATTCACTAGTAGGAGGGGCACTTCTCTGATGATCTTCACAGATTCCCTCATGGGGTACTCCTAAACATGTTTCCCTAATACTCAAGGAGAAGACATATCAATGTCCATTTCTTCTGGTTCTTATCATGAAATCCTCTTTTTCAGTAAATGAAAACTCAATGTATTGATAAAACTCAAACACTAGCTTTGGATATAGAGATCTCTTATTATTCAAAAACCATTCTAGCCAGCCTTGCTCTTGTAACACTCTTAACACAAGGGAGTTACTTGAAAGAAGCCAATATGTATAGATCTCCTTTTCTGGTATGACAAATCAGTTTGTAGGTTTGGGATTCAAAGGTTTCTTAATCTTTTGGATCGACACACTCTTCTTCTTCTTCTTTTAAGGTCAACTTTTTTCTAGAGTTAGTTTCGAGGGTCGCTTCACTCTAACCATTCTAAATATCTTGGGAGGGTTTGAAGGTAACAGAGGGAAGAAAGGGGTTCAAAACTGGGTTTTAAAGGTTGAGAGGCCCGATGAAATTAGACGAGTTCTGATTTTATCATTTAGGGATTCCAAAAATGAATATCCAAAACATATCGACTAAATAAAATAATAGTAATAATAATTGACAACTTAGATAGATAAGTTTTTAAAGGAAAAAAATAACGGTATGAAAAATTAACAGTGATACGCTCAATGATGAGACAAAAACGGTAAGTATTCAATAGTGAGATTTCAATAGTGATACAACAACGATGAGTCTTCAATGGTGAGATATCAATGGTGAGACAACAATGGTGAGTCTTCAATAGTGAGATATCAATGGTGTGTCGTTAACAGTGAGATATCAACAGAGTTTTACTTAATTAAAATTAATCATCCCTAATTCATGTTTGATGTAACTCGTTCTCTTATAATTAAAGATATTAGTAAAAATATCAGCAAGCTGATGTTATGTTCCAATGTATTCTAGATTTATATCAGCTTTTTGATAATGATCTCTCAAAAAGTTGTGTTTTACATCAATATGTTTTGTTCTAGAATGAGATAATGGATTTTTATAAATATTAATAGCACTTGTGTTGTTAAAATTTATAGGGATATGCCAAAATTGATATCCATGATCTATTAATGTATATTTCAACTAAAAAATTTGAGCACAACAACTACCAGCAGCTATGTATTCATCTTTGGAAGTAGATAATGCAAAATAATTTTTCTTCTTACTAAACCATGATACAAGTTACTTACCCAAAAAGTGACATGTTCCATAGGTGCTTTTTCTATCTAACTTGTATCCATTAAAATCAGCATCAGAATAACTAACTAAATTAAATGCTTATCCTTTATGATAGAATAGTATTAAATTGGTAGTATATTTGAGGTATTTAAAAATTATTTTAAAATCAAGTAAGTATGAATCTTTTATGTTTAGTTGAAAATGATCACACGTACACACACTAAACATAATGTTATGTCAACTATCAGTCAAGTATAGAAGACTTCCAATCATACCTCTGTAATTAGTTTGATCCATTGGTTTCCCAACCTCATCAACATCCATCTTACATGTGGTACTCATGGGAGTATCACTTCTTTTAGTGTTATCCAGAAAAAAAAATAGAATATCTTTCATATATTTACTTTGATTTAAAATAATTTCTTCATTGTTTTGAAAAAAAAAATTGAAATCTAATAAAGAATTTAAGTTCACCCATTAAACTCATTTCAAACTCACTTTGTATCATTTTTGAAAAATTAGAACATAAGAAGTTTTTAGAAGATCCAAAAATAATATCATCTACATATATTTGAACAACCAAAACATCTTTTGAAATTATTTTTATAAAAAGGGTAGGATTAGCTATACCTTTTGTAAAACCTTTTGAAATAAGAAAAGAGTTGAGCCTATCATACCATGCTCTAGGATCTTGCTTTAAACCATATAAGGTTTTCGTTAATTTGAAAACATGATTTGGAAAATGGGGATTTTGAAAAATAGGGGTTGTTCAACAAAAACATCCTCAACAATATAACCATTTAAGAATTCACTTTTGAAATCCATTTGATAAAGTTTGAAATTTAGATGAGCTATAAAAGCTAGTAGGATTCTAATGGGTTCAAGTCAGGCTAAAGGCATAAAGTTATCTTCATAGTCCATGCCTTCTTCTTGAATATAAACTTGTGCAACTAATCTATTTTTATTCCTTACTATAGTTCCAGCTTCATCAACCTTGTTTCTAAACACACATTTAGTGCCTATAGTTAAGGTTTTCTTGGATCTATCAACAAGTTTCCACAATTTATTTCATTCAAACTGATTTAGAACTTATTTTATATCCATTACCTAGAATTCATCACTGATTGCTTCATTTATATTATTAGGTTCAAGCTGTGATAAAAAGGTTTGATGTTCAAATTGATTTCTTAGAGAAGATCTAGTTTGTGTGCCTTTGTCTAGGTCTCCAACTACAACATCTAAAGGTTGATTCTTAAGAGTTCAAATACCTTTAGATAATGATGGACTAGTTTCCTCTGGGTCTTCTATAGATTCAAGTTCTTTAGGTTCAGAGTTTGTAATTTTTTCTAGAACTAGATGATTTTTCTGCTTTTTTGACAATAGAATCAGAAGATTTAGAATTCAAGTCCAGATTTTATAGATCATCCTCAAGATTGTATAGGGAGGTCTTAGGTTCATGTGGATATGTTTCATTAAATTTTACATGTAAATATTCTTCCATATATTTGGTTCTCTTATTAAATACTCTAGGATTTGTTAGAAACTAAATAACCTAGGACGATTCCTTCATCACTTTTGGAGGCAAACTTGTCAAGACTATCCTTTGTATTAAGAATAAAGACTTTTCGTCCAAAAACTCTAATGTAGTTAACCTTAGGCTTCCTATTATTCCATGGTTCATAAAGGGGTTTTCTTTAAGATGGGTCTAATTAAGACACTATTGATTACAAATAATGATGTATTCACAGCCTTATCCCAAAAATAGATAGGTAATTCATATTCGTTGAGCATAGTCCTATCAATCTCGTGAAGGGTTTTGTTTCTTCTTTCTACAACTCTATTCTGCTGAGGTGTCCTAGAAGTAGAGAAGTTGTGACTGTATCCATTTTGTGAGTAAAATTATTCAAAATCTTGATTTTTCGTACTTACATCCATGTTCACTTCTTAAAGTCTTAATTTTAATTCCACTTATATTTTCTACTAATCTTTTATACTTTGTAAACTAAGAACTATCTTCACTTTTGTAAGTTAAAAAGAAAAAACAATTATATCTAGAAAATTTGTCTAAAAGTAAATAAATATAGTGCTTCCCATTTAAACTTGAAACTCTAGATGATCCATTCAATTCCATGTGAACCAACTCAATAGGTTGATAATTTGAGAATTATTTATTTGGTTTGAAAGATATCTTGTGTTGTTTTCCCTTTTGACAAGGATTACAAACTTTATTATTTAGAAACTCAAGTTTGGGTAGATCCTTGACTAACCCTTTTTTAGTAATATTTATAAGTTATTGATTGTTATAATATCCTAGTCTCCTATACCAAAGATAATATTATATTTAAAATGCACTTAATCAAGAAACATTTTGTGAAAGTAAATAATCCAGATTAACAGCATAAACATTCTCATTTCTACAGGCAGTAAAAACTAAATCATTTTTAGAGTCAAAAAAATTATAAACATTATTTTAAAAATTTACATGAAAACAATCATAACATAATTGTTAAATTCTATGTAGATTATATTTTAAACCATCAATAAAAATTACATTAGAAATTAAAATTAAATTGGTGTTACTAAGTTGGCCAAGACCAATGATCTTTACTTTAGCGTTGTCATCAAAGGTGACATGTCCACCATATTCATTTATTAGATTATTAAAATTTGAGTAGTATCCTATAATATTCCTTGAACACCCATTGTACAAGTACCATAAGTTATTACAGGAAATTTTCAAGCAGCTTTCCTACAAAACAGATTAGATAAGAAATGATTTTGGCACCCAAATTTTCTTGGGTCCAGAAATGTCAGTAATCAAAGCTTTAGGAACCCAAAATTGCTTACTGGATTTCCTATAAACAGTTTTTAAATATGAAGAGAAATAAAATCAATTAGTTCCTCTAGTAAAATAGCATATAGAATGATTTTCAGAACTAGATGCAGTAGAAAAAGTTTCAGAACTATAACTAGCAGAATATTTTCCAGATTTAGGAATAAATGTGTTTTAAATTATTATCATATGTCTAGGTTGGTAGCCTATACCTATAGTGTATTTTGGAGGAATTTTTTCTCCAATAATTTGTGTTAATATATTTTTCCCATAAGTAAAATTTTCTAGATCTTTCTTTAACTTTTCATTAGATATCTTAAGTTTAGTATTTTATTTAAACAATTGAGCATTTTTCTCCTTTTCTACAGAAATTTCATATTTAATAGAAATAGTAAGAGTGTGCTATTTTTTGAGTGATTTTTATTTTTCATTTAGATCATTAAAATTATCCTCAATCATGTTTCAATAATCAAACAATTCTTATTTATTCATGTTATCATTACCATCATTTTTATCTTCATCTTCAGTGTAATGAGAATTATGTTCAAGAGATATATAAGTTACCTCAAATAGATTTTTCATAAAGTGCATGTTGGATTTATCAAATTTTTCATCGTGAGATGAATCAAAGTCACTATATGATTCATCATAAGCACTCTAGGTAGCTTTCATAACCTTCTTATACTTTTGATCCTTGTTATAAAATTTCTTCTTGTACTTCATTTTTGGACAGTCAGCCTTCACATGTACTTTTCTATTTCATTTGTACCATATGATGTCATTTTAATGATCATATTTATTCCAATCCTTTTTCCACTTCCCATGATTTTCATATTTTCTTTTGATGTTAGATTTCCTGAATAATTTATTCTTTCTATAAAACTTCTTGAATCTTCTAGCTAGCTGATCCATTTTCTCATCAATGTTAGCTAATGAGTATTCATCACTTGAACATTCAACTTGATCTTGAACATTCTTTTTTTATTTTTTTCTGGATGCAATGGTTTTGAAATAAACATGTCTTATCTTAGGTTCATTATCTTCTTCTCAATTAACCTTTACTCTTCCACATACATCATTAACTTTCCTATAAACTCCTTTATAGGTAGTGCATCCATGTCACAATATTCTATAATTGATACTAATGTCCCCCTTCATCTTTTTGGAAGACATCTCAAGAGTCATATAATCTGTTCTTTTGCAGTGACTATCTTTTCCAGTGAGATCATTGTATTTATAATCTCATTTAACCTGAGATACATGTTAGAGATAGGATCATTAGGCTTAATCTTAAAATTATCATATTTAATAGTGTAAGTGTTAAGCCTCACTTCTTTAACATTTGTATTTCCTTCATGTAAGACAGCTAGAGTATCCCATATCTCATAGGAACTTTTATATGTAGAAATTATGTTAAACTCTTCATATCCTAAGGCACGGTATAAGGAATTCATGGCTTTTAAATTATTATTATTATTATAAGCAGACTTATTTTCATCATCCCAAGTATTTCTAGCAGCGGTAGGAATTTTATACTCATCTACTATGGCGGACCATATTTCAAAACCCATAATTTTAATATGTATTTTCATTTTTATTTTCCATTAGTCATAATTTTTCCCATTGAAATATGGAGTACTTTTAGTAGCAGCACCTTCCTGTCTATTTTCTATATTAAAAGACTAAAAAATAAATATAAATAACTGAAAATTTAGAATTAACATAAATTTTAAGATTTTTATTGTATAACTATAATTACAGTTAAAAAGGGTTTGAAAAGCTGTTAAGATACTATAACACCAAATGTTGGTCAGAGAGGAGACTCAAGAGGGGGTGAATTGAGTTCCGAATTAAAATTTCTATTAAAAATAGATTTAAACCAAATCCCCAAATTAGAATAAAATACATCTCAGTTAACCAAAGTAGCATATTTATAAAAGATTTGATCTTTTAAAAGATTTATCAAAGAGTTATTAGTTCTCATTTTAAATAATATAAAAAAATATTTTAACTTTTGAAATAAATTTAATAAATAAAATTCTAATATGAACATTATCTAAGATTAGCTATCAAATTGAAAGAAATATTTTCAGTTTTAAAATATATAAAGCAGTGAAAATATAACTTTAAAAGGTATAGCGGAAATAACAATAAGAGTTTCAGTCTCAAGATGAGACTTAGTACTCTTCACTTGGTGATCACATGACACCTAGAAGTTTATAGAAATAAAATTGATCCACAACCTAGATTGAGGTATACAATAGCACATATAGTGTTTTCTAGGCCATGGAGACCTCCTCCACAGTTTTCATGGGAGTGAAAAATGTGATAGGCCACACAGGGAACTCTTACACTGTTATATGTGGGAATATAAGGTATAAAAAGATAGGTTGTGAAGATATCTGTGTATCTTCTAGTTTTTCACAGGAGTAAGTGTGTGTTCATAAAATAGGAATAATCACATACTGTTCGTAATGTAAATAAAGTAAAAAAAGAGTAGATAAATTAGTAGAAAGGATAGTGTTTCTCTATGTGATATGTGGTTCACCTTAGAGACTCCTTGAAGGTAGCTGAAATGAATATTGAGTCATTTATTATAAGTCTATTGTAAAATAGATTGTTTTAGAAACTTCTATCTTGTGGTGTATGAATGATCCAAGTGTACATTAATCTTGTTCTTCGTGTGTTCTTAAAATGTTTGAAGTATAAGCTCGCATGCATGAAACACAGCTTCTTTGTTTTGTCACACCTGTTGATTCGTGTTCGATCTTGTCTATCACCACACACATCTTGTTTATTTTTTGTTCCGTGTCTTTTCATTGATTCAGTTTTTAGCTTTACATTCTTCAACATAAATCATGTTCTCGATCATGGTCTGGTACCTCGTACCTCATACTTTGGTCTGACATCAATTTAAATTTTATCTGTAAAATTCTGAAAAAAGGTCATTAAAATAATCAGTAGCAATAATTTTTACAGATATGACCATTATAAATATTGAGTTTAAAATGAAAAAGGAAAAGGTAACGGTGAGTCTTTTGAGTGGTGACTCTTTGATAGTCTCTATGGTGGTAGGTTGATTCAACAGTGACTAAAATCTAGTAGTGACTTATTTTTTGCACTATCAAGATGAAGGTGTATTTGGAATAGTGACTCGAACTTATTGGTAAGTCAGGAGCAGTGATTCAGAAGTGGAAACTCATACTTAGTGCATTCTTCAATCCTTCTTGTAATGGTCACTCCTTGGAGCGGTCAGTTAGGATAATGGTGAGTCATCCTTAGCGATGAGTTAAGCTAATGGTGACTCATACTTAAAGAATTCTTTTAGTCTATTTTATGATTCCAAATTCTAACATAACATAGTAAACTCATTAGAAACATAATTAAGCATGATTTGTGATTATTAAAACTAGGATAGGTCAACACATGCCTCAAAGTTGGCGGTGCACCTTGGCTTTACCATGATGTATTGTGACATTTGTAGATGGTATTGGTGGCCAGGGATGAAGAAAGAGGTTGCAGGTTTTGTGATGTGATGCTACAACTGTCAGTAGGTGAAGGTGAAGAATTAGTGACCGGGTGGTTTGTTTTAGTCATTGATGATTCCGGGATGGAATTGGGATGAATTCATGATATACTTTTGGTTGTCCTCCCAAAGATTCCTTGTAATAATGATGTGATATGGGTAGTTGTGGATCGATTGACCAAGGTGGCACATTTATTACCGATTCGAGAGAACTTCACTATGGACTAGTTGGGTGATATATACATTCAGGAGATAGTGTGGTTACATAGGGTGCCACAGACTATAGTTTCATATTGTGATCTTCATTGTACTTCATGATTCTGGTAGGTGTTACAGAAGGCGCTTGGTACCCAGGTTTTTTTTAGTATGGATTTCCACTAGTAGACAAACGGATGATAAGATCATACTATTTAGGTGATAGAGGAAATGTTAAGGTCATGTGTCTTATACTTTTTTGGATATTAGGAGAATTAGTTGGCTATTTTTAAGTTCTCCTATAACAATAGTTACTAGGTTACCATTTAGATGGCACTGTATGAGGCACTCTATGGTAGGTCATGTAGATCTATGTTATATTGGATGGAGGCTGAAGAATCATAGTTTTTTGGGACCGAGCCTCGTGTAGGAGATGTCAAAATAGGTTTAGTTGATTCAAAAAAATATGGATATGGCTCAGGGTAGGCAGAAGTCATATGTTGATCGGCGTCGTTGACCTATTGAGTGTATGGTGGGTGATCGTGAGTTCCTTCGGGTGTCGCCAAGGTTGGGTCGCCATATAATTCAGAAACAGGGTAAGTTGACACCCAAGTATGTGTGGTTGTTTGTGATTATGGAGAAGATCAGACTGGTGGCGTACTGATTAGCTCTTCCACTACAATATAGTGTCATGCGCAATGTTTTTCACATGTCACAACTTTGGAAATATCACCCCAACCCTTCCCATGTGATATATTTTGATGATTTTTAGCTTGAGGATGATGCATACTTTGAGGAGCATCCAATTAGTATAGTGGATTACACTGAGAAAGTTTTGTGAGGTAAGGTTGTGCCTTTAGTCCGAGTGTTGTGGTAGCTTGGTAACATCCAAGAAGAGACTTAGGAAGTAAAATGGTTCTTGAGTTTATGAGGAGTCTCGGGGGTGTCTTGAGGGTTTAGGACATGAAATAAGGGGAAAGGGGGTCATCCAGTGCATGGTACATGGTTGGCATAAGTAATAATTGTTCTCCATTACCATGCTTGCTTGGAGGAGGGGTGCATGGTTAGTGGAACTGTGGAATGGGGGGAAGAAAAACCGTGTGGGCTTGGATAGATCCATTCCACATGATTACCGTACAGTTTTTCAACTTGTATGGGATTTCAAGGAGAATATACAACCTATCCCCCCTCTTGGATAGAGGGTGGACACTGTGTGTTTCATTAAAAATGGTGAATTTACCATTTTCCCCCTCGTTCTTTAAGTTTTCCTACCCAATTTTCCTCCCCCTTATTCCTATAGTAGCCAAGGGTGATGAACCCTTTCTCCCAAACTTCCCAAGGATTGATCTCCCTTTTTCTAAGCTTTTTGGAGGGTCATTGGGTGAATATCAAAGCTCTGAGTGATTCTAACACTCCTCTTCCATCCTTTTTCTATATTAGGGCTTATATAATCATTTTTATTCCTTTGAAGCTCTAAAGCCCTCTTTTTCCAATGGATTCTTGGTTGTAGCTTCGAAGGGTATTTAAGTTCGGGTCAAAGGTTAAAGTTAAGTGATCATTTGTCTGTGGAATTGAGGTTGGTGGTCTAAAAGTTATATCCCATAGTCTTGATGTTTGATTTATGTGTATGTGGTCGTGCTATGATACCTTTTTGTGGTTTATTTGATTTTTTTGTAATAAAAGATAAATTGGTTGGATAAATGATGAATTGAACCCCCTCATTATCCCTAAGGGGATGCATTGAGGTTGATTAGATTGGGTTAAGGGCCACCCATGGGGTGTGCCACTTCCTTGAACATGAAACTGAGTTATTAAGTGTAGAATTGAACTGTTATGAGATAGATCCCATGATAAATATGTTGATATGTTATATTGATGTATAAAATGGAGTTAATGGTAATTTTTTCTAGTTTTTGACATGGAATAAGGGGGTGTTTGGTACAATGGTAAATGTGTTAAATGAATAATGGGTTGTAAATGGTAAATGTGTTTATGGGCCAAGACATGTAAATGATAAATGTGTTAAATGGATTAAGGAATGTAAATGGGTAATGTGTGTAATAATGGGAAAGGTACATAAATGGTATCTGTATTGATGAATTGTGAATTGTGAATGATGTATGTGTTGATGGGTTAAGGAATTAAGATGTTATATGTGTTAAATGGGTTATGGATTGTGAATGGTGTATGTGATAAAGGGATTAAAGAAGATTGTGCACATGACTTAGTGGTATGTGGGGTATTGGACTTTAGGCTCTATTCCCATGGGTCATGTTAGACTAAGGCTCTAAACCCAACCCCTATAACACATGGGTTAGGGAGTCGGACTAAGGATATATACCCCTAACAAATTCATGGGATATGAATACTTGGATTGAGGATCCAAGGTAAGTGTATGTAATTTTTTGTGAAATATTTCCCTAGTGAAGTAGGGAACTTGATCCCCCCCCCCTATGCATAGTGTATATGACCAGCTTAGTTTGGAGTTTAATTAATGAAAATGGTTAACCCATGGAACAAATGGTGTAAGTTGATAGAGTGAACCTTGATAGTTAATGGAACCCAGTTTATCTTTTTTTATCTTGTTATTATTTTTTACCTGCATACACTATTTGTTTAGACTAGATATTTTGTAGACACTGTTGGTGGTGGCCTACTGATTTTTACTCACCCCCTGCTTAGGTTGTCATTAGGTACCCAAGAAAACTTCATAGTTTCAGGTCAGGACAAGGTCAGGGGTCTTATTCTAGATAGTTTATTTGGTAAGGGGGTGTGCATGGATAAGGGATTTGAATTTAGAGTCAGGATCCATTTTTTGGATTCTATAGTTTGACTTTATTTTGGTTTTTCTCTACACTTGGCATTTTATGACATAACATAGCATATTTAATTTTTGGTTGTGGGCTTGTACCCAGTTTTGGGAAATAGATTCATGGTGCATATTTATTAATTTCTTATTTCCTTTATTTTGTATTTCATCTGTTGTGGCTTACTCTCATAAAGTGGGTATAGTCTCCTCACATGTTCTATTAGACCTTTGCTTCTAGTCAGTAGCCTCTAGAGTACAAGGACATGTGCCTGAGGTTATGTGGAAACCTGGCTCGGGTCATCGGATTTAGTGGATATCGGGTTGAGGTCATTATAGTAGATGCCATTGTTCTTCTGCGTGCAAGTATATCCCCCAAATTTTAGCATGACTCAAACTCGTGTCATCTTTCTGTATGGTGATGAGTATGTTATTAACACAAGTTTGTGGTATATCAATGAGTTTGTGAAAGCTAGGAAGATTATGTACTAGGGTATAATGAAATCTCGAATGGATTCATGGAACTAGTTCTTCACGAAGCACTTCGAGTGTGCTTGGCACAAGTTGAATGCCTAGGGGATCTTTTTCTTCTTCATGATCAATGTGGATCATGGAATCTATTTTTAAAATAGTAGTCTCATGGTGGCTTTGTTTCTATGAAACACAAGCTCTCTTAAAATAATCAGAAGTTGATCTCGGGTTGGGTGCTCTCCTTTTATAGGTGAGAGAATCACAGCTTTAGCCCCTGCAATTCACCAACTCAACCTCTAATTTTTATTTTGTGTGAATGTCTGATAAAAATATTACTGAATATCCCGGCGTTTGGAAATATTTCCCCGTGGGTTTCCTTATTATATGATGTCGATAATCATGGTGTATCTTCCTTCATGATGATATCCTCATGTGCATGCTTATGATCACATGCTCCTCAACATTTAAAATTATCAAACCCATCCAGTATAAATGACATGTTATAGATTTATACCTTTTTCGACATTATCACTTTCCTCAACCTGAGTCTTGCATGTAAGATAGAGATTGCATGCATGGAGGTCCTTTGTCTCATCTCCTCGGCATCTTGGCCTCAGAATAACTATGGAGAACTCAGGACCAGTCATCAGAAGTCCATCCATGAACTTCGAAGTATAGGATCCCTTTGATGATGCTGGAGGAAGAGGATGATGGGTGGCAGTGATCGGGTGACTCGGATGAACATGATCGAACGGTCATACACTACTGCAAATACGACCTTTATTAGCGCTAGAAAATGGCATTAACAGTGCTAAAAAAGAATTGTTAATCGAGGCGAAGATAAAGGGGGATCCCATTTATTAGTGCTTTTGTTGAGCGCTGATAAAAGTTTAAAAATCATTAAAAATTTAAAAAAAATTGCAATTCAGGGAGGCTTCAACAGCGCCCTCACCCTCTTTTACGGTGCCCCGACCACCACACCGCACACCCCCCAACCACCACCCTCGCCCACACCCTTTAACAGCACCCCCACCCCCTTTAACAGTGCTAGATGTTATTCCACCCATGCGCGCAACCTGCCTCCCCCTGGATTCGAACTCGGGACCTATTGCATACGCACCCTAATCTTTTACCACTCCACCATATTGTTTTTCTCTTCATTTATAAATATATCTATTTATTTATATATATATTTAGTTATATTTACTCGTATATTAATATATATATATATTAACATATATATATTTATATTAATATATATATATATATATATATTTAGTTATATTAATATATATATATATATCCATATAAATATATTTATTTATTTATTTATATTAATATATATATATAGTTATATTTATATATTAATATATTTATTTGTATATTAATATATATTTATAAGACCAGTTTTGAATGCAGTTATAAAATATGTTTTTTATGTGTGTTTATAAATAAATAAATAAATATATGCAGCGCACACACACACACATATATATTATATGTATATCTGTATGTATAATTATACATATTTATATATATTTACAAATATTATATATTAATATGTATATACATATGTTTAGAATATATAGATAATATATATCAGTTTGTCAATACAGACACACACAAATATATATATATATATACACACACACACGCGTACACATTATATGGGTAAAAAATGGAGAAACCCTTAAAACTCGTAAATACAGTCAGAAAGTCAAATAAACCCTAAACTTAGGGTAACGACGAAAACTTCTGATCCGAGAGTCCATTCCAACTCTGTGACCAGTCAAATCAAATATCATCAAACGATATTTGATTTGATAGGTGGTGGAGGCTGAACAGATAGGTAGATCATAAGTTGCAGCTATTTGAAAAAATAGCAGGCAAGACAAAAGTGATAGAAATGGGGGCGTGAAAAAACCTAACAAACCGCAGAGTCACTAAAACATGCATAACTTATGATCTGGGTATCTTTTTCAGCTCTGTGAATATTAAAACAGAATCTCATGGAACGAACTATGATATAATAGGTTTTGGAGGCCAAACAGACATAAGCATTGAGAATTATGACCGTTTTTAAGAAAAATTTGATAGGGCTCCGAACACGGAAAGTAAGTTTTGGAGGGCTTCTGGTGGTTTTTTGGGATTTTGGGGTCCCAAAATTGATTGGAACTATGTCTGAGTCACTCTTATACGTAGATCTCGTCGTTGCCTTCAATTTGATATGTGGAAGAGCCCAAACGGACACCCGGAGCGAAAGTTATGGCCGTTTGAAGTTGGATTTTTTTTTTGAGTGGTATAACTGATATATCTTTCGTTCCTTTGATCTTCTCGTGATTTCAACTAGATGTGGTCATCACTCATTTCACGAGATTCAATTTGACTGGTCTCAACACTTAAACGGACACCCAGAACATAAGTTATGCCTGTTTTAATGAGTTACGGGTTTCTTAGGTTTTTAGGCGCTGTGAGGGTTGCAAAATTTAAAACGAAAATAACTTCTTATCCGAGTGTCCGTTTTGACTCTACCACATATCAAATCGAATCTTACAAAAAGTTACACACTTTGGTGACCACTTGAACCCCTTCTCGCGTTCTTCAAGGCCCAAAATCCCTTTGTACTATCATAAGTTTGGTTCCGGGTGTCCGTTTTGCCATAACTTCTGCTCCGGGTGTCCGTTTTGTCTCAACCACATATCAAATGAAAGCTTACAACTATACCTACACTATGGTGACTACTGGAACACCTTATCATATTCTTCAAGGCACGAAAAGGTCCTTAATCCCTCCAAACAGCTATAATTTCTACTTCGGGTGTCCGTTTTGCATCTACCACATATCAAATCGATATAAAACATATTTAAAACATATTTATTATATTTATATCAATATAAATATACTTATATGTCAATATATTATTTTTTATGAAATACTTTTTTTTTGAAATATACACTTTATCACCGCTATGAAAAAAAACCGCTGATAAAGCCCCCCCTTTATCAGTGCTACTAAAAAAGTGCTAATAAAGGGAGGCCCTTTAATAGCGCTAAAAAAAGTGTTGATAAAGGGTGACACTGCGGAAACCTTGTTTTGTGGTAGTGATAGTTATATTTGTAACCTTTTAATGTGGACCTATAGTTTCGTGACGTTGTTGTCCCACATCAGATTGCGCTTCTATTGGCTTCCACTGTATAATACAATTTGTGCCACTGAATTCTTGAGCCAATGGGGTTTGAAACCCACAACCCTGCACACACCATGGGCTTCATGGGTCGTACCTCGCCTGCGCTGGCCCACCTACCCACTCCCAGGTGCACTCACTTGATTGCACATTCCTACGGGGGCTATACGGCCCACTTAGTCTCTTGTTTTCATGCAGACTATTAGGTTGGCTCTCCCTTATGGTTGAACTTGCTCCCATATGGTTAAACTTACTCCCATATATAAGGTTGATGAGTTGATCCTTTAGCTTGTAATAGTTGGCTTATTATTTTTATTTTTATAAAGACCCACCATCATATTCCTCAAATATTCTTCATGGAAAATGTAAATACATTTTCCATGGACTTCTTTTAATTCTTATTCTTCTCAAAACATTGTTGTAAACGATGTATCATACCTTATAGACACATGTCTTTCAACTTTAGATTTGTCCCACAATCATTACAGTTGTCAAGGAGAATTTTTTAAGTATGACATTCAATGCCATTAAATAAATCCATAACAATTCTTCAGAAAACGCCACTTCTCATCATCAACTCACCAAACACATATTGACACATCATTGACAACAAATGCAACATTGGGCCCAACATAAGAATATGTGATTTGATTTCGTTATGGTTTGTGAGATAGAAAAAATTGTTTTTGTATTGTATTTCCAACTAGCATTCATGGCCAGGTTTATTAAAGGAATTGCAGAGACTCTTTGGTGCGATCCTACGGGGTCTATTAGCTCACAACATACATGCACATATGTGAATGTGTGTATGCAACTCTTATGACTTATATACAGGTCCCAAGGTTTTGTTCAGATTGTTTATTATTCTATTGGGTCTACAATGGAGAGTTGGGATGTGGAGAGCAATCGTGGGTTGCACGGAGGTGCTCAGTTCGTTGATTTGGGTTCTATTTTATTTTGTTCATTAATGTATTGACAAAGATGACCTTCCTTTCTTTATATTAAGTTTCTTTTATTGTCCCTCGCTCTGTATCAACTTATAGATGTTGTGTGCATGTTTATATAAATGGGTTGAATCAGTTTTATTGGTTACGACTCGTTTGCTTCTGTTTATTTATTCCTGGTTATTATGTTTAGCATGGGCATCCAAAGTATGGACGACACATTATTGTTTTTTGGTAAAGGATAGGTTCTGTGTTAACTCTGATTCCAGGGTGAAATCATTCTTGAGGTGTATGTTGTGACGCTCGGACACTAGTTGTCAGCTCGTGAGGACCGGGAACACCTTTCAGGCCTAATGACGAGTAGAGTCGGATGACATGTCGGGTCAGCTCTGACCAGTTCATTAAAAAGGGTGTCAATTCTCATCTAGTATTGACTATTTAGATCATCGCTCCCTCAAACGATTTTACATGTGACACAATCCTCAACTGCTTACTAAGAATAGTTTAGTATGCCTTCATTTGTATTTCCATTTTGAGTTCATCAAAGTAATGTGACGGATTCAACACAATTGAGAGGTACACAAAAGTGTGTACTAATATTGTTTTAAAACATTTTATAATATGATATCCGTGATCCTAGATTAATTAGGGTTAATCGGTGATATTAAATTTGCTTGCTACCATACATCAGACTATATAAGAGAGGGATATTGATTAGGGTGTAGGGAGAAGCACGAAGTTCACAAAAAAAAAAAAAAAAGCAGTGTGTAAGATTTTACTTTGGATTGTTGTGCACGCCCCACGCGCCGCCCTCTCACCGACCTCTCGACTTGCCCACCTGCGAGAATATGTCGGTCTCATCAGACCCCTCGCCGCCGCCTCCACCCTCGCTGCCCAACCGGCGGTGGGGGTTCCCCACGCCCCCCTGCTCCTCCGGCGCCCACCTGGTGCTCTCCGGGTTGTCCACCAGCTGGAGGGCGAACTCCAGGTTCCACAGCACGTCGCCCATGGAGGGGCGGATGGCGCCATGGTCGGCCAGACACTTGTGAGCTGTATCGGCGAACTTCCGGAGGCACTCGGGCCTTATCTCCCCCCTCACCTGGGGGTCGATGATCTCCTCCACCGTCCCCCGCCGCATGCAATGCACCGCCCACTCCCCCAGGCTGACCTGCTCCTTGGGGAGGCTGGGGTTCAGCGCCGGCCGGCCGCACAGCACCTCGAACAGCACCACCCCGAACGAGTAGACGTCGGATTTCTCCGTCAGCTGCTGCCGCCGGAAGTACTCGGGGTCCAGGTACCCGAAGCTGCCCTTCACCACCGTCGTCACGTGGTTCTGGTCCGTCCCCGGGCCGGTCTTGGACAGGCCGAAATCCGAGACCTTGGCCACCCATTTCTCGTCCAGCAGGATGTTGGTGGTCTTCACGTCTCGGTGGATGATGGTGTACTGGGCGCCAGTGTGGAGGTAGTGGAGACCCCTCGCCGCGCCGATGCAGATCTCCAGACGCTGCTTCCACGGCAGGGAGGGCTTGTTGCTCTTGTTGTACAGGTGCTCCCGCAGCGTGCCGTGCGCCATGTAGTCGTACACCAGCACCATCTCCTCGTTCTCCTCGCAGTACCCGATGAGGGACACCAGGTGCTTGTGCCTCAGCTTCGACAGCATCTCCACCTCCGTCCTGAACTCGTTCACCCCCTGCTCCGACGACGGGTTCGACCGCTTTACGGCCACCTTCATCGTCCCGTAGACCACGCCCCTGTACACCTTCCCGAATCCCCCCACCCCGATCACGTTGGACTCGTCGAAGTTCTTGGTGGCCAGCCTTATCTCGGAGAGAGTAAAGTGGCGGGAGTTGCAGGCGGCCTCCGTCGAGATGTTGCTCCCGCCGACGGTGCTCTTCCCGGAGACGGTGGATTTGCTGGTCGTCGTGGCGGTGCTCCGGGAGTTGCCGTAGAGCGGGAGCCAGCTGGAGGTCTGCGACTCCATCCCGGGGAGCCGCCGGCGTTGGTTCCGGACCGCCATGCACAGCGCCGCCACGGCGCCCAGGGAGGCCACCCCTCCCAGCGCCCCGCCGATCACGAACCCCTTCATGCTTCCACTCTTGGTGTCGGGACTAAATCCCCGCCGCTCCTCCATCTTCTCCATCATCGGGGAGGGCGCGGGGTTGGGACCTGCGAGGTTCGCCGCGGTGTCATTCATCTTGAAGATCTCCAGCCCGTTGAGGATCGAGTCCATGTACTCCGGCCGCATGGAGGTGCTGGGGTGGAGCGCCACCCAGAGCTCCTCCTCTCCCGGAGCCTCGGTGACGAACGTCGCGTAATCCTGGTAAACGGGAACCCCCTTGGATCCCGCCCAGGCGATCACGTCGGCGGTGGCCATCGCCGTCTGATTGTTGATGAAGATGTCGAAGACTCTCTGGTTGATCCTCGTGTACAAAAACTCACAGAAGTGCAGCCTCAGAAGGTAGGTGAAGTTCGCGTCAACCGGGAAAACCCACGTCAGGTTGAAATTCTCATTGACCTTCGGGTCCGGGCCCATGGACCTCGACGTCCGGTACACGTCCACCGGAGCGATGAACCGCGACACGTTCTTATACTCGACCTTGAAATCGTCCGGCGCCTCGGAGGTGGTCCCCATCCCGGCGCCGTAAAGGTACGGCGAGTCGTCGTACCAGGTCCTGGAGAGGAGCGAGTCGTTGGTGGGCGGGATGTACTGCCCTCCGACGTTCAGCCGGAACATGGTCTGCAGACTGGAGCTGCCCGTCTCGACGGTCTGGTCGGAGAACCCCACCATTGTCGCCGGAGAGAACACGTCCGGCATCGGGATCACCTCGATCCCGTTGACGAAGGCGTGAGCCCCCTTATTGGTGTCGTCGTTGGGCTTGAACGTGACGGCGAGTTCGTCGGAACCCAACGGGGCTAAGGAGAATTCCCTCACGATGTAGCCCTGCGTCAGAGCCTGGGCGGTGACGGCGGCGCTGAAATTGTTCAGCAGGGTGACGCCGCCGGCGACGACGGAGAAGTAGGCGTCGGCGGAGGGGAAGGAGCTGTAATCGGCGGGGTAGAAGTGGAGCCTGAGCCAGTACCGGCTGCCGGTCCGAACCGCGAACTTGTAGGCGGCTTCGGAGGGGAAGATCCGGGCGGACATGTAGGGAACCGCCGAAGGCAAGGACGGGTCCTGGAACGGGGCGGTGGCGGAAATGGAGTTTTCCGAGCTTGATCCGAGGTACTTGGTATCGGGTTCCCATTTCCGGCCGCTGTCGTCTGAGCCTCCGCCGGATGCGCCGCAGGTCAGGACGAAGGATTTAGGATCCGTCCCGGAATCCGATGCTGAAATCTGAAACAGGGCGATCCAGAAACATGCGAGGAGGACGCAGAAGGCGTCGGAGCTTCTGGGCATGGCTACGGAAGAAACGCGAGGGGATTCCGAGGCATACAGGAACAGAGAAGAGATGGCCAGAAGAGGAAGTCTCTTCCTGTATGCCGCCGGGACAAGCAAGAGAGATCCTGTCTGCCCTCCTCTTTGTTCGGTTTTTCTTCAATGAGCATCTCTCACACCATCCCCATCTTCCATGGAGATCAGTTACCAGTTTTCTTTCTTGGGTGTTTCTACCGGGAACCGTGCCAGGCCGAGAGAGGCGGTTTTTCGGTCTCAGCGGCTGACGTTTTGGCGGTGGATGGTGAAAAGTTAGGGTGCGTTGGGGATGGACGACGGGGAGTGGGAATCGTGAGTTGGGTTCCCGAAAACGTTCGGATCTCCGGTCAACGTGGAAACGATAATTTTAGTCTTAATTATTTACTTTCATTAATTTATGTTGATATGCAAAATATTTCATAATTTTTTTTAGAATGAATCCAGTTAATGTTATGAATAGGGATGGTCATGAGTAGGCAAATTTAGGAGGGTGGGTTTTTTTTTTTTAGTTTTATGGGGTAGGGTTTGTAAATAATGGGGATAAAAAATACAATAAATACATAATTATATTATTTATAATAAATACAAAAATTATAATAAATTTATTTATTTATAATAAATATTTATAATAAATATCTAATAAATATTATAATAAATATTATAATATTATTATAATAAATATACATTTGTTATTCATTTATTATACATTTTTATAAATATTATAATGTTATAATAGTATAATATTTATTATAATAAATATCTAAAAAATGTATAATAAATACTATTATAATAAATGCACAATAAATGCATAATAAATGTTTAATAAATATTTATAATACATTTATATTTATAATAAATACTTATTATAATTAAATATTATAATATTTATAATAATAAAAATCTAATAAATGTATAATACACATTATTATAATAAATATACATTTATAATATCTATTATAATAAATATTATTATAATATTTATTATAATAAATGTATAATAAATATTATTATAATAAATATTATAATAAATGTATAATAAATGTATAGTAAATGTATAATAATTATTTAGAATACATTTATTATAAATGTATATTTATTATAATAAATATTATAATATTTAATTATAATAAATGTATATTTATATTTATATTTATAATAAATATTATAATATTTATTATAATAAATATACATTTATTTATTATAATAAATCTACATTTATTTTATACATTTATTATAATAAATATTTACAATAAATGTATATTTATATAAATAAATATTATTAATAAATATTATTAATGTAAATTAATAAATGTAAATTTATTAATGAATATTATAATAAATAAATGTATATTTATAATAAATGTATATTTATAAATAAATATTATTAATAAATATTATTAATGAATATTAATAAATGTATATTTATTAATGAATATTATAATAAATAAATGTATATTTATAATTACATTTATAAATGTATATTTATTATAATAAATAAATGTATATTACATTTATAAATAATTACAAATTTATTATAATAAATAAATGTATATTACATTTATAATAAATGTATATTTATATAAATAAATGTGTATTACATTTATAATAAATGTATATTTATATAAATAAATGTATATTGCATTTATAAGTAATTACATATTTATTATAATAATTGTATATTACATTTATAGATAAATAATCATTTATTTAGTTAATAAATGTATTTTACATTTATTATAATAAATGTATATTACATATTTATTATAATAAATGTATATTACATTTATATAAATGTATATTTATTACATATTTATTATAATAAATAATTACATTTGCAAATGTATATTACATTTATAATAAATATCTAATAAATGTATATTTATTATAATAAATAAATGTATATTACATTTATAAATAATTACATATTTATTATAATAAATAAATGTATATTTATAATTATATAATTACAGTATATAATTATTTATAGATATGATAATTATATAATAAAGATAAATAATTACATATTACATTTATTATATTATAATTAAAAAATAAATGTATTATAATATTTATTATACATTTATTATACATATTTATTATGATAAATGTATAAAATAAATGCAGATTTATTATAATAAATAAACGTATATTTATTATAAATATAAATATAAATATACATTTATTATAATTAAATATTATAATATTTATTATAATAAATATACATTTATAATAAATGTATTATAAATATTTACTATACATTTATTATACATTTATTAGATTTTTATTATTATAAATATTATAATATTTAATTGTAATAAGTATTTCTTATAAATATAAATGCATTATAAATATTTATTATACATTTTTTATACATTTATTGTGCATTTATTATAATAGTATTTATTATACATTTATTTGATATTTATTATAATAAATATTATAATATTATAACATTATAATATTTATAATAAATGTATAATTAATGTATAACAAATGTATATTTATTATAATAATATTATAATATTTATTATAATATTTATTAGATATTTATTATAAATATTTATTATAAATAAATAAATTTATTATAATTTTTGTATTTATTATAAAAAAATATAATTATATAATTATTGTATTTTTTTATATTTATTATAATAAATAAATTTATTTTATACACACACACACACATGTATATATATATGGGGTTTGGGGTGGTGTGGGGTCAAAGCGCCACTTCATGTGGTGTTGAACCAACCCATTTCCCCATTATTTACAAACTCTGCCCTATAAAACTAAAAAAAACCCCACCCTCCTAAATTTGCCTCATGAGTATCACATCAGGTAGATTACATCCGTCACCGCGGAACACAACACAAGAAATAAAATTACATTAAATAGCAGATTTGAGGACTTGACCCCACGACCTGCCCCCCACTCCACCCAAACCCTTACCACCCCACCACCAACGATGGGGCCGATGAGTATCAAATTATGAGTACGTCATCCAATTAAATAGAGTTCAAGTACCCCATCCACCTCGTCTTCGATGATGTTGTTAATGGTCTTCATGAATGCTTGCACCACCAAGGGGTTTGTGTCATAGAGCTTCACCTTCGTTCTACAAAGGTTTTCAACAAGAAAATTTTGGAGTGGAAAATATGTCATTGCTTTCGAACAAAAGAACATAAGATTGTTTGCAATTAGGGTTCGCATCAAACCACAAAAAGCATTGCCAAATTTGCCCCAAACATATTTCATAACTCCAATTGGATATTGGTTCCAATTAGGATTCTCATCAAACCACAAAACATCGGAAAATCTAGTTGATTGTTTTAATCTTTAAGGGGCACAACTTTAGTTGGCAAAGTCGAGTTGTTCACAACCTGGGCGTAGTTGACACCGAAGGAAGAAGTTGCAACTATAGCACAACTGAAAAATAGATTATTTGTGATAGGATCCGTCGCAAATAAACCGTCGTCGAAAAGCGTCACAGAAGATAGTTTTTTCAATGGGTAACTATTTGCAACGGGTAACTATTTGCAACGTGTCACTAGCCCTGTCGCAAATGATTAATTTCGACGGATGACAGACCCGTCGCAAATAAATTTAAAAATTAAAAAAAAAATCAAAAAATCAAAATACTTTTAAAAATTGTAAACATCTAAAATACTAAAAATATTACATAAAATATTTTCATTTAAATTTTAACATAATAAATATGTCCATAATGTATCCATCACTATGGAGAGGGAGGGAGGGAGGGTCATCTAGAAAAGGAGGGGGAGGGAACTCCATCCTTAAGCCTCGAACAAGCCGCCACATGTACTCGTCTTGGTGCTCCTGTCATCGTCACGTCTCATCCTGTTGGTGCTGGTGTTGTAGACGGAGCTCATCCTACTCCCTACACATGACCTCAATAACCGCTACTACAAATATGTCCTTTATCATCACACAAAAAAAAATGCTAAAAAAGCATTGTCAATCACAACACTGATAAAGGGGGCACTTTATCAGCGCTAGAAATAGCGCTAATAAAAGCCCCACCAGCTGCAGTGTGTTGTTTATATAACAGCATACCACAACAACTTGTAACCTGTACACAAAATATATAATTTAATTGAAATAAATTTTACATCACAAATACAAAAAAACACCACTATATACATTTCAAACTATGTTTTGTATAATAACATTTACAGATACTATCCACAATTATTTAAAAATATTAATGTTTCATCGTCTTTGGCACCAGTGGTCCCCTCTCAAAAAGGTTGGCCCTTGGTATCTGTTGTCGAACAAATTTTTAGAGTTGGTATCCTTGAACCAACTATTGTACTTTGATTACATGAATATTTGATGCATTAAATATTAAATTACACATCTTATAACATATTGTTCATTGTTCTACATGACCATAATGTAATAATGTCCTAGAATATTTGTCGCATTGATAAGGTCTTAATAGTTCTCCGTTATGGTGAGAACCTTGAAATGCTATGAAAATATTCTTAATATAGTTTTGCAATTAGATAACATACTATGATGGGACACATCGTATATAGACCGTCAGGTGCGAGTACTCGTAAACAGATGGGATTTCTTCTCATGAAATTCACACTTGGTAATCTCCATGATGAGAGATTATGAGAACATATTCGTCAGTAGGAATTTTGCATGTTTTGGTGTCATCAGATATTTCTATCTGTGAGCATGTGTAATGGTCCTTAGACTTTAAGATTATCATTAATGCATGTCACTACTCGCGCACTTAGTTTTGCTGACAAAAATCATCATGCAATATTTTGGCGGGAAGTAGGGTACACTGGGTGCGTCACAAATAACATGTTATTAATGGATAAGTCAAGAAAGGATTTGTCCTTTCCATATTTATAGAAGTTGATATCTTGGCATTTTGATTGAAATAGAACCATCGCCTAAAATTCTATGGCCACAGTGTAACAACGAGTTTATTTCAGATAGTTAAAGAATGATGTATCAAACATATACGTTGATGACACTGTCATGCAACCTGCTTGATGAGATTATGTGACAAAGTGATTTTATTACACAATGAGCATTCGTATGTGGTTGTCGCCGTTGTGACCTTAAGTTCTTAATCTTGGGTGCCTTAACCTATTGAATTCTATTTAAGTGATATTGATCACATAAATTAGATAAATATTTATTCACTGGGTTGTGAATAAAATATATTTATTTATTTTATTGAATATTTAATAAATATTATTTACTAGTTTGTAAATAAAATATTTATTTAAGAGAATAAAATATTTAATCGGGTGTTCAATAAATACAAGAGGAGTTCGAACGGACCAAGACCGTGTCCGGTGATAAAATAATTATTTACGAGTCAGTAAATATCATTAATCCATTTTGCGCAATTTGGCGCACCATAAGATAATAATACTATTATTATTATTATGTGGCATAAAATTTCATTAATGGTTATAATTACTTTTAATGGCTGTTATGTAATTAAATTTTGTAATCGAAATCCCAGCTCTATATATAAATGGCTACATCTATTGTGTAATTCATTCGAAAACAATTCCAAGTTTGGGTATAGAGAATTGTTACGTACAATGAATTCTCTCTCGACTCCCCCTCCTCTCTCCCTCTCAAGAACAAGAAACACAAGTGGGATTTTTTTCAAGACCAAAGAACGAGCGATCAAAAACGAACAACGCAAGAAATTCAATTCGTCGCACTAGCACTCGGAGAATGAGTGACGTTGCTCGGAGACCATTGAAGCACGTGTGGATCACCGCTAGAGGGATTCTACCCTTGTATCCTCACAAGCGCAATGAAGGCAATCTGGAAGGGCCTTTTTCGAACGATCAACAATCATCAACAAAGAAAGTCCCTAAACCTAGATATTTATCTCTTCAGATATTAAATAAATTAATTATAAATTTGGCGTGCAAGATCCCCGCTATTGGTTTCGGGCAACGATTATTAAAATAATTTTTAATATATCACCCACTACCACACGCTTCTGTTGCACTCGGAACCAACAATTGGTATCAGAGCAATCACATTTAAATTTATAATTAATTATTTGATTATTGATCTATACACAATTGTGGTTAGATTTTATTTCATGTTATTCTTTCTTTAATCTGATTTGATTTAACATGTTATCGATATGTTAATCATGTTCGTTCAGTGTTTCATTTTCTTAAGAACAAATAAAAAACGACCAATAGAACTATGTGTTTGACCAACACTTGTTTGGACCCTTACTTTTATAAGGGGAGTTCTTATGAAAGTTTCGGGTTGACTTAACCATTTTACATCAAGAGGAGTAGACCTTTCTAGACTTGGTGTAATTTGGAGGTAAGTGTTGATAAAATCCAAGTCAAGATTTCTAGATTGGGGAGTCCACTCAACGGATCAAGGATTTACAAGCCCACTGTTGGCTATGGATCCTTTCCACTAGAATGTCCTAACAAATAGACATTCCAAGTTCAATGTTGAGGGATATTGGGACTTGATAAAATAGTGGAAGATTTAATAAAATCAATTAATTATTTCTCACAAAATCTGTATTCAAGCAAAGTACTAATAATCCGCTCTTTTAATTATAGAATAAAATGACAAGTTCACTATCCCTACGATCAATATTGGATAAAGAAAATCTCCTCATTGGTAGTAACTTTCAGGAGTGTTTTAGACGCCTTCAGGTTGTTCTACGCCATGAACAGAAATCTTACGTGCTAGAATCCTCAATGCTTGATCTGCCTAATTAAGAGGTGAGTGATTAAGAGTTCCTAGTCTATGAAAAATATATGTACGACACGGTCGATGTTCAATGTTTGATGCTTTCATCTATGTCTAGTGAACTTATGAACTCTCACAAAAACATGGAAGTGTATAGCATGCTTAAGCACCCCCATGGTGTTTACCAGGAGAGAGCTAGACATGAACGATTTGAGATTTCCAAGGTGCTCTTTTAGAGTAAGCTTAGAGAGGGTTCCCCAGCTGGGCCTCGTGTAGTCAAGATCATTGGCTACATTGATATCCTAAAGGTTCTATGGTTTAAACTCCCTGAAGAACTAGGCACCAATCTCATTCTGGCATCACTCCCTCATAGCTTCTCCAGCTTTTTTGTGAATTTTAATATGAACAACATTGAGAAGTCTCTACCAGATCTTCTTATCCTCATTCACCAAGTAGATAAAGATATAAAGCATGAAAAGCCTTTTGTACTTATAATGAAAAAATAGAAATGGAAAGAAAATATATTTATGCCCAAAGTTTCTTCATGCCCTTCAAAGAAAAAGAAGATCAAAAGGGAAGCAAGGGAACAAGATGCTGACTGTTTCGCATGTGGCAAGAAGGGCCACTGGAAGAAAAACTACACCCAACTAAAGAATCAAGGGGAAGCTTCAGGTGCGTTTATTATTGAGTAAAATTTATCTATTTCTAAAAATTATGTATTAGATACAGCTTGTGGTGCTCACATATGTATTCAAATATAGGAACTAAGTATATTTAGAAAAATTGACCGAGGAGAGGTAGATCTACGAGTAGCCAACATAGCTAAACTTGCTGATGTACCTATCGGGGACTACTACCTCACATTACCGTCCAGAATGATCTTGGTTTTAAAGGGTTGTTATTATGTTCTTTTAGTTTCCAAAAACATTATTTCTGTATTCAGACTAGATACAAATGGATTAATTTTCAAATTTGGAAATAAATTTTGATTCTTTTATAAAGATAACATTTTTTATGGTAAGACACATTTACATAACGGTCTTTATGTGTTGGATTACATGAACCAAGTAATGGAAATTGATAACGAAGTTACTTCACATGACTCATAACACACCAAACTTTGGAATCATTGGCTAGGTCATACAAATGAAAAACACTTAACAAAATTACATCAAGATAAATATTTAGATTTTTTCAGACTAAAACCACTTGGTGTATGTCACACATGTTTATAAGTAAAAATGGCTAAATCTCCATTTAGCGGGAAAAGTGAAAGGGCTAAAGAACTTTTTGAATTAGTTCATACTGATGTGTGTGGACCATTTCCTATTGAAGAAAGGGGTAGGTACTCATACTTCATAACTTTTACTGATAATTTAAGTAGATATGGATATATTTACTTAATGGGGTATGAGTCAGATTCTTTTGATAAATTCAAGGAATACAAGAATAAAATTGAGAACCAGCTTTGTAAGAAGATTAAGAAACTCCACCCAGACCGAGGTGGAGAATATCTTAATCAAGAATTCATTGATTACTTATAGGAGTTTAGGATCCTATCCCAAATCACTCCTCCTTACACACCTCAGTGGAATGGAGTAAGTGAAAGGAGGAACCACACCTTGTTGGACATAGTGAAATCAATGATGAGTCATACAAGTCTTACATTATCCTTTTGTGGATATTTGTTACAAACAGCAGTACACACACTAAAACAAGTACCAACTAAATCGATAAATGGTATTACATATGAATTTTGGAGTGGAAAAAAACTATGTTATCAAATTTACATGTGTGGGGAAGCAAACAGTTTGTTAAGGCCTTTTCAGGTAACAAACTTTCATCCTGAGGCACAAAGTATACCTTTATAGGATACCTGAAGTAAACAATGGGATATTACCTATATGAACCCTCATAAAAAAGGATTATAGTGTAAATACACACAATATTCATTGAGAGGGAACACATATCCAAAAGAGATAGTGGGAGTGAGATAAACTTTGATGAAGTAGAGGCTCAAAGCACACAAGAGTTGGTACAGAATCAGATTCTACAAAGCCCCATGGGAGAATAAACTATTCCAAAGACACAATAACTACGTATGAGTACAATAGAGATTAGAGAACAAGAACGGTATGATTTTCTAGTTATTGAGGATGTTGACTCATTATTAGTTGATAATAATGATCCTCTAACCTACAAGGAACCAGTAAGTGGAATAGATGTTTCCAAGTTACAAGAATCCATGAATTCTGAAATGGATTCCATTTACCAAAACCAAGTTTGGATTTTGGTAGATCCTCCAGTGGATATAAATCATGTTGGTTACAAATGAGTATTCAAGAAGAAACTAGACATGGAAGGACAAGTTAGTGTTAGAGTTGGTTCCCTAGAACCAAATTCTTTGTATTTTATGATAAAATTATATTCATAGTTTTTAATATTAATAAATTCCTTATCACATCATGATTTTTCTTCTACATAATATAGCATGTGATAATGTCTCAAGAGTAGCTGTCGCACTAAAAGGTCATAGTAGTTCCCCATTATGATGAGAACCTGGAAGTGCCATGAAATTATTCTTGAATAAATATTCTATGGCTGGATGATATAATTTGAAGGGATACAAATGATACAAGATATCAAGGGTGGAGACTCATATGACTTTGAGGCACCTTCTCTTGGTGTACAACCCTGGTAATATCTAGTAGGATATTATGATAATGAGACCCGATAGTAAGAAATCCACATTATAAGTGTTATTGGATATTCCTATTTGTGGACATGTGTAATAGTATTTAAACTTTAAGATTATTATTAATGGATATTATGAGTTACACACTTTGATCTATTAGTGAAAATTGTGATGACATATGCTCACGATGAGGTAGGATACGTTGGGTGCGTCATGAGTAATATTGCATTAATGAATAATAAGAGAAATGATTTATCCCTTTTGTTCATTAACGGAAGTAAATATCTCAGGTCCTTTGATGGAAATGATATAGCCTAAATAAATCCATGGCCATGGTGTTCTCTAGGAAATTTCTATTTCTGGAAAGTCAAAGAATGAGTTATGAAGCATATAGGTTGATGACACTGGCATGCAACCTGATCGATTGAAGATATTGTGATAAAGGGATTATATTACAAGGTAAGCATCATATGAGGTGACATGTCGTTGCAGCATTAACTTCTTTCTCTATGGGTGCCTTGGCATGTTTCTAGATGCTAACCTTGAAATTTAGGCAGGCTTTCCTAATGCCACTGATTGTGGTTTAATAATTATTTAGGTATGTCAAATCGCATTTTATTTATTTATCATGGAATAATGAAATTAGATTTATTTATTTATTTAATAAATAAATAGTCATTATTCAAGGCTCGATAAATATTTTGAAGGATGGGTGGACTGAGTTAAAGGGTCTGGTGAGAAAATAATATTAAATGTTATTTGATTAAAATAATATTTAATTGTAACTTGAAAGCTTAGCACATGTCATGGAAATAATGGTATTGCTGTTATTATTTGATATGGAGGTTTTACATGGAATAATAAAATAAGTAACGACACATGTGCAAATTATTTATTATTACCTAGTGAATTAAATTTCTGGTTACATATTATTCTCTTATTAGGCAAGGGAGAAACCTACAAGCCACATATCCAATTTTGGTTTTGTATAGCAATTTGGGAAAAAATATCTCAAGCCTATATTTTTTTTCCAAGAACGCTCTCAAGAACAAGAGCGACCATCCTCCACCAGATTAGAGAACGCTTTGGAAGCGACTCTCAAGGTGATTGAGGGTGGACAATGCAAATATAAGGACCTTCTGTGCAAGCACCCGAAGACTCCTTTGGTGATGTTTATAGATTCGAGGAGCACATGTGGATTACCGCTAGAGGAGATCTACTCTTGATCTCTACAAAGCAACAAAAGGTTCACCGTAGATCTGTGGTTAGACACATCAATGAAGAAATAAAACCTTGGAGGTATTTATTAAATTAAATTAAATTAATTATAAACAAAATATGTCGATACTATCTCTAGTTTCAGGGCATCTTTCTTCTTTATCTAAATCTTTGATTTTATTTCATGCGTTCATCATCGTATTGATCCTAGAATAATCATTGATCAGGGTAAAATTTAAAGTTGGGTGCTGGCCCAACCATGATTCTGATGTGCTCGGAACCTACAAGTGGTATTAGAGCGGTCAAATTTTCATTTATAATTATTTAAATAATTCATTGATGATTTATTCTTTAATAATTTAGTTTTTAAATTCATGTTTAATCATTATTGTAATCTGAATTTCGAGATCTGTTCTTCCTCTTTCATTTCTCACAGATCTAACAGAAATGAATAAATTTACGATTAAAATTAAATCGAGGATCTCATCAGGAGGCGCCAACAATTTTGTCCAGGTAACACGACAATACACACTGTGTATTTAGAGTTACACGCCATGTAATCTGCCACACATGACGTGTAATCCGAATTACACACCGTGCAGTTGTATTCAGCGCATCGAGAGTAATTTTTAAATTACTCAATCCACGTGCATTAATGAAATGCAGTGTATTTAATTATTACACCGCATGTTGGCCAAGATATACTGGCACACGGTCAGCTAGACTACACACCGTGTGACCCATTGGACATGATGTGTAGTCCCTTCGGGTTAGGGTCAAGTCATGTATCCCATACACGACTTTCCTAGCTAGTGACTATGTAACACGGAGTCTACACAGTGTGTGACCCACTAGACACGACGTGTACTTTTTTCAAATTACGTAGATTTAAAAATTTATAATTATATTATGTAACCCTTGAGACATGTACCTTTGTGTGGGCGTAAAGCTAGGACACAACATGAGATAGGTGTTATATATATATACATGTGTAAATAACATATGTATAATGTTCAAATATCTACACATCATGTATGAGTTGTATTCCAATTATAATTCTATGTGCATGCTACATGTCACAAAGAATAAAGTGTATACAAGTATAATACATATTGAGTAGTTTTGGACAAGTATTCACCAGGTTGCCTCCAAGGTACAAGTTATGTACGCCGTTAATTTTAAATGAATTTATTAATTTGTTTAAAATTATAATAGATGATAATCTCAAGGAAATTCAGAAAAAGGATTAAGATAAAAAGATTGATTAATTAAAGATAATTAATTGATTCGAACATGATTTATCTTAATAAGAATGATTAAATAATTGAATGATAGTTTTATTAAATGCGTAATTAATTTCATGTTTTTGGATGATCATAAGCTAGACCCGACCTTTGTATGTGATTGGTTTCCTTTTAATTTATTTGTTAAATTAAAATTGTTAGCATCTGTGCCTTCTCCTCATTAATATGTAGGGAATGAATTCCAATTGTTTCTTTTATGTAAACCCCCATTTACCCCTCATGTATGTGTGAGTTAAAATCATATGTAATGGATGGAGCTCCCAAGCTAGTAGAGGTGGTTCAAGTTAGGAGCTGAAGTGAAACCAATCCAAGAAGATATAAAGGTGGACAGGTGGAAATATGTAAACAAAAACCTTAAAAGGTTCAAGATGTTTCTCCCCTAGGTCAAGGTTATTTTATAAACCTATATATAAAATAACCATTAGAAAATCTCATGATCGTACCCTTTATTTTATTTCTATTAGTTTCATGGTTATTCATTATGGATGTATTATCACGATCACGTAATTAAGGAATTAACAAGCATGCAAGATGAAACTAAAATAAAATGGATTATGCATAAATGTTATCAAGACATGGTTAATCACTTAAGTATATCCCACTTAATATTAAAAAGCATGTGAAAAGATAATAAGAGTCAATTTACACATAAAGGATAAAATCCCTCAATAAAATATTAAGTTGGTATAGCCTTCTTTTACTTCGGTTAGAATCAAACCAATAGTTCAAAGTGTTTGAAAAATCAAAGTTGGGGGGTGCTTTAAATTATCAAGGAATTCTAATTTGAGGTTTTGGGTTGACTTAACTTGGTTTACATCAAGGGTTGACTGCTAAAGAAAGACTTGGTGTAACTAAGAGGCAGGGGTTGAGGAAATCTAAAATAATGATTTTAGGATTGGGGAGTCCACTCAACGGATCAAGGAGCTACGAGTTAATGTAGTTGGCATTTGAAATACCTACCTAAAACCATTTAAGTTGCTTAAACATCCAATGTTGGGGTGATGATAATGGAATATGGATCCCTACCACTAGAATATCCAAGCAACATGATATTCTGAAGCCAATGGTGAGGGATATCGGGTTTTGATAAAATAGTGGGAGACTGTAACGACCCGGACCCGGCCAGCCACCCGAACAGTGCCAAACGGGTCAGGTGTTAATACCTTAGGCGCACCTCCCCTTAATACCAAAGGACGCCGACTAGCAGCGAGGGTCTATTAGGTATAGTAGGGAGGCTATACCCTCTAGGAGGATCATAATAAGGGTACTGGCCTGAGTATAATAGTAAAATGCAGCGGAATAAAAGACTCAGCAGATGCGAACCAGACCTACAGAGCAGAAGCATAAGCAATATAGATAAACCACGGAAGAAGTAAATATAACAAAAATAGTGGAAATAAACACAACATCATGCTGATAACATGTAACTAAAACTAAATAGTAAAACATGCATCCAAAACAGGTCATACACAACTGAATATAAAAAGGGCACCAATGGCTAACCAACAGTAGCTACAAAAAGTAAACATGCTGATACAGAAAAGAAAACAGAACAAGTAAACCCCAGCTAGGTATGACCTCTAGGTCCATACCATCTCCATGCAACAACTAACACATCCCAACTCCTGAAGCTGGCCTCTTTCCTGCACGTAAATCCATAAAGTCTGCATGCGTCCCGAAGGGCCCAGGCAGGGTGTGAGATAAATCTCAGTAGGATACCACCCAATGGTGTGTACCAAATATATGTGTTTAAGAAGTCATGCATTTACAAGAAAAACAGTAAATAGTACAATGCACAAGTAAACACAAACTCCTCTGGTACTCAACAACCACCATGGAGTGTCACCTGCTTCGGCCAATGCCAGAATCTCTGTTGTGTAACCCGGCACCATGTGCCACCTGACACATCGTGTCTCAAGTACCGACGTCCCGAAGGCACACCCAAGAATAGTAACCCGGAACCATGTGCTTCCGGACACCTCGTGCCTCAAGTACCAATGTCCTGAAGGCAGGCTCAAAAATAGTAACCTTGCACCATGTGCCTCTTGACACCTTGTGTCTCAAGTACCGATGCCCCGAAGGCATGCCTATCCCCTGAAGGCTCCTCACCTCCCACGTGGCTTTCTACGGCAAGCACACCCAACCAAAATACCTAACTGCAACTACGGGGGCCTCTACTCACACGAGTGGTCAAAATCACCTCATCACATAGTATCTTTGTGTGAACACTACTCAAAGTCCCAGGTGAGCGGTAATCACCAACATAGTACATAATCCACCAACTCATTTGAAACCTCGTGTCCCTACGACCATGCCACTCAAGTCTGATGGCATCGCTATCCTAGTAACCCGGGCCATGCCCAACCTGACAGTCGTACTGCCTCAAGCCGACGTCCATAACGCCAAATATCGTGGTCAAAACCACCCAAAGTAACCTGGTCCAAGCCCAACCTATGATCTGTATCACTCAAAAATATTTGGGCCATGCCCAACACCACCCAAAGGGTCCAACAGATGCAATTCAACAATTGCATATATAACATATTTAAACAGAAAACATAAACATGAAAAACAAACTAAGCAGTTGAATTGCACTATGCAAGATGCTGTCCCATACCAGCACTGAGGTCTTAAATAACTCTAGCAATCATATCAGGATTTAATAAATTAAACTAATAGTTTAACACATTAATATTTCAATTAAAACCATTCTGGCGTTCCCCATCCAAAATGACCCGATGAGAAATGACCCCTCACCCAGCCCTGCTCACGCAAACTGGTAACATGGAATACCCAAAGGCATCCCATAGGTTCAACAAGCAATTCAATATGAAACAACATATAAAACGGTCCCGCTCAAAATACCCGAAAATGCGCCGATGGCCGCGTCACCCAAACAACTGTGAAAACATAAAATGAAGTATACACCACCTACCAGAGACTTGTACGATGCTACTCCTATGGTAACAACTGCCAATTCGGTCTAAAACGTGGTAAATCTACAAAATATTCAATACTATTCAAATGCCTATAACTCATTCTAGAAAGAAAATCAAACAAAACGGCCAAAGAGGAATCGAGACCTTACCAAGGGGGTTCCAACGCATCTATCAGCAATTGAATCAGACTTTAGACGGACGATCAGGAGAAGGAACAAGGTCCGACCAACTTGGTTTGTGGAACCGGGCGATACATAAGACGTTCTGCCTCAAAACGAGGCTACTGCCCGTTTTAATGCAAAAAAAGAAATTACACGATTTGTACTTCATGACTACATGCCGTGTAGGTCATTTAACTATTCATATGACAGCTGAATTCTGCCGCCTTAATTTCCAGACCAGCCGACATGGGTACACGGCGTGTACTTGGTTTCTTTTCTATCCCTCACCGACTTACCCACACACCATGTATATCCCTCATACATGACTAGACTACACGGCATGTCCAAGGGGAACACGGCGTGCACCTGGTTCTACCCGTCCAATAGGCTTACACGCCATGTATGGCCACCACACGGTCGCAGGTACATGATGTGTTTAAAACTACATGCCGTGTAGGAAGAAACTTCTACACGGTCATCACATGACATGTACTTGGTGAGAACACGACTGACACTCGCTTAACATATACACGGAGTGTACTTAAAAGTACATGGTGTGTAGTCTAGAAATTTCCAGAAACTTCTCATTTTCTCCCTTTTCCTCAGAAACCAGTCAAAAATTTAAACAGGGTTGGGATTTTGATCCGTTCTAAAAACTCGGGTTCTTACAAACTCCCCACCTTAACATAGATCATCCCCAAGCTACCGAACGAAACTTGGAGATGGCACTGAATACGGCCACCCCGGTTAAACAACCTGGACTACCCTGATCACAAGGTTCTGGCTAAATTCTTCAAGGGGATCCCCACCTTAGGAATTGCCTACTCGGTCTCAACCAACAAATCTCAAAGAAACCAAGGATTACTAACCTGTTTTCCAGACGCATATTTTTCCATGACGCATCGTTACCCCTGCGCCTCATTGGTTCTCCTGTGTCGCTTCCGATACCCAACGTAACCCGCACCGCATCGGTGTCCACCTCCATGAGGTCCGGGTGCCTAACACCTCGAGTAACCCGCATCCTCGATGTCCCGATGCCCAAGGCACCTCAAGTAACCCACATCCTCAATTCCCCGATGCCCACGACACCTCAAGTAACCCGCATCCCCGATGCCCTAATGCTACGCATCTCATACATATATATATATATAGAATATATCACACACCTGTTATGGTGCCAATCCCACTGAATAGCATCTAGTTAGTCCACATAGATCATGTGCACCACGTGCACTCAAAACAGACATGCCTCTACAGGTCATGCCAAAAAGGAAACATGGAGATCACGGCCACACCACGGTGTACCTCTAACTGTCGTCGGCTCACCAGCCTGCTCAGCCTCTAGCAGCTCCACGACGTACACCTGGACTGAAACACAACTTCCTGACGCCTGACCTCCCTGTGATGCTGCTCCAGTCACCGGCCACTGACCCCTCAACTGAGTCCCACCGTCTCTATCACGAACTCCGCGCACAGCTGAACCTCGACTACCATCTCCGAGTACCGAACCCGAACCAACTCCAGATGCTAAAATCTGTCCTGGTCCCTGCCTGCCGGCTATCTGAGAAGGCTGCCTGCAAAACCTCTCCAGATGCTCGTCTTGTCCACATGCCCGGCACTCCTTCGGAGGCCTATCGCACTGAGACCGAACATGTCCTGACTGTCCACAATGAAAGCAAATCACCGAAGAACTACCACAAGGTGGTCTAGCTGAATCCCTGTCCTAACTGCCCTGCTGGAAGTCATCCCGTCCTTGCTCCCTGATGTCTGAACCATCACCTGAAGCTGTCTCCCTACCCAAGCGAGACTTTTCTATCTCATTTCCCTCATCTATGAGCACCTGATTCATCGCCTCAGAGAAGGAACCCAGCCTGAATATGTTCACATGGACCTGAATGGCGTGTCGTAAGCCCTCCTTGAAGTGCCTCACCCTAGCTGTGTCATCGCTCACCATACCAGGTGCAAAGTGAGACAACTATGTGAAGGTAACTGCATAGTCTATGACAGACATATCCCCCTACTGAATACTCAAGAACTCCTAAGCTCTCTCTGCCCTCAGTGTCTCTGGGTAGAAGTGGTCAAAGAACCTGTCCTCAAAGTCCTTCCAAGCCAGTCCCTCATGCCTACGAGCCTGTACCTTTACATCCCACCAACGCTTCTCCGGTCCTCTCAGCATGTATGTCGCCAACTTGAACCTCCTCCCTGGAGGCGTCTTGAGTTGCTCGAAGATCATCTGCATACTTTCTATCCAGTTCTCATCTGCCTGCGGACCACCCTCACCCTGGAAAAGCGGCGGGTGCTGCGACTGGAACTCCCGCGTCAGATACGCCATAGAAGGCTCTATACCCTGTGCGCCTCTATCAATCCCCTGCAAGACACGTACTAGGCTAGCTCAGAGTTTCTCGTCAAGCCATGGACCGAACGATGCCAAACCTGGTTGCTGTCCTACCTACACTAGATCCTGAACCTGATCCTGTCCTTGAGCCTGTACCTGCGGCTCATGCTCTGTCTGTATCGAATTCTGAGCCTGATCCTGCGGCACTGTATCATCTCCTGCCTAACACTCCATCGAGTCGTGAAGGAGTAACCCGCTGAATACCATAAATGGTCAGACAACCCATACATATATATAACAATATATTCTACGCAGATAAGGAAAGCAGTAAAAGGCAGTGCATAACAACTACCGTTACTCCCCCTCACCACAACCCATGCCCCACGACATCCCGGCCTCATGGCCTCCTTACCCACCCTCAACAGAGCCAAGTATCAAAAGTACCTCGGGCCATGCCCGTACTGACAACTCACATTGCCTCACCCAATCCTGACAGTTACACTGCCTCAGCCATAGTACCTACCTGCTCTAATAAGAGCCAGACCCAAATATCCTGCAACATGCAATTCTACAAATATATAAAGCATGGAACATCACATTGAAACAACGAGAAATTCTATCAGGAATTTCAACTATTCACATTTCAGAGCACACAAGCATGGCAATTTATTTATTCACATGGTATTATCACATCACAAAGCATATGTGCAATTATGAAATTGAAATACCCTAAAATGTGCCTATCAAAATCCAAGCAAAATAGCCTTGCCATACCCGGCCATGGTCCAAATCTCCCTTACCACACCGGGTCAAGGGTTACATATCACAATCAATAACATCACACACCAAGTGAGCCACCGAGGTGGAAATCATATAAACTGTAATCTGAGCAAAAGCAAAACAGAAATTCTCACCCATGGTAACTCGATCTATCCCTCGTACCTGGGGATGCAGGCACCCAAGAACAAGCTAGAAACCCAGTTCCAGTAACAAAAACCTATCCCTAGCCTACCATATCCCAAATAGTAAAACCAGCAGAAATAAAAGGAGAAGTCTCAATCTCATTAGTAGCCATAAAAACACTGCTACTAAATCCTTGTCAAGAACCTTCCTTTGATTCCAATTTGTAACAACCCGGACCCGACCAGCCACCCAAACAGTGCCAAACGGGCCGGGAGCTACTACCTTAGGCGCACCTCCCCTTAACGCCAAAGGCTGATGACTAGCAGCGAGGGTCTGTTAGGTATAGTGGGGAGGCTATACCCTCTAGGAGGACCATAATAAGGGTACTGGTCCGAGTATAACAGTAAAATGCAGCGGAATAAAAGACTCAGCAGACATGAACTAGACCCGCAGAGTGGAAGCATAAGCAATACAAATAAACCAAAAAAGTAGTAAATATAACAACAATAGCGAAAATAAACACAACAGCATGCTGATAACATGTAACTACAACTAAACAATAAAACATGCATCCAAAGAAGGTCATACACAACTGAATATAAAAAGGGCGCTAATGGCTAACCAACAGTAGCTACAACAAGTAAGCATGCCAATACAGAAAAGAAAACAGAACAAGTAAACCCCATCTAGGTATGACCTCCAGGTCCATACCATCTCCATGCAACAACTAACATAGCCCAACTCCTGAAGCTGGCCTCTTTCCTACACGTAAATCCATAAAGTTTGCATGCATCCCAAAGGGCCTGTGCAGAGTGTGAGACAAATCTCAGTAGGATACCACCCAACGGTGTGTACCAAATATATGTGTTTAAGCAGTCATGCATTTACAAGAAAATCAGTAAATAGTATAGTGCACAAGTAAACAAAAACTCCTCTGGTGCTCAACAACCACCATGGAGTGTCACCTGCTTCGGCCAATGCCGGAATCTCTGTTGTGTAACCTAGCACCATGTGCCACCTGACACCTCGTGTCTCAAGTACCGACGTCCCGAAGGCACTCCCAAGAATAGTAACCTGGCACCATGTGCCTCCTAACACCTCGTGCCTCAAGTACCGATGTCCCGAAGGCACACCCAAAAATAGTAACCCGACACCATGTGCCTCCTGACACCTTGTGTCTCAAGTACCGATGTCCCGAAGGCACGCTCATCCCCTGAAGTCTTCTCACCTCCCACGTGGATTTCTACGGCAAGCACCCCCAACCAAAATACCTAACCGCAACTACAGGGGCCTCTACCCACAAGAGTGGTCAAAACCACCTCATCACGGAGTATCTCTGTGTGCACACTACTCAAATTCCCAGGTGAGTGGTAATCACCAACATAGTACCTAATACACCAACTCATCTGACACCTCGTGTCCCTGCGACCATGCCGCTCAAGTCTAATGGCATCACCATCCTAGTAACATGGGCCATGCCCAACTTGACAGTCGTACTACCTCAAGCCGACGTCCATGACGCCCAATCCCGTGGTCAAAACTACCCAAAGTAACCCGGGCCAAGCCCAACCTATGATCTGCATCACTCAAAAATATCCGGGCCATGCCCAACACCACCCAAAGCGTCCAGTAGATGCAATTAAACAATTTCATATATAACATATTTAAATAAAAAATATAAACAGACAAAACAAACTAAGCAGTTGAATTGCACTATGCAAGGTACTGTCCCATACCAGCACTGAGGTCTTAAATGCCTCTATCAATCATATCAGGCTTTAATAAATTAAACTAATAGTTTAACACATTAATATTTCAATTAAAACCATTCTGGCGTTCCCCGACCAAAATGCCCCGATGAGAAACGACCCCTCACCCGGCCCCTCTCATGCAAACTAGTAACAGGGCATACCCAAAGGCATACCATAGGTCCAACAAGAAATTCAATATGAAACAACAGATAAAACGGTCCCGCTCAAAATACCCGAAAATGCACCGAAGGCCACGTCACCCAAACTACCGTGAAAACACAAAATGAAGTATGCACCACCTAATTGAGACTCGTACGATGATACTCCTCCGGTAATAGCCTCCAATTCGGTCTAAAAAGTAGTAAATCTACAAAAGATTCAATACCGTTCAAATGCCTATAACTCATTCTAGAATGAAAATCAAACAAAACGGACAAAGCGGAATCGAGGCCTTACCGAGGGGGTTCCAACGCATCTATCAGTGATTGAATCAGACTTCAGACGAACGATCGGGAGAAGGAACAAGGTCTGGCTGGCTTGGTTCGTAGAACCGGGTGATACATAAGAGGTTCTACCTCAAAATGAGGCTACTGCCCGTTTTAACGCAAAAAAAGAAACTACACGAAGTGTACTTCATGACTACACGCTTTGTAGGTCATTTAACTGTTCATATGATGGATGAATTCTGTAGCCTTACTTTCTAGACCTTCCAACATGGGTACACGACATGTACCGATGGGTACACGACATGTACCTATGGGTACACGGCGTGTACTCGGTTTCTTTTCTCTCCCTCACCGACTTACCCCCATGCCATGTATATCTCTCATACACGGCTAGAATACACGGCGTGTCCAAGGGGAACACGACATGCACCTGGTTCTACCCGACCAACAGGCTTACACGCCATGTATGGCCACCACACGGTCGCGGGTACACGGCGTGTTTAAAACTACACACCGTGTAGGAATAAACTTCTACACAGTCATCACACGGTATGTACTTGGCGAGCACACGACCGACACTCACTTAACATATACACGGCGTGCACTTAAAAGTACATGGCGTGTAGTCTGGAAATTTCTAGAAACTTCCCATTTTCTCCCGTTTCCTCAGAAACCAGTCAAAAATTTAAATGGGGTCGGGATTTTGACCCGTTCTAAAAACCCGGGTTCTTATAGAGACTAATGAATATTTATTTATTTATTTGTCTTAATTTTATCAGACAAAGTACTAAAATTATGTTCATCTTATTTGTAGAAAATACATTAAAAATTAAACCAAACATATTGTTGCGATCCATAGTCGAGAAGGAAAACCTTCTCACCGGTACTAATTTCCAAGAGTGAAAAAGGTGCCTTCGGGTCATCCTTCGCCATGAAAAAAAAACTATATGTGATAAAAGAACCTTTACTAGTTTTTCTTGGGAATGAGCTGAGTGATGAGGAGCTCTCTGTGTATGAGAAACATCTAAATGATGCTATAGATGTTCAGTGCCACATGTTATCATCTATAACCAATGAGATCTTGAAGCAACATGAGGAAATTGATGATTATATCATGATGTATCTCCTTTTGGATCTCTATCAAGAGAAGTCGAGAAAAGAGGGGTATGATATCTCCAATGCTTTGTTCACTACTAATCTTGGAGATTATGTGCCAGCTGGACCACATGTAGTCAATCTTATTGGCTACATTGAGAATTTGGACATCTTAGGGATTAAATTCTTGGATGAGTTGCGTACAAATATCATACTATCATAACTGGCTAAGGCCTTATCTAGTTTTATTATGAATTATAATATGATAAATAATGATAAGAGATTATCAGAACTTCTGACCCTGATTCGCCAAGTGGATAAGGACATGGGGCATGAAAACCCGCAGTCCTTTTGGTGAATAGGAAAAGGAAGGACAAGGAAAAGGGGCCTAAGATTTATAAAAATTCTAAAGCTCCCGAGCATCATCTGAACAAGAAGAAGAAGATCCAGAGGTAGGGAAAGGAAAAGGAGGCATTATGCTTTGCATGTGGCAAGTTAGGACACTGGAAGAGGAACTACACCCATAGGCAAGGGGAATTAAAATATGTGTTCATTATCGAGTGAAATCTTTCCATTTCTACACATTGGGTATTAGATACAACTTTTGGTTCTCACATCTGTATTCAAATGTAAGAACCAAGTATATTTCAAAAAATTTCCAGAGGAGAGGTGGATCTGTGAGCTGCCAATGGTTCAAGGCTAGCTGTCCTTGCCATTGGTGACTACCACCTTTTGTTGCTGACCAATATGATTTTGGTTTTACGAGACTGTTATTATGTACCAAGTGTTACCAATAACATAATTTTTGTATTGAGTTTAGATACATATGGATTTATTTTCAAGTTTAGAAATAAATGTTGTTTCTTTTATAAGGACAACATATTTTACAATATGAAACATTTAAATAATGACATGTATGTATTAAATTATGAAAAAAAAGTGTTGGAAATTGATAACAAATTAAGTTCACATGAATTATACAACACCCAGTTGTTTCATCACCATCTTGGTTATGTAAACGAGAAGCTCTTGAAAAATCTCTTTCAAGATGGTTATTTAGAATCTTCTGAGCTAAAACCCCTTGATAGATGTCACACCTATTTACAAGGGAAAATGACCAAACCACCATTCAGTGGGTAAGGTGAAAGGGCCATAGATCTTCTAGGATTGGTACATACTGATGTGTATGGACCGTTTCTAGTAGAATCTAGAGGTGGATATTCTTACTTCATTACTTTTACTGATGACTTGAGTAGATTTGACTATGTCTACTTAATGAGGTATAAGTCTGAGTCCTTTGAGAAATTCAAGGAGAACAAGAATGAAGTAGATAATCATCTTGGTAAGAAGATAAATAAGCTTTGATCAGATAGAGGTGGAGAATATCTTAAACAAGAGTTTATCAACCTTTTATGGAAGTTTGGGATTCTATATCAACTCACTACACCTTATACACCATAGTGGAATGGTGTTAGTGAAAGGAGGAATTGTACCTTATTGGACATGGTAAGGTTAATGGCGAGTCATGAAAATCTTCCATTATACTTTTGGGGATATGCATTACAAAATATGGTATACATATTAAACTTAGTAACAACTAAGGTGGAAAACAGAATCCACTTTGAGTTATGGAGTGGAAATAAACCCGTTTTTTCACATACACATGTATGGGGATGAAAAGTGTTTTTTAAGGATTTATCAGGAAACAAACTACCACCTCGAGGCATGAGGTGTATCTTTATAGGGTATCCCAAGGAAAAAAGGGATACTACCTATAAAACCCCTCAGACAAGAAAGTGACTATTGCTAGATGGGTTGTCTTTCTTGAGAGGGAGCACATCCTCAAAAAGGATAGTGAGAGAAAGATTGACTTTGATGGAGTTGATGCTCAAGATACACAATAATTGGCACTGGAGAAAGTTCCATAGGTCCCTGTAGAATAAGTAGTTCCTAAAACAAAATTACTATGTAGGAGTGTAAGAGAGGTAAGGGAACCAGAGAGATATAGTTTTCTTGTCACCAAGGATGGTGACTCATTATTGTTGGACAATGATGAACCTCTCTTATATAAGGAGGCATTAGAGAGATCAGAAGTTGTAAGATATCTAGAAGATATGAATTTTGATATGGATTCCATGTATCAAAACCAAGTTTGGGTTCTGGTCGATGTGCTAATTAATGTATAGCCTGTTAGATGTAAATGGGTTTTCAAGAGGAAACTGGATATGTAAGGTAAAATAAGTACCTATAAAGTATGACCAGTGGATAAAGTTTTTAAACAATGTCAAGGAATTGACTAGGATTAAACTTTTTCTCTAGTTTCTATGTTTAAATCCATCAGAATCATACTTTCCATAATATCTTACCGTGATTATGAGATTTGGAAAATGGATGTCAAAACCATGTTCCTTAACAGGAACCTTCTGAAAAATGTCTATATGACACAACCGGAAGGTTTTGTGACACCAAGTGATTCCAAAAGGGTTTTCAAGTTGCATAGATCCATTTATGGATTGAAGCAAGAATCCAGGTCATGGAACATTTGATTTGGTGAATCCACAAGGGAATTTGGTTTCATTAAAACTGAATGTGATCCATGTGTTTACAAAAGGTTTAATGGGAATGCAATTATTATCCTAGTATTATATGTTGATGATATATTACTTATTAAAAATGACATAATAGCCTTAAAATTAGTTAAGGACTAGTTGAATAAGTGCTTCTTCATGAAAGAATTAGGTGAAGAAACCTATATTCAAGGGATCAAGATTATTCATGATAGATCCAAGAGTCTACTTGGGCTAAGTCAGAGTACATACATTGACCAGATACTAAATAGATTTAGTATGGAATAATCCAATAGGGGATTGGTTCTAGTGTCATATGACATACACCATTTTAATAAAATATATCCCCAGACACAACAGGAGAAAGATAGAATGAGTAAGATCCCATATTCTTTGGTGATATGATCAATCATGTATGACATGATATGCACTAGAATTTATGTTGCCTATGCACTGATCATGGTAGAAGATATTAAGTAGATCTAGGAGAACATAATTGGACTTCTGTTAAGTCCATCCTTAAGTATCAGAGAAGAACTACAGATATGTTCCTGGTGTATGATGGAGACGAGGAGCTTGTCATCAGAGGGTATGCTGATGCTGGTTTTCAAATAGACCAGAATGATCTAAAGTCACAACTAGGATATTTTTTTGTCTCAATGAAGGAGATATGAGCTGGAATAGTTCAAAGCAGGTAGTTATCACTGATTTTATAGTAGAGTCCGAATATGTAATGACTTTTGATGCAACCAAGGAAGCTGTATGGATTCAACACTTTGTACAGGAGCTTGATGTAGTGCCTAGTAGTAGAGACCCTATCACATTTTATTGTGATAATACTGTAGTAGTGGATCATGTAAAGGATCCAAGGTCACATCAATAGATAAAGAACATACTCCAAAAGCATCACCTCTTGAGGGATTTTCATCAGAGGGGTGAAGTTGCAATGAGAAGAGTATCCACAGAGGAGAACATGGATTACCCCTTGAATAATGGCCTATCTCATCAGAAGCATGAATATCATGTGAGATCTAGCGGATTGAAGGTTGTTAGCAGTTGGCTCTAGTGAAAGTGGGAGTCTGTTGGAGTTGTTGCCCTAAAGCTAACTTATTTGTACTTTATAATGAACTTATATTCATGGTTTTTAATATTAATAAATTTATTATCACATCATGATTGTTCTTCTGTATAAAATATCATGTGATAATGTCCTAAGAGTATTTTTCACACTAAAAGGTCATAGTAGTTCCCCACTATGATGAGAACCCGAAAGTGCTATGGCTCTATTCTTGAATAAATGTTCTATGATTGGATGATATCATTTTAAGGGACACAAATGATATAGTATATCAAGGGTGTAGACTCATAGGACTTTGAAGCACCTTCTCATGGTGTACGCCCCTGGTAATATCTAGTAGGATATTATGAGAATGAGACCTGACAGTAGGAAATCCACATTATAAGTGTCATTAGATGTTCCTATCTGAGGATATGTGTAATGGTCCTTATACTTTAATATTATTATTAATAGATATTATGAGTCACTCACTTTGATGTATTGGTGAAAACCATGATGACATATGCTCACAGGGAGGTAAGATATGTTGGGTGCGTCACGAGTAATATTGAATTAATGAATAATACAAGAGAGGATTTATCCCTTCTATTCATTAACGGAAGTAAATATCTTAGGACCTTTGATGGAAATGATATAGCCTAAATAAATACATGACCATGGTGTTCGTTTGGAAAGTTCTATTTCCAGAAAGTTAAAGAATGAGTTATCGAGCATATAGGTTGATGACACTGGAATGCAACCTGCTCGATTGGAGATATTGTGATAAAGGAATTATATTTCACGAAAAAAGTTTGTATTAGGTGACATGTCATTGTGGCATTAAATTTTATCTCTATGGGTGCCTTGGCGTGTTAATAGACACTAACCTTGGACTTTAGGCAGACTTGCCTAATGCCAATGAGAAAGAGGCCTAGATGGTCACACACTAAGTGTATCCAAAATCTTAGTTAAATAATTTATTATTTAACAAGTTGAATAAATATTATTTCTGGTTGTGGTTTAATAATTATTAAAGTATGCCTGATCGCATTTTATTTATTTATCAGAAAATAATGCTGTTAGATTCATTTATTTATTTAATAAATAAATAGTCATTATTCAAGGTCTGATAAATATTTCGGAGGATGGGAATACCTAGTTAAAGGGTCTGGTGAGAAAATAATATTAAATATTATTTGATTAAAATAACATTTAATTATAAATTTCAAGATATGAACATGTCATAGAAATAATGGTATTGTTGTTATTATTTGATATGCAGGTTTCACATGGAATAATAAAATAAGTAACGACACTTGTGCAAATTATTTATTATTACCTAGTGAATTAAATTCCCAGTTACATATTATTATCCTATTATCCAAGGGGAAAACCTATTGGCCACATAGCCAATTTTGGTTGTGCACAATAGTTTGGAGAAAAATCCCTCAAGCCTCAAGATTTTCTCTCTCTCCAAGAACGCTCTCAAGAACGAGAGCATCCATCCTCCATTGGATCAGAGAATGATTTGGAAGAAACTCTCAAGGCGATTGAGGGTAGACAATGTAAGCGCAAGGACCTTCCATGCTAGCACCTGAAGACTCCTTCGATGATGTCCATAGATTTGTGGAGCACGTGTGGATTACCACTAGAGGAGATCTACTCTTGATCTTTACAAATCAATGAAAGGATCACCGAAGATCTTTAGTCAAACACATCAATGAAGAAATAAAGTCTTAGAGGTATTTATTTAATTAAATTAAATTAATTATAAACAAATCATGTCAATCCTCTATATGGGTTTTAGGCCCCTTTATTCTTTATTTAAATAATTGATTTTATTCTGTTGATACTGGCGTTCATCATCATATTGTTCCCATAATAATCATTGATCACAGTAAAATTTGAAGTTGGGTACCGGCCCAACCACGGTTCCTCCATGCCCGAAACCTAAAACTAGTACCTATAAGGCATTACTAGTTGAAAAATTATTTAAATAGATTCCAGGTATTGACTATGATGAAACATTTTCATTAGTTTCAATGCTAAAATCCATTATAATTCTAATTTCAATTACGACTTACCATGACTATGACATTTAGAAAATGGATGTCAAAATAACATTACTTAATAGGAACCTTCAAGAAGATGTCTACATGACACAACCTAAAGGGTTTATGACTCCAAATGATGCTGATAAGACACACAATTTTCAAAAATACATTTATGGATTAAAGAAAGCATCCAGGTCATGGAATATTCAGTTTGATGAATCCATAATGGAATTTGGTTTTATAAAGAATAAATGTGAGACTTGTGTCTATAAACGGTTTAGTGGGAGTGCAACCATTTTCTTAATAGTATTTCTTGATGAAATATTACTTATTGGAAATGAAATACCAGTCTTATAGTCTGTTAAGGCGTGGTTAAATAAATTATTTTCCATGAAATACTTGGGTGAGGCAACATATATTCTTGGGATCAAGATCCATCATGATATATCCAAGAGGTTTCTCAGCCTAAGTCAAAGCACATACATTTACAAGATACTTAATAGATTTAGTATGGAACAATCCAAGAGGGGGTTTTCGACAACATCACATGGTATTCATCTTCCCAATGAAATGTGTCCTCAAACCCATGAGGAAAGAAATATAATGGAAAAGATTCCATACACATCAGTGATTGGGTTAGTCATGTATGTTATGCTATGCACTAGGCTACATGTCATCTACACATTAAGTGCGATAGGAAGATATCAATATGATCCAGGTGACGACCATTGAATGATAGTCAAGACCATCCTTAAGTATCTGAGGTGTACTAAGGATATATTTCTGGTTTATAGAGGAGATGAGGAACTAGTCATAAGATGATATGAAAATTCTAGTTTCTAGACTGATCAAGAGGACATGAAGTCAAAAATGGGATACATCTTCACTTTTAATGGAGGTGCTGTGATATGGAAGAGCTCAAAATAGGCTGCGGTCACAAATTTTATAGCAGAGTATGAGTATATTATAGCTTATGAGGTATCTAAAGAAGTAGTTTGGAGACAAAATTTCATCCAAGAGCTTGGTGTGGTACCTGGTAGTAAATATCCCATCACACTCTATTGTGATAATACTACAATGGTGGATCTAACAAAAGAGACAAGTTCATATCAGTGGATGAAGAACATACTTCATATTTATCATCTCTTGAGAGATTTTTCTTAGAGAGGTGAAGTTGCAGTGAACAATATTTTTATGGAAGAAAACATGGAGGACCTCTTGACTAAATCCTTGACTCAGTAGAAAAATTATTATCATGTGAGGTATATAAGACTAAAATTCATAGGCATTTGGCTCTAATCCAAGTGGGAGTTTGTCAGAGTTAGTGTCCTAGAACCAACTGTTTGTACTTTGATTACATGATTATTTGATGTATTAAATATTAAATTAAACATCTTATTACATATTGTTCATTATTCTGAATGACTATAATGCAATGATGTCCTAGAGTATTTATTGAGTTGATAAGGTCATAGTACTTCCTCTCTATGATGAGAACCTTGAAGTGCTATGAAAATATTTTTAATATAGTTCTGTGGTTGGATAACATACTATGATGGGACACATAGTATATATATCATCAAGTGTGAGTACTTGTAAGTATATGAGACTTATTCTCATGAATTTTTCACTTGGTAATCTCTAAGATGGGATATTATGAGAATAGAACCGTCAGTTGGAATTCTGTGTGTTTTGGTGTCATCAGATATTCCTATCTATGAGAATGTATAATAGTCCTTAGACTTTAATATTATCATTAATGCATGTTATGACTCTTGCACTTAAATTTTTTGATGAAAACTATCATGCCATATATTGGTGGGAAATATGGTACGTTGGGTATGTCATGAATGATATATTATTAATGGATAAGTCAAGAAAGGATTTGTCCCTTCCATATTTATGGAAGTTGATATCTTGGACCTTTGATTGAAATAGAACCATCATCCTAAATTCCATGGCCATGGTGTAACAATGAGTTTATTTCAGATAGTCAAAGAATAATACATCAAGCATATAAGTTGATGACACCATCATGAAACCTGCTTAATGGGATTATGTGATAAAGGGATTTTATTATACAATGAGAATTCGTATGGGTTGTTATCATTGTGACTTTAAGTTATTTATTTTGGGTGTCTTGACCTGTTGTTGGAAAATAATATTGGAATATAGGCAAACCCACATAATGCTAATGAGAAATAATCTTAGAGGGTCACACACTAAGTGTTTCTGGTGGTCTTGATTAAATTCTATTTGAATTTAATTAATGGAATAAATAATATTCTCAAGACTAAGGAATAATTTTATTCAAGTTATATTAATCACATAAATTAAATAAATATTTATTCTTCAGATTGTGAATAAAATATATATTTTTATTTTATTGAATATTTAATAAATATTTATTTACTAGTTTGTGAATAAAATATTTGTTTAAGAGAATAAAATATTTATTCAAATGTTCAATAAATACAAGAGGAGTTCGAACAGACTAGGACCATGTCTGGTGAAAAAATAATTATTTACGAGTCAATAAATATTATTTATCCATTTTACGCAAGTTGGCACACCAAAAAATAATAATATTGTTATTATTATTATTATGTGTCATAGGATTTCATTAATGATTATAATTATATTTAGTGGTTGTAATGCAATTATATTTTGTAACCGAAATCCCAACTCTATAAATAGATGGCTAAGTATATTATGTAATTCATTCAAAACCAATTCCAAGTTTGGGTATAGAGAATTATTGTGCATAATGAATTATCTCTCGACTCCTCATCCTATCTCCCTCTAAATAATGAGAAACCCAAGAGAGAATTTATTCAAGACCAAAGAATGATTGATCAAGAACGAATAACTCAAGAAATTTGATTCACTACGGTAACACCTAGAGAACGAGTGGCATTGCTCGGAGACTATTGAAGCACACTACTAGAGAGATTATACCCTTGGATACTCACAAGCACAATAAAGGCAATCTAGAAGGGTATTTATGGATGATCAAAAATCATCAAGGAAGAAATTTCTTAATCCCATGTATTTATTTCTTCAGATATTAAATAAATTAATTAAAAATTTGACATGAAAGATCCTCGCTCTTGGTTTTGGGAAACGATTATTAAAAGAAACTTTAATATATCACCCACCACCGCACACTTCTGATGCACCCAAAACCAACAAAAATCACCAAAACCAATGAAAAAGAATCCACCTATATTATAAAAAAATATTATGTTAGTAATATCATAAATAAATAAATTAAACATTAATATGAAAGAATACATTAAAAAATGTCAAATTTACATAAAAATACAAACTTGGAATTATACCGGTCACACCACTCATTGTATTGAGGTTAATTTGATTCCAACATGTCAAAAATGAGTTATGTATCATTTTATTAATGTATAAAAACAATACGAATGCATTTGATTGGTTTTGAATATGTTAATTGTTATTTTTAATGAAATTAATGTCAATTTTAAATAAAGACACACTTGGAGTTATACCAGTCACACTGTGCATGAGATTGAGGTGAAGATGGTTCCTAGATGTTACAAATTACATATGGATCATTCTACTAAATTATCAAAACAATATGAATGAGTTTTCTTAGTTTTTAGTATGTCACTTATGTTTTTTTTACTAAAATGTCATTTCAAACTAAAAACACACACTTTGAGTCATAATGGTCACATCATGTGTCAGTTTGATGTGAGATTGCTTCCTACACATCATAAATGACTTATGAATTTTTCTCCTAAATTATCAAGACAATCAGATCACATTTACTTGGTTTTCAATGAATGACACACGTTTTGAACTAAAATGTCAATTTTAAACTCACAACAGACACTTGGAGTCATACCGGTCACACCGTGCATCAGATTGAGGCGTGGTTGATTCTTACACATCAAAAATGACTTATGGATCATTTTCCCAAAGTATCAAAATAATCCAAATAATATTTCTTGGTTTTGAGTAGGTTAGTTATCCTTTTTACTAAAATTGATGTCAATTTTAAATAAAAAGACATACTTAGAGTCATACCGGTCCCACCGTGCATTGGATTGAGTTGAAGTTTATTCCAACACATCTAAAATGACTTATGGATCATTTTCCTAAAGTATCAAAACAATTTGAATGTGTTTTCTTAGTTTTGAGTAGGTTAATTATCATTTTTTACTAAAATTGGTGTCAATTTCAAATAAAAATACACACTTGGAGTCATATCGGTCACACCTTATGTCAAATTGAGGTTTGATTGATTTATACAAATATAAAATATCTTATGGATCTTTTTCTTAAAGTATCAAAACATTTTGAATGCATTTTTTTGGTTTTTAGCATGTCACTTTTTCTTTTTTTTTAAAATTAATGTCAATTTACAATAAAAAGACACACTTGGAGTCATATCGGTCACACCGTGCATCATATCGAGGTACGATTGATTCATACATGTCAAAAATGACTTATGAATCATTTTTATAAATTATCAAAATAGTCCAAATGTATTTTCTCAGTTTTGAGTAGGTCAATCATCCTTTTTACTAAAATTGGTGTCAATTTTAAATAAAAAGACGCACTTGGAGTCATACTAGTCACACCGTGCATTAGATTGAGGTGTGACTGATTCCTACATGTCTCAAATGACTTATGGATCATTTATCTAAAGTATAAAAACAATATTAATTCTTTTTATTGGATTTGAGTAGGTTAGTTGTCCTTTTTACTAAAATTGATGTCAATTTTAAATAAAAAGACACACTTGGAGTCATACCGATCACACCATGCCTCAGATTGAAGTGAAGGTGATTCATACACATCTTAAATGACTCATGGATCATTTATATACAGTATAAAAACAATCCAAATGCATTTTCTTGGTTTTCAATACATCACTTGTTCTTTTTTCTAAAATTAATGTCAATTTAAAATGAAAAGACACACTTGGAGTCATATCAGTCACACCATGCGTCATATTGAGGTACGATTGATTCCTAAATGTCAAAAATGACTTATGGATTGTTTTACTAAAGTATAAAAATAATAATAATTCATTTTCTTAGTTTTGAGTAGGCCAATTTTCCTTTTTACTAAAATTGATGAAAATTTTAAATAAAAAGCCTCACTTGGAGTCATACCGGACACACTGTGCATTGGATTGAGGTGAGGTTGATTCCTACAAATCTAAAATGACTTATGGATCATTTTCATAAAGTATTAAAAAAATAATAATGTGTTTTCTAGATTTTTAGTGGGTCACCTGTCCTTTTTACTAAAATTGCTGTCAATTTTAAATAAAAAGACACACTTAGAGTCATATTGGTCACACCGTGCATCATATTGAGGTGAAACTAATTCATACATATCCCAAATGACTCATGGATATTTTTCCTAAAGTATAAAAAAAATTTGAATGCATTTTATCAGTTTCTAGTATGTCACTTGTTCTTTTTGTTAAAATTAATGTTAATTTAAAATAAAAAGACACACTTGGAGTCATATTGGTCAGATCATGCATCAGATCAATTGATTCCTAAACATAAGAAATGAATTATTTTTCATTTTACTAATGTATTAAAACAACATGAATGGATTTTCTTATTTTTGAGTAGGTTAGCTGTCCTTTTTACTAAAATTGATATCAATTTTAAATAAAAAAGATGCACTTGGAGTAATATCAGCCACCCCATACACAATATTGAGGTAATGATAATTCCTAAACATCCCAAATTACCCATGGATCATTTTAATAAGGTATAAAAACAATACAAATACATTTTCTTGTTTTTTAGTACATCACTTTTTCCTTTTTCTAAAATTAATATCAATTTAAAATAAATATACACTTGGAGTCATATCTATCATACAGTGTGTTGGATTGAGGTTATATTGATTCCTACATGTCAAAAATTACTTATGAATCATTTTACTAAAGTATTAAAACAATTCTAATGCGTTTTCTCAGTTTTGAATAGGTTAATTTTCCCTTTTTACTAAAATTGATGTCAATTTTAAATAAAAAGACACACTTAGAGTCACATCGGTCACACCGTGCATTATATTGAGATTAAGATGATTCCTATATATCCCAAATGACTCATGGATCATTGTAATAAAGTATCAAAACAATAAAAATGCATTTTATTAGTTTTCAGTACATCACTTTTTTCCTTTTTCTAAAATTAATGTCAATTTAATATAAAAAGACACAGTTGGAGTCATATCGGTCACATTGTGAGTTGAATTGAGGTGAGGTTGATCTATACACATAAAAAATGACTTATGGATCATTATAATAAAGTATCAAAACATCCTAAATGTTTTTTTATTGGTTTTCAGTACGTCACTTGTCTTTTTTTTTACTAAAATGTCATTTTAAACTGTAAACATGCACTTTGACTCATACTAGTCACATCGTGCATCAGTTTTACATAAGAACAATTCCTACACATAAAAAAATATTTATAAATCTATGTACTAAATTATCCAGACAATCTGTGTTCATTTTCTCAGTTTTTAGTGAGTAACACATTTTAAACCAAAATGTCAACTTTAAACTGATAATAGACACTTTGAGTTATACCGGTCACACCATGCATCATATTGAGGTGATGCTGATTCCTACACATCCTAAATGACTTATGTATCATTTTAATAAAGTATAAAAACAATCTGAATTATTTTTTTGGGTTTTTAGTAAGTTAGTTTTCTATTTTATTAAAATTAATGTAAATTTTATATAAAAATATGCACCTTGAGTTATACGGGTCACAACGTGTGTCGGATTGAGGGGAATCTAATTCCTACACATCCCAAAGTATCAAAAAAAATCCTAAATAACAATGTTACCATGATTAAAATCGTATTTATTTGTTTAATTGTTAACAATTTATATTGAATCAAGGTTCTTAGCTGAAAAACCTTTCTCATTATTAAAAACTAGAAGAGTAGAGGAAGCTCTTCTTCCCATTATATCACAAGAATTCACCATAATGAGAATAATATATTCATCCAATATTATGTTTTTCAACAATGAGAAATGTTTTTTAGCTAATAACATCAACTCAATATGTAGTGTCGGTAAGTTGGAAAAGAAAATCAATGGAAAGAAGAGCTTCCTTGTTATCATTATATGAGTTGTAGCCTCGAAGTCTAATCTCTCATAAGCATGAGCTGCTTCAAATAAATCACCCAAAATTGAATAAAGGAATCCAAATTTACAAGAAAAAAATAATTATGTGAGTAATACTAAAAAGAAATAAATTAAACATAAATATAAAACATTCCACTACTTTTATGGATGTCACATCTTCATGCTATTTGTGTAAATTATTCCATAAAGTATGATTCCCATTTTTTTCTAATTAGATCTATATAGTCTTGTGAATATGAGTATTTTCTACAGTCATATTAGTACTGGAAAAATATAAATACACAAAGGATTAATAAATATTTTAAATAAAATAACATTTATCTTTGAAAATACATATTCGGGGATACTAGTTTATTGATGGAATATGATATCTCTCATAAATTTACAAACATAATAACCACAATATTTTATATATTTTTTTATTTCAGACACTGTAGAAACATTGAGAAAAATAATTAATTTTTTTCACATGTGTTTGGATAGTGAAATATTATTATATATACCCTGATACTTTTCCAGTTGTAGAACTTTTTAGGACCCTTATTCTTAACCCCTATCCCCATTCCATGTTTTCCACTATATTTATACACCACCATATCAAAATAGAATCCTCATTAAAATATAATATACATTATATAACTTGGATTCTAGTTCTAAAACATTGGATTTAGTGTATTAAAAATTTAAAAATGCCATCATGTGTGGTCGGTTTGTTGGACATCCATGTAGTGAATCCAAGAAATAAATCTTTAGAGTATCAAAATTGATCTCAATGAGAATCAAATATTTCCTAAAAAAAAATGAATAAGTAATTAAAAAAATAAAAATATATTTGATATGATTAAATTTTAGAGTTTTACTCCTGTATAATTAGTATTAAGAAGTGTCTGTCATTAGTAAGTTTTCTTTCAAATGATTTGGTCAGTTCTGCCACTACTTCATCCAATTTTTTGGATTCTATTTCTTTTTGTTCTGTAGAGGTGGCATGAAGACTAACGAGTCCAAGTTTTTTTTCATGGATAAATCCCTTCAATTGGTATTGATATATACACTTGAAAAAATATGAAATGTATTTATTCATAATTAACATAGTATATCAGATTTGGTAAAATCAAATCATAAAAATATAACTCATGTATACATTTAAAACTAAGGCTCCTAGACATTCATAGTTGAGTATTTCATTTACATTCTCAAAATAAATGTATTTAGCACCTTCCTCTCTGTATATATTTTATTCCAAATCATCTACGTGACCACTGCCATTTTTTAAATTTGTATCTGCATGAACCTTCAAAGTTAGTAAATGTAGATATTAAATTGATGGGTTAAAGGTGATTTCAGAAGATCTTTTTGATCAGTTGGTTGATCCTTTATATGGTTTTGAGTCAACCTTTTGTTTCACCCCCTTCCCTTTGTCCATATGTAATAACATTCATCAGTTCAGACCTTTTTTTCATTAATTATTAATGATTTAGCATGAAAAATAAATTGGAAATGAATAAATCCTTATCAGCATGGGTTTCTACAAGATTTGAAAGACATGAGATGAATGTTCTAAAATCTTGGCTGACCTTATGAATATATTTTTCATCAAGTGGAATAGGTAGCTCAATAATCGACCAATGATCTATGCTAATCTATACTCTCACAGGACCTATTGGAAGTGGTCTATTGTGTAGCATGTCATCTTAGATATTGAACACCATAGCCCTCACTACAAGTTGATGTGTGGGTGTTGATATATATAAATCATAGTAATTTTTAACCTATAGAATATCAGTACAGAAAATTTATCAATGTATTTCTGATTCACATTTCACAGAAATAATTATTAGAATATTGATTACCTTGACTAAGAAAGTTCTTTGAGGGAAATGGATTGCCTCAAAGCCAGTGGATGGTGAGGAGATAACACCACACAATGATTGTTATTGAGTTGTCTCTTCTCTTTTCTCCCCCCCATAAAATTTTCTAGTAACTTAGTCTACTAATAAAATTTTTCTTCAAGGGTAGCTAATATTGATTTCATCTCTATCATTTCTTTATCTTTATCCTCATATTATTTTTTTCTCAAAATATGTTCGAGGTATCACCTCAAAACCCACACCTCTAACGTGACCATACTACTCTGACCACTTTAAGGCCACCAATAGTAGTTGTTCATCAAATACAGGTGTTGATGATTCCTATGACTATGTCAGATAGAAAATATAGGAAAATAAGTAATCATTGTTATGTAGTAGATATTTAAATAATTTTTTTTATTATGTCATACTTACACATATTTCCCACACTTTTCTTTGTGTTTTAATCTATTAGTATCCTATATTTATTTATACATGCCTCCTTCCATAGCATATGGAATGGGATAGAAGTGTATTTAGATTTGGATTCACAAATCTATATATAAATAAAGGAACATAATTTTGATGTTGTTTCATGTCACATAAAAGTATTACAGAAGGTTTAAAATACCTAGATTTTTTTTCAAGTGAAGCATACCACATCCTTGTTTTATAGTAGGGGTATGTTGGTTTTACTGCCTGTTTCTTATTTTCAACACATAGTTTCTTTTTTATAAATAAAAAATTCTTAATTAAAGTGATCAATACACATATTTCCAAACAATGTATTACCATCCCTGATATACTTGAAAAGAAACCTCTGCATGATGTCCAATAAATGCATCCCAAGCTTCTTGGGTTATCAGGTGTACATACATAAGTGGTAGCTGTTTCTGACACTTTCGCTGGGGCGCGCGCATCCGTCTGCGGAGGACGCGCGGCTTTGTTGCCCCGCATTCCCGCTTTCCAAAGCCGGGCGGCATTCGCTCCTTATTCAGGGACGTCTGCTCCTTGATCGAAACGGGATGATCGGATGTCGGTTCTTCCTCCTGTGGATTCCTCCTCAGAACTCATCACCTAGTCCGGGTCTCCCTTATAGATTTAATACGTAGTTCGTGAAACTCTTCCCAGTGCCATGTTTCCATGGACACTAGTTAATTACACTGCTTCTGTCAGGACATTCCAAAGGGTCCAGTCAGGGCAGCAACCTTCGGTCAGGGGAGTAGTCACGTTGAGGCATCAGTAGCGTGTCTGGATGCTGGGGTACCTGGCATGTCTGTCTGTTATCCCTGATCACAAGGCTTCTCGAGGGTGTGGAAGCCCGAGGCATCCCACATCGGGCGCGGGGAATTACATGTCATGGACACATATCTGAGGTTTTCCTCAGCTTCCCGGGTTCAACACAGGGTATGCCGCGAGTTTAACGTCCAGCAGAGACAGATCAACCCAACCAGAGCATTAGCTAGGATAGATCGGATTGAAGAATCCTCCTTGAAGGGATATCGACACCGGGGCTAGCCCGTGGGTGACAGTGAATGGAGTAGAAGGAGAGTGAAGTGGGACCATCGTAGGGGGCGACAGTGAAGTTGGGCTTGAGCCTTGACGAGGCTTCCTACGTATCCCCGTGGTAGGGAATCAAAGTCCACGTAGTTCGGAATGGTGCCAGTAAACCGACGTGAAGCTGGACCTTGGCCCGATGAATGTCGTCAGCGTATCGACATGAAGGTGGACCTTGGTCCGATGGGCATCATCAGCGTACCGACGTGAAGATGGACCTTGGTCCGATGGGAGTTGGGCTTGAACCTCTGGGAGGATTCCTACGTACCATGCCTTGACATGGATCAAAGACCTCGTAGTTCAAATGGGGCTTTGTCGGTGAACCGACGTGAAAGTAGACCTTGGTCCACTATTGGTGGGCTTGAACCTCATAAAGGCTTCCTACGTACCATGCCTTGACATGGATCAAAGACCTCGTAGTTCAAATGGGGTTTTGTCGGTGAACCGACGTGAAAGTAGACCTTGGTCCACTATTGGTGGGCTTGAACCTCATAAAGGCTTCCTACGTACCATGCCTTGACATGGATCAAAGACCTCGTAGTTAAAATGGGGTTTTGTCGGTGAACCGACATGAAAGTAGACCTTGGTCCACTATTGGTGGGATTGAACCTCATAAAGGCTTCCTACGTACCATGCCTTGACATGGATCAAAGACCTCGTAGTTCAAATGGGGTTGGGTCGCAATGGCTTACCACTGGACCAGAATGTAGTTTAAAGTCATGCTGGACGAAGATGGGACCCGACGTGAAGAAACGACGGGTGGGTGTGTCGGTGAACCGACGTGAAAGTAGACCTTGGTCCACTATTGGTGGGCTTGAACCTCATAAAGGCTTCCTACGTACCATGCCTTGACATGGATCAAAGACCTCGTAGTTCAAGTGGATTTGTCGGTGAACCGACGTGAATGCGGACCTTGGTCCAATGAGTGGTGGGCTTGAACCTCTTGGAGGATTCCTACGTACCATGCCTTGACATGGATCAAAGACCTCGTAGTTCGGGGTGGTCACAACGGCTTGCCGTCGGACGGGAATTGCAGTTTAGCGTCGTTCTAGACGTGAGTGTGCAGTTTAACGTCATGCTGGACGCGAGTGTGACCCGACGTGAAAGTAGACTCGTGAGTCCACTAGTGGTGGACTTGAACCTCGTAGAGGCTTCCTACGTACCATGCCTTGACATGGATCAAAGACCTCGTAGTTCAAATGGTGGGTCAGGGTCGGTGCTCACTCTAAGCCCACGTGAGTCATGCTCGGTGTGAGAAACAAGAGGTTGCAAGGACCTGACGATCACGTCGTGAAGGGTGCGTCCGTGAGAAGCGAAAAGGGGCTTACACGTTGAGCGACCCATAGTGTTGGGACTTACTCCAGGATGGAGGGCCAGAGGGGGTGCCTCGTTCCCTATCACTCCCTCCACTGACCTTGGTAGTGGGGAAGTACAGAGATGCACGGGTGCAATCTTCCGTACGAAAGGTTAGGGGCTTACGCTCTGAGGCGGCCCTTCCCCTGCGAACATACACCACTCCGACAAGGAGGATCTCATTCCATGTGCGGAAGAGTTCCATTCCCGTGGAGACGAGTGGTGTAAAAAATGTTCGAGTTGGGGGGGGGACCCTTCGTGAGGGAGACGAGGTTGGGTCACAGTTTAACGTCATGTGTTGAGGACGTGGTGCTTGGCAGTTTAACGTCCTGCAGCTCGGACGAGGTGGGTTCACTCCACACCCCTAGGACTTACATAACCGGTACCCTCTGGTCCTTGGGGAAGGGAAGGTACCGGTAAGGCCATGGTAAAGGGGGGTCGTGGGACGAACCATCGAGGGGTCCACGTTAGCGTGGTTATGCGAAGAAGCAATAGCCGTTAGCGTGCCTATGCAAAGAAGCATTAGGCGAAGCAATGCTATGGGAGGTATTGTCCATGGGACTTTGAAATCACATCGTGCAAACCTGGAGGGCCGCACAGGAAGAGGAATCGCTAAGCAGAGGAGTGTGCTTTGCGAAGTGGGGTGCCTTGGCCTTAGCATGGGGCATAGGTGTGAGTGGAAGGCGTTTCGCGAAGTGGAACAGTGTTCGCGGAGCACCGCCTTGCGAAGAAGGGGTGCCTCGCGAAGCAGGGTCCTGCGAAGCAGTGTGCTTCGCGAAGTGGAGCGGTCCTGCCTTAGCATAGGTATCACTCGTATGGGTTGGGTGTTTCGTGAAGCACAAGTGCTCCGCGGCTGCCTGGGTTCCCTTGGGAATCCCCTTCCTCCGCGAACGCCCTTGAGCTTCGCAAAGGGCATCCCTCCCGGAAGAGGGGCTCAAAACGAGACAAAGCAGAGTCGTCTCGCGAAGTAGAAATACCTCGCGGAGCTCATGATTCCCGGGGCAAAGCGTGCTTCGCGATTCGGGAGAGGAGAAGCCGAAAGGTCGGATTGTCCGTCCTTGGGGACTCAGGGGGAGTCCAGTATTTATAGGGAAGGGGCGCCGCGAAGTAGGGCTCGCGCGCCGCCTCCGGTGCTTCGCGGCGCGCTCGCGAACGTCAACGTCGTCCGCGGAGTATTACTGCCTGTGGTGCTTCGAGGCGGCTCACGAACGTCAAAGGGATTCGCGGAGGATTACCGCCTGTGGAGCTTCGCGGCGGCTCGTGAACGTCAAAGGGATTCGCAGAGGATTACCTCCTGTGGAGCTTCGCGGCGCCACCATGGTAGGGGCGCTTCGCGGCGGAGCTTCGCGACTGTGCTTCGCGGCTGCGCTTCGCGAGGCAGCGCGCCGGCTGTCTTTTTCGTTCCTTCCTTTCGGGCCACATTTTTGGCGCCAACAAATTCCCCCCCTAAGACTTGGATCCGCGGAGGGCAAAGGGTCTAAGTCTGAGGGAAAATCGCCAAAATTGTTGGTGGTTCGCGATACAGCATCGCGAAGGGGCCCCGTGATGCTCGCCGGGGCCGCGGATCCGGACGCGCCGCGATGCTTCGCGCGAGTGAGGCGCGCCGCGATGCTCCGGGGTCGCCGCCTATAAATAGGGGGTCCGCCCCCTTTTGTCTTTACGTGCCTTGTCTTTTTTGTGCGCTCTCGACTTTGCGAGGCTCTGCGTACTCCGCGCCAGCCCTCCGCGAATTAAGCTTCGCGGCGAACCGCGGGTCTCCGACTCCGTTTCCGCGCTAGGCGAACTTCTTGTCGGACTTGGCCAGACTTCGCGACTTGGTCTCGCGACCGATCTTCACGATTCCACTTCATGGCCGAACTTCGCGATTCAACTTCGCGGCCGAGCTTCGCGATTCAGGGGGAAAAACTTTTCTGAGGGTCGGCATCAAAATGGCCCATCAAGAGGCTGTGCTGGGAGTGCTTGCAGATGCTGCTCGTCGGGATGAGATGGCCAACCGTCCAGGCTTGGGGGAAATGGTTCAGAGCCATTCGGACCACACTTCTTTGATAGATCTGCTGTCGGAAGGTCAGAAGAATTATCCGCAGTGCAAGAAACTGCTATTGTACGGCTTCGGGCTGAGGGACGACGTCTTCATCCCTGAGGCGAGAAGGGATGAACCAGCTTGCTGGTTCAGGAGCACACCATGCCAGCACCAATGGTTCAGGGCGGCCAATGGTCATGCACGGGAGGATTTCACACCCATCACCACTGACTGTCTCTACAATCATGTGAATGATATCGATGGGAAGCCACTGCAACCAGAGACGTCCCCTCCTCTCTACCGCACCATGCTGAAGGCGGATCTGCAGGATCCGAAGAAGGGATGGTCCGATGAGTGGGACCTGCGCCAGGGCGGCAACTTTACCGATGAATGGGCCTGGGCCTACTGGGTAGGCGCCTCATGCGAGGAGTTCGGGGCCGAGCTGAGGAGAGTGGGATTGTATGAGGCGGCATGGGCCTCCCAGTTCCACATTTACCAACCAAAGCAGCTGATGCCGGAACTGCTGAGTAGATGGTCGTCCAGGACCAACACTTTTCACCTTCATCACGGGGAGGTGGGCATCAGCCTGTGGGATGTCCACCAGATTTCTGGGGTCCCGATCTTGGGGGCCATGTATGACGAGTTCCTCCCCGTTGCCAGCGCGTGGGGGGATCCGGAGCAAATGCCGCGATTGGCGTCGGCGCTGATGGCGCTCGTCCCTGGAGAGGACAAGGAGGCAGTGAGGGACGTCCACTTCAGGAGGTGGTTCAAATGCTTCCTGAACTTCCCAGAGAATTGAGAGTTCCCTCCAAGGCCTCGAACTTGTCCAAGGGCAGCCCAACGGGGCAAGGGGCACTCGTATTGGCGGGTTTTGGAGGACAGCCAATGGAAGACTTGGGGTTTCAGCATCAGTACCGAACAACAGCCAATAGTCAGGCTGGCGGCGTTCATCGCGGCTCTCATCTGTGGGTGGATCCTACCAATGAGGGATACAAGCATGGGGGTGCGACCCAACTCGTTCATCATGGCATCGATGTTGGCCATGGGGCAGCGGGTCAACCTGGGGATCCCGATGCTCACCAAACTGTACAGAATGCTGCGGCATATTAGCGAGGGAAATAAGCCGCCAAGAATATGCGGGCCCTTCCACCTCCTATATGGGTGGATCGCAGCGCATATCAGGGGGATTTATGAGTATCCAAACCCCATTTCGCCGCCGGGATCAGACTTTCGCCCCTCCATTCTGAACGCAGTTGGGAGCTTCCCGTTCAAACTGGCCGTTCCAATGGTGCTGAATCGGGTGTGAAGGGTGGATGAGTTCAATTTCCATCCCTTCCTGTTGCCAACGGGGATGCTTACTGATGACGGGTGGGGAACGGACGAACATCGGGCTTACCTTCTGGCCTTCCGAGGTGGAGTTTTGGTGGCTCGGATAGATCGTGAGCCAATCTGTGAACCGTACACCCCGCATCGTTTTGAGAGGCAGTTCCGGTGCCTCCAGCGGCTGACCCCGCAGGTCTACTGGGAGGTGCGCCACGAGGAGCACCCGTGTGTGATGAGGCATCTATGGCTCATGTTCACACGCGAAGATGGAAAGATGCGGATTGCATTGCCTCTATCCACCGCCGCCTTCGTATTAGTGAAGGAGTACGCCATCAGTTGGGAGGCCGCTTATCCAGGGGAGATGCTGAAGCAGCCAATGATCTGGGTTGGTGACGGTGGGCCTCCTCTATCTCGAGGTCGGGGTCGGAGGGCAGCTAGGGCTGCTCGCGGTGGCGGGGCTGCCATGGTGGCGAGACCCGCACCGGCCGAAGGTATGGCAGCATCAGTAGATCCGGTGATTCCGGAAGAGCAGGGCCATTCGGAGGGGCGGCCACCGAGGGGATTCCATCGGATATCCACTCAGGCTCCGGGGAAGCGGCTGCGTCACATTGACATGGCAGAAGATGCTGTCTTTCTGGAAGCTTGGGACATTTGGGATGTCAACCGGCAATTCCTCATCCCACCTGAGATGTGGGCCCACCTGAATCGCCTCGGGATGGAATTACCGGGTATCGGCCCAGTTCGGGCTGGATTCATGGCGTCTCCGGCGGAGGCGGAACAATACCTGGAAGAGCTGGAGGATTATGTCCACTCCAGTGGTGTCCCTCGCCCAATGACAGACCGGGTGAGGGTACTGTTGAATCAGACGGTCCCCCCACAGTTATCGGCTGCCGATCTGAGGGAGCGCTTCCCCTTGCAGGAGGAATCAGAGGACTCTTCTCGGGGGGATGAGGCTGGAGGAGGGAGCCCGTTGGAGGAGGGCGAGGTCGGAGACCGAAGCTCAGAATCCGACGACTTCATGGAGGCTCTCGAGGTAGCATTCCGAACTTCTCTCCTTACGACCTGTTTTTGGGTCCCTATGGACTTCTCACCAATGTTTGAGCTATGCAGGAGGAACTTGTTCATAGGCCTCGTTCTCGCTCCTTGGCGGGTGATGTTGCAGGACCTTCAGAACCCGCGCCTATGGCTGCGTCCAGTTCTGCATTTGGTGGGACCAGGGGGTCTGAGGCGGCTCCTCTGGACTCCCCAGATCTTCCAACAGTATACGGGGGGCCTCGTCTCGGGGTCCCGTTAGTACCGGCTCAGGAGCAGTGGTCGGAGGTCGATATTCTTAAGTCTCCTCCACCGATCTCGTCGTTGTCACATGCGGGCCACGTCAACTAATGTTTATGTCCCTCCTTGTCGTGCAGTTCTTCGACTGGCGTGGGCTGCTGCGGCGAGGCTGGTCGGGATGTCTGGTGGTGCCCCTCCTAGGGTCATGCCAGTGATGGTGGCAATAATCCCTCCATCTCCTCAGGCTGCGACGCACACCATCACTGGCGGGTCTGCCAGTAGGGCCGTACCCGAAATCATTGAGGTGGACTCCGAGGAAGAGGATCAACCGGTCGGTCCCAGCTCTGTCGCGCCTGCTTCGGCGCCAGGTGTCACGCTGGATTCGACGCCGGATGTTGATCCTGCCGAGGATTTCCTGCGGGCGTATCCCACGTATGAGCCTACCAATCGCGCAGACTGGGACGAAACGGCCTCCGACGAGGAAGACAGCAGCATAGTTCGCCGCTGGTCGTGGAAGCTGATCGCACGCTTTATCAAGGACACTCCCCAAGCACAATGGCTGGCCGAAATGGATAGGCTCCGCTCGCGGTTGCGCGAACTGTGCGCTGGGGGAGTGGATGCCCAACGTCCTCATGCACTCATCCGAGATCTTATGGATGAGAAGATCCGGGAGCATGATCGTGGGCTCAGTGTGGGCTGGTAGCGGAGGAAGGCGACCAACATTAAGAAGCTCCAGGAGGCTGAAGGCGAGGTTCAACAGATGCAGACCCGGGCAGACGAGCTTTCAGCCTCTCTTGATGCACAATCTGAGCTGGTCTCACAGTTGAAGGCCCAGCTGGAAGAGGCTGAGGAGCATATGGGGAAGACCTCTGGAAGTATGGCTGCCGTCCAAGCTGATGTGGAGAGGGCCAAAGCCAGGACTGACGAACTGCGCCCCGCCGCTGCGGAGGAGGAGCGGGAGCTAGTTCAGCGACAGCAAGCCTTGGATGCCGTGAGTCAACGGGTGGCAGAGCTGCAATGCTCTTTTGACGGGGTCAACCCGTCCATGGGGGAAGTCAACCCCCGAGTATTGTAGCAAACCCGAAAGAAACTTTTATTAACACTTTTGTGCTTCAACTCTTTCTTTCTCCTTTGTTTTGAGTGTCGTGGCACGCACGATTTCCACTGTTGAATTGTCTTGTCACATCCCTACAATGTTTGCGGGACGTTTGACGACAATTTTCCAAGACAGTCCAGGTTCCCGAAATATGGGGAAGGCTTGATCAGAGGAGGAACTCCCAGGCTAGCCGAATTACCATTTCTTCGACGTGCTCTTATGCACGAACAGGGCAACACCAGGGGTGCTGAAATCGGTTCAAACAGATGAAAATGGGAAGTGTGAATCACGATACCCAAATTCGGAACACTGTGGGGATGGCGTGAAAATAAAGGACAACTGTTAACCATGGAGGACAAACGGTATCCTTACTGCGTTAGCCTGAAATGGGGACAAAAAATGAGCATCGACCACTGACCATATTTGCAACGCGGGATTTTATCAATTTGTTGTCGATCAATCCTTCGGGACATTGGCCCGTAACGGTAGGAGAGCCCTTGGGCGTAGTATCCAGGCCGTTATTGGGGGTCACTCCAAACATGACCAGTCTTCCGGAACGTTGGCCCAGGACGGTAGGTGAGCCGATGCGGCATGAGACCAGACCGTTAGAGGGTTCCTTTAGACATGAAAGAGGACGAGGGTCCGAATAAGGGGCATGCAGAGCGTGGAACATGGAGTGGTGGTTTGTTCAAACAGAATCCAACACTTCGGTAGTTGCACCACCGTGGTGGGAGTACGCCATATGGGCGCATCAGACTGATCACGGATCATTCTTTCTCCCAGATAGGGCCTCTCTGGTGAGGGATGGAAATGGGGAGGAACAAGATTTCGTGATTCCAGGGGCTGAACCCTAGGCGAAATGCCTGGGTGTCTCTACGTATCCCACGTGATGATGGGAATCAAGCCACACGTAGTTCTGGAAGCGCAGTTTAACGTCATGCGGGACGGGGAGGGGCCTAACCGTGTTGGTACACATCCCGCCAAAACTACTAAGCCCACGTGGGTCATGCCCAGCGTGGGAAACAAGCAGCAGTGGTGGGAATGTCCCGACACAAAGGGGGCAGGTTAGGGCAAAGGGACACTCGGTGACTACCGGCCCAATGACACTAACACGAGCATTTAGCGCACCTAGATGCGCGAAGAGAAAGAGACGAGTATGACAGAATTCCACTTGAACATGAGGAAGTGGAAATGTGTGAATCATGGTGCTCGAGATTCAGATCACAATGATGGCGGCGTGACGATGGAGGATTTCTGCTGACCATGTTCGCAACACAGCATCATGTCACGTTAGCCTAAAATGGGACAAACAACTGAGGGTCGACCGTTGACCATGTTCGATACACGGGACCATGGTCACAAATGTTTTCAGATATCCGTAGGGACGTTGGCCCGAAACGATTGAAGGGCCTTAGGTCCAGCAATTCATAGAGAGCCCTTAAGCTTAGTATCCACGTCGTCCGAGGGTCCTTTTGGATGCGGAAGAGGATGAGGATCCAAATAGAGAGCTCATGAAGCTTGGTCATGGGATGAGGGGAATGTCTCTGTGAAATCCCATGCTTCGGGCTCTTTGTCAAAACACATCTAAATACGGCAACGAAACGTATTATAGAGAGGGAGCAGATTCCTTTCCCTTGGGGTGATCTTAGTTTAGGGGTCATTAGAATTCGGACCATGGATGGGAAAAGGGATCAGGGGACGCATGACATCAAAACCTGACGTGAATGAGGACATAGTCCTACTTACCATGCGTTCTCTGGGGAAATGCTCGAGTCGAGGGACCGAACACAAGGGTTAGGCTGGGCCCGCGGGGAAGCACCCGGACGCTCCTACGTATCTCATAAGGACGAGAATCAAGCCATACGTAGTTCTGGAAGTGACATGGTAGGATACCAGTGCCAGGGGAAAAAGGGGAGTGCGTACGTGGCCCTTGCACTAAAAGAAGCGGAATTTGATGTATCTTGTTTGTTCTTTAAGGTGAATGGTTTTTTTTGTGAAGCGACCGGCCTAGAACAGTAGGTCGTGATGTCGCCACAAGAATCAAGCCGTGATGGGCGTTGAAAAATGGCATGGCATGTGACCAATACCCAACGTGATGTCCTCTATAACGAGGTCACCACAATGCGGTGCCGTTTTTCGTCGTGCGGCCAGGACGATAATGTCACAGTTTAGGGTCGTATGATAGGACCAAGCATGCATTTTATCGTCATGCAGCGCGGACGTAGCAGAGACGATGCTAGGTGGGAAATGTGCACAGTGTTATAAAACACAATTGACAGAGACATGATCCCACATCAAATTGTACGCCATCCGGAGAGGGAAACCTTAGGCCGAGGGGCCTACACAGAGGTGAAACAGGGAGAGAGACTGGCTTCCTGAATGGGTTGTACCCAGAGACAGGGCGTCTGGGCGGTCCTATGTGTCCCATGAGGATGGGAATCAAATTGAATGTAGTCCCGAATGGATCTTAGTTTATGGTCTTAGAGCTCGGACCATGGGAGCCCCAAAGGGCGCCAGATCGCAACTTTGTCCCCCTAGCATGCAAAGGTGCACTGAGGGATAGCGCCAAAAGTGTCGAGATTCCACCTAGACATGATGGGGTGGAAAATGATGTGAATCATGCAACCAACATTCAAGGACTGAAGGGGCTGGCGTGACGACAGAGGATTACTGCTGACCATGTTCGCAACACAGCATCCTATCGCGTTAGCCTGAAATGAGGACTAACAAAACGAGCATCGACCGCTGACCATATTCGCAACGCGGGATTTTATCGATTTGTTGTCCGAAACCCTGGGGGGCGTTGTCCCGTATCGGTAGGAGAGCCCTTGGGCGTAGTATCCAGGCCGTTCTTGGGGGTCCCTCCAGGTGTGAAAGATGATGGAAGTCCGAATGGAGGGGAACACGAAGCTTGACAAGTGGAAGGAACTTGATCAAGTTGAATCTGACACTCTTGGTCCTAGACTAGAGTGCTCTTAATACATGGGTGAACCACTACAGGGAGTCAAGGGACTCAACCTTGAGGGTGATCGAGAGATGGCAGATTCCCAGGGGAAGGGGGCATGGTGCCCAAAACCTTGTATCATACCTACACATCCCCCTTATGGAGAGGGATAAACCAAGTGGCCTAGGTGACTGGGAGATTAGGAGATCACCAGGAGGTGGGGCTGGACCCGAATCTTAAACATCCAGGTGGTCCTACGTATCCCATTAGGATGGGAATCAAGCCACACATAGTTCTGGAGGGTGCCTTTTAACGTCATGCAGGACAGGGAATAGGAGGACTGAACCTCAGAATGGGGGCGTGCGTGGTGCAACTATCGCAAACCCGACGTGAATGAGGACGTAGTCCCTCACTGTGCCACACAGCCCTGTGGTCGGGGTCCCAAAGGTAGGACCCGAGAGAGGTGAACTTGATGAACTCAAGCTGGCCCCAAAGACAAGGGGTCTTGAACGTAGTTCCAGATGAGAGTCTTAGTTTATGGTCTTAGAGCTCGGACCGTGGGTGGTGACAACTCCCGAGTAAGCACAGATGTCAACCCAATCCCTAAGCCCACGTGAGATAAACTCGGTGTGGGAAACAAGGGGGGTATCCTCATTGCAATACTTGGGGAGTCCATCAAAGGGGAGTTGGCAGAGAGTTCCGAAAGACACTTTTGATGTAGCTTGTTCCTCGAACGCGCAGACGTGCACGGGGGAAAAGTAACAAGAGTCCCGAGACTCTACTTGGACATGATGAAGTGATGAAGGGTGTGAATTGTGTACCCGACATTTGGGCTTAATGGGTTAGCGTGGCGATAGAGGAAAACTGTTAACCATGGCGGAAACACAGCGTCCATATCGCGTTAGCCTGAAGTGGGAACAACAAACGAGCATCGACCGCTGACCATATTCGCAACGCGGGATTTTATCGATTTGTTGTCCAAAACCCTGGGGGGAGTTGGCCCGTATCGGTAGGAGATCCCTTAGGCATTGTATCCAGGCCGTTCTTGGGGGTCCCTCCGGGTGTGAAAGATGATGAAATCCCTGATGCGGGGATACGCAAAGCCTGGAAAGTGGGTGCGGACGTGTCCGAGTAAAGCTTGGCATTCCAGGTAATAAACCAGAGTACTCTTAAGCACATTTGTGAACCGCTGAACAAAGGGATCGACGAAACAGCTCAGTAGGGGGGGATCATGGCGTGGTCATTACGAGATCGTCGTTAATGAGGACATAATCCCACACCACACCATATGATCCCCTCATGGAGGAAGGATAGGCCAAGGGGCCAAGATGGGATGAGGATTCCCAAGAGATGGGGCTGGACCCGAATCTTGGACATCCAGGTGGTCCTACGTATCCCATTAGGATGGGAATCAAGCCACACGTAGTTCTTGAAGTGAAGTTTAACATCATACTGGACGAGGAGGGGAGTAATATACTCCGAAACAAGGGAGGTGTGTGGTATGGCGAAGAAGCCGACGTGAATGAGGACGTAATCCAACACCACACCATACACCCTGGGTAAGAGGGAACCTGGGCCGTGGCCCGGAAAGGCCAAGGGGCCTAAGGTCAGGCATCAGTCAGGAAGTCCTGACTGGTTTGCAGTTTAACGTCTTACATGAGGATGGGGGGCCAGGGACCCAAAAAGGCCAAGGGGCCTGAGGCTGGGCCTCGTAAAGGGAGGGCGTACGGCATGGGACGTGAATGAGGACGTAGTCCCACATCACACCATACACCCTTATGAGGGATCATGGGTCGTGGCCTGGAGAGAAGGGAAAGTTATCAGTCAGAAAGGCCTGACTGGTCTGCAGTTTAACGTCTTACATAAAGACGAGGGTCGGGGACCCGAGAAGGCCAAGGGGCCTAAGGCTGAGCCTCGTAAAGGGAGGGCGTACGGCATGGTACATGATCCCGACATGAATGAGGACGTAGTCCCACATCACACCGTACACCCTTATGAGGAATCCTGGGTCGTGGCCCGGATCGCTAGCACCACCTGGGGGAAGTTTGTCACCTCGGGATGGGGCAGAATGAATCACTGTTCTTGATGCCTGGGACATCTCGGGGTGGACCCAAAAATCTAGGACACTGTTGACCATGTTCGAAACATAGCGTTCCTATGGTGACCCGTATGGGGGCAACAAATGAGCGTCGACCGCTGACCAAATTCGCGACGCGAGACTTGTATCGGCTTGTTTCTTGAAAACCCTCGGGGGCGTTGGCCCGTATCGGTAGGAGAGCCCTTGGGCATTGTATCCAGGCCGTTATCGGGGGTCCCTCTGGGTGTGAAGGGTGACAGAATCCCAGTCAAGGAGTGGGTGAAGCTTAGTTGCATCCATCCACGAAAGGGGAAAACACCTCCAGGGGGGAATGTGCAGCTGGGTCGAGGCTTGCTCGACGTGGGTCAGGGCAAAAGTGTGCACCCTGCCATGTCTTGACCCGAGGGGAAGATTTTGGCTTTTGGGCTGGGCCAACGGACGAAATGTCCGGGCGTTCCTACGTATCTCATAAGTATGAGAATCAAGCCATACGTAGTTCTTGAAGGCCATGCAGTTTAGCGTCATGCGGTGAGGACGTGGGAGGATAGAAGAACGGGAGTGGGCGCATGGTGTGACCTTTACAATCTTTGCGCGAGTGGGGTTGCATGAGCGGGGCCAAGAAAGCCTACTCCCTACTATACAAAGATCCTCCAAGGAGACTATTCCCAGGGGGAATAGCGGAAGAGAAAAGCTTGGGGCTGGGCTCAAGACGAGGCGTCCGAGTGTTCCTACGTATCCCATGAAGATGGGAATCAAGCCACACGTAGTTCTTGAGATGCAGTTTAACGTCATGCGGGACGAGGAAACACATCGTTTGGGGATATGTACGGTACAACAAGTAACCCGGCGTGAATGAGGGCGTGGTCCTACACCATACCGTGCAATCCCACAAGAGGGTAAGTTGGGAAGAAAACAAGGGGGCCTGGGGGCCAAACCGCGGTGGAGACGGGGCCGGGGGCCCAAGGAGGCCGAGGGGCCTGAGGCTGGGCCTCGGTCAGGAAGACCTGACTGGCTTGCAGTTTAACGTCTTGCAGTGAGGACAGAGAGGCAGTTTAAGGTCGTGCGGGACCAAGTCGCAGTTTAGAGTCGTGCAGGACCCTCTCGCAGTTTAGGGTCGTGCAGGACCACTTTTTCCCTAGGCAAAGTATCGCTTGAGGAACTTGGCATTGGTGGGAGGGGTTATACGCTCTCCATCCATGGTCACCAAAGAGTATGCTCCATTGGGGTAAACCTTATGGATTATATAAGGCCCTTCCCATTTGGGTTCTAACTTGGGCGGTTTCCTACCGGGAATCATTGGCGCTCGAAGGGCCAATACTAGGTCACCCTGTAGAAAAGAGAGGAGACGAACCTTCTTGTCAAAGGCTCTTGCTATCTTGTCCTGATGCCTTTCCAGATTGTGCAGGGCACGGAGCCGGTTCTCGTCCAGTGCTTCCAATTCAGCTAGACGGATCTCGGCTACCTCATCTGATGTTTGGTGATCATAAACTGCAGTGCGTAGCGACGGTAGCTGAATCTCAATGGGTAGGATGGCCTCAGCTCCATACACCAGGGAATATGGGGTCACCTGGGTAGAGTTGCGAGTCGTCGTCCGGTAAGCCCAGAGGGCGTTGGGGAGCTTGTCCGGCCAACTCTTCTTGTTCTGACCAACCATCTTCTGCAGAATGTTAGAGAGGGTCTTGTTGAACGCCTCGATCTGTCCATTCGCCTGCGCGTGGTAGCGGGAGGTATGGTTCGACCGGATGTCGTACTTAGCGTACAATTTCTTCAATTCAGCTGCTCGGAAGTTGGCGCCGTTATCGGTGAGGACGGCTTGAGGGACTCCAAACTGGTGGATAATGTTGGAGCTCACAAAGTCAACGATGGAACGGGCCTTGACCTCTTTGATCGGAACTGCTTCTGCCCACTTGGAGAAGAAATCTGTAGCAGTCAGGATGAACCTACACTAGCGGGCTATTGCCGGCGGATACGGTCCCACTACATCAAGTCCCCATACCGCAAATGGCCAAGAGTACTTGGTGGGGTGGAGGGGTTTTGGCGGACGATGCAAGAAGTTGGCGTGTACTTGGCACGCGTGGCATCTCTTGGCATACCCAATGCAATCGTGGATCATGGAGGGCCAGAAGTACCCTAACCTCCGGATTTGATGGGACAGCTTCGGCCCAGCTTGATGGGCGCCACAAGAACCGGCGTGAACCTCTTGCATAACTTGAGGTATCTCCCCTCCTTGGAGGCAACGGAGAAGGACACCATCGAAACTCCGCTTATAAAGGATCTGTTCCATACTGGGGCCGCTCTGGAGGGTAAATTGAAGTGCGCGGCGTCGGATTCGCTCGCGCTCGGCCCGGTCGTCCGGGAGCTGACCATTTTGGAGATACTCGACAAAAGGTGCTCTCCAGTCGGGTGTGGTTTCAACCACTGCGTCTGACGAACCCGGGACTCCCGATATGGAGGGTCCGGCGGTGAGATGACTTACCCGCAGGCTATCACGGTCCTCTTGGGTGACGAGAGCAATGAATCTCTGATGGGCCACGTGTATGACCAAATCATCTTGCTCGGGTTCTGCGAGCGACACGGCTAAGCCAGCCAGGGCGTCTGCTTGGCCGTTCTGTGACCGTGGGACATGGGTAACCTCTGGCCGAGGAGAGAACTGGGCCATTAGGAGGAGGGTGTACTCCAGCAACGGTGCAAGCTCTGGCTTCCTGATGACGTAGTCTCCATTAACCTGTCTGATTACCAGCTCGGAATCTCCCTTCACATGTAGATGGGGGACATGGATCTCAAGGGACAACTCGAGGCCGGTGATGAGAGCTTGGTACTCTGCCTCGTTGTTCGTATAACCTTCTGACAATAGGAACGAGTACGGCAGGACGACTTGCGCCGGGGTAATGAAAACAATACCCAGACCCACTCTATTGAGCTTGGGGTCGTTGAGCCTTCTACCGGTGGGGCTCCGAGAGGCGCCGTCGAAATTCATTTGCCAACATGGGACAACATGATCGACTGAGAGGATAGTCTCGTCGGGGAAATCCAGGTCCAGGGATTGATCCGCGGAGGTTGGATGGGCAGCTAAAAAGTCTGCCAATGCCTGTCCTTTAATGGACTTTTGAGGTATAAACCTGATATCAAACTGCTGGAGAATCACCGCCCACCGTGCTAGTCGGCCAGTCAGCATGGGGCGGTTCAGGATGTACTTCAGCGGATCTACCCAAGAGATCAATTGCACCTCATGGTGTTGCAGGTAGTGCCGCAACTTCTGCACAGCGAAGACGAGCGCAAGGCAGCTCTTTTCGATAGGGGAGTATCTGACCTCCGTATCGAGAAGCATGCGGCTGAGATAGTAGAGACTGTTCTCAGTGCCCTCGTTATTCTTCTGGGCGAGCAGCGCGCCGAGGGATCTCTCCAGGGCGGTCACATAAAGGACCAGCGGCCTTCCGGAGACGGGTGGCATCAAGACCGGAGGTTGGAGTAGATACTTCTTGATTTCCTTGAAGGCGATCCGACACTCCTCATCCCATTCATAGGCAGCGCCTTTCTTCATGAGCCGGGAATAGGGCTTACACTTGCCGGCCAGATTCGCAATGAATCGGCGTATATAGGCTAAGTGGCCTTGAAGGCCTCGAAGCTCTCGAATGTTGCTCGGGGGAGGCATTTGGCTGATGGCCTTGATCTTCTCCGGGTCAATCTCGATACCTCGGTATCTGACAACAAAGCCCAGAAACTTCCCGGAGGTGACTCCGAAGGCACACTTCAGCGGGTTCATCTTCAGGTGACGGGAACGGAGGAAACCGAACACTTTCTCAAGGTCTTTGAGATGGTCCTGGCGCTGACATGATTTGACTACAAGGTCATCCATGTAGCATTCCACCAGTGTCCCGAGAATCGATTTGAATATACGATGCATGGCCCTCTGATAAGTGGCACCTGCATTTTTCAAACCGAATGGCATTACCTGGTAGCAAAAGGTACCCTGGGGAGCCCTAAAGGCAGTGGACTCCTCGTCTTCGGGGGCCATCCGGATCTGGTTATACCCGGAATAGCCATCCATGAAAGAGAGGGCTTGGAACCCGGCCGTGACGTCAATCAACAGCTCCGTCACTGGGAGTGGGAAGTCATCCTTTGGGCAGTGGCGATTGAGATCGCGGAAGTCGATACAGACTCTGATCTGCCCATTCTTCTTCCTGACCGGCACAATGTTGGCGAGCCATTTGGGGTACTGGACCTCCTTAATGAAGTTGGCTTTGATAAGCTTATCAACTTCGGCCTCAACCATAGCACCATGAGAAGGGTGCATTTTCCTGGGAGGCTGCTTAAACCCACAATGTTTTGCCGGGAGGCCCAGACGGTGGACGAACACTTGGGGATCCAGTCCTGGCATCTCATCGTAAATCCAGGCAAACACATCACGGTGCTGTTTGAGGAAGTCCACGTACTGCTGCCGCTCCTCGAGGGACATGGCCGCACTGATCAATGTGGGTCTCGGATCTACCTCGCTACCAAGGTTCACCTGTACCAGTTCATCAACCGTGGTAGAGACGCCTTCTTCAAAGACTGGGGGAGCATCCTCCAAGTCTTCCTCCCCAGCCGCGGGGGGACTTCCCGTGACGGAAGATACTTTTGGGCTCTCGAAACCCGAGGGGCAGCCAGTGCCGGGTTGGGCAGCAGTGGTCATCACATCAGGAGATTCACTTGTCGTTGAGACCATAGCAATGAATGCATTTGATCCTATCCCATCTAGACTTCGGCCTAAGGGGCCACGTTTGATGACATCAAAGCAGTGGTGACGTGTCGGCCTGAGTTGGTTAATTCCAGCCCGGCGGAAGAGACACGTATGGCGCACCGCCATTGTCATGAGCTTGACGTCCCGGTACCGTACAGGGGTAGGAGGTTCCGGGATGACCCGAGCCTGGTTGATGTAGGAGTACGAGGTGATTTTCCGCCATCGCTTGGACACGGGAACATGCCTTCCTTTTGTACCCGAAACAACGAAACATTGCCCCATGTCGGGGGTCGTGGACTCCAACCGGTGGATCAGGAGGATGTAGGCGTCGTCCATGCTTGCCCAGGGATCACTTGTGATCGGGGAGGGCTCATCCTCGCTTACCAGGATTTGCTTGTCCTTACTTTTGTAATAACCCGCATCCAGATAGCGGGCCTCACAAGAAGAGAAAGGGGACGCGTCTCCTTGGAGCACGCCTACTCGACCATTGAGCGAGTACTTGAGGCACTGGTGATACGACGAGGGGACCGCTGCATGCAGATGGAGCCATGGCCTACCCATCAATGCGTTGTAGGCGGTGTCCTGAGAAACAACCATGAACTCGGTGCTGGAAATTAAGCCACCGAACTGAGTCTTCAGGCAGATCTTGCCGACTGGGGTTTGCTCTGTCCTGTCGTACCCCTGGATCCTGAGGTCAGAGGGAGTCAAATCACTTTCGGACAGACCCATCTTTCGCAGCGTCCGGGTCGGAATTAGGTTGATTCCAAAACCCATGTCAACGAGGCAGCGACGGACTTCCACGCCGTTGAAGTGGCCAGTGATATACAGTGGGCGAATGTGCCCCTGTATGGGAGGGTCCTCATCTTCACCGGAGAACGAGATAACTGTCTGACATTCGGCGTTTTCAATCGTCTCGGTATGGAAGGCTTCCACAGCTGCTACTTCCGTCTCAAACTGGAGGGGGCTCCTTAGGGCCTCGGCAAGTGCCTCGCGCATTTCAGATGACAGGCACAGGGCCTCAAGGATGGAGAGCCTCGCCGGAATGCCGGCCAGGTGCTTCAGAACATCGTACTTTCATGCCAAACGTGAACCTCTGCTTACAGGAGGTCGTTCGACATTTGGATGCACAATGGGTCCGGCTGGCTGAACTAGCGGTCGGCTAGTACTGGGTACGTCCTGCTGCCTGCTAGTAGAAGCCTGGAGAGTAATTGTCGGGCTAGGATCGGACAGCGGAGGCTGGCCTGTAGCTGGGCGATATTGACTGTGATACGGACGAAGTGGCTCCCCCCGATCCAATAGCACGAACGGCGGTGGAGGCAGAGCCGAGGATGTTGGATGGGTCTGCGCGTGCTGAGATCTACGCTGAGCCTGCTGCTCGGTCTCTGTAGCGTGCACGGCTTGGCCACAAGTGCCTGCTGACATGCCTCGAAGACCGGCGCGATTGCGATTCCACTGACGTTGACGCCGACTGGAAACGTTGGGGAGGTCTGCCTGGGGTTCCCCCTCGTCGGGGGTCATATAGGGCTTTACCAGCTCCACGGTGTTAACCGAAGCGTACCCTTGACTGTCGCTCGAAGAGTCATCCACCGCTGGGCGGATTCTTGGAGGAATGCCCATTTCGGGAGGCATAAAGTCGCCGAGAGTGCGGGATGACGACGGCACTGGTGGTGCACGTTGCTTCTTCTTGCGTCGCCGCTGCTTTCCCTTTTGGGCAGAGGTCGATTGTGAAGACGATGCTGAGGCACCGACTACTTCTTCTGAAGGTTCCGACTGCTTCAGGCGCACCCGGATGATACCCTGGGCACGGACGACAGTTTTTCGAGCCATCCAGTTGTCGTATTTCTGGGACCCGCGGCTAGGGACCTGCTGCCACTCACCTTCGCTGTCGCTGCCGATTTCTGATACTGCAAAGACGCCTGCCACTTGCGCTGGCGCTGGGCCCAACTTGACTATGTTGTTGTTGACCTGGTCCTGAAGCCAGTCTTTAAACACATATCATCGCTTGAGGGTGTTCCCTAGGATCCGATGATAAGGGCAGTAGTTGGGGTGATCGGTGAGATGCGCCTCTGCCGGCCTTCTGCACTCAGGCAGACGCACAATCCCTTGCTCTAGAGCACTTCTCAAGTAGCCAGGGACCTGATTTTCGTTGAACGAATAGGTCTGGTACCTTCTTTCCGGATAGGGGGCCCTGGGGGCCTGGTCCTATCGAGGGACCGGAGGGGCCTGCCGAGGAGGCGGCGCCTGGTTGTCTCGCCTAGGTGGCGGTGGCACATTGCGCGGGGAAACCTGTCGGTTCTGAGGCGGTCGCTGCTGGGCAGGAGCCTGTGCTTGAGGTGGAGGACCTCTGCGGGGTTGCGGGGGTGGTGCCGCCGGCAGCAATTCCAGCCGCCTCGGGGCTTCTATTTGAGCCACCGCGGCGGGTTCAGCCCTGGAGGCCCTCCTGGCTGGGATCATAGGGGGCAGCAAACGTGCCTGACTAGCCTGTTGCAGGGCCTCCTCGAGGCGTTGGGCCTTATCCGAGAAATCTATGAACCCTCCAGGGTAGTTCTGGGTAATCAAGGAGGGTACCAGCTTTGTCTTGACGTTCCCCACACACATCGTCAGTAATTGCTCCTGAGTCAGTGGCATATCGAGGGAATACGTAAGTCCTTTCCACCGGGCGATGAAGTCTACAACCCGCTCATCAGGCCTCTGTTTGCACTTGAAGAGGTCCGCAATGCTGGTCTTTCGCGTGGTGGAGCTGAACTGGTATAAGAACTGCCGACGAAGATCCTCCCAACCGGTCACCGATCCGATAGGGAGCTGGCTGTACCAGACGAACGCCGGACCTTCCAATGTTTGTACAAAACATCGGAGCTTGGCGGCTTCTTGCTGAGCCGGGGTCCCTAGCATGGGGCCACACCTAGAAGAGAAATGAGACAAGTGCTGGGGTGGGTCCCCTGTCTCGTTAAAAGGCGAGAAAGTGGGGTTCCCAAAACCCGGAGGCGCGGGCATATCATCCACCCACGCGGGATAAGGCTTGCCATCCGGTGGGACCGCCACCTGCCGCGTTTCCAACGCCTCGAGGCGGGATGTTAGTGCCACAATAAGGTCCTCCGAGTGGGGGTCCCTGTCTTGACGGGGATCCCTAACCACAAGTGAATAACCAGGTTCTTCAACACGGTAGACGGCTTCAGCTGCTCGCGGGTCAACTGGCTGGACGACCTGCTGGGCGACTGGGGGAACCCGGGTTGGATTCTTCAGATTGCCCCATCGCTCAGGGGGGTTTGGCGAGACGTATCGCGCCCTCTTGCCGTATGTTCCGGCTTCTGCCCTGTCTGCAGCAGTAGCATGATCAGGGTTGCCCGGAGGCATCTCACCGGGGGGAAATTGTTCCTGCCCCTGCTGCCCCGGCCTGGGATTACCATAGTCGGGTCGTCGCTCTGCGGTGCGTTCAGCCAAGAGTTCGTCAACCAGCCTCTTCTGCTCAGCAATCTGCTGGCGTAACGCGGCCTTCTCAGGATCTTCGTCCGTTTTCTGCACAGAGGCGGACGGGTCGGAGTGCTTGACTGTTCCGACGTGCTCCTTACCCTTGCCGACGTTTCGACTGAGTACCAGCGACTCTGTGGGTACGGGGAGGCCTAGCAGGTTCCTCTGCTGACGGGTAACTCTCCCTGACGGGTCGAGCAGCGGCGGTGCGCCCTCTGGGGGGAAGTCTCCATCAAGGAGTTCTAGTTCGTCTTCCCTGTCCACAATGTCGGCCATGTGGACCGCGATTCCTCTCGAGGGCATGTCCTCGATGTCGCATAGCGAATCGGGTTGTCGTCGAATAGGATCGAACAGAAGGGCAGCATAGTGTCCCCAACCACGGACTTGCACATGGGGGGTGGCTTCCCTGACGATCTTGCGGAGTGCTTTGAAACTCTGAACGCATTTTCGTTGGAGGGCACTCTGGTGACCTGGCGACTCAGGGTGCTGGGTCACAAGGAGCGCGGCCGCATCGATCAGGCGGCACTGTTTGCCAATCTCCTCAAAGTGCTCTCGACTCCTGGGGTATACCACCCGTTCGCAATGGAGGCAGAAGTGTGTCGCCCAGAGGGTTCGACAAAAGCATCCCACTTCTTCAGGGGTAAGAGACTCTGGTATGTGGAAATTCAGTGCCGCCGTCGGCCAGAACTTCTACGGGAAGTAATCCGCTGCAAGGATACTCCAGAAGCTCCTAGGCTCGGACTCAGGGTCTGGCCCTGTGTTGCCCCACTCGTCAACCGGGGGCGGCTGAGGAACCAGAATCGGTACCGAGGTGGACCTTTGGGATAATAAGCTCGACGGTGGAGAATACGGCAAACGAGCTGACTGGCCGCCGAATTCCGGGCCATCCTCCGAAGAGTGAGGTGACCTGGCCACGATGTCACGATACGACGGGCTGATAATCACAGCTTCCGGAACAGGAGCCGCGGCTACCGGCGACAGGTCGTGTCGTCGCTCTACCGTCGTGGGCCCCCAAAATAACTCTACGTGATCCCTGGTAGAGGTAGAGGGATCTTATGGTGACAGAGGCGGTGATTGCATGGTCGAGACCTGCGGAATTCCCAGGATTTCTTCCTCCTGGATGTACCTGCGGAGAGAGACGGGAATCCGGTGGACCTCAAATTCTGGGAGAATGAGGCTGACGCGTCTGGTTCCTGCCCCGGTCCTTGACACGGAGGAGCTGGGAGAAGGTTCCATCGCTGAATCGCATTCCGCTTCTGAATCGGAGAAGTGGGCAGGTTTGATCCCCACCTGGGCCTTCCCAGGATTCTTCTTATGGCGGTGACGACCCGCTCTTCTGCCCCTGGGTGGCTCTTCGGGATAGGGTTGACCCCTATCAGGCAGCCTCGGGGCGGCGCTGGCGCCGTGGCGGAGAGGGCCCCCACTCGAGACAGCCGGGGTGCGAGGGGCACCAGGGAAAATGTCGAAGGGTACATGGGGAGGACCTCCATGAACAGTACCCATGTGGGCGGGGCCTCTGTTGGAACTGGCAGGAGCATGGGGAAGACCTCCATGGTCGATGCGAGTGGAGCGAGGCCGACCTTCACTCCTCGATTTTCTGGGGTGAGGAGGACCTTCGCCGGTTGCAGAGAGGACGTAGGGAGGCCCCCCACGTTGGAGAAGGACCGGATGGACGGTGCCTTCAGAAGGATGAACTTCATACCCTGTACAGCGGGCGCGAGAAATGTTTCCGCGCTGAGCACCACTGCCGCGGGGCAGGTCTTCCTGTAGGATGGGGGCAGCACGAGGCATGCCTCCATGACGAACCTCGGAGTGGGGAAGGCCCACGCTCTGTGGAGTAGTGGTACGGGGAGGACCTCCGTACGGGTTGGCATCACCGCGGGCTAGCTCGCGGCGATCACCACTGGGGCCCGCAACCCGGAGAGTCAACCCAGCCTACCCATGGGGCGGTTGGGGTCTCAATCTTGGTTGGGCGAAAGGGTGCCCCTGCTCAATGTACGCGGGGGATTCATAATGCACGTCGGCGGTGGCTCGGGCCACTGTAGCTGTCGACGTGGACGCATCTGAGCGAGCGTCCTCAGCCCGGGCCCGGCGCTGACGTCGGGTCAGGCGAGCCGATTTAGGTGGCGCAGGGACGTAGTCTGCCTGTTCTTCCTGCGAGGCCGGACGGCGGTGCTGACGCGGCCGGATGGGAGCTCTCGCCTGGGGGCCTCGGGTCGGGGCCCTGAGCAGACTGAGCCGGACAGCGCCTGCCTCTTCAGCGTAAGGCGAAGAGTCATCAAGGCGTTCCGGGGATAGGCTCCCGAAACAGTTGAATGTCAGGGTGGGGAGCAGGGGCTCCCTGCGCGGCCTGTTAGGGCGGCGTTGACGGCGGGGCCTGGAGGCCTCCAGGTCCAGGCGGGCCATATCCCGGGTTGGGATGACCCCTTCTTCCTCATACCTGCGCACGAGGCTGTTGATCACCCTTCGTTGGATGACCTATGATGTGGAAAGGGGACGGGGGCGTCCCGTATTCCGTGACGTGGCAGCCATCGTGGCGGTAGTGGCGCCATGTGGGGTGGCCGTCGTGGTGTTGCCCCTGCCCCTGCGTGGGCGAGGAGCGGATGGTGACCGCATCTCTGAAATAGCAACCTGGTTCCTGAGAAACGAAGGGGTCAACTCATCAGTACTGAGAGGAAAAGGATTGATAGCCAGCGCCCCAGCGTTCTTCCATCCTCCATGTCTGTGAGAAGGATCCATGCCAACACGCTGCAGAGCGGAGTGCCCCACGTTCTACTACCCCGACTTCCGGTGAGTTTCATGACAGGCCCGCTATTTGCTTGGCGGGACCAGGCACCAGATATCTGGATCCGGTGACACGTCAATCTATTGGTGTCTCGAACGCTACTAATCTCCATGCTGAGGAGAAGAATTTCACGTCGGGTTCACCATTTCTGTTTCCGACGCTTTCGCTGGGGCGCGCGCATCCATCTGTGGAGGACGCGCGGCTTTGTTGCCCCGCATTCCCGCTTTCCAAAGGCGGGCAACATTCGCTCCTTATTCAGGGACGTCTGCTCCTTGATCTAAACGGGATGATGGGATGTCGGTTCTTCCTCCTGTGGATTCCTCCTCAGAACTCATCACCTAGTCCGGGTCTCCCTTATAGATTTAATACGTAGTTCGTGAAACTCTTCCCAGTGACATGTTTCCATGGACACCGGTTAATTACACTGCTTCTATCGAGACATTCCAAAGGGTCCAGTCAGGGCAGCAACCTTCGGTCAGGGGAGTAGTCACGTTGAGGCATCAGTAGCGTGTCTGGATGCTGGGGTACCTGGCATGTCTGTCTGTTATCCTTGATCACAAGGCTTCTCGAGGGCGTGGAAGCCCGAGGCATCCCACATCGGGCGCGGGGAATTACATGTCATGGACACATATCTGAGGTTTTCCTCAGCTTCCCGGGTTCAACACAGGGTATGCCGCGAGTTTAACGTCCAGCGGAGACGGATCAACCCAACCAGAGCATTAGCTAGGATAGATCGGATTGAAGAATCCTCCTTGAAGGGATATCGACACCGGGGCTAGCCCGTGGGCGACAGTGAATAGAGTAGAAGGAGAGTGAAGTGGGACCATCACAGGGGGCGACAGTTAATTTGGGCTTGAGCCTTGACGAGGCTTCCTACGTATCCCCGTGGCAGGGAATCAAAGTCCGCGTAGTTCGGAATGGTGCCGGTAAACCGACGTGAAGCTGGACCTTGGCCCGATGAATGTCGTCAGCGTACCGACGTGAAGGTGGACCTTGGTCCGATGGGCATCGTCAGCGTACCTGTAGAGACCCGAAGTCTGACGTACATGGAAATTACATTACTTTTGCGGAATAATTAGTACATAACAAAAACAAACACACAAGGATCGTAATAGTTTAGTGTCTTTGGAAACTCGGAACGTAATCTCCTAATCATGGTGAAAGATCTTCAACATCTCCCATAAAGATCTTCCTTTTTTTTACCTAAAACCTTTCTTTATATCCTGGGGAAAAGAAAACATAAAAGGGTGAGATCAAATGCTCAGTAAGGGTAAACAAAATAAATATCAATCACATCATATTCATAAGAACATAACATTTTGGAAATCATAACCTGCAAAAGAGAGAAAATTTCATAACATGGGATAAATCATGGCAGTGAAATGTAATCACAATAATCATAACTTAAAACATGAAACTTTGTGGCATACACACATAATCATAGAGAATCATTTCTTGTTAGTCAAGACTCATTGCCAAGACTATCGTAGTGGACAAAGTCCCTTTCTGAATCGAGTAACCCTCGTTTCAGTCCTGTTTCACTGAACCAGTATAACCTACCATTCCAGCAATGTCTATCTCATGAGATATAAAATCTTTACCCAATGCATTGGAGGGAGATATAGGTCCCACCCATCTTATAATGAATCCTTTCTTATGTGTGCCACATAATCATAAACCATACATCATAGCGTAACCCATGTAATAAAAATGAGATTCTTAAACAACATGACATCATAAAACAATTCATATAAGATAAAGGAATTCATAAAAATGTTTCCATCACAACATAATCAAATCCATGTAATAATAGGGATAAAAACAGAACCCTTTTATTATCTTAGATGGAAAATAATTTTGATAAAATACTTGAACTCCATTATTGAGGAAAATATCCTTTCTACTTCAAAAACATTTTTCCTTTCATAACATGTCATACGACTTTAAAATAAAAGAAGATGATTAAAAATAAACTTGAAAACTTGTAAAGGAAGCTTCTTGGAAATAATGTTTTAAAAATCCATTCATGCCGTATAAGTTAAAAAAAACATTCTTCTCGTACTTTTGTCGGAAAAGTCAAAAAATACCTCGTACGAAAAACGACAAAAGATTCCTTTCATATCCTTTACTAAAAATTTACCGAGGGGTAAAATTGAATATAAACTATTTTATAAGGATATAAATATTACATATTGAGGAAACATGGATGTGGATGATAAAATACACCCCAGTAAATACTTACGAATAAACAATCTCGGATAAAAATGAGATTGTGATATTTCCCTTACCTTAGGTCCGATTTGCTTCGTATGTGTCCGAAACTCCTATATAATGATTTAAATAATGTCATTGACTTATTACAGAATCATATTCACTGTTATGATATCATATATGGTTCACTTATGACTTTATATTACCCGTTCTTTTGTAAATTCCATGTTAAAGAAGCGTTTTGGGTAAAATCATTTCATTTATCGTAGGTGTTTTGACTTGTTGTTATTGACATTATTAATACTTATATCATGATTTACTTACTTCCAGAATATAAAATATGATTTATATATCATATATATTCAGTATATATATATATATAATAGATAGATAAATGAAATGAAAAACACCGTTCATGGAGACGATAGTCCGTACGTACGCATGAACGCTGTTTTCCTTTCCTTATTGAATTGAATAGAATTAAGTAGATGACATACATATAAATATACATAAATACAGTATCATTATTATGTCATATATTTCATTAGTACTTATTATATATACTTTATAATCATTCATGAATGGTTAATCATTGAGAATGAATCTCATCGCGTCGTGGAGACGGTAGTCCGTACGTACGCACGAGCGATGATATCGTTCTCATGGTTGTGGAATTGTGTTGAAGTGTATGTATACTATTTCAGTATCAATATCACTTTATAATAATCATATATAGTTACTCATTACACCATTATACCCATCCAATTAAGGTGGTTACGGAAAATAGATTACACCACGGCGTGGAGACGGTATTCCGTACGTACGCACGCGCGGTGATTTCCTTTCTCCGTAGGATGGATAGAAGGTTAATTAGAGTTGTTTCATATTTATAATAACATATCAGTATGTAAGTAATACTGATGTTATTACTTTATAATGAAACAACTAAAGAAGAATAAGTTGAAGAAGAAAGAAATTGAAAAGATCGGTAATGGATATTACCTCTTCTTTGGAACGCCTCTTTGAATCCTCCACTTAGGGAACTAATATTGGTCTTTGAAGAAGACCAGGACCTCTAGGATTATTCTAGGGAAGTGGAGAGGAGAAAATGGCAGGGGTTGGCCGAGCTTGAGTGCTCAAATTGGTGTGAGGATGAGGGGGAGTAGGTGCCCTTTTATAAGGGAGGAGAGGGGCACCTTAGGAATATCTCAAAATATTATTTTATATTAAAGTCAAAATCGGTTTATAATGGTTCCAAAGGGTCTTATTTCGAAGCTAAAGTGGGGATGGGTCTAAATCCTATCAACCAATAGGATTTAGACAAGTTTAGGGTATTATTTTAACCTTATCAATTAGATTTAACTCTAAGTTAAATAATTTAACTTTTACCATGTCTTTTTGTTTTCTTTCACTATATGGTTAATACACTTACTATAACATGCCAAACGAACCCCAAATTTTTTATTATTAATATATATATATCCTTATCTAAGTCATTTGGCCGAACATTAGATTTTTAGGAATAAAATAACAATTAATAATATAATATTTGATTTAAAAACTATTTTGTGTCAATTTTGACACTATTTGATATATGATTTTTGTGAAAGTCATAACAGAATTATATGTTCAAACCAAGTTGATTAAATAAACACTAATATATCATAGTAACCTAGAAAATTAGTGTAATTCATAAAAATTCTCAAATTACATTTATTTTTGTGTTTATAACATCAATTATGTCAATATTTCATAAATAAGATAATTACTGCATCATCTTTGTGTCATAAATAAATTAACTTATTTGATGTCTAAAAATTACAAATAAAATACCATTCTGTAGGAAATATTTTTATATTTCTAATGAATATTTACAATAGAATTTATCTCATGTACAACCCTATATAAAAAATGTTTTATTAAATAAACTTTGATTTTAACTCTTTTAACTCTTCTTTGAATTAAATAATAATAAATGTCCTAATCTAATCCAAGTGGGCCTAAATGATAATAATTTACACTTAAGGTTGTTTTTGGTTGAGATACACTTGTCCAATAGAATTAGGACATGTGTTAGGGTAATATTAATATCATTCTTACCCTTAATTACCCTATTTACTTTTAACCGTGGTAAATAAAAGTAAAAAGTTACTATTCACCAAAAATTATTTTCATCTCATTGAACCACATTTTACTTACTGACATCAACCGTGTCTCTCGGATTTTTGAAATTCCATTCACAGAAGTGGTAAAATTAAGTTTTATGAAAAATTCAGTTTTTTTAACTACCACTTAGTAGTTTCACTATTCATCAAAAATTGATGTTTTTCAGAACAATGCCAAAATTTCATCCTAAGCTATATTTCATATTTCGAATTCAAAAATGAAGTCTATTTTACCAAATTCATAACATAGAAGTTGCATTAATTAATTTTATAATTAAATCCCGCTGTTAAAACAAATAGCGTGTTTTTAAGAAACAATATCTATCAAAAGATTGACACTTGATTATGTCTGGTTTAAATGTGAAATTACATTCAATGACCAACATTGTATTAAATTGTAAAAATATATTCTAAATATACTTTAAAACCACTCAAATTAATAATTTATCACTATTAATTATTTCGATTAAAAAAGTTGTTTTTAATTATAATTTAGTAATTTTCACTATTCATCAGAATATGAAAGTTATCCGAAAAGTACCAAAATTTCACCTTAGGCTAAATTCGATACTCCGAATCCAAAAATGAAGTCCATTTTGAGAGCTAAAATTTATAAAATTTAAAAAGTGGTTATTACTATTCATAACGGCTAGTTTTAATAATATTTTAATAGCATATCGTTGTTTCGTGAAACTCAGTATTGCGTACTACACACGCTATCGAGGAAGGTTGCAATTGCGTGTAATGCAAGGCAAGTCAAAGATGAGTGTTGTGCAAGCTCCTTTTGGTGTAGCGTACAACACAAGACATTAGTGAAATTAAAAAGAAAATTTTTCATAAAATATTGGGCTGTTACATTCTACCCCCCTTAAAATGAATTTCGCCCTCGAAATTCGTCGGGGTTATAAATGGTTTACTATCCGAAAGTTTCTTTAATATAAACCCACATCGTAAAAAGGAATACCAAAACCAATATTTAAAAACAAAAGTATGAAACTTAACGGTTACCCAAATAAACTAATCACTGGGTTTCCACATAGGTGAAAATATGGACATGGAAGAGAAATCTAACCATCATGTTCTGATGGGGAGTGGTAGAGAACATGGCTATGGAAAAGCCAGCAATCATAAAGCCATAAATTTGTGACGATCTAAGGTACCATCTGATTCATCAGATATAAGATCACTAGGACAATATTTTTGGTTTTCAAGATCGTTTCCCTAAAGTTGAAGAATTAGAATTAGAATAAATACTTACTTTATTTTGGTACAATCTCCCTGTTGTTCGTGCCATGAACAATTTCCACTTCATCTCTTAAATAAATGAAGTTTAATTTGTTATTCGTGAAGTGTTAGCAGATCATGTGATAGAATGACGGGTCATTCCATCTGTCTCAAACAAAATGTTAGCAAAAGTTATTAATCATATATGGTTCCTAAAATGGACTTATACTTCATATATCATACTGCTTAATATAAAAAAAACTAGTTTCTACTAAACAGGGACTTCCTGTAGGCCAGTGGTATGCGATAAAGGCCAGTCGCACTTCGGTTGTGGGTTCGATTCCCACAGCCTTGTCCGACGCGATGGGCTGTCGCCCGTCCTGCAGGTTGTCCTTTTTCTAAAACTACATTACTATAAATCCCATCAATAATATCGAATAAAAAAAAACTTCTATCCTTAAACAATACTAACTTATGTCCAACATAATCCATTCCAATCTTTAGGCTTATCCATAATACTGCAGTCCACTCTCATAACATAGTGAAAACGATTACCAGAGATTTAACACCATCTTCGATCCCCATATATCATAAGATATGTTTTGTTGGTCACATTCCAAACATTCAAAGTCCTTAATCATGTATTCTCTTTAATACCTTAGTGAAAACATGAATGCAGTTAAAATTTAACACTTTCCACATACCAAAATCCTCAAAATTCTATATACTCAAACCATGATATCACTTAGTCCTTATATCAATCATGAGCTCATGAATACTGTCAAACATTTCATTTTCTCCTTATCCCTTCATTATGCGCATATCTTCTACATTACAAAAATATCTGAATAACCTTTCATGGATACTTGTACCATTAATCATACACTTTCAAAACTCAAGGAAGGACAACAGTGTAACAATCCTTAGATGTCTCTTTATTCCATAGTACCATGAGATTACTTATACAACATTACACATGATAAACATGTCATCATTACACTACATTCTTAAGCCATTGACCGAGCTTCAACAATTATTTCATCTCACATATCATTTGTAGTCTCTTCATCATCATCAACATAAATACTACCCATACGACCATACTGATTCTCTTCATGAGACTTTCCCTTAGGGAATTGGTTTTCATAATGCCCGTACATTCCACATTTAAAACATTTAACCATTGTTGATGTCATAGCAATACCATTATCTTCATCCCTGGTGTTAACTGAACCTTTTCCTTTGAACTTACTGGCTTTGTATCCTTCTTTTCCACACCCAAAGCATCTTCCAGTTCCTTTGAAACATTCTCCTTGATGTCTCTTCCCACATGATTTACATAGGGGAAATTGAACTTTCTTTCCTCTATGATCATCATGAAACTCCATCTTTCTCTTATTAGCCGAGTCAGGAAACTTACCAAATTTTACTTTATTAATCATATTATGAGATTTCTGATTCGGCATAATAATGATGTTTGGACTTCCAAATCCCATTTCATTTGGTTGCTCATGAAGAATATCATTCCATTGTCCATCATATCCTCCATTATCATGAATCATCTTGTTTCCAGCCATTTTCTAAAACCCAAAAAGAATAGTGTGAGAGGAAAAAATCATGCTAGGGAAAACAACATAATAAAGAGGGAGTACCTTCAATATCTAACATCTTAGGTTTAATTCTATGATCGTTAGCGTAGTTCTAGTACTATAACCTATACGTATACTTAACCTTAGGGACATCCCTAGACATACCGTAGAAATATCTCTAGGGATCTCACTAACGTTTTCGCATCCTAGTTTCCAAAGGTTGACTAAACCTTTCCTATGATACCAACTGTAGAGACCCGAAGTCTGACGTACATGGAAATTACATTACTTTTGCGGAATACTTAGTACATAACAAAAACACACACACAAGGATCGTAATAGTTTAGTGTCTTTGGAAACTCGGAACGTAATCTCCTAATCATGGTGAAAGATCTTCAACATCTCCCATAAAGATCTTCCTTTTTTTTTACCTAAAACCTCTCTTTATATCCTGGGGAAAAGAAAACATAAAAGGGTGAGCTCAAATGCTCAGTAAGGGTAAACAAAAGAAATATCAATCACATCATATTCATAAGAACATAACATTTTGGAAATCATAACCTGCAAAAGAGAGCAAATTTCATAACATGGGATAAATCATGGCAGTGAAATGTAATCACAATAATCATAACTTAAAACATGAAACTTTTTGACATACACACATAATCATAGAGAATCATTTCTTGTTAGTCAAGACTCATTGCCAAGACTATCTTAGTGGACAAAGTCCCTTTCTGAATCGAGTAACCCTCGTTTCAGTCCTGTTTCACTGAACCAGTATAACCTACCATTCCAGCCATGTCTATCTCATGAGATATAAAATCTTTACCCAATGCATTGGAGGGAGATATAGGTCCCACCCATCTTATAATGAATCATTTCTTATGTGTACCACATAATCATAAACCATACATCATAGCGTAACCCATGTAATAAAAATGGGATTCTTAAACAACATGACATCATAAAACAATTCATATAAGATAAAGGAATTCATAAAAATGTTTCCATCACAACATAATCAAATCCATGTAATAATAGGGATAAAAACAGAACCCTTTTATTATCTTAGATGGAAAATAATTTTGATAAAATACTTGAACTCCATTCTTGAGGAAAATATCCTTTCTACTTCAAAAACATTTTTCCTTTCATAACATGTCATACGACTTTAAAATAAAAGAAGATGATTAAAAATAAACTTGAAAACTTGTAAAGGAAGCTTCTTGGAAATAATGTTTTAAAAATCCATTCATGCCGTATATGTTAAAAAAACATTCTTCTCGTACTTTTTTCGGAAAAGTCAAAAAATACCTCGTACGAAAAACGACAAAAGATTCCTTTCATATCCTTTACTAAAAATTTACCGAGGGGTAAAATTGAATATAAACTATTTTATAAGGATATAAATATTACATATTGAGGAAACATGGATGTGGATGATAAAATACACCCCAGTAAATACTTACGAATAAACAATCTCGGATAAAAATGAGATTGTGATATTTCCCTTACCTTAGGTCCGATTTGCTTCGTATGTGTCCGAAACTCCTGTATAATGATTTAAATAATGTCATTGACTTATTAAAGAATCATATTCACTGTTATGATATCATATATGGTTCACTTATGACTTTATATTACCCGTTCTTTTGTAAATTCCATGTTAAAGAAGCGTTTTGGGTAAAATCGTTTCATTTATCGTAGGTGTTTTGACTTGTTGTTCTTGACATTATTAATACTTATATCATGATTTACATACTTCCAGAATATAAAATATGATTTATATATCATATATATTCAGTATATATATATATATATAATAGATAGATAAATGAAATGAAAAACACCGTTCATGGAGACGGTAGTCCGTACGTACGCATGAACGCTGTTTTCCTTTCCTTATTGAATTGAATAGAATTAAGTAGATGACATACATATAAATATACATAAATACAGTATCATTATTATATCATATATTTCATTAGTACTTATTATATATACTTTATAATCATTCATGAATGGTTAATCATTGAGAATGAATCTCATCGCGTCGTGGAGACGGTAGTCCATACGTACGCACGAGCGATGATATCGTTCTCATGGTTGTGGAATTGTGTTGAAGTGTATGTATACTATTTCAGTATCAATATCACTTTATAATAATCATATATAGTTACTCATTACACCATTATACCCATCCAATTAAGGTGGTGACGGAAAATAGATTACACCACGGCGTGGAGACGGTATTCCGTACGTACGCACGCGCGGTGATTTCCTTTCTCCGTAGGATGGATAGAAGGTTAATTAGAGTTGTTTCATATTTATAATAACATATCAGTATGTAATTAATACTGATGTTATTACTTTATAACGAAACAACTAAAGAAGAAGAAGTTGAAGAAGAAAGAAATTGAAAAGATCGGTAATGGATATTACCTCTTCTTTGGAACGCCTCTTTGAATCCTCCACTTAGGGAACTAATATTGGTCTTTGAAGAAGACCAAGACCTCTAGGATTATTATAGGGAAGTGTAGAGGAGAAAATGTCAGGGGTTGGCCGAGCTTGAGTGCTCAAATTGGTGTGAGGATGAGGGGGAGGAGGTGCCCTTTTATAAGGGAGGAGAGGGGCACCTTAGGAATATCTCAAAATATTATTTTATATTAAAGTCAAAATCGGTTTATAATGGTTCCAAAGGGTCTTATTTCGAAGCTAAAGTGGGGATGGGTCGAAATCCTATCAACCAATAGGATTTAGACAAGTTTAGGGTATTATTTTAACCTTATCAATTAGATTTAACTCTAAGTTAAATAATTTAACTTTTACCATGTCTTTTTGTTTTCTTTCACTATATGGTTAATACACTTACTATAACATGCCAAACGAACCCCAAATTGTTTATTATTAATATATATATATCCTTATATAAGTCATTTGCCCGAACCATAGATTTTTAGGAATAAAATAACAATTAATAATATAATATTTGATTTAAAAACTATTTTGTGTCAATTTTGACACTATTTGATATATGATTTTTGTGAAAGTCATAACAGAATTATATGTTCGAACCAAGTTGATTAAATAAACACTAATATATCATAGTAACCTAGAAAATTAGTGGAATTCATAAAAAGTCTCAAATTACATTTATTTTTGTGTTTATAACATCAATTATGTCAATATTTCATAAATAAGATAATTACTGCATCATCTTTGTGTCATAAATAAATTAACTTATTTGATGTCTAAAAATTACAAATAAAATACCATTCTGTAGGAAATCTTTTTATATTTCTAATGAATATTTACAATCGAATTTATCTCATGTAAAACCGTATATAAAAAATGTTTTATTAAATAAACTTTGATTTTAACTCTTTTAACTCTTCTTTGAATTAAATAATAATAAATGTCCTAATCTAATCCAAGTGGGCCTAAATGATAATAATTTACACTTAAGGTTGTTTTTGGTCGAGATACACTTGTCCAATAGAATTAGGACATGTGTTAGGGTAATATTAATATCATTCTTACCCTTAATTAACCTATTTACTTTTAACCGTGGTAAATAAAAGTAAAAAGTTACTATTCACCAAAAATTATTTTAATCTCATTGAACCACATTTTACTTACTGACATCAACCGTGTCTCTCGGATTTTTGAAATTCCATTCACAGAAGCGGTAAAATTAAGTTTTATGAAAAATTCAGTTTTTTTAACTACCACTTAGTAGTTTCACTATTCATCAAAAATTGATGTTTTTCAGAACAATGCCAAAATTTCATCCTAAGCTATATTTCATATTCCGAATTCAAAAATGAAGTCTATTTTACCAAATTCATAACATAGAAGTTGCATTAATTAATTTTATAATTAAATCCCGCTGTTAAAACAAATAGCGTGTTTTTAAGAAACAATATCTATCAAAAGATTGACACTTGATTATGTATGGTTTAAATGTGAAATTACATTCAATGACCAACATTGTATTAAATTGTAAAAATATATTCTAAATATACTTTAAAACCACTCAAATTAATAATTTATCACTATTAATTATTTCGATTAAAAAAGTTGTTTTTAATTATAATTTAGTAATTTTCACTATTCATCAGAATATGAAAGTTATCCGAAAAGTACCAAAATTTCACCTTAGGATAAATTCGATACTCCGAATCCAAAAATGAAGTCCATTTTGAGAGCTAAAATTTATAAAATTTAAAAAGTAGTTATTACTATTCATAACGGCTAGTTTTAATAATATTTTAATAGCATATCGTTGTTTCGTGAAACTCAGTATTGCGTACTACACACGCTATCGAGGAAGGTTGAGATTGCGTGTAATTAAAGGCAAGTCAAAGATGCGTGTTGTGCAAGCTCCTTTTGGTGTAGCGTACAATACAAGACATTAGTGAAATTAAAAAGAAAATTTTTCATAAAATCTTGGGCTGTTACAGTACCGACGTGAAGATGGACCTTGGTTCGATGGGAGTTGGGCTTGAACCTCTGGGAGGATTCCTACGTACCATGCCTTGACATGGATCAAAGACCTCATAGTTCAAATGGGGCTTTGTCGGTGAACCGACGTGAAAGTAGGCCTTGGTCCACTATTGGTGGGCTTGAACCTCATAAAGGCTTCCTACGTACCATTCCTTGACATGGATCAAAGACCTTATAGTTCAAATGGGGTTTTGTCGGTGAACCGACGTGAAAGTAGACCTTGGTCCACTATTGGTGGGCTTGAACCTCATAAAGGCTTCCTACGTACCATGCCTTGACATGGATCAAAGACCTCGTAGTTCAAATGGGGTTTTGTCGGTGAACCGACGTGAAAGTAGACCTTGGTCCACTATTGGTGGGCTTGAACCTCATAAAGGCTTCCTACGTACCATGCCTTGACATGGATCAAAGACCTCGTAGTTCAAATGGGGTTGGGTCGCAATGGCTTACCACTGGACCAGAATGTAGTTTAACGTCATGCTGGACGAAGATGGGACCCGACGTGAAGAAACGACGGGTGGGTGTGTCGGTGAACCGACGTGAAAGTAGACCTTGGTCCACTATTGGTGGGCTTAAACCTCATAAAGGCTTCCTACGTACCATGCCTTGACATGGATCAAAGACCTCGTAGTTCAAGTGGCTTTGTCGGTGAACCGACGTGAATGCGGACCTTGGTCCAATGAGTGGTGGGCTTGAACCTCTTGGAGGCTTCCTACGTACCATGCCTTGACATGGATCAAAGACCTCGTAGTTCGGGGTGGTCACAACGGCTTGCCGTCGGATGGGAATTGCAGTTTAGCGTCGTGCTAGACGTGAGTGTGCAGTTTAACGTCATGCTGGACGCGGGTGTGACCCGACGTGAAAGTAGACTCGTGAGTCCACTAGTGGTGGGCTTGAACCTCGTAGAGGCTTCCTACGTACCATGCCTTGACATGGATCAAAGACCTCGTAGTTCAAATGGTGGGTCAGGGTTGGTGCTCACTCTAAGCCCACGTGAGTCATGCTCGGTGTGAGAAACAAGAGGTTGCAAGGACCTGACGATCACGTCGCGAAGGGTGCGTCCGTGAGAAGCGAAAAAAGGCTTACGCGTTGAGCGGCCCATGGTGTTGGGACTTACTCCAGGATGGAGGCCTAGAGGGGGTTCCCCGTTCCCTATCACTCCCTCCACTAACCTTGGTAGTGGGGAAGTACAGAGATGCACGGGTGCAATCTTCCGTACGAAAGGTTAGGGGCTTACGCTCTGAGGCGGCCCTTCCCCTGCGAACATACACCACTCCGACAAGGAGGATCTCATTCCATGTGCGGAAGAGTTCCATTCCCGTGGAGACGAGTGGTGTAAAAAATGTTCGAGTTGGGGGGGGGGGGACCCTTCGTGAGGGAGACGAGGTTGGGTCACAATTTAACGTCATGTGTTGAGGACGTGGTGCTTGGCAGTTTAACGTCCTGCAGCTCAGACGAGGTGGGTTCACTCCACACCCCTAGGAATTACATAACCGGTACCCTCTGGTCCTTGGGGAAGGGAAGGTACCGGTAAGGCCATGGTAAAGGGGGGTCGTGGGACGAACCATCGAGGGGTCCATGTTAGCGTGGCTATGCGAAGAAGCAATAGCCGTTAGCATGCCTATGCGAAGAAGCATTAGGCGAAGCAACGCTACGGGAGGTATTGTCCATGGGACTTTGAAATCACATCGTGCAAACCTGGAGGGCCGCACGGGAAGAGGAATCGCTAAGCAGAGGAGTGTGATTTGCGAAGTGGGGTGCCTTGGACTTAGCATGGGGCATAGGTGTGAGTGGAAGGCGCTTCGCGAAGTGGAATAGTGTTCGCGGAGCACCGCCTCGCGAAGAAGGGGTGACTCACGAAGCAGGGTCCTGCGAAGCAGTGTGCTTCGCGAAGTGGAGCGGTCCTGCCTTAGCATAGGGATCACTCGTATGGGTTGGGTGTTTCGCGAAGCACAAGTGCTCTGCAGCTGCCCGGGTTCCCTTGGGAATCCCCTTCCTCCGCGAACGCCCTTGAACTTCGCGAAGGGCATCCCTCCCGGAAGAGGGGCTCAAAACGAGACAAAGCAGAGTCGTCTCGCGAAGTAGAAATACCTCGCGGAGCTCATGATTCCCGGGGCAAAGCGTGCTTCGCGATTCGGGAGAGGATAAGCCGAAAGGTCGGATTGTCCGTCCTTGGGGACTCAGGGGGAGTCCAGTATTTATAGGGAAGGGGCGCCGCGAAGCAGGTCTCGCGCGCCGCCTCCGGTGCTTCGCGGCGCGCTCGCGAACGTCAACGTTGTCCGTGGAGTATTAACGCTTGTGGTGCTTCGCGGCGGCTCGCGAATGTCAAAGGGATTCGTGGAGGATTACCGCCTGTGGAGCTTCGCGGCGGCTCGCGAACGTCAAAGGGATTCGCGGAGGATTACCGCCTGTGGAGCTTCGCGGCGCCACCATGGTAGGGGCGCTTCGCGGTGGAGCTTCGCGACTGTGCTTTGCGGCTGCGCTTCGCGAGGCAGCGCGCCGGCTGTCTTTTTCGTTCCTTCCTTTCGGGCCACATTTTTGGCGCCAACAGTAGCTACATGTTTTTTCCCTTCATCATCTTTAAGATTATATCTTTCTATAATTGTATGGAAGCCTCTATGAATCCTTTTAGGAATCATTAATATATATTTCTTGTGGGATTCATCTACTATAAATGAAATCTATAAGGGATGATTAAGATCAAGTCAATTTTTTATTATTTTACTTTTTATTAAAATAAAAAAATGATATCATAATGTTATATTAATCTCTTCCCACATCAGATTCTTAAAGTACGGGTACAACATGGTTCCACGAATCTACATCAATCGTCATGCAAGGCTGAGTGATGATTTCAATATAACTACTAAAAATGTACTTGTTGGGGTTAAAATGTTGGCCCCACACATTCTATCCAACCACATATTTGATGTCTTTTCTTTTCACATTAGTGTCTTTTTTCTAATACCGCCAAACTATGATGCTCCTATTTTTTCTGCATCATCGGTCCTTCATCACCTACCATTTCCTAAGATTCAACATCGTCAGTATGTTGTTCCTCTATATCAGTAGAATCTACATGTTTAGATGGTCGTTGTTCCTCTGCACTGGGACCAATAGCAGATTGAGAAACCCATTGTTCCTCTAGATTGGTAGCACCAAAACGTGCAGCAGGTTGCTGTCCCTCTGCACTGGGAACAATAACAGGTTGAGAGACCTCTTGTTCCTCATGATTGGGAGCACCATCATATGAATAAGTCATTATCTAAATAAGTTATTTAACATTTAATTTAGATTACATAAATGCAACAACAAATTTATAATAACATGAGGCAACACAATGTATATTACAAAAAAATATAACCTGATTATTGAAATCTCTTTTTAAAGGCTGAAGGGATTTGACCTCTCTATCGAGTATCCAAATACCTTCATTATGGTATCCTATGACATACAAAACGCCATCTACATTGGGGCTGCTGCAAAATGATTATGATGTCTCAATTAAAGGGTCACGCTCAATTGAATTTTTATCTGACCCTTCAGTGGTTTTGGTGGATAACAGAATAATTGACCACTTTTTGTTTGCGGGATCTGGATCATAAAATACTTGAATTTTATGTGATGCCATTATAAATAGTTCATATTTATACCCTTCCTTACTAAAACCCACTTTCACAAATCCCAATTCATCTATTTTAACAACACTCCTATTATCAACCCACTTGCATTGAAAAATCGGCACTTGAAATGTTGTATAATCTAACTCCAATTTTTGTTTGATGATTCCAAAGTATGAAATATTCACATAAATTGGATTTCTATCCTTAGTAATAGAAACATGAATTGCTTCAACCACAAGTGTAACTCCGCTATTTTTTATGGTACTGTCTTCATCATGTTAATTTGTATAGAATTTATAAACATTAATTACATAACCATTATAAGATAATATATACACACTTGGTACTCTATATAGCCATCGAAGTCATTCTAAAATTGAATCCATATTTTCATCTGACTCTTTAAAAATATGGTCCCAAAACCATCCTATAAACTATTTATTATGTTTATTTTATATCCATATTTCATCCCTTGATGAATTAAAATGCCTAATAATTCATTTGTGGGTTTTAACATATGGGAAAACCTCTAAAATGTTATAAAAAATGTAAATGTGGTAATAATCCCGATTTGTAATATTGATTGTGACAACATCTCTTATAGAAATATCTTCACCTGTAAGTCATCCAGTGTGATGAGATTTTAGTAGACCAATTATATCCACACAAGAAAAGTAGTCGATACAAAATTCAACTGCTTCCTTAACAATATATCGCTCTGAAATACAACCCTCTAGATGACTTTGATTTTTGACACACTCTTTCAAAATATTCATATACCATTTAATGGGTTACATCTATCTATAGTGTACTGGATCACATAGTCAAATCTATCCCAGAAAATGAACCATCAAATGAACCATTATATCAATGAATTCTGGTGGGAAACACATTTCCAATTCACATAATACGATGAAAATTTTGCTTTCCATAGTTGAAAATTTCACTGGGTCTATATATTTTCTGTATATAGCTTTGAAAAAGAAATCGAGCTTGGTTAATGTATGATGAACATTATTGGAAAAAATTCAACATAAATATATCATAATTAAATCTTAACTCAAAACATGGAAGTCATGTGATTTCATACCCTTTAACTTTAAATTTGTCATTGAAATGATATTTGATGAATAACCCTCCAGAACCTTTATTTCATTCAATAAGTTGAAAAACTGATATCTCTCCTTGGAAAGAGTGTAAGTAGCTAAAGGAAAAAAAGTTCATTTTTCACCCTTCATTGGTGGGAATTCTTCCCGTAATCCCATGTCAACCATGTCCAAACTAGCCTTAATTCCATCCTTTGTTTTTCTAGGTGAATTTAGTAATGTGCCAATTACACTATCACATACATTTTTTTCAACATGCATAACATCAAGAAAATTCCCGACATATAGACTATTCCAGTATGATAATTAAAAAAACTGATATCTTTTTCCAACTGGTTTTTATAAGGTTTTTTGAAAATGGTTTAACAAAAGTAGTTTCCACATATTTTACTTTCTCAAACAGTTGATCACCTATTAGTGGAGATTGTTCTATAAATTCTTCTAAACTTACATTAAATGATGTATTCCAAGATCAATACTTATTCCATTAGGGTAGAAATTTGTGATGTCCTAGAAACATAATATTAGATTAATGTTTCAACCTAATTAACCGTGTACCTTGTTCGCAAATAGGACACCCTTGAGTTCCTTATTCCATATCCTAAAAAATTTCCATAAGAAGAAAAGTCATTTATTATCTTGTAAAACATGGATCTCAATGTGAAATATTTATTCTTGAAAGTATCATACAACATAACACATGAATCCCACAATAATTTCAAATCCACTATCAATAGATCCAAATAAACATCAATATCATTACCCAATTGTTTTTTTCCTGATATAAGAATAGATAACATGATATATTTTCATTTCCTATACAACTATGGTGACAAGTTATAATTTACCAACATAATCATCCATGTAATGTAAGTGATTCTTTAAAAAAAATGTTTTACTCCATATGTAGATAACACAAGAGGAAGGTTTTTCATCTCATTTCCAAATTCATGATACTCATGATCAATTCTCTTCCACCAAGGAGAGTATGTTAGGTGACATAGTTTCCCATATTTATTTATTTTATCTACATGCCATATCAACCACCCTACAATATCCTCACTTACATATAGGTTCCTAAACCTTGTAATGATTGGAAAGTACCATACAAATTTTATAGGACCGGATTCATCTTTCTTGAATTGAGAAGCACCAAACTTTGGGAATTATTTAAGTGATTTTTGGTCCTTTATAAATAGTATACAATCATTCAATAAGGCTTGTATTCTTTCAAAAATCATACCCATTGATTTTATCATTAATTTGGTGTCGTATGTTTGGATAGGGATCTCATTATCTTCTAGGAGCATATCATTCAAGAGAAAAAGTAGTTCAGTAAAACTGGTGTCACTCCATATATTCCATGCTTTCAAATTATACAGTTTCAGTATGGCTGACAATGCTGTATATTTAGTGCAACCATCATATAATGACGTCTTTTCATAACTCTTTAAATTCTCAAACAATTTTGGGAAATCAAAAAATTTATCTTCAACTATACTTGTCATTTCCTTAATACGATCTTCATCATAATTCACATATGTAATCACATCCTCGATACAATATTCTTCATTTTCCACACTTGTAATCATATCAGATGATCCATAAAACGTAGTGTTATCCCATCCACTAACTACATTCACGTTTTCCTCATGTTTATTTCAACATTTATAACTTCAATATATTCCATGATAGATCAAGTGTTCTTAAAAATCCTCTAGACTAATTGGTCTTGAATAAAAATAGTGAAAACACATAAAAATTATTTTAGAAGTGTTATATGCATAATATTTTGAAAACTTGATAAACTCTTTCACTCCACATTCATACTATTTTTTCATATAACAAAAATCCATCCATTATTTATTCATAACTATCCTATTGGATGTCAAAATATTAATATTTAACAAAAATAAGTATACAAAATGATTATATCTGGTAAATTATCCCCCAAATTAATAAATTAGCACATTTTCTTCCAATTAAGGACAAAACGAAGGTTGGGGATCTTTGGAAAATGTATGTGCATGATATAGTTAATTTTTATGGGGTACCCTCCATAATTCTTTCTGATAGAGATCCCTATATCACCTCTAGAGTTTTGAAATGCATTCCAGAGTCTTTGGGATCACAATTGAATCTTATCATGACATATTGTCCTTAAATATATGGTTAAACAGAAAGAACTATCCAATTTTTATAAGATGAATGTGATTCATGCATGTGTGTTGGATTTCAGAGGACCGAGGGAAACCCATTATCATAGGTTAATAATATCTACCAATCATTAATAAATATATCACCCTTCAGAGCCACATGTTGTAAGTCATTCTGGTATCTACTTTGTTGGGATGAGATTTTTGTGACTTCTTTGGCGGGACTAATCATTGAACAAGAAATGAAAATGAATATTTAACTTATTTAAAAATCTATAGTAATGGATAAAAGCCTCTATAAGTAATATTCCAATCATCTTCATAGTTTATTGGAATTTTTAGGTGATGAAGTATTCTTGAAACTCTCTCCTTGATTAAGTCACCGATAATTAGGGAAATAGGGGAATCTAATGATGAGGTATGTAATAACTTTTGAAATTATTTAAAGGTAGGGAAAGGTCACATATCAATTGAACCTACTTCTTTAGATGATATTGATTCAGAATTTCCTCAATGTCTCTCAATTAATAAAGCACCACCCTGATGCCTCCCACATTTTGAGATATGAAGAGTTATAATTGGAATAAGATGCTTCAATGGTTGAGAAACCAATCTGAATTCTTAATTCTTGGAATAAAATACTATCGGGAAAATCTATTTCTTTAGTTTGTATAAAGTGGGAAAAAATGAATGATTCTTGTGATACATTGGATAGGGATTCTTATATTAGGTATCATTATCCTTACCACTTCTTAGATTGATAAACTTCATTGGAACTTTCTGGAGGCTAAAAGTGATATGCTATGGAGAATTTTAATACCCATAATTTCATTTTAAGATAATTAATTTTTTATTCATATATTTTATCATTTAGTCTGAGGTTTGGGTAAATTTTTTAATTTTTTTTATGAATTTTACAACATGCATGGGTATAGTGGTTGACCGTAAAAGAGGCTATGGAAATAGATAGTAAAAAAGGGGTGTTGTCACATTTGATTAAGAGAGTTTCATGAACTCTATGAATATTAATCTTGTAAATGTATAGATCCCATGAAACATTTTAAAATCTGGAAATTTTTTATTTTAAAAATATGAATTTAATAGGATAAATATCATTTCACTCCCATAATTCTCTAGAAGCCTTAGAGAATCTCCTCATGGAGAACTCCCCTTTCCTCTTCTCTTTTGGTATTTTAACAACCATTGACAATTAATTCAATGATTACTGGTAGGTTTACTTATGTTAATCCTTTATCCTTATAAACCATATGTGGTTGATTTATTTAATTAGTGTTATTGGTCGTACTAAATTTATATTGATAAATTTTTATGGTCTTTGTTAAATATATTATTTCATATTCTTTGTTTTCAAACAATTTGAGAAAGTATGAAATTGGATATTCAATAATTATTTGATTTACTATGATTCCCATAATCTATTTGTAAGAATTCCTAGACTAGTTTTCATTGAATTTAGTGGAATTATTTCAAATAATTTTTAGATATGAATTATAAATATTTAACAATGTGTTTCTTATCTATGATACCCATGTTTAAAATTATTTTTTGATTCCTTTAACATGGATGTTTCATGAACTTCCCTTTCCCTTAGTGATTCCTTTTAATTGCTAAATTTAGATTCATAGAACTATCATATTGATAAGTATAAAGGCTAGCAGTTAGGGTTTGGATTATTGGTAAGCACCCCGTAATACTACATGAAAAATGGGGGTTCAAAAACCATTGGGCACAGGGTACTGTAGCAGTACTGTAGCAGCGACAGTACTGTAGATCGGCGGGTATTGTAGCAGCGGCAGGGCACTGTAGCAGCAACGGTATTGTACGAGTACTGTAGCAAGTGGGTTACTATTCACAGAATGGGCATTGGGCCAAAAATTTGGGCCTACAGGATATGTAATGGGCTACAACCTCACTGGGCCTTCGGGATATGTAATGAGTCTCCCTCTACCCGGTTAAAAGAGGTCTCTGATTTGATTTAATAATAAAATGAGTCTTTAGCCCCAACCTTTTTTTAAAAAAATTATAAAGGCTAATAAAAGGTATGCATTCATGAATTTTATTTGGATAACTTAAAAACATGAACTATAATGAAAAAATTCACAAGGAAATGAATTGGGTACTAGGATGGTCCCCTAGGACAAGTTACAAGGTAGTTTTTGATGAAAATATCTCTACCTTGCATCCTACTAATAATGATACGACTCTGGATTGAGTGGATTGTCATGATGAGACTCTAAATAGTTCTATTATGGTCTTATCACTTTCTTAGGATGAAGCTCTAGATAGTGGTATATGAACAATTGGATATAGAGTGCATTGCGATTATATATATGATGATGTTTTGGATATTAGTCATAGACTTATTTAGGATAAGGATCTTAGTTTTTCCCTATTTTTACCCTTTGTACCTACCCATGATTGTTTAAAAAATTATATTTCTATCCTTCATATCATTATTTATTAAAATGTATTTTACTAATCCAATTTCATTATTTGAAACCTTGTATATGACAACTCTTGTGATTTGTTTTTCCTAAAGATCAAAGGTAGAAATTTTATATATATAGTTTAAACATTTATGAATTGGAATAATTTATAAAATTATTATATTGGGAAAGTGGTGGAATACCACTAAGAATGTCTTTATCAAAACATACATAAACATTTTGGGTGCATGTATACCTCATTTTTTCTGACATGGGTGAAGTAAAGGCACTAATTTGAGGTAGAAGACTCATGGTACCTTTTTAGTGGGACATAAAAGAGGTGACAAGTTGGGGGAAACCCTCTTTGTCATGTAGAGATGAATAAAAAAAAGTTGATGTTTTTGGTTAACTTTATTCTTGTATATTTTTATTCCTTATGCAATCATCCATATTGTCTTCCCATCTTGTTGTCACCTTTAGCTTTGATTAAACTCAAGTATGTATTAGGAATCAATTTGATTTTTACTGTTGGTTGTGGTTATGTTTACTTTGTTAGTATCCTGTGTTTATGATTTTGAATCGTCATGCCTTATTTAGTAATGTATTATCTCAAAAAACTATTTATCATGTATTCATGGCCCACCAACATAAGAGAAGCTAATTTTGGGGTTTGAGTTAAAAAAACCTATTGTTTTTTATGTTTTTGGGCAAAACCATTCCCAATAGAGTATAATTAGTGCATAAAAACTATTTTACCGCATCCAATTCCACTTCATCACACTTTCCATCGAATAAAGAAAATCACCCTATCATGCTAGTCATGAGAGGGTGATGGATAGAAGAAAATAAAAACCCTATGGTAGTGCATGTAGGCCATGTCATTTTGAGTGGCTAAGAGCAGTAACCATATGGGGAAATATTATAGGGCGTGTCAGTGTGTGAGGATGAGGGTGAGTGTGCGAGGGAGTGATGAGGATGATAGAGTGAGCGAGAGGCAAAGAAAAGGAAGGGGAGGATACCTAAGTTTAGAGGAGGTTTGACGACAGTGGCAGTGGATGTAGCGGTTGGCAGCAGTGGCGACAACAGAGGTGTGGTTCGGCGGTTGCAAAGGTGGGGTTCGACCGCAGCGGCGACAGAGGTGGGATTCGACGACGACAGAGGTGGGGTTCAATGACAACATAGGTGGGGTTCCATGAAAGCTTGAAGGTGCGAGAGAAGGAGATTCTATTAGGGTTATTTTTATAACATCAGAGAAGACTTTTATCAGCGCTACAAAATAGAGTGTTGATAAAACTAATCTTTATTAGCACTTTTTAGTGCTGATAAAGATACCCCTTTACCAGCGCTAAAATTCTACCACTGATAAATGAGAATCTTTATCAGTGCTAAAAAACATAGATAATTATCTAAATAAATAAATATAATTATTATTTAAATATAATTATTATAATTTTATAAATATGTTTATAAATATATTTTTATATTTTTATATTATTATATATATTTATAAAATTATAAAAATTATAAATATATTTATTATTTGAAAATAGTTATTATTATTTTATAAATATTTTTTTTATAAATATAAATATATTTATATAATTATATATTTATATAATTCTATATATATATATTTATATATTAATAAGTAAATATATTTATTATAATTTTATAATTATTTAAATATATATATATTTATTTATAATTATAACTATAAATAAATAAATATTTATTTGCAATTATAAAACTATAATAAATATATTTATTATATTTATAATTTTATAATTATATATAATAAATATATTTATTATAATTTTATAATTATTTAAATCAAGATATATTTATTTATAATTATAACTACAAATAAATATATACTTAATTAAATAATTATAAATAAATATTTATTTCTAGTTATATTTATAAATGAATATCTATTTATTTAAATAATTATAAAATTATAATAAGTATATTTCTTATATTTATAATTTTATAAAATTATTTAAATAAATAAATATTTATTTATAATCATAACTATAAATAAATATATATTTAATTAATTATAAAATTATAATATATATATTTCTTATATTTATAATTTTATAAATATATATAATTATAAAATTATAAATATAATAAATATAATAAATATAATAAATATAATTATTATAATTTTATAATTATTTAAGTAAATAAATAAATATTTATAATTATAACTATAAATAAATAAATATTTATTTATAATTATAAATTTATTTTATTTATAGTTATAATTATAAATAATTATATATTAATTTAAATAATTATAAAATTGTAATAAATATATTTGTTATATTTATTATATTTATATTCTTATAAATATATAAAAGTAATATATTTATTATAATTTTATATTTATTTAAATATATATATATCTATTTATAATTATAATTAAAAAATTTGTATATATTTATAAATATATTTATATAATTACTAAAAAGGTTCAAAAGACGGCCACGCCCGCTCCTAAAAATTTATTGGAAAAATAAAGACAATAAAGGGAGAAAGGATGGGGTTAAAAAAAGAGACAAGCCCTCATAAAATAAAAGAAAACTACATATGAAGGGAATCATGACCACCTTCAGAATCATGATCAGAGATATTATCAACAGATTTCCACTCTAACTATGAATTCCCCTGGTCAGAGAGCACATAGTACTTCTCCCTGATCTTTTGCTGCTCTATAAAGAGCTTTTTTGTGGAACAGTCATGCCCTCGTGTTGCATCATCACACCCTAGACCACGAGATTTTGGATGACAACCTTGTTTCCAAAACTTGGGCTGTTGCCATGCCTCTTCTATTTCATCCCTCCCCAAATTAATAATTTTATCATCTTCGGTGATGATCTTACCTTGACTACCTCTTGGGGTCATTGGTTCATTTATAGTGCATACATCATCCATATCATGAATGTCAATCTCTCTAATATCATGCTTTTGAGAATCTTGTAGGGTTCCTCCAGAACAACTCTCCATTTCATTGATTCCATGATCATCATGAGATGAGATTTTATGAGAAATAATCTCTGACCATAGCTTCTTCTCATCCACCACTCTAGCCTTGCCTCTTTTATCAACTGGATGGACCTCTTGATCATGGAACACATCCATCTAAATAATGAACTCATTTGATTGTCCAAAAAAACAAAATTCTGCCCTTCTTTCCCCTTATTAGTGGAGACAAGATCACACATGTTCTTACCATCAGATAGGCCATCAACCACCGCAACGTGGTGATTCACCCTATTAGCACTGATGCCCTCAGTAGAGGAGGGTATCATAGGCATTTTTTCAGCAATAGGCCTTCCAAAACTGCCAACCTACCTAAGCGCATCAGCGTCAGAGAAAGCTGCCTACATGGGACCCACACCTATAGCTGCAACCAAGGTTCCCATGTATGATCCATGCCTAAACTTGCAATCACCATAGACGTGGCCAAATTTCTTATAGAAAGAACATATAAAAAAATTTCTTCATTTATTAGACAAATTCCCAATATCTTTTCAAGTAGTAAAAATAATTGGCTTCCTTTCATATTCAACCAAAAGCTCAAATCGATGCCCTGCAGCGACAAGAATAATCGATTGAATTAGAGTGATCAAGAATTCAACCCCAGCAAGAATTCTTGAAATCCTCTCATATTTGGCACGTTCTGTCTTCCTATCAAGCTTGATCAATATACCTATAGTAGAAGAAACATCCCAAAGAATTTTGTGTTTCTAGAAGAACCAGATGAGCCCACAAATACAAACCCACAAATGAGAAATAGAATTGTTGATCTTCTCGAAATAAAAAGGGGGATCCCAATCTTGGATCTTCAGAAATCATGGCTTGAGAGAAACCAGGCCATGAACCCAACCTCCAATCTTTATCTCATGCGAGGGGAAGACCAAATGATAAGAACCCTTCCAATCGAGACAATGATCCATCAATCAAAACCCCATAAATGAAGAAGGCAGTTCCACAACTCATCGAGCTTCCAAGGACTATCCTCTTGCATGATAATCAATCGTACAAGTATCAAGAACTTAAATTCTTCAATTTTCACATCCAAAAGTTTATAATTCGCTTCCACAACAACCAAATATCCATCACGGGTGATGCGATTCACAGAGCCACCCATAAGATTTAAGAAAAAAACTACCAATATGTGAGATGTTGGGGAAAACCATCCTTGTTCAAGGATTTTGCATCCCCAGATTTACCAGGTAATCTAGCTAAAGCCATCCTTGCTTGAGGATCACCCATCACCAATCTAGATCAAGATAGAGCATGATATTTAGATCCATCCAGCACCGTCCAATGAGAACCAAGGTTGGAAAAAATGCCTTCAACACCCTTGTAAGCATCAAATTAGCCTAAAGGAAGAATATAGGCTAGTGGAAGAAATGACCAGGGATCACCGTCCTTTTCCAAGGCTTTCACATCCCCAGATTTACCAGGTAATCCAACTAAAGCTGGCCTCACCAGAGGATCACCCATCACCAGTCCATATCAAAACAGAGCAGGAGATTTAGATCCATCCACTGTTGTCGAACAAGAACCAAGGTGAGACAAAATGCCATCAACACCCATGTAAATATATTTATTGTATTTTTAAAAGTATTTATGAGAACATAATAAGTTAATAAGTATAACATGAATGAATAATACGAGTGTCAATGTATAAATGAACATATTTATAATGATTAATACATAACATATGCATGTGTGAGTCATCATAATATATAGTAATCTTAACATTTGAAACATAAAAACTCACAATCATGTCCACAAATAAACTTATGATCCTATAACATCAATTATAATCACACATAAATATATAAACATAAATAACAACAATCATATCCATGAATATCATCATTATCTCATGACATATATATATATGTATGTTTATATATATATATTTATTGAACAAATTCATTAGAGACATATATTTTTTAAATATATATATATATATATAATTATAATTATAAATAAATATATTTAAAAACTCTTTATATATAATTATAAATATATAATTACAAATATAATAAATATATTTATTATTTAAATAAATTTATTATAATTTTATAATTATTTAAATATATATTTTCTATAATCTTATAAATACTTTTTTTAAAACAATATATATATATATATATGAATCATTAAAAAATATATATTAATATATCATATCTATATTAATTATAAACATGAGTTTTTTAATTAATTATATATAAATAAAAATTATTTTTAATGTAAATATAATAATTATATATATATTAATAATTTTTTTTATCAAAAACCTTTATTAGTGCTAAGAATAACACTGATAAAGATAATATTTATCAACGCTAAAAAAAGCGCTGATAAAGGTTACACCTTTATCAGCTCTTTTTTGACACATGATAAAAGTCACCTTTATCAACGCTTTTAGCTATTGCTCATAAAGGTGAGGATTTTATCAGTGCTTTCTATTTTGCACTGATAAAAGCCATCGCATCCCTTGCCCAGATCTGTGGTAGTGAAACTCACTCTGAGCTCACAGCTACACCTCATATTGTGAGACCAATGATGATGAATCTCCATGATCTCCCCTCAAGTTGGACACTGACCATGCAAAAAAACCATAAAAACTATCAAGTTTCAGTTGAGAACCGATACCAATCACTCATCCCTTCTTGAAATCATACCTCGTTACCTACATCCATGCTGTATCATCGAATCATGTTACACTAGTGGTCTGACTCTCAGTCTCAGCCTGACTCTCATAATGTGTCTGAGAAGTCACAAACTCATATGTCTCCTACAATTACAATTTAAAACCCAAATAGTTAGAATATTATTTTCAGTTATTTTTTAAACTCAAAAAAATTATACTGACCACAATCTGACACTAACGACCACCTGTAATCTCTCCAGTGACATGATCACTATACATCCACTTATAAACATTGGAATTTGTAATATCAGGATATTCAACTTCCTATATGAGTACAGAATAAACATTTTACATTTAAATTTATATAAATTATTTTAAAAAATAACTTACCATATTTTGTCTATGCGTACTGAATGTATGACTACCAGCGTGATGTGTTACCAATTACCTTCCCCGGTTCTACTGACCTAATGACTTTCTCCTCTGAAAACTATCTCCCAGCCAGTATGAACATATTACACCCCAAACCTGATATGAGATGTAATTAGGTCAATGGGAACAGTAAGACTGATCAAAATCTGTGACTCTCGCCTTCTTCATGACTATCCCCCTCAAACTATGCAAAAAATAATAACAATGCTCACACATACACACCTCCCAGACATCCCTAATAAAACTCAGCATGCTATCATCAATGGGATACCATAAACCATGAATTTTTTAATAATAGAAAGTTAATAATTAAATAAATTTCAAAATAACTATTATTTATTTATGTATCATCCAATGATCATACATGCATTGTCGAACATCAATGGAACCTAATTTCACATCAACCATGCCTCAGAGAAATATTTTTGAAAAATAGCACTCCTTTGTCCAACAACTATATGTGAAAATATATGAAATAAACAAAAAAATAATCAAACAATTAGTACATAAATAAATTAATGGAAATTAATGAAAACTAATAAAAATACACAATTGAACATACCTCCACATGCGTGGATCAAAGTCAAGGCGTGGATGTCGCCCAGGAATAGGGTTGGGAATCATCAATCTCACAAGACCCCAACCCCTCAGAGTTTATGAGGAAATGCTAGGAACCTGAGGGTCAAATAACATATCGCAGGGCTCATCACCAGGTAGTAAAACCTCCTGAAGGTCATATAAGATTTCATCATAAGTCTCATCGACCATCTGAAACACAATTTTTTTTCAAAAATTAATTGAAGATGAGTATTACATATATATATATATATATATTTATTTTGACTATAACCAATAAATAATTGTGTCATTTTCCATATTCATCCTCATCTTCATATATGACATTGTCAATATATTTATATTCCTCCTAAATGTCATCAATTTCCATATAATTTTTAGCTCAATCATTAATTTTTAATTCAAATTCATTTTCTACATCATCAACATCATTATCACCATTAACCTGTAACTATAGGGTGTCATCATTGATATTCACATCTCTTTATTGAGAAGATTTATTTGGATATTTCTCTTGAAAAATTTCAACTCCTTGCACTTCAATTGAACCACATTCATTTTTCATAAACATATTTTCATGGGATTTCATTTTTATAATTCTCTACCAATCAATTAACTCTCTTGAAGCAAGGCCACACAGGGGAATTCCCTTTTCTTAGAAAAAAAATTAACTCTCTTGAAGCAGCACATTAATTGGAATAATATATTTCTTGTTCATTATGATCCAATAAAAATGGTTCATTTAATGCAAGAAGACTTTAATATTTAATATCAATGATTCCATGGAACAAATGAATACACAAGCCTCTATCAGTATCAAACCAATGAAATTTAAACATCGTTACATAATTCTATCCTAGATAACACAACTCAATTATTTCATCCAGCATGCCATAAAATTCAACTTCACTTTATCTATGATGAGATAATCTTAGGCAAACACCAATATTCATTGTTTTTTTATTCACCATATGCACATGTATGAAATTAAAAACCATTCACCACATATAAATTATAAGATTTAACTATTTTGGATGGTGGGTTACTCAACACACACAATCAACTGTCAATTTTTTCAGCATGTTGTGATACCTACAAAATTGAAAAATGATTAAAAATATAACAAATAATAAATTTATTTCATATGTTAAACCATAAACAATTTACTATACCAGTTTTGAAACCAGTAGGAAAAATTATGTTGCTAAATTTTTTAAAGAGAAGCTTCTATAATTTTTGGAAATTGTTTCTTGATATGATCATCATATAATATAAAAATAAAATAATATTAATTTTTATTTTTTTAAAAATAAATAATATGTGGTAGTATCACTCACTATAAAAATCGTTTCATTTCTTCATAGTTGAGAAAAATATATGTATGTGCCCTTTGATGTTCATCATCTGAAAGACACTCTTTATAAACTCCACCATATCAAAGTTTAGGATGATTAAAAACTAATAATTTAATGTTTAGTGCATCATTAATAGTACCATCGTTACAAACAATTCGATTATGTTTTGAAGTATATTCAGGTTGGAAATAATGGGAGAAGAAAAAAGAAATTTCCTCCTATAAATAATCTTCTACAATTGACCCTTAAAATGATGCTTTGTTATGTACCTTTTTCTTTAGTTTCTATATACATCACTCATATGGACATATCCATCAAAACTATACCAACCCTACACATTTTTCTTTATATGGTAAATGTAATATCAGATGATCCATTAAATCAAAGAAATCCATCATAATTTTTTTTCTAGTTTACATAAAATAAAAAAACATATTCTTACAGTCTACTAAGTGCATCATAGTCATTTGTCTCCACACATGTCTCAAAAAAATTACATTTTTTTATCACATCTCAAATCCAAGAATTCAACAAAACTCTAAATCCAATCAGTATAAGTCTTTCTAATATAACATGACAATCACGAATTTTTAATCCATTAATATGATTGTTTCTGACACAACTAGGAAAATTAGAAACATAACCCTCTGTTGGTCTCAAATCACCAATCCAATGACAAAATAATAAACAATTTTCTTTGGAAAGTGTGTAATCCACTTTTGGTTTCATTAAATTATGTGATCTAGCATTTTCAAACAACTCAAGTTTCAGTCACCTACATGTTTGGGAAATATCTAATCACACCTTTACATTATCTTTGGTCTTACCCGGTGTTCCCAACACTGTATAAAATATATTATAAAAATAGTTCTTCTCAATTTTCATGGCATCCAACATGTGACAGACCAAAAAATCAGACAAATATGGCATATCCCAAAAAATAATTTGTTTTATCCAATTGTATTATTTCCCAAAGACATCTATTTTTTTTGGTTTATAGTCGGTCTAAAGGTAAGGGAGGTAATGAAGAGACAATATATTTTAACTCAATACCTGAGATTGATCTTGAAGATCCATCTCCTTCAATTGTACATTTCCTAAAATGATTTATGTTTTTTCAAAAAAGATGACTGGTTGAAAGAAATATTCAATGATAGTAAAAAAAAGGTTTTATTCTATTGATGAGCATAAAAGATTTTCTTTCACTCATATAGTATAGACATGATTTTAGACCATGTGTACTCTAGTTAGATAACATGACATATGCTAGGAAGTCACTAATTATCTATATTAATACATCTTTCATTAGGATTTTTTTGTAATAACATCATATGTACTGACAACATTAATCCATGATAAATTTAACTCAAAAATCAATGAATTCAAATAGACATCGATATTATTTTTTTGATTTCCTAGAATTAATAAGGTCAAAAAGATATATGGCTCATTCATTAACATCTAAGGAGGTAAATTGTACAGAGTGATAAAGATGGTCCAATAAAAATATTGACTACTATAACAACCGAATGAACAAAAACCATTAGTAGAAAGACCCAATCGAACGTTTTGAGCCCCTAAAGCAAAAGACAAATGTAATTGGTCAAAATGTTTCCCTGAATCACCATCACAAGCATGATTTAAGATTTTAATGGTTGAAATATTTGTTTTGTGCCATGAAATCAATAACACTATGTTCTGAGATATAAATAAATGTTGTAATATGGGTATAAGTGGGAAATACCTTAACTATTTTACAGGAATCAATCTTTAATTTCCTAATTGAGCCTCTTTTTACCTCAATTTTCCACATGTATGAAAACTACCCAACGATTCATTTTCACCATAATATAAGATGCAATCATTTTAACATGAATGGATTTTATCATAACCAATACCCAACTTATGAACCAACCTCTCATTCTCATAGAAATTTGTAGGAAACACATTTCATTTAGGTAATAGTTCTTTAACCAAAGATAATATCTAATTAAAACATATATTTGAAATTCCATTATCTGATTTAACAACTATAAATTTTACAACCACTTAAAAACATAATTTGTTTGAAAACCAAAAACACAATAGATGACTCACAATGTTTTCAAATGTGTCAAACCTCCTCAGATCACATTTATTACATGGAAACTTAATTGTCCCTTATGAAATAAATTTTGTTTTTGATGATGAAAATGATAAAAAAGCTTCAACACCCTCAATATATACAAGATTTATACTAGAAACGTTTATATTTCTATGATGATTTATCCAATCATGCTCATGTAATAAAGACTATTTTCAACTTTCTTGTTCTATATTTCTCTAAAAAATATAAAATAAATAATTTGTTTATGAATAATTTTATATAAGAAAAAGATGATCCAAAAAATAGTAGAAAATTAAAAAAAATATAATTTACTTGTAAATATTTTCAATTTTATCTATTTACCACTTCTTTTAATAACTACTTCTGATTTTTACTAATTATAATTTATTTTTACCAATTGTATTGATTTAATGTTAATTTTTACTAATATTTACTAATTACTTCTAATTTTTACTAATTGTTTCTAATTACCACTAATTTTTAATAATTATTGTGATTTACCGTTAATGTTTACTAATTTATCACTAATTTTTATTAATTAAAACTAAACATTTCTAATTTACAATAACTATCCCATGTACTCCATCATCTGTTCATGCTACTACTCTTACCATCTAAACATCTTCTCTTCCTGCAGTTTCATTATACCAATTTATGCTAACCATGTTCTCACATCGAGGCATCTCCTCCTCCTACTTTTTTTATCATCGATGCGTCACATCCTACCAACCCTGGTTATAGAAACCTAATGACAAAATTGGACATGATTGGCATAAATTGGTCATTTCTAATCACTTTAAGATGGTAAAATATATGATTTACACATTTTTAGTAATTTATATAATATATTATAAATTACTAAAAAGGTTTAAATAAAAAACATTACAATATTCAGTCGATGAAACTAATTTATGCCAAACATGTCTAAATTTTTCATTGCACCAATTTATGCCAACAATGTCCAAATTTTTTATTTCTTATCACCTATAAATTAAAGACCTATTTCATTTTTAGTTTTTTAGTAATTTATACTAAGAAATACTAAGTATTATTAAGTACCACTAATTACCACTAATTACTACTAAGTACCACTAATTATTACTAATTACCACTATTTATTACTATTTACTAATAATTTTTACTTAATTATAGTTATTTACAACTAATTATCACTATTTATTACTAATTAATGTTAATTTTTAATAATTATATAGATTATCACTAATTCTTACAAATTACTACAAATTTTTACTAATTAACATTAATTATTACTAATTATAGAGATTTAATGTTTATTTTTACCAGTTTTTACTAATTACCAGTAATTTTTACTAATTACTGATAATGTTTACTAATTTTTACTAATTATACAATCTTACCACCGCTTTTTACTAAATTTTACTAATGATTTCTAAATTTTACTGATTTTTAGTCATTAACAAAAATTTGTACTAATTTTTACTAATTACCGCTTATTTTTATTAATTTTTACTAATTATTGTGTTTTACCAATAATTTTAACTAATAACCGCTTATTTTTACTATTTTTAAGTCATTGCCATTAGTTTAAAATAATTATTGTAATTTATCCTTAAGTTTTAAAAATTACCATTAATTTTTACTAATTATCATGATTTATCACTAATTATTACTAATTATTACTAATTAATAATTATTAATAATTATTAATAATTATTACTAATCATTACTAATTATTACTTATTATTACTAAGTATTACAAATTATCACTAATTTTTAATATTTTTTACTAATTATAACTAATTACCTCTAAGTTTTACTAAAATTTTCTAATTATTACTAATTTTTACTAATCACCACTAATTTTTACTAATATTATTAGTTTATAACAATTTATTACTATTTTTTACAATTTATTACCAATTATTACTAATTACTACTAATTATTACTAATTACAACTAATTATTACCAATTATTACTAATTACCACTAATTATTACTAATTACCACTAATTATTACTAATTACCACTAATTATTACTAATTACCACTAATTTTTACTAATTTTTACTAATCATTACTAATTGTTACTAACTACCACTATTTTTACTAATTTTTATTATTTTATAACAATTTTTACTAATTTTCACAATTTATTGCTAATTAGTACTAATTACCACTAATTATTACAAATTATGACTAATTATTAATAATTACCACTAATTATTACTAATTTTTATTATTTTATAACAATTTATTATTAATTTTTACTAATTACCACTAATTATTACTAATTGTTAATGATTTTTTCTAATTTTTACTAATTTTTACTAATTTTTTCTAATTTTTACTAATTTTTACTAATTACCTCTAATTTTTACTAATTTTTATTAGTTTATAACAATTTATTACTATTATTTAATAATTACCACTAATTATTACAAATTACCACTAATTATAACAATTTTTTACTAATTATTACTAATTATTACTAATTATTACTAATTATTACTAATTTTTACTAATCATTACTAATTACCACTAATTTTTACTAATTTTTATTTGTTTCTAACAATTTATTACAATTTTTTTACAATTTATTACTAATTATTACTAATTACCACTAATTATTACCAATTACCACTAATTTTTACTAATTATCACTATTTTTTTACTAATCACCACTAATATTTTCTAATTACCACGATTGTTTTACTAATTTTTATTAGTTTGAAACAATTTATTACCAATTTTTACTAATTACCACTAATTAATATTAATTACCACTAATTTTTACTAATTACCACTAATTATTACATTTTTTACTAATTATCAGTAATGATTACTAATTATTACAAACTATTAATAATTTTTACTAATTATTAATGATTTTTATGATTTTTTACTAATTATTACTAATTATTACTAATTACTGCTAATTATTACTACTTACCACTAATTGTTACTAATTACCGCTAATTATTGGTAATTACAGCTAATTATTAGTAATTATATATAATTATTACTAATTACTGGTAATTAAAACAAATTATTTCAAATTAAAACTGTTTACTTTTAAGTAAAAACATTACTTCGAATTAAAATTAAATATTTCGAAAAATAATTAATGCAAAATAAAACTAACTAATTCTAATTAAATCTTATTACTACTAATTAATAATAATTATTACTAAAATAAAATAAAATAAAATAAATAAAAAATAAAAACATTAAATAAATACCTTAAAACTGAATCTTTCAGCAGATGCAAAGCTTGAAAGTTTCTCCCCGTAAAGTTTAAATCATTGAAAAGTATAAATAGAAGAACATGAGAGCAGAGAAGGAGAGATATGTTCAGAAAAGAATGAAATGAAACAAATTCGGGGGGGGGGGGGTGTCTATATAGGGTAGATCATTTTCTATGGGACCCATCGCAAATAGTACCACCGTTATTAATTATGGAAGTGGTAAAAAAGAGTATTTGTGCTGGGAAAAAAGCTCGTTGCAAATAACTTATAATGAAGAAAAGTATTTATGACGGGTCCCGTCACAAATACTTTCTTGCCGACATTTTATTTGTGACGAAAGTAAAGTACCATCGCAAATAACAAAAAAAGGGATGGTATTTGCTACAGAGATATATCCTCGTCACAAATAGTCTTCCCACAGTTTGGTGCGCACCGTGCGCCAAAGGTATTTACGATGGGAACATATTCCTGTGTCAAATACTTTTTTATCAACTATTTATGACAAGATATGATTCATGTCGCAAAAATCCATTTTTCCCGTAGTGAGAAAACAACAAAATCTATACTAGCTTGAATGAAGAACACCACCAAATCAGATATACCTCCCTTTAAGAATGAAGAAAAAACAAAAATCAAAACAAAATGGGGAATGAGAGTGTTCCTAAGGTCAGTAGAAGGAGTGACTAGGATAAAACCCAAATTATGTGCATTTTGGATTTATAGATCAATAGAAGGATGATTCAGTGATGGAGGGAGGATGGGGGAGAGGGATTGTGCATGCTAGGGTTTTTTTAGGCACGAGAGGCTTGAGTGGCATGTATTGATGTGAGTCCAACAATGAGCTATGAAAAAAAAACTTAGTGTATTAAAGAAAAAAGTAAACGATGTAATGGTCTGGACCATCTCGGCCTTCCCTTTGCAGTTTTTTGAGGCTTGGTGGTGGTGAGAAGAAGTTTAGGAGTGTTCCAGAGGCAATAGAGAGGTGTTTGGCCATTCAAAGGGACACCATGCCCTGGTGGAGGCTATGGTGCTTTCCGTTTTCACCCTGGTGAGTTCCTATGTGAAAAGAGCTAGCCAAAATTCCTGGGCGAGGGTGTGGCCATGGGCGTGAAGCACTAGGAGAAATCCTGCAAGCCATGACTATAATGAACTCACCACACTCATGGTGGAGGCTGTGGTGAGGGAAAATGAGATTGTTTTTGGCAACATGCCTTAGCGGGTGACGTGTTGGGCCAGTGTGTTCAAGAACATCACAGTTGTCCACTAATATATATCATATTTTTAAAAGCATTAGAATTGGGATTTGTCAACGATAAAAAAAACTGGCAATCTAAGCCATGTTAAAATCCATGAATTTTGTCATCGATAAAAAAAGATGATAAAGGCCACCTTTATCAATTTTTTTTAGCACTGATAAAATTGATTTTTTTGAACTTCTCACCCCCCTTTGTCAACACTTGAACTGTAATGTATCTGTTTTCCATGTAAAACATTAAAATATATTTCGTAATATTTTTGAGGCTAGATGCTAAGATGATGTGAGATTCCGAGGCCAGGTGATCCCGACATTGACATTATAAAAATATTAAATATATTAATAGCACATGCACATAGTTTCCCTAAAAAAATGGAAAAACCTAGAATGGAGGCTCATATAGGAAATATGAGGTCGTCATTGAGTTTAGGCTGTGAGTTTTACGCTAAACGTGACATAATCCTCACGTGCGTTGGGTATTCGGCTTGGGCTCCATCATGGGTAGATAAATAATTAAATAATTAAATTATTTATTTAGTTTTTTAATTAAATCCAAAAACCTAAATATCATCTATAAATATGATATTTGATCAATTCACATGGTTAGCCGCACAACCCTAAGAATTGAGAGTTAGCATTGAAAGAGATCATTAGTGGACGATAATAGATCGATACCACAGGGACCGTCTACGCCTACGAAGTTTGTGGATCTCTCCTATGACTATGAAACAAGATCATTCTTCATCAATGACTGATCCAAACTCAAGGTAGGATGTTTGTGTTTTATGGATTCATCCTGTTTTGATTATCCCGTGTCGAACGCGGATCAATTCCACTAACAAGAATTGATTCACACACCGACAATTGATTTTTGGTTAATTTATTTTGATTATTCTTTGGTTATTCATTTTTCTTTCTAATGGAAAAAAATCAAGGCCAACCCAAACATGGTCGAGGCTCTTTCCTCATTTTTTGGTTTGATTTTTTCTCCCCCATTTTTCACACGTTCATCGTGAATAATTTATTTGGATCGAAGTTTGTTGAATACCTAGTATCTTATTGTTGTGCAACCATTATTTGGCATAACGGATCGATACCATGGGAGTGGTTCATGATCGAGGGTGTGATTGTGGTTCAATGATAGCGGAGGACGAACAGAGGTAGATTAGATTGATTTGGAGGTTCCTATTTTCCCAGTTTGATGCGCAACGACCACTATGGTTTCCTTATTGGTTTGGATGGTTGGAATTGGATATTTGGCGATGAAAATGCTCGACTAGACGAGATCAAAAATCCCCGAGTAAGATTGGCATTGGATATAAGGACGACGATGGCATAGGTGTACGCATGAAGGAACTTCAGGTTTCTATAAATCCCACATTACATGGTGTGTAATCTGTAGAGACACACCACGTGGGGACCTAACTGTGATTCCAGGGTTTCCATGGAAATTTAATGATCACACGCCATGTGACATTTGTCATATTCTATGTGACCATGTGCTGGAGGCTCACTGTATATCTTGGGCGATACATGAGAATAAGTATAGTACACATGCTTGACTCGGTACTTAGACACGACCGAGTTCACAAGCATGAACTACGATATACATGCATGACCAAGTGTACACAGGCACATCCTGAAGTACACGGGCATGAGATGGATCACACAGGAAGACCCGAGGTAGGAAAGACAATCAGTGTACTATTAGTACACATCGTGTACATTCTACAAGATGGATTGAGACCCATTTCATTTTCAGTATGGACTAGTTTCATTAGGATACATTCCCTCAATCCATCCCCTAAGGGTATAGTGTGGAATTACTTTCTAAGTATAGTATTGTGATCCCCTATAAGGTACTAGTTTCATATAGAGTTATTGAAATTCCTCCATGATGCCGAGATGAAATCCTCTATCATATTCTTCCCTAAGTGGGGTTCTATGAATCAGTGTGACCAACATACATGGGCGTCAATCCCTTACTTAGTGGGTTAATCTAGATTGAGTTTTCAGTATAACCCATGGCCCTGGGTGTGATCCCCCATCCATGTATCTATCTCTTCATACTTCTAAAATTTACTTCCTTATGGAAATACCCAATGAGAATGAAATCTTATATGGACACCATCAATGCTATCAGACTCACAGAGTGAGTTCTCTTGGGTGAGTGTTGTGATGAAATATTGAGTAGGATATTAGGATGGTAATACAGTTGTGACCTTACCTTGATACTTAGTGTCTACCAAGAGTATATCTGGATGTGTATTTTTTCATGTATAATATTTTTTATTGACATGCCCCTATGATGAGCAGACTACTATCTTGATGCTTTATGCTTAGTGATTTCGGAGTGTCCTACTGGGTATCGTTATACTCACCCCTACACAATATTTTCTTTCACTTGTCATATTTTATACAGACGAACAACCATTTGATGGGGTTCTTGGTGGAACAATATCATAAAGAGCTTATTTTACACTATAAAGGCTGTGGTTTATAATAGGAGTCACATTTTACTACAATCCCCTAATTTTAATAAGTTGGAATTCTTTAAAATTTTGATGGGATTGTATTTATCCCTTATTAATTTTAGTATTTTTTTCATACTCTGATTGTGGGATATATATTATGCATGCATTATTATCAGTTTTTTTGTTCTATATTTCATCATTATTTGGGCTTGGAGATGCGTGCCTGCATATAGGTGCTTTAGGATAATTCATTCTATGTGTGTGTTATGCCTACTCAGTACTATTATCCACCCCCAACCCATTGGATATGGTCTTGGGGTAGTCACAATATTCCTATCACATTCCAAGTGGGCCCCGACGGGTTAGGTTATGATAGAGTCGTATCATAGTTGTTCATCTAGGACTGGAGTTTGGAGTTTTTTCTTGGGTTTTATGAAAATGGTGTTAAATTGTTTTGAATTTAAATTTCAGACCAAAGAATTTAGTGTTGGTGCAACGACTGATGTATCCATTCATCAGGACTCCAACTACTTGCTTATTGACTCAGTACATATAGGCACTTATTATAGGGAAAAACATCGGTACATACATCATATAGGAATGGTTGTGGTTTCCATGCCCTTCTTGAGTCATCTCTCCAGATATATTCATTGACCGTGGTATATATTTTCTATTTCAGGATGTATTCATGGTGATTTCCATCTAGGATTAAACAGTGGGATCATGAGGATAATACCCTTAGTGATGAGGTTTTGATACAAGGACCTATTTAGGAGGTCTTACCTCCATGTGATTTTCCATACATACCCCAACCTATAGATTAGTAGATGGTACCATTAGTACCAGCAGATGAGGTGTGCAGGTTGAGTAAGCTTCATGAGTTTCAACATCAGTGATCCCTCAGGTTCTGGGGCAAGCTAGAACCCCAGGCTGTCGAGGATTGGATCGAGGTAATTATGTGAGTCTTTTACCTTTTCAGGACACCTACAGACTAGATGGTGGTCCCGGTGGTGAGCCTCCTTCATGTATTCGTAGGGAAATGGAGCTTAGTGGCTTTATCTTACAATGAGATGACTCTTTCATGGAAAGAGTTTGATCACATTTTCAAAGAGTAGTTTTCTCTAGCTACATTGAGGGATGTGCACATCCAAGAGCTTCTAAAGGTTAAGTAGGGAACCATGATTGTGGCTGAGTATTCATCGTGTTTTACCAATCTCTTATGATAGTCAATGGATATGGTATGTGATCAGTTCTTTTGGGCATAAAACATTGAGTGAGGATTATGAAAATACATCAAGGATAACGTGATAACTCTATGAATCAATTCCTATACTAGGGTGTGAGAACCTGCTATGGTAGTAGAGAGATTTATGGCTGATCAGACATCGATAGTGGGTGCTAGTGGTGGGAAAAAAAGAGTTGAGACTTTGGTAGTAGGTGATCAATGACATACATAGGGATTTGAATTTGAGAGACATTTCAGGAAGTGATATTAGGATAGAGGTTCTATTGTTCAGGTCTCTCAGGATGGTTCTAGTCAGAATTGGGAGATGTGGTGATACTCTTATGATGGAAGAGTACATCTTGCGTGAGATTGTCTAACCTGTTGTGTAGCCGACCAAGAGAAAATGGATGTTCCACCTAGGAAGAGGCATCACTAAGATAAGGGAGGTCTTTAGGGTGGAAGAAATGGTAGAGGAGTAAAGATATTATGTGTAGGTGGTATACAGTTTGACTTGTTACCACCACTACCCCCAGGTGGTCCCCGCCAGGCTCAAGGATCCATTGGACATGGGTGAGGGAAGCCGCAAGCAGTGGAGGCCTACAACCCAAAGGCTCTATGGATAATTAGTGGTATGATATGTGTCTTTTCTATATTAGTTATGGTTTTTATAGACATAGTCATGATCCACTGTTTTCTTGCTACATACCTAGTTTGAGACCTAGAGATTCTGATTGATCCTTTGACATAACCTTTACACTTAGAGACTCCTACTACAGGTTAATTAATGATCACACAATTTTACAAATAGCATGATATGAAACTTGGAGGATATAGTTTCTCATGGAATCTATTTGTAGTATTGATGATTTCTTATGATGTCATATTAGGTATGGATTGGATGTCCACAGTTCATGCCTAGATATACTATTTCAGGAGGAGGATATGGTGTGTCCATGGTGATGGGAAAAGGTTTTCCTTCACGGGTGAGAATGGAACCCATACAGAGTAGGATGGAATGATACATTATAGGATACAACCAATTACTCACTAGTTGTCTAGTATTAACCTTGGAGATGTGGACTCTTTGGGATTTTATTTTCCTATAGTGGTGGAGGAGTATTAATATGTCTTTACCAAGTACGTTCTAGGATTACATCCTCATTTATAGATAAAATTATACTTAAATTAAATTTAGGTAAATCCTTTATATCTTCACTAACATATAGTATGGATCCCGCAAGGATTCATGAGATGAATATGCAGTTGGAGAACTTGCAGAAGAAGGGATTCATGAGACCCAGTGTTTCCCATAGGAATCCCTAGTTTTATTCACTAAGAAGGTGTACATGTGTTTAAGTTTCTATAGTTATTATCAAAACCTAAAATAGGTGACTTTTAATAATAGGTATCCACTACTGAAGATCAATGACCTCTTCAATTAGTTGAGAGGAGCATGATGGTATCAAATATTAACCTCATACTAGGATGTCATTAGCTGTAAGTATGGGATGAGGATATACTAAAGACGACATTCATATGTCTCTACGGTCATTATGAGTACTTGGTGATGCCCTTCGGCATGAAGAACACCCCAGTAGTGTTTATGTGACTCAAGAACTAGACCTTTCATCCTTTATAGGACCGACTTGTGGTAGTATTTATTGATTAAATCTTAGTGTACTCAACATCCAAAGAGGAGCATGAAAGACACGTGAGGATGGTATTATACATACTCTGAGAGCACAAACATTATGGGAAGTTCTCAAAGTGTCAACTCTAGATTCATGAGGTCCACTTTTTGGTACATTTCATCACAATTGATGGTGTAGTGGTGGACCTGATGAAGGTAAAGGTAGTGTTAGCTTGGGATCCACCAAAGAGCATGCCAGAGGTAAATATTATCCTTGGGTTGGTAGGTTATTATAGGAGATTCATGCCTGATTTCTCTAGGATATTAGAACCTTTTATTACTTTAACCTGAAATGGGAAGCCTTTAATTTGGACGGAAAGGTGCCAATAGGCTTTTTAGGAGTTGAGGCATAGGTTAATGAGTGCACCCATCTTGAGATTTCTATAGGAGAGTGTCAAGTATGTAGTATTGTACAATGACTCAAGAACTGGGCTTGATTGTGTTTTGATGAAAATATAGGTGATGACTGCCTATGGGTCAAGTAAGTTGAGACCTTATAAGTATAATTACATGAAATATGATCTAGATTTGGTAGTGGTAGTCTTCACCTTGAAGATGTGGTGACACTATCTTATGGTTGAGTGGTTTATCGTGTATTTTGACCACAAGATTCTCAAGTATACCTTCTCTTAGAAGGATCATAACCTGAGATAGAGGTGAGGGATCAAGTTCCTCTAGGACTATGAATTTGAGATAGTTTAAACTTATGGGAAGGAAAACATGGTAACTTATGCTCTCAGTAGGAGGTCTTTTTCTCAATTGTTAGATGAGGTGTTAAAGTAGTTAGCCTCATTGCAGTTGTCCATATTAGAAAAGGATGGTTCCATATATGTTTACTCAATGGTTGTTAACCCACTACTTCTATAGAATGTTTGGGAGGGTTAGTGTGTAGATAAAAACTATGAGAACTTGCATACTCAGATATCAATTGGACACGATCATAATGGATTTTTTTGAAGGTGGGGAGCACGTTATACTTTTAATAGGACAAACGATGGTAGTAATGATGTTGTGTGAGGTGGTGTTGAGGGAGTTCCATACACCCCCCATTGGCAGTACATCCAAGTGTGGAAAAGATGTATCAAGACCTTTAACATTAGTTCAAGTGGCCATGTATAATGAAAGTTATAGAAAAGTTTTTCTCTTGATGCCTCACTTTTCAGCAAGTGAAGGCTGAGAACTAGGATCCAACAGGTTTAGCTTAATACCTATAAGTTCTAGAGTGGAAGTGGGATTGAATATCTATAGAATTTGTGATAGGGTTTCCAAGAACTTATAGAGGAAACAATTCCATCCATGTGATCATATACCGAATTACCAATTTGGACCACTTACTAGCTTTCTGAGAGAAGAGTTTAGTAGATATCTTGAGACACCATTACATGTAGGAGATTGTTCAGATCCATGAAGTTCTCTCAATGATCATTTCAGATAGTGATTCTCTCTTCACGTCATGATGATGTAGAGGATTTCAAGAGGCCTTTGGGACTTATTTTCATTTGAGAACAACGTTTCAAATCTAGAATGATAGCCAAAATGAGAAGACCATTTAGGTTCTAGAGTACATTCTTAGGGATTTCATGTTAGACTTTGGTCATAGCTAGGAGGATCACTTACCCTTGGTGGAGTTTTCATATAACAATAACCATTCCACCTTTAGTATGACACCATTTGAATCCTTTTATGGGTGAACCTGTAGGTCAATTATATGTTGGAATGATTTAGGAGAGTCAGTACTCATGGGATTAGAGTTGGTATAATCCATGACAGAGAAGGGGTAGATCATCCAAGAGGAGATGAAAAATGCACACATCCATCAGAAGTCCAATATAGAGTATTGACAGAGGCCTTTGGAGTTTGAGAAAGGATAACATGTGTTCCTAATAGTATTAACTTAATGTGGATTAAGAAGATTTGATCAGAGTGGAAAGTTATCTTTGAGATTCATTAGATCTTTCTAGATAATGCACAGAGTCATAGAGGTAGCATACCACTTGGATATACCACCGTATTTAGACTGGTTAAATGATTTCTTCCACATGTTGTAGGTAAGGAGGTATGTGCACTACCCATATCATGTTATTTATTAGGGTAAGCTAGAAATTGAGGATGAATCTACCTTTGTAGAGTACCTAATGAAGATCAAGGATTAGAAGGATAAGATTCTCTATGGGCGAGTGACCCCCCTAGTGTGTGTACGGTGGTAGCATGAGAATCTTTCGAAGAACACATGGGAGAAGAATACCCCGATGTGAGCTCATTACCCACACCTTTTTGAGTAGTCTTTTTTTTTTATTTTCAGGATGATAATCCATAAGGAGGGTAGAATGTAACATATCTATTTTTTCGTGTAAAGTTTTGAAATATATCTAGTAATATTTTTAGAGCCATGAACTAATAAAGAGTGAGATTATGAGGCCCAATGAGCTTGATAATGATATTATAAAAATATTAAATATATTAATATCATGTGTATAAATTTTTCCAAAAAAATTAGAATAAACCCATAATGGATTGTAAATATTAGGCCACCGTTGAGTTTAGGGAGTGAGTTTTACCCTAGGAATGACATAATCCTTATGTGCATCACGTATTTGGATTGTGTTCCATTGTGGGTGGATAAATAAATAAATAAATAAATAAATAAATAAATAAATAAATAAATAAATAAATAAATAAATAAATAAATAAATAAATAAATAAATTATTTAATTAAATCTAAAAAACTAAATATCATTTATAAATAATTTTTTTATGACCAATTCCTAGGGTTAGTTGCATAACCCTGAGAATTGAGAGAGATCATTGAAGGATATCATTGGCGGATAACAGCAGATCATATTATCAGATCAATATCGCATGGACTATCTATGATAATGGAGTGTGTGGATATCACCTAAGAATATGATGCATGATCTTTATTCATTAGTTACCAATATAAAATTGAGGTAGGATTTTTGTGTTTTGTGGATTCATCCAATTTTGATTATTCCGTGTTGAACATGGATTAATTACACTAACAATAATTGATTCACACATCATTGGTTGATTTATGGTAAATTTATATTGATTATTCCTTGGTTATTCATTCTTCATTCTAACATAAATGAATCAAGGAAAAACCAAACATGACCAAGGTTCATTACTCATTTTTTGGTTTTTGATTTTCTCTCTCATTTACTCACACGTTCACAACGGGCAATTTCTTTAGCCTATAGTTTAACAAATTCCAAGTATACAATAATTGCACAACCATTACCTAGTGAAATAGATTGATACCACATGAGAAGTTCTCAATCTAGGGTGTAATCATGGTTTGACGATAATAGGGGATAAAAAAGGTAGATCAGATCGATTCATAGGTTCCCATTTTCCCAGTTTGACGTGCAACGAATACATGGGTGGTGATGATGGTTTTCCAATCAGGTTGTATGGATGGAATTAGATCTACGACAATGGAAAGGATTAACCAGAAGGGATCCAAAATTTCTGTGTGATATTGGCAGCTGATACAAAAGTGGCATTGGAGGTGCTAGGGTTTTCATAGAAAGTTAAGGATCACTTGATATGTGACACATGTCATACATTATTTGTCCCATTACTGGTGGATTTATGTGTATCTCAGAGGATACATAGGCACAAATACATCTAGGTACATTGGTATGGGAAGAGTACATGGTCACAACTTGATACTCGAACATGACCAAGTATACAGACACGACTAGTGGTACAAATTCATGACCAGGTGCATATGAGCATGGTCTAGAGTACACAAGAACATGCTGGAGCCCACTGGTAGACCCAGGGTAGATAAGACATGCCGCGTACTACTAGTACACATAGTTTACTTTCTCCATGATGGCTTGAGACCCTTATCCTCTTTAGTCTGGACCGATTTCCTCAGGGTATGCTCCCTAAATCTATCCCATGAGGGTATAGTGTGGAATTAAGTCCTAATTATAAGATTTTGATCCCCTCAAAGGGATTAGTTTCATATAGAGTTATCATAATTCCTCCATGAGGCTATGGTGGAATCCTCCATCATCTTCTACCCTAAGTGGGGTTACAGGAATCAGTGTAGCCAACATACACGAGCATCAATCCAATACTTAGCAGGTTAATATTTATTTGGTAATAAGTATACCCTATGGACCAGGGTGTGATTCAACATCTATGTATTGATCTCTTAAAACTTCTAGGATGTAATTCCTTATAGAGAGACTTGATGATCGTGACATCTCAGATGGAAGCTACCAGTGCTATCAGACTCACATAGTGAGTTCTCATGGGAAAGTGTTTCTGAGAACACTTGAGTAAGATATTAGGATTGAAATATGGTTGTGACCTTGCCATGAGTATATATGGATGTGTATTTCTATATGTCTCATATTTCTAATTGAAATTACCCTGTGATAAGCTGAATAATATATTATTTCTTTAAGCTTTGTGATTTTTTGGTATCCTATTGGTTATTGTTATACTCACCCTTGCATGAGATTTTTCCACACATGTCATGTATTGTGCATATAACTGACTGTTTAATGGGGTTCTTGGTGGACCAAGAGCATACAAAGCTTATTTTTTTCTAGAGAGACCATGGTTCATACCAGGAGTCACATTTGACTACTATCCCCTCATTCTAGTAGGTTAGAATTCTATATAGTTTGTTGGGATTGTATTTGAACCTTATTTATTTCAGTAATTTTTTTGTACTCTGATTATAGGATAGATGTTATGCATGTATTGGTATTAGTTTTTTTACATGTCAGCATTGTATAAACTTGGAGATATGTGTGTGCGTACAAGTACTTTAGGCTAATGCCTCCCATGTTTTTGATATGGTTACTCAGCATTGGTCGTCATCCCCTAGACTATTGGAGGTGGGATTGGGGTAGTCACACTTGGCCTATCACCGAACATATGGGCACCGATGGGTTAGGTCGTGACATGATCCCCACTCCCACACTCCCACACACCCCCTTTCCTAGTGGTCGCAACACCACTTTGTCAGCACTTTTCCACTACCCAGCTAGCTACCTGTTCACCCCCGTGCACACCTGGAATCGATCCTGTGACTTACATCATGCAATTCAAACCCATTTACCACTTCTCCAAGATTGTTTTATTTTATATTTTTACATTTTATTTATTTATTTTTATATATTTACATAAATCATTCATATTCATATATTTATATATATTTATAATTATTTTTATTTTTTTTAAAATATATGGTTGTGTGTGTGTGTGATATACATATACTTACATTTATTTAAATATATTATATATTATTATTCATTTACATATATTAGAATATGAATATACATATACATATATATATATCTATTTATTAATACACACACATATGTGTATATAAACATTATATATACATTTTTATATGTATAAATATATTCATATATTTTTATAATATAAAAATGGGTAGATACTATTTTAAATAAAATTGATAATAATAAATTCCATATGATTTATAGAATTATTTTTAAATACATTTTTAAAAATATGTTTATATATTTTATATTTAGATATAAATTTTATAAATTACATACATATTTAAATTTATATATATTTACACATATATTTATACATATTTACATAAAAATTGTATATTTATATATAAATTTTTTATAATTTATTTATAAATATTTACTGTAAATATATTTATATCCTATATTTAATGATAATGATATATTTATAAAAAACATTTGTATATGATGAATTTACACAATATTGATACACATGCATATACACATATTTACTTACACAAGTACACATTTATATTTCTCACATACATGCACAAATATTTACATATATGTATTTATTTACATATCTTAGAATATATATATATATTTATTGAAACACATATATTTATATATAACCATCAATTATATATATATATTAATTCATTTATATAAGTTAAATAAAATAGATAATTTTTTATCTTAAATAAAATGAATAATAAATATTTATTTACATATGGTTTATAAATTTAAATATAAAATTTAATATAAATATATTAAAATATTTATTTATACAATTGATTTATTATATGTAAATATAAGAAAATAAGCATATATTTAATTATAAATAATACTACATTATGAAAAATGATAAAAATTTAAAACCATAATATTTATATAAATGTAATCCCTGAGAATAAATTCAGTCTCCACTAAAAAGTACAAAAAGAACCTCTTAAATGAAGTTTCAAATCCCATCGAATATTAAAAAATTAGAGTATCCCAACTAAAAACTCGGTTTTATAGGCCTTATGAGCCTTATTTGACATTGAAAAAACAATGATTGAAATTTTATCACTCAACAAAGTGTAAATATCTTTATAGGATTTGATTTGATATGTGGTGGAGCCTAAATGGATACCCGGATCAAAAGTTATGACCGTTTGAAGTTCAAGTCATGTTTTTAACTTATCTTAGATCATTCATTAATTTATTGAATTTTTATATCGTTAAATTTTTATTTAATTACTATTACTAAAAAATAATTATCAAATTATTAATTAATATTATTTTTACTAATTTTAGATTCCATTTTCACTAAATAACTTATATATTAAGTGTAAATGCCTATTTAATCTGATATAAATCATATTTAATAAAATATATTATATTTATATCAATGTAAATATATTTATATTTTAATATATTATTTTAATGATATATTGTTTGATGAAATATAACTTTCATCAGTGCTAAAAAAAGCACCGATAAAGATGGCCTTTATTAGCGATTTTTATCGCTGATGAAGGCACCCCCTTTATCAGAACTTTTAGCCAACATTGCTAAAGTATATCATTGAATTTTAAACAATCTATAGTAGTGGTGGTGGAGGTTGTGGTGATGGTCATGTTGGAATTTGAATAGATGAATTGATCGCCATTCTTTGTGGATCTTGGATGATTCTAAGGGGAAACCATGTGCGATGTTATATGGGGTATTTAATATGTTTATTAATTTTTTCATTCCTCTATAAATTGATCCATGATCCTCCTCTTGAACTTTACCTCTAATTATAGATGTTCTAAAAAAACCTAGGGCATGGTTGATTCGTTTTATCGCATTGAGGATCTATTAATGGAAGTTGTTGCTGGGAAAGTGTTAGTTCTACCCCCTTGATGTTCTTTGATGAACTCCTTGAGGTTTCTAATTTGGATCATGGATAATTGAGTGCTATTTATCAATTTACCTATCCCTAATATTTATCCTCTTATTCTTCCTTTAGTTTGTCTGATCTTTGTGGAAATCCCCTCATTTTTTAGGGTTGAGACCTGAGGGTGGTTTGTTGGTGGATTTCTAGTGATAGGTTTTGATGAATCTTCCTTCTATTTTAGTGGTGGTTGATCCCCAATCATCCATTATTTATCAAATAATTTTCAACTTATAAATTATGGTAGGGGATATTTTTCTTATCCTATTTTTTATGTGAAATAAAAAATTTATCACGTCTTATCTCTTTTAGTAATGAAATAATTGATTTTAAGGAATATTAAAACCAAAATTAAAGAAAGAATTGGTTTTCGGTTATAGAATCGCATGTGTTTTTGCCGTGTTAATAGTTTGTATCTTGATTTTCTAGATAGTGTTTTATCTTTGGTTATTATATGAATTAAAATGTTTGTTATGTTTGAATTGGATAAGAACATAAATCTGGAAATTCTTGTTGGAAAAATAATAGAGGCATGTTTGATTATTATCGTTCTTCATGAAAAAATTTAATGTTATGCTCAAAGCATTTTTAATTAAAAGATTTTTATAGTTGATACCTTAGGTTTCCTATAGTTATAACTTGTGATAAATGAATTAGTTAATTCAAGATGGTAACTAATTGGTTGTTTGATAAAAACAATTGTTTGGGTTTGATCAATCATGTTTTCTTATGAAGGCTGAATTCCTTGGTTTTATAGACTAGTTTCACTATTGATTTTTTTTGTTTTCTTACATCCTTGTCTTATTAATCTATATGAGGATACTTTCTATGATACGTTATGTGAACCTGATATGACTGATGGTTTGATGAGAAATGGGTGGGGATTTTTGGGTTTATGGCAGTAGTTGGTGCATGTGATGGTTGGATCCATGGTGATATGCATGATGGTGTCAGGGATGACACTTGTACATATGGAGAAAGTTGAAGTTTTGATTTCATGATATTTTCTATATTGAAATAAGAGATGAATTTTTGATAATATTTATGTTTTATAGGCCATATGACCAGGTTTATTGTTTCTATATTCCTTTCCCCACTACTTAACACATTTGGAAATTCATCGTTGATGCATCTTTTATGGTAACTTAGGATGAGTCCTAGAGTACCAAAAATTATGGAATAATAATGAATGCATAATAATTTTAACCCATGAGGTTTTTTTCTAATGGAATTTTGAATGATGATAATTCTTTACAGAACCTTGGAAGAGGTTGGATTATTCCTGGTGGGCATAATATTTGAATGGTAATTAATGTAATCATGAAATGGTTATAAGATGCAATTAAATTAATGTATATTTGAAATTATTGTGTTCTCATAGGATATCTATTCCTTAGTGGTGGAATATAGGTGTTTTAGTGATGATAAATGTAGTTGTGGTTAGTGATGAAAAATGGGCCCGTGACACGTGGGCTTCGTAGGTATGAGGCATATGCAGGGGAAAGCCTAAAAATTTGGACCGTTGAGAGCGTGGGACAATGGGGGTTGAGCTAGTGTGGGTTTGGTCAAAGGAGGGTTGAGACCACATGGGTGTGTGATTACCCACATTCATAATTTAAATTTTCTTTTTTTACAATATATACTTCTTTAACATTTTTGTTTTTTAATATAAAATCATGATTAAACCATGAAATATGATTTCTCATCGTAATTTTCATAGTAATTCACCATTCATTCACATGTGAATTTTAAATTGGTCTATTTTTTTAATATGATATTAATATATTTATATAGTAATTATTAACCATATTCACATGGTGTGTCATCCCACCTCTCAAAAAATGAAACCCATCCCCATGCACGTGGTTTCAATTCTAAAAGATTTATTATAATCATAATATTTTTTGGGTTGATTTAATTTTTTTATTATTTAATTTTATTTTTTTATTAATAAAATTGGAAATTACCTAATGGGATCCCTAATAGGATCCTTTGAAACCGATCATTACATAGAGAGTCATCATTCATTCACAGGTCCAACTATTCACATCACCACACAATCAAGATCATCATTCATCACCCCTCACCGATCACTCATTTAATTTTCATTGCAATGGTTTTCCATGACATCGACCTCTATGTATGAAACTATTAATCCATAGAAAAATATTCCATCACATCCCTTAAAACTCTACATATTTTTAACCCATACTTCTCCCCAGAACTACCATTAAGAATGATAAATAATACAATATTTAAATAGTTATAAATAACATATTATTTTTAAACAAGGGAAATCTTATGGAATACCTAAGGGATTATGTGGGGAATGGAAGGCTTGAAATTTTTTATTGACATTATATGCAGGATTTTGCAGATAAACTCACACAGGTTCAAACCCACACGGGCTTGTTCCACCTCACCCCGACCCTCCCATTTTTCATTACTAGTTGAGGTTAAGGTTAAGTAGTTTCCCATAGTGTGATTGTGATATATATATATATATTCTTATATTATGTGATTTAATATGCTACTATACCCATGTCGATAGTGTTATCGACACCAGTGGACTCAGGAGGGTGTTTTCCACAACATCTATATTGGTGAGGAATGGATGGTTGACTACCCCATCTTTCCTTTCTCTCTTATCCTTGTATTATTATGTGTTGGTATGTAAGGTTGTTACCTTTCCCATATATATGTTTATAGATGGATGTGATGTCTTATGGTTATTTCACACACATGTATCTATGGATATAGTATCCTAAGGATTATTATAGTTATGTTATGTATGAGATTTGAAGACTTGAGGTATAATACATGATGTACAGGATGTGTTGGATCTTATAAAAAATACTCGGTTACTATCTGGTGATGTGGGATGTTGATAAAGACATGATCTGATGCATGAGGGTCATGATATGTTATAGTTTCTCTCATGTTTTTGGGTAGGTTTATTTATTTGGATAGATATGGATAAAGATGTGCGATGTTGGAGAAATGCAACAAAATAGTGGGGAAGTGGTAATAGAGTACATTCACTTTATATATATGTTGGATATTATATTATCTCTTATATTTGAAACTTGGTGAGAGATTTATAATGGGGTTGGGAACTCAACATACCTATTTAGGCGATGAGTAATTTTCACTTTTCTATTCAACAAGATTTAGTTTTCTTTATTTATATTTCACATGAGAGGATTTTGGGAGGATCCTACTGAGTTAACTTTTATACTGACCCTACATCTATATAAAAAATTTTTAGGTCTTAAGAATCTAGTTTGGTGATCGATGTTGTTCCAAAGTGATTTTGGTTGCATTTTTTGTCATCATATCAATATGTTTTTATAGAGAAAGTTTATTAATAAAGGAGGAAAAGTTTGAGAGAAGTGATGTAAGAAAAATTCCTTATGAAGGTTACAAAGGATTCCTTATGTAGGTTACGAAGGTCTCCTTACAATGTTAGATGATTCTATGATATTATTCAAGTTCCTAACATCATGAAGATGTTCATGATCCTAGATGAGTTTGTATGAGTTTATATAAATTTTAAGAATTTAATGTTCTTGGTATAAATTCACAGTTGTACAATGTTATCGGTTGGATCATACTGATGTTATAGTATGGAGGTTCAAGATATGAAGTTTAAAGAAGTGGATGTATGGAGATTGATCATGGAGTTGCAGCTATACAAAGGTTGAGTTATAAAGTTCAAATACATAATGATTGGGAGGAGAAGTTGGTGAATTTATGATCGATTAGAGTAATGTTTTGAAGACACATCATATGAAAAAATTTATAAATTATGTAAAAAGTACAAGATATCGAGTCAAAAGATGTACTGGATAGAGGATAACTTGCTTATGCTATCAGATGGAGGAAATGCATCCAAATCATCAGGAAGATATTTCTACATAAGATGAATTGAATAAAGGTTTATAAAAAATACACTCAAAATATTCAGTGGATGGAATATATATTATTTCATTAGATAGAGAATTTAAATGATATCTAATAGATAAATATAAAGTTACTCCAGACAGGGAAAGACATACCAAATAGCGAGAAGTATGAAGTACTTCAGATGAAGGAAGGAAATGTCATTAGATAGAGAATTACAAAGTCACCAGATAAAGACATGTTGATCCCATCATAAAAATATTTCTTAACAAAGTGAAACTGATTAAAGGTTCATTAGACGAAGAATTTTTATGCGTCCATTGGACAGATAAAGTCCAATTTTACTGAACCAAGTTAATCGATAAAATTTGATCATGAAGAGGTTAAGATATTGTCAGATGAACTTATGTGAAGTCAATTAGTCATAGTTTGCATATATAGAGCATAAGATGAAGAGAGTACGTGTTAATCTGATTGAGGAAATTAGTCGATGAAAATCATAAGAGGTGGAGGACTGTTCTGAGTAGATAAGTTCCTGAGAATGTATCAGATTTATATTTACCGAACCAAGGAAAAATACACCTGACAAGGAAGTGTTTATGAAGGAATCATACAAACACTTTCCGAATAGAGTTATAAAGAGATTTATATAAACAATGTAGATTTCTTAACAATGATGATTATACACTATTCATTTAATGGTTTTTATCTTTCCAAGGTTATGGATGTTTGAAGAAGTTACTTAATGTTGAGTTATGGTTCTTTGAGGAAGTTTGTTAACACCTCAAATGTTTAAGGAAGTCTCAATAAGACTCCAAAATATTTGAGAAGCATCCAGTGAAATTAAAATGAGTGGGAAAAATTAGAATTTAGAATATGGATGAGTGGGGAATTAATTTTGTGTTTCCACCTTTTCTCCAGAGAAGTACACTTTTAAAATTGGGGTGTAATAGTATGAGATTATTAAAACATTTATAAAAGTAAAAGAGTATAAGTGATTGAGGATTTATGCTATGATAATCCAACCAATTTTTCAAAATGGTTTAAGAAGAGTTCTATTAGACCAAGTTTCATCGGATGAAGCATAAATTGATTTAGGAAAAGAATCATCAGATGAAGAGGAAACATTGTGTGAGTTTCTAATCAGATTTATTACCTTGTTGAAGAAGGTTCATCAGAATAATATTTCTTCATCAAATATATAAGCATCATACTAAGAACATTAGATGCAGGAGCATCAAATAGATCATTCTATACTGAAGTGTAGTGAGTTGAGGAGCATCAGACAGAGTCCTGTCAAATGGAGGGAATACTAGATTGAGGTTGATCAGATTGATGCCAATAAGGAAGTTTTCCAAAAATGTTTGGAAATATTAATATTAAGGATTTTAAGGTTTTCCTAAGACCAGGATAAAGTTTTGTGGACAAAAACCTTTTAAGATAGATGTTGAAGCTCTTGAAGATTGTACACAGGATAAGGTGACTCGACCTTCTTGTGAAGAAAGAGAAATATTTCTATAGTGGATTAGAAAATAATGAAAAGATTTTAGCTGGTTTGTAGAACCAATTACTAAAAATCATTTTTGATGGGGCGGGGTATAACCAGTAATAAATAAAGTGGATAAAAGAAGTATAGTTGGGGGGGGGGGTATAACTAACCATGACAGAAAATTTGATTGATGGAGGGTAGAACCAGGGTTAGTAGGAGGAACAATTACATGGGTGTAAAACCAGTTTCTTCCCGTTCCTTTTTATTCCCAAAAGAAGTTAGTAAAATAATCGATTTTGGTGGGTATAAAAAACATAGAAAAGAGTAGGCCTTAGTATAAATCCTTATAAATATCATGTGTTAATCTCTCTCTTTATATTATTGCATATGAAGTGAGGTTGAGAGATATTATAAGAGTGTATTGAGAAATCTAATAGGTTTTGGAGGCTAAGAAAGTTTCCTTACCAATTTTAGAAACTTTCTTTTAGAAAATAAAAGTGATCACTGATTCAACCACTCCCCCTATTAGTGATCCTACTTATCTGAGAACTTAAATTAGTATCAAAGGAAGTTCCCACCAAAAGATACAACTATCATTAGAGGATGAATATTTTTAGTTAATTTAATAGTATGGGTGTTCTAGTATTCGATGATAGAAACCATCATTATTAGAAGAATATGATGTTTTCATATTTTCTATATCTCGGAATTGAAGTCAAAGATACTACAATAGTGTGATTTCCGCCCATTAATAAAGTTTATGTGATATTTGTTGATGAGAGAAATTTGTAAGTTAATGGAAAATCTCAAAATTCCATATTAAAAGATCCCATGGATAATTTTCATATAAATATTTCAGGGTTTAAAATGGATAAAAAATATGGGATAAGTTAAGAATCATCTATAAATAAAATTATAAAGTTAAATAAGATAATATATAAACCTGGAAGAGTTTATTTAAAGATGTTAATATGGGTGATGAATACATTATTGATGAATAAATTACAAGAGTTAATGAGATTGTCAGAAATATCAGAGGTTTTGGTGAGAAGATGGAAGATTATACTATTATTAATAAACTGGTGAGAAACATTCCAGATATATTTGATGCCAAAGTTTCATATTTAGAAGATCAAGGAGATTTATCTTTGGATAAACATTATAATATTCTCATAGAAATGAAATTGGAAAATCTACAGTAATTAATAATAAGGATGAGGAAGAAATAAATTTTGAAGATTTGTTAAAATTGTTTCCTAGTGATAAGAAATATAAATAAGAATCAAGTGATTCCAAGTTAGAGGAATAAGAAGAGGACTTCAAAAAAATCATTACTTACTCTTATATCTAAAAGATATAAAAATAGAATTTTGGAGGGGAAAGGTAAAATTTCTCTTAATTGTTGTAATTTTAATGATAAATTCCATTTTATAGGAGATTTTCCTAAGAAGAAGTACAAATATTCTACATCAAAAGAAGAAGATAAGATGTCTCATAAAAATAAATGTATTAAACATAAGAAAAAGTTTCATAGAAACAAGAAGAAAAGTTTGTTGAGAATAAGAGAGTAGGACGATTCTTCATCCATTAATGAATTTGATTTTCATTTAAAATTCTAATATTGTGTTAGAAGATAAATAAATTCATCATACAATAAGGATAATAGAGTAAAAAGAATTTAAATTGAGTGGATTATAAAAGAAAATTTAGAATAGGCACTTAAAAAGTTTTTCAACTTAAGAAGGAAAGGAATAAGTTGAAGAAAAGTTATTAAGAAGATAAATTTTAAGAATGGTGAGTGAATAAAAAAATAGAAGATAAATCGTAATGTAATTATATCTCATATAATGAAAGTGTATAATCTTGAAGGGAAACTAAGTTTTTGTGAAGGAATATTAGCTAGATAGGATAATATAAACATGTTAAAAACTACAATTGTTAATGAAAGTAAGTAGAATATGATGAAGTTGGAAGAATTCAAGTAGATGGTGAATGTTATTAAAAAAATTTTGGATGAGAAAGATAAAGAGTTTTCAGAATCAAAATCAATATTTATTATAGCACAAAGTTATTTAAGAATGTTTAGACAAGACTTTACCAAATTAGTTGAGGTTAAAGGTGAATCTTCTCAATATGTTGAAAAGTTTGGTTCACAAAAGCAGTTTTTTTTCTATTCCAAAACAATATCAATGTTCATCTTCTTATACTAACAATGTCGGTTCAAAATTTAAGATTTTTGATAAATCATACTCTAATAAGAAAGATTGGAATTCATTAATAAAGTATCTCCCTAAACAAAGTCGACCACAATTTCTGAAGAAAGAAAAACAAAAAATTTCAGAGTAGTAATATTATCAGTATAAAAGATCAAGATTTAGAGGTCATTGATTGTGTTTCAGTGTATTCATATATAAATCACATTAATACGAGTAAAATATGTCTCTATATGAAAAAGATTTGAATCAATGGGGGAGATATAATGACCAGATATGAACAAATATTTCTAGAAAGTTTATTTATTTAGAAAGGAAAGTTTAATAGGTGAATAATATTAATGCCTCAACAAAGTTACGATATAAGTTTAAGAAAGTTAAGCATGGTAAGAAAGACGAGAAAGGAAAGAAGATTAAGAATGTTGAGAAAGTTAAGTGTCTTAGTTATTTGGACAGATCAAATGGTCATGGATAAAAATATATATAAAGCACAAAGTTTTTCTAAAGAAAAAGCAAAGAAACAAGTTTCATAAAATGAGAACAAAGTTAATAACATGTTATCAATAGATAAAAAGTTAAATATTTAGAATAAATGCAAGTGGTGTGAATAACATGGGAATGTTACAAAATTTTTTATGACTATATTACCAACCCAAGAAGAAATAATGAAATGGATATTAAAAATAAAAGGTAAAAAATATGTTATAAAATATGAATAGAATATGAAAACTTCATCTAAATATTCTATATATGAGAAGAAATAAATAACATATAAGTCCAAAGATAAGAATAATAAGCAGAATTTGAGACTGAGAGAAGACTCACAGTCTGATAATTAATTATAAGGAAACCCAAGGTCCCTTCTTATTCACTATATACTTTCTTATTTTTACTAAATTTTAGGGAATTTAAATAGAAGAAGTAAAAAAGATGGATGAGTGTTGTAGAAGTTTTATAGTAAAAAAATATAGTCATCAGGGAATTTTTTTATCATCATAATGATGAATGGAGTGATATTATTGAGGGAGAGAACAACCAAATCTATGGTGCTATAATCACACTTTTATTTAATAATAAATAATGATGTTAAGAAAGTTGAGATATAGGATAATCTGCGTTTATACACTTGAACTATTTTGATAGTTTTTTAATATGGGTGGAAGATTTTATCTTAACAAAATTAATTAGATTTCCAGAGATATGATGTTTTTTAAAGAAGCTTGAGAAAATTATTACATGAAATAAATTTTATAGACAACATTTATCACTATGATTATACAATCTTGTTTTCTACACCAAAGTTTCCCATATAGACAAAGTTTTTTTAAAGGATCTTTGTTAAGAAACTCATACGATACTATATTTATTTTGAGAAACGTTTTTCAAATTTTTGGGATAAAGGAAGTTGAGATGATTATCATGTCACTCTTTTCATTTGATTGTCAATAAGGGGGAGAAATAATATAGGGGGAGAAATAAAATGAAAATATCATATGGGGAGAAATTATTGATCACACATATTAGATTTGAAGAAGTTTGAAGTTTTATGTAGATATTGAAAGAAAAACACAAAGGGAGAGATTGTTTTTCCAAATTGAGTTTAGTTATATTTTTATCAATATATTAATATGTGTCTATAGACAAAGTTACTTAAGAAAGTAGGAGAAGTTTGAGAGAATGTATATAATAAACTTTCCTTACAAAGGTTATGGAAGTTTTATTATGAATTTTATGGAGGTTTTCTTACAAAGTCATATGATTTTATGACGTTCTTCATGTTCTTAACATCATAATGAAGTTCATGATCCTAGCTAATTTTGTACAATTTTTTAAAAAGTGGAAGAAGTAAAAGTTCTAGGTACAAATTCAATGTTGTACAATGTTATCATATGGACCCGACTGATGCTATCAGACATAGAAACAATATATGAAGTTTTAATAAGTGTTTGTATGAATATTGATCATGGAGTTGTAGTTGTAAAAAGTTTGAGTTAAAAATTTCAGATCTAGAAATATTGGACCGAGTACTTGGAGAATTTCTAATCGATTGGAGGAATGTTATGAAGCTGCATCAGATTATTGAAGTTATGAATCTTATAAAAATTCTATGATATAGATTTGAAAGATATAATATAAAAAGGATATCTTTTCTATTCTATCTTATAAAAGAAATTTTATGTAGAGAATCAGATGAATATTTTCACAAAAGTTGCATTATATGAGGGTCCATAAGATAGATACTAGAAATATTTAACAGACAAAACATATATGATGTCATCAGACAAAGAATTGAGATGATATTGGATATAAAAATAAGAAGTTTCTCCAGAGAGGGAAATTCATACCTGGAAGAGATTAGTAATAAGTTATACCAGACCGAGGAAGGAAATTCCATCAGATAAATAATTATAAAGTTGTAATATATAGATATATTGAGCCTATCATATAGTGGTTTCCTAAAGAATGGATAATAAATGAAGTTCCATGAGACGAATAAAGTTTCTGATTCCATTAGATGGAAAAAGTCCAAGTTTATCGGACCGAGTCAATCAGTTGAAGAAGATCATGGAGAGGTGAAGATCTTATTGGGAGAACTTATATGAAGTCTATTTTCTAGAGGTTTCATATATAGAGAAGTAGATAAAGATAGTATGAGTTCATCAGACTGATGTAATCAGTTGATATAGAACATAATGTGTAAAGAATAGTTCCAAGAATACATTTTCTTGAGAATGCATCAGATATATATTCACCTGACATAGGAACAATGAACCATATATGGAAGTTTTTATGATGAAACCAAAAATAATTACCAGATTAATTTCTAAGGGGATTTACATAAATAATGAAAATTCCCAAACAACAACAATGCTAAGATACTCGTTTAGCATTTTTTATCTTTCCAAGGATATGTAATTTTAAAGAAGTACTTTAATGCTAAGTTATAGTAGTTTAAGTAATTTTTTTAACAATTTAAATGTTCAAGGAAGTATAAATAATATTCTAGAAGATTTGAGAAGTATCCAACAAAATTTAAATGAGTAGAAGAATTTAAATTTGGAATTTGGATGAGCATAAAAATACATTTGGGTTCCCTATTTTTTTACTGAGAAGCACACCTATAAAATAGGGGTGTAACAGGATGAGAGTGCCATTTTTTATATACATAGAAGAGTGGAAGTGATGAAGGAGTTTCTCCATGAGGATCCAACCAAGGTTCATACTTGATTGAATAAGAGTTTCATAAGAACGAGTTTCATCAGATAGAGTAGAAGTTTCATTAGATCTAGAATCATTAGATAAAGAAGAAGTGGTGTGTGAGTTATAGATTAGAGTTACCACATGGTTAAAGAAGGTTCATCAGACTAAGCTTGATTTATTATACATAGAAGCATTAGAATATGAATATCAAAAATAGGCACATCAAATAGGGCATGCTATATTGAATCATAGTGACCTGAGAAGCATCATATGAAGGGCATATTGAATCAATTTCAATAAAAAAGAAACTAATAAGGAAGTTTTATAAACCCATTATGGAAAATTTGTGATTAAGGATATCTAATTCATTCTATATTAAAGAGGAAGTTTCAAGGACCAAAAACTATTAATAGACTTTTTGAAGATCTTGAATATTTTTAATAGGCGAAGGTGATCTAACTTTCTTATGGATAAATAGAATATCTTTCTATAATGGATCAGAAAAGAAGAAGGAAGAACTTGTAGCTGGGGTGTAGAAAAAATTTCTTGAAAAGGCTTGTTGATGGGGGGGGGGGGTATAAATAGCTATGAAGAAAGTATATACAAATAGTAAAATAGTGGGGTATAACCAAATATGAAAAAATAGTTGATTTCTGGGGAGTATAACCAAGGTTAGCTGGAGGAATGATTATTGGGGTGTATAACCAGTTTCCACCTGTGACTTTGTATTCCTAAAATAAGTTAGTAAAAAAATCTATGTTAGGGGGATAACCAACACGGAAAGGAGAATGTATTAGTATCAAACCTTGTAAATATCATGTGTTGATATCTCTCTTTAAATTACTATATATGAAGTGATTTTAAGAGATATCCTAAGAGTGTATCCATAAGTATAACATCTTTCAAAGGTTTGGAATGTTTCCTTACCAATTTAAGAAATCTTCCTTAAAAAAAGTGATCACATATTTACCCCTCCCCCTCTCAGTGATCCTACTAATCCAGGATCTTTAATCAGGTTAGATGTTACTATCTCATGGTGTTATTCAAGATCTATTTGAGATTTTAGGTCACTGGTGAGGATTATCTTTTGTTACATGTAGTTTCTTTTGTAGTTGTTCAGTTGTATGAAATTACATGCATGTATTGGGATCCTTTATTATTTTATGAGTAAAATTTGTGTAGTGATATTGACTTATCATTCATTCCTCATTAGTATTAGAGGTTAATTCCTCTAATTTATAGGTATGATATACCCTTAGTGATTACCGTTAACTTGTGGTTTATTAGAGGCGGGATTCAGAAATCATTATCTGTATTCCACCATTACCTTCCTGGGAGGGGTACCTTTACAAAGAGGGGTTCATGAAAGAGTGGTATTAAAGGTTCAGGTTAATGGATGAGATGGAGTTTAGAGGAAGTAACTAGTGGGTACTGAATGGGTTGGTATTATAATAGTGTACACTAATCCTAGTAATCAATTTAAATAAGGGATACCAGTAAGGACATAGGTATTTAGGCCCACCTTTGATCTAATGCAAGTAACTTCCAGTTTACTAAGTCTACTAAGTGATGTGATTCTAGTTTTAGGGTACAATCTGAGGAAAGGACCATGCATCATTCATGATTGTGCATATGTTTCAAATGGGTGAGCTTGGGATTTGGTTAATTCATAATTAATTAATCTTAAATATTTCATATTCCATGTTTGAGAGTCCCTATCCATTTTTTCTTTTGTAGGTATAACTTTGGGTTGATGTCCTCATCGAGTGCACACTAAAGTTGTTTATCAAGATATGCTAGAGAATTTCAATAAAGATGAGGTCGATGAAAAAAACTTGTCGAATGACACTCTAAGAGTTTCAGTGCTAGAGTTTGAAAAAGTATGAGGGCTCCATTTATAATCCAGTGATAGAGGACTGGTTGGAGGAGGTAAATAAATACTTCAGTTCAATCCATTATTGGATAGAGAAATGTGTTTATTTGGCAGTGAAGATGCTACATGGGGAATAAAAATAGTGGTGGTTCTTGATCCTTAGGTATCACAAGGATTTGATTATCTTATAGGAGAATTTATAAGATTAGTTTTGAGATGAGTTTCTTTCTTCGATCGCAAGGATGACCAATTATTAGGAGCTACGTAACCATTGGTAGGTGAGATCCAACATGTGGGTGATTGGTATATGTTTCAAGAACCTTATATTATATTCTTAAAAACTATTTCCAAATAAGGAGGCTAGAGTAAGGAATTTTTAGAAGGATTTTCATCCAAATATCTAGCACCAGGTCACCAAATTTATACTGCCATTATATCTCAAAGTGTTTTCAAGAACAGAGGCTGTTGAGAGAATGATAACCAGAACTGGACCTTCATTATAAGAGATTCATTATGATTCTCTATGTATCAGTGTTATAGTCTAAGGTTAAAAATTTCATGGTTAAAATGGTTTTCATATAGTCTACAGTAGGTCCCAACCCTCTTCATATTATTTCTCTAATGGTGGTGGAACTGACGCCCCTACCAAGGGATCATACGTATGATTTTCTTATAGAGGCCATGATCATAAATGCGGAGAGTGAATAACCTTTATAAATAGGTAATGCGTAGAAAATGTTCTACTTTAGGTTCCTCTATAATAGTAGTTTTGGTCGAGGTAGCAGCAACATGTTTCTCTAAACTTTAATCAGTATAGGGGATATGAGGTAGGTATAAGACAACCCAATGATGATCCTCATCCTTAGTGAGTAGATTGTGACCATTTAGGTGGTCTATATTAGGATTAGAGAGGCCATGGTTAGTTGTATGCTCTAGAGTTTCCAGTTCTAGGTGATACAAACATTGTTTGAGGTAGCATTTTATTATTTTATACTTGAAATCATGAATTTTTTAATTTAAGATATACACACTCTTTAATATTACCTTCCCTAGTCCATGATTTAGGACATAATGTCGATATACATCCATTTCACTTAGTATTTACTATGACAATTTGTGGTCAAAATTATTTTTATGAAGTATGTAGATACTATGATCTAGTGTTGGGGTAACACCACTCTTGGGGAGACTTCCTATGTATGCAGATTTAACCATATTATGTCATCCTCAGTATGGACTGGATGTATTTAGTGTTGGCTATCATGGATAACTTTAGTATTTAGATCACATTCTATGATGAAGAAAGACAGTTTTTTGTGTTTTTTAGTGATCAGGACCCTCAGATGAGTCATAGGCATGTTCCATTCGTATCTTCCTTGATGGACGAGTTGATGTTGAGTTCCTCAAAGGTTTAGTAGGAAGTGTTTCCCAGGGTCATAAAAGAGTACCCTGATGTCTTTCCTAAGGAGGTTGTGGCATTACCCTCTCTAGTGGAGATCAAGTTTGGGATAAAGCTAAAATTAGGCACTTCTCTGATCTCGATGTCTCCATATAGGATGGTGCCTTATGATTTAATGGAGGTGCAAATTTAGATCGATGATCTCTTACATTTTGTTTTTTTTCGGATGAGCGTGTCAGCTTAGGGTGCTCTAGTTTAGTTCCTAAAGAATGTGGATAACACTCTACATTTGTAAATCGATTGTCATTTCTTGAATTTGGTGATAATGAATAATCTATATCCACTTCTATAGATTGATGATTTATTCGATCAACTGAAGGGATCTAGTTGGTTCCTAAAGATCGATATGTGATTGAGATATCATCAGATTCAGGTGAAGGATAAAGATATACCAAATAATTCTTTCCAATGACATTATGAGTAATATGAGTTTTTTGTAATGTTTTTTAGTATGAAAAACACTCTAGCCTTATGGAGTCTATACTTATTTCTGTATGAGGTGTTTTAAGAGTTTCTTAACCATTTTATGATGGTCTTCACCAAATACATCCTTGTCCTCTCCACATCCGAGGAGGATTATGCAAATAATCCACAATATCTTTTGGGAGTTATTTGTCTTCAATAGCTGTTAAGGAAGATTTTTAAGTGTGAGTTATGGGCTCATAAAGTTTTTTCTTAGGGAATTTCATGTCCTAGTGTGGAGTAACTGTGAATCCTTTTAATATTGAGGATTTTTTTTCTTGGACATCCCCCATGAATGTTATAGAGGTGTGATGGTTCCTTGGTCTTGTAGGATATTATATGAGTTTTATGCCTAAATTATCTTAGATTTTGAATCCTATGATATCCCTAACTAAGAATGATTAATCATTATTTTGGATAAACTAATGTTAGTATTCTTTCAATCAAATAAAGTAAAAGTTTCTCAACACTCCAGTTCTTCATTTTCTAGAAGAGGGAGTTCAGTTTGAGGTATACTATGATGCTTCAGATCTTGGATTGGTAATTTTATTAATGTAGTAGAGTGAAGTTTTTTATGGGCCATTATAGTTATGACCCCACGAATGTAAAAATTCCACCCCTAATCATGGTTTAGCAGTGATTGAGTTTTCCTTGAAGTTGTGGAGGTACTACCCCATCAATGAATGATTTTTGGTTTTTACCAATCATAAGAGCCTGATGTATGTATTATCTTAGCATGACCTGAACATGTGATAATGATGGTAGATGGAATTATTATAGGATTAAGACTTTTATATTTCTTATACACTAAGAAAGGGGAATATTATAGCTGATAAACTAAGAAGGAAGTCACATAGTGATGCTATAAATGAATATGGAGATTCTTGGAGATTTATGGGAGAGATATATATAATACATCTTTATATGGAGATGTTGATGATGGAGTATTCCTTTTTCAGATGAAGGTTTATTTATCTTTAGTGTAGTAAGTGGAGGATTCCCAGCTTGGGGATTCTGAGGTGGAATTTTGGATCGATCAAATTGTCTAGGGTGATTCCCTTGATATATGGTAAGATTTTTATCAAAATTGGGTGTTGTGCCGGGGGATAATTATTATTCCTTTAGTGATGTGTGAGGTGATTCTCCATGAGTTCCACAGGTCACCATTAGTTGTACATCCTAAAATGATACAGATGTACCATACTCTAAGAGGCCAATTTTAGTGGTTTGGGTTGAAGCATTTAGTTACAGAGTTTGTGTCTAGATGTTTAGTCTTCTAGAAGGTAAAGGATGGACACCATGTTTCCAGTTTTTTTCTCTAGCCATTAGATATTTCTTAGTGGAAGTGTAAGGAAATTTTGATGGACTTTGTTAACTGTTTACCTCGAGTTCTAGAAGGATATAATTATATAGAGGTGATAACATGATTTTTAAGAAAATTTGATCAATTTTTAGTAGTTATAGAGTCAAGATCAGTGGAGGTTTTATCGAGGTAGTATCTAGAGTAGGTGGTGTGGTTTCATGGATTCTTGAGGATGATTATCTCTTATCGTGATCCTTATTTCAACTATAGGGTGTGAAGAGGTCACCAACATTATTTTGGCTCTCAGTTGTTCCTTAACACTAATTTTCATCTATATATGGATGATAAGACATAGAAGACCATCCAAAATCTTGAAGACATGTGGAAATATTATGTCCTAGATTTTGGAGGTTCATGGATAAGGCAATTAACTTTGGTTGAGTTTTCTTATAATAATAGTTTATACTCTATAATTGGTATGACACCATTTTATGTTTTTTATGAATTAAATAAAAAATTTCCATTATGATAAACTAGGTTTGGAGAGTTAGTAATTCATGGGTTGGAACTAGTAAAAAGTATGACAAAGATGGTTTATGTGATTCTCTAGAGGATGAAGATGATGCATGATCATTAGAAGCCTTATGCTAACCATAGAAGGAGATCTATGGAGTTTGAAATTGGAGATCATGTGTTCTTTATGGAGACTACTCATCATGGTAAGTGAAGGTTTGGATGTGGGAGTAAAATTTCTCCCAGGTTTATTGGGCCTTTTGATATGTTGGATTATATTGGAACCGTCATGTTTTGGATGAACCTTCCCCCGTAGATGAGCTAGATACATGATGTCTTTCAAATGTCACAAATTTGATACTATCTTTATGATTATTATCACATCATTTATTAGGGAGAGACCAATGTTCATGATGGTGTGACCATAGAGGATGGTCCTGTGGAGATCTAGGACCCTCGAGAGGAGCTATTATGAAGGAATGTAATTCCTTTAGTTCATTTCATGTGAATTAATAGTGAAATGGAGGAGAGTACCTGAGAGCATGACTCATAGATATGTGCTAAGTACCCTAAACTATTTTCTTCTTAGTTATCATTTTTAAGTAATATTTTTTATTCTCTTTTGATATTGACCATTATCTAGTTTATGAGATATTTATCCCTTCCTTGATGACTTTTTGTGACCTTGATCTTGTTTGAGAGGTACCCCCCCGAGAGAGTGTTGTATAGAATTGTGAATTATTATTATAAGTGAAGAAATTGTGATCCTATGATAGAGATATTCATGAGAGGTATCTGTCAGGGTGGTTGTTCAGGCATCCCTTTTTCCTTCACTTCTCTCCTGGTTTGGTTTTAATTATCAAGGGAGAGAATTGTTTTAGAGGTATCTGATGTAATTGTATGGAACTTCCTGACCATTCCTTTATGGTTTTTAGAGTCTTTGTGGGGAATATAAATGTTTTTGGAGTATTCTAGAGGCTAAAGAGAAGTGTTTTTCCATTCAAAGGTCCACTATGCCTTGGTGGAGGGTGTGGTGTTGGCCATTTTGTTTCTGGTGACTCCTTGTGTGAAATGGGCTAGTCAAAATGAGCATGTGATAACATGGCCATGGGTGTGGAGCACCGGGTTAACTCCTATGTTCTAAGGCCATAGTGACCTCCCCATACTTTTGGTATGGGCTATGAAATATGATAGTTTTTGGCAACATTACTTAGTGGATTACTTGTCAAGATAGAGAATTTAACAACACCACAACCATGGTGATGCTCATGATGGAATTAGAATATTTGAGATGACATATGTTCTTCAAGGATCTTGAATAGTTCAAAGGGAAATCTATATGTCAGGATATAAGGGGTCTTGAATGAATTTTTAATTCATTCATTCCCATATTAATCATTCCATGGTATTCCTATTGAACATTATTTCAAATTCTTGACGCTTTAGAAGAACCTAGGGTGTGGTTGAGTCATTTTCTCTCATCGAGGCTCTGTTGATGGAAGTTATTTATGGTTGACTGTTAGTATTACACCCTTGATTCCATTTGATCTACTTTCTTAGGTTTCTAACTCAGATCACGATGAATCAATTTATATTGATCAAGGTACATTTCTCTACTCTTTCTAATTTAATTATTCCTTTAGTCTAGGTGGTCCTTATGGAAATAACCTCAGTTTTGGGGCTGATATTTGATCATGGTTTATTGGGGGATTTTCAGTGATAGGTTCAGATGAATCTTCATTCAATTTCAGTGGTGGTTGATCCTTGATCATCCACTCTTAATCGAAGAACATTGAACTTCAAAATCATGGTAGGGAATTTATTTCTTATCCTTGTTTTATATGAAATCATAAAGTTGTCATGATTTATCTCTTTGGGTAGTAATGGAATTAACCTTAATTAAGATTAAAAAAATAAATTAATAAAGAAATGGTTGTTAATTGTAGTGATTACATATATTTTTTCCATATTAATGGTTTTCCTCTTTATTTTCTAGATAGTGTGCAATCATTGTTTATTCTATCAATTAACATGTTGTAATTTGATAAATAACATAAAGTTGGTAATGATTATTAACTAAATAATAAATAGTTATGTTTAATTTTTACCATTATTCTTGATGAAAATTGAAGTAATGGTCAAAGCATGTTTAATTCAAAGTTATTTATAGTTAATACCTTAGGTTTTATATGGTTGTAACCTATGATAAATTAATTATTTAATTCATGACGGTAAACAATTTTTTTTGTTAAATATAATTTTTTGGGTATGAACGAGATTGTTTTATTATAAAGGATATATGCCTTGGTTATGGGGCCTAGTTTTCCTATTGGCTATTTTTTGTTTTCTTTCTACCTTATGTGATTTATTTGGATGACATGACTTACTATAAAATGTGATGTGAGCCTAATATGGATAATGGTTTGATGAGAAATGGGTCAAGATGTCTGATTTTGCAGAATAATTTGGTTTTTGTGATAGAGGGATGCATGGTGATATGGATGATGATGTCAGGGAAGGCACCGAGACTGATAGAGAGGGTTAAAGATGAGATTTCCCATTGGTTATTATACTGAAAGTTGAGATTCTTGCTGGATATTGTTTTAGTTTTATATACCAGATAATAAGTTTGATTTTTTTATTCTTTCCTTTCCCTACTTCTTAAACAGTTGGAAATGTATGGTTGATGAATCCTTTAGGGTTACTTAGGATTAGTCACAGAGTACAGGAAATTATGGAATAATAATAAATGTTTAATAATTTTAAACCATGGGGTTGGTGGATTAATGTAATGCTAAATGATGATAATTCTTAAGGAACCTTGGAAGAGGTTGGATTACACCTGGAGGTCATGGAAATCGAATGGTAATTAATGTAATTATGAAATGTTTAAAAGAAATAATTAAATTAAAGTCTCTTTGAAATGCTTGTGTGCTCATAGGATATCTAGTCCTTAGCAGTGGCAGCCAGGTATCTGAGAGAAGATAGCCACAATTGAGGTTAAGGCTATATATTTTCCCATAATGTGATTGTGATATATATATATATATATATTCTTATGTTATGTGATTTTATACTCTTCCCCAAATATGTCCTTAGGGAAACTAACACCAGTGGATCCTATTGGGTGTTTCCCCAAATATCCAAGATAACGAGAATCAAATGACTGACTATCCCATCTTTCCCTGCTCGTTTATCCTAGTAGTATTATGTCCCAATATTCACAGTGGATACCTTTTATGTAAGTGTGTATAGGGTTTTTATGAATTGTATTTATTTCACACAGATGTATATCCAAATATAGTTTCCAAAGAATTATTATTTTTTTATGTTGTGTATGGTATGTGATGAATTAATGTATAATACACAACGTATGGGCTATAGTGGATTGTGGAAACTACTCAGTTACTATATGGTGATGTGGTATGTTTATTATGATATGATTTTATTCATAGGGTGCATCACGCGTTATCATTTATCAGGTGTTTTTGGGCAGGATTATTTATGTGGAGAGAGATGGATCAGGGTGTGCAATGTTGGGGCAGAGTTGAAAACTAGTGGGGAAGTTTTAGAATGACACCTTCACTATTTATATATATTGGATACTATATTATCTCTTGTATGAGATACTTGGTAAGAGATCCATGGAGAGGTATTGAACTTAACATACCTGTTTAGGTGATGAGTTAACATCACTTATCTATTCAGTGAGCTTTAGTATGTTTTCTTTATCTTTTTCATGATAGGATCCAGAGACGATCCTATTGATTAGAAATGTTATTATCACACTACTTTTATATAAACTATTTTTCAGACCCATGGGAATTGGTTGGTGATTGATATGGATATTACTAGCTTGTGGTATTGTTCATGAGCTATTTGGGCATCAAGATCATTACTGAGGATTATATTTTGGTTATTAGAGTTTCTTTTTCAATTTTCAGTTGTACATCATTACATGCATGTATTGGGGTCCTTTTATCAATGTTTTTATTGTGTTGATAAAACTGAAAATATATTTTTTAAATGCCTTCAACAATCATGACCTTTATAAACACTAGTTTCTAATGCTGATAAAACTCAAATATATATATATATATAAATATATATTTAAAAAAACCCGGAATCCCACTATGGAAGAACCCCTTACACCCCCTATTAATCAAAACCCTGTCCCACTCCTTTATCGGCACCCCGACCCCCTTTATGAGTGTTTATACTAATTGCCAACAAACTGCTCAACTACATGTACCCGTGAGATTTGAACCGGTGACCTCCTCCCGCCGGATGAAAAACCTTACCACTAATATGTATTTTTTCGAGGATATTTTATGATATATCTATTTGTTTATATATATTTAATTTTTTATTTAAATTTTTATTCATTTAATTATATATAATTATATAATTATTTATAAATATATTTATAAAATATGCTTATATATATAAATATATATTTAGATATTTATATATAGTTTTTTATAATGTATTTATAAAATGTATATTTATTATAAATACATTTATGTGTATGTGTATATATATATTATGTATATATATGTGTGTGTAAAATATGTTTATATATATATATATATTTAATTATATATTTATATATTTAAGTATATTTATATTTTTAAGAATATATTTATATGTTTAGATATAATTTTTTATAATGTATTTATAAAATTCATATTTATTATAAATAAATTTGTGTGTGTGTAATTCTCTCACTCTCTCTCCACACACACATTTGTGTGTGTCTATATATATATAATTATACAAGTGTGTGTGTCTATATATATGAATGTATATATATTTTAATATATATATTTTGCAATGTGTAAAGACACACACACACACACACAGAGACACACAATAAAATCACTTACCACTAGCCTAGAGGATTTTACTTGTTTTATATTGACATATTCAAATTTATGTATACATATTTTGCAATATATAAATATTTTAATATATATATATATATATTAATTTTTATTTAGATATATTAGAATATATTCATAAATATATATTTGTTTATTAATACAAAAACATATACATTTATATGTAACATTATAAATTTTTATAAGGTAAATAAAAAGGATAAATTTTTATTTTCAATAAAATGGATATTAAATGTTAATTACTATATGGTTTATATATTTTAAAATATATTTTACATGTATATATGTTTAAATATATATTCATACAACTAAATTTTTATATGACACTATATTAAAATATGTAAATATATTTATGTTTAAATTTATAATTAAAATAAAAATTTGAAAAACATTAAAATTTCAATACCATAATATCCAAACCTATGTAATACTAAGGAATAAATTCTATCTCTACCACAAATATACAAGAAGACCCTCTTAAATGAAGCTAAAATTACATTGAATATTAAAAAATTAGGGTATCCCAACTAAAACTACAATTTTGGAGGCCTTTTAGGCCTTTTTGATTGATAAAAAATATGGTCTAAGACCTATCAGACTAGACTATGTATATCTTTTCACAAGATTCAATTTTATATCTCGTAGATCCAAAATGAAAATGGAGATGAAAAGTTTTGTATATTTAAAGTTCAAGTCCTATTTTAAACTTATCTCAAGAGATTAATCAATTTATTAATTTTTTAAAATCATGAAATGTTATTATATGTATATTAATCAACAAAAATTTGTCAATTTTTTAATTAATATTATTTTTTTAAGAATTTTATAAACCATTTTCACTAAACCAATTATATATTAAGTGTAAATACACATTTAGTATTATATATATATATATCATATTCAATAAAATTTATTATATCTATATCAATATCAATATATTTATATATTATAAAATGATATATGGTAGACCAATCCTTTTACACTTATTGTTACATGATTTTTCACATAAATATCCAATAAATACAAATTGAGGATCTAAAGGCCCAGTGTCTTTGGAAGACTAGGTACTTAAAACATCAAAGTGAAACTAAAATAAAAAAACTTTATTTTAATCTCCATAATGGGCTCCAAAATACCTTTTAGATCCTAAAACTACATAGGATAACCTGAGGAATACATAGATAAAAGGGGTGAGCTAAAAAGCCTAGTAAGGGAATAAACATGATAATAAAACATAACATGATAAAATAAAAGACAAGACTCATGAATAATCATATGGAGGTATAATATATAGAACACTGAATCATAATATCATGGAAACATATGAATATGGAAGGATATAAATCAGGACATAAGCATAAGTCATGGATAACTTCCAAGACAATATCACATGGTGGAAAGAGTCACGTCATGGATTAGGTTCACTCCCTCATCCCATACATACTGTCTCATGAGAAAAAAACATTACCCAATGCATTGGAGCTCTATATGGATGCACCCATAATAACATGTACAATATCATGAGTGCCAAAAAAATAAATAAATCATAATGCACAATCATAAGAAATACCCATATAAAGAAATGGGCTACATTATATCATAATCAAATGAGATTCCATAAAGAAGGCATTTGAGAAATGAACTTAAGGCATACATTATCCCATAAAATGAAGGGATAATAAGATATCTATATATGTGAGAGACATATATAAAAAATTTAGAATCATTATATAACATTAAATAGAGATATAAAGTGAGTTATATATAGAAAGGTCATAACCTAAAGGAAAAGGGTGGTTTAGATAGATCCCTTACCTTATGTTCCAGAACCGTTTTGTAATTGAACTTAATGTTCTAGATAATCAAATTAGATTCATTAATTAACTAATTTAAAACTTTTTTCAACTATATTTTATTTACTATAATTTTATTATGTTCATTTATCACCATTTCAATTAGATATATAATTTAATTTCGTTATTCAGAGGGCGTTTGTTTCATGGTTTCATGGTCAGATCACTTGTGGATAATTATTGTAGTTTTTTTTAAAATGGGACTGAAAATATAGAAGTTAAATGAAATGGTATTAATATATTTCCATAAATTTAAATGTTCTCACATATCATTTTGTGTTTATATATAGATATGATTTTGTTAGTAAAACATTAATGTCATTTGGTTAGTTAATTTAGGAATATTTTCCGACCATCATGTACTAAATTCATTTTATTTAATTAAACAATAATTAAAACATTAAAAAACATTAAATAAGTTATATTATACTTATTATTATATTATTTAACCATAATAAAATTTTTATTACTAGTCTTTAATGTGGTGGAGTAAAAAGAAAGTACGTTGTTCATGAAGGTGTTGAACCAAACATATTGTAAACAACATTTTCATTTTTGAAATAAAATAAGGGAGGTTATAAGATGGATATTACAACATAATAACAATATATTAGAATATTTAGGATACTAATGTTACTATGTCTAGTTTTATGGGGATCATATGGGGGTATAATAATAAGAATAAACTTGAAAGAAATGATTTTAGAATCTTATCTCTTCCTTTGGTTGTCTCCTATTAGGATACGTGTTAAGGATTCATGAAATGGTATTTGGATGAAAAAAGTAGTCCTATGATGTTGGGAGAGTATGGTTAAGATATTTGGGTAGAAATTTAGAAATCTATAATGCTTAGAATTTTTGTGGAGACAGGGTGCTATTTATAAGGGGAGGAGAGGGGTGTTTCTAAAAATTATATTCATTAGTTTATTATTTTTTATCATGACTATCAATAGTATTGATTCATGTGATTATATATAATTAATCGTGAATTTTAGTTTGAACTAGTGGGTTATTACATCATCCATGACTCAAAAATTTATGTATTTGACTTATAATGTTAAATACCATATTTTACCATAATTTACTATTCACCAAAAATTCAACTATTTTAGAAAAAATATTAAAAATTCACCCTAAATATTTTTTGATGTTTATATTAAAAAAATAAATAAATTTTATCAAAATAATTTTATAAATATGATAAATTTATTTTTTAAATAAAATACTCATTTATTTGAAAAATACCAATTTTTAATATTATGATCGATTTTACAACCCTTTAAAAATTACTTATGGCCTCATAAAATTATATTATCATTATAATACAACTTAATATTTATTTATAAATCCATTTTATGAAAATAATTTTTTTAAATCAATATATTTATTATAAAAGTGCAATTAAAACATTTGTGTTTTATAAAAACACAAACACTTAATTTATCATTTTTAAAATGTTTATTTACTTGAACCAGGATATAAATATATCATATTTTCATTTTATAAGATAACTAAATATTATTTTACACTTCCATAGGTGATTTTATATTTATAATGATTAGGTTACTATTTATGATGGTCATATTACTATTCTAACGGTTAGGTTACTATTCCAACAGTTAGATTACTATTCCAAAGACCATATTTGTAATGGTCACATGAGTTCCGAAATTCCTATAAATAACTCATATTTAATTAATTTTTAATTCACTTATATTTCTATGAATTTTATATATTTTTATTTTCCAAATGTATATTGCATTACTGATATTCTGCTGTATTTCTATAGTGTTGTTCATGAGTGCAGTTATTCTAGTGGATCGAGCAGGCCCAAATTTTCATATTTTAGTTATAATATTTTCTATTTTTATCCCATTTTTATATTTTTAATTATTATTCTCAATTTTATTATCTAAATGGAAAAATAAAATTATTGTAAAAAAAATTTGTTGGTTATATAATGTGGTACATGTTCACAACATTTTCTTAAAAAATATGACACAAATATATGTTCAGAAGAAAAATTACATTGATAAAATTTTCCATAGTCAAATTCTCCCCCCCTTAAGAAATTTCACCCTCAAAATTTAATTTTACATACTAAAGTGAAAAAAGGTGAGGGTATTTCTACTTCATGGATTCCTATAGTTCCCATGTCTCTTCCTCATACTTATGGTTTCATTAAATTACTTTGACTAGGTGAGTTGTCTTGTTGCATAAAACTTTATATATATATATATTACAAGATCTTCACCAGCTACTCCTCATAAGACAAATCATTTTATAGTTGTATCACCTTTTAATTCAGTATATGTGAGGGATTTGGTATGTACTTCTTTAAGAGGGATACGTGGAATTTTTATGTACTTGAGACATGGTTGGTAGGAGTGGTAATTGATATGAAAAGACATCAATGTGATCAAGAATCTTAAAGGGGACAACATACCTAGCACTCAGCTTACACTTCTTCCCAAATCTCACGAATATCTTCCATAGATATATATATAGGATCACTTTATCACCAAACTAAAACTCCAGGTCTCATCGATGATTGTTAGCATAACTATTATGTTGACTCTAAGTATCCCTAGTGTGTTTCTTAATGGATTTTAACTTTTCTACCATTTACTAAAACATTTAAGGTCCCAAAAACTTGTTTTCAGCAACTTCATCCTAGCATATAGGTTTTTTGAATCTCTTCCCATAAATGTATTCATATAGAGCCATTTGGATTCTTTAGTGAAATATATTATTGTAGGAGAACTCAACCAGATGAAGATGATTATCCCATAATCTTTTTAAGTCCCTAGAGCATGCTATCAACATGTATTCCAATATCTGGATAGTCCACTCATATTGGACATTAGTTTGGAGGTGATAAGCCATACTGAAGTTCAAATCATTTTTTAGAGCATGTTGGATACTCTTTCAAAAATGGGAGGTAAATATCAAATCTCAATTATATATGATCATTAGTGGTATTACATATATCCTCACCACTTCTATGAGGTATATCCTTGAAAATTTATTGAGTGATAAGTCCTCTTGAATTGAAATTAATTAAGAAGTCTTTGTAAGATGATCCACCACAACCCATATAGTATTATTTCCTATTTTTGTCTTTGTAATTCTATTGAAAAAGTCTATGATTATTTTTCTCACTTCCATATAGGTATGGGTAAAAGTTTTATCACCCCCTTGTATTTTTACCTCTCAACCTTCACCTACAAACATACTAGGCATTTTCTTGTATATTCTATAATCTCCTTCTTCATATTTTCTCACCCATAGTGATATTAGATATCTTTATACATATTCATACTCCATGGGTGGATGGATAATGTTGATCTTTGTGTATTATTAAAAATCTCCTTCTTTATCTTAGGATTTGATGGTACACATAGTCATGGACCAAATATTACAACTCATTATTTATCAATTTTGAACTTAGAGGATTTACCTTTTCTTATACCTTCCACTTTATTCTATATTTTCATATAATCTCTTTAAGGATCCTTTATCTTCTCTAAAAGGGATGGTTGAGAAATCATTTGAGAAAGGATTGATGATGTTCCTTCCTTTATGATTCCCATGTATATCCTTTAAATGTCTAATAATGTTGGATCATTTTCAATTCTCATCATGAATAAAGTTTTAGGATACTTTATACTTTGATCATCTATCACTTTATTTAATTTCACTAGATGATAATTAATTAAGCATTAATAATCCTGGATTAGATCTAACCATATACACTGGAACATATTAATCTTATTTTTTGTGAATATATATTTTGGCTCTTTTGGCTCTCACTTTTTCATTTTGCATTAGTATACAATCTAATACCTTCTTTGAATCATCATTGTATACCATGAAATGTTCCCCAATTAAGGGAAGTGTGAGGACCAAGGTAGTGATAAAAATATTTTTCAATTCCTTAAACCTCTCTTCATATTTATTTTTCCAGTCAAGCTTTACTCCCTTTTTATTCAACTTGCTTAGTGAGTTTTTCAATCATGATAAGTTTCTCATAAATCATCGATAATACCTAGTTAGTCCAAGGAAACTATGGATCTCCATTAAATTTGTTGGTATAAGCCACTCCTCAATTACTTGTATCTTGGAAGGGTCCATAGATATTTCTTTTCTGGTGATAAAATTCCATAAGAATGATACTTCCTCTATCTAGAACTCACATTTACTATCCTTTCCATATACTTTCTAATTTTTAAAATTCTTTAGCATAATATTCAAATTCTCCTATTGCTCTTCATTCTTTTAAAGTATATCAAAATATCATCTATAAATACTACCACAAATTTATCAAGGTAATATATAATGACTATATTCATTAATTCTATAATGATTTCTAGAGAATTCATGAGTTTGAAGGTAACCACTATGAACTAGTAACATCCATAACTTGTTTGAAATATAGAATTAGGAAATTTTTCCTTCTTCACATTTAATTGGTGATGTAACATTCCATACCTTTCTGGTCTGTTAATTTTCTGGTTTTGGTCATTAGAGTTGTTTAGAGAGAGTTAAAGAAGTTCAATTGTTAAAGGCTGGAAGAAGGGGGATTACACGTCATGTATCTGGATTACACGACATGAAATTCAGTTTCGCGGCTTACCTTGGAATTTTCATAACATGATTTTTTTTGAATTGTGTGAAAAAGGGTTTCATGGTGTGTGATATTTCAAGGTTAAAAATAAATAATAAAATGAAGGGGCGACATGTTTTTTGGTGGAAAACAAAGCCCGGGTATTACATGACGTGAAAGGGGATTACATGTCATGTAATACCCTGATCATGTGTAGTTTTAAAAATTATTTTCAAAAAGAGTTTTATTAATTTTTACATTCTCCCTTTTCCTCTTCTTTTGGGAAAACACTAAGCAATCCAAGTTGTCCTTCAATCCCTTCTTCATCCCTCTTCGATCTATTGACCATAGTGGTTGTTCGTCAGTGATCTTTGGTTAGTCTATGGTAAGTTCTTCCTCTTTATCAGTTGTTTTTTCTTCCATTATTCTCTCAAGGATCCACTTAGGTGGTGTTTCTTTGGTTTGGGATATGAATTTTGTTTCGTTTTAATGTATTCTTGGTGCAATATAGGTTGATACGTTGTTCCTCGTGGTGAAATTTTGGTTCGAGAGCATTCTTCTTCACCCTACGGTGCACAAAAATTGTAAAGCTTCCTTGATGTAGGGATTCTGTCATTTATATTTAATTGTGCATCATGCAGGATGGGTTTTACTTCTATTTATCTCTAGATCATGGTTGTACTAAATTAAATCAATGATAAAGAATCAGTAAGTTGAATTTAAAGTGGAAATGGGGTTTGATCCACATGTTTTTTTACATCTTTGATATTGTTTGTGATATTGTGATTATATGGGATAAACGACCCACTAAAAAATGTGGTCGTTGGTGGATTTTTTTGTGCTGGATACATCTACTATGGTTTTTTATTTGTTTGAGATTGTTTGGTATTACCATAAAATGAAAATTGGCTAACCACATACACTTGGATAATGAATTGGTTTCCCCAGGATTGGTTTGTGTGAGAACGTGCCAAAGAAAAGTAGTGGAGTGAGATAAATGTTCTTGTGAACCTGTAAAATGTTTTGTTTTGGTGTGATATGTGTTTTTTTGTGGTTTTTACATGTGGGGGAAATTAATGACATGTGATTGTATAGTGGGATTGTGATGGGTGTGGTATGATTGTGCAGTAGGGCTGCAAAACTAGTTATGCCATAATATGTTGCTAGATGTGGTTGTGAGTTAGGGGTTTGTTTTGGTCGGTATGGTGGTTTGGGAAAGATGAATTGAATACGGATAATAGTGATTGGTATGGGTAATTATCCCAAACTTTATCTACAAGTAACTTCTAGAAAAATTCACCCCTTATTGAGAAGTCGTGGTATGATGTGTCTTTAATGAGAAGCCACTTTAATTTATTAGGGCTCTTCCCATTTTTAAATAGATATTACTATGTTTCTTGACATTCTTAGTGCCAGATAGATTCCTAGTAGTGATATAATTAATAAATAATCATTTAATAAATCTTGGAATGGTTTGGTTTGGTTTTGATAAAGATATAGAAATGGTTAAATAAATTGGTTGCGACTGTGAAATGGGTTTTGTGGCTTGATGTATGGTGTTGTGCATTTAGAGGTTGTAGAAAAAGTGGAAAGTGTTATGGTTTGGTGGGTTTTATAATAACCCATAGGTTGTTCTTTTGATTTTGGTATCATATATGTATATAATTATATTTTACTTGTGATTTCTATATGCACCCCACCCTAGTTGAGCTATATGTGCTGAACACCCCCATCGTCATAGGGGAGGGTGTCTTTCCCAACATTCAGTGATGAGTACAGATGGATGGATACCTGATCTTTTCCACTATCTATTCTAGGTGAGGTAGGTATGGAATAGGCTGTGATGGAAAGAGGTCTTTTATTGTCTTAGATGGTGGTTGCGATGGCCTAGGTGTCTTCGGGTGTGATGTGATACCGCAGGTGTTTGCAGGAAATGTGGTTTGTGATTTACCAGGTGTCTTAGAGATGAGATGAGATGTGATTTCCTAGGTGTCTTTGTAATGGGATGTGATGCGTTGTGAGGCCCAAGTGAGTGCAGGAAGGATGTGCTGTGAGGATCAGGTGTGTGTGGGAGGGATGTGTTGTGAGGATCAGGTGTTTGTGGGTGTGATGTTTTGTGAGGTCCAGGTGTGTGCGGGAAGGATGTGTTGTGAGGCCCAGGTGTGTGCGGGCATGATATGATGTGTTTTACAGAAGGTATAGTAGCACTAGGACGTACAACATTGGGCGAGAGCGTCATACTAGTTGGAAGGTGGTGCGGGGTACCCTATCATCAGTGTGATTTACTTTATATTATATTACTTGGATTGCATTACTTTTTGAGAATTCCTTGGCGTGGTTGGGATGGTTAGTATACCCTTTTTGGTGCTGTTTGGTTCTAATATTTTCTCAAAAGAGAATTTGTACACCTCTATCACATGTGCATCAGAGACTTTGGTTTTCCTATTGAGTATACTTGTATGCTCATCCAACATATATAAAAATACTTTCAGGTTTCCTAGAGGATTTTGTGGACCATGTTGGGCATTACTATCTTGGACCTTTGGACAGTTGTGCATCACTAATTATCTTTTACTTTGAGTATTTACTTTGGATACTTTATTGTATTTGTATTAGTTCTACTTTTTTTCATGCACATGGGATGTTTTTTTGGATTTCTCTTTTATATATGTCTTGGAGTTGTTGTGGATAATTCATCTTATCTCTCGATCTCATTTTCTTATAAAGGGTAACACATCCCATATTGTGATATTTCTATAGCCTTGGTGATAGTCACCAACCAAGGCCTACTGGAGGTGAGACGTAGCGGTCATTATCTCTCTCCCTTCATTATGGTATCTTTGGAGGGAGGGGGTCATGATACAGTGGTATCAGAGCTACTGGTTGAGAGATAATATAGAGTTTGGAGTTAAGAATAGTGAGGATTTTATGTGATGGTATAAAAATTGTTATTGATGACCTTGGTGAATGAAATAGGCCATGTAGACTAGTTAGGAAACGATATTTTAGGGCCCCCTGTGATCTAGTGCACATGCTCTGATCTTATTGAACGACCAAGTGAGGTGGACCTGCTTGTAAGGTAGAGACCTATAGAAGGTACATGCATCATAATGAATTGTGTTCTTATTTGAATTGGGTTGTTTTGGGAAGGTAAAAATGAATAAATCAAATAAGGTTAATTAAAATAAATCTTAATAAAATTCCATACTACTCGGGATTAGTGAATCATTGTTTACCTTTCAGCTATGGATCAGGTAGTAGAGGTTCAAAAGGATAATCCAGTTGATCACCGTAGGGTTGATCTAGATGAATAGGATGATCAGTGGAAGGGGACATTGTATTATTTGCAGTGGAAGGATCTGGGAAAGTATGAGGGAATGTTTCAAATGTGGAGACAAATAGATGGATGGAGGAGCTTGAGATCTCTTTCAATTTGATCTTGGCCCTGATAGAGTATAGGGTCCCATTGGCAGTCAGTCAGATGTGGAGAGTTGTGCTTCAGTGGTGGATGTTGTATCTGGGGGAGCGGAAGGAGGTGGACATTTTGTGGGTTGACTTCTAGCAGGAGTTCCAAGCAGAGTTCCTTTCATCGACCATGAAGGAAGTAAATAGAAAGTATCTTATTTCTCTTTAGTAGGGGAGCATGTTAGTGCGGGATCTAGGAATAAAGTTCAAGTAACTTATACATTTTTCTTGGATCTTTTTCCATATGATTAGTCTCATGATAGATGTCTTGAGGAGGAACTCCATCCTTTTATAGATTATGCAGTTACTCCTTTTATGTTTCCAACATATCAGGAGGTTTAGAAGAAGGAATAGGTGATAAATTAGATGCACTCATGAGGAGGCCTAATATGAGAGTACATATATTAGGTTTCTTCAAGAATATGAGTTGTCATTGGAAGTTATCAGGTGCCAGGGACTTCGAGGTTTCAACCAGTAGGGATTAAACCTCAACACCTTCCTTTCTGGCCTTCTGGTACCAGTGGTTTCCATGTTTTTCCTGGGGACTTTGCACCCATGTGTTTTGGTTGTGGGTTTCATGGTCATCACCAGATCTAGTTCCCAATAGTTCCCCAAGCTTAGTTAGGTGGAGGTGGATTGGTTTAGCTCCATCCTCAATAGCAGTTTTCAGTGAGATTATTTAAACAGCAGGGGAAACAAGCTTTTGGTCTATTGAGGGGAGATAGAGCAGGTAAAGGATGACCTCAGGATGTTCCTCATGTTTAGGGACCACAACATGAGCATGGAAATGGAGGTGGTCGTTAGCAAAGAGGTAGATGAGCTGGGCATGGTTAGTTGCATGTAATGGAGGCAGTAGTTCTAGAGGGGCCAAAGATGGTCATAGGTACAATCAATTTGTTTATTACCCATTCTTTTTCCTTGTTTTATTCAGGAACCTCACACTCCTTTGTTACACCTGCTCTATCCCATTCTATGGGACTAGATATAGAGAGGCTTTCCATGTCCTTCGTGTTGAGTACTCCAGTCGAAGTATAGAAAAACATGTTTGATGTGTGCCGAGGGTGTAGACTGATGATAGGACTGCATCAATATCATGGGGATATCTTCTTTCTACAGATACATCCAAACAATTTCATTATTGATATTGAATTGTTGTATTCCATACATGCTGTTATTGGCTAATTTTGGAGGATATTCATGTTTTTAGATGTGTATGAACAACGTGTGGTTTTTGTTGGTGAGCAGGGTTGTCAGCTACACAGTCAGCATGTGAAGCCCCTTCTTTCTTTATTGGATGAGATGTTAGTGAAATTAGTGGACGCTAAGATGGTTGAGGTTCCAAGGGTCATTAGGTAGTTCCTGTATGTTTTCCCTAAGGAGGTTGTGATGCTACCCCATCGACATGATGTTGAGTTTGGGATAGACTTGTAGCCTAATGATTCTCTTATTTTGATGGATCCTTATCAGATGACACCTTTTGAGTTGTGGGAGTTGAGGATTCAGATAGATTATCTGATGAAGAATGGTTTTATCTGTCCCAGTGTGTTGTATTGGGGTTCTCGATTGTTGTTCTCAAAGAATGCGGATGGTGGTATGAGGTTGTGTATGGACTACCAAAGGTTGAATCAGGTGACGGTCAAGAACTGTTACCCTCTTTAGAGGATAAATGATCTATTCAACCAACCGAGAGGAAAAAGTTGGGTTTCTAAGGTCGATATGTGATTTGGATATCACTATTTAAGGGAGAAGGAGGGTGATACCCTGAAAAATACCTTCAGATGCAGGTATGGGAACTTTGAGTTTGTAGTCATGCCATTCGGTGTTACGAACGCATCGACCGTGTCCATGGGGATTATGAGTTCCTTATTTTGTGAGTTCTTGGATAGGTTCATCATCATATTCGTCGATGAAATGTTAATCTAATGAAATTTAGAGGAGGAGCATGCTGAGAATCTCAGAACTATCTTGTAGGTTCTTCAACACCACTATCTCTATGGAAAGTTGTTCAAGTGTAAGTTCTGGACATGAGAGGTGAATTTAATTGGGCATGTGGTATCTCATAAGGGTGGGGTAGTAAACCCGTTGAAGGTTGAAGTAGTTGTTTCTTGGGAAGCACCCAAGAAAGAGGTAGAGGTTCGCAGTTTCCTTGGTATCATAGGCTATTATCGGAGATTTATACCCAATTTATTTCAAGTTATAGCCCTTATTGACAGATCTGACTAGGATAGACCAGCATTTTGTATGGAGTGATCAGTGTTAGGTAGAGTTTGGTTACCTGAAGGTGAAGTTGGTTAGTGCTCCGGTGGTCCAGTTTCATAAGGAATGGGTGATGTTTGAGGTGTTTTATGAATCTTCCCATTTGGGATTGGAATGCATGCTAATGTAACAATAAGAAGTGATATCTTATGATTCAAGATAGTTATGTCCCCAAGAGAATAACTATGCCACCTATAATCTGGAACCAGTAGCTTTTGTGTTTGTGCTGAAGTTGTGGTGACATTACCTCATTGGGGATCACTTTATGGTCTTCACAGATCACATGAGTTTGAAGTGTATCTTTTCCCAGTAGGAATTGAATCAATGATAATGAAGGTGGATAGAGTTTCTTTAGGAATTTGATTTTGAGATATTCTACATCTCAGGAAAGGAAAATTTCTTTGCTGATGATTTAAGCATAAATTTACAGAAGAATGTTGTTCAGGAATCTATGGATTCTTAGAGGGAGGTGGAGGAGTTAAGAGGCTTGAACTTAAATGCATGAGTGGATAGTGGTAAGGGATATTTGTTTCAGATGATGATGTATTCTTATTTGATGTAGTAGGTCGAGGAGTCTCAGTGGGGAGACTTAGAGGCAGAGGTGATGCACAATCTTATTGGCCATGGTGATTCTCTAGAGGGATGTTCAGAGGATGGTCAGAACCATATTTTTTTTGTGTAAAGTTATTTGTTCTAGTGGCAATGTGAGATGGAGTCATTATTTAATTTCATAACTCACCTTTGGCAGTACACTCAGAAATTTCTAAGATGTACCATGGATTGAGGTTTCATTTTTAGTGGCCCAAGATAAAATGGAAAGTGGTGGAGTTCATGGAAAAGTGCTTGGTTTTCCAGTAGGTAAAATATGACCATCGTGTTCTTTATGGTTTGTTTCATCCATTGGATATACCCGAGTGAAAATGGGATGACATATCGATGGATTTTATCATTGGGTTACCCAAATCTCAAAGAGGTTGTGATGCTATTCAGGTGATATTGGATCAGTTGAAAAAATCATCCTACTTATTAGAGATCAAGGAGTCGGGTGCAGTGGATGCCTTAACTAAGAGGTACATGGATAAAGTGGTGCAGTTGCTTGGGGTTCTGAGGTCCATTGTCTCAGATAGGGATGCACAATTTACCTCATGAGTTTGAAAGGGATTGAAATATACTTTTGGAACCTAGTTATGCCTCAAAATTACTTTACACCCTCATATATATGGTAATATGAAGTGGAATATCCATAGGATATGATGCATAAATGCATCTTGGACTTTGGAGGGTCTTGGGTACAAAACATACCCTTGGTAGATTTTGGTTATAATAATAGCTATCACTCTTCCATTGGCATGAATCCGTTCAAATATTTTTATAGGATACCATTTCATTCTCCATTGTGATAGATGGAGGTTGGGGAGACAAGCATTATTGGTCCTAATGTGGTGCAGAGCATGACAAAAAAGGTTCAGATTGTTTTTGAGAGGATGAAAGCAACACAGGATCTGTATAAGTCTTATTCCAATTGCAAAAGGAGGACCTTGGAGTTCGATGTTGGGGGCCACATGTTCTTCAAGGTTTCCCCTCGACATAGTCAGTGGAGGTTTATCAGAGGGAGTAAGCTTTCTCCATGCTTGTTGGGACCTTTGAGGTGTTGGGGTGATTTGGCGAGGTGGCGTATCAGTTGGCATTTCCACTGTAGCTGTAGAGGATCCATGAATTCTTTCATGTATCTCAGATTCATCATTATCTTCATGATTAATCCCATGTCATTGAATGAGGAGAGTTAGTTATTGAGGATTATGTGATGTTTGTACGGTATCTAGTATAGATCCAGGATCTTCAGGAGAAGGTGCTATGTGGATGAACAATTTCTTTGGTTTATGTGTTGGGAAGACATGCTGTCTAGAAGGATAATACTTGAGAGTGAGAAATGTAGATTCGTTCCCAGTACCTGAAGTTATATTGAGTTTTTATTTTCTCTTTTTTTATTTGTAATGTGATGTTTGTGACCTTTTTATTAAATGAGATGACCTATTTCCTTGGTTTATGATGTGTGTGGTGTGATGTGTGATAAAGTTCTCACATATGAAAAGGGAAAGACCATATTCCTAATCGAGATTCATTAACTGTGATTTGATTAAACCCATGCAGGAAAGTCAATGATGCTCAAAGTAGATATTATATTGACATCTAGGATGAAATTACCTGATTTTTGTGTTCAGTAAATTGTGGTTCATTGGTTATGGTGGTTGTTGGTTTGGGTTATGGGGGGGGGGGGTTGAGATAGTTGTGAAGTGGTTTTGTGGCTTTGTGGTTATGTGAGAGGAAACATTTTTTTTGGTTTTTGTTTCATCATTATGAGGTTGAGTGATATTTTTTGGTTATTTTTTTGGTGTGTTTTTCTGGTGGTAGCATTTGAGGTATGAAGAGATTCTTGAGAGGTATCTCAGAGGGTGGTTGTTTAGACCCCTTTTCTTCTGGTCATGGTTTTTTATTCTCGAGGCAGATAATTATTTGAGAGGTATCTGATATAACAATCCATACCTTCATGGTCTGTTACTTTACTAGTTTTGGTTGTTGGAGGAGTTCAGAGGGATTTTGTAGAATTTCAGTTGCTAAAGGCTAGAAGAAGGGGGATAACATGTCATGTAACTAGATTACACAACATGACATTCAATTTCATGACCTGTATTAGAGTTTTCACAACGTACAAACATTTTACATGGTGTGAAGAAGAGTTTCACGATGTGTAATATTTCAGGGTTAAAAATAAATAATAAAATGAATAGGCAATGTATTTTTCGGTGGAAACCGAACCTTGGGTATGACACAACGTGAAAGGAGATTAAACGTTGTGTAATACCCCATTTATGTACAATTTTAATAATTTTTTTCATATGAACTTTTATTCATTCAATCATTCTCCCATTTTCCTCATATTTTGGGTGAACCCTAGGTTCCCCTAGGTTTCCTTCAAGCCCTTCTTTGTCCCTCTTTGATCTGTTGACCCTTGTGGTTGTTCATTGACGATTCGTGGTTGGTCCGGGGTAAATGTTTCCCCTTTCTTGGTTATTTTTCTTCCATTATTCTCCTAGGGATCCACGATGACCGTGTTTCTTTGGTTTGGGGTATCTTTAGGGTTTTATTTATATGGATCCTTGGTGCGGTTCGTCATGGTGCGGTTGTGGTTCAAGAGTGTTCTTATTTTCCCTACAGTGCATAATAATTGGAAAGCTTCCCTGAGGTAGATATTCCCTCATTTCTCTTTATTTGTGCATCATGTGGGAGGGGTTTTACTTTTGTTTATATATGGATCATGGTTATACCATCTTAAATCAAAGATAAAGAATTAGTAATTTGAATTGAAATGGGAAATGAGGTTTGATCCACATGTTTTTTATAGCTGTGGTATTGTTTGTGACATTATGATTATATGGGATAAACAACCCTCTAAAAATTATGACCGTTGGTGGATTTTTTTGTTCTAGATAAATATACTGTGGTTTTTTATTTGTTTTATATTTTTTTGGTATTACCCTAAAATGAAAATAGGATAACCTTGTACACTTGGATAATGAATTAGTTTCTCCAGGATTGGTTTGTGTGAAAACACACCAAATAAAAGTAGTGAAATGAGATAAATGTTTTTGTGAAACTGTTAAAAGTTTTTTTGTTGCGTGATATGTGTTTTTTTGGTTTGTATGTGTGTGGGAAATGTATGGCATGTGATTATAAAGCGGGGATGTGATGGGCATAGTATTATTGTGCAACAGGGATACAAAACTGCTTGTGCTATAATATATTGTTGGATGTGGTTGTGATTTTGGGGTTTCTTTTGGTCAGTATGGTGGTTTGGGAAGGATTACTTAAAAAAGGATTATAGTGTTTGGTCCAGGTAATTTTATTGGAGTTTTTTCATGAGTAACATACAAATAACTTCACCCCATATTGATAAGTTATATTATGATGTGTCTTTTATGTGAAGCCTCCGTAATTTATCAGGGATCTTCAACTTCTGAAATGACTGTTACTTTGTTGTTTGATATGTGTAGTGATTGATAGTTTCCAAATAGTGATGGGATGAATAAATAATTGTTTAATAAATCTTGGAATGGCTTGGGTTGGTTTGGATAATGTAATGGAAATGGTTAGATAAACTGGTTGAGAATATGAAATGGGTTTTGTGACTTGATGTGTGGTGTTGTGAATTTAGAGGTAGCAGAAAAATTAGAAAGTGTTGTGGGTTAGTGGTTTTAATAAGATCCCATAGGTTGGGATTGTGTGTTTGGTATCATATATATAAGGCCCCAGCCTTAAACCTTACTTAATCTTGAGTTATTACAAGATTACACATTGAGGATCTTTTCGGGTTTAGAGTTTTAGAGAATTAGATCATAAAACTTGCATTACATTCCACATATAAACAAAGTGGTTACATAAAGATAGTTTTCTTCTTTCCCATCAATGGAAACTTATTTAAAATAAAACATGGATTCTTTCTTGACACTTCCTTGACACTATCATCATATCATGTACCTTTCCCTTGACCTGTGAAAAAAATTTCAAAAAAAAAACTTGTGATGAGCATAAAAAGCTCAGTAAGGGATATAAAAATATGGAAATGAAACATGGGTACATATATACATAAGAATAAGATCATACTTTACCCATAAAACATAATCACATTAACATACCTCATCAAATCATGAATAAATCATAGAAATCATAAGACATAAAGGTAACTTGAGGCATTCATAACATTCTTACGTAGGGAGTAACCCTCTTGGTTACGTTTGGAATACCCATCACAGTATATTCCCTAAATCTCTTCGGAGAAACCTTAACTTTTCACTCCTTCGCGTTACCCAATGCATTGGAGAGCTATATCGGGCTCACCCGCCCTTATTTTATCACGGAACCACCCGTCTTCATAATAATGCCCAAGAACCTCAACATAATCGTATCACATAAAACATGCATAAAGGAAACATAACATTTCCACCTTTCAATCACAAGATATCAATACAACACATTGATATAAAAACATTATGAAAAACATTTTCAATACCAAAATAAAATAAAATTAAAACATGGTATTTATTTTTCTTTTAAAAAGAAGGTATGGCTTGTAGAGGAAGCCGAAACTCAAATAACGGTCACGGCGGCAGAGAAGTCGTTGTCGCCGCATACATATGACAAAAACATTCCCTTTTGTCGTTTAGTAAAACGCTTCATATAAAAAAGATTCCTTTTGGATAAACGTAAAAGTCAAAGGTGTTTATACACCATATAAAAGAAGGTTGTGTATAAAACAAAATATGCCTCAATGAAAGGAGATTGAGACAAAGTCCCATACCTCGGGTTCGACTTGACTCGATCGTTATTTAATGTACTGAATAATAAACTTGAGTTAATTTCTACTTGCTTAAGAACCTTTTTCAAGTTCATTATTCCTTTTATATCACTTATTACCATGTCATGAACACTATGTAATTATTTAAGTTAATAACGGTCGTTTTAACGATCATTGGTACGTGAGTAAAAAATAAACCCTTTATAATTACAAGTTGTTCATGTATCCATTATATCCAGAATGGTATTCATGATGTATATATCATATATGTCATATATATCCAGTACATTCATGCATTTATAATATTACATAATCATTTAGAGGTAAGAAATGAAATGCACCGTTCATGGAGACGGTAAGCCGTACGTACGCATGAACGCTACTTTCATTTATATTTCGTATTTTATAGAATGGAATCATAATGATATAAAGGTATATTATAATTCCTGTATAATATCATATATAATATCATAGTTCCATCCTTTATACGTCCCACATATGGTATTCAACGAATCAAATCACTTTGAGGGGGCGGTAGTCTGCACTTCCTTAAATGAAGATATCGCGTTTACCCATAATGGAAACCATAAAGGTATGACCAAAAAGAAAAAAACATAAGCTTAAGGAAAACATAAACATATTATATATCATATATAAATATAGTGACATCTTAATGGCCACCTTTGAAGGTGTTAAAATAATGTTGAACAATCATCGTTTCGGGAGGCATAAATTCACCATCCACGGAAACAGTATGTTCGTTAACCATTAGATGTAGGTGTGTGTAAGTGTATCTCAAATCCATATTATAACAACATCCTAGTATATTGAGGATACTGGATTTGTTACAAAAGAAAAGAATAAAAAGAGTTTAGGGGGTTGGAGAAGCAAAATAAAACAAAAGGACTCAAAAGAAGACATTACCTTAAAATCGGGTAACTCCCTTTGGTTTGAGCTCAAAGGCTTCCTTGGGAAGACTTATGCCCAAAGTGAGGCTTCAAGGAGTAAGAGAGGGAAGTTTAGAGACAAAATGGGCAGGTTTTGGCCGAGCCAAAGGCTTTGGGAGTGTGGGTAAGGAGGTAGAGGTTGGGGCCTTTTATAAGAGGAGAGGAGGGGCACTCTTGGAAAGTAAAGAAAAGTCACTTTATTTTAAAATGGAATTCGGATTTAAGAGGTCCCACATTGATATAATTCCAGGATAAGGTGATAAGGGTTCTAAATATACCCACCCAATAGGTTTTGGACATGTTTAGGTCTTAGATTTTACATTATCTTTCCATTTTATTTAAATCCTTTATTAATGAGGTAATCGCTGCATCATCATGATGTCATAAATAATTTAATTTATTTAATGTCTAAAAATTATAAAACAAATACTATGATGTAGGAAATATTTTTATCTTTCTAATGAATATTTATAGTCAAAAATATGACTTGTATAACCCCATATAAAAATTGTTTTAGTAACATAACTCATGTTTGTGTCATTTTTACTTTAACATTAAATAAAAAGTTATTTATGTCATTTCCTAACCAAAGTGGCTCCATGGGGTCCCCAAGTTGACCCATGGCTTATCTTGGTCGGCCATGAAACATCCAATGAGGGTAGGACATGTGTCAAGCTCATCTCATATTATTAAAACATTATTTTTACCTTAAACTACACTAATTACCACTAATCGCGATTAAGAACTTAAAAGTTACTATTCACCAAAAAATTATTTTAATCTCATTGAACCACATTTTACTTCTTAATGACAACCATGTATGTCGGATTTTTGAAAATCAAATCACAGAAGTGGCAAAGTTTCATTTAAACGAAAAATCAGTTTCTTTAACTACCACTTAGTGGTTTCACTATTCATCAAAAATTGAAGTTTTTCCGAAAGATACCAAAACTTTACCCTAAGCTATATTTGATATTATGAATTCAAAAATGATGTCTACTTTACAAAATTCAAAACATGTAAGTTTCATTAATTATTTTAATAACTAATTCCCGCTGTCATCACAAATAGCGTGTTTTTATGAAACAATAAGTATCAAAAGATTGATACCAGTTTAAGTCCAATTTCAAAGTGAAATTGATTCAAATGACCACCATTGGATTAAATGGTAAAAATATATTCTAATTTCAATTTAAAACCAATTCAAAATATAATCTAATCATATAAATAAATTAGATTAAAAAGCAGTTTTGATGTAAAATGCAGTATTTTTCACTATTCATAAAAAATGAACATTGTCAGAAAAATACCAAAAATTCACACAAAGTAAATTTTGATGTCCCAATCATAAAGAATAAGTTTATTTTTACAAAAATAGCTTATAAAATTGCCAAAAGATAGATTTAAAAATGGTTTTCCATCAAAAGGCAATAAAACAATCTTTTAAAAAATATTAGTGTATTCCATGCTTAAGATTGTATTTATTTTCATTTTAAGCCTCTAAAATACTATCTTAATCATTAATAGGCATAGATAAAAATATCTATTATTCATTACTTACTTGGGATGTTACATCCTTCCCCCCTTTAGAAAATTGCGTCCCCGCAATTTATTTACTTATCAAATAAATGGGGGTACTTATCCCTCATTGCACTTTCAGATTCCCATGTTGCCTCCTGAATCTTGTGGTTTTTCCACAAAACCTTTACCTGGTGAATCACCTTATTCCTTAACACTTGCTCCCTGTGGTCAAGAATCTGGACTGGTTGTTCCTCATAAGATAGGTTCTCTTCCAGCTGAACTACCTCTGGACTCAAAACATGAGATGGATCTGGCATATACTTTCTCAACATCGAAACATGAAAAACATTGTGTACCTGAGATAAACTCGGAGGTAAAGCCACTCGGTATGCAACTGATCCAACTCTCTCCAGAATTTCATATGGTCCAATGAACCTTGGACTCAGCTTTCCTTTCTTACCAAATCGCATCACACTTTTCCATGGTGAGACTTTGAGAAAAACATGATCACCTACCTCAAAAGTTAGATCCTTCCTCCCGTTGTCTGCATAACTCTTCTGCCTGCTCTGAGCTGTTCTCATGTGTTTCTGAATCAGCTGAACTTTTTCTGCCATCTCTTCTACCAATTCTGGTCCCATCAACTTCCTTTCACCCACTTCAACCCAGAAAGCTGGAGTTCGACACAGCTTCCCATATAATGCCTGAAATGGTGTCATCTGTATACTGGAATGAAAACTGTTATTATATGAAAATTAAACCAAAGAAAGATGTTGGTCCCAACTTACCTGATAATCCATAGAGCAAGAACGTAGCATATCCTCCAAGGTCTGAATTTTTCATTCTGACTGCCCATCTGATTGAGGATGAAAAGCTGTACTATAATTTAATTCAGTACCCAACGACTTCTGAAGGCCTTTCCAAAAGTTAGAAGTGAACCTGTGATCACGGTCAGATACAATAGAGAGAGGAACTCCATGTAACCTGACTATCTCTTTAAGATACAAACGGGAAAGTTGATCTAGGGAAAAATTATCTCGTATAGCAAGGAAATGAGCAGATTTGGTCAAGCGATCAACAATAACCCAGATTGCATTATTACCTCGAGATGTCTTCGGTAATCCCACAACAAAGTCCATGGATATATTCTCCCATTTCCACTCTGGCACTAGTAAAGGCTGAAGCATCCCTTTTGGTAACTGCCGCTCTGCTTTAACCTACTGACAAGTCAAACACTTCATAGTAAAATCAGTAATATCTCTTTTCATTCCATCCCACCAGTAATACTCCCGCAGATCTCTATACATCTTAGTACTGCCAGGATGAACTGAAAACGGAGAACTATGAGCTTCACATAACAACTCTCTCTTCAACTGTGAATCACAAGGTACACACAATCTCTTCCCAAATCTCAAAACTCAATCATTATCAATGTTGAATTCAGGCAACTTACCTTTCTGAACTAGCTCTACCTTTTTCTGCAACTCACTGTCTTGCTTCTGTGCTTGCTTGATTCTATCTGATAGAGATGATCTCACTGATACCTGAAACAAAACAGAAGAACTTCCTGCACCCACAACATCTATGCCAAAGTTCATCAAATCCTTAACCAAAGGATCATGTTCCAAACACAACATTGCTAATGAAACATTACTTTTTCAACTCAAAGCATCAACCACTTTATTTGCTTTTCCCGGATGGTAATGAATTGTACAATAATAATCCTTGATTAATTCTAGCCATCTCCTTTGTCTCATGTTCAATTCTTTCTGAGTGAATATATACTTTAAACTTTTGTGATCAGTATATATTTCACACTTTACTCCATACAAATTATGCCTCCAATTTTTTAAAGCAAAAACAACGGCAGCTAATTCCAAATCATGTGTAGGGTAATTTACCTCATGAGTTTTCAACTGTCGTGAAGCATAAGCAATTACCTGATCATTCTGAATTAGGACGCAACCAACTCCTTTCAATGAAGCATCACTGTATATAACAAACTCACCATTCCTGGAAGGTAGTGCCAAAACTGGAGCATTCACCAATATTCTTTTCAATTCCTGAAAACAATCATCACATTCTTTTGTCTAGATAAACTTAAAACCCTTCCGAGTTAGTTTAGTCATTGGACTAGATAACCGTGAAAAATTTCTAACAAACCTTCGGTAATAGCCTGCCAAACCAAGGAAGCTACGAATCTCAGTTACATTTGTGGGTCTTGTCCATTCTTCAACAACCTTTGTTTTTGCAGGATCAACAGTTATCCCATCTTTAGAAACAATATGACCAAGGAAAGAAATTTTTTGCAACCAAAACTCACACTTGCTGAATTTTCCATACAGTTTATTTTCTTTTAAGGTTTTCAAGATAACCCTTAAATGTATTTCATGCTCTTCTTTACTTTTAGAAAACACCAAAATATCATCAATGAAAACCACCACAAACTTATCCAAGAACTCATGGAAAATTATATTCATTAAGTCCATGAATACAGCAGGTGCATTGGTTAGCCCAAAAGGCATTACTACAAATTCATAGTGGCCATATCTTGTACGGAACGCGGTCTTTGGAACATCTTCTTCCTTTACCTTCAGCTGATGGTACCCCGATCTCAATTCAATCTTTGAAAAATACTGAGCTCCCTAGAGCTGATCAAACAAATCATCGATATGAGGCAAATGATATTTGTTCTTAATAGTGATATTATTCAAGGCTCTAAAATCAATGCAAAGTCTCATTGAACCATCTTTCTTTTTAACAAACAAGACAGGAGCACCCCATGGTGATGTGCTAGGTCGAATGAAACCTTTCTCTAATAAATCTTGCAATTGCTCCAACTCTAAAAGTTCTATTTGAGCCATTCGATAAGGGGGTTTTGAAATTGGCTTAGCATCAGGAACTAAGTCAACAGTAAATTCAACTTCCCGATCTGGTATTATTCCAGGCAACTCATCAGGAAAAACATCAGGATACTCATTTACCACTGGGACATCATTAATCTGAACAGTTCCTTTATTTTCAACGATGTGTGCAAGGTAACATTCATTTCCATCTTTTACAAGTTTCTCGGCCTCTTGATAAGTTATCAACAGTAAGGGTTCATTCTTGTACACAAACCGAAAGTCTTTCTGAAAAGAAACTTCTTTAGCTCTACAGTCAATCTTAGCATGGTAAATAGAGAGCCAATCCATACCCAGGATAACATCAAACTATACTAGAGGTATAACAATAAGGTTTTCAAGTAGGTTCTTTCCACAGATAAGGATAAGAAGATTCTTATAAATTCTTTTTGCCTCAACATTTCGCCCAGGTGTTTTTACCAAAAGTTCAGGAGTCATTTCTTGAGATGGTATTCCCATTTTACTAGAAAAGGTTTCAGAGATGAAAGAATGTGTAGACCCCGAATCAAACAACACACTGGCATAATCTGAAAAAACAAACAAAGTACCTGATACAACTTCATTTGATGGACCGACATCTGCTGAAGTAGTTGCAAAGGATTTCACCACCCCTTTCTGCTTGTAGTCTAACTGCTTCCCATCACTCAATCTCTTTGTCGGACACTCATTTGCATAGTGACCCATCTCATTGCACTTATAACATTTCACTAACTGTAAGTCAAATTTGGTCTTACCTTCACCTTGATCCTTTTCAGTGCAATCACGATCCTTATGTCCCATATTACCACATCGGTATCACTTTCCAGAATTCAGAAGACATTCCCCAGCATGCCTTTTGCCACATTTATCACAAACTAGAAACTTAGTTTTCTTACCATCAGACTTTTTTGAAGAATTCTTACCTTTCTCCTGCCACCTCGGTCTCTTCTTCTGTTGGTTGTTATAGAACACTTGATCATCGGCAAAATCCATTTCCACCTTCTCAGCACATCGAACAATATTTTCATAACTTTTAAACTCACGAGAAGCTAATGCCCTTTGATATTTTGGCTTTAATCCTAAGTAAAAACGATTGATTTTACTATCAAGGTCTCGGATAAAATTTGGAGCATACCTTGCCAATCGAGTGAACCTTTCTTCATAGGTAGCCACTGAGTATTCCTCTTGCCTCAATTCCAAGAATTGATTTTCCATACTAAGTCGAATAACCTTATGAAAATACTTCTCAAGAAACATACCTTTGAATTCATCCCATTCAAGAGAATCAATCTCATCGGCGTCCCTGATATTTTTAACCATAGACCACCACTGATCTGCCTCACCCTCCAAACGGTAAATAGAAAGACTAACCTTTTGATTGTCTGAACACCCCATGACATTGAAAATCTTCTCCAGTGCTTTAATCCACCCTTCAGCTAACACGGGGTCAGATGATCCTCCGAAATATGGGGGATGTTGCCTCATGAAATGTTCCACCACTGACATGTTCCTCTGCGGTTGATCTGGATGATCTCGTGTATGGATACCACCGCCATTTATCGCTTGAGTCAACTGCGCCATTACTGCAACAAACTGTTCAGTTCCAATTCCGACCATCTCAGGATGCTGATTCGGAAGGTTATTTCCTTCTATATTCCTTCCTAGCACTACTTCCCTGTTTCCTCTGCGGAAAACCATTCTGAACAAACATGTCTTAGATGAAGCAACATGGTAATCTTCAAATGCTATATCATTTCAAAAAAGAAATATTTTTGGATAATCATTTAATAGAATTCTAACTCTTAAAGTCATCTAAACCGACCTTTGATACCAACTATAAGGCCCCAGCCTTAAACCTTACTTAATCTTGAGTTATTACAAGATTACACATTGATGATCTTTTCGGGTTTAGAGTTTTAGAGAATTAGATCATAAAACTTTCATTACATTCCACATATAAACAAAGTGGTTACATAAAGATAGTATTATTCTTTCCCATCAATGGAAACTTATTTAAAATAAAACATGGATTCTTTCTTGACACTTCCTTGACACTATCATCATATCATGTACCTTTCCCTTGACCTGTGAAAAACATTTCAAAAAAAAAACTTGGGATGAGCATAAAAAGCTCAGTAAGGGATATAAAAATATGGAAAGGAAACATGGGTACATATATACATAAGAATGAGATCATACTTTACCCATAAAACATAAGCACATTAACATACCTCATCAAATCATGAATAAATCATAGAAATCATAAGACATAAAGGTAACTTGAGGCATTCATAACATTCTTACATAGGGAGTAACCCTCTTGGTTACGTTTGGAATACCCATCACAGTATATTCCCTAAATCTCTTCAGAGAAACCTTAACATTTCACTCCTTCGTGTTACCCAATGCATTGGAGAGATATATCGGGCTCACCCGCCCTTAGTTTATCACGGAACCACCCGTCTTCATAATAATTCCCAAGAACCTCAACAAAATCGTATCACATAAAACATGCATAAAGGAAACATAACATTTCCACCATTCAATCACAAGATATCAATACAACACATTGATATAAAAACATTATGAAAACCATTTTCAATACCAAAATAAAATAAAATTAAAACATGGTATTTATTTTTCTTTTAAAAAGAAGGTATGGCTTGTAGAGGAAGCCAAAACTCAAATAACGGTCACGGTGGCGGAGAAGTCGTTGTCGCCGCATACGTATGACAAAAACATTCCCTTTTGTCGTTTAGTAAAATTCTTAGTATAAAAAAGATTCCTTTTGGATAAACGTAAAAGTCAAAGGGGTTTATACACCGTATAAAAGAAGGTTGTGTATAAAACAAAATATGCCTCAATGAAAGGAGATTGAGACGAAGTCCCATACCTCGGGTCCGACTTGACTCGATCGTTCTTTAATGTCCTGAATAATAAACTTGAGTTAATTTATACTTGCTTAAGAACCTTTTTCAAGTTCATTATTCTTTTTATATCACTTATTACCATGTCATGAACACTATGTAATTATTTAAGTTAATAACGGTCGTTTTAACGATCATTGGTACTTGAGTAAAAAATAAACCCTTTATAATTACAAGTTGTTCATGTATCCATTATATCCAGAATGGTATTAATGATGTAGATATCATATATGTCATATATATCCAGTACATGCATGCATTTATAATATTACATAATCATTTAGAGGTAAGAAATGAAATGCACCGTTCATGGAGACGGTAAGCCGTACGTACGCATGAACGCTACTTTCATTTCTATTTCGTATTTTATAGAATGGAATCATAATTATATAAAGGTATATTATAATTCCAGTATAATATCATATATAATATCATAGTTCCATCCTTTATACGTCCCACATATGGTATTTAACGAATCAAATCACTTTGAGGGGGCGGTAGTCCGCACTTCCTTAAATGAAGATATCGCGTTTACCCATAATGGAAACCATAAAGGTATGACCAAAAAGAAAAAAAAACAGAAGCTTAAGGAAAACATAAAAATATTATATATCATATATAAATATAGTGACATCTTAATGGCCACCTTTGAAGGTGTTAAAATAATGTTGAACAATCATCGTTTCGGGAGGCATAAATTCACCATCCACGGAAACAGTATGTTCGTTAACCATTAGATGTAGGTGTGTGTAAGTGTATCTCGAATCCATATTATAACAACATCCTAGTATATCTAGGATACTGGAGTTGTTACAAAAGAAAATAATAAAAAGAGTTTAGGGGGTTGGAGAAGCAAAATAAAACAAAAGGACTCAAAAGAAGACATTACCTTAAAATCGGGTAACTCCATTTGGTTTGAGCTCAAAGGCTTCCTTGGGAATACTTCTGCCCAAATTGAGGCTTCAAGGAGTAATAGAGGGAAGTGGAGAGACAAAATGGTCAGGGGTTGGCCGATCCAAAGGCTTTGGGAGTGTGGGTAAGGAGGTATAGGTGGGGGCCTTTTATAAGAGGAGAGGAGGGGCACTCTTGGAAAGTAAAGAAAAGTCACTTTATTTTAAAATGGCATTCGGATTTAAGAGGTCCCAAATTGATATAATTTGAGGCTAAGGTGATAAGGGTTCTAAATATACCCACCCAATAGGTTTTGGACTTGTGTATGTCTTAGATTTTACATTATCTTTCCATTTTATTTAATTCCTTTATTAATGAGGTAATCGCTGCATCATCATGATGTCATAAATAATTTAATTTATTTAATGTCTAAAAATTATAGAAAAAATACTATGATGTAGGAAATATTTTTAGATTTCTAATGAATATTTATAGTCAAAAATATGACTTGTATAAACCCATATAAAAATTGTTTTAGTAACATAACTCATGTTTGTGTCATTTTTACTTTAACATTAAATAAAAAGTTATTTATGTCATTTCCCAACCAAAGTGGCTCCATGGGGTCCCCAAGTTGACCCATGGATTGTATTGGTCGGCCATGACACATACAAGGAGGGTAGGGCATGTTTCAAGCTCATCTCATATTATTAAAACATTATTTTTACCTTAAACTACACTAATTACCACTAATCGCGATTAAGAACTTAAAAGTTACTATTCACCAAAAATTATTTTAATCTCATTGAACCACATTTTAATTCTTAATGACAACCATGTATGTCGGATTTTTGAAAATCAAATCATAGAAGTGGCAAAGTTTCATTTAAATGAAAAATCAGTTTCTTTAACTACCACTTAGTGGTTTCACTATTCATCAAAAATTGAAGTTTTTCAGAAAGATACCAAAACTTCACCATAAGCTATATTTGATATTCCGAATTCAAAAATGATTTCTATTTTAAAAAATTAAAAACATGTAAGTTTCATTAATTAATTTAATAATTAATTCCCGCTGTCATGACAAATAGCGTGTTTTTATGAAACAATAAGTATCAAAAGATTGATACCAGTTTAAGTCCAATTTCAAAGTTAAATTGATTCAAATGACCACCATTGGATTAAATGGTAAAAATATATTATAATTTCACTTTAAAACCAATTCAAAATATAATCTAATCATATAAATAAATTAGATTAAAAAGCAGTTTTGATGTAAAATGCAGTATTTTCACTATTCATAAAAAAAATGAACATTGTCAGAAAAATACCAAAAATTCACAAAAATTAAATTTTGATGTCCCAATAATAAAGAATAAGTTTATTTTGAAAAACATAGATTATAAAATTGTCAAAAGATAGATTTAAAAATGGTTTTCCATCAAAAGGCAATAAAACAATCTTTTAAAAAATATTAGTGTATTCTATGCTTAAGATTGTATTTATTTTCAGTTTAAGCCTCTAAAACACTATCTTAATCATTAATATGCATAGATAAAAATATCTATTATTCATTACTTACTTGGGATGTTACAATATATCTATATACTTGTATTTTCCTTGTGATTTCTATATGCATATAACCATAGTTGAGCACTATGTGCCAAACACTCCCATATTCATAGGGGTGGGTGTCTTTCCCAACATTCAGTGAGGAGTAAGGATGAATGAGTACCTACTCTTTTCCACTCTCTCTTACATGTGAGGTAGGTATGGCATAAGCTGTGATGGAAAGAGGTCTATTAGTGTCTTAAATGGTGGTTACGATAGACTAGGTGTCTTCGAGTGAGATGTGATAGCCCAGGTGTTTACGGGAAAGGTGGTTTGTGCTTTCCTAGGTGTCTTAGGGATGATATGTGATGTGATTTCCTAGGTATATTTGGGATAAGATGTGATGCATTGTGAGCCCCAGGTTTGTGCATGCAGTATGTGCTGTGAGGCCCAGGTGTGTGTGGGTGGGATGTGTTGTGCGGCCTAGGTGTGTACGAGATAGATGTGTTGTGAGGCCCAATTGTGTGTGGGTGAGATGTGTTGTAAGTCCTAGGTGTGTACGAGTGGGATATTATGTTGAATACATAAGGGATGAGAGATCCAATATGTACGATGTTGGTTGAGAGTGGCATACCAGTTGGAAAGTGGTGAGGGTTACCCTATAATCGATGTACTTTACTTTATATTATATTACTTGGCTTGAGTTACTTAGTGAGCATTCCCTGGTGATGTTGGGATGGTTAGTATACCTGTTTTGGTGCTGTTTGGTTCTACTATCTACTCACAGAAGAATTAGTATGATTCTTTCACTTATGAAAGAGAGACTTTAGTTTTGCTACTAATTATACTTGTATTCTCACCCTACATATATAAAACATATTTCTAGTTTCTATGAGGATTTCATAGACCATGTTGGGAATTACTATATTGGACCTTTGAACAATTTCTACGTCACTGATTTGCTTTTATTTTGGGTATTTACTTTGTATAATTTATTGTATTTGTATTAGTTATAATTTTTGTATGCATGTGGGATGGTTTTTTGTATTTCTCTTTTATATATGTCTTGGAGTTGTTGTGGATGATTCCTCTTATATCCTAATCTTGTTTTCTTATAAAGTTTAATGCCTCCCATATTGTGAGATTTGTAAACCCTTGGTTCTAGTCACCAACCCAGGGCCTACTGGAGGCAGGACTCATGAATCATTATCTCTCTCCCCTCATTGAGGTATCTTTAAAGGGAGGGGGGTCATGATAGGTGATATCCCTAACAAAGGTACACCTTAGAGAAATATTGTTCCCATGTATTTGATCAAATAATTCATCTATCTATAGTAGGGGATACTAGTTCTTTATCATGGTTTTGTTGAGCTCACAATAGTCAACACTGAAGAGAATTAAACCATCATTCTTCTTGAATGATAGGACCAGAACAACCCACATTGAGGCGCTTGGGTGTATAAAACCCTTTCCCAAATTCTCTTGTAACAGGTTATTCAATTTTTCCAACACAATGGTAGCCAATCTATAGGGATTCTTAGATATAGTCAGAGATTCTGGTATATGTTCAATTGATAACTCAACCTCTCAGTCATAAGGAAGGCCATGAAAGTATTTAGGGAATACATAAGTGTATTCCCTCATAATGGGAATGTCTTCAAGAATGATTCTATCCATTATCTCAATAATTTGAGATAAATATTCTTGTTCACAATGTAGTAATATCTACACTTGAGATGAATATTCTAAAGGAGATTTATCCTCTTCCTTACACTTGTACATAAAAAGAGAATAAACTAAGATGTGAAGAGTGAACACTCTCTCCCAATAATTTATATTGGTTTTATATAAGGATATCCAATCCATTCCCAATATAGCATCAAAATTCACTAAAGGAAGTAAGAAAATATTTTTTGGGAGGTTCAATCCAAAAATATTGATAAGAGAAAATTTATATACTTGGGATGAAATAATTTCTCTATTTTATATTCTAACAAATATGTCAACCACTATGTTTTGAGGTGGTGTTTAAATAGATGCACTAAACATGGTTGATATAAAATAATATATAAAACCAAAATAAAAAAGTATGATCACTATTATTGAATGAATAACCAACATACCTATCACCATGTCATTATTGGGATCCACATTAGTAGTAGTGATAGATTATTCCACTTATTTCTCTCTAGGATTTGGGGGTTATTATTGTAGATTATATCTAACAACCCTTGGATTTCCCATGTCCCTTGTAACAGAAAAATTGGACTATAAGCTATGTGTTTATCTGAATTTTTTTTCTCCCATCACATTAGTGAGTTTATTCATCTCCTTATGTAATTTATTATACTAATGCACCTCTCTTACACATTTAAAGAATCTCATGGTTACCTTGAGATAGTTTCTGGGATGATTCTTCCCATATTTTTAATAAGTGGGTAGTTTTGCTTTCCTTCCTTAATGGGATTTATCCACTAATACTCACGAAGAAAACTCCATTTTATGAATTTTATCATCAGGCCCATAAAACCACTGAGAGTTACCAATATCCATATAGACTTTAAGGGAAAATTAATAATATATTCAAAAATATTAAAGTCTCAAATTTATAAATCTTTTTATAGACTTGAATTTAACCCACTAAAGAAACGATCTGCCACACTTTCAGTGTTGATGAAAAAGATGAAGGCATATCATGCAAGCCTTGTGACATTTTACTCATATGCACTAATATATTCATATTATTTTTTTTCTTAATTCTGGGGAAATCCCTTTCCATTTTAAGATAGAAATTTTAAGGATTTTTTTTTTGAAAAATATATTCTTTAATCCATCCCATTTCATGGAATCAATTTTCTCTTTGGACTTCATGTTCTTGATCAGTGTCCACCACTGACTGAATTCCCCTTCAAGAAAAATATACCCAAAACTTTCTCTTTCTTAGGTGAAGGAGGGAATTTTACAAAATTTAGGTTATTATTCATAACACGAGTCATATGATCCAATACTAACATGAATTTATGTGATCTATGTCCCATAAATTTAGTCATATCATTAGTAAAACAATCACATTTCCTATTATTTAGGTTGTCGGAAAAATTCCTCATATTTACCACTATTAACTAAAATAAAGGTAATTAAAAAAGGATGAGAATAATAAAACTAAAAATTATGTTAAAAGGGAAACTATGAACATAGAAGGAATAAATTATAAATGATAATTATATCCTAAATTATGATTCTATATGTTTCAAAATAGGTTATCCATGGTAATATTTCCTATTAGGTTTATAACCTAACAATCTATTCAAGTCCTTCATAATGGTTTGTAAAGACTTTGTGAATTTTCCAAAGCATATCCTCTAGGAGTGTCAAAATAAGTGTGCGGTAAAGCGTCTTTGTTATACACTAGATGGTGATTGGGTTAACACCAAATTCAACATTTTTTGTGTTATTACCCCTAGGTATAACCGTTCTAGATCCACATCCAATTATAGTATCCAATCAAAGATGTAATTTCTTGGAAACCACTCACTCTATACTTCACTAAAATTTCAGGATGTTTTCCTATACTTAGACTAAACCTAGGGATCTCACCAAAGAATTCTAGTACTGATACCCTTAAATAACTATACCATAATATAATACCAAATATAGAGACCTAAGTATTTTACATATATTTTTAAATGATTTTTCACCAAAATATCCAATAAATACAAATTTTGGATCAAAAGGCCTAATGACTTTGGACGAATAGTTACAAAAGACATAAAATTGAAACTAAAATAAAACATCATTATTTTAATCTCCATAATTATCTCCCAAATCCCTTTGAGATCCTAAATTCTCATTGGATAACCTAATTAGAACATATGAAAAAGGGATGATCTAAAAAACCCAGTATGATAATAAACATGAAAATGAAGCATAACATGATAACATAAAAGAAAAGGATCATGAATAGTCATATATAGGTATAAAATAAATAAAATGGTATCATAAATCATGAAAAAATAATAATTTTTTAAGCAATATAAATCATGACTTATCATAATTCAATGCTAACCTTCAAGAAAATATCACATGGTGGACAGAGTCCCATCATGCATAAGGTTCACTCCCTAATTCCATACATACCATCTCATGAGAGAAAAAAATTAACCAATTAATTTCATGTACACTAATAATAAAATGTAAAAGATTATGTGTGACACAAAAGGAAATCAATCATAATGCATAAACATAATAAATACCCATGGAAATAAATCAGTTTCATAATCTTGAATCATATCATAATCAAATAAGATTTCATAAAGAAGGAATTTGAGAAAAAAACTTAAGGAATATATTTCCACATAAAAAGAAGGGTGAATAAAATAGGTATATATTTGAGAGAATATATACATAATTTAAAATCATTCTATAAACATACAGAGATAAATAAAGTGATTTAGAGAGAGAAAGGTCATAACCCAAAGAAAAAGGGTGGTTCAAAGAGATCCCTCACCTTATATTATATAATAATTATTAACTTTAACTTAATGTATAATATAATAAAATTATATTCATTAAATATTTAATTAAGAACCTGTTTTAACTATATTTTATTTACTATAATTTTATTATGTTCATTTATAACCATTTTAATAAGATATAATTTTTAATTTTGTTGTTATGAGGACGTCCATTTCACGGTTTCAAGGTTGGATCACTTGTGGAAAATTATTGAAGTTATTTCAAAATGGTACTATAAATATATAGTGAAATTAAGTGGAATTAATATATTTACATAAATTTAATTGGTCCCAAATATCCTTTTTTAGGACATAAGGATGATTCTTTTAGTAAAAATGATAATGTTATTATGTTTGTTCATTTAGGTTACTGACCATCACGATATAAATTAATTTTATTAAATTAAATGATCATTAGAGCATTAAATAAATTTAAATAAGTTATATTATACATATTATCTTCTTATTTAACCATAATAATTTTTTTATGATAATACTTGAAGGTGGTGGAGAAAAATGAAGTACGTAGTTCATGGAGGCATTGAACTAACAATATTTTAAGAAACATTTTTGCTTATGAAATAAAAGAAGGGAGAGTATAATATGGATATTACTCCATAATAATAACATATTAGTATATTTAGGATCTTTATGTTACTATTTTTAGGTGTTTGAGTATCACATGGAGGTGGTATAAGAAGAATAAACTTGAAAGAGATGAGTCTATAACCTTACCATATCATTTGGTTGTCTCTTATTAGGATACACCTTAAGGATCCTTAAAATAGTCTTTTAATGAGACCAGTAGTGATAGAATGTGGGGTAGATTATTAGTAATATATTTGGGTATAAATTTGGGAAGCTCCAAGGCTTAGAAGTTTTTAGGACATGGGGTGGTATTTATAGGGGGAGGAGATGAATGTTTTTTAATATTATATTTATTAGTTTATTATTTTGTATCAAGAGTATCAACATTATTGATTATTGTGATTATATATAGTAAATGGTTCATGTAAGTTGAAACTATTGGGTTCTTACATCATTCATGACTAAAAAATTCATGTATTTTTCTGATAATCTTAAAAAAGGTATTTCACTTTTCACAAACAAATTCAACAATTATAGTAAAATAGAAAATATTCACCCTAAAAATTTTCAATGTTTATATTTATAAAATGAAATAAATTTTTTGAATATAATTTTCTAAATATTAGAAATTTAATTTTTAAATAAAATCCTCATTTATTTTAAAAATATCAATTTTAATATTATGATCAATTTTCTAACCCTTTATAATATCTTAAAATTATCTTATCATTATAATACAACTTAATATTTATTTATAAATAAATTTTATGAAAATAAACTTTCTTTTAAATATTTATATTTATTATAAATGTGCAATTAAAAAATTTATGTTTTACAGAAATACAAACACATAATTTATCATCTTGAAAACATTTATTTACTTGTACCATGGTATAAATATATCATATATTCATTTTATAAGATACCTAAGTATTGTTTTATACTTATATAAGTTATTTTACTATTATAATGTTCAAGTTACTATTTCTAATGTTTAGTTTACTATTCTAACAGTTAGATTACTATTTAAAGAGTCAGATTTCTATTCTAATGGTTAGATTTGTAACAATCATATGGGTTCCTTACTTCCTATAAATACCTAATATTTTATTCATTCTTCATTGAATTATATTTATCTCAAGGTTATATATTTTTATTTTAAAAATACATATTTCATTACTAATATTTTTCTTTATTTATATAGTGTTTTTTATGAGTGTGGTTATTATTATGGATCAAGCAGATCCAAATTTTCATATTTTAGTTATCTTATTTTCTATTTTTTATCCCATTTTAATATTTTCAATTATTGTGGAAAATTTTATTCCCTAAATTTAATTTTAAAATTATTATAATAAAAATTTATTGGTTTTGTAATTTGGACAATTTGCATAATATTATATTTCTAAATATGACACAAATATATAATTAGAAGGAAAATTCCTTTGATAAAATTCTGGGTTATTGCAAGATATTTAATAGTATATAATTTTTTATGATGAATAAATTTTATTATAATTATGAAGAAGATTTTTAGTACTAATAAATGGAACACCTTTATAACCTCTAAGAAAATTTCTTAGAAAATTATACCTTTATTAGTGCTAAAAAAACTAAAAAATAGACCCTTTTATCAATAATTTTTTTTAAAACTAATAAAGTCACATTTATTAGTGTTTTTTAGCATTAATAAAAAAATCAATTTTATCAGCGATTTTTGTATCACTAATAAAGGGTTGTGCTGAATATTTTCATTTCTATATAATTGAGAGATTTAAATTTTAAAATTATCAAAAAATTATTTTTTTTAAGAAAATTAAGATTTTAGCGTCGATTGATCTGTAAAATATTTCAAAATTTGGAGGAAAGGTTTTATCAAATGAATGGAAGTACCATTGCAATGTGAATCTTTATCAATACTAAAAAATACCTTTATTATCTCTTTTAAAGAAAAAATATTACACTCATTGATAAAAAGTAAACCCTTTTATCAGTTATAAAAAAGAATTGAAAAGGGTATCCTTTAAAAATTATAGGTTAACATTGACAGACTATAGTTTTTATCAATGTTGATAAAAGAGTGATTTTATCAGCACAAAACTCAAGCACTAAAAATTGAGATATTTAGTCTCTTCAATTTTTTGTGGTAAAATAATGAAATACAATAGCTAAATCTGAAAAATAAAATGAATATTTAATTAAAAATCACTATATTTTTTAATAATATAGATATTTTATTACATTGAAGTGATATAGTAAAATTTAAAGTTTTAGTTATACTGTTACAAAAATTTAAAACAAAATAATTATAGTTACAATAACTATAAAAAAATAGATATAGGATAGATTGTTTAATTATCAACCATCTATGGACTTTACCCATACCAACGAAATGAGTGTTTATAATATAAACAATGTTTGTTTTTGTAATCTTATTGATATTCCATGGAGAGAGTATGTCACCACGGAGATGGGGGTGAATTAGAAATTACCAAAAAAACAAATCTCAATCAACATTATTACTATCAATAGATAGTGGTATTGAATCTAAATAGTGGTGATGTAATGATAAGTGATAGTGTGAGAAAGAACATACAAGTCACAAGGGTTTTACAAGATCTATTCATGTTTATTATCAGGTGTATAATCCTTGGTAAACAATGATTAAAATCCTACTATGGATGTATTATTATATTATAAATATGATCAAGGAATGAAGTAGGGAGATATCCCTAAAGCTCAATTACAATAATGAAAGACAAGCACTAACAAATCGATCGATCTTCACTTCCATTTACCTAAATTCCCTTCAGAATTTGGATAATTTGTGCACCCCTATTATTCTCCTTACTCCCATTAAAAATATCCCATGAATGGGTGTTTGGTTATCTTTGATTTTAGTCACATTTTCATCATAATTTTTACTGGGTAGATCAACTTATATTTATAGAAATATCATAGAGGATTACACAATGGACAATTCATTATGACATAGTCTCTCTAAAAACTTTGGAACTAGTAAAACACAAATATATTTATGAGAAGCACTATTTTAGTGTGATACATTGTATTGTAACATTCCTTTAACAAGATCCATCACTTTTATCGCACCAAATATTCATGGGAAATTGACTATAACATGAAATAATCCTCTATGATGTGATCCATATCTTTTTAGTGTGAATTTTTTGATGCAACTAAACCATCACACCAAATATTCATGGATTCTATTATTGGAATAATCTAATCCCTAAAATTACTCAAGAGTATATTCTTTGTGAAACACTTTTTGTTGTGGCGTGACTCTTCAATGTAAGAGTAAACTATGTTGGAATATACAATTAAGGACATAACCATAATATAGTGGCTTAGACCATGCCATGGTTTATATTGGAATTCACCATGATATAATGAGATTCATTACACCATCATTATTTTCATGTTCATTACTATTATTTTATAACATGTAGGACTTAAATAAATACATCCCCAACAACTATCATACTCTATTATTCATCATATGATGATGGGTATTAGGATTTTGGATATCTGAAGTGATTGTTTAAATGTTAAATAATTAATAATCAAGTAAATATTTTTTAGTTACAAATATTATAACTCATGAAATAGTTATGAAATGTTTAACAATAAATGGATAGAAATTCAGAGTGTCCTAGGATGACCTATATAAGGAGGCTCTTGGTATGTGGATGTGTGGGGGATTCCTTCTATAGAAACTCATCAAGTTGAATCTATATTTAGATATAATTCTATTATATAATTAAATATGGTTGTATAAAATAATGCTAAATAGGGAGATCCCTTACAAGTGTTTGGAGATTCATGCAATCCATAAATACCATAGGGAAAAAATTCCTTCGACTGCTTCCTTGCTATCCTAATCAAGATCTTTTGATGCTTGGACATGTAAGATCATCATGGTATGAGCCACAAAATTATTTATATGTTATATTATTCATTCCAAACAAATAGATAAAACCTTATTATTTTTGGGTATTAGTGTTGTCTTCAACTGTATTTTGGATGATTTCTATCCCTCTGAATCCCTTCAAAACGCTTATATGTCTCAACTTCTCCAAAACATAACACTAATTGAAAATAGTGTAATAAATCTATATAATAGTAAAACTATTCCCTTTACCATTAACATCATAGTGAAATAAAACCCTTCACACTATTATGTGATTAAACTCAGCTAAAATTCATTCCTTTACATTCCATCTTAGTTCTAATAATCTTCCAACCCATCTATGGGTACGTTTTCAAAAAATAAAATATGAATAAATCCCAGAACTCAAGAATGGATTTCCACAAGAAACAATTTATAAAATGAATCTAATGTGAATTTTATTTAGAAAAAACACTAGATTATAGAATGGGTTTTTTTATAGTTCTATAAAATCTCATTGTAAAGAATATTATTACATTGACCATGAATTAATTGAGTCTATTCAAGGGAATACAACCCAATTGACTATGTATTTGTGCATGGGATGAATTCTTCCTTCTATATTCTCCTTTTCTTGGAGTATTATATATTCAAAACTCCCTACTGATGATTTTCTATAGGGTTTAGACATCAATCTTTACTCAAAACGATTTTTATGCAATTAGAATCATGCAAACATTGATCATTTGTTTTTGATATGTGTTACAACTACTGCAATATTGTCTGTAGTATAAGATTTTTTTTGAAACACATCTTCACTTTACAACTAGCATACATGACTATCAACTCATGTGTATTTATTTTACACTTTCTTACTATATGAGGAATCATTTTTTGGTGGCATGATTTGAAGTCATCCACATTATTTTGTACAATATAAATAAAATGAGATATGTCATCACTTTATTTTCCATTCAATCATATATTATGAGTGTGGTTGCTACAGTAAATCAATGAAATGGGTCTCAAAAGGGGTATTGTGATAAATAAATTAATGACTTTACTATGATTAATATATTTGGAATTATATGTAATTATTGTCCCCCTTCTGTAAATTTTGAAGTTATGTGGATTCATCCGCTTCCAGGATAGATCAAATACAATACGGATAGAGCATCAAGAGAAAATATAGGTCCTTATGGTTATGGTTCAGTTTTCATAAATGAAATAAGTGAATCAATAGGATGTTTTTATGGTCCTTGTGGTATTTACACATCTCTTGATACTGAAATACTTGTCATTATTAATGAGGTTTAAATTTAAAATCAATTGGGATATATTAATTTGTGGATTGAATATGATTCCACCACTATTGTTCAAGCTGTCAAAAATGGAAATATTCACCTATCATAGAATATGAACACTCTATGGATCAACTATGTATAATCTTTTTCCTCTATGAAATACATCATTAATCATGTTTATTAGGAGTCAAATTATTTAGTATATGGATTGGATAATAAAGGGATTACTACTCCTGGTCTTACTTGGATCAATGACATACCTGATGATATTCTTTCTTTTTGGAAAAAAGAATTTTGTAAAAACCTTATTTTAGACTTATATAATTTAGTTTTTATTGAATAAATAGGTTTTTCCATTTGTTAAATCTCTAATTATTCTAAAAAAATGATATCAACTCATATTTCCCCATTTTTCAATTCACTTAATGATGGGATTATCCCCTCTATAAAACTTATCTACTTATTCATACTCCAAGGGGTCATCAATCACTACATTTTTATTTGTTATCAATATATGAACCAATGTATTATATATTCCATGTCCAATTATAAGCCTCAATTTCCACTATCTCAAATAGAGTTGTGTTTCCCTCTTAGAGAAACATAATCAATTACTTAACTTATAATTTTCTATCTTAGGGATAGTTTTTTCCTTAGTAACTTAGGATAATCAACTGTGATTATTTTTTTTTTCTTGATGTATGTTTGTAGCTAAAATTATCCTTTAATAAAAAAAATTCATCTAAATACATGATTTAGTGAAATAATTGATTTATTTCATTTTATAACTTATATAATATCCATTCATCATTATAATTGGAATATGGTTAAGTGTTAACACTATTATTTGTGAAGCATGTCTCAGAATGAGTTATGTAAGACTTATAATACAAATAATACTTAACATCGATCCAATTTTTTTTACTAAAATCATAACTATGATGTGAATATGGAAATTTCAGTTTAGGAATTACTCCACTCTACATTTCAGTAATCGATTAATGGTCGGTTAATATATTATTTGGTTTACCCATCTAAAACATCTCTAATATTTTACAAGAATAATTTATTCTTAATTTTACATCCCTAAAGTTTCTTAATGGAATATCATAAAGTGAATTAGTTTACATATATCTTGTACTTAGAATAGTTCATATATATCACACTAAACTATTTCTAGAAGCTTCACAACAATAACACCTTTTAAAGTTAAAAGGTCTCTTTGTATTAAAACCGTATAAGTAAGTATGTCATATACCTAAGTGTTTTATATAAAAAGTGTCTAAACAACCTTTTAGGTATATAATTGGAATTTATTTTCATTTTTTATTTAATTAAAAATTAAATTTTCACAACTAGGTATTATTTGAATCTTATATTTTATATTCATCATTAAGTATCGAATTTAGACATATGTGATTCATGTATAATTAGACTATTAATTTATTATAGAATACCATAACAAAAGTATTTTTATATATGAAATAGTGTATCATTATATCTAGAATTTGATAATTAGATAAATGTTTTGGTAAGAACTAATTTAAAATAATAATTTTAAAATAATAAATACACATGATTTTTTTGAAGCTATGATCATTTTTAACTAATGTACAAATTAGGCCCCATCAGCAACTTGAAGATTCACCTTACATCTTGTAATATTTCTAATCTACCTTGATTCTTGTATTTGGATCCAAATATCTAACTCATATATTCTATTTATTACTTAAGATGATAAATATAAATATGATATGTAATGATGAATGTACCTGAAGTATAATTATTTGTTGGGTTCTTCTTTAATTCATTGTAATTCCCCTTATGGGGAGCTTTCTTTCCATATGTGAATAAGATAGTATTATTTTCATTTCCCCCCAGAATCTTTTGTTTCATTAATGGATTTGTAAAGGATGAATCAATTTTAAAATTTTCCTAGTATTTTTAACATTTCCATCAATTTATTCACCATAAATATTGAATAACCAATTTCCCACTCATTTTTATCCACTTGGAAAACCAAAGAAAAAATATTTTTGAGTAGGTTCTTAAAAATATTAATTTTGTAGTTCTTAATGAATATAGATAATAATAGTATTAAGGATGATAATATAATATTAATGAATAATTTCATATCCATATGGAATCCCAATATGACTAACAAATCAATATACTCCATCTTGATGAGTACATGATCACTATCTAATTATTAATCTTCTAGTTCACACTTATATAGTGCAATGAACATATTATTTAACATTTAACACTCTTTCTCAATTTAATTTTCTTGGATATTTATCAACATAGTGTATGTATCCATTTCTCTATAATTCATCTTCAGCTCTCTAGACATAGCTAACAATATAGTGAAATGTGCAACCGATGGGTCCTCTATGTGCCTCTTGTAGTAATCCTTCTCAATCCCACTCACTCCATGAGGTGGTTGGTCATGTGTAGGGAACTCCAATAGATAAAATATATTTTATAATAGGAATAAAATTCACAAGTTACTATAACACTCTTTTAAATTAGTTTTGGTGAAAAAATTATCTCTATCCACAAATTATTACAATGATTCCATGGTTTTGCTTTACATTTTCTAGTAGTAAAATAAAATTTTAATAATTTATCCATATTACTATTTTTTATATAATTAATAATTTAGTTTTGTATTGAACTACTTTATAAAATCTCAATAACCCTCACCATTATATTCATAATATCCAGTCATTCAAATATTCTAGTGGAAAAGATCCATATTTCCCTTTAAATAACCTATATAGAGGCCTTATCAAATTATATAAATATATTTTCATAGGATTTTTTTACAAACAAAATTAACTCTAAACTCCTTAATATGTTGAGTGGAATCCCCAATCCTGAAATTATATACCCATATTTCCTCAATACTTTACTTCAAATTATATAAAGTAAACTGTGGCTATTACCCTTAATACCAATTTGGTTATGTCAACCCATTTTATTTGTTATGAATCTTCAATAATTGAAATTACCCTTGACTATGGCTTTACCAACACTTTAACTATGGTTTTATCTTAACTTAGATAACTAATGAGGCTTTGATTAATTAATATTTTGGTTGAGAGATTTTTTTGTCTTATACATAAATATCCTTTATTCTATTATTCAAATTCTTGTTAATTTTATACAGAGTAGACATAAATAATTAACCATACATGATAAAATAATTCACACAAATATTAATATTTCTAGTATAATATATTTTATTTTATCTTTATATACATGTTAATTAATTTTAACTATATATGATAAAATATTACTTATTCATTTTATTTAATTTTATTATAGCACTCTTGCTAATTTATTTACATTATGTGATCAAGTTTAAATAAAAAATAAATAAACCATGTATCAAATAAATAAATAAATAACCATGTATATACAAAATAAAATAAATGCATGATATGATCATGATATTTTATCTACTAATTTTTGAGCCCTGATAATCCAACATATACCCTAGGGGAAATAGCCCCTTGAGATTTAGCTTAGACCATGTTACAATATTCACCATTCTCCTATGCACCACCTTTGTTGGATTCATCTTGAACTAGGTCCTGAACCATCTCCTCTTGCTGGAAACACCACCTTTTATAAATGTTTACCAGGTGATGGGTTCTTGAGGTTTTGGACTATATAAAATTTTACATAGACACGTAGTCACATATATAATAATGGAGGGTGGAATGATTCACATATCATCATATTTAATTTAATAATAAATTTCATATAAAACACTATAATAAATAAATAAATTGAATAAATCCAACACATACTCAAACTATTAAAGATCATGATCATTCACAATATTCAATGAAAAACACATTTTGTATTACTGGAATTCATTTCCATTAGGTTTAATTATGAAAAATTTACTTGAATTAATAAAAAATAAATTCTTTATCTTAATATTTTGTTTTAACACTCCCGATTACATGAGAATCTCATCCTTTTTAATTTTAAATATATATAATAAATTTAATTATTATAATCCTTTTAAATTAATAAAGTACATGACATATACTTGGGAGTCCACACAACATGTACCTTTAATGTAATATTAAAATTCCATTTATATGATTTTATACTTACACAATATGTTCTATCACTCAATATGTTTTTAAACACATGATGTGTATATTCCTTGTCATTTACCGTGTACTTACATGCCATGTATACCCACATAACATATCATGATATACATGGTTTATAATTTCATGGGTCAAGACACATAGTATTTTTAGTTTTTATGACCATACGACATTCCATAATATACATGGCATGTAGTGATGGTTAAGAGTATTAAGTACACATCATGTATAATGATAATTACACATTGTGTATTTTAATATTTTATATGATATTTAAAATGTCTCATATTACCCCACATGACATGAAAAAAACACTTTCTATGCACTATGTGATGGTTATGACAAAAATTCAATGAAATAGGGATATCATACTTTATAATATCCCCTGAGTCATAGCCTGCGATATGCATGTGATTCATATCATAGATTACAATGTATCTATATCGTAAGAGGCATTATGATTCAACTGTCAGCTTCTATCGTAATGTATGATGGGATTATGATATGGGATACATGTGAATGGACACTTACAAATCTTCTATATGGTTTAAATGTGGTTATATATCAATGGGTTGATACATTTGTTTTTACACACAATCATTTTAATTGTTTAAATGATCATGCTATCCAATGATCATGTGTTATCATAGCACAGGTTGACTGGAATGTGATGGAAGCCAATACTAAAATCCCTTAATTGAATAAAGGGAGCCCAAATAAATAAATATTACCCCTATTAGGTGTGTGAAACACTCATAATATTTAGCTTACTATCTTTTTTTAGTTATCCTTTTGTCTTCATAGTGAAGGTCCTAGCACACTGTAAGAGTTCATGGGGCCATCTGATTACAAATGAGGATTCTAGTGGCCCATGGAATCCTTGTGGATGTGGGTGTCTATTTAATATCATTGGGTGATTATGATCAAGAAAACAACTTTTTATCATGGATTTTGATACATTTCAAGTATGCTTATAATTTATGTTCTCTATTTTACAAGTTTATTCTATTAACCATAAATAAAGATTCATAATGGGTTTGTTTCATTGTGATAGTCATATTATGATCTCCCAAAACCCATAAGTGGCATCCAAGATATATTCATTAGTGAATAGATATGTTATTTTATTATTTTTATGAATAAATTTTGTATCCTAATATTCTTAAGGCAACATCGTAGAATAGAATATGACATTGTCAAATGTCAGCAACTGGATAACAAGGATTTACAATTTAAGATATCAGAATTATATTTTCTGAGTCATAATGTATAAGTGGTTTATATAATAAGGTACAATATATTGAAAAACTGTGGTTTTGTTTTTTTCTATAAGCTATGATATATGTGATATCACATGCTACAACCGAAACTAGGGTTATGTAAAAATAGGACATCAAGTCATAGTTATGATAAAGCATATATCATAAGATACAAATGGTCTATATATATGAGTAAGTTTCTACCATTGCAAGAAAGTTAATATTATGTATGGATTACCCAATATTTAATATAATTTTCTTTGAGTGATTATTACTCTTACACATGGGTGACCCTATACCTAAAGGTTTTCATTTTCATGAGAGTCACTCTTATATATGGGATACTCTAAATGTAAAGGTATTCCATTTATTATAAAAATGAAAAAATTTGACATGTAAGGGTTAACACTGATCCATACCACTGATTACGATTACTAATTACCTTATATCAATCATAAAACATGATATAGAAAAAATGAAGGAAATTTTATATTTTGGCTAAAAATGATTATATTTTATAATTTGTTTATAGAATATAATTTTTAGGCCTTATAAATAAGAGATTTTCATTACTAAATTAAATATGAAATGTTCATATTTATATCACATGTTTGGAAAATAAATAAATAAAATAAATATTTATTTATTCAATTTAATATTCATGTTTATAAATTATTTATGAAATTTAAATTTTGTGTGTGGTTAATTTATGTGATAAATTGATTATTATGAATTTTCATTCCATGCATTACATGATAGTTATGTCAACATAACATTTAGTTTTCATATAATTTAACCTTAGTTTGTCATTAATGTTATTATATTTAATTTAATTATTAAATATAGTATATATATATTAGGTATTATAGTTATAGTGAAATGGATTCTCTCTTAAGTAAAGTATCCATGGGTATAGGTAATTTGGGTCAAATTTCCCACAATCTTGGAGGATTATACCTTGTTCTAAAAAGGTAAATACTGGCTATTAGTGACTCCATACTTACTCATTTAAAGATTATCAATTTTATATAATTCTTAATATTTACATGAAAAAGTTAATATACCTTATACATAATATGCATTTGGACATGTGTGAATATGTTTGGATTCTATTTTTGGGTTATTAACACAAACTATGAGTTGTGTAAAAAGATACACACTAATATAGTGTGAATATGTTAATTTGGTGGCTGGAATAGGGATTTTAAAACTAAATTATTAGAAACATGAATACATAAAGGAATAAAATTTGTGATAATAAATATTACATGTGATGTAATAGTTTTGAATTTAATATATATTTTCTTTATATTAAATTTTTGAAACTTTAAAAAAATCCTTAAATACTAAGTGTGAGATTCCTTCTAAAGAAACACTTTTTAATACATTGATCATTCAATATGGGTTACCCTAATGATTATGTGCCCATGGATTATCTTATGTAAATAAATAAAGTAATAAGGTGACCTTAATAGTTAGGTTCCTTGTTCTTGGTATTTACTTTGAGTTATACTTAGCTGGGAAACCTTAATGGTTAGGATTCCAGAGAAATAGTGTTGAGTGTATCCATATAATGGATTTTGTAAAAGAGTTATCCACTCAACTATCCAAGTTTCATATATGATATGATTTGATGATGACCTACCTAAATAACTAATTTGTGATATGAATGCTATATCAAACTCATTGCTTTATTAAATATGGATCTTGTCTTAATTAATGGATATGATATAAGGGGCCATTATTTTTATTAAGATTATTTTCATTAAAAGTCCTTAATGAAAATATATAAAACATGATACTCACCCATATATATTCCTTTTTATAGGTTATGGCATACATCATGTTTATGATTTTTATATCTCTTATATATATGACCTATAAAAATATTCTAAATTGGTATCTATGGTTGAAAAATTTTCTCAAAGAGAATCATTCTGATAAATTGAATGTGAATGTTATTGAGATAAATTTCTCTAACTCTAACTCATGGGTATTAGATACCATGTGAGTATAACACATTTATGATGATATATAGAGACTCAAAGATATGAGGGAATTAAAAAAGTGTTAAGTAGATATACATGTTGGTAGTGGAGAAAGAGTTTTTGAAATGGTGGTTAACACTTATGATCTAATTCTACCGAGTTAATTATTTCTAGAATTGGAAAACTAGTATAATGCTCTTCCCATAAAACAAAAAAAATTATTTATGTATCTTATTCTGGATAAGATGAGATTTTAATTGATTATTAATAACAAGATTTGTTCTATATATATGAATAGAATTTTATACGGCATCGAGAATATGGTAAATGGTTTATACATTATGGGTATGGATAATCCTTTATATAAAATTCAAAATAAGAAGTTAAAGGTTTATTCTAATCCCACCTACCTTTAGCTTTATCCCATTAGAAATTTAATTGATAAACACAACCAAATACTCCATAAATAGATTTTTGGGGTCATTTTATTTTTAATCATTTGATAAATTAGAATCTTATTTATTAGAAAATATTAACAAAGAACCTTTTAGTAGAAAATGTGAAAGGGATAGTGGACTATTTGATCTTATACATAGTGATGTATGTAGACTAATGAGTACGTAAAAAATTGGAGGATTTAAGTACTTTGTAACCTTTACTAATGGATTTAGTCTATATAGTTATGTCTTTATTATGATACATAAAATATTTTTAGACCAAAGTAAAAAATTAACTGGGAAAAAGTATTAATATTCTCTAATCATATCAGGGTGGTGAATACTTGAGATAGGAAAATATTGATTGTCTAACAAATTATATATTTTTTCTATAACTCACTCCTCTTAGAATACCATAGTTGAATGGTTTGTATAATAGTAGGAATCATAACCTTTTGAACATGGTTTGATCAATTTTGAGTCAATATAACCTTATTATTTTATTCCAAGGATATTCTCTAAAAATTACTACATTCCTATTTAACTGTGTTCCTTTTAAAGTAGTCATTAATATACCATATGAGATGTGGTAAGAGAAATGTTACAGTTTTTCTTTTATAACAATTTGATGTTGTGAATCACTCATATGAATACTGGATTCTAATAATATTACCCTAAATTAAAATAAATTCTTATTTATTGGTTATCCCAAGGAAACAATGGGATATTATTTCTAAAATACTACTAAACACATATTTTTTGTGGCCCAATATGGTATATTACTTGAAAGGTAGTTCATAAGTCGAGGAGTTAGTGGGAGGAATGTTGAATTTGGAGAAGTTAAAGACCAAAAAATTGGAAGTTTTCTTGAGTTGGAAGTTTAATGACTTCTATAAAGAGTTGTGGAAGAAGAACTGAATCAAGTTACACAATAACCTTGAAGGTATATTTGGATTAATCAAAAATTTGTGAGATAAGGATTTATTATGAAAAATGATGATGAATTAAGGTTAATAATTAATTAACCTACTACCTATCAAGAATCCATTAAGAGTTCTATTTACAAGATATGGTTAAAATAAATGGAATCTAAAATGGAGTCCATATATACTAACCAATTTTGGAAATTGGTGGATGTACCTGAAGAGGTGATACCTATAGGTTTCAAGTGGGTTTTACATACTAAAAATGACATTGATGGTTGAGTGTCTACCTATAAATCTCTCTTGGTGGAAAAGGGTTATAATGAAATTCATGGTATTGAATTTGAAGATACCTTTTCATCAGTTTCACTGATAAAGTCCATTCGAATATTAATTTCCAAAAAAGATAATAGTTATTATGAAATATATCAAATGGATTCCAATATTTCTCTCCTTAATGGTAATTTAGTCAAGGACATGTATATAATACAACCTAAAGGTTTTGAAGTTACAAATGAGTATGATAAGGTGTACAAGTTTCAATGATCTATTTATAGATTGAAGAATGCTTCTTAGAGTTTGAATATCTAGTTTTATGATGTAATAAATGAGTTTTGATTCATAAAAAAGTGGATTATTCTTGTATATATTGGAATCTTAGAGGGAGTGTGGTAGTATTTTTGATATTGTATGAGGATGACATGCTAATTATTAGAAATAATGTTTTGACTATAAACTATATAAATACGTGGTTGAGAAAATTTTATCTATGAAAGATACAAGTGAAGCATGCTAAATTTTGGGTGTGAATATATATAGAGATATATCTAAGAGGTACCTTGGACTAAGTCAAAACACATATATTAGTAATGTATTAAAGCAGTTTAGCATGGATAACTAAAAAAAGATCATTATCGGTGTTACATGGCATGCATATTTGGAATATTAAATATCCTTATAAATTGTTATAAAATATTTATATGATTTCATATGTATCCTATGTATTATTTATCATGTATTCCATGTTTTTTACTTAACTAGATGTCAGTTATGAATTCATCATGACTAGAAGATACTAATACAATCATGGAGAGAGTCAGTAGATTACTATTAAGAACATCCTTAAGTACTTAGAAAGAAGTAAGAATATTTTCTTGGTATTTATAGGTGAGGATGGGATCATTATAAAGGGTTACACTAATTATAGTTTCAAATTTGAAATATATTAGATGATATTTCAATTTATTTTTTTGTTATTCCTAAACTATGAAACTATCAGTTGGAAGAGTTCCAAAAAATCCACTGTTGTAGACTCAACAACAGAGGTAGAGTATATTGACACATCATATGATATGAGGGAATCTGTTTGGATCAATAAGTTCACATCTATACATGGGGTATTTCTTAACATTGAGGGAGAAATGAAGATTTAATACGATAATAATAAAGCTATTTCTCATTCCATAGAACCCCAGTCTCACCAAAGGACCAAAAACATCCTTTAAAAATACCATCTTAGTTGATAGATCATTGAGATGGGTAATATAAATATATATTGGGTGGATATAGAGGAGAATGTAGTGTATCCTTTTACAAAACCATTAGTGCAAAAAATTCATGAGGGTCATGTTGAGTCTCTTGGTATTAGATAAATAAGAGATTAGATACAATGGTTATAAAATATATCATGGTTTTATAGTAAAAGAAATATATATTTACTATTAATTCATGTGTGTTGTAATTTAACTTACATGAATAATTTAATGATAATATCTCCTCAAACTATGACTTTGAATTATCCCTAATTGATGATCATCATGGAGTATTATGGGTAGTTTTCTCGGGTGGCATAGTTTCCTCGGACGGCTCATGGAATTTGTGGGATTTTCTATGATGTTAGTATCTTTTGAATTTTGAAACAGGGTTCATATGATGGTCTTGGAACTGTGAATGGTATTGTTTTATTATTTTGAAATTTGAACTCTGTAATTTGTGTTTTTTGAGGGTGTGGATTGATGATGGAGGAATGGTTATATAGGTTCCCACTTACCCTCAAAGTGGCTTTTTAATAAAATAGAAAATGGATTGTTGCCAAGGTTGGATAGATACTTACCATGAGAACCTTTAACCTTTGATATGTTTCTTATGAAATCCTTGATTATTAGAGAATTAGAATGTGGTTGGGTATATTGCTTGTCATTTCATCAGTTGGAGGTCAACCAAGATGGTATTTTTCCACCTGTATGATATGAAAATATATTCAATACTTCGATTGAATAAAACCAAGGAAATTAATGACCATAATTAGTTGAGTGAAATATTATGTGATAAACTACTTGGATGATGGAAATGTGATGCACTCATTTTCTAAATAAATGATATGTGACATATTCATCGATCAATATAGTATATTTCAGATAATCATGAATGTATGAGTTATTGTATACTATATTAACATGTTCCATATCTAGTATTCAATCGATGTCATAGAAAGAGGGATTATATATGTATACATATGATATATATGATATATGTTGTGGTGGACATGTTTATATAGAGATTAGTATGTTTGAACAAGATAACACCAAACCCCTTTAGAGTTTGAGTAGCACCAAAGTTTTACTAAAGGCTACTATTTTCTTACATCAATGAAGTCGAGATTTCATATGTGATGTCAAAGCTACAAAGGTCATAGGGTTACATAGTTGGGCCTTAGTATAAGGATAATTTTTTAGACAAAGTGTTTTTTTCCAAAATTAAGAGAGTTTGATAAAATGTAGAGTTTTAAGGGATTCACAAAGAGTTATGAAGTTTTTATATAATTTACTTATTGGATTCTAGTGAATTTAGGTTATTGTAGAAAATACACTAAAATAGGGAAATTTTATGGTATTATATCCCTTAATTCATAGCTTGTGATATGAATGTGATGTATATCATAGATTATGATATATCTATATCATAATATGCATCAATATACCATTTTTATCTACTACATGAGAGTACGATGGGCATATGATATAGGATGTGAGTGCATGGACACTTCAATTTCTTCCACACAATTTAGCTTTGGTTATGTATTAATTATCTGATATATTTATTATTAAACAAGTTATTTCAAATGTTCAAAAAAATCACGATCTTCAACGAAAATGAATTATTATTATGCATGTTAGCTAGCATGTGTTGGAAATTTATTCTGGGCTCTCTTTATTAAATGAATTGAGATTATATAAAGAGATAAAATCCCCCTATTTTGTGTGTGTGGAACTCATATTCCTAAGAAGAATTTATCTTCTTCCTGGTTCTCTTTTTGTCTTCATAGAGAAGGTTCTAGAACATCATAGGTGTTTATGGGGTCCTCTCAATATATATGAGGATCCTAGTTTCCATTGGAATCTCCATAGAGGCAAGACTTTATTGGCTATCGATAAGCGACTATGATTAAGTAAACTTCTTTAATATCATTAGGTATAAAGCTTGACAAATTTTAGGTATGACTATTTATTTTATTTATATTACTTATTGGTTCTGTTGATGATATATCTGACATCATAATGTGTTTCTTCCATTGCATTGGTTACATGATGATCTCCCAAAACCCCTAAGGTTGAAACATGTAACACATCACGTACAAGATAGCTACATGTTGTGTATTTCATGTCTCATCATATAACTCAGATGGTAGTCAATACGTGACATGTTATTATGCTACATACTAACCCACATGACATGCCAATATTTATGAATCATAAAATATGCGTGGTGTTACAGGGCCTATACATGCTATATACACATTATGTAAACCCTATCAAACTGAGTGCTATGTGAGAGACTAATATATGATGTGTAATTTCACCACCTACTAACCCACATGGTGTATTAAATTTTATGATATGTGAACCTTGTGTGGTTTATTTTTGTTATATATTATGAGATATAGAGGTACATTCCATGAAATCATGTCATATAAACAATGACCTTCGAACATCAAGATGCATTTTTTGAGTGTTTTTCATCAGTTTTGTCCCTTTCTTCAACATGAAAACTCAAATTAGTGTACTGTATTGACTATTGGACCAGGGGAGTGATTTTTTTAAAACTATCTAAAACAGATCATAGATAATTGAATTAAATTGATAAATTTTAAATTTAACTCTCGGGACAGTTAAATTCAGTTCATAAAATTAAGGATTTATTTATTTTTTGTTTATTTTTTTGATGGTTAACTGGTAAAAAACTGCAATTTACAGATAAACGTATAAAAAAATATTGAATTATATGACTACCTTTCCACTAATATAATTAAAAATTTAAATCACCTTTTTTTGGGGAAAGTAACGGAATCCCTCTCCCAACTGTTCTATCACCACCTATATGTTAGTATAGTGGACCCAAAATATGACCCATCTTCCCTATTTTCTCCACTTAATCTTCATTCCAATTACCTACTGGCACACTTGTACCAATCCCATCCCCTCCACTTTTTGAACTAGATGTTCATTCTTCATAGATTTATTTCCTTATCTGAGGGTATAACAATAATTTACTGTGGTGGTCCTTGTATATATTTCTCTAAAAGGTAGAGGTTCTAAGTTTTGATTTTAAATTTATATATTTTTTGGTTTCTTAAGTAAATAGGAATACATGGTTTGGATTTAGGCAAGCATGATTATTATTAATTATTTTCATTAATGATTTTTTATTATTAAATATATATTTTAGATATCTACCTTTATTAATGAAATATTCATTTAAATATAACTATATTTACTATTAAAAATTTTCATTTATTATAATTCAAACATATTTGTCTTTTTTTAACTACTATATTTTTTTTGTTGTGGGTTTTTATAACCAATTTCCATTAAAAAATAAATTTTTATTTTTTCCAAATCTTTTTAGGTTGTTGTACCTTAAAACCTATTGTAATAATAATAATATTATTATTAAATTACTGGTTGTTGTAACTTGATTTTTTTCCAGAATTATTGGTGCTATTTTTTAAATCATTGTTGTATTTTACATCTTGTTTGAAGACTTTTTTTTTCAAAATAGTTTCTATAACTGAAGTTAAGTAATATTTTTTTTGAATTTCTTCAAGTTTTTTAATTGTTAGTAATTTTTTTAGAATAAATAATTATTTTTAATTTACATAACCTTTACATACCATAATATTTTGAATCATTATTAAAATATATATAATTTTTGTTTTATTTTTTTAGCTGTTGAAAACTTTTTTAAACCAATATAAACTATGGTTAAATTTAATACAGTTTTAATCCCATCATCATTTCATTTTTGGTTTATCTATTTAGTTAATTGGTTTTTTTTGGTTTGTTTAAACAAGTTTCCAAAATTGGTTTAACTTGAATTTTCACACCCTTATGTTGAACTAATAATGAAATTTTAAACATGAAAAACTAAGAACCAATGCATGAAATTGATCAAATAAATTATGAATAATTAAATTAAAATAAAATCACTCTGATACCCCTTGATGTTTTTGGGGCATAGTGAAAACTTTTTTTGGATGATAAATTTTTATTTTTTATTGGTTTCAAAAATTAACATCTGAAGAAATTTATGAACGCACCTTAGAATATCTTGATAAGATCTTACACATTTAATATATAATTAATTTAAACAATAATTACCTTATCTTATTTAATCCACTCGATTAATTTTCTTACATCTCTTTTTGTGTTTTTCATTATAGTGGAGAATTAAAAAAAATTCCTATAGACATATCCACTGGTGATCCACGAATCTTTGATTGAAAATATTAGTATTCTGGGTGCTAGCACAAAATAATCAAGTGCTTTTTGTCATTTTCCAGTGATCAAAACAATGTTCTCTTGTTCTATTCATGTTCATGAGAGGTTTAGGGGAATGAAATTTCTATATAGGCATTCATAGGATTCTAGAGAGTTTTTTGTGTAAACAACTTTACCCTAGAAAAATGATATAATTTAGAACAAATACTTAGGGTTAAATATCAATAAGTTCAGAAAGGACCTTATCTAAATATATAATCTAAGTTAAAACCCTTATTAAATAATAATAATAATATTATTATCATATTCTATGATATGTGTTTTTTATAATATCATTTCATAAATAGATAAATAAATATTTATTTAAATGATATTAAATAAAAATATGTTATTTTGATTTGGTCACTAAACTCTAACCATATCCTCCCATTAGATTTATCAAAACTTTTAACAATAAAATATTTATTTGACAAGATTAATAAATGTTATATGAAATAATTTTTTTAATAAATAATTAATTTATTATTAAAATAACTAAATTAATATTTATTTTAATCTATTCACTAAACAAGTGAATAAATAATTATTTATTTAATACCTTGTGAATAATTAAGACAGAGATAAAATTCATCTCACATATTCTAAACCTAAATATCTTTTGATTGAATTTATGAAAAAAACATTATTAGAATAATAATTATTTGATCATTAGAGAACAATATTAATTATTAATATAAAATTAAATATAATTTAATTAGATTCTAGATACACTTAGTGTATGACTCTCTAGGCCCCTTTCTCAATGGAAATATCTGAACTTACTTAAAGTCCAAAATATCCAACAACACATCGATGAACCCATAGCGAAAAAAGCTAAAGTAGAAATTATAATAATCTTCATATGAATTCTATCTTGTAATATGTCAATGTCTCATCAAGGAGAATTCATACTTGTGCCATCACCCTACATGTTTGATTTATCTTTATTGGAATTTTAAAATGAACTCGTTTATAAACTATAATGGTCATGAATTTCTTCAGATAGTTCTATTTTAATAAAGGGATAAATATATCTTCTTAAATTAATATATAAGGGACAAATCATTTTTTCTTATGAAAATAATTTCATAACACTAATGATGCACATAATGTATGCTACCTCACTGAGTATATATATCACAATAATTTTTTTCCATGCACCAATGTATGTGATTCATTACATATTTTAAGACTACCATCATAACATATCTACTTTCTCATTATAGTAAGTAACTGATATAATATATTAATGTAATGAATACTCTAAGGAAATTATCACATTAATGTTACATAGAATAATAATCACTATGTGATAATAATAAGTATATTAATATTATATTAATCAAAAGTAAAAAGTTAGTTGGTTATGGGGTACCAACTCCAACACTCCTCAATTATCTCCCAAAAGAAACTATAGTATCTTACCCATTGTAGAAGAGATCTTTTTTTATTCTCCCTTATTTTCAAAAAATGCATAGGAATGAAAGAGGGAAAATAAATAAGAAAACTTATAGGTTTTTTGGAAGAGAATGCACTCCCAACATCAATATGAAGTGATGAAATGTATCCTTATACAGGATCATTATCAAAATGTTCACAATTTTATCCTTGTTTGAAACATAATCCAAAAATATATTACCACACTCCATCTTATCCTTGATGAGTTTTACTTGATATAAATATGATTTGACCTTGAATGTTATAGTTAATTATTTAACATGTTGTTTTCAATTTAATTATTACACCAAATATTCAAAGGATGTAAAACAGCCATCATTACCTATTCAAGTTGTGACTTTACCCACATTATGTGTGTTATCTCTTGAGATAATGAAACATACTTAGATTCTATTTATCTAAGAGTTATGATATTTTTTTTCTCAGAGTGAAAAGTAATACACCTTTCTCTAATAAAGAAGGAAATTCCAAAAGTATAATTTCAATCCCCAATAGATCCTTCCCAATCCACATTTGTATATCTATACATATGAAAATATATACCTTTTTCATATGTTAATCCATAATAGATAGTCTCTTTAATGTAGTAAATATCTATTTCACCAATAAAATCAAACTCTTTAGGATTAATTTGTAACAATGTATAAAAATTAACCACAAACATGATTTAAAGTCTAGATGATTTCAAATAAAGTAGTTTATGGAAAATACTTCAGAAATCCATTTGATCTAGTCATTCCTTCTTTATCAATGGAAAATTTAGTCCCAAATTCTATATAATTAGAGGCCTATCTTTATTCTTGTAGTCCAAACTTCATCAATAACTCATGATCATATATTTATTGTGAGAGAAATATATAACCTCCTTAATTGTGAATTATAAGACTAAAAATAATTTCGTCTCTTTGATAATTTACATATAATTTTTTTACTCATTTGGGTAGAAATTGCCTCACATGTCTCTTTTTTATTTTTGGTAAAAAATATGTCATTGATATACACAATCACAATGAGTGAGTTTGTGTCATATACCTTGATATATAGATTAGGATTTACTTTAAATTTTTTAAATTTCATTCTTCTTAAGTTGTTTCCCATCATTGAATACCATGAACTTGGGTCTTATTTTATCCTATATAAAATCTTCTTTAGATTGGAAACTTGAGAACTATCACCAGAAAGTATATAAAATTTTGTTCAAAGTAGACCTCTTAATTAAGTTCATTATTAAGACATTATGACTTCAAATACATTTATAAAACTTTATAATTACTTTTAATATATATCACAAGAGAAATATGAATCATTTAAAACCTTGTGAATGAAGAAATATATTCCTCAAAATCAATACATTAAATTTTAGTGTATCCCATGAAAATAATACATTATTTGTTTCATGCTACTTATGAATTATCATTGAGTTTATTTAAAAAAACCTACTTTGTATCTATCACATTATTATATTTGGGATATAACACAAATTCCAAAGTTTAATTATTCTCAATTTGATTCATCCCTTTTTCCATCACTGTGATCCAATCCTCATGTTACAATACCTCTTCAATATTCTTAAATTCAACTTGAAAAATAAATATAGTATGATTTAAATTTATTATACTTCTATGTGTTTTCACACCTTTTATTCTATATCTAAGAATATTTTTAGGATAAATAGTCTTTCTAAATATTTTAAAATTAAATCCTCATTACTCCGAGTATCCCTCATCACTAGAAATTGAAGAATCAAAATAAGAACTTTGAAATACTATTGCACCATATAAATATATCTGGTTCTATTCAATATTTCCTCTACGAGCTTCTTCAAAATCATTTTTATATATCAGTGATGTTTGTGAATGATTTTTAGTTTTCCTCACAATTACATTAAATCTATCAATAATGTTTCTCAAAATCTTTCTATAAAATTGGTAACTTATTCCAATGGGTGTTTCCCTAAGAAATATTCCCTCACCATCTTGCTTATAAAACTTTCCCAAGTGTTTACCTTTGATATTATTGTAATAGGGTATTCTAAACAATTTTATGATTTTTAATCATGGATTATATCCAAACCATAACTCATTATGTGTATTTTTTGAGTTCTTATAGGTTATACATTGATTAAAAACATAGAAATCCAAAGTTGTGGATTGTGTCTAAAAAAAATTTAAAGTACCATGATCCAATAACATGATTCTCCCCATGTACACCAAAATTTAATTCTTCTAGTAAACTACTCTATTTTATTGGTGCATGCATGGATCATTATATTCATGCATTATTTCATACTTTTCAAGATATTCCTAAATGTATTCATTATTGTTTTTAGATCCATTTTCAAATTGAAACCTTTTGATAACACACCCTGTTTTATTATAATAACACCTTTTAAATTTCTTAAAAATATCAAGAGTTTTTTATTTACTAGGAAAAAAATATACTTAATCTATATGAGTAAAATCATAAACAAAAGTCATGAAATACTTATATCTGTTGGATTAATTTAAACTCATCAGAACATACACATATGACTGTATCAACTCAAGAGGTTTCTTTATCTTGATCTCCACCATTTTGTGACTCTTGTTAACCTTTTTTCCATTATATCATGTGTCACAATTATTGAGTCTTTATGGATTTATATTTAGTATATATATATATATATTCATACTTTAAATTCATTTTCCCAAATGGACAAGTCTTCTATTCTATAACCAATTCTACTCTTTCATGCTTATGTTGAGTGGCTCCTTGTTACTTTATTTATATTTTTATAACCACTATTCCTCTTGTAATGACCCAAACTAGTATGAATAAAATTCTACTTGTTGATTTAATTAAATGTCTTATGGTTATAGAAAACACATGAAATTATTTTGTTTTATTTTATCCAATTGGATTTTAATGGCTGTTAAGTGTATTTACCATTGATAATATATCCATTTAACAGTGATCACAAGATTAGTATAAATATAGGTCTTTAACAAATCCAATTGACATAAAAAAAGGAAGTGATAACCTCAACCGGTAGGATCATACACTATGAAGGCCATTAATTAGAGATTATAAGGGTGATATCATTTATGGGCTTTTACCTAGACAAATACCAAGCTGAGATCCATAAAATTAAGCACGAGCAAAACTGTTTATGAGAGATGTTCAATCTTATCGAGATAACAACCCAAACCATGTTCACCAAACAACCTCATGAAAGCCCCACCATCGTACAACTTACTACTATTGAATATGTTGGTGTATTAAATGGATATGAATCAAGACCCTATAAATAAGTATATGTACATTTTTTAAAAAATAATGAATATATATTTTCATCTTATTATTGCTACTTTGTAAATGATTTTTAAATTACGAATTTTATGTTTCGTTAATATTCAAATTCAATTAATGAATTTATGAATTAATAGTTTTTTTAAATAAATAATTTTTAGAGTAATATTATTATTAAATAATATTTATCAAATATAAATGATCATATAATTGTAATGATGTCAAATGTAATTTTTATATGGGATAAAAAACTGTCATTTGTCAAAAACCCATCATTTTTAATAAATGTCGATTATTATTTTAAATGTGAAAATTCACATAACTATAAAATTATTTATATAAAATTAAATTTTTTTTGGAATTAGGATGTCAAAATTATCCAATGGTTAATTTTTCATAATTTTCTGAGATAGTCGAAATTTATGGTAAAAATTAAATACTGTATAAATATACTTTGTGTTTTATGACATCATAATGGACCAATAGTGATGTAATAAATACTATAAAAGGTATACTAAAAAAATATGTTTTAAATTTAAAATAATGTAATTTTATGTTTATTTTATTTACTTTATAAATCCTTAATGAATCCTCCAAGACTTATAATATATTTTAATATTTTAAAATTATTTCTTTGAGAGTGTGGATCATATCCACATTAGAAAGGGAATTATTTTATTATATTCGGCCCTTGGAAAAATAAAATAATGTAAAAAAATCCCATTTTTCAGAAACCATATGAAAAAAACATGGTATGGTTTGTGGTTTTGAATATCTTATTATGTAGACTCCAAAACGTAAATAATAAATAAATCCACTTCCTTTCCTATATAAACTCACCCAATATCCCATTTATCTTCACTAAAACTTATTAAATCATGACCACACTCTACCCTATACTCCATAGAGTCCTCCCAAGGCACCCTAAGCTCCCAATAATCTCCTTCTAAGTCTTTGGAGTGACACTTTCAAGTAAGGGTTATTTTCTTTCTCATCTTTATTCAAGTTTATTATGTTACACCTTCTATTTCCAATTACTTATATTGGGGAATGTATTTACCTGTCCATATTAATATCAATTTCATGTATAAATGATGATATACCCCTTTTTCTATCCTCAAACCATTTTATGAATTTCTATATGACGTTGTTATGCTGCTGAAATTTCACCACGATATTCTATACTAAAATAATTGTGTAGTGAATACCATACAAATTTATCTATAAAGGGTATTAACCATTATGCACATATAATTATTTATTTGGGAATTTCATGTACTTATTACATATTAATTTATCATTTAATAAATTATTATGTTGAATGAATACATGTTGTATGATCTATGTGGGACTCTTAAGCATGAGAATGAAATGATTATGAAGGGTGTGCCCTGATAGCGCTCCATTGCATTGGGTAATGTTTAGTATCATGATAAATCATGTTGATATAGAGGTGTACCTGAATTGTTTATGGGACTTTGTACACCATGAAGTCTTGGAGGATTTATCCTTGACTTTTGTTTATGATGTAGTGTTTTAATTTGTTACTACATTTCCTATGTTATGGTTATCATGTTATATCATGCCTTATTATTCATGTTACTTTTATTATCCATTGATATTACTATTGTCTAACATGTATTATCTTATTCATGTTATTAATTTTTTATTTCTCTTACTAGGATTTATAGCTTAACCATTTCTTATGTTTGTCCAAAAGATATCGAATGCGGTTTTAATTTCGTTGGAATATTGTGATCATGCCAAGGAAGTGTTCAATATTTTTTTGTATCCCATGAAATAAGTTGTTATGTAATGTACCTAATTCTCAAATAAACAAGACCTTTTGATCTTTTGGGTTGTATTAAGTGTAATTTTATGAAATAAATCATGTTAAAATGTGAAATAAAGATAAGAGTTATTGTAGTTGGTATTAGAGGAAAGGTTTAGTTATTTTTGGGATTAGGATTAGAAAACTCTATCAAAATCCTTAGGGATAAGACTATGTATAAGAAAACATAACTAAATTTATTTAAGTATAGAGAAAGTTGTTTATCAATATGATACATCCCTGTATGGATAATACAAGTGGATGTGGTTCTGGAACAGATGTACCTAGGGGTAAAAAATCCAACAAGATGTTTCAGACCTAACTCGGGGATATCTGGTACAAGACAATAAACCTTATGATTCACCTAGTTTGACACTCTTGGGGGATATGATTTTGTAAATTAATAAGCTCATTAAGAACCATTATTAAGGGAAAAAATTCCCATAATAATATATGTTAGGAAATAGATCATGGATAACATAGATTGAAATCTACTTAATCATAAGTTAGGGAAATAAATGTAATTTATAAGTTATACATTTTCTATCATTATATTCCCATTTATATGTTTAAAAGTAATCATACATAAGTATATATTGAATAATGTATAACTATAATAAAAAAAGGAAAATGTAGGGGTATCATCCATAGTTTTATGCATTCCTTCATATCATGAAGGTTTAGTAGAACTATCCAAACACCACCACAAATCAAGAAACTAGAGATGTCGGTGAAAATAGAAAATGGGGAAATTATTTCATACCATGTATATAACACCTCCCCTATCACAATTTGTTCGATGAAATTCCCAGGGAACCTAGTCATACTACCTTTGGCGTAATTTATGCAATTCTGGGCATGGATTGGATTTCTCTATATAGAGTCAACATATATTTTTATGAGAAGGAAATCAATCTCTGTATGGATAATCAACCCCTGATTATATACAAGTAAAAGGAGGAGGATGAATCTTCTTTAAAATCACCATATTAAGAATGGTATTATTTCCCTACGAGTAAGATTATCTAGCTCAAATGATTGAGTCTAAAGAAATGGTCATCCTCGAAGACATTTCTATTGTGGGGGAATACGATAATGTGTTTCCCGAGGAATTGTTTGGACTTCCTCCTAACTGAGAGGTTAAATTTTAAATCGATCTTATACCTAGGGTGTTTCCAATATCTAAGAATTTTTATAGGATGTCTGTTGTGGAAATTGATGACTTAAAGAAACAACTACAGTGGATAAAGGATCCATACACCAAAGTGCTTCACCATGGGGTGCACCAGTCCTCTTTGTCAATAATAAGGATGGGTCAATATGCATTTGCATTGATTATCATGATCTCAACAAGATCATGATAAAGAACAAGTATCCTTTTCTATATATTGATGACTTGTTTGATCAGCTACATGGAGCACAATACTTCTCTAATGTGGATCTTCATTCAATATATTATCAAGTAAGGGTGAAGAAGGAAGATATACCCAATACTCCTCTTCATATAAGGTACATGCATTATGTGTTCATAGTGATTCCATTCAGACTCACTAATGATCCAAAAATATTCCTGGACTTGATGAATAGAGTCTTTAGATATTACCTCAAATTTTTTTGGTAGTCTTTATAGATGATATTATAATATACTCCAAAACCAAGGAGTAGCATGGGAAGTATCCAAGCACTATTCTAAAGATCTTAATAAAGTAGAAGATTTATACAAAGTAAAACAAGTGTGAGTTTTGGTTGAAGCAATTCTTATTCTTAGGGAATATAATCACAAGAAATTGGATATATATGGAGATTTCAAATAAAAAACAAATAAAATGATGGTTGAGGACAACATCCATGATAGATATCTGTAGATTACTTTCGATAATTGGATATTATCACTAATTTGTGATAAATTTCTTGCAACTATCAAACCCTCTTACCAACCTTACTCAGAAGGTAGTCACGTTTTCTTGGAGTGATGAATGTGAGGAAATATTCATAGAGTTAAAAATAAGTCTTACCATTGCCCCTATTCTCACACTGCCGACAAGTAGAGAACCTTTTCATAATATTGAGTGATGCGTCGAAGAAGGTACTAGGCTGCGTGTTGATGAAAAATGAAATAGTCATCGCCTACACCTCAAGGAAGTCTAAAAGTCATGATAAAAACTATCTCACACATGATCTAGAGTTAGAAGATACAATATTTGCATTGAAAATATGATGGCATTATTTCTATGGGGATAAGTGTCAGATATATATTGGTTATAAGGTCCTTAAATATATATTCACAAAGAAAGAGATTAATATACACCAATGAAGATGGTTATATCCCATCAAGTATTACGACCACTCAATCTACTACCATCCTGGTAAATAAAATAAGGTGGAAGATGCTATAAGTACAAAAGAACAAGTAATTATACCATTGATGAGAACTGAGAAGGATCTGATCTTCTTATATTTGAAGAGGATAAAAATGGGAATCATAAAGAAAGGTATAACATCAGTCCTTTCAAAAATTATTACTTAACTATATATTTTGGAAAGGTTAAAGGATACTCAAAAAGATGATGTGGTAATTAAAAAGAAATCGTAAACTATAAGAAAAAGGAAATACTTATAGTTTAGTGTTAGTGAAGAAGGAATTGTGAGATTTGGGTCAAGATTATGTATAAGGCCCTAGCCTTAAACCTTACTTAATCTTGAGTTATTACAAGATTACACATTGAGGATCTTTTCGGGTTTAGAGTTTTAGAGAATTAGATCATAAAACTTGCATTACATTCCACAAATAAACAAAGTGGTTACATAAAGATAGTATTCTTAATTCCCATCAATGTAAACACATTTAAAATAAAACATGGATTATTTCTTGACACATCCTTGACTCTATCATCTTATCATGTACCTTTCCCTTGACCTGTGAAAAACATTTCAAAAACTTGGGATGAGCATAAAAACTCAGTATGGGTTATAAAAAAAACATGGAAAGGAAACATGAGTTCATATATACATAAGAATGAAATCATACTTTACCCATAAAACATAGTCACTTTAACATACCACATAAAATCATGAATAAATCATAGAAATCATAAGACATAAAGGTAACTTGAGGCATTCATAACATTCTTACATAGGGAGTAACCCTCTTGGTTACGTTTGGAATACCCATCACAGTATATTCCCTAAAATCTCTTCGGAGAAACCTTAACGTTTCACTCCTTCGCGTTACCCAATGCATTGGAGAGCTATAACGGGCTCACCCGCCCTTAGTTTATCACGGAACCACCCGTCTTCATAATAATTCCCAAGAACCATAACATAATCATATCACATAAAACATGCATAAAGGAAACATAAAATTTACACATTTCAATCAGGAGATATCAATACAACACATTGATATAAAAACATTATGAAAACCATTTTCAATACCAAAATAAAAGAAAAGTAAAACATGGTATTTATTTTTCCTTTAAAAAGAAGGTATGGCTTGTAGAGGAAGCCGAAACTCAAATAACGGTCACGACGGCGGAGAAGTCGTTGTCGCCGCATACGTACGACAAAAACATTACCTTTTGTCGTTTAGTAAACGCTTCGTATAAAAAAGATTCATTTTGAATAAACGTAAAAGTCAAAGGGGTTTATACACCGTATAAAAGAAAGTTGTGTATAAAATAAAATATACCTCAATGGAAGGAGATTGAGACGAAGTCCCATACCTCGTATCTGACTTGACCCGACCGTTCTTTAATCTCCTGAATAATAAACTTGAGTTAATCTCTACTTGCTTATGAATCTTTTTCAAGTTCATTATTCCTTTTATACCATGTTATGAACATCATGTAATCAGTTAAGTTAATAATGTTCATTTTGTCGGTATTTGGTTCTTAAGTCAAAAATAGACTTCTTACACTTACATGTTGTTAATTTGGTCAAAGGTTCATTATATCCAGAATGGTATTCATGATGTAGATATCATATATGTCATATATATCCAGTACATACTTGCATTTATAATATTACATAATCATTTAGAGGTAAGAAATGAAATGCACCGTTCATGGAGACGACAAGCCGTACGTACGCATGAACGCTACTTTCATTTCTATTTCGTATTTTATAGAATGGAATCATAATGATATAAAGGTATATTATAATTCCAGTATAATATCATATATAATATCATAGTTCCATCCTTTATATGTCCCACATATGGTATTTAACGAATCAAATCACTTTGAGGGGGCGGTAGTCCGCACTTCCTAAAATGAAGATATCGTGTTTACCCATAATGGAAACCATAAAGGTATGCCCAAAATGAAAAAACAGAAGCTTAAGGAAAACATAAACATATTATATATCATATATAAAAATAGTGACATCATAATGGCCAACTTTGAAGGTGTTAAATGAGTATTGAACAATCATCGTTTCGGGAGGCAGAATTTCGCCATCCACGGAAACCGTATGTTATTTAACCATTTGATGTAGTTGTGTGAGAGTGTAGCTCAAATAAATCTTATAACAACATCCTAGTATATTTAAGATACTGGTTTTGTTACAAATGAAGTAAATAAAAAGAGTTTAGGGGGTTGGAGAAGCAAAATAAAACAAATGAACATGAGAGAACGAATTACCATAAAAAGTGTAACTCCTTTTGATTTGAGCCTAAAGGCTTCCTTTGAAAGGATTATGCCCAAAGGGAATCCTCTAGGATGAGGAGAGTGATGTGGAGAGAGTAAATGGGCAGGGGTTGGCCGAGCCAAAGGCTTGAGTAGTGTGTGAAATGAGGTAGAGGTGGGGGCCTTTTATAAGAGGAGAGGAGGGGCACTTTTGGAAAGTAAAGAAATATTACATTATTTGAAAATGTGTTTCGGTTTCAAAAGGTCCCACATTGATATAATTCGTGGATAAGGTGATAAGGCTTCTAAATCAACTCATCCAATAAGTTTTGGATATGTGTAGTTCATAGATTTTACATTATCATTCCATTTTATTTAAATCGTCAAATAATGATGTCATCACTGCATCATTATTATGTCATAAATAATTTAATTTATTTAATGTCTAAAAATTATAAAAAAACTACTATGATGTAGGAAATCTTTTTAGCTTTCCAATGAATATTTATAATCAAAAATATTATCTTTATAACCCCATGTAAAAATTGTTTTTGTAAAACATCTCTTGTTTGTGTCATTTTTACTTTAACATTTAATAAAAAGTTATTTATGTCATTTCCAAACCAAAGTGTCTCCATGGGGCCCCCAAGTTGACCCATGGCTTGTCTTGGTCTTCCATGACACAACCAATAATGTTGGGACATGTGTCTAGGTCATTTACTATTATTAAAGCATTATTTATACCTTAAACTACCCTAATTACCACTAATCGCGATTAAGAACTTAATAAGTTACTATTCACCAAAAAATTATTTTAATCTCATTGAACCACATTTTACTTCTTAATGACAACCATGTATGTCGGATTTTCAAAATTCAATACACATTAGTGGTAAAATTTCATTTAACTGAAAAATCAGTTTGCTTGATTACCACTTAGTGGTTTCACTATTCATCAAAAATTGAAGTTTTTCAGAAAATTACCAAAAATTCACCCTAAGCTATATTTGATATTACGAATTCAAAAATGAAGTCTATTTTACAAAATTCAAATCATATAAGTCACATTAATTAATTTAATAATTAATTCCCGCTGTCATGACAAATAGCGTGTTTTTGTGAAACAATAAGTATCAAAAGATTGACACCAGTTTAAGTCTAATTTCAAAGTGAAATTGATTCCAATGACCACCATTTGATTAACTGGTAAAAATATTTTCTAATTTCACTTTAAAACCAATTAAAATAATAATCTAATCATATAAATAATTTAGATTAAAAAGAGGTTTTGAATTAAAATACAACATTTTACACTATTCATAAAAAAAAGAACTTTATCAGAAAGGTACCAAAAATTTACACAAAGTAAATTTTGATGTCCTGATTCTAAAGAAGATTTATATTTGGTCCAAAATAAAGTATAAGAGTGATCAAAACTATATTTAATGACGTTTCACCATTAAAAGGTGATAAGTGAACCTTTAGTGAAAATTAGAGTATATATGCCCTAAAATTGAACTCTTTCCATATTTTAAGCCTTTATCTTTTATTGGGTAAATGTATAAACATTTAAAAACATATCTAATCATATTTTAGTTATTTATATCCATTCCCGCCAGTACAACGGCTACTTGTTAACTAACATTTAAAATAATATTATTTTATTACTAGTGTGCTACGTAAGTTTCAAAGAAACTCATCGTTGCATATCGGGTACGCTATCGAACATAGCAACCCCTTTAAAATAAAATTAATATTTAATTCGTAAATATTAATAAATATGAAAATTCTTTATTCTTTATTTACCTGGGATGTTACATCCTTCCCCCCTTTTGGGAATTGCGTCCTCGCAATTTTATTCACTTATCAAAATAAGTGGGGGTATTTATCCCTCATAGCATTTTCAGATTTCCACGTTGCCTCTTCAATCACATGGTTTTTCCACAAAACCTTTACCTGATGAATCACCTTATTCCGTAACACTTGCTCCCTATGGTCAAGAATCTGGACAGGTTGTTCCTCATAAGATAGGTTCTCTTCCAGCTAAACTACCTCTGGACTCAAAACATGAGATGGATCTGGCATATACTTTCTCAACATCGAAACGTGAAAAACATTGTGTACCTGAGATAAACTCTGAGGTAAAGCCACTCGGTATGCAACTGATCCAACTCTTTCCAGAATTTCGTATGGTCCAATAAACCTTGGACTCAGCTTTCCTTTCTTACCAAATCTCATCACACTTTTCCAAGGAGAAACCTTGAGAAAAAACATGATCACCTACCTCGAAAGATAGAACCTTCCTCCGGTTATCCGCATAACTCTTCTGCCTGGTCTGAGCTGTTCTCATGTGTTTCTGAATCAACTGAACTTTTTCTTCCATCTCTTCTACCAATTCTGGTCCCATCAACTTCCTTTCACCCACTTCATCCCAGAAAGCTGGAGTTCGACACCGCTTCCCATATAATGCCTGAAATGGTGCCATCTGTATACTGGAATGAAAACTGTTATTGTATGAAAACTCAACCAAAGAAAGATGTTGGTCCCAACTTCCCTGATAATCCATAGAACAAGCTCGTAACATATCCTCCAATGTCTGAATTGTTCGTTCTGACTACCCATCTGATTGAGGATGAAAAGCTGTACTAAAATTTAATTCAGTACCCAATGACTTCTGAAGGCCTTTCCAAAAGTTAGAAGTAAACCTGGGATCACGATCCGATACAATGGAGAGAGGAACTCCATGTAACCTGACTATCTCTTTAAGATACAAACGGGAAATTTGATCAAGAGAGAAAGTATCTCGTATAGCAAGGAAATGAGCAGATTTGGTCAAGCGATCAACAATAACCCAGATTGCATTATTACCTCGAGATGTCTTCGGTAATCCAACAACAATGTCCATGGATATATTCTCCCATTTCCACTCTGGCACTAGTAAAGGCTGAAGCATCCCTTTTGGTAACTGCCGCTCTGCTTTAACCTGCTGACAAGTCAAACACTTCATAGTAAAATCAACAATATCTCTTTTCATTCCATCCCACCAGTAATACTCCCGCAGATCTCTATACATCTTAGTACTGCCCGGATGAACTGAAAACGGAGAACTATGAGCTTCACATAACAACTCTCTCTTCAACTGTGAATCACAAGGCACACACAATCTCTTCCCAAATCTCAAAACACAATCCTTATCAATGTTGAATTCAGGCAACTTACCTTTCTGAACCAGCTCTACCCTTTTCTACAACTCACTGTCTTGCTTCTGTGCTTGCTTGATTCTATCTGATAGAGATGATCTCACTGATACCTGAAACAAAACAGAAGGACTTCCTTCACCAACAACTTCTATGCCAAAGTTCATCAAATCGTTAACCAAAAAATCATGTTCCAACCACAACATTGTTAATGAAGCATTACTTTTTCGACTCAAAGCATCAGCCACTTTATTTGCTTTTCCCGGATGGTAATGAATTGTACAATCATAATCCTTGATTAATTCCATCCATCTCCTTTGTCTCATGTTTAACTCTTTCTGAGTGAATATATACTTTAAACTTTTGTGATCGGTATATATTTCATACTTTACTCCATACAAATGATGCCTCCAAATTTTTAAAGCAAAAACAACAGCAGCTAATTCCAAATCATGTGTAGGGTAATTTACCTCATGAGTTTTCAACTGTCGTGAAGCATAAGCAATTACCTGATCATTCTGCATTAGGACGCAACCAAGTCCTTTCAATGAAGCATCACTGTATATAACAAACTCACCATTCCTGGAAGGTAGTGCCAAAACTGGAGCATTCACCAATCTTCTTTTCAATTCCTGAAAACAATCATCACATTCTTTTGTCCAGATAAACTTAACACCCTTCCGAGTTAGCTTAGTCATTGGACTAGATAACCGTGAAAAATTTCTAACAAACCTTCGGTAATAGCCCACCAAACCAAGGAAGCTACGAATCTCGGTTACATTTGTGGGTCTTGGCCATTCTTCCACAACTTTTGTTTTTGCAGGATCAACAGTTATTCCATCTTTAGAAACAATGTGACCAAGGAAAGAAATTTGTTGCAACCAAAACTCACACTTACTGAATTTCCCATACAGTTTCTTTTCTTTTAAGGTTTGCAAGATAACCCTTAAATGTTTTTCATGCTCCTCTTTACTTTTAGAAAACACCAAAATATCATCAATGAAAACCACCACAAACTTATCCAAGAACTCATGGAAAATTCTATTCATTAAGTCCATGAATACAGCAGGTGCATTGGTTAGCCCAAAAGGCATTACTACAAATTCATAATGGCCATATCTCGTACGGAACACGGTATTCGGAATATCTGCCTCCTTTACCTTCAGCTGATGGTACCCCGATCTCAGGTCAATCTTTGAAAAAAACTGAGCTCCCTGGAGCTGATCAAACAAATCATCGATATGAGGCAAAGGATATTTGTTCTTAACAGTGATATTATTCAAGGCTCTATAATCAATGCAAAGTCTCATAGAACCATCTTTCTTTTTAACAAATAAAACAGGAGCACCCCATGGTGAAGTGCTAGGTCTAATGAAACCTTTCTCTAATAAATCTTGCAATTGCTCCTTCAACTCTAAAAGTTCAATTTGTACCATTCGATAAGGGGGTTTTGAAATTGGCTTAGCATCAAGAACTAAGTCAACAGTAAACTCAACTTCCCGATCTGGTATTATTCCAGGCAACTCATCAGGAAAAACATCAGGATACTCATTTACCACTGGCACATCATTAATCTGAACAGTTCCTTTATTTTCAATGACGTGTGCAAGGTAACATTCATTTCCATATTTTACAAGTTTCTCGGCCTCTTGATATGTTATCAAAATTAAGGGTTCATTCTTGTAAACAAACTGAAAGTCTTTCTGAAAAGAAACTTCTTTAGCTCTACAATCAATCTTAGCATGGTAAATAGAGAGCCAATCCATACCCAGGATAACATCAAACTCTACTAGAGGTAGAACAATAAGGTTTGCAAGTAGGTTCTTTCCATAGATAAGGATAGGAAGATTCTTATAAATTCTTTTTGCCTCGACACTTCCCCCAGGTGTTTTTACCAAAAGTTCAGGAGTCATTTCTTGAGATGGTATTCCCATTTTACTAGAAAAGGTTTCAGAGATGAAGGAATGTGTAGACCCCGAATCAAACAACACACTGGCATAATCTGAAAAAACAAACAAAGTACCTGACACAACTTCATTTGATGGCCCGACATCTGCTGAAGTAGTTGCAAAGGATTTCACCACCCCTTTCTGCTTGTATTCTAACTACTTCCCATCACTCAAGCTCCTTGTCGGACACTCGTTTGCATAGTGACCCATCTCATTGCACTTATAACATTTCACTAACTGTAAGTCAAATTTGTTCTTACCTTCACCTTGATCCTTTTCAGTGCAATCACGAGCCTTATGTCCCATCTTACCACATCGGTAGCACTTTCCAGAATTCAGAAGACATTCCCCAGCATGCCTTTTGCCACATTTATCACAAACTGGAAACTTAGTTCTCTTACCATCAGACTTTTTTGAAGAATTATTACCTTTCTCCTGCCACCTCGGTCTCTTATTCTGCTGGTTGTTATAGAAAACTTGGTCATCGATGAACTCCATTTCCACCTTCTCAGCACATCGAACAAGCTTTTCATAACTTTTAAACTCACGAGAAGCTAATGCCCTTCGATACTTTGGCTTTAATCCTGAGTAAAAATGATTGATTTTACTATCAAGGTCCCGGATAAAATTTGGAGCATACCTTGCCAATCGAGTGAACCTTTCTTCATAGGCAGCCACTAAGTCTTCCTCTTGTCTCAATTCCAAGAATTGCTTTTCCATCCTAAGTCGAACAGCCTTAGGAAAATACTTCTCAAGAAACATACCTTTGAATTCATCCCAGTCAAGAGCATCAATCTCATCGGCATCCCTGATATTTTTAACCATAGACCACCACTGATCTGCTTCACCCTCCAAACGGTAAATAGCAAGACTAACCTTTTGATTGTCTGAACACCCCATGACATCAAAAATCTTTTCTAGTGCTTTAATCCACCCTTCAGCTAGCAAAGGGTCAGATGATCCTCTGAATGATGGTGGATATTGCCTCATGAAATGTTCCACCACTGACATGTTCCTCTGCGGTTGATCTGGATGATCTCGTGCATGGAAACCACCGCCATTTATCGCTTGAGTCAACTGCGCCATTACTGCAACAAACTGTTCAGTTCCGATTCCGACCATCTCAGGTTGCTGATTTGGAAGGTTATCTTCCTCTTGATGTCGTCCCAACATAGCTGCTTTGTTTTCTCTGTGGAAAACCATTCTGAACACAGAAATATCTTAGGTGGAGCAACATGGTAATCCGTAAATGCTATATCATTTCAATCATATTATAATTTAACACTTTTCTAACTCCTAAAGTTGTCTAAACCGACCTTTGATACCAACTATAAGGCCCCAGCCTTAAACCTTACTTAATCTTGAGTTATTACAAGATTACACATTGAGGATCTTTTCGGGTTTAGAGTTTTAGAGAATTAGATCATAAAACTTGCATTACATTCCACAAATAAACAAAGTGGTTACATAAAGATAGTATTCTTAATTCCCATCAATGTAAACACATTTAAAATAAAACATGGATTATTTCTTGACACATCCTTGACTCTATCATCTTATCATGTACCTTTCCCTTGACCTGTGAAAAACATTTCAAAAACTTGGGATGAGCATAAAAACTCAGTATGGGTTATAAAAAAAACATGGAAAGGAAACATGAGTTCATATATACATAAGAATGAAATCATACTTTACCCATAAAACATAGTCACTTTAACATACCACATAAAATCATGAATAAATCATAGAAATCATAAGACATAAAGGTAACTTGAGGCATTCATAAAATTCTTACGTAGGGAGTAACCCTCTTGGTTACGTTTGGAATACCCATCACAGTATATTCCCTAAAATCTATTCGGAGAAACCTTAACGTTTCACTCCTTCACGTTACCCAATGCATTGGAGAGCTATAACGGGCTCACCCGCCCTTAGTTTATCACGGAACCACCCGTCTTCATAATAATGCCCAAGAACCATAACATAATCATATCACATAAAACATGCATAAAGGAAACATAAAATTTACACATTTCAATCACGAGATATCAATACAACACATTGATATAAAAACATTATGAAAACCATTTTCAATACCAAAATAAAAGAAAAGTAAAACATGGTATTTATTTTTCCTTTAAAAAGAAGGTATGGCTTGTAGAGGAAGCCGAAACTCAAATAATGGTCACGACGGCGGAGAAGTCGTTGTCGCCGCATACGTACGACAAAAACATTCCCTTTTGTCGTTTAGTAAACGCTTCATATAAAAAATATTCCTTTTGAATAAACGTAAAAGTCAAAGGGGTTTATACACCGTATAAAAGAAAGTTGTGTATAAAATAAAATATGCCTCAATGGAAGGAGATTGAGACGAAGTCCCATACCTCGTATCCGACTTGACCCGACCGTTCTTTAATCTCCTGAATAATAAAATTGAGTTAATCTCTACTTGCTTATGAATCTTTTTCAATTTCATTATTCCTTTTATACCATGTTATGAACATCATGTAATCAGTTAAGTTAATAATGTTCATTTTGTCGGTATTTGGTTCTTAAGTCAAAAATAGACTTCTTACACTTACATGTTGTTAATTTGGTCAAAGGTTCATTATATCCAGAATGGTATTCATGATGTAGATATCATATATTTCATATATATCCAGTACATACTTGCATTTATAATATTACATAATCATTTAGAGGTAAGAAATGAAATGCACCGTTCATGGAGACGGTAAGCCGTACGTACGCATGAACGCTACTTTCATTTCTATTTCGTATTTTATAGAATGGAATCATAATGATATAAAGGTATATTATAATTCCAGTATAATATGATATATAATATCATAGTTCCATCCTTTATATGTCCCACATATGGTATTTAACGAATCAAATCACTTTGAGGGGGCGGTAGTCCGCACTTCCTAAAATGAAGATATCGTGTTTACCCATAATGGAAACCATAAAGGTATGCCCAAAATGAAAAAACAGAAGCTTAAGGAAAAATAAACATATTATATATCATATATAAAAATAGTGACATCATAATGGCCACCTTTGAAGGTGTTAAATGAGTATTGAACAATCATCGTTTCAGGAGGCAGAATTTCGCCATCCACGGAAACCGTATGTTCTTTAACCATTTGATGTAGTTGTGTGAGAGTGTAGCTCAAATAAATATTATAACAACATACTAGTATATTGAAGATACTGGTGTTGTTACAAAGGAAGTAAATAAAAAGATTTTAGGGGGTTGGAGAAGCAAAATAAAACAAATGAACATGAGAGAACGAATTACCTTAAAAAGTGTAACTCCTTTTGATTTGAGCCTAAAGGATTCCTTTGAAAGGATTATGCCCAAAGGGAATCCTCTAGGATTAGGAGAGGGATGTGGAGAGAGTAAATGGGCAGGGGTTGTCCGAGCCAAAGGCTTGAGTAGTGTGTGAAATGAGGTAGAGGTGGGGGCCTTTTATAAGAGGAGAGGAGGGGCACTTTTGGAAAGTAAAGAAATATTACATTATTTGAAAATGTGTTTCGGTTTCAAAAGGTCCCACATTGATATAATTCGTGGATAAGGTGATAAGGCTTCGAAATCCACTCATCCAATAAGTTTTGGATATGTTTAGTTCATAGATTTTACATTATCATTCCATTTTATTTAAATCGTCAAATAATGATGTCATCGCTGCATCATTATTATGTCATAAATAATTTAATTTATTTAATGTCTAAAAATTATAAAAAAACTACTATGATGTAGGAAATCTTTTTATCTTTCCAATGACTATTTATAATCAAAAATATGATCTTTATAACCCCATGTAAAAATTGTTTTCGTAAAACATCTCTTGTTTGTGTCATTTTTACTTTAACATTTAATAAAAAGTTATTTATGTCATTTCCAAACCAAAGTGTCTCCATGGGGTCCCCAAGTTGACCCATGGCTTGTCTTGGTCGGCCATGACACAACCAATAAGTTTGGGACATGTGTCTAGGTCATTTACTATTATTAAAGCATTATTTATACCTTAAACTACCCTAATTACCACTAATCGCGATTAAGAACTTAATAAGTTACTATTCACCAAAAAATTATTTTAATCTCATTGAACCACATTTTACTTCTTAATGACAACCATGTATGTCGGATTTTCAAAATTCAATACACATTAGTGGTAAACTTTCATTTAACTGAAAAATCAGTTTGCTTGATTACCACTTAGTGGTTTCACTATTCATCAAAAATTGAAGTTTTTCAGAAAATTACCAAAAATTCACCCTAAGCTATATTTGATATTCCGAATTCAAAAATGAAGTCTATTTTACAAAATTCAAATCATATAAGTAACATTAATTAATTTAATAATTAATTCCCTCTGTCATGACAAATAGCGTGTTTTTGTGAAACAATAAGTATCAAAAGATTGACACCAGTTTAAGTCCAATTTCAAAGTGAAATTGATTCCAATGACCACCATTGGATTAACTGGTAAAAATATTTTCTAATTTCACTTTAAAACCAATTAAAATAATAATCTAATCATATAAATAATTTAGATTAAAAAGAGGTTTTGAATTAAAATACAACATTTTACACTATTCATAAAAAAAAGAACTTTATCAGAAAGGTACCAAAAATTTACACAAAGTAAATTTTGATGTCCTGATTCTAAAGAAGATTTATATTTGGTCCAAAATAAAGTATAAGAGTGATCAAAACTATATTTAATGACGGTTCACCATTAAAAGGTGATAAGTGAACCTTTAGTGAAAATTAGAGTATATATGCCCTAAAATTGAACTCTTTCCGTATTTTAAGCCTTTATCTTTTATTGGGTAAATGTATAAACATTTAAAAACATATCTAATCATATTTTAGTTATTTCTATCCATTCCCGCCAGTACAACGACTACTTGTTAACTAACATTTAAAATAATATTATTTTATTACTAGTGTGCTACGTAAGTTTCAAAGAAACTCATCGTTGCGTATCGGGTACACTATCGAACATAGCAACCCCTTTAAAATAAAATTAATATTTAATTCGTAAATATTAATAAATATGAAAATTCTTTATTCTTTATTTACCTGGGATGTTACATTATGTGTCCCATCAAATCTTGAGTTAAAGAAGGAACTAATGGATGGCACACATAGTTCAACTTTCTCTATTCCCCAATGAAGCACAAAGATATATCATGATCTCTGTTAGAACTATTGGTGGGAAAGTATGAAGAAGAAGATCATTGAATATACATCAAAGTGCTTGGTATGTCAGTAAGTGAAGGCTGAAAGGTAGAAGTATAAGTGGATTATACAACCATTACTCATAGAAACATTGAAATGGGAGAATATCACTATGGAATTTTTCACTGGACTTATAAATAAATCCAAGGGAAAAAATTCTATATGTGTTGTTGGGGATCTTCTTACAAAGAATGAACACTTCATTGAAATTTGAGAGGATTTCTTACTAGATCTATTTTCATGGATATACATCAGGGAAGTGGTCAAGCTGCATGAAGTAACACTATCAATTATATCTGATCAAGATCCACGATTCACCTCCACGTTTTGGAGAAGTCTCCAACATACTCTAAACACTAAGTCAAAATTCTGTATGGCCTATCATCCTCAAACTGATGGCCAATCTGAGTGGACAATTCAGACACTATAAGACATGTTGTGAGTATCTTCTATAGACTTCAAAGGTGGATGGGACCAATATCTTCCTTTGGTTGAGTTCTCTCACAACAACAATTTCCACTTGAGTATCCAAATGTATCCCTATGAAACCCTTTAAGGGAAGAGGTGAATAACAACAACATGTTAGGATGAAGTTGGGGAATGAAAACTTCTAGGACCTGAAATGGTTGAGGAAATGCTGGAGAAGGTTAAGACCCTTCATCATCACATCAAGGGTGCCCATAGCAGAAAAAAGAGATATGCTAGAAATCATCGACGTGACCTAGAGTTTGATGTTGGAGACACAATATTATTTTTCATATCTCCATGGAAGAGAGTGATGAGATTTTCAAAGAAGTGAAAGCTTAGTCCAAGGTATATTGACCCTTTTGAGATCCTTGATTGCATCAGAGTAGTGGCCTATCGACTAGCACTACCACCGAACCTATATCAAGTACAAGATGTATTCCATGTATTCCTATTGAGAGAGTATATACTAGACCCCTAAAATGTAATAAATATAGATGTGGTAATATTAGAGAATGACCTTCCCTATGAGGAGTAGCCGATGAAGATCTTAGATCATAGTGAAAAAGTTATACGAAATAAGACAACTCACCTCGTCAAAGTTTTGTGGAAAAACAAAAAGTTATAAGAAGAAACATGGGAACCATATGTGGTGATGAATAATAGTTACCCTCATCTATTTTTGTGTAGGAAAATAAAATTTTGAGGGAAAAATTTTTAAAGGGGGAAGATTGTAAGGAACTGAACTATTATGAATAAAATTCCCCTTCTTAATTTAATTAAATCTCTTATGGTTACAAAAAACAAATACACTTATTTTGTTTTATTATATCCAATTAGATTTTAATTACTTTTAATTAGATTTACCATTGATAATATATCCATTCAATAGTGAACATAATATTAGTATAAATATAGGGTTTTAAAAAATCCAATTGACATAGACAAAGGAAGTGATGAACTCAACTAGTGGGATCATACCCTATGAATCCCATTTATTAGAGTTTCCAAGGGAGATAATATTTTTGGTATTTTTACTAAACCAATACCAATCTAAGATCCAACAACTTAAGCATGAGAGAAACCGTTTACAGTAGAAGTTCCAGCTCATTAAGATCACAACCCAAACCATGTTCACCGAATGACCCCATGAAAGTCCCACCATCGAGCACCTTACTCTTAGTGAATATGTTGATGTATTAAATAAATATGAATTAAGACCATAACAACAGTAATATGTACATTATTTTTTATGAAATAATGAATATATATTTTCATCCTATTATTGCTACTTTGTAAATGTTTTTTAAAGTTGAATTGTATTTTTGATTACTATTCAAATTCAATTAATGAATTAATGAATTAATAGATTATTGAAATAAATAATATTTTAAAGGAATTTTATTATTAAATAATATTTATAAAATATAAATGATCATATAATTTTAATGATGTCAAATGTAATTTTTATAAGGGATAAAAAAATGTCATTTGTCAAAAACCCGTCATTTTCAATAAATGACTATTATTATTTTAAAAGTAAAAATTTACATATTTAGAAAATTATTTAGATAAAATTAATATTATTTTTGGAATCAGGATATCAAAATTATCCAATAGTGAATTTTTCATATTTTTTTGTGATAGTCAAATTTTCGGGTAAAAATTAAATACCGTATAAATATACTTTGTATTTTATGACATCATAATGCAAAAATAGTGTTTTAATTAATACTATAAAAGGTATAATTGGAAAAATATATTTTATAAATTTAAAATAATGTAATTCTATATTTATTTTATTTATTTTATAAAGCCTCAATAAATCCTCCAAGACTTATAATATATTTTGAGATTTTAAAATCATTTATTTGAGATTGTGACTCACCTCCACACAATCCATAGAATTATTTTAGTATATTAGGACCTTTTAATTATAAAATAAAATAAAACACTCCAATTTTTTAGAAACCATAGGCAAAACCATGGGATGATTTTTGGTTTTGAATATCTTATTATATAGAGTCAAAAACATAAATAATAACGAAACTCCTACTCCTTTCCTATATAAACCCACCAAAGATCTCATTTCACTTCAATAAATCTCTTTGTACCATGACCAAACTCTTAAAAATACTCCCTAGAGTTCTTCCTAGGTTCCCTAAAGCACCTAAGAATCCCCTCTCAAGCCTTTGGAGTCACATATTCAAGTAAGGGTTTTTTCTTTCTCTTATTCCTTCAAGTTTCTTTATTATGTTAGGCCTTATATTTCCAATTAATTATGTTGGAAAATATCTTTACATGTCCCTATTACTGTAAATTTAATTTATAAATTATTATTTAACCATTTTTCTCTCATAAACCCATTTTATAAATTTCTATATGATGTCGTTATGCTTCTGAAATTGCACTGCGATGTTTCATGCCAAAATAATTATGTAGTGAATACCATACCTTTTTCTCTATCAATGTTATTTGACTTTATGCACATATACTTATTTATTGGGGACTTACATGTATTTATTCCACATTCCTTGATCATGGAATAAATTATGATAATGAATGAATCCATGTTATATCATCTATGTGGCACACTTAAGCATGAGAATGAAATAATTATAAAGGGTGCACCTTGATAGCACTCCAATGCATTGGGTAATGTTTAGTATCATGATATGTCATGTTGGGATAGGGGTGTACCTGATTCGTTTATGGGAATTTTTCACCATGAAATATTGGCAGGTTTATCCTTGAATTATTTTTATGATGCAGTGTTTTAAGTTGTTGTCACATTTCCCATGTTATGATTATCATGGTATATCTTGCCTTATTATTAATGTTCCTTTTATTATCCATTTAAATTAATATTGTCTAACATGTATTATCTTATTCACATTACTCCTTGTTTATTTCCATTACCAGGATTTATAGCTCAACCGTTTCTTATGTTTGTCCCCAGGATATCCCAAGCAGTTTTATGTTCGTTGGAATATCGTGTTCATGTCAAGGAAGTGTTCAATAATGTTTTGTATCCCATATTATAAGTTTCCGTGTAATGTACCTAATTCCAAAATACACTAGACCTATTGATATTCTAGGCTATATTAAGTGTAATTTTATATAATAAATCATTTTAAAATGTGAAATAAAGTTCAGGGTTTTTATACCTCTCACCTTATTTGATTTTATTATTTATTATTTATTCATTATTTATCATTATTTTTTATTATTTTGGTTTCTCATATTATATGTTATATAAATTTCTTAAGTAAAAAATATTATTCATTAATATCAAGTTAGAAAAAACCTTAAATTATAAATTTTTGAAAAGTCTAAAATATTATGTATGAATATTTCAAAATCTTCCTTAGTATAATTTCTTATATATGGGAAGAAGATCTCACATAGGATGTTTTTGGAAATCTTCCCAAGTAAAAAATATTATGTATCATCAAAACATAAGATATATATTATGTATCAGATGAAGGATATTACATATTGGAATTTGTTAGAGCAAAAAACATTATACATGAAAGATATTATGAATTAGAGTGGTGTATAAATAATTTCTTACGTATTGAAAATGTAGAAAAGGAAATATATTATGCATTGTCATTATCTAATGAATAAAATATTATGTATAAATAATATTGAGTTTTCTGAAAAGGTAAATTTATTATGTATGTTATTATGAATGATATTATGTATTTAGTTTATATATTTTAGAAGTAAAGTATTGAATGATATTTATGTATTGATCTGAAGTTGATTTTTTAGAAGATATTGGAAAAGTTTGTCAAGCCTATAAAGAAGATCATCACACTATTATGTGAATTTAGTAAACTTCAATGATTATTTAAATATGGAGATTATCACACCATGAAGTAATAACCACACTATGATCATGTAGTCCTGGAATATGAGTAGAAAAGAGTTGGATAGTCAGAAGATCATCACATCATAGAGAATTGTTTATCGTTGCATAGAATATTATCTATGATTGATAATTTAAGAATGCTTCTTGTTAAAAATTAGAATGTTTGAAATTTGAAGGATATGTTTTATTATATTTTAGGGAATATTCATAGTATTAAAAGGATTATTATTATAGATATTATTTCAAAGATGTTAAATAATTACAATGATATTGAATAAAGATTATTGAAATTTGGAGTAGTTTTTTATTTAAAGATTTTTTTATTTGATAATTAACTAAATACTTACGAATGAAAATAATAAATTTGTGGTAATTATGAGAATCAATATTAATGTTATTATTAATTTATGTTTTAATTATTCTAATGGTTATACACTACTAGAAAAACAGGTATTTGCGACGGGATCCCGTCGCAACTGGCTTTTTGCGACGGGGGCCCGTCGCAAATAGCCCGTTGCTGAAAACGCCATCGCAACTACACTTATTTGCGACGGGCCCGTCGTTAAAGCCTTTTTTTGCGACGGTCATTCTCCCCGTCGCAAATAGTATTCCGTATTTTTGTAAAAAACTTTTAAAATAGTTTTTGCGACGGGACCCGTCACAAATACCTTTTGCGACGGGGCCCATCGCAAATACCTTTTGCGACGGTACCGTCGCAAAAACGATTTTTAAAAAAAATAAAAAACTATTAATAATACTAGTATTTACGACGGGTATAGTATCCCGTTGCAAATACTAAAAAAAAAATAAAAAAAATAAATTATTAATAAATTATTTTAATTAATATAATAATAGAATTATAATTTACAAATGAAAATAATAAATTATTTTAATTACTATAATAATAGTAGAATTATAATTCAAAAATAAAAAATAATAGAATATTAATAAATGATTTAATTAATATAATAATATTACAATTATAATTCATAAATAAAAAAATATTAATAAGTTATTTTAATTAATATAAAAATAATAGAATTATTTTACATATTCAAATATTAAAATAATTCAAGTATTACAAAAAATATAATTAAATTATAATATTATAAAATTTTAATATATATATAAAATTTTAATATATATATAAAATTTTAATATATATATAAAATTTAATATTATAAAATATAAATAATATTATTATTCATATTAATATTGTTTTTTAAAAATATAATATTATTAATATTTTATAATGAGACAGAAACTACGAATAGAAAAAAAAATATTTTGATTTCACAAATTTTATAACAGAAATACAAACTCTAATCTGAAGGAGGGGGGGGGGAGGTGGGGGATCTGCAGATGGTGGTGGAGGAAACTCCATCCCTAAAGCATGAGTGAGTCGGCGCATGTACTCCATATGCTCCTGATGCTGCTGCTGCCACCGACTCGCCTGCTCCTCGTACAGCTGCTGCTGGCGTCGACGCTCCTCCTCATGCTGCTGACGCATCTGCTCCTGCTCCTGTCGGAGACTCTCTATCTGTGCAGTCTGAGATCGCAACTGATCCTCATACTGTGTAGAAGAAGATGCACGAGCTCCTCTCGAGCTGGACGCCGACATCGCAGCACTGCCATAATAATCTCCGGGAGTCAGTCGAGAGCCGATACCAACTACCCGGCCCTTCTCGAAGGCATACTGGGTGGCCTGCATCCATGCCGCCTCATCAAACTGACGAGCAGTGGTCTGATCTGATGACTCGGCCTGACTCTCAGGTCGGGCCTGTGACGCTGCGGCCTCATATGACTCCTATAGTTGCAATTTAAAATTAAAATTGTGAATATATTATATGCAGTTAATTTTTAAACTTGAAAACAAATAATACTGACCACGATGTGATGCTGACGATCACCTCTGAGCTCCCCAGTAGCAGGATCACTATACATCCTCTGATATACGTCGTACTCTCTAATATTGGGGTGCTCGACAGCCTATAAGAATAAAAAATAAACTGTTAATATTTATAGTTATATAAAATATTTATAAATAATGTACGTACCAGATGTTGTCTATGAGTACTGAAAGAATGACTCCCAGCTCGATGAGTCACCTCCTGTCTCCCCCGATTCTGCCTCCCCACCGATGATCTCCTCTGAAAGGCACCACTGAACCAGTGCGCACATAATCCATCCCATACATGGGATGAAATATACTCTGGTCGGTGTGCTCTACATGACTCCTCAAAATCTGACACTCCTGCTTTCTTCATCGCAGCTTTTCTTAAATTGTGCAAAAACTGACGAAGACGATCACGCATGGCCACCTCCCATGCCTCGTGGATGGCGTCACGCATGGTATCCTCGATCGGATACCATAAACCCTACAAATGAATCAAAATATCAAGTTAGAAATGAAATAATTTTCAAAATAAAAATTATTTATTTACGTACGTACCAACCAATGGCCGAACATGGCCTGCTGCACATCAATGAGAATCTGCTCCCATGTGGTCCACGGCTGAGAGAAATAGTTGCGCAAAATAGCACTGCCCTGTCCGACTGATATATGCGGAAAACTGAAAAAATAATAAACATTTATTATGTGAATAGATTAATGAAATCTTAGTCAAATCCACAGGTTATCACACAGGTTATCACACCTCCGGGTGCGCGGATCAAACCCAAGACGTGGACGTCGCTCGGGGACGGGGTCAAGAATCATCAATCGTGCAAGACCGCGCCCCCTCCGCGTACTCCCTGGAGCGCCTGCAGGCTGAGGGTCATCTGCCAGCAACTCATCCGCATCGAAAGGCAGGTCAGCCTCCGCCAACTCACGAAATGTGGCCTCGTCCATATGAAATAGAAAATGTTAATGTTAGCAAATAATTGATAATTACTATTATATATACATATATACATATTATGATTGTATATAAATACCATGGAATTCTATAAGTGTTCATCTTCATCATCATCTTCATATATGTCAATGTCATCTTCATATTCCTCCTCAACATCATCGATATCCATTCGAGTTGCAGTTGCTTCATCTCTTACCATTTCAAATTCATGTGTGACATCATTAACATCATCGTCATCACCGACTCTTAAATGTGGGGTGTCGTCATCGATACTCATGTCTCTTTGTAAAAAAGATTGATTTTGAGTACTCTCTTGAAAAACTTCAATTCTTTGCACATCAGTGAAAGCACATTCACTTTGACTAAACTAATTGTCTCGAATTTTGATTTTTATTACACTCCACCAATCAGTCAAGTCTCTTGATGTTGCACAGTACTTTGCATAATAAACATGATATGCCTGTTGAGCCAATAAGAATGGTTCATTTACTACGAGAACAATTTTACATTTAATATCGATGATTCCATGAGTCGGATGAACACGCACGCCTCTCTCTGTATCCAACCACCGACATTTGAACATGGTTATGTAATGTTGTCCAAGATAACAGAGTTCAATGATTTCATCAAGTATGCCATAAAAGTCAACTTCATTTTCTCGATGATGAGATCCTCTCAAGCTAACTCCACTGTTCATTGTTTTTTTCGATTCCCCATATACATGTGTGTGGAATTGAAATCCATTCACCACATATGCATTATAAGTTTTAACAAGTTTGGAAGGTGGGTTACTCAATACACACAGCCGTTTGTCAATTTTATCAGCATGTCGAGACACCTGAAAATTTGTGAAATAATTATCAATATAGTAAACTATACATTGAATGAGTTGCTAAAAGATAAAGAATTTATGTTACCAGTTTTTGAAACCACTGAGAGAAATTTTTCAGTCGACGTTCTTCGAGAGCAGCTGCTGTAATTTGTGGAATTTGTTTCTTGATATGATTATCATACAACCTATAAAAACCAAAGTTATTTACTGTAACATAAATGATAGAATAAGTGATATAAACACTTACAGTACAACTGATGTCATCTCTTCACAGTTGAGCAGAACATACGTATGAGCTCTATGATGTTCATCATCTGAAAGCCAGCGTTCAGAAACTCCACCAAAACCAAGCTCTGACTGGTTGAAAACAGATAATTGATTGTCGATTTCATCAATATTCCTCTCATTCCGTCCCATTCGATTGTGTTTTGAAGGATACTCAGATTCAAAATAATGGGAGCAGAAAAAAGATATTTCCTCTTGCAAATAAACTTCTGCAATAGATCCTTCAACAGATGCTTTGTTGAGTACTTTTCTTTTCAATTTTTGCATGCATCTTTCAAATGGGTACATCCATCGAAACTGTACCGGACCTCCAAATTTGGCTTCATATGGCAAATGTAACATCAAATGTTCCATTGAGTTGAAGAAAGACGGCGGAAATATTTTTTCCAGTTTACATATAATTACAACAACATCTTTTTCAAGTTTGCCTAGAGCATCATAATTTGCCGTAGCCGCACAAATTTCCCGAAAAAAATGAGACATGTCTGTTATGGAATCCCAAATCACAGAATTCAACAGACCTCTTAATCCAATGGGTAGAAGTCTCTCCATTATAACATAACAATCATGACTTTTTAATCCAGTAATATGACCATTATTTACACATCTACCCAAATTGGAAGCACAGCCATCTGGAAGTCTCAAATCTGCAATCCACTGACAAAATAATAAACGGTTTTCTTTAGACAGTGTATAAGCTGCTTTTGGTTTCAGTAACCTTTCTGTTCTGACATTCTCAAATAGTTCCAATTCTGGACGCCTGCAAATTTGGGCAAGATCTAAACGTGCATTTACATTGTCTTTGCTCTTTCCTGGCGTATCCAAAACTGTATGAAACAAATTATCAAAATAGTTCTTCTCAATATGCATGACATCTAACATGTGTCGGACCAACAAATCAGACCAATATGGCAAATCCCAAAATATGCTACATTTAATCCAATTGTGTTCTTTCCCAAAACCAGAATTTTTTTGTTGGTTTATTGTGGGACCAAAAGTGATGGGAGGTAATGAAAATACAACCGATTTTAACTCCGAACCTGATAGCATTTTTGGAGGTCCATCCCTTTCAGCTGTTCCTTTTCTGAAATGAGATCTGTTTCTGCGAAAAGGATGATCAGCTGGAAGAAATCTGCGATGACAGTCAAAATAACAAGGTTTCTTTCCATGAATGAGCATAAATGCTTTGTTCTCTCCCATACAGTAAGGACATGATTTCTGACCATGTGTACTCCAGCCAGATAACATCCCATAAGCCGGGAAGTCACTTATTGTCCACATCAATGCTGCTCTCAGTATGAAATTCTATTTCGTTGCAACATCATATGTACTGACACCAGTACTCCACAATAAATTTAATTCATCAATCAATGGATTCAAATAAACATCAATATTTTTCTTCGGATGTCCTGGAATTAGTAAAGTCAAAAATATATATGGCTCCTTCATCAACATCCATGGAGGTAAATTGTACGGAGTTAAAAAAACAGGCCAACATGAATATTGACTACCATAAGATCCAAACGGACAGAAACCATCAGTGGAAAGGCCCAGTCGAACATTTCTAGCTTCTAAAGCAAAGGATGGATGCACTCTATCAAAATGTTTCCATGAATCACCATCGGCTGGATGATTCAAGCTTTTATCGGTTGAAATATTCTCTTTATGCCATGACATCATTGTCGATGTATTCTTAGACATGAATAAACGCTGAAGTCTGGATGTAAGTGGAAAATATCTCAACTGTTTTACAGGAATCAAACCAGACTTCCCGTGTTGTCCTTCTTTATATCTCAGTTGCCTACATGTGGGACAAATATCCAACGACTCATTTTCCCTAGAATATAAAATGCAGTCATTTGAACATGCATGAATCTTCTGACAAGTAAGTCCCAAATTTCAAACCAACCTCTTACTTTCATAGTAATTTGCAGGTAAAACATTTCCTTCGGGTAACAGTGTTTTCAGCAAAGAAAATATCTGGTCAAAACAGGTGTTTGACATTCCGTTATCTGATTTGATAGCCATAAATTTTGCAACTGCTTCTAATTTGCTCATCTTGCAGCCAGGATATAATGCATCCTCAGCAGACTTCAACAACTCATAAAATTCAGACGGTCCCAACTCAGGATTTGAAGCTATATCAGCCGGAGTTTCTGTATGTTGAACAGATGAACCTGCAACATCATGTACTAAATCTTGAAACTGGGATGGATCCGGAATCAAGTTGGTATCACCTGCTCTGGAACTGCGTTCACCGTGTTGATACCAAAAAACATAATCTGCTTGAAAACCAAAACGCAAGAGATGTTCCCCCACTTTGTCAAACGTGTCAAACGTTCTCAATGCACATTTTCTACAAGGGCATTTTATCTTTCCTTCTGAAACAAATTCTGGATTTGATGCCGCAAATGATAAAAAAATCTCCATACCCTCTGTATATACTGGATTTAAACCAGAACCATTTGGATTTCTACGTTGATTTATCCATATGCGGTCATCTAATAATGACTGTTGACGACCTCGTTGTTCCATATTTTTCTATAAAATATAAAAGCATTACTGGTTTTGAATAATTTGTTAGAAAAAACACAAGCAAGGATTGAATATATTGAGAATAAAGCAAAACCTGTTACAAATATTGATAATTTTAATATTATATTGATTTTTTATTTTTTTTAATAATACTAATATAATTTTTTTGATAAATATTAATTATATAATAATAACATCATTACATTATTAGTATATTTTATTATTAATATTAAAATAATATAATTTTCTATATTATATACAATTCTCCTTTCATCTGTGTGTTTCACATTCTGTCTCCACATGTAATATTGGCATTCACTTTCACCTCTCCATTGGCGAGTAGGTTGATAATTTTGAAAAAGAATGCCAATATTACATGTGGAGACAGAAAAAACACAGAAGAAAAGAGAATTGTATATAATATAGAAAATTATATTATTTTAATATTAATAATAAAATATACAAATAATGTAATAAGGTAATTATTCCTAATTATTGGTAATTATTTCAAATTATTGGTAATTATTCCAAATTATTGGTAATTATTCCAAATTATTGGTAATTATTCCAAATTATTGGTAGTTATTCCTAATTATTGGTAAATATTGGTAATTATTGGTAAATATTGGTAATTATTGGTAAATATTGGTAATTATTGGAAAATATTGGTAATTATTGGTAATTATTGGAAAATATTGGAAAATATTGGTGATTATTGGTAATTATTGGCGATTATTGGTAATTATTGGTGATTATTGGTAATTATCGGTGATTATTGGTAATTATCGGTGATTATTGGTAATTATCAGTGATTATTGGTAATTAATACTAATTATTGGTAATTAATACTAATTATTGATAATTAATACTAATTATTGGTAATTATTACTAATTATTGTTAATTATTACTAATTATTGTTAATTATTACTAATTATTGTTAATTATTGGTAATTATTACTAATTATTGGAAATTATTCCTAATTATTACTAATTATTGGTAATTAATACTAATTATTGGTAATTAATACTAATTATTGGTAATTAATAATAATTATTGGTAATTAATAATAATTATTACTAATTATTGGTAATTATTACTAATTATTCCTAATTATTACTAATTATTCCTAATTATTCCTAATTATTCCTAATTATTCCTAATTATTACTAATTATTACTAATTATTAGTAATTATTGCTAATTATTAGTAATTATTGCTAATTATTACTAATTATTGCTAATTATTACTAATTATTACTAATTATTAGTAAATATTGGTAAATATTGGTAATTATTACTAATTATAAATAATTATTACTAATTATTGGTAATTAATACTAATTATTGGTAATTAATACTAATTATTGGTAATTAATACTAATTATTGGTAATTATTACTAATTATTGGTAATTATTACTAATTATTGGTAATTATTACTAATTATTGGTAATTAATACTAATTATTGGTAATTAATACTAATTATTGGTAATTAATACTAATTATTGGTAATTAATAATAATTATTACTAATTATTGGTAATTATTACTAATTATTCCTAATTATTACTAATTATTCCTAATTAATACTAATTATTCCTAATTAATACTAATTATTACTAATTATTGTTAATTATTACTAATTATTCCTAATTATTACTAATTATTCCTAATTATTACTAATTATTAGTAATTATTGCTAATTATTAGTAATTATTGCTAATTATTACGAATTATTGCTAATTATTATTAATTATTACTAATTATTAGTAATTAGTGATAATTATTAGTAATTGTTGATAATTATTAGTAATTATTGATAATTATTGGTAATTATTACTAATTATTGGTAATTATTACTAATTATTGGTAATTATTACTAATTATTGGTAATTATTACTAATTATTCGTAATTATTTCTAATTATTCGTAATTATTCGTAATTATTACTAATTATTCGTAATTATTCGGAATTATTACTAATTATTCGTAATTATTACTAATTATTGGTAATTATTACTAATTATTGGTAATTATTGGCAACTATTGGTAATTATTGGCAATTATTACTAAATATTGGTAATTATTGGTAATTATTACTAATTATTGTTAATTATTACTAATTATTGTTAATTATTACTAATTATTGTTAATTATTGGTAATTATTACTAATTATTGGTAATTATTCCTAATTATTACTAATTATTGGTAATTAATACTAATTATTGGTAATTAATACTAATTATAGGTAATTATTACTAATTATTGGTAATTATTACTAATTATTGAGAATTTTTCCTAATTTTTCCTAATTTTTCCTAATTTTTCCTAATTTTAGGTATTTATTACTAATTATTGGTAATTATTGGTAATTATTGGTAATTATTGATAATTATTGGTAATTATTGGTAATTATTGGTAATTATTGGTAATTATTGGTAATTATTGGTAATTATTGGTAATTATTGGTAATTATTGGTAATTATTCCTAATTATTGGTAATTATTGGTAATTATTCCTAATTATTCCTAATTATTCCTAATTATTCCTAATTATTCCTAATTATTGGTAATTATTCCTAATTATTCCTAATTATTGGTAATTATTCCTAATTATTCCTAATTATTCCTAATTATTTCTAATTATTCCTAATTATTCCTAATTATTTGTAATTATTGGTAATTATTGGCAATTATTGGCAATTATTGGTAATTATTACCAATTATTACTAATTATTGGTAATTATTGGTAATTATTACTAATTATTACTAATTATTGTTAATTATTGTTAATTATTCCAAATTATAGATAATTATTACTACTTATTGGTAATTATTACTAATTATTACTAATTATTACTAATTATTGGTAATTATTACTAATTATTACTAATTATTGGTAATTATTACTAATTATTACTAAATATTCTTAATTATTGATAATTATTGATAATTGTTCCTAATTATTAGTAATTAAATGAATAATTACCAATAATTAGGAATAATTACCAATAATTACAAATAATAACATTATTAGTATATTTTATTATTAATATTAAAATAATATAATTTTCTGATTTATATACAATTCTCCTTTCATCTGTGCGTTTTCTATCTCCACATACAAATAATACATGTGAAGACAGTAAACACACAGATGAAAAGAGAATTGTATATATAAAAAAAATTATATTATTTTAATAATAATAATAAAATATACTAATAATGTAATAATGTTATTATTCATAATTATTGGTATTTATTACTAATTATTAATATTTATTCTTAATTATTAAAAATTATTACTAATTATTCCTAATTACCATTAACTATGATCAATACTAATAATTTAAATTTATTAAGTAAGAAAACAATGTAAACATAATTAAATTACAACTAATTAAGAATAATTGAAACTAATAAAAAATAAAAAATAAATATTAAATTAAAATAAACATAAATACCTTGAAAATTGATCTGCTCTGATCGTTCTTCAAAACTTTAATATCAGCTCCGAAGAAAAAAATTAAACTGAAAAAAAAACTCAACTTTAGAAACAGAAGTTTGAGAGCAGGAGATGGTAGAGAATGAGAATGATTTGAAAAAAACGGATGAGGGTATTTATAGGTTAGATTATTTGCGACGGGTTTATTTGCGACGGGTACCGTCGCAAATACATTAGCCCGCATTAATTATGGTCAACGAGTAAATAGTTATTTGCGACGGGTCCCGTCGCAAATAACATACTATTAGCGACGGGAATACTTTCCCGTCGCAAATACCTTTTACCGCCGCCGGTTATTTGCGACGGGAAAATTTTCCCGTCGCAAATAGTTTTCCCGCGATTTGGCGCGCATCGCGAGAAAACTATTTGCGACGGGGAAAGCAATCCCGTCGCAAAAGCCTATTTATTTGCGATGAGTAAATACCCCCGTCGCAAATAAGTTTTTAACGGGACTATTTGCGACGAGATTTATTCCCGTCGCAAATAACCCGTCGCAAATACCCATTTTTCCCGTAGTGATAATATATATAGATACTACAGATTCATATATAAGAGGAGGCATAATCTATAGGCTATAAGTGGGGTAATATATAAAAGAAGGGAGAAATTTATAATATATATGAATAATATACATGACTTGGAATTCATGTTCAATACTATATTTAATATATAATAATTGAGAAAGATTATTTATACAGGATTCATTGTTCAAAGTTTGATCATGCTGCTACAACTATTCGAGCCTCATTCACTAAAGTCTGGTTTTATGAGAGTGCATTGTATTTTTCATAACTATTACACTAATATATAATTATAAATTAATTTCTGATTTTATGAAAAAAATAAATTTTATTTGTCGTACCTCTAAAAAATTTACATTATTGAAATTATGTTTTCAATCCCCTTCAGAATTCAAGTTTTATTGTAGTTCTGCTTCCATTAAAAAAGGAATTTTGTAATTGGGTTGTGACTCCCGTTGAAAATTTAGGTTGTTGTAGTGAATACCATACCTCTCAAAGAGGATTGGGGTGTGAATAGTATATTTAATATCTATGTGATATTAAATACTACAATAATCTCCCATGTTTATATTTACCTTATATATTTTATTTTATTTTTTACATTCAATCAATTCACCTCCTCTTGTCTCTTTCCATCGCTCTATATAGAAACAACAATTGGTATCAAATAATTGGATCTTTTGGATACCTTTTTTATAACCTTATCCTGTTATTAATATTATTTGGAAAATATTATTCTAGATGGAAGGTAAAAGTTCAAATGATAGTTATATTCCTTATAAACCTCCCTTATTTGATAGGAATGATTATGGTTACTAAAAATCTAGAATGTAATACTACCTTAAGAAATTATTCATTGGAAATTGGTTCTCAATGATAAAACCTTATAAATTTCTAGAGTAAGTTCTTGAAACTATTACTGGTAATGATATAACTAAATATATTCTTAACTTTTAAATCATGAATATTTTGTACTATGATATTAGTTAAAATGTTTCTAGACATGTATCTTTATATAAAACTACTCACAATATTTATAGAATTTTTAAATTTCATCATTATGGTTCTTAAAAAATGAAACTTACTAAGCTATGAATACTATGGTATGAGTACCAAGACTTCAATATGGTATAAAATGATACAATAAATCAAATTTTCAATAGATTCAAAATCACTGTGAATGGAATGAGTGGACTTAGAGAAGAATTTGAAAATACTTCTATGGTCGAAAGAGTTCCCAGATCACTACAAAAGAAGTGGTACACCAATAAGGTGTCCATTTATGAAATCAATAACTTCAAGGAGTACACAATTTATAAACTCATTGCTGCACATATTTAATATGAATTGGATTTGAAGAACATAACTAATGAATAAGTAACCAAAATAAAAATTATAGCATTAAAGTGTGTAAATGTTGTTTAATATGACACTTCTTATTATAAAATATAGGGAAGTGGAAAAGTTAAAGTAAATTAACTTGTTAAATTAGTCAATGATGAAATTAAATTAAATAAATGTTTCAAAATACCATTTAGAAAAGAATCCTGAAAATATTATTGTAAAGGCATTAAGAAACGTAACTCAAATTCTAATTATAATACTTAATATCTAACTTATTATGAATTCAAAAATAAAGGTCATATCAAGTTTGAATTTACAAGATTAAAAAATTAAAGGAATGATATCAAAAAGAAAAATAAAATATCTTTATCTACTAGTTGGAGTTGCGCTAAATATTTTTATTTAAGTAATAAATGTAGAGGTGGGAAAGAATATGATAACTTATCCTTCATTGAAACTAAAAATGAAGAAATATTCCTTGGAAGTATCAATAAATATTTATGATACATTGGAAGTTTATTCTCTTGGTATATAACTAGATAAATATCAAAATTCATTTCTTACAAAATATGTGATGGATGAATTGTCACTTTTGGAGATAATTCCAAAGGCAAGGTAAAAGGTTTTGGAGAGGTTGGAATATTAAATCATGCTATTATTTATAAATTTTCATTAGTTGATGGTTTAGGAAATAACTTGATAATAATTTATTAATCATGTGACAGTGGCATGAATGTTAAATTTAACAATGATAAATTAATTTTTTTAAAGACATTTATATATTATTTTATGCCAACCATAAGGAGAATATTTACTCTATTGATCTTGTAAAGATGGCGGTGAAAATTTAAAGTGTTTAAATATTGTGAATAAAAATAGTATCCTTTGGAATGAAAACTCAGACATATAAAATTAAAAATACTTCATAAACTCTCAAAGAATAAAATAGTAATAAAATTACCAAAACTTAATATGGAGAAGTTTCAAGTTTGATATTTAAACATCAAAGGAAAATAAAACAAGGATTCGTTAAGGCTGATCACAAAAATGAACACCACCAAAACACTTTATTTGGTTTATATCAATTTTTTTGGACCTACTCATACTACCAGTATAAAAGAAAATAAGTATTCATTTTTTATCATGGGTGATAATTGGAGGTCCACCTGGATATTTTTTCTACCTCGTAAGAGTGAATTTTTTTTTATTCTTATTAAAATTTAGTTCAAAATGAGAAATGATATTTGATTATTTCTATTAGAATCCATAGAGTAGGAGAATTTTAAAATCTATAATTTGTGAATTTCTATTAAAATAATGGTAATTATCATAATTTTCAGCCCCTAAGACTCCATATAAAAAGGAAATTGTAAACAAGAAAAAAGTATAAACTTCAAGAAATAGAAAGGACCATGATATGTGAGTATGGTTTACCTATATATTTTTGGTCACAATTTTTTCATTAATATTTTTTTTTGTTTCAAGTTGAATTCATATCTGACCTATTCTAAAGAAAACTCTCTATGAGTTATAGAATGACAAAAAATCAAAATTTTGTTATTTTAGAGTTTTTGTATGTAAATATTTTATCTTCAATAATAAATACAGTTTTTATAAATTTTATGTAAAAACATATGAAGTAATATTTATAAGATATTATAGTGTGAGTAAATTTTATTGAGTTTATAATAAAAGGAATTTTATTGTTTACGAATAAGCACATATCAAATTTTATGAAAATTATTCGAAGGAGAAGTCTACCAAGGAAGATTCGATTGAAAAAGTATTTACAAAATTTTATTTTATAAATACTTTATAATTTGAAAATTAGAATCAAGTGGTTAATGAATAAGTTTAGGGGGATAATAAATCAGATCAATAAATAATTTGGAAGACTCCTTGAGATCACTCTATTGAGAGAGTGATTGGTTATATTTATTCAGGAGTTCAAACTAGAAGTTTGGTATTGAATTTTTATGCACATTGTATTTTTATTTTATAGTTTATCTTGAATTATGTCATGGAAGCCTTAAAATACCCAAATGAGGTCATGTCCATGCAAGAGGATCTTAACCAGTTTTGAAAAGATGAAGTGTGGGAATTTGTTTAAAAATATAATGGTCAGTAAATGATTGGAGATAAATGGATTATAGGAATAAAATTGATTAATCTAGAGATATTGTAAGTAATAAGTGTAGTTGGGTTGCCCAAGGTTATATTCTAGAAGAAGGCATTGAATATGGTGATACTTTTTCAACAATTATATGGTTCGATGCTATTTAAATTTTGTTAACTTATGAAATGCATCTTGGATTTAATTTATATCAAATGGATATAAAAATTGAATTTTGGTATGGATTTATTTTAGATAATTTCTATATAAGATATAATCTAGGATTTTAACATGAGAAGAATATTGATCATGTGTTTAATATTTCTAAAGTCATTTTTGGATTGAAATAGGCACCATGATCTTGTAATGATAGTTGTTATTGTTTCTTATGAATAATTGTTTTAAAGGTAAATTTGATACTATATTGTTTATTAAAATGAATTCTCAACATATCATGTTTCATAAAATATAGAGATATTATATTATATTTGGTTTATATAGTGAATTTATTTGTAATAACTTCAAGTGTTTGTTAACTAATGAGTTCAAAATGAGTATCATGGGAGAGATCAAGTTTATTTTAAGAATTTAGATTCATCAATGTAATGATGTAATTTTTCTGAATTAAATTAAGTATGATAAAGAATAAGTGAAGTGGTTTAAACTTGATTCTTATAAAAGTTTGAATATTCCTATAAATACTTCATATTTAATAGATAAATATTATAATAGTAAGTCATTTGATCATATGTCTTTTAGAGGAATTATTGGAAGTCTATTATATTTAAGTTTTAGTAGAACTGACTTGATGTTCCTTATTTGCATGTATGTGAGATTTCATCCAGACATGAAGTAAAGTCATTTGACTAAATTAAAAATAAATATAAATTATGTGAAAGGTGATATTAATATTGGTTTACTATTTCTAGTAATTTTTTAATGACCAAGTTATTGAAATTAATAATTTATAGAATGAAATATTGATAAAAAATAGTCAGCGGTATGTATCATTTTTTATAATTTTTTTGGTATCATGGAGTTCAAAGAAGAAAATTTTATTACCTTTATCAACAACTGAAGATTAGTTTGTCATAATAGATTTTTTTTATAAAAAAACTATTTAGATTAGATAAATTTGTTCATATTTTAATATTCATTTTAAAATGATGAGAATTATGTGTGATAATTCACCCGCCATATCTATTTTGAATAACCCAATATAATATTCCAAAATTAAGAAAATCAAAGTAAGGTATCATTTTATTATATATCATATAAATAAAGGAGATATAATTTTAGATATTATTCCTATAGAAGAAAAACTAGATGATATATTTTCTAAGACTTTGGATACTACATAGTTTGAAAAGATTAAATACAATCTTGGTACGATTGAAGCATGAGGAAAATTATTTATTACAAGAAGAATTTTCTATTATGTTGTTTACAATTTATTTAATATATTTTATACACCCTTAAATTATATCAAACTATTTTCATGGATTTTTAGAGAATTATTTTGTATAGTAAATTTTATCCAAATAAATATTTGACTTTCATATATTTTAAAATAAAGAAAGTTTAAATTAAGGAAGACTGCACCTTAATATTTTTATTCTTTAAACTATTTATATAACTATTTTTACTTGTTGTTTATTATCTAATTTATAAATCTTATTCTTAAACATGATTATAAATTTCATTAAGTCTTATTATCTTCTGTTCTTATTATTTAATTTAAGGGGGATATATATATTTTTATTTATTTACAACCTTCTTAAATTTTAAATTTTTATTCTTTTAATTTTTATATGAGCTGTTCAATATTTCCTTATCATAGTGATCTTTATAAAAAGAGGTAGAGTTATTTGAGTTTTATAATTATCAAAATGAGGGAGAATGTAGAGTGGATTCTTACCACTTTATTCATGTTTTTATAATTACTATTTCTCTCACCTTATTTGATTCCATTATTTATTATTTATTCATTATTTATAATGTGATAACCCCAACTCTAGTAAACTAGAGTTAATCATTAAATTGGTACCAAATACAAGGAACAACATCCTAATGTACTGAATAGTTTATTAGTTTTTTAGTTCAAGATACATACATGTCACCCTTATTACATTGGTAATTAAACAAAGAACATAACAAAGGAAATTAAATTTCATCCTTTAGTTAATTATGACATTTCATCTTCCAATCCTAGGGAAAAGAGAACAAATAAAAGGGTGAGATCAGATGCTCATTAAGAGTTACGTACAATGGAATCTATCTTGAAATAAATAATTCATAATCAATATGGCAAGGTAAAATAATTGAACACGCATGACATTTAATCAATAACTTTTTCAAGATCTAAATCCACAGATAATATCATAGTGAAGACATCATGGATAAAAGTAACTAAAATTTTAATGAAGGAAATGCTTAATTATTGTGAATCATGTTTCCCAGGAACATATTACCTTTACCATCATGACCTTTCACATGATGGTTTAATCATTATGGGTAAAACCCATTTAATTTAACAAGCTTTGTCGTCTCATGGGACTATCAACACATAGAGGGTTTTTTCTATACAAAATCCCCATCCATTATTGTATTTAAAAATAATTAATAATGTATAAAAATGATCTATTTAATTCATTAATCAATATGCCTTATCAAAAAGTATCAATATTGAGTAAAATATATAGATTTAACATTATTTCCCCAGTTATTCAAATAACTTTCAAAGTAAATGCAATATATAAAAATGGTACGTGACAAAGGTAATAATAATATCCATGATATAAGAAATAAGTATATTTGAGGAAATATTCAATGAATAATGATCATAAATAAATCAATGGAAACTGTATAAACCACATAAAAGTGAATTCGTTCATAATATCAAATAAGTCTTAAAGGAATATAAATTGAGAAGAAATCCTTACCACATTGTAATCAGTTGAATCGTATTCCCCATGAAGGAATAAAATTTAAAAAGAACTTTAAATATCATGAGAATAAATAAATTCACGATATAACATGTAAAAGGGGAAATATACACAATATACAAAAGAAATAAGTGGTGAATAAAGCATGAGTCTCATAGAAATAAGAGTGAGATGTAAATCCCTTACCTCACACTTACTTTTGGTTTTACATGATTTAAAATCATGTATAATGGTTTAAAGCATGTTATTAATTTATAAAATAACTATTTTAATATTTATGATATCTTATATGTTCCTATTATATAATTTAATCACCCGCTTGTTAATAATATTTCATTATTACTCTTATTTTGGGTGTTAATCACTTCATTTTACTATGCATGTTTTATTGTATAATTCCCAGTTATTGCACATAGGATATAATTTTTTAATCATAAAAATTATATTAAAGTTATTAATATCATATTTAAACATTAAATATAATTTTATAATCCTTATTTAATGTTGAACATGTAAAATTATTCACATCACGCCGTGGAGATGGTAGGCCGTACGTACGCACGAGTGACAGTATCATTCACTTAATGGTAAAATGGTAAGGAATTTAATGTTATTTTAATTATATAGAATCAATATCATATCATAAGTTCTATATATATATATCCATTTTTTCCATCATTATATCCATTTTAGTAAAGTGGTGATGAAAAACAAATTACACCATGACATGGAGACAATATGCCGTACGTACGCACTTGGGGTGCTTTAGTTTTTAATAAGACGGATAAAATAAGGAATATGGTTGAAACATAATCATAATAACATATCAACATATATATGATACTGTAATTATTACTTTATCATTTAAAAAACTCATGAATGGGAAGTAGAATAAGAAATGAACATGAATGAGTTAGTAAAAATGATTACCTCTACTTCGGCCGACTTTATTTAGATATCTTATTAAGGGATATAGGGTAGGTATTTTTGAAATACTATGACCCCAAGAACATGGATAAGTATGTTTTAAATATATAAGGTTAGGGGTTGGTTGATCAAGAAGGCTCAAAGAGTCATGAATAAGTGAGATAGGAGGTTCCATTTTATAATTGAGGCGAGGGGCACTTTTGGAAAGTCTCAAAATATTAAATTAATATAAAATAATTTTAATTTAAAAATGGATTAAAAGTGAGTTATTTCAGATATAATATTATTATGGGTAGAAATAATCTTTAAAAATAAATTTTAGACGAGTTTATGTCAAATTAATACCCTTATCTTTTGGCTTTAACCCTTATTTAGTCCTTTTAACTCTTACTATGACAACATGGATTTTTACTCTTTGGGGGTCAATATTGTTACTATAAAATGCAAAACTAACCATAAATGAATCATGGATAATACTTTCAACCTCATCTCATGCATTTTTCTAAAATTTATATTTTTATAAATTTTATATCATTGAATTAAATATTATTTATTTTAAAATATCATTAATGTCAATTTTAACACTATTACTTTAAATTTTGAAAAATATCAGTACATAAGATAAATTTGAACCAAAACCTTTAATACATCTCTAATATCTCTAAAACATCTATAAAATATTTGGATGATAGTAATTATCTCAAATTATATTTATTTTAATATTTTTAATATCATTTATTTGATATTTCCATTAATTAAACAATTATTGCATCATCATAGTGTAAGACTTTAAGGTAATTATTTATTTCCTAAAATTGAAAAATAAATTACCATGATTAAGATAGAAATTTTATATTTCAAATGACAATTTATAGTCAAATATACCTCTAGGATAAAACCATATAAAAATATTATAGGCATTAAAATCATGAATGTGATAACTTTGAATTTTATTTAAATACCAATAATGGCTCATCCATGGATTTGGATACCAAATCCATGAATTCAAATTTATTAATGAAAATTAAAGCATAAAAAGAGGAAATATTAGAAAAATCATAGCATTCCTAAACCAAAGAAAACAACCAAACAAACAGGTTCAATTCTTGTGAGACCCCATGGATGCCATATGTTTAGGAAACCTTCCACTACCCTTTGGGTGTTGCCCTCACCAAAAAGTATTGACTCTTTTTGGGTCCTTGTTATCTTTATTAGATGAATATTCATATAAATCCTTGAAAATTGAGCAGATCATAAATTTCTAGGATAGATCCTGAAAATCCACCCCTACGTTGGATCATAAACTATATTCAATATTAATTTCTAACAACTTATTAACTAATAAATAATCATTAAATAAAAATAAATCTGTCTCTATTAAGGATTAAGTGACTTCAAGTTGTGAGAAAAACCATTTTTTCACTTCTTTTCTATGGCCCTTAGTGGGCATCTCCCCTTCTTGATCTGCTGGAGGTATGATGCTAGAGTTCCTTTCTCATGCAATCTCACACTTCTCATTCGAGACCTTGATAAAATAAATATAATAAATTTTCATTAAGTCATTGAAGTGAGGTGGATAAAACCAATTTAACTTATCATCATCATATGGGTGCTCAACCTTCACAAGAAGATCCTTCAAAATATAGCTTGGATGCTCATCCTACACATGTTTCAAAGCTTCATCCTGCATAGGGGAAGAGTCTTTACATTCCTGCATTCATTAATCCTATCCCATTTCCTACACCTCCTCTAGATTAGTAGTTTCACATGATGATAGGGAATTGAAATCCTACTTGTAAGGAGGGAAATGAGATGATTTCATTTGAGGTACTATGGATGAGGATAAATAACTTGATGTACCAGGAGGAGGAGGCTTTTCGTGAGTAGGAGTAGGTATGTAATTCCTATATTAAACCAATTGAAAACTATCCTCATCCACTAACTTGGATAAAGATGGTTTCCTTCCTTCCTGAGGTGAGTTACCATGCACTACTTGAGAAGTGATGGAAAGACCAATAATACCCACCATTGTATTCTTTTCTATTCAGGAGGAGACCACAATGATATTGAATTTACCCTTTCTAGAGGAAGTAAAGTATTGATCTTTTAAAATATATCTTTACACTTAATGTTGAATGGAAATTTCAAGATTTGATTATTCATTGACATTAAAATTAGATACATCGACTGCATGTGGTATAGGCCAATTTTCCTAATCCTATGAGAAAATATCTTCCCAAGTTTTCTTGGAAAAATTTAAGAAGAAAACATGGCCATCCTTGATATCCATATCCTGCACACACACATCTGAAAAAGTTATTGTAGGCAATTCAGGGGGCTTTTCCTTATTATCATAGGGTTGTTCCCTTTATAACACCCCCAAAAAATGAGGCAACACCAATTTAGACAACCCATCCAAAACCACCATGTCATCTGATATTTCCATGGGTGAAGCAAGAAACTGTATACCATGTTGAAAAATGGGGGATTTAAAATTTTGTTTCATATTCTTTTGTCCACCACTCATAACTTGGCTGAATTTTTCTTGCCCAGATCTCTTACTGCAAGTTTGTTCCTCATGAACACGAGCTAAGAAATAGGCACAAAATAGATCACTATTGAAGATCAAAGAGTTATAAAATATCATTTTAAAGTCCATAATAAATTATAGAATCTTCTCATATTCAATTTTTAGAGTAATCTCATCATTATGAGTAGAAAGGACGATTGTGTTGACCAGAGTAGAACATATGTCCAAATCTACCAAAAAACGAGCATAGTGCCCAAATATGACAATTTCATTCTATTAGTATAGATTAATGGAAACTATAATATCTAATTAAATGTCATAAATGATCTTTGTATGCCAAAATATACAATTTATGAAAAAAACATTGACCCACACTTGAACAGGAGAGTTACTTACCTCCGTGGGATTTAAATTTTGATCCCACTCAGGAATATGCATGACACCGAGCTTGAGGGAGACTAAACCAAGTCCCCGCATCTTCATCTTGAGATCCTCATAGGAAAATATGATATGAAAAAACCTATAACCATCAAAACACACTCCCAATTGCTGAAACCCCATACCTTTGAAAGCATGACTACCAAATGTCTAATTTTCCATGACTTGGAACCTTTCGACAGAATGATGCAATCTATAATCGAATATTTATCATGTTTAAATTGTTTAGATATTGCATCAATATCTTCCTTTAAATGTGAATTATTCCCCATGAGATGAATCGTTTCCATGGTAATATCCTTGTAGAGAGAGAATGAACCACTATCAGGACCATTGGATGCGAAGTAGCCAAGTTAGATTCACTGTGAACTAATCTCCGACATCCTAATTTGAGACTGGTATGCCTATGAGAATAAAAAAACTCCCAATACAGAAATAATTCATCCATGAAAGATCTATACAGAGGCACATAGTGGAGAAATCCCTATTCACTATTGAGTTCTAGGGCGAGAAGCTCCCGAACCGATTCCATCTCTATACTTTTCTTATAATAAAATATTATAAATGTCATACTCTCATCCAAGTGGATTAAAAATGTTATAATTTTCCCAAGGATGATTTTGGTCAACACTAACACATACAATAAAATCTATACAAGTGTTAGGGGAATTTTTTATTTCTTATAATTTTATTTTTTACCCATAATTACTTGATTTACCTTTAATTATGGTAATAATAATAAAAAAGTTACTATTCATATTAACCAAAAATAAAAGGGACTTATTTACTAAATTTATAAATTATGATTCAAAATATGGAATCCATTTTTCATAATTCAATTCAAATATTTTTTATAAAATAATTTAAAATTAATCTTGCATACGGGGCGTGAAAGCAAAGTTTTAAAGTAAAAATGTTTAAAAGTTTGAAATGTTTTTATATCCAAATTCAAGGTAAAATTGATCTCAATTTCCTAAAATGGATTAAAAGATATAAAATTAATCTAATTATACTTTAAAACCAATAAAAAATATAATTTAACAATATAAATTATTTAGAAGATAAATTTGTTTTCAATTAAAATTTAGTATATTTTGTTATTCATCAAAACATAAAACCTATAAAAAATACCAAAAATTAAACCAAAATAAATTTTTATATTAATATTATTAAAAATGAATTTTATTTTGTCAAATATAATTTTAAAAATTTTAAAAATTAAGTTTTCAAACAAGTGCCCCATTAAAAGGCGATAAAACTACCTTTAAAAAAATATAGCTTTTTTATGCATAAAATTGTATTTATTATTATCTTATTCCAATAACATCTATTGTGTGAATATTTTTCAGTATATAAATTTTACAATTTTTTAATACTATTAATTACATCTAATTTATAGACTACTTTATAATAATATTTTATTGTATGGTTAAGCTGGGTGTTGAGTGCAACGCAAGCAATCAATGAAATTAAATTTATTTAATAAGAGACATACCATTAAATCTTGGTGTGTTATATTCTTACCTCCTTTAAAAAATTTCATCCTATAAATTTTCATGGATATTAATATATACACCCTATCCTTTTACACATATTATTACAATATTTTAAGCATAATTTATCATCCAATTACAAGCCAAGGAACATAAAGTCTAGTGTCTTTATATAATTAAATACATAAAATTGAAAACATGAAAATAGAATAAAAAATATATTTTTTAATCATCCATTAAGATATGATAACTTCCATTGAGATCCTACATGTGCAAAGGATAACCTGGGGAATACATGAACAAAGGATGAGCTAAAATTCCCAGTAAGGGTATAAATATAGGAATAAAGCAAAACACATGGGTTAGAAGAAATGACATGAAGATATAAAAAGGAATGAAACATGAGTAAAAATAAGGAATAATAACATTTATAGAGTGGGGAAATGTAATCATGTCATCACAGGAATGTGTAAACAATACAAAACATGACATAAGTTAAGTCAAAGCCAACTGCCAAAACTATTGCACATGGCAGACAAAGTCCAACAAAGGAATCAGGTTCACACCTTATACCAACATGTTTTCTCATGTGACTAAAAATTACCCAAATAATTGGAGTGATATCTTGGCACACCCATCATATCATTTTCATGTATATGAGTTCCACATGAAGAATCAAGCATAAGGGTTACCCCTGGAAAGATATTTGGTATCATAATCCTGCCATAAGGCATAATAAAAGGAAATATCATAATAGTGTCCATGAAACAATTAATTTAAATAATAAATGGATATTAATAAGGTAAAATAAGAATATATAATGATAATTTATGTCAAATTTAAGTGGAAACATGTACAAAAAGTGTTTAAGAAACTTTAGAAATGAAACATTTTAGTGCAGTTTAAGGAAAATATTATAGAGAATTTTAAGTGGAAAAGAAATATTTGTTTTCATAAAACCAGAAATGAAGAAAGATAGTTTTACAAGATAAAATTAGTGATTTTATAAAAATAATGGTGTTTTAAAAAAAATTATGAAGTGCACTTGAAAATGGGTAAGAAATTAGGATTTCCCTTTAATCGGACTTGCATATCGAAAAAATTCAAGAATGGAACATTTTTAAAACATATTCAAAGAATGAGGATTTGATATAGATAAATGACTCTGGAAAATGTAAACAAAATTTAGAATAATTAAAATTAAATAAATAAGAATTATATTGGAGTAAATAGAGAGAAATAGTAACTCAAAGGATAAATGGAGGTTTGGGTAGAACCCCTTACCTTATGTTCAAAAATGTTATACACTTGAACTTAATGTCTTGAATAATAAATTTAAATATATTAATTAATTATATCAGAACATTTTTTACATGTATTTTATTTATTATAATTTTATTAAGTTCATTTATGGTATCTTTTATGAGTTATAATATAAAATTTCATTATCCTGGGAGCGTTCGTTTCCTTGGTTTTCATGACCGGTTTACTTGAATATATGTATGGAAAATCATTTAAAATGAGAATAGTTATATAGAAGTGAAATTATATGTTATTAATGATCTTAGATAATATTAAATGGTATTATATATCATTTTGGTTATATGGTTTGAGGATGAATCATTAGATAAAATTTTAGTGATGAACATTAGTTTACTTTGGTGAATTTTTGGTCATTATGAACTACTTTTGTTTTTTTAATTAATATTATATATAAAAACTAGTTACAGAACATTAAATAAGATGTAATAAATATATTATAATTTTCTAAAAATAAAAATGGTTTTACGACCATAATTTAAGGTATTAATGGAAATTGAAAACTCATCATCCTTGAATGTGATAAATCAATACATCACAGACGATGTTGTCATTTTTAGAACAAAAGGAAAGGGGAAAATAAATGATGATGAATTTTCCCATTAACACAAGAAAATTCTAGTATATAAAAGTTACTATAGTTATCATGTCATATGGATAAGGGGATGTGTGGATAGAATAATAAAAGAAAATAAATTTAAAATAAATTAAAATAAAAGGAAAAAGGTTTTTACATCTTAAAATTTCCTCCTTGAGAACCTCCTTGAGGCACTTTAGTTTGGTTTTTTATTTATAAAAAAGGATTTTAGAAGTGGGGAGATACTTGGGAAGAGGATTGGGAAGAATTTTTACAACATTTAAGGATTTTTAGGTGTGAGGATAAGAGGTGGTGAGGGGTGGTATTTATAGTGGAGGGGAGGGAGGATTGTTGTTTATTTTATTCATTAGTTTATTATATTTCATCAAGATTATGAATAATTTTGATTCCCATTAATAGATAAAGTAAAATGAGAATGATAGTTTGATATTATGGTATTACATCAGCCAAGAATCATCTATTCCTCAACAATTCATTTTTTTGTTAAATACAATAAATTACCGCATTTCACTATTCACAAAAAATTCAACTATTTTAGAAAAATCCCAAAAATTTACCCAAAAATTATTCAACATGTAGAATTAATAAATGAACTTCTATTTATGAAAATAATTTTCTAAATATGATAAATTTAATTTTTAATTAAAATCATCATTTATTTGAAAAATATAAATTTTAAAATTATAACTTATTTTATTACACTTTAAAAAATTAATTAAGGTCACATAAAATTATATAATAATCATAAGATACCAAAATATTAATTTATGAATCTATTTTATGAGAATAAATTTTCTTTTTTATAATTTTATTAATTATAAAATTTTAAATAAAAATTTATGTTTCACAAAAATACGAAAACTTAATTTATCATTTTCAAAAAATTTATTTACTTATACTACGATAGAATTATATCATATTTTTATTTATAAGATACCTAAATTTTGTTTATACTTTTATTGGTGATGTTACTACTCTATTATCCAATTTATTTTTTATAATGGTCATATTACTATTCCATTGGTATATGTTCCTTAATTTCTAGAAATACCTCTTATTACATTCATTATTTATTTATAAAGTTTGTATTGTGTTCTCTATGTAATTTTAAGTGATTTATACTATATGAAATATTTATAATAAAGGAAATATTCATTGATATAATTCTAGGTTATTACAATTACCTTCTAAATAGATGAGTGTGGTCCTTCTTATTAACATCCTCATGTTCCCATGTTGCTTATTACATTTTATGCTTTCTCTAAATAACCTTTACCAGCCAAGTTGTCTAATTCCTAAACACTGGCTCTCTAGTGTCAAGAATCTTAATAGGCACTTCACATTATAACAGATCAGGTTCCATTTTTATTTCTTCATAGGTGAGTACATGCATTAGGACTGGCATGTACTTACTTAACAATGATATGTGGAAAACATCATGAACTTTGGAGAGACTTAATGGAATTAATAATCGGTAAGCTACAACTCCAATTTTTTCTATAATTTTGAATGATCTGATATACCTGGGGCTCAATTTCCCTTTCTTACTAAACCTTATTACACCCTTCCATGAAGATACTTATAGAATGACATGATCACCAACTTGAAATTATAAATCCTTTCTTTGTTTGTCATCACAAATATTTTTACTACTTTGAGACACTTTAATAGGAGTCTAAATAGTATTTATCTTTTTCATTGTATATTAAATAAGTTAAAGGCCTATAATTTTCCTTTCACCGACTTCATTCCAACAAGTTGGAGTACGACATATCTTTCCATATAATGCTTCATATGACGCTATTTGTATACTTGAATGAGAATTATTATTGTAGGAAAACTCTACCAAAGGTAAATACTAATCCTAAATACCTTGAAAGTCAAGTGAGTATAATCTCAACATGTCTTATAATGTTTGAATAGTCATTTTAGACTATCCATCAGTTTGAGGATGGTAGGTGGTGCTCAAATAAAGCTTAGTATCTAGAGCATTATGAATAGTATTATGTAATTATGATGTAAAACGAGGATCTTGATCAGACACAATTGATAGAGGTGCACCATAAAGTCTCATAAAATCATTAATATAGAGTCTTTCTATGTGTAAAAGAGATAAATCTTCTCTTATAGAAATAAAATGTTCTGATTTTGTAGGGAGATCAACAATAACCCATATCACATCATTCCTTCTTAGATTACTTGGTAGTTCTATGAAAAAATCTATCGTAATGTTATCCCATTTACACATAGGTATAGAAATATGTTTCGTGAATCCTCTAGGATGTTGTCTCTCAAACTTCACTTTTTGAAAAAATAGACATCTTGACACATAGTCATCAGTTTTCCGCTTCATATTATCCCACCAAAAATATTCCTTTAGATCCCTATACATATTGGTACTACTAGAGTGTAACGAGAAATTTGAGCTATGAGCATCATCAAATAGTTCCATTTTTATCTTAGGTATTGATGGAACACACAACCTCTTTCCAAATTTTAGAAAAACCTCTTAATAAAGAAAGACTTACAATTTTCCATTGTTAAAATATTTAATTTTATTATAAAAATTCTTATCAACAGATTGTGAACTTTTTATATTTTTCAATAAACATGGTTTTGAAATTATTTGAAAAATTAGTGGTTTCTCCCATTCCTTGATAATTCTTATATCCATCTTTACTAAATCCATGAACATATTTTCTCTATAAATCCTCATTTGGCTTATAACTCCATAATATTTACTACTTAATGCATCCACTACCTTATTTTATTTTCTTGGGGTGGTATTTTATCGAGAAATCATAATCCTTGAGTAACTCAAGCCTTCATCTTTGCCTCATGTTGAGTTATTTCTGTGAAAATATGTATTTAAAACTCTTTTGATACATATATATCTCACATATTTCACCATATAGATAGTTTCTCTATATCTTCAGAGAAAAAATTACTACTACTAAATCAAAATCAGGGTTTGGATAATTTTTTTCATGATTATTCAACTATATTGATGCATATAAAACAAAATTTTAATTTTTCAGAAGGAAAAAACCAAGTACTTTCTTAGATGCATAACTATATATCACAAACCCATCATTTCCTGATGGTAGAGTAAAAATCAAAGAATTGACCAATCTTCTCTTCAATCCTTAAAAAAATTCTTGATATTATTTTTTCCATACAAACTTAACCCCTTTAAATGTGAGATTGGTTAATAGGTTATCCAATTAGGAAAAATTACAAAAAAATATCTAGTAGTAACCTTCCAAACCAATGAAACTATGTACCTTGATCATGTTATTTGGTGTTGGCCATTCTTGGACTATATTTTTCTTAATAGGATCCACTGAGATTCTATCCTTATAGATAATAGGTCCAATAAAATAAATTTCCTGAAATCAAAATTCACACTTTCTAAAATTACCAAATAACTCTTTTCTTCTAAGAGTCTCAAGAATGATTCTCTAGTGATTCTCATTGACCTAATAGATTTTATAATACAACAAGATATCATAAATAAATACCACAACAATATTATCAAGATATTTCTTGAATACTATGTTCATTAGATCTATGAAAATAAAGTTTACATTAGTGAGTCATAATGGAATTACTATAAACTCATAATGTTTATACCTTGTTCAAAAAACTATGTTTGAAATATATTCCTTCTTTACTCGTAATTGATGATACCTAGAATAGAGGTTAATCTTCAAAAAATATTGAGCTTCATGAAGTTGATCAAATAAAACATCAATGTGAGGAAGATGATACTTGTTCATTATCATAATAGAATTTATTTCTCTGTAATCAATACAAAACCTCATGGATCCATCTTTATTCTTAATGAAGAGAACATGGGATCCCCATGGTCATACTATAGGGAAAATAAATCCCTTGTTACTAAAATACTCTAGTTTTTTCTTTAGATCCACTAATTCCATAGTGGCCATTTGATAGGGAGTCTTTGATATTTTCATTTCACAAGGGATTAAATCAATTGAAAACCCAAATTCATGCTCTGGGGGATACCTAGGTAATTCCTCAGTAAATACATTAATGTATTCTTGTATAAGTGTTAAGTCCCCAATTTGAAGATTTCAATATTCAACCGTAGATATTGCTTTATTTTCCTCTCCAAGAATTTCATTCAGTAGAGGTATTGGGGATGAATCTAAATAAGAATCATATGATGAAGTTTCTAGTCTAAAGATAATTAATTATACATCTTCCTCTCATATTGTAATTTATTAATTCTTAAAATAAAGCTTCACAACATATTTTGTAATCATGTCTATAATAAGGATTATATCAAAGTAATCCATACGTATGATGATAAGGTCATAAAATAAATCACATTTATTTGTCATAATGAGGATAACCCGACACATCTTTGTTGAAATGAGACTACCCTTAAGAGTTTTGACTGACAACTCCCTTATTAAATGAGAATAAAAATGTCTAATTTTCTTGGAAAAAATGGTAGATATAAAATAATGTGATGATCCAGAATTAAATAAATCATTGGATAAATTTTAAGATAGGATTAATGTACCTTCCACTACGTCTTTTGGTACTTCTACCTCAACTATGGTGTTTTCATAAGCTTGTCCATCTCCCCTAGGCCTCTTCTATGGTTGATTCCCCTGGATCTTGAGACATTTTTTTGAATAGTGACCCATTTATTTGTATTTAAAGCACTAGATATCATTGGTTTGTTTCTTTCCCATGAATTTATTATAATTTTTTTTCCACAATTGTTATACACTACTATTCCCTTTATGAATTTCTATAGATGTTTCTTCCCATAATTTTTACTAGATTGAAAATATTTTATCCCATTATTGTTCTTTAGTGCTTTACCTTTCTAATGGTTCTCGTTCGTCCTTTTCTTCTTTTCATTTCCATTTAATATGTAGGATTTAGTGAATTCCTTGTCCGTTTTGATGGAACATAATACTATTTCATCATATGATGAAATTTTTTGAGAATCCAATTCCCTTCAGAGAATTGGATTAATACCATCAAATAAATAATCAATATTTCTCTCTAGATTATTTATATAATCCATAGAATACCTAGCCAGTATTGTAAAAGTATCCTCAAAGTCCACAACACCTTCCTCCTCCTTTTGTTTTAAGATAAGGAATTTCCTCTCTATCTAAGTTCATTATTCATGAGGGAAATATTTTTTGAAGAATATTTATTTAAAATATATACATTCCATGTGTTATATTTTTTCTTCCTCTTTAGTATTCTGGATAAAAAACCACAATTTATTTGCATCTCCCTTAAGAAAATATACCACCAATAATACCTTTTTTATTTTCTTTACATCCCAATGATATAAATATATTTTCGATGGACTTGATCCACTGATCAACTACCACTGTATTAGTAGTACCACTAAAATATATGGGCTTCTTATGTATGAAAATATCCAACATAGGTGTAGCATGGTTAATTGTTATAGCCTGAGTAAGATATCCTAATATAGACATGATCTTCTCAGCACCAATACTAACTATGTTGGCTTACTTAGAGGGAAAATACCTACACTGTCCATGGGTATTGATTCCCTACATTCCATTAGGATCCATCACTAAATAATGACATACACTGAGTTAGACTATAATCTTCATGAGTATTGATCCATTAAATAAAAATTCCTCAAATGGTAAATTTTTTTAAATTCTATAAAGAATTATCATAGTTATCTCATTGGGTATGTTTATTTTAAAATATAGTTTCTAAGGTTTCTATTAAACTTGATCTAATACCAACTGTGACAACCCCACCTCGAGTAACCCAAATTCAGTTATTAAATTGGTATCAAATATAAGGAATTTCATTCCAAAGGATTGAATTTTATATTATTTTTTTAGAAAAAGATACATACATAGAACCCTTATTACCTTGGTAATTAAACATATAACACAACAAATGAAATTAAATTGCATTCTTGAGTTCATTATAACATTTCATCTTCAGATCTTGGGGAAAAGAGATCAGATAAAAAGGTGATCTCAGATACTTAGTAAGAGTTACATATAGTGGAATATATATTCAAATCAATAATGCATAATCACTATGTCAATGTAAAATAATTGAACACATGTTCCATTTAATTAATAAAAATTTCAAAATATGAATGCATGGATAATATCATAGTGAAAATCTTATGGAAAAAAATAAATGAAATTTTAATGAAGAAATTGCTTAATTATTGGAATTTATGTTTCCTGGCCACAAAATACCTTTACCATCAATACCTTTCACAAGATGGTTTAATCATTATGGGTAAAAACCCATTTAATTTGGAATGCTTTGTCAACTTATGTGACTACCAATGCATCAGGGGTATTTTCTATATACGATCCACACCCATTCCTGCATGTACAAAGAATTTTTAATATATAAAAATTATCTATTTAATTCATTAATCAATAATACTTATCAACAAGTATCCATATTGAGTAAAAGATACAAACTTAAAATTATTTACCCATTTATTTAGATAAATTTCAAAGTAAACACCATATGTAAAAATGGTATACGGATTAGGAAATAATCATATCCATGATAAAATAAATATGAATATTTAATGAAATATTGAATGAATGATGATCATAAATAAATAAAATATAACTTTATACACCACATAAATGTTAATTGGTGCATAATAACCAATAAGTCTCAATGTAATATAAATTGAGATGAAATCCTTACCACTTTGTAATCAGTCAAATTGTATTCCCCGTGAAGGAATAAAATTTAAAAATAACTTTAAATATCATGAGAATAAATAAATTCATGATATAACATATAAAATAATTATTATATACACCAAAAAAAATAAGTGGTGAATAAATCATGTGTCCCACAGAAATAAGAGTGAGATGAAAATCCATTACCTCACACTTACTTTTGGTTTTATGAGATTTAACCTTATGTATAATGTTTTAAAGAATGTTATTAATTTATATCATAACTATTTTAGTATTTATTAAATCATATATGATCTTATTATATCATTTTATCATTTTCTTGTTAATAATATTTCAATGTTACCCTTGTTTCAGGTGTTAACAACTTCATTTTCCTATGTATTTTTTATTGTGTAAGTCCCGGTTCTTGTGTATAGTATATAGTTCAGTCCTATAAAAAATGATATTAATTTTAATAATATCATATTTAATTAATAAATATAGTTTTATAATCATTTTTTAATATTAAATATGGAAAATCAATCGTATCACGTCGTGGAGACGATATGCCGTATGTACGCACGAGCGACGATATCGTTACCTTAACGGTAAAAGGGTAAGGAATTGAATGGTATATTAATAAAAAAATAAATATCATGCTATAATTACCATATATATCTATTATTTCCATCATTATATTCATCCAAGTAAAGTGGTGATGAAAAAAAACTACACCACGATGTAGATATGGTAATCGATACGTATGCACGCACGGTGCTTTCGTTTTTCTTAGGATGGATAAAACATGGAATATGGTTGTACCATTATCATAATAAAATCTCAGAATATATATGATACCGTACTTATTACTTTATCATAGAAACAACTCATGAAGAGTAAGTATAAGAAAATATGAAATTGAATGATTTAGTAAAAATGATTACCTATACTTCGACATACTTCCTTTTGATATCTTATTAAGGGATCTTGGGTTGGTATATTTGGAATAAAAGGACCTCTAGAACATGGATAATTATATTTTTATGATAAATGGGTAGGGTTTGGTCTATATATAAGGCTCAAATTGGTGTGAATAATTGAAGGAGGAAGTTCCCTTTTATAATTGAGGTGGGGGAACTTTTGGAAACTCTCAAAATATTAAATTAATATAAATTAATTTTAAATTAAAAATGGATAAAAAGTGATTTAGTTAAAATATGAGATGCGTACGAGTCTAAATAATATTAACCAATAATTTTTAGAAAATTTTAGGTCACATTATTACCCTTACTTTTGTCTTGTTCCCTTATTTAGCATCTTTAACTCTTACCGTGACAACACAGATTTTTACTCTTTAAGGGTCAATATTGCTACTGTAAAATGACAAAATAACCATAAAGGAATCATGGAAGATATTTTAAACCTTATATCAATAATTTTTCTTAAATTTATATTTTTTTATAAATTTGATATCATTTAATAAAATATTATTTATTTTAGAATATCATTAATGTCAATTTTGACACTATTCATTACTTTGAATTTTAAAAAATATAAATACAAAATATAAATTAAAAAAACCCTTTATTAAATATATAATACGTCTATTTAATATATAAAATTTGTGTTAGAAATTATTTATCTAAAATTATATTTATTTTAATACTTTTAATATCATTTATTTGATATTTCCATTAATTAAACAATTATTGCATCATGATTGTGTAAGCCTTTAAGGTAATTATTTATTTCATAAAATTTAAAAATAAAATACCATTATGAATATAACACTTTTATATTTCAAATTACTATTTTTTGTTAAAGATAAATTTAGGATAAAGCATATAAAAATGTTATAGTTATTAAAATCTTGAATGTGACTACTTTGACTTTTCTTTAAATAAAATATTATAAATGTCATAATCTAATCCAAGTGGCTTAAAAAGGTTATAATTTCTACCAAAGGATTATTTTGGTCTAAATTAACTAATAAAAAGAATTTTTTATAATTTTTAGGGTAAATTTATAGTCCTTATATATTTTTTCTACCTATAATTACTCGATTTACCCTTAACTGTGGAAATAATAATTACCAATGTTACTATTCATATTGGAAAAAATAAAAGGAAACTATTTAATAAATTTTGAATTTATTATTTTAAATATGGAATCCATAAATTACAATTCAATTCACATAAGTTTTATAATTTAATTCAAAATTAATCCTACTGACGGGGCATGAAAGCGGGTTTTCGTAGTGAAAACATTCAAAAGTTTGAAATGTTTTTATATCCAAATTCAATGTGAAATTGGTTTCAATGAACTAAAATGAATGAATTGATATAAAAATGATCCAATTATACTTTAAAACTAAAAAATATAATTTAATACTATAAATTATTAATATGAAAAATTATATTTCAATTAAAAGTTAGTATTTTTCATTATTCATCAAAAAATGAAACTTATGAGAAAATTTAAAAAAATACAACCAAATTAAATTTTGATATCAATATTTAAAAAATAAAGTTAATTTTTTCAAATATAATTTATAAAATCTACAAAATTTATTTTTCAAATAAGTGCGCCATTAAAAGGTGACAAAAGTGCCTTTTAAAAAATATAGGTTTTATGTGTAATATTAGATTTATTATTATCTTATGCCTATAAAATCTGTTGGATGAATGGAAAAAAATTGAATATAGATAAATTTTATAATTTTTTAGAAATATTCATTTCTTACAGTTTAACGGTTAGGTTATATTAATATTTTATCATGTGGTTAATATGGGTGTTGAGTGCAACATAAGCTATCAAAGAAATTGAACTTATTTAAGAAGAGACATACCATTAAAGATTGTGGTGTTATATATAATTATTTATTATTATTATTATGGTTTATTATATTCTATCTTAAAGAATATTACTAATTGAAAATTTTTATACATTCACATGGATTTAGAAAAACCTTACATTTTGAATATTATAAAAGTCTACAATATTATGTATAAAGATTATATAAATTTACCAAAATAAAATTTCTTGTACATAAGAAGATGATATTACGTATGATATTTTTGAAAATATTCCTAATATAAAAATATTTTGTATCATAATAATATATGATATATCTTATATATTGGATGAAAGATATTACGTATTGGAATCCCGGTAGAGAAAAAAACCTTATGCATGAAATATATTATGTATTATAGTAGAGTATGAATAATTTATTACAAATCGAAAATTCATAAAAAGAAATAAATTATGCATTATTTTTATCAACTAAAATAATATTACATATGAATAATATTGATTTTTTCATGATGTAATATTTCTTAATTATGTTATGCTAGATCATATGGTGTTTTTAGTTCATATATTTCATAAGTGAAGTGTTGAATGAATTTTAAATACTGATCAAAAGTTTATTTTTTGGAAGATATAGGGATTTTTTTTGATTCCTATAAAAAAAATCATCACACAGTTATTAGAGTTAAGTAGATTTTAGTTATTTAGTTAATATGGTGATTCTCACATCATGAAGAAATAATGAAAACATGATCATATAGTCCTAGAATAGGAGTATAATAAAGTTACACTATGAGGTTATTATTATTTCATGAAGAATTGTTTATTATTTCATGTTATTTTATCCATGACTAATAATATGAGAATGCTGCTTATTCAAAATTCAATTTTTTGAAATTTGAAGGAGTTGTTTCACAATATTTTAGGGGTTTTTCTAAATTATTCATAGGTCGATTATTATATAGGAAATTTTAAATATTTTCAATTGTTATAATGATTTTGAGTAAATAGATAGAAACTTTGAAGTAGTTCATTATCTAAATATATAACATTTTGAAAGTTGACTGATTATTTAAAACTAATAATAAGAAAGTTGTGATTATTATAGGAATCACGTGTAACATTATTATTACATTAAATTTCAATTATTATCATGGTTATAATATATATAGATGCCAAGAATTCATATATAAAAGGAGGAAAAATCTAGAGGATATAAATGTGGATATATATAAAATAAGAGAGACATATATGAGATATAAAAATACCAAACATGACTGAAATTCATGTCCAAAGATCTCTTTATGATATAATACTTGATAATGATTCATCATATTGAAGACATTATTCAAATTTTAACCGAGATAATACAATTATTTTATCCATATCTAAGTTTGGTTTCTTGGGTTTTCATTGTATTTTTCAAATATATTCTATTAAGCTAAATTATTTTATTATTTACCATAATAAAATAAAGTTTTGTATTGGTTATAACTCTATAAAAGGTACGCGTTTCTAATTGTATTATGACTCAATTTAAAAAGTTATGTTGTGTTGTGGTTGTACTTCCACTATAAATGGCATTCTATAAATGGGTTGTGACTCCCCTTGAAAATTCATGTTGTTTTAGTAAAAACCATACATCTCAAGTTGTAGAGGGATGTTAAGAGTAGACGTATAATTTTTATGATTTGAACTACTATAAAAATCACCATTTTTTTTATTTTCTTTCTAAATTTTCTTTTATGTTGTAAATTTGGTTAATTCACCCCCTCTTATCTCTTTACATCACACTATTTGGGATAAACAACTCATGAAACTTATATCTTGATTATTAGAAATTTGAATTAGATTTCCACATGTTCATTGAACCTTCATGATGATTTTTCCATATTTTATTATTTTAATAAAACATCCATTACTTTGAAAGATATTTTCAATCTAATTTTCATAAATCTAAGATTCACTTAGGATATTGTTCCTCAACCCATCAATAAATATAGAATTCTTGGATTTATTTTTATCAATCTTGGTGATTTCAATTTCTATCACATTTATTGATCTATAATTTCCAAAAGTAAAAACTCCTTTATTATACTGGAGGGGACTTGTTAGGTATGAACTACACAGAGAGGGGGATGGGGGGGGGGGAGTTTGGTGGGGTGAATCAGTGTTAGATACCTTTAATAATTTTATACTTTTTATCCATTTTTTCTTTTACCTTTGTCATTGGTGAAGGTGAGTGAGTCTCTTGTTATATCATCTCACTTTCATTTAAACATGAAACACATCCAAAAAACACCCTCTCTCACAAATAGAACAACAATATATAAGTTTTAATTATAAATTTGAGATGTATTTTCCTTTGTGTGATATGGATTCACACACAATATCAAAACCCACTAGATTAATCATGTGAGATTTACACTATAGTATCTGAAAAATGTATGAGTATTCATCCCACATGACCTAGTTTGGTGTATCCCACAAAATGGTGCACCCCATAACCTTATAGTGATAATATAGGGGTAAAAAATAAATATTATATCACTAATTAGAACTCAAAATGTTATTGACGTACTACTTGTGTCTTCTTCCTCTTTCCTTGGATAACAAAATTCTTGAACTTCTTCTTTAAAATATCATATGATGGATGATACTTCTTATTCTATACTAAAAATAGTGTACAAAACCCCTTCTCTTTATGATAGTGTATATATATGGTGATACTTCTTCTTTTCTTCTTCGTATTATTCTATTAGAACAAAAGAGAACATAAAACTTCCTTCTATGTTGCATCACCGTACAATTCTCCTTATTCTTCCATCATTATCTTTAATATATTATTATTCTTCTTCTTTTTCTTTAGTGTATTTCAATATAATTTCATTGGATCATATTTATTGTCTTTAAATTATAGTATGTATAAGAATAATAGTAGAGTTGTTTTGATTCTCAAAAAATATTTTTCTTCTATCTAAGAATAATAGTGTTGAGAATCTTTCCTTTTCTTGAAATAACGAATTCTTCTCTATGGAATAATAGTTCCTAACACAATATCTTGTTAAACATACAATAATATATATATGATATTGTTCATAAATGTTAGTTATTATTTTTTCCTTATTTCTCATTAACTATACTCACAATACCAATTGAATACTAAATTTTAATTACCATGATTTTTAGTAATTTACATTTTCTAGATTTCTCACTTATTCTCTTAGATTATATCCAAAAAACACAAACTCTTAAAATGTCTATAGAAACAGTGACAGTTCAAAGAAAATTATAACTATATTAATATATAGGTAAATACCACTAATCTTCCTCTTTCTATCTATAATAATCCTAATGAATTTAAAAAATATATAAATATATATTCAACATAACATGTGTTTTTCCAATCATGGATTAATCCTTTGTAGAATAAATCTCCCAAAAAATACTTTTTATTCTTCATATATACCTAAATCATGATAAAACAAATCTGATTAGTATTTCCATTAAGAACTGATCACCATTAATTGACTAGATTATTTATTCTTCCTACATTATTTAAATAAGAAAAATAATCATGAAAAATAGAACATGATAATTGGTAACATTAAATCAAAATTTACATTGCATAAATATATTACTTTTAGGAATAGGTGTATTACCTTTACCAATATCCATAACTACTTTTATGTAGGTATCAATGTCACTTATATAGGTAATGAAAAAAATTAAACAACCTTTACAAATAATCAAAATGATGAACTTTATAAATACTATTTTTACCCTTATGTAGGTATTTAATAACCCTTACTTATCTCATATAAACCAAGAGTTACCTTTACATATCACTAGATTATCTATGGTGTACAAATCCGCATTTTGAGAATTACTAAACATTTCCTCTTTCATTGAAAAAAACCTTAATGAACTAAATTCAACTCAAAATGGTCACCATGGATTCAACATGTCTTAGACAAGATAACAGTTTCACACAAGTAAATATTTCAATAAAAATATTGACTAAAACTTTAATATGACATGGAACTCCTCATTTTCTTTTCTAGGTAATCGATTATTATTCTATTCTTAAAAATATTTTACATCCATCCTTGGATGATAAACACATGAATACATAATCTTGAGAAAAAAATCATTCTGTATTCGATATTTAAGGATTCAATGGAAGTATATCACAATGCATACTGAAACTCATGTGGTGCAAATGATATTAATGAGGAAGACACCAAAAATGGATTTTATATCAGCTTGATAACATGAAAACTTTAAGCGATGAAAAATTTCACATAAAACCTTGCCCTAAATAAATGTGAACCTTGAAAAGACTCTCCTTTATATACAAGGGTGCCTCATTAGTGGATCAATAAAATCAAACTAGATTTGGTGCACTATAGGGGTGTATAGTGTTGAACCACATGGTGCAAGATAAGAAACACACACTCCATTGACCTCATGATCCTATAAAGATCTATGTAGGTGCTTTGCCTTGACTATAAGTCCAGTATACAACCTCTATGGACACTTAGTGATAGTTATAACCTTTAAGCATGGCCAATGTGTCTTTTGATGCCATTGGATACTTGGGTGGAAGTGCTGGAATGAGTTTTTAAATATTTTTACCAACTCCTCAAATCGCTTCACAAAATATCATATAATAAAATTAGGAGTCTTATAGCCTAACTTCTAGATTCTAGCTATCCTCTATTTCTTTTCTTATTTTTTTAAACTTTAGAATTCATCCAATATTTGTGTGAAACTTCTAAAATTCTTTATTCATAAAGATATACAAATTATCATTATAAATCTTCCATTAAACTCCAATATTTAAAAACATTTTCATTTAACATAAACAAATATTCTAAGATATTCTAATGAAATAATTTATTACTTATTTAATTTTTATGTAATATATTACAAGTAACTTCCTAAGAAACATAAAATATTACAAGATATGTCCTAAAAGAATTATTTACACAATCAATGTGATAATATATTGGTATCTCCTCATTCTTCAATCTTGGATCCTTCAACTAAACTTACAATCATTTCTTATTTAGTTATATTAACGTCAAACTTTAATATTCATTTAAAACAATTTAAAACCATTAAAAAAATACAAGATACATGGAAAGTGGGTTCAATAATCTCTCACTTCTTATTTATTGTCAATATATATATATATAAAATAATTATATATTAATATATGTATCATTATTTATCCACCCCTATCATTAATCTTTCATTTCAATTTCTCTATTCTTTATTTAAAAGAAATAAAAATCACTTATGGAAGATTATGTAATTTTATACTTAAAAAAAGTTCAATCAACCATTCTACTCAAAGTCTACTTGACCCGTGATCAATGTAGAAAACAAGAGGGGTTGATTTAGATAGTAAATCCATCCATTAAAAATATAATATGATACCGACTAAAATGAAAACCTTTTTAACTTTATTATAGACTTTTATTTTTTTGGCCAATTAAATTGATGATACCACTTGAGATTCCAATTCTGATTCAAATTTCTCAAGAAATTAATCAACCCAAATTTTATACAGTCAATTCAACTCATAATTCAAAAAAAAATCAAGTTCAAAGTAACAAGATTCAAACATCTCTGATCTATATTCAACCTCTTCTATTTATATCACTGATTAATTAATCCCCCTATCAATTATTAGAATCTAGTTTTAGTATTCAAGGATAAGAGATGATAAACCATACTATTATCAATGAAATGACTTTAATAACATTCTAGAATATTTAGATTTGTAATATTTTAAATACTATAAAAGTTTTTTCTTCATTCTTAACTTATATCCCGCTCAACGAGACATACCAAACAATCTCTATAATGGTATATATATTAAAAATATTGATTTTAGAATATTTCATGTTGATAATTCATAAAAATGGAACACTTTATATAGATGTAAAAATTTTAAAACTTCCACATATTCACTGAGGATGATCTTATCCAATACATACTCTTTAGAATAGTATATTGGTTAGTCTATGATTGAATATATATCATTTTTTATGTTTAATATTAGAATAACTTTCACCTTTTAGGTTCTCCCCCTAAGAACATGAATTTCCTTAAATTACCTACATTGTACGCAAAAATATAACATAGAAGGGTAAGGGAATAAGGTAGAAATACTTGCATCTTAATGTGAATAGAAAGGTTGAGATGATTTTCTCAACAAACTTTCTACTTTAATTTCAATATTCATGCATTAATATATATTTTTTAATATATATTTTGTTTTAGGATGCATGAATCTAATCACATTTTCTTCTTGTTTGTATGTGACATAAAACTTCATATCTAATACACATGTAATAATATTTAAAGGATTATTATTATTATTATAAAATAGTGGTTAAACATATTTTTTTATAGTTTCCATCTTACTTACATATCTAAAAAAAATCTTTGAAAAAAGGGTTATCATTTGTTAAAAACATCTCATGAAATTTAGCACCTTAATATGGATTTTCTTTATTCACTTTATCGCTATATTTTTTTAGGTTTCCGCCATCTTATTTTCTCTTTTTAAAAAATATTTCTAGATTATAAAATAATATTTGGATACAGTGTTTGCTGGTATGGAATATACACATGGATTCTTATGTCTATGTTTCTTCTCATATTTCCTCCTTTATGAAGCACTAATCATGATCTTCTTGGTATTTCTGGTTAGAGTTGGTGTCCTAGAACCAAATACGTTGTACTTTATTCATTAAATAAACACCTTATCACATCTTTATTGTTATTCTGTGTGAAAATTCATGTGATAATGTCCTAAGGATAGCTGTTTCATTAAAGGGTCATAGCGGATCCCTACAATGATGAGAACTTGAAAGTTCCATAACACCGTTCTTGAATATATGTTCTATAGTCGGATGATGTTATTTGAGGGACAAAATTAATACAGGCCATTAGGGGTGTTGAATCATAAAACTTTGAGGCACCTTCTCATGGTGTGCGCCCTTGGTAATATCCAGGAGGATATTATGAGAACACGACCCGCTAGTAGGAAATCCACATTTCAGAGTGTCATTGGATGTTCCTCTCTACGAACATGTGTATTGGTCCTTAGACTTAAAGATTATTATTAATGGGTATTTCAACTCGTGCACTTAGATGTATTGATGAAAACTGTGACGACACACTGTTCGCAGTGAGGTAGGATATGTTGGGTGCGTCACGAGTGATACTACATTAATAGACAATGCGAGAAAGGATTTGTCCCTTCTGTTCCATAACAAAAGTAGATATCTCAGGCCCTTTTATGGAATTGATATATCCTAAATAAATGCATGGCCTTGGTAAGGTATGAGCGAGTTCGATTCTGGGAATTCAAATAAAGAATAATTGAGCACATGGGTTGATGGCACTAGCATGCAACCCGCTTGATTCGAGATATCATGACAAAGGGATTATATTACACCGTAAATGTTCGTATGAAGTGACACATCATTGGGGCGTTAAATTCTTTCTCTATGGGTGCCTTGGTGTGTTTCTAGACGCTAACCTTAGACTTTAGGCAGGCTCTGCCTAATGCCACTGAGAAAGAGGCCTAGAGGGTCACACACTAAGTGTGTCCATGTATCTCAGTTAAATATTAATTTAACAAGTTAAATAAAGATTATTCTCGACTGTAGTTTAATAATTATTTAAGGATTCCTGATCGCATTTATTTCAACACTAGTTATTCAAGAGAATATATTATTGGTGAAATAATATATATATTTATTAGCAAGTAATGCAGTTACATTTATTTAAGAAATAAATAGCCATTACTCAAGGTCTAATAAATGTGGTGGAGGAAATAAAGAAAAATGAAAACAAGATAAACATGCCATGTACATTGAATGTACATGCCGTGTAGTTTTCATGGAAAACAAGTATATGCCATGTATTAATGATTACATGCCATGTAGTTTTTCCAGTCAGTATTTTGAGCAAATAATATCATTTTATTAAATGATATTTATTATAATCAGCATGGGCGCATGTCAAGGAATTAATCATTCGACATGGGGGTTTTCAATAAGAGTTAATGAAATAAATAAAATGCATAATGTGTTTATTTATTGTCATAACTCTATAACCTCAAACTCGATTATAAATATCCTCACAACCCTAACAATTTTCAATAGATAATCGTTGTGCACAACAATTCTGGAGAGTTCTCTCAAGGCCAAAAGAACTCCTTCCACCAAGAATGCTCTCAAGACCAAGAGAGGTCCTCCTCCATCGAATCAAGGTGATCGAAGGCATACATCGCAAGAGAGGGATCTTCTATTCTAGCACCCAAAAATACCTTCGACAACATCTAGAGATATGTAGATCACGTGTGGATCACCACTAGAGGAATCCTACACTAGGATTCTATGACGCAACGACAGATCACATCAGATCATGACTGGAGATACCAATGAAGAAAGAATTACATCAAGGTAATTCTTGTCAATTAATTAGATTAATTATAACCAAAATATGATGATCCTTTCAATGGTTCCGAGACCCTTCTCTTTGTTTTCATTCTTCGTTCTATTCCGAAGATCCAGTGTTTTATTATCGTGACAGATCTCGGATTGAATGTTGTTTAACGCTAAAATTAATGTTTGGAAAACCCACCAACGTGCTTTTGTTGTGCCCAGAACCAACAAGTGGTATCATATGGGTCATATCATTGATTATAATTATTTAGTTTTTCATTGTTGATTTATGAATTTAATAATTTAGTTGTTTCAATTTAAGTTAATCATTCTTTAAATCTGAATCTTGAGATCTGTTCCTCTTCTCTCGTTTCTCGTTCACCTTCAAGAAACAATTTTTTCTTTTTAATTTTTATTAAAATAAAATAGAGTAACTCATTCGGAGGTTCCAAACACTCCTATCCATAAAACACCAGTATACACAACGTGTATTCATAAGTACACACCATATAGTCTAGCTTCAATGAATTGACTGATCCGCCAAATTAGTCCATGTATTGTATCCTATCTAAGTCATTTATGAAACCGTGTGTTGACCAAGAACAGGTGGCACACTGTTTCTAGATTACATGCCATGTGGTCCAGCTGAACACAACGTGTAGTCCCTTCGGGTTAGGGTTGGACTGTGTACCCCGTACATGGCTTGCCCAGCTGGAAACCGTGTAATGTGGATACTACACAACATGTGTCTAAAAGAACACACCGTGTACTTCAAAAATTTCCAAAGTACATCCACACACCATGTCCCTGGGTGTGTACTTCGTATGGACGGTGAACAAAAGTACACGCCCTATAGTCAATACTACATGGCGTGTACTCATCCAAATTACGCAGATTTATTAAAATTTATTATTATATTATACAAACCCTTGAGATGTGTACCATAGTGTAGGCGTAAAGCAGATGCACAACACGTGATAGGTGTTATATATATATATATATGTTTAATTTAACATCTGCGTAATAAATGAGAATTCACCGGGTTGCCTCCAAGGTACAAGTTACATACAAAGATAATTTTAAATTAATTTATTTGTTTAAAATTATGATGGATGAGAATCTAAAGGAAATTCAAAAAAAGGGTTTAAGATAAAAGGATTGATTAATTAAAGATAATTAATTGATTTGATAAAGATTTATCTTAAAAAAGAACGATTAAAGAATTGAATGCTAGTTTTATTAATGCGTAATATCATTTCATGTATGGATGATCATTAGCTAGACCAAGAACTTTGTATGTGAATGGTTTATTTTAATTAATTTATTTAAATTAATATTTTTGGCCTGCGAGCCTTCTCCTCATTAATATATAGGGCATGCGATCCCAAGGTTTCTTTTATGTAAAACCCCATTTACCCCTCACCTGCATGTGAGATAAATTCATATGTAATGGATGAATCACCCAAGCTAGTGGAGGCAGATCAAGTCAAGAGCCAAGGTGAAACCAATCCAAGGAGATACAAAGGTGGACAGGTGGAAAGATGTAAACATGAACCCAAAAGGTTCAAGGTGTTTCTCCCCTAGGTCTAGGGTTAGTTTATAAACCACTAGATAAACTAACCAATAGAACAAGATCACGATCATACTATTTTTTTTTCTATCAGTTGCATGGTTTATTTTTGTGGGTGTGTTGTCACAATCACATAATTAATGAATTAAACAATCATGCAAGATGGAACTAAAATAAGACCGGATTATGCATAAATATTATCTTAGACATGGTTAATCACTTAAGTATATCCCACTTAATATTTAAAATCATGTAATCAAAGATAATAAAATAGAAATTTATGTATAAGGATAAAATCCCTCAAAGAAATATTAAGTCGGTATAGCCTTCTATAATCTTGTTTAGAATCAAACCATAGTTCAAAGTGCTTGACCAACACTAGTTGGGATGCTTTCAATTATCGGGGAATTTTAATTCAAGATTTTGGGTTGACTTAACTTGGTTCGCATTAAGGGTTGACTGCCACAGCAGGACTCAGTGTGACCAAGAGGCAAAGGTTGAGGAAATCCGAAATAAAAGGATTTCAGGATTGGGGAGTCCAATCAGCAGATCAAGGAGATGCAAGTTAATGCAATTGGAATTTGGAATTCCTACCTAAAACCCTTTAAGTTGCTTAACCAACCCTAGTTGGGGTAATGCGAAGGAAAATATGTATCCTTCCCACTAGAATATTCAGGCAACAGAATATTCTGATGTCAATGGTGAGGGATATTGGATTTAAATAAAATAGTGGAAGACTAATAAATATTAATTAATTTATTTGTCTCAGTTTTTATAATAAAGTACTAAAACATTTGATCATCTTAATTTGTAGAAATGGAAAGAAAAATGGCTTCAAACATATCATTGAAAACCATACTCAAGAAGGAAAATCTTCTCACCGGCACCAATTTCCAAGAGTGGAAGAGGTGTTTACGCGTCATCCTTCACCACAAGAGGAAGTTGTATGTGTTGGAAGAGCCTATTCCAGTTGCGCTTTGAAAAGAGGCTAGTGATGAGGAACTATCTCTCTATATGAAACACATGGATGATTCCACAGATGTCCAGTGTTTCATGCTATCAGCCATGTCTAATGAGCTCTTGAAGAAACATGAAAACAAGGACGTATATAGCATGATGTCTAACCTTAAGGATCTCTACCAAGAGAATGCGAGATAAAAGAGATATGAGATCTCCAACTCTTTGTTTGCAACTAATCTTGGAGAGTCTACTCCAGTAGGGCCTCATGTAGTCAAGCTCATTGGCTACATTGAACGTCTGGAAATATTAGGGATTAAGTTCCCGGATGAGTTGCATACAGATGTCATCCTATCATCACTGCCCAAGACCTTCTCTAGCTTCATTGTCAATTATAACATGAGCAACAATGATAAGAGTCTATCAGAACTTCTAACCATAATTCTCCAAGTAGATAAGGACATGGGGCGTGACAAACCCGCAATCCTTATGGTGAATAAGAAAGGGAAGTACAAGGAAAAGGGGCCAAAGACTTATAAATGGTCCAAATCCCCCGAGTGACGTCCTTCCAAGAAGGGGAATATCCAGAGGTAGGGAAAGGAAGGGGAGAAAGTTTGTTTTTCTTGTGGAAAGCAAGGCCAATAGAAGAGGAACTACACCCAGAAGCGTGGGGACACTAAAGGTGTGATCGTTATCGAGTGTAATCTTTCCATTTCTATACATTGGGTATTAAATAGAGCTTGTGGGTCTTAAATATGTATTAAAATTCAAGAACCAAGTAGATTTAGAAAGATTTCTAGAGGAGAGGTGGATCTTCAAGCTGCCAATGGCGTGAGGCTAGTTGCGTTGTCCATTGGCGATTACCACCTCTCATTGACGACTGGGATGATTTTAGTTTTACATATATGTTATTAGGTGCCTAGTGTTACCAAGAAAATAATTTTTGTATCTTGTTTGTATATAGATGGATTTATTTTCAAGTTTGGAAATAAGCGTTGTCTCTTTTATAAGAATAACATATGTTATGGTATGGCAATTTTAAATAAAGTTTTGTATGTATTAAATTACAAAAACCAAGTTTTTGCAATCGATAATGAAACAATCTCACATGACTCATACATCAACCAGTTGTGGCATCACCGTCTCGGTCATGTAAATGAGAAATGCTTGAAAAAGATATACCAATATGGCTATTTAGACTCTACTGAGCTAAAACCACTTGATTGATGTCACACTTTTTTACAAGGAAAAATGACCAAGCCGACTTTCGATGGACAAGGTGAAAGGGCCACATAGCTTCTAGGATTGGTCCACACATATGTGTGTGGACCATTTCTAGTAGAAGCTAGAGGTGAATATTCTTACTTCATTACTTTTACTGATGATTTGAGTAGATATGGCTATGTCTACTTAATGGGGTATAAGTCAGAAGCCTTAGAGAAATTTAAGGAATTCAAGAATGAATTAGGGAATCATCTTGGTAAGAAGATAAAGAAACTTCAATCGGATCGAGGTGGAGAATATCTAAACAAAGAGTTCATTAATGTTCTACGGGAGTCTGGGATTACATCTCAGCTCACTCCTCCTTATACACCACAATGGAATGGTATTAGTGAAAGGAAGAACCACACCTTGTTGGACATGGTGAGGTCAATGATGAGTCATGCAGATCTTCTATTATCTTTTTGGGAATATGAATTATAAACTGCATCATACACATTAAACCGAGTACCAACTAAGGCATAAAATGGAATTCCATCTGAGTTATGGATTGGAAAGAAACCCATTTTTTCGTACACACATTTATGGGGATGCAAGGCATTTGTTAAGGCCTTCTCAGAAAATAAACTAGAACCTCGGGGAATGAGGTGTATCTTTATAGGATATCCCAAGGAAACTAAATGATATTACCTATATAACCCTTCAGACAAGAAAGTGACTGTCTCCAAACAAGCCGTATTTCTTGAGAGGTAGCACATCCTCAAAAAGGATAGTGGGATAAAGGTTGACTTAGACGAAGTTGATGATCAAGATATACAGAAGTTGGTACTGGAACAAGTTACATAGGTCCCTCTAGAAGAGGTTCTAGAAACACAAGTACTGTGTAGAATCTCAAGAGAGGTAAAGGAACCAGAGACATTTGGTTTCCTAGTCACTGAGGATGGTGAATCATTATTTTTGGACAATGATGAACCTATCTCCTATAAGGAAGTAGTAGAAAGCTCATAAGCTGCAAGATGGCTGGAAGCTATGAATTCTAAGATAGATTCCATGTATCAGAACCAAGTCTGGGTTCTGGTCGATGAGCTAGTTGATGTAAAGCCTGTTGGATTCAAATGAGTATTCAAGAGAAAACTAGACATGGAAGGTCAAGTTAGCACCTATAAAGCAAGGCTAGTGGCTAAAGGATTCAGACAACGTCAAGAAATGACTAAGATGAAACCTTTTTTCCAGTTTCCTTATTTAAATCTATAAGAATCATACTTGCCATAGTAGCTTACCATGACTATGAGATTTGGCAGATGGATGTCAAAATATCATTCCTTAATGGGAATCTTTAGAAAGATGTATATATGACACAACCAGATAGGTTTATGAGACAAGGTGAAGCCAAATGGGTTTGCAAGTTACAGAAATCCATTTATGGATTAAAGCAAGTATCCAGGTCATGGAACATTCGATTTGATGAATCCATAAAGGAATTTGGTTTCATTAAGAACGAATGTGAGCCATGTGTTTATAAGCGGTTTAATGGGAATACGATCACTATCCTAGTATTATATGTTGACGACATATTGCATATTGGAAACGATGTACCGGTATTACAGTCAGTTAAGGACTGGTTGAACAAGTGTTTCTCCATGAAGGACTGGGGGGAAGCAGCCTATATTGTAGGGATTAAGATCATTCATGATAGATCCAAGAGGCTGCTTAGACTAAGTCAGGGTACATACATTGACCAAATATAAAAGAGATATAGTATAGAACAATCCAAGAGAGGATTGGTTCTAGTGTCACATGACCTACATCTTTCTAAGAAAATGTGTCCACAGACACAAAAAGAGAAAGAAAGAATGAGTAAGATCCCATACTCTTCGGCTATAGGATCCATCATGTATGCCATGTTATGTAACATGATTGATGTTGCCTATGCACTGAGCATGGTAGACAGATATCAATAAGATCCAAGAGAATAACATTGGACTGCTGTTAAGACTATCCTTAAGTATCTGAGAAGAACTAAGGATATGTTCCTGGTGTATAGAGGAGATGCAGAGCTTGTCATCAGAGGGTATGCTGATGCTGGATTTCAGACAGATCAGAACAATCTGAAGTCATAATCTGGATATGTTTTCTGTCTCAATGGAGGAGCTATGAGTTGGAAGAGTTCAAAGCAGCCATTTTTCGCCAATTCTATAGTAGTGTCCAAATGTATAGCGGCTTCTGATGTAGCCAAGGAAGCCATCTGGATTCGGAACATTGTCTAGGATCTTAATGTGGTTCCTATCAGTAAATATCCTATCACGTTGTATTGTGATAATACTATAGCGGTGGATCTTGCAAAAGAACCGAGGTCACATCAACGGATAAAGCATATACTCAAGAAGTATCACCTCTTGAGGGATTTCTATCAAAGGTGGGAAGTTGTAGTGAGAAGAGTGTCCACCGAAGATAACATGGTAGAACTCATGACTAAAAGCCTATCTCAGCAAAAACATGAATATCATGTGATAGCTAGCGGGTTAAAAGTTGTTAACAGTTGGATCTAGTCCAAGTGGGAGTCTACTGGAGTTGGTGGCCTAGAACCAACTACTTTGTACTTTATTCATTAAATAAACAACTTATCACATCTTGATTGTTCTTCTACGTGACAATTCATATGAGAATGTACCAAGGATAGCTGTTGCATTAAAGGGTTATAGCGGATCCCTGCTATGATGAGAACCCGGAAGTGCCATAACATTGTTCTTGAATATATGTTCTATGGATGGATGATGTTATTTTAGGGACACAAATAATAAAATCCATTAGGGATGATGACTCATAAAACTTTGAGGCACCTTCTCATGGTGTGCGCCCTTGGTAATATCTAGGAGGATATTATGAGAATGAGACCCACCAGTAGGAAATCCACATTTTATAGTGTCATTGGATGTTCCTACCTGCGGACGTGTGTATTTGTACTTAGACTTTAGGATTATTATTAATGGGTATTTCAACTCACACACTTAGATTTATTGATGAAAACTGTGATGAAATATTGTTCGCAGCGAGGTAGGATATGGTGGGTGCATCATGAGTGATACTACATTAATAGATAATGCGATAAAGGATTTTACCCTTATGTTCCATAATGAAAGTAGATATCTCATGCCATTTTATGGAATTGATATAGCCTAAATAAATCCATGGCCATGTTAAGGTATGGGAATGTTCAATTCCAAGAAGTCAAAGAAAGAATAATCGAGCACATGGGTTGATGGCACTAGCATGTAGCCCGCTTGATTCGAGATATCGTGACAAAGGGATTATATTACACAGAAAGTGTTCGTATGAGATGACACATCATTGCGGCGTTAACTTCTTTCTCTATGGGTGCCTTGGAGTATTGCTAGATGCTAACCTTGTACTTTTGGCGGGCTCCGCCTAATGCCACTGAGAAAGAGGCCTAGAGGGTCACACACTAAGTGTGTCTATGTATCCCAGTTAAATATTAATTTAACAAGTTAAATAAAGATTATTCCCGACTGTGGTTTAATAATTATTTAAGGATTCCTGATCGTATTTATTTTGACACTAGTTATTCAAGAGAATATATTGTTGGCGAAATAATATATATATTTATTAGCGAGTAATATAGTTACATTTATTTAAGATATAAATATCCATTACTCAAGGTCTAATAAATGCGGTGGAGGAAATAAAGAAAAATGAAAACAAGATAAACACGCCGTGTACATTGAATGAACACGCTGTGTAGTTTTCATGGAAAATGAGTACATTCCATGTATTAATGATTACATGGCGTGTAGTTTTTCCAGTCGGGATTTTGAGGAAATAATATCATTTTATTAAATTATATTTATTATAATTAGCGTGGGCACATATCAAGGAATTAATCATTCGACATGGGGGTTTTTAATAAGAGTTAATGAAATAAATAAAATCCGTAACACATTTATTTATTGTCATAAATCTATAACCTCAAACTCGATTATAAATATCCTCATACCCCCAACACTTTTCAAGAGAGAATCATTGTGAACAATAATTTTGGAGAGTTCTCTCAAGGCCGAAAGAACTCCTTCCTCCAAGAACACTCTCAAGACCGAGAGAGATCCTCCTCCATCGGATTAAGGTGATCGAATGTAGACATCACAAGCGAAGGATATTCTGTGCTAGCACACAGAAATACCTTAGGCAACATCCAGAGATACGTGGAGCACATGTGGATCACCGTTAGAGAAATCCTACACTTGGATTCTATGACGCAATGACGGATCACATCGGATCGTGACTGGAGATATCAACGAAGAAATAATTCCATCAAGGAAATTATTGTCAATTAATTAAATTAATTATAACCAACATATGGTGATCCTCTCGATGGTTCTGGGACCCTTCTCTATCTTTTCGTTCTTTATTCAATTCCGAAGATCCAGCATTTTATTATCGTGATAGATCTTGGATTGAACGTTGTTTAACGCTAAAATTAAAGTTAGGGAAACCCACCAACACACTTTTTCTGCTCCCGGAACCTACAAGTGGTATTATAGGGGTCATATCGTTGATTATAATTATTTAGTTTTTCATTAGTGATTTAAGCATTTAATAATTTTTTTGTTTCAATTCAAGTTAATCATTCTTTAATTCTGAATATTGAGATCTGTTCATCCCCTCTCATTTCTCATTCGCCTTACAGAAAAAAATTTCTCTTTTACTTTTGATGAAAATAAAATATAGGAACTCATTCGAAGGTTCCAAACTCTCCTGGCCGTACAACACCAGAGTACACGGCATGTATTCGGAAGTACACGCTGTGTAGTCTAGGTTCAATGATTTGACTGATTCGCCAAATAATGACGTGTATTGGATCCTATTTAAGTAATTTATGAAACCGTGTGTTTCCCAGGAACAGGTGGAACACGGTTTCTAGATTACATTCCATGTGGTCCAACTGAACATGGCGTGTAGTCCCTTAGGGTTAGGGTTGGACCATGTACCCCATACACAGCTTGCCTGGCTGGAAACCGTGTAACGTGGATATTACACGACATGTGTCCAAATGAACACGTCATGTACTCTGAAAATTTCCAAAGTACATCCACACACCATGTCCCTGGGCGTGTACTTTGTATGGACGGTGAAAAAAAGTACACACCATTTAGTCGGAACTACATGCCATTTACTCATCCAAATTACATAGATTTATTAAAATTTATTATTATATTATACAAACCCTTGAGATGTGTACCATAGTGTAGGCATAAAGCTGAGGCACAACACATGATAGGTGTTTTATATATATATGTTTAATTTAACAAATGTGTAATGAATGATAATTCACTACGTTGCCTCCAAGGTAAAAGTTACGTACAAAGATAATTTTAAATGAATTTATTTGTTTAAAATTATGATAGATGAGAATATCAAGGAAATTCATAAAAAGGGTTTAAGATAAAAGGATTGATTAATTAAAGATAATTAATTAATTTGAGCGTGATTTATCTTAAATAAGAACTATTAAAGAATTTAATGCTAGTTTTATTAATTCGTAATATCGTTTCATGTATGGATGATCATGAGCTAGACCAATAGCTTTGTATATGAATGGTTTCTTTTAATTTATTTATTTAAATTAATTTTTTTTGTCCTGTGAGGCTTCTCCTCATTAATATGTAGGGCATATGAGCCCAATGTTTCTTTTATATAAAACCCCTTTTACCCCTCACCTGTGTGTGAGATAAATGTATATGTAATGGATGGATCTCCCAAGCTAGTGGAGGCAGCTCAAGTCAGGAGCCAAGGTGAAACCAATCCAAGGAGATACCAAAGTGGACAGGTGGAAAGCTATAAACATGAACCCGAAAGGTTCAAGGTGTTTCTCCCCTAGGTCTTGGGTTAGTTTATCAACAGATAGATAAAAAACCCATAAAACAAGCTCATGATCATACCATTTATTTTATTTCTGTCATTTTTATAGTTTATTTATTGTGGGTTTGTTGTCACAATAAAAAAACTAATGAATTAAACAAGCATGAAAGATGGAACTAAAATTAGACCGGATTATGCATAAATATTATCTTAGACATGGTTAATCACTTAAGTATATCCCACTTAATATTAACAAGAATGTAATCAAAGATAATGAAATGAAAATTTATGTATAAGGATAAAATCCTTCAAAGAAATATTAAGTCGGTACAGCCTTCCATAATCTTGGTTAGAATCAAACCACAATTCAAAGTGCTTGACCAACCCTAGTTGGGGTGCTTTCCATTATTAGGGAATTCTAATTCAAGGTTTTGGGTTGACTTGACTTGGTTCACATCTAGGGTTGACTTCCACAGTAGGACTTGGTGTGGCCAAGAGGAAAAGGTTGAGGAAATCCAAAATAAAAGGATTTCAGGACTGGGGAGTACACTCAGCGAATCAAGGAGCTACGAGTTAATGCAGTTGTCATTTGGAATGTCTACCTAGAACCCTTAAAGTTGCTTGACCAACCCTAGTTAGGGTAATGTGAAGGGAAATATGGATCCTTGCCACTTGAATATTCAGGCAACAAAATATTCCGAAGTCAATGGTAAGGACTATTGGATTTTGATAAAATAGTGGAAGACTAATAAGTATTAATTTATTTATTTGTCTCAGTTTTTATAATAAAGTACTAAAACCTTTTCTCATATTAATTTGTAGAAATACAAAGAAAAATGACTTCAAACACATCATTGAGAACCATACTCGATAAGTAGAACCTTCTCATTGGCACCAATTTCCAAGTGTGGTAGGGGCGTTTATGCATCATCCTTCACCACGAGAGGAAGTTGTATGTGTTGGAAGAGCCTATTCTAGTTGCACTTGGAAAAGAGGCCAGTGATGAGGAAATATCTCTCTATATGAAACACATGAATGATGCCACAGATATCCAATGTTTCATGCTATTGGACATGTCTAATGAGCTCTTGAAGCAACATCAAAATATGGACGTGTATAGCACGATGTCTCACCTTAAGGATATCTACCAAGATAAGGTGAGAAAGGAGAGATATGAGATCACCAAAGCTTTGTTTACAACTAAGTTTGGAGAGTTTGCGCCAGCTGGGCTACATGTAGTCAAGCTCATTGGCTACACTGAATGTCTGGACATCTTAGGGATTAAGTTTCCGGATGAGTTGCATATAGATCTAATCCTATCGTCACTTCCCAAGACATTCTCTAGATTCATTGTCAATTATAACATGAGAAAAAATGAGAAGAGTCTATCGGAACATCGGACCTTAATTCTCCAAGTAGATAAGGACATGGGGCATGAAAAACCCACAGTCCTTATAGTGAATAAGAAAAGGAAGAACAAGGAAAAGGGGACAAAGACTTATAAACGGTCCGAAGCCCCCAAGTGCCATCCTTCCAAGAAGGGTAAGATCAAGAGGCAGGGAAAGGAATGAGAGGCAATATGTTTTTCATGTGGCAAGCAAGGCCACTGGAAGAGGAACTACACCCAGAAGCGTGGGGACGCTAAAGGTGCATTCGTTATCGAGTGTAATCTTTCCATTTCTACACATTGGGTATTAGATACAACTTGTGGGGATCACATCTATATTCAAATACAGGAACCAAGTATATTTATAAATATTTCTATAGGAGAGGTGGATCTTCAAGCTACCAATGGTGTAAGGCTGGATGCATTGGCCATTGGTGATTACCACCTCTCATTGCTGACTGGGATGATTTTGGTTTTATATAACTGTTATTATGTGCCTAGTGTTACCAAGAACATAATTTTTGTATCTTGTTTGGAAATAGATGGATTTATTTTGAAGTTTGGAAATAAGTATTGTCTCTTTTATAAGAACAGTGTATTTTATGGTATGTCACATTTAAATAATAGTTTGTATGCATTAAATTACGGAAACCAAGTGTTGGCAATCGGCAACGAAACAAACCCACATGAATCATACATCACCGAGTTGTGGCATCACCATCTCGGTCATGTAAATGAGAAACGCTTGACAAAGCTCTGCCAATATGGCTATTTAGACTCTACTAAGCTAAAACCACTTGATAGACGTCACACTTGTTTAGAAGGCAAAATGACCAAGCCGCCTTTCGATGAACAAGGTGAAAGGGCCACATAGCTTCTAGGATTGTTGCACACAGATGTGTGCGGACCATTTCCAGTAGAAGCTAGAGGAGAATATTCTTACTTCATTACTTTTACTGATGATTTGAGTAGATATGGATATGTCTACTTAATGAGGTATAAGTTAGAAGCCTTAGAGAAATTTAAGGAATTCAATAATGAAGTAGAGAATCAGCTTGGTAAGAAGATAAAGAAACTTCAATCAGATCGATGTGGAGAATATCTGAACCAAGAGTTCATCGATCTTCTATAGGAGTCTAGGATTCTATCTCAGCTCACTCCTCATTATACACCATAGTGGAATGGGGTTAGTGAAAGGAGGAACTACACCTTGTTGGACATGGTGAGGTCAATAATGATTCATGCAGATCTTCCATTATCCTTTTGGGAATATGCATTACAAACTACAGCATACACATTAAACCGAGTACCAACGAAGGCGGAAAATGGAATTCTGTCCGAGTTATGGAATGGAAAGAAACCCATTTTGTTTCACACACATGTATGGGGATGCGAGGTGTTTGTTAAGACCTTCTCAGGAAACAAACTAGCACCCTGGGACATGAGGTGTATCTTTATAGGATATCCCAAGGAAACGAAAGGTTATTACCTATATAACCCATTAGACAAGAAAGTGACTGTCGCCAGACAATCCATCATTCTTGAGAGGGACAACATCCTCAAAAAGGATAGTGGGAGAAAGATTGACTTCGATGAAGTGGATGCTCAATATACAGAGGATTTGGTATAGGAACAAGTTCCACAGGTCCCCGTGGAAGAGGTTCTAGAAACAAAAGTACTGTGTAGGAGCTCAAGAAAGGTAATGGAACCAAAGAGATTTGGTTTCTTAGTCACTGAGGATGGTGAATCATTATTGTTGGAAAATGATGAACCTCTATCCTATAAGGAAGAAATAGAAAGCTCAGAAGCTTCAAGATGGCTGGAATCTATGAATTCTGAGATGGATTCCATGTATTAGAATGAAGTCTGGGTTCTGGTCAATGAGCTTGTTGATGTAAATATTGTTGGATGCAAATGGGTATTCAAGAGAAAAATGGACATGGAAGGTCAAGTTAGCACCTCTAAAGCAAGGCTAATGGCTAAAGGATTCAGACAAAATCAAGGAATTGACTATGATGAAACGTTTTCACCAGTTTCCATGATTAAATCCATAAGAATCATACTTGCCATAACAGCTTACCATGGCTATGAGATTTGGCAGATGGATGTCAAAACAACATTCCATAACGAGAACCTTCAAAAAGATTTATATATGACACAAATAGAAAGGTTTGTGACACCAGGTGAAGCCAAACGGGTTTACAAGTTTTATAAATCCATTTATGGATTAAAGTAAGCATCCAGGTCATGGAGAATTCGATTTGATGAATCCATAAAGGAATTTGGTTTCATTAAGAAAGAATATGAGCCATGTGTTTATAAGCAGTTTAGTGGGAATGCGATCATTATCCTAGTAGTATATGTTGATGACATATTTCTTATTTGAAACGATGTACCAGTCTTACAGTCAGTTAAGGAATGGTTGAACAAGTGTTTCTCTATGAAGGACTTGGGTGAATCAGCCTACATTCTAGGGATCTAGATCATTCGTGATAGATCCAAGAGGATTCTTGGACTAAGTCAGGCTACATACATTGACCAGATACTAAAGATATTTAGTATGGAACAATCCAAGAGAGGATTGGTTCTAGTGTCACATGGCCTACATCTTTCTAAGAAAATGCGTCCTCAGACACAACAAGAGAAAGAAAGAATGAGTAAGATTCCATATGCTTCAGCTATAGGATCCATCATGTATTCCATGTTATGTACCAAGCTTGATGTTACCTATGCACTGAGCATAGTAGGAAGATATCATGCAGATCCAGGAGAACAAAATTGGACTGCTGTTAAGACTATCCTTAAGTATCTGAAAAGAACTAAGGATATGTTCCTGGTGTATGAAGGAGATGAGGAGCTTGTCATCAGAGGGTATCCTGATGATGGACTTCAAACAGATCAGAATGATCTAAAGTCACAATCTAGATATGTTTTATATCACAATGGAGGAGCTGTGAGTTGGAAGAGTTCAAAGCAGCCTATTTTCGCCAATTCTATAGTGGTTTCTGAATATATAGCAGCTTATGATATAGTCATGGAATCCGTATTGATTCGGAATGTTGTCCAGGATCTTGATGTGGTTCCTAGTAGTAAAGATCCTATCACATTGTATTGTGATAATACTGCAACTGGGGATCTTGTAAAATAACCAAGGTCACATCAACGAACAAAGCATATACTCTGGAAGTAACCCCTCTTGAGGGATTTCTATCAAAGGGGTGAAGTTGGAGTGAGAAGAGCGTCCACATAAGAGAAAATGGTGGACCCCATGACTAAAGGCCTATCTCAGTAGAAGCTTGAATATCATGTGAGAGCTAGCAGGTTAAAAGTTGTTAGTGGTTGGCTCTAGTCCAAGTGGGAGTCTGTTGGAGTTGGTGGACTAGAACCAACTACTTTGTACTTTATTCATTAAATAAACACCTTATCACATCTTTATTGTTCTTATGTGTGAAAATACATGTGATAATTTACCAAGGATTACTGTTGCATTAAAGGGTCATAGCGGATCCCTGCTATGATGAGAACCTGGAAGTGCCATAACACTATTCTTGAATATATTTTCTTTGGCTGGATGATGTTATTTGAGGGACACAAATATTACAGGCCCTTAGGGGTGAGGACTCATAAAACATTGAGGCACCTTCTCATGGTGTGCTCCCTTGGTAATATCCAGGAGGATATTATGAGAATGAGACCCGCCAGTAGGAAATCCACATTTCATAGTGTCATTGGATGTTCCTATCTGGGGACGTGTTTATTGGTCATTAGACTTTAATATTATTATTAATGGGTATTACAACTCGCGCACTTAGATGTATTGAAGAAAACTGTGACAACACACTGTTCACAATGAGGTAGGATACATTGGGTACATCACGAGTGATATTGCATTAATAGATAATGCGAGAAAGGATTTGTCCCTTCTGTTCCATAACGAAAGTAGATATCTCATGACCATTTATGGAATTGATATAGCCTAAATAAATCCATGGCCATGGTAAGGTATGGGTGAGTTTGATTCTGGGAAGTCAAAGGAAGAATAATCGATTACATGGGTTGATATCTCTAGCATGCAACCCGCTTGATTCGATATATCCTGACAAAGGTATTATATTACACGGTAAGCGCTTGTATGTGGCGAGATGTCATTGAGGCATTAAATTATTTCTCTATGGGTTCCTTGGCATGTTTCTTGACACTAACCTTGGACTTTAGGCAGGATCTGCCTAATGCCATTGAGAAAGAGGCCTAGAGGTTCACACACTAAGTGTGTCCATGTATCTCAGTTAAATATTAATTTAACAAGTTAAATAAAGATTATTTCCGAATGTGGTTTAATAATTATTTAAGGATGCCTGATCGCATTTATTTCAACAGTAGTTATTTGAGAGAATATATTATGGGAAAAATAATATAATTATTTATTAGCGAGAATGAAGTTACATTTATTTAAGAAATAAATAGCCATTACTCAAGGTCTAATAAATGTGGTGGAGGAAATAAATAAAAATGAAAACAAGATAAACATTCCGTGGACATTGAATGTAAATTCTATACAGTTTTCATGGAAAACAAGTACACACCATGTATTAATGATTACAGGACATGTAGTTTTTCTAGTTGGGATTTTGTTTAACTAATATCATTTTCTTAAATGATATTAATTATAATCAGCGTGGGAGCATGCCAAGGAGTTAATCATTCGACATGAGAGCTTTCAATAAGATTTAATGAAATAAATAAAATTCATAACACATTTATTTATTGTCATAACTCTATAACCTCAAACCTGATTATAAATATCCTCACAATCCCAACACTTTTCAAGAGATAATTATTATGAACAACAATTCTGGAGAGTTCTCTCAAGGCTGAGAGAACTCATTCCTCCAAGAACGCTCTCAAGACTGAGAGAGATACTCCTCCATCAGATCAAGGTGATCTAAGGCAGACATCGTAAGAAAAGGATATTCCACACTTGCACCCGGAAATACCTTCAGCGACGTCCAGAGATACATGGAGCAAGTGTGAATCATTGCTAGAGGAATACTACACTAAGATTCTACAATGCAACAACGGATCACATCAGATCATGACCGAGGATATCAACGAAGAAAGAATTCCATCAAGGTAATTCTTGTCAATTAATTAAATTAATTATAACCAACATATGATGATCCTCTCAATGGTTTCGGGTCCCGTCTCTCTCATTTTTTTCTTCTTTCTATTCCAAAGATTCGACGTTTTATTATCGTGACGGATCTCAGATTCAATGTTGTTTAATGCTAAAATTAAAGTTGGGTAAACCCACCAACGCGCTTCTGCTGCGCTCAGAACCTACATTTCTATGAACCTGATCTTCCTTTATCTTATTGTCCAAGAATGAAAAACCCTTCTTTTAAAACTTATTGGGAGAATTTTTATTTCCATATTTCATTATATTCTTTATTCCCAAGGGCGTATCTTATTTCTTCATAAATTATTATAGCCTTCTCTACTTATATACGTTGGATACATACTTTGACGACCATGTATATTTTCTATGACCACTTCCATTGAAATAATCACATATTTATTTAAGAACTCTAGATCTTATATAGACATATTATTATTTATTTGTGGATGTTGATTAGTTTCTTTTTATTTATCCCCCTTGAAATAATATTTCTTTGTGCTTATTAAATGAATGGTTGTACAAACAATCCAATGTAAAATTCTGAAACCAATTTCAACACCATCATTTCCCAATAAACCTTGATCTTATTTATTCTACTACATACCTTATAGAATTTTCATATTTTGGAGAATGTTCATTTTGGGTCTTTAGAACTATTGGTTGGGATCTTCTTGGGGAACCATATTCTAAACATCCATCATATACATATTGGTAGGATTCTCATCACTTTTTCTCATCTATATTTTGATACATTTTTTATTCAAACCTACACTGTTTATAGAATAAATGTAGTATAAAAATTAAAATTAAATATAGATGAAACCTTAATTATTGGGGATTATTGAGTAATATAATCAGGTTATTTTGTGATCTTATTTATATATAAAAGAGTCATTTTAGTATAAGAATCTCACTTAAAATTGTCTGTGGAAGCATGTCATTAATCCTCCAACTATGAATATTTTACTTGAAGGGTCTCCAAATTTTCTACTTTAATATCTAATAAAGAACACCTCATGTTGAAAATTTATTTCTCATTTTCAATAGTGTTTGATATTTCTTCACACTCCTCAAATATAAAAACTTTATTATCAATATTATTTTCTTTCTTGAATCAATGTGCTATGTTTATTGATTATTTTGGATTTAACTTCTAATTGTGAATTTTTGACATTAGTGTTATTTTTTATACTTTATTCCAATGCGTGGATCTTCCCTTTACATTTTTTAGTGGCCTCATACTTTTCATAGATAATGTTGAGATAATATTATTTATTTTTGTAGAACTTATTTTCAAGTTCCATATTTATATCTTCAAATGATCTAACATTATTGGTGATATTTATAGAATTCAATACTTCCTCCTTCAAAGATTTATCTATTTCATCTACCTCTAAATAAATATGTGTGATATCATCCCCCTATCTTTAAAAACCCCATAGAAAAAAGAGATTGATTTATTTAGGAAAAGTATGCAGAAATATTTTAAAGCATCAAATAATATGTCACGTGAATCAATTGATATGTGATTAGACCCACTAGTGCTTAGATATTTTTATGGATAATTTTAGAAAATAATTACCGTGTTATCAAAAAAATACCATGAATAAATAGTGGTATAAATTTTTTACACTTTCTTAGTGGCAGTTTGAACTACATTTTCTTCTCCTTTCAAGCAACCACTCTCCACTTTAGTGAAAAGAGGGGTTAAAACCACTTCTTCTTTAGGCAACATGGTCAATTTATTCATTATATTATTTAATTTATTTTAATTATTTAGAATAATCTTTGTAAATATGTAATTATAATAAAAAATAGATAGATTTTCACTACAACTACACTTCATTACAAATTCTAAAAAAATACCCAAATCATAAATAAAGAACAAATTCAAAAATAGAGAATCCAATAAATGGTTAATCAAGATATGATACCCATTAAGGAACCAGTTAGGGATAAAACCCACACTTAGAGGGGGGGGGGGGTGGAATCAATGTTGGTGAATTTTAATCCTTTTATACTTTTTATACCTTTCCTTTTATTAACCTAGTCCCTATTTAAGGTAAATTGGCCTCTTATTCTCTCTTGTCACTTTTTTCTTTGTATAAAACACATAAAAACACACACAAACACACAAACACACACAAAGAGAATAAAGGTATACAATATTCAACTTTAAATATTATAAGGCTAGTATTTGGTGTGATATGGATTTCTATACTATCACACAACCCACAAGATCCATCATGTGAGTGTTACACTATAGTCTCCATACAATGTATGAGTGTGAATAATATATAAATTAGTTAGTGTATCTCACACAAAGGTGCATAAAAACCATTATAATTGTAGTATATGGGTAATAACCAAAGATTCTATTATCAATATGATCTCAAAAAGATTTTGATGCACTACCTGGGTATTCTTCCCTTCCCTTACTTTCAAAACAACATGCATGTTAAAGTTAGTTCCCTAGAAATAGCTTATATTTACTTTATAATCACCTATATTCATTATTTTGAATATTAATAAACTTCTTATCACATCATAATTTTCTTCTACATGAAATAGTATGTGACAATGTTCTAAATATAATTGTTGCACTAAAAGGTTATAAAAGTTCCTCACTATGATGAGAGAACAGAAGTACCATGATAGTAATCTTAATATATGTTCTATATCTAGATGATATAATTTTATGAGACAAAAATGATATAGTATATCATGGGTAGATACCCATAGGACTTTGAAGCACTTTCTCTTGGTGTGTTCCCTTGGTAATTTCTAGTGCATGAGATTATAAGAACATGACCTACTAATAATAAATACTCAATTATATTTGTCTTTGGATGATCCTATTAGAAGATGTGTGTATTTATCCTTAAAAAATAAGATTATTATTAATGGATATTATTATTCACATACTTGGATGTTCTAATGAAAACTATGGCAATATATGTTCACAGGGAAGTATGATATGTCAGGTGCTTCATGAGTAATATTACATTAATGAATAATATGAGAAAGGAATTATTCCTTATGTTATTTCATGGAAATTGATATCTTTGGCCCTTTTATGGGAATAGAACAGAATAAATAAATCCATTACTATGGTGTTCTATGGGAATGTTAATTTCATGAAAGTTAAAGAAAGAGACATCAAACACATATGTTGATGACACCAGCATGCTACCTGCTTGATTAGAGATATCATGATTAAGGGATTACATTACATAGTAATAATTATTATGATGTTTTTTTTGAATTATGACATTAAATTATTTCTCTATGGGTTCATTGGAATGTTGATAGATTATAACCTAAGACTTTGGGAGGCTCCATCTAATTCCCTTGAGAAAGAGGCCAAGAGGGTCACACACTAAGTGTATACAAAACCTTAACTAAATATTAAATATTAAATATTATTTAACTTGTTGAATAAAAAATATTTCCTTACATGGTTTAACAAATTTTCATGTTTTTTTGATTGAATATATTCCATCACTAGTCATTTGAGAAAATATTTGTGAGCAGAATATTAAATAAATATTAATTTTCCATTTAGTTAATATAATATTTCTTTATTTACCAGCGAATAATGCAATGATATTTATTTATTAAAAAATAGTCATTATTTAGTCTTGATAAATATTGTGAAGGATGGGAAGATCTAGTTTAAAGGTTTGGTAAGAAATAATATATATTAAATATTAATTGAATAAATTTTAGACAATTTATTCAAGAAATAATATTTAATCAATTTAGAAGTTTCATATATGTCAAAAAATAACAATATTATTATTATAGACATGGGGTTCCATTGGGATTAAGTAAATAATAAGGAAAGATGTTAAATTATTATTTTTTAAACCTAAAACTAATTAAAACGAAATATATTATTTCTAACCATAATACTTTCCATTTATTTTTTTAGCACAATGAGTTTGGAGAATCCTTTCAAGCCTAATAGAGATCCTCTCCAAGAATACTATCAAGAATGAAGATTGATCCTCCTACACAACCCCTATCGATTCTAGAGTGTTCTAGAAGAGTCCTTTGTCTTGGTGGTCATAGATAAATGAATTAGGCATTAGGATATTCCACTATAGAACTCAAATATTCCTATAGTGTCTCTCAAAGTTTCATGGTGCACATGTGGATCACCTCTAGAGGTAATATATACTATTTTTTTGCAACAATAATACAACATTAAGACATTTAAAAATTAATCAATGAAGAAATAATTCATTGCAAGGTAATTATTTAACTAATTATAAATACTTATGTGAGGATCATGTGTTTTTTTTGTGATAATATCATGTCAATTAATCTTTAATTCAATTCAATTTGTCACAACATTATTCATCACATATATCTCAAATTAATCCTTTATTGTGACAAAAATCTAATTTGTGAATTCCCCAACAATAAAATCCACTATGCCTAAAACCTTCAAGTGGTATTATAGTATTTTCATAATAATTTATAATTATTTAAATATTTTTAATTGAATTATGAATTTATTATATGTTTTAATTCCTGTTTAATCATTCTTTTAAATATGAATCATGAGATATCCTCCTCGACCTATTCATTATTAAAAATATAATAAAAATTGAATTAATTATGAATGAATAAAATTTGAATAAATCATCTAAATATTCCATATATTATGGCTAGATAACACAAGAATGCATGGTGGGTAGACCATAGGTACATGCCGTGTACCCATGTTTAATGCACCAGGATGCCTCATGAATTAATTTAGATCATTGTCAATTTATTTCACATGGTGTGTTATTAATATACTCTTTATGTTGACAGGTCAATTTTAGTGCATATTTAACTAGACTACATGGCATGTAACTTATATACAGGATATGTCTTCCATTAGTCCAAGATGATCCATGTTTTTCTTTCTGGGGACATGTGATTTGTAATTATGTAACTCGAATACCACATGAAGTGTAGCCTAGGTACACACCATTTAATTCATTAATGTACATGGTAGGACAACACGCCTAGTACCTAGGCCTGTTTTGTGGATATATGAAAAAGAACTATTCATGACACATAGTTGGATAGTACACACCATGTATATTACCTTATTATGCAAAATTTAAAATTAATTTATTATATTTATTAAACCTAATAAACATATGTTTCATATTTAATTTATTTTATTTATACATTCCATGTGATGGGTTATATGTATATATATATATATATTAAATATATAATTAATTTTTGTATAATATTTTGACCAACATTTTTTGTTTAATTTATAATACAATGATTAATGTATGTGCTTTAGGACATAACACACTATGTAAACAACCTGTGTCAGTGTGTCATTTATTTTAAAGTAGAATCCATGAAATTATGTGAAAATACATTTATACTACATGCCAAATGAGTAAATAGTATATTAATATCATTCATGCTAGGTAGTTTATATGTTTAATCTCTATGTTTCCTCTATGGTACATGTTTTGTACTTGGTAAATTTTATATAAATTATAGAATTTATTTAAAATAACGATGGATGAGAATCTCATGAAAGTTTGAATAAGAGTTAAGATAAAATAATTAGTTAATCAAAGAGTATAATTAATTGATTTGAGTTTGATTTATCATAAACAATAATGATTAGGAATGAATGATAGTTTATTAAATGGACAATTGATTGCTTGTATGTAGATGATCATGATCATAGACCAGTAATTTGTAAGTTATTGGTTTCATTTTAATTTATTGTTAAATTTAATTAATGGAATGTACATCATATCTCATCTCATTATGTAATGTCTTGTGTTACCATAGTTCCCTTTTATGTAAAAACCTTAAACTAATCCTTTGGTTCCCTTCAATTATGGAAGAGTAAAAGCTTATGTAATGGATATAGATCCCAGGTGAGTGGAGGTTATTCTAGTTTATTTATGAGGAGTAACCAATCAAAGAAATACATTAGAGAACTAGTGGGAAGTTTCCACATAAACCGATCCATGTTTAAAAGTGTTTTCCCTTAGTTTGATGGTTATATTATTATCCACTAAATAAAATAAACATTAGGAAAATATCATGACCATACCACTCTTATTATGTTATATTTACCATGTTTCATGGTTAATATTTCTATGGATGTTTTTTTGTGATCACATGAATTAATAAACTATCAAGAATGTAAGATATAACAAAAATAAAATTGGATTATGCGTAAAATTTATATAATAGATGATTAATCACTTAAGTAAATACACTTTTAATAAAGATAAAATGGGTAATTTATGTATAATGATAATAATCACCCAATTAAAAATATTAAGTCAATATTTAAATCTTCTACATAAGTTAAAATCAAACCATAGTTCAAATTTTATGACTGAACAAATTTTGGGTGCTTTCAAGTATCAAAGAATCATAACTTGAGTTTTAGGTCTACTTAACTTAGTTCGCATTAGGGGTTGACTTCCATAGTTGGAATTGGTGTAATTAAGAGGAAAGGGTTGAGGAAATACAAATTAAGGATTTCAGGATTGAGGAGTACACTCAACAAATCAAGGAAATTATAGTAAATATTATTGGAAAATTTATGCCTACCTAAACCCTTCAAATAACTTTTTAGGATAAATTCTAGGTTATGAGAAGGGTAAATGGGTCCTTTCAACTAAGGTATTTAAGAAATAAGATATTCTGAAACTAGTGGTGGGGGATATTAGGGTTTGATAAAATAGTGGGAAATTAATAAATTTAATATTTATTTTATAATATTTTAAATCAGATAAAGTACAAAAATTATGATTTTCTTAATTGTAGAAATGACAATACATATGACTTTAAACATATCACTAAAATCCATAATTGAGAAGAATAACTGTAACGACCCAAAATTTTATCAATGAAAATTCCTCTTGATCTAATTATATGTCTTATTATAAAAAATGGTTATATAAAATCTGAAATACTTTGGTTTTTTGTTTTTGGATTTCAAAATACCGTTAAGGATTATTACTGTTGCTAATATAGCTATTGAATAGTGATCACATGATTAGTATAAATATAAGGATTTAACAAATCCAATTTACTCAGAAAAAGGAAGCGATGGCCTCATTCAGTAGACTTGACCCATACGAAGCCCATTTATTAGAGGTTGAAAGGAGGTGGAATCATTGGGCTTCACTCTTTACCACACCCAAGATAAGCATGAATACGTTAATATCGAGCAGAACCGCCTACGCGAGAAGTGTAAGTTGATAGAGATTATCACTCGAACGATGTTATCCGAACTACCCCAAGAGTCTGTCACCATCGCACACCTTACCCTTCAGTCTTATGTGGGTGTTATAAGGGGTTATGTAACAAGACCTTAGCACTATTATTATGTGCATTATTTTTATATATAATAAAGAATATACCTTTATTTTATTATTGTTACTTTGTAAATAGTTTTTAAAGCACAAATAGTATGTTTAGTTAATATTAAACTAAGAAATATATTTTGAAAAATTAATGTATTTTTAAATTAAATAATATTTTAATAAAATATTATTATTATTAAATTAATTTTTATTATGTATGAAAGATCATATAATTTTTATGAATATAATTGTAATTTTTATTAAGGTTTGAAATCTGTTTTTGTCAAAACCCATGAGTTTTCGATAAATGTTGGTTTTTATTTAAAAATTAAAAATTCAAATATTTAAAAAATTATTTGGATAAAATGAATATTATTTTTTGAATCAGGATGTCTAAATTATCGAACGGTGAATTTTTCATAATTTTCTGAGTCATTCGAACTTTTGGGTAAAAATTAAATACTGTTTAAATATATAATGTGTTTTATGACATCCTAATGACCCAATAGTAATGTAATAAAATAATATAAACATTATGTTCGGACAATATATGTTTTACCATTAAAATAATGTTATTTTAGGTTTTATTTATTTATTTTACAAAGCCTTAGTGGACCCTTCAAGACTTATAAAACATTTTTTCCTTTTAAATTGTTTTCCTTGAGAGTGCGACTCACCTTCACAAAAGAAAACCTATTATTTTAAGAATTTAGTACATTGGAATTATAAAATATTGTTTTACAATCTACTTTGGAAAAAACCATGGGAAAAAACCATGGGCTGATTTTTTGTTTTTATTAGTTTAATGTGAGGTGTCCCAAACCTAAATAATAAAGAATTCAATCTCTTTTCCTACATAAACCCAATCAATCTCCCACTTCATCTTCACTAAAAGACTTTGGGGTTATTCCAACCTCTGACCTCCTCTCCCTATAATCCTCCCAATGTGCCCCAAGATCCCAATAATCCTCTCTCAAGCCCCTCCCAAGCCTTTGGGATCACACTTCCAAGTAAGGGATTTTATCCTTTTCATTTTTGTCTCAATTTCATTATGTTGTTATAACCTTTTAATTTCAATTACAAATGTTGGGGTATGATTTTGAACCTCTCATATACTTTACTATTTATGTTTTAATGATGGGAGACCCCTTTCTCTCTCATTAATTCCTTCCATGTACACCAGTTACTATGTCAAAATTCTGTAAGGGTTTTCTCTCTCCTCATTTACATTCAAGAAATTATTTTGTATTTTGAATCTAAAATCCATTACATATGTCGGGAAATGTATCTATATGACCCCCTTACTTTCTATTTCATATACATATGATGATACAACCATTTATCTCTCATTAACCATTTTTATGAATTCTTACGTTACCCCGTTACGTTGTCAAAATTGCACCAATTTTCCAAGCCAATGTCATCGTGTAGTGAATACCATGCCAATTTCTCTATCAATGGTATTAAACTTTATTAAAATTTAGTTATTTATTATAAATCTTCATGTATGTATTCCACATTCTTTTATCTCGTAATAAATGATGATGATTGATTCCATGTTGTGTGATCCATGCGACACACTTATGCATGACATGAAATGTTTAAGAAGGGTGCGCCCTGATAGCGTTCTAATACATTGGGTAAAGTATAGTATCATGATATGTCATGTGAAATGAGTGTTTAATAATGATAATTCAAGTGCAATGAGGGTTTATGTGTGCTTCATGTTCAATGAGGGTTTACTCATGCTCCATGTGAAATGAGCCTTGGCTCATGCTAATATCATGTTAAATGTTGTTGCCACATCTCCATGTTATGATTATCATGATTTATCATGCCTTAATGTTAATGTTTATATTGTACTCCATTTATATTCCTATTTTCTAACATGTATTGTATTCCTCATGTTATTCTATTTTTATTCCCTTACTGGGCTTTATATCTTACCCTCTTCTTATGCATGTCCTCAGGTTATCCAATGCAATGCTAAGTATGAGGGAATGTAGTGGTCATTTAAAGGAAGTTTTCAATAAGATGTTGCATTTTATGTTAGTTGTATATAATGTTCCTAAGCCCCACAGACATTATACCTCTCGATATTCTATGTTGTATCAAGTGATGGTTTTATGAAAAAAATTATGTTTAAGTGTGTAATAAAGAGCAGGGTTGTTATAATAACCTTCTCACTATCACTAATTTAAAGGAATTAAAAAGGTTCTGGCACATTATTCTAAATCAATAAAAGAAATTATATGTGCTGGAAAATCTCATTCCAAAATTTACTATACTTGATACTAGTGAGGAATAATTATCTCTACACAATAAACATTTGGATTATTCCACCTATGTATAATGTTTCATGCTATCATCCATGTAAAATATGATTCTAAAGTTACATGGAGATATAGATGTGTATGGTAGGATATATAAAATTTGTGGAATCTATCAAGATATATAAATATAAGAGAGACATGAGATCTTTTATTCTCTATCAATAGGAATAATTGGAGAGTTGGAACCCTCTTATCCTCATGTATTCAATATGATTGTCTACATAGAGAACTTAGACACATTGGGAATTAAATTCCCTAATGATATACACACATATCTCATACATTCCTCACTACCAAAACCATTATCCAGTTTTATTGTGAATTAAAACATGATAAATAGTGATTATTATCTTTCTAAACTTCTTACTCTCATTCTCCATGTTTATAAGGACATGGGGTGTGAAAAAACCATAGTAATTATAGTGAAAAGGAAAATGAAGAACAAGAAAAAGGGACTCATAAATCATACTAAGTCTAAATATCTCAAGAACAATCCTTATAAGAATAAGAACATCCAAATGAATATGAAGGAAAAAAGATGTTGTGTGTTTTACAAGTGTAAATCTAGTCCCATGAAATAATAATTTCACCCAGAAGTAAGGGGAAGCTAATGGTTCATTCTTCATTGAGTGTTATATTTATATATCAACATGTTGAGTATTATATATCGATTATAGTTCTAAAATATGTATCTAAATATATAAACCAAGTATATTTCATAATATTTACATAGGAGAGGTGGATCTTTTACTAGAAAATGGAATATGATTTGTTACTTTGGTTATAATAGACCACCACCTTCTATTTCCAATTGGAATGATTTTTGTTATAATAAATTATTATTTCATGTCAGGAGTTTCTAAGATCATCATCTATATTTATTTATATGGAATGGATGTATTTATTTTCAAATTATAAAATAAAGAATGCCTCTTTCGTAGGGATACCATTTTTATGGCATAACAAACTAAATAACACTTGTAATATATTAAATTATGAAAACCACGTATTGGAAATACATAATGAATCATGTTTTCATTACTCATATAACACCCAAATGTGAAATCACCATATTATCCACAAAAATGGAAAGTAACTGAAAAATCTATATCAAGATAGTTATTTAGAATCTTTTGAGAAAATACCACTTAAAATATATCATGCTTGTTTGGAAGGAAAACTAACCAAACCACCATTCAGTGGATTGGGTTGAAGGGAAACAGAGCTTATAGGATTAGTACACACTGATGTGTGCGGAAATTCGCTAGTAAAATCAATAGGTGTATATTATTACTTCCTAAATTTTACTGATGACATGATATATATGGATATATCTACTTTATGAGGTATAAGTATGAGACATTTGAAAAATTTAAGGAGTTTAAGAATAAAGTAGAGAATCAACTTGGTAAGAAGATAAAGAAGCTTAAATATGACTGAGGTGGTGAATATCTTAACCAAGAGTTTATTTAATTTCAAATGGAGTTTGGTATTATATCTCAAATCACTCCACCATATACACTTTATTGGAGTGGTCTTAGTGAAAGGAGGAACCATACCATGCCAGACATAGAGGTCGATGATGATTTATATAGATCTTCCATTATCTTTTTTTGGGAGATTCATTATAAAATGTGAAATATGATAAAACACCATTTTATTGGGTATTTGATTGATAATAGTTGATATAATTTCTTTACATTGTGTTAAAATATATTTATTTATAAAATATTTGGGATTACATCATTCATTTGAAAATTTGATGAAAATTTTAATTTTACCCATTAAAGTGCACTGTAGTAATTCGAAAATAAATATTTTTATATGAATTATTTGGACATAAAATTTTGTAAAGGTTTTAATAAATTAATGGGATACAAATTTCATTTAGTACATTGAAGCTAAAGTGTTCATTTTATTAGATTAAAAGGGTCATGAAGTCAAAGATGGGCTGGACTTGCCATATTGGACATCAATTCTGTATTTCGGACGTCAATTCTTCATAAATCATTGGATTTGGCCCAAATTTGGAGAATAGATTGAAAAATTGTTTTCATAAATAATACTTATGAAAGAATATATGGTTCGCGTGATTTGAAAGTCAAATAGGCAGTTCAAATTAGAATAAAATATTTGGCTGAATTTCCCCATTCACACTTGAAACAACTTGTAATCTAACCTCCTCTCCACTCTATAAATGTGTTTTTTTTCTCATTTTGAGAGATTTTTTAGTGACATAGAAGATTGGGAGTAGAAAATAATTGGTTCCTTGTAGATTAAATTCACCATTGGAGGGGAAAGATATCAAGCTATGATCTCCTCTCAAATGATCTTGTCTTCCTCTTCTTTGTTGCAATATTCTTGTTCTTTCAATAAAATCTTAGTTTATTTTCCATTTCTTCTATTATATTAAAATTTATTCTTCTATTAATATTCCTATTTGGTATAGAAATCAGGATTAGAAATGGTATTGGGTTATACCCTTTCCACGACCTTTGTGAATGCAATTCGTTTCTATAATGACTACACCACCCATGGAAGAGTAGTTTTTTTAGTGATCAATCTACATATTACCTTATTCATTTATTTATTTTGAAAAATTAAATATTATAATTAACATAATATTTTTCATGAATTTAGTTTTTAAATTATATTAAACTAATCATTCAATTGAAAAATTAACTCAAAAATACACGAGGTTGAGATTTGGATAAATTGAGATAGCACAAACTTAATCGGTAAAAAAACTACACAAGATTAATTTGTAGAGTTAAAAGATAGTCCATAAAATAAATTCATAATCATTTATATAATGTATATTTTCTCTAATTTTCCACTGACCATAAGCTATTATTGGAATGACTATCAAAGTAGGGTGTTGCGATTGCACGTTACAAAGCTAACCAAGGGTTTAACTCTTTTCATCTTTATGGTAAAGTTAATTCTCATAGGGTTTGGGGGTTAAAAAATTAGGGGATCATAATTAAGCATTTTTTAATGTAAATGATAATTATTAATAAGTAAGTGAATAGTTAGAGTTAGATCAATTATGCCTTTAAAATATTTTTCTAAAAAAACATCTTCTCATTGCATTTTTTAAATCTCATTTCAAAAACAAAATGTAAAAAAAAATACCGAATCATCCTCAAAAATACTTATTATATTCTTATAAACGATAAAACACCCAATAATTTTATGTATTTTTTGGGTTATTTTATTTTATTTTAAAAATACCTTTAATATGTTGTTAAATTTACTTCCACTTTTGAGTGATGACCTTGGTCAGCCACTCTACTACACCTAAGAAGTAAAGATTAAACATCATTTGAAAGTAACCATGAAAAATTCTTTAAAATTAGAGCCATTTTTGGGGAGTTAAAGAATTTATTCAACCAATTAGAGGTATTTATTTTATTTTTTATTTTATTCTTTTCTTCTCCTATTTCTTTATTCGTCACCCTTTCTCAAGTTTTTTATCTCTTCTTTTATTTTTATCAGACCAACTAAAAATTATTTTATTTTTATCATGGTCCAATTTTCATCATTTATGTTTTCTATTTATTTTAATAACAACACAAACTAATCCTGAGGATATCTTAAATCTTGACCCTGATATTGACCCTGATCTTAGACAAACTCAGTCTATGTAAAGTTTCAACATTCAACCATTTAGAGAATTCCTCCATTCTGGTAAAATTGAAATTAGAATCAATTATAATTAAAACATAAAAGAAAAAATATTGGATGAAAACAATAATAATTTACTTAACATAAATATTCTAGAATTGGCTGCACCAGATATTAATTATCAACAAAATTGTATTGCATACTCAAACCTTGAATCAAAATTTTAATTCAAATCTGGGTTAATTCAGCTTCTTCCAAAATTTCACTGATTATCTGGTGAGGATCCAAACAAAAATTTGAAATAATTTAATATTGTTTTATGTACCATAAAATAAAGAAATATTTCTGAATATCAGATAAAACTTAGAGCATTCCCATTCTCACTTGATGTACTCTAAAAGACTAGATGTATTATTTACAACATGAAGATATAACATGTTGGAATGATTCGAAACATTTTTTCTAGAATTGAGGACCACTTACATTTGTAAGGAGATATTAGGGATCAAGAAAACACTAGGGGAGTCAATGTATGAGTACTGAGAGTGATTCAAAAATTTGTGTGCAAGAAGTCCACGTCACCAAATTAGTGAGAAAATACACATAAAGTACTTCTATAAAGACCTCAAACCTATGGAGAGAAGCATTGTGGATGACACAGCTAGAGGGGAATTGGTTGATAAACACCCATAGTTTCATGTGCATTGATTGAAAATATGTCAGAAAACCCCCAACAATTTTGTGATCGAGGTACACAACATGTTAAAGGAGTACATCAGGTAAGTCCTTATTCTCTTAAAAATCATTTGATTGATACTATGTTTCAAGAATTAACAACTTTGGTGAGGTAGACTGATTTGGATCAAAAGACATCACAACCCACTCCTATGAGGCCTTGTGTCATTTTCAGTGAAACATACCACCCAATCGATTGTTTCCCCCAACTAAAAGAGATGGAGGATTGCGCAATAGTATTCCATTGGAGACTATATCAACAGAAACAATAGAAAAATCCCAATAAGAATTTGATTTATTTGCTTCAACATACAATAAAGGGTGAAAGGATCAATCAAACATGAGGTATAGATCTAGACAACAACAAAAGACCCATTTTCAACAAAACTTCTAGCAGCATCCACCTTACCAATGGGGTTTCCAACAACCCCAAAGGAGATTTTAAGCTCAAGAATTAACAAGCCAACAATATGGTAATTCTCAACCAAAGGTATATTCTAAAACTGATGATATTTTGAACTAATTTTTTATTAATCAACAAAATGAGATAAAGAGTCAAGATTCTGAGTTGTGGGAGTTGAAGGTACAAATGAGCCAGAATTCCATAGCCCTCCATGAACTGGTAAATAATAACTCTAAAAATATTCCTTCCCAACCTACTCCAAATCCTAAGGGGAATGTCAGTTCCTTCACATTGAGAAGTGTTAAGTAAAAAAACGATACATCTACACCTATCATTCCATCTGGATTGACCTCAAACATAGAGAAGGCCCATTCCATACCAACTAACGAGAAACCCAAGGATATAGACAAAGGTAAGAAAAATATTGTTGATTTTCCTCCTAAACACATTCCATTTCCAAACAGAGTTGTACAAACTAATAAGATGACTAAAGAAGTGACGCAGAAAGAGGTTTTGGATACATTTAAGCATGTTGAGATAAAAATCCATCTACTTGAATCCATTAAACAAATACCAAGGTATTCCAAATTCTTAAAATAAATTTTTACCAATCGAAGAGGCCTCAAGGGAAACGAGAGGATAAATCATGGAATGAATGTAGCATCACTCATTACACCGACAATAACAATGAAAAATAGTGCAAGGATCTAGGAACATTCACCGTACCATGCACCATAGGGGAGTTACATTTTTCTAATGATTTATGTGATTTAAGTGATTCCACAAATGTGATTCCTCATTTTGTATTATCTTCTTTATATGTTGGCGAGTTGAAGCTGATGAGAGTAGTGGTGTAGTTGGAGAATAGAGATATAACATATCTAGCATGAGTCCTTGAGGATGTACTTGTTCAGGTAAGAGACATGATCTTTCTAGCAGATTTTTTGTGTGCTTAATATGGAGGATTATTAGGTAAGTTCTCATTCTCCCATTATTTTAGGTATGAACTTCCTCAAAACTACAAAATATTTCATAAATGTACATTAGGGTACACTTTCCATGGAGTTTGTAAATGAATTTGTGATATTTAATGTTATGGACTCCATGAAGTACCCCTCATAGGACCATCCTATTTTTGTTATCTCCTATTTTGAACCGAAAAATAAAAACCCCATGGATTTTGATTGTCATATTCTAAGAGAGATTATGATTTTTGGTTCTATTTTTATGTCTAAGATCACTTATACTCCTGTTTACAATGAAAAACCCTGTCTTAGATTTGATTTTGAAATGGATTCATATTTTGATTTTGATCATGCTCATTATGATTATGACTTGGCTTTTGAGTATGCTAATATATTTGATGAATTTTTCACTTATTTTAATGATTTATATTCTCGTAATTTTGTTAATTGTGCATATATTTCAATTCCTTCAATGCCTCCATCCATACAACACCCCCTTCATTGGAACTCAAGACATTGACACCAAAATTCAAATACTCATACTTATTAAGTGGTGAGATATTTCCTATTATAATTGCTTACAATATTACTTTTTAACATTAAGCAAAACTTGTGAAACTTTTTAGGGATAACATCATGAAAATTGTGTGGACCGTGGCTGTCATGTCAGGTATTAGCCCCTCCATCTGCATGAACAAGATTCTTTTAGAGGATGGGGATAAACTGGTTAGGCATCCACAAAGAAGACTGAATCCAACTATTCTAGAATTTAATAAAAAAGAAGTTGAAAAATTGATTGAGGTAGGTATAGTTTATCCTATTTCATATTCCTAGTGGGTGAGTCCTATTCAGGTTGTGCCTAAGAAAAGTGGTGTTTCTGTTGTTAAAAATGAGAGAGAGGAGTTTGTTCCAATGAGGGTGAAAAATGGTTAGCGTGTGTGTATTGATTATAGGAAACTAAATCAATCCACTCACAAGAACCATTTACCATCCAATTTATTGATCAAATGTTTGATATAATAGTTGGGAAAACACACTATTGTTTCTTAGATGAGTTTTATGGATATTTTTAGGTCCTTATAGCTCCGAAGGATCATGAGAAGACAACATTAACATGTTTATTCGGTACATTTTCCTACCTAAGAATGCCATTTGGACTATGTACTGCCCTATATACCTTCCAGAGAAGCATGGAGAGTATTTTTTCAGATTTCATTTATACCTACATCTAATTATTTATGAATGATTTTACAATGCTTGGATCTTTATTTTATGAATGTATCTTTAGTTTGGGAAACTTTTTAAATAGTTGTATTAAGAATAATCTAGTTTTGAACTTTGAAAAGTGTCATTTAGTGGTAGATCATGACATTTTCTTATGGCATGAAGTGTCAAAATGTAGAATAGAGGTTGATATATCCAATGTAGATATAATTTCATCCTCACCGTATCCTTCATGTTTGCGAGATGTTGGATCATTCCTAGGGCATGTAGGTTTTTATTGATGCTTCATCTGAGATTTTAGTAAGATCACTCTACCCTTATCTATATTTCTTTAGATAGACATTGACTTCATTTTTGATGATTCATGTAGGGTATAATTTGATTAGATAGATAAGTGTCTGACCACTCCACCAATCATATAACCCCCACGACGGGACCTTCCATTTTATATTATGTGTGATGCATCCAAATTTGCAGTTGGAGCTATCTTATCTCTGGGGGTGGAAGGACGTTCACATGTGATTGGATATGCATCGAGGAAATTAGATTATACCCAATAAAACTACAAAACCTTGAAAGAGGAGTTTATTTCTTTCATATTTTCTTTAGATAAATTCTATTAATATTTATTGGGCTCTAAATTAGTTGTTTTTTCTAACCAAACAGCTCTAAGATACATATTGAAGAAGCCAGATGCAAAGCCCAGACTTATCCGATGGATTCTAATCCTTCAAGAATTTAATATTGAGATAAAGTATAAGAAGGGTTCATAAAAATTTGTGACGGACCACATGAGTAGGATCACTCACACATTTGAGTCTGACACCTTGGAACATGTACCACTTCGAGTCACTTTCCTCGATGAGAATATTTATTCCATCTTAGGTACAAATCCTTTATATGTTGATTTACATAACTACCTTGTTTACATTGAAATTACAATAAATTTAAAGAAACATCAAGTCCAAAAGTTAAACATTGAGTCAAGATTTTATGTTTGGGATGATCCCTACCTCAATCACATGTGTAGTGATCAAGTTATTTGGAGGTGTGTTCTTGATCATGAGTTTGAGTCTGTTCTACATTTCTTCCATATAATTTCATGTGGAGGATACTTTGGACCCCAATATATAGCTAGAAAAACATTATACTCTAGATTATATTGGCCTATCCTATTACATGATGCTCATGTATTTTTTAATTCATGTTTACATTACTAGCACATTGGAAACATTTCTAGGAGACACAAGATTCCCCAAAAATCCATATTATTTTGTGAGATTTTTGATATATGGGGAATTTATTTTATGGGTCATTTTCCATGTTATTTTGATTTATTGTACATTTTTTTTCTTTTTATTATGTGAGAAAATTGGTGGAGGCTAAGGCCTCTAGGATTGATGATTCATATGTTGTAGTGGACTTTGTCAAAGAAAATATTTTTTTAGGTTTGGAGTACCAAAGGACATCATAAGTGACCAAGGGACAAACTTTTTCAATAGGAATTTGGATTCCATCCTTTGGAAGTATGGGGTGACACACAAAACATCAACACCATACCACCCCAAAACAAATGGCCAGGATGAGGTTTGAAATCGGGAGTTGAAACAAATTTTGGAGAAAACCATGCAGTCGAATATGAAAGATTAGAGAAAGTGCTTGGATGATGCACTATGGGATTTTAGGACGACATAAAAGACCCCCATTAATATGTCCCCATTTAGGATTGTTTTTGGGAAAGCTGGTCATCCCCCTATAGAAGTCGAGCAATGGGCTTATTGGGCTATAAAAAATAGAACATGGACTTGGCCTAAGATGGAATTTAAAGGAAGATACAAATTCAATAGATTGAGAAGATTCAATTGTCATTATATGAAAAATCAAGACTCTACAAGGAAAGATCAAAATAATATCATGATAGAATGATCTAAAAAGGGAGTTTCATGTAGGATAGAATGTTCTACTCTATAGTTCACGACTGAAGCTGATGCTCGATAAGTTTCTTTTTAGATGGTTAGGTTCTTATGTTGTATATAATGTTTTTCCTTATGGTGAAGTGAAGATCACACAAGAGGAAATTGGAAGGAGCTTTACAGTCAATGGATAATGTTTTAAGTAATACTTTGACGGAATTCCAACTGATGTAGTTGATTTCATCACACTTCTTGACATTGTCATCACTTGAAAATACCAGCTTGTTCCTAAAACTTTCACTTTTATATTACTTTTCCTATTTAAAATTATAAATTTCATTGAACATATCATCTTATAGGTTCAAATTTAGGAAATTCAATATTTTAAGTGTGGGAAAGGGGAAAAATGTTGGGTTAGATATTTAGGATTTTAATTTTTGTGTTTTTTGTGTGTTTTGTGTTATGTTTTTTGGTAAACAAATTATAAAAAACAACAAAAAAAAAACACAAAAAAATCAATAAAAAAACATATCATGTAACATTATCATTTCCTTATAGAACATATGGAAAATTATTGTTTTCAAAATTCATTATTGGCATGATAATAATGATTAGGATTTCATTATTAAGGGTTGATTTTTATAAAAAGGTAACTCTTCGATGACATAATTGGTTTTGTAATTATAAAACCTTTTAGATTATGACACCATTATTTGTGATATTTTTCATGGTAAATTGTGTCATTGATTTCTCCACAAAACTTTTCACACAACTATAACTTGTGAAAGTTTTCCTACTCAATTAAAGGTATATCAAAGTTAGGTAAGAAAAATCATCTTACATCAATGGTTGGTTTATACATTCATTTCTCTTCCAATCAATTTCATTACTATGTTGAATTGACCTATGTGTGTGTATCAGATATTCGATAGTTGTATATCCTCAAAATAATCAAAAAATAAATAAATAAAAAAATCAATAAAATATTTTTTAATAAAGAAAGGAGTGATGAAATGTAAAACACATGGGTATATAAAGGTCGAGAGCTTAAGGTTTGACTTTTGGGAATGCATAAGTGAGTGGGACTTGAAATTTGATTAAAAAGGAATGTATAATAGGTTATTTTAATTAAAGCAAGTAAGAATAATTATTTTACTTGACCCGAATATACTAAATAGAGGGCAGAGATATGAGCTTGAAATGGTTGGCCAACATATACATGGATAATTAATGGCATGATGGATCCATAACTTGTTTTTCAATGATTAGTGTCATTAATCTCACTAGATTTTATTTTGATACAATTTACGAGAAAATGATCTCAAATTTATTGATATTGACTCATAATGGGAATCTTACTTTTCTATACTATCACTATGTGTTGAGGAATATGAACATGCATATCTTGTTATAATTATTTTTGGAATATATGACATGTGACTTTTCCCAAGAGCGAAAAAGGGTAAGTGTGGGGGAGTTGATAAAAAAAATTTTTATTAGGTATTTTATTTATAATAAAATATATAATTTACTCACATTGTGTTGAATGTGTTTATTTATAAAATATTTGGGATTAGATCTTTCATTTGAAAATTTGATGAGAATTACAGTTTTACCCTTTAAAGTGCACTATAATAATTCATATATAAATATTTTTATATGTATTATTTGAATTTAATTTTTTTTAAATATGTTCTTCCACTTAATGGGCTAAAAATTGCATTTAGGACATGAGAGCTAAAGCATGTATTTTATTGGAGTAAAAGGGACATGAAGTCAAAGATGGGATGGACTATCCAGATTGGACATTAGTTATGTATTTGGGCCATATACTCTTCATAAATTTTTTTATTGGGCCCAAATTTGGAGGGATGCTAAAAAAAATCTCATAGATAATCCTTGTAGAAGGAGAGTTGGTTCAGGTGTTTCAAAGGTCAAATAGTTGGTGCAACTTGGAATAAAATATTTGACCGAATTTCCCCATTCACACTTGAAACCACTTGTAACCTAGCTTCCCCTCTAATCCATAAATGTGTTTATCTATCATTTGGAGAGGGTGGGACGTGACATAGAGGATTGGAAGCAAATTAAAATTGGTTTCTTTCCAATTAAATTCCCCATTGGAAGAGGGAAGCTATCAAGCTAGGATCTACTCCAAAATGCTCTTATCTTCCTCTTCTTTCTTGTAATATTGTTGTTCTTTAAATAAAATATTAGTTTATCTTACATTTATTCTATTATTTTTAATTTTATTCTACTCCTAATATTAATATTTGGGCTGGAAATTAATAGTAGAAACATTATTGGATTATACCCTTTCCACGTCCTTTGGGAATGCAATTCGTTTCTACGATGACTACATCGCCCATGAAAGAGTAATTTTTTTAATAATTGATTTACCTCTTACCTTATTTATTTATTTATTTTGAATAAATGAAATATTTTAATTAACATAATATGATCCATGAATTGAGTTTTTAAATTAGAGGAAACTAAGAAAGCAATTGAACAATTAACACAAAAACACGTGAGGTCGATATTTTTGTAAATTGTGAGAGCGCTAACATAATCGGTAAAACAAAACACACGAGGTTAATTTATAGAGTTCAAATATAATATCTAAAATCAATTAATACTCATTTATAGAATGTATATTTACCCTATTTTACCACTGAACATAAGCTAGTATTGGAGTGACAATCAAAGTAGGGTGTTACGGTAGCACGTTTTGAAGCTAGCCTAGGGTTTAACTCTTTTCATATTTGTGGTAAAGTTAATTATCATAGGGTTAAAGGGTTAAAAAATTAGGGGATCATAATTAAGTTTATGTTAATTTAAATGGTAATGACTAATAAGTAAGTGAATTGGTAGAGTTATATTGATAACACCTTTAAAACTTTTTTCTAAAAAACCATCTTCTCGTTGCATTTTCTTAATCTCATTTAAGAAAAAAGTAAGAAAAATATAAAATCATCTTCCAACATACTTCTTATAGTCTTATAAATGATAAAAAACCCATCCTTTTAAGTAGTTGTTTATGTTATTTATTTTATTTTCAAAATACCTTTAATATGTTGTTAAATTTATTTCCTCCTATGAGAGACGACCATGGTCAGCCACTCTATTGCACCTAAGAAGTAAAAATTACACTTCATATGAAAGTGGCCATGACAATTCCTTTCGACATAAAAACTATTTTTTTTATTTTCAGAATATCCACTTTTAAATGGATACGTTGGAACCCATACAATCAATTAACAAAATACAACACAACAATGAACAAAATTAAAATTCAAACCCAAAAACTCACACAACCATTATTTTCAAAATTTAAATCCCCAAGATGAACAGAAGGTGCATAAATGCCTCTTTACATAACCTGTATGGGGATGTGAGGTATTTATTAAGACCAAACTTTGAAAAAAACTAGCACCCTGAGGAAAAAAGTGTATCTTTATAGGACATACTAAGGAAACCAAGGAATATTATCAATATAACCCCTTAGAAAAGAAAGTGATAGTTTTAAGAGAATCTATTTTCTTAAGAGGGAGCACATCCTCAAGAAGGATAGTGAACAAAATATTGACTTATATGAAGTTCATGCTCAAGATACACAAGATTTGGTACATAAAATGATTTCAGTGGTCCCCATAAAATAATTTTTTCCTAAAACAAAAGTACTATGTAAGAGTACCAAAGGGGTATGAGAACTAGAAAGATATGGTTTTCTTATCACTAAAGATGGTGACTCATTATTGATTGAAAATAATGAACTGGTCTCTTGAAAATAGGTAGTAGAGAGATTATAAGTTGTAAGATAACAAGAATCCATGAATTCTAATATGGATTCCATGTATCAGAACCATGTTTGGGTTTCGTTCGATCTGCCAGTTGATATAAATCGTGATGGGTGTAAATGGGTATTCAAGAAAAAAATAGACATGAAAAGTAAAGTAAATACCTATAAATCATAGCTAGTGGCTAAAGGGTTTAAAAAACATCACACATTGAATATAATGAAACCATTTCTCCTGTTTCTATGTTTAATTCCATCAATATTCTACTTTCTATAATAGTTTACCATGACTATGAAATTTAGAAGGTGGATGTCAAAATAAATTTCCTTAATTAGAACCTTTAACAAGATGTCTATATGACACAAACAAAAGGGTTTGTGACTCTAAGTAAATCTAAAATGTCTTTCAAGTTGTAGAGATCCATTTATAGATTGAAGAAAGTATCTAGTTCATAGATCATTTGGTTTGATTAAGCTATAAAATAATTTAGTTTAATAAATAATAAATGTGATCCATGTGTTTACAAGTGGTTCAGTGATGATAAATTTTCTATCCTATTAGTATATATTGATGAAATATTATTTATTGGAAATGATATACCATCCTTACAGTTAGTTAATTAATAGTTAAATAAGTGCTTCTCCATAAAGGACTTAAGTGAAGAAAACTATATTCCAAGCATCAATATCATTATTGATAGATCCAAGTGGCTACTTGGAATAAGGAACGGTATATACATTGACCAGATACTAAATATATTTAGTATGAAAAAATCTAATATAAAATTATTTCCAGTGTAACAAGGTATACACGTTTCAAAGAAAATGTGTCTTCAGACATAATAGAAGAAAGAGAGAATGAGCAAGATCCCAAATGCTTCTGTGATATGATTAATTTTGTATTCCATCTTATATAATATGTTTGATGTTTCATATTCCTTGATCAGGGTAGGAAGATATCAATATGATCTTTGTAAACAACATTGGGCTACTGTTAAGGTTATCTGTAAGTATCCAAGAAGAACCAAGGACATGTTCCTAGTGTATAGAGGAGATGAAGAGCTAGTCATTTGATGTCATAATTATTCTAGATTTCAAATAGATCATAATGATATGTATTTTTAGTTAGGATACATATTTAGTCTTAACTTAGGATCTTTGGGATGGAATAGTTCAACGAATCATGTTTTCATTTATTTTATAGTGGATTCAAAGTATATAACAACTTTAGATACAACCAAATAAGCTACGTAGACACACAAATTAATCCAATAAATTGATGGGGAACATATAAATAAATATAGATACATAAGATAAACATATATAAATAGTACATTGGAACCCTGATTTAATTATTACATATCATAAATATCCACACAACTCAAGGAATTATTGGTTTTGTGACTTCGAGATTAGCTACATAAACATATTATTTTACTACACTTGTAAAAATTTCTTTATAATTGTGCTCCATAGACACTTTTTATAGATATATCACATGAAATAATCATCTTCATAACATGGGGATCTGAAATATAAGAAAGGGGTGATCTAAAATGATAAGTAAGGGAAAACATGCTATATTGTAAACATAGAGTAAAAAATAAGAAGACATAAATTTCATAATAAAATATCAAAAGACCTTATATGATAATCATAAAAAATGTTAGAGTAACATAAGATCATAAAAACATCATTAAGGAATAATAAAAGAAATTACATGACTCAAACACATATCAATAATCATATAACATGTGATCAAGACATAAAAGTGTCAAATACATTATAATTAATTCATAATCCTGAAAACATGGAATTCATAGAAACGAAATGCATCTTTAAAAATTAACATTATTTTATAAACAATGTGGAAATGTAGAAAAACCATAAGCATAAGAAAATTATAACAAAAAAATCCATGTACCTTCTTAGTCTTTGGATAATCCTTCCATGTACCATTGGTATTGGGATAAAATCTTCAGTCTAACCTTTTTTCTTTGGGATAAATCCTCCAGTGTACCGATTGTATTTAGATAAATCCTCCCACGCACCTCTTTTGTTTAGAGGAAATTCTCCTATGCACCCTTTAGTTTAGGATAAATCCTCCCATGTACATCATTTTCTTAGGATAAATCCTCCCATGCACCCTTTATCTAGGTATAAATCCTCCTGTATACATCATTGGACTAATATAAATCCTCCCACGTACCTTATTGGATTGAAATAAATCCCCCTGTTTACCTTTTGGATTGGGATAAATCCTCATATGTACCCTTTTTATCTCAGGAGACAAAAACTTGAACTAATGCATTGGAGGGAGATACAGGACCCCACCCATCCTCATTCTTACATAAATCCACCATAAAAAATTCATTCATAATAATATCTCAATGAACCCTTGGAAAATAATGGGTTTCTTAAACATCCAAATAGAAACAATTCACTTTTCATAAAGAAACTTGGAAAATAAAATAGGTTTCACAAAAAATATAAATGGTATCAAAAACATCATGAATTAAATCATAAAATAAAAACTTTATCACCCAAAATAATCACATAACAAGAACTAAGGAAATAATAGGATATCAAAACAATCACTTTTCAAAACAAATAATATCATCATAATATATATAGGGTGATAAAAATATCACTTAATAAAAGTAAACCTTGGAGGGTAAATATAAGTGAAAGTTTAAAAGTTAAGAAAAACTATTTTAAGACCTTGAAGTATATTTAATTTCAAAAAACATCTTTGTGAAGGGAAAATGAAGAATTTTTAACACCTTACTATAATTATTTCCAAATAAGAGATCCTTGAAAATATATAAAGGTTTTAAAAAAGAGAAGTGAAAATACATTAAAAAACTTTAACTTTTATAAGAATATTTTACAATGAATACTTGAGAGGGATATAATGTTTTCAAGAAAAGGAAGTTAATATACTTTGAAAACTTTCACTTTTAATAATAATTTTTAATAATGGTAATTTTGAAAAAACAATAATGTTTTCAATAAAATAAGAGAAAATAACTAGAAATATATATATTTTTTAAATGAATATTTAATATTGTATCCTATAAAAAGACATAAAATTTATCAAAATTAAATATGGATTAGATGATCAATTTTTTTTGGAAATGATGGAAAAACATTTTTAACATTTTGAAATAACCTTTTTCAAAACGCACGTCATTAGAAGATGATGAACATATTATTTTAAAATGATTAAAGGGATAAAGATGGATAATGGGATATAAAACAAAATTGAGTTTCTATTAGGGAAATGATAACATTGGTGAAAATTAAAAACATGGATATTGATGAAAAATCCATTAAAACTAATGAGAATTATTCTTAAAAAATGAATTTTCACAAAACCATAAATTTTTTATGGAAGAATAATTTTGTGTGAAACATTATTTACATATAAAATAATTTGAAAATCAAACATAAAATCATTATAGGTTATAATATATAAATCTTGAAATATAAAAGTCAAATAAGAGTGATTACAACCCAAGGAATAGATTTAGGTCATGAAAACCTTTTACAACTTGAGGATCATTTAAATCAAATATTAATGAAAGAGGGAGATTAAAATTGGGATTAATTTATCATGAATAAAAGGTAATTCATGATATAATATCTCAAATATTCAGTATATACTATACACAAATTAAATTAGATGCATAAAATAAAATGTGTCTCAAAAAAGAAAATTTTGAGATGATACCCTTACAACCTCAGTAAAAATTCCATAAAAAACTCTAGAAAAGGGAGATCATGGAATTAAAATTCAGATAATAGGAATAAATATAATTTATGAAATTTTATATCAATTAGGTAGTATAAACACCACTTAAATATGAATTAGTGCATAAATATGAACTATATCTCAATGAAGGGAAATTGAGATAAAGTCCCTTACCTTGTTCAATATTCATTCTGTGCACACGCTTAACTTACTGAATAACAAAATTAAGTTTATTGATTAAATTCATAGGGAACATATCCATATATATTTAATTTAATATTGTAATATTATTAATATATTCTATTTATTTATTATATAGTTCCTCCTCGTGTTTGAATGAAAATTGAATTAGTGTTGGCTTATTTTGGTAATCTTGGCGAACAAAAATATTACTTTGATAATAATTTAATTAATTAATATAATGTTTCCAAAAACATAAAACAATAATAATTTAATCAATATAATATGATATTTTTTTCATGTTTCCATATTCATCCATAATCGGATTTTAAATCATTGTTCATGTAGGAGGTCAAATCAACCCAAAGATAAATTTTTTTAACTCGATTGTCAAGTATGGTTGAGAAGGTGTTTATTTTGACATAATATCATTATAAATGAATTATATTGATATTATTTTGATTTATTTATCATGTATAAACATATTTTTATATTTTTATATAATTTATGAAAATATAGATGAAAAACAAAAAACATTTCATCGTGGAGGTGGGATTCCTCACGTATGCATGTTTAACATTCCTATTACTCAATGATTGAGAGGGGGTGAATATGGATTTAAAATTGAAATTTTACAGTCAAAATTAATGAAATATATCATATTTATTAAAAATCACCACCATTAATACAATCTATGAAGGGTAGTAATGAAAAAAATGATGTCATTTCTTGGAGGCAGTAGTCCACACGACACACTAACGATGCTCTTTTGTTTTTCCAAGTGAATGAAAATAAAAAACTAAGGGTTGTACCATTAATATGAAAACAATAAGTAAATTAATTATAATTAATTCATAATATTATTGTGGTTATAAGATATTTTGAAGAGTAATATTAAAAATAAAAACTTAAGAAATAAATAATACTTATGTTGGAGACTTTATTTTTCCATGGAAGTTCCCATGAAATTGAAGGGATTAGGATAAATATGATTGACCAGGGGATTATTTTTATGGTATATGGTTCTATTTAGAGTATAAGGGTGTATTTTAAAATATTAAATATAGGTTTCTATTCATATTTGAAGGTTGGAAGTGGTACCCTTTTATAATATGAAAAATGGGTACTTTTGAGAATACTCATCATTTTTCAATAGTGAAACGATGCTATTCAAGGGTCAATGAATAAAATTGTAAAAAGAGGGGGTGTGGGAAAATATAAGTTTTAAAATAATCACATAAATTATTTTTTACAAGGTAATAATGATTTTGGGATTTTGTTTTTTTACTTTTAACCTTTTACCAAAATTTACTTTTACCATGGTAATTGATTTTTAAACTTAGTAATTGATATTAAAGAAAAAAATTAAGATTATATCCTTTTACATAATTAGAACCTTATGATTTAAAATTTAAAATTTTTTAACACAAAAAATTTTTAATGGTTTTGAAATGTTAATTTTAAAATTGACACACTTAATCACATAAAATAGTTTAAAAACAATGTTTTAATCTTTAAATTTATATATACGATATAATTATAATTTATATGGATTTTAATGGAATAAATTGATTTATTATTAAAAAATTTATGAGGATTTAAAGTAAATCTAAAACCAAATTTCATAGTCTAAACTCTTAATGATAATAAATTACTGAAATAAGTTTTTGATTAAAGAAACATTTTAATTTAGTTTTAAAAAATATTGGACATAGAATTATAAGTTGAAATAATATTTTAAAATGAATAATTTTATTTATTAAATTAATATTTTATTACTTAAATGTTTTTCTAATTTTATAGGTTAAGCATTCTTAATTATAAAATCCTACAAATTATAATTTTCACAAAAACTGTAATTTTCAATTGAAAATCAACCTTTTTATAGAAAATAAAAAAATCATACTAAATAAATTATTATGTGAGAAATTCAGAAATTAATTTTATTTTATAAATTTAAAATTTAATTTTTTTATATTTATATATTAAAATATGATACATAATACAATGAAATTTTTTTTTAAGAAAATAACCTTTTTCAATATTAACTCCTGTTAATGTTTTACTTTATAAATATTTAATGGTATACCATATTAGTATTTATTATAGATTTATTAATAATTTTATATTATTTTTTGTGGTTTTTTATGTTGGGTGTAGAGTATTACACAAGTTGTAGAATATATTATGTATTTTATAGTTTCCAAAATCTATAGTTGTTACATTCTTCCCCTTTAATAAATTGCATCCTCAGAATTTTAATTATCATTTACCAATGACGATAGTTAGGGGTATAAATAAGATCTATGTCACTTGAGAGTTTATTTTCAATGTGGTATCATTCTTACTAATTTGGTTGAGATTATTAAACTCATTTATTCCTTCTTAAGAGGCATATCTAAATACTGAGTTTCTTTCTAACCATTTCAGCTAGACATCCTTCAGGATTTGGTATCATAACTACTATAATGGAATCAGTTTTCTAAGAGGGACCATAGTTATAATTTTAATGATATAAAATCATAAGTTTATTTGAAATATGAATTATGGGTTCCTCATTTTCTCAATTGATATTTAATCCATAAAAAGAGAGTTATTAAATGCCCAAAATTTGATTAAATTCCCCTAAAGAAAGAATTAATAATATTATCATGGATAATATTTCCAAAAACATCATAATGAGAAACAATATTTTTAGATGATAATATCAAATCATTAGGGTTAAAATTTGATTATATTAGAAAACTTCCTTAACCTACTAGGGTGAAAAGAACTAGATTATAATTAGATATCCACAAATCTATAGTAGAGTGGGACTGAACCTTTTTCCTTCTTTTTCATGTCCAACTTTCATAATTAGGGATAACATAGAATTTCCCTTGTTTGTTTAGTTTAATAGGATACTGATCTTTATTATCCTTGTTAACTATTGGGTTATGGAATATTTTTTTATAATGAACAAATTATAGGAATTTGAGGCTTTGTAAATTATTTAACTTTGTTTCATTGATCAACATCTTCATCCCAAATCAAAAATCTTTAGCTTAATGGAAAACCCTTCCATACATAAAACAATTTATTATTCTTATAAAACATTCCCTTGGATGATTCCTCCCACATTTTCAAAATGTAGGAAGTAGAATTTTTTTCCCTTCATCATATTCAACAAATGATATTATATGAAACTTGTAATGCCCCAACCCTAGTTACGTAGAGTCAGTGCAATATTGCATAACATTGGCATGTTCACAAGGGATCAAATCCCAAAAGAATGATAATTTATTATCCTTAGAAGTACTAGATACATACATAAGTTTCACATTACATCATGAAATAAAAAAACAACAACATTTTTGTACCATTTTAACACAATTATATCCCTTATCCAATCCCTACAGGTTAACCATAAAATACATCTTCACATCCTCGGAAAAATAAAACATATAAACGGGTGAGCTCAGATACTCAGTAAGGATAACAATATTGTGGAAACTTTCTTAAATAAGCATAAAAATTTAAGGGCATGTATAAGACTAAAACACAAGGATTTTAAACTTAAACTTCAGCATAATATGTAAAAGATAAATCAAATAATTCCATTTACTTATTCATAAGGATATTCTACTAGTCGAATGATCACATGTAATATCAAATAGCTAATTTCCAATGATGGAATGCATAATGCCAGACTTCATAACCACATAGTTAAGGACTCGTGCTAATACTACAAATAAGATTTTGTCAAGGCCTTGTGAAATGAAACTAGTTTGTCTCATGAGACCTACCAATGCATCAAAGAGCTATAACAATATCCACCCGTCACTTACTAAGTCCAATGCATTCCCTATATGAAAAGGTCGAAACATAACATAAACATTCATATTAAAACTAGCATAAAAAATGTTAATACTTTTACCATAAACCATAAATGGTATAAAATAACACATCCACCATCAAACATATTACAAAACCTTCAATACAATATTAATGATTGTATTATAATAAATTAACTTCAAACAAGTTTAAAATCTATCAAAAGATGTTAGCATAGATGAAATCAAAACCATTTGAGAGAAATATCTCTTTCTATTTTGAAATCATTTAAAATTCATATAATTATAAAAGAAAACATTTATTTTGAAAATATTCTTATAATATTGTAAGGGAATCTTATAAGGTGTTATAATGGTGGAAAATAGCTGCATGCGCTGTATAAGTTAAAAAAAATTCCTTCCTTAATTTTGTCGAAAAGGTCATAAAGGACCTTGTTTGGAAAATGAATGAAAGATTAATTTATAAACATATTATAAAAATTCAAACAAGGGTATAAATTAAATTAACCCATAGTATAGGAAATAGTAAAAAGGTTTTGAAATACATTTTTAAGAAACACAGATGTGGATGATAAAGAGGTCCTAGTAGATACTCACGTATAAACAACCTTGAATAATGAAGAGATTATAGAATTAACCATTACCTTGTACTTTTCCTTAAACGAGCGTATGATAACCTCCTGTATAATATTTAAATCATATTTATTAAATTATACAATAACAATATACATAAATATGATATCTTATATGATCTTCTAATATTGGTTTGTTAATAATATTTCAGTAGTATCATTGTTTCGGGTGTTAACTTATTCATTTTACTTTATATGTTTTATTAATTAATTCATTTTTGTTATGAATCGGATGTATTTAATTCATATCTAGAATGATATTAAGTTATTAAACATTATTTTTAATCATCAAATGAAAAATATTATTGAATGATTATAATGGGGAATGAATCTCATCGCATTCGTGGAGACGGTAATCCATACGTACACACGGGCGACAATATCATTATATTGATGGTGAAATCGTATGTAATTAGATGTTATATCATATATAAAAAAATCATTAACATGTTATATTTATTATTTACATTAGTTATACTCATTATTATACCCATATAAATAATGAAGTGTTTGAATAACAAGCTACACCACGACGTGGAGACGGTAAGCCATACGTACGCACGTATGGTAACTTATTGTAGAGACCCAAGATTGACGTACATGGAAATTACATTAATTTTGAGAAATACTTAATACAAAACAAAATCATACACCCAAGGACTGTAATAGTTTAGTGTCTTTTGAAACTTGGAACAAAATCTTCTAATCATGGTGAAAGATCTTCAAAATATCCCAAAAATATCTTTGCCTTTTGTTTTCTTACCTAAAAACTTTCTTTATATACAGAGAAAAAGAAAACATAAAAAGGGTGAGATCAAATGCTCAGTAAGGGTAAGCATGGATAAAATAAAACCAACCAAATACATTTGAACTTAAATACATGAACATAAAGTTTAAACATCAAAATCTCGAGCAATGACATAAAACATGGCAGTACGTAAGGAATAGATCCTAAAGGAACATTAATCATGATTAAATAGCATGGGAATAAAACATGTAATTTTGGAATCCGTTAATAACATGATATGATTTCAATATTAGCCAGAGATTACTGCTAAGACCATCATAGTGGACAAATTCCATTACTGAATCGGGTTTACTTGTCGTTCCAACCCTGTATTACTGAACCAGATTCACTTTCCATTCCAGCCATGTCTGTATCATGAGATATAAATCTTTACCCAATTAATTATAGCAAGATATAGGTCCCACCCATCTCATATTGAAATCATTCTTACGTGTACCACAACACAATCATAAATCATGCAACATAACCCAAAGAATAAAATAGGTTTCATAAACATCATCCCATTTTAACATAATCCATATAAAACAAATGGATATCATTTTATCTTAAGAAGAATAAAAAAATGAAAATAATAGAGACATTATACTTGAAACATAATCATACTAAATAATTTCATCTTATATGGGAAATAGTTTTGAATAAACACTTGAAATGAATTCTTGAGTAAAATATCCTTTCTTCTCCAAAATCAATTTCTTTTCACAAAATTCCATTCAATTTTAAAAGAAAATGATTTTGTTGAAATAATCATGAAATATTTTAGAGTAACATTCATGAAAATTAGGAATTATTAAAATGTAAAAATCCATTCTTTCTATATAAGTTAAAAAAACATTCCCCTCGTACCTTTTCTAGAAATGTCAAAAAGTATCTCGTACTGAAAACGACAAAAGATTACTTTCATATCTTTTAATAAAAATTCACTAATAGGTAAAATTGGATTTAAAAAATTGTAAGAGGATATAAATAATATTACATATTGAGGAAACATGCATGTGAATGATAAATATTCCCGAGTAAATTCTGAAGTATAAATAATCTCGGATAAAAATGAGATTGTGAGATTTTCCCTTACCTTAGGTCCGATATTCTTTGTACGTGTCCAAAACTCCTGTATAATGATTTAAATAATGTAATTAAATTATTACAGAATCATAATCATTGTTCTGATATCATATATGGTCATATTCTTAGCTTCTTATTAGTAATGTTTCATTGCTACTTGTTATTCGGGTGTTCATTGCTTTATGTTCTTATGCATGTTTTATCGAATAAATTCTTATTCCTCTTTTCAGGTTATAGCTAAATCATTTAAATAATGGTATTAGTATAATATATATAAGATTTATTAATTAAATTCATTTATATAATCATGGTTTAGTGAAGATCATGTAGAACAAATCACATCGCATCGTGGAGACGGTAAGCCGTACGTACACACGAGCGACGATATCGTTCCCATAATTATTGAATGGCCTTGAAGTGGATGATATAATATATCAGAATTATTATCATGTTATAATAATCATATATAGTTATTCTTTACACCATTAAACCCATCCATGTAAGGTGGTGGTGAAAAACAGATTACACCACGGCTTGGAGACGATATTTCGTACGTACGCACACGTGGTGATTTCATTTTCCATAGGATGGATAGAAGGTGAAATATGTTTGTTTAATATTTATAATAAAATACCATTATATTATTGATACTTATGTTATTAATTTACAATTAAACCAATAAATAAGAGGAAGTAGAAGAAGAAATAAATTTGAAAGGATCGGTAAAGGATATTACCTCTTCTTCGACATGCCTCTTCTAAACCCCCTTTTAGGGAATTAGAGTTGGTCTTTGAAGAATACCAGGACCTATAGTATGTTTATATGAAAGTTTAGAAGATAACTTTTCAGGGGTTGGCCAAGCTTGAAGTCTCAAAATGGTGTGAGGAGGAGAGGGAGGAGGTTCCCTTTTATAAGGGAGGAGAGGGGAACCTTTGGAAACATAAGAAATTTTAACTTATAATAAATTCAAAACCCACTTAAAAACCTCCAAAAATGACCCAATTAGAATCTGAGATGATATAGGGTTATAATATCATCAACCAATAAAATTTATACATGTTTTAAATTTATTTTAAACCTTATAAAATTGATTTATCCTTATTTAATCTATTTAATTTTATTTGTTTTAATAATATTCTAAATTTTAAATTGTTTTAAATAATTAATTATGTTTTGTTAGTTGTTCATAATTGGATAATTTATGAAATTATAGACCATATAAATTTATAATTTATAATTTTTAATTTTTTTGTGATTTTTAAACAATTTTATAATATGTTATTTTTATAAAATAACAATAGTGTCAATTTTGACACTATTCATTTTTTTGAATTTAAATAAAATATACACAGAGGATATATTCTAAAAAAGATATTTAATATATTTATAACATGTCATATTCATCTATAAAATTCATGTATCATATTAAATAGTTCATATAATATTTATTTTAATATTTTTAAAACCATTTATTTGATATTTCAATCAATAAAATAATTTCAACATCACTATTGTGTCATCATTAATGATAAATATTTAATCCTTAAAAATTATAAATAAATTCACATGATTTAGATAATATTATTAGATTTTTGGAGACTATTTATTTTTTATGTTTTATGAAGTTTATCACTAAATTAAAATTATTACACTTATAAGATATAAGAGAGTGACATGTTGTCACTTTCTTTGGTTTTAATTATAATTATATCATTTTCATGGTCAATAGTCCATGAAACGAATCTATTATGACTCTTAGGTGATATGGCTCGACTTTTATTCATCCAATAGAATTTTGGAAAGTGTTAGGGTAACTTTATAATCTTATTGTTACCCTTAATTACCCAATTTACCTTTAACTGTAGTAAATAAAAAATTCCATAGTTATTATTCATAATGTCAAAAAAATAAAATTAACCAATTAACATAAATTGGAACCAATGAATCCAAAAATTGAATCCATTTTTCAAAATTCAAAACATATAAGTTTCAGTAATTAATTTAAAATTAATCCTGTTGTTAAGAAAACGAGTTTAAAAGTTAAAACATTGTCAAAGATTGAAATATTTTTACCTATGAATTCAATGTAAAAATAATGGTAATGACATGAATTATATTAAATGGTAAAAATATATTCTATTTATGCTTTAAAACCATTAAATTTTATCATTTAACCATCTAAATTCTCTTTATGAAAAAAGTTGTTTTTAAGAAAAATTTAGCGTATTTTTACTATTCATCAAAATATGAAAGTTATCAGAAAAGTATCAAAAATTGATCCAATGTAAAATTTTATATCCTGATTCAAAATAAGAAGTTTATTTTGTAAAATTTAACTTATAAACTTGTCAAAAATTTTATTTAAAATGGGTGTGCCATCAAAAGGTGGTAAAACTGCATTTTTTAAAAAATACTTCTTTTATCTAAAAAATTGATTTTGTTTTCATGTATCATTCTAGAAAATTTGTAAGATCAATTATAATGTTATAAAATTCAAAATTCAGTTAATAATATTCATAACGGCTAGTTCATAATATTATAATAATATATCATTGTTTAGTAAAACTCGGTGTTGCGTACAACGCAAGCTATCAAGGAAAGTCGCTCTTGTGTGCAACTCAAGCCAAGAATAGTGTTGTGTATACTACAAGATAATGATTTATTGCATATAGCGCAAGATAATATTGGTTTATAGTACAAAACAAGACATCAAAGAAATTAAAAATAATATTTCTCATAAAATTTCGGGGTGTTCCATTCTACCCCCCTTAAAATGAATTTCGCCCTCGAAATTCGTCGGGGTTATAAATCGTTTACTACTTGAAATATTCTTTCATAGAAACGAACATCGTAAAGAGTAATAATAAAACTTAATTTTAAAAAGGAAATTTAGAAACATAATGGTCACCCAAAGTAACTCAACACTGGGTTTCCACATAAGAGAATATAGGTGAAGATATGGATATGGAAGAGAAATATATCCATCATGTTCTGACGAAACGTGGTAGAGAACATGGCTATGAAAGAGCCAACAATCACAAAGCCATAAATTTGTGATGATCTAAGGTACCTTCTGATTCCTCAGATATGAGGGCACTAGGATATCATTTTTGGTTTTCAAGACCATTTCCCTAATGTTGAAGAATTTTTGAATTAAAATAAATACTTACTTGATTTTTGTACAATATCACTGTTGTTTATGCCATGAACAATTTCCACTTCGTCTCTTAAAGAAATGAAGTTGAATTTTTCTTTCGTGAAGTGTTAGTAAATCTTGCGATATAATGATAGGTCATTCCATCTATCTCAAACATAAGGTTAGAAAAAGTTATATACATAAGTCCATCTTATGGTGAGATTAATTGTATATGGTTCCAAAAAATGGGCTTATACTTTATATATCATACCACTTAATAAAGTAAAACTAGTTTCTACTAACCAGGGACTTCTTGTAGGCCAGTGGTAGGTGATAAAGTCATGTCTCACTTCAGTTGTGGGTTCGATTACCGTAACCTTGTCCGACACGACGGGTTGTCGCCCATCCTGCAGGTTGTCCCTTTTCTAAAACTACACTATTATAACATTCTTGATATAATATCGAAAAAAGGTTCTATCCTTAAACAATATTATCTTAGGTCCAATATAATCCATTTCAAATATTTAGGTTTATCCAAAATACTTTTATCCAAGCTCATAGTATAAGAAAACCAATACTAAAAATGTCATCAACCAAGCATGTGAATACCATCATTTATCCCCCATATATCATAAGATTATCTTGTTGGTCACATTACAAACATGTGAATACCTTAATCATGTATTATCTTGAAAAATTAATACCCATTGAACATTAGTGAAAACATGAATGCTGTCAAAAGTTAACTCTTTCCACATACCAAAATCCCAAAATTTCTATATACTCAAACCATAATATAACTTTGTCCTTATATCAGTCATGAGATCATTAATACTATCAAAAACTTCATTTTCTCCTTATCCCTTCATTATGCGCATATCATATGATTTCTAAAAATATTTCAATCACTTTTCATAGTTACTGGTACTATACAATTATTATTGAAAACCAGTACATAGATATTCAAAAATTCTATGATACTATAAATGAGATTCCATGATACTATTTTTAAATCCCATTACATAAACACTTAATCATTCCACAACATCATTTTCATACTCAACATCACAAATAGTGATCGCATGTGACTTACCTTTGTCCTTTTCTTTAAGAGGTTGCTCACATCGATCATCATTAACCCTTGGATTAGAGCATTTATTAGCATAATTCCGCATTTCCTTGCACTTGAAGCATTGAAGTGTTGGTGGAGCCTTCTCTGTAGTCTTTTCTCTATTCACGTCATTAGAAACATTTTTCCCATTACTTTGGAACTCAGCTGCTCGATGACCTTCTTTTCCACACTTGAAACATTTTCTAGTACCTTTTAGACAATCTCCACCATGCTTCTTTCCACACTTTGAGCATAAAGAAACATTCAACTTCTTTTCCCCATTGTTCTGAGATTTTTCCTTGAACTCAATATTTCATTTCTTGTCAAAACCATGAGATGGATATGTGACACCAACTTCCAGTTCTACCTTGATAGCACAACACACAATATCTTCATAGCTAGTGAAGTCTCTTATAGCTAATTCCCTTCGACGACTTGGTTTTAATCCACTGAAGAATCGATCAACTTTACTCTCAGGTTGGATGATAAAGCTAGATGCATACCTTGCAAGCCTTGTAAAATTCACCTCGTAAATACCAAAAGATTCATCGTCCTTTTTCTTAAGCTCGAGGAACTCCTTTTCCATCCTTGTTCAAATAATACGAGGAAAGTAATTTTTGAAAAATAAGTTCTAGAACTCATCCCATTCCCTGGATTCAATTTCATCTAGGGGCCTCATATTATTAATTAGATTCCACCACTGGTCTACTTCACATTCTAAATGGTAAATAGACATAATTACTTTTTCATGTTCCGAATAGTGAAGTATGGAAAATACTTTTCAATGGTACTGATCCATTGTTTAGCAACAAGTGGATCAGAAGACCCATTAAAAGAAGGTGGACGTTGCCTCATGAAGGACTCAATAGAATATTGTTCTCTTCTTTGCTCATTTGGAAGTCCAGAATGATTCATAGCTTGTGTAAGTATAACAATAAGATTTTTCACTCCATCTCCCATAACATTGGTTTTTTCAGGAGTACAATCTTTGCATTGTCCTTTACATTGATCAACACGGTTCCTTCTGGTTCCAACAATCGTCTAAAACCCAAAAATATTAGTGTGAGAGGAAAAAATCATGCTAAGAAAACAACATAATAAAGGGGTATTACCTTCAGTATATAACATCTTAGGTTTAATTCTAATATTGTTACCGTAATTCTAGGACTATAACCTATACTTATACTTAACCTTAGAGATATCCCTAGACATACCTTAGAAATATCTCTAGGGATTTCCCTAAAGTTTTCGCATCCTATTTTCCAAAGGTTAACTAAACCTTTCCTATGATACCAACTCTAGAAACACAAGGTTGACGTACATGGAAATTACATTAATTTTGTGGAATACATAATACAAAAAAAAGACACCCAAGGACCGTAATAGTTTAGTGTCTTTGGAAATTTGGAATAAAATATTATAATCATGGTGAAAGATCTTAAAAATCTCCCATAAACAACTTTCCCTTTTGTTTTCATACCTAAAACCTTTCTTTATATCCTGGGGAAAAGAAAACAAAAAAAGGGTGATCTCAAAAGCTCATTAAGGGTAAGCATGGAGAAAATAAAACAAACCATATATATTTGAACTTAAATACATGAACATAAAGTTTAAACATCAAAATCTTGAGCAATGACATAAAACATGGCAGTACGTAAGGCATAGATCGTAAAGGAACATTAATCAGGATAAAATAGCATGGGAATAAAACATGTAATTGTGTCATCCATTAAGCACATGATATGATTTCCATAGTAGCCAAGGCATTGCTGCCAAGACCATCATAGTGGACAAATTCTTTTACTGAACTGAGTTTACTTGCTGTTCTAGCCCTGTATTACTGAACCAGATTCACTTGCCGTTCTAGCCATGTCTATCTCATGAGATATAAATATTTACCCAATGAATTGGAGGGATATATAGGATCCACCCATATCATATTGAAATCATTCTTACGTGTGCCACAACACAATCATAAATCATGTATCATAACCCAAAGAATAAAATGGGTTTCATAAACATCATCCCATCTTAACATAATCCATATAAAACAAATGGATATCATTTCATCTTAAGAAAAATAAAACCATGAAAATAATAGAGACATTATACTTGAAACATAATCATAGTAAATAATTTCATCTTATACGGGAAATAGTTTTAAATAAACACTTGAAATGAATTCTTGAGGAAAATATCATTTCTTCTTCAAAATAATTTTCTTTTAACAAAATGCCATTCAATTTTAAAATAAAAAGGATTTTTTTTGAAAATAAACATGAAATATTTTAGAGGAAGATTCATGAAAATTAGGTTTTATGAAACCATAAAAATCTGTTCTTGCTGTATAAGTTAAAAAAACATTCTCCTCGTACTTTTGCTGGAAAAGTCAAAAACTATATCGTACTGAAAACGAAAAATGATTCTATTCATATATTTTACTAAAAATTCACCAATAGAGAAAATTGGATTTAAAAAATTGTAGTAGGATATAAATAATATTACATATTGATGAAACATGTATGTGGATGATAAATATTTCCTAGTAAATTCTGAAGTATAAACAATCTCGGATAAAAATGAGATTGTGAGATTTTCCCTTACCTTAGGTCTGATATGATTTGTACGTGTCTGAACCTCCTATATAATGATTTAAATATTGTCATTGACTTATTACAGAATCATAATCATTTTTGTGATATCATATATGTTCATATTCTTAGCTTCTTATTAGTAATATTTCATTGCTACTTGTTATTCGGGTGTTCATTGCTTTATGTTCTTATGCGTGTTTTGTCGAATAAATTCTTATTCCTCTTTTTAGGTTATAGCTACATAATTTATATAATGTTAGTAGTATAATATATATCATATTTATTCATTAAATTCGTTTATATAATCATGGTTTAGTGAAGATCATGTAGAACAAATCACATCGCATCATGGAGACGATAAGCCGTACGTACGCACGAGTGACGATATCATTCCCATAATTATTGAATGGTCTTGGAGTGGATGATAGAATATATCAGAATTAGTATCATGTTATAATAACCATATATAGTTATTCTTTACACCATTATACCCATCCAAGTAAGGTGGTGGTGAAAAACAGATTACACCACGGCGTGGAGACGGTATTTCGTACGTCTACATGCGTGGTGATTTCATTTTCTATAGGATGGATAGAAGGTGAAATAGGTTTGTTTAATATTTATAATAACATATCAGTATATGAGTGATAATTATTTTATTACTTTATAATTAAACCAATAAAGAGGAGTAAGTTGAAGAAGAAATAAATTTGAAAGATCGGTAAAGGATATTACCTCTTCTTTGACGTGCCTCTTCTAAACCTCTTTTTAGGGCACTAAAGTTGGTCTTTGAAGAAGACCATAAACTCTAGTATGTTTCTAGGGAGTTAGAGAAAATAAATTTGTAGGGGTTGGATGAGAATGAAAGCTCAAAATGGTGTGAGGATGAGAGGGAGGAGGTGCCCTTTTATAAGGGAGGAGAGGGGCACCTTTGGAAACATAAGAAATATTAATTTATAATAAATTCCAAACCCACTTAAAAACCTCAAAAAATGACTCAATTCGAATATTAGATGAGATAGGGTTGTATTATCATCAACCAATAAAATTTATACATGTTTTTAATTTATTTTAAACCTTATCAAATTGATTTATCCTTTTTTAATCTATTTAATTTTATTTGTGGTAATAATATTCTAAATTTTAAATTGTTTTAAATAATATTTTATGTGTTTTTAATTGTCTATAATTGGATAATTTATGACATTTTAGACCATATAAATTTAAATTTATAATTTTTAAATATTTGTTTTGATTTTAATTTTTTTTATAATATGTTATTTTTTAAAAATAACAATAGTGTCAATTTTGACACTATTCATTTATTTGAATTTAAATAAAATCTACACAGAGTATATATTCTAACAAAAATATGTAATAGATTCCTAACATGTCATATGCATCTAAAAAATTAGTGTATCACATTAAATAGTCCATATAATATTTATTTTAATATTTTTAAAAACATTTATTTGATATTTCAATCAACAAAATAATTTCAACATCACTATTGTGTCATCATTAATGATAAATATTTAATTCCTAAAAATTATAAATAAATTCACATGATGTAGATAATTTTATTATATTTCCAGATACTATTTATTTTCGAAGTTTTATTAATTTTATCACTAAATTAAAATTATTACACTTATAAGATATAAGAGAGTGACATGTTGTCAATTTCTTTGGGTTTAATTATAATTATATCATTTTCATGGTCAATAGCTTATGAAACGAATCTATTATAAACCTTAGGTGATATGGGTCTACTTTTATTCATCCAATATAATTTTTGAAGGTGTTAGGGTAATTTTATAATCTTATTTTTAACCTTAATTACCCGATTTATCTTTAACTGTAGTAAATAAAAATTACCGTATTTATTATTCATAATTTCAAAAACATAAAGGTAAAACATTAACATAATTTGGACCCACTGAATCCAAATATGAAATCCATTTTTAAAAATTCAAAACACATAATTTTTAGTAATTAATTTAAAATTAATCCTGTTGTTAAGAAAATGGGTTTAAAAGGTAAAACATTGTCAAAGATTGAAATGTTTTTACCTATGAATTCAATGTAAAAATAATGGTATTGACATGAATTATATTAAATGGTAAAAATATATTCTATTTATACTTTAAAACAATTAAATTTTATCATTTAAGCATCCAAATTATGTTGATGAAAAAAGTTGTTTTTAAGAAACATTTAGCGTATTTTTACTATTCATCAAAATAAGAAAGTTATCAGAAAAGTATCAAAAATTTATCCAATATAAATTTTTATATCCTGATTCAAAATAAGAAGTTTATTTTATAAAATTGAACTTATAAACTTTTCAAAAATTATATTTAAAATGGGTGCGCCATCAAAAGGCGATAAAACTGCATTTTTTGAAAAATACATCTTTTATCCAAAAAAATGATTTTGTTTTCATATCTAATTATAGAAAATGTGTAAGATGAATTATAATTTTATAAAATTCAAAATTCAGTTAATACTATTCATAACGGCTATTTCATAATATTATAAAAATATATCATTATTTAGTGAAACTCGGTATTTCGTACAACGCAAGCTATCGAGGAAGGTCGATCTTGCATGCAACAAAATACAAGAATAGTGTTGAATATACTACAATATAATATGGTATTTCTTATATCTAAAGCTAATCTTGGTGTATCGTACAACACAAGACATCAAAGAATTTAAAAAGAATATTTCTCATAAAATTTCAGGGTGTTACACTTATCATTCATAAGATGGATAGAATAATGAATATGGTTGTACCATATTGATAATAACATCATATTATGTATAAGGTAATAGAGTTATTATTTTGGTATGGAAACAACAAAGAAAGGGGAAGTGGAAGAAGAAAATAACTTTGAGAAAGTTGGTGAAATTATTACCTCTTCTTCGGGTGTTTCCTTTTGAGTTGATCAAAAGGGATCCTTTGGTTGGATTTATGATAAAATTAAGGCCTCTAGGTAAAATTAAGGGTAGTTGGGAGGATATTTTAGTAGGGTTTGTCTGATCCAAATGGCTTTGGAGGTGTGAGTTTGAGAGAAGGGGAAGCACCCTTTTATAAGAGAGGTGAGGGTCACTTTAGGAAAAGCTTGAAATATTATTTTATTATACAATAATATTCGGTTTATAATGGCACCAAAATGATTTATTTTGACGATAATGTGGGGATGGGTCGAAAAACTCTCAACAAATAGGTTTTAGATAGGTTTAGGTCACTATATTAACCTTATCTTTTAGATTTAACTCTTAGTTAAATAGTTTAACTTTTACCATGTATTCTTGTATTATTATAATAAATGATTAATAATCTTACTATAAAAAGCCAAGAGAACCCCATGTGATTCATTATTGATATATATAACCTTATATAAACCCCCTTTCTAAACCGTAGATTTTTAATAATATTATATCAATTAATAATATAGTATTTGTTTTAAAAAACTCATTTATGTCAATTTTGACACTATTTGGTATTTTGTTTTTGTGAAAGTCATAAAAAATTTATAACTTAGAAAAAATTTATTTAATATACCCTAACATGTAATATTAACCTATAAAATTAGTTTAATTCATAAAAAATATAAATTTACACTTATTTGGATATTTATAATATTAATTATTTTAATATTTCATTAATAATGTAATTACTCCATCGTCATTGTGTCATAATTAAATTTAATTATTTAGGGTCTAAAAATTATAGATAAAATACCATTATATAGGAAGTAGTTTTATCTTTCTAATGAATATTTATAGTAGAATTTATCTTATCTATAACCCTATATTAAAAATATTTTAGTTATTAAACTTTGAATTTAACACTTTTAACTCTTTTTGAAATAAAACAATAATAAATGTCCTAATCTAATACAAGTGGGTCCAAAGGATATTTTTTTATTAATAAGGTTGATTTTCATCAAAATACACTTATCCAATAGAATTAGGACATGTTTTAGGGTAATTATAATGTCATTTCTACCTTTAATTACCTTATTTTATTTTAACTATGGTAAATAAAAGTAAAAATTTACTATTCACCAAAAATTATTTTCATCTTATTGAACCAAATTTTACATACTGATATCAACCGTGTCTCTAAATTTTTGAAATTCAATTCATAGAAGTAGTAAAATTACGTTTTATGCAAATATGTAAATGCGCCTAGAAGGTGGGTAAAAGACGGTAAAAAGTTCAAAAAGATTTTATATGCCTAATATTATTATAAAATGAATTCAATGAATTACATTAATCTTATATAGGTATTATGTATCTATTTTTAATTAAAATAAAACAAATTAAAATAAATAAATATTTAAATAAAAAGTCGTTTTTAAACAATAACACAATGTTTTTCATTATTCATCAAAAATTGAATGTTTTCAGGAAAATACCAGAAATTCACCCTAAGCTAATGTTGATATTCCGAATCCAAAAATGAAGTACATTTTGAAAAATAAAATTTATAAAATTTCAAAAATTGGTTATTACTATTCATAATGGCTAGTTTGATTGGTCATGATGAGTTATAACTCCAAGTTGCGTACAACGCAAGCTATTGCATTGTTCAAAAGGAAATGTACCGTGGAAGCTTGGGGTGTTACAAAACTCCATACTTATAATATTTGGTGAGTTAATATATTTTTAGAGACTCAAGTTATTATTCAAAACTTGAGATATTTTGGTGGGTATAACCATAATGTTTTCACTTCCATATTTTATCCTACTTGGTCTAATTTCTATATTGTCTGTCACATCAATTATTAACTTGGTTTATCTATTCTCCAGCCATTTATAGTACAAAAACACTTAACCATGAGTGGTAAAAATTTACATAATAATACAATTATGAAAAAGCAAACCTTAAAACATATTACTATTTAAAACCATCACATTATCTTTTAGTTCAACCTAAATCACTCTTGGTTAAATATAGGTTTCTTAAGGTTTTATTCTCCCATACTTCATATCCTAATTCCATAAAATAATAAATCCTTCTTAATGGATTGTAAATATAATGTGATTAACCAAAACATATCTTCTAGGAGTTTCGAACCAAGTGTGTAGTTTGACAACCTTATCACGCACTGGGTGATGATTGAGTTAATAACTAACACACCAACTTTAGGGTTATTACCCCAAGATACATCTATCCAGAGATTGTATCAACTTATATTATTCATATATGGATGTATTTATTAAGAAAAACATTTTCTCAATACTTTTCCAATATTTTAGGATATGATCCTATATTTAGACTCACCCCTTAGACTTTTTCTTAGAGTTTTTGTTAAAGTTTTAAAAACTAATCTATAAAAGTAACTAAACTAATCTTTAAAAATAACTTAACCTTTCCTTTGGTACCAAATATATTGAATCAGACTAAAAATACATAAATAATACATTAATATGATGATTTAATTAAAATATCTCAAAAATAGTTGCACAAATCGAGGACTAATAGGTTTAATGTCTTATATATTAGCTATAAAAATATCCTATTTTATGAAACTTGTTAAAAATTTATTTATAATTATACTCCTATAGGACCTTTTCTAGATATCTCAGATGAAATAATCATCTTTATAACATAGGGATTGGGAATATAAGAAATGGGTGAGCTCAAATGCTGAGAAAGTTAAAATATTATCATAGAGTAATATATCATAAACATGGAGGGTAACACGATGAAGACATAAATGTAATAATAAAAGATCAAAATAACTAATATGCTAAAAATAAAACATTTTAGAGTAACATAAGATCATAAAAGCATCATTAAGGAAGTATACATGATATTTAATGGCTAAAACACATCTCAATAATCATATAACATATGATCATGACATAAAAGTGTGAAATACTTAAAAAATTGGGAATAATCATGAAAACATGGAATTTCTTGGAAATGAAATGAATCTAGAAAAATTTACATAATTTGATGAAATAATTGGAAATGTGGAACAACCAAAAAAATAGGAAAATAATAGCGAACAAAATCCATATAACTTCTTGGTCTTGGTATAATCCTCCCATATACCCTTGGTCTTGGGATAAAACCTCCCTTGTACCCCTTTGGATAGGGGAAAAATCCTCATATATGATCTTGGGATTTTCATAAATCCTCCCTTGTACCTCTTTAGATTAGGATAAATCCAATGGTGTACCATTTTTTGTGATAAATATTCCATTTTATATCATTTACTTGGGTTAAATCAATTTGTTTATGATTTATCTTGATATAAATCGTCCCATGTACATCATTGTCTTGGAAAAAATCCCCCCGCGTACTTCATTGTCTTGGGATAATTCCTCCCATGCACATTTTGGCTTAGGATAAATTCTCACGTGCAACCTTTTGTGATCATAATACATAAACTTAAACCAATGAATTATAGAGTGATAGAGGACCCCACCCATCATCATCCATACATATGCATTCCATAAAAAAATCAATCATAAAAATATCCTAATGAACCCATGGAAATATAATGATTTTCTTAAACAAATAAATGGAAATCATTCAATTTTCATAAAGAACCCATGAAAATAAAATGGTCTATATATAAAATATAAATGGTATAAAATAAAATCATGAATTAGATCATTTTAAACAAAAAACTTGATCATCCAAAATAATCACATAACATGTACTAAAGAAATAATATGATATCAAAACTCTAATTTTCAAGAATAAATCACATCATAATAACTTATAGATAGTTATCAAAACATCCCTTAATAAAATATAAACCTTGGACGGTAAATAGAAGTGAAAATATTTTTTTAAAAACATTTAAAATAATGAAGTACAAATTATTTTTAATTTTTTATAAAGGGAAAGAGAAGTCTTTTGAAAACATTAATATAAAAATTTCCCAATAAAATATCCTTGAAAATACATAATGTTTTAGAAAAAAATAGAAGCCACAATACTTTTAAAAATGTTTAATTTTAAAATAATATTTAATAATGAAGACTTGAAAAGTAAATAATGTTTTCAATAAAAAGAAGTGGAAATAATTTTAAAACTTTTAGTTTTAAAAATTAATATTTAATAATGGAAATTTGAAAAAAAATAATGTTGTCAATAAAATAAGTGATAATAATTTGAAATTTTTTGTCTTTAAAAATTATATTTAATTATAGAAACCAGAAGTATATAAAAAATATTTCAAAACAAAATATGGAGTGGATGATAAATCTTTTTATTTTTAAAATTATGGAAAAACCTTTTGAACATTTTTAAATAACCTTTTTCAAAATTTACATCCTTAAAAGATAATGAAACCTTTTTTAAAATTATTAAATAGGTGGAAGAAGATCATCAAATATATAAAATTTTGATTTTACACTTGGGAAAGTATAACATTGTTGGAAATTAGAAACATTTATATTGATGAAAAATCCATTAAAAGGAATGGGAATCATTCTTAATAAAAATGAAATTTCAAGAAACCATAGAATCTTAAAGGAAGAATAAATTGGTGTGAAACATTATTTTTATATAAAATAAGGTGAAAATAAAAAATAACATCATCATAGGTTATAATAGATCAATATTGAAAGATAATTGTTAAAGAAGAGTGTGTACGACCCAAGGAAGAGATATGAGTCATGAACACCTCTTACAACTTAAGGACCATTAAAATGAAATCCTCATGAATTATAGAGATTAATATTGAACTTAATTTATCTTGAATAAATTTCAATTCATTACAAAATATCTCAAATAGGTAGTATATACACCGCATAAATAGAATAAGTGGAAAAATGAAAATGTCTCAAATAAATAATTTTTGAGCCAAAACCCATTCGACTTGGGTAAAAATTCTATCAACACCCTCATAAAATAAAGATAATGGAATTAAAAATAAAATCCAATGAATAAAATATAATTTCTGAAATTTTATATTAATTAGGTAGTATATAAACCACTTAAATAAGAATTGGTGCATAAATATGAACTATGCCCCAATGTAGGGAAATTGTAACAAAATACCTTACATTGTTCTAGATTCATTCTATGCACAAACCTAACTTCCTAAATAACCAAATTAATTTTTAGAGATGCATTAGTAGGAACCTTATCCTTATATATTTAATTTCATATGGACTATTTATTATCATATACTATTTATTTATAATATTATTCCTCCTTATGTTTGCATGAAAATTGAATCGGTGTTGGTTTTTTTGGAAATCTTAGCAAAAAAAAGTCACTTTAATAATAAGTTAAATACTTAATATAATATTTCTAGAAACATATAATAATCATGAATTTATTAATATATTATAATAATTTTATTCATGTTTCCATTTTAATCCATAATTCGATTTTAAATCATTGTTCATGTAGGTGGTGAAATCAACACAAAATTGAACACACTTTAAATTGATTGGTGAGTATGGTTTAAGAGGTTTTTATTTTTAAATAATATCTTTATGAAAATGAAAAATGTTTCATCCTAGAGGTGGGAGACCTCACATATTGTTATTTAGTGTTCTCATTTCTCAATTCTCAAGAGGGGGTGAAGGTTGATATTAAATTGAAAATTAATATTCATAATTCAATGATATATATCATATTTATTTATTATCACCACCATAATTTCCCTCATGAAGGGAGGTAATGAAAATAGGAATTTTTTGAGAAGGTTGTAGTCTACACAACACACTAACAATATTCTTTTATTTTTATAAGTGGATGGAAATTAAAAACTAAGAGTTATACCATTAATATGAAAAAACATTGTACAATAATTATAATTAATTCATCATATTACTATGGTTATAATATATTTTTAAGAGTAAGATTAATAAGAAAAACTTGAGAAGTATTTAATATTTATGTTGTAGACTTGATCTTTCCTTAGAAGTTCCCTTGAAATTGAAGGGGTTAGGATAACTATGAGTTGATATGGGATAATGTTTTTGGGATAGTATTATAGGGAGGGTAAAATAGAATATTTCAACTAGGAAATCAAAGGCGAAGTGCATATTTCAAGGGTGAAAGTGGTACCGTTTTATAATAGAAGAAAATGTTAAATTTTGGAAATACTCTACATTTTTCAACAATTTTAGGACACAATTCAAGGGTTAATGAGTCAAAAGTGAAAAAATATGGTATGTCAGACAATATAAGGTATAAATTCATCTCATCCATCCATTTTTAGATAAGTTAAGTGTTATTAAAGGCTATTTGTTTTACTTTTAACCTTTTTCCCAAATTAACATTTAGTTCAGTAATTAATATTTAAACTTAGTATTAACAAAACTAAAAAAATATTATACTATTTTATCTAATTTTAACCATATTATTTTAAATTTTAAAATCATTTTAACTCATACAATTTCTAATATCATGAAAATTTAAAATAAACAAACTTAATCATGTAAAAACAGTTTTTAGAAAAATAACGTTTTAAGATTTTAATTTAAATATAATATATAGTTATCTTGGATTATAATTTTAATCAAATAAATTATATTTTAATAAAAAATAAATGGTATAATGATTTAAATGAAATAAATAGAAATACTTCACCATCTAAACACTTAATTAGAGGAAAAAAATATTGAATATTAGTTCAATAAAATTTAAACAATTTATTCCAGAAATAATATTTAATTAATTTGTTAGTTTTTTATATCAAGAAATAATAATATTTTTATATAAATGGATTTCCCTAGTGATTAAGGAAATAATAATGACTCATGTTTAGTTAATATTTTCAAACCTTAACACCATTTTCACCAAATTATATTGTTTTGAGCCCAAACGCTCACCATTTGTTTTGGTTTTGCACAATGAATCTGGGGAATCATCCCACACCCTATAGATATTATCTCCAAGAAGGTTCTCAAGAATGAAGATTGATCCTCCCAAACCACCCCTCTCAATTATAGAAACATCAAGTAGAGTTGTTATTTTAAGTGATTCTCATAGAGATTATAGATGAATGACACAAGCATTAGGATGTTCCAAACTAACACTCAATGATTCCTACGACATAACTCAGTGGTTCATGGTGAATATATGGATCACCACCAGGGGGAATATACACTTTATTATTATGATGTAAAGACAATATGACATAGATATATTGTCAAATTCATCAATGAAGATAAAATTTAACGTAAGATATTTATTTAACCACTTAAATTAATTATAAATCATTATGGGATGATCCAATGTATGGTTTCTACATTGAAATGTCAATTAATATTTGATTCAATTCCATTGGTTATGATATTATTTTTCATGTACATCTCTAATTAATCATTTATTACAATAAAAATTTGACATGTGCATACCCCTTCCATCACTTCCGATGCTCCCAAAACCTTCAATGCAATAACTTCTTCTTTTGAGTAGTGGTTGATGCCTAGTACTTCTTGTTCTATACAAATAATAATTTAAAAAAAACCATTATATTCATATTAGTATAAAAATATTCTACCAATTATTCTTTTCTTCTTATTATATTTGAATAGGTGTGCATAGAATATTTACTAATATACTGTAGGACCATATAGTAATTCTCATTCTTCTCACCTCTTTCTTTTTTCTATCTTCTTATTCTTCTTCTTCAATGAATGTCAATAGAATTTCAATAAATAATTTTTATTTTATTTTACTCTTAGGATGTATGAGAATAATATTAGAGTTTGGTATCTTATCCATAAATGATTTTTCTTATATAAAATAATCTCTCTTTTTCTTGGTAAACACATTCTTTTCTCTAGAACAATTGTCATTAATAGTATATATTATTTAACCTGCAACATATATATATATATTATAATGTCCAGTAATGCTAGTTATTCTTTTATCCTTATTTTTCATTGTTTGTATTCACAATACTATGTGAATACTAAATTTCAATAACCATTATTCTTGTTAATTCAAATTCACCTAATTTACTGGTTCTTGTCTTTAACTATATCCAAAAAACACATCCTCTTCAAATTTTCACTAAAACCAAGTCTATTCAAGGATAATTATAACAAAATAAATATAAAGGTAACTACCATGAATCTTCCTCTTTCTATCGATGATAATAATCATGAATTTATAACTCCTATAAATATAAATGCATGCATAAAATCTGTTATTATAGTTATGGGTGCCTATTTTACTCTGTAAATTTCCCCAAAACACTATTTATTATTTATAAATTCTAGAATAATGTTAAAACCTATTTTGATTATAATTTCCATAAAATATATCTTCAGGTAGAAATTATACTACTTATCCTTCCTACATTCTTTAAACAATAATAATAATCACAATAAAAAGATCATGATATACGGGAACTTGAAATTTTGGCTCACACTGCATTGATAGATTACATTTATATAGAGGTATATTACCTTTAAATAGATGTTTAACTAACGTTATAATGGTATCAATGACCCTTACATAGTTATTGAAAAAAGTATATGATCATTAAGTAGAATAAAACTAATAAATTTTACACAAATGTGTTTTACCCTTATGTAGGAATTGATTGAACCTTATATAGTTCATAGAAACTAGGATTTACATTTAAATATCACAAGATACTCTATGATAAATTGCTCACCATTTTAGACTTCTCATATATTTATTATTTCATAGAACAACACCTTGTAAAAACGAATTCAACTCAAAATGGTCACTATGGTTTCGACATGGAATATGTGAGATAACTATTTCACACATATAAACATTTCAATGTAAACACCCACTAAACTTTTACTATGGAATGGTATCCCATAGTTTCTACTCATAGTAATATATTTCTATATTTTTTATTCAAAGTATTATACATCCAACCTCATATTCTTAACACATCCATAGATAAGATTATCGAAATACAATTACCCTAAATATGATATTTAATGATTTTATGAGAGTAGATCACAATATATACCAAAAAACCCATGTTATAAACAATTTTCATGAGGAAGAAAATGAAACAGAAGTTATATCATCTTAATAAAATAAAATTTTTAATTCATCTACAATTTCACTTAAAACCATATATGATATAAATGTGATCCTTAACATGACTCCTTTATATATAAGAGTAATTCATTAATCACTCAATAAAATCCAATTAGACCCAGTTGCCTATAGGGTTGTGTCATTCCAAACAACATGGTTTAGGTTAATAACCATATGATTCTCTTTCCCCATGCTCCTTTGCCGACCCATATATGTGTTCTTCCTCAACTATGATTACTTTATGAAATTTTTGTGTCCACTCAGTATTGGATGCCACCATTAAGCTTAGAAGGGGTGTCTTCTGATGCCATTGGTTACTTGGGTGGATGTTTTGAATTGAGTTTCCAAATATTTTTTTAATTCCTCAAATATTTTTACAAAATATCACATAATAAGAACAGTAGCCTCATATAAAAACTTATAACTTCCATCCATCCACTATTTATATTGTTATTTTATTTTTATCTTATCAATTAATCTAAAAAATATGCATGAAACATATCAAATTAATCCTTTATAGAGATATAATAATTATCATTATAAATCATCCATAGAACTCCAATATTAAAAATATATTTTCCTTTAGCATAAATAAATATTTTATGAGCTTATAAGGAAAACAATTCTTCATTTTTTCTTTTTTCATATAAGATATGAAAATTAAATTTACAAGAAACATCAAATCTTATAAGATAAGTCTTATAATGTTTATTTACTAAATAAAAGTGATAATATCTTAGGATATCTTACTTAATTATTGGTTCCTTCAACTAATATTACAAGAATTTATTCTTCAAACATATTGACATCGACCTTCCATATTCATTGAAAACTATTTTAAAACACTGATAATAAATACAAGATACCCATAAAGTGGGAAAAATTATACCTTAGTATATATTTCAAGATATTTTTATTATCGGTAATGTGTAAATATAAACCGATATAATATATCCATGGATTCTCTACTTTTCCATATTTATAAGAAACCTTGTCCACAATAAAATATTCTTTATCACTCTTATTCTTGATAGATTTGTAGTTATTATTTTTCCTCTACTTTTCTAGTATCATCAGGATAAACCTATTGGTAGTGTGTCTAGGATGGTCACACATCCCACAAATTTCCTCAAGGGAGTTAAAAGTATTTTGAAATCTCCCTTCTCTTTTGGATGTTGTCCAAATGGAAATCTAGGAACATAATCTTGACTCCCCCTTGATTCATGGACCCTCATTGATTGAGATAGTAAAAAATTATCCCAACTCACATATTATTTACATGGGTACAATTCACAACACCAAATTTTCCTTCAATGAAAAATCTACTGATTTAGAAAATGGATTCTTTAAAAAATACTCATTTAGTTTCCCACCAATTCGAAACCTGACACTTCTTCCCAACCATTTCATGCTTAGAAACATCCACCTTTTCCTTATCTTTTATTCTTGGTTTATTCTTAGTATCCTTTTCTTCCATACCTCATTTCCTTTAGTATTTTCATTATCACTACTAGGATTAAAAACAAGTGTTTTCTCTTTTATGGGTGAAGTGATCACCTTCTTCTTCCCTATATAACCACTTTACAATTTAAATAATAATATCAGGTATCTAAAATGGAATTTTATAGTAACATAGGATAGTATTTAAGTTTCTTGATAATATTAGAAATATTATCTACTATATTGGATAATTTCAACATATTCCCTTATATAAATTTTAAAATCTATAGTATAAACTTTTCTCTGGTTTTTTTTAGCTTCAACCAGTTTTTCCTCATGTACCTTTGACTATAAATTCTTAGTAGTTGATTTTTTAATGGTAATATCATATTTTTTATACCTATATTTAAGTATTTCATTGAGATATCCCGTCTATAATATGAAGTGTAACGCCCTGACCCCAGCTACCCGGAGTCGGTGCGTTACTTCATAACATTGGCATGATCACAAAAGATCAAGTCTCGAAAGACCGATTAGTTTAGTAGCCTTGGAAACACTAGATACATTCATAAATGTTACATTACATCATAAAGTGACAAACTACAATAACATAGTCTCCATTTCCACACTCATATCCCCTTCAGACTATCGATACTGGTCATTCCTAAAATACTTCTTCACATCCTGGAAAAATTAAAACATTGAAATGGGTGAGCTCAGATGCTCAGTAAGGATAACAATATAGTGGAAGCTTTCATAAATAAACAAAAACATGTAAGGAAACTAAAACAAAAGCCTTTTAAACTTGATCTTCAACATAATATGGAAAAAGTAAAATTAAATAATTCCATTTACTTATTCACATGGTTATTCTACTGGTCAAATAATCACATGCAATATCAATAACCAATTTCATAATGATGGAATGTATAATTCCAGACTATCATAACCACGTAGCCAAGGCATCGTTCCAAGAATAAAAATAAGATTTTGTCAAGGCCTCGTGCCAGGACACTAGTTTGTCTCATGAGACCTGTCGATACATCGAGGATCTATAGCGGGCTCCACCCGTCACTTATTAAGTCCAATGCATTCCTCATATGAATAGGTTTAAACATATCATAAACCATAACATAATCGTATCACATAAAACATGCATAAAGGAAACATAAAATTTCCACATTTCAATCACTAGATATCAATACCACACACTGAAATAATAAAAACACTTTCAAAATAATTTTCAATACCAAAATAAAAGAAAATTAAAATTTTGTATTTATTTTCCATTTTAAGAAAAAGTTATGGCTTGTAGAGGAAGCCAAAACTCAAATAATGGTCACGGCGGCGGAGAAGACATTGTCACCGCATAAGTACAACAAAAAAAACATTCCCTTTTGTCTTTTAGTAAAACGCTTCATATAAAAAAGATTCCTTTTGAATAAACGTAAAAGTCAAAGGGGTTTATACACCGTATAAAGGAAAGTTGTGTATAAAACCAAATATGCCACAATGAAAGGAGATTGAGATGAAGTACCTTACAAAGATAATTTTTTAAATAAAACATATATATTATGTGTATTCACTATAAGTACACATAAAGAAAGTACAAATTCAATATATGACATAATAATATCATGACCTAATTTGAAAGTAGGAGATTAACCCAAAGAATGGAAATTGGGTTAAGAAATTCCCTTACCTCATGTCCAAATTGACTCGACCGCTCTTTAAACTCCTGAATAATAAACTAGAGTTAATCTCTACCTTCTTAAGAACGTTTTTCAAGTTTATTATTCCTTTTATATCACTTATTACCATGTTATTAACATTATGTAATTATTTATGTTAATAACGGTCGTTTTGTCGATCTTTGGTACTTGAGTCAAAAATAAACTTATTAAAATTACAAGTTATTCATGTGGTAAAATATCCATTATATCCATAATTATATTCATCATATATATCCAGTATATACATTCATTTATAATATTACATAACATTTAGAGGTAAGAAATGAAATGCACTGTTCATGGATACGGTAAGCCGTACGTACGCATGAACACTAATTTCATTTCTATTTCGTATTTAAGGGAATGAAGTTATAATTATATAAAGGTATAATATAATTCCAGTATAATATAATGTATAATACCATTTACTCCATCCTTTATACATCCCACATATGACATTAACGATTCAAATCACTTTGAGGGGGCGGTAGTCCGCACTTCCTAAAATGAAATTACCGCGTTTACCCATAATGGAAATCATAATGTATGACATAAATGAGAAATACATAAGCATAAGGAAAGCATAAAAATTATATATATATATCATATATGAAAATAGTGTCATCAAAATGGCCACCATTAGAGGTGTTAAAAGAATATTGAACAATCATCGTTTCGTGAGGCAATATTTCGCCACCCACAGAAACAGTATGTTCTTTAACCATTAGACGAAGGTGTGTGTAATTGTAAACCAAATACTTATCATAAAAACATCCTAGTATATTTTAGATACTGGTGTTGTTACAAAATAAAGGAATAAAAAGAGTTTAAGGGGTTGGAGAAGCAAAATAAAACAAAACAACATTAGAGAAGACATTACCTTAAAATCGGGTAACTCTTTTTGATTTGAGCCAAAGGCTTCCTTGGGAATACTTCTGCCAAAAGTGAGGCTTCTAGTAGTAAGGGAGGGAAGTTGAGAGAGTATTTGGGCAGAGGTTGGCCGAGCAAAAATGCTTGGAAGGGGTGAGTAAGGTGGTAGTGGTGGGGGCCTTTTATAAGAGGAGAGAAGGGGCACTCTTGGAAAGATTGAAATGTTACTTTATTATGAAATGTTTTTTCGGATTATAAAGGTCACAAACTTATATATTTAGAGGGTAAGGTGATAAGGGTTCTAAATCTACTCATCCAATAGGTTTTTGACAAGTGTAAGTCTTAGATTTTACATTATCTTTTCATTTTATTTAAATCGTTAATTAATGAGGTAATCGCTGCATCATCATGGTGTCATAAATAATTTACTTTATTTAATGTTTAAAAATTATAAAAAACCTATAATGATGTATTAAATCTTTTTATCTTTATAATGAATATTTATAGTCAAAAATATTACTTGTATAACCCCATTTAATAATTGTTTTAGTAAAACAACTCATGTTTTTGACATTTTTATTTTAACATTAAATAAAACGTTTAATGTCATTTTCCTACCAAAGTGGATCCATGGAGTCCCCAAGTTGACCCATGGATTTTCTTGGTCGGATATGACTCGTCCAATAGGGTTAGGACAAGTGTAAATGTATTTTCATATTTTTATAATATCATCTTTACCTTAAATTTCACTAATTACCTTTAATCGCGTTTAATTAAACTTAAAAGTAACTATTCACCAAAAAAATATTTTAATCCCATTGAACCACATTTTACTTCCTAATGACAACCATGTATGTCTGATTTTTGAAAATCAAATCACAGAAGTGGTAATGTTTCATTTAAACGAAAAATTAGTTTTTTTAACTACCACTTAGTGGTTTCACTATTCATCAAAAATTGATGTTTTTCAGAACAATGCCAAAATTTCACCCTAAGCTATAATTGATATTCCGAATTCAAAAATGGTGTCTATTTTACAAAATTCCAAACATATAAGTTTCATTAATTAATTTTATAATTAATTCCCGCTGTCACAACAAATAGCGTGTTTTTAAGAAACAATATATATCAAAAGATTGACAATTGTTTATGTCCAATTTCAAAGTGAAATTAATTCTAATGACCACCATTGGATAAAATGGTAAAAATATATTCTAATTATACTTTAAAACAACTCAATAGTATAATTTATCACTATAAATTATTTTGATTAAAAAAGTTGTTTTTAAGTATTTTTCACTATTCAAAACAAATTGGAAGTTCTCATAAAAATACCAAAAATTCAACATAGGATAATTTCGATATACCGAATCCAAAAACGAAGTCCATTTGGAAAGATAAAATTTATAAAATTTCAAAAATTAGGTATTACTATTCATAACAGCTACTTTGATTGGTTGTGGTGTGTGTTAGAATCTCGAAATTGCGTACAATGCAAGCTATTAAATTATTGAAAGAGAAGCGGATCGTGGAAGCTCGGGGTGTTACATTCTCCCCTCCTTCAATAAATTGCGTCCTCGTAATTTGGTATTTTTCTTCAAAAATAAAAGGTTGAAAATAGAAAATACCTTTGTGGAAAACCCACATCGGAAATAAGGTTAATAAAAATATAACTTTAAAAGAAAGAAAGATAAGTACAAAGGTCACCCGTGATAGCCCATACTAGGATATTATGAAAATATGGATATGGAAGAAAAACAAACCATCAAGGTCTGATGGAGAGATGTAGAAAACTGGATTAGGAGAAATTTAACCACAAGAAAATCACAAACTTGTGATTGGTTAAATGGTCATTGAATCCCCAGTTTGAAAAGTAAACTGACAATGTTTTTGTTTTAATTTACCTTTTAAAAAGTTGAGGAATTTATTTAAGAGATTTTCTAAGAACGTAAGGAAATATACTTACTTGTCATGTAGACTTTCATTCCTTAATAAATTTTTACCACAAACCCATCTTTCACTCCAAATGGTAACAGAACTCAAAAATATTCTATTTATCCTAATTGTATAAGGTTCTAAATATTACCACATACCATTTAGATTAGGAAAACTATTTTGTAATAACCAGGGACTTCCTGTAGGGTAGTGGTAGGTAATAAAGTCCTGTCGCACTATGGTTGTGGGTTCGATTCCTGCAGCTTTGTCCGACACGACTGGTTGTGCCCCACCCTAAAGGTTGTCCTTTTCCTAAAAATATAGTATTATAATATTCCAAAAATAATCTTCAGAAATGTTTTAACCTTAAACAATACTATTCAAAGTTCAACTTAATCCATCCCAACCTTTACAGTTATCCAAAATACCTCTTTCCAGACTTTCTTTAAAAGGTCCCTTAATTCCAAAATCAATTTATCAGATTCCCCAAACAAAGTAAAGTTTCTCTTATTGTCACATACTAAAAATATGATTACCTTCATCATATTAAAACCATAATGAAAAGAACAAGTACTGCAGTACAATCCTTATATATATCACATTATTCTTATAACCAGAATATAATCCTTGAGTCCAAAAGCACCAATACATTAATTATTCTACTTCAATTGTAGTAACAACATAAGATTGTCCTTGATCCCTTGGCCTTTTCTGAGGTAAGTTTCCCTGACGCTTAGGACATTCATTTTCATAATGCCCCATTTCCCTACAATTGTAGAATTCAACATTGATAGCCTCTTTCTTTCCCTTGCAATCACGAGCCTGGTGACCTTTTTTTCCACATTTATAACAAAATCCCATTCCTTTTAGGCAACCACCAGGGTGATTCTTCCCACAATTATCACATAATGGAAAATGCTTCTTTCCCTTTTTCCTTTTATCCGTATCTTGTTCCACCGTTCTCTTCTTCTCTTGCTTTACTTTGTTGTCATAAGACTTAGAGAATTCCTTTTCTGTCTTGATATCACACGAAACAATATCTTAGTACGATGAGAAGGATTATGATACTAAATCTTGGTGGAGAAATGGTTTTAACCCATCAAAGAAACAATCAATCTTACTCCTTGAGTTACGTATATAATCTGCAGCATACCTCGCTAACCTTGTATCATTGGCCTCATACTTTGCGACATTCTCATCCTCCTTTTGTCTCAGACTCAGGAATTGCCTTTCTATATCTTCTCGATGGTCATGAGGAATGTAATTTTATAAGAAAATATCTTTGAACTCTCTCCATTCCACACTTGATACTTCTTCATCTTCTTTTGTATTTTGAATCAGCGACCACTATTGATCGGCATCTCCAGTGAGGCGGTAGACTGCCAGGACAAACTTCTCCCTTTCGCTAATCCCCAAGGCGTGGAATATTTTCTCTAAGGAGTTTATCCATTGCTCAGTTACTAATGGATTTTTACCCCCATTAAATGTTGGTGGTTGTTGCCTCATGAAGCGGTCTAACATTGATCCTCCACGTTGCGGATTAAGGTGCTCCATACGAGTAAGATTATTATTCATAACCTGAGTGAGTTGTCCCAGTATGGTAATAATCTTCATCAGCACCAGTTGTATCTCCAGATCCACAATAATTATCTTGAGCAGTAGGGAAATCCCTACACGGAGTGCGTGCATTGATACGGTTTCCATTCCTTCTACTATGCGCCATTTCTAAACAATGGAATCAACTAGATTAGTTTATGAATCAAAATACATAAGTCCATACTTGTAAAATACTTAACATAAATTGAATTATTAATGGATATAATCCATAATCATAAAAATGTTTTCTTTGAGGAAGTATGTACTCATAACCCTTCATAGTGGTTTGTAAATAAAATGAGAATTATCCAAAGAATATCCCCCGGGAGTGTCGTAACCAAGAGTGCAGTAAGGCCCGTTGTCGTGCACCAGTTCCCATTCGATTCTAGATCAAAGCGGTGTTTTCGGGTTTTACCCCTAGGTACATCTGTGCCAGAGCCGCCTCTACCTGCTCGTATCCATACATGGATGTATTGCTCAGAAAACTCACAAAATCTCTATAGTACCAAAATTCTAGGAAGTTCATCTATACTAATCCTCAAAGTTTATCTTTGGACTATGTGCTCTAATCAGAGTTTATCTAAATCTAGCTTCCAAGGTTAGTACTAAACTGCCTCTGATACCAACTGTAACGCCCTGACCCCAGCTACCCGGAGTCGGTACGTTACTTCGTAACATTGACATGATCAAAAACGATCAAGCCTCGAAAGACCGATTAGTTTAGTAGCCTTGGAAACACTAGATACATTCATAAATGTTACATTACATCATAAAGTGACAAACTACAATAACATATTCTCCATTTCCACACCCATATCCCCTTCAGACTATCCCTACAGGTCATTCCTAAAATACTTCTTCATATCCTGGAAAAACTAAAACATTGAAATGGGTGAGCTCAGATGCTCAGTAAGGATAACAATATAGCAGAAGCTTTCATAAATAAACAAAAACATGTAAGGCAACTAAAACAAAAGCCTTTTAAACTTGATCTTAAACATAATATGGAAAAAGTAAAATGAAATAATGCCATTTACTTATTCACATGGTTATTCTACTGGTCGAATAATCACATGCAATATCAATAACAACTTTCATAATGATGGAATGCATAATGCCAGACTATCATAACCACATAGCCAAGGCCTCGTGCCAAGACTACAAATAAGATTTTGTCACGGCCTCATGCCAAGACACTAGTTTGTCTCATGATACCTATCGATGCATCAAGGAGCTATAGCGGGCTCCACCCGTCACTTATTAAGTCCAATGCATTCCTCATATGAATAGGTTTAAACATATCATAAACCATAACATAATCGTATCACATAAAACATGCATAAAGGAAACATAACATTTCCACATTTCAATCACTAGATATCAATACCAAACATTGATATAATAAAAACACTTTAAAAACAATTTTCAATACCAAAATAAAAGAAAATTAAAACTTTGTATTTATTTTCCATTTTAAGAAAAAGTTATGTCTTGTAGAGGAAGCCGAAACTCAAATAATGGTCACGGCGGCAGAGAAGTCATTGTCACCTCATACGTACGACAAAAAAATATTCCCTTTTGTCTTTTAGTAAAACGCTTCATATAAAAAATATTCCTTTTGAATAAACGTAAAAGTCAAAGGGGTTCATACACCGTATAAAGGAAAGTTGTGTATAAAACCAAATATGCCACAATGAAAGGAGATTGAGACGAAGTACCTTACAAAGATCATTTTTTAAATAAAAGATATATATTATGTGTATTCACTATAAGTACACATAAAGAAAGTACAAATACAATATATGACATAATAATATCATGACATCATTTGAAAGTAGGAGATTAACCCAAAGAATGGAAATTGGGTTAAGAAATTCCCTTACCTCGTGTCCGACTTGACTCGACCGCTCTTTAACCTCCTGAATAATAAACTAGAGTTAATCTATACCTTCTTAAGAACGTTTTTCAAGTTTATTATTCCTTTTATATCACTTATTACCATGTTATTAACATTATGTAATTATTTATGTTAATAACGGTCGTTTTGTCGATCTTTGGTACTTGAGTCAAAAATAAACTTCTTAAAATTACAAGTTATTCATGTGGTAAAATATCCATTATATCCATAATTATATTCATCATATATATCCAGTATATACATTCATTTATAATATTACATAAAATTTAGAGGTAAGAAATGAAATGCACCGTTCATGGAGACGGTAAGCCGTATGTACGCATGAACGCTAATTTCATTTCTATTTCGTATTTAATGGAATGAAGTTATAATTATATAAAGTTATAATATAATTACAGTATAATATAATGTATAATACCATTTACTCCATCCTTTATACATCCCACATATGACATTAAGGATTCAAATCACTTTGAGGGGGCGTTAGTCCGCACTTCCTAAAATGAAATTATCGCGTTTACCCATAATGGAAATCATAAAGTATGCCATAAATGAGAAATAAATAAGCATAAGGAAAACATAAAAATTATATATATATCATATATGAAAATAGTCTCATCAAAATGGCCACCATTAGAGGTGTTAAAAGAATATTGAACAATCATTGTTTCGTGAGGCAGTATTTCGCCACCCACAGAAACAATATGTTCTTTAACCATTAGACGAAGGTGTGTGTAAGTGTAAACCAAATAATTATCATAAAAACATACTAGTATATTGTAGATACTGGTGTTTTTACAAAATAAAGGAATAAAAAGAGTTTAAGGGGTTGGAGAAGAAAAATAAAACAAAACAACATTAGAGAAGACATTACCTTAAAATCAGGTAACTCTTTTTGATTTGAGCCAAAGGATTCCTTGGGAAGACTTCTGCCAAAAGTGAGGCTTCTAGGAGTAAGGGAGGGAAGTTGAGAGATTATTTGGGCAGAGGTTGGCAGAGCCAAAATGCTTCGAATTAGTGAGTAAGGTGGTAGTGGTGGAGGCCTTTTATAAGAGGAGAGAAGGGGCACTCTTGGAAAGATTGAAATATTACTTTATTATGAAATGTTTTTTCAGATTCTAAAGGTCCAAAACTTATATATTTCGAGCGTAAGGTGATAAGGGTTAGAAATCTACCCATAAAATAGGTTTTTGACAAGTGTAAGTCTTAAATTTTACATTATCTTTTCATTTTATTTAAATCGTTAATTAATGAGGTAATCGCTGCATCATCATGGTGTCATAAATAATTTACTTTATTTAATGTTTAAAAATTATAAAAAAAACTATCATGATGTAGTAAATCTTTTTATCTTTCTAATTAATATTTATAGTAAAAAATATGACTTGTATAACCCCATTTAAAAATTGTTTTAGTAAAACAACTCATGTTTGTGACATTTTTATTTTAACATTAAATAAAAGGTTTAATGTCATTTTCCTTCCAAAGTGGCTCCATGGGGTCCCCAAGTTGACCCATGGATTTTCTTGGTCGGACATGACTCGTCCAATAGGGGTAGGACAAGTGTAAAGGTATTTTTATATTTTTATAATATCATTTTTACCTTAAATTTCACTAATTACCTTTAATCGCGTTTAATTAAACTTAAAAGTTACTATTCACCAAAAAAAATATTTTAATCCCATTGAACCACATTTTAATTCATAATGAAAACCATGTGTGTCAGATTTTTTAAAATCAAATCACATAAGTGGTAATGTTTCATTTAAATGAAAAATCAGTTTTTTTAACTACGACTTAGTGGTTTCACTATTCATCAAAAATTGAAGTTTTTCAGAACAATGCCAAAATTTCACCCTAAGCTATAATTGATATTCCGAATTCAAAAATGATGTCTATTTTAAAAAATTACAAACATATAATTTTCATTAATTAATTTTATAATTAATTCCCGTTGTCACAACAAATAGAATGTTTTTAAGAAACAATATATATCAAAAGATTGACAATTGTTTATGTCCAATTTCAAAGTGAAATTAATTATAATGACCACCATTGGATAAAATGGTAAAAATATATTCTAATTATACTTTGTAACAACTCAATAGTATAATTTATCACTATAAATTATTTTTATTAAAAAAGTTTTTATAAGTATTTTTCACTATTCAAAACAAATTGGAAGTTCTCAGAAAAATACCAAAAATTCAACATAGGCTAATTTCGATATACCTAATCCAAATACGAAGTCCATTTGGCAAGATAAAATTTATAAAATTTCAAAAATTAGGTATTAATATTCATAACAACTACTTTGATTGGTTGTGGTGTGTGTTAGAATCTCGAACTTGCGTACAATGCAAGCTATTAAATTGTTGAAAGAGAAGTGTATCATGGAAGCTCGGGGTGTTACATGAAGTCCCCTTTATTATAATAATTTTTTTTTATTTTTATTTATCAAGATATTTTATCAATGAACCATTCTCAGATTTAAATAATTTCTTTTACAACTCAAACTTATTTTTTTTCCTTCAAGCACATAATGATATCCATTCTAAGTTGAAATGAATTTGGTGTTTCTATATCACTTCTTTCTTCTTCTTCTTCACTACCCCTTATTTTTTCACTTGAGGGATTTTGAGATTATTTGAATCAACCATGAAAGTTGTCTTTCATTAACTCTATAATTCCTCTATCTCTCTTTCATATTACTCATAAACGGATATAGAATCATGTTTTGAGAGAAATTTATTCTTATTTATTGTATTGAACATTCCCATTCCTTAAAAATAATTTGTACACCATGATAACTGTTCTTCTTGTGTCTCCTTGATAACTATTCAGATTGGTCATCCTTCCCATATTCTTGTTTCTTCAGTAGGAAATTAATTTAAAAATGTCAAATAATTCCAAAATTAGAACTCATAATAGTAATATTACCCTATTAATTACCAATGCCTCATTGCATACCTTTTGAGAAGAATGAGATAAAGTCACTAAAATCCTGGGAATCATCCTCAGAAATTGTTTTCTCCTCATGAGACTTCTTTGATTCAACCTGTTTCAAACCTTTTTAAGCTTTGAATGGGGTCACATTCTCATATTTTCATTTTTTCATAATTTTTTCTGACTTCCTGAAAAAAATACTTGTAAGTGTCTAATCATAGTTCCATGTGGCCTCATTCACACCTCCCTATATTCTAGAGGCCTCCAAATAACAATGAAGTACTAAATCATAAATTGGAGGTCTATTAAATTGATGTAATAACCATTAAAAACATTTAAATACCTAAGAATCAATTGAATCAAATAATAATAGTACATATAATTAATAAAAAAATCCATGATATAACAAATATTATATAGTCATATAGTCATACATTGGATGATCACCCACTAGGCCAATCACAAAAATAAATAAATAAAAGAAATAAAAATATATAAGGAGGATCTATAACCTTCCACAATATTCACCATAAACCCAACTCAAAATACAAATCAATCTTCTCTAGTATGATCCAGTACATGACCTTTGACCAAACCTATAAAAAATATATGATAGAAACATAAAACAAAATCATATGTTTTAGATCATCATGTACTAACCAGGACACTATGACAGCCACCCATACATGGTTGGCTATCATCGGATAAAAAGTCACCTCATGCCAAATACCCTAACCCATACCCAAAGACTCTGGGTATGGTGACACACTATGTCCCTACCCATACCAAAATATGTATAACATAATTTCTTACCATACCTCAATCCATACCTAAAGATAGAGTGTATGGTTTCATACCAAGTCTTGACCATTTCCCCCTTCTCAAGGTAAGGCCCATACTAAATCTTAGCCACAATGTACCAATAATCAAATGCTACCTTCTTTCTTAGAGTAGGGTACCGAATCAATTATACATATCATATATCATATCATTAAATTATAAACCTCTACTCTATAATAAGGGTTATGGTCCCACAAATATTTCTTTGACCTAACTCTCTCACTCATAGTGTTCTGTCAACATATTATCAGCCATGGTGAAGAAATATATAAACTTCCTATACCTCATCACATTGACCTCTCCCCTATAATAGGGTAGGTAACACACCACATCACATATCAAAACTAGAACCAATACCTTCTCACACAATGTGTCCCTTCCAAAAACTTCTCACTCAAAGTGTGGATATAAATCCACTAGGTCACCACCCACAGTAGACCGACCAACCAATTCTATTTGGGTAAGGTCCTATATAAAATCCCTAATTTTACCTTATAACTCAAGTTAGGGTCTTGTAACTACCTTATCACTTAATGTGATGTTATATAGTTGGTCTCATCATCCAGAATACCCACAACTAGTAACACACATGAGACACTAAGAAGAGAATCACAACCCATCCTATAACATCACCAGCTCATAACTAGGATTATAGTAACTCAAGACATAGCCTTTAATCATGAATAAAATCTCATTTTACACCTAGACTCATAGGTTTATATCTTCAAATCTATATAAGTCAAATAAGAACCATATGTTGAACCATTTAGAATCCACATCTTGCCCATAAGGGAATCTATTGGGTCCCTTAGACCCATATTGGTCTCTTCACATTGGTACCAACTTGTAATAATAAACCAAAAGTGAATTCACATCCTAAAGGGCTTACATGAACCTAGAATCAAGTGGCTAGTCCTATCCTCTTCTAATTTCTAAAACATAAACCAGTCCCTATAACCAGGGGATATTTCAAGCTAACTCACATTAAGGACATGGATACCCTTCCAAGAAATGAAAAATTATTATGAACCATGATAAATTACTATCTCACATATACCTTAGAAGAGATATCAATACTGATATGTAGAGGAAACCCTCCAAATCACGCTATATCATTCCCCATAAAACTTATCCCTAAAAAAAAACACACCAATCCTCAAATCCACACTCAAGAGGGTGTTCCCTATCATGAGTGAGACATACAATAATCCCATCCATCACTACTAGGCCTAACCCTCTCATGGATACCCGAATAGATGTAGGAACCCAACCTAAGCTACCTGTGTCTTATCATAGACCCAAGTACCTATCCTAGATCTATCATAACTTAAATTTCATCCCATCCTCCTTGGTGATGTAGTCACCAGGAAGTCCCCAAACAACCAATGTGAAAACGTTCACTTGTTTAAACTCAAGGAGGCTAAATTCCATCCTATATATTAATCTAGGAAGATATCAGTCCTTATCTCTTTTAATTGAACCCATTTTTTTTGTGGGTATGTGAAATTATGTATCAATAATAATATGATTTTGTATTACAAGGTCTACCTACCATAAACACAAAGTTACCATCATTTCCAATCTCAGATCATCCTTAGTTAATCCTGACCATGCCTCGTCTATGCGCATACCAACACTCGAGATCCTATCTCAATCAAAAACATCAAAATATTTAATTATAAAAATTTATTATCAATTATTCAATTTTAATCAAATATTTTCAATCTTCTAAAAACTCACTGAGAAAATTCACATTATGAAAACCATAATAAACCAAGCACGTTCATCCTCTCGACATCCCCTTTATCTAATGCATACAAGAATCCCATGTTTTGGGATGGTTCCGCCATGATCTAGTGGAATTATCATCAAAACCTATCTCAGAGACATTAAAATCAGTGATTATAAAAGGAGAATAATAATAGACAGAATAAGAGGATTATAATACCTTAAATCAACCATGAAATCATCAAAGAATCATACCCCACCAAGGGGAATCAAAATTTGGAATTATAGGAGTAGGATCTAGCAGAAATGGTTTTCTATGTAATCAAAATCCTTCTAAAACATGAGGAATATGACCTAGAAAAGATAGGATAACCCCTTATTATAAAAAAATAGAGACAGTCCCCATCACAGTGTGACCCATAGGGATCATGATTTGATTCCCATAGTTAGATAGACATCCTGGTGTGTCCCCTTGGGTCACGGTGTGACATAACTCCCATAGTAAGAACCAAAACTCATGGTCCACCCCTTATGGTATGACCCAATGATATTGGAATGACAAAACCCCAAAAATTAAAACAAAAAATACAAGGCCCCATCCTCCACAATGTATCATCCTCCCTTCATGGTGTGCCTTATACCTTCATGGAGCACTAATTTCCTTCCTTGCATAACACATTTCCTTGAAAATTCTTTCATGATAGTGACCTTCGTGCACCATACCATGACGAATACTTATATAATTACCTTATAGTAGTATCTAAGGGTCACAATGTGACCATACTTATTCATGAAAAATCACAAAGGAAAAATAGAAGGGTTCCTAGACCCCATATGTATGATTCTATATCATGACATGGCATTCTCCATTATGGAATGACCTTATGTAGGGTTTTTACCATAGATTATTTTTTTACAAAAGTCCTCTACATTATGAAACTCACTTGTCATGATATGACTCGTTTCCACCATGTTATGGTACCTTCCTAGCCATAGCGTGATCCCTCAATCGACCCCTCATCACATCGCGTCCCTAACTACCATAGTGTGAAAAACCACCTACAATAAAATTTAGCTGAAATGACTCCCTAAAATTTCTATGAAATTCACACAAGAACATACAAAAACTCTCTGGAATCTATTTTTAAAAAAAATCTACTTGATATGTTAGTACCCTCTAAATCCCAATCTGATTCCTAATTCTCAAAATATTCCCTTCTTTGAGACTAAAAATTCAAATTTTCTAAAAAAATAATGACCCATAAATTTGAGGGACATTAAACCCCCCAAAACACTTCTCATCCCTAATAATCACTTAATAAGGTCTCTGAACAAAAATCCATTGACTGGAATTCAATAACACTCCACATTCCTGATTTATAACTAAACCATGCATTTTTCTATTATCCATATATTAAGCTCAAATACATTATACTTTACCCAAAAACATTCATCCAATCACTGAAGGAAACCCATCATACATAGTATGACACACCCTATGAAATTTCCACCTCACCACATCCAGTCATATGAATCAACATTAGTCCGTCCTCATATGGTCTGATTTCATAGAAAAATATCATCCTCACTTACCGATGTATTATCACACCACATCACCCGATCATGATACCTTAATTACTAATGGCATCAAAAGAACTTCTAAGTTCCCACGCCATAGTACAAAATCTAACACTAAGTGTAATTTCATAGTTGGATCCTTGACTAACCAAATTCTTCATCCTACTCCACCGATGAGTACTAACACATCTCTAATTCAATTCACACATGGATTATACAAAATTCTTTCCCATGCCTAATACCACCACATAAAATCCATCTAAAACCCCATTAAAATCCTAAATTTGGAATTCTTTAAGGAAACAAATAAAATTGGATCTACCTATACACTGTCATCCTAATTTTATCTCAACCATCAACCAACCAGTCTTACAGTATCCACAACCCTTCCAACACGAGGATTATATATTCATGATAAATCCCCACTAAAGGCGTATTCTTATCATCACTCCACTGAAACAAAATAATAATATATATAAATATAATAGGTATTATACATTACTGAATAAAATTACTAAACATGGAAATACCACTCATACCCGAACACCAACTTGAAACCCAAAATAGTACACATTATTAACATAACAGAAATATAATCCTCAACATCCATGAAAATACATCCCCAATGAGGGTCACACCCTCTGATAACCAATAGTGTTCTCATCACTATATAAATTCTCTTAAACTGATCCTCAAGTGAAACAATTTATAGGTTTCAATATCACATGCATGCCAATCTTCTCGAGCCACACTCATCCCATTCTAGAAGACCCCTATCAAGGATCATGCTTGGAATAAGAAAAACAGAGTACTCTAATAAATTTTTGGTGTCTCCTCTCACCATATAGGGATTTCTCCTATAGTTTTCAAAACCTTAGTTGAATATACACGTAGGCATTCCATTGATCAAATCAGTTCTTAGCTCACAACTGGCCGAAAAGGTCATACGTCACCCCCAATCTCACATAAAGTATGATCACATACCAAAAACTACTAAGATCATATGAATAACTTTTAAGAATTAAAGAAATAAGGGAACTCACCATCACTACAATTATTAGGTTCTCCTGGAACCCAGATAATGAACCCACACATTTTTATTTCCATCTGTCTATGAACTCAATATGAATTGTGAATAACTAGTGTCCACTTTACCTCCCACATCAAATAATTTCCCAAAAATCCATACCAATACTCACTCTCCTCTTCCTATTAAAAAAGAACCTTTTGAATAACCCTCTTAAATATGTTTAACCCATCCATCTTAATCTCATCAAAACCCAACAATTGTATGCTATTGTATCACTTGATCATGAAACCAACCTAATTGTACAATTAGTCACATGTAAAAAGTACTAGGATCATGTGCCTAAAAATGGACTATTATTACTTTCACAAAATGATCATCTATAAAAAATAATTTAAGGAGATTTCTTCCTAATAATCTCATGAAATCTCACTCATTATAAGTCCAACCGCATGACCACATAATAACTAGGGATCGTTCTATAACCAAAAGTGTCTACCAATGCTCTATCCATCATAGATCGAACCATATAAGATTACCATCAACAATATCATCATGAATCATAACTAGATACAAAATTCTAGGAATCCAATTGATCTTGACTTTAAACCCAACCTTGATACCCAATCACTATAAGCACTCTATGTGTTGAGGGAACAAGGCATTCCACATGCCTATCCTCTACCCAAATAATGGTATCCACATTCTCAATTCAACCCATGCTCATTGAGAACAACATCCCTCAGGTATACCATGACTTCATTGAGCCATCAACGAGGCATCAAATGCTTGAGCCCACTGACCAGTGGCTTATATACATCCCTTGTAATAAAGGACCTTATATCCATTTCCAAAGAACATAACTCTGTAGGATCCACATAAAATATAATTAAAAAATACTATGTTTCAAATAAGTTTAATACCACAAAAAAAGTTATATAGGAAAACACTATATAATTTTTTATTAACATATTAAATAGATGAACCCCCTATAATTGGTGAAATCAGTCACAAAAAAGAACACATATGACATGTGAATCCTACATTTCTAATATGATGCTTATGTACAATACTATTTCCTATTTGAGATAATATACAAAACCAAAAATATCAATTTCAAATTTACACATCATACTTGTATAAATATCTCAACTATGATAGTGAAACCCAAAAACAGTAGTATCATAACCCTGGTATACTAGAAATACTACTAGAAGGGTGTTAATTACTCACCAGTCCAAGGTTTATCAGAAGCTATAACACTTCCCAATTTTATTTATAATATATCCCAAAAATTAGAAAAATAATATTAGCCAATACCACTTTGTAATTACCATACTAAAACCACTCATCGGTGTCCTTTTCAGAGTTCCAAGTGATCTCATCCACAACCCCTAATATACCCAAGGATGCTAACTAGTAGAGAGGGATTAAATCATACATTTTGGATAATATTTCCTAATTTTTATAACCATAAATAGAAAATAAATAACTAATCATCATCTATAACAAATAATTAGAGTATGAGTAATCAATAAACCACATCCGTGATATAATAAATGTAATTCATTATTACTATCTTTCATCCCACTAATCACAAACTAGTTTAATCAAATAAAATAATAATAATAATAATAAAAATAATAATAATAATGCTCTACTACCATCCCTAAGCCTCACCACTACCCTAGATCTAAAATCCTCATCGACCTACTTGTGCCCGACCCACTGCACAACCTCTGCTCAGACTTGTATAATAGACATAAGGTCTATACATACACTAGATTTACTATGCAGGGTGAGATAAATACATCCCAGTAGGGTCTCACCAGGCTTCCATAATATATTATACAATATAAAAATAATGAATAAGGAAAGTAAATGATAGAAACATAACACAAAATCATACATTTTGGATCATTGTGTGCTAACTTCACCACCAAAACACCTGACCATACCATCTCATCCATTGCTAGAGAAGAAGTTACATCATTAAATAGACCCCAAACCATACATGAAGACTATGAGTAGGATGAAACATTGTTTCCCAAACCATACCTGATGATACAGAGTAGATTTTCTTACCATATCTCAACCCATGTCTGAAGATGTAGGGTAAGCTATCAAACCAATACCTGACCACTATCCACTTCTCTGGGTAAGGCCCATACTGAATCTCAACCACATCACACAAAAACTAAACCACTACCCTTTAACCTTGAGTAGGGTCCCACCCAAATTTCTAATCTCATATTTCATCTAACACTAATTCCGGACCTATATAATCTAACACATGCTAGGGTTCCACAACCATATTTCATAACTAACCTTATCATTCGAGGTAGTCTATAATAAATTCTCACTTGAGGAGAGGCCTTGAATCTACATATCAAACCTTATCACATCAACCACTCCCATATCATAGGGTGGGTCACAAACTACTTCAAATATCATAACTAGGACTAATACCTTCTCACTCAAGGTAGGGCAAGACATCTATCAGGTTATCAACCACATCAGACTGACCACTCCCCTATCTCAGGGTATGGTCCCATATCACAACCTAACCTATAACTTATAAAAAAATAGGGTATTTTCACCACCTTATCACTTAAAATGAGTATATCTACCGGGTCTCATAATATAGCATACCCACAACATAGAATATGCATGCAATAATAGGAAAATCATCACAACCAATCTCACAAGATCAACAAATCATCGGAAGGGTTATAGTCACTCAAAACCTATCTCCACATCTAAAATAGTTACTCATCATCCAAATCAACTCAAATGTTAATATCCTTGTGACCCTCTTAGTAACATAAGTATAGAATTTCAAAACACTTAGAATCCTCATATGACCCATAAGGGAATCTACTAGTTCCCTTAAACCCAACTCAATCATTGGTTATTGAAACTAAATTTCATTATTCACCACATAGTGAATTTATATCCTAAAGTCCCTACCGAAACCTATCCATAAGAGGATAGTCTCATTCTCTCCAGTTTCCACATCACAACTTGATCCTGTATCTAGGGACCATTCCAAGCTAACTCACACATAGCCCCTTTGCAACCATTCTAAGACAATGAAAAATATCATGACTATTTCCTAGGTCCCATAACACATTAATATTTTCCATATTAATTTTACATTAAATAAATATTATTTCAAATAACTTGTTTCACATGAAACATCAAACCAAGATGAATCATGATACCTTTCATTAAGATAAAATTTTAAGTATTAAATATGATCGTTATAATACAGTTATTAAATTAGAGGATAAAAAAAGAAGTAACGACATTATGAAATATATTTAAAAAGAATATGAAATGGAATCAAGTGGTATAATTATTCTTTTTAATTATTATTCATTTGAACTTGGAAGGGAGGTAGCATCACTAGGGGTTTCCCTATACTAATCCCAACCTGAACCCCATTAAGCATGGTTTGAGAGAAATTGTTTGCAGGAGAAGTTAATGCTCATGGAAATTGCAATAAGATCCATGCTAGCTGAGTCACCAACTACAAAAAAAAATTACTACTTATATTAACCTTATATTTAATGAAACTTTTTTAGGGTATTTTTAAGTTGAAGTTAAGATGATATAATCATGTAATTATTAATTTAATAAGTTTTATATTAATACATGCATTTTATACATTTGGTATTTCCATAAAATTTAATTTTAAAGAATAAATTTAACTAAATAATAAATTTTATATTTAATAAAAATGTATTAATGAAATTTAATTTTTAATTATTAAACAATTGATTAATCTTAAATAATTAATAAGAAAATAATTGAAGATCTTTTTTTAGAAATTTTTTATTTTTCTTTATATTATGTCTTTTTATCTTAATAAAATAAATCAAAAAAATTTAAGATATTATTATAAATGTTCCATTGTGAAAAATATATAATTATAATTATTAATTATAATTTAACAATATTAAAAACAATTAATAATTTTTAAAGATAACTATTCTATAATAATAATTTCTTTTCTATATAAATTATATTTTGATTTAAAATTCAAATTTATCTTATTTAGAAAATTATTTTGATAAAATTAATTTCATTTTTTGATTTAGAATATCAAATTTATATTAGGTTTTTTTAAATAACTATTTTTAGGTGAATAACCTAAAATACTATTTTTACAAATACCATGACTTTTATGAAATAATTAGGATATAAGAATGAATTAAAAAAAATTGAAGCCATTTTTGTAAAAAAAATATATATTTAATAAGTAAAATTACTCATTTAAAAACATTAATTTTAAATTATAAATATATTTTTGATATTTTGGAACCTAAGTTATATTTTTTAAAACTGTTTTATGCATTTTATATTTACTATTTTAAAATTAATTTTTTTTTATCAATTTTAGAAATTTAATTTTTTAATTTGTTTAAATATTTTTAATAATCATTTTTAAATTATCTAATAATTTAATTTCATTTTTAATCTTAAAAATGTGTTACTAGGGTTTAAAGAATGAGTAAATGTGATAAAAGTAAATTATAGTGAAAAAGTAACATTATGTGAAAAATTCTTAAAATATATCCAACTTGTTGGTACTAGGGCTTGAAGTGGAAGTGAATAGAACAATAATTTAATTGTTTTATAACCATATTGATGTAACAACAACATATCTGATGATTCACAACTTGGTAATCAACCTAAGGATCTCATGTGAAAATAATTAAGTATGAAAAAAACAAAATGTTACCTCATAAGATTTTTTGATACTAGCGAATAACACTCTTCATCAGTGACCATTACTCAAAGGAAAAAACATTGGATAACTATAGATCATCCACACATTATTTGAAAGTCAATGGGTCTTCAGATCATCGATATCTGGGTTCTATCACATATATTTGACGATGCCATCGATGTCCCAAAAATCACCGCTATGTCATTCCTTCAATCCATGATGGAGAACTATGATCAATTGATTAATATGGATTCTTATCTCTATAATTTGTGGGAGATATGAGATAAGATATCTTAAATTATAGTGAATAAATAGTGTCTCAAATAAGAGCATCCTCCTGCTTATATAGTGGGTTTAAAACACTTAGAAATGGCTCCATTACCCCCAAATATATATTACAACTAAATTAGAAATAAACAACATCTTATGACCTATTAACTATTCCATAAAGATAATTTATATTTTGATCACTTAATTGCAGTATAATAGATATATTTTATGATAAAAGTGATCTATTAACTCGACTCGTTATTCTCGTAAGGACTAAACGAACCTTGAATATTAAAATAATATTTTTTTGTTAAATGTTTTTCAATGTATTTACTGTATAAATTTTGAATAATATTAACAAATAAATTCAATTACAATTATTATAAGATTTAGTAATATGAATTTGATTATTTCATGGTGATTTTTTATACTTGGAAATCCCTCAGACCCATGTTGTGGGGCCCATAATGTCATATACACCTATTTATAAGAATAGAACCAGACTTTTGAATACACTAAGTGTGTGAAGCACTAATCCCTTATATCGATATTATTGAGTACTACTAACAAACCATAAGCATACTATAGCAACCCATTAAGGCCCCTAAGGAGATAATGTATAATCATAACAATGAAAACCTCTCCTATGAACACACGACATGTAATATAATCTCTTTGTCTCACAATACCTCAAAAACCAGGATATACACATTGTATCATCATCCTTTAATGTTTAATTATTTATTAATCTTACAATATAAACTTACTTTTTTTTACCATGGACATGGATTTAGTGAATTTACTTCCATATTAATCAACTTGACCCAAGATATCACCTCCTTTCAGAAGTAAAATTTTTTATGCTGGTCATTTAAACAATGTCATACCCCCAATGGTACACCCAACAAATGCTAACTCACCATGAAATTTATTTCATGTTTCTATCATCAATAAAAGCACATAATAAAATGGTATACATTGATAATAATATCAAGTCAGGAGACTGTTACACATATTTGTATATAGGAAATACCAATGCTACCTGAAACATATGGTGTTCCTATTGGTAGGTCAGTCCTCATGATCCCATCTACATAATATCACAAAGTTTGAACATCATAAGAAGAAGGATCAATGATTATGAGACCCCACAACCAAAAAGTCACATATCATATGTTCCCATTCATCATGATGTTTCAGGACCATTGGAAATAAGTTTAATATTATTGTCAATTTATCTCTAGGGTCTCATTATAGCCTTGGAACTGGTATAACCTTTTGACATGATATATAATTCAAGGACATTACTGTATAAATAGTAGAATTATAAGTACCAATAGCACTATGGTAAAATAAAAAAAGAATATATATCAAACTATGTACATGTAATGGTAATCAAATTACATAATAGATTTGGGTGTAGGGAACCCACTCACAAAACTCAGAATTTTTCAAGATACAACTTCTAATAATACTCAACCTACTACCTCTCTTATGAGAAACATGATTTTCATATGATATAGATTTATTCAAGGGATTACATGTTATCCTTAGTAGATACTATTCTAACTATGACTTCACCACCATAAGTAAAATCTCTCAAGAGATGAAACTTATTTCATATAGTCTTTGTCTTTCAGAGTGACCTGGGAAACTTATAAAGGAACCCTGTTGTAGTATTATCAAAATAAATTGGAACAAGATCTGAACTACTATGAACAACATCCATATCTGGGATAAAGAAACATATCTATAATAACTCCTTATCTATAATGAAGGATACTATATACTCATGTTTTGTGGTAGAATTAGGGATAATGAGTTACTTCGATCTTCTCTAGCTCACCACACCACCATTTGAAAAAAATACATAGCCTGACTGTGATTTCATATCATCATAATATGTATGGAAACTAGCATCAATGTATCCCATCACTACTAGTTCCTCATATCCTCTATACACTAGGAACTTATCCTTTGTATATATCAACTACTCCAGGATAGTTTTTAAAGATTCCCAATGTAGGTCTCCCAGATTATCTTGAAATATGTCCACCATGATTAAAGTAAAGGAAAAATCAATCCTAGTACATATCATGACATACATTATATATCCCACTATTGAAGAATAAGGGACTCTACTCATCTTTTCAATCTCTTTATATATTTTTGGACACATTTTCTTGGAGATATTGATACCATGTGTCATTATAAGAAATCCTCTCTTGGATTTTTTCATATTAAAACTTTTGAGAACCTTTTAAATATATGTAATTTTACTTATCCCAAGCATACTCAAAGATCTATCTTGATATAACTTGGTCCCTAGAATGTAGGATTATTCACTTAAGTCTTTCACAGAGAAGTATTCATTTAACCGATTATTAACTGACTATAAGACTTACACTTCATTTCCCTTAATTAATATCTCATCAATATATAGTAATAGAAAAATGACGACATTACCAATAACCTTCTTAGATACATATGGATGTATTTCATTCTTGATGAAACTAAATTTTCTTATAGTGTAATCAAAATGAAAATTCAATAATCTTGATTCCTTCTATAAACCATAAATGGATCTCTATAAATTTCATACTTTATTGACACTATTTTTCCCAATAAAACCTTTAGGTTGAGTCATATAGGCATATTTAACCAACTTACCATTTATAAAAGTAGTCCTGACGTCCATTTTCTAAATTTCATAATCATGTAAGGATACTATTGAAAGAAACATTCTAATGGATTCAACATCACAACTGGTGAGAAATTTTATTCACATTATATGGATTGATATTTCCTAAAACCCTTCACAACCAGTTATGACTTATTAGTTTTCACATTACCATCCTTTTCCAGATTTTTATTCCATACCCATTTTCATCCAATCGATTTTACATTATATGGTTGGTTTTCCAAAATCCAAACTTAATTTTGATACATGGATACATCTCATAATTCATGGATTCTTTCCACTTAGTAGCATTATTTCTATCTACTGATTCCTTTGAGGTTATATTTTTTATCATTATATAGAGTAATGTTTCACTTTCTATGGTAAAAATAAAACCATATCACTCCATATATCTAACCTCTTAATAAGACTTATTAGCACTTATGTCTCAATAATATCTTCATCTCCCACTATCTCTTATTGATATTATTCACGTACCAACTATTATCCTAGAGTTTAAAATTCATTAAATTAAATATTTCTCCCACTATTTCTATTAGAAACATGTTCCCTTTCTAGAAATATGTCATGTATTTCTACAATCACCTTTCTATTTAATGGTTTATATAGGTAATATCCTTTAGTTTATTTAGGATAACATATAAATATTCAACTTCTACTTCCTGATGTTAATTTATCACTAGGAATAGTCTAGAAAAATGCTTCAAACCCCCACACACATATGTGTGATAAACTAGGTTTCATTCCATACTTTAGCTCATATGGTATTCCATTTTCTACTTTATTCAGTACTTGGTTGAGTCTATATGCCACAGTCTATAGTCTATATCTTTAAATGTATAATAGAGGAGTTTTTCAACTCATCATATATCTGACCGTGTAAAGTAATTCCTAATTCATCCGTTCACTAACACCATTCCACTAAGGTGTATAAGGAGGAGTGATTTAGGATACTATCCTACACTCTTTTAAGTGATCAAAGAAAGATTGGTTGAGATATTCTCTACCTTGGTCTGACTAGAGTTCCATAATCCTCTTATTGAGCTTGTTTGATACTTCATGAAGGTATTCCTTAAATATATGAAAGGAATATGACTTATGACTCATTAATTGGATATATACATACCAACTATAGTCATTGGTAAAATAAATTAAGTAAAAAAACCCACCCATTTCCTCTACCAGAAACGGACCACTCACATTAGTATGAATCAGATTCAGTAGTTACATAGCCCTTACCCCTTTACTAGGGAAGGTTTTTTTTTCTCATTTTCCCTTGTAAACAAGTGTGACACACATACAAGCATTTTAACTTAGTGTAATATATATGCCCTGTTTTTTGCAACTTATATAAATTATTCTTATTTACATGACCTAGAATGAAGTACCATAAAAGGGATTATATAATTCATTTTCCATTTTTTCATTGATTTACATTAAATAGTTTATAAATTAAAGTATATATAGTCCATTATTAATATGATTCATACCATAATATATATTATCTTTATAAAAGAAACAAAATTTATTTCAAACTTGAAATAAAATCCCATGGTTTCCAAATTTAACACTGATATTATGTTTATAGTTACTGAAGATACATAATAAAAGTTTTTTAATTAAAGAATTAAACCATTGGTAAAAGTAAGATGATAATATCCCACTTCCAAGGATATTAGTGTCACATTATTTTCAGCATGAAGATCCACCTCACCCTTTCTAATATTCAAAAATCTACTTGGTTTCTATTTGTGAATGTAAATTTGTGAGCCACATGTTGATTCCAATACCCAACTTATATATAAATATAGATTAAATTCAATGAAACATATACCTGAGTTAATAGTGTCATATTTTTTACTTTTCCCATCCATGAATCTATTCTTCTAGAAAACTTTCTTACCCCATAAAAAGAAGATAAATTCTTACTCATATCCCTCCCTTTGTATCTTTGGATTTTTGGAAGGATGGTACATCTCTGTCTTCATCTTAGGTTTATACTTAGACCCCTTATCCTTTAATTTACACTCTTGTTCACCATAAGGATTAAAAATTTGGTATTATTTATATCCTTATAATCTGGGTGAACTAAGATTAATAGGTCTGGGATTTTCTTTTTCATGTTATTCATGTTGTAATAAAAAACAAAAGTCAATAATCTAGGAAGCAAATATACAACAATGAGACCAGTCTCTGGTTATTGGTTTTGTTTGAACCAAAGGTAATCAATTCACTCAATGAACCTAATAATCATAAGAATACAAGGTCCTAAGTTTTTCCCTTATTTTTATACTTAATATATATAGTTTAGTTGTTATATTATATCTTTCTTGTATTTATCTCTCCTGATATAACTCTTGGAGATAATAAGTATCTTTTAGTATTCTTATTCATTATGCATTATTTTGTAGTTGACTAGAAATATGTGAAAACATGATACACTATGAATATAGTGAATCATCTCTATAATTATTATATTTATCTTTATTTTCCTTGATTTCTCCCAAAGGAGGTCGACCAAGATTTGGTGATTCTATCACATAAAGATTCATCTCATGATGTAGTACTATGAGAAAGCAATTGTATTACTCCTAAAAGTTATGTCCGATTAGGATATTCTATTTATCTATTATAGATCATAATGACATTAAAATGTTGTTGCTGATTTCCATTTTATTTTAAAAAATAAATTTAATAAATTATTACTTTATCTTGATTACATATTATACATTACTGATTTATTAAATCATTAAATTGTATCCCACTATTTTATCGAATCCTCAATAGCCATCACCAATAGATTTAGAATACTCATTCTCTTGAGTATTCTAGGGTAAAGAATCCTTGGAACCTATCCTTATAGTCCAAGATATGGCTACACTAATAGTTAAAGAGTTTCAAGGTAGGATTTTGAATTACCAACTTTATTGACTCATGACTCCATGAATTATTGAGTGAATTCACAACATCTTGGAATTATAACCTTGATTTACTCAAAGAATCACCTATAAAGTGAAAAAAGATAGATATGTATAGTTATTTTCCACCAAATTTAGATAAGTAGAACCATAAATCTCATATGAACTCCCCAGTAGTAGGATACACCCTCAACTAGGGCTTACAATCAACTCATACCCCATATTTTTTTCAAATTTAAGTGACAAAAGACATTAAAACATAATATGTATTCGATGGTTTTTATTATTACTCTATGAATGTGTTGATTTTCTATTTGACATGTTTACACTATGTTATCATGCTCACAACATAAAAACTCATTAAATAGAAACAATCATTATGTGTTAATTTGTTTTAATCTATTATTTTTTATTTATTTAATATGATCATGTAAACATGAAAATTCACAAAACAATAATAAAACATGACAAAATTAAATAAAAAATATGTCTATTCTTGTTAATTTACAATTGGATGATCCATTGAGAATAAATGGATCATCTATAACCCTAGGGGTTGAATACCTTATGTCAAGTCTGACTCATGTTATATCTTGCACCCCTATACATTGTATATAAATATCACCTAGAATACGACATCTAATTGTCATAGTGTAAATCTTATATCATCCTTGACATTATACGTAAACAATAAAAACTGAAAAAAGTACAAGAAAAATAATACTCATAAATACACAACCCCTTATAAATATAAAGTATGGAAAGATAATGTGAATATCATAAAAAAAAATTAATTATTACAATCATCACACACCATATAAATAAAAATTTAACCAATTAAAATATTGAGATACAGTAGTCAGTCGGTGATCATTATTAGTGGATATGTGATATATAGTGACCCTAATTTTCTTACATGACTATTACATCAATTTAAAGATAAACAACATAAAATAATTACAAAACCAGGATCCAAAGGTTTAGTGTATTGGAATAAATAGGACCAAAAATAATATTTACATAATAAAACAAACACATTATTTAATTCCTTCTTCACTAGCTTCTTAGTGGACCTCATGTACTCCTTAGTATAAGTAGTCTCCTTAGGATATACATCAAATAGAGGGGTGACCTAAAATCCCAGTAGGAGGATAGATAAGAATATGAATCAATATAACATGATAATAATCACATAAGAATGATATAATCATCATAATCATGAGAGTATGAATTATATAAAGGCATGGAATGTGGTATTGAATAAAAATTAAACATAATGTTTTATTGGTCAAATACAACACATATTTGTGAACAATAGTAGCATCATATTCATGAAAAACATATGTGTATCACCATAAATTCATCATCCTTGTGAAAAAACTATCATCATGTTCAAGAATATTGCACATTATCTCATGTGATACATCCTATTATGAAATTCATTGGAGTACTATATAATTCCATCCACACCCATCACATAATAACATTTACATAATCATGCATGCATCATAGAATATATATCAATCTTAAACAAAACATAACCCAGGGAAAGGAAATGGGTTTCATGAGAATTTCATAAAGCATAAATTCATGATTAAACCTTTTTGTTCCCAAAATAGAAATGGGATAACATACTTTTTATAAGAATCATCAAACTTGAGTGAATAAGAAATAATCTCACGGGAAGTAAAACAAGTGCTTTTAAAAAAAAGAGTTATTTTGAAAATATCATTTTATTTGTAATAAAATCAGATTGGAAGCATGTGTATCACAAAAATTAAAAGTATAGGGAAATTAAATTATATTTTAGGAACATTAAAATAAAATCTAGACTAAAATTTGGCTTGAAAGAGAAATAACTCAAAGAAATAAAATTGGGTTTGAGAATCCCCTTACCTTGTGTCTAAATAATTTATTCACTTTAATATCTTAGATAATCAAATTAGATTCATTAGTTAATTAATAAATAACATTTTAAGCATGTATTTGATTTATTATAATTTTATTATGTTCATTTTTATCCATTTTTATGAATTATAGTGTTCAATTTCACCGTTTGGGAGTATTTTTTTTCTTGATTTTCAGGATCAGTTCACTTGTATACATGTATGGATGATTATGTAAAATGGAGATAATTATCCAGAATTAAAATTGTATGTTTTTAATGAACTTATATAAGTTTAGTTGGTATTATATATATATATATATTCCATATATGGGGATGATTCTTTATATAATTTTTTAATGACAATCGTTTAGATTAACCTTGGCAATTTTAAATCACATCAGACTCATTTTGTTTTATTATTTAATATTTTATATATAGGTTAGTTACAGAACATAAAAATATGTTATTAAATATATTTTAAAATCTTTATAAACCATTATAATGGTTTTAGGACCAGCCTTGAAGACTATAAAAGAAAATGAAAACGCATCATCCGTGATGGTGGTAAATTGACACATCACGAATGACGATTTCATTTTTTAGAATAAAAGGGATAGAGAAGAGGTTTGATGATGAATTATTAAATAAACATAATAATAATAGAGTATATATAAGTTAATTGATTTATCATTACACTTATACAATTTTAGGTTATGATATAATAAGAAAATAAATTAAATTAAAAAGAAATTTAAAGAAAATGAAAGAGGATTTTACCTCCTGAATTATTCTCCATGAGGACCTCCTTATGGAAATTGGTTTTGGTATTTTATTAAAACCAAAGGATCCTAGAATTGGGGGAGTGTCCTGGGAAGATGATTGGGTAGAAATTAGACAATTTTAAAGGCTTTAGAGTTGTGAGGAGAAGAGGTGGTGAGGGTTGGTATTTATAGGGGGGAAGGGTTTTTTTATTTTATTTATTAGTTTATTATGTTAGCTCAATAACATGAATAGTTTGAACATTATCACTAAATATATTGAATAAATAAAGATTATTAATGATTATGGTTATTATATCATCCATGAAACAATAAATATCAATTTTAACATATATTGTTATATACCATAAATTATTGTCTTTCACTATTCACAAAAAATTCAACCATTTTAGAAAAATCCAAAAAATTCACCCTAACTTTTTTTCAATGTTTATAATTTAAAAATGAACTATACTTTATGAAAATAATTTTTTATATATGAGAAATTATATTTATAATTAAAATCATCATTTACTTGTAAACACTTATTGTAAATTTATAACTGATTTTATAATATTTTGAAAAATTAATTAAGGTCTCATAAATTTATCATATAATCATAAGAAAAAAATATTACTTTAAAAATAAATTTTATAAAAAAAATCTATTATATCATTATATTAATTATAAAATTTTAAATAATCATTTATGTTTTATAAAAATACCGACACTTAATTAATAATTCTTAAAACATTTATTCACTTATACTATGATATAATTATATCATATTATAATTTATAATATTCATAAATTTTATTTATACTTTAATAGATGATATTAATATTCTATTGGAAGAATTATTATTTCTAATGGTCACATTATTATTCCAAAGGTTAAGTTATTATTCCATTAGTATAGGGTCCTTAATTTCTAGAAATACCTCTTATTTCATTCATCTATCATCTATAAAGTTTGTACTATATTATCTATGTGATTATATGTGATTTATACTATATGAAATAATTATTAGAAGATATTTCCATTGATAAAATTTTGGATTGTTACTTTCTTCCCCCATATGAAATTTCACCCGAAAAACTTAATTTTATATACTACTATGAAAAAAAGTGACAATACTTCTACTTAATCGCTTACTTCCATTCCCATGTTTCATCTTTATAATTATTATTCTACCATATTAATTTTACTAGGAGTATAGTATTATGGCGTAGAACCTTATCTCTATGGTCCAATATCTTCATTGGATTCTCCTCATAAGAGAGATCATTTTCCAACTGCACCACCCTGGATTTAGTACATGTGGGGGATTTTTTATTTATTTCCTTAAGAGGGATATATAGAACACATCGTGTACTTGATACATAGTTGGGGGAAGAGCTAGCTTATATGCCACAACTCTAACATGATACAAAATTTGGAAGGGGATTATGTACCTGGGACTCAGGTTTTCTTTCTTCCCAAATATCACGATCCTCCTACATGGAGATATGTAGAGGAATACCATATCTCTAACATCAATATCTAGGTCCCTTAAATGATTGTATACTTAGATATTTTGTTGACTTTACACTGTCTTTATGTGATGCTGAATTTTTTTCACATTCTCTACCACTTATTCAACCATTTAAAGTACCCGCATCTTACATTCACCAACTTCATCCCAATATGACTGCGTTATTCCCCTTTTCCCATAAAGGTCTTCATATGGAGCCATTTGGATGCTTGAGTGGAAACTGTTGTGGTAAGAGAACTCGGCTAGAGGAAGATGTTGGTCCCATCCTTTTTTGAAGTCTATTGGATGTGATCTCAACATGTATTCCAGTTTTTAAATAGTCTGATCATATTAGCAATCATTTTGAGGATGATAATCCATACTGAAGTTCATCTTAGTGTTTATATCTTGTTTGAGACTTTTCTAGAACTTGGAGGTGAATCTAGGATGTTTATTGGATAAAATATATAGTGGTACTACTTATATCCTTACCACCTATCTATTTCATATCCATGAAATTTGATCTAATGAGAAGTCATCTCGAATTGAGAAAAAGTGAGATGTATTTTTATAATGATCCACAACAACCCATATGGCATTGTTTCCTTTGGATGTATTTGGAAGTTTGATGAAAAATTCCATGGTCATGTTTTCCCATTTACATGTTGGTATGGGTAATGGTTTCATTATCCCCTTATAATTTTATCTTTTAGCCTCCACTTGCTAGCATACCAAGCACTTTGTTGTATATTTGGTGTTCTCCTTCTTCATATTGTCCCACTAATATTGTTCTCAGAGATCTCGATACATCTTTGTGCTCCTTGGGTGAATATAGAAGGTTGATCTATGTGAATCACTCATAATATATTTCTTTATCTCCAGATTGTATAGTCCCCATAGTTGTTACTCAAATCATACAACTCCTTCCTCAAAAATTTTGAATTCTGAGGATTTCTCATTTTTGAGAGATCCAACCTTCTTCTGAATTTCCACATCATTTCTTTGAGCATCCTTTAATTTATCTATGAGGTATGGTTGAGAAATAATTTGAGAAAGGATTCATGATGGTCCTTACTTAAGGATTCCCATTTCCATCATTTGAAAATATAATAAGATTATATCCTTCATAATTATCATCATTGATAATGTTGTAGGATCCTTTCTACTTAAAGCAACCACCACTTTATTTTACTTACCAAGATGGTAGTGGATTAAGCAGTTTTTATCCTTGATGAGCTATAACCATATTTGCTGACACATATTAAAATCCTTATGTGTGAATATATATTGGAGGCTCTTATGATTGGTATATATCTCAAACTTCTATCCATAGAGATAATACCGCCATATTTTCATCACAAAGATCGCAACCACCAACTCTATATCATGTGTAGGATAGTATTGATCATGATTTTTCAATTAACTTGAGGCGTAGGATATCAATTTATCATTTTTCATCAGTAAAACTCCTAATACATTATTTAAAGTATCTATGTATACCACTAATAGTTTTCCACTTTTTTGGATGTGTGAGTAATGTAATGACCATAAGCCTCTTTTTTAACTCTTTGAAGAAGTCTACAAATTCACTAGTCTAGAAATGTTTTTGTCCCTCCTGAGTCATCTTGGTTAGTGGTTTTGAAAATCATGAGAATTTCTTCACAAATCACCAGTAATACCTAGATATACTAAGAAAAATATGGATCTCCATTTCAAATGTTTTCTTGGGCCACTCTTAGATTGTCTTTGTCTTGGAAGGTTCCATATGTATTCCTTTTCTGGTGATAACATTCCCAAATAATGTTACTTCCTTCATACAAAAATCACATTTACTATACTTTTCATGAAGTATCTCCATTCAAAAAGACTTCAAGAAAGTATAAAAATGATCGTCATGTTCCTCCTTACTATTTAATCATATCATGATATCATTAATAAAGACTACCACAAATTTGTTGAGGTAATCTCTAAGGACACTATTCATTAAGTCCTTGAATATTGATGGAGCATTTGTGAGTCCAAAAGGAATCAGTATGAAATCATAGTGTCCATACCTGATTAAAAAGGTGGTATTGAGAGTATCTTCCTTCCTCACCTTTAATTGGTGATATCCTGACTGAAGGTCCACCTTAGAGAAATAATTAGCACCACATAGTTGATTGAACAAGTCATCTATATGTGGAAGCAGATACTTGTTCTTTATTGAGCTCACAATAATCAATGTATAGCCGCGTGGATCCATCATTCTTATTAAAGAAGAGGACTGATTCACCCCATGATAAAGCAATCAGGCATATAAAACCCTAGTCCATATTCTATTGTAACTCTTTCTTAAGTTCTTCTAACTCAATAGTGACTATTCTATAAGGAGTCTTCGATATCAAAATATATCCAGGAATAAGTTCAATTAAAAACTCAACCTCTCTATTATGAGGAAGACCATGTTAATTAGGGAGCACATCAGTGTATCCCCTCACAATGGGCATGCATTTGATCATGATTATATCCTTTGTCTCAATCATTTGAGATAGATATGATGTCTCTATCCAATATTACATTTTTTTATTTCAAAAGAGAAAAATACAAGTACAACCCAATTACAACACGTGAGACCCCGTCTAGGGAGGCCAAAAATAATGAAGACCCAGGGAATCACCCCTAATGTAGAGACCCAAAGCTTGATGTACATGGAAATTACATTACTTTTTTGGAATACTTAATACATAACAAAAAAAACACCAAAGGACCGTAATAGTTTAGTGTCTTTGGAAACTCAGAATATAATCTTCTAATCGTGGTGAAAGTTCTTCAACATCTCCCATAAAGATCTTCCCATTTTGTTTTATTATCTAAAACCTTTATTTATATCCTGGGGAAAAGAAAACATAAAAAGGGTGAGATAAAATGCTCAGTAAGGGTAAACATAGGGAACGTAAAACAATCCATAAACATTTGAATGAAAACACTTGAACATAGAATCTAAACATCAAAATCTTGAGCAATAACATAAATCTTGGAAGTACGGAAGGCATATATCATAACAGAACATAAATCATGATAAAATAGCATGGGAATAAAACATGTAATTGTGTCAACCATTAAGCACATGATATGATTTCCATAGTAGCCAAGACATTGCTACGAAGACCATCTTAGTGGACAAAGTCCCTTTCTAAATCGAGTTCACTCCTCGTTCCAGTCCTATATTACTGAACTAGATTAACTTACCATTCTAGCCATGTCTATCTCATGAGATATAAATCTTTACCCAATTCATTTGAGGGAGATATATGTCTCACCCATCTCATAATGAAATAATTCTTACTTGTGCCACAAAATAAATATAAATCATTCATCATAACCCAAAGAATAGAATGGGTTTCATAAACATCATCCCATCATAACATAATATATATAAAACAAATAGATATAATTTCATCATAAGAAAAATCACACCATGTAAATAATAGAGAAATTATTATTTCAACACAAACATATTAAATACTGTCATTTTAGATGGAAAATAGTTTTGATAAAACACTTGAAATGAGTTCTTGAGGAAAATATCCTTTCTTCTTCAAAATCATTTTCTTTTCAGAAAATGCCATGAAATTTTAAAAGAAAAGGATTTTGTTTGAAAATAATCATGAAATATTTTAGAGGAAGCTTCATAAAAATAAGGTGTCATGAAACTGTAAAAATCCGTTCATGCCGTATAAGTTAAAAAAACATTCTATGTGTACTTTTTCCGGAAAAGTCAAAATTTTCTCGTATGGTAAACAAAATAATGATTCCTTCCATAACACAATGTAAAAGTCAAAGAGGGGTAAACATGACTTTAAAAAAACATGGAATAATATTAAAAACTTTATGAAAAACAATTTTATGGACATGGATGAAAAATATAACCCCAGTAAATACTTACGAATAAACAATCTTGGATAAAAATGAGATTGGAAAAGTTATCCCTTACCTTTGGTCCGATATGCTTCGTACGTATCCGAACCTTATGTATAATTATTTAAATAATGTCATTAACTTATTAAATAATTATATTCATTGTTATGATATCATATATGGTTGACTTATGACTTTATATTACATGTTCTTTTGTAAATTCCATGTTAAAGCAACATTTTGGGTAAAATCATTTTATTTATTGTATGTGTTTGGACTTGTTGTTATTGATATTATTATAACTTATATCATTATTTAATTACATCAAGAATTTAAATCATTATTTATATATCATATATATTTAATATATATATATAATAGATAGATGAATGAAATGAAATACACCGTTCATGGAGATGGTAGGCCATAAGTACGCATGAACGTTGTTTTCCTTTCCTTATTGACTTGAATGGATGTAAGTAGATGAAATATATATATATATATATACATAAATCTAGTAGCTTAATTATGTCATATATTTCATTATTATTCATTATATATACATTATAATCATTCTTGAATGGTTAACATGGAGAATGAATCTCATCGCGTCGTGGAGACGGTACTCCGTACGTACGCACGAGCGATGATATCATTCCCATAATTATTGAATGGAATTGGAGTGGATTATATAATATATCAGAATTAGTATGATGTTATAATAACCATATATAGTTATTCTTTACACCATTATACCCATCCAAGTAAGGTGGTGGTGGAAAACAGATTACACCACGGTGTGGAGACTGTATTCCGTACGTACGCACGCGCGGTGATTTTGTTTTCCATAGGATGGATAGAAGGTGAAATGGGGTTGTTTAATATTTATAATAACATATAAGTATATTAGTGACACTTATTTTATTACTTTACAATGAAACAACTAATGAAGAAGAAGTTGAATAAAAAAGAAACTTGAAAGAATCGGTAGAAGAGATTACCTCTTCTTCGACGCACCTCTTTTAAGATTCCTCTTAAGGCACTAAAGTTGGTCTTTTTAAGAGACCAGAACCTCTATAATATTTATAGGGAAGTTTAGAAGGGAAATGGGTAGGGTTTGGCCGAAATTTAAGGGTCAAAATTGTGTAAAGAGAAGAGGGAGGAGGTACCCTTTTATAAGGGAGGAGAGGGGCAGTTTTGAAAAAACTTAAAATATTATTTTATAATAAAGTAATATTCGATTTATAATGGATCCAAAGTGACTTATTTCTAAGTTAAAGTAGGTATGGGTCTAAATCCTCTCAACCAATAGGTTTTAGACAAGTTTAGGTTACTATTTTAACTTTATCATTTAGATTTAACTCTACGTTAAATAATTTAACATTTACTGTGTCTTCTTGTTTTATTACACTATATGGTTAATAAACTTATCATAACAAGACAAATGAACCCCATGTGGTTAATTATTAATATATATAACATTATATAATCCATTTGTCCAAACCTTATATTTTTATGAATATAAGAAAAATTAATAATATAATATTTGTTTTAAAAACTATTTTATGTGAACTTTGACACTATTTGGTAATTGATTTTTGTGAAACTAATAACAGCATGATTAGTTCGAAAAAAGTTAATTAAAGCAATACTAACATATCATATTAACCTATAAAATTAGTTTAATTCACAAAAAGTCTGAAATTACATTTAGTTGGTTATTTATAATATCAATTATGTTAATATTTCATTAATAAGGTAATTACTACATCATCATTGTGTCATAAATAAATTAAATTATTTAATATATAAAAATTATAAATAAAATATAATTATGTAAGAAATATTTTTATATTCCTAATGAATATTTATAGTCTAATTTATCTTATGTATAACCCTATATTACAAATATTTTAGTTATTAAACTTTGATTTTAACTCTTTTAACTCTTCTTTAAATAAAATAATAATAAGTGTCCTAATCTAATCCAAGTAGACCTAAAAGGTAATATTTTATTCATAAGGTTTTTTTTGTTCTAATTACACTTATCCAATAGAATTAGGATATGTTTTAGGGTAATTATAATATCATTTTTACCCTTAATTACCCTATTTACTTTAAACTATGGTAAATAAAAGTAAAAAGTTACTATTCACCAAAAATTATTTTTATCTTATGGAACCACATTTTACTCCTTGATATTAACCATGTCTCTTGTATTTTCAAAATTCAACTCACAGAATTGGTAAAATTAAGTTTTATGCACAATTGCAAATGCTCCTAGGAGGTGGGTAAAAGACGGTAAAAATTTCAATAAATATTTTTTATATCCATATTATTATAAAATGACTCCAATGAATTACATTGAACTTATATAAGTATTATGTATCTATTTTGAACTAAAATAAATTTAAATAAAACAAATGATTATTTAAATAAAAAATTATTTTTTAAATAGTAACCCAGTGTTTTCAATATTCATCGAAAATTGAATGTTTTCAAAAAAATACAAAAAATTAACCCTAGGATAATTTCGATATTTCAAATCCAAAAATGAAGTACATTTTGAAAGATAAAATTTATAAAATTTCAAAAAGTTGGTATTACTATTCATAATGGCTAGTTCATAATAATATTATAATAATGTCTCGTTTAGTGAAACTCAGTATTGCGTACAACACACGCTATCGAAGAAGGTTGCTCTGGCATGCAACACAAGCCTAGAATAGTGTTTGCTTATTCTGTAAGCTAATACGGTGTTGTGTATAGTGCAATCTAATCATGGTGTAGCGTACAACACAAGACATCAAAGTAATTAAAAATAATATTTCTCATAAAATCTCGGGGTGTTACATTCTACCTCCCTTAAAATGAATTTCTCCCTTGAAATTCGTTGGGGTTATAAATGGTTTACTACTTGAAAATTTATTTCATAGAAACCCACATCGTAAAAAAGAAATACTAAAACTTCATTATAAAAAGGAAACTTAGAATCATAACGGTCACCCAAAGTAACTCAGCACTGAGTTTCCACATAGGACAACATAGGTGAAAATATGGACATGGAAGAGAAATATAACCATCAAGTTATGATAGAGAGTGGTAGAGAACATGGATATGAAAAATTCATCAATCAAAAAGCCATAAATTTGTGATGATTTAAGGTACCATCTAATTCATCGGGTATGAGTGTACTGGGACAACGTTTTTAGTTCTCAAGATAATTTCCCTAATTTTGAATAATTGTTGAATTAAAAGAAATACTTACACGATTTTGGTACAATCTCACCGTTGTTCGTGCCTTGAACAATTTCTACTTCATCTCTTAAAGGAATGAAGTTGAATTTGTCATTCGTGAAGTGTGAGCAGATCATGTGATAAAATGATAGGTCATTCCATCTGTCTCAAACAAAAGGTTAACAAAAGTTATGAAATATACATAAGTCCATCTATAGTGATATTAATCAAATATGGTTCCTATATATCATTCCAATTAACAAATTAAAACTAATTTCTACAAACCAGGGAATTCCTGTAGGTCCTTGGTAGGTGATAAATGCCTGGCACACTTTGGTTGTGGGTTCGATTCCCGCAACCTTGTTCGACGCGACGGGTTGTCGTCCGTCCTGAAGGTTGTCCTTTTTTTTAAACTAAACTATTATAACAGTGCAAAAATAATATCGAAAAAGGTTCTAGCCTTAAACAATACTATCTGATGTCCAACATAATCCATTCCAATCTTTAGACTTATCAAAAATACTTCTATCCAATCTCATAGTGTAATGTAAATGATTACTAGAAATGTAATCTACCAAGCATGTGAATACCATCATCTATCATATGATATACCTTTTTGGTCACATTAAAAACATTTTAATTCCTTAATCATGTATTCTTTTGAAACATGAATTACCGTAGACCCTTAGTGAAAACATGAATACTGTCAAAAGTTAACTCTTTCCACATACCAAAATCCCAAAATTTCTATATACTCAAACCATGATATAACTTTGTCCTTATATCAATCATGAGCACAGGAATACTATCAAACATTTCATTTTATCCTTATCCCTTCATTATGCGCATATCATCTGCTTTCCAAAATCACTTTTCATGGTTACCGGTACCATTCAACATATAATTTCAAATTCTTTAGGGAAAAAAATAGTGTAACAATCCTTATATGTTTCTTTATTCCATAGTACCATACATTATTCTTGATAAACACGCAATCGTTCCACTACCTTCTTAAACCACTGAATAATCTTCATCATTTCTTTCATCTCATATATCATAAGTAGTGTCTTCATCATCATCCACATAAATACTGCCCATATGACCATGCTGATTCTCTTCATGATATTTTCCCTTAGTGCATTGGTTTTCATAATGCCCGTACATTCCACATTTAAAATATTTAACCATTGTTGATGTCTTAGAAATACCATTATATTTGTCCATGATGTTAACTAAACCTTTTCCTTTATAATTACTGGCTTTTCATCCTTCTTTTCCACACCCAAAGCATCTTCCAGTTTCTTTGAAACATTCCCCCTGATGCCTCTTCCCACATGATTTACATGAGGTAAATTTAACTTTCTTTCCTCTATGATCATCATGAAACTCCATCATTCTATTATTATCTGAGTCGGGAAACTTACCAAAGTTGATATTATTGATCATATTATGAGATTTCTGATTAGAAATAATAACGATATGTGGACTTCCAGATCCAATTTCATTTGGTTTCTCATGAAGAATATCATTCCATTGTCCATCATATCCTCCATTATCGTGAATCTTCCTGTTTCCAGCCATTTTCTAAAACCGAAAAAGAATAGTGTGAGGCAAAAATCATGCTAGGAAAACAACATAATAAAGGGGGTTTACCTTAAATATCTAAGATATTAGGTTTAATTCTATGATCGTAACTGTAATTCTAGGACTATAAACTATACTTATACTTAAACTTAGGGACATCCCTATACATACCTTAGAAATATCTCTAAGGATCTCAGTAAAGTTTTCAGATCCTAGTTTCCAAAGGTTAACTAAACCTCCCTTTGATACCAATTGTAGAGACCCAAATCTTGACGTACATGGACATTACATTACTTTTTCAGAATACTTAATAAATAACAAAAACAAACACCGAAGGTCCGTAATAGTTTAGTGTCTTTGGAAACTCGGAATATAATATTCTAATCGCGGTAAAAGATATTCAGCATCTCCCATAAAGATCTTCCCCTTTTGTTTTCTTACCTAAAAACTTTATTTATATAATGGAGAAATGAAAACATAAAAAGGGTGAGCTCAAATTCTTAGTAAGGGTAAACATAGGGAATGTAAAACAATCCATAAACATTTGAATGCAAACACTTGAACAAAGAATCTAAAAATCAAAATCTTGAGCAATGACATAAATATTGGAAGTACGTAAGGAATATATCATAAAGGAACATCAATCATGATAAAATTTCATGGGAATAAAACATGTAATTGTGGCAACCATTAAGTACATGATATGATTTCCATAGTAGCCAATGCATTGCTGATAAGACCATCTTAGTAGACAAAGTCTTTTTCTGAATCGAGTTCACTCCTCGTTCAAGTCTTGTATTACTGAACCAGATTAACTTACCGTTACATCCATGTATATATCATGAGATATAAATCTTTACCCAATGCATTGGAGGGAGATATAGGTCTCACCCTTCTCATAATGAAATCATTCTTACTTGTGCCACGAAATAAATATAAATCATTCATCATAACCCAAATAATAAAATGGGTTTCATAAAAATCATCCCATCATAACATAATCCATATGAAACAAATGGATATCATTTAATCATAAGAAAAATCACAGCATGTAAATAATAGAGACATTATTCTTGAAACATAAACATATTAAATACTGTCATTTTAGATTACCTCTTCTTCGACACAACTCTTTTAAGCTTCCTCTTAAGGCACTAGAGTTGGTCTTTTGAGGAGACCAAAACCTATATAATGTCTCTAGGGAAGTTGAGAAGGTAAATTCTCAGTGGTTTCCGATCTTGAAGGCTCAAAATTGTGTGAAGAGAAGAGGGAGGAGGTGCCCTTTTATAAGAGAGGAGAGGGGTAATTTTGGAAAAACTTAAAATATTATTTTATAATAAAGCCATATTCAGTTAATAATGGATCCAAAGTGACTTATTTAGAAGATAAAGTGGGGATGTATCGAAATCCTCTCAACCAGTAGGTTTTAGACATGTTTAGGTTACTATTTTAACCTTATCATTTAGATTTAACTCTAAGTTAAATAATTTAACTTTTACCGCGTCTTCTTGTTTTCTTACACTATATGGTTAATAAACTTACCATAACCAGACAAACGAACCCCAAGTGGTTCATTATTAATATATATAACCTTATTTAATCCATTTGGACAAACCTTAGATTTTTAGGAAGGTGAGAACAATTAATAATATAATATTTGTTTTAAAAACTATTTTATGTTAATTTTGAAACTATTTGGTAATTGATTTTTGTGAAAATTATAACAACATGATTAGTTCTAAAAAAGTTAAATAAATAAATACTAACATGTCATATTAACCTATAAAATTAGTTTAATTCATAAAAAGTCTCAAATTACATTTAGTTTGGTATTTATAATATCAATTATGTTAATATTTCATTAATAAGGTAATTATTGCATCATCATTGTGTCATAAATAAATTAAATTATTTAATGTCTAAAAATTATAAATAAAATATAATTATGTAGTAAATATTTTTATATTTATAATGAATATTTATAGTCGAATTTATCTTATGTATAACCCTAAATTAAAAATGTTTTAGTTATTAAACTTTGATTTTAACTCTTTTAACTCTTCTTTAAATAAAATAATAATAAGTGTCCAAATCTAATCCAAGTTGGCCAAAATGGTAATATTTTATTCCTAAGGTTGTTTTTGGTCTAATTAAAAATATCAAATAGAATTAGGATATGTGTTAGGGTAATAATAATATCATTTTTACCCTTAATTACCCTATTTACTTTTAACTATGGTAAATAAAAGTAAAAAGTTACTATTCGCCAAAAATTATTTTTATCTTATTGAGCCACATATTACTCCTTGATATTAACCGTATCTCTCGGATTTTCTAAATTCAACTCCCAGAAGTGGTAAAATTAAGTTTTATGTACAATTGCAAATGCTCCTAGGAGGTGGGTAAAAGACGGTAAAAAGTTCAATAAATTTTTTATATATCCATATTATTATAAAATGACTCCAATGAATTACATTGAACTTATATAGGTATTATGTATCTATTTTGACCTAAAATAAATTTAAATAAAATAAATGATTATTTAAATAAAAATTCGTTTTTTAAATAGTAACCCAATGTTTTCAATATTAATAAAAAATTGAATGTTTTTAAAAAAATACCAAAAATTCACCCTAGGATAATTTCGATATTCCGAGTCCAAAAATGAAGTCCATTTTGAAAGATAAAATTTATAAAATTTCAAAAATTGGGTATTACTATTCATAACGTCTAGTTCATAATAATATTATAATAATATCTTGTTTAGTGAAACTCGGTGTTTGCGTATACTGTAAGCTAATATGGTGTTGCGTATAGTGAAAGATAATCTTTGTGTAGATTACAACACAAGACATCAAAGTAATTAAAAATAATATTTCTCATAAAATCTCAGGGTGTTACACCTAATCAAGTTCACCCCCTCTGACTTAAAAGAAGAAAAAATAGAGTAGCAAATCACAGGAACTTCAAGGACGCCAAGGGAGGCCAAGTAATCTGCCACTTATACAGAATTAGAGGATGCCTTGGTATGTGAATATTGATCTCTATTTCTTGATAGTTGATGTTGGATTTGTATAAAGATGACCAATCCATGCCCAACATAACATCAAACTCCACCAAAAGAAGTAAGACAAGATTTTATGGGAGGTTCAGTCCACAAACATTAACCGAGGATGAGTTATATACTTTGGATGAAATAATTTCCCCATTTTATATTCTCACAAATAACTCAACTTCCATATTTTGAGGTAGTCTTTGAATAGTTTTACTAAACTTTCAAGATATGAAAGAATGCATAGAACCAGAATAAAATAGTCTATTTTTTATTCTTGAATGAATAACTAATGATAATATCACCACATCATTTTAGGGATCCACCTCAGTAGTAGTTATGGAATACGATTTCCCTTTCTACTATGGATTTAGTGACTCCTCACGCTGATTACCCTCGAGGAATCTAGGTTTAGTGTAATGGATTACATAGTTCCCTTCCTCCCTAGAGTTGAAACATTGAACCATGGGTGATGCTCACCTTTCATCCACCACATTTTATAGCTTCTTCATATCCTTTATATTTTCATGATCTTGGTGGCCTTATCTGCCACACTTGAATCATTTCTCCATCACTTTGAAAAAATTCCCATCATTCCTTTTCCCACATTTTTGACATGTGATTTGTTGAGTTTTCATTACACTTTTGTCATGAGATCCTCTAGTCTAAAACTCTATATTTAATTTCTTATCTTCATATCCTTGAGACCATTCTCCAAATTTAATCTCCACTTTGATATCATATCAAAAAAATTATTCATATCTACCAAAGTTTCTAATTACTAGATCCTTTTGAAGGTGTGGTTTTAAACCACTAAATAATATATATATTTTGATATCATTGTTGATAAAAAACCTGACGCATAACTTGAAAGCCTTGTAAAAATTTCTTCATAACCCATGATATATTCACCTTGTTTTTTCTTCAGCTATATAAATTATCTCTCTATATTCATATGAATTATTCAATGTAAATAATTGTTAATAAATCTTTCTCAAATTTGTCACACTTCAACTCTTTAATTTCATCCTTCGACTTGGTGTTCTTAATAAACTTCCACTATTGATCAGACTTTCCATCCAAATGGTAAATTACTAAAGTCACCTTATCATCCTTAGAATAGTAAAGCATAGAAAAGATATTATCCATTGAGTTGACCCACTATTCCATGAATAGTGGATTGGAAGATCCACTAAACATCAGTTGTCATTATCACATAAAATACTCGATATCCAGTTACTCCCTCTTAGGTGAAGGAAGACATTACGAAATATTCAGGTTATTGTTTATATCCAGAGAAAATAGCATAAGCATTTCAATGAAATTTTTAACTCCACATCCAAAGGCATTAGGGATATCGTTTGGGCAATCCCTACATTGTCCCTCACGTGGATTATTGGCCTAGTTTCTTCTTTTTCTGAACATGTTCTAAAATAGAAAATGTTTGAACAAAACATAAGTCAACAAGTCATGGTTAAATAAAATATTCTTTTGTGAAATTTACTTTCAAGGAATATCTTTTAGGATCCCTATGGTTAAAATTTTCCTAAAACAAATATTCTTGGGTTCTTACATATACTTAGTCTCATACTAAGGGATTTTGATAATGTTATCTAATACTAATTCCCAAATTAACTAAACGATGATTTGATTCCAACTATAGTGACACTAGTTTTCTTACATGACTATTACATCAATTTAAAGATAAAAAATATAAAATCATTACAAAACATGGATACAAATATTTCGTGTCTTGGAAAAAATTAGGACCAAACATAAAATTTACATTATAAAACATAAAAATTATTTAATTCCTCTTTATATAGATTCTTAGTGGCCCTCGTTTACTCCTTCATATAATTAGTCACCAAAGGATATACATCAAAGAAAGGGGTGAGCTAAAATCCCAACAAGATTATAGATAAGAATGCGAATAAAAATAACATGCGTGATAATAATAATAATAATAATCACATAAGCATGGAATCATCATCATAATCATGAGAGAAAGAATTATATATTGGAATATAATATGTAAATTTATAAAAATGAAATATCGTGTCTTAGTGGTAAAATAACACACATAATTCTTAAAGATGCTAGCATAATGTTCACTCATAACATATGTGAATCATCATAACAACATCATAATTTTGAACAAATATAGAATCATGTTAAAAAATATGTCACATTATCTCATGAGATACATCACAATACCATATGAATTGGGGCGCTATATAGTTCTGGGGGAACTCATCACATCATAACATTTATATAATGATGCATTCCATATAGATCATATATCAATCTTAGATATTAAAAAACTCATGGAAAAGAAACGGGTTTCATGATAATTACATAAAGAATAAATTCTTGAATAAATCTTGTGGTTTCCAAAAGAAAAATGATATAACATACTTGGTATAATAATCACAAATATTGAGTGAATAAGAAACAATCTCAAGATAACTAAAACATGTGTTTTTAGAAAGAAGAGTTCTTTTGAAAAAATCATTGAATTTTTCATAAAATAAGATTGGAAGAATGTATATCCTAGAAATGAAAAGTGTTGGAAAATGAAATTATATTTTAAGAATAATAAAATAACATCCTTACTAAAAAATTTCATAAAAGAGGAATAACCCAAAGAAAGTAAATTGGGTTCGATAATCCCCTCACCTTATGTATAAATGCATTATTCACTTTAATAACCTAGATAATGAAATTAGATTTATTAATTAATAAATATTGAACTTTTTATACATGTATTTAATTCATTATACATTAATTAAATTATTTTATTGTCATTTTTATGATTTATAATGTTCAATTTCATCATTTGAGAGTGTTTGTTTTCGTGATTTTCATGACCAGTTCACTTGTGTATATGTATGGAAGATCATGTAAAATGAAAATAATTATCTAGAATTGAAATTGTATGTTATTAATGAAATTTAAAAAGTTTAATTTTTCTTATATATTATTTTGTTTTCATATATCAGGATGATTCATTAGATAAAATTTTAATGGTAATCATTTATATTAATTTTGGCGGTTTTCGATCTTAGCGAGCTCGTTTTGTTTTATTATTTAATATTATGTATATAAGTAAGTTCCAAAAAATAAAAGAATTTATAAAAAATATTAAACTGTTTATTAACCATTATAATGGGTTTATTACCAAAATTTTAGGATATAAAAGAAAATTAAAACACACTGTCCATGATGGTGGTAAATTGACTCATAACTAATGTTGATTTCATTTTTTTATAATTAAAGACGGAGCATAAGTGGTTTGATGATAAATTATTAAATTAACAAAATTATATTGCATTATATATAAGATAATATAGATATAAATCCAATTGGGAAAGTGTAGTTGAGGAGAGAATAATAAAATAAAAGTAATTAAAATGTAATTAAAAGAAAATGAAAGAGGATTTAACATATTAGATTATTCTCCTTGAGGTCCTCCTTTGGAAAATTGGTTTTGGTATTTTGTTGAGACAAAATGATCCTATAAGTGGGGGATGAGATTGGGAAGCATATTTGGAAGAAAATTGAAAATCTTCAAGGATTTGGAGTCATGAGGAGAAGAGGAGGTAAAGGGTGGTATTTATAGGTGAGGAGAGGGGTGTTTTTGACTATTTTATTTTATAATTTATTATTTTTGGCTCAAGACTATGAATATTTGGAACCTTATCACTAAATATATTAAATAAATAAGGTGTATTCTTTATTATAGTACTTACATAAATCATGACTCAAGAAATAGTGATTTTAACTTATACTGTTATATACTGTAAATTACAATATTCCACTATTCACAAAAAATTCAACTATTTTAGAATAAAATTGAAAATTCATCCTAATTTTTTTGATGTGTATAATTTAAAAATGAACTCAATTTTCTGAAAATAATTTTCTAAATATGAGAAATTTAATTTTTAACTAAAATCATCATTTACATGGAGAATACCAATTGTAAAATTATAACTGATATTATAAAATTTTGAAAAATTAATTAAGGTCTCATAAATTTATATAATAATAATACAACAAAATATTAATTTATGAATATATTTTATGAAAGTAAATTTTATATTAATTAATTATATTAATTATCAAATTGTAAATAAACGTTTATGTTTTATAAAAAACAACACTAAATTAATAATTTTTAAAACATTTACTTACTTATAATATGATATAATCATATCATATTATCATTTATAATATGAATAAATTTTATCTATACTCTCATATATAATGTTTCTATTCTATTGTCCAAATTGAAATTCCAAATTGTCACATTACTATTCCAATGGTCAAGTTACTATTCCATCGATATAAGTTCCTTAATTTATAAAAATACCTCATATTTCATTTTTTCATCATTAATAAAAATTTTATTTTGTTTTCTTAGTGATTTTATTTGATTTATACTATATGGAATAATTATAAGAATGAATTTTCCATTGATAAAATTATTGGTTGTCACATGATAAACATGTGATATAAAATTAATTTTCCAATATATTCTACTTGAGGGAATTATAAACGAATCAAAACAATTTATTATAATTATAATTTAATTAATTTAAATTACACAAACCTTGAAAAAATATATAAATTTTTTAAACAAAGCCCACACCAATTGGAGTGGGGCAAAACATATATCTCCCCATATAATTGGGGTGGCTGAAAATCAAAGGTGGTGGTTTTTATTAGCCCCACTATGAGTATTGTTTTGTTTATATTGGTGGGATTCCACCCAATTTTTTTTTTATTTTTTTATTTTCCCTTTTTTTAAAATTCCTACAACTTAGGATTGTGAATAGTTTTTTTAACTTTACACTAATTTGTGGTAACTGAATGCGAGATCAGTTTCTTTTCTATCTATCAAAATTCTGATAGGTAGAAATATAGTAAAACACCACCTTCAAAATTATAACACATACACACACAGAGGTTATTAATTTTTTTAAATAAAAAAATGGTTTCAATACTTATTAAAACTTTATATTTTCATAACTTGGCCATCCGAGATCGAATTGAAGCTTGGTTTAGTGTGATGGTACTATTATGATGCCCTCCACATGAATTTCATGAAAATTTAATTTATTATAGGCTTAAATATTCATATGTTCTTTCAGATATTGGTTTTTAGTACTGAGGTGCCTAGTAGAAGAATATAAACCGAGAATTTAATTTTTTTTTACCAGATAAACATAAAAACATCATCTCGGGTGATTCACAACACAATAATCAACTTGAGGATATCACATGAATATAAATAATCATAAAGAAAAATTTAACCATTACATCCTTTGATTTCTTGACAATAGAAAGTACCGCTTATCATTGACAACCATTTCTCAACATAACTAATTTTGGATATATCTAGATCATCCACACATTCTTGAAAATTTTATAGGTATGTAGATCATTGATATTCTGGTGATAGAAACTTAATTCAACAATTCCATCGATGTCCTAACAATCATCAATGCACCTTTCCTTCGACCAGTGAAGGCAGACTAAGATTGATTTCTTGGAGTGGTTTCATATCTATCTAGAATAAGAGATAGATGACAGGGGATCTATCATATTTTAGTATACTAATAGCTACTTAAAAAATATTCCTATTGCATATATTGTGGGGTTAAAACACCTATAAATGACTCAACGAACCCCAAATTTATGTTACCCACTAAATTTTCCATAAATGATATTTTAAGACCTATTAACTATACCATAATCATTATTTATATTTTTATCACTTAGTTTTAATATATTGAATATATTACATGATAAAATTCAGATATTAACTTTACTTATTATTCCCAAAAATATTAAACGAACCTTGAATATTAAAATAATATTCATTCATTAAATATTTTTCTATATATTCATTGTATAACTTATGAATAATATTAATAAATAAATTCAATACCAATTATTCTTAAATCAAATAATATTAGTTTATTTATTTCACAATGATTTTTAATACTTGGACATCTCCCAAACCCAGTGGTGGTCCCCAACAAGTCTTATACACCTATTCATAAGAATAGGCCCTAAATTTTGAATGTGTTGTGTGTGTAAAAGTCTAGGCCCTTATATCAATAGTAGTGAGTATTACACATAGAGAAAGAGTGGAGTATAGAACCCATCAAGTCCCATAAAGAGATAAGGTATAGTCATAGAGAACTCAACCTCTCATACGAACACACACTCAATAATATAATCTTTATGTATCATGATATCTCATAAAACATGATTCAAACTTTGTATAATCTTCATTTCTTGCTTTATTATTAATTGAACTTACTATATAGACTTACCTTCTTCTACAATGGACTTGGATTTAGAGAAGGTACTACCATCCAAATCAATTAGGCCTGGGATATCAATTTCTTTTATAAGTGATAAATTATATTTTATCATTTAATAAATTTCATACCACCAATGGCACACCCAACACAATCCACCTTATCTTGACATAAATTTCATTGTTTTCATCTTGCGTCAAATCATGTAATAAAATTATTTACAAAGTTAATAATCTCAAGTTATGATACCATTACATGTGATCGTAGATTGGAACTAAAAATGACACCCCAAGCAGGTGGTATTTCTATTGGTGGGTCAGTCCTCATGATCTCATCTACTCAAGATCAAATTTTTTGAACTTCATAAGAATTCTCAATGATTATGAGCCCCCAACACCTAATAGCCACACATCATCTATGTATTGTCTGCATGATGTATCTAGACTATATGATATAAGTTTAAGATTAATACCTTGTTATCTCTAAGTTAGCATTATATAAAAGGAATTTCCATAAACTTTTGATAAAAAAATTAACCTAAGGACATCACCATATAAATAGTTGTCATATAATTATCAATACTACTATGGTAAAATTTACACATGTATATATCAAATGGTATGCATATAATGGTAATAAAATTAAAAAAAATAAGTTGGGTCCAGGGAACCTACTCAAAACAAAAACTTATCCCTTATTTGTTTGTATGATATTCGGATTTATCAATACATAAACTCTCTCTATTATTGTTCAATTTTAGAGCCACTTTACTTGAATAATGAATCTCTAATTATAAAAATTCCACTCATCTCACATATAAAAGGTGGAATTCACTACCCCAATTATCTTCAAAATTTAAGCCTTTTGGTATTAAGAAACTCTACCCAATACTCTTGCCTATTTTATATAGGTCTTGATCTCATCAAAATACCACCATTTAACATCTTAATCCAATTAAGAAGGAGTTATTCGAAGGGGTGAGGTAAAAGTTCTTAATCACCCCTTTTTATTTCTATTATTTCTTATTATACCTCCATTGAATCTATTCTACCCATTGTAACATAATTTTATTTGTATCATAAGTATACTAAAATGTTATTATATTTATATAACAACTATCATCTACCACCTTTCCATCTGTTGGTAAATGAAAACCTCACTCGTGTAAATATGTAGACTACCACCTCCATGAATGACATATTTCAGTTTCCATTACCAACATACATGGATGGTTATAAATATTTTTTAACGGTTGAATTTTATATTTATTAAATAATTATTAATATTTAAATATAAACAATTATATATTCCATCCTTCACTCCCATTCATTAGAAAATGTAAATGTCACCCATGTGTATGTGCAAACTACCACCTCCACAAACGATGTATTTAATCTTTCACAATGAACTTACATGATTGAATCTAAATTATATTTAATGAATATATATGATATTTAGGATTAATATATTTTATTAATATGGTTCTAAAAGGTTTATATAAAAATTAACAATCATTATAAATTTATCCATTGATATTAGTAAATTACTCAAAACAAGTTTTTCATGGATCCCATTCTTGTAAATAATTCCCATAGTTTCCATCAAATTAACATAGATATTAATTAATCATTGAAAAAATGATATACATATATTTTATAATCAATTAATGATGAAATTTTTAATCACTAATGGGGTTCAAATTCTCCATTTGGAAACATGTGTAAAATAATCAAAATTTCTAACATTTGATGATGAAAATAAACATTTACTAGATAATTAATGTCTAATGAAAGAATATAATTAAATATTATAAAATAAAATATATATGAATAAGGTACTGAAATAAGTTTTTATTATGGTTAATTTTATGATATAAAAGGTTAAATTGATTTCATGGAAACTAGAGTATAGGTAAATGTTTCCCGTCTGAAAATATTCTTTAAGACTTAATTTGTATTATTCATAGATTTTATTTTATGTAGTATATATAATATATATATGTAATACTATATAATTATTCTCATTATATTAATATTATTTAAATTTTCATTTAAATTTATATCTTTCAAGATAATTCGATTAAAAAGTTACCAAATCTGTAAGGATTTTTCTTAACTCAATTTCCTTTTATTGAGTTATGATCATTATTATCAAAATTTATTCTTATAATATGGGTATAATCTACCTAATTATTATGTTTTAATTAATATCACTATTTTGTTAATTTACATTTTATTCACATGAACTAGTTTATAAAGGATTATTACATCAATTCTTTATCGTTGACATACTTCTTTCTTCATAGAAATGTAACATTATTAAGAATAATCAATATCATATTTAATGAATGTTTTCCTCCATGTTCATATTATTTTTTTCCACAAGTGTTTTACATTATTATTTATAAATACAAATATGTAAAATCTTATATGATCTTCCAATTATAATTTTCCCCTTTTCAAAAGGAAGTTTTACAATAATTTTTATGATGTGGTTTTTAGTATTTTTTTAAATTATTAAAAGGTATTTTATCTTACTATATTATATTTTATCTTACAATCCACATTTAATTTTCATTAATTTTATTTCATTTCAATATTACATAATTGATATTTCTATTTTTAAATATTTTTTTAATTATTCTTTACATCTTCTTGAAAATGTCATTTAAAAGTGACCTGTGACATAATTTTTTATTAAATTTGACTTTATTTAAAAAAGTGTGAAAGTAATATTGATTCGACTATCATAGATAAGTGAAATAATTACTATTTATTTTCCTAGTGAAACATATTGTATTACTGGGGTCCTCACACTGGATGAGATTAATAGTTGATCACACACTATTACTAATTCACTTATTTTTTTTCACTTTTATTATTTTTTTAAAATAAAGTAAATTAGTTTATGAGAATTTGAATAAAAAACTAAAAATAATAATGTATATTCAATGAAAAGAGTATGAAATTAGGTTAGAGAAGAAATGTATTTGTCTTAGGGTTAGATAGTCTTGTTCGTCTATTTTTCATTATTGCTGTTTAAATTAAATTTTACAATTCATCCCATCATACAAGAATTTATTCCTTATACTTTAAGTTTGGAATTCATCATTCGTAAGAGATATATTATAGAAAAAAATATCACCACCTCTAATATAAAATTAATATAAACACACCTTGATCAAGAGTGTGATACCTCCCAAGACCCAACTCCATCGAATACCATTTCATCCCTTGAGCACTCTCAAATCCATCGTATTAAGAGTTCACCTAAGAGAAGGGAGAGAATAATGATTTGGTAAATAATAGTGATGAGTTTGAGTTTCATTCTATGGTATATTATTTAAACACATATAAACTTATATCTATTTCTCCACAAAAATTAAAAAATAGGAATTAAGGTGTAAAATTTAGGAACACTGCAAAAACCTCCCTCAAGGCTAAGACTCAGGTTAGTAAATTACCATTATGAGTGTAAGAGATCATAGTAGATAAAGAGAGAGAGAGATTAATGAAGAAATAATTTATTAAAAAATATACATATGAGTTACATGGTAAGTAAAACATAGACTACATTATAAATGAAACTAAACCCGAAACCTCCTCTGAGTTCTGCTTCCTCTACTCATTGAATAGTAGATTAGATCTATATTTATAAGAATTGGTATCCAAATTACTGACCTTTAAAATCTCAAAAATATATCATTTTAATCTCCTTAATAATTTCCTTACTTTGAATCAGTCAACGATTTATATTTTAATTAATATAGATACCTCCTTTTTAATTAACTTCCATACTATCAAGTGAGAAAAAAACATTGACTTACCCCTATTTTCATATCTTTATATGTTTCTATATATCAATTCAGTATTCTTTTATACTTTCTTTTAGATAAATTCTATATTCTACATGGAATATAACTTGGAACCTCCTTGGACCACATTAGAACACACATGTATGGAGGAGATACTCTGAACCAAGCAGGAATCTTCATTTTTTGGCCTTCATATACGTGTAGACCCTAGCTTGTTCCTATTACATCAAAATTACTTTATAAAATTTTCCCATGGATTAGACATGCACGTTTCATTCTTCCTCCCCAGTATGAATTTTTTTAATGGGATGCAACATGGGATTCATTCCATTTTATTAGGTGATTTGATCTCAACCACCTTCTATAAATAAAAAGTGATCTCACTATGTTGTATTGAAATTATTTAACCCATTTCATACTATACATGACATTATACATGCACTATGAATGGATTTTGTTTTATTAGAGAGCTCAAATAGACCACATCTTGGCTCAATGTGGTGGAACATAAGTCGTTTCATGCATCAATCAGTTATTATTCATTTAGGGGTTTATATTCTTAAAAATAGATTCATTTTGGATCTACCCATCTTTATAAGATATAACAAGGAGATTATAATAATTTCAATGGTGTAAAGTTCTTTGTTTAAGCCTCCAAGTTATCGATAATGGTGTTTCCTAGTGAGATTAGGCATGAAATAGGTGGTGGTATGAAGGTGAGGTGGATCCAAGTGGAGGAGCCTGAGCATGAAAGTAGGAATTTTCAATGAAATAAGTTGAAAAAATTAGTTCATTAGAAGCATATCAGATGATATCAGATGATAGTTGCAGAGTTAGGGTGATGATAAAAGATGAATGGTCATTGTAGAGGAGTTAGGGGATGATATAGGAGGTATGGTAATGGTAGCATCTGAGAGAAGAAATCGAGGGAAGAAAATGCCCTCCAAGAAACTGGATATAAGTAGATTGATGGATATGGATTGAAAGAATCATGTAAATGGTAGAATATATGATGGAATAAACATACGAAATCATGGATGAAAAGTAGAATAAATAGCGGAAGGCTGAAAAAATCATGGAAAGAGAAGAAAATAAAATTCATATTTCCATGATGGGAATCCTTTGAATTTGAACTATTTCTATACAGGTTATCCATGGTAATACTAGGAATTGAAAATGGATCCTCAGCTTGTTCTCATGCACTCATAATAAATACAATGGAGTTCCCTAGTGAGCACACAGTGGTTTGGTGAGTTATGATTTGTGGTGGTAGGGTTGGGGAAATGTCTACGCAAGGGACCATGTAACAGGGTAGAGTGGTGTCATTTTTTAATGTTTTCCTAGTACCCACATTCATATTCATCCCACTTTGAAAATTCACCTATGCTTCCACTCCTTAAAATATATGATAGATTATTCCTTGGATTAGAATATTTATATAGGTATAGTCTCCCATACACACACACACACACACACACACACACACACTCACACAGAGTTATGTCAACCCACATGGGCCCAATGGGACTTGGACCACCATATACATGATTAACTATTCTCTTGGATCTTCTTTTTGCCAAACCACGACTATACATGATATTTTTTGTCTCTATTGGGATCACTTCATCTATTGGCCTTGTAAAGGTATATTTTTACCTTAATTAAAACACTCACAATATATTTTCAATACAACACAAATTTTTTCCCAATAAAAAATTTTATTCAAATATATTCATTGGTATTTTCTTTTTCCATTTTTTTGAAAATAAATATTACTAACTAAATACATAATCAATGAATAATTAGGGAATAATCAATTAAAATACAATTAAATTTATTATTCATACATAAAAAATTTCGTTGAAAAATTATGAGCATCAAATTCCCCCACACATGAACTGATGCTTTTCCTCAAGGATTTAATCCCAATAATAATTTTCAAAGGGAACCTATGCCAAAACTATTAAAATTTCAATGTAATAAAATCAAATTATAATCAATGGAAAATAAAAATTTCAAGAATCACATAAAATATTAATCAAACACCACACTATTCAAGGTAATGAATAAACCCATATATTTTTCTTTCTCTCATTAAATATTAGTGAATATTCTTATTTAATTCATTAACACATTACAATTTATTATTATTATTAATCATTTAAAGTTGTGATCTACCTTATAATTAATTATTTTCTCTCATCACTCAAGGTAAAAAATTCAAGTAGAGTTATTCTCATAACATGAGTACATGTTCCTTTTCCATATTCTTGTAAATGAACTAAATTCTCCACCACATAGAGACAAAAATAACATGAAATAATGAAGAATTTTCATTAAGGAATATACAACTCTCAGGATTTGGGTTGGTGGGAATTTATTTCAATAAAATTAAGGAACAAATATGAGGTTTATATAAAAATCATAATGAATGATATTCAAAAGTAAAATCTCAATGAAATTATTCTTTCTTAAAGTGACTACTACCACTTACACATAACTCAAAGCATGTTCATTAAATAATGAAGTTAATGAATGATGCAGACCCTCATGGTTTTTTTATTTTTCTTTCAAAATAGTTTTTCAATTTTTTTTACTTTTTTACAAGTTTTTCTTGGAACAAATATAAAATCCACCATGTAACCCCACATTATAAAATCATCTATTTGGTAATGGTGATTTTTTTCTCCCAAGTCACAACACATTTTTTTAATTTTTTCCATGTTTTTCAAAAGGGGTAGTAATGAAATACAATAAATGATTGAACATAAACCTTTAACAATACCAAAAAGAGAACCCCACTCTTATTCCTTTCAATGTAATTCAACCCTTCCACCATGAATCCCCCCACACTTCAAAAATAAAATTTCATGAAAAATGTATAGAATAATATAGGAAATGTAAATTTTGTCTTGTAATGTGGCTTATTCCTAATATAGTCATTCATGGATTCTATGGTCTAAAAAAATATTAACATAAAGTTAGGTATCAAAGATAAGATCTAAATGAATAAAAATTCTTCAATTATATTAAATGTGACTTTGTACAATCATAGAATTGAAAAATTACAACGCAAGTTATAGTACGTGGAATGACCCAAGTTCTTTCAAGAAATACGCTCAAGATTGAAATATAAAGTTTAGGTCTAGAATAATCTCAAGAATGGGAAACACATGCTATTGGAAAATCACTCCTGGCATGAAATAATACTAAAATATAAATCCATATTAATTTTATAAATTCAAATTAGGAAAATTGTATGGAAATTTAATTTACGTGAATCAACCAATTCACTCAAATCATGATCTATAAAACTAACATCCAATAATCATATTTAATCATTCAATATATTCAATTTACTTATTCAATTTCATAAACTTATATATCTAAATAAAGGAATCATGAGATTCCTAAAAAATTCATACCACCATAATTAGTTGAGTAAAGTATAAAGTCAAAGTGTGGAATTGTTATTTTCCTTTAATACTCGAAATAGATTTTCAAACAAAAATATAGAGACCTAAGAAAAAATAATAAATTTATAAGTTTACTAACCTTTCCACTTGAAGATATTTCTCTCATTTTCATGTTTTATGGGGATTCTTTGTTCTACATCAGTATGGAACGAAAAAAAGACAACTCAAGAAAGTGTATGGGCTATTTAATTAAATCTCAGAAAGATAGAATATTGGGATACATCCTAATATATTCCTTCAATAAATTTTATAAAATAAAATAAAATAAGGGTAGATATTGGTTTGAACCCCCAAGTGGGCCTTGGGTTTTGACTGTATCCAAATGGGTTGTACCAGCTGTTATCTAAAATTAGATGGTGGGTGGATTTCCTTTGATTTGAACCACCAACACCACTTCATTCTAGCTTGAATTAATTCCTTTTTCTTGTTGAGGCTCTATTTATATTGTATAATAAGTATATCCCCTTAGCAATAAGGTAAATTTTTTATATGGGGTGTAAGATAAATAATGAGTCCTCCTAATTTTCAGTTTCCACTTGAAAAACCACTTCTTTATTCTATAGTGTCTGGTTAAGGTATGCTTCATCAATGGAATAATAAAAGGGAAATCATAGTTTAATTCAATTTAAACAAAATTAAAACATGATAAGTTAATATCAAAATCTTCCCCTTTAATGTAACCAGATTATATCTTAGTTTCCTTAAGAAATACAGTTGGTTCTCCTCATATAATCCTTTTAATAAATGTTATGTAACGCCCCGACCCCAGCTACCCAGAGTCGGTGCATTACTTCGTAACATTGGCATGATCACAAAAGATCAAGTCTCGAAAGACCGATTAGTTTAGTAGCCTTGGAAACACTAGATACATTCGTAAACGTTACATTACATCATAAAGTGAAAAACTACAATAACAAAGTCTCCATAGTCCACACTCATATCCTCTTCTGACTATCCCTGCAGGTCATTCATAAAATACTTCTTCACATCCTGGAAAATATTAAAACATTGAAAGGGGTGAGCTCAGATGCTCAGTAAGGATAACAATAATGCGGAAGCTTTCATAAATAAACATTAACATTTAAGGCAATGTATAACTAAAACAAAATCCTTTTAAACATGAACTTCAACATAATATGGCAAAAGTAAAATGAAATAATGCCATTTACTTCTTCACATGGATATTCTACTAGTCGAATAATCACATGCAATATCAATAACCACTTTCATAATGAGGGAATGTATAATGCCGGACGTTCTGAAACATTTTGTCAAGGCCTCGGCCAAGACGTCTAAAATGATTAAGGCCTCGGCCAAAACCATAAATCAAATTGGGAAAGGGCCTCGGCCAATTCCACGTCTAGTTGTCTCATGAGACCTACCGATGCATCGAGGAGCTATAGCGGGCCCCACCCGTCACTTATTAAGTCCAATACATTCCTCATATGAATAGGTTTAAACATATCATAAACCATAACATAATCATATCACATAAAACATGCATAAAGGAAACATAACATTTCCACATTCCAATCACAAGATATCAATACAACACATTGATATAATAAAAACGCTTTCAAAACCATTTTCAATACCAAAATAAAAGTAAGTTAAAACTTTGTATTTATTTTTCATTAAAAAAAGTGATGGCTTGTAGAGGAAGCCGAAACTCAAATAATGGTCACGACGGCGGAGAAGTTGTTGTCGCCGCATAAGTACGGAAAGAAAAACATTCCCTTTTTGTCGTTTAGTAAAACGCTTCGTGTAAAAAGATTCCTTTTGAATAAATGTAAAAGTCAAAGGGGTTTATACACCGTATAAAAGAAAGTTGTGTATAAAATAAAATATGCCTCAACGAAAGGAGATTGAGACGAAGTCCCATACAAAGATCATTTTTAAAATAAAATAGATATATTATGTGTATTCACTATAGGTACACATAAATAACATAAAAATACAAAATAGGACATAATAATATCATGACATAATTTGAAAGTAGGAGATTAACCCAAAGAATGGAAGTTGGGTTAAGAAGATCCCTTACCTCGTGTCTGACTTGACTCAACCGTTCTTTAACCTCCTGAATAATAAACTAGAGTTAATATATACCTTATTAAGAACCATTTTCAACTTCATTATCCTTATTATATCACTTATTACAATGATATGAACATTATGTAATTATTTAAGTTAATAATGTTCATTTTGTCGGTATTTGGTTCTTAAGTCAAAAATAGGCTTCTTACACTTACATGTTGTTAATTTGGTCAAAGGTTCATTATATCCAGAATGGTATTCATGATGTAGATATCATATATGTCATATATATCCAGTACATACATTCATTTATAATATTACATCACATTTAGAGGTAAGAAATGAAATGCACCGTTCATGGAGACGGTAAGCCGTACGTACGCATGAACGCTAATTCCATTTCTATTTCATATTTTCTGGAATGGAATCATAATGATATGAGAGTATATTATAATTCCAGTATAATAACATATATAATATCATTAACTTTATCCTTCACACATCCCACATATGGTATTAACGAATCAAATCACTTTCAGGGGGCGGTAGTCCGCGCTTCCTAAAATGAAGATATCGTGTTTTACCCATAATGGAAACCATAAAGGTATGCCCAAAATGAAAAAAACAGAAGCTTAAGGAAAAAATAACATATTATATATCATATATAAAAATAGTGACATCATAATGGCCACCTTTGAAGGTGTTAAATGAGTGTTTAACAATCATCGTTTCGGGAGGCAGAATTTCGCCATCCACGGAAACCTTATGTTCTTTAACCATTTGATGTAGTTGTGTGGAAGTGTAGCTCAAATAAATCTTATAACAACATCCTAGTATATTTAAGATACTGGTGTTGTTACAAAAGAAGTAAATAAAAAGAGTTTAGGGGGTTGGAGAAGCAAAATAAAACAAAAGAACATGAGAGAATGAATTACCTTAAAAAGTGTAACTCCTTTTGAGTTGAGCCTAAAGGCTTCCTTTGAAAGGATTCTGCCCAAAGGGAATCCTCTAGGATGAGGAGAGGGATGTGGAGAGAGCAAATGGGCAGGGGTTGGCCGAGCCAATGGCTTGAAGAGTGTGTGAAATGAGGTAGAGGTGGGGGCCTTTTATAAGAGGAGAGGAGGGGCACTTTTGGAAAGTAAAGGAACATTACATTATTTGAAAATGTGTTTCGGTTTTAAAAGGTCCCACATTGATAGAATTCGTGGATAAGGTGATAAGGCATCGAAATCCACTCATCCAATTGGTTTTGGACAAGTGTAATCCTTGGATTTTGCATTATCTTCTCATTTTATTTAAATCGTTAAATAATGAGGTCATCGCCACATCATAATGATGTCATAAATAATTTAATTTATTTAATGTCTAAAAATTATAAAAAAAATACTATGATGTAGGAAATCTTTTTAGCTTTCTAATGAATATTTATAGTCAAAATTTGGACTTGTGTAACCCTACTTAAAAATTGTTTTAGTAAAACACTTTATGTTAGTGTCATTTTCACTTTAACATTAAATAAAAAGTAATTTATGTTATTTCCCAACAAAAGTGGATCCATGGGGTCCCCAAGTTAGGCCATGGCTTGTCTTGGTCGGCCATGACACAACCAATGAGGTTGGGACATGTGTCTAGGTCATTTAATATTATTAAAGTATTATTTATACCTTAAACTACCCTAATTACCACTAATCGCGATTAAGAACTTAATAAGTTACTATTCACCAAAAAATTATTTTTATCCCATTGAACCACATTTTACTTCTTAATGACAACCATGTATGTCGGATTTTTGAAAATCAAATCACAGAAGTGGTAATATTTCATTTAAACGAAAAATCAGTTATTTAACAACCACTTAGTGGTTTCACTATTCATCAAAAATTGAAGTTTTTCAGAATAAGGCCAAAATTTCACCCTAAGCTATAATTGATATTACAAATTCAAAAATGATGTCTATTTTACAAAATTCCAAACATATTAGTTGCATTAATTAATTTTATAATTAATTCCCGCTGTCACAACAAATAGCGTGTTTTTTAGAAACAATTTATATCAAAAGATTGGCAATTGTTTATGTCCAATTTCAATGTTAAATTAATTCTAATGACCACCATTGGATAAAATGGTAAAAATATATTCTAATTATACTCTAAAACCACTCAATAGTATAATTTATCACTATGAATTATTTTGATTAAAAAAGTTGTTTTACGTATTTTTCACTATTCATAAAAATTTTGAAGTTCTCAGAAAATTACAAAAAATTCAACATAGGCTAATTTCAATATTAGGAATACAAAAATGAAGTCCATTTTGAAATATAAAATTTCTATAATTTTTAAAAAGTGGTTATTACTATTCATAACGGCTACTTTGATTTTTCGCGATGTTTTAGAACTCTAAGTTGCGTACAATGCAAGCAATTGCATTATTGAATGAGAAGCGTATCGTGGAAGCTCGGGGTGTTACATTCTCCCCTCCTTCAATAAATTGTGTCCTCGCAATTTGATATAAGAGGTTGAAAATAGAAAATACCTTTGTGGAAAACCCACATCATAAATAAGGTTAATAAAATTTAGCCTTAATAAGAGGGAAAATGGAAATAAGAAAGTCACCACCAAATTATGATCTCGATAAGGAGAACATTGGTGGCAATTAAAGACATATAATTGGAGGAAAAATGTAAATATTTGTAGGGAGTGGTTGAGGTCATCAATCACAATCAATTGTCAAATTGAGGGCCTCAAAGCCTTCAATCTATGTTGATTTAAAATATCATCAGTTCAACCAGACATAAGGTATTAGGATAACACATTTTTTGTTTTAATATCTCTTTACTAAAGTTTAAGAATTAATTTATTCATTGAATAAGAGATAGGTATATATATATTTATTCTTGACAATTAGAGTTTCAACCTTCAAATCATCTTTCACTCAAAAAGATAATAGAACTAAAAAAAATATTATACTTATCCTAATTGTATAAGGTTCCAAATGTTAACACATACCCTTTAAATTAGTAAAATTATTTGTAAAAACCAGGGACTTCCTGTAGGCTAGTGGTAGGAAATAAAGGCCTGTCGCACTTTGATTGTGGGTTCGATTCCTACAGCTTTGTCCGACGTGACGGTTTATGCCCCACCCTGCAGGTTGTCCTTTTCCTAAAACTATAGTATTATAATACTCCAAAAATAATCTTCATAAATTTTTTAACCTTAAACCATACTATCCAAAAATCAACTTAATCCACTCCAACCTTTATAGTTATCCAAAATAACTCTGTCCAGACTTTCTCTAAAATGTCTCTTAATTCCAAAATCAATTGTAGCATCAGATTCCCCATACAAAGAAAAGTTTCTCTTATTGTCACATACTAAAAATATGATTACCTTAATCATATTAAAACCTTACTGAAATCAAAAAGTAATGCAGTACAATCCATATATATATATTACATTATTCTTATAACCAGAATATAATCCTTGAGTGCAAAAGCACCAATACATTAGTTATTCTGCTTCAACTGTAGTAATAGCATAAGATTGTCCTTGATCCCTTGGCCTTTTCTGAGGTAAGTTTCCTTGACGCTTAGGACATTCATTTGCATAATGACCCATTTCTCTACAATTGTAGCATTCAACTTTGACAGCCTCTTTCTTTCCCTTGCAATCACGTGCCTGGTGACCTTTTTCTCCACATTTATAACAGACTCCCATTCCTTTTAGGCAAGTACCAGGGTGATTCTTCCCACATTTATCACATAATGGAAAATCCTTCTTTCCCTTTTTCCCTTTATCTGTCTCTTGTTCCACCGTTCTCTTCTTCTCTTGCTTTACTTTGTTGTCATAAGACTTAGAGAATTCCTTTTCTGTCTTGATAGCACATGAGACTATATCTTCGTATGTTGAGAAAGATTGTGACACTAGAGCTCGACGGAGAAATGGTTTTAACCCATCAAAGAAACGATCAATCTTACTTCTTGGGTTACGTATATAATCTGCAGCATGCCTCGCTAACCTTGTAAAGTTAGCCTCATACTTTGCGACATTCTCATCCTCCTTTTGTCTCAGACTCAAAAATTGCCTTTCCATATCCGCTCGATGGTCTCGAGGTAAGTATTTTTCTAAGAACAGTTCTTTGAACTCCTTCCATTCCATGTTTGTTAATTCATCATCTTCCTTTGTGTTTTGAATTAGTGACCACCATTGATCGGCATCTCCAGTGAGGCGGTAAACTGCCATGACAACCTTCTCCCTTTCACTACTCCCCAAGGCATGGAATATTTTCTCTAAGGAATTTATCCATTGCTCAGCTACTGTAGGATTTGTACTCCCATTGAAGGTTGGCGGTTGTTGCCTCATGAAACGGTCTAGCATTGATCCTCCACGTTGCGGATCAGGGTGCTCCATACGAGTAAGGTTGTTATTCATAACCTGCGTGAGTTGTCCCAGTATGGTAATAAGTTGATCAGCACCAGTTGTATCTTCAGGTCCACAATAATTATCTTGAGCAGGAGGGCAATCCCTACACGGAGTTCGTGCATTGATACAGTTTCCATTCCTTCTACTAGGCGCCATTTCTAAACAATGGCATAAACTAGATTAGTTTATGAATCAAAATACATAATTCCATACTTGTAAAATACTTAACATAAATTGAACTATTTATGGATATAATCCATAATCATAAAAAGGTTTTATTTGAGGAAGTATATACTCATAACCGTTCATAGTGGTTTGTAAAGAAAATGAGAATTATCCTAAGCGTATCCCCCGGGAGTGTCGTAACCAAGAGTGCAGCAAGGCCCGTTGTCGTGCACCAGTTCCCGTTCGAGTCTAGCTCAAAGCGGTGTTTTCGGGTTTTACCCCTAGGTACATCTGTGCCAGAGCCGCCTCTACCTGCTCGTATCCAGACAGGGATGTATTGCTCGGAAAACTCATATCATCTCTATAATACCAAAATTCTAGGAAGTTCTTCTATACTAATCCTCGAAGCCTATCTTTGGGCTATGCGTTCTAATCAGAGTTTATCTACATCTATCTTCCAAGGTTAGTACTAAACTGCCTCTGATACCAACTGTAACGCCCCGACCCCAGCTACCCAGAGTCGGTGCATTACTTCGTAACATTGGCATGATCACAAAAGATCAAGTCTCGAAAGACCGATTAGTTTAGTAGCCTTGGAAACACTAGATACATTCGTAAACGTTACATTACATCATAAAGTGAAAAACTACAATAACAAAGTCTCCATAGTCCACACTCATATCCTCTTCTGACTATCCCTGCAGGTCATTCATAAAATACTTCTTCACATCCTGGAAAATATTAAAACATTGAAAGGGGTGAGCTCAGATGCTCAGTAAGGATAACAATAATGCGGAAGCTTTCATAAATAAACATTAACATTTAAGGCAATGTATAACTAAAACAAAATCCTTTTAAACATGAACTTCAACATAATATGGCAAAAGTAAAATGAAATAATGCCATTTACTTCTTCACATGGATATTCTACTAGTCGAATAATCACATGCAATATCAATAACCACTTTCATAATGAGGGAATGTATAATGCCGGACGTTCTGAAACATTTTTTCAAGGCCTCGGCCAAGACGTCTAAAATGATTAAGGCCTCGGCCAAAACCATAAATCAAATTGGGAAAGGGCCTCGGCCAATTCCACGTCTAGTTGTCTCATGAGACCTACCGATGCATCGAGGAGCTATAGCGGGCCCCACCCGTCACTTATTAAGTCCAATACATTCCTCATATGAATAGGTTTAAACATATCATAAACCATAACATAATCATATCACATAAAACATGCATAAAGGAAACATAACATTTCCACATTCCAATCACAAGATATCAATACAACACATTGATATAATAAAAACGCTTTCAAAACCATTTTCAATACCAAAATAAAAGTAAGTTAAAACTTTGTATTTATTTTTCATTAAAAAAAGTGATGGCTTGTAGAGGAAGCCGAAACTCAAATAATGGTCACGGCGGCGGAGAAGTTGTTGTCGCCGCATAAGTACGGAAAGAAAAACATTCCCTTTTTGTCGTTTAGTAAAACGCTTCGTGTAAAAAGATTCCTTTTGAATAAATGTAAAAGTCAAAGGGGTTTATACACCGTATAAAAGAAAGTTGTGTATAAAATAAAATATGCCTCAACGAAAGGAGATTGAGACGAAGTCCCATACAAAGATCATTTTTAAAATAAAATAGATATATTATGTGTATTCACTATAGGTACACATAAATAACATAAAAATACAAAATAGGACATAATAATATCATGACATAATTTGAAAGTAGGAGATTAACCCAAAGAATGGAAGTTGGGTTAAGAAGATCCCTTACCTCGTGTCTGACTTGACTCAACCGTTCTTTAACCTCCTGAATAATAAACTAGAGTTAATATATACCTTATTAAGAACCATTTTCAACTTCATTATCCTTATTATATCACTTATTACAATGATATGAACATTATGTAATTATTTAAGTTAATAATGTTCATTTTGTCGGTATTTGGTTCTTAAGTCAAAAATAGGCTTCTTACACTTACATGTTGTTAATTTGGTCAAAGGTTCATTATATCCAGAATGGTATTCATGATGTAGATATCATATATGTCATATATATCCAGTACATACATTCATTTATAATATTACATCACATTTAGAGGTAAGAAATGAAATGCACCGTTCATGGAGACGGTAAGCCGTACGTACGCATGAACGCTACTTCCATTTCTATTTCATATTTTCTGGAATGGAATCATAATGATATGAGAGTATATTATAATTCCAGTATAATAACATATATAATATCATTAACTTTATCCTTCACACATCCCACATATGGTATTAACGAATCAAATCACTTTCAGGGGGCGGTAGTCCGCGCTTCCTAAAATGAAGATATCGTGTTTTACCCATAATGGAAACCATAAAGGTATGCCCAAAATGAAAAAAACAGAAGCTTAAGGAAAAAATAACATATTATATATCATATATAAAAATAGTGACATCATAATGGCCACCTTTGAAGGTGTTAAATGAGTGTTTAACAATCATCGTTTCGGGAGGCAGAATTTCGCCATCCACGGAAACCTTATGTTCTTTAACCATTTGATGTAGTTGTGTGGAAGTGTAGCTCAAATAAATCTTATAACAACATCCTAGTATATTTAAGATACTTGTGTTGTTACAAAAGAAGTAAATAAAAAGAGTTTAGGGGGTTGGAGAAGCAAAATAAAACAAAAGAACATGAGAGAATGAATTACCTTAAAAAGTGTAACTCCTTTTGAGTTGAGCCTAAAGGCTTCCTTTGAAAGGATTCTGCCCAAAGGGAATCCTCTAGGATGAGGAGAGGGATGTGGAGAGAGCAAATGGGCAGGGGTTGGCCGAGCCAATGGCTTGAAGAGTGTGTGAAATGAGGTAGAGGTGGGGGCCTTTTATAAGAGGAGAGGAGGGGCACTTTTGGAAAGTAAAGGAACATTACATTATTTGAAAATGTGTTTCGGTTTTAAAAGGTCCCACATTGATAGAATTCGTGGATAAGGTGATAAGGCATCGAAATCCACTCATCCAATTGGTTTTGGACAAGTGTAATCCTTGGATTTTGCATTATCTTCTCATTTTATTTAAATCGTTAAATAATGAGGTCATCGCCACATCATAATGATGTCATAAATAATTTAATTTATTTAATGTCTAAAAATTATAAAAAAAATACTATGATGTAGGAAATCTTTTTAGCTTTCTAATGAATATTTATAGTCAAAATTTGGACTTGTGTAACCCTACTTAAAAATTGTTTTAGTAAAACACTTTATGTTAGTGTCATTTTCACTTTAACATTAAATAAAAAGTAATTTATGTTATTTCCCAACAAAAGTGGATCCATGGGGTCCCCAAGTTAGGCCATGGCTTGTCTTGGTCGGCCATGACACAACCAATGAGGTTGGGACATGTGTCTAGGTCATTTAATATTATTAAAGTATTATTTATACCTTAAACTACCCTAATTACCACTAATCGCGATTAAGAACTTAATAAGTTACTATTCACCAAAAAATTATTTTTATCCCATTGAACCACATTTTACTTCTTAATGACAACCATGTATGTCGGATTTTTGAAAATCAAATCACAGAAGTGGTAATATTTCATTTAAACGAAAAATCAGTTATTTAACAACCACTTAGTGGTTTCACTATTCATCAAAAATTGAAGTTTTTCAGAATAAGGCCAAAATTTCACCCTAAGCTATAATTGATATTACGAATTCAAAAATGATGTCTATTTTACAAAATTCCAAACATATTAGTTGCATTAATTAATTTTATAATTAATTCCCGCTGTCACAACAAATAGCGTGTTTTTTAGAAACAATTTATATCAAAAGATTGGCAATTGTTTATGTCCAATTTCAATGTTAAATTAATTCTAATGACCACCATTGGATAAAATGGTAAAAATATATTCTAATTATACTCTAAAACCACTCAATAGTATAATTTATCACTATGAATTATTTTGATTAAAAAAGTTGTTTTACGTATTTTTCACTATTCATAAAAATTTTGAAGTTCTCAGAAAATTACAAAAAATTCAACATAGGCTAATTTCAATATTAGGAATACAAAAATGAAGTCCATTTTGAAATATAAAATTTCTATAATTTTTAAAAAGTGGTTATTACTATTCATAACGGCTACTTTGATTTTTCGCGATGTTTTAGAACTCTAAGTTGCGTACAATGCAAGCAATTGCATTATTGAATGAGAAGCGTATCGTGGAAGCTCGGGGTGTTACATTCTCCCCTCCTTCAATAAATTGCGTCCTCGCAATTTGATATAAGAGGTTGAAAATAGAAAATACCTTTGTGGAAAACCCACATCATAAATAAGGTTAATAAAATTTAGCCTTAATAAGAGGGAAAATGGAAATAAGAAAGTCACCACCAAATTATGATCTCGATAAGGAGAACATTGGTGGCAATTAAAGACATATAATTGGAGGAAAAATGTAAATATTTGTAGGGAGTGGTTGAGGTCATCAATCACAATCAACTGTCAAATTGAGGGCCTCAAAGCCTTCAATCTATGTTGATTTAAAATATCATCAGTTCAACCAGACATAAGGTATTAGGATAACACATTTTTTGTTTTAATATCTCTTTACTAAAGTTTAAGAATTAATTTATTCATTGAATAAGAGATAGGTATATATATATTTATTCTTGACAATTAGAGTTTCAACCTTCAAATCATCTTTCACTCAAAAAGATAATAGAACTAAAAAAAATATTATACTTATCCTAATTGTATAAGGTTCCAAATGTTAACACATACCCTTTAAATTAGTAAAATTATTTGTAAAAACCAGGGACTTCCTGTAGGCTAGTGGTAGGAAATAAAGGCCTGTCGCACTTTGATTGTGGGTTCGATTCCTACAGCTTTGTCCGACGTGACGGTTTATGCCCCACCCTGCAGGTTGTCCTTTTCCTAAAACTATAGTATTATAATACTCCAAAAATAATCTTCATAAATTTTTTAACCTTAAACCATACTATCCAAAAATCAACTTAATCCACTCCAACCTTTATAGTTATCCAAAATAACTCTGTCCAGACTTTCTCTAAAATGTCTCTTAATTCCAAAATCAATTGTAGCATCAGATTCCCCATACAAAGAAAAGTTTCTCTTATTGTCACATACTAAAAATATGATTACCTTAATCATATTAAAACCTTACTGAAATCAAAAAGTAATGCAGTACAATCCATATATATATATTACATTATTCTTATAACCAGAATATAATCCTTGAGTGCAAAAGCACCAATACATTAGTTATTCTGCTTCAACTGTAGTAATAGCATAAGATTGTCCTTGATCCCTTGGCCTTTTCTGAGGTAAGTTTCCTTGACGCTTAGGACATTCATTTGCATAATGACCCATTTCTCTACAATTGTAGCATTCAACTTTGACAGCCTCTTTCTTTCCCTTGCAATCACGTGCCTGGTGACCTTTTTCTCCACATTTATAACAGACTCCCATTCCTTTTAGGCAAGTACCAGGGTGATTCTTCCCACATTTATCACATAATGGAAAATCCTTCTTTCCCTTTTTCCCTTTATCTGTCTCTTGTTCCACCGTTCTCTTCTTCTCTTGCTTTACTTTGTTGTCATAAGACTTAGAGAATTCCTTTTCTGTCTTGATAGCACATGAGACTATATCTTCGTATGTTGAGAAAGATTGTGACACTAGAGCTCGACGGAGAAATGGTTTTAACCCATCAAAGAAACGATCAATCTTACTTCTTGGGTTACGTATATAATCTGCAGCATGCCTCGCTAACCTTGTAAAGTTAGCCTCATACTTTGCGACATTCTCATCCTCCTTTTGTCTCAGACTCAAAAATTGCCTTTCCATATCCGCTCGATGGTCTCGAGGTAAGTATTTTTCTAAGAACAGTTCTTTGAACTCCTTCCATTCCATGTTTGTTAATTCATCATCTTCCTTTGTGTTTTGAATTAGTGACCACCATTGATCGGCATCTCCAGTGAGGCGGTAAACTGCCATGACAACCTTCTCCCTTTCACTACTCCCCAAGGCATGGAATATTTTCTCTAAGGAATTTATCCATTGCTCAGCTACTGTAGGATTTGTACTCCCATTGAAGGTTGGCGGTTGTTGCCTCATGAAACGGTCTAGCATTGATCCTCCACGTTGCGGATCAGGGTGCTCCATACGAGTAAGGTTGTTATTCATAACCTGCGTGAGTTGTCCCAGTATGGTAATAAGTTGATCAGCACCAGTTGTATCTTCAGGTCCACAATAATTATCTTGAGCAGGAGGGCAATCCCTACACGGAGTTCGTGCATTGATACAGTTTCCATTCCTTCTACTAGGCGCCATTTCTAAACAATGGCATAAACTAGATTAGTTTATGAATCAAAATACATAATTCCATACTTGTAAAATACTTAACATAAATTGAACTATTTATGGATATAATCCATAATCATAAAAAGGTTTTATTTGAGGAAGTATATACTCATAACCGTTCATAGTGGTTTGTAAAGAAAATGAGAATTATCCTAAGCGTATCCCCCGGGAGTGTCGTAACCAAGAGTGCAGCAAGGCCCGTTGTCGTGCACCAGTTCCCGTTCGAGTCTAGCTCAAAGCGGTGTTTTCGGGTTTTACCCCTAGGTACATCTGTGCCAGAGCCGCCTCTACCTGCTCGTATCCAGACAGGGATGTATTGCTCGGAAAACTCATATCATCTCTATAATACCAAAATTCTAGGAAGTTCTTCTATACTAATCCTCGAAGCCTATCTTTGGGCTATGCGTTCTAATCAGAGTTTATCTACATCTAGCTTCCAAGGTTAGTACTAAACTGCCTCTGATACCAACTGTAACGCCCCGACCCCAGCTACCCAGAGTCGGTGCATTACTTCGTAACATTGGCATGATCACAAAAGATCAAGTCTCGAAAGACCGATTAGTTTAGTAGCCTTGGAAACACTAGATACATTCGTAAACGTTACATTACATCATAAAGTGAAAAACTACAATAACAAAGTCTCCATAGTCCACACTCATATCCTCTTCTGACTATCCCTGCAGGTCATTCATAAAATACTTCTTCACATCCTGGAAAATATTAAAACATTGAAAGGGGTGAGCTCAGATGCTCAGTAAGGATAACAATAATGCGGAAGCTTTCATAAATAAACATTAACATTTAAGGCAATGTATAACTAAAACAAAATCCTTTTAAACATGAACTTCAACATAATATGGCAAAAGTAAAATGAAATAATGCCATTTACTTCTTCACATGGATATTCTACTAGTCGAATAATCACATGCAATATCAATAACCACTTTCATAATGAGGGAATGTATAATGCCGGACGTTCTGAAACATTTTTTCAAGGCCTCGGCCAAGACGTCTAAAATGATTAAGGCCTCGGCCAAAACCATAAATCAAATTGGGAAAGGGCCTCGGCCAATTCCACGTCTAGTTGTCTCATGAGACCTACCGATGCATCGAGGAGCTATAGCGGGCCCCACCCGTCACTTATTAAGTCCAATACATTCCTCATATGAATAGGTTTAAACATATCATAAACCATAACATAATCATATCACATAAAACATGCATAAAGGAAACATAACATTTCCACATTCCAATCACAAGATATCAATACAACACATTGATATAATAAAAACGCTTTCAAAACCATTTTCAATACCAAAATAAAAGTAAGTTAAAACTTTGTATTTATTTTTCATTAAAAAAAGTGATGGCTTGTAGAGGAAGCCGAAACTCAAATAATGGTCACGGCGGCGGAGAAGTTGTTGTCGCCGCATAAGTACGGAAAGAAAAACATTCCCTTTTTGTCGTTTAGTAAAACGCTTCGTGTAAAAAGATTCCTTTTGAATAAATGTAAAAGTCAAAGGGGTTTATACACCGTATAAAAGAAAGTTGTGTATAAAATAAAATATGCCTCAACGAAAGGAGATTGAGACGAAGTCCCATACAAAGATCATTTTTAAAATAAAATAGATATATTATGTGTATTCACTATAGGTACACATAAATAACATAAAAATACAAAATAGGACATAATAATATCATGACATAATTTGAAAGTAGGAGATTAACCCAAAGAATGGAAGTTGGGTTAAGAAGATCCCTTACCTCGTGTCTGACTTGACTCAACCGTTCTTTAACCTCCTGAATAATAAACTAGAGTTAATATATACCTTATTAAGAACCATTTTCAACTTCATTATCCTTATTATATCACTTATTACAATGATATGAACATTATGTAATTATTTAAGTTAATAATGTTCATTTTGTCGGTATTTGGTTCTTAAGTCAAAAATAGGCTTCTTACACTTACATGTTGTTAATTTGGTCAAAGGTTCATTATATCCAGAATGGTATTCATGATGTAGATATCATATATGTCATATATATCCAGTACATACATTCATTTATAATATTACATCACATTTAGAGGTAAGAAATGAAATGCACCGTTCATGGAGACGGTAAGCCGTACGTACGCATGAACGCTACTTCCATTTCTATTTCATATTTTCTGGAATGGAATCATAATGATATGAGAGTATATTATAATTCCAGTATAATAACATATATAATATCATTAACTTTATCCTTCACACATCCCACATATGGTATTAACGAATCAAATCACTTTCAGGGGGCGGTAGTCCGCGCTTCCTAAAATGAAGATATCGTGTTTTACCCATAATGGAAACCATAAAGGTATGCCCAAAATGAAAAAAACAGAAGCTTAAGGAAAAAATAACATATTATATATCATATATAAAAATAGTGACATCATAATGGCCACCTTTGAAGGTGTTAAATGAGTGTTTAACAATCATCGTTTCGGGAGGCAGAATTTCGCCATCCACGGAAACCTTATGTTCTTTAACCATTTGATGTAGTTGTGTGGAAGTGTAGCTCAAATAAATCTTATAACAACATCCTAGTATATTTAAGATACTTGTGTTGTTACAAAAGAAGTAAATAAAAAGAGTTTAGGGGGTTGGAGAAGCAAAATAAAACAAAAGAACATGAGAGAATGAATTACCTTAAAAAGTGTAACTCCTTTTGAGTTGAGCCTAAAGGCTTCCTTTGAAAGGATTCTGCCCAAAGGGAATCCTCTAGGATGAGGAGAGGGATGTGGAGAGAGCAAATGGGCAGGGGTTGGCCGAGCCAATGGCTTGAAGAGTGTGTGAAATGAGGTAGAGGTGGGGGCCTTTTATAAGAGGAGAGGAGGGGCACTTTTGGAAAGTAAAGGAACATTACATTATTTGAAAATGTGTTTCGGTTTTAAAAGGTCCCACATTGATAGAATTCGTGGATAAGGTGATAAGGCATCGAAATCCACTCATCCAATTGGTTTTGGACAAGTGTAATCCTTGGATTTTGCATTATCTTCTCATTTTATTTAAATCGTTAAATAATGAGGTCATCGCCACATCATAATGATGTCATAAATAATTTAATTTATTTAATGTCTAAAAATTATAAAAAAAATACTATGATGTAGGAAATCTTTTTAGCTTTCTAATGAATATTTATAGTCAAAATTTGGACTTGTGTAACCCTACTTAAAAATTGTTTTAGTAAAACACTTTATGTTAGTGTCATTTTCACTTTAACATTAAATAAAAAGTAATTTATGTTATTTCCCAACAAAAGTGGATCCATGGGGTCCCCAAGTTAGGCCATGGCTTGTCTTGGTCGGCCATGACACAACCAATGAGGTTGGGACATGTGTCTAGGTCATTTAATATTATTAAAGTATTATTTATACCTTAAACTACCCTAATTACCACTAATCGCGATTAAGAACTTAATAAGTTACTATTCACCAAAAAATTATTTTTATCCCATTGAACCACATTTTACTTCTTAATGACAACCATGTATGTCGGATTTTTGAAAATCAAATCACAGAAGTGGTAATATTTCATTTAAACGAAAAATCAGTTATTTAACAACCACTTAGTGGTTTCACTATTCATCAAAAATTGAAGTTTTTCAGAATAAGGCCAAAATTTCACCCTAAGCTATAATTGATATTACGAATTCAAAAATGATGTCTATTTTACAAAATTCCAAACATATTAGTTGCATTAATTAATTTTATAATTAATTCCCGCTGTCACAACAAATAGCGTGTTTTTTAGAAACAATTTATATCAAAAGATTGGCAATTGTTTATGTCCAATTTCAATGTTAAATTAATTCTAATGACCACCATTGGATAAAATGGTAAAAATATATTCTAATTATACTCTAAAACCACTCAATAGTATAATTTATCACTATGAATTATTTTGATTAAAAAAGTTGTTTTACGTATTTTTCACTATTCATAAAAATTTTGAAGTTCTCAGAAAATTACAAAAAATTCAACATAGGCTAATTTCAATATTAGGAATACAAAAATGAAGTCCATTTTGAAATATAAAATTTCTATAATTTTTAAAAAGTGGTTATTACTATTCATAACGGCTACTTTGATTTTTCGCGATGTTTTAGAACTCTAAGTTGCGTACAATGCAAGCAATTGCATTATTGAATGAGAAGCGTATCGTGGAAGCTCGGGGTGTTACATTCTCCCCTCCTTCAATAAATTGCGTCCTCGCAATTTGATATAAGAGGTTGAAAATAGAAAATACCTTTGTGGAAAACCCACATCATAAATAAGGTTAATAAAATTTAGCCTTAATAAGAGGGAAAATGGAAATAAGAAAGTCACCACCAAATTATGATCTCGATAAGGAGAACATTGGTGGCAATTAAAGACATATAATTGGAGGAAAAATGTAAATATTTGTAGGGAGTGGTTGAGGTCATCAATCACAATCAACTGTCAAATTGAGGGCCTCAAAGCCTTCAATCTATGTTGATTTAAAATATCATCAGTTCAACCAGACATAAGGTATTAGGATAACACATTTTTTGTTTTAATATCTCTTTACTAAAGTTTAAGAATTAATTTATTCATTGAATAAGAGATAGGTATATATATATTTATTCTTGACAATTAGAGTTTCAACCTTCAAATCATCTTTCACTCAAAAAGATAATAGAACTAAAAAAAATATTATACTTATCCTAATTGTATAAGGTTCCAAATGTTAACACATACCCTTTAAATTAGTAAAATTATTTGTAAAAACCAGGGACTTCCTGTAGGCTAGTGGTAGGAAATAAAGGCCTGTCGCACTTTGATTGTGGGTTCGATTCCTACAGCTTTGTCCGACGTGACGGTTTATGCCCCACCCTGCAGGTTGTCCTTTTCCTAAAACTATAGTATTATAATACTCCAAAAATAATCTTCATAAATTTTTTAACCTTAAACCATACTATCCAAAAATCAACTTAATCCACTCCAACCTTTATAGTTATCCAAAATAACTCTGTCCAGACTTTCTCTAAAATGTCTCTTAATTCCAAAATCAATTGTAGCATCAGATTCCCCATACAAAGAATAGTTTCTCTTATTGTCACATACTAAAAATATGATTACCTTAATCATATTAAAACCTTACTGAAATCAAAAAGTAATGCAGTACAATCCATATATATATATTACATTATTCTTATAACCAGAATATAATCCTTGAGTGCAAAAGCACCAATACATTAGTTATTCTGCTTCAACTGTAGTAATAGCATAAGATTGTCCTTGATCCCTTGGCCTTTTCTGAGGTAAGTTTCCTTGACGCTTAGGACATTCATTTGCATAATGACCCATTTCTCTACAATTGTAGCATTCAACTTTGACAGCCTCTTTCTTTCCCTTGCAATCACGTGCCTGGTGACCTTTTTCTCCACATTTATAACAGACTCCCATTCCTTTTAGGCAAGTACCAGGGTGATTCTTCCCACATTTATCACATAATGGAAAATCCTTCTTTCCCTTTTTCCCTTTATCTGTCTCTTGTTCCACCGTTCTCTTCTTCTCTTGCTTTACTTTGTTGTCATAAGACTTAGAGAATTCCTTTTCTGTCTTGATAGCACATGAGACTATATCTTCGTATGTTGAGAAAGATTGTGACACTAGAGCTCGACGGAGAAATGGTTTTAACCCATCAAAGAAACGATCAATCTTACTTCTTGGGTTACGTATATAATCTGCAGCATGCCTCGCTAACCTTGTAAAGTTAGCCTCATACTTTGCGACATTCTCATCCTCCTTTTGTCTCAGACTCAAAAATTGCCTTTCCATATCCGCTCGATGGTCTCGAGGTAAGTATTTTTCTAAGAACAGTTCTTTGAACTCCTTCCATTCCATGTTTGTTAATTCATCATCTTCCTTTGTGTTTTGAATTAGTGACCACCATTGATCGGCATCTCCAGTGAGGCGGTAAACTGCCATGACAACCTTCTCCCTTTCACTACTCCCCAAGGCATGGAATATTTTCTCTAAGGAATTTATCCATTGCTCAGCTACTGTAGGATTTGTACTCCCATTGAAGGTTGGCGGTTGTTGCCTCATGAAACGGTCTAGCATTGATCCTCCACGTTGCGGATCAGGGTGCTCCATACGAGTAAGGTTGTTATTCATAACCTGCGTGAGTTGTCCCAGTATGGTAATAAGTTGATCAGCACCAGTTGTATCTTCAGGTCCACAATAATTATCTTGAGCAGGAGGGCAATCCCTACACGGAGTTCGTGCATTGATACAGTTTCCATTCCTTCTACTAGGCGCCATTTCTAAACAATGGCATAAACTAGATTAGTTTATGAATCAAAATACATAATTCCATACTTGTAAAATACTTAACATAAATTGAACTATTTATGGATATAATCCATAATCATAAAAAGGTTTTATTTGAGGAAGTATATACTCATAACCGTTCATAGTGGTTTGTAAAGAAAATGAGAATTATCCTAAGCGTATCCCCCGGGAGTGTCGTAACCAAGAGTGCAGCAAGGCCCGTTGTCGTGCACCAGTTCCCGTTCGAGTCTAGCTCAAAGCGGTGTTTTCGGGTTTTACCCCTAGGTACATCTGTGCCAGAGCCGCCTCTACCTGCTCGTATCCAGACAGGGATGTATTGCTCGGAAAACTCATATCATCTCTATAATACCAAAATTCTAGGAAGTTCTTCTATACTAATCCTCGAAGCCTATCTTTGGGCTATGCGTTCTAATCAGAGTTTATCTACATCTAGCTTCCAAGGTTAGTACTAAACTGCCTCTGATACCAACTGTAACGCCCCGACCCCAGCTACCCAGAGTCGGTGCATTACTTCGTAACATTGGCATGATCACAAAAGATCAAGTCTCGAAAGACCGATTAGTTTAGTAGCCTTGGAAACACTAGATACATTCGTAAACGTTACATTACATCATAAAGTGAAAAACTACAATAACAAAGTCTCCATAGTCCACACTCATATCCTCTTCTGACTATCCCTGCAGGTCATTCATAAAATACTTCTTCACATCCTGGAAAATATTAAAACATTGAAAGGGGTGAGCTCAGATGCTCAGTAAGGATAACAATAATGCGGAAGCTTTCATAAATAAACATTAACATTTAAGGCAATGTATAACTAAAACAAAATCCTTTTAAACATGAACTTCAACATAATATGGCAAAAGTAAAATGAAATAATGCCATTTACTTCTTCACATGGATATTCTACTAGTCGAATAATCACATGCAATATCAATAACCACTTTCATAATGAGGGAATGTATAATGCCGGACGTTCTGAAACATTTTTTCAAGGCCTCGGCCAAGACGTCTAAAATGATTAAGGCCTCGGCCAAAACCATAAATCAAATTGGGAAAGGGCCTCGGCCAATTCCACGTCTAGTTGTCTCATGAGACCTACCGATGCATCGAGGAGCTATAGCGGGCCCCACCCGTCACTTATTAAGTCCAATACATTCCTCATATGAATAGGTTTAAACATATCATAAACCATAACATAATCATATCACATAAAACATGCATAAAGGAAACATAACATTTCCACATTCCAATCACAAGATATCAATACAACACATTGATATAATAAAAACGCTTTCAAAACCATTTTCAATACCAAAATAAAAGTAAGTTAAAACTTTGTATTTATTTTTCATTAAAAAAAGTGATGGCTTGTAGAGGAAGCCGAAACTCAAATAATGGTCACGGCGGCGGAGAAGTTGTTGTCGCCGCATAAGTACGGAAAGAAAAACATTCCCTTTTTGTCGTTTAGTAAAACGCTTCGTGTAAAAAGATTCCTTTTGAATAAATGTAAAAGTCAAAGGGGTTTATACACCGTATAAAAGAAAGTTGTGTATAAAATAAAATATGCCTCAACGAAAGGAGATTGAGACGAAGTCCCATACAAAGATCATTTTTAAAATAAAATAGATATATTATGTGTATTCACTATAGGTACACATAAATAACATAAAAATACAAAATAGGACATAATAATATCATGACATAATTTGAAAGTAGGAGATTAACCCAAAGAATGGAAGTTGGGTTAAGAAGATCCCTTACCTCGTGTCTGACTTGACTCAACCGTTCTTTAACCTCCTGAATAATAAACTAGAGTTAATATATACCTTATTAAGAACCATTTTCAACTTCATTATCCTTATTATATCACTTATTACAATGATATGAACATTATGTAATTATTTAAGTTAATAATGTTCATTTTGTCGGTATTTGGTTCTTAAGTCAAAAATAGGCTTCTTACACTTACATGTTGTTAATTTGGTCAAAGGTTCATTATATCCAGAATGGTATTCATGATGTAGATATCATATATGTCATATATATCCAGTACATACATTCATTTATAATATTACATCACATTTAGAGGTAAGAAATGAAATGCACCGTTCATGGAGACGGTAAGCCGTACGTACGCATGAACGCTACTTCCATTTCTATTTCATATTTTCTGGAATGGAATCATAATGATATGAGAGTATATTATAATTCCAGTATAATAACATATATAATATCATTAACTTTATCCTTCACACATCCCACATATGGTATTAACGAATCAAATCACTTTCAGGGGGCGGTAGTCCGCGCTTCCTAAAATGAAGATATCGTGTTTTACCCATAATGGAAACCATAAAGGTATGCCCAAAATGAAAAAAACAGAAGCTTAAGGAAAAAATAACATATTATATATCATATATAAAAATAGTGACATCATAATGGCCACCTTTGAAGGTGTTAAATGAGTGTTTAACAATCATCGTTTCGGGAGGCAGAATTTCGCCATCCACGGAAACCTTATGTTCTTTAACCATTTGATGTAGTTGTGTGGAAGTGTAGCTCAAATAAATCTTATAACAACATCCTAGTATATTTAAGATACTTGTGTTGTTACAAAAGAAGTAAATAAAAAGAGTTTAGGGGGTTGGAGAAGCAAAATAAAACAAAAGAACATGAGAGAATGAATTACCTTAAAAAGTGTAACTCCTTTTGAGTTGAGCCTAAAGGCTTCCTTTGAAAGGATTCTGCCCAAAGGGAATCCTCTAGGATGAGGAGAGGGATGTGGAGAGAGCAAATGGGCAGGGGTTGGCCGAGCCAATGGCTTGAAGAGTGTGTGAAATGAGGTAGAGGTGGGGGCCTTTTATAAGAGGAGAGGAGGGGCACTTTTGGAAAGTAAAGGAACATTACATTATTTGAAAATGTGTTTCGGTTTTAAAAGGTCCCACATTGATAGAATTCGTGGATAAGGTGATAAGGCATCGAAATCCACTCATCCAATTGGTTTTGGACAAGTGTAATCCTTGGATTTTGCATTATCTTCTCATTTTATTTAAATCGTTAAATAATGAGGTCATCGCCACATCATAATGATGTCATAAATAATTTAATTTATTTAATGTCTAAAAATTATAAAAAAAATACTATGATGTAGGAAATCTTTTTAGCTTTCTAATGAATATTTATAGTCAAACTTTGGACTTGTGTAACCCTACTTAAAAATTGTTTTAGTAAAACACTTTATGTTAGTGTCATTTTCACTTTAACATTAAATAAAAAGTAATTTATGTTATTTCCCAACAAAAGTGGATCCATGGGGTCCCCAAGTTAGGCCATGGCTTGTCTTGGTCGGCCATGACACAACCAATGAGGTTGGGACATGTGTCTAGGTCATTTAATATTATTAAAGTATTATTTATACCTTAAACTACCCTAATTACCACTAATCGCGATTAAGAACTTAATAAGTTACTATTCACCAAAAAATTATTTTTATCCCATTGAACCACATTTTACTTCTTAATGACAACCATGTATGTCGGATTTTTGAAAATCAAATCACAGAAGTGGTAATATTTCATTTAAACGAAAAATCAGTTATTTAACAACCACTTAGTGGTTTCACTATTCATCAAAAATTGAAGTTTTTCAGAATAAGGCCAAAATTTCACCCTAAGCTATAATTGATATTACAAATTCAAAAATGATGTCTATTTTACAAAATTCCAAACATATTAGTTGCATTAATTAATTTTATAATTAATTCCCGCTGTCACAACAAATAGCGTGTTTTTTAGAAACAATTTATATCAAAAGATTGGCAATTGTTTATGTCCAATTTCAATGTTAAATTAATTCTAATGACCACCATTGGATAAAATGGTAAAAATATATTCTAATTATACTCTAAAACCACTCAATAGTATAATTTATCACTATGAATTATTTTGATTAAAAAAGTTGTTTTACGTATTTTTCACTATTCATAAAAATTTTGAAGTTCTCAGAAAATTACAAAAAATTCAACATAGGCTAATTTCAATATTAGGAATACAAAAATGAAGTCCATTTTGAAATATAAAATTTCTATAATTTTTAAAAAGTGGTTATTACTATTCATAACGGCTACTTTGATTTTTCGCGATGTTTTAGAACTCTAAGTTGCGTACAATGCAAGCAATTGCATTATTGAATGAGAAGCGTATCGTGGAAGCTCGGGGTGTTACATGTTAGACATGTTCAAGGACCTCAATGTGTTACTCATCAATTATAACTTCCCTTTCTTCATCTTACTCCAAGTAAAAAACGTTTTCCAATTTTGAAAATTCAAAATAATAAATGGTGATACTCAATTAAATTACTGTAAGAACCTGGATCTTCATTAAAGGTATGGATATTTATTTTATGTTGTTTTAAAGAAAAATGAAGAAATGTTAAATTTTCTAGGTACACACCATGTACTTATGAGTACCTTCCGTGTACTCTGGTACCGTGTACAACTATGTACAAGTTGTGTAATGACTAAGTACATGGCTGTGTAGGTGACTTGGTAGACTTCCTAAAGAGAGGGTAAGATTAGGCTAGTATACGACGTGTGCATTAAATAAACATGATATGTAATTTTAATTTTAATTGATAAGTCTGATCGTGGTAGAATCTCATCTTCAGAAACCATTTCTCCTCCCCATGTTTCGTACAGGAGAGCTATGGAATTCAAAATATCTTTAAGCTCCTCTCAATTATCTTTCTGATCTCAAATTGAGACATTGTTGGTTGTGTTGGATTCCCACCAGTGAGTTATCTCTTTCCATAGAGCCCTTCTTCCGGATTCCACCTCTCTCATGAGTTATCAAGGGTTAATCATTTTTAACCTTTTTGTAGATCTACATCATTCTAGGCCAATTTAAGGGCTAACAATCAAGAGTGTTCTTAATATAACATCAAGGTAGGTGGTTTGTGCCTTTATTTTATTTTATTTGGACTATATATGCTTAAAGTGATGAATACCCCTGTTTAGGGTATTGTGGGTTTTGGAATTTGACTATGCTTAATGCCTGCTATGGTTTGATTTTTTGATTAAGGGGGTTTACCTATTAATGAGATTGTATACCATTGGTATGGGACACCCCAGGGGTGAGTTCCCTTGATTATCCATTTATGGCCATTTGTCCTAGGTTGCCTAGAATTCATACCTTGTTTCCATTCCTTGAACTGTTAGGATGGAGTTGATTGATTATATGAATTTCATGTTTTTTGCTTTTGAATGTTATCCATGTAGTAGTTATTTATTACATGTGATTCTTTGATATGATATGCGCACTAATCTTCCAACGGTCTGTGAGAGCCTTGGGCAAGGAAAACTATGGGGGATTCCTTGTTTATTTACATAGTACTGTGAGAGCATTGGTGTAGACTTGAGCCAAGGTTATTGATCGTGAGAGCTACCCAAGAGGTCGTTTATATTTTATTTATACTATGTTGACCATGAGATAAACCCATGGGGTCATTTATGTTTTATTTATACTATGTTGACCCAGGGGGTATTGACCATGAGAGCTTCCCAGAGGTCGTGTATAAATTATTGATACTCTGTTAACCTAGGGGGTATTGACTGTGAGAGCTACCCATAGGTCGGGTATAAAATATTGATGCTATGTAGACCAGGGGTATTGATAGTGAGATCTTCCCAAGAGGTCATTATCATTACTCTATGCTATGTGGGGCCATTGGGGTTATACTTTGAGAGCTTTCCTAGAGGGTCGGTTGTGGATGATTGAATGATCATGAGTATTATTGTTTACTTTTGAGTACTTCCTAGTTTACTGCTTCATTTTTCATATGGCCTACTATATATATATATATATATTCAATGAAAGTTAGGCATAGATCTTTTGGTGGTTTCCTACTAGTATTTTTCACACACCCTATTTGGGTCATGCTTTTGCTTCCAAATAGATTATATGGTTACAAGTATAGATAAGGGAAAGTGTCATTCTTCATCAAGTACTTGATTGCTATTGGGGTTGGAGAGCATGGAACAAAGTTGAGGCTTGTTATGCTGTTAGAGTTTATAGTTATTCTGTACTTTGGTTTTAGTATTTTATTTTCAGCATTGTGAATTGTTTGTCTATTTTCCTAGACACATGTGACATGCATCATTTTTATATGCTCTAGTTGTTATATTATTATCAGTCTTCCGCAGTTTACTTGGTTGTATGGTATTAATGCTTCCACTATTTTATATATTTAGATTCCAATGTGTTACTCTTCCAATGAGGGAATAGTTTCCCCACTATCATACCTTGTCTATCGCTACTATTTGTTATTATCTGGCATTTGGGGAAATACACTTGAGGTCATGTGACCAACCGGGTACGGGGAACCCTTGGGTGGCACCCAAAACTGGGATGTCACAAAGTGGTATCATAGGAGGTTATTTTATGTCTTTCCTTACTATATAGAGCCTATAGACTGGGATAGGAAGCAGTGAGTGGTTGGTAATAATTTGTGTCTGGGATTATCTAACCCGTGTATAGGGAAAATCCATGTTACCTTGAATATTGAAATTTTTATGGTTTTGCAATTGTTATAGTTGATATGATTTCAACATTGAGTGACACAATTGTTTTGTATTGTTATCATTTAGATCATTGTGGTTCTATTTATATTGAATACTTATGAGATGAGGGTAATCCATCTTATGAATTATATAGTAACTTGAGAGAGATCACATGCCATGCGTTTTTGTAATGCGATTTAGGATGCATTACTGATTTCTTGTTGTTCTCATAGATGTTGTTCTAGATATGCATACTATTGTAATAGATTCCATGATAGAATACATGTTATTTTTATAGGGTATTGAAATATGTAATGTTTAATTTGGATATATTCCAAACTTTGGTCCCTGAGGTGTTACGGTTCCTCTTGGATTAGAATTTGGTGGATCATGTTTTACTTTAATTTCTTTTTGTCAAGTTATGATATGAATAAGGATTCCAAGAATTGATTCATGGGAGTACGGGCTCTCAGGGGTTGGAATTTGTCATGACCTGCATGAAATTTTAACTTTTTATTGGTTTCGGGGAAGTTTTAGAGGTTTACTATCTAGAAACTCAGACAACACAGCGTGTGGTGTTATGAACACACGCCATGTGTTATTTTGTTCTGGAAGAATTTTCTTTTCTTATGTACACTCCATATACCGTATATACATGTTGTGTAGTCCTTTACCAATTGATTTATTATGGGAGAAGATACACGAGGTTGGTAAACTTTTGGTAGAACACAATGTGTCTAGATTGTACACACCGTGTTGTAAAGAACTGTGTATCCGACCATGTGATGAATGACAGGGGTGGATGAAACTAAGGTTGTACATGTTGTTTCCTATTTTTTCACGCCGTGTAGAGTCAACCATGTGACGAACAACATAGGTGGTTAGAAATTAAGTAGTAAATGTTGTTTTTAGGGTGAACAAGTCATGTAGTGTTACCCAAGAGAGAACTGTGTAGTTCAAGATGTGTAGAAGTACTTGGGTAGGTGGGAAAATTCAAGTACACACTATGTCTCAGGAGGAACATGTAGTGTGTAAGGGTGTTACATGACCACGTTTGGAAGAGGTACACACCATGTTAAAAACAAAAGGGAACATGTCGTGTAGGGGTTATACATGCCATGTAACCCTATTTTGTAAAATTTGAATATTTATTCTCATGTTACTTTCTTGCACTTTTAAGTTGGTGTCCTTTATAATCTTGAACTGAGGTGTGTTATTGATCATTAAGAGTCATGCCACAAAGACATCCTCCGGTTGTACGCCAGATACAGGGTAATGACCAAACACCAGAAATAGTAGATTAGGGACTACCAGTAGATCCTCCCATCGTGCCCATCTTGGCACCATCTATTATATCAGACACAGGTGCAGATTCATAGTTCCTTGATGGATTTATGAGGATGATGCAGACCTTTCAGGGAGCACCACATCCTAACCTGACTATGGTAGAGTTGACGCTGGTGTTCCAGCAGCATCATCCTTCAAATTTTTTAAAGGATGAATGACCACAGGATGCAGGGTCATGGTTGGATCCCATTCTTGCTATCCTTGATAATCTGGAGATGCCTCCGGAGAGGAGGGTGAAACTCATGACGTATATGCTATGTGATTCTACCAAGATATGGTGGGATGTTGTCTCATAGGTAGGACGTCATTAGAATATGACTTGGGAAGAGTTTCAGAGGACCTTCTATGACTACTTCTACCCCAATACATTAAGGGACAATCAATCTTGAGAGTTTATGCATTTGGAGAAGGGAACTCTTTCAGTGATGGAGTACTCTTCTCATTTTACAAAGATTCAGCACTTAGAACCTATTCTGGGAGGTGAAAAGTTATCTTTGGCTAGGTGGTTTGAGGATAGTATCAGTCATGAAATCCAATATCAAGTGAATGTCTTCAGGCTGATTTTGTTGACTACTATGGTGAACGAAGTGCTGATTACCGAGCATAATCTGAGAGAGTTGGGAGCTGCGAGCCAGGGAAGTTCAACATCCATGGCTGGAACTCGTTCTTTTGATAGTAGGAATCACCGTAGGGTGCCTTCTCCTGCTGATTCCAGAGCAGGGATGTATCTATCGGTAGCTAGGTGAGATTATACCAGTGAGGGAAGAGTGGGAACTTGAGACCTCAGTGCCCAAGAGACCCAGTTGAGCATCGAGCTTGTGGAAAGATGGGTCAGCTTCAGTGTTTTTTCTGGTTATTCTCACCAGTAGGTAGTGATAGGGGATCATTTATGACTCCACATTCAGAAGAAGGACCACTAGTTTCTCCTTAGTCAGGGAACTGAAGTTTATCAGGCCATTCTAGCTGTGGAGGTGGTCGTGGTCGTGGTAACCAGACGATAAGGTTTCAGTGACAATAGGGTGGATCAGCTCAGGCTAGTCAGGTAGGATCATAGAGCCACAGTACATGTCATAATTTTGAAGTGGAGTATACCCAGTAGGAGTAGGATATCAGACCCTCTATGGTTAAAGGTATGATTCTAGTTGCCTCGGTTTTAGCTTCTCTTATTTTTGATATAGGGTATTCCCATAGTTTTATATTTGTTGTTGTTGTGGAGATCCTTGGGCTCTGCATCTTTACTTATGAGGATGTCATGATTCTAGACACTCTATTTGGGATTAGGATGGACAATGTACGTCAGTGAAAGGAGTTCCCTCTTGAGGTTTGTGGGTGTCACTTCTTAAGGGACCACTATTTCTTAGAGATGATAGTCTTCAATTTCATTCTCCGAATGGACTAGTTAGTCTCTTTTTATTCCATTGTTGACTTTAATCACAGCATGGTGAGTTTCAAATTACCAGAGGGTGGGTTCTTTCTACACAAGGGTGAATGGGATGTCCAGGAGAGCAGAGCGAGACCTGAGAATCCTGGGTTGTGATTAATTACAACCCATATTTCTAGTTTCTGTTGTACCCCACACTCTTTGATTGTCATGATCACAATCACTTTCATATTTGTCTAACATTGTTTTTAAGTGTTGTGGATGATAGGAAAAAGATTGCCAAAGGATTGGCCCAAGAAAGCTGGCAAAGTGGACTGAAATTCAGTCCACCGGCCAACCGGTGTGATAGCACCGGCCAGCCGGTGGACCTGGCAGAGGCATTGCCCACTGCCAGGCTCCACCGGTCAGCCGGTGGCTCTGTCACCGGCCAGCCGGTGGCATCCAGCCCCAACAGTGATGGCTACTGCCTCACCACCGGCCAGCCGGTGGCTCCTCCACCGGTCAGCCGGTAGAGCCTGGATCAATTTTCTTCTCCTCTACCAAGGCACCGGCCAGCCGGTGGCCCTGTACCGGCCAGCCGGTAGACCTGGTCAAACTAGCCGTTGGCTTTGACCAGTCAACTCCAAAAGCCTCCCAACGGCTCCGAGGCCTTTTCCAACGGCTCCAAAGCCCTCCAACGGATACTTGAAGGTTCCTAGACTATAAATAAAGGCCTAGGAAGCCCCGGAACATCACCCAAGCCACCGGACACATTGTTGATCATTTTGGCGAACCTCCGGCGGATTTTCTCAAGGAACCCAACGTGCTCCAATCCAATTCCACATCCAAGAGCACCATCAAAGAAGCTTGGAAGCGGCCTTCAACATCTCCAAGCAATCAAAGGCGCCCAAGACTTCCTCAAATACGGTTTTGCTTGTTTTATTCATTTTGAGCTTAAAATTGGGTTTGTGCCTACAAACCCCCAACCTTTTCTCTATCCCCCTTTCTTTTGGGTTTCACATCACCATTAAGGTGTGAAGAGGTTTCTTTAAGCCTTTCCTTTTAAAAGGCTTGAGTTTTCGGTGAGCTAGCCTTCACCCGTTAAAAAGGCTAGTGGGTTCTTGCTATTCCATCAAAAGCAAGTGGGTTCTTGCTAAACCACAAAAAGCAAGCTGTAATAGGTCCTAGTGCTACCTCAAAGCCTAGTGGGTTTCTTGCTAAAACCATTGAAAAGCAAGCGGTAGAATCTCTCAACGGTTGAGTTGGGAGCGGAGACGTAGGCCGGGTTTTGGCCGAACTCCGTTATCAATTTCGTGTGTCTTGCCTCTTTTATTTCCGCTGCATTCTTTACTTTGATTTTAATTTGTTAATCATTTTTTTAAAAGGCAATTCACCCCCCTCTTGCCATCATTCCTCGTGTTTTCTCCGACCCAACAATTGGTATCAGAGGAAGTATTTGAATAATTCCCTAACCGGTTTCAAATCAAAGATCCTTTTTGATGGCTTCTACCGCTTCAACCTCTTACGCCCCCGAAGTCTTTTCTTTGGATCGTGCTCCATTCTTTGATGGAACCGATTATTCTTTTTGGAAAACCCACATGACCACTTTTTTAAAAAGCATTTGCTATCCAATTTATAAAATTGTTATGCAAGGATTTTCTCTCTCCTCTCTCGATGAGTCTAAATGGACCCCCGCCGACATTGCAAATTTCGAGCTTGATGGCAAAGCCATGAATGCTCTACATTGTGGGTTAGATCGTAATGTTTTTTATTATATTTCTTCTTGCACTACTTCTTACGATCTTTGGAAATTTTTAGAACTAACCTATGAAGGTACTAGAGAGGCTCCAAAGCAAGAATCCGATCAAAAGCAAGAACCCGATGAAAAGATCAAGCCCGTTTGCCCACCTCAAAAGAAAAGGGCCAAGAAGAAGAAAAAGAAGAAGGCTTCAAAGGCAACATGGAGTGATAGCTCCACCTCTTCATTCTCCTCCTTCTCCTCGAGCGACCAAGGTAAAAAATGCCTAATGGCAAAACATGAGGTATCTTCCTCATCTTCCTCCTCTAGTTCTTCTAACTCATTTAATCATCTATCTTATGAAGAACTCTCACACGCTAGAGACCAACTTGAAAATGGTTTTCATGAGCTTTCTTCAAAATTTGTTTCTTTGAAAAAGAATTTCAAAAAACTCTCTTCCGAAAAAGAACAACTTCTTAAAGAGAAGGAAGAGTTGACCCTTAAAATCCAAAATTTTCCAAATGTTGATTCCATGGAATCAACCATCAAAGACCTAAGGGAGACCCTAGCTAAGTTCACCCAAGGGGAACAAAATTTGAACAATCTCCTAGGTTCTCAACGAATTTCAAGAACCACCCAAGGGCTAGGATACACCAACCAAGCTTCCTCCTATCATGCTCCAACTGTTTTTGTAAGGGGGAGCTCTTGTTATAAATTTTGTAACTATTGTAAAAAACCCGGGCACATGATATATGAATGTAATTGTAAAAACACCCGGTATGGTAGGCCCAAATCGATTTTTTATTCCGATGAATTCTATAGGAGAAGACCCGCTACAAGGCAAGTGTGGATTGAAAAATCCCTCTTAGCGAGTCTCTCCGGGCCTAAAATTGTCTCTTTTCAAAATCCCTCTCCCTGGTGATTTATTGTCTTTATTTAGGAGGAGTTAGGTTCTTTTAAGCCTTTTTGTGAATTAAAATTTTTTCATTTCAAAATTTTCGATTCAAACTTTCAATTTCAACTCTTGGTTTCAAAAATTTCAATTCAAAATTTTCTATTCAATTTTTGATTCAAAACTTTCAATTCAAACTGTTATTCAATTTTCATTTCAAAATTTTCAACAATTGGTATTATTTTCAATTGGTTTAAAATCTTGATTTTCAATTTTTCCCTCAATCAAGTTTTATGCCCCATTCTATTTTGATAATCAAAAAGGGGGAGAAATTTCTTGATTGATTGGGGGAGAAATCTTTTCTCTCATGCTTAGTATTTATTTTCAATTTATCATTTAAAGCATGCCTTTCATTTAAAGTTTTTACATTGCTTAGATAAGTGATTGTGATCATCAAAATAGGGGGAGATTGTTGTACCCCACACTCTTTTATTTTCATGATCACAATCACTTTCATATTTGTCTAACATTGTTTTTAAGTGTTGTGGATGATAGGCAAAAGATTTCCAAAGGATTGGCCCAAGAAAGCTGGCAAAGTGGACTGAAATTCAGTCCACCGGCCAACCGGTGTGATAGCACCGGCCAGCCGGTGGACCTGGCAGAGGCATTGCCCACTGCCAGGCTCCACCGGTCAGCCGGTGGCTCTGTCACCGGCCAGCCGGTGGCATCCAGCCCCAACAGTGATGGCTACTGCCTCACCACCGGCCAGCCAGTGGCTCCTCCACCGGTCAGCCGATAGAGCCTGGATCAATTTGCTTCTCCTCTGCCAAGGCACCGGCCAGCCGGTGGCCCTGTACCGGCCAGCCGGTAGACCTGGTCAAACTAGCCGTTGGCTTTGACCAGTCAACTCCAAAAGCCTCCCAACGGATCCGAGGCCTTTTCCAATGGCTCCAAAGCCCTCCAACGGATACTTGAAGGTTCCTAGCCTATAAATAAAGGCCTAGGAAACCCCGGAACATCACCCAAGCCACCGGACACATTGTTGATCATTTTGGCGAACCTCCGGCGGATTTCCTCAAGGAACCCAACGTGCTCCAATCCAATTCCACATCCAAGAGCACCATCAAAGAAGCTTGGAAGCGGCCTTCAACATCTCCAATCAATCAAAGGCGCCCAAGACTTCCTCAAATACGGTTTTTCTTGTTTTATTCATTTTGAGCTTAAAATTGGGTTTGTGCCTACAAACCCCCAACCTTTTCTCTATCCCCCTTTCTTTTGGGTTTCACATCACCATTAAGGTGTGAAGAGGTTTCTTCAAGCCTTTCCTTTTAAAAGGCTTGAGTTTTCGGTGAGCTAGCCTTCACCCGTTAAAAAGGCTAGTGGGTTCTTGCTATTCCATCAAAAGCAAGTGGGTTCTTGCTAAACCACAAAAAGCAAGCTGTAATAGGTCCTAGTGCTACCTCAAAGCCTAGTGGGTTTCTTGCTAAAACCATTGAAAAGCAAGCGGTAGAATCTCTCAACGGTTGAGTTGGGAGCGGAGACGTAGGCCGGGTTTTGGCCGAACTCCGTTATCAATTTCGTGTGTCTTGCCTCTTTTATTTCCGCTGCATTCTTTACTTTGATTTTAATTTGTTAATCATTTTTTTTAAAAGGCAATTCACCCCCCTCTTGCCATCATTCCTCGTGTTTTCTCCGACCCAACAGTTTCTATCCAGATGACCAGGGGACTTCATAGATAGACTTTCCTTCAGTGGTGGATCATTTCAGAGATGTCTTTCTAGATGAATTTTCAGGTTTACCTCTGGAGAGAGAGGCAGATTTCTCTATTGATATTGTTCGAGGAGCGATACTAGTTTCAATTCCTCCTTAATGGATGGCTAAACCAGAGTTACAGGAGATCAAGAAGTAGTTAGAGGAGTTGCAAGAAAAGGGTTTCATCCAACCAAGTACTTCTACTTGGGGTTTTCCTATCCTTTCTGCGAAGAAGGTGGATAGTACCCTTAGAATTTGTGTTGATTATTGGAAGCAAAACCAGTTGACAATTAAGAAACAATATCTCTTTACAAGGATTGATGATCTATTTGATCAACTTTGAGGAGACCAAGTTTTCTAGAAGATTGAATTGAGATCTATTTATCATCAGTTGCACGTTAAACCATCAGATATACCTCTTACAGACTTTTGAAGAATGTATGGATTATATGAGTTTTTTTGTGTCGTTCGGTATCACAAATATACCATGAATTTTCATGGCAGTGATGAACCGAGTTTTCAATCCTTACTTGGATTCTTTTGTTGTATTCTTCATGAATGATATCTTAGTGTACTCACACACTCGACATGACCATTCCATCCATCTTGATATCATATTGAGTACACTGAGAGAGTATTAGTTATAAGATAATATCTCAAAATTCCACTTTTGGATGGACTAGATTCACTTCTTAGGTCATGTTATCTCAGAGACAGGAGTGTCAGTAGACCCAGAGAAAGTGAGAACAATAGTTTCTTGGGAGCTGATGAAAAACATCTTTGAGGTGCAGAGTTTTCTGGGGCTGTTTGGTTACTACATGAACTTTATACAAGACTTTTCACACATAGAAACACCACTGATATTCCTGACTAAGAAGGGTTTGAAGTACTTGTGGACAGATTCCTATGATTCATCCTTTTTAGGTGCTAAAACGGAGATTGACTTCAGCACCGATATTGATTTTTCCAGAGCCAGGAAAGAGATAAATTGTATACTGCAATGTATCAGTTATCATGCTTGGTGTAGTGATTATATAGGGGGAATGAGTTGTTACGTATGAGTATCGATAGTTAAGGCCAAAAGAGAGGAACTACCCGACGCATGATCTTGATTTGGCTGAAGTTATACATGTTTTACGCTGTTGGAGATATTATCTTTTGGGAGAGAATTTTGTGGTACACACTAACCACAAAAGTATCAAATATATCTTTACTGAACATAATTTGAATTTGAGATAGTGAATTTGGGTTGAGTATCTTTATTCTTTTGACTTTTAAATGTCTACACAACTGGGAAAGGCAATATAGTAGCTGATGTGTTGAGCAGGAGGACTAAAATACTGGAAGTTCAGAAGGATAACTGTGAGTGGAAGATTATGGATATGTTCTCTGAGATGAATTTGGAGGTGCATGACAGACATGGACATATGTTTCTTTCTTCTATGGATGTTACCTCTACTCTACTAGACCGAGTGAGAATGAGGAAGCAATCAGATTCCAAAGGCCTGGTCCTAAGTGAGAGTATGTCAGGCGAGGACCCTACTCTTGGGTAGACCATAGGTGATAATGATATCTTACATTTTCATGGACGTGTATGGTTGTCAGCAGACAAATGTGAGGAGTTGATACAATATTTTAATTCCTTAATCTAGGCAGTTTATCCTGGGGTCATCAAGATGTATCAAGATTTACACCATCGGTATTGGTGGCCAGGTATGAAGAGGGATGTTGTTGGTTTTGTTATGAGATGTTCCACCTGTCAGTAGGTGAAGGCAGAGCATCAGCAATCGATATATCTTTTACAGTTGTTACTCATTACCGAGTGGAAGTGTAATGATGTAGTGATGGATTTTGTTATGGGTTTATTGAGGTTTCCTCAAGGGAATGATGTCGTTTGGGTTGGTGTTGATAGACTCACAAAGGTTGCACACTTATTAGTGATTAAGTAAACCGTCAGTGTTGAAGATCTTAGAAGTTTTTACATCCAAGAGATTTTACATTTGCATGGGGTTCTGCACTCTATTATTTCAGATAAGGACACTTAGTTTATTTATTATGTCTGGAAGGGACTATAGAGGTCTTTGGGTATAGTGGTAATTTTGAGTACAACTTACCATCCCCAGACAGATGGCCAGTCCAAACACATGATTCGGGTTTTAGAGGACATTCTTTGAGTATGCATCCTAGATTTCAGGGGATCTTGGGAGAGACACATACCCCTAGTGTAATTTTCCTATAATAATTTTTTAGGCGACGATTTAGATGGCACCTTATGATGATTTTTATGGTAGGACATATCGATCACCCCTATGTTGGCTGGAGGTAGGGGATGCAACTATGTTGGGACAATGTCTTGTTGAGGAGATCACTGAGCAGGTGGAGTTGATTTGTCAGAGGATGGATACTACACAGTCTCAGTAGAAATCTTATGTCGATCAATGTAGACAGCCTTTGGAGTTTGATGTTGGAGATCATATTTTCTTACGTGTCACGTTGAGGTTGTGACATGTGAGGATTATTATTTAGGGGAAGAGTTCACCAAGATATGTTGGGTCGTTTGAGGTTTTAGAGAGAGTCAGGCCAGTTTCCTATTAGTTGCAGTTACCTCAAAGGTATTATGCTATGCATGACGTATTTCATGTTTCTCAGAAACAATGTTAATTTTCATACCCATCTTTTGTTTTCCAACCTGAGGAGGTTTAGTTAGAGGTGGATGCATCCTTTGTAGAGCTCCCTATTCAGATTTTGGATCACAACACAGAGGTTATATGTGGTTAGTCTGTTCCTCTGGTATGGGTTCTATGGAATCATGGGCGAGTACAGGATGAGACTTGGGAGAGGTAGGTCGACGTACGATCCCAATAGCTAGAGTTGTTTGAAGCTTATTATTCACCCCCCTTAGAGGGGAAATTTAGGGATGGATTACTTTATGAGGGGAATTTTTTAAGAACCCATATCTTCATTTTAGGTATGGATCTTTATTTTGGGTTGTTTTTTAGTAAAAAGGAAAAAATGATAAATTTTCTAAGTACACGCCTTGTTCTTATGAGTACATGTTGTGTACCCAGGTACCGCATACAACCTTGTATTTTCATGTAGCGGCCAAGTACATGGCCATGTAGGTGACCTAGCATACCGCCTAAAGTGACGGCTGGTTGAGGTTCGTACACGACATGTACATTAAATGAACACACCATGTACTTTTATTTTTAATTGATAAATCAGAGAGGGGTCATCTATCACCTCTAGAAAACATTTCTTCTCCCCCTATTTCATACAAGAGAGTGATGGAATGCTGAATATCTTTGAGATCCTCTTAATTCTCTATCCATTCTCTGATTGAGATGCTTCTATTTGCATTGGATTCCCACTGGTGAGTTCTCTCTTGCCCTTTATCCCTTCTTCCTGATTCCTCCTCTCTCGTGAGTTATTGAGGGTTGATCCTTTTTAACCTTTTTGTAGATATATGTCGTTCTAGTCTGATTCAAGGGACAAAATTCAAGATTTTTCTTTGTAAAACATCAAGGTAGGTGGTTTGTGCCTTTCTTTGATTGCCTTTAGACTACATATTCTTAAAGTTACGAATACCTATGTTTTGGGTATTGCGTGTTTTGAAATTTGACCCTTTTTAATGCCTGTTATGGTGTGATTGTTTGATTAAGGCTTGTTTCCTATACATGAGATTTTATTCCCTTATTATGGGACAACCCATGGGTGAGTTCCCTTGATTAGATGTTTATGGCTGTTTGGCCTAGGTTTCCTAGGAGGCATACCTTGTTTCAACTCCTTGAATTGTTTGGAAGGAGTTGATTGATTATACGAATTGCATGTGTTATTCTTGTGAATGTTATCTATGTAGTATTTATATATTAAATGTGATACTTTGATATGATATGCACACTAATATTCTAATGGACCATGAGATCCTTGGTGTAGACTTGACTTAGGGGTATTGACCGTGAGAGTTACCCAGAAGGTCATTTATGATTTATTTATACTATGTTGACTGTGAGAGATACCAGAAGGTAATTTATGTTCTATTTATATTATTTTGACCATGAGACCTACCCAAGAGGTCGTTTTGTTTTATTTATACTATTTGGACCTAGGGTGTATTGGCTGTGAGAGCTACCCAAAGGTTGTGTATAAATTATTGATACTATGTTGACCTAGGGGGTATTGACTGTGAGAGCTACCCAGAGGTTGTGTATAAACTATTGATGCTATGTAGACCTAGGTAATTGTCCATGATAGATACTCAGGAGGTCATTATCATTAATCTATGCTATGTGGTGCCATAGGGGTTACACCATGATAGCTTCCCCAGAGGGTCGGTTGTGGATGATTGAATGATCGTAAAGAGTTTCCAAGCTAATGCACAAGCATGGAATTGGTATTACTTGATTGGATAGATGGTCTCCTAAGACATCTATTGTTACTATTACATTGGGGAATATAGATCATAGGCTAGGTCCTAAGATTATACTATCTAATGGATTTAATAGTTGAAAAATGTAAATGAATGTAATTGAAATTGTAGGATTGTTTACTTTTGAGTACTTCTTAGTTCCCTGCTTCATTTTGCATATTACTTGATATATATATTCACTTATAGTTAGGTATAGATATTTTGGTGGTTAAATTCTGGGATTCGTCTCACACCCTTTTTAGGTCATTCTTTTGGGCCCAAGAAGACTATATGGTTATAGGTATAGATAAGGGAAATCACCCTTCTTCATCAGGTACTTTATTATTGTTGGGTCTGGAGATAATGGGACCAAGTTGAGGCTTGTGATGCTACTGGAGTTTACAGATTTTCTATACTTTGGTTTTAGTATTCAATTTCCATCATTGTGACTTGTTTTTATATTTTTTTAGACACGTGTGACATGCATCATTTTTATATGCACCAGTTATTATATTATTACTAGTATCCCACTGTTTACTTTCTTGTAGGGTATTACTGCTTCCACAATTTTTTATATTTAGATTCTACTGTGTTACTCTACCAATGATTGAATAGTTTCCCCACTATCATACCTTGTCCCTCGCTGCAAGTCAGAAATCTCTAGGGTTTAGGGAAATGAGCTTGAGGTTATGTGACAAACTGGGTATGGGGCACCCTTGGTCAACACCCAAAACTGAGACGTTACAATTATAATTAAATTAAATGAAAATAATTTTAATATAATATCATCTCCAAATGTTGGTTTATCTTCAATTTCTTCTTCATTTGAAAATCCATCTTGGAGTTGAGTGGTAGTAGATAGAAGCAGGTAGTTAAGATCCTCCAATAATTCTTAAAAATTCACCACTTGGGTGGTTTCTTCTTCCATATCTAAAGAGTAATATACTAGTGCTGATTCTTATTCTTTAAATATGGGGAGATCATTTTGGATTTTAATATTTACATATTCATCCCAAAATTCATCCAAATATTATTGATCTCCCTTGAATGTTTCACTAGGCAGTTATTCTTCATTAATATTCTCTAGAAATGGTTGAGAGAGGTAAAATAGATCCTCAAGTATTTATATTCTTCCATACCAGGTTCTTAGATTTGAAATATGAGTTGGGATATTTCTTCCAGCACTATTTTTAATCTTATTTTAGTTTCTACTCATGATATTCATTGAAATAATTAGCTAACCATTCAAATTTTCTGTCCATCTCCTATATTGTGTCACCAATCCTTTCCAATTGGTCTTATAAATCATTAAGAACTATTTTTTCCTATTGTTTCACTTGTGAGTAATAAATTCATGAAGAATAATTATATTTTGAATACATCCTGAAAAATGATTTTTTATAGACTTTCTTACAAAAAAATGAAGCCTACTTACCAAATGTGAACAAAAATAGTGAGAGAAAGACTACTTAGATCCTGGAAAATAATGAAAAGTTTTGATGTTCCTATAGTAGGGTAGGGAAAAAGATACTATTATTTTCGTATATCAAAAAATTAGATGAAAAGGTTTATCTCACTTGAGGAGGTTTTAAACTGATCACTCGCTATTCCTAATTCACTTATTATATTTTATGCTCTTATTATTTTAGGAAAATAAAGAATATTTGGTTTTGAGATTGTGAATGAAAAACTGAAGCTAATCATTCAGATGCAATGAAAATAGAAAAAATATAGGTTAGAAAAAGAAATTTCTAGGTTATAGGGTTGGTTATATGATTTTCCTTATAATTCATTATTTTTTTTAAATTAAATTTGAAAATTAAATCCATCATACATGAATTTATTCCCTCTAATTTAAGTATGGAATTTGGCATGCATGGAAAATCTATTCATAAGCCCAAATATCACCTCATACAATATCCAGGGAAGATACACACATCTCAACTGAGAGGGTGATGCCTCCCAAAACCCTCCATCATTTTCCACTTCATCCCTTCAACACACTCTAATCCATTGAATGAATATTTTATGCAATTGAAGGAAGACATTGATGATTTGGTAGATAATAGAGATGTTTTTAAGACTCATGTTATGTTAGATGATTTTCAAACACATACATTTCTCTCTATTTAACTACATAAAATAAAAAATAATAATAATTAAGAATTATAATTCATGAACATTATGAAAACCTCCCCCAAGGCCAATCCTTGGGTTAGTCACTCACCATCATTAGTGTAAGAGACCATAGTGGAGAAATAAAGAGAAAGGGAGAGAGAGAGTAATGAAGAAACATTTAAATAAAAAATAATCATATGAGTCACATTGAAAATAAGAACTAAAGTATTTTAAAAAAGAAACTAAAACAATTTCTTCCTCTAGATTCTAATTCTTCTCCCCATTACACAAAATCCGGGCTTTAAATTTATAGGCATTAGAATCCAAAGGTTCGAATATCTAAAATCTATCTTTCCAATCTCCTTCATAATTTATTTACTTAGAATTGGTCAAAGATTTTTATTTTTTATTCATTTAAAGATATCCCTTTTAATTATATTCTATACTATAAAAGAGAGATAATAGGGAATTGACTTACCTATATTTCCATATCTTCATCTTTGGCCATATCAAAATTTGATCCTTCTTCATCCTTCCTTTTAGATAAATTCAATATTCCACATGGAATTTGACTTGAAACTTTCTTAAACCATGTTGGATCACAGAAGTATGGAGGAGATGCCCCAATATAAGCTTGAATCTTTAGTTTTTGGACTTCATCTTCACAAAAAAACCAATCTAGTTCCTCAACCTTCAAAACACCTTCATAATATTTTTCCACAATATAGTCACACATTCTTCATTCTTCCTCCCCATCATTCACATTGTCAAGAGGACGCAACATGGTATTAAAACCATTTTAGTGAGTTCTTTGAGCTCAGGATTATACAGTCAACCCTAGGTGAGATCAGTATGGTGTAGAAAAATTCTTAAACATATTTCATCATTTTAAAAACATTATACATTCCCTGTTCATGTCAATTTCATCATCCTAGAGCTTCTGTAGACTACAGTTTGACTCTACACAATGGAGCATAATCCATTTCATGAATCATTCAATTTTTATTGATTTAGGGGTTATTCTTCACCAAAATAGGATAATTGTATCTCTCTCAAGATTTATAATGCCTACCATATAAATTATAGGGCTTGTAGTGGTTTACAGGGATCAACTCGAGCTTCCTAACTGTTGAAAATGGTGTTTCTTGGTGAGAACTTCCATAAAAGTGGTGGTAATAAAAAGGGAATTTAAATCTAAGTAGAGGAACATGAGTGATAAAAGTAGTATGCAACCTGGATGAAGATGACAGATGTAGAGCAGTGGAAGCATGTCTGATGGTAGTATCCAATGAAAGTGTTGGAATGGTTATTACAACAAACACAAGAAATAGTAGAGGAGGTAGGGTAACAACAATTTAAGAAGTAAATGGTATTGGAGGAATGAAAATATTATTAGTTAATAAAATAAAGTGATGGAAGAAACTAGACCAGTATGAGATGGAAAGAAGTAGCTTGATGGTAAAAACTCAGTGAAAGAATTAAAATTATAGCATGGTATATAGAATAAAATACAGAATCATGTACTAATAATAAAATTTGTTGTGGAAAGATGATAAAAGCAAGGAAATAATAGAAAATGACATTTATCCTTCCATGATGGGAATCCTTTAAATTAAATATATTTATTCCTAGGTTGTCTATAACTACCCTTGAGTTTTTTTTAATTATTGGAATAAGTCAAATTTATTTAATATCTTTCATTATACATAATACCAAGTTAATATTCACTACAAGCAACATTGGGTTAGCATGTATTACACACAACACCAAGTTTTAACAAAACCATGATATATAATTAATATAGTCATTTCAATGTGACTATTATAACCTATTCATTAAAAATGGTGATATTAATAGTAATAAATAATTTTTATGTATTAATTATAATGGATTTATATAAAATAAATATATTGATAAAAATTACTTATTTTTTTAGTCTTTATATGTTTCAAAAATACTATTTCTCAAAAAATATTTTTTATTTCTTTTGTTAACATTAATAAAATTAATTTTTCAGACTTTGGTAAAAATTAATTTTATAAAATAGAATTCATTTTTCAAATTAGAATGTCAAAATTATCTTTTGGTGACTTTTTGAGATTTTTCTGAAAAGTTTTATTTTTGATAAATAATGAAAAATGATGAATTTTAATTGAAAACTTAATTTATGTTTAAATTATTTATAATTTAAATTGGTTTCAAATTAAAATTAGTTCAACTACAAATCCATTAATCTAATTTAGAAAATTATAACCAATAACATATTTAATTTTTATAGAAACACTATGTAAACTTTTGAAACTATTATAGTTAAAAACCTTTTTTTCTCATCGCTTCTACAAGATTAATTTTAAATTAAAATTTTCACTTTTTGAATGGAATTTCAATAAATTGATACCATATTTTTAATCATCATAATTTATATTATATAACTATATCAACTTTTTTTTCAAAATGAATAGATAAAACAGTAAAAATTATTTACTGCGGTTAAGAAAAAATGGGTTTACCGAGGGAGGTTAAATAAAAATACAAGGGTTAAAATTGACCCAAAACTTTTTAAACACCCATTGGATAGATATATTTTGACCTTATATATTTTATTATTGAGAATGGTCCATTTTTGGAGCCTTTTGACATAAAAACATATGGGTTTAATTCTTCATTCATAAAATTATGACTACGACACTCACCTCACTTATAAAATGCTACCATTTATAATATCCTATTCACATATTAAAACCATTTTGTTTCATAAAATAAATTCCAAATAACTTCCCAACTTCCATCCTCTCATCCTAAAATCCTTATTTTGGGTAGAAAACCAACCTAGTAAGGCTTTTGGTGCACACCTAAGGTAGACCGAAAATTCTTATTAAACCATGATTGAATAATAAAATTAGTATATTTCATATAATAATATGATTTTATGTTAAGTTAATGAGATAAAACCATATCTACTTTCATCAAATGGGTTACTAAATCACCGTTCGTGTGTATGATGGATTACCACCTCATGAACCGATGTCATTTGTTTTTCCATTACCACCTCTCACGGTTGGGAATGATGATGGATATAAAGTATATATATGATATTTATGACATAATTATACCTATAGAGTCATTATATCATATATAAATTTTTAAATTTCATTTCCTAAGGGATACGATAATGTCTCTCATGTGTATGATGAACTACCCTCTCACAAAGTGATGTGATTCATTTTCAATAATTATTTACATGGAAGATAATAAGGATAATGTTAATTAATAAATGCGATATAAATAACATAATTATGATTTTCATGACATATTTATCAATATAAAAATATTATATTTTATTTTATTTCTTACCTATTCTATCACTGAATAATGATAACGTCGTTCATGTACGTATAGACCACACATTCACGAAGAGATGTGACTCTATTTTCATCACCACAACACTTAGATGATATGAAAAATTATATTTAAATTTATAATATGATATTTATGATATTATGAAAATTATAAAAAGATAATATATTACTTAACTCATTTTTATACTAATCTTTGAAAATGGAAATGTTTCTCATGTATACATATGACTTACATCTCCATGATCATAATTTACTTCATTTATGAAATCCATATTTAATGATTGGTATTAAAAGTATAATTGATGTATAAATATGATAATTATTTCATGGTTATTATTATATATATGTTAGAACCATGATGAAAGTAATAAGACCAATAAATTAACAAATAAAAACATATATGAAAAACTAAGTATTTATTACCTGAAACATTATTTAAAAAAGGAATTGTTAATACTATTATATTCTTGATGATGTTTATCAATGAGGTTTTGGATTTCGATGGTCGTTTCTCATTGGAGATCTAGTGTGATGAGTCTGGTTTGTGTCAAGGTATGCGACATGAGGTGAGACATGGCCCGAGGCAGTGGAGACTATTGATGTTTGAATTATGAATTTTGAAATTTTAAATTTTAAATTTGAATATTCTTTTGTGGTTGTATGTATACAAGTATATGGTTTTATAGGTTCCCACTTAACCAGAAAGTGTCTTTTCAAAATAAAAAAATGGATTGAGGAAAATGAATTTTTAATAAAAGGGTAATAAAGTGTCATAAGTAAATAATATATGGTATGGTATATATATTTATGGTTATTTAAATAGTATAATAAACTTTTATTTGTTATACATGAGGTTTGAACATATAAAATAGAAGTCGAGACTTAAGGTAAGAGAAATATATTCCCTATTTTATTTAGAGGATACATATGAAAATTTACAACTATTTTATTTTTTGTGGTGTATATAATGCCCATTTAACATGTTATATCATGAATATCCTTATTTACATGATATTTAATGTTTCATTTTAAGTAATTATTTATTGGGGCGTATGATTCAAAAGATACCCAAGCAGTAAAGGATTGTTTCCCTCAATTTTTCTTCTTTGAGACGTATATTATGTTATGTACCTATATTATTCCATGAGGTGTATATAAATAAAATTTGACGTGTAATATCATAAATCTATTTATCCTCATGATATTTTATTTTGAATGTTTTTATATTCCTTCATGTGACATATAGTTCAAAGTTACCAATGAGGTAATGATTTTATGTCACAATCTCATCGTTTTTTGGGATTGTTTTTTATGTTTCTCAAGACAAAATCTTATGATGCATATCTCAATAAACTCATGAATTGTATAATTATCTAGTTATTAATGATATTTTTAATTAATAGTACCATTTTTCACTTTTTGGTACTTAAAAAAATTCATAAAATATTTTTAATAAAATATATTTTATTTCTCTATTCGGTAAGAAATCCATTTTCTTCGAAAACCTCATTTTCTAAAAAATGTTTTAAAAAATGTTTTATTATTTTCATATGGTTTTAAAACACATTTTTACCAATTTTTAACATTTTTTAAATTTTTTTGAAAGGAATCTTCATGTTTTTTTTCAAACAATTTCTATTTGGATCATACTGAAAATTTGAAAGAAATATTTGTTACAACATGTGCAATAGGAATGAAATTTCCCATCATCATGACCATTATTTTCTTTGAAGATTATTTTATAAGTTTTCAAGGTTATTTTAAAAATGTTTAATGTTTTAAAACGTGTTTTTCAAATCGAAAGTATATATTTCTCAAGAAATGTTTTAAATAATTTTTAAAGATTCCATTATATGTTTTCAAGCTTACTTTCAAAGATTATTATTTTGATTTTTTTTAAAGTTATTATCAAAGAAAGGTTATTTTCATCAAGAAATGTTCCAAGTTATTTTAATTTCAAGATTATTCTTCATCTTAGATGAAAACTTTTTAGGTTACTTGTGTTTTACTAGGGATATAATCTAAGGATATCATTATTCTTATTTCTATAAATGGGTTATGGTGATAAGATATTTATGAAAATCATTTCTATTTCAAGGGTTATAATATGATATAATAATTATTAAACCCACTTCTTTTTTCCACAGGTTATTCTATGATGAAATAATGAAATGATTATGAAACATGTCTTTTTTCCATAAGTTGTGATATGATGATATATTTGGGTAATGATAAATGTTTTATGAACTCATAGGTTACATAGGTGGTTATCACAAGACTAAAAGGTAGGATAAATGGGTTGTTTTACCAATCCCAAAAATAGGGAATGCAAGTATTTCACCCACACCCGAAGTAGGTATATGGGTGGTTTTCCCAATCCTAAATATCTTATGAATGTATTATTTGGTAGCCTTGACATAATATTTTCTATGATTATATATATTCCACAAATATATGTCTTATGAAAATTTTATTCCCTCTGGGCTTATGTTTTTTTATTCCCATATGATTCATTTATTATGAACTACCAATCTTTATTCCACAACTCCATATTATTATCTTTGATATTCAGGGTATGGTATAGAAATTTTATGATCTTTTTCTCATAGCCTTATGTTCTTGTTATGTTTACGTATCTCCATTATTTACCCTCATTTATCATCTAAGATAATTCTTTATTATGTTTCATTTCCCAGGTTATAAAGAAATGTATTATGTATGATATGACTAAGAAGGGTGCTAGTTATGAAGATCATAATGGGAGAAGATTTAGTTCACATATGGACTAGTTTTTTGTGATTCTAGGTTTCCAAAGACACTAAAACATTATGGTCCTAAGTTGCGTGTTTATGTAATGTAAATAATATTCATTTAAAATTAAGTAATATCTATGTACTACAGGCCTAGTTTGCTATAGTTGGTGTCATAGTATAGGATTTGTTAACATTTAGAAACAAAGATGAGAAAAATTTAGTGAGATCCCTATGGATATTTCTATGGATATCTCTAGGGATGTATCTAAGTACACGTCTAAGGATGAGTCAAAGTATAGGGAAATTTTGTGGAATTTTGGTAAAATATATAGTGAGTAGTTACTAAGAAATTATATCCCTTTATGAATCATACAAGTTGTTGGGGATTTGGTACATAGGTACCTAGGGGTAAAAACTCTGAAAAGGGTGCATTGATATGGACTCAATCATCACCCGATATATAAAAATAGTCCTTAATACATACCATTTTGAAACTCCCTACTGATATTCTTTGGAAATTAATAAATTATTTATAAACCATCATGAAATATTTAAATAGATAATGACCATGAATGGACATGCTTAAGTCTTAGTAATTATATATTGAAAGAATATGTCCTAATTTAGACACGCAACACTACTAGAAATTTGGGTTTTCCCAACACTCCTATACCAAAGGTTCATCAAAACCATTGGTATAGGAGACCTTTACCAACGGTTTCATCAAACCCTTGGTAAAGGTTGAGATAGGTGATGATTTCCCAACATTTTGATTAAAAACATTAGGAAATCTACATAGGCTGCTCTTTTTACCAATAGTTTATAAAAACCATTGGTAAAGGTAATCTTTTCCCAATGGTTTTTAAAAACCATTGGGAAAAGATCCCCAAAATTACAGCAAAATCGAGTAGGTGTGCCTGCATTCGCTAGTTCTCCCCCAAATGGCAGAAGCCCTCGCACGCGCCCCAGGTGAACCTCCATCAAATTTACTAAGACTCCCCCACCAGGTTTGATGGGATAATTCCAAATATTCATGTCTTCTTTATCATTTTCCACTTCTCTTACATATTTGTCCATTTTTATTGAAGGTGGAAACCCTAAATTCGGTGTTGTAAAAACTTATGGTTTTTAATTGGGGATTTGGTTTGTTTTATTAGGGATTAGGTGTATGAGTCATTCCCCTTCCTATTATGGGTGGTTTTAATAAAACGTTATGATGTTGGAACCATTTATGATGTTGTTGTCTCTATTTAATCTCATTTCCCCTAACTTAACATTAGATTCTATATCACATTTGGTTTATGTTTTTTTAATTTCTAGTTAAGTTATTTTTGGTTGATGATTGTCCCATGTTAGTTATTTTCAATGGTATGGCATGGAAATTGGGAATATAATGTGACTTTTCCAAATGGGGGTGCCTCGAGAATACTCCAATTATTTGTGAAAAATGTTCAAAGGGATTTTATTATTTAAAATGGATTTTGAAAGATATTTCAGAAATGATTTAATCTTGAGGAAAGTGTTTTATTAAAATGGGAATTTTTCTAATAAGGCTTGTGTAATATATTTTGTTATAGTGCACTTGTTATGTGACTATGTTTGGTATTTAGTAACACTTGAGATAATTGGTGTGTGAGAATATCTTGTAAAAGATATTCCATGGTTGGTTCAAGATTATATTTATGTTTTGAGCCTATTAATAAGTTGTTTTAAAGATATTTTGAGATATTTACCTAATGGTGTTAAGTCATACAGTGATCATGGGGGATATTATATGTTTATTGGTGAAAACTAGGAGCTTTAGAGGTGGTTCATTATTAATGCAAATAATTAGTGCTAAACATGTGGATAAACCATGCATAGTAGTGAATTCTTGAAGTGTTTGATGTTTTTAGTCCTTTTTTATTTGGAGTTTCTTTTGATACTAATGTTTATTATTGATACCTATGATAGGAATTTATTTTAGTTTCTAAATCGGCTAAGACCCCCCCCCCCCCACCATGAACAGTGTATGCAACCTCTACCCTTATTTAATCATTCTGTTTACCCAGCCTATGTAACCTCTACCCTCATTTAATCAGTGAACTCGAGTCATTAATTCAAACCTTCATTCTCAATAGCATGTAATAAATTGAATTATGTATACCCATCTTCCCATGATTTGTTACCTTAGATAGTGTCCAACATATGGAATATGAGCTTTTGAATTCATCAGTTAACCAGGATCATATATTCCATTTCCCCCAAGATGACTGTACTAATATAACTTTAGGGTCAATTAAATATGGTTCTCATTGTACGTTGTATATTATGTGTCCTTCTTTGCCAATAATCACTTTTATGAGGGTGGGGTGCTTTTCACTAGCCATGCTAGAATGTGTTGACATCCATAAAAATGTTAGATAAGTAACATGTTTAATTCAGTAATGTTGTTATCATTGACATACTTTATTATTAATCTCAAATTTAAAAATAAATATTTTTGTCTATAATTTATTTGTCCTTCTTGGCCAATAATTTTTTTTTGTCTATACTTTATGAAATTTAACCTTGGTCCCCAGATAGCCCCCCGAACAGCCCCCCAGACAGCCCCCCAGATAGCCCCCCGGACAGCCCCCCCCCCCCCCCCACCCTCCTCCCTGAACATCAGAGAGCCCCCCACCCTCCTCCTTGGACCCCTGACAACCCCCCAGGCAGCCCCCTGGACATGAATAACATTTTCCTTTTGCACCACTATGTATGGAAGTAAATGAGACTCGTATGCCTTATGTAAACAACTATTACAAGTTGATTAAATGTTATACCTCATGGATGATATGTAAATGATGGCATGTTGATTTCACGTGTCTTTTTTTATTTCTCTGGTCATGCAATGTTATTTATGATTATTCCATTTTATTATATCTTGAACTATATGAATGTCTTGGTAAGTTTATTAGATCATGATCATCAAATGCATGTGATTACATGCTTTAATTTGAATACAAATCCTTGTTGTACATTCTCCATGTTATGTTAATTATGCCTTTTTTTATTTGGATTACTTGTAAATTGTTAGGATAAAACATGGGTTACATGTTAAAGACTCATTGACGGACTCATCATGATCATGGAATTTAGACTTGAAATTCCAGGATGTATGCTTTGGTTTCCAGGTGAGGGCTACCAGGATGGTTTCTATTACTCATGAGTGATATTGGTTCCATTGGAGATAAACCAAGGACATGTATATTTTCCAATATGGTAATACCATGCCTTAGGTGATACGTGGTCCCCTATGTGAGATACTTGGAAAGTAAGGCTGCCTAAATCTGAGGCGCGGTGTGGCCGACACCACTCAAAGTGTCTCTCTTATGTTGAAAATGGACGTCATTTTAAGTGAAAACAACAAATGGCATACGAAAACTTGAACAAAAGCATTCTTATTCTGTTGATACTTTAGGAAAATGGCCCGTGAGTCATATGTGATGTGGACGAGTCAACCCCACCTCAATACGAGGTGCGGTGTGGCTGACACCACTCAAAATGTCTCTATTTTTCTTAAACGCACATCATTTTAAGTGAAAACAACAACCGCCATACAGAAAATTGAAAACGCATTCAGATTATGTTGAAACTTTAGGACAATGATCCATGTGTAATATGTGATGTGTAAGAGTCAACCCCACCTCAATCTGAGTCCTGGTGTGGACGGTACCACTCAAAGTGTATCACTTTTGTTTAAAATGGACATCATTTTAAGTCAAAACAATATGCATACGAAAAACCAGCCAAACAGATTCAGATTGTGTTGATAATTTATCACAATGATCCATGCGTCATTGAGACGTGTACGAGTCAACTCCACCTCAATCTATAGCCTGGTGTGGCCGAGATCACTCTAACTATGTCCCTTTTGTTTAAATGGACATGATTTTAAGTGAAAAGAACAATTGGCATACGAAAAACTGACCAAATGCATTTGGATTCTGTTGATACTTTAGCACAACGATCCATCTATCATTTGTGATGTGTATGAGTCAAACATGCCTCAATATGAGGCATGGTGTGACCGGAACCACTCAAAGTGTCTCTCTTTTGTTTAAAATGGATTTCTTTTTAAGTGAAAACAATAAATGACATACGGAGAACCAACCAAATGCATTCAGAATCCATTGGAACTTTAGGAAAAATATCCATGGGTTATATGTGATGTGTATGAGTCAACCAAAACTAAATCTGAGGGCTGGTGTGGCTGGTACCACTCGAACTGTCTCAGTTTTATTTGAAATGGACAACATTTTAATTGAAAATTACAACTGGCATACGGAAAACTCACCAAATGTATTAAGATTGTATTGATACTTTAGCACACTGATCCATGGGTCATTTTTCTGGTGTAAGAGTCAACCACTCCTCAATCCGAGGCTCGGTGTGGCTGCTACCACTTAAAGTGTCTCACTTTTATTTGAAATGTAAAACATTTTAAGTGAAAACAACATCTGACATACAAAAAACTGAATAAATGCAATCAGATTCTGTTGAAACATTAGGAAAACGATCCATGGGTCATTTTTTGATGTGTAAGAGTCAACCCTGCCTCAATCTGAGGTGCGGTGTGGCCGACACCACTTAAAATGTCTCTCTTTAGTTTAAAATGGACTTCATTTTAAGTGAAGACAACAACTGACATATGGAAAACCGACCAAACACATTCGGATTCTGTTGAACCTTTATAAAAAAGATCCATGGGTCATTTTTGACATGCATGAGTCAACCCCGCCTCAATCCGAGGCACGGTGTGGCTAGCACCACTCAAAGTGTCTCTCTTTTTTTTAAAATTAACTTCATTTTAAGTGATAACAATAAATGACATATGGAAGACTGATCAAATGCATTCATATTCTATTGAAACTTTAGGAAAACGATCCATAGGTCATACGTGACATGTAAGAGTCAACCCTACGTCAATCTGAGGCTCGGTGTGGCCGATATCACTCAAATTGTGTCTCTTTTGTTTTAAATGGATAGGATTTTAAGTGAAAATAACAACTAGCATACAGAAAACTGAAGAAACGCATTAGGATTCTATTGATACATTAACACAATGATATATCTATCATATGTGACGTATAAGAGTCAAACCCACCTCAATAAAAGGAGTGTTGTGGCCGGTATCACTCTAAGTGTCTCTTTTTTTTAAATGGACAACATTTTAAGTGAAAACAACAACTGACATACGGAAAACCAACCAAACGCATTAGTAATGTGTTGATGCTTTAGGAAAACGATCCATGGGTCATATGTGACGTGTATGAGTCAACCCCGCCTCAATCTAAGGCGTGGTGTGGCCATCACCACTCAAAGTGTCTCTCTTTTGTTTAAAATGGACATCATTTTAAGTGAAAACGACAATTGACATATGAAAAACTGACCAAACGCATTCAGATTCTGTTGAAAATTTAGGAAAACAATACATGGGTCATTTGTGATGTTTAAGAGTCAAACCCGCCTCAATATGAGGCACAGTGTGGCCGGTACCACTCAAAGTGTATCTCTTTAGTTTAAAATGGACTTCATTTTAAGTGAAAACAACAACTGACATACGAAAAACCAACCAAATGCATACGGATTCTATTTAAACTTTAGTAAAACAATCCATGGGTCATTTTTGATGTGTAAAAGTCAACCCCGCCTCAATATGAGGCACGGTGTGGCCGACAACACTCAAAGTGTCTCTCTTTCGTTTAAAATGGACTTCATTTTAAGTGAAAACAAAAAATGACATACTGAAAACCAATCAAACACATTTTGATTCTATTGAAACTTTAGGAAAATGATCCATGGGTCATATTGGATGTATACGAGTCAACCCTTCCTCAATCTGAGGCTCGGTGTGGCTGATATCACTCTAATTGGGTTACTTTTGTTTAAAATGGATAGGATTTTAAGTGAAAAGAACAACTAACATACAGAAAACTGAACAAACACATTCAGATTCTATTGATACTTTATCAAAACGATCCATCTGTCATATGTGATTTATAAGAGTCAACCATACCTCAATCCGAGGAGTGGTAAGGCCAGTATCACTCTAAGTGTCTCTTTTTTTTAAATGGACAACATTTTAAGTGAAAACAACAACTGACATACAGAAAACCAACCAAACGCATTCGGAATGTGTTTATGATTTAGTAAAATGATCCATGGGTCATATGTGATGTGTATGAGTCAACCCCACCTAAATCTGAGGCGCGGTGTGGCCGACACCACTCAAAGTGTCTCTCTTTTGTTTAAAATGGACATCATTTTAAGTGAAAACGACAACTGACATACGAAAAACTGACCAAACGCATTCGGATTCCATTGAAACTTTAGAAAAATTATCCATGGGTCATATGTGACGTGTGAAAGTCAACCCCACATCAATCTGATGGCTTTTTTGGCCGGTACCCCTTGAACTATCTTAGTTTTATTTTAAATGGTCAACATTTTAATTGAAAATTACAATTAGCATATGGAAAACCAACCAAACATATTCAGATTGTATTGATAATTTAGAAAAAATATACATGGGTAATTTTTCACGTGTAAGAGTCAATTTCGCCTCAATCCGAGCCTCGGTGTGGCCGCCACCACTCAAAGTGTCTCACTTTTATTTGAAATGGAAAACATTTTAAGTGAAAACAACAACTAACATATGGAAAAATGACCAAACACATTCATATTCTATTGAAACTTTAGGAAAACGTTTCATGGTTCATTTTTTATATGTATGAGTCAACTCCGCCTCAATATGAGTCACAGTATGGCCGGAACCACTCAAAGTGTCTCTCTTTAGTTTAAAATGGACTTCATTTTAAGTGAAAACAAAAACTGACATACGGAAAACTGAAAAAATGCATTCGGATTCTATTTAACCTTTAGTAAAACAATACATGGGTTATTTTTGATGTGTACGAGTCAACCCTGACTCAATCCGAGGCACAGTGTGTCCAGAACCACTCAAAGTGTCTCTCTTTCATTTAAAATGGACTTCATTTTATGTGAAAACAATAAATGACATACGGAAAACTGACCAAATGCATTCATATTCCATTGAAACATTAGGAAAACGATCCATGGGTCATATGTGACGTTTAAGAGTCAACCCTGCCTCAATCCGAGTCTCGTTGTGGCCGGTGCCACTCAAAGTGTCTCACATTTATTTGAAATGGACAACATTTTAATTAAAAACAACTATTGGCATACGGAAAACTAACCAAACACATTCGTATTGTGTTAAAAGTTTAGAAAAATGATAAATGGGTCATATGTGATGTTTACGAGTCAACTATGCCCTAATCCGAGGCATGATGTGACCGGAACCACTCAAAGTGTCTCATTTCTTTTGAAATGAACAACATTTTAAGTGAAAACAACATCTTACATACGGAAAAATGACCAACGCATTTTTAATGTGTTGATACGTTAGGAAAATGATACATGGGTCATATGTGACATGTAAAAGTCATCCCTGCATCAATCTGAGGTGCGGTGTGGCCGACACCACTCAAAGTGTCTCTCTTTTGTTTAAAATGGACATCATTTTAAGTGAAAACAACAACTGATATACGGAAAAATGACCAAACGCATTCGGATTCCATTGGAACTTTAGTACAACGATCCATGGATCATATGTAATATTTAAGATTCAACCCTGCCTAAATATGAGGTGCATTGTGGCCGACACAACTCAAAGTGTCTCAGTTTTATTTGAAATGGACAACATTTAAAGTGAAAAGTACAACTGGCATACGGAAAACCAACCAAATGCATTAATATTTTGTTTAAACTTTAGGAAAAAGATCCATGGGTCAAATGTGATGTTTACGAGTCAACCTTGACTCAATATGAGGCATGGTGTGGCCAAAACCACTCAAAGTGTCTCTATTGTTTTTCAAAAGGACATCATTTTAAGTGAAAACAACAACTGACATATGGAAAACTGAACAAGTGCATTTGAATTCCATTTAAACTTTAGGAAAACGATTCATGAGTCACATGTGGTGTGTAAAAGTCAACCCCGGGTCAATTCGAGGCGCGGTGTGGCTGGAACCACTTAAAGTGTCTCACTTTTATTTGAAATGGACACCATTTTAATTGAAAACAACTACTGGCATACAGAAAATTTACCAAACATATTCTGAATTTGTTGAAACTTTAGAAAAAATATCAATGAGTCATATGTGATGTGTATGAGTTAATACCACCTTAATCCTAGGCATGGTGTGCCCAGAACCACTCAAAGTGTCTCATTTTTTTTTTGAAATGAACAACATTTTAAGTGAAAACAACTACTGGAATGCGGAAAACTGACCAAACACATTCTGAATTTGATGGAAATTTATAAAAATTATCAATGAGTCACATGTGATGTGTACGAGTAAACCCATCCTTAATCTGAGGCATGGTGTGGCCAGAACCACTCAAAGTGTCTCATTTTTTTTTGAAATGAACAACATTTTAAGTGAAAACAATAACTAGCATATAGAAAACTGACCAAACGCTTTCAGAATATGTTTATAATTTAGGACAACGATCCATGGGTCATATGTAACGTGTATGAGTCAACCCTACCTCAATTCAAGGCACGGTGTGGCCGGTATCACTCCAAGTGTATGTATTTTTTTAAATGGACATCATTTTTAGTAAAAACAACTAGTATACAAAAAACCGAACAAACGTATTCGAATTATGTTGATACTTATTCAGTTTTTTATGTATTGTATTAATAATTGATAATTAAATTATGTATTTATTCAATTATGAATTGAATTTCGGATTCCACATATAATTGTCATCTAAATTTTAAATTGAATTCTAAATCAATTATGTATGTTTATAATTACGTTATGAATTATGATTTAATTCTGGATGTGTATAGTTAAAGAATACATTATATGTTAAATGTGTATGAATTGTTTCTCTATATTTATGTCTAAGTTTGTTATTTCAGGTATAGTAATTGGTGGTATAGTAATTGGAAAGGAGCAGAATGGACATCATTAGAGGCTGCTCTGCAAATTGCAGGCTGTTGTGCAATTTGCATAGCATAGCCTATGCCAACGGTTTCAAACCATTGGCATAGGCTTCCGACCATTGGTAAAAACCATTTCCCAACAGTTTACAAACCGTTAGGAAATGTTTCTAGGGATTTTTTTGCCAATGGTTCAATGAGAACCGTTGGCAAAAACCATTTCCAACAGTTTAGAAAACGTTGGGAAATAGTTTATTTCGTTAGTCTTACCAACAGTTTTGTGTAAACTGTTGGTAAAACTTATGCCAATGGTTGGACAAACCATTGGCATAGGTTAATTTTACTAACCTATACCAACAGTTCTTTGTAAACTGTTGGGATAGGTTTTCCAAACGGCTTACTTCCCTATAGTTTTCAAAACCGTTGGTATAACATATACCAACGGTTCTGCAGGCTTTCCCAACAGTTCAGAACTCTTGGGAAATACATCATTTAAAGTAGTGTAATAATTGATTTTTAGTTATTATGCGGTTCCCTACTATGATTAGTGCTTCTCACATAATGAATTTTGTTTATGTTGATGGCTAGAACCTGAAGTAACCATGTTAATGCTGAGTATGATGGACAATACAATGATTTTCCTCCTAAGAAACCAAAGGTTATTGGAGATGTTATGAAAAATCTTATTTATATTCCAAAAAACATTATAAAGATATAAATAATTATTTAATTCCAAATGAGAAAAAGGGAGAATTAAATTATGTAGAGTCCTTCATGAGTCGACGCCCACCTTCTTTTAGTGGGTCTTATTTTCCACTTATTCCAGAGAAATAGATTAGAACCAGTAGAAATATATTTTATATCCTCTAGTTTCTAGAGCATTAGAAAGTAATTCTGGTTTCCTACCATTTGGAAGGTGAATCAGATCAATGGAGGAATCTTATCAAGAATACAAGGAAATAAAATTTAATTAACTCCATTAATTGGGAGGAGTTCAATAACTTATTTTTCAATAAGTATTTTACTCATATTTATTATACATTAATGGAGAAGTTACTTGAGATAAAGAAAAAATGATGATAAATCCATTAGTACCTATGGGGAAAATTTTATAGGACTTTTGAGGTCCACTTCTGGTATTATCAACCAACCTAAAAGTAAGGTTGATCATTTATTTAGTGTCTTAAAAACAAGTATCCAAAGGGTGTTCACTATAAGAGACTTCAGTAACTATAAATAGATTATTCTATGTGCTATCAAGGTGGTAATAGAGGTTAGAGTTGTGTATAAATCTCATTGTTTTGATAAAAAGAGAAAAAATGGGATTCAAAGGAAAATATAAGAACCATGTATAGAAGAAGATGATATTTTTTATGCTCAAAGTGAGGGATGAAGCATGAAGGAAAATGTATTAAGTGGGAAAATAATTGTTTTATATTTGGAAATAAAGTTCGTCAAGTGGATGAATGCTGAAGTAATGGGAAGAAACTATCTAATGTTTCCAATAATGATAAATATTCAAAGAATACACATCCCATACTTCAGTGTTTTAATTGTAAGGAGTTTGGGAATTAGTCTAACAAGTTCCCCAATATGAGGGTTAATAAAGATTATCAATGCCAATAAAATCTAAAGACAAAGGAAAAATGGTAAATATTATTAAATCATGATGGTTGAAGTGAATGATGATAATTAGGGTATACTAACCCACCAAACTTTACTTGGGAATTTCATGTTTGATTTTTTATGAATGATCCCAATGAAAATATTATTGTTCATACTTTAGTGAAATTTCAAGTGATTATATACCTATACATGAATTATAAAATAATGAAATAAAATTTTATATTATATTGGTATAATGTTGATCCAAATATTCCAATGGAAATATTTTTCATAAGATAAGAGTTTATTTAATAAATAAAGGGTGCATTATGTTTTGGAGGAATATATATATCCATGTAATATTAAATTAAGAGTTATGGATACCATCATGGGTTTGTGAGTTTATGGTTGATCATCATTTTAAATTCATTGAAACCCATTTTTTGGTTTTATGTTATGGGATTTTATTAAGATTAAGGATATTTTAAGATACATTTATGGAAATGAAACCCTTTGGTATTTTATATAGTGAAAAAGTTATTGTTGGATTATTTACTTTAATTTTTTTGACATATGATTAAATTTAATGATAACCATTAGGGTTTATCATATCTTGGATGTTGAGGTAATTATGGGTTGTAGTTAGTCATCTTACAAATTTATCACACATCCTTGATACAAGAGAAAATTTATCTCTGGATCCTCTTTCCAGAATATAAATTATAGAAGTTGTAAGTTTTCATGGGGTACAATATTAAATTATATCGGATTTGGATCCAAAGTTTACCTTGAAATTTTGGAAATTCCTTCAGTAAGATCTTGAAATAGATTTGAGTTTCATCACTACGTATCTTTCTCATATATATAGTTAGTATAATAGAAACATTAAAACTCTATAGGGTGTGATAAGATCTTTTTCTATGAATTTAAAAGTAGGTTGGGATTAAAAACATCCTCTTGTTGAGTTTTTTTAATGATAGATTTCACTTGAGTATTCAGATGGCTCCTTATGAAGATCGTCATGGAAATAAGTTTAGAAATCCAATGTACTATAATGGAGTTTCATAAATAAAGGTAATGGGTTATGGGAAAGATTATGAGATGAAAGAGAAGGTTAGATCCATTCAAAAAAATGCAAAGACAAAAAATTGATAAAAATGTTATGTTAATAATCATCTACATGGTATATAATTTGAAGTTGCTGAGAATGTCATTATATAAATTTCTATATGGAATAAAGAGGAAAAAACTAGCCCTAGGTATATGAGTATATTTAAAATTCTTGATCATGTTTGGACCATAGCTTATCTATTGAAACTTCTATCAAACCTATATTAGGTCCATGATTTGTTCCATGTATCTCTCCTAATAAAGTACTTACCTGATCCATCACATGTATTGAACTCATAGGTTGTACCACTTGAGCATGATCTTTATTATGATGAATAATCATTGGAAATTTTGGATAAAATGGAGAAATTTACATGAAACAAGACTACTCACCTAGTCAAATTTTTATGGAAACCCATCAGTTTAAAGGCACTATGTGGGAATTTGAGGATATTATAATGCATAAATATCCTCATTTTTTATATCCTAGTGATGAATTTCAAGGGTGAAATTCATTTTAAGGGTGTTATAATGTAACACCTTATGTTTTTATGATTTTTTTGAAAAAATTTGTTTTTTTATATTTCATTACACACAACACCATGTTAAGTTTGTGTCACATGTAACATTGGGTAATCTTGCATTACACATGAAATAGAGTTTCAACAAAACAACGATTTATAATTAATATAGTTATTTAAAAGTGACCATTATAACATAGATATTAAAATTAGTGATAAAAATTATACTAACTACTTTTTAAATATTAATTATAATGGTTTTATATAAAGGAAACAAATTGATTAAAACTACATAATTTTTGGTAAAGTCTTTATATGTTTTGAAAATAATATTTTCTAAAAAAAATGTTTTTTATTTCTTTTCATGAATATTAATAAAATTAAATTTTATATCTTTTAGTAAATAATTTTATAAAATTAAATTAAATTTTTAAATGATATTGTTAAAAATAGCTTTGGGTGAATTTTTGTATTTTTTCTGAAATGTTTTATTTTTTAATGAATAATGAAAAATATTGAATTTTAATTGAAAACTGCCAATTTTTTAATTTATTTATAAAGTTAAATTACATTTTATATTGGTTTTAGAGTAAAATTAGTTCACATATACATTAATTAATAAAATTTAGGTTATTGGAATCATTTTTATGTTTAATTTTGATAAAAAAACTTTGTAAAGTTTTTACTGTTTATTATTAAAAATCTGTTTTCTTGTCCCGTTCATGGGATTAATTTTAAATTAAAATTTTCTGGTTATATGGATAGAATTTGAAAAAATATATTAAATATTTTTAATAATAATAATTTATGTTATCTAATCATTTTAACTTAAATTTTGACAAATATGAATAGTAAAAATAGTAAAAATAGTTTGTCGCGGTTAATGTAAAAATGAGTTTACTTGGGGTGGGAGTTAAAAAAAAGATAACGGTTAAAAATAATAAAAAACTTATATAAAAACCATTTTATGGGTATTTTAGACCTTATCTATTCTATTTTATTGAATGGTCTAATATTAGAGCCTTGTGACATGAAAAAAAATATTGTTGTAATTCTTTCTCTCAAACAATTACAAGTGTTTCACTCACATCACTTATAAAAGGCCACCCCTTTTACTCTAGTATTCACACATTAAAAACATTTTTGGATTAGAAACTACCTACACAAATCACTTACCAAAATACCTAATCTAATACTAGAATCCTTATTTTGGACATAAATCCAACCTATGAAGGTTTTTGGTGAAAACCTAAGGTGGATATATAAAGAAGTGGTAATGTCCATCAATGGGAGTTTTTGTTTTATTTCTTCCTCCATCTACTTAAATTATTATCAGAAAAATATTATAAAATAACAAAATATTTTCTATGTAATTATATTTTTTTATGTTAAGATAATGACATAGAACCATATTAAATTACATTAAATGGGTTACAAAATCATTTTTCATGTATACAGAGGACTACCACCTCGTGAACTGATGTCATTCATTTTTACATTTCCACCTCTCACATTTGGGTATGATTATGGATATAAATTATATATATATATATATATATTATTTATAAGATAATTATATATTTTGATTAATTATATCGTATATACCTTTTTTATTTCCATTACGCATGGGATATGATAATGTCACTTGTGTGTATGGTGGACTACCACCTCATGAAGTGATTTGATTCATTTTCACAAACTTTTTACATGAAAGATAATATGGATAATATTAATAAAAATATGTGATATAAATTAAATAATTATGATATTGAATACATATATATAATTCTGTAAAGATAATATACCATTTTATTTCTTACCCATTCACTCATCAGAAGATGATAACGACGTTCGTGTACATGTGGACTACTACTTCCACTAGGCGATGTGACTCTCTTTTTATCACCACACAACATGTATGATATGTATAAGTATATTAAAATAAGTAATATGGTGTTTATGATATTATTATAATTATTTAAATATAATATATTACTCACCTCCTTTTCATATTGATCATTGAAAAATGGAAATGTCACTCATGGATACGCACAGCAGACCGTCTCCATGATCATAACATACTTAATTTATAAAAAAAATATTTCATGATTGGTATTAAAAGTTTAATTGATTTATAAATATGATAATTATTTCATGATTGTTATTATGGATATTATGGAACCATAATCTAAGTAATAGTACCTAACAATTAACAAATCAAAACATACACAAAAACAAAATAGTCATTATCAAAATGTGATTATAACAATGAATTATTCATAAATGGGTAATAAATGGTCATAAGTAAATAATATATGGTATGATATATATAATTATTATTCTATAATATATTTATAAAAAACTTATTTTTATTATACATGAGTTTTGAACGTGAAAAAATAAGTCAATACTTAAGGTAAGTGATTTCTAGTCTCTCTTTTATTTCTGAGAGACATGTAAAAATTCACCACACATTTATTTTTTATGGTGTATATAATACACCTTTGAAAATTTATATAATTAATATCATTATTTACATGACATTTAATGTTTATTTTATGTTATTATTTATTGGTTTTTATAATTCAAAAGATACCCAAATAGTAATGGATTTTTGTCCCAACTTTCCTTATTTGAGATAAACGTTATGTTTTGCACCTATATTATTTCAATAGGTGTATATAAATACCCTTTTATAAGTAATATCTAGAATTTATCTTTCCTCATGATATTTAAGTTACATTTTATGTTATTCCATCATGGGGCTTAGGATTCAAATTTACCGAAGCGGTAATTATTTTATGTTACAATCTCATCATTTATCAGGATTGTTTATGATTATGTTCCCAAGGATAACATATGATGATCCATATCTGAATAAAATAATTTATTTTATTAAATATAGTTATTAATCACATTTTAAAGTAATATTACAATTTTCCCACTCTTTAATGCTTAAAATAATTGAGAAAATGTTTTTAATAAAATATGATTTTATTTATCTTTTCAAGCAGAAATCCATTTTATTCCAAAACCATTTTTCTAAAAGATGGTTTAAAAAAAATCATTATTTTATGATAGTTTTCAAAATAAATTTTTACCCATGATTTACATTTAAAAAAACATTTTGAATTGAATCTTTATTTTTTCCAAACAATTTCCTTTTCTCTCTTAATGAAAATATGAAAGAAATATTTGTTTTATTCTGTACAAAATGAAAAAAACTTCCCATCATCATGTCCATTATTTTATTTGAAGATTACTTTATAAAATTTCAAGGTTATTTTTAAATAAAAATATTTTTCAATTTTTTTATGTTTTTAAAAGTTTTTTTTCAAATAGGAATGGACATTTTCCTCAAGAAATATTTTAAATTATCTTAAAGATTCTTTTATAAGTTTTCAAGGTTACTTTCAAAGAAAAATATTTTGAAAATGTTTTTAGTTTTATAAAAGTGATTATTAAAGAATTCTTATTCTCCTCATTCAGTTTTCCAAAAGATTTTTATTTCAAAATCATTCTATATTTAAAATGGCATCATTTGAGGTTGCATATTATTTACTAGGGATATATTCTAAGGATAATTTTATTATTATTTATCAAAAAAATTTATTATTACATGATGTTTATGAAACCTGTTTCTCTTTAATGGGTTATATCATGATTGAATTCTTATGAAATATGCATATTTTTTCCAAAGGTTATTATATGATAAAATGATGAAATGATTATGAAACCTTTCTTTTTCCATAGGTTATGATATATTGAAATTTTTATGAAACCCATTTCATTTAATGGGCTATGATATAATAAATGTTTTATGATATTTTGGTATACATAAATATGGTTTTAATTATATAATGGGTGGGAACCATATCTATTTTTATGGAATTAGCTACTGATATATTTTCTATGAGCACAAAAGGTACATGGGTGGTTAGTCCAAGACTGAAATGGAGGGTACATGGGTTGTTAGATCGAGCATATAAAATAGAGTACATGGATAGTTAGCCCAAGACTAAATAAGGGACATAGGTGGTTTGCCCGAGATTAACATGTTATGAATATCTTGGTGGGTTTCCTTAATATAATATTTTCTATGATTATGTATATTCCATAAATCTATGTCTTGTGATATTGTTATGAACTCATGGATTAAGTTATTTGATTCTATTATGATTAATGTCTTACAAAATTCTAATATTTATTCCATGACACAATATTTTGATCTTCGAAATGTAGGGTATGGTTTTAAAATGTTATTCTCATGTTCTCATACCCTTATGTTCATGTTATGATTATACATCTCCCTTATTTACCCTTACTAAGAATATTATCTCACTATTTCTTATGTTTCTTTTCCCTTAGTTATGAAGAAAATTATTATTTCCGATATGTTGAAGAAGGGTGATGGTTAGGAAAATCATTATGTGAGATGGTATATTTTAACAATGGACCTGTTTTTTGTGTTTCCTAGTTTCCAAAATGTTAAACTATTACGGTTCTTAGGTGTGTGTTTTTTTAATGTAATGAATATTCATAAAAAATGATGTAATATTGATATATGATAATTCTAGGTTGATATATTTTCCATGGTGATACCAGTCCTTAAAATTGGATCTTCAAATTGAGCTCAATCTCTCACATCATCTATAATGGAGTTCTATGGTGAGATCATAAAGGTTCAGTGAGTTAAAAGAAAGAGAGGTTACATTGGGGAAATGTCTATGTGGGGGGTGACCAAGAAGATAAAATTTATTTTTATAAGGATTCATGATAGATGCATTCATATGCATCGTAAATCAAAAGTTTACTTGGAATTCCACACCTTAATATATACGACATTATTTTCCTTGGATTTGAAGCCTACTATAGAGATGGGATCCCTCATACAAATTCACAATCACATAGACTCATACCAGCCCAGATGGGCCTATGGGGCCTTGGCCCAACTTATGTATGCTCAGTACTTATCTTGGTTCTGTTATGCACTAACCCATTCTAGCACATGCTATTTCCCATCCCTGTGGTGATCTCTTCATCCCTTAGCCTGAAAAAATACCCATTTTTATCTTATTATAACACTTTAAAAATACATTCAATGTAATAAAAAAATTTCCCAAGTAAAAATATTCTTTAAATTTGTTCCTTTTTATTTTAATTTTCCATAAATATATTAAAATACATAATCAATGAATAATATAGCTATAATAAAAAAATTAAATTGATTATTTAAAATTAAAATTTTGCATGAAAAAATTATGAGCATCAAATCTGTTTTAATGTTTGACATATAAATTCATTTTCCTCCTTATTTATTAGTTTTCTTCAAGAATATTACTCTCTCTGTTTTCATTGTTTTTCCAAGGAAATTTTTATTCCCTTAATTTTCTAAAAAGATATTAAAAATATAATGGGTATTTTTTCTTCTTTATCTATATAAATTTTAATGCTATTAGAAAAGTGTTTTTCATCTATGTCAATATCCTTTGATATTTATTTCACTTCCCTAGTGATATGATCTATTTATATCATCCACCTTATTTTTATTGATTTATTATGATAATGGATGTTTTTATGATGTATATCTCTTTCAATGGGTAAATTGAAAGACTTTTTAAATATGAATATTCTCATGAGATTTTGGAACACATATGTATGGGTTTTATTATTTGCAAGTGGAAAGTGAATTATATGTCCCTCCAATGAAATATGTAAAGTTTCATATCTCATGAGATATATATGGGAGAAAGTTATGTGATTCATGATCCAATATGTGATGTAGCGACTCTATTTTTACCTTATAAGACTTTGGAATATATTAAGGAATTATTTTGGAGCTAGGCATTGAGTTAATGTGACATTCTGAGGCTTATTGATCCTGATATTTATAAATTAAAAATATTAATATTATTGTGTAATTTCCACACATAATTTTGTTTTTCCTATTTTTTGGGACCTCATTTGGGAAAATATCAGAACATGGTTAAATCTAGAACATGGGGTTTATCCAAGGCATGACCTATAGTTATTCGGCGATGGACGTCTGGTCGAGTTAGTCATTGGTGGTGATTTTCATTAAAATAAGTAATTAAATTTATTTATCTTATTTTAAATAACTATTACCTAAATCACCTTATAAATAACCACTTATAAAAATTATCCTAGGTTATCTGCATAAATATTAGAAGGACTGAGAGGAGCACTTGAATTCTTCATTGGAAGATCACATAGATGGATGACATGTGATAAGATCGAGGTTGATCAAGTGGTAGAGAATGAAGAAGGAATTATCCTTCATTGGAGAATGAATTATTAAAAAAAATCAATTCAAATTGATGTAGGACTCAACAATTGTGGTTTTCTCCTTTTTTTATTAAATTTTTAAATCATGTAATTGATCTATTTTTTTTATCTATGATTATTCTCCATTCACATGATCCCATTTTAATAAATTAAATTTTTGATTTAAATTTGTATATCATTCCATGATATCACACTGGATATCCCATTTATTTGATCATTGGCTGATATTACTTGTAAAATGATGGTTACACCATTTTCGTGTGCTTTTCCCCTACCCATTCTTCGTGTTCTTTATCATTGGACCATGGGGTCACAGTTTTACATTGTCAATGTGCTTTTGAGCATGATCTAACCCATGAATTCATGGTTTTAGGGTTCATGATGAAAATATTGGTGTTCTACATATGGATTGGGACATATTATGGGTGATACATAATGGAATTGGGATCCATGAGTGGTAGTGGGAGACGAGAGGCATATGGGATGCGCAGCGACTTTGAGCGCATATTTTGGATACTACTTTCTAGCCACCATAGGTTGGAAAATGATGGTTGGTGGAGTCCCCCTTTAATATTGGGTGGTTAAATGGTGAGATTCATATTGATTAATGTATATCTAGAAACCTCATGAAGGTTCTCAAATTTCTATGAAAAGTTGAAGTACACACTGTGTAGTTTGAAAGAACACATGTCATATACTTCCTTTTTCAGGAGGATAGGGTTTATAGACGAGTTAAGGATAACACTTCTTATGGATAAAACCACATGTTGTGTGGACCTACTTTTAAAACCAATCCATGCGATAGATGGAGCATGCAACGGACCCCATGCGGTAAGACACGCAGTGTACACTGAAAGTACATAGACATAGTCTGTTACATAGGTATGGCCCAGTACGTAGGTAGCTACACGGGATTGACTTGAAGTACATGGTCATGGATAGGAACACATGGAAATACCCTAGGTGGAGGATACATTCCATGTACAACCTCTACACATCATGCAGTTCCATATGGCCATCCAAGCCATGTGCAGGCTAGGACATGGCCAGGTTTCCAGGTGAGGTCACACACTATGTGACCCCTAGGATATGTTGTGTACCTTAAAAGGAAACCTATTTATCTCATATATCCTCCTTTGTGGCTCTTATTTTGGTCTTCTAGTAGTATATCCCAAGTGTTTTTCCACATAGAATGTGATGGTGGAATTATTTATGGGATTCGAGATATGATGTGAGGAGTTCTAAGCAGGAATATTCTTCAGGCGGTGATTGATGATGACAGTGATTAGGTAAAGATCATCAGAGATATATCGAGGTTAGTACACCCCTTTCTCACTATATAACGATTCCCAATGATCTTTATAAAGATATATATGGTACTCCCTTACACTAGTAATGAGTCCTCTATCTACAGAGTGGTACTCCCCCATCCTCGAGCTCCAATGTTGTGTAGTTCCTCAATGGTAGTTGTGTCTCCCTCGACTATGGAGCATAGTATCTATAAGTGAGCACCCCACATAGATTTTGTTGAGGTAAAATTGGATATTATGCATCAAAGATGGAATTTTAGAGCTCTAGTAAGACTCGTGATATTTAATTGGGTTGTGCGATGGATAAACTAATTTTCTATCTATTATGTTTATTTTTGAGAATATATATGTGTTAGGTTTCATTTCCCTCCTGATATGGGTTGATATGACCACTTATTGTATCTATATATCCCTCCATTTATAGTTTTCATGGTGTCCTACTAGGTATATATATACTCACCCATGCAAGGGATTTTCCTACTTATTTCATGTCTTATATAGATGACATAGAGATCAGTAGTGACTTTGGTGGAGTTTAGGGATACATGGGTGTATTAACCACATACAGTTGTTGAGACATGGAAATTGAGATCCACTCCCTCTCAGTTTTCTTTTATTTTAGTTGTATTCAGGTTAGTACTTCATTTCTAGTTGGGAATTTATTTTTCCCCTTTCTTTTTGTCTTTATTTTATATAGTGGTATTTTTATGTATTCCTTATAGTTTATTATAGTCATTGTTTTATCTAGTTGTAATTGTTATTTATATTCCTCTCTATTGTTTCATAGAGATTTATGGGTTCATTCATACAAGTACATTAGGATAATGCATACCATTACATATTATTACTTCTCAATACTTTTCTTTAACCCCTAAACTAATAAAGGTGGGTTTAGTATTATGGTGGATTAGACTTTCATCGTCTAGGTAGGCCATGGTGGTTCAAGTCATTAAAGACTGGTATTTGAGCCATATTCATTCCTTATGATAGTGTTTGAATTTTTCATCTTATGAGTAATTGTTTAGGACTTAAGGAAATAGTCTCAAATTATCTCTATTATAGATTTTAGGTTAGGGAACCCAATATTGGTGTGGAGTCCAATTTATCCATACACCAGGTTCTGACCACCTACTTGTTATATCGAGATACAGATACATCTTTTTTAGGGATCAGTGTATATTCATCCTATAGGATTGAGTCTTTTGACATCACTTATTGAGAAAACTCCCTATATATATTCTCATCAGACCATGGTATATCTTGATTACTTTTAGGATGCCTCTGTGAAGATATCTAGCTAGGTTATCGAATTAGGATCATGGCGATGATGCAATGAGAGATAAAACCTTAGCTCATTGTCCATCTAATTATGTGTTTCCTCCCAACGGGTAGGGAGAAGCATCCCCATAAATAAATCATCATATAGTACTAGTACTTTATGATAAGGATGCGTACAGGCTTAGCGCAATCCATGAGTTCCAACATCAGAGACCACTGAGGTTCCACAGTAAGAAAGATCCTTAGGTAGCGGAGGATTGTCTTGATTCTGTGGTTTGAGTTAGCAAGATAGTTCACACCCTAACCGGTCATATGGTTTCACTAGGAGTTATTTTTTTCATGGAGCAACATAGTTCTAGTGGGTTTTAGTCTCATAAACTCATAACGAGATGACATTGTCATGATTTAACTTCCATCAGCTATTTCATGAGGTGTATTACCCCTCATGATTACATGTATTTTGAACCCATGAGACTCTTGAGATATTGTAGGGTAGTATCATGGGTTTGGAGTATGTCTCGATGTTCACTGACCATACATGGTACTTCATGGATATGGTAAGAGATGGATTCTTCTAGCAGAGGAAGTTCAAGCATGGTCACTGCAGAGTAATTCAATCCAATGTGGTCTCCTTATTATTACCCAATTTTTTTAGTGAAGTAACCCCAAATATCCTATAGTTGATTTCTACTATCAAATAAATTGGAATGAATACAAGGAATAGAATATCGAAGGACTGGGAGTTTTGTAGTCTTGGTAAACCTAGATACATAAATGAGTCTTGTATTAGAAATTAATACACTAATTAAAACATATTTTTTTGTTCTTTATAAATAAATAAATTCAAGAATAACTTTATTCCATCTAGTATATCCCTACATATCTTTTATAATAGGCTTCTTGGATACCTAGGGAAAGGAATAAAAATAATGGTGATCTCAAATTCTCAGTAAGGGTAAAGTATAGCAGAAGTAATAATGAATGAATGAGAATATTAATTATTTCATGGTAAATAATTGAACACACATACCATTTAATCAACGAATTGAGAAGGAAGTTCTTAAAAAATATGGAAAGGTATTAAATGGAAACTCATGCCCTTAAAATAAATATATAAGGAAAAATAAATATGGAAAGGTAAGAAACTGAAAACACATGCCATTTATTCAATAAATTGAGAATTTAATGCATCTAAAGTTTTTATCATATAAAAATATCATGGATAATAAATAATTAATCAAAATTAAGGCAATTCTTAATTATTGGATGTCATGTCTCAGGCACAAAAAAACTCTACTGTTAAGATCCATCCTCTGTACAGTTCAAAAATATAGAAATAAACTTTTTTAATTTTCATAACTTATTTGTCTTGTGAGAACCTATCAATGCATTTAAGAGATATATAAAGTTTAGGCTCCACCCATAATTTCATGTTTAAAGCTTTCTTCAAATCGCTAAACTTGGGAAAAGCTTCAACCAAGTTACAAGGGGTCTCCATAGATCCCTATGGATGAGTGGCACTGAAGTTTGTCTTTTTAGGAATGATCCTTAACCCTAGTATAAATGAACTATGGGAGAAGGGGTTCCTTATAATTTTTCCTAAAATTATAATACCTTGGTGAACTCAACTACCCTATCTTTTTTTTTAATTTCACTTGGTTTTAAGCTTCAATAATCTACATGAAGGGATTCAAAAACATGGGTTTGAGACTAGGTTGATCCAATTTTTGAGTCATATATTTATATTATAAAAGGTAAAAATAATAATCCTATGGGTCCTATTTATATAAAAATTTAGCACCCTATGAGATTTTTTTTGTATGTAAGTGGTTCATATAAGTGTAACATGCACACGGAACCTGGGCACACAATTTGTCAATGCAGGGTTGACTTGGGTACACATGTTGGGAAAATTAAAAGGGTTTGGTTGAAATTGTTTTTCCTTTAATAGAACTTTTACCTTTATATTTTTAGGGTGTTGTTCATTCTTTAAAGAATTCACCCTTTTCTAAATAGAGAAAACCAAAAAAATAACCCCATCAGTATTGAATATGATTAGAGAAAGTAGGATTTAATTCTGGGGTCAAAGTGATACTATGATGAATTAATTATTGAGATGAATGAAATTTTGTGTTTAAGTCCTGACTTGGTCATGCTAATGGAAGATGATGGTGGTGTGTTTAAGTTTTATGTGTAGATGTCATTAAATAGTGCTTCTCATAAATGGTTTAGGCGATGGTTATAAATAATGCATGAGACCCCCCTATTTTTTATACCTTTTACATGGATGAATTTTTGCATCAAAATGGTTATCTCTTCACCCTTATATTCATGATTCCTAAAGGTATGTGCACTATAAAATTAATGTTAGGATCATAAGATGAGAAAAAATATTTCATAAATTCTCTAAGAAATGGACTAGGGAGAGGAACTTGAGAAAACCTATTTGGAGAGGTACTTGTATGGAGTAATTGCATGATGAACTTTCATAGAGTACTTACAGGAAGTACCAGTGAAAATCATCTAGGAAAACTAACTTTTACTAATCCAAATATTTGTTTAGTGGTTCTTTCTTCTTCCTGTTTTTCCATCAGTGACTTTTAATTCATTATTTATTCATTTATAATAAACTTATGTTTTTTTGTTTCATGAAAACAATGTCTCAGACTGTAGACATTATTTGAGATGATAAATCTTCTTCTCATATCCATGAAATATTTCAATGGACTGATTTATTGTCATGATTATGATGTATTCATGCCACATATTTCACGAATTTTGAATAAGTATCAACTAGTGTACCCTGAACCTGAGCTTCTTACACTGTATTGACATGGGATATTAATGAATTTTCTCATCCCAAGACTAAAAACCAATATATTACACTCATGGTTCACAAAGTTACGTAATGAAACCAGATCCGAAATTTAATCCAAGGAAGCTTATGTTAATGAAAAAAGTACTCATCCAATGTGCCTGATGCAACACACCACAGCTAACCATGACACGCAACCTCAGATTCTTTATCCAATGAATCATTTCTGGTCATATATTTTATATCATTATGTTTTTGATAAATTGAAGGTAATTAATGAATATTATAATCTTTTCACCAGAGGTGGTGTCTCATATGAGTGGTTGTTGTTATACTAGATGTACAAGAAGTGTGGTGAGTTTATGAGGGAGATGTAATAAGTTTCTATTTATGAATATAACTAGGTTTCACAAAATATTTTACATAAGAACTCTTGTTTGTTTCCATTGTCTCTGAGACAATAGAACCATAAATGAATTCCCTCCATCTGACTCATTGAGAAGTTTTCATTATCTTGTAGGAAATTTATAAAATCTTGGGGGAAACTATCCTTGAGTCTATTTATGATGAATTAATTTGAATAAATGAAACATGGGAAGATTCTGAATGAACGCTCCTCCTAGACAAAATTTTTTTGAAGATGAATTGAAAAATAATAGGGAAGGATTCTCATACACATGATGATATCAATTTCAAGTTATTGATGAAGGCATTATTTGGATCCCCATAGAAGTGGACTATGTTTTTTATTCCCAATACCATGATCCATAATGAAAAAATATGGAATCCTAGGTAAATATTGTCTTGTATTATAATAGGGATACTAGATTGAGTTGGTTTATAATGTTAACCCAAAAATCCTTTTCCAGACCTGATTCGTGGGATTTTTATTAATGTTGTTGAGAACTTGCCTACGTCCTATCCACAAAAATCAGAATGGGATTAAAAAAGTTCATTTGTTACAGAAACCCAGATATCATAGAGATAGCATGTGTGTTTGGAAATACCTATAATAGAAAATATTCATCAGTTCTTGCTGAAAACCTACATATTTCAAACCCCTTCCTAGTTTTAAAGAAAATCCAGGTGTTTTGGGGGTGAGTGGAAACACACTTAAATGCATATGCACTCTACACTGAATTAAAAATATGTGAATACCAATTTCATCTTATTATCCATGTGATCTATGGTATTATGCCTTTTCCCATTATGTATGAATCAACTTCAAATATTATGATATTATCTGCTAAATTCATCTTATTTCTATACAGTGATCCCCTCACTAGGATGATTATTAATAATTTCCAAACCAATTTTGAAGCCTTATCCGATATGATGGATATGAGAAACTACGTCTTAGATATGGGGATATATGGAGAGATCATCTTGGAGGTTTATGTTCATTATAGACTTGTGTGGCAATTCATATTATTAGAAAAACCAACTGTATAGTTATTGATAGATGTTTTTGGAGAAAATAATATGATGGTGTTCTTATAAATTTGGGTGACGATGGCATAGGAATCTACCCAAGATGTAATTGAATTGCCACCTATGATTGCACATATGTGCTTGACTAGTGGATACTCTAATTCATTGATCTCTTCATACCCTTAGGGAATGATACCAAATTGTGTCCCCCCATATTGACACCAAAACTCCTCTAGGATAAATAAATATGATAAAAAGTATTTCTAATAGGATTATGATAATGATTAATCCCTAGAGTCATTCTCAAGAAGAGATGCACTAGTGGGAAATAAATCACTAGTGGGAAGAGACCCATGCCTCAGCTGCATAGAATTTTATTTTAATGGAATGGATTTGAAAACTAGTTAATTTAAAGGACTATGGGTCTCCCCATGACCATATAAGGAGTAATCATGCTATGTATGGAAAATTGAAACCTAATTCTATAAAAATAGGCCTTACTACCTTAGGATTTATGGTCAATCCCTTAGGTTGGGGCTTTCATTCCTGAACTAGGGATAAATATGGGTATCTCCAAACTTCAATTATGACATTGATACCATAAAAGTTGGAAAGTAAATCTGATAGATGTATATTCTCATCAATGATACTGAGATTTATATCCCCACCACAAGGTGGGTGAAGGATATGGTAGAGTAGGGAACCATTAAAGGGGTGGTTGATTGATCTACTAGTGTATGTGATGAAGTTTTCATTCATGAGGATTTCAATATCATAATTAAACACCACAAACCATTTTTATGGGAATCTATTTCTCACAAAAACATAATCTCAATTTTAATAGTGTGTAAATATAGTTTCTTTTGATAAAACCTCCAAAGTAAATTGCATCTGGAATCTGCACTGTTAAAGAGGGAAAATCTCTTCCAGTGCTAAGGGAATTATCTGTAGGGTAAAGGATCAGGGAGAAAGAAATAGAGGAATTTTTTTTCTCATATTATCCATCCAATACTGGTATTTATAGAGGAATAAACTATCCTATCACTATATGAAGTCAAATTTTGACAGAAATATAAGTCACTCTCTAAAAAAATCGTTCATCATGGTTGTTTTTCAAACCCATAATTTATTTTCCTAGTGCATATGAGTTATAATGGGTATTGATATCAGTAACTTATCAACTATAGGATCTAAATCCTTTTAAATCCTTAATGGATCTAGATAAAGTTTTGAGGATTCCAAGAAGGGTACCTCAAGAGAGTATCAAATCTAGGTAAAAGAGACCGAATCTATGATAAGAAACATATCAATGGTAACTAACACGTACACTCTTTTCAGCGAATGTGAAGAATATTTGGGTATGGTAACTAGAACATTATTGTTATCCAATGAAATAATTTTTGAATCCTTTTATTATAGAAAGTTCTATTATGATTCCAGAGTCCCTATATATACTGGATGACATCCTGGTAGAAATATATTCCACTCATCCTTTAATAATCCCCAAAAGAGATGACCATGATTCATTTATGGCTAAACCAGTGGCTACAGATTCCACTTAGACAACAGCCATCACTGATGGATATGGTCAGGAGATGATCAAGCCTAAAGTGGAATCCATAGATGTCTCTAAGCTTTTAAACATTCATGATGGATTTTTTAAGGAATTTAGATGGATTAAGGAAATCCACAAGCTTCCTCTTAGTTTTCCTCCTCACTTGGAGACTATGGATGACCATAGTAAGGAAGAAACCATTGATAAGGTTTGTCAATGATCACTAAATAGGAAAACCATGATAGTGTAGGAGAATACTTATAGAACAGACACAACTAAGATCATGTTATTGATTTATCCTCCCTTTATTTATAATGAGGATACTTGTTCTTAGGGGAGTTCTTCTGAAAGTTTTCCAATTACAGTGGAATCAACCAAAAAATCTGGTATATCACAAGAGAGGGGTGAGTATTCATGTCACATTTTAGAAAACTTAATATATAATAAATAGTATGTATCTTTTATATCATTACAATTATGATATCATGAGTGAGAATTCCATTCTTATAAGATCTTTCTTTCTCATCTCAACCATTAGAACATATAGATGCACGATCTATCCTATCACAAATAGACTTGGAGGGAATTGTCCTGAAATTTTCTATCAATAACCTTTATCTTATCAATTTTATAAAATAATATGTTCCACCTTCTAACAATAAAACCAAATAAGGTGAAGTATCACTAAAATTATACTTTCCTACTTGTCAACATGCTTGAGAAAACATAAAGAAGATAATTTACAAGACTCACATAACTGATTTACATAGACAACTCTAGTGGATAAATAACTAATTATTATATCTAGAAATTAGGGGTTTCTATTATTGAGACATTTAGAAAGACATAAAAAGGATCATAATGTAATAATAATAAGAATAAATAGATCATGCATCAGTTCTGGAGGCAGAATCAAATTCTTATCCCACCAAACTCTGAGCCACAATGCTTAAATGTGAGTCCCACTATGTATGATTTTCCTTAGAGAAATAGCACCTGGTTAATGAAAATGCTAGCTACATAAGAAAACTTTAACAGGATTTAGATGCCTCAGTGAGAGATGTTGTATAATATCAGAAACTTCTAGAGGGATCCCAGATTTAAGGGATAAGGGTGACAGCCTAGGTGAAAACTATTCTCCCTGTCAAAGTGATTGAAAATGAAAGGCTAACCCAACTTCACAATATTGATGGTGGAGATCAGAAATAAATTGGAAAAATATGATCATCTATATAGGGTTTTTTTTATATAACATTCTCATGAAGAGAGACAAAAATAGGTGTATATTCTACTCGTTCTTTTATCAATGAATGAAAAGTCATTTTTTATTGATAATTTCTTGTTGTTCTAATTTGATTTTTATTTTATTATAACTTGTGAAAATAAAAAATGTATATCTTTAAACATATAGTGTGGAACCTCTGGTTTGATATGCCGAAGATAAATGAATGTATGAATTCTTTAATTATTTCCTAGACCAAGGGTGATTGTGAGAAAAAACTGACTTTTTATGGGGTCATATTGTGGACCTCACTAGCTTTTATTGTTTTATTTTGTTTCATTAAATTTTTCCTAATCCTCATATATGGTAATATTAATAGGAAATAACTCATATTTTTATTAGTCCATCCTTTATTTGGTTTCCACCTAACAAGATTTGTTCCTTTTGAATTATATGATCTCAATTTTTCTTTGACCACTTAAGTCACACATCCATCAAGAAAAGACTTGACTTTTACATAGGTTTCCTATTTTAAATTTTCTAAATAGTGAGTTCTATGTCTCTTTCCTTATTCATTTTTAGATCATTCTAGTCAGTCGAAAATATCGAATGTTTAATTTTATATAGCTTTAAAAAACATGGTATGATTTGTGTAGCAGCTTGAGTAAAGAAAACCTGATGTGAATGATAACCCTTAGTTCTTGGAAAAACATTATATGGTGTTTTAGGTTAAAAAACATTGAACAATAAGTTATAAAATTAAATTCCTATAGTTTTCACTAATTTCCTAGGAAAATCTATCTATAAAGGGAAAGTTAAAACCCTATGTAAATGAGGGACCCATATCAGGGGTATAATATTTATAGTCAATAAAAAATGTCCTTTGGAGATGAATACACTTATTAATAATAACTAGGAAGGTTTTTGATGATTCAAAACTATCAAAATGAAGTAGTTTTATGGAAGAAAGGAATATTCAAGAAGGTTTATGACACCCTAGTGGTCACACCACCATGTATGGGATACATGATTGAGGTGAATTTATATGATATGCCACCACTCTAAATTTTTACTGAACCAATGGGTCTCTCCAATGTAGCCTAAATTTTTCTTATACTATATTGTAATTCTTATATGGTTTGTAGACTTTCATATTTATAATATAATTTTTTTAATCCCTAACATTGGTAGGATTAAAAAGTGGTGAATTTAATTTTAGTTAGGATTCCCAATATAGATTTTCAACCTAAGCATATTTATATATTTTTAACCTATAGATTAAGGTCATCTGGTCTTGACCAATGAGGGGCTATAGTTTATGGTCATACACCTTTGACTAGTGAAATGTGAGATAATATATTTGTAATGGTTGAAGTAAAACATGTTGTGAATAAAGATTCCAATCACCTATAAGTGCACAAAGTTTAAGTATTAGTGGTAGGAATAAATGATGATGTGATAATATTTTTTGTGGAAAAGGGAAAAGTTGACTAGATTTGAATGGAGAGACCAATTCCATTATAATATGTCTATTGGGGGTCTTCAAGATTTTGTAAATGAAGTATATACCAGGAGTTAGAGTTGAAAAAAAATAAATGGGGATCAAGGTTTAAGAATTCATTAATGCGTTTTGAATAGAGAGTAAGGATGTTTTATATCATAATTTGAAGGTTATTATACTATATTCCATGATGTGGAGTAGTTATTCAAATGATAACCATAGTCCACATTTGAAATATGATTTCCATTTTGATGCTCTGAGGGTGTGCGGTGATTTGAGGATCTTCCCCATATAATGAATATGCCTCTAGTTGATAAGCTATATTTGGGGAACAATATGCATAGTAAAGAAGTGGTATCCTTCAAAGATGAACATGATAATTTTTTGAAAACTAAGGATATATTTTTTTATATCCAAGAAACTCAAAACATGAAGTATGATTTTTGATAAAAGATATTTTAGAAGGCTAATAGAGGAATTTTAGAATCAACTTTTTTATAATTGGACTAATATGGTTCCCTTGAAATGGGTTGAGATGAATGTGTAATTGTGGTTGGGTACTAAACATATGGTTTAGAAATGTATCTTGAGATATAAAGAGTCAATACATATATAGTCTTTACTATAGAGGAGGTTGTAGATGTTGAGAAAAGGGAATTTTATCTTGATGTTTTTTTAGAGAGCCACCCTACACTGGGAGCCCTTACAAATATATAGCTCTCATGTAAGGAAACTATACCATGTACAAGAGGCCACTCGGAGAAGTTTAAGTTCATGAATGGTGGACCATGTTTCAGGAAGTTTAATGTCACGTTATAAGGAATTTGATGTCATTACCCAAATATGGGAACATTTTATCATAGAATAGATTTATAAATATATAACCACATTCTAGAATCCTTTCACTTGGTTGAATTACACAAAATAAAATAAAATTTCTCAAGCACCAATAGAGGGATGAGATCCCCGAGGTCGAAGCTGAGAAGGGTTGAGGTTTTTTTTGGATTTTCATATGGGATTTATAAAAAGGATATGTGTGTCACTATATATACTATAAGAGTATAAATTAACACATATGAAGTTCTTAAAGAATTTTATCATGATATTCTATTAGGAATGTCCTGATACAGTTGAAGAGTATTACAACCCTAGGAAGAGGTTATCTTTATTTTTTTATCCTTCCTTAGTTTTGGTTCGTAGATGAATATTTACTAGAGGATCCCATAAAGATACACATTAGGAAGCAGTAAATTTTCATTGATCAAATTTTTGTTTGGGACATATATATTTTATATAAGTTTCAGTGAATATACTTTTTAAATATGAAAAAAGACATATATAGTTCTTATATTGTATTCCCTATAAAGATAAATCTCATGCATGGGGAGTATTTTCAGTAGATATTCAAAGGTCAATAACTCCAAAATGAAATCTTTCTAATTATATCTGGAACATATATAGGATAAGGGTTATTCTGTTTGATAGATTACAAGGGTTAATTTATACTAGGGGTCTCTAAATATGATAAATTATATGTGAGATAGGGTAATTTTATCAATCTAATATGGTTCTTGTGTTTCTTATTCTTCATATATAAATGTCATTCGTAGGGAAGAAAAATTGGGATTTCCCTGAGTCCAATATCATTGAGAAATTAAATATTACCAGAAGGGATAAAAATGCTGAAAGAGGGAATTTTCTTGGTTAGAATTTGTGTTTGAGCCCGAGATAGGTGATCTAGGCATCACTACATATCCTATTGGAACTAGAATCAAGAAAAAATTAGTTCTTCAAGAGAAATTATCAATATATATTGAACCAACATCCAATGAATGGTGTATTTTTTTCATTCACAAATGTGACTAAGATAAATGATCTAGGAATAACTATATATCCTAATGTAATATAAATCAATCAACACATGTTTTTTGAAGATAAATTCACCACATAGATCTAGAACATATTTAATGAATAGGGCACTGATATCCTCGAACACAAATAGATTTTTTACTAAGGAAACTTACAAATATATAACTCTTATGTAATGAAATTAGGTTATTAGGAATATATCACTCTGAGTAGTATATGGTTGTATAGGATGGAATTTTATTTCCCATGTTTTTTCTTGGCGCTCCTAGTGATTCTAAAAAGAATTATTAACCATGTAAATTAAGCTTATTGAGTTATGATCTATGTTAGAATGAAGAATTAACCTGCACATTATCTATATCATACTTAGGAATATGATAAGGTAATTCTCAACACATACTATGATGTTTAATGTAAGGTTTAAAAAATTTTAACATCATGCAACTATAAGATTGTAATGTCATTTTACTTTGTGTGATTAGGAAATTTTCCATGTATTTTAACATCATGTTGTGCAGATGTTTGTAGTTTTGTTTAACATCATGATGTAGGGAAATTTTTCCCTATAGTTTAAGGTTATAAAATTAAGACCTTTGTAGACCAACATGAAATATATTCAAAGTAATTCTTGAGAATCCTTATATTGGAAACTGATGTGATACATTCTCAATCCATTGTGTCTTATGAATAATATATGTTGGAGTAAACCTTGTGTACAACATAGGATCCCTCCTAATTTCATTTTATATTTAAAGGATTTTAACTTGCACCATAATAGTTTTGATAACCAATACTAGCTCTAATTTGGGAAAAAATAGAAGTTTTCATTATTATTATAATATGATGAAACTAAATTTTGATAAACTTACAAGTTGTGAAGGATTCACAATCTCTTATCATTAATTAATTCCAAATAATCAAGTAAATTTTGAGACTATTAATCTTCAAAAATTTGTTAGTAAATAGAAATGAAAAGTGAGTGCAGCTGAACCTCAATGGAAGGACTACTTATGTACCGTATATAAGTGAATATGGTGTATATTATATACATTATTATTGAATTCCTTAATATGTACATTTTTTATTGAATGGTAGTGGGATTAGTGGTTTGAATGGATTCCATATTTTCAATATAGACTTTTCAATATATAAGGCCATAAATTAGTACCACTATCCGATATAATTATGTGAGGGATATAAAATTTTGTGATAATATTTATCTTCACAAAGTTAATTATAGCCTTTATCTTGAAGTCTTTGAGGTACATGGACTTGGACCACTTAGATATGAATTTTATGGAGGTAAGTAACTGAATTTTTTAGATACAGCTAGGGGATAGGTCCGAATGACATCTATTCCCCCTATGAAAAATAAAAAAGAATATTTAGTGGTGTGTTGAAACTTTGGGGGTTAATGAATAAATTTGGAATGTATTTTTATGGAATGAAATTTTTTGGTGAACTCAATACAATATCATGTAATTGAAGGCTGAAATTATCCAATAAACTTGATCTAGTGGGAAATCTTGGTTTTGGATTGATGGTCACCACATGAACTTGTGTGTAGTTATTTAATAATAATGAGGGTCTCTTATCCTTTAATACATCTGAGGATAATACCATTAAATCCATAAATATAGAGGAATCTATGCGTGTTAGAGATATTATAATGAAAAAGTTGACAACAAACTGTTACATCTATTCTCTGTTTACCTGGTCTGAGGGAAGAATTATACTTTGGAGGTTATCTACTATAGGGGTCATCCATAAAGTGGTGGAATTATTAACAAGTCAATCAACTCAACTTTTCCAGGAGTGGTTTTCAACTCATTGTTATATTATTTATTTCTATAGATAAATGAGGATAACACCCTATGATATTAAATACTGATAAATGTTTTCTCATATTATCGATATGCCAAGTCTATGGGTCTATTAGCCAATGCATCTTTATGATGATTCTTTTAACGTGAGATATGGAACAATTTTGGATTATAGGGGAATTGTCCCATCATCCCTCATTTTTATTTGAGAAGGGGGGATAATTATTCATTATTGACATCATATTCACCATTAATTTTCTTGATTAATTGATTTGATTATCCACTAGTATTTAGTTGGGTAATTGGTACATGTAAATATAATTCCAAACCTACAATGATATCTTGGTATTCTATATCATTATTGGTGAAACATTCTAACAATAGGAATAAGTTGGGTATGACTACCTTTGGTGGAGAGATAAGGAAAAATACCAAGTTGACTCTATTAAACATATATTTTATATCTTCCTTCTTATTTTTCTTCTAGAAGTTCAACCAAAATATAACACTCACATCCAAGGAGTGTAACAAATTATGAATACATATTCATTAAGTAGTTGTGTATCCATTGGTTTGATTTACATGATTGGATGTTGTAACAACCTAATATTCCACTATATATTCTCCTCAAAAAAATATTAAATTTAGTGTTTCACATGTTATACCAAAATAAAATGAAAAAACTTTATACTTTTTAATATTAAATATGACCGTTAAAACATTTTCATTAAATTATCTTCTATAAATTGAAGTAACCCTATTGAAAAATCAATAAAGTAGTAAGAAATGAAATCAAGAATTCGAATTATTTTTATCACAAATGGGAGGTAGATATTATCATGTTTTCCTTGGACAAATCCAAAGTAAAACTCAATTAATTATAGTTTTAGAAAAACTCTATATGGGAAAATTTCTTGCTCGTGTATATTTCTACAAAATTTGTACTAACTATACTACCACCCTTGATTGTAACTAGATATTACTAGATTATTTGGTCTTATATAGATATAAAAAATGTTTATGTAAGTATAAATTAGGAATACATAAACATATAATAAATTATTTATATGTATAGATATATGATGTATTTTTATACCTTTCAAAATGTCATTTTTTCACAAATCGCATTATAATTTAAAAAGCATATTTTATGAAAATGGAAATTTTATTTCACGGAAATAAGTTTATTATGATTTAATAAAAACAATATATATTGATTGTATGATTAAAACGTTAAAACTATGTTAATTAGTAATTTATATAGAAATTAATTATTAATATACCAAAAGTTATTTTCTTATAAAAAGAGATTGTCGTTATGTTTTTTAAATTTAAAAAATAATTTATTTAAATTTTAGGAACTTAATTTGAAAATTTTGACTTTATTTTTTTATTTATCATGGTAATAAAAACTTAATAATTTACTTGTGTGATTTTTTATAAAAATAAATTATTTTAAATGAATAGAAAAATATATCGTTTTTAGTAATACTATGAATTTTATGCTATTATTAGTATATATGTATGAAAAATAAATTTATGAACACTTTTTAACATTTTATTTATAATTTAAAATTTACAATTTAAAATATAGAGTATATTTTATAGACATATGGTTGATATTTTAGATTTTATGTAATATCTTTCTCAAAATCTGTTTTAATACATTATACATTTATTATATAAAAAATAATTTTTAACACTTATAAAGATTGAAAAAATATATATATATTTAAAATTTTGAATAATTAGTTCAAAATTATCTTATAAGGTATGTTTTATTTGGATGTATAAAAATATGATTATGTGGATTAAATTTAATTACAACGATAATGGTAAAACTATTTTTCTCAATGAATGGTTTTATTAACATTGTGTAATTTTTATCTAATAAAATAACTTTATAATTTATTAATAGTTATTAAACATATATATAAATATATTAAAATTCATTAATTTATTAATCAATACTAAATATGATCAGGAACACTTTATTGTGAAAAAATCGTTTTCTTCAAAAAATAGTTTCTCTATATATTATATGATTTGATTTAAAAGTTAATTTTATTATACTTAGAAATTGAATTGGATTAAATATATGATAAATTTAGTTCCAAAACACCTAGATTTTTTAATATGGGTTACCTTATAATTATAATAAAATATAAATTACTTACTTAAAAACTCGTTACCAAGGTGAAAACTAAAATGAGAAAATGTAAAAATATAATCGGAAATAAATGAAAAAATGTTTAAAACAAGTGTAAAAATCATTGTTTAAGGATTTATCAACCCAAGAAAACCCCATACTCCATTATTTCTAAGTTTTTGAGTCATTGAAAGTTTAATACTATAATTATTACATTGAAATGTAAGGAGTATTCATAAAAGTGACATTTTCTTCACTTATAAAAGGGACACACTGTCTCCATAATCAAACCCCACCCATAAATTCAAATTTATTCTTGAAAATTTATAATTTTGTTCCACCTAGAACCCACCCTACTTCATTTTTCATATTTTCACCATTATTATGCTTTAATTCCTTCATTTCCATGGGGATTTTTAAGAGAAAACTCAAGGTCCCGAAGTATGTATTACCTTCCTCTTAATCTCTTCTTCATAATCATTGTAACACCCAAGATTTTATGAGAAATATTTTTTTGTTATGTATAATGTTATATAAAGGAATATTTCACTACACACAACACTATCTTGGCTTGTGTTACATGCAAGAGCAACCTTCCTCGATATCTTGTGTTGTACGCAATACCGAGTTTCACTAAACAACGATATGTTATTAAAATATTATATAAACTAGTCGTTATGAATAGTAATACCCAATTTTTGAAATTTTGTAAATTTTATCTGTAAAAATGGACTTCATTTTTGGATTCGGAATATCGAAATTAGCCTAGGGTGAAGTTTTGGAATTTTTTTAAAAACTTTAAATTTTTAATGAATAGTGAAAACACTGGGTTACTATTTAAAAACTGACTTTTTATTTAAATAATTATTTATTTTATTTAAATTTATTTTAGGTCAAAATTGATACTTAATACCTATATAAGTTCAATGTAATTCATTGGAGTCATTTTATAATAATTTTATATATATAAAAAGTTTATTGAACTTTTCACCGTCTTTTACCCACCTCCTAGGAGAATTTGAAAATTTACATAAAACATAATTTTACTACTTCTTTGAGTGGAATTTCAAAAATCCGAGAGACATAGTTAATATCAAGGAGTAAAATGTGGTTCAATAAGATAAAAATAATTTTTGGTGAATAGTAAATTTTTACTTTTTTTTACCACGATTAAAAGTAAATAGGGTAATTAAGGGTAAAAATGATATTATTATTACACTAACATATGTCCTAATTCTATTGGATAAGTTTAATTCGACCAAAAACAACCTTAGGATTAACATATGACCATTTAGGTCCACTTAGATTAGATTAGGACATTTATTATTATTTTATTTAAAGAAGAGTTAAAATAGTTAAAATCAAAGTTTAATAACTAAAACATTTTTAATATAGGGCTATACATAAGATAAATTCAATTATAAATATTCATTAGAAATATAAAATTATTTAATACCTAATGGTAGTTTATTTATAATTTTTAGACATTAAATAATTTAATTTATTTTTGACACAATGATGATGCAGTAATTACCTTATTAATGAAATATTAACATAATTGATGTTATAAATACCCAAATAAATGTAATTTGAAGCTTTTTATGAATTAGACTAATTTTATAGGTTAATATGACATATTATTATTAATTTAATTAACTTTTTTAGGACAAATCATGCTGTTATGATTTTCACAAAAATAAATTACCAAATTGTGTCAAAATTGACATAAAATAGTTTTTAAAATAAATATTATATTATTAATTGTTATTTTATTCCTAAAAATCTAAGGTTAGGCCAAATGACTTATATAAGGTTATATATATTAATAATTAACAACTTGGGGTTCGTTTGGCTAGTTATAGTAAGTTTATTAACTATATAGTGTAATAAAACAAGAAGACAGGGTAAAAGTAAAATTATTTAACTTACAGTTAAATCTAAATGATAAGGTTAAAATAGTAACCTAAACTTGTCTAAAATATATTGGTTTAGATTATTTCGATCAATACCCACATTAGAATCTAAATAAATCAATTTAAAGCTATTATAAACTGAATATGACTTTATTATAAAATAATATTTTAAGTTTTTTCAAAGGTGCCCCTCTCCTCCCTTATATAAAGGGCACCCCCTCCCTCTTCTATTCACACCCTTTTGAGCCTTGAAGCTCGGCCAAAACTTGCCCATTTCTCTTATACACTTCCCTAGAAACATTCTGGAGTTTCTGGTCTTCTCAAAAGACCAACTCTACTTCCTTAAGAGGAAGCTTAGAGGAGGTGCGTTGAAGAAGAGGTAATCTCTTCTTCCGATTCTCTCAAGTTTCTTTCTTATTATACTTCTTCTTCTTTAGTTGTATCATTATAAAGTAATAACATAAGTATTAATTATATACTGATATGTTATTATAAATATGAAACAACCCTATTTCACCTTCTATCCACCCTACGGAAAATGAAATCACCGCGCGTGCGTACGTACGGAATACCGTCTCCACGTCGTGGTGTAATCTGTTTTCCACCACCACCTTACTTGGATGAGTATAATGGTGTAAATAATAACTATATATGATTATTTTAAAGTGATATTTATTATGAAATAGTATACATACACTTCAATACAATTCCATGATCATGGGAATGATATCATTGCTCGTGCGTATGTACGGTCTACCGTCTCCAAGATGTGAAGCGACTCGTTCTACATGATATTCAATGCATAATGATTATATAAATGAATTGAATGAATAAATATGATATATATTAAACTAATACTATTCTTTAAATGAGTTATCTATAACCTAAAAATAATAATAAGAATGTATTGGACAAAACACGCATAAGAACAAAAAGCAATAAACACCCGAATAACAAGTAGCAATGAAATATTACTTATATGAAGCTAAGAATATTACCATATATGATATCATAACAATGAATAAAATTCTGGAATAAGTCAATAACATTATTTAAATCATTATATAGGAGGTTCAGACATGTACGAAGCAAATCAGACCTAAGGTAAGGGAAAATCTTGCAATCTCAATTTTTATCCGAGATTGTTTATGCTTCGGTAATTACTAGGGAAAATTTATCATCCACATACATGTTTCTTAAATATGTAATATTATTTCTATCCTCATACAATTTTTTAAATCCAATATTAATCATTGGTTAGTTTTATTAAAAGATATGAAAGGAATCTTTTATCATTTTTCGTATGAGATATTTTTGACTTTTCTGACCAAAGTACGAGAAGAATGTTTTTTAACTTATAAGGCATGAATAGATTTTTATGATTTCATAGAACACTATTTACATGAAGCTTCCTTTACAAGTTTTAAAGTTTATTTTTAATCAACTTATTTTAGTTTAAAATTGTATAACATTTTAAGAAATTAAATTTTTTTTTGAAATAGAAAGGATATTTTCCTCAAGAATGGAGTTCAAGTGTTTTATCAAAATTATTTTCTGTATAAGATAATATAGGGTTATATTTCTATCCATATTTTTACATTTAATTGATTATGTTGTGATGGAATTAATTTTATGATGTCCTTTTATGTTACATGGATTGTGTTATGATTGCATGAAGTTTAAGAAACCCATTTTTATTACATGGGTTATGCTATGATATATGATTTATGATTTTGTGGCACACATAATAATGGTATCATTATGAGATGTGTTGGACCTATATCTCCCTCCAATGCATTGGGTAAAGATTTATATCTTATGATATAGACATGGTTGGAATGGTAGGTTAATCCGGTTTAGTGATATAGGACTGAAACGAGGAGTGAATTCTGTTCAGAAATGGACTTTGTCCGCTAAGATTGTCTTGTAAATGAGTCATGACTACTAAGAAATGATTCTCTATGATTATGTGTGTATACCGCAAAGTTTCATGTTTTATGTTATGATTATTGGGATTAAATTTCACTACTATGATTTATCCCATGTTATGAAATTATGATCTCTTTTGCAGGTTAAGATTTCCAAAATGGTATGTTCTTATGAATATGATGTGATTGATATTTATTTTGTTTACCCTTACTTAGAATTTGAGATCACCCTTTTGTATGTTTTCTTTTACCCAGGCCAGGAAGAAGGGTATTAAGTAAGATATTCCAAAAGGGACTCTAGATATGATAAAATAAAATGGAGACAATGTAGATGCTTTATGAATCAGTTGTTTATGTTTCCCAGTTTCTAAAGACACTATACCTATACGGTCCTACCATGGTTTTGTTATATGTTGTAATAAGTGTGATTCAATTTTGAAGTATACACAATGTATGTAAACTATGGGTTGTTATATTTGGTATTAGAGGAAAAGTATAGTCAACCTTTGGAAACTAGTATGTGAAAGGCTTAGTAAGAACCCTAAGGATAAGTCTAAGCATAGAACAAAATTTTAGTGTTTTAGAAATGGCCATGAATAACCTATGATAAGACCTTAAGTGTGAAATTTTATTCTTGATTATGTGGTTTTCCTATTATGATTGGTGTTTCTCACACTATGATTATTGGTTTTAGTCAATGGATGGAACCTGAAGGAACCATGTTAATGCTGAATGTGATGGGAAATGAAATGATTCTCCCCCTGAGCAACCAAACGTTATGGGAGATGGAATGAAAAATCATGTAGCCATGCTCACAAAACTTTCTCAGGCTATGAATCATGCAGGATTTCCAAACGAGCAATGGAAGGAGAAACATTCTGTTGAATCCTTCATGAGGCATCATCCACCCTCATTCAGCGGGTCTACTGATCCATTAGATACTGAACAATGGATCAGTACTACTGAAAATATATTTTCAGTTCTTCAATGTTCTGAACATGATAAATTCATCTTAGTAGTCTATCGTTTGGATGGTTAAGCTGATCAATGGTGGAATCTTATCAATAATACGAGGCCAAGAGATGAAATTGAGTCCATAGAATGGGACGAGTTCAAGGAATTATTTTTCAATAAGTAATTCCCTCATATTCTTCGAACAAAGATGGAAGAGTTTCGTGAACTGAAACAAAAGGATGATGAATCTGTTGGTACCTACGAAGAAAATTTTACAAGACCTATAAGGTACACTTCTGGGATTATTATCCAACCTGATAGTAAGATCGATCAATTCTTTAGTGGCCTAAAACCAAGTCTTCGAATGGCGTTAACCATAAGGGACTTCAATAGCTACGAGGAAATCGTTTGATGTGCTCTCAAGGTTGAGATGGAGATTGGAGTAACACATTAGTCATATGTTTTTGATAAGAAGAGGAAAATGGAATTCAAAGGGAAATCTAAAGACCACATTGAAAAGAAGATGAGTTTTCCCTTATGCTCAAAGTGTGGAAAGATACATGGAGGGATTTGTCTTAAAGGGACGAGTAAATGATTCAAATGTAGAAAAGAAGGTCATCGGGAATTTGAATGCCGCAATGATGGGAAGAAGATGTCTAATGATGCGAACAAAGAAAAGGATACACAGAGTGCACCTCTGACACTAGAATGTTACAAGTGCAAGTAAATGTGGCATTATGCCAATCAATTCCCTAATCCATGGGTTGTTGATGATGATCGACGTCAAAAAACTCTTAAGGATAAAGACAAAGTAAAGTCACATGCAATTTCTATCAGCGATGTGGAGTATGATAATGAAGTGGTGAAAGGTACACTTACCATACACTCTAATGTAGAAAATGTTTTATTTGATTCTGGATCCACCCACTCTTTTATTTCTAAAGAATTTTCTAAGGGTATCACCGTATTACCTCAACAATTAGATGTTGAGTTAGCTGTGACAACCCCTAATGGCACAACAGTCGCATCAAAAGTTTACAATTCTTCTCCAATTGAAGTTTGTGGGAAAGTGCTTCCTGTAAATCTTGTGATCCTTCCTATAGTGGAATTTGATGTGATTCTTGGCATGGATTGGCTCTCTTTATTTGGAGCTCATATCAATTGCCAAAGAAGGGAAGTCACATTTCATATTCCAGATCAATCTATGATTGTCTATCGATGCATGGATGAACATAACATTCCAGTGGAAATTTCTTCCATCTTATGGGTCATGATTCCACTAAATTAAGGTTATTTATCTCAAATAGTTGGAGATAAACTCACGATTAAGAATACAACCATTGTACGAGAGTTTTATGATGTCTTTCCGGAGGAATTTCCAGGTCTTCCACTTAATCGTGAAGTTGAGTTTTCAATAGAACTCATACCAGGTGTTGTGCCCATTTCAAATACACCTTATATAATGGACCCAATTGAGTTGTAGGAATTGAAGAAGAAACTCCAATAGAATCTTGATAAGGGATTCATGCACCCTAGTGCATCACCTTGGGGAGAACTTGTTCTATTTGTTAAGAAGAAAGATGGATCAATGAGACTCTGCATTGATTATCGAGAACTTAACATGATCACCATCAAGAACAAATATCCTCTCCCACGCATTGATGACTTATTTGACCAACTATGCAGAGCTCAATACTTTTCCAAGATTGATCTTCATTCAGGGTATCATCAATTAAGGGTCAAAAGGTAGGATATACCAAAGACGGCTTTCCATACATGGTATGGACACTATGATTTTATTGTGATGCCATTTGGTCTTACTAATTCCCCTGCTATCTTCATGGATCTAATGAATAGAATCTTTAGAGACTATCTTGATCAGTTTGTGGTAGTCTTTATAGAAGATATTCTTTTCTATTCAAAGAGCAAGGAAGAACAAGAATATCACTTGAGAATTGTATTAACGACCCTGAGAAAGGATAAGCTTTATGCCAAATTTACCAAGTGTGAATTTTGGCTTCCAAAATTTGCATTTTTGGGTCACATAATCTCAAAAGAGGGGATATCTATGGATCCAGAAAAAATAGAGGTTATCGAAAGATGGTCGAGACCAACAAAAGTAACTGAGATCCGAAGTTTTCTTGGTTTGGCTGGAAATTACCGACGTTTTGTGAAATATTTTTTACGATTATCAAATCCACTAACCAGGTTGACTCGAAAAGGATCTAAGTTCGTTTGGATGGAGGAGTGTGAAGAGAATTTCAAGGAGTTAAAAATAAGGTTATCCAGTGCACCTGTGCTCACCCTGCCTTGTAGTGGAGAAAGGTTTGTGATTTATAGTGATGCATCCAAGAAGGGACTAGGGTGTGTTCTCATGAAAAATGATATGGTGATAGCTTATTCCCCATGACAGTTGAAAATCCATGAGCAAAATGACCCAACTCATGATTTGGAGTTAGCTGGGGTAATATTTGCATTAAATATTTGGAGGCATTATCTTTATGTAGAAAGGTGTGATATTTATACTGATTATAAAAGTTTAAAGTATATTTTCACACAAAAGGAGATGGATATGCACCAAAGAAGATGGTTGGAGGTGATTAAGGATTAAGACTGCTCAATTCATTACCACCCTGGGAAAGCAAACAAGGTGGCAGATGGATTAAGTCGATAAGACCATGCTAGCTTATCCATGATGAGGATCACAAAAGATCCAATATTTATGGATTTACAAAGGACGGATCTTGGAATTATAATTGAAGGGGAAAATATTATCTTTCTCAAATGAATCAGGTTTGTGTTCCTCCCATCCTAGAATTAAAGAAGGAGCTACTGGATGAGGCTCATAGTTCTTCATTCTCTATTCATCCTAGAAGCATGAAGTTGTATAGGGACCTGAAAGAGTACTTCTGGTGGGATATCATGAAAAGAGATGTTTCTGAATATGTCTCTCGATGCTTAGTTTGTCAGCAAGTTAAAGCTGAGATACAGTAGTCTAAGGGGATGTTACAACCATTACCCATACCCGAATGGAAATGGGAAAACATCACTATGGACTTTGTCACTGGACTTCCTAAAACATCCAAAGGCAATAATGCTATCTGGGTCACAGTTGATCGTCTTACAAAGTCGGCACACTTCATTTCTATTAGCGAGGATTTCTCTCTTGATCAGCTTTCCAGGATATATGTAAAGAAAGTGGTAAGATTTCATGGAGTACCACTTTCCATTATATCTGATCGGGATCTGAGGTTTACCTCAAAGTTTTGGCGAAGCCTTGAGAATACTCTGGATATAGAGTTGAGTTTCAGCACTACTTATCATCCTCATACAGATGGTCAGTCTGAGATGACAATTCAAACTCTATAAGATATGTTAAGAAGTTTCTCTATGGATTTCAAAGGTGGTTGAGATCAACACCTACCTTTGGTGGAATTTTCTTATAATAATAGCTTTCACTCTAGTATTTAGATGGCTCTTTATGAAGCTCTCTATGGAAAGAAATGTCTAACTCCAACTTGCTGGGATGAAGTTGGGGAAATAAAGCTATTAGGACCTGATCTTGTTGATGAGATGGCAGAAAAGGTCCGATCTATTCAACAACACATAAGAGCAGCTCAGAGTCGACAAAAAAGTTATACCGATAATCGAAGAAAAGACCTAGAGTTTGAAGTGGGTGATAAAGTGTTCTTATGAATATCTCCTTGGAAGAGATTAATGAGATTTGGAAAGAAGGTAAAGCTAAGCCCTAGGTATATTGGTCCTTTCGAAATACTAGATCGTTTTGGGAAGGTAACTTACTGATTGACGCTTCCACTGAATCTCTCTCAAGTTCACGATTTGTTCCATGTATCTCTCCTGAGAAAGTACATACCTGGTCCTTCACATATACTCAGCTCAGAAGTTGTACCGCTGGTGCAAGATCTTTCTTATGAAGAACAACTTATAGAGATTCTGGATCGTAGTGAAAAAGTCCTACAGAACAAGACCACTCACTTGGTGAGATTTTTATGGAGGAACCACCAACTAGAAGAAGCTACATGGGAACTTGAAGATATAATGAGGGAGAGGTATCCTCATCTGTTTGTTTCAAAGTGACGAATTTTGATGGCGAAATTCATTTTAAGGGGGGTAGAATGTAACACCCAAGATTTTATGAAAACTATTTTGTTTTCATGTATAATTTTATATAAAGTAATCTTTCACTACACACAACATTGTCTTGGATTGCGTTACACGCAAGAGAAACCTTCCTCGATATCTTGCATTGTACGCAATACCGAGTTTCACTAAACAACGATATGTTATTAAAATATTATATAAACTAGCCGTTATGAATAGTAATACCCAATTTTTGAAATTTTATAAATTTTATATTTCAAAATGGACTTATTTTTTGGATTCGGAATATCGAAATTAGCCTAGGGTGAATTTTTGGTATTTTTCTGAAAACTTTCAATTTTTGATGAATAGGGAAAACACTAGGTTGCTATTTAAAAACCGACTTTTTATTTAAATAATTATTTATATTATTTAAATTTATTTTAGGTAAAAATTTATACTTAATACCTATATAAGTTCAATGTAATTCATTGGAGTCATTTTATAATAATTTTAGATATATAAAAATTTTATTGAACTTTTCACCGTATTTTACCCACCTCCTAGGAGAATTTGAAAATTTACATAAAACTTAATTTTACCACTTATGTGAGAGGAATTTAAAAAATTCTAGAGACATGGTTAATATCAAGGAGTAAAATTTTGTTCAATAAGATAAAAATAATTTTTGGTGAATAGTAAGTTTTGACTTTTTTTACCACGGTTAAAAGTAAATAGGGTAATTAAGGGTAAGAATGATATTATTATTACCCTAACACGTGTCCTAATTATATTGGATAAGTTTAATTCGACCGAAAACAACCTTAGGAATAAAATATGACCATTTATGTCCAATTTGATTAGATTAGGACATTTATTATTATTTTATTTAAAGAAGAGTTAAAATAGTTAAAATCAAAGTTTAATAACTAAAACGTTTTTAATATGGGGTTATACATAAGATAAATTTGATTATTAATATTCATTAGAAATATAAAAAGCTTTCATACCTAATGGTATTTTATTTATAATTTTTAGACATTAAATAATTTAATTTATTTTTGACACAATGATGATGTTGTAATTACATTATTAATGAAATATTAACATAATTGATGTTATAAATACCAAAATAAATGTAATTTGAGACTTCTTATGAATTAAACTAATTTTATAGGTTAATTTCACATATTATTATTAATTTAATTAACCTTTTTTGAACTAATCATGTTGTTATGATTTTCACAAAAATCAATTACCAAATAGTGTCAAAATTGACATAAAATAGTTTTTAAAACAAATATTATATTATTAATTGTTATTTTATTCCTAAAAATCTAAGGTTCGAAAAACCGAATTAGATAAGGTTTTATATATTAATAATGAACAACTTTTGGTTTTTTTTTCTTGTTATAGTAAGTTTATTAACCATATAGTGTAAGAAAACAAGAAGACATGGTAAAAGTAAAATTATTTAACTTACAGTTAAATCTAAATGATAAGGTTAACATAGAAACCTAAACTTGTCTAAAATCTATTGGTTGAGATTATTTAGACCCATCCCCACATTAGATTCTAAATAAATCAATTTTGAGCTATTATAAACCGAATATGACTTTATTATAAAGTAATATTTTAAGTTTTTCCAAAGGTGCCCCTCTCCTCCCTTATATAAAGGGAACCCCTTCCCTCTTCTCTTCACACCCTTTTGAGCCTTGAAGCTCCACCAAACCCTGACCATTTCTCTTATCCACTTCCCTAGAAACATTCTGGAGGTTCTGTTCTTCTAAAAAGACCAACTCTACTTACTTAAGAGGAATCTTAAAGGAGGTGCGTCGAAGAAGAGGTAATCTCTTCTTCCGATTCTCTCAAGTTTCTTTCATCTTATACTTCTTCTTCTTTAGTTGTCTCATTATAAAGTAATAACATAATTAGTACTTATATACTGATATGTTATTATACATATGAAACAACCCTATTTCACCTTCTGTCAATCCTATGGAAAACGAAATCACCGCTCGTGCGTACATACGGAATACCGTCTTCACGCCGTGGTGTAATCTGTTTTCCACCACCACATTACTTGGATGGGTATAATTGTGTAAATAATAACTATATATGATTATTGTAAAGTGATATTTATTCTAAAATAGTATACATACACTTCAATACAATTCCATGATCATGGGAACGATATCATCGCCCGTGCATACGTACGGCCTACTGTCTCCACGATGTGATGTGACTCGTTCTACATGATCTTCAATGCATAATGATTATATCAATGAATTGAATGAATAAATTTGATATATATTAAACTAATACCATTCTATAAATGAGGTATCTATAACCTTAAAATAAGAATAACAATTTATTCGACAAAACATGCATAAGAACAAAAAGCAATAAACACCCGAATAACAAGTAGCAATGAGATATTACTAATACGAAGCTAATAATATGACTATATATGATATCATAAAAATGAGTATGATTCTGCAATAAGTCAATAACATTATTTAAATCATTATACAGGAGGTTCGGACACATACGAAGCAAATCAGACCCAAGGTTAGGGAAAATCTCACAATCTCAATTTTTATCCGAGATTGTTTAAACTTCAGTAATTACTGGGGAATATTTATCATCCACATCCATGTTTCATCAATATGTAATATTATTTCTATCCTCCTAAAATTTTTTAAATCCAATATTACTCATTGGTGAGTTTTAGTAAAAGATATGAAAGGAATCTTTTTTCATTTTTCATACGAGATGCTTTTTGACTTTTCCGGCCAAAGTATGAGAAGAATGTTTATTTTAACTTATAAGGCATGAATGGATTTTTATGATTTCATAGAACACTATTTACATGAAGCTTAATTTACAAGTTTTCAAGTTTATTTTTAATCAAATTATTTTATTTTAAAATTGTATGACATGTTAAGAAATTAAAATGTTTTTTTTGAAGTAGAAAGTATATTTTCCTCAAGAATGGAGTTCAAGTGTTTTATCAAAAAAAAATCCATCTAAGATAATATAGGGTTCTATTTCTATCCCTATTTTTAAATTGATTTGATTATGTTATGATGGAATTAATTTTATGATGTCCTTTTATCTTACATGGATTATGTTATGATGGCATGAAGTTTAAGAATCCCATTTTTATTACATGGGTTATGCTATGATATATGATTTATGATTTTGTGGCACACATAAGAATAATATCATAATGATATGTGTGGGACCAATATCTCCCTCCAATGCATTGGGTAAAGATTTATATCTCATGAGATAGACATGGATGGAATGGTAGGTTAATCCAGTTCAGTGATACAGGACTAAAACGAGGAGTGAACTCGGTTCAGAAATGGACTTTGTCCCCTAAGATAGTCTTGGAAATGAGTCTTGACTAATAAGAAATTATTCTCTATGATTGTGTGTGTATGCCACAAAGTTTCATATTTTATGTTATGATTATTGGGATTACATTTCACTACTATGATTTATCCCATGTTATGAAATTATGATCTCTTTTGCAGGTTAAGATTTCCAAAATGATATGTTCTTATGAATATGATGTGATTGATATTTCTTTTTTTACCCTTACTGAGCATTTAAGCTCACCCTTTTGTATGTTTTCTTTTCCCGAGGTCATGAAGAAGGGTATTAAGTAATATATGAAAAAAGGGACTCTAGATATGATAAAATAAAAGGGAGATAATGTAGATGCTTTATGAACCCGTTGTTTATGTTTCCCAGTTTCTAAAGACACTATACCTATACGGTCCTATCATGGTTTTGTTATATATTGTAATAAGTGTGCTTCAATTTTTAAGTATACAAAATGTATGTAAAGTATGGGTTGTTATAATCATAATATTCCTAACCTATTATATCAAAATCAATATAATGAAATTAGTATAATTAATATACAAATATTTTATTATATGAATAGAAAACCCATTATTTATTACGATCTATCAACTAACAAAGAAGAAAAGCATTGTTAGTGCGCTTGTATGGACTACCACCTCAACAAATTGATATCTTCTATTTTTTTCACAACACCTATCATGGTTGGTTTTAATGATGGGATTGATGAATAAATATTATATATATAATATAACAATTATTTTGAAATGTAAAATTATTAAAACACTTCATGATTAATGAGAGATCACTAAGAGGGGAGTGAATTAGTTATCTATATTACTATTATATTTATTTTGAAATAACCTTCACCACCTATTGTAGTGTAGTGATGATTGCTGCAACATACCCAAATACATACTAAAGTGAGATAAAACAACAAATTTACATGTTTCACCTCTTAATGTGATAATTCTATTCCTTAATGTGATATAGATTCCTTCAGGATCACACTACCCACAAGAATCATTATATATGTACTATGAGATGGGTATAACCCTGAAACTCACGTTTTCATATCTCCCAAATATGTTTTGGTGCATCCAAAACACAATTGTGTCCCAAAAATTACAACTATAAATGTTTGGGTAACAAAAAAATTATTTAACCAAATATAATTCATCTAAGTAGTTGATTGTACTAAAATATTCCACTTCCATTCTACTTTCACTATAATAAAATAGAAAAAATTCTTCTTCAAAATTGCACAAGAAAAAGTTACTTATTCACTTTTTATAGACAAAACATGAACACAACCACTTCAATATTACTCTATTTATTATTTTATTCTATTTTGTATAATCACTAAATATCAATTATACAGCACATATCTAGAACATATTCTTCTTCGGTCTACACTCTTCTATTATCTCAATAATCCAATCATTCCAATCTACATAGAATCACCTCTTTAATATTAAAACGAAGTGATTTTGAATTTTAAATTCAAATAAACTTCTTGAATCAAAACCCTTTGATAATCTTCCACCTTAATATTGACCATTAAATTTGAATTGGAATTTAGAATTGGTTAAAATAACTACAAAATTTTGAATTTGAATCTAAATCTTCACTCTTGGTTCAACTATCTATATTTTCCCAAAAAAATAACTTTTATGGAATAATGTAGGGATTTGAAATATAGCCTATTGGTTTTCAGAAGTTTTCACTCAACTTATATATAAGACCGTGACATAGAATAAGAGTTATGACATGGAGTACCAACTTTTCAAAATCCACTAAAAATGGATACATATTCTTCTATGACATGATCCATATACTATGATACAGTCCTCCACATTTTCTCTAAATAGTGGCATAGAATTTGATCTATGGTGTGGACGTCCAAAATTCTCTAGAACCACTAAAAATCAATGAATCTTCAACTATATTGTGATCCATATAATTCAACATGGTCCTACATATTTTTCCTAACTATATCATATAATTTGTGATGCAACGTGGAAGCCCCAAATTCTCAAGAACCTCAAAAAATCGACCCAACATCCTCTATGGCATGGTCCTGGAATACAGTGTGGAGAAATTATTTTGAGTCTTTTTTATAGTGTTGATACACACACTATAGAATGAGATTTTATAGACAATTTTTTCTCCCACTACTAATTTTAGCATCTCCACAACATGGGAACATCTTCTTTGGCATAGCCCAACTCTATTCCCTCAAGCTTCAATATAGATATATTTCATAATTCATTTCTTCTTCTCTTAAACAACTTATATGGGATAATTCCAGTATTGCAACATGGAACCCTTCTTTTGATTGTTTAATTTTCTTGTATTATAAAAATCTTTCACTAAATATTAATAACCATGAACTTGCTTAAGTATTCCCTGAAATAGTCTCCTAGAATTTTTAAATCACAATAAATTTCAATTTAAATATGATTTATTCATAAAAAACAAAATACAATACAAATTATCATATCCACACCAACCTCTTTCACCAAATTATCAAAAACGTATCCCAACACATCTTGGTCTCAACAATATTCCCCATTAGATTTTTCTGTTAACCAAGGAATAAAAATCATAGAAAAACACTGAATAATTAGTAATGGATTACCATTAAATAATTTTAAGCCTGTATAAGTGAACTCAATGTAGGAAATATAAACATTGAAAAAATAATACCATGTTATCGATAACATAGCCTCGACTAAAAAGAGACTTCCTTCAAACCTTATCAACTAAGTTAACGATGAAAGGACACCACTTTTATATACTTCATCATCATAACTACTATATACTTCCAAAACTATTAGAATAGTTCACACACAAGCACAAATGATAAAATCATAGTTTTCCCCTTTTAAAAAATATATCAAAATATATTCTTCCTCTTAAATGAAAACAGAAATTAATAGATACCCCCTATAAATATTCTCCCTATTTTTTCAAAAATTTATCGAGATAGATATAAAGAAATATTTATGTTGTCATCCCCTACCCTTTAACAATAATATTCAAAGGAAATTGAGAGTTGGGATAGGTCAATAATACCTTGTCCATGTGAAGGATGAAGTTTAATTACCAAAATTAACCTTAGATTCTGAAATTATTTCCTTAATAATGGCTTGGTGAACACATCGACAATTTATTCCTTTATAGGAAAAAAATCCACTTGTAATTAATTTTCACCAAACTTTCCGTGATTAAATGATATTTATTATTAATTTTATTACTTATTGAATGTTAAAATGAATTCTTTGATAAAATAATAGCACTTTTATTATCACATAACAAGAGAATTAATAACTTCAATTTAACTATAAAATATTATAACTATTTCTGCATGGAATTATTTGAAATCACATATTCTATTGATGCTTAATTTCAAAAAACTTTTCTTGTTAGAGTTATAATAAAGAATACTATCTCCATTATAGAAAATTCCACTAGATGTTAACCTAATTTTATCAACACAACCTACCCAATCTGTCTATATAAAATAAAATATCAAGATTTATTTTTCATCATATTTCAACCTATTAACTATTATGGATTTTAAATATATCATAATAATATTTACATCACTAAAATTGGAATATATTTGTGAAATTTGATGCCAATAACAAGGTGTAATAGTATACACAATATCTGGTCTCAAAGATACTAAGCATATTAAGCTAAAAAAATCTTATTGAATTCCATTAGATACACATCCTTTCCACTTTCATCATTATAAAATTTAGTACCTACTAAAATTTGTATTGATACTGCATTCTAATCCTCTATATCAAACCCTTTAAGATGTTTCTTAGCATTGTTTTTTTAATAAAGAAAAATGTAATATTTATTTTGAGATATTTGTAAACCAAGAAAATACCTCATTTCTCCAACCATATACATCTCGAATAACTCCTTCGTCTTATTAGAAAACTTTTCACACACCCCATTATCATTCCCAAAAAATATTATTTCATCTAAATAAACAATAACAATAATAGAAACTTTTTTTAAATCATTAATATAGATATTGTGGTCCACTCTTCTATTCAAAAAATTCAAACCTTCAAACAGTTTTCTAGCTTATAATACCAAGATCTTTGGGATTTTTTCATCCCATATATCCCATATAAAGCCTTTTCCAACCTTCTTACTTAATTATCATCTTCTCTTATCAAGAAACTACAAGGGTTTTCAATAAAAACTTCTTCTTCCAATTCACTATTGAGGAAGGTTGACTTGACATGCATTTGAAAAATCTTGTACTGATGTTTTTCTACCATAGAAAGAAATATATTTATGGTTTCAATCCATGAAATTGGTGAAACATTTTACTCAAAATTCACTACATCAACATTTAACTAACCTTTATGAAACAATATCGATTTATTTATGTCTAATTCACTTTTTCTATCAAATAGTAACTCCCCATTTGTTTCGATGATAATCCTTTCTCTATGTTTGGGTACCAACTCATAAGTAAAATTCTTCTCCATCTGAACATGTTTTTCATTCATTGAATTAATCCATTTCTTATGATTATTATCTTCTTCAAAATATATAGGTTCAAATTGAAAATACGATATAGGTATGAATTTTTATCCTCCATGTTTGACCTTACTTTCCATTATCCCCAATGATATTTTAAACATGAACTTTCCTTCTCATTATTATATATATTGAATGAATTTGTACCTTATCACTTGAAATGCATGAATGTTCTTATAAAACCTAAACATATTTAAAAATTTATTCTTTATATATAATTTATTCAAACTATTGACCCAAAAAACTCAAAATCACTAATGTAACTTTATTTATCATTAAAAATTTATTTATTTTATTTTTATATCAATTTAATATCAAAAACATCAATGATGTATTTTACTTTGTTGAAAAAATTACAAACTATTTCCTTTTTAGGATATCAAGAAAGAACCCATAAAATCCTCAATTCTCAAAATTTATAAGATTCTAACCTTTTACCTTGATATCATAAGGGCTACCAAATTATTAAAGGTATTTTAAACATGGATATTTTTTATATTACATATTATATGGGTACATATATGTGTTTGTTCTATAAAAATATTGGTTTTTTACATGAACCACTAAACTAATAGCTTGTCTCTAGATATTATTAGACGTATCAAGATTTGATAGTATTATCTGATCCATATCCACCAAACATTTATTCTTTCATTTATCCACATAATTTTTTTGGTGGTGTGTACGGTGCACTGATTTCATTTCAAATTCCATTCTTATTAAGAAAATATTTAAAATTATAATTAGTAAACTCAGTTAAAATATATGTATGTTTATTATTAAAAGAAAAACAACACTCTTTATATACTCTTCATTGAAATATTTTAAAATTTTATAAGGCCTGTGATTTGGGTTTCTTAAACATAACACTAGAAATATTAAATAAGTCATCAATGAAAGTAATAAAATACTTATCGCCATTGGTTAATTTCCTCTTTATCTCCCCACACACATCTGAATGAATGAAATTCAATAGTTCATTAGATTGAATCTCCACCTTTTTGAATGAAGAGTTAATGATCTGACACTTTTGAATTATTGATAACATCCAATCTATTTATATTTTAAGAAAAGGAACATCACAAACATTGACACCTATAGTGACCAAATCATCTTATTTTACCCAATTGTACAAGCCTTTTATGCCAAGATTCATTTTCTTATTTTATACATAGATAAAATAGTTTGAAGAATAATCCCTTCAAAATATGATTCCTTTTTTCCATTTTATTTTTATCCCAATTTTTGTATATTCAAATTTATTAATGAATAGTCCATCCTTTTTTAATACCACTTCATTTTTTCTTCCTAGAGTTTTGAAACACCTAGGAGATGTTCTTTCAATACATAAACAAAAAGAGTGTTTTTGGATTTTAGTTTTTCTTTTCTGAATAATGATAGGAAAACTCCTTTAATCTTTATAGGTTTATCATTACCAAATTTTATTGAATAATATTTATAATTTTTCCCATATTTAAAGGGTTTTAAATCTCCTATCATGTGGGATATGCATCTGCTATCTAATATCCATGTAATTTTCCATTTGGATGCTTTAAGTGCTACTTCCACAATTAAGGATTTCTCCATTAATATTTTTTTATTATAAGGATTTTGAGTACAAAATCTAATATTTTATTAGGATGGTAAAATTATTAGGAAATTATTAGGATTAAGACTAGGTCGATCACAACATCCAATGGCTTATTTAAGAATATAAAACTTGCTTATTGATTTCTATCTAAAGTTCTTATATAGTTTCTAATATTCCTTCTATTTAGAGGACTGAATCCCCATCAATACTTACCTATCATGTATTATAATATTATTATGATATTGGTGATTTAAACCCCACATATTTCTAGTATTCCAAAATACCCAACAATACCAACAATAAAAATTGAAGACATATTTACCTTTGAAAGTAACATGTTTTCTAGACTTTGTTGACTATATTTCATCCTTATTAGAGTCTAAAATTTTAAGTCCTTTTTTGAAATAGATTTTTTTTTAAAATAATAACTCCTTGGTCTTTATATTAATATATTTTCCAATAATTTTAGATACCATAGATTTAGTATATTTTTCACTCAAGTTATTTTTCCAAGAAATCCTATATTTTGAAATATCAATTGATTTAGTCAATAACCTTGATCTTTAGGAATTATTTCTTCTTCATTGAGTTTCAAAAATATTTTTATCATTATTTTCATCTTTATAGGATAATTGTAATTAGTATTTATCAGCTTCAAACTTATTCAAATAGTCTTAAACTTCTGAAATAGAATATTGAACATTAGATTTGTGCTTCTTTAAATTATCTTTTGTTCTGATCATGTTTTATCGTAAATAACCAAACATATTTTCATTCTCCCTTAATATTTGGTTCAATGTGATTTTAAGAGTATTATAATAATCAATAAAATTATTAAACCCCTCAACTACATCATGAAACTTATAATTTTATTTTTCAAAGAAGTATTTATTTCAATTAAAATATCTATCATCAATTATTATTATTTTGATCTTCTTATCATTTTTGGAAAACTTTGAGAGACATTATTTTAATTATATATTTAGCATGGAATCTATATCAGTTTGTTCTAAAATAATTTCAAAACTACTTTCATCACTTTAAATATTTTCATCATTTACTTTAGCGATGAAATTATTTTCAATATATTCATTATCGAAGGAAAATTTTATTTTTTTCTTCATTTTTAGTATCCATACATTCATCAAACAAGAAGTTTCTCTAATTAAATTTAGATAACTTGTTACCCATATCTATATAATTAACCTTTTCTTATATTTTTTCTTCTTTAAGAATCTTCAATTCATATAATATTCCTCTGCACCATCTTTATTAGTTTTACATTTTGTAAAATTTGAAACATAATTTCAAATAGCTCTACACCTGAAACCTTTTAAGGGAATATTTCACTTATACTTTCCTTTCCCTCTTATCATGTTTCTTAATAGAAGATACATAACTTCCTCAAACATATTTTGTAAATATTCATCAAAATTTTAATAAGAATATTATTCTTCAACAACATCATTCTTATTTAAATTCTCTTACTTTGTGGATTTAAAATAAATTTCTTTTTTTCATTCATCTTCTTCTTAATAGAACTGTACATCCTAATTTCATAATAAATTAAGATATTATTAAAATCATCAAGAGAAATATATCTTTAATCTCTTTATTCCATAGAAGATAATTTATAATAATACTTATGAGTTATGATACACAAGAATATTTTCAGAAATATTAGAATCTTACAACTTCTCACCATAGACTTTGATAATGATCACAACTTCACTCATACTTATGTAGAAACTATCAATAGTTTTATTATCATGCATATGAATATCTTAATACTTAAGTCTCTAAAACATTAACTTAGGTCAATTTATTTCAGTCTATCCTTCAGATATATTATGATGCTTATCCTTTTCATATGTCATGGTTTTGAGTCCATTGTGTTTCAAGAAATAAATTTCCAAGATACATGAAAAAATTGAATTATTTTCAGAACCATAATTCTCAAAATTCTTCTTTTTTTCATAGAAACACCTTCAGCCTTGGGAACAAACCCCTTAGTTGTGTCTTCCAAAAAAACTTAACTGATATATAATAAGTATGGAATCATCTTTTATTTACATATGTGATATATTTTCCCATAAAATTAATTAATTTCCTTATCATTCACTAAATTTAAATTATCCATTATAGAAAATAAAAAACGGTGACTTATTCATCAAATTTCAAAAACTTTAAACCGTCAATCACAAATAAAGGGAACCTTCTCTGATACCATTTGTTAAATCACTTCAGCATCAAAGAGAGTCCACTAAGAGGGGTGAATCATTGATCTATAGTGTTTTTATATTTCCATAAAAATAAAAATATCCACATTTTAGGAAATTTTGATGATTTCCACAACACACCAGAACACACCCCAACATAATAGAACACAACAGATTTACAAGGTCCACCTCTCAATGATAGAAGGATAGTAAATTGTGTGATATGGGTCATATATTATCACACTACCCACTAAAATAAACATGTGAGTACAATAAGTAGGGTATAACCTTGAAACTTTCATTTTCAGGTATCCTGACTATGCTTCAGTGCATCCCCCACACAAGTGAATACCTAAATTTACAATGATAAATGTTTGGAAAACATCATAAAAGTCTTTAACCAAATATAATTCATCTAATTTGATGAGTGTGTGGAAATATTCTACCTCCACTCTACTTATACTGGAATAATCAAGAAAAAATTCTTCTTCAAACGTGAACAAGAACAAGTTGCTTCTTCACTTTGTATGTATAACACATCTAAAAAACCACTTCAATAATATTAATCTTATTCATTTATTCTACCTTGAATAATAAAAAAACATCCATTGTATAGAGAAAATACAAAACATAATATTCTTCTTCTTCTCTATACAATCTTTTATATTTTCAATAATCCATCCATTCTAATTTTCACCCCATCACATCTTTAATAGGAAAACATATTACCATTTGAATTTCAAATTCAAATACAATCATTGAATCACAACACTTGTATCTTATCCAATCTTAATATTGAATAAAAAATTTGAATTGTAAGTAAAAATATTATAGAATGAATTCCAAAATTTTAATTTAAATCCATGTGAGTACTCCTTATTTAACTTTTTAGATTTTCTCAGATAAAAAACTTATACAGCATGTTGTGGGGATTTATAGTGTAGATGGTCGGTTTTTAACCATTTTTAGTCTTCTTATAAATGATACTATGGAATAGAATAAGTGCTAAATAATTTAGATCCCAAATTTTCATGATCTACTTAAAATAAATCAATCTTCCTTGGTAGCATGATCTATTCACTACAGAGTATTCCTCCACATTCTCTTATGACTATGACATTGAATTTGATCTAGAACATGGAGGTACTAAATTATTTAGAACCACTTAAAATAGACCCATATTCTATAATAGAATTATTAATACACTACTGGAAATTCCTCCATATTTTCTATTGATTATGGAATTGAATTTGACATATGGTGTGGAAGTTCCAAATTCTATAGAAACACTAAAGATCGACCTAGACACCTCTTCAGTTTGGTCCTTCACTATAACATGGAGAAATCAGTTTCAGACTCTTATATAGTGTGGAAAATCATACTGTAGTGTGAATTACTATAGACCATTTATCCTCCTATTTCCAATTTAATAATCACCACGACATTGAAACCTTTACTATAGTATATCCTAACTCAATGTTAGTTGGCTACAATGTGGACATCAGTTATGACACATGCCTTCTTCTCTAAAATAACATTTATGGTAAAAAAAATGTGTTATAACATCTAACCCCTTCTTCTTCTAGTTCATTATTTTTTCATCATTAACTACTCTCATGATATATTAATCATTTTTAACTAGATTAATAATCATCTAAATTAGTCTCAAAGTATCTTCAGCATAGAATAAATGTGACTTTGAATATAATTTATGCATAGATAACAAATTCTAACAAAAAGTATCATATAAACATCAAAATCTTTCACAAAATTATCAAAAAAAACATACCAAAACCTCTTGGTCACAACACTAATTATGATGTATTTTAATTCCCTCATATTCTTTATAAAATAAATGTGTTAACCACGCATTGTGTGGACTACTGCCTTTATAAATTAATGTCTCTTATTTTTTTTCTCAATTTAATTATTACTTATTAAACCTAATTAAATATGACTGAAAAAATAAAATTATTTAAATAATATCATTATTACCCTATAATAATATTATTACTTTCAAAATAAACCACTATCATAATCATACTCATCCATTAATTATAATATATCCATGTCTGGGTCAGTCTGACCAACTACATAAACAATTACAAGAAATTATATCATTAATGACTATTAAATAATAATTAATGATATAATATTATATATATTTTAATAATTATTTTCTTGGTTCTATAAAGTACACACCATTTTAACATAATATTTAAGAAAACACATTTCATTGGTTAAGAAAATCACCGATGTTTACTTTTTTTATTTAATCTTCAAGGATAAAGATTGAAACACTCATCATGGGAAATTGAAACTTTTTAAATGATTTATTGCATCCATTATAGTTACATTAATGAACTTTTAATGATTATCTTTGTAAGAATAATGAATATCAACCCATATCTTTATAAAACTAATAAAAATAGTTAAAGTTATAAACACCTGATCTGGGAAAATCAGAAAAAACACCTAATATAAATGAATATAATGATTATAAATGAAAATTATAAATATTTTAAGGTATAAATATGGTTTTAAAATAGTATAATAAGATATTTATGTTTTTTATAGGAGGTTAGAGAACATACGATGAAGCAGGAATAAATGTAAGGGGTTTTTGTAACTCAAATATTTTTCTTGAGTCATAATCCCCCCACTTAGATTATGATATTTAAAGATTGAATTATTTTACCCTATTAAGAAGCTATTTTGTACTTTTATATTAATTTATAGGGAATCATTTTTCAAATTTAAGTTTTCTTCCTTGTTAGATTGGTTGTTTCATAAAAAAAATATAATTCTTTTTTGAATAATTCCTATCTCTTTTAATAGATTTTTTACCCATACCCATTTTTTTACTTCCCAACAATACTATCCTTTCCATAGTAGAGACTCAAATTATTTTTATATCTAATGATCTTTATAATCCACTTTATTTATTTTAAAACAAGGGTTTCATTAACCTTTTAACGTTGTGGGTTTTAAATAACAGTGTTTTAAATTATATAAAAGGATTTTCTTTACCATGATCTTATAATATTCCCATCCACTTTATATTTTGAAATATATTTTATTTATTATCAATTTATCTTCATTGGAATTTTTTTTTTGTAATTTTTTTAAGAATATTTCACTTCATGTTAATTTTTTTTGGAAAGTGACTTGAAAATCATATCTCTTTGGGGTGATATTAAGAAAAGAATTTAAGAAAAAACTTTTTATGATATATCTTACATTTTCAAAGTATTATTATCTAATGAATTAATTGTTTATGAATCACACTATATGTATTTTTTTAGATATTAACTTTGTAAAAAACCCATTTTTTGTATGAATTGATCATGTCTTTTTTACATTTATGTCATGCGATTTGGAAAATGTTATGAAACCAATTTTAATTCCATGAGAAATTTTTAATAAGATGAAATATTTTATTTTAGATCGTACTCAAATGGATGGGTAATGGTGGATGGCATCCTATATCACCCTCTAATTTATTTTTTAAGATTTTATATTTCATGAGATAGTTATAGGAATCGAGTAAAGAATTATTTCTCCACTATAGGAATCAGGTAGTGACGTCTACTCCACTTTGTTATGGGAATAAATTGGTGAAAATATTTAGAAAATGTTGTTTTTTTTATATTTGTTCTTGTCTGCACCACTTATTTCATATGTTATGATTTATAAATAAGATATTTCAAGTGTTTATGATATTCCATATTCTAAAGATGTTCTTCTTTATTATGTTATGATTTATTATTTTTTTATTTCTGTTATGAGTTTATAATACATGTTTTAATGATATTTATTTGGTATTATATTTATATTAAATAATAAATAATTATAAATTAATTTTTATGACTGTCAATTATGATACAATGATCTTTTAATCTGATATTTCTCTATTCATCATGTTTTCCCTCATGTTTATGATCTAATAGTTATGAATAGTTGGTAAGTTCCCTTTATTGAGAATTTGAGCTCACCCCTTTCTTATGTTTCCATTATCTAGGTTATAAATATAATTATGTTAAATGAGATTCATATAATAAGGTATAGAGGAGAAAATTTATGGATAAATGATCAAAAGTGTTATAAAATAAGTTGTTTATATAGATAGTCTCTAATAAAAAAAATCCTTTAGGTCCTTGGTATATGAATTATTTGTAAAAAGTATTAATTAAACCATTATATCAATGTATTATTATTTTATCCATAGTTAGTATCAGAGTAATATTTAATTATTTTTTGAGATTATTTTAGTTACCTTTGGTGTCTGGAATAAAGAACCATTGTGAAAACCCCAGAAATAATTCTAATTATAGGATGATGTCATGAAATATTTTTAAGTATTAAGTACATGATTTTTATAGTGATACATCCATATTTGGATAATATAGGTCGATGTAAGTTCTAGTGCAAATGTGTATAAGGGTAATAACCCAGAAATGGGAATGTTGGGTATTAAATCAACCATCACCTGGTGCACATTAATGAGTCTTAACTACACACCTAGTTAGAAACACTTAGTTTATATTATTTGGTTGATCATATGATATTTATAAACTACTATGAGAGATTTATTTTATATTTACTTTTAGGTATTTTTTTGAGAAGTATATGATAACCCAACTTAAAGTAAAAAAATGATAAAAAGAGGGTGATATAGGATGAACTAAAGGAACTATAGTCCTAATTGATAATTTAACATAAAAATGTGTTTTAAGGTTGAATTAATTTTATTATTATGATAATTTACTCATATTGTTAATTTTTTCACTCATGTCAAACATTTTGGTTTTATTATTGGCTTTAAATAGAAGGAAACAAAGGTGTGAGGGATGATGTGGAGATTAACTCAATGAACAAACCAATAGAATTGGAGATGGATTGAGAGACCTTATGATTATGAAAAACCATCTATTAAAAAATATGATTAAAAATGTGAACATGGATGAAGTATCAAACACACCGAAGAAGAGAAGGACAGAATCTCATTAACAATCAAGTAAGGATTATTATACCCAGACTAACTACACTAAGAATCAAGAGTGTGCTGAATTGAGTTCTTGAAAGTTTCTTCACTTATAAAGCAACCCTCTTTAGAGATATGATTCATTATAATCCTTTCTTAACAAATTAATAAAATAGAAATAAAATTATTAGTCATGATATATTAATAATTTTTTGGGTAAAACTATATCGTAGTAAACTATACCAACATTTTACTACATGAGTTTGGTGATTTTCACTATAACAGCCCTATTTTTTTAGGGGATTCCCAACTGAGTTCAAGTAGTTCATACTTTTTACAATGGTCCAAGATATTTTATCTGTTATTTCTCATTACAATACCTTCTAAGTTCTTATTACACTTGAATAAAACAAGTTCAGATAGAAATTGAGTTGAATAAATGATGTTTGGAAAATCATACAGAATACAGTTGCAAGAAAAAAATGATTGAAGATGAAGAAACATCCAGAGAAGATGATAATATTATAAGTGTATCTATAGAATTTAAAGGATTATATAACATAATATTATAATCATATAAACTATAAAGTGTCTTGAATTATTGTATTTTTCATAAACATTTTTTGAATCACACATCCTTTACTTCTTATGTATATTCCTCCTCTTTCATTAAGTGGAAAAATATTCTATTCATATATTCTCTTTTGAATTTAAATATAATCATACTCGATAATAAAAATGGTCAAGTGGATAATCCTTTTCAAAATTTGAGGAGATGGTTTCTTAATGTCATTTTCCCTTCTTTTAAAATTATAAAATAAACCTCTATGGTAGAGTTGGAAGAAATATCCTTTATCAAATATTTCAATTCTTGTAAAAATAATTCTTTCTCCAAATAAATCTTTCCTAATTTAGATAAACCCTTCTCATATTAATATAAAATCATATGTTGAATTATTAAGAGGTTATAAAAATGGTAATTGTATAATCATAATAATACTCAAGAGAGCATGATCATCCTAAGATGATTTTTTGACATTACTGTTATTTTATGATAATTTAGAGGGTAGCCTCATAAGATAAAAAACTTTAGATATTTGACTTCTACACTAAGAAAGATAAATAAAATGGATTTAATTTTTTCATATAATAACTCACTTTCATAAGATAATATATTACTATTGTATTACCAATAACTTATAAAACTTCCTTTGACTTCTATAAGATGATATACATAAAAAGATCTTTTCTATAATAAAAATTACTTCCTTAAATTTCCAATTTAATATTTTTTCTAATATTGAATTAAAATTAAGATAATTTATATGATGTATTAGATACTTTACTTCCACAGTAAGATATTTTTTTATTGTAAGAATCTGTAAGAAAAATTTATTTAGTGCAAACTTGAGATTTATCCCCAAGTACAGAATCTTCTTTATAATAGAATTCTATTATTCATAAGATAAACTTGAAATGTAATATGATATTTCATTAATAGAAAACTAAATTATAGAATCCATAAAATGAATTTATTTATTCTCACATAGTATAAATTGAATTTGAATTTATTAATAAAATAACACATAACTAGTCATAAAATTTTGAAACACTTAATTTAAATAGCTATTAAATAAAGAGGAATTTTGTGAATTATAAAAACATATTAATAAGAGAGATATTTTTGGAACATCATAAATCTATCAAAGAATCTCCCCCTTTTTTATGACCACAAAACCCAAAATCAAATAACCAACAAGGAAAATATTTTATTTCAGTTTATTTAAAATAAACCCTAAAATTTTGTGTTCCTTTCACCCATAAACAATGCTTAGGCTTACTTATCTCTCTTTTGTGATATAAAAAACAATGAGGAAAGTATAATACATTTATTATAGCACATGAACAGTTGAAAATATTTACAATATCATTATGAATAGAACTTGGCATGGACTTTTAAGGAATACAAAATAGTTAAAAAGTAACAATTGAATATGAATGAAAAGAGAAATATGAATAAAAAATAAAGAATAATGAAAGATAATAGTTGAAAACCTTCAAATATAAGGTAAACAAACATTAAATTTGTTGAGATAAATCACAAAATATGATTTTATAAGTAATAATGAAGTGAAAAAATCGGTCATGTGGTGTAGAATGATGTTTGGGAGGTAGTTTATTGAAATATTAGGGTCAGTCTATAGGAAAGAAAGAGGTTGGTAGATGGGATTCATCACTCTATCCAATAACATCTCCTAACGTGACAAAATATCATCCAAGTCTAGATCAATCCCCTGGAGATATTCTCACTGAACATTATTGGAAATTGATAAAATCTTACTGAGATCTGGACATGTCAAAGTGATATGCAGAAGTGAAATATAATTTGGATGAAGTGGTAGTAGAAGGTAATGAAACTTATATAGAAAATATGATATTTTCTCTTGAATAAAACTCTATCAGATCAAATGAATCTATATACCTCTAGGATGTGGTGGAATGATGTTCATGAATGGAAGGACCCAGAGTATACCTACCTCATAAATGATATATTTCATATACATAAATATAAATATATTTTATCATTTCATTTATAAAATTGTTATGAAAGGAAGTAAAAAATTTAAATGTATTTTGGGAAAAGTTTCCATATAGATTTTACAAATCTATCTTATTTCCACAACTGAGGAATAATTTTTTCAAAACATTAAACTAATCATTGGGAAAAAATATTGAGCTAACGTCAGCAATAGAAATAATTGGTGTAACTATAGCTTCTTTACACATAGAGGAAACATGATGTTCCTTTCACTTCACAAAAATCTTCTTATTCTTTGGATAAAGAGTCTAAATTCATGTTTCTTTCAAAAATATGATGGATATGGCATAAATTTTCTTCTAATATAAGAAATTTATTTTCAAAGGATCTATAAATTTTTCCTAATCTAATTATAATAAAACTTTCATATTTCTCAACTTGCAAAAAATCATTATTGATTATAAAAACATTTTCCTTGAGAATAGAGCTAATCGAATTTTGTGACTGGTCCATACTAGTTATTATTATTTGTAGAATCATTGGAATAGTCTTAAATTCAGAAACCATTATATGCTAAAACTCTTGAAAAATATTTTTTGAAAGTATTTTATACTATATATATTCAATATTAGTAAGTTATTATATCTATATCATGATAGAAAGCTTCCAACCTTGATTCTATCACATCCTGATCCAAATAACATAAGAGAAACAATTATCTGGTCAATTCATTTGTGAATTTCTCCATAACAAATTCAATTAAAACCTTAAATCCATAAAATTCATTTTTGGGGATAACATTAAGCTAAGAAATTGGTATCCTCTTGATGTACTAAAACTGACTCAACACTATTTTCTTGAGAGTATCCAGTTATTCCTTTGAAATAGAATGTTCAAAAACATTCCTCACCTCCATACTAGACTTAATCAACTCATTTTTCAATAAAGTAACCTCATAGATCATCTCATAATAACATACATGATATCACTCATTAGGAGCCCCAAGATTGGATATAGGTATCTCTGAGCAGGAATGATTTGTATGAACTGGAGAAGATATATCCCGGTGTACTTGTACTTTTTGTTCTTCATAAACTATATGATTCACATAAACTTCTTGATTATCATCATCCTATAGAAATTCTTTGATGTAATATGGCTCGCCATATTTTATCCTTAGTTTTGTATTTGATACAAGTATAGTAGATTTGGTATCTTCTTCAAATTACTCTTCCTAATTACCAAAATCACTATTACTTATAAATATATTAGATTTCCTTTTATTTATAAAAAATTTCTAAGAAGGAGGAGAAACTTTAAATAGATGAATAACTCTAGATACAATGGAGATAGTCTATCCTTGACAAATACTCACCAGCTTAATAAGTGATGTAGCCAATCTTTTTTAAGATACAAGAACTGGTAAGATAGATGGTTGAACAGAATAAAGAGAAGATGTGTCTACAATCACTTAAATTGGATCTGAATTAAATTCTATTATATTTTCCTCCTTATTTTAAATATATTATAATTTAATTACTCAAACTTCATGGTGTCTATTAGTAATATTTTTAGTGACTAATGATTCTTTTACTCCAATACTTGTAACATTTCCTTTTAAAGGTGTAGTCACACTTATAGAAAATTGTTAAGGTGACTTTGAAGAAACTGTTACACGAGATTTCTTCCCCTAAACATGATCAAGGACTGATTCCACCTCAACTTATAATCCAACTACAGTAACTTTATTACTGAAGGATACTAAAAAAACACTACGTTTTAACACTTTAACACTTAAATTTTTCAACCCATAAAAATGGGGAATATATAGTATTATCCAAGATGAAGCATTCTTTGAAAGGAATTGGCATCAATATTCTCTCAAATTGGATAAAAATTAACATATTTATTCTAAAAATGGAACATTTAATTTATTACATAACAGTTTAGGATCACAAAATTTTTATCAAGAATAGATATAATAACGTAACTTTTTGAAATATAATTTTATTAAACTCGCTGTTATGTTTCTAAATTTTGGATTGGATAAAATTTATGAGAAACTTAATTCCTGGTTTCATTTCCTTTACTTATTTATTCTATACATCTAGAATTCAAAATAGAGACTTCAATATTTTTAAAGTTTTAACTTCATCAATGGAAGATAGAGATGCGTTGAAATCAAAATATCCATTATAGTGACATCTAAACACTTTATCCATTACTATTGAGGATACGAAAAAAAATCCTTCCAATTTAAAGTCACATTAATAAGATCCTAGGAATACCCAAAATGAAATACCTTGGTATCATAAAATTCAACAACTTCCTTCTTAATAAATAAATCCATTCTTTTCTTGTCAAAAACATATTTCAATCCTTGGTGGTTAATAAATTTATTGAGAAGAATTTCGGTCTTTTAAATCCAACTAAAATCAATGGCTTTTCAGATCAACACTTTCCTTACCGATATTGAGCACTTGGAGCTACTCACAACACAAATATTTTATCTCTTGGTTTTACCCATGACTGAAGAAGGTTTTAAGTATTAGGTAAAGGAGGATAGATAATAAATTAGATAATAAATTTGTTGTTTGAAAATGGTTTGTGTATAGGATTGAGTTTATTTATTTCATTTTTAGGTAACTGAAGAGACACTCAGAATGATATGAAAGGTTATAATGAAATTTACTTATTACATGTCATACTATGATATTATTAAGACTAAAATAACAATTGTAATTTTAGGGTATAATAAAGAAAATAAGAAAATACTATAGAAATATTCTTTATATACGATGAGATAAATAAAATATAATTAAAAAAATTAAACAAACCTAATTAGAATTTGATAATATAATCTATTAGTATGAAAAGGTTTTATGAAAATGATTTCTAATTGTTTTTTTGTGAAATAATTCTAAATTGATATCACCTTTTTTTAATAATATCTCATGAAGTGATAAATTAGATCAATATTATTTGTTATCCAATGGTTTATCAGATTATTTGAAATATTATAGTATTTATGTAATCCCATTTGGTTAGAATAGAATTAAAATTTAATTCAAAACACAAAAGTGTATGCTTCCTCAAAAACACTTATGCTCAAAAAATTCTACCTGTAATATATTTATATTTGGTAAATGATAATGAAATATAATTTTGTTTCTTATTAGACCATGATAATATAGATTAACCCCAAAATTTACTAGTTCTAGAGGTATTTTTCCTATCTAGTCCATAACCACCAAATTCAACATCTGAGTATGAAGTTAAATTAAAATCACAATTTTTTGGAAAAAGTAAATAAAGAAAAACAATTCCTTTTAAATACCTTAAAATTATTTTAGCAAAAATTAAATGAGATTATTTTGGGTTAGATTAAAATCTTGAATAATGATATACTGAAAACATAATGTTTATCCTTATTATAATAAGAAAAAGTATATTAAAAATTATTCCACTATATAACTTGTTTCCAACTAGTTTTTAAACCTCATCCAATTAAAGTTTAATATTGGAGCTCAAAGGAGATGAATAAGTCCTACCATTTTTATATACAAACATTTTAATTGAATCAAGTATATTGTTTCATTGTTCAAGAAATTTCCAAAATATTTTTAATAAATCTAGAAGCTACGAAAATAGTATAACTCACGCATCATACTCATCACAAATTCCTTTTCCATGATTTTTGAAATCATTAAATAGTTTTTTATTTTAAAAAAAAATAACATCATCCCCATAAATTTTAAAAGAAGAACTAAATTTGGATGTTGTTTTCTTAAAAAGAGTGGGGTTTTCTAATCTGAAATTAATATCATTTGAAAAAATAAAACATCTTTATATTTTATATTAAGCTCTAGGTACCTATTTAAGGACAAAAAGATAATTGGTATGTTTAAAATAGAATTCTGAAAATAGGGTTCTGCAAAACTAGGAGGTCGTTCGACATAAACTTCCTATATTAAAAATCCATTTAAAAAAGATAATTTTACATCCATGTGATATAATTTAAAATTTATGAGAAGCATATTCTTTAAGGATTCAAATGTCATCTAATGTAACACCCCAAGACTTACAATATTTTCCTTTTAGAATAAATTTAATTTTTTCCCATATTTATTTATATGAAACACCAAGTTAAGATTATGTTACATGAAACATATAGTTTATCTATATCTACATATAACACAAAGGTTATCTTACACTACACACAATACTGCCTCTCCTCAATGGCTTGTGTAACACACAAGACCAAGTTTTATTGAACAATAATATATTATTAAAAATATTTTTATTTAATACAATAAGATAAAAAATAGCCATTAAATTGATGGCTATGAATAATATTTAATAACTTATTAAAATATATGGTTTAATTCAATTTTTAAAAATTAATTATAAATCAATATAAGAACCAATTTAATATAAAGGGAATGTTTTTATAAAAAACTATTTTTTTCATCGTAATATCATTTTAACATAACAAATAAATTAATTACAATTAATGAATGATATTAATTTAAAATATATATATATATATTATATATTCAAAAATATATTTTTTACATTCATCCAATAGATTTTATAATAATAAGACAAGAACAATCCCAATATTACGCATAAAAACCTATATTTTTATAAAGGCAATTTTACCACCTTTTAATAATGCACCTACATTAAATATAAATTTTGAAACATTAATGAATTTAATATGAAAAAAATACTTAATTTTTGAAATACAATGTTCAAAATTATTTTAGGGTAAATTTTTGGTATTTTTCTATGAAGTTTGATTTTTTGATGAATAGTGAAAAATACAGAATTTTAATTCTAAAATGATTTTTTGTATAATTTATTTATAATGTTAAATAATTTTTTTTATTGATTTTAAATCATAATTAGATCAATTTTACATTTATTTATCCAATTTAAGCCATTTTTTCAATTTCACAATCAAATTGGATATAAAAATTTAGCAATCTTTTAAACATATTTACTTTAAAAACCTACATTGTAGTCCCGTTTGCGGGATTAAATTTAAATTAATTTCTACCAATTATGTGATTTTAATTTATAAAAATGAATTCCATATTTGGAATTAGAATAATTTATAATTTATAATAAGGTTAACAAATGTTTTGGCAAAAACTTCTAGTAAAAGTGATTAATATTAATTACAATGATTAGGAGGAAAATTAGCTTAATAAGATAATAAACCTTAAACTTAAGGGCCAAAATGACCTAAAAGGCGATCCAAAATCTATTTTATGTCAATATTTAGGCCCTATAATTCATTTTATATAATTATTATTATTATTTTATCCACTTTTCATTAGAAAAACTTCAGTGGAATTCCCTTTTCATAAATTTACAAGAATGCCACTCCTCCACCACTATAAAAAGGCACCCACCCCACCTCATTACACACACCTATCAAGCCCTTTGGATCAGTAAAAATCAACTCAAATAAGCTTCAAACGTACCTAACCTCATTCTATAAACCTCTATTTGGGATAAAATCCATGCAAGTAATCCCATTAGTTCAAAACAAAATATGTTACCCAAAGAAGAGGTAACATCCTTCCTCGAGCTCTTTTATTTTATTTACATTCTCCACCCCCCGAAAATATAATTATTCCATGATTATATAATAAAATAAATATACTAAATATACTTATATATTTTTAAATTAAGGTTTTTACCTACACATACATAGACATTCATCTAATGGGTAATGAACGTACTCTTTATGTGTACAGAGAACTACCGCCTCACGAAATAATGATTGTTCATTTTTTCCTTCACCGCCACTCACGGTGAGAATTATGGTGGAAACACTATTAATATATTATATTTATTATATTTATTATTTAATTATTATTATTTTATTATTTATAACACATACATTTATACTTTCTATTCTGGGTATATATGATAACATTGTTTGTGTAAGTGTGGACTACTTCCTCCTTAAGGTGATGCGATTCGTTCACACTATACCTAGAATGTATAAAGGATTATTTTAATAAAAATATGAGACATATATTAAATATATATGATAAAATAATTATAATAAACATATAAATAATTTACTTTTCATTCTTTTAAATTCGATAAAAGAAATAGAAGTAGCGTTCATGTGTTTGTACAATATCTCATCTCCATGAACGATGCATTTCATTTCTTATCTCAAAATATTATAGATTGTTCTAAATAAATATATACTATAAATATATGATAATTAAATCATTTTTTAAATTATATATATGATTAAATCATGATTTATTTAATAATAACAACAAGTAATAAGTCAAAACATACTTGAAAAACTAGGCAATTAACACTCGAAATTGTGAAAATAATGAAATATTTTTAACAAATGGGTAATAAGATATTATAAGAAGTTAACATATGATATTATGAATATGATAATGGTTCTATTATAAGTTATTAACATATTTTAAACTACTAGATAGGTTGATAAATATCACACAACAAAAATAAAGTACAAGGTAAAGGATTTTTGTCTCACTTTTCTTTTTGTGATTCATACGCCAGTATCACCACTTACTTCTCTTGTGTGGTGTATCTACTGCGAATTTTGATATATTATTTAATTAATACTATTATCTTCATGTTATTTAATTTTTTACTTTGAATTATCATATTAAAGGGTTTCTACATGAAAATAACCCAATGGTAAAATTTATCTTTGTAGTGTCACTTTCTTCTATGATTGTTAACTTTCTCTTAAAAAGTCACTTCCATATGATCACTTTATCATAAATTTATATATTATCATGAAATGGATATTATTATTACCTAAACTATATATCATCATTACATATGGTGTTCACTTTGATAGTTATTCAATTAACTAAGGAATTATTTGTAAATCTGTATCTTTTATTCAAAATAGATATTTGATATAGCATATTGTTTATTTGTTGATTACTCTATATGAGAAATTATTTGGAAAGGTAGTAAAGGGTGGTCCTATAATTTATATAGACCCTTGATGAATCTATAGGTTCTCATGATACAAATAATTTGGGTAAAATAAATAGTTTTTTACCCATTGTTTTAAACTATTTGGTAAAAGGTATTGACAGTATAGGTTTTCATGTGACTTAGACATGAAAATAAATAATTAATATTTTCCTTCATAGATAATTCAATTATAATTTTTATTATCCCTAGGGTTTTTATATAAAAAATAATATGGATGCATTTCATTCCTAGATTACTGATTAAATGACATGTGTTTCTAGTTTCTTACCTTTCCATGTTAATTATGCCTTTGTTATTTGAATTTTTTGTGTTATTAGTTACTTACCATTCCATGTTGATTTACTATCATCAATTCATTTTTTATTTAACTTTACTTATCCTTAGTGAGCATTTGAGATCACCCTTATTATATTTCATTTCCCCAGGTTATGAAGAAGTAATATTTGAATAATATTTCAAGGATATAGTTTATTTCATTTTTTATAAAAAAATGTTTTGTTTTCTCTTTCCCAATGTAATATAGGTATCATTAATATAATATGGATTTCCAAAACTACTGAATTTTTTGGTACTTTTGGATTTGATTCCTTATAATTATACCAATGTGATAAAGTAAGGCACTGGGTTCGGGCTTCAGGGGTCGGGGCATTACAGTTGGTATCAAAGGAGTTTTAGTAGCAACCTTGGAAACTAGATTTTGAAAACATATATTAGGGAGCATAACCATAAGATATAATTTGAGGATAAATATACAAGAACATCCCATAATTTTGGTAAAGTATATATTGTGTCAGTATTACTTGAAATGCATCCCTATCTAGATAATATAACTAGAAGTGGTTCTAGAATAGATGTACCTAGGGGTAACAACTCCGACAAGGTACATCAGGCCTAGCTTGGGACAACCTAGTACACGACAATGAGCCTTACTACACACCTAGTTTTTCACTACAGGGGATACACATAGTATATTTTTCATTTTATTTACATACCATTATGAAGGATTTTAAAGAACTGACATACCCAAAGAAACCATATTTATGTTTATGATATTATCTATGTATAAACTTTTCAACTTTCGTTAAGTGTTATTCCATATTTATAATTATACAAAGTTTATAATTTTATTAGCTAATCTTGTATATGAATTTTTTTATAAATGGAACCCAAAAGGAAGAATTGTATCAATACTCAATACTAATGTAGACGTTTCCCTTCTAAGAAACTCAATGTAGCTGGTATTGGAACTGAGGGTGTTTTGGATATATTAAGACAACTTAATAAGGTTATGAAACATAACCTTACTCTGATGGAACAACCTCTTCCATAATGAGATGAAACAAAAAGTTAATATTATGTTATACACAACATTAATTTTATCTTTGTATATACATAACACCAAATTTATCTTTCATTACTTAAAATACTGACACTCCTTGATGGCATGCGTAACACGCAACACCATGTTTTACTAAACAATAATATATTAGTAAAAATATTACTATTTAGTATAATAATATTCAAACTAACCATTAAATTCATGGTTATGAATAGTATTAACTAAATTGTTAAAATATTTTGTTGAATTCATTAGTTATAAATTAATTCTAAATTAATATAAGAACCAATTGAATATAAAGGGTATTTTTTTATAAAAAACTATTTTTTTGACCACAAAGTTGTTTTATAATAATAAATTAAATTAATTACAATTATTTAGGAATATTAATGTAATATATATATATATATATTATATTTAATAAAAAATTTACATTCATAAAATAGTTTTGACAAACATAAGATAAGAATAAACCCAATATTACGCATAAAAACCTATATTTTTATAAAAGCAATTTTACCACCTTTTAATGGTGAACATAAATTAAATATGAATTTGAAACTTTTATGAATTTAATATTAAAAAATTAACTTAATTTTTAAAATATAAACTTAAAAATTAGGGTAGGGAGGATTTTTTGTATTTTTTTGTGAAGTTTTATTTGTTGATGAATAGTGAAAAATACTGAATTTTAATTCAAAACAAATTTTTAATCTAATTTATTTATAAGGTGAAATTACATTTTTGGTTGATTTTAAATATTAATTCTATAAATTTTACATTCATTTACCCAATTTATGTCATTTTAATCAATTTCACATTAGAATTGGATATAAAAACTTATCAAATTTTGAGTATTTTTACTTTAAAAACCCGCATTTTCGTCTCATCTACAGGATTAAATTTAAATTAATTTATATCACTTATGCGATTGAAATTTGGAAAAAATTGATTACCTATTTTTAATTATAAAAATTTATATTTTATAATGAGTTCAAATTATTTTTTTGACAAAAAATATTAGTTAAAGTGATTAAAGTTAATTACAGTGATTATGAGGAAAATTAGCTTAATAAGGTACTAAACCTTAAACTTAAGGGAAACAATGACCAATAAACTTGTAAAAAAGATTTTTTATGGAAATATTTAGACCATATACTCCCTTTTATATATTTTTATAAATTATTTATATAATTTTAATTAGAAAAATGTCGGTGGAATTCGCTTTTCAAAAATTCAGAATAATATCACTCCTCCACTGTAAAAAGTCACTCAACCCTCCCCCTTACTCACACCTCTCAAGCCCTTTGTATAACCCAAAAAAAATCAAATAATCTCCCAAACTCACTCCCATAATCTTATAATACTCCCTTTGGGCTTAAATATATCCATGGAATCCCTTTGGGACAAACCAAAAGGTGTTACCCAAAGAAGTGGTAACATCCTTTTAAAAGATCTTTTTGTTTATTTACATTCTAAAATGAAATAAAATAAAATTATTCCATGATTATGTAACAAAAATAATTATCATAAATATATTTATATTTTATTATATTAAGGGTTAAACTTTCACTAACACACACATTTATCTAATGGGTAACAAACTTACTGCTTATGTGTACGGCGAACTACCGCCTCATGAAACAGTGATTGTTCATTTTTCCTTTACCGTGTATCATGGTGTGAGTTATGATATAAACACAGTAAATATATTATATATATGGTATTTATTATTTATTTATTCTTAAATAATTTTTTTATAACACATACCTTTATAATTTCCATTTTGTGTAAATACGATAACATTATTTTGGGAAGTGTGGACTACCACCTCCTCAAACCGATGTGATTCATTCACACTATACATGGAATGTATAAAGGATAGTTTTAATAAAAATATGAGGCATATATGACATATATATTATAATATAATTATAATATACATATATATAATTTAATTTTCATCCTATTAAATATGACAGGAGAAATTGAAGTAGTGTTCGAGTTTACGTACGGGCTACCGTCTCCATGAACGGTGCATTTCATTTCTTATCTCCAGATATTATGGATTATTATAAATCCATATATACTAGATATATATATATATGATAATTAAATAATTGTTTAAATTATTTATATGATTAAATCATGATCTATGTAATAATAATAACTATTAACATGCCAAAACATATATGACAAACTAGATAATTAACACCCAAAATAGTGAAAATAATGAAAGATTGTTAACAAATGGGTAATACTATATTATAATAAGTTAATATATGATATTATTGATATTATTATTTTTAATTTATACGTTTTTAACATATTTTAAACCACTATATAGGATGTTAAATACCATACAAAAAATATAAGGATAAGGTAAGGGACACTGGTCTCACTTTTATTTCTATGAGGCACACGTCATTATCAACACTTAATTTTTTTTTGTGTATATACTTTCCATTTTGATATATTATATACTTAATACTTTTATATTTATGTTATTTAATGGTTTAATTTGAATTATATCACAAAATTGGTTCTGAATTGAAAATTACCCAGTGGTAAAAGCCATTTTTGTAGTATCAGTTTATTTTGTGATTGTTAAATTTTTATTGAAAAAATCACTTCCTTATGATCATTTTATCTTAAATGTATGTATTCTCACAAAATGGATATTATTATTTCCTAAACTGCATATCATTTTTACATATGGTGTTCACTTTGATAGTTATTCAATAATCATGGTAATTATTAGTAAATTTGTATCTTTTATTCAATACGGATATTTGATAACGCATGTTGTTTGTTTATTGATTAATAGATAAGATGAATGATTTAGAAAATTTTTTATAGGTGGTTAATGGACTTTATATATCCCCACAATGAATTGATAGGTTCTTATGAGACAAATAAGTTTTTCAAATTAAATGGACTGTAGTTTTAAATTATATTGTAAAAGGTATTGACGGTATAGTTTTTCATGTTCCTCAGAAATTATGTCAAATAATTAATAATTTCCGTCATATATATTTTTTTATAATTATTATTATCCATGAGTTTTTTATATGATAAAACCTACAGATCAATTTCATTCGAATTTTGTTGATTAAATGGCATTTGTTTTTAGTTTCTTACCTTTCTATGTTGATTATGTCTTATTTATTTATTTTAATGGCATGTGTTAACAGTTATTTACCTTTACATGTTGATTTAATCTCATAAATTAATTATTGATTTCTCTTTAATTACCCTTACTAAGTATTTGACCACACCCTTATTATGTTTCCTTTCTCTGAGTTTTGAAAAAGAAATATTTGAATAAGATTTCAAGGATGTATGTTATTATGTATCATGTTTTATTTTCAATTTTAAAATATAATATAGGTATAATGTATGTAATATGGTTTTCCAAAACTATTAAACTATTCTATCCTTTAGTATCTGATTCCTTGTAATCATGTCTATATAATAAAGTAAGGCACTGGCATTGGGCTTCTGGGGTTGGGGAATGACATCTATCCTATATATTAGGGAAATAATTCTATAAAATCCATTCCTTATTCTTTATTATAACCTTTTTTAACTAATCTAGCCTTGTTTCTAGTGATCATGTGTTTATCTTCTTATTTGTTCATAAATACCCATTTAATTTTAATAATAGGTTAGTAAGGGTTTATATTAACTAATTCTCATATCTTATTCCTCTATAACTAGTTTAATTCTTCTTACATTCCTAAAACCCAACTCACATTGGATAATATTTCTTCTATGGTTCTAGGTTTTAGATGACATGAAAAGGAAAAAAATCAACAAGGTTTCCTATTTTTCATATAGTCCTAAAACCTATATCTAGTTCTCCTATAACAGTTTATATAGGATGGTCTTTAAGGTTTATTGTATCTCTAGGAAACACATTTTCTGGCTATTAATTATCAATCCCTTCTTCTTAAAACTGTTCTTGACCATGTTCCACATCCTCGTCCTTTTTATATTAAAAAATATTTTTAAGTTCAATGTTCTCCACAAAATCATTCAAGTCATAAATCTTATTTTTCTTTTGATAAAAATAATTACTAAATTCAAACTTTATATGAGTATATTTTTTATCTACCTTTGAATTATTATTGAAAATACAGTAAGATTTTATAAGTATTTGAGTAACCTAGAAATATTCCTTCACGAAAATTTGGATCAAACTTACAAGGATTGTACTTAGTGTTCAAGATATAAACCTTACATAAAAATACTTTGAAGTATCCTACCTTTAGTTTTCAATTATTTCAAAACTCATAGGATGTTTTCTTTAAGATAGGCTATATTATAAGTATATTAATGGCATAACATGTTTTATTTAAGGCTTCAATCCAAAAATGAGTTGGTAAGTTATTTTTACATAACAATTTTCTAGAATTATATTTCAAGGCTTTATTCATCCTTTTAACAACACCATTCTGTTGAGGTTACTTGGGGTTAGAAAAAGTATGTTTAATACCATAATTTGACAAAAATGTATTAAATTCACGGTTCTCAAATTTCCTTCCATGGAACCTTATTCAAGTCACAATTTTAGTATCTCTTTCATTATCACAAGTTTTCAGAAATTAATAAAAAAATAGAATTCACTATTAAATATCAAGAAATGAACCAAAGTAATTCTTGAAAAATCATCAATTAAAACATAAAAAAATATTTTATAGATAATAATTCTATTCTAGTAGGTCTCAAATAATCCATATGGATATTTTATAAGGGTGTATAATTGGAAACCTATTTAATTGGTTTAAAATATGTTCTGTTTTTTTCATTTGAAATGAATCACACAATCTCTTTTTATCTAATTTTATGTGATAAAAATTAGAACTCATATTTCCCTTAGATAAATTTCTCAAGGAGTAAAAATTTCATTTTTTATGTATTTTTTTCCAAATCTAAGATTCGTTAATTTTATTAATCAAACAATTTACATTTTTCAAAAGCAGGGATTGTGGATATAAAGTATATACATTTTTAGTTCTTAGTACCTTAAACTTAAGATATTTATTTTTAAAATATAGGCATTAATTATTTAAAAAATAAATATAATTAACTTTATAAAAAAGTTGACAAATACTTATTAGGTTGTTCTTTAAACCTTACACATGGAGTAAATTATTAATGAGGATTGTCTATGAATTTCAAATAGATCCAATACCAATTATATTTCCTTTATAATTTTCACCAAATGTGACATGGCCTCAATCAATCATAGATAATGAGTGGAAGTTGTAGAAATATCTTCTCATATTCCTTAAATAATCAATATTCATAAAACATTTTTCATTCATGTTTGTGTAGATTATTCCTAAAAAATAAAATTCACACAATAAGATTTTTTGGTACCTAAACACTCTTGGTTCTATCAGTGTTAAAAAAAAGGATTTGGGAATCCAAATCTATTTTTCTTTTCCAAAATTAAAACCAGGATTGTGTAATTTTGTAGAAATAATATATTTATTTATTACACATATTTTTTTATTTCTTATATAGAATTTATTTTCAAAATGAAAATTTACACCCCAATTAAATAAAGTAATATAAGACTTAGATTTAGTTTTAGATCTTGGTATAAACTAGTTTTTATAAATCATAAATTTTTGACAATTTTTTCCTCTACCATATTTCAATCTTTTGGGTTTTTTTTTGAAAATTATCTTAGTTAACTAATCCCTATAAAAATCTTTATGATCATAAAATTCTCTTTGTATACTCTCAATTTTATAACTATGTTCAATACATAATTCAATAAAATTTTCTATAATAGTTTTTAAATCTATTTTTTATTTAAGTCATCCTTTTCAATATCAACATCATTTTAAGAAATTTTGATTTTATTGTTTTTATTTTTCAAGATTTCATATTTGGTTTAAATTATAGTACAATATTAAATTAATTATTTAAAAGAAAAATTTAACTTTTAGATTCAGATTCATGCTCTTAGGAATAAATGAATGTGCCTATATTTAATATTCAATAAAGTACATATTATCCTTTTGATTGGAAATTTTATATTTTTAATCTAAGAATGAATTATCAGAAGTATATTCATAAGAACTACATGCGTCTTTCATGGGTTTATTGGATTTATTCTTATAGGAAACCTTCTTGAAATATTTTTTATCAGAGTTATTGTTTTTTCTTAGTTGAGGTAAGTCTATCTTTATATGCTTGACTTTCTTAGAGTCATATCATCTAACTTATTTATAATTATATGCATGTTTCTTGTACTTAAACCAAGGTTTTCTAAAACCTCTTCTCATGTTATAGAACATTTTCAAAATTCATGAAAAATGAGAAATCTCACTATCTGAAGTAGATTTATTTGAGGTGTCTTCATCAGATGACTCAAACAATTCTATTTCATTACATTTATTATCATATTTTGAAGTTTAAAATTTAAAAATGTCATTATCCTTAAAAAAAATCTATTCTCTCTAGTTTTATCTTCCATATCAACCTCATACATCATAATAATTATAATGAGATGTTTTATTTTAAAATCAATGACCACTTTTTATTACCTACTTACAGCTGATATTTCACTCCATCTAGGTGGTAGGACTCTTATAACTTTCAGGTCTTATCAATCTCATTAATTGGTGCTCCCAAGGAAGAAACATTTTTTAAAACCTCAATAAATCTTCTATTGAGTTGGGTGATGATTTCTCCTTAAATCATTATGAAGGTATAAAACTTAATCTTGGAATTTTTATATATAAGATCTCTCACATTGTCCATTCCTTCATAATATACTAATATAGTAGTCCACATTTCATGAGCTATTGGACACTATGAGACTTTATTGAACTCATCAGGACCTAGTCCACAAATGATAGAATTCCTTGATTTGGATTTTAAATCATATCTAGATTTAGTATTGGAATTCCATCTCCTAGGTTATGTCTTGGAAATTTCATAAGTCTTAATGGATTTTAAATAAAACTTAAAACTTAGGTTATTCAAAAATATTATCATTTGTTCCTAACATAAACCAAAATTACCACCATTAAAGTAAGGTTTTATTACCATAAACATAATTTACCAATTTCCATTCATAGAATAAATTTTTATAATGATATTTTTAGTTCAAACTTTTAATGATGAAAACTAAAATTTCATGATCTCTGATGCCAATTATTTTCCCAAGACTGGCAGTACTAAGACTCAAGAGGTGGGTGTGAATTGTGTTCTTGAAAATTTATTATATTGTAAAACCATACTCTTTAGAGATATGATTAATTATAATGTTTTCTTAATATAGGCATGTGGAGGAAATAAAATTAAATAGAGAAATATCATGAATTAGTGATTTATAGTGGTTTGGGAACATATGTCCCCTAGTCCACTAAAATAACACTATATTACATGAGATTGATGATTTCCACCATACCAATCCTTTTCTAAGGTGTTTATATATTGAGTAAAAATAGATATTAATTTTTACAAAGTTATAAGAGATTTAAACCATGTTATCCCTTTCAAATACCTATTCAAGGCCTTAGCACACATGAATACAACGAGTGCAGATAAAAAAGAGATGAATAAATTTAGTTTGGAAAATGGTGTAGCATATAGTTTCAAGTAGAAACTAATAAAAGATAAATAAACATTTATAGAAGATGAGAATCCTATAACTATAGATTTGAAAGTTATTTAATTGAAAAATATAATATTTCAAGAACATAAACTATAGAGTATCTTAATGTATTGTATTTTCCTTGAATTTTATATGAATCACACATCATTTCTTTCTTATGTATATACCAATTTTTTCATGCAGTAGAAAACTATTCTATTTATATCTTCTATTTAGAATTTGAAATTAAGAATACATGATGATTACAATGGTAAAGTATTTAATACATTTAAAAAGTTAAAGAGATAGGTTCTTAATGGAATGTGTCATTTTCCAAATATTGAATAAATCTCTATAGATGAGATGGTATAAATCTTCTTTATTGGATCTTTTTATTATTGGAAAAAAATATTTTCCAAATAGATATTTTCTTATTTAGATAGCTCATTTTTTATGAATATAAAATCATAATCTAACTTATCGAGAGATCATACCAATGGTAAGAGTATAATTATAGCAATCCATAGTATATCATGATCATTATAAGATAATCATCTCACATTACTATTATCATATGATAATTTAGATGGAATCCTAATGAGATAAAGAACTTTAGATCTTTGAATTATTCATTTTGAAATATAAATAATCTGGATTTTTTTCATAAGATAACACTATTTTCAAAGATAATATCTTATTTTTGTAAGACACATTGCATCTAAAACTTTCTTTGACTTATGTTATATTATTCACTTACTAATATTCTCATCGCATGACAAAAATACTCGGATGAATTTTCATATGACTTTTACTTCCTATATTGACTTCATCATAAGAAGATTTATCAAATGGGTAATTTAATTTACTTCCATATTAAGATAATTTTGGCATCTAGGATTCCATATGAAAAAAATTCTTTAGCGCAAGCTCTAGGTTTCAATATAATTTTAGAATCTTCTTAATAAGAGAGTTATTTTATATGTAAGATAAACTTTAAGCATTAGATAAAATTAATTTTATTAGAAACTGAATTCTTATGTCAATAAAATGAATTTCATTGTTCTCATATAGGAAAAATTAGTTTTGAATTTATTCATCAAACATCATATAACAAGACATAAAATTCTGAAACACTTGAGATATAAACTTGTTATTAAATAAAAAGAGATTTTTTGAATCGTCAAAACATATGAACGACTAAAAAATGTTGGAAAACATAATTCTTTCTAAAAATTATAATGATGATATAATGAATCTTTTATTTCCTATATTTCAAAAATGTAGAATTGGGGGTTATCATGCATAAAAACTCTATATTAAAATTAAAAGGATAGTTACCATGATGGGAGTGGAAAACATGGATCCCAAATAACCACTAATGATCTAATACCTTATGTGTATAAAACATGGGAATTATCTATGTTAATGTGATAATCTAAGGGATGGTAAGGATGATTATACCAAACAACCACCACAACCAAGGGAACAAGGTGGATCCTATTTACTTATTATCAATGAGATGGATTATGATAACTAAATCATCTTCTTTATAATTATAAATATGGGATATTTATTACATCCACTCTAAGTTTCTTAGATTATTTTCAAATTATAACACACTAATTCTTTATTTATCAAATAAAATATCTTTTTTTATTGTGGTTTCACTTTGGAATTTATGTTTATGAGATTATAAATATTATTATGTGTCCTTTATATGGATCTGATGTAATTTTGGTATTGTATTAACTATTTCTACATACACTCTATATCCAGTGATCTTGGTCAGATTACCCACAACATCCTTACTATTTAAAAAAAGAATTATGGAGTAGAAATTAAAATCAAGATCCTCCATATAGATATCTTAACACCACTTCAATAATAAAATACTATAGTGGATAATATCCATCATCATCCATTAATGAATTTCCACTAAGTGTAGGCCCTAATATTTAAACAGAAGTTGAAAGCACCATTCTAATGGGGGATATAAAATAAAACCCCCCACCACTGATTCTAGTGAAACTAGACACAATGGTTATGTGAAAGGGGGGGTTACATAGTGAACCTAGAGTTTAGAGCAGTTTGAGAATTAGGTTTCACATCCTAGAGAATGTCAGCTGATACATTATGTGCGGAAAATAGTTCGGTTCTTGGAAGGAACTATTTAGGCGTATGAAGTCCCACCCAAAGTAGACGTGGTGGGGAGTACATCCCCCACAAATATTTTTCTTGGAGGGTTTCATTAAGTAGGAAAATCATGTACTAGTGAAAAAAGAAGGAGGGGAAATGGGTGGTAATCTATAAAAGTGGGTGACATAGGCAAGGGATAGGATGGAGAGGGAACAGGCTAGTACGGTTGAGGTGGCTACTCCATAAATGGGAAATAGATGTCTAAATGTGGACCTCAACAAGCCTTATGGGGACGAGGATCATTATTAATTGATGTAATTATTTGACCACAACTTTCCACCCACTCTTATAGGTCAAAAAACCATAAGGGATAAGATATAGGTGTTTGTGATGTGGCTATTATAAAAATGGGGAATCACATTTCATACCTTAGACCAATTTACAATAATAAATTACTATAGGTTGGAACTATGAACTCAAGAAAAAATAAAATAGGTCTTAACTTCGAACTGTGAGAGGAATTTAACTCAAATGATTAGAAAGAAACACAATAATGGGATTATTCTCATTATAAGTGAATATATGTGATTTATGCTTCATTATAAAATTAAATATCAACTTATCTAATATATACCCTCAGCTAAATTTATTAGTAAGTAATAATAAAAATTGTGAGAATGTAATTTATTTTAGGAGAGAGAATGTAACGAACAAGGATTTCACTAAATATTATCCTTAAAAAATAATATACTAAATGGAATTTTTTTAAAACTATACCAAACTAAAATAAAAAATCCTAATATGTTTTGAATACAAAATATGGTCATTAAAATAAAACTATTAAATTTTATATTATAAATCGAAAAAACCCTATTGAAAAATCAAAAAAAAGTAGGAAGAAATGTTATATGGAAGAAAAGTATTCCTTATGATAACCATTTATATGAGCTCGTAAGGGAGGTATATTTTTTAGGGTTTTACCAGGACCATGCCTAATCCAAACTCAAGTAATTACGATTTTAGAAAAACCATCAATGATAAAAGTTCAGGATCATTGAGATTTCCACAAGATCTATGCAAGAAAAATCACCACCCATGACTAAAACCAAATGTATTTTATAGAAATTAGAATTTTATTTACCTAAACTAAGCTTATTTTGATTTAATAATAATAATATGTATTGATTGTATGAATAAAAAGTTATCACTATATTAATTACAAATTTTTTTATAAAAACAATAGTAAATAAACCAAAAATCCATTTTGCACTAAAATTTGATAGTCACTATATTATATATTTTCAATTAAAAATAAAATTTATAAATTTTAGAATGTGAATATGAAAAAATTAACTTCACTTTGGGATTTATCCAACAAATATTAACTTAATATAAAGTTTGGATATTTTTTCTAAGAAATTTATTTTTAGGTGAAGAGTTCGATATTCTATTTTTATTAATATTGTGACATTTATGCCAATAATAGTATATAAGTATTAATTTTAAATTTATGAATCCTTTTTCTTAATAAGATATTTCTTTTATAATTTTAATTTTACATTTTAAAATAAATTTTTTAGTTTGCACACCTATGAATGAAATTTTATAACTCAACTAATATTTTCTCAAAAATTATTCTAATGCATAACACATTTATTAAATTAAAATTAACTTTTAACAATTTTATATTTTGTACTGGTAAAAATATATTTCAAAATTATAATTATTAGGTCCAAATTATCTAATAAGTTTGCTTTTATCTTTTGGAATAAATATAAGATTATGATGATTAAAGTTAATTACTATGAAAATGGAAAAACAGTTTTTCTCAAAGTTATGTTTTATTAAATTGTGTAATTTTAATATAATAAAATAAGTTAAAATTTTATAAATAGTGATTAAATTTATATATAAATTCATTAACAATAATTCCTTTAGTAATCAATATGAAATATAATTATGAACATTTAATTGTCAAAACATCATTTTCTATAAAAACTTCTTTTTTATATATTATATGATTTAATTTAAAAGTTAACATGATTAAATTTATAATTTAAACTAGATTAAATATATTCTAAATATAATTTAATTACACCCGAATTTTATAATTTGGGTCATATATATTTATAATAAAATATAAATTACATAGTTTAAAATGTGTTACCAAGGTAAAAATGAAAATGAAAAAATATAAAACTATATTGGTAAATAACTAAAAACATGATTCAAACATGTGTGAAATTAGTATTTGAGGATTTATATACTAAATGAAACCCCAAAATCCATTATTTATAATATTTGTATTCATTTACCTTTCAATCATGTAATAATATTATTGAAAACTAAAGAGTATTCCCAAAGGTCCCATTTTCTTCAATTATAAAAGGGTCTCACTTACTTCACTTAATACCACACCCATGTCTTCAAATTTCATCATAAAAACCTTCTATTTTGTTTCTTATAGAAAAATATCTCACTTTATTAGTCCTCTGGTCATCATTATAAATCTTAATTCATCAATTTTTAAGGATATTTCTATGAGAAAACTCATTCTCACAATGTAAGTATTACCTTCCTCTAAGTGTTTTATTCATAATATTACTCTTCCTAAAATCTTATATCTATAAGTATATAATTAAATAAATAAAAATAATATAATAATATGTTATTATTTGAATGTAATAACCATTACTCATTCCTCACCATCAACCAACATAAAAAATAAAACAAATCAAAAGAGTCGTTAGTGCATGTGTGCGGACTACCACCTAAATGAATCGATGTATTCCTTTTTTCATACCACCTTTCGTGATGAATAAATATTATTATAAAATTTAAAATTATTATATAACTTAATTACCTATCATTTTTTGAGAAATAATAATGTTAACCTAGTGTCTTTCGGACGTCGCATCCATGAAGTAATGTATTGTATTTTTCTCCTAGTTTCTTTTTTATTTAATAAAACATTTTTAAATATGAATACCTAAATTAAAATTATCTAACTAATATCATAGTTATATATTAACAATATTATTATTCAAAAAAATAAACCACTTTTTAATCGTAATTAACAATTAGTTATAGTATGTTCTTGTTTGGGTATGTTTGACCACCTACTTGAACAATGCTAAAAAATTAAATCATGAATGAATATAAAATAATAATTAATGATATATTATGATATAAATATTTATTTATTTATTTATTTTTTGTTCAATAAAATATATATCAATTTTCAACTCAATAATTAAGAAAACACTTTTTATTGGTAAATAAAATCACTAAAGTCTGGTTTTAATCAATTTCACCTTTAAGGATAAAGAGTGAAACCCTCATCAAGGGAAATTGAAAAATCATAAATAATTATAAGTAATACATTAAAGTAAATTTAGTTAAATTTTAGGGATTAAATTTGTAAGAATAATGAATACCTACACCACACCTATGAAACTAGTACAAACAGTCAAGAAATATAAACACTTTTATGGGTAAATATGAACAAAGTAACTAATATATATGTTGATAGTGATAATAAATGAAAATTAAAAAAAATTGTTATGAATATGGTTCTGAAATAGTATAATAATATATTTAGGTTCGTTTTACAAGATCTCAGAGATCATTCTACTAAGTTGGAATAAAGTTAAGGGGTTTTCTTGACTTAATTATATTTCTTGATACATAATCACTCCACTTCGATTATGATATTTAAAGATTGAATTATTATAACATATAGTTATGTTATGTTTTATTTATATGTTATTTTATAGGGGATTAATCTTTCAAACGGAATTCATCTTCTTTTATGGATGTATTGTTTAAAAAGAAATGTAATTTTATTAAGAATAATAACTATTTATTTAAAAGGATTTTTCTATATCAATGTTTTTACTTCCCAATAATGATCTATTTTATCTAGTGGAAACTAAAATTGTTATTATATCCAATTATACTTATTTTCCCCTTTATTAATTTTAAAATAACTTATTTTTTAACCTTTTAACAATTTGATTTTCTAATAAAGGTTCTTTAGAATATTTAGATGGATTTTCCTTACCATAATATTATATTCTTCACATTTACTTCACATTTTTGAATATTTTTTATTTTTTATCATGGTATCGTTATTTAAAATTGTTTTGAATTAATATTTTTGTATATTTTTGTATTTATCTTATAAAAAATATTTTTTGGAATGTGACTTGAAAAAAAAATTTAAGGTGATATTAAGAAACTGTTTTTAAGAAAAACTCATTTTTTGTGATTTATATTCCATTTTAATGTATTTTTATAGAATTAATTAATAGTTAATAAATTACCCTATATGTGATGTTTTTTAATACTAATTTTGGGTTATCATGTTTTTGGTAGGAAATTATCTTATTTTTTCTTTTATGTGATACCATTTGGAAACATTATGAAAATAATTTTCTTACCATGGGATATTTATGAAAATATGAATGATTTGATTTTGAATAGTTCTTTTATGTTTGGATAATTATAATTTGGGTCTTATATCACCCTCCAATTCATTGGGTAAGGTTTTATATCTTCATATATATATATATATATATATATAGTAATTGAGTAAGTAATTTTCACTCCATTTTTAGAATCTAGTAGTGATGCCTACTACAATATGGGAATCATGTAGTGATTCATACCCCACTAGAGAAATCAAGTAGTGATGCATGATCCAATATGTTATGAGAATAAATTTTTGAAGCTTTATCTACTATGTTATTTTTTATCTATCTCATGTTTGTGCCATAAATGTTTCTAAAGATATTGTTTTTTTCTAAGTTATTCCAAATGTATATTATAATACATATCCTAAATATGTTCCTCTATATTATTTTATAATTTTTTATTTGGTTTGATTTCCATTATGCGTTTCTAAGATATTTTTTTATGACCCCTATTTGGTCTTATGTATATTTTAAATTATTCTTAATGCTAAATCAAGTTTTATTATTTTCACTTATGATCTTGTGATCTTTTTATCTGTTATTTATCCCTTTCTAATGTTTTATCTCATTTTTATGATCTATTAGTTATGAGTAATTGAAAAGTTTCCCTTAAAAATAATTCAATCTTAACCCTTTATTATATTTCCATTATCTAAGTTATAAATATTATTATTTCATATGATATGTCTATAAGTGGGTCTAAAGGATCATGGTTATTGAGAAATTCTCACAAGTGTTTTAAAATATGATGTTTATGTAGCTAGTCTCTAATAGACTTAACCATAAGGTCCTTATGATGTGTGATTATTTATTATTTATAAAAAATTAAACCTTGGTAACAATTTATTTTTTTATATTTATATTGGATTTATATTTTTGGTATTAGATTAGGTTTTTATTTTTTTTAGAGATTAGTTTAGTTACCTTTAGTTTAAAGGTCAGATAAACTTAGTCAAAATCATATATATGAGTATAAGTATATGATGATGTTCTAAAATATTAGTAAATTTTTAAGAAATTTTTTTTATAGAAATAAATTAATGTCAAGATACTACATGTTTATATAATATCTTAAATAGATGTACTTAAGGGAAATAAACCAAAAAAATCATGTTAGATATTAACTCAATCATTACCTGATGCACGAAAAATAAGAATAACTTCACACCTGGTTTATAACTCTTGAGGGATATGATTTGATTAATCATATTATATTTAAATAACATTATTAAATATTTATATTCAAGTTAAATTTATGGATTAGGATGAGAATTATAAGATAACATGACTCAAACTTACCTAATTTAAACTAAGTCCTATTCAGGTTGAACTAAAAAACTATAGAACAATTTTTAATGTAAAATCATAAAGTATTTTATAGTTTAATTAATTTTATTATTATGATAATTTCATATTACTATTAATGTTTTATAACTCATGTAAACCCTTTAGTTTTTTTAATGGATTGGACTATATGAAACCATGAGTGAGAGGAAAAATTTTGAGAGTAACTCAACAAAAAACCCATCTTAATGTGAGATGGAGTGAGAAACATTATGATTATAAAAAAATATATCATGAAATATGATTAGCAACATGAACATAGTAAAATTCCCTAACACACCAAAGTATATAATGTTGGAGTTTTACGAAATATCAAGTAACAAAGATGATGGAGGAATGAATATTCAATTTCCCATATATCAAGATTTTTTTAAATGACTCCAAGGTAATTTCCTTAGGGATACTAAAAGATGATTTACTTTTGTAATATGGGGTCATAAAGAATCAAAATTCCATGGGAAAATTAGGAGAGTGGTTGTAATTATTGAGTAGAAAATGTACATCCCAAATCACCACTAACAGTCTAAGGCCTTATGTGTGGAAAACATCAACATTATCTAAAATAGTATCATAATCAAAGGTATGATAAAGATTATGGGAAGGACCAACCACCATGATCAAGGTTGTAAGGTGGATCATGATCAATGATCACTGGTGAGATGTATTGCGATAACTAAATCATCTATATAAGAGTTATAAATATAGGATATTTACTCTATCAACTCTAAGTTTACTATATTAATTTATAAGTGTGCTAACATGATGTTTTTTATCAAAAAATATATAGTTTTATGATTGTTTCCTTTTTAAATATATGTTTATGAGAATATAAATCTTAGTATGAGCCTTTAATATTTATTTTATTTATTTATAGTAATTTATTTTCAATTTCAACATAGACTCTATTTTAATTGACTTGGATTAGATTACCCACAACATCCTCACTATTGAAAAAATAGATGGGGGTGGAAACAATAACCATCATCCACCATGTAGTGATCTTTATTTCACTACAATAATAGATGATAGTAATTAAACCTTTTATTAATTATCCATAAATGCACCTCTATCATGTGTAGACCCTAATATTTATATAGAATTTGAAAATACCATAAAAATGGTTCATATGGAATACAACCGCCCATTATTTATACTATTGAAACCATATATGGTGGTTTTGAGAAAAAAGGAAAATGCTTCTTACTGGATTTGTGGTTGAGAGAAGTTTGATAATTCGGTTCAATGACCTAGAGCATGAGACCCATTTAGCATGTGAGGGTAACCATTTGAGACTCAGAAGGACCTATTTGGGTATATGATATACCAGCCATACTGGACATGGTGGGGATTCTATCCCAACCAACCATTAGTTGGGAGGGTTTCAGGAAGTGGTAAACACATGGTGAAACAAGTTGGAAATGATTTTTGTACTTATCTATTGAAGATAGAAACATAGGAGAGATAAGATAGAGAAGGCATTGACTGGTTTAGTTGAGGAAGCTACCTCAGAAAGGGTCAGGGTGGGTATAAATGTGGGTCTTAATCAGCCTTCTGAGGTGGAGGAGCCTTCTTCATCGACTTAATCATTCAACCTCAAATTTAAATTGATACCTCCAAGTTGAAGAAACATAGGGGATGGGATATAGATTCTTGTTTTGTAACTATTATAAAAATAAGAAATCACATTTTATATGTTAAACCAGTTTATCATAATTTTTCATTGTAGGACTGAACTATGAACTCAAGGAAATATAAAATAGTTCTTAACACCAAACCTTGATAGGTATTTTACTAAAATATTCAGAAATAAAAAAATATTGGGATTATTATTATTGTTATGGAATATATTTGTTTGATACTTAATTAGAAAATTAAATATCGAGTCATATATTTAATTATATGTTACAAAATGAAGTAACCCTATTACAAAATCAATAATGGAAGTAGTTATAAATGGAATCCATAAGTGGTAGTCTTCCTTAAGAATATCTTTTTTTAGCTAGGAATGTAGATAGATTCTCAAGGGTTTTCCCCAGACTAATCCCAATTCAAACTTGAGAAATTATAGTTTGACAAAAACTATATAAGATAAAAGTTCAGAGCTTGTGGAGATTTCCATAAGATCCAGGAAAGCTGAACAGTTTCCCTCAAATGAAACCAGTGATTATTTAATATTTAGGTATTATATAGAGATCATAAGGGGTTATGTAATAATTTAAAATTATATCAACATTTAATAAAATATTTATATGTACAGATATATCATTATTTTTTATTCTTTTTCAAATGTCATTTTTCTGAACTCACTTAATACTTAAAAAAATTCTATAAATTGTTATATAACTTCAAGGAAATAATTTTATTATGATTGATTAATAAAAATACAAATTTATTGTATGAATAAAATTTTAACACTATATTAATTACTAATTAATAGGAAAAGGAATAGTTTATATATAGATATTAATTCCCTATAAAAAGAGCTTGTCTCTATATTTTATGTTTTTCATTAAAAATAAAATACACAAATTTTCTGATGTTAATTTAAAAAAATTAACTTAATTCTTGGATTTTTCATTGAAATATTAATCTTATATAAATTTTTGATATTTTTTTGAAAATTATTGATTTTTTGATGAAAAGTGAGATATAACGTTTTTATTAATATTATGTCTTTTTTCAATTATTAGCATATATGTACAACACCAAAATTTATAAAACCAATTTCATAAGAAAATATGTATTTTATAATTTAAATTACACATTTTAAAATATTTAATATAGTTTACAAACTATTGAATGATATCTTTGAACTCAAGTAACATGTTTTTAAAAAATTATTTTAATACATTATACATTAATTATATTAATATTAATTTTTAAAACGTTTAGAAATTAAACCATAAAAAATAGTATATAAAAATTTAGAATCATTATTTCCATGTGATTTAATAAGGTCCAATTTATTTTTATGCAAAAAAATAAGTTTATGAGGATTAATGTTAATTACTTTGATAATGGTAAAATTATTCTTCTAAAAGAATTATTTCATTAATATTTTGTAATTATTATCTAATAAAATAAATTAATAATTTATTAATAGTTATTAAAATATATATATATATATAAATATATTAACACTTATTCATTTAGTTATAAATACTACATATGGCTAGGAACACTTAATTTTGAAAACAAAGGTTTCTATAAAAACTATTTTTCAATATATTTTTTGATTTAATTTAAAATTTAACAGTATTATATTTATAAATTAAATTATATAAAATAGATAATAAATTTAAGTTTAGAAGAGCTGATTTTTTTTAATATTTTTCACCCTATATTTATAAAAAAGTATAAATTATTAGTTAAAAACTTATTACCAAGATAAAAAACAAAATAGGAAAATGTAAAAAACTAATGAAAAATAACTAAACAATTGTTTAAAAAATATTGAATATGGTTTTTAAACCCAATTAAAACCTAAACTTCATTATTTATAAATTTTTTAGTCATTTACCATTTAATAGTATAATGATAACTTTGAAAGGTAAAGAGTAATCACAAAAGTGATATTTTAATCGCTTATAAAAGGGACTCACTTCTTATACTTCATATCACACACATACCTAGTAATTTATTCATTAAAATTTACCATTTTGACACTATTATAAACCTATCTCAATTTATTATGCCTATTATTACCATTATTTATCTTAATACTTCCATTTCCAAGGGTATTTCTAACAGAAATCTCATACTCACGACGTAAGTATTACCTTCTTATTAGTCTTTTATTTTTAATCCTCCTCTTCTTGAAGACTTATATCCATAAAAATATAATGAAATTATTGTAATTATTATATTTATATTTTATTATATTAATTTAACAACAATTATTTATTCCTTTATTCATTAAAAACAAAAACGTCGTTAGTGTGTGTGTACGGACTATCGCCTCCACGAATCGATATCTTTGGTTTTTTCATACAATCTACAATGGTTGGTTTTAATGATGATATTGATGAATAAATATTATATATATTATATAAATATTATTATGAAATGTTAAATTATAATATTCTTTAATTGTCATTCATTATTAGATAAATATAAATGTTAATTGCAGGTTGTGTGGACTACCGCTTACAAGAAGTAATGTATCTCATTTTCACCTAGTTTATTTCTTATTTATTAAACCCTCTATAAATATGAATCAAAAATTTAAAAATATATAAATAATATCATTTTTATCCTATAATAATTATATTATTTTCAAAATAAAACACTTTCATATTCAAAATCATCCATTAATTATAGTATATTCATGTTTGGGTCGGTTTGAAAACCCATTTGAACAATGCTATGAAATTATATCATGAATGACTATAAAAACATAATTAATGATAAAAATATGATATTAATATTTTAATAATGATTTGGTTTTTATAGAATTCATTAATTAAAATTTAACCAAATAATTAATACAACACCTTTCATTGATAAACAAAATCAACAAAGTCAGTTTTTTTTATTTTATCTTCAAGGATAAATAGTGAAATAATCATCAAGGGAAATTTAAAATTAACAAATAATTATAAGTAACCAATTATATTAACATTAAGGAAATTAGAGTTATGAGTTTTTGAATAATAATTATTACCAAAATCGCTCATGTAGAAATAGTACAAATGGTCAAAACTATAAACACCTAATGTGGTAAAATAGGGGGAAACTAATATACATGTAGATAATGATTATAAATAAAAATTATAAACATTTTTAGGTACTAATATGTTTATAATATAGTATATTAAAAAACATAATAAAGTATAGATTGTATTTGACTTTTTGGGAATAATGATAAGGTGTTTTATTAACTCAAATCATTTTCTTGAGTTATAATTACTCAAATTTGATTATGTTCTTTCAAGATAAAATTATTATACACAATAATGATGTTATGTTGTATTTAAAACTTCTTTTTAATGTAATTAATGTTTTAAACAAAATTATTCTTCCTTTATGGATCTATTATTTTATAAAAAAAATATCAAGAATAATTCCCATCACAATTAATTTAATTTTTCTCCATATCCATGTTCTTTTACTTACCTACAATGTTCTAATTTCCATAGTGGAAACTCAAATTGTTATTACAAACAATGATCCTTTTACTCCCCTTTAATCATTTTAAAATAATGGTTTTTTTAACCAATTCATGATTTGTGTTTTTAATAAAGGCCTTTTAAAGTATTTAAAATTATTTTCTTTCCATGATCTTATATTCTTGTCGTATACTTCACATTTTGGATTATATCTTATTTTTTTTCAAGATCTATTAATTATAATTTTTTTGAATTAATTTTTTAATAAGTTCTCTCAAAATACAAAAAAATGGTTTTGGGAAAGTTACATGAAAATCACATCTTTTTCAGGTGATATTAAGTAATGATTTTTAAGAAAAATCTTTTTCTTTGATTTCCCTTCCAGTTTCAAAGGATTATTATCTAATGTAGTAATAGTTTATAAATCACCCTAAATTTGACCTTTTAAAATAATCCTTTTATGTGGTAATATTTTTGCTAAAAAATGATAATATTTTCCCTTTATGTGATACCATTTGTAAATTTTATGAAACTCATTTTCTTTTCATGGTCCATTTATGATAAAATCAATGGTTTCATTTTTAATGAAACTAATATTTTTGGATAATGGTCGGTGGAGTTCTATATCACCCTCCAATGAATTGGTTAAGGTTTTATATCTTATTATATAACTATAGGAATCGAGTAAGGAATGTTTTCTCTACTATGATAATCAGGAAAGGATGCATGCTCCACTATGGGAATCATATAGTAATTCTTTCTCCACTTTTGGAATCACGTAGTGATGTCTGATCTACTATGTTGTGGTAATAATTTTTTAAAACCATCTCCACTATGTTATTCTTTATCCATTCTCAATATTGTTCCTTTTTTATCTTATGTTATGTTGTATTTCCAAGCAATTTCAAATGTTAGTAATATTCCATGTCAAAAATATGTTTCACTCTCTTGTGTTTTGATTTATTATTTTGTTTTATTTATATTCTATTTTTTAATACATTTTTTAATATCATTACTTTAGTCATATATTTCTATGCCATTATCCTTAATTCTTAATCAAGTTTTATGGTTTTTACTAATGATCACATGATCATTTTCTCTATTCTTATTTTGGGCCAAAGGCCTTATTTTAATTTTTATTATGGATAATCCCCCTTTTAAGGGTTTAAGTTGAACCCTTACATGACCTCTAGGCCCAAGGCACAAGGACTGACATGACCCAAAGGCCAATACATGACCCGAAGGCCCAGAGGCATACTATTTCCATTACATGACTCATAGGCCCAACCCACTAGAATTGCCCCTCCCTAGATTTTTCATCATTGATCTCCTAGCTCCCCAACTTTCATTACTAATCGGATAGCATTTCCCTGTAAAAAGATACACAATGCCTGGTCCCAATGGAGGTTCCCATATCCTCTCATTCTTCCAATCCGATTAGCTCTACTTATGGTGATTGCTACTCTTGTTTCTCTAATCCTCTTCTAGGGCTTACTCTGTGTGAACTAGGCTACTGCATAGTCTATGTGGCCTGAAGGCCCTGAGGCCCAAAGGCCTTTTGATGACCTGAAGGCCCTTGAGACCTGTAGGCCCAAACTGGTGCCCCAAAGGCCCAAATCGGGTGAATAGTTCCAGTTGCTACAGTACCTGATACAGTGCTGCTGCGATACTAATCCAGTAACCCATAAATTCTCCTCCACCTGGTTTTGAACCTGGGTCTCTTGGATGCCAAGCAAGATACCTTACCACTCGAGTATGGGCTCATTATAAAAACATGTTAATGGTTAACATGTGTATAGGTGCATCCTTACACCACTCGTGTGCCACATGTCCCCAAGTTATGATCTAATGGTTATGACTAGTAGATAAGTTTCCCTTATTGATAATTTTATCTCACTCATTTATTAATTTTCCATTCCATAGGTTATGAAAATTATTATATCATATGTGATTTCTAGAAGAGGGTTTATAGGAGAAAAATTATATATGAATTTTTTTAAGTGTTCTAAAATAAAAAAATTATATAGTTAGTCTCTATGATACTAAACTTTTAGGTCCTTTGGATGTGTGGCTATTTACGAGATATATTAATTAAAAAATGGATTCAATATATTATTATGTATGTTTAGATTATGTTTTCATTGTTGGTATTAGAGAAAGGTTTTGTTGTTTTGGGATATTATTTTAGTTAACTTTGGTGTTAGGGTTAAAAAACCTTAGTGAAAATCCTATATATGAGTCTAAGAGTTGGATGGTATCATGAAATATTAGTAAAGTCTTGAGTAGATGATTCTTCTAACAAAACATACTTATCTGGATACTACTAGTGTATACTAGATCAAGAAAAAAGGTACCAAGGGGTAATAACCCTAAAAATTTAATGTTAGGTATTAACTCAATATTCACCTGGTGTATGACAAAGAGGTTTAACTACACACATGGTCTGAAACTTCAAGAGGATGTGTTTTGGTTTGTTATATACTCTTTTCAAATCATTATGAAAGATTTATTTCCTAGTTATTTGAGGTATTATGATGAGAAGTATAATATAATCTAACATAAAGTTACCTAGGTTAAACTAAGAATGACATAGGTTAAACTAAAGGAACTAGAGTCCAATGTGATAATGTAAATGAAAAAGGAATTTTATATTTAAATTCATTTTATGATTATGATAATTACCCCATATTGTTAATGTTTCATCACTCATGTCAACCCTTTTAGTTATAGTAATGGATTGAACTAGAAGTAACCATGGGTGTGAGGGGTAATTCAATGATTACCTCAATGAACAACACATAAGAATAAGATATGGACTGATAAAACTTATGATTATACTAAACCATATATCATTGAATATGATTAACAATGTGAAAATTTTCAATGTCCCAAACACATCAATGATGATAAGTATGGAGTCTCATGATATATCATGTGTGAAGATGATAAAGGAAAGAATATTCAATTTTACATATGTCAAAATGTCCAAATAAACACCAAGGTAATTTCTTTAAGGGGTAATGAAGATACTTTATATTTGGAATAAGGGGTCATCGATCATTAAACTACCATAGGAAAATGAGGAGCTCAGTTAACATGTTGGAAGTGGAAAACATACATCCAAAAGCACTATTAATGGTCTAATGCCTTATGAAAATTAAATAATTCAATGTCATATTCTAATGTATGGTAAGGATAATTTGCATAAACAACCAACATGACCAAGGGAACAAGGTGGATCTTGATCAATGATTTACAATGATAAGTATTGTGATAACAACATCATCTGATTTTGAATTGTGAAATTGGGATCTTTATTCTTTCCAATATAAGTTTCCAAGATTGATTTCTAAGTGTAATCACTGATGACTTTTTTATCAAATAAAATATCCATTTAGATGATGGTTTCATTTAAAAATTTATTTTTATGAGAATATAAATCTTAGTATGGGTCATTTTGATGGATTTTACATAATTCCAGTAATGGTTTAACTATTTCAACATAGACTCCATATTAACTGATCCTGATTAGATTACCATAAACATCATCACCATTGAAAAAAGTGTATGATGGTAGAAATGAAAACCAGAATGCTCCACATAGATATCCTAATGTCACAGCAACATTATATGATAGAAATGAATCATTTTTGTTATCATCAATCAATTCACCACCACGTGTAGGTCCCAATAATTCTAGAGAATTTGAAAGTATAATGTCAATAAAAAATGTATAATACAACCAATAAAACAACCCCAAGTGAAACATTAAATGATGTTTATGACAAAAATAGATAGGTTTCCTAGTGACCTTGTGGTTGGGAGTAGTTTGGTAATCTCGTTCGATGCCCCATAGTATATAAGACCATACAACATGTGTGGGAAATAGTTCAGAACATGGAAGGACCTATTTAGGCATATGAATTGCCACTAGGTTCCATTTTTATATGATTATGACATTTATACTAATTTTAGAAAAGATTAAATAAAACAAATCACCCTCATGACTTTAAAAAAATGTTTTTTAGACAATAATAAAAAGAGGATAAATTAAGTTATATATATTTATTTGAAAGATAAATTAATTTTTTTTATCATATTATTTTATTTATAATTTTTAGAGATTAAATAAATTTTTTAAATGATTATGAAACACTGAAATATTATTTATTTAATTAATATAAAAATAAAATAAATTATTTTAAAAATAGTAAAAGTAATACAATTTGGGTGACTTATATTATTAATTTATTTAAATATCATAAAAATCCATAAATAGGAAAATTTGGATGAGAAATAAACTAAAATTTCATACCTTATAAATTTATTCGATAATTATAACCTTATAAGTAAATTTGAAACCCATTAATTTTAAAAAAATCATTACTATTTTTAAGATTAAAATAGGTTAATAGAGGGGTTAAACCAAATGATAAAGTTTAAAGTGGCTCTGAAACCTATATAAATTTTATTATCTGGTGATATTATTAAATTAGATTGTTTTTCGTTGAATATATAACTAATAAAAAGAATATTTCATTATAATGACTTAATTATATTTTAATCTTTTTCTTAATTATAAGTGTGTCATTTACCTTCCTTATAAAAGGATACCCCTATCTCTTTTATTTACACCACTTTGAGAAATATAGCTCAACCAAAAATTTGATAATTTTCTTAAAAACTTCAATAGACACAAATTATAGGTTCTTATATTATAAAAATACCATTCCAAGGGTCATTAAGAAAGGATCTAAATGAGGTCCCCTGAAGAAGTGGTAATCGTCTTACCTGACCTCTTTCAATTAATTTCTTCTTCTACCTCCTATACATCTGTGTTACTCATCATAAAATAAAAATTAAGTATCCTAAATATAATAAAATGTTACTATGATTATGAAACTGCCATTATGATTTATCATTAAATTATAAGGAAAATTATCACCCATTTATACGGGTTGACTACCATCTCCATGTAGTGATGCAATTAATTTTTCATCATTAACATTCTTGAATCGGTATTATGATGGGTTAAATTTTTATAAATGATATTTCTGAAATTATTATTTTTCTATAATAATAATTTAATATATTCCTTCTTACCTTCCAATCCTTTGGAAAATGATAATGTCACTTATGCATATGTTTAGATTATCGTCTCAACGAACTGATGTGATTCATTTTTCATTTTTTCTTTATATTGAGGGTAATAAGGATATATAAAATGAATATATATGATATATATGGTATAATAATTATTCTATAAATATTAATTATCATTTAACTTTTTTTGTTTCATCCTTAAAAGAGTGAAATTAATGTTCATGTGTACTTACAACCAACCGGCTCTATGAATGGTGTAATTCATTTTTTCATTACTCCCTTTTGTGTATGATTCTAATTATGTATATAATGAAAATATATTATATTTATATAATAAATTAAATTTTTTGAGTGATGTAACCATGATTATTGTATAAGGTCTGGAGTTACCAAAAAAATTCTCAAAATGAATGAAACAATTAATAGTTGGGAATGATGATTTTAATAAAGAATTATTAATAAATGAGTGTTAAAATGTTAAAAGTGGATCATATATGATATTATAAGTATGTAAATGACTCTGTTATATAATTATAATAAATTTAAAATTATTATATTTGAGGTTAGAGTTACTTCACATAGTATCAAACTTGAGGTAATAGTTTTATGTTACAATTTAATTATTCACTAGTATTACTTATGATTAAGTTTCCAACGAGAAAATTTCATGATCTACCTTTGATGAATCTCATGATTTTTATTATCAAATAGTTATTTCTGGAGTTTACATATTTTAATTTCGTTTTTCTCTCTATAAATACTCAAGAGGCTGAAATAATATTTTAACACCCCAAGATTTAATGGTATGTATCTTTTTAAATTTAACCTTTTTGAAATCTCATGTTTCACATAACACCAAGCATAAATGAACAATGATATACAATTAAATATAATTATTTTTACATGACATTATAACATAGATCTTAAATTGGATGGAATGAATCATATTAACCACATTATGAAATATATATTATATATTCAATATAATTATTCACATTCATATTATGTATTTTCTAGACATGATATAAAAACTAATCTACTTTTACACATAAAAATCTATATTTTTTAAAGGTAGTTTTTCCACATATTAATTGTAACACCCCGAGATTTTATGAAAAATATTCTTCTTAATTTCATTAATGTCTTGTGTTGTACACTACACCAAAAGGATCTTGCACAACATGCATCCTTGACTTGCCTTGCATTACACGCAATCGCGACCTTCCTCGATAGCGTGTGTAGTACGCAATAACGAGTTTCACTAAACAACAATATGCTATGAATAGTAATAACCACTTTTTGAAATTTTGTATATTTTATTTTTCAAAATGGAATTCATTTTTGTATTCTTAATATCGAAATTATCTTAGGGTGAAATTTTGGTACTTTTCGGATAACTTTCATTTTCTGATGAATAGTGAAAATTACTAAATTTTAATTAAAAACAACCTTTTTAATCGAAATAATTAATAGTGATAAATTATTAATTTGAGTGGTTTTAAAGTATATTTAGAATATATTTTTACAATTTAATACAATTTTTTCATTGGATGTAATTTCACATTTAAACCAGACATAAACAAGTGTCAATCTTTTGATAGTTATTATCTCTAAGAACACGCTATTTGTTTTGACGACGGGAATTGATTTTTAAATTAATTAATGCAACTGATATGTTTTGAATTTGGTAAAATAGACATCATTTTTGAGTTCATAATATCAAATATAGCTTAGGCCTAATTTTTGGTATTTTTATGGAAACTTTCATTTTTTGATGAATAGTGAAACCACTAAGTGGTAGTTAAGAAAAATGAATTTTTCATAAAACTTAATTTTACCGCTTCTGTGAGTGGAATTTCAAAAATCCTAAAGACACGGTTGATGTCAATAAGTAAAGTGTGGTTCAATGAGATGAAAATAATTTTTTCTGAATAGTAACTTTTTACTTTTTTTACCACGGTTAAAAGTAAATAGGGTAATTAAGGGTAAAAATGATATTATTATTACCCTAACACATGTCCTAATTCTATTGGATAAGTGTAATTCGACCAAAACAAACCTTAGGAATAAAATATGACCATTTAGGCCCACTTGGATTAGATTAGGACATTTATTATTAATTTATTTAAAGAATGGTTAAAATAGTTAAAATCAAAGTTTAATAAGTAAATCATTTTTAATATAGGGATATACATAAGATAAATTCTACTATAAATAGTCATTAGAAAGCTAAAAATATTTCCTACATAATGGTATTTTATTTGTAATTTTTAGACATTAAATATTTTAATTTATTTATGACACAAAGATGATGCAGTAATTATCTTATTAATGAAATATTGACATAATTGATGTTATAAATACCCAAATAAATGTAATTTCAGACTTTTTATGAAATAAACTACTTTTCTAGGTTAATATGACATGTTATTATTTATTTAATATACTTTTTTAGAACTAATAATTCTTTTATGATTTTCACAAAAATCAATTACAAAATAGTGTCAAAATTGACATAAAATAGTTTGTAAAACAAATATTATATTATTAATTGTTATTTTATTCCTAAAAATCTAAGGTTCGACCAAATGACTTAGATAAGGTTATATATATTAATAATAAACAACTTGGGGTTCTTTTGGCTTCTTGTAGTATGTTTATTAACCTTATATTATAAGAACTCAAGAAGACACGGTAAAAGTAAAATTATTTTACTTAATGTTAAATCTAAATGATAAGGTTAAAATAGGAACCTAAACTTGTCTAAATTATATTGGATGAGAGGAGTTCGACTCATCCCCACCTTATCTTCCAAATAAATCAATTTGGAGATATTTAAAACCGAATTTGTCTTTATAATAAAATAATATTTTTAGTTATTCCAAAGGTGCCCCTCTCCTCCCTTATAAAAGGGCACCCCCTTCCTCTCTTCCTCACACCACTTTGAGCCATCAAGCTCGGCCAAATCCTGCCAAATTCTCTTCTACACTTCCCTAGAAACATCCTAGAGTTTCTGGTCTTCCTAAAAGACCAATTTTAGTTCCCTAAAAGGAGATCTCAAAGATGTGCTTCAAAGAAGAGGTAATGTCCGTTACCGATTCTTTCAACTTTATTTCTTCTTCCACTTCTTCTTCTTAGGTTGTTTCATTATTAAGTAATAACATAAGTATCAATCATATACTGATATGTTATTATAAGTATTAAACAACCCTATTTCACCATCTATCCATCCTACGGAAAACAAAATCACTACGCGTGCGTACGTACGGAATACCGTCTCCACGCCACGGTGAAATCTATTTTCCACCACCACCTTACATGGATGGGTATAATGGTGTAAATAATACCTACATATGATTATTTTAAAGTGATATTGATTCTGAAATAGTATACATACACTCCAATACAGTACCACGATCATGAGAATGATATCTTCGCTCGTGCGTACGTACGGACTACCGTCTCCACGACGCGATGAGATTCATTCTCCACTTTAACCATTCATGAATGATTATAAAGTATATATAATAAGTAATCATGAAATATATGACATAATAATGATACTGGATTTATGTGTATATATATGTATGTCATCTACTTAATTCCATTCAACTCAATAAGGAAACGAAAACAGCATTCATGCGTACGTACGGCCTACCGTCTCCATGAACGGTGTATTTCTTTCCATTTACTGATTTATTATATATATGTATATTCTGAATATATATTATATATAAATCATGTTTTATATTTTGTAATTAAGTAATCATATGAATAATTACAAGTCAAAACACGAACGACAAATGAAACAATTTTACCCAAAACGCTCTTTAACATGGAATTTACAAAAGAACGGGTAATATAAAGTCATAAGTGAACCATATATGATATCATAACAATGAGTATGATTCTGTAATAAGTCAATGACATTATTTAAATCATTATAGAGGAGTTTCGGACACTTACGAAGTAAATCGGACCTAAAGTAAGGGAAATGTCACAATCTCATTTTTATCCGAGATTGTTTATACTTTGGCATTTACTAGGGTGTATTTTATCATCCACATCCATGTTTACTCAATATGTAATATTATTTCCATCCACCTACAATTTTTTTAAATCCAATTTTACCCTTCGGTGAGTTTTTAGTAAAGGATATGAAAGGAATCTTTTGTCGTTTTTCGTACGAGGTACTTTTTGACTTTTCTGACAAAAGTACGAAGAATGTTTTTTTTAACTTATACTGCGTGAATGGATTTTTAAAACATTATTTCCAAGAATATTCCTTTACAAGTTTTCAAGTTTATTTTTAATCAACTTCTTTTAGTTTATAATTGTACGACATGTTAAGAAAGGAAAAGTTTCTTTGAAGCAGAAAGGATATTTTCCTCAAGAATGGAGTTCAAGTGTTTTATCAAAATTATTTTCCATCTAAGATAATAAAGGGTACTGTTTTTATCCCTATTATTACATTGATATGATTATGTTGTGATGGAAATATTTTTATGAATTCCTTTATCTTATATGAATTGGTTTTTGATGTCATGATGTTTAAGATTCCCATTTTTATTACATGGGTTATGCTATGATGTATGGTTTATGATTTTGTGGCACACATAAGAATGGTATCATTATGAGATGGGTGGGACCTATATCTCCCTCCAATGCATTGGGTAAAGATTTTATATCTCATGAGATAGACATGGCTGGAATGGTAGGTTATACCGGTTCAGTGAAACAGGACTGAAACGAGGAGTTAACTCGGTTCAGAAAGGGACTTTGTCCACTAAGATAGTTTTGGCAATGAGTATTGACTAATAAGAAATGATTCTATATGATTATGTGTGTATGCCACAAAGTTTCATGTTTTAATTTATGATTATTGGGATTACATTTCACTACTATGATTTATCCCATGTTATGAAATTATGATCTCTTTTGAAGGTTAAGATTTCCAAAAGATATGTTCTTATGAATATGACGTGATTGATATTTATTTTGTTTACCCTTACTGAGCATTTGAGCTCACCCTTTTATGTTTTCTTTTCCCCAGGACATAAAGAAAGGATTTAGGTTTAAAAAAAGATTATCTTTATGGGAGATGTTGAAGATCTTTCACCATGATTAGAAGATTATATTCCGAGTTTCCAAAGACACTAAACTATTACGATCCTTGTGTGTGTGTTTTTGTTATGTACTAAGTATTCCGCAAAAGTAATGTAATGTCCATGTACGTCAGGCTTCGGGTCTCTACAGTTGGTATCAGAGGAAAGGTTTAGTCAACCTTTGGAAACTAGGATGCGAAAATGTTAGTGAGATCCCTAGAGATATTTCTAAGGTATGTCTAGGGATGTCCCTAAGGATAAGTATACATATAGGATACAATCCTAAAACTACGGTAACGATCATAGAATTTAACCTAAGATGTTAGATATTGAGGATACTCCCCCTTTATTATGTTGTTTTCCCTAGCATGATTTTTGCCTCTCACACTATTCTTTTTGGGTTTTATACGATGGCTGGAACCCGAAGGAACCGTGTTGATCAATGTAATGGAAAATGCAATGATTGTCCTCCTAAACAAACAAATGTTATGGGAGATGGAGTGCAAAATCTTATTGTTATACTTACACAAGCTATAAATCATTCTGGACTTCCAAATGAGCAGAGAAGGGAACAATATTCTATTGAGTCCTTCATGAGGTAACGTTCACATTCTTTCGGTGGGTCTTCTGATACACTTGTTGCTGAACAATGGATCAGTACTACTGAAAAGATATTTTCAGTTCTTCAATTTTCTGAACATGATAAAGTCATCTTAGCATTATATCGTTTGGAAGGTGAAGCTGATCAATGGTGGAATCTTATCAAGAATACGAGGCAAAGAGATGAAATTGAGTCCATGGAATGGGACGAGTACAAGAACTTATTTTTCAATAAGTACTTCCATCTTATTCTTCGAACAAAGATAAAGAAGGTGTTTCTTGAACTAAAGCAAATGGATGATGAATCTGTTGGTATATACGAAGCGAATTTTACAAGGCTTGCAAGGTATGCATCTGGATTTATCATCCAACCTGAAAGTAATGTTGATCGATTCTTTAGTGGCTTAAAACCAAATCTTCGAAGGGCATTAGCTATAAGAGACTTTAGTAGCTATGAAGAAATTGTGTGTTGTGCTATCAAGGTAGAAATGGAAGTTGGTGTTACTTATCCATCTCATAGTTTTGACAAGAAACAAAAGATGGAGTTCAAGGAGAAATCTCAGAATAATGGTGAAAAGAAGATGAATGTTTCCTTATGCTCAAAGTGTGGAAAGAATCATGGTGGATATTGTCTTTAAGGGACTAGAAAATGTTTTAAGTGTGGAAAAGAAGGTCATCGAGTAGCTGAGTGTCGAAGTAATGGAAAAAGGGTTTCTAATGATGTGAATAAAGAAAAGACGGAAGAGAATGCACCACCAACTCTTCAAAGCTTCAAGTGCAAGGAAATGGGGAATTATGCTAATAGATTCCCTAATCCAAGGGTTAGTGATGATCGACATGAGCAACCACTTAAGTCAAAGGACAAAGGGAAGCCACATGCAATCACTATTGGTGATGTTGAATATGACAACGATGTAGTGGAATGATTAAGTGTTTATGTAATAGGATTCCAAAATAATGTTGTATATAGTATCGTGGAATATTGGAATATTTATGTTTTGGTCTATTGTGGTTTTCAATAATTTTATGGTACCAGTAACCATGAAAAGTGATTGAGACATTTTTGGTAAACAGATGATATGCGCATAATGAAGGGATAAGAAGATAATGAGATGTTTGATTGTATTCATGAGCTCATGATTGATATAAGGACTAAGTGATATCATGGTTTGAAGATATAGAATTTTGAGGATTTTGGTATGTGGAAAGTGTTAACTTTTAACTGCATTCATGTTTTCACTAAGGTTCAATGGATATTCATTATTCAAGAGAATACATGATTAAGGTATTCACATATTTTTAATTTGACCAACAAGATATATCTTATGATATATGGGGGATAAATGATGGCATTCACGTGATCATTTTCTTTATACTATGAGCTTGGACCAAAGTATTTTAGATAAGCCTAAAGATTGGAATAGATAATGTTGGACATAAGTTAGTATTGTTTAAGGATAAAACTTTTTTGATATTGTTGATGGGATGTTATAATAATATAGCTTTAGAAAAAGGACAACCTGCAGGATGGGCGACAGCCCATCGCGTCGGACAAGGCTGTGGGAATCGAACCCACAACCGAAGTGCGACTGGCCTTTATCGCCTACCACTGGCCTACAGGAAGTCCCTGTTTAGTATAAACTAGTTTTATTATATTAAGCAGTATGATATATGAAGTATAAGTCCATTTTAGGAACCATATATGATTAATCTCACTATAGATGGACTTATGTATTATTGGATAACTTTTCTAACCTTTTGTTTGAGATAGATGGAATGACCCATCATTATATCACATGATCTTCTAACACATCACGAATGAAAAATTCAACTTCATTTCTTTAAGAGATGAAGTGGAAATTGTCCAAAGAACGAAAAATGGTGAGACTATACCAAAATCACGAAAGTATTTCTTCTAATTCAAATTTCATCAACTTTAGGGAAATGATCTTGAAAACCAAAAATGTTGTCCTAGTGCTCTTATATATGATGAATCAGATGGTACCTTAGATCGTTTCAAATTTATGGTTTTGTGATTGATGGCTTTTCCATAGCCATGTTCTCTACCACTCTCCATCAGAACATGATGGTTAGATTTCTATTCTATATCCATATTTTCACCTATGTGGAAACCCAGTGATTAGTTTATTTGGGTAACCGTTACGTTTCATGATTTTGTTTTTAAAGATTGGTTTTGGTATTCCTTTTTACGATGTGGGTTTCTATTAAAGAATCTTTCGAGTAGTAAGTTATTTATAACCCCGACGAATTTCGAGGGAAAAATTCATTTTAAGGGGGGTAGAATGTAACACACCGAGATTTTATGAAAAATATTCTTTTTAATTTCATTAATGTCTTTTGTTGTACACTACACCAAAAGGATCTTTCACAATACGCATCCTTTAATTTCCTTGCATTACACGCAATCGCGACCTTCCTCGATAGCATGTGTAGTACGCAATAACGAGTTTCACTAAACAACAATATGCTATGAATAGTAATAACCACTTTTTGAAATTTTGTAAATTTTATTTTTCAAAATGGAATTCATTTTTGGATTCGTAATATCGAAATTATCTTAGGGTGAAATTTTGGTACTTTTCGGATAACTTTCATTTTCTGATGAATAGTGAAAATTACTAAATTTTAATTAAAAACAACCTTTTTAATCGAAATAATTAATAGTGATAAATTATTAATTTGAGTGGTTTTAAAGTATATTTAGAATATATTTTTACAATTTAATACAATTTTGTTCATTGGATGTAATTTCACATTTAAACCAGACATAAACAAGTGTCAATCTTTTGATAGTGATTATCTCTTAAGAACACGCTATTTGTTTTGACGACGATAATTAATTTTTAAATTAATTAATGCAACTGATATGTTTTGAATTTTGTAAAATAGACATCATTTTTGAGTTCATAATATCAAATATAGCTTAGGCCTAATTTTTGGTATTTTTCTGGAAACTTTCATTTTTTGATGAATAGTGAAACCACTAAGTGGTAGTTAAGAAAAATAAATTTTTCATAAAACTTAATTTTACCACTTCTGTGAGTGGAATTTCAAAAATCCGAAAGACACGGTTGATTTCAGTAAGTAAAATGTGGTTCAATGAGATGAAAATAATTTTTGGTGAATAGTAACTTTTTACTTTTATTACCACGGTTAAAAGTAAATAGGGTAATTAAGGGTAAAAATGATATTATTATTACCCTAACACATGTCCTAATTCTATTGGATAAGTGTAATTCGACCAAAAACAACCTTAGGAATAAAATATGACCATTTAGGCCCACTTGGATTAGATTAGGACATTTATTAATAATTTATTTAAAGAAGGGTTAAAATAGTTAAAATCAAAGTTTAATAAGTAAATAATTTTTAATATAGGGTTATACATAAGATAAATTCGACTATAAATAGTCATTAGAAATCTAAAAATATTTCCTACATAATGGTATTTTATTTGTAATTTTTAGACATTAAATAATTTAATTTCCACCACCACCTTACATGGATGGGTATAATGGTGTAAATAATAACTATATATGATTATTTTAAAGTGATATTGATTCTAAAATAGTATACATACACTCCAATACAGTCTCATGATCATGAGAACGATATCATCGCTCGTGCGTACGTACGGACTACCGTCTCCACGACGTGATTAGATTCATTCTCCACTTTAAACATTCATGAATGATTATAAAGTATATATAATAAGTAATCATGAAATATATGACATAATAATGATACTGGATTTATGTGTATATATATGTATGTCATCTACTTAATTCCATTCAACTCAATAAGGAAACGAAAACAGCGTTCATGCGTACGTACGGCCTACCGTCTCCATGAACGGTGTATTTCTTTCCATTTACTGATTTATTATATATATGTATATTCTGAATATATATTATATATAAATCATGTTTTATATTCTGGAATTAAGTAATCATGATCTAAGTAATCATATGAATAATTACAAGTCAAAACACGGACGACAAATGAAACAATTTTACCCAAAACGCTCTTTAACATGGAATTTACAAAAGAATGGTTAATATAAAGTCATAAGTGAACCATATATGATATCATAACAATGAGTACGATTATGGAATAAGTCAATGACATTATTTAAATCATTATACAGGAGGTTCGGATACTTACGAAGCAAATCGGACCTAAGGTAAGGGAAATATCACAATCTCATTTTTATCCGAGATTGTTTATACTTTGGCATTTACTAGGGTGTATTTTATCATCCACATCCATTTTTCCTCAATATGTAATATTATTTCCATCCACCTACAATTTTTTTAAATCTAATTTTACCCTTCGGTGAGTTTTTAGTAAAGGATATGAAAGGAATCTTTTGTCGTTTTTCGTACGAGGTACTTTTTGACTTTTCCGACAAAAGTACGAATAATGTTTTTATTAACTTATACAGCATGAATGGATTTTTAAAACATTATTTCCAAGAAGATTCCTTTACAAGTTTTCAAGTTTATTTTTAATCAACTTATTTTAGTTTATAATTGTACGACGTGTTAAGAAAGGAAAGGTGTCTTTGAAGCAGAAAGGATATTTTCCTCAAGAATGGAGTTCAAGTGTTTTATCAAAATTATTTTCCATCTAAGATAATAAAGGGTTCTGTTTTTATCCCAATTATTACATTGATATGATTATGTTGTGATGGAAATATTTTTATGAATTCCTTTATCTTATATGAATTGTTTTATGATGTCATGATGTTTAAGATTCCCATTTTTATTACATGGGTTATGTTATGATGTATGGTTTATGATTTTGTGCCACACATAAGAATGGTATCATTATGAGGTGGGTGGGACCTATATCTCCCTCCAATGCATTGGGTAAAGATTTTATATCTCATGAGATAGACATGGCTGGAATGGTAGGTTATACTGGTTCAGTGAAACAGGACTGAAACGAGGAGTGAACTCGGTTCAGAAAGGGACTTTGTCCACTAAGATAGTCTTGGCAATGAGTCTTGACTAATAAGAAATGATTCTCTATGATTATGTGTGTATGCCACAAAGTTTCATGTTTTAAGTTAAGATTATTGGGATTACATTTCACTACTATGATTTATCCCATGTTATGAAATTATGATCTCTTTTTCAGGTTAAGATTTCCAAAAGATATGTTCTTATGAATATGACGTGATTGATATTTCTTTTGTTTACCCTTACTGAGCATTTGAGCTCACCCTTTTATGTTTTCTTTTCCCCAGGACATAAAGAAAGGATTTAGGTTTAAAAAAAAGAAGATCTTTATGGGAGATTTTGAAGATCTTTCACCACAACTAGAAGATTATATTCCGAGTTTCCAAAGACACTAAACTATTACGGTCCTTGTCTGTGTGTTTTTGTTATGTACTAAGTATTCCGCAAAAGTAATGTAATGTCCATGTACGTCAGGCTTCGGGTCTCTACATTAATGACACACTTGTTTTAAAACTAAATTTTGACACTTTTATAAATTATATTTTACAAAAATAAACTTTTTATTTTAACATGTAGAATCAAAATTTACATTGATTTATTTTTTGATATTTTTCTACTAAGTTTCCTATTTTGAGGAATAATAAAAAAATAATGAATTTTAATTGAAAATAACTCTTTTATCTAAATAATTTATAGTTTTAAATTATATTTTTTATTGTTTTTAAAGTATATTTAGATAAATTTTATATAAATTAATCCAATTAAGGTTATTGTAATCATTTTCACATTGAATTATGATATAAAAACAATTCAATCTTTTGAATGTTTTCACTTTAATAACTCGTTTTCTCACCCTATCAACTAGATTAATTTTAAATTAATTTTAGCCAACTATATGCTTATAATTTTCAAAAATGGATTCTATATATTCTAATTAAAAGGTTTAAATTTAGTAAGTATGTTTATTTTATTTTTGAATAATATGAATAGTAACTTTAATAATTTTTATTGTCGTGATTAAGGGTAAATCGGGTAATTAAGGGTAAAAATAATATAATAAATATTAAAAAAATTATCCCAACACTTGTAATAATTTTATTGGATGATCTATTATTAAACAAATCTATCATTGGGCCGATTTTATAGCCTATTGGAGGCACTTTGATGAATTTAATCCTGTTATAGTGTTTTATCTTAAGGAAAGTCAAATATGCCACACTCATGTTTTTAATAAGTATTACATTTATTAATATGTGGTTTCAGAATATATCTTTGAATATAAATATTAACTTAAAATATAAAATTTTTATATTAACTATAGTAATTTATTTTTAATTTTTAAGAAATAAATAATTACCTTGAAGGCTTACACAATGATGATGTGGTAATTGTTTAATTAATGGAAATATAAAATAAATGATATTACAAATATTAAAATAAATATAGTTTTTTATAATTAAAGGTATCCAAAAAGTTTATAGATGAAATATAAAAATTATGTATGTATTAAAGTTTTTTTAAATATATCATGTTTTTATGAAAATTTAAAAAAATTCAATTAATAAATAGTATCAAAATTTACATAAATGATATTTTAAAATAAATAATAATTTTTAAAATGATATAAAATTCATAAAAATATAAAATTAGTCTAAATGACCCTAATAAGGTTTTAAATTTGATAAATTATCCATTTATGTTTCTTTTATCATTTTATAGTAACTATATTAACCCTTAAAGAGTAAAAACATATGTTGTCATGGTAAGAGTTAAAGAGATTAAAAAAGAGTTAAATCCAAAATATAAGGGTAATAATATGACCTAAAATTGTATAAAAATTATTGGTTGAGCATATTTTGACCCATAATCATCTTATCATATAAATAACTCAATTTTTAGTTATTTTTAATTTAAATGTAATTTATATTAATTTAATATTTTGATAATTTCTAAAAGTGTCCCTCACCTCAATTATATAAGGGAACATCCTACCTCACTTATTAACACTACTTTGAGTCTTATAACTTGACACAAACATGCCAATTTATCCTTAAAAATCCTTATTCAAGTTATAGAGGTTCTAGTCTTCAAAAAATATCAATCCTATATCCCTATAGAATAGATTAAAGGAAGTCTGATGAAGAAGAGGTAATCGTTTTTACTAACTGATTCAAGTTCATTTCTTCTTATATTTTCTATTAATGTGTTGTTTCTATGGTAAATTAATAAATAAAGTATCATATATATTCTTAAATGTCATTATTATTATGTAACAACAATATTCTACCTTTTATCGATCCTATGAAAAATGAAAACACCACGCGTGTGTACGGTTTACTGTCTCCACGCTCTGGTGTAATCTGTTTTTCATCGCCACATTACTTATATTGGTATAGTAATGGAAATAATAGATATATATGATAATTATGACATTATATTTATTCTTTAAAAAATAATATATCATCCACTTACTTACCCTTTCACCATTAATGTAATTATATCTTCACTCGTGTGTATATACGGCTTACCATCTCCATGACACGATGTGATTCATTTTTAATGTCAACCACTAAAGAATAATTATAAAAATATATATAATGAATAAATATGATATATATAAACTTAATATAATTCTATATATTAAATAAATATATCCTATTAATATTAAACAAGACTGACACGACAAAACATGCATAGGAAAATGAAGTGGTTAACACATAAAACAAGGGTAATAACAAAATATTATTAACAAAACGATATAAGATGATCATATATGATATCATAAATATGGATATGGTTATGGTATAAATTATAAACAAGATTTAAACCATTATAAATGAGTTTTAATCACATTCAACTAAAGGAAAGTGAAAAATAAGGGACTTCGTCTCAATCTCCTTTCATTGAAGCATAGTTTGAAGTTATGCACCCACCTTATCTTATGAGGTGTATATATATCCCCATTGACATATCTTGTAATTATTTAATTTATTATCATGTTATTTAATGTTATGTTAAATTTTATTATTTCATTGGTCTTATGATTAAAATGTCTAAAGTGGTATGTGACACCTTGAATGTTTAATGATTAAATTATCAAAAAAAAATTCCATGTAAATATTCTTGATATTATTTTACATATTTATTCATATGGATATAAAATTATTATAAAGGAAATTCTATTTATATTTATAATTTAATTAAAAGTTTTTAAAAAGGAATCCTCTTATATGTTTTATATGGAACATTTTAAAAAACCACATAAGGAATGTTTTGTTTTTCAATGTACACGGCGACAATGACTTTCCCAAAGCCATGACTATTATTTAAATTCTAGATTCCTTTGAAAGCTTACATATTTTCATAAATTAAAAACCAAATTCTTCAATTTTTAGATATTTGGTATTTAAAATGGTCATTTCTATAATAAAAGGTTATTTTTATACGAAAGTGTTTTTCATATGGGTTTAATAAGAGTTTTTCCTCAATAAATTTTCAATAATTTTATTATAGTATTTTCATCTATTTCAACACCATTTACTGAATATTATGATTAATTTGGGTTGATATATTATGATATCATCTACCATATTTTATCTATTGGTTTATGATCAGTTTGGATGCGGATGTGCTATTTTGATACCATTCTTGATTAATGGTTATGGTATTCACATTTTTTATGCTGGTTTTTAATATGAATGTTTATGTTTCTTATGTTTCAATACTTTCATATGAGGAATGTATCGGACTTAGTAAGTGATGGTAGGGGCCTACTATATCCCCTTGGTACATCAGTATTTATAAAGAGATAAATCATAAATGGATTTGGCTAAGGCCTTACAGATTTATTTTCAGATTCCTTGGCTGAGGCCTCAATAGTATATTTTAGATGTCTAGACTTATGAATTCCATCATTAAGAATTTAGTTATTGATATTCCATGTGATTATTATACTAGTAGAGTATCCATGGTTAAGTGACCTAGATCATCTTATTATTTAAATGGCATTTTTTTAGTTATTTAACTTTTCATACTTATTATTAGCTTACATTGTATATATAACTTTATTGGGCATCTGAGCTCACCCCTATATTATGTTTTATTTTTTCTAGGATGGAAAGATGTATATTGTGATTGATATGCAGGGATAATCTAGGATAATAATGGTATTCTTAAATTAATCATTATGTTCTATTTTATAATTTCAATTATAACGTATGTTTCAAGTATGTATCTAGTTTTTCCAAAAAATCTAACCTATTCAGTACTTAGGGATGAGATCACTTATATTTATTACCAAGGTAATAAAGTAACACTAGCTCTGAGCTACTAGGGGGGTTAGGGGTTTTACAAATATTTTTAGGGAAATTTGTCTATATTTCTCTATTCATACAAAAATAATTTTTCTTTCATGTCTATGTATTCTAAAAAAGTTTTAAATAATTTTTTTTCTATTAAAATTATTTTTTGAATATATTTTAACTCATGTTTGAATTTTTAAAATATGGTTTAAAATTTTTTTCTTATCTTTTTTCAAACAATTTATTTTTTACTTTTTACCAAAAATGTGAAAGAAATGTTTTTTAAATGTATAAGGAATGAAAAATATTTCCCACCATCATGACCACTCAATACATTTTATCCTCCTTTAAAAGTATCCAAGGTCCTTTTAAAAGATAATATTTCCCATAATATATTGGAAATTTTTATATTTTAAAGAGTTGATTTCAAAGGGAAAAGTATATTTTCCATAAGAAATATTCCAAGTGATATTTTAAAGTCATTTTTATATAAGATGGCATAATTTTATGTTAGTTATTCTATAATGAGGATATGATCCAACCATACCATCCTTATTATTTATCTCTGCGATTTATGATTATGATGATGAAATATTTATGAAACCTATTTATTTTACATGGTTTATACTATGATGAATTGTTGAAATGTTTATAAAACATGTTTCCATTTCATTGGTTATGATATGATGAATATTTTATGATATTTTGAAACACGTATAAATTTATTATGATTATGTTATGGGTGGGACCATAATTAGATATCCCTCCAATACATTGGAAAAATATGGATATCACGTGAGATAATCAGGACTGGAATGGGAAGGGAACATAGTTTAGTAAGGGACTTTTCCCCTATGATAGTCTTGGGAGTGATACTTGAATAATATGATGGAATGGAGAGTGAAACCAATCCACTATGATGGTATTTTAAGTGATACTTTGATACTAAGGAAATAATATTCTATTATTATATGTATTCCATAAACATATGTTTTATGATAATATTAAACACTCAAGGATAATAATCTTTTATTACTTTATGATTCATATTTTATATACTGTCAATCTTTATGACATGACTCAAGATTATAACGTATGATATGTTGTGTAAGGTTTTCAAATTTTACAATCCTATTCAAATACCCTTATACTTATGTTTTTCTTCAGTTTTCCTTAATATATCCTTTTTTACCCTTAATGAGAATTTTATATTACCCTTTCTTTTGTTTCCCTTCCTTAGGATATGAAAAAAAATATTTTAAGTATGATAAATAAAATAATGGTGGAAGGTTTTAGAATGAAGTGGAAACTTTTAGGTACTAGTTGTTTTTTGTATCCAAGTTCCGAATAAAACTAGACATATACAATTTTTTCATGGATCATAACATTATGTAATGAATATTAATCTAATAAGATGTAATATTTATATATGAAACATATGGATTCCTACAGTAGGTATCATTGAAAGGTAATCTTTCCTTTGGAAACTAGTATGAGAAAAAATTAGAGAGAACCCTTAGGATCATCCATGTATAAGAGAACACCCTATGTTATGGTAAATAAAGAAGTTTGGTTTTCCTAGTAAAACATCCCTCCCAAGATAATATAAGTGGGTAATGTTTTGGTACAGATTAATCTAGGGTTAATAACCTTGAAAAGAGTTGGTCAAGTATATCTCGGTCGTAATTCTAGTTCATGGTGAGTATTCTCTTATTGCACACCTAGTTTGACACTCCCAAGGGATATTCTTGGATTAATTCACATTTTCATTATAAAACATCATGAAATATTTTAATAGATGATGATAATGAATCACTAAGGTTAAACATAATCTAGCATATAAGAAGGTTTCATGATTTAGAAATACTATAAAATATTTTTCATGATTATGTGGTTTCCCATTATGATTATTATTGCTCAAATTATTATTTTTGGGTTTAGTAAATGGATTGAACCTGAAGAAACTATGTTAATAATAAATGAAATGGATAATGAAATGATTTTACTCTATATAAACCAAATTTTATGGGATATGGAATGAAAAATATTTTTTATATTATTAAAAAAATTTATCAAACCATGAATAATAATGAGATTCCAAATGATCAAAGGAGGGAACAATATTCTATTGCTTCCTTCATGAGGAAAAGAACACATTTTTTAGTGGATCTACCAATCCACTAGTTTTTGTGAAATGGATCGGAATAAATTAAAATTTATTTTCCATTATCTAGTGTTCAAAACATGAAAGAGTCAAATTGGTTGTTTATCATTTGGAAAGCGAACTAGCTCAATGGTTTAATCTCATCAAGAACACGAGGCAATGAAAAGAAATATAATCAATGGAGTGGAATGAGCTTAAAATTTTATTTTTAACTAAGTAATTTCCTTATGTTATTTTATAAAAATGTAGAAGGAGTTACTTGAGATAAGGAAGAAGGAAGGTGAATCCTTTTCCACATATGAGTAACATTTTATAAGACATGTGAGGTATGGTTTTGGTATTTTCATTGAACCATAAATTAATATTTATTGATTACTCAATGTCTTAAAACTAAGACTACGAAGGGTGTTATCCCTAAGTGTATTTAGTAGTTATAAATAAATCGTTCGATTTCCTACCAATTTTGAAATGAATATTGGATTTACCCATAAATATCATGGTTTTTATAAGAAAAGAAATATAGAATTCAAAAGAAATTTTAAAAATAAATAGAGAAGAAGTTGAATTTTATTTTATTCTTAAAGTGTGGAGGGATACATAGAGGAAATTATCATAAGGGGACTAGAATATATTTTATGTGTGGAATGTAATTTCATCAGGAAAAATAATATCAAAGTGATGGAAAAAATAAGTTAACCATTGATAGAGGAAAATCACCACATAATGCACTACCCACACTCTGGTGTTTCAAATACATTGAGAATGAGAATTATTGTAACTAGTTCTCAAACCTGAAGGTTAATGATAATGAAAATTTTGTCAACCTCTTAATCCCAAAGATAAAGGGAAAAATCATGCAATCACTATTGATGAGGGGTACCATCAATGATTAGATATTGAATTAGTAGTGAAAACCCATAATGTTATGATGATCATTTCTCAAGTCTAGGATTCTTATCTAGTTGAATTTTGTGGGAATGTGATTATTATAAATCACATTATTCTCCCTATAATTGAATTTTATGTTATTACAGGATTGTATTGGATTTATTTATATAAATCACACATCAATTACCAAGTAATAGAAGTCATTTTTGATATTATACACCAACCTATGATCATATGTCAGTGTAATTATAAATATAAACTTCTGATGGTAATCACATCCATTATATGGTTCTTGAGTCCTACTAAAAATGGGTTCTTATCCCAAATGGTTGGATAGAAACTCATAATTTATTATATTCCTACCCTTTGAAAGTTTATTAATATCTTTCTAGAATAGTTTTCCAGTCTTCCATCAAATTACAAAGTGAGTTTTCAATAGTTTTCATACCTGAAGCTACATTTATTTTAAATACTCCATATAGAATGGTACTAATTGAGTTAATGGAATTGAAGAACCTCATGGAAATCCTTGAGAAAGGACTTATTTAACCATGTTCATAACCTTGGGTTAAACCTATTATTTTTAAAAATAAAGATGGATCAATGTGAATCTTCATTGATTATTGAGAAATTAACAAGATCACTATCAAGAACAAGTATCTTCTACCCTATATCGCTGAATTATTTGGTCAACTACATGGAAATAAATACATTTTGAAGATTGAATTTCATTATATATATCATTAATTGTGGTCCAGGAAGGAGTATATACCCAAGAAAACATTCAGTACAAGGTATAGAAACTATGAATCTATAGTGATACCATTTTGTTTTAATAATTCCTCCATTATCTTCTGATATTTAATTAATATAGTATTTAGATATTACCTTGATCGGTTTTTGGTTGTTTTTATAGATGATATTCTTATATATTCAATGATAAAGTAAAATAATAAAGATCACTTAGGGATTGTGAATAAGACTCTAATTAAGGAGAAGTTTAATGAAAATTTTACAAAGTGTGAATGTTGTCAACAAAATGTTTCATTCTTAGGTCATATAATCTCAATAGAGGAAATATCAGTAGATCTATCAAAGACAAAATTTATTTAACATTGACCCAGACTAACCACTATGATAGATTATTTTAATTTTTTTGGTTTATCTAGTTTTTATTAATGCATTGTGGAGAATTTATCATAGTTATCTAATCCACTCTTAAAGTTAACTTAGAATGGATCCATGTTTTTTTATATTAGTGTAAAGAAAATTTCAAGTAATTGAAGAGAATGATATTCAACACACCTATACATAAATTACCCAGTAGTAGAGAAGGGTTTGTGATCTATAGTGCTTCATAAAAGAAGTCATCTTGGTGTGTCTTCAAGCATAATGATATGGTGAAAGCTTATACCTCATTCTAAATAAATATCCATGAGAACAATTACCCAACTCATGATTTGGAGTTATCCACAATAATTTTTTCATTAAAAATATAGAGGTGTTGTCTTTTTGGAGAATGGTGTGATATACATACTAATTATGAAGAATTAACGTATATATTCACTCAAAAATAGATCAATATATTCCCGAGAATGTGGTTAGATTGTATTAATGATTATGATTTCTCAATAAATTACCACCCTGAGAAAAAGAACAAGGTGGTTGATGCTTTGAGTCAAAATCATCGTGCAAGATTATCTATGATGGAGAAAAAAGATCTAATATTTCTATATTTTAAAATGATGGATTTTGAAATATTTAAGGAAATGTATAAATATAATCTTTCTCTAATAAGTGTTCAATAATTTATATATGTGATGATTAAAGAGGCATATAAGGGATATGCAGAACTATAGAAGAATGTCAAAAAAGTTCATGAGTTCAACCTTGATTGTGATGTAATGATAATGTTTAGGAACCATGTTTTTGTTCCATCAAAACTATTTTTAAGGAAAAAAATTTTGTATGTGTCTCATAGTTCATCATTCTTTATTCTTTCTGGAATTATGAAGACATATAGAGATTTGAAATAATATTTTTGGGGGGAAATCATGACGAGAGATATTAAAAATTATGAATCTTGATTCTTTGTATGTCAGAAATTTAAGGATGAGAGAAAAAAGTCTAAGGGGGTATACTGAGGTTTTATCTATGTATTTCAAATGTGTTTGGGAGAAACACCTTCCTCTAGTAAATTTTTATTACAAAAATATCTTCCATTCGAGAATTCAAATGGATTCTTATAAATCCTATATATTTAGAACTCCAACATGTTTTAATGAGGATAAAGAAAGAATATATTGGTACCCATTCTAGATGATGGAATCGTAGATAAATTCATATTCATTTAGTATCATATAAAGATAGATCATATTTGGTATAAAAGTTATAATGACAATAATCGGTTAAATATAGAAGTTGAAGTTAGTGAAAATGTATTTCTGTAAATTTTTACATGGATGGAGTTTATGAGATTCAGAAAGAAGGGAAAGATGATCCCTATGTCTATTTACCACTTAAATATTCTTGATCAAGTAGGGATGGTTTCTTATCACTTGGAACTTCCACCAAACCTCTCTCAAGTTTAAGATTTATTCCATATATATTTCCCAAACTAGTACATACCTGATCCATCAAATGTTCTTAACGCATAGGTCTTAATATTAGGGCCTGATATTTCTTGAAAAGTATAACCAGTGTAAATCTTGGACTATAGATATAAATTGATATTGAATAAGACTACTCACCTAGTTAAATTTATCTAAAGGAATCATAAATTTCAAGAATCTATTTGCTAACCCATGGATGTAATGAAACATAGATATCCTCATTTGATTGTAATAGAGTGATGGAATGTAATGGGTAAAATTAATTTTAAGGGGGGAATAATGTAAATCTCTAATATTTTATGATATAGTTTTATATAAATAAATTTTATTTCTTTGAAAGATTTTTTTACACATAACACCAAGTTCAAAATAACCACAATATATTATTGAAATATTATTATTTAGTGTGATATTTTTCAATCATCCTTTGAAATGGTGGATATTAATAAAAATAAATAAATAATGAACAATTTATGGTTTATACATAAATTTAATGAATTAATTGCTTATAAATTGATTTTAAATGAAGATAAAAAATCATTTGAAAATTAAAGAGTTGTTTTTATGAAAAATTGTTTTTATTCATGAAATGTGTTTTTTTAAATGAATTAAATTAATCACTATTGATGAATTAATTTAATTAAATTTATATATTATATATTCAATGAAATTCTTTAACATTAATCTAATGTTTTTTTCAAGTCATGGGATAAGAATATATCTAGTTTTATGCTTAAAATGTATTTTCCTAAAAAAAGGTTTCATCACATTTTTCATACATATTTTATAATGAATTTCTTACATATATAGAAATTGAATCCTAAAAAAATGGATCCATAATTGGAATGAAGAGATTCAAATTTTTTAAATATGACCTGTTTATTTTTTCCATTATGTATAGTAACCTTGGTAAAAAACCACCTCGATAAGGGTAAAACAAGTAAAATAAGGTTAAAAATTTAGGATAAGACATTAAAATTTATCTAACAACTGAATTTATCTTATTTGATGAGTGGTTTTCAGAACTGTTCATCCAATTCTTTAATATATGGACACTTGGTTACATTTTTCTATAATTATGACCCTTATATTAATTTAAGAAAAGAATAAATACTAAATTTCACTCTATTAACTTTAATAAAAATATGATAAGTTTGGTTCTATATTTTCATTTGAAAGATAAATTAATTTTTTATGGTATTCATTTATTTTTAATTTTTAGTGATTTAAAAATTACCTTAAATTCTTACGCAATGTCAACAAAGTATTCTTTCAATTAATAGAAAAAATAAATGATTTTAAAAATATTAAATGAAATAAAATTTCTGATGAATTATTATCTTCCAAGAATATAACTGATAAATATAACATATTAGAAGTGTTTAAATGCTTATATTTTAATTCCTTTACTCTCATGTTGTCTTTAAGTCAACTTAAATAAATAATGGCAAAAATGTTATTAATGATATTTTATGATTAATATTTTATTAAATTATTTAAAAATCATAAAACTCGTGATAGTGTACATGTATAATGATAAGTGATAAAATATATGATCTCTTTTACATTTATGTGATAATTGTTACCTTATAAGTAAATTTATAACCCTTTAATATTAAAAATTTGTTACCCTGATTAATATTAAGATTGTTTAACCAAGTGGTTAAACCAAAATATATGGTTTAAAGTGATATAAAAACATATATAAATTTTATTTTATGATGATATTTAAATTTTATACTCTATTTATTCAAACATATGTCCATTTAGAAGAATTTTTCTTAATAATTAATTAATTATATTTGAATCTTTATTGTAATTACAAGTGTGTCATTTCTCTCCCTTATAAAAGGACACCCCTTATCTCTTTTATTTACACCACTTTGGTCCATCTATATCAACCAAATACTATAAAAGTTATTATAAATTTCCATAGACACAAATTAGTGGTGTTTTTCTTCTAAAAATATTATTCCAATGTTCCTTATTAAAGGATCTAAAGGAGGTCTCCAGAAGAATAGTAAATCATCTTACCTGGCGTCTCTCAATTTATTTTTACTTATACCTCCTATAAATCTTTTGTATTCAACATATAATGATTAATTAAGTATCATAAATAAAATTAAATATTATCATGATCATGAAACTATTATTATTTATCCTATTTCCCTTCAAATCATAAGTGAAGGTACCATTCGTACATATGTGCGGACTACCTCTTCCACATAGTGATACAATTCATTTCTTATCACCATATTTAATGGATGGATAATGTGATGGTTTTAATGTTTATAAATGATACTTATGAAATTATTATGATTCTAGAATCATAATATCATATCTATATTCTTACCTTACAATCTGTTTGGAAATGATAATGTTGCTCGTGCGTTTGTGTAGACTACAACCTCTACAAAGATATGTGTTTAATTTTTCATTTACTATTTACATGGTTGGTAATAAGGATTCATTTAATGAACATTAACGGTATAATAATTATTATAGAAAGTTTTTATATGTATTTCATTCTACCCTTTGAAAAGTGAAAACATTTTTAATGCGTACATACGGCCTACCATCTCCATGAATGATATAATTCATTTTTCTACATATACATTTTATGAATGTTAATAAATATGTATATAATGAATATATATTATATTTATATCATAAATTACATTATGAATATTATAGGATCATGATAAATGTACAAGGATCATAATTACCAAAGAGAAATTATCATGAAGAATGAAACAACAAACACCCTAAACAATGATTTTAATATATAATTATAAATAAATGAGTGTTTAAATGTTATAAGTGGATTATATATGATATTATAATTTTTTAAATGTCCAATTTATATACAGATAATAAATTTAAATTTATTATATAGGAGGTTATAGAACCTTTAAATTAATTTAAACTGGAGGTAACTGTTTTATATTACAATATCATCGTTTACCAGGTTGCTTTATGATTATTTTTCTGATGAGAAAATTTCATGATCTACCTCTCAAGAATATTATGAATTTTATTTCCTTTTGCTTATTTTCATTTATTACATGTTTTCCATTCATTTTTCTCTATTTAATTACTCAAGAAGTCAGAAAAATATATCTAAATAAATATTACTTTATTTCTCCCTTTGTTCAAAAATAATTTTTCTTCCATATCCATGTTTCCTAAAAATATTTAAAAAAATATTTTTAATATTCTTAAATGATTATTTAAATTAAATTTCAACCATGTTTTAATTTTTGAAAAATTGTTTAAAATTTACTTTTTTATATACAAGGTATTTTTTAATTTTTACCATAATTTTGAAAAGAATTTTTGTTTTAAAATATATGAAATTAACATAATTTCCCATTATCATGAACACTCAATACATTAAATATTCCTTTACAAGGTTCCAATTTTATTTTAAAATAAAAAAAATCAATGATATTTTTTAATTTTTTTAATTTTTTTTAAAAAATAAAACTAAAAAGGATATTTTCCTCAAGAAATATTCAAAGTGATCTTTTAAAGGGATTTTCATATAATATGGTATCTTTTGATGTTAATTATGATTTTTTTGTGATATAATCCTATGATTCCATCTTTATTATTTATCCAAATGGTTTATAATTATAATTTTTTTTTTGAAACTCATTTATTTTATATGGGTTATCCTATGATGAATTATTTAAATGCTTATGAAATTAATTTCTTTTTCACTAGTTATGATATAATGAGTGTTTTATAATATTATAGTACACATATGAATAGATTATTATTATGTGATGGATGAGACTAAAATTATATATCCCTTAATGCGATAGGTAAATATGGATATTTCATGAGATAATCCAGACTAGAATGGGAAGTGAACCAAGTTTGGAAAGGGACTCTTTCCACTATGACAGACTTAGGAGTGAACCTTGACTAATAAAATGGGATGGTAAGTGAACCCAATACACTATGATAGTATTTCAAGTGGTCCTTGGCTACTAATGAAATGATTTTATATTCTTATTTGTATTCTAACAAATTATTTTTTTTTCAATATTATTCTCTCATGATTCATGTTGTTCGAAACCATTATGATTCATATCTTATGAACTTCCAAGATTTATTCAATGACTCAAGATTTTGATATATGATTTGTTAAGATAGTTTTAAAATATTAATATTATATTCATATACCATTATGGTCATGTTATGATTATGTTTTTATTGATATTTCCCTTTTTTTATTTTACTAAACATCTAAGATTTCCCTTTTTAGGTTTCCCTTCCACAAAATATGAAGAAATATTTTATGTATCATTAGTATAATAATGGTGGATATTGTGAAGAACTAAGTGGGAGAAAATTTAGAAATTTTATGTACCAGTTTATATATCAAAGTTTCCAATGGAACTATACCTATATGAATCTAGACTAGATCATGATATTATACAATCAATATTAATATAATAATATTTAAAATTTATTTATGAATAGTATGGGTTTCTATATCAATCCACTCTAACAATTGGCATGGATGGTTTCACGAAGTAGCAGGCACAAGGACTAGTACAATATGTGGGAAAGTAGATGGGTGGTAATATGTTGAAGTTAGAGATATTGTAAAGAGATAAGATCGAGAAGGTACAATCTACTTTTGTGGAGTTAGCTATATGATAAAGGTATGGGAGGGGTCTAATAGTAGATATTAATAAGCCTTATGAGGTGGGGTAATTGTTCATCGACTTAATAATTAGACCCTAACCTTCTGTTAGAACCTCTGAGTTGAATAACCCTAATTAATGAGGTGTATATGAATTTGGTATTGTTATTATAAAAATATTGAGTCACATTTCATATCTTGAAAAATTGTGATAATATATCAATGTAGGTCTAAACTATGAACTCAAGGAAAAATTAAATAGAACTTAACATTAAACCATGAAAGGTATTTAACTCAAATGGTTATAAAGAAGCGCAGTATTGTAATTATCCATATTATATATGAATATATGTTATTTATATTTAATTATAAAATCAAATCTCATGAAATCTTATTCATACCCTTATCTAACATTTTTAGAAAGTAATAATTAAAATTATTAGGGTGAAATTTATTTAATGGGGGAGAGTGTAACAACATAAGATTTCATAGTATATTCCCTTTAAATAAATAATATATTAAATATAATGTTTCACACACTCCACCTAACTAAATTAAAAATCCTTGATAGGTTTTTAAAACTAAATATGACCATTAAAACATACCCATTAAATTAAAAGGTATAAATTAAAGTAAACTTATTGAAAAATAAATGAATAAAGTATGTAGAAAAGGAATCCATAAGTGGAATTATTCCTTAATAATATAATTTTTACAATCTCAAAAGGGAGGAATATTCTCTAGGGTTTCCCCTAGACCAAGATAAATCTGAACTTGAGTAATTACAATTTGAAAAAAAAAATCATATACAAGAAAATTTCAAGAATGTGAAGATTGAAACAAGATCTATGCTAGTTGAATTACTAACCTCGACTATAATGAGATCTTATCTGATTCTTAAGTCTTACATGGATATCATAGGGGGTTACGTAATTTGAAATTATTATTATATAAAAATTTAATAATATATTTATATATATAGATATATCAAGAATTTTTATAATTTTCAAAAGGCTATTTTTACACAACTCACTTTGTGCTTAAAAAGGAATTTTCAAAAAACTGGTGTCTAATTTCATGGAATGAAGTTTATTATGATTGAATAAAAACAAGATATATTTATTTTATTAATATTATGTTAACACAACATTAATTTTAAATTTATAATAAAAATAATAATTAATACAGAAAAATTCATTTTCTTATAAAAACAGATTGTCACTATATTTTTATTTTAAAATTAAAAATAAAGTTTATAAATATAAAGATGTTAATTTTAAAAAATTAACTTTACCTTTTTGTTTATCATGAAAATATTAACTTAAGATAAATTTTTTAGATTTTTTCTAGAAAATAACTTTAGGAGAATAATGTATTATAACATTTTTATTAATATTGTGACTTTTACACCATTATTAGTATATCAGTTTGTATTAGAAATTTACAAAACCTTTTTCTTTAAAAAAATATGTATTTTATTATATAAATTATAATTTTAAAATATAGATTATAGTTTAAAAACTATGATTGATATTTAGAAATAAAGTAATATTTTTGTCAAAAAACATTTAATTCATTACACATTTACTATATTAAAATTAAATTTTAAGACTTCTAGAAATTAAAAAAAAGAAATAAAATTTATAATTAGTTGGTGTAAATTATATAATAAGTTACAATTTATTTTTTTCCATAAAAATTAGATTATGAGGATTAAAGTTAATTACTTTGATAATGGTAAAATTGTTTTTCTCAAATAATTCTTTTATTAACACTGTATAATTTATATATAACAAAAACACTTAATAATTTATCAATAGTGATTAAACATTTATATAAATGTATTTTAACTCATTTATTTAATAATCAATACTAAATTTTACTGTTAACACTTCATTTTGAAAACATCCTTTTTTACAAAAAAAACTATTTTTCTTTATAATATATGATTTAATTTAGAAGTTAATTTTATACAATATATAAAATGAATTAGATTAAATAGATAATAAATTTAGGTGTATAAAACCAAAATATAGTAACATGAGTTACCTTATATTTATAATTAAATATAAATTACTTAGATAAAATCTTGTTACCATGGTGAAAACCAAAATGATAAAATGTTAAAAAAACTAATGGTAGATAACTAAAAATATGTTAAAAACATGTGTAAAAAATATTTTTTGAGTATTTTTAAACCCAATGGAACCCATAAATCCATTATTTTGATTTATTTGAGTCACTAACCTTTGAATTTTATAATTATATCATTGAAAAGTAATGAGTATTCACAAAAGTTCCCTTTTCTTTACTTATAAAAGGGACTCACTTCCTCTACTTCTTACCACACAATGCCATATTGTTTCTTCATGAAAATATAAATTTTTATTCCTAATATAAACCTATCTAACTTCATTAGTCCTATATTCACCATTATGTTTCTTAAGGCCTCCATTTATAAGTGTATTTTTAAGAGAAAACTCAAACTCGCGATGTAAGTATTACCTTCCACTTTGTCTTTTCTTTTTAATATTCATCTTCAAAAAAAAATATACAAATATATATATATATAATTAAATAATTATTATTATTATATAGATATGTTATTATATTAATTTAACCAAAATTATTTATTCTTATATTAATTAAAAACAAAAATGTTATTAGAGCCTGTGCGTTGACTACCGCCTCCACGAATCGATGTCTTCCATTTTTTCTTACCGCCTATCATGGGTGGTTTTAATGATTGTATTGATGAATAAATATGATATATAAAATATAAATATTATTATGAAGTTTAAAATTATCAGATACCTTAATTCCCTCTCATTATTCGAGAAATAAAAATGTTAACTATGTGTTTTGTGGACTACCGCCTCCATAAATTAACCTATCTCAGTTTTCACCTAGTTTATTTAATAATATTTAAACCTATTTAAATAAAACTAAACATATAAATATTATATTAATAGTATAATTATTATTCTATAATAATGATATTATTTCCAAAATAAACCACTTTTGTATTTATAATCTTCCATTAAATATTTTATGTTCATGTTTGGGTCGGTCTGACCGCCTAATTGAACAATGCTATGAAATTATATTATGAATGACTAAGAAAAAATAATTAATGGTATATTATGATATAAATTTTTAAATAAAAATTGTTTTTATTAAAATTATAAATTAAGTTATAACTAAATAATTTAGAAAATATGTTTCATTGGTTAACAAATTCAATGAAGTCTTCTTTTTATCAATTTTATCTTCAAGGATAAAGAGTAAAAAATTCATCAAGAGAAATTGAAACTTTTCAAATCATTATAATTAATCAATTGTAGAAAATTTATTTAACTTATAATGATGAAATTTTTAATAATAATGAATACCGAACCTGCTCCTATAAAACTAGCATAGGATTTTAAAACTATAGACACCCAATGTGGGAAAATAAGCAAAAAAACTAATATACATATAGAAAATGGATATAATTGAAAATTATAAATAGTTTTAGGTATTAATGTGAATATAAAATTTTATAATAACTTATTTATTTTTGTTTTATAGGTGGTTAGTGTGCATTCAACTAAGAAAGAATTAAGTTAAGTTCATTTCTTTACTCAAATATTTTTCTAGAGTCAAAATCACTCTACTTTGATTATGATCTTTAAAGATTGAATTATTAAAACCTGTGATTATGCTTTGTTTTATTTGAATCATATTTTCTAGTAAATTAATTTTTCACAGAAAAGCCTTTTTTCTTGATGGTTCTACTATTTTAAAAAAAATCAATTTTGTAAAAAATTATTCTCATCACTTTTAATGGATTTTTAATCCATGTCTATATTTTTACTTCCTTCCAATGTTATCCTTTACCTAGTGGAAACTAAATTTTTTATTTATATAAAATGATCCTTATACTCCCATTTATTCATTTTCAAACAATTTTTTCTTTAACCTTTTAAAAATATGGGTTTTCAATAGAGGTGTTTTAAAACATTTAAAAGGATTTTTCCTTACCAAGATCCTATATTCTTCCCTTATATTTTAAATTTTGACCTTTGTTTTATTTCCTATCATGGTGTATTTATTGTAATTATTTTTTAATTAATTTTTTTATGATATTTACTCTCTATATTATAATTTTTTCAAGGAAATTAGATTGAATATCATTTATTTTTTAGGTGATATTAAGAAATACTTTTTAAGAAAAATCATTTTTTTGATTTCTTTTCAAGTTTCAAAGATTTTTTATCCAATGAATTAATGGTTCATAAATCACCCTATATGTTCCATTTTTTAATATTTCTTTTAGGGGGTCATGTTTTTAGTGTAAAATTATCATGTTTTTTCTTTATGTGAAACCATTTGGAAAAGTTATGAAACCTATTTTCTTTCCATTGGTTATTTATGATAAGATGAATAATTTAATTTTAAATTAAAATCACATGTATGGGTGATAATGGTTGGGGGCATATATCACCGTAAAATCCATTGGTTGAGGTTTTATATCTCATGAGATAACTATGGGAATCGATTAAGGAATGTTCACTGCACTATGAAAATAAGGTAGTGATTCCTTCTCCACTATGGGAATCATGTAGTGATGCTTTATTCATGATGGGAATTATTATTGGATGGAATATCATGGATATCATGATCTGTTAGTAATTCAAGATGAATAATCCACCTTTCTTTTTGGAGAAATAGTTGAACTTGATCAAGGAACAACAAAGGGTGAGGTTGTCCTGAAATCATGAAAGTATATTTTTCCATTAAAATTATTCAACTTTAGGAAAATGATCTAAAAATAAAATGTTTTCCTAATACCTTGATTTTTTTGAACCGATGGCCTTTTAAATAATTATAGATTTATGACTTTGAGGCCCTCAAATTTTCATTAATCATTCACTTTTTTGTGATTGATAACCCCAATCACTCCCTAATAATATTTATGTTGTTCCTCTAAGTCCAAGTTTTTACTTCCCACCTATGTTCTTTTATATGCGAATCTTGTAATGAGTAACTTTGGGAAACCATTATGGTTCTAACTTTCCATTTTTAAGGGAAGTTTTGTTATTTATTTTTACAATTTGGGTTTCTATGAATGAAACTTTCTACTATTAAACATTTGATAACCCAAAATATTTTAGAGGGAGAAATTCATTTTAATGGGGGGGTATAATGTTACTCTCATATATTTTCTAAAATATTTTTTTTGAATTAATTTAATCCTTTTTATATTTTTCATTTCTCACAACACTAAAAATGGTTTTTTAAAATAACTATGGTTGGCTTGCGTTATATACAACACTAAGTAATCATGCACTAAACTCAACATAAATTTCAACATAATCTATATGTAACACCAAGGTTATCGTACATTACACGCAAGATTGGATTTCCCTAATGTCTTGTGTAACATGCAAGACCGAGTGTAACTAAACAATAATAAATTATTAAAATATTATTATTTAATATAATATGATATAACCCCAGAATTAAATTAGTGGTTATGGATAGTATTAACTAATTTATTAAAACATATTATTTCCACAAATATAATATTTATTCATAGGTTACCAATTAATAATAAATGAATATGAAAATTGATTGAATATAAAGGGAAACACTAATATTTTTATGGTCACAAAGTTATTTTACCCTAATAAATTAAATTAATTATAATTAGTTAGTGATATTAATTTTATATATATGTTATATATTTAATAAAATATTTTTGATATTCATATAATAGATTTTATATACAAAATATAAGAACGATCCCAATTTTATGCTTAAAAACCTATATTTTTATAAAGGTAGTTTTACAGCCTTTTAAAAGATAACCCGTTTTAAATCAAAATTTTGGAAATTTTATAGATTTAATATATCAAAATATACTTTATATAAAAAATAAAAACATAAAAATTAGGTTAGGATAAATTTTTGGTATTTTTCTATAAGGTTTCATTTTTTAATGAATAGTTAAAAATACTGAATTTTAATTCAAAACCGCTTTTTCATCTAATTAATTTATAAGGTTAAATTTTATTGTACATTGTTTTAAAAGTTTAATTAGATAATTTTTTTATAAATTAATCTAATTTAGGAAATTCTAATAAATTTTAATTTGAAATCGGGTATAAAAACTTAGCAAACTTTTGGATGTTTTTACTTTAAAAACTCACAGTGTTGTCCCGTCAATGTGATTTTTTTTTAAATTAATTTATGCCACTTATGTGATTAGAATTTGAAAAAATAGATTAAATGTTTTTAATAATCATAATTTATAATTCTAAATTAAGTTCAACTTAGTTTTTGATAAAAAATATTAGTGAATGTGATTAAAATTAATTACAACAAATAAGAGAAACATTTGGTTAACAAAGTATTAAACCTTAAATTTAAGACCCAAAATAACCTAGAAACCTATAAAAACCCATTTTATTGACATTATTCAGCCATTAACCTTCCATTATTTAGTTGTTTTAGTTTTTTTATGACTTTTTAAGTAAAAACATGGGTACACCTAACTTGTTTTCAAAAATGCTTAGTGTGTACTTTCCCTTCCGTATAGAATTCCACCACCTCTCCCACTTCTTCACACATCTCAAACAACTTATGTTTGAAAAATTTCTTCCCAATAAACTTATCAACATCCCTAAGTTCCTCCTATAAGACTACCCTTGGGAAGAAAGTAATACAAGGAATCCTTTTTTCACAAACCAAAAGGAGTTACCTAATTAAGAGGTAATGTCTTCTCAAAAGTTCCTATTTTATTTTCTTTGTTCACCCCTTTCACTCTATTTATTCTATGATTGTAATAAAAACAAGTATTCAAAATATACTATGATTTTTTTATGTTAAGTCTTCTACCTAAACTTATACACACCTCCATCAAATGGGTAATGAACATAATGTTTATGTGTACGGAAAACTACCGCCTCACAAAAGGATGATTGTTCATTTTTCATTACCACCACTCGTGGTGGGAATTATGATGAAAAATATGAAACGTCCCTGACCTAGGATCTACTAAATCGGTGCTCTGAGCTGGGTAGTTACATGACTTCAAGGGCGCCTCCCCATACACCAAATGTTGCTGACTAGAAGTGAGGGTCTAAAACAGTCACATGGGGAGACTATAACCTCTTTACTAGAATAAGCCACCATAGAAGAAACTATAAATAACAGAATAAATATTAAATAACCAATATACATGAAATACCAAACTTTTCCCAATATGGTACAAACCACTAATCAAATAAAACCATGACATTCCATACTAGTAGTGAAAGTGAATAAATCCCAAAATAGCACAAATAGTCAAATCTCAAACGGGTCTAGACTCTATGTCTGTATCCTTCATCAAGTACATCCTGATCCAAACTCAACCTCTTAGTGTAGGGCCTCTGCCCATGCCCTAACTTGCAACCAAGTGATCTGCTCAGGTAAACAATGGCATCCTGAGCATAGTTTGAGTACAAATCTCAGTATTCCACCACCAACAGTGTCTACAAAATATCTAGTCTAATAGATAATGCATTCAAGTAAAAAATAAATGGTAAGTGAACAAGGAACAGTTTCGGTTCCATTAGTTAACAAGGTTTATTTAATTTATTACTATCACTTATCCCAATTCCATTTCTTATATCATCTTTATCATATAAGCCATATTAATCACATGTTCCATGGGTTAGGTATAATTATCATCTACACATGGTTCTAAGAAAATTAATCCCAAATCATAGGGGAAACAAGTCAAGTCCCTAACTCACAAGGGATTCGTATATCACATTAACACATTTTCTCACCCTGAAGCCTCAGTCTGAGTGGAATGACATCAATACAATATCCTCACCTTGAATCCTCTATCTGGGTGGAATGAAACAATTTAGGTAATAGTTCCTATGTCCCCTTCCATAACCCGTGCATTTTGGGGTGGAGTTTAGAGACTCAATCTAACTCAACCCGTGGGCGTAGAACCTCAATTCAATACACCACACTACCAAGACATCTCCACAAGATTATTTATCAATCACCATATACATACCATAACACAAAATAAAATAACCAATGCCATTGGAAATCATCATTCACAATGCATAGAAAAAAACATGGGAAACGATATTATACCATAACCCATTAACACATTTACCAAATTCAATTCATAGCTGTCTAGCCAAATTCTCATCCTCGTTCCTTAACCATTTAGGTGTATTTAACAACCCATATTCCTTATCCAAATTCATATTTGATCATTCATTAACCCATTCATCCCATTCACCATTTCACCAGAATTTACCAACATATACATTTCAAGTAAAATTCTCATATCACATAATGCAATCCCTTCATTACATTCAATCATTTAGGTGTGCCACCTAATTCTCATATATTAACCCATTACACAAATTCATCCCCAATTCTCATTTCCCATGATTATTTCACCAAGAATAATCATGTTTTAATCTAATCCCTTATCATTTCCCCATATCTCACTTAACCCTTTTTTAAACCAACCAAACACCCACATAGGTCACCACCCAACCGAGGTGTGTTACTAAGAATATCATTCACATCCTTCAAGATTAAAATCATATTCACCCTGGGCTCTATGTTCTTGCACAACGGACCTACATTTACTTAGCTAAACTCTATGTCTTGGGATGTGGGAACACCCCACAGGTGGCCTTAACATAGGTCACATAGTTCTACATGCATCTCATGGGGATTATGAGGGTTCCATTAGGTTGTTTAGACACCCTAAACATCACATAATAGTAATGTCACAACTAACTCATCACAAGGGAGTAAGAATCAATGCCCTACACACACAAATCCCTATAAAACTCAAGGTATATAACTTGTAGACCACATACCTCGAATCCATTAATGAATGCACTCTTAATCGTGGCCTTGGATCTGGATTAAAATGTACCTTGAATACCCAACCTAAGTCTCACATGAAAAGAAGAGGTTAGAGTTCTTTGGATGGAAATCTCCCAAAATACAATACCTAAACTATAAAAGAGATAGGAAGAGCAGTTTTGACTCACCTGAATCATCGATTCTCATCCAACAGCATTCCAAATGTTCAATAATCTAAGGAGATAGATCCTTGGGAGCTCTTGGTCCCTTTGGTTCATTCCTAGGGTTGCAAAGGAGGAGGAGTATGAAAAACCCGAGTTGGGTCTTAAAATCACAGGGTGGCATTTTTGTAATTTTTCCAACTTTTCTGGGATACACGGTTTACTCGCAAGATTTTCCAAACCATGCACAAATTGTGTGACAACTACTATCTATGATAGGTCAACCTGCATAGTTTCCTAGGGATCCTAAATGGTTTCTCCTAACCATGTGCAGATTGTGCAAAGGATACTATCTGAGGATGGCTAGTCTATATAGTTTACCCACACAGATTCCCTTAACCATGTGCAGACCGTGCACCTTGCACTGCCTGGCCTGATTGCTCTTCTCTTCATGCCCCGAGCCATCGGGTACCCCTGATCTCCCACCTGAAATTTAAAAAAAACTCATCTAGTATCAAAGGAGATATCCAATCCAACACTTAAACAAAAACATTCTTTAAGAAAACCCAGGACCTTACAACCTCCCCACCTTATAATGACTCGTCCTCGAGCCGCTCTTACCAACATCACTAAGATCCTGTAACTAAATCTCATTCCATTATGCATGCCTATTCATCTACATTCCAAGTTTCTAGTTTCACATCACAAGGACACCAAACAAAGATCAAGGGAACATACTTTCCCCTCATGGGTTCTTCACCACAACCCACAATATGAACCAGAAAAAACTTTCCAAGAAAGCATCCACTTCAACCATTCCCACAATGAGAACTTCATGGGGAAAACTTAGGAAAAAACACCTAACTTGCAACACATGGAACTTAACACACAACATCACATCATCATAGAGGAACCAATAGGTACCTCATCGACCTGATCCACTACACAAATCATGACCCAAATCACTTGGTTTCATTTTCCAGTTCACCCATCTCTAACAGTGAAAAACCCGGTATCACCTGGAATAAAACACACAATCCTTCCTACCACCATTCCTGAAGATTTCACTCCACATCTATACAACCAAACGCAACCCAAACTCTTGGGTACTCAACCCAACTAATCTCGTTCCAAGGATTTCTACTAGGGCTAACTCACCTGAACGGTAACCACTTGAGTCCTTCCAACCCGAAACTCTGATCATGTCATCAACCAACCATTTATCCAATATGGTTCTCTTCACCATCTCTAGTTACTTAGAACCTCCTCCATCGATGAAGGACCACTATAACTCAACCAAACTTTTCCATCACCTGACATGTTCCCACTCACCACACTCAAGCATCCATGGGAGCATTACCCTGCCTTGGCATCTAGTTGCAACATCACAACCATTGGAAAGATATCCCAATACTATCCATTCAAGGACCAAGTTCATCATGGCCTCACTCAGGTACATATTCATTTCAAAAAGGCACTTTCTTCCACAACAAGAATTAAGAGGTGGGTCACTACCACCACACACTTTCATGTTTATCATCTCAGGTTGGACCACCCTAACTGGATTGTCCCAAAACACCAACTATTCATTGATGGTACGCTACCCACTCTCTCAACTTCCCAAAGTGCTTACTAACTTGAATCCTATCATTATTATCCCACGCACCCATTGAGATCATTTCCTGAATTTTAGTAGAATTCCATCATCATAGCACTACTCCCTACAAACCAGCATTGGATTCACTCTTGGCATGTCACCACACCACATGGACAAGGTTCACTCAACTTCAAGATGTTCCAAAACCACACAAGGGAAACTTATATGAGTCTAACCCCAATCTTTGTTGGAGTTATAGGACCCCAACTTATCTTGTCACAACATGATGTCATACCCAATCACATCCTCCTATGATATAGTACAGACCTAAAAAGATTCACTTGGGACCACCCTGAGCTCAAGCAAACACTTGTCTCATTAGTCATCATATCCAAGCCCCACATTCTCACCCTGATAGACCTAACATGCACCTTACAGGTTCCTCATTGGAATATCATTGCGACTATATCGACTCAATATTCTCCTCTCTACATCTAAGACTGACTCATCACTCCCTGCCTTAGGAGTGTTGTTACCACTGCTCTCAGGAGGGATTCCAACCACCACATCTTATACCCAATCAAAAATTAAACCCAAAACTTAGATATGGTCATCCAAACTTCTCCCAAAACAAGAAAACAAATTTCACCCAGTGCCCATTCCCGACTTCCATGGACGGTACCCATGATGCATGTCGTTATTCAGTCCATCCCGAGGACCTCACCCAAAACCATAGAGGGTGTGCATCTCCTCACTAGGATCCACACATACCATTTCCATGAGTGTAAACTCCATGATGTCCTTCATCCAACCAAACACCTCCACGTATCTTGGCATGATCCAGATCTTCTCAACATACCTAGGAAGATTTCAAGATGTTGGGAATGCTCGTCACTAGATGAGGTATACTAAGAAGTTTTCGAATAACACAATCACCAACTAATCCATTTCTAATGTCATACTATGGGACACCATGACCTTCCAAGGATTTCATGCTTCTTTTCCAAACGCATATCACCAACACTTAACCACCACCACTCAGGTGTAATTTCTAACTGAGTTAAACGATCTCTCTATGACCAAATCACCAAGTTGTTGTAAACCAATGTTTCATGTGGAAATACTACCACAACACCACTCTAATTCTTCTATAGCATCACCATCAGCTAATAACTATAGCACATGGTCCACCATACCATCCAAACCATAAGTCTCTCACAAAACAGCTTTAACTTGTGTATATCTCACTGCCTACTTACTTACCCAACAATGTCTCTTAGTTAGTCATCCTTATCATCCTTAAGGAAACCTCTGTATCTCACCCAATAACCAACCCATTCCTACAAAAAGTTCATCCATGTGACAACCCTCACCAAGGTGTCACCATCGAGTAAAGGCATATAACCCTACCTCATCCATCCCTGTATTTTATTCTCTAAAAAACTTCAAGACTCTATTAATCATCATCCAAACAGGTGAGTCAGGAATCCATATGATAAAACCCTTGACACAACCATAAATCCTATCACAAACAATAGGGTTACCTTACAAAAGATCCAGGGAACAACTACACCATTTACTAAATTCAGCAGTACTTGGTATGTGTTGACACAACCTCTAGAGAATATTCCATGCTCACATTATGAGGTACCTACATCACTGGGATAACCTCTCACGTGGTCACCCTTGATCTCATGAGGTTATCAATGTGTAACCACAACTAGATTGGCACAACCATCCATCAACCTTTCCACATAGCCCTCAAGGACAAACCAGCACCATGTAACACTCTGATTCCCACCACCAAGGTCCAAAACATCTACATGCATGACACACACCCAAAAGCATGAGAGACTTTGTCCAACTTATCTCATGGGTCACCTTAAAGGTTGAAAGATACCAACTCCCTCGACTAGAGTCACAACTAGGAGAATCCATTGGTCCTCTCTCCAAACCATACTTATCATGACATGAACAAAGTAATGCACATGAATGGAACTCTCACTCCCATTCTGATTCACATTGTGGCTAGAACACCAAACAACCATCTACTCTAGGTTCCACACCAAAGGTGTACACATTTATTGGTACTACAGGAAAAAATTCCTCTCTGAGATTTGAGACACAACTAGCAAGGTCTCTACTCACCAGGTCACCAAGACCCCGGCACCATCCTTAGGGTCCAAAATGTACTTTGTACAGTCATAAACCATGAGATATCCTTCACTCGCATTACCAAACTACGCCTCGAAACCCAAAATCCACAACCCCACTAAGGGTTCCCTAAACACACCACCTAATTCATATCACAACCAGAGACGCATCACAATCCAAATACAAAGTCTCAAACTAGGTCACTCTCACTACCCCAACCCACACATACAAGGGTCAAACTAGTAACACAAAGAATTCCAACCTTTAAACACAAACATTCTCATTTTAAACTTATCATCCACCTGTCGCTTCAAATAATGGCTAACATGATTTAACTATAGATGGAAAATATCTCTCGCCATCAACCTTAAACAAACCATTCTTCATACTCTATCCTAATAGTCAATATCACACTTTGAACACTACCCTCTACCATACATATCGAGGTCATAGTTAACATGGGGTAACCAATTTACTTAATCACAAGTCTTTTGTCAATACATCTTCAAACCAATTCTTCTTTTACAATATGATCCTTTCCTCTTAGGCACATTTACCATTTCACAACAAGTTAAAATCACCATTTTAACACACCTACACCTTTCATTAGGAGAAATTCATTAATAATTTTACCATTATTATGCACCCCTTTTTCTTTTAGACAACAAAACAACCTTTAAAATTTATCACAACCCAAAAACTTAACTTGTTCACAACATTTCTTTATTCCAAATATTCTTTGACTATTAACTTGCATTATTTTCATTCACCCACTTACATTACCATTATTAGGAGTCATTTTCTACATATTTATAAAGGAAGGAAAATGAATTCTACTCTCTATGGACCGCACACCCATCCCGTTTGTGTTCCTATAATGATGCATTTCACCTATATCCTTATGTGCATAAAATAATGCATGAATGCACAACCTCATGCCATTCAGGCATTGGGAAAATATCAAAAAATAGTCAAATCACACAACATGTGCATCACCCAACGGTGAAATATCATTCAACTATGACAACACACAACAAAAACAACAATTCCCACCTAGGGTGACTTGGGTTTTCCCTCATACATGGGTTGGATACTATCAAGCATGAGATCATTACCACAGCCCAACACATCCTAATATTCTGTCTACCATCCCCAAATAGTAAGAATAGAAAATAACTCCTCTGATACCACTTTGTAACATCCCCGATCCGGGAGCCACTAAACTGATGAGAAGGGTAGTTACATGGCCTCAAGAATTCCTCCCTATAGACCATAGGTTTCCCACTAGCGGTGACAATCTAATAAGTCATGTGAGGAGACTATACCCTATTTACCAGAGTAATCCATAGTAGAAAAAAATATAAATAATGGAATAAATATGAAAAAACCAATAAACATGCAAGACCAAACGTTCCCAACATGGTACAAACCACTAATAAAATACAACCATGCCATGCATTGCTAGTAGTGAAAGTAAATAAATCCCAAAATAACACAAACTTCCAAACCTCCACTGGGTCCCGACTCTAAGTCTGAATCCTTATCCATGTACATCCTAATCCAAACTCAACATCTTAGTGTTGGGACTCTTCCCATTCCCTAACCTGTAACCAAGTGATCTGCTCGGGTACACAAAGGCATCTTGTGCAGGGTGTGAGTACAAAACTCAGTAGGCCACCACCAATGGTGTCTACAAAATATCCAGTCTAATAGATATTGCATTCAAGTATAAAATAAATGGTAAGTGAACAAGGGACAGTTCGGGTGCCATTAGTTAATAAGGTCCATTTAATTCATTACTAGCATTTATCCCAATTCCATTTATTACACCATCTTCATTATATAATCCATATTAATCACATGTTATTTGGGTTAGGTGTAATTATCATATACACAAGGGTTTGAGGAAATCAATCACAAAGTAGAGGGGAAACAAGTCAAGTCCCTAACTCACTAGTGATCCACATGTCACATCAACACATTTCGTCACCTCAAAGCCTCTGTCTGAGTGGAATGACATCAATACAATATCCTCACCTTGAAACCTCTATCTAGGTGGAATAAAACCATTAGGGTAATAGATCCTTTGTCCCCTTCCCTAACCCATGCATTTTGGGTGGAGTTTAGAGCCTCAATCTAACTCGACCCATGGTCATAGAACCTCAATTAAATTCCCCACACTACCAAGCCATGTGCACATGCTTATTTATCAATCACTACATCCATACCATAACACAACATAACATAACCAATGCCATTGGAAATCATCATTCACAATTCATAGAAAACAACATGGGAAACAATACTATGACATAACCCATTAACACATTTACCAAATTCAATTCATATCCATCTATCCAAATTCTCATCCCCATGCATTAACCCTTTAGGTGTATTTAACAACCCCTATTCCTTAGCCAAATTCATCTTTGACCATTCATTGACCTATTTATCCCATTCATCATTTCATAAGAATTTACCCACATATAAATTTCAAGTACAATTCTCATATCACATAACAAAATCCATTCATTAAATTCAATCATTTAGGTATACCACCTAATTATCTTGTATTAACCCATTCCAAAAATTCATCCCCAATTCCCATTTCCCATGATTATCTCACTAAGAATAATCATGTTTTAATCTAATCCCTTATCATTTTCCCTTATCTCACTTAACCAGTTTTTAAACCAACCAAACACCCAAATAGGTCACCGCCCAACTGAGGTGTGTTACTAGGACTCTCATTCACATCCTTCAATCGTAAAATCTCATTCACCCTAGGATCCATGTTCTCGCACAATGGCCCTACACTTAGCTAAAATCTATGTCTGGGAATGTGGGAACACCACATGGGTGTCCCTAATATAGGTCACATTATCCTCCATGCATCCCGCGGGGATCATGAGGGTTTCATTAGGCTGTTTAGACACCCTAAACATCACATCATAGTAATGGAATGATGAACTCATCACAAGGGAGTAAGAATCAATACCCAACATGCATAAATCTCCATAAAACTCAAGGGATATAACTTGTAGAACACCTACCAAGAATTAATTGATGAATGCACTCTTAATTGTGTCCTTGGATCTATATTCAAACATCCCTTGAAGCCCCAACATAAATATAACCAGAAAAGGAGATTTTAGAGAGCTTCGGATGGAAATCACCCAAAATACAAGACCTAAACTTGAAAAGATAGAGGAGGAGGAGATTAGACTCCCTTGGATCTTCAATTCACATCCAACAACACTCCAAACGGTCAAGAATCTAAGGAGATATATCCTTAGGATCTTTTGGTCCCTTTTGTTTATTCCTAGGGTTTCAAAGGAGGAGGAGGAGGAAAAACATGAGTTGGGCCTTAAAATAATGGGATGGAATTTTTGTAATTTTTTCAAATTTTCTAGGCCGCACGGTTTACCCACACGGTTTTCCAAACCGTGTGCATACTGTAAGATAGCTACTATCCACTAGAGGCCAGCCCGCATGCACTACCACAAAACTGGGCAAGGCATGCGCCTGCCTTTATCAACGCTAACGGAAAAGTGCTGATAAAGGTTGTATTTATCAGCGCTTTTCATTTTAGCGCTGATAAATACACCCTTTATCAGCGCTTTTTACTAGTGCTGATAAAGGGTCCCGCGGATTTGTTAAAAACCTGCGGGTCCTCTTCCTCCTCCCCGCACACAATCAAGCTCTCGCAGAAGCCCTCGTATGCGCCGCTGCCTCCGCCTCCTCCTCCTCTGCCACGGCCGCCGCCTCCTCCTCTGCTTCTGCTCCTCCTCCTTCTCCTCCACCGGCCTCATCCTCCTCCTCCTCTGGTGCCTCGGCTACCTCCGCCCTGCCTTAGCCCTGCATTCACGCCGCTGCCGCTGGTGCCTCCTCCTCCACCGTGGCCTCCTCCTCCTCTGTCGGTGCCTCCTCATCCTCCGCCGGTGCCTCCTCCTCCATCGCGGCCTCCTCCTCCACCGCGGCCTCCTCCTCCTCCTTCGGTGCCTCCGCGGCCTCCTCCTCCTCCTTCGGTGCCTCCGCGGCCTCCTCCTCCTCCGCGGCCTCCTCCTCCTCCATTGTGCGGTATGCTATGCCCAATAATTGTAATTTGCTTTTTTTTGTTTTTGTTCTATATTTCAACTATCATGATTTGTGTGAATCAATTTTATTTGAAGTGGGGGGGTGCAGGTGTTGCAGGGGTGTAGTGGGTGGGGGGGTGCAGGTGGGGGTGTTTAGGTGGGGGAGATGTGCAGTGGGTGAACATGTGTAGGTGGGGTGTATAATGGGGGGTCTATTGGGTGTGAGGTGGGGGTGTGTACAGGTTGGGGGTCGGGGTGGGGGTGGGCTGTGCAGGTGGGGGTGGGTGGGATATGCAAGTGGGAGGGGGGGTTGTTCAAGTGGGTGGTGGGGAAGAGAGTGTTCTAGTTGGGGGGGTCTAGGTAGGTGGGATTCTGTTGGTGGGTGAGGTTGGGGGGTGTACAAGTGGGGGGTGTGAAGGTGGGGGTGGGGGAGGGGGGTTGTGCAAGTGGGGGGGGGGGGTGTAGTGGGTGGATGGGAGGGGGGATGTGCAGGAGTCTGCTGGGGGAGATATGGGGAGGGGGGATGTGCATGTGGGAAGTCGACACTTCCATAGTTTTCCAATAAGCACTGGGAAGTCATCACTTCTAGAGATTTGGATAGGCCTGAGGCCTCTTAGGTTTTGGTTCTTGTCTATTTATCTTGATGAGTAAGGAATTATATGATCAAAAAGTGACATCAACTATATATGATTAATTATTTCTCCCACAAAACAATTTTCTAGAAATAATATATCTTTGGAAGGTGAGGGAGCCTTTTAGAATTCTTTCATATAGAGACCAGTCCAGGAAAGTATCCATATATATCCACCTAGAGTAGGGACCTCTGCAGTCGCCGCTTCCTCCTCCTCCGCCGCGGCCGCCGCCTCCTCCTCTGCTCCTCCTCCTCCTCCTCCTCCTCCACCGGCCTCATCCTCCTCCTCCTCCGCTGCCTCCGCCGATGCCTCCTCCTCCTCCGCCGGTGCTGCTGGTGCCTCCGCGGCCTCCTCCTCCTCCGTCGGTGCCTCCGCGGCCTCCTCCTCCTCCGCCGTCACACCGCGGTCAAGCCGCGGTCACGCCGTGGTCACGCCGCGGTCACGCCGCGGTCACGCCGCGGTCACGCCGCGGTCACGCCGCGGTCACGCCGCGGTCACGCCGCGGTCACACCGCGGTCACGCCGCGCTCACGCCGCGGTCACGCCGCAGTCACGCCGCGGTCACGCCGCGGTCACGCCGGTGCCTCCGCGGTCGTCGCCTCCTCCTCCTCCGCCACGGCCGCAGCCTCCTCCTCTGCTCCTGATCCTCCTCCTTTTCCTCCACCGGCCTCATCCTCCTGCTCCTCCGCTGCCTCCGCTGCCTCCGCTGCCTCTGCCCTGCCTCTGCCCTGCCTCTGCGCTGTCGTCGGTGCCTCCTCCTCCACCGCGGCCTCCTCCTCCTCCACCGCGGCCTCCTCCTCCTCCTCCGCTGCCTCCACTGCCTCCTCCTCCTCCGCCGCCTCCTCCTCTGCTCCTGCTCCTCCTCCCCTCCACCGGCCTCATCCTCCTCCTCCTCTGCTGCCTTCGCTACCTCCGCCCTGCCTCCGCCCTGCCTCTGCGCTGCCGTCGGTGCCTCTGGTGCCTCCTCCTCCATCGCGGCCTCCTCCTCTTCCGCCGATGCCTCCTCCTCCTCCGCCGATGCCGCCAGTGCCTCCACGTCTCCTCCTCCTCTGCGGTCACGCCGCGGTCCCGCCGCGGTCACGCTGCGGTCACGCCGCGGTCACGCCGGTGCCTCCGCGGCCGCCGCCTCCTCCCACTCCGCCGCGGCCGCCGCCTCCTCCTCTGCTCCTGCTCCTCCTCCCCCTCCTCCATCGGGCTCATCCTCCTCCTCCTCTACTGCCTCTGCTGCCTCCGCTGCCTCCACTGCCTCCGCCCTGCCTCCGCCCTGCCTCTGCGCTGCCGCCGGTGCCTCCTCCTCCACCGCGGCCTCCTCCTCCTCCACCGTCATGCCGCGGTCAAGCCGCGGTCATGCCACGGTCACGCCGCGGTCACGCCGGTGCCTCCGCGGCCGCTGCCTCCTCCTCCTCCGCCGCGGCCGCCGCCTCCTCCTCTGCTCCTGCTCCTCCTCATCCTCCTCCACCGGCCTCATCCTCCTCCTCCTCCGCTGCCTCCGCTGCCTCTGCCCTGCCTCTGCCCTTCCTCTGCGCTGCCGCCGGTGCCTCCTCCTCCACCGCGACCTCCTCCTCCTCCTCCGCTGCCTCCGCTGCCTCCTACTCCTCCACCGCCTCCTCCTCTGGTCCTTCTCCTCCTCCCCTCCAGCGGCCTCATCCTCCTCCTCCTCCACTGCCTTCGCTGCCTCCACCCTGCCTCTGCCCTGCCTCTGCGCTGCCGCCGGTGCCTCCGGTGCCTCCTCTTCCACTACGGCCTCCTCCTCCTCCGCCGATGCCTCCTCCTCCTCCGCCGGTGCCACCAGTGCTTCCACTTCTCCTCCTCCTCTGCGGTCACGCCGCGGTCATGCCACGGTCATGTTGCGGTCACGCCGCAGTCACGCCGCAGTCACGCCGCAGTCATGCCGCGGTCACTCCGCGGTCACGCTGGTGCCTCCGCAGCCGCCTCCTCCTCCTACTCCGCTGCGGCCGCTGCCTCCTCCTCTGCTCCTGCTCGTCCTCCTCCTCCTCCACCGGCCTCATCCTCCTCCTCCTATACTGCCTCCGCTGCCTCTGTTGCCTCCGCTGCCTCCGCCCTGCCTCCGCCCTGCCTCTGCGCTGCCGCCGGTGCCTCCTCCTCCATCGCGGCCTCCTCCTCCTCCGTCGTCAAACCGCGATCAAGCCGTGGTCACGCCGCGGTCACGCCGCGGTCACGCCGCGGTCACACCACGGTCACGCCGCGGTCACGCCGGTGCCTCCGCGGCTGCCGCCTCCTCCTCCTCCGCCGCGGCCGCCGCCTCCTCCTCTGCTCCTGCTCCTCCTCCTCCTCCTCCACCGGCCTCATCCTCCTCCTCCTCCGCTACCTCTGCTACCTCCGTTGCCTCTGCCCTGCCTCCGCCCTGCCTCTGCGCTGCTGTCGGTGCCTCCTCCTCCACCACGGCCTCCTCCTCCTCCACTGCGGCCTCATCCTCCTCCTCCGCAGCCTCCGCTGCCTCCTCCTCCTCCGCCGCGGCCGTCGTCTCCTCCTCTGCTCCTGCTCCTCCTCCCATCCACCGGCCTCATCCTCCTCCTCCTCCACTACATTCACTGCCTCTGCCTCCTCCTCCTCCTCTACTCCTCCTCCTCCTCTTTCTCCTCCACCGCAGCCTCGTCCTCCTCCTCCTCCACCGGCGTTTCCTCCTCCTCCTCCTAGTCTGCTGCCTCATCCTCCTCCTCCACCAGCGCCTCCTCCTCCTCCTCCTCTGCCTACTCTGCTGCCTCCTCCTCCACCACGGTTTGAGAGGTGCCTCAAGTACTCAGGTGAGTCTCACAAGCTTTATTTTAGTTTTATATGATGTTTTTTTAGAGATTTTTCAAATGAAACATGGTTTTGTGTTCATATTTTTTGAGAAACAATGTAGAACCTTGAGCATGAGGAGGTTTTCAGTCCTCTTTCTAAATCACATAGTTGACTTTAATGGTTAGTGAAGGTTAACCATGGGATATCTTAGAGGAAACCATGTGAGGTGGATTTTAGTTAGGGATTAACATACCATTTTTTCATGATTTCATACAAAACATGTGAAATTTTGTAGACTGAGGTAGTTCCAATTTAAATAATTAATGCATAGTTTGGTAAACTATGTTGACCAAATATTTGAAGGGGTTTTCTTGTACAGTGCCATCACATTATTAATATATGGTTTGGAAAATTGTGTAGAACATTAAAATTATATTTTCATCTTTTTTCCCCTGAAATTTCAATAGGGGAAGCCCCCATTTCTTTATGGATTTATAAATTCCTTAATGGGTGTTATTAGAGTGAGTGTGACTTAGAGGACCTTGTTAGGGGGAACCCGGAGACCTCTTGGAATACATTCTGTGACTTTTATGTATTTGTTCCCATAGGCCACACATGGAACTAGTGATACATCAGAGCCCTTGACCTTATTGAATTGAACCTAAAGTGTGTGAACATCCCCCTTGGGGATGTGACTACTTGGGTGGGTATAACTTTGTAAGGTTGTTGATAGGCTGGATGTGTAGACTGACCCAGAACAAACCTATATATTGAAATGGGACGTGAGCCATCTCTTGAGACTATTGATAGTATGGAATATTACCATGTAAATATTATGAGGTTATACCATGTAAGACACTGATAAATAATATGATGCTCTCATGCGATGAGTGTTTCACTACATCATGTGCTTCTGTTGGATGGTGACGTTGCAATGATGGTCTTCATTCTTAACAGCTTATTGATCCAAACCTTTAATGGTTTTCCTTTCTAAACATTGGTTTCAATGTATTAAGGTCTTTCTCAGGTTTCATTTCAGCCCTTCATTTTAAAATAACAACTGTATAACAGCATGAATAACATAACTCAAGTTGATAGAGAAGAAAATTTATGAAGGCATTGGATTCCCTTCGAGCCAGATGGATTAGTGTTGTCCCCATGGATAGTAAAACCCCTTTTGGAGATCATGGAATAGTTGATAATAGGTTGTTTGGATCATTCATTTCTTCTAGATATTTGTCCAGATTTTCCTTGGTGTTTTTGGTTTATACTTCTCTCAATCCCTACTGGTGTAAGTTATTTTCACCTTGTGTTTGTACTTATACTCTTTTTTTTAATTGAGTCCTTTGGGGAATGAATTAGGTGACCAATTCATGTCACCACTTTTATTAAAAAAATGACCTTGAGGTGGTATTTTATTGAAATGGAAAAAATTACATAGTAGTGAGGTCTATGATACTACTAATAGGGACATTGATTTTGAGTAGTGATTATATTTGTTATGAAAAGTGGATAGGTGAGAGATTTCAGTCCTTATTGTGTATTTGGCCTGTTTGGTTGAGTGTCCTGTACTACTAGGTTTTAGAGATCTAGATGATGTGAGGCTTGGGGATTGTAGTGGTTCCCAATATATTTTTTATTTTGGTATTTATTTATTCCTTTATTTCCTTGAAGTATCTTGTTTTTTATCTAAATTATACTCATATTCCTTCTCCTTTAACCTATATACTTATCCTATGGATTTTAAATAGGATGAATATAAATAAAGAATGGATGAATGCCAATCAGTTGACAAAAGAGTATGAAGAAGGCATGAAAGAATTTATCAAGTTTGCAATAGATCATGCATGTGACTCTTCTCAGATCCTTTGTCTGTGTTTACGCTGTTGTTATTCAAAACAAATTAGTCCAGATGAGTTGGAAGAACACTTGATCTGTAACGGAATAGATCAAAGTTATACATGTTGGAATAAACACGGGGAAACAACGAATGTTGGTAGTGACTGGGGTGACACTGCGTTTTATGGATCATCTGATATGATTACAAACATGAACAATGAAGATGACCATATGGAGGATGTGATTACAGATGTGAATGATGATGAAGATCGTATTGAGAAAATGACAAGGACCTTCGAAGATGAACTTCGTGATTGCCCAAAATTGTTTGAGAAGTTAAAAAGTTGTGCAAAGACGCCATTGTATGCTGGTTGCACTAAATATACAGCATTGTCAGCCGTACTGAAGCTGTATAATTTGAAAGCAGATAATGGGTGGAGTGACGACAGTTTTACGAAACTACTTGCCCTCTTGAATGACATGCTCCCAGAAGACAATGAGCTCCTGAGCCAAACATACGATGCCAAACGAATGCTACGCTCTATGGGTATGATCTCTGAAAGAATACACGCCTGCCCGAATGACTGTATACTGTTTTGCAAGGACCACAAATCACTTAAAGAATTCCCAAAGTGTGGTGCTTATCGATACAAGAAAGATGAATCCAGTCCTACTAAAGTTGTATGGTACTTTCCAATCATTACAAGGTTTAGACGCCTATATGGAAGTGAGGAGATTGCAGAACAATTAACATGGCATGAAGATAAAAGAATTAAAGATGGGATACTACGTCACCCGGCAGACTCTCCTCAATGGAAGAGAATCGATCATGAGTATCCTGAATTAGGAAACGAGTCGAGAAACCTTCGTCTTGCGTTATCTACAGATGGAGTGAATCCTTTTGGTTTTCAAAGTAGCAGTCACAGTACATGGCTAGTTATGTTGATAAATTATAAATTACCACCGTGGTTATGCATGAAACGAAAATGCATCATTTTATCTATGCTTATATCAGGACCAAAACAACCGGGTAATGATATTGATGTTTATTTAGCTCCATTGATCGAAGATTTGAAATTATTGTGGGATTCAGGTGTTACATTGTATGATGCTTACAGAAAGGAAGATTTCACTTTGAGAGTCATGTTGTATGAGATGATAAATGACTTCCCAGCTTACAGAATTTCAAGTTCTGATATTTCAATGCAAGTGGATTGATAACAGGAGTACTGTTAAAATAGATGATTTGGGATTTTTGAAAGTTGATTTCAGTAAGGAAGGGGAGAAAGACGAACCATTTATAATGGCATCATAGGCAGTGCAAGTATTTTATGTTCCCGATCCCGCAAACTGAAACTGGTTAATTGTTCTGTTATCGACCAAAACAGCTGAAGGGTCAGATGAAAATTCAACGGAACATGATCCTTTCATTGGGATTTCGCAATCATTTCGCAGTGGTCCCAATGTAGACGATGTTTTTTATGTCAGAGGAGACCACAATGAAGGGATATGGATAGTTGATAGATGGGTCAAATCCCTTCATCCTTTTAAAAAAAAGGGAGTTCAATAATCAGGTTATTGATTTTTATTGTAATATAGATTGTGTTACATTATGTTATTATCTGTTCGCTGCTGCTTTTATGTGATCGAACTTAAATTTTAAACCAGTTCTGCAGATAATGACTTCTTCACCTGCTGATGCACCCAATCCTGATACACAACACGTCTCTCAACCTATTATAGCTGGTCCCATTGCTAAGAGACAACAGGTCTCTCAACCTGTTGCAGCTGGTCCCACTGCTGACGTACAACAGGTCTCTCAACCTGTTGCAGCTGGTCCCACTACTGAGAGACAACAGGTCTCTCAACCTGTTGCAGTTGGTCCCACTGCTGATGTACAACAGGTCTCTCAACCTGTTGCAGCTGTTGTCAGTGTCGAAGCTAGTGCGTCGGAGAAACATAATGATGATGTAGAAACTGAGGAAATGGTAGGCGATGAAACCCCAACGACACCAAAAAAACAGGTGCGTCGTAGTTTGACAATTTTAGCAAAAATACTTAAGGCAAAATCAAAAGGCATCAAATATGAAGTGGGATGGAATAAGCTAGGCCAGCATGTAAACCCCAACAAAGCCATGTTTAGTAGCTACATTGGAATCGTCACTCGACAACGCATGTCGATTGACGTAGAGTCGTGGCACCATGTTGTCAGCGGGTTGAAAACATTAATGTGGGAAGAGATTATGGTAACATTATGATATCATCTATTTAATTTATTAAAACAAAATAAAATATTGAAATATTGACTAACCCTTCATCATCTCTTGCAGAGTGCATTTATAGTAGATGTTTCGCACAAAGAATATGTTTTCAGACTGGCAGGAAGGATTCATAAAGGCTTTCGCACCATTTTAATGAAAAATCATCTGAAAGATGCCGAAGGGAAAATCAAGCTGCACCCGCCTCCTCTTTATGCACACTTGATATCCCAAGGAACGTGGGATGCATTTTGCAATCGTCGTGCAGAAAAGAATTTTCAGGTACATTGTGTTTGGTTACACGTTGTGTAACGTTGCTTGTATTCATCACATTGATTGATAGGTTTTTATTTATGAAATAGCAACTGAGTGCTGAAAATAAAGAACAGGCAGCAAAACCAGCGTACCCCTACCGTAAAGCAAGGTTGGGGTACGCTTCAATTGAAAAACAATTGGTATGTATTTTAAAAGTACTGTAATAATTTTATGTGACATAAAACAACAATGTAACCATGTTTCTCTGTTTATAAGCAGATTGATGAATCAAAATCTCAAGTCACTTCCATTCCACGCCATGTTCTATGGAAGGAGGCTCGTGTTAATAAAGAGGGGAAACTGATAGATGAAAACACACAAAAAGTGTGGGAAACATGTGTAAGTATGACATAATATAAACTTGTTTTGCTTTAAATCACTATTACATAACGATGCTTACTTATTTTTTCATATTTTCTATTTAACATAGTCACAGGAAACATCAACACCCGCACCGGATGCAGAAATACTTTCAACGGCCTTGAAACAGCCAGAACAGTATGGCCGCGTCAGAGGTGTGGGTTTTGGGGTGTCACCCAAGACATATTTTAAGAAAAAAAACAAGAGGATGAACAAACTAAAGAATTGCATGTAATGAGAGATAAAGTAGCTACCCTTGAAGAACTAATCCAAACTCAGGGAGAGATGCTAAAGAGTTTGATGGAGGAGAGGCGAAGAGAACAAACAACTCAAGAACAACCCCCGCGAGAAGATCCACCCCTCACCAGCTTTGAGGCGAGCCATTCCCCTCAAAGACCTGACTTAACTGAGGTAACCAATGTTATAATATTCATTTTTGTGAGATGTGAATCACATAGACACTGATACCTTTCATTTAATGATATTCTGCAGGGTGAAAATGACTGTGATTTATATCTGTCAACTCCCACCCATTGCCTTGTAGCGAGGGCTACGGTGTTCAATATGCAGAATGACACGCTACACTCCAGACCACTTCCAACCGGTCATGTCAAAGTGTCGATTAACATAGCTCATGAGCCGAGCGTCGAGCTACCCATTCCAAATGACGATGACGACATTCATATGGTGGAAAAAGCTATTGGAACATTCATTGCATGGCCGTCGAATCTTGTAAAAAAACACGTCGAGAAGGAGGTATTCATTTCCAGTTCATTTTTCAAGCAGAGCCTTTAACATTAAATTAGAAAATGGCTGAACCGATGAATGTTATTATAGAAGGATAAAATGGAGAAGCTAAAACGAAATAGCGGCTCCAAGATTGGATCAACCAACCGATCAAAACGATCTACTGAGAGCACGTTCACCCCACCCGTTCTATATCCACATTTAATATCATTGCAAGCTCATGTGGATACGAAAATGAAAGATGGAAAGAATCATACAATTGTTTGTGAAAAAGATATGTACGGAGAGGAAACAATGGATTTTGTTAGTGCAGACGTTGTTTCTGAGATCATCACATACGACTGGCTAGGCGCCTCAGTTATAAATGAATACATGAGGTATGTTTTCATGATTTGATTTTACAGAAGCTGATATACTTTGATAATTATGGATAAATACATATCATATTTTTCACAGGCGTATATATGAAAAACAATTGAAGGTATTTTCCCATGAATACAAATTTGGACTCGTTAGTCCTCACACCATTTCTACACAACGAACAGAAATAGATTCTAATTTTCAGGCTGAATTGATGTCAAATCTGCTCAGAACGTTTCAAAGAAGAATTACGACTGACAGGCTCTTTTTAATACCAATGATGCAAGGGTAAAACTCTATATTTTAATCATATCAATTATATTTTCATTTCTATAAGTACTTATTTCTTTTTGTGTTTTTAGTGAACATTGGATGCTCATTGCAGTCAATTTGGATACTCCAAAGATTTATTTTCTGGATTCACTGCATGGATATCCAACTAACCGACCACACATGATGGTGATTGTCAATTTGTAATATACTAGATCCAACATTTTATAACTAAATATATAGTTATATAATTTATATTATCTTTTAATGAGGATTTTGTTATGATAGGGCGGTGTATGAATATCTTCTAAAGGCTGGAATGAATCCAGGGTGTAAGGACGACAATGCCCACAAGATCTACAAATGGAGAAGTATCTGGGTATATATAATTATATTTCACTATCCAAATACATATCAAAACAAATTACTTATTTTTCTCGATGTTTCTGCAGTGTCCGAAATAAACAAATGACAAGGACTGCGGTTATTATGTTTGCAAATTTATGAAAGAGATCGTATTTCATGGACAAACTAGCATCCCTGAAGAGGTATTTTTGAAAATAATTACTACTTTATTTAAAATAATTATTAATCCTTTGTGTATTTATATTTTTTCAGTACTATTATGACTGTCGTAAAAACTGTTATTCAGAAGATGATATAAATGTCTTTAGAAACGAATGGGCAGCGTACCTGGTCGAAGAATGTAAACAAATAGGACAATGAAGGTGAATTCCTAATACTTATGTTATCTTTATATGGTCATTGATATCTCCCTTTACACTTATTGAGCATCTATGATCTCCCTTTCTTATGTTTCATATCCTTAGATTAGTGAATTCCTACTACTTAGCTTGAAAATGACATAAACATTGGAAAACAACACCAATGACATATGCCAAACCAAGAAAACGCCTTCAGATTGTTTTGATACTTTAGGAAAACGATCCACGAGTCATTTGTGACGTGTACGAATCGACCGCACATCAATCCGACGCACGGTGTGACCGGTATGGCTAAAATTGTCTGATATCAGTTTGAAAATGACATAAACTTTGGAAAACAACAACAATGACATATGCCAAACCGAGCAAACACATTCAGATTGTTTTGATACTTTAGGAAAACGATCCATTAGTCATTTGTGACGTGTACGAATCGACCGCATCTCAATCTGACGCACGGTGTGACCGGTATGGATAAAATTGTCTAATATCAGTTTGAAAATGACATAAACTTTGGAAAACAACACCAATGACATACTCCAAACCAAGAAAACGCCTTCAGATTGTTTTGATATTTTATTACAACGATCCACGAGTCATTGGTGACGTGTACGAATTGACCGCACCTCAATCCGACGCACGGTGTGACCGTTACGGCTAAAATTGTCTTATATCAGTTTGAAAATGATATAAACTTTGGAAAACAACAACAATGACATACGCCAAACCAAGAAAACGCCTTCAGATTGTTTTTATACTTTAGTAAAACGATCCACGAGTCATTTGTGATGTGTAAAAATTGACTGCACCTCAATTCGACACACGGTGTGACCGGTATGGCTAAAAGTGTCTGATATCAGTTTGAAAATGACATAAACTTTGGAAAACAACACCAATGACATACGCCAAACCGAGCAAACTCCTTCGGATTGTTTTGATACTTTAGGAAAATGATCAACGAGTCATTTGTGACGCGTACGAATCAACTTCACCTCAATCTAACGCACGGTGTGACCGGTATGGCTAAAATTGTCTGATATCAGTTTGAAAATGACATAAACTTTGGAAAACAACACCAATGACATACGTCAAACCGATCAAACGCCTTCGGATTGTTTTTATACTTTAGTAAAACGATCCACGAGTCATTTTTGATGCGTACGAATCAACCGCACCTCAATCCGATGCACGGTGTGACCGGTATGGATAAAATTGTTTGATATCAGTTTGAAAATGACATAAACTTTGGAAAACAACACCAATGACATACGCCAAACCAAGAAAACGCCTTCATATTGTTTTGATACTTTAGTACAACGATCCACGAGTCATTTGTGACGTGTACAAATCGACCTCACCTCAATCTGACGCATGGTGTGACCGGTATGGCTAAAATTGTCTGATATCAGTTTGAAAATGACATAAACTTTGGAAAACAACACCAATGACATACTCCAAACCAAGAAAACGCCTTTGGATTGTTTTGATACTTTAGGAAAACGATCCACGAGTCATTTGTGACGTGTATGAATTGATCGCACCTCAATCCGACGCACGGTGTGACCGGTATGGCTAAAATTGTATGATATCAGTTTGAAAATGACATAAACTTTGGAAAACAACACTAATGACATACGCCAAACCGAGAAAACGCCTTCGGATTGTTTTGATAATTTTGGAAAATGATATAAGAGTCATTTGTGACGTGTAAGAATCGACCGCACCTCAATCTGACGCACGGTGTGACCGGTATGGCTAAAATTGTATGATATCAGTTTGAAAATGACATAAACTTTGGAAAACAACACCAATGACATACGCCAAACCGAGAAAACACCTTTGGATTGTTTTGATACTTTAGTAAAACGATCCATGAGTCATTTTTGACGTGTACGAATCTACCGCACCTCAATCTGACGCACGGTGTGACCGGTATGGCTAAAATTGTCTGATATCAGTTTGAAAATGACATAAACTTTGGAAAACAACACCAATGACATACTCCAAACCAAGAAAACGCCTTCGGATTGTTTTTATACTTTATTAAAACGATCCAAGAGTCATTTGTGACGTGTACGAATCGACCACACCTAAATCCGATGCACGGTGTGACCGGTATGGCTAAAATTGTCTGATATCAGTTTGAAAATGACATAAACTTTGGAAAACAACACCAATGACATACGCCAAACTGAGAAAAAACCTTCGGATTGTTTTGATACTTTAGGAAAACGATCTACGAGTCATTTTTGACGTGTACGAATCGACCTCACCTCAATCTGACGCACTGTGTGACCGGTATGGCTAAAATTGTCTGATATCAGTTTGAAAATGACATAAACTTTGGAAAACAACACCAATGACATACGCCAAACTGAGAAAATGCCTTCGTATTGTTTTTATACTTTATGAAAACGATCCATGAGTCATTTGTGACTTTTAAGAATCGACCGCACCTCAATCCGACGCACGGTGTGACCGGTATGGCTAAAATTGTCTGATATCAGTTTGAAAATGACATAAACTTTGGAAAACAACACCAATGACATACGCCAAACCGAGAAAACGCCTTCGGATTGTTTTGATACTTTAGGACAATGATCCACGAGTCATTTGTGACGTGTACGAATTGACCGCACCTCAATCCGACGCACGGTGTGACCATTATGGCTAAAAGTGTCTGATATCAGTTTCAAATTGAGATAAAATTTGGAAAATAACACCAATGACATACACCAAACCGGGCAAACGCCTTCAGATTGTTTTGATACTTTATGAAAACGATCCAAGAGTCATTGTTGACGTGTACGAATCGACCGCACCTCAATCCGACGCACGGTGTGACCGGTATGGCTAAAATTGTCTGATATCGGTTTGAAAATGACATGAACTTTGGAAAACAACACCAATGACATACGCCAAACCAAGAAAACGCCTTCATATTGTTTTGATACTTTAGGAAAACGATCGACGAGTCATTTTTGACGTGTATGAATTGACCGCACCTCAATCCGACGCACGGTGTGACCGGTATGGCTAAAATTGTCTGATAACAGTTTGAAAATGACATAAACTTTGGAAAACAACACCAATGACATATGCCAAACCAAGAAAATTCCTTTGGATTGTTTTGATACTTTAGGAAAACGATCCACGAGTCATTTGTGACATGTACGAATCGACCGCACCTCAATCCGATGCATGGTGTGACCGGTATGTCTAAAATTGTCTGATATCAGTTTGAAAATGACATAAACTTTGGAAAACAACACCAATGACATACGCCAAACCGAGAAAACGCCTTCGGATTGTTTTGATACTTTAGGACAATGATCCACGAGTCATTTGTGACGTGTACGAATCGACCGTACCTCAATCTGACGCACGTTGTGACCGGTAAAGCTTTTCATTAGATAAAGAATCAGTATTTATTAAATGAGATAAACCAATCAAAAACATATTGATTTTACATTATTCCCTTTCATTGTTATGAAAATGAAAACTTTTGAGTTTAAAATTTAATATTTTAGTTTCACATTTCCATATTAATGTATTCTTTCATATTACTATTTTAATTTCTTTCATTATTGCATTACTAACATAATATTTGTTTTCTTATATAGGTGAATTTTTTCCTTGAGTTCGGATGCTTTGTTCGGCAACAAATACCATCGAGAGCGGATCACGGATATCAAAGGATGAAACATGAATGTTTATAACTGTTGTTGAATAATTATAAATGTAACCACGTAAAACAATTTTTTAAATGTATATAGAAATGCGTTTTTTTGTATTCATGATGTTAAGTAAATGTATATACCGTTGTCAGTCAAAATATTGGGTGCGGGTGCTATGGTGTGCAGGTGTGCATGTGCTACTTTGTGCAGGTATTCTGTTGTGCAGGTGTGCAGGTACTGTTTTTTAGGTGCAGGCACTGGGGCCTTTATCAGTGCTTTTTTAGCGCTGATAAAGGACACCTTTAACAGCACTAGAGGAGCGCTGATAAAGGAACCCTGTATCAGCGCTCCGAGAAGCACTGATATAGTTGACCTTTATCAGTGCTCCACCACGCGCTGATAAAGGACCCCTTTATCAGCGCTCCGAGAAGCACTGATATATGGGACCCCCCCCCCCTCCCCTTTATCTACGCCGGAATTAACAGCGCTTTTCTAGCACTGTTAATGCTGGTTTTTAGCACTGATAAAGGGGCAGGTTGTAGTAGTGATGGTTTCTAGGGGATCCCGCATGGTTTTTCGTAACCATGAGCAGACTGTGTGAAGGCTACTATCCAAGGATGGTTGGTCCACACGGTTTACCCACATGGTTTCCCTTAACCATGCATAGACCATGTGCCTTGCACTTCTTGGATTGATTGCTCTTCTCTTTACACCCTGAGCCTCTGGTCACCCTTGAGCTCCCACCTAATCTTGAGAAACACTTATCTAGTCGCAAATGATAGATCCAAGCCAACACTTAAATGAGAACATTCTTTAAGAAAAACTGGGACCTTACACACTCTATTTATATATTTTATATATTATATTTATTATGTATTTAATCTTATTTAACCATTTTAAAACATATATCTTTATACTTTCCATTTGGTGTAAATATGATAATTTCGTTTGAGGAAGTATGGACAACTGCCCCCTCAAAGCAATGTCATTCATTCACACACTACATAGAATGTATTAAGGATGGATTTAGTAAAATTATATGATATGTATGATATAATAATTCTACTAGAATAATTATTTATATATAAATATATACATATATATACACATATGTATTTTACATTCTTTCTTTCAATACGATAATAAAAATGGAAACAACATTCATGCGTATGTACGGCTAACTGTCTCCATGAATGGTGTATTATATTACATAATTATATATTATATAGATTATTATAATAAAAGTATAGTGAATATAAATGATATTTATATCATGTTGAATATTCTGGAAATAATTTTATAAGTATAAGGACCAAAGATATACCAAATTAAGACACATGTGAAGAACAAAATGAATATTATCTAAAGTGAAACCTTAACATGGGATGGTTAACAAGTGGGAAATATAAGTTCATAATAAAACCATATATGGTATTATATATAAGAATATAGTTATATAAATTATTTATAATAAATTTATATTTATTACATAGGTGGTTTGAATGAGTATGAATAGATTCAAGACACAAGGTAAGGGGATTTCATCTCACTTTTTATTTCAGTGAGATACATGCTTTATTCACCACCTATACCTTTTGTGTGGTGTGTGAAATGACCATGGATTTATTTAATGATTATTATAATTAAATTTGTTGTAATTTAAATATCCATTCTAAAATATTTATTTCCTGGGTTTTTTGTTTCAAAATTTACCAAATTGTAAAATATTTTTGCCTCAATTTTTCTTCTTTTAGACTCATATTTGGTTATGCACCTAAATTATTTTTAGAGGTGTATATAATTACATTTTACATGTTATATCATGAATATAATAATTTTAATTATATTTTAAGCTTCATGTAATTTTATTTTCTTATAAGGATAGTATTATCCTAAGTTACCATGTGATAAGGTTTTATTGAAACAATCTCATCACTTTTCGAGATTGTTAATAATTATGCTCTTTGATGAAATATTATAATAAATATCTCATAAACATTCATGATTTTTATTATCATATGTATATTAAAGATATATCCATGTATTAGTACTAATTTTCCACTCTTTTTTACTTAATATAATTAAGAAAAAAATTTATGAAAATCTTACTGTATTTCTCTCTTCATTGGGGAATCTGTTTTATTTCAAAAACCATGTTTTCAAAATTGTTTTCAAATGATCCTTGAAGACCATTTTCAAGTAAAATTTATTTTAAAAATGTTTTATTATTTTAAAATTTACTTTTATAATTTTTCAAATCTATTTTCAAAGAAAAAGTTTTTTCAAAAGGTTTTTGTTTTAAAAATAATTTTTCAAATAAGAAATGATATTTTCCTTAAGAAATGTTTTTAAAAGATCTTTCAAAATAATTTCCCATATAAGATAACATACATTAATTTTACTCGTGAATTTATAGTAAATGATTCAAAGGTTCTTCTCATATTCTTTCTTAAATGGTTTATGTTTTGAAGGAATAATTCTTATACCACTTATTTCTCTTCCACAGGTTATACGCATTTGAAACCTGATTCTTTTCAGGGGTTATGCTTTGATGAAATGGTTATGAAAACTATATATTTTCTATATTTTATGTTGTGATTAAATGTTATTGATACCCATTTCAGTTCATGGGTTATGATTTAATTTTAATAAAACACATCTCTTTTCCTGGGTCATGATATGATGAATGTTTTGTGGCACATGTATGTATGATTTCATTATGATATAGGTGGGAACTATATCTCCCTCCAATGAATTGGGAAATGATAAATTTTTTATGAGATCAAAGGGTACTAGGAGTGTATCCCAATCATGAAACAAGATGGTACATGAGAGGACATCAAAATCCCAAAACAAGAGGGTACACGGGAGGATATCCCAAGCCTGAAACAAGTGGGTACATGGGAGGACATCCCAAGACAAAAAAAAGACGATAAACATGAATGAATTCCAAGACTGAATCAGATACAAGGGTGATTAACCCAATACTAATATATTACAAAGGCCTTGGTATTCCTCCTTTATATAGGTTTTTATATGCTTATGTGATATCCACAATTCCATGTTTTATTCTTATGTTATGATTTCATGGATTATGTTCTTTATTTCCTTATGATTCATGTCTTATAAACTACCAAGATTAAATCCATGATATATTTTTATGATCTTTTATATGCATGGTATGTTCTTATATTTTCATGATCATGTTATCATACCATTATACTCATGATTATGCTTATGTATCTCCTTTGTTTACCCTTACTGATCATATAAGATCACCCATTTTATGTTTCCTTCCCCCAGGTTATAAAGATATGTATTATGTTTGATGTTTATAGTAAGGGTTATAGTAAATAAGAACCTAGTGGGAGATGATGTAGCTCATTTATGAACCAGTGTTTAGGTTTCCATGTTACCAAAGGCACTATACTGGTAAAGTATTTGGGAATCTATTTGTATAATGTTTTAAGTATTCCACAAATGTTATGTAATGTTAATGTAAATAAATAATGGGTTGTTATAGACCTAAATTAGGATTACTTTTATATGATGATGCTTGTAATGTGTAAAAAATAATATCAGTTTTTTTTTTGCTATCAAGTACAATAGACTGCCAATGATTTTCCTATATTCTGTTACATTAATTGCATTTCCTTTGTCATCCTGTGATAGTTTCAACTGGGTAGCCACCAAAGTATTAATATCCTTGTAATTATTCATTCTAAATCTTCTCAAAACCTTCTTGTAATATTTTTATTAATAGATGAATGTTCTGTTATTTCCTTATGTCACATGTAAACCAAGAAAAAATATTAGTTCACCAATCGTTTACATTTCAAATTCAATTTTAATGAATTCTTCAAACTGAGTGAACTACTATTCATCTGATCCACAAAATATTATGTCATCGACATATACCATCACCATAATCCTTTGATTAATATTACTGTTGACATAGATATTATAATCAACTCCACCATGCTGAAAATTGAGCTTCTTCAAAAACTAATCTAGCCTTGAATATCATGATCTTGGTGTTTGCTTCAACCCATATAGTGACTTCTTCAACTAAAAAACTTTGTTCTCATCTTCATGAATGAGAAAACCATCTAGTTTCTTAAAAATAAAATTCTTCTTCTAGAACCCCATTAAGAAATGCAGTCATAACATACATCTGAAAAACATTGAACTTTATTTACACTACTATGGAAAAAATATAATTGTATCTAGCCTTAAAATATGTGAAAATGTTTCATCAACATAGATACCCTCTATCTAGGAGTACCCTTTTCACACTAGTCGTTCCTTGTTTCAAATCACTATATTGTCTTTATTAATCTTGTTGAAAAATACCCATTTAGTCCTGATGAAATTCGTGTCTGTTGGCCTCGAAACAATATCCCATGTCTTTTTCCTCTTAATTTGGTCGATATATTCATTCATATCATGAACCAAATTTTTATATTGAACTTATTCCTAAAAACATTTAGGTTATACCTATAATAAGAATGATGCTTTTTGTAGAGTCTTCATTCTCCTTGTCTGCACTAGCACTATCTGATCCCCAATTATGTTCTGTCTATCAATTTTGGATATTCTCTTTGATATTTGTATAGATACCAATTTGTAATCATCCTTTTCATTATCTGGATCTTCTTATGAATCATCCTCTGAAACTGAAACATCTCATGATCTGCTTATCTCTTCATCAGTATCCTTTTGAGGTTGATCACGTATTTGCTGAAGATTATTCCCATTCTCTACTATAGTTACATCATTGCTTTGAACTAACTTTCCCAGCCACTTATTGAAGAATTTATATGATTTTATTTTATTTGAGTAGCCAATAAATATCCCTTTATCTCCACGGGATTCAAACTTCCTGTGTTTATCCTAATTGAGAATGAAACACTTACTTCTGAAGACTCAAAATTAATTCAATTTGTCTTATTTTCATACCATAGATCATATAAAGTATTCTATTATTTAGAAAATAAAAACACTCTATTTTATGTGTATACTAATGTCATTACTTATTCTTTCCAAAAATTCTCTAGAATGTATTTCTCAAAGAGCATTTCTCTATCCATGTTGTTGATAATTCAATTTATACTCTCAACTAATCCATTTTTTTGTGGAGTTATTACAGATGAAACTTTGTGATTTATACCATGTTTCTCTAGATAATTCTCCACTTGGATATTTATGAACTCTATTCCATTATTTTTTCAGATCTTCTAGATTCTTTTACCTAGAATCCTTTTAAATTCCCTTAGATTAATTATTATGAAACTAAACACCTCAAATTTGTGGGTGATGATTGAAAACCATTTCATTCTTCTAAAATAATTAATGAAGAGAACATAATATCTACTCTTATAAATATCACATTGTGAAATTGGTTCACACACATCAATATTATAGAATCACGCCTTTTTATTACATAAATTTTCTTTACATAATAAAAATTTAACATATCAGAATATCTTTTGGGTTTAGTGTCTTGGAAATTAGGAACGTAATACGTGAAGAAAACATAAAACATTATTCTAATCCAATTATAAGGATTCATAAAAATTTCATCCTATGTAAAATTACTCCATCTCATATTCTGGAGACATACGTCCAAGGAAAGGGTGAGAAGAAGGCCCAGTAAGGGTAAACAAGGGAATCAGTTTACTTGTGATATCAATAGAAACTTGAAAAAAAACATAAAGACATGAGTAATGGAAGTAGAGGAATTTAATAATGAAAAGAAATTTAATCACAACTTGAATATGTGGAAACATCATTTCATTTATAAATTTATGAACATATCACCAAGGTTTATTCTCAAGGTGTCATAGAAATATTACCAAGGTTATTCACCAAGGTATCGTGAAACTTGTCATCTCTAGAGATTAAATTATTTACCCAATGAATTGGAATGATATCAGGGAACACCCTCAATATGTTTTTATTTTCATGTGATCCACATATATCATAATCAAACATTTTATAAATAACCCATAAAGAATAAAAGAAATGGGTTTCATTTCAAAATCGTGACGTTTTAAAAGTGCTTAAAAATAAGATCATTATGTCATTTATAACCCATGGAAAGGGAATGAGGGTTATATGTATGTCAATTCAAGAATAAAATATATCATTTTTTTGTATTTATGAACACCCATATAAATTAAATAGGTCTGGGTATTCACATAAATAAACAAGAGAATTTCATGAGAGAACAAGAGAGAAATTTTGAGACGAAAATTTTGCGGCATAATGGCTATATAACATGGTTTTAGAAAACATTGAAAAGAGAGAGGAAAAGGGTCACCCACTAATACATAACTCATAATATAGTGTGGGTATAGAATAAGATCATGGTATGGATATTTGAAGGAAATACCATATGAAAATAAAACTTGAAGGAAAAGAGAAGATGTAATTTCTTTTATGAAAATTCGACAGCCTAACGGTGTCACTTAAAAAATCAGAAAATAATTTGATGAGAATGAAAAGGTTATATAATCAATTGAACATGAAATATAGAATAATAATTATATAGAATAACATAACCCCATAGAATAAATTGGAAACTAGAAGACATAACATAAAAGAAGTCATGACTTAAAAGAGGAGGGTGAAAGGTTCCCTTACCTTGAAGAGTAACTTCGAAAGCTTGAAGGTCAGAACCTTGTGAGGCTTGAGGGCACCTTGGGAGAACTTATTGGGAGGTAAAGAGACCATAAATTTGTTGAGGAGGATTTTAGAATTAAATGAATAAGGGAATGTCTTGGTATTAATAGAAAAAGTGAGGGAATAAATTATTACTTTCCAAGGGACACCTCATCGGTGGTATTGGAAAAACCATGGTTTTTCCCATGGTATTTTCCCATGGTATTTTCCACTTAGAACACCTCATAGAATATATTACTATTCATAAGTTGACTATAATTATTATATCATTATTAAATCATTAATTATTTTATTAAACACCTGAAACTCAAAACGGTATTTTTACCATTCACTGAAAATTCAACTAATTAAGAAAAATCCCAAAAATTCACCCTAATGTAATATCGATGCTCTAAATTAAAAAATGACATCCATTTTATGAAAATAACTTTCTAAATATTTTTAATTTAATTTTTAAATAAAATCATTATATAATCAAAAAAACAACTCTAAAATTATAACTCGTTTTGTAATACCTTAAGAAAGTAATCAAGGTCCCATAAAATTATCATATAACCATAATACAATAAAGTAACAATTTATGATTAAATTTTATTAAAATAAATTTCCATTTGAAATTATTAAATTAATTATAAAATTTTAAATAAAATATTTATGACATAAAAAATACCAAAACTTATACTATTATCGTTTCTTCACTTTTAAGATGTCTAAATTGTATTTATACATTCATGGGTGAAGTTTCTATTTTTTTTGGCCAATTTACTATTCATTACTATTCATTACTATTCATAATGGTATATTACTATTCATACTTTACTATTCACCAAAAATCAATTTGATCTTATTAGACTCTAAATTTCTTACTGATCACAACTGTAGAAGACCATTTTTTGAAAATCATTTCACAAAAAAAAGTTATTTAATAATAAAATATTTTTAAACTATTCATAAAAAACACTATTCACCAAATACTATTCATCAAACTTAAACATCTTAGAAAATTTCGAGAAATTCATCCTAGATTAATTTTGATATTTGGAATTCTAAAATGATGTTTATTTAACCATAATAATTATCTAAGTATGAGAAATTTGACTTTTAAATATGAAAATATTTAGATATTAAAAATAATAGCAAATAGAAAATGAATAGTGAAATTTCATAGTGAAATTTATAAAATAAAAAAAGTAAAATTATTTTATCATTTAAATTTAAAAATGGGTGTTTTTAATCATACTATTAAATTAAAATAATCATTATTCCATAAACCTTAATTTGTTATAATAATTATATCTTTTTTGAAAACTAAAATTTGGGTTCGAAGTAATTTGATGTTCTTTTATTGTAAAAAGTAATAAAAATTTATTAGGAGAAAAGACATCCATAAATAAAAGAAGTACATTTTTCGGGTCTTTACATTCTTCTCCCCTTAAATAAATTGCGTCCTCAAAATTTTCTCTTATTAGAAATTTGTTACTATTATGAATCTTATAATTATAAATTAATTTAATTTATTAAAAATATTACTTAAAACAAATATTATTCTTTAATAACAATTTATTTTTCTATAAATCCTTCATAATGATTCATAAAAAGCTTGTGATTAACTAAACATATCCCCCAGGAGTGTCAAACCAGGAGTACCGCAAGGCATGTTGTCATGCACCAGGATACCTCAGGTCAAGCCTGAAACTCCTTGTCAGAGTATTCACTTCAAGGTAAATCTATACCAGAGCCACATCCACTTGTTTGTATCCATACAAAGATTTATTTGTTCGAAAACAACTTACTTAATATTTCACCAAAATACCAGAAAGTTTTTTTATGTTTAAACATTTCTATATGGTTCTTCCTAAAATTTGTAAATATTAATTTCCACAAATAACTAAACCATCTTATGATACCAATTATAGAATCCTTCCTTTTTATTACATAATTTTTCTTTATATAATACAAATTTAACATATCGAAAGATCTTTTGGGTTTAGTGTCTTAGAAATTAGGAACGTAATACATGAAGACAATATAAAAAGTTATTCTAATATTCTTGTAAGGATTCATCATAAGTTGATCCTATGTACAATTACTGCATCTCATATCCTGGAGACATACATCAAAGGAAAGGGTGAGCAAAAGGCCTAATAAGGGTAAATAAGGGAATCAGTTTCCTTGTTATATCAATAAGAACTTGATAAAAAACATAAAGACATGAGCAATGGAAGTAGAGGCATTTCATAATGAAAAAAACTTGAATCACAAATTGAATATGTGGCTACAAGATTTCATTTAGTCATTCATGAACATATCACCAAGGTTCATTCCCAAGGTGTCAGAAAAACATTACCAAGGTTATTCCCCAAGGTATCGTGAAACTTGTCATATCTAGAGATTAAATTCTTTACCCAATGCATTGGAGCACTATCAGGGGTAACCCTTAATATTTGTTTGTTTTCATGTGATCCACATAGATCATAATCAAACATTTCAAAGATAACCCAAGGAGAATAAAAGAAATGGGTTTCATTTCAAAATCGTGACGTTTTAAAAGTGCTTAAAAATAAGATCATTATGTCATTTATAACCCATAGATAGGGAATGAGGGTTATGTGTATGTAAATTCCAGAATCAAATATATCATTTTTGTTTATTTATGAACACCCATAGAAATGAAATAGGTATGGGTATTCACATAAATAAATAAGATAATTTCATGAGAGAACAAGAGAGAAATTTTGAGACAAATATTTTGCAGCATAACTGCTATATAGCATGGTTTTAGAAAACATTAAAAAGAGAGGGGACAAGATTAACCCACTAATAAATAAATCATAATACAGTATGGGTATAGAATAAGATAATGGTAGGATATTTGAATTAAATACCATATGAAAATGAAACTCGAAGGAAAAGAGAAGATGCGATTTCTTTTATGAAAATTTGGCAGCCTAATAGCGTCACTTAAAAAATCAAAAAAACATTTGATGAGAAATAAAAGGGTATCTTAAAAATTGAACAGGCAATGGATAGTAATAATTATATAGAAGAACATACCCCCACATAATAAATTCAAAACTAGAAGACATAACATAAAAGAAGTCATGACTTAAAAGAGTAGGGTGAAAGGTTCCCTTACCTTGAAGAGTAACTTCGAAAGCTTGAAGGTCAAAACCATGTGAGGATTAAGGGAAAATTGGGAGGACTCTTTGGGAGGTAAGAATACAAGAACTTTGTTGAGGAGGATTTTGGAATGAAATGGAAGAGGGAATGGCTTGGTATTTATAGGGAAATTGAAGAATAAATTATTAATATCCAAGGGACACCTTATCGGTGGTATTAGCAAAACCATGGATTTTCCCACAGTATTTGCCCATGGTATTTGCCACTTGGGACACATCATAGAATATATTACTATTTATAAGTCTACTAGAATTATTACATCATTATTACATCATTAATGTTTTGATTAAACACCCGAAACTCAAAACGGTATTTTTACTATTCACAGAAAATTCAACTAATTCAGAAAAATTCCAAAACATCACCCTAACCTAATATCGATGCTTTGAATTAAAAAATGAATTCCATTTTATGAAAATAATTTTATAAATTTTTTTAATTTAATTTTTAAATAAAATCATTAGTTATTCAAAAAAACAACTCAAAAACTATAACTCATTTTGTAACACCTTAAGAAAGTAATAAAGGTCCCATAAAATTATTATATAACCATAATACAATAAAGTAACAATTTATGATTACATTATATGAAAATAAATTTCCATTTAAAATTATTAAATTAATTATAAAATTGTAAATAAAATATTTATGACATAAAAAAATTCCAAAACTTATATTATGATCTATTTTTCACTTTTAAGATGTCTAAATTGTATTTATACATTCATGGGTGAAGTTTCTATTTTTTTGGAAATTTATAATTCATTACTATTCATAATGTTATATTACTATTCATACTTTATTATCCACTAAAAATATAGTTGACCTTTTTAGACTCTAAATTTATTACTGATCACAACTATAGAAGACCATTTTTTTAAAATCATTTCACAAAAAAAGTTATTTAATAATAAAATATTTTTATACTATTCATAAAAAAACACTATTCATCAAATATTATTCATCAAATTGAAACTTCTTATAAAATTTATAAAAAATTATCCTAGGATAATTTTGACATTTGAAATTCAAAAATGATGTTTATTTAACCATAATAATTATCCAAGTATGAGGAATTTGACTTTCAAATATGAAAATCTTTTTTTATTAAAAATAATAGCAGATAGAAAATGAAAAGTAAAATTGAATAGTGAAATTTATAACATAAAAAAGGTAAAATTATTTTATCATTTAAATTTAAAAAACAGGTGTTTTTAATCATACTATTTAATTAAAATAATCATTATTCCATATACCATAATTTGTTATAATAATTATATCATTTTTAAAAACTAAAATTTGGGTCTGAATTAATTTGATGTGCTTTTATTGTAAAACATAATAAAAATTTGTTAGGAGAAAATATATCCATAAATAAAATAAGTACATTTTTTGGGTTGTTACATTCTTCCCCCTTAAAAAAATTACATCCTTGCAATTTTCTCTTATTTAGAAATTTGTTACTATTACGAATATTATAATTATAAAGTAATTTAATTTATTAAAAATATTACTTAAAACAAATATTATTCTTTAATAACAATTTATATTTCTATAAATCCTTCATAATGATTCAAAAAAATCTTGTGATTAACCAAACATATCCCTCATGAGTGTCAAACCAGGAGTGCAGCAAGGCACGTTGTCATGTACCAGGATACCCTAGGTCAAGCACAAAACTCCTTGTCAGAGTATTCACTCCTAAGTACATCTGTGCTAGAGACACATCCACTTGTTTGTATCCAGACAGAGATTTATTTGTTAGAAAACCACTTACTTAATATTTCACCAAAATACGAGAAATTTTTCCTATATTTAAACATTTCTATAGAGTTCTTCCTAAAAATTTTATAACATAATTTCCACAAATAACTAAACTATCCTCTGATACCAATTATAGCATCCCGCCTTTTTATTAAATAACTTTTTTATATAATTCAAATTTAACATATCAGAAGGTCTTTTGGGTTTAGTATCTTGGAAATTAGGAACGTAATACTTGAAGACAACAGAAAACATTATTTTAATCAACTTGTAAGGCTTCATAATAAGTTCGTCCTATGTACAATTACTACATCTCATATCCTGGAGACATACATCAAAGGAAAGGGTGAGCAGAAGGCCCAGTAAGGGTAAATGAGGGAATCAGTTTACTTGTGATATCAATAAGAACTTGATAAAAAACATAAAGACATGAGAAATGGAAGTGGAGGCATTTCATAATGAAAAGAACTTGAATCACAACTTGAATATGTGGCTACAAAATTTAATTTAGACATTCATGAACATATCACCAAGGTTCATTCCCAATGTGTCATAAAAATTTACCAAGGTTATTCACCAAGGTATCGTGAAACTTATCATATCTAGAGATTAAATTCTTTACCCAATGAATTGGAGTGCTATCAGGGTGCACCCTTAATATATATTTATTTACATGTGATCCATATAGATCATAATTAAACATTTCAAAAATAACCCATAGAGAATAAAATAAATGGATTTCATTTCAAAATCATGACGTTTTAAAAGTGCTTAACAATAACATCATTATGTCATTTATAACCCATGGAAGGGGAATTAGGGTTATATGTATGTAAATTACAGAATCAAATATATCATTTTTTTGTATTTAGAAACACCCATATAAATGAAATAGGTCTGGGTATTCACAGAAATAAATAAGATAATTTCATGAGAGAACAAGAGAGAAATTTTGAGACGAAACTTTTGCAGCATAATGGCTATATAACATGGTTTTAGAAAACATTTAAAAGAGATGGGAAAAGATTCACCCACTCATAAATAACTCATAAAATAGTATGGGTACAGAATAAGATCATGGTATGGATATTTTAAGGAAATTCCATATGAAAATGAAACTCGAAGGAAAAGAGAAGATGCGATTTCTTTTACGAAAATTCGGCATCCTAACGGCGTCACTTAAAAAATCAAAAAATCATTTGATACGAATGAAAAGGGTATATCATCAATTGAACATGAAATGGATAGTAATAATGATATATAAGAACATACCTACTCATAATAAATTGGAAACTAGAAGACATAACATAAAAGAAGTCATGACTTAAAAGAGGAGGGTGAAAAGTTCCCATACCTTGAAGAATAACATCAAAAGCTTCAAGGTCGGAACCTTTTGAGGCTTGAGGGAACCTTGGGAGGACTCCTTAGGAGGTAATGAGACCATAAATTCGTTGAATATTATTTTGGAATGAAATTAATGAAGGAATTCTATGGTATTTATAGTAAAATTGAGAGAATAAATTATTAATTTCCAAAGGACACCTCATCGGTGGTATTGGAAAAACCATGGATTTTCCCATGGTATTTGCCCATGGTATTGTCCACTTGGGACACCTCATAGAATATATTAATATTCGTAATTCTACTAGAATGATTACATAGCTATTACATCATTAATGATTTCATTAAACAATCGAAACTCAAAACGGTATTTTTACTATTCACCAAAAATTCAACTAATTTAGAAAAATCCAAAACATTAACCCTAAACTAATATCGATGCTCTGAATTAAAAAATAAAATCCATTTTATGAAAATAATTTTCTAAATATTTTTAATTTAATTTTTAAATAAAATCATTATTTATTCAAAAAAAAACTCTAAAACTATAACTCATTTTGTAACACCTTAAGAAAGTAATCAAGGTCCCATAAAATTATCGTATAACCCTAATAAATCAAAGTAACAATTTATGATTATATTTTATGAAAATACATTTCCATTTTAAATTATTAAATTAATTATAAAATTTTAAATAAAATATTTATGACATAAAAAATATCAAAACTTATACTATGATCATTTTTTCACTTTTAAGATGTCTAAATTGTATTTATACATTCATGGGTGAAGTATATATTTTTTTGGTCAATTTACTATTCATTACTATTCATAATGGTATATTACTATTCATACTTTACTATTCACCAAAAATCAAGTTGATCTTATTAGACTCTAAATTTCTTACTGATCACAACTATAGAAGACCATTTTTTGAAAATCATTTCACAAAAAAAGTTATTTAATAGTAAAATAGTTTTATACTATTCATAAAAAACACTATTCATCAAATTGAAACTTCTTAGAAAATTTCTAAAAATTCATCCTAAGTTAATTTTGACATTTGGAATTCAAAAATGATATTTATTTAACCATAATAATTATCTAAGTATGAGAAATTTGACTTTTAAATATGAAAATCTTTTGATATTAAAAATAATAGCAAATAGAAAATGAATAGTGAAATTGCATAGTGAAATTTATAACATAAAAAAAGTAAAATTATTTTATCATGTAAATTTAAAAACAAGTGTTTTTAATGATACTATTTAATCAAAATAATCATTATTCCATATATCTTAATTTGTTATAATAATTATATCATTTTTGAAAACTACAATTTGGGTCTGAAGTAATTTGGTGTGCTTTTATTGTAAATCATATTAAAAATTTATTAGGAGAAAAGAGATCCATAAATAAAAGAAGTATATTTTCCGGGTTGTTACAAATATGCACCAACTCAAGCAATTTTGTTTACCTTTTCTCTTTTTCCTTATATGTCTTTCAAATGATCTTCCCTTGTTGACAAGCATCACATGTATGAGTACGACCAAATGATAAACTAGGGAGGTCTCAAGAAGCATCATATTTTACTAGATCTTCCAAGAATTGTTTTCTCAAGAGACCAATAAATTTATTCCATAACTTATTTTCTTCTTCCTTCGACAAAAATCACATATCTTATTCTCCTCTCACAAGGTAGATATTCCATTTCACACGCTTTCTCTACAAAAACAACTTCACTATATTTTTCCTTAATAATACATAATTTCTTTGAAAATATTATGGAATGTCTTGATTCACACAGTTAACTTACAATTAATATTTTGTGACCGAAAACTTCAGTAACCAAGAAATATTCATATCTCATTTCTTTTCCCACAAATTTGGTTTTCCTAAGCCAATAATTCTAAGGCTTTTATTATTACCAAATCGTAAAACACCTTCCTTGTCGTATCTAATTTTTTTCACTTGTTCCTTGTTCTTATCATATGAAAGGTGTATCCACTATCAATGATCCATATTCCAGTGTGATCTAATGTATTATAGGCATTATATGCAACCACTAAATATTAATATCTCTTCTTTTTTATCATTGTGTTTGACTTCATACTCGGTACAGATTGATAATTTTGATCTTCTTTAAAGTATGATGAACCTGCTTCATTTTGCAACACTGCAAAACAATTTTTCATTTTCATCTCATTTGATGATACATTGAATTTCTTCTTATGGCCACATTCATTCTACTTAGGAACATTTATCTGCTGTGTTGATGATCAGTATTTTTTCATGTTTCTGAATCCTCCACAATAGAAATAGTGACTATTAAATTATTTTCTGGAATATTGAGTTCTATATGGATGCCTCTGTTGGTATGGTTCCCTTTTTCACCTTCTGCCTATGGAATAGACATTTCGCGACTGTCCCATATTTCCAAAACAATAACATCTCATGTGGGGTGCATTCCTATGTGGAAATACTATACTGATGGTTCTCCCTTAGGTTCTCCGAATATTCTAATTCTTATTTATACCCAAATCAACCTTCAATCTTGAAGCAGTTTCATCTGTTCTGACTTCAACTATTACTGCTTTCTATTTGAGATCAAGCCTAATACCAGTTGTATCATTATGATCATTTATTTTACTTTTATGACACTCCATTTTCTACTTCACTTGAAATCTAAATTATAATTTAACCTTTTCTATTTTCTTTGTATCCTACTTTTCCATAATCATGATTTTCTCCTTATCTGTTACTTTCCTTCATATACTAACAACTTCCTATTCAAACTCTTTGATGCGTTTGATTTTTTCTTTTTAAGTGATAGTCAAACCATAAATTTCTCTAATCTATTCTTTGGTTTTGATTTTGTACTCAACTGAATTTTATGAGCTCTCTGCTATTGAAGACTTCAGTTTTTCAATTTCTTCATTTAGCTCATACTTCTCTTATTCCTTCTACTGCATATAAAGTTTTTCATCATGAACCACTTTGTTGTATTTCTTTGTTTTGGCTCTCCAAATGTCTATCTCTTCAAGTGCAGCTTCTAATTATACTTGAAGGTCAACTCTTCCTTAGAATTATCCACCATCATTATCACTTTCTTCCATATTTTGGGAATTTATGACAACATCCACCATAGAATTTGCTTTATGATCCTTACAGTCCTCTAGCTCATCTACCTCAAATTCTTCTGAACTATCATCTTCTTTTGAAAGAAGATTCCTCTTTTTGAAGAAATTTATCTTAAACTTTTTCTTACCTTTCACATAGGTTGAATACTTATTCATAGGAATTTTAAATTAATCCTCTTCATATTCTTGAAACTTATTGGGGATCCTTCTAGAAGGATGTCTAGACTTTTCACATTTAAAGCATGCAAGTGGGAGTTTCCCTTTAAACTTTCCTTTTACTCTTTCAATATTTGATGAAAGGAATGAAATCAACTCATCTATATCTTCTTCTTCCTATCCATATTCAATGGTGAGCTTATTTATGGCCTTAAATTCAACCTCTTTGGATTTCTCCTTTTCTACAGCGTCATTATCATCATTTCACATTTCGTACATACCAATATTAATGTGCAAGATTTCTAGTTTTAGCTCCTTCGTATCTTTATCTTCCAAAATGGAAACTTTTAGATTGAATCGAGGTGGAAGTTTTCTCAAGATATACTTAAAAATATTTATATCTTCAATAATTTAACTAACACCACACATGTATTGCACAAAAATATTTACCCAGTAAAATAATGTATCAACAGACTCATTAGGGTGCATTCTCATATCCTCATACTTGTTCTATAGAACCTAAAACTTTTCTTCTCTGACTTTTGAGTCACCCTCATAAATATTTTGAAATTTTTTACACATATAATGTGATGAATTACATGACATAACCTTCATATATATTTCATTGGATAGTCCTCCCCCTAAATAATTGATTTCTTTAGCATCAGCATCCAATTCCCTTCAATCATCTTTTGATAATGCACCACTATCGATATTGGATATTATTACATGTATAGAAGCTATAAGGACATCCATAATGATTGGAATAAGTGACGCATCTGATTCTTCCATAATTGAAAATCATTTCCATTAAATATTAGAATCCATTTGTGATTGACAGCCTCTATTTCTTCTACTGAGAGAGAACCACTAACTTTTAAACTTCACTCACATACCAATTTTTATCCCAAATATTTTAAATACCTTGAGAGGGGTTGAATTAGGGTATTATATATTACAACAAATTCCCCTTAATATCTTTTTACATTGTAAAAAAACACTCTTCTCTCACTTTCCTATAGAAATGTATGAATAGAAATGAAATAATGTACATGAAATAGTGATTTTACTTCATTCACCCTCACTAGGATATGTCCAAGGATTATACAATGACAATGTTCCAACGTACCAAATCAAATAAAGCTAACTTAAAAAATACAAGGTTCAGGCTAGATCACTTTTATTCCTAGGATCACTGCCTTTATAAGGTTTAGGGTCAGCTCACTACTTTCCCAAGAGTCACTCCCTAATTCTCTTTCTCTGGATCACTGCCAATGGAAAGGATCACCTGCTTCCTCTTCCTTTTCTCACTACTCTTAGAACAGACTCACACTCAGTTTATGGACATGTAGGTCCCTTAATTATCACTAATGAATAAATACTCAGTTATATATAGATGATTTGTTGAATTTCCACTTTCATATAATTGATGAATAGCACTTTACCATATATTTAATGGAAAATATATTTCTAAATACTTTTGTGATTATAACTACCTTAGTGAAGCACACCTATTTCACAAATATCAAATAGCCTTTACAGAGAAACCACATTTTGTAAATCTCCCTTCTTTCACAAATAAAAACTAACCTTTTCAAAGATCACAAATTTTAGTCAGATTTTTATAGACATCACGAACTTCAACACTTTTTTGATGCTTATATTCTTCAATCGACATTTATAGCCTTCGTGAACCACCTTTATTCATGAATATTTTCTTAAAAACCACCTTCACGAATCAATAGCCTTAGAATCTTTGTTAAGTCTTGGTACTTTTCTAAATAAGGTAGAAGTCTATTTATAGGCATTTACTCTAATTCTATAAGATTCCATCCACATCATCACCATTTCACGATGCTCTCTCATTTTATTCATTTTTCTCCCTATCTTGTGAAGCTCCAGGAAAATTCTTTATTCACAAAGCTTCTCATAACCATGGAGATCACCATAAAACAAATTTATGCCTTCATGAAACACCTTTCATGACACCCATTATTCTTGGAACTCATGCCTTTTCCATATTTTTAAAATCCCTTCATGGAAATCCAACTTTTGTGATGATATCCATCCTCCAAATTTTAGACCCCAAAATTTTGTCGAACACTGGGAAACGATGTCACCTTGTGTATGAAATTTTATATAATGCTTCTATAAAATCCATTCCTTTGTCTTGGATCTTTTTCAACATGCCATGTCAAAAAATCCTCTAGACTTCACAAATTACCATGGATGACTTCTTTTTCAACAAACACAATCAACCCAAAAACACCGCAATGTTACCTTGAGGGATTTTTTCCCAACATCATTGAACAAGCTCATAGGTGAAGTTCTTATCAATATGATCAAGCTCTCCATTTATAGCATTAATCCATTCCTCTCATACTAAACTATCTTAGAGACATTTTTTGGTTCAACCTGAGAGATATTATAGTTTAGTTTTCAAATATCAATCTCCTCTTTTTAGACAAGTGAATCTCAATTTCTAATAATGTTTTCAAAATAAATATGCTACTATAATATCTAGTAACTATATCTCTAATTATAATTATTATTATCTTCATCATTGGTCTGATATGAGTTAATTTGAAACACATTATTCTCATTTACATATTTTTTAACAATCTTTATTTCTGAAATATGCATGTTTCTAACTTCAACTTCATATTCAAAAATCACATATGTTTTGAACTACTTTTTAATTATTTTCACATCAGAATATTCTAATAGATCTTTTAATATTTTATTCCAACATTTATAGCCACTTAAATTAGAAATGTATCCCATAAAGGTTCCTTCTTATTCTTTTTCTTTAATATTTCCCATATATGTGCATTTGATCTTCATGAACCATGGGCTTTTAAGGACTTTAAACTACCTCACAATTGGATTTATTTTATACCACATATCATATGGTGTTATATGATATTCAGGTCCTAGTAAAAATCTATTTTGAACATAAACTATAGTGATCACAACTTCTCCCCAGAAATATTTTTAAATTTTATGCTCAGGTATCATAGTCCTTGCCACATTAATAATGATCATGTTTTATATTTCAACCACACCTTTTTTTGGGGGTTTTATGGTGTGTTATATTGATTTTTTATTCCATGATTATCTATATATCTATCAACACCATTATAAGTGTACTATTTTCTATTGTTTGATCTCACTTTATTTATGTATACACCAACCTCTTTTTAGCTTACCATATAAATATTTTAAACATTTCAATTGATTTTGACTTATTCTTCATAAAAAAAAATTTGAATACGGGTGTGATCACCAATGAATGTGATGAAATAAAGATCACCCTTGGATGATTTATGTATTATAGTAACACATGGATCTGAATAAATGATATATAAAGGTCTATTGTATATAATTTTCACTCTTTTGCGTGGCCCTTTAATCATATTCCCCTTTTAAAATGTGTCACAAATAGATTCATTATCTCTGTTGAGTTGTGGAAGGTCTCTCACTACTTCTATTTTTAGATTTTTATCTTGTTTCATTATCCATGGAGGTCAATTCTCCTATGACATGGATCATTTTTCATCTTTGTAACTCAAATAGAATAAATTATATGGGTTGCTAATTTGAAATAAAGTTTTACTTGTTCTCTCTCCTTTGGTAATGACCTTTCCATGTTTAGATTTTTTGATGATGTATTAGTTATTTTGAAATACAATATCTTTTACATCATCACATAGTTAGTTAACACGAAGAATATTATGTTTTATCCATTCTATATAAAGAAAATCATTGAATTTAAAATTATTTGACTCAATTTCAGCAATTCCAACATTTTTAATTCTCAAGGAAGTGTCATTTAAAAAAACTACTCTTATCTCATTATCTTGTATTTTATTCATAATTTTATTATATCCAGTCATTTTTAGGAATAGTCATTTTCAAAGATAAATTAATTTCCTCTCTTACTTTCTTTTAAAGTAACCATAGTAATAAAATATTATTCTTTCTAAGTTATATTTTAAACTCATTTTACTTTTTCTTTATAGGGAATGTTTCCTATAAGATTAGTTATACATTCCTCAATATAATTTCTTTTTTGATCACATATGCCACATATTTCCTCCAAAACATCAAATCTATTTTGTGCTGATATACCTAGATATTTTTTATTAACATTCTTCTTTATCTGTGACTCTATTCTCATATTGTCAGTGCTTATACCCCTCAATTCATAACTTATTCCAGATAAGGAAATATTATAAAAATATGTTTAATATTTGTGTGAAAAAATTCTACAACACCAATAATACCAATTGAATCTATATATTCTAGAAAAAATGGAATTTTTTCTAGAAATTTATCGACTATAATTCTGATTTTATTATGAACTTTTAATTTGAACATACTTTTATTTGAGAGAAGATGAACCCTTTTGTCTTATCATTTCTTCTTGAGATATGGTAGAATATTTATCACCATTATTTTGATCCCATATTTTCTAGATTTTTAATTAAGACCCACAGTGCTAATCAAAACAAATTAATAATCATACATTTCATGTGTAGATATTTTTATCCAAGATTCTTGATCTTTTTTAGAGGTTTTAAATTTTGATTCAATAAATTTTTTAAAGTCTTTTTTTATCTACTTCAGTTCAATTGTAACTATAAGATATTTTAATTATATCTTTCTTAGTTAAAATTATTTAACAAAAAAAATTCTTCAATATCCTTTATAATCCTATCATTCTCAAAATATTTCATATTAGGTATCTTGAGTTCTTAATTGAGTTAATTTTATTTTATTAGAAACTCTTATTTAGTGTTATCTTCCTTACTATATACCTTATTTAACAACTTGAACTCCTTATTGCGCTTTGTATTCTTCTCAAGAAAAGCTTCCAATTCAAATTTTATCATATTCTCCATGTATATATCTTCACTTCCTTCCTAATTACTACTTGAGTAACATTCATACTTCTACACATGTTCCATGAAGTTGATGAATTTATCAGGAACTGCATCCTCTAATTAGCTACTAGAATAATAACTTTCTTATTCCCATTTGCACACCATACTTTTGATTTTCCTTCTTGGGAGTCTTTTTTTATTTTTAGCAAAATTTTTCACAATTTTTGAGCTCTTACCCCAACTCTTATTTTGATACTTTTCATCTTGACCATTATCATCAATCTCATAGTTTTTCTTCTTTGAATAATTGGCGGTAAAGTTCCCAATGCCTCCACATTTGAATCATTTCAAGGGTAGTTTCCTTTTATATATACCCTTCCTTTTCTAAAAAAAATTAGAGATAAGATACATTATTCTCTTATTGTCCCCACCAATATCATCATCATCATTATACTCACTAGATTATTCAAGTTCTTCTTCTTTCAACATGAACTTCCTCATGGCTTCAAAATCCATATCCTCTTTCACCTTATTTTTAAAGATAGATTTCATACTATTTTTATATGAAATGATAATGTTGTGTATATCATATAAATAAATATGTTATATATCCTACAATACTAAAATTTTTATATTAAACCTATCAATGAAATTTTCCAGGAGATTCTTCACAATAGTGGAGTCTATAAGATTTTCTCCATAGCCCCTAATGTTTATCACAATTTCATTTTATTTAGTGAAATAGTAATCAATGGTTTCCTCCTCACTAATTTTAATAAAATAAAACCTTATTTATTATATTTGTATCTCAGATGCTTTAAATTTCACATTGCCTTTATAAATTCTCACAAATTTATCCAAAATTTATTTTACAGTTTTCAGTCCCATTAATTTTTCAAAAAAAAATTAGATAATGACATGAGAATGGTATTGTTATATTTTATATCATTCTTAATGTTTATTTTATCATCAACTGACATATTTTATCCCTCTCTAAATAGGTATAAATCCCAATATGTATATATCAAATACCTAAAGACCAAGATAAAAAAGATATAGTATTATATTATTTCTTACAATAATGAAAAATCTTTCAATAAATGGTATCCACACCACTAATATTAATTTTATTAATATTATTCATATACATTGATAGAGGATCAATTAGAGGTAATTTTGGCTCTGATACTACTTGAAGGTGCACCAGGAAGAGTTACACCATTGATAATTGGGGATGGATCAGTGGTGTAACTCTTCCTGGTGCACCTTCTCAGGTAACATTCCAAAAGTTCCCTTTTTATTTTATCAAGCTAACAGTTTTTAGGTACCAAACTTATCGATATCCCATAAATAATAACATAAAAAATATGTTTATTTGTGCATTCCAAAAATATCCATCTTAGATATCTTCTTTGTTTCAACTGTATCGAACATAAGTTTTATATTCTCCAACCTGCTCATGGAATGAAAAAACTCATGGAATAACAACAATAGATATTCCAACATCTTAATAACTCTAACATTTGAAAACTTAACTTGAATAAAAGTAATATTTTCATGTGATTATAGACATTACGATTAGAAAATCATCAACACAAATATATTTCAATTATTCATGAAAATATATCAAATTTCCATTAGGTTCTCCCTCATTCAGTTTCCCTCATGGTGGATATTTTTCTTCATTATTTGAAAATCACAACCCCTTTATATATCTTGAAACATAGTCTAATTTCTATGTTTAAAACAATATATATTGACTCTATCATTAAATGGTTTTTTTTTTCTTTTTCAAGAAAATTAAATATGAAAACTCAATATTTCATCCTATAGTATTATAAATAATTCATTAAGTGAGGGCATCATATGAGTAAATTAATCATACATAGATGACTCATAAAAAAAACATAATGACTCATATACTTCAACATGTGACTCGTACATTGAGCCTAATGACTCATACGTAGGTTTTATTCTCCTTTGATGAGTCACCTGTAGAGTCTCGTGACTCATACGATGTCCTTAATAACTCATACATATAATTCCAAATGACTCATAAACACCTTTAAATTAATCATATATTGATAATTTTATGAATGTATGACTTATATGGAATTAAATGTGATGTTTTTGTAGTCATAAATTTACCATTTTTTAGTGTTACTAGTGCTGAAATGACTCATCCAAAGCTATAATGACTCATGCATAGAAATACATATCCAAATTTTATCTTCTACCTATAATTATATTCAACTTTAAATAATTATAAAATTACACTAAATCACATCATGGTTATTCAAATCATCTCAATAACATTACAACCAACTCTTGCTTCATCTTAGTATCATCTCATGATTCTAAAACAAGTTTGAAAAAAATAAAACCTTCCTTAACAATCCCGTAGGCCACTAAAAATTTGTTATCATTTAGAACTAGTGTAAGTGGTGGTATATTAGATTTTTTTTCCCTATAACCAACTTAATTTTGACTTTCATTTACAATAATATTGATAAATATCTTATGATGAGATGATTATTCTTATATGGAACATTAATGTGATAATTGTTGGGTATTTGTAGTCTATCATATGGATATGGAAGTGAAAGAAAACCCCAAAAATATATTATCTATATTTGATGGAATAAACATGTAATAAATTAAGAACAAAAAGGGTATACCTAGATAGACAATACACTAATATCCAATGAGTTTTCTTGATAAATATCACTAGAGAAGAAAACAAAATCCTCCTACATTCAAGGGATTATGCCATCCTATAGGTACCAACATCAATCAAAGGACTCCATTATACTTTAATTGGTGCTAGTGTCTTTACCAAATATTATAAACAAGATATAGGAAGTAAGATAGTCTAAATAGGCTTTTAGACAATCAATTATGAAAAATAGGAGGTATCTCATCCAATTATATATTTATCCATGGTGTGTTTCATTTAATGAAACACATAATTCATATTAAATGTATATATATACATTTATCTCCATTTTAATTAATTCATTTAATCCTATTTAATGAATATTCAATCCATTTAATTCATTCATAATATGTTATTATCAATGAAACCACGTGGAAGATAAATATTCCTATTTTAAATATTCAATTAATTATTTTAGTGCGTATTCAATAATATACTACCTAAACTAAAATCCAGAAAGACTCTATTAAATAATTCTTAAATCATTTTGAATTCATCCAAAACTAATTTAGGATATGGTTTTATCACACTCTTTATTTTGAAACAAAAAACTTTGTCCAAAATTTAATTTTTATCAAGAGGCCTAACTATGTAACCCCTTCCGCCATAACAACAGTGAAAATTAATATGAAATAAATATTTCATAGATGTAATCAAAGATTGGAATCTAAAAAAGAATCAGTGATACTCAATTTACTAAGGGAACTAGTATGATCTCGATCAATCATACTCATATCTCTATACAAACATTTTCACCACTAGATGTATCATATAAATCATAGCTATACCTATATAATTATTTTATTTATGACATTGAGTGACCAATAAACATATAATACGTCAATCTAGTATAGTTATCTCATATTTTATTGATTCAATAAATAATACTGACCTTGTTGACGAATACCTCTCATGTCATTAATCTAATAAACGAACACATCACATGCCCCTTATCCAAGTAGTTAAACACACCTATTGTGTTTCAATTATGAGTGGACATAAACTTATTCGGTCTAATTATAATATGGAAAAAATTTATTTTCCTATCATATAAGTGGAAAAATTCCATCTTGGTTATACTTTAACTAACCACATGATCAGTAATATAACCAACCACCCCCATATTTTCTAAGTTCATATATTAACTTGTGTAAGTAGAATATCAAATTATAAAGGTTCTCATGTTGGGTATCTCACAAATCTTATGTAAGAAGGATTTATAATATGCATACACTAATGAGAATATTTATAACCAAATTACATTCATTGAGAAGTAATTTAGTGATTCTGTTTAAGTAAAAAGTATATGTTTATTACCTCATAAATATATTCTTAATATCTCGTATACATTCCTTTATAATGAGTAAAATAATCTATTATAGACAATATTAATAAATCTCCACAACCAATAATACTTTTTAATCATCATAGATTATGTAAAACTCAAAGTTTGTAATTTTAGGGAATATTTATCATTTGACCATTCATGTAAAGTAAATTATAGCACACATGAATAAATGAAAAATGGATATTACCTTTATTATAAATACATGATATATTTAATCATTAAAACCAATATATTAAGTGTTTAATAACAAAATATTCTATATGAATCACATTTTTTTATTGTAGTAATGTTTTTTTAATATTACATCCATATGTAATTCTTTTAACATCCATATGTAACCATCCAATAAAATACTCACCTTAACCTCTTAGTGAGTAAAATTTTCAACGCTAGTTTGGATAATAGCCAGACTTAGGAATAACATTCCTAATGTTCAACTATCAGAATATATATTCAAACTCTTATACCTCATAACATCAAATTTTATAATGTTACCTTCTATTGTCTGCCTAAAACCCAATCTAATCATACCATTATCATAAATTATGAAATTATACCATAAATGTAACATCCCAAGTAAGTAATGAATAATAGATATTTTTATATATGTCTATTAATGATTAAGATAGTGTTTTAGAGGCTTAAAATGAAAATAAATACAATCTTATGCATGGAATACACTAATATTCTTAAAAGATTGTTTTACTACCTTTTGATGGCAACCCCTTTTTAAATCAAATTTTTGACAATTTTATAATATATATTTGTCAAAATAAACATATTCATTATGATTGGGACATTTAAATTTACATTGGATAAAATTTTGGTATTTTTCTCACAATGTTCATTTTTTAATGAATAGTGAAAAATACTGCATTTTACATCAAAACTGCTTTTTAATCTACTTTATTTATATGATTATATTATCTTTTGAATTGGTTTTAAAGTTAAATTAGAATATATTTTTACCATTTAATCCAATGGTGGTAATTAGGATTAATTTCACTTTGTAATTGGGCATAAACTAATGTAAAACTTTTCATAGATATTGTTTCAAAAAACCCGCTATTTGTTTTGACAACGGTAATTATTTTTAAATCAATTATTTCAATTTTTGTGTTCGGAATTTGGTAAAATGGATTACATATTTGGAATCATAAGGTCCAAATTATGTAATCAAGACTCTTTTGTTTTTGGACATTATGAATAGTAACGACGGTAATTATCTTTAATTATCTTGATTAATGAGTAATCGGGTAGTTAAAGATAATAAAATAATATCATAATAATAAAAAATGACCACAAAATGTGTCCTAAGGATACTTTTTGTCTCATATCTGACCATGGGATGCCTTGTTCCAAACTTGGGGGCCCCATGGAATCACTTTTGTGAGAAAGTGACTTTTTATCTTTTTATTTTTAAAGAATGTTAAATGTGACAAAGAATGTATCACCTAAGTAAAATATTTTTAATTTTGTCTACATAAATTATATTTTGGACTATAAATATTCATTAGAAATATAAAAATAATTCCTACATCATGATATTTGTTTTATAATTTTTAGACATTAAATTTATTAAATTATTTATGACATCATGATGATGCAGCGATTACCTCATTAATAAAGGATTTAAATAAAATGAAATGATAATGTAAAATATATGACCTAAACATGTCCAAAACCTATTGTATGGGTGGATTTAGAACTCTTATCACCTTACCCTCAAATTATATCAATGTGGGACCTTTTGAATCCGAAAATCATTTTCAAATAAAGTAACATTTCTTTACTTACCAAAAGTTCCCCTCCTCTCCTCTTATAAAAGGCCCCCACCTCTACCTCCTTACCCACACTCCCAAAGCCTTTGGCTCGGACAAACCCTGTCCATTTTGTCTCTCCACATCCCTATATTACTCCTTTAATCCTCACATTGGGCAGAAGTCTTCCCAAGGAAGCCTTTGAGCTCAAACCAAAGGGAGTTACCCGATTTTAAGGTAATGTATTCACTTGAGTCCTTTTGTTTTATTTTGCTTCTCCAACCCCCTAAACTCTTTTTATTAATTTATTTTGTAACAACTCCATTATATTAAATATACTAGGATGTTTTTATAATAAGGATTCTAGCTACACTTACACACACCTACATCTAATGGTTAAAGGATATACTGTTTCCGTGGATGGTGAATTTATGCCTCCCGAAACGATGATTGTTCAACATTCTTTTAACACCTTAAAAGGTGGACATTAAGATGTCACTATATTTATATATGATATATAATATGTTTATGTTTTCCTTAAGCTTCTGTATTTTTCATTTTGGGCATACCTTTATGGTTTCCATTATGGGTAAACGCGATATCTTCATTTAAGGAAGTGCGGACTACCGCCCCCTCAAAGTGATTTGATTCGTTAAATACCATATGTGGGACGTATAAAGGATGGAACTATGATATTATATATGATATTATACTGTAATTATAATATACCTTTATATCATTATGATTCCATTCTATAAAATATGAAATAGAAATGAAAGTAGCGTTCATGCGTACGTACGGCTTACCGTCTCCATGAACGGTGAATTTCATTTCTTACCTCTAAATAATTATGTAATATTATAAATGCATTTATATAATGGATATATATGATATATACATCATGATTATAATTCTGGATATAATGGATACATGAACAACTTGTAATTATAAGGGGTTTATTTTTGACTCAAGTACCAATGATCGTTAAAATGACCGTTATTAACTAAAATAATTACATAGTGTTCATGACATGGAAATAAGTGATATAAAAGGAATAATGAACTTGAAAAAGGTTCTTAAGCAAGTAGAAATTAACTCAATTTTATTATTCAGGACATTAAAGAACGATCGAGTCAAGTCGGACCTGAGGTATGGGACTTCGTCTCAATCTCCTTTCATTGAGGCATATTTTATTTTATACACAACCTTCTTTTATACAGTGTATAAACCCCTTTGAATTTTACATTTATCCAAAAGGAATATTTTTATATGAAGCATTTACTAAATGACAAAAGGGAATGTTTTTGTCGTACGTATTCGGCGACAACGACTTCTCCACCGCCGTGACCATTATTTGAGTTTTGGCTTCCTCTACAAGCCATACATTTTTTTAAAAAGAAAAATAAATACCAAGTTTTACTTTTATTTTATTTTGGTATTGAAAATGGTTTTCATAATGTTTTTATATCAATGTGTTGTATTGATATCTTGTGATTGAAAGGTGGAAATGTTATGTTTCCTTTATGCATGTTTTATGTGATACGATTATGTTGAGGTTCTTGGGAATTATTATGAAGACGGGTGGTTCCGTGATAAACTAAGGGCGGGTGAGCCCGATATAAATCTCCAATGCATTTGGTAACGTGAAGGAGTGAAACGTTAAGGTTTCTCCGATGAGATTTAGGGAATATACTATGATGGGTATTCCAAACGTAACCAAGAGGGTTACTCCCTACGTAAGAATGTTATGAATGCCTCATGTTACCTTTATGTCTTATGATTTCTATGATTTATTCATGATTTGATGAGGTATGTTAAAGTGCTTATATTTTATGGGTAAAGTATGATTTCATTCTTATGTATATATGTACCCATGTTTCCTTTCCATATTTTTATATCCCTTACTGAGCTTTTTATGCTCATCCCAAGTTTTTTGAAATGTTTTTCACAGGTCAAGGGAAAGGTACATGATATGATGATAGTGTCAAGGAAGTGTCAAGAAAGAATCCATGTTTTATTTTAAATATGTTTCCATTGATGGAAAAGAAGAATACTATCTTTATGTAACCACTTTGTTTATATGTGGAATGTAATGAAAGTGTTATGATCTAATTCTCTAAAACTCTAAACCTGAAAAGATCCTCAATGTGTAATCTTGTAATAACTCAAGATTAAGTAAGGTTTAAGGCTGGGGCCTTATAGTTGGTATCAGAGGTCGGTTTAGATAACTTTAGGAGTTAGAATTTTATTAAATGATTATCCAAAAATATTTTTTTTTATGGTCAAATTGAAGTGATATAGTATTTGAAGATTACCATGTTGCTTCATCTAAGACATGTTTGTTCGGAATGGTTTTCCGCAGATGAAACAGGGAAGCAGTGCTAGGAAGGCATGTAGAAAGAAATAACCTTCCGAATCAGCATCCTAAGATGGTCGGAATTGGAACTGAACAGTTTGTTGCAGTAATGGCGCAGTTGACTCAAGCGATAAATGGTGGTGGTATCCATACACGAGATCAGCCAGATCAACCGCAGAGGAACATGTCAGTGGTGGAACATTTCATGAGGCAACATCCCCCATCATTCAGAGGATCATCTGACCCTGTGCTAGCTGAAGGGTGGATTAAAGCACTAGAGAAGATTTTCGATGTCATGGGGTGTTCAGACAATCAAAAGGTTAGTCTTGTTATTTACTGTTTGGAGGGTGAAGCGGATCAGTGGTGGTCGATGGTTAAAAATATCAGGGACGCTGATGAGATTGATGCTCTCGACTGGGATGAATTCAAAGGTATGTTTATTGAAAAGTATTTTCCTAAGGCTGTTCGACTTAGGATGGAAAAACAATTCCTGGAATTGAGGTAATAGTAAGACTCAGTGGCTACCTATGAAGAAAGGTTCACACGATTGGCAAGGTATGCTCCAAATTTTATCTGAGACCTTGATAGTAAAATCAATCGTTTTTACTCAGGATTAAAGCCAAATATCGAAGGGCATTAGCTTCTCGTGAGTTTAAAAGTTATGAAAAGCTCGTTCGATGTGCTGAGAAGGTGGAAATGGAGTTTGCCGATGATCAAGTGTTCTATAACAACCAGCAGAAGAAGAGACCAAGGTGGCAGGAGAAAGGGAAGAATTCTTCAATAAAGTCTGATGGTAAGAAATCTAAGTTTCCAGTTTGTGATAAATGTGGCAAAAGGCATGCTGGGGAATTTATTCTGAATTCTGGAAAGTGGTACCGATGTGGTAAGATGGGACATAAGGCTCGTGGTTACACTAAAAAGATCAAGGTGAAGGTAAGACCAAATTTGATTTACAGTTAGTGAAATGTTTTAAGTGCAATGAGATGGGTCACTATGCAAACGAGTGTCCGACAAAGAGCTTGAGTGATGGGAAGCAGTTAGACTACAAGAAGAAAAGGGTGGTGAAATCCTTTGAAACTACTTCAGCAGATGTCGGGCCATCAAATGAAGTTATATCAGGTACTTTGTTTGTTTTTTCAGATTATGCCAGTGTGTTGTTTGATTCAGGGTCCACACATTCTTTCATCTCTGAAACCTTTTCTAGTAAAATGGGAATACCATCTCAAGAAATGACTCCTGAACTTTTGGTAAAAACACCTGGGGGAAATGTTGAGGCAAAAAGAATTTATAAGAATCTTTCTATCCTTATCTGTGGAAAGAACCTACTTGAAAACCTTATTGTTCTACCTCTAGTAGAGTTTGATGTTATCCTGGGTATGGATTGGCTCTCTATTTACCATGATAAGATTGACTGTAGAGCTAAAGAAGTTTCTTTTCAGAAATACTTTCAGTTTGTGTACAATAATGAACCCTTACTATTGTTAACTTATCAAGAGGCCAAGAAACTTGTAAAAGATGGAAATGAATGTTACCTTGCACATATTGTTGAAAATAAAGGAACTGTTCATATTAATGATGTGCCAGTGGTAAATGAGTATCTTGATGTTTTTCCTAATGAGTTGCCTGGTATTATTCATGATCGGGAAGTTGAATTTACTATTGACTTAGTTCCTGATTCTAAGCCAATTTCAAAACCCCCTTATCGAATGGCTCAAGTTGAACTTTTATAGTTAAAGAAACAATTGTAGGAGTTATTAGAGAAAGGTTTCATTCGACCTAGCACATCACCATGGGGTTCTCCTGTTTTATTTGTTAAAAAGAAAGATGGTTCAATGATACTTTTCATTGATTATAGAGCCTTGAATAACATCACTGTTAAGAACAAATATCCTTTGCCTCATATCGATGATTTGTTTGATCAGCTCCAGGGAGCTCAGTATTTTTCAAAGATTGACTTGAGATCGGGGTACCATCAGTTGAAGGTAAAGGAATCAGATGTTCTGAAGACCGAGTTCCGTACAAGATATGGCCATTATGAATTTGTAGTAATGCCTTTTGGGCTAACCAATGCACCTGCTGTATTCATGGACTTAATGAATAGAATTTTCCATGAGTTCTTGGATAAGTTTGTGGTGGTTTTCATTGATGATATTTTGGTGTTTTCTAAAATTAAAGAGGAGTATGAAAGACATTTAGGGGTTATCTTTCAAACCTTAAAAGAAAAGAAATGGTATGAAAAATTCAGCAAGTGTGAGTTTTGGTTGAAACAAATTTATTTCCTTGGTCACATTGTTTCTAAAGATGGGATAATTATTGATCCTGCAAAAACAAAAGTTGTGGAAGACTGGACAAGACCCACAAATGTAACTGAGATTCGTAGCTTCCTTGTTTTGCCAGGCTATTACCGAAGGTTTGTTAGAAATTTTTCACGGTTATCTAGTCCAATTACTAAGCTAACTCGGAAGGGTGTTAAGTTTATCTGGACAAAAGAATGTGATGATTGTTTTCAGGAATTGAAAAGAAGATTGGTGAATGCTCCAATTTTGGAAATACCTTCCAGGAATGGTGAGTTTGTTATATACAGTGATGCTTCATTGAAAGGACTTGGTTGCGTCCTAATGTAGAATGATCAGGTAATTGCTTATGTTTCACGACAGTTGAAAACTCATGAGGTAAATTACCCTACACATGATGTGGAATTATCTATTGTTGTTTTCGCTTTAAAAATTTGGAGGCATCATTTGTATGGAGTAAAGTGTGAAATATATACTGATCACAAAATTTTAAAGTATATATTAACTCAGAAAGAGTTAAACCTGAGACAGAGGAGATGGCTGGAATTAATCAAGGATTATGATTGTACAATTCATTACCATCCGAGAAAAGCAAATAAAGTGGCTGATGCTTTGAGTCAAAAAAGTAATGCTTCATTAGCAATGTCGCGTTTGGAACGTGATCCTTTGGTTAAGGATTTGATGAACTTTGGCATAGAAGTTGTTGGTGCAGGAATTTCTTCTGTTTTGTTTCAGGTATCAGTGATATCATCTCTATCAGATAGAATCAAGCAAGTATAGAAGCAAGACAGTGAGTTGGAGAAAAAGGTAGAGCTGGTTCAGAAAGGTAAGTTACCTAAATTCAACATTGATAATGGTTGCGTTTTGAGATTTGGGAAGAGATTGTGTGTGCCTTGTGATTCACAGTTGAAGAGAGAGTTGTTATGTGAAGCTCATAGTTCTCCGTTTTCAGTTCATCCTGGCAGTACTAAGATGTACAGAGATCTGCGGGAGTATTACTGGTGGGATGGAATGAAAAGAGATATTGCTGATTTTACTGTGAAGTGTTTGACATGTCAACAGGTTAAAGTAGAGCAGCAGTTACCGAAAGGGATGCTTCATCCTTTACCAGTGCCAGAGTGGAAATGGGAGAATATATCCACGGACTTTGTTGTGGGATTACCGAAGACATATCGAGGTAATAATACAATCTGGGTTATTGTTGATCGCTTGAATAAATATGCTCATTTCCTTGCTATACGAGATAATTTTTCCCTAGATCAACTTTCCCGTTTTTATCTTAAAGAGATAGTCAGGTTACATGGAGTTCCTCTCTCCATTGTGTCTGATCGTGATCCCAGGTTTACTTCTAACTTTTGGAAAGGCCTTCAGAAGTCGTTGGGTACTGAATTAAATTTTAGTACATCTTTTCATCCGCAATCAGATGGGTAGTCAGAACAAAAAATTCAGACCTTGGAGGATATGCTACGAGCTTGTTCGATGGATTATCAGGGAAGTTGGGACCAACATCTTTCTTTGGTTGAGTTTTCTTATAATAACAGTTTCCATTCCAGTATACAGATGGCACCATTTGAGGCATTATATGGGAAGCAGTGTCGAACTCCAGCATTTTGGGATGAAGTGGGTTAAAGGAAGCTGATGGGACCAGAATTGGTAGAAGAGATGACAAAAAAAGTTCAGTTGATTCAGAAGCACATGAGAACAGCTCAGAGCAGGCAGAAGAGTTATGCGGATAACCGGAGGAAGGATCTATCTTTTGAGGTAGGTGATCATGTTTTTCTCAAAGTCTCACCATGGAAAAGTGTGATGAGATTTGGTAAGAAAGGAAATTTGAGTCCAAGGTTCATTGGACCATATGAAATTCTGGATAGAGTTGGATCAGTTGCATACCGGGTGGCTTTACCTCCGAGTTTATCTCAGGTACACAATGCTTTTCACGTTTCGATGTTGAGAAAGTATATGCCAGATCCATCTCATGTTTTGAGTCCAGAGGTAGTTCAGCTGGAAGAGAACCTATCTTATGAGGAACAACCGGTCCAGATTCTTGACCACAGGAAGCAAGTGTTACAGAATAAGTTGATTAATCAGGTAAAGGTTTTGTGGAAAAACCACATGATGGAAGAGGCAACATGGGAATCTGAAAATGCAATGAGGGATAAGTACCCCCATTTATTCGATAAGAAAATAAATTGCGGGGACGCAATTCTCTAAAGGGGGGAAGGATGTAACATCCCAAGTAAGAAATTAATAATAGATATTTTTATCTGTGTCTATTAATGATTAAGATAGTGTTTTAAAGGCTTAAAATGAAAATAAATACAATCTTATGCATGGAATACACTAATATTCTTAAAAGATTGTTTTACTGCCTTTTGATGGAAAACCCTTTTTAAATCAAACTTTTGACAATTTTATAATCTATATTTTTCAAAATAAACATATTCATTATTATTGGGACATTGAAATTTACATTGGATAAATTTTTGGTATTTTTCTGACAATGTTCATTTTTTAATGAATAGTGAAAAATACTGCATTTTACATCAAAACTGCTTTTTAATCTACTTTATTTATATGATTAGATTATATTTTGAATTGGTTTTAAAGTTAAATTAGAATATATTTTTACCATTTAATCCAATGGTGTTCATTAGGATTAATTTCACTTTGGAATTGGGCATAAACTAATGCCAAACTTTTCATAGATATTGTTTCAAAAAACCCGCTATTTGTTTTGACAACGGGAATTATTTTTAAATCAATTATTGCAATTTCTGTGTTTGGAATTTGGTAAAATGGATTACATATTTGGAATCAGAAGGTCCAAATTATGTAATCAAGACTCTTTTGTTTTTGGACATTATAAATAGTAACGACGGTAATTATCTTTAATTATATTGATTAATGAGTAATCGGGTAGTTAAAGATAATAAAATAATATCATAATAATAAAAAATGACCACAACATGTTTCCTAAGGCTACTGGTTGTCTCATGGCCGACCATGGGATGCCTTGTGCCAAACTTGGGGGCCCCATGGAATCACTTTTGTGAGAAAGTGACTTTTTATCTTTTTATTTTTAAAGAATGTTAAATGTGACAAAGAATGTATCACCTAAGTAAAATATTTTTAATTTTGTCTACATAAATGAACTTTTGGACTATAAATATTAATTATAAATCTAAAAAGATTTCCTACATCATGATATTTTTTTATAATTTTTAGACATTAAATTTATTAAATTATTTATGACATCATGATGATACAGCGATTACCTCATTAATAAAGGATTTAAATAAAATGAAATGATAATGTAAAATCTATGACCTACACATGTCCAAAACATATTAGATGGGTGGATTTAGAACCCTTATCACCTTACCCTCGAATTATATCAATGTGGGACCTTTTGAATCCAAAAATCATTTTCAAATAAAGTAACATTTCTTTACTTTCCAAGAGTGCCCCTCCTCTCCTCTTATAAAAGGCCCCCACCTCTACCTCCTTACCCACACTCCCAAAGCCTTTGGCGCGACCAATGTAGAGACCCGTATCTTGACGTACATGGACATTACATTAATTTTGTGGAATACTTAGTACATTACAAAAACACACACACAAGGACCGTAATAGTTTAGTGTCTTTGAAAACTCGAAATATAATCTTCTAATCGTGGTGAAAGATCTTCAACATCTCCCATAAAGATCTTCACTTTTTTTTCTTACCTAAAACCTTTCTTTATATCCTGGGGAAAAAACATAAAAGGGTGAGCTCAAATGCTCAGTAATGGTAAACAAAATAAATATCAATCACATCATATTCATAAGAACATATCTTTTGGAAATCTTAACCTGCAAAAGAGATCATAATTTCATAACATGGGATAAATCATATTAGTGAAATGTAATCCCAATAATCATAACTTAAAACATGAAACTTTTTGGCATACACAAATAATCATATAGAATCATTTCTTATTAGTCAAGACTTATTTCCAAGACTATCTTAGTGTACAAAGTCCATTTCTGAACCGAGTCACCCTCGCTTCAGTCCTGTTTCACTGAACCGGTATAACCTACCATTCCAGCCATGTCTATCTCATGAGATATAAAATCTTTACCCAATGCATTGGAGGGAGATATAGGTCCCACCCATCTCATAATGATACCATTCTTATGTGTGCCACAAAATCTTAAATCATACATCATTACATAACCCATGTAATAAAAATGGGAATCTTAAACATCGTGACATCATAAAACAATTAATATAATATAAAGGAGTTCATAAAAATATTTCTATCACAACATAATAAAATACATGTAATAATAGGGGTAAAAACAGAACCCTATATTATCTTATATGGAAAATAATTTTGATAATACTCTTGAACTTCATTCTTGAGGAAAATATCCTTTATGCTTCAAAAAACACTTTTCCTTTCTTAACATGTCGTACAATTCTAAACTAAAAGAATTTGATTAAAAATAAACTTGAAAACTTGTAAAGGAAGCTTCTTGTAAATAATGTTTTAAAAATCCATTCATGTCGTATAAGTTAAAAAAACATTCTTCGTACTTTTGTCGGAAAAGTCAAAAAGTACCTCGTAGTAAAAACGACAAAAGATTCCTTTCATATCCTTTACTAAAAACTCACAGAAGGGTAAAATTGGATTTAAAAAATTGTAGGTGGATGGAAATAATATTACATATTTAGGGAACATGGACGTGGATGATAAAATACACCCCAGTAAATACCAAAGTATAAACAATCTCAGATAAAAATGAGATTGTGATGTTTCCCTTACCTTAGGTCTGATTTGCTTTGTACGTATCCGAACCTCCTGTATAATGATTTAAATAATGTCATTAACTTATTACAGAATCATATTCATTGTTACGATATCATATATGGTTCACTTATGACTTTATATTACCCGTTCTTTTGTAAATTCCATGTTAAAGAAGCATTTTGGGTAAAATCGTTTCATTTATCGTAGGTGTTTGGACTTGTTGTTCTTGACATTAGTATTACTTATATCATGATTTACTTACTTCCAGAATATAAAATATGATTTATATATCATATATATTCAGTATATATATATATATAATAGATATATAAATGAAATGAAACACACCGTTCATGGAGACGGTAGTCCGTACGTATGCATGAACGTTGTTTTCCTTTCCTTATTGTCTTGAATGGAAGTAAGTAGATGACATATATATATACATAAATCCAGTAGATTTACCATGTAATATATTTCATTATTATTCATTATATATACTTTATAATCATTCTGGAATGGTTAACATGGATAATGAATCTCATCGCGTCGTGGAGACGGTAGTCCGTACGTACGCACGAGCGATGATATCGTTCCCATGGTCGTGGAATTGTGTTGAAGTGTATGTATACTATTTCAGTATCAATATCAATTTATAATAATCATATATAGTTACTCATTACACCATTATACCCATCCAATTAAGGTGGTGGCGGAAAATAGATTACACCACGGCGTGGAGACGGTATTCCGTACGTACGCACGTGCGGTGATTTCCTTTTTCCGTAGGATGGATAGAAGGTTAATTAGATTTGTTTCATATTTATAATAACATATCAGTATATAAGAAATACTTATGTTATTACTTTATCATAAAACAACTAAATAAGAAGAAGTTGAAGAAGAAAGAAATTGAAAAAGATCGGTAATGGATATTAACTCTTTTTGACGCGCCTTCACTTAACCTCCACTTAAAGATTTAAGGATGGTCTTTGAATAATACCAGGACCTCTAGGATGATACTAGGGAAGTGGAGAAGATATTTTTTCAGGGTTTGGCCGAGCTTGAATGCTCAAATTGGTGTGAGGAGGAGAGGGAGGAGGTGCCCTTTTATAAGGGAGGAGAGGGGCACCTTAGGAAAATCTCAAAATATTATTTTATATTAAGGTCAAATTCGGTTTATAATGGTTCCAAAGGGTCTTATTTCGAAAATAAAGTGGGGATGGGTCAAAATCCTCTCATCCAATAGGATTTATACAAGTTTAGGTTATTATTTTAACCTTATCAATTAGATTTAACTCTAAGTTAAATAATTTAACTTTTACCGTGTCTTTTTGTTTTCTTACACTATATGGTTAATAAACTTACCATAACAAGACAAAGGAACCCAAAGTTGTTTATTATTAATATATATATCCTTATCTAAGTCATTTTTCTGAACCTTAGATTTTTAGGAATTAAATAACAATTAATAATATAATATTTGTTTTAAAAACTAATTTATGCCAATTTTGACACTATTTGGTACATGATTTTTATGAAATTCATAACATAATGATACGTTTGAAAAAAGTTACTTATATCAACAATAACATGTCATATTAACCTAGAAAATTAATATAAGTCATAAAAAGTCTCAAATTACATTTATTTCGGCATTTATAACATCAATTATGTCAATATTTCATTAATAAGACAATTACTGCATCATCTTTGTGTCATAATAAATGATAATTATTTAATCCCTAAAAATTCTAAATAAATTCCTATGATGTAGATAATTGCATTAGCTTTCTGGAGAATATTCATGTTCTAAGTTTCATGAAGTTTATCACTAAATTAACATTATTATACTTATAAGATTTAAGAGAGTGACATGTTGTCACTTTCTTTGGTTTTAATAATAATTAAATTATTTTCATGGTCAAAAGTCCATAAAATGAATTTAATCCGACCCTTAGGTTATATGGGTCTACTTTTATCCATCCAATAGAATTTTGGCATGTGTTATGGTAATTTTATAATATTATATTTACCCTTAATTACCCGATTTACCTTTAACTATGGTAAATAAAATTTACCGTAGTTACTATTCATAATTCCCAAAAATAAAAAGTAGCTTATTAACATAATTTGGACCCACTGATTCCAAATATGGAATCCATTTTTCCAAATTCAATACAAAAAAGTTGCAGAAATTAAAACAAAATTAATCCCGTTGTCGAAAGAAAACGAGTTTTTCATTAAAACATTGCAAAAGATTGAATTGATTTTACTTACGAATTTAATGTAAAATAAATGCTAATGACATAAATTATATTAATTGGTAAAAATATATTCTATTTATACTTTAAACCCATTCAATATTATAATTTAACCATATAAATTATTGCGATGAAAAAAGTTGTTTTTAATTAAAATATAGCGTGTTTTACTATTCATCAAAATATGAAAGTTACCAGAATAATATGAAAAATTTATCCAAAGTAAATTTTTATTTATTTATTCCAAATAAGAATTTTATTTTTTCAAATTTAACTTATAAACATGTCAAAAACTAGATTTAAAGTGGGGCGCCATCAAAAGGCGGCAAAACTGCATTTTTTGAAAAATACTTATTTTACCCGAAAAATTTTTTTTTGTTCTTATACCATGTTCTAGAAAATGTGTAAGATGAATAATAATGTTATAAAATTCAAAATTTAGTTAATGCTATTCATAACGGCTAGTTCATAATAATATTATACTATATCGTTGTTTAGTAAAACCCGGTATTGCGTACAACACACGCTATCGAGGAAGGTTGTGATTGCGTGTAATGCAAGCCAAGTCAGGGTTGCGTGTTGTTCAAGAATCCTTTATTATTTCGTATAACATAATCCAACCATATTTCATTTATACATTGAATATATATATATATATATATACTCAATGTTGCGTAGAATAACTATTATCAAAATTGTGTGTAACACAATCCAAGAATATTGTTGCGTATACTGCAAGCTAATACGGTGTTGTGTATAGCAAAAGGTAATCTTGGTGTAGCATACAACACAAGACTTTAATGAAATTAAAATAATATTTTTCATAAAATCTCGGGGTGTTACATTCTACCCCCCTTAAAATGAATTTCGCCCTCGAAATTCATCGGGGTTATAAATGGTTTACTACTCGAAAGTTTTTTTAATAGAAGCCCACATTGTAAAAAGGAATACCAAAACATGGCTTTAAAAACTAAAGTATGAAATGTAATGGTTACCCAAATTAACCCATCACTAGGTTTCCATGTAGGAGAACATAGGTGAAAATATGGATATGGAAGAAAAATCTAACCATCAAGTTCTGATGGAGAGTGGTAGAGAACATGGATATGAAAAATCCAACAATCACAAAGCTATTGATTTGTGATGATCTATGGTACCATCTGATTCATCAGATATAAGAGCACTAGGACAACATTTTTGGTTTTCAAGATCGTTTCCTTAAAGTTGATGAAATTGACATTAGAAGAAATACTTTCGTGATTTCGGTATAGTCTCGCCGTTGGTCATTCTTTGGAAAATTTCCACTTTATATCTTAAAGAAATGAAGTTGAATTTGTCATTATTGATGTGTTAGCAGATCATGTGATAGAATGATGGGTCATTCCATCTGTCTCAAACAAAAGGTTAGAAAAGTTATCAAAAAATACATAAGTCCATCTATAGTGATATTAATGATATACGGTTCCTAAAATGGACTTATACTTCATATATCATACTGCTTAATATAATAAAACTAGTTTCTACTAAACAGGGACTTCCTGTAGGCCAGTGGTAGGCGATAAAGGCCAGTAGCACTTCGGTTGTGGGTTCGATTCCCACGGCCTTTTCCGACGCGATGGGTTGTCGCCCGTCCTGTAGGTTGTCCTTTTTCTAAAACTATATTACTATAACATCTCATCAATAATATCGAAAAAACTTCTATCCTTAAACAATACTAACTTATTTCCAACATAATCCATTCTAATCTTTAGGCTTATCCATAATACTGCAGTCCACTCTCATAATATAGTGAAAACGATTACCAGAGATTTAATACCATCGTTGGTCCCCATATATCATAAGATATGTCTTGTTGGTCACATTCTAAACATTGTAAGGCCTTAATCATGTATTCTATTGAATACCCATTGAACCTTAGTGAAAACATGAATGCAGTTAAATGTTAACACTTTCCACATACCAAAATCCTCAAAATTCTATATACTCAAACCATGATATAACCTTCTCCTTATATCAGTCATGAGCTCATGAATACTATCAAACATTTAATTTTCTCCTTATCCCTTCATTATGCGCATATCATCTACATTCCAAAAATATCTGAATAACCTTTCATGGATACTGGTAACATTAATCATACACTTTTAAAACTCAAGGAAAGACAACAGTGTAACAATCCTTAGATGTCTCTTTATTCCATAGTACCATGAGATTACTTATACAACATTACACATGATAAACATGTAATCATTCCACTACATTCTTAAACCATTGACCGAGCTTCAACAATTCTTTCATCTCACATATCGTTTGTAGTCTCTTCATCATCAACCACATAAATACTACCCATATGACCATACCGATTCTCTTCATGATACTTTCCCTTAGGTCATTGGTTTGCATAATGCCCGTACATTCCACATTTAAAACATTTAACCATTGTTGATGTCGTATCAATACAATTATCCTCATCCCCGGTGTTAATTGAACCTTTTCCTTTGCACTTACTGGCTTTGTGTCCTTCTTTTCCACACCCAAAGAATCTTCCAGTTCCTTTGAAACATTCTCCTTGATGCCTCTTCCCACATGATTTACATAGGGTAAATTGAACTTTCTTTCCTCTATGATCATCATGAAACTCCATCTTTCTCTTATTAGCCGAGTCAGGAAACTTACCAAATTTTACTTTATTGATCATATTATGAGATTGCTGATTCGGCATAATAATGATGTTTGGACTTCCAAATCCCATTTCATTTGGTTTCTCATGAAGAATATCATTCCATTGTCCATCATATCCTCCATTATCGTGAATCATCTTGTTTCCAGCCATTTTCTAAAACCCAAAAAGAATAGTGTGAGAGGCAAAAATCATAATAAAGGGGGAGTAACTTCAATATCTAACATCTTTGGTTTAATCTAATATCGTTACCATAGTTCTAGGACTATATCCTATACGTATACTTATCCTTAGAGACATACCTAGACATACCTTAGAAATATCTCTAGGGATCTCACTAACGTTCTCGCATCCTAATTTCCAAAGGTTGACTAAAACCTTTCCTCTGATACCAACTGTAGCGGTCTGGAATTACATCTAGTGGACTATAATTGATACCTATCAGGGCACTCCATGGGAGGTTACACCCCCTGGGCGGGACACACCACCATCCCCAGTGGCAGCCATTTCCTCATGAAGCCCTTGGGCGGAGATCCATGCTTCGTCCAACGCTCACATGTGAGAGTTCCCAAGGATCAGATACATTCCTACCTCATTTGCCTCTGATACCAACTGTAGAGACCCGTATCTTGACGTACATGGACATTACATTACTTTTGCGGAATAATTAGTACATTACAAAAACACACACACAAGGACCGTAATAGTTTAGTGTCTTTGGAAACTCGGAATATAATCTTCTAATCGTGGTGAAAGATCTTCAACATCTCCCATAAAGCTCTTACCTTTTTTTCTTACCTAAAACCTTTCTTTATATCCTGGGGGAAAAAACATAAAAGGGTGAGCTCAAATGCTCAGTAAGGGTAAACAAAATAAATATCAATCACATCATATTCATAAGAACATGTCTTTTGGAAATCTTAACCTGCAAAAGAGATCATAATTTCATAACATGGGATAAATCATATTAGTGAAATGTAATCCCAATAATAATAACTTAAAACATGAAACTTTGTGGCATACACACATAATCATAGAGAATCATTTATTATTAGTCAAGACTTATTTCCAAGACTATCTTAGTGTACAAAGTCCATTTCTGAACCGAGTCACCCTCGTTTCAATCCTGTTTCACTGAACTGGTATAACCTACCATTCAAGCCATGTCTATCTCATGAGATATAAAATCTTTACCCAATGCATTGGAGGTATATATAGGTCCCACCCATCTCATAATGATACCATTCTTATGTGTGCCACAAAATCTTAAATCATACATCATTGCATAACCCATGTAATAAAAATGGGAATCTTAAACATCGTGACATCATAAAACAATTCATATAAGATAAAGGAATTCATAAAAATATTTCCATCACAACATAATCAAATCCATGTAATAATAGGGGTAAAAACAGAACCCTATATTATCTTATATGGAAAATAATTTTGATAAAACTCTTGAACTTCATTCTTGAGGAAAATATCATTAATGCTTCAAAAAACACTTTTCCTTTCTTAACATGTCATACAATTCTAAACTAAGAGAAGTTGATTAAAAATAAACATGAAAACATGTAAAGGAAGCTTCTTGGAAATAATTTTTTAAAAATCCATTCATGCCGTATAAGTTAAAAAAAATATTCTTCGTACTTTTGTCGGAAAAGTCAAAAAGTACCTCGTACAAAAAACGACAAAATATTCCTTTCATATCCTTTACTAAAAACTCACAGAAGGGTAAAATTCGATTTAAAAAATTGTAGGTGGATGGAAATAATATTACATATTGAGGGAACATGGATGTGGATGATAAAATACACCCCAGTAAATACCAAAGTATAAACAATCTTGGATAAAAATGAGATTGTGATATTTCCCTTACCTTAGGTCCGATTTGCTTTGTACGTATCTGAACCTCCTGTATAATGATTTAAATAATGTCATTAACTTATTATAGAATCATATTCATTGTTATGATATCATATATGGTTCACTTATGACTTTATATTACCCGTTCTTTTGTAAATTCCATGTTAAAGAAGCGTTTTGGGTAAAATCGTTTCATTTATCGTAGGTGTTTGGACTTGTTGTTCTTGACATTATTATTACTTATATCATGATTTACTTACTTCCAGAATATAAAATATGATTTATATATCATATATATTTAGTATATATATATATATAATAGATAGATAAATGAAATGAAACACACCGTTCATGGAGACGGTAGTCCGTACGTACGCATGAACGCTGTTTTCCTTTCCTTATTGTCTTGAATGTAAGTAAGTAGATGAAATATATATATACATAAATCCAGTAGATTTACCATGTCATATATTTAATTATTATTCATTATATATACTTTATAATCATTCTGGAATGGTTAACATGGATAATGAATCTCATCGCGTCGTGGAGACGGTAGTCCGTACGTACGCCCAAGCGATGATATCGTTCCCATGGTCGTGGAATTGTGTTGAAGTGTATGTATACTATTTCAGTATCAATATCACTTTATAATAATCATATATAGTTACTCATTACACCATTATACCCATCCAATTAAGGTGGTGGCGGAAAATAGATTACACCACGGCGTGGAGACGGTATTCCGTACGTACGCACGCGCAGTGATTTCCTTTTTCCGTAGGATGGATAGAAGGTTAATTAGAGTTGTTTAATATTTATAATAACATATCAGTATATAAGAAATACTGATGATATTACTTTATCATGAAACAACTAAATAATAAGAAGTTGAAGAAGAAAGAAATTGAAAAAGATCGGTAATGGATATAACCTCTTTTTTACGCACCTTCACTTAACCTCCACTTAAAGAACTAAGGATGGTCTTTGAAGAATACAAGGACCTCTAGGATGATACTAGGGAAGTGGAGAAGAGATTTTTTCAGGGTTTTTCCTAGCTTGAATGCTCAAATTGGTGTGAGGAAGAGAGGGAGGAGGTTCCCTTTTATAAGGGAGGAGAGGGGCACCTTAGGAAAATCTCAAAATATTATTTTATATTAAGGTCAAATTAGGTTTATAATGGTTCCAAAGGGTCTTATTTCGAAGATAAAGTGGGGATGGGTATAAATCCTCTCATCCAATAGGATTTATACAAGTTTAGGTTATTATTTTAACCTTATCAATTAGATTTAACTCTAAGTTAAATAATTTAACTTTTAACGTGTCTTTTTGTTTTCTTACACTATATGGTTAATAAACTTACCATAACAAGTCAAAAGAACCCCAAGTTTTTTATTATTAATATATATATCCTTATATAAGTCATTTGGCCGAACCTTAGATTTTTAGGAATTAAATAACAATTAATAATATAATATTTGTTTTAAAAACTAATTTATGGCAATTTTGACACTATTTGGTACATGATTTTTATGAAATTCATAACAGAATGATAAGTTCGAACCAAGTTACTTATATAAATAATAACATGTCATATTAACCTATAAAATTAATGTAAGTCATAAAAAGTCTCAAATTACATTTATTTGGGCATTTATAACATCAATTATGTCAATATTTCATTAATAAGACAATTACTGCATCATCTTTGTGTCATAATAAATTATAATTATTTAATCCCTAAAAATTATAAATAAATTTTTATGATGTAGATAATTGTATTAGATTTATGGAGACTATTCATGTTCTAAGTTTCATGAAGTTTATCACTAAATTAAAATTATTATACTTATAAGATTAAAGAGAGTGACATGTTGTCACTTTCTTTGGTTTTAATAATAATTAAATTATTTTCATGGTCAAAAGTCCATAAAATGAATCTAATCCGACCCTTAGGTTATATGGGTCTACTTTTATCCATACAATAGAATTTTGGTATGTGTTAGGGTAATTTTATAATATTATATTTACCCTTAATTACCCGATTTACCTTTAACTATGGTAAATAAAATTTACTGTAGTTACTATTCATAATTCCCAAAAATAAAAAGTAGCTTATTAACATAATTTGGACCCACTGATTCCAAATATGGAATCCATTTTTCCAAATTCAATACACAAAAGTTTCAGAAATTAAATCAAAATTAATCCCGTTGTCGAAAGAAAACGGGTTTTTCATTAAAACATTGCAAAAGATTGAATTGATTTTACTTACGAATTTAATGTAAAATAAATGCTAATGACATACATTATACTAAATGGTAAAAATATATTCTATTTATACTTTAAAACCATTCAATATTATAATTTAACCATATAAATTATTGCGATGAAAAAAGTTGTTTTTAATTAAAATATAGCGTGTTTTTACTATTCATCAAAATATGAAAGTTACCAGAATAATATGAAAAAGTTATCCAAAGTAAATTTTTATTTCTTGATTATGAAGAAGAATTTTATTTTGTCAAATTGAACTTATAAATATGTCAAAAACTAGATTTAAAGTGGGGGCACTATAAAAAGGCGTCAAAACTGCATTTTTTGAAAAATACTTATTTTACCCGAAAAATTTATTTTGTTCTTATACCATGTTCTAGAAAATGTGTAAGATGAATAATAATGTTATAAAATTCAAAATTTAGTTAATACTATTCATAACGGCTAGTTCATAATAATATTATAATATATCGTTGTTTAGTAAAACCCGGTATTGCGTACAACACACGCTATCGAGGAAGGTCGCGATTGCGTGTAATGCAAGCCAAGTCAGGGTTGCGTGTTGTGCAAGAATCCTTCATTGTTTCGTATAACAGAATCCAAACATATTTCATTTATACATTGAATATATATATATATATATATATATATATATACTCAATTTTGCGTAGAATAACTATTATCAAAATTGTGTGTAACACGATCCAAGAATATTGTTGCGTATACTGCAAGCTAATACGGTGTTGTGTATAGCGCAAGGTAATCTTGGTGTAGCATACAACACAAGACTTTAATGAAATTAAAAGAATATTTTTCATAAAATCTCCGAGTGTTACAGCCAACCCCTGCCCATTTTGTCTCTCCACACCCCTCTCTTACTCCTTGAAGCCTCACTTTGGGCAGAAGTCTTCCCAAGGAAGCCTTTGAGCTCAAACCAAATGGAGTTACCCGATTTTAAGGTAATGTCTTCACTTGAGTCCTTTTGTTTTATTTTGCTTCTCCAACCCCCTAAACTCTTTTTATTCATTTCTTTTGTAACAACTCCATTATCTTCAATATACTAAGATTTTGTTATAATAAGGATTCGAGCTACACTTACACACACCTACATCTAATGGTTAAAGGACATACTGTTTCCGTGGATGGTGAATTTATGCCTCCCGAAACGATGATTGTTCAACATTCTTTTAACACCTTCAAAGGTGGACATTAAGATGTCACTATATTTATATATGATATATAATATGTTTATGTTTTCCTTAAGCTTCTGTATTTTTCATTTTGGGCATACCTTTATGGTTTCCATTATGGGTAAACACGATATCTTCATTTAAGGAAGTGCAGACTACCGCCCCCTCAAAGTGATTTGATTCGTTAAATACCATATGTGGGACGTATAAAGGATGGAACTATGATATTATATATGATATTATACTGGAATTATAATATACCTTTATATAATTATGATTCCATTCTATAAAATACGAAATAGAAATGAAAGTAGCGTTCATGCGTACGTACGGCTTACCGTCTCCATCAACGGTGCATTTCATTTCTTACCTCTAAATGATTATGTAATATTATAAATGCATGTATATACTGGATATATATGATATATAAATCATTATTATAATTCTGGATATAATGGATACATGAACAACTTGTAATTATAAAGGGTTTATTTTTGACTCAAGTACCAATGATCGTTAAAACGACCGTTATTAACTAAAATAATTACATAGTGTTCATGACATGGAAATAAGTGATATAAAAGGAATAATGAACTTGAAAAAGGTTCTTCAGAAAGTAGAAATTAACTCAAGCTTATTATTCAGGACATTAAAGAACGATCGAGTCAAGTCGGACCCGAGGTATGGGACTTCGTCTCAATCTCCTTTCATTGAGGCATATTTTGTTTTATACACAACCTTCTTTTATACGGTGTATAAACCCCTTTTAATTTTAGCTTTTCCCAAAAGGAATATTTTTATACGAAGCATTTAATAAATGACAAACGGGAATGTTTTTGTCGTACGTATGCAGCGACAATGACTTCTCCGCCGCCATGACCATTATTTGAGTTTCGGCTTCCTCTACAAGCCATACCTTTTTTTAAAAGAAAAATAAATATCATGTTTTAATTTTCTTTTATTTTGGTATTGAAAATGGTTTTCATAATGTTTTTATATCAATTTTTTGTATTGATATCTTGTGATTGAAAGGTGGAAATGTTATGTTTCCTTTATGCATGTTTTATGTGATACGATTATGTTGAGGTTCTTGGGAATTATTATGAAGACGGGTGGTTCCGTGATAAACTAAGGGTGGGTGAGCTCGATATAGATCTCCAATGCATTGGGTAATGCGAAGGAGTGAAACGTTAAGGTTTCTCCGAAGAGATTTAGGGAATATACTGTGATGGGTATTCCAAATGTAACCAAGAGGGTTACTCCCTACGTAAGAATGTTATGAATGCCTCAAGTTACCTTTATGTCTTATGATTTCTATGATTTATTCATGATTTGATGAGGTATGTTAAAGTGCTTATGTTTTATGGGTAAAGTATGATTTCATTCTTATGTATATATGTACCCATGTTTCCTTTCCATATTTTTATATCCCTTACTGAGATTTTTATGCTCATCCCAAGTTTTTTGAAATGTTTTTCATAGGTTAAGGGAAAGGTACATGATATTATGATAGTGTCAAGGAAGTGTCAAGAAATAATCCATGTTTTATTTTAAATATGTTTTCATTGATGGGAAAGAACAATACTATCTTTATGTAACCACTTTGTTTATATGTGGAATGTAATGCAAGTTTTATGATCTAATTCTCTAAAACTCTAAACCCGAAAAGATCCTCAATGTGTAATCTTGTAATAACTCAAGATTAAGTAAGGTTTAAGGTTGGGGCCTTATAATCAATCTTTCTCCTTGAGTTCAATATAAACATTTACATTTTTATACATAATATCCTAAACCCTTTTAGGATAATGTGACACTAAATTCACTATGGTAAACATATATAAAAAATTTCATTTTTAATTTCAACTATACCCTAAACTCTTTTAGGATATCAATTGAATTTCGCTTTTTAAATATACTATCATAATCATTTAAAAAATGGATATTTACTTTCCCACAATAACTAAATGTAACTATATACTTTTTCATTGCCATAAAATATCCTAAAATTCATTAGTATATTAAGTGAATAATCACTATAATCTTATATTGGTAAAATCCTCTAGTTAATAGTGTTATTCTATTTCTCATAGTAACTAAATGTAGCTATTTACATTTTTATTTACTATCACATATCCTAACTCTTTTGGATATTAAGTGAAAAATAACTCAAACCTAGATGGGAAAAATATTTTATTTGTTAACTTTTAACTTCTCTAAGTCCAAACAAACTCCCACTATCTTATTAAACATCACATTCTCTTTGGAATATCTTTTTAAGACGCAACAAAACTACTTTATGCTTTAGGAAATAAGATTCATTTCCTTTTAATAAGAATATCTAACAAATAAACTATTATTTTCCTATCTCATGAGGTTTTATATGTTTTTAGAATATTTTATTGAGAAAAAATATATTTTATACATTAAAATATACCAATACTAGGTGGGAGTCACATTCCATCATATATTAAGAAATATCTAGATAAATAATTTTTCCTCGATAAAACATATTTAACCATTTCTTGTTAACAAAACATTTTATATAATTAAATGAATCATAAACCATGTGTATAGAATTTATCATCTCACTTTTTCCTTTATAACTATGGAAATGAAAAATATATCTTATCATATAATAAAATTATGATTAAGATACACATACTTTAATTAGATTCATCTAAGAATGACACATTCATTTACATTAAGATTTATAATATATAAATTGTTTACTTCATCATTTGAATAAAAACTATAATCTATTTTTAATTATTCCTATCATTTTTAACAAATTTATATTTACAAATCTTGTAAAACATACACTCGGTATCACATAGCCTTAAAAATCAAAGAATCAATTTCTATAACATTAATACCTAACATAAATATTCTATGAAGTTTCCTAAAACTCCTTAATTTATTTTGGATAATCTCATCATGTAGAATTATTACTCCTCCTTAATGATAACCCTTTGGTTTTAAATATCCTTGATTTTATTCTTGAAGAAATATTATTGGACTCTCTAACTTTTCCTCTATTGGTTTTTAACTTTTACCTCCTTGTAATGTCTGTACAGTACCAGAACTTAGAAATTTCATGCTTAGTTAATTTATTCTAAAAATTTTTAGAATAAAAATTATAATTTTCTTGAACTTATTCATATTTTAATATCATTTCCATAAATGACATTAGGTTGAATTTCTTAACCAAAAATTATACTTATAGGAAATATTCAGTCTCTTCAAACATATTCAATCATATTGAATATCATTGACATACCATATCATATTAAGTATATAAGACTATAATTACTTAGGTAAATTAGAATCTATTTCCATTTAAAACATAATTTAATCATTCCATCCTTCTATAAGAATCTTAATTTTATTTTTTAATAACTTCAACACTTGGTTAATTAAGAAGGAATGGTTCTAAAATAAAGAATATTTATCTTGGTCAAGAAATTTTCTTAATCTAATTGTCTTAGGATTTTCTTACTTTCATATTATTATTTCGAGGATTAATTTAAAATTTTATTTTGATGTTGATAATGACTTTAACTACAGAGTAAACTTTTATCATATGAATATCATGTCTAATATTTATTAATTAATTACTTTTAATGATATCTCTACCACTAAAAATTATGACCCCCTACATCATATCAATTTATGGATACAAGATCCATATTTAATTATAAATTACATAGGTTATCAGAAAAGAAATCCATAATTAGTTAGATAAAGAATTATCCCAATCATAATAGATATGATTTTTGGATAGTTGAGTGGATAGCTACTTATCAAAATTCATCATATTTATGCAATCAACTACATTCCTTTAGAATCCTAACTGTTAAGGATTCTTAACTTGTGTAGCCCAAAATAAGAAACAAGAATAAGACAAATAAGTAAAATAAAGGGATTCTTTTTCTTAGCTCAAAAATACAAAACATGAAAATCATGAGTGACTTATAGATTTATTACATTACACAAGATAATCCAGAAGTAATTGTGTTGATATCAACAATACCTAGTAGAATGATTAAGGTATTGAAAATTAGTGCTCTCAAAGGCATCTCACACTTTGTATTTGAGGGGTTTTATTTTGAAATCTCACTAATTTAATATAAATCATATGTATATTAAATTCATAATTATTTAATCTTATATAATCATTATCTTCTCATGATTTATTCTCTTTTTTATATGCATGCTTCTAATGTTTTATTTTTATAATCCCTATTCTATCCACTAAATTAATGTGTTAAAACCGCATTATTGTGTAACTTTTACTTTACCCATAAGTCTATGTTACTCACTAAAAAATAGAAGCTAAACATATTCATACATATCAAAATACATCATCTACATAAGGCATAAGAAATCTACATGTAAAGGAATAAATTTATATGAGATTGATAATCACCAATCGAGTAAGCCCAAAGCAACAGATAGGAAACCCCATTTACCAATCTAGACATAGTATAGGACTCCATGTTGGTTGGTGGTCTAACCTTAATTCCCTCTACCCAGGGAGACTTTACTCAAGATAAAACTCAATTCATGATATCTTTAACACCTAATATACACAAAATATGAACAAAAACTAAATTAAAGCTAATAAGATCATTTATAAACTACGGTTAATGTAAATAAAAACTAAATTTTATAGTCATAACAAGCATGTAATGTGAGTATTTATCTCCTAGAAGCAGTTAATAGTTAAACTAAAGTATACAAATTCATAATATAAATAGTTTATAACTATGAATAAATACGTAATAAAGTTTAAATAAATGAAAAATTCAAATATTAAAATATGAGATAACCATTTATGAACTATTTATAAATAAAATATAATTATAAACCCCTTTAGATTTTAGTTAATATTATGGACATTCCATAATTTTTTTTATATAAACTCTTTTAAACTCAATCTAATATGAAAATTTTCATATTATTTATTATATGTTCTTATAATTTATTATTTAAAAATTTGATCACATCAACAATCAAAAACTTTTAATGTAGTCGAAATAATATCTTTAAATAAGGTACCCTTTTAAATTAAATAATTTAAAATCAATTAATTATGAACAATTAATAATTATTAATATAAATAAATTTTTTATTTTTATCATATTTTTAGATTTATAAACTCTTTTATAAATCAATTTTTATAACCACTAAATAAACACTTTATTTAAATATTACAAAGATAACATATAATTTTAGATAAAAAGGTTTTAATACCTTTATTATGATTTGTAACTTTTAAGAATGATATTAATATGAAAAGGATATTCTTAATACTAACTCTCTAATATTAATAGAATGTTTGTAATAAATGTTTTGAAAAAAAATTAATCAGTTAACCATAAAAATTTCGTAGTTAACTAATTTATGAAACCCCTTTTATAAATTTTACAAATATTTCATAAAACCTTTTCATTATTTATTACAATAGTTTGGGGAGGGGATACAAAGTAAGAAAGAAAATGTATGACACCTATAAGTACTTGGGGAGACTCAAACCTGAGACCTCCCATGATACCCCTCAATTGAATTTTATTTATAGATAAAATATTTATTTATTTTATAAAAAACTTTTGATAATTACTCAAAATAAGGTCCATTTTAATTTGAGTAGCTTCAAATTAATTAAATATGAATAATTCATAATTTCAAATATAATCTTATTTATATTTTTACCATACTTTATAATTTATAACCTTTTATTAATTACCCATTATGACTCTTAATTAACCATTTTATTTCTTGTCACAAGGTATACCAAAAATTTATCAAAGGAATTTAAAATATTAATATTTAATATTTATAATATTTTGTCAAGAAATGTTTCATAAATATTTATATGGTTAATTATAAACAATTTATAATTAATTTATTTATTAAACTTTTACAAATTAAAATATTCCCAAAATACAATTTTGTGTGATTTATAAATATTTTATCAACTATACATATTTGAAAAAATATTTATCAATTAACCATAAATATTTATAGTTAAATAATTTATAATACACTTTTATATATTTTTTGTAAATATTTCAAAATTTATTTTTCCTTATTTATAAACAATTTATAAATAATATAATTCAATTCATAATTAAATTATCTTTATTATAATAAATACTTTATTTATTTTCATAAACAAGTTTAATGAATATGAATTATTCATATTTAAAAAAGGCTAATAAAACAATTTTATTAAGACTTTATTATTAATGTTATTCACATTTTATAAACCATTTTATAAACATTAATAACATAAATAATTAAATAAAAATTTTATTTAATTATTAAAAATAAATAGAAAATTTAATATTTATTTCTAGGCTTGAAACATCCCATTTTATAATTTTTAAAACTTGTTCTTCATTAAATAGTTAAAAAAACATGTTTATTCATCAAAGGAACCTACGTTATGATACCACTATTGGGTTTTCAAAGTCCATCATATGGACATAGTAGCGGAAGAAAAACCAAAATATATGCAATCTATCTTTGATAGAATCAAATTATAATAAATAAAGAACAAAAATTTCATACCTAGATACACAATGTGATAATCTCTAATGAGTTTTCTTGATAAAGATCACTAGAGTAGCAAGAAAAATATTCCAGCCTCTGAGGGATTACACTAGCCTACGGATTTAGATCTCAATTAGAGGACTCTCACATACTTGAAGAGGTGATCTCATCTTAACTGAAGTTTATGAAAAAACTATGGGAAGTAAGACAGTTTGTAGAGGCTTGAAGAAAATTGTTTGTGCATAATGGGAGGTATCTCATATCTTTATAAATCCATCAATGATGTGTTTTATTTAATGAAATGTGTTGGCTATAATGTATCTATGTACATTAATTCTCATTTTCATTAATTCCTTGAATTTTGTTTAATGAATATTCAATCCATTCAATCAAATCAAAATGGATTATTATAAATGAAATTATAATCAGGATAAATTAACCTAATTTAAAAATACATTAATTATTTTATATCATATTCAATAATAATTCCCTTAAAGTGTCAATCACATCAAAAGGCTATAACAGTTCCCCATTATAATGAGAATGTATAAATGTTATGACAATATTATTAAACATATGTCATTTTCTATAGATAATATCCATATGATAGGACACATATATTTTTTAACTATTGGGTGTTAGTGGATTGTAATACATTAAGAATTTTTCCCATGAGGTTTTACTTGGTGATCCCTAAGAAAGGGTGGTCATGTAGACAGACCCAATAATAGAAATTCCATATGTTTATGTGTCATTATATATTCTTATTTTTATTTATTCTATTATACCTTAGACATGAGAATATTGTTAATATATATCATGAATCTTGAACTTTTATGTATGGTTAAAGACCATGATGACATATGATCATGAGGAGGTAACATGCGTTTTATGCATCATAAGTGATGTGACATTAATTGAATAAGTCAGGAAAATATTTGTATCTTCCATGTTAATGGAAGAATATGTTTTTATACCTTATATAGAAATGGTTCTATGTGGTTAAATTCATGGACATGGTGTTAGGGGTGCTTAATGGGTTGAACCAAGGAAAAGTGGATCAATCCTACACAGAACGAGACTAAAAATTTCCACTCCATTTTGGCTCAAGAATAACGATGGATCAAAAAAATGGATATGATATGATCTGCATTTTATGCACACATGTCCATGGGCTTGCCTTCATTTTTATTTAATATTAAAAAATAATAAATAATAATAAATGCTTATTTTTAATAAATATTAATTAATAAATGCATAATTTTTATAACATAAATGTTAATTTATATACATATTAACCATGTACATAAAAAATATTTTTTTTCATAAAAACTATTACATTTATTTAAAATAACATTACAATAAAAAATAAAAAAAATTATTCTTGGTTTGAATATTTTCTCGCATTTGTTGAGGCTAATCTCCATGAGCTTGTAAGCTTTTTTCCCCATGCCACAAGGCCTCCAAGCCACCACTAGGCCTTCAGGCCACAAGGCCTCCAAGCTATTGGGAATATCATACTCAACTAAAAACTAGAGCATCCCCAAGGAGGATTGAAGTAGTAATAGACACCAAGAGGATCCAACTGATCATTGTATTGAAGGATGGATATGGAAGTTACGCCATCAGCCTATCTGGTTATGTAAATGGGCACCACATACTAGTAACATCATATGGAGGTGTGATATGTGAAATATTTAAGTGGTTTTGGGGAAGGATTTTTTAAATATATTTGGTCCAATACCTTTGATAATGTAATATCTTTTAATCCATTAAGTCTTTGGGCCACTATACAAAGGCCTATGTGTTGGATTTAGTGTCCTAGGACCAACTATTTTTACTTTGATTATATTTATATTGAATGTATTTAATATTAACAAAACTTCTAATTACATATTTTTCCTTATTATATATGAATCTAATGTAATAATTTCATGGAGTATACATTTCATTGATAAAGTCATATCACTTACCCTCTATGATGATAATATTAAAGTGATATGATGATATTCTTAAATATATTTTTTGGTTGGATAATGTAATATGATAGGAAATGTAGTATATAGACTGTTAGGTGTGAGTACTCATAAGAGGATGAGGCTTCTTCTCATTAATTTCTCACTTGGTAATCTCCAAGATGGGACATTATGAGAATAGACCTGCCAGTAGGAATTATACATGTTTTGGTGTCATCAGATATTCATATTTATGAGCATCTATAATGGTCCTTAGAATATAATATTATCATTAATTCATGGCATGACTCACACACTTATATTTTCTAATGAGAACCATGATTCCATATGTTTGTAGTGAGGTAAGGTACATTGAGTTCATCATGATTGACATTTCATTAATGTATTAGTCAAGGAAGGATTTGTCCCTTCCATGTTTATGGAAGCTAATATATCAACCCTTTGATTTGAATAAAACTGTCACCCTAAATTCCATGGTCATTTGGTAACAATGTTTCTATTTCGGATAGTCAAAGAAAGATATATTGATCATATCGGTTGGTGAAACACATATGCAACCTGCTTGATTTGATATTGCAACAAAGGGATTATATTATATAGTGAGAGTTTGTATGTGGTTTTTGTCATTGAAACATTAAGTTATTTATCTTGGGTTCCTTGACCCATTAATATATAATAATCTTGGACTTTAGATAAGAGAACCAAATACCAACAATAAATAATCCTAGAGGATCACACGCTAAGTGTTTCTATTGATCTCAATTAAATTCTATTTAAATTTAATTAATTGAATAAATACTATTCTCAAGACTGAGGGATAATTTTATTCACATTTTAACAATCACAAATATTCACTTATGAATAAAATATTTAAATAAAATTTTTATTTATGTTTTAATTAAATTCTAGAGGAGTTCAAATGGACCAATACCATTTCTTGTGAAAAATACTGATTAACAATCCCATTAAATAATATTTTTTATTGTGCAAGTTGGAACGTTCCAAAAATAATATTATTATGTGGAATGGGATTTATTAAATATTATAATATTATTTTAGGTCTAGTGTGCAATTAAATAATATTTTAACTTAAAACCCTATCTCTCTAAATAGACGATTATATCTATTGTTTATTTTATAAAAAATCAAAACTTGAGAATCATTGCACACAACGAAACTCTCTCTCAATTATTCATTTATCTCTTCCTCTGGAGAATGAGAAACAAGAGAGATCCCTTCAAGAAAAAAGGATGATAAATTAAAAAAATAAATAAAGATAATCAAATCACCATGCTAGATCCTAGATATTGATTTGAATTTCTAAAAGATCAAAGGAGCATGTGCAAGATCCTCACTCAGGGTTAAATGAAACTTAGTATTAAAAAGAATTTTAATATATCTCCCATTAGCATACTTTTCCATTGTTCCTAGAACCAACACTATGCACCTCTATACCTTTAAGTTGCATAAGGTCTCCCTATAAAACTAGTTAAAAATTATATTATCTAATGAAAAAAATATTCAAGGGCCTTCAGTCCAAGGAGCCCAATGGTATTTGTTCCCTAGTCCATCTATCCCATTTAAAATATAGGTCATTTTTTCTAGTATTGTTTGGCCCATAAATATGAGATTATGGGCCTGAATGGAGGACAACTAAGCACCCCTAATGGTAGTTTATAGACAATTTCGTTTTGGAATGTCAATGAAATATATATTGAGAATATAGGGTGATAAAACTATTATGTATTATGCTTGATGTGATATTTATAGAAAAGATATTATATTACAAAATAGCATTCATAGGAAGTTTTGATGGTTGAAAAGGAGGATTTACCAACATAACTATACCAACATTTCCAAAAAACATTGGTATAGGTCCTTCTATAAAAATTGTTTGTAATAACCATTGGTATATGGTAATATACTGAACGATATTCCAATAGCTTCATAAAACTGTTAGTATAGCCCATAAATATAAAAGGTATACCAATGGTTTTTTAAAATCATTGGTATACATTATCTATACCAATGGTTTTAAAAAAACATCATTATAGAGTTACCCTAAATACCAGTGTGGGAATCACCTCCTCATTTCTGAAATTGATCCACATTTTTTCCTACGAGTGGTTCCATTATCTTCCCCAAGCATGGAGAACCATCTTCGATTTCACTTTTCATTCAATTTTTTCAACATCAAATTAGTGAGTTCTAAATTAGTCATATCTTCAACCAAGAATCATTTTACTTTTTTATCTACCTTTAAAACACTAACCTATAACATTTAGTTTTATTCCCCATCTCCAGAAATCTCTCATCCCTTAATATTTTCATTTGATTATTCTTGAATATCAAATTTTTAGGTTCCAAATACATCACATCTTCTCTTAACCATCATTTTCATTTATTTTATAAGTCTGAAATAATAACAAATCTTTTTTTCATATTCTATATTCATTGAAAAAAATTATTTTTAATTATATTTTTTATTGAATTTCATAATAAATTTGATGGTGTGGGATGTATTTTTTTTTAATTCAGTTACTCTCTACTTATATATAAATCTAATATGAACCTAATATTTTGTGTGAGGTAACTTTGTAATTTTTTTTGTAGTAATTTGTTTATTTTTTTAAAATATTATAGGTATATAAAATTATTAAATAAAATTTAAAAAAGTTAAAGTTATTCATTTCATGTCTAAAAAATACTATAAATCCAAATATATGTGTTACATCCTGGATAATTTCAATCTGCTTCCTTATAGATAAATTTTATTTGAATGACTCACCAATTAAATATGAAAACAACTCCTCCCGCTCTATGAAGCTCAATTAATTATGATATTTTTTATGAATCTTTGATCAAATTCCCTTATAGATTATTTTTTCATCACTCATCATCGTGTATTTTACAAGAACTAGTGAAATGAATCTCTTATAGAATCCTCCCATGATTCCTTGATTACAGGTTGATTATAATCATTGGTATTTAACCAAAATAACTGTATTAATATAAGTAAAAATAATTTACAAAATCAAATTTCAAAATCAAATTATTTAATATATTAATTACATATTGTCAAAAAAACTACTTTAGAAAAGTCTCGATTATCCTATAATAAAAATTTATCCAGAAAAAAATTTCAAGAAACCCAATTAAAATGCATCCCCCATATAATTATTTTATTAATTTAAATCATATTTTTATTACTTCTCTCACTTGCTCGTAATTTTATCTCATAAACTCATCATTCACACTTTCTCGTTTCTTCTCACACTTTTCCTCACACACACTTTTAATTTATTTTTTCTACTATTTTATACTTTTTTTAGTTTTATCACCTCTATCTCACTTTCACTCATCATCACACACACTTAAAAAGCAAATTGAATAAGAGGAAAAATAAAAACAGTAACTATAAACACAATTTTGTGTAGTATTATATATAATTATTACTCATTGATATAATTAAATTCAATATCATGGTTTTATATTTATAGTATTTTGTTATATATATAGTATTTTGTTCTATTTTATATTATTATTCTCATATAGACTATTGTGTCAGTTATAATCTCATATAAATTGAACAATTATCATTTCCTTATATATATATATATTCTATTTGACTTTAATATTATTTCATTGCTTTTATGACATAACATATAACATTTTTTACAGAATGGATGGAAGTTAGATGTATGAAACTAATCAGATCTCAAGAAATTTTCAAAACAAGCTAGAGAGATTTTTCTATTTTTCATTTAATAATGATTTAGATAGTTTTCATATACATTTACCATGTTATAATTATGTTTAAATTCCTTATTTAAGTAATAAATAAGTTAGGTACCATATAAAAAATATGGTTTTCAAAAAAACTACAATATGTGGTATCATAATGGGGAGAAAATGCAATCTCAAAATGTTCATGATCTGAATGAGAGGAATGGATTGGAGAATTTATTAGATTCTCGATTTCAATTTATTCATCAATATGAGAAAGAAAGGATTCTAACCTAAGAAGACTTTGTTATAATCACATATTATTCATTTAATGAAAATGATAACGTTGACAAGGTAAAAATTTAATGATTCTTCCATGACTCTAATATATCGGTAATGTGGTGAAATGAAAAAGCCAGAATTTTTAATATGATTATTTCATAGAAAAACATCTATGTGATTTCTAATACTTCCATCAATTATATTATTACCTTTTTGAATTAATTACTTCTAGATGATGTATATATTCCCTAAAACCATTACATGGCATGGAAGTTGTTAATGAACTTTTATTTTCTAAAAACAAAATTCATAATTGTGAATGATTTCATCTTATTCTAGGAGGAAACTGCTAAAAAATGATTATATAAAATGTGGCCCATCCGGATGGAAGCCAAATACTAATGTAAAAAATGTATCATGTTCCATAGAAATTAATTTGGAACTTTACATTGATTCTCATACTCTAAAATATTTTCATGTCTGATGAAATATCAATAAAAATGTGATGTAATGATACCAAGAGAAAGAAGGATAATGATATGTTCATTAATTCTATTGATATATTTTCATGGAGAAAATTTGATATTTGATATATTTATATTTTATCAAACATTTATAATGTGATGTTGGGTATATCATGTGATGTTTTAATATGTTTGGAAGGATTATTACTTTTCAAAGCACATGGTTGGTTTTTATACACATTTGTAACCTTTCTCTTTGGATGTGTATGAAAAAATATTCTTATTTCATCATTATACCCATATCTAGAGCTTCTGATCCTAGAAATGATATATATTTATACATGAAACCTTAAATAAAATAGTTGAAACATCATTAGAATGTGGGTGTGGGTGTGCACACATACGATTCATGTTAGAAATACATATTTCATATGTGTGTTGTGATTATGTTGATGATAAATGATTTTTCCAACTTATTCAATGATGTATTAATGGAGCACAAAGGGAAAAATCTCTTGTCCTATTTTTATGAAGAATACAAGATCTATAAGACTTAAATATCATCGTAGTTTCAGTTTAATGGGACATTGATAATTCTTTCCAACGGATCAACCATATAGGAATAAACATCAAGGGTTTGAAAATACCATGGAGACTGAAAATCCACATCTGTGTATGTCTGGAACTAATGTGCTTAATGAATTTCAATATGTCAGTTTTTTATTTGTGAAGGTTCAAATGAAGTCTAGAAATAGGAAGAATGTTTCCACTAAAAACAATTATAATTGGAAGAAGAAAAGTATCTTCATTGAGTTTCCATATTGGTCAACCAATTTGTTACATAAATTCTTAGATGTAATTAACATTTAAAAAAATATATATATGAAATGTTGCTTACAAATATTTTAAATGTAAAGGGAAAAAATATGATTTATGATCTCAGCATCACATAATGGATCTGGGTATCAGATCAGAACTGCATCCTATGTGTATCAGTGAAAATAAATGGAAAGTTATGTGGGATTATTATGTGATGAAACCTGAAAACAATTATGGAATTACCATATAATATTAAATTTCATGATGGGTATTCAAGAAACATATCAAAATGAGTCAACAGAAGAGCGATGAAGTTAAAATCTTTGAAGACTCATGATTATCACATTCTTCTTTATGAGTTGATTCTAATAAAAATTCATCATCTACTATCCAATAATTTAATGGTGTGAGTTATTTGGTTGTTCCATTTTTGTAGATATCTTTGTTCTAATAATTTATCCAATTATTTCTTGGAAAAAATGTTGGAAGTGTCACCATTAATTTTGTGTGAGTTATAGAAAATATTTCCTCTATCATTTTTCACATGCATGCTATATCAAACTGTCAATCTTCTAACTAAAATACGTTTTGGTGGACCTACTGCTTTTCTTTGGATGTATACAACTAAAATAAATATGTACAAATTGAATTATTATGTCCCTAATAGGAATCATCTCAAAAGTTATATCATTAAAGGTTACTTGGCTTGAGATTGTATGGATTTCTGTTCAATGTATTTGTTCGATGTGACAACAACATGTAATAAAACAATGAGAAATGAATGAGAGAATTATGAGAAAATTGAACCCAGTTTTTCATCACTTTCCCAAACATAAGGAATTCAAAAATAATATACATTGACCACATTAATCTTTGAAGATAAAGGTATGGAACATCTCACAGTTTTGTTTAACTATTATTCTCTTAATGACTATATCAAGTAACTAAATTTAACATGTATATTTTATCTCATCTCATGTAATTTTAAAAATATATCAAACTATTTCTATTTTTAAAAGGGAACATAAAAACTTATAAATAGAAATAATTGTTCTTTATATTTGAGAAAGTGATATACTTTTCATAGAAAATATTTTTATACTTTATTTAAATTGAAGGTTTAATTATTATAGTAATAAATTAATAAAAATAATATTTAGTTAATTTTAATATTCATTTATATTTTTGGTATTGAGTTTTCATGATGAATCAATCTTAGAGGAAATAATATCTTTTGTTTTCGATCCTAATTCCATGGTTCGTGAATGCAAATCAGTTTTGATCAATGAGAAGAGAATTATTATCACTAAATGATAAATGAACATGAGAAAACAACAAAATGGTGTTATAGTAAATTTAATGATAGACTCTTATGCTAGTGCATCAAATATTAGACCTTGATTTGAAAATGTATCTTATTATGGAATCATTGAGAAAATACTGATATTGGATTATTATTCTTATGGTCGAGTCACTATGTTGAAATGAAAGTGGTTTGATTCAATGATAAGGCATGGAGAATTTATTTATGATTAAGGATTTTGAGTAATTGACATGACTCACACTCTTACTAATAATGAGCCGTATATATTGACATCAATGGAAAAACAAGTTTTTTATATGAAAGATCATCCACGACCTGAATTTGGTGCCATTATTAAAGTAATCCCAAGACATATTTTTAAGATGGTGATGATTAAATTGACACCATCCCTACTCTCATTAGCCTTGATCAAATTAATACTTATGATGATTTAAATAGTTCAATTATCAAAGTTGATTTTGAACCTGAAGTTATGGTGGAAAATATATAGAATCATTCATTTGTGTTCTCAGTTCTATTAGTTTATCTTGACTTGGGTTGTTAAGGTTGGTACTATTAAAATTTATTTACTATTGATTACAAATATTTTGTATTCAACTTGACCTTCATGTTCATTTTCAATATATACTGGATGAATTTTTCTTTGAGTTTCATTTTCTAATATTGAATTGAGTTGTATTAGAACCTACCAAACCCAAAAAAACTGAAACAATTAAATTGGAACAAAAATCAAGATGAATTTAATTGAAACATATTAATCTAATTAAAATTAAAATCAAAACCAATGAAGATAATGGCCTAACCAAAAAAATGAAAAAATGACCTAACCCAAAATATGAACCAAATGACCTAACCCAAAAAAAATATACAAATAAACTAATTAGTTAACCAAAATTAACCAAATGACCTCACCAAAATTGAATTGGATCAAATTGAAAATATAATAAAAACTATATCATACCCATGTTAAACATTATAATTTAAACCTATTGATTTTTTTAGGAATTTATTTTATTTTTTAATATTCTTCCCACTAAATACAAAATGCTTTTTATATCACTATATATCCTTTATTTGTTTGAAAATTTTTATTCTTTAATTAAGTCATGTACCATATTATTTCTTATTTTTAATACACATTAGTCATGGATTTCTAACTAATTTCATATTTGTTTTTAAATTAAGGAAATGAAAAGAATTGAAGAGATGTGAATGAAAAGGATGATAGAAAATAATTTCTATGTGAGAGAGATGGGAGTCCCTCATTTTGTTCCTATTGTAAGTATTTTATTTCAAATATATATATAAATAACATATAATGTCATGTAATTAATTTTTTTAACTTTTAATCAGGATCAACCACCTAGGAGACAGTTATTCTCCAATGATCCTAGTGGTACCAGTGCTCATCTAGATGACACGAGGGGGTGGTACTAGAGATATGCACACCACTCAGTGTACCCGATCACACCTTATCCCTTCCTCTGACATACCATCTATCACACCTTTTTATCCCATATTGTCATTAGAGGCACCATGGATATTTAGGCTACCAATGTTTTTGCCACCATTTTCTTCTGATTCTCCTTGCTTATCTTTACCTTATCTAATGATGGCTCCAACTCCCTATCCATATTATAAATTTCAACCTAAGTTTATGCCATCTTCTTTTCCTTTTACTTATTTCTCTTTAATATTCTATGTTCATCCTCTGTTAACTTCTTCTTCAATACATTCGAAGCCTTAAGAGCAGACATTGGGTCCCACTTCTTCTATACAGGTTGACGTTCCTTCAAATTCTAGGGATCCTATGGCACCCACTAATCATACTCTCTCAGGTATATTTATAGAACCCTAGTAAAAAAATTATCATAATTTATTTTCATTATAAGATGTATTGATAAATATTTGTTTTTTTTAATGGATCTTCCACTAGGATACATGGGTGTATACACATGTGGTGGTGTGAAAATTCCACACACATCTGATGGTTAAGTACAATAAGGAGAATCAAATGATTAGAAAATTAGTGTGGGACTATAGGAGTTTTATGGTGATGCTTACTAAATACTCTGACATAATTCCCATCTTTCTACTCTCCTAAAGACATATTCCAAATGAAGTAAAGGATAATGCATGGGTGAAAATATGGGTAAGAAAATTCATTGTATTTAATTTTATATTATTATTGTGTCTGTATTAATTAATATTTTAGTGATATATTCATTATAATTTCCCCGTTGGTGAGGCTATGAGGATAGATCGGCTCATGGAATTAGGTGAGATCTTGAGAGAATATAAGAATGAGTTGTATAGTGGCAGGAATGCTAGATTTGGTATGGATTTAAAGGCCACACCTATCATGAATAAGTGTATATTATCATACTATTAGGAAATGATTATTTATTGTAAGAGTACAAAGTTTAAGGTATTAATAAAATTTGAGGTTTTTTAATGAAAATTACCATGATTTTCATTAATACTTAGTTTTTTATTACTGAAAATTATTTTTTAATAAGTTTCGGGATGAAATAAAAAAACAAGGATTCTATGAAATACCCCCACACTTTGGGGTGGAATAATATGATGGAATAAGAGATGAAGTAGGTACTACACTCATTTATAATTTTTCTATTTAAATAAATTATAGAAATAAAATTTCTTCAATTGAAAATTATATGGATTCATTATAATTTTTACAAAATAAATATATTGAAAAATTAGATAGTTTGGGATATGTTAAATATATCTTTATTATAGGGAAGTGTAAAATAGTGTTTAACAAAGAAAATTTTCTTATTGAATCCTATATAACCTCTTAATAATTTTTTACTTTTATATGTGTTAGTTAGGATACCATGGGAAAAGATAGTGGGTTCCTCTTATGAGGTAATTGGAAAGTGGATGTTGGGGAGTGGTTATGATAGATATCATTGATATAAAACATGTCTAAAAAATTTAGAAGCTTAAACCAATTAGAAATATAATTTGTTACAATAATAGAAAATAAACATGATGAACATAAATACCACACACCTTATATCCACTTATCATTAACTTATATGATTGATGATGATCAGCTAAAAATAACTAATATGTTCTTGCATTGTAAGGTAATCCAACAACTTTGAAATATTGAAATAACATTATAAGGATCACCTAGTTTAGGGTTTATCTTTATTAGAATCTTTATTTTGGATGAAAGTATATTAAATAAGTCCTTTGAAATATGTCTATCCTTCTTACACCTCCCACACAGATTCTCATAAGTTTTTGAGTCATCCTCTCTTGAATTCCTCTCATAAAATTCAATTTATTCTACATGGGGAATCCATTTTTTTCTTTAGAACTTTCACTTTCTTTCGTTTCCTCCATATTTAATTCCATTTTTAATTGGTTGAGATAAATGATCATGTATTATTTATATTATTATTGAAATTATTTAGTGTCTCCTAGCACATTAGGATTAGTATTGTTATGTTTGGGAGCATGTCAAAAAATTTCTTATTTATATGATTTTATGATATTGGTTATGGTTGATTTTATCTCAATATTTTTTAACCTAAACACCAATCAACCAATGATTATAGTTATAAATTTCTATCTACAACTTTATATGACTACAAATATCTAAAATAACAAAACTTAAAAATTCAAATCATATTTAAAGTTTTTCTTATAAAATAACACTTCTCTATCTTCATCCCTTACATAGAATACTTACACAGCAAATATATTTTTTTACCAAACTATATAGTATAAATATTTTCATATTACACTTATGTATCATCAAAAATAGTCTTATAAAGACTTTGGATAAACACTTTCACTGTTTTACATAAAATTAAGTTTCACTTGATTATTATGTATCAACATTAACCATTAAAATAAAACTCATTACTTATTTATACCCCATCAAACATATCAAGTTTATTTTTATGTATAAAATATGAATTCTTATAGTATATTAAAATATTATAAAAACCATTGTATCATCAATTGCAACAATCCCTCCTTTTGAATCTATAATCAATATCTAATATAATTATTCAATAAAATACTCTATAAGATATCAATTTTAGACACATTATTTCTCTATATATCTAGTATGTAGATCAACCAAATTTTTTATTGTCTCCCATTTACAAAGTATTAAAAATTTATAGAAAATTTATACTAATATAAAAAAATTCAACCTTTCAAAAGCATCACTTTTATATAAAAATCCAAAGGGGAAGTGAGATCTCAAAGATAATAGACACAATATCCTACTTAAAAATTAGAATAAATTATCTATATCAATTATTTTAGTTATGTAATTTATACTAAAATGATTCCATATAAAAATAATAATTAAGAAATTTGACTCCATTTTTTCAAAACAAATAGATTATATATTACCCTGTTTAGATTTAGCCACATTCATGGAATTTCTCTATTTTAGATTTTTTTAGAGTGATAGTGAACTTAATTTGTGTTAACTAAACTAATCCAAACTAAAACAAAAATATATATGATTTGACTTAGAAAAAATTAAGGCATAAATAAAATTAAACATAACCAATCAAACATGGAATGCACTAAATCAATAAGTATGAAATTTAACCCCATCCAAACATAATTAAAAAAATACCAAACTGATTTTAAGTGAATGGATGATAATAAAATCAAAAAGATTGAAACTAAACCAAACCTAACATACCAAAAAAACCTTATTTAATAAAAATTAAATGAACCATATTGAACAAAATGAAACTAAACTAAATTGAATCTAAAAAAACTAAATTAAACAGATGTAAAAATTTATGAACTAAACCTTATTGAATGTAACCAACTCTAGTTACAATGAAATAAACAAAAAATATACTAAAATAAAAAGAACCAATGTAAACCAATAAAAACTTATAACAACCAATCCAAAGTGAATCAAATATAAACCAACCAAGATTAACTAAGTCGAAAAAATTTGACTTGAAACAAACCAAACCAAAATAAAACTAACCAAACAAATTCAACTAGAATAGAATTTAATTGTATTTGTTAGGTCCACAAGGCTGAATACCCTGAGAGGGGGGTGAATTAGGGTATGACTAATTCAAAATTAAAGCCTGTTCTGATCTTGTTTCGCTATTAAGAAAACCAATATTCTCTCTCTTTCATGTTGCACAATATAAATAGAAAGTAAAGAAAGCATAGGACACAACAATTTTTACTTGGTTCACCGTTATGGGCTACGTCCAAGGAGCATGCACCGACAGGTTTCCAGTCGTACAAAATTCCACTAAACTTCACTAGTTGTGGATTACAAGGTTCGGGCATAGTCACTCTGTCCCAGGCTCACTGCCTTTACAAGTTTTAGGGTCATCTCACTACTTCTCCAAGGGTCACTCCTTGTTTCTCTCTCTCTCTAGCTTACTTTCGGTAGAGAGGATCACCTTCTTCCTCTTCCTTCTCTTGCTGCTCTAGAAAGGATCCACTCACAGTTTATAGACCTATAGGTCTCTTCATTTTCATGAAGAAATGCATCTTCCTCTGTATGTAGATGCTCTATTGAAGTCCAACTTTAACCCGTAAATGAATCTCTCTTTGAACCGAAGGTATTGGGCAAACTTCCAGCTTCCACGCAGCCCGAGAACACTACTGGAAAATCAACCATACTTGGCGCGCAAGTCAAATCCAGCGTGCAAGTCTCGGCGCTCAAGTCACAATTGGTGAGCAAGTCCACCTCAGACACTTGCGCGACACAAGATTCTTCAACTCCAAACTTGCGCGACCCACTTCTCTTTACGCCCAAACCAATATTGGCGTGCAACACACAACAATTGCGCTTCTTCAAATCTGGCATGCAAGTCCCACTTGCACGACACACCACCACTTGCGCGACCACCACACCTGTATGACAGGATCTCTGATTTCTCTAAGTGTTGAACTCCATTGATAAATGAGGAGGGGTGGTCCAGTATTTATAGTCATTTTGAACACCCTGCACGACGGCGGGCAAGTCACCCCTCGGCGTGCAAGTTTCGATGCGCAAGTCTTCTGTCCTCCTAGACACTTGCTCGACCAAACCAAATACCTGTGTTCCCCTCTTTCCTTTTTCATATTTTTATCTTCTAATCTTGAAAAACAACAGGTGCGCAAGTTTACAAATCTCCTAGGCACCGGCACGCAAGTCCTTTCTCGGCGTGCAAGTCACATGTGCGACCAACCCAATACTTGAGCGATCCTTATCCCTTTTCCATATTTTGATGATCTAATATTCAAAAACATATGGCGCGCAAGTTTCCTATCCTTAAAAACCTCGGCGTGCAAGTCCCTTTTCCAAAAACACTTTTCTTCATTTGTCAATTTTCAGGCCCAAAAATTTGGCAAACACTGGAAAACAGCGCCACCTTGTATCTGTTCTTTTTATGCCGCCTCCAGATCATCCATTCCTTTGTCGACATTCTTGAATCAAACATGGATCGTTGAACACAGATCTTGAACTCGACATTCCACCATGAAATCCCCTTTGTCAACAAATTTGTATGTCATGGTTTGCTTTGTCAACAATCACAGCACAGTTGTCCACTTTGTCAACAAACACAATCACCTCAAAAATGCTTCAATGATACCTTGAGAGATTTTTTCCCAACAATCTCCCCCTTTGGGTTTGTTTACAACTCTTACATAAAAAGATGCATCGTTAATTCTTCATCCACCATTCGCCTTTTGCGATTATGATAGCGATCAAGGATTTAATCAACACATACTCTAAGCCCACATGAGCAATGCTCGACGTGAGAAACAAGAGTAAATGAAAATTTCATCAATGAATCACTTCAACTCTAACATCCACTATTGACACCAAACTGATACCAATTTTTACCAAACTGATACCAATTTTTGGAAATGTTCTTAACACATTCCAACATCACTCTTATGCTTTCATCACGATCCTAAACTATTGTAATATCTATTCTTTGATCGATCACTACTAGCATCGTCAAATTTAATATGCTCCCCCTTTCTTATTGCTCTCCCCCTATCTTGCTGCTCCACCTATCAGATTCTCCCCATATCATTCATGATTTCTCAAATTGCCACACTGTCTCCCCCTTTGTCAACAAACCCAAAGGACACTCCTTTGCAGTCTGTAACAGAGTAGAGAACACATCAGCACATTAGGGAAACACACATCATACCTCGGGGAGAGGGGGTTGTTCCACAGCCACACTATTTCAATTGCAGGGAGTCGACTGAACTCCCAGAGCCAGTCAATGCCTTTCAAATGCTTCCTTGGGTAAGGCCTTTGTCAGAATGTCTGCAATCTGTAGCTTTGTAGGCACATACTCCAACTTCACGATTCCCTTATCAACTTTCTCCTTGATAAAATAATACTTTATCTCAATGTTCTTTTTCCTTGAGTGATGGATGGGATTTTTGCTGAGATTTATAGCACTTGATTTATCACATTGGATTCAAATCGGAGACTTTACTTCAACTCCCATATCTTCAAGCTGCTGCTTCATCCACAATAATTGTGTTCATGCTTGAGTGGCCACAATATATTCAGCCTCCGCGGTGCTCAATGAAATGCAATCTTACTTCTTGCTTAGCCAAGGAATACACAATCCTCAAAGACATAATACACCTCCTGACGTTGATTTTCTATCATCTGCTGATCCAGCCCAGTCTACATCAGTATATCCCAATAACTCTGTCTGAGATTTATTAGTATATTTCAAGCTGAAATCCACTGTACCCTGGATATACCGAAGTATTATTTTCACTGCAAGAATGTGGATTTCCTTGGGATTACTCTGATATCTCACTTATTGAAATGTGGTGAAAACAATATCAGGCCTTTCCGCGGTCAAGTACAACAAACTTCCAACAATTTTCCTGTATTCTGTGATATTAACTGCCTTTCCATCCTCATCTTTTGATAATTTCATCCGGGTAGCAACCGGAGTTTTCATCTCCTTGTAATTCTCCATGCCAAACCTTCTTAAAAACTCCTTGGCATATTTGGATTGAGAAATTAATGTTCCATTCCTTCCTTGTGTCACCTGTAGACCAAGGAAAAAAATTAGCTCTCTAATCATTGACATTTCAAACTCATTTTTTATGAATTCAGAAAAATGTATGCATTGAGCTTCATCTGATCTGCCAAATATTATGTCATCAACATACACCAACACCATCATTATTTGATTACTGTCATTGATGAAATAGAGATTGTAATCAACTCCTCCACGCTGAAAACCAAGATTTTTCAAGTACTGAACAATCCTTGAGTACCATGCCCTTGGTGCTTGTTTCAGCCCATACAATGCCTTCTTCAGCCTGCAAACTTTGTTCTCATCCTCATGAATGAAAAAACCATCTGGATGCTCAATATAAACCTCTTCTTCTAGAACTCCATTCAAGAATGTGGATTTTACATCCATCTGGAACACTTTGAACTTTCTTTGCACTACTATGGCCAAAAATAATCTGATTGTCTCCATCCTTGCAACTGGTACAAATGTACCATCAACATATATTCCCTCTATCTGGGAGTATCCCTTGCACACTAGCTGTGATTTGTTCTAAATCACTATGTCATCTGCATTCATCTTGTTGTGATAGAACCATTTAGTCCCGATGACATTCTTGTCTGCTGGCCTCGAAACAATCTCCCATGTCTGGTTCTTCTCAATCTGATCAAGCTCTTCATTCATAGCCTGAACCCATTTTTCATCTTCAGCTGCATCGGAAAAACATTTCGACTCCACCTGAGATAAAAATGATGTTTACTTTAATGATTTCATTCTTCGAGTTTGAACTAGATATTTCTGATCACCAATGATATTCTACCTATCAATTTCAGCTCGACTCTTTGGCTTCCTTGAAGACACAGACTTTTTTTCCTCTTTCTCATCATCAGTATCTTCTTTTGATTCAGCTTCTTCCACTTATACTCCCCCTGTGTTGCTTACCTCGTCATCACTTTCATCTGAAAACTGTTCACTGGTTCATTGAGTATTCTGTTCATTTTCAATGATAGTGACATCATTCCTCTCAACAATTTTTCCCAGCCTTTTGTTGAAACATTTATATGCTTTGATTTTTCCTGAGTAGCCAAAGAATATTCCCTCATCTCCTCGTGACTCAAACTTCCTGTGATTTTCTTTGTTGAGAATGAAACACTTACTTCCAAAGATTCAAAAGTATTTCAACGTTGGCGTTTTTCTGTACCACATTTCATACAGAGTCTTTCCTTACTTTGGAGACAACAGAGACCTGTTCGAAATGTAGATCGATGTTAAAATTGTTTCCTTCCAAAATTTCTCTAGTAGGTCCTTTTCAATAAGCATTGTTCTGGTCATGTTGTTGATGATCCGATTTCTCCTTTCAACAACTCTATTTTGTTGGGGAGTTCTCACTGATGAAACTTGATGTCTTATCCCGTGTTTCTCGAGATAGTCTTCCACTTGACTGTTTGTGAATTCTATACCGTTATCTGAACAAAACTTCAAAATTTTCTGCCCAAGCATTCTTTCTGATTGCCTCCTATACTGCTTGATACAACTGAACACTTTTGTCTTATGGGTATTGACAAATACCCAAGCCATTTTGCTATAATAATCAATGAAAAGGACATAGTACCTTTTACCATTTATGGCTCATGGTGAGATAGGTCCACATACATCAGCATGCACCAATTCAAGCACTCTGGATGATTTCTGTTCCTTTGGCCTATATGTCTTTCTAATGATATTCCCTTGTTGACAGGAATCACATGTATGAGTACGATCACCTGATAGTTTTGGAAGGTCTCTAGCAGCATCACATTTTACCAAATCTTCCATGGATGGTTGACATAGGTGACCAAGTCGCTTATTCCATAGCTGGTTTTCTTCCTCTCTGGATAAAAGGCACATATCTTCTTCCCCACTTACAAGGTAAAGATTTCCTTTTGTCCTTTTTACTTGTAGAACAACTGCTCCATCTTTTTCTTTCACAACACACATCTTCTTGGTAAATCGGATAGAGTTCCTAGAGTCACATAGTTGAATGACACTGAGTAAGTTATGACTAAGCCCATCTACTACCAAAACATTAGCATGTCTCATTTATTTTCCCCCAAATTTGGCCTTTTCGGAACCAACAATCTTCAGCCCTTCATTAGCGTCGGTTTCTTCCTTTTCTTAAGCACTACTGACAATAGCCACCATTTCATTTTTTCCATGATCTTTACAATTTTTAAACTCCTCAACCTCTTCATCCTCAGACTCAAATGAACTATCTATTTCTTATGAAAGAAGATTCTTCTTCTCGAAGAAATTTCTCTTGAACTACTTCTTCCCTTTTCACATAGGCTGAAGATTTATTCTTGGGATTTTCAACTTCATCTTCATCATTTTATTTTTGAAACTTTTTGGGGAATCTTGTAGCAAGATGAAAAACTTTTCCACATCTAAAGAAAGCAAGTGGAAGTTTCCCTTTGAACTTTCCTTTTCCTCTTTGAAGATTTCAGGAAAGGAATGACATAACCTCATCTATATCTTCTTCTTCCTGAGAATCTTCAATGGTGAGCTTCTTCATGGCCTTAAAAGCCATCTCTTTGGATTTCCCCTTTTCCACAGCCTCGTTATCATCATTCCTCATCTCATATGCAACCAAGGTATTGTGCAAATTGTCCAGTGTCAGCTCTTTGGGATCTTTATCTTCTAGTACTGAAACTTTCAGATTGAACCGGGGTGGAAGCTTTCTCAAGATGCGCTTCACAATCTTTATGTATTCGATAATTTAACCAAGACCCCGCATTTCATCTACCACAGCATTCACCCTGTCAAAGAATGCATCAAAAAACTCATTCGGGTTCATTCTCATATCTTCATACTTGTTCCAAAATATTTGCAGCTTTTCCTCTCTTACCTTTGTATCCCCTTCATATATATTCAAAATATTTTCCCATATGGCATGTGATGTTTTTCATGACATCACCTTTGTATAGATGGGATTGTAAAGTGATCCCCCTAAGGAATTAATTGCTTTGGAATCAGCATCCAACTCTCTATGATCAGCTTCTGATAATGCACCACTATTAATATCAGTTGTGATACCATGCATAGCTACAGAAAACATATCCATTCCCAAGGATCAGAAATAGTGTTGCATTCGATTCTTCCATATCTGAAAATTACATCCGTCGAAGATCGGAATCCCTTTATAATTAGTGACCTCCATTGAGAGAAGAACTGATATCAACCTTTTCCTCTGATACCAATTGTTAGGTTCATAGGGCTGAATACACTGAGAGGGGGGGTGAATCAGGGTATGACTAATTCAAAATTAAATCATGTTCTGATCTTGTTTCACTGTTAAGCAAAAAAATATTCTCTCTCTCTTTCCTATTTCACAATATAAATAGAAAGTAAAACAAGTACAGGACACAACAATTTTTACTTGGTTCACCGCTAAGGGATACGTTCAAGGAGCATACGTCGATAGGTTGCCGGTCGTACCAAATTCCACTAAACTTCATTAGCTATGGATTACAAGGTTCGGGCACAGTCACTCTGTCCTAGGCTCACTGCCTTTACAAGGTTTAGGCTCTGCTCACTGCTTCCCCAAGGGTCACTCCCTATTTCTCTCTCTCTGGATCACTACCGGTGGAGAGAATCACCTTCTTCCTCTTCCTTCGCTCGCTTCTCTGAAAAGGATCCACTCACAGTTTATAGACATGTAGGTCTCTTCATTTTCATGAAGAAATGCTTATTCCTCTGTATGTAGATGCTCTGTTGAAGTCCAACTTTCACCCATAGATTAATCTCTCTTTGCACCGAAGGTATTGGGAAAACTTACAGCTTCCACGCAGCCTGAGAACACTGTCGGAAAATCAACCTTACTTGGCGCACAAGTCAAATCTGGCGCACAAGTCTCAAAGCGCAAGTCATAACCAACGCGCAAGTCCACCTCATACACTTGCGCGACATAAGCTTCTTCAACTCCAAACCTGCATGACCCACTTCTCTTTACTCCCAAACCAATATTGGCGCGCAACAAACAACAAACGCGCTTCTTCAAATCTGGCACGCAAGTCCCACCTGCATGACACACCACCACTTGCGCGACCACCACACCTGCATGACGGGAGCTCTAATTTCTCTAATTGTTAAACTCTGTTGAGACATGAGGAGGGTTGGTCTAGTATTTATAGGCATTTTTAACACCATCCACGATGGCGCACAAGTCACCCCTCGGTGCACAAGTTTCGGCGCGCAAGTCTTTTGTCCTCCTAGAAACTTGCATGACTAAAGAAAATACATGCGCGGCCCTCTTTCCTTTTCCATATTTTGATCTTCTGATCTTGAAAAACAACAGGTGCGCAAGTTTCCAAATCTCCTAGGCACCGGCGCGCAAGTCCTTTCTCGGCGCGCAAGTCACCTGCACGACCAACCCAATACTTGCATGATCCTTATCCCTTTTCCATATTTTGATGATATGTTCTTCAAAAACATATGGCGTGAAGTTTCTTATCCTTCAAGACCTCGGAGCGCAAGTCCCTTTTCCAAAAACACTTTTCTTCATTTGCCGATTTTCAGGCTCAAAAATTTGGCAAACACTGGAAAACAGCTCCATCTTGTATCTTTTCTTTTTATGCCGCCTCCAGACCATCCATTCCTTTGCCGACGTTCTTGAATCAAACATGGATCATTGGCTATATCTCCTGAACTTGACATTACACCATGAAATATACTTTTTCAAAAAGATTGTATGTCATGGTTTTCTTTGTCAACAATCACAGCACAGTTGTCCACTTTGTCAACAAACACAATCACCTCAAAAATGCTTCAATGATACCTTGAGGTATTTTTGCCCAACAGTATTGAATCAAATAGAATAGGCCCATAAAACCCAACCTAAATTGTACCAAAAAATAGTATCCATCAAAAAAATTAAATTTAATTAAACATAACAAAAAATTTAAAAGTTATACAAAGAAAATAAAACATAAAAATCATAAGTTTAATCAAGACATGCTGAATATAGATGACTTAACTAGCCCAAAATCAACCAAAACTAAATGAATATGATACTACAGAGAAAAATAATGAAGAAACAAAACCAAATCAATGTATCATGAACCAACCAATCCAAAACATAACTAAATCAATAAATAAACAAAAAATTAATAATACTAAACTTAAATGACTGGAATCTGATGAAACTGAACCAACATAACATTAAGTGAAACCAACATAAAAAAGAAAAAACCTAAATTTACTAGTCTGAACATGATCCAAAAAGTGAATAAAAAATAAAAAAAAATCACAATAAAATAAATAAAATTTTATTTAATTGAATTGAATTGAAATAAATCAAATTAAAGATAACTTAACTAAATGGATATGAAGTAACATATACCAAAATTAATCATATGAGGGTTGAGAAAACTAAATAAAATTGAAATGAAAAGTTATAAACAAATATAGGTGAATCAAAATAAATAAATCTGATCTAGAATAAACCAAACTGAATTAAGATGAAACAAATAAGATGAACTTAATGAAATGGTACATCATTGATAAAAATTGAATATAATTTTAGAAAACTAGATTAAATTGAACCATATATAATAAAATTGAATAATAAATAAATAAATAAAATTATACCATGTAAAACTAAATATGAACAAAAAGGATGAAAACCACGATGAATTTACCTAACCCAACATATCCTTTCCTGATAAAAACCCCTATTGACCCAACCCAAATCAAATTAAATTAAACCACTATAGCCAAAAACAACTTTAATCAAACAAAAATCACTTGAGATGAATCTAAAATAAATCATCACAAAAACATAAGTACATAATTTATTTTATTTCATAATTAAAGTTTATATCCCTATTTCATCAATGATTACATAATTTACATATTTTATTTTACCATTATTCTCTTTAATTCGTCACTTTAAACATGGTTATCCATAAATCTAGAACTCAGAAACAACATTAGAATGTGAATTTCATAAAAAATATAGAATATTAATCTTTCACATAAGAACTATTTTTTCATTATTAATAACCTATTTTTAATTATAGATATTATAACATTAAATGTCATTTTAGAGAGATGTTTTGAATATTTAAGGATGTGTTCCTTGAGAAAAATTATTTTTCTCAAGAAGAAAAAATAAATCGGGAAGTGTAGTAAAAGAACTAACACTGCAGCAGATTGTAAGTTTTACTTTTTTGATTTTGAATTTTAAAATCTATTTTGTAACTAAATAGTCATTTTATATTTGTAATAGTTTTATTTGGAGGCCCTTGATGAGTAGGAAGATGAAAACTTTGGACCAAATGATCATTTATGTCAGGTTTTGGGATATGATCACCATGGAAGAGTAAGCTATTGACCAGGTAAGAGTATTATTCTAAATAGATATTATCCCACTTTAGCTGCAAGTTATGGTAGAACTGAGTTTGAAAAATCTAATTCATGGGTATAACAAGCTAAGGAAGAGGTAGAAGTGGCTAAAAAATGGCCATACATGAGTTTAAACGGAATCAAAGGGTCAATGATGAATTTATGAAATTTATACTAGTATTATGTGCATATATTATACCATATACTATCAGAAATTATGATTCATATATATTTATGATGTGTATGTCATATAGTACATCAGTTAGTGGTTCTAGTGGTGGTCGGGATGATAATTTTACAGGATATAGTGATGGAAATGGTGATGGGGATGGTGATGGTGACGGTGATGGAAATAGAGAGGATGATACTGAGGATGATGGTGAGGATGATGACGAGGATGATGTTGTGGATGATGATGAGGATGATAGTGTGGATTATGGCGAGTATGATGGTAGTTATGGTGATGGTGATGAGGTAAAGATTGATCCTTTACATTTCTTACTAATATTTATGACATTTGATGTTTGATTATTAGTTGTGAATGAATATATGTGATTTTTTGAATGTTTATAATCACTGGTTCAATGTATTAATTAGTTTATTGTTTTTTCATTATTTTTATATTGGTTGGTTATGTTTGGTATAACTTTTCTGTGATTTCTTTAGGTGATTGACCTGGGTTGGGGTGTTGTGTGATTTTCAAAATATTGTGCTTTCTAGTGTAGTGTTTTTCATAATGATAGCATTAATAATTTGATATGAAAAGATTTTTAAACATGTGAATTCATCATATATTATTATTTATATGGTATGTATTAGTTTTTAGAATTCTTTATATTGTGTTGAAGTGTATTTTCAGGTGTTTTACTTGTTTTTTAAAAATTTTATATGGTATTGTAGTGTTTTGTCATCTTCTAGTGCTTTGGGAAAATGATGGGAGGCTTCTACGTGTAATGTTGGTGTTGCTTGGGGAAAATGAGTGGGGGTATGCTTTTTGTAATGATAGAGTACTCTATACCAATATTTTATATTTCATTGGTATGGTTTAAAGGATGAATATCTATACCAGTGGTTTTTAAATCATTGGTATAGATCTATACCAACAGTTTAGACAAACTATTACTATAGTCTACTTTCCTTTTTCCTATAACAACAGCTTTCCATAAATCATTGGTATGGTCCTATACCCACACCATAACTCCCAAAAGTATGGAAAACTATTGTTATAGGCTATACAAGTGGTTTTCTAGTAGTTCTTATTATCATTGTTTCATTAACTTCTTTCTTTAAGGGTGTCTTCATTTGTTGATAGATGTTAACCTTATACATTGGGTAAGTTCACATAATGAAACTGAGATAGAGGCCTAGAGGGTCACACACTAATTGTATCAATAATCTATTTAGATTCTATGGAATTTTATATTAATGATAGATATTATTCTTGGTTTGTGGAATAATAATTATTCAAGTAAATTTGATCTCATAAATTTAATCACAGGATATTCATGCTTAGAATATGTGTGTTGAATTTTATCTCATGTTTATTATCCACAAGGTAATAAATATTTATTTATTTATTCATCAGTATAGTGAATAGATTAAAATAAATATTTATTTAGTTACTTTAATATTAAAATAAATATTTATTCATGATATTAGTGAATATAATATTTATTTATTTATCAAATGAATAATATTCATTAGAATTAATATTTTAGTATTAAATGTTTGATAAATTCTATGGAGGTAATAATGGTTTGAGTTAATGGATGGATGAAAATGATATATTTTATTTAATATTAATTAAATAAATTTTAATTTATTTATTTAAGATATAATATTTAAATATGTTTATGTCATGGAATATTTTATTATTATTATTATTATTATTATTATTTTATATGAGGCATCAATTGGATTAAATATTTTGAAAATGGAATGTGTACATTTATATATGTTTTACTATAAGAATATAAATAAAAATATATCACTTTTTAAGACGTGAGACTTGTTGGATATATTCACTAAAACCATATTTTAAAACCCTACCCCTTTCTGAATTATGGTCCCATTTAAAAAAAATCATTTGAGCCCTGTTTAAGCCTATTAAGGAATATATTTCTATGATATAAAAGTGTATTGGGGTTTCAAAGTGATTGTGGGTGTGAATGACGGGATCAAGGGTAGGATCTGGGACTACAACATGATGATGCAGTCCCACTAACTAGCTGGTAAAAGTCTTCAGGATATCTGGTACAAGTCCACCGGCTAGCCGGTATAATTCCATCAGCTAGCTGACACAAGTCCACCAACTATCCGATGAGCTTCTCAATGTTTTTTTTAGGAGTAAATTTTGTCATCTTACCCCATTTCCCCTTACGATCCCCTACCTTATCTTCCTTCATTTTCACCCTAGAAATATCCCTCATATGTGTCATCCCTCCTCTCTTCCCTCTTTATAGAGTTCCTTCTATTCTTGTTCAATTAACCTTTTTCCTGATGCATTGGATAGCCAGAGGCAAGGCTAGGCATCCTCTTATTTCTATTCTTCTTTTTACTTATTATCAAGTATTGTTTCTCCACTTATATCTAATATAGCCTATTTTCTTGTATTTTTATTGATTCTTCATTTTCTTATGATTTGGCACAAATCAAAGCTTGATATCAGATGTTTGGACTCTTCTAAGGATAAGTTAGTTTGTCCTTAAATTTTATTTATAGTCTCTCCATATTTTTAAGTATGTATTTTTTTGTGGTCATATAGTCTTTGTTGTGTTTTGACCAATTTAAAAACTAAAAGTTTAAATTATGGTTTTTCTTAGTTATAATATCCTCTTAAAGTGTGTTAAAGACCCTCCTTGATTGGTGGTCCCTTATAGATTCCCTAATTTTTAATTGTAACCTAAAAGTGGATAGTTGTTATGAGAAACCTTGTAATTTATCCTTATAAAAAAGTGATGGTGAAATTATGAAATCGGTCAATATAGAATTTGAATTGTGTAAACCTTGATTAAATGGTTAAGAATGGAAGTTGAGTTTTAAATCAATGGTTGTGAAATATAATTTCACAGTCATGGATGATCTTGAAATGATGCTCGAAAGATAAATATAGCTTCACAAAATGAATTATAATTATGAGTCGATATTAGCGAAGTGAATTAGTAAATTAAATTACTATTTTTGAAATGAAAGTTGGAATTTTTAAATGATTTGATTACACATTTTGGTAAAGCATGTTTTATAAAAAGGAAATGAACCTCATGATATGGACCCAATGGAATAAAGTGGTAGATTTATAAAATTTCCTTAAATTACAAGTTGGTGAACTATGACCTACAAATGGTAAATGGACACAGTAAGGTGTTGTTGTTTTTTATGAATTAAAGTGACCCTTGTAAATTGAAATGGTAACCCATGGTGGGGGGAATTGAAATGGTTGAAACTTAAAGGTTAAAGATAGTATTTATTTAATGAATTATGATTTTTAGTGAGTATAGAATTATTATTTGATAAATTTTGAGGACTTGAAAAATATATTTTTGAAAAATTTCATCATATGGTATGGGTTCAATGTTGTAAATAGTTATGTAATTAAGTGATGACCTGAAATAAATGAGATGAATGATTGGGAATTCTAGGATGAGATCCTTGTATTTTATATGATACATGATTCTTAATAATTGGGAATGTTGGGATGATATCCTTGATTCCATATGATGCATGAAGCTTGGGAATGTTGGAATGAGTACCTAGATTATGTATGATGCTTAATGATTGGGAATGTTAGGATGAGTACCTAGATTCCATATGATTCTTGATGTGTGGGAAAGTAGGGATGAGCACTTAGATTCTATATAATGATGATACATAGGAATTTTAGGAAGATTTCTTGGATTATATATGATACATGCTACATGGTAATGTTGGGATGAGAGCTTAGAATCTATGGTATTTCTAAATGATTAGGAATGTCAGGATAAGTGCTCGAATTCCATGGGAATGTCAGGATGAGCGCTCAAATTCTATATGATACTTCATGATACTGGGGAGTTCTAGTATGAGGGAATGGATTATATGTTTTTACTTATATTTTCACGGTCATCACAAAAGATACTAGAGACACCCCATCACTAGAATAAATAGGTATGATATGACCTCAAGTGTCACCATGAAGACCAGTCATCGGTGTTTCTTAATTAATTATTTTGTATTTTCTTCTCTATCTAAAGAACCATGCATTCACTTGTTTATCAAACTAGTTTTATTTATGGATTCAATTAATGGTGTCTTGCTACGTTTTACTCATATCTTTATCAATCTATCATGTCACTTGGGTACCCGAGAAGAAGCTACTTGCTTGTAGGAATAAACTTGAGAAAGGCTTGATGAAAGTTAGGCTTCCTAGGTTGGATCATGGGAGATAAGACTATGCTAGAGTTGGTACTAGTTGTGGATGAGATTTTAGACTTAGTTTTATTTTTTTTCTTTTATTAATACAAGTGTATGATCCATCCACATGGGATCTGATATGGTATGTATGGAACATTCATTTTTATCGCATGAGATGTTTAATTATTTTATCAAAACTTGTCTCGTTTTGATGTTTATCATGATGTTTTATCTGATTTATTTAATTTACTTTTGTGATTCACACTATGATAATGAGGTAATAGTCTCCCCATGGTAACCTCATGGGTCCTCATCACTAGTCAGAAGCCTCGGGCATATAGGGAGGCGCACTTGAGGCCTTGTGGTGAATTGGGTCAGGGCACCAATCGAGTGGTATTTGGGACGGGACTTTACAAAGTGGTATCAAAGCCATATTTTCTTTTAAAATACTATTTTTTAATGGTATATAGGATAATATGATGTGTTATTTCTTGGTAATGAACTTATTCCTTGGAGTTTTAGAACCACATACAGGGGAGTCCAAGTTTCCAGATATAGGAATTATTGTTCTTGCATTGTGTTTTTGTAGTTGATTTATTTCCACCTAGAATGGTGAAATTGGGTGTGATGTTATTGATTCATGGTATTTTTACTTCTAGTCAGTATATAAAGAGGTTGTGTGCATTCATGCATCATGTTATGAACGTAGTATTTATATGTCATATGTATGTTTCATGTAATTTGTAGCTTCTTAAGATTCACATATGATCATGTGTTATGTATGATCTGTGACTTATATCAATTAGTGATATATATCTTCCAATTTATTTAATTAATTGATAGGGTTTGGTATTTAAAATTTCAATAGTGATTTATATGGAATTTTCCAATGTAGTTCTACGGTGGAATTCTACTTAACCAACTTCTTAAGTGACTTTTGGTTAGTTTGGAAGAAATAAATGGGTTGTTAAATGGATTTTATTGGTTAAATAATGTTACATTAAGATACTTATAATGTGTTTCACCTTGTAAATTGTGAATGGAATTTTATCTATCCATCCACTGAAACGTTAGACCAGATAAATCTTGGAAAAAAATTAAAATAAGAAATGATTGAAAGAATTGAAATGTAAATCATATAGGAATAATGATATATAGATTTGAATATTGAATGGGGATTTGTAGATCACTTTATTTGTAAAATATTTTGGTCCACATTATACAATTTTTTTTAAATTTTGTAGCATTAATTAAAGTGAAATAAGAAATTGTGGAACCTTTATGGACCATGGTGATATGTATCATTTATGTATGTGACCTATCCCTGTGTATGGGTGGTGTAGGTTATTAAGAGAACCCTGGGTTTTAGATCCATGTGAAATTATATATAATTAAAATTGGGGATTAGTCCTGATATCACTTTCTATTAAACATGGTACTTAAAACTATTATAGTCATGCATGACCTGATTTGAACTTGATATACAGGGATAGATAGAGATAGCCTAAGTGGTGATACCCTTGCACCATACCTGATATATTATGATAACTGATGTTATTTGTGACCCTTGTTAGTCTAGACCTAACTCGGGAGTGGTTAGTGTTGTTAAGTTTAAACCTGTAAGTGTTAAACCATAGAGTGGGTGTATTGGAATAGTGTTTTGATGATGATGGGTGTGTATCAATGGGTGTGTGAGACCTAGAATAAGTTTTTGGATTTGGAACATTAGATGTCATGTGTTTTAGAATGGCATAGAAGTTCCACCTATGACCAGTGGCTTGTGTGAGGTCTGGTCTAAGGGCCTATGTGTGAGAGCCCATTGATCTTTAGAATGCAGTTTGGAATAGTTTTGAGCCAACAAGTTAAGTAATCAAGGGTGACTAAAAGTGATATTATCCTAGTATCATAGATGTTTTAGATATATGAGGTGTGGTTAGAGTATTTGTAATGTGTAATTGATGTACAGAAAGTTCTATTGAGTTTTTGGTAAAGGAATGTGTAGCATCACTACTCAACCCATATTACTGAACTAGGTCAAAAGTGTTACTAACCTTAACTGACCTTCCTCAGACATCAAAGGTTGACAATAAATTTCAAGGTTTTAAATAAAAAGTTTAAATGGGGGATATTTATCTTACATAATGCAAAAAATAGCCTTCACATGATAAATTATAAATAAATAAAATCAAATAAATTTATATAAATAATGTATACAACAAAACCAAATAATAATAAATGTATCAAAGACCAATATCAGAGTAAAAGAAAAATAGTGTAAATAAAAACACTATGACTCAAAATTATTAAATTACTATGGAACCAAGGAGTAACTACTCTATAATAAGATGTGAACAAATATAAATGTCCATATGCACCAACTATTATAGTGACATCCAGAAACCTCACAGGAGAAGTAAGAAACTTACCCCTTTCTTGTATCATGGAAAACAACAACTGTATACACAACAAAGTGAATAAGTAAGGGTGAATAATCTTACCCAGTAGAAAACCCCCAAGTGTATTTTCCCACATGCCAAAAATATCAAAAAAAGGTTATCAATAAGGATTATAAAACAAATAGGAATAATATCAAAAGCAAATAAATCAGTTTCCATAATATTAAATAAAGAAGATGAATAGATTTTCCAAAATCAATATAACCAAAGATGATTTTTCCTTTCAATTAGTAGAACTAATTAATTGATTTAAATTTTAAATAACCTACCCATGTTTTCACACTCAAACACACAATTATATGCTTGACTTGTACCGCCCTATACTCATGAGTGGTGATTCATTCTTTCATTAAGTCATCACATGGGGACCTAATTTGATAATGGTACTTGCAACCATGATTCATCCCATTTTTACCTATTTAATGGTTGTTATTCCAACTATGATCCATCCCACATGATTATAAAGACATGAAACCCAATTATACTAATAACATATGTCACAAAACTATCTTTCTTTGAGAATCTAATTTAATAAATTTTTCAAACACATTGTGGGTAATGCCCACAACTCAGATTTAAAGAAATAACCATTAAGAGAAAATTCAGCAGAGTTTCATTAGGGTAAAATCATTTGAAATAGAAGATATTTCTTTAAATAAACCTAAGATCCTTTTCATTCCAATAAAATTGGAAAGAGGGAAAACCCACCTACCTCAGATCTGTTTAGCGCAACTAATCCCCCATGAATCTAAAATCTGGGATCATTTTTATATTTCTCAGATAAATCATAAGAAGGTCCTATTAAATCATGTCTTATCCCATAGATCCAATTATGGAATCCTTATTCTAGTGTTTTTATTCAAGATAAAATGAGAAGATATAGAACAAACAAGAATAATGAAATTATTACCTTTGATTCCCAATATCAATCGCTCGAAAGATCTTCAAAATTAGAGTCTACATATTGAATATCACAAAAAATAAAATAAAAGAATGCTAGAAATCAATATCCTAGGTTAGAAAAAAAAAAGAATAATATTTTATGGGAAACTATTGTGTTAAAATTTTAATGTGCATATAGTTTAATTATTGTTGTGTAGTTAGGTCACATAGTTTGAAAAACCATATCTCTATCATGATATTTAGCTTTGTCCTCAAGGAAACCAAGTCACATGGTTAGACACACAATTTTTTCAAACTATATGCCAATTTTTTACCTACCCAATGAATCCCAAACACATCGCACTGGTTCTACTAACTGTGCTCAAATCGTGAACATTCAAAAAGGGCATTAAAAACCTTTTGAAACCTTCCAGAAACATCCCATTTCTTAGTCCAAAAATTACCTATCATTAAATAATCCATAAATAAGTAAATACCTCAAGCCATGGTTGTTAGATTATCCCCAACATTGGTATTTTTTCTTCAAAAATCTAGAATAGGTTCGGTCACTGCTCTTGTGTGAACTTATCTCATTCCTAATTATATTCTTAGATTTTACCATACTTCCATAAAACCCATAATAATGGTATAATTCTCCCCCATATGACATTATATTATCTATACATGATTCTAACTAGTACATGGATAAAAATTTCATCTAGCTCAACATTCATATAGTCCCAACTGATCACATGATTGGAATTTGAGTGATACTTCTTCAGTTGAGAGATGTGGAGGTCATTTTGAACAATACTGAATCTCAATGTTAAGGTTAACTGATATGTAGCATTTACAATCCATTAAGAAATATTTAATGGTCAAACATACCATGTATCCAACTTCCCTTTATTTTATAAGCATTTATAACCATGTCTCACTGAAACATTCAAGAATACATAGTCACTCACATTGAAAGATAAAGTTCAGTGATAATGATCTGTATAAAATTTTTGTTGGCCTTAATTAATGGCCATAAACTTTCATATCATTTGGTTTCTTTATATAGTATCATGGATAAGACTGAGTATAATAAGTGAATTTTCTCCAATTTTCACCCAACATAGTATAGAATGATTAGGATGGTCATATAATGCCTTAAACGGGGCCATATGTATCCTAACCTAGTAGCTATTATTATAAGAGAATTCCACTAATGTAATAAAATCATACCATGAGTCACAAAATTTCATGACATAATCTTTGATAATATCTTCAAACATTTTAATTTTTTTCTTAACTATCCATCCATATGAGTATGATATATCGTGCTCATTGTCAATTGAGTTTTAAGAGACTATTACAATGATTGCTAGAATCAAGAATTGAATCGAGTATATTTATTAGAGATAGTTGAAACTATAATTCCATACAACTTGACCAGTTATCAAATATATAAAGTTTATAAATACTCTACTATGTTGGACTCTATGATTGGGAGGAAGTGTGATGACTTTGTGATTTGATCCACAATTGCAAAAATAAGCACCGTGCTTCGAAATCATCCTTGGTAGACCAGTGAAAAAGTCCATTGTAATCTATTTCCACTTCCATAAATATATAAGAATAGATTTTAGTATGCCAGATGGTTGTTGATGTTCATCTTTTACCTGCTGATAAGTTAGAAATTTTATAGAATTATCTTCAATATTTCACTTTATACCTAACCACCAGAAATGTTTTTCCATCACCTTATACATTTTCTGAATACCCAAATGAATATTCCAATTTCAATAGTGATTCACCAAAAGAATCTATTCCTATAAATAATGAGGGAATACAATATGGTTATAAAAGTGAAAAAATGAGTATGAATCATCTATTGAACCATCAGATGTACCCCCACAATTTTGGTTTGACCAAATACTAATGCAATTAGGATCTGTTATTTGAGACTCATTTACTAAATAAATAAATTTAGGAAAAAAATTAACTAGTTAGAAAATTATATCCTCATTCTATTTGTCTTAATCCATATGTATATTAGAAATAATGCTCATCAGCTTCCATTGGTCATGAGTCTCCCTAAAAACATCATTATATAACTTCTGACTGAAATCATATACCATAGAATTCTCTTTCCTAAGTGTGTACACTAATTAAAATTAAAACATCTAAAGATACTTCATAAATTATATTTCCCCTAAGTTCAATTATTACCGATAGAAGATACGTTACAAATTCTTATGATTAGTGAAGACTATGAACTTTTATCCAAGACAACGAGCCCGTACCCGAGTGGTAAGGGCTTCTGCTTGGCATCCAAGAGACCCAGGTTCAAAACTGGGTGGAGGCAAATTTTTGGGGGGGTACTATAGCAGTTACTATAGCAGTTACTATTTGGTATTGTAGCAGCCGGAACTATTCACCAGATTTGGGCCTTTGAGTCACCGGTTTGGGCCTATGGGTCTCCAGGGCCTTCGGGTCATCAAAGGCCTTCAGGACACAGGGCCTTTGGGTCACGTATACCATGGAGTAGCCCAATTCACATAGAACAGACCCCAAAAGAGGATCAGAGCAACAGGAGTAGCATCCACGAGATGCAGAGCTAACCGGATTGGAAGAATGAGAGGGTATGGAAGCCACCATCGAGATCAGGCATTGTGCATCTTTTTACAGGGCAATGCTAGCCGATCAACAATGCAAGGTGGGGAGATAAGGCGATCAATGATGCAAGATGCTTGGGAGGGGAAGTTCTAGTGGGTTGGGCCTACGAGTCATGTAATGGGAATGGTATACCTCTGGGCCTTCAGGTCTTGTATTGCGGGTCATGTCGGGCCTTGTGTCTTGGGCCTATGGGTCATGTACGGGTTCCCCTTCAAATCTTAAAAGGGGTATTATCTATAATAAAATAAAAAAGAAGTCCTTCGGGCCATTTGAAGGATTAACTTTTATCCAAAGAGATATTGGCACCATGTATTTAATTCAAAGACCATTATAACTAATTATAATTCATTTATCATATGGTTCTTCTCATGCATTCACAAATACCTCAAATGATAGGGCACAACATATTCTCCTAGTATCAGAATACAACCCAGTCTAGATCTAAACACATCACAATATACAATATATACCTAACCTAGTTTTTGAAAGATTAGGATGGTGTTGAGGTGAGAAGAGATTTAATATCTATAAATAATGTATGACAGACATTATTCAATTTGAATGGAACACCCTTTCTCATCAAAGTATTCATAGGAGAAGAAATCCTTCATAAAACATGAACAAAGTGGTGATAATATCACGTTAATCCCAGAAAGATTCGTATCTCAAATACATTCTTTATTTACTTAAAAGAAATGATTTCTTCAATATTATTAGGTTCGACTGATATTCCCTCTTTAGAAATGGCATGCTTGTAGAAACAAAATTATTGTATCCATAAGTCAAACTTATAAAACTTTAATATAATCGGTGATCATGCAATGTGCTTAGTACAATTTCCATGTGATTTTTGTGGTCATTCCTTCTTCAAGAATAAACCAAAATATCATCAAAAAAATCAAAAAAATATTTTATGTACTTATGGAATATATGGATCATCAAGGACATAATTACTATAGGTGCAATTTTTAGACAAAAGTGTGTGACCACATATTCATAATGGTAATATCAACACCAAAATGTAGCCTTCAGAATATTCTCTTTTATGACTCTATGATGATGATATACTGGTCATAGATCAAATTTGTAGAACCACTTAGCTCCATTTAATTGATCAAATATATCATAGATTCGAAGAATATGGTACCATTTTTTTATTATAACTTGATTTGGTTTATTATAATCATCAAATTACCAAAGGGAACTATCCACCTTCTTCATGAATAAAACTGGTGCAACCCAATAAGATGTATAAGGTATGATGAAACCTTTACTATCAAATTATTCTAGTTATACCTTTAGTTCCCATAACTTAGTTAGATTCATTTTATATTTTGGTAGTGAAATAGGTATTTTTCTTGGGATTAGATTAATAGAAAATTTGATTTTCAGCTCAGGTGTTAACCTATAAAAATCATTCAAAAAGTAATTTAGGAATCAATAAAATATTACAGGAAGATTATAATTTCTAGTTTCATCTGTAGTACCCAGGTTCATTTCTACTAACTAACCAAAGATGGTTTTTTCAGGGAGATTAAATGTCCCACTATAAATGAATTTATGTCCCAATCCCCATTTAATACATAAAGAGTTCTATTTGGGTATGTGAATGTCACTTTACTGGTGTATTAGTCATCATGAGCTTTAAATTCCACCATCCAGTCTATTCCAAATATTGGATAAAAAATATTCATCTATAGTTCCATAAACTCCTAGAGAAACTACACTTTATCAATGGAAATATAACATGTTGGGAACTTAAATCCTATGAACTCCCACTTTATAAGGATATTTTTTATAATCATTGTGTGAGGCATAATTACCACATGTAATCCCAACTATTTAATCACACATATAGCAAGAAAATAATGTGATTCACCAGTATCAAACAAGACATGGATAAGAGTCAAGTTTAGAATAATTTTACCACGCACCATAGAGATACCTGGTTTCTCAGCCTTGATTTTCTACTCTACTTTGTATAATTGTCGATTAGATACCATAGGATAATTCTTTCTTCCCTATTGAGGTGTCTACTATATAACTAAAATGTTCCTGGATGTATCCTAGTTCAATCTGGTCTATGGATGAGTACTAGTTTGATGGTATTTTTATATATGAGTATATTAATCCTAATGATGATTTAATCTAAATCCACCTACTGATTTCATAACTTTATGACAATAATTATTAAGATTCCATTTCATGCCACAGTGGTGGTAATTCCTTGATGGTGGAGTGAAATAATTATTTCTATGCATAATAGATCCATAATGGAAACTATTTTGTCCAATGTTATGATAGATTGGATGAGATACTGATCTTGTGGATTGATTTTATATTTCCTTGTTAACCTAGGAGTAAGCCTCCCTATTTCATTTATTCCCCATGATGAAGTTCCTACCAGTGCCCAAATGGAAAAAGGTATCCCCTCCACTTGGATTTCTTCTAAGATCTCTCTCTCCCCAACTAGTTCCTTATTCACTATTTCTATATAATCATTATTATAGAACATTACCACCCTTGAGAAAACCTCATATCAGAGACCCACCTCAAATATCAAATATTTCGATCATTCACTAGTAACCACCTCTGGTGTAAATTGCACAAGGTGAGTGAATTTAGTAACATATTTAGTTACTAAAATAATTCCTTGTACATGTTTAAAAAAGTTTTTCATATTTACTATTTGGATGTCATATGGAAATAATTTTTTATTTAAAATTTCCACAAATCCTTTCCAAGTGAGTTCATGATCTAAAATAGCTTGAATATCTAAGTACCACCATTATACTATTAGGTAATCAAGCATATACATTTCTATATTGACCACTATTTCATATAGAGTCCCTAAGAATTCAAAAATATTTTTTTATCCTACCCATTAATAACTCTACATTCTAAAGTAAAGAATCTCCATGAAACATCAATGGATTTTTCTTTAGAAATTCTTATGATTAATTCACCAAATGAGGTTATTCAGTCCTTGGTCCCTTGTAAACTATTTGAAAGACTTCTACAATACTCTGAACCAAGTTCTACATATGGTTTTAGTGAAATCTCATTCTTATATGATCCCTCTCATTGGTTTCTTATTCTTATTCTAGGTATTATTTTCATTATACATAATATTTTAAAAGTTAACCATTAATTCATTTTTCTATTCATTTTTCATGGTAATTGTAAAGACCCTAACCTGAGTATCCCATATCCAGTGGTTACTTTAATACATTGGAATTAGATACAAATAATTTCATCCCAAATACTCAAATAGTTTAGTAGTATTTGAAAAATAGATACATACTTGAATATTATATTAAAATTGAAAACATAAAACACAATATATTATTTACTTTTAGAACACCATTATTCTCCAAGATTATCCCTGCATATTAATCATAGTATACTTCTTGAAATATTGAGGGAAAATAAACATAAGAAAAATGGTTATTTAATATGCTCAAAAATGGTATGTGTATAGTGGAATCTAAATAATTCATTAATAATATAGTAATAAATAAATTTAAATGAAATAATAAAAAAACACATGATCTAAAAACTTATCTATGGATATCATAACTAATAAAATAATAACATGGAAATAAATAAATAATATCATAATTAGGTAAATGCATAATTATGGACAATGTGAACATGCCTTCAAGGCCTCATTCTAATACATATTACATAAATGGGTAAGACCTCAGCCAATACCCAAGCTATTTTGTATCATGGAACCTACCGATGCATCGAGGGGCTATAGAGGGCCCCACCTGTCACTTAATAAGTAAAATTCATTACTTATATGAAAGGGGTGAAACATAATCAACATAAACATTCATATTAAAATTTTTATATGAAATTTTAACAATTTTCCAAATCAATAAACATAACCATAAACCATTCAAATTAATATGGCCAATAGTATCAAAATAGTACATCCTTTGTCAAATAGATCGAGACCATCTACAGAAATAATAATTATGCTATATCTATAACATATCCCAAAGGAGAATATGTAAAATAAAATTTTTTTCATTAATGAATATAAATTCCATAAAAAATATCTTTAAAAATATTCTTGATGAAAATAACATTTTCACTTTGAAAATTAATTATTTTTTAAAAATTGTGCAATTATGAAGGAAAACATTTTATTTAAAATGAAACTTGTAAACTTGTAATGTAAGCTTATAATAAAATATTATTTATGAATGTAGGAAAATATTTTCATTCTATATAAGTTAAAAAACTTTCCTTTCACACTTTTTTAGAAAATTAAAAAAGCTATGTGTTTATAAAATAAAAGAAGATTCCATTCAAAACATTTTGTAGGAATGAAAACATGGGTAATATGAATTTAAATAATAATATTAGAGTATTAAAAATATTATTTAAAATATTTTATGGAATATATGGATATGTAATAAAAATTTTCCCTAATAGAGACTTAACCATAAACAATCCTGCATATTGATGAGATTATGAAATAAACCCATACCTTGGGTCTAACTTACTTCATATGTGTTCAAACCTCATTTATAATAGATATATTATATTATAAATCTATTAAAAATTCATTATAATATATATTATACCATTTATGAAGTACTTATAATATTTAATCATCTGCTTTTTAATAAATTTTGGTTAAAAATCACTGTTTTAGGTAATAACTACTTTGTTTTTTATGTATTTTTTGGTTCCTTAGCTTCTGTATTTATAATTTGATCAAGGTTCCATCATCTCAAAAATATTAATAATGACATAAATATTATATATATTCATTATATATTTGTTTAAAGTAATCCATTAAAGTTAGAGATAGAAAATTCATTACACCATTCATGGAGACGGTAATTCATACGTACGCATGAACATTGTTTTCATTATTATACAGATGGAAAGAAATAAGTTAAATAATATTTTTAATTTATATAATCAATATTATATCATATAAATCATATATATTCATCAAATCCATCCTTATTACCATCTAAGTAAAATAGAAATGAAAAATTAATCACATCACTTCGTAGAGGTGGTAGTCAACACATACGCACAAGCGGCATTATAGTTTACAAATAGTTTGGAAAGTAAGAAGGTATATATGATATTATTATTTAATAATTATAATTATATTATAAATATAATATATAAATATTAAATCAAAAATAATTCTCATTCATAAAAGATATTAATAAAAAATGAATTGTATTGCTGTGTGGAGAAGGTAAGTCGTACGTACGCATGAGTGATACTTTCACTTCACATTTTATGGTAAAAAGGGTGGTTAATGGTGGTTTCATAATCATAATAACATTTGATTATATTTATCATACTTAATTTATCATTTTATGATAACTTCTTGGTATTTATAAGATAGATAATAAGGAATAATTTGAAAGAGGTCGGGTAAGAAATTACCTCTTCTTCAGGAGACCATCTTTAGATCCTTAATTAAGGTAATTGTATTTTGTATTTTAGGGAGATAAAAACCATAATAACTTAGATAAATGTTTTTATAAGTGAAATGGGTATGAATTTTCTGATCTATATGGCTCAATGTGGTGTGAATAAATGAGGGATGTGGTTCCCTTTTATAATTGGGGTGAGGGGCACTATTAAAATTTCTCAAAAGATTAAATTATAATAAACTCAATATCATTAAAAATTCCTAAAAATGGATATGTATTCAAATATAATTTATTATAGGTTTTTGATACCATCAACATATATAATTTATAAAATTTTTGGTTTCATTTTAAACGTTGTCATTTTAATTAACCCTTAGTTAATCAATTTTAATTTTAATTATGGTAGTAACTTTTTCCATATTAAAGAGTTTTAATTTTTACTTATATGGTTAAAATTGGACCATAAATTTAAATTTTATGAGATTTTAGACCTTATAATATCCACCTTGTCTTATTTCAATGTTTTATTATTTTTAAATAATTTAATAAAATATTGTTTTGATAAAATAACATTTTTTTAATTTTGACACAATACATTTAATATGACTTGAAATACATCAAGAAAAATGGGTAATTTGAATATATTTAATTAATAACTATATAATATATCACATATATCTATAAAATTCATTGTAAATATTAAATAATTAAAATTATATAAAAATTAATAATTTTAAAATAATTTTAAAATAATTTATTTTATTTTTTTGTTAATTAAATAAGTACCGCTTTAGAGTTGCACAAGCATTTGAGGTAATTACATAATTTATAAAAATTAAAAATAAATTTTTATAATGAAAATAATTTCATTAAACTCAAAATAGACATTTATTTTCATTCATATCGTTCTTTTTTTCTTATGTGGACACATAAGATATATTAAAAACAAAGAGGGTGACATTTTGTAACTATCTTTGATTTAAATAATATATAAGACATTTTCAGGGAAAAATGTCCATTAAAAAGCTCAATTTTGATCCTAAGGTGTTAAGGTCAGAATTACCTTTATCAAATAATAATTAGGATGAAAAATTATATCCATATCACTTAATTTTAACCAAGATTTACCTGATTTACCCTTTACCGTGGTAATAACATTTACCATTCTTACTATTTGTAATGTCTAAAAATAAAATAGACCTATTTACTAAATTTTATCCTCCTAATATATATATATATAATCAATTTAATCAAATTAAATACCTATAATTAGAAGAAATTAATTTTAAAATAAGTTCACAAAAGGTGATAAAACCCGCATTTTACAAACTATTGTTTTTAAGAATAATACTAAATATATTATTATCCCATGCATAGTAAAAATATTATATGAATGTTAAAAAATTTTATTTAATATATAATATATTCATTGCATTAAAATAATTTACTAATATTTACTAATTCAATTTAATATGATATAAATATATTGTGTGCACAAAAAAACTTTTCAGAAAAACACTTCATTTAATTTTTTTATTTCTAATAAATTGATAACCAATGAATTTATTATATAAATATATAAACCATATATTTTTCAAAATTTATTTATTCCCATTTATAACTTCTAATTTAATTTCTAGGTTATGATGGTAACATAATAATATATCGTTGTTCGTTTGAAATTGGTATTGTGTGCAATGCAAGCTATCGAAGAGATTAAATTTATTTGAAACAAGGCATGCTATAAAATTTTGGGAAATTACATTATTCCCTAGTTAAAAAAATCATCCTAAAAATTTACAGAATGTCACCTCATAGATATATTTGGGTATTTATTCATCATAATTTCCTCAGGTTCCTACATCACATCTTCTATCTTACGAATTTTCCAAAGTACCTTTACTATCTAAGTTGTCTGATTTCTCAACACTAGTTTGCTTGTATCCATAATCTGGATAGGCTCTTCATAGTAAGATAAATAATTCTAAAATTCTATTTCTTCTAAAGTAAGAGCATGTGTCAGGTCTGGTACGTACTTCCTTAATAAATATACACAGAACACATTATATAGTTTAGAAAGGCTAGGTGGAATTGCCAAACATTAAGCCACTACTTCAATTCATTCTAGGATTTCAAAAGGTTAAATTTATATGGGTCTTAGTTTTCATTTCTTACCAAATCTTATAACACCCTTATATAGAAATAACTTCAAGAAAAAATGATATACCACTTGAAATTTCAAATATTTCCTTCAATTATGGGCATATCTCTTTCTCCTATGTTGAGATGCTTTGATATGGGTATGAATAGTCTTTACCTGTGTCAATATTTACTCCACAATTTATGGGCCTACAAGCCTCCTTTAACAAAATTATACCCAAAAATGTTAGTTTATAAAATCTCTTTCCATGTAACGCTTCATATAGTTCCATTTGAAAACTTGAAGGGAATCTATTATTATAGTAGAATTCTACCAAAGGTAAATACTGATCTCACATACCTTAAAAGTCAAGTGAAAAATACCTCAACATATCTTATAAAGTTTGGATGGTCCCTTTTGGTGTCCCATTAGTTTGAGGGTGATAAGAAATAACAAATGAATATTAGTATCAAGAACCTCTTGAATAATTTTCTAGAATTTTGATGTAAAGTATGGGTCATGATTAGACACAATTTAAATAGGTACACCATAAAGTCTTACAACTTCATTATTACAGGTTCATGCAAGGAACTCTAGTGTAAAATATTATCTTATAGAAATGAAATTTGAATATTTGGTAAGTCAATAAAAAATAACTCATATCATGTCATTATTTCTTCAATTTTTTGGTAATACAGTGAAATATTATATAGTAATTTCATCACATTTCCATGTAAAAATTGGTAGAGGTTGCATAACTCTTCTAGTATGTTGTCTCTCATCCTTTACTCATAGACATACCAAACATCTTGACACATAATCAATGATTTATCTCTACATATTATCCCAAATGAATGTTCCTTCAAATCCCTATACATCTTGGTACTACCATGGTGTGTAGAGAAATTTGAGATATGAGCATCATCCAATAATTCACTTTTTATACAAGTTATAGAGGGAACACAAATCCTCTTTCCAAATTTCAGAATTCTATCTTAATATACAAAGTTTAATAATTTCCCATCATTCGCACTATTAATTTTCTTTTGAAAATTCTCATCATAAAAATAATAACTTTTTATCTTTTCCAATAATAATGGTATTTAAATCATTTGAAAATGAGTGATGTTTCCCCTTCCTTAATAATTCCCATATCCATCTTTTCTAGATCTATGAACATGGGATCAATATCATCCTCATTTTTTTCAGAACTCCATTATCCTTCTTACTCAATGCATATACTACCTTATTTTCCTTCCCCAGATGGAATTATATTAAGAAATCATAATCCTTGAGTATCTTGAGTCATTGTCTAGGCCTCATGTTGAGTTCTTTCTATGAGATTATTTATTTTAAACTTTTTTTATCCATATATATCTCATATCTTTCACCATAGAGATAGTGTCTCCATATATTCAAATAAAATATTACAACTTCTAACTCAAGATCATGAGTTGGATAGTTTTTTTGTGATTTTTAAACTTCCTTGATTCATAGTAAATAACTATATAATTCTTCATATGGACACAACCAATTACCTTCTTCAATGAATCATTATATATCATAAATCCACCATTTCCTGATGGTAGAGCGAGGATCATATCATTCATCAATCTCTTCTTCAATCCTTCAAAACAATATTCACATTCCTTTATCAAAATAAAAATAACCCCTTTATGAGTAATATTGGTTAATGGGATAGAAAATCATGAAAAAAATTGAAAAAAAACACCAATAGTAACCTACCAAAAAAATAAAACTACATACCTTGATTATGTTCATTGGTATAAGACATTATTAGACTAACTTTTTCTTCACAGGATCAATTGAGATTCCATCCTTAAAGAAAATTTGGCTAAGAAAAGAAACTTTTTAAATCCATAATTAACACTAGTTATATTTCCCATATAACTATTTTCTTTGAAGAGTATCACAAGTAGTCCTAAAGTGGTTCCCATGGTCACCATGGTTATTAAATTACACCAAGATATCATCAACTAATACCACAAAAAAATTATCAAGATATTCCTTTAATACTCTATTCATTAGATCCATAAAAACATAGGATGAATTAGTCAATCCAAATGGAATTACTATAAAATAATAATTTTCATAACTCATTTGAAATTATATCTTCAAAATATATTCCTTATTTAATCACAATTTATGATATCCAAAATGAAGTTAGATCTTTAAAAAATATTAAGATCTATGAAGTTGGTTGAATAAATCCTCAATACAAGGAATAAGAGACTTTATCTTTATCATAATAGAATTTATTTCCCTATAATCAATGTGTAGGCTCATAGATCCATCATTCCTATTAAAAAAAGAATGAGGGCTCCCCAAGGTGAACAACTAGGTCATATAGATACATTACCACTCAAATCCTTTATTTTTTTCTTTAAATACACTAACTATACAATGGTTATTCTATAGGGAGTCTTTGATATAGGCCTTGTATCAAGGATTAACTCAATGGAAAACTTAACTTCATGCTCTGGGGGATATCTTAGTAATTCCTTATGAAATACATCAATGTATTTCTTTAAAATAGGTGCATCCTAAATTTTAAGATTTAATTTTTCATCCATATATTGTTTTTTCTCTTATTATCTAATAATATCATTTAGAAGATCTACTAGAGGTGGATCCAGACATGACTTAGATGATAGAGTCTCCCCTCTAAATATAATGAATTCTATATCTTCATCATGAATCATAATTTCCATCTGTTTATAATAAATTTTTGCATTATATTTTTAAATCCATTCCATACCAAGGATTATATCAAATTAAACCATAGTTATGTTAATAAAATCAAAAAATATATCATGTTTATATGTCATAAAAGGAACTTCTTGACACATCTTTGTTACATTGAGGTTTTCACTAGGCGTTTTTACTGACAACTATTATCATAAGGTGAATGTGAAATGTCTAGTTTTTTAGAAAACTAAGAAAATATAAATTAATTTGTTGATACGTAGTTAAATAAAGCATTAGCTAAATTTGAGGATATGATTAAAGTACCTGCCACCACATCATTAGGAACTTAAACCTCATCAATTTTGATCACATAATCTTTGAATGTATCCCTTAAACTTTTTTAGGGAAATTTCCCTTTATTCAAAGGATAATCATTTACATAGTGTACCATATCCTTACTATTGAAGCAATATTCAATTTTGTCTCCTTTATTTCCCTTAAAATCACAGACTTAGTGGCCTTTTTCTCCAAACTTGTAGTAAAATCTCATTCCCAATAATAATTTTCTATGATGTTTCTTTCCACATTTATTACAAGTTGTAAATTCCACCCATCACTTCTTACCATTTTCCTTAATTTACTTTTCCAATGTAATTAGTATCCCTCTTTGTATCTTGCTTCCCTTAAAAGCCATAAGATTGGGATAATTGTTTCTAAATATTGATAACACATAATACTATACCCTCATATAATGAGAATGTTTTGGAGACTATTTCCCTTCAGATAATTGTCTTAATCCTATCAAGGAATTTTTCAAAGTTTCTCTATGGATTAGATACATATTATGCTTCATGCCTTACTAACCTTGTAAATTTGGATTTATACTTAGCAAAATTCTCATCCTCTTTTTTCTCAAACTCAAGAATTGTCTCTCCATATCCACTCATTTTTCTACAGGAAAATAATTTTTCAATTAAAAGTTCTTTATAAACCTTTCATTCCATGTTTTATATTTCCTCCTACTTCTTTGTGTTTTGAATTAATGACCACAATTGATCTGCATCTTCTGAGAGATGATAAACTATCATGACAACCTCATCTATTTCATTACTTCCCAATGTGTAAATATATTCTCTAAGTAACTTATCCATTCCTTGGCTATAAATTTATTTTTATTATAATTGAATGATGGAGTTTTTTGATGCATGAATCGGTCTAGCATTGTTACCCCTCATTGTGGATCAGCAGGATACTCTATATAAGAAAGGTTATTTCTCATAACCTAAGTCACTTTTCCCAATATAGTTATAATTTGTTCAACTTAATCTATTTTTTCAACTCCATAATCATTATATTTCCTATGAAGTAAATACCTACATGGATTACATACATTGATATTATTTCCATTCCTTCTGTTAGGAATCATTTCTAAAAAATGGCATGCACTAGATTAGATTATGAATCATAATGTATAAATTTGAAACTAGTGAAACACTTAACATAAATTGAAAATTTATGTATAACTAATCAAAAAATAATAATCTTGGTTTTATTGGAAATATTCTCAAATTCATTTATAGGGTTATGTTTACCTAATCTATGTTTTCATAAATCTAGTTCCCAAGGTTTCTACAAAACTTCCTCTGATACCAATTATAAATACCCTGACCCCAGTAGGCTAGAGTCAGTGGTTACTTTATTACATTGGTATTAGATACAAATAATTGCATCACCAAGGGCTAAATAATTTCTTAGTCTTTGAAAACTAGATACATACTAGAATCTAACATTACAACTGAAAACATAAATTACAACATATTATTTACATTAAGAACACCATTATTCTCCTAGTATATCTATATATATCAATAATAATATAATTATTTGAATCTTGTGGGGAAATAAACATCAGAAAAAGGATGATCTTAGATTCTTAGTAAGGGTATGCATACAGCATAAGCTAAATAATTCATGAATGATATGGAAGGAAATAAATTTAAATCAAATAATTCCATAATCACATGAGATAAAAACTTATACATGGATATCATAAATAATCATAAAATCACATGTAAATAAATAACAAATCTTATAATAAGGTTAATTTATAATTATGGACATCATAAACATACCTTTGAGGCTTTGTACCAACACATATTACATAAATGGGTAAGTCCTGGGACAATACCCAAGTTAGTTTGTCTCATGAGACCTACCTATGCCTCAAGGGGATATATCATGCCCCTTCATTCACTGACTAAGTCTAATTCATTCCTCATATGAAAGGGGTAGAACATTATAAGTATAAAAATTCATATTTAAACTAACATATGAAATTTTAATAATTTCCCTAATAAATAAACATAATCATAAACCATTCAAAGTAATATGGAAAATATTATCAAAATAGTACATCCTCAGTCAAACAGATCATAAACCATATACAAAAATAATAATTATGGTATTTAGATAACATATCCTTATTATATAATGAGTAAAATAAGGGTTTTTATCATTTATGAAAAGAAATACTGTAAAAAATTCATTAAAAATTTCCTTAAGGAAAATAACCTTTTCACTTTTAAATTTACTTATTTTTTAAAAAAATTCAATTAAAAAGGAAAAAAATTCTTTAAAAATAACCTTATAATATTTTAAATGAAGTTTAAAAGAAAATATTCTTCATGAATTTGGTAAAATTAATTCATTATGTATATATTAAAAAATACTCTTTTCACACTTTTATTAGAAAAGTCAAAAAGTACCTTGTTCAAAAAATGAAAATAAGATTCCCTTCAAATCATTTTTAAAAAGTCAAACATGGGTAAAATTTACTTTAAAATAATAGGATATTATTAAAAATATTATTTAAAAAAATTGAAAAATATGGATATGGAAAAAAAAATATTCTCCAACAGAAACTTAAGCATAAATAATCTTGAATATTGATGAGATCGTGAAATAAACCCTTACCTCAGGTCTAACTTCCTTAGTAAATGTTCAAACCTCCAATATAATAAATAAATATTTATTATAAATATAATATATTACCATACTCATATAAATATCATACCATTTTTGACATATTTATAATATTTTATCACCTGTTTCATAACAATTCTTTGATAAAAACACTATTTTGGGTAATAAATACTTCATTATTCATGTATGTTTTTGTTCATTAGTTTCGATATTTATAATTTGATCAAGGTTAAATAAAAATAATAATTTTAATAAAGATATAAATATCATATATATTAATTAAATATTTATTTAAATTAATCCATTAAAGGTAGATATAGAAAAATTTATTACATCGTTCATGAAGATGGTAGGTCATACGTATACATGACGCTGCATTAATTATTCTACAGATGGAAAAAAAGAAGATAAATAATAATTATAATTTATAGAATCATTATTATATCATATAAATCATATATATTCATTAAATACATCCTTATTACCATCTAATTAAAATATATATGAAAAATGAATCACATCACATCGTGGAGGTGGTAGTCCACACATACACATGAGTGACGTTATCATTTACCAACGGTTCAGAAGGTAAGATGGAAGAAATTATATGATTTTTTAAGAAGTATAATTATATTATAAATATAATATATAAATATTAAAATTATCATAATTAATATCCATAAATTATGGTAATTAAAAATGAATTGTATCGCTGCGTGGAGATGGTAAGTTGTATGTACACACAAGCGATACTTTCACTTCCCATTTGATAGGAAATAACATGGGTAATAGTGGTTTCATAATCATAATAAAATTTCAGTATATTTAGGATACTAAATTTATTATTTTATGATAACTTCTATATATTCAGAAGAGATATAACAAGTAATAAATTGAAAGAGGTTGGGTAAGACAATTACCACTTCATCGAGAGATCTTCTTTAGATCATTTATTAAGGGAATTAAGGTTGGTATTTTAGGGATACCAGCACCAAAAAAACTTGAATAAGTATGTTTAGAAGATAAATATTCTAGGATTGGTTGATCTAGATGACTCAATGTTTTGTGATGAAGTGAGGAATGTAGTGCCCTTTTATAATTGAGGTGAGGGGAATTGTTTAAATTTATCAATAGATTAAATTATAATAAATTCATTCTCATTACAAATGCCTCTAAATGGAAATAGATTCAAAGATAATGTAGGGTATTTTTTTAATCCCACAAACCAATAGAATTTAGAAAAGTTTTGGTGTCATTTTAAACCCTATCATTTTTATTAAACATTAGTTAATCAATTTTTATTTTAAATATAGTGACAAGTTTTTCCATATTAAAGAGTTGTAATTTTTTACTTATAAGTTTAAAATTGGATCATAAATGGACAAGTTATTAAATTTTTGACCTAATCATATACAACTTTTATTATTTTATTATTTTATTATTTCCAAATAATTTTATAAATTATTATTTAGATGAAATATCATTTTTTCAATTTTGAAACTATTCATTTAATATGAATTAAAATACATCAAGAAAAAAATGGGAATTAGAATATAATTATTTAACACCTATATAATATGTCATATAGATCTATAAAATTCATTATATGATTTGACTCATTCAAATAATTTCAAAATTAATATTTTTAAAATCCTTTATTTCATTTTTCTATTAATTAAATAAATATTGCATTAGTGTTTCACAAAACATTTAAGGTAATTATAGAATTTATAAAAATTAAAAATAAATTTATATAATGAAAATAATTTCATTAATATCAAAATAGACATTTATTTTCCTTTTTATCTTTATTTTTTCCTTTATAGGAGGATGTCCAGTGACCTGGTGAATGCGCCTTCCATATACTCGATTCTCCCTCCGAAAGAATCCCTTTCTCCTCCTTCTACCCGGGGGAATTGGGTCCAATGGCATCCGCCTCTTTCTACCTTCATGGGGACTAGAGACTCCCTTAAATTAGAAGCCTTGGCCCTAATTGACAGTCTCAAGCTTTACAGACAGAGGAACCTCCCTATTCAGGAGATTAAGAAAGATGCACTTACCCTATATAATGAATTTTTAGGTTAGGGGCCTACTCCCTAGTCTATCGAGTATTCCATCAGGAGGTGTAAGTATATCATGAACAAATAGATGGCCATTCTTTATACCTGGAGAGAGGGAAATACTGTGGCGGACTTTCTTATGTCTAGATCATCTCTAGATTACCGTCTGATGGTTTTATCGAGTCCTGGATCTTTTCCCCCAGAAGGTATGCATTTTATCCAGGTTGATACTTTGGGAATTCATTTCAATAGACCCCCTTAAACATTGGTTTGTAAACTTATTCCCTTTCGTTAATAAAATACAAAAAATACTTTGGTGGTTAAAGAGAGTGACATTTTGTAACTTTTTTATTTAAATAATATATAAGTAATTTCCATAGAAAATTGCCCATAAAACAACTCAATTTAGATCCTAAGGTGTTAAGGGACGAATTTAATTCTTCCAATAAGAATTAGGATGAAAATTTATGTTCTATTCAATTATTTTTAACCTGGATTAACCTGATTTACCCCTAACTGAGGTAATAACATTTATTATTTCTACTATTCATAATATCTAAAAAGGATCTATTTACTAAATTTGAGACTTCTAATTCCATATATAGAATAAAATAAATTTAATTTAATACCTATAAGTAGAAGAAAATAATTTTAAAACAAGTTCACACAATGCAATAAAAAATCTCATTTTAGAAAATGAATTTTTAAGAATAAAACCAGATTTATTCTTATCCCATGCATAGTAAAAATATTATATGAATGTTAAAACAATTTATTAAACATAAAATATATAAATATATTTAAAAAATTCACCAATAGTGACTAATTAAATTTATTATGATATAAATATATTGTGCTCACAAAAATAATTTCTCAGAAAAACACCTATTTAAATTATTTTAAAATTTTTATTTCAAATTAATTGATAACCAATTAATTTATTCTATAAATGTATAAACCATATATTTCTCAGAAGTTAGTTATTACTATTTATATCTTTCAATTTAATGTATCATTTATAATGGTCACATAATAATAGATCATTGTTCGTTTGAACTCGGTGTTGTGTGCAACACAAGTTATCGAAGGGATTGAATTCATTTAAAAAGTGACATACAATAATATTTTAGAGTGTTATAGTTATATTTTATATATCAACAAAAAAATATCAATGAAATAGTACCAAAATCAAGTACCCGTGTGGATAATGAAATCCTAGTAGTAAGTGACAACACACCTAGAAGTCCAAAATAACACTTTTTTGTATCCATACTGCCCTAATAACATGAAATTTAGCATAAAAAGGTTTGATATGTCATTTTATGTAATACATTTAAATTTTCAATATGTCATATCTCCTTTATACTATTCTAACTCAAGGAGATACCAAACTGATACCATTTGTAACGTCCTCACCCAACCCATTATCTTGGACCAAGTTGAAAGTGCTACTAAACTTAGGTGACATTTCCCAGTCACCAAAGGCTCGAAATAAATGACAAGGGGTTAAATAAAAAGTTTCAAAGGATAAATATTTACTCTATTTAATAGACACACACAAGCTTTAAATGAGAAAGGTGAAATAAATAAAACCAATGATGTATATATAAATAATTCATGCAACGAAATCGAAAAAAATAAATGTATCAAAGACCAACATCAGAGTAATCGTGGAATAGAATAAATAATAACACTGATACTCTAAACTCGTAAATAACTCTAGAACTATGGTGGAACCACTCCAGACTAATACTAAAATTACTGCAAAGCTCCATATCCACTATGACACTGACATCAACAATACCCACTAGATAAGTAAGAAACTTTTCTATTTCCTATATCATGGAAAACAACATCTGCATACGTAAACAAATTTTTATACAGTGGGTGAGTAATCATATCTAGTAGGTAACCCTCAAGATACTTTACCCACTTGATAATGAGATAAAAAACATGTTATCTCATGGGATTATAAAATAGATATGAAGAATATCAAAATTAGATAAAGATGTTTTCATAATATTAAATATAAAAGATAACCATATGTTTCATAATAAAAAAAAACTGAAGATGATTTTTCCCTTAAAGTATCATAATAAATTCATTTATTTAAATTTTTAATAACCCAACCATGTTTTTACATCACACGCACATGTATATTCATGACCTAGACCTCCCTATACTCACAATTGGTGAGTTGTCCTTTCAACAATACATCACCAGGTGACCCAATTTGATTGTGGTAGTTCTAACCATGGTTTGTCTCATGTTTCTAAATTTGATAGTGGTACTTATGACCATGATTCGTCCCATATTCACATAAACAAATTTAAGGATTTTTTTTGTTATGGATTAGAAGTTTCATAGGGGATTTGAACTTTAAATTTGGTGGGGGTTGGGAGATGGTGTTCTGGGTGTAAATTCTAAACTTTGATCATCTTAAAATAATTATTTTGAACATGGTTTGAAGCTCGGGTGGTAGTTGGGATCTTGAGAGAGAAATGGAAAAAGTTTGGAAGGTGGTTTAATTAGTGTTTCATTTCTATAATACCCACTTACTAATCGGTGAGTCCCACCAGATAGCTGGTGGGATGGAACAAACTGGGGGGTTTGGTTTGGGTGCATTAGCTAGCTGGTGGAACCCACTTTCTATCCAGTGGATACCTAGGTGTATTTTTTTAATTGGAAGCATTTATATCTATTTAGGGTCAGTCCACCCTCATATTTTAGGGGGGTTTGTGATGGGAGAATTCCATTTTTTCCAGACTATCCCTCCCTTTCCAATCCTTTCCCCCTTAGTGTGGGGGTGATTTTCATGGTGGTTTTTGGATGATTTTGAGGTAAGATATCTTCTTCTACTCTTTTTTTATTCCCCCTTGTCTCTCACTAATTTTAGTTTGACTGTATGGATTTTTTAAGGGATTATTTCACTAAATCATAGAGAAATCATTTCAACTTAAGGTAATTTTGTGTGAAACTCATAGAAGGTGTACTGAGATGATGAAATCAAGCCATAGTTCTCCTTTTATAACTAGTTATGTTATTGTGTGGATTAAATCTATTTATCTAGATATATTAGGTAAAAAATGGCCATCGATTCAAGTTTATAAATTAGGGATTTTTTCCCATCTTAGGCTTTGAGGTTTTTTGGGAGAAAAACATACCTGGTTGCTCAGATTTTTTATACTATTGGACCATCCAGTGAGTTTGGAATATGTTATGCCATTTTATTTTGAAGTAAATTAATTAAAAAATTATTTGATAACTTTTATAGTCAAGGTGGGTTTTGGTGGATTTTTTGGAGGTCGTCATAGACCTCAATTGGACTTAATGGACCTCCGAGTAAGTTTTTAGGCATTATGCCTATTTGTTTAATTTATTAATTACTTATAAGTTACAATAATTAATTATTAGTGATTCTTGACGTGAGATAGGGAATAGGGAGAGGAGGAAGTTCTTGGATGGGCCTAGGAAACAATGGTTGGGATACATAATTAAATTGTAAGACTTCAATTTGGGGTAGAGTTCTTTGACCTTCTTTGGGTCTCTTTGTTGATTAGTGATTTTACGGTTGTGTGCCTCACTAGTATAACTAACTACATGTTTATGTGTTTTAACTAATTCCATTTACATGTGGTATTGATGTGTGGGTTGATCCTGGTGGGAGTAAAAGACCCTATAGGGTGGGACGGATCTAAGCAACTCGGCCAGATGCTTGTGCATGGGACTAGGTCTAGAGGGACTAGTTACCTAATGGAAAGTTGGTAAGTTATGTGATGGGTTGTTCACCCTATTTTATATATGTATGTGTTTTGACCTCATGCTTTATGTGACCTCCCAAAGTGAATAGGGATGGGTCAGGGTACTCAATGATGGTCTCCTAAGAGCCTTTGAGATGGCTCGGTGTGCTTGATGTGGCCTCCCTAGAACCTATGGTTTGGGACTGTGGGACTGCTTGAACACCCCAAGCTCTATGGGGATGGGTTGGGGTGACATTCTGGACCACCAAGAATATATAGGGATGGGTCAGGGTACTTGATGATTAGGCCTCCCAAGAACCTTCAGGATGGGCTAGTAATAATTTTTGACCTCCCTAGAACCTGTGAGGATGGGCTAGTGTGTATGTTTGACCTCCCAATAGTCTGTGGGGATGGGTCTGGGTGACTAGATGGACCTCACTAAGTTCATAGGTATGGGTCATGGTACTTGATGAGTTCATGACCTGGTTAACAGACTTGGTCCATGGGATGCATGTGTTACTAAGCTCCTAATAGATTTCCCAATTAGAATGGTGTCAAAGAAAGTAGTGTATGGGTTATGGTATGACGTGAATTTTAGCTAGGAACCCAAGTAGGTATTGTATTCTTTTAGATATGGGGTGAATCCTGGAATGGTGTCAAATAAAGTATGCTTGTGAGATTGTTTTTATTTCATGTTATATTTCTCGGGTGAGTGTGCTTTATGGACACAAATTCACTATATATATCTATTCCATGTGCATCCACTAGATCACAGCAACACTCAGTTTTAATAAGGCATTGGGGAAACCTACTAGGTCATTGGACTCACCCCCTATCCGTATACACATCATGGTTTTTGGTGTACATAGGTATGCATGCATGTTTTATTTCAGGACAAAAGTACTTCATGGGATGAGACTCGTGGTACAAGTCAGTCGGTCATAGAGTTCATGGATATGGACATATGGTATGTGAGTTGGGATAAAGGACATTGTTTTTATTTTCAATAATAATTGTTGTGTACTGGCCGTAATAGAATTTATTTTGTATGATGTATATTTTATTTTATCTATTATTGTTTCTTTGTTATGGTTGTTGCGTTATATAGACTATGTCTTCTTATTTTATATTATGGATTGTGGGGGCACACTAGTCTCCCAATTTCATGTTTACAAGTTGGTGGGATGTCCACTATATGGATGTTTCATCCTAAATTTTTGATATAATCAGGAATGACCCCTAGGAATTGTTTTAGATGGCATAGTATCCCCATGACTATATTAGGCCCTCACCACTAGTCAGCTACCTATAGTGTATGGGGAGGCTTATGACAACCCATATTTTAATACACTTTATTTCATGAATTATTACATAAATATACACTTAATATATCCCCAGGACATAATTAGGCCTAGTGTCATTGGAAAATTAGGTACATTACATAATAACTTAAAATGTGAGTATAAAATCATTATTTAAAAACACTGAAACATGACCTTATATTCCTTGAGTCTTCTAAAAATGTAATGGATAACCTGGGGATGCATATAAGAAAGGGGTGATCTATAAATCCTGATAATGAAATAAAAAAATAATATCATAAGGTAAAGAAATACATGGGATCCAATAGGCATATCAAGATAACATAATATGGGTGAGAATCATAATCTTAAACAATGAGGCATGATATGACATGATAACATAAAGGAAACATAAAAATGTATAAACAAAATAAAACATGACATCATAAACATAATTCAAGTATAACCACTAATAAAATATAACATATTATTCTTTGGATAACCTCCCATTCACCATAAAATTAATCCCATATGATAAAAACATTACTCAATGCATTGTAGGGCTATAAAATTTATATCCCACCCGTTACTTTCATATCATGTACATGCATAAGTGTACCACATTGATCATACAACATAAAGATTTATTTCACCAATTTTAACCCCATGATTAAGGATTTTGGGTTGCATATATATAAATCCCCAATCAATGAAGTATGGGTACATCTAGGTGAATACCCTTTAGTGGAAATGGATAGGGGTATTCACTACACAAATGTTTGTCATCAAAAATCACAGGATAATTTCGGTAGTATAACAGGTGTACATGGAGGATTATAAAAGGGGTAAAATAGAGATAAAGGGGTCTATAATTAATTTATAATCATGATAATAGTAATAGGGATTTGTAAAAACAAATCCCAACATGAATTATTGTAAATCAAAAGGCATGACATAAAAAAAAGTTCTTGAATAAAGAGGAGAAAGAGGGGATCCCTTACCTTGACATAGCGCCTCTAAAATCTTGGAAGGAGATTATTAAGAGCTTTGATGGAATTAATATGGATATAGAAAGTTAAGGGTAGAGTAAATTCATGCTCAAAGATTTTTTAGATAATAAGAATGGGATTTTGGGTGGGTTTATATAGAAAAAGAGAAGAGAATTATTTATTAATTTCCAAATATAGGTTTTGAAATCTGTATGATAAAATAATCAAAACCACAAAGCTTACCATGGTTTATGCCCATGGTTTCTACCAAAGATAAGTGGTTTTAATTATTTAATAAGTATAAGAACCAAAAACATTAAAATAATTCCCATGGTGATGTGGCAGTGAGTCATGTTTATAAAGAATTGATTTTAAAACCATAAAATATAGTATATGTTTTGAAGGATTAATTCAGGGTTTATAAAATTAAAAAAATAACTTCAAAAACACATTATTTTAAGAGTAAAAATAATTTTGGTCTTGTATACCCTTTATATTACTTATTAAATCACTTTTGGTCTTTTATAATGTCATAATACATACCATATAAGTATACCATATTTAATTTTTAACCAAAAATTTGACTGTCTCAGAAAATTATAAAAAATTCACCGTTGGATAATTTTGATGTTTTTATTTAAAAAATAATATTTATTTTATCAAAATAATTCTAAAAATATGATAAATTACAATTTTAAATAAAAAATACCCATTTATTGAAAAATACTAGTTTTTATAATAACAATTTCATGACCCTCATAAAAACTACATTTGACTTTATAAAATTATATTATCATTTATATTTAATAAATATTATTTAATAATAATATTTAATTGAAATTTTATTTATTTAAAAAATTCCTAAATTCATCAAAAACATTTTCTTGACTGAAACTATATATTTTCTAGAAAAAAAAATTTTTCCATCGTATCAAAATCTTTTTTTATCAAACTCTTTATTTGACTATATAAAAAGTAATATTAAAATGGGATAAATATAATAATTGTTTTATTAAAAATAAAATGTAAAAAATATATATTTTAAGGGTGTTGATACATATCCCTTTATTATAACAGTGAATTTCCTAAGGGTAAGGTTTGTGATGGTGATATTTTCCTAGGGTATTTTGGCGAACATAGTTTGGGACATGATCTCAATGAGATTGAACATCTCTCGTAAATGGTTTTGATTATTCTTTAATTTTTGAATCTCAATTTGGAATTGGTTGAGATCAAGTCCTAGTGATTTTATCTCCCTCAAAATCTCTAATAAATGGGATTCATAAGGTATAATCCTATTGGTTGAGGTCATCACTTTTTTTGTCTATGTCAAATGGACTTTATCATAACCCTAAATATATGAAAATCATACAATCACTATATAATGGTCATATTATCAATGGTTATTATACTTAACATTATTTTAAATCCAACTAGATATAACTTATAATGGTCTAAAATAACTAAAGTTGTACATGTGTTTTCTATAACTACAATACTTAAAAATGAATTTATTCATTCAAATAGGGAATTTCATTTATAAAATTTTGAGTCATTACATTCTTCCCCCATTCAGAAATTTTTCCCTAAAAATTTTCATTTCATATGATACAATTTATAATGGTACTTATATTTCATCACCTCTTCTAATTCTCAAATAAATTTCTCAAACTTGTGGTTCCTCCACAACACTTTGACCTGGTGAGTTATCTTATTTCATAGAACTTTTTCTTTGTGATCTAAGATCTTCATCAGATTATACTCATATGAAATATCATTTTATAATGGTACAACCTTTGTATTTAGTATGTTTTAGGTTTATAGTATGTACTTATTCAATAGGGATACATTAAAAACGTCATGTACTTAAGATAGGTTAGGTTGGAATGCTAGTAAATATTCCTCCACTCTAATACGATCAAGGATCTCAAAGGGGATGATGTATCTTGGACTAAGATTTTCCTTCTCACCAAACCTCAAGACTATCTTCCACAATGAAATATGAAGGAATTATTTATCACATACCTAAAACTCTAGGTTTTTTCGATGATTTTCGGTATAGATTTTATTTTGACTTTTTGAGGATTTCATATAACACTGGATGGTTTGAATTTTATCTATCATTTCTTGGATAAGATCAAGACCCATCATAATTCACTCTCTAAATTCATCCCATTATGTCATATCCTAACACCTTTTCCCATAAAAAGCATAATAAGGTTCTATTTGAATTCCATAATGGAAAATATCATTATATGAGAACTCCACTAGAGGGAGGTGTTGATACCAACATCCTTGGAAATCCATTGAATATGATCTCACCGTATCCTCCAGAATTTTAATGGTTTTTTCAGACTAAACATCTATCTGAGGGTGATAAGAATTACTAAAGCTTAGTTTTATATCTAACTCTTATTGAAGGGTTCCCTAAAACCTTGAGGTAAACCTTGAATCTCAATCAGATACAATAGAGAGTGGAACTACATGCAGTCTTACCAATTACCTTTTGTATATCTTGGAGAGTTGTTCAAGAGATAAAGCTTCCTAAATAGTAATAAAATGTTCCAAATTTTTAAGGCGTTTGACTATCAACCAGATGGAATTATTTCATTTAGGTGTCTTGGTGATTCCTATAATGAAATATATGGTTATGTTTTCCCATTTCCATACTAGTATGTGCATTGGTTGCATCATACCCTTATACTTATATCATTCTTCCCTAACATTTTGGCATGCCGAGCATCGAGATACAAACTTTGCAACATCCCTCTTCTTATTATCCTAATAAAAGCTCTACTCTAAATATTTATTCATCTTAGCAATTCTAAAATGAATACATAATGATGAGATATGTGCATCATCTATAAGTTACCTATTCAGTTATGGTTTTTATGGGACACATATCTACGTTCCAAACCTTATAAGTATAGCTTCAGCAAAGTTAAACTTTGTAATATTCACTACCTTCTGTAGTAACTCATCACCTTTCTGGGACTTCGTGATCCTATCAAGAATAAGTGGTTGAGAATTTATTTGAGTAAGGTAGGATGAATACCCTTTTATTATTCCCATATACATCCTATTCATTTTCAATAAGATTGGATCCCTTTTAATCGTCATTATGGATAGGGTTGCGGGATCCTTTCAAATCAAATCATATTTCACTTTGTTAGCTTTTCCAAGATGTTAATGGATTGAAAAATCATAATCCTTTATCATCTCTAACCACCTAACTTGGAGCATATTAATATCATTTTTTGTGAATATATACTTGAGGATTTTATGATCCATATATATGTCACACTTTTCTCCTTATAGAAAATGTCACCAAATTTTTAACATGAATATCATTGCTTCCAATTCTAGATCATGTGATGGGTAGTTATTCTCATGGATCTTTAATTAGAGTGAGGTATATGCTATCAATTTTTCATATTTTATGAGTACACAACCCAAGACAGTTTTATATTCATCATTGTAGATCAAAAATCCTTCCCCACTGGTGGATAATGTGAGCACATGTGTAGTGACTATCCTCTTATTCATCTCTTTAAATATTTCTTTTAATTTACTAGTCTATACAAACTTGACTCCCTTCTGATTAATATTGGTTAGTGGGATTGATAATCATGAGAATTTTCTAATAAATCAATGATAGTACATAGATAATCCATGTAAACTATGGATATATGTCATAGAGGTTAGTCTGGGTCATCCTTAAATTCCCACTTTTTTTGAAGGATCCACAGATATCCCTTTTCTAGTGATAACAAACCCCTATAATGTTAATTTATCCTAGTATAGGTTTGATTGAGAACTCAACCTCTATTTTTGGAATAATTATAGGAAATTAATTAAGGAACATATTCTCTCATAATGGGAATATCATCAAGGATGATCTTTTCTTCAATATCAATAATTTTAGCTAGAACTGCTTTCTCATATTCTAATAATATCCATGATTAATAAGATAATTAAAAAGGATATGCATCCTTCTCCATACACCTTTATAAAATCAAAGGGATATCCATGGTATGGTGGATGAATTTATTCTCTGACAAATTTATGTTGTCTCTATACAAGGAAAGCCAATACATAACTAGTATAACATCAAATTTCACTAAAGGGAGAATGATAATATTTTCAAGAAGAGAATTCCCACAAAATTAAACTTGTGATATAGTAATATTATAGGTTTTTTTATATGATATAAAATCATTTTGTGTGGTGTCTTGATGTTCCTTGAAAACTTACAAGATATTTTAGTGTTCCGTTAATTTAAATACAAGAAGACATACACAACTAAATATTAGAGGATATGTGAACTTTAATCATCATGATCCATATCAGCAAAAGATCTTCCTTTTTCCCTTCCACATGGAGATTTTTGGTGCTTAAAATTCTGTTTATCCTTTGGAATAGAAAATTGTCCTAGATAATCCACATGTTCCATGCATTTATAATATAGAACTGTTAATGGTACCTTTGATTGAACTTTATTTTCTCTCATAGTGTTATCTGAATTCCCCATTTTTTAGCAACAATTAGCTACTTTTTGCCCCATTTTTCAATTCTCAAAACAACTTGTAGTTCCTTTTTGACATTTACCTTGGTTCTTATTTCCACATTTTTGACATGAAGTAAATCTAATCACCTTTCCTTTATCACCTTTATCATAGGAACTTCCATGAGATGTTTTCCACCTCTTATTTGATGTGTTTAGAGACTCAAATATGTTTCAGTTTTTATCATAATTTTTCATAAATGGTTTTTCATACTCATAAGACATCTTAATTTATCCCCCATCATGTTAGGAATCTCATTTGGATAGTCATTTCATTGCCCATAACATTGGTTTTTGGCTTAGTTCCTTCTATTTCCATATATTGACTAAAATAAAGGAAAATTAGGGGTGAAATTTTTTAAACTATTAAACGCATAAATGGGACACCATGAGAATTGATGGGATAACTCAAAAATTACATATATTCCTTAAACTATGAATTTCTAGGTTTCAGCATATGTTATCCATGATCTATTTCTTAACATAATGTCATATGGGAATTTTTTCCCTTTAATAATGGTTTATAATGATATTTTTAATTTACCAAATCATATCCCCTAAGATTTTTAAACCATGTATGCAATAATTCCCTTTGTATTGCACTATATTATTATTGATTCCATCTCAAAATTCCCTTTTCGTGGTTATTACCCTTAGGTATAACTGTTCTAGGACCACATCCACTTATAGTATCCATACATGGATATATTTTCTTATAAACCACTTACTCAATACTTTAACAAAATTTAGGGATGTTTTAATATGTTTAGTCTTATCCCTAATGCTTTCACTATGTTTTTTTAATCCTAATCCCAAAAAAATAACTAGAATTTTTTCTGATACCAACTATGATAGCCCATGTTTTAAAATGATTTATTTCATGAATTATTTTATAAAGATACATTTAATACCATAATAGAATATTGTGAGGCATGGTATCTTTGGGAAATTAGGTACATGACATAATAACTTAAAACATGAGTACAACATCATTATTTGAAAACTTTGAAACATTCCCTTATATTCCTTGTATCTTCTAAAACTGTATGGGATAACCAAGGGGCGTATATAAGAAAGGATGAGATATAAATCCCAATAAGGGAATAAAAAATCATAGTATAAGGTAAAGTAGTAGATGTGATCCAAGAGGTATATCAAGGTAACATAAGAAGGTTTAGAATCATAATCTTGAACAACGAGGCATGATAAAACGTGATAATAAAAAAGAAACATAAGAATGTGGAAACAACATAAAACTAGGCATCAAAAATATAAGTCAAGTATAATTTATAATACAATATAGAATGGTATTATTAGTATAATATCTCATACACCATACATTGAATCTCATGAGATAAAAAACAATACCCAATGCATTTGAGAGTAATATAATTTTTGGCCCACCTGTCACTTTCATATCATGTACATGCATTAGTATGCCACATAGGTCACACAAAATAATAAGGTATTTCGTCAATTTTAACCCTGTTATTATGAAGTTAAGGTAACATATATGTAAACCCCAAATAAATGAAGGATATTTACAACTATTTGAGTATCATTTAGATGAAATGTAGATGGGTATTCACTACAAAAATGTTTGGCATGGAAAATTGCAGGATAATTTTGGCAGTATAACGGTTGTAAATAAAGGTTTATAGAAGGATTGAATGAGATAGAAAGGGTTATCTCATTACTCAGTAATAATAAGTATAGTAATATGGATTTTTAAAAAAATATCCCAACTTGAATGATTGTAAATCAAAAATCGTGACATAAATAAGGTGCTTGAATGAAGAGGAGAATGAGAGGATCCCTTACCTTGAGAGATCCCTTTTAAAAGCTTGAGAGGAGCTTCTTAAGAGATTGGGGTAATATTAGGAGGTATATATAGAGGGAATGACAGAGTAAATTGATTCTCTAATAGTTTTTAGTAAATATTAATGGGTTTTTGTGTGGGTATATATATCAAAAGAGGGTAGAATTATTTATTAATTTCCAAGTTTAGGTTTTTCACTCTATATGATAAAGTAATCAAAATAAAAAACTTTCCCATGGTTTTTTCCAATGTTTTATACTAAATAGAAGTGGTTTTAATTATTTTATAATTCTAATAACCAAACACTTTAAAATAATTCCCATGGTGATGTGGAAGTGAGTCATGTTTTTGAATAATTGATTTTAAAACCTTAAAATATAATATAGGTTTTGGATGATTCATTAATGGATAATAAAATTAATAAAATAACTTCAAAAATGAACTATTTTAAAGTGGAAACATAATTTTAGTCATATATATCCTTTATATTATTTATTACATCACTTTTGGTCTTTTATAATTTCATGACACGTACCATATAATTATACAGTATTTAATTTTTAACCAAAAAATTGACTCTCAAAAAATTATATAAAAAAACACCATTGGATAATTTTGATGTGATGATTTCAACAATAATATTAATTTTATCAAAATAATTCTCTATATATGATAATTAACACTTTTAAATCAAAATTACTAATTTATTAAAAAATAATGGGTTTTTTAACAATAACAATTTTTTGACCCCATTAAAATTAAATTTGACTTTGTAAAATTATATTATCATTTATATTTAATATATTTTATTTAATAATAATATTTTCTTATAATATAATTTATTTTAAAAATTATTCAATTCATCGAAAATAGTTTCTTAATTGAATATATATATTTCCCAAAAATACAATTTGTGTTCCATCGTATCAAAATATGATTTTTATCGAACTCTTTATTTAACCATATAAAAGTGATATTAAAAAGAAATAAATATGATAATTTTTTTATTAAAAAGGAAATTTACACATTTATATTGTAATATTATAAATATATATCCCTTTATTACACTAGTGAATGCCCTAAGGGTAAGGTGTGTAATGGTGAGATTTGCATAGGGTGGTTTGGTGAACATAGTTTGTATCATGATATCGTTGAGATTAAAATTCTCCCATAAATGGTTTTAATTTTGATTTAGTTGTTGAATATATGTTTTAGATTTGTCAAGGGAAAATATTAGTGATGTTATCTCCCTTATAATATTTGATAAATGGGATTTATATGGTACGATCCTACCGGTCGATGTCATCGCTTTTTTTCTATGTCAAATAGTCTTTATCACAACCCATAATATATCCAAACCATAAAATCACTTTATAATGGGTATACTGTCAATGGTAATTATGCTAAACTATATTTTTAATCCAATAGGATATAAATTATAATGGTCTAAAATAACCAAAGTAGTGACTGTATTTTCTATAACTACATTACCTAAAAATGAATTTATTCATTTAAAAAGGGAATTTCATTTATAAAAGTTCAATTCATTATATTATTCCCCCATTTAGAAATTATTTTCTCGAAATTTTAATTTCATATGCTAAAAAAGATGATGGTACTTCTATTTCATCACCTCTTCTAGTTCCCAAGTCACTTCCTCAAACGTGTGGTTCTGCAATAACACTTTGACCAAGTGAGTTGTTTTGTTTCATATAAATTTTTCTTGATGACATAAGATCTTCACTGGATACTAATCATATTAAAGATAATTCTCCAATGGTACCACCTCTATATTCAATACATGTGAGGGTTGTGGTATGTACTTCCTCAAGAGGGATACATAGAACACATCATGTACTTTAGATAGGTTATATGGGAGTTCTAGTCAATAGGTCACCAATTTGATGCGATCAAGGATCTCAAATGATACAATGTATATAGGACTAATATTTCCCTTATTCTCATATAGAATGAATATCTTCCATGGTGATATATGAAGGAACACTTTATTACAGACCTCAAACTTTGAGTTTCATCAACGATATTCATCATAGCTTTTCTAATGAATTTTTGTGGATTTTATATGAAACTGGATGGTTTGAACCTTTAATGTCATTTCTTGGATAAGATCAATACCCATTATATTCTAATTTTCAAATTCATCCCAACATGTTAGAGTCCTACACCTCTTCCCATATATATCCTCATAAGGTTCTATTTTAATGCTATAATAAAAACTATCATTATATGAGAACTCCGCTAGGGGAAGGCATTGATCCTAAAATCCTTTGAAATCCATTGAACATGATCTAATCATATCCTCTAGAGTTTTAATGGTCCTTATAGACTAAATTTATATATTAGGGTGATAAGTAGTGTTGAATCTCAATTCTGTATCCAACACTTGATGAAGGATTATCCAAAACATTAATGTAATCCTCATATCTTGATCATATATAATATAGAGTGGAAATCCATGCATAATTTCCACATCCCTTATGTATATCATGGAAAGTTGGTCAAGAGAGAACTCTTCCTTGATATCATTGAAATGTATTGACTTTCTAAGGTGGTCGGTTACCATCCATATGGAATTATTTTTTTTTAGGTGTCCTAGGGATTCCTAGGGTGAAATCCATGATTATGTTTTCCCATTTACATACTATTATGGGAAATGGATACATCATACCATTATAATTATTTCATTCAACCTTGACTTATTATCATACCAATCATTGTGATACAAACTTCACAATATCCCTCTTTATGTTATCCCATAAAAAGTTCTACTTAAAAACTCTATACATATTAGGTATTCCTAGATAAATAGATAATCATGAATTATATGCATAATCCAAAAGTTCCCTCTTTAGTTATGGTTTTGATGGGACAAATACTTGGGTTATAAACATTATAAGTTATTCTTTAGAAAAGTTAAACTCCATAATATTCTCTACCTTCTTCTATAGTAACTTATCATCTTTCTAGGCCTCCTTGATCCTCTCAAGAATATATATTTTAGAATTTATTTGAGTAAGGTAGGGTGGAGATCCTTTTATTATTACCATATCTATCATTTTAATGTCCAATAATATTTTAACCCTTTAAATCATCATCATGGATAGGGTTGCATGATCATATCTACTCAGACCATCTACCACTTTTTTTGTTTTCACTATATGGTAATGGATTGAACAATCATAATCCTTGATTAGATATAACTAGCTTCATTGGTGCATATTAAGATTCTTCTGTATGAATATATACTTTAGGTTTTTATGATTCATATATATGTCACACTTTTCTTCATATAGAAAATTTCACCAAATATTCAATGTGAAGATCATTGATGTCAATTATAGATCATGTTTTGGGTAGTTCTGATCATGAATATTGAATTTTTATGAGTCATAGGTTATCAATTTGTCATATTAAATAATTAAATAACACAATCCATTTTGTGAAGAATCACTGTAGATCAAAAATACTTCCCCACTTGTGATTAATATGAGCATAGATGCAGTGATTAGCCTCTTATTTCTCTCTTTAAATCTTTCTCCACATTTATCACTCCATGAAAACTTGACTCCATTTCGAGTAATATTGGTTAGTAGGCTTAATAATAATGATAAGTTTCCCAAAAATTGATGATAGTACCCAACTAATTCTAAGAAACTATGGATTTCTATCACAAAGGGTGGTCTAGGCCATCCTTCAATTGCCTCTATTTTTGAAGGATCCATAGATATCCCTTAACTAGTGATAACATGCCCCAGGAAAGTTACTTTCTCTTGGTAAAAGTTTGAATGAGAAATCGACCTTTATTTTAGGAATAATTCTAGGCCATTATTTAAGGAATATATTCTCTCACAATGGGAATTTCATCAAGGATTATTTTTCCCTTAGTCTAAATCATTTTAAATGGACATTCTTTCTCATAAGATAATAATATCTATGATTTAAATAATAATTCCAAATGATATTCATCATCCTCCTAACACTTATATACAATTAGAGGTATATTCATGGTATAGAGGTTTAATTCCTTCTCTCAAAAATTTTTGTTGGATCTATTCAAGGAAAACCAACCCACAAATAGGATAACATTGGATTCTACTAAAGGTAGAATGATAAGATTTTCAATAATATCATTCCCACAAACATCAACTTGTGATACAATAATCATATAATTTTTCCTAATGATATCAAAATAATTTCGGGTGGTTACTTGATGTTCTTTAAAAATTACAAGATATACTAGTGTGGCATGAATTGAAATATAATAAAACATACAAAACTTTAGAGTAATGGTTATTTATACTTAAATCACCATAATCCATATCAACATATGACCTTCCTCTTTCCCTTGAACTTATATATTTTTGGTTCTCATCATCTTGGTTATCCATTTTAATAGATCATTTTTTGAGATAATTCCCAAGTTCCCCACATTTAAGGCATATAACTGTCAATGGTTCCTTTGATTGAACTTTGTTTTCATCCATAATTTTATTTAAATTATTCATTTTTCAATGAAAATTAACTAATTTATGACCTTTTTTATGTCAAAAATATATTCTAGTTCCTTTTTTACATTTACCTTGGTGCCTATTTCCACATTTTTTACACATGGGAAATTGAATCATCTTTCCCTTATCACCTTTATCACAGGAACTTCTATATGAAGTTATACTCTTCTTATTTTATATATTTAGAGACACAAATATGTGTCAGTTATTGATTGTCACTTGTGATAATTGGTTTCCCATAATCACCAGATGTCTTAGTTTATCCCCCATTATTTTAGGAACCTCATTTGGATAGTCATTTCATTAGCCATCACATTGTTTGTGGACTCGGTTCCTCCTATTTCCATCCATTAACTAAAATAAAGAAAAATTAAGAATAAAAAAAATTAAAATATTAAGCACATAAAGTGTATACCATGAATATTAAATAGATAACTAAAAGATGACATATATTCTTTAACCTATGAATTTTTAGGTTTTAGCATCAATTATCCATGATCCATTTCTTAACATAAAGTCAAGTGGGATTTTTTATCCCCTTAATAATGGTTCATAATGATATTGTTCATTTACTAAAGTATATCTCCTGAAAGTTTCAAACCATGTGTGGAACAAGACCTGTTGTCGTGAACTATGTGATGATTGAGTCTATCTTAGTGAGCCCTTTTTAGGGTTATTACCCCTAGGTGAAACTATCCTAGAACTAAATCCACTTATAGTATCCAAATAGGGATGTATTTTATTAGAAACAACTTACTCTATATTTTAACAAAATTTAGTAACGTTTTCCTATATTTAGTCTTATCCCTAAGGTTTTCATTGGGGTTTTCTAATCATAATCTCCAAAGCATATCCCCTGCAAGTTTTAAACCATGTGTGAAACAAGACCTGTTGTCGTGAACTATGTGATGATTGAGTCTATCTTAGTGAGCCCTTTTTAGGGTTATTAACCCTAGGTGCAACTATCCTAGAACCAAATCCACTTATAGTATCCAAATAGGGATGTATTTTCTTAGAAATAACTTACTCTATATTTTATCAAAATTTTGTAATGTTTTCCTATATTTAGTCTTATCTCTAAGGTTTTCATTGGGGTTTTCAAATCCTAATCCCCAAAAATAACTTGACTTTGATCTATTACCAACTATGAAAACCCATATTTTAATACACTTTATTTCATGAATTATTATATAAAGATAAACTTAATATAACCCAAAAAGATCATGAGGACTATTATTTTTTTGAAATTAGGTTCATGACATAATAACTTAATACATCAATATAATATCATTATTAAAAAACTCTGAAACATTCCCTTATATTACTTAGATCTTCAAAACCTACATGGTATAACCTAGGGACGCGCATAAGAAAGGGGTGATATATAAAGACTGGTAAGGGAATAAACAAAGCATAGAATAAGATAAATAATTACATATGATCCAAGAGTTATATCAAGGTAACATAATATGGTTGATAATCATAATCTTGGACAATGAGGGATGATATAACCTGATAACATAAAGACAACATAGGAATGTGGAAACATCATAAACATAAGTCAAGGATAAATGAGAATAACACATAATATGGTGTGATTAGGATAACATCTTATTCTCCATAATCAACATTCCATGAGATAAAAATGTTACCTAGTGCATTGTAGGGCTATATAATTCTAGGCCCACATGTCACTTTTATATCATGTACATGCAAAAGTGTGCCACATAGATCATGTAACATAAGGATGTAATTCATAAATTCTAACCCCATGATTAAGGAGTGAGGATAAAATAAATTTAAACTACAAATAAATTAAGTATAGGTATAATTAGGTAAATAACATTGAGTGGAAATGGATATGGGAATTCACTACATAAATGTTTGGCATAGAAAATCACAGGATAATTTCGGTAGCATAACGAGAACTCATAAATGTTTATATAAGGGTTTAATGAGAGATAAAGGGATATATAAATAATTTATAATAATAATAAAAGTGATATTCATGTGAGAAAACATATCCCAATTTGAATGATTGGAAATCAAAATTCATGACATAAATATGGAGCTTGAATAAAGAGGATAAGGAGAGAACCCCTTACCTCCAGAGGTCACTTCTAAAATCTTGTTAGAAGCTTATTAATAGTTTGGAGAAACTTTATAGGGAGATATATAGGTAATGGAAGAGTAAATTTGTGCTCAAATAGTTTTTAGTGAACATTAATGGGAGGTTGGGTGGGTTTATATATAAAAATAGAGGAGAATTATTTATTAATTTCCAAACATAGGTTTTTGACTCTATATAATAATGTAATAAAAACCACAAAGCTTTATATGGTTTTTCCCATATTTTCTACCAAAGGGGATTGGTTTTAATTATTTTATAGGTCTAAAAATTGAACACATTAAAATAATTCCCTTGGTGATGTGGTAGTGAGTCATGTTAAAGAATTTATCTCAAAACATTAAAACATAATATAGGTTTTGGATGATTAATTAATGGTTTATAAAATTAATAAAATAACTTCAAAAAACATTATTTTAAATGGGAAACATAATTTTGGTCTTGTATACCCTTTATAGTATTTGTTAAATCACTTTTGGGATTTTAGTATGTCATACTGCATAATTATATTGTATTTAATTTATACCCAAAAATTCCATTATCTCAAATAATTTTGAAAAATTCACTGTTGGATAATTTAAACATAATTATTTCAAAAATAATATTTATTTTATAAAAATTATTGTATAATTATGATAATTTACACTTTTAAATCAAAAAATCATGTTTATTGATAAGTACTATTTATAAAAACAGTTGTTTTTCAACCATTATAAAAATTAAATTTGACTTCGTGAAACTATTATATCATTTATATTTAATAAATATTATTTAATAATAATATTTTATTAAAATATAATTAATTTCAAAAATTATTAAATTTATAAAAATGATTGTCTTGATTGAAACTATATATTTATGAAAAATATAATTTGTGTTTCATCATATTAAAATCTTATTTTTATAAAAATATTTATATAATCATTTAAAAAGTAATATTAAAATGGTATAATTATAACCATTTTTTATTAAAAAGGAATAAAATTCATATTGTTAGCTTCTAGATACATAAAAATTTATAACACCAACAAAATCTCTAAGGGTAAGGTGTGCGATGGTGACATTTTCATGGGGTGGTTCAGCAAACATAATTTGGGTCATGATCTCAGTGAGATTGAACTTCTCTCGTAAATGGTTTTTATCATGTTTTAGTTGTTGAATCTCTAATCGGTATTGGTCAGGGGAAAATTCTAGTGATTCTATCTCCCTTGTAAGCTCTGATAAGTGGGCTTCATAGGGTATGATCCTACTGGTTGAGGCCATCGCGTATTTTTTTCTATTTCACACTCACATACTAAATAGGCAGTCTAAGTTGGGGTGTTACAATACATGCAACCCAGTTGTTCCAAGAACACATGTCACAAAACCATTTTCTTTGAGAAACCCATTTAATCAATTTTTCAAACATGTTGTGGGTGATTCCCACAACCTAGATTTCAAGAACCAACTAGTAATAGAAAATACAGTATAGTTTTAGTAGGATAAAATCATTTTAAATTATAAGAGTGTTATTTGAAGAAACCTAAGAGGCTTTGTATTCTAATAAAAGTGGAAAGATTAAAAAACCCACCTACCTCAGGATTGTTTGACACAACCAATCCCCTATTAATTCATAGATCTAGGATAATTATTTTATTCCTCATTAAAAACATAATAATATCCCATTAAAACTTTTATTCTCCCATAGTTATAGAAATTTAATCCTTCATCTAGGGTTATTTTCAAGATAGAATCATCAGATCTAGCACATATGGGAAGAATGGAGTTCTTACCTTTGATTCCCAAGATAATCCACTTGAAGAATCATTTAAACCGGAGTCTGGAGATCTAAGATCACTAAAAGGTTTCCTAAAATAAACCTCAAATAAATATACTTGGTCATCATAGGAAAAATTAGGATTTAAAAACAAGTTTCATGTTAAATTTTTAATTTTCATGGAATTTAATCCTCATCCTACGGTTAGGCCACAAAATTTGACAAATTGTGTTCCAACTGTGTGATTTGTATTTTCCCTAAAAGATACCAAGTTTCACAGTTAGTTGTATAGTTTTTATAAACCATAATCCAACCTTAATCCTACCTAATTACTCCCAAAAACCTCATATGGTTTCTTAGAAACTTGATCATGGTTTCTACTAACAATCCTTAAACTCTGCACCTCCAAAAAGATATCAAAAATCTTTCAAAACATTCCAAAAACTTCCCAAGTCTTAACCCACACATTATATTTATTTAAATAATCCATAAAATATGTAAATACTGCAAATGGGGGTGTTAAAATGTGTTTTTTCCTTGTATATTTTATAAGTTAGTCTCATGAGTGATTTTATAAGTATTTTAAAGCTAGTTTTGGAGGGAAGGATAATTAAGATTCCAAGACCTCTGGTTATCTGACTCATTAGCTGATGAGATGGTTGATGTTAACCTTTGGTGGATGAATCTAGGAATAATAGAGAATAATTAAGATCTTCTAGTTTTATAATTACACCCGAAATTATGGGTGATCATGTGTTTAATCATGAATCATGAAATATTTCAAGATTTTTGGATGAAAGTATCAAGGATGCCTCAATTTCAATGATACATTCATGCCAAGAGGCATGGTCGGGTGATTGATATCGTATATAACTTAGGTTTGATAATGTGTTTGTCATGGGATTGTGATTAAAGTAATAAATTGTCACAGGGGATCTAAAAACCACTAGGTTTCAATGAGATAGAGATAGAAAACATGTGTTGGAGATGTGTGGTTGCATTAGTGTTATGAAATCAAGTGTCATGAGAGTAAGAACATGTAGTGTTTCAGTGAGGTTGAGTTGATTCATGCTAGCTATGTTTCTATAATTTTTGTCCTTGGATAAGTTAAATGAATCGTGCATGGAAATTTTGAGAATAGTTTAGGTATTATAAATGATTGAGTGGTGTCGTAGTGGTAGTTCTACAATGAATATTAGTTCATGACTTATTGGAAGATATTCATGGTGTTGTAATGGATTTTTATTAAAGATTATTTATCAAAGTAGGGTGACTGTGAAGTTGATAAGAAATGATAATTTCCCCTCTATAGTGGTGGTAACATCATGGATGAATTGGGGTCTTGTGGCATGGTTGACTTGTGTTGAACCTTATGGGAGTATCAAGTGTTGTTAGAAAGTGTTGGGTGTGGATTTGGGGATCCATCGCCCAGATATTATGATTAAACCTATAAATATTTCTCTTAGGGAGAGGTGTAAGTAAAGTAGTGTAGCGGGGATTGTAACACTATATGTTCAAGGTTATGGACCTCAATGTGAATAAGGTTTTAGTAGAGGTCATATAAGACATTATTGTGAGCCAAGAATAGTTTATGATCAGTATTTAAATTTGACATTTAGGTATTAATGGGGAACTGTGAATAGTCGTTGTGTATGGTGATAGTAAATACAGGGGTTGGAGAAATAAAAATTTTGATTTATGTGGAATTAAAATGAGGAAACTCCTATGATATGGAGCATTTTATCGATTTCAAAAAGTGTTACCCTCATGTTAGAAAGGTTTTGACTCTGGTAAAACTATCTGTGGGTCGTGAGTTAAATATGTCATGGCTAGGTGCACAGTGGTTAATTGTTGTTAGAATTTAAAAGTGGTTGTATAGTGAACTGTGGAGTTATATAGATCCAAATGGTTGTATTCATCTTGATAACTTAAGTATTTGTGAGGATAGTTTATGTTGAGCAGCATCATGCTCACATGTCAGTATTATGGATATCCTATGGTGGTGAGTATATAATGGATCGGTTGAGCACATTGTTCTTGTTTTAAGCAGTTTTTGATAAACATCAAAAATTATTTTTCAATGAACTAGGCCTAGTGGTGGTTTGGTTTCATGGAAACACCCATGTACAGGTGCTAGTTGATTGGTTTTGGATGAAATCATGAAATCATTGTTGATAACCACTACTTCAAGTTAACGATTGGGTGTTACAACCAGGGAAATTTTATTAAAAAGATAACTAGTAAGTTGACTGGGTCTACGAAGACTCATTTTGATAAATATATGTTCCAAAATCAATCTTGAGGAAATTCCTTGATCTATGAAAAGTCTTAGAAGTGATATCATGTTTTTTGATATGATTTCGAGTGATAGTGGTCTAGTGTAAACTAGTGGCATCAACCCAAGAGATGTGATATTGGTGAATTGGGTATTTAAGGATACTACTATAATTGGAGTATCATGTTATAATACTTTAAATGATTGTAATCATGATGCATGGGTTGATGACATTTTTAAATATTTAAGTTGGTTGGCATAATTTTGGCATGATCTTAACCAGCGAGGATAATGTGTTTTGCTTGTAAATCGAGGCATGGTGATTCTTGGGGGTAAATCTCTTAGATAATATATTATAAAATTGTGAGATTAAAAAAATGGCTCCTTTAAGAATTAAAAACTAATTTAAATAAATTGGTAGATCCTTGTAAAATCTTATCAAGGTGTATAGTTCTCTAAGATATAAGTGCTTAGAGGGATTAGATTGATCACAGGAGTGAACAAGGGGCCCAGAGTAGGAGTTGGGATTAAAGAATGTTGTTTTAGTCCCACCAAAAAAAATGTGGACAAACTAATAGCCCAATATGGCTACTAGGATCACTGAATAATTAATGGAATCCTAGTGGCTTATCATTGAGCTGCTAGGTGTTTTTTTGAGGGGAGAATTTGTTCATCTTTACCCCTTTCCTATTACGATCGCCTACCATATTTTCCTACCATTTAACCCCAGTGGCATCCCTCATATACCCCATCCCTCATATCCTCATTCTTGATCGATCCCATTTTATTTTTAGTAGATTCACCTTCTATCAGATGCATTAGATACCTAGAGGTAATGTTGCACATCCTCTTCCTTTTATTCTTTTTTTCTCTCATTATCAAGTCGTGTTTCACTATTTATATCTAATATATCCTATTTTTATGGTTTTTTCCTACTTATTAATTTTATTTTGATTTATCTCGAATCATGTCTTGGTGTCATACATCTGGACTCTTCAAAGGATAAGTTTGGTGGTCCCTAAATTTCACCCATAGTCTCACCGTATTTTTCATGTTTTTATATCGTGCAGTCACACAGGATTTTCTATGAGTTGACCAATTTCAATATAAAATTTTAAATTATGCTTTTTCTTAGTAATAATTCCCTATTAAAGTATTTTAAAGACCCTCTATTAATATCAGTCTCTTAGAGATTTCTAAATGTTGAATTATAACTTTAAAGTTCCTAGTTGTTATGAGACACCATATTATAGATCCTTATAAAAAATGATGGTGAAATTATGAAATTGGTTGATATAGAATTTGAATTGAGAAAACCTTGATTAATTTTTTAATAAAGGGAGTTAATTTTTAAATAAATGATTGAAAATGGAATTTCACAATCATGTATGATCATTAAATGATCCTCCAAATCCTAATATAAATTCACCAAATGAAGTGGATTTATTAGTATATATTAGCAAAGTGCCTTGGTAAATTTAATGTCTAATTATGAATCCTTGTGGTGAATCAGGTTGAGGCATCGGTTGAGTAGTCTCTGGGCTAGGACTCCACACATGTTAATTAGAAGTGTGTATCTTCGCATGTGGTTTTATCAATTATGAATGGTTTAAATATTTTTTATATTCATTTGAATAGGATTCAATGAATAAATTACAATGGGAATAAATGTATACAAATACATTAAATATGGTTGATGTGTTTCATTAAATTACACATGTCAAGAATGGATATATAATGGGATAAGATACCTCCTATTATAAATAATGATTACATGAAAACCTCTCAATACTTTCTCTTCCTGAGCCTCATTCATATCTCTTAGTGAAGTAACTATCACCCCCTTGAGAGTTTCATGTTTCCTTCAATAAAGATTAGGATCCAAGTCCAGTGTAATCCCTCAAAGGTAGGAGTCCTTTTTTCAATTTTGGTGGTCGTTATCAAGTGTACTCTATTGAGGACTAAAGATTGAGGCTATTTCATTGGCTATCCAAGTATGCATGTTTTGTGTTCTTCATTTATATTGCATGTTTACTCTCTCAAGGATACATCATACAACTGGGTTTTCCTTCCACCACCAAGGATCATATGATGAACCCTTAGAACCTAACAGTGGTGTCAGGGTAAGACTTATTTGACGAATCAACATGTTCATTTTATTATTTAATGAAGAAGTTTTTTAAAAATTTGTAAAATGGGATATTTTATGCCTAAAGTCTAAATAAGAAATTTTTTATTTATTTCTCATGATAAATAATATATTGATTTATTATAATTTATAATTAATTATTTATAAATTGTTTATAAATAATGAAAAAATATTATGGAATATTTATAAAATTTATAAAGGTGTTTTGTGAATTAATAAACTATAAATTATTTATGATTAATTGATTAAATTTTTTTGAAACATTTATTGTAAATTTTCCATAATATTATTGAGTTAATATATTTTTAAAATTTATATAGTTTATAAAAAAGGTTTATAAATCATAGTAAAAGGTATTTTTGGAGTATTTTAATCTATAAAGTGTTTATAAATTAAATATTTATAAATATTTTTATAATTAAATGAATAAATGTTTATAAAACATTTATTAATGATAATACTCTCAAATATTAAATTTTAATATTTGAAATTATATATTACCTATTGTATGGAATACCTTGTGAAATTAAAAAAAATATTTAGAATTCCTAAAGGTAATTTTTAAAGTGTTTATAAATAGCATAATAAGGCCAAAATATAGATTTTTTATATTTAAATTATGAAATATTCATAATTATTAATTAGAATTGTTCAAATTTATAAGGGTCCTTATAGGTGAAGTTATTTAAACCTCATCAAGAGAGTTTTGATGTTTGATATGATCATCATTTAAATACTGTTTAAGTATGTGACATATAGATTATGTAAAATGTTTACATAATAGAAGTTGGATTGTAAATTGTTTATAATTCATAACATGTCATTCCACAAAATGTATCATATGAAAATTTTGTATTATGGACTAAATATAAAGAATTTAATATATAATTAAATTATAAATTTATATTAGGCTTTACCAAAAAAATTACAAGCCTATATCAAATATGAAATTGTTTATATTTTTTAATGAGGTATTTATTTATTTCAATCAGGAGTTAAATTAGATTATTCATAAATAGTTTATGAATAGTAAAAAGGCTTTTGGAATGTTTATGAAATTTATAAAAGGTATCTTATAAATTTATTAACTATAAAAATGTTTGTGGTTAATGGATTAAATGTTTTTGAAACATAGATTACTAATATTCATTAAATATTAAAAGCTAATATTAACAATATATTTTTCAAATTAATATGGTTTGTAAAATGTTTATAAATAAAAATTAAAATATATTTACATCCTATCAAATTATATGGAATTTGTGTAATCATTAAATAAAAATTTTATTTATGAATAATATTTATAGTCTATAAATATTTTATAAATTACATAAATAAGGCTTAAATATAAAGGAGTTTATATTTAAAATTATGAATTGTTCATAACTAATTAATTTGAAATTGTAAAAATTAAAAGGAAGACCTTATTTAAAAATATTTTTTAGAGCACATCAGAAAATATGATTAATATGATTAAAGTATTAAATAATATAATTTATATGATATATAAATTATATAAAAGGGATTAAATAATAGAAAATGAAATATAAATTAATTCATGAAATTTGAAAGGTTATATAATATAAAATATGAAAGATTTTATATTAAAATTGGATATAAAAGTGTTTATATATAAAATTATGGAATAAAAATAATGTTTATCTTAATTATAATATATTTATAATAATATTTTAGTTTATGGAATTTTCATAAATTATTCTCATGTTTAAATTTATGAAATTTTATTTTATTTAAGTTATTCCTTTATTTATTCATGAATATAATATTTTTTATGTTGTGAATATTTTTTATGGAACATTTATTTTATAGAATAATTCCTAGAGATAGATACCTACATTACATTCTAGGTATGATTCCATAAATTTTAGTTCCATCTACCTTAACCTCAATTTTTAATTTAAATTATTAACTTGAACTTATTCATTGATCGTATTTTTTCATATTAGGTGTTAGGGATATTATGAATTGGATTATATCTTTATTAAAGTCACCCTATAGAGTGGGATATGGGTCTGGACCACCTATCGTCCTAGAGGATTATGCCTTGTTCTATAAAGATGAATGGGGTTGGTTGTATATCGCTCCAAGATTACTCATGTGGATATTCTCAATATCCAATAATTCTAAAACTTCACATGAAGAGTTTATGTACCTTATAAATATGAAACATTCGGATATGTATAAATATACTTGGCTTACATTTTTGGGTGAATAACGCAAACATTTGGGTTGTGTAAAAGTTACATATTAAAGTGGTGTGAACACGTTAATTTAGTGGTTAGAATAAGGATTCTAAAAAATAAATCATTAGAAGCATTCATACACAAAAAGGAATAATACATAAGAAGATAAATATTACATAATATGAAATATTTTTGAATTTAATATATATATATATATATTATACATTAAATTGGTGAGACTATAATATTTTAAAATAAAACCCCACAAATACTAATTGTGAGATTCCTTCTAAGGAGACACCTTCCAAGACCTCAATCATCTAACAAAGTATTTTTACACCATAAAATGGTTCCCCTAGATTATCTTGTGTAAGTAAAGTCAATAATTAGTGACTCTAGATTTTTCCAATCTGGTAGTTTCACACCATAGTAGGGTGCCCCTGGATTTTATTTTATTAGCTTGTTTTTTACATTTTCTTTGTGTTACACTTAGCTGGGAAACCACATGAGTTGGGATAACAAGTGAATAGAGATATGTATTATACATATAATGGATATAGAAAAATATTTTTCAACTCAATTATCCAAGAATAAAAAAATTTATGATTAAATTGATAGTGTACCTAACTAAACAAAGTGGTGAGTTTCATGCCATAACGTTGTCATTTATTAGTGAAATATGGATCTTGGATCACTAAATAGATATGATGTATGGGGTCATCAATTTTAGTGGGAATAATATAATTAGAATTCATTAATGAAGATGTTTATAATACATCATATTCATTTGATAATACTTATCTTGTAGATAATGGCATCATTAACCACCTTAACCCTGATATCTATCATGTATAAATAAAATTTGAATGGAATAAACTATTGGTCTCAATGTTGAATTTATTGTCAATGATATGTCAACATGTTTTTGGTGACATAAGATAAATTGGTGGATCTTGTAAAATGGTTATGGATTCACTTTATGGAATTGGATGTTAAGATTGGAAAATTATCCTTATAAATGTGATGATTCTTGGACTGACCTTAAAGCTCAAAGTCTTATGTCAATGATGAAACATTTCTTGAAACAATGATTTAATAATAAGAAGAATTAAATAAGGACATACAATATATAAATTATTGCATGAGTATAAAACCATGAAAAATATATATTACTTTTCATGATAAATAATTGAAATGGATTGAAATTATATTATATTGGATAACTCATTTGATGTTGGCCTATATAAAAAAATATAGACAACAACTTGAGACCAAGGGACCAGCTCAATACCACATATGTGGGAGGAACCCTCAACCATGTGGGAGAGACATCCCATAGGGGCCCACGTGGTGGTAGAAGGTGGAATAGTGCCAATAGGGGGAAATGTGAGCATAATGTTCTATATACAGCCCACAGGGACATGCAAGGGAGTGTGTGCACTCAGTGGTGGGTAGGTGGGCAAGCCCAAGTAAGGTGTGCCCCATGAATATTGTAGATGCAAGGTGTTTTCAGTGTCTAACCCCATTTCCAGTTTGAAGTGATGATCAAATGAGATTTTTTATAAAGAATCATTCGATTGTGCATGAGTTTGATGTGGGATAGTGGGTAGTGATTTTTTTCATGACTGTTAAAATATTATGGATATAACATGATCGATTCTATAGAGATGATCTACATCATCCAGTAAAAATGAGATCATCTTTTACCTCCATCCCGCACCCAAAATTTTCTGTATACAGTATATTCATTTAGTGGTGATCATGAATGATACATTGACCACTATAAAAATTTTGATTCAACGTGAATGAATTCTTGAGATAGAGAAAATCTGATGAAATGTGTGCAATATTTTTTTTCATTCATGGTCATATTTCAAAGGTTGGGCTTCATTTGAATGAAAACAAAGTTGTAGAAGTCCAACCAAGACATAGGCATCATTTTAAGCATCTAAAATTATGATGCATGTGATCATCATTACATGAACATTAGGAGTTTTCACATAAGAGGATATGGCATGATTTTAGGCGTCACGGGAGTCTGAAAGATTTGGATTACTGAATACTTCACTGATATTAAAATATAGAGGACATGAAATATTTTTTGGATATAAATATCTTCCTTGAAATGGAATTTTAATCTGAGTAGAGGATTTACAGTACACCTATAAAAGCATAAGAACTAATATGAGATGGTTATTACCATTTGAGAGGCTCTTATTTTTAGAGAAACAGAGCACCATGAACTCCTATTGTATAAATAAGAATATCTCATGTGACTAGCTTAAGTGAGAGATCACATGGCCTCATGACTTTATAATCACAAACTTAGGGGTTTCATGAAGAGCTGGGTTGTGTGAAACTTCTTTATTATACAAAGGATAGGATACCTCATGCAAATCACACTCAACATGAGATATTATACAAAGCACACTCAACTTGAATGAAGAATACAAAAGTTTAACACCCATACCATAATGCAAATTAGAATACGGATATTGTGGAATATAGTGTGTTAACCAACAAATAAAGTGAATAGTATATGAATTATTTCATGCATATGTGATGATAGAATCACTTGCATGATTCAAAGTCATCACATTCATGTGATCATCAAACACATGAACAACCATTGAGATACCTAAAATTGAATATTATGAAGGAACATAAAATAATAAATATATATATATAATATTTTCTATGGTTTAAGAAGATAATAAATTTTGTTGACATTGTTTTGATAACTCAAAAATATAACACTTTGGGATTGTGTAAGTTCTATCTTGCATAAAATATTGATGAACATGTGTTCACCACTTGAACGCATTGAGTGAGGCTAGGAATTCATTTGAAGAAGGAAGAGCTACCCAATAATTTGTTTCACTAAGAAAACTTATCAATATAGGTGATAAAAAATATTGAGAAAGATAGATATAACTGTTAAGTGGTTGTTGAAGGTACTTTAATTGTACACAAGAAAGTGTGATTAAGAAAGATCTTGGAAGAAGATAAAAAGATCATACTGTAGTGGATAAATACTTGAAGAAATTAATAAACCTTTTATTTGGAGCCCAAATTAGGAGAAGTCTCTTGGTTTGAATCAGGAGTAGAGGAAGTGTTTCAGTTGGAGATGGAAGCATCCTCTCAGTTGGAGCTGGGGGGTGGAGAAGACTCTAGTGGGACTCTAGAGCATTCCAATATGGATTCAGGTAATATTGTGTGATACAGTATAAAGATACTTCTATGTGGATTCAAGAGTTAAGATATGTTGTGATTTTATATCGACCATTGTTATTTTATAAGCGGTTTGTTATCATTTATGGATATCATGTGATACTATGAGATATCATAAAGTGTATTTATAACCTTAACAAGTTAAAGAGGTTTAATTACAAAGAAAATAATTCAAAAAAGTAAACCGCTTATTTATCCCCCTCAGTGGTCAATCCATCCTTGGTCTCTGCTAGTGGTATCAAAGGGTAAGTTCTATCTAATGATCCAATAGATTATTAATAATGTGTATATTTTTTCAAATTAATGAGAAAAAATATATGGAAAAAAAGTAAACCTATCCTGAGGAAACTAATCTAGATATTTCTTCCATGACTAAGAATAACATAAAGAAGATAATGGTAAGGAATATGAAGAAGAATCTTGTAGTAAAGGTAGAGACACCACTAATTGAAGGTAATCAAAGTGGTATATGCTACAATAATTCTCTTTATTATGATTCTTTTGATGAATCCTACTCAATTTTTGATGATGATGTATAATTTAGTGAACTTTATTATGAATTAAAAGAACATCTATATAAATTTATGAAATAAGTGGTAATTTGTATTATTGTAATTTTAATGGGGCTTTAACATGAAAAATTATAGCTGGACTAGGTGTTTAATGCTATGGAAGAGGCATTTCATAATAAGGTTGGCATATCCAACACTCTCACAAAACTTATGAAAGAAAGGTTTGAAATAATTTCTCTTTTAAATGAAATATATGTTGAATCTATTGAAAATTTGCAAAGAAATGTTTGTGAGAAATATATCATTAAGATAGATTTTGTAGAATCTTTCCATTCACTTGAAAATTGCCCAAAGTTTATATGGTTTTCAAAGAATCTTAATAAGAGGATAAAGCAGACAATTTAAAAGATCTTGAAAATTCTTTGCAAGAATCAAGAAACATGCATGAAGAAAAAATGAAGAATTTGAAGGGTGGTTGGGAATACATGCTAAGAATAGTTGAAGATGATAAGAACTCACTCAAAATAAAGTGTTTAGAGATGGATGTGAAATTAAATAATTAATATTCATTATAATATGGACTTCCCAACTACCTATAAAAATAGATGGTTACACAAAAGTATGCATTAGGGATCATGAATCAAATATGATCATGAGATCATTCTCTAATAAATTGTAAATATCCTCCAAGAAGAATTTATCCCATAAACCAGAAATAATCTTATGCACTGATGTTGTTTTAAGTGTTGGTACAAGTTTCAAACCACACTCTGGAAAATTATAGATGGTAAAAATTATTATAAACCCACCCCATCAAGGGTGAATGAGAAAATATTTATAAATAGATATTCCCCAATAATTTTCCAAAAATAGTGTTGATTCCACACAAAAATAGAAAGTTTTAAAAAAATCTTGAGAAAGTATGCCATAAAGAAATAGAAGAAGATTCATAGTCTATTATTAGTGTTGTTGTTAGTTTGTGAATAAGGTATTGAAATGTTTATATATCAATAAAATTCATAAAAATAACAAAATTAATACATTTAGGGGGATAAAAGATGAAGATAAGATATGCAAAGAATATTTCACCTAATCCACTAATTTTAAAAGGTGAATCTTCAATTTCTGGTGAAATAAAGGGTCTAAAAGGTCAATATATATATACACCTAATCTATCTCAAAGTAAAAATGTCATTTATAATAGTACATATGATAAAAATAAATCTAAAAAAAATTAAAAATAATATAAGTGTTAGATGCTCTCCTACATCAAAGGTAGAAAGAAATATATCAATAAAATCACTTACCCTAGGTAAAAGAACATTTATTTTGAAGAATTAAAGCAATAATAAGTATCTATAAAATGTATATCAATATAGAATATTTATGTTTAGTGTTTTTTCTAGTGTTGTGAATGGTATAGGCACAAATCCTAATATTTATAGTATGACATGTCATTTCCATACAATATCCATTAATCAAGGGGGTTATGATGAATATATGAGAACAAGTTCTCAAAGAAATAATGTTGTAATCAGGAACCATCCGAGCTGCCAATTCATAACAAACATGAATGTTCAAAAAAATATGGAAAATGTAAGAATAAGGTTAATATAGATGAGAATTTCATGACAAGACTCATATGATATATTACCTATAGTATGAGAGGGGATAGAATTCAATAGAAAAATTGTGGTGAGTAATGTAAATATTCTGAGAAGACAAAGAACGTTAATAAAGAATACCTAGTTGTTTGTCCAAATAGACAGAAATAGAATAATAAATTAGAGTAAGTTTAAAAACTTTATAAATCTAAAGGAATGAAAGTTACTATATAAACTGAGGTGTAAATATATATTCTACACAAAGTTAATGAAAATTGTGTGGATATTGGGAGAAAATAATAGACCAGGTTGAGTGCTAGTTCTCAGCCTGAATGTTACTCCTAAAGAATAAGAAGGTACCTTATTATTACCCTATATTTATATATATATATATATATATATATATATATATATATTTGTGTGTGTTTTTTTTTTGTACTAACATTCCTAAAATTAAAGGAGATGGATAAATCCCTTGAGGGGGGAATTTATGAGATGAATTTGTTAAATCTTCACTACATAGTGAGTGTGGAACTTCTGAACAGCTTTATAAATTTAAAAGATGAGGTATGATAATCACTCCTTTATCCTTACTTTGATTGAATTGATAATAATTATCAAAGGGGAGTTATTATTGAATTGATAAGGTGGAGATTTATCTTTTTCACCAAGACTTTATGATGTGTTTGTTGAAATGTGTATAGGATTTTACATTTTATTTATAAATTTGATTACTTACATCCTCTAAAATGATAATTGAGAATTTCTAAGCACGAATTCATATAAAAGGTAGTTTATGGATAGAATAGACAACCTTGGTTGTATCTATCTTGTTTTTTACATATGTCTAGACCATGTAGAATTATATTTTACTAAATAAAGTCCATTTTCTAAAAGAACCATCTGATATAACCCTCTCTCATAAGTGTTAAAGAAACAATATTTTAAGGGAGAATAACATGTTTTTAAATCAAAATGATATGATATGAGAATACCCCCAATTATCCTTTTAATTTTATTTTAAAAATGGGGTATTTTTTAAGTGAACATATTTATTTTTAAATATGTGAAGAGATATTGACAACAAAATAAAAAGGGGGGATAGTTGGGTCTAGTTTTTCATTTGTTTCCAATGATGTGTCAATATGTGTTTGGTGAGGTAAGATAAAGTGGTGATTCTTAGAAATTTTTTATGGATTCACTTTATGTAATTGGATTTCATACTTGGAGAAAAAGGATAATTAAATAATACCATGTAGTGTTGACATTATTTCATGAGGAGAAGACCATAAAAATATATTATTTTACATGGAGAATATTTGAAATAGATTGGAATTATATGATATTGGATAACTCATTTCATGTGGGCCTATACAAAATATATGTCCAATCACTTGAGCCTAAGGGACCAGCTCAATCCCACACATGTGGGAGGAGACCCTAACCACATGGGAGAGCTAGACAACAAGGGCCCGTATGGAGGTAGAAGGTGGCACAACACCCAAAAGGGGAATTGTGAGAATAATGAGATGCAAATAGATCATGGGGATTCACAAGTTTTCATGAATTCTAAAAGGTGGGTAAGTGGGCTAGTGCAGGTGAGTCGTGTCCCATTAAGCCTGTGGCTACATGTTTTTGTGGGTGTCGAACCCCTCTTCTAACTCGAAGTGTTGATGACACTGGATTGTTTATAAAATATCTCTATATCATGCGTGATTTTGATATTGGATAGTGGTATGAATTTATTATTGATGCATCTTAAAATTTTATACATATAAAGTGGGTATTTTGATGGAGATGATCTATGTCATTTGATAAACATAGGATCCTCTTCTACCTCCAACCTTCACCCGAGGTTTTCTTCATAAGATATCTTTGAGAAGCATCAATCAACAGTGATCCATGGACCACCATAAACATCCTGAGTCAACAAAAATGAATTATTGATATAAATAAGGTCTTATGAAATGAATGAAATCTTATTCATGATTATATAAAAATATTTCAAAGGTTAAGTTTTGTCTAAATGAAAATGAAGTTTTAGAAGGCCATTTGAGATATATGCATGAGTTTGAGCTTCTAAAAATGATGATGAATGTGATCATCATCACATGCACATGATCAATTTTCATATAAGATAAGATGGAGTGATTCTTGACATCACAAGATTCCTAAATATTTGGACTATCAAATCATTTGATGGTATTAAAATATGGAGTACATGACATATTTTTTGGATATTAATATCCTCCTTGATGTAGATTTTTAATCAGAATTTAGGTGGTGAAACACGCCTATAAAAGTAGAATAACTAATATAATAAGGTTATTTTCATTTGATAGGCTCTTATTTCTATAGAAATATAACACCCTAAACTCTTATTGCATAAAGAATAATTTATTGCTCAACTATCTTGTGAAAGATATCTTAGAGCCTCTTAATTTTGGGATCATGCACTTTGGGGTTTTGTGAAGAACTGGGATGCATGAACCTCATTTTCTACACAAAGGAGAGGATACCTTGTGTATACTTTTATGTGAATGAGAGGTTCATATATACTTGAGATATTTCAAAAAAATCAACTTGCATGAAGAAGATATAATTTGAACACCCATACCCTAACATGAAGAGGGACAATGGGATTATGGAATACTGTGTGTTACCTAATGAATAAATTCAATAGTGCTTGCATGTTTGCGTGCATATGTGAAGAAAAAATCACATGCATGATTATCAGGAAGAACATTCATGTGATCGTCAAACACATGAACAACCATTGAGAGGCCTAAAACTAAATATTGAGAAATCACATAAAATAATAAAAAAAAATATAATATGTATTAGGGTTTAAAGAAGATAAGAACTTGTGTTTAAATTATGTAGAGAACTCAATAAGAGAACACTTTGATATTGTGCAAGTTATATATTGCATAAAATGTTAAGTAATTTGTGTAAACCAATTTTACACATTGAGTGAGTTTGAGAATTCATTTAAAGAAGGAAGAACTGCTTGATAATCTTTTTCACTAAGGAAATTGATCAATATAGGTGATCAAAATTATTGAGCAAGACTGATAGACTCATTCAGTGGATATTGAAGGTATTTGAATTGTACATCAGAAAGTATGATTTAAAAATATCATGGAGTAAGAACAAAATATTATCTAATAGTGGATTAAGAATTGAATAAATGAATAAGTCATTCAGTTTGATCCATAAGTATGATAAGTCTCTCATTTGGATCTAGGAGAATAGAAAGTCATTCAATTAGAGTTGGAAGCATAAGAAGTCTCTCAAATGGATATGGGTGTGGGAGAAGACTCTAGTGGGACTATGGAGTAGGCCAACGTAGATTATGGTAACACTGTTTGATGTAGTGTAAATATCCTCCTATGTAGATTAAGGAGTTACGATATGGTGTGATTTTGTATCGACCATTATAATTGATAATAATATCATTATGGAGAATCTTTTTTGGGGGTATAACCAACATGGAAAGAAGTGGGTATTTTTACCAAACCTCACTCTTATAATTTTTACATATGAGTTGAGACTGTGACATATCACTAAGTGGATCAAAAACCATAAGAAGTTCAAGAGGTTTAATTTAGAATAAAATAATTCATAAAATTAAACCAATGATTCACCCCCCCACTGGTCACTCCATCCCAGGGATATACAGAACCTTTATTGATTGGTATAGAAACTAGAGAATCATTCTCAAGTAAGAGGATAAATTCTATGTGTTAGACCAACCACTTCCAGAGAAACCCATAGGGAAGGATATTCCATAAATAGAGTTATATGTATATATTAAGAATATAAAAGACTCACTAGATTTTTAAATTATTATGATTGTTACCATGGACTCTAAGTTGAAAAAGAAACATAATAACATGGGGGATTACAAGATGATATAAAACCTCAATATGATCCATTAAGAACAAAAAATACATAAAAGGTAAGAATTTTCAAAGGATCTTATTCGAATTAAAATGGTTTAAGGAACCTCATTCTCCACCCATGTGGTCAATATTATTGTGTGTGTTAATTATTTAGAGAGTATGGGTTCACCTATTAATCTGGATCTTACTATAGATTTCATTTTTAAATCACTTCCAGAAATATTCTTATAGTTTATTGTTAACTACATCATGAATTAATCATGCAAACCTTTACCTAATATAATTAGCATGTTGAGGATATTTGAGAAATATATGGGTGGTCCTAGAGAAAGTACCATTCTGATGGTAAAAAAATTAAAGGTAAAGGTTATGGAAAGAAAGGATAAAAAAGAGGTTGTGAAAAGTTCACACCACCAATTATATCAAACATGAAGAAGAAAATAATTCTACCATTGTGGCAATAATAGCTGTTAGAGGATGAATCATCTTAAATACAAAAAAAATTAATAAAAACCAAGTGGAGAGTCCACACATAATATTAATATTATACAGTTAAATTCTAATATTCCTCAAGGTATTTGATACCAATTTTATATTTTAAAATTTTTTAAACATATAGGAGTTCAGAAACAGAAGTTAAGAATTGATGGATGGAGATTGAAGTGATGGAGCAAGTAGTTGAAGCATAGATGACTTCAAGCTGGGAGGAATTTTAAAAAGGTGTTATTTTTTTATCATTTTATATATAAAAAAAATTGGTTGTTTTAAATATATGAAATTATTTTGATGATGCACATTTGATTCCTAAAAATTTTATAATATATATGGTAACAAGGAATTGATAAATATGTTTATCTAGAATGAAATTTTTATCCAGTTATCTTTAAACATATTTTCAAGTAATATTCTCTAAACACATATAATTTCATATAAGATATAGAAACAATAGTTTATTTGTTAAATATTCCTACTATATTGAAAAATATTTTGTTTCCTAAATTAAATAATTTATTTTGAAACTTATTAATATATTCTAAGAATAATATAGTGGATAAGATGTTAAAGGGAGTATATTTTAACTTAGTAAGTTTTAAAGAGAAAAAATATAGAATTATGATAATCTAACATTATAGAGACATTTATCCTAAAGTTTTTAGGATTTTTTAAAATAAGGAAGGATATAAATAGTTATATTTAGTTATCATAAATATCACTATTTCTTAAAAAATGTACCATCTATATCACCAAGTGAATTACGACCTACCTCATACTCGTAGGTGATCGCACACATGGGCTAGGTGCATGGTTTTCCAAACCATGCACATATTATGTGATCACCTACGAGTATAAGGTAGGTGGTTTCTAGTTTTCTCCTTCATTTTATGGGTACATTATATGTGTTCTTAAATATGTTTGGGGTGGTTTGTCCAAGTGATACCCTAATAAATGAATGATTTATTTTAAATTTCTCAATACATGATATGAGATGCCTATGGGCATGCTCCTACTCTAGTAAAACTGGTTAAGTCAGGTAAGGGTATTGAACTAACATAGGAGGTTTATGCCAGGTGTGTTTATTAAATTTAAATGAATTATTTATATTGAATTGCTTCATTCCATAGGAACTTGACGGGCTTGTCCTAAGGATTGAGGTGACACTGATCACCTAGAATGAAGAGATATAGTTTATTAGTTTGGGAATGGCCAAAGACATAAGGGGTGATGATGATCACCAAGTTGAGGCAATATGGTTGTTTTTTTTAGGAGACAAGGGAATCAGGATGGGGGCATAGCTCGTGTGACTTGAGATGGTGTTCACCCTCAGGATTTAGTGACATGGTTGTAGGGGTATGAGGTTTAGAATGCTATGTCATAGGTTTTTTGGTGATTTTCGCTCACTGTTTATTGTCCAACATGTCGTTGGAGTCATGTGAACACATATAAGACTTATATATGGTGGTGGTGACCACTCATTGTGGCTGGAGGCCCTTGTAGACCATTCATATTAGGGGATGGTGTTGACCATCAGATACATTTGGGGGTGCTCACCATATAAATACACATGGATGGTGATAAACTATCATTTTATGGTGATGAGACCATCAGTTGGAGGTTGAGGCTTTCTGTTATACTTTAACTCAAGGTGTCGAGATTATGGAAAAATGGATTATATGTGATGTGAGACCCTATAATGGGAAGGAAAGGGGCCATGAGGCCAGATTATATGTGATGCATGACTCTAATTTGGGTAGGCAGGGAACATGGGGACAGATGATACTTGATACCTGACCCTAATATGGGTAGGTAAGGGACCTTGAGGTCAGATGTTTTATAACAGGGCGTGATAGGGTATTTTAAGGGTGGTGAGATACACTACCTATTACAACTTTCCCTATTTGCGATATATATATTGTTGTGGATGTTTGAACAACTTGATTGGTATTTAGTGGGATGCCACCATGACGGTCTCCGGTGGAGCATCAAGAGGGCGGTGATATGGTGTTTCATGAGTGTGCATGGGATAAGGCCCTTGAGGGTTGGTATGAGGCCTCATAGGGTTAGAATGATCATGAGTCATGGGTAAAGGATCTGGTGTAGGTGGGAAAACTGCAGATGGCATACTTTGGGCAATAAATGGATGAGCAGCTCTGGGCAAGCCCAGTTCAAGTTATATAGGGTATCGATTGAAGAGATCATGGATATAATCCATATATAAATAACATGACTCATGAGTTCCAGTATCAACACCCATAATTATTCTAGGGTGAGGGTGGACCACAGGTGGCAGAGAACCAGATCGATTTGGTCCAAACTATCTTCGACCGGCTCGAGACACCCCCAGGTCGGAGGGTGAGGCTGGTAACGTACATGCTCAGGGGACCCAAAAAGTGTTGGTAGGATGTATAGTTATAGGTTGGAAAACATGAGGGACATACCTTGAAGGAATTTGAGGCTAGGTTCATCAATTACTTATTCCCAGAGATGTTGAGGGTTGACAGAGCCTATGAGTTCATGAATCTTCAGTATGGGGATACATCCTTCATGAACTATGATTCCAACTTCACTGATATCTCTTGTTTTTTATACTATGTTGGGAGATGACATTGATTAGGTACTATGATTTGATGATGTATTGTAGTATGCCATCAAATTGAAGGTCAATATCTTCAGGCAAACATATTTTTTAGTGGAAATCAATCAGATGCTAATAAAAGAGGAAAATGTGATGGAGTGATCTTATTCAAGTCAGGTGATGGCATCATCTGATCTTAGAAATGACGCTTTAGGTAGTAGTAAGTGGACCCATTAGGAATATTAGTAGCGAATTTGGGCTAGAAGTTTAGGCAGACCACCAAGGAGTGGGTCTTTAGCAATGTGCTTCCAGTGTAGGAATACAGGACACATTCAGACCCAATACGATCAAGTTATAAAGGATTTTTGGTCAAGTATATATATATATACCATTTATAGAGGTTCTTCAAGAAGCCTTCTGGGATATATGGAAGCTAGGTATTAGAGAATACTTAGGTATATGAGGTCAAAGTGGGAGTAGTTCCAGCAGATGGTAGCTAGTATTCAGCTGCATGCGAAGGCCTTGGTGGAGATAGTGGGACCAAGCAGTGGGGTTAGTGGTCGGTAGTTGGTGTAGCTCCATAGGGATACCAATACTTGAGAAGTCAATCTTTAGGCCTAATGCATGTAGTTGAGTTTCTAGGTATAGAGTGGGTCGGGGATCTGACTACAGTTAAAGGTATTTCGTGATTACGAGCATGGCCAGGTTTTCCTTTTGTTTGTATTTTTCTATTTTTTGTTGTATGGGGTGCACATGTGCTATTTTTGGACTAACCAGGTGTTTTTTAGTATGTTAGAATTAGTAATAGTGTAGGATATATATATATATATATGAGGTGCATAGGCATTTGGGAATCAGTGTAATGAGGGTTGTGTATGAGGTACATAAGCATCAGGATTTTGATGGGCATACATTTTTATATATGAGGAAGGATTATTTTGAGCATCTTCTAATATGTGGGATATTGTGGGTGTCATGTATGGAATAGGTACTTATGGGCATCTAATGAGATGTGATGCTTGATGGGTTTTTAATATGACACGGGCATGATTTGAGCACCTGATGTGGTGGAAGAATGAAGATGCATCATGGGAGGAATCTTAAGTTCAGGGATGGTCAGTATACCATTAGAAAATGTTTGAATTTTGGGTCATAAAGTGACCAATTAGGTAACTCCTAAGGTGGGTAGTACCTTGAGGGAAGTTGACATGTGACTTAATAATTAGGGTATACTAGGTTGATTTTGATGAAATGGGTATATTCAGTACCATTTATGGGTAAGGCTAGATATATTAAAGATGATCTATGTTAAAGTGGGGAGACTGTAATGTCTTGGTTTTTTTATCAGGTTGAAAATTTTCAACTTGTTTGAATTTTTGAGTTTGGTGAGTGGACCAACTTTCTTTTTGATATTCAAAACCTAATTCTAGAAATTTTATTTACCCAAGGCCTTTTTTTAGATGAGTTTTAAGGATTGGAAATTGACTTAGGGTTTCATATTAGTTTTGGGTGTGGAGGGTCCAGGAAACTCAATTTCAAAAAATTGCATAATTTGGCCCACATTTTGGACAAACCATGCAACCTACCAAGAGTAATCGTGCAGCCCACCTACAACACTGACACTATTCGAAAAACCATGCAGGTGTTGGTGCACATCCATGAAACACATATACAATTTTTAGTGGAGGGTAATCACACAATCTATGCATGGTTTGGAAAATTGTACACCTATTCCATGCATGTGTAGTGCTTAGGCATAGAGCACCGCATGGTTGGTGCATAGTTAGACAAACTATGTGGCCCCTTAAAAGGTGGAAAATTACATGTTTTTTCCTCATTCCCTATTTCTTATTTTCATCCCATTTATCCTTTACTTCGCATGGAAAGAAGAGGGGATTATCAATTTTTTTCTCACTTAGGCTAGGAGCCAACTCCTTGATCCAGACTCTGATCATTGATCCATTGGTGGCTACAAATTCATCTCGGTAAGAACTTCAATCTTCTAGCTTCTCTTTTCTATTTACCTTTCCATATGTAATTATAAATCTATGTGTTCTCTTTTGCCCTATTTTTATGTTGTCCATCTAAAACACCATTTTCTTCTAATTCATCTCAAGTTAGAGTTTGATATCATATGAGTGATCACCTATGAGTACAAGATATGTGGTTCCTAGATTTCTCCTTGATTTTATGGGTGTATTGTGTGCATTCTTAAATACGTGTGGGGTGGGTTGTCTAAGTGAGACCCTAATAAACTAATTATTTGTTTTAAATTATTTGATTCATGAAATGAGATGCTTATGGGAATGCTCCGGCTATACTAAAAATGGTTAACATGAGTAAGGGGCTTGAACTAACTTGGGTAGTTTAGGCCAGGTGTGTTTACTAAATTAAATTGAACTGTTTATATTGAATTTCTTGGTTCTATGGGAACTTGATGAGATTAACCTAAGGATTGAGGTGATTATAATCAACAGGACTGAGTTAATTTATTTAATTGGGTTGGATGTGGCTTGAGACATAAGGGGTGATGATGATCACCAAATTATGGTGACATTGTTGTTGGTTTGAAGTGAAGAGGCCGACAAGGGGGGCCATGGACCAATTAACTTGAGATAGTGCTGAAAATCAGGATTTAGAAACATGGTCATAGGGGAAAGAGGTTTTGGATGATTTGGATTAGGTTTTCTGGTGATTATTTCTCACCATTTATTAGCTAACATACCATGGGAGTCATGTGAAAACCAATAGAACTCATATGAGGTTGTTTTGACCAATCATTTTGGGTAGAGGGGCCCATAGACCATGTGTCTTAGGGGGTAAGGTTGACCATCAGATGAATTTGGGGTTTCTCACCATATAAATCTATATGGATGGTGATAGACCATCGATTTATGGTGATGAGACCACTAGTTGGGGTTGAGGATCATCATTATACTTGAGGATGAGGTTATGAGATTATGGGGTGATGGATATCATCGTTTCATATGATATTAGAAGTTTATCTAGTGGTGATTGATTATTAGAGGAAGGATATCATCTTGCCTTGGGATGTCGGATTTTTGAGCTGACGGGGACTCTTTGAGCGGAGTTCCATGGGTCCTCGATCTTATTGATTTGGTGTGTCGTATGGATGCCGGAAATTTCATTATTGACATGTGGTACTGATGACTTGATTATATGTAGAACCTAAGGGTTCACTTGGGATGCATTTCATCAAGGGATTCCTTATATTTTGTTACATGGATCCTCTCCACTACAATTATATATATGTAAACAGGTGTTGTATTCCATATATATAATTGGGGGAATATTTTCTGACTCATTCTGGTGATGGATGAAGCAGGTAGAATGATCACTTATTGTTTTTGAGCATAATTAGAGATGGTAAAATATTAAATGTGTGTGCTTTACTATTTTATTTATATTCATCATACACCTACATCATTATGAATTTAAGATAAGAACATGTTGGTGGTGTCCTACAGATATTTATTCTCAACCCTACACAAACCCATTGAGACGCATGTAGACTTTATGTCTCTAAGATATGGTAAGGGATCGAGCTCCAAATATAGACCTTAGTGATTGTTTTGTTCTAATTAGCATGTGATGGATGAAAATGGACTATAGTTGTTCCTATATCAGTTGGAGTTTAATTTTTGTTCATATTTCTTTATATATGTATATACCGATGGTCTACCACAGGAAACCCTATTTTTTTATTTCAATGTATGACCTATTATGGAATGTGTTATCTTTAAATGGTATGCCTCATTGTATTGTTATTTATTATTCCACTGTTTTTTATTTATGCTTCCCTATGATTTGGTTTTATTTATTCTGCTGAGTTATGGTCATCTTCTACTGTGTTATATACATATGGAGAATTATTATTATCATTACCACCATAGGGTATAGTCTCCCCACTATCACCCCCTTAAAACCTTCACTTCTAGTCAGCAACCTTTGGCATATGGGATGGCATTCCTAAATCCAAGTGGCTAAGAGAATAGTTTAAAGTGGCATTCAGGTTGGGGTGCTACAAGTATAACAAGAAAATACATGTGGACTTTGATTTAATTGTAATATTTCGTGCCCTAGAACCAATTTTTTATACTATATATTGTTTTTATATTCAAATAGGTGAATATTAATTAAATAAATTATTACATGTTTTTCATTGTTCAATGTGAACTCAATGGAATAATATCCTAGAGTATTTTTCTCATTAAAAAGGTCATAGTAGTTTCATACTATGATAGTGGCTTGAAATTTGATGATGATTTTTTTAAACCTAATTATATGGTCAAATAAAATTATATGATAGGACACAAAGTATGTTGACCATAAAGTGAGAGTGCTTATAAGCATTTGAGACTTCATCTCATGAAGTTTGCACTTGGTAATCTCCAAGATGGAAGATTATGAGAATATACTTGCCTGTAGGAAATCCACATGTTTATGTGTCATTGGATATTCATATCTATGAGCATGTGTTATAATCCTTATACTTTAAGATTATTATTAATGCATTTCATGAATCTTGCACTTTTATGTATTGTCATAAACCAGAATGACATATGATCGTGACAAAGTTTGGTATGTTGGGTGTGTTATGAATGATATGTTATTAATGAATAATTTGAGGAAGGTTTTTTTTTCTTACATATTAATTTAAGTTGATATCTCAACCCTTTGATTTAAATAGAACCTTTACATTAAATTACATGGCCATGGTGTATAGGTGAGTTCATTTCAGATAGTTAGAGAAAGATGTATGAATCATATAGGTTGATGACACGGGTGTGTAACCTACTTGATGAAATATTATTGAAAAGGGATTTTATTACACAGCGATTATTTATATGTGGTTGATATCATTATGACATATATTTTTCCTATGTGGGTTCCTTGACCCATTGCTAGATAGTTGTTGACCTCACCTGTTTTGATAATCTCAATTATGTTTTAATATGATTTGATAATATCAAATAATTTTTATCTATATATTAATTCTTTCAATCTATGACATCCTGCTATTGAGTTGATAAAATATCAAAATGTCATTTTAATTTGTTAATCAATGGTTATCTATATTTATACTTCTTTAGAATTGTTACTTACTCAATCTGAATATGTTTTTCATAGAACAGATAACTATTAAGTGTTGAGTCACTGATACAGACCTACTGGTACATAGTCTACCGATAAGTAAAGGTCACTGATAGACCAAGATTCCTGTGACACAAGGTCACTGGTATATAGTTACCGATACAAGCTACCGATACAAACAGACAGGAAAAGTCCACCGATACAGATTGATACAGACAGACACCTACCGATAAGAAGAGCTACCTATACAGAACAGCCACCGATATGAAGCTTAAAATTATGGAAAAGGTCACCGGTATGCAGACAGTTATCATTACAACTGAGCTACCGATAGAATAAGTCTACCAGTATGCACAAGTCGACCGATACAGAGTAACCACCACCATTATGAATTCAACCATTACAAGCTCATCGGTATGGGTCACTGATACATAAAGTTTACCGATAGAAGGATCTACCAACAGAAGGAGATACCGACATAAGGAGTTACCGATAGAAGGAGCTACTGATTCAAGCGAGCTACCATTACATAGACTAACAGTTACTGATGCAAGACCTACCATTACACATCTACCTCTATAAGATCACTGATATAAAGAGATACTGATGAAAACCAATCCCTATTTATCTAAACCCTATTTCTATTTGTTTATTTAACAACGGTCATATTTAATGTTTTTAATGCATCTGATATTAATTAGTGATAGTTGTTGGCATATCAGGAAACAGTACCTCATACCTGTAAAAAGGTAATCATTCCCATTACTGGAGCTGAGGATATATAAAAGGGAACCTTGAAAACAATGGATATAGAAGAATTGATTAGTCTTTCCATGAACATACGAGACAACCTTATGGAGATACTCAAGGAAATACATGCATAGAAGAAGAAGGAAGAATACATACTGAATATGTATTTCTTGAACATTCAAGGAGTAAAGAGATTCAACAATTTCAACTGCACTCAAGCTGATCAGACTGATCAACCTGTACCTGCAAGTCAAATACAAAAACAAAACTCTGTTTCTTGACAAAAACCAGAGAAGGAATCAAAATCTTCATCTACATCAATCCAAGGAGTCCAGAGCTTCACTAAAAACACATAGAGCATTCTAACCTCATCTCTATTTGTTTAGCTCTATTGTGTTTCATTTATTTACATTTTGAGAAGTGTGTGTGCTCTGTATTTTTAGACACACACTGTCTCTTGTGCTAAACTAGAGGATATATAAAATCCTCACTCAAACCTTTTGAATTCTTTTTGTTCCCACTGTGAATTGTGATAGAGCTCAAGTGTGACCTGGATTGCCTATGTGCTATTGTCTTTGTTTTCCCACGTAGAACTGTGGTAGAGGTCATAGGACCTGGATAGACTTTGTACTGTTGTTAACCCCAATCCAGGGTGTGGATAGAAGTTTATATAAACTATTTGAGTGGACTAAGTCTCGGCTTGAGAATGAACCTCTTGGTTATATCTGTTGTCCATCTTATTTTTAGTTTAAGTTATTTTTTATTCTGCTACTATGCACTTTAAATACTAATATATTTTAAATTTTACTCTAATAGTTAAACTAGCAAGTGTTTGTATTTATTGTAAAGCATTAGGTTAGTTTCAAAAGCTAATCTAATCTTCAGATTAGATTAACTGAGAACTAATCAATCTCTTGATAACCTAACTGATCCTTTACTGTATTACAAATTCACTATAGTTTAGCTTTTTGTTTTAAATTTGGGGATTTTAATCATAAAGTTTTTAACAGAAATTTTAATTAGAACTCAATTCACCCCCCTCTTGAGTGTCAACTCCGACCAACATTAATATCAGAGGTTTGTTATTAATAAAGGATTTCCAAACACTCTTTTTTTCAACTGTGATTTTAGTTGTATCTTAAAGATCTTAAATTTTTGTTAGTTCTAAATTTTATATCTTTAAATATATTTTCTAAAATATAATTATGGATAATAGACTAGAATTTGTTGCTACCAACAGGCCACCTTTCTTTAATGGTGTTAATTATTCCCAATGGAAACTGAAAATGAAAATTCATTTAGAAAGTATGGGATTTGACATCTGGACTGCTATAGAAATTCAGTATAAGATTCCAAAAACTGAAACAACTACTTGGGATGAACCTATGAAAACTTCTTACAATAATAATTGTAAAGCAATGAATTCCCTATATTGTGATTTAGTAGATGAAGAATTTAATCGAATATCTGCTTGTAAAACTGCTTATGAAATCTGGGATACTTTGGGTGTTTTCCATGAGGGAACAACCAATGTTAAGGAAATGATATTGAATACCTACACTATTAAATATGATAATTTTAAATTGAATCCTGATGAACCTATTTCTGACATGTATCTCAGGTTTAACGAAATCGTAAATACAATGAGCTCACTTGGAAAAGTTGTTCCTACAAAAGAGCAAATCATGAGGATACTAAGATGTCTGCCAGAAAGATGGAGAGGCACATCAGTCTCAATAAGAGAATTGTGTGACATAAGTTCACTACCTGTTAAAGAGCTGATTGGTAAGTTAATGATGTATGAATAGGAGCTAAAGGTAAACAAAGAAGAAGATATTGAACCAAAGAGGAAGTCAGTGGCATTTAAGTCTACTTCCTTAAAGAGCAAGGACAAGGAGAAATTTCACATACCTGCTGAAATCTCAAAAAGTGGAGGTTCAGATTCAGACAGTGATGATGAAATGGCTCAAATAGCCAGGATATTCAAGAAATTCTATAGGAAGAAGAAATTTTTCAGAAAACCAAACTATAAGGGTAAGTATGACCAACGAGGTGATTGGAAGAAAGATTGGAAGAAAGATGATAAGGATGATGAGATAGTGTGTTATGAATGAAAGAGGAAAGGACATGTGAAAGCTGACTGTCCAAAGTTAAAATACAAGAATAAATATGACTATAAGGACAAAAAATACAAGAAATATATGAAAGCAACCTGGAGTGATTTAGAAGACAGTTCAAGTGATTCTGATTCGACTCAGGATGAAAAATCTCAAAAATATAATATGTGTTTCATGACAAATACATTTGAGGTAACATTGGATACTCATGCTTTAAATTATTATTATTCTGGAGATGATTTTGATTCTGAAAACATATCTAGTGAAGAATTATTTGAATACTGTAACATGCTAGAGGACACCTAAAATGAGCTGAAAGATAATTACAAGTCATTAAAGAAACAGTATGCCTTGACTAGTACTGTTAAATCTGATCTTGGTATAGAAAAGGAAAATAATTCTCAACTATTAAAGGATAATACTGAACTTCAATTGTCCAATGAGAAACTTAGAAAAGATTTAGAAAATTTCACAATGGAAATAACACTCTAACTCAAATGCTTGGAAAAACAAGTTGCACCAAAATATTCTACTGGTTTAGGCTATCAGCCTGGATAGAGATAGATTACAAAAAGTAGATTTATTCCAAAATCTGGACAGTATACTGCTAGTTCCAATCTTGGAAATTCCTATGCCTCAACTAGATATTCACATAGTTATAGATCAAAAAAAGTTTATATTTCAAAATATTTTGAATCTATTGATTGTATGAGACCCATTAGAAAAATCTGGGTACCAAAAGATTTGCTTTCTAACCTGTCTGGACCCAAGAAAATCTGGGTACCAAAATCATTTTTTGTTTAAATCTATTTTGTAGGAGACTTTCTTGAAGAGTTCATGTAGGAATAAATGGTACTTAGACAGTGGATGTTCAAGACATATGACTGGATATTACTCATGTTTCAAAAGTTCAATCAAGTTTGATGGAGGACATGTCACCTTTGGTGATAATTCAAAAGGAAAAATCATCGGCTTAGGCCAGATTGGTAACACTGATTCAATTTTAATTTGTAAAGTATTATTTGTAGATGGATTAAAATACAACCTGTTAAGCATTTCTTAGTTGTGTGATAATGGTTTCAATGTTAAATTTGAAAATTATGCTTGCAATGTATTTGATTCTAAAAATGTTTTAGTATTTTCTGCCTTAAGAATGAAAATGTTTATGTTATAGATTTAAATTATATAGAAAAAAAAAGTTACTTGTTTAAATTCTTTTCATAAAGAGTCTTGGCTATGGAACATAAGATTAGGACACTGAAATGTTCACTCACTTAAGAAACTGACTAAGAAAAATTTAGTTAGAGACCTACCTCAACTAAAATTACCATCAAAAAAAGTTTGTACTCCCTATCAAAAGGGAAAGCAACATAAAGTTTCATTCAAATTAAAGAAAGAAGTTTCAACTTCTCAACCTCTCGAGTTGGTTCACATGGATTTATTTGGACCTTCTAGAGTTTCTAGTTTGAATGGAAATCACTATGTCTATGACTTAGTAGATGACTTTTCAAGATATACTTGGGTATATTTTCTTGCTCACAAAATTGAATCTTGTTCCTATTTTGTTAAGTACTCCAAGTATGTAGAGAACCTTAGTGGACTTAAGATTAAGACCCTGGGAAGTGATCATGGCTGTGAGTTTGAAAATCATGATTTTGAAACCTATTACTCACATAATGGCTACAATCATAATTTCTCTGCCCCTAGGACACTTCAACAGAATGGTGTAGTAGAAAGAAGGAATATAACCCTTTAATAAATTGCAAGAACTATGCTTAATGAGTATGACCTACCTATTTATTTTTTGTCTGAAGTTGTAAATATAGCTTTTTATATTATAAATAGATCCTTGATTAGACCTTTTCTTAAGAAGACCCCTTATGAACTATGGAATAATAATAATTCTAAATTTAGTTACTTCAGATTTTTTGGTTGCAAAGTCTTTATTCTCAACACTAAGGATAATCTTGAAAAATTTTCTTCTAAAAGTGATGAAGGAATCTTTCTAGGTTACTCTATAACCAATAAGTCTTATAGAGTCTTTAACAAAAGAACCAAATGTGAGGAAGAATATCTTCACATTAAATTTGATGAAACTGGTCCACATGAACCTAAGTCTTCTCTTGAAAATCTTGAAGAAGATCTGTCTATTCTGGACCTTAATGATAAAATCAGTGAACCTGTTGTAAAGACAACCAGTTTTGGAAATATTCCAGAATCTACTTCTGATGAACCCGAACATAGAGAAGAACCTAAAATTTCTAGTCCTACCTTTACTAGATCAATTAGGATTCTAAAGAATAATCCTTTAGATGATATTATTGAAAATCTTAATAGAGGAACACAGACTAGAGATTCTCTAAGAAATCAGGTTGAACATCAAGCCTTTCTTTCACAATTAGAACCTAAAAATATCAATGATGCAATCAATGATAAATTTTGGGTAATGGATATGCAAGAAGAATTAAATCAATTTGAAAGAAACAAAGTCTGGGAATTAGTTGACAGACCTAAGGACACTTTGGCCATAGGTACTAAATGGGTTTTTATAAATAATGTTGATGAATCAGGAAATATCATTAGAAACAAAGCAAGGCCAGTTGCACAAGGATATAGTCAAGAGGAAGGAATATACTATGAGGAAACCTTTTCACCTCTAGCTATATTAGAAGCTATTAGGATTCTACTTGCCTATATTGCTCATCTGAATTTCAAGTTATATCAAATGGATGTTAAAAGTTCTTTTCTAAATGGGTTTATAATTGAAGATGTTTTTGTTGAACAACCAGCTATATTTACTAATCCTCATTTTCCAAATCGAGTTTTTAAGCTTTATAAAGCTTTATATGGTTTAAAACAAGCCCCACGAGCTTAGTATGATAGACTTAGTAGTTTTATTATTTCAAAAGTTTTTTCTAAAGGGATTGCTGATCCAAATCTCTTTATTAAAAGAATTTCCAAAGATGTTTTGATAGTGCAAATCTATGTTGATGATATTATTTTTGGATATTCTAAAAATACTTTGTGTATTGATTTTTAAAATAGTATTCAAAATGAATTTGAAATGAGTTTAATGGGAGAACTTAAATATTTTCTTGGATTTCAAGTTTTTCAAAATAAAAATGGTATCATTTAAATCAAAGTAAATATACAAAGGATCTTTTAAAGCATTTTGGTTTGGATAGTATTAAGGAAATTGATACACCTATGAGTACTAGTTGTAAGTTGGATGCTGATGAAACTAGAAAACCAATGGATCAAACCAACTATAGAGGTATGATTGGAAGTTTACTTTATCTTACCGCTAATCGACCAGATATTATGTTTAGTGCGTGTATGTGTGCAAGATTTCAAACTAATCCAAAAGAGTCACACTTGTATTCTGTTAAAAGAATTTTCATATATCTTAAACATACTACTAACTTAGGATTATTTTATCCAAAAGGAAAATCATTCGATTTAATAAGTTATTCAGATGTTGACTTTGCTGGTTGCAAGTTAGATAGAAAGAGCACTTTTGGAACATGTCATATTCTAGGTAAGTACTTAGTATCATGGTGTAGTAAAAATAAGAACTGTTTTTCATTGTCTACTACTGAAACAGAATATATTTCTACTGGTAGTTGTTGTGCACAAATTCTGTGGATGAAACATACATTATTGGACTACAGATATCAGTTCAGACATGTATCTATAAACTGTGATAACACTAGTGCAATCAATATTTATAATAATCCTATATCTCACTCTAGGACTAAGCATGTTGATGTAAGGCACCACTTTCTGAGAGACCATTACCAAAAAGGTGATATTACTCTTGAATTTATAGGTACTGAACATCAATTTTCTGACATTTTCACCAAACCTTTAAGTTCAGATAAGTTAAGTTATATTAGACATGAGTTAGGAATGATAGACTTTGTAGAGCCAAACCTCACCGTTATCCAAACCTCACTGTTAGCCAGAACCTCACTGTTATACCTCACTGATATGAACCTCACTGATATGCCTCACTATTAGTGTACCTCACTATTATACCTCACCGGTCAGAATCCTCACTGGTATGTATTATTGTTAGATTTGCGCTGTTTTTAAAAAACTTCGTATCTTTAGCCGCCGGAATCTGTATCATCTGTACTATACTTATTATGATTTATTTATTTATTTTGTGATTCCTAAATGATAAAAAATAAGTCTTGACCTCATCTCAATCCACTTAAAACCCTTTACCTTCAAGCCTTAGCTCCCAAACCTTCATTTCTCTCAAACCCTAAGCCTCGCAATTCGCAAAATGGCAAGAGTGAAAAGACCATCAGTCGGCGAAAAGGATGATGAGCCGAATTCCAAGAGACTCAAAGGAGAGTCTAGTAGTGATAGTGAAGTGAAGAAACCTACAAATCCGTAGATCTTTTAAAGGGAAATAGTATTTGAGAAAGATCTATGCATGGAATGGTTAATGGCCAGTAAGTCTTTAGTTCTGGAAGTGCTGTAAGATCATAAATGGGTAGAGTGTTTCTCGAATAACAATAGTCCTTATTATCCAAAGGTGGTAAAATAATTCTATGAGTTTGTTTGCTTTTAGAAATCATAATTTGAGAACATAATAATATCAGTATTGAATGGTAGGACAATCTCCTTTTCTTCTATTGAGTGGGATGAGTGCCTGAGAGTTCCACATGAAGGAGAGTTTGGGTATTTCTCGAAATCAGTACCTCCTACTAGTAACATCTTCGAATATGAAGCTGCCTTGGAAAAATTAACAGGATATGGCACACCTAGAAAAGTATTTGCTACAGAAATGGATGGAGAGAATTGGTTTCTATTCAAGTTCATCCAACATGTGCTAAGTCCAAGAAGAGGGGACTTTGCAAATCTGAAATACCAAGATATTTATTTGTTGCATTTTCTAAGTCATGGTTTCAAGGTAAATTTTGGAAGGCTTATGATGATTCAAATTGAATATATGACCAGTCCAAAGTCAAAAACTAATGCTCTATTCTTTGTAAAGCTGATTTCTTTGATGATTAAGGTAAGAGGTGTGGCTAAGTCTCACGATGAGACTGTGGTTATGAAAGAAAACTTTTTTATTACCAAAAATGTTTGTAAATACATGAAGATAAATTAGAATCCATGGAAAAGAGAATGGGTCAGTGATGAAGGGAATCTGTATGATAAGTTTAATCCTATGGATCATCCTTCTAGGCCTAAGGATGTAAGGGATCCAGGTTTAGGACCTGATGAAGAGGAACCTTAGTATAGTGATGATACTGATGAAGAGGATACTTCTATAGCTGATGGAAGGGATCTGGACTTGCCTCCAAGTCCTATTGCTGAATTTGTATCATATGAAAAGGAAACAGTGTTGGGAGTAAGAAATGAAGAATCCCTTATTGATGAGGAAGACCAGTCTGCTCTAGAGAATGAGGAAGAAGAAAGAGGATCTGAAAATGAAGCATCGGTTTCTGCTTGCTTGAGTCGCAGTCCACTGATTGGGCACTCCTCAATGCCTACTAAGGAAATTTTTGAAGTAGACAGACTTACACCTATTCTTGATGAGTCTCCTGCTGTCGAATTAGAGAAGGTTATGGAGGATTCTTTTGAGGAATACCGAGCTGCTGAGGGTGTTATTACTATACATGAGAATGTACACATTGAGGGGGAGCATCCTAACAGATTTGGAAATGTTTCAGTTGCTCATGAGATTGAAGACTGGGCTGAAGACCTAGGTTTTATAGTTTGTGGGTTAGACTATCTTGATTCTAAATATGAGACACCCATTAATAGACCACAAGTTAACTATAATCTCCTTTCTGAAAATTTACCTGAGGACATAGTACGAAATCTAATTTAACCCAGTTTAAGTCTGATCTCCAGGCCAATTTTTTGGAAGAAATGAAAAAAAATGGAAACCACTTTAATATCTTCTATTCAGTCTATGATGACTGAATTGGTATCTGGTGTTTTAGATGAAGTCAAGACCTGCCAAAATCAAGTTTCAATCTTGGTAGAGGATTTTGAATCTCTAAAGAAATCATTTGTCTCTATGGAGTCTTATATGAGCTCCAAATCTAAAGCATACAAAGACTTGGCATTTGTGAAAAGTGTAGTTGGCCAGATGGTCTCATTTTTTGAGGAATTTAAAACTTCTATGGAACAGTATTTCAGCACCCAGGACTCTCTTGTGAAAAATCTCATAAGTGGGCTGACTAAATCCTTTAAGGAAATAGTAGCCTTTACTATTGCACCTCTGAGTACTACCAGGTCTTCTTTGGATATTGATCAGATTCGAGCTATGATGAGAGAAGATATTGGACAGTCTTCTACCAGTGGCTCTGTAGACTCTGATTCTTTGACCCAAGTGGTGACTACCACTAGGTATATAGGAAAAATTGTTCAAAATTTTATGAGAGAGGCCACTACTTCTCAAAAATAGGTCAAAGACAAAGTGGATTTCTATTTACAAAGGATCTACACTAATCATCAGTTGAACAATCATTTCAAGATTCTGTTAGAAAACCTGAAATTGCCCCCAGTCTCTCAGGCTTTCAGAGAACAAGTAAGAAATCTTAGGGAGTTGACTCCAGCTCTAGACAAGTTTATGGAGAACAAGGATGACTTTATATCTGATATGGAGAGAGGAGGAGGAATCATTATGGACTTTAGGAATCTGTTGCTGCCATTTTTTCATGTAGACAGTACCCCTATCATTTCACCTCTAGCTCTTCCTACCTCTACTCGCTTAGCCTCCATTCCTCAGATGACACTGGCTCAAGATATCAGAAGCTTGACACCATTGATTACTCCAAGGAGTACCCACTACAGGCTAGGAACAGTTTCTGTTGTTCAACCTCCAGTAGTGCTTTCTGGAATTCCCAAGCCTTCTACTGAAGCTACCCATCCTGAGTCTACCTCTGAACCCAAATCCAAATCCAAAGTGGACATTCAGGAGGTGGATTGAATAGTGTATAAGATATTTGATAGGAATCCCTTGTACTCTTTTTGTCTCAATTTTTTATTTCTCTGTATCTTTTTTTTTCCAAGAAATACATATGATCTTATTCTCTTTTACCTTCTGTTGCTTCTCTAATCCTTTGTTTCCTACTTTTTTCTAATCACAAAGGGGCAGAAATATGAGAAATATGAGCATGAACATAAGAAAGGGGGAGAAATATGAGCATAATATATATATGAGCATAAAATATTCTACCTCTGGTACATTTGTTTTATAATTATAGTACATTTGTTACCTCTGATACAATTGCATTTAATATTATATCCTCTAATACATTACTGATTATTTTGGATTATAATATCATAATTTGTGATTATCAAAAAGGGGGAGATTGTTAACCTCGCCTGTTTTGATAATCTCAATTATGTTTTAATATGATTTGATAATCCCAAATAATGTTTATCTATATATTAATTATTTCAATCTATGATATCCTACTGTTGAGTTGATAAAATATCAAAATGATCATTGGAATTTTTTAATCAATGGTTATCTAATTTTAAACTTCTTTAGAATTGTTACTGACTCGATATGAATATGTTTTGCATAGAATAGATAAGTATTAAGTGTTGATTCATTGATACAGATCTACCGGTACATATTCTACCAATAAGTAAATCTCACTGATAGACCAAGCTTCCTGTGACACAAGGTCACTAGTACATAGTTACCAATATAAGCTACCGATACAAACAGACAGACAAAGTCCACCAATACGGACTGATACAGACATACACCTACTGATAAGAAGAGCTACCGATACAGAACAGCTACAGATATTAAGTCTACTGTTATGGAAGAGGTCACCGGTATGCAGACAGTTACCTTTACAACTGAGCTACTAATACAATAAGTCTACCAGTATGCACAAGTCGACCGATACAGAGTAACCACCACCATTATGAATTCACTGTTACAAGCTCACTAGTATGGGTCACTGATACATAAAGTTTACTGATAAAAGGAGCTACCGGAAAGAAGGATATACCGACAGAAGGATCTACCAATAGAAGGAGAAACTGATAGAAGGAGCTACTGATTCAAGAAATCTACTGTTATAGAGACTAACAGTTACTGATGCAAGACCTACCGTTACACGTCTACTGCTACAAGATTACTGATACAAAGAGCTACTGATGAAAACCATTCACTGTTTCTCTAAACCCTATTTCTATTTGTTTATTTAACAACGGTCATATTTGATGTTTTTAATGCATCTGCTATTAATTAATGATAGTTGTTGGAATGTCAAGAAATCGTACCTCGTACCTGTAAAAAGGTAATCATTCCCATTGTCAGAGCTGAGTATATATAAAAGGGAACCGCAAAAACAACGGATATAGAAGAATTGATCATTCTTTCCATGCACATACGAGACAACCTTCTGGAGATACTCAATGACTTACATGAATAGAAGAAGAAGTAAGAATACATACTAAATCTGTATTTCTTGAACATTAAAGGATTAAAGAGCTTCAATGATTTCAACTGCACTCAAGCTGATCAGACTGATCAACCTGGACCTGGAATTCAAATACAAAAACGATACTCTATTTCTTGACAAAAACCAGAGAAGGACTCAAAAGATTCATATACATCAATTCAAGGAGTCCAGAGCTTCACTCAAAACACATAGAGCATTCTAACCTCATCTCTATTTGTTTAGATCTATTGTGTTTCATTTATTTACATTTTGAGCAGTGTGTGTGCTCTGTATATTTAGGCACACACTGTCTCCTGTGCTAAACTGGAGGATATCTAAAATCCTCACTCAAACCTTCTGAATTCTTTTTGTTCCCACTGTGAATTGTGGTAGAGGTCAAGTGTGACCTGGATAGCCTGTGTGCTATTGTATTTGTTTTCCCACGTAGAACTGTGGTAGAGGTCATAGGACCTGGACAGTCTTTGTACTATTGTTAACCCTGATCTAGGGTGTGGATCAAAGTTTATATAAACTGTTTAAGAGGACTAAGTCTCGGCTTGAGACTGAACCTCTTGGTTATATCTATTGTGCATCTTATTTTTAGTTTAAGTTATTTTCTATTCCGCTGCTAAGCACTTTAAATACAAATCTATTTTAAAGTTTACTCTAATAGTTAAACTAGCAAGTGTTTGTATTTATTGTAAAGCATTAGGTTAGTTTCAAAAGCTAATCTAATCTTTAGATTATATTAACTAAGAACTAATCAATCTCTTGAGAACCTAACTGACCCTTTACTGTATTACAAATTCACTATATTTTAGCTTGTTGTTTTAAATTTGGGGATTTTAATAATAAAGTTTTTAACAGAAATTTTAATTGGAACTCAATTCACCCCCGTCTTGAGTGCCTACTCTGACCAACAATAGTAATCTTAGACTTTAGGAAAACCCGCCTAATGCAACAGAGGAAGAGGGATAGAGGGTTGCACATAAAGTGTTTCCTTTGATCTCAGTTAAATATTATTTATATTTAACAATTGAAGAAAATATTATTATCCAAAAAGAAAAAAAATGAAAATATTATTATCCAGACCAAGAAGTAATATTTATTCAACATTTATTAAATTATCACAAATATTAAAAAAATATTTATTTTTGAGAAAATTATTTAATTACATGAATATATAATATTTATTAATATCTTTTTATTTTTAAGGTAATAAAATAAATAATTTATTTAGTTATGTGAATATTAAATAAATATTTATTCACCGTACTATGAAGAAAATATTTATTTATTTATTGAATAAAATTTTTTATTTAAATATTTATTTGAGAATTTAATAAATTTTGAGGTGGATGAGCGAACTATATTTTATCTGGTTATGAATATTTATTTACCATATTGTGAAATAAATATTTATAACTGTATGGGTTGGTGAAAAACATAAAATAATTTAATTTAATTATTTTATTACATGGAATGGGGTTCATTTTCATTTAATATATTACTAAGGGCCTTTGTAAAATTAGTTAAATATTAAACCCCAACTCTAGGTCTAAAAATAGACTATTATTTCAATTGGAGAAAGAATAATCACTATCCACAACAATTTCATCTCAAGATCTCCCTCCTCTCTTCCTCTCAAGATTGATAAGAACAATATAAATTCATTCAATCCTAAAGGAATGTGAATCAATCAATAAGAACAACACAAGATGTTCAATCAGCCACACTAACACCCAGTGGTTCATCAGTGTTGGTTCTGGAAAAATAATTTTTCAATATTATTCAGAAAAAATTTCCTTGGCCATGGTGTTCATGCCTGTGCATTATGAAAGGTTCGTTGAATCTGAAAAAACCTGAGTTGGCTATAGGGCCAATAGATTCTTCCATTCTATCTGAAACCAACAAGTTTTATCATAGTGGTCACAATAAATTTATAATTATTTAATTATTTTTTATCATTATATGCATTTAAAGTTAGTTTTAATTTCATGCAATTCATTATTTAATCCAATAATCGATATCACTTTTTTATCCCTTAGTTTCTCTCTAATATAATCCAGATCCAATTAAATGTTAATGAATAACATCTAAAAACCCCATCTAGAGGTTCCAAGAAGTCTTTCCTAACAACATAGTATTACACGGTATGCAGTTGGTGTACATGCCATGTATGTTGGTTTCTTACACCATGACATAGAATGAATTAATTCACCGTGTCATGCAATGAAGTACACGTGATGAATTAAATTATCTACAAGTTGACCAAGCTAGGGTGATACACCTCATGTGTCACTACACACCATGTAACTAGGTTACATGTTGTGTAGTTTGTATGTTTTTGTGATGGAAAACGCATAGTCAAATATGTGTTGAGTAATGATTACACAATGTGTAGGGAGAAACGGTCATGTAACAAGGAGGTTTCACAATGTGTACCATTTTTCTATGTCATTTTCCCCACACATTTTCATTTAGTTATACAGTTTGAGTCCCTAGGTGTGTATCATGGATATACATAGAGAAAGATACACATTGTGTAGCTAGATGTACAAGCTATGTACCCAGCCAGTTTATGTAGAAAATTAAAATTTAATTTTTTACTCCTTTAAAACTCAAAAGCATGTGTTCCATGTGTAATTCAATGACTCGTATACCCCATGTGAGAGTTTATATATATATATATATATATATATTAAATGATTAATTAAGTTCTATGAAAATTTTTGAACTACATACCATGTATAATCATAATATGTCGATTACTTCGTGCACATTAAAATATTTATATGAAACATTAATTAGAATGTGTTTTATTTTCTATTTATTGACTCATATACACTATATAATTACATAAAAAAACGCATATATTATTTTCTACATGAGTAGACTATATAAAATCTCAATACATGCTGAGTAGTTTGGATAGGTACTCTCCGAGTTACTTCCATGTACAAGTTGTGTACTTATTTTATTAAATTTTTAAAAAATATTTAAAATCATATTGGATGGGTATCTATAGGATATATTGGATTAAAATTAAGATTAATTGAATTAATTGACAGATCAGATAATTAATCGAATTAATTCACTCAAGTTTATATAAATAAAATAACAAACTAAAATGAATGTGGGATAGTTATTTTAAATGTGTATTGGTTTCACTAATGGATGATCATAACCTTAGACTGGCTTGTGTATGTGCATGGTTTCTTTTAATTTAATTATTACATGGTTTTTTAAATTATTTTATTAAATTAAATTAATGGAAATTGTGTCATCCCTACCTCATTATGTAAGAGCCTACATTTATGTGGTTTATTTTATGTAAATCGTCTTTCTGTTGTTGATACTTGATAAAATAGTGGGATATTAATGAAATTAATTATTATGTATCACATAATTTTTAATCAAGTATATCACTAATAATTGTATCTATTATTAATATAGAATAATGATGAGCTCTTAAACCATATTATTTATGTGATCAATTCTATAGAAATATTATATCCTAACTGGTGGTAACTTTCAGGAATGGTTCAGATGCTTATGGGTTGTGTTGTTCCATGAATGGAAGTATTACATGCTAGAATCCCCAAACCCTAATTTTTTTGCTAAGGAGGTGAGTGAAGAGGATTTCACTGTTTATAAAAATCATCTGAATGATTCACTAGATGTTTAGTGTTTAATTTTTTTATTCATGTCCATAGAACTCATGAAGCTTCATGAGAACATGAATTCCTATAGAATTCTCTAGCATCTCCATGATATATATCATGATAGATCCAGACTAGATTGGTTTGAGATATCTAAGGCACTCTTCCTGAGAAAACTTGGAGAAGGTGTGCTAGCTAGGCCTCATGTACCTAAGTTCATTGGATAGATTGAGTGTCTAGAGGTTATAAGGTTTAATCTCCCTGTAGAACTATGAACCAATATTATTTATTCACTACTCCCTCAGATCTTATCCAGTTATGTTATAAATTTCAATATTAGAAACATAGAGAAGTTGCTCCTATATCTTCTCACTCTACTTCTCCATATTGAAAAGGATATAAGGTAAAAAAATAATTTTGTTATTATTGTAAATAAAAGGAAAGTTCAGGTAAAGAGAACCAAGGATAACTCTAAGTATAAATCTTCTTCACATTACCCTTTCAAGAAGAGGGTGCTCAAGCTGAAAGCCTAGGAACAAGATTTTGTTTGTTTTTCATGTGTAAATAAGGTCCATTAGATGAAAAAATTCACCCAAACAAAGAAGTAAGGGGAAGTATTAGGTGCATTTTTTATTAAGTGTGATAAATATGTTTCTAAAAATTGGTTATTATATGAAATAAGTGGTAGTCATATATGTATTTAAATATAGTAACCATGTAAATTCCAAAATATTTCTTGTGGTGTGGTGGATCTGCAAGCATCCAATAGAGCCAGACTTGATGTTATGGATATTATAGATTTTTTCCTCACATTGATGATTGGAATGATCTTGGTTTTGAAATATTGTTATAATTTGTTTTCAGTTACCAAAAATCATTATTTTTGTATCTAGACTTGATACATATGGATTTATTTTAAAATTTAGAAATATGTATTACTTCTTTTACAAATAAATCATTTGTTATGGTATGACATTTTTAAATAAAATTATTTACATGTTGGATCACAAAAACAATTTAATGTAAATTAATAATGAAGATAGTAAAAATGACTTGTAACTCCCCTAAAATCTAGTGTAAAAGAATAATAATCTTTTAAGATTTTTTAACATGCAACATGGGCTTTAAGTGAACTGTGATAAACTATACAAATATTATTATTTAAATGTGACCATTATAACCAATACATTAAATTGACTGTATGAATAGGAATTTCCAAATTATAAAACAATATGTATAATAGTTTTATATAAGGAAAATCTAGTGATTAATGATAATAAATTAGTACTCAATTTTCAGTAAAGTCGTTTTATGCATCAAACTTCAAAAAATTGTTTTTATTGCATTTTTTGTGCAGATATTATAATTAATCTATGACAATTTAATGAATTTTATTTGAAAAAATTGATATAATTTTTTAAATAATCATGTCATAATAGGTTTATGATGAATGTTGGGGATGGTTCTGAAAAGATTTATTTTTAAGTGAATAGTGAAAATGCTGATTTTTATAAAACTATCATTTTTTATTTAAATATAGTAATTTAAATGTCTCATTATATTTTTTATTCTATTTTAAATTAAAATAATATTAATTTTATTAAAAATAATCTAAATAATTTCATAATTTTAAACATATTATTTGATTTTGGTATAAGTTCATTTTTATACTTATTAATGCAATTTTCTAAAAACTGTTTTTCATCACATTTTTTACATTTATATTAAAATTAACTAATTTAACTTATAAAAATTAAATATTATAAAATTTATTAAATATTTTGAATCATCATAATTAATATTTGTTAATAATTTTAACTTTATTTTGTCATAATTAATAGTAAAAATAATAAAAATTTGTTAGCATGGTTAGGGTTAAAATGGGTTTACTGGGAGGTTAAACTAAGAGTTAAGGATAAAAATGAAACTTAAACATGTATAAATATTACTGTTTGAAGATATTTAAATATTATATTATCTTAAATTTTAATTCCTAGCCATTTGGTTCCACTTTCATAAGAATATGACTTTATATTATTTAAATATTTTAAGTAATTCCATGTGTGTGTCTCCCCTCACTTGTAAAAGGGCACATCTTCTCTACCCTTATTCATAAACTTAAAACCCTCTATCTCAGAAAAAAAAACTACAAAAAACATTCTTATCTCCATTATAATCATTATTAATCTTTTTTTATTCTCTTAATATCGTCCTAAGAAGAATTAAGGTGTAAGATAGAGGAGGTCTTTCAAAGAAGAGATAATTGTCTTTACTGACACTTTCAAAGTTTATTTCTTATTATAGTTTCTATAAACATATTATATTTATCCTAACATAATTAATACATTATCATAAATATAATAATATATTATTATGATTATGTTATAACCATTCTTCACCTCTATTCCATCAAATTAGAAATAAAAGTATCACCCATGTGTACGTGTGGACTACCACCTTCATGTAGTAATATGATTAATTTTCCATCAACACCTATCATGGATGGTTTTGATGATGGATTTACTAAATATATATGATTATTATGATAAATTAATTATTCTTTAATTGTAAAATATTATCTACTTTATTTTATGTTTTTCTCATTAGAAAATGGAAGTATCACCCATGTGTACGTACGAACTACCATCTCCATAAGAAATATATTTCATTTTCAATGTCTACCTTTTATATATAGTTATAAAATTATATATAATTAATATATATAATAATAATTAAATTAATAATAATCTTTAAATATTATATTAATATTACCCCAAGAATGTTCTTACTCATTTAGTCTTTATAACATGCTCTTGTTTAGGTCGGTTTTTCTACCTACATGAGTGATGTTATAATTTTTATGGCATGAATGATTAAGGAATTTTTAATACTGGTGATATTATAAAATAATAAGATATAAATTACATTATTTAAATTCTATAGATTATGGAACCATGATCAATGTGTAAGGACCATAACTTGTGTACCGAAACATGCATGAAAAATGAAACAGTTATCACCGAGAACAATTATTTAATAAATAATTATTAGTTAATGGATGATAAGATGTTATAATTAGATCATATATGGTATTATAATTATATATATAGTTATATTATATATTTAAAATAAATTTTAATTTATTATATGTGATTTTAAAGGCACTTATGAGGAAATTTGAACTTGAGGTAAGGGGTTTACTAACTCAATTTCTCTTCATTGGGTTATATTACTTCTTCATTATCTATGTTAATATAAGATTATGTGTGTAATTACCTCATATTATTTTATGTTTTATTTTCACTTGTTTTATTTGTATTTACTTTTATTAAACATAATCACTTAATTTATTAATTCTCACTTCAATATTACTATCTTTGTAAGGGTTTCTCATCTCACTATTATTTCTGTGAAACAAATTCCATATTCACCACTTATTTGATTCATGTGTCGTATATATCTTATATTTGATATTATATATCATGAATACCTTTATATTAATGGAATTTAATGTTTTATTTGAAGTTATTTATTTCATGGGGGTTATGATTCATAAGTTACCAAAGCACTAAGGGTTTATTTCATAATCTCATCCATATTCAAGATTGTTTTTATTTATTTTTCTATTGGAGGAATTATATGATCTTTATATAATAAACCCAATATATATTCTTCTAATATTTATATTTATAAGTTTTTAAATTATTATTTTTATTTTTACCTTATTTGGCACTCAAAAAGACCAAAAAAAGTTTTTAAGAAAAATCAATTTTTTTTTATTCAGGTGGTAATCTTTTTCATCCATGAATATATTTTCTTTAAAATGTTTTCTAGAATTTTTTTAATATTCCACAATGATTTATTAAATTAATTTATATCCATTTTTTAATTTTTATAAAAAATTTCAAAAATAATCTTTGTGTCCTTTTTTGAATGAGGTGTTTTTACCAAATGTGTGAACTGACTCTTTTTTTAACATTTACCACATGAAAAAAAAATCCCATCATGATGAATATTATTTTCCTTAAAGATTGATTTACAAGTTTACATTGTTATTTTCAAATAAATTTTTTTTCTTAATATCATAGAAATTTATATATTTTAAATAATTTATTTTAAAATAAAAAGTGTATTTTCCTCAAGAAATGGTTTGGTGATATTTTAAATGTATTTTTATTTATGTCTACATACTTTGATAAATCTTACAATTTAATGTTCATACACTCTAATGATACCATTGACTATATTGCTCTAGATAAATTATGATCATGTTTTTCTATTTATTGGATGGGGAAAATATTAACATTTCATGTGTTTTTTTTAATACGAATGTTTATATTGACTATGTATTTAATTTTTATTCATTTCATTCAAATGATGAATTCATTAGACTTAGTAAGTGATGGGTGAGTCCCTTTATAGTCCCTCGATGAATCAACAGGTCTCATGAGACAATATAGTTTATATATTTGGTGTAAACCTTACCTATTTATGTATATAAATCCATCCTAGATCACTCTAAATAGTATCCAAATTGTTACACCAAATAAACTCAATCGAGCCTCCCCATATGCCAGAGGTTGCCAACTAGAGGAGAGGTACCAGTAAGGAACATGAGGAGACTATAACCTCTTTATCAGAATAAAACAATAGCAAAAATAATAAGAAATGATAACCAATAGGTATCCACACATCACATACCAAATTCCCAAAATTGGGTAAATGCCAACAAACCAATAAAATTAATATGTCATGTCAAGGTTGTCTCATGTGCCAAAAGAAACCCAAAAGAAAGAAAAAAACTGACAATCCTCAAAATAGGTCTTGATGCCTAGACCGATCCACTCATCCAAGATCCATACCATAAGTCTCAAATCATCCATCTATCACTAATCCTTTTCCCTTATCCTGACTTACAACCATGAATTCTACTCAGGTACCAACAGTGTCCTGAGAAAGGTGTGAGTACGACTCAGTAGCCCACCACCAATGGTTTCTAAAGAATTATCCAATCTAAAAAATATTTTATGAAAAGAAATGTATAATAGATTAATAGACAAGACAATAAAATAAGACATGTTTTTAAAAAATTATTAATTAACCTTCAGACCCTAGGGTTCTAAGGTGACACCCGGGCCAACCAACCTACTTCAGCCAATGTCAGTCATTTTAGCCACCTATCATAGAGGATACACAATTTAGATGAAAGGAATATTCTTTCATTAATCATTTAAATCTAGGTACTAAGGAGCATTACTCCAATTACCCACACCATGTTAGGTGTTATCAATTCCTAGATCCTTAGTCTAGCATCCCAACCATGCACAATATTTTCAGTTCCTTGAGAATTAGTCTGATACTAAAACCATGGAAAATACCTTAAATTACTTGAGCATAAATCTAGAACCAAACCAATGTATATAGATCATCATTCCATAATCCTAACCCATGCCCTCATTTAATCATTTCCAAGGTTCAATATACTTGAAATTTTAACGCATTCAAAAAAAATCTCTATTTCAACATTCATTATTCACCAAGGTCTACCATACTCTACACCTTTCAACAAAATTTTACAATTTAACCAATTCATCATTTATTCATATATAACAGTCACTAAATGAACTTTAAAACCATTTAACAACTTAAACTTTCTATTTTAACATTAATCATTAAATTCATCTTAACATGTTATGGAACATTTAATTCCCAAGTTATGACAAGTTACCCCTTAAACTATGTTCACAAGAAAACTAACAAGACTAATCAGTTTAAGCTTATATACCACCTATTTCATTATTTAAAACCCCACCTTACCACTTCCAAGAATCTTTCACACCACATGGGTGGTCAGGGTTCAGTCTGATGCACATCAATAGACCCAACAGGGACTGTGAAGGGATCTAAGACATCAATTTAAGGCCCAATATATTTTTTAGTCAATAAAGATAATGGGAAAATTGTTATCTCCATCACACATACTACATACACAAAGAAAATATAAACACAATGGGAAAAGGAACTTATACCACCAACCTTATTTTCATAGATATCCACTCATCCAACCTCAATATTTGATCCTATATAAAATTGTCAAAAAAATCATAAAAACCATTTAAATAGGGAATATGATATGTAAACAATGTAGGAAAATCAAGCAATGAAACATCTAGATAATAGAATAAACAAACTCAAATACTTATCAAGGGCCTCGAATCATAAGAAATGGCACTCCAAATGACCAAGGATCAAAGGAGATTATCCCTTGGAAGATGAGGAGAATCTTGGAATGGACCAAGGAATATTGGGAGTGAAATGGGGGGGAAATCATGTGGTTGGTGTAATTATTTGTAGGTAAAATGGTAAATTTGGAACTTTTAATTAGGCACATGGTTTAGCAGTATAGTTTTTCAAATTGTGCACCAACTGTGCGAGCCCCAGTTCCCAAGAAAAACTCCACTTTCACGGTCTCGTGGTTCACCTCATGTAGTTTCCAAAACCATGCTTCCACCTAAACCAAGTCATATAGTCATGCGGCATGGTTAGCACTAACTGTGTTTCATATTCTATAAGTCCCAAATTCTATATTTTAAAGCCATGAACCCCATAAATTCACCCAATACCTTACATATTCCTAGGAAAGTGTTCTATAAGATAAATTAAAAGTAGTTTAACTAAAAGTTAAAATAAAAAAAATACCTCAAAAATGATTGGGATCTTACAACCACCCCACCATAAAATAGTTTTTCCTCAAGTTGTACACTCCGGCATTACTAGGCATCCAAGGTAAAAAAACTTAGGCCATAATCCCACATATCATCTTACCTATCCCCAATTTCCTCCTAGAAATGGGCATGTTGTCACTACACTCTAACTAAAGGCATGGTCTTGACCAAAATAGTTTTCTCACTATGATCTATAATACAAATTGGATGCTCATAGAAAGATGTATCTGCCTCAAGCTCAACATAATCAACATCAATCACATGAGAGGGGTTTGGGTGACACTAATGAAGTTGCGACACATGAAACGGATTGTTCATAGCACTATAATATTGTGGAAGAGCCAAAAAATATTCTTCTAGTACAATCCACTCAATAATATTGAACAAACCAACATACCTTGATTCCAACTTACCCTATTTCTAAATCTGACAGTGGCCCAGTCTTGGAAACACATAAAGGAATACATAGTCACTGAATGAAAACTTGAGAGGTTGATGGTGATAGTAATCATATGACTTATATATATTCTAGTATGTAACCATATATTTCAAGATTAACTAAACATAATTTGATGTCTTCTGCACAAGACTATGCCCCAACAATTCTGATTTTATTGCTTCTGAATAGAAAATTGGTGATCTTTATGGTCTACCATACAGTGCCTCATATTTCCCATCTGTATAATTACATGATAACTATTATTATAGGAAAACTCAATGAATTTTAGGTATTTATCTAAAGTTCACCATTATATATAACACATTCTCTCATGATGTCCTCTAATGCCTGGATAGTCTTCTCAGATTGTCCATCTATCTATGGGTGATAGGTTGTTCTCAAAAAAACCTAAGTACTGAGCGGTTTATACAAGACTTTCTAGAATCATGAATTAAAAAAAGGATCATAGTTTGAATAAATACTATGATTCACCCCATAAAAACATACTATCTCATGAATATATAGGTTACCCAACTCATCCATTGTGAAAGTCTCCCAAATTACTAAGAAATGGGATACCTTTGTCAACTGGTCCACAATCACCCATATTTTTTCACTCTTCTAAGGAGTCATGGGTAAACCAAGCATGAATTCAATGATAACATTATATCACTTCTACTAAAAAATAGGTAAGGACTTTAATATACCATTAGGTCGTCTATGCTTAGTTTTCACCCACAGATAGGTGTATAATCACATCACAAAACCTATGATCTCCTTCTTTATTCCTAACCACCAATACTATATATGAATACCATGATATATTTTAATCAAACCAGGTTATACCAACCATTTTAAATCATGGAACTCATGCATCAGATCCTTATGTATACCTATAGTCATTTAAATATGAGTATGAATTAAGATAACCTCGTCGCCATTTATGGTACAGTCAGGAAAAATATATCCACCATCAAAGTTTTTCATCAACACTAGGCACTTTATATCAGTATACTACCTCATCTTGATCTAATTCATATGAGAGGGTACAATAGATAAATATTAAAGCTTAATATATTCCTACTCCTCTGGAACACCTATATTCATCTTAGTGAAAAATAGAATAATCTTTCATTCATATATAAACTCATGAACTTCTTGATTCTATGCATTCTAACCCAGAGCATCTGTAACAATTTTTCCTTTCCCCAGAATATATTCTAGCTCAAAATCAAATATTTCATGTATTCAACCCATATACACTTCCAAATATTTAGATCATGATAATAAAAGATATATTTAAGGATCTTATGTTCAGTATAAATAGAAAACCTTACACATGATAGAGAATGTCTTCAATACATTAAGACATGAACCATTTCCGCCAACCAAATATCATGAGTGGGATAGTTTCATTCATGTGTCCTAAAATTTAATGACCTATATTCCATGACTCAATCTCCTTTCATTATTAATTTCCCAATTCTAATCCTGAATTCATCATAATATACACCATATTCCTTACCCATCTCAAGTAAGATCAGATTTGGTGTTGTGTTCAAATCCCTCTTCAGCTCCTAGAAAGCATTCTTTCATACTCTATACCACTTAAACCTTATTCCCTTTTTGTTTATTCCTAAGAGTGGAACTTCCAAGTGAGTAAATTATCAAATAAACCTTCATTAGTAACCCACTAAACCAAAAAAACATTAGAATTTAAAAACAATCTTGGGTTTCTCCCAAGAAAAACTCACTCAGGCCTTCTCAGGGTCCACTAATACACCTTCTTCTGAGATGATGTGACCCCAAAATTTTACCTTGTCAATATATTAATGAAATTTATATAGCTTTTCATATATCATATTCTCTCTCAGGGTACTCATGATTATGTCAATATTTTGGGCATGATTATCTCTAGGATGGGAGTACACAATATATTGTCAATAAAGATAACCAAAAAATGATCTAAGTACGAGTGGAAGATTTGGTTCATCAAGGATATGAACATAGAAGAATCATTTTTTAAGCCCAAAAAAACATTACAACAAACTCATATAGGCCATACCTACTTCTAAAAGAAGTCCATGGTATATCATATTCTCTCACCCTCAACTGATGGTACCCTGATCTTAAATCAATCGTAGAGAATACACAAGTTCCCATCAGCTAGTTGAAGATATCATCAATACCTAGAAGATGATATAAATTCTAAATTTTCATTTGGTTAAACTTCCTATAATCGACACATATGTGCAACATTCCATTTTCCTTATAGGAAAATAGAATTGGAGAACCTCAGGGTGACATACTCGGCCAAATGAACCCTTTGGTATCTAACTCCTCCAAATAAGTATTGATCTCTTGATACTCTGTTGGTTCCATTCTATAAGGAGGAATAGAAACTGACTCATCCCTAAGAACCATCTCAATAGTAAAGTCAATATCTCTTTTAGTTGGAAACCTTGAAAATCCTCAAGAAATGCATCCTGAAACTGATCCACTATAGGAGGGAAAAATCCTTCTCCACTCCCTCCAACATCTATCATAGTAATTTCAACCTGAGTTGTGAGATGACCTTGTTGTTGATGAAAATTCTTCACACATCCTACCCAAATATTCCATTGACCCCAATGAACATAGTAATTACCCTTAGGAGATGTGAAATTCTCACTCCTTCGGTAACAATCAATGTGATACTGGTACACAACCAACCAATCCACTCTAATAATCAAGTCAAATCCTAATATCTCAAACATAAAAAAATCACAAAGGAAATGGTACCCAGAAATATTGATAGAAATATCCTTACAATAATGGATAACCTATGAACACACCCCTAACAGCATATCAATCGACATGACCCCATATAATAGTTTCACCGCTAGGACCAAGCAATTAACAAACCAATCATATCTAAAAGAATGTGAAGATTCGGTATCAAAAACATCCCTAGAAAGTGTATAATCTTGAATAATAATACCTCAAACAGTTGGTGACCCAACCATGTTACCATAGGGAGCTAGTTGAACTGCATGCAGTTGACTTATCTGTCTAACCAATGCTCATGTCTTGAGTCCCATGCACTACACTAATCAGCTAATATTTCCTCTCTTTTCCTTAAGTACCATGTCCTCCACCCCAACTAGTATGTCTAGTAGAACTCCAAATTCTAGTCTAATGTGAGGTAGTAGATCCCCTATTAATGTTATCCATTGGTTTAGGTCCTTCATCACTTGCCAAATTCTAAGGGAACCTACAAAACCACTATACATGACCTATCATGTCATAAGATTGAAACTTTTCTAGTGGTTTAAGAAACTAAACTCACATGTCACAACGCCTTCCACACTAGTATAAAAACAATAGAAAATTTTCTTAAGAGGATAATACACTCGTCTAGCTACTCTACTCACCACCACCTTGATAGAAGTTCTCGTAGCAGTGCTTTCTACAACCTAAGAATATACTACCTCATCACCCAGTTGAACTATATACCCACTACTAGAGGCCTCCTTCAAGTTCCCCTCAAAATGAGAGAGTGATTTACTACCTTATTGAATTTATAAAAGTGTTAAATATTTATCTGTGACTTTATCTAACACTTGATTCCATCCTAAAAATGTTTCTTCCTAACTATCTCATCTCCTGCCAATTTTGGAATAAAACTATATTGGTATATAAATCAGAAATCATAATCTATCACCAAAATATTACATTGGGTCAAACACATAAAATCTAATTATATTTAATTCCTCAGGGTCTTTGGGTATAAATGTTTCAAGAACTTATCCTTGAAGTCCTTACAAGTCATTTCCTCAAGCTCTTGTCCTCGACCTTAATATCCCACTAGTGTTTCCCTCTTCCCCTAAACATATAAAATTAAAACTTTACCCTCCTATTCAGATGAGTTTCAAAGTGGTCAAGTATCCTTTTGATAAACTCAATCTAGAACACAGCTACCTTAGGTCCACCCTCTCTGGAAAAATTTGGGGGGTAATGGAGCTGAAACTCCCAAGTTAGATCAAACATGGTTGATATAACCTACATTGGGTCCCTCTCCATAAATTGTATAAAGTGAGTGAAATTATCACAGAACTGGTCTTCCACCCTATCACCCATAGAAAATAGGGTCTCTAGTTTCAAAACTGGTGGTTCATTCTCATTAGCTTCCTATTATCTCCCTACCGAAAAAAATTATTCTGGATAAATCCCTCTATAGTTACAATCACACATTTTAGGGAACAAAACATATAACTTATATGGTTACACAAAATATGGGTCACAACCATCCATAATTAAGCTACTCCGTATACACTATCCCAATGGATATGACTGCAAGAATATCACTACACCCAACCATCCCTATCTAGGTCCACTGTCTAACTTAGGGTATAAGTAAATTTCCAAGAAATAATATTTGTATTTAACACCATTTTAACAATTATATTTAACATATTTCCATTTAAATAGTTAAAACTTATTTATCAGGTGATATTCACTCAAAACCATAAAATAGGAATATTATCATTTCATTTCTCACAATATAAATTCTATTTATTTTAGATAAAATATATCATAACATGAATTTCTTTACATGCAAAATATGATTCATGTCACATAACCTGTGAGCTCCTGAAATGATGCATTCATACAAAATCTCATGTCATACCGTACCATGTGTAAAATCTCATAAATAAATAGAATCAAATAATAAACATATCACCTAAGGTGAAATAATATTTTGATTGTAATAATAGAACCTTAAGAATAATAATATCATCTCTAGAAACTTGGTTTTCCCCCACACATGTGTTAGCTTATCTCATGAATGAGCTCATTATCAAGCCCCAAAACATCATATTCTCCTATATAAATTTCTTAATTAGTAAATAAAAATAAAATTAATGATTATTTGATACAAAATTTTAGCATCATGTCCCATCTCTCTCCAACTATTATTCAAACCAATATATAATATGACCTTAAGTGCACCTCCCCGTACACCAAAGGCTACCTACTAGAAGTGAGGGTCTATTGAGGAATGTGGTTAGACTATAAAATATTTATTAGAATAAAACAATAGTGTAAATAATAATAAATTATAACTAGAAGGTATCCACACATCACATAAAAAATTCCTAAAAACAAGGTAAATTCCATCAAACCAATAAAATAAACATGTCATGTCATGGTAGTCTCATGTTCCAGATGAAACCCAAAAGAAAGACAAAAACTAACAATATCTGAAATGGGTTTCAATTCCTAGAATGGTCCCCTCATCTAAGATCCATCCCATAAGTCCCAAATTATCCATCTATCGTCAGGCCCTTTCCCTTAACCAGATGTGCAACCATGAAGTCTACTCAGGTACCAACAGTAGCCTGAGAAGGGTGTGAGTATGAATCAATAGGCCACCACCCATGATGTCTAAAGTAATGTCCTGTATAAAAAATATTATATGAAAAATGTGAAATTGAATAATATATAGGGTAATAAAATAAGACATGTCTTTAAAAAATTGTTATTAATTAACCTTTGGCCATTAGGTTCTAAGGTGACACTCGGAACAACCAACCTGCTTCAACCAATGTCAGCAGTCTCAGCCACCTATCATGTGGGATACACAATTTAGATGAAATTAAGGGTATTTAATTAATCATTTAAATATATATACCAAGGAGAATCAAACCAAGTACCCACACCATGTAAAGTTTTATCAATACCTAGAGCATCAGTCCTACATCCCAACCATGAAAAATAATGTAGGTTCCTAGATCATTAGTATGGAACTGAACCCATAGATAATACAATAAATTCCTTAAGAATTAGTATAACACTGAATCTAAGGATGTAGAGTTTTAGTTTAGTATCCTAACCCATACCCTCATCTACTCATATCTAAGGTTCAACATACTTGAACTTTTATAACATTTTGAAAACAAATTTATCTATTTAAACATTCATTATTCACCATGGTATACCATGCTTCACACTTTTAAACACAATTTCAAAATTTAACCAATTAGTCATTTATTAATATAGCACAACCATTAAATTCCATTTAAAAACATTTAACCACTTAAACTTTATATTTCAACTGTTAACTATTCTATTCCACTTAAAATGTAATGGAACATTTAATTTTCAAGTTACTCCAAGTTTTCATTTAAACCATACCAACACACCTAACTAGATTAAGCTTGTTAACCACATATTTTATTATTTAAAACCTCACCTTACCATTTCTAAGAAGTTGGAACACCCCATGGGTGTCCATGGGTTTAGTCTCGTGAACATCAACGGACCCAATAGGATCTGTGAAGGGGTATAAGACATCAATTTAAGGCCTAATATATTTTATTAGTCATGATAGAAAATGTGTAATGTGTTAGTGCCATATCACATACCACATACACATAGAAAATTTCAATACAATGGAAAAAGGTTCTTATAACACCTACCTTATATTTTTATATAATCACTCATCCAACCCTAGTCTTTGATTTGAGTTAAAATGGTCACAGACACAAAATCCAATGCATATGAGATATAAATGAAAATGTACAAAAAAACAATGAAACATACAAATAATAGAAGGAAATAGAATTGTATACTTACCCTAATCTTTGAATCTTATGAAATGACATTCTAAACAGCCAAGGATTGAAGGGGATTCACCCTTGGAAGAGAAGGAGAAGCTAAGGGTTGTTGGTAGTGAAATGAAGGAGAAATTTTGGTGAGTTCATATCAAGATCAAGAGGGAAGTGGTAAATTCAAATCTTTTAATGAGATGCATAGTTTTTTTAAAGGTCGGGGTCGAAGCATCCTTTTAATATTAAAGCAAAGACCTCTTTTTGTCTGGTTAGAGGGATACCCATTACATAGCCCAAAGGTTTAAGGACAAGTGGCCTGAATATAAGGCTTGAAAGCCCATTTTTGTCTCAAAGGACCCTTCTGTGAATAGTACTACTATAGTACCCTAGTTGTTACAGTACTTGCTATAGTACCACCACCACTACAATACATGTTGCAGTATTGCCACTACTATAGTGCCACCACTACTACAATTTGTTAAACTGTGTGCCAACTATGTGAGTCCCACTATCAAAGACCAACTTCACTCACACAGCCTCCTGGATCACCTCAAATGATTTTCAAAACCATTCTTCATGCTAAACTAATCCACATAATCACAATGCATGGTTATCATTAATTGTGTGTTAACCATGTTCCATGTGTTGTAATCCCAAAATTCCATATTTTCAATCCCCAAAACCCCATAATTATCTTAGTACCATCCCTTCTCCAGTGAAATCATTCAATAAGATAAATTAAAAGGGTTTTGACAAAAAAATAGAAAAAAAACATACCTAGAAAAGGGTTGGGACCTTACATTATATATGGTTTCATGGAATGAATCCTTTAATAGTGATATTATGATGTTCAGCATATGCATGCAATCATTATAAAACTAGTTTTTGTTATCAATGTGATTATTTATATCATTATTACATCCATGGATTATTCCCCTATTTATGATATTTTTATATATCATATTTGATAAATGTTTATCTCCACTATATTATTCATTATTTATTTATCATATGATAGATCTCATTGTATTCTTTCCCTGACTGAGCATATGAGCTCACCCTTCATTATGTTTTCACTTCCCTATGTAACCAATAATAGTTTTATAAATTATTTCAGGGATTTACTATAAGAAATGATAAAAATATCACTAGAATATTAAGTTGTATTTCAGGTATTCAAATGTAATGTGAGAATCATGTGTGTATCTAGTCTCATAAGACTAATAAACTATTCAATCCTCTAATATGTGATCCCTTATATCTTATTCCATTTTTGTAAAATAACCACTTACTTTGTGTTACAAGATTTGGGGTGTTACATGACGCACACCACACCCAACTATATCATCACCGGCTAGGTCACGTAAATGAAAAGTGTTTGACCAGATTACACCAAGACAGATATTTGGATTCATTTGAAATAAAAACACTTGGTGTGTTTTATGCATGTTTGAAAGTAAAATTTAACAAATCCCCATTTAGTGAAAAAGGTTAAAGGACCACTAAGATTCTTAATTTGGTTCATACTAATGTGTGTGGACCATTTTTAGTTAAATCTAGGGGTGGGTACTCATACTTCATTACTTTTACCGATGACTTTAGTATATGTGGGTATGTAAACTTAATGTGTTATAAGTTATTTTCCTTTAATATAATCAATGAATATAAGAATTAATTTGAGACCCATATTGGTAAGAAAATTATGAAACTCCATGTATACTATGGTGGATAAAATATTAATCAATACTTCATTGATTATTTGTGAGAGTTTGGAATTTTATCTCAGATAACTCTTCCTTACACACCATAATAGAATTATGTAAGTTAAAGAAGGAAATTCACCCTATTATTCATGCTAATATCAATTATTATTCATGTTAGTCTTCTATTATCCTTTTGAGGATACACATTAAAAATAGGATCACACATAATAAACCAATTTCTAACTAAATCAAAAAACAATATTCCATACAAACTTTGGTGTGGAAAGAAACCCTCATTGTATAATTTAAGAGTGTGGGTTTGTGAATAATTTGTTAAGGATATATATAAAAAAACTTTCACCCCAAGGCACTTGGTGTATCTTTATAGGTTAACCTAAGTAAACTAGAGGATATTACCTATATAATCCTTCATATATGAAATTTTTGGTTAACTAACATCCTATATTTATTGAAAGGGGTCACATAACTAAAATATATAGTGGGAGTGAGATAAATTTCAATAAATTCCAGCCTCAAGATACACAAGATTTGGTATAATAATATATTCCAAAAATCCCCATGGAAAAATAATTTATGGAGACACAAGCACTTAGTAGGATTATGAGAGATGTTAGAGAACTAGAACGATATGGTTTTATAGTCACAAATGATGATGACTTGTTATTAGTTGATAATATTGATCATATAACCTATAAGAAATTAGTAAGTGTCATAGAATATTATAAATTGAAATAATATATGAATTCTAAAATGGATTTGATGTACCAAAACCAAGTCTAGATTTTGGTAGATCCTCCATTGGATGTAAATATAATTGGTTATAAATGGGTATTCAAGAAGAAACTAGACATGGGTGGAAAATTAAGTACCTATAAGGAACTACTGGTTGCAAAAGGGTTCAAGAGTCTACAAGTCATAAACTATGATGAAACTTTTTCACCAATTTCTATGATAAAATTGATCAAAATAAAATTTCCATAGTATCTTACCATGACTATGAGATTTAGTAGATGGATGTCAAAATATATTTCCTTAATGGGAACCTTCAAGAAGATGTCTATATAACACAACTAGAAGGGTTTTTGTCTCCAAATATGCCAAAATAGTATGAAATTTGTAGAGATCCATTTATGTATTAAAGAAATCATTCAAGTCATGGAACATTTAGATTGGTGAAGCCATAACATAATTTAGTTTCATAAAGAATTAATGTGATACTTATGTCTATAAATGGTTTAGTGGGAGTGTAGTCATTTTATTAATATTTTATGTTGATAAAATATTACTTATTGGAAATGAAATACCAGTCTTATAGTCTGTTAAGAACTGGTTAGACACTTACTTCTCCATGAAGGACTTAGGTGAAGCGGTATATATTCTTGGGAACAAGATATATTGTGATAAATCCAAGATACTTCTTGAACTATGTCAAAGTACATACATTGAAAATATACTGAAGAGAATATATATAGAAAAATATTAGAGGGTATTTTTTACAATGTCACATTGAATTCATATTTTCTAGAAAATGTTCCCTCAGAAACATAAGAAAATATTGAGGATGGTATGTGTTGGGAAAAAACCCATCAAGATAACATTGAAGCATTTTTGTGGTGTTTGTGTTTATTGACAAAGCTGGTTTGTTTGTTGAAAAAGAGGGTTTCCATGGTGATTTGTCGAGTTCCAAAGATATTTTTGACAACCTATGTTGAAAAATAACTATGATAAAGGAATGGATGATCTGGAGGTGGTACAAAAATAACAGATACAAGGTGGTGTCATTTTCTAGTGCTTGCCAAATTTTTGGGCCTCAAAATCGAAAAATAGGGGAACATGTTTTTGGAAAAGGAAGTTGCACGCAAGATTTAAGGTGGTTTGGAAACTTTAATGCAAGGCATGTTTTAGGGTTAGAATTTTGAAAAATGTAAAAGTTGTGATGTGGGCAAAAGATTTGAAAATTTTCACGAAAGATGAGTTTGGGTGAAAGAAACTTTCGCACCCAATATGACATCAAATTGAGGTTTGCATGCTCGAAGAGGATCTTACGTGAAAAAAGTAGAATCTTCCATGCAGGGGTCAGTTATGCCTATAAATAAGAGGTGACCCCCCTCATTCACAAAATCTCAACACTTAGAGAGAATCCGAGCTCTGGACCGTGAAATATTTCAAGCAAAGGGAGTTGTGCAAAAGATTCTGAGTTGCGCACAATCTAAGAAAGTTCCGTGTAAGATTTGAGTTGTGCGTAAGATTGAAGTTGTGCGTGAGGGGTGTTTCACGACAAAGGTGGAATCTTGTGTGCAAGGCATTAAAGTTGTGTGCAATACATGGTAAGGGTTTCATGAAAGATTTGAGGTTGCCCAGTAATACTTTGGTAAAGTTGTATTCATTAGTGGAGGAAAGTGGAACATCAATAGATCATCTACATACAATGGATGATGCGTTCATTTGAGATAATTAAGGGACCTAAAAGTCTATAAATTGCGAGTGGGTCTTCTGAAGAAGCAGTGAGCACACTTCATTTGAGAGATTAGAGAGCTTTCAAATTGTGAATGGTTGTAAACTAGGAGGGACGGTGAGTTTGCTTCAAACTTGTAAAAAGTAGTGCACTTATAGTAGATTTGGTGCATCGGCACATCACTGGTGTATGCTCCTTGGACATAGCCCAGTGAGGGTGAACCAAGTAAAATGGTTGTGCCTTGTTCATGCTTTAAGGTTCATTCATACTCTACAACGGGAAGAAGAGATAGAAGAGAGTTTTATCTAACAACAAAACAAGATCAAAAGGGGAAATTGTTTTAATTTGTCATACCCAAATTCACCCCCCTCTTAGGGTATCTATCCTAATGGACCTAGCAGTAAGTATTCTATACACATCAACGGTTGGGTCAGTCATGTATGTTATGTTATGTATAATTTCAAATGTCGCCTACACCCTAAGCATGGTAGAAATATATCAAGTTGACCCATGTGACTGCCATTGGATGGAATTATAAACTATATTTAAGTATTTTAGGTGTAATAAGGATGTGTTCCTAGTCTATAGTGGATATGAGGAACTATACATCAAGGTATATGAATATTCTAGTTTCCAAACATATTAAGAAAATATAAAATCATAGTCAGGATACATCGTCACTTTCAATGGAGCCGTTGTGACCTAGAAGAGCTCAAAGTAAGTCATGGTTGTTGGTTCTAAAGTGGAGTTTGAGAATATTACATCTTCTCAGGTAGCTAATGAATCAGTTTGGATTCAAAAATTCATTCAAGATCTTGACATGGTGCCTAGAAAAAGGCTATATCAGACTCTTGTGATAATACTATAGTAGTGGATCTTGTAAAGGATCTATGGTCACATCAGCAAAAGAATAACATACTTTAGAAATATAATCTCTTGAGGTGTTTTTATTAGATAGGTGATGTCACTATGAGAAGATTTTCCATGGAATATAACATAGTAGACCCTTTAACTAAAGCCTCAACTAAGCAGAAATATGATCATCAAGTGAGATTTATGGACTAAAATTCATTATAAGTTGAATCTAGTTTAAATGAGATTATGTTGGAGTTGGTTTCCTAGAACCAATTATTTGTACTTTAGATTGTATTATAATCAAAGAGGTGAATATTAATTAAATATCTTATTATATATTGTTCATTGTTCTATATGACTTTATTGTAATAATGTCTGAGATTATCTGTCGCATTGAAAATATAATAACAGTTCCCTACTATGATGAGTACCTTAAAATTTCATGATGATATTCTTAAACCTTGTTCTATGTTCAAATAAACATATATTACGGGACACATAGTATGCTGATCATCAGGTGTGAGTAATCATCAGTATATGAGTATTCATCTCATGAAGTTTACACTCGGTAGTCTCTAAGACTGTAGATTATGAGAACATACCTACCTGTAGGAAATCCACTTGTTTATATGTCATTGGATATTCATGTCATGTCTTGTTCACTTTTATGTATTGTTGTAAACCATGATGACATATGATTATGGAGAATTTCAGTATGTTGGGTGTGTCACTAATGATATGTTATTAATGAATAAGTTGAGGAAGGATTTATCTTCCATATTTATAAAAGTTGATATCTTGGACCTTTGATTGAAATGGAACTATCACATTAAATTCCATGGCCATTGTGCATAGGCGAGCTCATTTTAGACAATTAAAGAAAGACATATCAGGAATATAGGTTGATGAAATAGGTGTGCAACCTGCTTGATGAGACATGGTGACAAATAGATTATATTTCATAGTGAATGTTTGTATGTGGCTCTTATCATTGTGACATATCTTCTTTCTCTGTGGATTCCTTGACCCATTTCTAAATAGTGATATTGGACTTTAGGAAATCCTGTTGAAATTCCACTAAGGAAGAGTCTTGGAGGGTGACACACAAAGTGTTTCCTTTGATCTCAATTAAATATTATTTATATTTAACAATTGGAATAAATATTAGTCTCCAGACTAAGAAATAATATTTATTCAAGATTTATTAAATGATTGCAAATATTAAATAAATATATGTTCACAAATTAATTGTTTAATTATGTGAATATATAATAAATTATTTATCTCTTGTTATTTTCATGGTAATAAATAATTATTTATTTATTAGATAAATAATTTATTTAGTTATGTGAATGTTGAATAAATATTTATTCACCGGGTTGTGAATAAAATATTTTTTATTTATTTATTGAATAATATTTATTTAAAAATTTATTCAATAATTCAATAAATGTTGAGGAGGACGAGCAGACCAGATTTTTTCTAGTGATAAATATTTATTTACCAAATTATAAAATTAATATTAATCATTTGACAGGTTATCACACAGCATAAAATAAAATAATATTATTATTTTACTAAATGGCATGGGGTTCCTTTTGGGTTTAATATACTATTAAGGGTATTTATGCAATTAATTAAATATTAAACTCTAACCCTAGGTCTATAAATATATAGTTATGTAAATCAGAGAAAGGTTAATCATTGTGCACAATAATTTACTCTCAAGATCTCCCTTCTCTCTTCCTCTCAAGACTGAGAAGAACAAGAGAAATCCCTTCAAGTCTGAAGGAATGTGAAGTGATCAAGTTGAACAATGCACAACAATCAATCAATAATGACATCACCTAATAGTTCATCAATTTTGTTAAGATATTGAAGGATTTCATGTGGATCACTCCTAGAGGGGATCTATTTTGGGTCCTTGTTGTGCAACGACGATACACTGATCAGATTATAATGATCAACATCATCAACAAAGAAAGATGTCAAGAATGAGGTCATATTTATTCTTGTATTTTAAATTAATTATAAATTAACATGCAAATATCATCTATCTTGGTTCCATTAAAATAATTTTTCAATATTCTTTGGGGGAAAAATTGTTCATGGCATTCATTTCATGTACATTGTGAATGATCCATTGAATCCTATAAAATCTGAGTTGGACATAGGCCCAATAGGTGCTTCTACTGCATCTGAAACCAACATAAATTATACTAAGAAAATGCATGGTCATGCTTAGTTAGAACACTTTTTGTGTGTTTAAATACTTATATAAGGGACATGTGATGTTCTTATCCATAATATGATTGACATGTAATGTGTTCATCAACTTGGTTTGTCTATATTAGAGAATAAAGACAAGATGAGTTTTCCTATACTAGATTGAAATATTCTAATTCTAGTGTTCACTCAATGTCATGAACAAAAATATTATATAGGTATACATTTGATTTATGTGATACATCTAGTGGTGGAAAAGTTATTATAGAGATGTGAGTGTCTTTGATAGAGATCGCACCTGACCCCTTAGTAGTTCTTGAGTAACATCGATGTTTTGCTAGATGTCGTTATTTTCTTACATCTATAAAACATGGATTTCATATTTTTTTTCAACACTATAAGGACATGTGTGGTTAGAAAATTAGGTCCTTGGATAATTATAATGTTTTGAAAAAAATACTTTGTTCAAAAATTAAGAAAGTTTGATGAAATCATATCTAAAAGAGTTTTGGATTGATTAAAAAGGGTTATGGAATTTGGACCAAAGTCCTTATTGATTTTATTGTAATAAAAATACTATTAGATATGTAAACTAAAACCATATTAATTAGTTTCATTTATCTTACCATGTTATTTTATCAATTATGAATTGTTTAAATGGCTTGCATATTCATTTGAATAAGACTCAATGAATAAATGAAAACATGAATAGATGTATACTGATACATTGAATATGGTCTATGTGTTTCATTAAATGAAATGCATTGATAATGAATATATAAACACTACTATAGATATTACCTTTAAATACATGAAAAAAGACATTTAATAGTGCTAAAAATGCATTGTTTTCCTCATGACCATTAAAGGTGGGGTCCCCTGTATATGTGCGAGAAATAGAGCTGATATAGGCCCAGCCTACTACAATGTATTGTTTATATAAAATCACACTACAGAAAATACATGTTTCCTATATGAAAAATATATAATTTAATTGAAATAAATTTTACATCATAAATAAAAAAATCACTACTATATACATTTTAAACAATGTTTTATATAATTAAATTTATAATTACTATACACAAACATTTAAAACATTAATGTTTCATCATATTTGGTGCTCGCGATCCCCTCTTAAAAAAGTCAACCCATGGTATCAGTTTTAGAACAAATCACATAAACCCAAGAAAAAATATCCACCTATATAAGAAAACAAATCTTATGTTATTAATACTATAAAGAAATAAATTAAACATTAATATGAAAGAATACATTAATAAAATGCCAATTTAAAATAAAAATAAACATTTGGAGTTATACTGGTCACACCATGCATCATATTTAGGTGGTGTTGATTTCTACACATCACAAATGAGTATTGGATTGTTTTCCTAAAGTATCAAAACAATCTGAATTAATTTTCTTGGTTTTGAGTATATCACTTCTTCTTTTTACTAAAATTAATGTTAATTTTAAATAAAGATACATTTGGAGTTATACTGGCCACACCATGTGTTGGATTGATGTGTGTCTAATTCCTACAGGTCCAAAATTATTATGGATCATTTTTCTAAAGTATAAAAACAATCCGAATGTGTTTTCTTGATTTTCAGTATGTCAGATGTGTTTTTTACTAAAATGTCATTTCAAACTAGAAACACTCATTTTGAGTCATACCGATCACTTAATGTGTCAGTTTGATGTGAGACTACTTCCTACACATCACAAATAACTTATGAATCACTTTACTAAATTATCAAGGCAATCGGAGAGCATTTTCTTGGTCTTCAGTGAGTGACATGTGTTTTGAACTAAAATGTCAATTTTAAACTGATAACATACACTTTGAGTCATAGTGGTAAAACCATGTGTTGGATTGAGGTTTAGTTGATTCCTAAACATAACAAATGACTCATGGGTCATTTCCCTAAAGTATAAAAACAATACTAATGTGTTTTTTTTCATTAAGTTACTTGTTTCTTTTACTAAAATTAATGTCAATTTTAAATAAAAAGATACACTTGGAGTCATATCAATCACGCCATGTGTCGGATTAAGGTGTGTTTTATTCCTACATATTAAAAATGACTTATGGATCACTTTACTAAATTATCAAAATAATACGAATATTTTTTCTCAGTTTTTAGTATGTCACTTGTTCTTTTTACTAAAATTAATGTCAATTTAAAATAAAAAGACACACTTGGAGTTATAATGTTCACACCATGAATAATATTGAGGTATTTTTTATTTATACACATCAAAAATGAATTGTGGATCATTTTCCTAAAGTATAAAAATAATCTGAATGTTTTTTCATGGTTTTTAGTATGTTACGTGTTCTTTTTATTAAAATTAAAGTCAATTTTAAATAAATAAACACACTTGGAATTATACCGGTCACATCGTTCATCATATTGAGGTTTGGATAATTACTACATATCAAAAATGATTTATGGATATTTTTCCTAAAGTATAAAAACAATATGAATGTGTTTTATTGGTTTTGATTATGTCACTTGTGTCTTTTATTAAAATGAAATTTGAAATAGGAAACATGCACTTTGAGGCATATCGGTTGTATCGTGTGTCAGTTTGACATGAGACTAATTCTTACACATCACAACTGACTTGTGAATAATTTACCTAAATTTTCAAGATAATCAGAGTTTGTTTTCTTAGTTTTTAGTGAGTGACATGTTTTGAACTAAAATGTCAATTTTAAATTGATAACAAACATTTTGAGTCATACCAGTCACATTTTTTTCAAATTGAGGATTGGTTGATTCATACGTGTCACAAATGACTTATGAATCATTTTTATAAAGTATCAGAACAATATTAATGTGCTTTATCAATTTATAGTAGGTCACTTTTTCTTTTTATTAAAATTAATGCTGATTTTAAATAAAAAGACACACTTAGAGTTATACAAGTCACGTCATTTGTCAGATTGAGGTATGGTTGATTCCTACACATTATAAATGACTTATGAATTGTTTTCTTAAATTATCAAAACAATATGAATTATTTTGCTCAGTTTTTAGTATGTCACTTGTTATTTTACTAAAATTAATGTAAAATTTAAATAAATAAATACACTTGGAATTATACTGGTCACACCATGCATCGTATTAAGGTGCAGCTAATTACTACACATCAAAAATGACTTATGGATTGTTTTTATAAAGTATAAAAATATACGAATGAATTTGATCAGTTTTGAGTATATCACTTGTGTTTTTTATTAAAATGTTATTTGAAACTAGAAACACACACTTTGAGACATACTGGTCACATAGTGTATTGGTTTTACATGAGACTACTTCCTACATGTCAAAAATTATATATTAATCACTTTCATAAATTATCAAGAAAATAATAGTGCCTTTTCTTGTTTTTCAGTGAGTGACACATGTTTTGAACTAAAATGTAAAATTTAAACTTATAACAGGCACTTTGAGTCATACCAGTCACACAGTGCATCGGATTTAGGTGGGTTGATTTCTACACATTACAAATGACTCGCGCTATCATTTTCATAAAGTATCAAAATATTCTGATTTTTTTTTTCAATTTTCAGAATTTTACTTGTTATTTTTACTAAAATTAATTTCAATTTTAAATAAAAAGATTCATATTTAATCATATCAGTCACACTGTGTGTTGGATTGAGGTTAGGTTGATTCCTACACGTCAAAAATGACTTATGGATTGTTTTCTTAAACTATCAAATTAATATGAATAATTTTTCTTAGTTTTTAGTATGTCACTTTTTCTTTTTACTAAAATTGATGTCAATTTTAAATAAAAGACACACTTGGAGTTATACCATTGACATCGTGCATCATATTGAGTTTTGGTTTATTCTTACACATCAAAAATGGCTTATAGATCATTTTTCTATAGTATTAAAACAATCCAAATGTGTTTTCATGGTTTTTAGTATGTCACTTGTTATTTTTACTAAAATAATACAAATTTTAAATAAATAGACACAATTGGAATTATAAAGGTCACATCATGTATCAGATAGAGGTGAGGATAATTCCTACACCTCAAAAATGACCTCTAGATAGTTTTCCTAAAGTATCAAAACAATCCAAAAGTGTTTTCTATGTTTTGAGTATGTCACTTTTCTTTCTTACTAAAATTAATGTCAATTTTAAATAAAAAGATGCACCTTGAGTCATACTGGTCACACCATCATGTTTCCTTTCTTTTTCTAATTATCAACACCGCATATTGATTCAATTTTCTTAACCAAAAAACCTTCTGCTACTCTTCTGGTTTTCAACAACTAGAATGGTTTTTTGGCTAAGAACATTGACTTGATATGCAATGTTTGTAGTTCGATAAAGAAATGCAATAGAAAGTTTGGTAACATTGGTAGAAAGGAACATGTTATCTCTTTTGTATCTTGTTTTAGATAGTTTAAATCAAAATATGACTTCACAAAATATCTATGAAAAAACTAAATTAGTATTAGATAAAAATGATAAGTAAATTAGATTATAAATAGTAGATAAAATTTTGATAAAATTAATTAAATAATTAGTATAAATATACCTTTTCATGATGGTTGTATACATTCTTGACTTGTTTCCTTGTTTTCATTATCTCAGTTGTAGCCTTGAAGTCCAATCTCTCACAATTATGAGAATCTTTGAACAAACAACCCCAACTCAAAAAAATAATCCACCTATATAGAAAAAAAATCTTATGTGAATAATACTAAAAAGAAATAAATTAAACATAAATATGAAACAATCTATTACTTCTATGTAAGTCACATCTTCATGATATATGTATACATTCTTCTATCAGTTACGATGCCCATTCATTTCTAAAAAAATCTATTTCATCGTGTGAATATGAGAATTTTAGAAATTCATAGTAGTACTAGAAAAATATAAATACAAAAAGGATTAATAAATATTTTAAATGAAATAGTAATTATCTTTGAAAATACCTCTTCAGGGATGCTACTTTTCTAATGGAATATGATCTATCTCATAAATTTAAAACATAATAACCGTAATATTTTATATCTATTAGTTTTATACATTGTGGAAATATTTATAAAAATAAGTAATTTGTTTTAATATGTGTTTGGATAGTTAAATATTATTATATATACCCTAATAATTATCCACTTGTATAACTTATTAGGCTCCTTGTGCACAAGTGTTGTCCTCATGCTATGATTTTTCATGATATTTATACACCACCCTATCATAATATAATTCTCATTAAAATTTAATATAAAATATATAACATTAATTTTAGTTCTAAAATGTTGGATTTATTATATTAAAAATTTATAAACATCATCATGTGTGGTCAGTTTTTTGGGTATCCATACAGTGGATCCAAGAAAAAATTCTTTGAAGTATCCAAATTTACTACAATGAGCATAAAATGTTTCCTAAAAACAAAAAAAAGGAATAAGTAATGAAATAAATGAAAATATAATTTATATGATTAAATCTTAGATTTTTACCTCTGTATCATTGGTATTAAGAAGATTCTATTATCCATAAGTTTTCTTTCAAACGATTTGGCCAGTTTTACCACTATTTCATTATTATTTTTTTAATCTATTCTTTTTTGTTCTGTAGAAGTGATGTGAGGAATAATGAGTCCAAATTTATGTTCATGGAGTAATCCCTTTAATTGGTATTGATATATAAGCCTGTAAAAAATATGAAATGTATTTAGTCATAATTAACATAGTATATCATCTATTGGGAAAAAATCATGAAAACATACCTCATATATACATTTAAAATTGAGGTTCCTATCCATTCATAGTTTAGGATTTCCTTTACATTCTCAATAGAAATTTAGTATGTAACATCCCCTTCATACATATGTTCTTCAAAATCAACTATGTGATTACGACTACTTTATAACTTTTCATGTGCACTAACCTTAAATGTTAGTAAATATGGATATTGAACAGGAAGGGTAAAGGTTATTTATGAAGATGTTTTTTATTAGTTGGTTGATCCTTTACATGGTTTTGATTCAACCTTTCATTTCACCCCCTTCCCTTTGTTTGTATCATTGGTTCATACCTTTTTTTTAATTACTTGTTAATAGTTTAGCATGAAAAAATAAATTGTAAATGAATACCTCCTTGTTGAAATATTTTTTTACAATATCTAATGGCCATGCTAAAAATGTTTCAATAGATTGGTCAACCATATGAATATCTATATCATCAAGTAGAATAGGTAGCTCGGTGCTCAGCTCATGAGCTATGCTAATTGACACTCTCACATGACCTATTGTAAGTGGTATGTTTTGTAGAGTGTCTTCTTAAATATTGAACATGGTGGCCCTCACAACAAATAGATGGGTGTGTGTTGATAGATATAAATCACAGTAATTTTCACCCTATATAATATCATTATAGGAAAGGTATTGGTGCCTGTATAATTCACATTTTACATAAATAATTATTAGAATATTTATTACCACATCTAAGACATATCTTTGAGGAGAACGGCTCAACTCAAAGATGGTGGGTTTGGGGTAGATCTTCACATAATTTTTTTTCTTGAGTTGTTTCTTCTCTTTTCTTCCCCCCACCCCATGACATTATCTATCAACTCATAATACCAATGAAAATTTTCTTCATGTGAAACTAATCTTTCTTTTATCTCTTACATTTCTTTATCTTTACCCTTCTGTTATTTTTTCTTTCTTAAAATATGTTTGGGGTGTCACTCCAAAACTCACACATCTAACGTGGCCATACTATTCTAGCCGCTTGAAGGACATTGATAGTAGGTGTTTATCCAGTACAGGTGTTGATGATCCTTATGTCTAAGTTGGATGTAAAATATAGAAAAATAATTAATCATTGTTATGTAATAACGATTTAAAGTAAAATATATTTTTATTATGTCATGCTTACACATGGTTCCCACACTTTTTGTGTGTTTTCATCTATTAGTATCCCATATTTATTTCCACAGTCTCCTTCCATAGCGCATGACGTGGGATGGAAGTGTCTTTATATTTAGATTCATCTGTCTACATATAAACAAAGGAACATAATTATTTTTTTGTTTTATGACACTTAAAAGTATTACAATAGATTTAAAATACATACAATTTTTTTCAAGTGAAGCGTACCCCGTCCTTTATTTACGATATGGGTACATTGGTTTTACTGCTCGTTCCTTATTTTCATCACTCAATTATTGTTTCATAAATAAAAAAAATTCAATCAAAGTGATGAATACAAAAAATTTCAAATAATGTATTATCAGCGACAATGTAATTGAAAATATATCTCTACACGATGGACAATAAATTCATCCCATGATACTTATCTTATCAGGTGTTCATATATAAGTAGTTGGTGTGGATTTATTTTCCATTCTATATCTTTAAGATGAAATCTCATTAGAATTGTGAAAAATCCTCTGTGAATCCTTCCATCAAGAATTAATACAAATTTATTGTGATATTATTCTACTATAAATGCACTCTATAAGGGATAATGAATAGTAAGTCAATGTTTCATTATTTTATTTTTTTAGAAGAATGAATAAAGGATATCTTAATGTTACTATAATATCTTTCCAAATTAGTGCCTTAAGTGTGGGCACAACATGGTGCCCTGAATCTACATCAATATACATGTGTTTTCGAGTGATGATCCCAATTTAACTATCGAATGTGGCCTTTTGGGGTAAATAGGTTGGCCGCACACATTCCATCTAAACTTGAATTTGATGCCTTTTCTTTTTTACTTAATAATTTTTTCTAACACTATCACGCTATAGCACTCATTTTTTATATAGTATTGTTTATTCACCTTCTACCATTTCCTTGGATTCAACATCATCAAAAAAAATTCATATGGATTGGTAGTATTGGAATGAGAAGAAGGCCATTGTTCCTCTACACTAGGAGCAGCATAAGGTTGAGAAACTTGGTGTTCCTCAAGATTAAGAGCATCATCACGTGCATAATTCATTATCTATAGAAGTGTTTTAACATTTAATTTATATTAGGCAAATATAGTAGTGAACAAATAATAACATGAGGTAACGGAATTTATATTACAAAAAATATATAACTTGATTATTGAACTCTCTCTTTTTTAAAGGTTGAAGGGATTTGACCCCTCTATCAAGTATCTAAATCCATTCATTTTGGTCTCATATGACATAAAAAGCCCCATCTACATTGGATCCACTTACAAATTATTGTTAAGTTCTAATGAAAGGTTAATCCTCAGTTGAATTTTCATCTAACCCTTCAGTGGTTTTGGTCGATAACAGAACAATCGGCCACTTTTGGTTTTCAGGATCTGAAACATGAAATACTTGTAATGTCTTTGATGTCATTATAAATAGTTCATCTTGGTACCCTTTATTACTAAAATCCACTTTCACAAATCCCAATTCATCTATTTTAATATCAATCCTATTATCAACCCACTTACATTGAAAAAGTATCACTTATAATGTTGTATAATCCAACTTCTGTATTTGTTTGATGATACCAAATTATGACATATTCAAATAAATTGTATTTCTATCCTTAATACCAGAAAAGTGCATTGCTTTAACCATAAGTGTAACGCCACTATTTTTCATGGTATTGTCTTCATCATGTTCATTTTTATAGAATTTATAACCATTAATTACATAACCATTGTAAGATAATACATACACACTTGGTTCTCTGGCTAGCCATCAAAGTTGTTTTTAAAGTTAATTCAAAATTTCATCTAACTCCTTAAAAATATGGTCTTGAAACAATATTATAAAATATTTATTATGTGTATTTGATATACATATTTCATTTCTTAATGGATTCAAATGCCTAAGAATTTATTTGTGGGTTTAAACATATGGGGAAACCTATAAAATATTATAAAAAAACAAAAAGGTGGGACTGATTTTGATCTTTAATATTTAATGTGACAACATATCTTCCAAAAATTCCTTCACCCAGAAGACGCCCAGTGTAACGATATTTTGGTAGACCAATTATTTCCACACCAGATAGGTAGTTGATATAGAATTAAATACTTCCTTAATAATATATCTCTCTGCAATACAACCCTCTGGACAACTTTGATTTTTGACATACCCTTTCAAAATATTTATATACCATTCAATGGGGTATATCTCTCTATAATGTAAAGGACCACATAGTCAAATCTCTCTCACTAAGGGAACCATCAAGTGAACCAACATATCAAAGAATGTTGGAAGGAAGAACATTTCCAATTCACATATGATGTCAATTTCCTTTTCCATAGTTTTTAATTTCACCAGGTCTATAAATTTGATGCATGTAGCTTTGAAAAAGAAAATGATCTTGGTTAATGTATGATGGACATTCTCAGAAAAAATGCAACATGAGGCTACATGAATTAGATCTTGCATCAAAACATGATATTCATGTGATTTCAGACCCTTTATCTTTAAATCCTTCATTGAAATGGTATTCTTGATATTCAATGAATACCCCTATGGAAACTTTGCAACATTAAAGAAGTTGAAAAATTGATATCTATTCTACCAAGAAAGAGTGTAAGAAAATAGAGAAAGAAAATATCATTTTTCACCCTTTATTGGCTCCAACTCTTCCCGTATTCTCATATCAATCATGTATAACCTAGCCTTAATTCTATCCTTTTTTTAATGGGTTCATTTAGTAATATATCAATTACACTATCACATACATTTCTTCCAACATGCATAACATCAAGAAAATATTTTACGTACATACAATTCCAGTATAGTAATTCAAAAAAAAACTAATCTCTTTTTCCAACCGATTTTCGTAAGGTTTTTTGAAAAAGGTTTACCAAAATCAGTGTCCACATCTTTTACTTTCTCAAAAATTTGATCACCTATTAGTGAAGATGGTGTTGTAAATTCTTCTAAACATCCATTGAATGATGTCATCCAATATCAGTACTTATGTTGTTGGGGTATAAATCTATGATGTCATAAAAACACAATCTTCAATGAACCTAATTGATTGTGTACCTTGTTTGCAAATGGGACACCCTTGAGTTACTTTAATACTATATCCTAAAAATTTCTATAAGCAATAAAGTCATTTATCATCCCATACAACATGGCTCTTAATGTGAAATCTTAATTTCTATAATCATCATACAATGTAACAGCTGAATCCCAAAATAATTCCAAATCTTTGATCAATGGGACCAAATAAACATCAATATCATTACCCAGTTGCTTTGGTCCTAATATAATCATAAATAACATAATGTATTTTCATTTCATGCATAACCATGGTAGAAAATTATAATTTACCAACATAATCGGTCATGTACTGTGAGTGCTACTTTGAAAACCAAAATGATTCACTCTATCTATAGATACTGAAAGATGAAGGTTTCTAAACTTGTTTCCAAATTCAGGATAGTCATAATTAATTCTCTTCCACTGAGGAGAGTTTTTTAGGTGATGAAGTTTCCCATATTTATTTCTTATATTTGTGTGCCATGTCAATTACCTTGCAGTAACCTCACTTCTATATAGGAGCCTAAACCTTGGAATGATTGGAAAGTAGCATACAACTTTTGTAGGACCTGATTCATATTTCTTATATTAAATACTACCACACTTTGGGAATTATTTAAGTAATCTTTAGTCCTTGATAAATAGTATACATTCATTTTAATAGTCATGTATTCTTTCAAAGATCATACCCATATAACGTATCATTCGTTTAGGATCATATATTCAGTTAGGGAGCTCATTATATTCTAGGATCATGTCATTCAAGAGAAAAAGTAGTTCTGTAAAATTGGCATCACTCCATCCATTACTTACTTTTAAATTATATAGCTTCAGTATGGCTAACAATTTTGTATATTTAGTGAAACTAGCATACAATGGAATCTTTTCACAGCTCTTTAACTTTTCAAAAAAAATGGACAATCATGAAGTTCATATTCAACTATCATTATCATTTCTTCAATACAATCTTCATAATCTTTCACATCTATAATCACATCCTCGATTAGGTATTCTTCATTGTCCATACTTGTAATCATACCATATGATCCATAAAATGCAGTGTTGTCCTAGTCACTTGCTATATTGACTTTTTCCCCATGTTTATTCCAACAATTATAACTTTGATCAATTCTATGAAATATCAAGTCTTCTTACAACTCCTCTAGAATAATTAGTCTTGAATAACAATATTGTAAACATAGAAAAGGGATTTGAGAAGGGTTATATGCATGATCTTTTACAAACTTGATAAATTCTTTCACCCCATATTCATGATCTTTTTTCATATGATTGGCATCCATCCATTATCTATTCATATCCATCCTATTTGATTTAGAAATATTAATATTTAACAAAATAAATACACAAAATATGTTCAATTGAAGATGGATCTCATGAATTGCTTGAAATAAAATGTAAATATTCAAAAATGGTTTATCATCCCACGTGATTAAAAACAAAAACTTATTGAAGGAAATTTATAAATAGAATAGAGAATATTTCACTTTTAAAACCCATTTTTCACTTCAATTTAATGTTGTATTAAGCACTAAAATTCTAGTGAAGAATTTTGGATTAAATGATGTTATCTTTATTGATGGATTTAGGTTAAAGAATTTCTCAAATTTTTTACAATGGGAATGAAAATATTTCCTTGAACACATACCATTTCATACTATAAATTCATGATGTATTAATATTAGACACATTTATTTTATCCTATAAATATTTTGGTTTAACCTTAGGTGGATTAAATATAGGTCCTCTTATACTTGTTTACCTAAACCCCTAAAGTAATTAAACCTCACTATGATACCAACTCATACAACTCGAATATAAAATGTATATATTTTACATCATGTTTTTAATTTAAACGATTCATATCACATATATTCACACAATCGTATAACCAAATGATTGATTTTATTTAGAGATTAACTATAGAAATGTCTTATTACAATATATTACTTCAACATCTCCCAAATATGTCTCTAGATAAGTATTCCTTGTAAAAAATTCTTTTATATGATTCCCTATGGAAATAGGAAATAAAGGGAGGAGGGATATCAAATTCTTATAAAAGGAGGAAATATAAATGGATCATAAAGTGGTTAGATCAAAATCAAATAATAAAAAATAATATGGAAGATATATCATATTAAAATTAAAATGGAATCATAATATATTTATATAAATCATTAAATAAGGACATATAACCTAAAGAGATAAAAAATATACCATGGAATAATAATTTAAATACATATTAAAATAATTATTAGCCCTGGAGAATTACATAAACATGTCTAATAACTTATAAATGTGGCATAAAAAATGTGGCGCATACATAATCATATAAAATCATAGAATATGTCAAGTTTATCTAGGAATTCCATCATAAAATAGTGGATTATGAACCACAGCCTATTTCTCATAGTTTATTGATCACTATAACTCATTTTCTATAGTTGATCAAGAATCAAAACTCATTTCCCATATTCGATCAAGCATCAAAACATGTTTCCCATTGTGGATCAAGCATCGCAACTTGTTTCCTATAGTAATATCATGAGTTATTATACTTTAATAAATACATTAGAGGTATATATAGGTCTCACTCATCATATAATGATAAACCATGCATATGTGTTCCATATTAAATTAAATATATATCACATTATAAAAAATACATAAAAAATGGGATACATAACATTTTCCAATGACATCAAGAATGAGATTATTTGATACCAAAATCACAATTTCTTAAAATAATTGTATCACATTATAATTTATATGGATAACTCATGAATAAAAACTCCTTAGAAGATACATCCTTTAGATATAGAGAGGAAAACTGAATTTAAATCATAAAAAAAGTTTTCATAAAACATTTTGAACATTGTCATAAAAATACAATGTTATGAGTGACTTTCAAAAATCATTTTTGAGATTATGATGAGAAGAAATATACATAATTTATAAATGTATATAAATTTACAAAACTATATGAAAGTGCATATATGTTATAAAATTATTCATAATTTATAGGAGTATATAGTTTTACAAATTTAAAAAATTGTAAAATTATAATATATAAAAGATAAATTTATGAAAGTATAGAAGTATAATAATTTATAACAAATAAAACTATAATTTTATATTAATTTATAAATCTAGAAAACTATAAAAGTATAGATAATTAATAATTTTTTATATTTAAAATATTTATGTATAATATTATATACTATAAAATTTAGAAAAGTATATAAATTTTTAGATGAATAAAACTATAAAACTATAAAAATTTAATAAAAATTTATTATTAAATTATATTAGTATAGAATGATATAATACAAAATTTATAAAATTATATAACTTTAAAAACATATAAAACTATAAAATTATTAACTTGAAATACTTTGAATATATCAAAAGAAATTTGAATACCATGTATTTTTAGTACTTCCTCTAATTTTTTTAAAAAAATGTCTAATAGAGGGTCCATAGACTAATTATTAATGTTTTCCTTATTAAATGCATATAAAATACTTTAATAGAAAATTGGTTGTTATTTCAAATTCTAGGATAAAATTTAGTCTCAAATAAAAGTGTCTCCTCACATTACATGGGCCATGATCTATAAAAAATAGATAGAACCATATTTAAGACAAACAAAACTAGATCTGAAGTGGAGATGGTCTCACACACAACTGTCAAAGACCTTAAACTCTCACTATAAGAAGAAAATCAGCACCCATCAATCCTTGAGATTCAAAAGAAAACTCTCTATAACTAAGAACTTTAAAGGGACCACCGAATGTAAAAGGATGTCACACTAGGTGGATGTAAATGTGTATATGGATGGTGTGTGGATTGTGATGTTCGCAACATACATTCAAGGGAGGCCAAGAAAGAGGCGATGATTTCAGGTTGACCTAGTTTATGGTGTGCAACATGCAGAGGGATGGAGGATGGTGCTACAGTGATGCACATAGGGTGGAGACTGAAATTAAAAGTTTTATAGGTGCTAACAAGATAAATCCATACATACCTTACATTGATTCGTCAAGAATTCATAGTGGTAGCAGCGGTAGTGGCAGTGTTCTCGTTTCATGAAAACTTGAGGGGTGAGCAGCAGAAGGGTTCTGTTGGGGTTTAATTTATAAGAACTCATAAGGTTTTTATCATTGAATTACAAAAAGTGCTAATAAAGGTTAGTTTTATCAGTGATAAAATAGAAAGTGCTCAAAAAATTGACCTTTATCAGTGATTTTTTAGCACTGACAAAGACATGTTTTATCAGCGCTTTTTTAGCAATGATAAAGGGGAATCTTTATCAACACTAAAAAAGCACTGATAAAGGTATAATCTTAATAATTTATTTATATTATTATATATATTTATAAAATTATATAATATATATATATAATTATAAATAATTATTTATTTATTTATAATTATATATATAATAAATATATTTATAAATATTTCTATACATATATAAATATTTTTATAGATTTATAAATATTTGTATATGTTTATAAATATTTGTATATATTTATAAATATATTTATATAATTATATGTATTTATAAAATTAGAGGGGGTGTGATGTTGCTGGATGGAGATCTAGGTGATCATGGAGATTAGGTTTATGATAATCTATGGATTCGCTTTCAGAATATTTCAATTTGGATGATGTGTTTATTGGGACTTTGAAATAGTATTATCGAAAGAAGGACTCAACCTTGATTTTGGTTGTCTCTATGAATTTATTGGGATCATCAATGGAGTAAGTGGGTTCAGGGAAAGATAATTGTGTTTCCTTTGCTGATAAGGTGAAGTCTAATTGATCTTTCACATATTCAAGGAGTGTGGCCTCTTCTAGGGTTACAAAAAATGAATCGTTAGTGGTTGTTGAATCAAATCATCAATTGACTATAGAAAATCTTGAAAAATTAAAACATTTGATTTTATAAAGGTTGAAAACCCAAACAAAGGATAATCCATGGAAGATTGAAGAACTAAAGAAGCGGATTCTTCAAATCTGGGGCTTCAGTGGATGGAAGATTACCTCGATCGGTAAGGGGTACTTCTATATAATATTTAAATATGGTGAATTAATCCCCCGAGCATGGGGTTTAAGATTCATATCCCTTAAGACTAGAATATTAAGGATCCAAGATTGGGACAATTTGTTTAATCCATATTTTATGAGGAACTCTATTACCCATACTTTGATATGAATCCATGATCTGCCTTGGTTTTTCTAGCATTATCAATTATTGTGGGATATCTATTATACAGTAGGAGTGCCTATCAAGTTTGATAGAGAAATGAAAATTGATCATTTTGGGAACTTTTATCAAGTGCTAGTGGAGATTGATCTTTGCTCAACCCTCACTGATTCGGTTTTATTGCTTACTTTTGATAGAAGGTTAGAATTATCAATAGAGTTTGAGGAGAAACCCTATTTGTGTAATAAATGTGAAAATATAGGGCATATATAATATGAATGATTAAATAATATTGTTTGTACTAATTATAAGAAGACTGGTCACTTCTCTTTGAACTATAAATTTAAATTATCTTTGATTTAGGATCTGAATGATGGGGGAGGCATGGTGCATGATTGAGGAGTTACCTTGGTAGATCAGCCTATTTTCAATTGATTATGGCATAATGATATGGATAGTGGAGTTAAATCACTAGAAAAAACTTACCAAATATGGATTTTATGATGACAACATTGGATATAGAGATCAAAGGAATGATGGGATTAATCCAGTTAACCATGTTCGGGGTGATGAAGGCAATACAGATGGTGTTGGCATGTCATCTAAACTGAATACTAATGTCTTGGATAGTACTAGTGATAATGATGTTGATTTTTAAAACTTTCAAGTAGAGACCTTCTTGAATCCTAGAGTAATTAAAGGTAAGAATTTCCTTGATCTTGTGGGCTCAGTATCAGTTCATTTTAAGAAGAATAAGCAGGGCTCTATACAAGCTTCATCTCCTATTTTGAAATGTGGTAATGTATCTATTAATCCAGTTAAGGGATGCTAACAATGTTTTATTAATATTAAGGATAATTTGGTCTATAAAACCAACATATGAGGTTATAGATGTTGATATCAATATGGGAATCTCACACTGTTGTGTTGATATTGAAGGTTAGGGGGTCTTCAAAATATGTAGGTGAGGTTATAGAAACTAATACCAACATAAATGGAATAAGTGTTGAGAATATGGGTTGTGTTTTCATGATTTGTAGGGAGGGTTTTATGGAAAATTTTCCCCTTACTGACAGTGTTGAAATTCAGAAAAAGAAGAATGAAAATATGTCTCTATCCAGGATAGCAAGCAGTGGAAAGAATGTGGGTGCTCCTACTCCCATTTTCTTTGGCATGCTTACATATACTAACAACTCTGAGTTTGACATGATTTTCCTTAAGAGCCTTTAGAAGAAGGGAATCCATAATAAAAAAAGGATTAATTATAATCGTAATGCATATTCTCTCCCTATGTTGAATGTGCAGGTTCTAAATGTGGACCCCCCTGTGGATGTGGTTTCCAAAAATGCATCTAATGTCATTGATAAGACTAGAGGTGAACCTCTCTTTAATGAAGATATAATTGGTAATGATGAATCCAAGCATGATGAGGTTGGTGATACTCATATTATGGGATTGGAAGTTGATGACCAGTCTAATGAAAATGGGAAAAATGGCTCTTTGGACATAGACGATTGAAGGATCCTAAGAAATGGAGAAGAGGCTGACACCTGAGGGGGTGTGGAAACTTTCAAGGTAGAGGTGTAAGGCACAATAAAAGGTGAAGCTTGCGGGTTTTACATTGATGGTGTGTTTTTTTTTTGGTGTTTTCTAGTGGTGGTGTGTGTCGTTTTGTTGAACTCGCAACCCTTGCGCTTGTTATTTACTTTTTTATAATAAATTTTGGGGGTGTGGGTTGGGTTTTCAACTTACATATGAACCTCTTTGGTATATTTATAAAATTATAAATATAATAAATATATTTATTATAATTTTATTATTATTTAAATATATGTATATTTATTTATAATTATAATTATATATAAATATTTTTATAAATATTTTTATATAATTATAAATTTTTTTGTTTATTTATTTATTTATTTATTTATTTATAAATATATATTTATAAAATTATAACAAATTTATTTATTGTAATTTTATAATTATTTAAATATATAATTATTTATTTATATTTATAATTATAAATAAATAATATTTATTAATTTATAATTATGATTATAAATAAATATATTTTTTAAAAGGTTCGGGATAAGATCCCATGAATTGAAATATAAGAAAAATATAGCAAAGAAAATGAAAGATGGGGTCAGACAAGGCATCACTTCAATCATCAAAAATAGTCACATACCAAGATTTTTTCTAATTTTAATATCAATCTTGTGTTCTTCTTCCCATAAGGCATTCTAATCGATTCCTCAACCAAGATCGTGTCCACGACCCGTGTTATAATTCTTCCTTATGCTTTCTTCTTGTTGTAGTAAACTTTCAATGTCAGAAACATCTGATTCAGAAGCCCCTAAATGTGTTTCCTCCTTTTTAGCTTCCCACACGGTGTGACCATGTCCTCTTCCATGACTTTTTGGGTGACATACCCTTTTCCATGATTTTCTTTGTTTCCAAGTCCCTTCCTAAACATCCTACCCCATTTCAGGTTTTCTCTTCTCTATTGGGGTCTCCATAGAGGAGTCATCAACAATAGTAATATTTTCATCAAGTTCCTTGTTTTCTTTATATGATTTTTCGTTCTCCAAGGATTCGTCGACAAAATGATTCAACACTCCATTGATTGCATCATCAACAGCTTCATTTCCCTTTACTATGAGAGTTTACATCTGATCATCCTTAGAATAATTATAAATAATAGTAATTGAAGAATCTAACACTCCAAAAGGATTATAAGTAGTAATATGAGGATTGACATATGAGATAGAAGAATCAAGGATGTTTGTGCCCAAATTATCAATATTCCTGAATTTTTTTTATTCCAAGTATCTTTGTGCCACCAGGTTTTATAAAATATGTTGTTGAGTTCTTCCATCATGTGTGGGAGCTCTTATCATGGAAAATTTGTTCAAATTGGAAGGAAAATCATAAGATTCATTCGTTATAGGGTCTGAGACCACAATATGAGTTATGTTTCCCTCCAAAGTAGAGCACCTAGTTTCTGGAGAAGGAGCAGCATTGGTTTGAGTCTTTAGTATAACATCCCCTAAACTGAACTTCTTGTTCACATCATATTTGGAACCACCAGGATATCTATATTTGGTCAAGCTAAAAACAACTGCATTCAATTATTAAAACCATAAGAATGATCTACCTGAGGGGGAAACTCCTTGTTGTCCAAGACTAGATCTCTTGAAGACCTATTTGGTATTTTCCCAGCCTCAAAAACCTTCATGGATTTCTTGGATGGAACCATTTTAAACCCTTCCTCGTCCAATATGATCTTAGATGGGGATTTGTTTTTACTCACTATGGAAAATCCATCTTTTTTTAATGTCTATGGGGAGGCCGCCACTATCTTGTCCTTTCCTTTTTTTTGGATGTACAAAGATTTATTTCCTAAGATAGTTATTTATCCACTTCCCTTTGTATTTTATCCTAAGAGTCTGTTATTTCATCATCAGTAGAATAACCCCCATCCTTATCTTTTGTTGCTATACTAGCCCAAGAATGTTTGGGAAGCGAAGGGTTCTCAACATTGTCTGTATTGTCACTAGTCAGCTTCACACAATCAGCAGCATTAGGTGAAGCCAATCTGCATTCAGTGGTTTCAAAGACACTATCATATGAGTTTGAAAAGTTTTCATCAAGTCATTTGGTTCAACTTCCAATCTTTTAAAGAAAGATTTCATGTCATTAACAGACTGAGCAACGAATTCAGGTGCATTTACCAGTTGTACAGCATGCCCAAGTCCATTTGAAGATCCTCTATTTGGTCTTTTTTTTCATTACCAACTTTAGGTCATGGAAGGTCCTTTGAGAAGTTTTGTCATTCCTTCTATCTATTGAGAATTTGTTCAATACATGTTGATTCAATGCTTCCCCTTGCATATGCACATTTTTATAATGCCTAGTATGGCTTAACTTGTCAAACTGATCCTTTCTATAGAATGATGCTTCCTCATCCCCTCTAGTTGAGTAAAAACCACATACCAAAGCTCTCTTACAGGTAGCTAAATCATGGTCAATTAGCTTGTAATCTATACAAAATAGTGGATTTCTCTCATATTCAATTTTCAAAGAAAATTCATCTAAATCAGTTGAAAGAAACATCATGTAAACAAGAGTGGATCCAAGATCCACCTCCACCAGGAATCAGGGAAAATGTCCAAACCAATCTATTTCAGTTTCTTTGTCCAGTTTGATCGGTACCCATATTACAAGTGCAATGGAATATAGTATCTTTTTATGCCACAAAATCCAATTTAATCTAAAAACTTTTACCCATGATTACACAGAAGATTTTTTGATCTTCTCTAGGTTGAAATTCTTATCCCATTCTCTAATATGCATAACGCCTAGATTGAGGGAGACTGATCCATACCCCCATGCTTTTGTCTTTAGGTCTTCAAAGGGGAAGATGAAATGATAAAATCCTTGACCCATCAAAACACATTTCCATTGATCAAAACCCCAAATTTCAGAAAGTCATGCAGCCAAATCCTCTATTTTCCATGGATTAGAACCTTTCAGTAAAATAATTCTAGCAATCATGTAATTCTTACCCATTTACATTCATTCATCAATTGCATCTTTGTCCACTTTGACATGAGAAACCCTGCCCTTGCGACGAATCACACCTGTGACTAATTCCTTGTGGAGAGAGAAAGAAAATTCACCAACACCACCAAGGTTCGATGCCTCTGGAATAGATCCATTCTGAAACATCCTTGGGTGCTCTGACCCAAGGGAGGTATGCTTATACAAGTCAAAATGCCTAGAATGAAGAAAACTTTCAACCATTGGAAGGTTAGATGCGACCGTGAGTAAGAAAACCTAGTCGTCATCGAGTTCTAGAGAGAGACTCTCTAGCATACCCCATCCCTTCTCAATATATATATATATTTATTTATAATTATAATTATAAATATTTATTTATTTATTTATTATTATATATATAATAAATATATTTAGAAATATTTCTATATATATGCGAATATTTGTATATATTTATTAATATTTGTATATATTTATAAATATATTTATATAATTATATATATTTATAAAATTATAAATATAATAAATATATTTATTATAATTTTATAATTATTTAAATATATATATATATTTATAATTATAATTATAAATAAATATATTTATAAATATTTGTATATAATTATAAAAATATTTATATTTATTTATTTATTTATTAATATATAAATATATATATTTATAAAATTATATTAAATGTATATATTTTAATTTTATAATTATTTAAATACATATATATATATATATATATAATTATAATTATAATAATAAACAAATATTTTTAGAAATATTTTTATATAATTATAAATATATTTATATATTTGTTTATTTATTAATATATAAATATATATATTTATAAAATTATAATAAATGTATTTATTGTAATTTTATAATTATTTAAATATATATTTATTTATTTATAATTTATAATTATAAATAAATGTTTATTTATTTATAATTATATATATATAATAAAAATATTTAAAAATATTTCTATATATTTATAAATATATATATTTATATAATTATATATATTTATAAAATTATAAATATAATAAATATATTTATTATAGTTTTATAATTATTTAAATATATATATATATTTATTTATATATATATATTTATAATTATAAATTTATAATAAATATATTTATTATATTTTTAATTACATATATTTCTAATATTTATTATAAATATATATCTGTATTTATTTATAACTATAAATATAAATATTTGTATATATTTATAAATATATTTATTTAATTATATATAACATTATATATGAAAATAATAAATATATTTTTTATAAATTAAAAATTATTTAAATAAATGTATATTTATTTATATTTATAACTAATAAATAAATATTTATTTATTTATATTTATAACTAATAAATAAATATTTATTTATTTATATTTATAACTAATAAATAAATATTTATTTATTTATATTTATAACTAATAAAAATATATATATTTATTTGTAATTAAAAATTATAATAAACAAATATTTATTTATAGTTGTAATTATATATTTATTTAAATATATATATTTATAATTATAATTATTAAATATATATGTGTTTCCAATGAATTTAGTCGATAAATATATTGATCATGTGTGCATATATGTTATGTGTCATCATGAATGTTCATTTATACATTACACCCTTCTTATTATTCATTTTTTCCATATATGGGATGGCTTGTTTTTTATTATGTATGTATATGAGTAATTCATGTTACCAATATGAATATTATGTTCTCAAAAATACTTATAAAATTAATTTTAATATATTTAATATATTTATAATTATATAAAAATATTTATAAATATATTTATTTATAGTTAATTATAACTATAAATAAATATATATATTATAAAATTATAATAAATATATTTATTATACTACTTATACAGTTATAAATAAATAAATAATTATATTTATAAATATATAAAAATATTTATAAATAAATACAAATCGTTATAATTATAATTACTAAATAAATATATAGATACATTTAAATATTTAAAAATTATAATAAATATATTAATTATATATATTTATACACAAATATTTATAAATAAATACAATTAGTTATAATTATAATCTAAATAAATGTAGATATATTTAAATAATTATAATATTATAATAAATATATTAATTATATATATATCTATAAAATTATAAATATATTTGTTATAATTTTATAATTATTTAAATATATATATATATATATATTTATAATTACAACTATAAATAAATATTTGTTTATTATAATTTTTAATTACAAATAAATATACATTTATTTATTAGTTATAAATATAAATAATTATTTATTTATTTATTAGTTATAAATATAAATAAAAATACATTTATTTAAATAATTATTAATTTATAAAAAAATATATTTATTGTTTTTATATATAATTTTATATATAATTAAATAAATATATTTATAAATATACACAAATATTTATATTTATAGTTATAAATAAATACAGATATATATTTATAATAAATATTAGAAATATATGTAATTAAAAATATAACAAATATATTTATTATAAATTTATAATTATAAATAAATATATAAATATAAATAAATATTTATTTATTTATAGTTATTATTATAAATAAATGTATATTTATTTATTATACATATAATTTTATAAATATATATAAAAATATAAATAAATTATTATCATTATAGTTTTATCAGCACTTTTTTAGCACTGATAAAGATAGACCTTTATCAGTGCTAAAAACCACTGATAAAAGGTGTCTTTATGAGCGTTAAGATTTTAGCACTGATAAAGACACCTTTTATCAGCACTTTTTGAGCGCTGATAAAGACACCTTTTATCATCACTTTTTGAGTGCTGATAAACGTATGTTTTATCATCACTTTTTAGCTAGCACTGATAAATACTTCTGCTGGTTTTATAAATGAACACTAACAGTCTCCTCCTTCCTTCGTACAACTCAAGCTCTCGCGGAAGCCTTACCCTGTCATCCTTGCCTCCTCCTCCTCCTCCTCGACCACCTCCTCCTCCACCGTCGTCGCCACCGTGAAGTCCTCCTCCGCCGCCCCAAAGCTCTCCTATGTCACCTCTACCGCATCCTCGTCCTCCTCACCTATCGACTCCTCCTCCTCCACCACCACCGTGAACCCTCCTCCTCCTCCTCTGCCACTGAATTCTATCATCGTGAAGCCCTCCATAGGTGTGCATTGTAACTCGATTCTTTATTCACACAAAAATAAATATACTAAATGGATCATTTGGGTTTTGTTTATTTTTGATCCCTTGTGTATGATGGGATCATTTGGGATATTTCAATCCTCGGTTTTTGGAACATTATGGCTTGTAATAGAGGTCTTCTTTCTTATTTAGTTGGTCTCCATTGAAGGCGGCATGTTTCATCTTGGTCTATTCTTCTTCTAAGTAGATTTTTGTATGCAATTGTTTCATTTTGTATTTAAAAGTGTTATTGTTCTTTCTAAATTAATTTTTTCTGAAATTATGAATATATTTGATATCCATGTGATGATTTAAACTATTTCATTGTGTTTTTATCTCTAAATAAATGGGTTCTATTTTAAATTTCATTTTTTCATGTTTGAAATGGAATGTTTTCATGTATTATGATTTTTGTTAAATGACCATGAGGATTTTTGAAATGGTTCAAATGATGTGTGTTGTATTATATTATAGTTTTGTTTTTCAATGAAATAAAATAATGTTTTTATGTGAAAATTATTTTAGAGTGAGGTTTTGATTTTAAAATGATTTTAAAATGGGTTTGTTTTATAAATTTCAAATGTTTATTTGAAATGAGCATTTAGTTTACCCCTTGTGATAAATTCCTTACTAGATTATTTAAAAAAAATTGATGGAAATGGTTTGATTTTGGATTTGTTTATAATTTCAATGCATGTGACCCATGTTTTTAAGTGTAGCCTCAAAAAAAATTTATAATATATGAGATTCTCAAATAGAAAGTCCACATACTTCATGTTTGAATACACCATTACATATCGTGTAGAGCCCATCACAAAGAGGCATTCACATATTCTTGATTTGGGAACATTTTTGCTATATTATATTTGGATTTTGATGGTTATATAAAGTGGGTTTATTTTCTTTTGGAATGTGTTATACATGGGTAAAAAGGGGTTGTTTCAATGAAGGGTGTTTAGAGGTGAGATGAATAGTTTTTTATGTCATTCAGATTTTCTGTGATTGACTTCATGATTGATTTTGATCTTCTCCATTTCATTTATCATGAGAACCACGGTTACTTAGGTGGGACCTAGGACATTTACTTGCTAGACGTTGATCTATTCTCCATATTATGTGATTACATCCCCACACTTACTAGGAATAAATATGCTCTCCCTATATAGGGGTCAAAATGCTTCACTTTATAGGCATTGATACATTCTCACTGAGAACCACTATTGCACCAAAACCTTGACCAATCATACTCCTTGATCCCTCCCTCTACTACACATCCACCTTTAATTCTCAACATCATTGAGTCATGTCCTTCTTCCCTATTGGATCCATATTTTCTTCGACACGCCTTTTTAAAAAAAATCTAATGCTTTCATCTCATGGTTTCCCATTCTACTGAACACCTCACTTCTAACTAATTCAAAATCAATGTAACTTTTGAAATATCTAAGAGTAGAAAGGTCATTTTCCCCCAAATTCTGAATCATGTACCGTTGAATATCAATCTAAACCTTACCTATTTCAATGGCACCACCACTTTGTTACTAGTGCAATTCCACTAAATCTTAGAAAACCACTTCACTAGAGGAAACCTAGTAGTCTTGAAACTAAGACTTTCTATCGAGTCTTGATAAAATAATTACCATATGTTATTTAACCAAGATTCAATACCACTTTTTGGTAACTGATAATATAATAATAAAAAGAGATGATACCACTAGTTGTATTTGGTACAAATTGACAATCCTAATGTTAAACCCCCAAAACATAAATTAAACCCCCAAAACCTGCAGATAGCGGAAGAAATTCTAGAACATACCTGAATTGAAACAAATCCCCAAACCAGATATACCATAACATAGAATTAAAGATACAGTTAAGTTACTACATTAGATCTCCACCTTCTAGTTCCAGTAACCTCATGGTTTTGAAAATACCTCCCCTAAAGGAAAATGAGCAATAAAGGATAAACGCATGACATAAATGGAATACACACACCACATGAAATTTATGTTGTTTGGATATAATCCTACTTTATAGGGGAATACATTGATATTTTTATTAAGGGATAAATTTCGTTATAAGGGAAACATATCTTTTGTTATCCCTACCTATCTAAAGATACATGAGACATTTTTTGGACACCCTAGTCAAATAACCATAACACCGCATGTAATGAATCCTTCCACCCACAAGCACTTTATGGAGAATCCCCTCAAAGGGAAAATGATATTATTAAAGTGAATATCAAATAATATTTTCTTCTTATCATAATTTTATATCTAAATATATAAATTATTATTTTATTACAACTTTAACAAATTATATGAAGGAATTATTAACTATTGATATTAAATGTTATGAAGTGGTTGTGACATTTAGGTTGATGTATCCATCAAAGTTACCGAACCTAGATTTTCTTTATGAAATTTTATTTAAAAGGTTTTAGACTATTTTGGGACTTGATTTTGTTAACCTCATGAATGAGTTTTGGAGAGGTAAGAATTCTCTTGAGACTTATAATGATACTCTCATCGCTTTGATTATAGAGGTTACTGATATGAGTTCAGTTAAGAATTTTAAAATGACTAGTATTTGTAATGTCATTTATAAAGTCTTTTTTAAGATGTTAGAAAATAAACTATGGAAAATCATACAATATAATAGTTTGGTACCATATTTCTTCTCTTATTTTTACTTTAGAAATGATGTACTTAAAAGGATCGGGAAAGCAACATAGTTTCTTCTAGTGATGAGTGGCATAGGGAAATTCTTTGTGTGAAAGGAATGGCACTTGAGAAATTTTTGATTATGTATTGGGTTCATGCTTATAGATTTTCTTAGGTGTATTTATAAAGGAAGGAATCAATATTACTTCATGTGAGAGACATATACATTGTTCTTGGTTTGTACAACCATTTGATTTGGTGTGATCCAAGGATCATTGGGATAATGCAGTGTTTTTAGTAAACTGGAACATGAGTGTTTCATGGTTGCGAGTGTGCTCACTAACTATGGAATATATCCGTTGGTACTCTCGTGTTGTGGTGAAATATAATTGATATAATTGGAAAATGGAAGCATGGATAAGGGATATCCAATGTTTGGGATCACAATATCAAATTATTATAGAAATTATTATTATTACACATAACTTTGGAATAATGTGATGGAATCATACAACACTGATTGATTTGGGATGAATCGAGGTGTTTTCTATGTATCTTTTATAAAGTTTATCTATTGGGATATATGTCTTTGTGAAAATTTTTAAGTTGCTATTTTAAAATGATTCAAGTGTTTTGAAATGTTTCTTAGAGGGATTTCACTCATTTTAAATGATTAAGATTGTTGGGTCATGAAGTTGTCTTGAATTATTTAAAAAAGTAATTGTGGTTTTGTGAAAGAGTGTTTGGAACTGATTGATTTGTTTTAAAAAGGGAGTGTTATTTTAAAGAGGAATTTATGTAAATTGTTTGTTTTTTAATGGGATTTCAAGTGTGATTTTTTAAATAGTTTTTAAAGGACATTTGAACTGTAGTTTTTTCATAATATTTTAAGTTTATATTTTTATAGAATTGGTAAAACCATTACATTATATCAATATTTTGTGTATTTATTTTATTAAAAACTAATATCATTGAATCAAATGTTCTATATATGAATAAAGAATGGGTGGATGCCAATAGTTTGACAAGAGAGTATGAAGATGGAGTGAAAGAGTTCATCATTTTTGAAAAAGATCTTTCATATGACCCTTCTCAAATCCTTTGTCCGTGTTTACGCTATTTTTATTCAAGAAAAGTTAGTCTAGAGGAGTTATAGGAACACTTTATCTATCAAGGAATATATTTAAGTTATAAATGTTGGAATAAATATGGGAAAAAATCTAATGTAGCTAGTGGCTGGGATAAATATGTGTTTTATGGATCATCTGATATAATTACAAGTGTGTACAATGAAGAAGACTGTATCAAGGGTGTGATTATAGATATTAATGATAATGAAGATAGTATTGAAGAAATGACAAGGATAGTTTAATATGAACTTCTTGATTGCCCAAAATTGATTGAGAAGTTAAAGAGTTTTGAAAAGATTCATTTGTATGGTTGTTGTGATAAATATATAGCATTGTCATCCGTATTGAAGTTGTATAATTTGAAAGTAGGAAATGGATGGAGTGATTCCAGTTTTACATAATTAATTTCTCTCTTGAATGAGATTCTCCTAGAATATAATGAGCTCCCGATCCAAACATACGATTCCAAACAAATGATATGTTTGATGGGTATGATCTTTGAATGAATACACACCTTCCCAAATGACTGTATACTATTTCACAAGGACCATAAATTACTTAGATAATGCCTAAATTGTGGTGCTTCTCGATATAATTTGGACCTACAAAAGTTGTATGGTACTTTATAATAATTACAAGGTTTAGTCGCCTATATAGAAGTGATGACGCCATAGGGAAATTGACGTGGCATGAAAAAAGAAGAAATAAATATAAGAAAATATGTCCCCTGACAGACTCTCCTTAGTGGAAGAGAATCGATCATGATTATCCTGGTTTTGGAAACGAGCTAAAAAACCATCATCTTGCATTATCTACAGATAGAGTGAATCTTTTTGGTTTTAAAATAATTACTCACAGTACATGGTTAGTTATGTTGGTAAATTATAACTTTCCATCGTGTTTATACATGAAATGAAAACACATCATGTTATCTATGCTTATATTAGGACAAAAACAACTAGGTAATGATATTGATGTTTATTTGGCTCCATTGATCGAGGATTTGAAATTATTGTGGGATTCAGGTGTTACGTTGTATGATGCTTATATAAATGAAGATTTCACATTGAGATTAATGTTGTACGGGATGATAAATAACTTTTCTTCTTATAGAAATTTTTCAGGATATAGCATTAAAGGAAGTCATGGGTGTCTCATCTACGAACAAGGTACATAGTTAATTAGGTTGAAACATTCATCGAAAACCATGTTTCTAGGATATCACATATTTTTACCCTGAATATATAAGTACTTATCTTGGAAAAAATCAATCGATGGAAGTTCATAAGAATGTACAACATTGTATCCACTAATAGGTGATCAACTGTTTGAGAAAGTAAAATATGTGGATACTGATTTTGGTAAACTATTTTCAAAAAACCTTGCAAAAACCAGTTAGAAGAAGTGATCAGTTTTTTTTCGAATTACCATACTGGAATTTTTTGTACATCAGACATTTTCTTGATGTTATGCATGTTGAAAAAAATGTATGTGACAGTGTCATCGACGCGTTGCTAAATGAACCCGAAAAAACAAAGGATGGAATTAAGGCTAGTTTGAACATGGTTGACATGGGAATACGAGAAGAGTTGGAATTAGTGAAGGTTGAAAAACAAACTTTTCTTCCTCCAACTACTTACACTCTTTCCAGGCAGGAGAGATATCAGTTTTGAAACTTCTTGAATGATTTAAAGGTTCCAGAGGGGTATTCATCGAAAATCAAGATCATCCTGTCAATAACCGATTTAAAATTAAAGGGTTTGAAATCACATGATTTTCATATTTTGATACAAGATCTAATTTCTATAGCTTTACATTGTATTTTGCCAAAGAATGTTTGTTATACATTAATGAAGCTTTGTTTCTTCTTTAAATCTATATGCAACAAATTTGTAGACCCGATGAAATTTTTTAGTATGGAAAGAGAAATTACCTTTATATTATGTGAATTGGAAATGTTGTTCTTACCAACATTCTTTGATATGATAGTTTATTTGACGGTTTACTTAGTGAGAGAGATTCGATAATGTGGTCTTGTACACTATAGATGGATGCACCCCATTGAAGGGTATATGAAGATTTTGAAAGAGTATGTCAAAAATTGAAGTTAGCCAGAGGGTTGTATTACAGAGCAACGTATTGTTAAGTAATCCATTGAATTCTATACTAAATACCTATTCAGTGTGGAAATAATTGGTCTACCGAAATCTCATCATACTAGGTGTCTTGTGGGTGAAGAAATTTCTAGAAGAGAGGTTTTCACAATTAATATTACAGATTGGGAGCAGGCCCACCTTTACATTTTGCATAAAATTTTGGAGGTTGAACCATATATCAAAACCCAAAAAGAAATTATTAAGCATTTGAATCCATCAAGGGATGAAAAATGGATATCAAATACACATAATCGACAATTTATAGGATGGTTTTAGGACCATATATTTAAGGAGTAATATGAAAATCTAGACTCAATTTCAGAATGACATTGATGGATAGTTGGAGGACCAAGTGTGTGTGTATTATCTTATAATACTTATGTAATTAATGGTTATATATTCTATGCTAATGAATATGATGAAGACAGTACCATGTAGAATAGTGGAGTTACACTTGTGGATGAATCGATGAATGTTTTCAGTGCTAAGGAAAGAAATACAATTTATGCAAATACGTCATACTTTGGAATCATCAAAAAAATATGGGAGTTGGATTATATAAACTTTCAAGTGCCAATTTTTTAATGCAAGTGGGTTGATAATAGGAGTGTTGTTAAAATAGATGAGTTGGGATTCGTGAAAGTTGATTTCAATAAGGAAGGGTACAGAGATGAACTGCTTATAATGGAATCATAGGCAATAAAAGTATTTTATGTTACAGATCCCACAAACTGAAACTGGTCAATTATTCTATTGTCAACCAAAACCACTGAAGGGTCATATGAAAATTCAACAGAGGATGACTCTTTCATTGGGATGTCGCAATCATTTCATAGAGGTCCCAATGTAGATGGCATTTTGTATGTCAGAGGAGACCACAATGAAAGTATTTGGATTATTGATAGAGGGGTCAAATCTATTCAACATTTAAAAAAAGATTTCAATAATCAGGTTATATTTTTTTTAATATACATCATGTTACCTTATGTTATTATTTGTTCATTGTTACTTTTATGTAATCTAAATTAAATGTTAAACCACTTTTTCAAATAATGGATTCTATACGTGATGATGCTCCCAATCCCAAGGCACAATAGGTCTCTAAACCTATTGATGCTTTTAGTGAAGAGGAACAAAAAGTCTCTCAACCTACTATTGCTCGCAGTGTAGAGGACCAATAGGTTTCTCAACCTATTGTTGTTGATTCTCCTAATGAAGAGGTACAACCGCTATCTGCACATGCCAATGCTAGAGCTCTGGAGAAATATATTGATGATGCTGAAACTGAGGAGATGTTAGGCAATGAAACATCGGCGGCACAGAAAAAATATGAGTTTTGTAGTTTGACAGTGTTAGAAAAAATCCTTAAATAAAAAGTGAAAGACATCAAATATGAGGTCGGATGGGATAATCAGGGCTAGCATGTTAACCCCAACAAGGCCATGTTCAGTAGTTAAATTGGAATAGTCACTCAGCAATGCATGTCGATTGATGTATAGTCATGGCACCATGTTATCACTAGGCATAAGACATTGGTGTGGGGAGATATTACGATAAAATTATGATATCATTTATTTAATTTACTAAAAAATAAAATAATGAAGCATTGACTTACTCTTCATTATCCCTTGTAGAGTGAGTTTATAGTGGATAACTCACACAAGGACTTTGTATTAAGGGTTTCTGGAAGGATTTATAGAGGATTTCAGACAATTTTAACAATATGTTATCTTAAATATGCTGAAGTCAAAATAAACCCACACCCACCTCCTATTTATACACACCTGATAACCCAAGGATCATGGGATGCATTTCCTAGTCATCATGCAAAATAGTCTTTTCAGATGTATTTTGTTTGGTAATGTGTTGTTTGATGATATGTGTATTCATCACTTTGATTGAAAGTTTTTTATTTATGAAATAGAAATTGAGTGTTGAAAATAAGGAACTAGTAGTAAAACTAGTGTACCCCTACCATAAAACAAGAATGGGGTACGCTTCACTTGAAAAAAAAATTGGTACATATTTTAAATCTACTGTAATACTTTTATGTGACATAAAAAAATACCATAACTATATTTCTATTTTTATATGTAGATTGATGAATCCAAATCTAAAGTCACTTTCATACCACACCATGTTCTATGGAAGGAGGCTCATGAAAATAAGGATGGGATACTAATAGATAAAAATGTACAAAAAGTGTGGGAAATGTGTGTAAGTATGACATAATAAATATTTGTTTTTCTTTAAATTGATATTACATAATAATGATTACTTATTTTCATATATTTTCTATCTAACATAGTCACAGTAATCAAAAACATCCAAACTGGATGCTGACATACTTTTGGTGGCATTCAAGCAGGCAGAAAAGTATGGTCGCGTCAGAGGTGCGGGTTTTAGGGTGACACCCCGAACATTTTTTGAGAAAAAAAAACAAGAGGTGGATCAAAGTGAAGAAATGAAAATGATGAGATAAATAATATCTATCCTTGAAGAACATATAAAATTGCATACAGAGTTCATGGAAAATTTGATGGTAGGGGGCACAGAGAAGAAACAACTCAAGAACAACCAGCGTGTGAAGATCCCACCCCACCCCCACTAGCTTTGAGGTGATCCATTCCCCTCAAAAACCTATCTTAGATAATTTTATAAATGTTCAAATAATTGTTTTTTTGAATTGTGAATTAGATAGGTATTGATATATTTCCTGTAATGATATTGTACAGGGTGAAAATGGTTGTGATCTATATCTATCAACACCCACCAATCACCTTGTAGCGAGGGATAGGGTGTTCAATATCCAAAATGTCATGTTACACAACAGACCACTTCCAACAGGTCATGTCAACGTTTTGATTAACATATCCTATAAGTTGGTCATTGAGATACCTATTCCAATTGATGATGAAGATATTCATAAGGTCGAACAATCTCTTGAAACATTCATTGCATGGTCATCACAGCTTGTAAAAAAACATGTCGACAAGAAGGTATTCATTTCCGATTTATTTTTCAAGATAAACCTTTAACATTTAATGAAAAAATTTCTGAATTGATGATTGTTATTATAGATGGACATAGGTAATGGGAATAAAATAAATAATGGCTCAAAACTATCTCAAGGATCAACCAACTGATCGAAACAATCTACCAAAATCACCTTAAACCCACCCATTCTATATCTGTATTTATTATCATTGCAGGCTCATGTGAATGAAAAGTTGAAAGATGGTGGTACTCACACAATTATTTTTGATGAAAATATGTATAGAGGGGAAGATCCATATTTCATTAGTGTTGAAAATTTAAGTGAAATCCTAGAGTATGATTGGCTAGGCGGCTCACTTGTAAATGTATACATGAGGTATGTTTTCATGATTTGATTTTCCAAAAGCTGATATACTGTGATAATTATGACTAAATATATTTCATATTTTTCACAGGCATATATATTAAAAACAATTTAAGGGATTTCCCCATGAAAAAAAATTTGGGATCATTAGTCCTCACGTCACCTCTACAGAACAAAAAAATAAAATCCAAGATAGAGGGTGAAATAGTGTCAGGCCTGCTCAAATCGTTTAATAGAAAAAATATAGATGACAGACTCTTCTTAATACCAATGATTCAGGGGTAAAACTCTACAAAATAATAATATAAAATATATTTTAATTTCTTTCGTTACTTATTCTTTTTTGTGTTCTTAGGCACCATTGGATGCTCATTGCAATCAATTTGGATACTCCAAAGATTTATTTCCTAGATTCAATGCATGGATATCCAACAAACCGACCACACATGATGGTGTTTGTCAATTTTTAATACACTACATCCAACATTTTATAACTAAACATCTAGTTATATGATTTATATTATTTTTTAATGAGGATTCTATTATGATAGGGCGGTGCGTGAATATCATCTACATCATAGAATGAGACCAGGGGAAAAGGACAAGAAACATCACAAGTACTATGACTGGATACAAATCAGGGTATATATAATAAGATTTCACTATCCAAACGTGTATAAAAAATTACTTTTTTTTCAATGTTTCTACAGTATCTGAAACAAGCAAACGATAAAGACTGTGGTTATTATGTTTGTAAATTTATAAAATAGATCGTATTCCATGAACAAATCGGTATCCTTAAAGAGGTATTTTTAAAGATAATTACTATTTCATTTAAAATATTTACTAATCCTTTGTGTGTTTATATTTTTTCAGTACTACAGTGATTTTTGAAAAGACTCATATTCACAAGATGAGATAGATTTGTTTAGAAACAAAAGTTCAACATGCCTAATGGAATAATGTACACAAATAGCATAAATATGTGACCAGTATGACTTGAAGTGTCTATTTTTATTTAAAATTGTCAGTATTTATAGTAAAAAGAACAAGTGCTATACTGAAAACTAAGAAAACACATTAAGATTATTTTGATACTTTAGAACAATGATCCATAAGTCCTTTGTAATGTGTAGGAATAAATCACACCTAAATATTACATATAGTGTGACCGTTATGACTTTAAGTGTGTATTTTTAGCCCAAACACGTCACTCACTGAAAACCAAGAAAACTCGCTCCGATTGTCTTCATAATTTATTACAATGATTAATAAGATCTTTGTGATGTGTATTAAGTAGTCTCATGTCAAACTGATGCGCGATGTGACCGGTATGACTCAAAATGTGTGTTTCTAGTTTGAAATGATATTTTAGTAAAAAACACAACTGACATACTAAAAATTGAGAAAACGCATTCATATTATTTTGATACTTTAGAAAAATGGTCTATAAGTCATTTTTTACATGTAGGAATCAACTTCACCTCAATCTGATGCATAGTGTGAGTGGTGTGACTCGAAGTGTCTTTTTTATTTAAAATTGACATTAATTTTATTAAAAAACACAATTGGCATACTAAAAACTGAGAAAACGCATTCGGATTATTTTGATGATTTAGGGAAATGATCCATGAGTCGTTTTTTATGTGTAGGAATTGACCCCACCACAATACAATGCACTATGTGACTCGTATAAATCCAAATATGTCTTTTTATTTAAAATTGACATTAATTTAAGTAAAAAAGAACAACTAACATACTGAAAACTAATAAAATGCATTTGGATTGTTTTTTATACTTTAGGAAAACAATACATGAGTCATTTTTTATGTGTAGTAATCAAACGCACCTCAATATGACACACGGTGTGACCGGTATGACTAAAAGTGTCTGTTATTAGTTTAAAATTTACATTTTAGCTCAAAACATGTCACTCACAAAAAACCAAGAAAACACTTTCTGGTTATCTTTATAATTTTGGACCGTGATTATTAAGTCATTTATGACTTGTATGAAGTAGTATCACATCAAATAGACGCACAATGTGACCGGTATGACTCAAAAAGTGTGTTTCCAGTTTAAAATAATATTTTAGTAAAAAACACAACTGTCGTACTGAAAACTGAGAAAATGAATTTATATTGTTTTGATAGCTTAGAAAAATGATTCATGAGTCATTTGGGACATGTAGGAATCAACCACACCTCAATCCAACAAACAATGTGACTGGTAGAAATCCAAATTTGTTTTTATTTAAAATTGACATTAATTTAAGTAAAAAGAACAAGTGAAATACTAAAAACTAAGAAAACGCATTCGGATTGTTTTGATACTTTAAGAAAATGATCCATGAGTCATTTTTGGTGTGTAGTAATCAACCACACATCAATTCGATGTACAGTTTGACCAGTATGACTAAAAGTGTCTGTTATCAGTTTAAAATTGACTTTTTAGTTCAAAACATTTCACTCACTAAAAACCAAGAAAACACCCTCCGATTGTCTTCATAATTTAGGAGAGCGATTCGTAAGTCCTCTGTGACATGTATGAAGTTGTTTCACCTCAAACTGATGCACGATGCAACCTGTATGACTCAAAATGGGTATTTCTAGTTTGAAATGATATTTTAATAAAAAATACAACTGTCATACTGAAAACCAAGAAAACCCATTCAAATTGTTTTGATACTTTGAAATAATGATCTGTGAGTCATTTGTGATGTGTAGGAAATAAATACACCTCAATCCAATGAATTATGTGACCGATATAAATCCAAATATTTCATTTAAATTTGATATTAATTTTAGTAAAAAAAATAAGGGACATAATCAAAACAAATAAAACCCATTCGGATTATTTTTTATATTTTAAGACAACGATCCATAACTCATTTGTGACATGTAGGAATCAACCCCACCTCAATACGATGCACGGTGTGACTTTTATAACTCCAAATGAATCTTTTTTATTAAAAATTGACATTTTATTAATGTATTCCTCCATATTAATTTTTAATTTATTTATTTATAGTATTACTAACATAATATTTGTTTTATTATATAGGTGGAACCTTTTGATTGAGTTGGGATGATTTTTTTGGAAACTAATACCATGGATGAACATTTTTCAGAGGGGATCACAGATGTCAAAGGATGAAACATTAATGTTTTTAATTGTTTGTTGGATAATTGTAAATGTAATTATATAAAACATTATTTTAAATGTATATATAATTGTTTACAAACCCTTTTGTGTGTTTCTTTGTTCTTGTATGCATTGTTGTGTATGCTTCTTTGTTCTTGTGTGCGTTGTGCAGGTGTTGTTTTGTGTCAGTGGTGTGTGTGTGTGTTTGTGCAGGTGTTGTTGGTGGGTGTATTGTTTATATATACAGGTGATGTTGGTGGGTGTGTTTTTATATAAATAGAACATCATAGGTAGTTAAGCCTTTATTAGCTCTATTTCGAGCACTGATAAAGGCCCCCTTTATTAGTTCTATTTAGAGCGTTGATAAAGTTCCTCTTTATCAATGCTATTTTGAGTGATAATAAAGGCCTTCTTTATCGACGCTAATTAAAGCACTAATAAAACATGTCCTTTATTCACAAAAAAATAGTACTGATAAGTGGGGATTTATCAGTGCTTTTTTAGCACGGATAAAGGACACCCTTTATCAGTTCTTTTTTAGCACTGTTAAAGGGGACCCCCCATCTTCGCTGAGATTAATAGCACTTTTCTAGCATTATTAAAGGCTTTTTCTAATGCTGATAAAATCACTATCTGTAATAGTTAGGTAAGATTATTATATTATGATATTTATTAGTTTTTTATATTTTATATCTGTATAAATAATTTCTTACAGGTAAGAACACTACTAGAAATAGGTACATTAGTGACCGCCATTGGTGGTCACTAATGGTCTTTACAGACTGCCTTGCGACTTCCATTGGCGATCGTAGTAGGCCCATCGGTGATGGGCTTTAGTGACCACCAATGGTGGTCACTATAGGTACTCTACTGTGTGGCCGAATAGCAGTCATTATTGGGTCGACCTATAGCAACCGCCAAAAGTGGTCGCTGTAGGCAACAAAAAATTCGGCCTACAGCGACCGCCTTTAACAGTCGCAGTTTTGTAAAAAAATTCCAACCCATTAGTGACCTCCAATGGTGGTTTCTAACCTATAATTTTTTTAAAAAAAATTACAATTCTACTTCCCGGATAGCAAAAATAGAGAAAACATCACAAAAAAATCAATTCCAAATAGCATAAACACCAGAATACTCAAAAATAATAAATAACAAACATACTTCTTCACATATCTAGCAATCCAAATTGCTCCAATCCATTCCAATATTCTGTTTCAATAAACCTATAATAAGATACAAAATAAACAACTAAAAAATAAAATAAAAATTGGTTATATTTATTCAATTAGTGTATATATATATATAGAGAATAATCAAAATAGTTTATAATTTATTACTTACAAAAATGAGTCCAAAGATAACATCAAATATCTTTTTATAGAACTTACAGTTAAACAGTGATTTTTAAAAGTAAATTAAGTTACCATATACCAATCAATCCAAGCAATTTAGGTATCTAATCCATGTACTGATTCTTCCTGTAGAATATAAATGTCTTAAAGATCGTTTTCCTAATATTTCATGTCAATCGGTGCTCGTTTGGTTAGTTTTTACCCCTACACACATGATTTTCTCATTATTACAATAATGATAATAAATATGAAAATGAACTTTTAATTGTACTGATCAATCCCCGCATCGGATTGACCTGCGGTTGATTTCAATAGACCCAAAATGCTTGAGAAATGTTCTCCTAACTTCGCACGCTAAATAGAAGTCGTTTTTGTGTTTTGACCCCTTCACAGGAGATGTGTCATTTTAATAACACTAAGCAACGTTACTTATTGTTTTCATTCATACCAAGAGACACGATCATCTGATTTATGTGGCGTTGATTCCTACATATCCAAAATGCCCCGATGATTGTTATCCCATGATTTCATTACAACCCAAGTGAATTACATTTATATTGACATCTTTTACGTGATATATTAGTTAAATCCTAATTTTAGGGGCAAACACCACTTTTGATCATACTGATAAATTCAATTATCCGATCTACGTACTAATTCTTCCTGAAAAATATAAATGTCTTAAATATCATTGTCCTAAGATTTCATGTCAATTGATTATTCTTTGGTTAGTTTTGACCACTACACACATGATTTACTCATTATTACAACAATGATAATAAATTTGAAAATGAACTTTTAATTGTACCGATAAATCAATTATATTGATCAATCCTCGCATCGGATTGATGTGCGGTTGATTTCAATAGAAAAAAAATGCTTTGAGAAATGTTCTCATAACTTTACATGTCAAATAAAATTTGTTTCTATGTCCCCCCCACCCACTTGAATCCCCCAACCCCTAGGACAGAACCCCCCCTGCAACCCCCACTTCTACCCCTCCCCCTTGGATAGCCCCCACTCCCAACCCCCCCTGTGGATATCCCCCACTCCCAACCCCCAACAGCCCCCACCTCAACCTACACAACCCCTCCCCACCTGAATATCCCCACATGCACACCCCCCCCCCAAACATCCCCCACCCAAAACTCCCCCCCCCCCTCCCCAGACAGTCCCCCACCCCGAAACATCCCCCACTCCCCCCTGGATACCCCCACCCCCCGGACAGCCCCCCCCCCCCACCCACACACACCCCCGAACAACCCCCCCCCCCCTGCAGCCCCCACACTTCCCCCACCCCCAGACCCCCCCCCCCACCCCCCCACACACACACACACTTGGACACCCCCCCCCACACACACACACACAGACACACACACCCTTGGACAGCCCCCCGGGTAGTCCCCCTGCATCCCCCACACTCCCTGGACCCCCCCTGGATAGCCCCCCAGATAGCGCCCCACACCCCCAGCCCCCCCCCCCCCGAGGCAACCCCTTGTATCCCCCACACTCCCCCAACCCCCGGACACCCCCCCCCCCCTTGGATAGTCCCCCCCCCCCCCGGACAGTCCCCTCCCCCACCCCCGGATAGCCCCCACCCACACCGACACATCCCCCCACCCCCTCCCCACCCACACAGCCCCCCCCCCCCCCCCACCAACATCCAACCACAGCCTTACCACATGACATCCTCATAAAAATCACACAAACATAGCCACAACAATATGATTTTCCTAACACGCATCAACAATTTCACCATCAAGTACCTACCCATTTCAAGGCAGGTCATCATATCAATTCATTTATTCCACATATTTGGTTCCTTACCGTATTTAAATTGTTAAACTTTTATTAATGTTGTTTCCATCATTCAATCATAATATGGTTCCATAAATCATAGCGGTGACAACAATTTTCAGCAATGGAAGCAACAAACATTAACTTTAAAGCAATATCATGGAAAATAGGTAAAAACATGTGAAACACATCCTTCCCATAAATTTCATTATGTCCAGATCGTTATCTTTATCAAGCCAATCTATACTCCTCACCTAAAGAGAACACAAGCATGGTAATCTCAAAATTTATACAAAAGACATAATATCTTTCAAATCTGCTACCTCAATCGAAGATTTATGGATTGTTATGTGAAAATAAGGTAATGAATAGATGATCCCATGATCAATATCACACCAATATTTGAGGGAAACAAACGTGAATTAATGGATTTTAGGAAATCCCCTAAATTTATACCGAATATTAAAAAATAGAAGACCATGATGCAACACCTAAACCATGTATCAATGGTTAGGTTTTTCATTAAAACTACAATGAAATAGAGGTGGGAACACCTTAATGTCCCTAGTCAAAAGTGACCTCCATAATTCATGTTGTATTCAAAAATAGTACCCCCCCCCCCACCCACACTCCCCCGCAAACATCCCCCACCCAAAACTCCCCCCATACAGCACCCCTAGCCCCCAACCCCCGAACATCCCCCCCCACCCCACCCCCTAAACAGCCCCCCCCCCCCCAAACAGCCCCCCCTATAGTCTCCATACTCCCCCCCTCCCCACCTACACAGCTCCCCCACCCCCTCCCCACCTGAATAGCCCCACCCCCTCCCCATATGAACACCCCCCCCCCCTCCCACCTACACAGCCCCTCCCCACCTACAAACTCCCCCCATCCCCTCTAGACAGCCCCCACTCCCAACCCCCCCCCCCCTCCCTCGGATAGCCCCCCCCCCCCACACCCCCATACAGCCCCCCACACCCTCAGACAGCCCCCCCCCCTGCAACCCTCACACCCCCGGATAGTCCCCACTCCCAACCCCTCTGGATAGACCCCCCCCCCACCCCCTAAAACCCCCACACTCCCCCCCCACCTCCCCACCTACACACCCCCCCCCCCCTCACCCCCTCCCCACACACACATCCCCCCCCCACCCCCTCCCCACCTGAACAACCTCAACCCCTCCCCATCTGAGCACCCCCCCCCCACCTGCACATCCCCCCCCATGCAGCCCCCACACTCCCCCCCAAGGGAATTATACATGAAAATAGGGTTTACACAACCAAACCACTAATATTCAATAATGAACACTAGCTGATCATACTCCAATGGGGATTATAAAAAATTATCTATCACAATAAAGTGTCCAATTACTGATCATACTCTTAAAATTAAAAACTTTGGAGTTTTTAAAAACATAAATTGTTCTAATCTCAAACAATTCTACATTTAAAGTCCAAATCAATATATAACATTAATTAAATAATAAATATAAAAGAAACACACCTAGTGAATATGATGCATCATGTGTGGCCATGGATGCTACCTTTATCTGGTGTGGCAGGGGCCTACAACAAATAAAAATTATAAATATTTTAATAAAAAAATAATATAAAGTAAATAAATAAATTCATTATAAACCCATGTCGTATGATCCCCTGCACCTTCACCAGGATGCACATATTCCCGCAGTGTTATAACCTCAGCGAGCAGTTGCGCATTTACCTCCTCGGAAGCGCGCAACTGTGCCTTGAAATCTAATAGTTGATGTGTCATACCAGCAACAATAGGACCTAAAACCTCAATGCATGATACTACAGAATGAGGAATCCCTATTCCATAGGTCAAACTATATCCATGCCCGTCACAACTAATAATGCGATGGAATATCTCATCCCTTCGCATGGGAAGTTGTCGCTGGTCCTTCGGCAGCTGTTCTAACTTATCTTCAAATTGATCCTGTGTAATATTTAAATATATATACATAAATATATATTTATATACAGATGCATGTAATTATTGGTAATGATTATAAGAACTTTCTATAAGAGCTGTAGCCTCTGGATCATTTCGATCACAAGTCCTCGTCCACACTGACATTTTATCAGTCGGTGTACCTTGCTCCCATAACTGTATACCAATAAAGTATAAAATTATAACACAAAACCATATTAAATAATAAATTTAAAAATTAATAATAAATAAATCATGTCATATTTGAGACACTTGACGAGTCCCGAGCCTGTGAGGTGGTCCCTACAACGCTCGATTCTCAGAATGGTGTAATGAAACCTCCTATATTCAATTAATTTAAATTTAAAACAAATAAAATTTCACACATTCTTGAAAATATATATACCATAATAAATACACTAACTTCAACGACCTTATTAGAACAATTTGAAACTAAGTCACACCACTGATATGGGAGAATGCCTCTCAGGACTTTTTCCAAAATGTCTGGGGCACCCAAATTTGGTACCCAATGCTCCCTCTTGACTTTGCCTTTATGATCTTTCCATATATTATGACATTTTCCCATACACACTAGTCGAAACTAATTGGGTCACACTTTTAGGTTATTCTATTTAAGAAAAAAATCTCACATGTTAGTATTTTTTAAACATATAGGGAAGAAACTAAAATGGTCTTTTTACCTAAACTTCCCTACAAATCTGATCTAATGTATCATGAGGGAAAGAAGTCGAGTCACATTTTTTCAATTGAAATCAAGGTGGGTCACGTATGATATGACCCAAATGAAGAATTAATGCAGGGGTAGTTGGTCCCACAGGATGAAATCTCTTGTCAAATTAAACATCTAAGGTCGTGTCGAAATTCCATGATGAAATGCCACGACTAGGGCCTCTCTTGCGAGAGGAAGAAGCGATCAAGTCTGATCCTTTTGAAAACAATTTTATACATAATTAGACAGATGTTCATATATGTGTGTGTGTGTGTGTGTGTGTTTATCAATTACATAAAAAAGTATACATAGTTACATTCAAACATACCTTGACCCTAAGATGTAGATGGATCTACTGGATGATGTGGATCTACTGCATGTTCCCCTAACATGCCTACAGTCATAGAAAACATTAGTATCCTAACAATTAAATTTTTATTAAAAACACTTTTGTGGAAAAGTGAGAAACCACACAGGTACAATCAAATATGAAGATTAGTCAACACTAAAGGATATCACAAAATCATTGAAAACAAGACTAAGATTGTTAGAACTTCATACCTAGTATAATCCCCATTGAAGTGATTCAACCTTTATGCTCGGATCATCCCGGATTAAGTCTTCAAAGTGGGTAGCTAGCTTATTCAAATTCTGGATATATTCCTCCACATTGATCTTTCATGCATTGAAACCTTGTTCCAAATTAAAATCTTGGTGGTTGATCCAGTCCCTTTGTTCCTTACTAACATCCATTTTAACCTCTCTTTATAGGATTCCTTCGACCTCCTCCCTTGAGGCATTAAGTTTTATATCCTTTTCATGCATTTATTCATTAGAATGAAGAATTAAGTCAAGATATTGAGTATGATCTCATTCCTTCTTTCCTGCCGCACCACCCACCCCTTGTATGTCTCCACACTTAGCTTTTATCATTACACTTCTTGGGTCAGTGCCAGAACATTCCAGATCTTGATGTTTTGGCTTACAGTCCTTTTCTTTTTCCTTAATATCTTCTCTTGTTTACATCATATTAGGTAGTAATTAGTAGTCCTTCTTCCCTTTAGATCCTTTCCCTTTAGTCACAATGCTGCTCCCCAAGTTACGATACCCCTTCTGACCCTTCTTCTTCCTCGAGCTATGGAGACCTTTAATTCTTGCTCCCTCCTCACTGCTAAAAGAAAATTGACTGTAGTCCTCAGCTTCATTATCACCCTCCGAGAGAGCCTGAACACCTAAGGGATACTCCACTGCCAATGGTACACCCACATCTGGATTAGTCCCCAGGGCCCAAACTAGGAGGTCAACCTTCATACCTCCACTGGATAGCAGGTCTGTTTCCTGGTCCTGAACAGGAACTTCCTCCATCAATCCTTCAAAACGGTTAACAAGACTGATGGTTGCTTGATCATTTTCTGGTTTGGACATGGTCATTGTATTTGCTCCATCCCATGTAGCTTTTTTCCCCTTAATACCTATAGTGCCTTTCTTACTTGCCGCCACAGCCACACCTACATGGTTAGGGGCGTGATCATAGAAAACTAGAACATAATTTTGTTCCATCGATCCTATCTTCTGAGGGACTGAAGTATTCTGGTCTGTCGCAACCCCAGTTGGAGGCCTTGACACTGGATGCACATCAACCGTCTTGAGACAAGAACCCGAGGCACCATCCTACCCAGTGAGCAACCCTCCATTCTTCACAGTTTCCACAAATTAAGGAGAAACCAAAGGAAGAGAGTCTCTTTCCAGAACTGGTCCTGCTTGATGGTTAACACCCAAACCATGATTCAAGGTATTAAAGATATCAGTGACCTTCGGATCTTCAGGCCCTTTTTTTCTGGAGACGACAATTCTTCCATGATTCCTTAGAACCCAGATTGTAAACTACAAGAACCGAGGGAAATACAGGCCCATTTTGTGGAACATCCCTCACTACCCCAGGGTGAATCGAGAAACTCTTCCGACAAGCAGTGGATAAATTCCCCAAGTGACGACATGAAACGCAGAAATCTATCCAAGATTCAAAAACCACGGGTTTTTTGCACCGGAATTCCTCCCCCACGGTGATCCGGATACAGTCTACAGGAGGTTTGGAAGTATCCACCTCAACACAAATGCAGGGGGAGATGGGGTGACACACATATTCAGTTCTTCTATCCGAACACAGGAATCGTCCAATCATATTACCAAGCATACGGATTATAGCAGGATTTTGGAAGGGGAGGGGGAGTTCAGGAAGACTAACCCACACAGTTGTAGACGGGTTGTCACGTTTCATGTAGAAATCATAGGACCAGTGACCAAGGTAGAATCGCGATCTATTTCATATGCGAGGAGCTCTGGACCACACCAAGACCAGGTCTTCCTCCGATAAGAAACGAATCATCATGTGCCACTTGTCAAGGAACCCCACAACCGCTCTGTCTTGCAAACCCCATGAAGTGAATACGAATCTGTCAAAATCATCAACCGAGGGATGACAATGCCTGAAGCGTGCCAACAAGGTCAGATTTAAGAAATCCAAGGCTTTGTTGAATTCCGAGGGAGATAATGAAAGGTTGGGAAACCGCCATGAAGATCGGGGACTTTTGAACTGAGGTCGATGGTGGGGAAAGAGGGGAGAAATTTGGGATTTGAAAAGGACGAGAAGGAAGGTCTTAAGGCTGTGGAGAACGAAGGGAGTCCCTCCCCCTCGAGCGGGGGAGGGACTGGGATCGCGGTCATCACCGCCTAGGGAATCCCTACTCGAGCACCAAGGGGAGGAGATGAAGCAAGTGAAAACATTAGTAAGGGGACCATCCAAAGTGTCAAAAAGATAAATTAGATTGTTTTTCTTGAAGTAGATATGGTGCATGTGTTTACTTTAGATATTTTAACAATTATTTTTAAAAAAAATTATTATAAGTTGATGACGTGATAATAATATATAATGATATAATGTTGATTAATCATTTGAAATTATAATTGAAGACAATTTTTGAAATTAAATATTTCAAGAATTCTAAAAAATATTAGGTATAGAAATTATTAGGAACAAATCTAGTAGATAGTTCTATCTTTACCAATTTCACTATGATAAGAAGTCTCTTAAGTGTTGTTTGAGCAATTGAAACCTATAAACAAGCCTTTGGTTCAGTATTTGAATTTTTCCCAACCCTAGAACCCTAGTAATGAGGTCACAAACCTGAAAAATAAAAATTCTTATGTACTATATTAGTTTTGGGTTGATTATGACTAATAATAAATAAAAATTATTATATACCAAATTAGTTTTGGGTTTTTTTATTGAAAATTAGCCAAAAAAAATTGATTTATTTTGTAATATTTATTGAACACATCAAAGTTAAAAAAAATTAAAAAAAGGTTAAACAATTTTAAAAAAAGTCTTTAAACTGAAGAACGGGAAAACAATTATACCTTTCATTAAACATTCAAGTTGATGGTTTCTCCTTTAATGGCCACTCACTACTACAACCTGGCCCTTTATCAGTGCTAAAAATCGGCATTAACAGTGCTAGAAAAGCGCTGTTAATGCCGGCATAGATAAAGGGGGGGTCCCCTTTATCAGCGCTTCTTTTAGCACTGATAAAGGTATCCTATATCGGCGCTTGAAGGAGCGCTGATAAAGGCCTCATCGCCTGCACCTACAAAATAGTACCTGCACACCTGCACACCAGAATACCTGCACAAAGTAGCACATGCACACCTGCACACCATAGCACCCGCACCCAATATTTTGACCGACAACGGTATATACATTTACTTAACATCATGAATACAAAAAAACGCATTGCTATATACATTTCAAACATTATTTTACATGGTTACATTTATAATTATTCAAAAATAGTTATAAACATTCATGTTTCATCCTTTGATATCCGTGATCCGCTCTCGACGGTATTTGTTGCCGAACAAAGCGACGAACTCAAGGAAAAAAATTCACCTATATAAGAAAACAAATATTATGTTAGTAATGCAATAATGAAAAAAAATTAAAACAGTAATATGAAAGAATACATTAATATGGAAATGTGAAACTAAAATATGAAATTTTAAACTCAAAAGTTTTCATTTTCATAACAATGAAAGGGAATAATGTAAAATCAATATGTTTTTGATTGATTTATCTTATTTAATAAATACTGATTCTTTATCTAATGAAAAGCTTTACCAGTCACACCGTGCGTCGGTCGGATTGAGGTGCGTTCAATTCGTACACGTCACAAATGACTCGTGGATCGTTGTCCTAAAGTATCAAAACAATCTGAACGTGTTTGCTCGGTTTGGCGTATGTCATTGGTGTTGTTTTCCAAAATTTATCTCAATTTGAAACTGATATCAGACACTTTTAGCCATACCGGTCACACCGTGCGTCGGATTGAGGTGCGGTCAATTCATACATGTCCCAAATGACTCGTGTATCGTTCTCCTAAAGTATCAAAACAATCCGAACGCATTTTCTCGGTTTGGCGTATGTCATTGGTGTTGTTTTCCAAAGTTTATCTCAATTTGAAACTGATATCAGACACTTTTAGCCATAACGGTCACATCGTGTGTCGGATTGAGGTGTGGTTGATTCGTACACGTCACAAATGACTTGTGGATCATTGTCCTAAAGTATCAAAACAATACGAACGCATTTTCTCGGTTTGCCGTATGTCATTGGTGTTGTTTTCCAAATTTTATCTCAATTTGAAACTGATATCAGACACTTTTATCCATACCGGTCACACCATGCGTCGGATTGAGGTGTGGCCAATTCGTACATGTCAAAAATGACTCTTGGATCATTTTCCTAAAGTATCAAAACAATCCAAATGTGTTTGCTCGGTTTGGCATATGTCATTGGTGTTGTTTTCCAAATTTTATCTCAATTTGAAACTGATATCAGACACTTTTAGCCATACCGGTCACACCGTGCGGTCGATTGAGGTGCGGTCAATTCGTACACATCACAAATGACTCGTGGATTGTTGTCCTAAAGTATCAAAATAATCCGAATGCGTTTGATCAGTTTGGCGTATGTCATTGGTGTTGTTTTCCAAAGTTTATCTCAATTTGATACTAATATCAGACACTTTTAGCCATACCGGTCACACCGTGTGTTGGATTGAGGTGCGTTTGATTCTTACACATCAAAAATGACTCGTGGATCGTTGTCCTAAAGTATCAAAACAATCCGAATGCGTTTTCTCGGTTTTCCGTATGTCATTGGTGTTGTTTTCCAAAGTTTATCTCAATTTGAAACTGATATCAGACACTTTTAGCCATACCGGTCACACCGTGTGTCGGATTGAGGTGAGGTCGATTCTTACACGTCACAAATGATTCGTGGATCATTTTTCTAAAGTATCAAAACAATCCGAACGTGTTTCCTCAGTTTGGAGTATGTCATTGGTGTTGTTTTTCAAAGTTTATCTCAATTTGAAACTGATATCAAACACTTTTAGCCATATCGGTCACACCGTGCGTGGGATTGAGGTTTGGTTGATTCGTAAACGTCACAAATGACTCGTGGATCGTTTTCCTAAAGTATCAAAACAATATGAACGCGTTTTCTCAGTTTGGAGTATGTCATTGGTGTTGTTTTCCAAAGTTTATCTCAATTTGAAACTGATATCAGACACTTTTAGCTATACCGGTCACACCATGCATCGGATTGAGGTTCGGTCGATTCGTACACGTCACAAATGAATCATGGATCATTTTCCTAAAGTATAAAAACAATCCGAATGTGTTTGCTTGGTTTGGCGTATGTCATTGGTGTTGTTTTCCAAAGTTTATCTCAATTTGAAACTGATATCAGACACTTTTAGCCATACCTGTCACATGGTGCGTCAGATTGAGGTGCGGTCGATTCTTACATGTCACAAATGACTTGTGGATCATTTTCCTAAAGTATCAAAACAATCCTAATGCGTTTTCTCGGTTTTCCGTATGTCATTAGTGTTGTTTTCCAAAGTTTATCTCAATTTGAAACTGATATCAGACACTTTTAGCCATACCGGTCACACCGTGCATCGGATTGAGGTGCGGTCAATTCGTACACGTCACAAATGACTCGTGGATCATTTTACTAAAGTATCAAAACAATCCTAACGCGTTTTCTTAGTTTGGAATATGTCATTGGTGTTGTTTTTCAAAGTTTATCTCAATTTGAAACTGATATCAGACACTTTTATCCATACCGGTCACACCGTGTGTCAGATTGAGGTGCGGTCGATTTTTACACGTCAAAAATGACTCGTGGATTTTTTTCCTAAAGTATCAAAACAATCCGAATGCGTTTTCTCGGTTTGGCGTATGTCATTGGTGTTGTTTTCCAAAGTTTATCTCAATTTGAAACTGATATCAGACACTTTTAGCCATACCGGTCACACTGTGCGTCGGATTGAGGTGCAGTCGATTCGTACACGTCACAAATGACTCGTGGATCATTGTACTAAAGTATCAAAATAATACGAACCCGTTTTATCGGTTTGTCGTATGTCATTGGTGTTGTTTTCTAAAGTTTATGTCATTTTCAAACTAAGTAGTAGGAATTCACTAATCTAAGGATATGAAACATAAGAAAGGGAGATCATAGATTATCAATAAGTGTAAAGGGAGATATCAATGACCATATAAAGATAACATAAGTATTAGGAATTCACCTTCATTGTCCTATTTGTTTACATTCTTCCATCAGGTACGATGCCCATTCGTTTCTAAAGACATTTATATCATCTTCTGAATAGGAGTTTTTGCGACAGTCATAGTAGTACTGAAAAAATATAAATACACAAAGGATTAATAATTATTTTAAATAAAGCAGTAATTATTTTCAAAAATACCTCTTCAGGGATTCTAGTTTGTTCATGAAATATGATCTCTTTCATAAATTTACAAACATAATAACCGCAGTCCTTGTCATTTGTTTGTTTCAGACACTGCAGAAACATCGAGAAAAATAAGTAATTTATTTTGATATGTATTTGGATAGTGAAATATAATTATATATACCCATATACTTCTCCATTTGTAGATCTTGTGGGAATTGTCGTCCTTATGCCCTGGATTCATTCCAGCCTTTAGACGATATTCATACACCGCCCTATCATAACAAAATCCTCATTAAAAGATAATATAAATTATATAACTAGATATTTAGTTCTAAAATGTTGGATCTAGTGTATTAAAAATTGAAAATCGCCATCATATGTGGTCGGTTAGTTGGATATTCATGCAGTGAATCCAGAAAATAAATCTTTAGAGTATCCAAATTGACTGCAATGAGCATCCAATGTTCCCTAAAAACACAAAAAGAAATAAGTACTGATAGAAATGAAAATATAATTGATATGATTAAAATGTAGAGTTTTAACCTTGAATAGTTGGTATTAAAAAGAGCCTGTCAGTCGTAATTCTTCTTTGAAACGTTCTGAGCATATTTGACATCAATTCAGCCTGAAAATTAGAATCTATTTCTATTCGTTGTGTAGAAATAGTGTGAGGACTAACGAGTCCAAATTTGTATTCATGGGAAAATCCCTTCAATTGTTTTTCATATATACGCCTGTGAAAAATATGAGATGTATTTATCCATAATTATCAAAGTATATCAGCTTCTGTAAAATCAAATCATGAAAACATACCTCATGTATACATTTATAACTGAGGCGCCTAGCCAGTCGTATGTGATGATCTCAGAAACAGCGTCTTCACTAATGAAATCTATTGTTTCCTCTCCGTACATATCTTTTTCACAAACAATTGTATGACTCTTTCTGTCTTTCATTTTCATATCCACATGATCTTGCAATGATATTAAATGTGGATATAGAACGGGCGGGGTGAACGCGCTCTCAGTAGATCGTTTTGATCGGTTGTTTGATCCAATGTTGGAGCCGCTATTTCATTTTAGCTTCTCCATTTTATCCTTCTGTAATAACATTCATCAGTTCAGCCATTTTCTAATTTAATTTTAAAGGTTCTGCTTGAAAAATGAACTCGAAATGAATACCTCCTGCTCGACATGTTTTTTTACAAGATTCGACGGCCATGCAACAAATGTTCCAACATCTTTTTCCACCGTATGAATGTCGTCATTGTCATTTGGAACGGGTAGCTCGGCGCTCGGATCATGAGCTACGTTAATCGACACTTTGACATGACCGGTTGGAAGTGGTCTGTAGTGTAGCATGTCATTCTTCATATTGAACATCATAGCCCTCGCTACAAGGCGATGGGTGGGAGTTGACAGATATAAATCACAGTCATTTTCACCCTGTAGAATATCATTACATGAAAGGTATCAGTGTCTATGTGATTCCAATCTCACAAAAACGAATATTATAACATTGATTACCTCGGTTAAGTCAGGTCTTTGAGGGGAATGGCTCGCCTCAAAGCTGGTGAGGGGTGGATCTTCTCGCGAGGGTTGTTCTTGAGTTTTTTGTTCTCTTCGCCTCTCCTCCATCAAACTCTTTAGAATCTATCCCTGAGTTTGGATTAGTTCTTCAAGGGTAGATACTCTATCTCTCACTACATGCAATTCTTTAGTTTGTTCATCCTCTTGTTTTTTTTTCTGAAAATATGTCTGGGGTGACACCCCAAAACCCACACCTCTGATGCAGCCATACTGTTCTGGCTGTTTCAAGGCCGTTGAAAGTATTTCTGCATCTGGTGTGGGTGTTGTTGATTCCTGTGACTATGTCAAATAGAAAATATGAAAAAATAAGTAAGCATCGTTATCTAATAGTGATTTAAATCAAAACAAGTTTATATTATGTCATACTTACACATGTTTCCCACACTTTTTGTGTGTTTTCATCTATCAGTTTCCCCTCTTTATTAACACGAGCCTCCTTCCATAGCGCATGGCATGGAATGGAAGTGACTTGATATTTTGCTTCATCAATATACATATAAATAGAGAAACATGGTTACAGTGTTGTTTTATGTCACATAAAATTATTACAGTACTTTTAAAATACATACCAATTGTTTTTCAATTGAAGCGTACCCCAACCTTGCTTTACGGTAGGGGTATGCTGGTTTTGTTGCCCGTTCTTTATTTTCAGCACTCAGTTGCTGTTTCATAAATAAAAACCTATCAATCAACGTGATGAATACAAGCAACGTTACACAATGTGTAACCAAACACAATGTACCTAAAAATTCTGTTCCGCATGACGGTTGCAAAATGAATCTCACATTCCTTGGGATATCAAGTGTGCATAAAGAGGAGGCGGGTGCGGCTTGATTTTCCCTTCGGCATCTTTCAGATGATGTTTCGTTAAAATGGTGTGAAATCCTCTATGAATCCTTCCTGCTAATCTGAAAACATATTCTTTGTGCGAAACATCTACTATAAATGCACTCTGCAAGAGATGATGAAGGGTTAGTCAATATTTCAATATTTTATTTTATTTTAATAAATTAAATAGATGATGTCGTAATGTTACCGTAATCTCTTCCCACATTAATGTTTTCAACCCGCTGACAATATGGTGCCACGACTCTACGTCAATCGGCACGCGTTGTCGAGTGACGATTCCAATGTAGCTACTAAACATGGATTTGTTGGGGTTTACATGCTGGCCTAGCTTATTCCATCCCACCTCATATTTGATGCCTTTTGCTTTTGCCTTAAGGATTTTTGCTAAAACTGTCAAACTACAGCGCACCTGTTTTTTTTGTGTCGTTGGGGTTTCATCGCCTACCATTTCCTCAGTTTCTGCATCATCATTATGTTTCTTTGAAGCGCTAGCATCGGCACTGACACCAGCTGCAATAGGTTGAGAGACCTGTTGTATGTCAGTAGTGGGACCAGCTGCAACAGGTTGAGAGACCTGTTGTCTCTCAGCAGTGGGACCAGCTGCAACAGGTTGAGAGACGTGTTGTGTCTCGGGATTGGGTGCATCAGCAGGTGAAGAAGTCATTATCTGTAGAACTGGTTTAAAATTTAATTTAGATCACATAAAAGCAGCAGCGAATAGATAATAACATAATGTAACACAATCTATATTACAATAAAAATCAATAACCTGATTATCGAACTCCCTTTTTTTAAAAAGGCTGAAGGGATTTGACCCTTCTATCAACTATCCATATCCCTTCATTGTGGTCTCCTCTGACATACAAAACTTCATCTACATTGGGACCACTGTGAAATGATTGCGAAGTCCCAATGAAAGGGTCATCTTCCGTTGAATTTTCATCTGACCCTTCAGCTGTTTTGGTCGATAACAGAACAATTGACCAGTTTTGGTTTGCGGGATCTGGAACATAAAATACTTGCACTGCCTGTGATGCCATTATAAATGGTTCATCTATCTCCCCTTCCTTACTGAAATCAACTTTCATGAATACCAAATCATCTATATTAACATCACTCCTGTTATCAACCCACTTGCATTGAAATATCAGAACTTGAAATTCCGTATAATCCAACTCCCATATTTGTTTGATGATGCCAAAGTATGACATATTCGCATAAATTGGATTTCTTTCCTTAGCACCGGAAACATGCATCGCTTCAGCCACAAGTGTAACCCCACTATTCTGCATGGTATTGTCTTCATCATGTTCATTAGTATAAAATGTATAACCATTAACTACATAAGCATTGTAAGATAATGCATACACACTTGGTCCTCCGGATAGCCATCGAAGTCGTTCCGAAATTGACTTTGGATTTTCATCTGACTTCTTAAAAATATGATCTTGAAACCATCCTATAAACTGTCGATTATGTGTATTTTATATCCATTTTTCAGCCCTTGATGGATTCAAATGCCTAAGAATTTCTTTGTGGATTTCAACATATGGGTCAACGTCAAAACTGTTATGCAAAACATAAAGGTAGGCCTGCTCCCGATCTGTAATATTGATTGTGACAACCTTTCTTCCAGAAATTCTTTCACCCTCAATCCGCCCAGTGTGACGAGATTTTGGTAATCCAATGCTTTCCACACCAGACAAGTATTCGGTACAGAATTCAACAGCTTCCTCGACAATATATCGCTCTGCAATACAACCCTCTGGCCGACTTCAATTTTTGACATACCCTTTCAAAATCTTCATATACCATTCAATGGGGTACATCCATCTGTAATGTACAGGACCACATAGTCGAATCTCTCTCACCAAGTGGACCATCAAATGAACCATCATATCAAAAAATGAAGGTGGGAAGAACATTTATAATTCACATAATATGACGGCAATTTCTTTTTCCATAGCTGGCAATTTCGTCGGGTCTATAACTTTGCTGCATATAGCTTTGAAGAAGAAACACAGTTTCGTTAATGTATGGCGGACATTCTTGGGAAAAATGAAATGTAAAGCAATTGGAATGAGATTTTGCATCAAAACATGACAGTCATGTGATTTCAAACCTTTTAACTTCAAGTTGCTCATTGACACAAGGTTACTGATATTTGACGAATACCCCTCTGAAACCTTTACATCATTCAAGAAGATGCAAAACTGATATCTCTCCTACCTGGAAAGAGTGTAAGAAGCAGGAGGAAGAAATGTTCGTTTTTCACCCTTCACTGGTGCCAACTCTTCTCGTATTCCCATCTCAACCATGTCCAACCTAGCCTTAATTCCATCTTTTGTTTTTCCAGATGTATTTAGCAACGTTCCGATAACACTATCAAATACATTTTTTCTACATGCATAACATCAATAAAATGTATTACATACAGACAATTCCAGTATTATAATTCAAAAAAATGATCTCTTTTTTCAACCGATTTTCGTAAGGTTTTTCGAAGCCGGTTTACCAAAAGTAGTGTCCACATTTTTAACTTTCTCAAACAATTGATCGCCTGTTAGTGGAGACGGTGTTGTACATTCTTCTGAACTTCCATCGAATGATGTCTTCTAAGAACGGTACTTATGTCGTCGCGGTAGAAATCTGCGATGTCCTAGAAACACGGTTTTTGATGAATGTTTCAACCTAATTGAATGTGTACCTTCTTCGCAAACGAGACAGCCTTGAGTTACTTTAATGCTATATCCTGAAAAATTTCCATAAGCAGGGAAGTCATTTATCGTCCCATACAACATGACTCTCAAAGTAAAATCTTTCTTTCTGTAAGCATCATACAATGTAACACCTGAATCCCACAATAATTTCAAATCTTCGATCAATGGAGCTAAATAAACATCAATATCATTACCTGGTTGTTTTGGTCCTGATATAAGCATAGATAACATGATGTATTTTTGTTTCATGCATAACCACAGTGGTAAGTTATAATTTATCAACATAACCGGCCATGTACTGTGATTGTTGCTTTAAAAACCAAAAGGATTCACTCCATCTGTAGATAACGCAAGACGAAGGTTTCTCGACTCGTTTCCAAATTCAGGATACTCATGATCGATTATCTTCCACTGAGGAGATTCTGTCGGGTGACGTAGTATCCCATCTTTAATTCTTGTATCTGCATGCCATGTTAATTGTTCTGCAGTCTCCTCACTTCCATATAGGCATCTAAACCTTGGAATGATTGGAAAGTACCATACAACTTTAGTAGGACTGGATTCATCTTTCTTGTATCAAGAAGCACCACACTTTGGTCATTCTTTAAGTGATTTTTGGTCCTTGTGAAACAGTATACAGTCATTCGGGCAGGCGTGTATTCTTTCAGAGATCATACCCATAGAGCGTAGCATTCGTTTGGAATCGTATGTTCGGCTCGGGAGCTCATTGTCTTCTGGGAGCATGTCATTCAAGAGGGCAAGTAGTTTCGTAAAACTGTCATCACTCCACCCATTATCTTCTTTCAAATTATACAGTTTCAGTACGCCTGACAATGCTTTATATTTAGTACAACCAGCATACAATGGCGTCTTTGCACAACTTTTTAACTTCTCAAACAATTTTGGGCAATCACGAAGTTCATCTTCGAAGGTCCTTGTCATTTTCTCAATACGATCTTCATCATCATTCACATCTATAATCACATCCTCCATACGGTCATCTTCATTGTTCATGTTTGTAATCATATCAGATGATCCATAAAATGCAGTGTCACCCCAGTCACTACCTACATTCGTTGTTTCCCCATGTTTATTCCAACATATATAACTTTGATCTATTCTATGACAGATCAAGTGTACTTCCAACTCATCTGGACTAATTTGTTTTGAATAACAACAGCATAAACATGGACAAAGGATTTGAGAAGATTCACATGCATGATCTTTTGCAAACTTGATAAATTCTTTCACGCCTTCTTCATACTCTTTTGTCAACCGATTGGCATTCATCCATTCTTTATTTATATTCATCCTATTTGAAATCCATAGGATGAGTATATAGGTTAGAGGATAAGGAATATGAGTATAATTTAGATAAAAAAACAAGATACTTCAAGGAAATAATGTGACCATTAAATGACTAAGTCTAGAATGTTGTGGATCTTGAATACATTCTTTGACTGATTTGGAGAAATGACTTCTCGAACCTTTTCTGGATAACCTAGAACTCCTTCCAAGGAAATAATGTGACCATGAAACAATACTTCTTAAACAAAATATGGGGAATTTATAATATTGTAATAAAGATAAAGCTCTCTAAAAACACCCAAAACAACCTCCAGATTATCGGAGTACTCCTCCTATATATTGTAATAAACCAAGAAGTATTCTAAAAAAACGAAAATGGAGGTGTCTAGAAAGATATTAAAGATCTAGTTCATCAGTTCCATGAAATAGATAGAGCATTGGTGATCCCAAATGGAATTCATAAATACTTTAAATTTCCATATCGACTTTAAAAATCTATCTTTTGAGCATCCTCTTCCCAAACCCTCAACTGTTGGTACCCTGATCTCTAGAAAATTTTCAAAAACCAATAGAACCTTATAAGATGGTCAAACAAATCATCAATTATAGGCAATATGTAATTATTCATTACTGTCACCTGGCTATGACTACGGTAGACTGTTAAAATTAATAGGCTATGATATGACTTCATTGAAAACAGAATTGGAAAATCCCATAGTGACATGATCATATAGATAGAACCATTTCCCTAAAGATCTTCTAGCTGATCTTTTAGCTCCTCTAAATCGGCCAGAGCCTTATGATGTGATGGAATGGAAAATGGGATCGTCCTGTGAATCAAATAGATAGAAAACGCAAACACTCATTGGGGAGGTTATCCCATGAAGTCCTCTAGAAATGATTTTGTGTACTTTTCCATGACCACTGGAATTTCACATGAAGAACACTTCTCAACAACCCCAAGGAAAACCTTGGAAAAATGACATGATATGAACCATAATATAGAAGCAAATTGTCATACCCTCCATGGTTATAGATCACAATCTCCATAAAAGACATGGAATCTCCTGTTAAGAGTAAGTAACTGAACCCAATGGTGATAATATTCATCTAGTGCACTAAATCCAATAAAAAAATCCAAGACGATAATGAGGTCGGAAAAGACCAGGTCCAAAACATGGAATTCTGAAATGTCCTCCATGCCAAGTACCACAACACAACTCTCAAAGAACATGAAACCATGACCATTTTTCCTACCCAAAGGGTTAGGCAATACATGAAATAATTCATAAACTCTGCCGTCATACCCAAGTAATAAAAAAATATGTGAAATTAATGACTAGGATTCACCATTTTGAAATAAAACCAATACTATAGAAGAATTAAAAAAAATCACCTCGAATTGTGGTTGGCCAAGATTATGAGTCCTCATGAATGACCTCTACTGCATTGATTTTTTCTGGATTAGACTCGTCTATGTATTATTTCCCTATTAAGAATCCCCCTTTCTTTTAGGATGTGATCCTCAACCATTTGAAGCCTCTTATTTTAAATAAGAGCCCTTAAAAAAGTGGATCCTACACCACTCCCATTAGGAGCCAATTGAAAAAATCACAAGATATTCCCCAGCTACCCAAATAGGTGGAACTCCCTCAGAGTCTCTGGTAAAATCATCCAGATGTTTCCCACATTTCTAATCTGATAAAAAAATAGGTCCATTTTCCATAGAATCCACATAATCTATTCATAAAGACTACTCAAATCCCTTTCCACTACTTCTCTAAGACTCATCGTGCTTTAAATTTTATCCTCAAAAATAACTATGGATACCACCCATTAATGGAACACCATTGAGACCAATATTTCAATTAAAATATGCCTCTCACGTCAATACCTTGGGAAACACCTAAAAATAGGTTGGTAGACTTAGAACAATAAGAATAAATCTGATATATTTCCTCAAACCCATCTCAAAATTAATAGACATAAGATAATCGTTCATGGGGAGATAAAGAGATACATGAACCAAATTACGGAATCTAGTGGCATAATCCATGACTAAATGACCACCATACTCTAGCTTTAAAAACACATAGTCATTCATCAATCTCAAGGTATCTGGGTAGAACCTCTGAAGAAATACCACTTGTAAAGTGGTAAAAGTGAGATCCTCTCTATTCCTTGAAAGAATCATTGAATCGCACCACATTCAAATAAATTATTTTAAAAAGGAACCAAAAAATAACACTTTAGATGTCTTAGGGGTTTTCAAAAACTCTAAGATCTACTTGATACAGTCCAACTACTCCTTAAATTACTTGGTTTTATTTTCAGTAAGGAAAAACTCTGAATTATTCTTTGAAAATTCTTGAGTCTGGTCCATAGTTCATGTCTTATCATGGATACCAATTTAACCCACGTTTTTGAAATTATAAATCATTGAATCCAAAAAAAAATTGTATCAATGGGATGGTTCCTCTTTGGGGTACTCTGGTTCACACTCTCTATGCTTCTACATGGTCCTTCTAGGAGGTATTGTCTACAAGAAACATGAACAACCTCCATCAAGGAAAACCCAACATCAAATCACAACAAAAGAACTAAATGAAAACACCAAAACATAAGAATAACTAAATAAATCTAATGAAGTAGTGGGAAATCATAAAAAAAACCCATAGTCAAGATCAAAACATAACCACAATCCCAAACCACCCATGGAAACTGAAGATTCAACACGAAGAATAGTTGGCCAAACACTTACCCATTCCAAACATAATTAATTCATGAAAATTCAATTTGAATCACCTTAAGGAGGAGGACCCGGTGGAGGAGGAGAAGGAGGTGTCGACAGTGGAGGCACCGGAGGCAATGGAGGCAGCGCGGAGGCAGGGCGGAGGCAGTGGAGGTAGCGGATGAGGAGGAGGAGGAGGAGGAGGAGGAGGCCGCGGTGGAGGAGGAGGCAGCGGAGTAAGCAGAGGAGGAGGAGGAGGAGGCTCCATGGAGGAGGAGGAGGATGAGGCCGTGGACTAGGAGGAGGAGGAGGAAGCGCTGGTGGAGGAGGAGGAGGACGAGGTCGCGGTGGAGGAGGAGGAGGAGGAGGCATCCGGAGGAGGAGGAGGCAGCGGCCGGAGGAGGAGGAGAAGGAGGAGGAGGCGGCCGCGGCGGAGGAGGAGGAGGCGGTAGCAGCGGCGCAGAGGAGGGATTCCGTGAGAGCTTGACCGGGTGCAGGGAGGAGGAAGAGGACCCGCGGGTTTTTAACAAATCCACGTGAGCCTTTATCAGCGCTAGTAAAAAGCGCTGATAAAGGGTGTATTTATCAATGAAAAAATGAAAAGAGTTGATAAATATAACCTTTATCATCGCTTTTTTAGCGCTGATAAAGGCCCGGCCCTTTATCAGCGCTTTACCATTAGCGCTGATAAAGGCAGGCGCATGCCTTGCCCAGTTTTGTGGTAGTGACTCTAACCCAATAAATATCTTCTTCACATTTAACTATGGTATGTTGATCAAGTTGTTGGGAAACAAATGAAGCAGTCTTGGGTTCATCTTGTTCAAATAAAAACACTCCTCACCAGGATATTTTCACAAAAAACACTACCACAAAACTGGGAAAGGTCAGCGCTACCCCTTTATCAGCGCTAACGAAAAAGCGTTGATAAAGGGGGGGGCTTTATCAGTGCTCAAAAAAGCGCTGATAAAGGGTCCCTTTATCAGTGCTTGTTTAGTAGCGCTGATAAAGGGTCAACTTCAAAAAATATATATATATATATATTAATATATAAATATAGTTATATAGTTATATTGATATAAATATAATATATAATTTTTAAATATATTTTAGATAAGTATAAATGTACATTTACACTTAATATACTTAATATATAAGATATTTAGTGAAAATGGATTCTTAAAAAATTAAAAAATAATAATTTTAATTAATAATTTGATAATTATTATGGATTAATAGTCATTTAATAACAATTTGAAGAATAAAAAAATTAAAAAAATTAAAAAAAGATCCAAAATGTGTTAAAAACGCAACTCAAACTTCAAACGACCGTAACTTTTGATCCGGGTGTCCGTTTGAGCTCTACCACATATCAAACTGAATCCTGGGACGAGCTCTACGTCGTTATGACCCGGGGGAACCCAGGTCAAGTGTTTTTCGAGGCCAAAAGAGGCCCAGAAGTCCTCCAAAACTGAGTTTTTAGTCGGGGTACCCATATTTTTTAACATTTTGTGGATTTTCAGCCTCGTTTAAGGGGGTATTATTGGATTTTTTTGGTAGGGACTGAATTTATTCCAAGGTATTACATTCATATTTATATTATGTCTTTTAAATTTTATTATTTTTTATAATGCACTGCTATTTATAATCAAATATATAACTATATGTACATATTTTTTATATATTCACACCTAAAAATTAAATTTTTTAAATAAATAATTAAACATATTTACATATAAAATATACTAGCTTTATATAAATAATAACTAATATCCATTTTATTTAAAATACCAATATATGAATATTTATATAACTACTATATATTAATATAACTATATATATATATTAATATAACTATATATATATATATTAATATAACTATATATATTAATATAAATATATATTACTGTATGAATAAATATAACGAAATATATATATAAATAAATAGATATATCATGAATAAGAGAACAAATCAATATAGGGTAGTGGTAAAGGCTTTAGGTGCGCATGGGGGGAGGTCTCGAGATCAAATCTGGGTGGAGGAAAGGGCGCACGTGCAAGGGTGATTTAAAGGGCTAGAGATGATAAAGGGTGTAGGCGGTGCGGGCGGGCACTAGATGTGTGGGAAAGCGCCGATATAGGGGGGCTCAAGTGCTATAAAAAGCCCCCCCCCCCACGAGATTGGTAGTATTTTTTTATTTTTTTTTATTTTTTTTTTATTTTTTTTTATTTTTATCAGCGCTAAAAAAAGCGTTGATAAAGTGGACCCCCCTATCTCCGCCGGCATTATCAGTGCTTTTTCTAGTGCTGTTAATGGCCATTTTTAGCGCTGATAAAATCCATATTTGTAGTAGTGAAACTTTCCAACTAGGATTCAAAGGCAAAGTAATGAAAAATAATTGTTCTGCTTGTGATGTCAAAATGAAAGGTTCATTACCAACTTGTTAATTTATGTATAACATATAGTTAAAATTCACTAATGTAAATTAATATTGATTGAATTTACTTCCACACACTGGATCAACCCAATTACACTTTAACAGTATTTATTTCAACCTGTGTGCGTATACAACTTCAATGATGTCTGTCATTTGACTATAGTAATAACCAGAATCAACGAATGGACAATCGATTCCACTATTTTATGTTGATCATTTGTCATCAACATATTTAATGTGAAATCTAAAGCCATTAGCATCTATAGCTTTATAACGACGATCTGTTATAGATGGACCCTCAGGTAGTTGGTTAAATTCTTCAGTTAGCATGGGGTCACCTAACCCCCTCAGGTTATGAACCTACATAATTCACAGAATTCAATAATGAATTTTTTAGAAATAAATTATTATACTTCACTCATAATGAAAATCAATTTATACGTACAAAATCCTTGAACCAATCATGAAATGACGCATAATGAGATTGTTGAATTTGATACTCAGTCGCACGAAACATCTCTTCTTTTAGCTCATTAATGTGTTTCCTGCAAATGATAACTCGGTGTTTAAATGATCAAATTATGCAAAAAAACATGTAAAATTTAAACAATAAAAGTGATAAGACACTTACTGCATTAATGGTGCAACTTATGGAGTATTGAATAAGATATATTGGCATACTTGTATACACTCAATGTTATCCATATCAAATATAGTTCCTTCTCCAACTGAACCATCATGAATTTGAGAGGGCTTATCTAATTTTGTTTCAACATCCATAAGATATTATACACAAAAATTAGTACACTCATCCATCAAATAACCATTGGTTATTGATGCCTTCGGATGAGCTTTGTTGTGTAAAAATCATTTCAATGTATTTAGATACCGCTCAATAGGATACATCCACCTGAATTGCACTGGACCAGTATCCATTACTTCATCAATTAGGTTCACTATCAAGTGAACCATAATATAAAAAATGAGGGAGAAATATTTTCTCAAAGTGAAAAAGTGTAAGTACAATTCGACCCTGCAAACTTTTTAAATCACTCATTCGTTGATTTCCTAAAAAAATATGTCTAAAAAAATTACTCATCTCAATAAAAGGTTTAACAAAATTGGGGGATAAACAATAAAAAATTGCGATTGGAATCAACTGCTAAATTAGTATGTGATTGTCATGACTTTTCAACCCTTTTAATGTCTTTCTCTTCATATTCACACACTTTGAAATATTAGAAGAGTAATCATAAAGCACCTTGAGCATCTTCAAAATGGAAATAAATGTTTTTCTCCTTTTTAGTCATTTTATACTGTGCAGCAGGCATATATTCCTTATTTCCCTCAGCTAATTGTAAATGCAATTGTTTCCTTCAACCCATTTCTTCCAAATCACAACGTGCATTAACATGGTCCTTTTATTTTCCACTGACACCTAAAATGGTCCACAATATATTATCAAAAACATTTTTTTCAATGTGCATGACATCCAAATTATGCCTTAGCATGTTAGTTTTCCAATAGGGGATATTGTAAAAAATGATTTTTTTTCAATTGTGACTGCACTGTACACCCGCACCACGAATATTAGGTAATGGATGAGCCACTAAATCCTGAAATTCATATACTATGCGGATGTTTTCTTCCTCAATCTACGATAACATTTCTACTCCTGTCATGATCTTTGGTGTTGGGTTGAACTCTCTAGAACCATCAAATGTCACTCTGTCCTTTCTGAACCTGTGTTGAGGGGGGAGAAAACGTATGTGACCCATGTATACCCATTTTTTGAAATGTTTAATCCATACATAATTTTTACTTTTATTGCAACAAGGGAAATAAAATTCACCTTTCATACTTCAGCGTGATAAATTTTCAAAGTCCGGGAAGGCATTGATTGTCCACAATAAAGAAGCCTACATTTTGAACATTTCATTCATTTCAGAGTCATAAGTCATCACACTATCGCCCCAAAATTCATCCAACTCATCAATCAATGGCTGAAGGTAAACATCAATCTTATCCCCTGGACTTCTAGGCCCATCAATAAGAGTGAAAAATAATATAAATTGTTGCTTTATAGAAATCCATAGAGGAAGATTATATAGAACCAACACCACGGGTTATGTTCTATGAGTTTCACCAACCATAGACTTGAATGGATTAAAACCATTTGCTGACAACCCCAATCGGACATTACGAACATCTTTAGCAAAGTTGGGGCGTCTCTGATTGAAATCATTCCATGCACAAGAATTTGTCGGGTGGGTTAGAATATCACTTTATTGATTTCTTTCTACATGCCATCTCATTAAATTAGAAACCTTAGATGACATAAAAAATCTTTTCAACCTCAGCTTTAGGGAAAAGTAATGCATTTTCTTTACGGAAATCGGTTTCCCTGTTTTGTGGTCTGACTTTGATGAGTCTGATTTCCCCTACTCTCTTTCCACCTGGAAGCACCACAGACTGTACAAATATCCAAATGGACAGTTTCCTTTCTAAACAACATACAGTTGTTTTCACATGCATCTATGGTCTCATATGTAAAATCTAACTTCTATGTCAACTTACAAGCATGGTAATATGACTCAAGAATCTTAACATCGATAGGAAGTATGATTTTCAATAACACCAACAACATGTTGAACGACGTGTCTGACCACTGATTCAAAGTCTTCAAATGAAACAACTCCACGATAAATGAAAATTTATTATAAGTAGTACATCCAGGATATAATTCTATTTTTTTCATCATCAAGTACTTCATAAAACCTCCTCGAATCACAATCTACACCAGAGCACAGATTTATCTCACCGGTATCAACATTCTAGATGTCAATGCCTTCAGGAGCCATCCCACATACCATTTCAGTAATCATTTCATGTATTGTATCATTCATCCTCACATCAACATCCATCTAAACTGCATCTGTATTTTGACAACAAATATATTCTTCCCCATAATGATTCAAACTCTTATAATTTTTCAGAAATCCGTTCAAGAATAGGTGATCCCTTACAGTTTCTTATGTGAATTGATATTTGATTTCACATTTTCTATATAGAAAACTAATATAATCACTTTTTAATCCTCCAGTGAACTCAATAAACTACATAATGCCCTCGAAATATTCTCTAGAAGTTCAATTTGGAAGATCAATCCAACTCCTATCTATATTAATATCTGTATTAAAAACATTTACATAAGACTTTATATTACATGCATTTTTCATATCAAATATATTTAAAATAAAGACTGACCAATTGCATGTGGACCATTGATAAAATAATCAATTTATATCTCTAAATAATAAACAGGAGAATATATAATAGAATTGAAGTGAAAGTCCATGTCATCTCCACTATATTGGTATGGTAAATCTAATGATGATTCAATATTCAAGATTCCCTAATCATATTTTGATTAAGAATTTTAAAAAAATGGAAATGAAATATTTCATAACTCCTGAAAGATTAGATGAAAATATGTATAATGAAGAACTATATTGAGAATGAATTTGGTCTATAATTCCATAGATTAAACATTTTTCAAGAAAGAAATATTATAGCTATGGAATTTGATTATTCAAACATCTGGTATAATAATTTTTCTTCACAAATGTTTAATTTTTCACAATCATTGGTTAACTTTTATCCTAAGGTAACTGAGTGGGTCATCCACAACAAGTTTTTCAGCATTGAGCTATGAATTTCAAGTTTGGTTCTCAAATGTGTTTCCATAAAGTGACTCACACTTCTATAAACATGATCATTGGTTCCCTTCAATATATTGTTCTTCGTAATATGGAGTTGGATAGATCATGGGTCGTATATAATGAGATTAATCAACTCATTTTATTAGATGGGTTGGGGAGTCAATCAGTTAAGAAAAAATATATATTTTATTGGGTATACTAAAAAATAGAAAACCAACAAGAACAATAAGGAATTTGTGGTCCACTAATATCATGATGCATAAATTTTGATACACTATAATCAAAACATATAAAGCAACTATAACTATAGAAATTCAAATGCTAAATCACAAAAAATGAAACAAAATGTAATAACCTGCATGTGTATGTAGTATATGAAAAAAATCATCAAATACCAATCTTGAACTATCAACCTTAGCGACTAAGTTAATGCCTGCCAATAAATGAACAAATATAATTTGTGATGAAAGTGCCCAAAATCAATTTGTGATGAAAGTTCCAATTTTAAATTTCTACATACATGTACATTGTATGTCATTCATACATGTATTATGGCAATTATATTTTCAAGTATGTGTTTCCTCACATGTATGTGTATTCTATGTATGTACAATAAAAATCTTTAATTTTCACAAGGTGTGTATATAAGAATTTGTTCACTTCTTATTTTCCTCACATACACACCTTGTTCACACACATTTTTTACTTACTAATTTCTTCACACACACACCTTCTATTCACATATTGTCCACTTATAATTTTCAATGCACATTTACATTTATGTGCACATAGCCTCTTTATTGTGCATTAACCTACATAAGTATGCATGATACCTTTTCAAACCATGTTCCTTTTTCAATCTTGATCAAACAGTGAATACTTCATGCAAGAATATGTAGACTCTTCTCAAACTCAGCAAAATTGTATCTTAGTACAAATAATGTCTCACTGCCTCTTGGATTCACACTGCCTTTGTGAGTGTGATGTCCTCTCATACACACACTGTCGACACACATTGTTTCATAATTATAATGCACACAATCTTTTATACACATAAACTTCCATTTCCACACTTTTTATTCACACGCAATATTCATATAATCTTCATGCATGCATATTTCATTCATCATGCATCATGAAAGACATTGTCTCAAAGATGAGTGCCAATTTTTGTTGTAATGTGACCAATATCAATATCCTAAAATAGAAATTAGGGCATACCTGATAGCACGGAAAATCCAGAAGGGAGGGGAGTTGTAGGCGATGCTACAAGGGAGAGGAGGGGAAACGGAGGGGAGTCAGAGGTGGAGACGGTGCGGCGAGGGAGGGGTGGAGGCGGTGCGGTGGCAGTGGGGAGTCAGAGTCAGAGGTTGTGCAGCGTCGACGGTGTGGCGAGGGAGGGGGAGGGCGGCAGCGGAGGTGCATTGAGGGAGAGGATGGGCGGGGTGGCGGTGTGGATGCATAGGGTTTCGGGATCGGGAGAGCGTGAGGGAGGTGGGGGTCGATAGTTTTTTTTTTGGAAGCCTTGCGACCACCTTTGGTGGTCGCTATAGGGTACCATTAGTGACCGCCAATGGCGGTCGCCCGTGTCAGGGGCCTCCAAAGACCCATTTTCTAGTATTTGAATATTCGTTTCAGATGGCTGGTGATGATCCTGACGATCCACTTCATTCTCTCACTGATTTCGGACTTCCTGCTGATGAGCCTGATTCAGCTGAGCCTTAGGTTGGTGTGCCTATTAGGAAGGGGCATAGTCTTGCTCGATTGATGATTTTGGATCCTGTTTCAAAGAGACGACCATCTATTGATTTTGATCCTCGTTTATGGTGGTATTCTTATTTCTTTATGATATTTATTTTATATTTACTGTGTATTAATTTTAGTAATAATTTTGTGATTATTTGTTTTTTTCTTGCATAGTTTTTTGTATTTAACTGTTGGGAAGGCTGGTGCGATTCTAAGAAATTATTTTTCTGAGTCATGGGTTTCATGGGACCTATTTTCCATCATCGTGTGTCACTAGATGTTCGACCACTGAATTGTACGTTATTAAATTATATATACTTTTTAAAATTTATTTAATTACTTACATATTTTTTTAATTGTTTTACATAATTTATTTTCTCTGATTCCTGATAGTTGGAGAGGTTATATCTAAGAGGCATAGAATATTTGTATATGTGAGCACTTTTTTCAGTTTCTACACAACCTCAGAAAATGAGCTATGGATAAATCTTGTGATACTGTTTTCAACCAGTCTTGTGTCCCTCATTGGCCTGACTATATCTCAACTCAGGTATGGGATTGATTGTGCTCCTTCTGGCTAGAAGAGAATTTTAGGAGTGAATCATTTGGACGTCAAAGATGGGGGAGATAAGAGGTCACACATAGGGTCGGAAGTCGTACATTTGGCATGACATATGGTAAGTGATATTATTTTTTAATGTATATATACTTTAACTATATAATGTTTTTTTATATTATACAGGTCACTACTGACCCATCTATTATAGTGTTTGAAGTGTATAAGAAGATGTATATAGATCCCCATATAAGAGAAGTTGTAGGTGACTGACAATGCCATATTATGGTTAATAATTTTTTAAAAAAATTCATGGATATTAATTTTATTGTTATTCTAATCTGCTGTTATATTTAAAGGAAACGTATGAGGTTGTGACTTCTCATTCATAGGAGAGTAAATGCGAGAGTGAATAAGATGTCACTGGAGATTCGGGTTTCGATGAGGGGGTCTGGATACAGGTGACTTTTCAGGGTGTCAAGAAAGGCCGGATTATTGGTATTGGTTCTCGACTGACACCTATGGGTTATTATGGTACTTCTGCGACGACATCAGTGAGCATGAAGGGAGATCATGGAGATTCGTCGTCTTTTGTACATTATGAGGTGAGGTTGAGAGCTCAGGATGAGATGATAAAGTAGATGTGGAAAGAGAGGGAGGAGGAGCATGAGCAGTAGCATCTAAGAGATGATCATATGTTGGAGTATATGTGGCGACATGCACGTGGCGTTGGTATGAAGTTCCCCCCTGGTCCTTCGAGTGATCTTCCCCCTGGTCCTTCAAGTGATACTCCCCCACCTGATGACAATTGATGATTTCTAATGTTTTATGACAATTTTGTAATTTGGTATGACAAACATATCGTGTTTGAAATGATGTATTACTTTTATGTATGTTTTAATTTTTTAATTGTTTTTAATTTAAAAAATATTGATGATTTTTAAATATTTTTCAATTTATTAATTAATTTTAAATATTTTAACTTTTTTTAATTAATTTTAATTTTTTTAATTATTTTTAAATTTTTTTAATTTTTTAATTTTTTTAATTTTTTTATTTTTTTAATTTTTTTAAAATATATTATTTATTTTTAAATTATTCTTAATTTTTTAATTAATTTTAATATTTTAATTAATTTTAATTATTTTTAAGTATTTTTAATTTTTAATTTTTTTAATTAATTTTAATTTTTTTTTAATATTTAAATTTTTTTAAATATGTATTTTAAAAAAATTAATTTTCATTAATTTTTAATTTTTTAATTTATTTTTAATTGTTTTTAATTTAAATTTTTTTGAGAAAAATATTATTTGCGACGGATGGACAACCCGTCGCAAATAAGCAATTTTGACGGCCCATCGTAATTGCTTATTTAAAAATATTAAAGCACTTATTTTGTGACAGATGATCCATCTGTCGCAAATAACCACAATTGCAACGTCGTTTTTTGCTATGGAGTATTAGTGACGGACTCCCGTCGCAAATGACTTTTTGTGATGGGAGTCCCTCGCTAATACCCCATCGCAAATAATCAAAAATCTAGTAGTGAAAGCAAGGAGGGATATTGTCAAGCCCCTGCTCCTAATATTACACAGGAGCTGGGGAAAACTCTAGAAGCTTTGGTGTCTTGGCCATAGATGCAGGTGCCTCAAGGGAGGAGCTGGACCATGATGGGATGGTCAGTAAGGAGGCGAACAGGCAGTGTCATTTAGCAGACATTTTTGCCAAAGGCAATAAAGTTGTGGATGATGAGGGTTTTCAAATGGTCATGCCTAGAAAACCCAAATCTTCTTATACATTTGAGCATGAAGCATATTGGCCTTCGATTGAGGGCATGAAGATTAGAGGCAATGGTGAATAGTGTTCCCTGCATGGGATTCTTCAACCTCCAGGTCAAATGGCGTCTCATGTTGTTGATGATCAACAAGCTTTGTTAGTGGTGCAACCACCAGCAATTGTCGAGGTAAGATCTCCTGATGACAAGGGTTGTGGCAATGATGTTATAGGTCAGGGTGGCTCTCGAGGAAGGGTTGATAGGCAGATGAGCTCATATGAAAACGTGGAATGATCTTACCCATCTCCGTTTTATGAGCTGATGAAATCTACGTATGACTCTTTTGGATAGGCTTTGATCTTGAAATGTGAAGGTGCATGGACAAAAAATGTCAAGGCTCCTCCGAGTAGACTATAAGGGTGAGAGGTGCCCCTAGGGCCTCACAGACGAAATGAAAAAATGATTTGATTTGCAAGTCGAAGTTACCTTTAACAAAATGGAACTGGGTGTTTTTGGATATAAGGACTATTTAATAGTTCAAAAATTATTATAAAAAAACATTAAAGATGGTTGTCGGCATAATTTGAGGCTTGATTCTCAGGATCTTTCATGGAAATTCACGAGCAACATCATTCCAAAGGACTTGTCAGATTCGTCGTCAACTGATGAGCACGTGGTGCCTCAACGGGCCAAGTCATGGCGGAGAGGCTAACACCCAAAGGACAAAGGTCAATATCTCAAGAATTTGGGTTCTAGAGGAAGTGGAAGGAGTTGATCTCTTGTTTTCCTTATTATGGGTCTTTCTAATGTTGTTTAACATCGCTTTCCTTTCTTTGTTGTTCTTTACTTTTTTCTAATAAATTTTGTGGGTATGGGTTGGCTTGCCAACTTGTACTCGGACCTTTTCGAGTATTTATTAATATATAAATATATATATTTGTAAAATTATAATAATTTTATTTATTGTAATTATATATATATATAATTATAGTTATAAATAAATATATTTAAAAGTATTTATATATGATTAAAATTTTATAATTATAAATATAATAAATATATTTATTATTTAAATATATTTAATGTACTTTTATAATTATTTATGATAATATAAATAAGTTCATGAGTATACTAGGTCGATTACATCCGTCACCGCGGAACACGATGCAAGGAAGAAAATTGCAGTAAATCGCAAGCCCGAGGACTTGACCCTGTGACCTGCCCCTCACCCCCATCCAAACCCTTACCACCCCACTACCAACGGTGGGAAATAAGTTCATGGGTATAACATGAATGAAAAGCATACATCATAAAAAATGAGTCATCACATACATGGAAGAATGAATAATAGAGGTGTTAATGTATAAATGAACATTTCATGAGTCGTGAATACATAACATATGGATGTGTAATCATAAGAATAGGTAGTGTAACATTTAGAACATATATAGCAACCCAATCATGTCCGCAAATAAACCTATGCCCGTACCTAGTATCAATTATACTCACACATATCAATATATGAACATAAACATGTCCATTAATATCATCGTTATCTCATGATGTGTGTGTGTGTGTGTATATATATATATATATATTGACTCAATTCATTAGAGACAAATATTTATTTAAATATATTTAAAACGTATTTTTATATATAGTTATAAATACAATAATTATATTTATTATTTTAAAAAAATAATTGTAATTTTATAATTATTTAAATATATATTTATTTATCTATTTATAATCTTATAAATACTTTTTTTAAACATTATATATATATATATTTGAATTATTAAAAAATATATATTAATATATCATATTTATATTAATCATAAATATGTGTTTTTTAATTAATGTATATAAGTAAACATTATTTTTGAATATAAATATAGTAATTATATATATCTTAATAATATTTTTTATTAAAAACTTTTATTAGTACTTTTAGTTAGTGCTGATAAAGGTGAAACTTTTATCAGCGCTTTCTGTTTAGCGGTGATAAAAGTAGGCGCATCCCTTGTGCCGATTTGTGGTAGTGAAAGGGATATGATCTCTCATGTTGTAGATAACAATTGCAAAAAAAACCTCCTGATACTTTCTTCTTCCCGAGCCCCGTTCATCTCTCCCAAAGAAGGCTCTAACACCTCTTCAAGCATTTCAGGTATCCTCTAATAGAGATCAGGATCCATGGTCGGTGTAATCCCTTGGAGGTAGAAGCCTTTATTTGCTGCTTTGGTGATCGTTATCAAGTGTACTTCATTGGGGACTAATGATTGGGGCTATTGCATCGGCTATCTAGGTACGTATGTTTCACGTTCTTCATTTATGCTACAGATTGATTCTATTGATGATTGATCGTACATTTGAGTTTTGCTTCTGCTACCAAGGTTTATACGATGAACCCCTAAAACCCAACAAGATTGGTTGTGTGCAACAAAAAGTACTCAATAATTCTTTCGAGCCTCACATCCCCCCATCAAGAATGTGGAGAGAATAAGATCAAAAGTGGCTATAGAAATTGATCAAGAGGAGTATCACATTCGAGATGATACCTTTTTGTGTACGCCCCCTCCCCATACAAATCATGCTCTTCCCATCATAGTCTTCCCCACACTTTTTACACCCCCATACAAATCATGCGCTTCCCGACATATAGTTTCTCACGCACTGGAGCAGATACCAGACTTTAGGTCTCGAATGCGATCCACGAAGAAATTGGGTAAAACTATGCTCCCCACACTGTCTTGCATTGTTGAGTGTGTAAACCGTGAGGCGGTGATATTACAAAGACAAGTGCAACTAGTGAGAATCAAACTTTGGGCGTCGAAGCTCTTGATGTACAACTCTAACCACCACCCCATGAGGGCTCATTGGAGGTAATTCTTACTAAGATTAATTATAAATTAAATATGAAAGATTCTCTTTAGAAGATTCCAAAGTTGTGTTTGTCAAGTTTTTTGGATTTATCCATTGAAAAGGATGAAAATCCAAAGTTGGACATTGACACAACGCTTTGGTTACACCACAAAACCTTCATTTTATTAACACTAAATTCACATTCTTCACACTTTCACTTTCAAGCGTTGTAAAAAAATCACTTTCCATATGCACATTCCTTATTTTATACTATAATTATGAATTTTGGGCAAAACGCTCATGTTGTTTTCATGTGAGTCCAATGAATATCTATAGCCCCTTTTTTGCACCCCGTTACTTTGCCTACTGCCCTTTTGACTCCTTTCATCGTTATTTTATCTCATCCCACCCTTTATTCAACATTACACCGACTACTCCTGGGTCATGTGGTGGTTGAGTCCTCTGCCATCTTCCATGGGATCCTTATTATTCATTCAAAAAATCGGCTCAATGTTTTGGTGGAATCTGATTGACTTGAAGTGGTTAACGCTCTATCAAAGATGAAATACAACTCTTAGGCTTTTGACCTTATATTGAGAAAGATTTGGTCTCTGACCAAAAGTTTCACTAAATGCAAATTTTCTTTTATCAAACGAGATAGTAATCTAGATGCTCATCGTTTGAGTTCTTTTATAGGTCTTGGTTGATTGATCAATAATATATCATATTTTATCTTTTAAAAAAAATATATTCCTACAACAATTTATAAAATTTTCATGCAAGTGGATGTGAGGTGTTAACTTATTTGGTACCCTCCTAATTTTTTTTCCAATGCATTTCATTTAACTTATATTATTATTATTTTTATATTATCATTATCATTATTAATGCGCATAAAAACATAATTTTCTTATTTTACTTTACTAGATTTTAGGGTGCTTTATTTTTTCATGCACGTGCATTCATTGCTTATTTTTATTTATATCTATTAGTGCAGTCTGAATTTTATTTGATTTAACATTTCAAATCATTTTATCGTCAATAAATTTAAACATTCGTGTTAATATTTGTTTTCTGACATTAAAAAAAAAAAAAACCGGGAACTCCGTGAAATTAAAGTTTTTGAAATTTATGTCACTTTAGTTTTCCCGCCTGCTCCAACTTCTGCTGCCTGGGGGAGGGCGCTGCCAGGTTCCCCGCGGTGTCATTCATCTTGAAGATCTCCAGCCCGTTGAGGATCGAGTCCATGTACTCCGGCCGCATGGAGGTGCTGGGACGGAGCGCCACCCGGAGCTCCTCCTGCCCCTTAGACTCGGCCACGAACATCGCATAATCCTTGTAAACGGGAACTCCCTCCGATCCCGCCCAAGCGATCACGTCGGCATCAGCCATCGCCGTTTCATTATTGATGAAGATGTCGAAGACTCTCTGGTTGATCCTCGTGTACAAAAACTCACAGAAGTGCAGCCTCAGATGGTAGGTGAAATTCGCATCCACCGGGAACACCCACGTCAGGTTGTACTTCTGATTGACCTTGGGGTCCGGTCCCATGGATCTCCACGTCCGGTACACCTCCTCCGGAGCGATGAACCGCGGCATATTTTGGTACTCGACCTTGAAATCGCTGGGTGCCTCGGGGGTGACCCCACGCCGGTCGCCATGAAGGTAGGGTCTGTCGTCGTACCAGGTCCTGGAGATGCCCGAATCATTGGCGGGGGGGATGTAGTTCCCCCCGACGTTCAACCTGTACATGGTCTGCAAATGGGAGCTGCCGGCATCGACGGTCTGCTCGGAGTAACCCACCAATGACGCCGGAGAGAACACGTCCGGCATCGGAATCACCTCGATCCCGTTGACGAAGGCGTGAGCCCCGCTGGCACAGGGCTTGAACGTTACGCTGAGCTCATTAGAGCCCAGCGGGGCTAGAGAAAATTCTCTCACAAAGTTGCCCAACGTGAGATCCTGGGCGGTGATTGCGGCGCTGAAATTGCTCAGCAGGGTGACGCCGCCGGCGACGACGGAGAAGTAGGTGTCCACGGTGGAGTAGTTTCCGTAATCAGAGGGAAAGAAGTGGAGCCTGAGCCAGTACCGGCTGCCGGTCCGAACCGCGAAATTGTAGGTGGCTTGGGAGGGGAAGACCCGGGCGGACATGTAGGGAACCGCCGACGGCAATGAATGGTCCGGGAAGGAGGCTGTTATGGAAATGGAATTGTGCGCGTTCGATGCGAGGTACCGAGCATCGGGTTCCCATTTCTGGCCGCTGTCGTCGGAAACTTCGCCGGAGGCGCCGCATGTCAGGAAGAAAGATTTCGTTTCCCGGCCAGAATTGGAAGCGGAACCCCGAAACAGGGAAACCCACAGACATGCGAGGAAGAGCCAAAAGGCATATGAGTTTCTGGGCATGGCTACGGAAGAAACACGAGGAGGTTTCGTAGCACGCAGGAAAGGAAAAGAGATGGGCATAGGAGGAGAGCCTGTATGCCCTCCCTCCTCTTTGTTCTGTTTTTCTTCTTTTTCGCGGTGTTTCTTCTATGGGGTTCTGTGAGACCATGCTGATTCGCAGCATTTTGTAGGCATGGCCGCCCGCGTGAGACAGAGAGAGAGATGGGAGTGTTTGGGTCTCGGCGGTTGCCGTTTTGGCAGTGGATGGCGGTGAAATTCAGGGATAAGTTGGGAATGGACGATGGGGAGGGGGGATGGCCTGACCGTAAAACCGAAGTCTAGTAAAATTTGGAATAGGGGGTAAAAACATTTTTTATATAATTAAAAGGGTTTGTTTTCTTTATTTTGAGATATGGGGTATAATATCCCCACTTAAATCGGCGTTTTGAGGTGAGGCCGAAAATCACCACTTGAAATGGTCTTTTTAGATTTTTTTTTGGCAATTTCTCTCCCCAACCCTCTCATTTGATATATTTAATATAATTATAATTAGATTCATAAATATATATTTATAAATTATTATATATTTAGAAATATTTTAAATTTCTTATAAATAAATAAATAATTATAAATATAGATATATAATTATATCTTTATAAACATATTTATAATATTATTTGGAGTTTAAATGTATATTAAATTGTATAATTATAAATATATTTATATATATATAATCATAAATATAATTATTCTTCTGAGGATTATATATTTATAATTATATAAATATGTTTTTATTTATAATAAATATATAATTCTAAATATAATAAATATATATAAATATAAATTAATAAATATATATATATATATATAAATATATATATAAATATGTATATTTTTGCAGGTGGGTGCTCAGCGATCTTCATGACGCAGGTTGTCCGTCTTGGAGCTCGGGAGTTTTGCGGCATCGCCGTCGTCGGTGTTCCCGACCCCTCCATGTCAGCTTCTTCCGCTCTCAGTGGTTGGCGCGTTTTGGACTCCGGCGGTGACTTCCGCGGTTCAGATCTGACTAGATCTATGCTTAGGGAGGCATTTCTGGTTTAGATCAGCTCAAATCCCTCATCGACGACGCTTCCTCGGTTCGGTGTTGGGCCTCTTAGTCCTGGGTGACAGTGGTTTGGTGCCGCGACCTTGGTTTGCTTTCCTCTTCGAGTTCTGCCACGACTATGCTGCTGGAGGAGGTCCGTGGATGGTGGTGGGGTTCTCTAGTGGTGGTTCTGGTGACCAAGCATTTTACGTCGGTGGTGAGTTTTTTTTCTGGTCGTTAATTCATGAATGTTGTTGATGTTTGTCGTTGCGTTTGTTTTCTGTTTGTTTTGTGGCGCTTCGATTCACTGTCTATGGGTCAATGCATTTGGTTCTCATCAAGGGACGACTCTAGAAGAGGTTCAGAGCATGGAGCTTTCACAAATCACGACGATCCAGAATTGAAAGTTTGAGAGGGTATGACGCTTGCCATCGGTATCGTGCCCGTGCATTCGTGCACGAGACAGCTAGCCGAGCAGTTATGAGAAGGTGGAAGCTCGTCTTAATGATTTTGATGCTAGGGAGGGACCCTTCTTTGCAGATTTGAATTGGATTGTTTTTGGTCTTTGGACATTGGACTGTGGGGCTTGATTGTCTCTTTATGTCTTTGAAGTCGTTTGGGTTCCCCCTTACCCCTTAAAAGAGGGTTTATCTTAATAAAAAATTAATTTTCAGTCATATATAGGTAACAAATACACTTTATTTATATATATCTTGAACTATGAGTAATCATAAAAATCTTTATCCATAAAATCATTTGATGTTCACTTATCACATTGTTCATCTTCTTTAAGTTGTTGATCCCTTTCTCAGTTTCCATTTTTTAGTTAATCTCATTTCCTATTTTATTTTCCTGTTATCTATAGTCATGGAAGTGACTGTCAAACAAGTAACAACAGGAATATGTTTTGATATTTCCATCTAAGGCTCATCAAACATCTCAAATCGATAATTCATTAGTTAAAATAAAATTCAGTGGGGATTTAGAAATAGATTCAATCATATGGAACCTCTCATTAATTCAAATTGAATGACCAAATAATATATATTTAGACGCCTGAGGGTGGTGGTGGGTTGAATACCTTTTTTTTACAATTTTTCATACTCTATTAGAATTTTTTAACCCCTGTGAAATTTAACTCATATTGGTGGTTAGGTAATCTGCATATATTTACTGTTTTTCAAAGAATCCGTCTACATGTGCATTCATATCTAAGAAATTCTTAAAAAAACTTTCATTATAATCATAGCTTAGCATCACGTTTTACATGCATGCCATGAGTCTAATAGGTTCCATAGTGTGACATAGAGTATATACAACTTAATATTTGAATGTCATATAAAAAAACTATACCACCACTTCAGGTATAAGGCCCCAGCCTTAAACCTTACTTAATCTTGAGTTATTACAAGATTACACATTGAGGATCTTTTCGGGTTTAGAGTTTTAGAGAATTAGATCATAAAACTTTCATTACATTCCACATATAAACAAAGTGGTTACATAAAGATAGTATTCTTCATTCCCATCAATGGAAACATATTTAAAATAAAACATGGATTCTTTCTTGACACTTCCTTGACACTATCATCATATCATGTACCTTTCTCTTGACCTGTGAAAATCATTTCAAAAAAACTTAGGATGAGCATAAAAAGCTCAGTATGGGTTATAAAAACATGGAAAGGAAACATGGGTACATATATACATAAGAATGAAATCATACTTTACCCATAAAACATAAGCACTTTAACATGCCTCATCAAATCATGAGTAAATCATAGAAATCATAAGACATAAAGGTAACTTGAGGCATTCATAACATTCTTACGTAGAGAGTAACCCTCTTGGTTACGTTTGGAATACCCATCACAGTATATTCCCTAAATCTCTTCGGAGAAACCTTAACGTTTCACTCCTTCGCGTTACCCAATGCATTGAAGAGCTATATCGGGCTCACCCGCCCTTAGTTTATCACGGAACCACCCGTCTTCATAATAATGCCCAAGAACCTCAACATAATCATATCACATAAAACATGCATAAAGGAAACATAACATTTCCACCTCTCAATCACAAGATATCAATACAACACATTGATATAAAAACATTATGAGAACCATTTTCAATACCAAAATAAAAGAAATGTAAAACATGGTATTTATTTTTCTTTTAAAAAGAAGGTATGACTTGTAGAGGAAGCCGAAACTCAAATAATGGTCACGGCGGCGGAGAAGTCGTTGTCACCGCATACGTACGACAAAAACATTCCCTTTTGTCGTTTAGTAAACGCTTCGTATAAAAAAGATTCCTTTTGGATAAACGTAAAAGTCAAAGGGTTTTATACACCGTATAAAAGAAAGTTGTGTATAAAATAAAATATGCCTCAATGAAAGGAGATTGAGACGAAGTCCCATACCTCGGGTCCGACTTGACTCGGTCATTATTTAATATCCTGAATAATAAACTTGAGTTAATTTCTACTTGTTTAAGAACCTTTTTCAAGTTCATTATTCCTTTTTATATCACTTATTGCCATGTCATGAACACTATGTAATTATTTAAGTTAATAACGGTCGTTTTAACGATCATTGGTACTTGAGTCAAAATAAGCCCTTTATAATTACATGTTGTTCATGTATCCATTATATCCAGAATGGTATTCATGATGTAGATATCATATATGTCCAGTACATGCATGCATTTATAATATTACATAATCATTTAGAGGTAAGAAATGAAATGCACTGTTCATGGAGACGGTAAGCCGTACGTACGCATGAATGCTACTTTCATTTCTATTTCGTATTTTATAGAATGGAATCATAATGATATAAAGGTATGTTATAATTACAGTATAATATCATATATAATATAATAGTTCCATCCTTTATACGTCCCACATATGGTATTTAACGAATCAAATCACTTTGAGGGGGCGGTAGTCCGCACTTCCTTAAATGAAGATACCGCGTTTAACCATAATGGAAACCATAAAGGTATGCCCAAAATGAAAAATACAGAAGCTTAAGTAAAACATAAACATATTATATATCATATATAAATATAGTGTCATCTTAATGGTCACCTTTGAAGGTGTTAAAATAATGTTGAACAATCATCGTTTCGGGAGGCATAAATTCACCATCCACGGAAACAGTATGTTCGTTAACCATTAAATGTAGGTGTGTGTAAGTGTAGCTCGAATCCTTATTATAAGAACATACTAGTATATTGAGGATACTGTAGTTGTTACAAAATAAGAGAATAAAAAGAGTTTAGGGGGTTGGATAAGTAAAATAAAACAAAAGGACTCAAAAGAAGACATTACCTTAAAATCGGGTAACTTCCTTTGGTTTGAGCTCAAAGGCTTCCTTGGGAAGACTTCTGCCCAAAGTGAGGCTTCAAGGAGTAATAGAGGGAAGTGGAGAGACAAAATGAGCAGGGGTTGGCCGAGCCAAAGGCTTTGGGAGTGTGGGTAAGGATGTAGAGGTGGGGGCCTTTTATAAGAGGAGAGGAGGGGCACTCTTGGAAAGTAAAGATAAGTTACTTTATTTTAAAATGAGTTTCGGATTCAAAAGGTCCCACATTGATATAAATCGAGTATAAGGTGATAAGGGTTCTAAATACACTCATCCAATAGGTTTTGGACATGTTTAGGTCTTAGATATTACATTACCTTTCCATTTTATTTAAATCGTTAAATAATGAGGTCATCGCTGCATCATCATGATGTCATAAATAATTTAATTTATTTAATGTCTAAAAATTATAAAAAAAATACTATGATGTAGGAAATATTTTTATCTTTCCAATGAATATTTATAGTCAAAAATCTGACTTGTATAACCCCATATAAAAATTGTTTTTGTAAAACATATTATGTTTGTGTCATTTTTACTTTAACATTAAATAAAAAGTTATTTATGTCATTTCCCAACCAAATTGGCTCCATGGGGTCCCCCAAGTTGACCCATGGCTTGTCTTGGTCGGTCATGACACAACCAATGAGGTTAGGACATGTGTCTAGGTCATTTCATATTATTAAAGCATTATTTTTACCTTAAACTACCCTAATTACCACTAATCGCGATTAAAAACATAATAAGTTACTATTCACCAAAAAATTAATTTAATCTCATTGAACCACATTTTAATTTTTAATGACAACAATGTATGTTGGATTTTTGAAATTCAAAACACAAAATTGGCAAAGTTTCATTTAAACGAAAATCAGTTTCTTTAACTACCACTTAGTGGTTTCACTATTCATCAAAAATTGAAGTTTTTCAGAAAATTACCAAAAATTCACCCTAAGCTATATTTGATATTCCGAATTCAAAAATGAAGTATATTTTACAAAATTAAAAACATATAAGTCACATTAATTAATTTAATAATTAATTCCTGCTGTCATGACAAATAGCGTGTTTTTATGAAACAATAAGTATCAAAAGATTGACACTAGTTTAAGTCCAATTTCAAAGTGAAATTGATTCCAATGACCACCATTGGATAAAATGGTAAAAATATATTATAATTTCACTTCAAAACCAATTCAAAAGATAATCTAATCATATAAATAAATTATATTAAAAAGAGGTTTTGAATTAAAATACAACATTTTTCACTATTCATTAAAAAATGAACTTTATCGGAAAAATACCAAAAATTCACACAAAGTAAATTTTGATGTCCCAATCATAAATAATAATTTTATTTTTACAAACATAGCTTATAAAATTGTCAAAAGATAGATTTAAAAAGGGTTTTCCATCAAAAGGCAGTAAAACAATCTTTTAAGAATATTAGTGTATTCCATGCTTAAGATTGGATTTATTTTCATTTTAAGCCTCTAAAACACTATCTAATTCATTAATAGACATAGATAAAAATATCTATTATTCATTACTTACTTGGGATGTTACATCAGGTATGCATTATTTATGTTCAAATATCACTTCAAGTATGCATTATTTATGTTCACATATCACTTTAGCTAAGGTGGTCTTTATTCATGTAAATTAGTTTTTCTTTAGTATATTTGTGAATTTCTTTTTTATTTGTCTGAAACAACAATTAATTATCACAATAAATAGGTTTTTTAATATATACAACATGACATCCAAATAAATCAACGTCGATGCCCCCGGTACCACAACGCGACATTTGAACCTCACGCCCACTCCACGTCCGATATCTGTGTCGCTCCGGTGTCCTAGTTGTATGTTCTGGTTCTTATTATTATGGTGCTTCCGGCGCCTCCTGATGGTGCCGTGTAGAGGACTGAACGACATCACATGTGGACAACCCAAAATCATATGTGGAGCCATATGGCTTCGTAGCTCCTAAAAATGGCAAAAAATGAGACATTGAAGAAATCCTTGTCGGCAGGAGAGGGGGCTTCCAAAAGTTGTGTTACCACACCCAGATCGTACTCCAAAGTAGTCTGTAGAGATGACATATGTGACATATAAGCATCTCCCTGCTGTACAAGATCATCAGCTGGTTGGGCATGATCATCTCTCTACGGTGCGACAACATTTGTAAGAGCTGCTTTCGGATGTTTATGTCGTCACCTCTGCCCTTGCCGATGTCCTCATCTCTTTCTTCTAGTTGGCAGTGGCGGTGGTAATGCATCATCCTCAATAGGCATAGCAGAGACATTATCATCCCCAGGAGATGCAGCTGGAGGATATGGATCGAGATATAATTGTGGCTCTTCATCATAGAAACTCTCACGTATGGATCAAAGAGGATTGTTGAGAGCCAACGCATCTAAGTGAACTACATCCCGCCTAATAAATGCCTCCTCTTAAGGATATGTGATATGTGAAAGACGAACAATGCCGTCTGTCTGCAAATGAAATAACATTCGGATTAATATCAAAAGTGAGCTAAACAAATATAATAAATCTTAGTAAACATACTAAATGTTGAATGCCAATCCCCTGACGTGTAAGGTGCATGATGGTGTGTCATCGGTACCAGTCTGCATAATCCCCTTGATCAACTAACTGATAGTGTGCAATGGGATATCCGTATGGAAAGATACCATATTGGGCACATGTGCCCCAAAGTTCGATATAAGTTGCATGAAACTACCGCCAGTCTGTTGTATTTCTACCTGTAAGAACAATTGAATGTAACTCATCAGACTGTCGTGGTGCCATGGGGATATGCTGCATATAACAAAACCAGCGTATGACCCGATTTGGCTGGTGCCACTCAATGATGTGGAAGTGGATGAGTGACACCACTACAACACAATCTCCAATCATAGCTGTGCAGTATAGTGGAAGTGATGCGTAGACAAAACCTGTATACAAAGTCCATGAGATCTGAAATGTAAACTCAAAAAATTAGTCATAAATTAGCATGATAATGTTACTAAGATTAAATTGAAATAACTTAAAAAATTAATAACAAAAAAAATTTGTCTACGTAAAAAGTAACGTTTAACTTACATCAGCTGACTATATGATGTTAAATATCTATCGAAAACTATGCATACTATGTCTCGAAGTATGTGCATACTTCTAAGACTGACTCCACTTGGTTCAAAAAGAGTAATATACGATAAGTTTATAAAAAACAGTAACAAAAGCACTAAATAACTGAAAGTAATGACGTAAACATACCGGTGTCCCCGAGGGCAGCCCTGAAATAGCTCCGGTGCCAGTGGTGCGATAGCTCGAGGAGAAATGCATAGAAAACGCTCTTAGGCCCACATCTGTACCAAAACCATACAATCTGCAATCTACTGTGCATCAGCGTGACAACTGGTACATAGACATTTGTATAGATGTGATAATACAGCGGATCCCCAACTGTATGTATTTTTCTGATCAAGATCCTCAAGTAATGGGAGGTACATCATGTGTACCAAAATGGTGGAGTAGTCGATCCACAACATTCCTCCAATTAGTTGCAAAATATATGCATGTGTGTGCTGGATAAGTGTCTCTTCATCTGCATCACCAGGAATGATGGTGAAATGCTCATCAAGCCACCCAATGCGCAAGAAGGAACCCTGGAGGACACGTCGTACGCCGACAAAGTCAATGCCTAGTAGATGTTGTATGACCGTACACCAGTCGCCACTAGTGGCACCCGTAACTGCTTGTTCGTGGATGGGTAAACCAGGCATATAGGTGAAGTCTTCTAAAGTAATGGTCATCTCCCCCTATGGGAGATGAAATGCGTGTCTCTGGTTTCCATCTCTCAACCAATGCGGGAATCAAATGGTGATCAATGGTCTTGAATTCACACATAGCGACTATAAAATCCAGTACGCCTGATGTATGAAAAAATGGCTGCCATGGGTGCATCGTGATGAAAATGATGTACTCTCCGAACAACAAGAAGTCTAACAGGTCATCGCACCAACACATCATGCGATACGTGTGTCTGCTCGGCAGATAACAAAGGCTTCTCCATATGAATGTATGAATATTAAAACATTAATTTCATGTAAGTTATGAAATTTATCATGTAATGTATGAAATTTATTGTTTGATGTATGAAATTTATTTAAATTGAATTTCCCTAGTAATAATTGTATATATGTTATGTGTTTGTACTTTTGATTATAAATTTTAGAAGCACAAAAAACTCCTTCATAAAATGTTTATTATGTTTGAGAATTAAAATATAGCTTTTTGGAAAAAACAATTCTTATATTTTCATAGTGGAAGTTCCCAAATATTTCTATTAATATTCTTCACTCTATCGTTTCTCTATTCATGTGGAGATTTGCTCTGGAAGGAGTTGGTGATAATAGAGATGTCGAGTTAATAACAAGTGCTAATGGTGTAATTATCTAAAAGGGACAATGCCTCCCATTTGTGACAATTACACCATTGACACTTGTTATTAATTCGAAGCCTCCATTGCCACCAAATCCTTATAGATCAAAGATCCACACAACTAGAGAAATGATAGAGTGAAGGGTGAGAAACAAATGGAGAGGGTGGAGATAGAAGAATCAGAATACGCAAATGTAGTACTGCGCAACCCAGAGGTCTTGGGTTGTTATAGTATATATATTATTTATTAACATTATCAATAATCATCTAATTGTAAAGGAGATTTTAAACATTGTGTGTTGATATCTATTCTGTTATATATTAAATATATGTATGTATTATAATATATAGGTACATTTTCTAAAAGTTACACTATATACAAATAAGACATATATGATTAAAAATGGTGATAATGATAAAAATGATTACATGTACAAACATTTACAATAACTGATAGAGTACATGATTCATTTTAATCATCAGATGATTGCCCTATGTGTCTAGGGAAATGTGTCTTTGTATGACCTTCCTGGCGGCATATGATGCACCTTTGTCCAGGTGCCCATTCACTGGGCCAATCCATATCATTCTAAATATTAGTCTCCTTTGGCCTCCCTTTAGATTGAATCCTAGAGTTGTTCGGTAGAAGCATGGACGTGCCATTAGGTAGCCAAAAATTCTGATATTCCCTGATTGGAATCCACAAAGTACTGTAGTAGTAATTGATACTCTCTTATTGATAAACTGGATCAACAAACTACTCCCAAGATAAGTGTACGTAAGTGCATTCTACGATCACATGGCTGCAAGGATATCTCAATGTTTGAAGTTTTCCACATTCATAGTAATGCTTCTCCAATAAACAACTCACACACGACTATTTCTACAATCCACTACATCGTCGGGCTCAATGACCTCAAATCGTTGCTCTGGATGATTAAATGCAGTTACACGATAAGTTGCATCCTCTTGAAGAACTTTATATAGCTTGCATCAGAAATAGTGTTCATATCGTATCCCTCTATTCAGGCCCTCTTCAGCCTACTTTCCTCATTCCAGAAAATAGTTCACACTATGATAAAAGTTCTCTTGTACCAAACCTATAATTTAAATTTAAAACACTATATTAATATTATATTATAATTGTAGCTCTTATGAGTAACATATAGTCAAATATTATTATTTACCTGTGATAGTTAATTTCAGAACTCCCTTGAAAACTCCATTTATACATTCTATGATATTGGTCATCATATTTCCATATCTCCTCCCATCATCATATGCCAATGACTATTCATACTTTGGTATTTGCATCATGTAATCATAAACTTCTGGATTAGCTCGGTGAATATCTTCAAGATGATCCTCCATCCTTTGTTGTTGAGGATTTAATCCTATCAAATAAGAACTAATCTAAACACATATGAAAGTAACTATGATAGTGATTTTTAAAAATAAAAAGGATATTAATACCAATTTTTAGGATTGATTTCTTCATCAACTCATTCATGAACTTCTTTTGCAAATTAATGGAAATATGTTGAATACAATATCGATGATGAGAATAGGGTAGTCTCAAGGAAAGACCCTCATACTATACTGCCCCCTTGATTGCATGATGGTGATATGAAATAAGAAAAATCCCTTCTACATCCATAACAAACCCTCAAAGACATGCCAGAAACCAACTCCATGATGAAAAGTTCTCCTTCTCCACAATTTCAAATGCTAAAGGTAGATGGGCTCAATTTCCGTCTTGTGTGGTAGAAATCAATAAATATCCTGTATAATTTCCATAAAAAAATGTTCCATCAATATGTATAAATTGATTTTAATGTTTAAAAGCTTACACACATGGTAAAAATGTCCAAAACAATCTATCAAACACAACCATCGACCGATCAACTTGGTTGTGTTGGTTAACATATCCAGTAGTATGTAACTGATAGATCACTTGATTGTTGTGGTGTAAAAGCTCTATAAGTTGTGGTAAAACTCTATAGGAGTCATCCAAATCACCGTACACTTTCACAATAGCCTTTTTTTGTGCTGCCCATGCCTTCCAGTAAGAGATTTGACACCCAAAAAATTATTTGATTCGCTCTACCACTAGAACGATAGGAACAACTTCACACACTCTAATCATTTCAACAATAATAGTTGAAAAAAACTCAAAATCTAATGAGGAGTATTCCTGTGACAAGCTTGGGTTCACACATGTGTGTGGAGTAAATCTAATGATGTGCCAACTGTGAAAAGTGTTATCAATTATAGCTCGCAAATGCATTTGACAGTTCAAATCATATTTTTCAGAACAGATCACATAATAATACCTTTTTGACTCTTCTACAACATAAGAGTAATATATTTCAATGTGATATTGTTTTATCACATTTTTCATTGCATCTTTGATCTCAAACCCTCTTCCAATATACAGAACACCTTCACTAGACACTCTATTTATGCCACCAATGATTCCAGGAAATTCAGTACTAGGAATAATAACTGACCAATCAAATTCTGGCAAGCGATTCATGTCTTCGATCGATTATGAAGCCAATAGTGGATGATGGTTCAATGGTCAGTTGAACCTCACATGAGTGGGAACAAATTATTCTTTCGCATGCTCTTCTTATTCTTCGATTTCCTCTCCATCTTCTTATTCTAAATTGCCATTATCCTCAAAATCATCGACCAACACATATAAAGTATGTGGAGGACTATCCATAGAAACTATCACCGAAGGACATAATGGAACAACTACCATTGTTGATGAAACTTATTGATGTGTTATAACAGGAGGATATGACGTAGTATCATGATGTTGTGGTGTCCCAACTTCTAATGTCAATGGAACCTCCATTGTAGATATAGTTACATACAACTCCATCATTTGATTCTCAGGTTGATACTTAACCAATGACAGTACGTATTCCCATTCTTCATCATCAGTTAATGGATATGCCACATTCCAAAACCTATCTATAAATTTCAAATGTCTGTATGTAATGGATTCTATCACTTGATTCCTCATCAGTTTTAACTTTAAAAGTATTTTCCTTTGAAGAGATTCCAAAGTTGTACATCCTTCAAGCATATCAACAACTTATGGCTGTATACTATAACTACATCCTTATTCTTTCTCAATTATTTGGCTGTTGCAATAAATATAGGCAAACATCTTTTTTATCTAAAATAAACCATCATTATTAATTAAACCTGACCAGAGAATCAATTTATAAATGCATGCTTCTAGTAATTTAGGTTGGAATCCTAATCCCTCCACCAAATCAAAATGTTCAAACCATATTGATGTGTAACTCTTTACACAACCCACAAGTTTGTGTTACTTACCCAATAATAGAAGTCAAACATATTCATACATATCCACATGCATCATATGCATGAGGTACATAAACACATCATGTAAAATCATAGAGTTATATGAGATTGATAAACTACACATGAGTAAGCCCATAGTGACAGATAACCAACCCCATTCACTTTCTTAGACAAGGCAAGCCTCCAGTAAAGTAAGTGGTCCAACCCAAAACCCATTTACCCGGTGATACTTTACTCAAGAGAGAATTCAATTCATGATAACTCTAACACTTAATATGCACAAAATATATTCAACAACTAAATTCAAGTTCATAACTTCAATTACAAACCGAGGTCAAGGTAGATGAAAAACTAAATTCATTATCATACCAAGAATGTAATGCAAGGCTATATTCTAAAAGCAATTTATCAAATAATTAATTCACTAATTAAAATAATTACTTTTCTAATTAAAACAATTACTTCACTAATTAAAATAATTAATTATTTAATTAAAACAATTACAGTTAATTAATCCCCTAATTACGGTTAATTAAGCCCCTAATTACAGTTAATTAATCCTTAATTACAGTTAATTAATTACCTAATTACATTTAATTAATTACCTAATTACATTTAATTAATCAACTAATTAAATTTAATTAATTACCTAATTACATTTAATTAATTACATAATTCCATTTAATTAATTAATTAATTGCATTTAATTAATTACCTAATTAAATTTAATTAATTACCTAATTACATTTAATCAATTACCAAATTACATTTAATTAATTAACTAATTACATTTAATTAATTACTTAATTACATTTACTTAATTACCTAATTACATTTAATTAATTAACTAATTACATTTAATTAATTAACTGATTACATTTAATTAATTACCTAATTACATTTAATTAACTACCTAATTACATTTAATTAATTACCAATTCGAGTTGGGTAATTAATAATTTGAGATAATTAATTACCTAATTAGAGTTAATTAATTACCTAATTAGAGTTAATTAATTAACGAATTAGAGTTACTTAATTACCAAATTAGAGTTGTCTAATTACCTAAATAGAGGTAATTAATTTCTAATTATATTTAGTTACACTTAATTAATTTCCTAATTAGTTTAATTAATTACCTAATTAGACTTACCTAATTATAGTTAATTAATTACCTAATTATAGTTAATTATTAAAATAAACTATTATTATTTCTAAATAAAATACATTAACTATACACTATTTCTAAATAAAATACATTAACTATAAACTAAATAAATAAATAATTAAATAAAAATATTAAACAAATTTTAAAAAAATAATTAACTCAAATTTATAGAGAGGTGATGATGCTTCGAAGCAACGACTACGCAACAACAGAGGCAAGGCAATGGGAAGTAGAGTGGGAGAAGGAGGTGGCTTGAATGGTTGGGTGGGGGGGGGGAGCCCCCTTTTATAGGGGGTGAAAATTTAAATATGAAAAATTTTGTCGTACATGTGGTGGATTCTTTGGTAGATGTGGTGAATTATTTGGTAGAGTATAATGTTTTTTAATTATTAAATAATTTAAATAATATTTGAAAATAATCCCATTGGCAAGAGGGTGGATGTCATACATCCCAACGAGCTTTGAATCACCCCTCCCCACATGGAATAATAATTACTTAATGGATCTCATTTTACAATCAAATTTAGCCCACACCAAAGGACAGATGATATACATTAAAACATGCTACTGTAGTTTCAGTTGTATTAATTCTCCTAGCTGCTTTCACTGCATTGTTTACTAGATTATTTCAAGATCCTCTCAATATGACTTCACTAAACAATCATGACCATATCGGTAAGGGTCATTATAACATCCAGACCCAACCCATTGGTCTGGGAAGGATCAGAATGCCACTAACATTAGGTGACATCTCTTGGACACTAAAGACTAATGATGAATGTTAAGGGTTTAACAAAATCACGGGGGACGATTTTCCCTTACATAGATAACAACCTGAAATCAAAAACTCAACATAATAAAATAGACATGATGCATGATATAAACCAACAAAAGACCAAAGACATAATAAAACCAAAATCATAATCATATTTTCAATAGTAAAACAAACACCAATGAGTCTACATCAACAAAAGTCCCAAAGACACCTAAAGAAACCATGTATCGGTGTGGTACCACAACCGACTCTCAAGATAGAACTTTTCAAGCTCCAACTTCAAAATGACACGACTACAAGATCACGGTTCTTCAATAAGTGCAAGACTCTCCCCTTACCTATGTCATGGTAAACAATGTCTGCATATGCACCAAGATGCATATGCTAAAGGTTAGTATAGCGACTCAGTAGACAATCCTCAAGACTTCCCACACACACCACTAGAATAAGAATAATCTAGATAATGTTTAATATAAAACATGAGTGGGAAATATAAACCAATTTTTCAATAGACACATATACAAAAGCAATGATAAAAATCAAAACATGAAGGTCTCCCATTTCATGAATGCATACCCATGCAACTCACACACCCAATGCATTTCCTATCAAAGTAGGACCACTAAATAGCTCATACTCATGAGTGGTACTTGTCCCTTTGGACCTAAGCTATCACTTGGAAGTAAATTACATTGAGTCCAAAATTGACCCCTTGACCAAGACCAACCTGACGAGGCACTTCCCATATGCATCATGAACTCACACACCCATGTCCATGCTAAATTTTCACACCTAGAATAGTTTTTGAAAACAATTTCTCAATTAATCTTTTCATCAAATGCGTTGTGGATGAATCCCATAACCCATAGTTTCAAATACATAAAACTTAGAAGAAATATCATTTTATTTTTATCAAGAAAACACAATGGTCATTTTTAAAAACCAAGCCTTGAAGTTTTAGGAAAAGTAGAGAGGGAGAGAAACCACATACCTCTAAAACGGTCAACGTGAAGAATTGTTCCATGATTTGTAGATTCAGGTTCCCCTTTTTGATCCTTCAACAAATCCAAAAAAGGTTCTATCACAATAAGTCCTCAACCAAACATCCAGGAATGTCATCCTCGATATAGAGTTTCTCCCAAAAAAAAACAAGGAGGTTACAAAGGAGAAGAAGAACCATAATTCCTTAACTTTTAATATCTAGGTTCAACGCTTGAAGATTTGTTAGAACTAGTCTCTGAAAGGAATAAGATCACCAAAATCACTTAAAGAGAGACTGAAGTTTGAGGTAAAAATAAGGGAGACTCGTGAGAACTGAAGGCGCCCTTTAATTAATAACCTACTTGGACTTGAAATCATTTACTGTGTGAAATAGGCATTAACACTGTGAATATTTAGGATATCCAACTACACCAAAAAATCAAGGTGCCTCCATTTTATTTGTCATGAAACCTGTTCAGGGTGTGAATCTCATTCAATCCATGAATGTAATGACCCAAAATTTTATCAATGATATTTCCCTTCTTATAATTGAGTCATATTTAGTAATGTAGTATAAATCAAATGAACCACATGATGAAATCCACAACATTTTATTATATTAATTTGAATGTTAAATTTAGAGAATAAATATGGCTATAAAAATTTTAAGTGTTACAATGTGGTAAATAAAATAAAATAATATGACAATAATAGGAAAATTTGGATATGTGCAATCCCATAGAATAATCGCACTCATGAACAAAATTGTAGAAATGAAGCAGAATAAGAGTAATTAAATATGAATTTTTAAAATGAAAATATATATAACTCTGAAATAAAATATAAGTGAATGATGAATGAATGCAATATGATATATTTATAGAAAATGGGGAACCCATATGACCATTACAAATATGACCACTAGATTAGTAATCTGAATGTTGGAATAGTAATATGATCATTAGAAATATTAAAATGACAATTAGAATAGTAACACTACCTATTTAAATGTAAAATAATATTTAGATATTTTATAAAATGAGAATATTCCATATTTATATGATGATACAAGTAATTTTTTTAAATAAAATAAAATAAGTGTTTGTGTTTTTATAAAACATATATGTTTTATTTGCATTTTTATAACAAATATAATGATTTAAAAGAAATTTTATTTCCATAAAATGAGTATATAAATTAATATTATGTTATAGTATAATGATAATATAATTTTATAATACCATAAGAACTTTTTTGAAGGGATAGAAAATTGATCATAATATTAAAATTGATATTTTTTCAAATAAATGAGTATTGCATTTAAAAATTAAATTTATCATATTTAGATTTTTTTTTCATAAAATGGATTTCATTTTTTAAATCTGAATTTAAAAATATGGTTAGAGTGAATTTTTGGTATTTTTTTAAAATAGTTGAATTTTTTGGTGAATAGTGAAATACGGTAAAATACGATATTTAACATTATAAGATAAATACATTATTTTTTGAATCATGGATGATGTAAAAACCCACTATTAAAAATTAACATGCACCATTTATTGTATATAGTTATAATAATCAATACTATTGGTAGTTTTGAGCCAAAATAAAAAACTAATGAGTATAATATTAAAAAACATCCCTCTCCTCCCCTTATAAATACCACCCCTCACCACCCATTCTTCTCAAAAATTATAAGCCTTGGAGCTTTCCAAATTTCTAAAAAATTTCCTTCCCAATCCTCTCCTTCAAATCCTAGTATTTCTAGTCTCATCCAAAGACCATTCCAAGGTGCCTTAAGGGGTATCCTTAAAGAAGACAACCAAAGAGAGAGGTAAACTCTAAACTAAATTTCTTTTAATTTTATTCTTCTTCCACCATCCCCATATGATCTACATCCACCTAAACATAGTAAAATAATTATCCTAAATATAATTAATTTTATTATTATGGTGTAATATTGTAAGAACCCAGATCTTCATTTCAGGTATGGATCTTGATTTCAGGTTGTTTTTGAGGAAAAGAAAGAAATTGGGTTTTTCTAAGTATACGCCATGTACTTATGAGTACATGCTGTGTACTTTTGAGTACACACTGTGTACTTCTGATTACACTCCGTGTACTTCTGAGTACATGCCATGTACCTAGATTGCTGCCTATAGTCGTGTACTGGACAAGTAAATGGCCGTGTGATGACCTGGCTGACCCGCTTAAGTCAGGGGCCAATTGAGGCCAATACACAATGTGTACTGTTAATGAACATGCAATTTAATTTTCTTTTTATTTGATATATCAGAGTGGGGTCGCGTCTTATGATTGTAAATTCCTTCTTCTCCTTGTGGTTCGTAGAGGAGAGTGATATAATGAATGATAAACTTTGAACCCCTCCTGATTCTCCATCTGAGCTCCAATTGAGACACCGTTGAGTGCGTTGGAATCTCACTGGTGAGTTATCAATTTATCTAGAGCCTTTCTTCTTGTTTTTTCCTATCTTGTGAGTTATTCAAGTCTGGGTGTTTTTAAAATTTTTGTAGATCTATGCTGATCTATGCCGATTCAAGGGCCGACGCTCAAGTATATTGATCGCACGATCAAGTGCATTGGAATATCACCAGTGAGTTCTCAATTACCCTAGAAACTTTATTCCCAATTCTTCCTCTCTCTTGAGTTATTCAAGGTTGGGTGTTTTTCACCTTTTTATAGATCTACACCGATCTAGGTTGATTCAAGGGATGACGTTCAATTATATCGATCGTATGATATCGAGGTAGGTGGTTTGTTCCTTTTGTTGTTAACCCTTGGATTATATATACTAAAAGTGCTGCATACCACGTTTTGGGGTATTTCTTGATTTGTAATTTAACCCTATTTAATACCTGATATGGTTTGATTGATTGATAAGGGGTTTTTGCTTATGTGTAAGGTTTGGTACCTTTTTTTCCATGCCTTGATTGATTAGGATGGAGTTTATTTGATTATATTAAATGCATGTGATATGCTTTGAGAATGATTAGCTATGTAGTAGTTTCATATTACATGAGATACTTTAATATTACATGCACAATATTTTTCCAATGGACCGTGGGAGCCTTGGTATAGATGATTCACCCATGGGTATTGACTATGAGAGATACCCAGGAGGTTGTTTATAATTAACTTATGCTATGTTGACCCAGGGGTATTGATCGTGAGAGATACCCAGGAGGTCTTTTATAATTTATTGATGTGATGTTGAACCAGGGTTATTGACTGTGAGAGCTACCCAAGAGGTCTTTTATGATTTATTGATGCCATGTTAACCTAGGGGTATTGACCATGAGAGCTGCCCAAGTGGTCATCAGTAGTTGATTGGTGCTATTTTGGAACAAAGGGGTTAGATATTGAGAGATTCCCTAGAGGGTTGTTGTTTAATGATTTGATCCCATGTTAGAACATAGGGGTTAGACTATGGGAACTTTCCCAAAGGGTCATTTGTGAATAATTGAATTATTGTGATGAGTCTGCCAAGCCAAAGCACAAGCTTGGACTTGGTCTTACTTGATTGTTTAGATGGTCTTCTGAGACATCTGTTTTGCTACTTTAATAGGAGTATATAGACCTTAGGATAGATCCCGAGATTAAATGATTCAAATTATTGAATAATAAATGTAAATGAATGTAATTGAAAAACTATAGGATTGTTTACTTTTGAGTACTTTCTAGTTTATTGATTTATTCCTGTATATTACCTACTATATATATTCACTGATAGTTAGGTATAGATATTTTGGTTGTTTCTACTAGGATTAATCTCACACCCTATCTGGGTTATGTTTTGAACCCAAACAGATTATATGGTTGCAGGTATAAATAAGGGAAAATTCCCTTCTTCGTGATGTACTTGATTGCTGTTGGAGTTAGAGAGCATGAGACCGGGATGAGGCTTGTGATACTGTTGGAGTTTACTTTCTTTTCTATACTTGGGTTTTTGTATTGTATTTCCAGAATTGTGACTTATTTGAATTCTTTCCTAGACACATGTGACACACATAATTTATATATATGATCCAGTTGTTTTATTACTATCATTATTCCGTTGTTTTCTTCTATTGTATGGTATTATTATTTTTCCTATTGTTTACTCTATGTTTTTCACACTGTATACTCTGCAAATCAGGTAATAGTTTTCCCAATATCACACCTTGGGCCTTGATTCTAGTTGGAAACCTCTGGTGTTTGGGGAAATGCGCTTGAGGTTATGTGAACAACCGGGTTCGGGGCACCTTTGGGTAGTACCTAGATCCAGGGCGTTACAAAGTTGTATCAGAGCAGTTTTATTTTCTACTTTGAATTGTTGTTTGGTGATAATAGACTAGGATAAGAAGGAATAGGTGGTTGGTAATTAGTTGTGCCCAGGAGTAGCTAACCAATGGATAGGGAAAATCCAAGTTACCTTGAATATTGGAATTTTTCTAGTTTTGCAAATGTTACAGTTGATTGATTTCACCGTTGGGTGATTCACCTATTTTGTGTTATTATCATTGATATTATTGAGGTTCTATTCTGTTTCAACCCATGAATATGAGAGTATTCCATCTCATACATCATATATGCACTTTCTATAGATCACATGTCATGCATTATTATCATGCCATATAGGGTGCATTATTGGTTGCATGCTATTGTGATAGATGTTGTGCTAGATATGCATGTTGTTGTGATAGATTCCATGATATAATAACTTCTATTTTGATAGGTTATTGGTATATGTAAATTTTCATTTGGATGGATTCCAAGATTTGGTCCTTGAGGTGTTATGGGACCTCTTGGATCGGAATTTGGTGGATCATGTTTTAACTTTAATTGAATTTTGTTAAAATATGACATGAATAAGGATGCAAAACTTTGATTCGTGAGGAGTATGGACTCTCACGGATCAGAACTTGGAATGCCTTGGCCAAAATTTTAATATTTTGGGGGTTCTAGAGAAGTTTCATAGGCTTACTGTCTAGAAACCCAGACAACACGGTGTGTGATGTTATGAACACATTCCATGTGTTCTTCTATTCTGAAAGAAATGAATTTTATTAAGTACATGCCCCGTACCGCATGTGAAATCCATGTAGTTCTTGACCGTGTGGCTGGTTGTGTGAGCAGAGACATGGGGTTGATAAATGTTTGGTAGAACACTCTGTGTACTGGGAGTACACGCCGTGCTGTAAAAGACCATGTATCTAGCCGTGTGACTAACGCTACAGGTGGATGAAACTTTGGTTTTACACATCATGTATAGCTTATACATGTCGTATAATAATTGACCGTGTATCCAACCGTGTGACTAATTAAATAGGTGGATGGAAATTAAATGTCACACACCGTGTCTAAAGTGTGCACACCATGTAGTGTTACACCAGGAGAACCATGTGGTTAGAGATATATAGAGGTACTTGGGTAAGAGGAAATATTCAAGTACACACTGTTTCTTAGAAGGAACATGCTATGGGTATGGGGTGTTACATGACCAGGTTGGCAGAGGTACACGCCCATGTTAAGGCTTAAAGGGAACACACCGTGTAACCCTCTTTTGTAAAACTTGAATGATTTCCTTCTCCTGTTTCATTCTCATACTTCTAAGTTGCAGTACTTGATAATATTGAACTGTGGTGTGAACTTGACCTTGTAGATTCATGCCACCAAGACTTTCTCTAGTTGTATGCCAGGTACAGGGCAGTGATCAAACACCTAAAATGATAGATCATGGACTACTAGTAGATCCTCCCATCGTGACCATATTGGAACCAACTGTTATACTGAACGTAGGTGATGATGCATAGTTATGTGAAGGATTTATGAGGATGATGCAGACTTTTTAGGGAGCACCACATCCTGCCCCATCTATGGTAGAGTTGACGGGGGTGTTCCAGCAGTAGCATCCTCACATTTTTCAGGGGATGGAGGACCATAGGATGTAGATTCATGGTTGGAGGCCATGCTTTCTATCTTTGAGCATCTAGAGATGCCTACTAAGAGGATAATGAAGTTTATGACTTATATGCTCTGTGATTCTGTCAAGAGATGGTGTGATGTTATCTCATAGGTGGGATGTCATCGAGTTATGGCTTGGGAAGAGTTTTAGAGGATATTCTATGATTACTTCTACCCCAAGATGTTGAGGGCCGACTAAGCCTGAGAGTTCATGTATTTGGAGCAGGGTGCTCTTTCAGTGATAGATTACTCTTCTAGCTTTACAGAGCTTCAATGCTTTGCACCTGTTTTAGGAGGTGATGAGTTATCAATGGATAGGCAGTTTGAGGATGGTCTTAGGTATGACATCTGATCACAGGTGAATATTTTCAGGTTGACTTCAGTGACTTCTATAGTGAACTGGGCGCTAATTACCAAGTGCAATCTAAGGGAGTTTGGAACTGGGAGCCAAGGTGGTTCAATATCTAGGGCTGATACTCCTTCGACCGATAGTAGGAAGCACTGTAGGGAGTTTAAAGATGGTGGTTCTTCTAGTATTAGGGACGTTTCTTCAGGTATCCAAGTGGTGTGCTACTAGTGCGGGAGAAATGGGAATACGATACCGTAGTTCCTGATAGACCCAATTGAGTACCGATCTTGCGACAAGATGGGTCATCTTCAATATTTTTACTGTAAGTTATCACCAGTAGTGAGTGAGATGAGATCTGTTATGACTCCATGTTCAGAAGCAGGACCACTGATTCTCATCAGTTAGAGAATTGGAGTTCATCAGGAAATTCAGGCCGAGGAGGTGGTCATGGTCATGAAAGATATATGAAAAAATTTTAGTGACAGTAGGGTGGATCAGATCAGGGTAGTCAAGAAGGGTCTCAAGGTCATGGTACAATTCATACATTTGCGATGGAATAGACCCACCAGGAGCAGGATCCTGGACCCTCTATGGTAGAGGTACGATTCTTATTTCCACAATCTTAGCTTCTGCTCTTTTTGATTCTGGGTCTTCCTATATTTTTATATATGTTGTCATTTTAGAGAGTCTTGGGCTCTGTATATTTATTTCTAATGATATTATGACTCTAGACACTCCGTTGGGGATTAAGATGACTAATGTACGTTAGTGTAAGGAGTGCCCTCTTGAGGTTGGTGTGTGTCACTTCTTATGAGACCTCTATATCTTAGAGATTACAGGCTTCAATATCATTCTTGGAATTTACTGGTTGGTATCTTTTTAAGCCTTTGTTGACTGCTATCACTTTAGGGAGAGTTTCACGTCACTTGAGGGTGGGTCTTTTCTATACAAGGGCGAATGAGATGTTCAGGCGAGCAGAGAAGGACCCGAGCATCATGGGTTGGGAGGAATTACAACCCATATTTCTAGTTCATATCTGGATGACTAGGGGATTTAACAGATAAACTTTCCTCTAGTGGTAGATCATTTCAGATATGTCTTTCCAGAAGAGTTTTCAGGTTTACCACCAGATCGAGAGGTGAATTTCTCTATTGAGCTTATACCATGAGTGACACCGATGTCCATTCCTCCTTATAGTTTGGCTACAACAGAGTTACAGGAGCTCAAGAAGCAGTTGGAGGAGTTACAGGCAAATGGTTTCATCCAACCCAATACATATCCTTGGGGTTCTTCTATCCTCTTTGTGAAGAAGGTAGATGGTACCCCCAGACTTTCTGTGGATTATCGGAATTTGAACCAGTTGATGGTCAAGAACCAATATCCCTTTTCGAGGATTGATGACCTCTTTGATCAGCTTTGAGTATCCCAAGTGTTCTTGAAGATTTAATTGAGATCCGGTTATCATCAGTTGCGCGTTAGACCATAAAATATACCTCTTATTTCCTTTTAGAGTGGGTATGGTCTATACAAGTATTTTGTTATGCCGTTGGGTCTCACGAATGCACCAACAGTTTTCATGGTACTAATGAACTGAGTGTTTCATCCTTACTTGGATTCCTCTGTGGTAGTCTTCGTGGATGTTATCTTGGTGTACTCTCACACTCGACCTGACCATGCCACCAATCTTGAGATCGCATTGAGTACAATGAGAGAGCATCAGTTATATGCTAAGCTCTCAAAATGACACTTTTGGATGGATCATATTAATTTCTTGGGTCATGTTATCTTAGATATATTAGTATCAATATACCTAGAGAAGGTGAGAGTGGTAGTTTCCTGGGAGCAGTCGAAGAACGTCTTTGAGGTATGAAGTTTTCTAGGGATAGATGGTTACTACAGATTCTTTATTTAGGAATTTTCATGCTTAGTAGTTCTACTAACGGGTCTAACTAAGAAGGGAATAAAATACTTATGGACATATTGTTGCAATTCATCCTTTCAGGAGATGAAAGGGAGGTTGATATCAGCACTGATACTGATTTTTCCAGAACCGAGCAAGAGTTACACCATTTACTACGAAACATCCGACATCGGGCTAGGAGCAATTCTTATGCAGGGGGAATGAGTCATTGTGTATGGGTCTCAACAATTAAGGCCAGATGAAATGAATTACCTATTTTATTTGGTGTCCTAGAACCAACTGCTTTTTACTTTATTAATTAATAAATACCTTCTCACATCTTGATTGTTCTGTATGACAATGCATGTGATAATGTCCTAAGGATAGATGTTATATTAAAGGGTCACAGTGGATACCTACTATGATGAGAACCCATAAGTTCCATAACACTGTTCTTGAATATATGTTCTATAACCAGATGATGTTATTTAAGAGACACTAATAATAAAGGCCATTAGGGTTGGGGACTCATAAAAATTTGAGACACCTTCTCGCAGTGTGCGCCCTTGGTAATATCTAGGAGGATATTATGAGAACGAGACCCTTCAGTAGAAAATCCACATTTCATAGTTTCATTGGATGTTCTTATCTTCAGATGTGTGTATTGATCCTTATACTTTAAGATTATTATTAATGGGTATTACAAATTGCACACTTAGATGTATTGACAAAAACTGTGACGACACACTATTTGTAGCGAGGTAGGATATGTTGGCTGTGTCATGAGTAATACTGCATTAATAGATAATGCGAGAAAGTATTTGTCCCTTCTGTTCCATAACAGAAGTAGATATCTCAGGTCATTTTATGGAATTTATATATCCTAAATAAATCCATGGACATGGTAAGGAATGTGCGAGTTCAATTCCGGGAAGTCAAAGAAAGAATAATCGAACACATGGGTTGATGGCACCAGTATGCAAACCCGCTTGATTCAAGATATCGAGACAAAGGTATTACATTACATGGTAATCATTCGTAGGAGGTGACATGTCATTACAGCCTTAATTTATTTCTTTATGGGTGCCTTGGCATGTTTCTAGATGCTAACCTTGGAATTTAGGCAGTCTCCACCTAATGCCACTGAGAAAGAGGCATAGAGGGTCACATAATAAGTGTGTCCAAGTATCTCAATTAAATATTAATTTAACAAGTTGAATAAAGATTATTCCTGATTGTGGTTTAATAATTATTCAAGGATGCTTGATTGTATTTATTTAGACACTAGTTATTCGAGATAGTATATTGTGTGAGAAATAATAAATTTATCAATGAGTGATGAAGTGATATTTATTTGAGAAATAAATATCCATTATTCAAGGTCTTATAAATGTGGTGGAGTAAATAAAGAGAATGGAAAAATTAAAGTACATGCCATGTATATTAATATATACACGCTGTGTATTTTTTCTGGGAATTTATGAGAAATAATAAAATGTATTTAATTAAATAATATTAGGTGTAATTTGTTGGGCGCATGTTAAGTAATAATAATAGTCAACTGTTATTATTAGACATGGGGTATTACTAAGAATTAAATGAAATGAATAAATGATTTCAGGTAATTAATTCATTTTATTATTATATGTAATTAAAATCACAATTATATATTTCTCATTAGCCTAGATTTTTTTGGGGGTTGTGCACAACAGATCTAGAAAAATCTTTCAATCCAAGAGAGAATTCTTTTCTTCTAAGAATTCTCTCAAGCTACGAGAGAGAGATCCTCCTCCACCAGATTAAGGTGATCGAAGGCGAACATCGCAAGCGAAGGCTCTTCTGCACTAGCACCCAGAGATCCCTTTGGAGACATCCAGATATATGTGGAGCGTGTGTGGATCACCACTAGAGGAATCCTACACTTGGATTCTACGACGCAACGACAAATCACATCAGATCATGACTAGAAACATCAATGGAGAGAGAATTCCATCAAGGCAATTCTTGTCTTTTAATTAAATTAATTATAACCAACATATGAATATTCTCTTTATGGTTCCAGGAATCCCTTATTTTTCTTTTAGTTCTTTGTTCTATTTAGAAGAGTCAACATTTTATTATCGTGGCGGATATCAGATTAAACATCATTAACGACAAAAATTAAAGTTGGGCACACCCACCAATGCGATTATGCTGCACCCAGAACCTACAAGTGGTATCAAAGGGGTCATATTGTTGATTATAATTATTTAGTTTTCCATTGGTGATTTATGTATTTAATAATTTAGTTGTTTCAATTCAAGTTAACAATCCTACAAATCTGAATCTTGAGATCTGTTCCTCCTCTCTCATTTCTCGTTCACCTTAATGAAACAACCTTTTTTTTTAATTTTTGATTAAAATAAAATAGAGGATCTCATCCAGAGGTGCCAAACATTTTTGGCCGTACAACACCAGAATACACGACGTGTATTTGGCAGTACACACCGTGTAGTCTAGATTCAATGCATCAGACTGGTCTACCAAATCAGGCCATGTGTTGGAGTATTTATAAGTCTTAAATGAAACCATGTGTTGACCAGGACCAGGTGGCACACAGTTTCCATATTACACACCGTGTGGCCCATTGAAAACGATGTGTAATTCCCTTTAGGTTAGAGTTAGACTGTGTACCCCGTACCCAGCTTGCCCGGCTGGAAACTGTGTAACGCGAATACTACACGGTGTGTGTCCCACTGAACACACCATGTACTCCAAATATTTCCAAAGTACATCAACACGCCATGTACCTAGGTGTGTACTTCGAATGGATGGTGAACAAAAGTACACACCGTGTAGTAAGAACTACACATCGTGTACTTATCCAAATTACGCAGATTATTAAAATTTATTATTATATTATACAAACCCTTGAGATGTGTACCATAGTGCAGGCATAAAGCTAAGGCACATCACGTGATAAGTGTTTTATATATATGTGTTTAATTTAACATCTACATAATGTTCATTTCTACTCATTGGGTAGTCGTGAACAGGAATTCGCTGGGTTGCCTCCAAGGTACAAGTTACATACAGAGATAATTTTAAATGAATTTATTTGTTTAATATTATGATGGATGAGAATCTCAAGGAAATTTAGAAAAGGTTTTAAGATAAAAGGATTGATTAATTAAAGATTATTAATTAATTCAAGTGTGATTTATCTTAAACAAGAACGATTAAATAATTGAATGATAGTTTTATTTATGCGTAAATATCGTTGCATGTATGAATGATCATGAGCTATACCAAGACCTTTGTATGAGAATGATTTCTTTTAATTTATTTATTTAAATTAAATTTGTTGGCCTGTGAGCCTTCTCCTCATTAATATATAGGGCCTGCGCACCCAAGGTTTATTTTATGTAAAACCTTGTTTTACCCCTCACCTGTGTGTGAGATAAAAGCATATGTAATTGATGGATCTCCCAAGCTAGTGGAGGCAACTCAAGTTAGGATCCAAAGAGAAACCAATCCAAGTAGATACAAAGGTGGACATGTGGAAAGATGTAAACACGAACCCAAAAGGTTCAAGGTGTTTCTACCCTAGGTCTTGGGTCAGTTTATCAACCTCTAGATAAACTAACCAATAGAAAAATCCCATGATCATACCATTTATTTTTCTGTTAGTTGCATGGTTTATTTATTGTGGGTGTGTTGTCACGATCACACAATTAATGAATTAAAGAATCATGCAATATGGAAATAAAATAAAACCATTTTATGCATAAATATTATCTTAGACATGGTTAATCACTTAAGTATATCCCACTTAATATTAACAAGCATATAATTAAAGATAATAAAGTGGCAATTTACGTATAAGGATAAAATCCCTCAAAGAAATATTAAGTCAGTATAGCCTTCCATAATCTTGGTTAGAATCGAACCATAGTTCAAAGTGCTTGACCAACCCTATTTGGGGTGCTTTCAATTAGTGGGGAATTCTAATTCAAGGTTTTGGGTTGACTTGTCTTGGTTCACATCAAGGGTTGACTGCCACAGTAGGACTTGGTGTTAGAAATTGATGCTAGATGAAAGGAATTACCTATTGGAGTTAGTGGTATAGAACCAACTAATTTGTACTTTATTCATTAATAAATACCTTATCACATCTTGATTGTTCTTCTGCATGACAATGCATGTGATAATGTCCTAAGGATAGTTGTTTCACTAAAAGTTCATAGCGGATCCTTGCTATTATGAGAACCTGGAAGTGCTATAACACTGTTCTTGAATATATTTTCTATGTCCGGATGATGTTATTTGAGGGAAAAAAATAATACATTCCATTAGGGGTGAGGACACATAAAACTTTGAGGCACCTTCTCATGGTGCGCACCCTTGATAATATCCAAGAGAATATTATGAGAATGAGACCTGCCTATAGGAAATCCACATTTCATAGTGTCATTGGATGTTCCTATCCACAAACGTGTGTATTGGTCCTTAAACTTTAAGATTATTATTAATGGGTATTACAACTCGCACACTTAGATTTATTGATGAAAAATGTGATGACACACTATTCATAGTGAGGTAGGATATGTTGGGTGTGTCACGAGTAATACTGCATTAATAGATAATGCAAGAAATTATTTTTTTCCTTCTGTTATATAACAGAAGTAGATATCTCATGCCCTTTTATGGAATTGATATAGCCTAAATAAATCCATGGCCATGGTAAGGAATGAGAAAGATCAATTCAGGAAAGTCAAAGAAAGAATAATCAAGCACATGAGTTGATGACACTAGTATAAAACCTGCTTGATTCGAGATATCAAGACAAAGGGATTACATTACATGGTAAGCGTTCATAGGAGGTGACACATCATTACAACGTTAACTTCTTTCTCTATGGGTGCCTTGGTGTGTTGCTAGATGCTAACCTTGGACTTTAGGTAGGATTCTCCTAATGCCACTGAGAAAGAGGCCTTGAGGGTCACACAATAAGTGTGTCCAAGTATCTCAATTAAATATTAATTTAACAAGTTGAATATATATTATTACCGATTGTGGTTTAATAATTATTCAAGGATTCCTGATCGAATTTATTTCGACACTAGTTATTCGAGAGAATATATTATGGGTGAAATAATATATTTATTAGCAAGTAATGCAGTGCTATTTATTTGAGAAATAAATAACCATTATTCAAGGTTTAATAAATACGGTGGAGGAAATAAAGAGAATGGAAAAACAAAAGTACATGCATTGTATATTAATATACATGCTGTGTATTTTTTCTTGGAATTTATAAGAAATAATAATATTTATTTAATTAAATAATATTAGGTGTAATTCTCTGGGCACATGTCAAGTAATAATAATAGTCAAATGTTATTATTAAACATGAGGTATTACTAATAATTAAATGAAATGAATAAATGCTTTCAGGTAATTAATTTATTTTATTATTCAAAGTAATTAAAATCCAAATTATATAATTCTCATTATCCTAGCCATTTTGAGGGGTGTGCACAACATATCTAGAGAAATCTCTCAAACCAAGAGAGAATTATTTTCTTCTAAGAATGCTCTCAAGCTACAAGAGAGAGATCCTCCTCCACCGGATCAAGGCGATCGAAGGCGGACATTGCAAGTGAAGTCTTTTCCACACTAGCACCCAGAGATCCCTTCAAAAACGTCCAGAGATATGTGGAGCATGTGTGGATCACCACTAGAGGAATCCTACACTTAGATTCTATGACACAATGATGAATGAAATCAGATCGTGACCAGAAACATCAACGAAGAGAGAATTCCATCAAGGTAATTCTTGTCTTTTAATTAAATTAATTATAACCAACATATGATGATCCTATCTATGGTTCTAGGACTCCCCTTTTTTTATTTCATTATTCATTCTATTCTGAATATCTAGTGTTTTATTATCATGACAGATCTCAGATTAAACATCGTTAATGAAAAAAAATTAATGTTGGGAAAACCCACCAATGTGCTTCTGGTGAGCTCGGAACCCAAAAGTGGTATCATAGAGGTTATATCATTGATTATAATTATTTTGTTTTTCATTGGTGATTTATGCATTTAATAATTTAGTTATTTCAATTCAAGTTAATCATTCTTTAAATATAAATCTCGAGATATATTCCTCCTCTTTCGTTTCTCATCCACCTTACAGAAACAATTTTTTATTTTAATTTTGATTAAAATAAAATAGAGGATCTCATTTGGAGGTTCCAAATATTCCTGGTCGTACAACATCAGAATACACGATGTGTATTCGGTAGTACACACTGTGTAGTATAGGTTTCATGCACCGGGATGGTCCGTTGAACCAGGCCATGTCATTAGATCTTATCTAAGTCTTTAAGACTCTGTGTGTTGACCAGGAATAGGTGGCACATGGTTTCGGGATTACACGTCGTGTGGCCCAATGAACACGACATGTAGTCCCTTTGGGTTAGGGTTGGACCGTGTACCCCGTACACAAATTTCCTGGCTGGAAACCGTGTAACACAGATACTATACGGTGTGTGTCCCACTGAACACGCCATGTACTTCAAAGATTTCCGAAGTACATCTACACACCATGTCCCTGGGTGTGTACTTTGGATGGATGGTGAACAAAAGTACACGCCATGTAGTCGGAACTACACACTGTGTACTCATCCAAATTACATAGATTTATTAAAATTTATTATTATATTATACAAACCCTTGAGACATGTTCCATAGTGCAGGCGTAAAGCTGAGGCACAACACGTGATAAGTGTTTTTTTATATATGTTTAATTTAACATCTGAATAATGTTCATTTCTACTCATTGGGTAGTTATGAATATAAATTCATCGGTTTGCTTCCAAGGTACAAGTTACATACAAAGGTAATTTAAAATTAATTTATTTGTTTAAAATTACGATGGATGAGAATCTCAAGGAAATTCAGAAAAAGGTTTAAGATAAAAGGATTGATTAATTAAAGATAATTAATTGATTCGAGTGTGATTTATCTTAAACCAAAATGATTAAAGAATTGAATGCTAATTTTATTTATGTGTAAATATCGTTGCATTTATGGATGATCATGAGATAAACCATGACCTTTGTATGTGAATGGTTTCTTTTAATTTATTTATTTAAATTAAATTTGTTGGCCTACGAGCCTTATCCTCATTAATATGTAGGGCCTACGTGCCCAAGGTTTCTTTTATGTAAAATCCCATTTTACCCATCACATGCATGTAAGATAAATGTATATGTAATGGATGAATCTCCCAAGCTAGTGGAGGCGGCTCAAGTTAGGATCCAAGGTGAAACCAATCTAAATAGATACAAAGGTGGACAGGTGGAAAGGTGTAAACACGAACCCAAAAGGTTCAAGGTGTTTCTCCCCTACGTCTTGGATTAGTTTATCAACTGCTAGATAAACTAACCAATAGAATAAGATCATTATCATACCATTTATTTTATTTCTATTAGTTTCGTGTTTTATTTATTGTGGGTGTATTGTAATGATCACACAATTAATAAATTAAACAAGCATGCAAGATGGAACTAAAATAAGATCAGATTTTTTGTAAATATTATCTTAGACATGGTTAATCACTTAAGTATATCCCAATTAATATTAAAAAGCATGTAATCAAAGATAATAAAATGGAAATTTAAGTTTAAGGATAAAATCCCTCAAATAAATATTAAGTTGGTATATCCTTCCATAATCTTGGTTAGAATTGACACCTAGTTAAAAGTGTTTGACCAACCCTAATTGGGGTGCTTTAAATTATTAGGGAAATCTAATTCATGGTTTTGGGTTGACTTTACTTGGTTCACATCAAGGGTTGACTACCACAATAGGACTTGTTGTAACCAAGAGGCAAAGGTTGAGGAAATCCAAAATAAAAGGGTTTTAGCATTGGGGGGACCACTCAGTGGATCAAGGAGTTGCGAGTTAATGCAGTTGGAATTTGGAATGCCTACCTAAAACCCTTAAAGTTGCTCGACCAAACCTATTTGGGGTAATGAAAAGGGAAATATGGATCCTTTACACTATAATATTCAGGCAATATAATATTCCGAAGTCAATGGTGAGGGATATTGGATTTTGATAAAATAGTAGGGGACTAATAAGTATTAATTTATTTATTTGTCTCAGTTTTTATCATAATAAAGTACTAAACCTTTTCTCTTCTTAGTTTTTAGAAACTAAAAGAAAAAATAACTTCAAACATATCATTGAGAACCATACTCAAGAAGGAAAACCTTCTCACCAACACCAATTTCTAGGAATGGAAGATGCATTTATGCGTCATCCTTCGCCATGAGAGGAAATTTTATGAGCTGGGATATCCAGTTCCAATTGCACCTAGAAAAGAGGCCAGTGATGAGGAACTATCTCTCTATATGAAACATATGGATGATACCACAGATGTCCAATGTTTCATGCTATCATCCATGTATAATGAGCTCTTGAAGCAACATGAAAACATGGACGCGTATAGCATGGTGTACCACCTTAAGAATCTCTACCAAGAGAAGGAGAGACACAAGAGATATGAGATCTTCAACACTTTGTTTACAACTAAGATTGGAGAGTCTCCACCAGTTGGTCATCATGTAGTCAAGATTATTGGATACATTGAACACCTGGACATCTTAGGGATTAAGTTCCCAGATGAGTTGCGTATAGATCTCATCCTATCATCACTATCCAAGACCTTATCTAGATTTATTATCAACTATAACATGAGCAACAATGAGAAGAGTCTATCAGAACTTCTGACCTTAATTCTCTAGGTAGATAAGGACATGGGGTGTGACAAACCCACAATCCTTATGTTGAATAAGAAAAGGAAGGACAAGGAAAAGGGGCCAAGGACTTATAAACGGTCTAAAGCCCCCAAGCACCATCCCTCCAAGAAGGGAAAGATCCAGAGGTAGGGCAAGGAATGCGAGGCAGTATGTTTTTCATGTGGAAAGAAAGGCCACTGGAAGAGGAACTGCACCCAAAAGTTTGGGGATGCTAAAGGTGCGTTCATTATCAAGTGAAATATTTCCATTTATACACATTGGTTATTAGATACAGTTTGTGGGGATCACATCTGTATTCAAATACAGGAACCAAGTAGATTTAAAAATATTGATAGAGGATAGGTGGATCTTTGAGTTGCCAATGGTGTGAGGCTGCCTGAGTTAGCCATTGAAGATTACCACCTCTCATTGCCAATTAGGATGATTTTGGTTTTACATAACTGTTATTATGTGCTTAGTGTTACTAAAAACATAATTTCTGTATCATGTTTGGATATGGATGGATTCATTTTCAAGTTTGGAAATAAGGGTTTCTTCTTTTATAAGAAAAATGTATGTTATGGTATTCCACATTTAAATAATGATTTGTATGTATTAAATTATGAAAACCAAGTGTTGGAAATCAATAATGAAACAAACTCACATGACTCATACATCACCTAGTTGTGGGATCACCGTCGCGGTCATGTAAATGAGAAGCGCTTGACAAGGGTCTTCCAATATGGCTATTTAGACTCTACTAAGCTAAAACCACTTGATAGATTTCACACTTGTTTATAAGGTAAAATAACCAAGACACCTTTTGGTGGATAGGGTGAAAGGACCAGAGAGCTTCTAGGATTGGTGAACATAGATGTGTGTGGACCATTTCCAATAAAATCTAGAGGTGGATATTATTAATTCATTAATTTTACTGATGATTTTAGTAGATATAGATATGTCTACTTAATGAGGTATAAGTAATAAGACTTATAGAAATTTAAGGAATTCAATAATGAAGTAGAGAATCATCTTGGTAAGAAGATAAAGAAGCTTCGATCAGATCGAGGTGGAGAATATCTGAACCAAAAGTTCATTGATCTTCTACAGGAGTCTGAGATTCTATCTCATCTCACTCCTCCTTATACACTATAGTGGAATGGTGTTAGTGAAAGGAGGAAACACACATTGTTGTACATGGTGAGGTCAATGATGAGTCATGCAGATCTTATATTATCCTTTTGGGGATATTCATTACAAACTGCAACATACACATTAAACTGAGTACCAACTAAGGAGGAAAATGGAATTCCCTATGAGTTATAGAATGGAAATAAACCCATTTTTTCGCACACACGTGTATGGGGATGCGAGACATTTGTTAAGGCATTCTCAGGCAACAAAATAGTACCCTAGGGCACGAGGTGTATCTTTATAGGATATCCCAAGGAAACGAAAGGATATTACCTATATAAACCTTTAGACAAGAAAGTGACTATCTCTAGACAAGCCATCTTTCTTGAGAGGGAGCACATCCTAAGAAAGGATAGTGGGAGAAAGATTCATTTTGATGAATTTGATGCTCAAGATACACATGATTTGGTACATGAAAAAGTTCCACAGGTCCCCGTGGAAGAGGTTCTAGAAACACAAGTACTGTGTAGGAGCTCAAGAGAGGTAAGGGAACCAGAGAGATTTGGTTTCCTAGTCACCGAGAATGGTGAATAATTATTATTGTACAATGTTTAACCTCTCTCCTACAAGGATGCAATAGAAAGCTCAAAAGCTACAAGATGGATAGAAGCTATGAATTCTGAGATAGATTCCATGTATCAGAACCAAGTATATGTTTTGGTCGATGAGCTAGTTGATGTAAAGACTATTGGATAAAAATGGGTATTCAAGAGAAAACTGGACATGGAAGGTCAAGTTAGCACCTATAAATCAAGGCTAGTGGCTAATGGATTTAGACAGCGTCAAGGAATTGACTATGATGAAACCTTCTCGCCAGTTTCCATGATTAAATCTATAAGAATCATACTTTCCATAATAACATACCATGACTATGAGATTCAGATGATGGATGTAAAAACAAAATCCTTAATAGGAACCTTTAGGAAGATGTATATATGACACAACTAGAAGGTTTTGTGACACCAGGTGAATCTAAACGGGTTTGCAAGTTATATAAATCCATTTATAGATTAAATCAAGCATCCAGGTCAGGAACAATCGATTTGATGAAGGCATAAAAGAATTTGGTTTCATTAAGAATTAATGCGAGCCATGTGTTTATAAGTGGTTTAATGGAAATGCAGTCATTATCCTAGTAGTATATGTTGCTGACATATTGCTTATTGGAAACGATGTACCATTATTACAGTCAGTTAAGGACTGGTTGAACAAGTGTTTCTCCATGAAGGACTTGGGTGAAACAACCTACATTTTAGGGATCAAGATCATTTGTGATATATTCAAGAGGCTGCTTGGACTAAGTTAGGGTATATATATTGACCAGATACTAAAGATATTTAGTATGGAACAATCCAAGAGGGGATTGGTTTCAGTGTCACATGACCCACATCTTTCTAAGAAAATGTGTCCTCAGACATAACAAAAGAAAGATAGAATGAGTAATATCCTATATGCTTCGGCTATAGGATCCATCATGTATGCCATGTTGTGTACCAGACTTGATGTTGCCTATGAACTGAGCATGATAGGAAGATATCAAGTATATCCAAGAGAACAATATTGGACTATTGTTAAGACTATACTTAAGTATCTGTAAAGAACTAAGGATATGTTCTTAGTGTATGGAGGAGACGAGGAACTTGTCATTAGAGGGTATGCTGATCCTGGTTTTTAGACATATCAGAATGATCTGAAGTTGCAATCTGAATATTTTTTCTATCTCAATAGAGGATATGTGAGCTGGAAGAGTTCAAACCAACTAGTTGTTTCTGATTCTACAGTGGGGTATGAATATATAGCGGCTTTTGATACAGCTAAGGAATCTGTCTAGATTTGGAACTTTGTCTAGGATCTTGATGTGGTGCCTATCAGAAAAAATTCTATCACATTATATTGTGATAATATTGTAGTGGTGGATATTTAAAAAGAACCAAGGTCACATCAACAGACAAAGAACATACTCAAGAAGTATCACCTCTTGAGGGATTTCTATCAAAGGGGTGATGTTGCAGTGAGCAGAGTGTCCACAGAAGAGAACATGGTAGAACCCATGAATAAAGGCCTATCTTAGAAGAAGCATGAATATCATGTGAGAGATAGTGGGTTAAATGTTGTTAGTAGTTGGCTCTAGTCCAAGTGGGAGTCTATTAGATTTAGTGTTCTAGAACCAACTAATTTGTAATTTATTCATTAATAAATACCTTATCACATCTTGATTTTTCTTCTACGTGACAATGCATGTGATAATGTCCTAAGGATAAATGTTTCATTAAAGGGTCTTAGCAGATCCCTACTATGATGATAACCCAAAAATGCCATAACATTGTTCTTGAATATATGTTCTATGGAAGAATGATGTTATTTGAGGGAAAAAAATAATACAGGACATTAGAGGTGAGGACTCATAAAACTTTGAGACACCTTCTCATGGTGTGCGCCCTTGGTAATATCTAGGAGGATATTATGAGAATGAGACCCGCTAGTAGGAAATCCACATTTTATAGTGTCATTGGATGTTCCTATTTGTGGACGTGTGTACTGGTCCTTATACTTTAAGATTATTATTAATGGGTATTACAACTTGCACACTTAGATGTATTGATGAAAACTGTGATGAAACATTTTTCGCAGTGATGTAGGATATGCTGGGTGCGTCATGAGTAATACTACATCAATAGATAACACGAGAAAGGATTTGTCCCTTATATTCCATAACAAAAGTAGATATCTTAGGCCCTTTGATGGAATTGATATAGTCTAAATAAATCCATGTCCATGGTAAGGAATGGGTGAGTTCAATTCTTAAAAGTCAAAGAAAAAATAATCGAACACATGGGTTGATTTCACTAGCATGAAACCCGCATGATTCGAGATATCAAGACAAAGGGATTACATTACACGGTAAGCGTTCGTAGGAGGTAACACATCATTTCGGCGTTAACTTATTTCTCTATGGGTGCCTTGGCATGTTGCTAGACGCTAACCATGGACTTTATGCAGGCTCCACCTAATGCCACTGAGAAAGAGGCCTAGAGTGTCACACACTAAGTGTGTCCAAGTATCTCAGTTAAATATTAATTTAACAAGTTGAATAAAGATTATTCTCAATTGTGGTTTAATAATTATTCAAGTATGCCTAATCACATTTATTTCAACACTAGTTATTTGAGATAATATATTGTGGGTAAAATTATATATTTATTAGCGAGTAATGCAGTGAAATTTATTTGAGAAATAAATAGCCATTATTCAAGGTCTAATAAATGTGGTGGAGGAAATAAAGAGAATGAAAAAACAAGCCATGTATATTAATATACATGCCATGTATTTTTTATGGGAATTTACGAGAAATAATATTATTTATTTAATTAAATAATATTAGGTGTAATTTACTGGGCACATGTAAAGTATTAATAATATTCAACTGTTATTATTAGATATTGAGTATTACTAATAATTAAATTAAATGAATAAATGATTTCGGGTAATTAATTCATTTTATTATTCCTAGTAATTAAAATCCCAATTATATAATTCTCATTATCCTAGCCATTTTGAGGGGTGTTCACATTGAATATAGAGAAATCTCTCAAGCCAAGAGAAAATTATTTTCTTTCAAGAATGCTCTTAATATACGAGAGAGAGATCCACCTCCACCGGATCAAGGCGATCGAAAGCGGACATCGCAAGCGAAGGATCTTCCATGCTAGCACCCGAAGATCCATTCAGCGACGTCCAGAGATACATGGAGCACATGTGGATCACCGCTAGATGAATCTTACACTTGGATTCTATGATGTAACAATGGATCACATTGGATCGTGACCGAAAACATCAACAGAGATAATTCCATCAAGGTAATTCTTGTCTTTTAATTAAATTAATTATAACCAAAAAATGATGATCCTATCTATGGTTTTAGGACTCCCCTTTGTTTTCTTTCATTCTTCATTATATTTCAAATATCCAATGTTTTATTATCATGACATATCTATGATTAAACATCTTTAACAGAAAAAATTAAATTTGGGAAAACACACCAACACACTTCTGCTGCGCCCGGAACTAACATTACCCGACACAAAATCTTGAATTAGCTGCAGTTGTGCATTATTTTCACTGTTGGAGACATTATTTTTTGGGATATCATTTTTTGGTATACACTGACCACAAAAGCATCAAGTATATCTTTAATCAGTGAGATCTTAATTTGAGACAATGAATGTGGGTTGAGTACCTCCAGTCCTTTGATTTTGATCTTGCCTACATGCCTGGGAAAGGAAACATAGTGGTTGATGTGTAAAGTAGGAGAACTCAGATACAGGTAGTACATGAGGGAAGTAGTGAGTGGCAGATTATGGCTCTATTTTTTGAGATTCATTTGGAGGTTCATGACAAACATGGACAAACATTTCTTTATTCTATATCTTTTACATCTACTCTACTAGATTGAGTGTGAATAAGGAAGATATCAAATTCCGAAGGCCTAGTACTACGGGAGAGTGTGTTAGGAGAGGACCCTAATCCTAGGTAGACCATAAGAGAGAATGAGGTTTTTCATTTTCATGGGCACATATGGGTGTCAGCAGGCATATGTGATGATTTGGTGTGAGATTTTTAATTCCTCAGTATGGGCAGTTCATCCTGGTGTCACCAAGATGCATTGAGATCTAAATCATCAGTATTGGTGGCCAGATATGAAGAGGGATATAGGTGTTTTTTTATGATATGTTTCACATATCAGCAGGTGAAGGTGGAGCATTGATGAATAACAGGGCTATTACAGCATTATCCATTTCCGAGTGGAAGTGGAATGATGTTGCGATGAATTTTGTGACATGTTTACCAAGGTTTCCTCAAGGAAATGATATGGTTTGGGTTGTTATCGATAGGCTCATGAAGGTTACACATTTCATACCGATTAATAAAACATTCAGTGTTGATGAGCTTGAAAAGTTATATATATGAGAGATTGTACATTTACATGGGGTTCCACACTCTATCATTTCAGACAGGGATGCCCAGTTTACTTCTTGTGACTAGAAGGGACTACAAAGGGGCTTGGGTATATATATAATTTTGATTACAAATTACCATCCCCAAAAAAATGTCTAGCCTGAGCATACGATTCAGGTTTGGGAGGACATGCTTCGAGATGCATCCAATATTTTGGGGGCTCTTGGGAGAGACACATACCCCTGGTGGAGTTTGCCTACAATAATAGTTTTTAGGCAACAATTCAGATGGAACCTTATGAGGCTTTGTATGGTAGGCCATGCCGATCACCCCTATGTTGGCTAGAGGTAGGAGTCGCAGCTATACTGGGACCTCGTCTTGTCTAGGAGACCACTAATCATGGGGAGTTGATTCGAAAGAGGATGACTACCACACAATCTTGGTAGAAATATTATGCTGATCGAAGGAGATAACCTCTGGAGTTTGAGGTCAGGGATCAGGTTTTCCTATGTGTCACAACAAGGTTGGGACACAAGAGGATTAAGAGATAGGGGAAGCTTTCACTGAGATAATTTGAACTGTTTGAGGTTTTAGAGAGAGTTGTCCACATTTCCTATTAGTTGCAGTTAGCTCAGAGGTACCAGGCTATGCATGAATCTTTCATGTTTCTTAGAAACAACATTACTTTTCAGAACCATATCATGTTTTTCAACCCGAGGAGGTTGAGTTGGAGCGTGGATGCATCCTTTAAGGAGCACCCTATTCAGATTTTGGATCGTAGCATGAAGGTTATCCATGGTCAATCTGTTCCTCTAGTACGGGTGTTATGGCAACACATGTGAGTATAGGATGAGACTTGGGAGATAAAGGCCGATGTATGATCATAGTGGCCAGAGTTATTCACAAATTCTTCTTCACCACCCTTGAAAGGGAAATTCAGGGACAAATTGATTTAATAGGAGAAGTTTTAATAACCCAAATCTTCATTTCAGGTATGGATCTTGATTTTGGGTTGTTTTTAAGTAAAAGGAAGAAATTGGGTTTTTTTAAGTACACGCCATGTACTTATGAGCACACACCGTGTACCTAGATTTTCATGTATAGCCGTGTGATGGCCGTTTAACAGCCGAGTACATGGCCGTGTGATGACCTAGTTGACCTGCTTAAGTTAGGGACTGGTTGAGGCTAATACATGACATGTACTGTTAATGAAAACAACATGCACTTTTATTTTTATTTGATATATTGGAGTAATGTCACGTCTTATGTTTGTAAATTCCTTCTTCTCCTCGTGTTTTGTATAGTATAGCGACAAAATGACTGATGAACTTTGAACCCTTCCCAATTCTCCATCTAAGCTCCTATTGAGACACCACCAAGTGTGTTGGAATCCCACCGGTGAGTTCTCAATTCCCCTAGAGTCTTTCTTCCAAATTCTTCTTCTCTCTTGAGTTATTCAAGGTTGGGTGTTTTTTACCTTTTTGAAGATATATTATGATCTAGGTTGATTGAAGGGCTGATGTTCATGTATATCGATCATACGATATCGAGGTAAGTGGTTTGTGCCTTTCGTTGTTTGTCCTTGGATTATATATGCTGAAAGTGACACATACCACGTTTTGGGGTATTGCTTGATTTGTAATTTAACCCTATTTAATAACTTATATGGTTTGATTGTTTCTTATGTGTAAGGTTAGGTACCTTGTTTTCCATGCCTTGATTTATTAGGATGGAGTTTGTTTGATTATATAAAATTCATTCGATATTCTTTGAGAATAATTATCCATGTAGTAGTTTCAGATTACATGAGATGCTTTGATATTATACGCGCACTGTTTTTCCAATGGACCATGGGAGTCTTGGTGTAGATGATTTACCAAGGGGTATTTAAAGTGAGAGCTACCTAGGAGGTTTTTATAATTACCTTATGCTATGTTGACCTAGTGGTATTGATTGTGAGAGCCACCCAGGAGTTCATTTATAATTTATTGATGTGATGTTGACCTAGGGGTATTGACCATGATAGCTACCTAGGATTTCATTTATGATTTATTGATGCCATGTTGACCCAGGGGTATTGATCATGAGAGCTTCCCAGGTGGTCATTAGTAATTGATTAGTGCTATGTTGGACCAAAAGGGTTAGATTGTGAGAGATTTCCTAGAGGGTTGTTATTTAATGATTTGATGCCATGTTAGACTAGAGGGGTTAGACTGTGAGAAAATTCCTAAAGGGTCATTTGTGAATAATTAAATGATTTTGAAGATTCTTTCAATACAAAGCACAAGCTTGGACTCAGTCTTACTTGATTGTTTAGATGGTATTATGAGAAATCCATTTTTATACTTTCATAGGGGGATATAGAGCTTAGGCTAGATCCTGAGATTACATGATTCAAATGATTGAATAATAAATGTAAATAAATGTAATTGAAAACTATAGTATTTTTTACTTTTGAGTACTTCTTAGTTTATTTCTTCATTCCTACATATTACCTACTATATATATTCACCAACAGTTAGACACAAATCTTTTGGTGTTTGCCTACTGGGTTTCATCTCACACCCTGTTTGGGTCATGTTTTGGACCCAAACAGATTATATGGTTGCATGTATAGATAAGGGAAATCTCCCTTATTTTTCAGGTACTTGATTGTTGTTAGAGCTGGAGAGCATGGGACCAAGATGAGGCTTGCGATGATGTTGGAGTTAACTTGCTTTTCTATACTTGGATTTCTGTATTGTATTTCCAGCATTGTGACTTGTTTGGATGCTTTCCTAGAAACATGTGACATGAATCATTTCTATATATGCTCCAATTATTTTATTACTATCAGTATTCTACTATTTACTTATATTTTATGGTATTACTATTTATTCTATTGTTTACTATCTGTTTTCCGCAGTGTATTCTACCAATGAGGACATATTTTCCCCAATATCACACCTTGGCCCTCACTGCTAGTTGGTAGCCTCTGGAATTTGGGGAAATTCACTTGAGGTTATGTGACCAACTGAGTTTGGTAACCTTTGGGTAGAACCCTAATCCGGGACGTTACAAATATCCATCTTATTCTCTCCATTATTTTGTTTCTAAAACAAAAACATTAATCACAATATGGTTGGTTCACCGCCTCCATGAACAACATACTTCATTTTTCTCCACCACCTTAAAGGATGATTATAGAAACAATATTATGGCTAAATATGATTATAATAATTATATTATAATTTATTTCAAGTTATGTAATGTTTTTATAATCATTTAATTAAATAAAAAAATCTATTTGGTGATGATCGATAAAACAACCTAAACAAACTAATCGTATAATGTTAACATTTTTACTAAATGAATCACCCCTATTGTGAAACACAAGAGGATATTTGGGGACATTTTAATTTATTTAAGGACAAGAATATTATTTCATTTCAATTCTGGGGTTATAGTCCCATTTTATAAGAACATCAATAATTATCCACTAGTGATCCAACCTTGGAACCATGAAACAAACACCCTCAAAACAATGAAATTAAATATTATTTAACATTGAAAAGGTTATAAATAAACATGATAAATTTATATTAAATAAAATATAGATGGAAAAGGTTTTTAATTAATTAATTAATTAATCTAATTTTATTATCCTAGATGTTAAGTGCAATTGAAGAATAATTTTAGAACCTAAGGTAAGGGATCACTCTGAACAACCCTCTTTCTTTGGGTCATGACCTTTCTATCTATAACTCAATTTCTATCTATATTTGATGTTATGGAATGATTAAAAATTATGTATACATGTCTCTTTAATATATACCTATCTTATTATCCCTTCCTTTTATGGAGTAATACATGCCTTAAGTTCATTTTTAAAATTACTTATTTAAAATAAAACCCAATTAAGAGGAAATTTTCTATCCATTAATCTTTTTATGTAACAATCATTTAAAGTATTTATTCATATCAATTATTTCATTAAATAAAGGAATATTTTAGGTATAACTATTCTATTTTACCTATGTTTTTTCAAATAAAATCCCATACTTATTCTTTATTTAAAATTATTTAACCCATTCCTTAAACCACAGTTTTTAAAGTTCATTTATATACCCAATTCTTCACCCTTTCTCATGATATTTTTCCGAAATGAAAACCATATTTTGATACATATGATTATGTACTCAAATATGAATATCCAAAATATTTAAATCTTTATTCTATTTGTAATATTTATGAAATATCCTTTGATTATGATATGAGGAAAGATTATCCAACCCATTTTTTCCATGGGTAATACTTAGGTTTATTCCTTCGGATTGATTTTCCTTTGTGGCACACATAAGAATGTACATATTATGATGAGTATTCCCATATAGTGATCCAATTCATTCAGTAATGTTTTTGTCTTATGAGATGGTATGTATAGGATTAGAGAGTGAACCTAATGAACGACAAGACTCTATCCACCATTTGATGTTATCGTAGAAGTTATCCTTGACTTATGCTTATTTAATGTTTTGAATTCCTTCCACTTTCATATGTTTCCATGATATTATGATACCATGTTACTTATATTATATTCCCATGTGATTATTCACAATCCTTCTCTTTTATGGTATCATGTTATGTTTTTTGACTCACATGTTATGCTTTGTTATCATGTTTATTCCATTAATGATTTTTTTAGCTCACCCATTTTTTATGTATTCCCTTGGTTATCCTATGTAGTTTTCAGAGATAAAAGTGATTTAGGGGATCATTATATATATTAAAATAAGGATATTTTATTTTATTTTATTTTTAATGTATTATGAACCTAGCCTTCCAAGGATACTAGGCCTCTCAATCCTTTGGTTGTATTTATTAGATATTTATATAACAAATCATGTAACCATATATGTAAATGGATTGGGTCTTATAGTGAATAACATTTCACATGAATGATTTCAAACAGATTTCCATCAAATATTCCTAGAAATTATTCATTCTATGAATATTCATTCATGCTGTGAACCAACTCCTACAACCAAATCCCAACTCCCATTCTACTTACTTCTATGAGCACTTTCAGTAATCCAACCCAACCATACCATAACTTAAAAGAAACAACATAAAGAGGTAATGCACGTAAAATTTGGGGGGGGGGGGGTCACATTCTCTCCACTATTGATATTTTATTTCTTAAAAATATTGATCCTATCAATACTTATAACAATTTCTCCATCATATGATTCTCCTATTTCCAAGTCTCTTTCTACATTTGACCATGTTTCCATAAGACCCTCCCTGATAATATCTGTCTGCCACACAAGACCTTATCTTGACCATCCTTAATTTGAATTGGGATTTGAATAAATATCATATCAGGCACAAGAGCCGCATGATCTCAACTAATCACATGATCAATATTTGGTTGGTACTTATTTAATTGTGATAAAAGGAAAACATTATGAACCAAACTGAATCTTAGTGTTAGAGCTACTTGATAAGAAAGTTTTCTAATCCATTCAATAATTTCAAAAGGGCCAACATAATGATGAAGAAAATTCCCTTGATTAACCAAATGATGATACCCCAACCTCAGGGACACATACAAGAATACACAACCAGTCACATCAAAATATAAAAGCTGAAAATAAGGCTCTGTATGGGATTTATGGAAGCTCTTGGTTGTCACCATCCTTTTCTTGATCATCAGTATCTTTATAGTAGTCTCACGTATAAATCTTGGTCTAATCAGTGAAGTTTCCCCTCTCTCAACCCAAAAAAGTAGATAATGACATGGATGACCATAAAATTCTTTATACGGTTCCATATATATTGTGGAATGATAATATTGTTATAATAGAATACCACTAAGTATGAATGGTATCCCTATGAACCACCATAGTCCATTACACAAGCTCTGAGAATATCCTCCAATGTCTGAATCATATACTTTGACTGGCCATCCATTTAGGGATGCTATGGTATGGTCATGCTCAACTTGGTTCTAAGGTCTTAGTTTGAGGATTAAAAAAATGAAAGGTAAATCTAGTGTCTTGTTCAGAGACAATATAAACTGGAACTCCATGTAATTTAACCAATTCCAAAACATAGATATTTTTTAACTCATCCATCGTGTTCGTCTCTTGGATTGGAATGGAGTGTGTTGAATTCATGAGTCAGTCCACAATCACCCAAATGGAATCATGATTTCTAAGTGTTCTAGGTAGACCAGTGAAAAAGTCCATAGAAATATTCTCCCATTTCCATATGCATATGGGTAATGATTGTAATATGACTATTGTCCATTGATATTCATCATTCACCTATTGTCAAGTAAATAATTTCTCAACATATTCAACCACATTTATTTTAATACCTAACCACTAGAAATTATCTAGAATTTCCCTATACACTTTTTGGGTACCCGATTGGATTTTCCATTTCAAATAGTGATAGGCATGAAGCAAATGGTCTTGGAAATATATAGGAATTAATATTTTATCTTAAAATCACAACAAAAAATTTGAAACATTTTCCCAACCATCTATGGTCTCCCCGCTATTGAGGTTTGATCTCCTCATAAAATAATTTGGCTCTGTCTACTGAGCATACTTGACCAACTCAACCAGTTCAAGAATAAGGTAAATTGGAAAGAAGACCATAACCTCACCCCTCTCATCACATTCCAAGTTCATATCAGTAATTACCACCATAAATTTTCATTAGTATTGGGCCTCTAAAACCACTTGATTATATGAATTTGAACTTAATACATCATCTATTTAATTTCATTTCCCATGTGAATACACTAAGTCAAAGTCAAATATCTATAGATATTCTATCCAGTGTCATTATATCATGTTAAAGTCCCATTTTAAAATGATATACTTCAAGATTTTATGATTTTTGAACACAATGAACTTTTCAATAAAGAGATAGCGACACAATGTTTTTAAGGAATGAACTAATGTGGCTTGTTCTAGATCCTTGGTTGGATAGTTTTTATCATGTATCCTTAGTTTTTGTGAGTTATAATTTTGTAATTGATCTCCATACATGAGAAAATAATCTATTATAGGTCCAAATTTATCATAGAAGACAACATAGTCCTCATCGGGTTTTGTAATGATGAGGATAGGTTCCAAAATTACCTAGTCCTTGAGTTCCTTGAAGGACTTATGAAAATCACCACTTAAGAGGAATGGAATACCCTTCCTTTTTAAATAATTCCTATAAGAATAGATACATGATAAATCTTGTAAAAATCATTGATAATATGCTTTTAATCCTATGAAGCTTTGTATCTCAAAGATTTTCTTGGATGGTTTCCAAGAAATAATGACCTCAATCTTCTCAGGTGTGACCTATATACCATTTTTTGATATGAAATTACAAAGGAAATAAACTTATTGTATCTAGAAGTCACACTTTGAGAATTTGGAATAAATATGGTGGTATCTCAATGCACTCAACATGATTTCCAAGCGCCTTTCATAGTCATATTTCATGTGAGAATACACTAAGATGTCATCAATGAATACCACAATGAAAAATACAAGTATTTATTAAAGATATAATACATAAATTCCATAAAGACTACTGGTGAATTAATGAGACCAAATGGAATAAACAAGTATTCATAGTGTATGTAATGTATTCTAAATGATGACTTTGGAATATCCACTTTCCTGACTTGGAGTTGGTGGTACCCCAATCGAAGATCAACCTTGGAGAGCCACTTGTATCCCTTAAATTGATCAAATATATCATCAATATAAGGAAGAGGTTATTGATTATTTATTGTAACTTGGTTCATATTATTATAAGTGACACATATCCAGAGCATACCACACTCTTTCTTAGTGAAAATAACTTGAGCGGACCAAGGATATGTACTTGGTCTTATGAATCCATTACTTTCCAACTCCTCCAATTAGAACATTAATTATAATAATTATATTGGTTCCATTATATATGATGGAATTGAAATAGTATCTGTTCCTAGGAGTATTTTGATAGAGTATTACACTTCCCTTTTAGGTGGTAGTCTAGAGAAGTTATAAAGAAAGGTGTTAGGGTATTGATATACAATGTCAAGAAAATTATTATTTTCAGTTGCATCAATAGAACCTAAAGCGATCACTAACAATTAATATGATATGGTCCCAAAACTATTGCTAAAGGTCCTTTTGTTTCTACATTCACATCTTATTCACCTTTACATAACTTAAAAACATCCTCCATAGATGTAAAAGTCACTTTCCAAGCGTAGCAGTCAATATGAGCCTTGAATTATACCAGTAGATACATTCCAAATATGAGATTTAATATGTACATATATAGGGTAGTAAGGTCCCAAAAAAGTGTACTTATTAAATGTTAATGGAATATATTTAATATTTAAACTCTCTGCACTCCCATTACCCATAATGTGTCTTGATGCTCATAACATGAGGCATTATTTACACATAAAAGTCAAATTATTTAACCAATCGAGAAGAAATAAAATAATGAGATGAACCAATGTCAATAAAACAAATATCAAAGTGGATTTGAGGATAATATAACCTAACACCATTGAGGGACCCATATCCTCAGTTGGCATGATCTTCACAGATCTATTTTTTTTCACTTTACCCCTTGATTGATTCCTATTTCCTTTATAAGGAAGTTCCTTCTGAGGTTTCAGGGTATTATTAGAATCACCTAAATTGAATTTATTTAGATTTAAAGCACTTATATGATTAGAGAATCATGGATGATCATTCAAATCTTGGGATATAACATAACCATCATCACCTGCTGACTTAAAAAAGATTTCTGAAGTAGTAATTGAGATGCCCCTTCCAACCAAAATTATGACAACATTGAGGGAGTGTTATACATGACCTATTTATACGTTCCAATAAAACTCACTAAAAAAATTGTGTTAGTTACTAGGATGCATAGGGAAAGAAACTAATCCACTGGACTGGTTCTCCAGTGCTCTATTTTTAATGACCCAAACTGTTATAAACAAAATTCCTCTTTTTATTCAATTAAATGTCTAATTATATAATATGGTTATATAAAAAACATTCACTTATTTTGTTTTATTATATACAATTGGGTTTTAATGATCGTTAAGTATCTTTACTAGTGATAATATAGTTTTTGAATAGTGATCATATGACTAGTATAAATATAGGGTTTTAACAAATCCATTTGACATAGACAAAGGAAGTGATGACCTTAACCAGTAGGATCATAACATATTAAGACCATTTATAAAAAATTATAAGGGAGATGAAATTTCTGGTATTTTTTCTAGACCAATACCAAGATGATATCCAACAACTTAATCATGAAAAAATCATTTACAAGAGAAGTTCAAGCTCATCGAGATCACGACCCAAACCATGTTCACCGAATGTCCCCATGAAATCCCCACCATCGTACACATTATTCTTAGGGTGTATACTGGTGTATTAAAGGGATATTTATTAAGACCCTAGAAATAGTAATAAGTACTTTATTTCTTATAAAATAATGAATATATTTTTATCTTATTATTGTTACTTTGTAAATTATTTTTAAAGAATGAATTGTATTTTTGATTAACATTTAAATTCAATTAATGAATTTATGAATTGATGGTTTTTTTGAAATAAATAATATTTTAATAAAATATTATTATTAAATAATTTTTATTAAATATAAATGATCATATAATTTTTATTAAGTCAAATATAATTTTTAAGGGATTTGAAAAAATGTTATTATAAAAAACCCATCATTTTCAATAAATGTTGGTTTTTATTTTAAAAGTGAATTTTCACATATTTAGAAAAATATTTAGATAAAAATAATATTATTTTTGTAATTAGGATGTCAAAATTATCCAATAGTGAATTTTTCATAATTTTCTTAGACAGTTTATTTTTTGAGTAAAAATTAAATACCGTATAAATATACTTTGTATTTTATGACATCATAATGACCTAAATTCAATGTAATAAGTAATATAAATTGGATCCATGAACAAATATATGTTTTCCATTTAAAATAATATTATTTTAAGTTTATTTAATTTCTTTTATAAATCCTTAATGAATCCTCCAAGACTTATAATATATTTTAAGGTTTTAAAATCATTTCTTTGAGAGTGTGACTAATCTACACATAAGAAAGAACATAATTTTATTATCTTTGTCTCTTTTCCTTATAAAATAATTCAAACCACTCCAATTTTTTAAAAACCATGGGAAAAAATCGTGGGGTAGTTTTTGGTTTTGGATATTTTATTATATAGTGTCCAAAACCAAAATAATAAATAAATCCCCCTCTTTTCCTATATAAACCCACCCAAGATCCCATTTATCTTCACTAAAACTCTTTGAATCATGAAAAAATCTTCCCTATACTCCCTAGAGTCCTCCTAAGGTGCCCCCAATCTTTCAAGAATACCCTACCAAGCCTTTGGAGTCACACACTCAATTAAGGGATTCCCATCCTCTCTTTTCAATTCAAGAACTTCCTTTGAAATAAATCCTTTTAATTTCAATTTATTACATTTAAATCAATTTATTAATATTAAATTACTATCCAATAGTTTTTATTTGAATGATATATCATTTATCCTCTCTCAATTTTACCATTTTCTAAGCCATTACTATACCGGAATTCCGTAAGGGAACCTCATCTTCCGCTCTCTTCTTTTATCAAGCACTCCTTTTAATGTTATGTATTTTAATTTAAATTTTCTTATGTTGGGATATGTTTTTACATTATAACTTAATTTCCATTTTATTTATAAATTATGATAACCATTTTCTCTCTCATTTATCCCTCCTATGAACCTTTATACACACTTGTTACCATGCCAAAATTTTGTAAGGGTTATTTCCTTTATCCTCTTTCTTCAAGTTTCTTTATTATGTTACAACTTATTTTTCCAATTAATTATGTTTTTAAATGTAATTACATGTCCAAATTAATTTCAATTTAATATCTAAATTATTAGAAACCCCTTTCACCCGCATCAACCCATTTTATGAATTTTTTTGTGACACCATTATGTTGCTGAAATTGCACCGCAATTTTCCATTCCGAAATAATTGTGTAGTGAATACCATGCCCATTTTTTATCATGGGTATTCACATTTATACACATATACTTCTTTGATTTTGGACATATATGTATGTATTCCACAATCCTCGATGATGTAATAAATTATGATGATGAATGAATCCATGTTTATTCATCTATGTGGTAGACTTAATAATGAAAATGAAATGAAAGTGATGGGTTCACCTAGAATTATATAGTGCTACAATGCATTGGGTAATCTTTAGTATCATTATACGTCATGTGTAATGGTATTGGAATTTATCATTGACTTATGCTCCTCCAGGTTCAATGAGCATTGACTCATGCTCTTCAATGTGCAATGATCCTTGACTCATGATTCTCCATGTTCAATGAGCCTTGACTCATGCTTATGTCATGTTATATGTTGTGTAAACATTTCCCATGTTATAACTATCATGATATATCATGAATTATTATTCATTTTCCTTTTATTATCCATTAATATTCCTATTGTGTAGCATGTATTATCTTCTTCATGTTATGCCTTGTTTATTTCCCTTACTGGGCTTTATAGATCACCCCTTTCTTATGTTTATTCCCAGGATATCCCATGCAGTTTTAAGATCATTGTAATATTATGATCATGTCAAGGAAGTTTTCAATAATTTTGTTGTATCCCATGTTTAATATGTTATGTTTTGTACCTAATTCCCAAATACACTATACTTATCAACCTTTTGGGTTGTATAATGTGTACTTTTATGTAATAAATCAAGTATTTAATGTGTAATAAAGAGCAGGGTCATTATAGTTTGTATCAGAGGATAGGTTTAGTTAGTTTTGGGATTAGGATTATAAAAATCTAGCAAAATACTTAGGATTAGATTACTCAATCAAATTACTTAGGGGTAAGATTAAGTATAAGAAAACATCCCTAAATTTTGGAAAGTACAGAGTAAGTGGTTGATCAAGAAAATACATCCCTATTTGGATAATATAAGTGGATGTGATTCTAGAATAGATGTAAATGGGGGTAAAAAGTTATACAAGATGTTCTAGGCCTTACTTGGGGTAATTTGGTACACGACAACGAGCCTTATTACGCACCAGTTTTGACACTCCTAGGAGATATGCTTTGGTAAATTCATAAACTCATTACAAACCATTATTAAGGAAATAAAATGCCCATAAGAATATGTGATCATGGATAGTATATATTGAATCCTAGAAAATCATAAGTTAAAGAGATAAATGTAATTTATAATTTATCCCTTTATTTTCATTGGATCCCCATTTATGTGTTTAACAGTTTTAAAATACTCTTCCCTAAGTCTATTTTGGATATAGTAAATGAATAGAACTAGAATAAAAAAATTGAAAGGTAAGGTTATCATCCATAGTTATATTCATTCCTTTATATAATTAAAGTTTAGTATAATTATCAAAACATCAAAACAAATCATGTAGGTAGAGATATCGGTGAAAACGAAAAATGGGGAAACTATTGAATCCCATGTATACAACTCCTCCACTGTCACAATTTTTGGACTGAACTTTCCAGTGAACCTTTTCATACTTAATTTGGTGGATTTTGATGCAATTATGGGCATGGATTGACTTTCCCTATATAGATCCAACATAAATTTCCATGAGAAGGAAATCACTCTTCATATGGTGAATCGATCCCTGATTCTATACAAGTACAAGAGGAGGATGAATATTCTTTATCACAACCATCTCAATCATGGATATTATTTCCATATAAGCAAGTATATCTAGATCAAATGATTGAGTATAAGGAAAGTATTATCCTCAAAGACATGGCTATTATGAGAGAATACACTAATGTGTTTCTCTAGGAATTGACTGGTCTTCCTCCTAGCTGAGAGGTCGAACTTTCAATTGAGATTATACATGGGGCGTTTACAATATCCAAGACTTTATATAGGATATCTGTTGTGGAACTTGAGGAACTAAATAAAAAACTATAGGAGAATCTAGATAAAGGATTCATATGCCCAAGTGCTTCACCATGGGGTGAACTATTCCTCTTTATCAAGAAGAAGGATGGGCCAATGTGCATTTTCATTGATTATTTTGAGCTCAATAAGATCATGATAAAGAACAAGTATCCTTTACCACAAATTGATGAATTTTTCAATCAGCCACATGGAGCACAATACTTCTCTAAGGTGAACCTGCTGTTGGAATATTACAAATTTAGGGTGAAGAAGGAGGATATCCCCAAGACTGATTTTCATACAAGGTATGGGAACTAAAAGTTCATAGTAATTCCATTAGGACTCACTAATACTCCAAAAAACTTCATTCAGTTGATGAATAAAGTCTTTAGAGATTATCTTGAAATATTATTGGTAGTCTTTATATATGATATTCGAATATATTCCAAAACCAAGGAGGACTATTAACTATTATAAATAGTTTAACTTTGTTATTTGTGTGTTTAAATTTTATTTTAACTTTTAATAATTTTGTTTCTTCTTAATTTTTAGTTTTAGTTCAGTAACTATTTAGGTTTTATAAATTAATGTAAATAATAAGTTAACTTAAGTTTATTTGGTTTTATAAGTTTGTTTAAATTTATGAGTATATTTATTTTTAAATTGTTTTAATTAAGTTTTAGTTTTTATTAATTATTTTGTTCATATTTTATTTAAGTTTTAATTTAATTTATATACTTTGTTTATTTTGCAGATTCACGGTTTCATCCCGATCACAGTGTCTCCTGCCACCGGTTTTGGCATTATGGTTCCTTTTACGGTGACATAGCCACCATTTCATTTCACAGTGCCACCACGCACTGTATCCATACGGTCTCACTGTAACCTTTGCCACCACTTCTTTTATTCTAGGTGCCTCCGTGAAACCTATTTCATGGTCTCACTGTGTCTCATTCACCATAACCTTTAAATCTGTGACTCCTTTATGGTTCCACAAAAAAATATTATAAACTGTGTCACTGTTTCTACCTTTCCACCATTACTGCACTCACTGTTTTCCCATTTACCGTAACCCTCTAAAACACTGTTTCCTCACCTCACGTTCCAGATGCTTTATCCTGCCTCTTCACAGAATTTCTTCCACTGCAAATCACCACCCATAGTTTAAAAAAACCTCCCATCACTTCAACTGAAACCCTTTACAGCACCAATATCGCATTTCATACTCTCACCATCATTCATTTCTCCCATCTCGCTGTCTCACCATATTCTAGAGGAGATTCCTTCATGATTTTGGAGTTCTTGTTGCATCATCCGCAGCTTTGGTGAACTTCAAGCCACCGCGCTGTAGAGGAGCTAAGCCGGTTGAACCCACTGCTGGTTGTGGTATCTCAAAGGAGGGTCCGCTAGAGTTGGGCGGAGGAGGAGCCACACCATACACTAGATTTTGGGAGGAGCTCAACCTGAAGGATGTCGTACCCACCGCTGCAAGATGAGGAGTCGAAACTAGAGGGGAGATGTACTATTGATGAAGCTCAGACCTATCCCGAAAGAAGGAGGATACCGCTAAGAGCCACCCACACCTCTTGAATCCATCGCCATTACTGAATCACAAGGCCGACACTGTGGTAGGATTGAGGGTGTCAGGAGGAAGAACTCTGCTGCGTCAGTGATGGAGGATGGAGGAGCTGCAGACCTGCTTCCAAAGAAGGAACTGAGGAACAAGACCCCCCTACTTTGTGCCGAAACTGGGGGGGATAAAGATATAAAATAATAATAATATAAAACAAAAAAGAAAAAAAAAGAAAATTATAATAATAATAATTAATAAATTAGTCAAACTAATATAATATAATACATAACAATTTTTATAATAATAAGTAGATAAGTTATAAAATAGGATATTAGGAAAAATAATTATATTTTATAAAATTAAATTATAAACAATAATAATTTATAAATTAAGTTGAATATTAATGAATATAATTACTTAATACTTTTTTCTCTAACAGAATAAATTAAATAATTTAATTAATAAAGTAATTAATATTAATCTAATTTAAGAATTCCATTAAGTTTTACTAACTAAATATAATGATACTCTCACTAATTGTATAATTTAATTAATAATAATAAATTAAATACTTAATAATTTTACCTATTATAAGATTTAATAATAAATTAATAATCATATTAATATTTAATAATAATTATCAATTAAGATTTTCATTAATTAATGGTTATTTAACTTTTTAACAAGTATTATAACCTTAAATTAAAAAGATAACTGCTTTATTTTATTTACATTTTCATTTATTTATTTTTCTATTCTAACATTGCAGGTTCATTAAAGAGAGTAAAACACATCCATATTCATCTAACGAACTCACCAGGATTTAGTTATGAGGGAATTTCTAGTGTGACATGCCAGTCACAAAAAAAATGCATGTGTGTGGTGAAACAGTAAAAGATGAGTCCAAGTTGTTGGAAGTGAGCGGTGAATAGTAGCAGGTGATAGTTGATATTTAAGGCAGAGCAACAATAGATTTTCGGGGGCTCATTCATTCGACGAACAAACCATACTCGGAGTAGAGCAGAGAACCTGGAGCACTTCTCGGAGAGCCACTTTTCAGAGTTCCAAGGGCCATGAGCAGCAGTAATTGATGCTAACAGAGGGAGTTTTCTTCCTCTATTATCTTTCAATTCTCTTCCTTTGTAATTGAATGTTTTTAATATAAGTAATGGAAACAATTTTAGGCTAAATACTTCAAGTTCAGGGGTAAAAATCAAATCAACTGGTTCTTATCTCTTTCTTTTCTCACTATCATTTTAATGTGATCAGAATTGATCGGTGAGGTCAGTTCTGATTACATTCAATTGCAACGTACCACCTGTACTTAATCTCAGATTTCCAAATTCATACGGTGAGTTTAAATGTGTATTAATTTTCTTGAAAATTTAAATGGAAATAAAAGACTACAGGACATACGGCGAGTTATTTCTGTAATCTTTTTCAAACTAGAATTCTCAAGTTGATTAATCTAGGAGTGGCGAACTCCAAGTTTTGTTGGCTTGAGTGATTTATCTCCCAATGAGGGAAATAAATCACTCCTTTTCATTGGTATTAGTTGTAATCACTATCGAGAGAAGGAATTTTTTCAAAACCAGTAGAGTTGATATTTTCCCCAGACATATTTCTCTTGATTGTTCACTTATCGTCATTTTATCTCTCTATTTCTCACTGTTTTTAGTCTGTTTCTTGCTTCAATATAGTTCAGAACAAAAACCTAAAAATATTGTGATGTTTCATTTGTGACTTACAATAAACTAAATATAAAAAGTGAAAAATAGAAAATTTACTCCACTACAGATAACAATGGAGCTTCCAAAGTTTTTTAGAAGATTAGTGGACAAAATTACCTTCCCTGTGGGTTCGACCCTACTTGCCACATATATTGTAGTTAGTAGGAATATAAATATTAAACTTTGACCAAATTCAATAATAATTTAGTTCAATTTTTTGGCACTGTTTCTGGGGAAGGCATGATCCATTACTCTAAAAAAACACTAAAAAAATCACACATATAAAGATCTTTAAAAAATTAGAAATTTGAAAATTGTAAAAAAAATCTACTTCACTTCTTGTTGAATTGTTACTACTAAGTACTGCCTGTTGTTGTTTGTATGAGCACAAGAACTTTTGGTGCTAGATTAGAGCCTCTGAAACTTGAATTAGATAAATATTTAACTACTCTAAGAAGGAATAACGAAACTGAGATGGAAAACTTAGATAATAGAGTTCATAATAATAACTTTCAACACCAACCAGAAATCTTAGATGAAAATGAAAGGCCTAGGATGAGGGAGTTCCAACTTCCCCAAGTTTCAAGCAATCCATCATCCATTAGATTAAGTACTAGGTACAGAAATTATGAATTGAAACAGTCACATATTTCACTATTACCTGCATTTAATGGACTGTCTAATGAGGACTCCCTTGCCTTCATTAGAGACTTATTTAGTACTGTGCATCAATTACCACTTCTAGGAATCACAGAAAATGAACTTAGAATAAGAGTATTTCCCTTTTTCCTTAAGGGGAATGTTAGGAATTGGTTTCTGATTCTAGATGAGAAAATATTCAAAAATTGGGATCAAGTGTATAACTCTTTCATTATGAAATTTTATCCTCAAAGACTTAAAGGAGAAATTAGAAAAAAAATCACTAGTTTTTATCAATAGGATGGAGAATCCTTTCATAAAGCTTGGGATAGATTCAGGGATCTTCTTAGGCAGTGTCCCCATCAACAACTCCCATCACACCTTCTCATGGATACATTCTATGAAGGATTGTACTCCTCTAGACAAAATCTATTTGATCAATATATTGGGGTAATTATAATGATAAAACAGATGAAGAACTTAGACAAATCTTTAATAACCTTTCACTGAATTTACAACATAAAAATTCAAGAAGAAAAAGAGTCAATAGAAATGTTAATTCAGACACTGGTTCAATAAATGAAACTCAAGCTCAACTTTCTGAAATCACCAACCAAATTCAATCGTTAATGAAATAGTACTCAAAACAAACTGTTAACCAACTAGGTTGTCAAAATACTAATCAATATTTAAGGGAACAATGTGTCTAGTGTGGCATGTTTGGGCATACTGAGAACTTTTGTCCTAACTTTGATATTCCAGCTCAACAACAAGAGAATTAGAACTTTGTTAACTATGGTCCTAGAATGCCTCCTAAAGAATATCCATTTTCAAATAATTACAAACAAGGATATAGGTACCACCCAAATCTATCTTGGAAAGATCAAGGTTTAATCAAACAATCCACTGCCCCTAATTACTCTAATCAAACAAGACCAAACTTTCAAAATCCACAGAGGGGTGAGTCTTCAAATGTACAAGGAAACAATGATAATCACATGTCTTCTAAGATTGATCTAATTTTGAATAAAATCAACTCTCAAGATGAAATATACATGACTCAACTGTCCAAACATCAAAATCAATGTGAGTCTGATAAAATGAAAGCTGATGTTAGAATGAAAAACATAGAAACACAACTTGTCCAACTTGCTAGAGATTTTTCATATAGGAAAAAAGGTAGACTTACTAGTACCACTAAACTTAATCCTAGATATAATTCCATGCCTATTGTCACTAGAAGTGGGCTTAATACTCAAACTATTGCTGAAAAAGAAACTGAAAATGCCCAAAATGAAAATTTGCTTCATTCTTGAAATAAAAATCTGCTTTGCACACATGCTGGAAATTCACAGAAAAGACTTGAAAATGATCAGAATCTGAATTTTTCACCTGAAACTCAAGATGAAACTTCTTCTAAAAATCAAAAGAATAAAGGAAAATAAATAGTTGAGGAAGAGGTGAGGGATATACCTACCATCCTTAAAAATTTTCCCCCACCCACCCCTTTCCCTCAGAAGTTGAAGCCTCAATGTAACACCAGGACTGAACTTCTTCAGTTCCTTGGTCTCCTTTATAAACTACAGGTAAATATTCCTTTCATTCAAGATTTAATTAAAATTACATCTTACCTAAAATCTTTGAATAAAATTGTTTCAAACAAAAAAACTATAGAATAATTTTCTACTTACAGCCTCACTGAAGAGTGTAGTGCTGTACTTAAAAAGAAAATCCCACCTAAAATGAAAGACCCAGGTAGTTTTGTCATACCTTGCACAATAGGAAACTCTGATCAACTCAACTATTTGTGCGATTTAGGTGCTAACATTAATCTGATTTTATAATCACTATTTCAACAGTTGAGGTTGGGTGATATTTAACCCACCACAGTCATACTACAGTTAGCTGATAGATCTTTCACACATCCTGTGGGTAGGGTGGATGACTAGCTAGTTGGAGTCGGGAAGTTATTTTTGCCTGCTGACTTTTTAGTCTTGGTTATGGAATGTGATCAAGAGGTGCCCATCATTTTGGGTAGGCCCTTCCTGGCCACAGGTGGTTCTATTATTGATGTTTCTAAGGGTAAAATTATTTTTAAAATTGGAGAACAACAAGAAGAGTTCAATGTGTTTAAAAATGTTAAAGGACCAATGTTTTCCTAAAACTGTTCAATGCTAGAGTCTTTAGAAGACGAGAAATCTACTGAAAATATTGATGAAACTGAAAATCAATCCTCTAATGAATAAAATAATTGTGAAGCTGAAAATCCTATTGAATCTATCTTAGAAGTTTAAAATTATGCTCAAAATCCAAAACTGGAAAATTTTTCAGAACTAGACAACTGTCCAATTTATGCTGTAGAAGAGTCCACTGTTTCTAAATTTAGAAGATTTTTGAGTGAATTTGAGGGTGTTACTATTAACACCAACCTTGCTGAAAACTTTAATGATATTAAGGAAGAACTTATAAGACAACTAGATGATTCTTCTCTGATAAACTTGTTAAAATCTGATCTTGAAAGTCTGGACATTGTACTGCCCACTCTGGAAAGTATCACTATTTATTTTGAATCTGAACATGAAATTGAAAATCTTTCATCTTTAAATACTCCTTACAAGAAATTTGTTGAAGATATTGGTCCTCCTAGGCCTAAGAGTCCTCCTTCGAGTGTAGAACCACTCACTCTTGAACTAAAATGAATCATTTCTCATCTTAAATATTCATTTCTGGTTGAGAACTCTACTTTGCCTGTAATAATTTCTGCTGAACTTAATGAAAATCAAGAACAAAGATTATTGAGTGTATTAAAGAAGTTTAAATATACCATAGGCTAGACAATAGCTGATATCAAGGGTATTAGTCCCTCATTCTGTATGCATAAAATACCTATTGAGCCTGATCATAAGCCTAGGGTAGAGTGTCAAAGAAGATTGAATCTAAACATGAAAGAAGTTGTGAGAGAGGAAGTGATTAAACTGCTAGACACTGGAATGATATATCCCATTTATGATAGTTCTTAGGTCAGCCCTGTCCAGGTTTTCCCCAAGAAGGGAGGTTTCACTGTAGTAAAAAATGAAAAAAAATGAAGAAGTCCAAGTTAGGAAAGCCACAAAATGGAGAGTCTGTATCGATTATAGGAAGCTTAATGCAGCCATTAGGAAGGACCATTTCCCAAGGCCTTTTTTGAACCAAATTCTTGAGAGGCTAGATGGAAATGAATTTTTCTGTTTTCTGGATGGATATTCTGGTTACAACCAGATTCTTGTTGATCCAGAGGATCGGGAAAATACCACTTTCACATGCCCCTTTGGAACATTTGCTTACAGGCGGATGACCTTTGGGTTGTGTGAAGATCCAACCACCTTTCAAAGGTGTATGATGTCTATCATTTCCGATATTATTGAGAGAATTATTGATGTTTTTATGGATGATTTCTCCATTTTGGGTAGTATTTTTGATACTTGTATTGGACATCTTGAGTTAGTCTTGGAGAGATGCATTGAAACCAACCTTGTTCTTAATTGGGAGAAATGTCAGTTTATGGTTACAGAAGGTATAGTTCTTGGTCATAAGGTTTACAAAAGAGGTCTAGAAATTGATACTGCTAAGATTTATGTTATTCAAAAACGGCCACTTCCTGTAAATGTCAAGGGTGTTAGAAGTTTCCTAGGGCATGCCGGTTTCTACCGAAGATTCATAAAATATTTTTCTAAAATAACTAATCCCTTGTGTTCTTTGATGGTCAAGGATACACCTTTAAATTTTGATGAAAACTATTTGAAATCATTTAATTTTCTTAAATAGAAACTCACTACATCACCTATCATCACTACACCTGTCTGGAAACTACCTTTTGAACTTATGTGTGATGCTAGTGACATGGCTGTAGGTGCTGTCCTTGGATAGAGGAAAGATAGAAAATTTAATGTGGTGTATTATGATATTAGACTACTAGATGATGCCCAAAATAGTTATACAACTAAAAAATAATTGTTAGCTGTTGTGTTTGCTCTAGAGAAGTTTAGACAGTATCTGTTAGGTTCAAAAGTCATCATTTTCATTGATCATTCTACTTTAAATTATTTTTTGTCTAAGAAAGAAACTAAACCCAGGCTTATTAGATGGATTCTATTGTTACAAGAGTTTTATTTAGAGATTAGGGATAAGTAGGGAGATGAAAATTTAGTTGCTGACCACTTATCTAGGCTTCCTCTTACTCAATATGAATCTAAAAATTCTAGGGATATTAACTCTTCCTTCCCTGATGAGAAGCTGCTCATTGTGTCAATAAAGCAATCTACTTGGTTTGCATATTTTTCCAACTTCCTTGCAGTAGGTGTCTTTCCCAAAAAATTGTCCAATAACCAAAGAAAGTAATTCATTTTTGAGCTTAAATACTATTTTTGGGATGATCCTTTATTGTTTAGGAGATGTACTGATGGTATTATTAGGAGATGTATTCCTGAGGAAGAGATGCTACCTATCTTAGAAAGTTGTCACTCCTCACCTTGAGAAGGTCACCATGGTGGTGAAAGAACTGCTCATAAAATCCAACAATATGGTTTCTATTGGCCTACTCTTTTTAAGGATGCTAGGAGCTTTGTGGTTGGCTGTGATAGATGTCAGAGGCTAGGTAATGTTGGTAGGAAGTATGAGTTACCCCAAAAAGGAATTTTGTAAGTTGAGATTTTTGATGTTTGGGGTTTAGATTTCATGGGTAAATTTCCATCATCTCATGGGAATGAGTATATTCTTGTTACTATAGACTATGTTTCGAAATGGGTTGAGGCAGTAGCATTACCCAACAATCAGGCCAATTCTGTAATAAATTTTTTTAAGAAGAAAATATTTATAAGATTTGGAGTCCCAAGAGCTTTTATAACTGATAATGGAACACACTTTAAGAACTAAAAATTTAAATCTTTAATAGAGAAATATGGTTGTGTTTATAAAACCGGTACTTTTTATCATCCAAAGTCTAGTGGACAAGTGGAAATTTCAAATAGGGAACTGAAACAAATACTTGAGAAAACTATGTCAAATTCTAGGAAAGACTGGACTCTTAAATTGGATGAAGCTTTATGGGCATATAGAACTGCTTTCAAAACCCCAATAGGTATGTCTCCTTACAGGCTGTTGTTTGGGAAATGCTGTCATTTACCTGTGGAGTTGCAACATAAGTCTTATTGGGCATTTAAGGCTCTAAAATTTGATTTTAAGAGTGTTGGTGAGAGGAGGTTACTTGAGTTGAGTGAAATTGATGAGATTAGGAGAGAGAGTTATGATAATTCAAGAATTTAAAAATAGAGGACTAAAATTTTTCATGATTCATTCATTCAAAAAAAAGAATTCAAACCTGGACAGAAGGTCATCCTCTTTAACTCTAAACTTAAACTCTTTCCTAGAAATATGAAGTCCAAGTGGTCTGGACTATTTACTATTGTGAGAGTAATGAAAAATGGAGCTTTAGAAATTGTAGGTGAAGAGAATAAACCCATGTTAGTCAATGGGCAGAGAGTGAAAATTTATTTTGAGGGACAACCAAAGGGCTTGGCTGTATTCACTGTGCTTGAAAATTGATCTTGAATAAATTCTGGCTGAAGAATTTAAAACTTAGCACTACATGGAAGGAAACCCATGGTTCTTTTTGTCTTTTTATTGTTTCTTTTTAACCTTGAATAAAATTCTGCTTCTGTGCTATGTTTTTGTGAAATATCTATTACTGCTTGTCCTTTGTTTCCTGGTTCTGTCTCAGGTTGCTGCTGCTTGTGTCAATAAAGGAGTGGAATTCCCATGATCATTTTTTGGACAAGAATTCAGTCCGGGAAGTACTTCAATTTTCTTCATTTATTTCTGCTCCTGTTTTTTCTAATAAAATTTTGCTTGTTTAAAAAATTCTGCTACATATTTGTTGAAAATCTACTGCATATATTATATACTGAAAAACTTTTGCTGCATGTCACTAAGTTGAATTAAAAAATCTGCATGTTCCTATTGCTGTGAACTGAAATTAATTGTTTAAAACCCATTCACTACATGAAATTAAGTGGGGGGGTACATGCTTGCTGATAGTTGTGTTTTTCATTGGAACCGATTAGTCTATAGGGTGTTTAACACGCATCTTTTTGCGATATTGAACATCCTTTTGAATCATACCTTGTTAAAATGCTTACATCCAATTAATTGTGCAACCACACCTTATATGATTCTTTTGAGCTATATTGAAAATCATTGTCACTAGACTCAAATGTTAATGTTTGTACTTTTAAATGGACCTGCTATTAATTTATTCCTTGTGGTGAACAATATTTTTGAACTTTAATGTGACCTTTATACATGTCATCTATTTACTAAATTGAAAATCTGTTTTGAACTTTAATTGTCAAATTTTTCTTCTCCACTTTAGAAGTCAACTTTGGGGACAAAGTTGGGTTTTAAGTGTGGGGGAGGGGGTCAATTCTTGACTGTGCTAAACTGTGCTTAATTGAAATCCCATCATACTGTAGTTAGTAAGAATATAAATATTAAAAAAATGGTTAAAATTTTCCCCAACAACGGAACCAAAAACTTGATCTAAACTGTCATTGAAATTGGTCAAAATTTAATATTTATATTCCTACTAATTACAGTATATGTGGCAAGCAGGGTCGAACCCATAGGGAAGGTAATTTTGGCCACTAATCTTCTAAAAAAAACTTTGGAATCTCCACTATTTTCTGCAGTGGAGTGAATTTTCTATTTTTCACTTTTTATATTTTGTTTATTGTAAGGCACAAATGAAACATCAAAATATTTTTAAGTTTTTGTTCTGAACTATATTGAAGCAAGAAACAAACTAAAAACAGCGAGAAATAGAGAGATAAAATGCTGATAAGTGAACAATCAAGAGAAATATGTACGGGGAAAATATCAACTCTATTGGTTTTGAAAACATTCTATCTCACAATTGTGATTACAACTAATACCACTGAAAAGGAGTGATTTATTTCCCTTTCTAGGAGATAAATCACTCAAGCAGACAAAATATGGAGTTCGCCACTCCTAGATTAATCAACTTGAGAATTCCAATTTGAAAAAGATTACAGAACTAACTCGCCGTATGTCCTGTAGTCTTTTATTTCCATTTAAATGTTCAAGAAATTTAATCCACATTTAAAATCACCGTATGAATGTGGAAATCTAAGATTAAGCGCAGGTGGTACGTTGCAATTGAATGTAATCAGAACTGACCTCGCTGAGCAATTCCGATCACATTAAAATGACAGTGAGAAAAGGAAAAGATAATAACCAGTTGATTCGATTTTTAACCCCGAAATGGAAGTATTTAGCCTAATTTTTTTCCATTACATATACTAAAAACATTAAATTACAGAGGAAGATAATTGAAAGTGAACAGAGGAAGAAAAATCCCTCTGCTAGTATCAATTACTGTTACTCCTGGCCCTCAGAACTCCGAAATGTGGCTCTCTGAGAAGTGCTCCAGGTTCTCTGTTCTACTCCGAGTCTGGTGTGTTCATCGAATGAATGAGCCCCTGAAAATTAGACGTTTCTCTGCTTTAAATATCAACTGTCACCTGCTACTAGTCACCGCTCGCTTCCAACAACTTGGACTCATATTTTACTATTTCACCGCACACGCGAGTTTTTTTTCACGACTGGCACGTCGCGCTGGAAATTCCCTCATAACTAACTCTTGGTGAGTTAGTTAGATGAATATGGATGTGTTTTAGTCTCTTGAATAAACCTGCAATGTTAGAACAGAAAAATAACTAAATGAAAACGTAAAAAAAATAAAGCAGTTATCTTTTTAATTTCAAGTTATATTACTTGTTAAAAAGTTAACTAACCATTAATTAATAAAAATATTAATTGATAATTATTATTAAATATTAATATGATTATTAACTTATTATTAAATCTTATAATAGGTAAAATTATTAATTATTTAATTTATTATTATTAATTAAATTATACAATTAGTGAGAGTATCATTACATTTATTTAGTAAAACTTAATCGAATTATTAAATTAGATTAATATTAATTATTTTATTAATTAAATTATTTAATTTATACTGTTAGAGAAAAAACTGTTAAGTAATTATATTCATTAATATTCAACTTAATTTAGAAATTTTTATTGTTTATAATTTAATTTTATAAAATCTTATTAGTTTTTCTAATATCCTATTTTATAACTTATCTACTTATTATTAGAAAAATTATTATGTATTATATTATATTAGTTTGAATAATTTATTAATTATTATTATTATTGTTTTATTTATCATTTATTTTTTGTCTTATATTATTATTATTTTTTATATCTTCAACCCCCCCAGTTTCGGCGCAAAGCGGGGGGTCTTGTTCCTCGGTTCCTTCTCTGGAAGCAGGTCCGCGGCTCCTCCATCCTCTATCACTGACGTAGCGGATTTCTTCCTCCCGAAACCCTCAATCCTACCACAGCATCGACCTTGTGCTTTAGCAATGGCGACAACTTCAAGAGGTGCGGGTGACTCTTAATGGTATCCTCCTTCTTTCTGGCTAGGTCCGAGCTTCATCGACAACACATCTCCTCTCTGGTTTCGACTCCTTATCTTGCAGTGGTGGGTGCGACATCCTTCACGTTGAGCTCCTCCCAAAATCTAGTGCATGGTGTGGCTCCTCCTACACCCAGCTCTAGTGGACCCTCCTTTGAGATACCACAACTAGCAGCGGGTTCAACCGACTCCGCTCCTCTACAACACGGTGGCTTGATGTTCACCAAAGCTGCGGATGATGCAACAAGAACTCCAAAATCATGAAGGAATCTCCTCTAGAATATGGTGAGACAGCGAGATGGGAGAAACGAATGACGGTGAGAGTATGAAATGCGATATTGGTGCTGGAAAGGGTTTCAGTTGAAGTGATGGGAGGTTTTTTTAAACTATGGATGGTGATTTGCAGTGGAAGAAATGCTGTGAATAGGCAGGATGAAGCAGTTGGAATGTGAGGTGAGGAAACAGGTTTTTAGAGGGTTATGGTAAATGGGAAAGTGGTGAGTGAAATAACGGTGTCAAGGTAGAAATAGTGACACAATTTATAATATTTTTTTGTGAAACTGTAAAGGAGTCATAGTTTCAAAGGTTACAGTGAATGGGACATGGTGAGATTGTGAAATAGGTTTCACGAAGGCACTGTGAATGAAAGAAGTGGTGGAAAAGGTTATGGTGAGACCATTTGGATATAGTGCATGGTGGCATCGTGAAATGAAACGGTGGCTGTGTCACCATAAAAGGAACTGTAACGACAAAACTAGTGGTATGAGACACCGTGACCTGGATGAAACCGTGAACTTGCATAATAAACAAAGTAAATAAATTAAATTAAAACTTAAATAAAATATGAACAAAATAATTAATAAAAACTAAAACTTAATTAAAACAATTTAAAAATAAATATACTCATAAATTTAAATAAACTTATAAAACCAAATAAACTTAATTTAAATTATTATTTAAATTAATTTTTAAAACCGAAATAGTTACTAAACTAAAACTAAAAATTAAAAAGCAACTAAATTATTAAAAGTTAAAATAAAATTTAAACACACAAATAACAAAGTTAAACTATTTATAATAGTTACTTTAAAAACTTTTTAAACTTAAATTTATATTTGATAAATTATTATAAGACAACTAATAATTATATTATGCTACTTTAATCAAATGATATTTAATACATGAGATGTCAGATTAAGACTACATTAATTGCATGCCAAAATAGACTTGGTTAATTAAATAATAAATGTTAAATCATTAAATATGCAGAAAAAGATACCAAACTAAAAAGAAAGTAACTATGCTAAAAAATTAAAGTAAGAAATAAATGAATTATTTTAAAGATTTATAATACACAATTAATTATAAAAATTAATAAATTGATAAATTTATTTATAAGAATATGAAAGTGTTAATATTTAGTATAAAGTAAAAAAATAACCAATTAAATCGTTAAAAATAATTGAAAAAGATGTGGAAAACATGTGTTTTAAAGGCCACATCAACTATGAGGAGCATATGAGAACTATGCTAAAGACCTTGTGAAAGGAGAAGCTCTATGTAAAGTACAACAAGTGTAAGTTCTATTTGAAGGAAGTATCATTATTGGGGAATACCATCGCAAGCAATGGGATATATATGGATCCTTCAAATATAAAATAAATTAAAGGATTCTTGAGACCAACATCTAGGACATATATCCATACTTTCCTTGGGTTAACTAGATATTATCACTGATTTTTGAGAATTTTATCATGATTTTCAAACCCTCTTACCAAGCTAATTTGTAAGGGAGTCAAATTTTCTTGGAATGATGAATGCGAAGAAAGATTAATGAAGTTGAAAAGGAGGCTTATCACTACCCTTGTACTCACACTACCCCAAAGTGGGGAACGTTTTATAATTTTCAACAATGCTTCAAAGAAGGGATTAAGTTGTTTATTGATGCAAAATGACAAAGTCATTACTTACACCTCAAGGTAGTTGAAAATTTATGAGAAAAACTATCCCACACATGATATGGAGTTGGAAGTTGTGATATTTGCATTGAAAATATAGTAGAATTATCTCTATGGGGAGAAGTGTGAGATATATATTGATCATAAGATCCTCAAATATATATTCACACAGAAAGAACTTAATATGCACCAGTGAAGATGGTTAGAGTTCATCACGGATTATGACTGCTCAATCCACTACCATCATAGTAAAGAAAATAAGGTATAAGTTTCTCTAAGTAGAAAGAACCCAACAATTTTATCATTCATGAGAGAAATATCTGATCTTATTAAATTTTAAGAGGATGTACATAGTAATCATAAAGGAAGGAACATTATAAATCCTTTCACAAATTATTTCTCAACTATTTTTTCTTAAAAGGTTAAAGGATGCTAAAAAAGATGATGTGAGAATTTAGAATAAATTTTAAACTATAAGAAAAGGGAAACCCTTAGAGTTCAATTATAATGAATAAGGAATTATGAGATTTGGGTCAATACTATTTGCTCCATCAAACACAAGTTAAAGAACGAACTATTGGATGATGTACATAGTTATAATTTCTCTATTCACCCAGGAAACACAAAGATGTATCAAGATCTTCGAGAGCACTGTTAGTGGGATAACATGAAGAAGTATATCACTGATTATACATTAAAGTGCCTGGTATTTCAAAAAGTGAAGGATGAAAGGCATAATTATAAAGGGATGATGCAACCATTACCCATACCAACATGGAAATTGGAAAAAATCACCATGAAATTTGTCACCAGACTTCCAAGGATATCCAAAGGAAACTATGCTATTTGGGTTTTTGTGGACCTTCTTACAAATACTGTACACTTCTTGAGATTCGAGATAATTTCTCACTAGATCAACCATCACATATATATATCAAAAAATTGGTAAGGTTTTATGGAGTACCACTATTTATTTTGTTTGATCGAGATCCAAGATTCACCTCTAAGTTTTTAGAAAGTATCTAGCATGCTCTAAACATTGAGATGAAATTCAGTATGTATTATCACCCTAAAACTGATATCCAAATTGAGTGGACTATCCAAACACTTGAGGAAATGTTGATAAAATACTCAATTGACTTAAAGGATGGGACCAACATCTACCCCTGGTCGAGTTATTATACAACAACAGTTTCCACTCAAGCATCCAAATGTCTCCCTTTGAAGCCCTTTATGGGAAGAGGAGAAAAAAACCACCATATTGGGATGAAGTTGTGTAATGAAAACTTCTAGGTCCTGAAATGGTAAAATAAATGGTGGATAAGGTTAAGACCATTTAGAAGCACATCAAAGTTTCTCAGAGTTGACAAAATAGCTATGTTGACAATCATCAATGTGACCTAGAGTTTGATATTGGAGATATGGTATTCCTCTAAATATCTCTATGGAAGAGTCCATGGAAGAGAGTGATGAGATATAGGAAGAAGGGAAAGTTTATTCCAAGGTATATAAACCCTTTTGAGATCCTTCATTGCATCATAGCATTGGCCTATCAACTAGCACTCCCTCCAAACCCATCTCAAGTACATAGCGTATTCTATGTATTCTTCTTAAGAAAGTACATACCAAACCCATCACATGTACTAAATTTAGGGATGGTACCATTGGAGAATGATCTTTTCTATGAAGAGAAACTGGTGAAGATATTAGATTATATATAAAAATTTCTATGAAATAAGACAATTCCCCTCGTCAAAGTATTGTGGAGAAACCACAAGTTTGAATAAGCAACGTGGGAACTAGAGGAGGCGATGAAGTAGAGTTACCCTCATATTTTTTAGTGCAGGAAAGGAAAATTTTGAGGGTGAAATTTCTTAAGGGGGGGATTGTAATGACCCAAACCGTTATAAATAAAATTTCCCTTTTTATTCAATTAAATGTCTTATTATATAATATGGTTATAAAAAACACATTCAATTGTTTTGTTTTATTATATAAAATTGGATTTTAATTACTGTTAAGTATATTTACCATTGATAATATAGCCGCTGAATAGTGATCACATGACTAGTATAAATATAGGGTTAAAAAAACCCATTTGACACAAACAAAGGAAGTGATGAACTCAACCAGTAGGATCATACACTATGAAGCTAATTTATTGGAGAATCCAAAGGAGATATCATTTTTGGTATTTTCTCTAAACCAATCCCAATATGATATCCAATAACTTAAGTATTATTGAAATCATTTATGGGAGAATTTAAAGCTCATCGATATCACAACCCAAACCATGTTTGTCGAATGACCCCATGAAAGCCCCACCATCGCACACCTTACTCTTAGGGTGTATGCTGGTGTATTAGAGATACATGTATAAATACCTTAGAAATAGGAATATGTACTTTATTTTTTATAAGTTAATGAATATATTTTTATCTTATCATTGTTACTTTGTAAATGATTTTTAAAGCATGTATTTTATTTTTGGTTAGCATTCAAATTCAATTAATGAATTTATGAATTAATGTATTTTTTTAAAATAAATAATATTTTAATAAAATATTATTATTAAATAACTTTTATTAAATATAAGTGATGATATAATTTTTATGAATTCAAATGTAATTTTTTAAAGGGTTCGAAAGAATGTTATTATAAAAAATCCACCATTTTCAATAAATGTCAGTTTTTATTTTAAAAGTGAAAATTAACATATTTAGAAAATTATTTAGATAAAATGAATATTATCTTTGGAATCAGGTTATTGAAATTATCCAATGGTGAATTTTTCATAATTTTATGAAATAGTTAAATTTTTGGGTAAAAATTAAATACAGTATAAATATACTTTGTGTTTAATGACATCATAATGAACAAAATTTAATGAAATAAGTAATATAAATGGTATCCAGGACCAAATATATGTTTTAACTTTAAAATTATGTGATTTTAATTTTTATTTATTTATTTTATAAAGCCTTAGTGAATCCTCCAAGACTTATAATATATTTTAAGATTTCAAAATCATTTCTTTGAGAGTGTGACTCACCTACACATAATCAAGGGAATTATTTTATTATCTTTTTACCTTTTAATTATAAAATAATTTAATCCACTCCCATTTTTTATAAACCATGGGAAAAACCATGAGGTGGTTTGTAGTTTTGGATATTTTATTATGTAGTGTCCAAAACCAAAATAATAAAGAAACTCCCCTCCTCTCCTATATAAACCCACCCAAGCTCTCATTTATCTTCAATAAAACTCTTTTAGAATGACCAAACTCTAAATTATACTCCCTATATTCCTCCCAAGGCACCCCCATGATTTTAATAATCTCCTTAGAAGCCTTTGGATTCACACACTCAAGTAAGGGATTCCTCTCCTCTATTTTTAATTCAAGCACTTCCTTTGAAATTAATCATTTTAATTTTAATTTATTATATTTAAATTAATTTATTATTATTAAATTATTGTCCAATAATTTTTATTTTAATGCGATATCATTTATACTCTCACATTTTTACCATTTCCTAAGCCGTTACTATGCCGAAATTCCATAAGGGAACCTCGTCTTCCACTCTCCTCTTTTATCAAAAACTCTTTTTAACATTGTATTTTAATTTCCATTTCCTTATGTTGGGATATGTTATTACATATCCATATTACTATTTTTAATTATAAATAATTATATACCATTTTAATCTCATTTATCCCTCCTATGAACCTTTATTCACACCTGTTACCATATTGAAATTTTGTAAGGGTTCTTTACTTTATCCTCTCTATTCAAGTTTCTTTATTATGTTAAACCTTATTTTTACAATTAATTATGTTGGAAAATGTATTTACATGTCTATATTACTTACCATTTAATATATAAATGATTATATACCATTTTATCTCTCTTCAACCCATTTTATTATTTTTTATGTGACGCCGTTATGCTGCCGAAATTGCACCATGATTTTTCATTCCAAAACAATTGTGTAGTGAATATCATGCCTATTTTATATTATGTATATTCACATTTATACACATATAATTATTTTATTGGGAAATTACATGTATTTATTCCATACTCATTGATCATGGAATAAATTATGATGATGAATGAATCCATGTTGATTGATCTATGTGGCACACTTAAGCATGAGAATGAAATGAAAGTGACTAGTGCGCCCAAAATTACATAGCACTCCAATGCATTGGTTAATGTTTAGTATCATGATACGTCATGTGAAATGGTCTTGGCTAATATCCTTGACTCATTATACTCCATGTTCAATGATCCTTGACTCACACTCCTACATGTGCAATGAGGCTTGACTCATGATTATGTAATGTTAAATGTTGTTTCCACATTTCCCATGTTAAAATTATCATGATATATCATGACTTATTATTAATTTTACTTTTATTATACATTGATATGTCTATTTTCTATCATGTATTATATTCATCATATTATTCCTTGTTTATTTCCCTTACTGGGATTTATAGCTCTCCCCTTTCTTATGTTTGTCCCCAGGATATCCCACACAGTTTTAAGATCATTGGAATATTATGATCATGTCATGGAATTTTTCAATAATGTTGTTGTATACCATGATCAAGATGTTATGTTTTTTTACCTAATTCTAAAATACACTATACTTATCAATCTTTTAGGTTTTATAATGTGTACTTTTATATAATAAATCAAGTATTTAATGTGTAATAAAGAGAAGGGTTGTTATATTATCACCCTAGGAATAACTATCCCTTTTTCACTTGTTCCCTACATTAGAGTTCCCACCTATGTCTAGGAGAAAAAAGGTTCTAACTCCACTGAGGTTCCCATATATATCTTTCTATACCACCATAGCCTTATTCACCATGTTTGTGTGGTCCTCAATGATAAACATCACCACTCAAGAATGAATTTATGATCACAGACCCACTTCAAACATCCATGCCATGAGTGATTCACTAACTTCCACTTTTGATGTAAAATGAGTAAGGTATGTAAAATGGGATTCATATTCTATAACTAAAAAGTATTATTTATTAATTTGGAATAATTTTGTTTTTTGCGACACTGATAAGGAATACGTGTAGAATCATTTATTAAAAAATTCCTCAAATATATCCCAAGTAAGGCCTTGGTCGACTTTAGCTTGAATCGCTATGTCCCACCATTGTCATGCCATATCCTCAAGAATATACATTGTGATCTTCACTATGATTTCACCTAGGGTCCTCAATAAATAAAATATTATGTTTATCTCCCTATGTAATGCTTGCACTTACTCAGGTCCTGAGTCACCCCAAAATATTTGTGTTTTCTAACTTTGGAATTCGAGTGAGTGATCTACATGACATGGTTCCTTAACTCAATTTACTTTTTTGATATCTTGGAATACTTCCATAATGCTTCTGAATAGCTATTGGTTATTCTATAGTTTTGGTGGAACCATGTTCTTAGTAGTATCCTCTTGTTAGTTCCTGGGTCTCCTGACTGGTGGCATATTATCTATAGTGACAATAAAATACCACTCAATTATATTGAAAACTTCACTCTCATGTATATTTCATATACAAAAACGTAATAAGTAGTATATAAATATCATATAAATGATATAGTTCTAGTGAGAATTCTGATACTAATGTATGATATTGGACACTCATCGGATAAACCCATTATAATGTGACGACGATGCCTAAAAGTGCTTAACAATACTTTTTATACTCCAACAACCCTAGTAACATATAATTTAGTATAAGGAGGTTAGATATGTCATTTTATAATATAAATCTCAAGTATCAACACATCTCATATCCATGTCTACCATTACTGACCAAAGAACTATACCAAACTAATACCAAGGTTGATAATAAATCCCAAGAGCTTGACCAAAATGTGGGGGACAATTTTACCTTACATAGATAACAACCTACAATAGACAACTAAACATAACAAAATATACATGATGTATGATATAAACCAATATGTTACCAAATAAAAAATAAAACCAAAATCATAATTAGTGTCAAAATAGTAAAATAGACACCAATGAGTCTATATCAATAAAAGACCCAAATACACCAAAATAAACCAAGTACCGATGGGGTAACATGAACAAGTCTCCTACCATGAATATCTAATCTCCAAATCCAAAATGAAAAGACTACCACATAATAATGATCCACTAGTAAATCATGATACTTTCCCCGTACTTGTATCATTCTAAAAAACATATTCACATGCAATGGAATGTATTTGCAGAGGGTGAGTATATCAAATCAGTAGGAAATTCCTAAGACATCCCATATATTCCACTAGAGTAAGAATAAGATAATTTAAATTTAATATAAAACATGAGTGGTAAATATAAACTAGATGGGTAAGATATACATATAACAAATTAGTTATAAAAATCATATAATAAAGGTTTTCCATGTCATGAATGCATAACTATGCAACTCACACACCCAATGCATTTCCTATGAAATCAGGCCCACTAAACCAACCATACTCGTGAGTGGTACCCATCCCTATAAACCAAGCCATCTCTTAGTGTTAAATTCCCATGAGAAAAAATTAACCCCTCAATTAAGTCTAACCCGATGAGGTGCTTCCCATATGCATCATGAACTCACACACCCATGTCTATTCCAAGTTCTCACACCCAGTATAGATTAAAAAAAACTATCATTTAATCATTTCATAAAATGCATTGTGGGGGAATCCTATAACCCATAATTTCTATCTTTCCTAGGAACCAGATAAAATGGTTTTCATTTTCACTTCATCAAGGGATTTATAAGCTAAGGAGTTTTGTATATCCCTCTAGGTGTATCCCAAGGTTATAATAGACAAGATGATTTGATGTAAAGACATCCTGATTAATTATTGTATCCTGGTTTGGAGTATCTAGCATCAGGATATTCCTACCAATGATTTAATAAAATGTAAAGGTATTCCGGTTCTCTCTAAATGATTTTCCATGACTCCAAAGAAGAAACGATTGATCATTTTTTCTTTGATAGTGATTGGACTAGAGATATATGACGTGACTTAGAGATCCTAATTAGTTTCATGTTTTCTAAAGGTAATAGCATCAATTTTTTCAAGGCATGGTTTCAGGGGGTGGTAGACAATAGATTATAATGCAAAGTGAGATCATATATGGTTTTTTCTAGCTATTGGTGTATATGGAATGTCTAGAATTGGTCAAGGGTGGAAGGTTTTACAAGATCTAATTTTTCCTTACAACCTTGGTCCATGTAACAACCCGATATTTTATGATAAGTATTCTATTTAATTTATTTGATGTCATGTGTTTTATGATACAAAAAGATTATCTTGTGCTATACGCCACATTGTATTAGCTTGAAGTATACACAACACTATTCTTAGATTGTGTTACAGACAATTTCAAGTTCGTTTTATAATAGTCATTCTACGCAACATTGAGTGTGTATATATATATATATATTCAATGTATAAATGAAATATGGTTGGATTCTGTTATACTAAACAATGAAGTATTCTTTCACAACACACAACCCTGACTTGGCTTCCATTACATGCAATCACGACTTTCCTCGATAGCATGTGTTGTACGCAATATCAGGTTTCACTAAACAATGATATATGGTTATAATATTATTACAAACTAGCCTTTATGAATAGTATTAACTAAATTTTAATGTTAAAACATTATTATTTCATCTTACACATTTTCTAGAACATTTTATGTGAACAAAATAAATTTTTTGGGTAAAATAAGTATTTTTCAAAAAATGCATTTTTGCAGCCTTTTGATGGCGCACACAATTTAAATCTAGTTTTTGAAATTTTTATAAGTTCAATTTTACAAAATAAACTTCTTATTTTGAATCAGGATATAAAAATTTACATTGGATAAAGTTTTGATATTTTTCTGATAACTTTCATATTTTAATGAATAGTAAAAGCACGCTATATTTTAATTAAAAACAACTTTTTTCATCGTAATAATTTATATGGTTAAATTATAATATTGAATGGTTTTAAAGTATAAATATAATATATTTTTACCATTTAATATAATGTATGTCATTAGCATTGATTTTACCTTGAATTCGTAGGTTAAATCATTTCAATCTTTTGCAATGTTTAAAAAAAAACCCATTTTCTTTCGACAACGGGATTAATTTTAATTTAATTTATGAAACTTCTGTGTATTGAATTTAGAAAACTGGATTCCATATTTGGAATCAGTGGGTCCAAATTATGTTAATAGGATACTTTTTATTTTTGGAAATTATGAATAGTAACTACGGTAAATTTTATTTACCATAGTTAAAGGTAAATCGAGTAATTAAGGGTAAATATAATATTATAAAATTACCCTAACACATGCCAAAATTATATTGGATGAATAAAAGTCGACCCATATCACCTAAGGGTCGGATTAGATTCATTTAATGAACTTTTTTCCATGAAAATAATTTAATTATTTTTAAAACCAAAGAAAGTGACAACATGTCACTCTCTTAAATCTTATAAGTATAATAATTTTAATTTAGTGATAAACTTCATGGAAATTTGAACATGAGTAGTCTCCAGAAATATAATAAAATTATCTACATCATATGAATTTATTTATAATTTTTAGGGATTAAATAATTATCATTAATTATGACATAATAGTGATGGAGAAATTGTTTATCTAGTGAAAAATCAAGAATATAGTTTTTATTAAACTAATAGTGACCATAAAATGCACAAAACCCAGACCAAAACTTATTTGTCATGTACATGTAAACCATAATCATCCAATGGTCGAATATTTGATCATTTGGAGCCTTATAAAAGCGATTATGACACTTATATTATTTTATTTTAAATGATGCCAAAGTTGTCACCTTCATAATTTAATAAATATAACAATTTAAATATTGTGATTTTAAGATGATAAATTCTAGTAAAAGTATTATTGTGAAAGGTGATAGCTTTATATTCATCATAGTATTTTATTTTTAATTTTTATGCAACAAATAAGTATATTAAATAATTATAAAAAAATGTTGTAGTATTTATTTTATTAAGAGATAAACCAAATAAATGGTTTTAAAAATAATAAAATAAATATTATATGAACTATTTAATGTGATAAACTAATTTTATATATACATATGACCTTTTATTAATCTATTAAATATTTTAGTTCGAATATATCCTCTGTTTAGATTTTATTTAAATTCAAATAAATGAATAGTGTCAAAATTGACACTATTGTTATTTTATAAAAATAACATATTATTAAATTGTTTAAAAATTACAAAAATATTTAAAAATTGTAAATTGAAATTTATATAGTCTAAAATGTCATAAAGTATCCAATTGTGGAAAATTAACAACACATAAGTGATTATTTCTAACCATTTAAAATTTATAATTTTATTACCACAAATAAACTTAAATAGATTAAATAAGGATAAATCAAAATTATAAGGTTTAAAATAAGATCAAAACATGTCTAAATTTTATTGGTTGATGAGATTACAAACCTATCTCATCTAATATTTGAATATGAGTCATTTTTGGAGGTTTTTAAGTGGGGTTAGATTTATTATAAATTAATATTTTTAAGAATTCCAAAGGTGCCCCTCTCCTCCCTTATAAAAGGGCACCTCCTCCCTCTCCTCCTCACACCAATTTGAGCCTTCAAGCTCGGCCAACCCCTGACAAATTCTATTCTACACTTCTCTAGAAACATCCTAGAGGTCCTGGTCTTCTTCAAAGACCAATTTTAGTGCCCTAAGAGGAGGTCTCAAAGAGGCGCTTCAAAGAAGATGTAATGTCCGTTACCGATTCTTTCAACTTTATTTCTTATTCCACTTATTATTCTTAGGTTTTTTCATTATGAAGTAATAACATAAGTATCACTCATATACTGATATGTTATTATAAGTATGAAACAACCCTATTTCACCATCTATCCATCCTACGGAAAACAAAATCACCGCACGTACGTATGTACGGAATACCGTCTCCACGCCGTGGTGTAATCTATTTTCCACCACCACCTTACTTGGATGGGTATAATGATGTAAATAATAACTATATATGATTATTTTAAAGTGATATTTATTCTATAATAGTATACATACACTCCAATAAAATTCCACGATCATGGGAATGATATCATCGCTCGTGCGTACGTACGGAATACCGTCTCCACGATGCGATGAGATTCATTCTCAATGATTAACCATTCATAAATGATTAAAAAGTATATATAATAAGTAATCATGAAATATATGACATAATAATGATACTGGATTTACGTATATATATATATATGTGTGTATGTCATCTAATTAATTTCCATTCAATTTAATGAGGAAATGAAAACAACATTCATGCGTACGTACGACCTACCGTCTCCATGAACGGTGTATTTCTTTCCATTTATCGATCTATTATATATATGTATATTCTGAATATATATTATATATAAATCATGTTTTATATTTTGTAATTAAGTAATCATGATCTATGTAATCATATGAATAATTACAAGTCAAAACACGAACGACAAATGAAACGATTTTACCCAAAACGCTCTTTAACATGGAATTTACAAAAGAACGGGTAATATAAAGTCATAAGTGAACCATATATGATATAATAACAATGAATATGATTATGTAATAAGTCAATAACATTATTTAAATCATTATACAGAAGGTTAGGACACTTATGAAGCAAATCAGACCTAAGGTAAGGGAAAATATCACAATCTCATTTTATCCAAGATTGTTTATATGTTGGTATTTACTGGGGTGTATTTTATCATCCACATCCTTGTTTCCTCAATATTTAATATTTTTTCCATCCACCTAGAACTTTTTAAATCCAATTTTACCCTTCAGTGAGTTTTTAGTAAAAGATATGAAAGGAATCTTTTGTCATTTTTTGTACGAGGTACTTTTTGACTTTTCCGACAAAAGTACAAGAAGAATGTTTTTTAACTTATACGGCATGAATGGATTTTTAAAACATTATTTCCAAGAAGCTTACTTTACAAGTTTTCAAGTTTATTTTTAATCAACTTCTTTTAGTTTAAAATTGCAAGACATGTTAAGAAAGGAAAATGTTTTTGAAGTAGAAAGGATATTTTCCTCAAGAATGAAGTTCAAGTGTTTTATCAAAATTATTTTCCACAATTACATGTTTTATTCCCATTCTATTTTATTATGATTTATTTTCCATTATTATCTATGCCTTATGTACTTCCATGTTTTATGTCGTTGCTCAATATTTTTAATGTTCATGTTTTTTTAAGTTCAAATGTATATGGTATGTTTTATTTTATCCATGCTTACCCTTACTGAGCATTTGATCTCACCCTTTTTATGTTTTATTTTTCCCCAGGATTAAAAGAAAGATTTTAGGTAAGGAAACAAAAATGGGAAGATCTTTATGGGAGATGTTGAAGATCTTTCACCACGATTAGAAGATTACGTTCCAAGTTTTCAAAGACACTAAACTATTATGGTCCTTGTGTGTCTGTTTTTGTTATGTACTAGGTATTCCACAAAAGTAATGTAATGTTTATGTACGTCAAGCTTCGGGTCTCTATAGTTGGTATCAGAGGAAAGGTTTAGTCAACCTTTGGAAACTAGGATGCGAGAACTTTAGTGATATCCCTAGAGATATTTCTAAGGTATGTCTTGGGATGTCCCTAAGGTTAAGTATAAGTATAGGTTATAGTCCTAGAATTACGGTAATGATATTAGAATTAAACCTAGGATTTTAGATGTTGAAGGTACTCCCCCTTGATTATGTTATTTTCCTTGTATGATTTTTTCCTCTCACAGAATTCTTTTTGTGTTTTAGTCAATGGAGGAAACCAGAAGGAATTCAGTTAACATTGAATCCAATGGACAAATTGGTGACTATGAGCAAAAAAATTGCGTAATTCCTAGAGAGAAAGATATTGTGATTATGCCAAATTAGTCATCACGATATATGATTAACAAGGTGAAATTTAGTGGTATGCCTAATTCATCAAATAAGAGGAAGATAGAATTTTATGCATGTTCGCATGTTGAGGAGCATAAAGAAAGGAAGATTAAGATTTATAAAGAAGGGAATAAGAACCTTGAGGAATACCTCAAATGGAGGGACATATGTTATCTGTGTGGAGAAAAGGGACATAGAGTGACAGACTGTTATGGAGTTAAATGTCTTATTTGTGGAGAACATGGTCATTACCCAACTCAATGACCTGACCTAAAAAGTTACTTCTAAATCAAGGAAGGAATTATTCCCAGACAATCATTGAAGAGGATGGATTGAAGTGTTTATGTATTGGTATTCAAGAATAATGTTGTTGAGGTACTTTTATGGTGTATTAGAATATTTTTGTATTAGTATATTGTGGATTTCAATAATTTTATGGTACCGGTAACCATGAAAAGTGATTCAAATATTTTGGAAAGCAGATGATATGCGCATAATGAAAGGATAAGGAGAAAATGAAATATTTGACAGTATTCATGATCTCATGATTGATATAAGGACTAAGTAATATCATGGTTTGAGTATATAGAATTTTGAGGATTTTGGTATGTGGAAAATGTTAACTTTTAACTGCATTAATGTTTTCACTAAGGTTCAATGGGTATTCATTTTTTTTCAAGAGAATACATGATTAAGGCCTTAGAATGTTTGGAATGTGACCAAAAAGACATATCTTATGATATATGGGGATCAACGATGGTATTAACATGCTTGTTATATGAAATCTCTGGTAATCGTTTTCAATATAATATGAGAGTGGACTGCAGTATTATGGATAAGCCTAAAGATTGGAATGGATTATGTTGGACATAAGTTATTATTGTTTAAGGATAGAAGTTTTTTTGATATTATTGATGGGATGTTATAGTAATGTGGTTTTAGAAAAAGGACAACCTGCAGGACGGGCGACAACCCATCACATCGGACAAGGCTGTGGGAATCGAACCCACAACCGAAGTGCGACTGGCCTTTATCGCCTACCACTGGCCTACAGGAAGTCCCTGTTTAGTAGAAACTAGTTTTATTATATTAAGCAGTATGATATATAAAGTATAAGTCCATTTTAGGAACCATATATGATTAATCTCAGCATAGATGGACTTATGTATATTTGATAATTTTTTCTAACCTTTTGTTTGAAACAGATGGAATGACCCATCATTCTATCACATGATCTGTTAACACTTCACGAATAACAAATTCAACTTCATTTCTTTAAGAGATGAAGCAGAAATTGTTCAAAGCATGAAAAACAGTGATATTGTACCAAAATCAAGCAAATATTTCTTCTAATTAAAAATTTTAAACTTTAGGGAAATGATATTGAAAACCAAAAATGTTGTCCTAGTGCTCTTATATCCGATGAATCAGATGGTACCTTAGATCATCACAAATTTATGGCTTTGTGTTTGATGGATTTTTCATAGCCATGTTCTCTACCACTCTCTATCAGAACTTGATGGTTAGATTTTTCTTCCATATCCATATTTTCACCTATGTTATCCTATATGGAAGCCCAGTGATGAGTTACTTTGGGTAATCGTTACATTTCATACTTTAGTTTTTAAAATTAAGTTTCAGTATTCCTTTTTACGATGTGGGTTTCTATAAATAGTAAACGATTTATAACCCCGATGAATTTCGAGGGTGAAATTCATTTTAAGGGGGGTAGAATGTAACAACCCGATATTTTATGAAAAGTATTCTCTTTAATTTATTTGATGTCATGTGTTTTATGCTACAAAAAGATTATCTTGTGCTATACGCCACATTGTATTAGCTTGAAGTATACACAACACTATTCTTAGATTGTGTTACACACAATTTCAAGTTCATTTTATAATAGTCATTCTACGCAACATTGAGTGTATATATATATATATTCAATGTATAAATAAAATATGGTTGGATTATTTTATACGAAACAACGAAAGATTCTTTCACAACATGCAACCCTGACTTGACTTGCATTACACGCAATCACGACTTTCCACGATAGCGTGTGTTGTACGCAATATCAGGTTTCACTAAACAATGATATATGGTTATAATATTATTACGAACTAGCCTTTATGAATAGTATTAACTAAAATTTTAATTTTATAACATTATTATTTCATCTTATACATTTTCTAGAACATGGTATGTGAACAAAATAAATTTTTCGGGTAAAATAAGTATTTTTCAAAAAATGCATTTTTGCCGCCTTTTGATGGCACACCCAATTTAAATCTAGTTTTTGACATTTTTATAAGTTCAATTTTACAAAATAAACTTCTTCTTTTGAATCAGGATATAAAAATTTACATTGGATAAAGTTTTGATATTTTTCTGATAACTTTCATATTTTAATGAATAGTAAAAACACGTTATATTTTAATTAAAAACAACTTTTTTGATCGTAATAATTTATATGGTTAAATTATAATATTGAATGGTTTTAAAGTATAAATAGAATATATTTTTACCATTTAATATAATGTATGTCATTATCATTGATTTTACTTTGAATTCGTAGGTTAAATCAATTCAATATTTTGCAATGTTTTAAACAAAAACCCGTTTTCTTTCGACAACGAGATTAATTTTAATTTAATTTCTGCAACTTCTGTGTATTGAATTTCGAAAAATGGATTCCATATTTGGAATCATTGGGTCGAAATTATGTTAATAGGCTAATTTTTATTTTTGGAAATTATGAATAATAAATACGGTAAATTTTATTTACCATAGTTAAAGGTAAATCCGGTAATTAAGGGTAAATATAATATTATAAAATTACCCTAACACATGCCAAAATTCTATTGGATGACTAAAAGTTGACCCATATCACCTAAGGGTCGGATTAGATTCATTTAATGGAATTTTTTTCCATGAAAATAATTTAATTATTTTTAAAACCATAGAAAGTGACAACATGTCACTCTCTTAAATATTATAAGTATAATAATTTTAATTTAGTGATAACCTTCATGAAAATTAGAACATGAGTAGTATCCAGAAATATAATAAAATTATCTACATCATATTAATTTATTTATAATTTTTAGGGATTAAATAATTATCATTAATTATGACACAATAGTGATGCAGAAATTGTTTATCTAGTGAAAAATCAAGAATATAGTTTTTATTAAACTAATAGTGACCATAAAATGCACAAAACCCTGAACAAAACTTATTGGTCATGTAAATGTAAACCACAATCATCCAATGGTCTAATATTTGACCATTTGGAGCCTTATAACTGCGATTATGACACTTATATTATTTTATTTTAAATGATGCCAAAGTTGTCACCTTCATAATTTAATAAATATAAGAATTTAAATATTGTGATTTTAAGATGATAAATTCGAGTAAAAGTATTATTGTGAAAGTTAATAGCTTTATCTTCATCATAGGATTTTAGTTTTAATTTTTATGCCACAAATAAGTATATTAAATAATTATACAAAAATGTTGTAGTATTTATTTTATTAAGCGATAAACCAAATAAATGGTTTTAAAAATAATAAAATAAATATTATATGAACTATTTAATGTTCTAAACTAATTTTATAGATACATATGACATTTTATGAATCTATTAAATATTTTAGTTCGAATATATCCTCTTTTTAGATTTTATTTAAATTCAAATAAATGAATAGTGTCAAAATTAACACTATTGTTATTTTATAAAAATAACATATTATTAAATTGTTTAAAAATCACAAAAATATTTAACAATTATAAATTGAAATTTATATAGTATAAAATTTCATAAAGTATCCAATTATGTAAACTTAACAACACATAAGTAATTATTTATAACCATTTAAAATTTAGAATTTTATTACCACAAATAAACTTAAATAGATTAAATAAGGATAAATCAAAATTATAAGGTTTAAAATAAGATCAAAACATGTCTAAATTTGATTTTTTGATGATATTACATCAATATATCATCTAATCTTCGAATATGAGTCATTTTTGGAGGTTTTTAAGTGGGGTTAGATTTATTATAAATTAATATTTTTAAGAATTCCAAAGGTGCCCCTCTCCTCCCTTATAAAAGGGCACCTCCTCCCTATCCTCCTCACACCAATTTGAGCCTTCAAGCTCGGCCAAATCCTGAAAAATTCTCTTCTACACTTCCCTAGAAACATCCTAGAGGTCCTGGTCTTCTTCAAAGACCAATTTTAGTGCCCTAAGAGGAGGTCTCAAAGAGGCTCTTCAAAGAAGATGTAATGTCTGTTACCGATTCTTTCAACTTTATTTATTTTTCCACTTCTTCTTCTTAGGTTGTTTCATTATGAAGTAATAAAATCAGTATCACTCATATACTGATATGTTATTATAAGTATGAAACAACCCTATTTCACCATCTATCCATCCTACGGAAAATGAAATCACCGCGCGTGCGTACGTACAAAATACCGTCTCCACACCGTGGTGTAATCTATTTTCCACCACCCCCTTACTTGGATGGGTATAATGGTGTAAATAATAACTATATATGATTATTGTAAAATGATATTTATTCTTTAATAGTATACATACACTCCAATAAAATTCCACGATCATGGGAACGATATCATCGCTCGTGCGTATGTACGGAATACCGTCTCCACAACGCGATGAGATTCATTCTCAATGATTAACCATTCATAAATGATTACAAAGTATATATAATAAGTAATAATGAAATATATGACATAATAATGATACTGGATTTATGTATATATATATATATGTATGTCATCCAATTAATTTCATTCAATTCAATGAGGAAATGAAAACAACGTTCATGCGTACATACGGCCTACCATCTCCATGAACGATGTATTTCTTTCCATTTATAGATCTATTATATATATGTATATTCTGAATATATATTATATATAAATCATGTTTTATATTCTGGAATTAAGTAATCATGATCTATGTAATCATATGAATAATTACAAGTCAAAACACGGACGACAAATGAAACGATTTTACCCAAAACGCTCTTTAACATGGAATTTACAAAAGAACCGGTAATATAAAGTCATAAGTGAACCATATATGATATTATAACAATGAATATGATTCTTTAATAAGTCAATAACATTATTTAAATCATTATACAGTAGGTTCGGACACTTACAAAGCAAATTGGACCTAAGGTAAGGGAAAATATCACAATCTCATTTTATCCGAGATTGTTTATACGTTGGTATTTACTGGGGTGTATTTTATCATCCACATCCATGTTTCCTAAATATGTAATATTGTTTCCATCCACCTACAATTGTTTAAATCCAATTTTACCCTTCGGTGAGTTTTTAGTAAAAGATATGAAAGGAATCTTTTATCGTTTTTCGTATGAGGTAATTTTTGACTTTTCCGACAAAAGTACGAGAAAAATGTTTTTTTAACTTATACGACATGAATGTATTTTTAAATCATTATTTCCAAGAAGATTCCTTTACAAGTTTTCAAGTTTATTTTTAATCAAATTCTTTTAGTTTTAAATTGTAAGACATGTTAAGAAAGGAAAATGTTTTTGAAGTAGAAAGGATATTTTCCTCAAGAATGGAGTTCAAGTGTTTTATCAAAATTATTTTCCATATAAGATAATATAGGGTTCTGTTTCTATACCTATTATTACATTGATTTGATTATGTTGTGATGAAATTATTTTATTAATTCCTTTATCTTATATGAATTGTTTTATGATGTCATGTTTTTTAAGAATCAAATTTTTTATTATATGAGTTATGCAATGATGTATGATTTATGATTTTGTGGCACACATAAGAATGGTATCATTATGAGATGGGTGGGACCTATATCTCCCTCCAATGCATTGGGTAATGATTTATATCTCATGAGATAGACATGGATGGAACGGTAAGTTAATCCGGTTCAGTATTACAGGACTGGAACGAGGAGTGAACTCGATTCAGAAAGGGACTTTGTCCACTAAGATAGTCTTGGCAGAAATGCCTTGGCTACTGTGGAAATCATTACATGTGCTTAATGGATTACACAATTACATGTTTTATTCCCATTCTATTTTATCATGATTTATGTTCCATTATGATCTATGCCTTATGTACTTCCATGTTTTATGTCATTGCTCAAGTTTTTTAATGTTCATGTTTTTTTTAAGTTCAAATGTATATGGTATGTTTTATTTTATTCATGCTTACCCTTACTGAGCATTTGAGCTCACCCTTTTTATGTTTTCTTTTCCCCCAGGATTAAAAGAGAGATTTTAGGTAAGGAAACAAAAATGGGAATATCTTTATGAGAGATGTTGAAGATATTTCACCACGATTAGAAGATTACGTTTCAAGTTTCCAAAGACACTAAACTATTACGGTCCTTGTGTGTCTGTTTTTGTTATGTACTAGGTATTCCGCAAAAGTAATGTAATGTCTATGTATGACAAGCTTCGGGTCTGTACAGTCCATATGTTTGGCCATTGATCTAGGTACTCTTTTGAAACATTGAAAAAATGATCATTATTTTAGGATGTTCATGGGTGGTAGGGGATATGAATCTTTACTACAAAGAGTGATGCACTATGGCAGGTGGGTTCATTAGAATCCCCCTACTGATGGGTTTAAGATCAATTGTGATGGTTCTTGTAAACTTGTAATTATGAGAGGAGGAGGATTTGTTCACGACTGCAATGATTCAGTACTACTTACCTTCAGTGGTTTATATGGGCAAGGTGACTCTCTTATGGAAGAGGAAAAAGCTATGATGAATGGGATAGAGGTGTGTCAATCCTACAACATTACCCCCTCAGTGGTTAAAACTGATTCCCTTGTCCTCCTCAACTGTCTCCAAAGGAGGTATGCCACTCCATAGTCTATTATCTATCCCATTTGAAGATTAAATTCCTTTATTGGTTGTAAAAAAATATCACTTACTTGGCATGAAGGTAATAATGTTTCATATTTTCTACCTTCCAAGGGTACCTGGGACAACCCTCTTCTTATTTATTCATACCTTGGTTCCTTTCCCATAGAGTGCTCTACCTTTGTTTGGGGTGATGCCCTGGGCCTCCACTTTTTAGGCCTCCATGAATGCTTTGTATTTTCTTTTTCCCATTTTACTATTTTATTTTTTTCTATGATTAATAAAATTCCCCACTTTGAATGAAAAAAAATTCAGGATAACCAGCTACACTGAAGAATAAGGCCCCTCCAATTTATAGGTCACAAAACCTATCCAGGCCATAAATCCCATTCAATCCATGAATAAAATTTCATGATTTTAATGAATTCAAACATATTTCTATTGAGTCTTACTAGAAAGTATTTATGGCATGAATATCCATTCATGCTATAAACTGAATCATACAACCAGATTCTATATCTTGTTCTACTTCATAATCTGAACAATTTCAACAGTCTAACCTAAATATAGTATAACTTAAAATAAACAACATAAAATGGTAGCATACCTCAAACCTAGGGTTTCATAGTCATAACTAATTTTTTTTTAATAAATCATCCCTATAAAATTTGGATTAGTGTACTAGTGATTTATTAATTCAAGGTGTCTTATTCAGGATTTAAAAATTAGGGTGACATAATTATTACAATTCAGTGGGAGAATCCCCATCAATATAATGATTGTATCATAAAATATCATTGCCTTGGGTCAATGAACTCTATAGTATCATCATCACTCTACAAGTATACTCATTTTATCAACTAGACACCTGAAAAATGTAATAGTTGGTGAAAATTAATCCACTTTTTGTTTGATTTGTATTTTTTCTCAATAAAGGAAGCATCATTAATGAGGTAAATATGATATAAATTAGGAAAACTTTGAAAAAGAGTATAGAACCCACGATTCATAAAATTCCCAAGCACGATGCTAATTTGTTTCATGGATTAAATGAATACCTTTTATCTTGGAAGTTAGTTTCTTACAATAATTATATGGAAAATAAATATTTTATTTTCATTATACTATAAAAAATATGTGAGAATGTTTTTTCGATTGGTTGTTGTTATAGATCTATTCATATATGGTGATTTCTGCGTCAAATTTCAAGGAAATTAATGACAAGTGTTATTGAACTTTGAAACATTATCTAAAATATGTTTTAATAAGAATCAAGTGTTGGATGAATGAAGAAATATATGGATAGTGGTCAGTGAAATAGAATTGGAAAATGAAGCTTCAAGTGACTGTGAGGCAGAAAAGCAACCACATGTACAATGGATTGACTGCATGAAGATACAAGCGACTGTGAAGATCAATTTTGAGGCAGAAAAGTGACCATATAAATAATGTACATGAAGATATAAGCAACCATGAAGATTGATCGTGTGGAAAAAATGTTATTGCATGTTCAATGGATCAACCACATGAATAAACCACTAACTATAAGAGTTTTAAATGATGAGTGCATGCCTTTGAGAATCTAGAGTAAATGTAACTAATGAATTTCAGTAATTATGTAAATACAATTACATATTTTTACTAGTTATGTAAAGGTAAATGAGGAATTATATTACCTATATAAAGGTAATATGTTCTGAAACTAAGATATGTAAAGGTAAAAACCAACTACATAAAGGTAAATCCAAAATTATTCTGGCTATGTAAAGGTAATTATATAAATAGGTAAGGGTTATTTAAACCCTTCATCAAAGTTAATTAAAAATTTAGGAGGATACATAAAGGTCATCTAGACTCCATGTCCTGGTAACTCTGAATAACCAGTAACAAAATAAAGTTCAAATATTATCTATGAAAAGGTAACCTTAAGTGTAATTAGGTGTTTATGGGTAATGAGAAGCTGTAAAATGGTGAGTTGAGATTCCAAAAATCATTTTTAATGAAAATTTAATTTAAAATAGATGATTCAATGGTGTTGTTATTTAATAAAAATTAATATCTCAATCATACTTGTTGATCATGACTCTTATATGTAATGATTAAAGAACCAATAAAGGGGGATTTTGGGGTTTGAGGAGTGATCACACCAAAGGAGATGAAACTACACCATGTAGACGTTCATATTTACTAGAAAAAATAGAATGAAGACTATTCGATAATAGAGACTGTGGTGGGTGTTGTGGTTACAAAATCTTCTGATAATGAGCACTGTAGCATAGTGATAACCATGTAATATTGAAAATATACTTGTGAAAAATGGTGAGACACAACCGTGTTGTAGTTAGGTCCATGGTGACTTATCAATAAAGAGATGTGTTCTACATCACATAAGAATTTGCCACATTGTAGTTGTATGATTCCATACATACACTTAAGATTTGAAAGGAAATTATACACATATTTTTTTATATAGAATTTGAATAGATAAGATATAAATGATATTTAAAAATATCATGTGAAGAAAATTTTCTCAAGTCTTCACTTAAATTAAATGGAAAGTTTAAAGATGATGAAGATCAGAGATTCTGAGTTGGTAAAAATTGAAAGAATGGAGCAGTTTGAGAATACCACATCTTTAATAAGACTAAAGAAGAAGGAGACTTGAAGTACAAAGTTTATGTGAATTTTTTATTCTATATTCATGAGTAAAAAAATATAAAATATGATAATGAAGAAAAAAATGTTTAAGGATTATTGATTATGTGAACATGTTCATATTCTATAAGTGAAAATAATAATAAGAAAAAGAACCAATACTGCAACCCAAAAAAAGAAAGAAGATATGTGTATTGAAGAATTATAGAAGAAGGAGATCCAGTGCTATGAGAATCCTTACACACTAAAGAAGATGAAGAATAAGAAGAATAAGATAAATTGAGAGATATAGCTTGTAAACTTCATTTACTATAGAAGTAAGAAGAAGAGGGAGTTTATTTGTGTTATTAAAGATTATAATCCAAGATAAGAATTTGAGAGATTAAGCCAAAAATCATGTTTTGTATAAGTATAAGGAATCTTGATACATCCCACCTGTTTACAGTAATATAGAAAGAAGATAAATCCATATATTATAGGAGGGTATCGATCCATCATAGGTGATCTTACTTTAAGGAAGTAAAACTCCATTATCCTATAAAAATGGACAAGAATCCCACACTTTCTTTATACCTAGTTGGTTTCAGGAAAATAAGTCCAAAGAAATACCCTTGATTATGCCTTCTTTTACAATAAGAAGGAAATTGTATCTGTGGGGGATAAAAAACACTATTCATATGGGATGTAGTCATCCTTAGGGAGGAAAACCATATTAACAAACCCTGGTGTCTTCTTTTGTTTCTTTCCTATTCTATATTCTATTACTGATCAAAGGAGAGATAAATAGAGATAGAGAGATATATTCTCATTAAATAAGTGAAGAGGTGAAAAGGGATAAAAAGGAAAATTAGAGTAAAATTATACTAATATTGATTCACCCCTTTATTGTTGGACACATCCCTATATAATCGTGAAAATATTTATCAGAGCACTATGTTACACTACTATCTAGATTTTATTTCAAGTTTTTTAAATAATTAAATTTATCTTGGTAAAGGCTATATAAAGAGAATATTTTAATAATTCTGTGAATTCCTTATTAAAGTAATCATATAAGAAATGTCCATTATAACATAGAAGAAAAAAAAGAAAAGGTTAGGAAAGAATCTAAGAAAAGCCTCATCAAAGAGAGGAGATTCTTCACTATTTGAAGGTAATTGAAGTGAGAGTATTTTTGTTACAACTGATAATGGGTTATCTTTTAAATATGGAAGTGATAATAAGAAATTACACTCAAGAAATAAGGAATAAAAATATGGTTCCATATACAATGATCCTAATTAAGAGAAATCAAGAACATAATAAAATAAACCAAGTACCAGTGGTGAATATCATAATTTTGAGGATTTATAATATTAATCAGTTGTTTAACTAAAATATATTCTGTGTAATTTCCCCAAATAAATAGTCTTATATATTTGTGATTTTTTTATAAATATAGAATAGTATATCACCCACTTAGAATATGAGAATTAAAGGATAGAGACAAATTTGAAAGAAAGGCTACACACCTGTATTAATCTCTCCAAATAGGTAAGATCCTTAAATATCATGAATGATGATCTTGAACAAAAAATTTATAGTTTTGAGAATGAATGGATCAATAAAATTTATGATAGATAAAAATACAATAAATATCTTGAAGAAAGAATCCATGTATCTGAAGAAGTAATTATAGTTAAAAATTCTCAACTTGAGGCCAATGTTAAGAGGATTAAAGAGCTTGACCATCTAATTTAATAAAAGAGAAAAATTCATGAAGATCAAGTGAAGACATAGAAAAGGATTGTAAATACAAACTAATATCAGTGTAGAATGAGTGAATCATATTCAATGTAAAATGTTTAGATCTTTCTATTAAATTGATGAATATGGAATCTATTCAAGTGATGTCTTCCCAAAAACCTGAAAAGAAAGATGCTACCACACAAACTATAAAGGAGGACTCTAGTGATGAAACACCTCTATATGGTGGTAAAAACATATTTATATCATCTATGAATAAATATGTATTATCCACAAAGCAGAAGATACCATGCACCTATGAAAATAATATTTGGGCTAAATATTTTTACCTGTACAGTATAGACTTAAACTTAAACCGTAAAAAATATAATGAAGAAAAATAGAGACGAATCCACCACTATATAAAAGGTCATTGAAATAAATTATATGATAAGATATTCCAAAAATAATTCCCAAATAAGGAATAATATATCATAAAAACAACATGCATGAAAATCTATAAATTCTAGACAAATTAAAGATCATAAAAAACAAGATTTATATGTTATTATTGGTGTTGTAATGGTTTTTTGGAACAAATCATTGGATTATTGGAATAATGTATCAAATTTTGGGGGAAATGAAGAGCCTACATCTCGGGTGGCAAGGGTGAACTGATTTAAAGCCCATATATGAATATCAAGGATTTTTACACCTCAAACACATTTGAAACTATTAGAGTTCTCTGTGAAGTCTTCAATGGAAGTGGTCATAGTGAAGAGTAATGCAAGTATAAACAATTCCACCACGAAAGTAAAAAATGAGAAGATAAGGCCACCATAGGTGAAAAATGTAGAAAATCCTACCTTAGTAATTAATTATGAGAAAAATGATGAAAATAATATTCTTAAAAAGTTTGCGAATAAGGTTGGTGAGTTATCATTGGGTGATAATAAGATGAAAAATATAAAATCAATAACATTCAATAAGAATGTTGCACCAAAAGGGAGAATATGATTATTTTTTGGAAAAGAGAATATACCATGAACACATGTAAAAAATACATGGATGAATGTGTTAAAGGAATCAAGCCTAAGTAGAATGAAAAGTCTATAAAAAAAAAATCAAAATACTGATTTGGTAAAAAACAATCCTAAGAAAAAATCTAGAAGAACTAAAAAGGATGATCATATTCATAAAGTATACTAAAAAATATAGCTAGTTGATTTGATGAAAGTAGGATAAATGAAACCATAGGATAAGGAAATAGCTAAAGGAAAATAAAAAATTCCATATAAATAATAAATCAAATTTCATGGGAGGTTATCAAAATGGGATAACCTAAGATCTCATGGGGAGCTATATAAGAGGTGCAAGTTGGATCAATATAATTCAAATGATTGTCTCACAGTTATATAAACTCAATAATAAATCATGAAAAACTTGAAAGTTGTACCAAGTGATTCATGTGACCTCATGGATAAAATTAAAAATAATATTCCACAAAAGGAGAGAAGAAAAGAACCCATATTTCCCAAAGAAAACTCAAAATTGAAGAACAATTACAAAATCCTAAAGAGTCTATCCAGACATGGATCTAAATTGGAAAGGGAAAACTGGTGGAGAAGAAATTCTCAATCCAACTTATCAAATTTATGAACAAGGAGGTATACCTTATTCCCTTATCATTTGTGTTGTATTTTCATTCTAATCATGCACGGAATTGAAGTTGATTCCAGTTCTCAAAATGATAAATAATGAAGTGAAGTAAGCCGAAATAACTATTAAAGATCTAAATAAGTCACCATATTGGTAAGATTTATCAAATGGAATTCTAAAGTATATCTAGAGAAAAGATATACCTTGATTAAGTTAAGGAGGAGATCAACCCTTTAGGGGGAGTTTCTTGAGAAACCGTGAGACTTGATAATTCATACAAATATGAATTTTTGAAGGTTTTTGTGAATTTGTTGTTGAAAATGTATTTATTGATCCTCTATCATGATTATATTCTCAATAAACAATTCTAATATTAAGGAGAATAACATGATTTCATCAATGAAATCAAAATGATGAATCTAAAGAGATTTCAAGGACAATTCCTATAATTCTATCCTACCATTTGTATCTGAATTATTTTAACCTATGTGTTGAAGTGTGTGCATAAATTTAGGATGTAATTCAAATAAAAAAAATATATTTAATTGTTTGTATTTTTTAGTCTCATCTTTAAGATTATTGAATATCCTTTGAGCGATGAATGATAATGAGTTTGTGTTGGTATCATATTTAGTTTACAAATGGATAACTTTATTGACTAAATCAAACCATCTTGTTTTATATCTATTGCACGATTAAAGTAGACTTAAAGAGGAATTATTGATGAAAAATTACTTAAGAATGAAGTGATACCACCCAATATCTAGAATTATATGTATTTGTTTATCAATAAGGGGAGAGAAGAAAATGAAAACAACCAATGATAAGAAAAGGGGGAGAGAAGAAGAAAGTGAGTTCATATATTGACATGTCATTTTTCCAGCATTAGTATTGATAATAAATATAAAGGGGGGGATTAATTAACCCATATTGTGTTTTATTTTTATTCTTTGTTGATGAATTAATAAACATAAATGATGTAAAAATGAGACGAGGTAGTAAAACTTGTAAGGAGAGTGTAGAACCTAAGTGTGTTGATAAGGTTAATGAAGTTCCCAAGAAAGATGTTACTTTTTTTTAAGGATTAATAGAATACCATATATCTTTGAATTAAGTTTTTACACTAATTATTTGATAAAAATAGAGAGTTTTTAATCATTATAGAATAATAAAAATGATAGGAAAGTGCTGCTAGTGGTTGTTATTATAGATCTATTCATATATAAAAATCACTATACTGATCATCAAGGAAATTAATGATAAGTGTTATTAGACCTTGGAAAAACTATATACAATATGTTTTAATAAGAATTTAGTGATTTCCAAATGGGTTAATATAAGGATAGTGTTCAGTAAAATTAAAGTAGATAGTTATATTGTAAGTGATTGTGAAGATCGGGTATGAGGTAGACAAGAAACTGCATGTACAATGGATTAACTACATGAAGCTGTAAGTGACCGTGAAGATTGACTATGAGGTAGACAAGAGACTACATGAAAAATAGATCCAACACATGAATTTACAAGTGTTTATGAAGATTAATCATGAGGCAGACAAGATACCACATTTACAATGGATCAACCACATGAATAAACTATTGTCCATAAGACTTTGAAATGCCAAGAATAAGCCTTTGAAAATCCAATATAAAGGTAACTTGTGACTCAAACTAGTTACATAAAGGTAATTATAGTTTTTATATGTTATGTAAAGGTAAATTATGAATTTTATTATCTATGTAAAGCTAATTTTGGATGACACTAAGATATGTAAAGGTAACAACTAGTTGTGTAAAGGTTAATCCAAACTTGTTATAACTACATAAAGATAATGTGATACCTATATAAGGGTCATATAAACTCTATGTCAAGGTAAATAATAAATTTATGATGATTCATAAAGGTCATATAGACTCTATATCTGGTTAACGATGAATAACCAATAACTACATAAAGTTCAACTCTTATCCATGTAAAGGTAACCTCAAGTGCAATGAGCTATGTAAGGGTAATGAAAATATTTGTAAATGTGAGTTAAGGTTCCATAAAAATTTATAATAAAAAATGAATATGAAAAAGATGATGAAATGATGTTTTTATTCATTAAAAATAAATATCATGATCATCTATGTTGATCAAGATTCTATATATTGTGATTAAAAATAACTAGTTAAGGGGGATGATGGTGTTTTAGAAGAAACCATGAAAAAGGAGAGGAGATAATGATAGGGTGAAATTTTTAGTCACTAAAAAATGTAAATTGAATAAACATCACACTATTTTAGAGACTACAAGGAGTGTTGTGGTTGAAAAATGGTTTGACTTTGAGAAATACACCATAGTGATGACCATGGCATGTTGAAAATGTAGCTATGAAAAATGATGAGAGACAAATATATCGTAGTCAAGGATGTGGTGAATTAAAATTAGAGATATGTATTCCACATCACAAAAGAAGGTACCACATTATAGTCACATGAATCCATGATTATGTAAAATATTTTAAATGAAAATATACACATTGATTTTTTTATAATTTCAATGAAGAGTAAAATAATGATATTTAAAAATATCACGTCAAGTAAAGTTTCTATTATTTATCCATATTAAAATAAATGTTTAAATAAGATGAAGATCAAAGATGTATAGTTTGTGGAGACTATGATAATGGAGGATTTTGAGAAAATTGAGTCTTTAGGAAGACTAAATAAAAAGGAGAATTTATGTCTAAATATTATTAAAATTTGAGATTCTATATTTTCAAAGTAAAGAGGATATAAAATATGAGAAAGAAGAAAAGAATGTGTGAGGATTATTAACCACGTGAACCCATGCATATTATATATGTTAAAAGAAGGAGGAGGAGAGTTAATACTGTAACCAAAAAAAGAAATAAGATCTGGGTTTCAAAGAATGAGAGAAGAAAGAGATCTAATACTGTGGCAGTCCTTGCACATCAAAGAAGAATGAGAGGAGATATAGAGAGAGTTGGCCTACAACCTTATTTTGATATAGAAGTATGAAGAATAGGTAGTTCGACTATGTTACCAAATATTATACTCTAAGATGATATGTTGAGAGATCCATCCTGAAGTCATCTACTATAGAAGTTAGTTGATGCGTGAGGCATCTCACCTGATTGTTGTAAAAGAGGAAGAAGATCAATCCATATAACCTAGTAGGTAATCAATCTATCACAGGTGATATTTCTTTGAAGAAGTAAAATACTCTACTATTGTAAAAAGGGATAGAAAAACCTCCCTTTTTTACTTAGTCAGTTATAGAAAAAAAAGTCCAGGTTTATACCCTTGATCATGTTTTCCTTGATAATAAGAAGGAAGAAGTGCGTGCAAGGGATAAAAACCAACATACACCAGGGACATAGTCATCCTCAGAGAGGAGAACCTCATTAATAAATATTGGAATATTCTTATGTTTTTTTCATATTATATATTTGATTACTAAACAAATGATTTATAAGGATAAATATATATTGTCACTAAATAAGTGAAGATATGAAAAGTTATAAAAAGGTAAATTAGAGTAAAAGTATACCGACACTGATTTACACCCCTTCTCAGTGTTGGATGAATCCCTATATGATCCTAATAGGTTCCTTATAACTAACCAATTGTACTTTAAATTACTCATATATTAAAAGTGTTTAATATTAATAAATATCTTATCATGTGATGATTGTTCTTCTAGAAAACATTTAATGATATCCCCTGTAATATCTATCACATTGAATGTTCATAGCAGCTCCCCACTATAATGAAAACCTTGAAGTGCTACGATTATATTATTAAATATATGTTCTACAAATAGGTGTAATCATATGAATGGAAAAATATGATACTATATATTAGGGGTAGGGGGTCATTAGGAAATTATACTTCTTCTTATGAAGTTCACCTTTGGTTATCTCCAAGAGAGGAGGTTATGAGAATTGACCCGCGTGTAGGGATTCCACATGTTTTATGTATCATTGGATATACCTATTTTTGAAAAAATTTATTAGTCCTTAGACTTAATATTATTATTAATTAATATCATTACTCATGTACTTTGATGTATTGATGAAAACCATGATGATATATACTCATGATGAGGTAGGGTATGTTGGGTGTGTCATGAATGACATGACATTAATGAATATGTTAAGAAAGGATATATCCCTTTCAAGTTAATTGAAGTAGATATCTCTAAACCTTTGATTGGAATAGAACTTTATGATAAATACATGTCTATGGTAGTGAATCGATGAGTTAATTTCAAGAACTTAAATAAATATATATCAAGTAAATAAGTTGGTGACATTTTGATGCAACCTGCTTAATAAGATATAGAGATAAATATTTTATATTATACAATGAGCATTTATAAGAGGTAGTCATAACTATGAATTATATTTATTTATTTAGGGGTTAGGATTTGTATCAAGATATCTCTCTTGATCATTATGTTAGACTCACTATGATTGAGATGAGTGCCTAGAGTGACTCACACAAAGTAATTCTACAGGTTCCAAAAATTCAGATGAATTGGAGTTCAAGACATGGTGAGCCCTATGTGTGGGGACTAGTGGACATAAAAGTGAACAATCATAAGTAAATTAATTAAAATATATTATTATAGTGTATAATAATGATAATTGAATTTATTTATCAAGGTATTCACAAGTTATTAAATTATAAAAGTGAATAAGAGAATGTATTATTTTTGCAAAGTAATGCTTCACGTTCAAGGTTTGTTAAATATTTACATAAGAAACAAGCTGATTTAATCTATAATGGTTCATCACAAGGAATTTAATAATGTTAATAGTGAGTAGTGAAATATTTATGACATGTGTGATAAGTTTACTTAATTATTCTTGTTATTGTGGAATGATTTAAGAGGTTTAACTTATCGATGGGGTTAAATGAATTTTTTAAACGTTATATCTAAACATTTAATCCCATTTTGATAAATGAATAGTACATGTGGCCATTCTTATTAATTTAGAGGTTTTCTCTCCTTTACTCCCCTCTCTCATGATTCTAGAGAGAGAAAGATCAAGAACAAATCGATATAAGTTTAGGGATCAATCGTGTGATCTTATAGAGAACCCATGAGCATTGTATTGTCTTCCAAACTAGCACCCAAGAATCAAAGAACAACATTCATGGAGATGTGGTACATGTGTGGATGATCTAGAGGTCATCTATTTTGGTGTCTTTGATTTATTATGATCTAATGAAGATTAAATATCACTGAGATCACATCATTACACCAGGGTATCATTTTGATTGTATTTTTATACTTAAATTAAATTTTATCGTATTATAGACATGAATTGGGTATCTCTATGCTGAATCAAGTATTTTATGATAGATTTGGTGTTAAAAATAAAAAATTTACCTACCTTCATAATTCTGCAGAATACCCAATTCCTTCAATGTAATAAGAGTTATTATGTAATTATTTAAGTCAAAATTTCGATTAAATATACTATAATTCAGAAAGAGGGAGTTGATGAGGTATTAATGCCACTAATGATGCTTTTATTCGAGTTCTAATGGCCAAGAAATGACCATTCAAATATTGAATTGATTTTTAGAAGAAAAAATCTAATTAATATTATATATATTTGGGTAATCATAAGGGAGTATTATGAACGAAGGGGAATTGTTCACTGGAATGGTGTGTGTTTCCAGAGACGTCACTAATGGGATGGGTGACATTTGTTGTTTTCCTGCATGATTGGATAAGAAAAAATGTTTTATTTTTTTAATCAAGTTATGGGTGGCATAAGTCATATGATCAGACTAAGGTTCCCCCCATTAATTTTCCGGCGGGCGGGGGGGGGGGGGGGGTCAACCAAGAAAGTTTCATGATTTGTTTAATATTTATATATATATATATATATTGGATGTGGTGGTGTGTGACACCACCTGTTCACCTGTGCACACCCCACATGTGGTGGGAAACTCATGTCATGACCCAAAAACCTACTAAGTTGGTCCATACCTGACCTTCACAATTGGAACATCTCAATGGGCCCATATTGGCTCTAAATAGACCCAAAAAATTCAAAAAAAAAACCAGAAAAGAAGTTAAATTGTCTAGAATTTATTAAAAAATTCAAGCATCACCAAACATATAATTAATTAATTAATTTTTTTTGTATTCTACTTTGTTCCATTAAAAATGTTCTCAAATTAAATTTTATCAATTTTAATTTTTATTATGTAATTATATTCCATGTTTACTGATTATGAGCTAAAACTGACCCATGTATGTTTGAGTATTTATTTTTTTGAATTTATTTTTTGTAATTTAGTTTTAAAATGTAATATTTTTTATCATTTTGATGATTTTAAAATCTTATATCCATCTATAAATGTATGGGATTTCATGTCTACATTTAAGTAATAAAATGTAATTCTTACGTCCCAATTTTCCCCCACCTATGTGTGAGTGTACATTGTAAAGGTTAACAAAGTTAATAATGACAAGGTCTAAGTAGAGATCCTATGTGAAAACAAACAAATGAAATACATGAGTTTAACTGGAACCCCAATATGAGCTGAGATACAAATAAAGGTATTCCCCTAAGGTATCAATTAATAAATTATCTAATGGATCAGACAATTGAAAAAAACTCATGATCATGTCATTATTTAATTTTTTTTCTTATATTTTTTATTATATCATTTTATGGGTTCTATACGATTATATATGATAGTTAACAACTATGTGAAGATAAAAATGAATAATGGTGTGATGAATGTTTTAATTTATGCATGGTTAAATATATTTTTTCAACCACACTATAACAAGAATTATAAATAGAATTGGATTTTAGTCAAAAATATAAATAATATGAAATTATTATGTGTAAATTATTTTATCAAGAAACTATTAATTAATTATGTAAATACACATAATATTAAAAAGAATGTAAAAGGATAAAATAAATGATATTTACACATAATATATCCATTAAAGAAATATTATATTTGTATAACCTTCCATTACTTGAGTTAAAAAGAAACCATAGTTCAAAGTGCGTGTGTGGCCTCCGATAGAGTGATTTAAATTATCAGGGAGTTTTAACACAAATTTTGGGTTGAATTAACTTAGCTCTTATTATGGGTTGATTACTTCTGTGAGAATTAGTGAAACTAGTTGTAAAGTTTTGAGAAAATTTGAGTCTAGGATTTCAAGATTGGGGAGTCCACTCAACGGATCAAGGAGCTGTGAGTTAATGTAGTTGGAAAGACATGCCTTCTTAAGTTTATTCAAATAACCTATCATTCCCCCATATAGGTTATGATAATGGAAAATAGATCCTTACTACTAGAATATTCTTATTACAAGATATTCTAAATCCATTGGTGAGGGATATTGGGATTTGATAAAATAGTGGGAGGCTAATAAATAAGATTTATCATGCCACTTTGATAATCAAGATAAAGTAATAAAACCTATTTTTGTTTTTTATATAAAATGACATGTTATATGACATTGAAATTATCACTATAATCAATATTGGAGAAAGATAATCTCTTTATCGACACAAATTTCTAGGAGTAGTACAGGTTATTTCACATCATGCTATGCCAAGAGTAGAAAATCTATGTGTTTGAGTAGCTTGTTCCTAAGAACGATCCTTTTCAAGAGGTTAGTGAGAAGGAGAAAGCTGTCTTTCTGAAACATGTAAATGGTGAATTGGATGTTTAGTGCCTCATGTTATCATCCCTGACCAGTGATCTCCAGAAGCTGCATGAGGAGATGGATACATATATCATGTTGTCCCATATACCTTATCTTTATCAAGAGAAGGAAATACAAGATAATTATGAGATCTCTAAGAAACTTTTCACATGAAATATTTTCAAAAAGATGATGGTCTCACAATGCACACTACATGATTTCCAAGCACCTTTCATGTTTATCTTTCAATCAAGAATACACTAAGATTTCATCAATGAATAACACAATGAAAGAATCCAAGTATATATGAAAGTTAGGATTCATCAATTCCATGAAGAATACTGGTGCATTAATTAGTGAGACCAATGGGCATGAACAATTATTTATAGTGCCTATAAAAACTTCTAAAAGTTGTCTTCATAATATCCTCTTTCTTGACCTAGAGTTGGTGGTACCCCAATCCAAGATCAATTTTTGATAACTACTTGGATCCATTCAATTGATAAAATATATCATTAATCTGAGGAATATAATATTGATTCCTTATTATAACTTGGTTTAGTTTATGATAATGGACATAAAGTTGGAGTGTACCATCCTGTTTCTTATTGAAAAGAACCAAAGTGGACCAATGTGACATACTTGGTCTTATGAATCCATTTATTTCTAACTCTTCTAGCTGGAACTTTAATTCTCATAATTATATTGGTGAAATTATATATGATGTAAGTAAAATGGGTCTTATTCTTAGTAGTAGGTGAATATAATATTCTACTTCCCTTTCAGGTGGTAGACCAAAGAAGTAATCTAGAAAGGCAATAGGGTATCGATCTGATATGTCAAAAAGGTTCCTATTTTCAGCTACATCAATAGACCCCAAATTTATTTCAACCAATTTATATGAGATAGTCCTAAATACTTTCACTAAAGGTCATAATATACCTACATTCACATACCATTCTTCTTTGAATAACTGAAAAAATCCCTCTAGAGATGTAAAAGTCACTTGCCAAGTGTAACCATTAATACAAGCCTTAAATGATACCAACTGATCCATTCCCAAGATGAAATTGAAGATTTCTATATCTATGATATTAAGGACCCATAAAAAGTGGACCAATTTAATGGTAATGAAACTAGTACAAAAACACTTTTTTTTATGTCAGTTTTGAGGTGATGTCTTTGCGAATGACATTATAAATATGATTTTTAACATCAGTTATTTAATAACTAAAATTAATTTTTTATGTTTTTTCACGTTGTTTTTAAAACAACTGTTGTGAAATACCATATATATTACAAGAAATGATTCTAAAAAGCTATTTTTACATCAGTTTATTAAAAAATGGAGTTAAAAGTCATTTTTACATCGGTTTAAAAAAATGATGTATATTTTTTTTATAATCTTGTATATAATTTCCTAATATTCTATTTGATAGGTCGTAGAGCTCAAATGGAGTTACAGATCAAAATTTATGACCATAAAAAGTTTGATATATTTTTTTTGAGGAAAGATCGAATGAGCAAGTCATAGCTTCATCTTCGAAGAAATTTTAGAATCCAAAGGAGGTTTCTTAGTTTTTCCATGATTCGATGAATTATTCATCATTATAATAAAAGTTAAATCCATAAATGGTTTATCAATTAAGAAAAATACTCATAAAAAACATAAATCATGGAAAAATAATTACGAATACCTTGATGAGATCGCAGAAATAATAAATAGTGGATTCATGTTGAAGATCAAATGAGTAGAGTTATTGGAATGATGATAGTTGAAATAAATGATAGTTAAATGTTTTATCTATTAAAAAAATTAATCATAAAAAAATAAATCATGGATAAATATTTACAAATACCTTGATGAGATCACAGAAAGAAGAAATAGTGGATTCAAATTGAAGATCAAACTAGTTGAGTCAGTAGAAGGATTATAGTTGAAATAAATGATCGTTAAATTATGATATGTGTATAATGAAAACATATAATTGATATGGTAAAAGAAAATTTAGTAATAAATATTTTAGGTGGAAATTGAAAATTTTGATGTCGTGATGTAAAAAAATTGAAATTCCATGTTGGTAGGATATTAAAATTATCTTTCACGTCAGTTTTATGGTAACCATCATGAAAAGATATTAATTTTTTTCTGAATTTTCACATCAGTTATATGAGAACCAATGTGAAAAATCAATTTTAATGAATTTTTCAAATCAATTATTAAATAACCAATTTTAAAAGGCATTTTTCATACAAGTTATTTAATAACAGATGTGGTTTTTTTTACAAACATGTAGTTTATTTTCCAAGATTTTATTTGACTAGTGTCAAAGATCAAATGAAGTTACAGATTGCAAGTTATGGCCATCAGAAGTTGGCCTTCCCTAAGACTTCGTTTGGAGATGATCAACTTCTGATGGCCATAACTTTTGATCTGTAACACTTTTTGTGCTCCAAAACTAGTCAAATAGAATCTTGGAAAATGATCTATATGTTTGTAAACATTTTTCATGTCAGTTATTAAATAAATGTTGTGGAAAATTTATTTTAATGTCATTTATTTAATAAATGATGTGAAAAAATCATGAAAATTTATTTTTCATGTCGGTTATTATATAACCAACGTGAAAAAGTCATGAAAATTGATTTTTCACATTGATTATTATATAAACGATGTGAAAAATCAGTGAAAATAGATTTTCAAATCGGTTATATAACAACCGATGTGAAAAATCAATTTTCAGATATTTTTCACATTGGTTCTAAAAAACCGATGTGAAAAAAAAGGTGACATTAAAAATAGTTTTTGTACTAGTGTGGAACATAATAAAAATTTAAACTCTTTACAGTCTCATTACCAGAGAGGTGTCTTAATGATCATAACACGAGGCATTATTTTTGTAGTCAAGCATAATTATTTCAACACTAAAGAATAAATAAAATAATGGGATGAACCAATGCCAAATAAAATAAGCATCAAAGTGGAGTCATGGATAATTGTACCTCACACCATAAAGATACCTACATCCTTGATTAGAATGATCTTCTCAATTCAAAAAAGTTATCTTTCTACTACCTTTGTATGATTCTAACTTCAAGGTCATTCCTAATGAGGTATTAAGGAATTATTGTAATCCCATTGATTGACTCACTTCTAAGGGAGAGAACTTCTATGATGAGAACATATGGGTTGAGTCATTGAATATTGTTTCATAGTAGAACCATCACTATCTATTGAATTCAAAATATTTGTGTAGTAACACTTAATATTCCCTTTATAACCCAAAAATATTAAAACATTGAGGCCGTTTCATGAATTCACTCTTCATATGTTTTAATAAACCAAATTAAAAACAATTGGGGTTATTATTCAGAAGAAGAGGTAAATAAATTGATTTGGTGGATCAGTTCTCTAGTAAAACACTACCTAGGGAATAACTGTCCCTTCTGAACTTGTTCCCTATATTAGAGTTCCCACCTATGCCTGGGAGGAAAAAGTTGTTACATCTATTGAAATTACTAGAGATTTATTTCTCTAACATTAGAGCCTTGTTAAACATGTATGTGTACTCCTCAATATATAATATCTCCACTTGAGAACGAATGTACCATCACAGACCCACTTTAAACATTCATGCCTTGAGTGACTAACTAGCTTCCAAGGCTACATATTCCATAATCAAAAAGTTTTATTACATACCTTAGAAGAAGTTTATTATTTATGAAACTTGTAAGGTATGAGAGTATTATCATTTGTTAATAAATTACTAAAATCTATCCAAAGTAATGCCTTAGTCAACTTTAGCTTGAACAGTTAGGTCCCAACATTTTCGTTCTAGATCATCGATCATATACATGGTGAGATTCACTTTTATTTCAACTAGGGTACCAAAGAAATCAAATATTATATTTATCCTCCCAAGAAATTATTCTACTTACTTGGGTCCTATTTCACCCCAAAATATTGGTGGGTTCTTCCATTGGAATCTGTGCGAGCGATCCACATGACACGGTTCATCATGTCGATTTCATTTTTTGATAGCATGGAAAGCTTCCACAATGCTTTTGACTAGTTTTTAGTTCACCTCTGGCTCTAGGAGAGCCACGTTCTTAACAACATTATTTTATTGGTTCCCAGTTCTCCTGATTGGTGGCATATTATCTATATCAATTGTAAAATACCACTCAATTATACTTCAAATATCACTCACATGTCTTTTTCATATACCAAAAATAACAATTAGTTTTATAAATATCACATGAATGATGCAGTCTTAGTGAGAAATACAATACGAATGTATGATAATGGACTCTCATAAGTTAAACCCATGACAACATGGTGATGAAATGTATAAAAGTACTCAACAACACATTTTACATAGTAACTTGAAGTTCTGTATAAATAGGTTAGATATGCATTTTTATACTATAAATTTCAAGTCTGAACACATCCTATTTTCCATGAATAACATTCTTGTCTGACTGATCGTACCAAACTGATACTAATTGTAACACCGCAACAAATCTGTTAGCTTGGGAAGGACTAGAGTGCTAATAACCTTAGGTGAAATCCTCAAAACATCAAATTATGGTGAAAAATATCAATGGATTGGTTAAACCATGAGGAATAATTTTACATCACAAAGATAACAACATATAATAAAAAAATCTGAAAAAAATAAAATAAACATGATAAATGATATAAAACAATAGAAGACTGAAGAAAAAATAAAACTAGAATCATAATTAGAGTTGTAGTAGTGAAACATACACCAATTCTTATACATAAACAAATATCTAAAGACATTAAAAGAAACCAAGTTCCAATGTGGAACCATGACCAACTTTCCTTCCAAAAATCTCCAAACTCCAACTCTAAAATGATATTATTGCAGCATCATGGTGCTCCACTAGTAAAGTAAAAGAATTTTCCCTTACTTATATCATAGTTAAAAACATCTATATATACACTGGGATGCAAATAAAGAGGGAAAGTATATCAAATTGGTAGGAAATCCAAAATAATTTCCATAAAAACCACTAGAATAAGAATTAATTATCTAACATTTAATATAAAACATGAGTGGGGAATTTAAACTAGTTGTGAAAGATATATATACACACACAAAATCAGTGATAAAACTCACACAATGAAGGTATCCCGTGTCATGAATGCATACCCATGAAATTCACATGCCCAATTCATTTCTTATCAAAGCATGACCACTGAACAACCCATACTCATGAGTGGTACCCATCCATTTAGACCCATGCCATCACTTGGTGGTAAATTCCCTTGAATTAAAATTGACCCCTTGACCAAGTATAACTTGATGAGGCCCTTCCAACACGAATCATGAACTCATGTACCCATGTCCATTCCAAGTTCTTACACACAAAATATTTTTTGAAAACAAATTCTCATTTAAGAATTTCATCAAATTCAATGTGGGATAATCACACAACCCATAGTTTCAATTCTAGAAAACCAAGAAGAATAATCATGGATTTTTTATCTATATATCACAATGATTATTTAAAAAAACCCTTAATGTTCTAGTAAAATTGGATAGGGATTGAATCCACCTACCTCTAAAGCATTTGATATGAATAATCATTCAACATTTCATAAATTCAAGATCCCATTTCCATTACTTTAATGAATTCCAAAATGTTTCTATAAAAATGAACCCTTAACCGAAGATCCAAGCATAAAAATCCCATAGTATAGGGTTTCTCCCAAAGAAAAAAAAGTAGATTAAAAAGAATAATAAGAAACATAATTCCTTACCTTTGGTTCTCTAGGTCCAACACTCCAAGATTTGTTGGAACCAGTCTCCAAAAGTAACAGGATCACTAAGATCACCTAGAGAGAGCGTGTAGTTCAATGGAAAAAGAAGGAAGACTCATGAGAGTTTAATGATACCTTGAACTAATAACCTTTTTGGACCATAAATTACTCATTAAATGAAATATGTATTCACACAGTGAATCATTAGGATACCAACTATGAAAAAAAAACAAGTCACCTCTAATTTATAAGACATTAAGCCCATACAGGCTATGAATCCCATTAAGTCCATGAACAAAATTTAATTCGATGAATGAATTCAAATAGATATCTATTGAATTTACCCAAAAAGAATTCACATCATGAATATCCATTCACATCATGAACTGAATCCTATAACCATAATCTATCTCCCATTCTACCTCCTCTTATGAACACTTTTAGTAATCCAACCCATCCATACCACAACTTAAAAGAAATAACATAAAATGGTAACATACCTCAAACTGAGGGTGTCATGGTTATGACTATTTTTTTAAATAAATCCTTCTTGTAAAATTTATATTAGTACACTAGTGATTGATCAATTCATAATGTCATATTCAGGCTGTAAAAATTAGGATGACATCATTACAATAATTTAGTATGAAAATCCCTATCACTCTAATATTTTTATCATGAAATATAATTACATTTGGTCAATAAACATCATAGGAGTGTCCACAAACTATAAGTATACTCATTTCATAAATAAGAAACCTAAAAAATATTTGAGCTGGTGATAATGAATCCACATTGTGTTTGAGTTGTATTTATTTTCAATAAAGAAATAAACATACACAATATCAATATGAGATGAAGTAAGAAAACTTGGAATGGGAGTGTAGAACACAAGCATGTTGAGAAGGTTCATGAAGTTCCCATGAAAGATTATACTTTGTGTTAAGAATTAAAGGAATACCTTTTATCTTGAAAGTAAGTCACCACCACTACTTACGTGGAAAAGATAGAAAGTTTATTGTCCTCTAGTATGAATAACATTGTGAGGAAAATTACTGCCATTGGTTTTTATTAGAGATCTATACATATATGCTAATTTTTATGCTGATATCCAAGGAAATTAATGAGAAGAATTATTAAACATTGAAACATTGTCTATAACATTTTTTAATAATAATTGAGTGTTGGATAAATAAATAAATATATGTATAGTGGTAAATGAAATTGAACTGGATAGAGAAGCTACAAATGACCATAAAAATCATCTGTGAGGCTGAAAAGCGACTACATGCATAATGAACTGACTGCATGAAGCTGTTAGAGATCATGAATATTGAATATGAAGAAGGAAATTGACCACATGAACAATGGATCAACCACATGAATCTACAAGCAATTATGAAGATCGACCGTTGGGTAGACAAGAAACCACATGTATAATCGATCAACCACATGAAAAAACTACTAACCATAAGACATTGAAATTCTAAGATTAATCCTTTGAGAATCTATTGTAATGGTAACCCACAACTTTCACTGGTTACATAAAGGTAATTATATAATTTTTCAGGTTATCTAAAGATAAGTGAGGAATTCTGTTACCTACATAAAGGTAAGATGATCCTAAATTTAGACACGTGAAGGTCAAATCCAACTATGTAAAAGTAAAAAAAAATGTTCTAGATATGTAAAGGTAATTTAATACATACGTAAGGGTTATTTAGACTCCACATTAAGGTAAATCAGAAATTTAGGAGGATACATAATGGTTAGCTAGACTTTTCATCCGAGTAACTCTGAAGAACTAATAGTAACATAAAGGCCAACTCTTATCCATGTAATGGTAACCTAAAGTGTAATGAGCTATATAAGGGTAATGAGAAGCTATAGAAATGTGATTTGATATTCCAAAAATCATTTCTAATAAAAATTTAATTTAAAAAAGATGATAAAGTGGTGTTGTTCTTTAATGAAAATAAATAACATGACCATCCATGTTGATCGTAATTCTACCTGTAGTGATTAAAGAACCAATCGAAGGGGATGTTTATGTTTAAGGAGATACCACGCTAATTGAGATGATACCATACCATAAAGAAGTATGTATTCACTACAAAATGATAAGAGAATGAAGACCATGTCATAGTAGAGACCATAGTGGGTGTTTTGGTTTTAAAATGGTCTGATAGTGAGCACTATACCTCTATGATAACCGTTCCACGTTGAAAATTAACCTTTCAAAATTGGTAAAGCACAAACACATCATAGTCAAGGCCATGGTGAATTCACACTGAATATATTTTTTCCACATCATATAATAAGGTTCCACCTTGCATTATTATAATTCCATGCTTACATGGAATATTTCAATGGAAGATATATGAATATATTTTTTTTGGAGAATTTGAATGAATAAGAGGGCCATGATATTTAAAAATATCATGTGAAGGAAAGTTTCCCAAGTCATAAACTGAATTAATTTTTTTTAAATAATATAAATACTAAAGATGCTGAGTTTGTGAAAATTGAAAGAATGGAGGAGTTTGAGAAAATCACTTCTTCAGGAAGACCAAAGAAGAAAGATACTTAAAGTCTAAATATTATAGAGATTTGAGATTTCATATTCATGAGATAAATAGAATATAAACTATTATAAAGAAGAAAATAATGTGTAAGAATTCTTGACTATGTGAACCTACGCATATTTTATAAGTCAAAAGAAGAAGGAGATCTGATACTCTAATCCAAAAAAGAAATAATATGTGTGTATTGAAGAAATATAGAAGAAGGAGATACAATGATTTGAAATTCCTTGCACACTGAGTAAGAATAATGTGAAGGAATATAGAAAGTAATAGATCTATCTTGAAACCTTCATTTAGATTTCTAAACAAGAGGGAGTTCGTTTGTGTTATTTCTGATTATACTCCAAGATGATAAGTTGAGTGATCATGCCTAAAATTACCTACTATATATTTTTTAGAAATCTTGAGGAATACTAATTTATTGCTATAATATAGGAACAAGATCAATCTATATATTCAAGGAGGGACTTGATCCATCACATGTGTTTTTTCTTTGAGGAAGTACAAACCCATTATCTCAATACTACAAATATGGCTTATAATAGTGCTAAAAACGGCCTTTAACAGTGCTAAAAAAGCACTGTTAATCTCAGCGAAGATAAAGGGGGTCCCCTTTATCAGCGCTAAGTGAGCGCTGATAAAGGTAGTATTTATCAGCGCTATTTTCAGCGCTAATAAATATATAATATATCAGCGCTATTTTGAGCGCTGATAAAAACTACCTTTATCAGCGCTCAAAATAGCACTGATATATTATCCATTTATTAGCGCTTAACTAGCACTGATAAAGGCCAAAGATCCTATCCAAATCCAGAACCTGCACAGAACCTGCCCAACACCTGCACACATTACAGCACCTGCACAGTCCAAACAAAACCTGCACACAACACACACAACACCCACACACAAAGCACAGAATAAAAAAAAATGATACATACATTTACTTGAAATCATGAATAAAAAACAACACACTTCTATATACATTTAAAACAATGTTTAATTTGGTTACAATTACATTTATCCAACAAACAGTTAAAAAACAATGATGTTCCATCCTTTTTTCATCCATCCGCTCTAAAAAATTGTCATCCATGGTAGCAGTTTCCGAACAAAGCATTTGAACTGAGGAAAAAGATTTCACCTACATAATAAAACAAATATTATGTTAGTAATACAATAATGAAATAAAGAATGGGGTTGCTAAATGTAATTATACTAGTGAGACACAAAACATAAAATAACCAATTATACTAGTGAGGCACAAAACATAAAACAAATATTATGTCCCCCCATTCCATAGAAAAGAAGCACCCCTGCCCCCTTCCCCAGCACACCCCCTACACACTGCCCACCCCCGAGCACACCCCCTACCCCTGCACACTCCCTGCCCCCTGAACACCCCCTGCCCCCTTCCCCAGCACACCCCTGCCCACCGCACTTCCCCCTGCCCATTGCACACCCCCCTTCCCACCCCCTATATATTTCAAAAGAACCCAGCACACCCCCTACCCCTTCCCCCTACCACTTTTCCCCCTTCCCCCTCCCCCAGAAAACCACCCCTGCCCTCTCACCCTGTCCCCTGCACATCATAAAGAAAATACCTTGTATGGAAATTGTGCTCAATTTACATTATACACATCATATATATCAACACATTCTCATGTACCTTCATTCAATGTAGATACACATATATAGAATCTCTACATCTCATAAGAAAACCCTCTTTAAAATTCATAAAAACATTAAATCCATTTGAAAACACCCATCACACAACTTTCTCGTTTCTTCAAACACATTTAAAGGACTTAAGCATGAAAATCCACAAGAAATACAACTGCATTCATTTTAAAAATAACTTTCAAGTCTATACACACCCCAAATTCCTTTGATAACACATTTTTAACCACACAAACATTTCATATAGTACACTTAGCAAGAAAATACTGGATAATAAAATCATCATATAATGTAAAAGCATGGAATCACCTACATAAAGCATGTAATCTTCCGAAATCTGCTTGAAAACATAAAACCACACCTCCAAAATACCTTAATAAGGACTGATTAAACATTAATATTGAATATATTAATGGAAACCCATGTTTAACTTGTGGTATTCCATGAGTTTAACATCCCACAAGGACAGAGGGTCATGATTTAATGTCTTACAGAGATGTAAAACCTGGATAGATCAAAACACTTATAAAGGTGGATTAGTTAGGTACATCTCTAGGAGGGAGGACCTGGAATGTTTACCTGATAGATGGATCAAAACGCCCAATGAGGTCTGACCCAAGTGTGGTGCATCCCATAAAGGTAAGGTTTCTCATTTTGAAGAATTATTCGGACGCCACTAAGGGAAATACAATAGGTAAAATAAGCGAAGGTGTACCCCAGTGAGGGGGTCACCATGGTTTACCATTGGTTGGGATTTAACCTCATGGAGGCTTCCTACGTACCCTATTTAGAATACAAGGATCAAAACCCATATATTTAAAAGAGGTATGTTGTGGGTATTAACCATGGTTAGCTTCCATTCACACTAGGAATACTCTTGGTTTGATGAGTATGGGTCTTTTGGGGCTTATGCATTGTCAGATTCTCAGGTTCTTCCAAGAGTAGCAATGAGCTGAATGGGACATACGTGCTAAGATGGACCATGTGAATGGAGTGATCCTTGTAAAGAGGAATGAGGCACAAAAAAAATGTAGAGTTGTCTGTAAACATTATTTATGGTGGCCATGTGGCTTATCAGACTCCCCATACCTTCCATAAACACCTCAAAACATCACGAGGACCATATTCTACATGATGGTGCATCACAGGGTTGATTCTTTTGATGATGTACTGGTCGTTTGAGCTTGGATTTCATCTCAACCAGCCTTTCCCTTACTTGAATTATCCTAGGACACATATTTTGGTTCCAAAAAATCCCTCAACGATACTGATTATCTCATGCATCTACCTAGAAATAATTGTGCAAGTCAAACAACAACACATGTGCTCAAATACAAGTTCAAAAAAACGAGATACAGAAAATGGATTTTTTTGATCCTCAGTGGTTTCTTCGTTCACCCCATACACACTGCACACCATCATTCCTTACTTCAATATTGATTTGTTCAAAGATCAATAATATGAATCCGGGGATAGAAAACATTGAGTAATAAATTAAGATTTCAATACATCGGAGCATTCTCAATTCACCAAAGAAGGTTGGAGGATAATTAATGATCATATATAGATAACATAAGTGGTAGGAATTCACCTTCATCCTATTTGTTTACAATCTTCCATCAGGTATGTTTCCCATTCGTTTCTAAACACATGTATATCATCTTCTGAATATGAGTTTTTACGACAGTCATGGTAGTACTGAAAAAATATAAATACACAAAGGATTAATAAATATTTTAAATGAACTCGTAATTATTTTAAAAAATACCTCATCAGGGATGCTAGTTTGTTGATGAAATATGATCTCTTTCATAAATGTACAAACATAATAACCACAGTCCTTTCCGTTTGTTTGTTTTGGACACTATAGAAACATCGACAACAATAAGTAATTTGTTTTGATATATGTTTGGATAGTGAAATGTTATTATATATACCTGGATACTTTTCCAGTTGTAGATCTTGTAGGCGTGCTTATCCTTATGCCCTGGATTCATTCCATGCATTAGATGATATTGATGCACCACCCTATCATAACAGAATCCTCATTAAAAGATAAAATAAATTATATAACTAGATTTTTAGTTTTACAATGTTGGATCTAGTGGATTACAAATTAACAAACGCCATCATGTGTGGTCGGTTTGTTGGATATCCATGCGTTGAATCCAGAAAATAAATCTTTGGAGTATCCAAATTGACTGCAATCAGCATCCAATGCTCCCTAAAAATACAAAAAGGAATAAGTAAATAAAGAAATGAAAATATAGTTGATATGATTAAATTGTAGAGTTTTACCCCTGCATCGTTGGTATTAAAAAGAGTCTGTCATCCGTAATTTTGTTTTCAAACAATTTGAGCAGGGATGACATTATTGCATCCTCTTTAACAGAATCTATTTCATCTTTTGAAGATGTGGTGTGAGGACTAACGAGTCCAAATTTTTGTTCATGGGGAAATCCCTTCAATTGTTTTTAATATATATGTCTGCGACAAATATAAAATGTATTTAGTCAAAATTATCAGAGTATATCATCTTTTGTAAAATCAAATCATGAAAAATTACCTCATGTATACATTTACAACTGAGGCGCCTAGCCATTCATACTTGAGGAGTTCATTTACATTTTCAGCACTAATGAAATCTGATATCTCCTCTCCATACATATCTTTTTCAAAAGAAACTATGTGAGTACTGCCGTCTTTCAACTTTGTATCCACATGAGCCTGCAATGATATTAACTGTGGATATAGAACGGGCAGGGTGAAGGTGCTCTCAATAGACCGTTTCAATCGGTTGGTTGATCCTTGAGATAGTTTTGAGCTGATATTTAATTTCACCCCACAATCTTTGTCATTCTATAATAACAGTCATCGGTTCAAACCTTTTTTCATTAAATGTTAAAGGTCCAGCTTGAAAAATAAATAAGAAATGAATACCTTTTTGTCAACATGTTTTTTTACAAGAACTGCCGGCCATACGATGAATGTTCCAACAGCTTGCTCAACCGTATGAATGTCTTCATCGTCATTTGGAACAGGTAGCTCGGCACTCGGCTCATTAGCTACTTTAATTGACACTCTAAGATGATCTTTTGGAATCTGTCTGTTGTGTAGCATGTAGTTTTGCGTATTGAACACCGTAGCCCTCGCTACAAGGCGATAGGTGGGAGTTGATAAATATAAATCACAATCATTTTCACCCTATGGAATATTAGTACAGGAAAGGTATCAGTGTATATGTAAATAAAATTTCACAGAAAAAATTATTAAAACATTGATTACCTCATCTAATTCAGGTTTTTTAGGGGAATGACTCGCCTCAAAGCTGGTGGGGGGTGGGGCGAGATCGTCACGCACGGATTGTTGTTGAGTTGTTTCTTCTCTTTGCCTCTCCCCCATCAATTTTTCTATCATCTCTCTCTGGTATTGTAATTCTTCTTAAAAAATAGATAATTGTTCTTGCAGCTTTTCCATTTTTTCATTTTGATCCTCCGCTTGTTTTTGTTTTTGAAAATATGTTCGGGGTGTCAACCCAAAACCCGCACCTCTGACGCAGCCATACTTTTCTGGCTGCTTCAAGGCTGTTGAAAGTATGTCTGCATTTGGTGCAGTTGTTATTGATTCTTATGACTATTTCAGATAGAAAATATAGAAAAATAAGTAGTTATTGTAATGTAATAGCGATTTAAAGCAACTAAAATTTATATTATGTCATACTTACACATGTTTCCCACACTTTTTGTGTGTTTTCATCTATCAATGTCCCCTCTTTATTTATACGAGCCTCCTTCCATAGCACATGGCGTGGGATGGATATGGCTTTCGATTTCGATTCATCAATCTTCATATAAACAGGGAAACGTGGTTATGGTGTTGTTTTATGTCACATACTAGTATTAGGGTAGATTTAAAAGACGTACCAATTTTTTCTCAAGTTCAGCGTACCCCATCCTTGCTTTACGGTAAGGGTACGCTGGTTCTGTTGCGCGTTTTTTATTTTCAGCACTCAGTAGCTGTTTTATAAATAAAAAACTATCAATCAGAGTGATGAATACAAGCAAACGTCAAACAACTTATTACCCCACACAATGTACCTGAAAAGTATGCTCCCCACGATGGTTGCTAAACGCATCCCATGCTCCTTGGGATATCAAGTGTGCATAAAGAGGAGGTGGGTGCGGCTTGATTTTCCCTTCTACATCTTTAAGATGATATTTCATTAAAATTGTGCGGAAACCTCTATGAATCCTTCCTGAAACTCTTAATACATATTCCTTGTGCGAGACATCTACTATAAATTCACTCTACAATGGATGATGAAGAGTAAGTCAATGTTTTGGTATTTTATTTTATTTTAATAAATTAAAAAAATGATATCATAATGTTACTGTAATCTCTTCCCACATTAGTGTCTTCAGCCCGGTGACAACATGGTGCCACGACTGTACATCAATCGGCACACATTGCCGAGTGACGATTCCAATGTAGCTACTAAAGATGGCTTTGTTGGGGCTAACATGTTGGCCACGCTTATTCCATCCCACCTCAAATTTGATGCCTTTTTCTTTTTCCTTAAGGATTTTGGACAACACTGTCAAACTACGACGCTCTTGTTTTTTTTGTGATTTCAGGGTTTCATTTCCTACCATTTCCTCAGAAGTAGCATCAATATCTTCCCCCGGAGTGCTATCATCGGCAATGAGACCAGTAGAAATAGGTTGAGAAACCTGTTGTACCTCATCACTGGGACCAACAACAACAGGTTGAGAAACCTGTTGTTGATCTGCACTGGGACCACCAGCATTTGGTTGAGAAACCTGTTGTTGCTCTGTAGTGGGACCACCAGCTGCTGGATGAGAGACCTTTTGTGCCTCGGGATTGGGCGCATCAGCAGGTGCATAAGTCATTATCTGCAGAAGTGGTTTAATATTTAATTTAGATTACATAAAAACAGAAGCAAACAGATAATAACATAACGTAACACAATGTATATTACAATAAACAAATAACCTGATTATTGTACTCTATTTTTTTTCTTTAAAGGCTGAAGTGATTTGACTCCTCTATCGACTATGTAAATTCCTTCATTATGGTCTTGTCTGACATACAAAACACCGTCTAAATTTGGACCGCTGCGAAATGATTGTGAAGTCCCTATAAAAGGGTCAACCTACGTTGAACTTTCATCTGACCCTTCAGTTGTTTTGGTCGATAACAGAACAATTGATCAAATTCGGTTTGCGGGGTCTGGAACATAAAATACTTGTACTGCATGTGATGCCATTATAAATGGTTCGTCTTTCTCCCCTTCCTTACTGAAATCAACTTTCACGAATCCTAATTCATCTATTTTAACAGAAGTCTTGTTATCAACCCACTTGCATTGAAAAATCGGCACTTTGAATTTCGTATAATCCAACTCCCATATTCGTTTGATGATGCCAAAGTATGACATATTCGCATAAATTGGATTTTTGTCCTTAACACTGGAAACATGCATCGCCTTAGCCACAAGTGTAACCCCACTATTCTTCATGGTACTATCTTCATCATTTTCATTAGTATAGAATGTATAACCGTTAACTGCATAAGCATTGTAAGATAATACGTACACACTTGCTCCTCCGGCCAGCCATCGAAGTCATTCTAAAATTGACTCTGGATTTTCATCTAACTGATTAAAAATATGGTCTCAAAACCATCCTATAAACTATCGATTATGTGTATCTGATACCCATTTTTCAGCCCTAGAAGGATTCAAATGCCTAAGAATTTCTTTGTGGGTTTGAACATATGGGTCAACGTCAAAACTGTTATGCAAAACGTAAAGGTGGGCCTACTCCCGATCTATAATATTGATTGTGACAACCTCTCTTCCAGAAATTCCTTCACCCTCAAGCCACCGAGTGTGACGAGATTTCGGTAGGCCAACGATTTCCACACCAGAAAGGTATTCGGTACAAAATTCAACAGCTTCCTCAACAATATATTGCTCCGCAATACAACCCTCTGGCCGACTTCGGTTTTTGACATACCCTTTCAAAATCTTCATATACCGTTCAATGGGGTACATCCATCTATAATGTACAGGACTACATAGTCGAATATCTCTCACCAAATGAACCATAAAATGAACCATCATATCAAAAAATGTCGGTGGGAAGAACATTTCCAATTCACATAATATGACAGAAATTTCTCTTTCCATAGTTGGAAATTTTGCTGGGTCTATAACTTTGCTGCATATAGCTTTGAAGAAGAAACAGAGCTTCGTTAATGTATGGTGGGAATTCTTGGAAAAAATTCAACGTAAAGCTATAGGAATTAGATCTTGCATTAAAACATGGCAGTCATGTGATTTTAGACCCTTTAATTTTAAATCTCCCATTGACATGATGTTCTTGATATTTGATGAATACCCCTCTGGAACCTTTACATCATTCAAGAAGTTGCAAAACTGATATCTCTCCTTCCTGGAAAGAGTGTAAGCAGTAGGAGGAAGAAATGTTCGTTTTTCACCCTTCACTGGTGCCAACTCTTCTCGTATTCCCATCTCAACCATGTCCAATCTAGCTTTAATCCCATCCTTTGTTTTGCCGGGTGCATTTAGCAACGTGCCAATGACACTATCACATACATTTTTTTCAACATGCATAACATCAAGAAAATGTCTGAAATACAGACAATTCCAGTATGGTAATTCAAAAAAAACTGATCTATTTTTCCAACCAGTTTTCGTAAGGTTTTTCGAAAATGGTTTACCAAAAGTAGTGTCCAAATATTTAACTTTCTCAAACAATTGATCACCTATTAGTGGAGATGGTGCTGTACATTCCTCTGAACTTCCGTCGAATGATGTCGTCCAAGATCGGTACTTATGTCGTCGGGGTAGAAATTTGTGATGTCCTAGAAACATAGTTTTTGATGAATGTTTCAACCTAATTGATTGTGTACCTTATTCGAAAACGGGACACCCTTGAGTTCCTTTAATGCTATATCCTGACAAATTTCTATAAGCAGTAAAGTCATTTATCGTCCCGTACAACATGGATTTCAAAGTGAACTATTCATTTTTGTAATCATCATACATCGTAACACCTGAATCCCACAATATTTTCAAATCCTTGATCAATGGGTCCAAATAAACATCAATATCATTACCCGGTTGTTTTGGTCCTGATATAAGAATAGATAACATGATGTATTTTCGTTTCATGCATAACCACAGTGGTAAATTATAATTTACCAACATAACCAGCCATGTACTGTGACTGCTGCTTTGAAAACCAAAAGGATTCACCCCATCTGTAGATAACTCCAGACGAAGGTTTCTCAGCTCGTTCCCAAATTCAGGATACTCGTGATCAATTCTCTTCCACTGAGGAGAGTCTGTAGGGTGACGTAGTTTCCCATATTTAATTCTTGTATCTGAATTCCATGTCAATTTTCTTTCAGTATCCTCACTTCCATATAGGCATCTAAACCTAGGAATGATTGGAAAGTACCATACAAATTTCGTAGAACTAGAATCATCTTTCTTGTATCGGGAAGCACCACAATTTGGGAATTCTTTAAGTGATTTGTGGTCCTTGTGAAACAATATACAGTCATTCAGGCAAGCATGTATTCTTTCAGAGATCATACCCATCGATCGTAGCATTCGTTTGGCATCATATGTTCATCTTGGGAGTTTATTATCTTCTGGGAGCATTTCATTCAGGAGAGAAAGTAGTTCCATAAAACTGGCGTCACTCCACCTGTTGCCTGCTTTCAAATTATACAGCTTCAATACTGCTGACAATGCTGTATATTTAGTGCAACCAGCATACAATGACATTTTTGAACAACTCTTTAACTTTTCAAACAATTTTGGTCAATCACGAAGTTCATCTTCAACTATCCTTGTCATTTCCTCAATACGATCTTCATCATCGTTCACATCTATAATCACACCCTCCATACGATCGTCTTCACTATTCATGCTTCTAATCATATCAGATGATCTATAAAATGTCATGTTCTCTGAGTCACTACCTACATTGGTTTTTTCCCCGTGTTTATTCCAACATGTATAACTTCGATCTATTCCATGACAGATCAGGTGTTCTTCCAACTACTCTGGACTAATTTGTCTTGAATAACAACAGCGTAAACACGAATAAAGGATTTGAGAAGGGTCACATGCATGATCTTCTGCAAACTTGATAAACTCTTTCACGACATCTTCATACTCTTTTGTCAACCGATTGGTATTCATCCATTCTTTATTCATTTTCATCGTCTTTATGGGTTCGATCTCGAGAACTTGCCTAATATTATGTTTTAATTAATTAGGTAGAATTTTTTGGGTTTTATAAAAAAAATCATGGTACAAATGCCTTTAAACACATGCGAAATCCATATACATGGTGTATCCAGTAGGGTGAACATCGTGTATGTATAAAATACCTGATTTAATATGACATATATCAAATTTATTCCAAGTTAGTCTTAAAAAGACTGAATGATTCCTTAGAAAATACATGACATGCGAACAAGAGGAAACCAATGAGTAACAGGAGAAAATAGTAATAAATATGAAGCTATCTCAATGTACTCAAGGTGATGATAAGATGTTGGTCAAGATCAACTATGGGTTGGGAGTACACTAATATTTAATTGAAAAAAACTACTAAAATCTGATCCATAAAAGGATGAAATATCCTATTCATCAAGTCCCTTAATACAACCAATGCATTAGTTAAACCAAAAATCATCGCTAAAAAATCATACAGGCCATAACTACTCCTAAAAGCAGTCCATGGTAGGTCCATCAATGTCCAACTCATCTAATGGCATCCTAATGTCAAATCTATCTTGGAGAAGATCATAGAACCTCATAGACGATCAATGTGACTATCAATGCGTGGACGAGGATACATATTCATGACTCTCATCAGGTTCAATCTCCAATAGTCCAACAAAATAATAAATACCAATCAACCATCTATTTTAGAGAACTATAAAACCCCATGGTAAAGTACTATACCATATGATACCATTATATTCTATATCATCAAATTGTAATTCAAACAACTGATGCTCTTTTGGTTTTATTTTAGAAATTGTGATAGAAACTGAATTTTCTCCCAAAACTAACTAGATTATAAAGTTTATCTCTTTATTAAGAAATAAATTTTATACCTCTTCATTGAAAACATCCTAAAAATGTACTACCATTGGGGAAAAAGAATCCTACAGAATTCTAGCAACATCTACAATATGCCTGACTATTTGAGCCATTAGGGTACAGTAAATATATAATTATAACATGCTATTTAAAATGAAAGGTGGAAATAGGAAATCATACAGACTCCTGATAAACCCATAATACAAAACATATCACCTAGTATGTCTTTCACATATACAAATAAATAAATTAGAAAAAAACATACTACAAAGCATAAAGGTACCATTAAATACTTACATAGATCAACATGTTTTAGAAATTGTTTATCTTCATCCGTGCCTTGTACTTGCACCCATGAATTTAAAGGTGAGTATTTGTACACGATAGTTGACCTTCTTAGAGAAGAGTTTCTGGAAGAGTATAAGAGACATGAAGCAATGAATATCTTGTTATTCATTGTGGCAATAGGCTTGTACAACGTGGCCTAAGTTACAATACCTGCAAGTTGTAACTTCAGCTGCGTTGCACAAGCCGATTTCCACATTGTTTTTAGCAACCACATTTGCTCCAACACTCTAATGATCTTCATTGCATCATGTCTCTTATACTCTTCCAAAAACTCTTCTCTAAGAAGGTCAACTATCATGTACACATACTCACCTTCAAATTCATGGGTGCAAGTACAAGGCACAAATGAAGATAAAAAATTTCTAAAACATGTTAACCAATGTAAGTATTTAATGGTACCTTTATGCTTTGTAGCATGTTTTTTTCTAATTTATTTATTCGTATATGTGATAGACATACTAGGTGATATGTTTTGTATTATGGGTTCATCTTTGTCTAATCATATAACTATGAGATTATGCTATGTGATGAAAATTAATATGGATCCATCATCATTTCCATTGGGATAATCTTTGGGAATCCATATAACCATAAGATTAAAAACTATTTCCTTTGTATCTCATACATAAATATTCAACTAGAAGGGGTAGAACTTACCGCCCATGGTAACTCAAAATAAAAAAAATGAAAACAAGGGTTGGTTATCCACAGAAGTCATCACACATAACCTTGGTAGACCTCTCACACATGTGAACCATCATAACTAAACAATTACCATATACTTCATCTTAGAGTCAAGATATCCCTATGGAACCTATAGGGTATCCAATTCCACATCATTCACAAACAACCCACTTGTGTTTCTAAATATCAATAACATATCTTATTTTAACACTCATCACTAATTATGAATCACATCCCTAGACATAATCATAATCACATTAAGACCACAGTATCTATTATGGAAATCCTTACTGGAATTAGGCTCAAGATATGGTATTATTCCTATCTCACATCTATATTCACTATTTGGTCCTCACACACACAATATATAAATAATATACCAAGGGAATAACATCCATGGAATTCACCTCCCACCTTGAGAGCACGAGGAGGAGGAGGACGAGGCGGCGATGGTCGTGGAAGCGAGGGTGGAGGCGGCAGCAGCGACTGAGGCGGAGGCGGCGACGACGGAAGATGTGGCGGCGGTCGCGACAGCGAGGGTGGAGGCGGCAGAGGCAGAGGCGGTCGCGGTAGCGGGAGCGGGGGAGGAGGCAGCGGCTATGGCGGAGAAGGAGGAGGACGAGGAGGATGAGGAGGAGGAAGGAGGAGGAAGGAGGAGGACGAGGAGGACGAGGTCGCGCGGCGAGGGGCCTGGTTCAGTTTCCGCGAGAGCTTGACCGCGTGCAAGCGAGGATGGCCTGTTAGGGTTATTAAATAACAACCGACAGAACCATTATCAACGCTCGTCAAAAGCACTGATAAAGGTATGTTTTATCAGCGATAAAATAAAATCACTGATAAAACATTCATTTATCAGTGATTTTTTAGCGCTGATAAAGATATACCTTTATCAGCGCTAAAAAACGCACTGATAAATGTTACCTTTTATCAGCGCTAAAAAAAGCGCTGATAAATGGGTACCCTTTATCAGCACTTATTTTAGCACTGATAAATGTAAGATTTATCAGCGCTTTTATATAGCGCTGATAAAGGCATACCCCGTTATCATCGCTTTCTGTTTAGCGCTGATAAAGGGCAGCATTGCCCTTGCCCTGTTTTGTAGTAGTGTCTTGTGTAAAGTGATAAAAATCCCACATTTTTTTTACCTGGACAGTTCAATGAAAATGAGTTCAAAGTCATACACTTTCTCATTATTTCATTTATAATAATAAGGAATCTATGTGTATGTGGGATAAAAACCACCATACATCTAGGGCGTAGTCATCCTTAGGGATGAAAACCTCTTTAAAAAACCATGGTATCTTCTTATGTTTCTTTCCTATTCTATACCTGCTTTCTGATCAAAGGAGAGATAGATAGATAGAGTTATAGATCCACTCAATAAATAAGGGAAGAGGTATAAAGGAATAAAAAATAAAATTAGAGTAAAATTATACCAATACTGATTCAACCCCTCAGTGTTAGACACATCCCTATGTGATCCTGTCAATTGGTATCCGAGAACCATGTTACACCTCTATCTTGATTATCTTTAAAGTTTTTTTTCAAGAATTTAATTTATTTTTGAAAAGGATATATTAAGTAAATATTTTAATAATATGGATAATTAATTATCAAATTAATCATATAATAAATATTGTTAAGAAATATAAGAATAAGATTAAAAGAGAAGCAAAGAGGCTAATAAAAGCCTCATCAAAGAGGGGATTCTTCTCTATTTTAAGTTAATAAAAGTGATAGTATTTATATTACACCTAATAATGAGTTATCTATTAAATATGGTTTTGATAAGAATAAATACCTCTTAGGAAAAGAGGAAGAAAAATCTTTTCCCCATGTGAAAATCTTGATTAAGATAAAACTAGGCATGAAAGAAAATGAACCAAGTACCAGTGGACAATATCACAATTCTGAGGATTTATAAGATGAATATGTTGTTGTACTAAAATATATTTTTTATAATGTACTCAGAAATATTTTAATATATTTGTGGAATTTTTATAAATATTAATGAGGAGATCACTCACTTTGAATATAATAATAAAAGGATGGATAATGTTTCGAAAGAAAGGATACAACCATGTATTAAGCTCTCCAAATAGGTAAGAGCCTTAAATATCTAAATATGGAGCTTTAAGAAATATTTTTGAATTTTTGGAATGAATGGTTTATTATAATTAATGGGAGAGAAAAATAAAATAAAAATATTGAAGAAATAATCCATGCATCCGAAGAAGTAATTGCTACTAAAAATGATCAACTTGAGGTCAAGGCTAAGAGGATTGAAGAGCTTGACCATATCATATAATAAAAGATAAAAAAATCATGATGATCAAGTTGAATGAATAAGAAAGTCTTATTAAGACAAAATAATACCAATGTATAATAAAAAAAGAATCCTAAATATAGAATGATTGGATATTGTTATCAAATTAAATAATTTATAATTAGTTCAAGAGATATATTCCCTACAAGTTTAAAAGAAATATACTACCATAAAAACTACAAAGGATGAATATAATGATGAAATACCTCTATCTAGTGGAAAGAATATCTTTAGATCATTTAATGAAAAATATATAATATCCCCTGAGTGTAGAGACCCTAAGCTTGGCGTCCATATACATTACATTCCTTTTGCAGAATACTTGATACATGACACAAAGAGATGCTCGAAGACCGTATTAGTTTAGTATCTTTGGAAACTGGGAAACATAAACAACTGGTTAATAAAACATCCACATCTTCTCATATTTTTTCCTTCATAACAAGAACCCCCTTTTGGAACATCTTATATAATACCCTTTTTCATATCCTGGGGAAAAGAAACATAAATAAGGGTGAGATCAAATGCTCAGTAAGGTTAAAGATGGAAAATATTAAACAAAACATAAACATAATAATGTAAAAACATGAACATAACTTTTGAAAATCATACAATGTATAAAAAATATCCAAATTTTGAGTCATTAAATAAATCTCAGTAGTTCATAAGGCATAAATCATGAAGGAACAAGAGCTATGAGAAAATAACATTGGAATAAAACATGTAATTGTGGAAAACACATAATCATAGAAAATAATTTCCATATAAACCAAGGCTCATTTACAAGACTATCGTAGAGGAAAAAGTCTGTTACTGAATCAGGTTTACTTTTCTTTCTAGCCATGTATTACTGAATTGGATTTACTTGTCATTCTAGCCCTGTATTATTGAACTATATTTACTTGTCATTTTAGTCATGTCTATCTCATGAGATATAAATATTTACCCAATGAATTTGAGTGAGATATAGTTCCCATCAATATCATAATGAAATCATTCTTACATGTGCAATAAAAACATAAATAATTCATCATAGCAAAGCCCAAGGAATAAAATGGGTTTCTTAAAAATCATTACATCATAACATAATCCATGTAAAACAAATGGATTTCATAAATAGAATTCAATAAAAAACATAATAAAACCATAAGAGTAATAGGGATAACAGACTTGAAATATAACCCTATTAAATAATGTCATCTTATATGGAGAATTACTTTGATTGAACACTTGAAATTAATTCTTGAGGAAAATATCATTTTTTCTTCAAAAATATTTTTTTCTCAAAATACCACACAATTTTGAAAGAAAATAATTTATTTTAAAATTACCTTGAAATATTATAAAGGAATATTCCTAGAAATAAAATGTTATGAAAATATAAAAAATCATTATGCTGTATAAGTTAAAGGAAAACATTCTTCTCGTACTTTCATCGGATAAGTCAAAAAGTACCTCATATCAAAAAATGATAAAATATTATTTTCATACTATTTAATAAAAATTAAACAATGGGTAAAATTTAATTTAAAATTTTTTGTTATAATAAAAATAATATTAAATATTTATGAAACATGGATACAGATGATAAAAATACCCTAGTAAATACTTATGTATAAACAATCTCGGATGATAATGAAATTTCAAAATTGTCCCTTACCAATTTATAATCAGACGAATCGTATGCCTCATAAAATAAATAAAATTATATGCATATATAAATACCATAAAAATCATAATAAGAATTATAAAAACATTTATGGGCAATATAAACACCATAAAAAAGAAATAGGTGGTGTATATGGAATATGTCCCCCATAAATAAAATTTTAAAAAATCCCTTACCTTAGATCTAATTTTCTTTGAATGTATCAAAAAATAATTTATGATGGTTTATAAAATGTCATTAACTTATTATAGAACCATATTTATATTTATGATATCATATGTGATCATATTAACACCCGTTTAATAATATTTCATTATTACTCTTCTTTTGGTGTTAACTACTTTAAGTTCTCTTGCATGTTTTGTCATATAAGTACCAATTCTTATAAATAGGATATAGTTACATAATTTAATAAATCATATTAAGGTAATATATATCATATTTATTCATTATATACATTTATATAATCATTAATGAATGGTGTACATGGGTATGAATCACATCACGTTGTGGAGACGTTAGCTCATACGTACACACGAGCGATGATATCATTTTCTTAATAGTATAAAGTATGAAAGTGGATGATATATGTTTTACTAAATAATCAATATGATAATCATATTTAGTTATTATTTCTATAGTTATATTCATCCAAGTAAAGTGTTGGTGAAAAACAGACTACACTATAGCATGGAGACTGTAAACTGTACGTATGCACGCGTTGTGATTTTGTTTTTTTATAGAATGGATAGAAGGTGGAATAAGGTTGTTACAAACCATAATAAAATATAAGTATATATATTATACTGAATTTATTACTTTATAATGAAAAAAATAATGTGAAAATAAGTAGAAGAAGAAATGATCCTAAGAGAGTCGGTAAAGGAGATTACCTCTTCTTCGGCGAGCTCCCCTAGATATCCTCTTAAAGTCACTAGAGTTGGTCTTTTAAGAAGATCATAACCTATAGAATGTAACTAAGGAAGTTTATAGGGTAAATGGTTAGGGGATTTACTAGATTTAAGGCTCAAATTGAAGTGAAGATGTGAGGGAGGAGGTGCCCTTTTATAATTGAGGTGAGAGGCACTTTTGAGATCTCCAAAAATATTAATTTATAATAAAATCAAACTCCATCTAAAAACCTAAAAAATGTCTTATTTTAGAATATGATATTATATAAGGTTGTAATATTATGAAAAAATAATTTTTAGGCAAGTGTTTATGTCAATTTAAACCTTATCATTTCAATTGAGCAGTAGTTATCCTATTTTAAATTTAACTAAGGTAAAAAATTATTCAATATTAAAATAGTATAAATTCTACATATTTAATTTCAATTAGAAAATAAATTAATAATTTAGAGAAGTTTGTACTATATAATAATTATTTTATATTTTTGAAAATATTTTATGATTTTTAAATAATTTAATAAATCATTATTTTGACAAAATATCAATAGTGTCAATTTTGACACTATTCAGTTAATGGTTTTATAAAAATATAAAGATAAGATTTTATCCTAGAAAAAAATATTTTATTATATCCATAATGGGTCATGGTAATCTATAAAATTAATTGGCTATATTAATTAGCACAATTTATTTTTATATTTATATTTTTAATAACATTTATTTGTTATTTTCCTTAATAAAACATTTACAACATCAGTTTTGTGTAATTATTTAATACAATTATTTGGGGAATAAAAATTAAATATAAAATACTATGATGAATATAGATATGATATATTTCATAGTAATACTTATAGTAGAATATATCTTCTTGAAAATCCATCATTAAAAATGATAAACTTATTAAAACATGAATGTGATAACTTTAACATCACTTTAAATAAAATATTATAAGTGTCATAATATTTTCCATATAGATCCAAATGGTCAATAAATAGAACCTTGTATGGTTATGGTCTATATATACACTAAAAATAATTTGTTTCAAGTGTTTTGGTCTTTTAATGGTTATTACAATTTTAATAAAAATTATTTTATTGATTTTCCATTAATTAAATAATTTTTGCATCATCATTATATAAGAATTTAAGGTAATTATTTAAACTCTAAAAATTATAAATAAATTAACATGATTTAGATAATTTAATTATATTTTTGAATACTATTTATTATTGAAGTTATCTCATATTTATCACTATATTAAAATTATTATACTTATAAGAGATAAGAGGGTGACATGTTGTCACTTTCTTTTATTTTAATAATATATATATCATTTTAATGGAAAAGAGTCCATTAAATGAGTAAATTATGATTCTTAAGTGTTTAGAGTATAATTTTATTCATCTAATAGGATTTTGGCAGGTTTTAGGGTACTTTTATTGTCCTTATCATTTTATTTGTTACCTTAATTCACCTGATTTAACTATAATCATTGTAAATAAAAATTACCAAAGTCACTATTCATAAAATCCAATAAAAGAAGCATATTTACATAATTTGGACCCATTAATTAAAAATATGGAATTCATTTTTCGAAATTTAAAACACATAAGTTTCATTAATTAAATTAAAATTATTCCTCTTGTCGGAATGAAAGACGGGTTTTTTAAAAGTTAAAACATTGCAAAAAAATTGAAATGTTTTTACATCAAAATTCAATGTAAAATTAATTTCAACGACCTAAATTGTATTTAATGATAAAAATATATTATATTATACTTTAAAACCATTCAATAATATAATTTAACAATATATATTATTTCGGTGAAAAAATTTGTTTTCAATTAAAATTTTGTGTATTTTTACTATTCATCAAAACTTGAAAGTTATCAAAAAAATATAAAAAATTAATCCAAAGTAAATTTTTATATCCTTATTATAAATAAAATATTTATTTTGTTAAATATTATACCTAAAAGTGTCAAAAACTATATTAAAAATGGGTGCATCATCAATGGAGACAAAACTATATTTTTTGAAAAATACTTCTTTTATCTAAAAAATTGAATTTGTTCTTATATCATGTATTGAAAATATATAATATGATTTTTAAACATTATATTGAATATATTACATGTAACACCCCAAGGTTTTGAAAATAAATATAGAATTAAATTTTATAATCTATCCATTAAACACAACTTTGCCTCTTCTATGTTTTGAATTTCAAGAAATGGTCATCTAGAGTTGTGTCCAATAAGTCATTTGGAGTCTGATAGAACAAACTTGATTTTTGGTGAATTGTAACATACCCTTATGAAAAGTAATATGAATAGTAATATGACCCTTATGAATATTAAATAATAATATTATTTTATTTTCATAAGGAAATATGATAATGAGATCTTAATTAATTTTTCAATGTCACAAAAAACTAATCGTACTTCAAGATTGTTATTTTTAGAATTAACTATGACCTTATTTAAAAATTAAATTAATAATATTTAGAAAATTATTTTTGAAAAATGGATTTCAGTTTTGAATTATACACGTCGAAAAATGGTAGGGGTGAATTTTTGGGATTTTTCTAAAATACATGAATTTTTCAGGAATAGTAAAAATACAGTTTTGAGTATTTAGTAGTTTAATGACAACATAATGATGTAATAATTAAATATAAAAGTATGGTCAACTTGTGTATAGTAACTTATGAAATTAGGTGTCCCAAGTGGCTAAAACCATGGGCAATCCCATGGTTTGGAAAAAACCACTAATGAGGTGTCCCTTTGAAATTATTAAAAAATTACCTCTTTTTATTTCTATAAATACCCACTCATCCATTCGGTTTATTTAATTCCAAATCCATCATCCTCGAAGATCTGGTGGTTTTACCTCTCTAGGAGTCCTCCCAAGGTGTCCCTAATCCCCCAAGGTCCCATCCTTCAAGATCTAGTAGTTATTCTACAAGGTAAGGGAATCCTTCATTCTCTTCTTTAAGTCGATACTTCTTTTATGTTATCTATTTGAAATTCCTTTCTCATATATTTAGGTTTGATTTTATTCATTCTTTTTACTGTAATTTTTATTTCAATATTGTGAGATACCCTTTTATTCTCATAATTTTATTTTATGAAATTTTAAGTGACGCCGTTAGGCTGCTGAATTTTCATAAGGGATCTTTCAACTTTTCTTTCTTTTTCATGTTCATCTCTTTTATTTTTCTCTCATCACCTCCTCTATCCAAATGATCATTATAACTACAGTAAAATATATATACTGTATTTTTGTCATGTGAATGGAAGAACCATTATAAATATTCTTACTCCCTCCCTTTTATTTTTATAAACGAAATCAACGTCCATGAGGTTCCAATATATAGCCTTCGTGGATGACGAAGTTTCATTCTTCAATTTCTTTTTCATTACTGGTCATGAAACCATATTTATGGTTTAACCAGACTATAATATATGTATTATAACATGATTAATATTCAATAACCAGAATATGTACATATAATTAAGTTATATGACAAAACTAGTTCATAATAATCCAAATACCGCCAAATAATTGAAGTGGTTCTCATCTAATGATTCATCCTCATTCCATATAACCAAATGATATAAATGACCATTACCAATTATTTATGTTCATAAATAATATATAATTATAATAATGTATATTTATAACCATTCCATATGAACTCCATTACTTAAAAACAAGTGAACCGATTATGAAAATAAAGAAAATGAACACCCCGGAACAACGAAATTCAATATAATAACTTAGCAATAAGGGTATAAATGAACTAAACAGAATTATGATAAACTAAATACACGTCTAATAGGTTTTTAAATAAGTTATTAATAAGTATAATTTCATATTCTAGGAGCTTAAGTTCGAGAGAAGAACACGTTTGGAGTTAAGGTAAGGGTTTTTCACCCGAACTTCCATTTTCATTCGGGTTACTTTCATTGCCTAATTACCTCAATGAAATTCTTAAGTATTGTTATGTACTCATAATATATTCTGTGTGAGTATCATATATACATGTTTACAAACCACAACCCTTCCTTATTTTATGGATAGTTACACGTTTTAAATGGAAACTTTCAAAATTGTTTCCAAAATAGAAGCCCGATTCAAGGGAATTTCTCCAATTCATATCTATTTACAAGGGAACTCTATAATATGTTTTTGGAAACCATTATCTTTCCAAAAATAATCATTTTATTATGAAAATACTATCTTACTTCACTTCTAGTTTTATACAAAGATTTTCCAAAATATCTCTTCTTTTCAAAATAAAAGAGTATTTATCTCAAAATTGCTTATTGATTTTATAAGAGTATTTTCGTTCAATGATCTTATTGATTATATGGTATTATTGGGTTTAATCATTTATGAAGTAATATACCATATTTTATTTAATTGTTTATGACTAAATTTATTATGTATTATCTATCCTAGAACCATTCATCATATTATTCCGAATGGTTAGTGTTTATGTTCAATAATTGGTGAAAGTTAGTTACATTTCATAAGATAGTTTCAATATGAATGTATATGTTGTTTATGTTGATACCCGATCATATGAGGAATGCATTTGAATTATTATGTGATGGGTGGGGCCTTCTATAGACCCTCGATGCATCGGTAGGTCTCATGAGACAAACTATGGTCTTGGCACGAGGCCTTAACAAAATGATTATTTAATGATCCTAGCACGAGGCTTGGACGGTATGGTTATGATGTCCGACATATGCACTTCCCTCATTATGATGCTAGTATTAGAAGTTCATGTGTCTATTTGACTTGTAGAATACCCATGGTTATGTTTTATTATTGAATTATTTATTCAGATCATATTTATGCCATAATGTGTTCAAGTTCATTATTAAAGGCATGTGTTTTCAATTATTCACAATGTCTAATGTTTATATTAACTTCCGCTGTATTGCTTACTCTTACTGAGCATTTGAGCTCACCCCTTTCTTATGTTTCATTTTCTCAGGACATGAAGAAGTGATTTATGAATGACTTACAAGCATAATATAGGAGATGTGATGTTTCTAGTGGATTAAATTAGTGTTTTGTTTCCCTTCACGTTGTAATGATAAACTTATGTATGTAACTTGTTTCCAATAATACTAAACTACTTGGTCTTTCGGGATTCATATTCATTGTATGTATGATAATTTAATCAAATAAGGCACAAACTCTAGGAAACTGGGGCCATGTCCTTACATTACATATATATTACATTAATAAAATCCATATAGAGTGATTTTATTATTTTATAAACTCTCTTATTTTCATTTAAATAGTTTTTTAGAAGAAAGTTAATATTGTTCACACCTGCCATTATAATGACTAGTTTATAAGGTAACTTAATAATATTTATTTCATTTATAATAGTTCTTGTATGAAATTATTTCTATCAAATGAAATTTAAATTTTGTGTAACATAATCCAAGCATAGTGTTTCATATACCGCAAGCTAAGATGGTGTTTCATGCAGCACAAACTAATCTTGGTGTAGCGTACAACACAACATATCAAATAAATTTTAAATAATATATCTTATAAAATTCTTGGGGTGTTATAAGAGGATAAGGTACCATCTTCCTATGGAAATAATATTTTTTCAAAAATCTATTTACATGTACAGTGAAAAATTATACTCAAAACCCAAATAAAAGTGGATAAAGTAAAATAGATAGGAACCCACCACTATATCCAAGTTAATTTAAAGAAAGTATATGATAATATGTTCTATAAATCATGATCAAATAACGAATAATATATCATAAAAATAGCATGAATTAAAATCTATAATTTCTAGAAAATTTGAAGATCATAAAAAGAAAATAAGATTTATAGGGTGTTATTGGTGTTACAATAGTTTTGAGAACAAGGAATTGGATTGTTTGCATAGTATATCAGGTTTTGGGAGAAATGAAGAGCCTACATCAAGGGGGATAAAGTAAAATCTAAGGAAACACTTATAGTTGAAGAGTAAGGATTAGTACCCCTAAAAAATATTTGAAACAATCAGAAATATCTATGTAGTATTCAATGGAAGTGGACATAGTGAAGATGCATGTATGAATAAATCATTCACTAATGTAACTAAAAAAATGTCAAGAGAATACCATAGTAGACAAATAATGGAGATAAGCCTACCTTGGGAAATAATAATGAGAAAAATACTGAAAATAAGAGGAAATAAAATTTCATAAGAGGTAACCAAATTTCATCAGAGGTTTTCAAAATTAGATAAACATATATATCATGAGAATTCCTATGGGAGGTGTATATAATATGTACATAATTTAAATTATTATCTCATAGTAATACTAACTCAAGAAGAAATCATGAATAAATTGAAATCTACGCCAAGTAATGCATGTTATTTGATGGATCATGTTAAAAAAAATACCCCACACAAGGAGAGAAGAAAAGTAACCTTATTATCCAAAGTAACTTAAAACTCGAATAACAGTTGTGCAAGCATGAAGAGTCTATCCAGACTTGGAGATAATTTAAAATGGGAAAACTGGTTGAGAAGAAATTATCAATCTAAATACTCACATTGATGATCAATGAGGTCCACCTTATGCCTTTATCATTCATGTAGTATTTGTTTTCTAACCATGAAGGGATTTAAAGGTGTAGCTAGTTATCAAATAGATAAATAATGAAGTACAGAATGATGGAATAAATATTCCAGATCTAATAAAGTCACCATATTGGTATGATTTATCAAATATAATTAAAAATTATATATGTATAAAGTATATACCTTGATGAAGTGAAGGGGGAGATCATCCCTTGGAGTGAATTTTCTTGAGATGCTGCCAAAGTTGACAATTCATACAAATTTGAATTCTAAAAGGTGATTTTTAAGGTGTTATTAAAAAGGTATGTATTGATACTCTCTCATCCTTTGATCCTTAAGATACAATTATGATATTAAGGGAAAAATTTGATTTTAACAATGAAATAAAAATGGATAATCTAAAGATATTTCAAGGCTGATTCTTGAAATTGAATCCCTCTATTTGTATCTAAATTATTTTAACCTGGTGTTGAGATGTGTCTCAGAATTCAGGTTGGAATTCAAATAATACAATTATATTTAACAATTGATATCTATTAGTCTCATCTTAATGATTTTAAAAAAAACTTTTAAGTATGAATGGAAATTATTTTTTTGGTGAGATATTTTATTGATAAATGGATAGATTTTTTTTCTAAAACAAACCATATTGTTTTCTACAATTATCATGAATCAAGTAGACTTAGAGTGTAATGATTGATAGAAAATTTCTTAAGAATAATGCGATACCATCATTTATATTTAATTATGTTTATTTTTATCAAGAAATGGGAGAGAAGAAAATTAAAGAAGTTAGTGATGAGAAAATGGAGAGAGAAGAAGAAAATGAGTTCACAAATATATATGCTATTTTTCATCATTGGTATTGAAAATAAATTCAAAGTAGGATATTTATGAACCCATATTGTGTTTGATTTGGATTTTTTTGTCAATGAAGGAAAAAAATGCATGATTTCAATATAATATGAAGTAGGAAAACTTGGAAGGAGCATGTAGAACTTAAGCATGTTGATAAGGTTCATGAAGTTCCTAATAAAGATTCTACTTTGTGTTAGGATTTAAAGGAATACCTTATATATTTGAAGTTAGTATCTACCATTTTATTAGGATAAAATATGTAAGGGAAGTGCTACCATTGGTTGTTATTGGATATATATTCATATGTAAAAATTATTATTCTCATCATTAAGGAAATTAATGAAAAGTGTTATTTGAATTTTAAACACTTTCCACAACATATTTTAAGGAGAATTGAGAACTAGTCGAATGGGGAAATATAAGGATAGTGGTTAGTAAAATTGAAGTGGGTAGTAAAGCATAAAGTGACCTTGAATATTGACCAAGAGGTATTTTGGAAACTGCATGTATAATGGTTAGACTTCATGAAGCTGTAAGCGAGTATAAAGATTGACTGTGAGGAAGACAAGAGACTGCATGAAAAATGGATTGACTGCATGAAGCTACAAGAAACCATGAAGATCAATCACGTTGTAGAAAAGTGACTGTATGTACAATGGATTGACCACATGAACAAAATACTAACCATAAGACTTTGAAATGCTGATCACAAGACTTTGAGAATCAAATGTAAAGGTAACCTGTGACTTGCACAGGTTATGTAGAGGTAATACATGGGTTTTCCAAGTTACAAAAAGGTAAATTAGGAATTCTATTACCTATATAAAGGTAATTTAGGCCAGAAATAAACCATGTAAAGGTAGAATCTTATTTCTTAAAGGTAAATCTGAATTTTTCCTAGTGTATAAATATAATGTGATACCTACATAGGGGACATTTTGACTATTTGTCAATGTAAATCATAAATTCAGGAGGATTTATAAAGGTCATATAGACTCTATGTTAGGTTAAACCTGAAGGAACAATAGCTATGTAAAGGTCTGCTCATATTTGTGTAATGGTAACCTCAAGTGTAATGAGCTATGCAAGGGGAAAAAAGTTGTGAAAAGGTGAGTTGACATTCCAAAAATCATTTATAATGAAAAGTGAATTTTAAAAAGATAATGAAATGGTGTTATGATTTGTTAAAAATAAATATCAAGATCATGTATGTTGATCATGATTCTATCCATAGTGATTAAAGAACCAAACAAGGGGGATGATGGTGTTTGAGGAGAAACCACGCCAAAGGAGAGGATACCACATCATGGAAAAGTTTACAGTCACTACAATATGGAAAGATAATGAAGACCACACCATAATAGAGACCATAGAGAGTGTTGTGGTTATAAAATGGTATGAGTTTGAGAAATACACCATAGGGATGACCATGGAATATTGAAAATATAGCTATGAAAAATGGTGAGACACAACCACTTCATAGTCAAGGCTGTGGTGAATTAACACTGGAGATATGTATTCCAAATCATAGAAGAAGGTTCCATGTTCTAGTGGTATGAATCCATGATCACATGGATTTTTTTAATAGAAAATATACATGTTCATTTTGTGGAGAATTTGAATAAAGAGGAAGACCATGTTATTTAAAAATATAATGTGATTGAAAGTTTTCAGAGTCTTCATCCAAATTAAATGGAATGTTTAAATAAGATGAAGATCAAAGATATTGAGTTTGTAGAAACTATGATAATGGAAGAGTTTTAGAATACCGAGTCTTCAGGAAAATTGAAGAATAAAGATACTTGAAGTCTAAAAATTATGGAAATTTTAGATTACAATTTCACAAGGTTAAGAGAATAAAAAAATAGGAGAAGGAATAAATGAATTTTTGAGGATACTTAACTGTTTGAACCTGTTTATATTTTATAAGTTAAAAGAAGAAGAATAAGAAGGAAACATATACTAAAACCAAAAAAAGAAAGATGATATGTGTATCAAAGAAAGGGAAAAGTTAGTGATTCAATACTATATAAATCCTTGAACACTAAAGAGGAGGAAGAAAGATAAAATAAATTGGGAGATCCATCCTATGGTCATTATTTTATGTAGAAGTATGATGAAGAGGGAGTTCAAATATATTTCTATAGATTATAATCCAATAAGAGAAGTTGAGAGATCTATCCTATTTCCATTTTTTTGTAGAATTATGAGCAAACTTGAGTCATCCCACTTTATTTCTACAAGATAGGAATAAGATAAATCCAAATAATCTATGGAAATCAAGACATTATAGGTGATATTAATTCAAGGAACTACAATACCATTCTAATATACAATGGGATATTAATCCCTCCCTTGTTTTGTACTTAGTCAGTTCCTATAAAATGAGTCCAAGGCCATATCCTTTCTCATTCATTCTTTGGTAATAAAAAGGAAGTAGTGTGTGCATGAGATAAAAACCATAATATACTAGGGATATAGTCATCCTTAAGGAGGTGAACCTCATTAAAAAACATTGGAATCTTCCTGTATTTCTTTCCTATTCTATATATTCTTACCAACCAAAGGATAAATAAAGAGAGTGAGATCTTCTGACTGAATATGTGAAGATGTTAATATGAGTAAAAATGGGAATTATAGTTAAAATATACCCACAATGATTCACCCCTACCAGTATTGGATTCATCCCTACGTGATCCTAAAAGTTCCCTTAACCAAATGACCTTTTATATTCAATTAACTATATATTTAAAGTGTTGAATATTAATAAATATCTTATCACATGATGATTTTTCTTCTGCATTAGATTTAATGTGATTGTAGTTTCCATATTAGTATAATATCACTGAGAGCGGGAGGGGGGAATCCGTGATCCTTTTATTTTTATGAATTATTCTCAAATTCAACCTTTGAAACTTGTTAGAGTTTTGATACACTCAATTATATCTATCAAACTTAACTCGCATGTAGAAAATATAAAGAAGGAGATGATCACATGATATTTACGATGTTCCACCTCAATGTGAGAACTTACTCCTTGCTATATTGGTTATACCCCCAACATGGATTCTTCACTAACTTTAACTGGATTAAAAAAGAATAAGAAGCAACTGGTTCTACACCCTATTAATTGTTCCTCTAGTTGACATTGGGTTTACCCCCTAGTGACCAACTATTCTATCACAATTGGTTATTCCCCCAAACTATCCTTTATTTACCCTCTTCCTTATAAACTGGTTATAACCTCAAGCATGATCCTATTTGGAAACTGGTTATACCCCATAGGTACAAGCTCTTTATTTTTCTTTGTTTATCCAATGTAGACATATATTATACTCCAGATGGTATTCCTCCACAAGTAAGTTAGACCACCTTTTCATGTGTACAAATTCTTCAAGATCTTAAAAAACTCTTTAAAAAGTTTCATAGTCTTGAAACTCCAACCTAATCTTTAAGAACCTATATATACTCGAATCTATACTACAATTTTCCATCTAGTAATACTCCTCCTCATATGTTATATTTGATTTTACTTAGTTCGGTGTGCTCTATCTGATGTACCTCTGTTCGGTATTCATTCTATCTGATGCATCTTTATCTAATACACCTCAATATGATGCAACTCAATCTAATGCTTCTCTATCTACTGAACCTCAATCCTATGCTCCTTAATTCGGTATCCCATTTGGTACTTCTCTTTCTAGTGGATCTCTACCTGGAGCTCTTCTGTCCAATTATCTTTTTCTTTAACTAAGAAGAATCTTGGTTGGAAACTCACATTGTTATCTCTCAAAAACTTTAGAAATTTTACTCTATAGTAGTATAAGTAGTATAAACACTTCACAATTAGAATTATCCTCTTTATATACTTATACTTATTCTAAAAATAAAGGAAGAAGCATGGGATCCAATTTAGAATTTTCCACTTAACTCGATTTTTTTTGACTGCCTTCAAAGCCTCCGAACAAAACAGCTTTCAAAGTTTCCTCAAATATTAGCATCAATAAACTATTGAAATATTCTTCAAATATTAGTTAGATTTATTAATGGTGAAAGTATATATCAACATCTTCACAATTATTTACTTTACAAAGTTTATGTAAAGTTTATAGTCTCTGTCTAGTGTAAAAACTCTCATATTTATGAATTCAGTAATATTGATACACATTCATCCATCTAGAACATCTATAAAAATTCTCTATCAGACCATTTTTCTATGACCATTGAGGTCCGTTAAACTTTTTCTTTTTTCATATAGTTCACTTTACATGTTTCATTCATCCAATGGACTCACATAAGTTTATCTAGTGGATTCAATAACGTTCATCTGATAGAATCAAAGGATTTAATCAATTAAGTTTTTTGTCTAATGGAATTTATATATTTCTATGTATGGTAAAACTTTTTATATTCCTTCATCTAATTGAAATTTATATTTCTCTCTGTTTTATTTTATATATCTCAGTATCTTCAAATTTACCTATCTGATGACCTTCAAAAAAGTGAATCTGATACAAATCGATTTCTCTATCTGATGGACCTTCATTTGGTGATCATTAAATCTCTCCATCCATTATAATTCATACTTATTGACCTGGTATATTGAAGAAATATTCTTCTTCTGGAGGTGTGAAGTCTCTTTTTGAATTATTCTTCTGCTTGAGGTACAAAGTCTTTATCTGATCATTCAATGTCCAATCAAAATTTTAGAGATCAAACTTCATACAACCACAACTCCATGAATTCATAACTTGAACTTTATGCAGCTAAAACTCCAAATTTATATCTTTGAAATTTGTATAACCATAATTACATGACTTTTTATCTCACACATTATACAACTACAACTCCAAATTTTTAACTTAAATGTTGTACAATCTTTATAACTTGAATTTTTTTTCTTCTAAACTTTATAAATCAAACATTGCATAACTTTAACTTCATCATTTGGGTATGCTCATATATAATCATGAATATCTTCATGATGATTTTTACTTTGAATACCAACAAAGAAATTTCAGAGTTTATAATATAGCTTTAAACTAAGAAACAAGTCTTCTCTCAAAATCCCTCAAGTAACTTCTTCTACAGACACATGTTAACATATTGACAACAAATGAAACCAATACATTTTGGACTAACAATCTCCCCTTTTATGCCTATTTTCAATATCCTCACACATATTTGAAGTCAATATGTGTTCCTAATTATTTCTCCTCTATAGTGTGTGCATTTTTTATCTCCCCCTTATTGAAAATAAAATGAAAAGGCAAACAAAGTGGTCAAATCAACTCATCCTCTTTCATATTAGAATTCAGAAAAATTTTCTCTAGAAAAGGATAATATCACATGAATCTATGAAAAAAGTGCCTTTAATTAAATAACTATAAGTCTATGTGGGAAAACCTGATGAATAAAATAAGGGTTTATAATCAAGGTGATCAATGTTATCTATAATAATTCATTTATGTAATAATTTTGTCAATATTATTGATTCTATATCATTGAATAACACAAATTAAAAACCTAAAAACTACTAGAAAGTATTAAGATAGGGTATCAGATCCTTAGTGAAGGTAGTGGTGGATGCAGTCAAATAAATAAAATTAAAAACAAAACAAAATCATAATAACATGAAAAAAAACAATGATGGATATTTTTTAGAAATAAAAGATGAAAGGAAAAATTGATGACTAGAGAAGATGATATGAAAATAGTGAATGGAAATATATGTGAAGTAGATGAATGAGAATGAAATGTGAGGGAAATTTCACCTGTCTAGTTAAAGTATTTCCTTGTTTGTGAAAATTTAATTGAAATCAACAATCGAAAAATGTATTCAAAATCTCAGTCAAGTGGGTTGATAAACAATTAGATGATTTTGCAGTTCATCATGAACAAAACTCATTCAATTGTATAAGAAAAAAAGATGAATATAATTTTATAATGATTACATGTACAAAGATTAAAAAGATAAACCATAACTATATAATTTTTTTATTCAAAATTTACTGAGAAATAATTTTATAAATTATTAGAAGAAAAGTTTTAGAATAATAAATTTAAATATGAAGGAAGAAATAGAAGATGAGAAGTTTGAAGGACCCTAACCACCCTGGGGGGGGGGGGAATCAAGGTGTCAACTTTTTCTCTTCTTTAATGGATCTTGTTCCCACATTGGTAGGAACTTTTTTAAACCTGTATGATGAATATATGTAGATATTAAAATATTCACATGCATAAAGACAACACAACAGTTTTAATTGGTTCACCACTAAGGGCTGCGTCCAAGGAGTATACACCGATAGGTTTATGGTCGTACCTAATTCCACTAATCTTCATTAGATGTGGATTAAAAAGATTCGGGAACAATCACTTTGTCCCAGGAACACTGCCTAAAAGTTTAAGGATAGCTTACAAACTCCCTCAGATCACTTCCATAGACTCCCCTTGGCTCACTACCTTAGAGAGGTATTCACTCAGTTTATCTACACGAAGGTCGCTTCAACAGATTGGCATGAAATTCTTGGTCTCTATTCAGCATGAGACACTGTTTTCATTGAAGTCGCGAATTTATTATCTTTTATATTATGTTTTATCCTTTAGTGAAATTACTAAATTCACTAAAACTTCTACTTTTTACTAGAATCACATACTACCTTTATGATGTTTCTACTTCTAAAAACTGTTCCTGATTCTGCGGACTGTCTCTGATCTACGTACCATGTCTGCTCCGTGTACCACGCTTGCTCTGCATACTGTGCTTGCTCCGCTTACCATGCCTGATCCATGTACGGCGTCTGATCCATGTACTGTGCCTACTCTCTGTACTGCTCCTACTCCACGGACTATTCCTGATCCGCGTACCATTCTTGATCTGTGCACCACGCCTGCTCCGCACACCGTGCCTGCTCCGCGCCTGCTCCGCGAGCCGCCTCCATGTACCACCTCCACGTACTGCCTCTGTGTACCACCTCTACGTACCTCCTCTGCATACTGCGTCTACATACCGCCTTCATGTAGCACTTCTGCGTACCGCCTTGGCATACTGTTTCTTCCTTTCATGAAATTCTTCAAATTATGAAAATTATTTTATCTCTCGCATAGCACTTTTTCTTATGCAAAATCTATTCCGCAAACTGCTCCTTCAAATTTTGCAAATCATTTCATCTTTCACATACCACTTATTCCTACACAGAATCTCTCCCATGTACCACTTTAAGACTTAGTTGAGTTCTTCCACAGTGATGATATTTTCTTATTGAATTCACTCTAGCTTAAAGATGGGATTAACACTCCTTATATAGACCAATAACTCCACATATTTTTCTAATCCGTTTTACCCAAATTTTCAATGTGGGACAAACTTCACCGCATACTAAACTCCATACATGTACTGTAAGACTCCACCATGTACTTCAATCCTATGAACTGCGAACCTTTATCATGTACTGTTAACCTTATGTAGACCGTAAGTATGTCGGTCCGCATACTGCATCTCTTCTGCCAATGACGAGCCATCTCGTGTACCACAACTATTCATTGAAAACCATCGATGAAAACCATTTTCAGTTCGGCGTACCACTCTGCATACCATTCCTGATTCTGGATATGCAGTTGCAAACTGTTCCCGAAACATGGTATGCAACTGCAAACTGTTCCCGCGTCTGCTCCATGCACTGTGCCTGCTCTACGCGCCGCCTCGGGGCACCGCCTCCACGCTGCCGACTCCGTGCGCCGCCTCCGCGCGCCGCCTCCGCGCGCCGCCTCCGCGCGCCGCCTCCGCTCGCCGCCTCTACGCACCGCCTATGCATACCGCCTTAGTGTACCATTTCTTCCTTTCATGTACTTTTTCTTCACATTCTGTGAATTATTTTTTCTCCCACATACCACTTTTTTGTATGCAAAATCTCTTTTATGGACTACTCCTTCCAATTTCGAGAACCGTTTCATCTATCGCATACCACTTCATCCTATACAGAATCTCCCCCGCGTACCACTTTCTAACTTAGCTGAGTTCTTCCACAGAGATAATATTTTCTTATTGAATTTGATCTATCTATATGATGAGATTAACACTCCTTATATAGACAAATAACTCTGGAAATTTTGATAATTTGTTTTTCCAAATTTTCAATGTGGGAAAAACTTCACCGTATACTGAACTCCATCCACGTACTGTAAGCCTCCATCACATACTACAATTCTTTGAACTGCAAACCTTTGTCGCGTACAGTTAAACTCCTGCGTACCATAAGTCTATCGGTCCGCGTACTACATCTCTTCCACCAACGACGATCCATCCCACATACCACAACTCTTCACTATAAACCGTCACTGCAAACTGTTTTCGGTTCTGCGCACCATTCTGCCTACCGTTTCTACTTTTAGGTACGTGTCCACAAACTATTCCCGAAACATGGTACATGGTCTATGCTTCAAGGTACAACGTTTACTTCATTTGTAAACTTCCTTCTCCATTCTACATCTTGTTCAATCCTATGTATAAATCCTTCCATTGGCAAAAACAAAAATCCTGATTTGGAGGTCCCAAAATTTGACAAACTGTGGGAAATGACACCACCATAAATATATGCTTCAGCAAGAACACCCATTTTTCTTCACTATCATCTGGCTTCTTCAACAGTCAGTGAATTTCATCATGAACTTCTTCTACCTTGATATATACTCTTTGAATGATCAATTTCAACAACATCATATTCTTCAGGGAAAGTACTGCAACTTCTATGTCTTCCAGCAACATCAGTCTTTCCAGTAAACATTGAATATGACTGGTATTATCCTCTCAGCTGTGTATGATCATTATTAATCTTCAAATCTTCACATGATCCCTCATGCAATGATGCATGTTCTTCAGGTAGGCTCTTGTGTGGTCTCTTTGAATAGTGAGATGTTTCATGATCACTTTATAACTTCAAGACATTCAACACCCTCTGAGATGGTTTCATTGTTGTAGAAAATTTTCCACCTTTGATACATGTACTTTGAACTTAAGATCAGTTCAAAAATCGTTTGAGTTTATCACTCTCAATAACTTGGGAGTTCTTCCTCATCTCATTCTTAATTTTGATCTTCACTAACAACTGTTAACAACAAATAGAACCTTATACACAAAGTGATCCCAACAAAGTATTCCCTTAATCTTTTTCTCCAGAAATATCCCATGTTATGCTTTCTTACCTCTTCCATAGATCTACTCCCAAAATCTCTAGCAGTTGCATCTCCCATCTAATAAGAATCAATTTTCAGATTCCCATAAATTATGCTTATTTTCTCCCTTAAAAATTATTCCAATAGCTTAATTTTTTTTTCATTCGAAAAATACCCTTTTCTTTAATGATTAGATTCCTAAAAATTAACAAACATTATTATTCTAGTAGAATGTGGTCAGTTCTCAAGTAGCTTCTTTTGATACTGTACTCAACTGTTATATACCTTCTTTTTCAAGATTAATGTACACATTCTTCATAACCATCTTGATCACAAGAATTCAAATCCTCCCCAGGCGAATTAAATAATAGGTTCTTCAAGCGATCGAAAAATATCCAAAATAAATTTGTATTTGAACAACTGAATTCATCTTCAACCTTGGTTTCAACAGCAACATCCATCTAGTGGATTCACATTGTCTTCTTCACATTTCATATACTCAAGAGGATTATTTAGTAACAGTGGTTGGTTCATCTCCTAGATTGTACAACATTTTCAATCCTTGTTGCGGTCTTCACCTAGTGTGGTTCTAATTTCAATATTTGGTCAAACTCAGAGAGCTTCCTTAGCAAGCCATGACATGGATAAAGTAAAGGTCTCAGTTAAATCTCAAAGTGGCATGGCTTGTCTAGTTCATCTTCCTTTAGTTCTGATATAGTGTCATCATATTCAATAGATGAAGGAGATCCAGTAGCATCTCGCTTAATTTCATTCTTAGCTTTGACGGTGGCCTCATATTGAGCATCAACCTCGGTATTCTTCATTCAGTAAGTGCTAATCGCATCACACAACCTATAACTTTAATAATATATCCACGAACAAGGATTCATATAGTTCATCTATGGGAGTCATCTTCAACACGCAAAGTTCAAACAAAAAAACACAGCTTCACTGGTCATCTCTAGCTTTGGTTTTTCATCTTCATCACAAAACCAATCTTTATTTCATCATCCTTTAAATTATATTCAGTGGTTTCCCTGGTTCATCTTCTTCGTTATGCTCAGTCGGGATCTTGGTCATTAATCATATTTCAGTCATCATCTTCAACTTGTCTTCGATGGATACTTCAGCTAGATTTATGTTCATTCTGTTCATTTCCACATACCTTAATCAGATCTGAAATCAGGTTCTTCATCCATGAAGGGGTTTTGGCCTCAGGTGTTCTTCATTTCAAAACAGTAATTCATCTTCAATCTTTAGGGATAGTTTGGAAAGGGTGATACTGAGAGAAAAGAAATGATATTGAGAAGAGGGATTGGTTTCTCATGTTTGGTAAGATAATTTTAAAATGAAAAAAATGATAAGGGGATAAATAGAGAGAAATAGATTTCTCTCCTGCTATAGTTTTTAAATCACCCTAAAATTGGGATGGTTTGGAAATAAATGATGGTGAAGGGTTGTTAATATTTTAAAATCCTAATTTTATCCCTATTTTCTACATGTATCATAAAATAATTTCTTTTCTTTTCCTTTAAAAAGATTCACCAAACAAGATGGAGATAAATCCAAGTCATTTCTTTTCTTTTACTAAGTTATTGATCTAAACATGTAGAGAGAAATCACAATATTTTCTTTTCTTTTATTTTATTTTATATAATATCAAATAATTTATTTTATTTTAATAAAATCTCACCAAACACAATGTTAGAGAATCGAGAGGCTTTAGTAACATCAGGTTCAACCCTATTCAGCCATCTGATCTGATCGACCGACAAGGGATCAATTTCGATTCAGCTGAGCTCCGGTTCTACATTTCAACTCTTCTCCTCGGTCTCAATAAAGGATTATCCTATGTGAATTTTGAGATAATTTGATACCCAATTGATTTATCCTATAAACATAATTTTAACACTGATGAAAATAAATCAATTCAAGAATGAGAAAAATAACTTGAGATTAAAAATTAATAACAAATTAAATTAAATATTTAATAAGAAAATTATAAGTTAAAAATATAAAAAGTTAAATGAAATAAATAAAAGTTTAAATATAAATTCAATTAACAATAGTTAAATTAAAAATAAATTCATAGATGTAGAGGTTTTTTCAATATTTATATGGATCTTACTCACACATGGAGGAAGGGAAATATGGTTGATGACTTCCTCGCCTCTTGGGCCACTCCAAATAACCTGTGTATCAGATTTACTAACATAATATCCCTTCCTTAAGAGTGTGTTATTATTTTAGAGATGATTCCCTAGAGCTCTATTATTTCAGACCCCTTGAACTATTTGGTCCTTGACTCTCTTTTCAATAAAATTTCTTAATGTTTGATGGATAAAAATAAGATAAAATTTTAAATTACTAACACCAATATTAAAATAGTTACACTTAAAATTTAAAAAAATAAAAAAGAATAAAATAAAATATTTTCAGGATAGAAAAAATATAATTTAAGCATAAATATACACATAATTAACAAAGAATTCATAAAATTAATATTTGAATAAAAAATTAAACAAAACATTAAAATTAACCAATTCACAACATAATTCGGCATAAAATACATTAAAAATGAAAAAAGTGACATGAAAAACATGTAATGAAATAAAGGCACATAAAATTCCCACACAATTAATATTTCTTGTCCTTAATAAATTACTTAATCACTTTCAGTGTAAAATAATAAATCTCAAGAGTGAAAAACAAGAATGCCAAAAATAATTAGTCTTGAAAAATATTTCCCCCCATGGACTCTCTCAAGTTTAAAATGTGATTTCCCCCTTAAAATTGAATGGTTTTAGTGAAAATTAATTTTCATATTTTACAAAAATAATTGACTTTGAAAATTTTAAAAATAATTAAACAGAATTCAATTTTCATCAAAATGGAACTTACAAACTTCTTTTTACCTCCAAGTGACCTAAAACACATAATTAAAAGGAATAATAATTAGACACTCTATTTTATTGAGTAAAATTAATAATTACAATGAAACATAAATAACTCATCCAAATTATTAATAATTTTAAGAATAAAAGAATAAAGGATTAACCTGAATTATGATTTTAATTTCATAGCCCATGATGCATATCATATAATTTTAATTCAAACAAAAAAGGTCAAAGCCTATGGTAGTTGTATGACATTAATTTAAAATTTAACTGATAAAAATTTATTTCAAAGGGGGAAATAAAAATGATGCGTTTAATTAAATCCATGGAGTAATAGATATTAAAAGCCTCAAAGCAGCATCAAAATCTTCAAATTTAAGAAAAAAATTTGATCCACTAAAAATGAAAGTGGAATCTTGAAAAAGAACTAATTTTAGGAAAATTTAATGTGTTTTTGATGTGTATAGTAGTGAATACAACTTATCACAATAAAGACCTCAACCCATACTTAAAAACCAAAATTGTTCTCAGTGTTGAATTTAAAGTAGAAGAAATTATTAATTTCAATAAGATTTTATAACTTCTGTTGTTAAAGGTCATGTGTATGGGGTAAGATGTAGTTCAAACCCATGCTACCACAACAATAGAACTTTTCCATTTTTTTAAAATGTACAAGCATTTTTTATTTGCACCGATACAAGATTGTTCAATTAAGATCAAGAAATAGCATGATAAAAATTATTTCCAACAAACATTAGAAAGTCAAGGGTGTTAAAATTGGGTAAAAGGTAGGTTCATAAGGATTTCCAATGATAAACCATAAATATAGAATTAACACCCATGACTTACAACACTAAAACTATGTTAATAAGTTCAAAGTGGAGGGGGAATTTCCCCACACTTAATTCTAAAAAGTAAGAAAATTTTAAAAAGGCTGAATTATCAAGGAAGCAGGAAAGAGAATTAAAAATAAGTATTATTTAAAGCATAATGAAAAATAATACTCAGATGATAATGATTATTTGACCACTTGAATTCATTAAAACACTTCCCTTTTTATCTTTGAGAATAACTATCTGGTCAGTAATTTGTAGCACCTACCGAATGAAAAGATAAACATGAAATTCTAGTATTCATATTTCAATAAAGAAAATAACCAGAGAATAATTTTTTGGAAGTTTAATCCTAAAATATCCAACTAGAATCTCTTATTAATATGGAAAATAGTTGTAATTCCTCTTAAAGTGTGAAACAATTCTTCCCATGAGGTACTTTCACAATAGTGTCAGTGTTCTCTAGATCAGCAAAGAACAAGTGAAACCAAGGAAGAAACACAAGAATATTATTTTTTCTATTTAAAACAAAAGAAAAAAACAAAATAACCATGGGTTTCCTCCCCTAAATTGATAAATTTATAGTCTTTATCTAGAATCATTGGTTTATCAATTATCAAATAAAGAGATGACAACCAGGTCTTTTATATTCCCCTCAAAATTAATGTTTAATTCTTTGACCATTCACTAAGAAAGGAAAATTATCTTTTCCTAACAACTCAAAAGCTCCATTAACCAGTAATCTAAGGATGGGGAAAGGTCCAGACCACCTGGATTCTAGCTTCCTAAGAAAAAGTCAAATCCTTGAATCATAGAGGATAAACTTTTGTCCAACCTTAAAATATATGTTTCAGATGAAAGGTTCATGAGAATATTTAGTGTTTTCCTTGTAAATCCTAGAATTATCATAAGACTCTTATAATCTCATCTAGATCACTTAGATAAAGAAATATACTATAACTAGTAGTTTTGAAATCAAAATTTCGGGCCTTCACTACCCAAAAATATTTGTGTTGAAGATCTATAGAAAAATGGAAAGATTTTCCAAAAAATAAATCTATATAAAGACATTATTATGGGGGTTTTGAATGCAGTTAAATGGGCCTATAAAGGCTCATAAATATTCAAAGACCATCCTTTCATGAAAATAGACACAATTTTCTCTAAAATTTGTTTCAACTTTCTATTTGAAATTTCATCTTGTCTACTAAACCGTGGATGATAACCATTTACATTTCTATAAAGATAACCATACATCTCTATCAAATATTTGAACATAAAAATTTTAAAGTGGGTTCCATTATCAGTGATAAAATATTTTGGAACCCCAAACCTAGAAGTGATATTCTTTTTAATAAATTTTATCACAATATTAGTATGATTATTAGAGAGTTTTATAGATTCAAACCACATAGAAACATAGTCTATAACCACTAATATGTACTCATTCCCATAATAATATGGGAATGGTCCCATAAAATCCAAGCACCAGACATCATATATCTCAACTTCCAATATCCCCTTTTGAGGAAACTCTTGTTTCCTACCAACATTTCCTAATATACGACACTTTTCACAACAAAGAAATATGCTCCTAACATCATTGAACAAATAAATATAATAAAATATTTCTCATAAGACCTTTTGGGATCCCCCCACCCATGATGGTCACCCCAAGGTGATGAGTGAAAAATTTCAATAATGGACAATATCTCTTCTTTGGGCACAAGCCTACAAATAATTTCATAATCACACCTCATAAACAAGAGTGGGTTATCCCAATAGTAACAATGAAGTTTAAAAATAAATTTATACCTTTGATTTTGTGTAAAATCCTTGTGAATCATTCCAACAACTAAAAAGTTCATGAAATATGTATACTAAGAGGATTTATTGATAAAAAGAGCTAGAAATTTATCATATGAAAAAGAATAATTATTCACCCTAGGATCATTAGTTTGAGTACCCTGAAATATTAATAAATGATCTGATATAATAATGTCAACACCATGCTTATGTTTGATTTCTAAATAAAATTCCTATAGTAAAAGTATCCATCTAATGAGCCTCAATTTATCCTCTTTTTTGAAAGAAATTATTTAAGGGATGAATAGTCTGTAAAAACTATGAATTTTGAACCTATTATGTATTACATGAAATTTTCTAGAGTCAACACTACAACCAATAACTCCTTCTCAGTTATGGTGTAATGTTTTTGAGCATTATCTTGAATTTGACTAGAATAGTACCCCATAAGAATTTTCTTATCTTTCCTACATCCTATATCTGCTCCAAAAACCACACACTTGAATCCAACATAAGTTTAAATAGAAGTTTCTAATCAGGTGCAATTCTTATGGGTGAACAATTGAGCTTCCCCTTAAGAAGATTAAAAGTTTCAAGACATTTTTCATCAAATAGGAGAGGTGTATCTTTCTCTAGCGATGAGAAAAGATGTTGAATAATTTTAGAAAAATAATTTATAAATCTATGGTAAAAACTAGCATGGAATTGAAAGCTTCTACACATTTGACATTCATATAAGGGTGAATATTTTGAATGAAATTGATATTAGAATTATTAACCTTTATGAATATCCTATAAACCTTATGACCAAGAACAATAACTTAGATAACCATAAACCAACACTTTATCTAATTAAGAATAAGATTAGTCTCTTGGAACTTATCTAGAACTAGTTCCAAGATTTCTAAAAAACTCTCAAAAGTGCTCCCAATAATGGAAAAGTTATCCATGAAAACCTCAATGACCCTCTCAATTATGTCTGAAAATATTTCCATCATGAATCTAAAAAAGTTAGATGACACACCATATAACCCAAAGGGAATTAGTCAATAGGAAAATTTCCCAAAGGGGTTTGTGAAATTTCTTTTCTCTTAGTCTTCTAGAGCTATACGAATCTGATTGTAACCAGAATAGGCATTCAAAAAATAGAAAAAATTCATTACCAGCTATCCCCTAATGTATTTTATCTTATATTAGCATTAGAAAATGATCCCGTCTAGTTGAATAATTCATATTTCTATAATTGATACAAAATTTCTACTTAGTGGATTTTATAACATGAATTTATTCATTTTTCTCATTTTTCATAATAGTTAATCCTTCCATTTTGGGAACTACTTGAGCCAGACTGACCTAAGTGCTACCTGAGATAGTATAAATGATATCAACATCTAACAATTTGATTACTTACTCTCTCATAACCTCATACATGTTTGGATTTATCCTTATTTAACCCTCAAATATCTGTTTATGATTAGGTTTTATAGGGATCCTATGCTTGCACAATGAAGGAATAATCCCTTTAAGGTTAGAAATAGTTCATCCTATAGAATTATTATACTTATTCCACATACCTAGAATCCTTTCTTATTGGGTTTTATCTAATTCAGTAGAAATAATAATCATAAGTGAATAGTTCTCACCCAAAAATGAATATTTCAGGTGTGATAGAAAAGGTTTAATCTCATGTTATAATGCCTCTTTACTAGATGGTAGACTCTTGAGTCTAGGACTTCCAAGTTCTTTAACATGTTTCTTAAAGTGAGTGTGAAAAATCAAAAAATTCTTAATTTCATGTTTATAAAAACAGTTTATCTCATTGTTTTACAAGGTGTACAACTCATTAAACTCAATATCTGAATTTTATTTTAATTTTTTCCATATAAAATTCACCATATTATTGAAATATCTCTCCCTCACATACATATAAATGTTACTCAACTATATTTAATTTAGGAAAGTATACCTCAAGCTGTCTTAGAAATGTTTTAAGCTCTAGAACCAAAATTTCATATTCTTAGAAAATTTTCAAAGTTGGAACATCACTATTGTCTATATTGGGATATTATCTATATTTTCACTTTTAACAACTTTAAAATGTTGTGAATTTTTTTCCCATCATCCATATGAGTATTTTCAGTTATATATTGTGTAAAAAAATTTATTATTATTTTTAATGAGAACTTAGATTCTAACATTTCACCTCTAGAATATTTTTCACCAAATGTTGATTATTTTACATTATTAAACACATGAAACTCTTATTATTTCTCACCAAAATTTAAAATATGGCTACCCTTTCCCATATTGATAACAGATACTACAGTGGATAAGAAGGGCCTACCAAGAATGATGTGTGATTCTTGGTCACACTCCATTTTTAGAATAAGAAAGTCAGTAGGTAAGAACATCTTACTAAATCCTACAAGAAAGTCATAAAATCTTCCAATAGGATGTTTAAAAGATAATCCAACTAGTTGTATGACCACAATGGTAGGTTGCAACTCTCCTAATCCCAAATATTGAATCTGTGAGAAAGGAATCAGATTTATGCTTACAACAAGGTCACAAAGACAATTCAATTGAACATTATTCCCCAAGGTGTAGGTAATGACAAAACTATCTAGATATTTAATATTTGGTGGTATTTTTTTGAATAATGGCTCTATACTATTTAGTGAGTCTATAATTGGAAAATTATTATAAAGTTTTCTTATTTGTAATAATTTTCTTGAGATATTTAATATATTATGGAATCTAAATTAAATCTTTTATGAAAGGGATATTTACATGGAGCTTCTTTAAAAGCCTAAGGAATTGAATCAATCTAGGTTTGTTACTTTTGGATTTTAACCTTTGAGGTAAAGGGATGAATGAAGAAAAAATCCTAATAATAGAAGGAATTTCCACAATTTCTTATACAATATTTTCTTTCCCTTTATTATTTTATATTTTAGAGTATTTTTTATTCAATTTTTTTTGGTGGAACAAATTTATTTACTTGAAGTTTATAAGTTCTTTCCAAATTTATAGATTCAGTGTCTAGATTCTTCATAATTTTAAATTTGAGTGTCCCAAGGTTTATCTATAACATCCTCTTGAGTTTTTAAACCACTCATAGTGACCAAAACCATAAAAGTTTACCTAAAGTTGAATTCAATGGAACTAAGAAACTTTCCTTTATCTATTATAGTTAAATTTATAGCCAAAATATCCATTTTCAACTCAAGATTATGAATTTTAGCTTTAGTTTCAACCTTTTCAGATTCATGTTAAGTCTTTTGTGAATAAAATTTAGCCTCTTGAAAGTTAAATCTTCTTAAAATATAGTTCATCAAAGAAAGCATTAATATCTCAAAATTCCATTGGGAATTGGATGAATAAACACTTTTTGATTTTTAAATTGTTGTTTAGAATGATTTTTATAACTATTAGTAGAAGTTTGTCTTATAATTTCTTTCTATTTCTAGGTGAGGTTAGGATTGTTCCAACACCTAACATTGTAATTGTTTGAAATGTGTTTATCTCTATTGGGTATCCTAGGACCATATCCCACAAAATTGAGAGTTTATTATTATTGGTATGATATATAAATATTAAAAAATATTTTACAAAGTGTGAAACCATACCATATTGAGAGAAGTTTTCTTCAATGGTTTGGTTCTAGTTTTAACCACCCACTTGATTAACACTTTGTTTGGAATTTTAGTTCATTATAGTTTGAAGTTGATATTTTAATTCATCAAACTGAGAATTTGTATTTATTCTTGAACCATAATTTTTCCTCCTATATTAAATATTCTTCTTCTATAATTTCTATATTGTAAATTAATATAAAGGTTATTAATTTTTTTTTTCTGAATTCCTCATTATTTTTCTTAATATAATTTCCTTCTACTAATTGGTCCACTAAGTTTTGACCAAAATAGGACAATACTTCATAGAAGATGTCCATGAGGACATGGTAAGATAACTAATGGTGAGGGAAATAACTAATAAAATCCCTAAACTGATCCTAATACTCATTAAAATATTCTCCATCATCTTGAAAAAAACTCATGCCCCGATTTATGATTTCTCATTTTATTCTAATTGTATAAAATTTCCTGAGAAATGAGTTATAGACCCATTCCCAAGTTTCATAAATATTTTTTTCTGGTCCTAAGAACAAATTATTTTCATTATATTTGATTAAAATGGAAACAACATCATCCTAATCTCATCATCATTGAGTCATTTTAGTTTCAGTTTATACACTGTATTATAGAAGTGTCTAATGAAAGAAAAATAGTCTTCATTGAGCATTCCATTAAAAGTAGGAAGTTGTGAATTGTGAGAATATTTCAACTCATAGTTATCAGATCTAGTGTTCAATATAATTGAAGATCAACTTATTGACACTTGAGGGAGTCGATACTCCCTTATCTAAGGCCATTCATTGTCTTCAAGAATGGGTTTAGGTTGAATGTTTTGTTCATTATCTCTAATAGCTTTCACTTTGAAATTTTCCATTTCAAATTTGTTTTCTTTTCTTAGATCTCTTAATCATTTTTCAATTCCAAGTTTTATAGACTCTATTTTTTTAGAATTAGATCATGTGTTCATGAACTAGATACATTTATATAAATTTCCAACATCATACAATAGTTTCATTTTTTTAAAAAATATTTTTGATTTGATTGATTTTTATTTTTTAGATATAAAATTGTAATTTTTTTGTTTCTATTTTTGTTTTAAGTTTTTTATTTGGACACATAAATCCTTTCCCAAAAATGATATCAAATTTTGATGTTATCTCATTTAATAACACAAATTAAAAACCTAAAAACTACAAAAAATCAGTAAGATAGGGTATCAAATCCTCAGGGAAGGCAACGATGGATGTGATCTAAGAAATAAAAAATAAAAATAAAAAAAAACAATGAAACATGAAAACATAATGATGGATAATTTTTAGAAACAAAATATGAATGGATGAAGATGATGATATGAAAATGGTGAATGAAAATAGATAAGTAACATATCAAAGAGAATTAAATTTGGGGGAAATTTTGACTATTCAGTTAAATTATTTCCTTTTTTTTTTGTGAAAATTTAATCAGAATCAGTGATTGAAAAATGTAGTCAAAATCTTGGTCAAGAGTATTGACCAAAATTCAGATTATTTTTTTAGTTTTTTATGAAAAAAACTCTTTGAATTGTAAAAGAAAAAAATTAACAACAATTTTAAAATGAATGCATGAACAAAGATTGAAAATTCTAACCATAAAAATATAATTTAACCACTGAGATTTTATCCAAAAATGATATCATGGATTTAAAAAATAAAAGTTACCGAATAATAACTTTAAAGATGAAGGAAGAAAATGAAGATGAGAAGTTTTCCCTTAATCTTCAGTTATAAAAATAGCTCGTGGTCTACTTGCTGCCCATTTCCCTAGCTTTACTTCATAAATCTCTCTTAGTTGTGTCTCCCATCTCATTAGAATAAATTTTTAGAATCCCATAAATTTTACTTCTATTTTCCCTTAAAAATAATTCTAATGAATTAAATTTTTTTACTTTCCAAAATTAAATATTTTTTGTGTGTAATGATTAGATTCCAAAAAATTAACAAACATTATTCTTCTAGTGATACATGGTCAGTACTCAAAAATATTCCCTCCATACTAAACTTGGTCAAAACTATTATATACCTCAATTTTAAATCTCAACTTATAAATTCCCCACAATCAGCTTGTTCAAAGGAATTGAAATCCTCCTCAATCAAATTAAATAAAAGTCTCTTCAAACACAATTTATTCTAGCAAGGCTCGTGGAAGGTGAACTTGATCGAATGTGTGAAGATGGAACTCAAATACGCAATTCAAATGGAATTTTTCTGGGCACATTAAGTGCACCTCATCATGTAGAAGAATCCAAATAAAATAATGAATTAGAGGCCCCAAAGTCTTAAAAAAACCTACAAAAAAATGATTGAAAAATATTCAAAAAAAGTTTGAATTCGAACGAACACATTTATCTTTAACCTTGGGTTTAACAATGACTCTGATTTGATGACTTCATGTTGTCTTATTCAAATTTCACATACTCAGAGGGATTATTTGAAAATTATGGTTTCCTTATATCATAAATCATACAACATTTATAGTCTTGATTATGGTCTTCAACTGGTGTGGATCTAATTTCAACATATGTTAAACTTGGTGGCCTACATAAGAAATCCATTAAATAGATGAAGTGTTGGCTTGAGTTAGAACTCAAAGGGGTGTGACTCATCTATTCAATATTCCTCAAGCTCTATAATAGTGTCATAATATGAAAAAGACAAAGGAGATTTATTAGACACTAAAATAGGATATTATTAATTATTTATATTATAATATTTATATTCTTTATTAATCATAAACACAATTTTTAGTGCATTTTACACTTTGAACATCATTTCACATTATGATTATAATTCTTTGTTAAAGTTCACTATTAATTATTACATATTTGAACACCTCCTAAAATAGATAATGTTCTTGATTATATTTTCATATTTTATTTTTAGGTATCCCATGCTATAAGGATCAATTCATGCTTTTGAAGCACTTGAATATTTATATTATAAGACCACCAAAGTTGTCCTTGAACCAAAAATATTATGGGCAATTTAACTAGATACTAGCCCAATAAAGAGACTGTATTGGCCATGATCAAAGCCCAATAATTCTTAAAATTGAACTTGATATAGTGGAAATCAAGGGAAACATTTCATTAAACAGTCACAAGAGCTAATTCGGAGTGTTAAAGGGAGTTTCATGCGGCCCAATTTGGAGATAAAATTTTGGGCCAGATTCTGAATCCTAGAAAAACATCCCACAAATTTAATCATATATCAAAAAACACAAATTAATTTGGGCTGATATTTTTCATAGAGATAGGAGAAATTAGGAGATTAATTGTTTTATTTTATGTCCCACTCCAATTAGGCAATTTAGAAGGTCATATAGGCACCTCTGTTCAGTGGATGCAAGTTGGCTGCAACTTCTGGTCAAGTGGTGGAAAAGTATCCTCTCCCTTACTTTCCACCACCCTAGGCATACCATACTCAAGTGGGATGCTTTTTACTACTGGTATCTCGACCCAAGGATTAAAAAATTCTTATTTAATGTAGTGGTGTTGAAGGAGTTGGGGATATTTGGTGCTTTCTTTCATTGTAATGTTATGCTGCATTTTTGTTGTCTCAAGTTTGTCTTTCACATATAAACTATTCTAATTCATCTTAGTTTCTTAATACAAGTTCTTATTCTCCTCTTATTCTATTCTTATTCATATCACATTGATACCGTTTGATCAAGGTGTGAATTTATTCACACCAAACCTTGTGAAATTATCACACAATGGTTGAGTGATTGTTATTTAATTGTTGTTTTACATCTTCAATTCCTCCCTCGTGAGTCTACATTACGCTTCCATTGAAACCATAGAATCAATGTAGGGCTAACACACTTATGGGTTGATCCAAGGGAGTATAAAGGGGCTGGATTGGATGTTATTTCTCACTCCATTAATGTCTAATCACTTCTTTTAATTGAGATTTTTTTTGAAGATCTTTAAACTCCACCGTCCTTATTGAATTAAAGGCCACACACTTCAAGTGATAATACGAACCTTTAACTTGGAGTTCTCAAATCATTGATCCCTCAAGTTTATAGGTGATTAATATTAAGGTGTGTAGGTATTAAACCAGTAAGTGATTATATTGTTTGATCATATTAAATGAACCCATATCAAATATAAGAAATTGAAATTGTTTAAAAAGGAATGCATCCAATCCACCCCAAGTGACAACCTAGGATCAACTCATTCTTTTAAATTGAATTCAATTAAGTCTATTAGTGTTCACTTAAAACCATATAAAAATTAACCCAATTTGGAAACTTCATATCCAAAAACAATCCACAGAATGTTTGTGTCTGTAGGTTACTTCTTCGGTCTCTGAGGATTCAAAAACCTAAGCTAAACTAAAAGCAATCGCTTAACCCTAAAATCTTGAGTAAATTTGGGAGAGAACAACTTTTGGAGCCATTTTTGGGGACCCAAGTAAGTAATCACAACACCCATTTTATTATCTCTCATTTTTTCTCTTCTCACCCAAGGGAACTCTTTCCATTAGATCCTAATCTTCCTAATACCCCAGAGTCCAAAATTGAGCCCATTTTAATGGAAGGTCTTCAAAGAAACCAACTACTAAACCCAAGTGGGAACCAAAATGGAAATCCAAATGAGGAAACCCCAAAATTGGGGAATTAAGTCGATCAAACCATGAATGACTACCTCACACCTGCCTGGACCAATGCCCCCTCATGAATTAGACACAATTCCCTATGATATTCCAACTACATATTTAAATCCCATGTCCTAAACCACCTTCCTACATTCCATGGAATAGAGTCAGAGATGCCCTACCTTCACGTTAAGGAGTTCAATGACATTTTAGAAACCATGTGTCCCCCACATAAACTAGAATCAGCTAAGATGAGTCTCTTTACTTTTTATTTAAAATATAGAGCTAAAATTTGGCTAAAAAATTTGATACCATCATCCATCAACTCTTGGGACCAATTAAAAAGATAATTATACAAAAAATACTTTCCCCACCACAAAATAATTTCACTTAAAAATAGCATCAAATTTTTTTTTGAGAAAGAGGGAGAGTCATTCTATGAAACATGGGAGAGGTTCAAAGAAACCCTAAACATGGTTCCACACCATGGTTTTTCTATTCCCGAACAAGTGAGAATTTTATATGAATGGTTGGGCCTGGGGAACAAACAATTCATTGACATGATGTGTAATGAGACCTTTAAAAATGAGGCCCCAAATGATTCTTAGGAGTATCTATAAATCCTTGATGAACAGAACCAAACATGGGTAACATCACCTTATTCTGAATATACACAAATAACTACTGGAATGCATACACTTAGAGAAGAGGAAATACTTAGGTCTAAACTCGTAGCACTCACTAGGAAGGTTGAAGAGATAGACCTTAGAAAAATCCCTAAAATCCAAACTATAGACCTTTTTTGCACAATTTGTGACAAACATGACCATAAAACAGACAAATATCCAACCATTCCATCCATCAAGGATTCTCTTCTAGGAATACCACTTACTGAATTAAATTCCATAAGCTTCCAAAAGACCCAATATCAAAACACATTCAACCCATGGTACAATGACCATCCAGGATTCCATTGGAAAGATAACCAACAACCCAACAAACAACCTAGCCAACCATAAGGACCAAACCCCTACCCTTCACAAAATTTTCAAAACCATAACTAGTTATAACCAAAACCAATCCAATACCAACACCCTTCTATCCAATACCAACAACCCATCCAGAAACCCATGCAATAACCAATCCAACAACAAAAGTATACTCCTGGGATAAACCAACTAACACAAGACCCTACCCAATCTGTCACTCTACCAATCCTTGAATAGTTATGTAAACAAATAAATAAAATGAACTCATAAGTGTCATTCCTTAAACATGAACTAAAAACCATAAAAACTAGGAAGGAACCCATTCATAATCAGGTGGTACCATCCTCAACTTTAAGGGAAGAGTCAAGTTTCACTCAAACAAGTCATGAACAACTAAAGGATGTGAAAATTTTAAGAAGTGGTAAATCAATTGAGAAACCTGAAAAAAGAATTAAAAAACCATATAAAGCTTCAAAATATAATGAAAATTCAAATGAACCACATGATGAAATTGAAAAAATTGATAATAATGTGAAAGAAAAAACTCTTCAACAAACAATCCCACAACCTAAACCATTTCATCAATCCATGAGGGAAAAAACCAATCCTTAAATGAGTGAAACATTAAGGGAAATATTCTCACAAGTCAATTTGAGCATTCCACTTCTTGGTTCCATTCAAACCATTTCTGCATACACAAAATACCTTAAGGACCTCTGCACATTTAAAAAGAAATTCTCACATAATAACCAAGTCCTTCTTGTAGAAAATGTTAGCACAATAATCCAAGGAACCCCTCCACCAAATATGAAAGACCCATGATATCCTTACATAAATGTTTAACTAGGATAGAAAAAAGTTTTAGAAGCCTTGTGTGACCTAGGTTCCAGTGTCAATCTCATTACCTATACTGTGTACTACCAGTTAGGCCTGGAAGAGATCCAACCCATATCTATCACACTTCAACTTACTGATTGTAGCATTAGGGTTACAAAGGGTATTTTAAAGGATGTTCTGGTAAAAGTAGAAAACTTCATCTACCCTTATGAATTCATTGTCTTTGAAAAAAAAATCCAAACTTAGGTAACAAGGAACAAAACCTAATCATCCTTGGCCGTCCCTTCCTTAAAAAAATCAACTCTGTTATCCGAGTCCAAAATGGGAACATGACCATCACCTTTGGAAGCATGAGTCTAGAATTGAATATATATAATGCAAGCTCACAAATAGTGGATGATTGTTGGATTTGGTGGCCTAGAACCAACTACTTTGTACTTTATTCATTAATAAATACCTTATAACATATTTATTGTTCTTCTGCATGAAAATGCATGTGATAATGTCCTAAGGATAGCTGTTGCATTAAAGGGTCATAGCAGATCCCTGTTATGATGAAAATCCGGAAGTGCCATAACACTATTCTTGAATATATGTTCTATAGCCGGATGATGTTATTTTAGGGACAAAAATAATACATTCCATTAGGGGTGAGGACTCATAAAACTTTGAGGCACCTTCTCATAGTGTGCACCCTTGGTAATATCCAGGAGGATATTATGAGAATAAGACCCGCCAGTAGGAAATCCATATTTCATAGTGTCATTGGATGTTCCTATCTACGGACTTGGGTATTGGTCCTTAGACTTTAAGATTATTATTAATGGGTATTACAACTCGTGCACTTATATGTATTGATGAAAACTATGAAGACACACTGTTCGCAGTGAGGTAGGATACGTTGGGTGCATCACGAGTGATACTACATTAATAGAAAATGTGAGAAAGGATTTGTACCTTCTGTTCCATAACAGAAGTAGATATCTCAAGCCCTTTGATGGAATTGATATAGCCTAAATAAATCCATGGCCATGGTGAGGAATGGAAAAGTTCAATTCTAGAAAGTCAAAGAAAGAATAATCAAGCACATGGGTTGATAGAACTATCATGAAACCCACTTGATTCAAGATATCAAGACAAAGGGATTATATTATATGGTAAGAATTCATAGATGGTGACATGTCATTGTGACGTTAACTTCTTTCTCTATGGGTGCCTTGGATTATTGCTAAACGTTAACCTTAAACTTTAGGCAGGCTCTATCTAATGCCACTGAGAAAGAGGCCTAGAGGGTCACACACTAAGTGTATCTAATTATCTCAGTTAAATATTAATTTAACAAGTTAAATAAATATTATTACCAATTGTGTTTTAATAATTATTTGAGGATAGCTGATCAAATTTATTTCAACACTAGTTATTCAAGATAATATATTGTGGGTGAAATAATATATTTATTAGCAAGTAATGTAGTGATATTTATTTTAGAAATAAATATCCATTATTCAGGGTCTAATAAATGTGGTGGAGGAAATAAAGAAAAATAGAAAAATTAAAGTACAGTCCATGTATATTAAATATACTCACCGTGTATTTTCTTATTATGAATTTATGAGAAATAATATTTTTTATTTAATTAAATAATATTAGGTGTAATTCGCTGGGTGCATGTCAAGTATTAATAATAGTCAACTGTTATTATTAGACATGGGGTATTACTAAGAATTAAATGAAATAAATAAATTATTTCGGGTAATTAATTAATTTTATTATTCTTTGTAATTAAAAATCCCAATTATATATTTCTTATTAGCCTAGCCATTTTTTTGTGTGGTTGTGCACTACGGATTTGGAAAATCTCTCAAGTCAAGAGAGAATTCCTTTTCCACCAAGAACTCTATCAAGCTATGGGAGAGAGATCCACCTCCATCGGATCAAGGCAATCGAAGGAAGACATCACAAGCAAAGGATCTTCCATGATAGCACCCAAATATCCCTTCGAAAACATCCAAAGATACTTAGAGCATGTGTGGATCAACGCTAGAGGAACCCTACATTTGGATTCTACGATGGAATGATGGATCACACCGGATCGTGACCGGAAACATCAATGAAGAAAGAATTCCATCAAGGTATTTTTTTTCAATTAATTAAATTAATTATAACCAACATATGATGATCCTATCTATGGTTTCAGGACTCCCATCTTTCTTTTTTCTTTCTTAATTTTATTCCAAAGATCTAGTGTTTTATTATCATGACGGATCTCAGATTGATCGTTTTTAACATTAAAATTAAAGTTGGGTACACCCACCAACACGCTTTCACTGAACCCAGAACCTACAAGTGGTATCAGAGGGGTAATATCATTGGTTATAATTATATAATTTTTTTGGTGATTTACACATTTAATAATTTAGTTTTTTTAACTCAAGTTAATAATTCTTTAAAATCTGAATCTCAAGATTTGTTCCTCCTCTCACGTTTCTCATTTTCCTAACAGAAACTAATTTTTCTTTTAATTTTAATTAAAATAAAATATAGGATCTCATCCAGAGGTTCCAAAAATTCCTGGCCATACAACACCAGAATACAGAGCATGTATTAGGAAGTACATGCCATGTAGTCTAGGTTCAATGCATCAGAATGGTCCGCCAAATCAGGCCTTGTGTTGGAGTATTCTTAAGTCATAAATGACACTGTGTGTTGACCAGAAATATGTGGCACATGCTTTCCAGATTACACACCATGTGGTCCACTGAACACGGTGTGTAGTCCCTTCGGGCTAGGGTTGGACCATGTTCGTCGTACAAGGATTGCCGAGCTAGAAACCGTGTAACGCGGATACTACACGGTGTGTGTCCCACTAAACACGTTGTGTACTCTGAAAATTTCTGAAGTACATCTACACGCCATGTCCCCATGCATGTACTTCGGATGGATGGTGGAAAAAAGTACATGCCATTTAGTTGAAACTACATGCCATGTACTCATCCAAATTACGCAATTTTATTAAAATTTATTATTATATTATAAAAACCCTTGAGACGTGTACCATAGTATAGGCATAAAGATGAGGCACAACATGTGATGGGTGTTTTATATATATGTGTTTAATTTAACATCTGTGTAATGTTCATTTCTACTCATTGGGTAGTTATGAATGAGAATTCACTGGGTTTCCTCCAAGGTATAAGTTACATACAAAGATAATTTTAAATGAATTTATTTGTTTAAAATTATTATGGATGAGAATCTCAAGTAAATTAAAAAAATGGTTTAAGATAAAATGATTGATTAATTATAGATAATTAATTTATTTTAGCATGATTTATCTTAAACAAGAATGATTAAAGAATTTAATTCTAGTTTTATTTATGAGTAAATATCATTGCATGTATGGATGATCATGAGCTAGGCCAATAATTTTTTATGTGAATGGTTTCTTTTAATTTATTTATTTAAATTAATTTTTTTTGGCCTGCGATCCTTCTCCTCATTAATATATAGGGCCTGCGTGCCCTAGGTTTCTTTTATGTAAAAATCTGTTTTACCCCTCACCTACGTGTGATATAAAAGCATATATAATGGATGGAGCTCCCAAGCTGTTGGAGGCATCTCAATTTAGGAGCCAAGCTGAAACCAATCCAAGGAGATACAAAGGTGGATAGGTGGAAAGCTGTAAACACAAACCCAAAAGGTTCAAGGTTTTTTCTCCTTGGTCTTCGGTTAGTTTATCAACCACTAGATAAACTAACCAATAGAACAAGCTCATTATCATACCATTTATTTTATTTCATTCAGTTTCATAGTTTATTTATTGTGGGTGCGTTGTCATGATCACACAATTAATGAATTAAACAAACATGCAAGATGGAACTAAAATAAGGCCGACTTATGCGTAAAATATTATCTTAGACATGATTAATCACTTAAGTATATCCCACTTAATATTAACAGGAATTTAATCAAAGATAATAAAATGTCAATTTTGTATAAGGATAAAATCCCTCAAAGAAATATTAAGTCAGTATAGCCTTCCATAATCTTGGTTGGAATCAAACCATAGTTCAAAGTGCTTGACCAACCCCAATTAGGGTGCTTTCAATTATCGGGGAATTCTAATTCAAGGTTTTGGGTTGACTTGACTTGGTTCGCATCATGGGTTGACTTCCATAGTTGGAATTGGTGTGACCAAGTGGAAAAGGTTGAGGAAATCCAAAAATAAAAGGATTTAGGATTGGGGAGTCCACTCAGAAGATCAAGGAGATGCGAGTTAATGCAGTTGGCATTTAGAATGCTTAACTAAAACCCTTCAAGTTTCTTTACCAACCCTAGTCAGGGTAATGCGATGGAAAATATGGATCCTTGTCATAGAATATTTAGGCAACAAAATATTCCTAAGTCAATGGTGAGGGCTATTGGATTTTGATAAAATAGTGGGAGACTAATAAGTATTAATTTATTTATTTGTCTCAGTTTTATCATAATAAAGTAATAAACCTTTGATCATCTTAATTTATATAAATGACAAGAAAAATGAATTCAAACATATCATTGCAAATCATACCTGAGAAGGAAAATATTATCTCTGGCACCAATTTCCAAGAGTGGATGAGGCGTTTACAGGTCATCCTTCGCCACGAGAGAAAATTCTATGTGATGGAAGAGCCTATTACAGTTGCACCTAGAAAAGATGCCAGCGATGAAGACCTATCTCTCTATATGAAAAACATGGATGATTCCATATATTTCCAATGTTTCATGATTTTGACCATGTATAATGAGCTCTTGAAGCAACATGAAAACATGGATGCATATATCTTGATGTCTCACCTGAAGGATCTCTATCAAGAGAAGGTGATATAGGAGAGATATGAGATCTCCAATGCTTTGTTTACAACTAAGTTTGGAGAGGCTGCACTAGTTGAGCCTCATGTAGTCAATCTCATTAGCTATATTGAATGAATGGACATCTTAGGGATTAAGTTCCTAGATTATTTGCATACAAATCTCATCCTATCATCACTTCCCAAGACCTTCTCTAGATTTATTGTCAACTACAACATGAGAAACAATGAGAAGAGTCTATCAAAACTTCTGACCTTAATTCACAAGGTAAATAAGTACAAGGGGTGTGAAAAACCCATAGTACTTATAGTGAATAAGAAAACTAAGGACAAGGTAAAGGGGACAAAGACTTATAAACGGTCTGAAGCCCTAGAGAGCTGTCCCTCCAAGAAGGGGAAGATCGAGAGGTAGGGCAAGGAATGAGAGGCGGTATGTTTTGCATGTGGCAAGCAAGGCCACTGGAAGAAGAATTGCACCTAGAAGCATGGGGAAATGAAAGGTGAATTCATTATCAAATGTAATCTTTCCATTTATACACGTTGGGTATTAGATACAACTTGTGGGGTCCACATCTATTTTCAAATGCAGAAACCAAGTATATTTAGAAATATTTCTAGAAGAGAGTTGGATCTTCGAGCTGCCAATGACGCAAGGCTGGCTACATTAGCTATTGGCGATTACCACCTCTCATTTCCAATTGATATGATTTTGGTTTTTCGTAACTTTTATTATGTTCCTAGTGTTACCAAGAACATAATTATTTGTATCTTGTTTGGATATGGATGGATTTATTTTCAAGTTTGGAAATAAGGGTTTCCTCTTTTATAAGAACAACAAATGTTATGGTATGGAGCATTTAAATAATGGTTTGTATGTATTAAATTACAGAAACCAAGTGTTGTCAATAGATAATGAAACAAACTCACATGACTCATACATCACCCAGTTGTGGCATGACCGTCTCGGTCATGTAAATGAGAAGTGCTTGACAAAGCTATGCCTAGATGGATATTTAGACTTCACTGAGCTAAAACCACTTGATAGATGTCAATCTTGTTTATAAGGAAAAATGAACAAAATTCCTTTTATTGTAGAGGGTGAAAGGGCCACATATCTTCTATAATTGGTGCACACGGATGTGTGTGGACCATTTACAGTAGAATCTAGATGTGGATATTATTACTTCATTAATTTTACTGATGATTTGAGTAGATATGACTATGTCTACTTAATGTGGTATAATTCAGAAGCCTTAGATAAATTTAAGTAATTCAATAATGAAGTAGAGAATCAACTTGGTAAGAAGATAAAGAATATTTGATCAGATCGAGGTGGAGAATATCTGAACCAAGAGTTCATCAATCTTTTACGGGAGTCTGGGATTCTATCTCAGCTCACTCCTCCTTACACACCATAGTGGAATGGTGTTAGTGAAATGAGGAACCGTACCTTGTTGGAAATGGTTAGGTCTATGATGAGTCATGTAGATATTCTATTATCCTTTTGGGGATATTCATTATAGACTGCAGAATACACATTAAACTGAGTACCAAACAAGGTAGAAAATGGAATTCCATCGGAGTTATGGAATGGAAAGAAACCCATTTTGTTGCACACACATGTATGGGGATGAGAGGAATTTGTTAAGGTTTTATTAGGAAACAAACTAGCACCCAAGGGCACAAAAGTTATCTTTATAGGATATCCCAATGAATTGAAAGGATATTACCTATATAACCCGTCAGACAAGAAAGTGACTGTCGCCAGAAAAGACATCTTTCTTGAGAGGGATCACATCCTAAAAAAGGATAGTGGGAGCAAGATTGAATTCAAGGAAGTTGATGCTCAAGATACACATGAGTTGGTACAAGAAAAATTTCCATAGGTCCCCATGGAAGAGGTTCTAGAAACAAAAGTACTGCATAGAAGCTCAAGAGAGGTAAGGGAACCAGAGAGATTTGGCTTCCTAGTCACTGAGGATGGTGAATCATTATTGTTGGACAATGATGAACCTATCTCCAATTAGGAAGAAGTAAAAAGATTAGAAGCTAAAATATGGCTAGAAGCTATGAATTATGAGATGGATTCCATGTATCAAAACCAAGTTTGGGTTCTGGTCGATGATCCAATTGATGTAGAGGCTGTTGGATGCAAATGGGTATTCAAGAGAAAACTGGACATGGAAGATCAAGTTAGCACCTATAAATCAAGGCTAGTGGCTAAAGGATTCAGACAATGTCAAGGAATTGACTATGATGAAAACTTATCACAAGCTTCCATGTTTAAATCCATACAAATCATACTTTCCATAACAGCTTACCATGACTACGAGATTTGGAAAATGGATGTCAAAAAAACATTCCTTAATGGGAACCTTTAGGAAAATGTCTATATGACACAACTATAAGGGTTTGTGACACCAGGTGAAGCAAAATGGGTTTGCAAGTTTTAAAAATATATTTATGGATTAAAGAAAGCATCCTGGTCATGGAACATTAGATTTGATGACTACATAAAAGAATTTGGTTTCATTAAGAACGAATGTGATCCATGTGTTTATAAGCAGTTTAATGGGAATGAGATCATTATCCTAGTAGTATATGTTGATGAAATATTTCTTATTGGAAACAATATACTGGTCTTATAGTTAGTTAAGTACTGGTTGAACAAGTGTTTCTTCATGAAGGACTTAGGTGAAGCAGCCTACATTTTAGGGATCAAGATCATTCGTGATAGATCCAAGAGGCTGCTTGGACTAAGTCAGGGTACATACATTGACCAGATACTAAAGATATTTATTATGAAATAATCCAAGAGGGGATTGGTTCCAGTGTTACATGGCCTACATCTTTATGAAAAAATGTGTCCTTAGACACAACAAGTGAAAGATATAATGAGTAAGATCCCATATGCCTCGGCTATAGGATCCATCATGTATTCCATGTTATGTATCAGGCTTGATGTTTCCTATTCCCTAATCATGGTAGGAATATATCAAGCAGATATAGGAGAACAACATTGGAATTCTATTAAGACTATCCTTAAGTATCTAAGAAGTACTAATGATATGTTCCTAGTGTATGGAAGAGACAAGAGCTTGTCATCAGAGGGAAAGCTGAGCTAGTTTTCAGATAGATCATAAAGATCTGAAGTCACAATCTGGATATGCTTTCTATCTCAATGGAGGGGTTATGAGTTGGAAGAGTTCAAAGCAGCCAGTAATCAATGATTCTACAGTGGAGTCCAAATATATAGCAGCTTCTGATGTATCCAAGGAATCCGTATGGATTCAGAACTTTGTCCAGGAGATTGATGTGGTGCCTAATTGTAAAGATTCTATCACGTTGTATTGTGATAATACTGCAGCTGTGGCTCTTGAAAAAGAACCAAGGTCACATCAACGGATAAAGAACATACTCTAGAAGTATCATCTCCTGATGGATTTATATCAAAGGGGTGAAGTTTCAATGAGCAGAGTGTGCACAGAATAGAATGTGGCAGACCCCATGACTAAAGGCCTATCTCAGCAGAAGCATGAATATCATGTGAGAGTTAGCGGGTTAAAGGTTTTTAGTAGTTGTATCTAGTCCAAGTGAGAGTCTGTTAGAGTTGGTGGCCTAGAAACAACTACTTTGTACTTTATTCATTAATAAATACCTTATCACATCTTGATTTTTCTTCTGCGTGACAATGCATGTGGTAATGTCCTAAGGATAACTGTTGCATTAAAGGGATATAGCGGATCCCTACCAGGATGAGAACTCAAAAGTTTTATAACACTGTTCTTGAATATATGTTCTATGTCTGGATGATTTTATTTTAGGGAAAAAAATAATACAGTCCATTAGGGGTGAGGACTCATAAAACTTTGAGGCACCTTCTCATGGTGTGCGCCCTTGGTAATATCCATGAGGATATTATGAGAATGAGACCCCCAGTAGGAAATCCACATTTCATAGTGTCATTGGATGTTCCTATCTGCGGATGTGTGTATTAGTCCTTAGAAATTACGATTATTATTAATGGGTATTACAACTCGCGCACTTAGATCTATTAACAAAAACTGTGACGACACACTATTCGTAGAAAGGTAGGATATGTTGGGTGCATCACGAGTGATACTATATTAGTAGATAATGAGAGAAAGGATTTTCCCTTAGGTTCCATAACGGATGTAGAAATCTCATGCCCTTTGATGGAATTGATATAGCCTAAATAAATCCATGGCCTTGGTGAGGAATGAGCTAGTTCGATTCCAGAAAGTCAAAGAAAGAATAATTGAGAACATGGGTTGATGGCACTAGCATGAAACCTACTTGATTCGAGATATCTAGACAAAGGGATTATATTACACGGCAAGCATTCGTAGGAGGTGACCCTTCATTTCGGCGTTAACTTCTTTCTCTATGGGTTCCTTGGCATGTTGCTAGATCCTAACCTTGGACTTTTGGTAGGCTCCATCTAATGCCACTGAGAAAGAGGCCTAGAGGGTCACACACTAAGTGTGTACAAGTATCTCAGTTAAATATTAATTTAACAAGTTAAATAAATATTATTCCTGATTGTGGTTTAATAATTATTTAAGGATGGTTGATCGCATTTATTTCAACACTAGTTATTCAAGAGAATATATTGTGGGAAAAATAATATATTTATTTGCAAGTAATGCAGTGATATTTATTTTAGAAATAAATATCCATTATTCAAGGTCTAATAAATGTGGTGGATGAAATAAATAAAAATGGAAAAATAAAATTACACGCCGTGTATGTTAAATATACACGCCGTGTATTTTTTTGGGAATTTATGAGAAATAATATTATTTATTTAATTAAATAATATTATGTGTAATTTTTTGGTTGCATGTCAAGTAATAATAATAGTCAATTGTTATTATTAGACATGATGTATTACTAAGAATTAAATGAAATTAATAAATGCTTTCGGGTAATTAATTCATTTTATTATTCTTTGTAATTAAAAATCCCAATTATATATTTCTCATTAGCCTAGCCATTTTTTTGTGTGGTTGTGCAAAATGGATTTGGAAAAGATCTCAAGCCAAGCGATAATTCCTTTTCCACCAAGAATGCTCTCAAGTTACGATAGAGAGAGATCCACCTCCACCGGATCAAGGCGATCGAAGGCAGACATCGCAAGCGAAGGATCTTCCGCTCTAGCACCCAGAGATCCCTTTGGTGACGTCCAGAGATATGTGGAGCATGTGTGGATCACCGCTAGAGGAATCCTACACTTATATTCTACGACACAACGACGGATCACATCGGATCGTGATCGGAAACATCAACGAAGAAATAATTCCATCATGGTAATTCTTGTTAATTAATTAAATTAATTATAACCAACATATGATGATCCTATCTATGTTTTTGGGATGCCCCTATTTATTTTTCTTTATTTGTTCTATTCTGAAGATCTGACATTTTATTATCGTGAAGGATCTTAGATTGATCATTATTAACGGTAAAATTAAAGTTGGGTACACCCACCAACGTGCTTCCGCTGCACCTGGAACCAACAATGATGAGAATATTCATGAAGTAAACTTGACTGGATGCATTGATAATGAATCCATAGAACATAAAGGAATATTTTAGTAATGTTTATGTCAGGATGAGATTAATTTCTTTTGCTCATGTGAAGGAAGTTTATCTCCTTGGCTAGCCCAAATAGCCCGAAGGCCTTCATTTTTATTAATTTTTGATAACACCCATTTCAAGGGATGAGGGGGAACCCTTAGAAGGCCTGTAGGATCAAAGATTACAAGGACCATAGTCTTAGGAGATTACATGAACTAAATGTCTTAGGGAATTCAACCAGACTATCTACAAGGAACTGCCCCTCCCCAGCATCTGCATCAGGATAGTAGCTCTACACATTTTCATGGACATCTTGCTAGTCTTCCCATGAAAGCACAGGCTAGTCCTGATGGCATAGACATACCCTCTAGAACCACTTTCCGATTGATCCTATGATGAAATCTTAAGACCAACAATCAGTGAAATATTTTAGGAAACCACATTCATAGAGACCAATCCAACTCCCTTCCCAAACACTGATCAACCCAATCTAGTAGCTGAAACTTCTACACATGGGGAAACAATCCTATCTAAAAATAAAAAAAAATTGATCTTGATCCAATGTCCCAATCTTTTACTGAAATTTTTAACCAACCTGATCTTGAATTGAAAGAACTTCCTACTACACTTAAGTATGCCTTCCTTAGAGAAAATAGAGATCATCCTATTGTAATTTATTATTCTCTTCAATCCAATCATGATAGGATGCTTATAGATGTCCTTAGGAAACACAAGAAATCCATTGGATAGACCATGTATGATATTCCTGGGATTGGACCACTTATCGGGACTCATAGGATTATTCTGGAATCTGATTCAAAGCCATGTCTTCAACCTCAGTGGTGACTCAATCCCAATCTCAGGGAAGTAGTGAGAAAAGAACTTCTGAAATTGTTAAAATATGGTATCATATATCCCATATCTGAGAGAGAGTGGGTCATCCCAATCGAAGTGGTTCTAAAGAACGTAGGAATCAAAGTGATAACCAATAAGTATGGAGAGATTATTCCAACTAGGTTGAGTATTGGTTGGAGAGTCTGCATCGACTATAGGAAGCTAAAATCATTTACTAAGAAGAACCATTTACCCTTACCATTCATTGACCAAGTCCTTGAGAGAGTCACAGGTCATGCCTTTTATTGTTTATTAGATGGGTACTTAGGGTATAATCAAATTGAGGTCTCCCTAGAGGATCAAGGGAAGACTACATTGACCTGCCCATTTGACAACTTTTCTTTTAAATGCATTCCCTTCGGGTTATGCAATTCCCCTTGAACCTTACATCAGTGAAATATAGGAATATTCTAGGACATGGTAAGGGATTTTCTAATGTCTGAGGAATGTGGAGAGAATCTTTTCAAGATGTGAAGAAAAGAATATAGTCTTAAACTAGAAATATTCCATTTCATGGTTAAATAGGGACTAATCCTTGTCCATCTAGTATCAGGTAGGGGAATTGAAGTTGATAAATACATGGTTGAAATCATTCATTACCTTCCATCCCCCAAAACTATCAAGGAATTGAGGTCTTTCTTAGGACATTCTAGTTTCTATAGAAGGTTAATTAGGAATTTCAGCTCTATTTCTCGACCACTTTGTTCTCTATTGGTGAAATATTCTCCATATTTATGGACATAAAGCTATGAGGAATAATTCTCTACACTCAAGTCAGCTCTTATCTCTCCACAAATCATGAAATCTCTAAATTGGAAACTTCCTTTTGATCTCATGTGTGATTATAGTGACTTCGCTGTAGGAGCAGTCTTAGGAAAATAGTGTGAGAAAACTCCATGTGTCATTGTTTATGCAAGAAAATATTTAAATGATGCATAAATAAACTACACCACCACTGAGAAGGAGTTACTTTCTGTTGTGTTTTCCTTATAAATGTATAGGTACTACCTCTTAGGACCCCCCATCATTGTGTTCGCTGACCATTATGCACTAAAATACCTATTCTAGAAACAAGATGCTAAGGCTAGACTGATTAGGTGGTTCATTCTCTTACAATAATTTGACCTCACAATCAAGGAAAAAAGGGTTTTGAAAATTTTATAGCTTATCATATATATAGGATAGAATTTAATGAAAAATTATCTCACCTTTATGTGTCTGATTCATTCCCTGATGAACACCTATACTCTGTGAGTGACTGCCCTTGACATAATGACATAGCCAAATTCTTAGTTACATGAGTCATTCCAAAATTCTTAGGGTCTCAAGTTTGAAGGAAATTATTTTCTGATGTCAGGAACTATGTGTTTGATGATCCATACATCTATATGTTATACCCTCACCAAGTCATTAAGAGGTGTGTCCCAAAATCTGAACAAGAGTCCATCCTTAAATTCTATCATAGTGAGGCATGTAGAGGTCACTTTTCGTCTAAGAAAACTTCTGCGAAGGTTCTTCAGTGTGGTATCTTCTGGCCCACCCTCTCATGGGACTCCTAATTTTTTTTCAAAGTTTTTCTAGGTGTCAATAAGTAGGTTCCATCAAAAAAAGGAATCAAATGCCACTCACTCCCATCTTAGTGATTGAAATATTTGAATACTGGGGAATAAATTTAATGGGTCCCTAACCAAACTCTAGGGGATATCTATACATTATTTTAGCTTTTTATTATCTCTCAAAATGGGTTGAGTCCATTCCTAAAAAATCTAATGATCATAAAAATGTGATTAGATTTCTCAAAGAAAACATCCTCTCATGATTTGAAATTCCTAGGGATATCATTAGTGATCACAGAACTCATTTTTGCAATCATCTATTCTCAGAACTCATGGAAAAGTATGGAATTTATCACAAATTGTGCAATTATTACCATCCACAGACCAATGGTTAAGTTGAGTTATCCAATCGTGAAATCAAACAAATTCTTGAGAAAACTGTTAATCCATCTAGGAAAGATTGGTCGAGAAAACTCTTAGATGCTCTTTGGTCCTATCGAACTGCATATAAAACCATTTTAGGAATGTCCCCATATAGGTTGGTTTATGGAAAATCATGCCATTTACGAGTTTAAATTGAAAATAAGGCTTTTTGGGTAATTAAGAAAATAAATTATGACTTCTCATTATCTGAAAAAAAGGAAATTAGATCTTAATGAACTTGAGGAACTTAGGATGGAGGATTCTAAAAATTCAAGGATAAATAAATCTAGATTTCAAGCCTACCAATATTGAAATCTTAAAACCAAAAACATTGTACTGGGTAAACCTATTATTTTGTATAGATCTAAACTTCATTTAAACCTGGGAAAGTTGAGGTTCAGATGGTCATGTCCATACATAGTGAATAAGGTGTACCCCCATGGGGATATAGAAATTCAAGATCCTACCAATCATCAAACCTTTAAAGTTAATAGTCATAGAGTCAAACCATTCATTTAACCATTCCAAAAAATAGGAAGTTGATGAATACTTGTGTGAACCATCCTTCTATGAGGAAAATACTTAAACAATTAAGGGTCTAAGTCGAGATAGCGACATTAAACAAAAGTGTTGCACGAGAGGCAACCTGTGGTTTTCATGTTTCTTATCACTTTGAATCATCTTTATTTTTCATTTTGATATTTTTTTTACCTTAGACTGTCGACCTGTTATTATTTTATGAGTAAGGATGGGTATGAAAGGGGATCACCATATTTATCCATGTCACGTGGTGTGATCCCTGAGTAATACCTTACCCAAAAATTTAAAAAGAGGACAATGTATCATCAGTTTATTTTATTTTATCTATTTTAAGGTTAAAAAAAATAATAAAAAATAATAATAATAATTAAAAAAATAAAATAAAAAAATGGCACGTCGTAGGTCATGGGGAAAACCCCGTCACAACCAGAGAAGCTATGGGGAATCGAACCCGGGACTGAAGGGATACAGGGGAACACACTTTCCACTAACCTACGAATTATAATGCTTCTTTCTTCTATAATTTTTTGTATATATAATTATATTTTACTTTTTTTATTATATATATATATTGTTTTGTTTGTTTGTTTGTTTGTTTGTTTGTTTTTACTTGTTCCACTATAGAACTCTGCGAGTGACATGGATATCAAATGATTAAATTGGAGTATCACAAACGTCAACTTCAACCACCTGGTGACTTCATTCCATGATTCTCAATTTTAATTTCCTCTTTTAACTCCTCTCCTCTACCCCCTTCTAATTTTTCTTATCTTTAAACACCAGGTACAATGTTATTCTATGTTGGGGGGAGGGGGGTTCAAAAAATAAAAATAAATGTAATTTTTTATGCATGAAAAAATTTGTGTATGGAAAAATTCATTTAACTTTAAACATGATAATACAAATTTAAAACTTTGAAACTGAATATCAAATAATTTATCATTCCATGATTTTGATTTTAATCTATATATAATTTCATGAGCATAGATTTTGGAAAGTGTGGCTGTCTAATGTGATAATTCATCGTTTATATTTTCATCCAAATAAAAAAAATCACAATGCACATACTCTGGATTGTGGGTTATTAGTTTGAGTTCATGGGATCCCATAAATAAATAGCATATGTTTGGTGATCATTTTTGTTTTAATTTGAGTATTCAATAAAAAAACAATAAATTTGCGTGTAAAGCAATGAAATGACATAATGCTTGGCTTTCTGCACTTGGGGATCATGACACCATAGTTGTCTGGCTAAGAGTTATTAATTTTATCTCTATTTATGGTAATTTGACTTTGTTTTTGACTGATTTAACCTGAGATTATACTCGAGTATGTGGGATTCACTTGGTTCCCTAAGTTCTTTTATCCTAGAAGTCATCGGTAAAGTCTCACTATATTGGTTGACTCTATTGAGTGCAATTTCAATTAACATGGAAAAATTGCAAAAAAAAAAACAATAAAAAAATATACAATAAAAAAACTAAATAATCATCTTAATATTGAAATGTGATTCCACCTAGCGCTTCCATCATTCCCCCTTGAATAAAGATGAACCCCCCATGTCTATTGTGATGCACAACACATCATCACACTTAATTCATATTGGATGAAATATGGAGATGAATTTGAACAAAGGAATGGGATTGGGATTGGGATATGATTAGGAAAATATCTTTTATTAAAATATTTTTATGGGTTTCATGATTGTTTGGTATAAGGGTTTTTGGTGATCATTGTGTATTAAAATGTTTTGGAAAAGCGAATTTGAATTTCATATTGTTGATATATATTTTTATTGGGAATAGAAAAACTCAAGTTGGGGGGTCTAATTAGCCACTGAAAGAGGCTAATATTCATTTTTTATATTATAATATTCATGTGATTTATTAATCATAAACAAAATTTTAGTTCATTTTACACTTTGAACATCATTTCACATTATGATTGTAATTATTTGTTAAGGTGCCATATTACTTGGTAAATATTTGAACACCTCCTAGAACACAAAATGTTCTTGATTATATTTTCATATTTTATTTTCAGGTATCCCATGATATAAGGAATAATTAATTATTTTGGAGCACTTGAAGATTCACAATAGAAGACCACCAAATTTGGTCTTGAACCAACAACATTCTGGGCAAAGTAAACTGGAAAACAGCCCAATAAAGAGACTATATCAGCCACGATCCAAGCTCAATAATTATGAAAATTGAACTAAAGATAGAGGAAATAAAGGGAAACATTTCATTAAATAGTGACAAGAGATAATTCAGAGTGTTAAATGGATTTTCATGTGGCCCAATTTGGAGATAAAATTTTGGGCCAGATTCTGCGGCCCAGAAAAACAACCCACCAATTTAATCATATCTCAACAACCAAAAATTAATTTGGGATGAAATTTTATAGATATATAGGAAAAATCTGTATCTTCATTTTTTTCTATTTACTACTCCAATTCGTCCATCTATAAGGTCATATAGGCACCTCTGTTCAGTGTATGCAAGTTAGCTGCAACTTCGAGTCAAGTGGTGGAAAAGTATCCTCTCCCTTACTTTTCACCACCCTAGGCCTAGCATACTAAAGTGGGATGCTCTATACTATTGGTATCTCGACCCAAGTCTTAAAAAATTCCTATTTAAGGTAGTGGTGTTGAAGGAGTTGTTGATCTTTGGTTATTTCTATCATTGTAATGTTATGCTGCATTTTTTTGTCTCAAGTTTGTATTTCACATGTAAGTTGTTCTAATTCATCTTAGTTTCTTTATAAAAGTTCTTCCTATCCTATTATTATATTCTTATTCATATCATTTTTATACTGTTGGATCAAGGTGTGAATTTATTCACACCAAACCTTGTGAAATTATCACACAATGGTGGAGTGGTCGTTATTTCATTATTTTTTTTTACTTCTTCAATTCCTCCCTTATGATTCTACTTCTCACTTCCATTGAAACCATAACATCAATGGAGGGCTAAAACACTTATGGGTTGATCCAAGGGAGTAGAAAGGGGCTGTATTGGATGTTATTTATCACTCTATTAATGTATAATCACTTCTTTTAATTGAGAATTTTGTTTGAAAATCTTTAAACTCCTACGTCCTTATGGAATTAAAGGCGACACACTTCAAGTGATAATACAGACCTTTACCTTGGAGTGATCAAAAAATTGATTCCTCAAGTGTATAGGTGATTATTATTAAGGTGTGTAGGTATTAAACTAGTAAGTGATGATGTTTATTTATCTTCTTAAATGAACCCATATCAAATATAAGAAATTAAAATAGTTGAAAAAGGAATGCATCCAATCCACCCCAAGTGATAACCTAGGATCAAATCATTATTTTAAATTGAATTAAATAAATTATCTTAGTGTTCACTTAAAATCATCTAAAAATTAACCCAATTTGGCCACTTCATAGAAAAAAATAATCCATATATGTACATGTATGTAGGTTACTTCTTTGGTCTCTAAGGATTCGACAACCCAAACTAAATTACAAGTGACCGCTTAACCCCAAAATCATGGGTAAATTTGGGCGATATAAGAGATCCAATGGTGGTTCACTTGATTTAATTCTCAGAATTTATGGTGGCCTTATATTGAGCATCATCCTCAGCCTTCTTCATTCAGTGATCTCCAATAGCATTACACAACCTCTTACTTCAACAAGATCTCCACAAGCAAGGATTCATCTAGTTTATCGATGGGAGTCATCTTCAGCACATGAAGGTCGAACACTAAAAATAAACTTCACCTATCTGCTCCATCTCAGGTTCATCATATTCATCACAAAACTAATCTTTATTTAATCATCCTTAAAATAATATTTAGAGGTTTCCCTTGTTGATTTACCTTGTTATTCTAGGTTGGGATATCAATATTTCATCATATGTTAGTCAACCTATAAAGAACCATCCTTAAACATTATATATTCCAGTGACTTCAAATTAGAATTCACTTTCTTACATTCCAAAATAACATTTTAGTTTGGTTTTTAGAGATTTATATCATTAATCTTATATAAAAACCCCATATATTAAAAAAATGTAAACTTCTATTTAGTATCAATTTTTTACATAAAACAAAACTTTTAAAAAGAAACATGTTTTATTTCATGACAAATCATCAAAATTTTCATCTTGACCTCATCATTATACATATTCATCTTTTAAACCTTGTGAAAAACATTTTAAAATTTTGGATGAGCACAAAAATCTCAGTAAGGGATATAAAAAGAAACAAAATAACCATTAGTCCATAAATACTTATAAAAAAAATTCATTTTTTCAAAATAAAATTTGGGCTCAAAATAAAAAATCTCTTATTAAAGAAATTACCTTCTCTACCCAAAGAGTTTCATAAATTTTTTTATAAAAAACCTTAAATGAGAAATAAAACTCATAATGGTTTCTTTGAAATAATGAAAAAGTTATAATAACTTTTCCCTAAAGTTATACTTTTCACCCTTAAAAGTAGAATATAATTTTCTTTAAACATAAGATCATTATCTTACCTTGATAAATCATAATATTCCTATAAAAACCCATAGAAAGCATAGATAAAACATGTATTAAACTTTCGAAATCATTTCCATATCACTCTTATAGTAACTCTTAGAAATGGAATAACTATATAGTCGACTTCCATACCCAACACATTAGAGGGATATCACGGACCCACCCATCCTTGGTTTATCATGAAACCACCCATACTTGGTTGATAACATAACTAACCATCCTTGATCTATAAAAAACCAATTATCATCATAATAATGCCCAAGAACCATAATATAATCCCAACACATAAAATCTTGCAATTTACGATATTATACTCACTTAAAAATAATTTTTTATTCCAAAATCCTTGAAACTTAGGGGGTATAAAGTGATGAATACAAAGGGAATCACCAATGAAAATTAGGTTACAATCATTTGGTAGAGAGCCTATGGTATGGAATAAAATGAGGCTCTCACTGGGAATTCCCATTTTTTTTCTAGACTATCCATGCAAAAGTTCCCCTCCTTACAAGTGTGATTGATCTATATGTCACGACCAACGAGGGACCTACAATTCCAAATTAAAAAACCAAAAAATAAGTGATGTTGGAATTATCATGTATAAAACTGACCAAAATCTTGGAGTTAGACTCGGCAGTGGAAATCTGTATGTTGAACATCTAGTAAAGAGAGAGTTTGCTGAGCATGGATCTAACTTCCACCTCTATGGAATTTATTAGACCATAAAAGGCACCAAAACCAAAAACCAAAGACCCCCTAACATCATGTATAAGACCTCCCCCTAATGAAACCCTTGTAAAATGATATATCCATATTCAGCTTAAGACAAGTGTACGAAAGCCTCTACTTTACCCACCCACCTTGAGGAGATAAAACCCCACATTCAAAATTAGACACAACCCTTTGATGAAGCCCCATGATGAGAAAAATTACTCACCTCCATGGAGAAGGGAACCAAGTTCCTAAAACATTTAAAAAAACAAAAACTTTTAGGTAAAAAAGGGAGCATCAATTACCTTAATGGAACCTATTATGAGCCTCCTAGATCACCAAAAACATAGTAGCAATGAACACACCATGGAGCCGAACCTCATGAGAACGCTACTCTGTCATGAACTAGACTAGGTACCCTAGTAACCCAATAACCAAGCCGGTCCTGACATAGCCCAAAAGGCATTCCTGAATCCCATAGGTTGATAACCATCACTTGACATCATACAAGAATGAAAGTGGGAAAGATTTTCCACTAATAATGAAGAAGTAAAAGAGACAATTCAATATACATACAACCGAAAATCCATTGGGAGAACTGCACTAGAAGTAAAATATGCATAAATTCCCAAAGTAATACAAAAAAAGTACTGAAATATGGGAAACATCCAAGCCCTAAAGGATGAAACTCAACAAGTACAAAGATCAATAGCTATATCCACCTTCAAGTAGTGCTTTACCCCTGATCGAACCTGGAAGGATAAAATCTACAAATACCCAAAGACACATGTAGGTTATGAGATAAAAGGTATTGTAGGGTCTTACTAAAGATTACATAATATATTATAATATTAAATTAACCAATTAAATTGATTTTAATTTAAAACAAATATTTTTTTAATTTCAAATCACAATTAAAACAATTCATACTTTAAATTTCAAAATATGGAAATACTTTAGAACATCATGATTCATATATCAAAAAGATGGAAATAATTTTAAAAAAACCTTCAAATTCCAATTAATAGAACATTTATAAAATAATGGAATTTTTCACAAATGTATTATAAAAACCCTTTTATATAAAAAAGTTTATATAAATTAACAAGTCATGTAAAACAATTTACAACAATGGAATATATTCATTTGAAATAAAAATAAGAGAGAAACATGGTCATATTCCTAATAAGGTATGATAGTTCCAAGCTATAGGGACATAACACTTTGAAACTACAAATATGTACATATGCCCCTCTGAACCAAGGCCAAAGAGGACTCATCACCATCACCTAAGGGATATGATGTGTTGATAAGATGTTTTATAAAGTTGAAAATCGTAAACTGTCATCCAAATAACTCACTAACTGCCCAAAGCTTTCATGTGCTCTAATAAAAAAAATGATGGGAAATTTATTTTAAGAATGATTAAAATAGAATCAAATCACCTTCTTCTTTTCAAATATTCCAATTTTCCCTTTAAAAGCCATAATGTTTTTTTAATAAAAAATATGCCTTTTCACTAAGATAAAACCAAAAGGTTTCTATCAAGACCATTTTAATCCATTATCATAAATAGGGATTTGAAACCAATTCCCCATTCAATTTCACAATAAAATTTAACAATTAAATTCAAAAATTTAATTTAAAAAAGTTCCATCAAAACCAGAATTTAAATTAAACAATTTAAATTTCCAAAAATTTCCATAAACATTCCTCAATTCAATGGAATTGGTAGTTTTCCAATTTCATTAGAAAAACCCATTTTTAAAACCAAATTATCCAATTCAATGGAATTGAATATCTTTATGACAAATCAATGGAAATAAATTTAATCAAAACCAATCAATTAAATTTAATTCAAACAATTGAAATTAAATAAAGAAATTTAGGGTTAATAAAAATTAGGCATTGTAACGGAACTGCCTACCTCAAAATCCAATAGATCTCGAAATGATAAACCCTAATTGGGATTTTCCAATGAAGAACAATGATCATAGAATCTATGAAAATAAGAATCAAAACTATGTTTAGATCCATAATAGTCGGTATTAGATCCTCAAAGAAAACACATTGATCTATTAAATCCTAGGAAGAAAGAAAGAGGGAGAGGGAGATAGAGAATTGGGTGAGAAGACTAACTGGGAGAAGATCAAAAGGCATTATTCAAGATTCAGATCGCTTCTGAGAGGAATCCGAGGGTCCAAGAATTGATATTGGGAGCTCTAACGAATGGAGAAGTCATATGGGGTCATTATAAGTCCATATGGAACCTAAAATGGGAGTTTATGAATTAAAAAAAATGGATTACAGAAATCCCATGCACGATTTCCTGGCCAGAGGCAAACAATTTAGTCAATCCATGCACAAGCCATGTGCCTATTTTAAATGGGCTGCATGGTTTCTCTAAAGAGGGTGAAAACTTTATCAAACCATACAAAAGCCGTATGAATTCCACTATTTGGTTTTCCAGTTTTTTTTAGTAGGGTGCATGGTTTGGGAGACCCATGCGCCAATGGTTCACTAGCCCAGAAACTTCCTAGAATTTCAAAACTTCACCTGATTCAACCCTAAACAAAACCCTACCAAAGAAAGATCGGGGAGGTTAGTAATACCTGAAAATAGTAACATCATGTTAAAACCTCCCCACCATAAAAATTTTCTATCCCTAGAAATCCTACAAAGAATCTTCCATGCCAAAATTATGAGGTCACTACTCTCTCATTAGTGACTCCATCTCCCACATATCATGATTATCAGAACCATACTACCATAGAACATGAAAAAAGGTATTTTCCTCCCATGAAGTTCCTTGGTTTCTAAATCAACTATCCTAATTAGATTTTCATTCTCAGATAAATCATGTTCAACTTCGAGATCACTCCAGCTTAAAACATGAGATGGACCAGATTCATACTCTAACAACTATGACACATGGAACACATTATGTATTGACATCACTTGTAGTGTAAGTGATAAATGATATGAATTTTCCCACTTTCTCAACAACCTTGAAAGGTACCATAAAACGAGGAGCAAGTTTCCCATGCTTTCCAAGCCACCGATGACCCAACTGGGGTGAAACTTTCAAAAAACCCAGTCACCAACCAAGAATTCCAAATTTCTATAGAGAAGATTAGTATAATAATTATATCGTATTTGTGCCATAAAAATTATATGATGAATCAACTAAATATTTTCTGTCATCTCTTGGATATCTTGGTACAACCAAAGAATTTGCACCAATTTCCAACCAACACAATAGAGATTTGAAAGGGTGGACATACAAGGCCTAAAAAAGATCCATTATGATTACATATTGGTAAATATTATTATAAGAAAATTAAAACATCCCTATGTGATCATTCCAATATCCACAAAAGTCGAGAACACGAGCACAAAGTATATCCTCAATAATCTATATCGATCTTTCTATCTGGCCATCTGACTACAGATAGTATGTCGTACTAAAACTGATGTGAGATCTTAGTGCTTCCTAAAGGCCTCTCCAAAAAAGAGAAGTGAACTGAGGATCCATATCATAGACTATAGAAGATGGAAATCTATGCAAATAAACAATCTCTTTCGCATAGATATTTCCCAACTCCTTGAATTTTGTTGTATCATATATGGGTATAAAGTGAGCCAACTTATTAATCCTATCCATCACAACCCACATAAAATTATTCTTTCTTTAGGTATGTAAAAAACAAAGCACATGGTCTATAGAGATCTCAGACCACTTCCAATTATGGAATGGAAGTGTCTAAAGCAAACCCGAAGGTTTCTGGTGCCCAGCCTTGACCTGTTGGCATGTAACAATGAGAAACAAACTGAGCGATTCCCCATCTCATAACTAACCACCAAAACTAACTCCCCATGTCATATAACATCTTCATGGTTCTTGGATGAAAAACCCATTGGTAACTATGGTAATCCCCCATAATAGCTTTCCTTACCAAAGATGGTACAACAAAATGGTTCTGAAAGCACACAATCCCCTCTATAGAGAACAACCAATAAATAATGGTCTCTCCACTATTAAGAGAGTCTCTAACACTACAAAACTCATCATCAAGCTAATTTTTTAAAGAATCATCTTGAGAAGAGTGGATTTAAACTGAACACTAGCCAAAGAAACCTTGACCCCTAATTCCTGGACTCCAATATGCAACTATGCAAAGTGAGCCATCAAGTTACACTCTTCCAATGATTATTTCACTCCTTGGGTTGGAAGTTTTCTTTCAAATCATCTATAATGATATTACCTTTCACTAGTATACAGGTGATGTAAAAATTGAAAGACTACAGGTATTCCACCCAATGCCTCTGGTAAAGATTCAAAGAATTTTAAGATAAGATATAACTCAAGCTCTTGTGGTTAGAGTACATGGTAATCCATTCTCTATAAAGGTAATGCTTCCAAATTTTAAGTGTGTGCGTCATAGCTACAAGTTCAAGGTCACGGTTCATGTAATTATTCTCATGTGACCTAAGCTGATTAGATCCCTAAAAAACAACATGATCACCCTGCATAAGAACACAGACCAAGCCTAAACTCGATGCATCACAAAATACCACACAACCCCACCCGACCACAAGAAAAGTCAACACCAGTGCAGTAATCAAAAGATGTTTCAACTCAATAAAATAATTTTGACATTTCTCATCCTAATAAAACTTTACTCCCTTCATAGTGAGTACAATCATCAGAGAAGACAACTTCGAGATGTCCTCAATGAAATGAAGATGATATCTAGCTAATACCAAGAATAATCAAATCTCAAAAACATTACGTGGTTGTTCCAAATTCACAACATCCTTTACCATCTTAGGATAAACTAATATTCCTTGTTCCGACACCACGTGCTTCAATAAATTCAATTCTCAAATCTAGAAATAATATTTCTAAATCTTGGAATAAAGTCAGTGATTTCTCAAAAAACTCAGAATTATTCTCAGATGATGCACATGATCCTCCTCAGGCTTATAGTAAGTGAGGATGTCATCCACAAACACTACCAAAAATACTTCTAGATACTCATGGAAAATACTATTCATTAAATCCTTAAAAATAGAAAGAGCATTGGTTAGACCAAAGGGCATGAAAAGGTACTCATAATGATCATAACTGCTTTGAAAGATGGTTTTCTGAATGTTTAATTCTTTTATCCTCAACTAATGGTAACTATATTGAAGGTCAATCATAGAGAACCACTTTTCCCCTTTTAACTGATCAAATAGATCATCAATCCTTGGTAACATATAATTTTTATTTATCGTCACTCGATTGGGTTTTCAATAATCAATGCATATGTGAAGTGAACCATCAAATTTCTTTGGAAAGAGAACTCAGTCCACCCAAGATGACACACTTAGGAGTATAAATAAATTATCAATAAGGTATTCCCATTGGGATTTTAATCCTTTCATTTCAGCTAGTTCCATAAGCTAAGAGGTAATAGACACTGACTGAGTACTAAAAATTAAGTCAATAGGAAACCCAACCTCCCTTATCGAGGTTAAACCATAGAAGTGAAATGAATCAGATTTTCTATGGTTTCATTTTTATAAATTAATTGGTAAAATTTTGAGACCAGTCATTGAGACGGCATGTGATTCCGAGGTTCAGTGTTCCCATGAAAAATCAATGACAAATGTTTAGTTTTTAATAAAATGTGTGGGCATTTTTTCTTTAGAACTGAATAAATTCTAAATGGGTGTCTAGATCATAAATCTGAGGACAACTTTGAATTCAGAAAAATGAGTTTACCCTAAGTGAGGCCTAAAATTGGCTGGTGCATGTCAATTGCAGAAAGTAGTTTTTGGACGTATCGGTAATAAAATATTTTAAAAAAATATTTTATTTCGACACAATAAATCTTTTCTTTATTTTTGATTTTTTCAGGAATTCAGGGTTATCACTATAACCCTAGAATATCCCTGAGATGAGGAGAAGGAAGTTATCTTGACAGTGATGATGGACCAGAGATTGTGACTTGGATCGAAGATCAATGGATCAACGAATGATGACGACACGTCTTCGCCCTTCGTCAATAAATGATCCAAACCCAAGGTAGTGTGTTTTTTCTTTATGATTCGTTTCCCACTATTAAATTTAACGATGAACACGGACCAACCCACAAATATGTTGATCCAAATTTCAATAGCTTGTGGTGTGGGAGTTATCTTGAGATAATTAAATAAGGATTAGATATGTGTGATTGCTTCATTCTCTATGATCCCTATAATAAGGAGGAATCAAGGATGACAGGAACAAAGGCCAAGATCCGTCCTTCAAGTGCTTTTTGTTTCACTTTAACCCCCTTATTCTTTACATTCATCATGATTTAATGGACAGATGATTGTTGCACCTTCATTTAATGGCGCAAATATTTTTTATTGAAGATCTAACACCCCCATGACATCACAGAGGCGTGACAGTGAAGTCAAGACACTTTCGGTCCAGGTGGAGTGCAAGGATGGAACGCTAGTGAGGTGACTGGTAGTGGTGGGAGGACATGGTGCAACGAGGTCTATACAGGTGGAGAATGAGAGTAAGGCCACCGGTGGGGCGTTTGGTGGAGATGAAGGGAAGAAGGTGGGGGCTACATTGGAGCCAGCATGGCTAGCGGGCACAGACCACGACAGGAGGTCATGATGTTGATTAGGGGACACAGCTTGGTGCCACGTAAAAAGAACCCATTGTGGTGAGGCCATGGGGCAGGCCATGTGGTGGGATGGCTACATGGAATGTGGAATGACACTACGTCAGTATGGGGGGCACGTCATCTGGAAAAATTGCGTGAGGTGTAGTGAACCGGCCTGCAATGTGGGCCGAATAGGGGAGTCGGGCTGCTCTAGCAGCCCAACAAGCTAGACCTAGTGGCCCAGTGGGATAGGTCTAGCATGCTCAATAGGCTGAGCCCAGTGGGATGAGCCCAGTAGGACAAGCCCAGTGGGCCAATCCAACAGGCCGAAACAGACCAGGTCAGGTCGGCCGGCGGGTTGGTCTGGGTTCAGCGGGTCGGGTCGGACTAGACCTGGGTTAGAACTTTTTATAAAAATAGTTATAATGTTAAAACCATGCATCCATTTGACAATATGTTTATGGTGTTGGGACCCTTGAGGCGAGACATTCATTTTGATTTACTCTAAGTGAGTCTTTATGTATGTTGGAATACATCCTTTTGGCTTTAGGAGTAGGTTCTATCGGAACAAGTGCTCTATGAGTGGAATCCTTTGGTTAGCTGTGATATTGAAACTATATGACTTGAAGAATACATGACTTTGGGGATGCATGAATTACTGAGACTTCATGTCTTACTAAGTCTCCGTGCATTACTGAGATTCCGTGTCTTTCCAAGACTCCATGTCTTACCGAGACTTTGTGTCTAACTGAGACTTCATGTCTTACCGTGACTCTGTGTCATACTGAGGCTCTGTGTCTTATCGATATTGGGTGTTCTAAAGACCACTTCTGATAATCATGATTTCCATTCTATAGACTAGTACCAATGTGAGTTGATCGTGTATTTCTTTGTGTTATACTTCATGTATTTATTTTTGGTATACTTTGTGTATTTCTTTTTGGTGTACTTCATGTATTTTTTAGTGGTATTCCTTTATGGTTTCAGTGTGTCCTACTGAGTGTAGTTTTACTCACTGCTACACGGGCTTTGCCCATATGTGTCATGTCTTATACACATGATCGAATCTTTGATAGAGTTCTAGGTGGACCAGGACCAGGTGGTTCTTAGAGTGATTAGATAGATGACGTGTGATCCTATAACTTTAGATAACTATCTTATACCTACCCTTTAGGTTGAGTTTTCTGTAGATGGGTTGTAGGAACTTGTGCATTCACTAAGACATACTCTTTCTTTTGGTGGGATTTTATTCTGGCCCCATTTTCTTTCCATTTTCCTACCAGCGTACTCTCTAGTTTATATCTTAGTGTATTCATACATCATTTACTTAGTGTTTTTACTTTCCAACGTTTTGGGATTATAGATGTGTGCATGTGTACAAGTACTTAGGAAAATGCCTCCCATTGTGGGATATTCATACCCAGCACTAGTCACCATCCCTTATCCTATGAAGGTGGGATTGGGGTAGTCACAACACGGGCCCCTATGGTATGTGTCATTAAAGAGTGGTATCAGAGGGTGTTAGTTCTACTTAAGGACTGAGAGTCTGTGAGGTGGGTTTGGGGAGACAGTGTTAAGTGTTTCAAGTTTGGATTTCATGCTAGAGAATCTAGTGTTGGTGTGGCGGCCAATGTATCCATACACCAGGACTATGGACACCTAATTTTCAACACGTTACATGAAAAAACTGGTTTCAGGGAAAATTAACCATACATGCATCATATAGGATTTGGGTGTGTTCTCACGTGCTTCTTGAGTTAGCTCACTAGGTATACTCTATTGACTGTGGACCATATTGATCTGTTTCAAGATGCCTCCCCATAGATAGCCATCCATGATTCTATTGCATGATCACAAGAATGATCCACCTAGTGATGAGGTGTCAATATAGGGGCTTGTTCTAGATATGGAACTTTCGTGTGGTTTGCCTATTGTAGTGTCACCCATAGAGAAAAAATTACTACTAGCGCTATGGACTAAGGATGCACCCAGATGGAGCATGTTGGATTAGTTATATAGGTATCTACCTCCTAGTTTTAGGGGTGATCCAGACCCTTAGGTAGCTGCGGATTGTTTTGAGGTAGTTACTCATGTCTTGTGACTTGTGAGGACACCTGCCGACCAGATGGAAGTCCTAGCCGCGAGTCTTCTTCAGGGATGAATGGGGTGATGGTGGAGCTTAATTACATAGAAACATGATGAGGTGGCTCTATCTTAGGCATAATTTTAGTGAATATTCATATAGTATTTCTTCCCATATACGTTACACTTAGTGCGCATATAGGATCTCCTGTATTTGCAGTAGGGAAGTCAGACTGTGGCATAGTACTCAGCGAGGTTTAATAATCTTTCTCGCTACTCCACGGACACGACCCATTATTTAGGTATAAAAGTTTTGAGAATGGATTACAATGGGATAACAGGGAATCCATGACATCCCTTACCATTCCTATATATACTAGGGTACTAGAGTGAGCTCTACTAGTGGAGAGATTTCTAGAAGAGAAAACACCAATAACGGGAGCTACCAGCATGCACCAGGTAGCTAATTCTTCATCGATAGTTAGCCAAAAATAGTCACAAGGACCCAAACAGGTCAAGAACTCTAGGGGAAAACACTGATGTAAGAACCTGGTTCTTATTTTTGAGGTAAGGGTTTCTTCTTTTCTCTTTTCCTTAAGTGTTTTTGAGAAAATATGGAAAATGGAGAAAAGTCCCAAAATTTTGGAAGTACACTCCATGTACTTTTGGCTGTGTGGGATGAGTACATGGGTCGTGTGGCCATATCGGTGACGAATGGTGTAAAGACTGACTACACGCCGTGTAGTGGTCCCTTACACGCCATTTAGTCAGTTGGCAGGCGAATAGTAAGGTGGTGGCCAGATGTGCGACCGAACACACCGTGTACTCAAGAAGACACTCCATGTAGTCATGTCGACAGATGAAGAATGCCATGCTAGTGGGAAACCGCTAGAGGAACAGTTAAAAAATGGGAAATACACACCGTGTACTCAGAAGTACATGCCATGTACTTTGTTTTTTTTCTTAAAATGGGCAGTAGCCTCCCCTATTCACAGGGAAGGATTAGAACCAGACGAGAGATCGGGAGGGATGGCTGAATCTTCGGAGATCCGCCAGGTGCACGTCGGGAATCCGATTCCGCCTCCGTCGATCTCGTTGGAACCTCGCAGGTAAGCCCTCTCATCTCCTGGCGTAGTTCTTGCCAATTCTTCCTCTAATGGGAGTTATTTTCATTTAAGCGAGAATTATTTTACCTTAGATCTACCTTGTTCTAGGAAGATTCATGGAACATCATTCGAGTATACTAATCATGGGTGTATAAGGTAGGTGGCTGGGTGTTAATTTTTCCAACTGCTGTGCGTTTTGTCTATTTTTTTGCTATGAACCCATGTTGGGGTATCGTGTGGATAAGGCCTGGGCTGTTTAAATTACCTAGAATTTTATAGGTAATTAAACGTGATATTGAAATGTTGTTTGGGATCACTACTTGGATCCAGGACCACCCTGGGGGTGCGTTCCTCTGTTTAGCCGTTTGGCCAGGATACCCGAGGGTATGCCTTATTTACTTTTTGCATTACTTTTTACCTTGAGAGGAATTGTATGTGAACTACTTATTTACATGTTGGGCATGACCTAATTACTTGTTCCTGAGGGCAGTGTTTTACTATAGCATGAGGGAATGACTGTATTATCCTGAGGGAAATATTCTCTTAGCCTGAGGGCAACTTATTTTGTGCCTATGGGAAATAGTCTTTTTGCCTGAGGGAGACACCTTTGTATGCCCGAGGGAAATATCTATATTCCTGTGGGTAGATTCTTGTGTTTGGATTCTCTTTACCTAAGGGTAGGGGTTTACATGTCTGAGGATGTTGGCTGTTTACTTAGAATATTCACTATGGTGATATTTTAAATTAACTGATTAAATGGATATTAAAATGGAAATATAACTGGTAAGTTAGTTACTTTTGAGTACTGCTTAGTTTATTGCATTTACTTTTTCACACTTTTGTTTCATGTTTACACACAGGTGGGCATGGGCCTTTGGTGGGTGCCTACAAGGATTTATTTCTCACACCCTGTTTGGGTCATGCTTTTCGGCCCAAACAGATTACATTTCTGCAGGTGTAGATAAGGGAAAGGGTCCTTATACATGTACTTGATTTCTACTGAGGAGTAGGGGAGCATGGGACCGGGCCGAGGCTCGTGATGCTACTGGCTGTTTTGTTCTGTTTTGCTGTACTCTGTATTGTACTGTACTGTACTGTTTTGTAACATGTTTTGGCTATTTTCTTAGAACATGAGGCATGTTGCATCATTATATACATATGACTGTTGGTTGTTTTTACTGCAGTTTTTTATCTTAAATATGTATGGTTTATTGCTTCCGTTGTTGTTGTATGCTTTTTACTTTATTACGCTGCGCTACACTTTGAAATATGAGGGCATAGTTTCCCCACTATCAGACCTAGGCCGTCGCTGCTAGTCGACAGCCTCTTGCATTTGGGGAAATGCGCTTGAGGTCACGTGGCGAACTGGGTTCGGGGCACCTGTGGAGTGGTACCCGGGTCCAAGACTTTACAAAGTGATATCAGAGGAGTTATTTTCTTTGACTTACTATTTGGAGCCTTAGTCAGGGATAGGACAGAAATAGTAGTTGATAATAAGCTATGCCCGGGCATAGCTAACCCGTGTATAGGGAAAATCCAATTTACCTCTTGTTACAATTTTTTTGATTTTGCAATTTTACAGTTGATAGATTTTCACCAAAGGGTGACACACTTCTATTGTGCTGTTTATATGTTATTAATGGGTTCTATTTAGTTGCAACCCGATGAGATGAGGGTATGCCATCGCATGCATCATTTAGGCACATACTAGAAATCACATGCCATGCATAGTTCCATGCCATGTAGGTGCATTAGAAATTTCATGTTGTTGTGATAGTTATTGTGCTAGAAAAGCATGATGTTGTGATAGCTGCTTGATAAATAACTGCTGTGTAATAGGGTATTTTTGTGTGAGCTTGTTTCTATAATGGATGCCAAACTCTGGTTTTTTGGGGAGTATGGTCCCCCGTTTACCGGAATTTGGTGGATCATGGACTGTTTATTTTGTTATAACATAGATAAGATGTCAAACTTTGATTCGTGGAGATTATGGCCCCTCACAGATTGGAATTTGACACTTAGGTGTTGTTTTGCAGTATTTTCTGGGTTACGGGGAGTTTCTGAGGCATACTGTCTGGAAACCTAGTATACACATCGTGTAGTATCTTAAACACACCGTGTATGGTCTTCTGTTCAGGAAGAAAAATAAACTTTTTGAGTACACTCCATGTACCCCAAGTACACGCCGTGTAGGCTCTTCCTATGTCACAAACCGTGTGGGCAGCGACACAGGGAAGGGAAGAGCTTGGGGCGAACACGCCGTGTAGCTGCAGTACCTTCTGTGTAGTGTTGACCCGGTGTTTTTCGTGTAATTAACAACATGGGAGGAGGAAACCTTAAGACATACACATCATGTCCACTATGGAACACGCCCTGTAGTCCGACCCGGGATTCGGCTGTGTAACTAACAAACATGGGTCGGGGTAATCCTTTTGAGTACACGCCGTGTGTATATAGAACACACCATGTGGGTTGATCTATGTATCCGGCCGTGTAACTAACAACACGGGTCGGAAGAGCTCATCTAGTACACGCCGTGTACCTGTGGGACACACCGTGTAGTCTTGTCAGAGGATAGACCGTGTGGACCTAGCCGTGTGTCTAGAAAACGGGGCGGTGTACATGCCGTGTGCGGATGTAACACACCGTGTGGTGTCAAGATGAGTAGTCGGCCATGTCACAAGCGACATAGGTAGTTGGAAATAACACCATACACTCCGTGTAAATGATATACACGCCGTGTAGTTTTGGTCAACGGGAGCCGTGTGGCTTAGCCGTTTAGAAGGACCTGGGCAGGGGAAGAGAAGTCAAGTACACGCAGTGTAGTCTTGTTTTTAAAATCTTGAAATTCCTTCTTCCTCCTATTCCCTTTTGGGTTTATTCATTTTTGGTCATTGTTAATCTTGTTCTAAAGTGTGCATTTGACCTTGTAGAGTCATGCCACCGAGACGACCACAAGTTGTTATCCAGGAGATCGACAACGATCATACTCTAGAGATGGTGGGCCATGGGCTACCAGTTGATCCTCCAGCAGAGCCAGATGTGGCACCAGCCGTTATACCAGACACAGGCACAAATGCGCAGTTCCGTGAAGGCTTTATGTGGTTCATGAATACCTTTCAGGGAGCACTACCGGCTGCCACATCTATGGCTGAGCTGACACGTATCTTTCAGCAGCAGCTTCCACCTATGTTTTCAGGGGATGGTGGACCACAGGCTGCGGAGTCTTGTCTAGGATCGATGCAGACTATTTTTGAGCATCTTGAGATGCCTCCAGGGCAGATGGTCAAGTTTGCGACTTACATGCTGCGTGATTCTTCCAAGAGGTGGTGGGATGTTACCACCTAGTCAGAGCATCACAGAGACATGGCGTGGGAAGATTTTCAGGTAGTCTTCTATGACTTCTTCTTTCCAGAGACGCTGTAGGCAGATAGAGATTGAGAGTTCATGAATCTACAGTAGGGCGCTATGTCATTGATGGATTATTCTGCTCACTTTACCGAGCTTCAACGTGTTGCACTCGTTCTGGTGGGCGATGAGACCCTGAGAGCTAGATGCTTCAAGGATGGTCTTCGGTATGACATCTGAGCATTGGTGAATGTTTTCAGGTTTCATACTGTACATGCTATTGTGAATCAGGCGCTGATTACAGAAAGGAACCTGTGGGAAGCTAGTGGTGTGGGCCAGGGCAGTTCAGCACTAGTTTCTCGTACTATTTCTACTGGTAAGAGGAAGAGACAAATAGACTTCTCTCAGGGTAGAAGTACCAGCCAGAAGAATGTTTCAGTTGGCCAGGTCATGTGCTACCAGTGTGGTAAGGAGGGGCACAAGTGACCTTAGTGTCCACGAGACCCAGTGGAGTGCCGAGCTTGCGGCAAGATGGGTCATATGCAGCGCTTTTACAGGGAGTTTCCACCAGTGTCTAGTGAGAGGGGTTCTGTGAAGACTCCGCATGTAGGAGCAGGACCAGTGGATTCTTACCAGTCAGGGAACTGAGATACGTCAGGGCGTGCATGCAGAGATGGTGGTCGTGGCCGTGGTAGCTAGACATCAGGATCTCAGAGGCATTAGGGTGGTACAACTCAGGGTAGTCAGGCTGTGTCGCAGGGCCGCGACACTGGGCAAACATATGCAGTGCAACAGACCCAGCAGAAGCAGGATCCCAGACCTTCTACAGTCAGAGGTACTATTCTAGTAGCTTCTTTTTTATCTTCAGTACTTTTTGATACGGGTTCTACACATAGTTTCATATCTGTACCCATAGTGGAGATCCTGGGGCTCTGTGTTTCTACTTATTCTGATATCATGACACTAGACACTCCGTTGGGGATTAGAACAGCTAGTGTGCGTCAGTGCAAGGAGTTCCCCCTTGAGGTTGGTGGGTGTCACTTCCTTTGGGACCTCTATGTCTTAGAGATGATGAGATATGATGTCATTCTCGGGATGGACTAGTTGGTTCACTTTCGAGACTTTGTATATTTCTATTGTTGTAGGGTGAGTTTCACGTCACCAGAGGGCAAGAGTTTCTGTACAAGGGCGAGTGGGATATTCAGGCGAGTCGAGCTGGACCAGAGCATTGTGGGTGAGGTGGTGTCATAGCCTAGATTATGAGTTTATATCTGGACGACCAGGGGACTTTTCAGAAGTATTTCCCTCCAGTGGTTGATCGTTTTAGGGATGTATTCCCGAACGACTTTTCATGTCTACCTCCAGAGCGAGAGGTGTATTTCTCTATTGAGCTTGTGCCAGGAGTAGCGTCGATGTCCATTCCTCCTAATAGGATGGCCATGCCTGAATTTTAGGAGCTCAAGAGGCAGTTATAGGAGTTATAGGTAAAGGGTTTCATCCGATCCAGTACTTCTCCTTGGGGTTCTCCAGTCCTTTTCGCGAAGAAGGCGGGCAGTACCCTCAGACTCTGTGTGGATTATCGAAAGCTGAACCAGCTGACGGTTAAGAACTGATATCCCTTTACAAGGATAGATGATCTTTTTGATCAACTTCGTGGAGCACGAGTATTATCAAATATTGACTTGAGATCAGGATATCATCAGCTGCGCGTTAGACCATCTGATATACCTCTCACAACTTTCAGGAGCAGGTATGGTCTATATGAGTATATGGTTATGCCATTCGGGCTCACGAACACACTAGCAGTTTTTATGGCTCTGATGAATTGTGTGTTCCATCCTTATTTAGATTCCTTCGTGGTAGTATTCGTGGACGACATTTTGGTGTACTCTCACACTCGACACGACCATGCCACCCATCTTGAGATCGTATTGAGTACACTGATAGAGCATTGTCTATATGCTAAGCTCTCAAAGTGCCACTTTTGGATGGTCTAGATACAGTTCCTGGTTTATATCATCTCAGATTCAGGAGTTGCAGTAGACCCAGAGAAGGTGAGAGCAGCAGTTTCCTGGGAGCGGCCTAAGAACGTATTTAAGATACGGAGTTTCTTGGGTCTGGCTGGTTACTACAGGCATTTTATACAGGACTTCTCCCGCTAAGCAGCGCCGTTGAAGGGCTTGACTAAGAAGGGTGTGATGTTCGTTTGGTCAGAATCTTGGGAGATAGCCTTTCAGGAGTTTAAGGGAAGGTTGACATCAACACTGATCCTGATACCCCCAGAGCAGGGGAAGAGATATACAGTTTACTATGATGCATCAGGGATTGGGATGGGAGCTGTGTTGATGCAGGGCAACCGAGTTGTTGCGTACGGGTCTCGGCAGTTGAGGCCACATGAGAGGAATTACCTGACGCATGATCTCGAGTTGGCTTCGGTTGTTCATGCGTTGCGCTGTTGGAGACATTATCTCTTGGGAGATAATTTTGTGGTTTTCACCGACCACAAAAGTCTCAAGTATATATTTACTCAGCATGACTTGAATTTGAGGCATCGAAGGTGGGTAGAATACCTTCAGTCCTTCGATTTTGAGCTTGCCTATACACCTGGTAAAGGTAATGCAGTAGCTAATGCAGTAAGTAGGAAGACTCAGATACAGGTAGTGCAGGAGGCCAGTGGTGAATGGCAGCTTATGGTTTTGTTCTCAAGGATGCATTTGGAGGTGCATGACAGTCAAGGGAAAAATTATCTTTAATCTTTATCTGTGACTTATACCCTCCTGGATAGAGTGAGGATGATAAAACTATCTGATCCAAAAGGCCTAGTTCTGCGGGAGTTGGTCGAAAGTGAGGACCCTCCTCCTGGGTTGACGATAGGCGATGATGAGATTCTACGTTTCCATGGATGAGTGTGGGTTCTAGGGGATATACGCGAGGAGCTGATGCGGGAGTATCATTCTTTATCTTGTCCAGTTCATCCCGGGGTTACCAAGATGTACCGTGACCTGAGACGTCAGTACTGGTGGCAAGGTATGAAGGGAGAAGTAGCTGGTTTTGTTAGGAGGTGTTCCAACTTTCAGCAGGTGAAAGCAGTGAATTAGAGGCCAGCCGGACTAGTACAATAGTTACCTATTCCAGAGTGTAAATGGGATGATGTAGCGATGGATTTCTTCACCTCGAGGAAATGATGCAGTGTGGGTTGTGCTGGACATACTCACGAAGGTAGCTCACTTTTTGTCGATCAAGGAGACCTTCGGTGTTGGCGAGCTCAGAAGGTTATATATTCGAGAGATTGTATGTCTTCATGGGGTCCCTCATTCAATCGTTTCAGATAGGGATGCTCATTTTACATCTCATTTCTGGCAGAGTTTTTAGAGGGAACTGGGTACACAGGTGATTCTGAGCACAACTTACCACCCTCAGACCGATGGCCAGTCAGAGCGTATGATACAGGTGCTTGAGGACATGCTGTGTGCATGCGTCCTAGACTTTGGGGGCTCTTGGGAGAAGCATATACCCCTAGTTGAGTTTTCCTATAACAATAGTTTTTAGGAAACTATTGAGATGGCACCATACGAGGCTTTATATGGTAGGCCATGCTGATCACCTTTATGCTAGTTAGAGGCAGGTGATGCAGCTTTACTGGGACCATGTCTCATGCAGGAGACTTCTGAGTAGGTCCAGTTGATTCAGAAGTGGATGGCTACCACACAGTCTTGTCATAAATATTATTATGATCTCCGTAGATGACCTTTGGAGTTCATGGTCGGGGATCAGGTTTTCTTGTGTGTTTCGTCGAGGATGGGACACAAGCAGATCAGGAGACAGGGTAAACTTTCACCGAGGTATGTGGGGCCATTTGAGATTCTGGGGGGAGTCGGGCTGGCTGCTTATCATTTGCAGTTACCTTAGAGGTACCGGGCCATGCATGACATCTTCCATGTATCTCAGTTTCATCGCTATCATTCAGACCCATCTCACATCATTCAGCCTGAGGAGTTTGAGCTTGAGTTAGACGCGTCCTTTGAGGAGCATCTGATTCGTATTGTTGATAGGAGCACGAAGGTTCTCCGAGGCTGGTCGGTTCCTCTCGTACGGGTGCTATGGCAGCATGGCTGAGTGCAGGACGAAACCTGGGAGTGGGAGATCGACGTACATGCTCAGTGGCCAGAGTTGTTCATGAATTTATCTTCACCACCCTTGGAAGGGAAATTCGGGGATGAATTTCTTTAAGGGGGAAGTTTGTAAGAACCCGGTTCTTATTTTTGAGGTATGAGTTTCTTCTTTTATCTTTTCCTTAAGTGTTTTTGAGAAAATATGGAAAATGAGAAAAAATCCCAAATTTTGGAAGTACACGCAGTGTACTTCTCCACACACCATGTAGTTTTGGCCATGTGGGATGAGTACACGGGTCGCGTGGCCATGTCGGCGACGAAGGGTGTAAAGACCAACTACACACCGTCTAGTGGTCCCTTACACACCGTGTAGTCAGTCAGAAGGTGAATAGTAAGGCGGTGGCCAGCTGTGTGACCGAACACACCGTGTACTCAAGAAGACACCCCGTGTAGTCATGTCGGTAGATGAACAGTGCCACACTGGCGGGAAATCTCCAGAGGAACAATTAAAAAATGGGATGTACATGCCGTGTACTTTTTTTTTCCGATTAAAATGGGAAGTATCCTCCCCTGTTCATAGGGAAGACTTAGAACCAGATGGAAGCTCAGGAGGGATGGTCAAATCTTTGAAGATCCTCCAAGTGCACGTCGGGAATCCAATTCCACCTCCGTCGATCTCATTGGAACTGTGCGGGTAAGCACTCTCATCTCCTGGCATAGTTCTTGACAATTCTTCCTCTAATGGGAGTTATTTTCGTTTAAGTGATAATTATTTTACCTCATATCTACCTCGTTCTAGGATGATTCGTGGAATGTTGTTCGAGTATACTGATCAGGGGTGTATAAGGTAGGTGGCTTGGTGTTAATTTTTCCAACTGCTGTGCGTTTTGTGTATTTTTGTGATACGAACCCATGTTGGGGTATCATGTGGATGAGGCCTGGGTTGTTTAAATTACCAAAAATTGTAGAGGTAATTAAACGTGATATTAAAATGTTGTTTGGGATCACTGATTGGATCCAGGACCACCCTGGGGGTGCGTTCCTCTGTTTAGTTGTTTGGCCAGGATACCCAAGGGTATGCCTTATTTACTTTTCACATTACTTTTTTCCTTGAGAGGAATTGTATGTGAACTGTGTATTTACATGTTAGGCATGGCCCAATTACTTGTGTCTGAGGGCAGTGTTTTAATATAGCCTGAGGGCATGACTGTATTAGCTTTAGGGCAATCTTCTCTTAGCCTGAGGGAAACTTCTTCCATGCCTGTGGGCAATAGACTCTGTGCCTGAGGGTGACACCTTTTTATGCTCGAGGGAAATATCTATATGCCTGTGGGAAGATTCTTATGTTTGAATTTTCTTTACCCAATGGTAGGGGTTTACATGTCTGAGGACGTTTGATGTTTACTTAGAATACTCACTGTGGTGATATTTTAAATTAACTGATTAAATTAATATTAAAATGGAAATATAACTGGTAATTTAGATACTTTTGAGTACTTCTTAGTTTATTGGATTTAATTTTGCACACTTTTGTTTCATGTTTACACATAGTTGGTCACGAGCCTTTGGTGGGTGCCTACTAGGATTTATTTCTCACACACTATTTGGGTCATGCTTTTCGGCCCAAATAGATTACATTTCTGCAGGTGTAGATAAGGGAAAGGGTCCTTATACATGTACTTGATTGCTACTGAGGAGTAGGGGAGCATGGGACCGGGCTGAGGCTCGTGATGATACTGGCTGTTTTGTTCTGTTTTGCTGTACTCTATATTGTACTGTACTGTACTATTTTGTAACATGTTCTGGCTGTTTTCTTAGAACTTGAGGCATGTTGCATCATTATATACATATAACTGTTGGTTGTTTTTACTGCAGTTTTTTATCTTAAATATGTATGGTTTATTGCTTCTGCTGTTGTTGTATGCTTTTTTTACTTTATTCCGCTGTGCTACACTTTGACATATGAGGGCATAGTTTCCCCACTATCAGACCTGGGCCCTCACTGCTAGTCTGCAGCCTCTGGCGTTTGGGGAAATGCGCTTGAGGTCACGTGGCGAACCGGGTTCGGGGAACCCGTGGAGTGGTACTTGGGTCCGAGACGTTACACCTGAGACATGAGATCAGAGGTGTAGGGCTCATAAGGTAGAGCGAGTCACCTGAAGGACATGCTATGTTACTCGTGCGGTGGTCGGGGACATCTGGCATGAGATTTCCTGATCCGCTATACGAATGATCAGGAGACAATCAGGGGAATTCTGAGGTAGAGGAGGAGGCATGAGTACGGTGTTCCATAGTGTATAGGACATGGAAGAGGAGCATGTTGGGTAGTAAGAGGTGGGTGGATGTTTGACGTATTATCACGACCACCCCCAGGTGGTCTACCAAGAGCATATGGAGTTGGTGGATAGGGATGAGGACAACTGCTGGTGATGGAGGCTTGTGACCCCAGTGCTCTATGGATGATTAGAGGTACAATCTGTGTCTTTTCCACCTTAGCTGTAGTTTTGATAGACACAAGTTCCCGTCATTCTTTTCTTACCATGACCCTTGTTTGAGTCTCAAAGATTCATATTGAACTGTTGAATTGACCCTTACGTTTAGAGACTCCTATAGGGTGGGATTCGATGATCACACCCTGGTGATGATAGTGCAACCTTACTCTTGGAGGTGAGAGTTTCAGTTGAGGTGTCTTGGTAGCGGCGTTGCGACCTTACAACGTCACTCTCGGTATGGACTGGTTATCTATAGTCCATGCCTAGATTGACTATTTTAGACACATAGTGTGGTGTGTCCGTGGTGATGGGACCTGGTTTTCCTTGTCTAGTGGAAAGAAAATGAATTCAACACAAGATGGACTTACTCATAAGAGGGTGAATCTGATTAACCATCATTTGGATAGTCTAACCCTTGGTGTAGTGAATGATAAGAGTCCTCAGTTTCTTGTAGTGGTGTCAGAGTATGAGGATGTATTTCCCGAGGATGCCCCCAGATTACCTCCCCACAGGGAGGTAAATTTCTGAATTGATCTATACCTGAGAAAACACCGATATATAGACCTTCATATAAGATGACTCCCTTAGATCTTCATGTGTTAAGGGTACAACTGGAGGAATTATAGAGGAAGGGCTTTGTGAGACCCAGTGTTTCACCTTGGGAGGCACCAATTTTGTTTTCCTGGAATACATAAGAGATCTTGAGGTTATGTGTGGACTTTCAACACCTAAATTAGGTGATCATGAAGAACAAGTATCCACTATCGAGTATTGGTGACCTCTTCAATCAGTTGAAGGGAGAGAGGTATTTCTCAAAGTTTGACATCAAATCTCGCTACCACCAACTTCATGTATGTGATGAAAATGTACCGAAGACAGCCTTTTGATGTTGGTATGACCACTATGAGTACTTGGTGATTCCGTTTGGCATGAAAAATTCCCCAGTAGTGTTCATGGGAATCCTGAATAGGATCTTCCATTCTAATAAAGATCAGTTTGTGGTGGTCTTTATTGATGACATCCTAGTGTACTCAGAAACCAAGGAGGATTATGTGATACAATTGAGGATGGTCTTAGACACACTCCGAAAGCACCCGTTTTATGGGAATCTCTCGAAGTGTCATTTTTGGATTTGAGAGGTCCAATTTCTAGGACACATCATTTTAGAGGATATAGTTTCAGGGGATCCCAGAAAGATTGAGGCAGTTCTTTCTTGGGCTCCACCCAAGAGTGTTACTAAGGTGTGGAGTTTCCTGGGTTTGGCTAGGTACTATCAGAGGTTTGTACCCGAATTTTACATAGTAGCATCACCCTTGATGGATTTTACACAGAAGGGGCATCCCTTCTTGTGGACAAAGAAGTTCTAACAGTGCTTTTAGGAGCTGAGGTAGAGGTTGACGAACACTCCCATATTGATACTACCAAAGAAGGGTGTTGGGTATGTAGTGTTCTATGATCCATCATGGACCAGACTTGGTTGTGTCCTAATGTATGGGAAAGTGGTGATTGCTTATGGTTTGCGCCAGTTGAGACAACATGAGAAGAACTATGTGAACCATGATCTTGAGCCAACAGTGGTAGTCTTCACATTGAATATGTGACAAAAATACCTAATGGGTGAGCATTTTACCATCTACCCTGACCATAAGAGTCTCAAGTATATCTTCTCTCAGAAGGATCTGAACTTGAGACAGAGGTGATGACTAGAGTTCCACCAATAATATGACTTCAAGATTGTCTATACTCCTAGTAAGGGGAATGTGATGGCTGATTCTCTCTGTAGGAGATAAAAATTTTAGTTTCTAAGAGAGGCATCAAATCATTTTTCCTAATTGTAGATATCCTTTGTGGATGGAGATGAAGCTGCTTACCTCCAATCGATGGTTTTCATCCCTCCATCCTTACAGAGAGTTAGGGAGGCCCCACTTGGGGATACTAAATGCGAGACCTAACATGATCAATTGTCTATAGGGCATGCACTTCATGGATATTTAATAGGTGGGTAGCATGTCAATATTTTTAGAGGGAACACAGTTGTACCAGTGGAATTTCAGGAGGTGGTCCTAATGGAGTTCCACACATCCCCTTTGGTAGAAAATCCAGGTGTGGAAAAGATGTACCAGGACCTCCGATGTCATTTCTGGTGGATAGGGATGAAGAAGGTGGTGGAAAATTTCGTTTCTCAATGCCTCATGTGCCCACAAGTGAAGGTTGAGAACCAGGTTCCAGTAGTCTTAACACAACCACTTGAGGTAACTGAGTGGAAGTAGGATGATATATCGATGGACTTCATGATGGGTTTACCATGAACATCCAGGGGACATGATACATTTTGGGTGATCATTGACTGACTCACCAAGTCGGCCCAATTCGTACTGATCTGTGAGTAGGGTTAGTAGAGAGCTTGGGAAGCCTCTACGTGAAAGAGATAGTTCAGCTTCATGGAGTGTCATCGATGACCATTTTAAATCATGATGATAATTTCAAATCTTGGTTGTGTAAGGGATTTTAGGAGTCATTTGGGACTTAGATGCATTTAAGCGCATCTTTTCATCCAAAAACGGAAGACCAGACTGAGCAGACCATTCAGGTTATGAAGGACATGCTACATGCTTGCATCCTAAACTTTGGTTGTAGTTGGGAGGATCACCTACCACTGGTGGAGTTTGCATACAATAATTTATACCACTCCACCATTAGTATGACACCATTTGAGGCCTTATATGGGTAACCATGCAGGTCACCACTCTACTAGAATGACCCAGGAGAGTTAGAACTCATGGATCTAGAGTTGGTATGTGCTACCACAGAGAAGGTACAGATCATCCAGGAGTAGATGAGGATTACACATATATCAAATAAGTCATATGATGACAGGGTATGCAGGCCTCTAATGTTCGAGGATGAAGACCATGTGTTCTTTTAGGTCTCACCTGAACGGGGATTGCAGAGATTTTATTGAGGCGACAAGTTATCTTCGATATACATTAGACCTTTTCATATTATGCATAGATTTAGTGAGGTTATTCAACACCTAAATATACCCACACAGTTGCATTGGGTACATGATGTCTTCCACATGTCATTGCCGAGGAGGTATGCGTATGATCCATCACATGTCCTTGATTGGGGAGAGCTGGACATTGATGATGGGGAAACTTTTATGGAGTACCTGGTGGAGATCTACGATCGAAAAGAGATGATCTTTTTTGGGAAGTTGATTCCTTTGGTGCATGTTTTATGGTAGCATTATAATCTCTTGGAGAGCACTTGGGAGGAGGAGGCTCAAATTTGTGCTCAGTACCCTCATATTTTTGTTGAGTAGCCCTTGTTTTGGCCTTTAGGGACATAAAACCCAAAGGTGGAGAGAATGTAATGAATCATATTTTTTTAGTTTTATTTTTATAAATTAATTGGGAAAATTCCAAGACTATTTACTGAGACGACATGTGATTCCGAGGCCCGGTGTTCCCGAGAAAAATCGAGGAAAAATGACTAGTTTTTAATAAAACGTGTAGGCGGTTTTTCTTTAAAATTGAATAACTTCTAAATAGGTGTCTGGATCATAAATCCAAGGGAACTATGGTATTAATAATAGAATTTTTACACTAGGAAAATCCTAACATTGTATGAAACATGTCAAATATGGAAAATAGTATTTGGACATATCAGTAATAAAATATTTAATAAAAATATTTTATTTTGACACAATGACTCTTTTCTTTATTTTTGAGTTTTTCTAGAATTCAAGGTTATTACCATAACCCTAGAATTATCTTAATATGAGGATAAGGATGTTCTCTTGATAGTGATGATGGATCAAAGATCGGGACTTGGATTGAAGATCTAAAGATCGACAAACGATGATGAAGAAACTTCACCCTTCTTCAACAACCAATCCAAATCCTAGGTAGGGTGTTGTTTCATTGTGATTCATTTATCATTATTAAATTTGACAATGAATGTGGAATAACCCATGAATAGGTTGATCCATGGTTTGATCCCTTGTGGTATGGGAGTTATCTTGTGGGAATTAAATGGGGATTTGATTTGTGTGATTTCTTAGTTCTTCGTGATCCCTCTAATAAGGATGAATCAAGGACAACATAAACAAAGGCCAAGATCCATCATTTCGGTGATTTTTTCTTCTCCTTTCAACCCTTTTTCTTTTCATTCTTTGTGATTATATGATTGGATGATTTTTGTCCTTAGTTTTGTGGTGCAACAATCTGAGACCAATGATCTGACACCCACACGACACCACGGAGGCGTGCTGGTGAATGAAAGATGCTTTCGGTCCATGTGGAGCATAAGGGAAGGATGGGGGGGCACCTACTAGTGGCGGTAGGATACGACATGATGGGGTCGATCCAGGAACAGTGCGAGGGAGAGGCTACTAGTAGAGGTAAAGCATGACAGGCGGGGGGTTGTGTTGAAGCCAGTGGGAATATGCCATAGTTGGAGGCTGTGAAATTGACTAGGGGACGCAGTTCAGTGCTGTGTTGGAGGAACCCGTAGTGGAAAGGCATCAAGGCAGGTTGTGGGATGGGCTGAACATGTGGAATGCAGCACGAAACCGCATCAGCATGGGGGGAATGTGGTCGGGGCGTACTGCATGTGGTGCATTGAACTGGCCCGTAGCACATGACATATAGGGGAGCCGGGCTGCTCTAGTGGACCCACAGGATGAATCCATTAGCTCAGCGGGCCCAGTGGGCCAGAGGAGACCAGGTTGGGTCAGCCGATGGGTCGGGCTAGGTCCAACAGGTCGAGTCGGACCTAGACTGGACCTGAGGAATACCTTTTTATAAAAACAACTTTAAATTTCAAACTATGTTTCTATTTGCAAAGTTGTTTGTGGAATTGGGACCCTTGAGATGAGAAGATACTTTTGATATACTCTAAGTTAGTATTTGTGAAAGTTGTAATATGACCTTTTGTCTTGAAAAGTATTTTCTCCCGGAACAAGCCTGCTATGAGCGGAATCTTGTGGCTAGATATGATCTTGAAACTATGCAACTTGAAGACTACATGAATTTAGAGATGCATGAATTACCAAGAATCCATGTATTATTTAGAATCTGTGTCTTACTAAGATTTCATGTATTATCAAGACTCCGTGTCTTACCAAGACTCTATATCTTACTGAGTCTCCATGTCTTACCGAGACACCATGTTCTATTGATACTGGGTGTTCTACAGACCACGTCCGATAAACCTAATTTATGTTCTATAGAATAATACCTATTTGAGTTGACTTTTCATTTTTTTTATACTTTACTTATTTCTTTGTGGTGTACTTTGTGTATTTATTTGTGGTGTACTTCATGTATTTCTTAGTGATGTACTTTGTGTATTTCTTTGTGTTGTACTTTTTGTATTTCTTAGTGGTATTAATTTTTGGTTTTGGGGTGTCCTACTGAGTATTGTTTTACTCACCCCTGCATGAGTGGCTATGGGGTATCCTATTGAGTATTTTTTTACTCACCCCTACATAGGATTTTCCTGTATGTGTCATGTCTTGTACATACGATCTACGGTTTGATGGAGTTCTAGGTAGACTAGGACTAGGTGGTGCTTTGAGTGATTGGATAGACAAGGTGTACTCCTACGGCTTCAAAAAACTATCATACACTTACCCTTTAGGTAGGGTTTTCTTCATACAGGTTTTAGGGAAATGTAAATCCACTTTGACAAAATTTTTCTTTTTGTGGGCTTGTATTCTAGCCCTATTTACTTTTCAGTTTCCTACTATCATACTCTATGGTTGGTATATTAGTGTATGTATACATTGTTTACTTAGTGTTTTTAATTTCCAACATTTTGGTCTTGAAGATGTGTGCATGTGTATTGGTACTTAGAAAAATGCCTCCCATTTTGGGATATTCCTACTCGACGCTAGTTGCTAGCCACTAACCTATCGGTGGTGGGATTGGGGTAGTCACGACACGTGCCCCTCTAGGACAGGTCATGACAAGAATTATGAAGGAAAAATTCTAGGAAAATTGATGAAGACTAGAGAGAGATCACCTCTCAAAGATTGCTGCACCAGATCAAAGGTAAACAAAAATATTACTTTCCCTAACTCCGAATAAGAAGGTCTGACTTTGCTCGACCCTGGGTCCCATTCTCCTTTAAAGACATGACACACACCATTGAGTGCAGTGAAGGAGACTTGTCGAAGATAACAATCAATTAGGGATTTGTTGTCAATAAGACAATCCATCCTAAAAATGACATCACGAGTTTTCATGTAAATAAATAGAAAACTGCAAGCAATATCAACATTTTATAGAAAGAAAACACAAGAGGGACTACAAAGACCCTGCTCTCTCTTCATACAAAGGGGTGTAGTAATATCCATTGACCAAGATAAAATCTCTATAGAAAGATTAATAATATTAATAACACAGGTTGAAATAAATGAGTGACATGCACCGACATCAAATAGATCAATCACTAATGATGAAGCTATAGTAATGGTACCTCTCCCAGTCGCTGAACCTATATCTTCTTCCTATGGAGACTCTTCCACACTGTGAAGAAGCTTCATTCTAGATGCCTGTCACTGAAACTCTTTTTCACATGAAACATCTGATTGTGCCACATTTTTAGAAGTTTCGAATGATCCCGTGCCATTGTGTGGAGTGTAATAAACCTGTAAGAAACTTTGAAAGTAACATGAGAATCCATAGGATCCACAATTCTTGGGTGCCTTAGTGTGAACCCTCTTTGAATGTCCCATCTTTCCACACTGGTAATAAACTAAAGGAATATTTCTGGGCACTGTATGAGGTTTATAAAAACAATTACATATAGAACTAACATGAGAGTCATCATGCTTCCTCTTTCCCTTAGAGGAGTGAACACCGACATTGGGAGAGAAATAAATCCCAATACACCTAACATTCTATCTAGGTCCATATCAACCATCATCACTCTATCTATTAAGTTAGTATAAAAAGGAAAATTCAGTAAGAAAACTTGAGAGAAAATATCTCATTAAAGTCCCAAATCAAACCTTTAAGCCTTTATCTTCTCATTCGATACTATCTCAGGTGAAAAATTAATGAGATCAAAATAATTGTTTGCATACCCAATCACAGTCTTGTCAACCTGTTCGAGTTTAAATAACTAAGGGGAATTGGCTAACAACATTGACTCTAGATAAATCTAGTCGGTGAAAATAACCTTAAAGTATTTCCACTCTAGGAAATCATGTTTCTACATTGTCACCATCATGTCCCATGATATCCTAATCGGTCCTTCCAGCATGAAGGTGGCGTACTTCACTTTGATTTTATCCATAATGTCCAAAAACTCAAAAAAACATTCCATTATTCTCAGCCACTTCTTAGCCTCTTGAGGATCATTTGATCCATTGTATGGTTTTGGCTTCTGGAGAATGAAGTCTTGAGAGAAAATCTTTAGAACGTCCATCTAAGGTTCCACAGCTGGATCCTGAATGGGAACTAGAGGTGGTGCCTATCCTAAAGCTTGGATAGTGTGCACAATAACCTGAACCAGATCCAGGTCCATGAGAGGATTCTATAGCTGTCGTTCAACATCATTTTCATCTTGGATCCAATTTTAAAGTCTCTTTAGAGGCATGATTCTAAAAAACATCAGAAGAAAACCAGGAAAACATCAAATTTAAACTCAAATAGATCAATAAGGGAAATTAATCCCAACAGACTAGAACATAATATTTGGATTTCAATATATCCAAATCAAAAGTAGTGAAAATACTAGAACTAATAAAAAATACATCTCTCCCTAACCATCCATGAAAAATTATGGTTCATTGCGGTGAGAGATGGACAAACACTTAATTGCAACTACCTCCTAAGTACCAATAATATTTCATAATGCATACTAAATTTAAGACAAAAGATCAACCTAGAACTCTGATTCTACTTTTTCACAAACAAGTCCAGGTAGCTTGGTAACCCAATAACTAATCAAATCTTGACATATCCTAAAGGGAATTTCCAATACCCATAGGTCAACAAATAGCACATGGAATCATAAAATATTGAAAGTGGGAATGGTTTTTCCACTAAAAATGTGAAAGTAAAAGAGAAAAGTCAATTTTCATACAAACAAAAGTCTATTGGGAGAACTTTACTAGAATCCAAATTGGCATAATCTCCCATAGTACTAAAAAAAGGCCCAGAATATGGAAATTATCCAAATCCCTAAAGGATGCAACTCACAAATCACAAAAATCAACAACTAGAACCACCTCCAATTGGTTGTTTACCCCTGATCGAACCTAGAAGGAGAAAATCTACAAACATCAGAAGGCATAGGTTGGGTGTGAACTAAAAATCCTAGTAGGGTATCACCAATGATTTTACAATATATTGCAATATTAAATTAACCAAACAAAGTGATTTTAATTTAAAACAAACAACTTTTTTATTTAAAATCATAATTAAAATAATTCATGCTTTACGTTTAAAAAGATTGAAATACTTTAACACATCATGCTTCACATTTTAAAAATATGGAAATACTTTCAAACAAATCATCAAATTTCAATTGATGGTACATTTCTAAAATAATGTAACTTTTCACAGATGTCTTAAATAAACAATTTTATATAAAATAGTTTATATAAATTCATAAGGTATATAAAACAATTTAAAACAATGACATATATTCATTTGAAATAAAAATAAGAAAACAATATGGTCATATTCCTAATAAGGTACGATAGTTCCAGGCTATAGGGACCGAAAACTGTGAAATAACAAATACGTACATACATACCTTTGAACCAAGGCCAAATAGGACTCATCGCCACTACCTAAGGGATGTGATGTGCTGATATAATGTTTTAGAACATTGTAAATCATAAAGTTCCATCCAAATAACCCACTAACTACCTAAGGATTTCATGTTCTCTAATAAAAAAACAATGATGAACAATTTATTTTAATACTTCTTAAAATACAATTAAATCTCATTATCCATTCCAAATATTCCATTTTCCCTTTAAAAACCATAATGTGTTTTTAATAAAAAACATGCCTTTTCATTAAGATAAAACCATAAGGCTTCTATAAAAACCATTTTAATTCATTTTCACAAATGGGGATTTGAAACCAATTCACCATTAAATTTCACAATCCAATCTCATAATTAAATCAAATAATTTAATTTAAACAATTTTAATAAAAACCAGAATTTAAATTAAACAATTTAAATTTCTAAAATTTTTCATAAACATAACCTAATTCAATGGAATTGGGGGTTTTCCAATTTCATGCTTGAAACCCATTTTTAAAATAAAATTCTGCAATTCAATGGAATTGAATATTTTTTGAACAAATCAATTGAAATCCATTTAATCAAAACCAAGAAATTGAATTTAATTCAAAAAATTGAAATTAAATAATGAAATTTAGGGTTAATAAAAACTGGGCATCATAACGGAACCACCTACCTCAGAATACAACATATCTCAAAACAACAAACCCTAATCAGGATTGGCAGATGAAGAACAACGATAACGAAATCTAGGAAAACAAGAATCAAACCTAGGTTTAGATCCATAACAGTGGGTATTAGATCCTCCAAAAACACATAAAGATCTATGAATCCATAGTAAGAAAGAACGAGAGGGAAGGAGATATAGAATATGGTGATAAGACTAACCAAGAGAAGATCAAAGGGATTTCGTCAAGCTTCAGATCACTTTTAGATGGGATCTGAGGGTCCAAGAATTGATCTTAGGAGCTACAAGGAAGGGGGAAATTTTATGGGGACATTCCAAGTCTTTCTAAATCCTAAAATGGGAGTTTCATATTTTTTAAAAAATATTTTGGGATTACATAAATTATGTGCATGGTTTCTTGGGTAGAGGCGCGTAGCTTAGTTAAACCATGCACAAGCCATGTGCCTATTTTAAATGGGCCGCATAGTTTCCCCAAAGAGGGCTCATAGTTTATAAAATATTGATCAAGCCCTATGAATCCCACTTCACGGTTTTCTAGTTTAATCTATCATGGTAGACGGTTTAGGCAACCCATGTACCAACCTTGTGCCAACTGTGCAGTAGCTCAGAAACTTCCAAAAATTTCAGAACTTCACCTGATTAAACCCCAAACAAAACTCAAAAAAAGGACTAGGGGGGTCAGGAATACCTAAAAATAATAACTAGATGTTACATGATCATTCCCTAGATACCAAGAGTTCATAAATTTACAAAAATCACCACCCTACACCATAAATCCCAGCCTCTCCCAACATTCTCCCATGAAAAACTGTCCCACTCACCCTCAAAATATTAGTGCCACATCGTTTCAATATTGGGCCTCTCACTACACATGAAAAATGAATCCATATATACTATTTATTTTCTATATATTATCCTCCATAGTAATATCCCTATTAGGGATCCTTTAAACATTAAAATTCATTTTATCTGGGATCTTCTTTCACCAAAGTTTGGTATCCCACTCTTTGATCCCCCCCTTGACACACATCAACGAGCTATAGTCCCATGAAAAAATGTATCGAAATTGAAAATGAGAATAAAAATATATCTTGTTTATTAACATGAATAATCCTTTCATACATAGAATTTTTATCTTCATTAAGAGTGGTCTAAATAATTATTGGATATAAACTCGCCTGTTTAATTATTTAATCAATTAAATTCATGTCCAATTTTTTGATGATATTTATTTCACAAGTCCAAAATGGATTCAGTATGTTAACTATGTCCAAATAGGTCATTGTCCAATCACATATAGAATAATAATCATGACTTAATTATAATTTTTATAAATAAATTATACTTTTAAGTCTAATCATTAAATATAGTTATGAAAAATGAACTACTTTAAATCATAGAGATGGTAGGTCATACGCACACATGAGTAATATTTATATTTTTCAAAGATCATTTTGGAAAGAAGGTAAGTATTATTTTATCATTAAAATATGAAAATAATATCATAAAAACCATATTATTTATTTAAATAAAATTATATTTATCATCCACGTGATTTGGTGATGAAAAATGAATCACATCGCTTCATGAAGGTGGTAGTCCACACGTACGCACGAACACTGTTATCATCTTTCAGTGAATGTAAATGTAAAAAAATAAATGAAATATTATATTTTAAAAATTATAAATATTTAATTAATACCATATATATAAATTAAATCCATCATTATAACAAGTTTGGATAGGATGCAATGGAAACAAATTACATCAGTTCGCGAGTCAATAGTCTGCCGTTCACACAAACGATGAATCCCTTTCCCATTTGACGGAGGTTAGAGATGAATATAGGTTATTACATTAAAAAAATAACATATCATTATATTTATGATATTGGTGTCATTATTTTATCATGGTTTAAAAGTATTTTAAAGAGGTGGAAAAATAAATAATACTAAAACATGCGGTTAAAAACTATACACCTTCTTTAGAAAATATCCTTTTCTTAACACCTTAAGACCTATAAGATTGGTATTATGCACAAAATAAGGCCTCTAGAATGTGGGTATAAATGTTATTAAGGTTTTTGGGTAGGTATTTGATGAATAAAAATGATTTTGTAGTGTGAATAATTGATAATAAGATGCGACTTTTAATAATAGAGGGGAGGGCCATTCTTGGTATTTTTTAAACTATTAACTTAATATAAATTAATTTTGATTCCAAATTGCTCTAAATTTATAATATTAAAATATAATATGATTATTATTATCATTATTTTCATAAATTAAAATCTGAAAATTTTGGATCACATTTTTACCCTTATATTTTTTAACCCCTGTTAACCCTTTTAAAACTAATCGCGATAACAAGGTTTTTTACACCTTGAGGGTAAAAATAATTACTATAAATGGAAAAAGGACCATTTTATATATTTTAAACCATATACTAACCAATTGGATGAATATATATTTTTTAATAATTTTATATCATTTCAAAAATATTATTTTCATAAAAAATAAATAATGTTAATTTTATATCTATTCATTTTCTTCGACTTTTATAACACCAAGAAAAAAAATTAAATTAAATTAGATTATTTTAATATTTAATTTACATGTAATTTTTAGCTATAAAATTCTTTTTTCACATTAATTATATCATATTATACTAGTTTTAATATTTTTAACATCATTTATTTCCTTTTTCCTTTAATTGAATGATTACTTATTCGACATTTTTTATGAATTCAAGGCATTTATTTCTTCACTAAAAATTAAAAATAGATTACCATGATGAATATCAATAATTTTTATTTAAAAATATTATTTTTTATCAAACATATTATTTGGTAATCCCTGTGTTAAAAATATAAGAGTCATTAGAAACAGGAGTGTGACATTTTTTACTTTTCTTTACATAAAACATTATAGTTGTCATAATCACATCCAAATAGAAAAAAGGACATATATTCTAAATTTGGATGATTATGGATGATATATACTCATCCAAAAAAATTTATACTATTTTTAGGTCATTTTTTAGTCCTTTTCATTTTATTTTTAAATTTAATTACCTGATTTACCTTTCACCGTGGTAACAAAAATTAATAAGGTTACTATTCATATTAAAAAAAATAAAAGGGAATTATTTACCAAATTTGGAAATCAGGATTCCAAAAATGGAATCTATTTTTGGAGATTCAAAAAATACAACTTATAGAATTTAATTTAAAATTAAACCAAAAAAATGCGATGAAAAATAGTTTTTCAAAAAAAAAATAACTTTTTTAAGTATAAAAACGTTTTTATACTAAATTAATGTTTAAAATTCATTTGAAAACCATAATTTTATTATTATAAATAAAAAGTTAATAATTAAATTTTAAAACAAATATAAAATAGAATTTTAATTTTTAATTACTTTAAAAGAAAATACAGTTTTCAATAAAAATCAGTATTTTCACCATTTATTGAAAAATAAAACTTTTGTAAAAAATTTCAAAATTTTAGCATTAGATAATTTTGATATTATGATTTACAAAATTATATTTATTTTATAAAATAAAATTTCTAAAAGTTCTGTAAATTAATTATATTATTCACTTATAAAAAGTAATAAAAAACCATTTTTGAAGAAAAGATATATTTGAAGAATAAAATGTATTTACTAAAAATTGAGGGCTTATTTACCAAGAATCAATCAATAAATTTTTATTGATAATAAACTTTATATATATTTAAAAATATATTTAATCCTATTTATACCACCAATTTAATGGCTAGGTTATAATGGTCATATTTAAATAGTAATATTTCTCAGTTCGTTTAAGCTTGGTGTTGTGTGTTGTATACGTTATCGAACATAATTTCCTTCTTTTAGAATTTTGAGGCATTAAATTCTCCACATATTTAATAAATTTCATCCTCAAAATTTGAACTTGTGTTCATTTATCAAAGGATTTACATTTTAAAATTCCTTTTTGGAAGTCCACATCGTAAAATAGTTAAAAAACTACCCCTTAAAAAGAGGGAAATAAATAAAAAGTTTATCTAGAATAACACATTACGGGGTTTAAAAATAGAAAATAATTAGTGTAAGGTGAAAATATAGGCATTTAATAGAAAATTAATGTTCAAGTAATGATATATATTTGATATAGACCATTGATCAGATGAAATTGAATGATCAAGATAAAGTCAATAACAACAAAAACATAAAACAAAGTGGTGTGAAAAAGGCCATCAATTCATTAGAAATTAAGGTAATAAGATAAAATTTTGGTTTCAATATCATTTTATCAGATTTGAGGAATTTCTTACCATATAGACTAAGAACATAACAAAAATATACTTACTTAACAAGTGGAATTTCATCCTTTAATCAATTTCCACCGTAATCTCATCTTTTTCTCCAAATGATGATTATTCAAGATGAATGTTTTATACCCAAAGCACTAAAATCAACTTCCATTAGATCATATATTTCCAAAAAAGGATAAAAAACTATTTCTCATATTTTTATACATTAACCAAAACCATAATGGTTAGAACAAGGTAAGATAATTACCAAAGTGAATAAACCTTCATATGATGTAATGCAATAATAATATCAAAAGCCTTAAAAATAACACCTAAAGTTCAATATAGATCATTTTATAAATAATTAACCTTAAAATTTTTTAATATATTTCTTACTAATATTAAAACCCAAATATTAGAAAGATTTTATCCCATATTTTTCCAAGATGAATTTAAAATTTATCTCTAAATAATATCAATCACTCTTAATGACTCATAAAAAATGTATTTTACATATTCATATAATCTCCAAGATATAATAATCATTTAAATAAATTAACTGAATCATCATAAATCTAGATATGTTTCCAAAAGATAATTCAACATTTAATCCTTAAATGAAATCTCATAATATTTTGATTACCTTAACTATACAATGTTCCCCAAATAATGACTTTTTTTGAAATAACATTAATCACTTAATCACCAAATCATTTCTCGATCCCATAATAATACATATGATAAAAAATATGTTCCCAACATCAAATTAATATCTATTTAAAATTATATACTAACTAGTACATCACGCAGGCTATTGTAAGGCGACGCAACCTTGTCACCCTTCGATTGAGGGTTCAAACCCCACGACCTTGTCAAATGTGATTGGTTATCTTCTGAACTATAGGTTTTAATTTCACTAAAATTATATTAATATAATTACTATTAAATTACAAAAAATATGATTAAAATCTTAAAAATTAATCATCAAATCACTTTTTAACCTCTAAGGGTTCTATACATCTTATTTTTTAGCGAAATAGAATATTTTTAATTGACAATTATTTTGATAAAATCAACACAATTTATCCAAAAGGTTTATATATCCCTTTATCATATACCCTTAAATAAATATCTCTTGAAATTTTAAACTTTCCACCAAATTAGTTTTTAAGGGTATCAATTTAATCTAACACAAGTTTCAAAATCTGGAAAACAAAATCTATTATAGAATGTTTCACAATTCTCATAATATATCAGAATATAGATGATAAACACATCATTCATTAAAATTATTTATTAAACCCTTAACTAATATTTGTCATATTATTAAATAATATGGAATACTTACTAATTATTATTAAATATCAACTCAGTCACGATTTATACTTAAATGATAATAAAATAATTCATACCTTAAATCCAAACATCGTGGTATTCCTTTATGATATTAATATCACCTTTATATTCCCATATGAACTAAATATCTATAAGAAAATAATATTCAATTCCTTGGTGTTATTTACATTTCCTAATAAGATGGATGAGTTGAGATTTAGAAATAAAATAAAATAGATTCCATGATCTATATAAATTTTAAAGAAATGAAAATTTGTTTGATAAATCAAATAGTATCTTATAGGTGATTTGGATTCTCAAAAATCCTTCAAAATCATTTGAATGTGATTTTTCAATTATAGTTATGATTAAATAATCTATAAAGTATTATAATTTAGAGTAAGGTACTTTTATTTTTATCTTTATAAATAGTCCTTACTCTTTATAAAAAAACATCACAAAAACATGAAATGAATTATTTCATATAAAAATGAAAATGGTTCTTGTAAAGACAATATCCATATAAATTATTTAATAAGTTAACCTTAAAATTCTCAAAAAATAACTTCCAAAATTAAGGACTAATTAGCCTCAATGGTTATCTCAAAACTTTCCACTTACATCCCCAAAAATGCAATATCATTCTTTTGAAACAATCCTTCACATTAAACCTAATGGTTATATATACCTAAAATTAGTAAAATATCTCCCAACATATCAGTTGTAACTATAAAATTCCATATATTAAAACCTAAAAATGTGGGTATCTATGCCTTTGAACTTATAATAAACCTAAAAATTATAAAATAATTATGGTATCTATAACTCTTAGGATAAAATCACATGAAAACATCCTAATCTCCAAAGTTTCCTAAACCCAACTTTGATACGAACTATAAATTCTATACCTTAAACATTACATATTCTAGTGACTTTAAACAAGAATTAACTTTCTAATATTCTCAAAGAAATTTTAGGTTTATAGTTTTAGAGAGTTAGGTCTTAACTCTTACATAACAAACCCATATATTACAAAGTGGAAACTACTATTTAGTATTTATTTTTCCCATAAAACAAAACTTTTAAAGAGAAACATGTTTTCTTTTTATGACACATCTTCATAATTTTTATATTTTCTCATAATTTCCCCAATTAGACCTTAAAACCCCATGGGAAATATTTTAAAATGTGGTATGAGCATAAAATGCTCATTAATGGATATTGAAATAAATAAAGAAATCGTTATTCCATGAATACTTATAATTTTTTTTCTTTTTCTAAATAAAATTTAGGCTCCAAATAAACATTTTATTACCCAATAAATCACCTTTTCTACGCCAATATTTTCATAAAATATTTCATAAGAAATCTTAAAGGAAAAATATAACTCATAAAGGTTTATTTGAAATCATGAAAAACTCAAAATGACTTTTTCCTAAAGTTATACTTTTCACCCTTAAAAATTATCATATAATTTCCTTTAAATGTAAGATCATTATCCTACCTTGATAAATCATAATATTCCCATAAAAAACCATAGAAATAATAGATAAAATATTTAGGTAAAATTGTACATTATTTCCATATAACTCTTATAATCACACTTACAAATGGAATAACTATATGGTTGACTTCCATACCTAGTGCATTAGAGGGCTATCACAGACCCACCCATCCTTAGTTTATCAAGGAACCACCCATACATGGATAATAATTTAACCACACATAATTGGTTTATAAAGGTACCACCCATAATCATAACAATTCATGATAACCATAACATAATCACAACACATAAAAGATTTTAATTTTGACATTATACTCATAAAAATATTTTTTCACCCATAAGAAAACATTTCCAGATATTGAAATATCCATTCCATTTTAAAACCTTTTTAAAAAAAAAAAAATGAATATAATGAAATACAGGTTTTCTTTGAAAACAATATTAAATATTTTAAAGGAATACAAAAGTTGTCGTCTCATACATTATAATGTAACATTATTTTTTTTGTGTTTAAAGAACGTAAAAACATACAATAAAGTGATTTATTTCAAAAAAATCTCAACAAAATAAAATTTTTACACAATATTTCATTTATAATTATTTTATTTCCATACAAATTCATCAATTAAAAAATTTTAAAAAATGGTCATGGAATAAAAAGAGAGTTTTAAGGGGAACATTAAAAGAGGATTTTTAAAATAAACTCCCTTACCTTGAGTCTAACTCATCATTTTTGTTCATTATCTTCCTGAATAATAAATATAGGTTAATTATTTACATAATAAAGAAAATTTTTAATTTTAATTTATCACTTACCATGATATATTTAATTATTTAACCAATTAAATTCACATCAGACGTTTTGATGTTAATCGTTTCATAAGTGAAAAATGGATTTGGTATGACGATTGTGATAAAAGTTGTAATTATTCAATAATATATAGAGTTTTAATCATGAAATAATTATATTTTTTATATATCAATTATACTTTTAAATCCAACCGTTAAACATGTTTATAAAAAATTAACTACGTTACAATCATGGAGATGGTAGGCCGTACGTACAAATGAGTAACATTTCCATTTTTCAATGATCATTTTGGAAAAAATTTAAGTGGTATTTTAACTTTAAATAATGAAAATAATTTCATGAAAACCATATTATTTATTTAAATACATTATATATATGAACCATGTGATGCAGTGATAAAAAATGAATTACCTCGCTTCGTGGAGGTGGTTGTCCACACGTAATCACAGATGATGTTATCATTTTTTAGTGAATAGAAAGGTAAGAAATTAAAAAATATATTATATTTAGTAATGATAAATATGTAATGAATATAATACATATACATTAAATCCATAATTATAACTAGCTGTGAGAGGAATTAATGGAAAACAAATTACTTCGGTTCGTGAGGTGGTAATCCACCGTATACACGAACAATAGATTCCTTTCCCATTTGATGGAGGTTGGATATGGATATAGGTTATGAAATTAATATCATAAAATCTAATTATATTTAGAATATTTTTTTTATTTTTTTAGGGCTTAATAATATTTGAATGAGTTGGAAAAAGAAATAAATCTAAAACATGCAGTTAAAAACTACACCTCTTATTTGGAAAATATCGATTGATTAACACCATAAGAACTATAAGATTGGTATTATGAAGAAATTAATGCCTATAAAACATAGGGAGTTATGTTAGTAAGGTTTTTGGCTAGGTAGTTTCTGAAAAAAAAAATACTTTTGAAGTGTGAATAATTGATATGAAGAGGCACCCTTTTATAATAGAGGGGAGGGGCATTATTGGAATTTATTAAAATAATAAATTAATATAAATTAATTTTTATGTAAAAATGGATCCAAATTGATAATATTTTATGAAAATATGAGTATGATTCAAAATATTATCATACCATAAAATTTTAACAAGTTATGATCACATTTGTACCCATATCATTATTAACCCCCCATTAACTCTATTCACAATTACCGTGATAACAAGATTTTTTACTCCTCAGGGGTTAAGATAATTAACATAAATGGAAAACTAGCCTATAAATGGACCACGGTTGATATTTAAAAACATATACTAATTCGTAGTCAAAATATTGTTTTTCAAGAATTGTATAATATTTAATAAAACATTATTGTCAAAAAATACCAATAATGTCAATTTTATAACTATTCATTCACTTTGAATTTTATAACATCAAGACAAAAAATAAAATTCAAATAAAATATTTTAAAACATTAATAAGATGTTATTTTTATCTATAAAAGTCTTGGGTCCCATAAATTATTTAAAATTATACTTATTTTAATATTTTTAATATCACTTATTTTATTTTTCCATTAATTGAATAATTACTTCTTCAGCATTGTGTAAGCATTTAAGGTAATTATTTTTTTCACTAAAAAATAAAAATAAATTAACATGATGAATATAAATAATTTATTTTAAAAAATAATATTTATAACCAAAAATATCCTATGATTATCAACATGTTAAAAATATTATATTTACTAAAAACTAGAGAGTGAGATTTTTGACTTTTCGTTACATAAAACATTATACAGTTCATAATAAAATAAAAATATAAGAGGTGATATATTTGAAATTTTTATTATTAATGAGAATATATAATAATACAATAAAATTTAGTCAAGTTTTAATTTCATTTTTATCCATTATTATTTTATTTTGAACTTTAATTACCAGATTTACCCTTTACTGTAGTAACAAAAATTAGTAAGCTTACTATTCATATTGACAAAAAACAAATAGAAACTATTTACCAGATTTTTACCTCATGATTAAAAATATTTAATCCATTTATAAATATTAAAAACATAAATTTTATATAATTTAATTTAAAATTAAACAAACAAAATACAACAAAAATATTTTTTTCAGAAAAAATGAATTTTTAAGTATAAAAATGTTTTTATACTAAATTAAAGTTAAAAATTAATTTAAAAAACCAAAATTTAATTATTTTAAATAAAAATAAAATAATTAAAATTAAAAAATAATCAAAAATAGAATTTTTCTTTGTAAGTAATTTAAAATACAATATAATTTTCAATAAAAATTAGTATTTTCACTATTTATTGAAAAATCAAACTTTTATGAAAAATTTCAAAAGTCCGCCATAGGACAATTTTTCTATGATTATTTTAAAAAATTATATTATTTTATAAAAGAAAATTTCTAAATGTTTTATAAATTAATTATATTATTTTTCTCATAAAAATAAATAAAAAATCATTTTTGAAGAAAACACATCTTTGAAGAATAAAATGGATTTACTAAAAATTGAGTGCTCATTTCATAATAATTAATAAATAAATTTCAATTCATTATAAAATTTATAATATATTTCAAAAAGTAGTTAATACTATGCATACCCACCAATTTAATAGCTAGTTTATAACAATCATATTTAAGTAATAATATTTTGTGGTTCATTTAAGCTCGGTGTTGTGTGTCGTACACGTTACTGAACATAATATACTTATTTTAAAATATAAGGATATTAAAAAACAGCTTAGACTTGAATTTTATGAATGAATCATCTAGATTTAGGTTCTGTCAACTCATTTCAACCTAACTTAATCAGATTTGAAATCTGGTTCTTCATTTGTGAAGGGGTTTCGACCTCAAGTGTTCTTCATTTTGAAATTGTAATTCATATTTAACTTTAAATGTATTTGTAGGATTGAAAAACATCTAATTAGGACTTATTCAATCATCTAATTTCATCAGCTAACAAGTGCTCAGTTTTGATTCAGCTAACTTTTAGTTCTACGCTCCGACCCTTCTACTCGGTCTCGGTTATGGCTTCTTTCTTTTGTTTCAGGAGATTTGGCTATGTGGTGTCTTGATGGAGAAATATATACATATCCAAATGGCCATGTGAGTTTAGAAATTTTAGTATATACTTTATCGGAGAATTTCCCTATATAGAAAATTAGAAACATGTCACCTTTAGAAATCTCTTTTGTGAATTTATAGATAATTGGATACATAATTGATTTCTACTACAAATAGAATTTGACACCAATGAAAATAAATCAATTCAATAATGAGAAAAATAATGTGTGATTAAAAATTAATAAAAAATTCAATTAAATATTTAATAAGAAAATTATAAGTTAAAAATATAAAAAGTTAAATCAACTAAATACAAGTTTAAAAATAAATTTAATTACTATTAGTTTAAAATTGAAAACCAATTATTTAAAATTTTAAAATTCAAAAACATTAAAAGTCAAAAAATAAAATATTTTGAATTAAAATTAAGATACATTAATTTAATTATAAAAAAACCATAAAAATATAAAATTTTAAATTACCAACACCAAGATTAAAATAGTCACACTTAAAATTAAAAAAATTAAAAAATAATAAAATGAAATATTTTATGAAAGGAAAAAATATAATTTAAACATAAATATACACATAATTAACTAATAATTAATGAAATGAGTTTTTTAACAAGAAATTAAACAAATTATTGAAATTAACCAATTAAGAACATGATTTGGTATAAAATATATTAAAAATTCTAAAAGTAATATGGAAAACATGTAATTAAATAAAGCAACATCACTTATTCCATCATATTCATATCAGGGGAAATTTGAGTAAATTTAATTAAATAAAACGTCACTAATATAAAAAACCATTAATACAATTAGAGTGTATAAACATAACCCCCTTGTTTCTCAAATTTCTTAATAATCATAACTCATCTTTTAATTTTAGTTTTTTATGACCAAGGAAAGTGTGATTTATATTACCCAACTTTAGATTTTCTCCCCCTAATGGGTTGGACTACATCCTCATCATAATGATCATAATTTTTTATTATGGATATCACTTCCTTATGTAAAATCACCGCATCACTTATCTAGATCCTTTAATTCCACTCCTTAAATTCCCTTAAATTTATTTAAAATAAACAAGAATAATATGAATAAAGATGAACCTCAATGTTCTGTATAAGTAACATTCATAATAAGAGTATTCTCTTTGTACAAACTTCCTTTTCTTCTTCTTCTTCTTAGACTTGTATAGAGATGTGATTTATTCCTTGTGACCGACCTTCATAGATTTTGTAATGGATTTCTTCTCATATATTTATTATTAATATGAATATGTCATCTTCTCTTAATTTATTAATTAATATTTAATCTATTGAGTTTGTAACATCATTTTCATATTTTTCTCTTAGGATTGTAATATATTCATATAGTTTGTAGTACCATACCCATATTTCTCATATCTATCAAATTTCTTCTGAATCACCAAACCACCATCTATAGAAAACTTATCATCAAGATTTATCTCACATTTTAAAGCATGTATCTTTCCTTTTTTTAAATATTTTTTTTGCTTCCTTTATCTTTCTATCCTTGGATACTTGATCTGAATAAATAACTGAGAACTATTTATTCCCTTTCTCAACTTTCTTGAGTTACTCAAACACCTCAATTGTAACTATATTTATTATCAACTTATCATTAGCACCATTTGATGATACCTATTTCTTATTAGATACATATTATACGAGTATGAGTAAGATTCGTTCTTGAATACTCCAGAACACCAATAGTGACATTTAAATCATGACCTGTTAGACTGATTGTATTTCTACTATGAAGTTTGTTATTTTTGTCTTTTTCAAACTATGGGAATATTTTTTCATGGGGAAATTTTATTTATGTATTCCACTCTTTATTTATAGAAGATTATTTCTCACTATCTTTCTTGGTCCTAGCTGATTCAATCTTATATTTCAAACTATTAACCTCAAAAAATTTGGTGATGTATTCTCTAATATTATTCAACTCACTTTGTATCATAAGGTACATTTATTATGTCTCAAATAACTCTTCATCATTTTTATCTAATATTTCTTTAGTTTATTTTACCATCTTCCCAAATCCTTTTGAATTCAATATGTTTTTCTTATATTCCTCAATAAGTGTTGTTTCTTCCTTTTTGAGATTCTCCTATCTGGCTATTTTTTATTCATGATATTTTGGCTTCTTTTCTAGATCAAACAATTTCACTTCATGTTCTCTAATAAATTTAAGGTATGTTATATAATTTTTAATACACTCATTATTCACTAATTTTAATTTCTTAGTTTATTTGTTTAATTTTTTCTTCTCATTCTTTAATCTTGCAATTTTCTCAAGAGGCATTTCCAAATTTTCTTTTGGAATCCATTTTAGAGTTTTTCTTCTACTTTATCCATCATCATCATTGATTTATGTAACACATTTATTATTAATATGAACTATGAAGTTTAATTAGACATTATATCCATTAATATATAATTAATCTTCCTAATCTCTAATACTAAATAAATTATTGTTCTTTATAAAAAATATTTTCTTATGTTTTTTCAAAATTCTGTTTTTGAAACCTCTTATCTTTTTCATCTGACTTATAATAATCAATATTATTCTTTGGATAGTCACCAAAAAAATAACCACTATCCTTGAAATTCCAACACTTAAGAGATTGTTCTCCATTTCCTTTTCAATTTCCATTTTTTATATCTCTTAGATATAAGAGCAATATTTTTTTTAAACCCTCTTCATCATCTTCAATATATGATTCACTTGGTTCTTATTATATTTCTTGATCTCTGAACTTACCTTTGAACATATCTTCATAATATATTTATTCTTTAGCCTAATTATTACAAATCATTTCTTTTCTAATTTCATATTCCATGATAATATTCTAAAGTACATCTAGAGATAGATCCACTTGATCTTATAGAGATGAAACTATGACATCAAACCTATCTAGAAAGTTTCACACTAGTTTCTAAAAAATATTAGAATCTTACAGCTTCTCACTGAAACCTACAATATTTTTTACAATCTTATTGATCCTTGAAAATTAATCATTAATGTTTTCATCATTATCTAACTTGGTATCTTCATATCTACTCCTACAGATTTGTAACTTAGCCTTTTTGACTTCTACATTTCCTTCATAACTAATTCTAAATTTATCCCACATCTATTTAGCAGTTGAAAATGCCAAATTTTTTGTATAAAAATTATTAGAGAGATCCATAAAAATATAATTTTGAGCTTTACCATTAACTTTCATATTTCAATTATTGATAGCTATCATAAAAACCAAATTAAAAGGAGGAAATCACACTGTAGATACATATCTAAATTCTTGTACAAGAGATAGAAAGAAAAGTGATACCCCATTCCTTAAACTATGATAGTTCTCGGAATCAAAGTAACACACCTATTTTTAACTAAATTTATATTCTCCATACTCATAAGATAATTTTATCCTTTAGAGGAAACCTTTACTCTAAAATAAATGGTAGTTCCCACAATAATTTAATATCACTTGTAGGGGTAGGGGGTGAATCAATAATCCTTTTTATTTTTATGAATTCAATTTAAATTAAACCTATAATACTTGTTAAAGTTTTTATCCATTAAAATATATCTCTCAACCTTACCTAGCATTTATAAAATATAAAGAGAGATAGAGATCAATATACAATATTTATAACGTCCGACCCTAATATGAGAACTTACTTATTTCCATGTTGGTTGTACCCCCAACATGGATTATTCACTAACTTCCAAAAAATTACAATGTTACAGGAAAAATGGTTTTCCACCCTAGTGAGTATTCCTCTGGTTGACCCTGGTTCTACCCCTAGTGAGAAACTCTTCTTACACAGTTGGTTATACCCCCTATAATCATTGTTTTATACTCTTCTTTCTTGACTGGTTATACCACACCAGCAATTATCCTCTTGGGAAACCAGTTATACCCCCAAATATAAGCTCCTCATCCTTCTTTATTTATTCAATGTAGAAATTTATTCTTCTTTCGATGGTCTTCCTCTACAATCAATTTGGATCACCTTTGCATATGTAAAACTTCTTCAAGATATTGAATAACTCTATGAGAAGACTATTGGTCTCAAAAATTTCTCTCGATCATGAAATACCTATATAGAATCAAATAGAAACTATTTTTATCCATCCGATAATACTTTGTCTGGCATGATGTGTCTCATTATCTTCTTTTCAGTGTGCTCCATCCGATGAACCTCCATCCAATACTCCTTTTTTATGAAACAATATCCAATACAACATCATCCAATGAACGTTGGTATGATGATATTATGTCCAATTCACATCGTTCTGATTCTCCTTCTTCATCCAATACTCTATCTATCGTGTAATTATTTGTGTGGCGGGTCTCTATCTGGAGATCATCCATTCAATTCTCCTATTATTCATCCAAATAGAATCTTGGTTGGAAACTCATGTTGTTATCTCTCAAAAAATTCATCAATTTAACTATATAGCAGAATTATAAGAAACAAAAAATAAATTAATAAACACATACTTTCTCTATAAATCAATTAAGAAGAATGAGATCCAATTTTGAATTTTATGCTTAACTAAAATTTTGTTTGGCTGCCTTCAATGACACCAAAAAATTTGGAGTCAAAATTATTCATCACTGTTTCCCTAAATATCTGTTTCAATAAAATATTCAAATGTTCATAAATTCTTAGATAGATTTATGAATTTTGAATATACAACTCAGTATCATCACAATTATTGACTTTAAAAAGTTTATGTAAAGTTCCTAAAGTATCCATCTAGTTTACGAACTCTCATTTTTCTTCATTTGATAATTTTGAAAAGATTTTGTCCATACTGAACATATAAAAAACTTATCTATATAATCCTTTTCATTTAATCAACTCAGTTTTATAAACTCATTATTTCTTTATGTAATTCTCTTTACATATTTCCTTTATTAAATGTACTCATATAATTATTTTAGTAGATTTATAAATGTTCATCCAATAGATTCAAAGGATTTACTATGTACCATTTTCTCTAATCGATGAAGTTCAATGTTTTATCTATCTGGTACAACTTTTTACATTCCTATGATAGGTATAACTTTATATTTCTCTCTATTTGATGTAATAAGTCTGTTAATATTTAATTTTATCTGTCCATTATACTTTACAAAAGTTTATCCAATAAAAATAGATTTATCCGTCTGATGGAAATTTTTGGGGGTTATTATCATCTCTCTTTGTCTATTATACTTTATAATTATCTATCTGATATACTGATGAAATATTCTTCTGATGGAGGTACAAAGTCTCTCTTTTAAATCTTATTCAACTAGAGGTATAAAGTCTTTGTTTGAAATCTTATTCTTTTGGGGGTAAAATTTATCCATCCAATCATTCTATGTTCAATCACAACTTTAAAGATCAAAATTTATACAACTGAAACTCTACGAATTTATAACTATAAATTTTATACAGTTGAAACTCCAATTTTGTAACTTTAAACATTGTACAACCACAACTCCATGAATTTATAACTCAAAATCTATATAGCCACAATTCCAACATTATAACTTTAACTCTGTATAGTCTTTATAACTTGAAATTTTAACTACTCTAATTTATAACTCTAACTTTGTATATATTCAAATTTATCATTTTAGAAAACTCATATACAATCTTGAATATATTTATGATGTTTGGTACTTTTAATTTCAATAAAAAATCTCCAGACTTTATAATGTTTCTGTAAACTAATAAAAAACTCTTCTCTCAAACTTATCCAAGTAACTTCTTATAAAAACACATATTACCATATTGAAAAAAATGCAACTAACACACTTTAGACTAACTGTGATAATACCATAAGAGTATCTGTTATATTGAGAGGTCATAGAAGTTCCCTACTATGATGAGAACCTTTAAGTTCTAGGATAATATTCTTAAAAACATTTTCTATGGACAAATAGAGTCATATTAATGGATATAGATGATACATACTATCAGAGGTATAAGGCTCATAATATATTTATATTTATTCTCATAAAGTTAACCCTTAGTAATCTATAATAGATTATGTTATGAGAACTGACTCACCTATAGGAATTCCGCAGGTTTTATATGTCATTGGATATTCCTACTTTCTAACTCGTATATTAGTCATTAGATGTAATATTACTATTAATTTATATCACGAGTTGTGTAATTCTATGTATTGATGAAAATTATGAAGATATATTCTCACGATAAGGTAGGGTATGTTGAGTGAATGTTTTGTTGGAAATATTTGGATGGATTATCCCGATGGTTTCATTGTGGGGGGTTCAATGTTTTGTAGAATAATTCAAGTTAGGTTCACCATTTTCATCTAAAGAAGAAACTCCCAATGAATCCCACACCAGAAATGAGTACGAACTGACCTTAGAAAGTATGGTGGTCCTTTGGGGTTTCAGACCCAACAATTCTTAGGAGCTCACATTGGGTGAAAGAATTGGAGGTCAGGCTCATCACACCATTTTGGGAGAAAATTGTTGTCTACTTTGTTATTCTCTTATATATTTAAGATATGTTCAAGAATATCTTCCTAATTATGCTATGGGACCAATTACCATAATAATATGATCAAGTGGTGAATTATTCTATATAAAAAGGGAGGTCTAGTAATGATTCTATCTGTATGTATTTGAAGTTCTTCATTTGATCCACAATATTGAGTATTTATTTTATGTTTTGAATCTATATAACCAGGAACTATAGAATTTTTTATCATCCAGGGAGGTGATTAATATTTTGAGGATGAGATTAAACTGTTATGAGGAATCCTATATATCTTTTTTATAATAGGAATCAAAACCCACATAGTTAGTTAAACCCATATAGTTTAATTTCATACAGAAAGGACATATATTAGAGAAATTAGGCACTAGGTATTAAGATATATCCTCAAGGAGGCATCCTATGTATCCTGATTATGGAAGTAATCAGAGTTATCTTATTTAGATCACAACCTTAAAAATTTCCTCAAGGTAGATTCCCTTGTATGGGGGATATAATATCATACCCCTTATTGGAGCTTACACACTGAGGTTTCCCTAGATGGTGGAGATTCATGATGCAAATGATATGATCATTGCAACCCCTAAGCCCATGTGAGCCATACTGAATGTGTATAGAAAGTAATATGTATCTATATATATGTATATGATACTTATGTGTTAGGACAGACCTTCGAAGGTTTAATATAGAGCCTGGGCCTTAGGAAGGTATCCTACGTATCCTGGTTATAATAGGAATCAAATTTCTTGTAGTTCAGTTTGATCGGGGCTTACACACTAAGGCCGCTCTTGTATATTTAATATGGATCTCAAGCATTAGGAAGTAATCCTACTTATACTAGTTATGGTAGGAATCAGAGTCATCATCATTTAATTATCTTCTCATTTTTTGGTGGATGAGGTAGAATGATCATCCTATGGGATTTATTGGGTCCTGTTGGTTAGAATGTCAAAGAAATAGAGGGACTTACATTAAGGTGGATGTCTATTTGATATTGGTCCTTAAGACGGTGTCCTACGTATCCTGGTTATGGAAGGAATCGGATTCACCATAGCTCAATTAATTGGGCTTACACAATAAGTTCACCCTAATATCAGGTCAATCATATCATACTGCTGGTTAGGGATTACACACTAAGTATACCTTAATATCGGGGCAGTGATATAATTCTAGTAGTCAGGGATTAAACACTATAGATACCCTAATATATACAATATAAAAGTTTATCATGTCCTGAGATGTACTCTTAAAACTGCCCGGTTGTCTTACTGACATGTCCTGATTGTTTTCCTGACATGTCTGAGGATGCTTTGACATGCCATGATTTCTCAACGGACATGCCTAAAGACATTTTCATGATACACTTTACATCTATGGAGGATGTTTCATAACCTTAATGACATGTATGTAGATAATTTCATGATCAAGGTTGAAATATAAGGAGGTTGTCTCATGACCTGGCTTACTTGTCTGGAGGAAATCACATGATCAAGGATTACTTCTCCAGAGGACATCGCTTGAACTAATTTCCTTTTCCAAAATGTGTCTCATGATCCAGGTGACATGTCTAGAGGGTGCTACGTGAATTGGATGACTTGTTTGAAGAATGTTGCATGATCTAGGCTAACAGGTATCAGTGTCACCATGAGACCTATTTGACTTGTCCTGGCGTCACTGCATAACACGGGAGGCATGTCTAGAGGACATCACAATCTTTTTCTGGAAATCCCATAGGGATTATCAATACTTGCGTGGAATTCATAAAGGTAAACTTTTCAATTTATTAACATGTAAAAGGGACATCACATGATCATCATAATATGTTGAGGGAGTGTCATGTGATTCGAGAAACATGTCCCAGTATTGACGCGTGATCTAGATGATTCATGCGAACCACATGGGGATCGATGTATATGTTTTTTGCATAATTATCCCATTGTTTTAGTCTTTATTTTAGCCTTTATTTCATATGTGACTTAGTTTTTTCAAGTGTTAGATTACTTTAGGTTTCAAGTGACATAACTGACATGTGGTACCTCCTTCACATGATCCAAATGAGATGACAAAAGTAATTTTCACAATCTCTAATGATCCCACAAAGCATCTATGCACAACACGTGATCCCTCAGGTTGTTCTATGGTTTTTACATGGTGTAAAAACTTTTAAATCATATGACTGGATGATCCGAGAAGTCCTTTCTTGTGCTCCCATGTACGATCGATCATGGATGCATTTTTTGTGTTGAGAGGGATGTATTTTTAGGCCTCTCCACCCCAATTATTCACCTCCTTTCACGGTGCATATCTCATAGATTTGGGATGTAGTCGGGGGAGGGATTTTGTGTCATGTGATTCATGAGATCCTACCGTAGGTTATCTAGGGGGCATCACATGATTTTTAGGGATTGCAAGAGTGTTTTTCATTTTCCATTTTTATTCACCCTAGGAAGATGAAAGGGATTTCACCTAACCATGTGGAAATTTCAAGGGGATTCTAAAAGGTTGGGAAAATATGATTAGGGGACTTCATGAGATTAGTATACCTATGGAAAGGCTTTTGCGTGATTGAATGAGACTTGTCTGGGATATTCTACGAGACTAAGGAGGCTTGTCAATAGGGCTTTTATGGGATCATATTGACATTTTGAGGGTCTCATAGATCCTTCCAGCTTTCTAAGTCATCCTTTTGTCATCAAATAGTGATTTCCTAGGGAAAATGGCCTCTTTAGTGTGAAAGCCAATGTATCCTTGCTTCACAAGAAGCCTTTGTAATTTCCCCCTTTTTATTTCATACTTTATTTTACAAGGACATGTGTAATGGCCCAGACCTCTTTGGTCTATTACTTTGTGAAAATACAGTGTTTGGAGTGTTATGGGGGGTCATGGTGACTTGTCTCAAGAGTTTATCAAATATCTAGTTTTTTTTAAAGGTGACTCAGGACCAATAGGTGGAAATGGTAGGTCGCAATGGTGACTCAAAATGGTGTGTCCGGACCAATGAGTCAGGACCAGTGAGTTAGAATGGTGACTTAAACTTATGACTCATGATGGTAGGTCACAACGGTAGGTCACCAGTAGTGAGTTATCCAACACTGACTCATCCACCAATAGCTCATCCAACATTGAGGCACCCAATAGAGACTCAACCACCTGTAGCTCATCAATGATAACTCACATTGGTGACTCATCCACTGGTGACTCGCACTGGTAGCTCACACTGGTGACTCAAACCAGTGACTCATGACGGTGACTCACCCAATGGTGAGTCATTTTTGACAGTTTTTCAAATTATCAAAATTCTCCAGTTTTTTCAATTTCACCCCTTTAATGTTTCCTTTGATGAAAAATGAGTTTAAAACCATATTTGATAGTTTTTGAATCCATTTTTAATTTTATATATCTTATAAAAACATTACGGTTCCTTTGACTTCCAAATAGCGTGGTCTTAGTGAAGATATTCATTTAATGGACTTTAAAATCCATTCCTTACATTTATATAGGATTTGGGATTTCTAAAGCTGAGATCCTCTCTTCCTTGTGTGCTCTAATTTTCTCTTGGTGCACCCCAAACCTTTCTTCTCCAAGGATCTGTGTGTTGTGATGTAGACGTTGGATCATGTTTTCCTTGGATGGTCTTCCTTCTACCTACACACCCCCTATTTGGAGAAATAAGGAAGTGATGATCATCAGTTATTCCAAGTAGGGATCCCTTCATCTCTCTTTTAATTTTTGTATCATTCAGGGTGGATGTAAAAATGTATCCTCATGAATATATTTGAATCCAAATAATCGAATCAGTTTCAAAAAAATAAACAGGGGCTAGGGAAAGTGATGCATGCTTATGCTTTGTTGTTATTTTTATCCATGTTGTGAATTGTATAGGCTATATACTTACTAAAAATCATGTTCATTGGTGGTTTTTGTTTTCACACAGGATGATCTATATAATTAATTATGTTTTTTCTTGGATGAATGTTTCAACCTGAAAACTATTAACCACATATACATGGCTAATAAATGGATTCTCTAGGATCAAACAGTTTTCCATGATAACCCTAAATTAATAAGAGGAAATCAAATAAGGAATTCCTTTTTAAATCTGAGTATGATTTTCCTTGGTCTATGTGGTGGTGCGCTGTGTGTGGGTTTGATTTTACTTGTGATGTAGTAGTGTTGTGGGATAGTCTTTGTGATATGGGGTGGCATGGGTGGTGTAATGGAATCTTAAGTAGAGAGATTTATTAATTGTGGAATGGATGGGTAGTGTTGTGTAGTGGGGCATTAGATTATGGTTTGGATGAAAGGTGTTGCTGGGTGTGGCTGTAAGTCAGAGGTTTTTTCTGTTGAGAAGATGGATTGGGTGGAATGAATTTGAATAATGGCAATGATTGTGGTTAGTATAGGTAATTCACCCAAAGTTTCTCCATGAGTAGCATGCCCAAAGATTCACTCTATGTCTCAGATCAGTTTTGTTATGATATGAAGTGGGTTATTTTTACCATGGTTATTCTTCCCCTATGCGAATTTTTCTATGTGCCTTGTTGTGTGATATACTTGGTAGTTTACCAGATAACAATGAAGAAAATAAATACTTAATAATGACGAGATTTGGTTAATTGAATTGACTGGGAGTATGGTTTGTGTTTATAGATTATTGTGAAGTGGATTTCATTTATCAACTTCAAAAGTGACAGTCATTAATGTTGAAAAATTCAAATAGAGGTAGTAGTTTTTGTGAATCCCATAGGTTGGGCTTGAGTGCTTGATACTATATATATATATACATACAATATATTTTCCTGGTGATTTCTATGTGTACCCCACCCTAGTTGATCCCCATGTGCCAAACACCCCCATTATCTTAGGGGAAGGTGCCTTTCCCAAACATCCTAGTAGGAGGATGGATGAATGGCCACCCACTCTTTCTTACTCCCTATTATAGTAGGTGATAACCCAAGATTCTTCTAACTGGTGGTGGTTTGTGAGGCCCAGGTGTGTGCGGGTGAGTTCTGTTTCTCAGGTGTCTTCGATATGGGATGTGTTGGGCTTCCCAGGTGTCTTTAGGTTGAGGCGTGGTTGTGGACTAGGTTTTTACAGGTGGGATGTGTTGTGGTAGTGGATTAGGTGTCCATGGGAAGTATGTGATGTGGTATGTGGCCCTGGTGTATGTTTGTGAGATGCAGTTGTGAGGGCCAAGTGTGTGTGGGTGGGTTGTGACGTGGTTCTTTCGGAAGAGTTGGGAGCACTGGGACCTTTTCCATTAGAGTGTGAGAGTGACTAATCAGTGGGAAGGTGGTGCGGGGTACCCTATCAGTGATGTGATTACTATATTACTTTACTTGAAAACTGTTATTTCTTGATCGTGCCTTGGTGAGGTGGGGATGGTTAGTATTCTTTGTTAGGTGCTATTGGTTTTTTTATTTTATCACGGGAGCATTAGTATGCCTCTACCACTTATACATGAGAGACTTGGTTTTTTCTAATGAGTATAATTGCATGGTCACCCTACATATATAAAACTAATTTCAAGTTTTTAGGAGGACTATGTAGACCGTGCTGGGCATTACTAGCTTGGACTTTGGGACAGTTGTTTTGCCACTGCTTATCTTTTGTTTTGATACCTACCTTGGAGTTTTGTTTCATTTGTAATAGTTTTATTTTAAACATGCATGTGGGATGGATTTTGGATTTATTTTATATGTACAGTACTTGGAGTTTTTTGAGATGGACCATATTATCTCTCGATATTATTTTCTGAAAAAGGGAAATTCCTCCCATTTTTGTATGATTGTGTACCCTTGGTTCTATTCTCCACCCTGAGGCCTACTGGAGGTGGGAATCAGGGGTAATTATCTCTCTTCCTTTATTACTAGCTCAGGAGGGTAATATTTGGAGGGAGGGGGTCATGAAAGAATGGTATATGAGGTGATGGTTTTGAGATAGGATGGGGTTTGGAGTTAGGCACAGTGAGGATTACATGGGTTGGTAGGGAAAAAATGTTAGGTGATATTGGTGCATGAAATAGGTTAGATAAGACTATCTAGGACATGGGATTTTAGGCCCCCCCCCCGTGATCCGATGTAAGGATTCTAAGCCAAGCAAACGACCAAGTGAGGCTACACCGTTTTCAAGGTAGAGACCCTAGGAAAGGTACATGCACCATAATGACTTGTGTTCCTATTTGATTTGGGGTGTTTTAGTGAATTTCAAATGGATAAAAAAATGAGTTAAATGAATTATAATGAATCTTAAACAAAATCCCATACTACTTGGGATTAGAAATTCCTTGTTCACTTTTTTTTCTAGCTATGGAACCCAATCATCATCCACGTGTGGCTCTGGTTGTTGAGGGTCAGTAGGATGATTTGGTTGATCAATGAAGGGTTGATATAGTTGGGAAGGATGACCAGTGGTATATAAAATTATGTGATTTCCAGTGGTAGACTCTAGGAAATTGTCACGACCTGTCCCCTGGGGCCGATGTCATGACATCACCCAAGCCCCCCTCCCGAAGGGCAGTGGTTGGGGACTAGTGCTAAAGGTGTCGACCTGCAAGTGGGATAAATTTTCCTGTGTACCTATACACATGCACACACACCCACATACCAAATTTAGAAAGGTAAACATGCATTCTAATAAACAACCACTGAGTAAAAGTAAAAATTGTAGGTCAAATGGGCTAGAATAAAAACCCAACAAAAGATGAACTAAAAATAGTAAAGTACAGGGAAACTCTAAAATCCATTTGCTGAAAACACCACCTCATGGGTAAGTGTAGAGTAGATTATAGAAGTCGTAGAAGTATGCCCAACCTGTCTGGTCTCACTTGGCACTAACAGGTCCTGGGCCACTAAGTCCTTCATCAAGGCGACATTCATCTCCACCAGACACAACAAATGTGGGTGAATCCCATGCAGGGGTGAGTAACAATATACTTGGTAGGGACCCCAAACCAACAAGTAAATACCACAAAACAATCCATAAAGAAAACCACGAAGCAAGACAACTCACACTATGTATAATATAGAGTAGGAAAGTAAGACCATAAGTAAAATCATTGAACACCTTGTGATACTAGAGGACTCCTCCTAAATGAGTACAGTGGGCTTATCAGGTCACATAGAGATGCTTCCCACTAACCTTGGACTGCTATGGTACTCATCCCTAATGAGTACCATGGGTATGCTGGCTCAAACATATTTTCTCTCCACCGTGGGCATGCCGGGTCACATAAAGACACTTCCCACCTTGGCCATACTAAGGTACTCCTCTTGTCGAGTACCATGGGTCTGAAAAGTCACATAGAGCCGCTCCCCACCATGGGCCTTCTAGGTTACACAGAGCCTCTTCCCACTGTTCCATCATAGATGATCCACATAGGGTCGCTTGTTAGCAGTCTTCTGGTCTCATCCAACTGTAGGGTTTCCGCACGCAGTGCTCTTAATTCTAGGAGAACTACTCCTCAAGCCATTTTTAGTATTTCAAATTCCATGAAAGACTACATAGATTATTCCAAAATATCCTCCTCATCGTGAGGGTTCTAACACCACAAATGGATCATCAATCGGACACCCTATTTGAAACATATAGGTGTTTTGTCAAAAAGGGGCTGGTCGGCTATGGGTCGGGTCCGGGTCGGGTCCGACCTGGCCAGATAGACCCGGTATGGCCTCGGGTGAACCAACCTAAACCGAGTTCTCCGACCCAACTCGGATCTGGCCCGTCTTGGGTCCGGTTCGCTAGGCCCGCTGGGGCGGCTTGCACCCTACTCAGCCCGCCAAGGGTGAGCCGACTCTTACCTGACTGGGATGCGGCTGGAACTCACGTCCACCTCCCCCTACTCCAAGGGTCATCCACAGGACCACCTCCTCCACCACGGTCGATTGAATGCAACCTTTGTCGCATTTGATGTGGCCTGGTGCCACATCCGCGGTTCACTGACGTGGCTGGGTGGCTGCATCCACCCGCCACCAGCTGCCTACACGGAGGCTGGAGGCTCCTGCCACACCTCCGTAGCCTGAACCAGCCACAAAAATTCATCCGACACACTTCCACCCACCCGAAACCACCGACGTGGGTCACCACCAACATCGACATGCTAATGGGTTATTTCATGGACCACTGGGTCTGCTTCAGTGGTCTGTTCTTCACACCTCTTGTGCCTTCAGCCTCCGTGGTATGCTATCTTCCCTACGATGGCCTCAAATCCTCCTTGACACTAAGATGCGGCCACAAAGAACACATAAAATGCACAAGGTAGAGGGGGAATCGAGCCCTGTTCATGTCAGCCTTCACCCTCCTCATTAAAGGTTTAGAAGCATGATATATAGAATTGAAGTTATATCGTAATGAATCAAATAATACAGGCACAAAACCCCAAGAAAAGTGTCCTCTCACAAGAACAAGTAATCCGTGGATCAATCTATTCATGGGTTGATCCATATTCATCCTTTAGAATAAAGAATGGGGAAAATTAAAAAATACCTATCTTAAAGGTGTTCGGTGTTGAAGCAGTTCATCCATGGGGGTTCAAGTTCCGTCAGCATTCGTAGCTTTCTAATTCAGTTCTTTGAGGTGTGTCGAAGTCATTGGTGATTTTTCGACATTCATATTTCATCGATGGAGAGAATTCTCACCATAGTTTCATCAGAGGAATTCCACCAATTGATCCTCTTTTCTCGAATGAGTTTACCAATTAAAATAAAACACGTTGTAACATTTTTGTTGCGCTGTGACATCGCATCATTATGTTGTTTCATTTATGAAAAAATATATCTATTATGCTAAATTTAATGCATCATTACACTGCACATTTACGATCCATTAATTATCTTTATTTAATGCGACTTGTAATGGCTTTGTCTCCGCACCGCAGCGTCGTCGTGCCACCGCCCAAAGGTTTGGAAAAACAAATAAAATAACATTTTAAGTTATTTTATTTTTTTACGAAAAGTCTAAAAATTAAATTTCCTGGTCGACTCTTGTTGGTCGAAGTTAGTTCCATTATAGGAAAATCCCAACATTATAAAATCAACGATGCCCTTAGTTTTTTTATCTAAGCACTGATTTAAAAGTTATAAAAACCCACTCACACATTTACTTGAATGAACTTAAAAAAAGTTCAAAATTCTATTCTGGGCTCATCAGGCCTCAGAATGAGGTTCCACAAAAGTTTCTGGTCTCAAAATGATTCTATATAATTAAAAAAAAATAAATGGGAATTACAGACATTACATTACTCCCTTTTTGGGATTCACATCCTCATAATCCAAAATATAACTAAAAAAACAAATGGGGATATTGGGCATGAATCTGTGCCTCCTGCTCCCATGTGCTCTCTTGGAGATTCCCATGATGCCACCGAATGCACAATAGAGGAGTTGACCATCTATGAAGGACTCACTCCTGTGGACCCTCTATCTGCACTGGGAACTCCACAAACGTCACCCCATCATCAATGTACGACTCACCCCAGTCGATGACATGTAACAGATAATGCACATAACTAATTAGCTAAAACATGTAGAAAACATCATGCACCTGGTGAATCTATGGGGGAAGATATAGGTGGTACACCACCTCACAAAATCTGCTCAAAATCTGGAAAGGTCCGATGAAGCTCAGAGATAACTTGTCACCCCATCCAAATCTCCACAATCCCCATTGGGATTAGACATAAAGTAAACCATGGTCTCCCTCTTCAAACTCCAAGGGCCTCTATATTCTGTCAGTATATGATTTCTGTATTCTCCATGCAGTCCTCATTTTCTCCTGAATGATCCGCACCTTCTCAGTGGTAGCTCGTACCAACTCTAGACCCATGAGTGCTGACTCCCCTGGGTTTATCCAACATAGAGGTGATATACTTGGTTGCCCGTAAAAGGTCTCAAACGGTGCCCTGAAAATGGTGGAGTGATAACTGTTGTTGTATGAAAACTTCACAAGTGGTAGGTGGTTATCCCAACTGCGATAAAAATTAAGGATGCAAGAACAAAGCATGTCCTCCAAGGTTTGTATGGTCCGCTCCATCTGACCATCTATTTTAGGGTGAAAGGATATGCTCAAGTGCAGATGAGTCCTGAATGCCTATTTCAATCCCTTCCGCAACTAGGATGTAAAGTAATAATCATGGTCTGAGATGATCATCGAAGGAAACCCATGTAGCCGCTCTATCTCCTAGACATAGAGGCGTCCCAAGACCTCTACCAGTCTCTGCTCCCGAATGGGTAGGAAGTGAGATGACTTGGTGAGTCGGTCAACAATCACCCAGATAGAATTATGTACCTTGGATGTGAGTGGTAATCCCCTCACAAAATCTATCAAGATACCATCCCACTTCCACTCCAGTACCTTATGTAGATGTCCCAATCCTGTTGGAACATGATGCTCAGCCTTCACTTGCGGACAAGTGAGACATCGTAAAATGAACTCTGCCACTGTTTTCTTCATCCTAGGCCACCAGTACTAATGTCGGAGGTCCTCGTAGATATTTTACACACTAGGATGTACTGCCAAAGGGTATGTATGGAACTCCCTCAAAACCTCCTCCCACAACGTCACTGGTACTACAGTGCGTCCTCTAAAAAGGATGACGTGCTCCCCACCTATGGAAAATCCATCAAGAGCCTATCATGAGGATAACTGAGGATGTCAAGCCTCACAGTCAAAATCCATAAGCTATGCCTCTCCAACTCACTGTAAGAGTGGAGAAGTGATAATCATCAACTGAAGGTAAACCGTTCCATTATCATCCATGAAGGATATCAACATCACAGCTAACTACTCCATCGCCTCACTCAGTAGTTGTAGACTAGACCTCCTACTGAGCACGTCTACCACCACATTCCCCTTCCCAGAAGTATAGACTATCTCAAATTCATAGTTTTGGAGGAACTCCATACATCGCTGTTGTCTCAAGTTTATCTCCTTCTATGAGAAGATATATTTATGACTATTGTGGAAATACTAGATGGTAAATTGTTCACCCATAAAGTAGTTTCACTACATCTTCAAGGAAAAGACCACTGCTGATTACTCCAGGTCATGGGTTGTGTAGTTTTGTTCATGAAGACTCAACTGCCATGAGCCTTAGGCTATCACTGTTCACTCATACATCAGGAAACAACCCAGTCCGGTCCCTAATGAATCACAGAAGACTACATACCCAACACCCTCTTCTGGTAGTCTCAAGATAAGGGCGCTCATCAGTTTCCGCATCAGCTCCTGGAAACTCTGCTGGAACTTCTCCATCCACATGAAGGTATGTCCCTTCCATGTCAAGGATTATAAAGGTGATTCTAATCTATAAAATTTGGGCATGAACCTATAGTGGTATCTAACCAACCCCAATAAACTCTGCACCACATTCACGCTCTTGGGTGGCTCCCAAGCCAGTACTGCTTCTTTCTTTGCTGGATCCATTGCAACTTCAGCCTCCAAGATGATGTGTCCTAGAAAGTGGATCTCCAAAATCTAGAACTGGAACCTCTAGAGCTTACCGTAAAGCTGGTGATCTTAGAGTATATCAAGGAGTATCCGCAGGTGTGTAGCGTGCTCCTCCTTCGATGCTGAGTACACCAAGATGTCATCAATGAGGATAAACATGAAACGATTGAGGTAAGGCTGGAAGATCCTATTCATGAGTCCTATGAACACTGCTGGGGTATTGATCACACTAAAAGGAATCACCAAAGAGTCATAGTTCCCATACCGACATCTGAAGACAATCTTCAGTATGTGCTCACCCCATGCCCGAAGCTGATGATAGCCTGATATGAGGTCGATCTTTGGGAACCACCTATATTCCTTCAGATGGTCAAAGAGGTAATCAATCCTCGACAGCATATACTTTTTCTTCATGGTCACCTGGTTTAGGCACTGGAATGCATGGCCTGAAGCCCCGATCTTCCTTATTGGAAAACAACACTGGGGCTGCCCATGGTGAAATGTTGTGCCTCACAAATCCCTTCTCCTACAATTCCTCCAACTGTACCCTCAATTCACGAAGCTCCATAGAAGACATATGATATTCTAGTGTGGATATCGGTGTCGTCCTGGGGTAAAGGTCGATGCTGAATTCTACCTCCCTATGAGGAGGTAGTCTCAGAACATCCTCAGGAAAGACATCCTTATACTCATCCAGCACTATAGGATAGATTGGACTCCTCTCATCCACCGCACCGAGGGTGAGTCTATCCAATTAGTGAGTGATCGACTTAACCCTCCTCTAAGAAACTCGGTCTTGTGCTGTAAACGTTCCCTTCTCACCGATGAAGGAAAAACTGGTCCCATCCTCACAGATACACCTCACTTTGCACTTAATAAAATCGATCTGAGCATGAACTATAGATAACCAGTACATACCCAAGATTACGTTGCAAGGATTCAACACCACTACTAGGATATCCCATTAGAAGCTCTATCCTCCTATAGTAAGCTCACACTACTGGCACCAGTGTGTAGTCATCAAATCCCCTCCCATAGAAGACTCTAATCATACGGATCGAGCCAACAGATCCACCAGAAAATCCGAGCCCCGAATGAGGTATGTGGAAAAGAAAGAGTGACTGAAAACTTTGTCTATAAGAACTTCATCTAATGCATAGAAGACACATATCATACCTGTAATCATCTCTAGTGTGTTGTGGTTATAGGCCTCCATCACTTGAAGCTGGACTCACCCCTGCCCTCCGGCTCCTTGAGCCCATGATAGAACACCTAAGGGTGGTGGTGGTAGCACCTCGAATCGTAGCCCACCTCCTTCCGCTTGGACTACTCCCCTGCCACGTTCTCCACCCTACATACCTCCTCACTTGAACCTCTGCCTCTTCCTTAGTGGTACCTCAAACATCTACTAATCATTTGTGTGGTGGGTCATGCAGTCATGAGCCATGTGTCCCTACCCACTGCATGTGAAGCACAACCTGGTTCCCTACTAACTCTCTCTACTCTGGGATCCCCGCACTATAGACCCTAAGTCCTGGGGTCGTCCCTTGAAATATATGACTCACTTGGGTTCCCGCATCTTGTGCCTGTTTCTCACTACTGAAGAATATTCCGCCGGATGTTTGTCGGCAGCTTTGGCTATTGGTGCCTGCTCTGTTAGGAATCTATCCACAAGAAGGGCTTGTTCCAGCACCACAGTCTGTGTGGGGATACTAAGAGACACCATGGATTCCATGATATCCTATATGAGTCCCTGATAAAAGGTCCAAACCCTAATAAAATGGTCCCACAAAATGTCCATGGAGTAGTGAGAGAGGTCTGTAAACCTCAAAGAGTACTCAACCACTGACATGTTGCCTTGTTGTAGGTGAAACAACTCCTATATGTGCACCAAGCGCAAGGTTTTGGGGAATAAATCCTCCCAAAAAAGATGCTCAAAGTAATACCGAGATAGGTTCACCTCATCATGATCTTGAATCTTCAAATTCCAAAATCTCCTTGCCGATACCTAAAGAAGGTTGTCAGATAATATCACCATCTGATCGAGTGGCATCCTCACTATGTATAAGACCCACATCACCACCTCCAGCTAGTCCTCAGAGGCCTAAGGATCTGTATCTCCCCTAAACCTAGGAGGTCTCTATCTTCGTAACTCATACAAGGCACTGATCCTATGCGTATCCTCTACCGATAACTCCTGTAGTAACTACCGATCAACAGGTGGTGGTAACACTAGTGCACCACCTGGTGGGGCCATCTATAGCACTGGTCCCTGAACCAACACCTCATCACTAGGTGGGTTGTCCTCATGGACAGGCATTGGAATATTAGATGGCTGTCTATGTGGAGGAATCCAGAAATAGATCAATATGTACCATGGTCAATATATTTTACATGGTGAGTAGAATCTAATTTAAGAAGAACATGAATAAAATTAGAATTCCTATATGATGCATGCAACCTATGTTTTTATGTATAGCGCTGAAAATCAGAATTCAAGGTCATGGTGTATGTATAAGTCATCCACCACACCAAAACTGGACTCCCCAAATATGAAATTCAAACTCAAAACATTTAACACTGTTACCCAAAATTAAAACAATAGAATCATGGTCTTTGAGGTATAAATGACCACCTCTGATACCACTTTGTTACGACCCATCCCCAAGGGACCATGCCATGACATCCCCCAAGCCCGCCTCATGAATAACAGGGGTTGGAGACTAATGCTGAAGGTGTAAACCTGTAATTGAGAGGCATTTTACTGTGTACCTGTATGCATGCACACACAACCACATCCCAAAGCTGGAAAGGTAAACATGAAGGACACTAAACAAAAACTGTGTAAAAGAACAAATAGTATGTCAAATGGGCCATAATACAAACCCAAAGAAAGATGAACTAAAAATAGGAAAGTACATGGAAACTCTAAAAGGAATTTTATGAAAACCCCACCTAATGGGTAAGTGTAGAGTAGCCACTAAAAGATATAGAAGTACACCCTACCTGCCTGGTCTCACTGGCCACCATTGGGTCCTAGGCCACCAAGTCCTCCATCAAGGTGGTGGTCGTCTACACTAGACAAAACACATGCGGTAAAAGCCTATGTATGAGTGAGTAACAATATACTCAATAGGGATCCCAAAACAATAAGGAAATACCAAAAAAATCCACAAAGAAAACCACGTAGCAAGACATATCACACCAGGTATAATCTAGAGTAGGAAATTAAGGCCATCAGTCATATCATCGAACACCTTGGGCTGCTGAAGAACTCTTCCTCAATGAGTAAAGTGGACCAGCTGGGTCACATAGAACTACTTCCCACTAACCTTGGACTGATGTGGTACTCATCAATGATGAGTACCGTGGGTATTCTGGGTCACATAGAGCCGCTCCCCACTGTGGGAATGCCGAGTCACACATAGCTGCTTCCCACCTTGGCCATACTGAGGCACTCCTCCTGTCGAGTACCGTGAGACTTCCAGGTCACACATAGCTGCTTCCCACTGTGGACCTTCCAAGTCACATAGATCCTCTTCCTATTGGGTCATCATAGCTGATCCACATAGGGTCTCTTTTCAGTAGTGGTTAGGTCTCATCCAATCGCAAGGTTTCCGCATGCAGTGCACTTGATTCTGGGAGAAACTCTCCTCAAGACATTATTCATATTTAAACTTCCATGAAAGCCTCTAAAGATTATTCCAAAATATCCTCCTCATAGTGAGGGTTCCAACACCTCAAACTGATCGTCAATCGAACACCCAGTTTGAAAGATATGGGCATTTTTACAAAAAGGGTCTAGTCGGGTCGGGGTCCAGTCCGAATCTGGTCCACCAACCTAACCTAGATATGACCTGGCCTGGGTCTGGCCTAGTAATCTCGTTGGGCTATGGTTATATGCCGGTAGGCCTTCTGGGCCATGTTTCTGGCCCGATGGGGTGGGCCACACCCTACCCGGCCCGCCAAGGGAAGGCTGGTTCTTGCCTGGCTGGGATGCGGATGGAAGCTACATCCGCCTCCCCCCACCCCATGGGTCATCTATGGGGCCACATCCTCCACTGCATTTGATTGACCATAGAATTTTCCACATGAAATGCAGCATGTTGCACTGACGTGGCTGGGTGGCTGCATCTGCTCGCCACCAGCCACCAGTATGGAGGCCGGTGGCTCCTACCAAATCGTCGCGGCCCGAGCCGGGTTCACCGCTTCATCTGACACACCACCACCCACCTAAGACTGGTGCCGCGGGCCACTACCGGTGATTACCAATGCCACTGGAGGGTTATTACGTGGACCACTGGGTCCACTTCGTTGGTCCGTTCTTCCTACCACTTGTGCCTATAGCTTTCTTGGGATGCCATCTTCCCTACGATGGACTCAAATCATCTTTTCCACCATTTGGAATATGTAGCAATGAAGAATGAAAAAACACACAAGGTGGAGTGGGGATCGAGACTTGTTCATGTTGGCCTGCACCCTCTACATTAGAGGTTTAGAAAAATGGGATATAGAATTTAAGTTCTGTCATAATTAATCAAATAATCTTGGTGAAAAACCCCAAGAAAAGTTTCCTCCCTCAAGAATGAGTGATCCACGAATCAATCGATTCATGGGTTGAACCACGTTCGTCGTTTAGAATAAAGAATAGGGAAACTTAAAACAAAAACAAACCACTACCTCAAAGGTTTTTTTCATTGAAGAGAATTCTCACCGTAGGTTCATCAGATGAATTCCATCAATTGATCCTCCTTTATCCAATGCATTAACCCATTAAAGGAAAACACGTCGCAACATTTCTGTTACTCTGCATCCTCACGTCATTACACTGCTTCATCTATAAAATAGTATATCTATTATGATACATTTAATGCATCGTTAAGCTACACGTTTATGATCTATTAATGAGATTCATTTAATATGACTCATTGCTTCTTTTTCTCCACACTGCATACCTACCATGCCACCACCCAACAATTGTGAAAAACAAATAAAACAAAGTTTTAAGTTATTTTTTTTCATAAAGTCTGAAAATTAACTTTTATATTCGACCCTTTCCAATCTGAGTTAGGAATATTCTAGGCGAATCTCAACATTCTGAAATCAATAGTGACCCCAAAATTTTGATTAGATCACTGGTTTAAAAGTTAGAAAAACCCTCTTGTACATTTACTTAAATGAACTTATAAAAGTTCAAAATTCTATTCTAGGCTCATCAAGCCTCAGAATCTAGTTTCGTCAAAGCGTAGAGTCTTGAAATGATTAAATATAATTTTTTAAAAAAATTAAATATAAATTCAGGGGACATTAAGAAACGTATGAGGGTAGTGTTTCAGACATGGAAATGGAAAGTTGGCTCGAGGAGATTGATATCACCTTTAGTTTGATCTGGGCTCTGATGGAATACTAGGTTTCTTTGGTGGTGATCTAGATATGGGGAGTTGTGCGTCAGTGGTGGATGATATACCTAGGAGAGAGGAAGGAGGCTAAAATTCTATGGGTTGATTTTGAGAAGGAATTTTGAGGAGAATCCTTTCATCAACCATGAAGGATGAGATGAGGTAGGAGTTACTCTCTCTCCTGCATGGGGGTATGTCAGTACAAAAGATGAGAATTAATTTCAAGGATCTCCTTTGTTTTTACCTAGAGATCCTTCTATATGAGGAGTCTCATGCGAGATTCTTAGAGGAGGCACTTCTTCCTTCTATCCAGCACATGATTACCCCCTTTACATTTACGACATACTTAGAGGACCAAAATAAGGTTAAGATAATCAAGAAGATGCACTTGCAAGGAGGTCTACCACGATAGGGGAGGAAATATGGTTCTTTGAGAGGAAGGGTTACTAGAAGAAGGTCTCAGGATCCAAGTCCTTTAAGGTTCCGATCAGTGGGGAGTCAACATCTATAGTTTTTGTTTTGACCTTCTAGTTCTCATTACCTTCCTGTGGGTTTGGGTTCGATGTGTTTTTTATATAGAGTTTTTGGGAATATTTAGAACCAGTACCCATCAACTGTTTGAGATTATTATGGTGGAGGTGGGTAGGTTTCGCACCATCCTCAACAATAGTTTCCAGCTAGGCCGTTTTAGCAGCAGGGACAATAGTCTTATGTACCATCAAGGGGAGATGGAGTAGATAGAGGCTGACCTTAGGGACCTTGACCTTGGTGTGGTTGTGGAGGCAGTCATTAGTAGAGGGGAAGAGGAGATTGATGTGGTTAGTTTCACACCACAAAGGTAGTAGTTCCAGTAGGACCAAAGATCATTAGTGGTATTCACAACTTGTTTAGTACCCTTCATTGTCGTTTGTTTGATTTAGGAGATTCACACTCCTTTTTTTCACCCAGTCTAGCCCATGCTCTAGGACTAGACGTAGAGAGGATTCTGATGGCCCTGGTGTTGAGTACGCTAGTTGGAGGTCAAACCAACTTGTTTGATGTGTGCCGGGGGTGTAGACTCATGATGGCACCACATCAGTCCCATGGGGATCTCTTATTTATATAGATGAAAACATACAATGACATTCTCGGCATCGACTGGTTGTATGTCATGCATGTATTTATCGACTCCTTTTGGAGAAGATTTGTGTTTTCAAACATGGATGGTCGGTGTGTGGTTTTCATTGGTGAGCGAATCCGTCAAGTGGGAAGTCTATGTATAAAGCCTCTTCTTTTCTTGTTGGTTGAGTTGTCAGTGGAATCAGTATGTGTTGGTATAGTGGAGGTGCCCATAGTTGTAGGGGAGTTCATGGATGTTTTCCCCAAGGAGGCTGTGACTCTACTCCCCCAATGTGATGTTGAGCTCGGGATGTACTTATTTCCTGGTGCTTGTCTATTTTTTATGGATCCTTATTAGATGGAACCTTATGAGTTGTGGGAGATGAGGATACATATTAATGACCTGATGAAGAAGGGATTAATCTAGACCAATGTGTTACCATGGGGTGCTCTGGTGTTGTTTTCAAAGAAGGTAGATGTTGGTATGAGGTTGTGCATAGACTACCGAAGGTTGAATAATGTGATAATCAAGAACCATAACCCTCTCCCACAAATAGATGATATTTTCGACTAGATGAAATGAGTAAGTTGGTTTTCTAAGATAGGTATATGGTTTAGATACCACCAATTAAGTGTGAAGTAGGGTGATATCCCAAAGACAGATTTCAGGTGTAGGTATGGGAACTTCGAGTTTGTGGTCATGCCGTTTGGTGTTACGAAGATACCATCCATGTTTACAGGGCTTATGAACTCCATCTTTCATGAGTTCTTGGACTGGTTTTTGATCGTATTCATTGATGACATCTTGATCTACTCTAAGTCAGAGGAGGAGCATACCGAGCATCTCACGACTGTCTTATAGGTTCTTTGACACCACTAGCTCTATGGAAAGCTATCCAAGTGAAAGTTATAGACACAAGAGGTGAATTTACTTGGACATGTGGTGTCATAGAAGGGTGTATCAGTAGAACCATTAAAGGTCGTGGTGGTATTTTTTTGGGCAGCACCCAATAACGTTTCATAGGTTCACAGTTTTCTCAGGCTAGAAAGAGATTACGGGATATTTGTACTCGATTTTTCTCAAGTTGTAGCTCCATTGAAAACTATGAACAGAAAAGACCAGTATTTTGTGTGGATCAAGAAGTTCCAAGAATCATTCGGCTATCTGAAGGGGAAGTTGGTCAGTGCTCCAATACTTGGGTTTCCAAAGGAAGGGTCGATGTTCGAGGTGTTTTGTGATGTTTCCCATCTAGGATTGGGATGCATGCTGATGCAGTAGTTGGGAGTTATCTCTTATGGGGATATGCAGTTATTCCCCCATGAATGTAACTATGCCACCCACAATTTATAGTTAGTAGTAGTTGTGTTTGTGCTGAAGCTGTGGAAGAATTACCTCATTGGGGACCACTTTGTGGTCTTTACATATCATAAGAGTTTAAGGTATATCTTTTCCCAGAAACTTTTAAACTTGTGAAAACATAGGTGAATGGATTTTATCTAGGATTAAGACTTCGAGATCTCTTTCACCTCATGAAATGGGAATGTTGTGGCCAATGCATTGATCCATAATTCACAGAAGGAGGTAGTTTGAGAATCTGTAGATTCTTGAAAGGTGACAGAGGAGTTGGAAGCCTTGAACTTAGATGAAATGGAGGATGGAAATAAAGGATGCTTGTTTCAGATTTTGGTGTGGTATTATCTAATGTAGTAGGTGGAGGTGTCTTAGTTAGGAGTCTTAGAGGCATAGGTGATGCATGATCGTGTTGACCATGGTGATACTTCAGAAGGATTTTCAGATGATTGTCATAATTAGATGTTTTTCCATGGGAGGATATTTTTTCTAGTGGATATTTGTGAAAGATTCCTTTGTGAGTTTCATAGTTCTCCCCTAGTGGTACACCCAGAAGTTTCCAAGATGTACTATGGCTTGAAGATTCAATTTTGGTGGCCAAGGACAAAACAAGCTATGGTCGAGTTTGTGTAAAAGTGCTTAGTGTACTAGTAGGTGAAGGATGAGGACCATATTCCTGGTGGTTTTTTGCAACCCCTAGATTTCCCCGAGTGGAAGTGGGATTAAATATCAATAGATTTTTTCACAGGGTTTTTCAGGGCTTAGAGAGGCTATATTTTCATCTGGGTAGTAGTGGATTGGATGATGAAATTGGCTCACTTCTTAGTGATTAAGGAGTCAGGCGTAGTGGATGCCCTGGAAAGGAGGTATGTGGATGAGAGATACATCATCTCAGATCAGGATACATGTTTTACCTCACAAGTCTAGAGGTTGTTGCAGCATGATTTTGGCACTCATTTATGCCTTAGAACTACCTTCCACCCTTATAAAAATGGGAATATAGACCAGACTATCCAAACACTAGAAGATATTCTATGATCATGCATCTTGGAATTTAGTGGATCTTGGGTGTGACACTTACCCTTGGTCGCGTTTTCTTATTATAAAAACTATCAATATTACATTGGAATGGATCTATTTAAATATTTTTATGGAATTATATGTCGTTCTCCTTTTTTTTGGACAGAGGTTAGGGAGACAAGTGTTCTTATCCCGGAGGCAGTGTATAGCATGACAAAGAAATTTCATCTCATTCGTGAGAGGATGAAGAAAATGCATGACCGACATAAGTGATATGCTAATCATAGGAGGAGGCCCTTGGATTTTGAGGTTGGGGACTATATATTCTTGAATGTTTCCCCTTTATATGGGTAGTGGAGGTTTGGAAGAGGGTGAAAGATTTCTCCCAGGTTCATCAGGATCTTTGGTAGAAAGTAAAAGCCTTCTAACGAGGTGGTTGTTCGGACCCATATTTTACTTATGGGTTCGGTTTTGAATTCTTAAGGGTTAGAATAGTTTGAGAGGTATCTGATGTAATGTACTAGACCTCTCTGGTCCATTACATTGTGAAAATCCAGTGTTTGGAGTGTCTTGGGAGGTCATGGTGACTCATTTCAAGAGTTTCTAAAAAAAAATATATTTTTTTCAATGGTGAGTCAAGATCGGTATGTGGCGGAAATAGGTTGAAATGGTGAATAATGATGGAAATTCAGGACTGGTGAGTCAGGACCAGCGACTCAGGACTAGTGAGTCAGGGCTAGTGAGTCATAACGGTGACTCAAACCGGTGACTTACGACGGTAGGTCTCTAGTAGTGAGTTATCCAACGATGAATCATCCACCAGTAGCTCATCCAATGGTGAGTCACCCAATGGGGACTCATCCACTAGTAGCTCGTCAATGGTATTTTACACTGGTGAATCATCCATTGGTGACTCACACCGATATTTCTCACCTGTGACTAACACCGGTGACTCACAACTGTGGATCACTTGATGGTGAGTCAAATCTGACAGCTTTTCAAATTTCCAAAATTCTCTAATTTTTTCCACTTTCTCCCCTTTAATGTTTCTTTTGACCTAAAATAATTTTCAACAATATTTAATGGTTTTTGGATCTATTTTGAATGATATCTATCTTCTAAAAACATGAAGTTTTCTTTGACTTACAAACCCCATGGTCTTATTAAAGATCCTCCTATAATGGCCTTTAAAAACCATTCCATCCATTGATATAGAATCTAGGATTTATAAATCTGAGATCCTCTTTTCCTTGTGCACTCTCATTTTTTCTTGGTGTACCCAAAACCTTTCTTTCCCAAGAATCCATTTGTTGTGATGTTGATGTTGGATCACATTTTCCCTGGAGGTTCTTCCAACTTCCTGCACATCCCCTGTTTGGAGAAATAAGGAAGTGCTAATCGTCTGTTATTCCAAGTAGGGATCCCTTCATATCAATTTTAATTTGTGTATCATGTGGGGTGGTTGTAAAAATGTCTCCTCATAGATATAGTTGAATCTAAATAATATAATTAGTTTCAAAATTATAATCAAGGTCTAGAGAAAGTGATTCATTCTTATGATTTGTTGTTATTTTGATCCATGTTGTGAATTGTATCAGCTATATGCCTATTAGAAATCATGAAAGTTGGTGATCTTTTTTTGCACATGGGATGATCTATGGAATTAATGATGTTTGTTCTTGGATGAATGTTTCAACATGAAAACTATTAACCATGTATACATGGCTAATAAATGGATTCCCTAGGATCAAACTATTTTTCATGATAACCCTAGAATTAACAAGAGGAAATTTAACGAGGAATGCCATATTTAATCTGAGTATGCTTTTCCTCGGTCAGTGCGGTTTTGTGATGTGTATGGGTTTGTTCTGAATTGTGATATAGTAGGGTTGTGGGCTTGGCTATGTGATGTGGGTTGGCACGCATAGTGTAATGGAATCCGAGTTTGAGAGATTGATTGATTGTGGAATGGATGGGTAGTGTTTTTTAGTGGGATTGTCAAGTATGGTTGTGATGAAAGGAGTTGCTGGGTGTGGCTATAAGTTGGTGGTTTGTTCTATTGAGAGGATGGATTGGATGGAATGAATTTGAAGAATGGTGATGGTGGTGGTTAGTATGGGTAATTCACCCAAAGTTTATCCATGAGTAGCATGCCCAAATCTTAACTCAGTGTCTCATATCAGTTTTGTTGTGATATGAAGTGTGTTATATCACCGTGGTTCTTCTTTCTCTGTGAGAATTTTTTTGTGTGCCTTATTTTACTATATTTGGTAGTTTCCCAAATAGTGATGGAGAAAAAAAATACTTAATAATGATGATATTTGGTTAATTGAGTTGTCTGGGAGTATGGTTTGAGTTTGTGTCTTATTGTGAAGCGACTTTCATTTATCAAATTTGGAAGTGACCATCATTAATGTTGAAAAATTCATGTAGAGGTAGCAGTTATCGTGAATCACATAGGTTGGGCTTGAGTTCTTGATACTATATATATACATACACTGTATTTTACTTGTTATTTTTATGCATACCCCACCCTAGTTGAGAACCATGTGCCAAACACCCCTATTATCTTTGGGGATGGTGTCTTTCCCAAAAATATCACTGGGAGGATGGATGAATGGACACCTTCTATTTCTTGTTCCCTCTTATTGGCAGTGATAGACTAAGATTCTTTGGGAAGGTGGTGGTTTGTGAGGCCTAGGTGTGTGCGGGCGAGTTCTGTTTCCCAGGTGTCTTTAGGATGAGCTGTGTTGTGCTTCCCAGGTGTCTTTGGGATGAGGTGTGGTTGTGGACCAGGTGTCTATGAGTGGGATGTGTTGTGGTAGTGGCTCAGGTGTCTGCGAGTGGGATGTGATGTGGTATATGGAACAAGTGTCTGCGGGTGAGATACGGTTGTGGGGCCTAGGTGTCTATGGGAGGGTTGTGACGTGGTTCTTTCAGAAGTGGTGGGTGTGCCCAGACATTTACTATTAGGGTATGTGAATATCTAATCATTGGGAATGTGGTGTGGTGTACCCTATCATTGACATTATTATTATATTACTTTACTAGAATTGCATTATTTAGTGAGAATGAATTGGTGAGGTGGGGATGGTTAGTATGCGTTGTTAGGTGCTATTGGTTTTGTTGTTTTCTCATGGGTTCATTAGTATGCTTCTCCCACTTGTACATGAGATAATTTGTTTTCTCCTACTGAGTATACTTGTATGCTCACCCTATCTATATAAAACTACTTTTAGGTTTCCCAGAGGATTACATGGACTATGCTGGGCATTACTAGCACAAACTTTGGGACAATTGCTATGTCGATGCTTAAATTTTCTTTTGGTACCTACCTTGTAGTTTTTTTTTCATTTATAATAGTTTTATTTTAAACATGTATGTGGGATGGATTTTGGATTTATTTAATATGTATAGTACTTGGAGTTGTTTGTGATGGACCATATTATCTCGCAATATTATTTTATTAAAAAGGTAAATTCCTCCCATTTTTATGAGATTGGGTTCCCTTATTGCTAGTCACCACCCCGAGGCCTACTGGAGGTGGGACTCCGGGGTCATTATCTCTCTTCCTTCATTACCATATCTTTGGTGGGAGGGGATCATGACAACAGGAGATCTCGTGCGGCCATGATGGTGTTGTCAAACATAACCACTCTCCTTGTCTACGATGTGTCACATAACCAAGAATTGGTCTTATGGTGACATGGAAGTATTTCCATGGACATCCCACTATTTTTATTTGGAGTCTATGGGGCTTAATATGACTTGCATATGTGTCCAAATTCTTTTTTACGATGAACATGACACCAAAATGCCTTCACATGATGAGGAATACATGCCAGTGGGGGTTTCATGGTGTCTTGAAAACCTTATAAGTGATTCACATGAAAATCAACAATCAAAAAAGACTTCATCATTTTGAATATTTTTTACTTTATTTTACAATATTTTTTAATCCTTTCCCATTAGTTTTTTTTGTGACGGAATTACATGATTAGTATAGGATCTTGTGATGGCGCACACACGTTTTCCTAGGAAGTCACTCTATTTGTCCATGGATAATCGTGTGATAAATGTTATATCACATAGTGATGTGGGAGTATTTTCATGGAAAATCCTCTTATTATCTTATGAATTTGAAAGGGAAACACAAAATCAAATGGAAATGTCTATGACCCTTCTCATGATGAAGGTGATATGTCAACATGCTCTTGTGTGACAAGTTGGTTATGTAACCAAGGATCTGCAGTTTATAATGAATTGTATGAGTGAATCTCATAAATATTGATGTCAAAAAGAAGCTTCCATCCTTTGTATATTTTAATCTTTTATTTTACAATAATTTTTTATGGTTGTCAAGAACCTTCTGGATGACAAGTCATGTGACTGAGAGGAACTCACCTGGATGTCACCGCATGATCAACGAATGCCTTTAAAACCATTGTAAGAGCAAAAGGATTGTACAAGGGGCTCCATATGACCTGAATAAGGTCACAAACTATGCATGACCCATTAAAATGACCTTCAAAAGGTTATAGAATCATGTATCCTTTGAAAGATCATGCAATTCGAGTGTTCTAAACACCTTCTCTTACTTTTATTTCTAGAGAAAATAATACCCATTATTTGGGTATTTATTCTCTTTTAGATTTTATGATGCTCATTTGGTTGGAATTAAAAAATTACCCCCTAGAATGATGTCTGTGGGAACAAGGGATTAGTTTTGAGGAAACTAAATGCCTACCTGCATCTTTGGGGTTTCCACCAATCAATGTATTGGGAGAAGTTTGGTCTTCCAGGTGAATCTTAGTATTACATGGGGTGAGATATAAATAGGGGGTGGAGTGGATCTCATTCACTATCTACTTCGACTTTCAAGAGATGTGATCAACCTCCTTTACACGACCCCTTATTAAGACCCTCCACAAGAATTGATTGCGAGACATATCCACAAGAACTAATCATAGGATTTGTTTCACAAGGATGATTCACAGGAACTGTTTTCATGAGATCTATTTATGAGACATATCTTGCCTTAACACTTGTTTATATCATCCATGAATCTATCTTCAGTAATTTCTTAAACCATGCCCATTTTTTGTTTGTTGGTTTGGTCCCCTAATCACTAGACTATTATGTGGATCTCATGACCATGTCAAGGTTAAATGATCATGAGTCTTATAATGAGTATTGTTTCTATGAGATGTCCTTCGTTCATGTGGTCCATGAGATTTATTTGGGTCATGTGGTTCGTGAGACCTGTATCAGGTCATGCAATTGTAAATCCCCTTATCAGTCATGTGCTATGCCTGATTCTTCCAAGATCATGCATCTCTTTTGGTGTATTTTAACTTGTATGACATATGATTCTTTCTTTTATGAAGATGGACTCAAGCACTTACCATAGTTCCCATAAGAATTCAATGAAGTAGGATAATGGGGATATTACTTTCTAGGATTATATCACAACAATTGTGGATGTTCTTTTCCACCATGTTGTTGAGTCATCACAGATAAGTTTGATGAACCTGACGAGAGTGAGCCATATGAAATATCCCCTTTCAAACTTTCTACCCCTCCATGGGTTTAGTCTTACTAATGACACTTACATTCCTTCACCACAGTCATCAATCATACATATCAGTTGGATTCTAAAAACCCATAATACCATTCAGATGAACATCTCTCACGGGGTCCATTTCATCACCAAGGGGGAGCACATAGATAGGCATATACTAAAGTTTATTCCCACATACTTCTACAAGAAATGTCTTGAACCTGATTTGGATGTCCATCTTCACCATTCAATAATGAGGAATTCTGCCACTAACCATAGATTTAGGTTGTTTCCCAACTGGGACCTTCGACCGGGGGGTAGTTTTATAATGGATTGGGGATGGACTTTCGAGGTGTAGTATGTTGCTTCTGAATTTTCCATGGATTTGAATCAGATCGGTTTGTATAAGTCCATCTAGATCTCACAACTTTTTTCATATTGTAACGAGGCATTTATGTCAGACTTGTTCAGTCACTAGAGTCTATAAATGAACACATTCTACCTTATGCATGGGGAGGTGGGAATTAGCCTCTCGGACATCTAGCAGATCTTTGGTGCACCCATATTGTGAGAGGCGTATGATGGGTTTCCTCCCAATATCCACATGGGATAAGGTATAGAGGATCCCTCATCTTGCCTAAGAGTTTATTAATCTGGAAAAAAATTCCCTTCCAAAGTTGCCACTCCCCAGAGCAGATATCTTATTTAAGAAATGGGAAAAATACTTCATCAAGGTAGCCCGTTCCAAGCCATAATCCAAGAATCCAAAATCCCCTATGAAGGATTCCCACAGTGTGGATGGTGCTTATTCTCCCATAGTTGAAGAAGCTAATTTTAATAAATAGGAATGAGAGGATGTTGTAATAGCCCAAGATTCCACGCTATTCTTCTCTTTGAATAATACAATAGCTTGTGTTGTACGCAACTCTGAGTTCTAGCACACCACAACCAATCAAACTAGCCATTTAAAAAGTAGTTATTAATAGTAATACCCACTTTTTTGAAATTTTATAAATTTTATTTTTGAAAATTGACTTTATTTTTGGATTTGGAATATAAAAATTATCTTAGGGTGAATTTCTGATATTTTTCTAAAAACTTTCAATTTTTGATGAATACTGAAAAACACTGCATTATTATTTAAGACCGACTTTTTCTTTAAATAATTATTTTTAATTTTATTTTATAGTGAAAATAGATACATAATACCTATATTAGTCTAATTTCATTCACTGGAGTCATTTTATAATAATATTAGATATAGAAAATTTTATTGAAATTTTTAACGTCTTCTAGTCAACTTCCTGGAACATTTTCAAATTTGCATAAAATATAATTTTTCCACTTCTATGAATTTAATTTCAAAAATACGACAAACATAGTTGTAATCAGTAAGTAAAATTTGTTTCAATAGGATGAAAATAATTTTTTGTGAATAGTAATTTTTGAATTTTATTTACCACGATTAAAAGTAAATAGGGTAATTAAAGGTAAAAATAATATTATAATATTATAAAATTACCACAACACATGTCCTAATTATATTAGACTATAAATGTTAATTAGAAATATAAAAATATTTAATACATCATAGTATATTATTTATAATTTTTAGGCATTAAATAATTAAATTTATTTATGACACAATGATGACGCAGTAATTACCTTATTAATGAAAGATTAAAACAATTTATATTATAAATATTAAAATAAATGTAAATTTAAACTTTTGATTCCATCCATGAATTTTCTAGGTGAATATGACATGTTAGGGTTTATTCAATATATTTTTTTCCAAAGTAATAAAGTTTTGATGAATTTTATAAAAACCAAATACTAAATAGTGTCAAATAGGACATAAATGAGTTTTTAAAACAAATACTATTTTATTAAATTTTATAATAATCCTAAAAATATAATATTAAGACAAATGACTTATATAATGTTACATATGTCATCAATTAACCACTTTATGTTCTCCTGTCATCTTATAGTAACTATATTAACCATTTAGTATAAAAAAACAAGAAGACATGGTAAAAGATAAACTGTTTAACTAAGTGTTAAATATAAAAGATAAGGTTAATATGGTGACCTAAACATGTATAAAACCTATTGGTTGAGATGATTTCGACACATAACCATATTATCCTTGAAATCAATCCATTTTGAGATATTAGAAACTGAAAATAATTTTATAATAAATTAATATTTCAAGCTTTTCCTAAAGTGCCCCTAACCTCTCTTATAAAATGGTACTTCCCCTTCTCTTAAATTCACACCTCCAAAGCCATTTTTTTTGGACCAAAAATGCTCAAATATCCTCCCAAATACCCTAAATTCAACATATATTCCTTAATTTTATCAGAAATACAACCTAAGGACCCCTTTTGTTCAAATCAAAAGGAAACACCCAAAGAAGAGGTAATTATTTTTTCACCACTTTCAAAGTCCTTTTCTTCTTATATTTCCTATTTATTTGATTTTACATACTAAAATAATAAATATAGTACCTTATAAATACTTAGATATTATTATAAATTTGGTACAACCATATTCAGTATTCTATCCATCCTTTTAATGACAAAGTCACCATATGTGCGTACGTACGACTTATCGTCTCCACGTCGTGGTGTAGTTTGTTATTCAACAATTTTTTTTTGATTGGTACAGTAATGATTATAATTGATGTAAATAATAAATATAACATGTAAATTATTATTTATATATAATATACCATCCAATTACATATGGTTTCACAATTAATATAATGATATTGTTACTCGTGCATACGTACAGCTTACTGTCTCCACGACGTTATGAGATTTCATTCCCCATCGTAACCATTAAAAAATAATTTTCATTTTATGATTAAAAAATAATGTTCAAGAACTTAATATCATTTTGGATATGAATCAAATACATCCCATCCATAACAAACATGACTTATGTAACAAAACATATAAAGGAAAACAGATTAGTTAACACCTGAATGAATGATACAACTAAAATATTATTAACAAAACATTATTGGAGGATCATATATGATATCATATTTACATATATGGTTCTTGTATAATTTAATAATAATTATTTAACCATTATATAGGAGGTTAACGTAACCTCGACTATGGAAAATTACAAGGTAAGGGTTAATTTTACAATCTTTTTATTATCTGAGGTTGTTTATACATAAGTATCTACTGATACTTCTTTCTCATACAAATTTGTGTTTATTAAAAATTTATTTCAAAACATTTTTACTATTTCCTAGACTGTGGTTTAAAGTCATTTATACCCTTGTTTTACTTTTTATAAAATATTTTTAAAGGAATATTTCCAGCATTTTCCAAACAAGTTACTTTATAAACTTTTCAACAAATTAAGGAAAGAATGTTTTTTTAACTTATATGGTGGGTGCTTCTATTTTCCACCATTATAACACCTTATAAGATTACCTTAAAAGATTATAATAATATTTTAAAAATAAATGTTTTCTTTTATTATTATGATATTTTTAAATGATTTCAAAGTAGAAAGAGATATTTCTCTCAAATAGTTTTTGGATTGATTTCATCTGTGTCAAGATATATTGTTGTATTTTATGTTTTATTAGAGTTCATTTATTATGATAAAATATTCCATATTGTATCAATAGTTTTATGATATGCTTGACTATATATGTGCAATTTTTATGTCATTCACAGCTTATGGTTAATGTATTTACATTTCGTATGTAGTTTAATACAAATGTTTGTGTTATGTTTCAACTTTTTCATATGAGGAATGCATTGGACTTAGTATGTAATGGGTGAGGCCTGCTATATCCCACCGATGCATCGGTAGGTCTCATAAGACAAACTAGTGTCTTGCAAAAAGGCTTTGAAAATATTTTTATTTATAGTCTTTGCACGGGGCCTTGACTATGTGGTTATGATTTCTGACATTATGCATTCCATAATTTTGAGATTAGCTATTGATATTACATGTGATTATTTGACTAGTAGAATATCCATGTGAATAAGTAAATGGAATTATTTGACTTATATTTTCCATATTATGCTAAAGTTTAAGTTTAAAAGGCTTATGTTTTAGTCTTATACATTGCCTTAAAATTTTTTATGCTTATTTATAATTGTTTCTTCTATATTGTTATCCTTACTGAGCATCTGAGATCACCCCTTTCTTATGTTTTATTTTTCCTAGGATGCGAAGAAGTATATTATGATTGACTTGTAGGGAAAGGATAAGGGTTATGAGTGTGTTCAAAGGAGACATATTGTTGATTTTTCATTTCATAATGTAATGTAAAACTTATGAATGTATCTAGTACTTCCAAGGATACTAAATTGATTGGTTGTTCGGGACTTTATATCTTGTGATCAAGCCAATTTTATGTAATAATGCACCAACTCTGGGTAACTGGGGTCGAGGCATTACAGTTGTCTCTGATTTTGACTGGATTGTTTAGCTGGAAAATTTCCTTACTATGTACCTGAGAAGGTACTTACTCCCAACAAAGAAAAAGGGTGGAGTTAGGGTCTTTACTTTTATAGTGTAGACTTCTATGGTAGGAGGAAATTATATCAAGTTATCTATCCCTATGTTAGCCAAATTTTATCTTCTTTTAGGCAATATTTATAGGGGAAAATCCCCTCATAGAATCTCAGGATCCTTTTAGGTGTTATGGGGTTGGAAGGGATCTCACTTAGGAGGTTATGAGTACCTAAGAATGCTAAACATCCCCCACATTTGTTTCAAACCATTTTTACAGTGTATCAGTGGGTTAAAGCCCATTTCACTAAACGATTGGGAGTTCAGAGACTTTGTGAGCCATAATGAACAATTATCCTTCAAACCATATGGGCTAGTTCCCACTGATAGTATGTTTAATAATGGTAGGGCCATCCTTGGGGCTTGGACCTTTATGATTTCATATTACTCCTTTCCACCCACATCGACATGATTCTCCTTTGTTGATACACAACTTGACGGTTTAGTTTCCAGTTCATGTGTTTTCAATCGAGATGTCCTACCCCTATTCATTTTAGACATGGGGATCATCTGATGGTGGCTCATTTATTTTGGATGATATTTACTAGGGAGGGGAACCAATCCAAGATAAACCTCCCTCCCCATGATGCAGAGATTGGTTTATCCCTATGAAATTTCGAGATTTGGATATACTCATATCCTAATGGAAAATTATACCCATTGGTATACTAAGCTACCCAATTACCACCATATTTAAAATACAATCCAAGGCCTGAATAATATTTGGTTCTGAGAGGAACAAAAAACCTAGAATCACCTTACAAATAAGTGAGGCATTTACCATTTCTCCAATTTTCATTAGAACTATCAACCAGTATGACCACAGTGGGTGTGGTGATGGTGAGTAAAGCCACACTAGAATTATTATTTCTTGTCACATTTTAGTAGTGGATTACTTTGAAAAAAGTTCACTTTGAGGCCGAGATCTGGGGCATACCATGCTAAATAGAATTACCTTTATAAGTTTTCTCCCACATTACTATCCCCATGGAAATTACTTTCAAGCACCAACCTATGAAGGTCAATTATTTCCTATGATAACTTGAGGTGATGTTGGAAATCATCAAGGGTTATGTTTTATACTCTTCTCTGGTATAAACAATGGTGGTTTAGAGCACACTAAAGGTCACTGTGGATGAATAAGGCCATCCCATTATTGAGGCAACAGTAAGGCTGGACTTACCATTATGTTTAAAGGTACATGGTTCTATTGAAATTGTACTAATTTAATTTGTTTTTTTGTTTATATATAAAGAGTATAAATAATAACATCAAATCCTTTCATCCACTACATATTCTCCCCGTGGTACGATTGTTGGAGTTGAGTTGAGTATTGATCAGGGAATCAACAATGAGGGATCCCTGAGTGAATTGGATCTAAAGAGGGTAGTGATTTCCATTTATAGAATAACTACCTTAGAATCAAAAACTTATAGGGGGCCTTCCTTAACTCTCTCAACATCGGTACCCTCTGGAGATCCTACCATAAAGGTGCAAGGAAAAAAGAATCATTTTGAATTGTAAAATCCCTGTCCCCTAGAATCCTTAAGAAAGTGTGAAGTTTCACAATTTTTATTATCTTTTATTATTCTATAAACACATCCTAAATTTTAAAAAATGAATAGGTCCCCACTGAGCTCACTTGGAGGAGCATGTATTTTCCCTTGGAAATGTTGGTGAGCATTCGACTTCCTTAGCAGAACTTTCATTGTCGGGCCTGATCCATCAAGAAGTGGGGATGATTGATATATATTCCTACATAGGCCTGATTCCTACTAATGATATTTTATAATTCATGCCATTTTATCTAGATAACAATGCATGAATTTTGTGAAAGCGTTGGAGGTTTCACTAAGCCGCTCGTTGCAAGAGGGTGTTGCCTTCTCACTGGAGGATAGGGTTGGGGTAATAAATGTTGCCAGTGATGAAACAGATAAAGGCCTGTTTTTAAAATCAATCATATCCATTTTTTACCTAGTGATATCATATCATTTATCTTTTGATTGATAATCCCTTATTCTCCCTGTTGTAGTGCCTTCGCGTCGAATCTCGGAGGATCAAGTCCCTTCTTCCTTGGGGATTCCTCTAACTGAATTGACCAATGTAGAGGCCGACTCCTAATATAAAAAATATTTTCAATTATTTTACTTTTACTTTTAATATTTTTAATCCCAAAAATTGTTATTTTAAGATAACTTGTCACATTTTATGGTTTTAGTGGTATTTTGAGTTTAATTTCCAAAATGACATATTTTGGATTTTTACTTTTTTATTTTTATTTTGTATTTTGAACATAAATTATTATAAACTGATCCAAATTGAATTTTTTTTTTTTTTAGGTTTCTATGTTCAATTTGTATTCTTTAAATTATTTTGGAAATAAAGATCAATCTATCATTTGAAGGCCCCAAATCTGCTCATAAGACAGACCTCAAAATTTGTGCACATATATGGAAAGTACTTTTGTTGGGACAATATCTCATAAATGGATGATCCAAATGAGATTAAATTAAACATTAAGAAATATTAAATCCTATGGAACAACCTCTATTAATATTTATATGCTTTATTCCTTCATATTAAAGGCTATAAATTCATGGGAACTTGGTCCATTTTAATATTAAATATCAGCCTGGGAAGAATAAATTCATAAAGTAAATTAAAAATATATCTATCAACACATAGACAATGAAGATGATTTTTTGGGGTCTAAAGATGAGATAAATAAGAAAAAAATTAAACAAGAAGACTTTTCCAAATTCTTCTATTAAATAGGGATAACATACAGAAACTTTTAGAGGATCTTTTTGGATCCAAGTTTTCACCCCCTCTCCCTATAAAAGAGTTTGCCTTTTTCTTTTCAAAGGGTTGTTACTCTAGGTGGAAATTTTCAGTAGATTTAAAGTGTATTATTTTTATGTAATAATATTATAAATTTTTATTATATTTTACTCTTCTTCTTCCTCCCATTCTCTCATTTTTTTATCTTTTGTGTTTCCACCTTGATTTCTTCTCCACTGTGATCTCTTATACTCATGATCATGAGTAAATAACCCAAGGAAGTTCCTGTGGGATAAATCCAATTTTGAACCCAAGTCATATCAAATTAATTTTTAATGTTTCTTATTTGGTTATATTTAGGCCTTAGGGGATCATACTGGGAAAGTCTACTTTGTGACTCCACTTACCACCTAAGGCTTAGTTTTCTTTTCTATAATATTCTACCTCGATTGAGGAGGTAGATATGCAGTCTCTCGATGATAATTGAGCATACTGTATGTTCAAAACCATAGTAAGAAGATTATTTTCATGCATAAAATATAGCATGTTAAGTATTTAAATTTGAAACTAATTAAGAGATGAGGAAGTTTCACTCTGGGTGTTCTCCTGGGAAGATCTTCTTTCTATCTAACATCAATCATTATGACTGCATTCTTTATTGCATATTTAATTTTATTTATCATGTGTTGATTATTTCTCAAACCTCAATTTATTTTAGTTTTATTTATTAAAAATATATAAAAATAATAAGTTAATTAGAATTAGTGTGTGATTGACTACAATAACTCCTCAATAGAATAACCTATGTCAACCCCTGTGCTATAATTAGTTAAAATATTTTGAGAGCGTACACATCAATGCTTCATCAAATTGGTACCATTTATGGTTATAAAAATGGTATTAAATAACTATTTTATTCAAATTTTGTAAATAATTTACTTTTTTCATAAAAAACATAAAAAAATCACAAATGTAAAAAAAAACGAAAAGAAGTTTCTTCATTCATGATGTATTTCAATTCAAATTATTTTGCATGGACTTGTAAATCTTAGGTGCATGAATAAGTTCAAAAGGATCTTGGTGATCAATTTAAAAGTATTAGTGATTCAATGTGCAACTTGAAGAGCCAAATAGAATGGATTTCTAAATACGTACATGCATTTCAAGAAGATCCAGAACCTGAGCTAGAACTAGAACCAAAATGACTAGCGGAAGAGATTTCACCAATCATTTTCTATATTAAATAACCCAATGTGGGTGACAATGAGCTAATAAATGAATTAATAACATCATACCACACTCAAAAATTTCTCAAGGATATCCCTAATGAATACATGAAAGCTAATGAACTCATGAGGGATCAAATTTTTTAGAGGAATCCTAGAATCACTTTTTTGAAGATAACCTGAAACTTGATATTCCCATCCTTGATAATGAAAAATTAGAACCTTTTCACCTAAATATTTGTTTATAATATTATAATGAATATGAACCTATTGATATTGTGTTTCCAATGGTCTTTAATGAAGAGATAAATTTCCAAGTTGACATTCTTCAAAGTGAGGATTTCTTTATTGATTCTTCTTGTTTTAATCTTATTCAAGCTGAATTGTTTTTTGACTTCTACTTTTTTGAAATTTCAGATACAACACAAATAGGGTAGGCATTGGATGTTAATAATGAATTCATAAAATTAGTGGATATAGTGGAAGAGATGGAAAGGCATGCAGTGGTGCAACTACCTTCTATACATCAAGATGCATACCATATAGAGGACGACGCTAAAGAAGTCAATGGGGAGCACCCCTATCTTCTTTTCCCTCCCACTATAGACCTAAAATTTTATATTTCTTCTTTTTTTGGGGGGGGGTGTGGGTGGGTGGTAATTTTCTTATCTTTTTTTGGGTTCTCTATTATTCATGTATACTCATGGACACCGGGAAAATTCAGTTTTGGTGGTTCATCTCAAAAAACAACCACACCCACCTTCTGATTGGGGATAATCCACTGCAACTACCTATCTAGGGGAAGTAAAAATATAGCACCCACTTGGTGGTTTAAAGCAAGAATTATCTCTTTTTTTATCTCCTTTCAATTTATTTTTATTTATTTTTTATGTCTTTCCATTTTTTTAGTTTTAAAGTGGAAGAATTTAGGAGCATAACTAATGTATGCCACTGAAAAATAAACAAGGTTGTGTATTTCCTTTTAATTATTTTATTTACTACCCAATTAAAATTATGCATAAAAATAATTATATTAATTGAACTAAAAATATTGTAGTAAATGTAATAAATGTGGGGGAGGTATTTAAATATGTTTTTAACAATTTTTTTGTGCGCTTTCATTTTATTTTTCCTACATTTTTCTGATTTTTTTGTATTTTTATTTTTCATTTTATGTGTATTTTTTAGGATGCTTGAGATAAATCAAATAATTTGGAAAATTCAAACCATCTTAGTTTTTTATGAAACATTTCTTGATTTTAGTATTTTAGGATTTAAATTATTATCAAATAGATATTTTCACTATAAAAAAGCACTGCATTACAATGGTTTTCATAACCCTCACAAGATAAATCCTATAAAAAAATATAATATAACAGTGGTTTAATAAAACCACCATTATTATTTTTTATTTTAAAAATTTATGATGGTTTAAAATAAACCTCCATTAAATTGTTTAAAAACCCCAAAATTTCCTCCCCATCCCCCACTCCCTCTGTGAGACCCCAACCTCGACCGCCTCCCCCAACCTCCTCCTCTCCCATCCCTAGCGGTGGTGACCCTGAACCCAACCCTAACCTCCTCCTCTCCCATATCTAATGATGGTGATACTAACCTTTCCCCCTCCGCTTAACTTCTCTTATCCCCTCCCTAGTCATGATGACCCCCGACCCCCACCCATCTAACCCACCTCCTACACTGCTGAGAAGCACTCCTCCCATGCTGCATGCTCTCCTAGTTCCCTTGCCCTAATCTGCTTATCCCCTTGGCTCCCATGCACTTCTGGTCTTGATCGATGCCACATACTCTCCTACTATATGATCTCCCATCCACCCCCTATTCACACTTCCTTATCCTTACTCGTAGATGATTTTTTAGCTTGCCTCTCCTATCACTTTTTTGATGCTAATCTCCTTGCATTTCTTTCACTCTGACAGTTTCCTTCATCACTCTAGTTACTTCTCTTTAACCCCTCCGTAACCTTATCTCCCATCATTAGATTCGAGATAGGTGAGTGATCTAGAGTATTGGATATTTTTAGTTGTCTTTTTGTAATTAATTTTATTATATAAATAACATTAAACATTTTCCCACAATTTTGAAAAAACTATTTGATTTTTGGATTTTCTATCTGCACCCGTAGTTTTTTAATTGTTCATAATACTATAAATTCAATTCATTTCATTTCATAATTATTTTATTTTCATATTTTAATTGTTTAAATGATTAATCAATTTTTTAGTAGATTGGATTTCTGATTTACAATTCAAATATGTGCTTTTCAATTTTTGTTTGTTCTTTTTTATTAGTTTCATTTTTTTAAATGTAGAGCCTGTGTTTTTTTATATCAAACTTCCTTTTATATCATATTTTAATGAATTTATAATATTTCCTTTTGATATTATTCCAATTAAAAATCCCCTTAGACTCGCCTTAAAGTTGATTGTGAAGGATAGAATACACGATCCATAGAAATATTTTCTAAGGTTTATTCCCTCCTCTAAGCAAGAAATGAAATCCATATTTCTCAAGGAAGGATAATCCTAGATATTCCCATATGTTAAAGGGTATTATGATAATTGCTACATGGGATGGTCATGATTTTAATAATTTAGTGCCAAGACACCCAACCAATGGGTTATCCTATATTTTTTAGATGAACTCCAAAATATCCCTTGGCACGAGTAAGAAAAAAGATAATTATTTAATTAAAGTATTTATCATTTATGAGTAGGAAAAAAGATTATATAAAAAATCATTTAAATTTTATTTATTCTTTTTTTTAATATGTATATTTTTATATGAAAGGGAAACATTTTTATTAAGAAAAATTTCATTATTTGATTCATCTTATTTTCCTTTATAGTTGTTATGAAAGAGTTAATGAAGAATTTGGGTGATATTTAATTTTTATTGTAATTATTTCATTATATATTTATATCTTTATATCTTAATGTATAGGGAGAATAAAATCCAATACTTATGAATAAAAGTTGGATTAATTTACCTCGAAACACACCTCGGTATTCCAAGGGTTTGGAATAATTTTTAGATTATTCAATTTCAAACCAACTAGTAGATGGTAAAATAAAATGTCTATGTCTTGATTATAAATTCAACTGATGGTTGAATAGAATCAAAGTATATGATCATTTGATATTAAAACAGTTTCTTGCTTGATATGTATGCTATATTTGGCATGGTGAATCCAATGTTATAGAAATTCAAAACAATGACAACACTATCAAAGAAATTCAAATTGATCCAGTAGAGGAGAATTCAGTTCGAAATTTTTAAATGAATTATTTGGTTTTGAAGAATACAATGTACAATATTTTAATAGATCATTAGAAACTTTAGTTGATCATGAGAAGCTTCATATTACTAAAAAATTCAGTGTCAAAAAATTATTTTTTTGAATTAGTTGAAAATGATCATCAAGAACTATATGAAGGGTGTGTTATATTTTCAAAGTTTTGTTTTCTACATAAGTTGTATCATATCAATCATCCTTGTGGAATTACTAAAAAATAAACATCCATTATATTATATTTTCTTAAGGATGCATTTAGTGAAGCTAATATCCAAGCATCATTCTATGAGATAAAGTAAGTCATCAAAAAACTTTGAATTGATTATACAATGATACATGTATGCCTTAATGATACCATGATTTATTGTGGACAAGAGTTTGATAAATAATAATTCATAATATTTCATAAAAGAAGATTTAATTCAATGAAAAACAACGACATTATAAATTAATGCAACCCCAGGAATAAATAGAAGAAGAAAACTCTTGCAAATGTATTGCATTACGTTTCCATGAAACCATGCTTGTAAATATTACTCTTGTCATCTAAGACTACATACGACCTGAAGTGTCATGCTCAGGATAGTAACTATGGATTGACGTGACATTGAAAATATTTAACATCATGGAATATGTTTGATTTTCTATATCCAGATTTTTTTTCTGATGGTTTTAACCTTTTTTTATCTTTAAGTACTAATTATAACATTTGGAAAGTTGTTTTGATCCCCTATAATCTACCTCCAAAGATGTGTATGAAGAATAATTCTTTCATTATTTTGATGATTATTCCTCGATAGAAAATTCCTGGAAATGAAATTGATGTATACCTTCAACCTCTAATCCAATAATTGTGAGAATTATGGGACGATGGAGTAGAAACATATTATGATTCAATAAGACAACTATTCAAAATTCATATTTCATTAATGTAGACAATTAGTAAATTTCCTATATTATGAAATTTATCTAGTTGGAACAATCATACTGGTTTGTATTATCCAGTTTGTAATTTTGATTTTGAACCTCAATGATTACCTCATAGTAGAAAATGGTGTTTTATGCGTCATCATTGATTTATTGATGCTTCCCAAAAATTTAGGTTTAAAAATACATGATTCAATGAAGATATTGAAATGATAAAGTCACCGAATGTGTTATCTGGTTCATAAATCTTGGGAAAATTAATAAATGTCACTGAAGAATTTATAAAATGTCATTAGTTTAAAGAAGGGGTAAAAGAGTATGAGGTACAATATTTGAAGAATCTGAAACACAAAAATGAAAAAATAGTGTATTTTTCAAAATTCCTTATTGGTTTTTTGATTTGATACATCATAATGTTGACATAATTCATATTGAGAATAATTTCCATGAAAATGTAATTTTTACAATGCTTAATGAGTAGGGTAAATCTAAGGATCACCTTGTCAATGCTCATAAGGATTTAGATTCAATGAATATAAATCATGGTTTGTGGGTAAATAAAAATAAAAAGCATCATTAAACTATTTTTACAATGAAAAATCATGATAAAAACTTATTCCTTCAAACTTTAAATAATTTAAAAGTGTCATATGGATATTCAAGTAACATATCAAAGTGTGTTGAATTAAAACATTGAAAGTTACGTGGATTGAAAATTCACGACTCATATATTTTGATGGAGTAGTTTATTTCATTGGATTTGCGTAATACATTACCCTAAAAAGTAACTATGGTTATAATTGAGTTTTGGAACATTTTCAGAGAGTTTTGTGGAAACATTTAAATCCAATTGAGCTTGATAAACTTGAATAAATATTTTTTTGACATTATGTCATTTGGAGATGTTAATTCTCCCTAATTATTTACAGTCATGATTCATTTAACTATTCATTTGGTTGAAGAATCTAAACTTTGTGGACCATTACACTATCAATGGATATGTCCAATTGAGAGGTACATTGATATTTTTTTTATTGTCATTGATTAATTTGATTTTATCAAATCATTGCATAATTTTTTTTAATATGTTTCTTATTTTTTTCATCAGGTACATAGGTAATTTGAAATCATATGCGAGGAATCAAGCTCAACTAGAAGGATCTATTACTAAAGGTGACATATATGAAGTGTGATTGACCATATGTTCTAGGTATTGGGATGGGATTTAGACCATATTCAATCATCATGGATGTGCTGATGACATCTCCAAAAATTCTCATTCTAAAAACCAGTCCTCGGTATTTCAACTATTGAATGACCAATTAGAAAGGTGTAAAATTTTACATTGACTAAATTAGAGTTTCTATAATCACATAGATATTTTCTACTCAATAGTGTTATTTTAGATCCATTTATTGAAGAATTTTGACTTCAAATAAACATAAGACTAAGGGGTTGAGCTCAAAATGAGCTAGAATTAAGAAAAGATATTAATAAGGATCTTTAAAAATGGTTCAAATATCATTTAAATATATAATAATATTGATATTATTGATGTGTAGTTATTTTTTATATATTAAAAGTAACACTTTATATATTTTATTTAAGATAATGGTTGTTGAAAATTGAGTTTAAATATCAAATGATTTTATGTTTTTGGCTCGAGGTCCTCTAAGGATGTTTAAGAGATTCAATGCCTATAATATTCATGGATTCAGGTTTCATACAATTTATCGTGTAGAAGAATTAAAAACTAGTGTATTTATATTTAAAGATGTGGGATAATATGGGAATCTAAATGATACAATTAAAATAAACTATCATGTCCAGTTTTCAATTTTCTTATTCAAATGCAAGTGGGTCAACATTGATAGGGGTATAATGAAGGATTAGTTAAATTTTAATCCTTTAAAATTATATCGCTTGATAGATATCGATGGGCATGTGTATCATGATCCATTTATCTTGGCGTCACAATAGAATATGTTTTATTAGGTATATGATGAAATACATGAAATTTTGACTGTTGTTGTACACTTAAATCAGAGATATTTATATGATATGGGTGATGAAGATCAATTGGTGCTTTGTGATAGTGAACCTCATCAACCACAAAACATTGAAGAGTTTTTACCTTACAATTTCAAAATAGTATGACTATAAATAGAGGGTGAAAATGAAGGACTTTTCATAATGAAGGTTGATAACAATAAAGATAATGAATATAAAGATAATTTAATATATAAATTGGTAATGAAAATATATTAAAATTTCTCATTGGTTTGTGTTTTTTCTATATATACATTGTTCTAAGTTTTTTTGTTTTTTTGTTTTTCATTTTTTATACATTTAATATACCTTAAACTTTTGAAATACAGGAATGTGTAGAAAAATAATATTTCAGGATCCTAGTTGATCAACATCTAAAAGCACACCACCACTACCTTCATATTTTATGGATACTAGTGACTCCATTGTAACCGAGACTACTAACAAGCGAGTTATTTCCCCAAATTTAATTTTGAACCTTATAGCTCATCCCACATAGGTAAATTATAAATTCTATAAATCATTAAAACATTTGAAAATAATACATACAACATACATAAATAAAACTAAAATGAAAATTTTATATAGGATACACGCATTTCGAGCCATACTGACAATAACTTGTGATGGATTGATGTGTGGTTGATTCCTACATATCAAAAATGAATTATAAATCATTATCCATATGTTTGAAAATAATATGATATTTTTTTATTGGTTTTGATTAAGTAAAAGCTTCTTAAATATAGAAAAAACTTTAAAAAAAGTTTCAGGGGATCAAAATTAGGAAAACAACATCAGATGTCCCTCAAATACGAGGAAAATGACTGTATATTGAATTTCAAAATATAGGAATTGATGACACATAATTATGAATTAAGGTTTACCTGTTATGGATGTAAATGCATTTTTATTGTTATAAAACACTACAATTTAGGTGTAACGGTAAAAAACATATAAAAAGGCCTCATATTGACATGTAATCATTGGAAAACCACCGCAGAGTTAGTTTTGACATGTACACACAAACCACATGTCAATCTGGAAAGAATTATGGTCAGAATTACTTGGAAAACACTTATTAAAGGTATGAAATCCTTTAAAAACAAGTTTTGGGGGGGGGGGTTAAAACTAGGAAAACGACATTGGATTTCCCTTAAATTAGGGGACAATGACCATACTTTTAACTGTGAAATGTAGGAACTGATGAAACATCATTCTGAATTACCTTTTTCCCAAGATTTTTGTTAATGCATTTTTAGTGTTTTAAAACACTAAAACATGAATGGAAGGGTCAAAACCATATAAACATCTATTTAATTATTTTAAATAATTTTAAAACCACCATTTAGTTATTTTTTATGTGTACATATAGACAAAATGTCAATCCGACATGCAGTGTGGTCACAATTACTCAGTAAACAATTTATATAGGTACAAAATCCTTTAAAAAAAGTGTTGGGGGGACCAAAAAAAATATGTTAGATTAGCATGGAATCAAGGGAAAAAAACCATAGATTTAATTTTAAAATGTAGGAACCAACAACATTTTTTTACGAATTATGATTTTTTTGAGATTTTCATAAATATGTTTTTTCATGTTTTAAAGCACTAAAACATATATGGAATAGTCAAAACCATATAAAATAACTTCATATTGATGTGAAATCATTGGAAACCCACCACTAAGTTATTTTTGATATGTACACATTGACAAATCATCTGATGTGCAGTGTGGTCAGTATTACTCAGTAAATACTTCTTAAAGGTACAAAAGCCTTTAAAAACAAGTTTTTTGGGGGGAGGGGGTCAAAACTAACGAAAAAACGTCAAATTTCCATAAAATAAAGTATAAATGGATGTATATTGAATTTTAAAATTCAGGAACTAATGACATGTCATTATGAATTATGGTTTTCCCAGGATTTCCATAAACATGTTTTTTGTGTTTTAAAACACTAAAACATGTGTGGAATGGAAAAAACCATATAAAACAACATCATATTGATGTGAAATCATTATAAAACAATTAATGAGTTGTTTTTGAAATATAGTACATGATGTGATATTAAATTCTTTAAATTGTTTTTATTAAGTAAATTTCAAGCACACCACACGATGATTTAAAAATTAATTTGAACATTTTCTTATCCTTTTTCAGTTTCTAGTGTTGAATCATATATTAGATTGTTATGTTTATTTTTTCAAAGTTATTTTCAATATATATTAATTTTTTATGTTAAAATTTATTCTATTTGATTAATAAAATAATTTTTTGCACAACATTCTGAATATATTCTATTTATTTTCTCTTTCGCATTTCTTTTGTTAAATGTTATGGTTTCCATTATAGTTGGAAGATGTTTATAGTAGGCTGGAGGTTGAACATTCCAATCCATGAAATTTTTCAGAGGGCAGTCACGATGGTTCTTAGTTTCTACTGTATTTTAGAATTTTATCTATTATTCTACTATAATTCTACTTTATTATGTTTAGTTTTTGTTTTTGTTTTTTTTGTTATAGTTGATGAGATGATGTGGTAATTTTCATTTTATGAGATGTTTTATAGGCATAAACATGCATTGGAAGTCATGAAATGGATGTATATTGGGCATTGGTTTTTGTTAGACATATTTTAAATTCATATTTTGATGACTGAGGTATTGGTTGACAGATGTATGGGTTGGCTGAGACTGAGGTTATGATGACTGTAGATATTTTTTATATGTTTATATATGTAAGATTTATATATGATGATTTTATCGTAGATATTCATGTTTTATTTTATTTCATGTCATTTTTTTTATATTTACAATTTTTTGTTAAATATTTTTTTTAAAATACATTTCTGATTTTACGGTGGTTTTTAGTAACCACCACTAAATTCATTAATTAATTTTTTTATTAGTGGTTACACTTTACCTCTGTTAAAAAATCTACCACTCATTTGTTCAAAAATTGTTAGTTTAATTTTATTTATATTCCCCATAGATATTTTTTATAAAAAACTACCGCTAAATAAACAAGAAACCTCTACTAAACTCTCCCAAAATAACACATAACAAAACCACCACAAAATTAAAAAAATCACCATTAAATGACTAACGACCATGAAATATGCGATGATTTTAATAACCACCACTATATTATTAAGAAGTTGTTTAAACTGATTCCAGTGTAAGAAAAAATGACTACTAATGACCTTTTTTTGTATTGTGTTTCTTGATTTACAAGATTTTCATTTGATGAAGTTTTATTGATTGTGAAACTGATGTACACTAGTACTATCCAAATTGGAATTTTTTCCCAACCCAAGAGGTTTCTAAACCATTTTAACATCATCTTTCTATTTATATTTTTATTGAGAGTCTTATGACATGTTTTTTGATCTAGAATTGTTTTTTCAATCTTTTCAAAGGTGTTAGAATTCATGGAATATGTCAAGTATGATTGAGGCACCAATTTGAAACCCCTTTTTACAATAAACTCTAATTTGGTCCTACCTTTTCATCCGACCTTTATTGATCCCTTAGTATCCCTGAAATACCATTTCAAGTAGCCACATAACAATTTATTTATCCCTTTCCAGCCTTCACTAGAAGTTAAATGAATGATTATTTTTGAACTCAAGTGTGGGGGAGGGAGATTATGAGATGAATTTTTCATTCCTATTGAATTTGATTGAGTTGAAATGAAAGTGTTTCCATATTTATTGATACATTGGTGGAATAAATTTCATGATTTAAATATAGATGGGTAGACAAAAATATCATTACAAATTTGTGCTGGGTATTCAATAATATTTTATGATCACAAGCTACCTCTCTTTTTATAAAAAATATTATTCTGAAGAGAAATCCATAACTGAATTCATGTTGAAAAAATGCTAAAAATTTAGTAAAATAGGTAATTAATTTATCATTCATGCTAAAATTCTAAGTGTAAAATTCCCAATAAAGAATGATGTGTTTTTATGTGATTATTTTTTGAGCTGATTGGAGAGCACACCATTGTTGAGAAAAACTATTTTCATGCATTTACATCACTTTAGAGCTTAACCCTCCTCATTCTTCCTCATTTATTTTTACATTTAGAACCTACCAACTCTCATCCTCATAAAAACCCATGAAAATTTACTCATGATTGAAATATTTGTGACTTTTTGAAGTAGATATATTAGGAGGATATAAAGACTATGTAGATTACACATTTTCTTAGTAATGAGAAAAAACTCCAAATAAAAAAAATCCTTGTGTGAAGAGATACATATTTTTCTGGGGAGATAGGTATGACTTGCATGTGATAATTAACATGATATTGAATGGATTTTTTTTATATTTTTGAGTGTTTAGTGGATTTTTATCCCTGTATGAGGCATTATATTTTTCTTTGTTGTGATAATTGAGCTATGTTGTAATTTATGCTTCGGGAAGTTATTTTTGACGTTAGTATAAGATAATTTTCCAAGAGTGAAATATTTAGGTGTGGGGGAATTGAAAGATAAAATATTTTCAATTATTATACTTTTAATTTTAATTTTTTTAATCCCACTAAGGTGTTTTTTTATGGGAAATTGTCTCATTTTATGGTTTTAGTGTTATTTTGAGCTTAATTACAAAAACTACATATTTTGGATTTTAACCGTTTTATTTTTATTAAGTGTTTCGGCCATAAATTTTTATTAACTTATCTAAATTGAAAAATTATTCCTTTTTAGGTTTCTATGTTCGTTGAGATTCATTTCATTCTATTGTACACAATGCTCAATACATCATTTGAAGTCCCCAAATTAGCTCACAAGATATACCTTGAAATCTATTCCTAGATCTATAAATTTGTTATGGTGGACCCATATCTCATAAATGGAAAATATAAATGAGATATAATTCAACATGAAACAATAGGACATATGGATTAAAAAAATTTATTAATGTTTCGAAACACGATTCTTTCATTTTCAAGGCCATGAATTCATGGGAACTTGGTTCATTGGAATATAAACAGTCTGCCTAGGCAGAATAAATTCACATAGTAAATTGGAAATATATCTCTCCACACATGGCCATTGAAGATTAAATTTTTGGTTCTAAATATAATAAAAGACATAAAATCTTTAAATAATATTTTTTTTTCAAAATTAAATCATTAAATGGGGCTAATATGTAGAACATTTCAGAGGATCTTTTTGGGTCCAATTTTTCACCCCTTATCCCTATGAACAGTGTCCCTTCTTATTTTCAAAGGGTTGTCACTCTGGGAAGAAATTTTCAGTTTCTTTGTATTGTTTTATTTTTTTGTAATAATATTATTCATTTTTTGTATATTTTAGTCTTCTTCTTCTACTCATTCTCTCATTTTTTTATCTTTTGTGTTTCTACCTCGATTTCTTCTCTACTGTAATATCTTATACTCATGATCATGTGTAACTAACCTGAGGAAGTTCCAGAGGGGTCAATCCAGCGCTGAACCCAAATCATTGAATATTCATTTTTAATGTTTCTTATTTTATTAGAGTTAGTAATATGGGTATCTTAGTGGCAAAGGCACCTTTTTGTCTCCACCTTCCACCCGAGACTTAGCTTTCTCTTCTATAATATTATCCCTCGACCAAGGAGGCAGATGCGCGGTCCCTCATATATCATTGAGTGTACTATTTCTTCACAAAAATAGGAGGAAGAGGATTTTCATTCATATTATGGAGCATGTTCATTAAGTAAACTTGAAACTAATTAAAAGACAATGAAGGTTCACTCTGGGTGTTCTCCAGTAGGATCTCCTTTTTGTATAACATGAATCATTCTGTCTGTATTCTACATTTCATATTTAATTTTATTTATCTTGTAGTGATTATTTTTAAAAAATAAATTTATTTTAGTAATATTTAATAAAAAATATCAAAATAATATGTGACTTATATATAGTGAGTGATTGAGTGCAAAAAATCCGCAAGAGAAGGACCTAGGTCAGCCCATATACTGCACTTAGTTAAAATATTTTGAGAGAACACACAACAATGCTTCGTCATATCCCTAACTACTACAATAAAGAATGTTATCCTGACTCTATAACTTATAAAATTATTCCCAAAATATCTTCCAATACCAAGGATGGGATTGGGTTAAGGTTCAGAGTTTGTTTAACTTTACCAGTTGATGTGACAGAAAGTATATAGGGAAATTTAGATCTTAGTTTTAGAGGTCCCTTTAGTGGGGATAAATGATAATCTTGGTCACATTCAATTTATTTTTTCCACCCTCATTTATGAGGTTTTTTATTATACCAACCTTCATACTTGGGTGAAGGAGGTGATTTATTTGAGGCAGAAAAACAGGTCCCTTGAATTAAGGGTAGTAGCAGCTGAGGCCTCCTCTTCAATAAAGAAAAGGTGGGATGAGGCCTTAAAAAATTATTCCCAGCTTGAGAGGGAGAAAATATATCACCTAGATGTTTTCAGTGATAGTAAGGTTGAAATTGACCATATCTAGTATTAAATTATTCTTCTTTAAGAAGAGTTATCATCGTTTCAACATTCACTCCAAATATTGGAGAAAACTGTACAGGAGAAACAATGGATTTTTGGCATGGAAGAGAATTATAGGATTAAAATTATTATGATAGTGGAGGAGTTTTAGTGGATTATGGTTGTAGAAACAAAATATTTTGATAAATTATGCCAATACATCACCTACATAGATAATTTTTTTTCATAGCTTAAGGCATCATCCAAATGCATGTTGTGACAGAATTTTAATTTTGTGAATTTTCCTTTACTCAGGTATTTGTAAGAAATACTTTAGTATGTTTATATTCATAATTATACATGATATCAATTAATATACCATCCTAACTTTATATTTCATTGCCCATTTGTCTTTCATTCATGATGTGCATGAAAAATCATTGATTTTATGTTTCATAGATCATTAACAGTACCCATCCTTTGTATAATTTCTAGTAAATCTAAATTCAATTATTTTAATTTTTAAATAACAACAGGTTTCTATTGAAGAATGGTAATGAATGAAAACCAACATAAGATTCCTCATTGATTCATATACTCTAGTTATCTTGAGATTACCTAATTCAAAAATGGAAAATTCAATTAAAATATATGTCCTAAAGGGAAAGTGATCTTTTTTTTTTGAAGTCGGTGGATTTAGAAAACATAGCTTTATTTTTTTGAAGTAAATATGGTGGGAACCAAAAGATTTATATATTTCTATATTTCCCTAATTTTATTCCTGATATTCAAATAGGGTAAGGATTAGTGATCTTGGACTCAACTTTTTCTCAGGCCACCATCTAAAAAGTTTTTGTACGGTCATGTTTTGTGACTTCTCTATTTTGTAGAATAAATAATTATTGTGCTATAGTTTTGGGGATTATAGCTCAAAACTTCTATTACAATAGTTTAGAATCTTTTAGTTTGTAACTTATATTGTTTTAGGTTAGGGTATTTTAGCTCTGACCTTCTATTTATGTAGTTTGGGTTCTTTTAGCTCGGGTCTTCTATTGATATAGTTTAGGGTCTTCTGGCTCGGATCTTCTATTTCTATAGTTTAGGTTCTTCAATATCAGAAATCTATTACTATAGTTTCGGGTATCCTAGATAAAACCTTATATTTATATCGTTTAGGGTCTTCTGAATCGAACCTTCTATTTTTGTAGTTTAGGGTATTTTTTCTTGGACTATCTATTGCTGTAGTTTAGGGTCTTCTAGCTCGGACTTTCTATTGCTTTAGTTTAGCATCTTATATCTAATACATTCTATCCCTAAAGTTTAGGGACTTTTATATCAGACCTTATATCACTATAGTTTAAGGTATTCGGGCTAAGACCTTTTATTACTACAGTTTATGGTCTTTTGGATCAGAACATCTATTATTGTAGTTTAGGGTCTTCTCAGTCGAACTTCATATTTTTATAGTTTAGGGTCTTTTAGGTCAGTCCTTATTTGATGAATATATAATATGGGTCATACATTCCAGGTATTAACCAAAATAACCTAAGGTTCTAAGTTCTTCTATGGTGTTTCCAGGTCTCATCAGGATTGGAGTTCATATCCTACATGGAGGGTATGCCTCTGGTTGGTAGGTCAAAGCCCTTATATGTCAATAGCATTTTCAAAAAATGGTGTATTCACTATTTTATAAGGGCCATGGAAGATTTATAAGGGTAATATTGGTTAAGGGTGAAATAATAGCGAAGCTGAATCCACCTGGAAAGTTAGAACATGGGATGAGTAAGTCATAACTCAAAAAGTTTGAGTCAAGAAAAATGGAATGGGGCAGCCATTCTTGGGATGACCCATAAAACTTTGATATGCCAAGTTTGTCTATAATTTTACCAGGACTCAAAATAAATGGAGATCATTTGTTTCAAGTAGGAAATTCCTCTCATTAGTAGTTCAAATCCCTTATACATTGATATCATAGTCAAACAGAGGTGTCCCCACTCTTTCTCAAGGGACATGAAAGGATTGCGAAAACTTAAATTTATGGGTGATGTAGTTGGATATAGAGTAAAGGGTATCTAAGAAGGGTTTTGGAATCTTAGGGCAGTTTAGATCTTAGAATGTGAAGCTCAAACACTATTCCCTATGGTGTCATGTCATGAGGTGTGGGCCATCAAAAGGTTTGGGAATGGAGTGCCACATTATAACTTTGATAAAGGGTATAAAACAAGGTGTTGTAACATTGAGGATGTTGAATCCACTTGAATCTACTGGTTATGGGGTTTGTAAATCATGGTTCAAAGTTCTTGGGTCATGAGGATTGTATGGGAAAATCATGCTAGGGATGGCCTGGAGAACTCTTAGGTGCTGAGTTCTACCATGATGAAGTCAAGCTCACAAGGATCAGAAAGTCATTTCTTCAAGGCAATAACACATTTAGTTAAAAACCATAGGTAAATATGTAGGATCTATAGGTATACATGAATAGTAAAAAATAGTAACTTGAAGCCGAGAATCCTTTTCCAAGGGATATTGATGGTTATAACGATCCAAGGAACTCAAATCCTGAAGTGTTATTTATGGAAAAATTAATACTCAAGAAGGTTTTGAGAACCCTAATATTTTTATTTCCACCTAGTGAATATGTTATTGTGAATAGAAGTTGTGAAAAAAAATTTAATCTAACTTTTTCTTGGACCAGGAGTTCCAGCTATCATGGATTGAATTTTACTAGGGCTACAAAGTTGGCCCTACGAGCTTTATGTATCATTTATTTATGCCCCAATTTTTACCTAAACTATGGAGATGAACAGTTTGGTGAGTGAAGACTTTAAATTTTTCCATTCCACCCTTTGAGGGTTTTAAACCTCACAAGTTTTGTTTCTCTTTCACTAGTAGTTTAAGGTCTTTCAATTTGAACCATCAAAGGCTAGAGTTTAAAGTCATACAACTTTGACCAAAGTGCAGTTAGTTTAATATCGCGACTCACATTTACCTAATATGAGAGGAATGTTTCAAAAGAACCTAATTTTGATAGCTAGGGTCAAGAGTAATCCAACATCCTTATGAGAGGGAGATGAAAATGTTTTCAATCATGGCTCATGGTTCTCAAGTCATGAGTAATGGTATGGTACAATCATGTTGGGGATGGCCTAGAACACCCTTAGGTGCTGAGTTCTTCTGTAGTGATTCCAGACTCATAAGGATAAAAAATCCCTTAATATTGGTCCAAGATGTCTATGGTTGGTAGGTCTGAGTCCTTATGAATATATCACATGGTCAAACAGAGATATACCTTTTCCTTTCCAAGCGACATGAAAGGTTTGCAGAAATATGAGGTGCTCAAGACATGAAGTGTGGTTTATGTATTGATGGGATTAAATGATGACAGAAGAACCCTTATCTTTTCTTGACTAGGGTTAGTATTTCTTAGTCCTTTGATAAGGGATGATGATGGGTGACGGTATTCACCTTTTAACATCATGTATTAGGGACACATTTTTTGTGTAGTTATAATGTCATGTAACCATGAATTTTTTCTTTAAGTTTAATGTAAAATGGTAAGGACTTTTCTCTTTCCATGCAGTTTAATTCCATGAGATAATGACATATTTGTTTCTTTGAAGTATAACGCAATGTGGAAAGGACGCATGAACTGACATGAAAAAATGTGCAAGATTTCCTTGAGGGTAATTTTCACTAGTCAAGGGAATTTTATATACATGGGTCCTCTTTTATCCATGAACATGATTATTGGTGGGTATCCATATGCTGGATCCCTCCTTTTGTCGGTCTATCATGTGAGAAATCTAGCCATATGTATATATGAATCATGACTAGGAAAAATGATCTTTTATGACTTTCCCCTTTCTTTAAAAGAGGTATATACTATTTTTTATGTAGTTTAATGTCATGTTATTATGAAATTCAACACATAGGTCCGTCCTATATGTAGTTAAGGGTTCATTTTTATCATTTATATACAATAGATGAAACCATGATTGTATATATAAGAATCACTATACATCCTATGATTCCAAAAATCACTCCACACATTGTTATTTTATGAAATATCCCTACCTAGGTCTGACCCATATGCAGGAATGGGGGGATATTTTTGGTTTATCACAAATGGGCCCAATAATCAGAGATCCATGCATCACTATGATTCTCGTGATGACATGAATCAAGAAAAACTTAGTTCTTGGGAATCTATGTAGTTTAACATCATTTGGTAAGGACACAGTCTCCCTAACATAAAAATGGGATATTTAGATTAGTATTAAGAATTGTGGTTTGGGTGTCACTATGCATTTTTTGATGATAGAAATGAAGATACACATAGTTCATGAATGAGAAACACTCTATCCAGGTCTAACCCATACACATATGGGGAATTGTTCCCATTTATTTTTGTAGTTGGACCTAGAATTGGATATCTAATCATCATTATTTATCTCTTGATGACAAGAATCATGACACACATTGTTCTTCAACCGAGGTGTGGTAGAAGACCAACACCGATGATAGTGTTCCTCTTGGGTGAGGTCCAATTCAATGCATAGTTTTATTTCATGAAAGGGATATAACCCATGTATCTTAACATCATGAGGTGAGGAATCACGGTGTTCCTTTTAAGGTATTGCATTCCGGACCATGCTAACCCTCTCATGAGATGATATGTCTTGATCATGTAGGGAATACATTACCAAAATTCCTAAGATCACATGAGATAATCTTGGTGTGATAAATAATGAATGGAAAATGTTACCCTCATGACATGGAGGCAATTAGATAAAGGACATGGTTATTTTCTATTATGTGGTGGTTGGGCCAAGATATTAGATCTAATAATCCCTATATGCCTCATCTAAATGAGAACCAAGCTGTATGTAGTTCTAGAAAACCCATGCAGTATAAAATCATGTGATAAGAAAATAATTCATTAATCTTAGCTCCATGTGTCAAGAATAAAGGTAAAATTATGTGAAAGAAGAAGAATGTTGCAGTTGGGCCAAAAAATGGAGGCCTGGGTGTCACTATGTATCCTGTGATGGTAGGAATGAAGCCACACATAGTTCTTGGAAACCTTGAAGTTTATTTTATTGTGGTAAGGACATCATTCGTGCAATTTATCATCATGCATTAATTTAAAAGGTTACCCGATGTGGAAGAAGAAAAAAATTGGGGATCCGTGCTGTTTTACATCATGCGGTGAGGATGCCTTCTTTGCAGTTTAATGTCAGGTGGTCATGATGTATTTTTTATAGTTTAACATCATGTGGTTAGGATGTGTTTAGTATAGTTTAATATTATATGACTAGGATGTGTTCTATATTGTTTAACTTCATATGGTTAGGAGGTGTTCCATATAGTTTAACGTCATATGGTCATGATGTGTTCCGTAATTTTTAATGTCATATGGACAGGACGTGTTCTGTATAGTTTTACGTCATATGGTTAGGACGTGTTTTGTTTATTTTAATTTCATATGGTGAGGACATGTTTCATACAGTTTAATGTCATATGGTCTAGATGTTTTTTTATAGTTTAACATCATGCGACTAGGATGAGATTGTGCAGTTTAATGTCATGCGACTAGGATGACCTTGTGTAGTTTAACATCATGTGACCAGGACAAGATTGTGTAGTTTAATGTCATGCAACTTGGATGAGATATAATGCTTGACGATAAATATGAAAGTTGTTTATTGAGAAACTTTGTATTTGCAGGGGGCATGACTCATTCCCTATCCATTGTGGCTAGTAAATAAGATCTATTGTGATAAAAGTTATGTATGATACAAGTCCCTTCCTATTTAGGTTCTAGCTTCAGAGGATTAATGCCTTGTATCATTGGGAATATAAAATACAATTCCAGTTCTCGTTGAAGGAACTATAGGGGGATAACCTTTTTATTGAAGGATCATGTGATCCGAATATGATGGACTTCAAGGTTGTGAAATTTAGGAAACCTATTCTCATCAATCAGATATAACTCATCAAACCACTACTATGATTTCTCATCATCTGAGAGATTCCTAAAGATGGATATTCAAAGTGAGGGAAACTGGACTTTTGTGGGTGACACTGCCTCAATTCCATACACCAATTAATATAGAGTTTTTTGTGTAGAAGTATGTGTGTTGGTATGGTCGGCCCATAAATCATGGAAGAACTTATCTGTACAAGACTTTCTATCCTTATTCAACATATTTTGGAGTATATTTGGCTGAGTCTTATTGAATTACTCTATATATCCATTTTTTTTCGTGTGATAGTAGGATGAGTGATTGGACTCAATGTTTTTCTCTTGGTACAGTTTCTTAAAATCTATAGAATAGAATTTGGTTCCATTTTTCATCAATATTTTGTGGGGGACACCAAACCTGGTGATTATATAAGACTTCACAAAGTTGATGGTATTCTTTTTATAGACTTCCTTGAGGGGTATCGCCTTATCCCATTAAGAAAAGAAGTTGGTAGCAGTAAGGATGTACTTAAACTTTTTGTCTTAGGTATATGTCCCCACATCGTCCATTCCCTATATAGATAATGGCTAGGAATATTAAGCTATATATAATAATTTCGGGGGTTGATGGATGAAGTTTTAATTAATCCAAAACTCATGAAATTTCTTGGTAAATTCCACACAATCTTCTATCATGGTTTTCCAGAAGTATCCCAACCTCATGATTTTGTGGGAGAGACTGGTCCTATACTGATGAGCACCGTAGGAGGATGCATGGACTTATTCCATAATGGTGGGAATCTCTCTTTCTACTATACATATAAAGAGGATTCCATAAAATCCTCATTTTTTGAGGTCGTTCGACTTATTTTTCCCATCCCATAGGGGACAGTTCGCTGCTCGGTGTCAAATTTGTCCCCTTCTGGATCGGTCTATTAGGAGAGTCCCATTTTGGAGATAATCAATTATGGGATCAATCCATCTAGGTGTGGATATGAGTTCATCATGATCTCAGGTGGTTTTTTACTGATTTATTTCTTCCATTTCATAGATAATGTTCAATGAGACCGTTCTTTGGTGTGTGATGCAGAAGATCACTTCCTCATGATTAGTTTCATCCAAAACTATGGATACATTATCAAATGCATCGGCACCAGAATTATGTGATTAGGAAACATGATGTAATGTGGTATCAAAAGGTAACTCTTCCATTAGCCCTATGACATAGATGACAATAGGGTCCATTTCTTGTTTTTTGATGGAATATTCACCATTGATCTTCTTCATCACTATCTTGGAATCCACTTTTATGTTTAGGTAGACTATTTGAATCTATAGGGATAGTTACAAACCAGCGACGAGGTCTTGGTATTCAGAGTCATTTTTCATGTAGCCTTCAGATAGTGAGAAATAGTAGGAACAATTTTATTTTTTGAGAGAGACAAATACAATCCCTAAAAAAACTCAATTGAATTTTGGGTTTTCCATTATCTTTCCATTAGGACTTTGAGAGGCACCATTAAAATACATATCCCATGTTTGATTAGTGTCATGGGAATAGAAAAAATCCCTATTTTTAATTTATATTTCCACTAATGTACTTTCTGGGGCGGGATGTGCTGAGAGAAAATCAACAAGGGCCTACCATTTCACTGACTTCTATGACATAAACTAAATTTCATACTATTAAAGAATGACCTCCCATCAGTACAAAAACATAATAAGAATGGGACTAGCAAGGATGTACTTGAACAGATCAATACAAGATACCTGGTGAACTTCATGGTGAAACAAGTAACACCTCATATTTTTCACTACAAAGATTAGTACAAGGCAGTACTTTTAGAAATTATAAAATCAGGTCTTAGTTCCTAGAATTATTTGGATACGGTAATAGAGTATGAAATCATTCCCTGTATCATTTTTTTGTGTGAGGAGAGTTATGAGTGTTTTTTCTATGGAGACCACATATAATTTGAGTGTGTTTCCTACCAACAGTGGAATTAGGACTGGTGGATGAAACATATACTACTTGATACTATTAAAGGATTCTTGGAAGTAACCATCCTATTAATAGAACATTCCCTTATTTATTATCTTTATGAAAGGGAGATATTTTCAATCCTGGTTGGCTATGAAACTTTTAATATAGGAAAGGTTCCCTTAGATCCTCCTTAGTTCTTTGAGATTCCAAGGGGGTGAAATTTCTAGGATTGCATTGGAATTTTTTTAGGTTGACCTCAATTCCATAGTTGAATACCACAAAGCTAAGGATCTTCCCTAATGTTACCCCAAAATCTCATTTTATTGGATTTATCTTCATACTATACTGCCACAACTTGTCAAAGACTAGATGAAGACCCGTTAAGTGATCACATCACAATCAGGATTTGACCACCAAGTCATCAATGTAATATTAGGTGATTCATCCCAAGAATGTATTAAATATATTATTCATGGAACATTGATATGTTTCTCCATAATTATTTAATCCAAAGGGAATGAAATGGTGGGAAAATATCTCCTTAGGTTCTCTGAAGTTAGTGGATTATTAATCTCTAGGGTTCATCTTTATTTGATTGTATCATGAGTACCCATCCATAAAGGAAAGGGATTGTAAGAAAAAAGATTCATCAATCAAGAGTTATACGATTATCAATGGTAATTTTTCCTTTGGTATGTGTCGATTAAGGTCAATAGAATTGATGTAGACCCTAATCGTTTCATTAGTTTTCTTAATAGGGTGATATTGGTGAGCCACCTTGGGCATTTTAATTCTCAGAAAAGTTGTCTTTGATCAATTTGAAAAATTCCTCCTCTACATTAGTAGTATTAGAGGGGTGTATCCTCCTAACTAACTTCTTGAAACCTAGATGGTCAACAGGTAAGCTGAGATGGTGCATAACCACATCTAGATTTAGTATGGTCATTTCAATATAGTTATAAGTGAACACATATCGATGTTTTTTTAGAAAAATTATATACATCTCTTTCAATTCAAGATGTATGGAGACACTAATCAATATAGGTGAAGGGTGTTCTTCTATTCCCAAATTTACCTTCCTAAGCTCATCAATGGTAGTGGGGAAACATTCCTAAAATTCAAGAGGGGAATTCCTAAGGTCATCCTGTTCTTCTTCCACCTCTAAGTTTATGGATGCATTTTCAGTTGAGGTAGGAAATATTAGGAAATCCGTATCACTATCTGGATGAGGGAGGCCATGTGAAGATACATTATCATCCCATACTATAAGAGTCATTACAAAGATATTATAGAGTTTATTTTATTTTATTCTTTTTCTAGGGATAAAAGGTGCTTGGACATATGGTATCAGGTCTATTACCACAATTAGATTTATAGGCAGCATATAATCATTGTTGAGCATACTCTAGGGATTTGTAGGGGTGGTCCCCAAGCCATTGGGGGATGCAACCTGTATATTGTGATCCAAAACTGGTTATTTTCCTTCCATTTTATAGAAACCTTCCTAAACATATGTGACTTCATAAGTCTCAAAGGGGGAACTATCACCAAGTAGTATGTCAACCTTTCCATCAATGGAGTATTTCAAACACTGATGGAATTTTTAAGGTACCACCATGTGGTTGTGGAGCTAGGGACTTATAATAAAGTCATTGTATGTGGTGTCTTGCTGGATAACCATAAACTCAACATTAAATGTTATATCCACAAACTGATATTTGAAATTGATCTTCCTAAGAGGCATTTTCTCATGCTTATCATACCCTTGAATGTCATCTTTGTGGAAGATAAACCCCGTACACTATATCCAAAATTTTAGAGGGTTCATGTAAGAAAGAGTTTGATCCCATAACAATTGTCAATCAGAGCCCTTTGAATTTAAAAATTATCGATTCTACCTAAAAAGTATAGGGGTATGATTTTTACTTGGATGATCACTTCCTGATCCTAATATGTGAATGAGATGAAGACACAAAATTATGATGGAATGATATCCACTCGATAAACCTCATTTATAATGAATTCTATCTCAAACTCCTGTAGGCCCTAGAGGGATCTAATGAGTGCCTCCGTGAGTTATTTTGAAATATAGAACACATCTAGGATTGAAATATTGGATGGGACAACTGCTAGATATTTCAGAATGTTGTAATTTTGTGCCAGGGGTCGACACTTCCTGAGGTAGGGTTGCTCCTTTTTATACTGTTTAAGACCTGAGTCATTTTATATAGACAAGGCTGGTGTTTGTGAAAATATTTGGGTATCATCTACTTACATTGTAGTAGGTCATTCTGGCCTTCCCCATTATTTTGGATGATCAGAAAATTACAACCCCTCTAGATAGTCATGTAAGACGATTGGGTGCAGACAACTACTAGAGGATTATGGGACACCTACATGTGTCTATTGGTCTTGTTGGAGAACTTTCATAGGGTTATTATCTATACATATATCCTATGTGGGAGTGTGACCAAAATATTGGGTCCGACCATGCCTAGTCTATACTCAGTACCTTTGGATCCTATGCCTACGACCTCCGGATCCCTAGTTAGGTACGAGGATCTCAAAATCAGAGGTATATTCATCATCAAAGAAGGGGTATGACTAGTGTATCATGTTAAAAGAACCAAATATGAGATATTCATCTAATGAGGGTTCCATTTTGTGGGGGTGGTTCTTGTGTTTCAAATGTTTTAGGGTAGAATTTTGCAAGAGTCAGAGCTAGCATAAGAGCTGAGTATGAATCTTCTTCTTTTGTGTCATCCTGTGTCTGATGGTTGCATCCACCTTTAGGAATTATATTTTATATGACCTAAATAGGGTACAAAACCATTATGGATTTGATATGATATTCTCTCAGGGTGGCATGAGCTTGTTCAACTATCTTTTGAGTCATCCAGTTGTTGAACTTATACCCATGACTAGCAGAATTTTTGTTACAATCACATTATTCTTCTGACTAGGAAACAATTATGCAGGTCACCAACACCAGGGAGTTATCCAACATCACCTATTAAGAATCAAACATTCTTTAGAGGATGTATTTTAATACAAATAAATCATGGATGTTGTGAACCAAACTTCTATGAAAATTGAAATAGTCAGGATAATTAGTGAGGTTGACCTCGTTGGGATTCCTGGGTTGTGGAATCTTGAGAAGGTTATGTTCCATGACTATAAGTAAATAACCAATGACTTGATCATTTTTGAAGGAGTTTGTTTTATTCATCTGTTTCTAAAATCCCAGGTGACCCTGATCTCTTTTCACTTTTGGATGAGGGTGATTTTGTGGTTACTACCACTCGAGAGGAGGTGCTGGGTGATTGGTGCCTCTTTAGGTTCTTGGATGAGAACTATTACCAGTTAAGGGTAAAAACAGTAGTAAATACCTTGACAAGAATTTTCCCCTATGTTTAAGGCATAATATGAGATTTATCTTGGTTTCATTGAATGGAATATTCTAGACGTTGTGCCATTTATACAGCTCATAGAGCCCACCTAGGTACTTCATTGAGATCAGAGGTGTCTAAAACTTATATTAGATATTTTTAGCATAAATTTCAAGAAATTTATCCTGTGAGAGAGGGATACTGATTAAATAGGTTAAAACCTTCTATTTGGATCTCAAATCAGACTCTCTATAATTTTCATATTACTTGTAGTTTGTTAAGTTGATAATTTTCTTCCTCACCATGGTGTTGAACTGGTAAAGGAATTGATGATAAAGGTCTTTCCATCCTACAACTAATCCTATTATAAGAATATTTTACCAAAAAAAGAATTAGCCTATAATATTATATACAAAACACACCAACTTGGTCACTTCCTATTGATCTTGAGGGCCCATCATCAAACTGTATTAGGATATGAATTACATGAGATGTCCTTCAGGGTATTCTACGCCATCAAAGGTGGAGAATGTACAATTACCAAAATTGGATGGGGTAAAATTTTCATTCCCCCATTAAGGATAAAGATTCTTCTCATGCTACACAGGTGCATGTCTCCCTTCCATGGCTTCTATTAAATTATCCAAGGAATCAATAGCATTGAGTAGTTCTGAAGGCAATGCTTCCTGAGCTGCCTCTGGTATATAGGGAGAAGAAGGGGTTTGATGAGGTGTCACCATTTTCATTTCTTGATAATTTTCAATTCATGCTAAGACTGAATGATTTCCCTAGTGAGGGGGAGGTCATCACCATAATTTATGGAAGTCATGATTATTTTTTACTCCCTCGTTTATGTAGATCAAATTCTTGGATTTGGAGTTGATATAAAGCTCAAATGATCCTTTTGTATGAAGATCAGTTATTTCTTGATATATGGGAGGATGTATATTTTCTTATATCTGGATACAATTACCAATGGGATTATTTTCCTTGAGTAGCTCTTTATTGAGTTTTATGAGAGTTTGTATCTCATTCTCATATTGTTCTATAAGTTCCTCCAATGAAGGAATTTTTGTTATTATGGATGGTGATTAGGGTTTATCCACACATTTCCCTATATCCGTGGAAATTTTCTACTATAGAGGTGGAAACTCAATATTTAGAGGTTCCAGGTTTTTTATCCTCCCCTAGTTATAGGTATTTTCATCCTCAGTGGGTGTATCTAGATCCTCCTCTCAGGGTTTTTTCCATATTTCACCCCTATGCATCTGCATCTTGACCCCATTAACTGTTTCATTTATAGTGAAAACATTCACAGAGGTGTATTGGAGAATCTTAGTTGTCCCATTATTCAGAACGAAACAAGATTATTCTGCACTACCTATATTAGTGTTTTTTTGCAAACCCTTATCCATATTGAGATGTTTTGTCTTACAACCTCGATAGGGTTTGATTGCCTTCGCCATACATTCCTCCCATATCGACCTATGAATGGTGACTTTGAGGGAGTTTTCGATCGATTTTTCTAAACATGACCTGAATAGAAGAGTTTCTTATGGTGGGAGTAATAAATGAGATGATAACCATTAATATTTACCTCCCAACCTAGAGAAGCCCGATTCATTCTATGGTGATGATGATAATGAAAATACCCTCTTACTTATGGAACAAAGACTATTTGGGGCTTCAATTAGCATTAGTTGATACTATTGTTGAGGATTAAATGATTCCAATTGAGGATTTTTTGATTTCTAGGATGGAAATTGAGATATAAATTCCTCTATCCTAGTGGGAAGGGGTTGATCTAAAACTACCATTGATTTCCCCAATACCCTCTTAGGGGTCAATAAACTTGGTGAGGTGTTTCAAATATAAATTCCCCCAATCTAATGGGATAGGTTTGATTTGTAGTTGTAGTCTATATGTCTTATATCCTATTAATAATTGATTATTCAAGGGGTGGAGGTGGTGATAGATATTCCCCCAGCCCAAAAGGCCGGGTTAGATCCTAGAAAGCTGATATGACATCTGTTATTGTGACCTATTTGATATGGCACAACTATTCTCATGTATGAGCTAAGGGTAATGGAAACCTATGATGGGTGCTAGTTTCTATGGGAAGTTATTAGGTTAATAAAAACTTTGGCTTTCATTTTTGAAATGCGTTCATGTTGTTTCGTGGGGCCCAGTTCAAATATCCATGGGTTGTATTCTCCCTCTATTTTTGATGTCTTGACACCATTTAAGTGAGGGAATTTTGTTGTGTTGATCAACTGGATAACATGTCTCCCGGTCCCTTGATTTCTCTAGAGGCTATGACATTATTGGAAACCATATTTGGGGAGTTTTACTATTCATGGGGTGTGGTAAAGTGAAATGATCCATACTTTCCCCATCCTCAAATATAGATGCATGGAAAGGATTTGGTGATTATTTTCCAATGATTTGTAATGCAATGGAGGAAAGCATGTTGTATATTTGTGCAATAATTTTCTAATTTTATGTCTAGGGACATGGAGAAAACAGATAGGTCTAGATAGCAGTAGAGTATCTTTATGTCCTGAAGGTAACCCTTATATCCTAGATAAGAGAGGTGTCCAACCTTTATTTTCTAATGATTTTCCACATATTTTGGCATAGGTAAGGCATTCACTCCTTTTCTAGATCATCTAAGATATTATTGTAAAAAGTGTAAAGGGTATATAACATTTTTGATAGGGTTTTTATAGAAAACTCTCTCTATATATCAATTTGGGCTTCCTCTTAATTAGACTTACACGCCTCCATCTAGTCAGACCATAAAAGTTGATTCTTGAGGTTGCCTTCTGACCAAAGTAGAGTGTTGCTGGTAGTCGTTGTTGAAATATATGTAGTTAACCCTGGTGTTTTGAGAACCTCTCAATGCGAAGTTGTATGAGTTTTTAGAACCTCCCTATATAGTGGTTTCTAGGTAAGGGGAGAATTTCCTTGTCTATGGGAGATATCACCATGGGGAGGTTGACTATGGAAGATTTTAGGAGTATATTCTCTATGATCAATATCCACACTACCATGAGGAGGAATTTCATGGTAATGATCACCTTATGATTTGATTGAACAGTCAGAGGACACTTGGAGTGTTTATAATGTGTCTTGAAGAACCTCAAGGAGACTAGTATTAAACAGATTAGGAATATGAGCCTCATTCTGTATTGGGGATGAAATATGGTGACCCATCTTTTGGAATTGTATAGGGGTATGATCATACAATGTGTTGACTTCCATAATATATTGATAACTATTTGGTGCTATGGTAGTATGATACCACTACTAAGAAGCTACAAGAATATACCAATGATATTCTATGATAAGAATATGTGGTTGTCTTGAGGCATTTTTCATTCTCATGTTTTTAACTTCAGTCAGAATAGGGATATGAGCCCAATCCTAAGCCTTTGGAGTATGTTGCTGGTATTTTGTGATAAGAATATGAGCATGTCCTGAGGTATGTGTCACTCTCACTTGGTGAGCTCTAGTTGGAACAGAAATTCAAGACCATTCCAAATATGCATTCCCCATTGGACTATAATGATCGACCCCTGGTATGGGAGAAGGGATATGATCCAGTCTTTGTATATCCCCAGAAGGTTGTTGGTGTCGTCATTCATTAGAAAAGGAAGGAATATGAGCCTTTCTTTTTTTTATTTGCTAGAATATTACAGATATCTCCACTGACATGAATATGATCCAATCTTTAGGTATATACAACTCTCACCTGGTGGGTCTTTTTGAGAACAAGGATATGAGCCTGATCTTGATCCTTTGGAGTATGCCACTATTATATTTTGACACAAATACGAGCCCTTCATGAGTCATGTTCTACACTCACTTGGTGATACTTAGACAGAACGGGGATATGATCTTGATCCCAGGCATTTGGAATATGCTTCTAGTCTTTTTGATAGTAATGTTTCGTAATCCCAATGAAATTTTTGTTCTCACTTGGTGAGACCAGGTTGGAATGTGAATATGAGCTCGGTATGGAACCTCATCCATTATCATAATATGCCAATAAACATCCCAAATGAGATCAAGAATATTATTTTTCTCAAAAGCACCCACTTATTCATACTAATCATAGTGTTGTGCTTCCCTAGATATAGGGATAGGAATATGTACCTGCCCCTGTATCTGTACCAATGTTAGAATATGCTGGTGGAGTTATTTAGTTGTTTATAAGATGTAGTAACATTTTAGAAAAGTGTGCACAAGAATTTAAGCCTTCACATTTTATATCACCACTATATACTAGTAAATGTGTTTAATTGAAGTGGGGATATGAGATCATTTTTTCTCTCCCTGTGCTACAAGAATATGCTAATGAAATTCATTCATGGGGGTAGGTATATGTGACTCTCCTTGCTTGATACAATAATATTCCCACACACTTCTTCTGAGTGAGTAGTGATATGAGCCTTCTCACTGGCTATAGATGGAATATATCACTAATTTTCATCAGTGGGAGTGGGGATATGAGCCCACTCATTGTTATCCATAGATTTCCATGCCCAATGTGCCTTCATTGTTCCCCATGCATGGGTTTTATAGGTGAAAATGTGTCAGGTGGTACCCTCAACATGCGAATGAAAGGTACTGAAGGGATGGTACTGGTGATGATGGTTGACAGGATCCCTCCTTGGTGGCTCTTAAACCATAAGGGATCCATAGGTGACTCCTTGATCCACTTTCATCAGATCATGAAGGTGATGATTTTCATGCTTTAGGGATAAGCTTCTAAAGTGATCGTACATGGAAATGAGTGAAACTGGCTTTAATGCATTTTTATTTTGATGATGTAGAATCATTGATTTTAGAATTTGGATACCCTCATAGGAAACCTCAAGGGTTGGAATCATACAATGTCAATGGTACTCATGAACCATTACATTCTCCACCCAATGCTGAAGGTGTTTGGAGGTTGAGATAATTATAAGACCCATGGGGGTTGTAACTGTAGCTAATTTTCCTGAAAGATTATTGGATTAAGGCATTATCTTAGGTTTGGGTGTTGTTTGTGAGAGAAGTATCTGTATTCATGAAGATAACAAGGAACAAAGTTATTGATCAGTGCATCATCATAGGAATGATATATTCTAAATCAAATTTTTTTAGGTAACACAATTGTCCTTTTTTATTCCTTATCTGACTATTCCTATCATGTGGACTTGTCATAGCGTGGATGAACTTATTTCATGAGAACCCATATATATATATATATTATTATCCAATAATTTTCCTCATTTTAATGATTCATATCAGGTTGCCCACTTTTTTTTGCATAGGTAATGCATAAATGAATGGTGTGACGTATAGTAAACTGATCATTTTTCTATTTGATTGATTCATGTCAAGTTCATTATTTTTGTTTCATCAGAAATATGGGGGTGAATTATCCTGATGTATTGATTGGGGGTGGGGGGTTCAATTTCATATATAATCCTTCAATTAGGGTTCACTATTTTCATCTATAAGGAAAAATCCCAATGGCTCCCACATCTATAACAAAGTACAAACCTATTTTCCAAAGGCAAGTGGTCCTTTGGGGTTTTAGAACCAACAGTGTTTAGAATCTCACATTTTTTGAGAGGATTAGAGGTTGAGAATATCACACCCTTTTAGGAAGAAATTATTTCATACTCTAGGAATCTCTTATAGATTTTATATATGTTCACGAATCTCTTTCTAATCTTGATATGGGGTTTGTTACCCTAAAAATGATTAACTATTGAATCCTTCCATATGAAAAGGGAGGTATATTAATGAGTCCATATGTATATATCTGAGGTTGTTCATATGTTCCCCATCATTAGGTAGCTATTTTATGTTTTGAATCCATAAAACTAGAAACTGTGTATTTTTTCATCCAGGTAAGTGATTAATATTTTGAGGATGTGATTGAGCCATTATAAGGCATACTGTGTATCTTATTTATAATAGACATAAAAAATCACCTAGTTTATTAAACCCATTCAGTTTAATGTTAGAAGAAAAGGAAATATATAAGGGAACTTATGAACTAGGTTTTGATCTTGGGCCTTAGGGAGGCATCCTACATATCTTGTTTATGGAAGGAATCAGAGTCATCATGTTTTGATCATGCCCTGGAGACTTTCCCCAAGGTATATGACCTTGTATGGGGGATATCATATCATTACATTTATTGGGGATTAAACATTGAGGTTTCCATGGATGGTGGATATTCATGATGTGAATTATACGATCATTGAAACTCCCTATGACCACTTGATCCATGATTGGTGTGAGAAATAGAGGATACCAAGAAATCAGTCTCACTGCATATGGATATGAGACTTATGTGTTAGGAAAACCATTTGAATGTTTAATATAGAGATCAAGAACTAGGAATACATCATACGTATCCTAGTTATAATAGGAATCATAGTTCTCACATTTCAGTTTGATTAGGGATTACACACTGAGGTTTCCCTTGTATATTTAATATAGAGATCGATCCGTATGAAGGCGTCGTACGTATCCTGGTTATGGTAGGAATAAGATCCATCATAGTTCAATTACCTTCTCAATCTATCAGTGGATGAGGAAAAATGATCAACCCATGAGAGTGATTTTGTTTCGATCATTGTAATGTTAGAGACATTGAGGTACTTACACTGGGTTGGATTCCCATTTGAGCTTGGGCCTTAAGAAGACATCCTATATATACTAGTTATGGAAGGAATCAGAGTCATATTAGTTTAATTGATTAGGGATTGCACACTAAGGTTTCTATAATATCATGGTACTCATATCTTGTTGTTGGTTGAGGCTTACACACTAAGTCTGCCCTAATATCGGCATAATAATACCACGTCACTAGTTGGGGCTTGCACACTGAGGCTAACCTAATATATACAATAAAAAAGGTTATAATTTCTTGAGATTTCCGATTAAAACTACCTTGTTTTCTACCTGACATGTTCGGATTGTCTACTTAACATGTCTGATGATGTCCGGACATTCCTTGATTGCTCAATAGACATTCCTAAAGACAGTGACACGACCTGGTTGACTTATTTGAAGGACATCTCATAACCTGAATGAGGTGTATGGATATTATTGAATAATAAAGTTTTACAAGTATGGATGGTGTCTTATTATAGCGACCCTACCATTTTACACATATTATTACATGGTTTTAATCATAATTAACCATTAAATACAAACTAATGATCGTAAAGTCTGGTGTATTTAGAAGATTAGGTACATAAAATTAAAAACACGGAAGTTGAATAAAACATATTTATATTAATCTTACATAGTGATCTACTAACTTCCTTTGAGATCCTACATCTACATAGGATAAACTGGGGAATAAATACACCAAAATTATGAGCTAAAATGCTCAATAAGTGAATAAGTATGGAAAAGAAGCATAACACTTGAGTTAGAAGTTTTAAAATAATAGAATAAAGGGCATGTATCATGGATAAACATGTGGAATCATAATATATAGAAAATGGAATCATATGACCATGGAAATATAGGAACATGGAAGTAACACACAATATGAAATAAAAACGTTTCAAGGATAACCGGCAAGATTATATCACATGGTGGACAAAGTTGCATAATGGATTATGTTTACTAACTAACCCCACAAATGAAATATCATGTGACTAAAAATTATCTAATGCATTGGAGTTATATTTTAACTCACCCATTATAACATATTCATGCATATGTTTCCATATGAAGAATCAAACTAAGGAATAAACATAAGGGTTACCCATGTAAAGAAATGGGTATTGTAATCATGACATAAGGCATAACCAAAGGGTGTATCATAATGGTGTCCATGAAGGAATGGATTTAAATTATACTTGGAAATTCATAAGGTAAAATAGGAATATATAATGAAAAATTATGTTCTAATGAAGTGAAAACATGTAAAAAAAGTGTTTAAGAAATTGTATAAATGAGCAACTTTAGTGTAGTTTATGGGAAAATATTAAAGAGTCTTTAAAGTGGAAAAGGTATAATTGTTTGTATAAACAAAAAATGAACTAATATATTTTTTAATGATAAAATATGTGATTTTATTAAAATAATAGTGTCTTAAAATAGATTATGAAGTGTACTTGAAAATGGGTAAGAAATTGGGAAGTTCTTTTTAATCGTGCTTGCTTATCAGGAGAAATTAAGAAGGGAAACCTTTTAAAATATAAATCTCCCCATAAAATAAAGATGAATTTAGATTGATAAATATTTTTTTAAAATATAAAAATAATATTTTGTAATTATAAAATAACAATTAAGAAATATATTAGAGAAAAAGAGATAAAGTGTAACCTAATGGTAATTTGGAGGTTCGGAGAGAATCCCTTACATTATGTCTGAATGTGTGATGCATTTGCACTTAATATTATGGATAATCCAATTAGATCAATTAATTAATTAATTAATAACCTTTTATACATATATTATATTTATTATAATTTTATTATGTTCATTTATGGTTATTTTGGTGAGTGATAATGTTTAATTTTGTCATTCTGGGATAGTGTGTTTCATGATTTTATGATCGGTTCCCTTGAGTTTAATTATGAGAGTTCTTGTCAAATGGAAGATAAAATATAGAAGTTTAATTATATGATATTATTTAAAATAAATAATTTTAAATGGTCCCATATATCATTTTTATTTCTGGAATGATGATGATTCATTAGATAGAATGTTAAGGACAAATGTTTAGTTTATTTTAGTGATTTTTTGATCATCATGAGCTAGTTTGTTTTATTATTTAATATTATGTATATATTTATATATTAGTTATAGATCATGTAAAAATATATAATATAAATAAATTAATACTATTTAACCATAATAATATTTTTATGACCAGCCTTGAAGGTGGTAATGGAAAACGAAAACTCATCATCTATAAAGGTGGTGAATCGTCACCTCACAGATGATGTTTTAATTTTTAGAATAAAAGGAGAAGAGAAGATATTTTATTATTTATATTCCATTAAATAAAATAAAATTATAGTATAGGTATATATATAATACTAGAATTATCATGTAACTTAGTGGAGTAAAGGATGAGGTAGAAGAAAGAAAGAATTTAGAAGAGAAAGGTGGTGGATTTTACCTCTTGAATATTTTCTCCTTGTGAACATCCTGAAGGCACTTGGGTTTGGTATTTTTTTGAGAAACAAATATCCTAGACATGGGTAAGAGGACTATAAAGTAAATTTTATTGAAGTTAAACAAGCTTCAAGACTTATAAGGTGTGAGGATAAGCTGTAGTGAGGGGTGGAATTTATAAGGAGAAGCGAGGGGTGTTTTTGATTATTTTATTCATGTGTTTTTTATTTGGATCAAGACTATCAATAGTATTTATTCTTATAGATAATTATATTAAATAGTTCATGTGATTTTTAACTAATGTTTTCTTAAATCATCCATGACTAAAAAATTCATGTATTTGGTTTGAAATATATAATATCATAAATTACCATATTTCACTATTCACAAAAATTCAACTATTTTAGAAAAATCTCAAAAAATAACCCCAACCATTTTTAAACATGTATATTTAAAAAACGGACTCCATTTTATGAAAATAATTTTCTAAACATGATAAATTTGATTTTTAATTAAAATCATCATTTATTCAAAAAATACCGATTTTAATACTATACAGGATTTTATGACCTTTTGAAAAATTAATTAAGGTATAATAAAATTATATTTTAATCATAAGAAAAATATATATTAATTTATGAATCTATTTATGAAAATAAATTTTCTATTAAATCATTATTTTAATTATAAAATTTTAAATATAAATTTACTTTTCACAAAAATACAAACACTAAATTTATCATTTTTAAAACTTTTATTTATTTATTCCAAGATACAAAAATATCATATTTTCATTTATAGGACACCTAAAATTTATTTATTCTTTCATAGGTGAGGTTACTGTTCTATTGGTTGGGTTACTATTCTTAATTTCAATATTACTATTCCAACGGTTAGGTTATTATTCCACCGGTATAGGTTCATTAACTTCTATAAATACCACTTATTTCATTGTTCATATATTAGAATAATGTTTTTAGTGGGTTACCTAGGTGATGTATGTGTTTTATACTATATAAAATAATTATAATAAGGAAAATGACATTGATAAAAATTTTAGTCATTACATTCTTCCCCCTTTTGAAATTTCACCCTCAAAATGTTGTTTTACATACTATGGTAAAAATAGGTGAGGGTATTTCTCATTCATTACATCCTACAGTCCCCACCTTTTTCATAGTAATTTGTCTCTATCATCCATGATATTCACAGGTTACTCTTAATGTGAGTGGTCGTTCTCGAGTTGTTCCACCTGTTGATTCAGTATATGTGTGTTGTCAGGTATATACTTCCTCTGAAGAGATGCATGAAAAAAATTCATAAAATTGATCCATATTTGGTTGAAGTACAAGAAAATATGCCACTAATCCTATGGGATCAAGAATCTTAAAGGGTGTAATGTACCTTGTGATAAGCTTCCCTTTCTTTCCAAACCACATGAATCTCTTCCATGGTGATATTTTAAGGAAGATTTTGTCTCCAACATTAAACTCTAAGCCCCTTAGATTGTTGTCAGCATATCTATTTTTCCTTCTTTGAGAAGCTTATATATTTTATTGGATGGATTGAGCCTTCTATATAATCTCTTACACAAGATCAAGTCCAAGTGGCTTCAATGGTAGATGCTTATCCCATCCTCCTTTGTATTCCATTGAGTAGGCTCTCAACATTTCCTCAGTATTCTAAATATTCCTTTCATATTGGACATTAGTTTGAGGGTGATAGGCCGTGAGGAAATTCAATTAAGTACTCAAATCATGTTGAAGACTTCTATAGAATTTATATGTGAACCATGGATCATAATCAAAGATGATCAAAAGTGGAACCCCATGTGGACTCACCAATTCCTTCACATATATCTTGAAAAAATTTTCATGCGAGATATCTTCCCGAATAATGATGAAGTGGTTAGTGCTGGTGAGTTAGTCCACCACAGACCAGTGACAAAGTCCTTAGTGACATTCTACTATTTCCATGTGGGTATATGCAATGGTTGCATCATCCATTTGGACTCATGTCAATCATCTTTAACTTGATGACATACCAATCACCATAAGATATACTATGCAATATCTTTCTTCATATTGTCTAACTAAAAGTGTTCTCAAAGATCACGATACATAATGGTACATCAATTATGGATGGAGAAAGATGAACTATGTGCATTATCCAATAGATATATATTTATCTCATGTGATTAAGGCACAAAAATCCTTATTCGAAACCAAATCACACCATCATCATCGATATTGAACTCTTATAGCTTCCCTTCCATTACCACTTTTATCTTCTCTTGTAGATCCAGATCACCCCTTTGTGCTTCATTGATATTTTCTTGGATAGATGGTTGGGAAATATTTCTGGAAAGATAAGTCATATTCCCTTTTATTATGATTTAGAAATCCATCCTTTTCATATCCACGAATATGTGTCTTTCTCAACTAACATCATATATAAGGTAAGATATTATTTTCTTCTAAGAGTATCAGTTACCTTGTTTTCCTTTATCGGATAGAAGTAAATAAAGAAATAATAGTTTTTGATTAGATATAACCATATTATTTGATTCATGCTGAGTTCCTTCTATGTGAAAATATAATTTAGATTATTTTTATCAGTATATATGTTACACTTCTCACCATAGGGGTAGTGCTTCCATAAATTCAAGGAAAAAACCACAACCTCTTGCTCCAGAACATGAGTCAAATAGTTTTTCTCATGGATATTAAACTACTGTAAGGTATAGGCTATCAATTAATAATTATTCATGAGTACACAACCCAAACCTTTCTTTAAAGAATCACTATATGTCACAAAACCTTATCTAGTTGTTGGTGTGTGAGTACAAGGGGAATGATTACACTATTCTTTAGATCCTTGAATATTTCCTCACATTATTACATCCAGACATACTTTACCCATTTTCATGTAATCTTAGTTTGGGGGTTAGACAATTGTGAGAAATTACTCAAAAAATGTCGATAGTACCCAGCTAAGACAAGAAAACTATGGATCTCTATTATAGATGTTTTCATGGGCCACTCTTCGATTGTATTTGTCTTAGAAGGGTCTATATATATTACTTTGCTAGTGATAAAATTTCCTAATAATGATACTTCCTTTATCTATAAGTCATATTTACTATACTTTGTATAATGTTTCTCCTTTTGCAAAGTCTTTAGCATAGTATTCAAATGATCCTCATGTTCATCCTTTCTCTTAGAGTATATCAGAATATTATTGATAAATACTACCAGAATTTTTTTGTGGTAATATCTAAAGACTCTATTTATCAAGTCCATGAATATTTCTAGAGTATTAGTGAGTCTTAAGGGAATAACTATGAACCCATAGTGTCTATAACTCATTTGAAAGACAGTCTTGGGAATATATTCCTTCCTCACCTTTAATTGGTGATATCCCAACCAAAGGTCAACCTTAGAGAAATACATGTCCCCATATAGATGATTGAATGAGTCATCTATCTATGGAAGGGGATACTGATTCTTTATCATGATTTTTTTGATCTCACGATAATAAATTTAGAGGCGCATTGGTCCATCCTTCTTCTTGATGAAGAGAACTTGCGCACCTTTGGGTGAAGCATTCTGCTGTATAGAACCCTTGTCTATATTCTCTTGAAACTTCTTATTTAGTTCCTCCAACTCAACAGTGAACACTATATAAGGTGTATTTGATATGGTAAGTGATACAATAATAAGATCAATTGACAACTCAACTTCTTGATCAGGATATAGACTAAGAAATTATTCTTGGAACACATCAAAGTTGTAAAGACCTGGAAATTTCAAGGAATTTTTTTTTAATTTATTTGGAATTTTACGAGTATGTGGCTTCTGACGGCACCTGATTCTGAGGCCTGGTGTGCCCAGAATTAATTTCTGAAGTTTTAGCTCGGGTACGTTCAGTGAACGAACGAGCAGATTCTTCTATCTTTTGAACCGGTGCTCGGAATTGAATTCCTAGGGCACCGATGAACTCGCAGCGTCGGTAATTTCTTAAGGGGACCATTACCGCAATTGCGTTTTAAGCGGGTTGAGTTTTAATTTTTGGGGATTTAGTTTAATTAAATAAAATTGTGTGAACAATTTTATTTTTATAACTTTGGAAATTATTCTCTTCCAGGGGAAGTTGTTGGTGGGGCCCACGACTAACCTACTTCCCATGGATGGATACTTGAAAGTTGGGGCCCACATGAGCCCTAGCCTTTCACCTTCCCTTAACTTTCCCTTAACCCTCTTTCAAACACCTTCATTAAATTGCGAACTCCCTTGTTTAATTCTTCAACCACCTTATTTATGGAATCTCTTCACCTTCTCCTCTATATTAATTATGCCAACACTCAAATTAATAAATTGAGTCCTCTTCAATTAATTAATGAGGTGACTTGATTTTTGAATGATTGTAAAATTTATTAAATAAGGAAAATCCTTGTTATAATTTTGGGTTGGAAAATCTTGTGATGGGGAAATCCTTGAAGATTTAGAAAGAGAGATTTTCTCCTTCGGCGAAAAACTTTCTCTCCCGACGAAGAACGATCCTTCAAATGGTGGACGGGATTCGACGAATATCCGATGCTCAATTTAGGATATGAAGTGCAAGGCGAACACAATGATCGGCGTCAAATCCATCCTCTTTCCGTGACATCATCAACAAACGTCATAATTGAGGTAGGGGTTTGATTTTGTTCGTGAATATTCTTTGCCATTCATCGTCAATTTCTTTGGGCCACTTGTTATCAATTTAATGGGAGGAGGTCGGACCACACGAACATAGCCGACCCTCCTCTCCCTTGTGGTTGTGTTCGTTGTGGATCGAAATAAGGTGGTGCGGTGTAATGACACCGCGTGGAGACTTGGAGGAATGCGTCGAAGAAGCACGGCGCCGTCGTGCCGCGCCGTTGAGGCCGAAAGAAGCCGCGACCGGAGCAGGGTCGCGGAAAAGGGGCGCGACTCCGTCACGTGGCGCCGGAGAACCATGAAGAGACCACTTCCTGAGTAGGGATGCGGTGCCGGCGCGCCGTGCCGGTCGGACCAAGGCCGCAACCTTTGGCCGTGGCAGAGTAGGGAGCGGTGACCGGAACCACCGGCCGACAGCGCGTCGGAGGGGCGGGACCGTGGGGTCCCGCGGCGGTGGCACCGGTAGGACAACCGGGACAGCCGTTCGGAGAAGTCCGGGGGTTGTAACCCCTGGATGGAAAAAGGAGCGGCCCCCACGTGGGGGTCGCCGTTTCAAAATAGGGGGGCAGCGCGCCCCCCCCTTCCGCGACAGCTCGACCAGCGCCGAGTTGGCCATGCGGGCCGCGCCCGCGCCAGGCCAACCGGCCGCCCAGGCCGGGCCGGGCCGCGCCAGCTGGGTCGGGCCGTGACCACCAGGCTGGACCCGGACCCGGGTCGGGTTGACCCGGTTCGGGCCGACCCAGGGGGTCTTGGACCGGGTCGGTTTGGGCCTAAAACCCCCTATTTTCGGGCTGTTTTGTTCAAATGCCCATAACTTGGGCTACGTACCTCCGATCGATGCACTGTCAGTTGAGATGAGATTCTTGGAGCGAGACGGTCGTTTTGGTATATTACACTCAAGGTTTTGGAGAACTTTGGGTATGGCCGGGTTGGTTCGAACACGAGACCAACCGGGCCCTCTGAGCGGAAATGCCTATAACTTGAGCTCCGGACGTCCGATTGACGTGCTATCAACTTTGTTGGATTCCTCATAGTGAGATGGACCTTTTGGATTACTCTGCTTGAGGTTTGGATGCACTTGGAGTATGTCCTTGTTGGATTGTACTCGAAATCCAACTGGGCCCCTAGAATGGAAAAGTCGTTAACTTTCAGAACAAATGTCCGTTTGACGAACCGTCAGCGGCGTTGGTGATCACATTTAGAAATGGTCCCTATGAGTATACCCTATGTGAGTTTGGGGTACAGTTGAGATATGGTCGGTTTGGTTCGTACACGGAACCAACCGGGCCCTTGGGACGAAAAGACTTATAACTCTCAGACCGGGAGTTCGATTGACACGCCGTCTGCCGGGTTGTGTTCCTATCGATGAGATGGAAACTTGGGATAAATCAACTCTGGTCTACGTGACAGTTGATGTATCAACCTCTTGGATCGTGGAGCGAACCCTCCCAGAACAAGCGTGCTATGTGCGGAAACCCTAGAGATGGCTGAGACTTGACGACTGTTGATCGATCGACTCAGAGTGTTTCAGATAGCCCAGTGGGGAGCGCTTGGTTGTAGCGGAAGACCCACGATGGAGGAGCGCTTGGTTGTAGCGGCAGACCCGTGGTACTCAATAGAAGGAGTACCTCTGTAGGCTGTGAGGGGGAGCACTTGGTTGTAGTGGCAGACCCATGGTGGGAAGCGCTTGGTTGTAGCAGTAGGCCCACAGTACTCGACAGGTGGAGTACTACAGTAGTACAAGGTTAGTGGGAAGCACTTGGTTGTAGCGTTAGACCCACTATACTCGATAGAGGAGGAGTTCCCCAATAACTATGGGTTCGGCGGTGAAGACTTTCATACTGGAATCCTCTGTGGGTTCGACGACGATGATAACCGTACTGGAATCCTCCGTGGGTTTGACGGGGACGACTACAGTACTTGTATTCTACGTGGGTCCCATCTAGATGAATCAGTAACTACATCTGATCATCTTATTTTGCTTTATAAATGATGTGTACCCGTGTGAGCTGAGTCTTGACTTTCAATCATTATCTTTGATATGATTGACTTGCTTTCCTATGTGGATTGGGTTGTGCTTTCCTGTGTGGATTGGGTTGTACTATCCTGTGTGGACGTGATCGAACTTGGGCTCAGGTGTTGGAGCCAAACTGGAATTGATGAATTAGGTATATGTATGGGCATATACCTAAGTAGTTTTGGATGTTAATTCGTGATTGTATCTTTACTTTGTGGATTATCCTTTGTGGATTCTGGGAGACCTTCGAGGGTCTCGGGGTCCCTACTGAGTAGCGTATACTCACCCCTGCATGGGCTATGCCCGCACTACGTTGTGTTGGATGCAGACGACGGACATCATTGATCGTGGTTGAGGATTGTGAAGCAAGTCGGTACCTAGAGGTGGACCACTGGGCGGGACGTACACGGAGCAGATGGCTGGACCTGAGGAGCTGAGGAGGCTATCTGTACCCACCCTTCAGGTGGTACTTCTAGTGGACGACTCGGCGTTGCTGCTTTACTTTTCAGTTTCTGTACTTTCTTTCAGTTGTACTTTACTTCAGTTGGGTTTGTATTCTATCCCATTTACTTTCCATCACTTACAGTTTTACCCAATTTTACATAGTGTTTACTTCTGCTTGCTTACTCTTTGGTGTTTGTTTACTTTATAAAGGAAATTACTTCCCCTTTTGTGGGGATTTACGCCTTGGTTCTAGTCACCAGCCCCTGGCTTATGGGAGGCGGGCTTGGGGTAGTCACGGCACGGGTTCCGAGGACGGGTCGTGACAAATTGGTATCAGAGGAGTTCGGTTCTACCGCAGAACTCAGGGCTCTGATCTTTATTCTATGTGAAGTAATAGTGTTAAAGGTATTGAGTGCAGTTATCAGTCCTGGGAGTCCAGTGTTGGTGCGGCGGCCGACGTATCCATACACCAGGACCCTGACTACTTATTTCTGACTTTGTGCACGAAAACACTGATTACGTGTGTGTTTCAAAGAGTTTTAAAGTCAGCTCAAACCAGGTCAGCTCACCAGGTATAAATCGTTGACCGTGTTGCATCTATTTAGGATGTTGGAGTTCTGAGATAGTACAAGGTGACGGCCCACTGAGCGATGAGGCTCTGGTGTAGGGACCTTTTTGCTATATTGGAACCCTCGGGTGGTGTACTAGCAGCACCACCACCTGTTGGGCAGCAGATGCCACTTGCCATACTAGCAGACGGTGCACGCCTGTAGAGCATGATGCACGAGTTCCAGCAGTAGAGGCCTCCGAATTTACGAGGTGAGGCAGATTCCTAGATAGCAGAGGACTGGATGGAGGTGATTGCTAGAGTTTTTCACCTAGCTGAGACATCAGTAGAGTGGATGGTGGACTTGGCTACTAGTATTTTCCAGTATGTGACCATGAGGATGGTCTGCATAGTGATGAGGCTTTGGTATGTGGACCGATGCCTGAGATAGTGCCTTCGGGTAGTGTGTTAGCTATACATCACTACGTGTTGGTCAGCAGTTACAACCGACGGTACTAGTAGGTAACACACGTAGGCTTACTGCCTTACATGTGTTCCAGCACTAGATATCCCTCAAGTTCCAAGGCAATCCCGACTGACAGGTAGCTGAGGACAGGCTTGAGGAGGTGGTAGAGAGTTTTCTAGAGCTTATAAAGCTTCGGCAGGATGACATGTCGGTAACTGAGAATTCATCGGGGCGTACCAAACCATTCCTGGTACTCAATGAATACGATGCGATCAGTGCTTCAGGGATCGGACATCCCAGCGATGTATATTTAAGGACATCCTAGCCAGCACCTTTTCTCTATGCATTCCTACTTATGCTAGGGTTCTAGAAAGAACCTTTGTGGTTGAGAATTATTTTACTGAATGAATGCAGTTAGTGAAGCTTGGCAGTGGGAAAGCAGGAAACTGGCGCCAGTCTCAGAGACTTGGGAGTGTAAAATGTTTCAAGTATAGGAAGTAAAAAGGACAGATGAATCTGTAAGGCAGCAGACTTGGGAGCAGAGCTAGGAGATCAGCATGGGGTGGTGAACATTTTGACATGTTACAACCACCCACCTTTGTAATCTCCTCTAGGCTCAGGGAGCTGGAGGGTGGGGAAAAGAGTAGCTTCATGCGGTCAAGAAGTGAGATCGAAAGGCTCTAAGGATGATTTGATGTATGGACTGTGTCTTATACTATATATCGTAACAACAAGACATTGATACGAATCATCCCTTCCTTCCACGAATCTTGTCCCAGACCTAGAGTTTCCGGTTAAGCTGTTGACTTGACCCCCACGTTTGGAGATACCTTTGGGAGGAGACTCAATAATCACACTTACGCCGACAGTGTGATCTGGCCCTTGAGGTGAGAGTTTTGGTTGGAACCTCTTGGTGGCAGCGTTGAGGCCTTACGACGTTAGTTTGAGTATGAACTAGGCAATCACAGTTCATACACAAATTGACAGTATTAGGCAAAAAGGTTGTGTTCTATCTACAATGTTGGGATGGGTTTTCCTTGGTTGGTGAAAAGGAAACCCCATGCATCACAGGATAAACTCATGCTTAGGAGGGTGTAGCCAATCACTCTTGGGTTGGACAAACTTACCCTCGTGGCTGTCGGAGTTTTGAGTTTCAGTTCTAATCAGGAAACAGAGGCCTCTAGAGTTTGAGGATGGAGACCATGTTCTTATACGGGTCTCACCTCGACGAGGTTTATGGAGATGTGGCCAAGGCGGTGAGTTATCTTCGAGGATCAACGGACCTTTCTAGGTCCTCATTAGAAAAGGTGAGGTGGTTTACTGCTTGACCTTTCCACCTCAGTTGCACCGGGTGCACGATGTCATCCACATATCTCAGCTAAGGAAATACGTGCATGACCCTTCACACATCATCGACCGCAGGGAGTTGGATGTTGATGACGGGGCAACATTCATAGAGGTTTTAGTGGATAATGAGTATCAATAGGAGTAAGTCCTACGTGGATGGTCGATTCCTCAGGTGCGCTTTCACTGGCAGCACGAGAACCTCCAGGAGAGCATATGAGAGCGGAAGGATCAATTGCGTGCTCAGTACCACTTTTGTTTTCCTAGTTTGTGTTATAGATTTACGGGGATGTAAAGACCTGAGTTGGGAGTAATGTAAAGACCCGGAAATTTCAAGGAATTTTGTTTTCAATTTCTGTGTAATTTTATGAGTCTGTGGATTCTGACGACTCCTGATTCCGAGGCCCGGTGTGCCTGAAATCGATTTCTGAAGTTTTAGCTCAGGTACGTTCAGCGAACGAACAAGCGAGTTCTTCTATATTTTTAACCGTTGCTCAGAATTGAATTCTGAGGGCACCGATGAACTCGCAACGTCAGTAATTTCTTAAGGTGACCTTTACCGCAGTTGTGTTTTAAGTGGGTTGAGTTTTAATTTTTGGGGATTTAGTTTAATTAAATAAAATTGTGTGAACAATTTTATTTTTATAACTTTGGAAATTACTCTCTTCCATGGGAAGTTGTTGGTGGGGCCCACGACTAACTAACTTCCCATGGGTGGATACTTAAAAGGTGGGGCCCACACGAGTCCCATCCTTTCACCTTCCCTTAACTTTCCCTTAACCCTCTTTAAACCCCCTTCATTAAATTGTGAACTCCCTTGTTTAATTCTTTAACCCCATTATTTATGGAATCTCTTCACCTTTTCCTCTCTATTAATTATGCAAACACTCAAATTAATAAATTGAGTCCTCTTCAATTAATTAATGAGGTGATTTTATTTTTGAATGCTTGGAAAATTTATTAACTAAGGAAAAGCCTTATTATAATTTTGGGTTGGAAAATCTTGTGATGGGGAAATCCTTGAAGAGTTAGAAAGATAGCTTTTCTCCTTCGGCGAAGAATGTTCTCTCCCGAAGAAGAATGATCCTTCAAACGGAGGATGGGATTCGACGAATCTCCGATGATCAATCTAGGATATGAAGTGCGAGGCAGATGAAATGATCGACGTTAAATCCATCCTCTTTCCACGACATCGTCAACAAACATCATAATTGAGGTAGGGGTTTGATTTTGTTCGTGAATATTATTTTCCATTCATCGTCAGTTTCTTTGGGCTGCTTGTTATCAATTTAACGGGAGGAGGTCGGACCACATGAACACGACTGAACCTCCTCCCCATTGTTGTTGTGGTCGTTGCGGCTCGAAAGAAGGTGGCGCGGTGCAATGACACCGCACAGAAACTTGGAGGAAGGCGTCGAAGAAGCGCGACGCCGTTGAGGCCGAAAGAAGCCGCGACTGGAGCGGGGCCGCGGCAAAGGGGCGCGACACCGTCACGCCACGTCGGAGAACCACAAAGAGACCGCGGCCAGAGCGGGGCCGCGACGGAGGGGTGCGACGCCGTCGTGCCACGCTGGGCGGACCAAGGCTGCGGCGGAGCAGGGAGCAGCGATCAGAACCGCCGGTCGCCGGCGCGTCAGAGGGGCTGGACTGCGGGGTCCCGCGGCGGTGGCACCGGCCGGCCAGCCGGGACAGCCATTCGGAGAAGGCCGGAGGTCGTAACCTCTGGCTGGAAAAAGGAGTAGCCCACACATGGGGGCAGTCATTTCAAAACAGGGGGGCAGCACGCCCCCCCTTTCGTGACAGCTCGGCTGGCGACGAGCTGGCCACGCGGGCCGCCCCCGCGCCAGGACAACCGGCCGCCCAGGCCGGGCTAGGCCACACCGGCTGGTCCGGGCCATGCCCTATCGAGCCAGACCCGGATTTGGGTTGGGTCGACCCGGTTCGGGCCGACCCAGGGGGTCTTGGACTGGGTCGGTCCAGGCCCAAAACACCCTATTTTCGGGCAGTTTCGTTCAAACGCCCATAACTTGGGCTATAGACCTCCGATCGATGCACCGTCAGTTGTGATGGGATGCTTGGATCAAGACGGTTGTTTTGGTATATTACAATTAAGGTTTCGGAGAACTTTGGGTTTGTCCGGGTTGGTTCTAACACGAGACCAACCGGACCCTCAGAGCGGAAACGCCTATAACTTGAGCTCCGGACGTCCGATTGACATTTCTTCAACTTTGTTCGATTACTATTAGTGATAAGGACCTTTTTTATTACTCCTATTGAGGTTTGGATGCAGTTGGAGTATTTCTGGGTTGGATTGTACCCGAAATCCAACCGGGCCCCTAGAATGGAAAAGTAGTTAACTTTCAGACCGGATGTCCGTTTGACGAACCATCAGCAGCGTTGGTGATCACGTTGAGAAATGGTCCCTATGAGTATACCCTATATGTGTTTGGGGTACATTTGAGATACGGTCGGTTTGGTTCATACACGAAACCAACTGGGCCCCTGGGATGAAAAGTCTAATAACTCTCAGACTAGGCGATCGATTGATGCACTGTCTGTCGTGTTGTGTTCCTATTGACGAGACAGAACCTTGGGATACATCAACTCTGGTCTACGTGATAGTTGATGTATCTACTTCTTGGATCGTGGAGCGGACCGTCCCGGAACGAGCATGCTGTGTGCGGAAACCCTATAGATGGCTGAGACTTGATGACTGCTGATTGATTGACTCGGAGTGTTTCAGATAGTCCAGTGGGTAGAGATTTGTTGTAGAGGCAGACCCATGGCAGAGGAGCACTTGGTTGAAGCGGAAGACCCACGGTACTCAATATAAGGAGTACCTCTGTAGGCTATGAGTGGGAGCACTTGGTTGTAGTGGCAGACCCATGGTGGGAAGCACTTGGTTGTAGCAGCAGGCCCACAGTACTCGACAGGTGGAGTACTACAGCAGTACAAGGTTAGTGGGAAGCACTTGGTTGTAGCGGCAGACCCACTGTACTCAATAGAGGAGGAGTTCCCCAACAGTTATGGGTTCAACGGTGAAGACTTTCGTACTGGAATCCTCCGTGGGTTTGATGACGATGATAACCGTACTGGAATCCTCTGTGGGTTCGGAGGTGATGACTATAGTACTTGTGTCCTACGTGGGTCCCAGCTAGATGAATCAGTAACTACATATGATCATCTTCTTTTTCTTTACAAATGATGTGTACTTGTGTGATCTGAGTCTTGACTTTCAATCATTATCTTCGATATGATTGACTTGCTTTCCTATGGGGATTGGGTTGTGATTTCCTATGTATATTGGGTTGTACTATCCTGTGTGGACGTGATAGAACTTGGGCTTAGGTTTTGGAGTGGAACTGGAATTGATGAATTAGGTATATGTTTGGGCATATACCTAAGTAGTGTTGGATGTTAATTCGTGATTGTATCTTTACTTTGTGGATTATCCTTTGTGGATTCTGGGAGACCTTCAGGGGTCTCGGGGTCCCTACTGAGTAGCGTATACTCACCCCTACATGAGCTATGCCTGCACTACATTGTGTTGGATGTAGATGACAGACAACACTGATTGTGGTTGAGGCTTGTGGAGAAAGTCGGTACCTGGATGTGGACCACTGGGCAGGACGTACACGAAGCAGATGGCTGGACCTGAGGAGCTGAGGAGGCAATCTGTACCCACCCTTCAGGTGGGACTTCCATTGGACGGATGGGCATTGCTGCTTTACTTTTTAGTTGCTGTAATTTCTTTCAGTTGTACTTTACTTCAGTTGGGTTTGTATTCTAGCCCTTTTACTTTCCAGAACTTACAGTTGTACCCAGTTTTACTTAGTGTTTACTTCTTCTTGATTACTCTGTGGTGTTTGTTTACTTTATAAAGGCAATGCCTTCTCCTTTTGTGGCTATTTATGCCTTGGTGCTAGTCGCCAGCCCCTGGCCTATGGGAGGCGGGCTTGGGGTAGTCACAACACGGGTCCTGAGGACGGGTCATGACAAATGTAGTTCCTCACAATGGGAGTGTCTTCAAGCATGATCCTATCTTTTACCTCAATAATTTGAGCTAGATATTCTTGCTCATAAAGAAATAATATCCTTAGTTGATATGATGATTCTGAAGGAGATTCCTCATTCATCTTATAGTTTTATAGAATTAGAGGGTGCCTTAAGATATGAAGACTGATCTCTCTTTCCTGACAGTTGATGTTGGATTTATATAAATATATCCAATCCATGCCTAGTATATCACCTAACTCTACCAAATTAAGTAATATGATATTTTATAGTAGTTTTAGTACACAAAAATTAATTGGGGTAGAGTTATATAATTTGGATACAATAACTGCACCAGTCACTATTCTCACTGATAACTCAACCTTCATATTTTGAGGTGGTGTTTGAAAAGATCTACTAAAATTACAAGATTTTAAAGAATGTGTAAAACTAGAATCAAATAATATGTTCACTATTATTGAATGAATAACCAGCTTACCTGTTATCGCATCATTTTCAGGCTCCACCTCAGTAGTAGTGATAGAGTATTAACTTCCTTATTATCTTAGAGGTTGTTGCTGCTGATTTCCTTTGAAAATCCTTGGATTAAGGAATTGGATCACATAATTCCCAGGTTCCTTGTAGTTGAAACACTTCACTACAAGATGAGTATTTACCCAAAACATCCTTTATTCTTCCATATTTGTGGTATTTTTCATATCACTCTAGAAAAAATTATCATGATACCTCTCTCTTCTACATTTTAAGCATCTTCTAGTTCCCTTCAGATAGTTCCCAAGATGTTTTTTCTCAAATTTTTGACATGTGGTATATTGAGTTTTCTTTCCATCATGATATTTATCTATTGATCCTCCAAAATTAAACTCTATTTTAATATTTTTATCTCTGATCCCATGAGACCACTGAGAGTATCCAATCACCATATCAACATTAAGGTCACAATATAAAATATCCTCAATGATATCAAAGTCTTGAATCACCAACACTTTTTGTAGAATAGGATTCAGTATACTAAATAAGAGACCGAATTTTCTTTTGGTTTTAATAACAAAGACAAAGGTGTATCATGAAAGACTTGTAATTTTTTCCTCATATTCCCCGATGGGATCATTTTCCTTTTTCTCCAGTATAAGGAATTCCCTTTCCATCCTAAGATAGAGAGTTTGGGGAAAATATTTACCGAAAAATATTTTCTTGAATGCTTCCCAATCCATGGAATAAAGTTCATCCTTGGATTATGTTTTTTTTGATTATTTTCCACCACTGATCAGCTTCCCCATAAAAATAAGACTTCCAATACTACTTTATATTCTTCTAATAATTGAAGTATAGATAATATCTTCTCAATGGAGTTAATACATTGATCTGCGATTAAGGGATCAGAAGATCCACTAAAGATAAGAGGCCTTTGTCACATAAATTATTCAACCAAGACTTTCTCTTTCTTAGGATAAAGAGGGAGTTCCACATGATTCAAGCTATTATTCATAACTTGAGATAGTTTTTCTAGTATTTTAATGAAGTTTTTAGTTATCATTCCCACCATATTTGGCATCTCATTAGTTAAATCATAAAATTGCCTATCACATTGATTTCTAGCATGAGTTCTATTATTTATAGACATTAAATAAGAAAATAAAGTACAATTATGGGGGATTAAATACTTATCTAATAATCATATAAAAAGGAAACATTGGACATAGAAGGATAAAATTGTAAATGAAAATTATATCCTAACTTTTGATTCCCTAAGTTTTAATATAGGTTATCCATAGTGATAGAATTTTCCCTAGGGTTCTTATTAAAGTTTTATAGTCCTAATAAAATAAATAACTAGACTATGCTATGATACGAACTATATAAACCCTATACTTTTACATATATTGTTATGCAATTTTAAGCATAATTAACCATCAAATACAAACCAGGGATCGAAAAGTCTAGTGTCTTTGGAAAACTGAGTACATGAAATAAAAAACACGGAACTAGGAATAAAAAAAATACATTAATATTCCATAATGATATCCTAACTTTATTTGATATTCTACATATGAATTGGATAAACTAGGGAATACATAGACAAAAAGGATGAGTTAAAAATCCTAATAAGAGAATAAGTATGAAAAAGAAACATAACACATGGGTTAGAAGGAATAACAAGATAACATAAATGTCATGTATCATGGATACATATGTGGAAGAATAATATATATAACATGGAATCATATGATTATGGAAATAGAGGGATGTGGCCGCAATATACAACATTCCATAAACATGAGTCAAGGCTAACTTCCAAGACTATGTCACATTGTGGACAGAGTCCCATAATGGATTAGGTTTACTCCATAACCCCATACATGACGTATCATGAGGCTAAACATTACCTATTTAATTGGAGTGATTTTTGAGTACACCCATCAATTTTTTTTCATTCATATGTGTTCCAAATAAAGAATAAAACACAAGGAATAAACATAAGGGTTGCCCATGGGAAGAAATGGGTATCATAATCATGTCATATGGAATAACCAATGTGTGTATCATAATAGTGTACTTGAAAGACTGTATTTAAATCATAAATGGACATTAATAAGGTAAAATAGGAATTGATCATGAAAAATTATGTTCAAATTATGGGAAAACATGTCAAAACAGTGTTTAAGGAACTTTATAAATGAGCCACTTTAGTGCAGTTTAAGAGAAAATATTAAAGTGTCTTTAAAGTGGAAAAATGCTTAATTGTTTGTATAAAACAAGAAATGAAATAAAATAGTTTTTCATGATAAAATGTTTGATTTTAGAAAAATAATGATGGATTAAAATATATTATCTGGTGTACTTTAAAATGGGTAAGAAATTGGGAGGTTCCTTTAATCGGGCTTGCTTATCTGGAGGAATTGAGAAGGGAACCCTTTTAAAATATGAATTTACACATAGAAGAAATATAAATTGAGATTGATAAATATTTTTGGAACATATAAAAATAATATTTTGTAATTATAAAGGAACAATTAAGAAATAAATTAGAGAAAATAGAGAAAGTGTATCCCAAAGATACTTTAAAGGTTCGGAGAGAATCCCTTACCGTATGTCCAAATGTGTTCTGAACTTGCACTTAATATCCGGGATAATAAAATTATATCATTTCATTAAATAATTCAGAACCTCTTATGTAAATAGTTGATTTATTATAAATTTATTTAGTTTATTTATGGTCATTGTAATGAATTATAGTGTTTTGTTTTTTCGTTCTAGGAGATTTCATTTGATGATTTTATGATTGGTTCCCATGAGTTTAATTATGGGTGTTCTTTTCAAATGGAAGAGAAAATTTAGAAGTGAAATTATATGATATTTATGAACCTCTATAATTATAAATGGTCCAATATATCATTTTTTATTTCTATTATGAACATGATTCATTAGATCGAACGTTAATGATAAAAGTTTAACTTATTTTTATGGTTTTTTGATCATCATGAACTAGTTTATTTTATTATATACTAATTTATGATTATATATATTAGTTACAGAACACGAAACAAGATATAATATTCATTTTTTTAATATTATTTAACCATAATAATGGTTTTATGACCATCGTTGAAGGTGGTAATGGAAAACAAAAACTCATTGTCCATAAAGGCAGTGCGTTGACACCTCACATACAATGTTTTCATTTTTAGAATAAAAGGAGAAGAGAAAAAATTTTATGAAATATATTCGATTAAAATAATAAAATTATAGTATATATATGATACTAGAGTAATTATGTAACATTGGATAATGGAGGAAAAGATTAGGAAGAAGAAATAAATAATTTAGAAGATTAAGGTGAAGGATTTTACCTCTTGAATGTTGTCTTCTTGAGAACCTTTTTTAAGGCACCTGTGTTTGGACTTTTGTTGAAAAAAGAAGATCCTAGACGTGGTGAATTGTTTTTTAAAGGGAATTAGTCATAATTTATACAATATTCAAGGCTTATAAGGTGTCAGGAGAAGGGGTGGTATTTATAAGGAGAGGAGAGGGGTGTTTCTGATTATTTTATTCATTTTTTTATTATTTGGATCAAGACTATGAATAATATTGATTCTTGTGATTAAGCATAGTAAATAGTTCATGTGAGTTATAATTAATGGTTTTATACATACTAAATGACTAAAAAATTCTTGTATTTAGCTCAAAATGGTTAATACTAGAAATTACCATATTTCACTATTCACTAAAAAATTAACTATTTTAGAAAAATGACAAAAAATCACCCAACTAATTTTTAAGGTGTATATTTGAAAAATGGACTCCAATTTATCAAAACAATTTTCTAAATATAATAAATTTAAATTTTAATTAGAATAATCATTTATTCAAAAAATACCAATTTTAATATTATAACCAATTTTATGACTTTTTTAAAAAATTAATTATGGTCTCATAAAATTATCTTATAACCATAAGACAAAAAAATATTAATTAATTAATCTCTTTATGAAAATAAATTTTCTTTTTAATCATTATATTAATTATAAAATTTTAAATAAACATTTACGTTTCACAAAAATTCCAACACTTAATTTATCATTTTTAAAACATTTATTTATTTATGCCAAGATATAAATATATCATATTTTCATTTATAATATGCCTAAATTTTATTTATAATTTCATTGGAAAGGCTGCTATTCTATTATTTAGGTTACTATTCTTAATAGTCATATTACTATTCTAATGGTCAGGTTATTATTCCATCAGTATAAGTTCCTTAATTTCTACAAATACTACTATTTTTATTATTTATTTATGAGTATAATTTTTTTATTAGGTTATCTATGTGATGTATGTTTTCTATAATATATAACATAATTATAATAATGATAATTCCATTGATAAAAGTTTGGGTCATTACATGTATGACCAGAATAACTTGTTCGGAGGACGTTGGATGATCCTGGCTGACTTGTCTGGAGGATGTCGCATGACTTGGATGACTTTTCTGTAAGGTGTCTCATGATCCAAGATGACATGACTGGAGGGTTCCACATGACCTGGATGACTTGTCCAAAGAACATTGCATGATCTATGTTGACTTGTCTCACTGTCACTGTAAGGATTAGCTAACTTTTCCTGGTGTCACCACATAACTCGGGCGGCATGTTTGGAGGACATCATAAGATTTGGTTGGAAAGCCTAGAGGGCTTCACAAGACTTGTGTGGCATGATCAGAGGGAATCATATGACTTTCTTGACATGTCCAATGTTCATCACCTAAGCCTTGTAAAACATCGATGAAGTTTTTTATGATTTGAGTGACATGTATCAATTCTGTCACATAATCTGGTCGAGTCATGAAAAGCTCAAGAAGATCAACATATATGTTCTTCACATAAGTCTCCCATAGTTTTAGTATTCATTTCAGCCTTTATTGCATATGTTCCTAAAGTTTTTACAGTTTTAACTTATTTTAGGTTTTGTGTGACCCATGTGACATGTGAGACCCCATTCATATGATCCGAATGACACACCAGAAGTCCTTTGTTTGATCTTTAGTGATCATTAGAAGCATCTATTCATGCTGTGTGATACTATAGGTTTTTACCCTATTTTTACCATGTGGGGAACCCTTTCAATCACATTATTGGGAACTTTGAGAAGTCCTCCCATGCGTTCCCTTGTGTGATTTATTGTGGATTCATTTTTGTGATAATGGGGAGATATTTATAGGTATCTCCACCCCAATTATATGTTTGCTTGCACAATGTGTATCTTGTAGATTTAGGATGGAGTCGATGGAGGGATTTGGCATCATGTGATTCATCATATCCTGCCATAGGTCATCCAGGGGGCGTCACATGATTTTTAGCAACCGCAAGAGTGTTCTAATTTTTCCATTTTTATTGGATCTAGTCTAATATAATGGATTTATCTTCACCATGTGGACATGTCAAGGGGACTCCACAAGGTCAGGCCTACATTTCTATGGTCCTTCATGAGATCATCATGCTTGTGAAAGGCTTTTTCCTAACTGCAGGTGACTTGTCAAGGGTCTTCTACAAGACTAAGGAATCTTTGTTGACATGTTGAGGGGTATCACAATATCCCTCCATATTTCAAAGGGATCTGCATGTGATCAATAGTGATTTCCTGAGGCATATGGCCTCCTTTTCATTAAGGAAAACATATCCTTTCTCTATAATAAGCCTCTATCTTTTCCCCCTATTTATTTCCTTATTTATTTTAAAAGGAAATAAGATCTCATGAAAGCATGATATCATTGTCAAATACAATTACCCACCTTGTCTACGATACATCCTGTGAAAAATAATGGGTCTTAAAGTGATACACAAGTATTTACATGGACACCCCTTTATTTTTATTTGGAGTCAAGTGGGATTAATATGACTTGTATATGCATCTAAAGGTTTTATTATGATGAAATATACTCTATAATTACTTCGCGTGATAAGGAAAACATGTCACTAGGGGCTTCATGGTGTCTTAAAAAATGCATAAGCACATCACATGAAAATCAAAGACTGCAAAAGGTTTTTACCTTTTTCATATTTTTTGACTTATTTTCAAGGTTTTTTACCCTTCCCCATTGGTTTCCCAAGAGGGAACCATATGATCAGTATGGTATCCTGTGATGGTGCGTGCACCTTGTCCTGGTCAGTCTATCTTCTCATCTCTGGAATATTGCATGGTCAATGTTATATCTCACACCGATGTGGGAGAACTATCATGGATAACTCCTTTTCTTTTCTTATGTATTGAGAGGGGAAACATGTAATTAGATGGACATGTCGGAGACCATTTGAATGATGAAGGTGATATGTCAACAGGCTCTTGTGCGACAAGATGGTTTTTTCTCCAGGGCTCTGTGGTATCTTGCGAACCATATGAGGCTATCATATGAATATCAATGACCACAAGAGGCTTCCATATTTTTCATATTTTCATCCATTATTTTAAAATGGTTTTTTATGGTTGTTAGGTGTCTACTGGCTGATGTCAACAGTGAATCATGAATGATATGGCACTAATGAATAAGTCTAGAAAGAAGTTTTTTCTTCTTATTTTATGGATGTATATATCTATGATCCTATGATTATAAAGTAAATGTATGATAAATCCATGTCCATGGTAATGTATTAATGAGTTATTCTCAAAAATTAAAAGAAATATATATAAAGTATATAAGTTGATGACAAATGAGATGAAACCTTTTTTATGATATATCAAGAAAAAGAGATTATATTATATAGTGAGTTTTCATAGGAGGTAGTCATAACTATAAATTATTATTATATCTTTAAGATCCATGATGTATTTCTATGTACCACCCTTTACATGTGATTTGGACACACAGATATCAGAATAAGGGCCTAGAGGGTCACACATAATATGTATCTATAAGTTGCACTAATTTAGATGAATTGGAGTTCAGGACAAGGTATGATCCATGTGTGGGAACCAATGAATGTCCAAGTGAATGATCATAAGTAAATTAATTCCATTATATCATTCTAGTGTAGAATAATGATAATTGAATTTACTTTTCAAAGTATTCACAAGTAAATTAATTAAAACATTTAATAAGAGAAAGTATCATTTTTCAAATGAATTATATGCATTCAAGGTATGTTAAATAATTACAGGAATAATCAGTTGAGTTAATGTCTCATGGTTCATCACATAGAATTTTAAAATGTTACTAGTGATTAGTGGAATATTCATGACATGTAAAACATGTTTACTTATTTATTCATGATGTTTTGTGCCGGTTTAAGAGGTTTAACTTATCATAGGGGTTAAGTGAAAGTTTAAAAAGTTAAAGATAACTATTTATGCTCATTTTTAAGGCATTAATAGTAAATTTGTCCCTTTTTATGAATTTATAGGTTTTATCCCCTTTTCTATCTCCCCTTAAGCTTCCAAAGAGAGAATTATCAAGAAAATATTGATCCATGTTCAGGGATTGATTACATGATCTTGTAGGAAACCTATAAGCATTATAAGGACTCCCACACTAGCACATAAGAATTAAAGAACGAAATTCATAAATATTTGGTACATGTGTGGAGGATCTAGAGGTAATCTATTTTTTCTCCTTAGTGTTATGATAATCTAGACTAGAGTATATATCCCTAGGATAACATTGTTCCACCGAGGTAGTATTTTGATTTCATTTTCATACTTAAATTGAATCTCATGATATCCTAGTCATAAATTGGGAATAACTATGTTGAATCAAGTATTTTTTGTTATATTCAGTGTTAAAAATCATAAAGTTACCTACCTTCATGCTTCTGATGCATACCAAATTCCTTTAAATATATAACAGTGATTTTGTAATTATTTAAGTCAAAATTTTGAATAAAATAAAATAATTTAGAAATAGGGAATTGATATGGTCCCATACCACTAATAATGCTTTGATACAATTTTTAATGGATAATAAAAAAATCTTCTATGATTGAATTGTTTTTTGGAATAAAAAATAAATTTAATATTATATATATGGGACTTTGAAAGGGTGTATTGTAATTAGTGGGGCATTGTTCACTAGCATGGTGAGTGTTTCCCATGATTCCACTAGTGTGATGGGTCGTTTTCATTTCATTCTTACATTATTGGATAAGAAAAAAATGTTTTAGTGTTTTAAAAAAATTCAAGCACCACCCACATTAATTTAGGTGAACCCCATTAATTTTAGGGGTTGGTCGACCAAGACAGATCCCAGAATTGTTTGATATTTTAATATATATATATATTTCAAGAGGTGGTGTGTTACACCTCTTGTTCACCTATACATGCCCCATATGGGGTGGGCGACCTAAAAACCTACTAGGATGGTCCATACCCAATTTTCCTAACCCAAAAAAACTGCCCAGGTCCTAAAAACTCCCTAGGGGACCATATTAGGACTGAAAAGACCAAAAAAAATCATTTTATTTTTTCCAAAATGATGTTTAATTTTCTAGAATTTAATAAAAAGAATTCAAGATCCGTGAAACATATCATTAATTAATTTAAATTATTTTAATTCTACTTTAATGCATTAGAAATTCCCTTGAGTTGAATTCTAGAATTTTTTATTTTTATTATAAAATTATATTACATGTTAACAGATTAGGATCTGATACCAAATTATAATTTTTTGAATAATTTTTTTTAAATTTAATTATTGAATTGTAGTTTTAAAATATAACAATTGTTTATCATTTTAATGATCTGAAAATCATCCCTCTATCTATAAATGTATAAGGGATTACATGTCCACATTTGAGAAATAATATGTAATCATTGTATCCCAAGTTCTCCCCACCTACGTGTGAGTATACATTGTAAAGATCATAGGAGTTCACGATGACATAGTTCAAGTAGAGAGTCGTTGTGAAACCAAACTAATGAAATGAATGAGTGTTTGATAAAAACCACAATATCTGTAGATATATGACTCAAGTTATTCCCCTAAGGTATTCTTTGATCCATTATCTATTCTATGGATAAAAAAATAGAAAAAAATCTTGATCTTTCCATTATTTATTTATTTTTGTCTTGTATTGATAATTATATCATTATGTGGGTTCTACATGATCATCAGGGATAATTAAAAAGTATGTGAAGATAAAAATGAATAAATGTATGATATATGTTTCTATTTATGCATGGTTAATGAAATGATTTTTATCACATTGTAACAAAAAAGATAAATAGAACATAATTTGAGTCACAAAGAGAGTTAATATGAGTGCATTATGTGTACATTATTTTATAAAGGAATATTTAATTAATTATGTAAAATGGAAATAATATTACCAAGAATATAAATGTATAAAATTACAGATATTTATGCATAATATATCCCTCAAGAAAATATTAAGATGGTATAACATTCCATTACTTGAGTTAAAATGAAACCATTATTCACAGTACTTGTCTGGTTTTCGCCAGTGTGATTTTAATTATCTGGGAATTTTAACCTAAGTTTGGGGTTGTATTAATTTAGTTATCATTATGGGTTTATTTACTCTATGATACTTGATGAAACTAGTAGGAAAGTGTTGAAGAAATTTTAGTCTAGTATTTCATGATTGGGGAGTCCACTCAATGAATCACAGATTTGCGAGTTAATGCAGTTGGAAAACGTTCCTGCATAAAGACCTTAAAATAACCTATCATGCCCCAATTTGTGTCGTGAGAATGGAAATATGGATCCTTATTACTACTATATTCATGTGATATAATATTTTATATATAATGGTGAGGGATATTTAGATTTTATAAAATAACAGGATACTAATAAATAAAATTTATTATAACACTTTGGAAATCATGATAAAGTACTAAAACTTTATTTTGATTTTCTATAGAAATTTTTATATAATATGACCTTAAAAATATCACTATTATTGATATTGGAGAAATATAATCTCCTCATCAACATGAATTTTCAAGATTAGTATAGGTTATAGTACATTATACTACTCCAAGAGCGGAAAATTTACTTGTTGGAGTCCCTTGTTTCTAAGAACAACCCTTTTGAGGAGGTTATTGAGGAGGAGAAAGTTATATTTTTGAAACATGTATATAGTGCTTTGGATATTCAGTTTATCATGCTACCATCGAATATAGGTGAGCTCTAGAAGATTCCTGATGATATGAATACATATAACATGTCATCCTATCTCGATGATCTTTATTAAGAAAATAAAAGATAAGGGTATTATTTAGATATCCAAGGAAGTTTTCACGTGAAATATCAGAGTGGGGAACTAGATAGAACTCATATATCCAATATTATTATCAATATTGATATTTTATAAATCTTGGGTTTTATGTTACCACAAGTTGATTTTCTATATTAAGCATTATGAGATATCTAAGGTGCTCCAAGTTTTTCATGCCTCATTTCCTTATTTGTGTTTGTTTTCTAGTGAAACCTATCCATTTATACTTTTTGGGTATTGGATGAAACTTATAGTTATCATAGTTTTATCTAAATAAAGGAACCATATATATTCACAAAGGTTACTAGAGGTGAGGTGGATCCTAAAGTTACTAATAGAGCAATAATAGCTTCCTTGTTTATAAGGGAATACCACCTTACAATGACAACATGAATGATTCTATTTTTATAGAATTTTTATTATGTGACTAGTGTTACCAATAACTTTATACCTATTTTAATTTTTGGAAATTGATAGATTTGTATTAAAATTTGGGAATAAAATCCTCTAATTTTATAAAGATATTATTTTTATGGTATGGAACACTTTAATAATGTTATTTATGTACTATCATATGAAGAATAAGTATTGGACATAGATAATGAATCAATTTTACATGAATAATATCACACCTAGTTTTGTAATTCCTTCAATGATCATGTAAATTAGAATAATTTGAAAAAAGTCTACCAATATGGGTATTTATATTCTTTCGAATTAAAACGACTCATCAGAATAATCTATTGTTTGTAAGGAAAATTGAACAAACCTTATTTTTGTGATAAGTGTGAAAGGGACACAAAGATTCTATAATTGGTACACATAGATGTTTTAGACCTTTTCTAGTTAAAATTAGAGGTGGATACTCATATTTCATAACTTTTATTGATTATTTAAGTAGATATGGATATATGTTTACTCAATGAGGTATAAGTGTGGATCCTTTGAGAAATTTAAGGAGTTCAAGAATGAAGTAGAGAATCAACTTGATAAGAAGATAATGAAATATAGATAATATCAAGGATAATAATATCTTAACTAGGATTTTATAAAATATATTAGGGAGTTTTAGATTCTATCTCAACTCACTCCTCCTTATACACCATATTGTAATGGTGTTAGTGAAAGCGAGAACTATACCATGTTGGATATGGTGAGGTTGATGATGAGTCATAAAAATCTTCCATTATCCTTGTAGAGATATGCATTATAGGCTGTGGAACACATAATGAACCAATTTATAACTATTAAGGAAAACATAATTCCAAACAATTTAATGTATGGGAAGAAATCTGTGTTGTTACATACTCATGTATGTGTTTGAAAAGTGTTTGTTAAGGCCACATTTGAAAAAAAAACTGGTACCCTAAGGCATAAAGTGTATCTTTATAGAATATACCAAGGAAATAAGGGGATATTATCTATACAAACTCTTAGAAAATAAGCTAATAGTAATAAAAATTACATATTACTTAAGAGGGAGTATATATTTAAAAGATATATTGGGAGACAGATTGACTTAAATGAGGTTGATTCTTAATATACACAAGAGTTAGCACAAAAAAATTCCAGAAGACCTTATGAAAGAGGTTTTTCTGAAGACATGAGTGCCATGTAGGAGTACCAGAGGGTTTAGGGAACTATAAAGATATTTTTTTTATTTATCAAGGTTGGGGACTCACTATTGGTTGATAATGATGAAACTTTGTCTTACAAGGAGGAAATAAGCATCTCATAAGATGAAAGATAGCAATAAGCTATGAATTTTGAGATAGATTACATATATCCGAACCAATTATGGGTTCTGGTAGATCCTTCAGTTGATGTAAATACTATTGGATACAAATTGGTATTCAATAAGAAACAATACAAGGAATGTGAATTTAGAATCTATAAGTAATGACTAGTTACTATAGGGTTTAATCAATGTTATGGAATAAACTATTAATAAACCTTTTCACTAGTTTCCATGATGGAATCTATCATAAATATAATTTTTCATAATATATTAAAATTATTATGATATTTAGAAAATGGATTTCAATGAGACTTTCCTTAATGATAAACCTATATAAGATTTCTATTTCTCACAACTAGAAGGATTTGTGACACATAAGGCACCAATATGGTATAAAAGTTTCAAATATCCATTTATGGATTAATGCAATAATTTAGATCCTGAAACATTTACTTTGATGATTCTATACATAAAATTGGTTTCATAAGGAATAAGTGTGAGCCTTGTGTCTATAAGAAGTTTTGTGGGAGTGTAGTCATTTTTCTTATAGTATTTGTCAATAAAATATTACTTATTAGAAAAGGAAAACCAACACTATAGATAGTTAAGGCATAATTGAATAGATTATTATCTATGAAATAATGTAATGAAATTAATTTTCCTTTTTTTATTTTTAAAAAATTATTAGAAACATTCTGAGAGTAAGCGCTGAGACGACATGTGATTCTGAGGCCCGTTGTGCCCAGAATGGTCCATCGAAAAATATTAAGTTTTTAAATAGTTCTCATGAGAGGTTTTCCTAAATAAGTGGAATAACTCATAAAAGAGCACTATGATTAGAAATATGAGGGCACTATTGTGTTCATGATGGTAGTTTAACCCTAGGCGTGACTTAACTTTTGTCAGCACGGGTCTCCAGTGAGAAAACCCAAAAATGAAATAACCATAAATAAAATAATAAAATTATTTTTTTTCAAATCCTTATAACTCATGAATGATTACTCAGATTTAAAATCTGAGAACACCATTGATCTTGTGAGGGTATTCTTTCCTTCGGTGAAGCCTAACATTTGATGGAATGTGCCAACTGTGGAAAGTAGTTTTTGGGACATGATCGTAAATAAAATAATTAAATAAATATTATTTTATTTTCCTATAACTCATAAATGGTAACTCATATGGGAAATCTGAGAGTATCGTTGAGAACATGAGGGTTTTCTTTCCTTAGGCAGTGCCTAATCTCGACCGGCGCAGGTCGAGGGTAAAAGTTAATTTTTGAGCATTTAAAGAAAAATAAAGTAAACTTAAGTTTATTTTATTCAAAAATGTCTCGCTCCAACACAAAGTCGATCTGAATATTTCATTTCATAAATGAAATAGTGTGACAATGTTGCAACTCAAGTGTAACAAAAACACTATTTTGTTTCATAAATGAAACATTGTAATGACGCATTGACTCAGCGTAACAGAAACACCGAAACATGTTCCCGACATTAAGTCAATTAACATAGATACGAGATAGGGGGAGGATCATAGAGTTTTCTTGGAAGAAATGGAAGAAATTCATTGGTGAATGATAAGTAGAGATGAATGACAAATGACTATGGATCAACAAACAGATTCTGATCAGAGATCGGCAGATTGACGAACGATGAATGCAAGGTTTAGCTTTCGTCAGCGATTGATCCAAACCCAGGTAAGGTGTTTAATTATAGGTGAATTCATTCCTTCCACATTGATTAGTTTGAGTGAATAATGTGGATCAACCCACAAATAGTGTGACCCAAATATTGGTCATGGGTTTTGTGGGATGGCATTTGAATAGAAGGAATTTAAGGGAGTGGGATTCACATAATGTTTTCTGTTCTTCATCAAACATTTTAACAAGGAGTAAACATTCCAACATGAACAAAAGGTCATGGTCCATCATTTGTGTGCTGGTTGTGCATTATTTTTCACTACCATCTTCCCGTTATTTGTGGCGACGATAATACATTGTGCAAGAGGGACTACGATGACAGGGTATCCCACGGTAGGAGGAAATGGGAGATGGTGGTTCTAGGAGACCACCAGCTCTGAAGCCAGCAGTGGGGGAGGCTGTGTCCAGGTGGGTTGCGGCGGTGACAAGGGCTGCCGACTCGAAGGACAGTGGTGGATCGATCAGACGTGGCTGGGTACCACGTCCCTTGGTGGAAGACAGAGGTCTAGCTGGACCGCAGTAGGGACCCTGTGACAAAGCCACATGGCATCTACATGGTGGTTTGTGGGGTTCAAACAGATGTGATGAGCACCGCGTCTTGGGATGGATAGATCTGGCCCACCATCACGCGTTGGGCTAGGGGAACCGGGCCACTGTGCGACTTGGCAGGAAGAAAATTGGCCCACCAGTACAGGCCGAGCTAGAGAAGGACAGGGCTGCTGGACCCACAGACCAATGAACTGGGTCCAGCAGGCCCAATGGGCCTAGTCCGTTGGCCCGGCTAGATAGGGTCAGACCCAACCCAGACTCAATAGACCCTTTTTTAGTAAAATAGATATTACTTCCAAACCATGCATTTGATTGATGAGTCGTTTATGAAGTTGGTACCTTCATGAAGAGACATGACTTTTGACATACTCCATGTATGTTTTTTTGGAAGATACAACAAATGGCTTGAGGAATAGATTCTCTACAAATCAAGAATGCTATAAGAAGGAATCGACCAGCCCTTAGTGGCCTAGCAGAAAAGCGGACCTTAGTGGCCCAATAGAAGAGATGACCTCAGTGGCCTTGAAGATGAGTGAACCTCAGTGTTCCAACATACTAGTTGACCTCAGTGGCCCAGCAGACCATGGTGACTCATTAGGAATGATTCCCTCGGTAATACAATATGTTCATCATTATGAATGACAATCTTTATTTATATAATTTAAGTTATACCTCTATGACATGGCTCTAGTGACTCTCTTAATTGTAATTATTAGAGTATACACTTCATGTACCTATTTGGTAGTCTTCTTTGGGTATTGGATTGTGGTATACCTTAGTGTTTTGGGGTCCCTAATGAGTATTGTTTTAGTCACCCCTACATGATATTTTCTTGTATGTGTCATGTCTTGTGTAGAAGATCAACGTTTTGAAAACGTTCTTGGTGGACTGGGACCAGGTGGTGCTTAGAGTGACCTGATAGACAAGAAGTGCTTCTAAAACATCAGACAGTTTTTTTCTGTACCTACCCTTTAGGTGGGTTTTTCTGCGGATGAGTTCCAGAGACTTGTACTTTTACTTTCCTATTTTAGTTGGGCTTGTATTTCGACCCTGTTTCCCTTTAGTTTTCTATTATCGTACCTTTTTTTACTTAGTATTTTCAACTTTCAGTATATATGTCTTGGAGTACTGTGCGTGTGTACATGTACATAGGTAAATTCCTTCCATTTGTTTGGGACATACCTACTCGGCACTAGTCACTAGCTGTGGCCTATGGGAGGCGGACTTGGGGTAGTCATGACAGAGGCCTTGAGGGATGGGTCCTGATATAGTGGTATCAAAGGAGGCCATTTCTAACTTAAGAACCCAGAGTATATGATTTTGGTTTGGGGAAATAGTGTTAAGTGTTTCGAGTTCAGATTTTAGGCTAGGGAATCCAGTGTTGGTGTGTCAACTGACGTATTTATACACCAGGGCTTTAAATTCTGATTTTCGACTCGGTACATGAAAACACTAGTTGTAGGAAAAAACAATTTTATATGAATCGTATAGGAATGGGTTGATTTTTCCATGTCCTTGAGTCAACTCACCATGTATACTCTATTGATCATGGTACATCTAGTTTTGTTTCAAGATGCTTCCACATAGATAGCAAGCTAGGATTCCATTGCGTGATCATGAAGATGATCTGTAGGGTGACGATATGAGTATAATTGTTCGTACAAGAGACAACATGATTGGGTGGTGTAACAACTATACCACCACCTATGGAGTAGAACATGGTACTCATAGTACCAATGGATGAGATGTATAGGATGAGAACACTTCACGAGTTTCAGTGATAGTGACCCCTTAGGTTTTGAGATGACCCTGACTCACATGAAGCTAAGGACTGGCTTGAGGTGGTGACCAAGTTTTCTATCTATTTAGGACATCATTAGATCAGATAGTGGTCCTAGAGGTGAGGTTTATATTTGGTTCAGAAGTACGATGGCATGGTTTAGATTACTCGATATTACGATGAGGTGACTCTTCCATGTACAGAGCTTGAGAACCTTTCTCAGAGAAGGGTATCGTTCCGTAAAATCAAAGGGTTATGCATTCCCAAGATTTTCTAAAGGTTCAGCAGGGCGACATGTTGATAGTGGATTATTCATCGAGGCTTACAAATCTTTCTAGGTACTCGATGAATACGGTACGACCAGTGCTTCAGGGATCAGACCTCAGAGTGAGGTGTGTTTAGGGACATCTAAGCCAACACCATTCCTCTACACATTTCTACTTATACTAGTGTGCTAGAGAGAACCTTTGTGGTTGAAAGTCCTTTGGATGATCAGATATAGCCAGTGGATGTCATCCGTGAGAAAGAATGAAGTCGACGTTAGTCTTAGAGACTTGGATGTGTGAGAGGTTCTGAGAAGAGTTCCCAAGACAAGGGATCTATAGATCAGGGCTCATAGGATGAGTCCAGTTGGTCTAGAAAGAGGTAATTATTTTCAAAATACTATAGGAGACATCTCACTAGAGATTGTCCAGCTCATTGTGCTGACAGTTAAATAGTGGATGGGCCACTGGGGTAGAGATAACAGTAGGAATAGATGGATCTATAGGGCAGAATAAGTGGTATAGGAGCTTGGGATCAACAAGAGGTGGTATATTTTTCAACTTGTTACTACCGCCACCCCAATACGGTCCACATCAGGCTTAGGAAGATGGAGGAAATGGGAAGGGTTAGTTGCATGCTGTTAAGGAATATGACCCAAAGGATCCAGGAATGATTCAAGGTATAGTCAGTGTCTACTCTTACCAGCTGTATTAATAGACACATGTGGTAATCATTCCTTCTTGTCATGAATCTTGTTCTAGTGTTTCTGGTTAACCCATTGAATTGACCCTTACACCGGGAGATACCTATGTGAGGGGAATAGATAATCACACTTGTGATGATGGTGTGATATGATCCATGAGTCAAGATTTTTGATTATAACCTCTTGGTGGCAGTGTCAAGGCCTTACAACATTAGTTTGGGTAAGGACTAGTCATCCACAGTTCATGCACAGATTTAAAATTTTAGGAAAAAGGGTGTGGTGTATCCAAAACAATGGAATTGGGTTTTCTTTGGTTGATGATAAAGGGAACCTAAGTAGCATGGGATAGAATCATGAATAAGAGGGTAAAACCGATCACTCTTAAGTCAGCTAGCCTTAACCTCAGTGAAGTTGATGTTATAAGTTTTCTATTCTTAGCAGTAATGGTATAATATGAATATTTCTTCCTTGAAGATGTTATATGTATACCTCCTCATAGGGAGGTATACATATACATTGTTATACACCCGAGATGGAACTGATATCAACATCAGTATATCAGATGACTTTCATAGAGCTTCACGAGCTAAGGGTTCATGTGGAGGACTTGCAGAGAAAGGGATTAGTAAGACCCAGTGTTCAAGGTTATGTGTGGAGTACTGGAAATTTAACCAAGTGACCATGAAGAATGAGTATCCACTACCAAAGGGTTGATGAACACTTCAATCCATTGAAAGGGACAACCTTTCTTGTGGATAGAAAGGTTCCATTAGGATTTTTAGTAGTTAAGACAGAGTTTGACGAGTGCCCTAATCTTGAGTTTTTTAGAGGAGGGAGTTGAGAATGTAGTATTTTACAATGCATTAGGGACCAATCTTGGTTGTGTCCTGATTTAGAGGCAAGTGGTTATTTCCCATGGTTCACGTCAGTTGAGACCACATGAGCAAAACTACGCAGCCCACGATCTTGAGTTGGTAGCAGTAGTCTTCGCATTAAACATGCAGTGACACTAACTTATGGGATAACAATTTACCATATACTCTAACCACAAGAGTCTCAAGTATATATTCTCTCAAGAGGGTTTGAAATTGAGATAGATATGATGAATAGAGTTCCTATCGAACTATGAATTCAAAGTAGTCTATAATCTTGGTAAGGGAAATGTGGTAGTAGATGCTCTCAGTAGGAGATCTAGTTCATTGTTTCGGAACTAGTAAATAGAGTATTTCCCCTCATTATAGATATCCTTCCTAGATATAGATGAAACAACTTACCTCCAATTGGTTCTTGTTACCCCTCCACTCGTAAAGTGAGTCAAGGAGTCACAACTCGATGTTACCTACTATGAGTATTTAAGTGCTCAGTTTTCCATAGGGAATACCCATGATGGATATTTGAAAGGTAGGGAGCACATCATTCCTTTTAGAGGATGCAAAGTAGTAGTGTTGGACACTTGGAAAGAAGAGATGCATCAGGATATGACAGAGGGTGTCAAAGAGGACATTGGGGATGATAGAACAAGTTGAAGATGGGATTACCTGTTAATAGAAAAGCTAAGCACTTGTTTAATCAATTTCATGGGTTTTCAACACATTATATCAATCCCCTGTTCTTGGAATGGGTTTATATTTTCTTCCTTGGAGTTCCAAGAAGGGAGTGAGTAAGGATATCGATGAGCATCATGATGTGTTTATCACATACGTCCAGGGGACACGGTACCATCTGGGTGATTGTTGACCAACTCACTGTGTCCGTGACTTCTTAGTTTTTTGGGAACAGATCCCCATAGAGAGATTGGGATACCTATAGGTGAATGAGATAGTTCTACTCAAAAGAGTCCCATCAGCGAAATTCTCGAATTGAGGTGAATTTTCTGCATCTCGGTTGTGAAAGGGATTGTTGGAGGCATTTGGGACTCAGTTACGCTTGAGCACAAATTTCCACCCTCAGACAGACGTCCAGACAGAGTGGACCATTCTGGTCCTATAGGACATTATATGTGCTTACATAATCAATTTTGGCCGCAGTTGAGGGGATCACCTACCTTTGGTGGAGTTTCACTACAATAATAGCTACCACCCCACCATCAGTATGACACCATTCGATGCATTGTACAGGTGACCCTATAGGTGGACACTTTGTTGGACTGACCCCTGAGAGTTAGCACTTGTGGTCCTCGAGATGGTACATGCTACTATAAAGAAGGTTTAGGTCATCTAGGAGTAGATAAATACTGCACAAAGTTATCAGAATTCCAATTCTGACAAGTTAGTGAGACCCTTAGAATTTGATGAGGGATACCATGTGTTTCTTCGGGTCTCTCCTCGACGTGGTATATAGAGATTTCGTAAGGGTGAAAATTTATCTCCAAGGTTTATCAGACATTTTATGTTACTATGTAGAGTGGGTGAGTTGGAATATCCCTTGGTTATACCTCCATAGTTAGAGCGGATGCATGACATCTTTCATGTATCCCAGCTAAGGAGATACGTACACAACCCGTAACATCTCATTGACTGGGGTGATCTATAAGTTGACGATAAGGAAAACTTTTCAAAGTTTCTAGTGGACATTGAGGATTGAGCGGAGAGGACCATATGTGAGTGATCAATACCTCTAGTGCATGTTTTGTGGCAACACATGAATCTCCAGGAGAGCATGTGGGATCAAGTAGCTTATGTTCGTGTTCGTACCCTCATCTGTTTGGGAATCCATTGGTTTGGATTTTAGGGGAATAAATACTTAAGGTGGGGATAATGTAATGAATTTTATTGTCATGGTTTTATTTTTAGAAAACTACTTATAAGATTATGAGACCACGTGATGAGATGGTGTGCGATTCTGAGGCCCGATTTGCTCAGAATAGTTCATTGAGAAATTTTAAGTTTTTAAATATCACGCATTAGTAGTTTTACTAAAAAAGTGTAATAACTCATAAAAGGGCGCCTTAATCATAAATCCAAAGGAACCGTTACATTTAGGATGGTGAGTTTACCCTAGGCACGACTTAACTTTAATCAGCACGGGCCTCCAATGAGAAAACCTGAAAATGGAATAACCGTAAATAAAATAATTAAATAAAATTATTTTATTTTTCAAATCCTTATAACTCTCGAACTGTGACTCAGATTGAAAATTCGATACCACCATTGAGCTCGTGAGTGTGTTGCTTCCTTTGAAGGATCCTAACATTGGATGAAATAGGATAACTATGGAAAGTAGTGTTTGGGATGTGACTGTAAATAAAATAATTAATTAAATATTATTTTATTTTATAATAAATCATAAACAGTAACTTGGATAGAAAATATGAGAGTACCATTGAACTCGTGAGAGAGTTCTTTCCATAGTAAGGGCCTAACCTCGACCGGCATAGGTCGAGGGTAAATGTTAATTTCTGGGAATTTAAATAAAAATAAAATAGACCTTAGAAAGTTTATTTTATTAAAAAATGTTTCACTACAACACAACAAAGAGCTAGATGTTTCATTTCATAAATGAAACAACATAAAAATGCAGAGACTCAGCATAATTGAAATGATGAAACATGTTCCCTCCATTAAGTTAATTAATAGAGATATGAGATTGGGGTAGGATCCTATAGTTTTCTCTAAAGCCTTGGAGGAAATAATTTGGTGAACAATGAGTGATGATGAAGGATGAACGATGACAGATCGACAAAAAGATTTAGATCATACATCATAAGATTAAAAAATGATGAATAAAAGTTTTAACCTTCATCAGCGATTGATCCAAACCTAGGTAAGGGGTTTAAATATAAGTTAATTCCTTCCTTATTCGTTCTTTGGTTTGAGCGATGAACATGGATAAACCCACAAAAAAGTTCATCCGTGGGTCGATCGTGAGTTTTGAAGGATGAGATTTGACTTGCAGGAATTTAAGGGAGTTGGATTCACATAATGTTTTCTATTATTCATCAAACCTCCTAACAAGGATGAACCATGCCAATATGAACAGAGGTCATGGTCTGTCCTTCATGTGTTCTTTGTGCATTCTTCTTCACTACCTTCTTTCCGTTATTCATAGCGACGACAATATGTGGCCCAAGTGGGACTGTGGAAGGAGGTTGTGGGAGATAACGGTGCCAAGAGACTGCTGGCTTGGTAGCCAGTGGTAGGGGAGGCTACAACCAGGTGGACCGCAGTAGAGACAAGGGCTGTAATCTCGGTTGGATGTGGTTGGGTGTCACGTCCTGCAGGAGAGGACTGCGGTAGGGACCCCACTGTAAAGTCATGTGGCGTCTACTTGGAGGACCCACAGAGTTGCACACAGTGGTTTTCAAGGCCAGAACAAACCCAATGAGTGTCTCATCCCAGGAAAGATAGGGACGAATCACCATTGTGGGCCGGGCCACTTGGTGGGTCGGCTGGAAGAAAATCGGCCAGCCAGTGCGGGCTAGGCCGAGGGAGGACCGGGCCGCCTGGCTGGACTCACGACCCAATGGGCCGGTTCCAACATGCCCAATGGAAATAACCTGTGGGATAGGAAGGATCGGGTCGACCCAAACCCAACCGAGTTGGGTCGGGTTAGGTCGGTCTGACCGGCTCAGATCGGACCGAGACTCAACCGACTACTTTTAAGTAAAACATGTATTACTTCCATACTGTAAGTCCAATTGACAAGCCATTTGTGAACTTAGGACCCTCATGATGTTTAAGTCCTTTTGAAATACTCCATGTGAGTTTTCATTGAAGTTGAAATATGACCAATGGATTGAGGAGTAGATTCTCCCGAAATCAAGCATGCTACAAGAAGGAATCAAGCAGACCTCAGTGGACCAACAAACAAGCAGACCTCAGTGGCCCCTCAGACGAATGTTCCTCTGTGGTTCATTAGACCATGATGACTCATTGGGTATGAGTCCCTAAAATGTATAAGATGTTTAGCATTATTGTTGATAGTATTTCTTTCTATACATTAGGTTATTTCTCTGTGATATGACTCTAGTGACTCTCTTAACTATACGTATTAAAGGCTACACTTAGTGTACCTCTTTGGAAGTATGATTTGTATATTGTTTTGTGGTATACCATAGTGCTTTGGGGTCCCTAGTGAGTATTGTTTTACTCACCCCTTCATGGGCTTTACCCGCATGCGTCATGTCTTGTGCAGATGATCGATGATTTAATGGAGTCCTTGGTGGACTAGGTCTAGGTGGTGATTAGAGTGACCGCCATATGAGACATGCTTCTATGACTTCAGAAAACTATTTTATGTACCTACCCTTCAGGTCGGGTTTTCTGTAGAGGAGTCCTAGAGACTTTTACTTTTACTTTCCTATTTCAGTTGGGCTTGTATTCCGGACCCGTTTACCTTTAGTTTTGTACTATCATACCTTTTGTTATTTACTTAGTGTTTTCACCTTCTAACATATTTATCTTAGAGTTGTGTTCATGTGGGATATTACTAACCAGCACTAGTCACCATCCCCTGGCATATGGGAGGTGGGCTTGGGGTAGTCACGGCATGGGTCCCGAGGGATGGGTCATGACAATTACATAGGAGAATTAGAATATATTATAAGGATAAGGATAATTAATTATGGATATAAGAGGATTATTAGAATAATTTTGTGTATATACATTGACCAAATATCGAATAGATTCAGTATGGACCAATCTAAGAGGGGATTGGATCAAGTTTCACATGGCATGAAATCGACCCAATTGATATGGGAAAACAAAGGAGATTATTATGATCAATAAATTACATATTCCTAATAGTATTTTGTAAATATATATCACATTCCATAATATGTAATTAAGGTTTATATTGATTATGAAATAAGCATAAAGAGTGAATATTAAACAAAATAAGGAGAACTTCAAGGTTGGTTGTCAAAAGTTTTTGATAGTTCTTGAGAAGGTAAAACTAGATGAGTACCTAGTTATTAGGGAATTTATAATAGATATCATGGGGAAATAAAACTAATGTTCTAATAGATCATTTTTATATATAATAATAGTTTGGTTAAGTTAATATTAAATAGAAAACTTATTAAAAACAGTGGTTTCCATATCTATATTGACCAGGTATGTTGTGGATTCTGATGAAGCTTAATAAGTGGATTAACAATGTTTTTTTGGATCTTGGAGTTATAAATGGATAGTAAAGTGTAATAATATCATGGTGAACTATATATTATAGTATTATCCAATATTATTCTAATGATAGAGGAATTTTTTATACTCGGTGATATTGAATCTTAAAGTATTTTCTAAAAAATATGAGGTTGTAGTAAGTAGAATATCCATGAAATCATGTTAGTACCAAAAATTATAGCCATAACTGAAAATAATCAAGTTTATTATGTGAGGCTAACCAATTAGATAGTTATCAGTTGGCCCTAGTACATGTGGGAGTTTTTTTGGAGTTAGTGCCCTAGAAAAAAAAAGATATTGTACTTTTGATTACCTATATATTCAAAGTATTTAATATTAATAAATATATTATAACATGATTATTACTCTTAATTTTTTAATTTTATGTGATAATGTTCTTATAATATTTTTCACATCAAAAGGTCATATCATTTCTCCACTATAAGGAAAACCACTAGGTTATATGATGATATTCTTAAATACATGTTCTATTTCTAAATTACATTATATGACTGGAAATAGATGATACAAACTATCAGGGTTATGAGGCTCAGATGATATCAATAATTCCTTACATGATTGTGTTTAAATGAGTTCTTTTTAAGAAGTCAAATAAAAATATATCAAGAATATATGTTTATGACACATGCGATGCAACTTAATTGATGAGATATTGAGATAAAGAGATTATATTACACAGTGAGAATTCATAGGTGGTAGTCATAGCTATGAATTATCCTTATCTCTTTAGGTTCCATGATGTGTCTCTAGATATAACTCTTGGTCTATGAATTGGACTCACTACTATTGAGACGAGGTCCTAGAGGTTTTCACACACAATGTATCTATAGGTTTCACTAATTTTGATGAATTAGAGTTTAGGATGAGGTAGAATCCATGCATAAGGACCAGTGGGTGTACAAGTGTATAAACACATGTAAATTAATTCAATTTCATTATTCTAGTTTAGATAAAGAGAAATGAATTTATTTTTCAAGGTATTCACAAGTTATTTAATTATAAAATTGAATATGGGAAAGTATTATTTTTTAAATGGGTGGTACTTGTTAAAAGTTCATTAAAAAATTATATGAGGAATGAGCCAATTTAATGACTCATGGTTCATCATGTGGAATTTAATAATTTTACCAGTGAGAGGTGAAATATTTTTGACATTTAAGGCATGTTTTCTTAGTTATTCATGATGTTTTGGGATAGTTTAATAGGTTTAACTTAAAGAAGGGCTTAAGTACATTTTCGGGAAATTTAAACCAAACTATTTAATATTATATTAATCCATGAATATAATAGGTGTTAAATTTTATTATTTTTTTGGTTTTTGTATCCTCTCCTCCCTTCTCTTGGGCATCTAGAGAGAGAAATATTTTGAACAAATTGATCCAAGTTGTGGGATCGATCACATGATCTTTTAGAATTCATACGAGTTTCATAAGGCCTATGATCTTCCATTATATCACCCATGAATCAAATCATGACCTTTATTTAGCTATGTTACACATTTGGATGATCTTGAGGTAATTTATTTTTTAATCTTCAAGCTATAATGATAAAATTAAGATTATATATCACTGGGATCATTCTGTTTTAACAAGGTACTATTTTGATTTCATTTTCATACTTAAATTTAATTTAATGAGATATTTGGCATGAATTTAATATAATTATACTAATTCAAGTATTTTATGATATATACCGTGTTAAAAATTAGAAGATTACCCAGTTTCACACTTTCAAGATAAACCTTGTTCCTTCATAAAGACCATAACTAAATATTTATATATACATGATTACCGCTCAATGTATAAATTTGTATATATACATGATGATGATTATTATTATATATTGTTTATAGTTATTATTTTCTTATGTGATAATTTCTTTAAAATATTTATCACATATATAGGTCGTATAAATTCCCCACTAAGACAAGAACTGGAGTATGCTTTGAAACTATTCTTAAAGATATATCCTATGGGTTGGACTCATCATTATGATAGTACACAAATGATTTTTGACTATTATGTGTTGATAAATTATATATTTTGTGGATTATAATTATGAAGTTTTTTCATAGTGATTTAAAAGAAGAGTGGTCATGAGGAAAAAGTGTTTGGAACACTCAAATAATGAACACTATTGGGGTGGGGGTGAATCAATGTTGGATTTTTCTTATTTCAAAACACAACATCTTTTATACTTATTAAATATTAAAATAATCAACTCACCTAGTAAAGAAAATAAATAGATTAAATAATAGATTTTTAATGAGGTTAACCTCCAATATGTATGACTATGATCCTAGTGTTCAGTGTTCATTATCGCACACCCCCACACACACAACCAAATACACATCTTTCCTATTATTATCAAGATTAAAACACCCTTGGACTTATAGTAAAAGTTTTATTTATTATCAACCCTAAATGATATTGTTTTTGAGATTTTTGAGAAGTGATTTTAAAGATTTTGGAATTGTATTGAATTGTTTTTGGAAATTTTTAAGTAATTTTAATAAGTTTTGAATTCTTGAGCTGAAACTGAAAAAATGGAAACGTTTTTGAATGTATGAATTTTCTACTGATTTTATGATTCCATTATATTATTTCTTTCTGATTGTAAGATTTTTTTTTTGGTTTTTATTACTCTAAGATGATTAATTAAAATGGAAAATATAGAATAATATGATTTTAAAGATAAATTAATCCTTTATTAAGATCATGATACTTAATTATATGACTTATATGGAGTTTATTTATTCGTCAATAGACTTTGAGAAGGGTGATTGTATGAATTTTAGGTACCACAAAAATTATATGAATTTACTTTCAAGTGTATGAATTTGGATCGTATGACTGGCCATGAGGCCTAGGTTTTCACTTGTCCTTTTAAAAAATATTTATTTATAATCCCTACTTATGATTAGTCCAGTGGTAAGTAGTAATTGATCTATAGTGAAGGACTTCCATAGAAGGTGTTTTGTGTGTAACTAAGTAAAAGAAACAAAATCAAAAACAAGAAACAAGGAAGAGAAGTGAGTTTAATGGTTGTGAAGAGGTTTATGGAATGAATATTGGGGAATAAAAAATAGAAAAAGAGTCAAGGACATCGGGAAATAAAAGAGAACATTACAAGTTAGATAAATTCAAGAACTAGACCATGAAAAATTGGTTGGATAGCTAGATTATTTTAAAATGTGTTTATTTTTTTTCTATTTTCTCTCATTTATGGTTAGTCACTACATGAATTATAAATGAGACTGACCAATTCCATCATGTGGATAGTCTATAGGTGAAATGAGCCTTCATCTTCACAACTAATGACCTCTTTACCCAGTCATTAAAGAAACCTAGTGACCCACCCTTGTGCATCTTGTCCTCTTATTACATTAACTTCCTGATGAAAAGTTATTAATGATAACAAGTACCTAAAAATATATCACTAAGTTTATATAGTTTAAATTTATAAATTACATAAAAAGTGAGAAAAGGGTGGACTCCTGCAATTCCGCATGCCCGAGTGAGGTAAAAATTCATACTAGTTATACCTCATTCACTAATTCTCACTTAGAAAAAATCTCCACAAATATATTTAATAAATTAAATTTTTTTATAAATGGATTGTCAAAAGAAAATAGTAAAAAATAATAATTCCCTCACAATCTCTTCAAAACAATTACAAAATTGTGATTCTATATCTTCCTCATGTTTGGTTGTCTGGTAAGTTCTCTTCCTTCTCCTTGTGCATAGCTCTCTTCTTCAATTTTCATTCCCCCAAGTGTGTTCTTTTCTCTATTCACAATTCTCCTCATTTTATTAATTTATGATAGAAAATACTTCCTGAAAGAGGTAAAGTAACTCTCAACTACCTTATCAAAGTTATTATTTTCTACCTCATGCAAGTTTAAATGGTTGGAGTTTCAGCTGATTGGATTATATGACTCTCATCTACATGAGCGATGTAATATATTTGGTGTTGTACTATAAATTGATCAATGTAGGTTATTTTTTCTATGTAGAAATTAATATTGACATACATGATTTCCCACATAGATGATTCCCACATATCTATTAGGTCTGATGTATCCACTTCTCCACATAGCTGAATATGATTGACATAACCATTTTTTCATGAAAGAAAATATCCATATACTTGATTCTATTGATGTATTCAATCCCTTTCACAAATCCAAATCCCCAAATATCCATTTAACATAGGAATTTGGTCTTTATATGCTAAGTATGACATATCCAAATCTATTCACATAGCTGATTAGGCCTATATTGCTAATTTCCAACATATGCGTTTGAGATTCACATAACAAAATCTACAAATAGTCTTTATTTATGTAGGTGTTTTTCCTAATGTACATGATTCCCCACATAGATGAATGACCCAAATAACTGATTTGACCCTTTTTATGAAATTATTTCTCTAAATTTTAATTATATCATACCAGTGGAACTATAGTCTAAGAATGACATCTTATTGGGAATATTTTGTTCACTCAATCCTAAAATACTTAAACTCCATGATCATCCATTTAAAAAATGAAACTCCATCCTTCAAAAAAGGCATTCAATGAACATGCGAGGAGAAAAATCTACCAGTAGTAAGAGATGTGGGATATTCAGCAGCTCTGATCACATTGTAGAACATTTGTGTGTAGACCATGGTAGCTATCGAGTTTCATCTTACTTCAAATGTGAACCTCCACATTAATAGAGGTGGAAGAGGATTCTCCCTCATCAACTTCAGTAGGACCTTCATAACTATCCATGAAAAAAATCATTTATTAGTTGAGAATAGAAAGGAGTGTTGAAGATTCCTTCCTTTTGTTTCAATCTCATATTTGGGGAATTTGGATTCAAGATATTCCTAGGAAAATTAAAACATTTAGATAATTTAGATTATAGGTCTTAACAAATGAATATAATAGTTTTTCTCTTCTTTTTATTTCCTATAGAGAAAATTCCATCAGCTGTGATTTTTTTTCATGAAGTAAATTAGTTTAAAAAATATAATGACAATAATTGTACTGCAATAGATTTGTACAATTGACCACCCAAAAACAAACATTTCCATTATAAAATTCAATGAATAGTAAATTCCAACTTATTTGTTTAAACTAAAAAATTCCCCATTAAAATATCAATTAAACATTTATAATCTATATAATTAATTAAAAGATATGTGAAAAATGTGATAAAATGGTGCCAAATCAAACACAATACACTTAAAACATTACACTACTAAGAAATTTCATAATTTAAATAGATCATTAACAAAGGCTTCTGGGTCAATGAATTTCATCATACCTAGTAGAACACCAAATCATTCATTTCAGGAGAATTTAATGCCTCCTATATGAGTCCATCGCACTATCCCCCTTCAATATAAACTCAAAACCATGTTACCAAAGAAAAGACCAGAGATTCCCCAGTAGAATTGAATCTATAAAAAAAGGAACAAAAAAGTTCACTCTCACATGGGTTCCTCTAACCAAGACATCACTTCCCACTTTGTGGATAAAACTCAAAAGATTTTCATATAAGTCAATTTTCCCCTTGTTTATTTGGGTTTAATATTTTCTTCACTTTTATGAGATCATTTTTGACAAGGTCACTTTATTTTAATTTTTTCCATCCATGAATATATAAAAATCACTGTGTAAAACACTTATTGATTTGGATTTATTTACAAAAACATACCCTATACCCTTTCTCAAATACACACCGTGGGATCCCAATTTCCCATTTTACTCAATATTTGAAGGATTTATAATACTTATTTACAATTTTAGATACCTAAGGTGTTCTATGTACCAAGCCTATATTGCTAATTTCAAGTTCATGTTCAAGATTCCTCATGTTATATCTCTAATAGAACAATAGTGTTACCAATTAAACATCATTTCATTAGTATTCAAGAAAAATTTCCATGAAAATAGTTGAAACCAAAACTAATAAATCACTCAATACTCACAAATTTAGACTCAATGAAATCCATCAAGAAGGTTATGACAATGTTTACAAGGTCATAAAATTTTAATTCTTATTTTAATTTCTAAAAATTGGATGCATTTTGAAAAAAAAATTATGGTGTTTTGATGTGGACGAATTGAAGCACATCTAAAGTACAAAATGGAGTTACCTCTCCCCTGAAGTTAAAACCCAAAATTTTTCCAATATTGAATCTTAAAGAGGTAAATAATAAAAACTAAAATAGATATAATAATTCAGTAGAGAAAAGAATAAAAATAGGGTTTTTTGAGAGATAAAAAACAATACATTTTAAACATTTCCAATCAATTTTTGAAAAACATTGGTCTTGAATGTTCAAAATTTTCATTATTATAATGAAAATAAAATAATTTATCATTTGATTCAAAAATTAGCATGATAAATAATAAATTTGTAGATTTTTTTTCAGAAAAATAATGGGATTCCCCCACTCTTAGTTTCTAGCAGCTAGAAGAAATAAATAGGTATAATTAGAACTAAAATTTCCCAAAAATCAGGTAGGATTATCAAAGTTCATGAAATGAATACTTCTAGATTCCTCAATATAGAAATACATCTGGATTAGTGGTTGATTTCAATAGAAATAAACGACATAATTTATTATAATTCAATAATAAAAATGACAAGAAAATAATAAAAAACAATGAAAATGGAAAATAAGGAACCATGTGTTAAATACCATGAAGAATTGAGTTTAGAGTCTTTATTTGGACATAAAAAATTATTAGATCCTAAAGATATAATATGGAAACAACACCCTTTCAATATACATTAAATTAATTCTTCACTCTTTGTCTATTGACTAAAATGACTGGTTATCATGTCCAATTAATTACACTACCCCATTTTTCAGTACTCTTAAAATTACGAATGGGCCTGAGCACTTGGATTAGAGATTACCAAGAAATAAATTCATCATAGAGTTGAAGTGAATAACCTTATTACCCCCCTTAAATTTATTATTTTTAATTGGGTAATCATTAAAATATATTTATTACTTTATTTATGAATCTTTGAATTATCATAATATTATCCCATAATTTCAACTAAATCAATTAATTCAGGAAACCATATTTACCTAATAGATTTAAAATCAAAATAAATATCTTTAATTTCTCAAAAAGGATTTATATTGGAGATCCAAACAAATGTGATAAGACTTTCCAAATAAAAGACTCTATAGAGAAATAAAAATTGGTGTTTTGAAAGAAGTCTGATAATCCCATAACCCTTAATCCAACATTAAGGACCAATCCTTCCTTGATCTGTTGATAGTCTTCTCAAATATTTATTTCAACTCCCTATTTGAGACATCATTTTGGCGACTATATTGAGGATGATAGGGCGTACTAGTCTCGTGTGCACAACCATAATTTTCCATCAAAACAATGAAATTTTAGTTCTTAAAGTGATTCCCATTATCAATGATGAAAACCTATGGCACTCCAAACATAGAAAAGTTTTTATTTTTGAAAACATTTATCACATTTCTTGCTTAGTTATTGGGAAGAACAATTGCCTCCAACTAATTTCAAACATAATCAACTGAAACCAAATTGTATTCATTTCCATAAGAGGAAGTAAATTTCCCCCTGAAGTCTATTCCCAAGATATCAAAAATATCAAATTAAGAAAATACATTTTGGGGTAACTCTTTCTTCTGGTACATGTTAATAATTATTTGAAATATATCAAATTAAAAAACTAGATTGAAAGCATCTTTGAATAATGTATTCAAGTAAAAAATAGATTTTATAACCTTTTGTGTAGTTATCTCACTACCAAGGTGTCCTTACCATAAAGATGAATGAAAACTATTTAGAATGGGAAACATTTATTCCTTAGGAACACATATTCTCACTTTTCCACAAGAACACTTTTTAAATAATATAGGATCACCCAAAAAAAATACTTAAGATCAAATATAGTCTTTTTTACTATGGTTGTTAGAAAAGTCCGTAGGTATTATTCTACCAAAAATAATGTTATCAAAGTTATAAAACCATAGAGAACTCCTTTTAGAAATTGTGAAAAGATTTTTAACTGGAATAGAAGAGTTTATCTCCATTTGGTATTCATGTATGGAATTTGGAATCCTAGAAAAATTATCATCCCAAACATTCTTAGACCCCTATTTATCCCTGACTACTAAATCAAATCCTTGAAGCAATAAATCGCATCTAATCAGTCAAGGTTTAGTTTATTTATTAGAAAATACATACTTAAGATCTGAACGGTCATTGAAAACAATAAATTTGGATATAATCATATATTTATTCGACTTTCCCAAATAAAAAATTACTGCAAAAATTTTATTTTTAGTTATGGAATAACACCTTTGTGAAAGATCAATAAATATTTTAGAATAATAAATATCATAAAACATCATGTCCTTACTTTGTCCTAGAACTGCTCCCACTATAATTTTACTAGAATCACACATGATTTCAAAAGGGAGACCCCAATCTAGGGTATTGATAATGATTAAGATGTAATATTTTCCTTATGAAAATTTAAATAGGATATACACTTCTCATCAAATATAAATGGAATTTCCTTAAAAAGTAGAGAAAAAAGTGGTTTAGTTATCCAAGAGAATTATTTGAAGACTATCCTATAAAAACCATGTTGTACTAAAATATTTTGGATACCCTTGAAATTATTAGGCGGAGGAAGCTTTTGAATGAATTCAATTTTAACAGTATCCACCTCTAGACCATTCTTGTAAACCTTGTGTCATGAAACAATTTATTTAGTTACCATGAAATGAAATTTTTCCAAAATTAATACAGGGTTTTTATCTTCACATATTTTTAAAGTATATTATAAATATTTCAAATAGTTTTCAAAGTTAGAGTTCACAATAGAGAAGTAATCCATAAACACTTTGACTAATCTATTGACCATATAAAAAAAATATCCATCGTACACTATTCAAAATTAGTCAGAGCACCAAAAAACCTGAAAGGAATCCATATTTACGAAAATTTCTCAGATGGATGGGTGAATGTGGTTTTCTCTTGGTCCCCAGGAAAAAAATTAATCTAATTTTACCAAGAAAACCATCCAAAAATAATAAAAATTGATTCCCTACCACTCTACCCAATATTTGATATAAAAATGAATCAGGGAGTGATCTTTTCTAGTAGTATAGTTGTTCTATATAGTCTATAAAGACTCTCTATTTTTTCACCATTCATATTTGAATTGTTTCATTATTTTTATTGATGGTCACAGTGACGCTACTATTCTAGGGACTATATGAATAGGAATTACTGATGGAATATTTGAAATAAGAGATATTTTTCTTGTATCAAGTAGTCGAATCAATTATTCTCGGACAACATATTCCATGTTTGGGTTGAGTATTCTCTAAGTTTCCAATCTTGGTTGACAATTAGGTTCCCTGGGAATTTTGAGCATGTGGAATTATGAACTAATTCCCTTTATATTAGTAGTATATCAACTAATAAAATATTTAAAATTCCTAAAATTTCAAGATGTTTATCCTCTTAATATCCATCTAGTGTATAATAAATTATAACTAGTAATGTTGAGTCTTACCCAAAAAAACATACTCCACATGAAACAAAAATTGTTTAAGCTCTATTGAGGAAGGGACTTGGATTGAAGGTAACTCTCAAATATTATTAATTTATTCAAGAAACCATAAAAAATGTTTTTCCTCATCCAAAAATTCACCATCATATAGAATCTCATATCTTATCATGATATGGTCTTATGGTGGTTCTTTATTATTTATAGACACATTAAATTCCTTCCTCTGGTCAGTAAGGTTGAAAATAAATTTTCCCTTTGAAAAATCAATGATACTTCCTGGTGGAAAGAAAAGGTATTCCAAGGATAATAGGGGCCTCTTGGTTATATTACATATCCAAAATGAGAAAATCAGTGAGAAAAAAGTGATTACATACTCTAAAAGGAAATTCATCTACCCTACCAACTAGGTGGGTAATAGATCTATACATAATCTGGAAAAACAATTATAGTAGGTTGTGGAACACCTAGTATTAGTTTTTGGAAAAATATAAGGGGATAAAATTGTTACTTTCACCAATATCACAAATGAAGTCAAAATGGGAAACACTATCACCAAAAGTGCAAGTAATAAAAAAACTTCCTAGATCTTGTAGTTTGGGAGGTATCCTGTTCTGTAGGAATTCCTTAAATTTCTCCTTAAGGTTATTGGTAGAAAAATATTCCAAGTCTTTATTTCTTAAAAAAACTTTCTTAATAAATTTTATATAATAAGTGCTTTCAATGATATCTTCAATAAAAGGTATATCGATATTCATTTTCTTGACAATGTTGATAAATTTGAACAATTAAAAGTTATTGTTTTTCTTCTTGATCTTTTGAGGAAAGGAAATGGCCAGGGAGAAATTCCATAAAGTTGTAGTCACCCTTTAAACTTTCTCTACTATATTCTTCTTTCCATTAGTTTACTTGGGTTTCAAGTCTTCCTCTTATGATTTTTGAGCAAGTAGAGTAGGTTGTGATTGACTTTTGGTAGGGTCGTACAAATTTCTATATTTTTTGGATTCCAAAGTAATTTTAGATGATTTAGTTGGATTTTAATTAGGATCATATTTAAGATCTATTTTTTACTTTATAATGAGTTTAGTGACCTCTCTTAGTGGTGAATACCATTCTATTCTATTTAGGGTTTGACTTAGTGGTGTAAGGCAGTTTCCCTTTGTATCTAACACCTCCATTTTTGACTAACTATCCAACTTGAAACTCTAAGTTTTTAAACCTAAATTCTTTCCATGACTTATAAAAACCACTCTTATCTTTTTTCTCATCAAACATACCCATTAATTTTTTAAATATCCCCTTGAATTATTATCATGAACTTTAAGGTTCATCCCTTTGCTAAGGTAGAAACTAATGTCTATTATATTGAAAATCCTAGGGCACAGAAGGTCGTACGTACGCATACACAACTTTTCCATTATTCATAAAAAATGAGGGAAAGGAGGTAAGTATAATTTTAATATAAAATAATGATTATTATATCATAAATATCATATTAACTCTTTAAATTCCATTATATATACCATAAATGTGAGGCAATTATGAAAAATTAATCACTTCGCTTCAGGGAGGTGGTAATTCACTCACACACATGGATAACATTATCATTTTTATATGGATGAAATGGTAAGAAACAAATTTTATATTATAATTATATAATCATAATATTTTCATAAATATCATATATATTTAATATATCTATAATAATATCCAACCTTTTGAGGAGGTGATGGAAAATGAATTACCTCAGTTCGTGAGGAGGTAGTCCACCGTACACACCAATAATGGTTTTATTTCCTATTAGATGAAGAAGGATATTTTTTAAGTTAATACATAAATATAATAAGTTATTATTTTAAATGATATACTGAATATATTATATCCAAATGATTTTAATAGTTTCTATGTGTTATAAGAATAAATAAAATTAAAACATTTGGTTAAAAGCTATACCACTTCTTCAGAAAACCTCATTTTCTTTACATAGTAAGCCCTATAAAATAATAGAGGTGGTATAATTTTATAGGTTAAGGAGAAGACACACTTGGTATTTTTGAAAATATTTAAATATTATTAATTTTTATTCATGGAAAATGTCCCATAAATAATTAAACTTCTATAATAAGTTTATAGTAGTATAAATAAATCTTTAAAATATTATTTATACAAGTTTTTTATGTCATTTTAACATTTTAACCTTTATCACTTTAGTCTAACCCTTGGTAAATCGGTTTTAACCTTAACCGTGGTAAAAACTTTTTCAATACTCAAGGGTTATAAATTTAATTATATGGTAACAATTTTACTATAAATGTTAATGGTATGAAATTTAAGACCATATAAAGTACCCCTTTTCCTATTTCAAAATTTTTATGATTTTTAAATAATTTAATATCAGATTATTTAACATAAAATACCATTAAAGTCATTTTAAGAACTATTCAAATATTTTTTGTTATAGACATCAAGATAGATATATAATTAAAATATAAACTATTTTATAATAAATTATACATTAATATTAATCATATATTTCTTATTACATTATAATGAATAAAAAAATATCACTTTTTATGTTTTTAGAATCATTTTTTCTACTGCTTGCATAAGAATTGTTGTAGCATCATGTAAGTATTTAAAGCAATTATACCATCACTAAAAATTAAAAAAAAAATTAATATCACAAAAATAAATATATTAATTTTATAATAAAATTTTGTATACTTTCATAATATCTTATTACCCCTAAGAGAAATTAAAATCAAGAGAGTTACATTTTGTAATTTTCCTTTATTTAAAATAATATAAAGGTATTTATCAGAGACAAATGGAACCAAAATGCCATTCTTTAGAATATATGAAAGGGTTGATCATACAAAAAAATAAAAAAATAGAAATATTTTAGTTTTTAGATAGATTTTTAAAGCCTTATCTCATTATTTTTTAACCATTATTACCTGATTTACCTTTACCGAGGTAACAAATATATATATATATATATATTATGTGTCTGGGGTAAAATTACATTAAACCCACGTACACACTACACACATAGGCCATAAAGGTAGTATATATCCCCACCAAGGGATAACCCACCCATAAAGACTTATTTATTCAATACATGGCCTGAATACCTAGTGGGAATTAATCGGATTACATATCCCCAAATCCAACAAACTAGCCTGAAAGCCAAGTGCAACATCATGTCTGCATCATACTACCTCTGTCCCTACCTACCTATGTCATGCATCATTCCTGCATCACCACCTGCATATAAAAATTTTCACCCACCCAAATTTGAACTTGGATATGATGTAGGATTACGAGGATCCTTTTACCACTTGGGTAAGCCTCCAACTTCTTACCGAGGTGACAAATATTTACCATGGTTACTATTCATAATGAAAAAATAAAAGAAACCTATTTAAAAATTTTGAGACTCATGATAAAATTATGCAATAAAATTTTCAATATTCAATTCCTAGAACTAGTATAAATAAATTTAAATATAATTGTGTAAAATGAAATGAAAAATAGTTTTTACACAAAATGCATTTTTAAGCACAAAAATGAACTTATACCAAAATAAATTATAATGATAATTAAAATATAATTAATTTTATTCTATACAATTAAAGGAATATAATTTTACTATAAGATCAAATTTTATGAATAATTAGAATTTTTAATGATATAAAATGAAATTTTTACAAAAATTGGTATTTTCACTATTCATTGAAAAATAAATCTTTTGAAAAAAATCTAGAACTTTCACTCTAAGATAATTTTGATATTATGTTTTCAAAAATGATAAATTTTTTATGAAATAATAGTTTTAATAATGGTATAAATAATATTTTTCCAAAAAAATTTATAAAAACCATTTTTAAAGAAAAATTCTTTTTGAAGCATAAAATGACTTTACTAACAATAGAGTGCTTATTTATTAATAATTAATCAATAAATTTGTATTTTTTAGGACCATTTTATATTTATTTTATAATTAGTTTACTTCTATTAATACCCATTAATTCAACGGCTAGGTTATGACTGTCAAATTTTCTTGTGGTTGTGAAATCTTGGTGTTGCATGTTATGTACATTATCGAAGATAATGTTATTTTAAAATAATGGGGTATTAAATAATTTTTTTTAAGAACATGTGGTTACTATTTAAAAAATTACAAGCATTCATATAATGGGTATTTGATGAAATATTCTCACATAGAAAGGTGGATAAACCCTTTTTTTAAGATTTTATGCTAATTTAATATATTTGTAATCCTTGAAAATTATAGTGATAATAAAATAAATGAAAAAACATAGGGTGATAACTATAAGAATTAGCCTATCACATTGATGTAGTAGATTGTAAAAATTATCATGTGAAGTCTGTATTATTTTATTTATGCATACTGGTGTGAAGGTGATTATAAGAGTGGATCAAAAATATAAAAAGTCATAGGGGTTTAATTATCAAAAGGAAATTATTTGAAAAAAAGTATCACTAATCCACCCCTATTATTGGTACACTATATGATGAAAGAAATAAAAATAAAAAGCTATGAGAAAGGGAATAACATTGAACACACTACAATGCTGGAACCAAATAGTTTTTAATTAGTACCTACTTGTTACACGTAACCCTAATTTAAATATTCTTGGTGAATTTTTTGAATTTATAAGGATTGATTAACACTTAATGAACATAGAATAAGAAACTAGAAAAATAATTCCTAAAATAAACCATGATTCAAACTAAAACCATGCTATATATAAAATGAAGAACTCATGCATCCCTTACTCTAATGGTTTCCACTTCCACTATCTCCATTATTGTGCTTGATGAAGATATCTGGGAGGTAGCTAATGGAATACCTCCTTTATGTGTATCCATGGGTTTAATGAATTACCTAACACTTGGGTAGAATTATCCTCACATCTATGATATTCTAGTACCTCATTAAGAAAAAGAAAAATGACGAATTGAACATTAAATGAAAGAAAGATTTAGACAAGGTTTTGAAAATCATTCACACATAATATTGAAAGAATTTTGCACTTTTATAATTCCTTAGGGGTGATCCTCACATATGCATGAACTTACTCATACATTATAAGTAAATTCCTTTAGTTATAATAACTATAACTTATTTTTGACTGAACTCCCATGAATTTCATCTCATCATATAATTGTAATTAATGATAAGTTATGTTTGTAGGATTCATGTATGTTAACACTTCCATTCATTTTATATAATAAATCATAGCATGTATCATAAATGATACCATATAATTCATCATATAGCTATATGATTAAGTCAAACTCTACGGTTTTCTATGGAAGTGGTTTAATATTACTATACCACTCTATATGACATCCTTTATCCTAAGCATGCAATTTTATATATTATCAAGAATATCATACTATTTGACATGTACATTTATTAAACTATGATAGGAGTGATTTAGGGTATATATCCTTCAATATTCCAATTACAATAAATCCTCATAAACTATATTCTATTTTACCTTTCATTGTATCATAAATAATAACTTATTAAATCACATCCAAAACTCTTTTTGATATCACTCAAAACAATTTTGAAAATTTATCATTAACTTTACCATGTATTACATCATATGTAACACCTTGTGAATACTTATCCAAATCTTCATTTGGATTAACTGTAAACTATTTTATAGTAGCTATCTAGGTAAATTTAAATACCCATTTAGTTAACCAAAAACTATGAGCTTATAGTCCTTTGAATTATTTACAAAAAATATTAATTTTAAAATTATTAAATGTAATAAAAATATAAATCTAGAAAAATATCAATTCAAGTTAATCTATGAAGGTATCTAGCATAATCTCCACCAAACACATATATCCATTTGTCAATGTCCACCTATAAAATCATATGTAATAATGTATTTTCATATGATCCCTTTACCCAAGACATTTAGTTACCATGTGAAATGAAGTATGCTAATCACATATAACCGTCTCAAATATTCTCTATTTTATAATTATAGACAAATCAGGTTGATAAATACATCACAAGTCATTCACCTTTATGGATGATCACATCACATAAACCCCACTCGATAGATAATCACATCACATGAGTTATCAAGGTATATATGTACACTTTATTAGTTTATCTGAATAGAGGGAACATATTTCATACTCTTATGAGAAGAAAAATACCATATTTGTTAAGGTATAACTGTTGACATGATCAACAAGATACCCACCCACCCCTAATTATCTAATCCCCAAGGATTACTTAAGATAGGTATAAAAGTATGAAGGTTCCTATAATAGGTATATTTCCAACCTCAGGTATTGAAAACTTTAAATATGAACCGTGCACCACTAGTATACCAAATACATGTTCATGAAACTCTATGTGGTATACTTCATGGGTCATCCATTACAAAAATTTGTTTTGTACCTTATGAGTATATTTTATATCTCAAAACAATAATCATTATCATGTTAATATTAATATTTCATCACAAAGTATAATAATTCATCATCAAAATCATTATGTGATAACTCAAATACATACTTTAATAGTTCAATTATAATTTCAGCTCATGATACACACACAACCAATGTGAAAGAATGATAAAGTTGAGATTACCTTATATAACATGATACATTTTATGTTTTTAAAATATTTTTAGAATATTAATAAAACCATACGTAAGATCCTATATAATAATATCACATATAAAAGAATTATAGATCATCATTATATTGGGTAAACTTTTATGGTTTTATTAAAATCATTACATCTCTATGTAATTTCTTCCACATCTCTATATGTCTATCAGATAGATCCCTCCCACTAAACTCCTCTAGTGATTAACATCTATAAAATAAACCTGTTCAAACAATGGTGAGTCTTAGGAATCATATTACTAATTCAAATATTTTTTGAATATAGTATTCAAACCCCTTAACTTCCTAACATCAAACATTTAGATGTTAAAAAATTCTGTTGTATATTTAGAACTATTTCTAAGTTAGTCATCATCATCATTCTTGGAACCCTTTACATAAAATATTTTTTTAAATCATTTTAGTAATAATATATAAACTTGTACATTATTTTACTAACTAATTGTAAAATTATTTAGGATATAAATTGATATTCAATTCATTTCTAAAACTAAATAAAACACTTTACATATATAATTATTGACATACCCTAAACACTTTTAGGATATCAAGTGACATTCAACTTGATTGGCATAATATTTCATTTTTTAACCTTAAACTTCTTAAAGTATAAATATAAACCCTCTAGTATCTTAAAAATTATCATTCTAAAATAAAAAAATCCTTTATGTAGGGAAATAACACTTTTCTCCTCATAACATAATATTAATAGATAAATTTTTTTCCCATATCATATATTGTGTTCTAATGTTTATTTAATTTTCCAAAAAAGAATATTATTAATTGAAATATGCTACTGAATAGTGGTAGGGTATTATCCCTCAAATTTTAACAAATAATTAGATAATAATTGTAAGGTCTACAAGGAACCTTGTGGGGGGGGGGGGGGGGTGAATTAGGGTTCCACCATTTAAAACCTTTTGGGCGTCTTAACTTATTTTTATTTTGGATCTTATTTCGAATTAGGTAAGAATTGTTTATAGTCAATTACTTTTCACTCAAACTCATTTAATTCTCCCAAGTAAAATAAGTAAAGTAAATATTCAAGGTACATGGGGATTTTACATGGTTCAAATATACTTATCTCCATTCAAGTATCATCAAATTAGAAATGTACTAATGCACCAAAATCCACAACATCGCTAGTTTGATGTATAGAAGAGGTTACGATCACTCTATATCTTGGTTCACTACCAGTAGAATATTGTTGGGTAGGCTCAATATCTCACAAATCTCACTACCCTTCCACATAATTTATTAATTCCACCAGGGAAGTTAATTCATATTTTATATACATGCACTCTATCCTTAATCAATACAACTTTCATAGATGGGTGCATCCTATTTTTTTTAAATATGCACCATTAATGTTCTCAGTTTCTCTTTCATAAGAAATCTATAAAACCCTCCTTAAAAAACTTTACCTTCTTCTTTCCAGCACAATTCTAGAATCCCCTTCCCCATTACACAATATTGATATCTTAATTATTCTTCACTTTATTGAAAAAAAAAAATTTCATTAATCTCATAATATAAATTTTCAAGATAATATAGGTTCATGATCCAGTCTCCTTCGATGATTGAATATTTCATAGAATAAATAATAAAACTTAAATCATCAACATGTTCCTTCAGTTCTTTATATAGAGATAATAAAAAATCTTATTTTAATATTTATTTATCTCAGTACAACCTATTTATTTTTTTTCAATATTTTAGTATAGAAACTACGTATGATCACAACATTGAGAAATAATCCATAAACATCCCATAATATCCACAATCTCCACAATTCTATCTACTCTCCATGTATGTAACTACTTTGTGGTGCATCTATCTCCTTTTCATCATGATATTTATTTTATTTAATTTACTTAAATATCTCTACAACTTCCTCCTTTAATTTCTTAATGAATCAAGATAATATTTATTATCATGATATTTGAATCATTTAAAAATATTTTATGCATCATCTGAAGCATCAACTTTAATTCCTCAATCTTATGTAGATTTGTCTCATAAAAACTATTCTCCAATAAAATTAACCATTTAAATGACTTACACTTTGACACCATGACATGTTATAGTGATTTTCAAGGAAGAAACCTCTTTCAATAATTTGAGAACCATGATTACTAATACATTTCTAATTATATAGTGAGAACCTAATACTGAACACACTTAGCACCGCAACATGGTTATTCCTAGATGCTCATTTTGACTTTATCTTTAAGAATTCCATAGTTCAATATGCCATTTTAGGTACCACAAGGACCTTATGTAGATTTATTGAATTACCTTATGACCCTTATGTTGTTCCCTAATTTACTTTAAACATTATCTTATATTTGGTGATGACCCTTACACAATCTTTCCAATTTATCCTTACATGAATCCCTATGTGAATCCATTTAAAAAAATTCACATCACTATGGTAATTAAAATGATAATATATATGGATTTCATTCATTTTATTATATTTTAGGTCTTTTATTATTTTTTATGTCCACAACATCCGCTATAGTTTCCTCCACCACAAGGTAGGATAAACTTTTATCACAAGTGTTTTTTAATTTGAAACAATAACTAAAATACTCACTATAGCTTCCATTATTGTCATTTACCTATTCAAAATGGATTGCAAAAATTTCACCATGGTATGGTGAATTCTATGGTGAAGGTACCCTTCACCATTACACTTCCATTCAAATCTATAATAAATTTTAAACTCTTATATATTTCATTGATCATTCCATAAACTCTTCCAAGTTCTATAAAATGAATATATCATTAAATATGAGAAATATTAATTCATTCCAATCTCTATGATCAATGGATTTACTTTTTTAATAAATGAAACATCAATAAAAATAATGCACTATATTTTAACAAGTCTGTAATCATAACCACTCTCTAAACTTAAACAATTACAGTTAAAAAGTCCAATAAAACCCTTTGGGTGTAACAATATATCCCTTTTTTATTTGGTGTACAATAATACTTCAGTCTATTCGATCTGTCTCCCCTTCTTTTCAATGAAATAAATAGCAGTTAAAATATTCTTATTTTCATTTATCACTCTTATCATTATTTGGTATTAAATTCTAAATTGAATTATTCTTACATTATGCTCCTTTATCAAGATAATTTAATCTCCATAGAGAGAACACATTAATCCTTAATTTTTTCCTATTTTGGATTAGGGGTTAACAAATTCTCCACCTTTTTTGTTGACTTTCATATAGATAAATACTCATATTCTCTAAACATTTATATTTTTCTAGTTAGACCATAAAATATTATAATTAGACATTTTTTAGTTCAAAAAAAAGTGCTAATAATAAAATTTGGATCTCCCATTTCAACTAAACTTACTTAATGATACTTAGTGAGTTAATTTATCACTAAGCATTTTATTCATAAAATAAATACTCTAATCCTACTGATCTCGGTCTCATTATAAAAAACAAGGGTTTTTTAAACAAAATCCAAGATATTTATGTCACTCACTTTCACCAATAAGACTCATAGAAGAATAAATATCCCACACTCTCAACATACAACATGTGATCTTAGTTACATTTTCACACAACATAATTAGTAAATAACTAGTGAATAATAAGAGTGTAGACTATATCACTTAAATAAAAAAATTGTACCACTTGTTAAAAATGAACTAGTGATACCAACTAAAATCCAAAAACATGAAATGATTTTCTATTCATAGATGAGGTATAGTTTTCTTTCAAAGTTTCACTCCATGTCCCCATAAATGGAAGAACCATATATTTTTATATTTACCTTGGTTAAAGAAAATAATTGTTGGAAAAACATTCTCTTACTGGGTGAATTTTGATATATAAAAACCAGAATAGTTGATACCAAATATTATAATTTTTTTAAAGTACATCCATGATGAAACTTCCCATATATTATATCCCTTTTATTGGAATGATACCACTTAATTTTTAGTATGATAGAAACTATTATATATCATATTTATCTATATAACACTAATAGTTTTATATAACATTTGGAACCTTTTCTTATCAATTTTTATGATCTTTTTAAATGTCACTAGATTTAGGTATAAATTCAATTCCAACATGAATATTTCAGATTCAACTTTTTATTTCTAATTAGTCATTATTTTTTAGGATTAAGTTCAAGTAAATATTATATTTACTCTGGATTATACTTATTTCACACACTATTTCTAGATTAGACATAGATATACCTTTATCTCTAACTAATTTTATCTCAAGAACAATTACACCATGGATCATATCACCACATTATGATTGCACCAATTTTACCAATAGTTGGAAGACATTAAAGTTCATGGGAATAGGGGTACCTTCTAGACTTATTTATATTGAGGAATGGGGGTTTTCATGTTTAAAAAACCCTTGATATTCACATTTTTCTTTTTATTATTTAGGTTAAGGGAAATTAATTCTAAAAACATATAAATTTTATCCTATTCATCTTGATCATCCCTTATAACCAATTTCTTCATCCCCTTGCCAATGGATCGACTATATGTGATTCCACTTATACACATTTTTTATTGGTTTTTATAACTCATTTTCTTTCTAGTATTGATATTTTAAACAATTGTGGATCTAATTACACTTATTAACACTTACTCTTGTGATAAAATTATAGTGGATCTTTCTTCCATCTTCTTTATATATTAGTAGACAATTATATTGGTCTTCATTACTTACCTAAAAGTGGTTTTTGTGAGATCACTTAGGCATGAATTTTACTATATATTCATAAGATTCATCATAGAAATATTCTTTGGTGGATCTTTATTCTAAGGTTATTCCACCATTTTCACATATGAGGTAGATCCATCATCATTATTAATCCTCTAAATGTGCTACTATTTCTTCAAATAGAGAAGATGTAAGTGAAATATATTTTATTCTTAGTGCACTCGCATTTGAGTTCCATAATCATCATCCAAAACTGTGAAACTTTTTTTCAACATAATGGGATTTATTTTAGGATGAATACTTTTCTTATATATCATAGGAATTGAGGTTTTCCTTATGGAATTAATTATTTTCTTTGGGTTCAAATACCTTGTCATATGACCATGGTTAGAACATACTAAACATCTCCCATTAAAAGTATACCTTGTTTAAACACCACTCAATTGATATACTGTTACAAAATGTTTTCTAACACTACAAGGACTTTGGGGTTTGATTCATGTACCATAAGTTTCCCAAATGTAACAAATCTAGGTTTCATAGTTTAATCATTTGAATATTTCTATATAAATTTTTTATGTTTCCTTGGGGTTGAAACTATTTTGTGGGTGTTGTGGGACCCTAGAATAAGCATGTTAATATATTAAATATTTTAAATGAAAGACACACACACACACACACACATATTTAGATTAAAGGGTTTTCGCATGAATCATAACCTTAAATTTAAAATTAAAGATAATGGTTGTCTCTGGAATATGGGATTTACCCTAGGCACAATGTATGTTTAGATAATCTCAAATGTTCCATTGAAGGCATTCATTAGTAGGTGTGTTAAATAAATTCAATAATTTTATTTATTTAATTCATTTAATTACTAACCTATATCTCTTCTCTTTATATGAATTATTAAGTAAAATCCATAGGGCTAGATATATAACCATGAGATAAAAGAGATGAGGATGAGGAACCACCACTAGGATTGAAAAAATCAGGTTCATGGGTTGATGATGAATATATCAAGGAGAATAAAGGGATAAATTAATAAAAAATTGAAATTATTCAATGACATCATTGTATAATGTGTTCTTTACTAACAAAGATTATATTTTTGAGACAAGGATTTTTATTTTGTGGATTTATACCGTTACTTTTATTCTAGTTGATCATGGATTATTTATCTACTTATTCTCCTTGAATCCCATTATTCACATGACCCTGAAGTCTAATAAGTGTTTGATTTTATAATCATTTATTTTCATTACACCCATGATTTGCACCATTTATAATATCCGTCTTTATGATTGTAGGCCAGTACTTCATCAGCCAATGATATTCTAAACTTTTTATTATGTCTCTCACACTCCAATTTTTCATGTTCTTCATTGTTGGACCATGTGTTCAATGATTAAACATCACCAAACCAGTTTGAGTGTGATTAAACCCCAATAATTATATAGGATGCATGAAAAAACTTAGTATTAATGGTTTATGGACGGATCAGGGGGAAGTTTTGAATTGCATATGTTGGTTCTAAGTATCAAAACCTCATTTTGTAAATAGGATGCATGCAAGGCCATGTGTGGGTGAAAATAATTCTAATTTTTTGCCTTTGGAGGTGGGGAATCAATGATTTGAGTCCCTTACATAAATTTATATAGATTCAGGAAAGTTAAACGGTGATTATAGAAGAACATTTAGTGGATATGTTAAGCACATGAAGACTGAGAGACCAAACTTCTGAAAAATACTAACTATTTTTTTTGTATTTCACAAGAACACATGTCATGTTTCTAAAATTATCATAGAGGATAGGGTTTCAAACTAAGTTAAGTATCACACACTGTGTGTGTTGGCCCACAAGGGAACACTATGTTGAGGAACATGGATATAAGAGACATATCCATGAAAGATCACACCCAAACAATCTACTGGTTTCACACACTTAATTCCCCTATGTACACATGATGTAATTTTCATAAAATCTTCTTACTTATGTATCTCTTTATTTGAGACTTAGATTCGAGACCAAGAGTAGCCTATTATGAGTATATTTGAACATAGGATGTGATGGTTGATTTTTTTGGCATCATAGATATGATGCAGGATGATATGAGTGGGAAACTTCCTCCAATGATTCATGGTAGTGATCGGGTTTTATCATCTTAGAGATGTCAGGGTTGGTACTCCCTAGATTCAATAGTGCATAGGTTCCCTTATATCCTATATACTAGTAGATTTGGTAATTCCCCACACTAAAAAGGGCAAAATTACTCTATATATAGAGTGGTACTCCACCATCATCAAGATTCTATGGGGGAGAAGGTCTTCTATTGGAGATAGTGCTCCCTTGGCTTTGAATCCAAGTAGAGAAGAGTGGGTCCTCCGCTATGATTCTTGTGACGTTGAACACAGTTATTGGAATCAGATATGGGAAATTTGGATCTTTAGAAAGACTAATCATCATTATTAGTTTTATATAGATATTTATATTCCTCTCCATTTTGACTTGAATTTCAGTATAAGTATATCGGATAGTGTGTTTCTCTTCACACTCGAATTATGGGATGAGTTAAATATTATATTATATTTCTCCACTCTTGGTTTTTATGATGTCCTATTAATTATGTTTATACTCACCCATATTGTAATTTTTTCACACATTTCATGTATTAGGAATATTATATGAAGATCAGTGGTGACTTTGGCAGACTTTGTATTGGAGAAGAATAATAGAAAATGGAGGTGATGACTATGTTTACTGGTCAGTTTCAAATATTATGAGTTGGGAAATCTTTATTTTTTCCTTTTTCAGTTGTTTTTAGGTGGAGATATCTTTTTTGGTTAGGCATGTATTTTGAAACTTTATACCTTTTTACTGCTTTCTGCACTTTGATATATTTCCTAGAGGTCTCCGCATGCATTGATTACACTCTAGATGTTTCAGTTTTATTTTTATCTCTGAAATGTTTCATGTATGTGTGTGTGTGTTTTTATATTAGTATAAGTACTAAAATTTTAGTTATATGCCAAGGTAGTCCTAGTCACGTTCCCCTGGCCTATTGAAGGTGGGATTGGGGTGTCACTCTTAGCTTATTTTTGGCACAAGTAGGGCCCTGATCGGTCAGGTTTTGATAAAGTGGTATCATAGAAGGTTTTACCTAGGGATAGTGTTTAGAGTTATACATGATATGAGGATTTATTTGGGAACTTTGGTCCATGATTTTGAAGAGTATAGAGTTTTGTTATTAAGCCAGGGAACCGAGTGGAGATGCATAAATTGATATATCAATACACCAAGACTCTAACCACTTACTTGTCAACTTGAAATATAGAGGCATGGATTTATGGGAAATAAATTTTATATGCATCATATAGGATTGGGTATTTTGAATTGAATTTAATTTTTAATTCATCTCCTTAGATAGGATCATTTCACCAAGGAACTTCTTATTAATTATTAGGATTCTTTCTTGATGAAAGCATGCTTGGATTCTGATACAGGGTCATGATGATGACCACTTGAGTGATGAGGCATTATTACATGGACATATTCAAGAGATATTACCTGATTAATAGTGTTTCCACCGAATGGTAAATTCATGGATTCACCTCCAGTGGTTCAGGTAGACGATTGAATACATGTTGAGTAGCTGATAGATCAGTCTGTATAGGAAAAATATGTACATAGGCTTAGCTCAATGTGTGATTTCCATTGATAGATCGTATTTATTTTATTTCGTATTTATTTTATTTATTTATTTATCTATGCATGCACATGCACATGCACATGCACATGCACATGCCCATGCACATGCACATGCACATGCACATGCACATGCACATGCACATGCACATGCACATGCACATGCACATGCACATGCACATGCACATGCACATGCACATGCCCATGCACATGCACATGCACATGCACACCCATGCAATATAAATAAATTCTTTGTTTGGTGAGATTTGAACCCCTAACCTCTTGCATATTTTTCAAAGACTTTACCACTCTAGCAAGCTCGCCATGTGTTTAATAAACAGAATTTAATATACTTATATATATTAATTGAAAAAACAAATAATACATAAATAATAATTATAAACTCAATAATAATAAATAATAAATAATAAATAATAAATAATAAATAATAAATAAGGAATAATAAATATAAATAATAAATAATAAATAAATATAAATATAAATAATAAATAAATATAAATAATAAATAATAAATAATAAATAAATATAAATAATAAATAATAAATAATAAATAATAAATAATAAATAATAAATAATAAATAATAAATAATAAATAAATATAAATAATAAATAATAAATAATAAATAAATATAAATAATAAATAATAAATAATAAATAATAACTAATAAATAATAACTAAAAAATAAATAAAAATAATAAATAATAAATAATAAATAAATATAAATAATAAATAATAAATAGAAAATAATAAATAATAAATAAACAATAAATAATAAATAATAAATGAATATAAATAATAAATAATAAATAATAAATTAATATAAATAATAAATAAAAATAAATAATAAAAAAATATAAATAATAAATAATAAATAATAAATAATAAATAATAAATAATAAATAATAAATAATAAATAATAAATAATAAATAAATATAAATATAAATATAAATAATAAATAATAAATAATAAATAATAAATATTAAATAAATATAAATAATAAATAATAAATAGAAAATAATAAATAATAAATAAATATAAATAATAAATAATAAATAATAAATAATAAATAATAAATAATAAATAATAAATAATAAATAATAAATAAATATAAATAATAAATAATAAATAATAAATATAAAATAATAAATAATAAATAATAAATAAATACAAATAATAAATAATAAATAATAAATAAATATAAATAATAAATAATAAATAATAAATAGATATAAATAATAAATAGAAAATAATAAATAATAAATAAATATAAATAATAAATAATAAATAATAAATAATAAATAATAAATAGAAAATAGAAAATAAAAAATAAAAAATAAAAAATAAAAAATAAAAAATAAAAAATAAAAAATAAAAAATAAAAAATAAATATAAATAATAAATAATAAATAGAAAATAATAAATAATAAATAAATATAAATAATAAATAATAAATAATAAATAAATATAAATAATAAATAATAAATATAAAATAATAAATAATAAATAATAAATAAATACAAATAATGAATAATAAATAATAAATAAATATAAATAATAAATAATAAATAAATATAAATAATAAATAAATATAAATAATAAATAAATATAAATAATAAATAAATATAAATAATAAATAAATATAAATATAAATAATAAATAAATATAAATAATATATAATAAATAATAAATAATAAATAATAAATAAATATAAATATAAATAATAAATAAATATAAATATTAAATAATACATAAAAAATAAATATAAATAATAAATAATAAATAATAATAAATAAATAAAAAATAAAAATAAATAATAAATAAAAATAAATAATAAATAATAAATAATAAATAATAAATAAATATAAATAATAAATAATAAATAATAAATAAATATAAATATAAATAATAAATAAATATAAATAATATATAATAAATAATAAATAATAAATATATATAAATAATAAATAAGAAATAAGAAATAATAAATAAGAAATAAGAAATAAGAAATAATAAATAAGAAATAAGAAATAATAAATAATAAATAATAAATAATAAAAAATAAAAAATAATAAATAAAAAATAAAAAATAAGTAATAAATAATAAATAATAAATAATAAATAACTATAAATAATAAATAATAAATAATAAATAGAAAATAATAAATAATAAATAAATATAAATAATAGGTAATAAATAATAAATAAATATAAATAATAAATAAATAATAAATAATAAATAATAAATAATAAATAAATATAAATAATAAATAAATATAAATACTAAATAATAAATAATAAATAACAAATAATAAATAATAAATAATAAATAATAAATAATAAATAAATATAAATAATAAACAAAAATAAATAATAAATAAATATAAATAATAAATAATAACTAATAAATAATAACTAATAAATAAATATATATAATAAATAATAAATAATAAATAATAAATAATAAATAATAAATAACCAGTTATAAATAATAGATAATAAATAAATTAATGTATATTATAAATAATAAATAATAAATAATAAAGGAAACACATGAAAAAGTATGAAAAGATGTGATATGGGGTGAAAAATCATGAAAACGCATGAAAAAGGATGGAGAAGCATATGAAGAATGAGGCATTAGTAAAAATAAGAACGCATTAAAACTCGTGACAACTCTGGAAAACTCCTTAATAATTCAACATAACCATCATAATAACCCATAAAAAACCATTGATAAAGATAAAAAGTCATGGAAACCCAAGTAAACAGTAATAAATGGTGCTACCATTGAAACCCGTCAAAACGGTCATAAAGAGACAAAAACATTGGACTCACATTAACAGAGATAACTTATGATCTGAGAGTCCGTTTTAGATCCGCGACCTGTCAAATCAAAGATCCTAAAATTATCTTCAACCTGAAAGGTGAAAGAGTCTGAATGGACAGACGGATCAGAAGTTATGACCATTTAAAAAAAGCTGATGGAGAACGGGTGCTAAAAACGAGACACTGAAAAATATAACAAACCCGATACCCACTAAAAAGGCAATAACATATGATCTAGGAGTTCATGTGGGTGCCACGACCAGTCAAACTGAAGCTCATGGAACGACCTATGATCTGGCAGGTGGAGGAGGCCAAACTGACACACGGATCAAAAGTTAGGTCTGTTTGAAGACAAGTTCGACGGGACACCGGTGACGAAAATGGGGTTTTGAAGGCCTTCGGAGGGGTTTTTGGGGTCAAAAAACTTGACAGAAGCTTTCATCTATTGCATTTGTGCGTAGATCTCTTCGCTGGCTTCGATTTGATATGTGGTAGATCCCAAACGGACACCCGGAGCGAAAGTTATGGCCATTTGAAGTTGGAGAACCTTTTCAACTTTCTTATAACTGTAATATCTTCCACACCTTAGACCGTCTCACAGTTTTGATTATATGTGCCTCTGGATCTCTTCATGAGCTTCGATTTTACTGGTCGTGGCGCTTCAACGGACGCCCGGATAAAAAATTATGGTCGTTTTAGTGATTTCAGGGTTTCTCACATTTTTTTATTTTTTTCATTTCATTTAGCGGCGGTTTTACCGAAACCGCCTCTATTTCGCGGCGATTTTTTAAAAAACCACAGCTAATCCTCGAATAAAATTAAAATAAAAATAAAAAAAAAATAAAAAAAAATAAATTTTTTTTGCCGTTTAGCGGCGGTTTTTTCGCGGCGGTTCTTAAAACCGCCGCGAAATGACGGCTCGAAAACGCATTTCGCGGTGGTTTTTAAAACCGCCGCGAAAAAACCGCCGCTAAACGGCAGTTTTCTCATAGTGATAAATTTAGTAGTATGATTTTTCCAGCGCGTACAAACCTTGATATATCAGATGGATTCATTGGAAAATGACCTTCTTCAGGGAGAAGTAGGGAATTGGAAGGGACTGATCACTCAGACCCATGATGAGGTGATGTTCCCATGGATAGGATTTTAAATATTATTCCATTATGATTATTATCCTTAAATTTTGAGATTAATGTATATCAAATATCTTCTTGATATGCAGAGGGGAGATATGTCATTTATAAAGTATATATCAAGTTTTACTGAACTTATGAACTACTATATCAATATGGTATGAGATGGATAGTTTTGGGTGAAAAAGTTTGAGCAGGGCCTCCACAGGGATATCTAGGCTAGCCTGGTATCCTTATGAATTTCCACTTATGATAAAGTTCTAGAGCAATCCTTTGTGATAGAGAGTATAACAAATATTCTATTTATTACACAATTAAACAAGATTTATTACATAAAAATTCACTTAAGGAAACTCTAAGTATTGATATGTCTAGTTTATTGGGAAATTAAGAACATTACATAACAACTTATAATATAAAACCCAACATCTTTATAGAAAACTTCTTTTACATGACCACAACCTTTCTTCGTACTTAGCATTGCATGTGATAACCCGAGGACATGCATAAGAAAAAGGTGAGTGATAAAGCCCAGTAAGGGAGTAAAAAAGTCCTAACATGAATAATATAGTACAAGTTAGGAAAAAGGCATATCAATGGAGAAAAAGAGAAAATGAACATAAAGTCATGATATAACATGATTATCATAACATGGAAATGTAGAAACAACATTTAACATGATATTAGCATGATCCAAGGCTCATTACACATGGAGAATCGGTAAAAACTCATTGAACTTGAATTTTCATGAGTAAAACCTAATTAAAATTGATGTATCATGATACTAATCTTTACCCAATTCATTAGAGTGCTATCAGGGAACACCCTTCTTAATCATTTCATTTCATGCATAAGTGTGCCACATAGATCATACAACATGGATTCATTAAACATCATCATTTATTCCATGATAAAGGAATTTGGAATTAAAAAATTAAACTCTATAATCAATAATTAAATGTGAATAAATGTGAATACCCTTGATAGAGAAATAATCACAATATTCACTACACAATGACTTTGGCTTGGAGAATTGCGATGTATTTTCGGCAGCATAATGACATGACAAAAGAATTCATAAAAATGTTTGATAAGAGAGAAATGGGTATCTCACCATATGTACATTAAATAGACAGTAATAGGGTCATATAGATACATGTCCCAACATATGTAGTGGAATATATATGCATAATATAAATTAATTTCTTTAATGTAAATGAGAAGAGATAAATTCATTACAGAATTTCGGTATGGTAACAAGTGTGAACAGAAGAAATTAATGTGAGAGAAAGAGGTATCTCATTATTCAAACATAAGGTGGGAAGTATGGGGGAGGTAAGAAATCATACCACAACATTTTTAATTGTAAAAAAGGGTATAAAAATATAAATAAATTTGGACAAAAATGGTAAATGAAGAAATACCATACTTAGATGTGTGATCCCAAATGTATGGGAGAGGATTTAGAGCGGATTATTGGGAGATTAGGGTACCTTGGGAGGATTATAGAGAGAGTAGGGTAGGGGTTGGTAAAGATCCAAATGGTTTGAGTGAAGAGGAATGGGATATTGAGTGGGGTTATATAAGAAATGAGAGAGAATTCTTTATTATTTAGGTTTTGGACACCACACATTAAACTAATCAAAACTGCAAAAAAACTCATGGTTTTTTCCCCTGTTTTTTGAAACCATGAAGTGAAAAAATTATTTTATAAGGCCAATTCCCAAACTTATTAAAATATTAGGCATTCTTGTGGGGAGGAGAGTCACACTCTCAATGAAATCATTTTAAAATGTTAAAATGTTTTATAAGTCTTGGAGGGTTCACTAAGGCTTTGTAAAATAAATAAAACAAACCTAAAATAAAATTATTTTTAAGGTGAAACATATATTGGCATAACATCCCATTTATTTTATTTTTTTACCTCACAATTGGGTCATTATGATGTCATAAACCACATTATATATTTAAACAGTATTTAATTTTTACCCAAAAATTTGGCTGTCTTCGGAAATTATGAAAAATAAATTTTTGGATTATTTTGATATCCTTATTTCAAAAATAATATTCATTTTATATAAATAATTTTCTAAATATGTGAATTTTTACTTTTAAAATAAATACTAACATTTGTAAAAGATTCATGGGTTTTGACAAAAAAAACTTTCAAACCTTAGAAAAGTTACAATTGTATTCATAAAAATTATACGATCATTTATATTTAATAAAGAGTAATTTAGTAATAATATTTTATTAAAATATTATTTAATTTAAAAATCCATTAATTCATCAAAATAGGTTTCTTAATAGAATATTAACTAAAAATAATATTTGTACTTTAAAAAATATTTACAAAGTAAAAATATTAAATTGAATGTATTTTATTTATTCTATAAAAAAATAATGCCCATAATCATAGTGATAGGGTCTTGTTACATAACCTCTTATAACACCCTCATATGACCTAAGGGTAAGGTGTGTGATGGAGACAGACTCTTGGGGTGTCTCAAATAACATCGCTCGGGTGGTAATGTCAATCAACTTACACTTCTCCTATAGGCAGTTCCGTTCAATCTTAGCATGTTGAATCTCATCTTGGTCTTGGTCAAGAATAAAGCCAATTGATGCCACCTCCATTATGAGCTCTGATAAATAGGCTTTGTATGGAGCAATTCTACTGGATGAGGCCATCACTTCCTTTGTCTAAGTAAAATGGATTTGTTAAAGACTGATATTTTTATTAATCATGTGATCATTGTTCAGTGAATATATTAGAAATGGTAACAATTCATAACAATTTTTTAAAATTGCAAAACATAAAACCAAATAAGTGAATATATTTTATATAACCATTTTATATAATAATATATTTAATTAGATCAAGTGGAATTTTCATTAGTAAAATTTTTGGTTGTTTTGAATCTTCCCCCCTTAAGAAATTTTGCCCTAAAAAGTTTCTTTTACCACTCTAAAACAGGTAAGGGTAACTCTTTTTCATCACTTATTCCGATTCCCATGTTGCTTCTTCAAACTTTTGGTTTCGCCACAACACCTTGATGAGGGGGATTTTCTTATTTTGTAGAACTTTTTCTCTACAATATAATATCTTCACCATCTTCTCTTTATAGGAGAGGTCATTCTCCAATGGTACCACTTCTAGATTGAGTACCTATGGTGGGTTAGGTATGTACTTCCTCGAGAGTGATACATGGAATACATCATGTACTGGAGATAGGTTTGGTGGGAGTTCTATTCTATAAGCCACTACTCTAATGTGATCAGGGATCTCAAATGGGTTGATGTACCTTGGAATAAGATTTCCCTTCTTCCCAAATCTCATAACTCTCTTCTACAGTGATATGAAGAAGAATTCCATGTCTCCAACTTCAAACTCTAGGTCTCATAAAAGATTATAATCATAGCTATTTTGTGGACTTTGAGAAGCATTAATGTGATGCTGGATGGTTTTAACCATCTCCAAAATTTCTTCGACCATTTTTGGACCTATTATATTTCTCTCCCCAACTTCATCCCAACATGCCGGTGTTCTTCACCTCTTCCCATAAAGGGAATCATAAGTAGAAATTTGGATTCTTGAGTGGACATTTTTATTGTAAGAGGACTCAACTAGAGGATGATGTTGACCCCATCATCCTTTAAAGTCCATTTAGCATGCTCTCAACATTTCTTCAAGTGTTTGAATAGTCCTATTAGATTGTCCATCAGTTTTAAGATGATAATCCGTACTGAATTTATTCTTAGTATTCAGAGCATGTTTAAGAATCTTCCAGAACTTAGAGGTGAATCTTGGATCTCGATCAGATATAATAGATAGTGGTACTTCATGCAGCCTTACCACTTCTCTAATATATATCTATTACTGTTGATCCAATGAGAAATACTCTCAAATTGCATTGAAGTGTGTAATCTTTGTAAGAAGATCCATAAAAACCCAAATAACATTGTTTCTTTTGGATATCTTTGGAAGTCTGGTGACAAGTCAATGGTGATGTTATCCCATTTCCATGTTGGTATGGGTAATGGTTGCATCATCCTATTGTACTTCTGCCTCTAAAACTTCACTTTCTAACATACCAGGCACTTTGATTTATACTCATATATATCCCTCTTCATGTTATCCCACTAATAAATCACTCAGAGATATCAATATATATTTGTATTTCCTGGGTGAGTGAAGACATTTGAACTATGTGAATCATCCAAAAGTTCATTCTTTAACTCTGGATTTGATGGAACACGTTCTCTTGTACCAAATCTCACAATTAATTCTTCATTAAAATTGAAATCTAAGGATTTAATTTTTTTGATAGTTTCCACTTTCTTTTGAATTCCCACAACATCATTTTAAGCATTCTTTAACCTTTCCAAAAAGATGGTTGAGTAGTCATTTGTTAAAGAATTAATAATGTTCCCTTTTTTATTATTCCCATTTCCATATTCATCATATCTAATAAGAATAAATACTTTTAAATTTTCATCAATGATAGGATCACTGGGTCCTTTCTACTTAGATAATCTGCCACCTTGTTCTCTTTCCCAGGGTGGTAATGGATTGAGTAGTCATAGTCTTTGATCAGTTATAACCATCTTCATTAGTGCATGTTAAACTCTTTCTATGTGAATATATACATGAGGATTTTGTTATCCGTGTATATTTCACACTTCTCTCCAAATAGGTAATATAGCCAAATTTTCAATGTGAAAATTACTATAGCCAACTCTAGATCATGTGTTGGATATTTTTTCTCATGAAATTTAAATTTCCTTAAAGAATAGAAAATGAATTTTTCATTTTTCATCAACACACATCCCATGACCTTATTCAAAGCATCACTAAATACCACAAAGAGTTCTCCACCTCTGGGTAGTGTGATAATGGGTGCATTAATCGCCATACTTTTCATGGGAGGAGTTATATTCATGGGATGCAATGATTTCCCCATTTTTCATTCCCACTAAAATATTTACTTCCATGATTTGTGGTGGTGTTGTGATTATTCTAAAAAACTTTCAGGATATAAAATAATGCGTAGAACCTAAAATCAAAATGTACATTCAATATTCTTGAATGAATAACTAGCGTACCGGTCACCACTTCATTTTGGGGGTTCTCTTTGATGGTAGTGATGAAAAAAGATCTCTATTACTGCCTTGAAGGTTGTTGGTTTCCTCAAAAAACCCTTAGCTTAGGGAACTGGTTTGAAAAGTACCCTGGTTTTTTGAAGTTGAAGTAATGAATAATATGTTGAGGGTCGAACAAAGCATTCCACTCCTATGTCATAGTAGCAGTGTTTTTTTCATCAGTTAATAACCATGTGCCCTTCTCTTCCACACAAAAATCATTTCCTCGTCCCCTTTAGGAAATTTTTGGGGGGCTTCTTTCTGCACCTTGGGAAAGTGGGGTGTTTGAGTTTCTTAGCACCATTGGATTTATCCATTAGACCACCAGAATTAATGTCCACCTTATGATTCATATCCCCATGATACCCATGATATTCACTTATCTTAATTTTTACATTGAGGGAACATCAGATAGTTTCCTTATATCTCTCAAAGTCATAGATTTCTAGGGATTTCAATAGGTTAGGTTTTATCCCACCAAAGAAGCGGTCAACCTTGCATTCGGGGGTAACGAAAAAGCTAAAGAAATATCGTGCAGGCCTTGTGATGTTTTCCTTGTATGCTCCGATATATTCGTTGTCGTTTTTCTTGATGGAAAGGAATTCCCTTTCCATCTATAGTCGGAGGGTGCATGGAAAATATTTATTGAAAGACATTTTGTTGAAATACTTCCATTTCAATGCCTTGATCTCCTCCTCAGGCTTCATATTTTTGATCAATATTCACCATTGATCAGCTTCACCCTCCATACGATAAGCATCCATAAGTACCTTCTCTTGTTCAGAACATTTAAGGATGAATAATATCTTCTCAATGGAGTTGATCTGTTGTTTGGTGATTGATGGATCAGATGATCCATTAAAATTAGTATGCATTTATATCATGAAGCTCTTGATTGCATCTTGTTCATTCTTGGGGGGGGGGGGTGAATGTTCCTCTTGACCCATGTTTCAATTGAAAACATGAGTTAACTTAGAGAGTATCATGACAATTTTTTTTATTCTCGCTCCTATCATATTGAGAAACTCATTATAATATTCATCACATTTATCTTTTCATCAGTTATTATCCATAGTCATCCTATTACCGACCATTGGCTGGAATAAAAGGAAAGTTAGGGGTAAAACATAAATGGGAATCCAATGAAAAATGGATAACTTATAAATTACATTTATTTTATTATCTTATCTATATTATCCATGATCTACTTCACAACATAAATTCCTAGGGGATTTTTTTAATTTCCTTAATAACGGTTCATTATAAGCTTATGAATTTACCAAATCATATCCTCTGGGATTGTCATAACCAAAATTAAATCAATTCCTATTGTCATGCACCGTTTCCCATTCGAGTCTAGCTCTAAGAGATGTTTTAGGGTTTTACCCCTAGGTACATTTGTGCTAGAGCTGTCTCTACCTACTCGTATCTAGACAGAGATGCATTTTCTTGATAAACTACTTACAAAATACTCACCAAAATTTAGGGATATTTTTATTATACTTATTCTTATCCTTAAGGCTTTCACTAGGGTTTTCTAATCCTAATCCCAAAAATAACTAAACCTATCCTCTAATACCAACTATAACAACCCTGATCAATATTACACACTTAAACATGATTTATTACATAATCATGCAATTAAGAAAACTATGAGGATCAAGAGATCTAGTGTCTTGTGAAATTAGGAACATTAGATAACAACTTAGAACATAAAACCCAACATATTTATTGAAAACTTATTTTAGATGAGCACAACATTCCTTCGTACTTAGCATTGCATGGGATAACCTAAGGAAATGAATAAGAAAAGGGTGAGCTATAAACCCCTATAATGGAGTAAGAAAGGCATAACATGAAGAATATTGTACATGTTAGAAAATATGCATATCAATGGAGAACAAGAGAAACATGAACATAAATGAATGGTATAGCATGATTATCAAAACATGGAAATCTGGAAACAACATTTAACATGATATTAGAATGAGCCAAGTCTTATTGGACATGGATCATGAGTAAAAATTCATTGAAATTGAATTATCATGAGTAAACCCTCATTTCACTTAATGTATCATGATAATATTCTTTACCCAATGCATTGAAGCACTATGAGGGAAAACTCTTCTTAATAATTTTTTTTATGTTTAAGTGTGCCACATAGATCATACAACATGGAGTCATTAAAATCATCATTTATCCCATGATAAAGGAATTTTGAATTCATAAATGAAACTCTATAATCAAAAATTAAATTTTCATAAAGGTGAATACCATTGATAAATAAATGTTCTTGGTATCCAGTACACAATAACTTTGGCTTAGAGAATCGAGGTGCAATTTTGGCAGCATAAAAGCGTGACATAAGAATTTCTAAAAATGGTTGATGTTAGAGAAAGGGGTATCTCATAATATGTACATAAAATGGAAATTAAGATAGTAATATAAATACATGTCTCGACATATGTAATGGAATTTATATTCATAATATAAAATAATTTCTTGAATGTAAATGAGAAGAGAGAAATTCCTTACGGAATTTTGGAATGGCAACGGGTGTGCATGGGAGGAATTAATGGGAGATAAAGAGGTCTCTAATCATTAAAAAATAAGAATGGTAGAATGTGGTAGGTGATTAATCATACCCCAACATTTTTAATTGGAAACAAAATGGTATAACAATATAAAGCAATTTGGAAAAAATGAGAAAAGAAGAAATCCCTTATTTTGAAGTGTGATACAAATGGTTTTTGTGAAGACAAATAGGCGATTGAGTGGGTTTATATAGAAAAGAAGAGAGAATTATTTATTATTTAGGTTTTGTACACCACACATTAAACTAACAAAAATCAAAAACCATCCCATGATTTTTTCCAAAGTGGAGTGTAAAAAATTATTTATAAGGATAACGGATGAAATTATTAAAATATCATGCTTGCTTATGTGGAGGTGAGTCACACTCTCAACGAAATCATTTTAAAATGTTAAAATGTTTTATAAGTCTTGGAGGGTCCACTAAGGCTTTGTAAAATAAATAATAAAAACCTAACATCACATTATTTTAAAGATAAAACATATATTAGAATAAAATCCCATTTATACTATTTTATTACATAACTATTGGGTCATTATGATGTTATAAAACACATTATATATTTAAACGGTATTTAATTTTTACCCAAAAATTCGGCTGTCTTCAAAAATTATGAAAAATTACCCATTGGATAATTTCGACGTCTTGATTCCAAAAAATAATATTCATTCTATCTAAATAATTTTCTAAATATGTTATTTTTTACTTTTAAAATAAAAACCAACATTTATAGAAAATTCATGGGTTTTGAGAAAAATAGCTTTCAAACCTTAAAAAAAATTACAATTGTATTTATAATAATTATATGATAATTTATATTTCATAAAAAGTTATTTAGTAATTATATTTTATTAAAAAAATATTTAATTTAAAAATCCATTAATTCATCAAAATATATTTCTTAATTGAATATTAACTAACAATACTATTTGTGCTTTAAAAACTATTTAAAAAGTAATAATAATAAAATGATTGTATATTATTTATTCTATACAAAAATAATGCCCATAATCAGAGTGTTAGGGTATTGTTACATAACCCATTATAAAACACTCATATGACCTAAGGTTAAGGTGTGTGATGGTTATAGACTCTTGGGATGTCTCAGATAATATCGCTCGGGTGGTAATCTATATCAACTTCCACTTCCCACGTAGGCGATTCCGTTGAAGATTAATGTGTTGAAGCTCAGCTTGGGCTTGGTCTAGATCGTATCCCAGTGATTCCAAATCCTTTATGAGCTCTAAAACATTGTCTTTGTATGGATCCATTCTACTATATGAGGCCCTCACTTCCTTTGTCTGAGTAAGTTGGATTTGTTAAATCCCTTTATTTATATTAATCATGTGATCACTGTTCAATGACTATATTAGCAACGATAATATTTCTTAACGGTATTTTAAAATCCAAACACATAAAACCAAAGAAGTGAATATTTTTTAGGTAACCATTTTATAAAATAATACATTTAATTAGATCAAGAAAAATTTTCATTATCAAAAGTTTGAGTCATTATATAGAGATTCCCAGAATTTTTGAGTAAGAAAACTAGAGCTAGATATGGTTATAATAGAGCTGATTCATCTACAAAAATTAGTAGTCATTAACCATTAGGGTCTTAGATAGATGAAATACTCATTATCAGACTCATACATGAGGATTAGTAAAATAGGGATCACACATAGTCTCTAATTGGGTTAGAGAGGGATGATGCTATGCATGAGATGGTTGAGGCCACATGGCTCGTGATTTCCCAACCTGACACACTGAAGGTAGAAGATAGATATCAGATAGACCTCCACGTTAGAGGAAGAATTGTGATCACGGATCTCCCAGGCGTGGTAAGGGTGGCCTCCAGGGAGGTGGTGATGATGGTGGGGACGACAGAGCCCTGAATGGTGGAGATGTAAGTGGATGATGATACATTTAACGTCTCCCACCACTACCATGCTATTAAATGATTTTGTTTTAATAGTGCTAAAAATGATATATGTTAGTTCATAAAAGCATTGAAAATATAAGAAATATTAAAATCCCATAATCTTTATCTGTTCAAGAAAAATAGATGATAAATGATCCATTTATAAACACTTCCAAGAAGTTCTGATAAAGGTTACCTTTATCATCATTTTTTGGAAGCGCAGATAAAGGGTCTCTTTATCAGCACTTCATCTAGTGCTTATAAAATGTCTCTTTATAAGCACTGATAAAGATACCCTTTATTATTTTTAGTTAAAATAATAATAAAGATACCCTTTATTTGTTTTAGACAAATTTATGATAAATAAAAACTTTACAGTGCTATATGAAGCACTAATAAAGAGAACCTTTATGGGAAATTTATGAAGCACTGATAAATGGACCCTTTATCAGTGCTTCATCTAGTGCTGATGAAGTCCATTTCAGCTACAACACTGCTACAACCCTATAACATCCATGCATCAACCCTATAAAATCAAACCCAATCACAATACATAATATGTAATAGAAATATAAAGTAAATAGTTTTGAAATACAAATAAAACATTTAACTATAATTTCAATTCAAAATTTACATACAAAATATTTAAATTAATGTTATATTTACAATTAACAAAAAAATTACAACCCATATGACAAATCAAAAATAATAGACACTTTTCAATGATAGACCTCTTTATAAAATTATTTCCCTAAAATAAAACTAATTTTTTATTTTAATAACATTAAATAAAAAATAATCAATTTATAATTTTATAGTTTTATAATCCATATATAATAAATTATATTTTATATTAATGTATATATTAATGATATTATCAATTAATTGTGTGTCGTATTGACGTGAAGTTGACTCTTACACATCACGAATGTATTATGTATTGTTTTCCATATTTTTGAAAAAAAATCCAAGCACATTTTCTGGGTTGCGGTTATGTGGGGTGAATTTTAATATGAAATGAAACTTATATTGAAAACTTTCATTTTGATTCATACCAACCAGATCGTGTGTCAGATTAATTTATAGTTGATTCCTACACATCAAAAATTAATTATGGATCATTAACCTAAAAGTTTTAAAATAACCTGATCTCATTTTATCAGTTTTGGATATGTGATGCACGTTTTAAACTAAAATGACACTTTTATATTGAAATCATGCACATTGAGTTATACCAACCACATCGTATGTCATATTGACAGATGTTTGACTCTTATACATCAAAAATATATTATAGATCATTATATTAAAATTTAAAAATAATTGAAGGTCATTTTATATATTTTGACCATGTGAGGCATGTTTAAAACTAAAATGGAACTTATATTGAAAACAAGAACTTTGAGTCATACCAACCACATTATGTGTCATATTAATGTGTGGGAAATTCATACATATTATAAATATGTTATGGATCTTTATCCTATTGTTTGAAAATTATCCAAATTATTTTTCTCAGTTTTAACTATGTGTTACATGTTTTAAACTAAAATTACACTATTATATTTATAACATGTACTTAAAGTGATACCAAACTCATCATGTATTATATTCATGTGTGGCCGATTTCTAAATGTCAGAAATATATAATGGATCTTTTTACAAAAAATTGAAAATAATCCGATCTTGTTTTATCAGTTTTAACTATGTGAGGCATGTTTTAAACTAAAATTAAAATTATATTAAAAACATTCACTTTGAGTCATACTGACCACATGATATGCTGCATTGGTGTGCAGTGGATTCCAAAATGTCCAAAATATATTATGGATTATTTTACTAAAGTTTTAAATTTATTCAAGCTCATTTGATTGGTTTTGGCTATGTGTGGTGTGTTTTAAACTAAATTGGGACTTGTATTGAAAACAAACACTTTGAGTTATACCGACCACATCGTATATTGAATTGATTTGAGGTTGATTCCTAGACATAAAAAAATGAATTATAGTTCATTTTCATAATGTTTGAAAACAATTAGATCTCGTTAGATCAGTCTTGGCAATGTGATATACATTTCAAACTAAAATGAAACTTATATTGAAAACATAAGCTTCAAGTCATACCAACCACATCCTCTTTTGGATTGACACGTGTTTGATTCATACATGTAAAAAATAAATTATGGATCATTTTACAAAATACTAAAAATAATCCAATCTTGTTTTCTCAATTTTGACTACGTGAGGTGTGTTTTAAACTAAAATGAAACATATATTGAAAACACACACTTTGAGTCATACTGACCACATCATGTGTCAAATTGATGTTTGTTCAATTATTATATGTCATTATAGACCATTTTAATGAATTTTAAAAACTATATGATCTCATTTTCTCAGTTTTGGCTATGTGATACATTTTTTAAACTAAAATGACTCATCTATATGGAAAACACATACTTCGAGTCATACCGATCACATCATGTATTTGATTGACATGCAGTCGATTCCTACATGTTATAAATATATCATGGATTTTTTTCCTAAAATTTGAAAATAGTATAATTTCATTTTATTGGTTTTTTCTATGTGATATGTGTTTTAAACTAAAATGAATATTTTATACTAAAAACATGTACTTAGAGTCATACCGACCACATCATGTGTTAGATTTATGTGCGGTCAATTAATACATGTCATAAATATATTATGGATTGTTTTCATTGAGATTAAAAACAATACATACTTTTTTTCTTGGTTATGGTTATATGATAAACTTTTTAAACTAAAATGACAATTTTATATTGAAAAAAAATTTGAGTCATACTGAACACATCTTGTGTGGTATTGACATGTTTTTGATTCATAAAAATCAAAAATATATTATGGATAATTTTCCTAAAATTTTAAAACAATCCATGTTTTTTTATTGATTTTTTCTATTTTATGTGTGTTTTAAACTAAAATGGAACTTTTTTATTAAAAACATGAACTTTGGGTCATACTGACCACATCATATGTTAGATTGATGTCTCTTTAATTAATACACGTAAAAAATAAATTATAGATCATTTTCCAAAATTTTGAAAACAACCTGATCTTCTTTACTTGGTTTTGTAAATTTGACGCACATTTTAAACTAAAATGGTACCATTCTATTGAATGCATGCACTTTGGGTCACATTGACTACATAGTGTCAAATATTGATGCTTGTTCAATTCCTACATATGAAAAATGAATTTTTCATCCTTGTCCTTAATTTTACAAAACATATCAAATCATTTTCTCAATTTTAACTATTTTATGTATGCATTAAAATAAAATTAAACTTTTGTATTGAAAAAAAATACTTCGATACATATTGACCACATTGGGTGTTGGATTGACATGAAGTTAATTCATATACATGAAAAATAAATTATTGATTATTGTCTTAAATTTTGAAAATAATCAGATATCATTTTATAAGGTTTGGCTACGTGACATGTGTTTTAAACTATAATGATGATTTTATATTAAAAACATGTAATTCAGGTCATACTGACCACATTATGTATCATATTGACATACTATCAATTCTTATACATGAAAATTAAATTATGGATTATTTTCTTAATGTCTGAAAATAATCCAATTATGTTTTCTCTATTTTGAACATGCGATTTGTGTTTTGAATTAATGTATAAATTTAACAAAATAAGTATCTGATAAAAATGATAAGGAAAATGACTAAAAATATTATATAAATTGATGTGAAAATTAACAAATTAGTAGTAGGAAGTCACATATTCATGATGTATGTTTACATTCTGATACTATATATTCTACCAATTCATTTATAGACAAATTGATCTCATCTATTTTACTTCTACTTGAGAAAAAGATAAAAATAATATATAATCATTTTAATACTAATGTTTAAAAAAAATATATTTCTAAGGACATTACCCATACTAGATCACAAACATAGTAGGTAATCATAAAAATTTTATGTCAACAAACATTTTGACACCATGCATGTTTTCCACTCATATCTAAAATAATTTACTTCTTCTTTTGAGTACTTAGATTATCAGTAATCTTGGTATTACTAAGAAACTATAGATAAAAAAATTATTAAGAATTAATTTTTATAACATTTTAATAACCTTAAAAAATTACAAATTTGAGGATGCTAGTCTTTTTATGGATTATGATATATTTCATAAATTTTCAAATATAATATCCATAATTATTGTTTTTATCTTGCTTAAGACACTACAGAAACATTGGCCAAAATAAGTTAATTTTTTTTAAATATGTTTTAATAGATAAATATTTCTATATATACCTTAATCATTTTCTATTTTATGTATTCCATAGGATTATTATATTTAGTCATCAAATTTATAGGATGATTGAGCCTTTATTTAGTGATTTCCCTATCATACCAATTTTTTTGTTAAAATAAAGACTAAAACATATAATTTGAAGGTTATATAAAAAATGTTGATTGTAATGAATTAAAAATTTAAAATACACATAATGTGTGTTTTTTTTGATGAAAATTCATGCATTGGATCCAAATAACAAATATTTTGGGTATCCAGATTGATTGCAATCCAAATCCAATGCTTCCTAAAAAACAAATAAGTAATGAAAAAATAAGAAAAATATTTTATATGATTAGGTTGTAGATTTTTACCCCCATGTTTTAGGAATAAAAAATAGTCTGTAATCTATTATTTTCTTCTCAAAGGCCTAATTTATTTGATATTTTTTATTTTCAATTTCTTTCAACTACAATTTAATTTCATCCGTAGAAATGATATGGGGATTAATGAATCGAAATTATGATTTATAGGGTTTTCCTTTTATATATTAGTAATACAAATTCCTATAGATAATATGAATATTTATTACCTTTAATAAACATATTATATCTTTGTTTGATAGACATATCATGAAAATGTACCTTATATCTGTATTCACAAAGAAGACTCCTATCTATTAAAACTCATGACTCTTATTTATACTCTAGAGACTAACTGTGTGTGTAATGAAAGTTCCAAAAATTTCTTCTTCATATGTAATGTATGACACATCTACATCATTAAATGTAGTTTTTTCATGAAGTTATAATTATAGTATATGTTTTAGTGGAACTAGTAGGGAGAAGGTACTCTCAGAAGGTCTTTTTTATTTTCTTGGTTGATTCACTAGATTGTCTTGATTCGACCATCCATTTCCCCATTGTTTTATCCATATGCAATTCCATACCTCAATTAAAAAAATTTTCCATAAATTTTTATAGGTTTTTCATTTGAAATTTTTTGTTAATGACATACCTCATGTAAATTTATAAGATTATACAACCATGATACAAAAGTTCCAATAACATCATTCACCTTTGTAATATTCAGATTGTCAAGTGGAATTGGAAACACAGTGATCAACTCTTGAGATTCCTCAATACTCACAATAATGTGATCTTTTTGGAGTTCTTTATTATGTAACATGTATCCTAGGATATTATAAACCATACCCCTCATAGAAAGGAAATGTGTGGTTATTGAGATATAGAAGTCACATACAACTTTACCCTACATAATTTATTACTATAAAGTTATTAGAAGTTATTTGATTAAAATTTAGGAGAAAGAGTAATAGAAAAATTGATTAAATCGGGTAAGGTATGTGGTTGATGTGAATGATTATCCTCAAATTTAGTGGGGTCATTTTTTTATTCATGTTCTAATCTCTGTTCCACTGTCAGTTCACTTTTATTATTTCACATATACTGGTATTCCAAACTAGAGCAGACAATAATATCTTTCAAAGCATATATTTACTCCTCCAATCCTTTAAAAATATGATACACATCTTATTATGCTTTTGTCTTCTTGAAATATGTTCAAGGATAAAATCTAAAACATACACCTCTAAACATGTTTTCCATGCTACTTTTTTATTTTCATCAACAACTTTACCCTCTTTATATGTCTGGCCCTCCTTCCATATCACATGACATTGGATGGAAGTGGATTAGGATTTGGATTCATCAATATTCATATAAAAAAAGGAATAAATGTTGTTCATATCACATAAAACATCTATTATTCATTTAAAATAAATATCAAATTTTTCTCTAGTGAAGCGTACCCTATCCTTGGTTTGTGATAGGGGTAGAATTGTTTTGATGCACATTTTTTATTTTTAGTACTCCTTTTTTATAAATTAATAATTTTGAATCAAATTGGGTGAAATAAATAAATTCAAATAATATATTATTTGATACAATGCACCTAAAATTATTTATTATCGTGATGACTATTGAAATCATTCCATGTTTCCTGATTTATAATGCATTCATAAGTAACTAGTGGGTAAGGATTTACTTTCCCCCCAACATTCCTATTATAAAACATGGTAAGAATAGTTTAGAAGCCTCTATGGTCTTTTATAGTGGCCATTAAGACAAATTTCTTATGGAAATTATCTAAAATAAATTAAATTTTCATGGAATAATGAAAATTAAATCAAAGTTTTGTTATATAATTTTTTGGTAAAATAGATAAAGTATATCATAACATTACCTTTATATCTTTACAAAGGATTTCCTTCATTATACGTTGAAAATAGTTCCAAATATATATATATATATATATATATATATATATATATCAATTGGAACATTCATCCTCATTGTAAACCCAACATAAATAATGAACATTGATTTTTTGGGGTCAAAAGTTGGACATATTGATTCCAACCAACATTAAATTTTATCCCTTACTTCTTTCCTCGATAATCTTAGTCAACACTGTGATGCTTTATTGTTCTTTTTTTTCATCAACATTCTATTGATCCCATAATAATTATATGGTTTTAGCATCAACCACCTATGTTTCCTTGATATTGGTAAGCAGAATAAATTTTTTTCATGATTAGTCAAACATTTAATTGAGATTATGTTAATACAGCATAAAATACATAATATTATAAGGAAAACATAATATATTAAAAATAAATTTAACCTAATCATTGAACACTCTTTCTTTTTTTTAACGTTTAAAGGGATTTGGATCCTCTATAAAGAATAAAAACCCCCATTTGTGGTCCCTTATAATGTACAATACATTTTATACAATGGTACACCCAGGAAATTATTGTGATCTTATAATGAAATGGTCATACTTGATTGAATTTTCATCTAACTCTATTGTTGTTCTAGTTTCCATTAGGAAAATAAACTAACTTTTGTCTTCAATATTTTATACATAAAGTACTTACACTTCTTTTTATTCCATTATGAACAACTCATTCTTTTCCTCTTATATACTTGAATTCACCTTTATGAATCCCACTTTCATCAACTTTCACTAAAATCCTATTTTGAACCAATTTTCAACTAAAAATAAGTACTTAAAATATTTTATAATCCAACTCTTATATCATTTTTATAATTAATAAATATTACATATTCACATAAATTAAATTTATATCCTTTAACCAGATATATACATCGCTTCCGTCAAAAGTGTAACCCCACTATTTTTTATCTTACTATTTTCATCATGTTCCTTTATGTAGAATATATAAATATAGATTAAAAAACTAGTTTAATATAAAACATTTTCATTTGGTACCCAGGATAGACATCAAATTCATTCAACAATTGAATTCAGATTTTTATATGATCATGGAAACATCCTATAAACGATTGATTATATGTATTTAATATCATTCCTTCAGCACTAGATGGACTCAAATATCTAAGAATTTTTTTTTGTGATTAAATATATGGATCAATATCTTCACTATTATGTAAAATTTAAATGCGTTCTGTCTCCCACTCTATGATATTAATGGTAACAAAATCTATTCCAGAAATACATTTGGCCATACGGTTTCCGCTATGACAAACTTTTGAGAGACTTATTCAATAAAAATATGATAGGTAATCGGTAAATAATTCAATAAATTCTTCAATAATATAATATTATTCAATACAACCTTCTTTATGACTTCTATTCTTAACATACCCTTTCAAAATAATTATATACCATTCAATGGGGTACATCCATCTGTAATCAATAAGACCACATAGTTAAACCTCTCTAACCAATTGAACCATCATGTATATCATTTTATCAAAGAATTATGGTGGTAATAACATCTCTAATTAAAATAATGTTATTTCATCCTTCTTATTCATGATTGGAAACTTCTCTGGGCTTGTAACTTCACTACATATGGCTTTGAAAAACTTAAAAAGTTTAGTTAATGTATGTCATACATTTTTATGCAGAATGCAATGTAAATATACAAGAATCAAATATTACTTAAAACCTGATATTAATCTGATTTTAGACTATGTAACTTTAAGTTATTCATTGAAAAGATATTCTTGATATTTTATAAATACCCTTTTGTAAATTTTACACCATTAAGTAAAGTGAAAATTTGAAAAAATTTCTATCTGGATAGAGTGTCATCTACTGGAGGAAGAAAATTCCACCCTTTACCCTTGAATGGTGCCAAATCACCCCTTATCCCCATTTCAATCATGTCCAACCTATCCTTGACACCATATTTCTTTCATGAACATTTAGTAATGTGATAATAATAATATCAAATAAATTTTTTTATACATGCATGACATCAAGAAAATGCCTGACATACAAAAAATCCTAATATGGTAATTCAAATAAAATTTATCTATTTTTTCAACTAGATTTCATATGGATTTTTGAAAATGGTTTACAAAAAATAGTGTTAATATCTTTTAATTTATCTAATAGTTGATCAACAGTTAGTGGAGATAGTGTTGTACCTTGTTCTGTATTCCCATTAAATGTTATCATTTAGGATAAGTATTTATGTCATCATGGAATAAATTTTTGATGTCCTAAAATCATAGTATTCAAGGATTGTTTTAACAAAACCGAGTGTGCACATTCTTCAGAAATGGGACACCCCAACTTTACTTTAATGTTATTTCCTGAAAAATTTCCATAAGTAAGAATTCCATTTATCATCCTTTACAACATGGACCTAAATTTTAATTCTTAACTTCTATGATATTCAAACATTATAACACCTATATCCCACATTAATTTTAGATCATTGATCAATGTACCCAAATAGACATCAATATCATTACTCAGTTTATTTGGCCCTGATATATGAAGAGAAAATATAATGTATTTATTCTTTAGGAATAGGCATGGAGGAAAGTTATAATTTTCCAAGATGACTGAACATATATAGTGAGTAATACTCTATTAAAAAACGGATTTAAACCATCTATATATAATTTAAGATGAAAGTTTCTTGAATCATTTAAAATTTTAGAGTACTCATAATCAATTTTCTTCCACTAAGGAGAGTCTTCTAGAGGAAATAGTTTCCCATATTTAATTCTTGTATTTGAATTCCATGTCAATTTTCTCGTGGTTTCCTAACATACATATAGTCTTATAACCCATGAAATTATAGGAAACTACTGTAAATATTTTGAAGCACTTGATTCATCTTTCTTTTATTGATCCATACCATACTTTGGACATTTTTTTATAGATTCATGGTTCTTACAAAATAAATATGAAATCATATAGACAAGAATGTACTTTTTATATATCTTTCCCATTGAATGTGAAATTTGTTTAATTCAATATTCTTGAAAAGGAAGTTAATTTTCTTTTAGTATCATATCCTTCAGAAGACTATGTAGTCCTATCAAGGTGGTTTCACTCCATATAGTTCCATATTTGAAATTATATAACTTTAATATTGCTGATTTTTTTATTTAGTAAAAATAGTATGCAATGGACCTTTAACAAAATAGTTTAACTTCTTAAATAACTTTGTAAAATCATTAATTTCATCTTCAATTTCCATTATCATTTGTCCCATATTATCTCTATCATCATTTACACTATTATTAATATAAAATAATTCATAAACTATATTATCATCCCAATTGTTGTGCATGTTTAGTTTCCCCCATGTTTATTCTAAAATTTATAGCTCTAATTTATTACTTTCCAATTAATTGTTCTTCCAACTCTTCCAGAATAATTTGACATGAATAAAAACAATATAAACATGGAAAAAGGATTTGATAAGGGTCCTATGGATTCTCTATTACAAACATTATGAAAACTTTAACTACATATTCATACAATTTTTTCAAACGATCAATGTGCATCCATTTTTATTCATATCCATCCTATCAGGTTCATAAAATATTCATTTTGTATAAACAAGATATAAATAAACATAAGATATTCATAATAAAATGATAAAGTAATAAATAATTATAATAAAGGGAACCCAAATTTTTAATGTTATCAGTTATGATTCTTGAAAAGTTATCATTTTATACTAGGGTAACATGAAAAGAAATAACCTTGGGTAAACATGTGGATGTTATTATTGGTTATTAATTTGATGTTGTGTGGCACAAAATGATATAATTCTAGTATGATTTCTACAACCTTACTAGGTGGGAGTCTAACAAGTGGGATATGTTAATTTTTATTGATCTATTCACTTGTTATGTGGTGGGCCAAGTGGTGTTTCATTGACATTATGAGTGGATCTTTAAAGAAGTGGGAATGTTTAGGTGACAATAACTTATTTGTGGACAAATTTCATCTAAGATTAATTTGAATATCCATAAAAATAATAGACCAATTGAAATCATATGGGATATTTGACCACTTTAAGTATCAATCATTGCTTGATCCTCATTTCCTTTAATTATGACATCTTACCAATGATAATTAGTCACTTCAATAATAAATGTTTCCTCTCTCATTTAATCTAATTTACCCTCTTTTGATAAACTTTACATCATAAATCAAGGGATTTAAAATCATCATTTCATCTATAATTATGAATTATCTTATAAAAAATGTTAATAAAATGGATTTCTTACTCAACTGGATCACTTGAAAATATATGTTAATCTAATCATCACTAATAAATATGTAAGAAAACAAAATTTAATTATTATCAAATGTAGGACTTCCCTTAGAAATTATTTTTTTCTCCATTTAATTTTGAATAGAATTTATAAATTTTTGAAAAAATATATTTCCTTAGAACATACAATGTTGTGTAATCATCAGATTTTGCACACGGTCAGTGATATTATAATTTCATGAAATCAATGGATGAAATAATTATTGACAATAGATGTGAAGTTTGATCCCATGTTACTCTCATTTTTTGTAGATTATTACAGACCATTTATTATAGTAATACCAACAATTATATTTTTACTATAACTACAGCACCCTGAGCCATTTTTCCACATGAATAGTGCTTCAAGCCGAGTACCACTAGCGTTTGCCACAACACCTTGTATTCCAAAGTATTCTGAATAGTATTGATGGTGTAAAAGAGTGTTAGTGAGGAGAATATACCGTTTGGTGATGATATAATAATGGTCCAAGTAAATATATAACATTAAATGGAAGAAAATAATGACAGACACTAGAATAGTAACCCTCCCATGGTAGAAACAATGGCAATATAGATAACAGTGGAAGCAATAACTAACCACCAGTAAGAGAATAAATAAACAAACTAAAAATACAATCCATAGATAATCATGCATATAAAAATAGTTCATACATATCAATTAGAAAAAAAGGGTCTCCCATGGATGAACAACAATACATACATATATAGCATGCTGAAAATAGGACTTTACCTAAATGAAAATGTAATAATTCTACACGCATCCTGAAGGGCTCGTGTAGGGTTTGAGAACGAGTCTCAGAAGGCCAACACCGTCATGTTACTATCTGAAATTAGTTATTACACATGTTTATAATAAAAATAATATTGAAAACACATGAATGTAATAAATACATGCTTCCATGGTGCTCAACAACCACTAAGAATCCATCACCTGCTTTGACCAACACTGGAATAATGCATATGAGAAGATCCTTATCAAAATCCCAAGGCATCCAATGATACAAAATATTCCTTGGTGAACCCTTAGATTACACCTCCTAATTTCACATAGAACCATGTGCCTCCCGACACCTCATGTTCATGTCAAGTCATAGATTTCCCAATGGTATGCCCAAATAACAAGAATCTAGTCCCTCAGACCCCTTCTCAAAAGCACTAATCAAATTGAAGCTTGGAATTAAGAGGTACAAAAATATCGATACTCAAATTAATATCTCCATCGGATCAATAGCTAACATCCTAAGGAACGACTATGCTCATCCTCCCAAACAATTCTCCACTCAATGGCCTTATGACATCCCAACTTTTTATTACAAAACTTTTCATTTCATTTTACAAATAGAGGATCTTTAAATTCTAGTGTCTTTGAAATAATGTACATAATACATGAAAACATATAAACATATTTCCATCATCTTAAAGGTATTCTTGAAATTTTCATCCTAATAATATTTACTAAATCTCATAACCTATATACATACATAAAAGGAAAGGTTGGGAAGAAGGAACAGTAATGAAAACAAGTGGAACAATTTACATGTGAACGTGAGAGATACCAACAAAAAATGGGTAATATAATAAAGGTATGATAAAGTGAAATATAATAATAATAACATGAAAAATAAATTGAAAATGTGTCTAAAACCTTTAATTTAGACATTAATAATCATATCACCAAGGTCTATCCCCAAGGTGTCACAAAAATTACCAAGGTTATTCACTAAGGAATCATAAAACTTGTCATCTCTAGAGATTAATTTATTTTCCCAATGCATTAGAGTGATATCAGGGTGAACCCATAATATTTATTTATTTTAATGTGATCCACATATATCATAATCAAACATTTCATAAATAACCCAAAGAGAATAAAAGAAATGCATTTCATATCAAAATCATGATGTTTTAAAAAGTGATTAAAAACATAATCATTATATAATTAATAACTCACAGAAAGGGAATGAGAGTTTTAGGTATGTCAATTATAGAACAAAATATGTCATTTTTATGTATTTATGAATACCCCTAGAAATGAAATATGTTTGGGTATTCACATAAATAAAATAATATAATTTCTTGAGATAAAAGAGAGATTTGGAGATGAAAATTCTGTATCATAACGAATATGAAACATGGTTTTAGAAAACATTAAAAAGAGAGGGGATTGAGGTCACCCATTAATAAGATAGTCATAATAAAGTATAATGACATAATAACATGGTATGGAAACATTAATGACAAACCACATAGAAGAGAACTTGAATGGAAAAGAGAAGTGGCAAATTCTCTTATGAAAATTCGGCATCCTAACGATATCACTTCAAAATTCATAAAATCAATTGATTAGAGAGTAAAGGGTCTATAATAATTTTTAAATAAAATTTAAATTAATAAGGATACATAATAAAATATACCAACAATATAAAATAGAAATTAAAAGACATAACATAAAATAAGTCCTGACTAAAAGAGGAGGGTGAAAGGTTCCCTTACCTTGAAGAGTAACTTCATAAAATAAAATATTGCGACCTTGGGGGGATTAAGGGAACATTAGGAGGAATCATTGGGAGGTTAAATAACCATTTATTTATTTATTATTAATTTGGAATGAATGTAATGAAGGAAAGGTTTTTTATTTATATAAAAAGTGAGAAAATATTTTATTAATTTCCAAGAGACACCTCATTAGTGGTATTTGAAGAACCATGAGATTTACCATGGTATTTTACCATGGTATTGGCCAATTGGGACACATAATAACATATATTATTCCTCAATAGGTGACCATAATTATTACATCATTATTACAACATTAATAATGTCATTAAACACACCAAAACTCGAAATTGTATTTTTACTATTCACCAAAATATAAAACATTATATAAAAATATAACAAATTAATCATAACATAATATCTAAATTTTGAGTTAAAAAATTAAATTCATTTTATCTCAATAAATCTATAAATATTAAAAATTTATCTTTTAACTATAAAAATAATCATTTATTAAAAATAATAGTACACATAAAATGCATAGTGAATGCATAGTAAAATTTCTGAAAATAAAGAAATTATTTTATCATTTATAATAAAACATGAGGGTTTTTATAATAATATTTCTTTATAATAATAATTATTCATAATTTCATAGTTTATTATAAACATTAAAATCTTTTATGGATTGTACAAATTCTGTGGGAAAACAATCAATTTATAAAATTCAACTTTGTTAAGAAAAACTGTTGTTAAAATAGGAAAGATGGAATGTCAATTTTTATTTAAATAATGGGATTAAACAAAGTAAATAAGGAATAATTATATTGAACCTTATAAAACCTACATAAGACCTAAGATTAAGTTGTGCAATGGTTATAGAATCTTGGGGAGGCTCCGACAACGTTGCCCAAGTGGTGATTTCTATCAACTTGAACTTCTGCAGAAGGTGATTATGTTCAAGATTAAAATGTTGATTCTTGGATTAGGATTGGTTTAGTGAAAAGACCAGTGATACTAACTCATTCCCAAGCTCCAAAAAATGGGCTTCGTACGACCTGAGTCTTCTGGATGAGGCAATCAACTCTTTTTTCTACATAAATTATCCATTATTATTTCTATTTTAAACAACTATTATAACATTAAAAACTATTATTGTTTCCAATGGTCACATTGAATAATGTTCATATAACTATAAAAACCCAATGGTCACATTTAATATACCCTTATATATTTTTTATTGATTATAATATAGTAAGACATACATTTTTATTATTCAAAAGTTTAGGTCGTTACATTCTTACCCCCTTAGAAATTTCATTCCTGAAATTTAAATGCATACCCTTAGAGGGGAAAAGGTGTGGGTACTTATGACTCATAAACTCCTCTAGTTCTCACATGTATTATTAATATTTTTTATTCCTCAACAACACCTTAACAATATGGCTAGTTTTGTTGTGTAGAACATTGTCTCTATGATACAAGATCTCCACTAGCTGCTCCTCATAAGAGGGGTCATGTTCCAGTTGTACCTCCTTTGGATTTAGTACATGTGAAGGGTCATGTATTTACTTCCTCAAGAGAGATATGTGGCAGAAATCATGAACTTGTTCTATATTTGAAGGAAGTGCAAGCTGATAGGCCACTACTTCTATACGATCAAGGATTTCATAGGGGCCAATGTACCCTAAGATGAGCTTTCCTTTCTTCCCAAACCTCATGACTCTATTTCAAGGTGAAATTAGAAGAAATAATTTTTCCCCAATTTCAAACTCCAAGTCCCTACAATGGATTTTGGCATAGATATTTTTCCAACTCTGAGAAGCCTAAATGTGTTGTTGGATGGCATGAACCTTTTCTGTCATCTCTTACACATGATCAGGCCCAAGAAGATTTCTCTCGCCATCTTAATCCCAAAAAGCATGAGTTCTACATATTTTACCAAATATATATTCATAGGGTTCCATTTTAATTCTTGAGTTGAAGTAGTTGTTGTAAGAGAACTCAACTAAGGGAATATGTTGATCCTATACACCTTTAAATTCTATTGATCATGTTCTCAGTATGTCCTCGAGTGTTTGAATAGTAATTTCGGATTGGACATTAGTTTCGGACTGATAGGCATTATTGAAATTAAATTTGGTACGCATATAATGTTAAAGACTTCTCTAGAATTTTTATGTGAACCTTGGATCATAGTCAGATATGATAGAAAGTGGAAATCCATGCAGCCTTACCACTTTCTTCACGTAATCCTGGAAAGTTGTTCTAGAGAGAAATATTCCTCAATATAGATAAAATGGGTAGTCTTGGTGAGACAGTCCACTATAACCCATATTTCATTGTTTCATTTGGAAGTTCTAAGGATACCAGTTACAAAGTCCATAGTGATATTGTCCCACTTCCATGCTAGTATGGGTAGTGGTTGTAATACCCCTTTAGGAAGTTGTCACACTGCCTTCACTTGTTGACATACCAGGAACCTTTTGTGTAGTCAACAATCTCCCTTTTCATATTATCCCCCAAAAAATGACCATGAAAGTCCCTATACATTTTCGTGCCTCTAGGATGTATAGATAAAGTAGAGCTATGCGATTCATCGATCAGCTCCTTCTTTAATTTTAGAATATATGGAACACATAGTCCTATACGAAATTTCAGTACACCTTCTTGATCAAAATTGAACTCATAAAAATTCCAATCCTTCACAGTCTTAATCTTCTTTTATAAAAAGGATCTTATTTCTGAGGCTAATTGATCTTCTCTAGTAATGATGGTTGAGAAATCATTTGGGATAGGTTTGATGATATACCTTACCTTATAATTCCCATATCCACTTTCACTAGGGCTTGGATCAAGGGATCTCTTTTAATCCTCATAATGGATAGAAAAACTGGTTCTTTCCTACTTAATTCGTCAACAACTTTGTTTTATCTTTCGGGATGATAATGAATTGAACAAACATATTCTTTAAAAAGTTACAACCATCTCCTCTATCTCATGTTCAATTCCTTTTGTGTGAAAATATACTTAAAACTTTGATAGTCTGTGTATATATCACATTTCTTCCCATAAAGATAGTTCCTCCATATCTTTAGAGAAAAAAAAACTATAGCCAGCTCAAGATCATGTGTAGGATAGTTCTGAGCATGAGTCTTCAATTGTCGAGATACATAAGAAATGACTTTTTCATTTTTCATGAGGACACATCCAGACCCTTTCAGAGATGCATCCCTGAAATTAATTAATAATTATCTACTTGAATGGAGAGTTAACATGGGTAATGTAACCAATATCATCTTCAGCTCTTGGAAATTTACTCACACACCTTTGTCCAGATGAACTCGAACCCTTTTCGAGTTAACTTGGTTTATGGATTATAAAGTCAAGAAATTTTTCCCCAAAAACTCCTACAATATCCTGCTAATCCAAGAAAACTCTGAATCTTATTTATTATTATATGATGAGGCCACTCCTATATAACCTTTGTCTTTGTAGGGTCAACTGTGATTCCTTCATTGGTTACAATGTTCCCCAAGAAAGAAACTTTTTGTAACCAAAATTCACATTTGAGGAACTTTCTAAAAAGCCTATCCTTCTGTAGAGTTTTAAAAATAACACTTAGATGATCCTCATGATCCTTGAAACTTTTGGAATATAACATAATATCATCAACAAAAACTGCCACCAAGTTATCAAGGTAGTCCTTAAAAACTCTATTCCTCAAATCCATAAAAATATCAAGAGATTTAGTCATGCCGAAGGGCATAACAACAAACTCATAATTCCCATATCCTGATTAGAAGGAAGTTTTTGGAATATATTATTTTTTCACCCTCAATTAATGATAACCATATCGAAGATCAATCTTAGAAAAGAATTTATACCCATGAAGCTGGTCAAATAAGTCATCTTTTCTTGGAAGAGGGTATTTTTTCTTCATTGTCATCCCATCCAATTCTCTATAATCAATTCATAGACACATTGATCCACACTTTTTCTTCACAAAGTGAATATGTGATCCCCATGGAGACACTAAAATGGATAAAACCCTTCTCGAAATGATCTTGAAGTTGTTCTTTAATTCCTACAGATCCATATTTTCTATCTTATATAGGGTCTTTGGTATTAGATGAGATCTAGGCATGGGTTCAATGGATAAATCTACCTCTCTTTCTTAGGGAGGTTTGGGTAACTCTTCAAGAAACACGTTAATGTATTCCTGGACAATGGGGAAATTTTCTATCATTATAACCTCATTTCAATATTTTTCTTCACTAATAAACTCTATAAAGAAGGATTTAAAAGGTTCTTCTAGACAAAGATCAGGTCGAGAAATATCTTCTGGAAGATAACTATAGGTTTCCCATTCAAGACTACTGATATTTCTTTGCTTCTGCATTTGATATTAGAATTATACTTCAAGAGATAATCCATACCTAGTATAATATAGAATTACCTCACGGGAATTCCTACTATATTTTTGATAAGATTATTCCAACTAAAGTAAATAATAGAGTGTCTAAACACTGATGATGGTTGGATAATACCACTTGGATTCTGGACCAATAACTGTACTTTTAGAAAATCCAATTTTGATTCTAAATTATTTGAAAACTTGGAGGAAATAAAAGAATGTGTAGAATTGGAATAAAATAAAGTACTTGTTATCTTTGAGAGAAAAACAAGAGTACCTGTCACCACATCATTTGGTGCTTCAACTTCAGCTGTAGTGATATAAAATGGATGACCATGCTTCCTTAGCCTATGTTGAGGCTGATGGTGATTCCCCTCCACTACCCTTGGTTTTGGACACTGATTAGAAAAGTGACCAAGCTATCCACACACGAAGAATTAGATCTCAGGTAGAGACTGAACCATCTTTTCAATATCATTAGTGTTTCGAAGTTGAGGCTTCGCCTCACCACAATAAATTTGAGCAATATAGGCATCTCTTCTACACATGTAGCACTTCCTGCTCCTGGGTAGGAAGTTCCCCGAATTCTTATTCCCACACTTATTACATGTGGGATGTATGAATTTCTTGCCTCCTCTTCCTTGATCATAGATCCTCCCTAATATTGGATCTATTGATCTTTTTGTTTCATTGGATTTATGAGAACACTACATCTTACAGAACTCCAGTTCGACTTTCATACCACTCCACACGATCTTCTCATACTTATCATAGTATTGGTTGGATAGATTGTTTCATAGATGAGGTCTTAGTACACTAAATAATCTATCAACCTTTCCATTAGGATTCATGAAAAAGATAGATGTGTAATAGGAACGTCTTGTGAAGTTCATCTCATAGCTTACAACAGATTCATTCTTCTTATACTTCAGCTCGAGAAACTCCTCCATTTTTTTATCATCAAATGAGGGAAATACTTATTGAATTAGATCCCTCTAAACTCTTCCCACTCCATAGCTTATACCTACAATATTGGCCTCAAGTTTTTAATTAGTTTCTACCACTAATCAGTTTCTCCCTCTATGCGGTAAAAAGCCAGGGCGACCTTTTCTTTTTTTGAATAGTAGATCACAAAAAAGATCTTCTCTATGGACTTGATCCACTTTTTCGAAATCAATGGGTTGGTATATTCACTAAAAGTTGGTGTTCATTGATCCATAAAGGACTCAACAGAAGGTTGTTCCCTTCATGGTGAAATTAGACTCTCAGCTTGATTCAAGTTATTTACCATAACTTGAGTCATTTGGTTCATCATTTTCATGAAAATTTCTTTTTTGACATTCATCAGAGTGTAGTTAGTGCATGGTCCATTGCAGTCACCATTTGCATGGTTCCTCCTATTTCCCTCCATTTTATCAAACAATAAAACCTTTGTGATAAGCTTATTTTGTTTAGAAATATTTTAATTATAAAGAATTTTTATGTCTTAAAACATTATGCTTAATCATATTATTCTTTAACAACAATTACATTTCTCTATAAATCATTCAAAAATGATTCATAAAAAGCTTATGATTAGCCAAATATATCCCATGAGAGTTTCAAACCAAGAGTGCAGAAAGGCCCATTGTGATGCACCAGTTCTGGTTCGAGTCTATCTCAAAGTAGTGTTTTCAGGTTTTAACCCTAGGTACATCTGTGCTAGATTCACATCCACTTGTTCATATCTAGACAAGGATTTATTTGTTCGGAAACCACTTACTTAATATTTCACTAAAAAACATGAAGTTTTCATGTATTTAAACTTTTATATAGGGTTCTTCCAGAGGTTTTAATATCCTAATTTCCACAAATAAATAAATTATCTTTTTGATACTAACTATGGCATCCCGCCTTTTAATTACATAACTTTTCATTTCATTTTAGAAACAGAGGATCATTAAAGTATAGTGTCTTGGATATAAGGTACGTAATACATGATCACATATAACAATATTTTAATCCTATTAAAGGGATTCTTGAAAATTTCATCCAAATAATGATTATTTCATCTCATAACTTGGATACATACATCAAAGTAAAAGGTGAGCATAAGTCCTAGTAAGGAAAACAAGTGAAACAATTTACATGTGAACTTGAGTGATACCAAAAAAACACAGGGAATATCCAAAATGTATTATAAAGAGGCATATCGTAATAATAATAACTTGAAACATAACTAGAAAAATTGTATAAAAAATTTGATTTAGACTTTCATAAGCATATCACCAAGGTCCATCCCCAAGGTATTATTAAAATTACAAATGTTATTCACCAAGGGATCATAAAACTTGTCATCTCTAGAGATTAATTTATTTACCCAATGAATCAGATTTATATCAAGATGCACCCTCAATATGTATTTATTATCATGTGAGTCACATATATCATAATCGAACATTTCATAAATAACCCAAAGAGAATAAAAGAAATGGTTTTCATATCAAAATCATGACGTTTTAAAAAGTGATTAAAAACATGATCATTATATCATTCATAACCCACAGAAAGGGAATGATGGTTTTATTTATGTAAATTACTGAACCAAATATATCATTTTTATGTCTCTATTAATACCCCTAGAAATGAAATAGGTATGGGTATTCACATAAAGAAAATCAGAGAATTTCTTGAGAAAAAAGAGAGAGGTTTTGAGAGGAAAATTCTACAGCATAACAGCTATGCAACATGGTTTTAGAAAACATTAAAAAGAGAGGGGATCGAGGACATACATTCATTAGAGAGTCATAATACAGTATAATAACAATATAAATTGGAGATAAGAACATGATATGGAAACTTTAAAGACATACCACATAGAAGGGAACTTGAATGGAAAAGAGAAGTGTAGAATTCCCTAACAAAAATTTGGTATCCTAAGGACATCAAATAAAAATTTAGAAAATCAATTGATGATAGAAGAAAGGGATTATCATCATTTAAAAAAATGGACAGAAATAAGGATAAAAAATAATATACCCCAACATAAGAAAATGAAAATTAGAAGACATAACATAAAATAAGTCCTGAATAAAAGAGGAGGGTGAAAGGTTCCCTTACATTGACGAGTAACTTCAAAAACATGAATGTTGGGACCTTGAGGGGATTGATGGAACCTTGGGAGGACTCCTTGGGAGGTAAAAAGACAAAATATTCATTGAGGAGGATTTTGGAATGAAATTAATGAAGGAGAGGGTTGGTATTTATAGCATAAGTGAGTTAACCATTTATTAATTTCCAAGAGACACCTCATTCGTGGTAATTGCAAAACCATGGGATTTCCCATGGTATTGGCCACATGGTACACCTAATAACATATTTTATTCCTCAATAGTCTACAAAAACTATTACAACATTACTACATCATTAATGATGTCATTAAACACACTGAAACTCAAAACTATATTTTTACTATTCACTGAAAGACAAAACATTTTATAAAAGTCTCATAAATTCACCATAACATAATATCGACATTATAAGTTCAAAATGAAAATTATTTTTTCATTATAAATCTCTAAATATTATAAATTTATAATTTAAGTAGAAAAACAATAATGTATTAAAAATAATAGCAGACATGAAATGCATAGTGAATGTATAGTAAAATTTCTGAAAAAAAAGAAATTATTTTATCATTTTTAATTAAACATGAGTGATTTTATAATAATATTTCATTATAATAATAATAATTCATAATTTCATAGTTTATTATAAACATTTATATCTTTTATAAATTGTAAAAATTCTGTTCGAGAACAATCTATTTATAAAATTTGATTTTATTAAGCAAGAATATTCTTATAACAAGAAATATAGAATAATCATTTTTATTTACCTAAAGGGATTACACAAAGTAACTATGGCCTCATTATGTAGACCCTTATAACAACTGCATAGGACCTACGATAAATGTGTGCAATGGTGATAGAATCTTGGGGAGGCTCAGACAATATTGCTCGAGTGGTGATGTCTATCAGTGTGAACTTCTCCTGAAGGTTATTACATTCAAGATTAACATGTTGAAGCTCGGCTTGGTCTTGGTCTACAGAAAATCCCAGTGATGCTACCTACTTCCCAAGATCCAAAAAATGGGCTTTGTACAACCTGAGTCTACTGGATGAGGCTGTCGACTCTTCTTTATGCATTAATTATCCATTATTATTTCTATTTTAAATAACAATTATACCATTAAAAATTATTATTGTTTCCAACTGTTACGTTGACTAATGGTCATATAATGGTCAAAACCCAATGGTCATATTTCATTTACACTTATATTTTTTTTATTATAACGTAGTAAGATATACATTTTAAGGAAACAAAATATTATCCAAAAGTTCGGGTAGTTGTAGGCCTCATGTACGATGAGTGTTATCCCCAAATCGACTACCTAAATTCTATCATATGATGGTTTCTCACCATCCCCATATCTTTCTATGTCAATCATCCCCAACCATTTACCTAATCCACAACTATTGGGGGCCTCTACCTACATGAGTGGTCATTACCACCTCATCATCTGAGTCAACTTGCATGTACACGACTCCAAATGGCACATTGTCCAACAAAGGTGAGAATAAATCACCAAAAAGAACCTAATCCACTCTAAGTATGGAACCTAATTCCCCTATTACCATGTCTCTCAAACCTACGGCCACACCATCCAGTGTCACATGATCCTTGCCTCAAACCTGACTGCCTAGCTGCCTCTATGTGATGATAGTGTTGCTCAACCAGTGATCCTCATCACCTAAAAGTCATGGCCCAAGGCCATCCTGACAGTCACTTTCCTCATCAAGATGGCCATCACCACCTTTATCCTTAGGCATCTCCCATTACAATCTCATCACAAAAATTCATATATATTTCCACTCAAATTAAACAAAACAATTTAATTCAGGATAAAGAAACCACAAAAAAACTACCCATGTGGTTGATGTCCTCTAACATGGCCTCTCATTAGTAAACATGGTTAAGGAATATCCAACTAAATCTAATAAGATCAATTTAATTAATTAAAAGACAACCATTAATTTAATTAGGTCTTTCTCTGTCAACACAACGACATGCTCAAAGAGGTATTGATAAAACACAATTTTATAGAATATATTATTGATAATTAATGATATAATTTACTCACATTGTGTAAAACATATTTATTTATAAAATATTTGGGATTAGATCATTCATTTGAAAATTTTATTAAAATTCCAGTTTTACCCTTTAAAGTTCACTATAGTATTTTGGTCATAAATATTTTTATATGTTTTATTTTAACTTTAATTTTTTTAAAATGTTCTTAACAAAATAGGATACAAATTCCATTTAGAAAATATGATCTGGATCATGCATTTGTGTGGAGTAAATAGTTCATGAATTCAAAGATGGACTGGACTCTCCAGATTAAACATTACTTTACCATTTGAGACGTATGTTCTTTATCTGTGATTTTATTGGGAAAAAATTTGGAGAGGTGATCTTGGACCCAATTTCGCACAAATAATACTGATAGAAGGACAATTGGTTAATGCATTTTGAAGGTCAAATTGGTGGTTCAATTTGGAATAAAATATTTGGCCAAATTTCTACATTCACACTTCAAACCACTTGAAACCCATTCTCCCATCCACTCTATAAATGTGTGATTTTATAACTTGGAAGGGGTTTAACATGAATTAAGAGATTGGGAGCATATGATAAGTGGCTTCGTACCATTTCAATTACCAATTGGAGGAGGGAAGCTACCAAGCTAGGATCTCCTCCAATATTCTCTAATCTTTCTCCTCTTTGTTGTAATATTGTTGTTCTTTCAATAAAATATTAGTTTATCTTAAATTTATTCTATTATTTTAAATTTTATTATTCCATTATTAAATAATTGGGTTTAGTAATATATATTGGAGACAATATTGGGTGTTTTCATTTCAATACATTGCTTATGAAAAATGTCACAACGAGGAAAACTCCGCCAACGGAAGAGTAGTTTTCTTAGTAATCGATCTATCTCTTAACTTATTCATTTATTTATTTTGAATAAAGAGATACTGTAATTAAAATAATATGATCCATGAATTTAGTTTTTGAACCCAAATAAACTAATAATGAAATTTAATAATTAATAAAAAACTCATGAGGTCATGATTTGTGCAAAATTTTAGAGGTAAAACTTAACCAGTAAAAGAAAACCACATGGGATAAATTTGTAGATTTAAAATAAAACCCGTAAACTGAATTCATCTTAATTTATAGAGTTTGTATGTTTTATAATTCACCAATGACCCCAAGCTATCCTTATAACATTAATCAAATAAGGGTTCTACGATTGCATGTTTTGAAGCTAGCCTAGGGTTTAATTCATTTCATCTTTGTGATTTTTTTAATTCTCATAGTGTTCAGGAGTTAAAAAACTTAGAGATCATAATTTAGTGAATTTTAATTTAAATGATAATAATTAATAAGAAAGTGAATAGGTAGAGTCATATCAAATATTATTCTTAAAATAATTTTCTAAAAAATAAATCTTCTCATTTTGTTTTTTAATAAAATTTTATTTCAAAAAAAATAATATTCTTCCAAAAAATTTATTATTATTCTTTATTAAACATCAAACCCCACATAATTATAAGTTTTTTATTTATTTTATCTTTACTTTCATAATAAATTTAATAAGTTTTCTTAATTACTGCCTCTTTGAGAGATGACCTTGGTCAGCCACTCTACTGCACCTAAGTAACATAAAACCAAACTTTATTTCGAAGTGCCAATGACAGTTCCTTTCAAATTGTATCTTCTATATGGATCCAAGTATTTTTTCAACCAATTTAATTTATTTTTTTATTTTAATTTAATTATTTTATTCTCTTTTTTATTTCTTCTTTCCCCTTAATAAATTTTTATTTTTTTCTTTTCTTTTTTTCTCTTCCAGTCTTTCTATTTGTTCGACCATCAACTCAAAATTATAATTTTTTTATTATGGTTCACTTTTCCACATTTTATTTTCATTTGATTTATGACATGAACTAATTCTAAGTATCTCTTAGATCTTGACCCTAATATTGAAAATATCCTTTGAGCTTGAATCCAATAATCTCAGTCTTTGAGAAGTTTCAACATTCAACTAGTATGAGAATTCTTCCATTGTGGGAACATTAAAATTAAAAGAAATTATAATTAAATAATAAAGAAGAATTAATGGATGAAAAAAATAACAATGAACTTAATAAAACTATTCTATAAATGGATGCACATGACATTAAATATAAACCAAATTGTATTTCATATTGAAACCTCGAATCAGAATTTTAATTGAAATCTTGGTTAATTAACCTTCTTATAAAGTTCCATGGATTATCCGGTGAGGATACAAACAAAAATTTAAAAGGATTTAATGTGGTTTTAACAACAATTAAACCAAGAAATGTCTCTGAAGATCAAATAAAACTAAGATCATTCACATTCTCACTTGATGAAACTAAAAAAAGACTCAATGTATTATTACAACCAGAAGACATAACATTTTGGAATAACTCGAAATGTATTTTCTTGTATAGATTTTTCCCAACATAAAAGGATATTTATATTTGAAATAATATCTCAGGAATCAAGAAATACCATGATGAGTATATTTATGAGTACTTGGAGTGATTCAAGAAGCTGTGTGTAAGTTGCCTACATCAATAAATTAGTGAAAAAATTCTCATACAATATTTCTAAGAAGGCCTCATGCCTATAGAAATGAGCATGGTTGATACTGTAGCAAGAAAATCATTGGTGGAAAAAACACTAACATCAACACGTACATTGATCGATAATATAACACAAAGCTCCTAAAAATTTGGTGATCGAGGTACACCACATATTAGAGGAGTACATCAGGTACCTCCTTATTCTCTTAAAAATCATTTTATTGATACTAAGTTCAAATAATTGACTAGTATGGTGAGATATATTTATTTGGAAAAAAAGGCACCCTATACCTCTCATATTAGGCCTTGTGGTATTTTCACTAAAATTGACCACCTAAATGATTGTTTCCTTAAATTACAAGAGAGAAAAGAATGTGCAGTAGTCTTCCCTAGGAGACTATATCCACACAAAAAACCACATCCCCAAAATAAGTATTATTATTTTAATCCAACATACAACTAAGGGGGGGAAGGATCAGTCAGAATTGAAGTATGGATCTAGAAAAAAAGTCCCCCTTTTAAACAAAAGTTCCACCAGCCTCTACCTTACCAACAAGGTTTTCAACAAACCCAAAAAAGATTTGAATCTCAAGCATCAAAAAGTTAAAAAATGGAATTCTGAACCAAAGGTAGATTCTAATACAAATGATATTTTGAAATAAAATTTTCTTAATCAATATAATGAACTAAAGATCCAAGGATCTAAGTTGAGGTAATTGAAGACACAAATGATCGAGTTTTACACCACCCTCCATGAACTAGTTTGTATGAACTCTATAAATATTTCTTCCTAGCCTACTTCAAATCCAAATCGGCATGTCATATCCATCACATTGAGAAGTGGGAAAAAAACTGATACATCTTCACATATCTTTCCATTGGGATTCACCAAAACTCCATAGAATCCCTATTCAAGACCAACAAATGATAAGCACAAGGATAAAGACAATGGTAAGAAAAATATTTTTGATGTTCCTCCTGAACCCCTTCCATTTCCAAACAGTGTTGTAAAAATGAAGAAGATATCTAAAAAGGTGAGGTAAAAATATGTTTTGGATACATTCAAGTGTGTTGAAATCAACATCACTCTACTTTAAGTAATTAATAAAATCCTAAGGCATGCGAAATTACTAAAATAACTTTGTACCAATCGAATAAGTCTTAAGGGAAATGAGAGGGTCAATCTTGGAAGGAATGTGTCATCACTCATTACACCGAATCAAGAAATTACAACAAAGTGAAAGGATCCCAGGACATTCACTATACCATGAACTATAGGGGAGTTACATTTTTCTAATTCTTTATGGGATTTAGTTTCTTCCATAAATGAGATGACTCACTCTATATTCTCTTATTTATAGGTTAGTGAGTTAAAGCCGATGAGAGTAGTGGTGTAGTTGGTGAATAGAACTACAACACATCCATAGGGAGTCCTTGAGGATGTACTTGTTTGGGTAAGAGATATGATATTTCTAGGATATTTCTATGTTATCATCATGGAGGATGATTAGGTAAGTTCTTGTGCTCCCATTATCATAGGTAGGCGCTTCCTCAAAATTGAAAAACTATCATAATTCCCATGAGGATACACTTTCCACATATTTTGGAGATGAAGTTGTGATATTTAATGTTATGAACTCCATGAAATACCCCTTATAGGACCATTCTTCTTTTGTTGTCTCCCATTTTTAACAACCAAGTAAAAACCCTATGGATTTTGTTGTCCCATTTTTGGAGAGATTATGAGAATTGGTTCTTGTTTGATGTCTAAGATAATTTCCACACCTATTTCTAATGTAACAACCTCTCATAGATTTAATTTTGAAGTTGATCCATATTCTAATTTTGATCATGTTCACTATGATTATGACTTGTATGTTGAATATGATAATGGATTGGATACATTATTTTCTAATTATGATGATGTCTATTATTATACTGATGTTAATTGTGTGCATATTTAAATTCCATCAATGTATCCATCCATACATCACCCCCTACATTGGAACTCAATCCATTTACACCAAATGTAAAATACTCAAACCTGCTAAGTGGTGAGAGATTACCTGTTATCATTGCTAACAATCTCCCTTTTGAACATGAAGAAAATCTTTTGAATCTTTTGATGGAGAGCACTAGGGTAATTGGATGGACCTTGGATAATATATTAGGTATTATCCTCTCTATTTTCATGCATAGTAATATTTTGGAGGATGGGGCTAAACTGGTTATATATCTACAAAGGAGACTCAATCCAACACTTTTGGAAGTTGTTAAAAAATAAGTTGAAAATTTACTTGAGGTAGGTATAATTTATCCCATTTTAGATTCCTAGTGGGTGAGTCCTATTCAGGTTTCCTTAGAAAAGTGGTGTTACTATTTCTAGAAATGAGATAGAGTCATTTCCAATAAGGGCATAAAATAATTGTTTGTGTGTATTGATTATAGGAAACTAAATCAATCCTCTCACAATGACCTTTTCCCCTCACATTTATTGATAAATTTTTAGATAGACTAGTTCGGAAGACACATTATTGTTTCTCGGATGGATTTTATTGATATTTTAGGTTCCTATAGCTCCATAGGATCAGTATAAGAGAACATTAACTTATCTATTTTGTACATTTTCCTACCAAAGGATTTCATTTGGAATTTTCAATGGACCAAGTACATTATAGAGATGTATGGTGAATATTTGTTTCTCAAATTTCATTGAGACCTACATGGAGGTATTTAGGGATGATTTTACAATGTATATATCCTTATTTTATTAATTTATCTTTAGTTTGGGGAAGGATTTGAATCGTTTTATTGAAAATAATATGATCTTAAACATTGAAAAGATTCATTTCATTGTAGAGCATGGAATTTTATTAGGGCATGTAGTGTCAAAATATTGGATAGAGGTTGATATATCTAAGGTAGATATTATTTAATCCTTACCCTATCCTTAATATGTGCATTATGTTAGATCTTTTCAAGGTAATGTTGGATTTTATCAGTGCTTCATCAAATATTTCAGTAAGATTGATCTTCCTATGTCATGATTACTTCAAAAGGATTCTAATTTAGTGTTTGATGATTCTTGGAGTAATTACTTTGATGAGATAAATAATAATTTGACAACTCTAATGATCATTCAACCACCACAGTGGGATATTTCATTTGAGCTTATGCTTTATGGTTCAAACATCATAGTTGGAGGTGTCTTACAATAGAATATAGAGGGACATTCACCTGTGATTTCCTATGCTTCAAGTACATTGGATTTAGCCCAATAATACTACAAAAAAACTGAAAAGGAGTTTCTTTCCATCGTATTTTATTTAGATAAATTCCCTTCATCTTTATTGTTCTCTAAAGTAGTTGTTTTGTTAACCATGAGACATTGAGGTACTTCAGGAAGATTCTATATGCAAAGACCAGACTTATCTGATGGATATCACTTCTTCAATAATTTGATATTTAGATAAAGGCCATGAAGTGGTCAAATAACTCGGTTTCAGACCACCTGAGTAGGATTACAAACACACTATATGATGACACCATGGACCAAGTACCACTTTAGGACACTTTCCCCAATGGGAATCTTTATTCCATCTTAGGTATGCATCATATGTATGATGATTTAGTTAAACAACATTATTGCCTCTATAATTATTAAAAAATTAAAGAAACATCAAGTCCAAAAATTAAATAGCGTGACTAGATTTTATGTTTGGGATGATCCCTACCTCTGGTGCATGTGTAGTGATCAAGTTATTAGGTGGTGTTTTCCAAATCATGAGTTTGAGTTTATTAGGTATTTTTTCCACACACTTTCATGTGAAAGACACTTTGGACCCCAACATATGGCTAGTAAAGTATTAGACTATGGATTACATTGTCCTATCTTATTCTATGATGATAATGTGTTTTGTAAGTTATGCTCACATTTCCAACACACTAGCAATATTTCAAGAAGACATGAGATACCGCAACAACCAATGCTATTCTATGATATTTTTGATGTATAGGGAATTTATTTTATGGGTCATTTTCCAAGTTCATTTTTTTGTATATTTTGATTTTTGTTGATTATATTATAAAATAGGTGGAGGCCAAGGCCAACAGAACTGATGATTATCATGTTGTAGTGGACTTTGTCAAGGATCAAATTTTCTGCAGGTTTAGAGTACCATAGACCATCATCAATAACCAATGGAAAAACTTTTGTAATAATAATTTATCTTCCATAATTTTGAGGTATGAGGTGATAGACAAAACATTAACACCATAACACCCCCATACAAATGGATAGGCTGAGGTTTCAAATTGGGAGTTGAAATAGATTTTTGAGAGAACTATGTAGCCGAATAGGAATGATTGGAGAAAGCACTTGGATGGTGAAATTTGGTATTATAGGATAGTATACAAGAAACCCATCTATATTTACCCATTTCAAATTGTTTTTGTTAAATCCTATCATCTCCCCATGGAGGTCGATCATCAATCATATTGTGTTATAAAGAAATGCAACATGGATTGGGTCCAAACCAGAATTAAATATAAGCTGCAAATTCTAGAGATCAAGGTGATTAAATTGTCATCATAAGATAAATCAAGGATTTACAAGGAATTATCAAAAGTGTATCATGATAAAATGATCCAAGAAAGGAGTTTCATGTTGGAGAGAAAGTCCCACTCTACAGTTCACGACAGAAACTAATACTCGGTAAGTTGTGTTATAGATAGTTTAGACCTTATGTTGTATCTCATTTTTTCCCTTATGGTGTAGTATAGATCACTCAAGAGGAATCAGTAATAATATTTACAATAAATGCATAGCGGTTGATGAAATACTTTGAGGGATTCCCAACCCATTCAGTTGACATCATCACACTTCATGGGCCTGACATCACATGAAAACATCAGGATTTCCCTTACCCTCTCACTTTTATATTATTTTTCCTAATTTTAATTCACCATTTCATTATAATTTTATCAATTCATATAGTCACATTGTGTAAAATGTAACATTTTATGTGTGGAGGAGGGGATAGAATTTGGGGTAGATTCGTTAGGTTTTTTTCTTTTTGTGTGTTTGTTTATTTTTTTTTGTTTTCCTATTATTATTCTTATTTAAAAAAAATGAATATTTTCACATGCTAGTTACATCCATGGAACTGATTGATATTTCATGTTTGATATTTCAAACCTCATGAGAAGCATGTTAAGCTTGGGAAAGCTTTCATCCTAGGATGTCAATTTTTGTGAAAATGGATGTTGGTAAATGATATGTTTGATTATGTCCTTATGAATCCTTTGATATATTTGAAATCATTCATTGTGGGACATTTTTGGGAAAATTGGGTCATTTAATATCTCCATTCACATCACACACAATCATAACTTGGGAGTTTCTCTTACCAAATTGAAGGTATAGTCAGGGTAAGTAATACTTTTCAGATTATAGCATGGTCTTTCCATACGTTTGTTTCTCTTCCAATCATTTCCATTACTGTACCAGATTAACCTATGAGTGTGTACCTAATATCTAACTATTTTACTCCCTAAAAAAATAAAAATAAAAATCAAAAAAATCAATAAATAGGGGATTAATGAAATGTATAACGTGTGGGGATATCTAGGTTAGGAGCTCATGGTTTGACTTCTAGGAATGTTTAAATGAGTGGGTTTTGGAATTTTATTACAATGGATATTTAATAGGTTCATTGGAATAGAATCAGGTAATAACAAAAGTTTTTCTTGACTTGAATATACCAGTTAAAGGGTGGAGAGACAAGCTTTATATGATTGGCATACAGACACATGGGGAATTTGTGGCCCAATTGACTCATAAGATGTTTTCACCAAATTAGTGTCATTGATTTAATTGGATTTTGTTTCAATACTATTTTTGAGATATTTACTTCCTAATTTGTTGATATTGACTTATTTTTGGTGAATCTTTTTATGCTTATATTTCCATTCTAGATTGATAAATTTTAACATGAATCATTTTTTAGAATATATGATATGAGGTTTTGCCCGGGTGTGCAAAAGGGTAAGTGTGAGGGAGTTGATAAAACACAATTTTATTGAATATTATATTGATAATAAATGATATAATTTACTCAAATTGTGTTGAATATTTATATTTATAAAATATTTTAGATTAGATCATTCATTTGAAAATTTGATGAAAATTATAGTTTTACCTTTAAATGTACACTGTAGTATTTTGACCATAAATATATTTATATGTTCTATTTTAACTTAAATTTTTTTAATAATGTTACTCACTCAACTTGATACAACTTTAATTTAGAAGATTCAAGATGGGTCGTGCATTTTAGTGGAGTAAATGGGTCATGAATTCAAAGTCAGATTGTACTTTCTAGATAGGACATCACTTTACCATGTAAGAAGTATCTTCTTCATCCTTGATTGTATTGGGCCCTAATTTTTAGATAATATTGAGGAAATAATTTCTAACAAATAATAATTTTTTAAGGATAAATGGTTCATGCATTTTGAAGATCGAACATGCGGTTCAAGTTGGAATAATATATTTGTCATAATTTTCCCATTCACACTTGAAACCACTTATAACCGAGCCTCACCTCCACTCTATAAATGTGAATTTTTATCATTTGTATGGGGTTGGAAGTGAATAATGGTATTGGGAGTAGATTATAAGTGTTTTCATTCCATTTTAATTCACAGTTGGAGGAGGGAAGCTACCAAGATAGGATGTCCTCCAATATGTTTTTATCTTCCTCTTATTTGTTGTAATATTGTTGTTATTTGAATAAAATTTTAGTTTATCATCAATTTATTCTATTATTTTTAATTTCATTATTATATTATTCACTTATTGGGTATGTAACTAAATAACTGAGACAATATTGGGTGTTTCCATTTCAATCCATTACTTATGCGAAACGTCTCCATGAGGGAAACTCCACCCATGGGAGAGTAGATTTATTATTAATTGATATACCCCTTACCTTATTCATTTATTTATTTTAAATCAATGAGATACTTCAATTCACATAGTATTATTCATGAATTGAATTTTTAAATTATAATTAACTACGAAAGAAATTTACAATTAACACAAAAAACACATGAGGTCGAGATTTGTGTAAATTGTGAGAGCGTAAACTTAATCGGTAAAAAAAACCACGAAATATAAATTTTAAAAGATCAAATAAAATCCATAAACTAACTTATAATAATTTATAGAGTGATTATGTTCCCAAATTTACCAATAACCACAAGGTAGCCTTAGAAAATCAATCAAAGCAGGGTGATACGATTGCATGTTTCGAAGCTAGCATAAAGTTTAATTAATTTAATCTTTGTGGTTTAGTTAATTATCACATGATTTGGGGGTTAAAAAATCAGGGAATCATAAATAAGTGGATTTTAATTTAAATTATAATGATTAATAAGTAATTTATGAGGTCTATTAAGATTAGTTACACTTTTTTAAATAGTTTTCTAAAAAATACATATTCTCATTGTGTTTTATTAATCAAATTTCATTTCAAAAAAATACAATCTTCTTCCATAAAAATAATAATAATTATTTATTAAACATCAAATCCCCATACTTATAAGTTTTATTTAGTAATTTTATCTTTATTTTCATAATACTTTTAAGAATTTGTTTTAATTATTGACTCTTTGAGATACGACCTTGGTCAGCCACTCTACCGCACCTAAATAACCAAAAACCAAACTTAATTTGAGAGATCCCATCATAGCACCTTTCAAGAACCCACATAACAATAGATAAATCAAAAATAATGGTAGGAACCACCTACCTAGTGTTTGAAGACACCTTCATGTCTGATCTCAGACTCTAACTTGGATCTATTTGGAAGAAATTGGTATTTTAGATGAACACCCTAAAAATAGTGTAAAACCACTAACATAGATTTAGCACACCGTATGGCTTGGGAAAATAAGTATAAAAGTAAGAGGACTGAGAGAATTACTAATACAGATCCAACACAACTGACATCTTGAATAATGGAGGTCAGACGAAGGAGATACCTCAACACTTAGAGGAGGAAGGGAGAGCCATGACCACAAGAGAGGAATCCCATGCATGGGATGAATAATGGAGGAAATTAGGTTGATAGAAGGAAGGTAAAGAACATAAATTCACCTCTTAAATGAGGCACATGGTTGGATCATATATTTTTCCAAATTGTGTGACAATTGTGTGGATCCTACTGCTTAAGATCCAAACCCCGCACAATTATCTCACATAGTTAGGCCAAACCATGTTGAAACTGTGTGATCTACAATGTGAGGGTACTGTACATTTGTAACTAAGAGTAAATCTATGTGCATAGTTTTTCAAACCTTGTGAAAACCATTCAAATTATCTCTCCTAAAAACTTTAGAGATCCTGCATAGTTGTGCACCCTATCCTATACAGTTTTCGAAACCATGATCAGTAAAAAAGGGGTTATATAGTTTCTACTAGAAGGATGCATGGTTAAATGTTACTATGCGCCTCATCCTACACTTTTACAAAATAGGGCCTTTGGGGCTCCAACACACTTTAAACCCATATGAACTCATGATGAATTTTCCAAGAATCTAAATCCTTATAAAACATGGTATTAGATCAAAGGAAAACTCAAAATTAGGTTTTGATAAATGAGAAAAGAGTTGGTGTAGTCACCAAACTTTGAAAATTAAAAATAGGTGAGGAATTCGACCCACCCCAAAAACTTGGGATATTACATTCTCCCAAACTTAAGAAATCACATCACTGAGATATAAAAAAATAATCCATGATGGTACCAAACATACCCATCTATTTAAAATTAACCCGATCTACCCGAATTTAAAAGGGCACAAATCATCTCCCTCAAGGAGCTCCCTGCCTTAGGAGTTTCCTACCACTGTCACGTCCCAAACCAAAAATCAAATAAAACCAATAGTCCACTGACCATCCCCATAATCAAAGTCCTCTCGTGATTCACCTTTAATCCACCTCATCAGTTGCTCTAATTTCATACCCGAAACCCATTAGAATCCCACACACCATCAGTGTACACCTTGTGCCCTTGTCGTAGATGGCACCTATGAGGTACCACATCTCATTAGATGATTAAATACATCATAGTTCCTCTCACCTCAAATAATTACCACATCAAAGGAACACCCATATTACCACACACCTAAATTAATTCACATATCCTTGATGCCCAGATGCTAATTCACCTCAAACAATCCACACATCCAACAATTCCCACATATATGTCATAGTGCCACACACCTAATAAGTATATATGTAACACATTTGAGATGATTTCAACCTTCTAACCAGTGAATGGTTAGTCCATAAATACATCATGTGAACCTCTTTCACCTAAAATAAACATGATTATAAAAAGGTCCAGACCAATACAAACAAAAGAGAACCCCAGTCACGACTATCGAATACCTATCACCATCATTGGCTCAATAGCCTACTCTAAACATGGAATCTATGCAGAATGCACCTTTCCTAAAGCCCAACTACCTAAATCCCAACCTCCTTGCAGTAATCCACCCGCTACTAACCATTTAACCCACTTCTTGGTCCAAATTACTCTTCCATGACCTCCACCTGTAGTTGAAACTCGTCTAACATCACCTGGTAACACTCTTAGTCCAATACCATAACCCTAATTATGCCTCGGTCCCTGACTGTCGGCTATACTTGGAGGATTCCTACAGAACCTCTTGAGATACCCAACCTTTATACATGCCCAAAACTCCTTTTTAGTCTACTTGAATTGAGTTCGGACATGTCCTAGATTCCCACATTATAAGTACACCATAGACGATCCACTCTAAGGTGTTCTACTCAAGTCCTTGGCCTCACTGGCCTACTGAAACTCATCTTGAACTTTCTTCCGGCTATCTAAAGTGTCTCTGCTAAAATCACCCGACATCATCACCCATCTTGAGTACAATCAACCCATCAAAATTTATTGAGCTATGAGCACCTGATTAAACTCCTATAAGAATTAGGCCAACCAAAAGATCTTTACCTGCACCCAAATCACATTTCCTAAACCATTTTTGAAATGCCTCACCCTCGAGGTGTCTTTTCTCCCCATACTGGGTACAAAGTGAGACAAATTAGTGAATGTCACTGCGTAGTCCATGACATACATGTCACCCTTTTGTGGGCTCAACAACTCCTGATATATCACTACCCTTAGTGTCTCTAGAAATAAGTTCTTGAAGAACGTAGCTTGAAATTCCTTCCCAGCCAGTCTCTTGCATCTGCCTTCCTAAACCTTTACATCCCACCAGTGCTTAGCCAGTCCTCAAAGTATGTACATTGTCAATGTCACCCTCCACCTTGTAGGCGTCTCTAGATGCTCAAAGATCATTTCCATCGATTTGATCCAGTTCTAAGCATCTTATGGTCCACAATCCCCATAAAAAGTAGTGGGTTTTACAAATGGAACTCTCAAGTCAGATACTCCATAGAAGGATTTTCTCCCTAAGATCCCCTGTCAATCCCCTAGATAACACATACCAGGATCACTCTAAACTACTCATCAAGACACAACCCAAAATTTGTCAAATACTATGGCTACCTCGCCTACCACTAATTCTTTACCTCTTCCTATACATAGGGATCATGATTTTCCTAACCCCATGGGGCATTAACCTGTGCATGATCCCGCGGAACCATATTACCACCCACCTGACGCTCCATAGGATCCTGTCTTGGTGGAAACCTACTGAATACTAATACATGGTTAGAAAACCCATATAACATATACATATAACTCATATAGGGAAAGTAGTAACAGGGTGTGTGATCTCACTAGCCTTACCCTTCCCCATCGAAACCATGTCACATGAAATCCCAACATCATGGAATCCTTAAACTCATATAATAGAGCTATGTATCACATATACCTCGAGCCACACCAGTCCCGATGAACCATGTCACCTTAAACCAATGACAATATTTCCCAACTTGGTGAACAAAATCTCCCTATATCATCGTACCTTCCTCATCCTATAATATTCAGGACAATATATATAAGTATCACCTATCACAAAATTTTTACCATGGCACATTCATACATGTAATTAAAATATTCTATGTTCCTAATAAAGAGAACACACAAACAACCCTTACCATACTGGGACAAGGGTCAAAATCTCCTTTCTTTTTGTACCAATCTAAGGATCACTTGTCATAAAAGTTAACAATAAAACCCAAGTGAACCAATAAAGGTGGAAATCATATAAACTATAAAATAAACAATGGATAACAACAATTAACACCCATGTAAACTTGCTCCATCCACCATGCTTGGGGATATAGGCACCCAAACATGAGTTCTAAACCCAATTACGACAACATATTAATTTCTAGTATACCATAACCCAAATGGTAAGACCAATATAAAATAAATCCATTCATTACCATTTGTATTCAGTTGAAGGGTGCTACTAATTTATAGTTAATAATTGCTCTGATACCATTTGTATCACCCCGACCCATTTAGCCACCCAAACAATGCTTCGAGATGCGTTATAATGGCCTTAGGTGTGACTCTCCATACACCAAAGTATTTTGATTAGTAGAGAGTGTGTAAAAGAGTGATAGTGGAGAGACTATATGATCTCGTGATGATATAATAATTGTCCAAGTAAATATATAATATGTAGCAGGAGGAAATAATGACAGACACTAGACCAGTAACCCAACCATGGCAGAAACAACAACAATAATAGAAAATAGCAAAAGAAATAACTAACCAATAATTGTGGAATAAATAAATAATCCAAACATACCATCCATATATAAGAATGCATATCAAAACAAGTCATACATATCAATAAGCAGAAAAGGGTAACCCATGGCTAACCACCAGTATATACATATATAAAATGCTGAAACAGAAGTAAAAAATAAAAATATGAACTCTATATGAGGCAAGAACCAATGATCCATGGCCTTCCATCCCATGTCAATATCCCATAATATCCAGCTCCTAAACCCGGGTCTTTACTTGAACATTAAATCATGAAATATATATGTCTTTTGAAGGGCCCATATAGGATGTGAGAATGAGTCTCAGTCAGCCTGTAACACCTTATGTTTTTATGAATTTTATTTCTAATAAATCAATTTTCTTTTATGTCTTAAATTGTACGCCACACCAAGTTAAGTTTTTTATATGCTACACCAAGATAAGATTGCGCTACATGAAACACCGACTTGGCTTGCATTACGTGCAACAATGAGTTTCTATGAAATAATATTTTTTACAATTATTTAAAAAATAAAAATAAAATATTGATATTAGAATGGAGGGTATGAATATGATTAACTAAATTATGTAAGTATGGTTTATAATTATAAATCCGTTTTGAAATTAAAATGAAATATTTTTCTAAAAAACTACACAAATGCACATAAGTATGTTTTATACCAATAAAGTAAAACAAATCACTCACATTTGATTACATTAATGAAATATATATTCAATATAATTTTTAACATTCATATTATGTGTTTTCAATGTAGGATATAATAAAAAAATCCAATTTTACATATAAAAGAAATATTTTTCTAAAATGATAGTTTTGTAGCATTTTGATGGTGGAAAAGTTTTAAATATAGTTATTGAAAAATTTATAAATAATATTTGATAGAATAAATTTCTTCTTTGAAATTTGGATATCAAAATTTACTTTGGTTAAATTTTTTGTATTTTTTGATAAGTTCCATGTCTTTATGAATAGTGAAAATACTAAATTTTAATTGAAAACAACTTTTTCATGAAAATAATTTATAATGTTATATTATATATTTGATTGGTTTTAAAGTATAATAAGTTAAAAGTTTTATAATTTAAACAAATTTATGTAATTAGAAATAATTTCACATTGAATTTCGATATAAAAAAATTTCAATCTTTTGAATGTTTTCACTTCAAAAACACGTTTACTCATTCCGTCAATGACATTAATCTTAAATTAATTTTAGCTAGTTATGTATATTTAATTTTTAAAAATGGATTATATATTTTTAATAATAAGTTCCAAATTTAGTAATTAGGTCACGTTTTATTTTTGGATAATATGAATAATAACTTTGGTAACTTTTATTACCACGATTAAGGGTATTTGTGGTAATTAAGGGTAAAAATAATATTATCAATATTAGAAAACTTCCCCAAAACCTACTAAAATGTTATTTTATGAATTTAATTTGGCCCATATTACATAAGGATTCTAAATTGTATTATTTAATAGAAACTTGTCCATGAAAATGATTTAGATATTATTAAAATCAAAGAGAGAGACAAAATGCCACACTCTTACTTTTAATAAGTATACTATTTTTAATATGGGAAAAAATAGAAGATATGATTGAATATATATATTATTCTATAATAAAGGTTTATATATATCATTGATATTTTTCTGTAAATTTTAATGAAGAAATGATTTTCACAAATAATTACACAATGATGATGCAATAATTATTCAATTAATGAAACAATCAATTAAATGATATTAGAAATACAAAAATAAATATAATTTGAATTAATCAAGGTGATACACTAACTTTATAGGAGAATATTACATATTAAGGGTGTATTAAATTAATTGGTTTTATGTTATCTTACTAGATTGATTTTGTTAAAATCAATGTATTGAATAGTTTAAAAAATGACAGTAATGGTATTTTATGAAAATAATATTGTATTAAATTATTTAAAAACTATAAAAAATATTTAAAAATACAAATAAATTATAATATGGTCTCAAATTTTAGAAATTATTCATTTATTATTTAACTAATATCAAATAAGTAAAAATTACAACCTTTTAATATTGAAAAAGTTGTTACCTTAGTTAAAATTAAAATAGGATAACTAGGGGTTAAACAAAATAATAAGGTTTAAAATAATACCAAAACTTGTCTAAAATATATTGGTTTATGATATTATAACCTTATATAGTCTTATATCTTAATAAATATAATTTTTTAGGTATTTTTATTGATATTGAATTTATTATAAATTAATATTTTTGGGAAATCCCAAAAGTACCCCTCGCCTCTCTTATAACACAACACCTCTTCTTCTCTTTTCTTCACACTTCAGAATGTATTTGGTTCTACCAAGATCTATCTATATATACTAAAAAATCCCTCCCTTAATCATATAAACATATATTTTGGCAAAAATCTAACTAAGGAATCCCTTTGGTGAAAACCAATTGGTGTTACCCAAAGAAGAGGAAACATCCTTTCGCAAGATCTTTTGTTTTTTTATTAAAAACCACATAAAATATTATTATTAAATGATTATAAAATAATATTAGTATAATAAATATAATTTTATGTTTCACTTATATGGTTTTTACTAACACTCACAAAAAAATTCATCAAATGGTTAATGAACTTACCGTTTATGTGTACGGAAAAGTACAACCTCACAAAAAGATGTTGTTAGTTTTTCCTTTACCCCCTATCACAGATAGTAATTATGATGTAAAATATATTTTTATCGGATATATATGATATTTTTTATGTATTTATTCTTATGTAATTTTTATATAACACATAACTTCATGCTTTGTATTTTTTGTAAATACAATAACTTCGTTTGTGGATGTGTGGACTATCGCTTCTCAAAGAGATGTGATTCGTTCATACTCTACATGGAATGTATTAAGAATGGTTTTATTAAAATTTCATGATAAATATGAAATAATAATTATAATTTATTTTATATATTTACATATATTTTATTTACATTCTTTCAAAATGACAATTAAACAGGAACAACATCCATACTTACGTACGACCTACTGTTTCCATGAATGGTGTATTCCATTTCATATTTATATTGTTTATAGATTATTATAAATATTTATATACTAAATTTATATGATATTTATATAATTTTTTACATTTTTTAAATAAGTAAATAATGATATAAGTAAGAGTATAAAAAATAAAAAGTCAAAAAAGTAGATATTACTCGAAATGTAACACTAACATGGAATGGTTAATAAACGAGTGATAGAAGGTCATAAGAAAATAATATATTTAATAATGTAATTGAATATGATTTTTTAATATATATATATATATATAATAAAATTATATTTATTATATAGGAGTTTTTAATGAATACATAGGGAGTTAATACATATGATAATATATTTTTGTCTCACTTTTATTTTGATGGGACACACTCCTTATACACTACTTGTTTCTTCAACCTGGAGTATATAGTACACATGATTTTATTTTATGAGTATTATCCAGAAAATTATGGTATTTTCTTATCCATATAATTTTAATTCATTCATGGGGAATATGATTTAATAGATTATAAATTGATGAGTTTTTATTTCACAATGTCATTGGTATTTATGATTGTTTCATTTTCAGTTTACATTGGGGAATATTTATATTCTATGTCCATGTTTCCTAAATATGTTTTCAAAAAATGTTTTTAATATCGTCCTATAGACGTTTAAGGTAATTTTACCCATTTTTTATTTTTTACTACATGGTTTGAAAGTACTATTGTTTTTGTTTTCGAAATGAGGTACTTTGTGACTTTTCTGGAAAAGTACCAAAGAATGTTTTTTTGAACTTATATGGAATGAATTGAATTTTACTCCACCGTGAAACTACAATTATTTGAAGTATACTTTATAATATTCTAAGCTTATTCTAAAGGAAAATTTATTCTTTTAATATTTCATATCAGTTTAAGAAAAGTAGATGTTTTTAAAGAAGAAAGGTTATTTTCTTAAAGAATTATTTTCAAGTGATATCTCAAAATTATTTTCCATATAAGATAAAATTATTTGATTTTACTTTTGTTTTAGTGGGGATATGATTCAATGATACCATTATTATTCTTTTTAAGAATTATTTATGTTTATGATGGAATGATATTTATGAAACTCATTTTTTTCTGTGGGTTATGTTATGATTGAATGATGTTTATGAAACCCATTTCATTCTATGGGTTCTAATATGATGAATTGTTTATGTTATTTTGGAACACATATTTATGGTTTTAATTATGTGATTGGTGGGACTTATATATCCTTCTAAATCATTGGGTAAAAATTCATATCTTATTAAATAATGAGGGGTATAAAGTCATTTGGCTTGATCGACTATGGATGATGGGGAATCCCAATCCACTATAGAAAATAGTGTAACTAGATCCACTATGGGAAGAAGAGGATAACCAATCCCTTAAAAGGAAAGGAATTTTAATGTGATGGTGGTGTGTCCCGCCCAGTAGGTTTAGTCCTGATGAAGTTCCCTATTAAGTTTTTGGAAATGATCCTAGGATTATAGGGAATGATATTATATGAATATGTGTCTCCTAAAAATTCCATGAATTTTTATTATCTAATGTTTTTATGGTTTATTCTCTTGATTCCATTACGAGTCATTTCTTATGAGCTAACAACATTTATTCCATTAATTTTGTTTATGATCTTTGATATGCAAGGTATGATCTTTTATTTTCACAATCATGTTCTCATACTATTATTCTAACGATATGATTACACATGTCCCTTATTTACCCTTATTGAGCATTTAAGATCACCCATTTTTAGATTTATTTTCTATAATTTATGAAGGTATATATTATGTTTGATGTGTCTAAGAAGGGTTCTATTTGGGAAGAATCTAGTGGGAGATAATTTAGCTCACTTATATTCCAGTGTTCAAGTTTCCACGATTCCAATGACAATAAATTAATACGGTATTTGGGAACATATTTGAATAATGTATTAAGTATTACAAATAAATTACAAAATGTTAATTTATGAAATGACAGGGTCTGTATGGTTGGTATTAGAGAAAACATTTATTTAACCTTTGAAAACTAGGATGAGGATGATTTGGTCAGATAACTAGAGATATTATTATGGATATGTTTAGGGACGTCTATAAGTATAAGCCTAAGGTGTCATAGAATAAATAATGTTCATAGTTTACTAATCATATAATTATTGTTTCTTGATTTTTTGGTTCCTCACTATGAAAATAGTTTCTTACTCTATGATTTTTGGTTTTAGTCAATGGTTTGATCCTAGAGGAACTGTGTTAATGGAATGAAACAGTTATCCCCTTGAGAAAACTAATTCTTTGAGAGCTAGAATGAAATATAGTGTTCCTATGATCACTAAAATTTCACAATCTATGAACCATGTTGGACTCCAAAATGAGAAAAGGAGGAAAAACATTCTGTTGATTCATTCATAATAAACCCTACACGTTCTTTCCATGGCTCTTTTGATACACTTCTTGATAAACAATGGATTAGTACCCTAGAAAATAAATTCTCCAATATATAGTATTTGGAACATGATGAAGTCAATTTATATATTTATTGGTTATAAGGTGAAGTAGACTAGTGGTGGGCTATAATCAAGAATATGAGGTAGCATGTTGAAATTAAATCCAAAGATTGGGATAAGTTCACAACCTTATTCTTCAATAAGTAATTTCTTAATGTTCATCGTACAAATATAGAAAATGGGTTCCTCGATTTGATTAAAAAAGATGATGAATCTATCAGTACCTATGAGGCTAACTTTACAAGACTTGTGAGGTATACTTATGAAATTATCATCCAACTATAATGTAAAGTTTACCGATTATTTAGTGGGTTAAATACATGTCTCATAAGAGATTTAGTAATAAGATAATTTAGTAGATATGAAGAGATTTTGTGTTTTGAAATCAAGGCCAAAATGGAAGTAAGAGTTACATATAAATCTAATGGTTTTGACAAGATAAAAAAGATTAAGTTAAAAGGAAAAATCTAAAACCCATGGAGAAAAGAAGACGATCCTTCCTTTATTCTCTATGTGTGAAAAGTATCATGGAGGAAATTGTGTTATGGGGTCTAATAAATTCTTTATGTGTAGAAGGGAATTCCATTGGTAAATTTATTTTCAAACTAATGATGAGAAGTTGGTCAATGATGAGAATAGAGGGATATACACATAGGATGCACCTCCCACACTTTAGTGCTTGAAGTGTAAGAAGAATGATCATTATTCTAACCAATTCCCAAACATGAGGCTTAGTGATGATAATCGGTGTTAGTAACCTTTTAAGATGAGGGATAAGGAGAAATCTCATGTGATCTCTATTTTTGATGTGGGGTGTGATAAGGATGTTGTTAAAGGTACACTTAAAATCCACTCACGAATTGATAATGTCTTATATAATTCTGGATATACCAACTCTTTCATATTTAAAGAATTTTCTAAGGTTGTTAATATTCCACCCAATTGATTAGTTTTGGAATTATTAGTGAAAAAGACTAATGGTTTGGTGATTTAATATCATGTCTACGATTCATCTCTAGTTGAAGTTTGTGGGAATGTGTTTCTTTAAAATCTGGTCATTATTCCTCTAGTGGAATTTTATGACTTCTTAGGATTGGATTGGATTTATATTTATAAATACCACATCAATTGTCAAGGAAGGGCAGTTACGCTTGATGTTTAAACCAACCTATGATGTATTTTCAATGTGATTTCAAATATGAACTTCCTATAGAGATTACATCTAGTGTATGGGTATTAATTCTCATTTAGAATGGTTATTTATCTCAAATGGATGGGAAGAAATTCTATATAAATAATATTCCTATTGTTCTTTATTTTTTAAATGTCTTTTCAGAAGATTTTCCTAGTCTTAAACCAAAATGTGAAGTTGATTTCTCTATAGAACTCATTCCTTGTTTAACTCCTATTTCAATGACTCACTATGGAATGAGCACAATTGAGTTAAAAGAATTTAAGAAGAAACTCCAAGAAAACCTTGATAAGGGATTAATTTGGCCATGTGTGTCACCTTGGTGTGTACTAGTTTTTTTTTTCAAAAAGAAATATAGATTAATGAGACTCTACATTGATTATCGGGAGTTGAACAAGATGAAAATCAAGAAAAGGTATCCTCTCCGCCATACTGATAATTTTCTTTCTAAATTACACAGAGGTCAATAATTTTCCAAGATTGAACTTCATTATAGATATTGTCAATTGATGGTCAAGAATGAGGATATACCCAAGGAAACTTTTTTTATAAGGTATGGACACTATAAATATATTTTGATGCCTTTTGGTCTTATTAATACCCCATATATCTTCATGGATATGATTAATAGAGTCTTTAGGGATTACCTAGATCAGTTTGTGGTAGTCATTATAGATGATATGATTATCTATTCAAATATAAAGTAAGAGAATGAAGACCACTTGATAAATGGGTTAAATACCCTATGGAAGGAGAATTTTATGAAAAATTTAAAAAGTGTGAATATTGGATGTAAAAGGTTTCATTTTTGGATCACATAATCTCAAGAGATGGTATAACATTAGATCCATCAAAGATAGAGGTTATTGAATGAAGTCCTAGAACAACCACAGTGACTGAGATACACATTTTTATTAGTTTAGATAGAAGTTATTGAATGTTTTTGGATAAATTCTCATTACAATATAATCCTATGACCAAGTTAACTCATATAGATACCAAGTTCTTACGGAAAGATAAATGTGAGGAATATTTCATGGAACTAAATGAAATATTGGTCAGTGTACCTATGCTAACATTACCATATAAAGTATAAGGGTTTGTATTCTATAGTGGTGCATCCAAGAAGTGATTTGGATGTGTACTTATATAGAATATCATGGTTATCACTTATGCCTCATGACAATTGAAGATTCACGAGAAAAATTACCCAACACATGATTTGGAGTTACATGTGGTTATTTTTTCATTAATGATGTGGAGGCATTATCTCTATAGAGAAAAGTGTGCTATATTAACTGACCATAAAATTATTAAATAGATATTCACATAGAAGGATTTGAACATGTTCTATAGGTGGTTATTAGAGATGATAAAGAATTATGATTGCTCAAAACATTACCACCCTGGGAAAGAGAACAAGGTAGCCTCTGCTTTGAGTCGAAAGGATCATGCTAGATTATTCATGATGAGAATAAAAAAAGATACAAATATTTCTAGTTTTGAAAAGGATAGATATGGAAATCTTAAAGGAAGTGTAAAAATCTTATCTTGATCAATTTAATGTTCAACCCTCCATCCAAATTAAGATTAAAGAGGCACAAAAGGAAGATGTTGAGCTGTAAAAGAAGGTTAGAAGTGTTCCTGAGTTTAACATTGATCGGTATAGAATGATAAGGTTCAAGAAAAATTTATCTATTTTGTCCTTACAAAATTTAAAGGAGGATATATTAGAGGAAACTCATAGTTATTCATTATTTTTTGATCTTGAAAGTACAAATATGTATCAAGATTTGAATGAACACTTAGAGTGTAATGACATAAAGAGAGATATCATAGAGTTTTTGTCTCAGTGGTTGGTATGAAAACAAGATAAGGATAAATGAAAAAATATAAGGGGTTGTTGAATCCATTATCCATACCAGAATGGAAATGGGAGAACATCACTATGTATTTTTTTGGTGTAATCCCCAAAACCTCTAAAGGGTTTAATTCTATATAGGTTGTATTCGATCAGATTAATTAGTTATCACAATTCATTATTATCAGAGAAGAATTATCTATGGATTAAATTAATAGGATATACATTGAAAATGTTGTAATGTTTCATAGAGTACCACATTCCATTGAATCTAATTGAGACTCAATGATTACCTCAAAATTTTAGAGATGTATTTAGCATGATCTTGGTATGGAATTGAGTTTCAACACTACTTATCATCCTCAGATGGATGGTCTATTGAAATGAAAAATTCAAAGCCTAGAGGATATGTTGAGACCTTGTTATTTGGATTTAAAAGGTGGCTGGGATCAAAAACTTCCTCTAGTTGAGTTTTCTTACAATAATTGATTTCACTCAAGCATTCAAATGGATTCTTATGAAGCCATTTATGGGAATAAATATAGAGCTACACCATGCTAGGATGATATCAGATTAGTAGACCTATTGGTATCTAAGATCAAAATAGATATGGCTGATAAGGTTAGAAACATTAAATAATATATCAAGGTAGCACAAAGTCAACAGACTAGTTATGATGATAACTGAAGATGTGATATATAATTTTATGTTGGTGAGAAGGTGTTTATACAAATTTCTACATGGAATAAGCCTATGAGGTTTGGGAAGAAAGGGAAAATGATCCCTAGGTATTTAAACCCCTTTAATATTATTCATTTTATCGAGATGGTATCCGATTCTTGAAACTTTCTCCAAATATTGTTCAAGTCCATGTTGTGTCCCATGTATCTCTCTTAATGAACTATATACCTAACCCTTCAAATGTATTGAACTTAGAGGTATTACCACTGGAACATGATATTTCATACGAGGAACAAGAAGTTGAAATTTTGGATCTTACATAGGAAGTTCTATTATATAAGACCACTCATCGGGTCAAGGTTTGGTGGAGAAACCATCAGTTAAAGGAAGCTATCTAGGAACAAGAGGATATCAAGAGTTAAAAATATCTTCATTTTTTATCAGAATAGAGAATTTCGATAAAAAAATTAATTTTAAGGAGGGTAGAATGAAACACCTAGGGGTTTTATGATTTTTTGAATAGATTAATTTTCTTTGGTATCTTGATTTGTACCCCACACCAAGTTAAGTTTTCATTATACGCTACACCAAGATAAGCTTGCACTACCCACAACACTGACTTTGATTATGTTACACACAACACTAAGTTTATACAAAACAATAATTTTTATAATTATTTAAATAATATAATTAAAACCAAATTGTTAGAATAGATGGAATGAATAGGATTAACTTAATTATGGAAGTATGGTTTGTACATGTAAAACCCTTTTTGAAATTAAATAGAAATATTTTTCTGAAAAACTATTTAAATGAACTTAAGTGTGTTTTATATGACTAAAGTAAAAAAATTACTCAAGTTGGAATATATTAATGAATTATATACTCAATTTCATTTTTAAATTTATATTATGTGTTTTCTATACAGGATATAAGAACAAATTGAATTTTATGCATAAAAGAAGTATTTTTCTAAAATAGTTGTTTTCCACCTTTTGATGGCGTACTAGTTTTAAATCTAGATTTTCAAAAATTAATAAATTATATTTGAGAAATAAATTTCTTATTTTATGGAAGGATATAAAAATTTACTTTGGTTGAAGTTTTGTTATTTTTATGATAAGTTTCATGTTTTGATGAATGGTGAAAAATACTAAATTTTAATAGAAAACAAATTTTTCAATGAAATAACTTATAATGTTTAATTATATATTTAGTTGGTTTTAAATTATAATTAGATCAAAATTTTATCATTTAATCCAATTTAGGTCACTGGAATCAATTTCACATTGAATTTGGATATAAAAACATATCAATCTTTTATATGTTTTCACTTTAAAAACCGATTTTCTCATTCTCTAAATTTGATTAATTTTAAATTAATTTTAGTAAATTTTTTATTTTGAATTGTGAAAAATGGATTCCATTTTTATAGTCATAATTTAACAATTTATAATTTTTTTATTTTTTATTTTTGGACAATATGAATAGTAAATTTGGTAAATTTTATTACCATGATTAAGGGTAAATTGGGAAATTAAGGGTAAAAATAATATTGTAAATATTATAAAACAACCCTAACACTTGATAAAATGTTATTGGATGAATTTAATTTGATTCTTATCACCTAAAGATTAAAAATTTTAATTATTTAATGGAAACATTTCCATGGAAATGATTTATATATTATTAAAATCAAAGTGAGTGACAAAATGTCACTCTTACTTTTAATAAGCATCATATTTTTAATATGGGGATAAATAGAAGATATACAAGACTATATTTATTTTTATGAAATTTAAAAGGTTTCTATAAATCATATATATATTTTTAAATTTTATCTAATAAATAATTTTCATAAATAATTACTTTGTAATGATGTAGAAATTATTCAATTAATGAAACAATCAATTAAATGATATTACAAATGTTTAAATAAATATAATTTGATTTAATTAAGGTTCTCCATTAATTTTATTGGTGAATATGACATAATATGGGTGTATTAAATGAATATTTTTGATGGTATACTACTGTATTCATTTATTAAAGTCAATATAAAGAATAGTGTCAAAATTGACAGTAATGGTATTTTATGAAAATAATATTTTTTTTAATTATTTAAAAATAATAAAACATTTTTAAAAATAAAAATAAATTATAATATGGTCTGAAATGTTATAAATTATTCATTTATTATTTAATTAACATCACATAAGAAAAAATTAAAACCTTTTTATACTGAAAATGTTGTCACTATAATTAAAATTAAAATATGATAACTAAGGGTTAAAAAACTGATGTGGATTAAAATAGTATGAAACATTGTATAAAATATATTGTTTTATTATATTAAAACCCCATATCATTTTATATTTTTATAAATTTTATTTTTTATGTTTTTTTATTGAGATTGAATTTGTTATAAATTAATATTTTGAGGAAATTTCAAAAGTTCTGCTCACCACTCTTATAAAAGGGAACCTCTTATTCACTTTTCTTAAAACTTCAGAAAATATTTGTTTCATCCAAAATAAATTTAAATATTTTAAAAACATCTCTCCATTAAACCTATAATCTTCTCTTTGGGTATAAATCTAATGAAGGAAGCCCTTTGGTGAGAACTAAGAGGAGTTACCCAAAGACCAGGTAACATCCTTTCACAAGTTCTTTTGTTTTATTTTCATTATCCACCACATTAAATATTATTATTACAGGATTATATAAAATCCTCAATATAATTAATATTATGATATATTTTTATTCTAATTTATATACCGACACTCATACACACTTCCATCAAATGAGTAACTAACTTACTGTTCTTGTGTACGGTGAACTACTGCCTTATGAAACGATGTTGTTTTTTTCCTTTACCACCTATAAAAATTTGTAATTATGACATAAAATCAATTTTTATATGATATATATAATCTTTATGATGTATTTATTCCTAAATAATTATTATATAACATATTCCTTCATGATTTACATTTTTTTTTGTAAATACGATATCTTCGTTTGTGGACATGTGGACTATTGCCTCCTTAAAGCGATGTGATTCATTCACACTCTACATGGAATGTATTAAATTTTTTTTAGTAAACTTTTATTATAGATATGAAATAATAATTATATTTTAATTATTATTATATATATATATATATATTAATTTCTTTGTTTCAAAATGATAGTTAAACTGAAATGATGTTCATATGTATGTACGACCTAATGTATCCATGAACGGTGTATTCCATTTCATATTTATATTTTTATATATAATTAAAAATATTATACACATTAATATATGGTATTTATACAATTTTTTACATTTTTTAAATAATCAAATCATGATCTAAGTAATATTTTCAAGAATAACAAGTCAAAACAAGCAGATATTACCTGAAACGTAACACTAAAATGAAATGGTTAGTAAATGGGTATTAGAATGTCATAAGTAAATCATATATTGAATGATGTAATTGAATATGGTTATATACTATATGAACGAAAAACTTATATTTATTATACAGGAGTTTTGAATTAATAAGAAGAAATTCAAGACATAAGTTATGTTATTTTGTGAATTGGTTAAAGGCGGTGCCGTCACGACCCTGAGGTTCCGGGTTCGAGTCCTTGCAAGGAAACACGCACTATATGCTAGAAAACCACTCGCGGGCCCCTCTACCCCATTGGGAACTGGCCTAAGCCCAGGGGTTGGCCACCTTGGGCCTCGCTGGGGACGTGCGACGCGTAGGTGTGCAGGCCAGCCCAATACCTCGTTACCCAACAAAACATTTTTTTTTGAAATAGACTAAATGATCAAAATAGGATGGCGTTCGAGTTTCGAGGAGAGCAGAAGACCTATGGACATGGAACCTGTGTTTCTTCTTCCTAGGGTTTTCCATGACTATCTTGCACTACCTTATCTCTGTGCTTGTGGATGGAGAACCGGGGTTGGCCTGGAATGAAGGTGCGCTGCGTCTCGGAGGTAAAGTAATCTCTCCTGGACAACATGCAGTTTGCCTTGATTCTGTGGCGAGAGTCTAGAACCTAGTAGCGGCTCGCGATGCTTAGAATGCTGATCGTCTGGATGGAGGAAGAATACAGGATCTTTTTTCAGATCTTATGTTTTCTTCGAGGCCATATGGTGTTTGCGTTGACTCCAGATCCCAGTTTTTGGCTTCGGATCGTGCGGACCGGGGTGCTGTTGAAGGCAGTATGAAAAACCCTTCTTCATCAATTGTGTTGAATGTTCCGGTTGTCCATGATTCCATATCCAATATGGATGATCGGGATAATGCTTCTCATCGCGTGAATGAAGCGGTCCAGGTTCAATCTGTGTCGAGGAGGGTTTTGCTGAATTCTGCTTCTGCTGCTGCGATTTATGGTTCCCGGTTGAAGACATCACATGATATCTTGAAGGTCCAGAATTGTGGTGGTTCTGTAAAGGATCTGAATGGTAGAGTTTCAATGGAAACTCCTTCATTGGAACCTCCATTTTCCTCGCTCACTGACTCCTTTAGTAGGATCCTTCGAAAGTAATCAGCTGCTCATGTTGATGTTAATCCTGATGTGTTTATTGAGAGGATTGCAGTTGTAAAGAACTCCCTGATTGTACGTCTTGTTCTACCAAAGGGTGAGAAGCCTTGGAGATTTGATGACCACATCAAGAGAATCTCGTGTTTATGGGGCTCCTCTGATTGGAAGTGTGTTTCTCTTGGTCGGGGATTATTTCATTGTGTTTTTCCTTCGAATGCTTGTAAAATACATGCGTGGAGCATTGAGTCATTGGCTCTGAAGCAAGGATGGCTTCACCTTCATGAATGGTCTCTCGAATTCAATTCCTTGTGTGCAATAAATTCCTTTTCTCAGTCTTGGGTTTGTTTGCATTGACTTAATTGGGTCCTTTGGAATCCAAGGATTCTGCATGACATTGGTATGGCGATTGGAACTCCTATTTGTCTCGACAAGGAAACTGAAGTGGTTATTTTTGGACATTTTTCCAAAATGCTTGTGGAGATTGATCTGAGCTCCACCTTGATTGATAAGGTAACACTCTCCACTCCCACTGATAATATTCATATTGATGTTGAATATTAAAGTAATCCTCTTTTATGTATTGAATGTATGGCCATTGGACATTCTTTGGAGTTATGTCGGAAGAAGATCTCATGTGAGAGATATGGTATAAAGGGTCATTCAGCTACTCTCTATAGAAGGAATCTCGAGAGAAAGTGTGTGGATTTATCAAAGTCTCTTGTTCATGATGATGAGGTTCTTGACAAAGCAGTTTCCACTAAGGCTGATTCGGTGAGAAAGTCTGACCCTCAGGTGTAAAGTTTTAAAGGCACAGGTCTCGTGGTGGATAAGTCCCCAATGCGAACTGCTAGTGGTCCCTTTTATTTTGCTAAGGATATCAAATCCAATGCTCCCACTGAATTGGTTGAGATTGGAAAAGCTACTAGCCTCTCTGATGTGTCTCCTGATCATTCTAACCCTCCATCTCAAAACATGAATGTTAGTCCTGGTGCAGGATAGCTCTGTGATGGGACTGTTGAGTCGAATCATGGGTTGGATCACATTGGGACTCCTGAACATGTTGATTGTCATAAATAAATCCAGAATATTTTGAATTCCTCTAAGGTATCTGAAAAGTGGGGTGACATCTCTGAGGCCGAAGGGGTGGAAGCGAACAACATCGATCCTATATCTTTCAATGATTCCCTCCTTTCTGGAAAAGGTAAGATAAATGATTGTATAGACCTCACTCCTGCTCCCTCAAAGAGAAGGCCGAGGAAGGACTACTCTAACACACCTCGCACTGTGTCTACTCATTATTCTATGCTACCAGGAAAGTTCAATCCTGATATTCTTAAGATCCTCAATCAGGGTAAGTCTCAATCTGACCAGGAAACTGCTGATGACTCTGATTATGGGAATGACATATCTTATTATGATCTTTAACATTTTTGACGAATGAGGGCCAAAAAAATCACTTTGTTTGACCCCACCCGTCTCATTGTGTACTTGTTTCTTTTATTTTAATAAATGGTCTGAAGCTTAGCTTATAGCTGGACATTCTGGGTAAGTTATGATATTTTTGTCTCACTTTTATTTATGTGGGACACATTCCTTATACACTACTTGTTTCTTATAAATGGTGTATATACAACCCATAAATGTATTTTATGTTTATTGTCCAGAATATTATGTTATATTCATATCCATATAATTTTATTTCTTTCATGGGTAATATAATTCTACAGATTATAAAGTGATGAGTATTTATTTCACAATCTCATCAATATCTGGGATATTTTAGTTTTAAGTCTTTAATGGGAAATATTTATTTTTCTTGTCCATTTTTTCTATTAATTTTTTGAAAAAATGTTTTTAGTATTCCCCTATATAGGTTTAAATTCATTTTTACCCATTTTGACTTTTTACTATATGGTATATAAGGAATAATTTTTTCATTTTCCAAAAAGGTACTTTGTGAATTTTTTGGAAGAAGTACAAAAATATTGATTTTTTAACTTATACGGTATGAAAAGAATTTTTTTCCATCATGATTATATAATTATTTGAAGTTTATTTTACAATATTTCTAGGTTATTTTTAAATAAAATATTTTCTTTTAATATTTCACATCATTTTACAAAAAGAAAATGTTTTCAAAGAAGAAAGGATATTTACCCCAAAAATTGTTTTCAAGTGATCTCTCAAAATTATTTTCTATATAAAATAACATTATTTGATGTTACCTATGTTTTATTGTGGATATGATTCAATTATACCATTCTTATTCTTTCTAATAATTGTTAATGTTTATGAATGAATGATATTTATGAAACCCATTTCTTTTACATGGGTTATGTTATGATTGAATGATGTTTATGAAACCCATTTAATTCCATGGGTTTTGATATTATGAATGATTTATGTTATTATGGACCATATATGTATGGTTTTCATTATGATATGGGTGGAACCCATATCTCCATCCTATTCATGTGGTGATTTTTTTATCTCCCGAGATAATGGTGGGAATCAAGTTTATAGGCATGATACACTATGGAAATGGGGAAACCCAATCCACTATGGAAGATGGGGAACCCTATCCCTTATGGGATGATGGGGAAACCAGATCCATTACATGGAAAATACTATGACTAGTGATGGTGGTGTGTCCCGCCCAGTAGTGCCTGGTTAAGTTTTGAAAATGCACCTTGAATTATAGGGAATAAGATTACATGTTTATGTATCTTTCAAAAATCATGTGTCTTATTCTTATGTTATTCAGGTCTTATGAACTTACAATATTTATTCCATAACTTTTGGTTATTATATTTGATATGCAGGGTATGATGTTCTATTTTCACAATCATGTTCTCATACCCTTATGCTCATGATATGATTATATATGTCCCTTGTTTACCTTTACTGAGAATCTAAGCTCACCCATTTTTATGTTTATTTTCCCTAAGTTATGAAGATATTTATTGTGTATGATATGTCTTAGAAGGGTAGTAGTTAGGGAAAATCTAATAGGATATAATGTAGCTCACTTATGTACCATTTTTTATGTTTCTAAGTTTCCAATGACAAAAAACTAATATGATGTTTGGGATTATATTTTTGTATTGAATTTAGTATTATGAATAAATGATGAAATGTTAATGTATGAAAAGATATGGGAGATATAAGGCTACCACCAACATGTGGCTATCTAAAATTAGTGATTACAAAGGTGTATACTAAAAATAAATAATGACAATGCACACATTTAATAAACACATGCTTCCTTAGTGATGAACAACAACCATGAAGCCATTACTCACTTCGAGTAATTCTAGAATAATGTAGAGTATAGGATCCTTAGTAGAATACCAAGGTATCGCCTGATGTAAAATATTCCTCAGTGAACCCACATGCTCCACCTCCAAATGTCACCAAACGCCATGTACCTTCTGACACCTCATGCCCATGTCAAGTCACTGACATCCCAAGGGAAAGCTCAAATAAAAAGAATTTGATCCATTAGACCCGTAATCGAAATCACATGTCATATCAAAGACCAATGTTTAGAAGCACAATGATATATGTCTTCAAAGTAATATCTCTTTTAGCTCAACAACCAACATCATGAGGAATGGCGATGCCCATCCTACCGAACAAGTCCCAAGACAATGACCTCATGCAGGATGAGCCTCATCCCTTAATAGACAGACTCAACACTATCATCTTATGTCTACTCATTATTATTGTAGAATTCATAAAAAATCACCCCCAACCATTTACTTATGTTGAAATTACATGGGTCCTATACCGACATGAGTGGTCAATACCACATCATCATCTGATCCAAACTGTGTGAAGGCGACTCAAAATGGAGAATTGTCCAACATGGGTGAGTGATAATCACTAAGAAGAACCTAAGCCACACTTATTCCATCACCTCATGCCCCCACGACCATGTATTTTAAACCAATGGACACAACATCCAACATCACACAAGCCTCGACTGTAGCCCAATGTTCTATCCACCTCTATCTGAAAATTGAGTCTCCCAACCAGTTATCCTCATCACCCAAAAGTCTCTATCCAAGACCATCCGGAAGATCTCATCACCTAATCTAGGTGGTCATCACCACATCTATCCATGTGCCCCTCCCTTAACAATCTCATGAAAACAATTAAAATATATATCAGTTCAAATTAAACTAAAAAATTAAATTTAAGGCCAAAAACCAACCCAACCAAACTGCCTAAGTGGTCGACAACCTCCAACCCAACACCACATAAGTAAACATGGTTAGGTCAAGACCAATAACATCCCATATGATCAATTTAATTAATTAAAATATGAAACTTAATTTAATTAGGTCTTTCTCAATCAACACATTGATGTACTCAAAGTTCCACCCCCGAAACAACTGAAAAATTCCAAAGAAATGTAACAGACACCCATATCAGGTTAGTAAACACCCACACATTTGATATTAGCCTCTAAATCAGACCAATTTAGAAGAAATCAACATTTTATATGAAAACACTAAAAATAGTGTAAAACCACTCACAACTATTTAGCACACTGAATAATGAGGGAAAATAAGAATAGAATTAATAAGATGGTGAAAATTACCGATAGAGATCCAATTTAACCTATGAGTTGAAGAAAAAAGTTTTTACGGAAGGGATTACTCAAAAACTAGAGGTGGAGGAACAGAGATACATGGAAATAGGATAGAAATCCCACTTGTAGGAGGAATGAAGGGGTAAATTTTGTTTATAGAAGGTAAGGAAAAAAATAAATTCACATCTTTAATGAGGCGCACAGTTAGATCACATGATTTTCCAAACTTTGCAGAAATCATGCATCTCTTTCTATTTAAGAGCCAAACCTCACATAATCAACTTTCATGGTTAGGACAAACCATATGGAAACTTTGCGCTCTATAGTGAAAGGGTACTTTCCATTTGGCACTAAGTGTGTGGCCATGCGCACAATTTCTCAAACCTTGTGCAAAACATGTGAATTACCTATGCTAAAAATTACAAACGTCTTTTATGGTCATGTGCCTTATCTTGCATAGTTTTCCAATCCATTTTCAATGCACAAATGGGAACACAGTTTCTACTTGGAGGTAGCATAGTTAAATATAACTTTGTGTCTTAGCCTGTACTTTTTCAAAATAGGGACTTCGGGCCTCTAACTCACCTGAAACCCATACATACTCCCGATGAACTTTCTGTGCCTCTAAACCCATCCAAAAACTAGTTTTTTGATAAAGTAAAACTTGAAATTAGGTTATGATAAATGAAAAAGGAGTTGGCATACTCAAAACACTCTAAAAATTCAATAAGGGTGGGGAACTCAACCTGCTCCAAAAACCTAGGATGTTACAATAACCCACTGAATTATAGTTCTTTATCACATTCTGGAAATTTATAAAATGACTGAACACTTTTTTTGTTTCTATTCATATTATTTATCATCGTTAACATATATCATATTAATTTTTAAACCAAACCTATGAATATTTAAAAAAGTACATCTCCTCACTAGTTGTATTTATTTATACACATCAATGAATTTCTTATAGTTTATTTTTATAAATGAATTTCTAAAAATCATATAGAAAATAAAAATATGTTCATACATCCCATTAAAGGGATATAATTACTTTAAAAGTTAACCAATACATATTTTAATTTAAATCAACCTATGAAATTTTACTATCTATGAATCTGTATCTTATTAAAATCATAATTCATTAGTAGTTGAAAAGATAAGCCTTAATATTTTTTATAATTAGTTATTGGATTTAATCTATAAATATTCATTCATTCACTATCATTTCTTTTATATAATGTACTCTTACAATTTTTTTCTTTAAATATCCAAAAAATTTAATGTTATCAAGTACTTTATTTTAAAAAGATTCACTACTAAAAATGGATAGATATATCCTTGGAATGATTATATAAAACCCATGTCCACACATTCCACTAGAATCAATAAATATATTTCAAATAACCAGTGATTATCCATCAATTGTTCTAAAATAACTTTTTCCAACATATGTAATTTTATCCCTTATAAAAACTAATATTAATTTTAAATATTAATAAAAAGGGAGTCTTCACCAAGAATAGACTTAGATCCAGATATTTTAATTCCTTGACCTTATCTTCAAACCCTTCTTCTAGCAAAAAATCCTCTTCATTATATCTGTACTCTATGATTCTCTAGTATTTCACTACTGAATGTTTGTCCCAAAACTATCACATAAAAAGACTCAAGTGGGGGGAGGGGGTGAATTGAGTGATTTTTAATGCTTTTAGAAATAAGAAATATCATCTACATATTGGATTAGTTTCACCCATCGTCTTCTATTTATATTATAAAATAAATAAGATGTAAATAAAGATTATAAAAAAGTGGTTTTTATAAGGGTTCATTTATATAAATAATATCCCCTAGTAAACTCTATCAACACCCAATTTATTCTGGATTATATTTATTTAGATCATTTTCCATGTGATCTAATAATTGAGTGAAAGAAAAAGAAACTATATAGAAGGTTCCAAGATATTTCACCATGATATCAATTAAAAAGATTATACATGTACTTTCTTTACTTTTACAAGGGGACTAATAGTTGAGTAAAAGTAACTGAAACATTTTATATTACACCTTGTACTAGAAGTTAACACCTAAAATAGAAATAAAAAATATATAGAAAGTTTAATAAAAATGACAACAAATAGTTGTATTCCTAATTTTTAGATTATGATTATCCTTCAAGAGAATATGTATGTCTTAAAAAGTGAATGTATAAAATATTTATTAATAGAATCATCAATGTTTCAAAATATCAACAATCTTATTTCTTCTTTATTCTCCCTTCTCTTTCTATTGAAAAGTTATATTGATTCTCAGCAGTTTGAAAACAATCATGATATTCATAATTTTTCAATACATTAAATCTATTATTTAACTGCCCAAAATTCATATATGTAACTCAAAAACAATTCTGACCATTCTAGTCTCACTTCATTACAAATAAATTAAGTCAATGTAATCCATGATTTTATCCTTGAAATTAAGAAATCTATAAATTAATGAAAAATTTTATTTTTCCTAAAAATTAAATTTAACACACACATATATATCTAATGAAAACATGCTAGAGATAAATCCCAAAACATTCTAAGAAAAAATAAATTTTATAAATCTAAAACCATCTTTTTAAAAATTACCATCTACAATTTCTGATAATTATGGTGAGAGGTTTTGGAATTTCATAACATTATAAACTAAATCAACCTATTCATACCTCTATAAAATATCTTAAACATTTATAATATTCAAATTCAAATTATCATCTCATATAAATCCGCAACATCAAAAAATATTTTATTTTAAAACAAAAAAATGTATTCAATATATAACATGTAATGGTAAAAAATTTCATCTTTAAGGATATATGAGAGTATCTTTTCTGAATATGTAAAGGTAAAATTTATTCTTTGAGTGTTAGTAGATAATAATAAACACTTTAGTAAAATGGGGTCTAAGATAGAATATATGAAATATTTATTTCAATGCATTTCAACCTTAAGAAATCCATTGGAGATATGCTCTTCCATCATGAGGAAGCGGCCACACTCTACCATAGCAAGACTAAGTAGTAGAGAAGTGCATGATTACCTATATGGGGTAGTGAGAGAGATCTCATAGAATGGGGTGACACTAAGACCAGAAGGAAACCAATGGTCCTGGAGTGGGTTGGAAACACAAAAGCCAAAACACAACACGTGAACCGAGTATGAACTATGTGTGCCATAGTAGGGTTAAATTAGGAATTCTGAGACCCACAAACAAGGAACCGCCGGAGGAGGATGAACTTTGGTGGGCACTTCATTGACAGATCTCCTGAATGTGGAACGACGAGACCATCGAGCCAAGATAACTTCAGACTATCGTATACTACTGAATGAGAACAAGTAAACAACAAGAGAGGATGAGAAAAAATAACATACCTTAGATTTTAGGCTTGATTTGTATGAGAGAAGTTCGAGGGTGATTGATGGAAACACTAGACTTATGATAGAGCTTTATAGAAGTGACTGAAATCAGTGTAGTTAGGGTTATTTTTAAAAGATCGAGGAGCATTTTATCCAATATTCTAAAAAAACACAAATAATAGGAGTTTTATCAGTGCTAAAATAATAAGAACTAATAACATACCTCATTATCCGCACTTGTTTAGTGATGATAAAATCCCTCTTTATCAGCATTAAAGTTTTAGTGCTCTTAAAGATATATTTATCAGCACTGATAAAGATGGTAAATATATTTATAAGTATTTTTATATAATTATAAATATATTTATATCATTATATATATTTATATAATTATAGATATATTTAATGAAAATATATAAATAGAAATAGAAATATATTAAATATATCCATTATTTAAATATATGTATTATAAATTTATAATTATTTAAAGAATAATTATTTTTTTATAATTACATATATACTTTCTTGGAAAAAATATATATTCATTTATAATTATAAATATATTTAAATCCTTATATATATTTATATAAGTATATATTTATATACTTAATAAATAAATATAAATATAAATATAAATATAAATATAAATATATGAAATTAATGGCCCAACCATTAAACCTTATTTATTAAATACATGGCCTTTAGGCCTAGTGGACATGAAAGCCCGTTAGATGGCCCTGAACACCCAAAATTTTTACCCAAAGGCACATATGTGAATAGTATTACTACAATACTCGGGATTCTATAATACTTGTTAAAGAGTTGTGGCCGCTACAGTTCCTGCTACAATACCCACCACCGTAACAGTGTTTTCAGTGCTATAGTGTTGTCACTCCTACAATACCAGCACCCATTGAGTTTTGAACCCCCAACCACATGTCGTATTATGATGTTCCGTTACCACTAATCCAAAATCCAATTACAATATATATATATATATATATTAAATATAGATAAATATAAATATAAATATAAATATAAATATAGTAAATATATTCATTATTTAATTATAATTATTACAATTTTATAATTAAAAATATATTTATATCATTATATATATTTATATAATTATATAATTATATAAAATTTATAAATAAATATAAATATAAATATAAATATAGTATATGTATTCATTATTTAAATATATTTATTAATATTATATATTTATTTAAATATGAAATTATTTTTTTATAATTCTATAAATAGTTTTAAAAAATATATATATATTTATATAATTATAAATGTATAATGTTATAAATGTAGTAAATATACATTTATAAATAAATATATTTGTAACTATATTCATATTTATTTATTTATAATTATTTATTTATAATTATATATATATATTTATATTATTATATATATTTAATAAATAAATATGAATATAAATATAATATGTGTATCCATTATTTGAATATATTTATTATAATTTTATAATTATAAATATATTTATATCATTATATATATTTATATAATTATATATATTTAATAAATAAATAAATAAATATATAAATATAAATATAAACATAGTTAATATATTCATCATTTATATATATTTATTATAATTATATAATTATTGAAACATATAATTAATTATTTATAACTCGATAAATAATTTTTTTAAAAATTATATTTATTTATTTATAATAATGAATATATAATTTTAAAAATATAGTAAATATACATTTAGAAATATAATTACTTATAAATATTTTTTTACAAATATTTTTTTAACATTATTAATGAATATATAATCTTGAATGCATGGATGTTAAAAATGAGTGAAATTGAATAATTAAAATTCAGTTGACTGTAAAAAATTGAAAAATGGATAAAATTAATTAATTATACAAATTATTAGAAAAATAAAATATTGATGCATATTGAAATGAAGATGAATACATATTTAAAATATTAAAATATAGTAAATAAATATTTATAAATAAATATTGGAAAATGATTAAATGCAAAAATAAAAATAAACAAAATATATTAAAAATGAATAAATAATACTAATTGTAACAATATTAAAAATAAATAAACAAAATTTACCGATTAAGAACATAATATATTAAATATATTATGTCACTAACTGAAATTATAAAATGAATATTAAAATTTGAATAAAATACATAAATATTAGGTGTATGTGTTTTTAAATAAGATTTCATATATTATATAAATATTTGTGTGTGTGAAATTAATGTGTGTGTATATATATATATACAAGTTTGATATATATTAAACTGAATAATGACATATAATATGTGGCATAAATTAATGAAATAAATAATAATAAGAATGAACAAATCTAAAAAATGAGTAACTACTATTAATTATATAGATAATTTTTAAAAAATAAAAATGAATATTTATATATGTTAATGAATATATATTAATTTTATAAAATTCAACCATATTAAAAACATTATATACTAATGAATAAAAATTTATAAATAAATATTGAAATATGGATAAAATTATAAACATAATTAATAATGAAAAATTGAAAATGAATAAATTACCAAAAAAATTATAAAAACAATTAAGATTATCAATGAATAAATAATATTGAAAATGAATAAATTTAAAAAAATATAAAAAAGTAATAAATATTATATATTGAATAAAAATATAAAAAGTTATAAAATTTACCGATTAGAAACATAATTTATATTAAATATGTTATGTTAATAAATAAAATTTGAAAATGAATATTAAAAATTGAATAAATTATCGAAATATTATGCATGTGTGTGTTGTATATAAAAATGCGTTAATTACTTATATGTTTGTGTGAAATCAATATAACACATGTTTGGTATAGTTAAATTGAAAAATAAAATAAAATTCAATTAAATGTCCATTACTTATACGATTAGTCCATATTTTTAATTTATGTTATTTTTTAATTATAAACTATTTTTCACTAAATATATGACATATTTAATGTAATCATAAATATTTTGTATTATATAAATCATATTTTAGGAAATGTTATTTATATTGATATATATATATATGAATATATTTCTATGTTAAAAATATTACATATATTAATGAATAAATTTGTATAAAAACCATTAAAAATGAATAAGGCAATAATAAGTGTGTAATTATCACATTTTATTCATTCTCTATATTTATATATAATATATAGTATTTGTAACCATTTATAATTATTATATATAGGTATTAAATTTATTCATTTTTATTATTAATTGTGGAATTAATAAATATGATAATTTATTCATTTTATATATCAATATTTAATATATTATATTTATTAATATTTATAATTTTTCATATATATACATATTAAAGTTATTATTAATTATTTAATTAATAATTATTTAATTTTTTTTTAATTTTTAATTTTTAATTTTTTAATTATTTCAAAATTTTAATATTTTTAATACTTTTATTTTTTAATTGGTTTATAATAAAAAAATTGGGATATGGGTGGGTCGGATCGTGTATAGGCCCGGATGAGGGGAGGCTGATGGGTAGGGTCGTTTAGAACCCAACCCATGTGTTAGGTGGGCCAAGTCCAACGTGGGACCATGGGACCATATTGGTTTTCATGGAGAATGAATGTGGGAGCCCATCCATTCATTAGGCTTCTGAGCTTGGGATGTAGTAGGATTGTATATAAGGAAGCAGCCAAACATCCGCTATTTCGATGCGGAGCTCAGGCCCGTGGTCGGTCGTTTATCAGTACTGGAAAATGTGCTATTTAATTTTACCCTTTATTAGCGCTAAAAATAAGGTAATGATAAAGGCACCCATTAACTATGCCAAAACAATAATTGAAAAAGGTAACCCTTTATGAGTGCTAAAAAAGGACTGATAGAGGGCACCCATTATTAGCACTTCTTTTAGTGTTGATTGAGGTTACCTTTATCAGCTATTTTTTTCTAGTGATGATAAAGGCTAGAGATTTATATTGTGAATTCTATAGTAGTGTAACCAAGTGGCCCACGCCTGGCTTAGAGGGCTGACAACACAGTGTTTGATCAATTGAATGATATAGAGGGACATGACTAGTCTGCACATGAAATAATTCAATGTATGATCTATGTCTTCTCTACTTTATCTCAAGTGATTTTTTCCATAGGTGTGAGTCATTCATTTATCTCTATATTCATTATACAAGAGAAATAGATTCTCATAGATACTTTTACCTAATAGTTGTGGCTAGAGGTTCTTACAGGGAGTGATTTAACTATATCACACATTTACCGACATTGTGAATTGGCACTTAGTGGAGAGAGTTTCTCATGGGATCCCTTTTCCATTGCAATGAAAACTTATGATATCATCCTGAGTATGGGATGGTTGTCTATAGTGAATTCTTAAATATACTCTCACTATAGGAGAGTTAGATGTCTATGTGCTGATGGGATGTGGTTCTCTTTTATGGGTAAAAAGGTCCATATAACAAATAAAGTGAGTATCATGATAAGGAAGGTGAAACCTATCACCCATAAGTTGGCAAGTTAGGCCCTTAGTGTAGTGGGCACTTTATGCATCCAACTTCTAGAGAAAGTAGGGGATTATATGGACATCTTCCAGGAAAATGTTTTTGGACTACTTTGAGGTATGATATCAAATTATTCATTTAATTTCAATTGTAGATTGCATTAATATCTTATATGGCATATCATATGGCCCCTAATGGGCTCCATAAGATTAGGGTGAAGTTGGAAGACCTTCATGAGAAGGGTTTTATCAGACCCATTATGTCCCCCCTAGGAGGGTCCAATGTTATTTATGAAAAAATAGGGACATGATTTTGAGGCTTTGAGTTTAGTATAATTTTCTAAATTAGGTGATGATCAAGAACAAGTTCCCCATTCTAAGGATTGATCATCTCTTCGATCAGTTGAAAGGTGCGATATGGTTCTTAAAGATTGATCTCAGAACCGACTACCATCAGTTGAGAGTTCATGAGGATGGCAATATTAAGATGCAATTCGAATATAACTATAAGAATTATGAGTTACTAGTAATTTCTTTTGGTGTGATTAATTCCCCCTAAATGTTAATAGATCTTATTGACCAAATTTTATAGCCTTTATTAGATCAGTTCATGAGTTTCTTTATCGATGATATTCTCATTTACTATGCATTTAAGGAGGAGCATACAAAACATTTGAGGATGGTTCTATACTCACTCTAGGATAACCATCTATGTGATAAGGTTTCAAAGTGATAGTTTTGGATTCACGAGGAACACTTTTTTGGTTTATTTCATCTCTAATCATGGTGTAGTTGTTGACCCAAAAAGTATTGATGCTGTACTCACTTGGGATCCACCCAAGTGCATGTTAGAGGTGCGGGGTTTCCTTATTTTGGGAGGGTTCTATCAAAGGTTTGTGTTATAATTTTCCTGGATTGAAGCTCCTTAAAATTCCTTTATATATAAAGGGATGTTTTTTTACTAGAATGTGTAGTGTTAGAGACCCTTCAAGGATCCACAACAGAGGTTGACCAATGGTACTATGTTGAGACTACGTGAGGAAGGGGGTGAGTACATGATATTTTTCAGTTCCTCTAGAGTTGGGATCAGATATGTGTTAATATAGAAGAATTACGTTATTTATTATGGGACTAGGTAGTTGATACCCCATGAGTAGAACTACATGACCCATGAATTGGAGTTTGTAGTGTTAATATTTTCCTTGAAGATATAGAGGCACTATCTTTTGAGTGAGAATTCTGTTGTTTACTCAGACCACCAAAGTATCAGGTACATATCTATATATAGAGATATCAACCTGATATAGAGGAAATGTTTAGAGTTTCTAAAGGACTATTAATTTGAAATATTTCATAATCTAGGGAAGGGAAATAAGGTTTGAAATACCTTTAGTAGAAAATCCCATTCTTGCTCGGTGGAGGAGGTGTTAGAGCAGTTGTCCTTGTTACACCTGACCCAGGTTGAGGAGAGAAGGACAACCATTTTTTATTCTATAGTGGTGACTCCACTACTAATTTAGTGTATGAGTGGAAATGATGAACAAAGTCTTTTTTTGACTGTTTTGGTGGGCTATAATGATGTAGAGCATTTTCAAGTTTGTCTCTCAATTACTCACATGTTAGCGGGTAAAGGATGAACATCAGAGATTCTATAAAAGAAGTGGGATGAAATATCTATATATTTTTATGGAACATATATGGATAGACAGAATCCATAATCCCCTTCAGGTTATTTTTGACCGACTTACCAAGTTGGCACACTTACTTTCAATCTAAGAGTAGAGTTTGGTTGAATGTTTTGGGGGTCTGTATATACAAGAGATCTTCCAATTTCATGGGGCTACCCATGTTGATTCCCTTAGAACACAATTCTTGGTTTACATCAAAAATTTTTAGTTGTTTTAAAAAGTATTTTGGGATGTAGTTTTGGATGAGAATTATGTTACACCCTAGACATATGGCCATACCAAATAGATCATCCAGGTTTTGGAGGATATACTGAGAGTCTATTTATTAGAATTTGAGAAAAATCTAAGAGAATCACTTTTCATTGGTGATGTTTTCTTTTAATAAAAACTATAAATCCATAATCATTATGGAACTATTTAAGGAACTATATAAGAGACTCATCTAGTCACCATTGTGTTAGAATGTGATTGGCGATACATATCTTCTTGGACCATAACTAGTGTAGACAATGATGGAAAATTTCTAGGTAATCCATGATCATATGATGACCTCCCATTGTTGAAGTGAATCTTACATATATTGACATCATATTCCATTATATTTTGATAAGGGAGATTTTTTCCCCAAGAGTCTCACTACAATGAGGATTGTTGAGATTTGGTCAAGTAAGAAAGTTATCCCCGAGGTTCGTCTTGCTATTCAAGATCTTATAGAAGTTTTTTGAGGTTTCTTATCTCTTGTAGTTACCCACTATGTTATAATGAGTGCATGAAATATTTCACATGTCATAAATAAAGAGATACATGCATGGCCCGATGCATGCTATTGACCAGGTTGATCTATACATTGAGGATGAAGACACCTTCTTGGAGTACCTAGTGGAGATCAAATATAAGAAGGAGAGGATCCTATATTAGAATACCATTTCTATATTTCAAGTGATTTTAAATCATGAGAGTGTGCATGAGAGATCATGGCGGAATGAGATCCATATGTAGTCTTAGTACCATCACCTTTTTTTTTGAATCTTGTGATTTTCAAGGTAAAAATCATTGAAGTTGGTGGGAGTGTAACATCTTTAGTTTTCCTAAATTGATCCTTTGAATATTTTTATATATATATCTATATTTTTCCTCTGAGTTTGTGTTTTGTTGTGGGTATCATAGTACCCTAGAATAATTATTTTAAAAATTTTAAATATATTAAATCAACCATGTATTTTTTTTGATTAAACAGTTTTCTCATTGATTGTAACCTCAAATGGAACATATGAGACTGTGGATGTTTCTAGAACATGTGTTTTACACTAGGAATATAATTAGTTTGGTCATATTTGGATGTCACATTAAAGGAATTTATTGGTGGGTGCATTAAATAAATTAAATGATTTAATTTATTTAATTCTTTTAATTCCTAACCTAGATGTCTCTTCTTTATATACATCATTATAGAAAATAAATAGGGATAACCACATAAACTTAGAAGAATATAGAGAAGTATGAGGAACCACAATTGGTGATAATGATCTTAGGATCATGGATTGAAAATTAATATATCAAGTATATTTATGGGATGAATGAAAAACACAATGAAATTCTTCAATGAAATCTTGGGTGGACACATTCTTCACTAATAATTGATTTGTTCTTGAGGTGGTGTTTTTTAATTTTTTTGGTATTTCTTCCCTTGTGTTTTTTCTTATTGATCATGGATCATTCATCTACTTATTATCCATGAATTCCCTTATTCACATGATCTGTAATTTTAATATGTGTTTGATTTTCTTATTATTTGTTTTAATTGTGCACATTATTTACAACATTTATAGTTTCTATGTTTAAGATCATAGGATATGATCGCATCACCAATGATATTATAAAATTGTTATTACGAATCTACCACTCTATTTATTCATGTTCTTAATCTTAATCTAATGGGGTAAACAATTAGACCTTATCAGACTAGTTTTATCATGATTGAACCCCCATAACCATAGATTATGTGAAAAATTCTTTGGTATTGATAGTTTACATATGGATCAAGGCTGAATTGTAGATCAAAGATGTTGTTTTTGGGTATTAGAACCCCTTTTTAGTGATCAGAGGCATAAAGGACCATGTTATTAAAACTATAATACCAATTTTTGTCCACCATATATTTGGAATTGATCACCGAAGCTCACTTCCTTCATTTTTAGTAGATTCAGGTGAGTAAAATAATGATTAAGATGGAGGATTTAGTAGATTTGACAAGTGTGTGGAGATCATGAGACTAGAAATTAATGTCTATAAATATCCTAACAACAAGCCATGTATTTTGGGGGAATAATTAACATGTTTATTTGATTCTCATGGATACTAGGGATTTCGCCTAAGTTAATTATCACAGACCATGTGGTTGGGACCACATGTCATGTGATACTACCTAGGTTTCCAAGTCGTGGGTCAGTATAATACGGTTGGGGCCTCAGGTGAACAAAAACGTTGTGTCCCTGTAGTTACATGTCTTATTAAGGCACATGGATAGCTGATAAATGTATAGGTAAAAAACTTCATTGGCCCTTAAGTGGTGTCACACACCATGTGACCCTATATTAACATAATTTACTTTTCCAAGAATCTTCTAAATTGTAGATACCTTCCTTAAGGACCTAAATATGGGCACATTAGTCACCTATCCTAAGTATATTTCAACATAGGATGTAATGGTGGCCTTTTTTTGGAATCTAAGATACAACATGAGGAAATATGGTTGGGATAATTATTTTATTGATGCTTGACTAATGAAAATGGTTGGGTTTTATCATCAGAGAGATTCCTCGATTGGTACTCCCATGAGTCACTAGGGTATGAGTTCCCTCATATCCTACATATAGGTAGAGTCAGTACTCCCTTACCCACACCATAGAGGGAATGATTAATCTATCTATAGATTGGTACCTCTCCATCACCAAGATCCGACTTCGAGTAGGTCCTCCACAAAAGACAATACTCCCTTGTTTGTAGAGAACAATAACAAAGATAAATCCCTATACTCTAATTCTGGTAAGGTTTCATGTGGTTCTTATCATTAGAGATGAGACCTTTAGATCTATACGATGACTCATCATCAAACATAGTTAGCCGGGGAGATTGAGGTTCCTCTCCTTTTTTAACTGAGGTTTTATTGTGAGTATATCTGATGTTGGGTTTCTATTAACTCTTGATTTATGGGTTTAGATGACTGTTTTATTCCATTTACACTACTTGGTTCTTGTGTCATCCTACTGAGTATGTTTATACTCACCCCAATATGGTATTTTACAACATGTATCATGTTTTATGTACATGATAGCCTAATAAATGGTTACTTTGGTGGACCTGATATCAAAGGTGAATAACAGTACTTAGAGGCATTGACAATGATTTGTGGACAGTTTTTGAGATTGTTACCTGAGATCTCTTCAATTTATCAATTTTCAGTTGTTGTTGGGTTTGTAACTCATTTTTTATGGGATGTTTATTCCACACTTTAAACATTTGTGTTACAATATTGTACTTTGATGTAATTCCTAGAGTTTGTTTCATGCATTGATAATTCTCTAGATGTATAAGTTTTATTTTTATCTCTACATTATTTCATGAATATGGGTGTGTGTATATGTGTACATGCACATTAGTATAAGGAATCCTATTTATTGATATTCCTACTCAAAAGGAGTTTTTATACCCTATACTATTTCATGTGGTATTGGGGTGTCCCTCTAGGCTTACTTCATGCCCAAGAGGGGACCTAGGGGTCAGTCACAACATAAAATCTTCATAAATATTATAAATTTAGAGATTCCTTCTTCTAGTCCTCCAGATATTTAGAGTTTTTAGGGATATTAAGTTTATCTAAATATTCTAGATTTAAATTCTCAACCATCACACTTGTTGGGGATTACCTATAGATAACTTTCATCTTTCCTTTCCTTTTAAGTAATTGAGTTGATATTTTATCTCCATAATCTCCTTATATTTATTTATTAACTTGATATACACCTTTTTCATGCTTGTAGAAAGTTATATCTTATCCCATATTGTATCCTTAAATTGAATTTTAAAATTTATCATTAATGCCTTAAATTACTTTCAGGTTCCCATTTTATTTATGTTTACTTAAGAAATTTCATAAAAAAATCACTTTTCACTTTCATTTTTTGTACCCATCTTCTTTATGTCAAACTTAAAGGCCATATACAATATTTTTATCCATTTGTTTTACAAGTAAAAATATTAAATTATTTTAAAATTCATCCCATTCTTGATTTTTTTATTGATCCTCCATTTCATTATGGATTTTATTTCATCCTGGTTGTGGCAGGAACACTCTATGGATTAGAAAATTGATTTTGTCCACTTCTTATATGTGTTATTTAACTTCTATGGGGGACTTTGTATTAAAATATTTTCAAGAGACTTCCAAAAAAATTTATCATCATATTGGATGCTAGAATTATAATTATTTACCTTTATTGATGGATTTACTTATGAGGATTATTATTTTGGTTTCTCCTCTTCTTCTTGCCTTTGGATATGTGGCATTCTTCCTGGTTAGTTTTTCCTACTTCTTTTAATAACAATTATTTCTAATAAAAATATTTTAACTTTATATAAATATACCTAGAGAACATTCAATGAGAAAAAACCACATAAATGTCATAATTTAGAGCTCTTTTTAATGCCTTCTTAACAAAAGTATCAATCTTGGAGTTCCTTTGGCCTGTTCCAAATATAATTCCATGTCAACTCAAGAGAAAAATTACTTCTTGCAAAAATTAATAGGGGATTTCCATAACATCTTCCATGCATTCCGTGAACTCATTTTTTCACCAATGGAATTTAGTACAGTTAAAATATGATAGCTTAATTGTTTCCTTCATTTGTAAAATGGCTCTAAATATAACCTTAAAGGATAAACATGAAAAAAGAACCTTATGATATGATACCACTTTTTAGGTCTCTAAGGAATCCTAAGGGGGTATAGGTGAACCTAGGTGAAAAAATTTAAACACTTCTTATCCCACTTACCTTATTTATCTTTTGAATATTGTTCCTACTTCGGTAAGAACTCTGTATAGCTGACTCCATTTGAATTAAATTCACCAAAATTTTCTAAGTAAATTTAGTAAAGTAAATATGTAGGGTACATGATTATTTTACTTGGTTCACCAACATTGGTCTATATACAGGGAGCATGAAATCCGCAGTGTACCAACACATCAAAATTAACCAATTCACTAGTTTAATATATATAAGAGGTAATGGTCACTAATCACTTAGTATCACTACCTATACATAATTTTTTTGATTAACTCACTATCAACAAAAGATCATGGTCCTTCATCCTCCTTTTAACACTGCTCTATGAAAGATAACCCAAAATTTATAGATGTGTAAGCCTATACACAATCAGAAACACTTTCATAGATGGGTGCATAATTAGTTTTTTATATATAAGTTATTGATATTTTGGATAATTATCAATAGTGAATCTATGAAATCAACCTTTAATATATTCACATTATTACTTCTAGTATAGTTTTGGAATCCTATTATTCATTTCACAATTGTGATGTCTTCCTTCTTCTTCACTTTTTTATAAATAAAAAATATTCATCTTATTGAAATATAGATATTAAAGATGATACATGTTCTTGATTCAATATTCTTTGATGCTTGAATATTTTAGAGATTAAATACAACAACTTCAATTACCATCATCTTCTTTTGGTTCCTCTTATATAGATAAGATAAACCCTTATTCTAATATCCATTTATCTTGATCTAACCTATATAATTAACTTTCTATATTTTACTATAGAAAACCCATGGGATCAGAACACTATGAAATCCTTATATAAATTCCCATAATATCCACAATATCCACAATTCTCATAAACTCCATGCATGAAAATACTTCATGGTGCATCTCTCTCCTTTTCAGCATGATATTTATTTCATTTATTCAAATAAAATATCTCTACAACTTCCTCTTTTAATTTCCACTTTAATCATAATAATATTTATTTTAATGATATCTAAATAATTTAATAATGTTTCCTACATTATATAAACCATCATCTTGAATTCTACATTCTTACATAGATCTGACTCATACATAGATCTTATTTGGAATAAATTTCCGATGAAAACAATACAAATTGACACAAAAACATGTTGTAGTGCTTATATAAGAAATATTCCCTTTGAAACACTCATAACCATGCTCACTTGGTCATTTTAATTTTTTATGGAAAACATGATACCCACCATGCCTAACACCAAAACATGGTTATTACCAGCTGTCCATTTTTACATTATATTTGAATCTCCCATAGTTAAACACATTATTTCAGGGAACACATGATCCTTACATAACTCCCTATAATTTCCTAAAAACTATTATGTTTCACCCAAATTACCTTTATGACACATCCTATTTATGGTGAAAACCATTATACAACCTCTCCCAGTTACTCTTATGTGAATCTCTATGTAGATACCCTTAAAAAATATTTACATAACTATATTATTAAAAACAACAATAGAAATAAATTTCATTACATTTCAACACTTCAGAGTCTTCTAAAATATCATAGGTCCACAATGTCCACTATAGATTCCTCCATAATAAAGGTAGGGTGACCATTTCTCACAAGTTTGTTTTTATTTTCAAACACTATCCAACACGCCCACCATAGATTCAATTATAATCATTTATCTATTCACAATAGCTTAGATAATTTCACTGTGGTGGGGTGAATTCCATAGAAAAGTTATCCTTCACCAATAAACATCCATAAAACTCTAGAATAAATTATAAGCTTCTACATCCTATAAATCATTCCATGACCTCTTATAACTATTTTCAAATAATTATACCATTAAATATGATCATCTCACATTTATTTTAATATCCATTCTAAAACACATTCCTTTATAAAAAAATATAACATCAATAAAAATCAAAATACATTTTTAGTAATACTCCATGAATCATCACCCTCTAATCATTAACAATTATTGGCCAAAAATCCAATACACACTATTTAGGAATTGAAAAAATACTTTTATCCAAAATAAAACATTTTTATCCTTATATTATTCTCAAAGATGATCAAAATTAAATGAATCATAAACCAAGTGCATCGAATCCATCATCTCTTATTGTTTATAAAAATAATTTTTTAATAAACAACTATTTTAATAATATAAGATGAATGATATGAAAATAAACAGCTTTTTAAAATTTATCTAAGATTTTTATATTAATTTACATTAAATCTATCATTTAGAAACCCTATATTAAATAAATCGAATAGAAAATAAAATCCATTTTAGTTATTTCCTTGATTTTGAACTCTGTTATATTCTGAACACTTATAAAATATACAATCAGTATTATATAACAATTAAAAATAAAATAATTGATTTTTATAACACTGATACCTTAAATAGACTTTTCATGGACTTTATTAAACATATTTAGATATTCTAGAAATTTAAAATCTAATGTAGTATTTGATCCTTCTTCTCAAAACCATCATTAGGTTTCAAAGATATTTTCTGGCTACTTGAAAAATATTTTCGGTTTTTAAATTTTTTTCTTCTTCCAGTTTAACCTTTTAATAATTTTTTTAATCAATATTGTATTATAACCCATAAATCATATGAAATAGCTAATATATCTTCAATACATTGAGAAAATATAGTATAAAATTCCTAAAATCATTCACATTATCAAAAAACATCCAATGATGATTCTATAATGAATTACATATCCAAAATAAGCCTTAAAGAAAATAGTATAATTATCGAAGTCCTTATCAAACCCAATAATATTGTGTATGTGAGTATAGATAGAAAATTTATTAGTTTATAATGTATCTAATTATTTTGAATCTCTGAGTGAATCATTATATACATCTCTAAATTACTTTTATTCATTTATTAATCATCTTCAACAATTTGTTTCTCATGAAGGTTTTTCAGAAGCATATAGAGTTTTCAATTTCATAAGAACAACTCTTATATTTTATACCAGTCCAAAAACATGTTTCTTATATAATGTTTTTAATTTTTAAAAATTTATCTTAGAGTCAATCTTGAATATGATTATTCTATTTTATCTATAATATAATATCTTATCAAATGAATATCTTATATTACAACCATACAATAAGGAATTTTATCAATGTTACTCCCACTAAAATGTTTCCACCTTATAAAATGTATCATATACATCAGTTGGATAAGATCTTACTTCATCATGGGATAAAATGGTTAAGTGTCAATAAATGAAACTCTTATATAATCATCAGATGGATGAACCTATGTTTTTTGAAAATTCATATATAGTGATAGTTCTGAGCTATAGAATTTTATCTACCAAAACATCCCTTCATGTTCAGTAACAATACTTAGAAATCATGATGCACCCTATTAACCACTTCTAAGACAAATCATGCACACACACATAGTCCCACATAAAATGAACATATTGTAAAAGGAATAATAATAAGGGAAAAAATAGACACACAAGATTTACATGGATCAAAATTTCATCCTATATCCATAGAATAGAATTGAAAATATTATATTAATGGAAGTAAAAATCATTACAAACATTATAAATAAATATCAAGTGTCTTTGTTTGAATCATTGTACTATCACATATAAAAACTTTTCCCGCCACTTTTTATAGAATTTATCAACCATTTAATTTAGTTTTAATTCCATCTAAGAATCATAGTCATCTATCCATTGAAATCTCTATTCAAATATAGTCATCATTGATTGAACCACTATAGATGGTTGGTAATTCATATCCCCCAATTATATAATTTATTAGTTTTCCAAATCCCATATAAAGTTCTCTAACTTTTAGTAATTTTACCAGCATGCTAAAGATGTAATCGTTATTTCCTAATCCAAGATCTAGTGAACTTAAAGAGTTAGTCTTTGATATAAATAAATTCTACATCTCTAGAGACAGTTCATATTCCAAAAAATATTCCACTTTAAGATTGATTCAATATTTTCCCTTCAATAGGCTCTAACAATTAGGAAAGAAACTCGTCCTCTTCCTTTATGTATGTCGTGTTATATTTTATCTCCCATTTAATTCATTACAATTGTGGCATAGTTCTAGCTGAAAATATAATAGACAAACACAATTCTAAACATTCTGTTTAAATTGTTATTCCCAGTAATATTATTTATCTAAAACATCTTGTCTTATAATATATTTTCAATTAAATGAAAATTCAGATCAACATTTGTCATTATTTAATATAATGATATTTTTTTTGGAAATGTAGATAACACTATAACCGTTAAAGAATAGTATCCCCCTTATGATTTTTTGAGACCCTATAACAAGAAAATGAACCAAAAAAATCCTTTCTATACTTTTTAGCTTTTATGTATTGTTATTATACCATGGAAAATGTGAAAACCAGCTATAGTTGACACATATAGCTAACCGTTGTTCCACTAAATATAAGAAAAAAAACCATTACACACTTTTGAGTGTGAGAGTCACTAGAAAAATCAGCATAAATGAATCCTTAAAAATTATTTCCTTTATTAAAACAAGAATTTCATCCAACAACCCATTTAGGTATCATTTAATCCATCTCTCACCGTACTAATTTTTCCTTATGTGGTTTCAAATGGACCAATTCCTATGTCCCAATACAATGGTAATGTGTAGACACATACAATCATTTCATACATTAATCATATGATAGCTGATTAATATGACACATTATTCATGGATTGGACCACATCTTTTGATGTTGATGCCTATTCTTGGCTAACTTAAACTTTTAAGAAAGGGGTGTTGAGGAAGAATCACATACAATCATTTGAGATCTTTAAAAAATATACCATATATACTATTTCTAAGATTATAATAGAATAATTGTTTTTATCCCTCTCCATACTCAACCCTAATATTTTCTTAGCATGGTCATGATCTTTAATTTCAAATATTCTATAAAACTTAATCCTCATCTCTTGAATCTATGAAATTTTCAGAATCATAAGAAGTATGAAAACTATATAGAGTGTGAGGATTATTTATGTCCCACCATTCCCTGAATTATGATAATAGAAATGATTATAGTCACATTATGTGAAACCTTCATCATTAATTAATGTTTTTAAATTTCAATTCAACTATTAAGGTTCTAATTTCTAGCCATAGAGACTTTTCTTCAACATAGAGAAAATCCCCTCATTCTGATGGTCTTAAAAAACCTAGTGATAATTCATGGAGATATCCTCCACCAAATAACCATGAAGAAAGGTAATAATAGCATCCATATACTCCAATACATATCATCAGTTTCAATGATGATCAAAATCATACTGATGGTATTCTTCTTATATATTGTTGAAAATATTTCATAGAAATTGATTCCTTCTATTAAAATATTTTCACCACCAAATGTTCCTTGCATATTATATATGTTTCAGATTCATTCTTTAAATGTAAGACCCATTTGTTCTATAATACTTACTTTACCTACATTATTTTATCAATTTACACTTTTCTATTAAATTTTTTAGATTTAATTTCTTCCACCATACCTTACTCCCAACATTTTGAGTCACTGAACATTGTTGCCTATTATTAACATTCAAGTTCCATGAAATCTCTTAGAAGTAATAAATTAACATCTATACAATATATTTTAACTATATATTTTTATTGAAAATATCTTCTTAACTCTATTTTAGATTCATATCATTTTAGAGATACTATTTATTATTCCCTATATATTGAATACTTAATTTACAGAGCTTTCCCATGAGCTTCATCATACCTTGATAATTCTAACACATCTTTTACGGGTTGAATTTGTGGTGAACTTATGTTGATATCTAGAGTTAAAATTTCCTTTTACGCCTAATTTTTCCTTCTCGATAAACTAATACTTCAATAGTTTACTTCTTTCCCTAAAGTTCTAATTCAACCAAATTTCCATCATTCCATAGTATCTTATCATTAAATAGAAAATTTATACTTATGATGACAGTTTTGTTGACACTACCTCATAGTATAATAATAGAATATCTATTTCTATATCCCTTTAGAAAACCAGATTTTTAATTATCCTATATATTGTTTGTATCATTTTAATCGATCAATGAATAAGATAAACAACTGAAGATTTTTAGATGTCCCACTTCTAATGCTTTTCCAGACCATATATTTTTCAGTAGAATATGTAACATAGAAGCTGAAAAAATTCTATTGACCTATTATAATTTCATTTCAATTATTTCCAACCAAATACATTTAGGCATCCTACAGTGTGCACACATACATCATTATTCCATGATAAAAGTCTATTTACCTCTCTATTCTAATCCATTATATTTTAGAGTTCAATGAACTTCTCTTGTGATCTTAATGTATTTATTCTGATATAAGTTGTTAAAGTTACTTCCTATATTTTACCACCTTTTTCTAACCTAAGTAACTTTAACTTCTAGAAACTATCTAATTTAGCTATTACTTTCCATAGTATGAAAGCACTGAAAGAATCATATTTTTTTAAGAAAATACCCCTATACCTTCCTTGTCATATCATAAATAAATGTAATGAAGTAAAGGTATAATCTATAATATTGGATTGGAGAAGGTACCCATATATCTATGTGAACTATCTCTAGCTTTTGGGTTGGATTACAGTCATTTAAGTTGAATAAACCCAACATTCCTTTTCTAGAATACAACTCTCAAAAATTATGATAGTTGTGTGATCAAGATTCAAAATCCCCTTTCCAGATAGAACCTTTACATTCTTATCTCTTTGGTAACCAATTCTATAATTACATACCTCAAGATCTTATGTGGTTGTAATTAAAACCATTGTAATTCCATATGAACTACAAGTCAGATAATGGGTCCCAACTTTACTATTCACACCACAACTATAGACCATTGAGTTACTTTCCCGACTCTATTGTTCAAGGTAATTTTTTACCCTATATCATCCATTTACCCCATATATATGATATATTTCTAGTGAACTAGAATATATATTACTTCTTTTTGTTGTAGGAATCACCCATTCTTCATCCAAATATTTATATATTCCATTCCAGCTACTTTCAAAGAATCATAATCTTATAGATGAACTTTACCACAAATTCCAAATACATAAAAAGGAATGCATCTACTAAAAATTCCAATTGACTTTCTTCGATTATTTATCTAAACTTATCTTATATCCATCAATGATTACTTCTGTATGGTGTGATCCCCCTTCCATCAATATTCAATGTGTTATTAGAAATTACTTGGAACTATCTTCTCTAGAGTTCCTTATTGAGGATCAAGTTCTAAGAACCTTAAAACACCAAATTAGTCTTTTTATAGAAGTTTCTTACCACAATAACCATTCCATCCCATTATTCTGATATTGGTGATTATAGAAAAATCTCCCACACATCATCCATCAAGGACACATTCATTGATTTGAGCTAGGTTTAGATGTGGTCAAAGTCATCTACATGATATTTGACCAACCTTCCTTCCAATAAAATCATTCAAAAAAATATTCTCATTAAAAAATCCTTGTTGAACTCCAAAGATTTATCATATATTTCTTCTAGTCATTTCATCGGCTTAGTTGTAATCTTGTTTTCCTAGAAATTGAAGGCTATATTTCATGCTAACATTATCCTTACTAAGCCTAATTATTTTCTACCAATTTTTTCTATTCACCTTTGTCTATATTTTATGGTTTCAATTCACCTAAAATTAGTTTTAAATCCATAAAAATAAGATAGTATTCTATATGAATTCACCAAAATTTGAAGCCAATTATATCAAACCAACTGATCTAAAGCTTTCCATATTTTGTTTTTACATATATAAATGATAGTATATGAAACTAAAATCAATATGGAACTAAATGAAAGTGATAATTTTACCTAATATGTTGTGTGTGTCTAACCAATCTTTGATACAACTTTTTTTTGAAATTAAAACACTAATAAAATCACTGGATGTTTGAACCTATGTCTACTGAAAGTTTGTATATACCGATAGTTCTTAGTTTCAAAATTTCAAATACAAAATTTCCCTTATTATTTAATAATTTGAATTAGTATGGTTGTTTAACCATAATAAACACTTGTAAAACACATCACACAAATAAAAAACAATATGAATAATAACAATATGGGAAAAATTGAATCAAAATATTTACATGGTTCATGTATTCATCCTATTTCCACAATAAAACACTACAATTCTGATATTAATGGAAGTAAAAAGGATTACCAACCCTAATGATAAATATAAAATTTTATAATTTTATTTTTAAAACCATCACACATCAACAACCAATCCCACCACTATTTATAGAAGTTCCTAACAAGTTGATCTGATGACACCACCATCTGGAAATCATGGTCAACCATGCATTGAATTCTATATTCAACTAGAGAGATCAAGGACTCAAGTACTACATCATATTAAATTTTCATCACCCCTAAATATTTAATTTTCTGTTTTTCCAAATCCCATCAAATGATAACCAAATTTTTGTAATCATAATAGCATGTTGAAGATGCTGTTGTCTCCACCATGCCTGGATAAACTTCCAGAGTTCCTCCTTCTTGTATGTTAATTTTGGAGATTTGAATAAGAAATAAATTTCCAACATTAAGAATATAAATAATCCATGGATACATATGGTATAAAATCATGTAAATCATATCATATATTACTCTTAGAGTGGGAGACCTTTTGAGAAATCCATCATATGGATAAAATCAACACCATTTCAACGAAATCCTTTCTAATTAGTCCCTATTTACCTATAACCCAAATAAAATTAAAAAAACATGACACATCACTCACAAGGTCACATAATTAATTTCTTTCATTATAAATTATAATCAATGGGTACCTAACTTTTATATGAAAATACTTGGTTGGAAGATCATGGTAATAATAAGTTTCCACTTTTGAAAGAAATTAACACTTAGTGTCCTAAAGGGGATTTAATTTCACTATCTAATATCACCTATTATATTTACATGAATGTATGATTTTAATTATTCGGTTTTAATTTTATTTCATTCACCAATTCAATATATTTAAACCATATAGATGTATAACACTTTAGAAAAATTATAACATGTGTTACTGACCCAAATTAAAATCCAACTATATTTATACATATATAAATGAATCACATTCATAAGGTGCATGAAACTCTTTCATATAAAGTCTTAGAATCATTCAAAATCAAAAATATCCATAAGAGTAAGTTTTTAGTGACAAATATCCATCACCAATTATCTATTAATGATATAAGACTCTAGTCTAGTGGGTAAGCCAACCCAAATTTCCTTTAACCAATGATACTTTACTGAATATAGGACTCAATCCCAACATAATTCTATCAATTAATATATATAAACTATAATTAAATTCTTAATTCAAACTCATAAACTTGTACAAGACAAATTCAAGGTAGATGAAAACTAAATCAATTGTCCAACCCATCATGTTACTACTTTGATGCATGTATAATAATATTAAATAGACGGTTTCACAATTTAAACTAAAGCATACATTTATCTATGATATAAAAATAAATTTTATAAATAAAGTATGGAATAAAATAAATAAATGAAAAACTTATAAATTTAAAAATTAGATAAATAATTCCTAAAAATTCATAAATAAAGAAATTATAAACACTTTATAATCTATCTATTTATTATGGACATCCAATAATTGAAAAAAATTATATTTATACTCAATATGAACTTCTTTATATTCTATTTTATATTGAAATTTTTTTAAATAGAATATATTTGGATTAAAAAATTATCCATAAACTATTTACATATTATTAAAGTACTCAAAACATCACACATTTAAAATTATTTAAACCACAATTATTTCAATTATCAAAACTTATTTTGATTTAGTTTAAACTATTTCCTCAAATAAGGCCTTTAAATTTCAAAAATTCGAACTAATTATTATGACAAATTCTTATGATTAAATATACAATATTTTTTATTTTCTCCTTATTTTTTAATTTGTAATTTTTTTATAAATTATGCTTATAATTTCAATATAAACTATTTATATCTAAATTACAGGTCATTATATATATTTTGAAATAAGTATATAATATTAAAATTTAATATTATGGAATATTTATTTAAAAAATGTTTCATAAACATATAACTAATTAATTATAAGCATTTAATAATTAATAAATGTATAAAAAATTATAAGTTAATTAAATAACCCAAAATACCTTCTTATATAATTTTTAAAAAATTTATAATATCTATAAACCAAATCATAGTTAAATAAATGAAAAATTAAATATTTTTTTGATATTTTATTTTAATATATATTCATTTCTTAATCTATAGTTATCCGTATTATCAATCATATTTGGGATTGATAATTTGCAGATTTGATATCTCCCTCGATTCCTATTGTATTATATTTGATGATATATCCAATATCAACTTGATTATTTGAGGTTGTGTTTCCATGTCCTGGGTTACTATCATCAAACCATATCATATCCCATATTATGTGCTAAAATAAACCAACAACCAATGAAAATTAACTATGTCATGACTTATGATATCCCATTTCGTTGGGCCTAAATCTGATGCAGATTATTTTAACATATAATATAACTTTTGCCTTAGTTAAAAACCTATATCCCTAATTATGATATAATATCTCATAAAATAAGATTTTTTTTTTCAAATTTTATATCATATCCTATGATATCCCATATCATATGGCTATCAGTGATAAAACAATTACTCTCATTTAACGATAGGAAATATGCTAGTAATAAAATATTCATATTCTTCACTTTAAGACATGATTTTGAGAATCTAATATCATATTGAAGATCCAACACCAAATATGAGTTTTTAAGGATTAATTAACATTTTATCAACATAGTGGAAGAAAATATAAATAGGATTCCAAAGATAAACCATTATTGAAACTGAAAACATTATTTTATAAAATGAAAAACTCAAGAATAATTTATATTAATGATTGCCGCTTTATCCATTTTGGAACTCAATGAAGATATCTAATATGAAACCAATGGAATCCCTCCCTTGTGGTATATCCATGGGTTTAAAGGATCACCCAATAATCTTACAGGATCATCTTTACATCAATGGTATACTGTACCTCACTACGAATAGGATGGATAATGAAGAGAAATTTAAAGGGAAAATAGATTTGGAAAAGGATTGAGAAATATCGCACCAACCATCTTGATGGAAGTAGCCAATTTTATAACCCCTCAAATATTCTCCTTAAGTATGCTTGAATTTATTCATATATTATTAGTAAATTATTTTGGTCAGAATAGTTGTAACCTTCATTCGATCCAAATCCCATGCATTTCATATTATCAAATGCTTTGAATTGATGATTGATTATGTGTGAATGATTCATGTATATTAAAATTTAACATTATATTTCCATAAATAATCATAGGATGTCTCATAAATCATAACATAAAATTCAACACATGATTACATGTACAATTTGTACTATATGATTGGATATGATAGTGGTGTTGTATCACTATATAGCTCTTTATAATATCCCTTATACTTGGAATGGGATATTAATTATAATCGTGCATATTTTAATTTATTAAATTCATATATCATATAAGATATTATGATGTATTTAGGTAAATATGTCTTTCATAATGACCACCAATGAAAGCACAATTCGACAATTAATTTAAATGAATATTATATCCTTCCACCAATTATGTAAAACAATATCTTTGGGATATCTTATTATAAATAATTTTATTATAATTTATAAAACACTATCACACTACAATATACTTTATCTAATTTATATTTAATTCTAAGACCTCGATATTGATCACAAATAGATTTTTGAATATTTAATTTTAGAATATCTCTTGTAAATCATCCATGTGATTTTTATATGTGAAACTTTTCCAATATCATCCTGAGAAATCATCTACTTTTTATTCTCAAAGAAGGTAAATGTAAGTTTTAATTCAAACCCCATCCAATATCATTTAATAATTTTATCATATTTTCCCAATCTTATTATGTAAATTATCCTAATGACTTATCTTCTTATTTTATTTAGTTTTCCACAAATACCCCTATTTCCATTTATGAATGATAAAATATAGTAATAATATTGTTGTGTAAAGATTTTTCCCATGTAAAATATCCTAATTCCAATCACATTACCAATATAGAATTAAATCATGCCTTAACCCACCATTTAGAGTGATATTTATTTACTGAAGAACAATACAACCCCATTTAATTTAATTTTGTATTTCACTTTGGAACAACCATTTAATATTATGTATTGATATAATGATATTACATATTTATTATAATCCTTAGTTTACTCTTATGCATCATATAATTTAATTATAGATGATACAAATTTATTATTAGGTATTCTTTAGAACCTTAAAATTAATCACATGTATCTGTAATCTATGAAACTTTGGGGTTAATATTTTGTGTCACTAGATTAATCTTTTATATGGTCTAAGTTATTATTTTATATCATAGTTTAGACTTAGGGTTACTCTTATGTATCTAATTACTCTTATAATTTTTTCTCTAAGAGTTCCTAAACATTCTCTAGGAGATATTACATATCATAAACCATGTGTTTTTATTACAGTCTTAACTCTGCAATACTTTTCAAATATTCTGAAATGTCCCATGCATTCCTTTTCTATATTTTCTAAAAACTCAAGAATATTATTTATAAATTGAGACCTCTCATAAAATCTTCAAAACCAATTTTTAAACACCTGAACCCTCTCATATGATCTAATAACTCATTTACATATATTGATAAAAAATAAAACACTATTTTAGTTTGGTTCAAAAATTTCCCATTTGTATTTTTTTACAAATTACTTTATTTTGAAATATTATTTTCTACTTCTCAATCATTTCAACTAAAACGTGAATAATTATTTTTTACCCCTAATTAAAACCAATAGAATGTTTAATTATATGGTTGGTATCATTTTTTTAAAAGTAATAAGTCATAAAACAATCAAAATAATTCTATATTATCTATATTAATATAAAAAAGAAGTGGAATTAATTTAGACAGTAATTTTTTTTCTATTAATAAGTTCAATAATTGATACAAACTCAAAAATTTATTTTATGGTCTATTTATTTATATTTTCAAGATATCTTCTATATTAAACATGACAAAAAGAGTAAAATCATTCATGTTCATGTAGTTTTTTACACTTATAGATTATATCTAACCCTTTGTATCAATGAAAACATGTTTCTTAATAGGGGGAAAACACATACCTTAGTGATGTTGATTAATGGTGTGCACAAACATTTTTAGCCTCAACTCTTTCAATATATTAATTGGGAGAGGTTTTTTAAGAATATTAGAAATATACTTATTATATGAAATAAATTCTTGTTTTTAAAACCCCTTCAGTAACCTTTCCCTTCAGGAAGAAATATTTTTTATCCATGTACATTAATATTGAATGTTAAACTAGAATATTGGATAAATTTATATCTCTTTGGTAGTTATATTCAATAACCAATGGTCACTCTATATCAACATGCATATCATAGAGTAGAGTATCCTTTCAAATAAATTATGCATCTACTTATGATATAATAATATACTCAGCTTCAATGGATCTGAATGTGGAAAATTATTGGTTTTTTGATTGATGTGCCCAACATTTTCCACTATTTAATATTTCTTCTCTAAAATGAGGATTTATAGCATTAATATAACCATACTAGTATTTATTATTAAATAATTATAATTATATCTTACCTTTCCTATAATATAATATTTTATAGTTTGGTCCACCTTTGATATGCCTCAGAATTCTATTGAATTCTAATAGATGTGAATAATTTTTATTTGACTTATATCTAGCACCAAGATTAAAACATAAAAACTTTCTATACTTGATTATGTTAATTAAAAAAATAACCAATAAACTTTCTAAATTCTTTCTCATTAGTAGCTTAACCTTTATCATCCATACTCAATTTTATGACCACTTAAATTATTATAGACACCCCTTTAGATTATTTCATGAAAAATATTATCTATAATTCCTTAGTATGATTTTTTTGAGTGATGAAAATTTGACCAGAAATTTATGTAATTTGAAAACCCTAGAGTGAAATTCATATCACCAAGCCTGTGATGGGATATGGCTATTCCTATAATGAAATTTGGTAGTGAAATAAATGAATTTAATGATCGATCTTTATTTAATAGTTTCAATATAAATAATAAGAAGATAATAAAAACATTTATACCATAATTTATGTAAGTTCCATATCAATCTATTGATGGTGTAAATTTTATGAAGATCACTAAATCAATAGTAGAATGGCTCCTTCCGATAACGGGATTACATCATCCTTAAGATCCTCATTTGTAATGATAGGATTCTGAACCCACCAAAGGGGTGATAGTTCCTTATCCTTGGAGAAAATTGGTAATCAAGTAAAGAAGAGAGTTTCAAATTATGGTATGAAATCTTTGAGTTACATCAATGGGAGAGACCACATACCTTTTTATAGACTCTTTTTATTTAATGAATAGAGTTAGAGAATTTTACATCTTAGATTTCATCTCATAGTAGTCAATATGTTAATAATTATTTATATATTATAACTCATTTAAACTCTTAAAATGTGAATTTCATGCATGAATAGACATAAATGAATAAATCTTGTTAATTCATAACCAAATGAACCACATGGGAGGGTACAACCGTATACATGCATGTGATATCAAATATTGTATGCCCATCATACACTATGATGTAAATTATATTTTAGGATATTATTAAGGCATCTATATACCCGTTTTAAAACCTATAAAAAATATATCATAAAATATAGAATCACTAGTTTTATTTCATTTCCAAATATCTCCCACTTGTACTAGAATCTCATATACTTTATGAAAAACAATCAACTCTTTGTGAATCTATCTAAAAATATTTGTGATATAGTTTATAAACTCACTTCATTTTGGTATAGAAAATTTTTACAAAGCATAATCCTTATCCTAAATCTTGATAGTGTGTCCCTATGAGCCTTTAAAACATTGAAAAAAATATAAAATTTTGATTTATAAAAGCATTATTACTACCCAAGCTATAAATTGGTCCAGTGTGGTCTTGATCAAACATAATCATATTTCCAAATGAAGACATTAACCATAAGTTATATTATATATAATATGTATTCCAGTATAAAACCGTTATCTATGAAATTGAGTGAAAACTAAACATGGAACATGACAAAATAGTATAGGTCATCTCATCCATTCAGGATTATTTGAAATATATTAACCAATTTGATGAATACATCACATGTCATTCATATAACCGATGAGCACATCACATGTACCTCATCCAAGAAACTGTGAATGTCACATGCATCTCAAATAATCATGGACTTGAATTTACTCATTATAAAAAAATCATGGACCTCGATGTATTATATTGTCAAATGAGTGAAAAAATCCCATCTTGGTTGAGTTCTAACCGATAACATGATAAATAGAATACCCAACCACCGTAGATTAGATATGTATTAGGGAGGTATAAGAAATGAGTAAAAGTATTAAGGTTCATAATCATAGAATATTTAAAACCTTAGGTAATGATTATTGATAATATTTATAAACCCCTAAGTATATTGATGGTTGTATGAAAATACATGACATGAACTTTTACAGGCCAATCTAAGTATTAATTTTAAACTTATTACCTCATGGTTCTATTTTACATATATTAAATACAACTCTTTATATAAAGTACAATATTATAATCATGATAAACTTAAAATATCATCACACCTCATAATAATCCATGATGATAATTGATTTTGAACAACTCAAAGTCATATTTTGAGGGGATAATATTATTCCAATGTTCATGTAAAAAAATTGCAGCACACATGAATGAATGATAAATAATGATTGTATTTATTTCTAAAATCATGGTATATTTAAAAAATCACTTTTTTATCATATATAAATATATTCAACTTGACCCTCATATTTCTCTTGTGATAAATATTTCATCAACAGATCTTCTACATTGTCATATATAGCCACCAATAAGATCCTAACATCACCTATCTAAATGATCACTCATATTAGATGGTATTCATGAAGGAATTTTTAGTCCTTTGGTGAGACTAAGGATCCTTTACCTGAATAAATGATCCACTTTTTTCACTATAAATTTTTAATTCTCCCTCAATATTAGGGACTACCCCTTGTTTAGAAATGAACTTCTTGATCAAAATATATTCCTTTATAACATCTAATATAATGATGTACTTTTACCTTTTTGTCAAGTTTACAAAAATGGCTTATATAGAACCATTCCAACTGATAGTTCCACCATTAATAAAAAACTCAAAAATAGATTGCGATATCATGTCATATTTATCAATTTGGAATATTTCATCAGTGTAACCATTTATAAAGATCTCATCCTATACTCAAAAGAACAGAAACATATCCTTAGTTCTTCTGAAGTACTTAATGATGTTTCTAAATGTAATACAATGAATCTCACTAATATTGTATTTGTATATAATATTTATTCCATGAGTATATTTAATATTAGTCTGAGTACACAACATGACATACATTGTAGATCCTAGAGTGGATTCATATGTAATTATATCCATCCTTTATAAATATTTATAAGGATCTGGAATCTTTCTAATATTCGTTTCATAGATCATGGATAAATACCCCATGTTGGATATATCCATATTAAATTTATTTAACACTTTACTAAAGTATTTTTTGTAAATCATTCCAAGAATCCTCTTGGATATATCTCTATAGATCATTATAACCTATATGTAGGATATTTAACCAATGGTTTTCATAAAAAATATTAGTAACAATGTGAAATTATAAAAAATGACATTCTATTTGATATCTTAGGTGACACACAACATCAATCTTAAATAATAAATAAATATATATTTCTTAAATTTAATCTCTTCGATAGCTTGCAGAAAATACAACCCCAAGTCGAAATAAACCATAATATAACATACCATTATAAACTAGCCATCAAGATGGATGGTGTCAATAGTACTAACTAAATTATGAAAATATTGGTTATCTTATTGATTAAAAATAAAATAATAATAATTTAATAGAAAAAGAATTTTTTTTGAAATTTTTTATTCTTTCTAAAGGACAGTTTAATTGTGCTTTGTGCACATAATTTACAATTAATTTTAACTACCTTTTGAAAAGTTATTTTTTAAAATGACATTCATTTTTGAGGAAATAATATCAAAATTACCTTAGTTTAAATTTTTGGGGGTTTTTATGAAATGTTTCATTTTTTAATTAATAGTGAAAATACTGAATTTTAATTGAAAACTACCCTATCATTTAAATAATTCACAAGCATAAATTATATTTAAAATTAGTTTAAAATTAAAATTTGTTCAATTATATATTTATACTTTTCATTTAAATAATTTAAAAGGAAAAATTATATTTTAAATTAGTTTTTAATTAAAATCTGTTCAATTATATATATCTTAATTAAATTTAGGTCATTGGAATAATTTTCATGTTGAATTGTTATATAAAAACTTTTTAATCTTTTAAACATTTTCTCTTTTGAAACCCGCTTTTCCGTCATGTTTGCAAGATTATTTTTAAATTAAAATTTCTACTTCTATAAATTGAACTTGTAAAAAGTATTATATATTTTAAATCATTATAATTTATATTTTTTAATAACTAAAAATTATTTTTTTGACCAAAATGAATAGTAAAAATAGTAAAAGTTATTTAATGTGGTTAAACTAAAAATGGGTTCACTAGGGTGTTAAACTAAAATAATAATTGTTAAAACAACTTAAAACATTTATGATATATATTTTATGACTATATTTCGACCCTATAAAATATATTCCTCAATTAAACACCATTTTTCCCATTATGCATGTGAAAAACATGGGCACACCTTTTTATTTTCAAAAAATTACAAGTGTGGCAGTCACCTCACTTATAAAAGGCCACCCCTATCCTCTATTATTCATACATTAAAACCATTTTGGTTCTGCCAATACCTACTAAAATCAGTTACCAAACTACCCCCTCTAATCCTATAATCATTATTTTTTGTTAAAATCCAACCTAGGAATGATTTTGGTGAAAATATAAGGTGGTTCCCCGAAGAAGATGTAATGATCTTCAACGAGCATTTCTATTTTATTTATTCCTCCTCATAATTCAATTATGATTAAACTATGATGAAATAATTACATAATTATATGGTTTTATATTAATTTAATGACCTAATATTATTTCCAATTCCGTAAAATGGTTTCTAAAATAATCATTCGAGTTTATGTTGGACTACCACCTCACGAACCGATGTCATTGATTTTCCCATTCCACATCTCACGGTTGATTATGATAATTTATATCAAGTATATATATTGTAATATAATTATACCTATGAATTAATTATATCATATATAAATTTTTTGGTTCCATTCTATATGGGATATGATAACATCACTCATGTGTATAACAGACTACCACCTCGCGAATCGATGTGATTTGTTTTTCACTAACACTTTACACGGAATGTAATAAGATTAAATTTAATGAATATATTTTATATTCATGAAATTATTTGATATTAATGATATATTTATAATTATTAAAATAAAATATATCATTTTTTCCTTTTCACTCACTTAAATATCAAAAAACATTGTTCGTATATGTGTGGACTACCTCGTTCACGATGCGATGTGACTCTATTTACATCCCCACAACACATAGATGATATATATAATTTAATTTAAAGAAATGATATTATATTTATGATATTATTTTTATAATGGATAGATAAAATATTAATTACCTTATTTTCATAATGACGGTTGAAAAATGGAAATTTCACCCATGCTTACGTACGACCTACCATCTCCATGATTGTAACCTACTTAATTTCTAAAAAAATTATTGATTGGTATTAATAATACAATTTATATATAAATATTATAATTATTTAGTAATTTTTATTCTAAATATGATGAATCTATATAATATACAGAATAATGAGATCTTTCATAACAAAACTTGCATGATAAAACAAGGCAATTTTCACTTGAAATAAAAAAAATAATGAAGGATAATTAACTAATGGGTGATAAGATATTATAAAAGCACAATATATGATATTATAAATATTAATATGGTTATATTTTATGCTAATAACATTTTAAAAACCATTATACCAGATGTTAAGGTACGTTCAGCCAAAAAGAAGAATGATGTAAGGGATTTCTTAACTAAATTTCCATTCAATAGGTTAAACTTTTACTTTATTGATTATGTCATGATAAGATTATGTGTGTAATGAAATTTTATTCTTTTTTGTTTTATTTCCAATTATTTTATGAGAATTTACATTTGATATACATAATTAATTCATTGATTAATTCTCACATCAATGATATGATCTTTGTAAGGGACTTCCTCTCAATTTTCCTTTCACGAGACATATTTTATTATTATTCACCTAATTTATTTTATATTGTTTAAATAATGCACCTTTGGTATGTAATATAAAGATTAACAAAAAATTTATGGTATTTTATGTTTCAATTTGAAATATTTCATCTAAGGGGGTTTTACATAAAAGTTACCAAGTGGTAATTATTTTCATAACTCAATTTGTTTTCATTGGGTTATACTACTAATTAATTATCTATTATATTATAATTTTATCTGTGTATTAAATTTTGAGTAAATAATATTTTATCTTAACTTAATTTATTTAGATTTATATGTGACACACTTAATTGATTCATTATTTATTTTGTTACTTCAACTTTATGATCTTTGTAAGAGTTTATTTAAAGATATAATTTTAATTGATATTTTTTATACTTGAATTTCCATTGAAGGAAATTGTTAAATAATTTTTTAAAAAATAATTTATTTTTTTATCATTTGGTTATTCATGAAATTTTTCAGTAATAGTACATTTTTCATTCTTTCGTATTTAAAATAATGAAGAAAAATTTTCTATGAAAATTAGAATTTCTTTCACTCTTCAGTCAAAAGTATGTTTTCTTCCAAAACCAGGTTTTATAAAAATGTTTCCAGAAATGTTTTTAACCTTTTAAAAATGAGTTATTAAAGACATTTTATCCCATTTTTTACTTCTTAAAAATGTTTGGAAAAGAATCTTTGTGTCCTTTTCAAAACAATGTCCATTTAGATTTTACCTAAAAGTGAAAGGAAAAATGGTTTTAATTTATGTGAAATTAATTGAATTTCTATCCTCTATGACTACTCAAATGCTTTAAAAATTACTTTATAATTTTCAAAGGATATTTTTAAGACATGTGTTTTCAAAATATTTTGTAAAATTTTCCTTTGAAAAGGTGATTTTTATAATGAAAAGGGTATTTCCCTCAAAGAAGTTTTTTAAAGATATTTTTATTTTATTTTTACTCATCAATGAAAACAACCCTTTATTATCACTCTAATGGGTATATGTTGTATCTATACTATACTTAATATTTCTCTAGATGGTTTACGATCATTTTGATAATGTAAATTATTTACCTTCATCTCCTTGATTTATTTTTATAGTCATTAAATTTTCCTAGAATTATTAACTTTCCTATGATCATTAGACCTTAAATTTACCCTAAATATCCATATTATGTATTGTGGATATGATTATTACTTAAACTGTATATCTTTTTTATATATGGTGTTTTAATTTAAAAGTAATTTGATTCTTTAGGGAAATGTTGATAATCTATATTATTTTTTCAATATGGATATTTAATAGTAATGAATATTGTTGATGAATTAAAATTAGTATTAAATATATAAGGAATTATTTGGATATGCAGATATGGGTTGGGACTTGTTATAGATATCCCCTCTATGCATTAGTATGTCTCAAAACAAAAATCAGTATGCTAGCATTAAACAAGTTTTTATATATAATTTTATACCTTCTTATCAAAGGTATTGATGGTTGAGGTATCATGTTCTTGATACATGATGTCCAATAATTAATAATTTACTTTATTAAGAATTTATTTATTATTATCCATGAGATTTTCACAATGATAATATCTCTAGATTCATTTCATTCTCAGTTTAATGATTAAATAGGATATGTTTTTAGTTATTTAACTTCCCATATTGATTATTCCTTATCTAATATCTATATACAAGTTATTGATTGAGTTTAATGTGTGTTTATTTATTTAAATTTTCATATTTATTATTATTTAATGATTTATAATAGCTTCCATGGGAGGACCTATTTGGGATATACCTAACACTTAGAGTCAGGGGGGAGAGAGAATCAGTGTTGGGGGATTTTTAAACCAATTCTAAATTTTTATCCCTATAACTCATGAACTATTAAGATATTGATTATATTATTATCATTTCCCTATCGCATGAAATAATAGAAAGCTGTAAAAATATGGACATGATATTTTTTGAAGGTTCCCTACTCAATGAGAGAAGCTACATCCTTCCCATGTCTGGGAATAAAAAGTGCATGGATTCTTCACTATAATGTGATAACTATTAAATTGTATTGGAAAGGAACATAAACCCTTAGACAATGTGGGTTCATATTTTTTTGAGGGAGAAATGAAACAATCCTCTTCCTGAACTGTTGATGACCTAGTTCAACTTGAAGATTTCTTGCTAGTTCTTTATACTTCATGTGGAGACTATCTTATTCATTATTCAAAAGGGTTTTCAACTACAATAGAGTATTTAATATTTTGATCCCTATAGTATGTCACACTACTTATTTGTTGTTGTTATTCTTCTTCTCCTTGTTATTTTATTAGCAGCATGCAAGTAACGAACCTATTCTTCTCTCTTCTTTAGTGAAATACCAATTTCACTCTTCTTCTCATTGTTTCTTCTTCTTTATTTCTGAAACCAAATGTATATAATTTCTTCCTTTTCTTGCGTAAAATCACAAACACCTTTTTTGATTATTGAAACACTGAAGATTAACTTACCTGGCATCATTAGAATTATATTCTTCTCCTCTCTTCCTTTCATATACGCATGAGATCATGAATGTGACATTATGTTGAACTTCTCTCTTCCCCTTCTTCTTCTTCACAAGTGAACACACATACAACATTTAAATAATGATCATAGGTGTATGCATTTATGCAATTCCCTTTGGTCACAAACTTCCTTAGGACTTTCCCTTCCTTGATTTTCATTTTGTTCGGATATATTTTCACCATACACATGAGTGCATGTGTTTCTTGTGTATTCTTCTTCAATACTAAATGAGTTTAATCATGAACTACCCATTCCCTCATTTAGTATCCTTCTTCAAATCCCCTATAAACAGTATATTATTTAGGTGCTAATAGGAGGGTGCTTACCATCTCTTTTTGACGTGGAAGGACTTATGGTCTTCTTCTTCATGTGAGTAGAGAGATCCATGGGTCTTTATTTCTTCTTCATGAAACCAAAGTGGTTCACAATTTGGGTGTCTTTGTAAAGTACCAAAATGGTTATCATGCATCTATTGTGTACCCACATGATCTACTTCTTGAAACACAATGAGGGTTTTGGTAAACCCATCACGTGTTTGCAGTTTTCCTTCATACAAAGGTCGTGGTTCTCCTTATTTTTGATACTTTTCAAGAGTGTATAGTGCATGTTGAAGACCTGCGGAACACAAATCATTCACTCACCCCTTTTGGGTATCTTTAACACAACTTTAATGGCTTTCATGCAGCATTTATATTTTTTCATGAAACACCTCTTACACGCAACTTTAATCTTACACACAACTCTGTTCTTGAATGCAACTTTCCCATTTTATAAGAAACTCTATTTCTTTCGTGAAAATCCCTTTTATTAAAATTATTCTATACATCAGAGATATAGATTTCTTTAATTTTTGATCTTATAAATTGAGAGGGGTTCACCTCCTATTTATAGGAATCGCTGACCCCCGCATGCAAAAACCCTGAAGCGTCACATGAGATCTTGATGTGTAGCGTAAAACCCCATTTTATGTCGCATTAGGAGCATAATTCTTTTCACACCAACCTCATATTTTTTTCACTTCTTGAATCTTTCACTCACTACATACCTTTTCCATTTTTTGACATTCTGACCTTGAATCATGCCTCACAAGCAACATTCCAAACACCTTTTAATCTTTCGTGCAAAAACCAATATTTCACACTGGTCTTTCCTTTTCTAGATTTTGATGTTCGGATCTTGGAAATAAACTTGTGAAAAACATACCAATCCATCTTCAAACTTGAATGCAACATTATTTTTCAAAATAACATTTCTCCATCTCCCAATTTTTAGCCCCAAAAATTTGGGAAACATTGGAAAATAACATCACCTTAAAATCTGCTTCAAAAATAACACCAATGTAACTTAATTTTCATCTAGATTATTCAACAAAAAACTGCTTACATCACAAAACATATCTGTCGTAAAATATAGTCTTTGATCAAACACCTTTTTCATCTTCATATTTTCCAGGGAAAGTCCTACAACTTCACTGTCTTCCAACAACAACATTATTTCCAATCAAAACTGAATATGATTGGCATTAACTTTTCTCCCCATTTCCTTTATAAGGATTTAATAAAAAGTTCTCAAAATGTATGATATTTGGGAAATGTAAATCAGAAAAGAATCATCTGGTTTTCCTTTAGGAAAATCAGCTTTCATGGTTTTTTTGAAACAATGAAATAATGCATGACCCTTTATTCCTCTTATTCTTATAATCTTTTGGGAGTATGAAATAGAAAGAACCTATCACATGGATTCTGAATTACAAAGCTCTTAAATCATCCTTAAATGTATGATACTTTAACCAACTTCATTTTTTGTAAACAATGTATCACATTTGACACATATATCCTGAACTTTGGATCAGTGCAACAATCGTCTGATTTCAGATCATAGAGAATTGCTGATGTGCGGCATCCAATTATTTGGGTCCATAAAAATTCCCCAAGTATCATCAATTCAACCAATATCCTTTAACATTGGAGGTCCTTATTCATATTGATCAACATTTGTAATCATTGACACTCTTTGACAACAAATACCACTCAAACACAAAAGTGGTCCCAATAAACCATCATACTTAACTCTTACTAATAATTTGAGCTCAACCTTATTTTTTTACTTTGTCCAAGATTACTTGAAGTGTGTTATGATTTATGTGTAAGGATATTCTAGAGGGAATAATGATATTCTATAAAACATATCTTTTAAATTGTGTTTTGAAATATAAAATGGGAATCATGTTTGTATCTAGTTTTCCAAAAGTATTAAACTATTTTTTCATTTGGGTTGTGATCCCTTATATCTTATGCCAATGCAATAATGTAAGACACCAAATCAGGGTTACTAGGCTTGGAGTAGTTATTTTTGGTATTAAATTAAGTTTATTAGAAACCTTGGGAAATAGATTTAGGAAAACATAGATTAGGTAAAAGAACCCCATGATAGACTTTAAGGATAAGTATCAAAAAACATCCTAATGTTTTGGTAAGGTATATATTTTGTGGGTTTTTCTAGTAGTAAATTCTTGTCTGGATACTACAAGTGGACGTGGTCTTAAAACAAAGGTACGTATGGGTAATAACTATGAAAAGAGTGAATTGGTATTCAATCGATCATCACCTGGTGCACGAAAACATTCCTTACTATGCAGCTGTTTTGACACTCCCATGAGATATGATTAAGATAATTCATATTTTATTTGTAAAACATTATAAAGGATTTGAATAGATGATGATAATTAATGACCTAGTTTAAACCTCTTTTGTCTTATATTGAAAATAAGGTGTCATAATTTAATCATCATATAATTGACTATATGGTTTTACCACTTTGATTATTGATAACCACATTATGGTTTTTTTGGTTTTAGTCAATGGCTGGAACCCAGAGGAATTTTTTAACATTGAACATGAAGGGAAATATGGTGACTATGAATAACCAAATGGGATAATTACTGGATTAAAAGATATTGTGATTATTTATAATCAGTTATTCTAAGATATGATTAACAATCTATACCTTAACCAACACTCAGACTCACCATAAAAGAGAATGATGGAGTTCACTAATATTTATAGTGGTGGAGACCATGGATGATAGAAGGATCAATTTCCTTCATATTATAAATGTGGAAAGTGATACCATGGAATGTTTCTTAAAGAAATATGAAAATGAATAATTTGAATAAAATAATGACATAAAGTGAAGAATTGATGATTAAAAATGAAGAGTATGATAGAAGGAAATAATTATCATATAAGGGATCCATTTAAAGTTCATTGTCTTAAATGTGGAAAAATTGGGCATTATATGATTCAATTACCCTTTTTAAAGGTTAACTGTTAGTCTAAGGAAATACCTATGTTGAAGTAAACTGTCAAAGTATTTATGTATTGGGAATGATGAATTAAATTGTTGAAGTATTTTTACCAATATTATTTTAGTTATAATAATAATGAAACATCTGGGATTGTGTTAAATTTTTGAAAAATATATGTCTTCATTAACTTAAGAGTTATAGATACCATCATGGGTTTTTGATTTTAGGGTTGATAATAAGTTCAAAGTCTTAAAGAAATTTTTGTAGGTTTTATGTAATGGGAGACCACCAAGATTAATGACATTGTTTAAGAAATTTATTGAAATACAATCCATTAGATTAGTATATGTTTTGTTGAAAAGGTTATTTGAGGAATAACTCCTTTAAATTTTATAGAAATAATTTTAAAGGTATTGATAACCTTTTTAGTTAATATGATTATCAATGAAATTTTAATAGTACTCAAAGAAGATTATTAGAAATTGTGAAGTAAAGTTGTATTGGAAATATTAGTTAAAAGTATATTTAATGATTAATTTTACTTGAAGTATTTCAATAATATTTTTTTCATTTTTTTTGGAATTATATAGTAATTATATTAATAAATTTTTTAAAAAATGACAACCCACATGCCAAGTTATAACCTATCACATTCATTAAGGTTGTGGGGATTGAACCCACAGCCAAAGGATGATAACGATTTAACACCTACCACTGGCCTACATGATGTCCTAGTTAATTTGTAATTATTTTAGTTAAATGATTGGTTGGATACATATTAATATTTAAATAGTGGTGTTACTGTGTAGTTTTATATATTAATGTATTATATTGGAAACTTTTGATAACCATATTGGTTTTCGAAAATAGTTAAGGATATAAGGAAATTATGTTCATTCATTTATGGATATTATGATATATTAAAAGTGACTTTTAGTGTATCTAGAATAAAAAATTCTTTTTTGGATATTAATTTCTCTGAGTAAGAGTTGAATTTTAAATTTATTAATGCACAAAGAAAAAATGGAATTGTGCTCATGAAATATAAATGTATCAAGTAAGTATATTTATTTATATTTTTAGATAGTAAAATAATTCCAAAACTTTAGGAAAAGAATCCGGAAACCAAAAATTTATCATATTACCTTCATATTCTATGAATAAAATGTTCTTTTAAATTATCAAAGATTTATGGTTTAGGTCCTTAACTTTCCACTGATCATTAAATTTATTATGATCAATTACCTCTATCATTATCTATAATTATTTATGATTTTCTTCAATGCATATATATTCACTTTCCACCAATGTTATCCTATGAATAATGTCACACTATGAGCCAATGGGGCCTAAACCATGACTACTCCATGCCCGCCTCCAATAGTCTGTAGTCTAGAAACCAACGTTTAGTAGTCATATCAATCTCATGGGAGGCCTTATCCTAATGTTATTGTACCCATGCACACATCTCTAATACCATGAAATGTTGAAATGTAAAAAACCCAATAACCATGCATGCATACATCTAAAATTCCACCATCAGAGTATGAAAATAAGTACTTTAAAGATAAAGATCAAAATACAATCCCACCTCCAAGAAACTGAAAATAATTATAACTTGTAAAGTGGGTGAAGAATAGTTTCAAGGTAACCATAGGAACATACATTAATTCTTCTAGATAACAAATCTCTTCATTTTCAAGATCCCTCTAGAACTCTGTCCAATGGTTGGACTTCTACATAAGGCATGACACATGAGGGAGAAGCCCATGTTGGGATGAGTATTAAAATAGCCATTAGGATGCCAAGAAATCACTAATAATATAAAATAAATAATAATAATCATCTTATCACATACATATGTCTCCAACACATATAACAAGAATATCTTGATATACTCAACATAAACACACAATCTCAAGGTAAATTCCCAATCATAATTCCACCCTAGGATTTATGCTCGAAGGTTCCACATAGCACTCATCCGAGAGAATACACCCCATGAGCCAGGTAGAAATGATGGTATTCATCTAAGATTCCATGATCATAGGGTCTTTATATAATAAGTAAATGATGAATGTATAAACAGAATAAGACACAGATGTGGATCACACCCATGTCTATGGGTTATACCAAGAAGTCAATCTAGAATAACTTGTTAAGTAGAGGATTGACTCTCATGGAGCGTTGGTCACAAAGATACCTATAAAATTCACTGAGTTCAAATATGATGATAGATTATCACATGTTGGGACTCTCAGAAGGATTACAACAACTCTATCCTAGTATAAAGTTCCTATAAAGGGATCACTATCTTATTCATAGGGCATGATTCTATACTAACCCTCAAGGAATGGATCAAGGGAACATACCACAATTAAACTTTTCCAAGATGAAGATGACAAGTGATATAATCCATATTTGAAGGTGTAAACAACATATACTTGGATTAAATGATGTTTCTTTTTGGAACTAGGTCCTACCCATGTGTCAAGGCCCATTCCCATGCCCATGTTTGAGTACATAGCGTGTTTGAGCCCGTGTACTCTTGAACATGTCTCTGTCCCTTTGACTATGTCTATTCCTAAGTACACATCATTTCCATGATTTTTTACTCCTAGATATGTCTGTGTACCATTATAGGAACACTTTAAGCCTCCAGGTAATAGTAACACACCATGTTTTGTAAGTCACATGTCGTGTGATATTTATTTTCTCCGTAGAACTCTAGTACCACACAGGGGGTCCCACATTAAGTGTAATTATGAAATACACATTGTGTAACTCCAATTTTTATAGAACCCATGAGTTCCCCTCTTAATAATTATCCATTCCATCAATTCCACAATTCTAAATGTGAATTATGGATCCAAGGTCAGTCATCCACTGTCATCATCGGTCAACCAAATTTCAACTTTTTATTCACTATAAAATTCTATTTGAAGCCACACAAACATAATATGAAAAATAACTCATATGAACACCTCTAATATGAACTCCATAAGTATTCACCAATGTCATAGATTGATTCCATCATTGATCTAGGATCATATGTGTGATAACAATCAGTTGCACTAAGAAATGGGCACACAATGATTTTTTATCCAGTATTTTATTGAACCACTGACCAAATTGAGAGTTAATGGTGATTGTATGGAGAGAGGTGGGAGAAATAAAAGAAGCCCCAAAGAAAAATGAAACTAATCCATGTTCAGTTTGACTCAATCCACTATTATTATAAGGATGAATATAGATCCAAATATAATAAACAATTCCTCCTAAAAATCCCTACAGATAATCCTATACCTGTAATATGATCGATCCATGAATTAATCCATTGGTTAATTTATTAATATTCAAAATTGGAAGAAATAAAATATAATTAATCCATATAAAACAATGTTCTAATTTGATTTTGGTGAATCACTGGTGAATAATGATTCTATGTTATTGGTGTTGGGTAGATCCTCAAGTCCCATCACACACCAGTCGACTATCCATGATCCGATCACCACTCTCCAACAAAATCTCCACCAATGATATCCCAAAAACATCTAGGTTTATGTAGCTAAAACTGGGATTTTTTCTTAAAAATGTATTTATAGACCAAAATCTAGTCATGAAAATTAATTAAATAAAATAAATAAATCAATTTATTTATTTATTTATCTTCCCAAAACTGGGCACACCCTGAACATCCAATGCACTCCAAGACTACGTCTCTCCTAGGGTAAAACCTATGATCTAAAACCAATTAAAACCTTATATTTATTATCTAAGACTATGTTTATGCATGATTACTGTTTTCTAGTAAAACAATACATTCATGATATTTAATAAATTTAATATATTTAAAAAATTAATTCCGGGCACACTAAGCCGCAAAATCTCATGCCATATCGGTGCCTAGATTCATAAATTTTCCATAAAACATTCCAAGACAATAAATGGAAGAACTAATTCATTAAATTTTCCACACATAGGAAATTTATATCCTAAGAATATGAAACAAAAGGATACATTAAGATATGTTGATACTAGAAACACATTTGTCTCGTATGCTCGCTAGTACTATCATAAAGACTCCCATACTTCCACCGAACACTAACTAGGGGAATAAATTTCCCCTGAAGGATCATCTCATAACGATCCTCAATCTCCATAGGGTACTCATAAAAGGTAAATCCATTACAAATTTTCAGCTTTCCCTTGTTGATAACATGTGATGGATTGTGTATCTACCTCCTCAACTAATAAATGTGGAAGTTTTGGTGTACCCGATCTAATAATGGAGATAGAGATAAGTGGTAAATATGACAACCTTGATTTTATTACAAACATAAACATGATTTATTACATAAAACATCACTTGATACAACAAGAAGATCGAGAGGTTTAGTGTCTTTGAGGCTTAGGATCATTACATAAAAACATAAAACATGAAATACAACATCTTTATTGAAAACTTACTTTACATGACCACTACATTCCTTCGTACTTAGCATTGCATGGGATAACCTGATGACATGCATAAGAAAAGGGTGAGCTATAAAGCCCAGTAAAGGAGTACAATGGAATAACATGAGGAGTACAATAAATGTTAGACAATAGTAATATCAATAGAGAATAAACGAAACATGAACATAAAGCATGATAAAGCATGATAATCATAACATTGAAATGTGGCAACAACACTTAACAAGGAATTAGCATGAGCCAAGGCTCATTGCACATAGAGCATGAGTAAATCCTCATTGCACATGAAGCACGATTAAACCCTCATTGCACTTGAATTAGCATGATTCAACACTCATTGCACATGACGTATCATGATACTATAATTTACCCAATGCATTGGAGTGTTATAAGGGAACACCCTTATTAAACATTTCATTTCATGCATAAGTGTGCCACATGGATCATAAAACATGGATTCATAAAACATAATATTTTTTCCATGATAAAGGAATGTGGAATTCATACATGAAACTTTATAATCAATAAGTAAATGTTCATAAAGGTGAATACCCTTGATGGAGAAATGGGCATGGTATTCACTACACAATGACATTGGCTTAGAAAATCGGTGCGATTTCAGCAGCGTAACGACGTGACATAAGAATTCATAAAAATAGTTGATGAGAGAGAAAGGGGTTCCTCATCATATTTACATGTAATGGAAGGTAATGAGGTCATATAGATAAATTTTCCAACAATTGTAATAGAATTTATATTCATGATATAAAAGTATTGCTTGAATGTAAATGAGGAGAGAGATGCTCCTTTCGGAATTTCGGCATGGAAATAGGTGTACATGGGATGCATATAATGAGAGAGAAAGGGGTCTCACATCATTAAAAAATAAATAGGGCAGTATGGGAGAGTTTCGAAACCATACCCCAACATTCATAATTGAAATTAAAAGGACAAAACAATTTAAAGAAAATTGGACAAAAAACGAGAAAGGAAGAAAAACCCGTACTTGGAAGTGTGCTTTCAAAGGCTAGAGAGAGGCTTGTGAGAGGCTTATTGGGATCTTGGGGCACCTTGGGAGGATTCTAGAGAGAGTAGGGCAGAGGTTGGATGAACTCCAAGGGATTTTAGTGAGGAGGAAGTGGGAGCTTGGGTGGGTTTATATAGGAAAGGTGAGGGAATTCTTTATTATTTAGGTTTGGGACCCCTTATATTAAATTAATCCAAACCACAAACAATCCCATGGTTTTTCCCATAGTTTTGGGAAAAGGGAAGTGGAAAACAACATTTTATAAGGCCAAAGTCCGAAATTATTAAAATAATAAGGTTTCTTATGTGTAGGTGAGTCACACTCCCATGGAAATTAATTTAAAAAGGCAAAGTGTTGAATATGTCTTGAGGGGTCCATTAATGCTTTGAAAAGTAAGTCAAACAAACCCAAAATTACATTATTTTAATGTTAAAACATATATTGGCCGAAAATAGAGATTAAAGTATTTTATTACATCGATATTGGGTCATTATGATGTCATAAAACACATTAGATATTTAAACGGTATTTTATTTTTACCCAAAAATTTGACTGTCTCAGAAAATTATGAAAAATTCACTGTTGGATAATTTCAACGTCCTGATTCCAGAAATAACATTTATTTTATCTAAATAATTTTTTAAATATGTTAATTTTCACTTTTAAAATAAAAACTGACATTTATTGAAAATTCACAGGTTTTGACAGAAATGGCTTTCAAACCTTAATAAAAATTTTAATTGCATTCCTAAAATTATAAAATCATTTATATTTAATAAAAAACAATTTAATAATAATATTATTAATTTATTAAAATATTATTTAATTAAAAAAACTCTTAATTTAATAAAATATATTTCTTAATTAAATAATAACTAAAAACACCATTTGTACTTTAAAAAATATTTACAATGTATCAAAAGTGACTAGAAATTATATTCATTATTATATACAAAAATAATATAAATGAACATAGTACTACTTATTTGTTACATAACCCCTTAAAACAGTCACATAAGACCTAAGGGTAAGGTGTGCGATGGTGATAGACTCTTGGGGTGGCTTAGATAACATCGCTCGAGTGGTAATTTCAACCAACTTCCACTTTTCCCGTAGACGATCACATTCGAGCTTCACATGATGAAGCTCAGCTTGGGATTCGTCAAGGGTGAAGCCCAAAGACGCCACCTCTTTTCCGAGCTCTGACAAATGGGCTTCGTATGGGGCAATTCTACTGGATGATGTCATCACTTCCTTTGTCTGAGTAAATTGGATTTGTTAAGGTCCTATATTTAAACTAATGATGTGATCACTGTTCAACAGCTATATTAGCAATGGTAAAAAATTCTTAACATAAAACCAAATAAGTTGAAATTTTATATAAACATAAAGAGACATTTAATTAGATCAAGAGGGATTTCCATTAATGAAACTTTGGGTCGTTACAATATTCCAACCTTAAGAAATTTCTCCCTTGAAATTTTCATTTTCCCACACTAAAATAAATGTGGGTAACTCAGCTTCATCATATCCTCCGATTCCTAAGTCGCTTCTTCAAACTTGTGGTTTCTTCACAACACCATGACGAGGGGCATTGTCTGATTTCATAGAAATTTTTATCTATGATCTAAGATCTTCACTGGTTGCTCCTCATAAGAAAGATCATCTTCCAATTGTACCACCTCGGAAGAGAGTACATGTGAAGGGTCCAATATGTATTTCCATAAGAGGGATACATGAAAGTCATCATGTACATTGGCCATGGTAGGTGGAAGTGCTAGTCGATAGGCCACAGCCCCGACACGATCAAGAATCTCGAAGGGGCCGATGTACCTTGGACTTAACTTCCCTTTCCTTCCAATCCTCATGAACTTATTCCACTAAGATATGCATAGAAACAGCATGTCTCCAACTTTAAACTCAAGGTCTCGTCGATGATTATCTTCATAACTCTTTTGTCGACTATGGGCTACCTTGATATGCTGCTGAATGGTTTTCACATTCTCCACCATTTCTTCAACCATTTCTCGTCCAAGCAGCTTATGTTCACCGACCTCATCCCAACATGACGGTGTTCTGCACCTTTTCCCATACAGGGCTTCATATGGTGCCATTTGGATGCTCGAGTGGAAACTGTTATTATATGAGAACTCAACCAGATGAAGATGTTGATCCAATCCTCCTTTAATGTACATTGAGCATGCTCTCAACATATCCTCAAGTGTTTGGATAGTCCGCTCGGATTGGCCTTCAGTTTAAGGATGATAGGACGTACTAAAGTTTAGTTCAGTATTCAGAGCATGTTGAAGACTCTTCCAAAACTTAGAGGTGAATCTTGGATCTCGGTCAGACATAATAGATAGTGGTACTCCATGAAAACTTACCACTTCCCTGATATATATCCGTTCCAATTGATCCAATGATAAATCCTCCCAAATAGAAATCAAGTGTGCAGTCTTTGTAAGACGATTCACAACAACCTAGATTTCATTGTAGCCTTTGGATGTCCTTGGAAGTCCGGTGACAAAGTCCATGGTGATGTTCTCCCATTTTCATTCTGGTATGGGCAATGGTTGCATCATCCCCTTAGACTTCTGCCTCTCAGCCTTCACTTGCTGACACACCAGGCACTTTGATGTATATTCAGCGATCTTCTTCTTCATATTATCCCACCAAAAGTTTTCTCGGAGATCTCGATACATCTTTGTGCTCCCTGGGTGAATAGAGAAATTTGAACTATGTGCATCATCCAAAAGTTCCTTCTTCAACTCCGGACTTGATGAAACACATAGTCTTTTCCCAAACTGCACAATTCCTTCTTCATTAACATTAAACTATAAGGATTTCTCTTTTTTGATAGCTTCCACTTTTTCCTGAATTCCCACATCATATTTTTTAGCATCCTTTAACCTTTCCAAAAGAGATGTTTGAGAAATCATTTGTGAAATTATTGATGATTTTCCCTTCTTTATGATTCCCACGTACATCTTCATCAAGTCTAAGAAGATTGGATCCTTCTCAATTCTCATCATTGATAGAATTGTTGGGTCCTTTCTACTTTGGGCATCTGCCACCTTGTTTGCTTTCCCAGGGTGGTAATGTATTGAACAGTCATAATCCTTGATGAGCTCTATCTATCTTCTCTGGCACATATTAATCTCTTTCTGTGTGAATATATATTTAAGACTCTTGTGGTCAGTATATATCTCACATTTATAAACATAGAGATAATGCTGCCAGATTTTCAAGGTAAAGATCACCGCCGCCAACTCCAGATCATGTGTTGGATAGTTTAGCTCATGGATTTTCATCTTCCTTGAGGCATAGGATATAACTTTATCATTCTGCATCATCACACAGCCTAAGCCCTTATTTGAAGCATAACTGAAAACAACAAAAAGTTCCCCACTTGTGGGTAATGTGAGCACGGGCGCAGTGATAGGCCTCCTTTTCAACTCCTTGAAGCTTTCTTCACATTCATCACTCCAAGAAAACTTTACTCCCTTTCAAGTTAGCTTGGTAAGGGGGTTGGAAAATCGTGAGAAATTTCTCACAAATCGTTGATAATATCCAGCTAACCCCAAGAAGCTATGAATATCCGTTACCGATGTTGGCCTCGACTATCCCTCAATTGCATCTGTTTCGGAGGGGTCCACAGATATCCCATTGCTTGTGATGATATGGCCCTAGAATGAGACCTCCTTCAACCATAACTCACACTTTCTATACTTTACATAGAGCTTATCCTTACGCAAAGTCTCTAGTATAGTTTTTAAATACTCCTCATGATCCTCCTTGGTTTTGGAGTATATTAGAATATCATCTATAAAGACTGCCACAAATTTGTCTAGGTAATCTATAAAGACTATATTCATCATTTCCATGAATATTTATGGATCATTGGAGAGTCCAAAAGGCATTACTATGAATTCATAGTACCCGTATCTTGTACGAAAAGCAGTCTTGGGGACATCTTCCTTCTTTACCCTTACTTGATAATATCCCGACCACAAATCTACCTTGGAGAAGAATTGTGCTTCACACAGCTGATCAAACAAGTCATCAATTCTTGGGAGAGGATACTTGTTTTTTATCGTGATTTTGTTAAGTTCATGATAATCGATGCAAAGCCACATTGACCCATCCTTCTTCCTGACGAAGAGGACTGGTACATCCCATGGTTAAGCACTTGGGCGTATAAACCCTTTATCCAGATTCTCCTGTAGTTGTTTATTCAGCACTTCAAGCTCAAAAACGGCCATTCTATATGGAGTCTTGGATATTGGTAGTGCCCCAGGTATAAGTTCAATTGAGAACTCAACATCTCTTCTAGGAGGAAGACCAGGCAGTTCCTCAGGAAACACTTCAACGAATTCCCTCACAATAGGCATTTCTTCAAGGATGGTTTCTTCCTTGGACTCAATCATCTGAGCCAGATATGCATGTTCATAAGGCAGTAATATCCATGCTTGAGATGATGGAGCTAAAGGAGATTCATCTTCCTCCTTACACTTGTAAATAATCAGGGGTCGATTCTCCATATGGAGTGTGATTTCCCTCTCCTGACAATTTATGTTGGCTATATATAAGGAAAGCCAATCCATGCCAATAATTGCATCAAATTCCACCAGAGGGAGTATGACGAGGTTATCTGGGAAATTCAATCCATAGATTATAATAGGGGAGGACTTATATTCATGGGATGCAATGATTGACCCATTTGTCGTACTCACCAGCATCTTTACTTCCATGATTTGTGGTGGTGCTGGGATTGTTCTACTAAACTTTCAAGATATAAAATAATGTGTAGAACCAAAATAAAAAAGTACGTTTTCTATTCTTGAATGAATAACTAGCGTTTCTGTCACCACTTCATTGTCGGGGTTCACTTCGGCAGAAGTGATGGAAAAAGCTCTTCCTTTCTGCCTCAGAGGTTGTTGGTTGTCTCCAAAAACCCTTTGATTAGGGCACTAATTTGCAAAATGACCCGGTTCTTTGCATTTGTAGCATTGAATAATGCGTTGAGGTTCAAATGGAGAATTCCTCTCCTCTGTCGCAGCCGTGGGTCTTTTTTTTCGACAGTTAACAGCTAGGTTCCCTTCTCTTCCACACCTGAAGCATTTTCTCGTCCCCTTAAGGCAATTTCCAGGGTAATTCTTCACGCACTTTTGGCAAGTGGGGTGCTGGATCTTCTTAGCACCATTGGATTTATCCATTGGACCACCAGCATTGAATTCCACCTTACGCTTCTTGTCCCCATAATACCCCTGTGATTCCCCGATCTCCATTTCGACCTTGAGGGAACAACTGAAAATTTCCTCATAGCTTTCGAAGTCATGGATCGCTAATGCTTTCCGCAAGCTAGGCTTCATCCCACCAAAGAAGCAGTCAACCTTAAATTAGGGGGTAACGACAAAGCCGAAAGCATATCGTACAATCCTTGTGGTGTTTTCCTTGTACGCTTCAATATATTATTCATCTTTTTTTCTTAAGGGAAAGTAAGTCCCTTTATATCTTAATCCGGAGGGTGCGCAGAAAATATTTATCGAAATACATCTTCCAGAAATCCTTCCATCCAACGCCTCGATCTCCTCTTCAGGCTTCATATTTTTGATCAACATCCACCATTGATCAGCTTCACCCTCCATAAAATAAGCTGCCAGGAGAACCTTCTCTTGTTCAGAACATTGGAGGATGGAGAATATCTTTTCAATGGAGTTGATCCATTGTTCAGCAATTTTGGGATTAGATGATCCACTAAAAGTAGGACGCCTTTGTCTCATGAAGCTCTCGATAGTGACTTATTCTTTCTTAGGGGGGGGGGGTTGAATGTTCCTCTTAACCCGTGTTTCTATTCAAAACTTGAGTTAGCTGAGAGAGAAGCATGACAAAGTTCGCAATTCCCACTCCCATTGGATTGGGAATCTCATTAGTACAGCCATCACACTGATCTTCACAACAATTGTTAGCCCGAATCCTCCTATTATCGGCCATTGGCTGGAATAAAAGGAAAGTTAGGGGTAACACATAAAGGGTAACCCAAAGACAAAAGTTGATGACTTATAAATAAACTTTTATTTTCTTAACTCATGAATATATAGGCTTCAATCTAGGCTTTTCATGATCTACTTTTTAACATATATTCTTAGGGGAATTTTTTTATTCCCTTAATAAGGGTTCATACTAACATTGTGAATTTACCAAAGCATATCCCCCAGGAGTGTCGTAACCAAGAGTGCAGCAATTCTTATTGTCATCCACCAGCTCCCATTCGAATCTAACTCAAAGCGGTGTTTTCAGGATTTACCCCTAGGGTACATCTGTGCCAGAGCCGCCTCTACCTGCTCATATCCAGACAGGGATGTATTTTCTTGATAACCCACTTACTAAATACTCACCAAAACTTAGGGACGTTTTTATAGTACTTAGTCTTGTATCTAAGTCTTTACTATGGTTTTCTAATCATAATCCCAAAAATAACCAAACCTATCCTCTGATACCAACTATGACAACCCTGCTTTTATTACAAACTTAAACATGATTTATTACATAAAATGTCACTTGATACAACTAGAAGATCGAGAGGTTTAGTGTATTTGGGGCTTAGGATCATTACATAAAAACTTAAAACATTAAATACAATATCTTTATTGAAAACTTCCTTTACATGACCACTACATTAGCTCGCACTTAGCATTGCAAGGGATAACCTGAGGACATGCATAAGAAAATGGTGAGCTATAAAGCCCAGTAAGGGAGTAAAATGGAATAACATGAGGAGTACAATACATGTTAGACAATAGGCATATCAATAGAGCATAAAAGAAACATGAACATAAAGGCATGATAAATCATGATAATCACAACATTGAAATGTGGCAACAACACTTAACATGGAATTAGCATGATCTAAGGCTTATTGCACATGGAGCATGAGTAAATCCTCATTGCACATGAAGCACGAGTAAAACCTCATTGCAATTGAATTATCATGAGTCAACACTCATTGCACATGACGTATCATGATACTATACTTTACCCAATGCATTGGAGCGCTATAAGGGCACACCCTTCTTAAACATTTCATTTCATGCATAAGTGTGCCACATGGATCATAAAACATAGATTCATAAAACATAATCATTTATTCTATGATAAAGGAATGTTGAATTCATACACAAAACTTTATAATCAATAAGTAAATGTTCATAAAGGTGAATACCCTTGATGGAGAAATGGACATGGTATTCACTACACAATGGCATTGGCTTAGAAAATTGGTGTGATTTCGGCAGCGTAACAGCGTGACATAGAATTCATGAATACGGTTGATGAGAGATAAAGGGGTTAATCATCATATTTAAATGTAATGTATAGTAAGGAGGACATATAGATACATGTACCAACAATTGTAATGGAATTTAGATTCATGATACAAAAGTATTGCTTGAATGTAAATGAGGAGAGAGATGTTCCTTTCGGAATTTCGGCATGGTAATAGGTGTACATGGGATGCAGCTAATGAGAGAGAAAGGGGTCCCCCATCATTCAAACATAAAGAGGGCAGTATGAGTGAGGTGTGAAACCAAAACCCAACATTCATAATTGAAATTAAAAGGACAAAACAACTTAAAAAAAATTGGACAAAAAATGAGAAAGGAAGAAAAAACCCTTACTTGGAAGTGTGCTTCTAAAGGATAGAGATAGGCTTGTGAGTGGCTTATTGGGAGCTTGGGGCACTATGGGAGAATTCTAGATAGAGTAGGGAAGATCTTGGACGAACTCTAAGGGATTTTAGTGAGGAGGAAGTGGGAGCTTGGGTGGGTTTAGATGGGAAAGGTGAGGGAATTCTTTATTATTTAGGTTTGGGACCCCTTATATTAAATTAATCCAAACCACAAACCATCCCATGGTTTTTGCCCATGGTTATTGGAAAAGGGAAGAGGAAGAAAAATTTTATAAGGCCAAAGTCCAAAATTCTTAAAATAATAAGGTTGCTTATGTGGAGGTGAGTCACACTCACATGGAAATTAATTTAAAAAGGCAAAGTGTTGAATATGTCGTGAGGGGTCCATTAATGCTTTGAAAAGTAAGTAAAAAAAAAACTCAAAATCACATTATTTTAATGGTAAAACATATATTGGCCGAACATAAATATTATAGTATTTTATTACTTCACTATTGGGTCATTATGATGTCATAAAATACATTATATATTTAAACGGTATTTAAATTTTACCCAAAAATTTGACTGTCTCATAAAATTATGAAAAATTCACCATTAGATAATTTCAACATAATGATTATATAAATAACATTTATTTTATCTAAATAATTTTATAAATATGTTAATTTTCACTTTTAAAATAAAAACCGACATTTATTGAAAATTCACGGGTTTTGACAGAAATGGCTTTCAAACCATAATAAAAATTTTAATTGCATTCATAAAATTATAAGATCATTTATATTTAATAAAAAAAAATTTAATAATAATAATATTATTTTATTAAAATATTATTTAATTCAAAAATCCCTTAATTTAATAAAATAGATTTCTTAATTAATTAATAACTAAAAACACCATTTGTACTTTAAAAACTATTTACAATGTATCAAAAATGACTAGAAATTGTATTCATTATTATATAAAAAAATAATGTACATGAACGTAGTACTACTTATTTGTTACATAACCCCTTAAAACTGCCACATAAGACCTAAGGGTAAGGTGTGCGTTGGTGACAGACTCTTGGGGTGGCTCGGACAACATCGCTCAAGTGGTAATTTCAATAAACTTCCACTTTTCCCGTAGCCGGTCACGTTCGAGCTTCACATGATGAAGCTCAGATTGGGCTTGGTCAAGAGTGAAGCCCAAAGACGCCACCTCTTTTCTGAGCTCCGAAAAATGAGCTTCTTATTGGGAAATTCTACTGGATGAGGCCATCACTTCCTTTGTCTGAGTAAATTGGATTTGTTAAGGTCCCATATTTATACTAATCATGTGATCAATGTTCAACGACTATATTAGCAACGATAAGAAATTCTTAACATAAAACCAAAGAATTTGACATTTTATATAAACATAAAGAGACATTTAATTAGATCAAGAGGGATTTACATTAATGAAACTTTGGGTCGTTACAGAAAAACACCTCACAGACTCTTATAAATATTTTTAAAGTGCCAAAGAATCATGGAGATAGATTTTCACCTTGAAAAAATCTCTAAAATCTATGTTGAGGTGATACCCTCCAGAACACATGGACCCCTCCTTGAATTCAACAGGCCTCCATCATTTGTTCGCATAGGACTTATGATGGCTATGTGACGTCCTTGTCCACTCCTGGATGATCTACACCATATTTTTAGTGGTTCACTCCTACTATTGGCCTATAAGTGCTAACTCCCCTAGTTTGGTCCAACCTAGTGGTGACTTTTAGGGTCACTCGTACAAGGCCTCAAATAGTGCCATACCGATGGTGGAATAGTAGTTGTTGTTTTTCAAAAACTCCACCCGTGATATATGATACTCCTAACAATGACCAATCTGGAACATGTAAGACTACAATATTTCCTCCATGACTTGATTTTATAATTCATTATGGCCTTCAGTATGGGGGTGAAACACTGTTCTCAAATGTAACTAATCCCAAAGGCCAACTATAATCCCTTCCATAACCGATACGTAATTATAGAAACATGATAAAAAATTACCATCAAGGGGAATCCGTAGAGTTGAACTATATCTTGCATGTAGAGGCTTCCCAAGATCACTACTAAACTCTGGTCTTGAATATATAGGGAGTTGATTGACTTAGTGAGTCATTCTATAATCACCCATATGGAACTGTGTCACCTAGACATATGTGGTAAACCCATCATAGAGTCTGTGGATATCCCATCCCACTATCACTCTAGAAACTCAAGGGTTTAAGTTAAACCCACTAGAACCTGGTCCTCAGTCTTCATTTTTAGACGAGTAAGGCATTGAGAGACAAACTTTATAACTCCCTTATTCATTACTGGCCACCAAAACATCTACTGAAGGTCCCATTACAACTTCTCCAGTCATGGATGTACCACTTAGGATAGAGTATTGAAATCCCATAGCACATCCCCTATCAGTGAAACTGGTACCATCATCCGTACTTTGAAAATAACGACATGATCCCCACCTTTTGAAAATCCATCAGGAGCATGTCTAGTGGATATCTGAGTACACATGGTCTCAAAATTGTTATCCTCAAGTTGTGCCTCCCTGAATCACTATAAACGAGGAGGGGTAACAACCATCAAATGGAGGTAAACTATTCCATCCACATCCACAAGTAATGACTACTATGAGTCCAACTACTCTGAAACCTCTCTGAGTAGCTGTGAACAAGATCTCCTACTGAGAATATTTTCTACCACATATTTCATTCCAAGAGCATAGAAAATATCATAGTAATAATCATGGAGGAACTTTATCCATTACCTATATCAAAATTTAAGATCCTTTGAGACTCTTATGGTTAGAATAGATGATAATCCTCTTTCCCATGGGATAGTGCTTCCAAATATTCAGTGTGAAGACTACCACTACTAATTCAATATCATGGGTCGCATAGTCCTGATCATGTGGTATCAACTAACATGAACCATAGGAAATAATTCTCTACCTCTCCATAAAAACAAAACCAAGATCAGTCCGTAATTCATTGAGGAGCACTATGTACTCAACACCCTCCTCAAGTAATCTCAATATGGTATCACTCATCAATATTCATCTCAAATCCTAGAAATCCTATTGGAATCTCTTAGTCCACATGAAAGGCCTCCACTTTTGGGTCAAAAAATGTCAAGGTATATGATATCCTAGAGAAATTAGGTATGAATATCTAATTTTATCCTATCAACCTAAGAGATATACACCCCTCCATAAAGATCTAGTGTAGATCCCATGTTAACACTACCTTGACCTTTGTCATGTCCACTGCCAAACCATCTACTAAGAAAGTGGACCTTATGAATTTAGATATAGAACTTTGAGATCTTCCCATAAATATAGCTCTCTCAGATTATTTTTATAACTATTCCCAATTGCCTCACATTTTTCTCCTTGGATATTGAGTACACTTGGATATTATCGATGGAGACTAACATAAAATAGTCTGAGAAATGATGAATGATTAGGTTCATGAGTTCTATGAACACTTCTATGGATTTAATCATTCCAAATAGAGTCACCACATACTTATAGTGAATATAAAGGCATAAGAAATATATCTTCGATATATCCACATCCCATACTCACAAATAGTGATAAAATGATCTGAGGTGAATCTTCGAGAACCATTGTTCCCTTCTCAACTAATTGAAGAGGTAATCAATCCTTGATAGTAGACACTTTTTATTTGTGGTCATCTAGTTTTTGTGAGATTATTACACACACAATCTAAATATTATATTCTCCTTCTTGGTGGATAACACTGGGGACTCCTTGGGTGAGACACCTGGTTTGACAAATCCATTCCTCTATGAGTCTTCCAACTACACCCTCAACTCATGAAGCTATATGGGAACCGCCTGATATACTGGAGAAGATATATAAGGTCATCAAGAGGTTTATATAAATAAATAATTATATCTATTTGTGGGGGAGTGATCTTGGAATGTCCTCTAGAAAAATGACATTATAATTCTCCACCACTATGGGGAACTAAAAACCATAGAATCCACTACAACAAGGGTCATCCTATTCAATTGAAGAGTAATCAGATAAACACTCATTTTCATGAGTCCATCCTATGATGACTCAGTTTCCTTTTCACTCAGAAAGGGGAACCTTGTCTCATCGCTACAGACACACTATATCTTCTATTTGAAATAGTTTATTTGGTCATGAACTATAGATAACTATTCTATACTTAAGATGAATTCTTAAGGCCTTATAGCTACCACCATGAGATCCAAAAAGAATCTATCACCTCAAAAAATTTGGTCAAACCATTTAAAAAGGAATTATCTTACTAATTCAATTATAGTAGGATTCTCCCAGTGGAAGGGTTGAGCCAATGGCTCAACTAGAATCTCTAATTCTTATACCATAAGAGTGAAAATAAATGAATGACTCACAAATGAATCTATCAATACTAAAACTATGGTAAAAAGACACATGTTATACCTCATATCACCCATAGAGGATTTGAGTCATAAGAATCAACTGCTTTCAACTTCCATAACTCTTATAGCCCAGCTCCTGGAGCCTAGCTCAGACAACTAGGGGTGGTGTTGGAAACAAGTCATAAAACTACAACCTCGAGCTGCTCTCATAACCCTTCTTCTATGTCCACCACCCTACGGACCTACCTGATCCTACCAGTGCCTCTACTTAAGTGGACCATCTTTAATCTTTCTATTATCCATACAACAAGTCAGAAAATCCCATGTGAGATGTACCCTTATATCACAAGAATATCACTGCCTCTCCCTAGGATGTAAAAAACCATTATGTGAACCCTGAACTATAGAACATCTATCATAGGATTGCCTCTTGAAACATATCACCTGACTAGGCCCCTGAGTCTGATGTCAGATACCTATTGTTAAAGACTCAGTTCTTGTGTGCCCACTAATGGCACCAACTTTCTATGTATGATTAGTTAGAAAACATTCAACCCCCAAAGAATGATCTATCACCCCATCATAGTTAGGAATTCATAGAGGTATCACACATGTTAAAATTTCTCTACATAGTCCTCTCTCAAAAGTCCGATCCAAAAATAACCAATCCCAAACCATATCCATCGAGCACCAAGAGTGGTTTTAGAACCTCGATGAATACATATCCATAGTCATACTTCCCTACTGAAGATATATAAGTTACTGGATGTACATAGACCTCAATGTAGTTAGAAAAAATAATCTCTAAAAGGACACTCAAATTATGACTATGAATGAGTCACCACATTGTATGACCATGTTTCTAAGCCCCACCATGATCATATATATTCATGGAAAAGGATCACTACCAGGACTAACATATGATCTACCGGTGTGCCAAAAAGATTGAAAACTTGCATCAACTCCTCAAGCCAGTCCCCATCCACCCATTTTATGGGCTCTCCTAAAAACCAGAGGGGTCACTGTCACTGAAAATCATGAAGCATGATTAGCTTACGCACCTCATCTTAGGGTATTTTTGGTACCGTCTACTGCTTGATAGGTGTTAGTATGATTGGTTGACCACATAGAGGTGACACCTCTTGAACATGTCCTTATATCAAATCCTCATCCCTGAGGGGATCATCCTCATGATCAAAATACTGAATCCTACTAGGGAAAAATTAGGGAGGCATCCCGAAATAGATAAGATTTACCATGATATATGAGTATATCTTGGTAGATGACTCAATAAGGACATGGAAACCACAAATTACTCCTATATGATGTTTGTACCAATGTTTTCTCCTATAACCAGTTTCTACATGTACCATGTTGAAAGGTAGGTGATCAGAGTTTGGGTGTTTGGATATGTTGTCTACTGCACCAACACTGGAGTCCCTGGCCTGAAAGCTGAAATTTAAGTAATTAAAACTATTTCTAAAAACTAATCTCCTAGAATCTTTTCCTAAGGTATAACTGACCCCCACAGATTCCACTATGTCATGAACCGACCCAATGGGGTCCAAACTGTGACTACCCCAAGCCCACCTCTAATTGGTCAGGGGTTGGTAACCATTGTTGAGTAGGAATATCACTCACATGGGAGGACTTTACCTAATGTTCCTGTACACATTAACAAATATACAAGACCATAAAATATTGAAATTAAAAAAAAAATGATAACCATGCATGAATACATCTTAAATCCTAGCATCAGAGTATGGCAACAAGTACAAGAAATAAAAAGGTGCAAATAAAATTCCACTACAAAAAACTGAAAATAAGTTGAACCTATAAAGTGGGTGAGGACTATTATCAATGGAACCATAAGAAAACATCTCGTTCCATCTATCTCACAAATATCTACCTAGTTCTAGTCCCTCAAGCACTCTGTCTAAAGGTCAGTCTTCTACATAAGACACAGAACATGTGGGAGAATCCCATATAGGGTTGAGTTTAACAATAACCTGTAGAACACCCTAAAATCACTAAGAATATGACATAAAAAATAATATACATCTCATTACATAAATATTTATAAATCACATATAATAATAATATCAAGATATAATTAGCATAGAAACACAGTCTCAAGGTGAAGTTACAACCGTAATGCCAGCCTAGGATTTCAGGTCGAAGGTTCTATGTATCAATTTTCCAGGAGAACAAACTCCATGAGACATATATAAATAATGGAATCCATATAATATTTTATGATCATCATGTATTTTTATAATAATTACATGTTTTAATTCTGTAGGGAATGATATACAAATGAGAATCACACCTAAGGCCACGGGGTATACCAATAACTCGATATGGAATAACCTGCTATGTATATGATTAATTCCCACATAGTTTTGGTCAGAAAGATACTAAGAAACTATTCCTAGTGAAAATATGATGATAAAGGATCTTACTCTTGGCCTCTCAGAAGGATTCCAACAACTCTATCTAATACTAAAGTCCTTATGAAGGGATCAACGTCCTATGTATTAGAAATGATTCCATACTAACCATCAGGGAATGGATCAGGGGAACAAAACCCAAAAAACTTTTGTATTTTTAAGATAAAAAGGTCTCTAAGAGATATTTTAAGGGGTAAACAACATGTCCCATCATCACCATGTTCTACCTGTGTGTCATGACCCATGTCTGTGTCCGCTTTTGAGTACACAACATATCCAATCCTATGTACTCTTGATCATATCTGTGTCCCTACAAATGTGTTTGTGCCTAAGTACATATTGTGTCCGAACCTATATACTACTGGCCATGTCTGTGTACTCGATGAGGTAAAAATCAAGCTACTAGGTAAGGTTCACACACTATGTGACCACTTTCACAAGCCATGTGATATTCATCTTCTGTATGGAACCCTAGTGCTGCAAATCGGGGTCCCACACGATGTGTAACTCTGAAATCGCTTCCATGTAACTCTAAATTTTATAAATAATTCAGGTTCTCCTCTATGTCACTATATGTGTCATCAGTTCCATGATTCTAACTAAGAATAATTGATCTAAGGCTATCTATCCACTTCCGTCATTGGTTGGCCAGATCCCGACTTCCGATTTGCGATAAAATGGTACCAAAAACCACAATGTCATCTTATGAAAAAAATACATTATATAGATTCCTTCGATATAATCCCGATCCATCATCACTATCAATAAAACTTGATCCCATCATCTATATGAACTTGGATCTATGATAACAATCCATTTCACTAAGAAACTGGGGCACAATGATTGTTTATATGGTATTTCTTCGAACCACCGACCAAATCGTATGGTGGTGATGATCGCAAGAAGAATGGTGGGAGAAATACAAGAAATTATAAAGAGGGAAGAACCATATATTTGTTCATTTAGCCTTGTTAAATTATTGTTAGAATGAATAATATAGATTCAAATTAAATAAATATTTCCTCCTAGTAATCCATATAAATAATCATGTACCCGCAATACAATTGATCCACAAACCAATCCATTGGTCTATTGATTCATGTTCATCATTGGAATAAATATATAGGTTAAAATCCATATAATATTTTTCCAAAATGTATTTTGGATAAATAGATAGTAAAGGGGGATTTCGTGTCTTCATTTTTGGTGAGATCATTGAGTTCTGTTGCATACCGATCGATGATCCATGATCTGGTCATTGCTCCCCAATAGAAGCTCCTCCCATAATCTGTCAAAAATCTCATAGGTTATTTAGGTAACTTGGGGTTTGTTTTAAAATAATATTTATAGAAGAAAATTAGGTCATGAAAATTAATAAAATAAAATAAAATAATTATTTTACTTATTTATTAACCCTCCTTCAACTATGATTACCCCAAATATCTGATGCGCTCCAAGGTTATGTTGTGCTTAGGGTAAAACCCATTCTCTAAACACAATAAAGACCTCAAATTTCCTACCCATGCCACCATTTAATTTTTATTACACCTTTTTAGAAAAAATGTGCACACATGATATTTAATAAACTTAATATATTTCAATAATTAATTCTAGGAACACTAGGCCTTGGAATCTCACTCTATCTCAGTGCCTAGATCCATAAATAATCTATTAAACAATAAATAACAATGAATAAAAGAATCAGAGTCAACAAGAAGAAGCCTAGTTGGGTGTTATTCCATATGACCTTTGTACTTCCATTTCTCTCTTTTTAGGAGGGTATTTCACTAACCCCTATTATGATGTGGGGTATTCTATAATGGTATTTCCAAATAAAAAACCCTTTATTTCTAAAATGAAGTTCAAATTGATAGGATGAAATTTATTTAAGCTGGGGATAATGTGAAACCAAAAAATTCCAAACAAATAACATTGAATTTCATAGAGTATTTGACATGAAACACAATGATTAAATAACCCATGAAATATATTTCTTAATTTTAATCTCATTGATAGCTTACGAAACACACAACCCTGAGTCGAAATGAACCATAATGTTGTATACCATTATATGCTAGACGTTAAGTTGGAGGGTATGAATAGTACTAGATAAATCATTAAAATAATGCCTATCTATTGATTATGAATAAAATAATAATCATTTAAAATAAAAATAAATATTTTCTAAAATAAATGTTTTCTTTCCAAATGTCGTTTTATTCGCTCCTTGCATTTATAATTTAAAATTAATTTTACGAATTTTAGAAAATTAATTTGATAAAATTAACTTCATTTTTGAAATTATAATATTTATATTATAATAGGGTTAATTATTTATTTTTTTGAAATATTTAATCTTTTGATGAATGGTGAAAAAAACTGAATTTTAATTGAAAACCACCTTTTCGTTAAAATAATTTTCAAGGAAATTTTTTGTTTTAAATTGGTTTTAAATTTAATTTTTGTTCAATTATATATATATATATTAATCCTATTTTGGTCATTGTAATAATTATAATATTGAATCTTGATATAAAAAAATTATAAAATTTTGAACATTTTATCATTGAACACCTGCTTTCTCATCACGTCTTTGAGATTAATTTTAAATTATATTTTCCCCCTTCTATGAATTTAATTTCTAAAAAAAGATTTAATATTTGAAATCAGAATTATCTATATTTTCTAATAATTTTCACCTAATTTTTTCCAAAATAAATAATAAAAACCATAAAAATTATTTACCACGTTTGAGGTAAAAATGGATTTACCGGGGGAGGGGGGTTAAACAAAAAATATTAGGGTTAAAATGACCTAATGTTTTTTTGAAATATATTTTATATCCATATTTTGAACCTATCATGTCTAAGGCTCAATAATACTCATTTTTGGACCATTTTGTTGTGTGAAAAATGTTGGTACACCTATTTCATTTCAAATAATTACAAGTGTGCCACTGACTACAATTATAAAAGACCACCCCATATCCTCTATTGTTGACACCTTCAAACCATTTTTTTTTCAGAAAATACCCACAAAAATAACTTCCCAAATTCACTCCTCTTATCATATAATCCTTATTTTGTTAATAAATCCAACCCATGAAGGATTTTGGTGAAAACCTAAGGAGGTTTTCCAAAGAAGAGGTAATGTTCTTAAATGTATGTTTTTATTTTATTTATTCCTCCACATAATTAATATTTTTTTCAAACATGATGATATAGTAACCAAAATATCTTAAATATTTAGAGATGATTTTATAGTAAGGGAATACAAAATAATCATTCATGTGTACAACGAACTACCACCTCATGAACCGATGTGATTCGTTTTTCCATTACCGCCTCTCACTATTGGGCATGATGATGGATATAAAATATATATATGATATTTATCACATAATTATACCTATGTATTAATTATGCCATATATTCACTTTTTTCACTTCCCATTTTGTAGGGGATAAAATAACATCACTTTTATGTATGGCTAACTACCGCTTCATGAAGTAATATGATTTATTTTTAACTAATGCTTTATATAGAAGGTAATAAAGAAAAATTTAATGAATATATGTGAGTAAATGACATAATTATGATATTAATTACATATTAATGATTCTTAAATGTTAATATATATTTTTATTTCTTACCTTTTCAATCACTTAATATTGATAATAAAGTTCGTGTATATGTGGACTACCACCTTCACAAAGTGATGTGACAATCTTTTCATCACAACACCACATGGATGATATTTATAAATATATTAAAAGAGATTATATGGTATTTATGATAGTATGATAATTACAAAAAGTTAAAATATTTCTTATCTGCTTTCCATAATGATGGTTGAAAAATGGAAATGTTACCCAAACATATATACGACCTATCATCTCCATGATCACAACTACTTTATTTCTCAAAAAAATATTTCAAGAGTAGTATTAAGGTATATTTTATATTTAAATATTATATTTATGTCATTAATTTTTTTTAGATATGATGAAACTATATAATATACACAAGAACCATATCTTTTAAAACAAAAGACGCTTGAGAAAATAAGGAAATGAACACTCGAAAAAATGAAAATAATGAATGGTAATTAATGAATGGGTGATAATATGTTCTAAAAGGATCGTATATGAAATTATAAATATTATAATGGTTCAGGTATAAGTTAATAACATTTTTTAAACCACTATACATGAGGTTAAAACATGTTCAACCAAAAGAAAGCTTGAGGTAAGGGATTTCTTAACTCAATATCCATCTTTGGGTTAAACTTCTTCTTGATATTTTATGTCATTCTATGATTTTCTGTGTAATGAAATTTGATTTCTTTATGTTTAATTTATTATTTTTTAGTAGGATTTAAATTTTATATACATAATCAATTCATTTATTAATCCCCACTTTAATAATATGATCTTTGTAATGTAATTTGTCTCAATTTCCCTACATTGAAACAAATTTTATTATTTTACACCGAATTTATTTTATATGGTGTAAATACTTTCCATTTGAAATTTAATATAATGAATTATTAATAATTCATTTTATTTCTTGTTTTAACTTTAAATGTTTCATCTAAGGGGTTTTGACTTAAAGTTACAAAGTGGTAAATAATTTCATAACTCAATTTATTTTCATTGTGTTATATTACTTGTTCGTTGTATTTGATATTCTAATATTATGTGTGTAATGAATTTCTGGTATATATTGTTTAATTTAAACTTATTTTATATTTATTTATTTTTTTTACACATATATATTCATTGGATAATTATCACTTCAACTCCATGATATTCTCAGGGGTATATTTAATAATATCATTTTAATAAGGATTGTTTATACTTGACCTTCCTTTAAATAAAATTATTTTATCATTGTTTAATAAAAACTTTTATTTTATTCTACTTTAGTTATTAATTAAATTTTCAATTAACTGTAACATTTTACACTTTTTTTACTTAAAATAATTGAGAATTTTTTTTAAGAAAATAAAACTTAATTTCTCTCTTCAGTCGAAAATCTGTTTTTTTACAACACCTTATTTTCTAAAAATATTTTAAAAAATGATTTTAACATTTTAAAAATGATTAATTAAAGAATGTTTTACCCAATTTACTTCTTAAAAAATATTTTTAAATGAATCTTCTTATAGTTTTCGAAACAATTCATATTTTAATTTTACCAAAAAAGTGAAAGGAATCATTATTTTAATGTGTAAGATATGAACAAAAATATCCAACCACCGTATCCACTCAAGTAAAACTATGATATTTAAATAAAATAAAATTATTATACATGAAATTTTTGTTTTATTAATTGAATTTTAAGGTTTTAATAATAATTAAAAACCTTATAAAACTATGTAAAAATGTATAATAAAATAAAATTCATTATTTTCTTGAAGATACACTTTTTCTAGAAAAATGGTGTTTGTGCATTAAGTGCACTATTATGAAAATTATTTTTCATTGCCGTTAGAAATTTTATTTCCTAAAAAATATTTTATATTTGGAATTATTGGGTCAAAATTGTATAAAAATTACTATTTAATTTTTATATATATAAATATAATTGATAGGATTAATTATAATTACCATGCAATAGTAAAACTATCACTTTAAAAACATTATTTTATTAAAATTGTGTAGTTTTACCCAGTCATATAAATTAACATATTATCAAATAATGAATATAATATAATTTTTATGTCAATATATAAATATATTATAGACCTATTAATCAAAAATTAATATTGTTTAATATTTAGAACACTTAATTGTTGAAGCATCATTTTTCTACAAAAAATGTATTTTTTATATATCATATGTTTGAATTTAAAATTTAATTTTATCTTTTTGATAAATTGGATTGGATTAAATAGAGTATAAATTTAGACTCATTTCACACAAATTTAGTAAGATGGGTTATCTTATATTTTAATTAAAACATAAATCACTTAGTTAAAAAAACACTAGATACCATGGTAAAAACCAAAATGGTAAAGTGCAAGAATCTAATGGTAAAAGATTACAAACATGTTTAAAGCATGAATTAATGTGAATGGTTGCGTATTTATTGACCCAAAACCATATACACTCAATTATTAACCAATTTTGGAGATATTTACCCCTGAATAGTGACCTAGAATCATTGAAATTTAATGGTTATTTACAAAAAATTCTATTTTCCTCTAATTATAAAAGGGGCCCCACACCACCCTTTCAAGACCACTCTATGTTTTGATTTATTATTGAAACTATATCCAATTAACCACTAATATAAGTCTTCTGTAAATAATTTGTCTCATAGTATATATAATTTATCGTTATACCTTTATTTCAAAGAAAATGTTTAATAAAATGTTTAAGCTTTACACATGAGTAATTCTTACTCCTTAATCTTTCTTTCCAAATCTTCATACACCCCCTACAATATTCTATATCCATGAATTTTTTATAAAATATGTATTATTAATATACTTAAGGTTATTATACTAATATAATATCACTTTTATACCTCCCTCCAAAACTATTTTAAAAATGAAGATGTCATTATGTGTTTGTGTAGACTACTACTTCCATGAATGACATGTTTTATATTTAATAATATCCCAAAATAGATGTAATAAATGGTTATTTAATGAAAAAATATGACAATTGTGACATTATTATGTTTATTAATTTATAAATCATTCTACTCTCTAACTTCTCTCCACTCAATGAAAAATGTGAGGGTCACCCATGTGTACGTGAATACAATTGCCTTCACAAAACAAAGCATTTCGTTTTCAATTTCCACCCATAATGGATGAATTTAAAAATATATCTAATGTATAAATATGTTATTTATGACACAATTAATATTTTATAATTATAGTATTCAACATTATATATGTGATATCAATAAAAAAATAGTCATTGTAAACCTAACCGTTTAAAAGGAACTTATTGAGGCACTTTTTGGTAATTTGAGTTCATTTTGGAGACCTATGGAACATTATAAATTTTCTGTAAATTGAATAATAAAATATATAAACATATAAAATTATGGATGATATTATTTTTCTCATGTGAGGGCCTATATAGGATAAATATAATGTAAATTGGATTCAATATGGAGATAAGAACTCTATATTTTTTCATCAACTGTACAGGGTTAAAAAAGTAACAAGAGGATAAATTTATATTCACATTAATGATTCCCTCACCACATATGAGAATTAAATTTAAAATTATATGTTGGATTACATTCAAAAAAATCACAATAATGATGTAAATGGTGATATTCCTTAGTTTATTTACATAACTTCTCCCTCTGTTGAAGAGAAGTATAAATAATAATTTAATTCTTCCCCTATTGTTGATGAGGTTAAATATTATCTCTTCCCATTGAACATGTAAACTGTTTTAGGATATGATGGATTCTATAAAAATAAATTTATATTCTACTAGTAAATCATGTATTTTTAGGTTTAAAATTCTATTAATGAATTTTTCCTTTAACCTCAATTTCAGATGGTATAAAATAAAACTTCATTGTTCTGATTCCAAAGATGGAAAACACAATGTACATAAGGATAATTTGAACCCCTTATTTTAAAAAAAATATCCCGAAATTTTTTATTAATATTCTAACCATAATTATGGGAAGATTTTTCTGGATTTTCATAAACCCAATAAATTTGTGTTTTTCTTTAGGAGCATTCAAAAAATCCTTTACTGTAACATCCCAAGTAAGTAATGAATAATAGTTATTTTTATCTATGGCTATTAATTAATAAGATAGTGTTATAGAGGCTTAAAATGAAAATAAATACAATCTTATGCATGGAATACACTAATATTCTTAAAAGATTGTTTTACTTCCTTTTGATGGCAAACCATTTTTGAATCTATATTTTGACAATTTTATAAACTATGTTTGTCAAAATAAACTTATCCTTTATGATTGGGACATCAAAATTTACTTTGTGTGAATTTTTGGTATTTTTCTGACAATGTTCATTTTTTAATGAATAGTGAAAAATACTGCATTTTACATCAAAACTGCTTTTTAATCTAATTTATTTATATGATTAGATTATGTTTTGAATTGGTTTTGAAGTGAAATTAGAATATATTTTTACCATTTTATCCAATGGTGGTCATTGGAATCAATTTCACTTTGAAATTAGACTTAAACTGGTGTCAATCTTTTGATACTTATTGTTTTGTAAAAACACGCTATTTGCTCTGGCAGCGGGAATTAATTATTAAATTAATTAATGTGACCTATACGTTTTGAATTTTGTAAAATAGACTTCATTTTTGAATTCGGAATATAAAATATAGCTTAGGGTGAATTTTTGGTAATTTTCTGAAAAACATCAATTTTTGATGAATAGTGAAACCACTAAGTGGTAATCAAGCAAACTGATTTTTCAGTTAAATGAAAGTTTACCACTAATGTGAATTGAATTTTGAAAATCCGACATACATGGTTGTCATTAAGAAGTAAAATGTGGTTCAATGAGATTATAATAATTTTTTGGTGAATAGTACCTTATTAAGTTCTTAATCGCGATTAGTGGTAATTAGGGTAGTTTAAGGTATAAATAATGCTTTAATAAAATGAAATGACCTAGACACATGTCCCAACCTCATTGGTTGTGTCATGGCCGACCATGACATGCCATGGGTCAACTTGGGGACCCCATGGATCCACTTGTGTTGGGAAATGACATAAATTACTTTTTATTTAATGTTAAAGTGAAAATGACACAAACATAATATGTTTTGCGAAACCAATTTTTAAGTGGGGTTATACAAGTCCAAATTTTGATTATAAATAGTCATTGGAAAGCTAAAAATATTTCCTATATTATAGAATTTTGTTTATAATTTTTAGACATTAAATAAATTAAATTATATATGACATAATAATGATGCAGTGATGACATCATTATTTGACGATTTAAATAAAATGGAAAGATAATGTAAAATCTATGAACTACACATGGCCAAAACCAATTGGATGAGTGGATTTCGAAACCTTATCACCTTATCCACGAATTATATCAATGTGGGACCTTTTAAAACCGAAACACATTTTCAAATAAAGTAATGTTTTTTTACTTTCCAAAAGTGCCCCTCCTCTCCTCTTATAAAAGGCCCCCACCTCTACCTCATTTCTCACACTCTTCAAGCCTTTGGCTCGGCCAACCCCTGCCCATTTGCTCTCTCCACATCCCTCTCCTCATCCTAGAGGATTCCCTTTGGGAATAATCCTTTCAAAGAAAGCCTTTAGGCTCAACTCAAAAGGAGTTACACTTTTAAAGGTAATTCATTCTCTCATGTTCATTTGTTTTATTTTGCTTCTCCAACCCACTAAACTCTTTTTATTTACTTCTTTTGTAACAAAACCAGTATCTTAAATATACCAGGATGTTTTTATAAGATTTATTTGAGCTACACTCTCACAAAACTACATCAAATGGTTAAAGAACATACGGTTTCCGTGGATGGCGAAATTCTGCCTCCCGAAACGATGATTGTTCAACACTCATTTAACACCTTCAAAGGTGGCCATTATGATGTCACTATTTTTATATATGATATATAATATGTTTATTTTTTCCTTAAGCTTCTGTTTTTTTTCTTTTTTGGCATACCTTTATGGTTTCCATTATGGGTAAACACGATATCTTCATTTTAGGAAGTGCAGACTACCGCCCCCTGAAAGTGATTTGATTCGTTAATACCATATGTGGGATGTGTAAAGGATAAAGTTAATGATATTATATATGTTATTATACTGTAATTATAATATACTCTTATATCATTATGATTCCATTCCAGAAAATACGAAATAGAAATGGAAGTAGCGTTCATGCGTACGTACGGCTTACCGTCTCCATGAACGGTGCATTTCATTTCTTACCTCTAAATGATTATGTAATATTATAAATGAATGTATGTACTGGATATATATGACATATATGATATCTACATCGTGAATACCATTCTGTATATAATGAAACTTTGAACAAACTAACAACATGTAAGTGTAAGAAGTCTATTTTTGACTTAAGAACCAAATACCGGCACAATGAACATTATTAACTTAAATGATTACATGATGTCCATAACATGGTATAAAAGGAATAATGAACTTGAAAAAGGTTCATAAGCAAGTAGATATTAAATCAAGTTTATTATTCAGGAGATTAAAGAACGGTCGGGTCAAGTCGGATACGAGGTATGGGACTTCGTCTCAATCTCCTTTCGTTGAGGCATATTTTATTTTATACAAAACTTTCTTTTATACGGTGTATAAACCCCTTTGACTTTTACGTTTATTCAAAAGGAATCTTTTTTATACGAAGCGTTTACTAAACGACAAAAGGGAATGTTTTTGTCGTACGTATGCGGCGACAACGACTTCTCCGCCGTCGTAACCGTTATTTGAGTTTCGACTTCCTCTACAAGCCATACCTTCTTTTTAAAAGAAAAATAAATACCATGTTTTACTTTTCTTTTATTTTGGTATTGAAAATGGTTTTCATAATGTTTTTATCAATGTGTTGTATTGATATCTCGTGATTGAAATGTGGAAACGTTATGTTTCCTTTATGCATGTTTTATGTGATATGATTATGTTATGGTTCTTGGGCATTATTATGAAGACGGGTGGTTCCGTGATAAACTAAGGGAGGGTGTGCCTGTTATAGCTCTCCAATGCATTGGATATCGTGAAGGAGTGAAACGTTAAGGTTTCTCCGAATAGATTTTAGGGAATATACTGTGATGGGTATTCCAAACGTAACCAAGAGGGTTACTCCCTACGTAAGAATGATATGAATGCCTCAAGTTACCTTTATGTCTTATGATTTCTATGATTTATTCATGATTTTATGAGGTATGTTAAAGTGCCAATGTTTTATGGGTAAAGTATGATTTCATTCTTATGTATATATGAACTCATGTTTCCTTTCCATGTTTTTTTTATAACCCATACTGAGTTTTTATGCTCATCCCAAGTTTTTGAAATGTTTTTCACAGGTCAAGGAAAAGGTACATGATAAGATGATAGAGTCAAGGATGTGTCAAGAAATAATCCATGTTTTATTTTAAATGTGTTTCCATTGATGGGAATGAAGAATACTATCTTTATGTAACCAATTTGTTTATATGTAAAATGTAATGAAAGTTTTATGATCTAATTCTCTAAAACTCTAAACCCGAAAATATCCTCAATGTGTAATCTTGTAATAACTCAAGATTAAGTAAGGTTTAAAGCTAGGGCCTTATAGTTGGTATCAGAGGTCGGTTTAGATAACTTTAGGAGTTAGAATTCTATTAAATGATTATCCAAAAATATTTTTTTTCTCGAAATGATATAGCATTTAAAGATTACCATGTTGCTTCATCTAAGACATGTTTGTTCAGAATGGTTTTCCGCAGAGGAAACAGGGAAGCAGTGCTAGGAAGGCATACAGAAGGAAATAACCTTCCGAATCAGCATCCAGAAATGGTCGGAATTGGAACTGAACAGTTTGTTGCAGTGATGGCGCAGTTGACTCAAGCGATAAATGGCGGTGGTATCCATGCACGAGATCAGCCATACCAACCGCAGAGGAACATGTCAGTGGTGGAACATTTCATGAGGCAACATCCACCATCATTCAGAGGATCATCTGACCCTGTGCTAGCTGAAGGGTGGATTAAATCACTGGAGAAGATTTTTGATGTCATGGGGTGTTCAGACAATCAAAAGGTTAGTCTTGCTATTTACCGTTTGGAGGGTGAAGCAGATCAGTGGTGGTCTATGGTTAAAAATATCAGGGACGCCGATGAGATTGATGCTCTTGACTGGGATGAATTCAAAGGAATGTTTCTTGAGAAGTATTTTCCTAAGGCTGTTCGACTTAGGATGGAAAAGCAATTCTTGGAATTGAGGCAAGAGGAAGACTCAGTGGCTGCCTATGAAGAAAAGTTCACTCGATTGGCAAGGTATGCTCCAAATTTTATCTGGGACCTTGATAGTAAAATCAATCGTTTCTACTCAGGATTAAAGCCAATGTACCGAAGGGCATTAGCTTCTCGTGAGTTTAAAAGTTATGAAAAGCTTGTTCGATGTGCTGAGAAGGTGGAAATGGAGTTTGCCTATGACCAAGTTTTCTATAACAACCATCAGAAGAAGAGACCGAGGTGGCAGGAGAAAGGTAAGAATTCTTCAAAAAAGTCTGATGGTAAGAAAACTAAGTTTCCAGTTTGTGATAAATGTGGAAAAAGGCATGCTGGGGAATGTCTTCTGAATTCTGGGAAGTGCTACCGATGTGGTAAGATGGGACATAAGGCTCGTGATTGCACTGAAAAGGATCAAGCTGAAGGTAAGAACAAATTTGATTTACAGTTAGTGAAGTGTTATAAGTGCAATGAGATGGGTCACTATGCAAACGAGTGTCCGACAGGGAGCTTGAGTGATGGGAAGCAGTTAGACTACAAGCAAAAAGGGGTGGTGAAATCCTTTGCAACTACTTCAGTAGATGTCGGGCCATCAAATGAAGTTGTATCAGGTACTTTGTTTGTTTTTTCAGATTATGCCAGTGTGTTGTTTGATTCGGGGTCTACACATTCTTTCATCTCTGAAACCTTTTCTAGTAAAATGGGAATACCATCTCAAGAAATGACTCCTGAACTTTTGGTAAAAACACCTGGGGGAAGTGTCGAGGCAAAAAGAATTTATAAGAATCTTCCTATCCTTATCTGTGGAAAGAACCTACTTGCAAACCTTATTGTTCTACCTCTAGTAGAGTTTGATGTTATCCTGGGTATGGATTGGCTCTCTATTTACCATGCTAAGATTGACTGTAGAGCTAAAAAAGTTTCTTTTCAGAAAGACTTTCAGTTTGTTTACAAGAATGAACCTTTACTTTTGATAACATATCAAGAGGCCGAGAAACTTGTACAAGATGGAAATGAATGTTACCTTGCACACGTCGTTGAAAATAAAGGAACTGTTCAGATTAATGATGTGCTTGTGGTAAATGAGTATCCTGATGTTTTTCCTGATGAGTTGCCTGGAATAATACCAGATCGGGAAGTTGAGTTTACTGTTGACTTAGTTCCTGATGCTAAGCCAATTTCAAAACCCCCTTATCGAATGGCACAAATTGAACTTTTAGAGTTGAAGGAGCAATTGCAAGATTTATTAGAGAAAGGTTTCATTAGACCTAGCACATCACCATGGGGTGCTCCTGTTTTATTTGTTAAAAAGAAAGATGGTTCTATGAGACTTTGCATTGATTATAGAGCCTTGAATAATATCACTGTTAAGAACAAATATCCTTTGCCTCATATCGATGATTTGTTTGATCAGCTCCAGGGAGCTCAGTTTTTTTCAAAGATTGTCTTGAGATCGGGGTACCATCAGCTGAAGGTAAAGGAGGCAGATATTCCGAAGACCACGTTCCGTACGAGATATGGCCATTATGAATTTGTAGTAATGCCTTTTGGGCTAACCAATGCACCTGCTGTATTCATGGACTTAATGAATAGAATTTTCCATGAGTTCTTGGATAAGTTTGTGGTGGTTTTCATTGATGATATTTTGGTGTTTTCTAAAAGTAAAGAGGAGCATGAAAAACATTTAAGGGTTATCTTGCAAACCTTAAAAGAAAAGAAACTATATGGGAAATTCAGCAAGTGTGAGTTTTGGTTGCAACAAATTTCTTTCCTTGGTCACATTGTTTCTAAAGATGGAATAACTGTTGATCTTTCAGAAAAAAAAGTTGTGGAAGAATGGCCAAGACCAACAAATGTAACCGAGATTCGTAGCTTCCTTGGTTTGGCGGGCTATTACCGAAGGTTTGTTAGAAATTTTTCACGGTTATCTAGTCCAATGACTAAGCTAACTCGGAAGGGTGTTAAGTTTATCTGGACAAAAGAATGTGATGATTGTTTTCAGGAATTGAAAAGAAGATTGGTGAATGCTCCAGTTTTGGCACTACCTTCCAGGAATGGTGAGTTTGTTATATACAGTGATGCTTCATTGAAAGGACTTGGTTGCGTCCTAATGCAGAATGATCAGGTAATTTCTTATGCTTCACGACAGTTGAAAACTCATGAGGTAAATTACCCTACACATGATTTAGAATTAGCTGCTGTTGTTTTTGCTTTAAAAATTTGGAGGCATCATTTGTATGGAGTAAAGTGTGAAATATATACCGATCACAAAAGTTTAAAGTATATATTCACTCAGAAAGAGTTAAACATGAGACAAAGGAGATGGCTGGAATTAATCAAAGATTATGATTGCACAATTCATTACCATCTGGGAAAAGCAAATAAAGTGGCTGATGCTTTGAGTCGAAAAAGTAATGCTTCATTAACAATATTGCGTTTGGAACGTGATCCTTTGGTTAAGGATTTGATAAACTTTGGAATAAAAGTTTTTGGTGTAGGAAGTCCTTCTGTTTTGTTTCAGGTATTAGTGAGATCATCTCTATCAGACAGAATCAAGCAAGCACAGAAGCAAGACAGTGAGTTGCAGAAAAGGGTAGAGCTGGTTCAGAAAGGTAAGTTGCCTGAATTCAACATTGATAATGATTGCGTTTTGAGATTTGGGAAGAGATTGTGTGTGCCTTGTGATTCACAGTTGAAGAGAGAGTTGTTATGTGAAGCTCATAGTTCTCCGTTTTCAGTTCATCCGGGCAGTACTAAGATGTATAGAGATCTGCGGGAGTATTACTGGTGGGATGGAATGAAAAGAGATATTGCTGATTTTACTGTGAAGTGTTTGACTTGTCAGCAGGTTAAAGCAGAGCAACAGTTACCGAAAGGGATGCTTCAGCCTTTACCAGTGCCAGAGTGGAAATGGGAGAATATATCCATGGACTTTGTTGTTGGATTACCGAATACATCTCGAGGTAATAATGCAATCTGGGTTATTGTTGATCGCTTGACCAAATCTGCTCATTTCCTTGCTATACGAGATACTTTCCCTCTTGATCAACTTTCCCGTTTGTATCTTAAAGAGATAGTCAGGTTACATGGAGTTCCTCTCTCCATTGTATCGGATCGTGATCCCAGGTTTACTTCTAACTTTTGGAAAGGCCTTCAGAAGTCGTTGGGTACTGAATAAAATTTTAGTACAGCTTTTCATCCTCAATCAGATGGGCAGTCAGAACGAACAATTCAGACATTGGAGGATATGCTACGAGCTTGTTCTATGGATTATCAGGGAAGTTGGGACCAACATCTTTCTTTGGTTGAGTTTTCATATAATAACAGTTTTCATTCCAGTATACAGATGGCACCATTTCAGGCATTATATGGGAAGCAGTGTCGAAATCCAGCTTTCTGGGATGATGTGGGTGAAAGAAAGTTGATGGGACCGGAATTGGTAGAAGAGATGGCAGAAAAAGTTCAGCTGATTCAGAAACACATGAGAACAGCTTAGAGCAGGTAGAAGAGTTATGCGGATAACCGGAGGAAGGATCTATCTTTCGAGGTAGGTGATCATGTTTTTCTCAAGGTTTCTCCTTGGAAAAGTGTGATGAGATTTGGTAAGAAAGGAAAGCTGAGTCCAAGGTTCATTGGACCATACGAAATTCTGGAGAGAGTTGGATCAGTTGCATACCGAGTGGCTTTACCTCCGAGTTTATCTCAGGTACACAATGTTTTTCACGTTTCGATGTTGAGAAAGTACATGCCAGATCCATCTAATGTTTTGAGTCCAGAGGTAGTTCAGCTGGAAGAGAACCTATCTTATGAGGAACAACCAGTCCAGATTCTTGACCACAGGGAGCAAGTGTTACGGAATAAGGTGATTCACCAGGTAAAGGTTTTGTGGAAAAACCACATGATTGAAGAGGCAACAAGGGAATCTGAAAATGCAATGAGGGATAAGTACCCCCATTTATTCGATAAGTAAATAAATTGCGGGGACGCAATTTTCTAAAGGGGGTAAGGATGTAACATCCCAAGTAAGTAATGAATAATAGATATTTTTATCTATGGCTATTAATGAATAAGATAGTGTTATAGAGGCTTAAAATGAAAATAAATACAATCTTATGCATGGAATACACTAATATTCTTAAAAGATTGTTTTACTGCCTTTTGATGGCAAACCATTTTTGAATCTATATTTTGACAATTTTATAAACTATGTTCGTCAAAATAAACTTATCCTTTATGATTGGGACATCAAAATTTACTTTGTGTGAATTTTTGGTATTTTTCTGACAATGTTCATTTTTTAATGAATAGTGAAAAATACTGCATTTTACATCAAAACTGCTTTTTAATCTAATTTATTTATATGATTAGATTATGTTTTGAATTGGTTTTGAAGTGAAATTAGAATATATTTTTACCATTTTATCCAATGGTGGTCATTGGAATCAATTTCACTTTGAAATTAGACTTAAACTGGTGTCAATCTTTTGATACTTATTGTTTTGTAAAAACACGCTATTTGCTCTGGCAGCGGGAATTAATTATTAAATTAATTAATGTGACCTATACGTTTTGAATTTTGTAAAATAGACTTCATTTTTGAATTCGGAATATAAAATATAGCTTAGGGTGAATTTTTGGTAATTTTCTGAAAAACATCAATTTTTGATGAATAGTGAAACCACTAAGTGGTAATCAAGCAAACTGATTTTTCAGTTAAATGAAAGTTTACCACTAATGTGAATTGAATTTTGAAAATCCGACATACATGGTTGTCATTAAGAAGTAAAATGTGGTTCAATGAGATTATAATAATTTTTTGGTGAATAGTACCTTATTAAGTTCTTAATCGCGATTAGTGGTAATTAGGGTAGTTTAAGGTATAAATAATGCTTTAATAAAATGAAATGACCTAGACACATGTCCCAACCTCATTGGTTGTGTCATGGCCGACCATGACATGCCATGGGTCAACTTGGGGACCCCATGGATCCACTTGTGTTGGGAAATGACATAAATTACTTTTTATTTAATGTTAAAGTGAAAATGACACAAACATAATATGTTTTGCGAAACCAATTTTTAAGTGGGGTTATACAAGTCCAAATTTTGATTATAAATAGTCATTGGAAAGCTAAAAATATTTCCTATATCATAGTATTTTGTTTATAATTTTTAGACATTAAATAAATTAAATTATATATGACATAATAATGATGCAGTGATGACATCATTATTTGACGATTTAAATAAAATGGAAAGATAATGTAAAATCTATGAACTACACATGGCCAAAACCAATTGGATGAGTGTATTTATAACCCTTATCACCTTATCCATGAATTATATCAATGTGGGACCTTTTAAAACCGAAACACATTTTCAAATAAAGTAATGTTTTTTTTACTTTCCAAAAGTGCCCCTCCTCTCCTCTTATAAAAGGCCCCCACCTCTACCTCATTTCACACACTCTTCAAGCCTTTGGCTTGGCCAAACCCTGCCCATTTTCTCTCTCCACATCCCTCTCCTAATCCTAGAGGATTCCCTTTGGGAAGAATCCTTTAAAAGGAAGCCTTTAGGCTCAACTCAAAAGGAGTTACACTTTTAAAGGTAATTCATTCTCTCTGTTCATTTGTTTTATTTTGCTTCTCCAACCCCCTAAACTCTTTTTATTTACTTCTTTTGTAACAAAAACAGTATCTTCAATATACCAGGATGTTTTTATAAGATTTATTTGAGCTACACTCTCACACAACTACATCAAATGGTTAAAGAACATACGGTTTCCGTGGATGGCGAAATTCTGCCTCCCGAAACGATGATTGTTCAACACTCATTTAACACCTTCAAAGGTGGCCATTATGATGTCACTATTTTTATATATGATATATAATATGTTTATGTTTTCCTTAAGCTTCTGTTTTTTTCTTTTTTGGCATACCTTTATGGTTTCCATTACGGGTAAACACGATATCTTCATTTTAGGAAGTGCGGACTACCGCCCCCTGAAAGTGATTTGATTCGTTAATACCATATGTGGGATGTGTAAAGGATAAAGTTAACGATATAATATATGTTATTATACTGGAATTATAATATACTCTTATATCATTATGATTCCATTCCAGAAAATACGAAATAGAAATGGAAGTAGCGTTCATGCGTACGTACGGCTTACTGTCTCCATGAACGGTGCATTTCATTTCTTACCTCTAAATGATTATGTAATATTATAAATGAATGTATGTACTGGATATATATGACATATATGATATCTACATCGTGAATACCATTCTGGATATAATGAAACTTTGACCAAACTAACAACTTGTAAGTGTAAGAAGTCTATTTTTGACTTAAGAACCAAATACCGGCAAAATGAACATTATTAACTTAAATGATTACATGATGTCCATAACATGGTATAAAAGGAATAATGAACTTGAAAAAGGTTCATAAGCAAGTAGATATTAACTCAAGTTTATTATTCAGGAGATTAAAGAACGGTCGGGTCAAGTCGGATACGAGGTATGGGACTTCGTCTCAATCTCCTTTCGTTGAGGCATATTTTATTTTATACACAACTTTCTTTTATACGGTGTATAAACCCCTTTGACTTTTACGTTTATTCAAAAGGAATCTTTTTTATATGAAGCGTTTACTAAACTATAAAAGGGAATGTTTTTGTCGTACGTATGCGGCGACAACGACTTCTCCGCCGTCGTAACCGTTATTTGAGTTTCGGCTTCCTCTACAAGCCATACCTTCTTTTTAAAAGAAAAATAAATACCATGTTTTACTTTTCTTTTATTTTGGTATTGAAAATGGTTTTCATAATGTTTTTATCAATGTGTTGTATTGATATCTCGTGATTGAAATGTGGAAACGTTATGTTTCCTTTATGCATGTTTTATGTGATATGATTATGTTATGGTTCTTGGGCATTATTATGAAGACGGGTGGTTCCGTGATAAACTAAGGGCAGGTGAGCCCGTTATAGCTCTCCAATGCATTGGGTAACGCGAAGGAGTGAAACGTTAAGGTTTCTCCGAAGAGATTTTAGGGAATATACTGTGATGGGTATTCCAAACGTAACCAAGAGGGTTACTCCCTACGTAAGAATGATATGAATGCCTCAAGTTACCTTTATGTCTTATGATTTCTATGATTTATTCATGATTTTATGAGGTATGTTAAAGTGCCAATGTTTTATGGGTAAAGTATGATTTCATTCTTATGTATATATGAACTCATGTTTCCTTTCCATGTTTTTTTTATAACCCATACTGAGTTTTTATGCTCATCCCAAGTTTTTGAAATGTTTTTCACAGGTCAAGGAAAAGGTACATGATAAGATGATAGAGTCAAGGATGTGTCAAGAAATAATCCATGTTTTATTTTAAATGTGTTTCCATTGATGGGAATGAAGAATACTATCTTTATGTAACCACTTTGTTTATATGTGGAATGTAATGCAAGTTTTATGATCTAATTCTCTAAAACTCTAAACCCGAAAAGATCCTCAATGTGTAATCTTGTAATAACTCAAGATTAAGTAAGGTTTAAGGCTGGGGCCTTATATTTACACTACTTCAAAAGGCATAAACTTTTTGAGGAAGAAAGTGAAGGATGGAAAATTTTCCCTTAATATTTATATATCTATGAATTTTAAAATGATAAAATGGGACTTCATCATAAAATTAATTACTAGGTATGGATTATATAATTTCATTATTACGATGATCGCCACTATCCTAACAAGTTTCATACTGTCGGTTCTTATTAATTTATCTCATGGAGGGTTGTTCAAGAATTCTAAAGGTATAAAATAGGGAGTACCTCTTTCAGTATTAGTATTTTTTATTGATGAGAATTACCTTATCCAATAAATATATGAATTTGATCAAGTTGGATTTTATAATAAGATTGGGGTAAGAAGAAACATTAATGTGCCATCACATCTTCTATTTGTGGATGAAATCCTCTATTTTGGGGAATCATTTAAGGTGAATATAATCTCAATAAAAATTATATTTAACCACAATGAAAATTCGGAAGGATAATAAATAGTATGGAATAATTTTTACAATTTATTTGGTAAAGGAATCTCAGTATCTAGACCAATAATGATTTCTATAACCCTTAGCGCGATGAGGGGATACTTACCCTTTTCATATATTGGTGCCCCATTTTTTAAGGGAATGTCAAGGGATACCATTTTGAAATAATCTCCACTAGTATCATTAATGAAATGTCCAAATGGAAATGATAATGTATGTATTATATGGGGAGGGTTTTCTTGGTTAAATCAGTGATCATATCCATGTTTTTTAATTTATTCTCTAATTATAGATGGCCTAATAGTCTTATTAAAAATATCTAGAGAAATATTAGATTTTATTTGACTAGTTTTATCCATGAATGTAAGTTGGTTTTTGTTTCATGGAAATAATGCGTCAAACCCGCTGATATAGGTGGATTTGGCATAAAATATTTACATAAGTTTAATGAATCTTGCATTGAAAACATTACATGGAAGCTTCTTACATCGCACGATGAGGCCCTGGAATTCATGAATGATAGGTTCAATCCCATGTTGCATAGTAGATTTTTCTAGTATCCATCATCTTCTATTTCTCTATCTATTAAATTTTCATACCATGAACTCATGTATTACTCTAAATGGGTTGTCTCTAGCCTGTCGTACATGAACTTCTAGATTACACCACGATTAGAGAGACCTTTGAAAGAGATCATGGTGGTTCCACACAATAAGGGAAAAAATACAATTTATGACTTGAATCAAAATTATAGATATATTTTTGAATTCATCTGTCATCACACCATCCTAGAGATACAAATATACTATTTTTTCAATAAATAAACACTCTCCTCCAATGGCCCGAAGGCCTTCATTTTTATTGATTTTGATAATACATGTTTCAAGGAGTGAGGTGGAGACCTAGAGATGCAAATATACTCTTTTTTAAATAAATACACCCTCATTTTGAAATTTAATGTTATTAAGTTGCTCAATAGTAATGATTTCTACAGGCATAAATGTGACCATGAAACCTATGTGCCCACCTCATTATCGTGATTCATACGACCATTTATTTACCTATAAATAACACTTATACTAAGGAAAATATTGTCAAATCAAAAATACCTCCATGAATAGTTGAAAAAAATTGTTTTTAGATGACATCTTATTTCCATCTCTGCTTAATGGCTAATGAAAATATGAAACAACAATTCATCAATTGTGAGTTTGAAGGAAAAAATATTTAATAAATAAATTAAAAATTATGATGAATAGTCCTTATAAAATTAAATATAGATGAATAAGGATATAAATAATGTTTGAATAAACATAATTATATTTTTAGTAAGTTAGGAACACGTGTAGAATAAATCATGATCTAAGGTAAGGGATCTTCCAATCCACCCTCATTAATCTTTGGTTACTTGTTCTTTTTATTTATCTCATATTTTCTGCATCTTATAGTCATTTATTAATTATATATTATGTATATATGTTCATTAAATATATAATAACTTTACTATATCACTATTGTTTGGGTATAATACATGTTTACATTCCCTTCATAACTCTCTCTTTCAATTAAACCCAATTTATGGAGACTTCCCTATGTATTATTTCGTGTCATGTACCACCCCTATAAAATGATTTCAATATGGATAGATTTTGAAAATAATAATTGTTTTATGTGAAAATATTCTGGTTCAATCATGTTTTAAAATAAAATAATAATCCCCTTCCTTCTTTAAAAGATCCATTTTTCATTTTGAAAAGAATCACCTATGCAGTTCATTTTTATTCTTACTCCTCCTTAATCCTTATCATGAATATTTCTGTATTGTAACTCAATTTCAAAGACTTAATGTTATATATTAAATAACGACCATATAAATATCTAATTCATTATTCTCATGGAAGTCCTTATGATATATCATTTAGTCATGCTTTGAAGAAAGATTATGTAACAAACTTATTTCTCATGGGCCTTATCATGATTATGATTTATGTATGGTTCCATTGACTCCATGTATGAATATAAAAAGAGAACCTTGATAGTACTCTAATTAATTGGGTATTTTTTTCTTCTCATGATATACCATGTATGGTGTATGATCGACTTTCCTAAGTACACTATGTTATATTTTCTTTGTGGTGAGCATTTAAGGATTCTTATAGTGTATGGGTGGTTAGCCTAAGCACATTATGTTATGTTTTCTTAGTTTAGGGCCTTGAATTATTCCTACATATTAATGGTGTCTACTATTTTAACAAATTTAAGATTTCATTATTGAATGCTATCATTTTTATGTCATGTTTCCATGATTAGTGTAATTATATCTTATGATACAATTTTATCCCAATTATATCACATATTATATTTAGTCATCATGATTATTCCCTTACTAGGATTTATATATCACCCTCTCCTTATGTATTTTACCAGGGAATCCTATATAGTTCTATAAATCCAATGGTAGTTAGGAGAAATATGTGGAATTTTAAATAAAGATGTTGTAATTTATGTTTAATATACTGTATTTAGATATCTAATTTCCCAAAGATACTAGACCTCTTGATATTTAGATTTTATTTTTTAGAAAACTATGTTAAAAATCATGAAATAATATGTGTTTGAGGTTTGAGTTTCTATAGTTTTCATTAAAGGAAAGTCTAGTTATTTTTGGGAATTATGATTAGCTATAGAAAATCATACGGATAATTTTAACAAAATGATCATAATGTTTAGTTAAATTATAGAGTACTTTGTCTCTTAGTAATTAATTCCCCATCCAAATAATAGAAAGCTTATGTGGATATAGAATAAATGCACCTAGGGGAAATCACCCTGAAAAATGTTAGCTGAGTATCAACTTGATTTTCACTCATTTCATTATGAGTGGGAGTAATATTTCACACCTAGATAGACACTCCCAAGGGATCTATTGTAGATAATTTATATGATATTTGAAAACTATTATAATGGATTGGAATATAATGTTTGGTTAGAGAACCTACTAGAAAATTACCATGGATAAAGTATATTTAAAATTAGAGACACATAAGTTAGGTTTTTCACATCATTTATGAGCCACTTCTTTTAAGTTTATGATTTACACTATATACATTTATTAATATAAGTATTAGAATCCCTAACTACCCACTATTTTATAAAATGATCGAACATATGTGGAATCATATTAATGAAATATAAAAAGTGGAATTTGACTATTTAACAAAAAATGACTAATATAATAAGAATATAAGATACAAAACTCATGGTATTACCATCATGACTAACTAAAGTCATTATTAATAACTTGAATCACCTAGAACACCCATAGAGGGAGAAAGTTGGAGTTGCATTCAATATATGGTAGAGACCTCCAAATATTATTAGTTCTCCAAATCCAATAATAACTGAATAGTGTATTAACACCATTGAAAAGATATTCTATATCCATTAATACTCTGATAAAGATAAAGTATGATGTATATTTATCTCCTTGAGGGATAATACTATCAGTGGTGGACATTGAAAAAGAATATAAATATCAATAAGTGGATATTTATTAACAAATATTTTTCTTACCCTCTATATCTTAAAATAGATAGAGGGTTATTTTCACTCAAGAGAATGGTGGATGAATTTATTAGTTATTATAAGGAAAATTTTATAAAGGTTTTTTGTCATGTATTTGGTTTTTTCATTAATAGTGAAAGTAAAATTGACTACTTATTTAGAGGGATAAATATGATTCTATTAATAACATTGTAAATTCTTGGCATAGACTTATATAGAGATATTTTCTGATTTTCCATCAAACTTGAGATTGATATTGGTGAATCTCAATGGCCTTAGGGGACTCAAGATAAAAATCAAGAAATATAATCTAATTTTGTTATATCACTAGATAAATCTCACTATGGATAGAAGATCCAACATCCCTCAAGCCAAAAGTATGTGAATAAGTATCCTGGATACTACCTTAGGTGGGACATTAAATGTTTCACATGTAAAAAAGAGGGACATAAATCCAATTATTATAGAAGTAAGATAAATAATACTACCAAAAGGATAGAGGAATGGAATATCTCTAACAATCCAAAACCTTCTATTAAATGTTTCAACTAAAAATAAATTAAAATTCTAAAATAAAATTTACTAATCCAAGGGTTATTAAAGATAATAAAAATAAACAGCCTCCAAGTCCAAGGGAGTAATGATGGGACTTTTCTATTACTACCATTGAGTTGGACCAGTACAACAACGTGGTGATATATATTATAGTTATTCATTTAAGAATAATTAATGTACTATTTAATTCAAGTTTTATCCATTATTTAACATCATTAAACTTTAATATAACTATTTAATAGCTATTACAAAAAAATAAGGATGAACTATTAGTGAAACAAATGGTATAATTTTTTCTTCTCAAGAATATAACTCTATCATACTGAACCTTTATGGGATTAATCTTATGAAAAAACTTATCAAAATTACATTAGTGTAATTTGATTATATACTAGGAATGTATGTGTTGTATGTTTAAAGAGACCACATCAATTTTCTAGTGAAGAAAATCATGTTCCATATCCCAAATTATCCTCTAATTATATAAAAGTGTAAGGAAAATGATGAATGTCTTTTATAATCTTATTTGTAAGAATTAATTTTATTGACTATTGAGCTAGGATATATTTCTCAAATGATTGAATAAAAAAAGTGGAACACTCTTTATGAAATTCCCATTATAAGGTAATATGATGATATATTCCCTTAAAAGATTCCCAATTATTCTTCTAATCAAGTGGCTGAGTTCTCTGTTGAGATTATACCTTGATATTTAAAATATCTAATACTTCATATAGTATTTATTCTATCTAACTATAAGAGATAAAGAATAAAATACAAGAGAATTTGGAAAAGGGTTTCATATGAACAAGTGATTAACCATGAGGTGCACTGGTCCTATTTTTAAATAAAAAGGATGGGTTAATAAATCTATATATTGATTATCATAAACTGAACCAGATCATGATAAAGAAAAAGTATATCATGCCATGAATTTATGAATTTCTTTATTTTCTATGTAGGGCCCAAAATTTTTATAAAGTGGATATTTGGATGGTATATCAAAAGTTAATGTTTTATAAGGAGGATATCCTCAAGATTTCATTTCATACAAGGTATAAGAACTCTGTGAACATAGTTATTCCATTCAAACTCACGATTTCTCAAGAAATATTCATGGAACTAATTAAAATAGTATTTATATATCACCTCGATAAATTTTTGGTAGTATTTATAGATGATATTATTATATAATTTAAAAAAAGTGGAACATAAGGATCATAAAAATACCATGCTAATGAAATTGAATAAAGATAAATTATTTGTAAAGTATGGTGAATGTAATTTTTGGATAGAGAATTTGGTATTCTTTGGGAATTTTATCACCAAATTGGGTATATCTATGGACTCATAGAAGATATATGGGATTGAGGAATATCTAATACCATCCTCTATGATAGATATCTAGATATTTCATAGGTCATATAGATAGAAAAATAATTTTGTGATAAATCTATCATGACATTCCAACCCTATAATGAAGTTGACATAATATAGAGTGATGTTTATCTAGGGAAAAAATGGGAAGAAATATTCCAAGATCATAATAAGATATTGGTAACTACACTTGTACTTACATTACCCTATAGTGGATAAGGGTTTGTAATATATAGTGATACTTAAAGGTTTTTGGATTCATTGTTATGTATAATTAAAAGGTGATTACTTATGAATCCCATCAATTAAGGACTCATGAAAAAAATACCCAATGCATGATCTGGAGCTAGAAATAATAGTATTTCAATTGACTATTTAGTTACATCATCTCTAAATTGAGAAGTGTGATATTTATACTGATAAAAATATATTTAAGTATATATTCACAAAAAAATAACTGAAAATGTGCCAAAGTAAGTTGTTTGAACTAATCAAAGACTATGAATCCTCAATACACTACCACCCTTGAAGGAAACATGGTGGTTGATGCTCTGAGTATAAAATATGATTATACCTTATCTCTAATGAGGATTTTAAATTATCCAATACTCATGTATCTTCAAAGGATGAATCTTAATGTTATAAGGGAAGGTGAGGAATCCCATTTTTCCAAAATTATGGCTCAACCATCCATTCATGAAATGATCAAGGAGGCATAGAAATATGATATGGAGATAAAATAAATGTTAGTGAATATTTCAAAGATAAAATTTGATAAAAATAGAGTTATAAGGTTTAAAAATAGGATGTGTGACCCATAAAAACTATAACTAATGAGGGAAATTTTGGAATTTTCTTATAACTCATCCTTCTCCATTCATCCATAAATCGTGGAGATGTATAGATATATTAAGAAAAAATTCTGGTGGGATTACATCAAGAGATATATTTCATAATATATGTCTCGATGCATGGTATGATAACATGTTAAGGTAGATTGAAAAAAGAATAAGGGGATGATGAAACCATTACCCATACTAGTATGGAAATGGGGAAACATTACCATTTATTTTTTCATAGGACTACCTGAAACATGTAAAGGCCAAAATTCCATTTGGGTTATAGTCTAATTCCTTATCAAGTCAAAAAAATTTATTTCTAGCAGTAAAGATTTATTTCATTACTAACTCGCTAATATATGTATGTTATGTGGTGATGTTTCATGAAGTACCACTATCTATTATATTTTATTAAGATCTATGTTTTACCTCATGTTCTAGAATCTTCTTTAGTGAGTATCAATGATAGATCTAGGTTTCAAAACTACTTATCACTATCCATAATCCTCTTGTGATAAATATTTAATTAAAATATCTTCTAAATTGTCATATATATCCACCAATAAGATCTTAACATCACCTATCTAAATAATTAGTCAAATTAGGTGGTATTAAAGAAGGATTTTTAGCCCTTTTGTGAGACTGATGATCCTTTACCTGAACAAAGGATCCTCTTTTTTCACTATAAATATTAAATTCTACATCAATGTTAGGAACCACCCCATGTTTAGAAATGAACTTCTTGATCAAAATAGCTTCCTTCATAACATCTAATATAATGATATATTATTACCTTTTTGTTGAGTTTACTACAATAGTCTATTTAGATCCATTCCAACTAATAGTTGCACCATTAATACAAAACACAAACCTAGATTGAGATATCATGTCATATTTATCAATTTGGAATCATTCATCAGTGTAACCATTTAAAAATATCTCATTCTATCCTCAAAAGACCAAGAATATATCCTTAGTTATTATCAAGTACTTAAATATGTTTTCAAAAGTAATAAAATTACTCTCACCAATATTTTATTTGTATATAATAGTTATTCCAAGAGTATAGTAAATATTGGTTTGAGTACACACCATAACATACATTGTTGATCGTAGAGTGGATTCATATTTAGTTCTATCCATCCTTTATATATATTTATAATGATCTTGAATCTTTATAATATATATTTCAGGGATCGCTGGTAAATAACCCATGTTGTATTTCTCTATATTAAATTTCTTTAACACTTTACTATTTTATTTTTCCCATCTCAGTCCAAGAATCCTCTTATATATATCCCTATAGATCATTATAACCAGTATGTGGGATATTTCAACAATTTGTTTCATAAAGAAGACTTCTAATACCATGAAATTATAAAATAATAATGTTATATATGATATCATATGTGTCACATAATATCAATCTTAAACAACCAACAAAATATATTTCTTAAATTTAATCTCATAGATAGCTTTTGGAAAATGCAACCCCGAGTCGAAATGAACCACAATATAATATACCATTATAAACTAGCCATTAATATGGAGGGTATCAATAGTACAAACTAAATTATGAAAATCATGGTTATCTTATGGATTACAAATAAAATATGAATCATTTAAAATAAAAATAATTGTTTTTTGAAAAACTATATTCTTTCTAAAGGATTGTTTAGTTTCACTTTTCTCACATAATTTAAAATTAATTTTAACCACTTTTAGAAAAGTTATTTTATAAAATGACATTCATTTTTGAGATAATAATATCAAAACTACCTTAGGTTACATTTTTGGGATATGAATGAAATGTTTCATTTTTTGATAAATAGTGAAAATACTGAATTTTAGTTGAAAACTACCCTTTCATTTAAATAATTCACAAGGATAAATTATATTTTAAATTAGTTTTAAATTAAAGTCAGTTAAATTATATATGTATACATTTTGTTTATATTATTTACAATGATAAATTATATTTTAAATTAGTTATAAATTCAAATTAGTTCAATTATATATCTATTAATTAAATTTAAGTCATTAGAATAATTTTCATGTTTAATTTTTATATAAAAAGTTTGTAATTTTTTGATCCTTTTCTCCTTTAAAACCCACTTTCTCATCACATTTGTGGGATTAATTTTAAATTAAACTTTTCTACTTGTGTGAATTTAATTTTAAAAAATTTATTATATATTTGGAATCATTATAGTTTATATTTTTTAATAATTTATAGTTATTATTTGACCAAAATGAATAGTAAAAACACTAAAAATTATTTACCGAGGTTAAAGTAAAAATGGGTTCACCAGAGTATTAAACTAAAATGATAAATGTTTAAATAACCTAAACACTTTTATAAAATCTATTTTACGACCATATTTAGATTCCATAAAATATATGTCTCAATTAAACTCAATTTTACCCATTTTCTTGTGAAAAACATGGGCACACCTTTTTATTTTGATAAAATTACAAGTGTGGCACTCACCTCACTTATAAAAGGCCACCCTATCGTCTCTTATTAACATATTAAAACCATTTTTGTTCAGCCAAAACCTACCAAAATAACTTACTAAAGTACACCCTCTCATTCCATAATCCTTAGTTTTGTTTGAAAGCCACCCTAGGAATGAGTTTGGTGCAAATATAAGGATGTTACCTGAAGAAGACGTAATGTTCTTCGACGAGCATTTTTATTTTATTTATTCCTTATACTAATTCAATTATTATTAAACCATGATTAAATAAATACATAATTATCTGGTTTTATGTTAATTTCATAACCTAAAATTATCTCCAATTCCGTCAAGTGGTTCCTAAAATAATCATTCATGTGTACAGTGGACTACCGCCTCACGAACTGATGTCATTGGTTTTCCCATTCCACATCTCATGGTTGAGTATGATGATTTATATAAAGTATATATATGATATTTATAATATAATTATACATATGGATTAATTATATAATATATATGTTTTTTAGTTTACATTCTCTTTGGGATAGGATAACATTGCTCGTGTGTACAACAGACTACCACCTCCTGAAGCGATGCGATTCATTTTTCAATAACACTTTACATGGAACGTAATAAGGATAAATTCAATGAATATATTTTATATAAATGAAATTATTTGATATTAATGAAATATTTATCATTATAAAAATAAAATATATCATTTTCATTTTTTTCTTTTCACTCACATATATATGATAACATTGTTCGTGTACGTGTAGACTACCTCCCTCACGAAGCAACGTGAATCTATTTACATCAACCCACCACATATATGTTATATATAAGATCATTTAAAGAAATAATATTATATTTATTATATTATTACTATTATGGAAAATTAAAATATTACTTACCTCATTTTCATAACGATGGTTGAAAAATGAAAATGTTACCCATGCGTATTTACGATCTACCATCTCTATAATTGTGACGTACCTAATTTCTCATAAAAAATTATTGATTGGTATTAATAGTATAATTTATATATAAATATTAGAATTATTTCCTAATTATTATTAGAAATATGAAGTATCTATATAATATACGTAATAATGAGATCGTTCTAAAGAAAAATCGTATGAGAAAACAAGGAAATTGACACTTGAAACAATAAAAATAATGAATGATAATTAATGAATGGGTAATAATAAGTTATAAAAGCATAATATATGATATTATAAATATTAATATGGTTATAGTGTATGCTAATAACATTTTTAAAACAACTATACTAGATGTTAAAGAATGTTCAACCAAAAGTAATCATGATATAAGGGTTTTATTTACTCCATTTCCATTCAATAGATTAGACATATACTTCATTGATCATTTTATGAAAATATTATGTTTATAATGAAATTTTATTATTTTATGTTGTATTTCTAATTATTTTAATGCATTCAAAATTTATATACATAATTAATTCATCGATTAATTCCCACTTCAATGATATGACCTCTATAAGAAACTTCTTCTCAATTTCCCTTCAATAAAACATATTTTATTACTCTTCACTTAATTTATTTTATATTGTTTAAATAATTCTCCTTTGGTATGTTATATCATTATTCATTAAAATTTTATGGTATTTTAAATTTTAATTTTAAATATTTCATCTAAGGGGATTTTGACATAAATGTTACCAAGTGGTAAATAATTTCATAACTCAATTTCATTTCATTGAGTTATACTACTACTTAAGTATATCTGATATTATAAGATTATATGTCTAATAAATTTTGACTATATATTATTTTATTTCAAATTTAATTATTTAGATTTATATTTGATACAAAAAATTGATTCGTTATTTATTTCCCACTTTAACTTCATGATCTTCGTAAGTGTTTATTTCAAGATATCATTTTAATTGAGATTTTGTATACTTGATTTTCCATTGAAGGAAATTATTTCATAATTTTTTTAGAAAGGCTATTTTTTTCATTTTTTTATTCATGAAATTTTCAAGTAATAGTACATTTTTCATTCCTTCGTACTTAAAATAATGGAGAATTTTTTTTTATGAAAATTAAATTTTTTTCACTCTTTAGTCAAAAATATGTTTTCTTCTAAAACATTGTATTCTAAAAATATTTCCAAAAATGTTTTTAACATTTTCTAAATGAGTTATTAAAGACATTTTAACCCATTTTTACTACTTAAATGTTTTTTAATGGAAGATTTTTGTCATTTTCAAAACAATATCCATTTGGATTTTACCTAAAAGTGAAAGGAAACATGGTTTTAATTTATATAATGTAAATGGAATTTATATCCTCCATGACTACTAAAATTATTTAAAAATTACATTATAATTTTCAAAGGATATTTTTATGACATGTGTTTTCGAAATATTTTGTGAACTTTTTGTTTTAAAAGGTTATTTTTATATTGAAATGAGTGTTTCCCTCAAGAAGTTTTTTAAAGATATTTTTTGGTATTTTTATTCATCATTGAAAAAAACCCTTTATTATAAATCCAATGGGTATATGTTGTATTTATAATATACTTTATATTTCTATGGATGGTTTACGATCATTTTGATAATGTAAATTATTGACCTATACTTCTTTAATTCATTTTTGTAGTCATTAAATTTTCCTAGAATTATTAACTTTACTATCATCATTAGACCTAAAATTTACCCTAAATATATATATTATTTTTTGTGGTTATGATTATTACCTAAACAGTATCTCATTTATACATGTGTTGTTTTACTTTAAAATTAATTTTTTTCATTTAGAGAAATATTGATAATCCATATTATTTTTTCAATATAGACATTTAATAGTAAGGAATAATATTCATGAATTAAAATTATTATTCAATATATGTGGAATGATTTTTATATACATATATGTGTGGGGACTTGTTATAGATATCCCCTCGATACATCATTATGTCTCAAAAGAAAAATCAATAAGCTATCATTAATGAGAGAAGATACATCCTTTCTAAGTCTAGGAATATCTAGTTCATGGATTCTACATAATAATTTGATAAATATTATAGTTTATTATCTAGGAAAATAATCCCTTAGCTAGTGTGGGTCCCTACACTTTTGAGGGAGAAGGGAAAAAGTCCTCTTTCTAAACTGGTGATGACCTATTTCAACTTGCAGCTTCCTTGTTGGTTCTTTATACTGCCAGTTGAGATAGTATTTGTCACATACAAGACATATTTTAAAGGTATTTTTTTCATTTAATTTACATCCTTTCTTTTTTTGGGGGTTTCCCTAGGTTTTAGGGAGGAATAGATGAGTATTCATGAATTGGGCCAAACCGTGAGCCCAATTCCAGATTAAAAATATAAATTTTGTATCTTTTATAACTTTTTCATGTTTCAACATTTTTCATCCATTAAAATTCCTAATTGACCTAACCTAACCTATTAACACCACCAAATTAATTTTGAGCTTTTAGAAATCCATAAATAGGGGTTATTTGGGTTTTTGTCTAATTGGTTGGGCCTGCCCGAAAGCCCAATTCCTGTTTTAAAAATAAAATTTGATTTTGTTATAACTTATTCCATATTTGGGATTTGTCGGTGATTCCAAGTCTCACGCAAGACCAAGTAACCCAGACACGCATCTGAACTCTCTCCCACCCATTTGGAGCTCTGTAGAATCGCGATTATGTGCCGATCTTCATAGGGTTCCTCAAATCGCCCAGATTTGACGAGGTAAAGTATTTCTTTCATAACTCTCTCAATTATCAATATTTTTCCTCCATTCCAGTTCCTAAATGAGATAATACATCTTGTTCGAATGTAACCTAAATTTTGGATCTTTTAAATTTCAGATACTGGAGATTTGGAGTGATTACTTCAATATACTTCAAGTAAATGAGCCCTTTTCTTTCCTCTTTCAAATTACTTTGGGTTTTACTCATTGTTATTAGGGTTTCTTTGATTATAATTGAGTTTAATAATGTCCAGAAACTAGGATTTCTAACCTAGGGTTTAACTTTGGGCTTTCTTGGCCAATTTGTGTGGTTTTAGGTTTGATCTAGTTCTCTCTTGGTGCGGCGGGGGTGCGATTTGATTTTCGCACGGAGATTCAAGGGGTTTTGTTAATTTGGTAGGTGATTTCATTGTGTGTGAAATTTTTGTGAATTAGCTTGATGTTTTCATGGTACCATAATGTTTATTTCATTGAATGTTTCTGTAAAAATTGGTTTTAGTTGCATTTATAATGAAAATGAATTTTAAGTTCCAATTTTTGGTGAAATTGAGGGGTTTCCATTCAAATATTTTATTGGTTAACTTTGAGAATCCCCATAACTGAATTTTTGGTTTCATTAAAGGGTTATGAACTGAAATTTTGTTTTAATAACTTACAAGTTTTATCATAGTGTGAAAGGTGGATATCTTAAAGAGCATTGGGTGAAAAGCAATGTGATGTTTTGAGAGGTTGTTTTATTGGAAATAAAATTATTTTATTGTGTGTTTTAAATGGTATAAAATGTGTGTAGCTACTGTACAATTTGTTTGTGACCAGTAGTGATATTTTATATGAAAAAGTATGTGTGTTGTTTTCTGAAATTGTTTGAGCACAAAAAGGGGAAGCTCGGGTACTTATGTGGGGCGGATTTGTACTAGTACAGCTAGTGGATCGGATGGGTTTTGTCCCTGTTCCACTTAGCATCTGGATAACGACAACTCTAACTAAACTATTTGGATGATGATTGGGGACCACTAGGTTATGGGTATGTTCCCTACTAGTGGCTCGTGCATGAGAAAAGATTTTTCTATGGTTACTCTACACCGAGGTACGAGGTCCATAGGGCCCGAGACAACCTAGTGCTTAGGGGTGTTCCTGATTTTGATGATCATAGGATTTGTGGTATTTAACCCTATTGTGGGTTGTTTTTGGCAGTACATTACAGTAGCTCACATGTATATTTAATGTTCTTACATTCTGAAATTCTCAGATTGAAAACTGTTTTCATTTGAAAGTTGCATTTCTTTGAATTTTAACACTGTTTCACCTTGTGTATTAAAATTGCTTGTTTTGTTCACATTGTATTGCATACTCTTTGGAATAAAATGGTGGTATCCTATTGGGCTTAGGCTTACACCCTACTTACACCCCTTGGGTTTAAGTAGACCTGCTTATGCTTGACTCAAGTAAAGGGAAGGCTAAGGGTGATGGCGGTTCGGGATGTTAGTCCCCATCGTTGGGGCGGAGTTGCGGGGACATCTTGCGGGTGATGATCCCCTTGTCATGTGGAGTCCATGGGGATGTCTTTATGTTGTCATTATTTATTTTTAGACCACTTGTAGTGTCTTTAAACATATGTATTCAGATCTGGTTTTGTTAATAGTTTTTTATCATGAAAAATTTCAGATTTTAATAATTGATTGTTTTTTTATGATTTCTGCTTTCATACTGGGGTAAATCGTTCCCAAACCAGATTTGTTTGATACCCGGGCACTTGTGCCAGCCTGTGGGGATAGGGAACTCCCTTTGGGACTTGCCACGGGCCGGGTTTGGTGCCATTAATGGTGGCGACCAGATCCGGTGCGTGACAGTATCATTCCTTATTCAAAAGGGTTTGCAACACCAATAGAGTATTCAATATTTTGAGCCTTGTTGGATGTCACACTACTAATTTTTTGTTTTTCTTCTTCTTCTCATTGCTAAATTATTAGGAGCATGTAAGTAACCAATCTTTTCTTCTCTCTTCTTCAATGAAAGAATAATTGAACACTTATTATTCTTCTTTCTTATTATTTAGTACAACAACCAAATGAAATAGTATTTGTTCTTTTTGTTGGATAGAATCACAAACACCTTTGTGATTATTCAAACACTGGAAATTATCTAATCTAGAATCATCATAATTATATTATTCTCCTCGCTTCCTTTCATATATGCATGAGATCATGTATGTGATATTTAATTGAAATCCTCTCTTCCCCTTATTCTTCACAAGTTAAAACACATAAAACCTTTAAATAATGCACATGGGTGTATGAATGTATGCAATTACCTTTGGTCACAAACTGGCTTGAGACTTTCTCTTCCTAGATTTTCACTTGGTTTGGGTATCTTTACATCATACACATGAGTGCATGTGTTTCATGTGTGTTATTCCTAAAATAAAAATGGGTTTAAGCATGCACTTCCCCTTCCCTCATGTAGTATCCTTCTTCTTAAAATACCCAAAAAACAGTATAGTATTTACATGCAATGATGAGGGTTCTTAACTTCTCTTTGTAACCCCGAATGACTCGGGGTCTTCTTCATGCAAGCAGAGAGCACTCTGTGTATTCATTTCTTCTTCATGCAACCAGAGTGATTCATGATTTTGGTGTTTTCAGAAAGTACAACTAGGATGAGCATGCATTGATTTTTTACCCATGGGATCTCCTTTACAATACATAGTGAGGTTTTTGGTAAACCCCTCGTGTGTTTGCAGTTTTCCTTTGTACAAATGGTGTGGTTCTCCTTCTTATTGAGACTCTTCAAGAGTGAACAGTACTTGTTGAAGGCCTTCTAGACACCAATATTTCACGCACCAATTTTTGGGGTCTTTAATGCAACTTTAATAACTTTCACACAAAATTTAGATTTTTTCATGAAACACCTCTTGCCCGCAACGTTAATCTTGCACACAACTCTCTTCTTGCACGCAACTTCCCCTTCTTATGCGCAAATCTATTTCTTTCGCAAAACTCCCTTTTCTTAAAATTCATCTACGCATTAGAGATCTATATTTATCTATGTTTTTATCTTATCAAATTATTGGGGTTCTCCTCTTATTTATAGGCATCACTGACCCCCATACACAAAAACCCTGATGCATCACGCAAGATCCTGATGCATCACGAAAAACCCCATTTGATGTTGCATAAATATTTTTCATGCCAGCCTCATATTTCAGTTATTTATTGACTCCTTCATTCACTTCATACCTTTTCTATTTTTTTACGTTCTGACCATGAATCATTCCTTTTATGCAACATTTCAAACTCCCTTTAATCTTGCATGAAAAAACCAATCTTTCACGCTGGTCTTTCCTTTTCCAGATTTTGATGTTTCGATATTATAAATCAATTTGTGCATAACATACAAATCCATATTCAAACATTAATGAAAAATTATTTTCCAAAAGAACATTTCTCCATCTCCTAATTTTTAGCCCCAAAAATTTGGAAAACAATGGAACACAACGCACCTTAAAATATTATTCGAAAATAACACCAATGCTAATTCATTTTCATTTAGAATATTCAAAAAAATAACTACTTGCATCATGAACCATATCTGACATGATACATAGTATTTGATCAAACACCTTTATCATCATCGTATTTTCAAGGGGAATTATTACAACTTCCCTATCTTCCAGTAACATCATTCATTCCAATCAAAACTGAATATGATTGGCATCAAATTTTCTCACCATTTACTTCACAAGGATTTAATAAAAAGTTATCAAAATGTTTGATATTTGGGACATATAAATCAAAAAATCATCATCTAGTTTTCCTTCATGAAAATCAATTTTCATGGTTTTCTTGAAACAATGAAATATTTCATGACCCTTTATTCCTCTTGTTCTTCTGATATTTTTAGAGCATAAAATATAAATAACTTCTCACTTAGATTCTGACTTCCAAATAACTTCATTCATCCTTATATCCATGATACTTCAACCATCTTCATTTTTGTAAGCAATTTATAACATTTGATACATATATTCTGAACATAGGATCAGTGCAACAATCATCTGATTTCACAACATAGAGAATTGCTCATGTGCAACATCCAATGCCATGGGTCCATAAAAATTCTCCAAGTATCATAACTTCAGCCAATATCCACTAACTTTGGAGGTTTTTATTCATATTTATCAACATTGAAAATCATTGACAATCTTTGAAAACAAATAAAACTCAGACACAAAAGTGGTCCCAACAATCCATCATACTTAACCCTTACTAGGAATTTGATCCCAACCTTATTTTTTTTACTTTGACCAATATTACATGAAGTGTACTATGATTTATGTGTAAGGATATTCTAGAGGGAATAATGATATTATAGAAAACATATCTTGTAATTTATGTTTGAAATGTAAAATGGGAATCATGTTTATATCTAGTTTTCCAGAAGTTCTAAAATATTTGGTCCTTTGGTTTGTGGTCCCTTATATCTTATTCCAATGCAGAAAAGTAAGAAACCAAATCTGGGTTACTAGGGTTGGGGTAGTTATAGTTGGTATTATATGAAGGTTATTATAAACATTGGGAAATTGATTTAGAAAAATATAGATTAGGTAAAATAACCCCCTAATATACTTTGAGGATAAGTATAGAAGAACATCTTAATGTTTTGGTAAGTTATATATTATGTGGTTTTTTCTAGTAGTACATCACCATCTAGACACTACAAGTGGATTTGGTATTGAAACAAAGGTACCTAGGGGTAATAACTCTAAAAATGGTTAATTGGTATTGAATCTATCATCACCTTGTACACGAAAACATTCCTTACTGTGCACCTATTTTGACACTCCCATGGGATATGCTTAAGATAATTCATATTTTTTTTATGAAACATTATAAATGATTTTAATAGATTATGATAATGAATGACTTAGTTTAAAACTAATTTGTATTACATTGAAAATAATATGTTATGATTTAATCATCATATAATTGATTATATAGTTTTCCCACCGTGATTATTGATGATCACCCTATGGTTTTTGGTTTTAGTCATTGGCAAGAACCTGGAGGAATTTTGTTAACATTGAACATGAAGGGAAATATGGTGAATATGAAAACCCAAATGGGATAATGATTCGATTAAAAGATATAGTGATTATTTAAATATATGATTAACAATCTATACCTTAACCAACACTCAGACTCGCCAAAGAAGAGAATGGTGGAGTTCACTAAGATTTGTAGTGGTGAAGACCATGAATGAAAGAGGGATTGATTTACTTTATATGAAAAATGTGGAATGTGATACCTTGGAATTTGTCTTAAAATAATATCAAAATGAATAATTTGTGGAAAATAACGACACAAAGTAAAGAATTTATGTGTAAAAATAAACATTATGATAGGAGGAAATAATTATCATATTTGGGATTTATTTAAAGTTAATTATCTTAAATGTGGAAAACCATGGCATTATATGAGTTAATTATCCTTTTTAAAGGTTAACCGTTTTTCATGGAAGGACCTATGTTGAAATAAATGGTCAAATTATTTCTGTATTGGGAATAAATAATTAAATTTTATAAGTATTTTTACCAATGATATGTTGGTTATAAGAATAATGAAACTTCTTGGTATTGTGTTTAATTTTAGAATAATATATGTCTTAATTATCTTAAGAGTTATGGATACCATCACGAGTTTTTAATTTTTAGGTTAATAATAAGTTCAATGTCTTAAAGACAATTTTTTGGTTTTATGTTATGGGAGTCCACCAAGATTAAGGATATTTTTTAAGAAATTTATAGCAATATAATCCATTGGTTTAGTATATGTTTTGTTGAAAAGGTTATTTGAGGAATAATTCCTTAACATTTTTTAGAAATAATTTTAAAGGTATTGATAACCTTTATAATAAATATGATCATCAATGACATTTTAATAGTACTCAAACAAGATTATTAGACATTGTGAAATAAATTTGTATTGAAATCCTCAGTAAAAAGGTTATTTAATGATTAATTTTAGTTGAAGGATTTAAATCAAATTATTATTTTTTCATTTATTTGGGAATTATATAGTAATTATATTAATAAAATTTTAGAAAAATGACAACCCACATGCCAATTGACAACCTATCATGTTTAGAAAGGTTGTGGGGATTGGACCCACAACCAAAGGATGATAAGGATTTAACACATACCATTAGCCTACATGATTTCCCAGTTAATTTGTAATTTTTTTATTTAAATGATTGGTTGGATACATATTAATGTTTAATTAATGGTGTTTCTATGTAGGTTTATATATTAATGTATTATATTGGAAAAGTTTGGTAACCATATTGGTTTTGGAAAATAGTTAAGGATAGAAGGAAGTTATTTCCATTCATTTATGGATCTTATGATCTGTTAAAAGTGAATTTTAGTACATATGGAATACAAAATTCATTTTTGGGTATTAATTTCTTAGAGTAAGAGATTAATTTTAAATTTATTGATGCAGAAAGAACAAATGGAATTGTGCTTATGAAATAAAAATGTATTAATTAAGTATATTTATTTATATTTTTAGACAGTAAACGAATTCCACAGCATTAGGAAAAGAACATTGAAACAAAAATGTTATCATATTACCTTTATATATATGATTTTATTTGATGTCCATATATTCACATTTCACTAATGTTATCCTATGTAGAATGTCACAGCCTTGGCCAACGGGGCCTAAACCATGACTACCCCATGCCCGCCTCCAATAGTCTATAGGCTGGCGACCAATGTTGAGTAGTCATATCACTCTCACAGAAGGTCTTATCTTAATGTTCATGTACACATGGACACATATCTAATACCATAAAATTTTGAAATTTAAAAAACCCATTAACCATGCATGCATACATCTAAAATTCCACCATCAGAGTATGAAAACATTTACTTTAAAGAAAAAGCTCAAAATACAAACCCACATCTAAGAAAATGAAAATAATTCTAACTTGTAAAGTGGGTGAAGACTGCTTTCAATGTAACTGTAGGGACACACCTTAATACATCTAGATCACAAAGCTCTTCATTGTCCTGGTCCCAGTAGAACTTTATCAAAAGGTCGGCCTTCTACATAAGACATGACACGTGAGGGAGAATACCATGTAGGGGTTAGTATTAAAATACCCATTAGAAAACCATGAAATCATTAATAATATAAAATCAATAATAATAGTCAAATCATCACAAGCATACGTCTCCAACACATATAATAATAATATCAATATATATTCAATATAGACACAAAATCTCAAGGTAAATTCTCAACTGTAATGCCAGCCTAGGATTTATGCTCGAAGGTTTCACGTAGCACTCATCTGAGAGAATACACCCCATGATTTAGGTAGAACTAATGGAATTCAACTAAGATTCCATGATCATTAGGTATTTACATAATAAGTAAATGATGAATGTAAATAAAACACATATGGGGATCACAACCAAGTCTATGGGTCATACCAAGAAGTCAATATAGAATTACCTCTTAAGTAGAGTATTGAATCTCATGCAGTGTTGGTCACAAAGATACCAATAGAATTCACATAGTTCAAAGATGATGATAGATTATCTTAGGTTGAGACTCTTATAAGGATTACAAAAACTCTATCCATGTCTAAAGTCCTTATAAAGGGATCACTATCTTATGCATAGGACATGATTCTATAATAACCATAAGGGAATAGATCAAGGGAACATACCATAATGAAACTTTTTCAAGCTGAAGAATATAAGGGACCTAATCCACCTTTGAAAGTGTACACAACAGGTACTAGAATTAAATGAAGTTTCCTTTTGGGATTGGGTCCTACCCATGTGTCATGGCCCATTCACATTCCCATGTTTGAGTACATAGTGTGTCTGAGCCCATGTACTCATGAACGTGTTTGTTTCCCTTTGCCTATGTATGTGCCAGAGTACACAACATTTCAAAGATTTTTTACTCCTAGATATGTCTGCGTACCCTTCTAGGAACATTTTAAGACTCTAGGTAGTAGTCACACACCATGTGTCAAAAGTCACATTTCATGTGATATTTATCTTCTCTGTAGAACTCGAGCGCCAAACTGGGGGGTCCTACACGACGTGTAACTATAAAATACACATTGTATAACTTCAATTTTTATACAACCCAGGGATTCTCCTATCAATCACTATCCATTCCATCAATTCCACAATTCCAATTAGGAATTATGGATCCAAGGTAAGTCATCCACTTTCATCATCAGTTGTCCAAATTTTGACTTTTGATTCTCTGTAAAACACTATCTGAAGCTGCACTAATTTTGTATGAAAAAATAACACATATGAAAACCTATAATATGAACTCGATCAATCGTCACCATTGTCATAGATTGATTCCATCATCGATCTAGACCCATATTTGTGATAACAATCGGTTTCACAAAGAAATATGTGCACAACGATTGTTTATCCAATATTTTATTAAAACACTGACCAAATTGAGTGTCGATGGTGATTGTATGGAGAACGATGGGAGAAATAAAAGAAACCCCAAAGAAGAATTAACCTAATCCATGTTTAATTTTCCCAAATAAACTATTATTAGAAGGATGAATATAGATCCAAATTTAATAAACAATTCCCCCTAACAGTCCCTACAGATAATCATATACCCACAATACAATCGATCCATGAATTAGTCCATTAGTCAATTTATTAATATTCATAATTAGGAGAAATAATCGATAATTAATACATGTAAAAAATATTCTACTTTGATTAGGATCAATCACTGGTGAATAATGATTCTGTGTTGTTGTCGTTGTTGAGATCCTCAAGTTCCGTCACACACCGATCGATGATCCATGATCCGATTTTCTCTTTCCAACAAAATATCTACCAATGATCTCTCAGAAATTTCCAGGGTTGTGTAGTTAAAGTTGGGATTGTTTCTTAACAATGTATTTATAGGACAAAATCTTGTAAATTAATTAAATAAAATAAATAAAACAATTTACTAATTAATTAATCTTCCCCAAATTGGGAACTACTTGAACATCCAACACACTCCAAGCTTACGTCACACCTAGGGTAAAACCCATGATCCAAACCCAATGAAAACCATATATTTTTTATATGATATTCAGTTTAATAGTGATTACAATTTTATTAGTAAAACAAAACATTCATGATATTTAATATATTTAATATATTTCAAAAATTAATTCCAGGCATAATGTGCCTCCGAATATCATGTTGTATCGGTGCCAAGCTTATATTTTCCCTAAAACATTACAAGACAATAAATAGAAGACCTAAGTCATTAAATTCTTCCTACCTTAGTGACTCACATCCTATAAATCTAAAACAAATGGATACATAAAGAGATGTTGGTACTTTCAACACAATTATGTCGTATGATCCCAAGTACTATCATAAAGATTCCCATATTGCCACCCAAATCTAACTAGGGGAATAAATTTCCAATGAAGGATCATCCCATACTAATCCTCAATCTCTATTGGGTACTCATAAATGGTATATCCATTACCAATATCTAGATTTACCTATTCTATAACATGTGATGTATTGTGTATCTACCTCCTCTACTAAAAAATGTGGAAGTTTTTGTGCACCCAATCTAATTATAGAGATAGAGAAATATGGTAAAGCCCCTCAAAAACTCTGAGAAATATTTGGAAAGGTCCAATGAATCATGGGTATATCTTTTAACCTTTGAAAAATCTCTACAATCTAGGTCGAGGTAAGAACCTCCATAACACATGGCCCCCCTCCTTGAACTCCACATGCCTCCATCATTTGTTCTCATATGACTTATGATGGATATGTGTAGTCCTCATCCACTCCTGGATGATCTAAAACATCTTTGTAGTGGTTCACACCAACTCTAGGCCTATAAGTGCTAACTCCTCTAGGTTGGTACAACATAGTGGTGACCTGAAGGGTAACTCCTACAAGGCCTCAAATAGTGCCATACCGATGGTGGAATAGTTGTTGTTGTTTTACAAAAACTCTACCAGTGATAGGTGATCCTCCCAAAAATGACCAATGTGGAACATGTAAGACTGCAATATGTCCTCCAAGACTTGAATTGTTAAGTCAATCTGGCCTTGAGTCTGGGGGTGAAATGTTGTACTCAAATGTAACTAAGTCCCAAGGTCCTACTACAATCCCTTTCATAAATGAGACATGAACCTATAAATATGGTAAAAATGAACATCAAGGGAACTACATGGAGTTGAAATATATCTTGCATATAGAGGTTTCCCAAGATCTATACTGAACTTTGGTCTTGAATATATAGGGAGTGGATTGACTTTGTGAGTCAATCTACGATCCCCTATATGGAACTATGTCACCTGGACATACATGGTAAACCCATCATGGAGTACTTGGATACCCCATCGCACATTCAATATAAAAACTCAAGGGGATAAGCTAAACGCACTGAAACCTGGTTCTCAACCTTCATTTTCTGATGAGTAAGGCATTGAGAGACAAACTATGTAACTCCCCTATTCATTAATGGCCACCAAAACTACTACTGAAGGTCCCAGTACAACTTCTCCAGACCTAGATGTACCACTTAGGTTGAAGTATATAACTCCATTAGCATATCCACTCTTAGTGAAACTTGTACCATCATCCATACTCTAAAATAAAAACATGATCCCCACCTTCTGAAAATTCATCTAGAGCCTGTCTAGTGGATATCTATGTACTTAGGGTCTGAAAATCAGTATCCTCAAGTGGTAACTCCCCGAATCACTATAAACGATGTGGGGTAACAACCATAGACAAGTGGTAAACTGTTAAATCCCCATCCTCAAGGGATAACTACAATGAGTCCAACTACTCTAAAAACTGTCTCATTAGGTGTGAACAAGATCTCTTAATAATTGTATCTACTTCCACATTTCTCATCCCAAGAGAATAGAAAATATAAAAGTCACAATCATTGAGAAACTTTATCCATTGCCTCTATCAAAATTTAAGATTCTTTGAGACACTTATGGTTTGAATATATGATAATCTTATTTCCCCTAAGATAGTGTTGCTGAATCTTCAGTGTCATGACTACCACTGCTAACTCAAAATCATGGGTCGCATAGTCCTTCTTATGTGGTCTCAACTGACATGAACCACATGAAATCATTTTCTACCACTCCATTAAAACACAACCAATATTGGTCCTGAATGCATTGAATAACATTATGTAATCAACACCCTCCCCAGGTAATCTCAATATGGGGTCACTCGTCAATATCTATCTCAAATCCTATAAAGCCTATTGGAATCTTATAGTCTACATGAATGGCCTCCACTTTTGGTTCAAAATGGTCAAGGGAGAAGATATCCTAGATAAATTAGGTATGAATATCTAATAGTATCCTTCTAACCTAAGGAATCCACACACCTACATCATGCTCTTGTGTGGATCCAAAGCTAACACTGCCTTGTCCATTGTAATGTCCACTCCTAAACCATCTATTAAGATAACATGTCCTAGAAATAGGACCCTATGAATTTAGAACCAGTACTTTGAGAGCTTCCCATAAAGATGGTTCTCTCATAGAATTTTTAGAACCAACCCTAATTGTCTCACATTATTCTTCTCATACGTCAAGTACATAAGGATATTGTTGATGAAGAATAACATAAAATAGTTTGAGAAAGGATGAATGATTTAGTTCATGAGTCCCATGAACACTTCTAGGGAGTTCATCATTCCAAATGGAATCACCATGTACTTAAAGTGAGTATAAAGGAATCCGAAAGATATCTTCCATATATCCTCATCCCATACTCACAATTAGTGATAGACTGATCTGAGGTAAATCATCAGGAACCATTGTTCCACTATCAACTAATTAAAAATGTAGTCAATCCTTGGTAGAAATGTTTTTATTTACAGTCACCTGGGTTTGGAGAGAGTATTTCACACACAATCTCAAGATCATATCCTCTTTTTTGGTGGATAACACTGGGTAATCCTAGGGTGAGACATTGGGTCTGACAAAGCCCTTCCTCTATAAGTCCTCTAACTACACCATAAACTTGTTGAGCTCTTTTGGAACCACCTGATATTCTAGAGAAGATACAGGGGCCATCCCAAGGGGTATATCGAGGAATAACTCTATCTCTTGGTGGGAAAGTAATCTGGGAACTCCCTCTAGAAAAACGACATTATAATTCTCCTCCAATATGGGGAACTGAAAATCATAGAATCCACTACACCAAGGGTCATGCTATAAAATTGATGAGTAATTGGATAAACACTCATATGCATGAGTCCATCCTATGCTGATTGGGTTTCCTTTTTTTCACAGAAAGGGAAACCTTATCCCATCGCTATAGATACACTATATCCTCTTTCTGAAATAGTCTATATGGCCATGAATTGTAGATAAATATTCTATACCTAAGATGAGTTTTTAAGGCCTCATCGCTACCAAAAGAAGATCCCAAAAGAATCTATCACCTCAAATAGTTAGGTCACACGATTTAAAAAAGTGTGTGTTCACTAATTCACATTTGGTAGGAGTCTCCCAGTGGAAGAGTCGAGCCAATGGATCAACCACAATCCCTAATTTCTATACAATATAATTGAAAATAAATAAATTACTCAAAAATACATATATCTATACTGAAACTATAGTAAAAAGACACATATCATACCTCATATCATCCCTGGAGCCTTTGGGTCTAAAGAATCAACTGCTTGAAACTTCTCTCACTCATGTACCCTAGATCCCTAATCCTAGATTGGACACCTAGGGCTAGTGGTGGAAAAAAGTCATAACATCAACCACATCGAGTTTCTCTCCCAACCCCTCTGTTATGTCTACCACCCTACAGACTTACCTGCTCCTTCCACTACCTCTACTTAAGTGGACCATATTTGATATTTCAATTATCCATACAACGGGCCAGAAACTCTCATGTGAGATGTCCCCTTCCATCAAAAGAGTATCACTGATTCTCCCTAGGATGAAAAGATCCATCCTATGAACCCTAATATATAGACCATCTATCCTAGGATTGACTCTTGAAACATATCACATGACCAGGTCCGTGAGTCTAAAGTCAGCTACCTGCTGTCAAAGACTCAGTTCTTACATTCCCACTACTAGCACCAACTTTCTACATATTCTCTTCTAGGAAACTTTCGATAGCCAAATAATGATATATCACTCCCATACAAGTTAGGAATTCATAGACGTATCAAACCAATTCAAATTTCTCTATGTATTCCTCTCTCAAAAGTCTAATCCTAAAATAAACAATCACAAACCATATCCATTGAGCACCAAGAGACGTTTAAGAACCTCAATGAATACTTATCCACAATAATACTTCCCTACTGTATCTATAGAAGTTATTTCATGCACATATAACTCAATGTAGTTGGAGAAAAATCATCTCAAAAAGGAAACTCAAATTCTGAATATGAATGAGTAACCTTTTGTTACGACCATGTTACTAAGCCCCACCATCGTTGTATAGAGTAATGGAGAAGGGTCACTACTAGTACCAATATATAATCTAAGATTGTACCAAAAAACATAGAAAAATAACATCAACTCCTCAAGCCTATCCTCAACCACCTATTTTTTGGATCTCCTTAGAACCAGAGGGCACACTATCACTGAAAATCATGAAGCGTGATTATCCTACACACCTCATCTTCTGGTATTTTTGGTACCATCTACTACTCGATAGGTGGTAGTATTATTGGTTCACCATATAGAGGTCACACCTCTTGAACATGTCCCTGTATCAAATCCTCATCACTGAGGGTATCATCCTGATGATCTAAATACTAAATCATACCTGGAAAAAAATCATGGAGGCATCCTGAAATAGATAATATTTCCCAACATCAATGATTATATCTTAAGAGATGACTCATGAATGACATGGAAACCACAACCTACTCTTATATGATGTATTTACTAATGTTTTCTCCTACAACCATTTTCTACATGTACCATGTTGAAAGGTAGGTGATTAGATTTTGGGTGTTTTGATATGTTAGCTCCAGCACCAACACTAGATTCCTTGGCCTAAAATCTGAACTTTAAACAATTAACATTATTTCCCTAAACCAATCTCACATCCTATTTTCCTACGGTATAACTGACCCCCATAGATACCACTATGTCATGAACCAACCCAATGGGGAAAGAACCATGACTACCTTAATCCCATCTCTAATTTTCATGGGGTTTGTAACCATTGCTGAGTAGGCATATAAATCACATGGGCGGTGTTAACCTAATGTACCTATACACATGAACACATATCCAAGACCATAAAATACTGAAATGTAAAAAATGATAACCATTCATGCAAACATCTAAAATCCCAGTATTATAGTATGACAACATGTACTAGAAATAAAAATTTCCAAAAAAAATCCCACAAAAAATTGAAAATAAGTCCAACCTATATAGTGGGTGAGGAATATTTTCATGGGAACCAAAGGAACACATCTCATTCCATCTATCTCAATAAACTCCACCTAGTCATAGTCCCTATAGCACTCTGTCTAAAGGTTAGTCATTTATATAAGACACATATCATGTGGGAGAATCCCATATATGGTTGAGTTTAACACTACCCAGTAGAACACCCCAAAATCACTAAGCATATGACATCAAAAATAATAGACATTTCATCACATGCATATTTCTACCACACATATAACAATAATATCCAGATATACTCAACATATAAGCATAGTATCAAGGTAATGTTACAACTGTAATTCCATCCTAGGATTCCAGGTCGAAGGTTTCATGTAGCAATTTTCCAGGAGAACACACACCATGAGGCATATATAACTAATGGAATACATCTAATATGTCATGCTCATCAGGTATTTCCATAATAATTACATGTTTGAACTCTATATGGAATGATATACAGATGATAATCACACCTAAGGCCATGGGGTATACCAATAAATTGATATGGAATAACCTACTAAGTAAAGGATCAATTCCCACACAGTGTTGGTAATGAAGATACTTAAAAACGTTTCCTAGGGAAAATATGATGATAGAGGATCTAACTCTTTGCCTCTCAGAAGGATTTATACAACTCTATCTAATACTAAAGTACCTATGAAGGGATAAACATCCTATATATTATACATGGTTCCATACTAACCATTAGGGAATGGTTCAATAGAACATAGCCTAACAAATATTTTCCATGTTAAAGAGGAAAAGGTATCTAAGAGACATTTGAAGGGGTAAATGATATTTCCCATCACCACCAGGTTCTACCTATGTGTCGTAACCCATGTGTGTGTCCGTGTCTGAGTACACAAAATATCCAATCCTATGTACTTCTAATCATATCTGTGTCCCTACGAATGTGTATGTGCCTAAGTACAGAGTGTGTCTGAGCCTATGTATTCTTGGAAGTGTCTGTGTTCTCTACAAGGTAAACATTGAGCTACCGAGTAAGGTTCACACATAATGTGACAACTATCACAAGCCGTGTGATATTTATCTTCTCTGTGGAACTCTAGTGCCGCATAGTGGGGTCACACATGACGTGTAACTCCGGAATCCATTCCATGTATCTCTAAATTTTATTGATACTTTGGGTTCTCCTAAAAGTCATTGTATATGTCATAATTTTCATGATTCTAACTAAGAATCATAGATCCAAGGCTGACTATCCACTTCCATCATCGGTGGGTTGGATCCCGACTACGGATTTTCCAGAAAACGGTACCTAAAACCACAACGTCATCATATGAAAAAAAATACATTGTATGGATTCCTTTGATATAAACCTAACCAATTATCACTATCAGTACAACTTGATCCCATCATCTATATGAATCCAGATCTATGATAGAAATCCATTTTACCAAGAAACTAGTGCAATATGATTGTTCATATGATATTTTTTGAACCCCGGCCAAACTGTATGTCAGTGATAATCGCATGAAGAACAGTTAGAGAAATACATTAAACTATGAAGAGGAAATAATCGAATATATATTCATTTATCCTTGATCTATTACTATTATAATGGATAATAAAGATCAAAATTAAATGAATATTTCTTCCTAGTAATCCCTACAAATAATCATGTACCCGTAACAAGATTGGTCAATGAACCAATCCTTTGGTCGATAGATTAATGATCATCGTTGGATTAAATAAATAGGTGAAAATAAATATAAGTTGTTTTACTACCTCTATTTTGGATCAATCAATAGTAAATGAGGATTTCATGTCTTAATTTTGGGTGATATCATTGAGTTCTTTAGCATATCGATCCTTGATCCATGATTCGTTCGTCACTCTCTAATACAAGCACCTCTAACACTCTCTCGCAAATATCCTTGGTTATGTAGGATAACATGGGATTTTTTTTAACAAAATATTTATAGAACAAAATTAAGTCCTGAAAATTAATAAAATAAAATAAATAAATTTATTTATTTATTTATTAATCCTCATTCCACTGGGATGAACCTGAATATCAGATGCACTCCAAGGTTATATTGTTCTTAGGGTAAAACTAATTCTCTGAACCCAAAAAGACCTCATAATACCTAACCAAGACACTATTTAATTGTTATTACACATTTTTAGTAAACATGTTCACACATGATATTTAATATACTTAATATATTTCAAAAATTAATTCTGGGCACACTGGGCCTTGGAATCTCATGCAATCTCAGTTCCTAGATCCATATATAATCTATACTAAATTACATAACAATAAATGAAAAAAATTAGAGTCATGAAGAAGCAGCCTAAGTATGTATTAGTCCATATGACCTTTGTACTTACATTTATCTCTTTTTAGGAGGGTATTTTATTAACCCCTATTACGATGTGGGGTATTCAATAATGGTATTTCTAAATATCAAACCCTTGATTACTAAGATCATGTTTAAATTAGGAGGATGAAATTTATTTAAGGTGATAATGTGGCACCCAAAAATTCCAAACAAATAACATTATATTCGATCGAGTATGTGACGTGAAACACCAAGCTTAAAAAACCCATGATATATATTTATTATTTTTTATCTCTTCCATAGCTTTTGGAACACGCAACCCCAAGTCAAAATGAACCATTATATAGTGTACCATTATATGATAGCCATTAAGTTATAGGATATGAATAATACTAGATTAATTATGAAAATAATGTTTATCTATTGATTATAAATAAAATATGAATCATTTAAAAGAAATATAAATGTTTTTTAAAAAAATGTATTCGTTCTAAAAGACGGTTTATTCGCTCTTTGCATACGTAATTTAAAATTACCTTTTAAATCTTATTGATTTTTTTGAAAAAATTAACTTTATTTTTGAAATTATAATAGAAACATTATATTAGGGTTAATTATTGGAATTTTTTGAAATATTTTATTTTTTGATGAATAATGAAAACACTGAACTTTAATTGAAAAGATCATTTTTGTTAAAATAATTATCAAGGATAAATATTGTTTTCAATTGGTTTTAAATTAATATTAGTTAAATTATATATATATATTAATTCTATTTAGTTCATTGGAATAATTATAATATTGAATTTTGATATAAAAACATTGTAAAATTTTGAACGTTTTATCTTCGAAAACTTGCTTTCTCATGATGCCTATGAAATTAATTTTAAATTATATTTTTACACTTCTTGGAATTTAATTTAGAAAAAAAGATTTCATTTTTTAAATCAGAATTATTTATATTTTCTAATAATTTCTACTTAATTTTTATCCAAAATATATAAAAAAACAATAAAAATAAATTACCATAGTTAATATAAAAATGGATTTACCGTCGGGGGGGGGGGGGGGGTTAGACTAAAAATATAAGGGTTATAATGATCTATTTTTTTTCTCAAATATATCACTAGTAGAAATAAGGGCTTTAGAGTCCGCCTAGAATCCGCCAAACGGTGGACGTTTTTGGCCTATCGCTAAAGACTTTAGCGTCCGCCAAATGGCGGCCGCTAAAGATAAACCCAAAAAAATGCGGTTTTTGGTCCGTGATGTAGTAGGCAACACGGAAGTCGGCCACAAGCTTGGCTCACCGGCCATGGAGGATGCACGGTGGCTGGGGAGGGTTCGAATTGGTTAGGGGGAGTCGTTTTGTGGTGGGGTGATGCCGGGGGGAGACCATAGGGTTACTTGAGGTGCACTGATGTGTTCGAGATGGATGCAGGTGAGGCGAGGGTGGGGCGGCAGGGGGCGGCGCGGTGGCGGGCGACGATGTGGAGGAGTTGCAGGTCTTGTTGAAGAAGACGAGGGAAAAATCCCGCTGATTTTTTTGCTTCAGTATTAGCAGCCGCAATTTGCCATACGCTAATACACCCTTTAGTGGCCTCCAAATGGCGGCTGCTAATACATGAAACCAAAAGGCGGGAAAAATCCTGCTGAATTTTATTTCAGTATTAGCGGCCCCCATTTGGCGGCCGCTAATATCCCTTTTAGCGATCGCCAAATGGTGGCCGCTAATACTGACGCGCTCAACTGCCCAGAATTCTAGTAGTTTATTTTCTATCTATAATTTTACCATATGTTTTTTAAGTCTTGATAATACTCATTTTTGGACCATTGTGTTGTGTGAAAAATATGGGTACACCTATTTTATTTCAAATAATTACAAGTGTTCCACTCACTAGAATTATAAAAGGACACCCTATATCCTCTCTTATTCACACATTCAGACCATTATTTTTAAGACAATACCCACCAAAATAACATTCCAAATTCACTCCTCTCATCCTATAATCATTATTCTGGTAATAAATCCAACCTAGGAAGGCTTTTGGTGAAAACCTAATGTGGTTAGTGGAAGAAGTGGTAATGTTATTAAATGAATGTTTTTATTTTATTTATTCCTCCACATAATTAAATTTTTATTAAAACATTATGATATAATAACCTATATATCTAAAATATATAGTTATTTGTTTATGTTAAGGGTGTATAAAATCTTTATTCATGTGTACAGCGGACTACCGCCTCATGAACCAATGTCATTTTTTTTCTCCATTACCGCCTCTCACTATTGAGCGTGATGATGAATATAAAGTATATATATGATATTTATAACATAATTATACTTATGGACTCCTTATATCATATATTCATTTCTTTCACTTCCCATTCTGTATGGGATATAATAACATCGCTCGTCTGTATTGCTGACTATCGCCTCATGATGTGATATGATTCATTTTTCACTAATGTTTTTCATAGATGGTATTAAGGATAAATTTAATGAATATATATGATATAAATGACATAATTATGATATTATTTACATATTTATTATTCTAAAAATTTAATATATCTTTTTTATTTCTTACCTTTTCACTCAGTTAATATTGATAACAACGTTCGTGTACATGTGGACTACCACCTTCACAAAGTGATGTGACTCTATTTTCATCACCACACCACATAAATGATATATATAAATATATTAAAAGAAATAATATGGTATTTATGATAGTATGATCATTCTATAATGTTAAAATATTTCTTATATTCTTTCCATAATAATGGTTGAAAAATGAAAATGTAACCTTAGCATATATACGACCTATCGTCTCCATGATCGCAACTACTTTATCAAACCAATATTTCATGATTGGTGTTAAGGTATATTTTATATTTAAATATTATATTAATGTCATGATTATTTTTTTGGATATGATGAAACTATATAATATAAGAAATAACCATATATTTTAAAATAAAAAACGCATGAGAAAACAAGGAAATGAGCACACGAAACAATGAAAATAATGAAAGATAATTAAAGAAGAGGTGATAATATGTTCTAAAGGGATAAAATATGAAATTATATATATTCAAATGGTTATGGTATAAGTTAATAACATGTTTTAAACTACTATATAATAGTTTGAAACATTTTCATCAAAAATAAATCTTGAGGTAAGTGATTTCTAAACTCAATATCTATTCGTTGGGTTAAACTTCTACTTGATATTTTATGTCATGCTAAGATTATATGTGTAATTACATTTGATTGTTTTATGTCGTATTTCATATATTTTATTAGGATTTAAATTTTATATACATAATCATTTCATTTATAAATCCCTATTTTAATAATATGATCTTTGTAAGAGACTTCATCTCAATTTCCCGTCAATGAAACATATTTTATTATTGTGCACCTAATTTATTTTATATAGTGTACATACTTCCACTTTGAAATTTTATATAATTAATTATTAATAATTCAAATTATTTCAATTTTCATTTTTAAATATCTCATCTATGAGGTTTTTACTTAAACGTTACCAAGTGGTAAGTAATTTATTAACTCAATTTCTTTTCATTGAGTTATATTACTCCTTCGTTGTATTTGATATTCTAAGATATATGTGTAATGAATTTCTGATATATATTATTTAATTTACAATTATTTAATGTTTATTTATTTTTGATACAAATATATATTAATTAGTTAATTGTCACTTCAACGCTATGATCTTGGCAAGGGTTTATTTAATAATATCATTTTAGTCGTGATTGTTTATACTTGACTTTCCATTGAAGCAAATTATTTTTTCATTTTTTAATAAACCCTTTTATTTTATCATTATATTGTTATTAATTAAATTTTCAATTAATAGTACCATTTTACACTCTTTTTTGCTTAAAATAATTGAGAAATTATTTTTAAGAAAATCAAACTTCATTTCTCTCTTTAGTTGGAAATCCATTTTCTTCCAAAACCATGTTTTCTAAAAATATTTTCAAAAATTATTTGAAAATTTTAAAACTGATTAGTTAAAAAATGTTTTACCCATTTTACTTCTTAAAAAATATTTTTAAATGAATCTTAATGTATTTTTCAAAACAATTCCTATTTTAATTTTACAAAAAAAGTAAGAAGAATCATTATTTTAACGTGTACGACATGAACAAAATTTCCAACCATCATGTCCACTCAACTAAAACAAAGATATTTTAATAAAATAAAATTATTATAAATAAACTTTGTATTTTATTCATTAAATTTTAAGGTTTCAATAATAATTAACCACATTATAAAACTATGTAAAAGGGTATAATAAAATAAAGGTCAATATTTTATTGAAAATACACTTTCTAAAAAATAGTGATTGGGCTTTAAGTGCTTTAATATGAACATTATTTTTCATTTCCATTAGAAATTTTCTTTCATAAAATTTACATTCATATTTGGAATTATTGAGTTGAATTTATTTAAAAAATACCATTTCATTTTTAGTCATAAAAATAAAATTGATAGGATTAAAGTTAATTACCATGCAATGGAAGAAATATCACTTTCAAAAAATTATTTTGTTAAAATTGTGTTGTTTTTACCCAATCATATAAATTAACATATTAAAAATAATGAATCTAATATAATTTTTATACCAATTTATAAATATATTATTTACCTATTAATTAGTAATTAATGTTATATAATATTTATAACACTTAATTTTGGAAGCATTGTTTTTTTACAAAAAATTTATTTTTTATATATCATATGTTTTAATGTAAAATTGAATTTTATATTATTGATAAATTGGATTTGATTAAATAGAAGATAAATTTAGGTTCATTTGAAGAAAATTTAGTATGATGGTTTATATTATATTTTAATTAAAACATAAATTACTTAGTTAAAAAAACACTAGATACCAAAGTAAAAACCAAAATGGTAAAGTGAAAGAATATAATGGTAAAAGACTCAAAAAAAATTTAAAACATTAATTAAAATTAATGGTTGAGTATTTATTGACCCAAAACCATATACCCTCAATTATTAACCACTTTGTAAGATATTTACCATTGAATAGTGACATAGAAGCATTGAAATATAATGGGTATTTACAAAAATTCCATTTTCCCATAGTTATAAAAGGGGCCTCCCACCACCCTTTCAAGACCAATCTATTTTTGATTTATAATTGATACTATACCCAATTTACCACTGATACAAGTCTCTTGGAAGTAATTTGTTCCCTAGTATATAAAATGTATCCTAATCCCTTTATTTCTAAGAATACGTTTAATATAATGTTCAAGATTTGTACATGAGTAGTTATTACTCCTTGACCTTTTTTCCTAATATTTATACACCCACACTATATTCTATATCTATGAAGTTTTTATAAAATAAGTATTTTTAATATATTTATTGTTATTATACTAATATAATATCACTTTTATTCCCCCCTATAAAAATGTTTTAAAAATGAAGACGTTATCCTGTGTTTGTGAAGACTACCGCTTCCATGAATGACATGTTTTATATTTAATAATATCCCAAAATGGATGGTATAAAATATTTATTTAATAAAAAAATATAATATTTATGGAATTATTATTTTTATTAATTTATAAATCATTATAATCTCTACCTTCTCTCCATTCAATGAAAAATGTGAGCATCACCCATGTGTACGTGAAGACAATTCCCTTCACAAAACAATGCATTTCATTTTCAATTTCCAACCACAATGGATGAATTTAAAAATGTATTTAATGTATAAATATGTTATATAGGACATTATTAATATATTTTAATGGTAATGTTAAAAATTATATAGGTTATATAAATAATAAATAGTCACTATAAACCTAACCATTTAAAAGGAACTTATTGAGGCACTTTTTCATAATTTTAGTTCATTTTGGAGACCTGTGGAACTTTATAAATTTTCTGAAAATTTAATAATAAAAGATATAAACATCTAAAATTATGGATGATATTATTTTTTCAAGGAAGGTTCTATCTAGGATAATTATAATGTAATGTGGATTCAAAATGGAGATAGGAACTCCATATTTTTTTCATCAACTGTACATGGTTAAAAAAGTAAGAAGACGAGAAACTTCCATTCATATTAATGATTGCCTCACCACATATGAGAATGGAATTTAAAATTATATGGTGGATTACTTTCATAACCATTGAAATAATGATGTTAATGGTGATATTCATTAATTTATTTACACAATTACTCCCTCTGTTGAAGAGAAGTATAAACAGTAATTGAATTCTTCTTCTATTTAAGGCGTGGTTAAATATTATCTCTTCCCACAAAATATGGAAAGTGTTACAGTATATGATGGATTCTATAAAAAAACTCATTATATTCTACTATTAAATCATGTATTTTATGTTTTAAAATTCTTTTAATGAGTTTTTTTCTTCAACCTCAATTCCAGATGGTTTCAAATCCAACTTAATTGTTCTGATTCCAAAGATAGAAAACACAGTATCCATAAGGAAAATTTGAACCACTTATTTTAAAAAAACTATCCCTAATATTTATATTAATATTATAACCATAATTATGGAATCATTTTTTAGGATTATTATAAACCCAATAAATTTGGGTTTTTCTTTAGAAGGAGTATTCAGAACATCCTTTAGACAACTTCAAATGGAATAAACTTTTTGAGGAAAAATGTAAAGGATGGAAACTTTTCCCTTAAGATTTATATATCAATGAATTTTGAAAGTATAAAATGGGACATCATCCTAAATTTACTTATTAGGTATGGATTCTCTAATTCTATTATCAAAATGATCACCACTATCTTGACAAGTTCCATACTATCGGTTCTTATTAATTAATCTCTTAGAGGGTTGTTCAAGAATTTCAAAGGTATCAAAAAGTGAGTATCTATCTCAGTATTACTATTTTATATTGATTAGTATTACCTGATATAATCCATATATGAACTTAATTAAAGTTGGATTTTATAAGAAGATTAGGGTAATAAAAAACATTAATGTGCCTTCACATCTTCTATTTGTGGACGACATCCTCTATTTTGGGGAAGAATTTAAGGTGATGTAATCTCAATAAAATTTATATTTAACCACAATAAAAATTTAGAAGGACAATAAACAGTGTGGAATAATTTTTCCAATGTATTTGGTAAATGAATCTCAATATCTATACCTATAATGATTTCTAGAACCTTTGGTGTGATGAGGTGATACTTACCCTTTGTATATCATGGGGTCCCATTTTCTTAGGGGAAAATCAAGGTTTACCATTTTGAAATTATCTCCACTAGTTATATTAACAAAAATTGTAAATGGAAATGAAAAAGTATGTATTATATGGGGAGGGTTTTCTTGGTTAACTGAGTGATCACATCCATGTTTTTATATGTATTCTCAATTTCAAGATGACCTAATAGTCTTATTAAAAATATATAGAACAGTATTATATATTTTTAGACTAGTTTCATCCATGAATGTAAGTTGGTTTATGTGTCATGGAAATAGTGCATCAAACCCATTGATACAGGAGGACTGGGTATGAGAGATTTAAATAAGTTTAATGAATAATGCACTGAAAAAATTACATGGAATCTTCTTTCATCGCATGATGAGCCCCTGGAATTAATGAAAAAAATTTTCACTCCCACGCTCCATAGTAAATATTCTTGGTATCCTTAATCTTCTATTTTTCTATCCATTAAAGATTCATACCATGAAATCATGTATTAATCTAAATGGGTTGTCTCCGGACAGTGGTACATGAACTTCTAGATTACACCATGGTTAGAGAGACCTCTATAGGAGATCATGGTGGTTCCACACAATACGAAACAAATGTCAATTTATAAAATGATTCAAAATTATAGATATATTTTTTAATTCCTCAATCATCACACCATCCTAGAGATACACATATACACATTATTTGATAAATACACCCTCATTTTAAAATCGTATGTTATTAAGTTGCTCAACACTAGTGATTGATACAGGCTTAAATGTGACCATGAAACCTATGTTCCCACCTCATTATTGAGATTTATAAGGCCCTTCATTTCCCTACAAATAACACATATCCTATGGAAAATATTGATAGGACCACAATACCTCTATGCATAGCTGAAAAGAATTTAGTTTTACCTGACATCTTCTTTCCATCTCCGCTTAATGGCTGGTGAGAATATGCAGCAACTATTCATCAATACTGAGTTTGAAGGAAAAAATATTTAATAAATATATTGTAAATTATGTTAAATAGACCTTATTAAATTAAATATAGATGAATAATGATCTTAATAATGTTTGAATAAACTTAATATTATTTTTTATGAAGTTAATAACATTTGTAGAATAAATCCAAATATAAGGTAAGGGATCTTACAAACCACCCTAATTAATTTTTAGTTACTTGTTCTCTTTATTTATCTCCCATTTTCTCTATCTTATAGTCCTTTATTTATTCTATATTCTGTATATATGGTTATTTAATATTTACCTACTTTACTATATCATTATTTTTTGGGTATAATACATGTTTTACATTCCCTTCATAATTATCTATTTTAATTAAACCCAATTTATGGAGACTTACCTATGTATTATTTCATGTCAAGTACCACCCCAATAAAATGATTTCAATATGGATAGATTTTGAAAATAGTCATTATTTTATGGGAAAACCTTCCAGTTAAATTATGTTCTAAAGGAAAATAATAAGCCCCTTCCTTCTTTAAAATATCCAATGCTTATTTTGAAAAGCATCACCTATGTGGTTTATTTTTATTCTTACTCCTCATAGATCCTTATCATGAATATTTCTATATTATAACTAAATGTCAAAGACATAATGTTATATATAAAATAATGAACATAAAAATATCTAATTCCTTCTTCTCTTGGAAATCCTGATAAAATATCCTTTAGTTATGCTTTGAGACAAGATTATGTAACCAAATTATTTATCATGGGTATTATCATGATTATAATTTAAACTATATATATTTATTAATCTAATTATTAGCATCCCTAACCACCCACTATTTTATAAAATGATCGAGCATATGTGTAATAACGTTAATGATATATAAAAATTGAAATGTGAATATTTACCAAAAAAATGACTACCATAATAAGAATATAAGATACGACAATCCTGGTATTACCATAATGACTAAATCAAGTCATTAATAATAACATGAATCACATGTAACATCCTTTAATATAGAAAGTTGCAGATGCATTCATTACATGGTAGAGACCTCCAAATATTATTAGTTCTCCTAATCCAATAATAACTAAATAGTATATTAACACCATTGAAAAGATATTATATATCCTTTAATAATCTAATAAATAGAAGTTATAATGTATATTTATCTCCTTGAGGGATAATCCTATTAGTAGTAGACATTGACAAAAAAATTCAAATCCCAATAAGAGGATATTTATTAATAAATATTTTTATTACACTCTCTGTCTTAAAATAGATAGTTAGTTCTTTATAATGAAGATAAAGGAGGAAAAATCTATTGGTTACTATAAGTAAAAATTAACAAGGATTTTTGTTCATGTATTTTGTTTTTTTCATTAATAGAGAAAGTAAAATTGATGACTTCTTTAGTGGGATAAATATGAGTCTATGAAGTGCATTGGAAATTCCAGACATAGATTACTATAAGGATATTGTCTGATTTTCCCTCAAACATGAGATAGATATTCGTGATTCTAAATGGCCTTAGGGGAATCTAGATATAAATAAATAAATATAATATAATTTTGTTAGATAAGTAGATAAATCTCATGGTGTATAGATGATCCAACATCCCACATGTCAAAAGTGTGGGAATAAGTATCTTGGAAACTACTTCATGTGGGACATGAAATGTTTCACATGTGGGAAATATGTACATAAATTATATTATTACAGAAGTAAGATAAATAATCCTTCCAACATGAGAGAGGAAAGTAATATCTCTAACAATCCTCAACCATCTATTCAATGTCTCAACTACACATACAAGAAAATTATGAAAAATTATTCACTAATCTAAGGGTTATTAAAGATAATAAAAAACAACAACCTCCATGGAAAAGAGAGTAATGATGGGATTAGGATATTACTATCATTGATATGGATCAGGAAAACAACGTGGTGATAGGTATTCCAGTTATTAATTTAAGAATAATTATTGTACTATTTTATTTAGGTTATATGCATTATTTCTTTTTATGAAACTTTATTAGAACTATTTAAAAACTACCACAGGAAATTAAGGATGAACTATCAGGAAAGAAATGATAGAATTGTTTCTTCTCAAGTGTATAAATCCATCATTGTGAACCTTAGTGGGATTAATCTTATGAAAAAATTATAATAATTCCATTAGTGCAATTTGATGCTATACTAATAATGGATGGGTTGTCTATTTAAAGATCCCACATCATTTTTTTGGAGAAATAAATCACTCTCCATATCCCAAATTATATTTTAATTCTATATAAGTGTTAGAAAAAGTATGAATCTCTTTTAGAATCTTCTTCATAATAATTAATTTTATTGAATTTTGAGCTATGATATATTCCTCAAATGATTTAATCAAAGGAGTGGAACAGTATTGATGAAACTAAAATTATAAGTTAATATGATGATATATTCCCCTAATAGATTCTTGATCACTCTCCTAATTGAGTGGTTGAGTTATCTATTAATCTTATACCTAGATATTTCCAATATCCAGGACTTCTTATAAAATTTATTATACTTAACTAGAAGAGATAAAGAATAAAATAAAATAGAATTTGGAAAAAAGTTTCATATGACCAAGTGATTAACTATGAGGTGCACCGGTCCTATTTTTAAAGAAAAATGATGGGCTGATTCATCTCTATATTGATTATCATTAACTCAACAAGATCATGATAAAGAAAAAGTATCCCATTCCGTGTATTTATGATTTTCTTGATCGGCTATGCAAGGAATAATACTTTTATAGAGTGGATATTTGGATGGGACATCATCTGTTAAAGATAGAGAAAGAGGATATCCTCATGATTTCCTTTTATACAAAGTATAAGAACTGTGAGTATATAGTTATACCATTTATACTCATGATTTATCTATAAATATTCATGGAACAAATGAATGGAGTATTTATATATCACCTTGATAAATTTGTGGCAGTATTTATAGATGATATTCTTATATACTCCAAAACCAAGGTGGAACATAAGGATAATCTAAATACCATGATAATGTAATTAAAGAAAGTTAAATCATATGTAATGTATGGTGACTGTAATTTTTGGAAAGATAAAGTGGTATTATTAGGAAATTTTATCACTAAATAGGGTATATATATGGACTCATTGAAGATATATGTGATTAAAGAATATTTAATACCATCCTCTGTGATAGATATCTAGAGATTTCATAGGTCAGATAGATAGAAAAATCATTTTTTGATTAATATATCATGACTTTCCAACCCTATAATAAAGTTGACATAAGAGAGAGTGATGTTTATCTGGTAAAAAATGGGAAGAAATATTCCATGATCGTAATAAGATATTGGTAACTACACTTGTACTTACATTACCCTATAGTGGATAGGGGTTTTTAATATATAATGATGCCTACGTAAAGGTTTTGGGATTCATTCTTATGTTTAATTAAAAGGTGATTGCTTATGAATCCCATCAATTAAAGACTCATGAGAAAAAACCCAATGCATGATCTATAGCTAGAAAAAAATATTCTTTCAATTGAAAATTTAGTGACATCATCTCTACATTGATAAGTAGGTTATTTATTCTGACTAAAAGATATTGAAGTATATATTCACAAAATAAATAAATGAAAAGGTGACAAAGTAAGTGGTTTGAATTAATCAAATACTATTAATTCTCAATACACTACCACCCATGGAAGGAAAACATGGTGGTTGATGCTCTAAGTATAAAATATCATTATACCTTATCTCTGATAAGGATTATAAAATATACCATACTCATGGATCTTCAAAGGATGAATCTTCATGTTATAAGGGAAGGGGAGGAATCCTATATTTCAAATATTACAGCTCAACCATCCATTCATGAAAAGATAAATGAGGAATAGAAATATGATATAGAGCTAAAATAAATGTTAGTGAATATTCCGAAGATAAAAGTTGATAAAATGGAGTTATACAGTTTAAAACTCGGATGTGTGACCCAAAAAAAAACTATAACTAATTAATGAACATTTGGAATTTTCCCAGATGTCATCCTTCTCTATTCATCCAAAAATCTTGGAGATGTATATATATATTAGGAAAAAATTATAGTGGGATTAAATCAAGAGGTATATTTTATAATATTTGTCTCAATGCATGGTATTATAACATGTTAAGGTAGAATAAAAAATGTATAAGGGGATGATGCAACCATTACCCATACTAGTATGGGAATGGGGAAACATCACCATGGATTTTTTCATAAAACTCCCAACACATCTAAAGGCCATAATTACAATTGGGTTATAGTATAATTCCTTACAAAGTCAACACATTTTATTTCTAGTAATTAAGATTTATCTCATGACCAACTCGATAACATAAATATAGATGTTTGTGTGTGTGTGTGATGTGGTAAGGTTTCATGAAGTACCACTCTATATTATATTTAATTAATATCCATGTTTTTCCTCAGGTTCAGTAAAATTCTTTAGTGAGTATCAAAGATAGAGATAGGTTTTAAAACTACTTATCACTATCAGATATGTTTTTAGTTTTAAAGGACCATTAAAAATCTTGTGGAAATTTCAAGATCTTTTTCTATGGATTTACAAGGATGTTGGTAGAAATACCTACCACTGATTGAGTTCCCATATAACAACATTATTTATTAGATAATTCAAATTGAATTATATAAGGCTCTATATAGTAATAGATTCAAAACTCCAACATACTAGAATGAAGTTGGAGAAAGGAAGATTAAATGGCCAAACCTTGTTTAGGAAATGACATATAAGGTTTAAAATATTCAAAGATGCCTGAAAGTGACAAAAATTAGACATAAGAGTTATGAAGATAATCAGTTATGAGATCTTGAGTTTGGAGATAGCGATAATGAGTTCAAATGTATGTAGAATTGTAATATTTTTATGAGATTTAAGAAGAAATAGAAGCTTATCCCTAGGTATATTGGTCCCTCTGATATCTTTGATCATATCGGAGCTATAACTTGTTGCTTAGTAAATAATTTTTCCTCAAATAAAAACAAAATCATGTTGAGTTAAACAAAACCATTATATTATAATAATTAAATTAGAAGGTTTTAATAAGAATTAAATATATTATTAAAACTATTTAGAAAGTTATAATAAAATAAAGTTCATTATATTCTTGAAAATACACTTTTTTATAAAAAATAGTTTTGAGCATTTAGTATACTAATATGTAAATTTATTTTTCAGAAAAATAGAAATGTTATTTAGGAAAATTAATTTTTTATTTTTTATTTATTGGTCAAAATAATAGAAAAAAGGTACATTTAATTTTTATGGATAAAAAATAAGATTACTAGTATTAATGTTAATTACTGAAATAATGGTAAAATTGTTGTTTTCAAAGAATTGTTTTATTAACATTGTGTAACTTTACCCTAATAAAATAAATTAATATCTAATAAAAATGGAACTAATATAATTTTTAATATTATATATAAATATATTATAAAATTTTTTAATTGTTAGTTAATATTATATTATATTTATAACACATAATGGTTAAAGCATCATTTTTCTACAGAAACGTTTTCTATATATTATATGCTTTTATTTAAAAGATAATTTTGTAATATTTATAAATTGAATTATATTTAATAGTATATATATTTATGTTTATTTTAATGAATTTAGGTATGATTAGATATCTTATAATTTTAGTAAAACATAATTTTCTTAGTTAAAAAATACCAGCGACTAAAGTAAAAACCAAAATTGTTAAATGAATGATAAAACAAAAAATGACTAAAAATATGTTTAAAACATGTGTAAAAATTAATGGTTAAGGTTTTCATGACCCAAACCCTTTAAAATTTGTTATGGATATCTTTTGGATCCATTTACACTTGAATTGTGTCCTGGATTTATTGATATGTAATTGATATTTACTGATATTCCATGTTCTGACACTTATAAACAAGGCCACTCACTATCCCTCAAATAAAAATATATGTTTCTGATTATTATTTGATATCTTCCAAATTTACCTCTCTTATAAGTTTCTTTCACATCCATAATCTCCTATTCTCTATAATATATCCTAATCCCATCATTTCTAAGATTAATTTCAATTGAAAGTTCCATCTCTCTATACGAGTAATACTTACTCCTTAATATTTTCCTTTTAATCACCCAATACCCCATAGAATATTATCTATCAAAAATATTATTATAAAAAAATTAATATTATTATATTTAATTTTTATATACTATTGTAATATTAATTTTCTACCTCCCACCAAAATAATTCAAAAAAATGAAGATTCCTTCATGTGTTTGTGCGGACTACCGCCTCCATGAATGATGAGTTCCATATTTCATAACATACATACATAGAATGGTTGAATATGGTTATTTAATTAAAATATATCACATATATATACATATAATTATTCGGATTATTAAATGATAAATTATTTTACCCTCTACCTTCATTCCATTTAAGAAAAAATTAGAGCGACATCTGTATGTATGTGCATAATACCACCTTCATGGAATGACACATTTCATTTTTCATATCTACCTATTGTGGATGGATTTAAAAATTTAAATGATTTATAAATATGATATTAATTAAACTATTAATATTTTTTAATTATAAAATTATATATTATATTGGTGATATCAGTAATAAAAGGTCATGGTAAACCTAACTATTTAAAATGAACTTATCAAGGCACCTTTCATAATTTTTTTCCATTTTGGAGACCAAGGGAAATTTATAAATTTTGAGTTAATGTAATAATAAAATTAAAAAAACCTTTTCCATTATAGATATTATGAATCCATTTTATAAAACCTTTTCTATATCCATTATAAAAAAATAGTTACTGAGAAATTAGTCGAATAACCTCAAGTAACTGACATACGAAAAAAGTATTTAACAAATAAATATAAAATGATTATAAATTGAATATAAAAATGAAATATATATTAATAATAATATTAATAATTAGTTCAATTAACTTAATTTTATTCTTCATAATTTCAATCACACATGCAGAATGAATCATGACCTGAGGGAAGGGTACTTATGGACCACCCTCATTACTTTGAAGTTAAGCGTTATCTTTCTTTCTATACTTTTTTATCTATATTATTACCATGTATTTATTTAATATTATTAGTATATTCTCATTAAATACATACATAGTTTAATATAAATTTACTTTTTGGGGCATAATAAATGTTTTAAGTTCCCTTAAAATTTTTCTATTCTATGTAAACACAATTTAAGAGAACATCCCTATGACTCAGTTCATGTCAGGACCACCCCCATAAACTTATTTCATTAATGGATATATTTTTAAAACTATAAATATTTAATGGAAAATCCTCCTAGTTCAATCATGGTATAAAGGAAAATAATAATATCTTTTATTCTTTAACAGATAAGTTTATCATTCTAAAAATAATCACCTATGCGGTTTGTTTTTATCCTTACTCCTACTTTATCCTTCCCAAGAATTTTTCCACAATGGAACTCAATATTCATACCTATTATTCTTTTATATAAAAAAATTTAATTATTTCTTCTCTTGGTAATCCTTATGATATATCCGTTGGTTTTAATTTGAGATAAAATTATAAAACCCACTCTTTTCTCATGGTTTCTATCATGCTTAAGCTTTATTGAAGAATTCCTATAGTTGGTCATAGAAAATGTAAATATAATTTTATTGATGAAGCATAGAGGCTGACTAGGGTCATATCACTTGAGGAGAGTCAAATTCAATTCAATCATTTATTATATTCTACATATCTAATTCCTTTTTGATTTATTTTAAAAAATAATTCAATTTAGGGGTTTTTTGTTTTAAAAAATAAATCCAATGCAATTAAATAACACTATCCAGACAAATATATTAAAACATTATAAAATTAGGGAAGAGATTTTTTGGCCCTAGGGTTGGATAAAGAGGTTCATTCATTATTTATTATTTTATCAAATTCAATTTTAAAATCCTACTATATAGTAAATGGATTGATACTCTCTACCTTGAGATGTTATTTTCCTTCCTAGGAAACAACTTCGGTGAAAAAAATCTTCACCTCCCAAGGTAGGAATTTGGATTGAATTTTATATCCATGTAGTGGGGTTGTTCACTAAACCCATCAATTTCACTCTTATTCACCACAAAATGAATCATAGCATTAAATAATTCTAAGTGATATAATAAAGAACATCAAAACACCCCCTAGGTCCCAACCTGAGGTAAAAAAAACATTCTATTTGAAAATTGAAAAGAGATCATGGTGGGAAAAGAGAGAAGAGAACGAATGAGATTAGGGTTGGAAGAGAAATATAGAGGGAACAATATAGAAACACTTGAATTAAAAGGTAAATAAATGTGTTATATATGAAAGGAAAAAAAATAAAATAAAATAAAATAAAGATATCCTGAAGTAGCTGTATCCCTACTGCACATCTTAGTTGTGGGTCCTCATTATTTAGACCATCCTTCTGTCTTCTCTCTATTCATCTATTTATGGGGATAAATCTAACACTGAGAACCATTAATAGAATAATAAATGGGTAAAAAATATTCTTGGGCCATCCCAATGTACTAAAAGGGGTCTTCGGTATTTATTGCATCAAAACTACCTGTTTCTTAGTCCACCTAAGGGTTTCACATTGTGAATAGTGATTTCATTATGTGAATAGTGTGGTATTAGACCTGTAGTATCTAAAATATTTCATTTCAGGAATAGTGGATTCATGATGTGTAATGTATTGATCAAAACCTTTCATTTCCTGTTGTATAAATTGCCTTCATGTTTTGTATTCCTGAATATTACATCTCATGAAAGATATTCACTACATGTACTGATGTTTTCTATAAATTTTTCCTCCATTTTCATTGGGATATTTGGTTTTTAACCTTGTAATTGTTTCTTTTCATTTATTTGACTCAATTATAGCATCAATGTACCTTGAAAAATCAAGTATCACACCATTCCACTTTGTAACATGGTGTAAAGTGTCTTCAGCATGCTCAAATCAACAATTTTAGATCTGTTTTCCACAAATTTATCGTTTCCTTCCATAAATATAAAAAACAATTAAACATTAGAATTTTAAATCAATTAAAGTGTAAAAACATTCTGTTTCATATACATTAATATATGAAAATTATGACTCTATCATTTATGTATGATTTCTTTTCCTTTTATGGAACAAACATTCATATAAATGTATGAATATAAAGTGTGTGCATTAATAGAACTCTAACTCATTGGGTAATGATTTCATCTCATGAGACACCATGTATAGTTCATAGATGATTATCCTTACCACACTTATTTATTTTATCTTAGTGTTGAGCCTTGAGTCATGCTTTAGTGCATGGGTCATTAGCCTAAGCAAACTTTGTTATGTTATCTTGAAGTATCCTGATGATTTCATGTTTTATATTTTTTCTATATATTTATGATTCAATGATCTTATGATATAATTTTCTTATGATATTATTTCATGCTTATGGTTATTCTATCTTATGATATCATGTTATCACTTTTTTCTTACATACTATGCTTTCTGTCATGTTTATTCCCTTACGAGGATTCCAAGATCAATTGTTTCCTTATATATTTTACTAGGGTATCCTATGATGTTTTAGACGATTTATGGGAGTTAGGATCAATATTCATAACATTAAATAATGATGTTGAAATTTATGTTTAATATGACAAATTTATGTGTATAATCTCACAAAGACAATAGACCTTTTATCCTTGGATTTCATTTGTTGGAAAACAATGTTAAAAACCCTTACATATTTTTATGGTTTGGGTTTATCTATTAAATAATAATATTTATAATTATAAATTGGATTTAGATGAATCTAGAAAACTTATATATAATAGACTATTTAGAGGTATGGTTGGAAGTTTATTATATTTAACTTGTTCAAGATCTGATATCATTTTTAGTGTTATTATGTGTGCTATATTTCAATCTAATCACTTGGAAATTAATTCAAAGGATTTTAAATGAATAATTAGATATGTTAAAGGAACTACAAATTTTGTTTTACTTTATTCAAATCAAAATGGTTTTGATTTAATTTATTATTCTGATTTTGATTTTTTAATCTATATGACTGATAGAAAATATATGTCTTGAATGTTTTCATTTTCTTGAAAAAATAATCACTTTATAGAGTTTAAAGAAGAAATTATCAGTTTCTTTATCCCAAATTGAGGGAGATTATATAGTTTATTTTAATTATTGAGCTCAATGCTTTGAGATTAAACAAACATTAACTAATTTTATTGTATGTTTTGATAAATAATTATTCATTGTGAAAATACTTTTTCAATTTTAATTTCAAAGAATCGTTAAAAACATTAATGAACTTAGTTTATAGATATTATATTTCATTTTATTAGATATCATGTTAATAAATGAGATATTATCTTAGAGTTTATTTCATTTGATAACCAATAGGATGATCTAAATACTAAACCCTTAGATGTAAATATGGTTAATACAATAAAATTTTAACTTGGGTTGATGAATATTCAGATTAAATCACCAATATTTTGAATTTTTATTACTATTTTATAATTATAACGAAATTTCTACACTGAATATATTTTTTGAGATAGATTTTATTTATTGAAGTTTTAATTTTTTTACTGACTAAAATTATATGATGGTATAACAGTTAGTCATGGTTATATATTTTTTATTTTAATAATTACTTGTTTTATTATTTATCACTATTTTTTAATTTTTTTAGAAATATATATATATATAAGAAGAGGTTGGGGAGTTTTGTTTTTTTATTTTCTTTACTATATATACAATTAGAGTTTTTTTTATTCATTAGTTATGGTGATTTGAAATGTGTTTATTCTATTATAATAGTTTATTCTAACTATTATTTCAATTTATTTTACTTATTTCAACATGATATGTGTTTTTTAAAGAGATTTATTTTGATGAAAATATTTTTTCGAATAAATTGATAATTATTTAAATTTTTGGTAAATTTAAAATAAAGGATAGTTTCTATAAAATATTTATTGTTTTTTTAGTTTTTTAAAAGGTGTTTACAGTTAGTTATTGGATTGGGTTTTTTAAAATTTTTGGAGATTTTTGATATTCAAATATATTTATTTTTATGTTTTGAATATTTAAGTGCCTCACATTTTATAAAATTATATAATTTTAATTTGGGTAATTATAATTTTTCAAAGAATTTACGATTAACTTATTTTTATTCTATAAGTATATTGAAATTATAATTATTTATGTTTTTAAGTTCTTGTTAAAAAACTATTTATCACATATTTAAAAAGGTATGAATTATCTGTAAATGATTTTTGTAAACCTTAAAATAGTTGGTATTAGCCTTACAAATGTTTTCATGAGAAATACAAAGAGCGTTGTTCAGCTTACAACCCGTTCTTTGATCCTTACAACTATTTGTATGAACCATATGAGAAATTTTTCTTATTATGAAACTAAACCATACAATGGAAGTGAACCTTACATGAGATTTTTCTTTATAAAAATTATAAATATGTTTTATCAGTTATATAAATATTTTTTATTTTCAATCGGTTATAGTTTTTCTCATAAGGGAATAGTGAAACTTTAGGAAATATTCTAAATTATCAATTAGATTCTAAAATCATTTAGACATCCACATATAGATGATGATGAAATGAACATTATAGAATTTTCTTATAAATTATGATCTCGATGAATGACAAGAGAATAAAATAGAACACTAGTTCTCACATGAGAAATTTGAAAGGAATGGATGTTTTTTATCTGAGACGATCATTCTACTATGCGATCCCAATGGAGTTTCGTCATGAAATATTTTTTTATGAGGTATTCTATCTATATTGATTTTTTATTTATCTTTTTATTTATGTTTCAAATTTATATAATTTGTTTCTTTTACCATTATTTTATGCCTTTTTGTTCCAATGTTTAGGTTTGTTTGTTTTTGGCTATTCTTACACTGTAAAAGGTCGGTCTGTCATGTTGTGACTCTCATGAAAATAAAGGATTACATTAGTTTTTTACTTGATCTATATAAAGGAATTTTTGTTCTAGGTTATTAATCTGGGATACCAAAGGGAAGGGTGTATACAAGGTTATCACATCATTTTAAAATTGAGGCATTTTGATTTAATGGCTACCATTTATCTCATAGAGAAGATAAGAGTAAAGAGTAGACATAATATCACATTGATGTGAAATACTATAAAATTATTGTTTTATTGTTTTTATTATTTCCAATACATTTACCTAATTATTCGAATTTTATTTTTCATTCTACTAAATGTTTACAAAGTATTACTATTACAGTATCAGATATTGTATATTACATGTATTGCTACTCTAATTTTGAACAAAATTATTTTAATATATTTAAAGATTTGAACATATATATTTACACCCCTATAGACCTACTTTCTATCTCATAATTATCCAATAGAAAATGATTAATTAAAATCATTTCTTTCTTTTTTTATTACTCTTTTCAAACCAATATAACCTTTTTACTTACAACAGAACCAATTAATTTAACTTGTTTCTAATATCCCATTTTATGCCAATGATTCTTCCCTATTTAGTCTTAAGTTCAAGCTCCTATCTCACATTATTTTTAATTTGGGTTATCTCTTAATTTATAATTTCAATCCATTATTTTTTTATCAAAAGAATCAAGAATAGTTTGGGGCCCAAGCTTCGAAAATAAACTAGTATGGCTAACTATTATAATTGTTCTTCATGTTTATACATTTGATTATGATATCCAATTATATTATAAGTGTTATTTTTTTATCTTGGTATTTTATTTGTTCTTGTGGTTAAAAATACCTAGACTCATTACTTGAATAATCATAATTTGGATCATCATCATGGATTTATGCATTTTCTTCAATCTTTGTATCTAGTTTAACAATGATAACATCACCCTCATCATCATCCATTACTTATTTTTTGAGATAATATCTATTTTAAAAATTATTCATGTCATTATCTTCAATTGTCCATTCAGATTTTTTGTTTTATCATTTATAGAAACATCCATTTAGTGTATAATTATGAAATATTCCATTTTCAACTTTTTAAATAAAATTTACACCAATTTTTATTTCTTTCTTGATCTATAATGGACTTCCTAACATAGTAAAGTGTTTTATATTTGGATTCCTTTTGGACCATATTTCATATAGAGTCATTTCTAAATTTTGAATTAATAAACACCTATTTTCAATATTTGAAATAGTTTTGAGGTATTTTATCTAGAAATAACATGAATTCTCTTGCTCAGTTAACATGGTTCTATCCATATCTATAAGGATCATGTGATTACTTTTAGCTACTCTATTTTTATGGAGTTTATAGTGAACTAAACACATGAGATATTCCATTATAATTAAGATATTATGATTTTTTGGTAGGAAAATTCATTCCCATTTTCAAATATCAACATCTTTAGAGCATAACCAGATTTCTTCTCAATAAGTCTCCAAAAAAATTTGACCATTCTAAATTCTTGGAATTTTTTATATATAATCATAATTCAAGAATTTATAATGAATTAAAAAATTAATTTGATTAAATACAAATCTCTACAAGTTTAATTCTTTCTCATAGGTCCACATCATCTAGAGTGAACCAACTCTAATGAATTTATATTTGAATCTCAACTCTTATATGTCTTTTTTCTCCATATTTAAATTTTGATAAGTTTTATAAATAGTGATAGATTATTCCTTAATGATTGGAATATTTTTTATACAAAAATATGTTTTTAAAATTTTCATAATCATTTTTCCAAGATGACAAATAACTTTATACCATAAATTATTCTCAACATGCATAATAATATAACAACTAGTTGGGCTACTCCAACCTAAAAAAATTCCATGGATTCTCAACACTCTTAATATCATTGCTCAATATTTTAACCTATTTATTAAACAACCATTAATTTTGAAAATAACATCATTTACATCATCAAACAGTTTTGATGCACTAAAACAATTATGATTTAGATCATCAAAAAATAGAACATCGATAATGTTTGAATTTTTCTTACCAATTTTTTTTATACTCCAACTATTTTGATATTTATTGATTTATAATTTCCAAAGGTAAAAATGCATACCTCCTATATTTTAAAACATTATTATTATTTTAATACCATGTCATGTTTAATGAAATAAAACATTACTTTATCAATGGGTTCTCATATTTTTAATATTTATATTTATCATTAAAAAATATTTATTATTTTTTTGACTGATTCATTTTATGAATATTATTAGATTTAAAATTTTAATTTAATTGAGCTATTTGGATCGAAGGAAACTTATTTCAAGTGTGTTCTTATTTTTCATATATTGAAAAAACCATCTTTAAAATATCAAAATTATTTTCCACCTTAGTCTTATTCTCAAATTAAGGGAAAAAAATTAAACTGTTTTTTATACCCATTAGTTCATGTTCTCTCTTTTTTCAAGGGATAAATACATTGTAACAACAATTGTAATATTTATGAAAAAAACCCTAACAACAGTAATAGATTTTAAATATCCTTCCCTAATAAAAATTATATTATTTTATGGGTTACTATACAATATTAGTTTCAATCCCCCAATGAGATAATTTCACTGAGCCCTTTTTGGGAACACTTATTAGGAAAGTTAGGGGTAATATAAACATTTTTAATATATATTTTTTTCATACTAGATACGATAAGTATTTACCTTTTCTATAGAATTATTTACTGACTCAAGAAAATTTATTTACTAGATTCACCTAAAAAATTATATACTATTGAGGAATAACACCCGTAGACTACCCTTATTAAAGTAAATACTTTTATGCATTAAGAGAACATAAACTTTTCTTCTGTTTCTGATGTACCCATACACCCATGCGGGTTGAGTCAATGAATTTATTCATTTCAAAGGTAGGTATTCACTAATATCTTTCCAAAATTAGATTAGGTTGTTCATTGGTTTAGAGGATGGTTGGTCAGGCTCTCCACACCCCTTTAGGAGCGGGAATATTTTTTACTTGGATATTATTTGAATGATTTAATATGTATTTGTAAATACTTCCAAGTAATAATACCTATTTACCTTAAGAAATTTATTAGTTGACAAAAATAATTTTAGAGGACACTGATCAAGGGAATTTTATTATTCCTCATGTCCAATTACTCTATGTTTTGGAAATTTATTAGTAGGAACAATGGAATTTAATTCCAAACAACGAGGCATTAAGCTCATGGGAAAGGAAACATGCGATATTTGGACATACAAGTCAGGCCCATGAAAAGGGAATATTATGTATAATTATGAAGTAAATCATAACCTATGTAGTTTAGTTATAATTAATGGTACATTTAAAATCATTTTAGATCATGTGAAATGGACTCTCATGGTGTATTTTATGATAATATAACCCTAATCACTCCCATGAATTTTAAAGTCATGTCGAGTTTACTATTTGGTTAAAGGTACCTAGGAATGGTTGGTGTGAGACTTAAACATGAGATTCCCTTTCTGGTTCAAGAAATCTATTTGTAACTAAATATGATGGGGTGTAGATAGATATTGAAATTAATAGGAGGCACAAAAATGGTTTTCTACTCTGTTTTTGGTATCTATATGAGGAAATATGACTTGAAATGTTGGGTATTTCTCCTAGTAGGAGGCCCATATATGGTATTGGGATGTTTGTATTGAAAGTAAATGAGTTTTAATACATATAATTTTGAAAAATTATAGAAATACATTTAGTTTGAGCACACAATTTATGGTCATGTGATATGATTGATCTATTTTGTTTAACATAATGTTATATAGATTTTTTTTGAACTGGGTGAAAACAAGAGATGAAGTGGGTATTACACATTATATTTTTGAGATACTTATATGAGTTATCAAAAATATATTTAGAGGATCATTCTTGTTCTTCCCTTTCTAGTTTAATCTGACAGGTGATTCATACAATGGTATTTTTGAGAAACCATCAGAAGGATATCGATATAAGAAACATAATGAAATCAAGAAGTGTATCTAAAATCAAGAATCATAAGGAAAAAAAGATAAGTATATTTACTCAATTGATTAATGTGGATTTTTCACCTTGGTATTCCCTTATGTTACAAGGGATCAACAAATAAATGTGTGACACTTATGAATATGTTTCCCCTTCTAGTTTAATCTAACGTAGATTCAAGTGAATGTATTTTGTAAAAAAAGAGGTGTATCTCAACTAAAGGTATATGAGGTAATGATGAATAGTATCTCAACTCATGTTGAGGGTCATAAGCATCATGACCCAAAATTTGTTTGACCTGATTTTAAAAGTTCATGGCATGACTTTTGATTTTTCATCGGGGTTAGTGAAAAAAGTAAAGGGATTTATCTATAATAGACCATGTACACAACTATTTATTGATCATGACTAGATGTATGATGGATCCACCCCAATAGTATGTATTATTAGTCACATATGTTGGTGTCTTGGGTGAAATAATGAGTTTGAATGAGATATGTGTGTTTGAAATTCGGATCCTTTATGTAGTGACCCCCCATTGGTTAAGTATTTCATAGTGATCAACTACTGGAATTATTTTATAATTTACATTTTAAATCATAATTTTCATATAAAATTAATTTTATTTATGAATGGTTATAATTTATAGAATCCATTGGGTTTAAGGTTTATTTTTATCTTATGAGTTATGTGAGAATCCCTCTATGAAGGATCTTTTTGGGAGTAATATGTGAAGGAGATTTATGGGATTCATTTTCAAAGGAGATTCATAGGGCAAAACTATAAAGGAATTTTTAAAATATTTTTCTATGAAGGAACTTCATAAGAGTATTCCATGAGGTTCTTATTCCAAGAGGATATGACCAAGAAAGTTTTACATTAGGGCCTTCCCTTTCTTACTATATTGAATTTAAAAATTCCTATGAGTTTTATCAAATTCATGTGAAAATAAAATGATTCAAAAATTAAGAACCTAATGAATGATAAAATATTATCCTTAGAGTCTAAGTCTCTTGAATTCCAATCTCCTTTCTCAATGTGTGTGCTAGGTTTTATAGGAAAAACTATGTAACTACCATACATGAATCATTGACACAATGGACATACACAACCATATATAATTTTGCAGTAATGAAGGATTATTTCCTTACTACTATAAAAAACATTAAAACAGGAAGGATCCCCACTATCATAAAGGATCCTTTCCATTATACCAAAAAATATGATCTACTATGACGAATTTTCACCCATATCTGTGAAAATGTAACGAAATAAAAAATCCATTACACAATTATTAAGAAGTTACATGACCATGAAGGATTTTTGAAATTATAAAGGAGTTATGTGATCATGAATTATTTTCATGATCATAAATGTGTTACATACCAAAACCATGAATGATAATCTTTACTTTTCTAAAAATAAACCTTTAATATTTATCGTTAATGCTAAAATGAAGATAAACCTAAAATATTGATCACTATTGATTTATAAGTTAGTTTTGGATCCAAAAGGAGTTAGATCAAAGATTGATAAATGAAATACACAAATTGCTACTATATTCTTATAGAATTTTTCTTGAAACTAAAATGTTCACAAAAATCTATTTAAACTATTTTTTTATAGTTTTGGATCCACTTTAGAAAAGTCATAGTTGGAGGTTCTCAATCGCACATTATTGGACTAGGTATTTTTTAGTAATATACATTATTAAGTGTGTAAGAAATCATGTAGTACGAAGAGACCCCATTTTAAGATTTCTAAATCACATAGATACTTCTCTGACAATAATTAATTTGTGTTCTATGAATAAGGATTTTATCATAAATTCCACAAAAATGTTCATAGAACACATTTTCTAGGGCCTATAACTATTTTGTACATTTTTTGAACTTCATGGAAGCATTAATTTTCTTTATATATTTCTTATATCTTTAACTAATTATTATTAATAATTTATTATATATATTCTCAATTTTATCACTTCACTTATTAAATTTAATAATTTTCAACTTTAACCTTTCAACCTTCACATCTCTAAGAATGATAGTGTTTTTTATGTCATCAATAATATTCTTTTTTCTGCATTTAAAAGTCTTAAATTCTCAATTTTATTGGCCAATATTTCATATTTATTCTTGATTTTTTTCCATTATGGAGTCTTTATCCATGTTATTAATTTCTAGATATAATTCTTATAATATCATTTATTAATATCTTAATCTCAATTCTCATAGTGTATTATTTGGATGATTCCCCTTCTTTAGTAGTAAACTCTCAAAAATATTTGGTTTCATTTAATGAGGATACACTCTCTTCATATTCTTTATACATAAGAATTTTTTTATAATTTTTTATTCTAGGTTTCCTCATCACCAAAATTTTTATAACTATCAAAATTTTACTTTCTAATAGAACAAAATTTACTTTTGAATAATTTGAATGAAATATTTATTTTAACTTCTGATTAATATTGGTTTATATTGAATATATATAATTTCCTTAAATATAAATTGATTTATTTATCACCTTTATTTTTCAATTCTTATTCTTAAAAAAAATTGGAAAGGAAATGACCAATTTTACCATAATTTAAAATTCTAATGGGTAGATTTCATTGATACTCACATTTTCCCCTTTTGAAGATTCATGACATGGGGGAGTGTATTATCAAAACCTTCCAAATTATCATATTCATCACTACCAATATGAACATAATTAATCCTAAAATTATTAGAATATTTAAAATAATTTTTTTTATCCTTCCTAACAATTGTTTTGAGATTTGTTCATCTTCCTATCTCATAATCAATTAAAATGCTATGGAATTGATTAGTTTTAAAACTATAAATATATTTATATTCAAGAGTTAAAATCTTGGCATTATACTTTTAATAATAATTGGCATCAATTTCTTCATAATCATGGAGTATTAAATGTTTCCTCTACTTACTATGATTATGTTAATAATCAAATTAACTATTATTAAGAACTAATCACCATATTCAAATTGTTTCATTTTGAAATCTTGAAATTGAATTAATAAAGTTGTTACATTTATTCATCCACCTTCTTGTTTCCTTCATATATACTATTATGTCTTGTCCATATTTAGTTAGTATTTTTTTCATCCCATCATTTTTGTTAGATATCTATTGGATATTGAAGATAAAAATGTATTATTTCATTGATATATCTCTCAACAATCTTCTTAGCAGATAAGGAACACAATATAGTCTCACTTATTACTTTAAAAACTAGTTGAGAAGACTCAATGAAATAAATTCCTAGAGGAAGAAGATATGGTCAAATTCATTCCTTCTAATTATTGAAACAATTTTTGTAGAATGTCTTAATTCCTCTATTATTTTATGAGTTTGGTGACCCATATAAATCTCCAAGAGAGTTCTTTAGGATAAAACCATAAATCTGATACTAATTATTAGGATTACTTTGTGGGGTGGTTGAGTTGAATTAATGTTAATAATTTTTTTTCTTTCAAAACTCAACCACTATCATGATTGTTAAAAAATAAAATACTCAAATAACTTGGTGTAGAAAATAAATAACTGACATAGAATATTTATTAATATGAGTTACCACAAATAAGAATAATTATATCCTAGGTGTGTAGTGGTATTTACCCCCTCTATAACCTTCCTTTTATTATCAAGATGAAACTATGAGAAAGGTTATAACCTTGACCATGATATAGTTCTAAATATAAATTATTTAAAATAATAACCCACTTTCTATATGAAATCATAAATTAAATCTTGTTTAAGATTTATAAAAAGTGATATTAAAAATCTTCAATAGATTCATATGAATGTGATCTTCCAACTCACATTCATTGAAACAATATCCTTTAAATGTATTCTTATTACTAATATTCTTAGAATTTTGACAACACTATAACACTCCCATTGGATGACTCAACTTACAATTTATTTTCCAAAACTTAGTATTTATCACAAATAAATTTTCCAATATATAATTTTATAATATCACATGAAAATGCTATAAATAATCTTTATATATTAAATTTGTTGAATATCTTCCTGAGAGATAATATAGTGTTGATTCCCAAAGATATAAAATAATTCCTTGAATCCAAAACTACTATAATATAATTCAAACATGTTCTCATATATGTTCTATATTCTAATTTAAATTATCTTAATAATTTAGCTTCTTTCTATTCAGTATTACACAAATCTCTCTTCCACTATTCATTTAATCATGATCATATAAAATAATAATATTGTGTTTTTAAAATTAATATAATTGATGGACATTATTATTTAAATACCATCACCAATCCAAACATTAATTACGTCTTAACCCATCAATAATTATGATATTTATTCAGATATAATAGTATAACATCGTTTGATTTAATTTTATGTTTTACCTATGAAAAGCTATTTATTCTTATATATACAAAAAATGGATCTTAAATACCCAGTTAAATAGTTAAGTTAATCATTCTGATCATAATTGTTATTCTTATGAGAGTTAAAATCAATTTTACATATTCTTTACAATCTCATAATTACTTGTGCATATTCATAATTAGTGAAACTTTAGAGTTAATCATATATATATTTCCATATTTATCTTTCGTATTATTACATATCACATTGTATACTCAAAGTTACTCTTTTGTATCTCAATAATTTTCTAATTATGATTCATTGTTTTTATATAGATGCTCTGGGGTATATTAAGCATTATAATTAAAATGTTATATATTATAGTGTAAAATCTACCTTTCTTTTATAAATTACTAAAATATATCATCCATATCCTTGAAATATTTTATGACAAGAAATTAATATTATATACAAACTCCATCATTTCATAAAATCAACAAAAATCATTTCCAAACGTCTCATCCATCTCTTCAACTATATCAAATTAATTGATAAATCATTTATATATACATAAAATGAATAAAACATCATCTTTAATGGGAATAACACATACCTACCATTGGAATTACATATATTATGAGTGTCATTGGATATTATTATCTATGAGCATGTGTACTATTCCTCTGACTTGAGTATATTATAAATGTATATGATGATGTAAATATTTTTATTCATGATGAAAAACAAGAAATATATTATCTTAGTGAAGTATCTTGTGTTTGGTACATCGTTATAGTATGATGGTTGATTGAATGATCAAGAGAAAAGTTTACACTTTTGAGTTATTGGGGAAGATATTGTTGGAATGTTTTATAATATGAATGTGACTTACTTAAACCCATGTTTTGGGTGTTTTATATCCAAGACATTAAAAAAAATTAAATAAATATAATTCAGGTATTAAGGGATTTTGACATGAGTATGAATCATACTTGATGAGATACCCTTTTAAAAATGGATTATATTAGACAATAATGTTTTTAAGAAGGTTTTAAAGCTATAATTTCCCTATTTATCTTTAGGGTCCATGATGCGGTTCAATATACCACTCTTGGTTTGTTGGTTGGTACTAATATCTTTGAGAAAGTGGTAAGAATGTTACATATTAATTGGATAAATAATATCATTAGATTCAAATGAATATATTAATTATAATGGAATAAATCAAATTTTGTGGATAAATATTTGTTGATCAGATTTAAATCCCAAATTATAATTTATTATTAAAATTATATTTAAGTATATTTATTAAATATTTTAAAGTTATTTTATTTAATGAATAAATGTCTTTTTATGGAGAAGTTTGATGGATTAAATTATTAAATTTTGTGAGATTTCGTTGAATTATTTAATAATGTAGGAATTTATTTAAAATAATATTTAAATAAATTAATTATGTATTTATGATTCAATTTAGTAAATAATAAATGAATCCATGAGGATAATTTTTTTAAAAAAGATGGTTAATGGTAGTGTGGGTTTTTGTTTTAATAAATGGAAAAGTTAGTAAACCTTTTAAAACTTACATATCTTAAACCCAATATATAAATCAATTATTATTCCATATATTAGGGTAAGATGTATATATATTTATAATAAATTGATGTAACATCTATAACTTAACTACTTGAACAACCCCAAACTGAGTGGCACCACGTCAACTCAAACACATATCCCTATATTCTTTAGGTTTCTGACTATCAGAGAGAATCTATAGGTAATATTAGGGGGGGGTCTTTTATACCCTATGGTAAAAATAACCATAAACAATAGAATATTTTGTGATGAGATAGATAATTATAATATAAAATTATATGCATTAGAAATATGGTAAAAACATAAGTAAATAATATTAGATTCTATAAAAAATAGGATACCCTATAATGTTATATAATAAAAAATAAAAAATAATATTTTACTTAATATTATCTTGTATTTGTACGATCCAAAACAAAAAAAAGTAAGGATCAATAACACAAAGAACAAAATATGAGTCCTTATAAGATCTTATCTCCCCTATCATCAATAAAAATCACATATCCACATTTAGGTTATTTCCCTTACCTAAATCCCAAGTCATGAAATTTGTATATTCATTGATATGCACATGTAGAGTGTGAGTAAAACTCAGTATTCCACCACATAAAATATATATAAAAAATTAAATAATTATAAGGTTATGCACATCATAACATGTTAACAAATAAAATAAAAAAATTAACCCAACACATCGGGGATTTCTCAGTATCCAAACCATATGAAACCCTAACTACTTCACCCAATACTAGAATGGGGTGATGCACCCACAGTATAAAAACATGTATAGGGATAATGACTCTTAATCCCATTTTTATATCAGTATGGAAGCTTTTGGGTGGGGTTGAATTGATGTTTTTTCATAAATATAAAAGTTTCCCACTTAAAATAATTTACTGTTTATAACATGATATGTTATAAATATAATAGTGTAACAAATATTAAATAAAAAATTATATAAAGGGGTCATAAGTAAAAAAATGTAATATTAACAAACAATTTTAAATAATATAATATAATAAATATAAAAAAACTTACCAAGACATCAAGGTTTAGGATAATATTCGATAAACCCCAATTTTTTTAAAGGATATACCTAAGATTTTTACCATATAAATTCTTCACTATTGACTCAAAGTGTTAAGAAGATCTATCCCCAATATATAGGTATTCTAGGTTATGAAATGAAAACCACTTTAGTTAAATGATCTAAAGATCAATCACTTACCCTAAATCTTCTTCAACAAACTCAGCAACAAGTACATAACCCGATAGATATTCTATTAGATAATTAAAGACACAAGTTCATATCCCTAAAGTTTCTTCAAAAAAGGCCGGAAGCACAAATTTCCAATAACCAAATTTTATTAAACATTGGTTAACAGAAAACAATTCATATCCCTTGAATTATTCAATCACATATGATTAGAAGAAAAAATGATTATAATAGAGAAAATTATTTATTTTTCAGTGAAACCACACATAAAATAAAGCACCTAAATCAAACATAAAAATAAAACAAATTGATGTTATCAATCATTGAGGCTGTAAACAACTCTCAAAATTTATCGCTTTCGTATCTTAACATTTGGCCCTTAGGTTTTGATCTCTTATTTATTAGAGATGAATGAAATGAACTTATAACAAATCTCCATGAACTTCAGGATGGTAACTATGTCTCTAAAAAACTCAAATGATTCACTATGTTCTTCTATTTGGTTAAAAAATTTTTCTAAGAATTCATTATGTTTTGGAAATTAACAGGTTCCAAATAAGTTTATTTGGTAGATAAAATTCCAAAAATATACAGTTCTTATAAAATTTGGAGCATAGAATTCTGCCCAAACAGATTAAATTATAAAAATTAAGTTAACTTAACCAAAATATAGAGTTTATTGTGATTTATTAAAATATGGATATGGAATATTTCATTTAAGAATACTACTAAAAAATATCTTCCTTTTTTATAATCACAAAATAATATAAAAAAGTTAAGATAAAATTAAATAAGAATAAATAAATCTTATTTTTCTTCAAAAAAACTATACCATACTCCACCTTAAAATATGTAAGGATATATTCTGAAAAACTTTACCCCTTAATGAAATTATATTTTCCCACTTAATAAAATAAATTATCAATATAAAACTATCTCATTCTTTGAAAGAGACAAAGAAAAAAACTACCCCTTTCTCCAATTTTATAGTTTACTAAAATTTATATCCTTTTTTATTTTTATAAAGAAACAAACAAATTTATTAATGAATAATAATAATTAACAAATTTAAATGATAAATAAAAATTTGGAACATGAATTTTAAATAATAGTAATCTTAAATAATATGCATGAAAATATCAACGTAAGAGTAACAACCTAGTTATTTATGAGGAGATCAAAAAAATAAAGTTCTATATAAGAATACAATAAGATATTTTATGTGCATAATAAAACAAATTGTTGTTAATAAATATTTTCCAATAGATTTTCTCTACTACATTATAGAACCTATAATTTACATAAGTTAATAATTTAAGAAATAAAATTCCTTTCAGAAGTTATCATTGGATATGCACATAGAGTAACATGATTTCTAAATAAGTGGTTCTAATAATATTTATTTAATACATATTTATATTTCTATTTAAGATCCTTTAAAATATATATTGTACCTACATGAATAAATTTCATAATTATAATAAATAAATAAAAATAATCCCCATTTCATAATATTATTTACAATATAAAGAAAATAACTATAGAAAATAGAATATGATCACTTATAGTTGATCATACCCATATTATATTTTATGTATTTGAATATTCTCAAATGTAAGGGTTTAATAAATATATCAGTTCACTAATTTTTAGTTATGATAATTTCAAGAATATTATCTCCTTTTTTGATCTTAAGATAAAGTAATATCTTATGTTTATGTGTTTTTCACATGAGAGTTGTGCTAGATTATAAGATAAATAAATTTAACTGGTGTAATCTTGAAAAATTATATATTGTGTGAAACTCATTTTTAAATTAGTTAGTGTGTGCTTCATCCACCATGATTGGATGAAACAACTTCCAGATTTTGATTATTCATCTTCATCAGGGGTAGTGAAACTGAATATTACTTCTTATTTGATAGACATACTAAATCATCACTTATGAAATGAAAAGATCCAAAATAAGTTTTATTATCCATTCGTAAACCTCAAAATTTTTCATATGAATAACTCTTAAGAACTCATATCTAGATGAATATAAAAGTCCATTTTTTATGTTTCCCAAAGATATCGAAAGATCCATTTGACTTTTCCTTGAAATACAACCTATAAGAAAATAAGTGTTCACAATGTTTGGTTTAATTTATATCATGTGAAGTAAGATTTTGATCACACATCTATATTTTTTTTTTGATTTTTTGGTTTCCTAGATTCCTCAAGATCAGGTTTATAAGATGTATTTACTAGACTAATAACACAGAAATAATTGTCAAAATCAAAGAGATTATGAATTTTATTGATATATTTATTTTGAGTTAAAGTTTTCCCATTTGGTTTATAAGTTATTTTAAATACAATAAAGAAGATAGTTTCACCCATCATACTAATCTAAAATTCACTTTTTATACATTTTGAGAAGCCATCTTCAAGTGATTTTTGGGTGGATCCCAAAATTATATCAGCAATATATATTTTTATGATTGTGGTGTCCTTAATTTTTTTTAATAAATAGTGGGATCTAACATTCCATTAAAAAATAATTTTATAGTAATAATAAAGATAATATATCATACCAAGCTCTCAAGGATTGTTATAGTTTATAATGTTCCTCGATAAGTTTATAAACTTATTCTAGAAAATTGGAATCTTTAAAAATTTGAGGTTATTCTTAAAAAATATTCCTCTTGAACATATCCATTGAGGAAGTATCTCTTTGCATTCATTTGATATAAATTAAATTTCACATGAGAAACTTTAGCTAATACAATTATAATGGATTCAATTCAAGCTACTAGAGAAAAAATTTCTCCTAATTCTATGCCTTATTCTTGATTATATACATCATACACATATCTATCATTTTTCTAAACTATGGTTTTTTTCATCACAATTATTTTGGAATACACATTCAACTAATATCATTAGAATATTGTTGGGATGTCTAACCAAGGTCCAAACCATGTTCCATTTGAAATGAATAATTTTTTTTTTCATAGTAACTATACAACTATAATAACCCAAGGTGAATAATACATTAGATAATAATGATAAAACACTAATTAAGTGTTGTATCTATTATCAATGATGATTTTTAATTAATATCAATGATATTAAGAGTTAATGGAGACTGAGTAAGTAGAGTTTTCTATGGGTGTTCCAGAAGAAAGTTCACACTACAGAAGGTGGAACCATTTGAAGAAAGAGCATCATAGATGCATGTTATACTACCAGAATCTTAAACTAAAGAAGAAAAAATAATCTGACAAGATTCCAAAAATAACTCATATTACCATAAACTGTGAAGAGAAGTTAAGTTAGTGCAACTTATGGATATAAGATGTTTTGAAGGAGAGAATTATATTTGGAAGAAGACACATAAATCTAAATATTTTTGAACTAATATTCAAGGGTAAAACAGGTACCAAATATGAAAAACTATTTTGTATATCATATTTATTATTTGAGATTGAATAACCATCTAAATAGAATATTTATGAGTTCCAATTTACATGATATAGTCAGTAGATGGGAATATTAATGATCCAATTAATGTTATTGAAGATATATGCTAAATCTGGATAACATGAGGTAATCTAAATATACATAATGTACTACTAAATAAAGAAGAGTTTCCTAGATGTTATGAATATGTAAGATGTAATTTATAGATGATAATAATCCACTAGTGTAGAATCTTATTAAGAAATTGGAAAAGGAATAATGTGTAGTGTAGTCGATGCTCCACCTATGGAATTGGAATTACAAGAATATACACTAAATTTTATTTGTTTTAATATGTTTGAGATAGGAATCTTTAAAGGTATTAGAGAATGTTAATATGAATTAAATGATATAGAATATTAAGGAAAATAACCTGAATATGTGGAACCACAAAATATTTAATTATTGAATAATGAATCATCAAGTGTTATCAAATCAGACTTTATGATGAATTTGGATGAAGGAAAACGTATTAGAAGCTTGAATGAGTAATCCATGTGCTAAAAAAGTTAAGGAATCAAGGATGAGATAAGTCATATATGTATGTAATCTATTAAGTATTATATTACGGGGGCTTAGTTGATCGAAATATATGACAATCAAGAGTCGATATGATCATAAGATGAAGCTACAAGATGAAGTTAAAATGTGGTGATAATGAGATGGATGAAGATCACTAAAAGAACATGAATCATGTAAGTGGTTATTAAAAGGAGTAAAGGCAGTATAAGTTTTAATTGGTTTAATGATAAAGGATGGAACATACGGATTTTGTTTAATTATTCAAAATTTAATGGTCATAAAGATGCTGAGGGACTTTTCATCCATGAAAATATGCACTTATTATAATGATACAAAGTTGGATGATAAAATTTCAAATGTTATTAAAAAAAGTTCATGATTAACTATAAGATTTTATGAAGAGGCGAATAATGTTTATGATTAGTTTTTTTGGAGGATTTAATGAAGTCAAAATAGGATATCTTCATAAGTATTGATGGCGGTTGACTGAATATATAGAGTTTATAAGAGTTTTGAATTGTATCCCATATATTCCCCACATTTATTAAAAGTTGTTTGGATATATAAAGGGGAAATATAATTCAAGTGAAATAGGATAATGAGAATGTATTGAGAGAAATAATAATATTATTAAGAAAAATTGAGAGGGTTAATTTGACTAAGTATATTAAAAAATATTATAAATATAGAGGAAGTTAGAATTATGAAAATTGAATTTCGTAGGAAGAAGAGTAAATACATAGAATTTAGGTGACCATAAGTAGAGGATATTTAAATCTATTTTCTAATTATAGTGTAAGTTTAATTTTTAGTCAAATATCTATCAATGGAAAAGTTTGTGAAGAACCATTAAATATTAGTGGTTCTCATATAAACACCACCACCGTTCCTACCGAAAGGTAGATAATGATTTTGGAGATATATCTTAACCATATACATAATATTGTGGTTTTTGGAGTTCAAATTGATCCTTTAAATTGGGTAAAGGATAATATATTTCCCCATTATAACATTTATAAGAATTGTTCAAATCTTTGTATCGGGAAAATAATTGATTTTTTCATGGAATAATATTCCCACACCCAGTTTAAACCTAAAAAAATACCTATGTTCCATTTTATTTAACTTATATACATTACCTAAGGGGGTTAGTATTTAGGGAACACATTTATGATTTCTACATCCTGACTAAAAAATGTGTTGTCAAATAAAAGGAAGAACAATATTAAGTTAAGAATATTTTGAAAAAGGATGGTCACCCCTAATGCATCCCCTTCGTAGGGTGAATTCATAGTTTATTAGGACTAAAAATAGAATTAGAGCTAACTAGGTTCCCTATTTTTGTATCAAAAGACTCTGTTTTAGTTTTTTTCAAAATATCTCATAAAGTATAAATTTGAATAATATAAAAATATATCTCTATCAGACAATAAGAAAGGTATTATTGAGTTAAATAAATTGGAAGTTATTCTAGGTACTATAAACAAGGAGGTTTTCCAAAAACATTGAAAAATGATAATAAGAGCGAATCATAAATAAATTCTACTACCTTAAGGGAACCAAAGTGAAAGTTATAATGATAAATCCAGAATTAATCCTTTGTATGATGAATTTATAAGTTGTTATAAACGTGAGTTAGTTGAATATATTAATGAACTCTACATTGAAGTCAATCATTACTTGAATAAAGTAGCCATTTAAGTTACCTTTTATATATATTTACTTATAAAATAATGATATAAATAAAAATAATATCTATAATTGAAACATAAAGAGATAGAAAATACATTGGATAAAAAGTTTTGAAAATAAAAAACACTTATGATGCTTTAAATGAAAAGGAATAATTTGTAAAAATTTTCAATTAAATAATTTCACTAGTTTAAGAAGAATTGAGAATTATTATCTTTGATAAGGATATAGATTGGAATGTTTTATGAAAGTCATCCACGCCATAAAATATACTATTGAAGCCAATAAATATTATTTGGAAGTTTAATATAAAACAACAAAAGAGATTAAAAAACAAATTTTTAAAGAGAGTAAAAATTTTTAAGGAAATATTCATAAGGTAAAATTTAATATAAAGAGAAGTTGATATTTCTTGAATATCAAAATAATTCATTAAATTTAATTTTTCTTGAGCTGGTAGTGAGATTGTGAAACATGGAAGTTACTAATTTTTAATCTATACATAATTATGAGAAAAGATTTATTTCAAAAGTTCTAAAGAATATTCCTACCACACAGAAAAACCCAATATATTGGTAGAAGAAAATTAGAGTTAGTTGAATATATATCTTTTTTTGAATCAAAGAAAAATTTAAACCCATGTTCTAGTGAAACCATTTGAACTAATTATAAATATTTGATTAGTGAAATATTTAATCCTAGTTATAGATAAAACTGTGTAAATAAAATTTACATAAAACCCCCACACATATACAAAGGTGTAAGAAATAATTAAAGGATAGAGTTACCCTTAAGGTGTATAGAAGAGAGAAGCTAATATCCATAGATGAGAAGAATATTACACAAGCTAGAGATGCACTCAATAAAATAAGGGAAGAGTTTTGTGTTACTGTTAGTGCTGTGAAACATTTAAACATGGGTTAATTCACTATTGGAATAAAATTATAATTTATGAATAATATAGAATACCTACACAATAGGGGAGAAGAATAAAAGTCCAATAAAATACAACTGATTAAAATAATGGATCAAGAAAAAAGGGAAATATATTTAAAAAGAACATATTTTAACTTATTGAGAAAATATATGAAGGTTTTAGAAGGAGTGATTATTTTATTGAGGAGAATTTTTATACTAATTACAAGAAAAATGAAATTGAAACTAATGGTAGAAGGCCATGAAAACTATATAAAATTTATTATAATATAGAATTTATTTTTTCCTTAGGGTGAAAACTATAAGAAGTTACCAATCAAAATGCACCGAAGAATAAATTTAATTAATATTTCACCCTTAATAAAAAAATATTCTTTTAAGAATGTAAGGTTCACTTCATGGATAGTTTCAAAACATTCCATTAATTTTAATGTTAATAGAGTAAATCTCAAGAAACAAATTAAACCCATAAAAGAATGAAACAATTATATTGGAATGGTGGAAGACATATTTAATGAATAAGTTGAGGTTCACCAGTAGTTACCATAGAATGGTAAATTATGGGAAGAAATTAATCTATATAGATAATGTGAGATGGATTAGAAGACTATTTAGATGTGAATGAAAATATTTATCAGGTAGTAGAGGTTTTTAAATAAAAGGAAACATTCATCATAAGATATAATGTTTTATTTGAGAAATAAAAATATCAGTTTAAATTAAAAGATAAATATATTTTAAAGGTTTTTATGATAGTATAGATAAACCAACTGAAAGACATGGGATAAATGTAAGTAAAAGAAATTAAATGTTTAACTGACTTATTAGAAATAATTAAAGAAGAATTATCAATAAAAAGTGTAACATTAAGGTAGATGGAAAAAGTATATACTTCTCAAGAATATTATATATCCTAAAATCAAGGAAGAAAACATTAACAAAAATGGTGATTGAATGAATGGAGCTTCTAGGTTGAGAAATATGTCTTATTAAGGTTTTTATAATTAAAAGGAATGGATAAACTAGCTTATTCCCTCTAGATTCAAATTATTTTCAATGAAAATATGAATTGAATGTGATATAATCTCTAGTAAGACTTGGAGTATAATATTCTTTGAAAATCATACATCACAATAGAAAAAATATATCATTGAGGGATTTATCTCATACATTTTTAGCTATAACACTTCATTTGGTATCACCCATGATGATGAAAAAGATAGAGTTCAACCTTTTAGGGGAGTTAAATTAAATATTATGTTTCTATTGAATTTATAATAATCACACATGAATTTTATCTCGTAATACTTATAATTTCCTATGAAAATATGATAAATTTAGAGTGGATAATTTCGAATAATTAGAGATCTAAAATCTAGACAACTACGGATCAAAACTACTATAAATTGATGCTTTAGTTAATTGAAGAATTGATGTTCTTGAAAAAAGATGTTATAAATAATGATGATTAAGTTCTATCTTTTAAAAATAAGGATAATGAAGTTATTTTCAGCTGTAGTGTATATTTATTATAACCGCCCATTATTATTAGAAAACATAAGTTTAAATGGGAAAAAGAAAATTAATGTGTAATGATAAAGTATAAATTATCTTGCAAAGGGGGAGAATCCTTCTATTTTTGGGTTTACAATTTTCAATCATCTTTTTGAGATGAACATATACAAATCCATGAAAATCCATTAAAATTGACCTAGAAATAAAAACATTATAAGTTATCATAAGCCAATACCCCTTGGTTATTTTTTTGAAATATTTGGTTTCCATGATTGATCATTCTTGTTTTATACTATGACAATAGGTATTGTATACTTAGATTTTTTTGATTTATGGTTCATTTATTTATGAAAATTTATTCCATCATTCCCTTGATGAATTAAAATCCTATTTTTTGTTACATATAAGTTAAGGTTTGAAGATGAAAATGATAATAAGGTTCCTACCTCACCTCATGATGTCAAAAATGGATTCAAATTCATACCATGTATGGGGTGAGAAAAATGATAAAGGTCCCTAACATACAATTCTCAGGAATAATAGATAGAAAATAATTTGATGTTATCGTTAATAAGGTGGATATATATCATTACCTTTAGTATTTAATGGGCATTGACAACAAATCTAAAGGAGGATGTTGAAGAACCCATAAGTTAGAGATTATGAAATAATGATAACGTATTTTATTTATTATCAATGATGATTATCAATGAGTATTAATAATATTTAGATTCTATGGAGATTGAGTAAGTGAAATTGCTTATGGGTGTTCCTAAAGTAGACTCACCAGAAGTTCATACTTTAAAAGGAAGAACCATCAGAAGAAAGAGAAAAGTAGATTCATGTTCTAGTACTAGAATATAGTAGTACAAAAAACCAGATAATATGACTAGTTTCAAAGAGGAACACATGTCACCATAAGCAATAAATATAATTGAATTTAGTTCTACTAATGTGTGAAATAGGTTTTCATAGAGAGTATTCTATTTTTAATTATACACAAAAAATTGATGATTATTGAGTTATTATTTAAGTGTAATAAGATTATTGAAGATGAAAAATTTATTTTTATATTGAACTTATTAAGTGGATATTGAAGAAAAATCTAAATGGTAGATTTACGAGTACCTATTTGAATTATAATATCAATAGAGGGGAACATTTAAGACATAATTAGAGAGATTAATGTTTTGAGATACAACTAGATAATTTGAGGTAATGAAAGATACATTATATATTATAGAGAAATATTTTTTTCCTAGAACTTATGAATAAAAAATATGGAAATAATAGATTATAAAATTCCACTCAGTGGAAGATGAGACATTGGAATTTCAGGTAGAGATACTTTATGATGTATTTGGTAGAAGGAAAAAGTATCAAAATATAAAATGACTTATCTATGTGCTCAAAAAGTTAACGATAAATATACGAGATAAATCCCATATTCATGGAATCTATTTAGCATCAGATATTGGAGCATTATTTGATTCAAATATTTGATGATCTAGAGTTGAGATGATCATAGGAGGATGTTATAATCTAAAATTCTAATATAGTGAAGGCGTAATGGATAAAGAACACAAGAAACAAAATATTCATATTAGAGTTTTGTTAAAGTATTAATTGACATTAAATTTTGAAGCTGTGAAACTGTAAAGGCATACCTAATAGGAGTGTTTAGGATTATATAGAAGCAGGTTGATTGGGATATATTGAGGGAATTTTCATTCATATGAAGACACACTCATTATTATGATGAATATATGGATACCCAATTTTCCAATATTCATGATGTAATGTTCGTGATTGAATCTAGAATTTGAGGAAGATTTGAATAATTTTTATATTAGTTTTTACAAAGGATTTAACAACGTGAATTTATAATATCTTTGTAAAGACCCAGAATTTCCATGTAATTTTTTTAAATATATGAGAATTTTATGAGTCTGTGAAAATTTACGGTGCTAGATTCTGAGGCCTGGTGTGCTCAAAATCAATTTTTAAAGTTTTGTTTTGGTACGTTCAGTAAACCTATGATTCGGATTTTATAACTTTTGAACCGGTGCTTGGAATTGAAATCTGAAGGCACCGTTGAACTCGCATCACCAATATTTGCTTAAGAATAATTTCACCTCGATGACTGTTGGTCGGGATTAAAAGTTAGTTTTTTTCTTTTTAAAAAAAATAATAAAATAAAGTACAAAATTTTATTTTATTTTTAATCTGCCATGTGTTTAGTGTGTTGGTTAAAACCTCCCCTTGGGACTTGGTGGTGGTACCACCACACCCTAGCCTCCCATGAGAGGTTATGTTGGTGGGGCCCACCCAAGCATAACCTTCCATGGGAGGATAATTTAGGTGGGGACCACCCAAGCAGCATAACCTCCCTATTAAAGATAGGGGTGGGTACCACCCGACCCCTATTGATGGTAGAGGATAAAACCTCTCCACTCTACCTCATTAATGCGTGAGATCCTTTTGACCTCCCTACGCAATTAATTGCACCAACGCATATGTTTTATTATGGAGAGCCTCTTGGCATCCTCGAAATTAATGAGACAACACTTGTGCATTTAATTTGGTGGAGCCAGGTTTTTAATTCTCCTTTTTGAATTGGTGCGCAAATGTAATATTAGATGAATAATCTAGTATTATCTCATAGGCATTTCTCTCTTGGTGGAATTGAGAGGATCTTGGGAGAAAACTGCTCCCAACGAAGAACGCTCCTCCCAAAAAAGAACGCGAAGAACGCCAGATTTCTTCTTCGACTTCTATCGTCGAATCCTACCAACGTGGAGCGCCTTCCACGGCTGACTAAAATCGGAATTCAGAGAGCTTGGTTGATGTGACGAATGACGAATTCGTTCGTCTTCTTCCCTCAACTTCAAACATCAATGAATGACGAATGGGAAATAAGAAGGTAGGGGGTTATTGCATGTTGATGCTTCCCTTTTCTTCCTCTCATCATCGAATGAAAAATTGATACAATGTGTTGTAATAAATTGTTGAGATTCATTCTAATGATCCAAATGATATCATCTCTAAATGCGGAGGGTGCGGGCCAAAATAACTTGACCTAACTCCCTCTGCCATTCTTTCGTAATGATTCTTCGGCATGGCGATGAGGAAATATCAACAAAGGTGGCAACGCCGAAGGCCGTGCTACGCATGGCCTCTGCGAATCACACCACCCCCACAGAACACCTATACTTCTAGAAGAACACTCTCACGCCCTAAATCATGAACTGTGGCTTACCAGTTTGCTGCCCCACGTGCTCCGGCATGACCTGCTGCGCCCCGCGCGCTGCCCGGGTGCCACCGCGGCCTGCCCAACCCTACCAGGGCCCTACCAGGTTCCCCCGTACACTGCCCGTGAGCCTCATGATTCTTTATATCATGATGTAAAATAATAAATAATTTAATTTATTTATATTTTAATTCTAATTATTATCCTTGATATTTTGGTAATGTTGTTATCATTACATGTAGTACATTCTCAGTTTATTTATTAAATGTCATGTGTTTTCAGTTACTTACCTTTCCATATTGACTATGATTTATCCAATTATAATATAAAGTTATTGATTAAATGGAATGTGTGTTTAGTAATTTACCTTACCACATAGATTATAAACCCTTATTTTTTTCCTTTCCCCAATATATAAAGAAGAATTATTGGAATGACATAAAAGATGATTTTTTTCCATTAAAATGTTTTTTTAATTTATTTACCTATGCCAAATTGGTATCATGTATGTATCCAGTTCTCCAAAACAATTAAACTCATTGTCCATTTGATACTTGACCCCTTTTATCTAAGAAAATTTAATAAATTAGGCACCATCTTTAGTTTACTGGAGTCAAGATTTCTATAATTCTAACTAACCATATGATTCAATGGTGAAAATTGAATTATATCACTATATGGATATGATAGTATATAGTTATGCATGAGAGATACTTTCATTTTCATTATATCACTATAAATTTTTTATTATATTTGTAATTCAATGGTGAAATAAATAAAAATTGTGTTATAACATTGTGATAATAAAATTTTTATTATTTTGGTAATACTGATTTTTTATATCATTATGATTATGATAGGTTAGAATGATGTATAAAATGAAATAAAACAAAATAAGTTTGTTGTGAGTTACAATTTCTCTTTGGAAAACCTCATTTGGATTATAACTTAATCCTTTTAGGTTTGTATTTTGGGGATAACATAGTCTCTAAATAATGGGGAGGGTGTTTGGGAAGGTATTTTAGATGGTACTATTCAAGATAAATGGCATAAAAAGTTTCACGAATAGAGTAGATGTTATGACCTTTTATAAGTGAGGGGAGTGGTATAGTTATAATATATCATAACACTCAAATATTATATATGTCTTACTCAAGGGAAGGTGTCACAAATTCAATCTAATATCTAATATAAGATGATAAGGGTTAAATAAATCTCATATAATAAGAATTAAGATGATATTTTGGGACCTTATATCTTAGTTTTAACCATAACTGAACAATTATACTCTTTACCACCATGAAATATTTTTACCATGGTTACTATTAATTTTGATTAAAAATAAAATTTAAATTAATTAAGAAATAAAACACTCATAATTCTGAATATGATATAAAATTTTGATGATATAATTTTTATAAGTGACAGAAGTTAATATTAATAGAAGTTCACATAACATAATGAAAAATCTTTTTTACAAAAAACAGATTTTTAAGACTAAAAATGTTCTTACACCAAAATAAAATATAATTCCAATTCCTATTGGTTTAATAATATGATGTTTTAAAAAATTGATATTATGTTAGGTAAACCAATGATCGTAAATTATCTATGATATAATTTAGAAATGGTGTTATTTAAATATGACTGATATAAACTATATAATATAGTTTTATTTAATGAAAATTTATTCTAAAATATTTGGGTTTGACATTATACCCACTTAAAGAAATTTTTTCCTCGTAATTTTACATCATATTTAAAATAAAATTTTCAATGAATTTTCAGAATAAAATTTATTTTTCAAAAGATAAATATACGTAAGTAAAAAGTAATACACATTAATCATTGTTAATATCTTTTACATTTAAAAATAAATCTAATGTATATGTGAATACTAGGAAACTTATCATTTTCTAAATATTTATTAAACCATGAATTTACCACTACAAGTCTTATACATTTGAATGAATTTCAAAAAGTGTACCCTAATATTAAATATATTTATCTTCCTCTTATTAGTATTGATGAATTATTTGTACTTAGAGATAGAGAATATGAGTTAATATACTTAGTGTTATTTTTTCTATTCCAAAATCACAATTTCATCTTTTGGTTTGGTTTGATCAATTTTACATCTTTGCTTCATCTCATATTCTAAATAGTTATTTTTTCATAAATGAAGCACTCAAATTAACATTTAATAGATCACAGGATCCACAAAAGGATTACATTTCATTCAACCTATCTCTATAAATTTACCAGAATCAAATTGGTTTACATAATCCAATATAATACTTAATATCAATAAACTTTCATACATCAATCTCTAAAACTGCAATAATAACACCCAAAGTTTTATTTAAACAATTCTATAAATAATTGACATTAAAACTATTCAAAATATGTCTGACCAAATTCTAAATCCAAAAATAATTAATTTTTCATCAAATATTGTTTTATGATCATCTTAACATTTATCTATAAGAAACAAACAAAAATAATCAATTTAAATAAAAAATATATATTCCATATTTATATATTCTCTAAAATATTCTAATTTTTTCAATAAATAATAAGAATAACTATAAATCCACCAGAAAATATTGTATTTTTTAAAAAATTAAGTCAATATTTATTCCTCATAAAAAATATATTTTTTCAAAAAATATTCTATTTACCTTGATTAGATAATTTTCCCAATACGGTTAACTTCTTTAAAAATAAATTTAATCACTTATTCACCAATCATTTTTCAATCCTAGGGTTATCTGTATGTTAAAACATATTTTCCCAAAATGTAATAACCTCTTATACAAATTAACAATAATTACCTCAACATCAAAGATCATATTAACCGTGTTAGTTATCAATACCTTTTTAACTTATATCTAAAAAATGTAATATAATTCTACCACAATTATCCTTTTCACAAATAAAATTTTAAATATAATGGTTAATTATACATCAATAATCTATTAAAATTTATTAAATGTTTCCTAATGTATCCTAAATCACTTGAAACTCCTTTCCCATAAAATTTTTCAAGGGTATCGATGACTTATGATCATCCTTAAATTTATTTACCCTTAAAAAAAAATTTCACCACATCATAACTATTGGAAACCTCTATATAAACACATAAATCATTTATCTTTTTTTTATAAAACTTTAATAATGATTTATAACATTATTCCTTAATAATTACTTCCTACAATTAAAAAGATGGATCATGTTATAATATTTATAAATCTCAAAACATAATAAAAAATATAATTCATACTATTTATATGTCATTCAATTTTTCTTCATATTCATCATATGACCATGGTAAACATTTATTTATATGATTTTTTATCCCATTATCATTATTCCTTCTAGGGAATTGTTTTTCATAATGAATATAATCAAAAAAATTAAAATAATAAATTAATACCCTAGGAATAATTTTATTTTACTTCATTGTTTTTGAAGAAATCAATATTCTTCCTCAACAGTTTATTCCTCTATGACAACATTTACCAAAAAAGAAATATATTCTTGTTAATTTTTGAAATCTCCCAAGGTGATTATTCCCAAATTATTGACATATAAAATGTTGTATCTTGTGAAAATGATGATATTCACCACCATAAGTTCTATAAAACTGTTTTTTTATTTTTTAGAGAGTTAGGGAACTCACATGTGTTTTTGTTGTTAATTGAAACTTGAGATAACTGTTTAGGCATAACCATGACAGTTTTCACTCTAAATAATACCATGTTAAATTTCTTGTTTGGAAAACCACCACATTGTCATTCACATCCATTTTAAACATGTTTCCTTGTTGATGAAACAATTTACTACACCCGAAAAATTGTTAGTGTCATTATATCAAATAAAAATATAATAAACCATATCTTGAAAAGGAAAAATAGATATACTTAACCATGTCATATTCCATTTAACTCTTCTAATTCAACCATTAATCTCCATAAAATATTAACCTTTAAGATTATAAAACACATTTAAATTTTTATCTCTAAACTTCATACTATTATATTTAGGTATATAAATATTTAAAATATATTTATGAAATAACATCTTAACCTCTATAGTTATCTAAAATTCTTTTTTGATAACAATTATTAGTCCTTAACACAATTAACCCATAAATAGATGATTTATAAAAAGTGTTGTACTTTATTATATTTGTAAGATATTTTAGGTTTATAGTTTCATATAATTTGGAAAATAATTTAAAAAAAGTGTAAATTTCCGCATAATCTAATTTTTTTGCACAAAATAGGTTTTAATTTTCAAAATATTGGTTCTTTTATGACACACTTACTTTTTTTCAAGAACTATTTCCTTTATCTAGATCTATACATTATAATAGTTCCTAATCGTGAAAGTTACTTCAACGATGAGAGTTTTCAAATAAAAAATTTTAATTATAAATTAAAAATAATTATAAAAGGACTTACATTAGAAAACATGAGAACTCATGAAATAGTTTTATTGAAAAACAAACTTTTCACCTTAGGAATATAATAAACTTTCATTACCATGTGAAATCAAATGGGTTTCATTAAAAAACATAGTTAATATTAAAAAAACATATAGGTATCTTGTAAAATTATCCTTACGATCACCCGTAAAAGAATTTTTATAGTGGATGAACCTTCATGAATAATTCCAATATATCCCTTAGAAGTAACATAATTCTTGTTAAGTTCATCAAATTACCCAATTCATTGAAGATTTATACGATGCTCACCTATTATCAAAGATATATCCATCTCACAAACAGTAAAATATCCAATAAAAATATCATGATAAAAAACACAAAAAATATTACATTTAAATAAAACACACAATTAATTTTATTTAAGAAAATAAGAAAAGACACATTCAGTTATCTCATAAAACTAGAAGATATTCCATTTTCTTTTGAAATATTTAAAAAAAACTGAAATTAATATAAAAATGTGAAAATTATATTCTTTTAAATAACATATAAAATTTTACAGTAATATTTATAATTAATAAATTATATTACGGTGACAAAATATACTGCTCTCATACACATTTAAAAACATTTTTTGACACTTTTTTTAAAAGTAAAAAATGACCTGTTCAGAAAAGATTGAAAATATTCCTTTACAATTTTTTGAAAAGAAAGTAAGAAATGTGATGAAATTTAATTTTAAAAATAATTTAATTTTTATTAATAACATTCACAAAACACTTAAAATAACATAAACTTAGATAAAAAAGAGTTCAGAACATTTTGAAAAATGTTTTAAAGAATAATCCTTTGTGGATTTCATAAAATTTTTAAGCATATGGATTTTAAAGAGAGAAAATTATATGGGTTTTAATCCATTTTAATATCAATAAATGAAATATAAAATATATCCAAATGCAAGTTCATAAACTACCCCTAAAAAATAGGTGGTGAAAATGGAATAAGTCTCTAAAAAAGGAAATTGAGATGATAAATCCCTTAACCCATGTCCCAAATCATTTCATTCATTCATATAAATTCTAGATAATGTTATAATATTTTTTATAATTTAATTAAAATCATATTAATGTTAATTTATTTAATATTATTCTTTTTATTTCATTCATTACCATGATTTATTTTGTTACTAATTTGGATAATTTTATATCAGGTGTTTTGAGGTTGTTCAGTTCCTAATATCAATATTATTTTGGAATGTTGAACATGGTCAAAGTAATATTTATTTAATTGTCTAAAGATTCATAAAAATTTAATAATTACCATTTTTATAAACTAAATATGGTATTAGAACCATCCATGTAAGGTGTTAATAAAAAATGAAGCATGTTGTTTCATAGAGATGATAATCTGTTTGTACGTAGGAACATTATTCCCATTTTTATGAAGGGTAAAAAATAAATAATGTAGATAATAATTTACTTATTTAGAATAATAAATATTTTATAAATTTAATTTTTTTTAATTATTTTCGTCCTTATGACAATCCATGTATGGAGGTAATGAAAAAATAATCACATTGCTTCATGGAGGTGGTAGTCCACCTATACTCAAGGGCGAAATTATCTTTTTACAATAGATGAAAGATAAATAATGTAAGTGATATATTATATTAAAAAAAATTATCAGAAATATAATTAATATTATTTGATCAATCATTTTAACCATCTACTCGGGGATGTTATGAAAAAATAATTACTTCATTACGCTGAGATGGTAGTATGTATGCAAGCCTGCAGGATGTTTCCATTTTCCATATGAGAGAAAAAATTGAAAAATGGTTATAAAATAAACATAATAAAATTTCATTATATTATAGATGTTGATTTTATTATATCATAATGGTTATGATAGGTTATAAGAAGGTATACAAAGAAATAAAATAAAAGAAATCGATGAAGAATTATGTATCTTATTTTGAAAACCTCATTTTGATTGAACATAAATATTTATTTGCTCGTATTTTTGTGATCACAGGGCCTCTAGGTCATGGGAAGGAAGTTTTTAAAGGTAACTGGGTTGAAATTTTTTTAGATAAATGTCAAAATAAGTGTGAGGAATAGAGGATATTCCATGGCCTTTTATAAGTGAGGGTAGTGGGAAAATTGTAAATTTTCTTGACATTTAAATATTATAAATGATTAACATTGGGAAAGTAGAAAATAATGAATACAATTTCAAAGAAAAGGTGATATATATGAAAATAGTTTCATTAAAGAATAATTAATATGATATTCTGGGACCTTATCACTTAGTTTTAACCATAATTAAATCATTTTACTCATTATAATAGTGAAAATGTTTTACCATGGTTATTATTAATCACGAGTGAAAATAAATATTTATATATTACCAAATTAAACCCTATTTATTTCAAGTATTAAATAAATTTTTAAATATACAATTTGTAAAATTTATAGAAATTAATTTTAATATATGCTTTCATAACATCATGAAAAATTATTTTTAGACAAATGCATTTTTAATAATAAAAATGAACTTATACCAAAATAAATTATAATTATGGTTCATATGGAATTAATTAGATTTTGTTTAATAGAATAAATCTTATATAACTTTAAAACTATAACTAAAAAAGAATATAAATATAAACAGAATAATATATCTCTGACCCTATGATTGAAATAAAGATATATGATTATATCTATGGCCTTGATAATTGATCCATGAGTTCATTTCAGAGATTCAATGAAAGATAAAAATTAAAATGATTTTAGGCTACAAAAATGAATCCTTCTTGATTATATATTGAGACAAATAGATTATATTAAATAGTATCATTCCTAAGAATGTCATTTACTTTGAGACATTAACTTCTTTCTCTATGGTTTCATTGACTAGTTTCTAAACACAAATATTAGATATTAGGAATGTTGAGATATTGACACTGAGAAGGGGTCCAAGAGGGTCACACACTTTGTTTTTCCATAATCTCATTAAATTCTATTGAATTTATTATTGAGAAAAAATATTGTTATTATCTTGTGGAAAAAAATCAATTAATTATCGCCAGTTAAAAAAATTAGTCACCAGATAGTCGAATTAAAATATATAAGATAGATATTAAAAAAATATTTATTCATATGTTTAGAGAATATAATATTTATTTAATATATTGTTTATTGTTTATGAGGTAATAAATAATTTTTTATTTATTCCTTATTTAGTCAATATATTAATATTAATATTTATTTTGTTACATTAATATTAAAATATTTATTTATTCACATGTTCATTGAATATAATATATATATTTGGTCTAAATAATATCTACTTGAATAAATATTTTATTATTCAATATTTGATAAAAACCAAGGAGGTTTGATGAGTCAAGTTTAAGGGACCAATAAAAAATGATATATTCTATTTAATATCATTTAAATAAATTATAAATTATTTATTTAACAAATTATTTTTAAATATCCAAATTTTATGTGAAATAATGAAATTATTATTATTATTAAATATGTGGAATATATAAGGGAGAATATATGATGAAGGGTCTTTAAATTCTTATAAAATATTTAACCCTCACCATATATTTCACTTTATATTTTTTCTAGAGGATGTGTAGTTTTGTAGACATAGAATTAAATTAGCTTCCACAACTCTCATTAAGAAGAAGAGAACAAGAGAAATTTTATATTTTTATTGATGATGATCAATGAGAATAACTAGGTTCCTCTTTATAAGAACCTAAAATACTAATTTTTATTTTCATGGATTCAACGAGAACATGTGGATATAACTAGAGTAATCGACATTTTGATTCTCTTTTGTAAGGTTGATACTATAAGGGAGACAAATTAATTGATAAAAAAGAAATATAACTTTTAGGTAATTCTTATTTTAAATTAGCTATAAATTAAATTTGAAAGATCAACACTACAACATTTTGGGGTTGTATTCATGAAGTTACTTAATTGATATTTATTGGATTTTATCATTGTTCATTGTAAGAAACTCAATCTTATTATCCGGTATGTTTTCCTTTTCTGGTCGTTTTTTAGAAAACGAGGAAATTTTGGAAATTTTCAAAGTTCACGATGTGTACTTTATGAGTACATGGTGTGTACTCGGTTACCGCAGGTAGCTGAGTGCTGGCCATGTAGCGGCCCTGCACACAGCCATTTGTGGATGACCTGGAGGCTGCTTAAATCGGAGTACGGAAACGGAGAGTACGCAATGTGTACTTCAAAAGTAGAGGTCGTGTACCTTTTTCATTAAATGCATTGGGGTCACGTCTAATCGACAAGAATGTATTTATCTAGGTCTCATTCTACTGAGACCTCTGTACGACCACAGATCTTCGACGAACCCCTGAGTCAATGTCTGTTCTCTGAATCGGACACTGTCGGTTGCATTGGGATCGCCTTGGTGAGTTCTATCTTCTCTTAGAGATCCATATTCTGTTTTCTCCTCTCTCTTGATATATCATGGGTTAAATGCTTTATATTTTTTTATAGATCTACTGTGTCCTAGGTTGATCCAAGGGCCGATTCCAGAGTTATCGATCTCCCAATGCTAAGGTAGGTTGTTTGTGCCTTTCCATTGAAAGTATTTGAGCTTCCTCAGAGAGTCTCAATTTAACTTTGACTATAAGGGGAATTGACTGTGAGCGCTTCCTCAGAAAGTCTTAATATATTCTTATAACTGAACCAGAGGGGATAGGTTGTGTTCACTTATTAGAGGGTTAGCGTTCTTTATTAGTTTCTTTTGATATGTGGAATTGTTTTTTCTTGAGTAATTTCTTTTTTACTACTTCTGTAACTTTTACCTACCATATATTCAATGACTATTAGGCATAAATCATTGGGTCGTTTCCTACTGGGATATAGTCTCACACCCTGTTTGGGCCATTATTTTGGGCCCAAACAGATTATATTACTGTAGGTATAGATAACTTCAAGATTCCTTCTACTTCATGTACTTGATTTGTTGTGGAGATAGAGAGCATGGGGCTAAGCTTAGGATTGCGATGCTGGGGAGCTGTTTATTTGTTTATTTTTTAATTTGGTTTAGTAGTGTTTTTATTCAAGTATTGTGATTTTTTTGGATAATTTCCTAGACATATGTACCATGCATCATATATATATATGTGCTTCAGTTTCTTGTTATTATAGTTTTCTACTATTACTATTGTTAGTGTATTTACTGCTTCCACTATTGTGTAATTGTTTCCCTTACGCTGTGTTACTCTGCCAATGAGGGCACAATTTCCCCACTATCACACCCAAGGCCCTCGCTGCTAGTCGAAAGCCTCTGGAATTCAGGGAAATGTGCTTGAGGCCATGTGACCAACAGGGTACAGGGTGCCTTGGGATGGATTCCAGAACCAAGACATTACACAGTGGTATCAGATGAATTATTTTCCCTTGAATTACTATTTGGAGCCTTTAGCCAGGGATAGGACAGAATAGGTACTTGGTAATAATATGTGATTGGGATTAGCTAACCCGTGTATAGGGAAAATCCAATCTACCTTGTTAATGCAATTTTTCTAGTTTTGAAACATTATGGATGATTTGATTTTCACCGTTGGGTGATCCACATGTTTTGTTCTATTACTATTAATGTTATTGAGGTTCTATTTCTATCACTACCCAATGAGATGAGGGTGTTCCATCTCATGCATCACATAGGTACTTTCTTGAAATCACATGTCATGCATTCTTGCCATGCCATCTTGGATATATTAGCGATTTCATGTTTTTGTGATAGATATTGTGTAGAGTATGAATGCTGTTGTGATAGATGCCTTGATAAAAATACCTATTGTTTTATAGGGTATTGTTGTGTATGTTTTTGTTTGAATGAATGCTAAACATTGGTTCTTGAGGTGTTATAGACCCTCATGGACCATAATTTGGTGGATCGTTGCCTTGTTTTCCATGTTATAATGTGTATAAGATGCTAGAATTTGATTCGCATGGAGTATAGTCCCTCACAGATCAGAATTTGGCACTTTCAATGTTCGTTTTAGTGTTTTTCTCAGTTCTTTAGTAGTTTATGAGGCTTACTATTTGGATATACCCAGAATACACGTCATGTAATGTTATGTACACTCCATGTGTTCTTCTGTTCAGGAAGTAACTGTTTTTCTTAAGTACATGTCGTGTACATTATGTATATGTTGTGTAGTCTTTAACCGTGTCATAGGCCATGTGGGAAAAGATATGGGATAGGGAATTTCTTGCAGGAATACGCCATGTACCAATTTAACACGTCATGTAGTGTTGAACTTGTGTCCGCTCATGTGACTAACAATATGGACAGATAATCCTTAAGCTATACACGCCATGTCAGGATTGAACATGCTATGTATTCTGAACCAGGTACCCGGCCGTGTCACTAACAACATTGGTCAGTTTTATCCTTTCATGAACATTCCATGTCCACCTAGAACACACCGTGTAGTGTGATCCATGTGTCAGGATGCGTCACTAACAACACGAACCTAGTGAAGCTTGTCTAGTACTTGTTGTGTCTACCGTGAACATGTCATGTAGTCTTGTTTTAAGAGATCCGTGTGGATTAACCATGTTGAAAGACTTAGGCAGGGAAAAAGGATTCAAGTACACACTATGTGTTAAGACAACACGCCATGTGTTTGGGGTGTTACACAACCAGTTTATGTAGGAGTACACGCCCATGTAAATGACTTAAGAGAACACGTCCTGTAGGAATTGTACACGCTGTGTAGTAATGTTTTGTAAAACTTGAGTTCTTTCCTTCTTCTCTTCCCTTCTTACACTTCTTGTTTTCAGTACTTGATAATCTAGTTTTAAAGTGTGTTCTTGACCTTTCAGAGTCATGCCTCCGAGATGTCCTCCGGTAGTATGCCAGTTTCTAGGCCATGATCAGACATCAGACATGGTTGATTAGGGACTCCCAGAAGATCCTCCAGTTGTGCCAAACTTGGAACCAGTTGTTGCACCTGACAGAGGTGTCGATGCATAGTTTAGGGAGGGATTATTGAGGATGATTCATACCTTTCAGGGAGCGTCACCTCCTGCCCCGTTGATGGTAGAATTGATGCGAGTCTTTCAGCAGTAGCATTCCCCCAATTTCTCAGGGGATGGAGGATCCCAAGATGCGAAGTCATGGCTAGAAGACATGCTGATGATTTTTGAGCATCCAAAGATACCTCCAAATAAGAAGTTAATATTTCTACCTACATGCTTCGAGACTCCACCAAGAGGTTGTGGGATGTTATCTCATAGGTGGGACGCTAGTAGAATATGGATTGGTATGAGTTTTGGTGCAAATTCTACGATTACTTCTATCCAGAGACCTTGGGGGCCGATCGAGCTCGAGAGTTCATGATTTTGGAGCCAGTTACTCTTACTGTTATGGAGTATTCCTCTCACTTCACAGAGCTACAAAATTTCACACCTATTCCAGGAGGTGATTAGTTTTTCCTTGCACTGAAGTTTGAGGATGGTCAGAGGAATGACATCCAATCATAGATGAACGTCTTCATGTTGACTTTGATATCCTCCATAGTCAACTAGGCACTGATCACAGAGCGTAATCTGAGGGATTCTTGAGCAGGGGTCTAGTTAAGATTAGTATCTAGAGTGAGTTCTCTGCCAGCTAATAGCAGGAAGCACTACATGGAGTCTACTTGAGGAGGTTAGGGTATGCGCGATGCATCTTATAGTAACCAGGTGGTGTGAAACTAGTGCAAGAAGAGTGGGCATACGAGGCCACATTGCCTGAGAGACCCAGTGGAGTGCAGATCATGTAGCTAAATGGGTCACCTTTAGTGCTTCTATCATTTCTTCTCATAAGTAGCTGGTGACAGGGGTTCTTCTATGACTCCTCGTTTAGGAGCAGTAGCACCGTTTTCTCATTAGTTAGGGAGCAGGAGTTCTTCTACCATTCGAGATGAGGTAGAGGTCATGGCCGTGGTATCCAGTCGCCTGATTCTCAACAACATCAGGTTGGATCAGCTTAGAGTGGTCATGTAGGGTCACAGGGTCGTGGTAAAAGTTAGACTTTTGTAGTGGTGAAAACCTAGTAGGAATAGGAACCCAGAGCCTCTACAGTTCGAGGTACGATCTTAGTAGCCTATGTTTTATCTTCTTCTCTTTTTGATATAGGGGCTTCCCATAGCTTTATATATATTACTATTGTTGAGATCCTTGGCCTCTATATCTTTTCCTTTGCTGATATCTTGACGCTAGACACTCCTTTGGGGACTAGAACGGCTAGTGTACATCAGTGCAGGGAGTGCCCTCTAAAGGTTGGTGGGTATCACTTTTTATGGGACCTCAATGTCCTAGAGATGACATGATATGTTGTCATCTTTGAGATGGACTAGTTAGTTCCATTCCAGTAATTCATCGACTTTTATCTCCGCGGGGTGAGTTTCACGTCACCATAAGGTGAATCTTTTCTTTATAGGGGCGAATGGGATGTACAGACGGGCAGAGTTGGACCTGAGAATCATGGTTTCAGAGGAGTTACAGCCCAATTTCTAGTCTATATCTGGATGACTAAGGAACTTCACAGTTAGACATTCTTCTAGTGGTGGATCATTTCAGAAATGTTTTTCTAGAGGTATTTTTAGGTTTGCCTCTAGAGTGTGAGGTAGACTTTTATATTGATCTTGTGCCAGGGGAAGCACCGGTATCTATTTCTTTTTATAGGATGGCTACACCTTAGTTGCTGGCGCTCAAGAAGCAGTTGGAGGAGTTATAGGCAAAGCATTTCATCTGATCTAGTACTTCCCCTTGGGGTTCGCCTGTCCTGTTTGCAAAAAAGGCAGACGGTGCTCTCAGGCTTTGTGTGGATTATCAAAAGCTCGACCAGATTATAGTCAAGAACCGATATCCCTTTCCTAGTATTGATGATCTCTTTGATCATCTTTGAGAATCATGGGTGTTCTCGAAGATGGAATTGAGATCTAGTTACCATCAGTTGCATGTTAGATCATCAGATATACCTCTTAGAGCCTTCCGAAGTAGGTATAGTCTATACGAGTATATAGTTATGCTGCTCGGTCTCACGAACGCGCCTGTAGTTTTCATGGAACTGATGAACCGAGTATTCGATCGATATTTAGATTCCTTCGTGGTGGTTTTCGTGGATGATATCTTGGTGTACTCTCACACTTGACATGACCATGCTACCCATCTTGAGATCGTTTTGAGTATACTAAGAGAGAATTAGTTATATGATATGATTTCAAAATCCCACTTTTGGATGGATCAGATTCACTTATTGGGTCATGTTATTTCAGAGACATGAGAATCAGTGGACCCAAAGAAAGTGAGAGAAGTAGTTTTCTGGGCTCATCTGAGAACGTCTTTGAGGTTCAGAGTTTTCTAGGGTTGGATGTATACTATAGACATTTTCATACTTGAATTTTTATGCTTATCAGCACTTCTAATGGGTTTGACTAAGAATGGTACAAAGTTTCTGTGGTCAGATTCTTCTGAGTTAGACTTTCACGAGCTTAAAGGGAGGTTGACCTTAGCACCGATACTGGTCTTTCCAGAGTCAAGAAAAAGTTATATTTTTTACTGTGATGCATCATGTATCGGGTTGGGAGTTGTGCTTATGCAGGGATATGGAGTTATTGCATATGGGTTATAGTAGTTGAGGCCACAAGAGAGTAATTACATGATTCTTGATCCCGAGTTGGTGGCAGTTGTTCATGCCTTGTGTTGTTGAAGACGTTATCTTCTGGGAGAGCATTTTGTGGTTTTCACTGACCACAAAATTCTCAAGTACATTTTCACTCAGTGTGACCTGAATTTTAGACATCGAAGGTGGGTTAAGTACCTTTATTCCTTTGACTTTGAGCTTTCCTATACGCCTGGGAATGAAAATGCAGTGGCTGATGCTTTAAGAAGGAGGACTCAAATACAGGTAATTTAGGAGGCCAGCAGTGAGTGGTAGCTTATGTCTCTGTTCTCTAAGTTTAATTTGGAGGTGCATGATAGTTAGGGGAATATGTTTCTCTCTTATGTAATTGTTACCTATACTCTTCTTGATCAAGTGTGAATGAGGCAGATATCATATTCAGAAGGCCTAGTAGTACGGGAGAGTGTGTCAGGAGAGGACCCTATTCCTGGATGGACAATAAGCAGGGGTGAGATCTTGCATTTCTATGGGTGATTATTGGTGCCAGCAGATATATATGAGGAGATGATGCTGGATTTTCATTCCTCAGTTTGGGCAGTACATCCAGGTGTCACCAAGATGTATCGTGATCTACACTGTCAGTATATGTGGCCAGGTATGAAGAGAGATGTTTCTGGTTTTGTCATAATTTGTTCCACCTGTCAGTAGTTGAAGGTGGAGCATCAGTGTCCAGTAGGGCATTTATATAATTTACCCATTCCCGAGTGGAAGTGGAACGACGTCACAATAGATTTTTTAAAACAGTTGCCAAGTTTGCCTCAAGGGAATGATGAAGTTTGGGTTGTCATTGATAGGATTACGAAGGTTTCTCACTTCATACTGATTAAAGAGACCTTCATTATTGATGAGCTTGGACGGTTATGCATCCATGAGATTGTACATCTGCATGGTGTTCCACACTCTATTTTTTCAGAAAGGGATGCCCGTTTTACTTCTCAGGTCTGGAAGGGTCTTTATAAGGCTTTGTGTATACAGGTACTTTTGAGTACAACTTACCACCCCGAGACAGATGGCCAGTCCGAGCATATGATTCAGGTTCTTGAGGACATGCTCCGAGCATGCGTTCTAGATTTTGGAGGTTCTTGGGAGAATAATATACCTCTTGTGGAGTTTTCCTACAATAATAGTTTTCAAGCAACTATTGAGATGGAACCTTATGAGACTTTGTACGGTAGGCCATGCCGATCACACTAATGTTGTCTAGAGGATGGAGAGGTAGCTTTGTAGGGACCTCATCTTTTTTAGGAGACCATAGATCAGATAGAATTGATTCAAAAGAAGATGGTTATGGCACAGTCTCGACAGAAGTCTTATGGTGATCAGCGGAGACTACCTCTGGAGTTCGAGGTCGGGGATCTGGTTTTCCTGCATGTTACACCGAGGTTGGGACACATGAGGATTAAGAGACATGGTATGATTTCACCGTGGTATGTCGGGCCTTTTGAGGTGTTGGAAAGAGTTGGGATGGTTGCCTATCAATTAGAGTTACCTTAGAGGTATCGGGATATGCATGGCGTTTTTCACGTTTCTCAGCTCTGACATTACTTTTCAAACCCATCTTATATCTTTCAACCTGAGGAGGTTGAGCTCAGAGTGGATGCATCGTTTGAGGAGAATCCTATCCAGATTATTGATTACAGTACAAAGGTTCTATGTGACTGGTATGTACCTCTAGTATGAGTGCTACGACAGCACGGGCAGGTATAGGACGAGACTTGGGAGTGGGAGACTGATGTACGAGCATAGTGGCCAGACCTTCTTTTCCAGTATGTTTTTCTTTTCTGGTTGTTTCTGAGTAAAAGATGAAATTCATGAATTTTTTGAAGTACACGCTATGTAATTTATGAGTACACTCTGTGTACTCAGTTACCGTAGGTAGCTGGGTGCTGGCCATGTAGCGGTCATGCACACGACCATGTGGGGGTGACTTGGAGGCCACTTAAAGCGGAGTACGGAAATGGTGAGTACATGTCGTGTACTTAAAAATTACACACCAAGTAGTTTTTTTCATTTAACGCACCGAGGTCACGTCTAATCACCAAGAATGTCTCTTTCTAGGTCCCGTTCGACTGAGAGCTCCATACGACCGTAGATCTTTGACGAACCACCGAGCAAGCGTTCGTCCTCCGAATTGAACACTGTCAGTTGTGTTGGGATCACCTCGGTGAGTTCTCTCTTCTCTTAGAGCACCATATTCTATTTTCTCCTCTCTCGTGAGATATTGTGGGTTGAATGTTTTTGATGTTTTTGTAGATTTACGGCATTCTTGGTCGATCCAAGGGCCAATGCAGGAGTATATCGATCTCCCAAAGCCGATGTAGGTGGTGTGTTCTTTTTTGTTTAAATTCTTTGAGTATTATTTGTAATTTTGACCAATACCCTTGAACGAGGTACTACAAGTTTACCTTTTTACCCCTGTTGATTGCCTTCCATGCTTTTATTCTTGTGTAGAGATTAATTGGTTATGAATCGGGTTGATTACTACGATATGGATGTTTTACCCATGCATAATCTGTTTATGACCGTTTGGTCCTGCTTAGCCTTTTGGACCCCTTGGCTTTTTTCCATGCCTGTTACTTTAGGGTGGAGATTTTGTATTCTGAGATGCTTGTTACGTTGTAGACTCATTATCCAAGTAGTTCTATAGGTTTACTTTATCCATATTTCATTCCTATGCTCGTTTACATACACAGGGACATAAGAACATGGTGTTGTAGACTATAAGGGGAATTGACCGAGTGAGCTTCTTTAGAGAGTCTTTGATCGCTTTGGGCTATAAGGAGGATTTACTGAGTGAGCTTCCTCAGAGAGCCTAGGACCACTTGGGGATATAAGGGGAATTAACCGAGTGAGATTCCTTAGAGATTCCTTGACTACTTTAGACTATAATGGGAATTGACCATGTGAGTTTTCTCAGAGAGTCTTTGAATTACATGAAAGGCTTTGGGATATGAGGGGAATTGACTAATTGAGATTCCTCAGAGTTTCCTTAACCTTGGGGATATAATTGGAATTAACCATGTGATATTCTTAAGAGATTCATTGACTTACCTTAGACTATAAGGGGAATTGACTGTGTGAGCTTCCTCAAAGAGTCTCGATTTACCTTTGACTATAAGGGGAATTGACTGTGAGTGCTTCCTCAAAGAGTCTTTATATATTCTTATAACTGAAACAGAGGGGATAGGATGTGTTCACTTACTAGAGGGTTATAATGCTTGATTAGTTTATTTTTATTTGTGGAATTGTTTTTTTCCGAGTACTTTTTGGTTACTACTTATGTACTTTTACCTACCATATATTCGCTGACTATTAGGCACTGATCTTTGGGTGGTTTCCTACTGGGATTTAGTCTCACACCCTATTTGGGTCATGCTTTTGGACCCTAATAGATTATATTCCTGCATGTATAGATAAGGGAAAGCTCCCTTCTACTTCAGGTACTTAATTTACTGTGGAGCTGGAGAGCATGGGACCATGCTTAGGATTGCGATGTTGAGGAGCTGTTTATCTGTTAATTTTTTACTTTGGTTTAGTATTGTTTGTATTCCATAATCGTGATTTGTTCGGATTCTTTCCTAGACATTTGTACCATGAATCATATATATATGTGTTGTAGTTTCTTTTGATTTCATTTTTCCGCTATTACTATTGTTGGTGTATTTACTACTTCCGCTATTGTGTAATTGTTTCCCTTCCATTGTGTTACTCTGTCAATGAGGGCATAGTTTCCCCACTATCACACCCAAGGCCCTTGCTATTGGTTGGTAGCCTCTAGCATTTGGGGAAATGCACTTGAGGTCATGTGAACAACCGTGTATGGGGCACCTTTGGGTGGCTTCCAAAACCGGGATGTTACATTCATCATGTTACTCAAGAATATCCATTTGATTAGATGATAAAACATTTTTTTTGGGAACAACTTCAATTCCTATCATATGATTAGTAACCTTCATGTTGTATAAGAGAAGTCACATTATAATTTATAAATATTTATTATTATTTTGATCATTTTCCAAATTTTTTGTTAATTTTAATTTTTATTTTTTCATTAATTGATCCAAAAGTTTGGATAACATTATCGTTCAGTTTCATATGACCAAGAATTGGATATTAATGGATAAATGATGACCAAAATCCCATCCAAAAGTGTCAAGGATGTTGGTTAGATGGAACATGTCCATGATATGTAATGGAAAATTACCCACAATGTACCCTTATCTAACCACACAAGGGAAGGCCCTAAAAATAAAAAACACTATGTGGGAGTCAGTATATGATGTCATTTCATGCCACATATTGATGGAAATATTGAACACATATTGATAGGGAGTTCATGATGTGTATTTGGTGTAAACTCCATGTTACCCAACATGACATTAACTCTCTATAAATCATGAAAGCTATGTGGTCAAAGCATGTGATATAATTAATAACCATGAATTGACTGATATTCAAGAGACATGATCAAAAATTTACTAATTGGTATGTATTATATTTTACACCTTATGTAACATATAACAACCAATTTGAGATACATGATGAGATTCAATATGTGTTTTTTAGGTAGAAAGAAAGGGAGTACATGAAGTGTAGATAAATACACATTTTTTAATGTGTTCCAACTCATGAAAGGTACACAATGATAAGTCATTTCATATATGTGTATAATTATATATATATTTCATGACATGGATTATATATGTATATACATTCCATGTAATAAGGTTTTCCACACTCGATACATACCATGTAATTGTTTATGTGTTGTGTGGATATAAATTATAAATAATTATTATTTGTTTAAATTATCAAACTACACAACTTGTAATGATAAAATACATGTCTCTTATTTCCCATGAAATGTTAACATTATAAAACATTTTTATCATGACACACAATGCGAGCATAAATGGAATTGAAGTACACAATGCATGATGATCGTTTAAATCACAAGTCACATAGTGTGCTAAGTGATAGAAAACACTCCATAACTATTAAATTACTAAAATGGATTTAATCAATCATAATATTGAACATTCCAAGTTACCTATAATATATGTTACATAGTCTATTTTTATAATTAAATTTGACCACAAAAATTAAACAAAATAAAAATATTTCTAAGATGAAATAAAATAAATGATTTATTTTTAATTTATTTTGTCAAACATGGTTAAGTGATTAGGTGAAATCCATATAATATTAAAATGTACGTAAAAAAATATAATAATATTTACCCACATGTTTACAAAATCCATCAAGAAAAATGTTAATTCATATATTTCCATCTATTACTTGAGTTAGAATGAAAGCATAGATTAAAATATTGGTATCACCCCTATGCATATAATTTGGTTTATCTGGAATTTAGAATTAAAAATTTGGGTTCAATTATCTTAGTTTTATCCAGAGCAATTTACCCAATAAGGATTTGTGTAACTTATAGAAAAGTGTCGACGAAATATGATTATAAAATTTCTTGATTGGGGAATTTAATTTTCAGGACAAATAACTATGAGTTAATGCTATTAGCTATCATATCCTATCTAGATACCTCATACTAATTTGATAAGGAATCCTTTTGGGTTATTTTAATGGAAAAATTTATCCTTTTAGCTATAAAATCCAATAAAAAAGAAATTATAAATATAATTGAGATGGTTATTGTGAGTTGATTAAATAGTGGGAGACTCGTATAATTAATTTATAAAAACAAATTTGGTAATCAAGATAATATACTAAAATATGATTTTATTTGTTATATAAAATAAAAATTCATTTAACCCTATCACTATCCTTGAAATCTATTTTAGAGATTTGTAATCTCCTAAATAGTTCAAACTTCTAAAGGTGGTACAGGAACTTGTGAATCATACTACAAAAATAGGAGATGTTTTATGTATCAGAGTCCTCAGTATCTTCTAATCCATATAAGGAAGATAGTGAGGAGGTAATTAACACCTTTTAGAATAGCATGGATGATGCATTTAATATTTAATGCATCATGTTAGCATGCATGACTTGTTAGTTATAGAAATATAGAAAAGACAAGGATACATACCCTATTTTTTCATATATATTTCATTTTCAAGACAAAGTAAGATAATAGAGGTATGATATCTCCATGGAATAATTTACATAAATACTAGGGAAGGTGTGACTCTTGGACCTCATATGATAGATTTTATCAAAAAAATGTATTTTTTTTTAAAATTATAGGTTTTAAGATACCTAAATAATTATATATAGACATAATAATTTCCAAACCTCCCCCACGTTTCTCTAGTTTTATTTGGAATTTTAAAATGACTAATAAATATAAAATACTTTTGGGTATCCTGAATCTGATTTAATAAGTGGGTAAAGACTCGAAGCATGAAAAAACTTGTGTCTTTATCATGAATAAGATGAAATTCAAGGGAAAAAGTTCCTAAGACTATCACCATGTCTAAAAATCTTATGCACCACCCGTATATGAATATAATGATCTAGATAGAGGATAAAGAACATGACATCATTGGTTTTTCTTATGGAAAGAGATGTCACTAGAATAACTATTCCCCAATAAATAAAAAAGGGGATATTTAGATAAATTTATTATTTAGTGTAATCTCTCAATTTCTATAAATTTAGTATTAGATAAAAAAATTCATATTTTCACCAAATATAGGAACCTTGTAGATTCAGTAATATTATCACAGGAGAAGTGAATATTTAAGCTTCCAATGGAGTAAGACTAACCACACTAAATATAGGAGGTTAACATTTCAATTTTCCAAATAGATTGGTTTTAGTTTTCAATAATTATTATTGTATTAACATTATAATAAAAAACATTATTTATATGTCTATTTTATACATGCTTTGATTTTTTCCCAATTTTATAAATAATGAATATAATTTTCATAAACATAACAAACATTATAGGGTGTAATATTTGAATAAAAGTCTATATACTAGAATATGGAAATGAAATATTGGAAATAGATAAAAATAAATTTCAAAATAATCATGTCACACCCAGTTGTAACACCCTAATAATTTTTAATATATTTATCTTTAAACAAATTCAATATCATCAACATTTGACAATGTACATAACACCAAGATTAAACTAAATGAATTACACTATTTAAATATTAATATTTAAACATGACTATTATAATCAATCCATTTATTAGGTGTGTATGGATATGAATAAATAAATTATGAAAATGATATGGTTTACACATGTATAGAATAAATTAAACAGTTATCTATTAATTAGAAATAAAATAAAAAGTATTTGAAAGAAAAAGAGATGTTTTCTGAAAAATTATATTTTTCTAAAAGGAAATTTTGTTTCACTTTTCTCAAACAAATTAAAAATAATTTTTACCAATTTTAGAAAATTTATTTGATCAAATCCATTTTTGAAATCATAGTATCAGAATTTAGTTAGGTTAATTGTTTTATTTTTTTGAAAATATTCAATCTTTTGTGAATTGTGAAAAATAATAATTTTTATAAAAAATTCATTTATTTTCAATAAATTATGTAATTTAAAACACCCATTATGTTTTGAATATTATTTCAAATAACATAAGTATTATTTGGTCATATTTATCCCACTTAAATTATTTTTATTAAATGTTATATTGTATTTTAGTATAAGTTTCGCTTTTGGGTTTAAAATAAGTTTTTTTTCTTATGAAAATGATTTTATAGTGTATAATTTTTATCTTTTTTTGTTAAAAAAACCCATAATTATTGTTGATTTATATAAAATTTATATATTATATATCATTAAATATTAATTTTTATTCTACACAAAATATTATTACTCATATAGTTAATATAAAACATATTTTACTTAAAAAATACACTTCCTAAAAGCCCAATTTTTCATCACTTCTAGTGGTTTAATTTTTATATTTAAATTTTATAATTCTTTGTATTGAATTTTATGAAATGGGGTCAATATTTGCAATCACAATAATTTATATGATCTAATATTGTAAACTAAATTTTCTTCCATAATTAATAGTAAAAATTAAAAAAAATTGTTTATGTGGTTAAGGTAAAAATTAGTTTATCAGGGGCTAAAAAAATATAATCATTAAAAATGATCCCAAACTTATCTAATTACTATTGTATGGGAATATTTAAGTATTATACATACCAATATATAATATTTTGTAATTTTTAAGCTTTTTTAATGGGAAATACTATATCATTTTGGAGTCTTTTTAGAAATTTTCAAGTGGTTTCCTTTACCCACTTATAAAAGGACCTCTACCCTCTTATACTATATACAATCCAATTCCTTACCCTATCACCCCTTAAAAAATGATAGCATCACACTTGTATATGTATGACCTACCATCTCCACAAAGCGATGTGATTTATTCTCTATGTTAAAATTTCAATAATGATTATAAATATGTATATAAAGAAAAAAAATAATATTTATAATATTATTATAATTATGGATATTATTTAAGTATGACCAATGTTTAATGTCTATAAATTTCCTGATGAAACATTCAGGAGAAAACAAGGCAATTAACACCAAAAATAATAGTGATAATAAAATATTATCAATGAATGGGTAATAAGATGTTACAAATAGATCATATATGAAATTATAAATTATTACATGATTATTTTATAAGATAATAACATTTTTAAAACCACTATACATGAGATTAAAGTGTTATCAACTAAATAGAAGAGCGATGTAATGGGTTTCTTAACTTGATTTTCATTCATTGGAATATATGTTTACTTCATTGATTATATTGTGCCATGATTATGTGTAAAATTAATTTTGATTTATTTTTTGTATTTAATCTATATTTGTCTTTATAGAAAATGTTTACACATAATAATGCCATTCATTAACTCTCATAAAAAAAGATACAATATTTTTGAAGGAATTTTTCCTAATGTTGCATTATTTGAGACATATGTCTTATTATGCACCTGTATTCTTTAATGAGGTGTATATACAAATCATTTGACATGTAATATCATGAATTTATTTATTCTTATGATATTTTAAGTTTTATTTAATGTTATTATTTATTTAGGCTTGTGACTCAATTCTACTAAAATGGAAATAGTTTTATAGTATAATCTCATCATTTATCATGACTGTTTATATTTATGGTTCCATTGATGAAATATTATGATTTATATCTCAATATTCTCATGAATGTTATTAACATCTGTTTATGTCTTTATGATATATTTTTTACCTTTATTTTCCTCTATTTGTATACTATATAGTTTAAAATAATATTTCTAAGAAAACCTTACTTCATTTCTTTCTTTGGTCAAAAATCATTTTTCTTCCAAATCTATATTTTTTGAAAATGTTTTCAAAAAAATTTTAATTTGATTTTTTAGATTCAATTTTTCCATTAATTTGTTTTTTAAAAAATTCAAATAAATATTCCCATAAATTTTCAAACAAGGAACTTTTTTACTTTTCTTACAAAAAAATGTCAATGGAATATTCTTTTCATGAAATATTCAGTATGAGCATAATACTTCTACCATTATTACCACTAAATGTTTTAAATATTCCTAATTATTTTTTAAAGGTTATTCTTAACAAAAAAAAATTATTTAATGTTTGATAATTTTTTATATTTTAAATAATTGTTTTTAAAATGGAAAGGATATTTTCCTCAAGTAATATTCCAAGTGATCTTTTGAAATAATTTTCCACCTAAGATGATATCCTTTTATGTTACTCAAAGTGAAAAGGCTATTTTCCTAAATGAATTTTTTAATTTTTTTTAAAATTAATTCCATAAAACACAAAAAAATTATTGATATAGATTGATTATACATTATTTATATATGTATCTCACATACACACCATGTTTATTATCCCTTACATTGATAGGGTAATACTTTATATATGATCATTTATCAGGTGACTTAATTATGAAATTTCCATTGAATATGATATGAATCAATATTATCTAAACCATTTTCTTTCTAATTTTAATTATTATTCCACTACTTATGATTTATTTCTTTGAGGTAGAATACATATATCAGGAACATGTTATAATGGGTGCTCCCAGATAGAACACAAATTTATTTGGAAATATTATAGTTTCTTGAGATTTAATTTATGGGATTAGGTAGTGAACATGATCTATTCTGTAGATTTTTCCACCATGTGATATTTTTTATAAATTTATCCATGACTCATGTTTATGTAACAATTATTTGTTATTTCCACATTTTATATGATTCTATGAACTTATGATACCATGGTCTTTATGATATTTTTCAATGAAATTACTTAGGATCATTTTATTTTATGATATCATAGTATACCTTTAACTCTCATGTTATGTTTCCTTATAAGGTCTATTCCCTTATTGGGGTTTTCATATCACCCCTTTCTTTATCTATTCCATAGGTTGTCCCATGCAGTTTCAAGAGCTCAAATGGATTTATCACTATAGAGAATAAAATTAGGATTATATGTCTTAATTTCATTTTGATATATTCTGAACCTTTTTTTCAAATACACAGTTCTTTTATGATACTTTTGTTGTATTAATTGATATTTATGTATAAGAGTAAGGTAATAATATGTATAAAATACATAGGTCACCATAGTTGTCATCAAATCAAATTTTTAGTTAAAATTTGGAACTAGGATGTGAAAAATGTAGTGAGAACCCTAGGGAAATGTATAAGGGTAAATATTAGTATAATTATAACTATTGGAAAATACACAGGAATCTTGGTGAAGTATTGAGAGAGTGGTTTTCAAGAAAATAAATCCATGTTTGGATACTAAAAGAGGACGTGGATCCAGAACAGAGGTACCTAGGGATAATAAACCTAAAAAAGGCTGCATCGAGCTAGATCTGATCATCACCTAATAATTGACCATGTGCGTTGATTCACACCTGGTTTAATACTCCTAGGTGATATTATTTTGGATATTCTAAAACCCTTTTCAAACTATTATAAAGGACATTAAAAAAATTGTTTAGTTATTGAACCTAATAGGAAACATTACCATGGATAACATAGATTGAATCCTAGGGGAAAATAATTTAGGACATACTTATCATTCATGAGTTATTCTTTTTATTTTTATTTTTTCCTTTATTATGTTAAATTATACACATATATTGTTTTTATTTATTTTAGTAAATGGAGGAAACTAAAAAAACATGGTAAACTTATAATATGATGACAGTTTATGGATGAAAACCCAAATGGTATGATGACTAGAGTAAATGAAATTATGATTGATCTGAATTAGTTATCATGATATATGATTAAAAACAAGAACTGTAACCAACTATCCAACTCCACAAAGAATAGAAGGATAGATTTCATTGAGATTTTGGGTGGTGGGGACCATAGAGGAAAGGAGATTTAGTTTCTTATACATAGAAAATTTGGGAAGAAGCACTTAAGGGAATTTATAAAAAGAATGATAATATGTTTTATATGAGGAGAATAAGGGAGAAATGTTAGAAAATTTCAATGAAAAATAAAAAGTATCATTAATACAATGGATGTGAATAATGGTTTCCCTAATGCATCATCATTGGTTGAATGTTTTGAATGTGGAATGAGTGGGCATTGTAAAAGTATATGTCCAAGGGGGAAAGCTCAAGAATAAGATTAATAAGGTTGTATGAGTAATGTTTTTTATACTAACAATAAAGAGACTAAAAATGAAATATGAAGGTAAATTGGTTTTAAGGAATAAGATGTTGAATCCTAGTTATTGGTTTAAAAATGATGTGGAATGATTGAAATGTTTATGTACTGGAATTTGAGAATTATTTGAATAATGATATATATATATATAATAATTATTTTTTTGAATTTCTTAATTAAGGATTTTAAATAATATTTTGAATGGTAATGATGACTTAGAAAGGTGATTTACTTGTAAAGTGATACTCTATAGAAAAAACAAAAAATTAAAGAAAAAATGATTTTAGATATGTGCTTTATGTTGAGGTTATTGAGTTTATTTTGGATATAAGGTTATTTTTTATGGAATGATCTACGTTAACTATTTTTTTCATTGTTTAATTTTAGATATTAATATGTTAATGTTGATTTTGGTGATTCCCATATAAAAAAAGTATTCTTGGATATTTACTTCTTAGAGTAAGAAATAAAGTTGAAATTGATCAAAGCACAAAAAAGGAGGAAATTATACCTATGAAATATAAATATATCAAGTAAGTATACTTTATTATATTCGTAGATAGTAAAATAACTTCTCCAATTTAGTAAAGGGATATTGGAAGTAAAATTTTACCCTATTACCTTCATATCCAAAGAATCAATTTTCTTTTAATTCATCACAGATTTATATTTTTATAGTTTTTTACCTTCTCTAGATCATTCATATTTTGTGATCAATGATATCTACCACAATCCATAATTATTTATAATTTTCCTCCATTTACATATATTTAATTTTCACCAATATTATCAAAATTATAAACCTAGTAATGTGTTATTCAAGATAAAGTTCATAATTACCTTTCTCCATTTTAAAGTGTAAATTTTATTGACCATTTTTTCTATGTAGGTTTTTTATAACTTGATAGTTGAATTCCAAACACTTGATTATCGGGAAAAAAATAAAATTACGTGAAAAAAATTATTTAAGGTTATAGAATGTAACACATTAATAATTTAGGATATATTTATATTTAAATAAATTCTATCTCTTTGATATGATGAAATTCATGCAACACTAAGTTTAAATAAAACAAGTTACTCTAATAAAATATTAATATTTAATCATGACTATAATAACATAACCATTAAGTTTGAGTGAATGAATAGTAAAAAATAAATTATAAAAATTATATGTTTTACACATGTATGAAATAAATTAAACGGTTATCTATTGATTATAAATTAAATAAAATCCCATTTTAAATAAAAATAAAATGTTTTCTGAAAAATTGTATTTTTCTAAAAGGCTGTTTCATCGCACTTTGTGAAAATAATTTAAAATTTTGTTTTATTATTTTTAAAAAATTATTTGAAATAAAAATAATTTTGGAAATAAGAAAATAAAAAATTAATTAGGTTATATAATTGGTATTTTTTAGAAAATATTTATTTTTCAGTGAATAGTGAAAAATATAGATTTTTTTTAAACTTTCATTTATTTTTAATAAATTCAGTAATTTAAAATCACATTTTTTAAATATTATTTAAAGTAAAATAATTATTATTTGATTATATATAATCCAATTAAAATATTTTTAATAATATTTATATTGTTTTTAGTATAATTTTATTTTTTTTTGTTTAAAAAAGAAGTTTTTTTCTTCTAAAAATGGGTTTAAAGTGCATAATGTTTCTCCTTTTTAATTAATTAAAACAACCCAAAAGAAGTGATTTAAATTAAATTTATATATTATAGATTATTAAATATTAATATTAGTTAATTAAATGAATATTTTTATTAAAATAGTTAATATAAAACATTTTCCACTTGAAAAATTAACTTCTGAAAACCCATTTTGTCTTTGCATTTATGGGTATAATTATTAAATTAAAATTTTCCACTATTTTTAATTTAATTTGGTAAAACGGATTTAATATTTACAATAAAAATTATTTATATTAACTAATTTTTTCAAATTATATTTGACCACAATGAATAGTGAAAATAGAAAAGACTTATTTGCCACAATTAAGGTAAAATGGGTTTACAAGGGGTTATACAAAAATAATAAGGGTTAGAAATAATCCAAAACATGTATAATTAATATTTTATAGACATATATTGTTATTATACATTCTGAGATCGCATATATAGTAATTTTAAAGTTTTTTCATAGGAAATACTTTATCATTTTGGAGTCTTTTGAGAAATTTCCAAGTAGTTTCCTTGTGTTACCTTCCCCACTTATAAAATAACATCCCCTCCTATTCTATCCAAACTCTAAGATTAATTTTTTGGAAAATAACTTCCTAAAAATAATTCCTTACTTATCTCTTCACTTCATAGATGTATTTTTTTATTAAGATCTCTTTAGAAGTGTTTCAGTGTAAACCTAAAGGATTTTCCTGAAGAAGGTGTATAGTCCTTAACTTTGCATTTTCATTAAATTTATTCCACAAAATCCTCAAAATATTATTGAACCATGATTATATAATACCTTAATTATTTTTATATGTTCTGTGATGTTTTTATATTAATGTAATTACCTAAAATTATCTCCCCTCTCTCAAATGGGAAACGAACCCGTTATCATGTGTACGTCAGACACTGCCTTATAAACTGATGTAATTATTGTTTCCATTAACAATTCTCACATATGGGTATAATGATATATAAAATGTTTATATATGATATTTATTACATAATTATACTTCTGGAATTATAATATCATATATATCTTCTTACTTTCTATTCTATAGAGAATGTGATAATGTCATTCGTATGTACAGCTGACTACCACCTTGTGAAGTGATGTGATTCATTTTCCACTTATGATTTACATGGAAGGTAATATAGATTAATTTTCTGTATATATGAAATTAATGACATTTTAATCATTATAGATAATTAATATACAATACAATTCCTTACCCTTTAATCTGTTAAGAAATGACAGTGTCTCCTATTCATATGTACGACCAACCGTCTCCATGAAGTGATGTGATTAATTCACCATTTTCAAAATTAAATAATTATTTTAAATATATATATAATTTAAAATGATATTTATAATATTATTATAATTCAATAGATTATATAACTATATTATATATTCAATATTCAAAACTTTCATGGAAAAACATGTAGGAGAAAACAAGACAATTAACACCCAAAACAATAGTAATAATGAAATATTTTTAAGGAATAAAAAATAAGATTTTATAAAAGGATAATATATGATAATAATAATAATAATATTATTATTCTTTTATAAGTTAGTAACTTGTTTAAAATCACTATACAAGAGGTTAAATAGAAGTCAACTAAAGGTAAGTGAAAAGATATAGGTTTATTAATTAAACTTTTATTCATTTGGTTATTTTTTGACATAATTATTATATTTTTCCAATATTGCATGTGAAATTACTTTTAATTTATTTATATTTTATTTACACTATGTTTTTTTTGATCAATATTTATTACACATAATCACCCAATTGATTAACTCTCACCTCTATGATAGGAACTTTTTAAGTGATTTTTATCTCAATTTTCTTTCTTTGACACATATGTCATGTTATGCACTTATCTTATTTTATGAGTTGTATATAAAACCCCCTGGAAATGTAATATAATTATTTTTTTATTATCCTGCTATTTTAAGTTTTATTTTGTATTCTTATTTCTTGTGGCTTATGATTCAATGTTACTAAATAGGTTATAGTTTTATTTTAAAATCTCATCATTTATCAGGATTTTTTATGTATATAATCCCAATGATGAAATATTATGATCTAGGTCTCATGAAACTCATGAATTTTCTTATCCTATTTATATTCCCTCAGAATAAATTTTTTCCCTTAATTTTCTTCTATTTATATACTCAATAGTTCAAAATCATTTTTAATAAATTATGACTTCATTTCTCTCTTCGGCTGAGTTTCTTTTTTCTTCCAAATCTTTGTATTCAAAAAATGTTTTAAAATATGTTTTACTTTAATTTTTAAAGTAATTCTCTCCCTTAACTGGTTTTAAATAAAATTAAAATTAACCTTCCCATCATTTTTTAAACAAGATACTTTTTGAGTTTTCCTATAAATGTGTGAAATTAATCTTTGTGTTTTAATATATTCTATATGAAAGGAAATATTTCACCATCATAACTACTCAATGTTTTAAACATTACTATTTAAATTTAAATTTTTAATGTCAAAAAAATATTTTATTTAATGTTTTAAAAATTTCTATATTTAAAATTACAGTTTTAAAAATGGAAAATATATTTTCTTCAAGAAAATTTCTAAGTGATCTTTTAAAAATATTCCAACTAAGATGAAATCCTTTAAAGTTACTCAAAGTGAAAAGCTTATTTTCATCTAGAATGTTTTTTAATTTTTTTAAAATAATTTTAATCAAAGAAAAAAACCTTTGATTTTATGGTTTGATTCTAAATTATATATATATGTCTCTAAAATATATACCTATTTTATTATCACTTTCTTTAACATGGACATATGATCATTTCTCTAATGAATTTGTTATAAAATTTCCTTTCAATATGATATAAAGAAATATAGTGAAACCCATTTTATTTCCATGATTAATTTTTATGTTATTCCTCATGATTGATTTATTTTATATGGAACACATAGATCAGAAATATGTTATAATGGGTGTGCATAGATAACACACTAATGAATTGGGTAATGTTATAGTATCACGAGACATCATGTATGGGATTATGGAGTAAACCTAATACATTATTGCAATTTTTCAACCATGTGATGTTTTTGTTGAATATATTCTTGAATCATATTTATGTAATGTTTTTTTATTGTGTACACATTTCCTATGATTCTATGACCATATGATACTATGTTTTTTATGATATGATTCAATGAAATTACTCCATAGAATTCTCTTTTAGGAGATCATGTTACACCTTTGAATCTCATGTTATATTTCCTTGTCAAATTTATTACCTTGATTGGATTTTTATCTCACCCCATTCATTATGTATTTCCCATGTTATCCCACGAATTTTTGAGAGCTCAAATAGATTTTAGGATCTAACTATGGAGAATAAAATAAGGGTTACATGTTCTAATTTCATTTTTATGTAATATAAACCAAGATTTCCAAAGAAACTAGGTATTTGAGATCCATGTGTTTTTTAATGTATATTTATGTTTAAGAATCATTTAATAATATGTGTAAAATTTTTGGGTCACCATACCAGTGGTGGAATCACGAGCTTTCTAGTGTGAAAATGATTTTTTGGAAATAATCAATAATGGTGTTCAGGTTCTTTGGAGATGAAACCCACAGATATATGCCATTATTTTTTAAAATAAAAAAAATCAAGTTTATATGTTTTAAAAAATGTAAAATAAATATATAGATTCTAGAATTAGTTCACACAAACATATGTAAACTTTTTCTAGTAGAATCTAGACATGTACAATCATACTTTTTAGCTTTTATCAAAGAATTTATTAGACATGGATATGTCTACTTAATAAGGGGCATATAAAATTCCTTTACTAAAATTGGATTAATATAATAATTATGTGAAGAATAAGCTTTCTAATAGGATAAATAAACTCTACTCGGATTCTAGAATACAATATTTTAACTAATATTTTTTTGAATATCTGAAAGATTTTGGGATAAAGAACCGATTGACTCAACATTATACACTCTAGTTGAATGGTGTTAGTAAAAGAATTAATCACACTTTTTAAGACACAGTGTGATTTATCATGAGTCATATAAGTCTTTTACTATCATTTTAGGGATACACATTATAGGCTATAACACAAACACTAAACTGAGTTCCAAATAAATAGGAAACAAAATCCCATCTGATTTAATGCATGAGAATAATTTTTTTGTCACATTTCAATGTGTATGTATGTGAAGTGTTTTTTAAAAATAATTATCACAACAAAATTTCATCTCTTGGAACTAAGTGTATCCTTTTTGGATTTCCCAAATAAATAAGGGTATATTATCTATAAGACCCCTTATAAAAAAGGTAATCATGAAAAGACAAACCATTTTATTTTGAATGGATGATATCTTTAAAATAGATATAAACATTGAGAATGCTGTGGATCAAGATAAAAAGGAGTTATCATAAAACAATTCCATAATCCCTAGTGGAATAAGTTATTCCAAAGATAGATGTACAATATCAGAGCAACATATAAGTTACAGAACTAGAATGATATGGATATTTCGTCAGCATAGATGGTTAAACATTATTAGTTATATATAATGAACCTTAATATAATAAATAAGTATTAAACATCTCATAAGTTATAATGTGGCAAGAACCATGGATTCTGAAATTTATTCCATATACTAGAACTATGTATGGGTTTTGGAAAATCCTTCAGTTGATATGAAACCAATTGGGTGTAAATGTGTATTAAAGAAGATATTAGATTTGGATAGTAAAGTAAATTCCTATAAAGAATAACTAGTTAAAAAGCGGTTTAATTATCATCAAGGTATAAATTATGAAAAAACATTTTCACGGGTCTCCATGATGAAATCTATTAGAATTATACTATCCATACCATCTTACCATTATTATTAGATTTATAAAAATTATGTTAGAAAGAATTTACATAATGTAAAACTAGTTAAATATGTATAGATAATAAAACTAGAAGGATTTGTGACACCAATGGATTCTAATAAGGTTTGAAAGTTGTAGGGAGGTATTAATAGGTCGAAGGAAGCACTATGATCATGATTTTTCTTGAAGAATCAATAATAGAATTTTTTATTAAATAATGAATGTGATTCATATATCTATAAGAGGTTTAGTAGGAGTGTAGTGTTTTCTTTATTAGTATATGATAATGAAATATTTCCAATGAAAAATGAGATACCAGTATAATAGTAAGTTAATACATGGTTAAAAAATGTTTTTCTCAAAAGAATTAGTTCAAGTAAGATATATTATAGGGATTAAGATCCTTTGGTAAATATATAAGAGGCTTATTATAATAAGTAAAGGCATATACATTAACAATTTATTCATGAAATTCAATAAATAACTATCAAATATAGGATAATTACTAGTGTCACTTAGAATATATATCTATAATAAAATATGTCATTAGACGTAAGAAGAGAGAGAGGGGTGGGGGTATAGAATCCATTATTTTTCTATGATTGGATATGTCATGTAAACTCTGTTTTGTATGAGGAATGATACTTCCTAATCATTGATCATTTTAGGTAGATATTAAGCAGACCATAGTGAGCCACATTGGTAGGATATAAATACTATCCTAAAGTTCATTATGTATACAAATTTTATGTTCCTAGTTTATATCAGAGATGAGTAACTTCTTATTAGAGGATACATTTATGATGGTTATAAGACATATTATAATGGTTTAAAATCATATGTAATATACATTTTCTTATTAAGGTAGGAAATTTAAGCTATAATAGTTTAAATCACCTAGTTTTTTTATCCTAAAACAAATTTCTAGTATATTTCTCCTTCTTATATAACTAATGAAGGAGTGTAGATACACGCAATTTTCTAAGATCTTGATCTGAAGTGTAACAATAAAGATATTATCACTCTATTTTATGATTATAATAGCATAGTGTTTGTAGACAAGAAGCCCAGATCACATCAACAAATTAAGACTATACTTCCAAAATATCAACTGTTGATATTTTTTAAAAGGGATGAGGTTATAGTAAGCAATGTAACATAATAAGAGAATGTGGTAGACCCACAGACTAAAGACATATCTCAAAAGATGTATGAATATGTGGGAGCTAGTTGACTTGAATTTTATAGTAGTTGCCTCTAGTAAAAATGGTAGTTTTTTTGGTGTTTATTCCATAGAATTAAATTAATTTATACTTTAGATTATGTGAATATTAATAAATAACTTATCACATGATGATTTTTGTTCAATATAAAATTAATAAAATAAATTCCATAGAGTGTTTTTATCAAAAAAAGGTTATATAAGTTCCTCATTATAATGAGAACCTAGAAATAATATAATGAAATTATTAAATATATGTTCTATTGTCTAAATAACATCATCTTTCTGGGAAAAGAATTATATTGGACAATTTTTTATTGGATTCTCATAAAAAATTATGACTTCATTCCATGAAGTTCACACTTGTTAATTTTTATATGTTGTTGTTATAATGATAAACCCGCCAATATAAATTTCACATGTTATATGAATCAATGGATAATCCTATCAATATATGTGTGTATTGGTCCTCAGATATGAGATTATTGTTAATGCATATCATGGATCAATTATATTTTTCTATAGATAAAAAATTAGACAGCATATTCTCATGGTTGGGTAACATATGTTTGGTGGACTATAAACGATATGACATTAACTAAATAATTTTATAAAATATCTATAACATTTGAGTTAATGGAAGAAAATATCTCTAACCCTTTAATTTAAATATAACTTTTTAATTAAGTCCTCTAATCTATTATTTCATTTATGAGTTCATTTTAGTGGGTCAAAGAAAGATAAATCAAGCATATAGTTTGTTGAACCAAGTATGCAACGTGCTTAATTGAATATCAAGACAATGATATTATATTATATAATAGGATTCATATGAAAATTGTTTTCATTAAAACAATAAAATCATTCTCTAGGGGTTCCTTGATGTTTTTCTAGAAATAGATCTTTAAATTTAGGTAAGTTCATCTGATTCCATTGGGAAAGAGGCCTATAGGATCATACACTAAGTGTATCGATAATCTCATTAATTTCTGTTGAATAATTTATTAATATTTTATATTACTCTCTTCTTGTGGAATAATAATTATTTGACTAATATTGATCACATAAAATCAATCACTGTATATTCAAGTTTAGAATATGTGACTTGAATATTAAAATAAATATCCACTCATAGTTTTAATGAATATAATATTTATTTAATCAATTTTTAATTATTGAAAATGTAATAAAAAAATATTTATTTATTCACCAGTTTAGTGAATAGATTAATATAAATTTTTATTAGGTTATGTGAATATTAAAATAAGAATTTATTCACGAGTTTATTGAATAAAATATTTATTCATGAAATGAATAATATTTATTTGAATAAATATTCTATTATTCAAAGTTTTATAAATACCTAGAGAATTTGTAGACCATGTTTAGGGACCTGAAGAAAATGAGACATTTTATTTAATATAATTTAAATAAATATTATATATTTATTTAAAATATGATATTAAAATATTTCTTTTCATGCGTAATAATGATAATAAAATCATTATCATTAGATATGAAGAATATATTATATAGAATTTTTTATGAAGGGTCTTGGAATAATTATCAAATTTTTAACCTTTAATATATTTTCGATTTTATGTAATTTCTATAGGATGAGTGGTGGTGCACAATAATGAGACTAAAGAATTATCTCAAGTCCTAAAGATAAATCCTACTCCTTCCTTATAAATAATGAATAGAGATTAATATAATTTGATAAATGTGATTTTTGAAGGTCAATTTTATTCCCTCAGTTTCTAAATGATTGAACCTATAAAACTAAGAGCACAATTTAGTGAATCCTAGATCATCTGTAGATATAATTATAGGAATCCACATTTGAATTCTCCACTAGAATTATGATACGACAATAGAGAAAAATTAATTGATTAAAAGGAATTATCATGTTCTTGGTAATTCTCATTTTAAATTAATTATAAACTAAATGAAAAATATCTTCTCTAGAAAATTTATGGGATGAATTCATCAAGTTCCTTAGGATTTATCCATTTTACATGATGAGTCTATTTCATGTTCCTTAGAATTATCCATTTCATTTAATGATAAAACATTTTTTGGTACCACCCTGATTCTTCCATTATCCATTGGAACCTTTTAACATGACCACAATATATGGGGTCATTTTTTCACAAATAATATACCCTTATACCAAAGGGTACCCCTATAACATAAGAGTAAACTTTAAATACTATTACCTTTACTCATGGTTCTATTGTGAACTAGCCTCATCTCAATATTACTTGTTTCCTCCTAAATTATAGAACTTTTATATATGGGGATACCAATATTAAATATTAAACCATAATTCTTAGTGTAAGTCACCATATTTCTGAATTCCCAACACCCATCACACCATGATACATTTTAATCATGTTTCGATCTGTAATTATAAATGAAATTTCAACTAAACAACATCCCATTATGTCATGATTCAACCCTAGGTCGTGGGGTAACCTAAATTTATTCTATAACCATAGAACACCCACACAGCTCCAAAATTCCATAAAATGAAGAGGTATATAAAATGAGATAAAAATAATAAATAGTAAATTTCATAACTAAAAATGGCATCATGGTTGTGGCATAATCTATTTTTATTAAAAATTTATTTATTAAGAAATGGACGGTTTCATACATTGGGGGATAAATTGAGATTTACTATAACAATAATAGTGATATTACTCATGATAAGGAACTCGAATATCAAAAAGGGAATAAGAAAATCCTTTGAAAATATAATCTTATTTAAGATATTATTGAGACCAGTGACATAAATATCTAATGGGTGGCTAAAAAGGAGAATTTAATATATCCAGTTATAAAGACATTAATACAGAATAAATATGAGGATCATGTAAAGTGTCTAGGTATTATATATATAAGATACTAGAGGAAATGATTATTTTAATTGGGTAGTTTCATGTTTTTATAATAAATACAATCCCAAATTATTATTCATTCATATTTGATTCATATAATACCTGAAGGATGGAATGATAAAATTACCTCATAGTATAGATTTTAGTTTCTTGTAATTTGTGATCCTCACATACTATCTTACAATATGATTATTTGATAAAGTTTTCCTGGGTATAAAGTTGTATATGATATATAGTTAACTCATGAGTTAATAAGTGATTACTTATTATGTGGAATCAACCAGGAAAGTACATCACATAGAATGTAATTTTATCATTGATATAGTTAGGGGTGTATGATTTGTATGTTTTCTTATTACCCAAGGAAAACAAGATATTTATCTTGAAACCCTTCATTATTTGATCCCTTTCATATGTGAGCCCTGAGGATGTGTTAACTAGGGGTTGGTTGGGTATGTTGTTGATCATGCAATTAGTTGAGTTTAACCATGGTTGGATTTTTCCTCTTGTATTAAAAATATAATATCTAATCCCAGGATTTAATTATACTATGGAAATATATGTTTATGATTAGTTGATTGGAATGTGATGTGAACAATTACTTGGATGAATGACACTTGATGTATTCATGAAAACTTGTCAGTTTATGTTAGAAAATCATGAATGATTGAGATGAAATATACTATTTGGACAAGTTCCATGTCTTATGATAAATTGACCTCTTAGATTAATGTATTATATAAGCATTCTTAACCATTATAATAGATAAAAGTTATGTATGATATTTTTATAAGGAGTTATCATTGTGTTTAATCAATATAATTTTTAGAACCCTTTATAGATTGTGTAAAAATGACATATTTTCAGGGGACTCTATTTTCATAAAATTATCAATTAGGTAATTCATAATTATCTATATAACTATAAAGGCCCAAAAAATAAAAAAAATGACCTATAGTGAGGATTTATTTTTGCATAAAGTGTTTTTCCAAAATTTGAATTAGATTATAATAATCATATCCAAAGTATTTTAGATGGATTAAAAAAGGGTTTTCTTTCTTTTTTGCAGAAATTATGTAAGGATTTATTAAGTGGAATATTGTTTAATATTATACCAAAAATAAAATTCCATGATGTATTAAAATATACCATAAAATGACTAGGAATTTTTATACATAAATATCACATATTTTTAGATAAATATTTAATACATTTCACAAATGTACGCCCAAGGACCATAATGGTTTAGAGTCTTTGGAGACTAGGTACAAAGTCCTCTTATTTAATAAAATATCTTCAATATATCCCATAAATATATTACCCCTTTATTCTCTTCAAAAATATACCATACTTAAAAACCATCTTCATAACATGGGGGAATAAAACATAAGAAAGAATCAACTTAGATTCTCAATAAGGGTAGACAAGGGAGATATCATTCATTGATCATATGAAAGAATATGATACAAATAAGGGTATGAGATTAGGAAGCAAACATACAAAGTTCATACCAAAAAATTTATAGATCATAAACATGATTCATGGCATAAATAATTAAAATTCCAAAAGACATGATTCATAAGAGTTTAAAATCAATATAATTCATGAATCATAAGATCGTGTCATAAAAGTGTGGCACCAAAATAGGTATATAAACCATATCATTTTTCAAGGTTAACTAACAAGACCATAAAAAATAGTTTATTAGGCATCATTACATGTTTCCTATTGCGTATCAAGACCAGCAGCCTATTTCACTCTGTAATTCAAGCCCGTCAAATTTTTTCCAATTGTTATCTCATGAGATGTAAAGATTTACCCAATGAATTGGATTTAGATATAGGCCCCAACCATCACAAAAAACATAAATATTTATGACAAAAGATCATGAAAAATCCATCATATCATAAGCCATAAAAAGGGATAGGGGTTTCATAATCATTTTATTATAGAATAACCCAAGAAAAATAAATCATCATCATAAACAGTTTATCCATTCATCTTATAATAACCCATTGAAAAGGAATGAGTTTCAAAAAAATACTTTCATCATAATAATAAAAATAAAACATCCAATGAAAGAATAAATATGGTACCATTAGATAATATACCTAGTAAAACATAATCATCATCAAATTTTGATTTCGTTGATAAATAAAAAATTCTATAAAATATTATTAAAACATTCTTGAGGAAAATATAATTTTTATTTTAAATAAGTTATTTAAAATCTAATAATTTCCAAATATTAAGGAAGAAATTTTATTTTAACCTATAAAGTTGTAAATTATCTTATAGTAATTTAGTGGTCATGATTCCAAAATATTCTATTCAGAATGTACATGTTAAAAAAAGGTTTCATTCATAATTTTTGTAAAAAATAAAAATTACCTCCTTCAAAAAATGGAAAGAATAATACTTTTAAAATTTTCTATGAAAAGTAAAACATGAGTAGAAATTTATTTAAATAAACATTTTATAATAGTAAAAATTTCTTTAAAACATTTTATAAGACATTTACATCTAATAAAATGGTTTTTTGAACAAAGATATAAATAAAATTTTTTGTTCATTAAAAAATTTATTTTTGAATATTGAGTACATAAATAGAGGAAAAAGAAATTAATGAATGTTTTTTATGAAATAAAAATATGAGAGTAAAATTCATGTGTTTATTGAGATGTAGATCATAAGATAATGACATTGTAAACATAATCACAAATAATACGAATAAATAATTAGATTATAAAATAAATTCATCACCACTTTGGTATGTTTTTAGTCTTAAGACTAAAAAAAGAAAAAAAGAAAAATATATATATTTCATAATTTTTATGATAATAATCATAAAATACATTCATGGGAAGTATATAAACCACAAAAAAAGAAACAAGTGGTGTATAAGTCATGTGTCCCATAAAATAAATGTGAGATGAAAACACTACTGGAAAGGCAATCTATACCAACAGTTTCAAACCATTGCTATAGGCCGGAAAACCATTGATATACACTATATCATTGGTTTCCAAACCATTAGTTAGTTATGTGTTGTGATATCGTTATACCAATGGTTCTTCCCAAATCGTTGGTATAGGGAAGTATATATTTCAGTATACTAATGATTTCAATAGAACTGTTGGTATAAATTTATACCAATGTTTAATAAACTATTGGAATATAGAATAAGCAGTTTACCAATGTTTTATAAACAATTGGAAAATAAATGGTGTTCAACACTATACCAATAGTTTAAAACCATTGGTATATGGTATTTCTAGAAATCATTAAACCATCCATTCAGAATTACCTCCATTTCATATACATATATAAAACACTTAAAATGAAAAAAACACCTACAATAACACATAACAAAATACAATACTATTCTTACCATGGAATGTACCACAACATATAATTCCTTATTTTAATATTTATATGAAAACCACTCTTCCAACTAACCCATTTCAATTTATTTGGTTCATGAATTTAAATTTTTTGACTTTACTCAAAATGGTAACAAATATTTTATCATAGATTAGTCAATGTCATTTTTGGTTCCCAGACACACACTACAAAATTATCATTTCTAATCTGAAATAATTGTTATTCTCCACTATTTTGTGTTATCTACTACAAAATTACATAGTTAAAACGTCTTTTTTAGAAAATGACATAAAAATGATCATTTCCTTGGTAAAAAGATCTTTTAATTCTCATACGAGCATTATACATCCTTATTGTGTAAATATGAGTGATTCATGAGTTCAGTATTTACAACACTTGAATGATGTTTTATAATAGGTTATTGGTGGTAGGTAGTTATTTTTATAGATGTATTTAAATGAAGGTGTAATGACCCAGACCCGACCAGCCACCTGAACAGTGCCAAACGGGTCGGGTGTTACTACCTTAGGCGCACCTCCCCGAACGCCAAAGGCTGCCGACTAACAGTGAGGGTCTATTAGGTATACTGGGGAGGCTATACCCTCTTAGAGGATCATAATAAGGGTACTGGTCCCAGTATAAATATAAATATGCAGCGGAATGAAAGACTTAGCAAACTCGAACCAGACCCGTAGAGCGGAAGCATAGTCAATACAGAAAAACAGCGGAAGCAATAAATATAACAACAATAGTAGAAATAAACACAAAAGAATGTTGATAACATGTAACTACTAATGAACAGAAAAACATGAATCCAAAGCAGGTCATACATAAATAAATATAAAAAGGGCACTCATGGCTAACCAACCGTAGCTACAAATAGTAAGCATGCCGATACAGAAAGGAAAACAAAGCCAAGTAACCCAAGCTAGGTATGACCTCAAGGTCCATACCATCTCCATGAAACAACTAATGTAGCCCAGCTCCTGAATCTGGCCTCTTTCCTGCACATAAATCCATAAATTATGCACGCGTCCCGAAGGTCCCGTGCAGGGTGTGAGACAAATCTCAGTAGGATACCACCCAACGACGCGTATCAAATATATGTGTTTAAGAAGTCATGCATTTACAAGGAAAGTAGTAAAGAGTACATTGCACAAGTAAACACAAACTCCACTGGTGCTCAACATCCGCCATGGAGTGTCACCTGCTTCGGCCAATACTGGAATCTCTGTCAAGTAACCCGAGATCATTCTCCCCCTAACACCTCGTGTCTCAACTACCGACGTCCCAAAGGCACGCCAAGAATAGTAACCCAGAGGAACAGTGATGTATCCCATCAAATCACGGTGAGCCTCAACCCCTAACCCGATAGTCTCAGAGCTTTCCCCTGAAGTCTCCTCACCTCCCACGTGGCATTCCACGACAAGAACCCCCAACCAAAATTTCTAACCGCAACTACGGGGGCCTCTACCCACACGAGTGGTCAAAACCACCTCATTATGGAGTATCTCTGTGTGCACACTACTCAAAGTCTCGGGTGAGATGTAATCACCAAAATAGTACCTAATCCACCAACACATCTTACACCTCGTGTCCCCCCGACCATGCCGCTCAAGTCTGATGGCATCACCATCCTAGTAACCCGGGCCATGCCCAACCTGATAGTTGTACTGACTCAAGCCAATGTCCATGACTCCCAATACCGTGGTCAAAACCACCCAAAGTAACTCAGGCCAGGCCCAGCCTGTGATAAGCATCACTCAAGAATAACTGGGGCAAGCCCCACACAACCCAAAGGGTCCAGCTTGTGAAATTCAGCAATTTCATATATATATCAAATTCAAATAGAACTCATAATGACAAAACAATTTAAATAGTTTAATTACAATATGCACAGTGCTATCCCATACCAGCACTGAGGTCTTGAATGCCTCTAACAATTTATATCTGGATTAGTAAATTAAACTCAATAGTTTAACACATTAATATTTCAATTAAAAAAATTTTGGAATTTCCCAGCCAAAATGCCTCGATGAAAAATGGCCCCTCACCCGGTGTCGCTCACGCAAACTTGTAACAGGGCATACCCAAAGGAATCCCATAGTTGCAACAGGCAATTCAATATGAAACAGCAGATAAAACGGGTCCCGCTCAAAATACCCGAAAATGATCTGAAAGCCACGTCACCCAAACAACCAAGAAAACACAAAATGAGGTATGCACCACCTACCTGAGACTCGTAAGATGCTACGCCTCTAGTAACAGCCGCCAATTCGGTTTAAATGTGGAAAATATACAGAAGATTCAAAACTGCTGAAACCCCTAAAACTCATTCTAGAACGAAAATCAAACAAAACGGCCCAATTGGAATCTAGGCCTTATCGAGGGGGTTCCAATGCATCAATAGGATTTCCAATCCGACTTTAGATGAAGAACTAGGAGAGGAGACAAGGTACGACCATCTTGGATCGCAAAACCCGGCCAAAATATGAGGTTCTGCCTCAAAATGAGGCTACTACCTGTTTTAATGCAAAAAAAGAAACTACACGGCGTGTACTTCATGACTACATTCCATGTAGGTCATTTAACTATTCATTTGGTGGCTGGAATTCCGCCGACTTACTCTATGAACCAACCGACATGAGTATACGGCGTGTACTTATGGGTACACGGCGTGTACCTATGGGTACTTGGCGTGTACTTGGTTTCTCTTCTCTTCCTCACCGACTTACCCACACTCCATGTATATCCCTCATATATGGCAAGAATACACGGTGTGTCCAAGGGGAACACGACGTGCATCTTGTTCTACCCAGCCAACTGGCCTACACGCCATGTATGGCCACCACAGGAACAGAGGTACACGACGTGTGTAAAACTAAACGCTGTGTAGGAAGAAATTTCTACACGGTCATCACACGACATGTACTCAGTGAGAACACGGTCGGTCACTCACTTAACATATACACGCCATGTACTTAAAGTACATGGTGTGTAGTCTATAAATTTCCAGAAAGTTCCCATTTTCTCTAGTTTCCTTAGAAAACAGTCAAAAATTCAAACATGGTCAGGATTTTGACCCGTTATAAAAACTCTGTTCTTACAAACTCCCCACCTTACTGTAGCTTGTCCTAGAGATACCGAACAAAACCCAGAGATGGAACTGAACACATCCATCTCGGTTAAACAACCTGGACTACCCCAGTCCCAAGGTTCTGGATAAATTCCTCATGGGGCTCCCCACCTTAGGAATTGCCTACTCAGTCTCAACCAACAAATCTCAAAGCAACCAAGGTTTACTAACCTATTTTCCGGACGCATAGTCCTTCTCTGACACATCGTCACCCTTGCACCTCATTGTCCCTCACGTGTCGCTCCCGACACCCAACATAGCCCGCACCACATCGGTGTCCACCTCCACGAGGTCCTGGTGCCTAGAACCTCGAGTAACCTTCATCCTCGATACCTTGATTCCCACAAGACCTCAAGTAACCCACATCCTCGATGCCCTAATGCCCACGACACCTCAAGTAACCCGCATCCTTGATGCCCCAATTCCCAAGGCACCTAAAGTAACCCGCATCATCGATTCCCTGATGCTACACATCTCATATATATATATATATATAATATCACGCACCTGATATGGTGCCAATCCCCCTAACTAGCATCTAGTCAGTCCACATAGATCATGTGCACCACATGCACTCAAAACAGACATGCCTCTACAGGTCTTGCCAAAAAGGAAACATGGAGATCAAGGCAACACTGCGTTGTACCTCTAACCGTCGTCGGCTCACCAGCCTGCTCAGCCTCTGGCAGCTCCATGGCGTGCACCTGGCCTAAAGTATGGCTACCTACTGCCTGATCTCCCTGCGGTAATGCTCCAGTCACCGACCACTGACCCCATAGATGGGTCCCACCGTCTCTGTCATGACCTCCGCACACAGCTGAACCTCGACTACCCTCTCCGGGTACCAAACCTGAACCAACTCCAGATGCTATTGTCTATCCTAGTCCCTGCCTGTCGGCTATCTAAGAAGGCTACCTACAAAACCTCTCCAGATGCTAGTCCTGTCCACATGCCCGGCACTCCTTCGGAGGCCTATCGCACTAAGCCCAAACATGTCCCAGCTGTCCACACTGAATGAAAATCACCGAAGAACTACCACGATGTGGTCTATCTGATCCCTAGCCTAACTTCCCTACTGGAACTCATCCCGTCCTTTCTTCCTGTTGTCCGAACCTTTACCTAAAGCTGTCACCCTGCCCAAGCGATACTTCTCTCTCTCGTTGCCCTCATCTTTGAGCGCCTGATTTACCGCCTTGGAGAAAGATCTCATCTTGAAGATGTTCACCTGGACCCGCATGGCATGTCATAATCCATCCTCGAGGTTCCTCACCCTAGCCGCGTCATCTCTAACCATACCAAGTGAAAATTGACACAACCCTATGAAAGTTACTACGTATTCCATGATAGACATGTCTCCCTACTGAAGACTCAAGAACTCCCTAGCTCTCTCTGCCCTTAGTTTCTCAGGGTAGAAGTGCTCAAAGAACCTATCCTCGAAGTCCTTCCAAGCCAGTCCCTTGTGCCTACGAGCCTGTACATGTACGTCCCAACAATGCTTCTCCACTCCTCTCATCATGTATGTCGCCAGCTTGACCCTCCACCCTGGAGGCATCTTTAGTTACTCCAAAATCATCTGCATACTCTCTATCTAGTTCTCAGCTGCCTGTGGACCACCCTCACCTTGAAAAAGTGGTGGGTGCTGCGACTGGGACTCCCGTGTCAGATATTCCATAGAAGGATCTATACCCTGCGTGCCTTTGTTAATCCCCTGCAAGACACACAGTAGGTTAGCTTGGAGCTGCTCATCAAGCCACGGCCGAATGCTTCCAAACCCAGCTGTTGTCCTGCCTTCACTAAATCATGGACATACTCCTACCCCTGAGCCTTCCCCTGCGGCTCGTGCTTTGCCTGTACTGAATCATGAACCTGATCCTGCGACACTGTACCATCTCTTTCCTGACGCTCCATCAAGTCATGAAGGAGTAACCCGCTGAATACCATAAATGGTCAGAAATCCCATATATATATAACAATATATTCTACATAGATAAGGAAATCAGTAAAGAGGTAGTGTATAACAACTACCCTTACTCTCCCCTATTGCAACTGATGCCCTTGGCATCCCGACCTCATGACCTCCACCCACCCTTAATAGTGCCAAGCATCAATGGTACCTCGGGCCATGCCTGTCCTGAAAACTCACGTTGCCTCAAACTGACGACCGATTCACCCAATCCTAACAGTTACACTACCTCGTCTATAGTACCTTTCTTCTCTCTTAAGATCCAGACCCAAATATCCCGCAACATGAAATTCTACAGATATATAAATCATGACATCCATATTGCAATAAACAATCAATTCTATCAAGAGTTTCACCTATTACCATTTCAAAGCATACATAGCATGGAATTTCTTTTATTCACATGGAATTATCACTTCACAAAGCATACATGCAATTTTGAAATTGAAATACCCTAAAATGTGCCTATCAAAAGCCGAGCAACCAAGGCTTTCCATATCGGGCCAAGTTCCAATTCTCCCTTACTGCACCGGGTCAAGGGTCACATATCCCAATAATGAACATCACACATTAATTGAGCCACCGAGGTGGAAATAATATAAACCGTAATCTGAGAAAAAAACAAACAGAAATTCCCACCCAAGGTAACTTGGTCCATCCCTCGTACCTGGGGCTGCAGGCACCCAAGCACAAGCTAGAAACTCAGTTCTAGTAATAACCTATCTCTAATCTACCATATCCCAAATAGTAAAACTAGCACAAATAAAAATATAAGTCTCAAAATAATTAGTAGTCAGCAAGGCACTACTACTAAATCCCTGTAAAGAACTCCTTTGATACCACTTTGTAATGACACGGACCCAGCCAACCACAGGAACAGTGCCAAACGGGTCGGGTGTTACTACCTTAAGCACACATCCCAGAATTCCAAAGGCCGCTGACTAGCAGCGAGGGTCTATTAGGTATAGTGGGAAGGATATACCCTCTTGTAGGATCATAATAAGGGTACTGGTCCGAGTGAAAATATAAAGATGCAGCAGAATGAAATACTCAGCAGACTCGAACTAGACCCGCAGAGCGGAAGCACAGTCAATACAGATAAATAACGGAAGTAATAAATATAACAACAATAGTGGAAATAAACACAATATCATGCTGATAACATGTAACTACTACTGAACAGTAAAACATGCATCCAAAGAAGGCCATACATAACTGAATATAAAAAGGGCGCCAATGGCTAACCAACAGTAGCTACAACAAGTAAGCATGCCGATACAGAAAGGAAAACAAATCCAAGTATCCCGAGCTAGGTATGACCTCAAGGTCCATACCATCTCCATGAAACAACTAATGCAACCCAGCTCCTGAAGCTGGCCTCTTTAATTCACATAAATCCATAAATTCTGCACGTTTCTCGAAGGGCCCATGCAGGGTGTTAGACAAATCTCAGTAAGATACCACCCAACAGTGCGTACCAAATATATGTGTTTAAGCTGTAATTCATTTAAAAGGACAGCAGTAAAGAGTATAGTGCAAAAGTAAACACAAACTCCACTGGTTTTCAATAGCCACCATGGAGTGTCACCTGCTTCGGCCAACGTCGGAATATCTATCAAGTAACGCGGTAACATGCACCCCCTGACACCTCGTGTCTCAAGTAACAACGTCTCGAAGGCATGCCATGAATAGTAACCCGGAGGAACAATGATGTATGCCCTCAAATAACGACGATCCTCAGCCCCCAACCTGATAATCTCAAAGATATCCCATGAAGGCTCCTCCCCCCCCCCCCACGTGGCTTTCTACGAAAATCACCCCCAACCAAAATAACTAACCGCAACTACGGGGGCCCTTACCCACATGAGTGGTCAAAACCTCCTCATCACAGAGTATCTCTGTGTGCACAATACTCAAAGTCCTGGGTGAGTGGTAATCACCAAAATAGTACCTAAGCCACCAACACATATGACACCTCGTGTCCCTACGACCATGCCGCTCAAGTCTGATGGCATCGCCATCCTAGTAACCCGAGCCATGCCTAACCTGACAGTTTTACTACCTCAAGCTGACATCCATGACGCCCAATACTGTGGTCAAATGCACCCAAAGTAACCCGGGCCAAGCCCAACCTGTGATCAGCACCACTCAATCGTAACCGGGCCAAGCCCAACACAACCCAAAGGGTCCAGCATGTGTAATTCAGCAATTGCATATATATATATATATATATATATCAAATTCAAACATAACTCATAACAGAAAAACAATTTAAACAGTTGAATTGCACTATGCACGGTGCTTTCCCAAACCAGCACTGAGGTCTGGAATGCCTCTAACAATTTATATCAGGATTAATAAATTAAACTCAACAGTTTAACACATTAATATTTCAATTAAAACCATTTTGGCATTTCTCGTCCAAAATGTCCCGATGAGCAACTACCCCTCACCGGGCCCCGCTCATGAAAACTGGTAACAGGGCATACCCAAAGGCATCCCATAGGTCCAACAAGCAATTCAATATGAAACAACCGATAAAACGGGTCCCACTCAAAATAACCAAAAACGCATCGAAGGCCACGTCACCCAAACAACCACTAAAACAAAAAATGAGGTATGCACCACCTACCTGAGACGCATACGATTCTACTCCTCCAGTAACAGCCACCAATTCGGTCTAAAATGCAGTAAATCTACAAAAGATTCAAAACCGCTCAAACCCCTCTAAATCGTTTTAGAACTAAAATCAAACAAAACTTTCCAATAGGAATTGAGGCCTTACCGAGGGGGTTCCAACGCATCAATCAAAGTTCGAATCTGACTTCAGATGAAGAACTGGGAGAGGAGACAAGGTTCGGCCAACTTGGTTCATTAAACCCAACCAAAATATGAGGTTCTGCCTCAAAACGAGGATACTACCCATTTTAACACAAAAAAAGAAACTACACGGCGTTTACTTCATGACTACATGCCGTGTAGGTCATTTAACTATTCATTTGGTGGCTGGAATTCCTCCAACTTACTTTCTGAACCTGCCGACATGAGTACATGGTGTGTACCTTTGGGTAAACGGCGTGTACTTGGGTTCTCTTTTCTTCCTCGCCAACTTACCCACACTCCATGTATATGCCTCATACACATCTAAACTACACGGCGTGTCTAAGGGGAACATGGATTGCACCTAGTTCTACCCAGCCAACTGGCCTACACACCATGTATGGCCACTACACGGTCAGAAGTACACAGCGTCTGTAAAACTACATGCTGTGTAGGAAGAAATTTCTACACAGTCATCACACGGCATGTACTTAGTAACCACACGGCCGGTCACTCGCTTAACATATACGCGGCGTGTACTTAAATTACATAAAGTGTAGTCTAGAAATTTCTAGAAACTTCCCATTTTCTCTAGTTTCCTCAGAAACCAGTCAAAAATTCAAATAGGGTCAGGATTTTGACCCGTTCTAAAAACCTGGGTTCTTACAGAAGGGTTGTAATAAAACTGAGTATAATGATTACTCAAAGGGATATTGAAGAAACCACATGAGAATTTATGGATTAAGGGATTCATCATCATCACCCTGATGGTGAGAGCCCACTCAACTTTATATAGTTGGAATGAGACTAGATCAAATTGGTGTCCTAGTAGACTAGATCAAAATAGTGAGAGACCATTCACCTTTTAGAGAGATGATGATAATTAGAGTTACATTTTGAGAATTTGACTATGGTTTTTAGTTTTTTTATAGAAATTTTTGAATGAGGGGTATCTGTGATAAGTTAATAAACATGGCGTGGTTAATATATGGGCATTAGGAGTGATGTATGACTTGTATGAGAATTTAGTGTGATGTGGTATTTTATGGGAATCATTTATGGTGTGATTATGAAATGAGAATATAATAAGTTGTGGGAAATGATGGTGTATGCTGGTTCTAATATGGGTGTTATGGGATGATGGTTGGTGCAGAACCACCAGGATATTTTGACCTTGGTTCGAGATGTGATCGGGTAGGTAATTCTTATGGGGCAGTTCCCATATAAGGGATCGATTAATTATATTGAGTAATTGGAGTATTTTGGGAATGTGGGAATGATACATCTACATTCAATGTCATATCATATTTTTGAATAATGAAGATCAGTCAATTGAGATGGAGGAGAGTTTTGGTGTGTCTATAGTCAAATAGAAAAAAGATGAGCTATTATATGATGGGGATATGGAAAGGCACATGTGTTTTTCAGGGATATAAAATATTTGTGATTTGGGAGTGTAGAAGGAAGAGGTTTGGGAGAATCATGCTGGTTTATATCCATTCACAGTGTGACACTTTGTTCCATGGAATGAAATTATTATAAAAATGTGGGGGTGGTCTTGATGACCCATGGAATGAACATATAGTTCACACTATGAATATTACTAAGGGAAAGAGCAAGGTTTTTTATTTTAAAATTAAAATGATGTTTTATGGTTGGCCATTCTTTTGAGATAGAATCATACTCACCTTTCTCCTTCATTCCGAGTCCCGAGTAAGGGATCTCACTTTTTTCCGTCTAGATCTTAGAATCATAAGAATTATAAAGTGTCTTAAAGAATGTCTAACATTATATATCAATTATTCTATGGTTTTTCTCACTTAATTGAGGTGATTAAGTATTTGTAAAGATCATTCCCTAGTTTTATATTTTTTATATGCCTTTTTGATTTTTCCTATTTTAAATCAAATTTCAGTTCAGTCTTCTATTATTAGGCATCTATCATTTTAAAGAATGTACTGTATAGATTTATCCTAAATTAATATGTGTGGTATGTGATGTGTGGTAAATAAGTGTGATAGGGATGATCTAGGTGATGCCATTTATGATATTATTAATATTTTTATGGTTATTATGAGACACTTGAAGATTGTATTATGTGTGAAATTGTATGTTAGATCCAATTATGGAATGGTAGGTGTGATTTATGAATCTATTGTCAATTTTTCTTGATGATGTCATGTATGGAAATTTCTTCATGATTTGATTGCTAAAATGGTTATATGGGAATGTGTTTGGAAAGGCTTGTGTGACTATAGGTGATGTTAATCATTAAAATTGAGGTGACATGGTTTTTTAGGATGAGGTAAATGGGTTTGCCCATTTTTTTTATTGGAAAAATTGGTTCACAGGTGGTGATAGAGGCTTTCCAAAGGTGTAGTCTAGAATTTTTTGTGATTCATCTCACAGTGGTTAGCCAATATAGCCATTCACCTCATGTGCGCATAGGATACATCCCATTGAGGTGGTTTTGACTACTTATTATGGGTGGAGACCTCTATAGACTATGTGACATAGAATATGGGGCTTACCATGGGTATGGAGAAGGTTTTTGTCATAGAAGGCCATGACTAGTGGTTTGTGAGGCCATCATATAGAGGATAAGTTGCGCTACAATATTAGGGTTAATGGTCTACAACATTGAAGAACAAATATCATCATGCCTTGAGATTTTGATCTTTGAGCCAATGGTGGTTGGGTATGTGAAAGTTTGTGATACATGTGATAAGTCTTTTGGGAATTAATTTTGGAAATTGGGTTTCCTAAAAAAGATTATGTAGGAATGACAACATGTGGTTTCATGATTTTTTTTGTTTATTCCTGTTGTGTGACTTCAACTGATATAATAATAGTTGTAACATTATTCCTTTTGGGAATTGGGTTTACTCAAAAAGATTATGTCCTTATGACTCACCAAAGGCTGTCTGGGTAGTGTGAAGGTCTACTAGGAATCCATTAAGAGTCTAATAGATTTCAATGTGATGAATTGTTTTCCATAATGTTGTAAAATGATGTGTCTTTGTACACTTTCACAAGAAATTACATGAGAAGTGGAATATTTCACACCACCATGTCCTTGAAAAGATGTCATGACACAATGATCTATCATATAGAAACTACAGTATGATCCAAAATAATATTGGACTCAAAAATACTATTAAGGAAATTGGAGATGTTGATTTTGGTTGGGATTTATAGAATATATATAAAAGTGGTCTCATAATTTTAAGTCATCCTATTAATAAGAGAAAAGAGGGAAGATTTACCCCCAAATTATAATCATGGTCCAAACCCTCAAGACTAGAAGAATACTCCATGGCACTATGGGATACTAAAATAACTACAAAATGAAAATTTAATGAATAATATTTGTTGGTATGGAATAATAAGAAACCAAAAAAAAATTTCTAAGTAATGTCAGAAGGTGTGTTTTAAAAAATTTTGTTAGTCACACACAACATAGTGAGAGGCTGAGACATCAAGAGGTGTGGGAAATTAAGTGAACCCAATAAGAGGGGAGAGGGTGATAAAGAGATAGCATGGGAGGGGATACAATGAGGGGCTATGTACATGGGAGGTTTTGGCAGGGAGGGTGGTACATTGTAGAGGGTTTCATGAATAAATATTTGTTGGTTTGTGAAATATCTTTGATACAATGTAAAATGAGAATTCATAGAATCCATTTATTGATAATGAAATAAAGATACAAGTAAGAACACTGACTTAATAATTCATTTGAATGTTGAATCAAATATTAAATATCTAAATACCGTAATTAATTTATGAGAAAAGTTAGAAAATACATTGGTATAGGTGATATGATTAAAACTATATAGTATTTAGTCTACCTGATTCAAGTATAATATGACATACCTAATCACATATATATTCATTCAGAACAAATCATCAAATATTAAATGTCAGTAATATCAGTAAAAAATGTAATGGATCAATATATCCCTCTTCACCATCACTATCATCAATTTTATCATTAGCCTCTTCCTCTTCCTTATCCTTGTCCCCATCATCATCTATATCCTCATCCTCATCCTCATCCTTGGACTCATCCTTACCCTCATCCTCCACCTCAGCCTCCACCTCAGCATCATCATCATCCTCAGCCTCTTTGACACCATCATCATCTCTAGAAGAGACATTGTCTCAAGAAACTCTAGGAATTCTACCTCGTACTATTTATAATTAACGCATCGACGCAATATATTCATCACAAGCTACTTTGGTCTCTGATGGAAGTGATGGACATAAAACATTCATCAGTTTCATAAATTTAGTGTTTGCTCTATGAACCCATTCTTCCACCTTTGTGACCCTTTTTCAGCCTATTCTACCCATTCCTTAACCTTTTCCAACTCAGTGGTACTACAACTTGTACATGAAGAGGGACAATACCTCTTTAAAACTATACTCTTCCCAAGTCGGTAGCGTACTCTGCCAGCGTTCTCATCTCCCAACACTTGATGTAAGTGATCATTTAGCCCAAAATTATCATGTTCTTAGGAATCAAGGGCCTCTAAAGTAGCCTATTACAGATATAAATAGATTATTAAGTAAACAAAATATTAAAATTTGAAATCAACAAAGTCAAACATAAAATCTGTAGCTATGTTGGTTTGTTAACAAAACTTCCATCTTTTTTCTTTAACTCGAGAAAAATATTTTTTTTCTGGAGACACACGTCCTTTAATATTCAATACCAACCACTACAATGAAATTGAATTTAGGACAACATAATTGAAAATATGTTTCCAATAATGAATTTCATAACTAAAAATATATCAAAACTTTAAAAACCTAACCAATTATGGAGGAAACAATATAAAGTTAAAGTACTAAAGAAAAACTATAAATAGTTGTCTTACATGCTTCCTCTCATGATAGACATCATAGTATTCCCCATTTTGTGGAGGTATTTTTATCATCAATGTTTTTTTTATTTTTTCTAGATTATTCCTAAATAAAATTCAATAATACAAAAGATATTAATAATGAAAAGCATGAAAAGTTTCACTTAAAAACCTCAAATGTGTTTAATAACATAAATTGGGTAGTCGAACAATGAGTAATGATTTGTCGATACTATTCTATCGAACACTCATTTTTGATAGGTACCGAATCTAACTCTATGCCAACTCTACCATGCCATCCAGTATACAACTGTTGTTTATAGACCCTCCAAGTCTCACCTAATTCCTTTAAACATAATGGTTCTTCACCCTCACCTTCGGAAAAATTAAACCAAAGCTGACACAAAAATATTTATTCATATAAATAAAAAAACAATATAACATTAAAAACAAAATATTTTTTACCCATATATGTGCCCAAGCATTATCCTTGACTTAATTTGGAAATTGTCTCCATGAGATCAGGATGATGGGAGTAATGTTGGTGTATTTGGCATGTGTAACCAAAAACTCTAACATTGATGTCTTGTTTGTTCGATCATTTGGTTATCATCGTTGTAGTCCACTATCAACTGCATGCAGTGGTTCCACACCGCACACATGTGTGTACAACCTCTCCCCCACTTCATATTAGTAGATGTGCCTATTCTGAAATAAAAACAAATATTATAATCAAAATAAATTATGATATAATTTTTTTAGGGTTCTAAAATATACCTTTGTAAGTCTGATCAATAGGCACACTTGGATCCAATTCATTGAAGAGAAATAACCTTGAATTAGTGGAGTGGGTCCCATTTTATGCTATGTAGGAACAGGTTATGTCAGAGCAGAAGTTGAAGAAGGAATATTGAAGATCAAAGAGAAAGAAGTAGATGATAAAGAATATGGAATGGATGGCTCAAAAAATGCATGATATGGATGAGGATTGGGAATCATCATTAGATACAATAAAGATGAGTGTGGAAGCCTAGATGAAAAGGTTGGTAAAAACGTGGGAGGCTTAAATATCATGTGTTTCCAAAATGACATATTAGGATTAGAATGTGTGGAAGATGGTACGTCAGTGGGAGTTTCAAGGTCAAATTGGGTATGCCGAGTTGAGCGCCTATCTCTCATACCACCCCCTCATACCACTGACCTAAGTACTGGGACCACTACTTGGATGATCATTAAAAAATTGGGCCTAAGTGGTGGATCCTGCATAAATTATTAAAACAAAACCAACTTCAGAAAATATATCATATTGATATATATATATATATATATATATATATATATGAAATGAAATACTCACAACAGACACTAATGGAGGAATCCTCATCTCATTCATTCGACTCTTTTTGTATATCATCCTTTTTCTTCGCTACTCCTCAATAGGTTTCATTTTCTTCATTCGAAAAAAAATATTGAAGTAATTAGAAAACGATAACTAATGTGTAACCCAAAAAACAAAAAATATGAGACTTGGCCTATTTTTTTAGGTCATTTGGTTCATATATTCGGTTAGGTAATTTAGCTATTTCTTTGTTATGTAATTATTTTCATTTGTTATTATTTTAATATCGATAAGTTCAATATATAAAATTCAATTACTGTTGTTTTTTAATCAAATTTAATTGTTTCATTTGTGTTTTGTTTTGTTGGTTTGAATATAGTTAAATAAAATATTAGAAAATTAAACTCAAATAAAACTACAACCAATAAACATTGAAAATAAACATTAAGGTCATGTATGATAAAAAATATTTGTAATCAATATTAAAACATTTTGAATAGTACCAACCTTAACAACTCAAGTAAATATAAACCAAAAAAAATTAATAACGTGGCTATATATTTCTTACCACAACTTTGGGATCACAATCAACTCTAATAATTAAGAAATTGGAGTCATCATAAGTAATAAATGGACTGGTTCCAATGGTAGTAGGTATGGATTCATTTACATCATCACCATCATCAAATACATTTCTTATAATTACTTAAATAATGATACCAAATTTACATTGAAGATGTTCTTTGACATAAAAAACATGTTTCGAAATTTATGCCAATACATATGGTTCATCGATAGTAAGAGTGTGATTCATGTCAATAACTTGAAATCCAAAATAATCAGTAAAGGTACCCTACCTCTTCATCAAATCAATCCACTGACATTTCATCATTATTACTTAACCATGAGAGTAATAATCCAATAGTATTATTTTCTCAATGACTCTATAATATGCTATATATTCAAAATGAAGACTATTATCAGATGTATGGGTATAATAATATTTCATGGTAGTTAGCATAACACAATCATGTTGTGTTATAATGATCTTATATCATTTAGTGATAATTAATCTATACCCTTCGATCAAAATTGAATTACATTCACAAATCATGGTATTAAGACCAAAATACAAAGATCTTATTTACTCAGAAATAGATTCAACAAGAAAAATTGATACCTTAAATAAAAAAAATCTTAATTAAATATTGATTTTATTTATTATTACAACAATATTTATACCGTAAATTTCAAATAAGTACAAAACTGTTTCCTAGGAAAAGTATCTCTTCTTCTCAAAGATAAAGAATGATGTTTTCTGTTTATCATTTATTTGTGTTTTTTGTTGATAAAAATAGAAATAGTTTAACATATATATTATATAATTACAATATATGAGATATGATATAAAAGTTTAATTTACTTACTTAATGTAGTTGTCGAATAAATCATAGTTGAACAACACTGCGCGCTGTTTCATCTCCCACTCTACAAGGATTAATGTCATTAATGTATATGATCTGAGAATTCATCCTGTTTGAGGTAGTGATGGAAATTTGGTTTCAATTTTTTCATACTATTCTTCTTCATTTCTCATTGATATATTCATTATCATAGCAATATCAGACCAATACATTTAGAATAAATACAAAAATTCTTGTGCCAAGTAACTATTCACAATAGAACCTTCAGAATGATTCTTGTTACAGACATAAGATTACAATGTGTACATATATATTTTAGTTGGATACATACAAAAAAATAAATAGGGCCTCTAAGAAGTATTTCTATTGAAATATGGAAAATCAGATACAACATACATGTGAGAAATTATGTTTGAAATATTTTCTCTAACTCACGCAAAATTAATGGTTTCTCTGCCAATATTGTTTACAAGAATGACTTGGAAAAATTCTTGGTAAAAAGATCTATAAACAAATGGTACAACCAAATAACTAAAACCATTACATAATTAGAAAAAATACAATGGATTTCTATTAGAATCTACTCATTCAGAAGGTTGTGATAATCTTGAGTCTTCAAAGACTTCAGCTTCAACACTCTTTTGTTGACATGTTTTGATATATTTCTTGAATAGCCATCAAGAACTTTAATAGTCTCTATTACATCCGCAAATTTATTTTCTATAGGTTTCATGACTTAATAAGAAAATGTAAAGTGCCATTTATTTTCACTGATACACACAGGATGCAATTCCGGTATGATCCCACAATCCACTAAGTCACACCGATACTGTAAATCATATTTTTTATTACCAATGAAATTTAGAAGAATTGAAAGAAACGCTTAAAATATATTCTTTTTAATTTGCATTACGTATAAGGAATAACATAACATATTGGTTGACAAATAAGGAAACTTATAGAAGATACTCCTCTTATTTTAATTATAATAGGTGTCCTTGGAAACATTCTTCCTCTTTCTAGATTTATTTTATCCCATACTAAATTAAAAATTAAAATATTTCAATTCATTAAGCTCATCATTTTCAGACATATGCTGAGGTGGATATTCAGTCTCCATTGTATTATCAAATCTTCGATGATTATTTCTATATAGATGGCCCATTATCAAGAATCTCTGATGTCCTATAAAACTAAACTACAATGATATTTCAGTCTTATGGATCAGGTATTATTTTTACAAACAGTACATAATAGTTTTTCCTTCATGATCCAGCCATACATCATTTCATAAGATGTAAAAGCATTGATCATCCACATAAGAATATAATGCATATGAAATATATCTTTCGAACATGAATCGTATGTATTCACACCTACATCCTAAAGAAGTTTTAACTCTTTTATTAAAGGTTGCATGTATAAGTCTATATTATTAATGGGATCAGAAGGAAAAAATATGAGTATATTCATGAAAGTGTATGGTGTTTTCATACACAACCATGGGGGGATTATAAATGTGTATAAAAACCAGCCATGTGTTGTACGAAGTAAGAATATTCTCAAATGAATTAAAACTATCACATGAAATAACCAGCCTCACATTACCTGCGTCATCTGCAAAATCAAGATATCGAGCATCAAATCTATGCCATAAAAATCCATCTATAGGGTGAACCAACTCTTTATTATTCTTATTTCTCTCAGTATCATCCTATCATAATTTTATTGATATTCCATCAAACATGAACAATTCTGGACTCTAGGGATCAATGTAAAGTTCCATGTTACTTTTTGTGGCACATGGAATGGTCTTCCATAATATTTTGTCTTCCTTAGGAATGTTCCAAATTTTATACAATCATTTTTTTCAATATTTTCCTTCTAGAATAAGCTGTAATATTTCGATAAATCATGAATTTTATTTTTTAAAATACAAATTCTTCAACTAACTTCAATTCCATATATTGGATTGAGAAAATATCTACATCATCCATAATTTAGTCCTTCAAGAAAGTAAGAATGTAACCATTGGCAGTATTAGAAATCTCATACATGGTTTTCCAATGAAAAAATATTATAAAAAATTATATGTTTTTAATTTTACCACATTTATGATACACTGGTGTTTTGGAAGCATCATTCAATTTTTTCATCCTATAATCATCATCATTTTCATTAGACGAATCATGTATTCATGTATTGAAGTCTTCTTGGGCTGACATGATTTACTTCTCATGATGACAATTAAACAGAAATATTTCATATATCAAATTCTCCAATCAAATCCTCTCTTTTCAATCATCAAAATTTTTAGATTCTATTTTCTCCCCATTGTGAAACCACGCATAGTAGTTTGTTTAAAAACCATATTTGGTTTTATGGTAGCTAACTTATTTATGGATAAATTAAGATCTTCAAAAAATTCATAACATGGGATATGTATGTGGCCACTATATGAAGCATTGTCAAATGAAAAATCCCAAAAACTCTCCAAATTGTTTTGAAAAATTCATGAGATCAAATCAGTTTCATACATCCAACTTCTATCCATTCTGTAAAAAAATTGTTATAAGTCATTTCAATCATTTCATTGAGATTAAAGTGTAACAAAAAAATATATTTAATTTAATGAGAATTATTAACTATACATAAAACAATAGCTGACACACTACTCTATATGATAATCAAAATGATAACATTAACTTATATAAAAATCCCTTTATTACCACCACACTAATGGTAAACACCATTGTAATCAAGTTGGAAAACAATTGTAAGAAAAACAATAAATATATTTAAAATGATGAACTGTGCATGGTATGTTGAAATGGTTTGAATAAATATGAATCAACCATGAAACACCTTCTAAGAAAAGTTGCAGAGCCTTCCATATGGGCTCCACATGGTTTTCCAGCCTACAAGAGCTAAATATATGGCTCTTATTCTTCATCTACTTTTACCCCAAAACTAAAATACCTCAAAATAACCCATATAACTTCACTGTAGATTAATATAACATCAATTAATATCAATATATATATATATATAAAATAATAAATTACTCAACTTCAAGAGTGTCATCCTGAGTAAGCATGAAAACTCAAGTCTTTTCATGTAAGGTGGTTATCAGGCGCCCACTCATGACCTACCTCTAAAACCTAAAAGAATGAAACCACTTAATTTAAATCCATTATATATTATTTTATATTGAAATAAATTTATAAAATTTGTTTGTAAATATATTGAAAAATAATCAATCTAAATACATAAAATAAAAATATATTAAAATCCCATAGCTAAGAAATACACAACCCTAGCATATAAAAATAACCACGACATGTAGTGAAAAATTACTAGAAACAACTGTATATTAGGAAAACAAAATTGAATGATTGAATATAAATAGTTATACTATTAAATCTATGAAAGTAAAATGAAAAGGTGTAATAAATTATGGTTAGGGAAATTTAGGATCATATACTATCTTGGTGATCAAACCATCATAATCAATTGTGCAGAAAATTATAGGAAGACAAGTCTCAATGCGTAGTGGATGTGTAGAAGAGATTGTAGATCGATGCATCTTCTGTTGGAAGAGTGGTCACCTACTAAGAAGAGTGGAACTATTTTTGGGTAAATCATTGTGTAAAGAATGATCTCTATAGGATAATTGTGATAAAATAGGTTGCATTAAGTCTATATTTATAAATAAAATTGTATTTAATAATTAATGATATATTTTTAATCAATGGTGTCATTATTGTATTGGTGATCAATGATATTTTTTTTCTGGGTGTGTTATTTAAAAGGTGTCTATCTTGGTTTCATGAACTATAAACATATAAGTGCTCAATAAAAATGATATAAATCCATCAAGATGAGTTATTGAATGGTTGAAGGACTTCCTGGTTGACCCCAATGTCTTATATTTTCCATACAACAATACATGCCAATATTTTCAAGGGACGCCCCACTTTAGGATGAGAACTTCATTCTAACTCTATAGCGATATAATGGTAATTGTTCTCCCTTAGGATAAAAAATGGTACTTCTTAAAATTCTTCATAGGGTTCATATGTTTGGGTCATATAATAGGCAATATCATGGTACAAAAATACCCAATATCTCATAGATGCATGATTCAACTTCTTTATCTAAAATATAAATAGTTTTCCAAGACATTGGAAGTATGGAAGTAGGCATACAAGATTTTATTTGTACCAATGTAATTATTTTAATGTATCATTGATTAAAGGATATTGTGGGTCAAAGTTGAGTTAATTCCATCTCATGTGGGTTTTGTAGCCTTGGACATGTATTTGGAAAATTCATGAATTATTACCAAGTGATTCACACTGGCCACTCTCCAAAGTGCATCCCATAGGTCACTTCACCAACATGCCTCACACAGGTCACTTAGCTCATGTGTCTCACACAAATGACTTCCACCAAATTTCTTTTGGAACTCACTTCCCATTATGTGATAAATCATTTGAATTCATATATAAATGATGCATTGAAGATTTTTGAGAATAGTGGGTTTACTTCACCCAAAATAGTACAACTATAAGTGGGGACCATCTGGTAGACATCACAATTTATAAACATGCTAGTGACCCATGTGTCATACATACACGGATAAATCTCAAAAAAAAAGTAAAAAATAAATATAAGAGAAGTAATATTAGTAATATGAAACCAAATCAAGGGTACTAATGATATTTGTGAATGTGTGGTGAAAAATGAAAATTAAAATGAGAAATGTGTTTGAAGACAGTCCCAATAGTTCAAGTGGTATTAATACATTAGTAAATATTTTCCTTTAAGAACATTTTACACATTTTGATGTAATACATGACTCATTATATAGGAATAAATAAAATGGTATTAGTAGAAAAATTTATTTTCTATTTATCTCTTAAAAACCAAATCATTACACAAAAATTTCAATAAGTAATTGTTGGAACTACCTTTTCGAAGAAAGGAATTAGTTTGTAATGTAAAATACCTATAAATACGAATGTGAACATGAATAATGGGGGAAATTATAGTTCCATTAAAACACTAATATTTTGTAACATGAATGGAAAAATTAGATATGATGGTAGTGTTTTAGGAAGGGACATTAATTCTCAATGTGTAGGATAAAGAATTTTAAACAGTACATTTTCATATTCAAGAATAATAAAATGTAAACCCTAAATGATATAGATTGTATCCCGATTGTGGAAATAATCTAAATGTGGTATATCAAAAACCCAAATAAATTTATCCAAAATATATTACTTGAACTCACCAATTTTAAGTGGAAGAAGTTGTATGATTTAAACTAGGATGGATCGCCTTTGAGGAGGAGGATTCACAAGCTGGGAAGAGAGTAGCATTGCAATAGGGAAAAACTCAATCAAATTTGGAATTGGGAGGGGGGATCACTACTATATTTTGTGGGAACTTATCCCAATGGTTATTAAAAACCGTTGGGATATATGTTATATATCAAAGTTTGTTACAAGTAGTTGTCATAGACCGTTGTATCCCAATGGTTTTCAAAAACCGTTGGTAAAACCATATTTTGGAAGCCCTTTCCCAATAGTTTTCAAAAACCATTGTCAAAATATGATATAATATACCATTTACAAATGGTTATGAGAAAACCGTTGGTAAAAAGAACATATCCCAACAGTTTTATATAACCATTGTGATAGGGGTGTAGGTATAGATCACCATTCCAGTAGTGAATTCCATTACCTTAACTCTTGAATTCCTTGGTACACATTTGAAAATATTGTATAGTAAATATATTTTTATCAAAAATATAATCCATAACCATAATCAGATATATATATATATATATATATAATACCATATACTCATCACTTACAACCTTTTATTACCCATTTATTAACAGTTTTCTTATTAAAATAACGTTTTGAGTGACAACAACTTTGTATTTTATTGTATGGTTTGTTTTTTTATTTTAGGTCCTTTTATTTTGATCATGGTTCCATAATATCAATAATTTGAACCATAATAAAAATATCATATATATTCATTATATATTTATTTATATTAATCCACAAAATTTATAGATATTAAATAAATTACATCGTTTATGGAGACGGTAGACCGTACGTACACATGAAAGTTGTTTTCATTTTCTAAATGGAATAAATGAAATGAAGGTAAATAAAATATCACCATTACTCATTCATTATGATTTCATATATATCACATAAATTTATTTGATTTATCCTCATTACCTTCCATGTATTGAGTAAGTGAAAAATGAATCACATCACTTCATGAGGACTTAGTCTGCCATACACGTGAGCAACATTATCATATTCCTACAGAACAAAATGCATGAAGGTGTATTTTATATTATAATTCAAAAATTATAAAAATATCATAAATATCATATAAATATGTTAAATCAATCATTATATCCAGTCATGAGAGGAATTTATGAAAAATGAACTACCATGATTCGTGAGGAGGTAGTTCGTTATACACATGATCTACTATTTCATATCTAACTCGATAGAAGAGAAGATATATTTAGGTCATTAAATTAAAATAATAAAACATTATTATAAGGAATATAATTAAGTTATTATATTAGTAATTTTAAATAAAATTTTAAGGGTTTATAAGAATAAATAAAATGAAAACACATAGTTAAGGATAATACCTCTTCTACGAAGAACCCATCTAGGTTTACAAATAAATCCTTCATAAGAGGGTTTTATAATAAAAATAAGGAATATATAATGTGGTTAGGTATGTAAGAAGGATATTTGGGTAGTTATTGTAGAGACCTGAAACTTGACGTACATAGACATTACATTACTTTTGCGGAATACCTAGTACATAACAAAAATAGACACATAAGGACTGTAATAGTTTAGTGTCTTTGAAAACATGGAACGCAATCTTCTAATCGTGGTGAAAGATCTTCAACATCTCCCATAAAGATCTTCCCATTTTTGTTTCCTTATCTAAAATCTTTCTTTTAATCATGGGGGAAAAGAAAACCTAAAAAAGGTGAGCTCAAATGCTCAGTAAGGGTAAGCATGGATAAAATAAAACATACCATATACATTTGAACTTAAAAAAACATGAACATTAAAAATCTTGAGCAATGACATAAAACATGGAAGTACATAAGGCATAGATAATAATGGAACATAAATCATGATAAAATAACATGGGAATAAAACATGTAATTGTGGCATCCATTAAGCACATGTAATTATTTCCATAGTTGCCAAGGCATTGCTGCAAGACCATCTTAGTGGACAAAGTCCCTTTCGGAATCGAGTTCACTCCTCGTTCCAGTCCTGTAATGCTGAACCGGATTAACTTACTGTTCCAGTCATGTCTATCTCATGAGATATAAATCTTTACCCAATGCATTGGAGGGAGATATAGGTCCCACCAATCTCATAATGATACCATTCTTATGTGTGCCACAAAATCATAAATCATACATCATTGCATAACCCATGTAATAAAAAATGGGATTCTTAAACAACATGACATCATAAAACAATTCATATAAGATAGAAGAATTCATAAAAATAATTCCATCTCAATATAATCAAATCAATGTAATAATAGGGATATAAAAATAACCCTACATTATCTTAGATGGAAAATAATTTTGATAAAACACTTGAACTCCATTCTTGAGGAAAATATCCTTTCTACTTCAAATTTTTTTTCCTTTCTTAACATGTCTTACAATTTTAAACTAAAAGAATTTGATTAAAAATAAACATGAAAACTTGTAAAGGAAGATTCTTGGAAATAATGTTTTAAAAATCCATTCATGCCGTATAAGTTAAAAAAACATTCTTCTCGTACTTTTTTCGGAAAAGTCAAAAAGTACCTCGTACGAAAAACGGAAAAATATTCCTTTCATATCTTTTACTAAAAACTCACCGAAGGGTAAAATTGGATTTAAAAAATTGTAGGTGGATGGAAACAATATTACATATTGAGGAAACATGTATTCGGTTGATAAAATACACCCCAGTAAATACCAACGTATAAACAATCTCGCATAAAATGAGATTTTGATATTTTCCCTTACCTTAGGTCTGATTTGCTTTGTATGTGTCTGAACCTCCTATATAATGATTTAAATAATGTTATTGAATTATTAAAGAATCATATTCATTGTTATGATATCATATATGGTTCACTTATGACTTTATATTACCCGTTCTTTTGTAAATTCCATGTTAAAGAGCGTTTTGGGTAAAATCCTTTCATTTGTCGTCCGTGTTTTGACTTGTAATTATTCATATGATTACATAGATCATGATTACTTAATTCCAGAATATAAAACATGATTTATATATAATATATATTCATAATATACATATATATAATAGATAGATAAATGGAATGAAATACACCGTTCATGGAGACGGTAGGCCGTACGTACGCATGAACGTTGTTTTCATTTCCTCATTGAATTGAATGGAATTAATTGGATGACATACATACACATATATATATATATAAATAAATCCATTGTCATTATTATGTCATATATTTCATTATTACTTATTATATATACTTTGTAATCATTTATGAATGGTTAATCATTGAGAATGAATCTCATCGCGTCGTGGAGACTGTATTCCGTACGTACGCACGAGCGATGATATTGTTCCCATGATCATGGAACTTTATTGGAGTGTATGTATACTATTAAAGAATAAATATCACTTTATAATAATCATATATAGTTATAATTTACACCATTATACCCATCCAAGTAAGGTGGTGGTGGAAAATAGATTACACCACGGCGTGGAGACGGTATTCCATACGTACGCACGCGTGGTGATTTTGTTTTCCGTAGGACGAATAGATTGTGAAATAGGGTTGTTTAATAATTATAATAAAATATCAGTATATGAGTGATACTGATGTTATTAATTCATAATGAAATAACCTAAGAAGAAGAAGTGGAAGAAGAAATAAAGTTTAAAGAATCGGTAACGAACATTACCTCTTCTTTGAAGCGCCTCTTTGATACCTCTTCTTAGGGAACTAAAATTGGTCTTTGAAGAATACCAGGTCCTCTAGGATGTTTCTAGGGAAGTTTTGAATAGAATTTGGCAGGTTTTGGCCGAGCTTGAAGGCTCAAATTTTTGTGAGGAGGAGAGGGAGGAGGTGCCCTTTTATAAGGGAGGAGAGGGGCACCTTTAGAATTCTTAAAAATATTAATTTATAATAAATATAACCCCACATAAAAACCTCCAAAAATGACTCCTATTCGGAGATTATATTATATAGGGTTGTAATCTCATCAACCAATCAAATTTAGAAATGTTTTGATCTTATTTTAAACCTTATAATTTTTATTTATCCTTATTTAATCTATTTAAGTTTATTTGTGGTAATAAAATTATAAATTTTAAATGGTTATAAATAATAACTTATGTGTTGTTAATTTTACATAATTGGATACTTAATGACATTTTAGACTATATAAATTTCAATTTATAATTTTTAAATATTTTTGTGTTTTTTAAACAATTTAATAATATGTTATTTTTATAAAATAACAATAGTGTCAATTTTGACACTATTCATTTATTTGAATTTAAATAAAATCTAAACAGAGGATATATTCAAACTAAAATATTTAATAGATTCATAAAAGGTCATATGTATCTATAAAATTAGTTTATAACATTAAATAGTTCATATAATAATTGTTTTATTATTTTTAAAACTATTTATTTGGTTTATCTCTTAATAAAATAAATACTACAACATTTTTGTATAATTATTTAATATACTTATTTGTTGCATAAAAATTAAAAATAAAATCCTATGATGAAGATAAATCTATTAAGGTTCACAATAATACTTTTAATCGAATTTATCATCTTAAAATCACAATATTTGAATTTTTATATTTATTAAATTATGAAGTTGACAACTTTGGCATCATTTAAAATAAAATAAGATAAGTGTCATAATCGCCTTTAAAAGGCTCCAAATGGTCAAATATTCTACCATTGGATGATTATGGTTTACATTTACATGAAAAATAAGTTTTGGTCAGGTTTTTGTGCATTTTATGGTCACTATTAGTTTAATGAAATCTATATTCTTTATTTTTATCTAGATAAACAATTTCTGCATCACTATTGTGTCATAATTAATGATAATTATTTAATCCATAAAAATTATAAATAAATTAATATGATGTAGATAATTTTGTAAGATTTCTGGAGACTACTCATGTTCGAATTATCATGAAGTTTATCACTAAATTAAAATTATTATACTTATAAGATTTAAGAGAGTGACATGTTGTCACTTTCTTTGGTTTTAATAATAATTAAAATTATTTTCATGGAAAAAGTCCATTAAATTAATCTAATCCGATCCTTAGGTGATATGGGTCGACTTTTAGTCATCAAATAGAATTTTGGCATGTGTTAAGATAATTTTATAATATTATATTTACCCTTAATTACCCAATTTACCTTTAACCATGGTAAATAAAATTTACTGTAGTTACTATTCATAATTCCAAAAATAAAAATTAGCCTATTAACATAATTTGGACCCAATGATTCGAAATATGGAATCCATTTCTCGAAATTCAATACACAGAAGTTTCATAAATTAAATTAAAATTAATCCCGTTGTAGAAAGAAAACGGGTTTTTGTTTAAAACATTGCAAAAGATTGAATTGATTTAACCTACGAATTCAAGGTAAAATCAATGATAATGACATACATTATATTAAATGGTAAAAATATATTCTATTTATACTTTAAAACCATTCAATATTATAATTTAATCATATAAATTATTACGATGAAAAAAGTTGTTTTTAATTAAAATATAGCGTGTTTTTTCTATTCATTAAAATATGAAAGTTATCAGAAAAATATCAAAACATTATCCAATGTAAATTTTTATATCCTGATTCAAAATAAGAAGTTCATTTTTTAAAATTGAACTTATAAAAATGTCAAAAACTAGATTTAAATTGGGTGCGCTATCAAAAGGCGACAAAAATGCATTTTTTTGAAAAATACTTATTTTACCCAAAAAATTTATTTTGTTCACATACCATGTTCTAGAAAATGTGTAAGATGAAATAATAATGTTATAACATTAAAAATTTAGTTAATACTATTCATAAAGGCTAGTTCATAATAATATTATAACCATATATCATTGTTTAGTGAAACCTGGTATTGCGTACAACACACACTATCGAGGAAAGTGGTGATTGCGTGTAATGCAAGCCAAGTCAGGGTTGCGTGTCGTGAAAGAATCCTTCGTTGTTTCGTATAACAGAATCCAACCATATTTCATTTATACATTTAATATATATATATATACACACTCAATGTTGCGTAGAATGACTATTATAAAACGAATTTGAAATTGTGTGTAACACAATCTAAGAATAGTGTTGTGTATACTTCAAGCTAATACAATGTGGCGTATAACACAAGATAATCTTGTTGTAGCATAAAACACATGACATAAAATACATTAAAGAGAATACTTATCATAAAATATCGGGTTGTTACAGTTATAATAAGAAATTTGTTTTTAGATGTGGGAATAGTAGAGGATTGGGGGAGACCTTTTATAAGTGGGGGAGAGGACACACATAGAACTTTTGATAAGAAAAACGTAGAGACATGTTTTTCACATGCTAAAAGGGTTGAAAAAGGATAATTATAGAACATTATATAATATAAAGTCAAAATAGTTCCAAAAAATTATATTTGGTCAAGTTTTTAGTTCATTTTACACCTTATCATTTTAGTTTAACCCTTGATAAACCTATTTTCACCTTAATCGTGGTAATTAGTTTTTACTATTTTCACTATTCATTTTGACCAAAAATTAAGTTGAATTAATTATATAATATTATATAATAATTTTATAAATAGGGAATATATTTTTCTATATTCCTTTATTTAAATTAGACAATTTTAATTTAAAATTAAACCCACTGATGTGATGAAAAAGTGGTTTTCCAAAGAGAGAATTCTCATAAGTATAAAAAGTTTTAACATTAACATGATTCCAATGACCTAAATTGGATTAATTATATTATAATTGTTCTAATTATACTTTTAATATTTTTTAATGAAATCTTATAAATTATCTAAATGAAAAGGATGTTTTCAATATAAACTAGTATTTATAACTATTCATCAAAAAAGTATTATTTTCAGATAAATCAAAAAAATACACTATAATATTATTTTTGAAATTATGATATAGAAAATTATGTTTTTATTGAAAAAATTATAATAGTTTCAAAAATTAATTATAAAATACCTGTACAAGAATCTATGAAAAAGGGTTTTATGGAAAATGCATTTTTTAGGAAAAGATGATTTTATATTAATTATATGATTGGTGTTATTCATTCTATGAATATAATTTAATATAGATTGATATATTATCTATAAATTTCTTTAATACAATTCTTTATTAGGGGTTAGTTTTGTTAATTAAAATGGAAAAATTTATGTACTTAAAAATAATCTTTAAAGAAAATGTTGTTTTAGGTATAAAAATATATTTATACCAAAATCATGGAAATTTATGATACAAAAAAAATAATATGATTATTAAAAATAAAATGGAATATATTTCACTTTATGAAAAAATACAGAAATAAAATCGAACTTTAAATTACTTGATTTAACGAAACGAAATGAGAATATTTACAAAAACGATATTTTCACCCACAAACTAGTATTTTCCGAGAATTCCCAAAATTTCAGCATAAGATAATTTTGATATGATATTTAAAAAAAATATAATTTTTATATAAAAAATTAATAAAATTTTTGTAAATAAAATATATTATCCACACATAAAATTAATAAAATTAATATCTGAATAAAACTTTTTTTTGAAGTATAAAATGAGTTTTATTAAAAATTATGCACTTATTTTATAAGTATTAATCAATAAATTTTTTATTAGGACCCATATATATATTTCATAATATTATTCAATAAAACTCGGCATTGTATCTAATGTAAGATATTAAATAATTAAAATTTATTTTTTAAAAAAATATTTCATAGAATCTCTTAGTATTACCTTCTACCCCCTTTAAAAAATTATACCTTCATAATTTGAATTTGATATTTGTAATAAAGGGGTTGAAAATTGAAAATTAATTTGTGTCAAATCTGCATCCTAAAAGGGTTAATAAAATATCCTCTTAAAAATAATGGGAAAGATAAATACAAAGGTCATTTGGAATAACACATAACTAGGTTTCCAAAGGGAGAAACATTAGTGGGAAGATAATATATAGACATGAAAGAAAATTAATATCTATAAATAATTGATCATAATAAATTGATTGATCATTTGAAGTTAAATATGACAAAATCATAAACCAAAGGGGTGTTTAAATGACCATATATTCACAGAAAATGAAGGTAATATGACAACATTTTTGTCTCAAAGCCATTTTTTCTAAAGTTTATGGAATTTTTACTATCAAGATAAATAAAATGATAAAATATTATTAATTTATTTATTTAAATTTAATAATAACAGTCTTTTAATTTGGTTGTTCTTCGATCGATTTCCGTATCTTCTCTTACTCCATGAAATAAAGATGATCTTCTCATGCCTGAGGCATTGCCAAATTATAAGATTGATAAAATAATGATAAGTCATTCCTTCTATCACTAGTTATTATCTAAACCCAAATGTTTATCATAGTTTATTTAATTTTAATAAATATTAATATTGTAAAATAATACATTAATATCTAAAATCTCATCTAATGTTTGACATAAACCATTTTATAAATGGATAACCTTAATACTTGTCCAAAAAAATTAAAAGAAGGAAACTAAATTTACCAAAATTAACTTAACATCAATCCCCTAAATATCAAAATTAATCTATTAGTTATCACATACCAAATAAGTGAATACATTGATCATATATTCCCCAGAAACGTATTAATAACCACAATTACCGTAAAACATCAATGAAAAAATGAATTATTCCTCATTACTTAAATAAAACATATATTATTAGATATATTCCATAAAAAATGTAGTAAAGTCCATAAATGATAACATAAATCTCATTGTCAACAAATCATTAATTAGTTACAAGGTTGTCAATACTATCAAATTTACTTTATTTATACCAATCATATTGTTATCCTAACTAAAAAATATTTTATAAAAATCATAAACATATTAAATGTTATCTTCCCTTAATCATGTGTTTTCCATAAAATAACACATTTCCCTTAAATCATTTTTCTAGGTCATCAGTACCATTTAACATATTCTTTCAAAAACTTAATGAAAATTTTCTACAAAAAAATCCTTATATACATTTCATGATTCATATAACATAATTAATTTATTCAAATACATAAATAAAATTTTCATTCATCTACATTATTAATCATTAAACTATTCTTCATCATTCTATTCTTTAATACCTTCTTCCTTTCATATTCCATTTGTAGTCTCTTCATCATCAATAAAAAACCTTACTCATAACATATTACCAATCCACTTCTTATTAATTATCTTTGGGATACAAATTTTCATAATTCCCATACTTTACACATTTAAAATATTCAAATATTGATGATTTCTGAGGGAAACCAAAATTATCATCCATTTCATTGTCTTTACTTTTCAATTTTCCCTGGAAATTATTTACTATATTCCCTTCTTATCTACAAATAAAACATCTTATCATTGCATTGAGAATTTTCCTTGATTGATTATTTCTACTTATAGACATATATAAAACAAAACTATCTTTCCTATATGGTCCCCACCACTATATCTCTCAGTGAACTCTATCCTTTTATTCTTTGGTGAGTCTAATATTTGGTTAAGGTGAAATTTGTTAATCATATAACTTGATAAATGATTAAGAATAATCACAAAACCTTTCACCCAAGTCACCATCTCATTTGGTTTTCCACAAATACATTTTCAATCACATTAAACATTAACCTAGTTCGTTTTATTTGACTAAAACCAAAGAGCAGAGTTTGAGCAACATTATTCATAGTAGGAAACTACATTATCATGAACAATTATTTATAAGATGTCTAAATAATTAAATGTTATTTTAAATATAAGACACCTTAGTATTAACCAAGGTAACCCATGGTCGACATCTATTCAAATCTTTCATGATTGTTTATAAAGAGTTTCTAAATTTACAATGTATATCCCCCGGGAGTTTCAAACCAGGTGTGTAGAAAGGGCCGTTGTCATGCAACAAGTGATGATTGAGTCATTCTCAATGCACTACTTTTGTATTTATTAACCCTTGTACAAAAAATTCTAGATCAATATAAATTTATAGTATCTACCTAGGGATATAATTTCTTGGAAACAACTTGGTCCATCCATCACCAAAATTCCAAGACATTTTCCTACACATCGATTTATCCTTATACATATCCTTAAAATATACATATACATATCCTTTTTAATCTCAATAATTTTTTATCTTCCTAGTATCCAAATTGTAACTCAACCTTTCATTGAAATCAACTAAAATAACCCAGGATTTCTATACATAAATATCACATCTTTTTAGATGAATATTTAACACATTTCACAAATATAAGTTTATGGGCAATAATGGTTTAGTCTCCTTGGATACTAAATACACAATATTATTATTTAATAAAATATATTAAACATATCCCATAAATATCTTCCTCTTTTTTAATCTTTATAAATATACCCTACTTAAAATCTTTCTTCATAATGTAGTGAAACTAAACATAATAAAGGTTGAGATCGGGTACTCAATAAGGGTAAACATGGGAGATATCATTATATGCTCATATTAAAGAATAAAATTATCATAAGGATATTATATCATGAATATAAATTAAAAATTTCATACCCAAACTATCATATATCATAAACATGAGTCATGGAATTAAGCATTGTCATTCCAAAATACATGATTCATAAAAGTGTGAAATAATCATAATTCATGAACTATAAGCTCATGTCATAAAAGTGTGGCACAAACATAGGTATATAAAACATTTATTTTTTAACGTTTAACTAATAATATAATATAACATAGTGTATCAGACATCATCCCCTACTTCCTATTGTCTATAAAGACTATCATCATGTTTCCCATTGTGATCAAACCTATCGACTTGTTTCACATTGGTTTCTCAGGATATATAAAAATGTCCCTAATGCATTGGGTGGAGGTATAAGTCCCAAATTTCACATAATTCTTAAATTTGTGTACTATAACATCATTAAACATTCATCATATCAAAAAACATTAAAAAATGGGTTTCATAAACCTTTCATTATACCATAACCTGAGGAAAAGGAACAGGTTTCATAAACATTTTACTAATTCATCATATCATTAATCATGTAAAAGGATTAGTTTCATACATATATTTTCATCATAATCATAAAAATAAATTATAAAAATAAAGAATATGGATGTTTCCTTTGGATCATATCCCCATTAAAACATAAGTAATACCAAAGGTTATTTTTATTAATGGATATAAATTATATAAAAGATCCGTAAAACATTATTGAGGGAAATATTGTTATCATATGAAATAAATTATTTTAATTCTAATATCTTACCAAATATTAAAGAAAAAAATTTCTTATAAAATAACCTTGAAAAATTATAAAATATCTACAAGTAATTTAGATTTCATGATGATGGAAAATTCCATTCATGGCAGACATGTTAAAACATAGATTTCTTTCACATTTTCAGTAAAAAGTTAAAACTACATCATTCAGAAAACAACAAGAATATTCATTTTATAACATTTTGAAAAGTAAAAATTGGGTATATATGAATTTAAAAAATTATTAAATAATGGTAAAACTTTCTTTAATATTTTTTTAGAAAACATGGACATGAAAGAAATAGGGTTTTTGACTGAATAGGGAAATAAATTCTTTTTTTCTTTAAAATTATTATTTTGGACTATTGGGTACAAAGAGTGAGGAAAATGAAAAGAAAATATATATTGTTATTAAATAACAATATTATAACAAACATATTGTGTTTATTGATAGTTATATAAAAATATTTTCTCTGTGTAATCATAATCATAAACAATCCCGATAAACAAAAAGATTACAACATAAAGTTCTTAAAACATTGGTATCTTTTGAATCATAATGAAAAAGAAATAAATAAAATAATATGGATATGTATATCCCAAAATTTTAATGATAATAATTATTAAATAAAATCATGGTTATTTTATACACCACAAAAAATAAATAAGTGTGTATAAGGCACGTGTCCTATTGAAATAAAAGTGAGATTAAAATCCCTTACCTTAAGTCACGATATCCTTCACACACATTCAAACCTCAAAAATAATAAATATATGTTTATTATAAATATATTATATAAACATAACCATATATATAATATCATATATGATTTAATCACAAATTTTTATTACCTATTTATTTACAATTTCCTTGTTACACTACGGGAAATATAGATATTTTCGACGGGTCATTTGCGACGGGATCCCCTCGCAAATAGCCTTTTGCGACGGGGCCCCGTCGCAAATCGCCCGTTGCAGAAAACGCCGTCGCAACTAATTTTTTTTGCGACGGGCCTGTCGCAAAAAGTATTTGCGACGGACCATATTCTGGTCGCAAATGGTTGCTTCGAAGCGGGTATTTGTGACGGGCCCGTCGCAAATAATAATAAAAAAATTAAAAAAAATTAAAAAATTATTTATTATTGTATAAATCAATAAACCTATTTATATTGATATAAATATAATATTTATTTTTTAAATATGTTTTAGAAAGGAAGAATGAAAATCAAATATGAATGTATAAGATGTTCAGTAAAAGAGGGTTATAAAATAAATTAAAAAATATTTTTAATTAGTAATTATGTAATTTTTATCAATTAATAGTCATTTAATAACTTTTTGAATATAAAGAAATAAAAAATTTAATGAAAGATGGAAAATAAGTTAAAAATGAAACCCAAACTTCAAACGGCCATAACTTTTGATCCGGGACTCCGTTTGAGCTCCACAACATATCAAATCGAAGCCTGCGATGAGCTCTACAGAGATATGGACCGGTTGAATCCGTCCAAGGTTGTTTTAAGGCCAAAAAAGGCCCAGAAGTTCTCCAAAACTGAGTTTTTAGTCAGGGTACCCCGGGTTTTCACCGTTTAAACAGCTATAACTTCTGCTCCTGATGTCCGATAAACCTCTACCATATATCATATCGATGATCATTTCATTTTCATCGATTTGATTGATTGTGGAGCTGAAACAGACTTCTAGATTAGAGGTTATGGTCGTTTAAACATTCAAATGGCTATAACATCCGATCTGGATGTCCGTTTGGCCCGTACCGCATATCATATCGAAGATCGTTTCATGTTCTTCGATTTGACTGGTTGTGGAGTTGTAACAGACTTATGGATTAGAAGTTATAGCCGTTTTAACATTCTTGGTGGATTTTCACCCCCTCATTCCTATGTATTCATTCATAACTATACATATGTGTGTGTGTGTGTGTGTGTATCTATTGTATATATGTATTTATTTATTTATTTATTTATTTATACATATACATAAAAACCTATATTTTATAAATTTATTTAAAACTAAGCTTATAAATATATATTAATTAATATACAAATAAATATACGAATAAAAACTTATAACTACATATATATATAGAATAAATATATATTAATATACGAATAAATATATATATATTTATTTATATAACCAAATATATTTATATTAATATAAATCTATATTAATATACGAATAAATATAACTATATATATATAGATAGATCATTAAATGTATAAAAAATGAAATGGATTAGTTGTAAAGGTTAATGCGCGCATGGGGGAGGTTTATTCCTATTAATTATTAATTATTCATTTTTATTATTAATTATTTCTAATTATTATTAATTACTACTAATTACCATTAACTATGAACAATTAATACTAATAATTTAAATTTATTAAATAACAAAACAATATAAACACAATTAAATTAAAACTAATTAAAAATAAATAAAACTAATAAAAAATTTAAATTAAATATTAAATTAAAAAGAAAATAAATACCTTTAAAATTGATCTGAGGTAGATCTCCGATAACTGTTGAAGACATCAATATGAAATCTGGAAATAAAAAATAAACTTAAGAAAATGTGAACTCTAAAAATAGAGTTTTGAGAGAAGTTGAGAATGAATGGAAAAAAACAGATGGGGGTATTTATATGTTAGATTATTTGCGACGGGAGTATTTGCGATAGGATACCTGTCACAAATAGTATTATTTGTGATGGGACCCGTCGCAAATACTTGAGCCCGCATTTATCATGGTCAACGGTTAAATATTTATTTGCGACGGGTCTCGTCGCAAATATTAACCTGCCGACATACTATTTGCGACGGGGGGTATATTCCCGTCGCAAATAGTTTTTACCGCCGCCGGGTATTTGTGACGGGGTATATTCCCGTCGCAAATAACTTTCCCGCGGTTTGGCGCGCTTTACGCGCTAAGCCTTTTGTGACAGGTGAGATTTCCCCGTCGTAAATAAGTGGTTATTTGCGACGGGATTTATTCCCGTCGCAAATAACCCGTCGCAAAAACCCCTTTTTCCCGTAGTGTTAAAATCCTGTTTCGAGTAATAACCGCTTCATTTTCCATGTATGTTTTGGTCTAGTATTTTTGGTATTTTACTATGATTATGGATCCAAAATATCATTAATTTTAATAATTATATATATATATATATATATCATATATAATCGTTATATAAATATTTAGGAAAATATATAAATTATAGAGATAGAAAACGAATTACACCATTCATGGAGACGGTAGACCATACATACACATGAACATTGTTACCATTTTCTCAACGGATCGAATAAATTGATGGTAAATAATTTATCATTGTTTTAGTGTAACTATTATGTTATATATATCACATTTATTCATTAAATTTATCCTTATTACCTTTTATGTAGAGCGTAAGTTAAAAATGAATCACATCACTTCGTGAGAGGGTAGTTCGCCGTACACACCAGCGATGTTATCGTATTCCCATGTAATGAGAAGTAAGAAGTTATATGTGATATTATAATTATAGAATTATAATTATGTTATAAATAGAATATACATATGATAAATCCATCACTATATACATCCATGATAGGTATGGATAGAAAATTAACTACATTAGTTTGGGAGGTAGTAGTCCTCCATACACATGATCGACAGTTTCATTTCCCACTTGAAGGAAGAGGAAATAAATTTAGGTTATTTAATTAAATTAATAAAACCTAATTATTTATTATATACTTATTTTCTTATATCATCAAGGTTAAATAATTTTTTAATGGGTTAGGGGAAGAAATAAATTTAAAACACTTAGCTAAGGACTATACCTCTTCTTTAGAGAACCCCTCTCTGTTTACACCTATATAATTATTAGGAGGGTTTCATATTCAAAATAATTAATCTATGAAATAGGTATTTAATTAAGGAATATATTTGGGTAGTTTTTTGATGAATAAAGTGTTTTGGAGGTGTGAAGTGGAATGAAGAGGGGGTTCCCTTTTATATGTCGGAGAAAGGACGCACATGAAATGTTTGAAAAGAAAAAGTTGTAACCACATTTTTCACTTTAAAAAAGGATCTAAAATGGATAATATTTGAATCTTAGATGATATAAGGTCTAAATATGGCCAGAAATGGTATTTGGATAAGTTTTTATATATGTCCCTAGCTTTAAACATTACTTAATCTTGAGATAAGTCAATAATTTGACTTTAATTCACTTCGAGGATCTTTTTAGGTTTGTAGATTTATAGAATTAGGCCATAAATCATACATGTAAACTTGATTATTACATGTAGAAAATTATACTCACAATCCAATTTCTTTATAAAACAAAAAATTCTTCAAAAAGAAACACGGTATCATTTTATGTTTTAATAACATAACTTTTCTTTGATCCCATCGTTGACTCTATTCTCCTTTAATTCCATTGAAAAAAATTTCAAAACAAGGGATGAGAATAAAAAATCTAAGTATGGGATACATATATAAGTAAAATTTTTCGTCTTGTGAAAACTTGAAAACCATGAATACTTTATCATAGAGTAATACTTTTCACCTTTAACAAGTAGTTAATACACTTCACTAAATATAAGCTGATTGCTTACCCTTTTTTGTAACCAAAAGATTACAATAAATCCCATAGAAAGAAAAATATAACATATAAAGGCAACTGGGGACAAAAACATACTTAAATGGAATAACCATATGGTCGAATTCCACACATATCACTAAATGGAATAGTCATACAGATGACTTCCATACCCCATGCATTGTAGTTATAACATAACCACTCATCCTTGATTTATCACGAAACCACCCATCATTTGGTTTATCACATAACCACTTGTCATTGGTTTGTCACGTAACCACCCATCAAATGTCCAAGTACCATTATATAATCATAATAGATAAAATATTACAAATATAAGTATTTCACTAATAATATTTTATTTGAAATCAAAATAAATATTCTAAAGATATTGAAATATTCAATCCATTTCATAAATATTTTTCAATACCAAAACACCCAAAAAGGGAAAATGGATTTATTTTCCATTTAAAAACATTAAGGCTTATAGAGGAATCCAAAAATCAAATAATGGTTATGGCAGCGGAGAGGTCATTGTTTCCACAAACATTAAAAACATTCCCTTTTTCTTTTAGTAAAATTATTTGTAGGAAAAAATTTCTAATTAAATGAAATTAAAATTCAATGTTTTTTATTATACACCACGTAAAGGAGGTGTATATTATAAAAAAATTCCTTAATGAAAGGAGATAGAGACGAAGTCCCTTACCTTGAGTCCAACTCGTCATGTAAAATTGTTATGTTCCTAAATAATAAACATTGGTTAATTTCTACTTTATTGAGAACCTTTTATCAATTTCATTATTACTTTTATAAAACTTATTACTATGTTATAAAAATTACATAATTATTTATGTTCATATCATTCGTTTTATCGATATTTGGTACATGAGTCGAAAATGAAATTGTTTTGATGAAACTTTTCCATGTGGTAAAATTCAATCATCTATAGAATATTATTCATGATTTAAATATAATATATATACAGTATATATGAATTTATAACATCCCCAATATTTGGATATAATAATTGAATTGCACCTTTCATGAAGACGGTAGGTCGTTTATACACATGAATGTTACTTCCATTTATTTGTAATATTAAAAGAATAATAATAAAATGATATAAATATATATTATAGTTCCAGTATTATATTTACTTTCCTTATGTCTCATGGTTTTAATAAAACCATCCTTTATACGTTCCATTAATAGCATGAACGAGTCATATCAATTTGAGGGGGCGGTAGTCCACACTTCCTCAAATGAAATTTTCATATTTACATATCACGGAAAGTATAAAGGTGTGTTCTATATAAGAATTATAGAATAATATAGACAATATAAATATAATATATATCATATATAAATACATTTCCATCATAATGGATGAAATGAGAGGTGGTAGGAGAAAATTGAACAATCATTGTTTTGTTAGTAAGTAGTTCCTCATACATAGAAATTGTATGTTCGTATCCATTAGATGGATGTGTGTGTAATTTTAGTTCGAATAATTCTCATAGAAACATCCTTGTATATTGAGGATACTAGTTTTTTTATGTAATCAACGAATAAGAAGAGGATAGATAGTGGATAAGGAAAATAATGGAAAGGAACTTGGGTGAAGACGTTACCCTTAAATCAGGTAACTTCTTTTAATTTGATCCAAAAAAGAGTTCTTGAATTTTCTTCTGCCCAAGTTAAGGCTTCTAGGAGGAATTAAGGTATGTTGGGAGATTATTTTAGTAGAATTTGGATAAGCCAAGGGGAATTATAGGTGTGATTATGTGGGTAGCAGTGGTGACATTTTATAAGAGGGAGGAGGGGCACTTTAGAAAAGTCATGAAATATTATTTTATAATAAAATCATTTTCAAATTATAATAGTTCCAAAGTGATATATTTCCAGTATAAGATGATTATGAGTCTCAATCCTCTCAAAAAACTAGTTTACACATTTTTAGGTCACAAAATTAACCTTATCGTTTATCTTTAACCCATATTTAAAAAAATTAACTCTTACAATGTCTTCTTGTATTTTCATAATATATGGTTACTATAGTTACTATAAAATTCCAAGAGAACTAAAAGTGGATAATTAATTATATATTTAACATTATATTAGTTTTTTAGCTGAATCTTATTTTGTAGTAATATTATATCATTTAATAAAATAGTATTTGTTTTAAAAACTCATTTATGTTAATTTTGATACTATTTGGTAATTTATTTTTTTAAATTCATAAAAAATTGATTCCTTCGAATTAAATGCATTAACTCAAATATAATATTTCATAAAAATCCAAAAAATTCGTTTTTGTCGTCAAAATTTTCAAATTACATTTATATTAATGTTTATAATATCATTTATTTCAATCTTTCATTAATAAGGTAATCACTACATCATCATTGTGTCATAAATAAATTTATTTATTTAATGCCTAAAAATTATAAATAAAAAATCATTATGTAAGAAATATTATTATCATTATAATTAATATTTATAGTTGAATTTATCTTTATATAACCCCACCATAATTCTTTTTTTGTAAAAAGATATATGTTTATGTTATATTTCCCTTTACATTAAATTAATTATTATAACATATCATTTTCACACCCAAGTGGCACCCAAATTCCAAAGGTTCAGCCTAAGTATTTTCATGATCATAAATGTATCATACAATTGTATTATGACACATTTTATGGTAATTTTATATTATTATAATATTATATTCTACCCTTATTTACTAGATTTTCCCTTAACCATGGTAAATAAAAATAATTACTGATGTTACTATTCGTAATGTTCAAAATTAAAAGGTACCTATTTACACAATTTGGACCATCTGATTTCAAATATGATATCAATTTTTACAAACTCAAAATGAATAATTGGAATAAATTTATTTAAAATTAATTCACTTCATCAGAACCAGAAAGTGAGTTTTTAAGAAGTAAAGACTTTCAAAAGATTAACATGTGTTTATGTCTCATTTAAATGTGGAATTACATCCAATGACCATCATTGTATTAATTGATAAAAAATTAATCTAATTATAATTTATAACCAATTAAAATTACAATATAACTATATGAAGAAATTAGATGAAAATTTAGTTTTGAATTAATGTGCAGTAGTTTTCACTATTCATTAAAAAAAGAATTTCATCAGAAAAATATAAAAATCTCAACCAATGTAAATTTCAATGTTCCACTTCTAAAGAATAATTTTATTTTGGGTGAATTGTAAGATTTTGGAGATTCCTTTTTTCATGTTGAGTACGCTATAAAAAAAGCATCCCCTTTACTGTAAAATTAATATCTTATTCATAAATATTAATAGATATATGAAATGGTATTATTCTATAAATACCTAGGATAATACATCATTCCCCATTTTGGAAATTGTATCCCCACAATTTTGTTTACTTATCAAATTAGTGGGGGTATTTATCCCTCATAGAATTTTTAGATTCCCACATTTCCTCTTCAATTACATGGGTTTTCTATAAAATATTTACCTGATGAATCACCTTATTATGTAACAATTTCAATTTTCAGTCAAGAATATATACTAGCTATTCCTCATAAGAAATATTCTCTTCTAACTTATCTACCTCTTGAATCAAGACATGATTTGGATCTGGCATAAACTTTCTCAACATTTAGACGTGAAAAAAATTGTGCACCTCAGATATACTTGGAGGTAAATCCACCCTATAGGAAACTGATCCAAATTTTTCCAAGATTACCTAGGGTCCGATGAACCGCGGACTCAACTTTCCCTTATTACCAAAATTCATCACACTTTTCAACAGAGAAAATTTGAGAAAGGCATGATCTGCCACCTCAAAAGAAATATCCTTCCTTCAGTTATCTGCCTAATTTTTCTACTTTCTTTTTTCTATCCTCATATACTTCGGAATCAACTAAAACTTTTCTAACATATATTCTACCAATTCTGGTCCCATATACTTCCTTTCACCTAATTCATCCCAAAAATATAGATTTCAACACTTCTTTCCATATAATTCATCAAGTGGTTCCATCTGTATACAGGAATGAAAACTGTTATTATAAGAAAACTGAATCAAAGAAAGATGTTGATCCCAATTTCCTTGGTGATCCATTGAAAAATTATGTAGCATATCCTCCAAGGAATTAATTGTTCATTCTGGCTACTAATTTGATTGAGGATGAAAAGTGGTACTAAAATTTAATTCAGTTATCAAACACTTATGAAGGCCTTTTAAAAAGATAGAAGTGAAATTGGGATCACTATCAAATACAATGGAGAGGAGAACTTTATATAACTGGATTTTATCTTTATGATGTAATCTAAAAAGATGATCCTGAGACAGATTATCTTGAATAGGATGAAAATTAGAAGATTTACTCAATTGATCAACAATAACCCATATTTCATTGTTACCTAGACATGTTTTTGGTAATAACACTATGAAATCCCTGGAAACATTTTCCTATTTCCACTCTATCACTAGAAAAGGATGAAGAATCCCTTTTTGAAACATCCACTTTATTTTAACCTATTAACAAATCAAACACATCAATGTAGAGTTAGAAATAACTCTTTTCATTCGATCCCACAAGAAAAACTCTTGAATATCTTTTTATATATTTTTACTCCCATGATAAACAAATAACAGATAACTATGAGCTTCACATAACAACTCTTTATTCAATAATGAATTACAAGTCACACATAATCTCCTTCCAAACCTCAAAACAAAATCTTTATCAATGTTAGATTCAGCTAACTTACCCTTCTGAACTAATTATTCCTTTTTCTACAGCTCACAATATTCTTTCTACGCCTACCTAATTCTGTTTGATAGAGATGATTACACTACCACCAAAAAAACATAAGAATTCCCTACACCAACAACTTCCAATCCAAAATACATCAAATTATAAACAAAAGGATCTCATTCCAAAAATATCATAGTTAATTTTGAATTACTCTTTCGACTTAAATTATCATCTAAATTATTTGTCTTTCCAGGATGGTAATGAATCCTGTAATCATAATCCTCAATTAATTAAAAATATTTCCTTTGTGTCATATTTAATTCTTTCTAAGTGAATATATACTTTAAAATTTTGGGATCTGTATATATTTCACACTTTATGTAGTACTAATGATACATCTAAATATTTAATTCAAAAACAATATCAGCTAATTCCAAATCATGTGTAGGGTAATTTAACTCATGAGGCTTCATCTGATATGATGTGTAAGAAATTACATAGTCATTATTCATTAGGACCTAACCAAGCCCTTTCAATGATACATCTCTGTAAATAAAAAATTCACCATTCCTGGAAGTCTAGGCTAAAACTGGATAATTTACCAATCTTCTTTTCAATTCCTAAAAATAATCATCACATTTTTTTGTCCAGATTAACCCAAATCCCTTACATGTTATCCTAGATAGTGGGATAGATAATAGAGAAATTTTTTCAAAAAACCTTCGATAATAACACACTAATAAAAGGAAACTATGAATCTCTGTGATATTGGTAGGTATTGGCCACTCTTCAGCAACTTTTTATTTAAAAGGGTCAATAGGTATTGTATCTTTATATACAATATGACCAAGGAAAGAATTTTTTTTCAACCCATATTATCTCTACTAAAATGTCCATATAATTTCTTGATATTAATAAATACATAATGTTTATTATATAACCCAAAGGGCATAACTACAAACTCATAATGCCCATATCTTGTTCGGAAAGCTATCTTTTGAATGTCATCCTCCTTCACCATTAACAGATGGTACCCAGACCTCAAATCAATCTTTGAAAAATACTAAGCTCCTTGGATATGATCAAAAAAATCATTGATATGAGAAAAAAGATACTTGTTCTTAATAGCGATTTTATTCAATCCTCTATAATCAATACATAGTCTCATAGAACCATCTTTCTCTTTCAAAAATAAAATAGGAGCACCCCATGGTGAAGTGCTAGGTCAAATGAAACCTTTATCAAGTAATTACTATAATTTTTTTTAATTCTAAAAGTTATAATTGATCCATTCCATAAGGGGGTTTATAAATGGGATTTTTATTAGGAACTAAATCAATAGTAAATTCAATCTATCTATTTGGAACAATATGAGGAAATTTATCAAGAAAAACATCTGCGAATTCATTCACTACAAGAATGTCACTAATCAAAACTGATTATTTATTTTCAACAACATGATCCATATAACATTAACTTACCTCTTTTAACAATATTTAAACTTTTTGTTATGCTATAAAAGGTATGAAATCATTGAATAAAAATTTATTGTTTTTACAATCTATTTTAGCATAATAAACTAAAATCAAATCCATACCAAAAAATGATATCAAATTCCACTATGGGATGTTCAATAGGATTTTTTGGAAAGACTATCTCACCAATGATAAAAGGAATATTCCTATAAATCTTGGTTTCTTTAATACTTTTAAAATGAGTCCTTTCTAAAATTTATATATCGCATTCATGAGGTTCTATTTCTAATTCACTTGAAAAGTGAATATAAATTAAAGAATGGGAAGACTGAGAGTCAACTAGAGTATTGGAATATTTTGAAGAAATCTGTATCATACTTGTTACCACTTCATTTGATGGTCCCATATCAATTGTAGTAGTTGCAAATGACACTGACATGCCCTTATTCTTTTGATCTTGTTGGTTTCTACCCTGGGTAATAATCTTTGGACACACATTGTCATAATGTCCCTTCTCATTTTAACTAAAACATATTACCTATGGTTTTTCATTTACTCCTAATCATCTTCTTTATAGTCGAAAGAAAAATGAATAGTATTACCACATCAGAAGAACTTCCTTGACTTTTAGAGACATTCTCTGGGATTATTTTTACTACACTTCTCACAAGTTGGAAATTTGGTTTTCTTGCCTCTAGTATTATTTGATAAATTCTTTCCCATTTCCTGCAAACATGGTCGATTTTTTTTCTCTCATGAAACATATGCTCATCATAAAACTCTATTTCTACATTCTCAGCACATCAAACAAGTTTCTCATATATTTTTGTACTCATGAGAAGCTAACGCCCTTAGATATTTTGGATTTAATCCTCAGTGAAACAAATTTATATTAATATCCATATCCTAGATAAAATTTTGGACGTACCTTGAAAAATGGGTGAAATTTTATTCATATAAAGCCACTGAATAATCCACTTTTTCTGAATTCCAATAATTTTTTCCATCATAAGTCAAACAACATTAGGAAAATATTTTTGAAGGAAGATATTGTTAAATTCAACCCATTCCATGGTTTCAATATCTTCACTTCCACTTATATTTTTAATCATTGACCACTAATGATCAGCTTCACCTTCAAAATGATAAACAACAAGACTAACCTTTTGATTTTCTAAAAACCCCATTACATCAAAAATATTTTACAGTGCTTTAATCCTCCCTTTAGCTTGAAAAGGGTCAGATGATCCTCTGAATGATGGGGGATGTTGCCTTGTGAAATGATTTACGATTTACATATGCCTCTGTTTTTGGTCTAGTTGATCTCGTACATAGACACCACCACCATTTATCACCTGATTCAACTAATCCATCATTGCAACAAACTATTCAGTTATGATTCTGAACATCTCAGAATGTTGATTTGGAAGGTTATTTCCCTCAATATGCCTTCCCAACACAGCTGCCCTATTTCCTCTACAGAAAACCATTCAGAACAAGCATATATTAGATGAAGCAACATGGAAATATTCAAATTCTATATCATTTAAATTTGACCGTAATGTAAAAATATTTTATGGATATTCTATTAACAATATTCTAACTCCTATGGTTTTCTAAACCAACCTCTAATACCAACTATAAGGCCTCGACCTTAAAAAATTTTACTTTAATTCCCTTCAAAGATCTTTCAAAGTTTAGGGATTTGTATAATTAGGCCATAACTCATACATTTCAAATTTATTATTATAATTATACAATTCTACTCACTATCCAATTTTTTTATAAAACAAAAAACTCTTGAAAAAGAAACATGGTATGGTTTTATGTTTTAACAACATAACTTTTCCTTGACCCTATCCGTGACTCAATTATTATTTAAGTCTCGTGAGAAAAATTTCAAAACATGGGATGAGAATAAAATTCTCAGTAAGGGATACACAAATAAGGAAAAACTATTAGTCTTGGTAATACATAAAAAAATGAATACATTATCATAAAGTAATAGTTTTCATCTTTAAGAAGTAGTAAATATACTCCACTGAATATAAGCTCATTTTTTACCCTTTTTGTAACTAAAATTTTACCATAATTCCCATATAAAATAACATATAACATATAAAGTTAACTTATGACATAAATATATTTAAATATAATAAACATACGATCCACTTCCACATATATCACTAAATGTAATAGTCGTACGACCGACTTTCGTACCCAATCCATTGGAGGTTATAATAAAACCACTTGTCCATGGTTTATCACAAAATCACCTAAAATTTCGTTTATTGGGTAACCACCCATCATTGGTTTATCACTTAACCACCTTTCAAATGTCCAAGTACGATTATATAATAATTACACAAAAAATATTGCAAATATAATACATTTCACTAATAACATTACATTTGTAATCACAATAAATATTTTCAAGATATTGAAATCTTCCATCCATTTGAAAACCCATTTTCAATACCAAAACACTCAAACATGGAATAAGGGGTTTCTTTTCCTTTTAAAAAAGTTAAGGCTTATAGAGGAATCCAAATATCAAATAACGGTTATGACGGCGGAGAGGTCATTATCAGTGCATACATTAAAAACATTCCTTTTGTAATTTAGTAAAATGATGCCTAGAAAAAATATTTCCCTTGAATGAAATTAAAATTCAAAGGGGTTAATTATACACTATATAAAAGATAGAGGTGTATATTATAAAAATATGCTTTTTTGAAAGGATATTGAGATGAAGTCCCTTACCTCAAGTCTAACTCGGCACATACAATTGTTATGTTCTTGAATAATAAACATAGGTTAATTTATACTTTCTTGAGAACCTTTTTCATGTTTATTATTCCTTTTCTATCACTTATTAACATGTTATAAAAATTACATAATTATTTAAGTTTATATCAGTCATTTTATTGATATTCGATACGTGAGTCAAAAACTAACTTGTTTTGATGTAAATTGCCCATGTGGTCAAAGTCCATCATCTCTAGAATATTATTCATGATTTAAATTTCATATTTATACAGTATATATTTATTTATAATATCCATAATATTTGGTGATTATAAATGAAATGTACCATTCATGGAGATGATAGGTCGTACGTACGCATTAATGCTACTTTCATTTATTTTTCATATTAAAATAATAATAATCAAATGATATAAACTTATATTATAAAACCAGTGTTATATTTATGTCATTTATCTATCATATTTTTAATAAAACCATTCTTTATAAATTTCATGTATTGAACGAATGAGTCATATCACATGGCGGGGACAGTTGTCCACACTTCCTCAAATGAAATTATTGTATTTACACATCATGGAAAGCATAAAGGTATGTTGTAAATTAATATTACATAATCACATAGACAATATAAATGTAATATATATAATTTAAAAATACAGTACCATCATAATGGCCACCATGATAGGTTGTAGTAGAAAATTGAACAATAATCATTTCAGGAGGTAGTAGTTCATCGTACATAGAAACATTATGTTCATATCCATTAATGGAGGCGTGTATAAGTGTAGTTAGAATGATTATCATAATAATATCCTAGTATTTTTAGGATACTATTGTTGTTATGTAATCAAATAATAATAAGAGTATAGGGAGTGGATATTGAAAACAATGGAAATGAACTTGAGAGAAGAGGTTACCTCTAAATCGGGAAACTTCATTTGATTTGAACCAAAAGGCTTTCTTGAATTTCCTTCTTCCCAAGGTAAGGATTCTAGGAGGATGGTAGAGATGTTGGGAGATTATTTGATCAGAGTATGGATGAGATAAGGAGATTGATATGTAATGACCCAGATTTCTATGTAATTTGTTTTAATTATATGGAATTATTATGAGTCTGTGCAAATTGACGGTGCATGATTCCGAGCCCCGATGTGCCTGAAATAAATTTCTGAACGTTTTTTAGGGTATGTCAGTAAACACATGAGATACATTTTCTAACATTTGAACTGTTTCTTGGATTAAAAATTTGAGGGAACCATTGAATCTGCAATGCTAGGATTCGCTTAAGGGAGGCTTTACTTTGATCGTAGTATTTATGGAGAAAAAGTTAATTGTTTCAAATTTTTAAATGAAATGAAATAAAATAATTTTGTTATTTTATTTCATAAACCTCTAACGGACCAACTAATGGGTGGGTCTGGTAGTGTGTCAATACATTAAATGGCCTGACCTACCAACCCTATATAACGACGATGTTGGGGAAATTAGGAAGCTTTCTAGTTATTAAGACCCATTATTTCCCCACATCGTTAACATCCCTCCCCCTCTCTTATATATATGGAGCTAGGGAGGGGGTATCCGAGAGCTTAACCAAGCAGCGATGTGCTGAAGGAATACTGTGATGCCAGACCCTAAGAAGACGAATCCGACCTAGTGGGAGGTGACGGTCGACACTGAACCAATGGGTGACGTGCCAGTGGCGTCTTTGGGAACCGGTCATCGGAACAAAGAACACGATCCAACTTCAAGAATGGATTCTCATACGATGTTTTGAGGTAGGGGGTTTGATTATTGATTCAAATTCATGTGAATTTATTGAACTCCCTTAATATCCTCCATAATATGAGCTAATGTTGAGGGGGCAGGCCTAGAAAACCCGACATGAACCCTCTGCTATCTTGCAATCCTTGAGCCTCCTTGAAAGACCGCGAGCACGTTGACACACGCCACAAGAGTAAGGTCATGGCTCGTCCACCGCGGTGAATGGAGGAGGCAGCCAGAATGATGGTCAACCACAAGAAGGGAATCGTCGCAACTACCGGTGAACAGAAGATGCGGATGAAGCCACTGGGGATCCTGAACCCGCCTCCGGCGGCTTCTGCGACACCCACACATCACCACCGCGTCACAAACCAAATGGCCTCTGGGTCGTTTGGGAATCTGTCAGACCGTGGGGTTACACACCCCATGTCGGACTGAACCAGGTCGCCGCCCTCAGACAGGGCCGCCTCCCTAGGGCCAAGACGCCACCCTCGGAGAAGGCTTCTACCCTCGCACCAGCCGCCACACTTAGACCGGGTCGCCGCCCTCATGCCGACTCACTTCCCTCACCCCGGGCCGCCTCCCTTGGAGAGGTCCGCCATCCTCGGACCGGGTCATCACCCTGGACTGAGATGCCGCCCCAGATTAGACCACTACCTTGAACCGGGCTGCTGGCCTCAGACTAGGCCACCGCCCCTGGACCAACCTGCCACCCTCGTGGGCCGCTACCCCACACTGGTCGTGGCACACCTTGCAAGCCTCCCTATTCCTGTCGGGCCACCCTTCTGAGCCATGCCTCTTGCGGTCCAGACTGAACATTGGCCTAGTGGGCTGAGACAACCTCAACCCAACCCATACTGGGTCGGGCCAGGTTGGTCTGACCAGGTCCGACTGGACCTGGGCCCAACCTGACCAAGAAACACTCAAGGACCTTATCTTGAGAACTGAACACCCGTTTGATGAACCGTTTGTGGAATTGGGACCCTTGGAGTGGGACTTTCATTTTGTCTTGCTCCATTAGAGTTTTAGAGAATCTTGGAGTACGACCAGGTTGGATCTCACCTGAAACCAACCAGGCCCTCGTCACTGAAATTCCAATAACGCACAGACCGAGTGTCCAACTAACGTGCCATATATTGCGTTGGAACTCTTATGAAATGGAGTATCATCGAGTTACTTCTTTTTGAGAATTTGTGCTGGTTGAGATAAAAATGATGTCTTGGGGAGTGGTACTCCCAAAATCGCTACAGAAAAAACCCTACGACTGGCTGAGACATGATAGCTGTTGACTTTTCGACTAAAAGTCACTCAACGACCATGGTGGGGAGCGGATGCGGTATGCGATGGGGAGGAGTACCTTAGCAGATCGAATTTTGGGAGGTATGGCTCTCTGTGACCCGACAGACCCACTCTATGCGATTGGGAGGACTACCTCAGCAGGCCACAGTGGGGAGCGGCCACGGTACACAATGGGGATGAGTACCTTAGCATACCACATTGGGTAGGGACTGTAATGTGTGACCCGGCAGACCCACGGTATGCAATGGGGAGCAGTACCTCAGTAGTTCAAGGATAGTGGGAAGTGTCTCTTTGAGAAGTGGTAGGCCCGCTGTACTTGATATAGGAGGAGTTTTCCAGTAGCTGAGGCATTTGACGATGTGACTAGGGATGTTACTTGTTACTACCCCTAGAATAAATCCTATTGTGAGCTATAATTACTTTCTGATTGTGATTAAGTTTATGTTATGAGGTACTTTATCTGTGTGGTACTTTACCTTCGTGGTGTTTCCCCGTGGTTTTTCTTTGTGGAACTTTAGGATACAATCAGGGTCTCAGGGTCCCTACTGAGTATCGTTATACTCACCCCTACAGAGGCTTCTATAGCACCTTGTTGTGTGATGTGAAGATGATGAGTATATGGGATGAGTCTTGAGGGAGCCAATACTAGGTGGTATGCTGGGGAGACAGGTAGACATGGAGTGATGAGGAGTCGATCTGTACCTACCTTTCAGGTAGGATCCTTGGAGGATGACCCAGTAGCTATTTTACCATTTTTATTTGTATTGTTCTTTCAGTTGTACATGTACTCTTATAGTTTTCCTTGTACTATGACCCCTTTTAACTTTCAGCACTCTTTTACTATAGCAGTTTACTTCACAGTTTCTTCTTGTTGTGTTCTCAGACTATGTGTTTATACATGTTAAAGAAAATGACTTCCCATTTTAGGGAATACACCTTTTGGTGAAAGTCACCAACCCCTGGAATATGGAAGGCGGGCTTGTGGTAGTCATGACACGGGCCTCAGGGGACGGGTCATGAAAAAGTGGTATCAAAGGATTCAGTTCTACTGAATAACTAGAACTTTAATCATTTCTTTGTGGAAATAGTGTTAAGTGTTTTGAGTGTGGTTTTCAGTTTAGGGAGTCCAGTGTTGGTGTGGTGGTGGATTTATCCATACATCAGGACCCTGAGTTCGGATTTCCGACCCTATGCATGAAAACACTGATTGCGTGTGTTTTGAAAAGTCTTTCTTATGTTTTCTTGAGTCATCTCACTAGGTATAACTATTAATCGGGGACCACCTGTTTATTTTCAAGATTATACCATGAAGACAGCCACCCAGGTTCCCTGAGAGAGTATGCGATGATGACGCACCGAGCGATGAGGCCTTGGTGCATGGCCCCCTTACTGCATTGGCACCTTCGGATGATGTACCTGCAGCACCACTACCCATTGGACAACCATTTCCACCATCCCCACCAGCAGATGGCGTATGCTGACTGAGTGTGTTTCACGATTTCCACAGGCATAGGACTCCAAGGTTCCATGGTGAGACGGACCCACATGTGGATGAGGACTGGCTGGAGGTTGTGGCTAGAGTTTTCCGCTTAGTCAGGACACCAGCTGATTTTATGGTGATCCTGGAAGCCAGCCTTTTTTAGGCTGCAACAGGGAGATGGTGGAGCCAGTTGCTCTAGATACACAATGAGAAAACCCTCATTTGGGTGGACATCGAGGCCATTTTCAGGTCATAGTTTGTCCTAGTGACCTTACGCTCTATGCGTATATAGGAGCTATTGCACCTACCGTATGGCAGCATGATAGTGGCCCAGTACTCAGTGAAGTTCACTAATCTCCCATGATACTCCACTGAAATGGTACGAGACCCTTTCTTTAGGGCCCAAAACTTTGAGAAGGGTCTCCAACAAGAGATCAGAGCATCGATGGTATCACTCAGCATTTCGACACAGACTGGGGTGCTTGAGAGAGTAATTTTGGTGGGGATCTTCTTAGCTGAGCAGGCACCAACAATTGGAGCTACCACCAGATGACAGGTAGTTGAGACATCTGCATGAGGCAGTATGTAGAGGACACAGAGGTCCAAGCAGACTAGACCTTCAAGTGGATTACGTTGAGACACAGGGTTAGAGGTGCAAGGCTCTGAAGGCAGAGAAAGATGGGTGAGGGACACGCAGTGCTACACGTGCGGCGGGAAGGGTAATATGGCTTGCCACTGCCAGACCCACCATACCGATAACCATTATACGGTCGAGGGACCACTGAGGAAGTGTCAGAGGTTCAATCAAGTATGTCCACTTGGTGGCGGACATGGCAGAGGAGCTGGCCATGCAGCAGGCAGTGGGCGGAATTTCAAGATTCTACCACCACCACTGCTAAGTGTTCCACCCCGACCACAGGGAGCAGGAGGATAGGAACGAGCTCAGCTCCAGGTAGCTGAGGCCTATGACCACGGCACCCCAGAGATGATTATATGTATGATCTATGTCTACTATACCTTACCTGCAGTACTTATAGATACAGGTGCCAATCACTCCTTTATTTCCATGGCTATCATTTGGAGCTCGGATATTCTGGTGGAGCCATTGGCTCGATCCTTACATCTAGATACTCTTACAGGAGAGGATTTTATGATTACACACTGGTACCGGTAGTGTGTGCATACTCTAGGAGGTGAGAGCTTTGACTAGGATCTCTTAGTAGCGGCATCAAGGCCTCACGATGTCATCTTGGGTATGGACCAGTTATCTAAATTTCATGATCATATTGACTATATTAGGAACAAAATGTGGTGTTTTTGTAAGGATGGGACTGGGTTTTCCATCACTGGTTTGAAGAGAACATTTTTAGCACCGGATGGACTTTCTGAGAGGAGGGTGCAGCTGATTACTCATCAGTTCGTCAGCATTACCCTCAGAGCAGATGATGTTGAGAGTCCGAGCTATCTTGTAGTGGTGGACCAGTATGCCAATGTCTTTCTTGATGATTCTCTAGGACTACCTCTATGTAGAGAGGTAGAATTTTACATTGACCTATACCTCGTAATGGCACTAATATCTACATGATCATATCGGATGGCTCCCATGGAGCTTCGTGATTTACGTGTAAAGTTGGAGGACTTGCTTGAAAAGGGGCTCATAATACCTAGTGTTTCTATATGGGAAGCCTTAATTTTTTCCTCCAAGAAGGCAGATGGGACTTTGAGACTCTATATGGAATATTGGTGCCTGAACCAGGTGACTATTAAGAACATGTATCCACTCTCGAGGATTGATGATCTTTTTGATCAGTTGAAGGTAGCTCACAAGTTTTTGAAGATATACCTCCGATCAGGCTATCATCTGCTCAGGATACGAGATAAGGATGTGCAGAAGACAACCTTTAGATATTGGTATGGTTGTTATGAGTTTTTGGTTATGCCTTTTGGTGTGACCAACGCCCTAGCAGTGTTCATGGGACTCATGAATAGGATCTTTCATCCATACCTCGATAACTTAGTGGTGGTGTTAATCGATGACATCTTGATATACTCGGTGATGAAGGAAGAGAATGCCTATCATCTACAAATATTTTTGGATATGCTCCGAGAGTACCAGCTTTATGGTAAACTCTCTATGTGCAAGTTCTGGGTACAAGAGGTTCACTTTCTAGGACACATTATTTTAGAGGCTGCAATGGAAGTGGATTGAGTGAAGATAGAGGTTGTTCTAGCTTGAGAGACACCCAGAAGTGTGATGATGGGGCATAGTTTTCTAGGGCTAGATGGATACAACCAGAGATTCATGACTGAATTTTCTAGAGTTTCAGCACCCTTTTCAGCTTTGACAAAGAAGGGGAAAATTTTCCTGTGGACAGGTAGATGACAATAGAGTTTCCAGGATCTTAGGAAGATACTAACGAGTGACACCATATTGAGGCTTCCAGAGGAGGGTGTTGGTTATGTTGTCTAATATGACGTATTAGGGACCAGGCTTGGATGTGTCCTGATGCAGGAGCGATTAGTGATCACTAATAGTTCATGAAAATTGAGAGAACATGAGTAGAACTATGCTACCCTTGACCTGGAGTTAGCAGTAGTGGTATTTTCCTTGAATATGTGGCGACATTACTTAATGGGAGAACGTTTTACAATCTACACTAATCACAAGAGCTCAAGTATATCTTCTCTGAGAAGGACATGAACCTGAGACTACGACATTGGATAGAGTTCCTCCAGAACTATGACTTTGAGATGGTCTATACTCTTGGGAAGGGGAATGTGGTAGCATATGCAATCAGTAGGAAGTATGGTCTGCAGTTCTTGAGTGAGGAGATAGAACAGATAGTTGTGTTGCATATATCTTTCATGGATAGAGATGGAGAAGCATACCTCCAGTCTATGACAGTCACACCCCCACTCCTTCAGTGAGTTAGTGTAGCGCAGCATGGGGACACTGACTGTGAGGATCGATGTGCATAGATATCCTACAGGCATTCACCTGATGGATTTTCTAAAGCTGAAGAGAATGTCATTTTCTTCAGAGGATGTACCACGATACTATTGGTGCTATGGGGGGAGGTGTTGAGGGAGTTCCATACATACCCTCTGGCGGTACATACAGGTATGATGAAGATGTACCAGAACCTCTGACGTCAGCATTGGTGGCCAAGGATGAAGAAGGTTGTAGCGGAGTTTTTTTCACGATGCCTCACTTGTCATCAAAAGAAGGCCAACCATTAGGTTCTAGTAGGCTTAGCTCATCCAAAAGAGGTTCCGGAGTGGAAGTGGGATGGGATCTCCATGGACTTTGTGACAGGGCTTCTATGTACGTCCCAAGGACATGATTCCATATAGGTGATCGTTGACCGACTTACCAAGTCAGCACACTTCATACCTATCTGAGAGCAGGATTCAGTATAGGGATTGGGAAGCCTCTATGTATAAGAAATTGTGCGACTTCAAGGGGTTCCATCAATGATCATCTCAGAACATGATTCACGTTTTATATCCTAGTTATGGAAGGGATTACAGGAGGCATTCGAGACTCAGCTATGTTTGAACACCACCTTTTATCCTCAGAAGGGTGGTGAGATGAAGTAGACCATTTAGATGCTAGAGGACATGCTTCGTGCATGCGTCCTAGATTTTGGACTCATTTGGGAGGATCACATGCCCTTGATGGAGTTCTATTACAACAACAGTTACCACTCCACCATCGGTATGGCACCATTTGATGCCCCATACGGCCAACCATGTAGATCGCCTCTATGCTAGATAGACTTAGGGGAGTCCGCACTTATGGGTCCAGAGTTGGTACGAGCTACCGTTGAGAAGGTGCAGATCATCTCGGAGTGGATGAAGACTACACAAATTAGATAGAAGTGATACGCTGATAGAATATGGAAACCTTTTGAGTTTTATGAGGGGGTCATGTTTTCAGGCGAGGCTCTCCTCGACAGGGACTATAGAGATTTGGCTGAGACGGAAAGTTATCACCAAGGTTTATCGGTCCATTTCTAATACCTCATAGGATATGCGAGGTTGCATACCACTTGGCACTTCTACCACAGTTAGAGAAGGTGCATGACATCTTTCACATATCCCAGCTGCGGAGATACGTGCATGACCCATCTCACATCATCGACCACGATGAGGTGGACTTAGATGACGGTGTGACATTTACAGAGGTTCCAGTAGAGATTGAGGATCGATAGGAGTGGGTACTTCAAGGTCGTTTGATAACTTCTATTTCACACTCTCTAGAAGAACTAGAACCTTCAAGAAAGAACATGGGAGGGGGAGGCTCAGATTTGTGCTTAGTACCCCCCATTTTTTCCCTTAGTCTATGTTGTGGCTTTCCATGATGAAAATACCTATGGTGAGGAGAATGTAGAGACCCAGATTTCAATGTAATTTTTTTAATTGTATGAAGTTATTACAAGTCTTTAAAAATTGATGGTGCATGACTCTGAGGCCCGGTGTGCCTGGAATAGATTTTGGAATTTTTTTGGTACATTTAGTAAACGCATGAACGGCATTTTATAACTTTTCAACTATTGCTCGGATTAAAAATCCAAGGGCACCATTGAATCTCCAGTGCCAGGATTCGCTTAAGGGAGGATTTACTTTGACCGCAATAGGTACAAATAAAAAGTTATGTTTTCTGGATTTTTAAATGAAATGAAATGAAATAATTTTTTTATTTTATTTCATAAACCTCCAACAGACCAATTAAATGGTGGGGTCGGTGGTGTGTCGAGCCATTAAATTTCTTAACCTACAAACCTTAAGTAACAATGATGTTGGGGAAATTAAGAAACTTCCTAATTATTGAGCCCCATTATTTCTCCACGTAGTTACCTACCCTCCCCCTCTATTATATATATAGAGCTAGGGAAGTGGTATCAGAGAGATTCACCAACCAGCGAAGTGCTGAAGGAACACTGCAACACCAGACCCATAGAAGATGAACCTGACCCATTCGGAGGTGACGGTCGACACCGAACCAAAGGGTGATGTGCGAGTGGCGTCCTTGGGAACCGATCGTGAGAATGAAGAACAAAATCCACCTTCAAGAACAAACATTCCTCTGATGTTTCGAGGTATGATTTTTGGTTGTCGTTTCAAATTCATGTGAATTTATTGAACTCCCTTAATATTCTCCATTATATGAGTTAACGCAGAGGGGGAGGGCCTAAATCACCCATCCCAAAACCTACACTATCTTTCTATCCAGGTGCCTCTTGGAAGACTGCGAGCACATCGATGCATGCCGCAAGAGGAAGGTCACGGCTCGTCTGTCGCGGTGAACGGAGGAGGTGGCGGACATGATGGATGGCTGTAGAAAGGGAGGCAGCATGACCTCCATGCTGCCGGTGAATGGAAGCCACAGACGAAGCCATGGCGGGGGCCGAACCCACCTCAGACAGGTTTTGCGGTGACCGAGTGGTGCCCACGTGGCACCACCGGCTTACAAACCGAACAGCTTCTGGGCCGTTCGAGAATCTGGGAGACTGGGGGTTTACACCCATTGTGTTGGGCTGCACCGGGCTGCCGCCCTTGGACCGGGCCACCACCCTAACATTGGGCCGCTTCCCTCACGCCAGTCGCCACCCTCATGTCGGGCCCCCACCCTTGGACCGGGCTGCCACCCTCAGAGCAAGACACCACCCTCGCACCGAGTCACTACCCACGAACCAGGCTTCCACATCGGATCGGGCCACCTCCCTTAAACCGGACTTCCACTGTTTAGTCGGGCCACCCCCCTCAGACCGGGCAGCCCCCCCCCCCACCCGAGCCGAGCTTCCCCTTTCGGGCTGCCCTATTTTGGCTCGGCCTCCCTTGCAGATCGCCCCTCTTGCGGGTCCGATCAAATTTCAGCCAAGCGGGCCGAGACCACCTCAGCCCAGCCCAGCCGTGTCGGGCTGGGCTGGGCCGACCGGTTCGGACCAGACCCATGCCCAAAAACACTCAAACAACCTTATCTTGGGAAAAAATGCCCATTTGATGAATCGTATATGGTTTTGGGACCCTTGCTGTGAGAAGGTACTTTTGAATAACTCCATTATAGTTTCAGAGAAACTTGGAGTATGTCCGTGTTGGATCTCACCTGAAACCAACTGGGCCCTCAGCACAGAAATGCCAATAACGCACAGACTGGGCGTCTGACTGATGCGTTGTCTGTTGAGTTGGAACCCTTATTACATTGTCTATTATCGGGTTCCTTATTTGTGAGACTTACTATGGGTTGAGATACGATTGATGTCTTGGGGAGCGGTTCTCCGAAGCGCACTATGTACGAAACCCTGCGAGTGGCTGAGACCTGACGACTGCTGACTTTTCTACTCCAAGTGACTCGACAGCCATGGTGGGGAGCAGACGTAGTATGCGATTGGGAGGAGTAACTTATCAGACCACCTTGGGTAGTGATGGCTCTGTGTGACTGGTAAAACACACGGTATGTGATGGGGAGGAGTACCTCATCAGGCCACGATGGGGAGCGGCTGAGGTACACGGTAGGGAAGAGTACTTTAACAGACTTCATTATAGAGGGAGGGCTCTGTGTGACCTGGAAGACCCACAGTACGCGATGGGGAGCAGTACCTCACCTGTTCAAGGTTAGTGGGAAGCATCTCTGTGTGATGCGGCAGACCCAATGTTCTCAATAGAGGAGGAGTTCTCCAGCAATTGAGGCGTTCGACGATGTGACTGGGGATGTTACTTGTTACTACCACTAGAATAAATCCTGGTGTGAGCTATCCTCACTTTGTGATGTTTATTGAGGTTATGCTATGTGGTACATTACCTATGTGGTACTTTACCTTTGTGGTGTTACCCCATGGTTTTTATTTGTGGAACTTTAGAAGACCTTTAGGATCTTGGTGCCCCTACTGAGTATCGTTATACTTACCCATGCACGAGCCTCACCCGCACCTTATTGTTTCTTGTGTTGATGACGATCATTTGGGTTGAGGTTTAAGGGAGTTAGGACTAGGTTGTATGTGGGGGATACATGCAGACATGGAGTGATGAGGAGCTGATATGTACCTACCCTTTATGTAGGATCCTTAGGGGACGACCCAGTAGCTATTTTCCATTTTCAGTTGTATTGTTCTTTCAGTTGTTCTAGTAATCTTACAACAGGGCTTGTATTCTGGCCCCTTTTTACTTTCATCACTATTTTACTATAGTATTTTACTTCACAATTTCTTCTTGTTGTGTTCTTGGACTGTGTGTTTGTACAGGTTAAAGGCAATGTCATCCCGTTTTAGAGAATATGCCTTTCGGTGCTAGTCTCCATCCCTTGGCCTATAGAAGGTGGGATTGGGGTAGTCACAACATGGGCCCCAGAGGACGGGTCGTGACATGAGAGGTGTGAGTAAATGGGTAGAGATGGCTTTATTTTATAAGAGGGAGGAGGGGCACTTTAGGAATGTCTTGAAATATTATTTTATTGTAAAATGATTTTCAAATTATAATAGTTAAATACTGATATATTTCTGGGATAAGATGATAGTGTTATAAATCCTCTCAACTAATAGGTTCTAGAAAAGTTTAGGTCAAAAGATTAACCTTATCTTTTAGATTTAACCCTTAGTTAAAAACATTAACTCTTACCATGTCTTATTGTATTTCCATAGTATATGGTTACTACAGTTTCTATAAAATCCCAACCAAACCAAAAGTGGATCATTAATGACCATTTTAATATTATATAAGTCTGTTTGATGAATACCAGATTTTTAGAACTATTATATGATTTAATAAAATAGTATTTGTTTTAAAAACTCATTTATATAAATTTTAACACAATTTGGTAACTGATTTTTTGTTAAAGTCATAATAAATTGATTACTTCTAACCAAATGCATTTACTCAAATATAATATTTCATTATAATCCATAAAATTCGAGGATGGCATCAAAATTTTCAATTTACATTTATATTAATGTTTATAATATCATTTATAAAAATACTTCGTTAATAAGGTAATCACTACATCATCATTGTGTCATAAATAAATAAATTTATTTAATGTATAAAAATTATAAATAAAATACCCTGATGTAGGAAATTTTTTTATATTTTTGATGAATTTTTATAGTTGAAAATATCATTTATATAACCCAACATTAAAATTGTTTTAGTAAAAAGATATATGTTTATGTTATATTTCCATTTAATTTAAATTAATTATTATATCATGTCATTTTCAGACCCAAGTAGCTCCTAAATTCCAATCGTTCTACCTATGGATGATCATGGTAAGAAATATATTATAAAATTGGGTTATTACATGTTTTTGGTTATTTTTATATTATTATAATATTATATTTTACACTTATTTACAAGATTTATCCTTTAACAATGGTAAATAAAAATAATAACTGAATTTATTATTCATAATGTTAAAAAACAAAAGGCACCTATTTACACAATATGGACCTTATGATTTCAAATATGTAATCTCTTTTACCTAATTCAAAACAAAAAATTGGAAGAAATAATTTTAAAATTAATTCTCATTGTGAAAATCGGAAGGCGATTTTTTAGAAGTAAAATCTATCAAAAGATTGACATGTGTTTATGTCTCATTTAAATGTGAAATTATATCCAATGACCATTAATGGATTAATTGATATAAAAATAATCCAATTATATTTTGGAACCAATTAAAAGTACAATATAACTATGTAAATAAATTATATGAAAAGGAAGTTTTGAATTAAAATGTAGTATTTTTCACTATTTATTAAAATGTGAATTTAGTCAAAAAATACCAAAATTTCAACCAAATTAAATTTTTATGTTCATATTATAAAGAAGAAGTTTATTTTTTTAAGTAGAATATATAAGAGTGAAAAAACTATATTTATAAAGGTTTTTCCACCAAAAGGTGGTAAAACAACCTTTTCAAAATATTAGAGTATTTTATGCTTAAATTTTGATTCATTCTCATTTTAAGACTCTAAAATTTCTTAGATAAATATAAAAAATTAAAAAAATATATAATAATATTGTAGTTAGTTCGGTTATTTTCCTGCAATAAAACAGCTAGGTGTTAAAAACTATTTAAAATAATAAGAATAATATTTTATTATTATTTAGTATAACTCAAAGTTGGGTGCGATGTAAGATTTCAGACAAACCTGTTGTTGCGTGTCGAGTATGCTATCGAAAAACGATTCCCATTTAACTTAAAATTAATATATTATTCAAAAATATTAATAGATATGAATAATTATTATTCTATAAATACATAGTATGCTACATTTTAGGTCATTTTACAAATTATATTTTGTATTATAACCCCTAGTAAACCTGTTTTAACCTTGACAACACTAATTAATTTTTACATTATTTACTATTCATTTGGACCAAACATTTTGTTGAAATTATTATGTGATATTTATTTCTATGATTCCAATTATGGAATCTATTTTTTCAAATTCAATTTATATAAGTGGTAAATTTTAATTTAAAATTAATCCATCAAATGCAATGGAAAAGTGATTTTCCAATGAGAAAGTTTTTGTAAGCGTAGAAATTTTTGTCATGATTTTGATTAAAATGAACTAAAGTGGATTAATTATAATATAATTGGTTTAATTTAACTTTGAAAATCATTTTAAAATAAAATAAAACATTAGAAATTCATTAAAAGATAATGCAGTTTTCAATAAAAACCATTATTTTTAAACATTCATAAAAAAATAATCATTTCAAAAATTTAAAAAAATCAACCTATTTTTTTTTTGAAATTTTGATTTCAAAAATAAGTTTTATTTCAAAAAAAAATTTATAAAAGTTTCAAAAATTAATTATTAAGTAATTTTGAAAAATGTGATGAAAAATGGTTTTAATGAAAATATATTTTCTCAGTGAAAATATGATTTTATATTAACTCTATGACTAGTAATCATAATTATAGGAATTTAAATTAATATATATAAATATATAATATATAATTTATAATTTATATCTTTCCTCATTATCTGTTAATTTATTTAATTAAAATATTAAAACATTAGGCACTTAAAAATAGGCCTTAGAGAAAATGTGTTTTTAGGTACAAAAAAATGATTTATACCCAATTCAGGATAATTGCTGATCTGAATGAAATAAATTATATTATAATAAATCAAATAGATCATATTTAATTTTATGAAAAAATTTCAAATAAAATATAAATATAAATTAATTTATTTAATGAAAGTAAATGAGAGTAATTATAAAATGATATTTAAATCAACAACCCAATATTTTTAGAAAAATATGTAAATTTCATCATAAGTTAATTTTGATATGATGTTTTCAAAAATTCTATAATTTTAATGAAATGAAATTCCTATTTTTGGTAGAAACTAAATATATTATCCACACACAAAATTAATAAAAATTATTTTTGAAAGAAATGTACTTTCAAAGAATAAAATGACTGTTACTGAAAATTGGGTTGTTTTTTCCTAATAATTAATCAATAAATTTTTATTTGTTAGGACCTATATATATATATATTATATTGTCATTTTTTTAAGACTTTTTGTTTTATGTAATTCAATCAATTAAAAAAATTAAATTTATTCAAAAAATATATTTCATAAAATCTTAGGTGTTACACACCACATAATATTCAACGTCTTCTCGTATTAATTTATACCAATTCATGGTGATATTTTGAATGATATTTGATATCATTTGATTTAATCTCCCATATTTTTTTTCATGTTTGTCTATCCATTAATTGATCATGAGATGATTTGTATGTATGTTACAACTTTTTAAAGTATGTTAATAATGAAAAATTAAAGGAGGTAGCCATTATAAATAGTTTCAATGGTGGAAAGACAAAAGATCTAGCTATTTCAAAAAATATTAATGTGAATAAATCCATTAGAATCATTTATTAAATGAATGAGGTTGATAAAATTTTGATTTTAAGACCTTATTTTTCATATAAGAGTTCATTAACTTTTAGAAGAAGCCATTGCATGGTAATGTAATCAAAATTTCACTAACTAACCTTCTCATTAGCTCCTTGAAATTTTCTTCACATTCAATAGTCCAAAGGTACATATCTACATTTATAGTTTCATGGTATTTTGATTGTACATGCATTAGAAATTTTCCAAAAATCATTAATAATATCATGTGAAACTAAGAAGACATCAAATATCAGTCATCGTTGTTGGTATGGGCCCTCATTAATTAAATTACGTCTTTGATGGATTGAAAGACATACCATTACATGATATTATATGACCAAAAGATGAAACTTTTTTATACCCAAAATTCAAACTTTTAAAATTTTCATACAAGTTCTCCTTACTTAAGGTGATAAATACAATTCTCAAGTTATCCTCATGATCTTCCTTTCTCTATGAATATATAAGAATATCGTCTATAAAGACTACTACAAAAAAACAAGGTAATATCTAAAGACTCTATTAATTAAATCCATGAAGATAAAAGAAACATTTATAAGACTAAATGGAATCACTATATACTCACTGTGTCCATACCTCATACAAAATATTTTCTTGGGTTTATTCACCTTATTTACCCTCAATTGATGATATCCAGAATGAATTTCAATCATGGAAAAGTATTGATATATACACTCTTTATCAAAACAAGACATCAATACATGGTTGATGATACTTGTTATTTATTATTATTTTTCTCAACTCTCAATAATTAGTATAGAATCATATCAATCCATGTTTCTTCTTAACAAAAACAACATGTGTACCCCATGGTGAAACAATTGGTTAAATTAATCCCTTATCAATATTCTCTTTGGATTTCCATTTAAATTCTTGAAACTCAATTAAGGCTATTATTTATGGATTATTTTAAATAAGTAGTACCAAGTATGAGTACTATAATGAAATAAACTTCACATTTCCATATAAGTCTAGGAAAATCTTCGGTAAAGACATAAAAAACTCTTGTAGAATAGTTATATCATTGACATTGAGTTTATCCTCAACCATATGAGATAAAAACTCTTTTTATAGGGAATCAAGACCCGTATAATGGATGTAATTTATATAGAAAGTTAATATTTATCATCGCACTGATATATGAACATAGTTTGGTTTAGAATATAAAACATGGATCCTATTCCTTGGAAATTGATGTGGGATTTACATATAAAAAATAGATTCATGCCTTGGATAACATAAAATTCAACTAGAGAGAGAATATAAATATTTATTGGAATCACATTTCCTCATACATCAATAAGAGAGGAATAATATACTTGAGATGAGATCATCGTTCCATTAGGGGTTTTCAATACTTATTCAAAATATAATTATTGGGTATAGGAATTTAAATTCATAGATATTTCTCATGATATAAGGGAATACATATTACCAATATCAAATAAGATACTCCAATATATGACAATACTTTTCACCACCCTAGATTCACCATTATATCTTCATTACCTTACTATAACCAAAAGGTTTAGCCTGTCTATTAGGTATAATTGATTAGACTGGTAAATCATGAAAAACAATTCATAACATATCTATAGCAGGAAACATTATTATGAATATATATAACCTCATTCTTAGAATAGATCATTCATGATCATTATCCATTCAAATCTTTCATGATGGTTTGTAAAGAGTTTGTGAATTTCCAAAACATATCCCATGGAAGTGTCAAACCATGTGTGTAATAAGGTCCATTATGATGCACCAATTGAGGATAAATTCAAATACCAATGCACCATTTTTGGAGTTATCACCCTTAGGTATATATTTTATAGATCCACATCCACTTGTAGTATACAGACATGTATGTATTTTCCTAGAAACCAGTAATTCTATCCTTCACCAAAATTATTGGACATTTTTCTATACTTTGAATTATCTTAAGAATTATCCTTAGACATTACCTTGGGTATCTAACTGTTGTTTCCCCATACTAGTTTCCAAATTTTAACTACACCTTTACTCTAATTCCAATTATAACAACCCATAAATTTAATACGTAAATATTATATCTGTTTAGATGAATATTGGTTATATATCACAGTTACATGGCCGAGGACTGTAATAGTTTATTGTACTTAGATAATAGGTGCATAATATTCTTATTTAATAAAATATCATCCACATATTCCATTGAGATCTTCCACTTTTTTACTCTTTATAAGCATATCCTACTTAAAACCTTACTTCATAACCTATGTAAAGGAAACATAATAAAGGGTGAGATCTTATTCTAAGTATAGGTAAGCATATAAGATATCATTATATAATCACATGAAATCATAAAATAAGAACAAGAATATGATATCTTGAATATAACTTAAAAAGTTCATACCAACCTGTAAAAGATAATAAACATGAGTCCTGGAATAAAGAGTTATCATTCTAAAAGAAATGATTCATAAGAGTTTGAAATCCACATAATTAATGAACCCTAATCTCATGTTATAAAATGGTGGCACCAACATAGGTATTGAAACCATTTCATTCATCTGGGTTAACCACAAAGACCATAAAACATAGTGTATTTGGCCTCATCAGTTATTTCCTAGTGTAGATCAAGCACAGTTTCCTCTTTCCCATTGTGGATCAAGCTTGTTGACCTATTTCCCATTAAGGATCAAGCTCATCAAATTTTTTCCCATTATTATCTCATGATATATATATTTACAAAATTTATTGTAGGTAGATATATTTCCAAACCATCACATAATTAAAATCATATATTTGTGTTTCCCAAGATCATAAAACATAAATCATATTATAACCCATTAAAAGAAATGTGTTTGATAAACATTTCATCATATTATAACATGTTGAAAAGGAATGGGTTTCATAAATATTTCATCATAATAATCATAAAACATTATAATAATGAATAATAATTTTATACTGAGATTATATACCTAGTAACTATTAAATAATATAAAGTTATGTCATCTTTGATGGAAAATTATTTTTAAAGATCACTTTTTAAATTTTATTGAGGAAAAAAACCTTTCCACTTGGAAAATAACATTTTAAAACAAAAAATTTATAAAACAAATCTTAACTATTTTCATTTAAAATAACCTTATAAATTTTAAAAAGAATATTTAAATCTATTATTTTATATGATAGTGGAGTATTTTGTTTATGTCATACATGTTTTAAAATAAAGATTTCATCTCCATTTCCAATAAAAATTCAAAAGAAACTTTTTCATAAAATGATAAGAAGAATCATTTTAAAACATTTATTTTTAAAATTCAAACATGAGTAAAATTTATTTTAAAAATTATTTCATAAATTTAAAAACCTTAATTTTTTTTTGAAAACATGGATATAGATTAAAAAAGAATTTTCAATTGAATAGATAAGTAAAGTCAATTTTTCTAAATATATTTTTTTCAATCTCTCGAGTTATTAAAGAGAGAAAAATGAAATTAAAAAATTTATTCTCAAAAAATAAACATAGAATAAAAAATTCATGTGTTTCTTGATATATATATCATAATATATCATTATCTAAAACTTGATCTTAAATAATACTGATAAATTATGGTATTGTAAAATTAAACCCTTAACACTTTGGTAACCTTTGATTTCATAATCCACTTGAGATAAAGAAAAAAATATGGGAATCTAAATCACCATATATTTAGCAATAATTATTATAAAATTCATCCATGGGTAGTATATACATCATATAAAAAGAATCAAGTGGTGAATATGGATTGTGTCTCTCAGAAATAAATATGAGATGAAGATCCCATACCTTCAGTATCAAAATCTAGCATACATGTTCAAACATTCGGTATAATAAATATCGGGTTATTATAAATATATTCCATAACTATACTCAAATATATCATACCAAATATTATATAATTATAACATTTTATTACCCGTTTATTAATAATTTCCATTTTTAAATCACATTTTGTGTAATAACTGCTTTGTTTTCTATGTATGTTTTGTTTTAGTATTTTTGATCCCTTTAATTTGATCATGAATCCATAGTCTCTAAAATTTTAACCATGATATAAATATCATATATATTCCTTATATATTTATTTGTAGTAATCCATAAATTTTGAGGTAGAAAATGAATTACACCATTTAGGGAGATGGTTTGACGTATGTATGGATAAACGATGTTCCTTTTTTCTCAGATGATGAAATGAAAGAATGATAAATAATATATTAAATATATATAATATTTTTTATGTAACTTATATCACATATTTTCATTAAATATATCCTTATTTCCTTCCACATAATGTTTAAGTGAAGACTGAATGACATCACTTCACGAAGTGACAGACCACCGTGCAAACGAGAAACGTTATTGTATTCCCAATGAATGGAAACTAAGAAGTTATATTTGATATTATAATTATATAAGTATAAATATGTCATAAATATAATATAAATATGTTAAACACATCATTATATCCACCCTTTATATGTGGTTATGGAAAATTAATTACATCAATTTATGAGGTGGTAGTCCGCCGTACACACGATCGATGGTTTCAATTCAAATATAACGGAAAAGGAGAATAATAAAGGTTATAAAATTCACAAAATAATATATAAATATATGGTAGATATTGATGTTAATATATCATAATAATTTAATATTTTTTTAAGTTAGGTGAAGAAGAAATAAAATTGAAATGCACAGTTCAAAATGATACCTCTGCATTAGATATCCTCCTAAAGATTACACCTGAAGCCATCCTAGGATGGCTTCATGATAAAAAAAAATGTTTCAATGATGTGAGGAGGTAATTAATAAAATTATTTGTTATGATATTTTATGAACTATGAGGTTTTAGAAGTGTGAATAATAGAGAAGAGGGGGTTCTTTTTATAAGTGGGGGAGTGGACACAAAAGGATATTTAGAAAAGATTAAAGTGTACCCATGTTTTTCACATACTTTGAGGCCCCAAAATTCCTTATTATTGAAAATAAAATGACATAAGTTTAAAATGTGGCTATAAAATGGTATTTTTAAATTTTACTAGTCTATTTTACCCATTATCATTTTATTTTAACTCCCAGGTAAACTTATTTTAACATTAACTATGGTAATTAATATTTACAACTTTTACTATTCATTTTGACAAATAATTAAGTTGAAATTAAAATATAATATTAATAATTGTGGTTAAAAATTGGGAATATATTTTTATAAATTCTATTTAAATAAGTGAAATAATTTAATTTAAAATTAAACCTACAGATGTGATGGAAAAATGGTTTCCCCAAGAAAAAAGTTTCATAAGTATAGAAAGTTTCAATATAAAAAATAAAAATGAATTTGATTCAAATGAAATAAATTTAATTAATCATAAAATAATTTCAATATTTTTACTTTGATTTTTTTTAAATAAGATTTAATTTTTTTAATTCCTTAAACAAAAAAGGGAGTTAATAATGAAAATCAGAATTTAATTAAACATTTTAGAAAATTCTCAAAAATTAACCTTGAGGTGATTTTGACATGTTTATTTTGAGAAATTAATTTTATTTTTTCAAATATATTTTATAAAATGGTCCAAAATAAATTTTATTATTTGTTCTAAAATATAAGTAAAAACATTTTTTGAAAAAATTTTATTTTCAAAACATGTAAAGACATTACTAACACTACTGGAAAATTGGGCTATAGACATAGTCAAAAACCGTGGCTATAGGGGTCAAAACCATGGATATAACCTATAGCCACGGTTCCAGCTATCTGTGGCACCTATTGGCGTGGCTATAGCTTAAAGCTATAGCCACGATTTTATTGGGCTATAGCCACAGTTTTAAAGCGTGGCTATAGCCCTATTTCCACGGTTTCACTAAACCGTGTATATAACCCCCATATCTGTCCACTGTGGCAGTTGGGATATATCCACGGTTGTCCCCCGTGTCAACAGGGTTATAGCCATGGTTTATAACCGTGGATATAACTCAATAAAAGCGTGGCTATAGCCCAAAATTAATTGTCACCCATCGAGATTCGATCTCTGTACCTTCACTATGTAGACCAAGCACCTTTCCACTACTCCACAGACGTCTTTCCGGATATATATATATATATTATCAAAAAATGTGGCTATATCATGTAAATCGTGGCTATAAACCTTCCCGCCATTTTTTCGCTTGTTAATTTTTTTCCCGCGCAAGGGCGGGAGATCTATAGCCACAGTTTTGATGAACCTTGGCTATAGTTCATGAAAAAAATAACCTATAGCCATGGTTTTACAAAACTAGTGGCTATATAACGACCCTATAGCCACGGTTTTACCAAACCGTGGCTATAACCCTTTGAAAAAGACCCTATAGCCACGGTTTGGGTGAAACCGTGGCTATAGCCTTTGAAATTAAACACTATAGCCACGTTTTTGTTTAAAACCGTGTCTATAGCCTCGTTTTCTAATAGTGTAAAAAATAATCACATTTATCAATATGATTTATTTATATGAGACCATAATTTTTAATTTTTAAAATATGGTTATTCTTATTCATAATTTCATGGTTAATGGATTTGTTATAATAGACATGTTTAAATAATAATATTAATAGTATATTGTAGTTCTTTAAAACTCAGTGTTGTATATAACACAAACTATCGAAAATAAATAAATTTATTAGAAAAAAATCGTAAAATCTTGCGGTGTTATATTTCCCCCAGGGGGATATTCTCAATGCCATGTCAGCAAGCTAGGATTTTCTAGGTAATATTTGTCCCTTAATGTTTTATAAATCATAAAACACATGTATACCTCACTTTCTTTCTTTTAAATCTAGAGATAATTTAATCCCAAACTCAGCATATATTTTTAGATTTAGGACCATGTTTTGGATTCTGTGAGAAAGTTTTGTTTACAAATTTCATGGTTCCAACAAGTGTTTTTATATTTTGAGATATTAACCATGAATGAGGAGAGTAAAAACACCTTTTATATTTGAAGTGATATTCTACCACAACTTATAAAGAAAATAATATGAAACTAAATTGGGTAAAAAGTAAGCATGTTGTTTCCATTTAAAGTGAGATGATTCATCGGATTAATGAAGATTCATTTATAAATGTAAAATTATTTTAGTTGAGGGATGATCCACTTGAAAACCATTTAAATAAATTATAGAAATATTTATCTAGTAATTATGACTTGAGGCACCCATAAGTTACCCATTATGGGGGATAAATGTTGCGTCTAAGAAAGTTAAAGTTCGAAAGATTAGGCACAACACTACAAAGCTTAAGTTTGAAACCTTTAGAATGATAGATGGTGAAATTTTAACTAAAATTAATGGATGGAATATATCTATAGTAAATTATATTTTTCCTTTGGAATTACTATTACTGAACAAAATTAACCTCTAAATGTTTTAATAGTGTTTTTGACTAGATTAAGTGGACTATTTGTTGTCATTATACAATCTACACTTTTAAAGGATAAAAAAAATGATCTGATTGAAAATATTATGTTGTATGAGGAATAAATGAAAGATAAATTGAAGATAATAGACTAGATAAGAAGGAGAATAATTATTTTAAAGTTTATACTTAAAACAATGAAAAGAAAGTAAAAAATGAATTATTGTTAGACTCATCCAATGAAGAAGTTCCAATATACTCATATTTTGATAGAGAACTAGATCAATTTTTAATAAATTTTATAATAATATTAATAATATATGATTATTCATGAAATTTTTCAAAAACTAATTTTTTTTAATGTAATCTCAAGGATGTAATATCCATGATTATAAGAAGGTTTTATTGTCTTGAAATTATGAACAAGATGCAATAGGGGGTCAATTGTGTCATTTTAATGAACATGATTTTATTAAAAAAAATTAGTCTTGAAATTTTAAATAAAAATATCATATTTTTCTAAATATATTATTTAGTTGAAAAATAAAAAGAGAAAAATAATTTTTTTAGTGTTTTGGGGCACAATGATCCCCTTGTCTACTTTATCAAAATTATCTCCATGAGGTTGGGGCCTTTCACTAGAAGGTAATTTTTCAAAGCATCATAATATTGGAGTGAATGAAAATGTAACTTGTAACAATATATTTTATAAGGCCTCTATATAAGACTAAAACTAGTCCTAAAAACTATCAATACTTAAGTATTCAGAAATAAAGAAAATATTTAATTTGGTTGGATAAATTCTATATTGAAGTATTCATATGCAGATTCTATAGATGATTAATAATCTGAACTGCATAAGAAGATGTATGTATCCAAAGTTTAGTACTAATAAATAAAATCTAAATAGTCATTGAAAATAAATAGATAATTTTGAAGTACCTAAATTGACCTTTTAATAGTAGTAGGACAAACCCATTGTAGTAGATAGAACATGTATGTCTCCAACATGTAGTCCTGTAAAAAATGGAGTCAATAGAGAAACTTATTTGATCATGAATTAAAAATAACTATGTTTATTTAAGAATATTATATTCACACCTTGGAACATCAGATTTTATGGGGGCATATATTATATGAACAATTAAAAATTGAATAAATTGATTTCTTAAAATATCTCTGTCTGAAAAGATATCTATATAAATCACGAATTCAAAAAGCTTAGAATATATGAAATTTTAAATTTTAAATATATATAAATTCATAACCTAACTTATAAATTGAAATAAATCAATTTTTTTTCATAGATCCATTTAAATGGTCTTTGAAATGTTTTACTGAGAGATTTCATCCAGTGAAATTATTAAATACACTTCAAAAAAAATTAAATGCCACGAAAAAATGGATCAATATGGGAATCAATTTGGGTAAAGTTAATTCCAAAAGTATAGTATATAGAATATGGATGATTCCTAAAATAGTGTTCCAAAACAAGAAGTTCAATTCCAAAGTTTAGTTTTCAAATTTAGTTATATCATAAATGTGAGGTTACTTGTGTTAGTTATAGAAAAAAATAGGTACCCAAATGTGAGGTTCCTTAAAAAAGTGAGGTTCCAAAATATAAAATTCAACAAAAAATGGGGTTGGATACCAATTTTAGGTTCAAATAATATTTTCAAAATATGATTTTAGACTTCTTTTTAATGAACAGAATACTTAGAAATTTTTTTTACACCCAACAAAGAGATCTTAACTGAGAAAAATATTAAAAAATTATAGAAATAAAATAATTTTTTAAATTAAAAGTATAAAATTAAAATTAAATCAAATTAGATTTATTATTAAAATAAATAAGGTGTTTTTTAGCATCAAAATCATTGAAAAGATTATTAGATCAAAATTTGTATTCCAAAAATATTATATTTTTTTATGATCATAAAACTTATAAACCATGAATAAATAGAAACATGTATCATTTAATTATCCATGATATAGATAATTTTATGTGTATTTAGTGTTTTTCAAGATTTCATCAACTTTTTTGAGATCAAAAGGAAAGGATAAGATATAATAAAACATAGTTAATGTTAAATATAAGCATAATTGAATTTTAATATTACTAAAGGAATGTAAAATATATAAAATACATGCTAAAAATATAAGGAAACAGGAAAATATAGATAAATAAAAATAAAAAATAGATAATTTCAAAATAATTTTTTTTTATAAATAATTGTTAAGTACATTAAAAATTCATCTCAAGAGAATGTTAGGTGTATGATCTTTTAGTAGGATGAGATTCATCAGGAGATGATTCAGAAGATAAATAATAATGAAGAGTTTTATAAAATAAATTGAGGTCCTATGTCCAATTTTGAAATATTGATTTATATTTCTAGCCAATTCCTTGATCAAATGCAGAGAGTTCTAACTGACCTTCAATGTCTCAACTAAATTCACTTTCAAAAAGTTCCGAACCGACTTAGTAGAATGAATAAATATTTATATACTACACTTAAGACTATTGAATATATTTTTTAAACTAGGTTATATAGAATATAATTTTGAAATAATCCCTTTCCGGTTATCGAGAATAATGTTCATGTGGAACACTCTCACATAGAAAGACTTATACCCTTGAATCCAAGTCATTATGATTTTATGATAATATTTTGAAAAAAAAATATCTTGAACCAACTAAAACACAAAAATATCTTCCCTTTCATAAACTAGTGTATTAATAGACTCAAATATGATTCATTAAAATTATTATTATATAAATAAAATATGATTTGGACATCATATCACCTTTCATCCTCCAAAACTTATATATTATTTCCAATTTCAAAGCTTAAAAATATCTTCTGGAAATTAAAGTTTATTTTATACATTGAAACTGAGTCTGAAGATACACATAATATTATTTTGAAAAATAGATATCTTAACACCTCAAGATATTTATTTTAACTCTCAAGTTATGATTATAGCTTAATAACTTTATTATTCCTCAAATATAACTTAGAAAACATACCAGACGAAAATTTTTAAGCATGGTCCTCAAAACTTAATTTCACCTTTATAGAACTTGAGGGTTCAATATTATATATTAAAAAGGTATAAAAATATTAAATAACTTAATGTGAGTGAATATTTACATTATAACCAGAGGGAGTAAAAAATCTTTAATAACATCTATACCTTCTAAAAAATGTTCATCAGTCTTCTCTAATGATTGCTCAACCAAGAAAACCGACTGATTCTCAATCAAATCATTAGATGCATAGACTTGAATAATTTCGATCAAAAAATAATAAACAACTACATTTATCTAATTTCCAATGTATTAATCAGTAGGAACACTATTTTTCTCCTTAGAATGAGTAGCTTGTTCAACTCTCTCATTCCCATCCTAAGCCGTCTAATCAACTTTTATTTCAACAGTCTCAACCACTTTATCAAATGATACAAGTTAATATCTTATTCAGGGTATCTAGACTAACATGTATATACCTTATATATTAATATTTGGTTTTACATAAACAATTGAAAACTTAAAATCTCATTCAAATATTTCAGTTATGTCCTTACGAAAAACTAGTTTCCTCTTTCTACTTGAAGGAATTTTTTCATCACCAAAAATAGAATCTACTAAACCAGCAAGTCCAAATATATAATCACCCACAGAGGATTAGGAATAAAAACTATAGAAACACCACCTTAAATTCATGAATAAACAACTTATTCTATAATATCTTCAAAATACTTATAATAATTAATACTCCGTTTCCCTCCCCCACAACACTAACTTCATAGGGGTCATTTGCTTTATATCCAGATGGGATGATCCTTCATTTGGTTACACTCCATATAAGGAGAAATTTACTCATGTTTTCAACTAAGAATATGTATCTATGATGGAAATTGTTTTGTATCATTATATCTAAATTAGATCCTCTCTTGTAAAGAACAAGATATAACATTCTACCAAAAGAATATAAGGCCATCCTTGAGTCCTTCTGAATGGAATGTCATATTTATCTCAATATATAATGACATTAATTTAACTTTATATCACTACTTAGAAGATATATAATGTACATATCTGGTAGGGGAATATTTTATGATTCAAATATCCTAGGTACTATACCAATTTTAATAAATTTCACACATACCTTCCATCCTACGTTGAGATCCTTCACCATTATCTCCTTTATTTGATAGGTTTGAAAAATAAAAGACATGATATATTATGATTTTAAAATGAAATCACTAATTTAATTAAAATTAAAACTAAAATATCCTTTATTATTAAACTATAATATTTAATCTATCTCAAAAGACAATATCTAGAATTTTATGTCACCCAATATCGATGAAACCATATCATTATTTTCACCAAAATAAAACTTAAAATTTTCAAATAATAACATAAATTATATTTCAAAAATATAATTTTTATTGTATCTGTCAAAAATAAATTATTAACATTGATTTATCAGTTATTTATAGATCAATATATTAGTTTCTAACAACTATAAAAACCTAAAAGCTTTCCTAATAACACTCGATGCTCAGAACTCAAAAATTTCTACCTCTCTCCACAGATTGGACCAGATTCATCATTTCTATTTATCTACACCATATCAAACATCATTTTGAGATTTGGGTCTAAGAGAATCAAGAGATAAATATATTTAGGGTTTAAATATTAAGGTAGTGAAAAGATATTACCGATGATTTTAGTAGATTTTTGGGTTTCTCAAGTTCAATTCACAGTATACTGATTAGAAATTTTAAATGACACATGTGAAAAGAACTCTTATAAATTTAAATTAATATGTAACTAAATTCAATTAATGAAAATTAATAGCCCAAATAAAAAAATATAACGTAAATAAAAATTTAAAATGAATGATGTAAAATAAAGTATTATTTATTATGACTAAATGTCACGAAGGCCTTCATTTTGTTTTATTTTTTATAATTCACCATTCGAGGGGTGATGTGAAACCCTAACAAGGCCAAAATTCTTAGAGACAATTACATGACCCATATGTCTTAAAGGGAATCACCCAGACAAGACAACATGGAATATCTCCTCCCTTATATGTGTCATTATATCCACACTCCAGCTTCACAGGGCTGGCCAGCTAGCTATCTTGTGTAGAGCTGTACAGACTCGGTACCGATGAATATGTCATACCCTCTTGTTCTTCCAATTCCAGTTAGATCTACTCTAGTGAATTCACTTGATATGAATCCCCATCTAGTGCCTTTTCCCATGTAGTCTGACTAGTACATATAAATATTCATGTGGCCCGAAGTGCTTGGGGTGGCCTGAAGCCCTTGAGATAACCCGAAGGCATTGAGAGACAACATAACTGAAGTCCATGGGTGTCTTGAAAGCCTTGCAGGACCCAAGGACCAAACCAGTGGTCCAGAGGCCTATATGGATGCATAGTACTAACTTATACAGTATAGAATATGGCCAACTACATTATATTCTTTAGTAAGACAGGAATATGTCTCCACCTTGATTTGATCTCGGGTCTCTTGGATGCACTTTTAGAGTCCTCACCAGCTAGGCTTAGGCTCATGTGCATCATTTATTAACTGTGAATATACAAAAATATTAAAAAAATATGGATAATATTCATTTAAAAACAAAAAAACCTAAACACCCATTAATAAAATAAGAATAAGTGGTGGGAATAGGTTTAGTAATAATTTCAGAAAAATGATATTTGGTATTAACAAATTCTAAATAAATATCACCCTTTTGAACATGATATCTCATAAAATGATGTTGAATATAAATATTCTTAGTTTGAGAATGGCTTACCATATTTTTCCGAAATATTTATAGCACTGGTATCATCACAAAAAATAGGAACATGATTAAAACTTAGTCTAAAATATATAATATTATGTTTCTTCAACATATCCTATGAAAAAAAGTACCAGAATATACATATTTTGCCTCTAGAGTTGAAAATTCAAATGAATGTTTCTTCTTACATGACCATAAAACCAGATATTTTCCCAAAAGGTGATAGGATCCTGAGGTAATATTTATATCTAATCTATAACCTCCAAAATAAGTATCTAAGTTTGAAATTAAAATAAAACCATAGGTTTTTTGGATAGAGTATAGATAAAGAAGCATTTCCTCTTAATTAAATTAATATACTTTTAATAGATTTCAAATGAGATTAATTTGGATTTGACTGAATCCTTACATATAAAAATATAAAAAAAATGTATGGTTTACATGTTGTAAGATATAAAATACTATAAATTATTCCTTTATACAACTTATTATCAACTAGTCTACCAGACTCATCCAAATAACGATTTACATTTTCACACATAGGATTTGTATATAACTTACTATTTTCAAGTCTAAACTTTTTCCATAAATAAATAATATATTTTATCTAAATGAAAACATTTCCAAAAACATTTTCAGAAGTCTTGAAATACTATAAATAAACATAATTCTCCCATCATACCCATTTCAAAAATTTCTTATATATGTTTTGAAAAATCATTAAATTTTTTTTGATTAGTGAAACCAAAAATGACATAAAATACATAGATGTGTACTAACAAAATATTATAAGACTTTATTTTTCTTAAATATTAGAATCAACCATACCTACATAGGAACCATTTTTTAAAATAAATAAACTCAGGATTTTATACCAAGCCTTGGGTACTTATTTTTGACCATAAAGATCTTTAATAAGTTTAAAAATAAAATTTAGAAAATGAGAATTTTCAAAACCTAGGGGTTGTTCAACATAAACTCCCTCCACAAAATATCCATTTATAAAATATGATTTTAGATCGATTTGGTATAATTTAAAATTCATATATGATTGATAGGATAAAATTTTACTAATGTATTAAAGCCTAGAAATATGGAAAAAGGTCTAATCGTAGTCTATATATTTTTCTTGATTGTAACCATTAAAAACTAGCCTTGCTTTATTTCTATTAATTAAACCTTGATCATATTGGTTATTTGAAAAGAAACATTTATTCTCTGTTATTTGAGGATCTGATGCCCCATTAACTAGAACCTAAACTTTATTATTTTTTAAATAATTTAGCTCCTCTTAATTTCCCATTTCCCAAATCTCAACATTTAGGAATTCTTATAAAGACATAGGTTCTAACTGGGATAGAAAAGAAGAAAAATAATTTAAATTTCCTAAAATCCCAATAATTTCAACTCCTACATCTAGTTATACTATAATAGTCCCTAGAGGATGTTTCTTCAATGTCAATGTTTTTCTAGGTAAGTCATTTTCTACTTCCTCAGTTTCATATTATTTATTAGAGGATTGATCATGATAATTCATTATTTTACATTCACTATTATTATAAAAATTATGTCTCATATTATTTAAAGAATCAACAACTTCATATTTTTGTGTTCTATTGTGATAAAAAGGATTAACCACATCAAACTAGACAGAAACGGATTCTTAAAATATCCTTAAATTTTTATTAAATACACCATAAGATTTAAAAGTAGTAAAATACTCCAGAAATATTATTTTGTCTACTTTTGGATAAAAATTTCCAAGGTTTTCATTAGTATTAAATACATACGCCATTCATCATAAAAACATTGAAGTTCTCAAATTTAGGATTTATTTATTTGACAAATCATAATATATATTTTTTATAAAAATGGTCTAACCAAAACTATATTCATAATATTTTATGTTGTATTAACGACTTCTGCCTAAAATTATGTAGGTATGATATACTCATTTAACATAGTTTTAGTAATTTCTTGTATAGTTATATTTCTTGTTTATACAATTTAATTCTTTTTAGGTGTCCTTATAATAGAAAATTTATGTTTAATACCTATATTTGAGAAAAAAGAATTAAATTCTTAACTCTAAAATTTTCCTCTCTGGTTGATTCTTAATGAAATTATTTTTTCATCTTTTTCATTTTGAACCAACTTAAAGAAACACATATAACTCTTAAAATATTCAATTTTATATTTCAAAAGGTAAAACCATTTAAATATTGAAAAATCATTAACCAATATATAAAACAAATAATATCCCATAAATTATCACTAATATAGATGTTAAAAATAAATCCATGTGAATAAGTTCTAAAGGTTTAGATATAGTGACCTTATTGATTGATTTGTAAGATGTCCTATGTTTATTTCCTATTTTACATGCATCAAAAACATTTTTTCATCAAATTTGAGATAAGGAAGATCAAAAAAACATATTCTTTCATAATGCTGATAATGAAAATATATTATGGAGATGGATACTTGTATTACAAATCTAGGATTCACTAACTCTTGCATTTCGGTAGTTCACATTTTGTATACACAACGAACTAAGTACCAAAGTATAAGAATTTTATATTATAGGTTATCTAAAATTAAGTAGTTTATTCTTAAAAATAGAAAATTTATTATTTAAAAAATAAATTGTAAAACTAGTATCTCAAAGATGATAAATTATTTTCAAATTATTCTTCAACCCTTTAAGATAGAAAACATGACTATAATATAATTTGGATCTCCAACTAACAAAAATGCAGTGATATTAACTTTATAATTATCACCAAAGGTAACTAAACCTCCATTAATTTTTGAGAATGAATGTAATTTTAAAAAAAATTCAATCATTAGTCTTTAACATCCACTTTCCATATACCATATAGTATTTTTGTCCTTATAGATTCTCACCTAATAAATATCAAACCAAAACTTATTTTTTATCCAAATACTTATTGGTACTGTAGTGTCGACATGGAAGGATATAGGAAACCATATTTATTTAACACTACCATAGAATATAGAAAAAAAATAGATAACTATCTGGCAATGTATTCTTTCATACCTCTACAAATATGAGGACTCTTTAAGCTCCAATAATTAACATAGTGACCTTTAATACCATAATAAAAAAGGTAACTTTAAACATGATATTATTCTTGTAGCTTAGAACAAAATAATTCATATATGGTTTAGGTTTCTCATCCTTACTTTCAATTCATTATTTTTACTTCTTATTTTTTTTCCTTTCCAAGAATTTGATTTAAATAAACCCCCTTGGTAAACTTACTATCATTATATTTTAAGGATTATACTTTAAAAAATATATTTAATTTTACTATAATTACTAATATAGCTTGAAGAATATTTATTTGGTTTTCTTTAATTCTAAAAACTACTTTAACATGGTATCATTTTCTTTTAAGACTCTATTATGAAATGTTTTGATATATTTATGCTTTTTTATTAAAGTTTCATATTTTTTATAGAATATAACAATATTAAATTAATTTATCATATGATGAATTTTCAAGTTTAGATTCATAAATATAGGAACAATAATATTGTACCTCATATGTATCAGGAATAAAGAACATGTTTTATTTCTTATTTAATTATTCTGGTATAGATTTAGAACTAGAAGAATGGTTTGAATCTTTAAACAAAATCCACGCAGTCTTCAGAGATTTCCTACCTTTTTGATAATCATGATTAATGTGAATCTTATTCCATTTATTTTTAATTATCATTGTTACATGATTAGTGAAAAATTAGGTTCAATTTTAACCATATAATAAAATTTATAGTATCTAATTTCACTCAGTCCGTAATTTTTTTCTTGTACTCATTAAAAGGTTTCTTGAAACTCTTTTTCCTCTTATAACTATTATTAAATATTTTAGCTATTTGGGTAAAAAAATTATAAATTTGAACAACTTCACTCCTTATAATAGAATATAACGTTTTTGTTTGACTTATTTTTATCTATATTAATAAAGAAATTAATTAAAGTATTTTCCTCCATTAAGATCAGCCATTGACATTAGTCCCTTTTTGGATCTTTAACTGATTATTGTTAGACTAAAAAAATATTCCATAGATCATAAACTCTAATACAAACCATTTTCATAAAATGATGAATAATACACCATATATGGGTGTATTATTTCTTTTTAGATAACCTTAATATTTTAAAAATAGTCCATATTTATGTTTCAAAGATAAAAATCCTTCTTCTTTTTAAAATAGAGAATGTGGTGGAATAAAAAACTATAATTTTTATTGTTTTTCAAGGCATAATGATCTTTTAATCGACTCTACCAAAACTCTCTACCATCTTAGTGATTTTTTCACATGAATATTATTTTCCAAGGGTCTAAAAATTTGAGTGAAAGTGGTTGTAACTTATTAAAATTTATTTTATAAGGCCTCTATTTAAGACTAACACTAGTCCTTAAAGAACTCAATAACAATTTTTACAAAAAAAATACTGAATTTGTTAGAGAAATTCTCCATTTAAGTGTCCATATGTGATTTTTTAAACTGACCAAAAAGAAGACATTCAGAGGAATTTACATGTCTCCAGAGTGTAGTCCTCTAGAAAAATACCTTAATAGCCATAGAAAATATGCTAATAAATAGGTAAAAACTAAATCTATCATTTCAAAATAGCAGAAAAAATACTTAGTAGTAGATAGAGTTTATATGTCACTAAAGTGTGGTCCTTTAAACAACCAAAACAACATAAGAGAGACATTTTTGGTCATAAAGGACTCATTGTTATGTTTCTTTTGGTGCTTAAATTAACAACTAATAGAATAATATTTTATAGGTACATATATTATAAAAACCATTTAAAAATATAATTAATAGAATTGTGTAAATATATATGAATAAATAGATATTAAAATGCATCTAGATAAATTGTGACTATAAAACCCTCAATGTATTTGTAATTTAAAATTTTAAAGATACTATAATTTATAAATTCCATTATAAATAAAAATTAATCAATAATTTTTCATATATCCTTTTAAATGGTATTTTAAATGTTCTACCAATATATTTACTCTAGAAAAATCATTATAAAAATATTGGAATAATTATAATTTTTTGTCTCATAGAATATTAGATAAACGTGCAAATTATTCTTCATAAGGTTATTTCAAAAATTACAGTATCTAGTGTATAGATGATTCCATATATAAATTTATAGAACTTGAAGTTCAATACCACCATTCAGTTCTCAGCATGAGGTATATCAAAATAATGAGTTTACTTTTGTTAGGTATATAAAAAACTTGAGGTAACTAAATGTGACTTTCCTTACAAATGTGAGGTTCTAAAACATAACATTCAACACAAATGTGGGGTTCTAAACATGGGGTTGGAAACCAATGTTAAGTTTAACTAATCTTTCTAAATATTAATTCCATATTTCTTTTTGATGACCTGAAGACTTCACATAAAATTATTGCATCCAATATAATTATCAATACTGCACAAAATCTACCATTATTACAAAAATAAAATTATTAATCAAATTAAAATTATAAACTTGAAATTCACTGAAGGTAACTTTATTATTAAAAAATGATCATTTTTTGTGACCATAAAAATAAAAATAAATTTTATTGGATAAATATATGTAATCCTAATAACTCAAGAATATCAAGCATGAGTACCCTTTGTTTAATGGGAAGAAAAAATATGAAAATATATGAAAATAAAATCATATTATGTGAAGAAATATAAAGAAGATATAAAGACCGCATGGAGTTCTTTTAATGACTATATTAGTGACTCTAATTTTAATTTAATGGATAATAATTCTAATTAGTAACCTAATATATATTGTATGTCTCATATAAAAGAGGTAAATATAGTTTATTATTATTATTCTTATTTTGAATATAATTCTGAAAATTCTTATTTTGACGAGTTAAATGATTATTTCTCTATTTTGAAAGATGAGTAGGAACATCTTAAGAATTAAATATATTTTTAAATAAAACCTACAATGTTATGCTAAATTACAAGATTAATATATCCAAATATATTTTCAAATTGAAATCCAAATTAGAATAATCAGTTGAAGTTATACTTTCCATAATAAAATAATAAATTAATTTGTGGATGGAGTTAAATATCAAAAAGATTTTGTTGATATATTTACTATATGGTATGATTTACTCAAAAAAATACTTAATAAAAATAAATCTAAAAAACTAAACAAGGCATAGGAAATAATGGAGAAATAATAACATATATAAGAATTATTTTATGCCCAGTTCTAAGAGTAGAAAAAATATCTAATATTTTATGTTTTCACTATGAAATAAATGGTAATTATACAAAATTGTTTGATACAACCTCAATTTTATGGTTTAAATAATTCGTTTATTTCTAGAAAATTATCTAATATTAGTGACATAAATTATTGAAATTCTGGAAAGTTTAAAAATATTTGGGTTCCTGAATGTTTAATGTCTTACACTAGTAGACCCCAAAGCATTTGGGAAGAAACAAATATTATTGTTTGATTTTTTTGTAAGAAAAGTGAAATAGGAATAGTAATACAAAATTATTTATGGACATTGACTATTTGAGATATATGGGTGGATATTTTTCTAACTTACACTCATGATTTAATATTTTTTGAGGCTATGTCACATTTGGTAACAATGACAAAGGATATATTATCGAATCTGGATCTATTTGAGATACACATTCATTACTCATCAATAATGTTATTTATGTTACAGTATTGAAGAACACCCTAATAAGTATTTGTAAACCTTATGATAATGTATTTTTTGTTGATTTATCAAATAATTCTTATTCAATTTTTAATGATAAATTACTTAAATATAGAGAACCAAGAACTAAACATATTTACACTATAGATTTTATTTTCTAAGTAAATAAAATGAAATGAATTTGAATTCTAAAATTAATGAATCTTGGATTTGGAATAGAGGTCTTGGAAATGTCCATGTTTATTCCTTGAGAAAATTTCTTAAGTAATTATTTTTTTTTTATTTTATTTAACTTAAATTAGACAAAAAGAAATTATGTGATTCATGAAAAATGGGAAAGAAACCCAAGTCACATTTTAACCCAATTATTGAGGTTTTTATATCTATCACACTCTAAGATATATATGTGAATATATTTGGATGATCTTGAACTATAATACTAGGGGGAAAGTCATTTTCATTTGTTTAGTTAATGATTTTCAAGATCTACATGGTTTTATTTCTTAATAATTAGGAGTGAATTATGTTTTATACTCACAAAATTTTACTAGTTGGTATAAAATAAAAATTATGCCAAAATTTGTTCCTTATTAATTGACTATGGGTGATAATTTAGGGATCATGAATTTAATTCATTTTACTCAAAACATTTCATTAATAATACCTTGTTTTCTCTTAGAACACCTTAATTGAATGATGTTTATGAAATGAGAAATATGACCTTACAAGAAATTTTTGAAACAATGTTGTGTAAATATTGCATGCCAGCCTATTTTTGGGTTGAATATGTTAAAATAGTTTATTATGTCATCAATAAATTTCAAAAAAGGAATATCATTGGGAAAAAAATATTATGTGGCATGGAATAATAGAATAAAACAGGTTGGATACTTTATGATTTTTATATAAAAATTGTATATCTTGAACAGTAAGGATAATATTGATATGTTCTATCTAAAGGAATATGTAGAAATATTCATTGGTTTTTCTAGCACTTCTAAAGCCTATAGAATTTTCAAAAAAAAATCAATTATAGATAAATAATCTACTCATGTAAATTTTTATTAGAGTTATCCCTTTGATCATACAGATATTCAAGTTGATTATGTTAGTGATTATTTTTAAAACTTGAGACTAAAACCTTTTTTGAGGATTACAATTTATTGAATGATCACTATATATCCAATCCTAAATTTATTAATTATAAAAACCTAAAAGTGAGGTACCTAGAGATCATGAGACAATTAAAAACATCCTTTCGATACTTTTATAAGAAGTATAGATTATGTAGTTATTAATTTAATAATTATAGCTACTTGATGAATTTTATAATTTTTATCCCATCTAGGACCTGAAAGTGTTGAATAGGATATAAATAATGTGATTTGGGTAGTTTATATGAATTATTAATTAAACCAATAAGAACAATGTATGAGATTTATTTTATAGACCCTCTGATTATCATGTTATTGGAACTAAATGGGTATTTAGAAACAAGTAGGATGATCATGGTGTTATCACTAGAATTAAGACTATTTTATTTATTAAAGGTTATAACTAAGAGGAAGGAATATACTACAAATAAAAAATTTCTCCTGTTTCTAGGTAATAATCCATTAGTATTCTCTCAGCATATGCATCTTACAAACATTTTAAATTATTTTAAATGGATGTAAAATTTTCATTTTCCAATGTATTTCTAATTGAGGAGGTTTATATTGAGAAACCTCTAGATTTTGAAAACCCATATTTAGATAACTTTTTTTAAACTTACCAAAAAAATTGTATAGTCTTAAATAAGTCAATATACCTTTGTATGAAAAGTTAATTTGATATATTTTATCAAATGTATTTAATATGGGATTTAAAGACCCTAAAATATTTAATAAAACTTCCTTAAATAATATTTTATTTGATCTAATTTTTTGAATGATAAATTTTTTTACTCTTTAAATAAAAAATTATCTAAAGAATTTTTAAAACTCGGGGAAAATAATTTTAAATAATTTCGATGGGTGAGTAGTACATTTTTTATGGAATTTAGATCTATCATAAAAAATTTAAAAAAATCAAAGAAAATATATAATAAATTTACATAACAGTTTTTGACTTGAAAGTAACTAATTGTATGAAAAATATATGATTTCTAATATTAAACATGACTTGGTTGAAGCTTGGAAACCATTAGAGAATAGGATATGTAGAGGAATAATTAGGATCTTTTTATATTTTAATACTGATAGAGATAACTTTGGGTTCTCAATATGTTTATGTTCTATATTTCATGGAAATTATAAATAATGACATTAAATTGATATGAAAATTATTTTAAGATATTTTAATGGTACTATTTTGTTATCTTTTATTTTTTCCAAAAACAATTATTTGATATAAATCCATATCCTGATGCTAAATTTAGAGGTTTTATGTTAGATATAATGAATACATCTACAATATTCCATTTTCTAAGTGAATCATCAATTTATTAGTCTTATAAGAAGAAACACCTAGTTGCATTGTCAAGTGTTGAAGTGTATTACATTATAGCTAGTAGTTTTTGTTCACAAGTGTTCTGGATGAAAAAAACATTGATGGATTTTGGATTCAATTTTGATCATGTACCAATCTGGTGTGATAAAAATAATTCTATAAACCTTTAAAAAAATCTAAATATCCATTCTAGGTCCATGAGAATTTATCTAAGTCATCATATCTTAAAGAATCACTCAGAAAAGGGTGATATAACTTTACATTTTTTAATAAAGATTAATTAGAATACATTTTGAATAAGTTTTTGCCCACATATCAATTTGAATTTATTAAAATTAAGTTGGTTTTATTTGATTTTAAATTACTTTATGTTAATTAACATTCTTATTTAGTTGATTAACTACTTATTTGTACTTATTCTCTTCTTAATTGTTTATTAGCATGAAATAACTAATGTATCTTTTTTCACTATATAAATTCTGGTTTATTTACTCAAACCGGTTGACTTATCATAAAGTTACATTCATCCTTTCTTTTTTTTAACTTTTTTTACCTTTCCTAAATCACATCACTCTTAGTGACTCCTTACATTCCATGTATGTATTTTTAACAATTTCATCTCATGAGCCTCAAAGATTTTCAAACCTTGTAGTCCATTAGTTCTTGAATTCAAACCCCCTATCCCTAAACATAATCCTTTTAAATATATAATACACCTATCTCATCGAGACTGGGGAATATGAGAAAAAAATTGATACTAATTTATGAAACATTGAGGGAGTTAAGTTGTTATTCATAGTGTGATATAGTAAAGTTTTTTATATTATTAAGTTAGACTGAATAGATATATTTTTTAATAATGTTATAAATATACAAGGATGGGAGTTCATATTTTTTGTGAAAGGAACTTATTTATTCTTTGAGGGTTTTGAATATTGTAATGAAAATGTGGATTTTAGTTTCAATGAGGATGAAGAATTTGTAGTTGCAAAGGTAAACAGTAAGAACTTATCCATCTCCTAATTTGAGAGAGTTGAAAACTTTTATTTTCCTTATGCTGGGGGTTTTAAATTCAATACTGAGTATCAATGAGTTTAGAACTATAGAAATTATAACCTGTCACTTTGAATAACTATTCATTAATAATATGGTTTTAATATACTTTGATCCCGAGATGAATTTTTTAATAACGTTTATTCATACTTTTATTATTCCGCATACAAGAGAGTTTGAAATTTTATTCTTTCTATTTGTCTATTTTCTTTTTCTTCTACTGATTTAAAATAAATATAATCTTCTATTGTAAATTTTTAGGTATTTATACCATGTTAACAACATTGATTTAAGTTTATATCCATATGGATGAATTTTAACTTTTATGTTTGATATATTTGAAATTAGACTTACTGATTGATGGCCACTAAGTGTCATGGATTGACTAATATAAGATTTGAAATCCTTAAATGGAGTAGATATTTCTGGATCTCTTTTATGAATATTTTTATGGAAGTGTGAATTAAAGAACATGTATAAGTTAACCTTTCTTGTATTAAGGGAGATATTTTCTTAGGAGTTGTTATTGTCAGATGTGTTTGTGTTGGAACATATAATATTTCTATTAATAATGACATAGAGGAATTATTGTATAATGAAACTCTTCCCATGAGAGGAATAGTATGGTAAATAATCTCTAATAATATTCCTTCACCTACTATTGTAACTGTAAGGATTCTATATTAACCTACTATTGAATCTGAAGTCAAAGAAGATGAAAAATATACTCTAGAAGAAAAAGTTTCTGATGATCAAGTTGTGCCTAAAGTGTTTGCTATTGTTACGGCTAAATATAATGTTCATGAGATTATCACTACTCTTAAATACACTAAAGAATATCCAAGTAGATTAGTCTTGTGGTATTATCTTAGAAATATATTCTTATGAAAGTTATTGAGAAGAGGATTATAATATTTCTAAATTTTTAATCTGATAATTTTTAGGTACCCATAGTTATAACTACTATGGATATTTCTTCCCAAAACAAGTGAATAATTGAATATTTAAACTATTTTATTTTTCAAAAATGGATCTATTTGATCATATTATGAAGAAAGTAGAGAATCCCCTTCATTTTTCAAGGATAAGGTAAGAAGAGTATAAGTTTAACCCTCTCCATAAGTATAAGAATAAGAATAATGAGAAAGAGTAGAAGAATCATCAACGGTTATAGGGTGAAAAATCACTGAAATTGATATAAAACTATAAAACATTGTGGGTAAAATCCTTCCATAATTAAATTATATTAAATAATAGTTGTAATGTTTGAAATCTCAAGTCAAAAAACTAAAAGAGAACTCAATTCCTAAATATGGGTTTATTGGGAAGAATAAAATGATAAGGTTTCAATCTAAATTGATCATTAATATGCTTATTTTATAATATAAAGTCAATACTTCAGTACTAGAAGAGACTAATTAGGTTCATGATGAAAAAAATAATATATTTATCTTCAAAAAAAATATGGGTCTCTTAGTTTTAGTATATCAAGAAGCTTCTTTATTCTCAATCAGTTGTGTCATCTTCTAGTGAGATGGAACTGGATTCTATATCAAAATATTTAATGAATTTAGATTTTGATATGAACATGTTATAAAGGTGAATTATAGAGTTTAAATGTGGTTTAATTTCTCTATGCTCGTATAAATAGTTCAAATGAGATCTTATTTCTGGGATTAAGGATGTTCAAACTGACTCCAAACATATAATTCATAGTCATGATAATGTTTTACAAAAATAAATGTTATACCTTCATAAGAAAATATTATGTGCATACTCATTCATCCTATTTAAACACTATCAATTTTATGAAGTGGTTGGATCTTTCAATCAATGAAAAATTTTCCATTAGGCTTGATAATATGAACGAAATCAGTATAGTGGTTGGGGATGCATTCACCTATGATTCTAAGGACTCAATTGAGAAGTATTATGTGAAATACATTCAAATCTATATTGATATTTAAAAATACATAAATTTTTATTCATAGGTCACCCTAGAACCTTCTTTATCTTTATATATCTATATATAGTTCTTTAGAAATTATGATGATACAAATAAAATTCATTAAGGATTAAATAAAAATCTATGCACATAAATCAGATCTATGGAATTGGGATAGAGTAATAAATCTGAAGATTTATCTTGGATATTCAGTTAACCTAGACTTCAATAGAGAAAAAATTATCAATATCATTTATATGTGTGAATATTCCATTTTCTAGGTCATATAATAAAGATAACTATAGAAACTCCCTCCATATAGGTATCTTGTGACTCAAAAAAAGTTGAAAGAAATCTTTTATCCTCAATTTATTAACCTTAAAGCTACTCTCTAACCACTACCCAAGCCACACAATTGATAACATTTTTACTATTTTTTGCAAAATTTTCAATGATTTTGACTATCAATGACTTTTTTATTGCCTTTTTATTGATTAACATTCCATCATTTTCTATTTAGGTTTATTTATTATTTTATGTTACATTTGTATTTTAATTTATACCTAGGTGTCCATATCATATACTTATCTAGTTCATTACTTTATATTCTAACAAGTTTACTTATTTCCTTATGAAATATCAATTTTTTTTTATCTTGACCTCTTATATTTCTTTCTAATATCACATAAAGGTAGAGAATATAATGGTAACACCAATATTTTACTTCAAGGAAAAGATAACAAAGTGGTATAAAATAAATTTTCTTTATATCTATATCATTAAGAATATTTAAGATCTATATAAGTTTAACTTAAATTATTATGATTTTTTTATCAATAAAAAGGGGAGATTAATGGATACAATCATTTTTTCCAATATATACCAATCTTTTATATGTTTTGATGCTCTAAAAATATCAATTTTCTTTTCTAATAACCATATCATAAGTGGTTTTAGGTGAATGAGTTCTATTTACTTAAGTGGTATTCTATTTGGATGATTTTGGTTCAAATAAATTTTATTAAAAATTTAAAGAAATTTTATTAAGGAATTTAACTTATACGGATATAAATATTCAAGAATTTTGCCCAAGTAATTTATCCCATGTTTTAATTATTTCTTATACAATAATTGGAAAAAATTATCCAACGGAAATTATATTACTAACAGACCATGTGTCCAGCACTAGATTTTATTATTTGGAAAATGAATTTATCTTACAGGAGTATTGGTAAGTAAATTATCTTATGGATGAAATTATTTATCTTAAAAAGGTAATTTATATGAAAAATATCTTATGAGGGGAAATTTTAAATGTAAATTATCCTATCAATCCAGAAAGGACATTCCTACATATATTTGGTGAAACAATTTATCCTATGAGATAAAAAAATTGAAGCATTAATACTTGAATTTCTTTTTTATTGATTGATTCCTAATCATTATAAGAATACCTAATTATCTTATATGCACTCAATTCATATTATTAGTGAATAGTTATCTTATGAAAATACTGTTTCCAGATCAAATTATTTTACAGAAATTAAAATATCATAGAAGTTCATATTTCACTCTCAGCTTATTATATTCATGGAAAGGATTTTATCTCAAAGAGAATAAGTCTTATTCAAGAATAGTAATGTCACACAATCAAAGGACATAATAAATAAATTCATTCAAATAATAACTCTCATAAATCTGAATATTATTTTCAATATTTAATTAATTTTTTTAAGACCTCGTTACAATTAACATATTCCACAGAAAGTTTATAGCCACATTTTTTTATAAAAAACATAGGTTTCTAAAAAGGTAAATTTTGAATTAAATAAATAGTATATTTCTAAGATAATATATAGTTCCAATGATGAAAATATCCATTATAAATGTCTTCCTTTGTTTTTCCAATTTTAAAAAATAAGATCATATATGATATCAGAAATTATCTTTTATTAAAATTATATTCACTATACCTTTGACATATAAAAAAAGTTTTCAAAATAAATTATGAATGTGTGAAGAGTATGACAACAACTGAATAGTTTTATATACTCAATAACACAATAAGCATACAGTCTATTTTTCTCAATATATTCATGTTGTCTAACTAAAATTAAAAATATGTTATTATGTTATTACAAGTTTTAACAGTAGTAAATGAACTATTTTCATATTTGTATTCGAAGTCTACTTCTTCTCAAATAAAGCTCAATCATCTTTAATTTTATTCTTACAATTGTTTTTTGGAACTGGAACCCTTTTATAAACATTCTTTATTTGTTGTTGAATATCCTCACTCCATGTATTAAGTGTGGTTGGAGGATATATATAAGACTTGAAATTAAGATCCTAAAATTATTTTGGATATTTTAACATGTTTCAGTTACTTTCACTTAGTTGGGAATCCCCTTGAAAAATGGTTGGTTTGGTGAAAATCACTATTCCTATTAAGAGAGTGCTGGTGGAGTGAAATAAGGAATCAATGCACCTTAAACCACTATAAATATCTTATGCCATTTTCTTGTATCTCATTTTTTCCACTACATATCTATGTAAGGAGTGGGAAAAGTTCAAACCAACTTCTAGAGGGTAGTTTTAAATTAAATATTTTTTAAGAACTGAATTCTCTCCCTCTTTAGTATTTTTGAAACTCTCTGGGACAACATTTCTCAGAATTAAAAATCAAAAAAATATAAAAAATGACATTATATAATATATTTTAGGCATGTGTAGGTTTGTATGGTTGTATTATACAAATAAATCAATATAAAAAATATTTTTCTTTTTTTCTAACAATTCAGAATTCATGTTGAACCCCAAAATCCATTATTCAAAAGTTACTTGATGAGTTTTTAATGTTAAGTTAAAATGAATCTAGAAGAATAAGTTGGTGTTTCTAGAGATTCTATATTTAAAAAAAATGAAAATGTAAAGAATCTCACTTAGATATATAAGAATAACAAAATATTAAAAAATATTCTTTAGTAATTTGAAATGAAACTAAGTGAAAACACCTTATGTAATACATAAGGGTAACAGACAACATATTTAAGAGTCTTTATATTGTGAAAATTTGGAATTTGGAAAAGTAAAAAAACTTATGTGATAGGTATGAGTAAAAAATATTTATGTTAGGGTTTATGAATTAAATTTTTCAAAGTATTAGGAACCTCAATATGACACATAAATATAAATATTTCATATATAATGGTATATTAAGTAGAAAAATTTGAGAAGGTGAATATTTTTTGGAACATAGTTCAAGTAATTAAATTTTATGATGAATTATCTATTCATTAGTATTTTAACTATTATGATTGTGTTTATAATCATTTTTCAATAAAATATTAATGGAGATGAAATTGTGTCAATGTTGTGATGTTATTTAAAAATTAAATATCATGATGATAATTGTTATTATCCATGATTAAAATATATATTTGTTTGGTGATGAGGATTGAGTAAGAATGTGTGTTTTTAATTATAAGAAGGTCACATCATGGTTCATGATAAAGAGAATATTGTGAGAGATCTTCACACTATGATTCCATATCGTGAATGATAGGAATTATGATAGAAATAGATAACAGACCTTGTCGCATCATAATAAGATCTTCCATGAAATAATTATACAATAACCTAAGTAAGTTTATATTATGATGAATTACTTCATTCCTTGAAAATATTACTATATATTTTAATACTGGGGTTTAATTAGAGGCATGTGATTATTAAAGAAAATTTAAAGGAAACAAACCATGATAACTTGGGTAGATAATGAGGAATAAAAGGTCCAAGAATAATAGAGATTTTGAATTTAAAAATATTATGGGAATAGTATTCATGTTTTCTTATGAAAATATATAATGATAATAAGAAAAAATAATATGCTGAGACTATACTCTATTGTAATCTTGATCTATCTGTGAGTCAAATATTAAGAGATAAAACCAATAATTATATGATGAATATATTTGGTATCTAAGAAAAGAATATTCTCAATGCTGAGAATAAAAATACTATCCATGTGTGTTGATGAAAAAGAAGAAGACATAACAAGACAGGACTTGCTTCTATTGTTTATCATTCATGTTGAAAAATAATAATTGAGAGAATGAAAATCTATTATATTAATATATCATAAAGACTGAAGCCTATGGTATTTTTATATAATAAGGCTGGACACACCCCACTGATTGATGTATGAGATATACCTTGTGATTGTTTCACACTAAGGAACGAGATCTAATTCATTCTGTTTGGTGGAGACTTCAGTATTCCCACTTAGTATCTTTAGGAAGAGCATGTATAATATCCTATATGGTGTAAAGGTATGTATGGTTAGTGTCAAATCCTAAAAACCAAATTTCATTTCTTGAATTGTACACAATTGGTTCCAGTATTATAGATTTGTGTTCATACCCTTGAATAAGATTCAACTTGAAAATAAATTGGAAGTTGTATACGTGGGATAACAAATAATATACACTAGAGATATAGTAATACATCATAGAGGTTATCCTCATTAACAAACTTCAATATATTATATTTTTTCTTTCCAAATTTATTATATTCTTATAAACCAAAAGATAATAGAGAAAAGGGATATCCATTCACGGGATTAGTGTAGTGGTAAGAGAGTAGAAAAGTGATGAAAAGTATAATATACACTTATTCACCCCTACCCTCCAAATTATGGTGAATCAATCCTGATGTAACAACAGAGTGATGTGAATACTATCCTACGTCACATCCTTTGTGTCTTTATCAACAAGATCTGAGACATTTACGATGTAACATTATAAAAATATTACAAGAATCCTATTAAATTTTTTGATATCATTAAGGTATTTTCTATGTCCATGCATGTCCATTAAAATAACATTCACTTAATAAAAAACATGTCAATGGATTCATTTAAATGCATTATAAATTCACAAAAATTATTCTGGATACATTTTAATTTAGCTTCATGTAACTTTGAATTTCATTTATAGATGATGATATGTTTCTTACACATGATGTTTGAGGGTTTACATAACATCACCTTCTTCCATATTAAATTTTTTAAGCCTCTTATTATTGTGTTGAATCTTTTGTAATTGGAATCAAAATCCATTTGGAAGTTCTTCAGTAATTCTTCTCTTTCCATATTTTTTGAGATCCCGTGTATGGAAGATATATAGAAACTTGTTACCAATGATCAGAAATAGTATAGAATCAAATTACTCTCCAACTAAAAAAATATTTTCATTAAAGTTCATAATTCCCTTATAGATGACAATCATTTTCATGTCTTTAAATAGAGAATAATACACCATGAAATTTCTACTATGATACCCTTTATTAGTCCTAAATAAGTTAAATACACTAAATGGGGGTGAATCAGGGTTTGTAAACTTCTTCAAATGATATTTTATAGTGATATTATTCCGCTGTTAATTAGATATATTGTTTCACCAATAAAAAATTCAATGTGAAAAAGAAAATAAAGACGGATAAAAGTATTTTATACATTATTGACCTAAACTGGACTAATATAAGGTCAATACGATGGAAATATTTCAGTGTATCAAAATCACTAATTATTATAATTTTTTTCTTACAATTCATAGTGAACACACTAACACTCTAGGTTTAAAACCCTAACAAACTAGCTAACTACCTTCTCTCAATCACTTAGAAAGATTACTAATCCTAAAAGAAATATAGTCCTAATCATAAAAAACCAGGAATGAAATTACACTATTAATAATTTATTAATATGATCCCCTTTTAACCATATGAGGAACTCCACAATCCTCAAACGAAATAGACTCATGGATCTTCCTTTTTTATTCTCTATAACTTTATAGAACAATTCTATAATTCCACTTTTCATCCTCTTAATTCAGGATCATCCTTCTATGATTCATAGATAAAGATATTTATTTAATATTCTATTTTTTTATTAGGATGTGGAAATTCATTCAAAAAATATTCCAATTCTGATTCATACTCCACCATAAAAATGTCTCATAAAAATTAAAACTTTTAATTCAATATAATCTACATAAATTTGATTTATTGTAGAACAATTCCTATATTTATGGTGTAATGATTTCCTTTACTAGAAAACCTAGATCCCTATTATAACTGATTTTTTAAACAACCATTATATGAATAACTCCTACAAATTACATCCCTTATCCTCTAAAAATCATGGCTTACAGTCCTACTTTTATGAGATGTTGAAAAAATAGGGGTTAACCTTTTACCACCTCACCATAACACAAGTCTCCTTCAATTGTGCGACCTTCACTTATGGAAAGAGTTCTAGATATCAGCTAAAACTAATCCAAATCACAATAACCCCATATATAACATGATTCACCTTAGAGGGTTTAAAATTTATTCCTACAAGAGTTTGTTTTAATCACACACAATATGTGTCATCATGTGACACATATCTTCCATGGTACAAATTAACAACCATATGTTGAAATATCAACACCTAATATTCATGGTGTCAACTCTCTGGCATGAGCTATTTACCCTGATATTTATACTTTTAATAGTATACTCTACCATATATCCATTTTAGCATGGTATAACTAACTACTACATGATATATACCAGCAATAATTTTATAGAATTGAGTTATTCTTATGTATTCTCATATTTACTTTCTATATCTTATAATATATCCATCCAAAAAACCATTTTTGTATGGTTGCTTAACCCATGGTTTAATCACACTTCTATGTATAGAAGATTAATTTGATATGATCCCTATTGGAGTGTAACATAGAGAGTTGTAGCATGAACTTACTCTATATTCCTCCAAAACACCTCTAATCACCATGGTATGATTTCATGATCCTCTACAAAAGTATTCTTCACTAGACTCAAAACAATACCAACCTTAAAGTACTTCAAGGGATTCTTTATAATAGATTTTTTCAAACCCTTTAATCTAAAACCATATACAATAAAACCATAGTTCCAACATGTACTTATAAAATCACCAAATTGTAATAATAAATCATATAAAATATCATTAAAGAATTATTATCTTAACAGGATAAATTATCCACTATAATAAACAAATATATCACCTTCCACATTTACAATAATCTAAAATTGGTCCCTCTTCTTACTTACATAGAAATATTCATGGTTTTCTTAATTATCTTCTTTCACAATAATCTATTAGGTTGTATCAAACTTCTTTTAATAGTATATTAACACATAAAATAATGAGTAATAGTAGTATTGGATAACTCCCTCTTATATTCTTCATCTTCTTATTATTCAACACATAATGTTAATTTGTTACCGAAGCATTGGATCACCCTTATTCTTTGATACAATGGATATTAAAAATTAAATTGCACGGTCACCCATTCATTCTCATACTATTCTTGATTTGTCAACATTATATATAAAAAACAAGAATAATTATTATATATTTAAAAGATAGTCAGATATAGAAATCATTAAGTATTATTAAAACATTATGTCCTTCATTTTTAATTCCCTTATAAGAATTATCATGTAGGTAATATTCCCACATTAAAACTTTTGGATTTTCATTTAAATATGAATCAAGATATTTAATTTATTTATTTTCCATTATCTTATAATTAATTTCCTTGATAAATTTTCATTTAAATTATCTACATGTAAAGTATTTAAATATCTAAAAAACTCATCTTTAAATTCCCCATTTAAATCCCCAAAATTCTTATAATATTTATTCTTTAAAACCTCTACAAAATTAACCAACCATTGCAATAATATGTGAATACTTATATGAATGAACTATTGTAGTGTTAAACATCCAATCAAAGTGAAAAAACTGTATCCATATTATGCAATCATATATCCACATTAATGATAATTAAAAAACATAATTATAATGTTTGAATATTTTATAAAATAGTAAATGCATCAAATGGTTTGGATTATGATTCACATGGAATATTATTTTAATCATATATAAATTTCTTGTGTATCTTATAAAGCCTAAAAAATATCATGTTTTATATTCCAAAAATATAAACACATGAAAAATTATGGGTTGTGTATTTCAAGGGAAATTTGAATTCATTAATCCAGAGTAGGGGTTGTCTTGAGAAATGAAATTTAGATTTGAATTATGAGATTTAGAGCATCTAAAAGATATTTGTTTATTATATATATCAAGGACCAAAGGGTGTCTGAGTTATTAGATGAGTTTCAAGATATCTGGGTTGAAATTCATAGATTATTATCTCGATACATAGTTAGGAGCACACTATTTAGTGGAAATAATGCGATTTTTATGATGTGTGGATTTTCTAGTTTATTTTCAACATGAATGGTTAAGAATAATAGTTAAAACTTGGTTTTGGGTAGACCATGAAGATTTCATGGGAAATAACAGGGGATTGGTTTTGGATGGGGTCTTGGTGCATGATTAGTGCATGGTTGCAACTCAACTATATGCCAACCTAAAATTTGGTTTCAGTGGGTTTAATATGATTGGAACATGGTCAATTAAACTATGAAAAGGTAATGCATTAACACCTATACAACCACATGTATGGAGCATGGTTTGGTAAAATATGTGGCCAAAATATGGTGACCTACCAAATTTTCTAAAAAAGTGTGAAATTTCCTATTTCCCCCTCTATCTTATAACCCACTTTCCTCCTTTATTCTCCCTTGCACATGATAATCCAAGGGTCTCTCTACCCATATTTATCTTCTGAACCATAGGAATATGGGTGATTTGGAGGGGGGTTTCAATGATTAAAGGTGATAATTATTTTTTTCTTATGTGGTCTTCCCCCTCCTGTTTCCCCACTAATTTGGGTCATTATTCTTAAGGATCAATGATAATATACAATAGAGAATGGTAGTCATCATCTGATATAACATAGATTTTTCTCTTCATATCTATAGGATGTATCAATATGGATAATTCACATCGTCATATTCAATTTCATTGAATTTATGTCACCCAATGGTTATTTCATGGGTTTTCAATTAAATTAGATAAAATGGATCAATGAATTGATGATGGGTGTTAGGGATTTTTCATAGCTTAGGTTTGAGTGTGTGTCAAGAGCCAACCTCAACCCATTGATCATGGTTTCAATGAGATTATGTCACTCAGTGAGTTTGTAATAATTATGTATATTTAATTTAAATTACATAATTAATTTTTAATTATTATAATTAATTAATTTTGGTGTTATTACTTGAGATAGGTACTTGTGTGGGTTGGTGATGGATGGTTAAAATTTGACGATCTTGAGTGAGAGTAATCAGGTTGTACTTAAAAGGAAACAATAAGAATGAGGTAGGTGGACATTGTCACGTGACCCTATGTTTATACATTTGATATAGCATGTACTATGTTGTTTCACCACTACAGATGATTGACCTTAAAAAACTAAAAAAATGGTTTAGTTAAAAATAAGATTCTTATGAATGGAATGGAAAACATTTCATGGGTCATGAAAAACCCTTGATCACAAGAATTGTGCCTCAGTCACCAATGGTTGAGAAAATGATTATGAATGTAATTTTTGAGATACTGAATCATTTGGTGGCTGAAAATTAAAAAATTTAAGTGATCTTAGTGGACCAGGATAGGTTACCTTGGTTTACATTATTAGGGATGAGTGATGAATTGGAATTATTATCCTAAGAAGTCCATTATATGACTGTGATTTACCTTAAAGACTTTAAGATAGTTTTCTAGATAGTGGGGGTGAGAATCTTTCCCCAGAAGAAGGTGATAACCTTGGTGGGTAAACCCTATGTAGGATAATGCTATGTTGGGTGAGTGGATTGAGCTAAGTTGGTCTTGGGAAGAGATATGGGAATTGTATTTTCTCTATATAGTAAGGATAATATGGACTTGCCTATGTGTAAAATGAGTTCATGACACAATTGTGAATATTTTAAGGTAATTTATGACCTCTAAGTGATGTTATTAGCTTTAGAGATGAGATTGTGATTGAAGAGACCATCTAGGGTGTTCGTTCTATAGTGTTTCCTATGGTACCTTAGTGGGTTCCTAGGTATTATGTAAACCCTTAAAATGGATTGTGTGGGAATGATATTGATAATTTTGGGTGTCACCATAGAACCTAAATCAGTAATGTGATTTTTCTATGGCTAATGATGATGTAGGATATTATGGTAGGAATACACTTCCCTTAAGTATTTATGAATTAATTTTCATGATATTACCTTTTATTAGGATTTTAGACTAATATAAAATACCTATATTATTTCCTAGGATTCATCTATCATGTCTTTATGGAATTCTTGGTCTTATTACCTAATATCAAACTTTTATACCAACCTGGAATAACAGAGATATTACCGAGGATTCTAATCTTATGCCTAAATAAAATTCCTAGGATATTAACTAGGATTCGGTTGTGATGCCTATCTTAAATGGATGGGATATCACCTAAGTCAAAATTATTATGAATATATAGAATACCTTGAGTATTACCTATGATTAATATTTTATACTTATATGAAATTTTGAGAAGATTTAATGGGATTATTCTTTTATTTTTAAATGGAATATCTAATTTGTCACAAGGGATTCATTTATAATTCCCATATATAATGCCTAGGATTTTACCAGGGATTAATCTTGTATTAATAAATGTAATCATCAGGATATTACCTATGATTTTGATTTTATACCTATATGGGATGTCTTGGATGTTTCATGGGATTCTGATTTTATGGTTATGTATAATTATTATGTTTTAAAATAGGATTAGATGTTTATTCTTGATATGATGTGGGATTTCTAAGATACTTCCTAGGATCCAAATTTATGCCCAACTATTTATTATTCTCAAAGACACCCTGAAACTAGTTAAAGTTACTATAGTCGGTCATGGGTGTCACCTTAGAATCCTAGGATCAATTTCTGTTATTTTATTTATGTTTTATGTTTTATTTTATTATTATGAGCATATCACATGTGAATACAATATATCTAATAGTTATGTTTGGGACCTCCTTGGTGGATGTCAACAAAATTATATTTACACCCTATTTGTATGACTATGGTACTTGGGTACCCAAGAATAATTTATTGATTGCAAGTTCTGGTTGTTTAGAGGCACATTGTTTCATGATTGAGTGGGATAGCTCAGACGAGACTTAGAGATCAGATATAATGAGGCTTGGGGATAATAGTATTTCATACTTTTTTTATTTGTGTTTCTATCTTGTACTTTGATTTTCCATGTGTGAAATCAGTTGATGTATATTGGTATAACCATGTGTATATATGAACATGTGTTTTAGTAATACATTTTATATAGATTATTGTTTTTTAAGTATTTCATATACTTAAATTATTTTTATGTATGATGTTTGGTTTTTTTCCTTTGTTACTTTAATCTGGTATGACTGTATAGTCTCCCTAGGGTAACACTCTATACCATCACTGTTATTTGAAAATCGTTATAGCACAAGTAGGTATGCCTAAGGTTAAGTGGTTACTATCGTTCTGGACACTAGTTGAGTGATCTAGGGTTGTGGGGAATTATAAAGTGATATCAAAGCATTTTATACTATCTTAATATTTATGGATATGGTAGATAAGTGATATTGGAATGTGTTGGATCTTGTGATAGAACTTGGATTGATGTATTTCCTACACCTTTTTAATGGAATGTACATGTTACTAGGGATATTGGATTATTGTTATTGTTTTTGATATTATAGTTGAGATATTTATTCAATATATAGTGTTTGTATTGAAATTGTTTTTATGGTTTTAACTCTTGGATCATTGTAAAGATGAATGTTTATATGCATCATTGTTAACACATTGGACTCACATAACATATCCATGCGTGTGTGTGAATGATATCACCAATGAAAAAGGGTTTAGTTTTTTAAAATTACAACAATCAATTATATATATATATATATATTACCATATATCTTATCAATGGAATTATACTCATATGAAAATCAATATATTTTCTTAGATAACATGTCACATGGATTCTACACAGGGATGCTCCTTAAGGATGACTATTTTTTCCCTATTTTAAGGGATGCATATTGACCGTTAGTGGGTTATTATTGGAATTTTATTCCAAGATATTTTCCCTAGAATGAAAATGATTTTGATTAATTAATGTGATAATAAAAACCTATATAGTGTTTACCCATATAGCTTTTTAGTGGAATTAACCTAAACTAAACCATGTGACTATAATATACTAAACATAGATCATTATGATATGATATATTTATATGTGTGTATATATATATATCATGGTCCTTTAGTGGGTAGTCTATTATGAAGATGCTCGGTGAGTATTAGTGACCTTATAGGCTAATGACTTGGCATGTGGTGCCAGATATGTATATGTCTACGAGAGCCTCAAAGTGGCTGTTTTGGTATGTGAGTATCATTTTGATAATTTATATAGGATGATAGGTATTACACATTGAGTTCTTACTTATATGAAACATGGTTTATGGTATGGGTAAGAGAGTCTGTTGCCTTCTAATATGACTTAGGATTTTGGTGAGCTGGGTGTTATGAGTAAGAAGTAGGGGGAATTCCTACTATGGTCAAGATCAATAGTTATATATGAGGATAACGTGAGAGAAGGGTTATCTTCGACATCTGAGTTTTATTGGGATAAGAAGAATGGTTAGATTCCATACAATATGATATTGATTCACGATAGGTGCTACCATATATTTGGTATAGGCATGGAGATTCTGTGAGATTTTAAGTTGAAAAAAATTTAGGTGCTTTGGTATAAAGAATATATTTCATGGGAAGGATCAGTGAGATTTATAGGAAAATTGATTTCATTTTTGGATCCAATTATAATAATGGACCATGGCCCAAAATGATCATATTTAGTATTGATACAGAGTGGGTAGGTTCTTCTGGTTTACTCATAATTTTTGGGTGATGAGTGATCATATGATTAGCCCTAGTGAGTGAGATTCTAGTATTTTTGAAAAGAAATAATTGAGGTGATTCTGGTCAGATGATATTAAAATGATAGTGGACTATGTTCAGTGGTTTATGTATGTGAGCATAGTATTAATGATGCACACCTCATGGGAGAATGAGTTTGGTTCTATGAATGGGTGGTACTAGAAAATACACCTATTGGGTTTGGTTGAAATTAAGGTGGTGTGTACTATTTATGCATGGTTCTTGATATGTTTTGGATTGGTGAATGGTCATGTGTGAGCCGAGGACTAATGATTTTTATGAAACTTTTATGGAATTGGTTACTTTGGGTTTTGATTTGATTGAGAAATGTCCCTCTGTTATTATGATTATGTCACTATGGTTGGACAGTTTCAAGGGTTGATAGGATTGGTACACATGTTATATTGAAACCATTTAATGTTATGCTCAAGGAGTGGTGTAAGGGAACACATATGGCGGGGAGTACACCATTGAACCATGGTTGTTATGGATTAGTTTTAGAAGATGTTAAAAATGATTCTATTGGTGATTTGAGAATTACTACCAATTAATGTTTCATGTTGGAAATTGGTTACAAGTAAGTTGGTTATGTATTATCATTACGTGAGGTATTGGATGGAGTATGAGTCATAGTTGAATGAACGTCGTGTTGTTCGGGACATGGATGCATGAGACCAACCATTGTAAGGTTAAAATGGATTTTATATATCGATGTGTAGGTGAATTTTATTTCCCTAGGTCCTTGGTAAATGATAGATTTAAAATTTGAAAGTGGTTTTGGATTGAGTCTAAGCGTTGGTTTTGTGGTTGGGATGGTTTGGAGGTGACCTGCATTTGTGTCAGATTGATAGTGAATTAATGCTCATGGTAAGATTATGATAGTAGGCTTTATTAGTTGAGAATATAACCAAGGGATTACACTAGGGTTTAGGTTTGGACTTTGGTTAGGGAATTTGGATGATCTCACAATGCCTTCATGGATTAAGTCATTGTGATCGGGAAATTTTTATAGTGGGTTAGCAGATGTGGCTAAGCATTTTTTATAATAGTCAACCAAAAGAGAACCAGACAACAGTTTACTAATAATTGTATGTTTTAATATTGAAATTATATTGAGAATGACTTTAGATAGCATATAATGTGTTCCGATAAGAGATTATGATGGTTGTGAGAACCATGGCTTGGAATCGACCCTTTTGAACTAGTAATTATGGTGGGGTGAACCATAAGACTATGGATGAATTGATCGATTCCACTTTGGTATTTCAAGATAGATGGGTGTGGGTAACCACAATCTTGGTGATCTGGTGATGATGAAGAGTGGTGGCTTGGTCCTTGATGAATAGTGTTCCTCTTATTGGGAGTTATGTAACAAAAGATAATTTATAGTTTAGGGATAGAACCTGATGATTGGATCCTAAATTGATTATGAGATAAGTTAATTTTGTTAAAGATCATTGATGCCTCCCATTGATGAGAAGTTAAATGGTGGGGAGGTTGTAAACACCTTTGATTTCACATCTTATGGATTTCAGAGAAAATTTGGTTTTTTAAATATAGAGAAGAGGTCATCTTGAGAATGAGGATTAAGATCTCAATTTTGAGAGTTATATCATCTCAAAGATAAGTTTATGTATATGGATCAAGTCCCGAAAGTTTTCTCAAGCACTTAGGTGAGATTTAGGAGCTTTAGGTTGAAATTATGATATTTTCACCTGGTGCACAATTTGGGGAACATGGTTTAGGTAAAAGTGTTTGGATTTACTTATGTATATATTTTCTAATTTATTATCAATATGCATAGTTATCACACATATACAGTGCATGGTTTATGGGAGAATATATGGATTTGAGGGGAAACTGTGCAAGCTTGGTTCTTTCTTAGGAGTTAGTGCATAGTTTCCACATGGTTGTAGAGCAATCATAAAAACCTACAATTTGGTTTCAAAGGGTTTTGTTATTGGTTCATGTTTTATTAAACCTTTTGGCCAATACATATTTGGGATAATGGATTATGACAATTATAACCACCTCATTGGTGTGCAGTTTTTAAAATTGTGTGGCCAAATCATATGGTCAATTAGATTTTCTTAAATAGTGTGAAATTTCCTACTTTCCCCCATGGTTTTCACCATCTTCCTCTCCTTTCTTAATAATCTCTAGAAATAGGCCAGGGGTTTCTCCCAATTTCTTCTTATTTAATCCCCTTATAAATATGAAATATTCTTGGTGGGTTTTTATGGTGATTCAAGGTAAGTATTCCTCTCTCCTCCCTCCATTATCCTCATCTGATTTCCTTAATAATTTGGGTGATTTTGATTAGGGTTTGGTAATGATTTATACCAATTCATGATTAAAATCATCATATATGATATGTATTTTTCTTTATGTGACTAAAGGAAACCCTGAGATAAAAGAAATTGATGAAGGTATGTCACCCATTGATTTTTTATTGAATTTTAAATTAAATTGGATATATTTTATGCACAAATCGACAACATATGTTGGGGGTTTTTCATGGATTAGGTATGTTGTATTTTTCAGTGGACCACACCCCATTTCTCATGAATTTAGAAATAAGATTATACTTGGTGAGTTTTTAGGCATTATTCAAATTTAATTTAAATTGACTAATTAATTTTATATTATTATAATTAATTTATTTGGTTGTTATAGTTTGAGATGGTCGTAGTGTGGAAAGAAAATGGTCAGATGGACTTGTATGATCTTGGGAAAGGGTATTCGGGCTGTATATAAACGAAAATGATATGAATAATTTTGGTATTCCAGGGATTATCGTACTATGTTTATGAATTTAATATATCATGTCATTTGAATTTTTGTGGTGGTTTAATTAATAATAAAATTCTAATGAATGGAAAGTAAAAAAGTGTCAAGGTTCATGAAAGACCCTTGACCACTATATTAATACCTCAACCACTGATATTTGAGGAATTTATTATAAATGTGATCCTTAAGATAACCAGAAGCTAGAGGGGAGAAAATTAAATAAATTATGTGAATGTGGTAGATTGAGATATGTTCCCCTGGTTTCCTTGAGTGGGGATGAGTGATGAATAGTAATTAATGTCCCATGTACAAAATGATATGACTATGAGATGTATTGAGGATTTTATTTTAATAATTTATAAAATGGAAAATATAGAAAACCCCACTAACATATAGGCACTTGGGTGGGTAGAATGTAGATATATTGATGATGGGTTGGGTGAGTGGAGTGACCTAGGATAATCTTGGGAAGATATATAGTAATTGTCTCTCTTATATAATGTAATGATCTAATGACCTATCTATGAGGCTAATGAAGTTGTGATATGATTACTATGAGTCTTAGGAATGTTATGACATTTGAGTGATTAGCTTGGACCAAGAGATGAGATTGATATAGAGGAATACATATTGGGTGTTTGTTATAATCTATTACCTAGGGAACCCTAGTGGGTTCCTTAGAGTTATGTCAACCTTTGAGTAGGTTACTATGGGGATGATTTTAATGAAATTTGGTGTCACCTTAAAACCTAAATCGATTGTGTGAGTTAGATATTTCTAGAGCAACGACGAAGATGTGAGATATTATAAGAGGGTTGCACTACCCTAGAGTGTTTATGAATGAAATCCAAAGATATTGCCTATAATTAACATTTATGCGTGTATATAATGTCTAGGTGGTTACCTAGGATTCTATTATCAATAATATCTGATATTCCTAGGTCATATAACCTGGGTTTTGTATTTTTAACTTATATAGAATGTATGGGATATTACTCAGGAATTCAATTTTATACTTATATTAAATTATTAAGATATTATTTAGGATTTGGTTGTGATGAAAATATAGAATTCATTGGATATTACCCGAGATTTGGATGATATGATTATATAGAATTACCATGATATTAACTGGGATTCAGATCTTATACATATATGAAATTCTATAGATATTACATGGGATTTGAATTTTATGACTACATAGAATGCCTCAGTTGTAACTTGGGATTCATCTTTTATGCCTATATGGAATTCCTAAGATGTTACTTAGGATTTGAATTTTATTCCTATATATACATCCATGGTTGTTACCTATGATCCATATTTTTTCTTTTATATAATTCCAAGTATGTTACATGGGATTTCGATTTTACGTCATTATGGATTGCTTAGGTTGTTACCTAGGATTCAAAATTTATATCTAAAATGATGTGGGATTCCTAGGATACTTCCTAGGATTTTTCTTTATGCTTGATTAATATTTGTTCTCAAAGAAACTTCAATACTAGCCAAAGTAGGTGTGGTAGATTTTTTATGTCACCTTAGAACCGGATTATAAACAGTGGTTATTTTATTTATGCTTCCACATTTAATTTATTATTTTAATAATATCACATGTGCATACATTATTTTAACAGGTTATATTATGGAACCTATTGGTGGTTCCCTACTGATTTGTACTCAAACCTTACTCATGAATCCATGGAAATTAGGTACCCAATTGGACATCACTGATCATAGGTTCTGGTAGGCTAGAGGATCCTTGTTGCATGATCAAGCGGTATAGCTCTTATGGGACTAAAAGGATTGATTTGATGAGTCTTGGGGAAGGTATTATAGCCTATTATTATTTAAGTTATTTCACTATCTTGTATTTTTATTATCCCAATAATCGTTCATTTGATTTATTTTATAATGTTCATTTGTCTTTATATGTATATACTTCCACTTTACATTTCATATTGAATGTTGGGTTTTATTACTTGCTTTTAATATGATTATTTTTATGGATGATTTTTTTACTTGTATATTGTTTATTCACTTTGATCTGATTTTTTAGTGTCCCCAAAGTAATTTCGTAGAAAACATTTACTAGTTAGAAACCTATGGTATATTGGTACGTATTCTTGAGGTCATGTAGCCACTACCCATATAGACACCAATCGAGTGGTCCAAGGTAGAGGGGTATTACAATAAATGTTATGTTTAACTTATGTGATCCTTGGTAGATTTAAGTTAATATAAATCATATCTATTTAATTCTTGGTTACTCTTTCATATCATTAGTTTAGATTTCAATGGATATAATATATTTATTCATAATTTTTTTATTCTGTAATGGTAGCAATAATATTCCTCAAGATCAAATTTCACAATGATACTCTTATAAAGATCATATTACACATAAAAAGTCTAGATACCATGTTATTCATTTTTTGCATAGCTTAATAAATCTAGATTTATTCATACATATCCAATTAAAACTATAAATTATTCATACACATGAATTAATATGTTCTCATATTTTTATGATCCATATCAAAAAAATTATTCAAAACAACTCCAGTCCCAAAAATTCATCTAAAAAATTCATAATATTATTTCCAAATATCTAATCCAATTCAAAAAAAATTAACAGATTACTTCATATAAAATTAAAAAAACAATTTAAAACAAAATCAAAAAAATCCAACATATTTTGGCAACATTTAATTAGTTATTTTTCAAAATTTCATTTATTTGAAAAATATTTAATTCAAAGATTGTTTTAGTAACTTCAAATTATTTAGATATTATTTAAACTAAACAACATTCAAGTAACTTACATATAATTAATCCTTCATGTGTGAAAAAAATTAGGATATATCTCTTAGCACTCAATCCATTTTTATTCTTCTTCAATCACAAAAACAGAATCTTCATAGCTCGATATTTATTCAACCAGATTACATGATCCTTTATAAAGACATATTATTTATCAATAATAATAGTCAATGGATCTCTTCACATAAGTATATTTTCTGATAGATTTATAATATTTATACAATATCGGTAGTATCTTAATATATAAACATAGATACTTTTTCACGTGTGAATCGATATTTAATAACATATCCAATGTAAGTATATCATATAAGTTCTTCCCCTTACAAGAAATAAAACATTAGCATAAAAAATATGATGGATATTCAATTTCTAAGATCAAATTTGTTCTTAAATATTTATGAAATATTCTCAACTCATTATATATTGGCACATTTTTTTGGTACTTCAATCATCATCTTCTCAACACGTATGCTTGGGGTCTTCAAACATATTCCAAGCTTCTCATATTCTCAACACATGCTGATATCAGGAAATATTATAAACAAATACAACACAAAAACAATGTCTTTAATATATTTATATGTAATTAAAGCAAATTAAAATAAGGAACAAATGGATAGAATGTGGGGATGAGTCATATAAATAATAGGAGAAACAAAGACAAATGATGTTTCAATGTATCTTTTCAAAAAAAGGTTAAACATTAATCCCATAAATAATTGTTTCAAATTACCATCAGAGTAATAGTGTCCCGTTACATTAACTCTATTAATTCATCAAAACTCTTGTAACCTACCTATGGAAGTCTAGTGGTAGTAGGTAGTTGTAGTCCCACTACTCAAAATACAAGTACTCTGGTTGGAATCCACCTAAACTTCGGTGGTTTTTTTTTGTTTCCATTCAAGCTATAATTATTATAAATTTCATAAAAATTAATTTCATAACCTCATCAGACCCAATTTTCCCCCTCAAATTAAACTTAAAGAAACTTGAAAACTTTTATCCAATTCGTAATTACATACCAAAACACTATTTTTTTAGTAAAAATATTTTAAATTGATAAAATAAAAGGATTAAAATTGTTCCAACATTTTTCATCAATATTTTCCCCCCTCTCAAGGTGTATCTCACATATCTATTGGGTTTATCATGTTAGGTTATTTTTATATACAAATAATTAATAAATTTGAAATTTTATCTTGAATTAAATTTTAAATTCAATAAATATGAACATTTAGTTTCATTAATGTAAATAGTTAATAGAAAAAAATGAATTATATGGTTTACATAACACCCTCTCCTGAATCATCAAGTCTAATACAGTGTATCGTGTGAACTCAAGCATGACTCCCTATATTCCATAGGTCTTATGGTACACCATCTCTAACAGGTTATTGAGTTTGGGGTGTTTTAAAATGGTATTACAACTATCTTATTTTCCATAATTTGGTAAATTTGTAGATATAAGAATTTGGAATGTGTTGGATATTTTGATAAAACTCTGTCTCGTGTGTCACAAATGACTTTCTCATAGAAAGTATTGGTTAATATTTCATGGGATTTATGTTATTGGTTTTATTTCTTATGGTAATATGGAATCACCTCATGTGACACTCATGGATTTTATAGCTTGTGATTTCATATGGATTTGAATATTTTTTATATCAAAAATAGGAGTTTCATGCATTATAAATTTTTTATTCACATGAAGTGTATGTTTCTTATCTGTAACTATACTGAAAATGGAGTACTTAGTTTCTTAAGTGTCAATATATTGTACTATGTTTTCACACACTTATTATTGGTAATAATATATTTGGTTGAACACCTATGCATATCAAATTATAATGGTAGGTCATGTGGGACCATAGTGTTTGGCATCTAGATAATGAATTATGATGATATATTCCCTTTATGAACGGTCAGGGCAGTGAACCTTGTTGATTCATTATCAAGATTTGTTTACTTAATAAAGAATCAAGTCGGTGGATATTAGATGGATATAGTTAGTTAATGTTCCAACTATGGCATATGTATATTCATAAATATTGATCATAGTTTCATTTTTTTAGAAAAACCCAGTGTTTATGGCCTCATTATAGATGGTCTAGGGAGAATATGTCATGGGATATCTGTATATATGTACCAAAATAACATTCTATGAGTTTTAACCCCTAGTGAGACCTCGTTTCAGGTTATATGGAGGACCTTTGTGGCCTTAGTTATATGAATCTATTTACTAGTGGATCAGTGCCTCATGTTGTGTGGGAGTAACTAGAGTTATGATATCTCGAGTGAATGGTTGGTATGGGTTATTAGTTTCTTAAGGGTATATCTCATTTATGAAAATTCCTTTTGCATGAGAATAAACATTGGAATACTTAGAGAAAATCTTGTAAGTTTCCTTGTAACCTTAGGGTATAGAGAACCTTGAGTTCTAGCACTAATGATATGAGTTTTTTTAAATGCGTGATCTTTTCAGAACATTTCCATTTTAGTTTTGGGTGTTCCATTAAAAGTGTAGTGAGATAATAAGATTATGCCAATGGTTCTAGAGTTATTTTTAAGTGGATATCAAATACGTAATAGATCAAGGATTTATTAATATTACAATCCTATAATGGAGCATCACTAGTCCCCAAGGTTGGTGGAGTTGGCAAATATTATATCATGGATAGTTGAATAGGGGTGTGAGTCTGAACATAGAGGTCCATTACTCATGGTAAATCACTATTTTTTTATAAAACATTAGTATTTCCATGTCGTTTTTGGAAATCCTTGATGTGCGAGTGTTCATTTCTATGGTTATGCATGAGGTCAATTTAATTGCTAGAAATGGTGTGGTGAGAGAACCATAAGGAATGACTTGGGTTCTTTAGGTGTACCCACAAGAGAATGTGGAAACAGTTCACTAATGAATTCAATTCAGGGTTACCCTTAGAGTTAATAATAGGAACGTTTGGTAGGATATTGTTGATCTTGGTGTCCCATTGGTCGATGTGTGTAGAGATGAGTCCATGGTGGAAAATGGAATCAAAAATGTATTATGGTACTAATATATAGTTATCTTTATTTTTTCATTGATGGAGATGTCATGGTTTGGTGTAACATCATACATGTGGGGATGAGAATCGTCTACATCAGAGGTCAAAACCCACACTTAGGTTGTTAGAGTATATAACTCACATCGAGAGTGGGTCATTGAGTATAGTGAACTAAATTCTGGGTAATTTAGGTTTACAAAGTGCATGGTGTATCTCTTTGAAATTGGGTAAGAAAATACAGTCACAGTTAGTCATTGTATTTAGTGATTAACTATTCAGGGGCAGGGTAGTCTAATGTTTTCACAATAAGGTGGAAATAAGGACACTACTGTGGTTGTTAGCATCAATATGGTCCCATGTGAATAACCCTCTCATGAGAAGGTTCATGGGATTCTGTAAGAATTACTGTCAGATAGACATGGTGACTCCATAAGACTGATGTGTAATGGAATTGAGAGTATCTAGTTCCAAGATGAATGTATGATGTACAAATCAGATTTGGTATTGGATAGAGAATAAATGTGCACAATGGAATTGAGTTATGTTAGTTAGTGTAGTTGTGTTAGTTTGATTTATAATCAAGAATGAGGTATTGGTGTTTAATTTTAACCTATAATGTATATATAATCAAGAATGATAGAACTATACTGCACTTAGTGTGTCATTGGATAGTTGTAATAATATTCCGTATAGAGATTCCTATGATGGGAGCACCATGATGCTTCAGGAGGAATTGGTTGAATACACTATAATGTACCAATTTAGATTTATAATGTTCTTAATGTTCAATTATAGTGATAATATGTCTTGGAGTCTAGTTTTTGTTGTTGGATTCTCACTAGAAGAGCGTGATGGACATTTGTGAATGAGCACATCCTTATGTATTTAAATTGTAATTCAAGGATACAACGCGGATAACTCCTTGAATTTGGTGATTGAGGAAGATCAATAGATTTTATTTTTTTGATACCAAAAATTGTCTAGGGAAATAAACATTATGGTGGTGATATTATAACAACCTATAACATTATGGGTTATGAATTTTAGATGAAATGTAAACTTTTCATCTAGTGAAAAGATCATTCAGAGAATAGTCTATTGAAATGAGATTATTCATGTTTAAACATATTTAATAGGTTTTCTCGTATTTAAAGGAAGCTTGTTTTCTTACTCAAATATAAGAAGAAGGACAAAGGAATGTCTAGGGCCAAAAATTGTTTAGTAGATACACCGGTTGGTTAGTGGTCTTGGAAATAGCCTAGTTGCCCTGATGGACTCATCAAACCCAATGAGACCTGAGTGGCTAGCTGATGGGGTTTATTGGGTAAATTTTTAGTTAGGTTCATCTATATCTTTTTTTTCATGAAAACCCTTCAAGAGTTATCGCCCATTCTTTAATTTTGGGGATCCATTCATCTGGTGTCTCCTCTAATCCTCCCTCTATGAATTTCCCTTGATCTGGGATGGATCTAGATTTAACATGTTTGAAAATATAAGAAATATCCTATGTTCTTCTTCATGATCGACTCCTTATTCCTCATGTGATGGTGGATCATTGTGTAATTCATCATGGATGATTCCTCTTGGTGAGTCTTAGAATCGACAATCCCATGATGTCTCAATTATCTTTGTCTCCTTTATGTCTATGTTCATCTTGATCAACTATTCATATTTGGATTGAATTCAATTATATAACTAGATTAAAATCCAACTCAACCTTGGTGTAATTGTTTCATAATGATGAGGCTTTTCATTGGTGTGACTAGAGGATTTCCTGAAATTATGAGTGTATGATGTTGATTGGAGATTAGTGTATAGTACATCCCTAGGTATTTTATTCGATAGTTTTTTGTAGAATTTAATTGAACTATCCATCATATTGTGGAATTGAAATGGGTATTTTGAATTCCCTAGTTTTGGGAGGGGGTCAGGAGTTTCCCAAATTCTATTAGACAATGTTGTGCCTAAGGTATGTTGATTAGTTGAATTATTTTGTAGAATCTAATTTAAATATATTAAATTTTCATTTTTTTTCATTGTCGTGTTATTGGGATTTTTCCTTCAATTAATTTTAGAGACTGTTTCTAACCATCCATGGGTGATCGATCTTATTTATAACTAGGTTGTGATACCTGGTGATTGATTTTTCAAGTATGTCTTTCACATTTTCTTGTATGAGAATGATGTGGATTTCTATTGGCATGGGTGAGTACGTCCCGTGATAATGAATATGTGTTTTTTATTGGAATTTAGTGGATGTTACATCATTTTGTGTGTTATTCTATGGTTTTTGTTTATTTTAATTGAACTATCCATTGTACTATGAAGTTCAATTGTGGGGTTTTTTATGCCTTAGGTTTAGAAATCTACTAGGACTACCCCAGACTCTATTGTATGATGTTGTGGATAAGGTATTTCACTAGGTTGAATTATCCTAGAGACTTCAATTAAATTATATTAAATTGGCCTTTGTATCATTATAATGCAATATGGATTTTTTCTAGAATTATGTTGGGAGAGTATATGGACTATCCCTAGGTGGTCAACTGTGATTCGAACTAGGTGACTGTACCCAATAAGTTATTTGGTAATTAAGATTTTTGCCTTTGGTTGTGAGTTTTAATGTAATTGTTTATTTAATTATAATCTAGTTATAATTAATTAAATTTAAATTCTTGGGCATGAGTTTGGACCATGTGGAGATTAATATATGCCAAAGGTACTTGAATAGACTCATAAAAAATTGGTCTTTACTTTGATGGGATTTGACTTCATTTGAGTTATGTTATCTCATGTACTCTACCCTTTGGTATTACACATGGATTATTGGAATGTTATATGAGGTTTTCCACTATAGGAAAATGATGATTAATTTGTAAATGTTTTATAAACTCTATGTAATACTTATTTATTTAATTATATTTAAGTATTAACTACTTAAAGGAATTATTCATGAAGTAACTGAATAATGTTCCAAGGTTAATGATTTACCCCTATACACTCGCTTGATGTTGGTCACCGATGGTTAGGTATTGACAACTAATGAGTTCCTTATATTACGTGAACCCCCTTAGGAATATGATTATGCTATATAAGTCCTAGTAGCTATACAACCATTTCTTATGATAACATATATTGTTCCTTTATTTATTATGACCCTTGGATATGATTGTATAGACTTGGAAACCCTTATTGTCTTGTTATTCATGATTTGGTGTGAATTTATAGCCCATTATACCTATACTTGATATGATTCTCATGTAGTGTGTGAGTGTAGCCATGAGAACTATGCTCGATATGATTTTAGTGTGGTGTTCAAGTATATCCCCACGAGACTTATGGTTGAAATGATTATGTTGTATGGATTCTATGTTCCTTTATATGTCACACCAAATATATGGTTATTTCATAGTTTTGGAAAGTTGGATCTGATATTCTTTTTGATTTTTGTGTTTTTACCTTGCTTATATACTATTTCACTATATATGGAATATTTATTGTGATATTTTTCTCTTTTATATTTCATGTTGTAAATGTGGATCTATGAATAGATGATGCAACCTCTATTTCAAATTTCATGTTGACAAATGTCCTTTGAGAATTTAGCTCTCTTCATAAAGGGGGAGTTCATGTGACATGGATCCTTATATGGAGAACTGAATAGAATGGTCACCACCTGATCTTGACATATTATATGCCCTTGTGAGGAGAATTCCATTCAAATTTGTATTATTTTTTTAGTTTTTTGTGATATAATATTGGGTAATTTCCTTTTATATGTGTAGAGTTCCATTTTTCAAGAATGTCAAGCATGTCTACCATTGAAGGTGGACAGGTAGTCATGTGACATGGGAGAAAATTTCCCTTAAAAGAGGTTGTGAAGTTATTCCTTAAATATGGAATATGTATTATTGCTTTAAGGTGGGACTAAGTTACTTGGAATGATCTATGTTATGTGGTTAATACTCATGGAATTATTCTGACATGGTGTCGACGTAGGTATGGTCGATGTCCATGGAAGCTTTTTGAGCACATGAATGCCCAATATATAGTTTAATGTTGTATATTTATACATTAATGATAATTTTCTTTTTTATTGGTTTATCTATTGAATATCTACTATTTTATAAGATCTTATCACAATAAAGTACACAATATTTTACCAGTTAGGTACCAAACCATGTTTTTGGTACCTTGTTAAGTTGTACTAACACTTTTCTATGTAGGCCATAAAACCTAGGTAACCTATAATCGCTTTCTTTTTATAGGTACAATTTTAAATGATTCTTGTGTTTAATATTAGAGTGTACTTTTTTTCTATATTTCTATATACTAGGAGATAGAGAAGCATATATTTGGTGAAGATCCTATTTTGAACTTTTTTACTTTTTCTATTATGTATATGTTATCGACCAGGTGGGAAATCAGGGACCATATTTTAGGCATGACTATTCATGTTTGTTATTTTTGAATCCACTCATTACTCATACCATATTTAGTATCTTATTTGTAATCTAATTTTTTATTGTCTGTTGTTTGGTTATTTATCTATTTTTGTGCACTCAGATTTTGTGTGTATTCTCCCCTAAAGTTTACTTTAGACCCTCATAGTTAGTCGGCAACCTCTGGCTAATAGGGAGGAATGTCTGAGGTCATGTGGCACACTGGCTCAAACCTGATGATTCATGTTATGGAGTTATATATTATTTCAATGGTTTACTTAAATAAATTTAAAATTAATATATAGAAACTGCATTTTCCTGACCATATATTAGGGTGTCAAATATTTCTAATAAATTTTATATCATTAAGCTCAACAACTTGACTACACTAGAGAAAAGTAAAAATGAAATACACTTTGTTTTTATTTATTCATGTTTTAATGGAACTAAGTTCATAAATAGACACTATTAAAAACACCATCAAAGTAAAATACAAAAAATAAGTGAAAATACCATTAAGAGTATAAATTAGTAATGAAACGTTTGGATCACGTTTCTATGAGAAATTCCTTGATAAGGGGTGAATCAAGGTGTGATTAGTTTATCTAATTTTGATCCATTTTAGTCTTTAATCTCATAAACTAGACTTTATTTTTTTAGATAATTTTTTTTTTCTAATACATAATTATCCCTTCTCTAATAGTTGTAGTACTAATGTTCATGTGTAATTCACTTTATTTCAATATTTTTTGGTGAAAGGATAATCATAACTGGTAAATTAAGTTTCATTTAATAATTAATGAAGATTTGTATAGTTCAGAATAATGGGGAAAAATTATTTTTTCCATTCCAATTCAAAACCCCTCCACTAATAGTTCCCCTCATAATATTGGGATACATAAATAATTTATCATATGATCACATACACGAAAATATATTCTATTAATTGTGTTGTTAAAATTTAATAGTTGTTTAATTTATTTCAGTACAAAGATTTAATACAACTAATTCAATATATATTTACAATCTATAATTTCAACTATTTTCATATAATATAATTAAAAATAAAATTGTACTGAAATTTTAACTCAGTGTCATTGATAGTTAATTGATAGGTAGAGTTTTTTATTTATATCCAACCAATGAAAATTAGAAAAATACTATAAATATCAATGTGTTATAAGTTTTTTTCAATAAACATTATAAATTATGTAAAATATTATTTTAATTTAAATATGTAGAACTTCCAAATTCTAAAAAACTTATAATGTTATTTAATTAAGAGAAACATTATTGAAGAGTAACATATAAAAAATATGTATTCCATCACTTTAGATAACAAAATATGTTATAATTTTATGGATATTAACTTAAACATGCATTGTAAATTCTTATCAATGATCAATTATTTGATATTTGTTGTTATGTTTTTATTATATACATACAGTATTGAAAAATATATCAATAATACTTAATATTTTTTTATCAAAATTACATAGTTAGTTTAACATTAATTAATTAAATTAATACCTTCTATGAGTGTTTTTCTCCAATTATACTCTTGTTTATGACTCTAGGTTTTGATTCAGTATTTTTTTGCGATAAAATAATTTCTCCTTGGAGTGTTAGTGTTCTTTTACGGTTTTCAAGTGATTTATTATGGAATGGATGTGGTGTTTCTGAAAGAATAAAATCTCTCAAGTGAATATAAACCATTATGTATAGAATAAAATGAAGAGGTATATCAAGGATTTCAAAGACAAACTATAATGACCCAATCTTTTACAATATATATTTCCTGTAAATAAATCTATTGTGTTTGATAGCTAACTTCACACAAAACACTAAACTAAAATGATATACGACAAATTATAAGAATATTATTAAGAAAACTAAAATAATAATAGAAAATATAATAAATAAAAAGATATTACTCAACTATTTTTTTAACATTTAGATGATAAATAATTAAGAAGATTTAATATTAAAAATGATAACTCTTTCTCAAAAAACACTTTTTTAAAGTGTTATAAATTTTATACAAATAAATTATATTTGACACTTTTAAAATATTATTATATATGAACTGATATATTAAAATTCTTTAAAAGTTATATGAAATAATATTAGGAACACTTAATATATGAAAACGTCATTTTCAACAAAATCTATTTTTCTTTATAATTTGAAATACTCAATTAAAAGATAAATATATAAATATATAAAATTATAAATATTAATTTTTAAAAAATAATTTATTTTTTAATCTATAATTTAAAAATCATATTAGGGTTAATTTTTAAGATTTTTTAAAATTAATTGATTTTTTGGTGAATAGTGAAAAATTCATTTTTTTTTCTAAAACTCTAAAATTTGTGACTATATAAAGAATTAATTATAACATAAAAACTTATCATATTTTTTTCATTATAAAAAATAGTTTTGTATTGAAATTACACATTTATAAATTACTTTGTTGAAATTAGTAAACCCATATTTAGCATTTTAAGACATAAGTAATCTTTTATTCTAATAAAGAACTCGATGTCATCCTTTTATTCTAATTATTTTTTTACAAGGTAGAATTTTGTTTTGGTTTACTTTTAAATTTAAATAATTCTCCATTTTTAAAAACATACCCATTTATGTCATTAAAATAAAAAAAATTATAATTTTTTCATAAGTATAACATTAATGCTTCAAAATACACTTTTTCTAAAAATAGATTTTTACATGTTACATGTGATAATGTTAAATTTATTTTTCCATAAAAATAAAAAAATTATCTGGTAAAATATATTTCATATTTGAATTAAGTGAGTCCAAATTATTTAATAAGGCCATTTTTCTTTTTAGGAATTAAAATGAAATTACTTAGATAAAAATTTGGTACCATGGTAAAAATGAAAAATGTTAAAAGTGAAAAATATAAGTGTAAAATACATAAAAAAATGTGAGAAAATTTCTGTTTTAGGATATATGAACCTTTAATATCCCATAATCAATTTTTTTCAATATTTGATTTATTTTTTCATGTAATAGAGACTTTAACTTTTATATATTAAACATTTCCACTCTTCTCACTTATATAATGAGTCCTTTACACCCCACTTCTCTTCACACCAAAAGAACATTTTATTTTCCCAAACTATACCCAATAACTCATGAAAAATCCAAGAAAAATCATATTGGTTCTGGTATTCTTAAAATAACACCTCTCAAATCCCTAATCCATTTTTTAGAGTTACTCCAAGGAGTAAGGTGATCTTTTCAATTACTCCTTTGGATTTCCTTTTCCTTTGTTTTATTATACTATGCCCACAAACACATTATATCAATTAAAAGATAATAACATTAGTATTATTAATATAATGAAATATTAATATACTAATGTAATATCCATTTTCTTGCATCCTCCAAAAAAATCAAAAAATGAAGATGATTTTTTGTATACATGTGAACTACTACCTCGATGAACGAAATGTTGATTTTTTATCTCATCTTTACACGAATGGTTATAAAATTACATTTAAAGGATTAATGTGATATTTATAAAATTATTACAATTATAAAATTATAAATCATTCCATATCTTTCTCTTGGTATATATAAAATTAATGAGTTCCCTATAGAGACCTATAATTTTCATAGATAAATATTGTATCATTTTAGATGAATATTCATTACATTTCATTATAATAAAATTATAATGACCATATATTTTTGGTTTATTTAGAAATATAGATACATAAAAAACTGTTGCATAAAATATCTACAAAATTTCTGAATGTTTCATCATAAAGAGCCCTCATATAAGACATGCCATACTTAAAACATTTCTTTATAACTTGGGGAAGAGAAATATAATAAAGGGTGAGATCATTTTTTAATTAAGGGTCAAAAAGGAGATATCAATCTATGATCAAAATTAAGAATAAGATAATCATAAGTATATGAGAATATTATATTAATTTGATAAAATAATACCCATTGATTCATATATCATAATCTTGAAACATGACATAAAAATTTATCAATCGAAATACATAAGACATAGGAGTGAAAAATCCTCAATAATGAATCACGATCCATTAGAAAATATCATAAGGATAAGTCATACTTTTATTACATCAAAATAATCATATAAAATAATTTTTTTATCCAAGGTTCACTTCCAATACTATCATGGTGGATTAGGTTTACTCTACATTCCATTATTTCCTTAGTCGAGTTTCGCTCCCGAGAATATCTTATTGGAAAATTTCTTTTACTGAACTAGGTCCAACCCCCATTCTAGTATTTATTATCTAATTATATATCCTTATTTAAACACTTCATTAAAGGGTTATATAATCTTGGTCTCACCAATCATATAATGAAAACCAACATATATTTTCTATAATATCATAAAACATTCATCATATCACCAAATTATAAACTGTGGAAAGGGTGTAGGATCCATAAAATTTTAATAATCATAATAATATACAATAAAATGAAATAATAAATATGTTAACATTTGATCATATCCCAAGTAAATCATAATAAACATTAATTGTTATTTTTGTAGATAAAAATAACATTAAAATATCACTCAAAAATTTCTTACAGAAAATACCATTTTCATTTGATATAACTTATTTAGAATCAAAATATTTCCCAAAAAATAAGAAAAAAAATTATTTGAAAATAAAAAATGAAACATAAAAATTAATAATTTCATAAAATACTACTCATGATGGCGGGGAGATTTTTTTATGTGGTTTATGTTAAAAAAATTCTTTTAACATTATTTGTAAAAAGTCAAAAGCTACTTATGTAGAAAAAATAGAATAATCCCTCAAAAAAATTAAATAAATTATAAAATAGGCAAAAAATTAATTTAATAAATATTTTGATAACATTCAAAACATTCTTAAAAAAAATTAAATAAAATATGGACATGGAAGAAAATATTCCTTACTGAAGAGAAAAACATGGTCGGTTTCCTTAAAAACTTTCTTTTAGTATTCTTATTAATTAAAGAGAGGAAAATAAAAGGAAGAAATTAAATATCTAGAAATAACCATATGATAATAAAATAAATAATATTTGAGTGTGATATATCATATAATTTTGTCATTGTAATTTCAATCATAATAATCCTGGTAAAAATAAGATTGTAACATAAAACCCCTACGTCAAGTCTATCTTACTTCATAAGCACTCTAAACCCTGAATAAAAAATTTAAATTTATTATAATTATATAAAATAACTATAATAAAACCTTTAATACCATACATTTTATTACTTATAACATCTTATCTCTTGTTTATTAACAATCTTTCACAGTCGTCATCATTTCTGCTGTTAACGGTTTTATTTTTTATATATGTTTTATTTCTAAAGTTGGGCATGGTTAATTCAAAAAAATAAATTTTATAATGATACAAATATAATATATATTCTTTATATAAATCTTTACAACAATTCAAGTAATGAAATGATATAATATGAATTAAATCACTATGTGGATATAGTATTCCTTATGTATGCACAAGTAAAGTTTTCATTTCTTGATGGATAGAACAAAAGAAATGTTGAAATTAATTAATATTTCCAAAATAAATATTATAACACAAATATAACATATAAAAATTAAATATATCATAATAATGAAACATTAATGATGGTGGTGTAAATTGATTTTTATCGTTGTATGGAGGTAGTAGTTCATATGTACCCACGTGCAATACTTTCATATTCTATTGGATTGAGAAGAGGTTGTAAATGTCTATTAAAACATTATAATAACATATAAAAATATTTATGATACTATATAAATCATTTTTAGGGATAAAAATAGTTTATAGGAAGTATAATAAGAAATAAAATTGAAAGATCTTGGTTTTGATCTATACCACTTCTTTGAGAGACCTCCTTCGGTTTACTACCTATGCCTTGAAGGATTGGTCTTAAGATAAGACCAAAAGCTTAGGAATTAAGGTTAGGATTATAGAGAGTTTTTTGAATATATATTTTATGATATATAAGTCTCAATTGCTGTGAATAATAGAGGACAATATGTGCCTTTTCATATGTATGGGGAGGGACACACATTGAATTTCTTAAAATATTTCAATGATTTAAGGTCACTTTCATGGGAAAGTGGCTCGAAAAGGTTAGGAAGTTGAATATAGTATAATATAAGTTTTAAATATTTTCAAAAAAATACTTTTATATGTTTTTTTGGAAATAATTACATTATATCATTGTTTAACACCCCCTGGTAAACTCGTTTTAACATTAATCATGGTCAAAAAAATTAATTCTTTAACTATTGGCACTGAAAAAAAAAATTAAGTTGACAGAATTAAATTATATTAATTATACTAATTTAAAATATTGAATCCATTTTATCATATTTAATTTCAATAAGTGGTAAATTGTAATTTTAATTAAGCTCACAAACCGCATCAAAAACCTATTTTTCAAAAATGAATTTTTAAGCGTGAAACTTAATTCACTTCCATTACTCCACTTATAAAAACCATAAAATAGATTTTAAAATATTATTTTGAATATATAATATATTTAAGTTTCATTAAAACTATTAATAAATAGACATTAAATTAATTTATTATGATAAAAAGACATTGCACTCGTATTAATAGTTTTTTAGAAAAAAATTGTTTTTATCCCCAAAAATTAACTTATACCAAAATCAAGATTAATTATTTCTTAGGTGTAATTTATAATATTATATATAATTAAATTTTACTAATATTAATTTAACATTAAATTCAAAAAAATTGAAAAATTACTTGAAAAGATATGATATTTTTTTACAAAACTCTTTATTTTTAACTATTCCTTGAAAACAAATATTTTTAGAAATAATCTAAATAATTACATTGGGAAAATATTGAAATTTTTATTTTTAAAATTCTAATCACATACTAAAATTTTTCTCATAGGTACCAATATATTAATCACCCTTCTACTTAATCTCAAGGAATTGCATCTCTATATTTATATGAAGGATATGGGGAAAGTACTTATTGAAAAATAAGTTCTAAAACTTATATTACTTTATAGAGTCGATTTCATACCTTTGCCTCTTAGTTTTTATAAGAGTACACTTTTGATCCACTACAACTTCTAAATAATGAACAATTAAGATAAAATTTTCATGTTACAAGCTCTAGAAAATAGAAAATATCTTTTTAGTGGTACAGATCCATTTCCTTGCAATTGGGTATTCATGGACCCACTAGAAGAAGGTAGACATTATCTCACAAAGGACTCTATAGTGAATTTTACTTCCTTTTCTAATTTATAATACCAACATGATTCATGTATTGATAATGTTTCATAAGCATAACAGTAATATTTTTCATTCTAGGTTACATAACATTCAATTGATCAGGGGAACAATCATTTATTTTTTATTATATTTAGTGTTAACACAGTTCCTTCAAGTTCCATCCATAAAATAAAACCAAATAATATAGTAAAAGAATCAATAATCATACTGAGAAATCAAAAAATCCTAAAAATAATTTATATTATGTCTAAATCATGATGAATTATTTTAAATCTTTGGGAACTTAGGTTTAACCTAGGTCAGCCATGGTCATTATCTATTCAAAACCATTATAATGGGTCTTAATGAAAATTTTAATTAACCTAATAATATCCCTTGGGGTTGTCAAACCAAGTGTATATTAAGGGCCCATTCACTATGCACCAGAATGATGGTTGTGAGATACTCGAAAAAATATCTTTAGGTTTATTACCCTTAGATGTATTTGTCAAAAAACCACATCCATATATAGTATCCAAAAAATGATATATTTTATTAGGGAAACCACACACTTTTTTACCGTAACTTAGGATGTTCTCATATAATATATCTTATCATGAGGGTTATCACTATATTTTTCTCATCCTAGTTTCCAAAAATTTGTATACCTTATCACTGATAACAAGCACGATGACCAATACTCTTTATACATAAATATTACATCATTTTATAGGAATATCCAATACATTTTCTAATAATATACACCTAAGGACCATAAGGGTTTATTGTATTTGGAAACCTAGAAATATAAACAAATGGTACATAAAATATCTACCACATTTATGATTAAGTTCATCATAATTATCACCCTTATTAGACATATCATAATTAAAACATTTCTTCATAACTTGGGGATAGGAGATATAAGAAAATGTGATCTTAGATGACCAGTAAGGGTAAAAAAAAGTGATATCAACCAATGATTATGATAGAGAATAAGATAAGAATAAGTGTGTCATACATGATATAAATATTATAAAATCATACTCATTAATTCATATATTATAATAATTAAACATGACATAATTTTTTATCAATCAAAATACATAAGACATTTGAGCTCAGAGTCATCAAAATTAAATCACGATCTACGAAAACATATCATTAGAATAAGGAATAAGTTTATGGAATACACATAAGAATAGAAAATCATTTTCCTCATCAAGTATCACTTTCAGGACTATCATAGTGGATTGGGTTTACTCGCCATATCATTATTTCTTTAGTCGAGGTTCACTACCAAGACTATCTTATTAGACAATGTCCCATACTAAACTGGGCTCACTCCCTATTACAAGCCTTATTATCTCGTAATATATACTTAATTGGAAAATATATTTGCGGGATATATAATTTCAGTCCCATCCATCACAAAATAAAAACCATAAATATGTGTTCTATGAGATCATAAAACATTTAACATATCAAAAAATCAAAACCCATGGAAAGGATATGATTTTCATAAAAATTTCATAATCATAATAAAAAATCATCTAGATAAATAATAAAGATGGTAATATTGGATTATATCCACATTAAATCAGAATAAACCTCAAAGGATGTTATAATATATAATAATACCTTTAAAAGATCCCTAGAATATTTATTAAATAAAATAGCCTTTTCATTTCAAATTAATTATTTATAATCCACAAATTTCAAAAATATTAAGGAAAATAATTTCATTTAAAATAAAAAAGAAAATTATTAGGCAACCCAAAAATAAAATATTGTTCATGATTATAAGGAAATTATTTCATACATTGTACATTAAAATAAGAATTTCATTCACATTGTTGGGGAAAATTCAGAATCAACTTGTTCAAAAAATGGTAAGAATATTTATTTAAAAACTTTTTATAAAAATTAAAAAATGGGTAAAAATGAGTTTAATTAAAAATTTTATAATAAAAAAATATTGAAAACAATTTAATGAAAATATATATACATGGAATAAAATATTCTTATCCGAAGAGAAAAACGTGTTCGGTTTTCTTTAAATACATTCGTTCGGTTTATTGAGTACTTAAAGAGAGGAAAATGAAAGGGAAACACGAAATCTAAAAAAATAACCAATGGATATGAAAATAGATAATACCTCATATACATATATTAATACACCCTGAGACTTTATGATATATTTCATATTAAAAAAATCCATTCTCTATGATATCTTTCAATGCACGTAACCACGAGTCTAAAAGAACCATAAAATTGTATAATAATTTAACATAACTATTAAATTAGTGGGATTTAATGGGAATAGATAAATTATTAAAATTTCATAATTTAAATGTGTAAAAAATAAATTCATTGGTTATCTATTTATTATAAATAAATAGAGAATCGTTTTAAAGAAAAAGAATTTTTTTTCTAAAACACTCTATTTTTCTAAAAGGTGGGGTTTCGGTAATTACTGACATAATTTAAATTTAATTTTTATAAATTTTAGAAAATTAATTTCAAAGAATAACCTTAATTTTTTAAATATATATTTTAAAATTACTTTTGGGTATATGTTTTGATAATTTTTTAAAAATATTAATTTTTGATGAATAATGAAAAATACTCATTCTTGTTGAAAACATCCTTTTAATTTAAATTATGTACTGAGTTAAAATATATTTTAAATAATTTTTAAATAAAAATAAGTTCAATTATATTAAAAAATTACAAATTTTTTTAATTGGAATAAATATTATATTGGAGTTTGATATAAAAACTTTTTAAACTTTTGAATGTTTTTCTAAAAAAAACCATTTTTTGACGCATCTTTTGGTTTAATTTTTAATTAAATTTTATCAATTTTGTGATTTTAATTTATAAAAATTTATAAAATATTTCTAACAATACCTATTTACATTATATAATAAGTTCAAATTAATCATTGGTCATAATGAATTGAAAAAATTTAAAAATTATTTACCATAGTTAGGGTAAAAACGGGTTTATCGGGGTTTAAACTAACAGATAGGGATTAAAAAAGTCCAAAAAATCATCAAAATCCCATTGTAAGAAAAAAATTTATCTTATCACATATATTTTTATTTCCATGTGAAAAACTTAAGTACACCTTATTCTATTAAAAAAATCCATATATGTCCTCTCCCTTAATAATAAAAGGCCTCTCCCTCTCCTCCCCACTTTACACCATATAGCCCATTGTTATATCCAATACCTATAGAAATATATTCCATAACTCCACACATACATCCTGTAGTCCTTATTTTTATTATATAAGTCTCTTAATAATGCTTTAGGTTTAGACCTAAAGGGGTTCTCTAAAGAAGAGGTAAAATTCTTAACATGCGTATTTGTTTTATTTCTTCTTCCAAATCCTTAAAACATTCTTCAACTATGATAATATTATAACACCATTATATTATATATAATAATATTTTATTATTTTAATTCAATTATCAATATCCATATCCAATTCCATCAAATGAAAAATGAAATCATCGTTTGTGTGTACGGCGGACGACTGCCTCGCGAACTGATGTAATTCGTTTTCCATCACCACATTTAAAGGTTGAATAAAAATATATATTTAACATATTTATATATTATTTATGAAATTAAAATATTTATTTAATTATTATATCACATATACCTTCTTACATTCCATTTTTGGGGGGATACGATAATGTCGCTCGTGTGTACGGCGGACTACCACCTCACAAAGTGATGTGATTTATTTTTCACTTGCGCTTTTCATAGAAGGTATTAAGGATAAAGTTAATAAAATATTTGTGATATTTATGAAATAGAACTAATTCCAGAAATATAATTTCACATCTAACATCATACTTTTTAATATTTTGGAAAACAATAACGTCTCTTGTACGTACGTGTGGACTACCACCTCCACGTAGCAATGGGAAATGTTTTTCATTTTATTTATACATGGATCGTAATAAATATGGGTTCAATTAATATAAAATACATATATACATATATATATAATTATTCAATAATGGTTAATTAATACTTATTTTTCTTGCATTCTATCCATCAAGAAAATGGAAAAAATGTTCATGTGTACGCACAACCTACCATCTCCTTGAACGGTGTAATGAATTTTCTATCTTTAAATTTTATGGATTACTCTTGATACACATATAATGAATATATATGATATTTATATCATGTTTTAAATTCTATATATTATTTAACCATGATCAAATAAAAAGGACCCAAATCACCGAACCAAAACATATATGAAAAATGAAGCAATTGTCGCCTGAAAAAAGGATTCTCACAAAAAATTATTAAAAATTATTCATCAAAGAGTATAATTAAGTCATGTGTGGTGTAAAATATATGATTATGGTTTCTTAATATATTTATAATAAATGTAGTATTTTTATAAAGGAAGTATAGATACATATGAATTAAATAAAAATTTAGTTAAGGGTTTCTTGTGTCACTTTTACTTCCCAGAGACAAATGCCATATTTACGACTTATTTATTTTCTTAAGAGTATAAAATACTCATTTAATATTTTATATCACAAATCATTTTATTCAGATTATTTATGAATGAATTTTTCATAATGAAATATTTTGATATGTCATTCAATAAACACATTAATTTTATTATATGGTAGTTATTTATGAACTTTATAAGTAATAGAAACATTTTCCTCTCTTTTTAACATAATTTTTTTAAAAAAATATATTTTATGAAAATAAAACTTTATTTTTCTTTTCAATCAGAAATCATTTTCTCTTCCATATCAATTTTTTATAAAAAAAATCAAGATTTTTTAATGTTTAAATTTTTTTATTGTATACTTTTTTACACGTTATTGTATTTTTTTTTAAATTATTTAGAAGTAATGTCCCAGTAATTTTCTGAAAAAAAGTTGTTTTTTACTTTTAACCAAAAATATGGATGGAATCATTGTTTAACCTACTCATCATATATATAATTTATGATCTTCATGAACAGTCACTGATTTTAATATTACTATAAAATTTTATAATGTTATTTTAAAGATAATTTTTTATTAATATTCTTGATATTTTTAGTTTTTAAAAGTTATTTTCCAATTGAAAAGTATATTATTCTTAAGAATGTTTTTAATAGAATATTAACTGTATTTTTATTAATTAATCAAATAAGTCCATTATTCTACTTATGATCTAGTGGGGATATGTTATATTCATACCATTCTTATTATTTATCTAGATGGTATATGATCTCTTTGATTAGGGATATACAATATTATTTCCATTCATGATATTACTCTAGATAGTTTATGATTATTTTTATTGATTAGGGTGAGTATTAACATTTCATACATTATTTTTTAGATATGAATTTTTATATTGATTATGTTTCACCACATTCATATGAGAAATTAATCAGATCTATTAATTTATGTGTGGGATCCAAAATAACATATCCCCTCAATGCATTGGTAAGTCTAATTAGATAAACTATCTTGGTTTATTGTTGAGGCATTACCCATTTATATAAGATATATTTGCATCTGGCCTTGATGATATGGTTATGATGTATTCCATTATGAATTTAATAATTATGATATTAATCATTGATGTCCATTTGATTAATTTATTAGTTAGGATATCCATGAATAAGTTTTAATATCATGTGATTATATATATAGCATTGTTTGAGCATCATTTATTCGGATCATATTATTCTTACTCTTCAATTTATTCATTAAATGAAATGTTTTTTCATTTATTTACATTCATATATTTATTATTTTAATACCCCAAGCTTCCAAGGTATGCTTCTCTTTTAATAATGCAGTAGTGTGTGTTGTAAGCAACTTCGAGTTCTAACACACACCACAACAAATCAAACTAACTGTTATGAATACTAATACCCACTTTTTAAAATATTATACATTTTATATTTCAAAATGGACTTCATTTTAGGATTTGTAATATCGAAATTCTCTTATGGTGAATTTTTGGTACTTTTCGGATAACTTTTATATTTTGATGAATATTGAAAATTACTAAATTTTAATTAAAAACAAATTTTTTAATCAAAATAATTAATATTGATAAATTATGAATTTGAGTGATTTTAGAGTATAATTAGATTATATTTTTACCATTTAATACAATTTTGGTCATTGGACATAATTTCACATTTAAACTGGACATAATCAAGTGTCAATCTTTTGATAGTTATTATCTCTTAAAAACACGCTTTTTGTTTTATCAACGGGAATTAATTTTATATTAATTTCTGCCACTTCTGTGTTTGGAATTTAGGAAAATGGATTCCATATTTAGAATCATGATTTAAAAAATTTTAAATAGGTAACATTTATTTTTAGACATTTTGAATAATTACTTCGGTAAATATTTTATTTACCATGGTTAAAGGGTAAATCTGGTAAATAAGGTTAAACAAATAATATTATAATAATAATAAATTACCCTAAAATGTGTACTAACCCTATTGGTTGATACATGTACGACCATGGGAATATTTGGGTCGATTTTGGGACCCCATGGATCCACTTATAAGTGATAATGACATTTTTTATTAATTAAGTTAAAGTAAATACAAAAATAAAATAAGCATATATATTTTAGAAAAATAAATTTTATATAGGGTTATATATGTTATATTTTAAACTATAAATATTCATTATAAATATTAAAGTATTTAATATATAATGGTATTTTATTTATAATTTTTATACATTGAATAATTAAATTTATTTATGACACAATAATGATGCAGTATTTTCCTTATTAATGAAAGAATCAAACAATTAGTATTATAAATGTTAAAATAAATATAATTTGAAAGTTTTGATGACATAAATAAATTTTTTTGGTTAATATGAAATTTTATGATTTATTAAATTAATTTGGTTCGAATTAATAAAGTTGTTAAAACTTTAACAAAAATCAATTATTAAATAGTGTCAAAATTGACATAAATGAGTTTTTAAAACAAATATTATATTATTAATTTATATTCTATTCCTAAAAATCTATTGTTCGTCCAATTACTTATATAATTATAGTTTTATTATTAATGTATCACTGGGGGGACTCTTGGAAGTTTATAGTATGTTTATTGACTATATAATATAAAACTACAATGAGACATGGTAAATGTCAAACTATTTAACTAAGAGTTAAATCAAAAAGATAAAGTTAATATAGTGACTCAAACCTGTCTAGAACCTATTGGTTGAGTCTTTTTCAACCTATAACTACCTTAATCTTTAAATAATCCACTTTTTAGCAATTATAAAATGAATATGAATTTATTATAAAATAATATTTCTAGCTTTTCTAAAGGTGCCCCTCACCACTCTTATAAAAGGGCACTGCCCCTTCTCTCAAATTCATAACTTCAAAGCCTTTTGTCTCATCCAAAACCTACCCTAATATTCTCTCAACTTACCTCAATTTAACCTAGAGGCCCTATTTTGATCAGAAAGCCATCCTAAGGATCCCTTTTGATCAAATCAAAAGGAAGAACCTGAAGAAGAGGTAATGTTTTCACCACCCTCTTTCAAGTTCCTTTCTTCTTCCACTTATTCTTTATTTTTTATTTCCATTATAAAATAATAACTCCATTATCTTATATATATTGTGATGTTATTATAAATATTTCACAACTATATTCATTATTCTATCCATCTTATGAATGATAATGTCACCATGTGTGCGTACGTACGGCTTACCGTCTCCACGCCGTGGTGTAATTTATTATTCAACACTATGTTATTTTGATGGATATAATGATGAGTAATATGTATATAAATAATGAAAATAACATTATAATGTCTTTTTAAAATTAATATACCATCCAATTCCACAGCTTTAAGGAAATGATATTGTCGCTCGTGCTTACGTACGGACTACCGTCTCCATAAACAGTGTTTTCTATTTCACATATATATCTATTATACATAATAATATTATAAATATATATGATATATAAATCATGTTTTATATTCTGGAAGTATTTAAATCATTATCTAAGTGATACAATATGGATTAACAATTTAAAACACGTACGATAATGAATGTTATTATTACCCAAAATGTTAATTTAACATGGAAATTATTATTAAATGGGTAGTAAAAAGTCATAAATGAATAATGTATGATATCATAAATATTAATATGGTTCTGGAATAATTTAATAACATACTATGGTCTTCATACATGGGGTCAAACTTACCCTCTTCTAAAAGAAATTTCAAGGTAAGGGGTTTTAATCTCACTCTTTATTCCCGTGAGATTCATGCCATATTGCCACTATTACGTTTTGTGTGGTGTATGTATAGCCCATAATTGTATTCTTTGTGTAATAAACGTTAATTTATATGTATTTACATATTAATTGTAGGATACCTCTTTCATGTGGTGTATTTCTAGTAAGTTACCAAATTAGTAAGGGTTTATTTCACGATCTCTTCATTATCCGAGGTTGTTTATACGTAATTATCTACTAAGACCTCTTTATCATCCACATCCATGATTCTTTAAAATGTATTTCAAATCATTCTTACTATTTTACAGACTATGGTTTAAAGTCATTTAAACCCTTTTTTGACCTTTTATAATATATTTATAAATTAATCTTTCCATCGTTTTCCAAACAAGATCCTTTTTATCCTTTTCTACAAAACTAAGATAAGAATGAATTTTTTTAACTTATATGGCGGATGCGTCTATTTTCCACCGTTATAAAATCTCAAAAGATTCCCTTACAATCTTATAAGAATATTTTCAAAGTAAATGTTTTCTTTTATAATTATGGGACTTTTAAATGATTTCAAAAAAGAGATATTATTCTCAAATAGTTTTGATTTCATCTATGTCAACATCATTTTAAATGTTTTAAAGCTTTATTCTTATAAATCATTCTCATTAATGTCTATGTTTGGAAAATGGTTTTAAGTATTTATTTAAATGGACATGAATGTTTTAAATTTTTAATTACTTTAAAAAGTATCAAAGTGGTATGGGACACTTTGATTCAAAAATGTCTTTAATTGTCTTCCTTTCTAAATTGTGTGAATTTTAAATGTTTTTATGAAAAGGGATATTTCAATAAAAGAGTTTTACAAATCATTTCTATCTATGTCAAATTCATTAATGGATTTTAAACTTGTTTTGAAGTTGATTTATTATGATACAAAATCTCCATATTGTATTGAAGGTTTTGGGATATGTTTGACTGTAGATGTGTTATTTTTATACCACTCATTATTTATAGAGAAAGTATTTACATTTCATATGCTAGTTTTAATACGACTGTTTATGTTATGTTTAAACCTGTTTATATGAAGAATGCATTGGACTTAATAAGTGACGGGTGGAGCCCGCTATAGCTCCTCGATGCATTCGTAGGTCTCATGAGACAATATAGTGTCTTGGCACAAGACGTTGACAAAATCTTATTTGTAGTCTTGGCACAAGGCCTTGACTCTGTGGTTATGATAGTCTGGAATTATGTATTCCATCATTATGAAAGTGGTTATTGATATTTCATGTGATTATTAGATTAGTAGAATATCCATGTGAATAAGTTAATGGCATTATTTCATTTTATTTCTTCCATATTATGCTGAAGTTCAAGTTTAAAAGGCTTCTGTTTTAGTTATACATTGCCTTAAATGTTTATTCTTATTTATGAAAGTTTCTGCTGTTTTTTAATCCTTACTAAGCATTTGATATCACCCCTTTCTATGTTTTATTTTTCCTAGGATTCCAAGAAGTGTATTGTGATTGATATGCAGGGTTAAGCCAAGGGAATAATGGTATTCATAAAGGATTATTTATGTTGTTTTGTATGTTATGAAGTGTAATGTAACATTCATGTTTGTAATCTACTTTCCAAGACTTCTAAACCGATCGGTCCTTTGGGACTTGATTCCTTGTAATCATGCCAATGTATTAAAATAATTCACCGACCCTGGGTAACTGGGGTCGGGGTGTTATAATTATTACTTATCTATTCATGATATCTTCTATTGTACTCTTAACCTTATAGATAATATAATCACACCCTTTTCTTTGGTTTTATGTTCCCAAATATACCATGAAGTGTTTTATGATTGATATGTAGGGCTATGCAAGTGGAAATAACAATGCACTCAAATAACACTTTTTGTATTTTATTTTTTCAATTATAATATGAATTTCTTGTTTTTATCTATTTTACCAATACTACAAAATTATTCAGTCCTTTGGGATGTGATCTCTTATATCTAGTTCTAATGTAATAGGGTAACCATCAGCTATTGGATACTAGGTTCAGGGTATTTATAGTTAGTATTAGTTCAAGTTTAGTAGAAACTTTCGGAAGTAGATTTAAGAAAACATAAATTCAAGAACATAACCCAATGATTAAAATTCATCATAAGTCTAAGTATAGGATAATATCCAAAAGTTTTTGTAAGATAGATATTATTTGGTTTTCCAAGTAATAAAGCATAGTATAAATACTACAAGTAGATGCAGTTTTGGGACATACGTACCTTGGGGTAATAGACTTAATTAGTCTCATTGGGATTTACTTGAGCATTACCAAGTATAAAACATAGTCCTTACCATTCACTTGGTTTGAAACTCTCGAGGGATATTCTTGAGCTAATTAATATTTTCTTTAGAAACCATTATGAAGGATTTGAAAATATTTTTATGTTTTTTAAACTTTTCTAATGAAACTAAGTTTATGATTATGAGATAATCCATACATAAATTTTTCAATTTATGTTAATTTTTTCACTAGTTTTATTATTATATATTATATTTCATAATATTATAATCTAATATAGTGTATTCCATTTTTTATAAATTGAACCTAGAATAAGGAATGGGAACCCTATCAATACACATACTCCGTGTAGGTATTTACCTCATTGGAAATATAATGGAGCTAGAGCTAAAGATACAACTGGATGTGAACAAATTATAACTTTATTAGGGAAGTTGAAAAAGTTATTAGTAATAACCAAGCCTATATTGAGAAACCAACTGATCAACAATGCAGTGTAACAGTGTTAGACAACTTTCTACCTTAGAAACCTCTATATTCAAGGGAATAAAATTCCTTTTGTATTTGAACAATGGATAAGTTCCATAAAATAGATATTTCTTACTCTACTAAGTGATGGCATGGAGAAGGTTCTCAGGGAAATTTATCTTATACCAAGATATATGTCTCAATAGTGGTCGATTATTCAAAAAACTAAGGATAAATAATAAATAGAAAACATGTAATGGAAGAATTTTAATGCACTCTTCATGGAAAAATATATTCCTTATGAAAAATGAGTAGATATGGAAAGACAATTCCTTATTTTAATACAAAGGAATAAAAAATGTTTCTAAGTAAAAAATCAAACATCATAGTGTTATAAATAAATGTTTTGGACTAAGTTAGTAATCCAAATAGAAATATTTATCATTTCATTGATAGTATTTTGAGAATTCATCGAAGGGAACAAGTCTCATAAACATTATAATCATATGAGGACATAGTGTAATATTATATCAACATAAGGAAATAGACATCTAATCCTTATGGATTTTAAAGAAAGAAATATAATAAGAGGTTTGTTGAGTATGCTAGAAAAGGAAATACAATAAAAGGGAAGAAGTGAAGGTTGGAATTTCCATCTTATAACGAATTTGGAAAGAAACAACGTGGAACATTATTATTGGGAATGGTAGTTTCCTACAAATATAAATGTAAAAGACACCATGATTGTGATTTCAAGGGAAATAAATAAGTTTTTAATATATAATTATTCAACTTTAGGGAAATGGGATAATAGGTGAATGATTTTCCTAGGCATCGAGGTAATTTTCTCTAGAAAATTCTAAGAGAGATAGGCCAGACATATGTGATCACAAAACATAAGGTTGAATTATATAAATATGTGGTGGATAGTACTTTAATCATATCCTCAAATTTAAGTAATACTTTATTTGATTTTTTATATTTTTACTCCTTTATATCTTTTATGTTTTCCAAAAAATAGATATTTTATTAGAAAATTAAGAAGGTAGTTGTTGGTCAACACTCTTAGTGGAAGTATCACCAAAACATGTGTTAGTTAGTTCTCATTTTGACACATAAAAACTCCATATTTTTTAATCCATTATTATACATATGATTAGTTTTTTTACAATCCTTTGTGTGAAACATATTTCAAAATAATGTGAAAAAATTTTATTACATAGATAATTAAGTTATGATTCATGATGAAGATGCGTAATTCCATAATATTATAGGAGATACTTCATCATATGATTTGTATCTAGATCAACCCCTAGTATATATTATAAATTTGATTCTTTGGTAATGATATAATACATGATCTATGAATGGAAATGTTGATCTTCAAATTGAGGAAGTACTTATTATATAGGAATAAATTGATGTAGTTTCTAAGAAATTACTTCGACAACCACTAGATCGTGAAGTTCAGTTGTACATTGACTTAATCCCTGGTGTAAGACCAATATCAAAGACTCCATATAGAATTTCCATTGTAGAACTATTAGATTTGAAGAAACAAATAGATTATTTTTGTGATAAGGGATGTATACATCCTAATGTTTCACCTTAGAGATCCCCATATCTTTTTGTTATGAAGAAAATTGGATATATGAAGTTGTGCAATGGTTATGGAGAAATAAATTCTATTGTTATAAAGAACATGTATCATAAAATACACATTGATGAATTATTCAATCAACTTCATAGAGCTCAATGTTTTTTAAATATGACCTTCATTTTGGTCATCATCAATTATGATTAAATAAGGAATATATTCTAGAGAAAACCTTTCATTTAATGTATGGATATTAATATTTCATTATAACTCCACTTGTTTACACTAATGAAATGTTTGTCTTCATGGATCTAATTAATATAATATTCAAAGAATATCTTGATATATTTGTTTCATTGTTTATTGATGATATCTTAGTGTGCTCTAATATCTATGAGGACCAAGATAATCACATAACGAACATTAGTGAGACTCTTAGAAGAAAGGGGTTATATGTAAAATCTAACAAGTGTGAATTATGGATTCAGAATGTTTCTTTTATTTTAAATATAGTCTCTAAGGATGAAATATTAGTTGATCTTGTGAATAAAAGTTTTTTCCAAGAATGACCTACACCAACTGATAAAAGTGAGGTACGTAGTTTCATTGATTTCATAGGTTACTATTAGTTATTTATTCAAAAAAATCTTGATTATCTAACCCGTTAACAAAACTTACTCATAAATGAGTTGTGTTCATATAGACAAATTAATTTGAATAATGTTTTGATGAATTTAATAAGATATTGTATATTTTCCCAATTCTTACTCTATAATTGGGAAATGGTGGGTTAGTATTATATAGTGAGGATTGAAGAAGGGACTTGTTTGGGTCTTAATGAAGAATGATGAAGTTATTTACTTTTCATCAAGATAGCTAATGACTCATGAATAGAACTATCCATCCCAAGATCATTATTTGGTATCCATAATATTTTCCTTGATTATATAGAGACATTATCTCTATAGTGAAAATTTTGAGATATATATGGATTATAAGAGCTTGAAATACATATTTTCATAGAAATATATAAACATAAGGAAAAGGAGCTGACTCAAGATACTCAAGTACTATGATTTCACAATGCACTACCACCCTGGGAAGTAAAATAAGGTATTAGATGCTTTAATCTAGAAATATCATGGAGTCCTAGACAAAATAATGATTGATAGATAACCCATGTTAATGGATTTAGTAAATATGGATCTTAGAATCCTTGAAAAAAGGGGAGACATCATTCCTTTTTCAAAAAAGTTCACAACCTAATGATGTGAATCTTCAAAAGAAAATTAAATCCATGAATGAGGGATAATCTTTAAACTTTATTTTTGAAGATGGTGTTCACAAATTTTGAAAAATAATATGTGTTCTATATATACCTAACATGATGAAATAATTTTTTTATCATTCCCATAGATCTAATTTCTCTAGACACCCTGGTATTACTAACAAGTATAAAGATTTTAAGGAACATTTTTTGTGGGATAATATGTAGTGGGAAATTGCTAATTATGTGTCAAGATGTTTGGTTTTCCAATAGGTTAAGGATGAAATAAAACATAATAGATGATTCAAGGAACATCTTCTTATTAATATGTGTAAATGGGATGAAATTACCTCAGATCTTATCACTGGATTACCAAATACTTCTAGAAATAATGATGCAATATGGGTAATTATGGATCACCTCCCCAAATCTACACATTTTCTCACTATAATATAAGATTTACCATTGTATCACCATATATGGATCTATATTTAAAATTTTATAAGACATCATGGGGAACCTCTTTCAATTGTGTCAGATCTTGATCCACGATTTAAATCAAAATTCTGGAGGAATCTTCAGAAGGATCTTGATACAAAACTTTGTTTGAGCACTGCTTATCACCCTCAAATTGATAGAAAATTAGAAGGGGATATTGAAACATTATAATACATATTGAGTTCATTATATATTGAATTTATAGGTATGTAGAATTATAATTTAACTTTTATAGAGTTCTCCTATAATAATAGCTTTCATTCAAGTATTCAATTTACATTGTATGAATCATTATATGGAAAGAGACTTCATACACTAACTTTTTGGGAAGATGTTGGTCAAAGGAAACTTATAGGCCAATAACCTGAGGAGGAGACAATGAAAAAGGAAAATATTATTCCAACCCTTTTCAAAGGAGCTCAAAGAATAAAGGATATCTAAACTAATAACCATAGGAAATATTTAGAATTTAAATTGGGAGATCATGTTTTTTAATGTATCCCTATGTAAGGGTGTTATATGTTATGATAAGAAAAGGAAATAATTCCTCAGGTACCTCAGAATTTATCAAATACTATAAATAATTAACATTTTTCCATACTATTTAGAAATGCCACAAAATCTCTCTAAAGTATATGATGTGTTTTATATATACTTTTTTAGAAATTAAATTTTAGACCCAACACATCTTCTCACCTCAAAAGAATTGATCTATCTTACTATGAAAATACTATATAGATTCTAGAAACTAGGGAATAAGTATTAAGGAATCAGACAACTCGGTTGGTAAAGGTACATTGGAAAAATAATAATATAGAAGAGGTGATGTAAGAACCATAAAAAAATTATGATGAAGAACAACCAAAATCCCTTCATGAGGTGACACTTGGTAAATATTGAGGAATAATTTTTATATGGGAGAATAATGTAACACCCAAATAATTTACAATATATTTCCTTTTAAATAAATCCATTCCATTTGATATCTTGTGATATATATATCCCTAATTCTAAAATAACTGTAAAATAGTGTATCATTATAACATACCCCTTAAATTAGAGTGTATGAATATGAATCACTAAATTCTAAAAATTTATGTTTTAAAAATGTCTAAATCAAATTTAATTTTTGTATATATATTATAAATAAACTAATAATTATTTAAAATAAAAAAAAATCTTTTCTGAAAAAACTATATTTTTCTAAAAGGTGCTTCAGATACACTTTGAGCACAAAATTTAAAATTAATTTTTCAAAATTTTAAAATATTTATTTTAAAAAATAAAATTAATTTTTAAAATATATATGTCAAAATTATCTTTGGGTATATTTTTGAGATTTTTGGGAAAGCATTAATTTTTCGTGGAATAGTGAAAAATATTAATTTTTATTGAAAAATTCATTTTCGTTTAAATTGCATGAAAAGTTATAATATATTGTAAATTAGTTTAATATTAAATTATTTAAATTATGTTATGATTTTACTATTTTATTTCATTGGAATTACTTTCATATTTAATTTTTACACAAAAACATTTTAAATTTTGAAAGTTTCTCTTTGGAAAAACTGCTTTCTCATCGCATTTGTGGGTTTAATTATAAATTTAATTTTAATAATTATGTGAATTGAATTTTTAAAAATGGATTCCATATTTGAAATAATAATAATTTTTATTATATTATAAATTCAACTTAATGTTTTTCATAATTACTAGTATAAAATGTGAACAATATTTGTTGTGGTAATTGTTAAAATGGGTTTATCGGGGGTTAAACTAAAAGATAAGGGTTACAAATGACACAAACAATTTTCCAAAAACAAATTTATGTCCATATTTAGAACTTATATCATATAATTTTATATAATTAACCATTTTAATCCTTTTTTCAGTTGATAACATGGTTACACGTCATTATTTTCAAAAATTCCAAGTATGTCCTCTCCCCCGCTTATAAATGGACACCACCTCTCCTATCCTAATCACATTCTCAAATTCATTTGTATATTTAAATACCTGAAAAAATATATTCCTTACATCATCATTCATATTCTATATGCCTTATTTTGATATTTAAACCCTCTAATGAATTCTATAGTTATAAACCTAATGGGGTTCTTTGAAGAAGTATTTTTTTTAACATGTGTATTTGTTTTATTTTATCTTCCACCTCCATGAAACGTTATTAAAATATGATAATATAATAACAACAATATATAATATATACTAATTTTGTATTATATTCATGTAATAACCTATATAAATCTCCACTTTCATCAAATGTAAAACGAAATTGTCGATCATGTGTACAGAGGACTACTACCACACAAACTGATGTAATTATATTTCCATACCCACCTTTATAGGATGGATATAATTATGTATTTAATATATATATATATATATGATATTTATGAAATAATTATAATTATTTACTTATGATATCACATATATCCTCTTACTTTCTATTATGTGTCGGGATACGATAATGTCGCTCGTGTATACGGTAGATTACTGACTTGCGAAGCGATGTGATTCATTTTTCTCTTACGCTTTGCATGGAAGTTACTAAGGATAAATTGAATTAAATATATGTGATATTTACGACCTAAAAATTCTTCATTAGATATAATATTACATCTATCTTCTTACCTTAAAATTTATTGGGAAACAATAATGTCGCTCAAGCGTATATGTGGACTACTGCCTCACATAGCGAAATGAAATATTTTTATTTTTATTTTTACATGGATAGTAATAATGTTGGATTTTATTATTATATATTATATATAAAAATTTATAATGATTCTATAAATGTTAATTAATATTAATTTTCCTTTCATTCTATCTATCAAGAAAATATCAACAATGTTCATGCGTACGTATGGCATACCGTCTCTATAAATAGTGCAAGCCATTTTCTATCTTTAACATTAATTTATTAATATAAATAAATATATATTAAATATATATTATATTTATATCATTTTTTAAATTCTTTATTTGATTTAACCATGATGAAATTAAAAGGAAAAAAATTACCAAAACAAAACATATGTGAAAAATGAAGGAATTATCACTTGAAATAGTGATTTTAACAAAGGATTGTTAATAAATGGGTTGTTAAAGTCTATAATTAAATAATATATTGAATTAAATGTATGAGTATTTTTATATAATATATTTATAATAAATATCTATTTATTATACTAGAGGTGCAGACACATACAAAGAAAATCAGATTTGGTGTCAAGGTTTATCATCTCACTTTTACTTCCATGAGACATATGTCATATTCACCACTTAATTTATTTTTGTATTGTATATAATTACCCTTTTATATTAAAAAACATGAATATTTTTATCTTAATTTTATTTATATTTTGATTTGATGTTATTTATCTTATGGTTCTTATAATTCAGAAATCACCAAAGTGGTAATGAATTATTATATAATCCCACTATTTATATGGATTTTTATGATGGATTATATGATGATGAAATATTAGGATATATAACTCAATAAACACATGAATTTTATTATCCTATTTTCATTCATTAACTATATAAGTAATAGTACCTATTTCCTCTCTTTTCTAATAAAATTTATTTAAGAAAATGATTTTAATAAAATACAACTTTATTTCTCTTTTCAATCAAAAATCCTCTTCTATTCCATATATATGCTTTATAAAAATGTTTTCAAAAATATTTTTAAAATAATCCAAATAATTTATCATAGAAATTTTTACCCATTATTGGATTTGTACAAAATAATTTCAAAGGAATCCTCATGTCATTTTCCAAACAAGGAACTTTTTAAATTTTTACCAAAAATGTGAAAGGAAACTTTGTTTTAACATAATAGTAATTTATGAAATTTCCTGTCATCATTACCACTCATTTCATGGAAGAATACATTAAATGTTTATGAGTTTCTTTGAAAATAATTTTTTTCATAATTTTCTATAATGTCATTGTTTTTAGAAGTTATTTTGAAAGTGAAAAAGATTTTTCCTAAATAATGTTTTTATTGGAATTTTTATTGTATTTCTATTCCTCAATGATAACAAGACTTTTTTATAATTATTATCCACTAGGGATATTTTTTAATGATACCACCCCTAATATTTATCCCAATGGTTTGTGATTAGTTTGACATGGGATATATAATTTTATTACCATTAACCATATTACTCTTGATGGTTTATGATCGTTTATGTTGATTAGGGTAATTATTAACATATCACATATTAGTTTTGTAATGTGAATGTTTATGTTGATTATATTTCACCCTGTATATATGATGAATTCATCGGTCTTATTAAGTGACTAATTGGAACTATAATTACATATCTCGTCGATGAATCAGTAGGTATCATGAGATAAACTAACTTGAGTTTTCACCAAGGCCTTACCCATTTAAGTGTGCTTTATTTGAATGTGGCCTTGATGTTTTGGTTATGATTTATAACATTATGAATTTCTTCACTATGGTATTAGTAATTAATTTCCATGTGATTATTCAATTAGTTATAATATCCACGGATAAGTTTAAAGAAAATGTGATTATTTATATGGATATATTTTATAACCATTTATTCCTACCATATTATTATTCATATTCAATTTATTGATTAAATGGAATGTGTTTTTTAGTTATTTACCTTCTCATATAGATTATGTTATATTTATTCATGATAGCTTCCACTGCACACTTACCCTTACTAAGCATCTATGCTCTCCCCTTTCTTATGTTTTACGTTTTCTAGTATATTACGAAGTGTTTTATGATTTATATGTAGGGTTATAATAGAGTATAAATGATTCAATCAAATAAAATATTATTTTTTATTTTATGTTTTCAATTTTAATGTGATATTCAAGTACATATTTAGTTTACCAAGACTACTAAACATTTAGGCCATTTGGGACGTGATTTATTATATATAAAAGTAATGTAATAAATTAACCACTAACTTTGGGATACTAAGTTCAAGTCATTTACATAGGTCCTATAATTTAATCATAAACAATCTGGATAAAAAAGATATTGTACCAAACAACCATTAGCTCAAGTATGTCATTCTTTGTAATCACTCTAACCTCATGTATAATAAATTTAAATTTAATATATTTCTATACCAAAACCATAATCATAACTATAATTTCACACATGGTTTACTTATATTATTTTATCACCAATTCATAAATAATGTTTTATTATCATTATCATTTTGGTAGTTTACTACTTCATTTTTCATGAATGTTTTAGTTTAGCGGTTATGGTACTTTTACTTTGTTCATGTTTCCTTAATATCCATAACATTAATCATTACATAAGGATCATAAATTTTTAAGATATATATATATATAATCATTCATATAAAGTAGTGATAGAAGATTAATTACACCACTACATGGAGGTGGTAGTCCACCCATACGCACGAGTGATACTTTCATCCTAAAATGGCATGATAAGAGGTGGTAAATAGTTATAAAATAATCATAATAAAATTTTAATATATATATATATATATTTATGGTACTAGAAACATCATATGTTTATGGATAAAAAAGATTATAGGATGTAAAATAATAAATAAAATTGGAAGTTCTTGGTTACGATTTATACCTCATCTTTGAGATACCACCTTTGGTTTACTCTATATGCCTTAAAGGATTGGTATTAATAGAATACCATAAGATCTAGGTTAAAGGGAAGGATTATAGAATGTCTTCAGATCAAGGATTTTTTAATGTCCATGTTTTTATGTGTTTATTTTTAAATATTATATGGAATTAATTCAAGACTAGGTATTGAGATGGCATGTGATTCTGAGGCCCGATGTGCCTAGAATAAATGTTTGAATAATATTAAAATATTAATTAGAATTCATGTTTAGTTTTCCTGAAAAAATTGTAATAACTTCTAAATGGGTGCCCGAATCAGAAATCTGAGTGCACTATTTCATTCTGATCAGTAGATTTACCCTAGGAGAGTCCTAACATTGGCTTGTGTGGGTCATCTATGAAAAGTAGTTTTTAGACATTTCAATGAATAAAATAAATTGAGAATTAATTTTATTCCTTCTTTTTTGTCGATGCATTGACATTTTATTTTATATAAAATTATATGCTAGGATCCATGATTAATCTCATAACCTTATAATTCTCTAGATGCTCTCAAGAGGAAGTTGGATAATTCCCTCGGTGGCAAACGATGAAAGAAATATAATCATAGATCAAAAAATGTTGTTCTTGATGGATCTCATCGACGGTGACAACACAACAACTGATCTTCTTCAATGAGAAATCCAATTCCCAGGTCGGATGTGTTATATGGTTTTTCTTTCCCCATTTTGGATTCAATAATGAAATCAGACCAACCAAAAAAAGGTTGAGCCATGGTTTTCTCATTCTTGTGTGATGGGATATGATTGTGGATTTTTATTAGGGTTTTGATTATTGAGAATTGATTTTGTATTCATTATTGTTCTTATAGAATGGATCGTGGTAGGGATGAATAATGGCCAATAATGGTTCCTTAAGTTGTTCTTATAATTTTCTCCCTATATATTATTCTTTTTCTTCATGTTCTTTGTGGTTTATGATTGGTTGATTGTTGAGTATCCTTTTAATGATGGAAAAATATGAAATTGAAGATCCATCATCAGAATGACCTAGTGGAGGTGTGACGATGATAGTGAAGAACAGATCATAGTGATTCGAGAGATATCATTCTTTAGGTGAATTTCATGTGGGTGGTTGAAATTAGATTTAGGAGCCTATTGAGGTCTGAAACACACTGATTCAGTTTTATGATAATGATACAACCATGGATCTCTATATTTGAGGTGAAGGAACCAACTAATCAAGCACTAGAGGATCGGCCAAGGCACATAGAGTATGAACAACGATTCTATAAAATCACGAAGAATACGACATATATTCCGGAATACATGGTGTGTGGGTCCTACTTAGAAGTGGATAGGGTTTCAGGAGTCAATTTCATGTCACACAGCATGTGATCACTATCAAATGGTGTGTGGGACCTTCCCTAAGACTCGGTGTGTATCTCATAAGATACACAGACATGGGGCGGAGTACACAGGGTTTTGACACAGCATGTACTCCCCCGAATGGCTTGGATGAATGGGTTATGTGTATTAACTTGTGTAACAGTACACGATTAGAGCTACATGGGTTGATACCATGTACTGGAACATATCCAGAATACACAGTTGGAACCCAGAAGGAAGGGAATGGGGTCTAAGTATTTCTATGCACCGTGTACTCTCCTTTTACATGACATGTTCTAACAATATGGGTTGTTGTACAGAGATAGTACCAGGGGTCAAGGAACAAGGTGTGTGACCCTACTAAACACCATAAATACCTTTCTACATGGATTTAATTTATTTTCCATATTACATTGGACCAGATTCATTAGGGTCCGTTCCCTTGATCATTCACCTAAAGGTTGGTGGGTATTGTTTACTACTCATAAGAGTATGATCCCTTCAATAGGACTTTCTAGATAGATTCATTGGAATCTCATGTAAGGGGCCCGGAGTAGGATCCTCTATCCATTCTTTGTGCCCTAGGTGGAGTCCTTGGAATTGACTTGGCCAACTTCATCGGGCGTTGATCCACTACTTAGCAGGTTAACCCAGATGGTGTTGTTGGTACCAACCTATGGCCCTGGATATGATCCTCATCAGTGTATCGTGTCTCTATTCAGATCTATTATCATATCTATCTATCATGATGGTTCCCGATGAATGGTAATTCTTCGGTAGACAACAGTTCTATCAGACTCAAGAGTGCATTCTCCCAGATTATTGTTTCATGGAATCTTCAATATGAATCTCTAGTGTTTATATGCAGTAGTTGTGACTTACCTCTAGACCGTGTGTCTTCATTTGAGAATATCTAGATATTCTTGTTATGTGTTTCAGACAAATACTATGTAGAGATGATTGTATCTTTCCTTTGTGTATTGTTTTGTGATTTTGGGGTGTCCAACTGGGTATTGTTATACTCACCCCTACATGATCTTTGTCCACAAATGTCGTGTCTTGTGTAGAGTATCACCTTTTTATGGAGTATTGGAGGGACTAGGACCAGATAGAGCTTTGTATGTTTAGGCAGGCTGAGGTGTACCTACATCTTTAAGCAGTAGTTTCTTTACAAATTTTGTTTACATGTTGGAATTTTTAATTTATACTCTTTATTTTGGTGGGCTTGTATTCTAACCTAGTTTGCTTTACTGCACTTTACATCATGTTGTACTTTATTGGTTTTGATATTGGTATGCATGAATTTCATTCTTAGTGGTTTTTACATTTCCTCATTTGTGGGCTTTGAGATGTGTACGTGTGTACAGGTACATAGGAAATGCCTCCCATGTTAGTGATATGCCTACTCGGTGCTAGTAACCAGCCCTTGGACTATTAGAGGCGGTCATGGGGAGTCACGACATGGGCCCCACTAGGATGGATCATGACATAGTGGTATCAGAGGTGGCTGGTTCTACCATAGGATCAAGAGTATGTGAGATTGGTTTGGGGAAATAGTGTTAAGTGTTTTCAGTTTGTCTTTTAGTCCAGGGACTCCAGTGTTGGTATGGGCAGCATAACTATCCATACACCAGGACACTGATAACCTACTTTTTTACTTGGTACATGATAACACTTTTTTTAGGAAAAATAATGGTACATACATCATATATGAATGGTTTCTGGTTCCATGTCCTTCTTAAAATAGCTCTCTAGAATATAATCACTGACTATGGTACATCTTTTTTTCATATAAGATGCCCCCAAGAAGCATACCAGCTAGGATTGAGTAGCTTGATCATGAGGATGACCCCCTTAGTGAATAGGAAATGATACAAGGACCAATTACCTAGATTCCACCTATAGGTGGTGCACTAGCTATACTACCACCTGTGGAGTAACACATGGTACCAGTAGTACCAGCAGATGAGGGTTACATGATAAGCGTGCTCCACGAGTTATATAGACAGTGACCACTTGGGTTCTGAGGTGAGACTTTCCCTCATCAAGTAGAGGGCTGGCTCGAGGCGGTGACCATAGTTTTCCATCTAGTCTATACGTTAGCAGAAAAGATGGGGATCCTGGAAGTGATCCTTCTTTATGGTTCATCATAACGATGGTAGATTTTGTCCATGAATACTTATGATGAGGTGACTCTTTCATTGAAATAGTTCAAGAATCTCTTTAGAGAGAATTTTTCATCGGTTAAGTTGAGATTAGTGTGTATAAAATAGATTATTTAACTCTAGAAAAGTAGTTTGATAGTGGATGACTATTCATCCAGGTTCCCCAACCTTTCCAGGTACTCGATGGATATAGTCATAGATCAGTAATTTAGGGCTTGGACCTTAAATAAAGGTCTTCATAGAGACATATGAGACAGTTTTATACCTTTATGCATTCTGACTTGTGATGGGGGTTCTTGGGCGAGATTTGGTGGATAAAAGATTCTTAGAGGAGCATATACATCTGATGATAGTTAGTAGTGGACCAGCTGGTGTAGAGACCTTGGAAGTAGGGAGACGATGTCAGTCTTAGAGATCCCTAAGTGGGATACATTTTAGGAGGAAATCCCAAGATAGAGGATCTTTAGTTTAGGGATAACCGGGTGGGTCCAGTCATCCTTTGGAGAGGTGGTGCTACACATGTGATGGTCAGGGACATCTCACTCGACATTGTCCAACCCATCATGTTGCTGATAGGGAAACAATGGATGGACCACCAAGGCAGATATATTGACAAGAGAAGTCAGATTAATTGGGTATTTAATGTGTAAGAGGGGCTGGGAGAGAAGCAGATGGTGGTTGACGTTTTGACTTATTACCACCGCCACCCCTAAGAGGTCCATTCCATGGTTAGGGAACTAGAGGACCGGGGTAGGGACAACTGCATGTAGTTGAGTCATATGACCCAAGGGATCTAGGAATGATTCGAGGTATGATAATTTTATTTTCTACTTTATATGAAGCCCTAAAATACATGGTTTCTAGTTGTTATTTTCTCACCACATACATTGTATAAGACCTTGATATTCTGGTAGAACTATTGACATGACCCTTACACATGGAGACACCTACGGGAGGAGACTCGAAGATCAAACACTAATAAAAATAGTTTGACCTAAACCTTGGAGGTGAGGGTTTCTGTTGGAACCACTTGTTGTTATCGTCGAGGCCTTATGACGTCATTCTTGTTATGAATTGGTTATCTTCGGTCCATGCCAATATTGACTATTTTAGGTGAAGAGTGTGGTTTTTCTACAGTGATGGAATGAGGTTTTCCATTGTTGGTGAAATGAAAGCCCAGGAAGTATAATATGGACTTATGCATAGGATGGTGAAACCAATTACTCATGAGTTGGCTAGCCTAACAATCAGAGCAACATATGTTATGAGTTTTTAGTTCCAAGAAGTAGTAGTGGAGTACAAGGATTTCTTCTCCAAAGAAGTTCTAGGATTACCTCTTCATCAGAAGATAGACTCTTGAATTGAATTAAACCCTAGGATGACACTGATATATTCACCAGAATTTATAATGGCTCCCACAGAGCTTCGTGATCTAAGGTTGTATTTAGAGGACTTGTATAGTAAGGGCTTCATGCGACCTAGTGCTTCACCCTGGGCAGCCCCAGTTTTTTTTGAAAAAAAGGCATATAGGAGATTGATGTTGTGTGTGTACTACCTACATTTTCACTAGGTGAATGTGAAGAACAAGTATTGAATACCATGGATTTATGACCTCTTCGATTAGTTTATAGGGGCACGATGGTTCTCTAAGGTTTAACTTTGATTAGGTTATCACCAATTGTTAGTACGGGATGAGGTTATACTAAATAAGACTTTCAGATGTTGTTATTGTCACTATGAGTTCTTTTTTATTCCCTTTGGTGGGAATAACTCCCCAGAAATGTTCATGGGACTCATGAACTAGATCTTCTAGCCTTACTTATATCAGTTCTTGGTAGTTTTCATTGAAAATATACTTATGCACTCAACATATGAGGAGGATAATGTGAGGAACTTAAGGATGGGTCTAGATATACTATAAGAGAACTATATTTATGGGAAAATCTCAAAGTTCTAGTTCTATATTTAGGTGTTCCACTTTTTGGGACATGTTATCTTAGAGGATGGAGTGGTAGTGGACCCATCCAAGGTGGAGACAATGTTATCCTGAGAGCCACCTAGGAGCGTGATTGAGTTGTAAAGATTCCTTGGGATATAAGGATATTATAGGATATTCATACCTAATTTCTCCAAGATATCATCACCTATGACAACATTTAATCAACAGGGGAAGCCTTTAGTATGGACAAAGATGTGTAATAAGGATTTTCATAAATTAATCTAGAGTCTGACTAGCGTTTTGATCATGAGATTGTTGATGGAGGGTGTTGAGAATGTAGTATTATGCAATGAGTCAGGGACTATATTTTTTTGTGTCCTAATGTATAGGCAATCCATTATTTCTTATGTATCATGCTAGTTAATACCACATGAGTATAACTACATGACCCAAGATCTTGAGTTAGTAGCGGTAGTCTTCGCATTGAAGATGTGGTGACACTACCCAATGGGGAAGTAGTTTATCATCTAATCTGATCATAATAGTATCAAGTATATCTTCTCTCATAAGGATCTGAAATTGAGATAGAGGTGATGGATAGAGTTACAATAGTACTATGACTTTGAGATTTTCTATTCTGTTGGGAAGGGGGACATGGTGGAAGATTCTCTTAGTGGGAGATCTAGTTTTCAATTTTTGAACGAGTAATCAGATAAGTTGGCCTCATTTCAATTATCCATTAGGGGCAGAGATGGAGAAAATTAACTCTATTCGATGGTTATCACCCCTAAAATCTTATAGAAATCCAATAAGGTGCATCTTAGAGATAACAACTGTGAGACCGTACTTGATCAGATATCCACAGAACATGTTCCTGATGGATATTCACAAGGTGTGGAGAACATCATCCTTTTCACAGGATTTACAATTATAACAGTGGTGTTGCAAGAGGAGGATATATTGGAGTTTTATACATCCCATTTGGTGGTAATTCCTAGAGTGTAGAAGATATATCAGGACTATTGATGTCAGTTTTTAGGGATAGGGATGAAGAAGGCAGTGGTAGAGTTCACTTCTTGAAGCCTTACGTGCCCGAAAGTGACAGCTAAGCACCAGGTTCTATAGGGTTTATCTCAACCCCTTGAGGTGCCAAAATAGAAGTAGAATGAGATATAGATGGACTTAGTGAAGGTTTTACCACATATGTGTAGGGGAAATGATTCTATCTAGGTGATCATTAACCAACTCACCAAGTCGATCCACTTCCTAGCTATCCATGAATAGAGTTCGACAGAGCGCTTGGGACACATCTATGTTTAGGAACTAGTTGGACTCCATGGAGTCCCATACACGATTGTTTTTTATCATGATGATCATTTTACATCCTGATTATGGAAGTGATTTTAGGAGGCTTTTGGGACTTAATTACACTTTAGAATGAAGTTTCAACCCTAGAAAGATGACCAGACAAAGTAGACCATTCAGTTCCTGAAGGACAAAATGTGGGCTTCCATGTTGGACTTCGGCCATAGTTGGGAGGATCACCTACCTCTAGTGGAGTTCACATACGAAAACATCTATCATTAAACCATTGGTATGGAACCATTTGAGGATTTATATGGGTGACCCTACCGTTCACCACTTTGCTATACTGACCTAGGAGAGTCATCACTCACGAGCCTAGAGTTGGTTCATGTTAGTACCAAGAAGGTGCAGATCATACAGGAGTGGATGAATATGGCACAGATCCAACAGAAGTCTTATGCAAACTAGCAGATAAGGCCTTTGGATTTTGAGAAAGGAGACCATGTGTTCCTTTAAGTTTCACCTCGATGTGGATTATGGATATTTGGTCGAGGTGGGAAGTTATGTCCGAGGTTTATCATCCCTTTTCAGATACTTCATAGAGTTGGTGAGGTGGTGTACCATTTAGATCTACCCCCAAAATTAGATTGGGTACATGACATCTTCCACATGTCGCAACTAAGTAGGTATGTGCATGACCCATGACACACCATCGACTGGGGAGAGCTGGACATTGAGGATGGAAAGACTTTTGATGAGTTCTTAATGGAGATTGAGGATAGGAATAGGAGGATCCTATGTGGATGAGTTATTCCCTTGGTGTGTGTCCGATGGAAGCATGAAAATCTCTAGGAGAGCACATGGGAGCAGGAGGATCAGATTTGTGCATAGTACCCACATCTTTCTGTATAGCCTTGTTTGGGTTTTTTGATGACATAAATCCCCAAGGTCAAGAGAATATAATGTCTTGGATTTTTCTGTAAAATTTTTTAAAATAATATATGAAATTAATTCGAGACTAGGTGCTGAGACAACGTGTGATTTTGAGGACCAGTGAGTTTAGAAAAAATGTTTGAATAATATTAAAATATTAAATAACACACACACACATTTTTCCTAATAAAGTGGAATAACTTCTAAACTAGTGCCCAGATTATAAATCTAATAGAACAGTTGCATTTAGAGAAACAAATTTACCATAGCCAGGACCTAACATCGGCTTGTGTGGGTTGGCTATGAAAAGTAGTTTCTGGAAGTTTTAATGAATAAAGTAAATTGATAATTTATTTTATTTCTTTTGTTTCATCGATTCAGTGATGCAGTGATGATTTATTTTAAATAAAATAAGAGGAAGGGATACATGGTTAATCTCATAACCATGGAATTCCTTAGATTCTCTCAAGAGGAACTTGTAGAAATCCCTCAGTGGAAAATGATGACAAAAGTTGTATCAGAGATCAACAGACATCGTTCTTGACCGAACTCACTGATAAAAATGATGTGATAACCGATCTTATTTAATGAGAAATATAATTCCCCAAGAGGATGTGTTATTTGTTTTTTATTTCCCCATTTTGTTATTCCATGATGAACATGGAACAACCAACAAATAGGTTAATTTGTGGTTATCTTGTTCTTGTACTTTTTTATCCGAGTTTTGATTGCTGATAATTAATTTTTTATTCTTGATCATTCTTATGGAATGGATAGAGGCTGTAACAAAGAATGGTCGAGGTTAGTTCCTTCAGTTGTTCTTGTCCTTTTTCTCCCTTGATATTATTCTCCTTCTTCGTGTTCCTAATGGTTTAATAATAGTTGATCATCAAACCTCTATTTAATGTCACAACAAATTGAGATTGAAGATCCAAAATTAGGATGAATTAGAAAAGTTTTAACAATGATGGTGATGGATGAATTAGAATTATTGAAGAGATATCGTTATTTGGGTGATTTTCATGTGGGTGATCGGAATTGGATTTTGGATTCAATCAAAGGCTTGAAAATCACCATTTTAGTGCTATGTGGATGAGAAGACCTTGGATATCAAGTTTAAAGGTGAATAGACAAACAAATCAAGCACTAGAAGATCGGCTGAGGTGCATGGAGGAAAAACAGTGATTCGGGGAAATTGTGAAGAACACGGTGTATATTCTAGAATACATGATTTTTGGGCCTCGATGATCAGTGGCTAGGGTTTCAAGAGTCTATTTCATGTGAAATGACATGTGACCCCTATCACATGGCATGTGGTCTCTTCCCAAAGACTTAGCGTGTATCTCAAAAGACATGCAGAAACAGGGTGGAGTACATGGGGTTCTGATACGACATGTACTCCCCCACACGACTTGGTTGAACTAGTTACATGGATTACCCATTGTACTGGTAGAAGGGAAAATCGATATGGGTTGACACCATGTATTGGCACATGACTTGAGTATATGGGTGGAACCTAGATAGAATGGCATGGTGTTTAAGTCTTTATACACAACGTGTAATCTATTTTTATACGAAATTTTCTAATGACGTGGGTCATTGTACATGGGAAGTACCCAAGGTCAAGGAACACAGAGTGTTCCCAACCCCATATTTAGTATACCTTTCTACATTGATTGAATCTCTTGTCCATTGTATCTTGGAAAATATTCATTAGTGTTCATACCCTTGATCGTTTCCCTGAATGTTGGTGGGTATCATTTCCTACTCATAGGGGTATGACCCCTTCAACATGAAGTTTTGGATAGGGTGATTGTAATCCCCTCTAAGAGGCCCAGATCTGGATCCTCTACTCATTATTCAGGCTATAGGTAGATTCCATGGTATTTATTTGACCAACCACCTCATACGTCTATCCTATACTTGGTAGGTTAACCCAGATGGAGTTATTGGTTTCACCCCATGGCCCTGGCTGTGATCCTCATATGTGTATCACATCTCTCTTCATATCTATTATCATGTATATCTCTCATGATGGTTCCTAACGAATAGTAATTATTGGGCAGACTTCATCAGTGCTATCATACTCAAGAGTGTTCTCTCCTGGATGAGTGCTTCATGGAATCTTTGAGCTGAATCCCTTGTGTTGGTATGTGGTAGTCTTGACTTACCTCTAAACTACGTGTCTTGGTTTGAGTATATCTGGATATTCTTATTATATATGTTGTATAAATATACTATGTAGAGATGGTTGTATCTTTACTTTGTGTATTTCTTTGGGGTTTCAGGGTGTCCTACTGAGTATTTTTATACTCTCCCATGTAGGGGATTCTTTCGCACGTGTCATGTATTGTGGATATGATCGCCCTTTTGAAGGATTCCATGATAGACTATGACTGGAAAGAGTTTGTGAGTTCAGGCTAGATAAGGTGTTCCTTTAGATTTGAGAAGTATTCCCAGTACCTATTTTTTTTACTTGTTGGACTTTGTAGTTTATAAACACTTTCTTTTGGAGGGCTAGTATTCTGGACAAGTTTACATTACTACACATTACTTCTTATCGCACTCTATTGGTTGGGATAGTGGTATACATGAAATTGTTTCTTAGTGGGTTTTAAATTTCATCATTTGTGGGATTGGAGATTTGTGTGTGCATACAAGTATATAAGAAATGCCTCCAATGTTAGTGATATGTATACTTGGTGCAAGTCACCAGCCCCAGACCAATTGGAGGTGGTCTTGGGGAGTCATGGCAAGAAACCCACTAGGATGATTCGTGATATATTTTTTGAGATATAAGGCTCAAATGGTGTGAATAATTGAGGATAAGTGGTTCCCTTTTATACGTTAGGGGAGGGGTACACAAGGAATTGACAAAAAATATTTCAATGATTTAAGTTTACATTCAATGTAATTTGGATCAAAATGGATTCGTATTAAGTGTTAGGATAATATAAGGTTTATATATATTCAACCAATAATAATTTTACTTGTTATGATGGTAATAATACCCTTATTTTCATGGTTTAACCCCCAAGTAAACTATTTTAACTTTAACTATTGTAAAAAATATTGTTTTAAATATTCACTATGACCAAAAAAATAATTTTAAACCTATTACATTATATTAACTATACTGATTAAAAGTATGAAATATATTTTAAAAAATTAAATTTCTATAAATGGTGGAATTTAATTTTATTTAAGTACGCAAACCGTATTGAAAACCCATTTTCCAAAGATGAATTTTAAAGTATAAAAATTAATTTACATCCATTTCATACCTTTTAAAAACCATGAAATGAAATTTAAAATATTATATTGAATATTTAATATAAAAGTTTCATTAAATCCTTTGATAAATATATATTAGATTAATTTATAAATATAAAAACAAATTGCGTACATAAAAATGTTTCGTAGAGAAAATGTGTTTTTCTGCACATAAATTTACTTATTCCAAAATCAAGTATAACAATTATTCTTATGAAATTAAATGAATTGATTATAATTAAAGTACACTAAGGTTAAATTATAATTAAATTATAATTATAATTTTCTATTTACTTGAAATAAAATGATAATTTTTACAAAAAATGGTTTTTTTTTACTATTCACTAAAAAATAAATAATTTTAGGAAAATCCTAAAAAATAACCCTAATATATTATTCAAATTATTATTTTAAAAATGATATTAATTTACTCAAATAAAATATCCAAAAATTTTATAAATTATTTATAAATCTTATGTGTAAAAATTTGATAAAAAACATTTTTTGCAGAAAACTTATTTTGAAGGAAATACATATAAAATCTTGGGGTGTTATATCACTCATGAATACATGTAGACTACTATCTTCGTGAAAGTGATTTATTTCATTTTTAACTCTAGTATTTAATTATTTTTCCAAATATCTTATAACCCGAGTTGTATCATTAAAAATATCTAAATATTATCATTTTTATTCTATAATAATGATATTATACCAAAGGAATCACTTTATTGAACATACTCACCCACATAATTTAGATTCTTATTTTTTGGGTCGGTTTCACCACTTACATGAACTATTACATAAATTTATATCATTGGTAACTAAAGAAACATAAATATTAGTGATATTGGAAAATAATAATTAAATAATGATTTTTTTATACTAGAATGGTAATGGTAATATCTAAGTTGTTATTAAGCTGCCACCCCCATTTGTGAAAACTAAAAAAATGTATTATCGTACCTTTTTCATCATTAATTATAACTAAAATAAATATGAAATAAAATTAATTATTTTGTTTTAATCCAAAAATTAATTCTTTTAATTATCCCATATCATGTGTATATTATTTCTAATAAATTTTGTGTTTTATGATAGAAAATTATTATTAGGGTGAATGTGTAGAAATTTATTAATTCTCGAGTCAATGACTTATAATATGAAATCTGAAAAAGATAACTATATTCATGCATGACAGATAGAAATTTTTCAATGCCTTGCATATATCTCAGATCGACCCTATAATTTTTTTTTTGACTTGTTCCTTATACTATGACCACAATTATAAATGTTTGACCATGTAGACAACTATAATTTCAATAAATATTGTGATTGATGGAAGGAAAGTGTGGTCGAAAGATGATATCAATGGCATATCTTGTAAATTCATGCAAACACTGAAATTTCACCAAGACTTGCAACTGTGATAAGGGAATATGTGACTATGATAATTCATTTGATTTTCTATCCACACATCTATTCAGAAAATTTGAAAATGCATAAATTATTGGGACCATGTGTAAAATCATGCCTATTCCCATGGGAAGAAATTTTGAACATGATAGGAAATGTGAGTCTATTAAATATACTAAAATTTCACAAATTATTCTGACCGTGCATAGGATATTAAGACAATATGATGAAAATTAGTTCGACATCGAGGTTGAGAAATTGTGCCTTGTATGGATTTATTATTCCCGTAAAGACTACCTATAAGGGAGATCTTATAACTTACCTATTCCTAGGGTATTTGTGTTTATATAAGAATATAATATTATTATATTCAAATTTTTATATTTTGAGGGATTATATACAAGTCAAATAATTTAATTCCTTAAGATCTTGTTTCTCAGTGTGAGGATTTAAGAATGATTATTCTTAAATGGTTCTTCTAAACAGAATCATTATATAAATGAAAAGGGGGGTTAATGTGTGCATTGTGTAGAATTGAATCACTGAGAAAAATATTCCCTTTCTTTTAATTTTATTTCAATGATAGATTTAAAGACAATTTATTATCTAAAACTGATCAGATATTGAGCATCATAAAACTTCTCAAACTTTATCTTAATCTATCTATATTACTTAAATTTTGATTTTTTTTTTCTTTCATTTATTTTTAAATCATTTATCACTCATGTATTGTAAATATAAGTTTGAAAATACTTTTTCTTTCTACTTTTACATTTATATTCTCAAGTATAACTGTGGAAGAGGTTATTTATATTCTTGGATAACTTGTGTGTTTTTGTTTTTATAAAACCTAATCTAGGTTAAGGATAAGTTTACTAAGTATTAATAAATGTTATTGATAATGAATTAATATTAGGTGTATTTAAATAATTCTCACCTTGATATTAAACCTCTTTTTTTTATTTCCAATATGTGTTTATTTATTTTTTTTCTTACTCTATTTTAAAAACTATGTTATATCAATAATTTTATTTAAAAAAATATTTTCTATAATTTTTTTTGAGAATTTTAAAAACTAATACTCTTATAATAATATATTGAAATTTATATATATAAATTGTTGTATTATAGTAAATTTATATCAAAATTTTAAGTATTATCAAAAAAATTAACTGGATTATGATCATTCCCTTAAGAAACTTTGAAAAACTACGACATTATATATTCCTACTTATTTAGTCAAATGTAATGTTTTTAAAAATTTTGATTTTTCATTAAAATTATTTTTAAAATAAATATCTATCAGAATCATAATTTACCTCCCCCCCCATTTGGAGATGTCTACTTGGATAAACATTTGGTTTCATAGATTCTGTACATCTTTTTTTATCATCAAGTATTGACTTTGATCTAGTTTTGAAAAAAGATATAAATCTATGATAATTCTAAATTTATATTGGAATGTATAATACAATAATTGATGGAACTACTTCCAACAAACCTCTAAATTTTAATGGAAGAAATTTTCATAATGGAAGATTAAAATGAATTTAAATATTTAAAGTATGCACTTTGATATTTGGGCTACCGTTGAATAAAAGTATGAAAACCCCATGGTTCCTAGAGATAATTGGAGTGATTCCATTAAGTCTGATTATGATTTTAATTATAAAGAAATTAATTATTAATACTATCCACTTAGATAATATGAGTTAAATAGAATATATTCATGTTCTACAACTAATTAAATTTTGGATACCATAGTTGTGTAAAATAAAGCCTCATCTAATGTTAAATAAATAGGATTAAATAGCTGTACTATTAATTATGATATATTTAATATGAAGCCCAAGTAGTCTATTAAGATATGTACCTCAGGTTTAATGGGACTATAAACATGATTTGTTCACTAGTAATGATTTTTTACGACAAGTTGAAATTATTTTGGATTTTAAAATGCTTTACAGATAGATAAAAAGCTATTGTTATATCCATTTATGAATCATGTGATGTGATAAAGTGTCAATAAAATTGTTTATTTGAAAACAAATAATATAAAAGGAATATATTAAAGTAAATGAGGAATATATGAATATAAAAATTCATTCACATTCAAATAATCATTATAAAAATATAAAGAGGTATTCAAAGAATATATCAAGAGTATAAGTAATTGTGAATCTAAAATTAATTAGGTGATGGCCCACTTGGCAGTAAGATTCAAGAAATTATACAAAATGAATAATTTTTTTTGGAAATAATTTTTATAAAGTAAACATGATAACAAATTAAACTAGAACAAGGATGTTAACTTTGGGTAAGTTACATGTTATGAGTGAAAAATAAATGGACACATCAAATCTCATAGTCCAAAATTAAAATAAAAAAAGAAACATGAGGATCGAGTATGGAAACATATAAAATATATAAAGGCAATATGTAGTGTTTTAGAGGATATATTGATAGATTCATATTTATATAGGTATTATTCACATGATATTTAAAATATGTTATTTATGGTAATTAAACCTAAGGAAACAAATATTACATATATTTCTTATAAAAATAAAAAAATTGATGAATTTGATATTTCTAGTGAATATTTATTCAAATAATGGAATATGGTAGAAGAAAACTTCAATAACATAAAGGATAAATAAATGAATTTAATTAAATAGTATGATTTATATACTAATATAAAATATTATATTTTTATAGAAAAGTAAAATAATAAAATGATTCTTCATAATAATAATTATTTTAAGTTAGTGAATGAGAAAATAAAAAAGGATATTGAAGACTTTTTTGTAATAACTGGAACTCTTAATACAATTCTAGGAATTCATGTTGTACTAAAAATAAAATATGGATTTGGTTATCATATTTGGTAGAATATAAAATTGAATAAACCTTATTTCATTTGTAGTTATGTTAATAAACATTTATTAAATTATACATCTAGAATATCTAAATCTTATGGAATCCATTTTGGACCAAAAATATCCCGCTTCTCTAAATATTTTAAATACATTAATAAATCTATAAATAAATATTTAAAATAGATTTGTATCCCAAAAAATCGTAATTTATAACAATTCTGGACCTAAATAGATTTAGGTACTAAAATAATTTTGTATTCAATTAATTATAGGAATCCTACTTGAATACTCCCATTAAGAAATTAGGGTATCTAGATAGTTGGTGTTCCAAACATATGGCTTGGTACATCTCATTCTTTAAAATTTATACTAGAGTGGATAATGGCCATGTCACCTTCGGTGATAATGTTAAATGGAAAATTATCAGACTTGGTCAAGTTAGAAACTCTAAAACTTGTTTAATTTTAGATGTTTTATTTGTTGACTATTTAAAATATAATCTTCTAATAATATATCAATTTTTGTTATGATGGTTTTCTTTTTTAGGTTTTAGAATAATTAATGTAATATTTTTATTCTATTTTTAATTTAGTTTCATATGATTTAAGGAATTATAATTTTGATGGAGATGACATAAATTTTTTATTTTCACAAAATGATTCATGTTTTAATTCCTTTCATTATAAATATTAGTTGTGGCATATGATATTAGTCCACCAAAATATATAATGACTTATAAATCTAGTCAAAATGGGTTAGACAATGATCTACCAAAATTATATTTCCTAAAATAAAAAGTTTGCAATTTCTATCAAAATGGAAAGTAGCATAATGTTTCTTTCAAACCCAAGAAATAGGTTTATACCTCTAAACTCCTAGAACTATTTCACATGGTATTTTTTTTACCTTATATAGTTTCAATTTTAGCCAAAAAATGCTATGATTCTTTAATTATTGATTATTATTCAAGATTTGTGTGGGTATATTTCATAGATCCCAAAATTGAAGCTTGTAGATGTTTTTAAAAATATTCCAAATTTGTTAAGAAACATAGTTTACAAAATATTATGAGTGTGAGAAGATATCATGGTTATGAGTTTGAAAATAAATATTTTGAAACCTCTTTATCACCACATAGGTATAATAATAACTTCTTTATTACTCAAAAAACTCAACAAAATGTGATGGTTGAAAGAAGAAATGGGTCTTTTTTAGAAATAACCCAGACCATTCTTAGTGAATATGAATTACCTACCTATTTTTTCAATAAATATATGAATAAAACTTTTTATAAAATTAATAGAGTTTTATTTATACCCCTTTTAATAAAACACCATATGAATTTTGGAATGTAATAAAACTTAAGGTAAGTTACTTTAACATTTTGGGTTTCAAAGATTACATTCTCAATATGAAGGAAACTATAAAAAAATTCATCCAAGAGTGAAAAAGGAATTTTTCATATTTATTATACATCTAATAAAGCATATAGAGTTTCTAATAATTGAAAAAAGGTGGTGTAAGAATATATACATGTCACATTTGATGATACATATCCACTTGATCCTAAAATTTACTTAGAAAACCTATATGGTGATATGTCCAATTTAAATATAAATAATACCTCCAAGACCAATGACCATGTTACTGTTTTACACAAAACAACTCCTAAAACTAACCATGAAGAAAAATCTAATCATGATGAAGAACTAGAAGAATAAAAGAGATCATATCTTCCTAGAATTGTTAGAACCCATATATACGATCTTTTAGATGCTATTATATAAGACTTGGATAAGGTGGCTCAAACTCTAGCTTCCCTTATAACCCAGGTTGAATATCAATCCTTTTTTCAACGAATAAAAATAAAAACATAAATGAGGTAATAAATGATGAACATTGGTTGATGTCTATGTAAGAATAATTAAATCAGTTTGAAAGGAATATTTTTTAAGAACTAGTTGAGAGACCCAAGAACTACTTGAATATTAGAACTAAATGGGTATATAGAAACAAGTTTGATGAATCTATAACTATAATTAGATATAAGGACTGATTGTTTCCACATGGTTATAATCAAGAAGAAGATATTAACTATGAGGAGGCCATAACACCTATAGATTAACTTGAATAAACCAGAATACTTATTTTTTTGAAACACATATAAAATTTAAACAATATAAAATTAATTTCAAGATTGAATTCCTAAATGGTTATATTTTTGAGGATGTATTTCTTCAACAACCCCATAGCCTTTCAAGTCCTCATTTTCCAAATCATGTTTTTAAATATAAAAAATAAATTTATGGATTAAAACAAGAACCCATATCTTGGTATTATAGTAGTATAACTTTTATAATTTCAAATGGGTTTTTAAAAGGTTACGACAATCCAACTCTGTTATCAAAAGAACCTCAAAATATTTATTGGTTACACAAATATATATTGATGACATTATTTTGAATTCTTAAAAACATTATTTTTGTGTGGTAATCTCAAAACTAATTCAAAAAATATTTTAAATGAGTTTGATTGGTGAAATAAAATTATTTACTAGTTTTTAAATCCTTTAAAATAAATATGTAATTATTTTAAATCGAACAAAATATGATAAATATATTTTAAAAAATTTTGTTATGTATATCACAAAATGTCATGATACTCCAATGATTACAAAATGTATGTTGGATATTGATTTAAACAGTAAAATATTTTTTTAAACCATTTATAGAGGTATGATTAGAAGTTTACTTTACTCATTATCTAGTTGGAATGATATCATGTTTACAGTGTGTATGTGTGCACATTTTTAAGGAAATACAAGGGAATATCAATTAAATTATGTAAAAAAAAATTAAATACCACAAAAGTACAACCAAATTTGTACTATTCTACCCTAGAGGAAATTATTTTGATTTAATTAGTTATTCAAATGTTGATTTGGGGTCTATAAGTAAGATAAAAATATCACCTTCATAACATGTTAATTCTTAGAAAAGTATCTAGTTTCATACTGTAGTAAAAAGTGATTTTTTTCTCTATAAACTATATAAGCTTAGTATATAGCTGCAAGAAATTATTTTTTGCAAATTTTGTGGTTGAAACACGCATTTCTAGACAATTAATTTTAGTTCTAAAATGTCACAATAAATTATAACAATATAGTTTTTATAAATAATTCCAAAAATATGATTTCTCGTTCTATAACCAAACAAATTGATATAACAAATCACTTTTTGAGATATCAAATTAAAAAGTGTGGTATCACTCTTGAATTCATATAAAATTAACAACAACTTGCTAATATCATTACAAATCCTTTAAATCTTTATAGACATAACTATATCATACATAAACATTGGATGATAACCAATTACTGATATTTTAAGAATTTCAACTTCTAGATTTTTTAAATTTTTTAAATTTTTTTAATGTGTGAGTTGCTTATTGAAAAATAAAAATTTTCAATATTTAAATTATACTACAAATCATCTATAAATTAAATTTTGGTTATGGTTAAGTCTAGTAATGTTATGTTATAATTTGTATTCTTCCAAGGATAAATTGTCATGAACACCCTTGGATCCATGAGCTTAGATCTATGGAATTTTCATCTGTGATTTGTTTTTTCATCGGAAAAGTATGTGGATACATGAGTTTATTTTAATAATATGGGAATTGTGTCTGTGTAAGGTGAACCCATATATTATGATTGAATCTTTGGAATTTAATCTGTGGAATTTACATCTATGAGATTATTAATTTAAATTTTGATTCTATGCTTATTTTTATATTCCATTACATTTAATATTTCATTAAGAGATTTATTCATATATATTATTCATTTATTATCTAAATATTATTATGAAATTCCTAATTTGAATTAGAATCCAACTCATAAAATTATTAAACCCTCATACGTCCTATTTAAACACACTATTCTCTCAATCTCGGATAAACATATGCTTCCAACTAATTTTTTTTTCAAAATGGGTAGGATGAAGTGACCTCTCATATTATTATTACCTGAATCATCTCAACTTTAAAATAATCCCAATTCGAGAGAAGATCCATATTTATCTTCGGAAATCTCATCACACAACCCTCATTTATAATCAAGAGAAATAGTCCCTAGAATGGATATTGAAGCATAATTGTTGTTATACATTAAATATATTACTCTAAATGTGATTATAGATTAAATATGGGTGAATAGGTTCAATGTGAATAATTATCCTCTCAACACATGGTTAATTTAATGATTTTTCATATATTTCAATTTTAAGTTGAGTAAGAAAAAGGATTGAATAGGTACAGTCATAAATGGGAGGAAGCTGGTTATATCATAAAAAAATGGGATAAGTGATAAAAGTTGTCACAAGATAGTGATTTTGAATATATTTAGAGTTGTTATCCAATTGGGGATCAAAATATTAATTTTTAAAGAGATATAATCTAATTAACTAGGAATGGGACTTCCTAACCACCAAACACTATTGACATTAATGGAGAAAATTTAGAGTTTCTATCCAATTGGTTAGGGTACATTTTGTTCTATATGTTATAGATATGTAATACTACTTCAAAATTAAACTCTTTACCATACTATAAGTTTATCTCCACCTATTTGGAGTATAAATGTTTTGCACCAGAAAATGAGGGTTTCTCTGCGTCTTCTAAAGGAATGTTCTTAATTCAGCCAACATGTTAGAGGGTAAATGTAAATTAGAATACATGGTGAGAAATCTCAATGGTAGAAAATGATAGAATATATTATGTATTTAATATTATTATATATCTCATCTTACCTAACCAAATAGATTCCCATGGGGTGTTAGTTGAGTGGAATCTGCCGATTGTACCCCTCACTCTCCATGGAAAATGGTGTGGGCTCGAGTCCTACTAGACTGGAGCACTATTCATATTATGAACAGGGTGAATCAAAGACATTTTATAGCTAGGAAACATGTGGTTCATTTTTCTCTCGGTCAGGGCCCCCCACTAGGAGTCAATCAAAACCCATACACAGGTTTTTTTTATTAAAAATGGGTTTTCTTTTTTATGTTCAACAATGATGGATTAACCCTTCAGCTATTCAAAAATATACTTAAAGGAATAATAGAACCTTATCTAGAGGCTAATGATATTATTGATTTTTCCTCAGAAGAGGAATCAAAATATTATCTAGTGGGACTTGATATAGAGGATCCAGTTTCATATGCAAGTGAATAAGAGGAAGATTCTAAATCATATCCAATAGGTCCCAAGATTGTATCATAAGGATATGTTAAATCCCTTATTTATTTACCATATGATGAGAAATAACCAAGGTATAATGATCTTGGGGAAACTAACGTGTACCCCTTAAATTTAATAAATTGAATTTGTTATGGAAATGGAATAAAAACTAGGTGTAAATAATTCTCTTGTAGATGATGTTATATATAGCTTGACCCCTAATATTAGAAGCAAACCTTAACCCATGTAAAATTAAATATCTCCTAGGGGATTTATTAGTATAGTAGAAGAATCTAATTATTGTTATTTTAATGGTGGTAATGAGGATATTAGAAGCCCTTTTAATCCAAATAAAAATTAAAAAATATCTAAATGGGAGGAATACCAAGGATATTAACTTAGAATTAATTACTCTGACTCTAATTCTAATTATGGATTCAATGGGTACGTTCCACCTAATCATTGTGGGAATTCCATCCAAAGTCTTCTAGATACTTCTAAGGATCCCTGGGGATCCCTTTTTTTCAAATTGACTTGGATTAAAGGATAGAACTGATTTCTTGTTTTCCTAAAAATGAATAGGCTATACCAAATTCAAGTTAAGATATAGATTATTCACTAAAATAAGGGTAGATTCTATTCATTCAACTGAAAAATAATTAATAGAGATTGATATATCAAATATTGATGTCATTGGTTTACCTCATAACTTGTAAAAATCACCTATTACTCCTCCATCATCCTACCTTACCCAAGTGGATTTGGATTCCCTTAATATTGAGCTGCTATCCATTTAAAGATAATTGACTTGAAAATATCTTCCCAAGGATATGAATGATGAATAGGAATACATATCTTTGATTTTATCTCTTATTATTACATACTTTAAACCTAAAATATTTTATTCAATTTTAAATTTAGAATAGGAAAATAAAAGGGTTTTTGAACACATTAGTGGGATTCAAAAAATATTAACAAACATGAGGGTTGATATGACTCAAAGGGATCACACTATATTTGGTAATCTGGGTTCTCTTAAATCAATAATGGTTGTATCCTTCTCTCAATATCCTCCTTCTCTAGTACCTATTTCTCTCATTTGTCCTCCTCATATCCATATTATTCATGATTAGATCTAGAAAATAGTAATATTATAATTTAGAAATATGATGGGTGGATCTTTATGTTAACATGTAGAATATATTAATAATATAAAGAGCCATAGAGAATAGATTTACAAACTATTTATATCCCTTCTTAATGAGACCACGCATTAAAAAAGAGTTATTACACCTTCCATCAACACATATTTTTCTAATATATTCATGAAGGGTGATATTTATTCTCCCTTTATATATCACTTTGACAATATAAATGTATGTGCAGTGAAAATAGGCATCAAAGAGAAAGTATACTAGTTAAAAGTTTTTTCACCTTTATTGACACAGTTTATAGAAGGGGAGAAACAATTCCTTCAGATAATGGAACACAAAGGAAGGATCCTAAATATATATATATATATATATATATATATATAATTGATGGAGACATATTTGTGGACTGGATAAACTTCTATTGATTTTCCTTCTATTATACCCTTACATTCCTCTTCATCCCAAACTATTACAGATTTAGTATCAGCTTCTACATATCTTTCTCTAACCATTACATTTTTTGGTCTTACCCATGATCAGGTAGTCTATACGCATAGACTGATGGCTTCTAGAATTTTGTTTCAGCCTCATGTACTTATTTATGATCCTACACATTCTACCACTAAGGATAAGTCTCTAGTTGGCCCTAATTTCCCTAGGGATATGGTATTTAACTCAGATTTATATTGGCATTTTGACTGTAAATAAACTATATTTTTTTATATTACAATTTCATTTTTCTATATTAAATTATTATTTTCTCTTATCTTAATTCTTTAATGATTTATTTACTTTTTAATCTCTCCATATTTTTTTCATTAAATATATTTATCCCACTTTTAGATAATCCTAATAGGTAGATATGATTGAAAATGACATTTGTTTTAATTTTTAATACATTATAAATGAGATATTTTTGTCTAAATATATTTTTATCCCAAATTTTTGACCATTAAATGGGGGAATATTATTGGTTTAATAAAACAATTCCCTGTTTTAATGAAACAAAATCACAACTATAATATTTTGAATCAGTTTTTTATTTTATGAGAGAAAGGCATTAATTTTGGGATTATATATAAATCTTATAAGTATTTAATTCAAAAATTATAATATAAAACCATAAAAAGATAAATATATATATGAAAACTAAACATCAATTTTTAGATGTCTCAAATTTGTTCTTGATCCAAAGTGTAAATAAATTTTAGGATTAGATCCTTCTATTGAAATCATAAAAAGAAACATGTGACCATGTAGTCATCTAGAATTTTACTAAGTATTGTGGTCATGTGAAGGAATGTGAAACTACATGATGAAATGTGTGATCGCACATGAAAGTTTATGCAAAAACTTTGATCTCACTAAACCTAGTGACTATGAGAAGGGAAGATGTGATCATGAGAATTAATCTAAGTCCATCTTCATCCATCTGTTCAAACAAGCTAGAATTTTGAAAAGTCTAGAGACCATGTGAAAAGGTACCCATACAATCATGAAAATAAAGTGTGATCATGAGAAGAAAAATGAACCCGTGCAAGAGATTTAAATTTCTCAAATCCTTGAGATTGTTTATAGGATATTTTGACAATAGTAAGAAATGTCATTTACCCATGAGGAGGAGAAACCATGCCTATGATGGATAATTTAAGCCCCTGAATACTACCTCTATGATAGATACCATACCATTCATATACCAAGTAGATATATGTCTATATTTGAATATAATATTATTATATTCTAATGGTTATAGTTTTAGAAAATAATTGAATGTTGGAGAATTTAATTCACTGAGATATGATTTATCGGTATAAGGATTTAATAATGATTATTCATAAATGATTTTTTTTACTCGAGCATAATATAAATGATGAGGGAGCCTAACATGGGTATTTTGTGGAACTTAATCACTAAGAATACTAAACATACTAGGATAAACTCTACTATACAAATCTTGGTTTTTTAGCATCATCTCAAAACTCAAGAAAAATATTATCTCTTCATTTTATCTATTTTTAAGGATCAATTTAAAGAAAAATGATCATATGAATCTGATCATATAATGAGTAACATCAAACTCCTCACACTTTCTCGTGATTTATCTATTTTAAACAGATTTTGAGTTGTGATTGTGTTTATTTTTAAATCATTTACCACTACTCATGTGTTATAAAGATAATTACTCAAAGAAATATATTTTATCCTTTTATATTTATCTTCCTATGAATAACTATGGAAGAGGATCTATATAATACTGAAAATATTTTTTTTTGTAAAATCTGATCCTGGTTTTGGATCGTTTTATAAAGTACTAAAAAAATTTCTTGGTAGTGGGTTACTGTCAAGTGGAGGGGACTAAATATTATATTGTTACTAAACATCTTATTTTTACATTTCCATTGTGTTTTTATTTAATTTTTTATTACCCAATTTTAAAATCAATTTTACATCATTAATTATTTTTCTCAAACATATTTTACATAGTTTTTATAGAGAATTTGAAAAACTAGTACTCTAATAGTTATCTTTTGAAAGTGATATATATATATATAGTTTTTTGGGTGACTATATTTGATTCAAAAGTTTAATTATTCTCAAAATTGTTTAATCAGGTTGTGATTGAGCCATTAAAAAACATTTAAGAATCACCATATTATATGTACCTACTTCTTTAGTTAGTTGGGATCTTTTTAAAATTGGTGTATTTTGTTTCAAAAGTGTTTTAACAAATATTTCTATTAGAAACTCAATTCACCCCCCCCCCTATTGTTTTGTCCACTAGGGAAAATAAGAACACAATAAATCATTATAAAAAATCTATTATAGTGCATATAATTATATTATAATGATATAATTTTGAATCTATATAAGAGATTCAACACCACCATTATGAAACTAGTCCTAAACAAATAATGGATTCTAATAACATCCGATGATGAAAATAAAATATAAAAAACTAATTTATTTTAAATAACTGAATTTAAATGAAGTTTATAAAGGGTTATTGTTATGAATAATATTCTTCAATAGTCTATTAAGATGGTTATTTTTGTTATACTGGTGGCTAAATCACTTTCTTGTAATTCAGGAATTAAGTTATGGGTTTTTTCATCGAAATTTTACTTTATTGAGATGTGATGCATATTCACAACTTATTAACTTATTTAGTTTATATATTGGCAATTTATTTATTTTTATCATTATGTTTCATGAAATATAATGGATTTAAAAATCCATCTCATGATCTACCTTTCAAGGGTTATCAATTTGAACGATAATAATGATGTAATCATTTTTGTCAACTAAATACCATTTTATTTCATTTAAAATGACTCAGCTTGAACTTACTACTTCTATGATTTTTTTCTTATAACCAAATATTTTATATTTGAATATATATTTATATCTATGTAAAATGGAACATTTTATTCAAATCATCAACCTCAATGAATTTATTCCCCATAAATTGTGACATTGTTAAGAATAACTCTCATTATCGTTGTTGATAATTTTTATTCCAAGCCCATATTTTCCATTCACATCAATGTCATCCTTTTTATTTAGAAACCAAAATATTTTTATCTCATGTAAAATTCATATTTTCTTTGTCCTATTTTGTGAATTAAGTTATTTTGTATCATTTTAGGACTTGGTATTTCAGTAAATGTACTTTAAAATATTAAAAATATTTTTCTTCTAGGTTTATTTATTTTATATTAATCTCTACATTTACTTGTGATAATATTTATGACTTTTTCAAGGATAAAATATTTAAGATTATAATTTTAAAAATAAATTTATTCAAAAGTGTTCGCTTCAACTTTTTTAATATAAATTTTAAAATTGGACTATTTTATTAAAGTTAAAAATGTTTTCTAAAATCCCTTTTCATGTTTTTCTTTATGAACACATTTTTTTACTTAATAAAAATTATTTTCAATGAAACTTAATTACCATGTTTAATAATTTTTTTATACATAAAACTATTTCATAATGATTTTAAAATGAAAGCGGTATTAAAAATTATTGTTTTAAGTGATTTACTCAATTATTTTAAAATATATTTTTAATTTGTTTAAATATCCTTAATGTTTCTTATATTACATATAGGATATGTTCTTATACCACCTTCACTCATCTTTATCTGGATGGATTTTGTATATATTATGTGGATGATTTAATGAAAATCATATCATTAACATAGGTTAATTAGGTTATATTTGAGATATGAATGTTTCCATGATATCATAGAACTCAAATTTATTGATTATTATTACTGAAAGTTGGGATCTTATATATCCATAAAATTAATTATTAAAGAATTTGAATCATGTGTGATGATAAATTTTTCATAAATTTTATGTGGTTATATTTTTTCAAAATATTTTTATGTGAACATGATGAAAGTATCTTTGTTCACAAGTTTGTTATGTGAAAATGATATGGTATATTTTTTCACAGGTTTATTTTATGAACATTATGCAGGTATAATTTTTCCAAAAAAATTCGTAACTTGATATGGGTAGATTCTTTCATAGGTTTCTTGTGTGTGTGTGATACATGAATATTTTTTCACAAGTTTTTTATGTTAACATGATGTAGGTAGCTTTATACACAAGTGTTTTGTATGAATATGATGTAGGTATCTTTGTTTACAAGTTCTTTCATGAAATTGATTTAGGTAGTTTGGTTCACAAGATTTTATATGGTTATGTTTCTATCATAATTTCTTATTATTCTATGTTTCAATAACATGCCATATTTTTATATGAATTTGGTTATTCCCATTGGATCATGTTTATTATCTCACACTCATTTACCAAGGAATATTCTGGTTCATTTGAGGTTACATTTCCATCTATCAGGGATTATGAACAATTATTATTATTTTATGTTTTTTAATAAGATATTTCTCCCATGATTATTTTTTACATATACATATGATCTAACCCTTGGTGAAATGTCGATAATTTTTCCCTTACTGATCATTTGAGCTCATCACTTTCTTATGTTTCCATTCCCCAGGTTATGAAGTGTAAGTAACCATATCTAAAAAATTATATAATCTTGTGTTTTTAGTTTATAATTCCCTTCTTACATTTTAGGATCCTTTTTGTTTAGATTTTAAAAAAATTAGGTCATAAATCTTACATAAAAAACTCATATATTACAAAGTGGATACTTAAAATATGTATCCATTTTCTCATAATATACAAATTTAACATGAAAAATGTTTTCTTTTCCAGAAAAATATTTAGGACCTTCAAATTAACATCTTTTTCATTCTAACATATCCTTAAACTACGCAAAAAATATTTTAAAATGTTGGATGAGCATAAAAATCTCAAAAATGGACATAAAAGTAAGAAATCCAATTAGTCTAATAAAAACCATTAAAACCCATAAAATATTTACATTTACCATTAAATTATTTAAGCATATGAAAAAACCCTATTTTCCTAAAAAACACTTTTATTTAAAATAAATCCTTTAAAACTCATAGAATGAAAATATAAATATTTTTTGGTAACATAAAGCATCACATTAATAACCAATATTAAACTAATTTAAATAATAACTAGAGCCCAATTAAATCTGTAGGGGGAAACACACATGTTAATACCTCTTTCTTTACGATAATGTTATGAACTTTTACCCGATTCATTGTGGATTTATATCTAGTTCACCAGTTATATAAGTTGTATTGGGATCACCATCATATAAGATGAATCAAATTAACCTAATTATATAATTTATATCAGGATGAATAATTAATCATCTATAATTATAAAGTAACATATCATAAATAAATCATTTTAATATTATAAATTTTCATTATAAAACCCTTGAGAAACTCTTTTGAACAAATATTTATAACATTTTTTGATATTAAAACACATATTCCTTTTAAAAACATTTGCAAAGATAAATCAATAAAAACTAAAGGGAAAGAAGGTTTTTATTTAAATAAAATGTGAAATATTATAAAGTAATATAAAAAATAATAATTTTTTTGTGGTAGTAAAATCCATAGGTGTTTTATTTGTTAAAACAGAACTTTCTTTTTCCTCTTTGTAAAAAAAGACAAAAATGTTCCATTTAAAATATGAAAAAAGAATAATTTTGAAAAAAATTGAAAGAAATTCAAAAGGAACCGAAAAAAATCCTTTATAATTTATTTATTAACATATAAAATAATTTATAATAATATTGAAATGGGAGAAAAATATTTAAAAAATAAATCTTTAAAACATTTAAAATGAGGTTTTTAAGGAAAAGTGTCCCTTACCTTGAGCCTCGCTCCTCACATACGTTCTTTATCATCCTCAATAAAAAAATTATCTTCATTATTTAATTTATTAATAACTTGTTTCAGGTTTATCAATAATTTTATTTTATTTATTAACATGATATATACAACTACTTAATCATTTAATTTCACATCAGATGTTTTGATGATATTTACCTCATATGTCCAAAATTACTTTGGTAGGATGACTATGGCCAATGAGGTAATTATACCATCATCCATAAAATAATAATCATGTCATAATTAACATTTTTATAGAAAAATTATACTTTTAAAATCAACAATGAAATATGGTTAAGAAAAATGAACTACGTTTCAATCACAGAGACGGTAGTTCATACGCACACAAAAGTAATGTTTCCATATTTCAATCATTATTATGTAAAGAAGGTATGTGAGATTTTATCTTTAAAAAATTATAATTATATAATAAATACCATAATATTTATTTAAACATACTTATATATTCCATGCATTTGATATGGTGATGAAAAATGAATCGCATCACTTCGTTGGTCTGGTAATCCAAACGTACACACAAATGATGTTATCATTTTTCAATGAATGAAAATGTAAGAAAATAGATGATATATTACTTTACCAAAATGATTAATATTTCATGAATATATATATATATATATTAAATTTATCATTATAAACATTTGTGATATGTGTTGATGGAAAACAAAACACATCACTTCGTGAAGGTGGTTGCCAACATTTACACACAAGCAATGTTTTAATTCCTCATTTGATGGAAGAATAGATCTATATTGGTTATTAAATTACGATAAAAAAATATTATTTTATGGAAGAAACTAATTTTATTATTTCATCATGGTTAAAGAACCTTTTAATGAGATAAAATAAGAAATAAATCCAAAATTCTTTATTAAGATCTATACATATTTTTGTATGCACTCTTTAAGTTTATAAAAAAATTATTCTTATGATTGTTTTTTAGTCAAAGAAATGACTATATAAATTAGGGAGTAAATTTTGGGAGATACTCAGGAAGGTATTGGTGTAACTAGAGTGCTCAAAATGAGTGAGTAAGAGAGGAGATGAGGATACCCTTTATAAGTGAGGGATGGGGCCCTCTTTGATTTACTTAAAATATTATATTAAAATTAATTAATTTTCAAGTTAAAATAGAAAAAAAATTGATATAATTCAAAAATGATATTATTATGAGGCCAAAAACCTCATATAAACTAACATTTTGGTAATTATATATTATATTTTCATCCTTATCTATTTTTTTAATCCCTTGATAATACTTTTAATGATTACCATCATATCAAATTTTTTAAAATAAAGGAGTATTGAAAGTTACTATAAAAGGAAACATGCCCAAAAAATGGACCATGTTTGATATTTTTCATTATATCCTATTAAATTTGATGACTATAAGATTTTTAAGAATTTTAAATCATTTAATAAAATATTTTTTATTATAAAATTTCATTAATGTTATTTTTGGACCTATTAATTTAATTTGACTTTAATAAAATCAATATAGAAATGGAATTTGAATATATACCTTTAAAACATTAATAATGTGTTATATTGATCTATAAAATTTTTCAAAAAATTTAAATCACCCACAAAAATATTACTTTTAATGTTTGTTAAATCGTTTACTTAATATTTCTACTGCTCTTTTGGAAAATGGACCAATACCCATGGTTTTCCCAAAATCATGGGTATAGGGATAGTATGGGAACCTATACCCATGGTTTTTGAAAACCATGGGAATAGGTCACCTATATCTATGGTTTATGAATAAATGTAGGTATAGTGTTTTCTAAGACCTATACCCACAATTATACAAAAACCATCAGTATAGGGTTTTTTAAACCTATACCCACATTTTTTCAAAACTCTGGGTATAGATTTCCTACGTTATAGCGGGAAAAAATTCCACAAGATAAAACAATTCACGGGAACAACTATTACCATCGTTTTTCACCTATATCCATATTTTAGATAAATATGTGTAAGTAAATATATATTTTTATACTAATAAGTCAAGATGCGTTAGTTGTTAGGTACCAGAACCATAAACATGTTGTCCAGGGATCAAAACCTGCAGATGCTTATTTTTTAAAAGTTATACCCACTGGTTTAAAACTATGGGTATAGGGTTAATGACATGTTGGAATACACCTATACCCACAGTTTTGAAATCGTGGGTATAGATATTAAAATAAAGAGCCTAACATTTTAGATTTTATCCTTTACTTAAATATTATAAATAACAAAACCAATGTCAGATATAAACAAAACATAGTATTTTTAAATTTCAGTTTATTATGGATGAAATATATTCATCCCATGAAACAAATTCATGTTTTTGAATGAGTTTTAAGCCTTATCGCATTATATTTAACCATAATTAACTCATTTTTCCATTACCATGGTAAAAAAATTATTATGGTTACTAGTAATAATGACCAAAAATAAAAGAGACCTATTTTAAAAACTTGAACCTATTTATTCCAAATATATAATAAATATTTCAAGATTAAATATTCATAATAAGAAATTTTTAATTTAAAATCAAACTAGAAAAACATGAAAAAGAGAAAGTTTTTCTTAAAAATGCCTTTTTAAGTATAAAAATATTTTTATACCAAGTTAATGTATAAAATATATTCCAAATATAATAATTGTATTAATTTTAATAAAAAGTAACTAATGAAATTTTTAAACTAATCTATAATATAATTTTAATTTATAAATACTTTAAAAGAAAATCCAATTTTCAATATAAATTAGTATTATTCATTATTCATTAAACAATTGAACTATTCATGAAATTTTAAAAAATTAATCCTAAGATAAATTTGATACCATAAATTCAAAAACGAATTTATTTTTATAAAATTAATATTTTTAATATTATTAATTATAGTTTTAAATAAAACCTTTCAATAAAAAGTGTTTGAAAAATCTACATTCTTTTTTACTTAATTTTTTTCAATATTCTTATAAAAAATATAAGTTTATAAATATAATTCATGAAAAATCATAAACCACTAAATTGGATGTTAAATTGTTACCCCATTTTAAAGTTTCATCCTTTCAATTTTATTTATTTCCTAAAATAGTTGGGATATCTTTCACTCATATAATTTTCAGATTCCCACATTGCTTCTTCAACTATATATTTTCTCCACAAAACATTTACATGGTGAATTAACATACTAAAAAAACTTTCCCTTTGGAGTCAAGAATATTTACTAGTTTTTCATGATAATAAATGATTTCTTTCAACTGGATTAATTCAGGGATTAATACATGAGATCCATCTGACACATATTTTCTTAAAAAAAACATAAAATATTCCATATACTAGAGATAAACTGAGAAGCAAGTCCCCTCCGTATGAAAATGATCCAAATTTGACTAGGATTTCATATGATTGAGTGAACTAAAAAATTAGATTATCCTTTTTACTAAACCATATAACACTTTCTCATGGATATACTTTAAGAAAAACATAATCACCTTCCACAAAAGAAATATCTTTCCTCTAGTTATTCATATAACTATCCAGCATGATCTGATCCATCCTCATATGTTGCCAAATCATCTTCACCTTATCAATCATTTCTTATAATAAATATAGTCCCAGAAACTTCCTGCCTACTACTTTATCCCAACAATATTTTGTATAAAACCTATTTCTATAAAATTCCCCAAAAGGGTTCATATATATAATCGAATAAAAACTGTTATTATAATAAAACCTAACCAATGAAAAATTTTGATCCCAAATTCCCTCATAATCCATAGAATATCTTCCAAGGTATTAATAATTCACTTAGACTATCCATCAGATTGAGAATAAAAAGGTATACAAAAATTTAATTCAGTATTAAAAAACTTCTAAAGTACTTTACAAGATTTAGAGGTGAATATAAGATCATGATTAGTTACAATGAAAAGAGTAACTCTATGTAACTTGACTATGACCTTGAGGTATTTATAAACTAAATTTTTATATGCACTTTGGATATATTTCATTAATTTTTAATCATGAATTACTTGATAATACAATGGGTTTTGATGTTTCTTTTTAGGAATTATGAATTCATGGATTGATGGAGTAATGATAGAAAAATGGTAGAAATCATTCGTACAAGTCTTGAATCTGAAATACACTACATGTAATTCTTAAACAGACAATCTTACTGCTGAAATTACAAGCCATGTACCCCAAATAAAAATCATGAACCATGTACACATTGTGTATCCTAATTACATGTAATTAAATATTAGATGTCCAAATCTGAATATTATAATGTGTGAACTCATTAAAAAAAGTGAAAAAGTTAAAACTCAGTTATCGCCAAAGACTCAATCCAAACAATCTGTGAAGATCCAAATATTTGGAGGTTTTTTGAGGATCTCAAGTACACGAAGTGAAGAACATTTATACATCAAGTATGTGTAAAATAAAAAACCACTGAAATGAAATAAATGATGTGAATCATTTAAACATCATATCTCTTTTAATCTCTATATATTTTTAATACCCTCTACCTATAATATATGACTCGAACTTGAGAACTTATTTTCTTCTTTTCTTTCATTATTCTCCATTTTTTGTTACATTTTCATTTTCATCTATATCTATTGATTTATTTTATTATTATACACATTCTACTATTTTCATTTTCAATTATAAGATGTGTTTGTTGATCATTTTTGTTCCAAATTATTGTTTCCAATCCTTTTGGTTTTGTGTATTTGATTTTTGTTTTGTTCGTTATAGTTTCCTCATCCAAGATAGTATTTAATTTCTTTTTTTGGATTTTGAGTATGAGTTTCTCAAGTTTAATTATATTAATTGATATTACAAGAAAGTTTCCATATGTTTCCCTATTTTTTTCAAATACATCATGAGTGGCTAATCCTCTTAGGGTTATGGGTTGAAAGATGGGGTGGTTGAATCGAATGAATATCTAGAATCAAAACTGGGTAATCATATGTCTATTAACCAGGATTAAAAAAAATTCAATGTCATTCTCTTACATTATCCATAACCATAGGAGGTGGAAGTTGAATTACCATGACCTAGTTAGAGAAGATCAGGGTAGGACCAATAACCTATAATTATTCTACCTAGAATCCAAGCTTATTATGTTTAGGTTATCAATTACTCTAGAATAATGAGTATTTTCAAGAATAGTTTGATCCATTTGGTTGGACCAATATCAATTAGTGTATTTTTTACCACTTTAAAACCTACTCTATATGTACATAACTAGTTATATTTAGGGTTACCCTTTTCTTGAACCCCAAAATTGACCATGAACCTTTAATTTAATATGTTTCAAGACCCAACCTATATAATTTTATTTAAACAAAACAAAATAGAGTAAATGGGAGGAATCCCACAAAATTTTATGGCCACATGGTTACTTGTATAAAAAGTAGTCTCTATGGGTTCGACCCCGTACCGCTACCTATTATGCCTTAGTAGCTGAGTGTAGTTTGGGAAAATAAATTTTTAATCTGATCAATGCCTGGAGGAATCAATGATTCCTTTTGGGTCCACCAAATTTTGGCATCATTTCCAAGGATAGTTGTGCATTGGAAAAATGACCTATAGAGTGAACCTTGGATTTCCTCTCCATTTACCCTCTTTCTTATTTTTTTCTTTCCCTTTTATATTTTTAAAATTTTCTTCTTATGGACTAAAGCCTAAATCTGATTGTTTTTGGATTAGTGTATGTTACAAGTCACCCTAACTCAGTCAAGTTTCCTAGATGCATAATACATACTTCTTTTTTATCCTGATATAAATAGAAATTTAGCTTCATATCGATGCTCCATAATGGCTGAGCATAACTTTCTTATGTCACCTCACCCACATTTTTCTCAATATGTGTCACCTAAAAATTAGGATGAGCGACCAGTGTTGTAGAAGTGTACCATAATGAATTAAGTCTTTCTTTCCATTAGCATCACTACAACCAACATTGTGTTACCACTTATTTAGGAACATACCTTCAAAATAAAACTTGGACCCATTAATATGATCCAGAACAATGGGAAATTCAATAAGCTTTATAACAAAGACCCCCATAAATACATTTAAAATTTATTATAGATTTATGATACCCTTATCAACCAGGGTGTTTCCTCATATGTAATAAGTCTAATATTTTTCCTGTTCTCATTATGCGATAGTGCTAAACATTGGATAAAATTCCAAGATTCTAAGTCCATTACAACTTGGTATGAACTAGCCAAGAAATTTATTGATAAATACCTCCCTTTGGTCTGAACCTAGAAAATGTGAAATAAAATTCAAAATTTCAATCAAAAAAATGGATAATAATCCTGGGAATCCTATGATAAATTCAAGTAGCTAACCCATAGGTTCCCATATCATGGGATAGATGTGTAACTTCAATTGAAAAAATTATACCATATACTCCAGTGTACAACTAGTATTGTTATTGACGTCACTATTGATGGTTGGCTTGAACTAGAGACACTAGAATATAGAATATCTGTTCTAGATGAATTTTTCCACAATTATAGTCTATAGAAAATTGATAGAGGAATGCCCCAATAAGGAATCCATTAGGTGGAGGAAAATACCTGCCTAGCAGCCCAAGTAGAGGCCCTGACCAAGAAGCTGGAGTGTTTCCAACTACCTGTGTCACCCCCTCCTAATCTGGTGATGTAGATACAATATTATGAGATGTCCAGAGGCCCTCACCCATACCATGACTGAAAGGAATCTCTATAATAACCCAAATTTTAGGATTTTAATTATATAAATAATAGTAAAAAAATAATACCAACAACCCCACAAAAATCAACAGAAATACTATCAATATATAAAGGTTTAGTAGTTGAAAAAACCTAGTCAAGGTTATTTTTAGTTGAGGAGTGGGTGGGTTCTACCAAGGAATCATATAAAACCTAGGTACCCTCAATAAGGTTTTTCTCCTTGACCATGATAATAATACCAAAAACCTTTTCCCTAGAGCTCAGCAGTTTCCACCAGCTTAGTAGCAATGGTATCAATAAGCTCAAATAAGACTAACACAAAAAACTCAACCTTTCCAATCCAATATTGAAAATATGATCACTAACTTTGTGTATAAAGAAGAACAAATGATGAAAACACAAGAGATTGAAATGAAAACCCATAACCATTCTCTCCGTAACCTTGAGCGTCAACTGGTTAAGATCTCTTAGACCTTATCAGACCAACTTCTAGGTAATTTTCCTAGTAATACTAAAGATCATCCAATGTAATAGTATAAAGATATATTTTTTAGAATTAGAAATATGTTAGTATTTTAGAATCCATGTGGATATGAGAAAGTAGTTAGTGGAATCTAATAATGTTGGTCAGGAAAGAACACATGAGATATAATCAATTGAGAAAGATAAAACTAAGGAGTAACCTGAAAATGACAATGCATATGTGGAACCACCACCATACAAGCCACATATCCCCTTTCTTTAAAGGTTGAAACAATCTATGAAAGAGGGACAATATAAAAAAATTTAAATCCTTAAGAAACATCACATAAACATTCCATTTTCTGAAGAAATTACTCAAGTTCCATCTTGTGAAAAAATCCATAAAAACATTCATTCGAGTAAAATGAAGATGATGAACTTAGGATTTGTCTCCCTAAATGAATAATGATCTATAGTTTTCCAGGTAAGGCTTCCTCTAAAAATAAAATTCCCTGAAAGTTTCTCCAATCCGTTTACTATAGGGACATCCAATTTTTAAAGAGCCATGTGCGATCAGGGCACAAGTATTAATCTAATGAATATAAGTGACTTTAAGAAGTTTTTTCTTGGTTAAATAAAACCAAAAAGTGTGTAACTATAACTTTCTAACTGCTCAATCAATCATTCTAAAGGATTAATTTATAACATATTAGTAAAAGTTTGAAAATTCTTTTTCCCTGCTGAACTCTTCATCCTGGGAATGGAAGAAGAAATAGATATTCCCCTTATTTTAGGACCACAATTTCTCACCACTATAAAGGAAATGATTGATATTAACCAAGGGATATTAATTTTAGAGTCAGTGAATAATAGGTAGTATTTAATTTGGTGAAGGCCGAAAATAAAAGTAACGAGTCATTATGTTGTAAATCAATTTATCTTACTAATAAGAAAAATGAGCATGTGTTTATTAAGAATTAAAGTAAGAAAATACATCCTAAGAAAAATAATCTATTTCTCATAAGAACAATAATTACACTAAACCTATGATAAGGAATTTAATCCCATGTTTCATCCCCTTAGTTTTCAAGAACTTTTCCACAAAGGGTGTCTCCTTATATTTAAAGGAATCTGAATAGGAGCATGTCTAGCTCTATAAATTAAATAAAGTGCTAACTGGGAGGCAAATTATGTTAGGATAGAGTATATTTTTTGAAAAAAAGGAAGTTCCTTTTTTTTGGAGAATATTTTCTTAAAATTGTTTTAATTTTTAAAAAACATGGTCAATGTGTAATATGTTTACATGATGTGAAATTTTTGGGAGCTTGAAAAATAAAAAACACATGAAGTACATGTCATGTTCTAACCTATGAAACCCCCAAGCTCTTAGCCTCCCCTCCCCTGTATGAGCCCCCTCTCCCCCAACCTCAGCCTCCCTTATCTTTAGACCACCTCTCCACTCCTATTATTTTACCTAATTCTTCCTCTCATGCCCTATGGTTTGTTCCTCATCACTTTTCTAATATTCCATCTATAACGGTGAAAAAAATGAATATCCTGGGGTGAAATTCCTCCATCCCAAAGTGTTATCCATTTACTCATCCCCATCCACCCATAGATACAACCCCATTAACGTTACTCTTTATCCTATACCGCCCCCTAAACTACATAGGAGTCCTAGTCCTTATCCAGCAAGTAACATGGTGTTACCCCATGGTTTCACCTGCACATGTGCCTCCGCTTTTCTAACTACCAGCATCGGTTTGGTTGGACCATATTTAATCCAAGCTGATGAGGTCTAACAAGATACCAGACATGGAAATAATCAAGAACATTCAAGTGAACAGGGAGTTTCTTGAGATGATGGAACATATGCACCTCTCTACAATCACTCAAGTGAACATGTTGACATTCTAGGATATTTTCCTTGAGTTTTTGGACACTTTTTATCTAGACATATCCCATGACACCTTTTGACTGGGTGGATGGACTTGGGAGATGACCCTCAATTCCTTAGACATCGGACTCAGTATCTACACTGAGGAGTTCATCAACATTGATACTTACATGTCTATGATACTTGACCTAGATAAGGAGGATGTGGATGGTAATTAGACATTAATCTCCTGCAAACCTCAGATCTTCCATGATCCTCACACAGTGAAGATCACCTAGTTGGGGGGTGTTTCCTTATGGATTCTTCATTGAGATTTGGAGGATGTATGTTTTGAAAGAGGATATGTTCATGGTAGCATCATCTAGATAGAGCTTCTTATCCTCACCTCTTCCATGGGCGGCTTGGCTGTCAACATGGTCTGATAGTTTTCACTTTACTCTGAGACCTAGGTGATGAGGGCCCGTGACACTCTTATGGGTGTTAACCTCATTACTCACGTTATGTTCCCCCTCAGCACCCTCGACACAGTCCATTCTCTTTCCTCACTTGGTATGATATATCCCATTGACCTCATAATTCTCTATAAGATGGGACTATTGAGGATAGTCAATGGGAGATATCAATGGGGGATGAAGTACATGGATGACCCAACCCCAAATCCATCTCAGTATCCCCTGCCCCTACTGATCCACCCCCCTTTCACCACCATCTTAGCTACATAATACTCTACCTCCATTTCACCACCACTTTATACCATTGTTACCCACCTACCAAATCTTCACCCAGAACGCCCATTTAATCTTACCTTTAGGTTGTTTTCTAGTTTATTTTGGAAAACCAGTGCCATATTTTCCTCTACCGCCATGCTCCCTTCATCACACCATCCTTTTTCACCACCCTTATCCCACCAGGTTCCCTTACTACTAAACATCCACCGCCAACCACATTCTCCACTTCCTTATCAACTACCACCCCACACACCACCCCTATCAACCTCCCTTATAAACACACAAATCATGCTTCCCACCAGGGGTATCATGCAGAACAAGCCCAATAGGTAAAGGGCCCCGCCTAACCATCTTCATCAGAGGTTCCCCTAATTAATATAGCTAATAGAAAATGGACAGTATACATATGAACACCTCGTATACTCCATACTAGAATGATCTTAATTTCATTACCACAACACCTGATACGGTGGTGGATCCGCCAACCCCAACATCCATATATGATATCGATAGGGAGGTCTGATTACAGAAACCCACTATTTGGGACGGGAATCATGATGTGGATATAAGTGAAATTGTATTTATTTTAAAGTTATGTCTCAATCCCCTCCCATTTTGGTCCATGTTTTTTTGTCCATTTTGTACTACTTGAATTATATTTTTACTGATGTATCATTTCTTATATATAGATGAGATACCGTTTTTGACTACACTACTTTCAAGATTATTTACTCTTTAAATATGCATTGTTTTATCCATTCCTAGCTATGTCACTTCTTCTATGGTCACTAACAAGACTGTTAGGTCATCTTCTAGCATCTCGATCAAGATCTATCATTATGTTGCTAACCTATAGAGACTATTTAAGGATATCCATATTAATATTTGTTCTCAGTAGTTTCCCTACCACGATGTTCCCGAATTCTCTTCCTATCACATGATATCAATTCTAAATACACTCATGATATAATTAATAACATGAAGCATCCCCAAAACCTCAATGAAATATCCACCAATTCCTATAGGAGGCATCAGACCTCTAAGTTTCTAGAAGAAACTAACTAGTTCCTTTGTCCATATGTCTGGAAGATGGCGTCATATTTAGATCTTTACGGGAGTAAATTCTTATTTATTTTATTTTCTTTATTTTCCATTCTCTACTTATGACCTGTGTTTCCCCTTTATCATGAATATTTTATTGATAGGTCATCTCAAACTTCACTTTACTCAATGTTTTTCATTTATCTATGTTATGTTTTCTTACTGGCTACTGTGTACAATTGTAATTTTTTTTCTTATATCTTTTTATAACCCTGTAGACTAATGTTTTATTAAATGCAAGTATTTTTTCTCACAATTTATATAGGTACCCTAATTTCAAATCACCATCCACCAAGTTTATATATGGAATCACATTCACTAAAGAGAGCTCTTGATTCTCTAATTTCAATTTCTATTTTCATTTCATCTATGATAATGCTTATATTTATATCGCTCCCATGATTCCTTATAGAATAGTGCATACATAATCTCATTTTAAGTGTGGGGGAGTCTTTACTGATACTTATTAACGATACACTTGGATTATTTCCTATTTCCATTATTATATGAGGTTTTTTTCGTTTAAATCATACTTTAAAAATGAAATATCATTGGACCCATTTAAATAAAATCCAAAGTTAAGCTGGATATGTGGGAAATATTTTTTCTATCCCTGTTTATATTTTTAGAATGATTTATGATTTGAGTACTTTAATTCTAATTTTCGACTCTTTCAATTACCTTTTATTGACTTATAATTGGATATTATGCCTTTAGTGATCTCCACTTGTTTTTTACTCATTTTCCTAAAATGATTATAGACATACACTTCCATATTCTTTTCTAATTATATTTATCGAGAGATACTAAGGGCATGTAATTGATATCTTATTGAGTCTATGATTGAACAAATACACTGGTCAAAATGATTGAGGCAATCTTTCATAATCCATTTTTCTTGATACCCACCTATATAACTTTCTTTATTTTTCTCATAGTATCCATGACTAACCTTTTTAGGATAAATACATCTCAATCCTATTATCCCTTCCTACCCATCTCTTAGTATGATTCATGAATTTTATTTGAATTAATGGGGGAATTATCAATTCTGATGGACACATGATGTTGATACTGAGGAGATGTATGGTGGAACATTCACCAGATTATAATGATGTGTTCTATGATTACTTTTGAAATTCTCTACGCTTACCATGTTCTGTTGAAAATAATAATAATAATAATAATAATAATAAAATATTAGGTTGTGTGTTAGGAACATCAAAAATCACCATTATCAGACCGATTAATTCTATAATGGATCAAATTAGGTTAGGTGATTTATATGATATCTTACCTAAACATGATTTTTAGAAATAAAAAATAAAAAAAATAAAGGAATAGAGTACATTCTTGATAACTAATTGATACATTCATAGACCCACTTCAAGCTATTTGATGTATGGAAACTTTTTTCCTAAGAGGAGTTACTTCATTGAACTATACATGATTATCATTCATTTTATTCTATATTTTACCCTCCTATTTAAGCATTATTTTTATCACTTTACTACCTTCCTTATCCTCTAATTCATATTCACCTTATTGTTGATTCCCTCATGATTAATTTTATTTTATTATTTACAAAGTATAGATCTTAGAAACAATGCAAGAATATTGTTGGGAACGTGTATTCAGGTTTTGATCACAACTCAAGATATATTTTACCTTATGTGATAAGAGAAATTCATTGTAAGGTAAATTAAAAATGGCTATAGAATCTGAGGAACAATTATGAAATTATAATTAAAGGAAGAAGGAATGAGAATAAAAAACTTGACTATGAGGCATGACTGGTTTTCTCTACAAGATTGATTCTTGAAGACTTAATTTTTTTTACTTCTACTTAGTTTTATTTTTATTTTTGTAATGCATGCTTCCCATTTAAGGATTTTTTTTTTGGTATCCTTATTGAGATGCTTTTTTCTTGAGGATAAGAAATGTTTATGTGTGAGGTAATTTTATAAGTTTAATTTGTATATACATTTTGGAAACATTTAATTAATGATTAATCATGATTTACCTGATAATATAATGGGTTTGGATGTCATTATTCAAGAATTAGGAATCCAAGACTCAAATGAGGAATGCGGGAAAAATCATAGAAATCATCAGTAAACATCATAAATCTGAAATACATAATGTTTACTTCTTAAACAAAATATCTTCCAACTGAAATTTCAAGTCATAAATCCCAAATACAAGGCACGAACCAAGTACATTATGTGTATCCTAATTACAAATAAAGAAATATTTGAAGTAAAAATTTGAAGATTATAATTCATAAACCCATTATACAATATGAGAAAGTTTAAACCTAGTTGTGGCCTAAGATTCAATAAGAAAATTCCATAATGATCCAAAATATTTAGAGGTCTTGGCAGATCCGAAGTACATGATGTGAAGACCATTTACATGTCATATAAGTGTCGAAGTAGAATCCACCTAAAATTAGTACATGACATGAACCATTTACACATCGTGTATCTTTTAAGCTCTCTATATATTCAAATCTCTTAATGTATAAGAAGAAAATCGGTCCAAGGAACTACTTTTCTAATTTACTTTCATTATTTCCCATTTTTTCAATTCTACCTATCTATTGCGTTTTATTTTATTATATTATTCATTCCATTATTTCCATTTTCAATTCCAAGATTCATTTGTTGATCATTGTTATCCCAACATTACGTTTCAAATATTATTCATTGTGAAACTTTTATTACTACTTCATTAGTCATTGTTTCATCATCTAAGTTAGTATTTAATTTCCTTTTCATTATTTCAATTGTGATATGTTTTGATTTCTGTCGATTAATTGTTATTACAAAAATTCTTCTATCCATTTCCCTATTTTTATTCAAATATTTCATATGTGGATAATCCTCTTTGGGTTAGGGGTCAAAATTAGGGGTGTTTGAACCAAATGAATATCTAAAATTGAAAATGGGTAACACCATGAATAGTTATCAGGTTTAAAAAAATTCAATATCATTCTCTTGAATTATCCCTGACCATCGAAGGTATGAATTGAATGACCATGACCTAGTTGGAAAAGATTATGGTGGGATCAATAACCTATAATTATTTCTACCTAGAATACAATATTCCTTTTCTTAAGATATCAATTAATCTAGACCAATGAGTCTTTGCCAACATTGGTTGATCCAATTGGTTGGACCAAGATCAATTAGTGTCTTTTTCACCACTTTTAAACCTACATCATAGGTCTATCCCCAGTTATATCATGGATTACCTTTTTCCTACACCCATAAATTGTCCATAAACCCTTAGTTTAATCTATTTTAATAACCAAGATATATAGTTTTAGTTAAATCAAACCAATGAGAGTAAACGTGAGGAATTACCCAAAAGGTTATGACCACTAGATTTCATGTATTACAAGTTTTCTCTAGGGGTTCGACCCCAGACTACTACTTATTATGCCTCAGTGTTTGGGTAAAGTATTGGAAAAAAATATTTAATCTGATCAACGCCTAAAGGACTCAGTGATTCATTATAGATACATCAATTATATTCAAGAAATTTGATCTAGAAGCATAGTATCTCAAGTGGTAAAGACATTTTAATATTTAGTTAGTCAATCAAAAATAATAAAAATTGAATTTTAACCTAAAAATATATTTGGAATCCCACTTTTAAATCCATGGATATATTTATCTCATTTACACTCCAGTATTGGAAAAGGCTAAAGAATTCTTTTTTTTTAATTTTCATTCTTCTTTAACCTATTGAAAAGTAAAACATTTCATGTTAAAGTTATCAATATCTATTTTCATTCCATCCCACTAGTAAAACTACTAAAGGTATCTATAGATCTTAGTGGGATCATGATGAATAGAAAATGGGGAAAAATAAGATTCAATCAATAATTCTATCTTCAACTGGGAATCACAATGCACACAAATCTCTTTCTAAATCTAATAATACATTATTCATCAATATTAAACTTTGGGACATACTCTTATTAACAAATTGTACCTTCTCCTATAAAACATAATTCCTCTTCTGATCTTGCTTAATTATTTCTAACCGAGATGATTATTTTGACACTTAAAACAAAACAAAGGAATTTCCTTCATGCACAATTTCTAATCCAAAATTCATCAATAATTAATCAAATAATCTTATTCCAAACATAAAAAGTTAATATTGAATTATCTTTCTGACTCAAAGTATTATCTACTTTTATTTTCAATGATAGTAATGAATTGTGTAGTCATAATACTTAATCAATTCCTTCTGTTTTATCTACCTCATATTCAACTATTTTTGAGTTAATAGAAAATTCAAAATTTTATAATCATTATATATTTTACACTTTACAATATATAAATAATTCCAATAAATTAATAAATAAAAAACCAAAATAACTAAGTCTAGAATATGTGTAGGATAATTTAACTTGGTGGTATTTAGTTCACATGAAGCATAGTTAATTACCTGATTATTTTTCATCATAACACAACCAAGTCCCTAAAATGAAAAATCATTATAGATGAAAATTTTACTATTTCTAGAGGGAAGGTCCAAAATTGAAGCATTCACTAATATTCTTCCCAGCTCATAGAAACAATCATTCCACTATTTTTTCCAAATGAATTTAACTTCTTTTTCAAGTTAACTTAGATAGTGGACTAGATAACTGAGTAATGTTTTCAACAAAATATTTGTACTAACGCACTAAAAAATAAGACAATGTATCTCTATGACATTATTAGGTATTTTCCATTCTTCAACAACTATAGTTTTATCTAGTTCAATTATTATTCCATACTTAGAAAATATTTTCTCAATGGAAGAGATTTTTTCAACCAAAATTTACACTTACTAAATATTCCATATAACATATTTTCTTTTAATGTTTTCATAATAATCCTTGGATGCCTATTAGGACCCTAATGAATTTTATAATATAATAATATATCTTTAATAAAAAACCACAAAATATCTAGATATTCATGTAAAACACTATTCATAAATCCATGAATACAACTTGTGTATTAGACAACCCAAAGGGAATTAATACAAACTCATAATGCTCAAATAAATTCCAAAACACTATATTATAAATATCTTTATCCTTATCCTTCAATTTAAGGTAACATGACCTCAGGAAAATCTTTGAAAAATATGGATCCCCATATATCAGATCAAATAAATCATCAATATGATAAAAATGATACTTCGATATTAATATTAAGTTTGTCTCTACCTCCCAATGGTGATGAAACCCTATCAATTGTCGAGCACCCTACTATGGTCAGAGGTGATGGTATCTCATCCAATCTTCCTTCTTTGTATAAGTGGTGATATTGCCTAATCTTCTCTCAATTTACCAACCCTTCTCCTATACCCAATGTCCCTCTCATACAACTTATCCTGATGGTACCTTCGTTTCACCTAGATTCCCTTGTGCTTCCCTTATCCCTATAATAATTCTCTGAGGTATCAACCCTCAATGTCCTCTCCCTATTATATATTTTTGGTCAAAGTCATTTTACATTCGACTACTTCTATTGTTTCATCAATAACACCTAGTCTCTGAAGAAGATATTCACTATCAGATTGTTGAATCCCCATCACATTCTTCTTCATTTCACTAACGTAGATGATCTCACCTTTTCTTGGTCTAAGGGATAGTGGTATTATAAGGGTTCTCACTTCTTCATCTTCATATGGGGATACAATTTTCACTGGAACCATGATACATCCACCATGATGATCTGGGTATGTTTCATGATCTTACATCTTCCCTTCCAAAACCCCTCAATTCGGTAAATGTTAGGAAACCTAATCGGATTATTTTTTTCTTTTGATGACCTCTCACGATCCTTGTTCCACCCCATTACCCCTCATATTTTCATGGAAGTTTATGTATCAAATCTTATAGTTTAATATGTGGGGATAGAGGCAGAGGATGAATTCATATATAAAAAATTAGTGGTGTTCAAGGCTTGTTTTGACATGTTCTAATCATCCAATCATTTGTGTCACTAACATCATGGGGTTTATCATTGTTTAAAAGAGGATCCATTATCTCATGGTCTGAAGGCTTGCAATAAGGGGAAAATTTTATTTATCTATATTTCTTATCTACTTCTTAATGCATATTCAAGTGAGCATGGTGTGAATTCTTCTGGTATAGTCATTTATTATGCTCAAATGGTGGTGTTAACCCCCACAACATATTAAAATGGTAGTAATGGGAAGATTTTTCTTATCATAAGGGAAGGGAAAGTTCTTTTTACCTGACCAACCAATTCATGTGTCATGGTGAAGAAATATAATGTAGTTCTCTATCTTGGAGCTCCACCATGCAATGTTATGTTGATGTTGATGCTCCTTTATTCACAGAATCTAATGATTGGAAAAGGGGAATATCTTAGCCCAAAGTGATTCAAACTTTGGACAAATATCAAAAATTGACAAAGGAAGGAATAAGAAGAATGTTTCACAAGGGTTGTGCAAGTACACTTGTGTGATGCCTAATGGTCGCGCAAGTGACTTGCGTTCCCTAAAGGATAACCGACCGAGTCTTCTTCAGCCTATAAATAGACCCTGTGGGCTCCCCATTCGAGGAGGAATTTTTTCTAGAATCCAGATTTGAGTTCCCGGCGCCCTATTCTCTTCTCAAAGCTTCTGAAACACTTCTAAGGTAATTTCTTACCTAGAACGGAAGATCTAAAGAGGGGGAGGAAGGTCTAAGTGTTGAAACTCATCAACACTTGCGTGCCTGAGTGGCCATCCCTTAAGGGAAATGGCCACACTTGCGCGCTGCCTAACTTTTTCAATAGAACTTGTGTGCCACTCTTCTGGAAGAACCTCAAGATGATTCTAAAGGCTTTAAACAAGATTCGCTCAAGTATTACCCTTTTGGTTAACCGTCGCGCAAGTACCCATGTGTCGCGCAGGTATAACTGCACGACCAGGACTTGCACGCCCACGCAGTACCTGCGCGCCTGCCAGGACTTGCATGCCCCTACCTTTTTGGGTGCACTTCTTGCACATTTCACCCCTCTTAAGCCATTCCACCTCACCTATTCAAGATTCAATCTTCAAGACACTCTTCAAAGCCATTTATGGCATGATTTCTTGATTTGGATTCCTTATCTGAAAGGAATTCTATGGAATATCCCTCAAAACCTAGTGATTTACACATCTTTATGTCACTAAAGATTGAGATTTCATTCATTCAACCTCATCCTTTAAGATGAGATAACTCATTAACTTGTGCCAACTTTTCAGGAATAATCCCCAGTCATAATCATTAACCTGGGCCTCCTTTTCCGGAGTATGCCCTATTCCCCTAATTTGGGCATCCTCCTCAGGAGTAAGCCCCAACCATAATTCATTAACCTTGGCCTCCTTTTCAAGAGTAAGCCCCAGTCTCAAACCTGGGCCTCCTTTTTAGGAGTAAGCCCCAGTATCAAATATGGGCATCCTCTTTAGGAGTAAGTCCCAAGTCCCTTAATTTTTTACGTCCCTTAACCTGGGCCTCCCTTTTCAGGAGTAAGCCCCAGTCTTAATTCCTCTTTACCAGTCCTAATTTACCTTTGATCTGGGATTCCTTCTCAGGAGAAAAAACCCAATCACAATTCCTCTCCAACTTTGGGCCTCCTTTTCAGGAGTAAGCCCCAAGTTAGAGTATTCAAATCTCCATGAAGAACATATACCTTTACGGACCTTGTTCATGGATTTCTTCCCTGAAGTAAATCCAAATCTTAATTTATTTGGGCAATCATACATACATAAGTCCCACATTATTTATTATGATTGCATCTTTCATGGTACAATTGTCTGATTTTTACCAATAACTCTTGTTTCTCACACCGAGCATGACTCACATGAGCTTAGAGTGTAAAAGTAATAATGGCATCCTTCTTTGAGCCATCAATCATAAACATCATACTCCCTTACTCGAACTATGTGGGTTATGATTCCTTTTCTAAACAAAGGATACGTAGGTAGCCCATCTGTGGGTTCGATCCCAATTCTGAAATCATTCATGTCCTTCTGAATGACAATAAACTTCAAGTTCCCCACTGAGTGGCTTTAAAACCAGTATGGTCATTATAATGACTAAGAGACTTTTACGTAACAAAGGATACCATTGACTAAGAATCTCTAACAAATACAGATGATTCTCTATCAATGAAGAACCTAGAATATATATAAAAGATTCTCTAAATTTCCTAAATATCGATCATTGATTGTCAGATCTAAAGGAAATCTCGTTTTATACTTGGTAATGTAATAAGGATTCACGAACATAACTTAAATCTATAAAGAGAGTCCTGGAGTAGACAATAATTCCCCTCAAAAACGTGTGATGATTCTGACCTCCCATCCTCTCGACCAATGAAAATTCCTAAGCCTCATCAGTCCAAAAACTAATGAGTGCCTACCTTTGGAAAGTAGGTCCAAATGGAAGTGGAATCATTGGATGTTTCCGGTTCTATGAACCAACCCATTAGAAAGCGATTGGAATGTTTGAACCTTCAATCGAGGAGGTCATCCCCGAATTTTGAGGGAAAAAATGGTGAACCCGACGTGAAACCTTAACCAAGTTAAAATGATGTTTTACCTATTTTTTAGGCCCCTATTTAAAACCAATGAGAGGGCGAACAAAAACAATCATTGACATATGTGCTCATACAGAAGATTTAGTGGCTGAATTTATCTTGATTACGTCTGTTATATCAAACAGGCACTCTTTTCCAAGATCTTCTGCATTTCCAGAATGGCTACTCTCAAGTTCACACCTGTAAATACTACTGCTGCAAATGCCACTATTGCTACTCCTACTGGATCATCGTCCGCTCTGAGGATGACATCACCTACTCAGCGTCTGCAATGCTAGGTATCAAATGTGCAGGTTAAGGAGTACCATCAACACGGTACCATCCCAACTCTAGAGTGTAGGGTCGGAAGAATGGCGGGAATGATGGCAAGAGGGGGGTGAATTGCCTTTTAAAAAAAGAAAAACAAATTAAAAATCAAAGTAAAGTGCAGCGGAAATAAAGAGGCAAGACACGCAAATTGATAACGGAGTTCGGCCAAAAACCCGGCCTACGTCTCCGCTCCCAACTCAACCGTTGAGAGATTCCTACCGCTTGCTTTTCAATGGTTTTAGCAAGAAACCCACTAGGCTTTGAGGTAGCACTAGGACCTATTACAGCTTGCTTTTATTGGTTTAGCAAGAACCCAATGCTTTTAATGGTTAAGCAATAACCCACTAGTCTTTTTACGGGTGAAGACTAGCTCACCGATCTCAAGCCTTTTACAAGGTAAGGCTTGACAACCTCTTCACACCTTAGTGGTGGTGTGAAACCCAAAAGAAGGGGGGAAGAGAAAAGGGTTGGGGTTTGTAGGCACAAACCCAATTTTAAGCTCAAAATAAATAAATGCAATAAAACCCGTAATTGGGAAGACTCAGGCGCCAATGGATGATGGAGTTGATGGGCGTGCTCTCCCAAGCTTCTTGAGTGGAGCTCCTTGGATGTGGAAGTTGTTGGAGCTCTTGGGGTTCCTTTGAAGGAAGTCGCCGGAGGTTGGCCAATTGATCCAAAATATGTCCGTTGGCTTCACAAGTGTTCCGGTAATTGTCCGGGGCTTCCTCAGCCTTTATTTATAGGCTAGTAACCCTTGGGGAGGCTTCGGAGCCGTTGGAGAGGTCTTCGGAGCCGTTGGGAGTCAAGTGGACAGGCTGGTCAACAGCCCAACGGCTAGTTTGACTGTGTCCACCGGCTGGCCGGTACAGTCCCACCGGCTGGCCGGTGTGTGCAAAAAGGCATAGGATTCTTGTCCAGGGGCCACCGGCTGACCGGTACATCTCTACCGGCTGGCCGGTGCCTTGATAGAGAAGAAGAGTCTTGATCCAGGCTCCACCGGTCGACCGGTGAGGAGCCACCGGCTGGCCGGTGGAAAGACAGTAGGTCTCACTATTTGTGTTGGGTGCCACAGGTCGACCGGTGGCAGAGCCACCGGTCGACCGGTGGGGAGGCAGTGGCTCAGCCTTGAGTCAGGGTGCCACCGGCTGGCCGGTGGTGTGCCACCGGCTGGCCGGTGGTCTGGATTTCAGACCATTTGCCAGCTTTCTATCTTGGCCCAATTCCTTGGCCACCTGATTTGATTCCTATCAATCAAAAACACTTGAAACAATGTTAGAAACATAAGAGGGTGATTGTGATCATGAAAATTAAACCTCGAGGGGTTTGAGAGGTACAACAATCTCCCCCTATTTTGATGATCACAATCACCAAAACAATTAAAGTAAAAACATGAATTGAAAGGAATGCTTAAATAAAATGAAATGTAAAGCAAAGCATGATCAAAAAAGTTTCTCCCCCAATCAATCAAGAAATTCTCCCCCTTTGTGATTATCAAAATAGAGTGGGGCATAAAACTTGATTGAGGGAAAGCGTTGAAAAACAAGATTTGAGATTTGAAAATCAATTGAAATTTGAAATTTGAATTGAAAATTTGAATAACAGTTTGAATTGAAAGTTTTGAATCAAAAACCAATTGAAACCAAGAGTTGAAAATGAAAGATTGAATCGAAAGTTTTGAATAAAAAATTTGAAATGAGAATTTTGAATGAAATTTTTTAATTCACAAAAAGGCTTAAAAGAACCTAACTCCCCCTAAATAAGAACAATAAATCACCGGGGGAAGGAAATAAATTTTGGCCCGGAGAGACTCGCAAGAAGGGATTTTTCAATCCAAACTTGTCTCATAGCGGGTCTTCTCCTATAAAATTCATCGGAAAAGTAAAAAGACTTGGGTTGGCCATAATGGGCATTTTTACAATTACATTCATAAATAAGGTGCCCGGGCTTCTTGCAATAATTACAAAATTTATAACTAGAGCTCCCCCTTACAAAAACAGTGGGTGCATGGGAGGAGGAAGCTATATTGGAATATCCTAGCCCTTGGGTGGTTCTAGAAATTCGTTGGGAACCTAGGATATTGTTCAAATTTTGTTCCCCTTGGGTGAACTTAGCTAGGGTCTCCCTTAGGTCTTTGATGGTTGATTCCATGGAATCAACATTTGGAAAATTTTGGATTTTAAGGGTCAACTCTTCCTTCTCTTTAAGAAGTTGTTCTTTTTCAGAAGAGAGTTTTTTGAAAGACTTTTTCAAAGAAACAAATTTTGAAGAAAGCTCATGAAAACCATTTTCTAATTGGTCTCTAGCATGTGAGAGTTCTTCATAGGATAGATGATTTAAAGAATTGGAATTTGAAGAACAAGAGGAGGAGTCGGATGATGTTACCTCATGGAATGCCATTAGGCATTTGTTACCGTTGTCGCTCGAGGAAGAGGAGGAGGATGATGAAGAGGAGGTGTCACTCCATGTGGCCTTGAGGACCTTCTTCTTTCCTTTTTCCTTTGGCGTGGCCCGTTTCTTGTTGAGTGGGCAATCGGGCTTGTAATGGCCCTTTTCGCCGCACCCGTAGCATTTCACCTTGGGCTCGGATCTTGCGGTGGGTTCTTGCTTTCGGTGCTTGCGGGATTGCTTCTTCTTCTTGTGCTTCTTCATAAATTTATGCATTTGGCGGGCGAGATTCTCCATTTCCGAATCGCCGCTTGAAGATGAAGTAGATGAGGAAGATGAGGATGAGGAGGAGCTTACTTCTTTTTGTACCTTGAGGGCAATGTTCTTTGGAGTTTTGATAGGGGTGCCCTCCTTTTGTGCTTGCCTCCTCATGGTGATCTCGTACGTCATGAGAGATCCGATGAGCTCCTCTACCGGCATATTTTTGATGTCTTTTGCTTCTTGAATCGCCGTGACCTTCGGTGCCCATTTGCTTGGTAGGATCCATAGGATCTTCTTCACCATAGTTTCAGCTGAAACATCATCACCAAGGGACTTTCTCCCATTGCACACGTCAGTAAATCGTGTAAACATTTCAGAAATAGACTCATTTGGATGCATTGAAAAAGATTCAAAATCCTGTCTATACATATCTAATCTAGTATCCTTGACTTTATTCGTGCCTTCATGGGTCACTTCTAAAAGCTTCCAAATTTCATGTGCGGAGGTGCAAGTGGATACACGATTAAATTCATTTCTATCTAACCCGCAATGAAGAGCATTCATGGCTTTGCCATCAAGCTCAAAATTTTTAATATCGGCGGGGGTCCATTTGGATTCGTCGGGGGAAGAGAGAGTGTAACCTTGCATGACTATTTTAAAAATGGGATATCCTATACTTCTCAAAAAGGTGGTCATGCGGGTTTTCCAATAATTATAGTCGGTCCCATCAAAAAATGGAGCCCGACCCAATGAGTAGCCCTCGGGGGCGAAAGAAGTTGATGCCATCTAAATGGATCTTAAATTTGAAACCGGGTTAGGGATTTATTCAAAGTTCCCTCTGATACCAATTGTAGGGTCGGAAGAATGGCGGGAATGATGGCAAGAGGGGGGTGAATTGCCTTTTAAAAAAAGAAAAACAAATTAAAAATCAAAGTAAAGTGCAGCGGAAATAAAGAGGCAAGACACGCAAATTGATAACGGAGTTCGGCCAAAAACCCGGCCTACGTCTCCGCTCCCAACTCAACCGTTGAGAGATTCCTACCGCTTGCTTTTCAATGGTTTTAGCAAGAAACCCACTAGGCTTTGAGGTAGCACTAGGACCTATTACAGCTTGCTTTTATTGGTTTAGCAAGAACCCAATGCTTTTAATGGTTAAGCAATAACCCACTAGTCTTTTTACGGGTGAAGACTAGCTCACCGATCTCAAGCCTTTTACAAGGTAAGGCTTGACAACCTCTTCACACCTTAGTGGTGGTGTGAAACCCAAAAGAAGGGGGGAAGAGAAAAGGGTTGGGGTTTGTAGGCACAAACCCAATTTTAAGCTCAAAATAAATAAATGCAATAAAACCCGTAATTGGGAAGACTCAGGCGCCAATGGATGATGGAGTTGATGGGCGTGCTCTCCCAAGCTTCTTGAGTGGAGCTCCTTGGATGTGGAAGTTGTTGGAGCTCTTGGGGTTCCTTTGAAGGAAGTCGCCGGAGGTTGGCCAATTGATCCAAAATATGTCCGTTGGCTTCACAAGTGTTCCGGTAATTGTCCGGGGCTTCCTCAGCCTTTATTTATAGGCTAGTAACCCTTGGGGAGGCTTCGGAGCCGTTGGAGAGGTCTTCGGAGCCGTTGGGAGTCAAGTGGACAGGCTGGTCAACAGCCCAACGGCTAGTTTGACTGTGTCCACCGGCTGGCCAGTACAGTCCCACCGGCTGGCCGGTGTGTGCAAAAAGGCATAGGATTCTTGTCCAGGGGCCACCGGCTGACCGGTACATCTCTACCGGCTGGCCGGTGCCTTGATAGAGAAGAAGAGTCTTGATCCAGGCTCCACCGGTCGACCGGTGAGGAGCCACCGGCTGGCCGGTGGAAAGACAGTAGGTCTCACTATTTGTGCTGGGTGCCACTGGTCGACCGGTGGCAGAGCCACCGGTCGACCGGTGGGGAGGCAGTGGCTCAGCCTTGAGTCAGGGTGCCACCGGCTGGCCGGTGGTCTGGATTTCAGACCATTTGCCAGCTTTCTATCTTGGCCCAATTCCTTGGCCACCTGATTTGATTCCTATCAATCAAAAACACTTGAAACAATGTTAGAAACATAAGAGGGTGATTGTGATCATGAAAATTAAACCTCGAGGGGTTTGAGAGGTACAACATAGAGGCTGCCCGAAAATCCATCCAAGTGAACAACTCACACTGTTCGTCCAGACAAAGATGACCAGTGATCAAGAATAAGGCAGTGCTAACCACCGTCTCCAACCATTTCAGGTCATTATCACCAGAATACAATCACCATTCACTCCCATATTCCAGGGAGGTGAATGATCAGGTCTCTCAGGGCCTTAATTCAAAGAAGCAGGAGTCCTTTCGGAGGGCTCCTATCAACAATCTCCGCAAGACTCATGCGGCAGTACGCCCTCAACATGATGAGGGTCCCAACTCCAGGAGTTCGGCTCAGGCTCCTTGAACCCAAGCAGGCAAGACGACCCGCCAGAGGCAGAATCCAGTCAACAATGAGTAGGTTATCATCTCTGTCATCTTCGGAGAAGTCCACCAATCTAACTTGGTCTCAAGTAACGAGCGGGCACAAACACCTACCCATTTTAATTCCACTGTCCAGCAGACTCGTCTGGCAGCATCATGTCAATCCTGCCAGGCAATTCCGGCAGAGTACTATAGGCAAGAACATACACCTATTTATACATCATCAGCTAGTCAGTAAGCTCTTCTGACTACATATGATGGAGCTCATCAACCACGTTCGGAGAAGTGCAATCATCAGGCACATACACCTGCTAGTATTAATCAAGCTTACCAACAGTCTCTCTTGGTAGAACACGGAGAAGTCAGTCGTAAAGCTCCGAAGACAAACAGGAGGTAGACTCAACTCTCTGCCCCCACACTTGAGTACTGTCAGGATTCACTGATAGGAAAAGGAGGACAGGAGCAGGCACATACACCTACTCCAAGAACGGAATGGACATATATCCCCATTCCGGCAGCTAAAGTCACCAAGCATGTTTTATCAATGGTGAAAGAGCAGAAGAAAATCTCTGATCATATTCTGGACGCTTTCCAGGATATTATAACAACTTCAGCGGAATCTCAAGGAAATACAAATAAATCTATCCCTACCAGTGGAGTGACACATCAACAATTCACTCCAGAACAGACACACACATCTTTTCCAATCCAATAGGGTTATGGGTCATACTCCCCCATATCATACGGACAACTAAGTCAGGCACATACACCTGATTTGAGTGGAGATCGTCAGCCTAACCTGGCCATATATCCTGATCAGGCACATACACCTACTCAGAGCATCCACTTTCATCAACAAGTGGTTTCCAAGGTAATTAAGAAGGCGTCTAAGAAAAAGGCCCACCCAACATAGTCAGGAGATCAAGAGCCAACATGTAACAAGGCCTTTCTCGATTCTGGAGTTCTTGAAGCCCTCAGACAGTTATCTGTTGGAATTTAAGATTCTACTCCCTCATTTCCCAATAGTGGAAACATTAATTCTGAAGTTCTTCAACAGACACTTCCTCATGAAGGCTTTCTTGATGACAATTCGGTCGATCTCGAAGTTTCATCTTCAGATGAGATCCACAGGAACCCTTTGTGTGGTCAGAAGACCAAGGAGCAAGAGATCACATCTTTTGTTGTAACCCACCATGGTGGTCCTCCCCATGATGATGAATTTCGCTGCAAAATTCCTCTCTGCAATAGTGATGCACATTGCTCGGAAAATGATCCAATGGATGATGTAGTGCCGAGAAATCCCTCTTATCTTGAGGCACTTGCAATTGTGAAACCAGTCATGTCTGATGCTTCATTGCTAGCAGGTGAAATACTTTCTCAATCAGAAGATAGCTCAGGGTGTAGGTCATTCTTTGAACCTCCTCTAAGTCATGCATCTTCTATTTTGATCAATGATTTCTCTACCAATATTGTTGAGTCCGATGAAGCAACGAGGAAACACCAACTCTGATCAAATCAAGTAGAAGAATAATCATTTAACGATAAAGAGGAAATGCTGAACATGAGAAAACAATTGGAAAAAGGTGAAGTACCAGTCATGTTTTGGCCTCTGGATGATTCTCAGTATGACATTCCTAAGATGTTGACGGAAGATGGAATTCAGGATATTTGTCTCAACATATGTAAAACTCTTTGTTAGTTGAAGAATAAAGTATTATCTTATGATGAATATGAAAATCATCTTATGATAATAGAAGGGTTACAATTTTAGATTGATTGGGCATCTCTATCATTCTCTCGAAATCTGAAAGCTGAAAAGCAGCAGAGAGCCCTTCAATGTTCATACCTTGGCACACTAAGAAAATTGCGTCAGTTAATTGTCAATGCCCCATTTGGTATTCATGTCAGAGGATGGGGTGTTCATGGTGCACTACATTTCATGGTGCTCTCCAATCAGCAAAGCCCGCCGAAAATGGTCTCATGCAATGTTATTGCCCATGGCCGGCCACAGTCAATGGGCTTTGTTTGTAATCAAAAGCTTGCCTAAGAACAGGCCTCAACTAGTTCCTCGGAAAATCAAGAATACAGAGAACAAGTTTTTGAATTACTCCTGCATCAAGAAAATGAGAATATTGAACAGGCCTCTCGTATGGAGCAAGCACATCATCAAGTGACAGAAGTGTCGGAAATCATCCAACGGTCTTTTGAACCAGGTGATAAAAGTGGATACAGGTTAATGCATCCAGCTAATTTCCGGACTAAGGTTCGCAAGATTATGAGATATTTTAAGAAAGTCTCAGACATAGCATGTCAAGAGCCACCCCATCTTTCCAGACTAGGGAATCTTTTAAACCAACCCTCGGAATCAACAAATAGGATTCGAGGAGTTGAGCGGGAACAGCAGGAACAGCCCCAGTCCACTGGACTAGGGACTTTTTCAAATCAACAATCCCCTCTTCAGAGAAAGTCAGTCTTTTCTTGATTGGGGAAGAAGCCTCAAGAGGAACGAAGAGCCAAATTATCAAGAGATTACCTCCAAATTACAGTTCGTGAATAAGTTCCTAAGGGATCAAATCAACAAAAGAAAATGTCTCATCAAAGACATGGAAGAAGACAATATCACAGAAATGCTGATAGAAGGGATGTGATGCGTTATGCATCAATCAATTTCATCAATGTCGTTATTGCTGATCCACCAGATGAGGCTCACGCAGGGTACTCAGATGAAGAGTTTCCTTCTCAAGAAGTTGTACGCACCAACACAAATGAAGAAGGTGTGCGTACACAAAATCAAAGGGTTACTCAGAACCTAGGTAATCCTTTGAGTAACCCACTTCCCCCTCGCCGAAAAGGATCCAACAAAGGGAGGGGAAAGAATCAGGTTACATATCCTTCCTCTGGAGAAGGCCAATCTCTCTCACTAGAGAAAAGGTCTGCGCAACAGGAGGAAAAAATGAAGGAATTAAGAAGGTTGAATGCAGAACTACTTCAGAGTAGTCTTCTTCTTAACCATACTAGAGTTAGTCAGCCAAAGGAATTTGTTGCAGCTACTGAGATGGATCAAGAATATCGTCCTCTATCAGTACAACCTCACAGGTCTAATCCAACGGGTCACGTGCAACAACAGTTGGCAGTGCTACCATCAGTTGCAGTACCAACCACTACATATGTCCAAGCTCTATTCATTGCACCTACCCAAGTACAAGTTCAACCGGATGTTTTTCAAAATTTAATAACTACTATTGAGTCATTAACAGCTCGGTTAGAAAATATGGAAGGGAAACGTGCACAGGTTCAACCAGAAAAGAAAGTTTACCCTGAATGGGTAGATTCAATCTCTCCTCCATCCAGTTTTGGAAACCATGTATTCCCTATTTTCATTGGATTAGGTGACCCTGAACAGCATTTGACACATTACGTGTCTTTTTGTGATCCTATGATTGGAACTCCGAAGCAGAAAGAAGTAGTAAAACTCAGATACTTCGTACAGAACTTGCAAGGACCAGCCTTTGTCTGGTATATAAGCTTGTAATCCTGGTCAATTACTGGATGGGAAGATCTCTGTCAACAATTCCTTCTTTAGTTCAGCTCAACTTTGCCAAAGACAACAGTTTTTTTATCTTACAAACTGTAAGCAAAGGGAGAATGAAAAGGTCTCAGATTTCATTAATCGCTGTAAGGGATTAAAATATTCCCTAAGATTAGCACTCCCTCAAGAATAATTGTTTCCAATATGTGTGGAAAATTTGTGTGATGAGTTACGCACACCGTTGATCCCTGTGAAATATAATGGAGGGTTTCGAGACCTTACTTCAATCACTTAGTAGATTGAATATTCCCTTATACAGGCTAAGGCTAAATCTTATGTAATTCCATCAGCTCCAGAAAGAAGAATGGGTAAAGTAGAAACTACTACAGTTATGCTTAAACAAGCACCTGTACCTATTTCTAATTCAAAACCTTCAACTTCTCAAAGGTCTCCACATCCTGAGTGCTGACAATAAAGGTTGTTTCATCTAGATGATCAAAGAGATCAGAGACGAAAACAATTTGAGGATTTTAAGAGCAAAACATACTCTTTCTGAAATGAACAAGTTCTTAGTAACTTCATTTCAGCTCTGGAAAATAATCCGGTTCAATTTCCAAGGCCCAAAAGGACAAATAAGGAAGGAGATGAAGACTGTCCCAATTATTTCCCCTTTCATCAAATGTTGGGGCATCCCATCCAGGAGTGTTTTGTCTTCAAAGACCTCCTGCAAAAGATGGTCGACTTGGGACAAGTCAAACTGAAAGGTTCTTCAACTTAGGTAGCATGTGTTACTGCTACAGTTCCAGAGGATGAAGACGAATGAAAAGAAGTCAAAAGAAAAAATGCATAGAAGTATGATGATTGGAATGTCAGAAAGAAAATCAATCGAACTCATGCTATTTTACAAACACAATTAAAGAAACTGATTGTGTCTTATTCCATGAATGTTGCAGAAAAACCCTCTTTATCAGAGGGAAAGTCCTCAAAGAAATGGCATGATTAAAAGAAATAAAAAGAATCAGAAGAAGATGAGTATGTGTCAAATCCTAAGTTGTCTTTGACTCTAGAAGACTTCATGCCATCTACTTCAAAGCCATAGGAACTTCCCCACCAAACTTCACAGCCTAAACAGGCTAATCAGGCAGAGTCTTCATCATACGAAGAGTTAATCTTCGGTTCTGTTAATATGATTCAATTAAAAGATCCATATGCTAGTAGCAGTTTCGATTTCGATGAGCCTGAATCCCCTATATCAAACAAGGGAATCAGGGGAAGTTCCAGAGGCTCAGGATACAGGGAAAGATGTGGATCTTTCAGAATCCACTACTCCAATTCTACCCCTACTAGAACTGTGTACTCAGTAGAAACTCATGGTAGAGCCCTTCAGCAAGCTTAGCAATAACAAGCAAGTTCTTCTACCAATAGAAAATTCAGTCCTGGCACAATTATTTTGGAAGACCGATTGAAGGTTCTATCTTCTTCCTCTTAGCATTTAAATGGATCTAATCGGTCTAATCTTCCAAAACCAGGAATATTTCCAAATCCTATCCCAATACAAAATGCATTAACTTCCAAAGCATCTGCTTCCAAGGAACCTTCTAAACCACATATTCTTGTTGGAAAAAGCAGACCTCTAGATCAAAAGTATGATGTATTGAAACACTTGTCCCAAGTACCAGCCAAGTTATCAATTCTGGATGCTTTTAATCTTTCAAAAGATCTTCATTAAGCACTCAACAAGGATTTGTCAAGTCCTTAGGAGTTTGAAAATGAAATTTCTACAGTAGAAGTCTATCACATAGAGAATAATCCTACAGAATTCAATGCAGTAATATCTTTTACTGATGAAGATGAAGATGATGTTCTGCATGGGCTTGTTATACCTTTGTACTTATCTGGAAAGGTCAATGGTGTAGACGTTCGAAGAGCATTCATTGACAATTGTTCATGAGTCAACCCCATGCCCATTCATACACTTCGTCGATTGGGCCTTGTAGAATCTGATTTATCTCCTTCTACCATGATGTTACAAGGATATGATAAAAATGAACAAGAACCACTGGGTGAAGTTACACTCAGAACTCTGTTTGGAGATCTTGTATCCAATTCAAATTTCAGGGTTGTTGATCAAGACTCATCCTTCAACATCTTTCTTGGAAGAACCTGGCTACATCAACATGCGGATATCCCTTCATCATACCATCAATGTCTCAAATAGTGTTTTGATGGTCAAGTTGGGACATTGTATGGTGATAAGGCCCCGTTCAATACATGTGAGTCTCAATACATTAAGGCGGAATTCTATCACATGAAGGGAAGGGAGAAATACACAACAAATGAGATTACCAAAGTTAATGCTCCATATGGTTTGGAGAAGATTACAGTAAATCCATTTACACAAGTGAGTACAGATTATGTGTTGCCTATCAGTCAAATTGACAAGATAGACCCAAATCAAAATAATCCTATGGAAAGATCCATAATGTCAGTTACGGCAATCGAGCTAGACAACATGGGAGGAATTGGTAACCCACCAAGAAGTGATGAAAGCACAAATGGTGATGTCTTCATTTCATCTGTTGAAGTCCAACAAGTCTATAATTTTCCAACTAGGCCAGAAGAAGTTATAGCAACATCGGAGGTGAAAAATGATGTCGATTCTCAATCCAACATCTCCTCTTTATTACCCAAAGAAGACGCTTCATCATCAATCGGGTCGGAAATGGAAGCTTCTTCTTCAAGATGTGCAAATTTAGAAATCTCTTCTGATCATGAAAATTCTGATTTATCATCTACTATGCAAGTAGAAACGGAAGAAATAACACATGATAGAGAAGAAGAGGATGATCTCAGACATGCTCCTCCAGCATTTGAAGAGGGTATCTCTACCACTATGGATGAACTCATAGAAATAAATCTGGGTACAAAAGAGGATCCACACCCCACTTTAATCAATGCGGCCATGACTCTTGAAGATAAGAAGATGTATATTTCTTTTATAAAGAAAAATAGAGATATATTTTCTTGTAACTATATAGAAATTCCCGGGCTTGATCCTGATGTTGCTACTCATCATTTGGGTTTATTAGAAGAACATCGAGGATTTAAGAAAGCCGCGAGAAGAACACACCTAACTTATGCTTCCAAAATTGAAGCTGAAGTGGATAAGTTTATCAAAGCTAACTTCTTCAGAGAAGTTTAGTATCCCAAGTGGTTGGCTAATATTGTCCTTATAAAGAAGAAGAACGGACAAATTAGATTTTTCATCGATTTCAGAGATCTTAATCGGCATTGTCCTAAGGATGATTTCCCAGTTCCGATTACAGAACTTTTAATTGATGCAACAGCTGGATATGAAGCACTTTCCTTCATGGATGGATATTCCATATATAATCAGATCTGAATAGCCCTAGAAGATGAGGAATCCAAAGCCTTCAGAGCGCCTCTGGGTGTTTTTTGCTACCGGGTAATGCCCTTTGGCTTAAATAATGCAGGTGCAACATATCAGCATGCCATGCATCGTATCTTCAAACCCTCCTTAGGGAAGTTTGTTGAATTATATGTAGAAAATTTGGTGGTTAAATCCAAACAACGTTCTAATCACTTGGCTGAATTGTATGTCATATTATGCAAGCTTCGACAACATAATTTGAAGATGAACCCCTTAAAATGTGGTTTTGGTGTAACCTCAGGATGCTTAGCCTATATTCGGTGTTTCATCACCAATTTGGCAGGAAAAAGTTTACCCTTCACCAAATTGATGAAGAAGGGAGTCACTTACTAGTGGACTAAAGAATGTCAAGAATCATTCAATATTCTCAAGAAATACCTCTTGAGTCCACTGGTACTCATGCCACCTGTTGAAGGAAGACCACTTATCCTCTATGTGATAGCTCTAGAGCGATCATTGGGTGCCTTTCTTGCTCAAAAGAATGATGTTGGGAATGAAAACAACCACTACTATCTCAGTAGAATTATGATTGAATCAGAAACCTGGTATTCAAGTATTGAGAAGTGATGCCTGGAATTAATCTTTGCAGTTCAGAAGTTGAGACACTACCTGCAACATCATGAGTTCCAATTGGTATCTCGCAATAATCCGCTCAAATTCATCCTTAGTCGTCTGATTCTTACAGGATGTTTGGAAAGGTGGGAAGTTATTTTGCAGCAATTAGACATTCAGTATGTGTCTCAAAAGGCGATAAAGGGCCAAGCTCTGGCTGATTTCCTGGCTGAACACCCTTCAGTGGAAGACACATCTTCAGATATTGAACTCCCTGATGAGTAAGTCTTCTCTATTCAAGAAATTCCTCAGACATGGGAAATGTATTTTGATGGTGCTTCCAGAAGTCCAACAGGGAGGAAAATGGAAAATCCTAAATTCAACAAAGTTGGTTTAGGAATTGTGATCATTTATCCAGAAAAGGAAGCGTTACCTTATTCCTTATTATTGTGGGAAGGTGGTACCAATAATGAATCAGAATACCAAGCTCTCATCGTAGGCTTGGAATTAGCACTTCAAGCACAAGTGAATCACTTAAAGGTGAAAGGTGATTCAGAACTGGTAATCAAACAAGTCAATGGGGATTATGCCATCATAAAATAAGAACTAATCCCTTTGTATGATTACGTCAGAGGGTTAATGGCGGAATTCCCTTTGGAATCGACATTTTCTTATGTCCCAAGATCACAAAATACTCAATCTGATGCACTGGCTAATATAGCCACATCTCTGGCAGATCCAAATTGGGACGAGACAACCATCAGTATTGCCCACCGTCGTGCAATTTCACCTTATGTTCGAATCAGAATAGAGTAAATTAATGAAATTGGTCGCATTCTTGAACCGTATGGTCATACTATAGGATGGATGTCACCTATCGGGGAATACCTTCAAAATGGAACACTTCCACCTGATAGAGCCAAGAAAGATCAAATCTGGCGACGTGTGGTCAATTTTACTCTTTATGATAGCCCATATCACCTAGAGAAAATTCTCTACAAACATGGTTTTTATGGAGTTCTCTTTAAATGCATTAATGGTGAATATACAATGGCTGTCATGAAAGAAGTGCATGCAGAAATATGTGGTGCCCACCAGTCTGGACATAGACTGTCGTATCAGATTCGAAGGCTTGGATACTTTTGGCCTTCAATGATACAAGATTGTATTGGTTTCACAAATAAGTGTCATTCATGCAAAGTACATGCCCACTTTATTCATCAACCTCCAGAGTTGCTTCATACAGCTAAATACTCATGGCCATTTTCCACATGGGGAATGGATGTGGTAGGACCAAACCCTTCTGCTACGGCCAAGCAGTTTAGGTACATTCTTACTACTACTGACTTCTTTTCCAAATAGGCAAAGGAAATACCTCTCAAGGAAGCCAGTTCTAAATGCGTTGTTAGATTCATCAAGTCTAACATCATTACCAGATTTGGTGTCCCTCATACCATATAGACGGACAATGGAACCAACTCATGTTCATCCGAGGTGAAGAAGTTGTATCAAGAATACAACATCAAATCCAACCATTCATCTTGGTATCATGCAGTGGCCAATGGCCAGATATAACCCTTCAACAAGACTCTTTCAAATATACTACAAAATATGGTGGATAAAGATAAGAGGTCATGGCCTGATAAACGCTTTCATGCTTTATGGGCTTATCGGACTACCACCCACATTGCAACTCGGTCAACTCCATATTCACTGGTATATGGAATGGAAGTCGTCTTTCCCATTGAAGTTCAATTTCCTTCTCTCAGAGTATCCATTTATGATCAGTCATCTATAGATGAACAATCTCAAAATCGATTTAATGAATTGGAACGGTTAGATGAGAAAAGATTGTGCACTTTGCACCACTTGGAAGTCTATTAGAATCGAAAAGCATGAGCTTTTAACAAAAAAGTTCCCCTTCGTTCATTCACTCAGGGAGAATTGGTATTAGTTCTCAGAACTCCAATGATACCAGGAAAGAAACCTCCCAAGCTTGATCCAAAATGGGAAAAACTGTACTCAATACATAGGGTCTACTCCAATAGAGCTTATTCATTAATCTCGATGGATGAGGAACTCATCACTACTCCAACCAATGCCAGATTTTTGAAGAAGTATTTTGTATAAACACAAAATGCATCATACATGGTCCATACATATGACCTTAAATATTTGTACTTTCATCCCACATGACATTAAACTATGAAAAAATTCCATAAATGGTCTGATATGACCTTAAACTGCACCACCGTCCAGCATGACGTTAAACTGCATCATCCATGGTCCATACATATGACCTTAAACTATTTGTACTTTTGTCCCACAAGACGTTAAACTGTGAAAAAGTTCCCTAAATGGTCCGATATGACCTTAAACTGCACCACCGTCTAGCAAGACATTAAACTGCATCATCCACAGTCCATGCATATGACCCTAAACTATTTGCAAGTCCCTTACATCTAGCATGATGTTAAACTGCCTCATCCACGGTCCATACATATGACCTTAAACTATTTGTATTACTTTCGTCCCACATGACATTAAACTGTGAAAAAGTTCCCTAATTTGTCCAACATGAAGTTAAACTATGTCCCCCTTCATCGTCCTTGATATATGACATTAAACTATATAGAATTCCCTTACGTCCAGCATGACATTAAACTACACCATCCACGGTCCATGCATATGACCTTAAACTATTCGCACCTTCGTCCAACATGACACTAAACTGTATCGTCCCTTTTTCGTCCAACATGACGTTAAACTGTGAAAAAAGTCCCCAATACGTCCAACATGCCGTTAAATGGTGTAATATTTTGTCCTCACTGCATGACATTAAACTGCACAGTCCCCCTTTCGTCCAACATGACGTTAAACTATATTGTCCCCATCGTCCTAACTACATGATGCTAAACTGTACAGAAAGTCCATGATATGTCCTACATTACATTAAACTGTGCATCGTTAAGGTTGTTGTTACCTCTTGTTTCTCACACCGAGTATGACTCACGTGAGCTTATAGAAAAATTCAACCATAACACTCTCTCTGGGCTACTAACCATGTGTAAGTCCCAACAACATCATTTTTTAGGTCGTTGTCCCCAAGAACAACTTGCTCATTAATTCATTCTTTAATTGAACTACGCGGACTTTGATCCATGCCTTCCAGGCTGGGTACGTAGGCAACCTTCCAAGGTTCAAGCCCAAAATCAATCTCTTCACATCGGTTCACCTCCATCTCATACGATGTTGATTCATGAAACTGTCCCTAGAATCAATATCATTACATTGGTTCACTTTCGTGCTTGTTATACGACGTTAAACTATACAACACTTTTGTCGAGTATGACAATAAACTACAATATTCTTTGATACCCTCTCCTGATAGGGAACCATTATTTACATTGATTTTTCAATCGTGTTTCATTTCAAAGACTACGTGCATACATGGCAATGCCCGAACCTTTTATCTTGGGTTAAACCATCATTGCACTGAAGTCCCCTTTCACCCTTCACATGTACAAACCAAATCTGTACAGAGGGTATTTCTAGAACTACATGGGCTTGATTCCCATCCTTATGGGATACGTAGGAACGTTAAATTGTCCCTTGAATCCAGCCCCAAGTCTTTGGGCCTAACCCCAAATTCCACTTTCAGTCCCCTGGCTGAAAAGTCCCCATGAAAACACACACTGTGTATTTCTTACAATGGTCCAAGCTCTATGGCCCTAAACTAAGATCTCTAATCCTTTTGTCCTGCATGATGTTAAACTGTAGTCTAAGAACTATGTATAGATTGATTCCCATCCTTATGGGATACGTAGTGAAGTCCAACATTTCATTTCAGGACCCAGCCACAACATGATTATGGTTAACATTGATCTGTATATCTCTGTATACATTGGACAATACCCATATTTATGGTTAATATTCCTAACCTTAAATATTTTCAGATCTTCATAGCCCTTTTCTTGACTTCTAGTAACAAAAATGTCAAACTTTTGAGAGTTATTTTTCTTGACTATGCAGTATGTGCCCTTAGGCGGCCTTGCATAAACAGTCTACATAATAGACTTTTCAGAAAAAAGATATTATTATTTGAATATGTAGCCAATGCCCTTATGTGTCCCTGTATAATTCAACCCCCTAATAGGTTTGTTAAATAATGGTAACTTCATTCTTGGGAAGAAAGCCTCTTTTGTCCTTATTGTTCTTAAATGACAGTATGTAGGGATCCAAAAAAATATCCATCCTTAACATATTTGTCCCATATCCTTTTTCATGATCTGAAAGTATTCAAGTATATGGTTTATATTCTCCTTCCCTGCGTTTGGGTCAGACCTTCGTAGGAGTGATATCCATCCAGTTTTTCGATAATCTTGTTTGGAAATATCTTCTCCATATTCAAGTACTTTTTTCCATACAGCAAACTATATACTTTGGAAATTTTGAATCTCCATAAACATTCAATGGCTTTTAGCACTAGGAATGTAAATTTCTGAGAGTTTTTTTCCCTGACTATGCAGCACGTGCCCATAGGCTGCCTTGCATAAACAGTCTACATAACAGACTTGTTAACCAAAAGATACTATTTATTTGACTATGCAGCCAATGCTCTTAGTTGGCCCTGCATAATTCAACCCCCTAACGGGTTTGTTAAATAATGGTAACTTAATTCTTGTGAACTACTTATTCTAATTCCTTTTAGCTCTTTTTCATATCATTCCTCAGATCCAAATATTTTTAAGTCATAGTTTACATATTTTCTCTCATACTTGATTATGGTAATATGTTTTCAGATAAATTGTCAAGGAATCGAGTCAATTATAATTCATTCGGTCAAAACTATTTCGGCCTTAAAAATTAGCCTTTTTATGTCCGACATGCATGACTTTAAACTGCCATATTTCCTTTTGATTCTTGATTTCCTAATAGTCAAATCCTCATTTCTTTTGGATCCAACTCTGAGGGGGGACTTTTTTAGACGCTCCTTTCATCATAGAATCTAAAGATTGGAAAAGGGGAATATCTTAGCTAAATGTGATTCAACCTTTGGACAAATATCAAAAATTGACAAAGGAATAAGAATAATGTTGCACAAGGGTCATACAAGTTCTACAATGGTCGCGCAAGTACACTTGCGCGACGCCTAATGGTCACACAAGTGACTTGCGCGCCCTAAAGGATAACCGCCCGGGTCTTCTTCAACCTATAAATAGACCCTGTGGGCCCCCCATTCGAGGAGGAATATTTTCCGAAATCCAGATTTGAGCTCCCGATGCACTAGTCTCTTCTCAAAGCTTTCGAAACACTTATAAGGTAATTTTTTACCTAGAACGGAAGATCTAAAGAGGGGGAGTAAGGCCTAAGTGTTGAAACTCATCAACACTTGCGTGCCTGAGTGGCCAGCCCTTAAGGGAAATGGCTACACTTGTGCGCCGCCTAACTCCTTCAATAGAACTTGTGTGTCACTCTTCTGGAAGAACCTCAAGATTATTCTAAAGGCTTTAAACAAGAGTCTCTCAAGTATTACCCTACTGGTTAACCGTTGCGCAAGTACCCATGTGTCGCGCAGGTATACCTGCGCAACCAGGACTTGTGCGCCCACGCAGTACCTATGCGCCTGCCAGGACTTGCGTGCCCCTACCTTTTATTGGGTTCCCTTCTTTCCCATATCACCCCTATTAAGCCATTCCCCCTCTCCTATTCAAGATTTAGTCTTCAAGACACTCTTCAAAGCCATTTATGGCATGATTTCTTGATTTGTCTTCCTTATCTGAAAGGAATTCTGTGGAATATCCCTCAAAACCTAGTGATTTACACATTTTTATGTCAATAAAGATTGAGATTTCATTCATTAAACCTCATCTTTTAATATGAGATAACTCATTAACCAGGTCCTCCTTTTCAGGAATAAGCCCCAGTCATAATCATTAACATGGGCCTCCTTTTCAGGAGTAAGCCCCAGTACCCTAATTTGGGCATCCTCCTCAAGAGTAAGCCCCAACCATAATTCATTAACCTAGGCATCCTTTTCAAGGGTAAGCCCCAGTCTCAAACATGGGCCCCCTTTTCAGGAGTAAGCCCCAGTCTCAAATATGGGCATCCTCTTCAGGAGTAAGTCCCAAGTCCCTTAATTTTTTAAGTCCCTTAACCTGGGCATCCCTTTTCAGGAGTAAGCCCCAGTCTTAATTCCTCTTAACCAGTCTTAATTTACCTTTGATCTGGGATTCTTTCTCAGGAGTAAAAACCCAATCATAATTCCTCTCCTAATTTGGGCCTCCTTTTAAGGAGTAAGTCCCAAGTTAGAGTATTCAAATCTCCATGAATCTCATATACCTTTAAGGACCCGGTTCCTGAATTTCTTCCCTGAAGTAAATCCAAATCTTCATTTATCTGGGTAGTCATACATACATAAGTCCCACATTATTTCTTATGATTGAATCTTTCATGGAATAGTTGTTTGATTTTTACCAGTACCTCTTGTTTCTCACACCGAGCATGAATCAGGTGAGCTTAGAGTGTAAATGTAGCATCCCGTCTTTTATAACATAACTTTCATTTCATTACACGGAACTGAGGATCTTTAAGGTTTAGTTTCTTGGAAACAAGGAACATAATACATGAAAAGAAAAAAACACTCTTCTTAAACACTTGAAAGGATTATCCTTAAGTTCATCCTAGGTTCATTACTGCATCTCGTAACCTGGGGACATACATTAAAATAAAGTGTGAGCAGAAGGCCCAGTAAGGGAAACAAGAGAAACATTTTACATGTGAACTTGAGATACTTCAATAAGGACATGAAAATAACTTTAAGGCATGAGAATGAAATAATGAGATACATCATAATAAAAATAACATTTTTCATAACTTGAATATGTGGCTGCAACATTTAATATTGACAATCGTTTCGTTTCACCAAGGTCCATCCCCAAGGTGTCGTTAAAAATTACCAAGGTTATTCACCATGGCGTCATCAAAAAAGGTCATCTCTAGAGATTAAGTCTTTACCCAATTCATTGGAGCGCTATCAGGGCGCACCCTTAAATTTTCCTTTATTATCATGTGAGCCACATATATCATCATCAAACATTTCATAAATAACCCATATAGCATAAAATAAATGGGTTTCATTTCATAATCATAACGTTTTAAAAACTACTTTAAAGACATGATCTTTACGTTACTTTAAACCCACAGAAAGGGAAAGAGGGTTTCATGTATGTAAATCCCAGAATTTAAAATAGAACATTTTGGTATATATTTGAATACCCCTGTAGAAATAAGAGCTTTGAGTATTCACTTTATAACATAAAATAATTTTGAGAAAAGAGAGAGAGGCACTTTGAGACGAAAATTCTGCAGCATAACGACTATGTTTCGGGGTTTTAGAAAACATTGAGAAGAGAGGGGACATGGGTCAAACATTCATAAATGACCCATCAAACAGTAGAGGGACAAAATATAAGGGATTTAAGAACATGGTAATGAAATTTGAAAATATACCATATGAAATGAAGAACATGAAAGGAAGAAAAAATAAGATTTCTCTTGTGAGAATTCGGCAGCCTAACGGCGTCACTTAAACTTCAACAAAATTGAATTGACAAGGTCAAATATGGTCTCTCATCATATGAACATAAGATTACAGTATGATAGATATAGAGATCATACCCCAACATAATAAAAAGTAACTTTCAAGACTTGACATGGAATTAGAACTTTGAAGAGGGAGAAAGGTGCAAGGACCACTTAAAAATTTAGCAGCCTAACGACGCCACTTAAACTTCAAAATACTATATTGAAGAGATCAAATGGGGTCTCTCATCATATGGTCATAAAAGATTAGTATGATAGATATAGAGATCATACCCCAATATAACAAAAATGAACTTGAAATAATTGACATGAAATTAGAACTTCAAAACGAGAAGGGTGAAGAACCACTTAAAAATTCGGCAGCCTAACAGCGCCACTTAAAACTTCAAAATACTGAATTGAAGAGAACAAATGGGGTCTCTCATCATATGATCATAAAATATAAGTATGATAAATTTATATATCATACCCCAACATAATAAAAAGGAACTTTAAATACTTTACATGAAAATAGATCTTGAAAAATGAGAAGGGAGAAAGAATCTGTTACAAATATTTCGGCAGCCTAACGACGCCACTTAAAACATCATAAAATGAAATAATGAGAGTAATATGGGATCTATCATTATGTGAAAATTAAAAGGGCAGTAAAAGGAGTATAAAATAACACCCTTTAACATAAGAACATGGAGTATAAAAGAAATTACATAAAAGATATTTCTTGAAAAGAAAGTGAGAGATCGGATCCCTTACTTTAAAATGTAACTCTTAAACCTCAAAGGTTGGGACCTTGAGGGCTTGGGGGCACCTTGGGAGGACTCCGTGGGAGGTAATGAGACCATAACTTCGTTTGGGAAGAGTGGGGAGTCGAATGGATGAGAGGAGGGCTTGGTATTTATAGGGAAAGTGAGGGGACAAGGCATTAATGGCCAAGGGACACCTCACATGTGCTTTTCTCAAACCCATGTGCTCTCTCAAGATATTTCCCATTAAGTTAGGCCACATGGGGCCCCTGATACAATAATTCATCACCCTTGTCCGGCCAATCCTTAAAATAACTCATGACATCATCATGACACAGCTATGATGTCATTAAACATACCGAAACCCTAAAACTGCATTTTTACTATTCACTGAAAATTCAACTTTCTCAGAAAAATCCCAAAATTTCACACTAACCAAATATAAATCCTATGATTTCAAAAATGAACTCCATTTTATAAAAATAATTTTCTAAATAATTTTAAATTAATTTTTAAATAAATACACTATTCATCGAAAATTCATTTTTTCAGAAAAAACCCCAAAAATTACCATAACATAATATCAGTGCTCTGAGTTCAAAAATGAAATCCATTTTATAAAAATAATTTTCTAAATATTTTTAATTTAATTTTTAATTAAAAAAAACACTATTCACCCGAAAAAACTAATACTTGAATAATAATTTATGAAACCGTTATTTAACCATTTTATTGAATCACATTACTTAATCAAGGTGCCTAGATTATTTTAAAACTTTCTTTAAGTGATTTTACTAATTCATTTGGTCATATTACTAATCCTAATCATAAAATCACTATTCATGATTTACTATTCATCAAAAATCATGTTGATCTTATTAGACTCCAAATTCCGTACTGAACATAATTGTAGAAGACCATTTTTTGAAAATCATTACACATTTAAAATTATTTATGGTTTACATAAACATTTTTTTAAAATATCCTTTTGAAAATTCATCAGAAATATGCATACTATTTTTATCCGGTCATTTGAAAACTCATAAACTTCATCATAAGAAGAAATCCCAATTTTTATTTAAAACAAGGATTACACAAGGCAGTTACAGTCTCGTTACATAGACCCTTATAATACCAGCATAGGACCTAAGAGTAAGGTGTGCTAGGGTGATAGAATCTTGGGGCGACTCGGTCAACATTGCCCGAGTAGTAATTTCTATCAGTTTGAACTTCTCACGAAATCGATTCTGTTCTAGCTTCACATGATGAAGTTCAGATTGGGTTTGGTCCAGAGCAAAGCCCAATGGTGGTACCTCCTTCCCAAGCTCTGTTAGATGGGATTCGATCGGTCCAAGACTAGTAGGTGAGGCCATCGAATCTTCTTTCTATAATAATCAACCAAAATTACTTATATTTAGAGACAATAATCAAAACATTTTGTTCACAGCGGTCATATTGACCGATGGTCATATAACAGTCAAAACCCAATGGTCTCATTTTAATTATAACCATGTTTATCAAATAAAACATTTTTGTTGAGTATAAAAATAAAATAAAATAACACATGAAATTAGGAAACAAGATTTATTCAAAATTTCAGGCCGTTACAATCTTTCCCCCTTAAGAAATTGCGTCCTCGCAATTTTTAAAATTGGGTTTTGAAATTTAATTGAAAGTCCCACATCGGAAAAAGAGTCAGTAACACCATTACTTTAAAAGAAAGAAAAGGAAGTACAAAGGCCACCCGAGTTTACTCATACTAGGATTCCATGTAGGAAACATGGACATGGAGGAGAAAACAAAGGGTCGCGTTCTAAAGGAGAGTGATAGAAAACATTATTAGGAGGAAGTTAACCACCAGAAAATCCCAAAATTATGATGTGTGTATGCGGTATTTGATTACCTAGTAGGAAACGTAAACCAACAACGTTTTTGTTTTACATTCCTTTTCATAACTTTGAGGAATTCATTTACAACATAAAACAAAAACATAAGGAGATATATCTACCTTCATGTAGAGTTTCATACTTTAATAAGTTTCCACCAAAACTAATCTTTTCTCCAAACGATGAGTATTCAAAACTACTTGGTCTCATCAAAACACAAGAATCATCTTCTAGAGAATCACATAATCCACAAAAGATCAACTATCTATTTCTTCTATCTTTAAACATTATCCCGAAAACAGAAAGGGTAAGGTAAAACAACTCTTCAAAAAGAAAAAATCCCATAGGAATGGAAACTACCTTTAAATATTCAAAGTTCCATTGTACTACCCATAGTTCATCATTGACCATTCCATAAATAACGGTCATTAAGATTCCTCAAATTAAACCAAACTAATATTGAAACCCAAATACAAGAAGGATTTGATAACATAGTCTTCCAAAATAAACTTCATTGTTCATCTCCAAACAACATCAACCACTCCTAACATATTATAACAAAAGTAGCAAACCTAAACATATTTTAGCCATGATAGGTTATTCATTCCCGTAAGTAACCTAAATTACTATAAGTCCACCTTAAATTCATCGATTCTTCAAAATATAAGTCAACATTACTCCTAAATGAAAATACCATAGTGATCTATTTACCTCGATCAAATATGGTTCCCTAAAATAATGAACGCCTTCCAAAATAATAATCAGCTTTTAATCCCCTAATCATATCTTTCATATTAATATGGCAATCGTTGAATTTCCTATCACATTGGTTATTGGGACATGTTCTTCCATCTCCCACCATTAACTAAGAAGAGAAATTATAATTATAGGCTTAAATACTTAACCGATAATCATGAAAAGGATCTTAAATCATATAAGGATAACTTGTAGAAGAAAAGTATACCCTAACTTGTGATCCCCTAGGTTCCAATCTAGGTTATCCATGATCATATATTCTTACGTGAATCTTTGTTCCTTTAACAATGGTTCATACTAAGATTATGAATTTACCAAATCATATCCCCCGGGAGTGTCGTAACCAAGAGTGCATCAAGGCCTGTTGTCGTGTACCAGTTCCCGTTCGAGTCTAGCTCAAAGCGGTGTTTTCAGGTTTTACCCCTATGTACATCTGTGCCAGAGCCACCTCTACCTTCTCGTACCCAGACAGGGATGTATTTTCTTGTAAACCCCTTACTCAATACTCACCAAAATACCAAGAAGATTTCCTATATTTAAACTTTTCTATAAGGTTCTTCCTAAATTTTTCATATCCTAATTTATACAAATAACTAAACCATCCTTTGATACCAACTATAGCATCCCGTCTTTTTATAACATAACTTTCATTTCATTACACAGAACTAAGGATCTTTAAGGTTTAGTGTCTTGGAAACAAGGGACATAATACATGAAAAGAACAAAAACACTCTTATTAAACACTTGAAAGGATTATCCTTAAGTTCATCCTAGGTCCATTACTGCATCTCATAACCTGGGGACATACATCAAAATAAAGGGTGAGCAGAAGGCCCAGTAAGGGAAACAAGAGAAACATTTTACATGTGAACTTGAGATACTTCAATAAGGACATGAAAAGAACTTTAAGGCATGAGAAATAAATAATGAGATACATCATAATAAAAATAACATTTTTCATAACTTGAAGATGTGGCTGCAACATTTAATATTTACAATCGTTTCATTTCACCAAGGTCCATCCCCAAGGTGTCGTTAAAAATTACCAAGGTTATTCACCATGGCGTTGTTAAAAATGGTCATCTCTAGAGATTAAGTCTTTACCCAATGCATTGGAGCTCTATCAGGGCACACCCTTAAATTTTCCTTTATTATCATGTGAGCCACATATATCATCATAAAACATTTCATAAATAACCCATATAGCATAAAATAAATGGGTTTCATTTCATAATCATAACGTTTTAAAAACTACTTTAAAGACATGATCTTTACGTTACTTTAAACCCACGGAAAGGGAAAGAGGGTTTCATGTATGTAAATCCCAGAATTTAAAATAGAAAATTTTGGTATATAAGTGAATAACCCTGTAGAAATAAGAGCTTTTAGTATTCACTTTATAACATAAAATAATTTTGAGAAAAGAGAGAGAGGCACTTTGAGACGAAAATTCTGCAGCATAACGGCTATGTTTCAGGGTTTTAGAAAACATTGAGAAGAGAGAGGACATGGGTAAAACATTCATAAATGACCCATCAAACAGTAGAGGGAAACAATATAAGGGATTTAAGAACATGGTAATGAAATTTGAAAATATACCATATGAAATGAAGAACATGAAAGGAAGAAAAAATAAGATTTCTCCTGTGAGAATTCGGCAGCCTAACGGCGTCACATAAACTTCAACAAAATTGAATTGACAAGGTAGAATAGAGTCTCTCATCATATGAACATAAGAGTCCAGTATGATAGATATAGAGATCATACCCCAACATAATAAAAAGGAACTTTCAAGACTTGACATGGAATTAGAACTTTGAAGAGGGAGAAAGGTGTAAGGACCACTTAAAAATTTAGCAGCCTAACGACGCCACTTAAACTTCAAAATAATGAATCGAAGAGATAAAATGGGGTCTCTCATAATATGGTCATAAAATATTAGTATGATAGATATAGAGATCATACCCCAACATAACAAAAAAGAACTTGAAAGAATTGACATGAAAGTAGAACTTCAAAACGAGAAGGGTGAAGAACCACTTAAAAATTTGGCAGCCTAACGACGCCACTTAAAACATCAAAATACTGAATTGAAGAGATCAAATGGGGTCTCTCATAATATTATCATAAAAGATAAGTATGATAAATTTATAGATCATACCCCAACATAATAAAAAGTAACTTTAAATACTTTACATGAAAATAGATCTTGAAAAATGAGAAGGGAGAAAGAATCTGTTACAAAAAATTTGGCAGCCTAACAGCGCCACTTAAAACTTCATAAAATGAAATAATGAGAGTAAGAGGGGATCTCTCATTATGTGAACATGAAAAGGGAAGTAAGAGGAGTATAAAAGAAAACCCTTTAACATAAGAACATGGAGTATAAAAGAAATTACATAAAAGATATTTCCTGAAAAGAAAGAGAGAGATCGGATCCCTTACTTTAAAATGTAACTCTTAAACCTCAAAGGCTGGGACCTTGAGGGATTGGGGGCACCTTGGGAGGACTCCTTGAGAGGTAATGAGACCATAAATTCGTTGGGGAAGAGTGGGGAGTCGAATGGATGAGAGGAGGGCTTGGTATTTATAGGGAAAGTGAGGGGACAAGACATTAATGGCCAAGAGACACCTCACATGTGCTTTTCTCAAACCCATGTGCTCTCTCAAGATATTTCCCATTAAGTTAGTCCACATGGGGCCCCCAATACAATATTTCATCACCCTTGTCCGGCCAATCCTTAAAATATCTCATGACATCATCATGACACAGCTATGATGTCATTAAACATACTGAACCCTAAAACTGCATTTTTACTATTCACTGAAAATTCAACTTTCTCAGAAAAATCCCAAAATTTCACACTAACCAAATATCAATCCTCTGATTTCAAAAATTAAATCCAATTTATAAAAATAATTTTCTAAATATTTTTAAAATTATTTTTAAATAAATACACTATTCACCGAAAATTCATTTTTTCAGAAAAAACCCCAAAAATTACCATAACATAATATCGGTGCTCTGAGTTCAAAAATGAAATCCATTTTATAAAAATAATTTTCTAAATATTTTTAATTTAATTTTTAATTAAAAAAACACTATTCACCCGAAAAAACTAATACTTGAATAATAATTTATAAAACCATTATTTAACCATTTTATTGAATCACATTACTTAATCAATGTGCCTAGATTATTTTAAAACTTTCTTTAAGTGATATTACTAATCCATTTGGTCATATTACTAATCCTAATCATAAAATCACTATTCATAATTTACTATTCATCAAAAATCAAGTTGATCTTATTAAACTCCAAATTCCATACTGAACATAATTGTAGAAGACCATTTTTTTGAAAATCATTACACATTTAAAATTATTTATGGTTTACATAAACATTTTTTTAAAATATCCTTTTGAAAATACATCAAAAATATGCATAATATTTTTATTCGGTCATTTGAAAACTCATAAACTTCATCATAAGAAGAAATCTCAATTTTTATTTAAAACAAGGATTACACAAGGCAGTTACGGTCTCGTTACATAGCCCCTTATAATACCAGCATAGGACCTAAGAGTAAGGTGTGCTAGGGTGATAGAATCTTGGGGCGGCTCGGTCAACATTGGCCGAGTAGTAATTTCTATCAGTTTGAACTTCTCGTGAAGGCGATTCCGTTCTAGCTTCACATGATGAAGTTCGTCTTGGGTTTGGTCCAGAGCAAAGCCCAATGGTGCTACCTCCTTCCCAAGCTCTGTTAGATGGGATTCGATCGGTCCAAGACTACTAGGTGGGGCCATCGAATATTCTTTCTATAATAATCAACCAAGATTACTTATATTTAGAGACAATAATCAAAACATTTTGTTCACAGTGGTCATATTGACCGATGGTCATATAACAGTCAAAACCAAATGGTCTAATTTTAATTATAATCATGTTTATCAAATAAAACATTTTTGTTGAGTATAAAAATAAAATAAAATAACACATGAAATTAGGAAACAAGATTTATTCAAAATTTCGGGTCTTTATAGTAAAAGTAATTATGACATCCTTCTTTGAGCCATCAATCATAAACATCATACTCCCTTACTCGAACTACGTGGGTTTTGATTCCTTTTCTAAACAAAGGATATGTAGGTAGCCCATCTGTGAGTTCGATCTGAATTCTGAAATAATTCATGTCCTTCTGAATGACAATAAACTTCAAGTGCCCCACTGAGTGGATTTAAAACCAGTATGGTCATTATAATGACTAAACGACTTTTAGGTATCAAAGGATACCATTGAATAAGAATCTATAACAAATACAGATGATTCTCTATTAGTGAAGAACCTCGAATACATATAAAAAATTCTCTAAATTTTCTACATATCAATCATTGATTGTCATATCTAAATGAACACTCATTTTATACTTGGTAATGTAATAAGGATTCATGAACATAACTTAAATCTATATAGAGAGTCCCAGAGTAGACAATAATTCCCCTCAAAAAGGTGTGATGAGTCCGACCTCCCATCCTCTTGACCAATGCAAATTCCTAAGCCTCATCAGTCCACAAACTAATGAGCGCCTACCTTTGGAAAGTAGGTCCAAATGAATGTGGAATCGTTGGGTGTTTCCGGTTCTATGAACAAACCCGTTAGAAACCGATTGTAATGTTTGAACCTTCAATCGAGGAGGTCATCCCCGAATTCTGAGGGAAACAGTTGATAGGAATTCTTAATCTTCTTATTGATAGTGGATTTCATAATGCGTTCTATGGAGTTACTTGTATAACCCATGCTTATTTTTTTGGATTTAATATATTGTGTGAGATGGTGATGATTTTTCAGTGGAAATTATGGCACATAAAGCTTCAAATCAAGTCACATTGTCTTTAAGTGAAGGCAGGTTGAATGTAGAGAATGGAAAAATTCTTGTATAGACTACTCTATCTCATAATCTGAGCAATTAGTTTAAAGGTTTGGATGTTCCAGGTTCGGATCATGATGCTAAGGTCAAGGAGGATTCTAATCCTCAGGGGTGGTAGTCTGTCATTCCAAGATAGAAGAGGAAGATGGTCGGGTCTCAGACTTAGTGGGTTCTTCAGTAGAGGGAAATTGAAATTGATTCACACTCAACTTCAAAGAGTGATTAAGATCATCATGCATAATGTTTATTGGGTGTGTCTTTAATAAGGGTAAGTAAGGAAATTTTTCTTCTGGAAATTTCCCAGTCAATAAAAGGAAAAATAACAAATCAATGAAAATATTACTCTAATATTCCGAAGGGTATTTTCACTAGATCGGTAGGAAAAATAAATAATACCAAGGTAGGGGAAAGGCTTGATATAATGATTATTCATAAATAATCATATCATAATTAGTAGGTAGTTAGTAATATAGGCTTGGATACAAATGTTGATCGGTTAGAAGATCCTAAAAATCTATTGAAACTAATGACATTGGATGGTGTATAGAAGGTGACAAGGAAGTAATATACGGATCTGAAGATTCTCATTCATTTTATGGAAGATATGTTGGAGGAATATTTTGATACTAAAGTTTCCAATTTGGTTGCTGATATAATGTTTGAGAGATAAATATGAGTTAGCCATAATCATGATCAAATTTATTGGATCAATAAACAATATCGAATATTGGAATGTGGAATGATTAGGATAAAATATACTTGGATGAATATATAAAGACCTGGGGTAGGATGACCTAACACTTCGAGGAAGTCATCAAATACAATCCTAACATAAAGGTAACATCTATATATTAGTTTTTACATATGGTGAGTAATTAAAATATTTTGAATCTTTTCTTGAATAACATGACAATATCTTATATGGTTTGAAAATTGTTGCCCTGTGTATTCTTTTTTGGTTCTCAGTTTCCCCCAAAAGTGTTTTTCGAAATCAAATTTTAAACTGCCAAGTCAGGAAAAGGATAATTTATCTTAATAGTGATGTTATTCTAGTATTTATAATCGATTCAATATCTCATTGAACCATATTTAAAAAAACAAGATTACCCCATGGTGAGGTACTATGATAAATGCAACCCATATCTTGTAACTCCTTTAAATTATTTTTTAAACAAAAAGTTAAATACAAGCCATTTGATTATGGGGTTTTGAAATATTCTTATCATAACACACCAAATAAATAATAAATAAAACCTCCCATTAAAGAATAACACCAAGAAAATAATCCTGAAATACATCTATATGTTTATTTACTATAGGGAGATCACTAATATAAACAATTTCTTTCTTTTAAACAACATGATCTAGGTAAATTTTACTTCTATCTCTAATCAATTTCCCTACTTCTTAGTATGATATTAGTGGAATAAAATCATTAAATAAAAATTTATTATGCCTGTGATCTATATTAGAATGTAAAATTGAAATCAAATCCATAAAAAATAATTTCAAAATATATTATGGAAAATTCATCACAATTTTTAGGAAAGAACATATCGCGAATAACATTAATAATATTTCTATAAATATTGATTTCTTTAATATTTACACCCATATTTTTAACAAAAAGTTATCTATACCAACTATGAGGTGATATTACCATTTTAATATAAAATTTCATAGAAAAGAGGGAGTTTGAAGATCTAGAGTCTAATAAGGCATTGGTATAATTTGAGTAAACAAGTATCATACATATCACAACTTCATTAGATATCCCAACATCCACTATAGTAGTGGAAAAATATTTTTACACACCTTTTTAATTTTTATCATGATTATTTCAAACCTGATTAACTAACTTTGGACACATGTTATAACAATTCAAATCTCATTCTAATTAAAAAATATCATTGTTTATTAGTTGTCAGTTACCCCATTCTTAGATTGTTCAAGAATACATTATTTATAGTAATTATCCATGTGAACAAAATTACCACACCTTTAACACTATCCAAACCCTTTCAAACATTCCGTGAAATGTACTTTACAATACTTATATTATGTTTAGTTTTTAGCTCTACAATTCTTAGTTTTTTGCTTCTTTATTTCTTTCCACATTGATTGTTTCACACTCTTATCATCTTTAAAAACATTGGTGTCATAAAACACTATCTAAAATTTATCAACACAAAAACCAACATTATCATTAATTTAAATTCTCATGAGAAAAAATATATTCATAAAATCGATTTCAATCCTGAGTAAAATATATTAATTTTACTATCAAGGTCCTGAATAAAATATGGTATGTACCTAACCAATATTGTAAAATTTTCTTTATACATGGATACTGAATATTCATGTTTTTATGTCCATTACAATAATTGTTACTCTATTTTGAGTTGAACAACCTTAAAGAAATATTTATCTAGAAAATGATTCTAAAATTTGTCCCAATTCTTGGCATCAAGATCATATCTCACTATGGTATGTTTAAATGATAAATGGAAAGTGTTACCTTCTAATTCTTCGAACAAACCATGACTTTAAATGACTTTTCTAGAGTATTGATCCATCTTTATGATACCATTAGATATGAGGTTCCACCAAAATCTAGTGAGTAGGGATTCATGAAATTATCAACTATCGACATGTTTCTATATTGTATATCTAGTTTCCCTCTAATGTGGATTCCACCGCCATTTATCCTATATTAATTGAGATATCACTACAAAAAATTGTTCAAATAAAATTCCAACCATTCTAGGTTGCTAATTTGGAAGGATATTTTCTTCTTGATATCATCCTACTTTAAATTCCATGTTTCTTATATGGAAACCCATTCTGAATAGATATAGATTAGATGAATCCACATGGTGATCCTAAAATTCTATATCATTTAAACTTAACCACAAAGTAAAATTTTTCAATAGTATTAAATTAACATTATACTAACCTCTAAAGTTATCTAAACCTTTCCTTTATTACCATCTATAAGGACCTAGAAATAAAAAATTACATAATCCTGGGTTTTCAGTCAAGAATTTAATTTCTTACATTGAGAGAATATTTATATTTTAGAGTTATAGAAATTAGTTCATAACTCTTAGATAAAAAAATCATATGTTACAAAGTATACACTTCAACGTAGTATTCATTTTTTTCACAATATAAGAATTTTAACTTGAAACATGTTATCATTTCATGAAATATCTTCATGACTTTAAACTTGTGCTTTTATTTTTCTTTACCCATCCTTAAACCCAGTGAGAAACATTTTTAATCATGGTATGGACACAAAAATATGAGTAAGGGAAATAAAATAAAGGAAATCCATTAGTCTAGTGAAAACTATTAAAATTCATAAAATGTTTACCTTTATCACTATATTATTTGAGCATATGAAATAAATAGTATTTTCATTAAAAAAATTCTAAGAGAAAAAATTTATACCTCCTAGAAAGAAAATACAAATCCATTTTTGGAAACATAGAGAATCAAATTCATAGCTCATGTTAAACTCATGTAAGAAATAACATGATCCCATCTAAATATATTAGAGAAACCACTCTGGTTAACTCTATCCTTCTTTGTTTTCAAGACAATGAACATTACCCAATGTATTGTAGAGTTATATTGGGCTCACCCATCATATAATTTGTATCAATATCTCCTGTCATGTAAGATTTTTTAGGTTTAGATGCTCATAAAAGCTGCATCAGGATCACCCATTCATAATTTAAAATTATAAAGTTCCATATCATGAATATTTTTTTTAATATTTCCCTATTTCATCATAAAACATTTCAAAAAATATTTTAAATCTATATGAAAAACATTTTCAGATATCCAAATACCCTTTCCTTTTAAAACCCCATTTTCAAAACTAAAGTATCTAGAACAAAAGGGAAAGAGTATTTTTATTTGATGGTAAAATGTAATAATTTTAATTGATCCAAACATAAAATAAAAATTATATCTGTTAGAATGTACATTGACATTTTATATATTAAAATAGAATATTCATTTTTTACTTTTGAGAATAAACCCAAAAACATCCATAGACATTTTGCAAAAAAGACTCCTTTTGAAAAATTTGAAAGAAAGTAAAAAAAGAAACATAAAATTTACTATATAATTTATTTATGTCCATATAAAATAATTTTTAAGAATGTATACATGGAATAAAAATATTTATAAAAAAAATCTCCAAAACATTAAAATAAGGTGTTTAAGGTAAAACGTCTCTCACATTAAGTCTAACTCATCACATACATTATTTATCTTCATGAATAAAAAAATTATGTTAATTATTAAATTGATTAAGAACCTTTTTAAATTTTATTTTTCATTTTATTTTATTTATTTAAATGTTATGATCAACTACTTAATCAACTAATTTTATATTAGACATTTTGATAATATTCATATCCAAAATGACATTGATAGGTTGAATATGGTCAATGAGGTCATTATTTTATCATATAAAAAGTAATAATCATGATAAATTTATCAATTATATATATAAATTATAATTTTAACTCCCATCATGAAATATTATTATGAAAAATGAACTATGTTACAATCATAGAGATAATATGCCATACATATGAATTAGTAATATTTTTATGTTTTCAACAATCATTATGGAAAGAAGGTAAGAATTATTTTATCTTTAAATTTTTTTAATTATATCATAAATATTGTATTACTTCTTTAAATACACTTATATATACCAATAATATGATGTGGTGATGAAAATTAAATTACATCGCTTCATAGAGGTGGTAATCCACACGTATTCTTGAATGGTGTTATAATTTTCAATTAATGGAATGGTAAGAAAATATATAATATATTAATTTTATAAAATAATAGATATTATATGAATATCATATATGTATATATATATATATATATTAAACCAATCAATTAACCATATGTGAGAGGTAGTGATAAAAAATGAAACACAATACTTTGTGGAGGTTGTTGTCCACATATACACATGAACAATATTTTTGTTCCACATTTTTTGAAAGAGGATATAGATATAGATTATTCCATTAACATAACATAATATTTTTATATTGAATATACTGATGTTATTACTTCATAATGGTTGAATAATATTTAAATAAGGTGGAAGAATAAATAAATCGAAAATTCTTGGTTAATAATTGTACCTCTTCTTTAGATGACCTGTTTAGGATTACATAGAAAGAATTCCTAGGACGGCTTTATAATAAAAATAGGGCATCAATGATGTGGTAGTGAATTTTTTAAGAGACTTGGATAGTTATTTTCCAAACTATAGTGCTCAAAATGAGTGATCAGGAGAGCATAGGAGGTTCCCTTTTATAGGTGAGGTGAGGGGAACTCTTGAGATTACATAAAATATTAAATTAATATAAATTAATTTTCATGGAAAAATGTATAAAAATTGATATAATTAAAAGGAAATATGAATACTATTAAAAAAAACTCATCCATTAATATTTAGACAAGTTTAGTTTATTTTTTCACCCTTATCTCTTTGTTCTAATCCCCTGTTAATTCGATTAATGATTACCGCGGTATTAATATTTTTTGTACTAAATAAGTCATAAAAGTTAATATAAAAGAAAAAAAGACCAATAAATAGATCGTGTTTAATATTTTAAACAATATCCTATTACATTTTTTGAATATAATGTTGTTAGGAATTTTAAATCATTTAAAAAATGGTATTTGTTATAAAATATCATTTACGTAATTTTTTAAAACTTTTAACTTAATTTTATTCTAATGATATCAATATAGAAATGTAATTAGAATAAAAATCTTTAATAATTCCAAACATTTTATATAGTTTTATAAAATTAATATTATTCTTTATCCCATAAAAAAATATTTCTTTTAGAGTTTTTAAAATAATTTACATGATATGTATACTGCTTGCATAAAAATTGTGCCAGTGTTACAAAAGCATTTTAGGTGATTATATATGTAGTAAAAATTAGAAATAAATTACAATAATAAAAAAAATAATTAAACTTTAAAACAACCATTTATAACCAATCATTTTTTTCATCCTTATCATAAAATATTAAAGATATTAAAAGCAAGAGAGTAACATTTTTGACTTTATCATTTTTTTAAAATATTTAAAAGGTTCAAATCAAGTATAAATAGAAATAAGATCATGTATTTTAATTTTTGATGATTATGGATTAAATGTACTCATCTAGTAAAATAAATTATAATTTCTTGAATGAATTTTAATCCTTGTCACATTAGTTTTAACCATAGTTAACTCATTTCACCTTTATCGTGGTAACAAACATTTACTATAGTTAATGTTAATAATTAAAAAAGGGGGATATATTTTCCAATTTTTAAACTCATAATTAAAAATATGGAATATATTTTTCAATATTCAATTCACATAAGTGTCATAATTTAATTTAAATATAAACTCAAAAAATGAGATAAAACATTATTTTTCAGTAAAATTTCTTTTTAAGTATAATAATGCTTTAATACAAAATTCAATTATAAAAATTATTCCAAAAATAATAATTAGATTATATTTAATTAAAATTAAATAATTAAATTTTAAAACTAATCAAATATATAATATGACTTTGTAAATACTTGAACAAAATGTAGTTTTCAGTAAAAATTTGTATTGTCACTATTCATTGAAAAAATGCACTTTTGAAAACTTCATCTTAATACAAATTTTACATGAAGAATTAAAAAAAGGTAATTATTTAAAATTTTAATTATAATGTTTAGAAATTATAAGTTTAAATAAAACCTTATTATAAAATGAGTTCAATAAAAATATTTCCTTCATGACATAAAAATTATTTAATATACTAATAATGAATGTAACTATATAAAATATAATTTTAGGATACTAATAAGGAATAAAATTTATTATTAAAATTACCTAATTTAATACGTGAAAATGATTATAACTTATGATAAGTCTATAATGGGGTCTAGTGTGGCTTAATTATGGAGAAATGTTCATGAGTATCATAAAATAAGCATCTTTTGTAGGTGATCCTCAAAGAAACTAAGCCTTTAGTTTTGGGGATTATGTGATTATCTAAGAGATTTAATATTTAATGTATATAAATGATTTAGAATTAATATAGGTTCCACTTTGTATCAAATCCAATGTTTAAAGAAAATTTTTCTAGCAATAGATCCTTGAGTATAGGTCTAGGGAACCTTAATTGGTATTAAAGCACAGTTAACTTATTTTTGAGTATTAGGGTAGTTATTTTGGGATTAAGATGAGAAAATTATAATGAAAACCCTAGGTATTATTTGAATTATAATATAACATCCTAAAATTTTAATAAAGTTTTTTCTATGTGGTATTCCTAGAAAATATATTTTGTCTAGATATTGGCTACCAGATGTTGTTATGGAACAAATGCACCTACGAGTAATCACCTAGAAAAAAAACATTATTTTTAATCAACTCAATCTTCACTCAGTTTCGGATAAGAGGTCCTAATACTGTTTATTTAGATAGACACTCTCATGTGATATTATTTATTTAATCTCACTCTCTTTAAAAACCATTATAAAGGATTTTAGAATATCTTTATGGTATATTTAGAGAACTTAATAAGAGATATAAAATGAATAAACTAGATTGAAACCTATAAATTTATATGTTATGGTAAATATTCCATTTATGATTAATTGATTTTATGTTAAAAGTTTCCCTTTATATATGGTTATAAAATTAAGTATTCTTATCTTTAACTTCTTTAATTAATAAAATGGTTAGAGCAAGGAGAAACAAAGTTAATAATGGATATGATGGAAAATGAGGTTATGCTCCAAATGATAAACCATATGGAATTGAATATAGTGTTTAAAATATATTGGTTATTCATACAAAACTATCTCAAGTTATGAATAATAATATGATTCTTTCCAAACTATCAAAGACACCAAAAAAAATAGAATGATGTAGTTTCAAAGGAGATTTGGTGATGAAGATGATTAAGGAATGAAGATTCAATTACCTTCATTATAAAATGTGGAAAGGACACAAGGGAATAACTCAAAGGAAAAAAATAAAATATTTCAAGTGTGGAATTACTTTCCATCAAGGTCTTTAATTTTTTAGATATATGAAAAGGTCGGATAAAATAATTTATGTAATTCGAGTCATAACTAACACACCATATACACTTTAATGTTTCAAATGCAAGGAGTTTGGTAAATATGAAAATTTATGACCCAATATAAGATATAAAAAGGATTATATGTATCAAAAACCTCATAAACCAAGGTCACAAGGGAAATATTATCCAAACAAATACTACTAAAGTTTATAATTATAATTAAGGAGAACTTATCCTTCGCTATATATTTGTGGATGACGTGTTTTATTTTACTATTTTGTACCTAAGAAGTTTTATAAGAGAATTAAATCACCGCACAAATGATATTATTATCAAATAAATCTTCTTTTTTATTATATCACAATTTTATGTTATTTGTAACTTGCCTTGTGAAAATATAATTATCCATCCATTAGATTAATTTATGTGTTTTTTATAAATCAATTATGTCTCTATACTTAGAGGAATTTATTTTGGTGTATGAAATAACATTTCATATCAAACCATAATAGTATATCAACATAAGGATGATTATGAACACCATTTATGATAAAATTATAAAATTATGGTCATGATACTGAATAAGGATATACGTTTGGCTAAAATAGTTGGAAAAAATCAAAATTATGGATAACCTAATTCTAAGTAAAATGATACATTTTCTAAGTTATAAGGTTGATATCCCTCTTGGAATTAAATTATGAGTCATGTCTATCTTTTATATTCTCTTACCTATTTCATTAGTGAGTATTAATAAAAATTTTGAGGATGTAATTTATTTAAGGGGGATAATATAACACCCCAAGATCTTACTATATATCTTTCCTTTAAATAAATGTATAGTGTTCAATATCATGCTCCACCTGCAATATTGAAATAAAATGAAGAATATAATATTAAATCAATATTATTAAGAAAATTTTAAGAATAATAAAACCTATATTAAATAAAAAGTATTTCACTAAACTAAAATTTATTACATTTAGAGGATAAAAAATTAATATTATTTAATATTAAAAATGATTAATCTTTTATAGAAACTATTTTTTTAAGAGTTATCAATTTTATCTTAAAAATTTGAACACTTTTAAAATATTATCTCATATGATAAAATATATAAACATTACTTAAAACTAATATGAAATAATATTTTTAACACTTAATGTTTAAAAAACCATTTTTAACAAAAGTGATTTTTCTTTATATTTTTCAATTTACATTTGAAAGATAAATATATAAATTTTAGAACTTCAATTTTAGAAAATGAACATAATTTTGGAACATAGTGTGCCAAAATTATCTTAGGGTTGATTTTTTAGGTATTTTTTAAATAATTTAATTTTGTATGAATAGTGAAAAATACAATTTATTCTAAAAATGTAGAATTTATGACTATATCAAGAAGTAAACATTAAAAAATTATAATAAATTTTAAAGGATAAAAAATTTATTTATAGATTTAAATTTTTTATTTAAAAATTACTATCTTGAATTTAGAAAACTCATGTTTAACATTTTAAAACCTAAGTAATATTTTATTCTAATAAAAAACTGTTTTTCAAGTTTTTATTTTAATTAACATTTACCAAGGAATAATTATATATTTTATTACTTAAAAAGTCATATAAATATCCTTTTGTTAATAATAAACCCATTTATTTCATTAAAATCAACACAATTGATACTTCTATCCAAAACATAACATGCGTGCTTAAAAATACACTCTTTCTAAAAACAGATTTTTACTCGTTACATGAACAATTATTAATATTAATTTTTATTAAAAATGTATATTTTATTTTTAAAAACTAATTGATATTTTTAATCATTAGTTACAAATTATGTACTAATACATGTTTTATTTTTAGGCATTAACCAAAGTAAAAAAACGGTAAAAGTGAAAAATATAAGTGTAAAAGACTTTAAAAATGTTAATGCATGTGTTAAAATATATAGTTGGGTTTTTATCTAACTTAACCTTCCCAATATCGTTTATTTTAAATTATTGGATCCATTTTTTTCATTTAATAGTGACTTTACCATTTATATATTATAAAAATGTCACTCATTTTCCATATAAAAGTAACCATCAGTACCCCAATTCTATTTACACCCCAAGACTATTGGATTCATCCAAAACCTTACTATATAAATCCCAACACTCCTAGACACTTATAATAGTTTTTTTATCAAAATTCCACCTCTTAAATCCTTAATCCATTTTTCAAATGAGATCTTCCAAGGAGTAAGGTATCATTCATAATTACTCCTTTTTCTTTCCCTTTCCTTTTTTCTTCTACTACCATATAAAACCTATTCTATACATGAAATTGCGATATAAATAATATTAATAATACTATTAAATGTTATTATAAAAATTTAATATCTATTTTCTACCTTCCTCTAAAACCCTTTGAAAAATGAAGATGTTGTCAAACATATGTACAGACTACTACCTCAATGAATGACATTTTGGAATATTCATCACAACCTCACATGGATGGTTATAAAATACCATTTACAGTATTAATAATATATTTATAAAATTATTAATATTATTAAATTATAAACCATTCCATATGTTCCACCTGATCTATAGAAAACGAACACTTTTCTCAGGAATATGTGTCGTCTACTGTCTCTGAAAAATTGGAATAATTAATTTCTAACTCTAGTATTGTATTGTTTATAAAAATATATTATAAAATAATGAAACTTAAAAACATATAAATTATATCATTATATATCTATAATAATGATATTAGGACTAAGGAATCTCTCTCTTAACCATACACACCAATAGATTTTAGATTGTTTTTGTTTGGATCGGTTTAACCTCCTACATTCACAATGATATGAATATCTATCATAGGTAACTAAGGAAACATTTATAATGGTGATACTTTAAAATAATAATTAAATAATTATTTTGGGATCTATAATAGTAATGGTATTGTCTAACTTTTTATTAAGATACAACCCCTAATTCGTAAAATTTACTAAACCAAGGTCGTCATTGCCTTTTTCACTGTGAATTATAAAAAAATACATAACAAATAAAATTATATGACTAGAAAACAATATAAAAAATATATTCAAGTGCATATAATGATTTATGAGTGATTAAATTTGAATATATAAACAATAATCGACACCACCATTATGAAACTAGTATTAAACAAACAATCAAAGCTAACAACATCTGACTATGGAAATAAAATATAAATAAATTATATATGTTTAAAATGTGATTATAAATGAAGTTTATAAAATGATATATGTATGAATATAGTTCTTAAATAGGTTATTAAGATATTAATTTCTTTTATACATTAGGTTAAAGCACTTTCATGGAATTCAGTAATTAAGGTAAGGATTTTTGCATACCAATTATTCTATATTGAAATATGATGTGTATTCACCACTTGATTATTTTTTGTGGTTTTCATATTGGAATTGGATTTATTTTATCTTATTTTTTCTTAAAATATAATTTATTTACAAATCAATGTCATGTTATATCTTTTAATTCTTATCAGTTTAATAGGTAATGATGATGTAAGGGTTTTTGTTAACTAAAACATGATTTCTTTGAGTTATAATGTCTCATATTGAACTTTATAATTATATAATTGGTTTATTCAAACCTAATATTTTTATATTACATTAACTTTATATATAATGAAAATGAAACTTTTTATTCAAATCTTCATCCTCAATGAATTTCTTCCCCCTAAAAGTATTGCATTATTAACAATAATTTCTATTCTCCTTAATGATTATTTGTCTTCCATGTCCATATTTTCCATTCCAATCAATGTTCTACATTATGTTTGGAAACCTAATTATATTTCAGGTCAAGTGGCCTTTATTTTTACCTTATCCTATTTTCAAAATTAATTTTTATTTTCTATTTTTATGATGTGGGATTTTAACAAATATATTTTAAAATATTTTAAAGGTTTTCCTTCGATGTTCATTTATTTTATCTTCCACTCCACATTTCCCTGAGATGGGATTTATGTATTTTTCAAGGCTTTATTATTTAAAATTCTTGTTTCTAAAGTAATTTTTTTCAAAAAAAATTACTTCACTTTTTTAAAGATAAATTTTTAAAGTGACCCATAACTTTATTATTTTATGATAATTTTATAAATGTTTTATAAAATATATTTTTATAGTTTTTCCATGTGAATGAATTATTTTTGAATAAAGACTATTTTTTTAATGAATATTAATTTACATTTTTAAAAATAGTTTTTATAAATAAATCTAAATCATTGTTATTTTTAAATGAAAATTGATATTTCTATCTATTTCTTTAGGGTGATTTACTCAACAATTTCGAAAAGGTATTATTCAAATATATCAACATCCATAATGATTGTTGTGTTAAATCAAGGAAATGTTCCTATACCATCATGAAAATTATTAATATAGATGGACTATGAAATATTCTATTGATGTTTTCATTAAAACCAACCATTTTACATTGGTTAATTAAGTGATGTTTAAAATGTGAATAGTTTCATGTTATCTTGGCCCATAAATATGTAGATAATTATTATTAATGGGAGGGATACTATATAACCCCAAATGAATTGGTTATGATTTCATATCACATTAGATAATGAAAAATTTCTTAAACATTATTAGGGTGTATTTTTTCACAAGTCTTTTATGTAAACATTAAGTGTTTATCTTTGTTTATAGGTTTTTTGTGTAGTCGTGATGTGGGTAGATTTTTTCACAAGTTTTTGTGTCAATATGATGTAGTTATATTTGTTCATAACTTTTTCATTGAAAATTATGTGTGTATATTTTTTCACAGGTTTGTTGTGTGAACATGATGTAAGAATAATTTTTCACATGTTTGTTTTTTGAACGTGATGAATGTAGATTTTTTCAATGTTTTATTGGGAGAACATGATGTAAGTATATTTTTTTACATTTTGGTGCATGGAATTTATGTGGGTATCTTGGTTAAAAAAAATTCTTATGCTTATATTTGTGTCATAATTTCTTTTTATTCAATGATTCAATGGAATTACATATTTATATAAGCCTATTATTATTCCCCTTGGTTTATATTTTTTTCTCACAGTCATTAACTATGGAATATGTCTATTAATTTGAAAATACATGTCCATCTATCATGACTTATAAACCACTATTATGGTTTAACAATTTTTTAATATGATATTTCTCAACTAATCATGTTTTCTCATATGGATTTGATCTAAACCTTGGTGATATATTGATAAGTTTTCATTATAGAGCATTTAAGCTCACCCCTTTATTATGTTTTCCTTACCTAGGTTATAAAGATGATTATAACTAATAGGAAATCTATATGGAATTATTGTTTGGAACAATTATGAAGAAATGTTAATGGGTATCATAAAATAGTTCGGTTACGTAGCTGATCCTCATAAACACTAATACTTTAATTTTTTGATATTATTATTATTTTTTAGAATAAATTTTTAACTTATGTAAATTATGAAAAATAAAGATAGGTTTATCTTACTCTTTTTTAAATTTAGTGTTTAAAAATTGTTTTCTAGAAATAGATCCGGAAGTACGGGTATCGGGCACCTCAGTTGGTATTAGAGAAAGGTTTAGTTATTTATTTAGGAATAGTGTAGTTATTTTAATATTAATATGAGATAATTTTAATGAAAATCCTATATGTGATTCTAAGTATTTAATAAAATCTCACGATTTTAATATAATTTTTAGTATGTGGTTTTCCTAGCAACCAAATCTCTATATAGATACAAGAAATTCGACGAAGTTATAGCACAGATTCACCTAAGGGTAATCAAACTGAAATAGGATAGTTGATTATAAACTCAATATTCACTTGGTACACGATGAATGGGCCTAAAACTTCACATATGGTTAGAAACTCCAAAGGGATATGATTTGGTTAAACACATTCTGTAACACCCCCAAGATTTTGCAAATAAATTTAATGTTAAATATATAAAACACTGAATCTATAAAAAATCAACTTTTTTATAACCTATCCAGTAAACATAATTTTACCACCTCTATTTTTTGAATTTTGAAAAACTGACAGACATTGTTGTGTTCAGTAAGATATTTAAAGTTTGAAAAGATAAACTTACATTTTTTTGTGAATACTAACTTGACCCTCATGAATAGTAACATACCCTTATGAATAATAATATCCCCTTATGAATATTAAACACACCCATGAAGATAGAAATAAATTTTAGAAACATTATAAATGAAATAGAATACTTTTGAAATTAATAAATAAGTGTTGGTATTTTTGTGAGTAATAAATATTTAATTTCAATTTTAAATTAATAACTTGACTTAAAATAAAATTAATTTTAAAAAATATATTACTAAATAAATATTTTCTTTTCTCTTAATTTTAGGATAATTTAAGCAGACCTTAGTTAATTTTTGAAAGTATTTTAAATCAATTTTAAATTTAAATCTGTATTTTTCATGTAAATAATAATTTTATTTAAAAATTAAATTTCTCTTATTTAGAAAATTATTTTGATAAAATGGAGTTTATTTTTTAATTCTACATGTCGAAAAATGGTTATGGTGAATATTTGGTATTTTTCTGATACACTAGAATTTTTGGTGAATAGTGAAATTTGATAATTTACAAAAAAAATGTTAATAAGTGAATTTTTGAATCATGCTTGAGTCATGACTAATGTAAATGACTATTAGTTTGAACTCACATGAAATTATTACTATTTTAGGTTATAATAATCAACACTGTTAGTTCTCTTTGGTAAAATAATAAAATAATGAGTAAAATAATGGGAAAACCCTCCTCTCCTCCACTATAACCACCCCCCCCCCTCACTCCCTCTTCTCTTCACTCCTCTAAAGCCTTGTTACTTGTCAAATTTATTCCCAAATCTCCTCCCAAGATCCTCCCCCATGTCCAAAATCATTTTTTATCATAATAATATCAAAACCTATCCCCTAAAGAGGCCCTTAAGGAAGATTACTTCAAGAGGTAAATTCCTCATTTCATTTGAGATGTGTTAATTTATCACTTTCAAGGAAAATGGGTTAATTTATCACATTGAAGGACAATGGGTTTTCAATTTCTATTACCATATTAAGTCCTGGTAATGAAACCATTTTTATGTTTGAAACTAACTATAATATATATATTATAACTTATTTAAGGTTCTATAGTTGATTTGTACATGTGATATTAATTTGAAAATCAAAGTTAGTTCATTGTGATCAAAAACCACTAATTAACCCAAACAACTATCATTAAAATTTTATATAATGATTCATCTTCACTCTTAATAATAAAATTAATTTTATAACCATGTAATATTATCATTTTTCACTAATAACATAAAACTTATATTATGGAAAACCATTCTCATTCTACATGTTTATCGTTACATGAATATAAGTAAACTGCACATGAAAACCAATGAAGAAAATGCTCCCAAACAATGAAATTGAATCTCTTAACCCATAAAAAGTAAATTAGTGAACCTAATATGGTTATAATAAATAAATTAAATGTATATTAGGTTCTAGAATAATTAATTTATGAACCTAAATTGTATTACTTAGGTTCTTAAGATCAAATAAGGAACACCTTTGGACTTAAGGTAAGGGTTTTCCACCCAAACCCCCATTTTTATTTGGGTTACTTTTATTATCTACTTACCTCAATTAAATTATTATTAATTAATGTGTACTCCTCATAAATTATTTTTTAATGTTATATATATGTGCACCAACCAGAATCATACCTTCATTTATGGGGAGTTATATGTTTTAAAATGATCTTTCAAAAACTCTTCCTGAAATACAAGTCTGATTTAAAGGGAGTTTCTCAAATTCTTACCTATTTTTAAGGTCACTATAAAATATATTTTTATAAACAATTATCTTTATAAAATAACTCATTTTATTATAAAAATAATATTTTACATTATTTCTGGTTTTATATAAAGACTTTTCCTAAAAAACACTTCTTTTCAAAGTAAAAGAGTATTTATCTCAAGAATTACTCAATGATTTTATAAGAGTATATTCATCTATTCCAATACTATTGTTTATTATTATATATTATTGGGATTAGTATTTTATGATATCATATACCATATTAAATTAAATGGTTTATTATTAGTTTTAATTTGGATGTTTTATCCTAAAACTATTCACCAATTTACTCTGAATGATTAGTGTTTATACTTAATGTGTGGGGAAAGTTATTTACATTTCATATGATCATCTCAATATGAATATATATGTTTTCTATGTTTATCCCTGTTCATATTTGGAATTCATTGGACTTGTTATGTGATGGGTGGGTCCCTATATATCCCATCGATTTATCATTAGGTCTTATTAGACAAATAGATATGGACTTAGTCAAGGCCTTGGCCATTTTTAGATATGGTTTTGGCCGAGGCCTTAATCATTTTTAGACATCTTGGAAGAGGCCTTGATGGTATGTTTCAGAATGTATGAAATTTGAATTTCCCTCATTGTGAAGGTATAAATTGATATTTTATGTTGTTATTCTACTAGTATAATACACATGATTTTGTTTTATTATGGAAATGTTTACTCAGCTCATATTCCTTCCATAATGTGTTCATGTTTATTATTTTTAAAGTTTGGTATTTTTAATTATTCACCATGCATAATGTTTATGTTTATGATATCTTCCATTGTATTGTTTACCCTTACTAATAATATGATCTCACCCCTTTTTATGTTTAATTTTTTCCAGGATATGAAGAGGTATATTATGATTGACTTGTAGGGATAATCTTAGAGGTGGATGTTCCCAACAGAACATATAGGTTGTTTTTAATTTCATGTTATAATGTTGAAATTATATATGTACAATATTTCTAAATCTACTAAAATATTCCTTCCTTAGGAGATGAATTTCTTGTAATCATGCCAATGTAATTTTATATGGCACCAACTTTAAGAAACCGTGGTTGGGTCTTTACATATTCTATTTACAACCTATTATAAAGGATCTGAACATATCTGTATGGTGTGGTTAGATAACCAAATAGGATATAAAAAATTAATATCCTATATTGAAACCTATAAATTTATATATTAGGGTACATTTTTCATTTAGTATTTATTCATTTTAAGTTTATATTTTCCATATTATAAGGTTATTAAATTAGGTATTATTATTTCTAACTTCCATTATTCAAGTAATGGATAAGAAAGGAGAAACAATTTCAATAAATGATATGATGGGAAATGTGGTCATAGTCATAATGAGATACCAAATGGAATTGAATATGATGTTAAAAAAACTTATGGTTAATGTCTCCCAACTACCTTGAGTGATGATTAATGACTTTATTCTTTACAAACTCTTAATCACACAAAATAAGAGAAGGATGGAGTTTCATAGGATCTTAGGTGATGAATATAATAAAGGAAATAATATTTAATTTCTTTCATGCCAAAAATGTGGGAAGAAGCACATGATGGAATGTCTCTAAGGAACAATAAAATGTTTTATGTTTGGAATTATTTTACATCATTCTCATGATTATATAAGAGAGATGAAGAGGTGATCCAATAAAATGGAAGGTATTATAGTCCCAACTAATACACCATATAGATTTAAAAACATCAACTACATGGAGTTTGGGAAATATAAAAATAAATGACTCAATATAAGGTCTAATAAAGATTATAGGTTTCCAAAACCATCTAAACTAAGGGAAAAAAGGAAATACTTTCGATCTAAAACTATTAAATTGGATCATGAAAATTGAGGCACACTTATCATCCAATATATATTTTTTGATGACTTATTATTTTATAATCTAGTATACCTAGGAGGATTTCTAAGAACATTAAATCACTACCTCAATGATTTTATTATTGATTAAAAATTCTTATTTTATTTTTTAACATGTTTAATTTTATGGAAATCTGTCTTTTAAAAATCTTCCTATTCATCCTTTAGATGAATTTAATGTTATTTTTGGAAATGGATTAGATCTATCCACTTAGAGAAAAAAAATTTTAACAGGTTAATAAACCAAATTTCATGTCATTTTATAATAGTCTATTAATGAAAATATGATTAAGAATTCTATTTAGGTGAAAATTATATAATGTGGGTCTTGATATTAAATTATGATATACTTTTTTCTAAAATGTTTAGAAAAAACTCAATATTAGGGATAAGTTGATTCCAAGGAAAATGATATGTTTTCTATATTTTAATATTGGTATCCCTCCAAGAATTAATTCATTATTCATGTACATCATTTATATTCCCTTAAATATTTCATTAGTGAGTAGTAATCATAATATTATGAAACAATTTATTTAATGGGGAGAATTTAATTCCTCAATATTTTAAATTATATTTTCCTTTCAAAAAAATCTATTGTGTTTAATAGGTTTCTCTATATAAAACATTGAACTAAAAAAGAATCAGAATATTAGATGAATATTATTAATAAAATTCTAATAATAATAAAACCTCAAGTAAATAAAAATATATGACGCAGCTAAATTTTTTACATTTAGTGGATAAATAATTAATATGATTCAAAATTAAAAAGAATTATTATTTAAAAAATAACTATTTATTGTGTTATGAATTTTATAATAACAAATTAAATTTACCAATTTTGAAATATTATTTTATATAAACTAATAAATTGACATTATTTATAATTTATATGAAATAATGTAAAAAACTTAATATTTAAAAAGGTTATTTTTCAAAAAAAGAAATTTTCTTTAGATTTTCTAATTTTAATCTAAAATATAAATCTATAAATTTTAGAAATATTTAAATTAATTTTTTAACCCATTTTGTAAAAAATATCTTAGGTTTGATTCATGGTATTTTTATGAAATAATTGATTTTTGGGTGAATGGTGAATAAAGAAGTTTTTTTAAAACCGTATCATTTATGACTATATCAAGAAGTATGTATAACTTAAAAAATTATAATTAAATTTTTAGGATCAAAATTTATTTATGGATTGAAATTGTGAACTTAAAAAAAATACTATTTTGGATTTTGAAAACTCATGATTAACATTTTATAACTCAAGTAATATTTTATTCTAATAAAAAATGGTTTTCTAGATTTTTTTTAATTATATTTTTACAAGGTATAATTATATATTGGATTAATTTTAAAGCCATATAAATATCATTTGGTTAACAATAAACCCATTTATTTCAATAAAATCAATAACACTTCTAATTGTTTCCTAAACATAATATTTATTCTTAGAATACATTTTTTTTCTAAAAATGTGTTTTTAGACATTACATGCGCAAATATTAAAATTAATTATTCATAAATATATAAATTTTATTTGATAAAATTTATTTAAAATTCTTAATCATTAGTTCAAATTTTTATAATAAATCCCACTTTATTTATAGTTATTAAAATTAAATTACTTGCATAAAAATTAGTTACCATAGAAAAACAAAAAATGGTACACGTGAAAAATCTAAGTTTAAAAAACTTAAAAACATATAAAAACATGGTGTAAAATGTTTTTTTATTGTTTATATACCATAAACTTCTCCCACTCAATTAATTTTTATTATTGTACTCATTTTCCATTTGAATATTGAATCATCCTTTTATATATTGCAAAAATGAAAATCCTCTCCCTTATAAAAGGATCTATCAACACTCTACTTCACTTATAACCCCAAGCCTCTCGTATTTTCCAAAAATATAAAAAAATAACTCTCCAAGACTCCTAGACACTTTTTATAGGGTTTTTTATTCTAAAAAACATACCTTTTAAATCCATGATCCATTTTTTAAAGTAGATCTTCCAAGGCATAAGTTTACATTCTCAATTACTTATTTTTCTTTCTTTTTCCATTTTTTTTATTTTACCACCCCCTAAAAACTACTATATACATGAAATTATGATAACATAAGTGTTAATAATATTCTAAAATTTTATTATAATAATTTAATACCTATTTTTAACCTTTATCTAAAACCATTCTAAAAATGAAGATGTCATCATGCATACATGAAGACTACCCCCTTCATGGATGGAATGCTTTCATTTTCATCATCACCTTATTTAGATTGTTTTAAAATAAAATTTAAATAATTAATATGATTTTTAAAAAATTATTAATATTCCAAAATTATAATCCATTCAATATATTCCTCTCAGTTTATAGAAAATGAACATGTTTATAATGTGTACATGCAGACGACTGCCTCCATGAAAGTAGTGTATTTATTTTTCTAAGTCTATTACTTTATTATGTATCCAATTTAAATATAAGATAATTAATTAACTTAATAAAATATAAATAATATCATTAATCTTCTATAATAATTATATTATTCCAAAGTAATCACAGTCTTAACCATACCATCCCATAGATTTTAGCTTGTTCTCGTTTTGGTTGGTTTAACAACCTATGTGAACAATGCAATAAATTTATATCATGGGTAAATAAGGATATATAAATACTGGTTATATTTTAAAATAAAAAATCAATAATTATTATATTTTGTCTGTAATGTTAATGGTAATATCTAACCCATTATAAATATTCCAATCCTCATTCATAAAAGTTACGAAAACAAGAACATCATAGGCTTAATTGTCAAATATCATAACTAACATACATATGAAATAAAATGATATCATTATAAATCATTATAAAACATATATTATAGTACCTATAATTATCTCATAAAATGAAATTTGAATTTATAAATAGGAATTTATATTTCTATTACAAATCTAGCACTAAAAAGAATTGTGAAGATAATAACATCTAATGATGAAAATAAAATATAAATAACTAATATATTTTAAAAAAATATTATAGGCGATATTTAAAAAAATTTACAAGTATTAATAAGTTTATGAAATATGTGACAAGGATATTTATTTTTTCATACATTAGGTTAAATAACTTTTATGGAATTCCTTAATTAATATAAGGGTTTTAGAATCTCTTTTTTATTCATTAAAATGTTATGTGTATTCACCACTTTTTAAAATTTAATTGTGTATATATTGGAAAAGTATTTATTTTATCATAATTTTTTATGTAATCTGAGGTATTTACAAATCCATATCATTTTCTACCTTTCATGGGTTATTAATTAATAATATAATGACAATGTAAGGGTTTTTGTTAACTCAAACCCCCTTTCATTGAGTTATAATGTCTCATCTTAAACTTCCTAATTCTATACTTGGTTTCTTACACCCTCATATTTAATCTTTTATTTTCTATTTCTCTGTGAGGAAAATGACACTTTTGATTCAAATATTCCTCCTCAATGAATTTCTTCCCCAAAATTGTGTGAAATTATTAAGAATAATTATCATTCTCTTTAATAAAGATTTTTCTTCCATGCCCATATTTTTTTCCACCAATTTTATCCTTTATATTTTGAAACCTAATTATGTATTATATCATGTGACTTTCATATTCCCCATATAAAATTTTTAAAATAAATTTTTATTATGTCATTTAATGATGTGGTATTTCAATAAATGTATTTCAAAATAATAAAAAGGTTTTCTTTCTATGTTCATTTGTTTTATCTTCCACTCCACATTTCCTTGAGATATAATTTATATCATTTTCAAGGATCCATTATTTAAGGTTCTATTTTTAAAATTATAAATCTTGAAAATATTCAAAATTCACCTTTTTAGATACAACTTTTTAAAGTTCCCGTAACTTCATCATTTTATAATAACGTTTACATTTTTTCTAAAATCTATTTTTAATGTTTTTTTCATGTGAACATGGTCTTTTTCCATGATGAACATTATTTTTAGTAAAACTTATATTCATGGTTCAAAAATTTTTTTTTCTAAAAAAATTATTTTGTAATGATTTTAAAATAAAAGTGGGTGTCTCCTCTTATTTTTCAAAGTGATTAACTCAATGATTTTGAAATTTATTTTTCATCTATTTCACCATAATTAATTATCCTTATATTATACTATGTATATGTTCTTATACCATCATCCACCATATTTATATGGATATATTTTGAGATTTTATATTGATTTTTCCATGAAACCCATCCCTTTTCCACGGGTTAATTAAGTGATTTTATAAATATGAATTTTTTATGTTCTGTTGGCATAAAAATGTATGGAAGATCATTATTGATGGGTGGGGTCTTATATATCTATCCAATGAATTGGTTAAGATTTCTTGTCACATGATATAATTAAATATTGTATGAACATGATGTGAATATATTTGTCCAAAAATAATTGTTTGTTCATGATATAGGTAATTTTGTTCCCAAGTTTGTTTTGTGAACGTGATGTGGGTAGCTTTGTTCATAAGTTTGTTGTGTGAATGTGATACGGGTAACTTTGTTCATGAGTTTAATTTTTCAACATTATGTGAGTATATTTGTTCATAGTAATTTTATTTTAATTTTGTGTGGGAGACTTTATTCATATGTATTTTATGTAAACATGATGTGAGTAGTTTTTTCATAGGTTTGTTTTGTAGATGTGATGTAGGTATCTTTATTCACGAGTTGTTAGATGAATGTTATATGGGTATCTTGGTTCATAAGATTTTATATTCTTATGTTTTTACCAAAATTACTTATTATTCTATATAATACACCAAGTGTGTTAATGAGATTAATTTATATAGAAATTTTCAATTTTCATTTAGTGGATCTGTCAGATTTTGAATCAAGGTTCAAAATAGAATTATAAATGTTTAGATGCATTAAAGTGATTTTTTTGGATATTAATTGAGGACCAAGGGTTGTTACGAGTATGCAAATAAGTATAAATAGATTTAGGATAAGGTTTAGAGGTTTTAGAATTTTTTATCTAGGTTTCATGGTTTGGTTTACATAATTTTGGTGAAATTATGCATAACATTAAGCACAGGGTGATTTCTAGTTCAAGTTATATAGCGCACAATTGACTTTAATGGTTAGATTATATTTTAGGGTGAACCATTCAAGAATAAAGAGAACTAGAGTGAAGTGGATTGGATGTGGGGCTTGACACATGCTAGCATATAAACTATGCATCTTATTGTAGAGGGCTCCAAAGCGAAATTACATAAGTGTCACACAGTTTGTAAATAGTGTGTTCAAATAATAAAAGGTGGAAGGATTCAGATATTTACATATGTATAGTTAGTGTATGGTTTGGCTAACCATGTATCCAAACCATGAAGCCTATTAAAAATTTAAAAATTACTAAAATACCCTCTTATATTTTTAGCCTCCCCCACCCCTCTTCCTCCTTTAGATGCACACAGGCTAGGGGGTCTACCTTCTCCTCCCTCCTCCTCTTACCACTTAGTTCAGGGTGATTTAAGGAGATTATTTGGAATTTTAAGGTAATTTCTAACCTTTTACAACCTCATTTTATATTCTTCTTTCTCTTCCCTAATTTTTAAGTTCCCAATTTTGGTTTTTGTTGGATATTTATATAAGTCCCCATCCTTAAACATTACATAATTCGGAATTATGTTAATAATCCACATTAAAAATATTTTCTGGTTTAGAGATTTAAATAATTAGGTTGTAACTTATACATAACAACTTTAATATTAAAATTAGACACTTCTACTCATTATCCCTTTTTTATAAAAAAAACTCTTAAAAAAAGAAACATGTCTAGATGCATGTTTTAGATATAATTAATTTTCCTTGATCCCAACCTTGGCCTTATTCATCTTTAAGTCCTGTGAAAAACATTTGAAAACTTGGGATTAGTATAAAAATCTTAGTAAGGGATACCTAAAGAAGGAAAACTATTATTTTTTTCAAAACAATATGTAAACCATGAATTATTTATCATAAAGAAATATATTTCACCTTAAAGAAGTAGAAAAACACTTCACTGAATATAAAATCATTTCTTACCCTTTTTGTAACCAAAAGATTACCAAAAATCCTATAACAATGTATATAATATAAAGGTAACTTGGGACATAAACAAACTTAAATAGATTAACCATACAGTCAACATCCACACATATCACTAAATGAATAGCCATACGGTTGACTTCCATTCCCAATGCATTGGAGGTTATAATGTAACCACCCATCCTAGGTTTATCACAGAACCACCCATTATTTGGTTTATCACGTAACCACCCGTAATTGTTTTATCATGTAACAACCCGTCAAATGTCCAAGTATGATTATATAATCATAAAACAAATAATATTACAAATATCATTATTTCACTAATAACATTTCAATTGTAATCATGATAATTTATTTCAAGATATTGAAATAATCAATCCATTTAAAAAACCATTTTCAATATAAAAACACCAAAAAAGGTAATAATGGTTTTCTCTTCCATTTAAAAACATTAAGGCTTGCAGAGGAAGCCAAATAACGATTATGGAGGCGGAGAGTTCATTATCTCCACAAACGTTAAAAACATTCCTTTTTTGTTTAGTAAAACACTTCGTACAAAAAATATTCTCCCTAAATAGAGGTAAAATTGAAAGTGTTTTATCATAAACCGTATAAAATAAATAGGTATATATTATCAAAATATGCCTCAATGGAAGGAGATTGAGATGAAGTCCCTTACCTCATGTCCGAAATGACTCGTTATTTCATTAGTTTCATGAATTATAAACTTAAGTTAATTTATACTTTCTTAAAAAACTTTTTCAAGTTTATTATTCCTTTTATATCACTTATTACCAAATTTTAAAAATTACATAATTATTTAAGTTAATATCGGTCGCTCTGTCGATATTTGGTATTTGAGACAAAAATGATCTTTTTATAATTACAATTTGTCCATGTGGTCAAAATTCCATTATATCTATAATATTATTAATATATATTAAATATTATATATGTATTTATAATATTCTCTAACATTTTCAGACAAGAAATGAAATGCATCGTTCAGGGAGACGATAAGTCGTACGTACGCATGAACACTACTTTCATTTATTTCATATTTAATGGAATTAAAACTTAATGATACATAGCTATATTATAATTATAGTCTAATATAATATTTTATATATGTTACATAAGTTCATTAATTCTATCCTTTATACGTTCCATGTATGGCATGAACAAGTCATATCACTTTGAGGGGGCGGTAGTCCGCACTTCCTCAAATAAAATTATCGTATTAATACTACATGAAAAGCATAAAGGTATGTTCTAAATGAAAATTTAATAAGAATATAGATAAAATAAATATCATATATATCATATATAATTTCATTTCCATAATTATGGACACCATAATAGGTGGTAGGAGAATATTGAACAACCATCGTTTCGAGAGGCAGTAGTTCGCCATCCATAGAAACAATTTGTTCTATACCCTTTAGATGGAGGTGTGTGTAAGTGTATTTAGAATCTTTATCATAAAAAAACCTAGTATATTTATGATATAGTTTTGGTTAGGTAAATTAATAATAAGAAGAGAATTGGGAGTGTAAAGGAAAATAATGGAAAGGAACTTGAGAGAAGATGTTCCCTCAAATTGGGTAACGTCTTTTAAATTGAGCCAAAGGGATTTCTTGAATTTCCTTATGCCTAGGGGAAGGATTTTATGAATAATAGAGGTATATTTTGATCTAATTGAAGTATAATTTTGATGATCCCATGGGGCTTGAGAGTTTTGAGTAAGGGTTACAGGTGGTGACCATTTATTAGAGGGAGGAGGGGTACTTTAGAAAATTTTAAAATATTATTTTATTATAAACTGAATTTAGATTTTAAAAATGTCCATAACTCATTTAATTATAATATAAGATGAGTATTGTTTAAAATAATCTCAAAAAATAGGTTTTAAAGAAGTTTTGGTTTCATATTTAACCTTATCGTTTAACTTTAACCCTTAGTTATCTAATTTAACTCTTACCATGTCTTCTTGTGTATTCATAATTTATGGTTAATATAGTTCCCATAAAATTTTAATAGAACCTAAAGTGGTTAATTAATTATATGTTCAACCTTATCTAAGTCATTTGTACGAATATTAAATTTTTAGGACTATTATATCATTTAGTAAAACAGTATTTGTTTTAAAACCACATTTATGTCAATTTATATACTATTCATATCATGGCTTTTTAAAAATCCATAACAAATTTATTATTTCAAAAAAACATCATAATTTAAAATATAACAAGCCATACTCATCCCTAAAATTTTTATATGGAATTAAATGTTTCAAAATAAATTTATTTTATTTTTTATAATCTCATTTATTTAAAACATTCGTTATTAAGGTAATCACTACATCATCATTGTGTCATAAATAAATTTATTTATTTGATGTCTAAAAATTATAAATAAAATACCATGATTTATGAAGTATTTTTATATTTCTAATGACTATTTATAGTCTAATATATCACTTATATAACCTCATATAAAATTATTTTACTAAAATATATATGTTTATGTTATATTTTCCTTAACTTTAATTTAAAAGTAATTAAATGTCATTTTCACACACAAGTGGATACATGGGGTCATAAAATCTACCCAAGGATTTACATGGTTGTAAATATCTCATAAAATAATTTTTGGATATGTGTTAGGGTAATTTAATGTTATTATAATATTATTTTTTACCCTTATTTACCAGATTTACCCTTTAACCATGGTAAATAAAATAATTACTAAAGTTTCCATTCATAAAGTCTAAAAAAAGGTAAATATTTACCCAAATTGTACCTACTGATTCAAAATATGGAATCCACTTTTCCAAATTCAAAATACAAAAGTTGCATAAATTAATTTAAAATTAATTCTCATTGTCAAAACCAAAAGGCGTGTTATTAAGAAGTAAAAACTACCAAAATATTGACATGAGTTTATGTCCAATTTCTATGTGAAATTACTTCCAATGACCAAAATTGGATTAAGTGATAAAAATATAATCCAATTACAATTTAAAAATAATTAAAATTACAATCTAAATATATAAATAATTTATATTAAAAGGTATTTTTGAATTAAAATTCAGTATTTTTCACCATTCATTAAAAAATGAACTTTTGAAAAAAATACCAAAATTTCATCCAAAGTAAATTTTTATGTTCTAATTATAAAATAAGAAGTTTATTTTTTCAAATAAAATATATAAAGGTTTCAGAAACTATATTTAAAAGGGTTTCGCCTTAAAAGGGGGTAAAGTTTTATTTTTAGAAAAATACGTATTGTATCTGAAAAAAACAAATTTATTCTTATATCATATATAGAAAACATATAAGATGAATTTAAATCATTAAATTGAATATATATCATATATTTTACATTAAATAAAAATTCATAAAGAGTGATATGAAAACACAATTATTATCTTTTAAATAGGTTATCATAAAAACACATCCATTATATTCAATTGGTTTTTATTTCCATTTTTAGTAAATTTTTTAATCAATGAATCATGATTTAAACATGTGTAAACCATATTTGAAAATATAGTTGATAATATTAATTCCTAACATTACATGGTCTAGGCATTAAGTTCCATTTAAAATAATAATTATATTATTGTATTATTTTTCAGTATAACTCAATGTTGTGTGCAATGTAAGATATCAGACAAGCCCGTTGTTTCATGTTGAGTACTCTAATAAAAAAATCATCCCCTTTAAATTAGAAATAATATATTATTCATAATTATTGATATAAATCAAAAATTATTATTCTATAAATACCTAGGTCATTAAAACCATCCGCCTTTTGGAAATTGTGTCCTTGTAATTTTAAAATTAGGCTCGGAAACTACATTGAAAATCCCATATCAGAAAGAGTCAATAAAACTATCAATTTAAAAGAAATAAATATAATTACAACGGTCACCTAAGATAACCCATAATAGGGTTCCATGTAATAAAACATAGATATTGAAGAGAAAGTAAGTGTCAATTTCTGATGGATAGTGATAGAAAACATGATCAATAGAAAGTTAACCACCAGAAAATTTTGTTTGGTTAAATGGAATTTGATTTTGTAGTAGGAAAATTAAAAAAATAATGTTATTGTTTTAATATCATTTTAATAAATTTGAGTAATTTATTTATGATCTTGACTAAGAACATAAGGAAACATACTTACTTGTCATGTAGACTTTCATCCATTACTAAATGTCTACCACAAACTCATCTTTTCTACAAATGATGTGTTTTCAAGATGAATTGGTCACATATGAAGCTCTAGAATCAAATTCTAGAGAATCACATAATCCACAAAAGATGAACTGTATATTTCCCTTTTCTTTAGATATTAACCAAAACCAAAATGGTTAGTACAAGATCATATGATCCCCAAAAAGGATAATCCTTTATAAAAATAAATACTAGTCTTAATCTCAAAAATTAAGAAAATAATACCCAATGTTCAACAAAGACCATTAAATATTCAATTGTATTTAAAATTCTTTAAAATAATCCAAACTATGTTTGAAACCCACAATTCAAAAGTATTTGATCATCAAGTCTTCCACTAAAAATGTTAACATTTATCTCCAAATAACATCGACTACTCTTAAAGTATCATACTGAAAGGTAATTATCCTAATCACATATTCTTCAAGATAGGATAATCATTTCCATAAATAACCCAAATCGTCCAAAGTCCACTGAAAAAAAAAATCTTCCAAAATAAAATTCCACCATTACCCCTCAATTTAAATCCCAATGTATTATATTTTTCATAGGCACAAAGTGTTCCCAAAAAAGAAAACCTCTTCCAAAATAACCTTTATCAATTAATCACTAAATAATTTTCCTATACTAATTATATCCATTTGAAAAAACATAAGATCCCAAATCAAACCTTTCTTGATCAATAAAATAATTTAACTAAATAGAATAATTCATACTTTTTTGAGTTGGTTTCCTAGAACCAACTAATTTGTACTTTATTCATTAATAAATACTGTATCACATCTTGATTGTTCTTCTGCATGATAATTCATATGATAATATCCTAAGGATAGCTGTCCCACTAAAAGTTCATTGCAGATCCCTACTATGATGAGAACCCAGAAGTTCCATAACACTGTTCTTGAATATATTCTCTATGGCCGGATGATGATATTTGAGGGACACAAATAATACAGGCTATTAGGCTTGAGGACTCATAAAAAATTGAGGCACCTTCTCATGGTGTGGGCCCTTGGTAATATTCAGGAGAATATTAAGAGAACAAGACCAGCCAGTAAGAAATCCACATTTCATAGTGTTGTTGGATGTTTTTATCTTCAGATATGTGTATTGGTCCTTAAACTTTAATATTATTATTATTGGGTATTACAACTCACACACTTAGATGTATTGACGAAAACTGTGATGACACAATATTTGCAACGAGGTAGGATATGTCTAGTGCATCATGAGTAATACTGCATTAATAGATCTGTGAGAATTAATATTATTTATTGAATTAAATAATATTAGGTGTAATTAACTGGGTTCATGTGAATTAATAATAATAGTCAACTATTATTATTAGACTTGGGGTCTTAATAAGAATTGAATGAAATGAATAAATTCTTTATGGTAATTAAATAATTTTATTATTCTAAGTAATTAAAATCCAAATTATATTATTCTCATTAGCCAAGCCATTAAGTGGGTTTGCGCACAAAGGGTTTGGAAAAAGCTGTCAAATAAAGAGAGAATTATTTTTTCCTCCAAGAACGCTCTCATGTTACGAAAGAGATTATCCTCCACTAGAACAAGGAGAGAAATTTGGAAGAGACTCTCAAGACAATCAAAGGCGTACATCGCAAGTGAAGGATCTTCCATGCTAGCACCCAAAGATCCCTTTGGCAACATCCAGAGATATGTGGAGCATGTGTGGATCACCGCTAGAGGAAGCCTACACTTGGCTTCTACAATGCAACAACAGATCACATCAGATCATGATAGGAAATATCAACAGAGAGATAATTCCATCAAGGTAATTCTCATCTTTTAATGAAATTAATTATAACTAGCATATGATGATCCTCTTTATGGTTTGGGGACTCCCCTATTTTCTTTCGTTATTCTTTTTATTCTGAATATTTGGCATTTTATTATCATTACGGGTCTCTAATAGATCATAGTTAATGGTAAAAATTAAAGTTGGGTATACCCACCAACGTTCTTATGCTGCACCCGGAACCTACAAGTGGTATCAGAGCGATCATATCATTGATTATAATTATTTAGTTTTTCATTGGTGATTTTCGTATTTAATAATTTAGTTGTTTAAATTCAATTTAGTTATTCTATAAATATGAATCTCGAGATCTATTCATCCTCTTTAGTTTCTATTTCACCTTATAGAAACAATTTTTTCTTTTTATTTTGATTAAAATAAAACAGAGGATCTCATCCATAGGTGAAGAATATTTTTGGGTGTGCAACACTAGAACACATGGTGTGTATTCATTAGTACAAACCATTTAGTTAGGTTCCATGAACCGGTAGAGTCTACCAAAACAGGTCGTGTCATTGGATTCTATCTAAGTCTTTAGGACTCTGTGTGTTGACCAGGAATAGGTGGCACATCCTCCTCCAATGGCCCGAAGGCCTTCATTTTTTATTGATTTTTACAATACAACTTTGAAGGGGTGAGGTGGAACCCTTACAAGGCTCGTAGGTGTAAGTATTACATGGCCCGTAGGCCTTAGAGAAATTCATTTGCCTGTAGGCTTCAAACATTACATACAACCCAGACTAACTACTTGGAACTGCTCCTCCCCAGAATCTTCATCTTGAAATTAGCTCTCCACCTTCGCATGGTTGTTCGGCTAGGCATTCCTATGCATGCACAGGCTTGTCCCGATGGTAGGTGTCATAACCTCTCTTTCTTGCAATCCATTTATCTTCTGTTGTGTTGAATTCTCCTTGCTCATCCTCCCATAGATCTTGTTCCTCATAGGTCGTCTGGTTTTTATCTGCACTTAAGGTGGCCCGAAGGCCTTGAGGTGGCTCGAAGGCCTTACTGACCTGAAGTCATGGGTGGACCAAAGGCCTTAAAAGACTCTGGGACCAAATTGGTGGCCCGAAGGCCCAAACGGGGGCATATTCCCAACATCTACAGTGCCAAACAGTACCTGCTAGAGTTCTCACTACATTACCTACTACAGTACTACACAGTTCCCTCTATAGTACTTCTATAGTACTACTATAGTACCCGGAAATAATGTATCTACTTGGATTTGATCCTAGGTCTCCCAGATGCACTTACAGAGTCCTTACCAACCAGGCTAAGGCTTATGTGCTTTTGTCAGGAATAGGTGGCACATTGTTTTCAAATTACACGCCGTGTAGCCCATTTAACACTGTGTGTGGTCCCTTCAGGTGAGGGTTAGACCATGTACCCCATACATGGATTTATCGGCTGGAAACCATGTAACATAAATACTACACAGCGTGCGGCCCACTGAACACACTATGTACTCTGAAGATTTCCGAAGTACAACTACACGCCATGTCCCCAGGCATGTACTTCGGATGGACGGTGAACAAAATTACACACCGTGTATTCAAAACTACATGTCGTATACCCATCCAAATTAAGCTGATCTATTAAGACTTTTTATTATATTGTACAAACCCTTGATATGTGTACCATAGTGCAGGCGTAAAGCTGAGACAGAACATCTGATAAGTGTTTTATATATATGTGTTTAATTTAACATCTTTGTAATGATAATTTCTACTCATTGGGTAGTCATGAATGGGAATTCACCAGGTTACCTCTAAGGTACAAGTTACATTCAAATATAATTTTAAAAGAATTTATTTGTTTAAAATTATAATGGATGAAAATCTCAAGGAAATTCAGAAAAGGGTTTAAGATAAAATGATTGATTAATTAAAGATAATTATTTGATTCAAGCGTGATTTATCTTAAATAATAATGATTAAAGAATTGAATTATATTCTTATATATATGTAAATATCATTTCATGTATGGATGATCATGATCTAGAACAAGACCTTTTTGTGTGAATGGTTTAATTTAATTTATTTATTTAAATTAAATTTTTTAGCATGTGAGCCTTCTCCTCTTTAATATGTAGGGCCTGCATTCCCAAAGTTTATTTTATGTAAAACCCCATTTTACCCCTCACATGTGAGTCAAATAAAAGAATATGTAATGGATGGATCTCCCAAGCTAGTGGAGGTGGCTCAAGTTAGGATTCAAGGTGAAACCAATATAAGGATATACAAAGGTGAATAGGTGGAAAGTTGTAAACATGAACCTAAAAGGCTATAAGTGATTCTCCTCTAGGTCTTGGGTTAGTTTATCAACAGCTAGTTAAACTAACCAATAGAACAAGATCATGATCATACCATTTATTTTATTTCTATCAGTTTCATGGTTTATTTATTGTGGGTGTGTTTTCATGATCATACAATTAATGAATTAAACAGGCATGCAAGATGGAACTAAAATAATATCGGCTTATTCGTTAATATTATCATAGACATGGTTAATCACTTATGTATATCCCCTTAATATTAAGAGCTTATAATCAAAGATAACAAAATGGAAATTTACATATAAGGATAAAATCCTTCAAAGAAATATTAAGTCTGTATATCCTTCCATAATCTTGGTTAAAATCGAACCATAATTCAAAGTGATTGACCAACCCTAGTTGGGGTGGTTTCAATTATCAGGGAATTATAATTCATGGTTTTGGGTTGAATTGACTTGGTTGACATCAAGGGTTGATTTCAGCAGCTAGACTTGGTGTGACCAAGAGGCAAAGGTCGAGGAAATCCAAAATAAATGGATTTCGTGATTGGGGAGTCCACTCAACAGATCTAGGAGTTGCGATTCAATGCATTTGGAATTTGGAATGCCTACCTACAAAACATAAAGTTGCTTGAACAACCCTATTTAGGGTAATTTGAAGAGAAATGTGGATCTTTTCTACTAAAATAATAAGGAAACAGAATATTCCACAGTCAATGGTGAGGGATATTGGATTTTGATAAAATAGTGGGACACTAATAAGTATTGATTTATTTATTTGTCTCAGTTTTATCATGATAAAGTACTAAACATTTTCTCTTACTAATTTGTAGAAAAAAAAATAAAATAACTTGAAAAATATCATTGTAAACCATACTCAAGAAGGAAAACCTTCTCACCAACACCAATATCCAGGAGTGGTAGAGTCGTTTACGCGTCATCATTCGCCACAAGAGGAAATTATATATGCTAGAGGATCCTATTCCAATTGCACCTAGAAAAGAGGCCAGTGATGAGGAACTATCTCTCTATATGAAACATATGGATGATTCTACAGATGTCCCATGTTTCATGATATCAGACATGTCTAATGAGCTCTTGAAGCAACATGAAAACATAGACGTGTATAGCATGATGTCTCACCTTAAGGATCTCTACCAAGATAAGGAGATAAATGAGAGATATGAGATCTCCAATGATTTGTTTACAACTAAGATTAGAGAGTTTGTTCTAGCTGGGCCTCATGTAGTCAAGTTCATTGGCAACATTGAACACCTAGACATCTTAGGGATTAAGTTCTGAGATGAGTTACATAGATATCTCATCTTATCATCACTGCCCAAGAACTTATCAAGATTTATTTTCAACTACAACATGAGAAACAATGATAAGATTATATCATAACTTATAACCTTAATTCGCTAGGTAGATAAGGACATGGGGAATGAAAACCCCACAGTCTTTATGGTGAATAAGAATAGGAAGGACAAGGAAAAGGGGGAAAGGGACTTATAAACAGTCTGAAGTTGTGGAGCACCATCCCTCCAAGAAGGGGAAGATCCAAAGGCAGGGCAAGCAATGGGAGGCGGTTGGTTTTGAATCTGTAAATTCAGGCCACTAGAAGAGTAATTGCACCAAAAAGTGTGTGGATGCTAAAGGTATGTTCGTTATCAAGTGTAATATTTCCATTTCTACACATTGGTTATTAGTTAAATCTTATGGGGCCCACATCTATATTCAAATGTTGGAACCAAGTAGATTTAGAAATATTTACAGAGGAGAGGTGGATTTTCTAGCTGCCAATGGTGTGAGGCTGGTTGTGTTGTCCATTAGTGATTACCATCTCTCATTTCCAACTGGAATGCTTTTTGTTTTACGTAACATTTATTATGTACCTAGTGTTACCAAGAACATAATTTATTTATCCTTCTTGTATATGGATGGATTTATTTTCAAATTTTAAAATCAGGGTTGTTTCTTTATAATAACAGCATATGTTAGGGTATGGTGCATTTAAATAATGGTTTATATGTATTAAATTATGAAAACCAAGTGTTGGAAATCGATAACGAAAAAAATTCTCATGACTCATACAACACCCAGTTGTAGCATCACCATCTTGGTCATGTAAATGAGAAGAACTTGGAAAAGCTCTACTAGGATGGTTATTTAGAATCTACTGAGATAAAACCACTTGATAAATGTCCTGATTTTTTACAAGGTAAAATGACTAATCCCCCTTTCGGGGGACAGGGTGAAAGGGCCACAGAGATTCTAGAATTGGTTCACACATATGTGTGTGGACCATTTCCAGTAGAAGATATAGGTGGATATTCCTCATTTATTAATTTTACTGATGATTTTAGTAGATATGGTTATATCTACTTAATAAGGTATAAGTTTTAAGCCTTATAGAAATTTAAGGAAATCAATAATGAAGTAGAGAATCATCTTGGTAAGAAGAAAAAGAATCTTTGATCGGATCGAGGTATAAAATATCTGAACCAAGAGTTCATTGATCTTCTATGGGAGTCTGGGATTCTATCTCATCTCACTCCTCCTTATACACCATAGTGTAATGGTGTTAGTGAAAGGAGGAACCACACCTTTTTGGACATGGTGAGGTCAATGATGAGTCATTAAGATCTTCCATTATCCTTTTGGGGATATGAATTACAAACTGCAGCATACACATCAAACTTAGTACCAACTAAGGCGGAAAATAGAATTCCATCTGAGTTATGGAATAGAAAGAACCCCATTTTATCGAACACACATGTATGGAGATGTGAGGCATTTGTTAAGACCATATCAGGTAACAAACTAGCACCCTGAGCCCTGAGGTTTATATTTATAGGATATACTAAGAAAACAATAGGATATTACCTATATAAACCTTCAGAAAAGAAAGTGATTGATGCCAGAAAATCCTTCTTTATTGAGAGGGACCACATCCTCAAAAAGGACAATGGGAGAAATATTAACTTTGATGATTTTTATTCTCAAGATACATAAGAGTTGGTATAGGAACAAGTTCCACATGTCCCCATGGAAGAGGTTCTAGAAACACAAGTACTGCATAGGATCTAAAGAGAGGCAAGGGAACCAGAGATATTTGGTTTCCCAGTCGCCGAGGATGGTGAATCATTATTGTTGGACAATGATTAACCTCTCTCCTAAAAGGAAGTAGTATAATGATCAGAAGCTACAAGATGGATAGAATATATGAATTCTGAGATAGATTTCACATATCAGAACCAATTCTGGGTTCTAGTCGATGAACTTGTTGATGTAAATCATGTTGGATGAAAATGGGTATTCAAGAGAAAGATGGACGTGGAAGGTAAAGTTAGCACCTATAAAGCAAGGCTAGTGGATAAAGGATTCAGATAGTGTCAAGATATTAACTATGATGAAACCTTCTCACTAGTTTCTTTGTTTAAATCCATAAGAATCATACTTTCCATAGAAGCTACCATGACTATGATATTTGGTTGATGGATGTCAAAATAGAATTCCTTAACGAGAACCATCAGGAAGATGTTTATATGACACAACCATAATGGTTTGTGACACCAGGTGATGCCAAACAAGTTTACAAGTTTCAGAAATCCATTTATGGATTAAAGAAAGAATTCAGGTCATGGAGCATTCGATTTGATGAGGCCATAAATTAATTTGGTTTCGTTAAGAATGAATGTGAGCCATGTTTTTATAAGTGGTTTTATGGAAATGTGGTCGTTATCCTAGTAGTATATTTTAACGACATATTTCTTATTGCAAACAATGTACTAGTACTACGGTCATTTAAGGAATTGTTGAAAAAGTGTTTCTCCATGAAGGACTTGGGTGAAGCAGCCTAAATTCTAGGTATGAAGATCATTCGTGATAGATCGAAGAGGCTTCTTGGACTAAGTCAGGGTGCATACATTGACTAGATGCTTAAGTGATTTAGTATGGAACAATCTAAGAGGGTATTGGTTCTAGTGTCACATGGCCTACGTCTTTCTAAGAAAATATTTCCTCAAACACAACAGGATAAAGATAGAATGAGTAAGATCTCATATGCTTTATCTATAGGATCCGTCATGTATGTCATGTTATGTACTAGGATTGATGTTACCTATGCACTGAGCATGGTTGGAAGATATCAAGAAGATCCTAGAGAACAACATTGTACTGTTGTTAAGACTATCCTTTAGTATGTGAGAAGAACTAAGGATATATTTCTGGTGTATGGAGGAGACAAGGATTTTGTCATCAAAAGGTATGCTGATGTTGGTTTTCAAACAGATCAAAATGATCTAAAGTCACCATATGGATATATTTTTTTGTCTCAATGGAGGAGTTGTGAGCTGGAAGAGTTCAAATCAACCAATTTTCTACGATTTTACATTAGGTTCCAAATATATAGTGTCTTATGATGTAGCCAAGGAAGTCATCTAGAATCATAACTTTTTCCAGAATCTTGATGTGGTGCCTATAATTAAAGATCATATCACATTGTATTATGATAATAGTACAACGGTGGATATTTCAAAAGAACCAAGGTCACATCAACAGACAAATCACATACTCCAGAAGTATCACCTCCTGAGGTATTTATATCAAAGGGGTGAAGTTGCTGTGAGTATAGTTTCCATGGAAAAGAACTTTTAATACCCCATGACTAAAGAACTATCTTAGTAGAATCATGAATATCATGTGAGAGATAGAATATTAAAGGTTATTAGCAGTTGTCTCTAGTACATGTGAGAGTCTCTTGGAGTTGGTGGCCTATAAACAACTACTTTGTACTTTATTCATTAATAAATAACTTATCACATATTGATTGTTCTTCTGAGTGAAAATGCATATGATAATGTCCTAAGGATAGCTGTTTCACTAAAAGGTCATAGAGGATCCCTGTTATGATAAGAACCCGGAAGTTCCATAACATTGTTATTGAATATATGTTCTATAGCCAGATGATGTTATTTGAGGGACACAAATAATATAGTCCATTAGGTGTGAGGACTAATAAAAATTTGAGGCACCTTCTCATGGTGTGTTCCCTTGATAATATCTAGGAGGATATTATGAGAATGAGACCCTCCAGTAGGAAATCCAGATTTCATAGTGTCATTGGATGTTCCTATCTATGGACGTGATTATTTTTCCTTAGACATTAAGATTATTATTAAAAGTTATTAAAACTTGCACACTTAGATTTATTGAGGAAAACTATGACAACAAACTGTTCGCAGTGAGGTAGGATATGTTGGGTGTGTCACGAGTAATACTTCATTAATAGATAATGGAAGAAAAGATTTGTCCCTTCTATTCCATAATAGATGTATATATCTAAGGACCTTTTACGGAAATGATATATCCTAAATAAATCTATGACCATGGTAAGGAATGGGAATGTTCAATTCCGGGAAGTCAAAGAAAGAAAAATCAAGCACATGGGTTGATGGAACCACCATGTAACCCACTTGATTCAAGATATTCAGAAAAAGGGATTACATTACACGATAAGAATTTGTAGGAGGTGAAACGTCATTGTGGTGCTAAATTATTTCTCTATGGGTACCTTGGCATGTTGTTAGACGCTAACCTTGGACTTTGGGCAGGCTCTGCCTAATACCACTGAGAAAGAGGCCTAGAGGGTCACACACTAAGTGTGTCCAAGTATCTCAGTTAAATATTATTTTAACAAGTTGATTAGATATTATTCTCGATTATGGTTTAATAATTTTCTAAAGATGCCTGATTTCATTTATTTAGACACTAGTTATTCGAGAGAATATATAGTGTGGATGAAATAATATATTTATTATCGAGTAATGCAGTGATATTTATTTAAGAAATAAATAGTCATTATTCAAGGTCTAATAAATGTGGTGGAATAAATAAAGAAAATTTAAAAACAAAAGTGCTTGCCATGTATATTAATATATGTACTGTGAAGTTTTTCTGGGGATTTGTGAGAAATAATATTATATAATTAATTAAATAATATTCGGTGTAATTCATTGGGTGAATGGAAAATAATAATAATAGTCAACTATTATTATTAGACATGGGGTCTTACTAAGAATTGAATGAAAATGCTTACATGTAATTAATTAATTTTATTATTCTAAGTAATTAAAATCCCAATTATATTATTCTCATTAGCATAGACATTTAGTGGGGTTGTACATAATAGATTAGGAAAAATCTCTCAAGATAATAGATAATTCTTTTTCCTCTGAGAACACTCTCAAGTTATGAGAGAGATCCTCCTCCACTGAATCAAGGAGAGGGCATTGGAAGTGAATATCAAGGTGATCAAAGGCAGGCATCAGAAGAAAAGGATATTCTATGCTAGCACCCAGAGATCCCTTTGGCAAAATCCAGAGATACGTAGAGCACATGTAGATCACCGCTAGAGGAATCCTACACTTGGATTTTATGACGCAATGACAGATCACATCGTATCATGACTAGAAACATCAATATCGAGAGAATTTCATCAAGCTAATTATTGTATTTTAATTAAATTAATTATAACCAACATATGATTATCCTATATATTCTTCTAGGACACCCCTCTTTTCTTTAGTTCTTCGTTCTGTTCAAAATATCTGACGTTTTATTACCATGAAGGATCTCAGATTGATCATCATTAATGGAAAAATTTGGGTATACCCACAAATGCACTTCTGGTGTGCCTGGAACCTAAAATACTAACTAGGGACATCACATAGGCCAGTGGTAGGTGATGCTCCATTATCACCCTTCGGTTGTGGGTTTCATTCCCATGGCCTTTCCAGACATGATGGGTTTTCACCCATCTTGCGGGTTGTCTTTTTTCTAAAACCATATTATTATTATAACAATATCAAAAAATAAGATAATTTCCTAAAAAATAAACATAAATTTTTTATCCTCAAATATTATCTAATACCTTTCATTTTTCATCACAAAATTTAATAACCATTTATCACCTCAAAAAAAGATCATAAGAACCCCTAAGGTTATCCATTATGTCCACACAAGAAAAGATAATTCTTTCTTGAATAATATTTTCACATATCAAACTTTAGGGTTACACATACTATAAAAATACTTCTAAAGTAATCCCATCATTAAAAGAGACTCAATAATTTTAAGCATTTAATCATCTTAAAATCTACCATAACACTTGAATCCCTTATATGTAGAATTCATACTCATTAAACATTATTCATGATCCATTAACCATTCTTTTCCAACTTTTTCCTTAATACTTCTTTCCTACAAACAAAATATTGAATCATATTCTAATATTACATAATGTTAAAGCATTAGTTAGGAAATTATCCAAACCTTATATTGGTCATTGTTAGTTTCATCATCCTTAATTAGAATAGAATTAGGTATTGGTAAACATATATTTTTACGGTCCTTATGATCCCATTCCCGAACATTCTTCATATGATATTTATTTGTATAATAACCATGCACCCACATTTAAATAATTCAATTGATCCCTCTAAAATAACTTAGTTCTTTTTCCTAGAGTCAACTGGATGCTTCCATTTTCTATGGAAGGTTATTACATTATAACCTTCAATACCCAATCTATAACATCTTCCTATCCTTTTGAAGCATTTTCCTAGGTGTTTCTTTCCACATACTTGACATATTGGTTTTTTAATATACTTACCTTAATGATAATTCCTTGAACTTCTGTAGGTATTTCTTTCTGGCATATACAATGCCTTATAAAAATCACCAAGTTTCATGTGGTCAATCATGACTCCAGATAGTTGGTTGAGAATGAAAACAAGAGTTCTCATTGCAGCTACCATTTCATTCAGTTTATTATTCATAAAACCTTCACAGTTTTCTTCCCATCCATTATTACTCTAGTGCCTACTATATCCATCCATTTACTAAAATAAAAAAGGTTAGTGTCATTATATCAGTAAAATCATCATATAATACCTTATAAGGAGGGTAAATAGTAAGATATACATATTCATGTTATCTTAACCTCATTCAATTTATCTAAAATAACTATGACTCTTTCTAATATTCTAACCATTATGGTTATATCCCTTAAGCTTAAATAAAACCCTAACCTCAAATGTTATCTAAACCGAACTCGGATACTAACTGTAAGGCCCCATCCTTAAACATTATATAATCTTGAATTAAATTAATAATTGAAAATTGAGATCTTTTCAGGTTTAGAGCTTTAGAGAATTAGGTCATAACTTATATATAAAAACTTGAATATTAAAAGTAGACACTTCTACTCACTATCAATTTTTTATAAAACAAAAACTCTTAAAAGAAACAGGTCTAGTTCCATGTTTTAGACATAATGACTTTTCCTTGATCCCATTTTTGACCATATTCATCTTTAAGTCCTATGAAAAACATTTCAAAACATGGGATGAGTATAGAAATCTCAGTAAACATAGGGAAGAAAAACTATTAGTTTTTTCAAAACAACATGTAAACCATGAATACTTTATCATAAAGTAATACTTTGCACCTTAAATAAGTATCCAAAATACTTCACTGGATATAAAATTATTTCTTACCCTTTTTATAACCAAAGGATTACCATAAATCCCATAAAAACAATTTATAGAATATAAAGGTAACTTGGGACATAAACATACTTAAATGGAATAACCATATGGTCAACTTCCACACATATCACTAAATTGAATAGGCATATAGACAACTTACATAACCAATGCATTGGAGGTTATAACGTAACCACCCATCCTTGGTTTATCACAGAACCACCCATTATTTATTTTATCACATAACCGCCCATAATTGGTTTATCACGTAACCACCCATCAAGTGTCCAAGTACCATTATATAATCATAAACAGTAAAATATTTCAAATATCATTATTTCTATAATAACGTTTCATTTTCAATCATAAGAAATAATTTCATGATATTGAAATAATAAATACATTTCAAAAACTATTTTCAATATGAAAACACCCAAAAATGTAATAATGGGTTTCTCTTACATATAAAAATATTAAGGCTTATAGAGGAATCCAAATAACGATTATGACGGTGGAGAGGTCATTATCACTACAAAAGTTAAAATCATTACTTTTGTAATTTAGTAAAATTATTTGTATAAAAAATATTCCCTTTTAATGAAGGTAAAAATAAAGTGGTTTTATTATAAACTTTATAAAATAAGGAGGTATATATTATTGAAATATTCCTCAATGAAAGAATATTGAGACAATGTCCCTTACCTCGTGTCCGACTTGACTCGTTTGTTCTTTAGTTTCATAAATAATCAACTTAAGTTAATTTATACATGACTCAGAACCTTTTTCAAGTTTATTATTCCTTTTATATTACTTATTACCACATTATAAAAATTACATAATTATTTAAGTTAATATCAGTCGTTTTTTCTTTATTGAGTATTTGGGTCGAAAATGATCTTGTTATAATTCCAATTTGTCTATGTGGTCAGAAGACCATTATCTCCATAATATTATTCATATATATATATATATATATATATATATATATATATATCTTGTATATATGTATTTATAATATTCCATAACATTTGGAGATAAGAAATTAAATGCACCATTTACAGAGACGGTAAGTCGTACGTACGCATGAATGCTGCTTTCATTTCTATTTCATATTTAATGGAATGAAAAATTAATGATAAATAGGTATATTATAATTCTATCATAATATAAAATTTTATATATATTACATAAGGTCATTAATTCCATCCTTTATACATTCCATGTATGGAATGAATGACTCATATCACTTTGAGGGGGCGGTAGTCTGCACTTCCTCAAATTAAATTATCATATTTATACAACATGAAAAGCATAAAGGTATGTTATAAATAATAATTAAAGAGGCATAAAGATAAAATAAATATCATTTATATCATATATAATTTCATTTCCATCATAATGGCCACCATAAGAGGTGTTAGGAGAAGATTGAACAATCATTGTTTCGTGAGGGAGTAGTTCACCGTCCACAGAAACAGTATGTTCTATACCAATTAAATAGAGGAGTGTGTAAGTGTAGTTAGAATAATTATAATAAGAAAAACCTATTGTATTGAGGATACTAGTTTTTTTATGTAAAAAAATAATAATAATATCATAGGGAGTGTAGAAGGAAAATAATGGAAAGGAACTTGAGAGAAGATGTTACCTCAAATCGGGTAACTTCTTTTGATCTGAGCCAAAGGGATTTCTTGAATTGTCTTATACCTAGGGGAAGTCTTTTATGAATAATATAGTGATTTTGGGATCTTATTGGAGTAGAGTTTGGGTGAGTTGATGTGGCATGAGAAGTGTGAGTAAGGGTTAGAGGTGGTGGCCTTTTATAAGAGGGAGGAGGGGAACTTTAGGAAAGTTTGAAATATTATTTTATTATAAACTGAATTTCGATTTTAAAAAGGTCAAACACTCATTTATTTAGAATATAATACGATTATTGTTCTAAATCCTCTCAACTAATAAGTTTTATACAAGTTTTAGTTTCAAATTTAACCTTATCATTTAGCTTTAACCCTTAGTTAACTAATTTTACTCTTACCATGTCTTCTGGTGTATTCATACTTTATGGTTAATATAGTTACCATAAAATTTTAATAGAACCAAAAGTGGTTCATTAATAATATTTTCATCCTTATATAAGTAATTTTTCTGAATATTAGATTCTTAGGACTATTATTTCATTTAATAAAATATTATTTGTTTCAAAACCTCATTTATGTCAATTTATATATTATTCATATCATGAATTTTTAAAATTACATAAAAACATGATTATTTAGTAAAAAACCTCATAATGTAAAATATAAAAAGTCATAAGCATCCATAAAATTCTTTTATGGCATAAAAAGTCTCAAAATAAATTTATTCTAATTTTTATAATCTTATTTATTTAAAAATATTCATTAATAAGGTAATCACTACATCATCATTATGTCAAAATAAATTTGTTTATATGATATATAAAAATTATAAATAAAATAAACTTATGTAAAAAAATATTTTTAGATTTCTAATTACTATTTGTAGTCAAATATATCACTTATATAACCCCATAAATTTTTTTTAGAAAAATATATATGTTTATATTATATTTTTCTTAACTTTAAAGTAAAAGTAATTAAATGTCATTTTCACACAAAAGTATCTCCATGGGGTCCTAAAATCAACTCAAAGATACCCATTGTCGTAAATATCACATCCAATAGGGTTAGTACATGTGTTAGGGTAATTTAATGTTATTATAATATTATTTTTTACCCTTATTTGCTAGATTTTCCCTTTAACCATGGTAAATAAAATAATTAATGAAGTTACTATTCATAAAGTCTAAAAATAAAAGGTACCTATTTAAAAAAAATTACCTACTTATTAAAAATATGGAATCCATTTTTACAAATTCAAAACATAGAAGTTTCATAAATTAATTTAAAATTAATTCTCATTGTCAAAACCAAAGAGTGTGTTTTTAAGAAGTAAAAACTACCAAAATATTGACATGCCTTCATGTCCAATTTCTAAGTGAAATTACATCCAATGAAAAAATTGGATTAAATGATAAAAATATAATCCAAATAAAATTTAAAACTAATTAATATTACAGTATAACTATATAAATAAATTAGTTTAAAAGGTATTTTTGAATTAAAATCCAGTATTTTTCACCATTCATTAAAAAATGAACTTTAGCAGAAAAATACAAAAAATTAATCCAAATTAAATATTTATGTTACCATTATAAAGAAGAAGTTTATTTTTTCAAATAAAAAATATAAAGGTTTCAAATACTATATTTAAAAAGGGTTCTCCATCAAAAGGTGATAAAACTGCATTTTTAGAAAAATACTTCTTTTATCCGAAAAAATGAATTTATTCTTATATAATATCTAGAAAACATATAGGATGAATTTAAAACATTACATTTAATATATATCATATATATTCCATTAAATAAAAATACATAAATAGTGATATTAAAACAAAATTATTATCTTTTAAATATTTTTTCATAAAAACACATCCATTATAGTCAAATGGTTTTTATTTCCATTTCTAGTAAATTTGGTAATCAATGAATCATAATTTAAACATTTGTAAACCATATTTTAAAATTCAGTTGATAATATCCATTCCCTCCATTCCAATGGCTAGTCATTAAGTACTATTTAAAATAATAATATTATTATTGTATTACTTTTCTGTATAACTCAATGTTGTGTGCAATGTAAGATTTCGGAGAAGCCATTTGTTGCGGGTTAAGTACACTATCAGAAAAAGCATATCCTTCAACTTAAAATTAATACTTTATTCATATGTATTAATATAAATTAAAAGGTATTATTCTATAAATACTTGGGTGGTTACATCCTTCCCTCATTTTGGAGATTGAATCCTCACATTTTTAATATTAGGCTCAGAAACTTCATTGAAAATCCCACATCGGAAAAAGAGTCAATAAAACTATTACATTCAAATAGAGAAAGATAAGTAAAAAGGTCACCTGAGATAACCTATACTCAGGTTCTATGAAGGAAAACCTGGATATGGAAGAGAAACTAAGTGTCATTTTATGATGGAGATTGATAGAGAATATGATCAGGTGAAAGAAAACCATCAGAAAACCACAACCTTGTGATAGGTTAAATGGTCTTTGATTTCATAGTAGGAAAAGTAAACGAACAACATTTTTTGTTTTAATATACTTTTAATAAAGTTGAGTAATTTATTTATGATCTTGACTAATAATATAATGGAACATATTTACTTGTTATGTAGACTTTTATCCTTTACTAAATTCCTACCACAAACTCATCTTTTCTCCAAACTATGAGCATTCAAGATGACTTGGTCACATATGAAGTGCTAGAATAAAATTTTATAGAATCACATAATCCATAAAATAGGATCTAAATATTTCCCTTGCATTTAGACATTAACCAAAACCAAAATGGTTAGTACAAGTTCAGATGATCCCCAAAAAGGATAATCCTTTATAAAAATAAATACTACTCTTAATCAAAAAAATTAAGAAAAAAATACCCAAAGTTCAACAAATACTATTTAATGCACAATTTTCTTTAAAATTATTAAAAATAATCCAAACTAAGTTTGAAACCCAAAATTCAGAAGGATTAGATCACCTAGTCTTCCAAAATAAATATTAACATTTATCTCCAAATAACATCAACTACTCTTAAAGTATCATATTGAAAGGTAATTATTCTAATCACATATTCTCCAAGATAGGTTAATCATTTATATAAATAACACAAATTTCTATAAGTCCACAGAAAAAACACAGATTTTCCAAAATAAAATTCCACCATTAATCCTCAATTGAAATCCCAAAGTATTCTATTTTCCTTAGGCATATAGTGTTCCCAATAGAGAAAACGTCTTCTAAAATAACCTTTATCACTTAATCACTAAATCATTTTCATATACTAAGGAAATCTATTTGATAAAACGTAAGATCCCAAATCAACTTATTATTGATCAATAAAATAATTTGACTAAATACTATAAGTCATACTAACCAGGTACTTCACGTAGGCCACTGGTAGGTGATACACCCTTGTCGCCCTTTGGTTGTGGTTTTGATTACCATGGCCTTGCCAGATGCAATGGATTTTCATCCATCTTTTGGGTTATATTTTTTCTAAAACCATTTCATTCTTATAACATTTTCAAAAAATAAGATAATTTCCTCAAAAATAACCATAACATTTTTTATCCTCAAAGGTAATCTAATAACTTTCATTTTTCATCCCAAAATTTAATAACAATTTATCACCTCAAAAAAAGAACATATTAACCCCTAAGGTTATCCATTATATCCACACAAGAAAAGATAATTCTTTTTTGAATAACATTTTTATATATCAAACTCCATGGTTACACATACTAGAAAAATTCCTCCAAAGTAATCCCATCATCAAAAGAGTCTCAATAATTTTAAGTATTTCATCATCCTAAAATTTACCATAACTCTTGAATCCATTATATATAGAATTATTACTCATTAAACATTTTTTAGGATCTATTAACCATTATTTTATAACTAATTCTGTAATACTTTTTTCCTATAATCAAAATTATGAATCATATTCTAAGATTAAATAATGTTAAAACATCAGGTAAGAAATAATCCATACCTTTAATTGGTCATTGTTAGTTTACTAATTATCAATTAGAATGGAATTAGGTATTGGTAAACATGTATTTTTATGGTCCTATGGATCCCATTCCCAAACCTTCTTCATAGGAAATTTATTTATATAATGACCATGCACACCACATTTAAAACATTTAATTGATCCCTTGGAAATAACTTTATTCCCATTCCTAAAGACAATTAGACGCTTCCATTTTCTATGGAAGTTTCTTTCTTTGTGACCTTCATTACCATATCTATAGAATCTTCCCACACCTTTGAATCATTTTCCTAGGTGTTTCTTTCCACATACTTGATATATTGGTTTTTGAATATAATTACCTTTATGATAATTCCCTGAACTTCTGTAGGGATTTATTTCTAGCATATACAATGCCTTATAAAAATCACCAAGGTTCAGGTGGTCAATCATGGCTTCAGATAGTTGATTGATAATGACCATAAGAGTTCCCATTACAGCTCCCATTTCATTCAGTTTCTTATTTAGAAAACCTTTAGAGTTTTCCTCACATCCATTGTTACTTTGGTGCCTGCTAGATTTATCCATTTTCTAAAACCAAAAAGGTCAGTCTGATTATATCAATAAAATCATCATATAATATCTTATAAGGAGGGTATATACTAAGATATACTTATTCATGTTATCTTAAACTCATTAAATTTATCTAAAATAACTATGAATCTTTCTAATATGATAACTATTATGGTTATGTCACTTATACTTAAATAACACCATAACCTCTAAACTTATCTAAACTGACCTCTAATACCAACTATAAGGCCCCAACCGTAAACATTACATAATATTTAATTAAGTTAATAATTCACATTGAGTATTTTTGAAGTTTAGATATTTAGAAAATTAATTCGTAACTTAAATATAACAACTTAAATATTACATGTAGACACTTCTACTCACTATCAATTTTTTTATAAAACAAAAACACTTAAAAAAACATGTCTAGTTATATGTTTTAGACAGAATGACTTTTCCTGGATCCCATCCTTGACCCTATTCATCTTTAAGTCTTGTGAAAAAACATTTCAAAACTTGGTATGAGCATAAAAATATCAGTAAGGTTTATATAAAGAAGGAAAATTGATAGTTTTTCCAAAACAACCTACATAACATGAATATTTTATCATAAAGTAATACTTTTCACCTTATAGAAGTAGAAAAAACACTTCACTGAATATAAAATCATTTCTTACCCTTATTGTAACAAAAATATTACCATAAATCCCATAAAAACAATGTATGGCATATAAAGGTAACTTGGGACACAAACATACTTAATTGGAATAACCATATGGTAGACTTACACACAGATACCTAAATAGAATATCCCTATGGTTGACTTATATACACAATGAATTAGAGGTTATAACATAACCACCCATCATTGGTTTATCACATAACCACATATCATTTTGTTTATCATGTAACCACTCATAATTGGTTTCTCACGTAACCATCCATCAAATGTCCAAGTACCATTATATAATCATAAAACATAAAATATAGACAATATCATTATTTTACTAATAATATTTCATTTGAAATCAAAAGAAATCAATTCAAGATATTGAAATAATCAATCCATTTCAAAGACCATTTTCAATAAAAAAACCCCAAAAAAGGGAATAAGGGGTTTCTCTTCCATTTAAAAACATTAAGTCTTATAGAGGAAGCCGAATAAAGATTACAGCGGTAGAGAGGTCATTATCGTTGAAAACATTAAAAATATTTCCTATTTTCATTTAGTAAAATGCTTTGTAGAAAAAATATTTCCTATGAACGAAAGTAAAAGTCAAGGGATTTCATTATACACTGTATAAAATAAGGAGGTATATATTATCGAAATATTCCTCAATGAAAGGAGATTGAAACGAAGTCCCTTACCTTGTGTCTGACTTGACTCGTTCATTATTTAGTTTCATGAATAATAAACTTAAGTTAATTTCTAATTGATTCAAAAAAAATCTGGTTTATTATTCCTTTTATATCACTTATTACTAAATTATAAAAATTACATAATTATTTAAGTTAATATCAGTCGTTTTGTTGATATTGGGTATTTGAGTCGAAAATGATCTTGTTATAATTACAATTTTTCCATGTGGTCAAAATTTCATTATCTCCATAATATTATTCATATATATATCATATATATCCAATATATATTTACAATGTTCCATAGCATTTGGAGATAATAAATGAAATGCACCGTTCATGGAGACAGTAAGTCGTACGTACGCATGAACGCTAATTCATTTCTATTTCATATTTAATGGAATGAAAAATTCATGATACATAGTTATATTATAATTAAATTGTAATATTATGTTTTATATATGTTACATAAGTTCATTAATTCCATCTTTTATACGTTCCATTTATGGCATGAACGAGTCATATCACTTTGAGGGGGCGGTAGTCTGCACTTATTCAAATGAAATTATCATATTTATATAACATGTAAAGAAAAAATGTATGTTATAAATGATAATAAAAGAGGCATAGATATAAAATAAATATAATATATATCATGTATAATTTCAATTCAACATAATGGCCACCATAAGATGTGGTAGGAGAAGATTTAACAATCGTCGTTTCGTGAGGCAGTAGTTCATCGTCCAAAGAAACAGTATGGCCTATACCCATTAAATGGAGGTGTGTGTAAGTTTAGTTAGAATAATTCTCATAAAAAAACATATTATATTTACGATACGGGTTTTTTTATGTAAAAAAATAATAATAATATCATACGGAGTGGAGAAGGAAAATAATGGAGAGGTACTTAAAAGAAGATGTTACCTCAAATCAGGTAACTTCTTTTTATTTGAGCCAAAGGGATTTCTTGAATTGCCTTACGCATATGGTAAGACTTTTATAAAGAATAGAGGAATGTAGGGAGCTTATTGGAGTAGAGGTTGTATGATCCAAGGGGGATTTAGAGGTGTGATTAAGGGTTAGAAGTGGTAGCCTTCTAAAAGCGGGGGGAGGGGTACTTTAGACAAGTTTGAAAGATTATTTTATTTTAAACTGAGTTTAGATTTTTAAAAGGTCCACAACTCATTTAATTAAAGGATAAGATGATTATTATTAGAATTCCTCTCAACCAATATGTTTTATATGATTTTTGGTTTCAAACATAACCTTATCATTTAGCTTTAACCCTTTACTAATTTAACTCTTACCATGTATTCTTGTGTATTCATACTTTATGGTTAATATAGTTACCATAAAATTCAAATAGAACCTAAAGTGGATTATTAATTATATTTTCAACCTTATATAAGTAATTTGGACGAATCTTATATTTTTAGGACCATTATATCATTTAATAAAATAGAATTTTTTTTAAAACCTCATTTATGTCAAATTATGTACTATTCATATCATGAATTTTTAAAAATACATAACAACTTGATTGTTTTGAAAACACTTCATAATTTAAAATATAACAAGTTATAATCATCCCTAAAATTATTTTATGGAATAAAAAGTCACAAAATAAATTTATTTTAATTTTTATAATCTCATTTGTTTAAAACATTCAGTATTAAGGTAATTACTACATCATCATTGTGTCATAAATAAATTTATTTATCTCATGTCTAAAAATTATAAATAAAATACCATGATGTAGGAAATATTTTTATCTTTATAATTAATATTTATAGTCAAATAAATCACTTATATAACCCCATATAAAATTGTTTTAGTAAAAGATATATGTTTATGTTACATTTTCCTTAACATTAAATTAAATGTCATTAAATGTCATTTTCACACACAACTGGCTCCATCGGGTTCTAAAATCAACCCAAGGATGTCCATGGTAAGAAATATCTCATCCAATATAGTTTATACATGTGTTACGGTAATTTAATGTTATTATAATATTATTTTTTACCCTTATTTATTAGATTTACCCTTTAACCATAGTAAATAAAATAATTACTGAAGTTACTATTTATAAATTATAAAAATAAAATTTGCCTATTTACACAATTTTCACCTACGGATTCCAAATATGAAATCCCTTTTTCCAAACTCAAAACATAGAAGTTTCAAAAATTAATTTAAAATTAATTCTTGTTGTCAAAATCAAAATTGTGTTTTTTAGAAGTAAAAACTACCAAAATATTGATATGTGTTTATGTCCAATTTCTAAGTGAAATTACTTCCAATGACCAAAATTGGATTAAATGATAAATTTAATGACCCAATATTTTATAAATGGAAATTCCACTCTTATAAATATGTCATAAAATCAAATGAAAACACAACATAATGAACTGCTAAGTGCTAAGTGACCTTTAAACATAATTTTGCAACTTCTATGTTTGGAATTTCAAAAAATCTAACATACACGATTATGATCAGTAAGTTATTTGGCATCTGATAAGAAAAACTTAATTTTTAGTGAATAGTAACCTACCCTTATGCATAGTAACATACCCTTATGAATAGTGATATACTATAATGAATAGTAAGCTTACCTATGATAATATATAAATAATATTCAAGTTGAAAGTACGATATACATATACTTTAGAATAAGTAAATGAATGTTTTTAAACTAGTTTTTAGTAATAAATTATGATTATGATTAAATATTAAATTAATAATATTTAGAAAATTATTTTTGAAAATTGGAGTTCATTTTTAGATTCTACACATCAGGAAATGGTTAGGGTGAATTTTTGAGATTTTTCAAAAATACTTGAATTTTTTATGAATAGTAAAATATGGTAATTTACGGTATATATACATTATAAGCTAAATATACTATTCCTAGAATTATGGCTGATGTCACCACACTTTTTTTGAATTCCCATGACCCATTTACTATTCTTTTTCCTGGAAGACTCGCTATTCCTTGTCTTGTGGGGAATTAATAAATTAATGAATTTTATATTGAGAAATATCTTTCCTCCTCCACTATAACCCCCCCCCTCACTCCCTCTTCTCTTCACTCTTCTAAATCCTTGTGAAATTCCAATATTCTTACCAAATATCTCCCCAATATCCTTCCCCACATCCAAAATCTATTAGCCTCTTCAAAATACAAAAACCTCTCCCCTTAAAAGGTTCCCAAAGGAGGAAGTCTCAAGAGGTAAATTCCTCTTTCCAATTCCTTCATTTCTTTTAACTTCTTTTATTTTTTGTTTCTCTCCTAACCTCCCTTAAACCTAATGGTATGATAACTCCAGTATCATAAATGTACTGTAATTCTATTATTTTAATGAGATACTTCATTATCTTCTCTCCTTTCCGCGCCTTTTTTTTGAAAGAAATGAAAGCACTGTTTGTGATGTGCCAATTTAGCACATTCAAGGACAACGGTTTATCAATTTCTATTATCATATTTAAATCTGGTAATGAAACTATTTTTGTTATGGTTTAAGCAGATTATATATATGTAATATAATATATTTTGATTCATTAATCATTTTTTTACAAATGGTATTAATTTATAAATCAAAACATGTTCTTTGTAATCAAACCCACCAATTAACAAAAACGGTTGTCACTATGGTTTTATATAATAGTTCAACTTCAATCTAAGTGAAAAAATTAAATTTAAAACCAATTAATCTCTTGTATGTTCACTAATATCATAAAAATTCATTTCCGTACAACAAATTCCTTCTTTCATGTTTATCTGAACTTGAATATAAGTGAACCGATGATTTAAATCAAGTAAATAAACGATCCCAAACAATGAAATTGAAACTTATAACTAATCAAGAAGGCCTTTAATGAAATAAAAATGGTTATAATAAATAAATTACATATATAATAGTTTGTGGAATTATTAATTAATATGCCTAATTTTTTTATTCAGGTATTTAAAAACAAGTGGAGAACACCAAAGGATTTAAGGTAAGGGATCCTCTCTTTTTCACTCTTAATAAAGATTGTTCTCTATGATATGCCTTTTTTGTGTAATACCAAGTGATGGGGTATGTTTTTGAACCTCCCCCATACTGCTCTAATGTTTTATAAGTGATAATAAACCCCTTATATCTCTCATCAATCCCTCTTAGTTACACCTGACACCATACCAATAAACTATAATGGATTCAATCCGAACTTCCTTTATTCCTTTGGGTTTCTCTATCTTTCTTTTTACCAAAATGTAGTTGTCTTTTATTTTTATTTAAAACTTATAATTTTTTTTACATGCTCAAAAATCATGTTCCAAGATCAATATCACATTCTCTTTCAAGGATATACATGCTTTTAAGTGAATCCCTTTTCGATACTTCCCAATAAGCACACTCATTTTAAAGGAACTTCTTGAATTTTTACCCAATTTCAATTGAAATATATCCTATGTTTTAAGAAACCATTGCCTTTATAAAATCATAATTTTTATTATCAAAACCTTCTTGGTTTAATTCTGGTTTTATATAAAATAATTTCCCCTTTACTATTTTAAAAGCTCTATAGTGTTTTCCTTAAAACCGCACAGAAATGTTTTAATGGTAAGGTTTCTCAAATACATTTCTTATATGTTGTCACTTATATTTATCACCACCTACCATGTTATATTCCTATATTACCTTGTTAAAATCCATGTATGTTATAATCCCTTTCTTTCAGGGACACTTTCATGATACACTCATTGGTTATGCTTTTTGTCATGATTGTGGTACCCAATTCTCTCCTTATGTTTATGAACAATTGATTATGTATGATTATTTATGTGGAAAGAATATTCATGAAAATGTTGAGATGGGTGCACCCAGATAGCACTCCAATTCATTAATTAAAGTTAAGTATCATGATATGCGATTTGAAATGGAATTGGAAGTTATCCTTGACCCATACTAAAATGGGAAATAGGATTAGCGGTTAGCCTTGACCTGTACTAAAGAAATGTTTTATGATTATTCCACAATTATATGATTCCATGTTTATATGATCCCATTCTTATATGTTATTATTTCATATGTTCCATGTTTTGTTATCATTATGTCATGCCTCCTAACTCAGGTGTTTAAGATGTATCCTTATGTTCATTCCCTTACTGGGATTTTTAGCTCATCCCTTTGTTCATGTGTTACCAGTGTAACCTATATATATTTAAGGGCTCAAAATAATTTAGGAAATATTTATGGAGATTAAATAAAGAAATATTTTTTTTAGTCCCATGTTTTATGTTGTATGTACCTATTCTTCCAAGACACTAGACATAACGATCCTTGGCTTGTACTCTGATGTATAATTATGCTTAAAATCATGTAATGTTATATATAAAAGGTTTGGGTCACTATAATAAAAATATAATCCAATTATAATTTTAATACAATTAAAAAAAAGATCTAACTATATAAATAAATTAGATTAAAAGGTAGTTTTGAATTAAAATACAGTACTTTTCACCATTCATTAAAAAATGAACTTTAGCAGAAAAATACCAAAATTTCATCCAATGTAAGTTTTGATGTTCCTATTATAAAGAAGAATTTTATTTTTTCAAATAAAACATATAAAGGTTTCAAAAACTAGATTTAAAAATGTTTCACCATCAAAAAGTGGTAAAACTGCATTTTTAGAAAAATACTTCTTTTATCTGAAAAATATGAATTTATTCTTATATCATGTCTAGAAAACATATAAGATGAATTTAAAACATTACATAGAATATATATTTTATATTTTATATTAAATAAAAATCCATAAAGATTGATATAAAAACAAAATTATTCTCTTTGAAATAGGTTTTAATAAAAACACATCCATTATATTCAATTGGTTTTTATTTCCATTTCTAGTAAATTTGGTAATCAATGAATCGTAATTTAAACATGTTTAAACCGTATTTCAAAATTCAGTTGATGATATTCATTCTCTTCATTCCAACAGCTAGGCATTAAGTACCATTTAAAATAATAATAATATTATTGTATTATTTTTTCTATATAACTCAATGTTGTGTGCAATATAAGATTTCGAAGAATCCCATTGTTACGTGTCAAGTACGCTATCAGAAAAAGAATCCCATTTAACATAAAATTAATATCTTATTCATAAGTATTATTATAAATCAAAACGTATTATTCTATAAATACCTTTTTCATTACAATTTCACCACAGAATAATGGAATCACCCAACTTTCATGGGTATTTTATTAGTCCAGCATATAGTAGATCTAGAGATAACTTCTTCACACCATTTCACATCACGATGATCATAAATTGCACTATCAATTTCCTGAGGGTTTTTCCTTAAAATTAATTTTTTGTGTAATTGTTAGTGTAACACCCCAGTTTCTAGTACCTGACACATTTAGTTTGTATTTTTAGATTATATAATTATTATGTTGAGTTTTAAGAGTTTCTTAAGAGTTTTAGTGTTTTTTGGAATTATTTTGTAGGTTCATCATTTATAGAAACCATGAAATATCTTTTATAAATTGTGAAAGTGAGGATGGGTGTCACTATTTGGGTGCACAGTTGGTGCATGGATTATCCAAACCATACAAGTTCCCATGAGAAACTATGTAAGTGGGAATAGAGGGAAAAGAATAATTGGTGAATGGTTTTTGAAATTGTTTAGGCAACCCACACGAGAGTGTGGCCTTCAGATAATATAAATGCATGGTTGTTACATAGTTTTCCAAATTTTGAGGATCTCTATTAAGGAGGTAGCAGCATACACACGTTTGGTGCATGGTTTGAAAAATTGTGGAGTCTAACCCTGTGAAATATAGTTAATGATCCAAAAATTATATTTTAACCTAAATTAATACCCTAAATTTATTATTTTTTCACTTTTATTCTAGGGTATCAAACACCACTTACTCCGTAGGATCCCTTTGAAATTACCTTCAATTGTGAGGCATATTTTGGTAAATAAATGTGCATTAGATATATGGATTCATTGATAAGACCTTGCTTCCTCTTTCTCTCTATCTCACTCAAGATCCTATTTTCTTCTCTTTCCCAAAATGTAAGATCTATCTTCCACGAATTAATATATATTATATGTTGTGAATTATAATGAGATCTTTTGGGATCTATTTAAAGGAATAATATTCAATTCTATATCTAGAAGTTCTTACTATCATTATTTTTTTCATCAAATATTTATAGGTAGGTGGATTCTATTTCATATCTACAAGATCTAACACTTAAAGGGTTGGTTTTTTTAATAAGTTATTTTATTTTCCATGAAAAATATTATTTTATTTCATGGAGGAAACCAAATTGGAATTATGATTTAAAACATGGTAAATTTGGATGGATTTTATAAAAATCCTTTGCTTATAATTTTAAAATTATGGTTTTAAAATTATGATTTTTTTTTAATGAAAGTAAGATATTTGATAAAATGTGTTCAATGGAAGAGTCGTTTTATATGAGATGATTTGGCATGGAATTTGGAATAATTGGTTTAGCATGTGTATATTGGTATGGAGTATGGTTTTGAAGAACCACCCTCAAAAGGGGTATAGAGCTTGGTCATGAATTACCACCATTAATTTGGAACCCCAAGATTGAGTTTGTGTATGGTTTTGTGTGTGTGGTCATGAAAATTATTATTCCAAATTATAAATAGTGGATTTATCCTTGTTTATGGTTTTTCTCAAATGTAATTCTCTTATATCATTATATAAACTTCTCATCTATTTTATAAATATTTTATATAAATTTTGATAATTGGTTTTTGTCCTAGTGGCATGTGTTGGGAAGTATTTGAGTAATTCCTAATAAGTTTATACTAAGCCCATGTTTGTTAACTTTGGTGAATTTTTAGATATTGTTTATAACACCCCAAAATGATAAAGGGTTAAATGACTAAATTATATGACTCATATCAACAATGTTAACCATTTTATTTGGGATCCTACATGATTACTAATCCACAGTTAACCATGTTTGGCTGGGAGTAGTGATCAGGATAGGTGGCCTTCTAGGATGTTTCCAATGGTGTGTGCGAGTGAGGAAAAAACCACACTATAAAGAATGTGTGTTGGCCTATGGGGACTGACTTATGACTTGTTCAAGAATCTAGGTGGTCCCTAGGCAGGGGACCACATGTCTACAAGGAAACTTGTGGTAACTAGAGGTCCAAAACCCATTGGTCATGTTAAGGCAAGGTGTTTGTCCTATCAATGGGGCCCAGTTGTTACATTTTTTATAAGAGTAGGGGATAACCTTAAGTGTGTTGGAACTTCCTGTGTTGAGTGGTAGGGTCCACAACAAGGACATTTTTCTATAAAGGGGGTGAATATAACACTCCAAAATGATAAAGGGTTAAATTACTAAATGATATAACTCATGTCAACAAGGTTCACCTTTATTTTTAAGATCCTACTTGATTAAAACTCCATAGTTAAGAATTTTTTGCCTGGATTTGTGATCAAGTTGAATGACCTTTTAGGAAGTTTCTCAATGTGTGTGTGAGTGATAAAAAAACACACTAGAAAGAAAATATGTTGGCCTGTGGGAAATTTTATTAGCCTGATGACTCATTCGGGCATGTGGGTGGTCCCTAGGTAGGGGGCCATGAATCTTCAAGGCTACTGGTAGTACCTAGTGGCTAGGACCCAATTACCATGTTGATATAGGGTGTTTATGTTATTAGTGAGGCCTAGTTGTTACATTATCTATTAGAACACAAGGAAGGGAAAGGTATCTTATTTTCCTAGTGATGAAACTTGATACCATGGTATAGATTTTGGAGTTGGAGCTTTGAACTTGTTAAAGTGTTTCTTGGGTTGATGTCACTTGGGTTTATTTGGGTCTTGTTGTGTTTATTCTTTTTTTATGTTGTCATTTTCTTTCTATTTTCACTATTATATTGTTCGATATTTGGCTTTAAATTTAAGTTTTATAGTGTTATACTCATCTATCTCATATTAGGTTTGGATGTTCATTTTTTTAGTTATGATGTTCTAATTCAAGAGGTAAAATATTCCCCTAATGTCCTATTATGCCCTTGAAATCTATTGTCAGGATTTGGTGACTTAGGGATGTCACCTAAGGTCAATATCTCTTCCCCCACATCCCAATACAATGGGTGAAGGGTGGGATAATATAAATGATATCATTCTTCATCAGTCCATCATTTATATTGGGATGTTATTAAGGTGATATACTTCTTAGAACATGAAATGTATTGAAATATATATATATAACAAACCCTTTAATATTGAAAACAAGTTACCAGGGTGGTTTGGGTACAAAAGTGTTCCAAGACACTTCTAGGTTTGATGTCATATCATCATCGTGTGTTTATCCGATGAGTGTAGAATATTAAGCATTGGTATAGAGACTTAAACTAGGGAAATATTGTTCATTTTTTATTTTATAAATTTTAAAAATGTTCAAAATGTTTCCAAAGGTGGGATTTTGAAAAGGATGATTGTGATTATTATTTCTTATTGTGATTTGAAATGTGTTCATCCTTTAATTTCTAGGGAGTTGTGAATAAATTGTGTTTTTTTATAGTTTTAGAAATAGAACCAGGTAGTTTCCATAGAAACTATAGTAAGATACCACAGAAAATATTATTGAAACTAAGAAATAGGTGAACTAGAAACTTGTTCATAGCACCATTAAATTTTGTCAAGTCGTTAATAGAGGAAATAGGAATAGTGAGCCTAAATAAGTGGATCAATATATATAATTTCATAAATAGAATACACCAATATTTCAGGTGGATTACAAGCCTTAAAAAGATGATCCATGGTTAAATATAACAAATTTAATCTTTGATTTCCTTGGTGCATCGGTTGAGTTAAAGGTTAAGCTAGTGGTGTATATATTGGAGGGTCTTTCACACCAGTGGTGGGAATAGAAATTCAATCTAAAGTTGATCAAGTTATTGTATTGTAGGTATTTGAAGAATTGTTTAACAAAAAAATTCTATCTTCACAAATTAAATATTACAAGAACAATTTATTCCATCAACTTAAAAACAAGATAATCTATATGTGATAGAATATGTAGCTAAGTTCATAAACTTAGTCCTCTTTTCTCCATAAGTTTTTGATAGTGTGTCCTTGAAGGCACAAACAATGATTCTATATAAGAAAGTTTTTCTTTTCATTATAGATTATATAGATATGGTAAGTTTAGAAATTGTGGTGGAAATATATATTTCTAGAAATATGGCTGGAGGAAGTATGTTCATATCCATGGAAATAGGTGGGAACTAAAATGATGGAAATAAGCATAAGAGGGGAACTTACCACCAAGGTAGTGGATCTTCTTAGAATCAAACCATGGGATCATTTCAATTTCCTCCAAGATCCAATATTAAGAATGGTTAATTTTAGTGTGGTTCACTTGAGCACATTAAGATATAATTTATGGCACTACTTAGAGCATGTCATAACTATAAACAGATGGGACATCTCCAGTTCTATTATCGCTGTGCTCTAAGTTCTAGTGATGGAAATTTAAATCATATTTCTCAAACATATTATGTTTTTATGCAGATATACCATAAAATAAATTATCATCCATATAATTGAGTGATCCACTTTGATTCTAGAAACACTATTACTCATCATGCTATACTATCTTAGTAGGGAAATAATGATCAAGGAGGACCGAGTAAGAAACTATATGTTACTTATCAGTTGATCACGGAGGATCAAACTAATCCTTAAATGGTGTGAGGTACTATTCAATTTATTTATACCCTCATGCAATCCTTGTTTGATATGGGTTCATCCCACTCTTTTATTTCTTTCAGAATTATTGATCATACGGTTTTATATGTTGAGATGATTTCCTCTATTTTGAAATATCAAACACCTCTTGGACAATAAGAGTGTCATTTCTTCAAGTTTACATCATTTTATATAAATATTGATGGTTATAAATTGGTTTTTTGTTTCTTTGTTCTTGATATAGACATCTATGACCTAATTTTTGGAATATATTGGCTGGAATCCTTTAAGTCCCACATCAACCATTATGTGTGGCTAGTTAGTTTCACATATATTTATAGTGTTGAGAATATATTTGGAGTATATTTGTACATGAATAAAAAATAATATGACATCTAGTACCATTGTTTTGGAATATCTCTTATCAATTGGTGGTAATGAGTTTGGAATATGTTTTTGAAACTGAACATAGGAATTTTTCAACCATATCTTCCCAATTTCCAGATGTCTTTCATGACAATTTCCTTAGATTTCCAGCCAAAAGAGAATAGTAATTTAAAATTGATCTACAAACAAGTATTAGTCCTATCTAATTTCCATCATATATTATATAACCAATTCAATTGAGGTAATTGAAGGTATAGTTGTAATATTTGAAATCAAAGGATTCATTTGATAGAGCTCCTCCCCATGGACATCTTCAATGATTTGGTTAAAGGATAGTGGAACTCTTAGGATATTTATAGAATATTATAATCTCAGACAAGTCATGATAAATAATATATATCATATTACCCACATTTATGACCTATTTTATCAACTAACAAGAACCACATGATTCTATAAAATTTATTTATGATCAGGATATCAATAGCTTTGAGTTCAAAATAAAGATATTCCAAAAATATATTTCTGATGTTGGTATGGCCATTATGAGTAAGTGGTGATTCCATTTGACCGTATGTATACACCATAAGTGTTTATGTAATTGATGAATCATATATTAAAGAGGTATGTTCACTCTTTTTTGGTGGTTTTTGATAATGATATTCTAGTGTATTCAAGGACTAAGGTTGATCCTTAACAACACTTGACTATAGTATTTGGTATCTTAAAAGAACATTGAATTTATAAAAATATTTCAAAATTATATTAATATGTACAAGATTTATGTTTCATAGATAATTTCATTTTTGAAAGAGGAGTCTCCATATATCCTAATAAGGTAGAATCTTTTTTCTCTTGGAAACCATTAGAGATTTTTTTTGACATATGTAGTTTTCTCATCCTAACATGATATTATATATACTTTGTTCTTGATTTTCATAAATTGTCTCATTGATGAAAACATTGACATAGAATAGTTTTCATTTACAATAGATTGATGCATGCTAGAGATATTTTCAAGAGTTTAATAGATGAATTACTTAAGAACCTATAATTATGTTTCTAGAGTCAAGACATAGCTATCTAATCTATTATAATGCATAATAATTTGGATTGGTATGTGTTATCATACCTAACAATCATGTTGTATCTTATAGGTCACAAAATTTATGGGTTCATGAGAAAAACTGCCCAATACACAATTTATAATTATTTATTGTAATTTATTCTTTCAATACTTGGTGTCATTATCTTTTTAGTGATAAATTTACCATGTTTTCAGATTATAAAATCTTGAAACACATTTTATCACAAATAGATTTCAAATTAAGTGAACAAAAATTGATGTAATATCTTTAGTTATTTTACTTCCACTAGATGTATACACCACGTAAAAGAAATTTTTGTAGATGATGCATTAATTAGGAAGTCATATAATACTACTGGAAATCACGCTTTTCCCAACGCTTGTATACCAACTGTTCTTTTGAACCATTGGTATAGGTGATCTTTACCAATGGATTGCATAAACCATTGGCAAAGATATGTAAAAATTGAGTTTTCCCAACGATTTCATCAAACTGTTGGGAAAATGGAGAAAAAAGAGTTTTCCCAATGGTTTCATTAAACCATTGGGAAAGATGGAGACTCCTATACCAATGGTTTTAGTGAAACCGTTGGGTATAGTAGACATAATAAGTTTTTCCCAATGTTTTTTTGAAACCGGTGGGATAGAATAACATTCCCAACGGTTTTTTAAAACCGTTGGGAAACAAAACCCCCAAATATCATTGACCTGCAACTCCAGAGATCTCGACATTTTTTCCCTAAACCAGAGCTGGACGCACCCTCTTGAAATTTGTTCCCTAAACCTCAACCGTCAGGAAGGTTTGCCTCTAAATCTCAATGCAAATGCTACTTACCAACACAATAGGTCTGGTTTCCAATGATTGTTTTTTCCCATTTAAATAGGTATATGTGATTTCATTTATTTTAGATTCGTTCTTCCCGTTTAAATAGGTACATGTGTGTTAATTTATTTTAGATTTTTTCATTCTATTTTGGTGCAATATAGTGTGTATTATGATCCCCTTATGAAAATAAGTCATATATAATTTTAGGTTACGGTTTGAACCCTACTTCCCAACCTGCTCTAGAGGGTGCTAACTCTAATTTCCAACGGGACTTCTATCTTTGATTCAAGTAATTTTTGTTCTTCTATTCTAAATTAGTAGGTGTGCCTTCATTTATTTTAGATTTTTTCACTCCATTTTTTTGAAATTTATTGTGTATTATGATTCCCTTATGAACACAATCAATATATAATTTTATGTTGCAGTTTTGTTGGGATTTATCTGTATAGAATAATTTTGGTTGATATTGAAGAGGTCAATATGATCCTGAGTTATTTTATCCTTGGTTTATTTTAAATTTAAGGTCTATTGACTTGATTTTGTTTGTTATCCCTATATATAGTTAGGGTTATCCAGGTGGGGTGGGGGGGGCTGGGTTGTCCAAGTGGGGTGGGGGTAGGGTTGTCCAAGTGGGGTGGGGGGGTGGGTTGTCCAAGTGGGGTGGGGGTGGGGCTGTCCAAGTGGGGTGGGGGTATGTGTGAGTTCATTCAGATTCCATTGAAACTTTAGGACAACGATCAATGGCTCGTATGTGACGTGTATGAGTCAACCGCGCCTCAATTCGAGGCCTGGTGTGGTCGGAACCACTCAAAGTGTCTCACATTTATTTGAAATGGACAACATTTTAATTGAAAACAACTACTGGCATACGGAAAACCAACCAAACGCATTCAGAATGTGTTTAAAGTTTATAACAACGATCAACGGGTCATATGTGATGTTTACGAGTCAACCCTGTCATAATCTGAGGCATGGTGTGACCGGAACCACACAAAGTATCTCATTTTTTTTTGAAATAAACAACATTTTAAGTGAAAACAACAACTGACATAAGGAAATTTGACCAAACGCATTTTTAATGTGTTGATGCTTTGGTAAAATGATACATGGGTCATATGTGACATGTAAAAGTCAACCCAGCCTCAATCCGAGGTGCGGAGTGGCCGGTACCACTCAAAATGTCTCTCTATAATTTAAAATGGGCTTTATTTTGATTGAAAACAACAACTGACATTTGGTAAACCGACCAAACTCATTTAGATTCTATTGAAAATTTAGTAAAATGATCCATGGGTCATATTTGATGTGTTCGAGTCAACTGCACCTCAATCCAAGTCGCAATGTGTCCTGGATAACTCTAAGTGTCTCTCTTTTTTTTAAAATGGACAACATTTTAAGTACATATGGAAAACCCACCAAACAGATTCTGATTGTGTTTATACTTTAGTACAACGATCCATGGGTTATATATGATGTGCAAGAGTCAACCCCGCCTCAATCTGAGGCACGGTGTGGCTGGCACCACTCAAAGTGTCTCTCTTTAGTTTAAAATGGACTTCATTTTAAGTGAAAACAACAATTGGCATATCTAAAACCGACCAAACACATTTTGAATGTGTTGATACTTTAGTAAAATTATAAATGGGTCATATGTGATGTGTAAAAGTCAACCATGCCTCAATCCGAGGTGTAGTGTGGATGGAACCACTCAAAGTGTCCCTCTTTAGTTTAAAATGGACTTCATTTTAAGTGAAAACAACAACTGGCATACAGAAAACCGACCAAACGCATTCGGATTCTGTTAAAACTTTAGAAAAAGGATCCATGGGTCATATGTAATGTGTAAGAGTCAATTGTGTATCAATAAGAGGCATGGTGTGGCCGTCACCACTCAATGTGTCTCACATTTATTTGAAATGGACAATATTTTAGTTGAAAACTAATGCCATACGGAAAACCAACAAAACGCATTATGAATGTGTTAAAAGATTAGAAAAATGATAAATGGGTCATATGTGATGTGTACGAGTCAACCCTGCCTTAATCTGAGGCATGGTGTGACCGAAACCACTCAAAGTATCTCTCTTTAATTTAAAATGGACTTCATTTTAAGTGAAAACAACAACTGACATACGGAAAACCGACCAAATGCATTATGAATGTGTTGGTGCTTTAGTAAAACGATACTTGGGTCATATGTGACATGTAAAAGTCAACCTAGCCTCAATCCGAGGTGTGGAGTGTCCTACACCACTCAAAGTGTCTCTCTATTGTTTAAAATGGGCTTCAATTTGATTGAAAAAAACAACTGACATACGGTAAACTGACCAAACTCATTCATATTCTGTTGGAACTTTAGGAAAATGATCCATGGGTCTTATGTGACATGTTTGAGTCAACCATGCCTCAATACGAGTTGAAGTGTGGCTAGGATCACTCTATGTGTCTCTCTTTTGTTTAAAATGGACAACATTTTAAGTATATACGGAAAACCGACCAAATGGATTCTGATTGTGTTGATACTTTAACACAATGATCCATGGGTCATATATGAAGTGAACGAGTCAACCCTACCTCAATCTGAGGCGTGGTGTGGCTGGAACCACTCAAAGTGTCTCTCTTTAGTTTAAAATGGACTTCATTTTAAGTGAAAACAACAACTGACATACGGAAAACTAGTCAAATGCATTCTGATTCTGTTAAACCCTTAGTAAAACGATCCATGGGTCATTTGTGACGAGTATTAGTCAAACTCACCCCAATCTAAGGCAAGGTGTGGTCGGAACCACTCAAATTGTCTATCTTTCATTTAAAATAGACTTCATTTTAAGTGGAAACTAAAAATGACATACGGAAAACCGAAAAAACGCATTCGGATTCCGTTGAAACTTTAGTAAAACAATCTATGGGTTATATGTGACATGTACAAGTCAACCACGCCTCAATACGAGGCTTGGTGTGGCCGAAACCAATCAAAGTGTCTCACATTTATTTGAAATGGACAACATTTTAATTGAAAACAACTACTGACATACGGAAAACTGACCGAACGCATTCGGAATGTGTTGAAAGTTTATAAAAATGATCAATGGGTCATATGTGACATGTATGAGTCAACCTTGCCTTAATCTGTGGCATGGTGTGACCGAAACCACTCAAAGTGTCTCATTTTTTTTGAAATAAATAACACTTTAAGTGAAAACAACAACTGACATACTGAAAACTGACCAAACACATTCTTAATGTGTTGATGCTTTAAGAAAAAAATACATGAGTCATATGTGACATGTATAGGTCAACCCCACCTCAATCTGAGGTTTGGTGTGGCTGGCACCACTCAAAGTGTCTCTCTTTTGTTTAAAATGGACATCATTTTGAGTGAAAACAACAACTGATATACGGTAAACCAACCAAACGCATTTGTATTCCATTAAAACTTTAGGAAAAAGATCCATGGGTCATATTTGATGTTTACTAGTCAACCCTGCCTAAATCCGAGGCATAGTGTGGCCATCACAGCTCGAAGTGTCTCATTTTTATTTGAAATGGACAACATTTTAAGTGAAAAGTACAACTGACATGCAGAAAACCAACCAAACACATTCAGATTCTGTTGAAATTTTAAGAAAATGATCCATGGGTCTTATGTGATGTGTATGATTCAACCAAGCCTCAATCCGAGTTGCAGTGTGTCTGATATCACTCTAAACTCCCCTCTTTTGTTTAAAATGGACAATATTTTAAGTACATATGGAAAACTGACCAAACCGATTCTGATTCTGTTAATAATTTAGAACAACGATCCATGGGTCATATATGACATTCACGAGTCAGCCCCACCTCAATCTGATGCACGGTGTGGTCGACATCCCTCAAAGTGTCTCTCTTTAGTTTAAAATGGACTTCATTTTAAGTGAAAACAACAACTAACATACCGAAAACTGACCAAACACATTAGGATTTTGTTTAACCTTTATTAAAATGATCCATGGGTCATTTTTGACGTGTATGAGTCAATCTTGCCTCAATCCAAGGCACGGTGTGGCTGGAACCACACAAATTGTCTCTCTTTTCTTTAAAATAGAGTTCATTTTAAGTGAAAACAAAAAATGACATACGGAAAACCAACCAAATGCATTAGGATTCCATTGTAACTTTAGTAAAATGATCCATGGGTCATATGTGACATGTACGAGTCAACCCAGCCTAAATATGAGGTCTGGTGTGGCCACCACTAATCAAAGTGTCTCTCTATAGTTTAAAATGGACTTCATTTTAATTGAAAACAACAAATGACATACGAAAAACCGACCAAACACATTCAAGTTCTGTTGAAACTTTAGGAAAACGTTCCATGAGTCATTTTTGATGTTTATGAGTCAACTATGCCTCAATTCGAGGCTAGGTGTGGCCGGAACCACTCAAAATGTCTCAGGTTTATTTGAAATAGAAAACATTTTGAATGAAAACAACAACTGACAAACGGAAAACTGACTAAATACATTCAGATTCAGTTTAAAATTTAGGACAACGATCCATGGGTCATATGTGATGTGTACGTGTCAAACCAGCCTCAATTAGAGGTGCGGAGTGGTGGGCACCACTCGAAGTGTCTCTCTATAGTTTAAAATGGACTTCATTTTAATTGAAAACAACAACTGACATACGGTAAACTGACCATACGCATTTGGATTCTGTTGAAACTTTAGGAAAATAATCCATTGGTCATATGTGACGTGTTTGAGTCAACCGTGCCTCAATCCGAGTTGCAGTATGGCCGGGATCTCTCTATGTGTCTCTCTTTTATTTAAAATGGACAACATTTTAAGTACATACGGAAAACCGACCAAATGGATTATGATTGTGTTGATACTTTAGAACACTAATCCATGAGTCATTTGTGACATGAATTAGTCAACTCGGCCTCAATCCAAGGCGCGGTGTGGCCAGCACCACTCAAAGTGTCTCTCTTTAGTTTAAAATGGACTTCATTTTAAGTGAAAACAACAACTGACATACATAAAACCGACCAAACGCATTCGGATTCTATTGAAGCTTTAGGACAACGATCCATGGGTCATATGTGATGTGTACAAGTCAACCCCGCCTCAATCCGAGGCCTAGTGTGGCCGGCACCACTCAAAGTGTCTCACATTTATTTGAAATGGACAACATTTTATTTAAAAACAACTACTGACATACGGAAAACCGACCAAACGTATTAGGAATGCATTGAAAGTTTAGAACAACTATCAATGGGTCATATGTGACGTTTATGAGTTAAAACTGCCTTAATTCGAGGCATGGTGTGACCAGAACCACTCAAAGTGTCATTTTTTGAAATAAATAAACAGTTTAAGTGAAGACAACATCTGACATATGGAAAACCGATCAAACGCATTCTGAATGAGTTGATGATTTAGTGAAATGATACATGAGTCATATGTGACGTGTAAAAGTCAACACCACCTCAATAAGAGGTGTGGTGTGGCCATCACAACTCAAAATGTCTCTCTTTTCTTTAAAATGAACATCATTTCGAGTGAAAACAACAACTGATATACGGAAAACTGACCAAGCACATTCGGATTCCATTGAAACTTTAGGACAAAGATCCACGGGTCATATATAATGTTTACGAGTCAACCCCGCATAAATCTGAGACACATTGTGGCCGTCACAACTTGAAGTGTCTCAGTTTTATTTGAAATGGACAACATTTTAAGTGAAAAGTACAATTGGCATACGAAAAACCGACCAAACGCTTTCGGAATATGTTGATACTTTAAGACAACGATCTATGAGTCATATGTGACGTCTACGAGTCAACCCCTCCTCAATATGAGACATTTTGTGGCCGGTATCACTCCAAGTGTATGTGTAATGTTTAAAATGGACTTCATTTTTAGTAAAAACCACTTGTATGTATTCTTAATTGTGTATAACACATATAATTACTTATTTAGTTTTTTATGTATTTTCTTGATAATATATAATTAAATTATATATGTATTCAATTATGAATTGAATTCCAGATTCGATATATAATTTTCATCTAAATTTTAAATTGAATTATAAATCAATTGTGTATGTTTATAATTATGTTATGAATTATGATTTAAATCTGGATGTGTATAGTTACAGGGTGAAATGTTAAATGTGTATGAATTATATGTTAAATAATTGGAAATGAGAGGGAATGGAGAATTACAACACAATGGACAGGAATGGGATTGCAGACCTGTGCAAATTGCAGGATGCTGTGCAATTTGCACAGCATAGCCTATGCCAATGGTTTGAAACTGTTGGCATACATTTTATAGGATGTTTTTACCAACGGTTATATGAGAACCATTGGTAAAAACTCTTTCCCAACGGTTTTCTAAACCATTGGAAAAGGTTCCTAAAAGAGGTTTTTACCAATGATTTGGTTGAACCATTGGTAAAACTTATACCAACGGTTCAACCAAACTGTTGGGATAGGTTACTGTAACTAACCTATCCCAATTATTCTACATAAACTGTTGGGAATACTTTTTCCCAATGGCTTACTTTCCTATGGTTGGTAGAATTGTTGGTATAAGATATACCAACGGTTCTGCAGCCTATCCCAACAGTTCTGAACCGTTGGGAAATATACTATTTCCAGTAGTGTAATTAGTTGGATAAAGAGGATTTTCAACAATGGAATATAATATCATTCATAGATAATATATATATGTATTTTACTAAGAAATTTCATGTTGTGGTTTTATTTCTAGTATATCTTGTTCCTAATTTGGTTTCACAGATAAGGGATGCTCATAAGTTGGATCTAGAATATTTTTCTATGTGATCGAAACTCAATGGTGGGGAGACCACTGAGGGATGGATGTTAGATGATAGATCTATGATTAATTTTAGATATCATATTTTTTTTCCTATGGATTATTGGGAATAACTTATTACTTCCTACCACTATTCAAAATGGGTTTTTCATCTTGGTATTCAGAAAATGTATAAGGCATTGAGAGCACAATTTTGGTGGGTTTCAATGAAGAGGAAAGTAGTTGAGTTTGTCTCAAGATGCCTTGACTATTTGTAGGTTAATGTGGAGCACCAATGGATGGTTTTCATATTAAATTATTTTCCTATTCCTATATTTATATGGGAGAAAATATCAATGTATTTTTTTTCACATGTCTATCGAATTTATTTGGAAACACAATTCCATATGGGTGATCGTGGATCGACTCATAAACTCAATTGACATCATCCTGATTCATGAAACCAATATAGTGTAATAATTGTCAAAAATAAATATCTAGTAAGTATTAAAGATGAATTATGTACCATATTCTATTGTGTAGGATCGGGACCCCAGGTTTACATTTCATTTTTAGAATTCCTTACAGTAAGCCCTTGTAATTCATGTGACCATGAGCACATGTCATCATCCTCAAATAGATGGAAAACTTGAAAGAACAATCCAATTGTTTAGATATATACATAGAGAATTATTGATGGATTTTTTCGGATAATGGTATAATCATATACCATTATTTGAGTTCTCATACAATAAGAGTTATCAAGCCTCGATACATATGGATTCCATCAAATATTGGTATGGCCATCTGTGTCGTTCTCCATTTTTTTGGGTAGAATCATGTGATAATTACCTTATTGGACATATAATTATGCATGAGACAATGTAAAATATTTGGATGACCAAAAATATAATGGTGTATGATTAAATTATTTATAAATTTTATGTATGTCATCGTCATCAACAGTTATAATTTTAGAGGGGTGATCATGTGTTCTTGAGAATCTATCAAAAGATATGGAATCATTATTTTGTTAAGTAATTAAAGTTTTAACCTTGGTACATTAGTTATTTTTTGATACTTTAATGTATTTTAGTTGTGGATTATTTTTTTGATTTACCTTCAAGGATCAGTTCTGTGCATAATCTATTTCACGTATCTCAATTGAAGAAGTACTAGCCTAACTAAAACCATGTCATATGATAGGAATATATTGACCATTGATAAAACAAATTATTATTGAATATTTTATTGATATTAAATTATAAAATTCTATCACATTTTTTTAAATATGTTTATTTATAAAATACTTGGGATTAGATCATTCTTTTGAAAATTTGATGGAAATTCCAGTTTTACCCTTTATAGTGCACTGTAGTATTACAGACATAATTAATTTTATTTGAATTATTTGAAGTTTATATTTTTTAAATGTGTTCCTTAATTAATTGTATACAACTTTAATTTATGACATTAGAGATAAATCATTCATTTGGTTGGTGTAAATGGGATATAAAGTCAAATTTAGGCTGGACTCTCCAGATTAGACATGGGTTATATATTTGGGCCATAGATTCTAAATACGAGCATGGATTGAGCCTGAATAATGGGAAGAGATCAAAAACCCAATTTCAAACAAATTATCTTACTAGAAGAATATCTAGTTCACTCATTTTAAGGTCAAATTGGTGGTGCGAGTAGGATTAAAATATTTGGCTGAGATTCCCCATTTACACTTGAAACCACATTGAACCTAGCCTCACCACCAATCTATAAATTGATGTTTTCACTCTTTGAGATGGTTTTTTGAGGAATTGTGAAGGTTTAACAGAAATGGTGTCTCTTGGGATCCCCTAACAACTCTTTTAAGGAGTAAGTATTTGTGAAAACATCTATTCCAAAAAGGCTCTCCTCTCCCACCTCCTCTTTGTATTTCATTGTTTCATGCTTGTATCTTGAATTTTTCTTCAATTAATATTCTTTTTTTTCCTCTTAATCTTATTATCTTCCTCTTTGGTCTAGAATTCAAGAGTGGAGATGATATTGGGTTCTACCCTTTCAATCCTTTTCTCATTCAAAACGTCTCCACGATGACCACACCGCCCATGGAAGAGTAGTTTTCTTAGTGATCGATCTATCTTTTACCCTATTCATTTAATTATTTTGAATCATTAAGTTAATTTAATTAAATTAATATGATCTATTAATTGAGTTTTTAAATTATAAGAAACTAAGAAATAAATTGAACAATTAACACACACAAAACGCGAGGTCGAGTATTGTGTAAATTGTGAGAGCGTGGTCTTAATCAGTAATACTTGACCACACAGTATAAGTTTGTAGAGTTCAAATATAATACCTAAACTAAATTAATCATCATATATATAATGGATATGTGCTCTAATTAACCACCGACCATAAGATAACCTTATAATATCAATCAAAGCAAGTATTTTCAATTGTGTGCTCTAAATCTAGCCTAGGGTTTAAGTAATTTCATCTTTGCGGTTAAGTTAACTCTTATAGGGTTAGTGGGTTAACAAATTTTGGGATAATAATTAAGTGGGTATTAATTTAAATGATAATTATTAATAAGTAAATTATGAGTTAGAGCTATATTAATTACACCTTTTAAATATCTTCTAAAAAAACATCTTCTTATTGTGTCATTTTAATCGAACTTCATTTAAAAAATTAAATATTAAAAAAATGCAATATTCTTCTAGAAAACTTATTATAGTTTTATAAATGATAAAAAAACCCATAATTCCAAGTAGTATTTTTATTCTCTTTTATTTATTTGTATAATACCTATAAGAAGTTTTTTAATTCACTTCCTCCTTTGAGAGACGACCTTAGTCAGCCACTCTGCTGCTCTTTATTACCCAAAAACCACTAATCATTTGAGGGTGCCCACGACAGTGCCTTTAAACCATGATTTGAATGCTATGTTTATTCATATGATAATAAATATTATGGATAGGAAAGATAATAAATTTAATAGTAAAATTGACATTTTTTATGGGTTTTATTGTAGCATGGACAGATTTAGGAAGAGACTTGGGAATGTGAAAAATAAAATGATACAGTAGTGGCCTCATCTATTCCAGAACAACATTAGTCTCTTTCTTTTTTAGGATAGAAATAATTGTGGTTGGAAGAATTTAACACCCTATATTTCAGGTAATTGAACAATTTATTATGTATTCTGAGCTTATATAATTCTTCTGTTTTGTTTTGAGAGATTTTGGAGAGTTTTAGAGTGTTTTGAAAGTGTTTTTAGTGGTTCACAGTTTGAGAATGGTTAGTATAAATCACAAAATATCTCTAATAAACTATTAAATTGAATATCGGAGTCATTGGGAAGTAATATAGTTGGTTCATGGTTTGTCTAAACTATGTGAATTCCTTGGAGAAACTATGTAAGTGGGAATAAAGGTAAAAGTATAGTTGGAAAATCTTTTCTCAAACCGTGTGAGACAACCGTGTGATGGTGTGGACTTAAATAGTATCATCGCATGGTTGTTCCATGGTTTCTAAACAATGTGTATCAACCATATAGATCTATTTTTTGGAGATATTATCATGTACACAGTTGGAATGCATTTTAAAAAACCATGTGGCCTAACCATGTGATGTGTTGTTAATTATCAAACAATTTGATTTGAACCTATATTAAGAACCTAAAACCCTTTTTTTCACTTTTATTCTAGGTTCTAGAAATCCTCTTAATTAAGAGGATACACTGGAAATTTCCATTGATCTAGATGTATATTTTGTAAAATCAAAGTGCATTGGAAATCCGGATTCATCAGTAAGTAATTCTTTCCTCTCTCTCTATTTCTCTATCTCTCCCTCTCTTTAGAACCACTCATATTCTCTCACCAAAATTGTTAGATTTATTCTAACATTAATATATATATTATATATTGTGAATATTTACAATATAATTTTGGATATATTTAAGGGAATAATATTCATGGAAGGATCTAGGATTTCTTAGTGTAATTCTTTGTCTTTGTCATCCATTGAGAGGTTGGTGGATTATCTCTCATATCCACTTGATCAATAACTTTAATGATTGTTTTTTTTAAATTTTGTTTATATATTTTTCATTAAAAACATTATTTTAATAATTTATGGAAACCACTTTGTAATTATTCTCTAGAATAAGGGAAAATTGGATGGCTTTTAGAAAAACCATTTACTTATAATTTTAAAATAACAGTTTTAAAATTATGAAATGGTTTTAACATAAGAAATATATTTGATAAAATGTTTTCAATTGAATATGTGGTTTATATGAGATGATTTGGAATAGTGTTTGTAATAATTAGTTTTGTGTGTACATATTGGGACAGAGTATATCCATGAAGTAACACCACAAAAAGGGGGGAAAGCGGGGTTGTGAAGTACCACCGTCGAGGTAAAACACCAATCAGGAGTGTGTGTGTGTTTGTGATATTTTTTGTGTGTGGGAATAGAAATGATTATTCCAATGATAAATAATATATTTATTCTTTTATATATTTTTATCATGTATATTTATCTTATAGACTTGTATAAACTTATCCCCTATTTTCAAATTTTTTTATATAAAATGTACCAACCGGTTCTTTTCCTAGTGATGTGTGTTAGGAAGCCTATGTGGAATACCTACTGAGTTTATACTCTCTCACCCTTCTTGGGAAATTTGGTTTAATTTCATATATTTTATATTGCGGAATGGGGATGGAGATAGTTTCTTGATTTTCTAGTGATATATCTTAATACCATAACGTATCATATAGAGTTAGATCTTGGATCATGTATGAATGTTTCTTGGGATAATTCCACTTAGGTGTTATTGGGTTTGGTTGACTTTAATATTTTCTAATGTTTTGTTTAATTTAAATTTTCACTATGATATTATTGGATTTTTGTTATTAATTTTTGAATTGTATTGTATTGTTCTCATACACCATTCATTCATTTTTTATATTTATTTTATACAGTTTGGTTGTTTTACTTATTTAGGGAAAATCATCCCCCAATATCCTCTTATTCCCTTAAATTTTATTTTCCACATTTGTTGTCTTAGGTATTTAACCTAAGGTCAATAAAACCTATTCCTCTTCCTAATCCAGTGGATGAGGGATGGTATGTTACAATTTGGGTGTCATTGGTTAAGGATTTCTTCTATTATGTGATTAGGAGTACACCATGGGAAATTAGAAAATTTTCAGCTATAGTGATGATATGGATTTAGCTTCCAATGGTTTTTCAATCATTTATTCCTTTTGGTATTGAGTTTTAAATTAATTATATTTGTTTATAATTAATTTTTAGTGATGTCATGGATTGACTTAGGTGCCCTATTTTAGATGTGATCACGTATGGACTTTGTAGTTGTTATCCTCCCTTGGGAAAATAGTTAGAAGCATTAAATGAGGTTTGTGGTTGATAAATTTTATAATAGTATCATTTTACTTCCTAAGTTTATATGATATAAGTCCTGATAGTTTACTGAGAAATGATATAAACAATTTAGTTAAATGTTTAAATTGTAATTGGACCTTAGTTACGACCTTTAACATGCCTCATATTCTATGGGAGGGTGCTTCCAAGTGGAACACCATTATGATTATATTTACCTTGGGATTTATAAATTAAAAATTGTTTAAAATGGAAATTGTATTTTTTGGAAAATAGAATTGAAATGGGATTTTATATTATAGAAAGAATTTAACTATTGAAATTAATTGTTAAGTAGTGTCACTAGTTAAATAAGGTTCAATTAAGAAACCTATTAGGTGTTTTCCTTTATATATTTTCAATGTCATGTTATTTAATAAAACCTTAGGAAATGATAAGGTTTTATGAAATAGATTTTAGGAATTATAATGTCATGGTCTCGATTATTTGTTTGGTTTTTGGTTAAATTTGTTTTCTTGTGTAAATGGTTGTTAGGTATGGAATTTATTGGTTGTTATCAATTTTATTCAGTTCTGGATATGAAATGGGTTGGATTTCTTAAGTGAGAATGGATTTCTTTAGGGGACTCTCTTGGGTTCCATGGGAGGATTCCACATTGGATCCAATGTTTTCTAAAGCTAACGAATTCCATATGATACTTTATATTACTGATTAATCCATCATTATGAATGAATCAATGAGTCTCCCCTTGGATTCAGTTGATGTATTATGTATTTAATTTCATGAATTAATTTCATAGATTCTCTTAGGGTACCTTAGGAAAGTTACAAGATGATCCCCTTGGATTCAGCTTTATTACAAGAGATATAATTCCATGGGTGTGTACTTGGATTCCAATCTAACCAGATACTCTAAATTAATTGTAGTAGAGTTTCCTTAGATTCGTTTTATAGAATTCCAAATTTTTAATCTTTGGATTCTCTTACATGGAACTGAGAAGAAAATCATGGATGACTTCATTTAACTCTGGATTGACTTTCTAAGAGAGTAATTCTTAGTTGATCCCCTATATATTCCCTCATTTTTTCATGGTTTTAGTTTCCATGTTCACAAACCTTCACTACAAAGAAACTAGGTTTATCCAATGCTAGGGATTCAATAATTCTAGATAAAAGTGATGTTAAATACCCCCTTTATCAGTGCTAATTGCGCTATTAAAGAGGGTCTTTAACAGTGCTTTTTTAGCACTGTTAAAGGGGGTTTTTAACAATGATAGAAAAACAATGTTAAAGGGGGGCCTTTATTAGTGATTGTAAAAAAGTGATAATAAATAGGGGGTTTATCAGATTTTTTTTAGAATCGCTGCTAAATACCCACTTTATAAGTGCATTTTTAGTAGTGCTAATAATTGAATATTTTAAGAAAAAGATATTTCATTAAAAATAATATATTAATATAAAAATATATTTATATTGATATAAATATGATATTTATTTTTGAAAATAATTTTTAGATAATTTAAATAGCCATTTACTCTTAATATATATAAGGTATTTAGTTAAAATTATGTATAAAATAATTTAAAAATAATTTGAATTAATAATTTTCTTATCATTACTGAGTAATAGTTCAATTTAAAGATAAAAAATCAAAAAATTAATAAAATATCTAAAATAAGTTGAAAACGTTACTCAAACTTCAAATGGCCATAACATTTGATCTCGATGTCTGTTTGGGCTTTAACACATATCAAATCAAAGCCTGTGATGAGTTCTACACCCATAATGACAAAGGAAAAAACTCAATTATATTTTTCAAGGCCAAAAAAGGCCTAGAAGGCCTCCAAAACTGAGTTTTTAGTCAGGGTACCCTAATTTTTTTTACATTTGATGGATTTTTAGCCACGTTTAAGGGGGTCTTATTACCATATTTTTGGTTCAGACTGAACTAATTCTCATGTCTTACAATCATATTGATATTATGGTTTTGAAATTTTATCATTTTTCATAACATAATTTTATTTATAATTAAATTTATACGTGTTTTCTTATCTTTTATTAGAAAAAATCACTCATATAAATACATATATCATCATATTTATGTAAAAACTGTATATCCTAATATATGTAAATCAATACATATTCTAAAAATTTATTTAAAATAATAAATAACCATTTTTTACATTATAAATATATGTTTATATTTTTTCTATTCATATATGTCTGTATTAACAAATAGATATATATTTGATTTTATTTTAGTACATGTAAATGAATAAAATATATAATATATTTAAATTAATATAAGTATATTTATATCATAGACAAAGATATATTGTATAGAATTATTGAAAATATATTAATACAAATATATGAATAAAAATATATATTTAAATATATATATATATAAGTATAAATATCATTAAACAGACAAAAAAGCAACATCATGTAGTGGTAAAGGAGTTATATATTCAAAGGAGAGGTGCAGGGTTCGAATGCAGGTGGGCGTGCATGAGGCTGGAAATTTTCAAAGCACTAATAAAAGGGGTGGTGGGGTGAAAAGTGTGGATAAAGGTTGTGGGAGTGTTGTTAAAGGTGTCATAGAAGCGCTGATAAAGGATCCAGACTCATGGATGTCTGAAAAAATTCACCTCCTTTAACAATTATTCCTTTGTCAGTGGTAAAAAACACTATTAAAGGCCCCTTTAATATTTATATTAAAACTTACCTTTAATAACACTAAAAAAATAATTGTTAAAGGACCCATTTTACAGTTCTTTTTTAATGATGATAAAAGATTCAAGCCTTTAACCGTGCTCAAATTATGAGTTATTTTTTAGCAGTGATAAAGGCCTATTATAACCCTATTAAAGGCCTATTTTGTGGTAGTTCTTGGAGCTAGAACAAGTTATGATATCCATCATATTAATTGAATATACACTAACACTATACCAAGTGGGTAAATCCAACCTCGGGTGTCACCACAGAGCTCAAGATCATAGGATATGCTTTATCTATTATTTCGTTATTTTTTCTAGGTGGTGGCATGATATTAATAGAACATATTCATGAACATATTTTATATACTGGTTATTTTAGGGATTTCATTATTGGTATCATATTGAGTACTACTCATGCCCTGCTCAGGATTTTATGGAACTTGAGTACCAGAGTAGTCACTCTTATTGATGGCAGGTCCAAGTATAAAGAAATTCTATTTTTTGATGATTGTTGATTGTATTATTAGGTTGGATTTGGATTATGGGACTAGGTAGGACTCTAAACCAGTTTGGGATAGGTTTTTTGCCTTTTTTAACTTTTGTTACTTTTTTTATGTGCATAATCCACCCACTGGGGATCTAGTTTCATTTACACAACTCATTCATTTATTAGTACCCCTGAGGTTGAAATTGTTTTATTAACACTTTCCTTGTTTATGGTGATTATCTATATGTTTTTTATTCTATTTTATTTAATTTTTTTTGAAAACCCTCATAATGAGGTCATAGTATCTCCAAGGTAACCTCACAATCCTTCACCACTAGTCATAAGACTCTGGAATATAGGGAGGTGCACTTGAGGTCATGTGGTGAACTCGCTCAAGGCACTGGTCCAATGGATTTCGGGTTGTAGATTTACCAAATGGTATTAGAGGAATTTTTATTTTTTCTTACAATTTTGGAATCATATGTAGGATACTTGGATGTGTCAAAGCTTGGTAATGATCTTGTTCCTAGTTTCTAAATCCCTGTATATGGTTAAAATCAATGTTTATAGGAATGGGAATTTTTGTTCTTACTTTTTGGGTTTTCAGTTGACTGGTTTCCCCCATGAATGGTGAACATGGGTGTGATGTTATAGGTTTATGGGATTTTTCCTCTTAGATGGTATGGTAAGAGGGTGTGTGAATATATGCATCATGCTATGCATATAGGATCTAAGTTTCATCTTTATATTTCCTAAGATTTATTATCAATGGAGATTTATATATGTTGGTGTTTTACATATTTCTTATGGTTTATTTATTTTTCTTGTAATTTATATTTACCTTTGGTTTAAAATAATTGTGAGGGGTTTATATTTAAAGTGTATGTAGCCATTTATATAGTTTCTATATAATTGTATGGTGATATTCTACAAGAAAATATCCTTAGGTTACTTTATTAAATATTTGGGTATAAATATTATATAAAGTGATGTTTTGGTTGAATAAAGTACTAGTAAGAAAAGTCTAAGTCATTTTCACTCATAACTTGTGAATCTTATTCTCTATAACCAATCCATGGAATGTGAAACCTAAGAATATTGGTATTTTTAAATTGTTTAATAATGAAATGTTTTAAAATGTTAATCCTTGGGTTTAAATGGTAAGTTTAATTAATGTGGAGTTGGAAATAATGGAATATTTAGGGTGTTGTAAATCCCTTATGTTGTGAACTGACCCAGTGTATGGGTGGTTGGGTTGGATAGAGATCTCAAGTGGTGAGACTCTTGTATATGGGTGTGTTAGACATTGATAAGTTGGGGATGTGACCTTTAGGTGTTACTTTGTATTTTGGTTTCTTGAGATCTATGTGGATTGGTGACTGTTATCTATGTGTAGGACCCGAATGAGTATTTTGGACTTATGGTGTCATTGATATTAGTTTTGTACCTATGGGTATGTGGTACCTAGAGAAAAATTGTTTCTTAGGGGAATTGGATCTCATGTGTTTTGGAAAGGGGGTAGGTGTGAGGTCTAGTGACCTTGGATCTAGGACTCTATATTTTGGTTTGGAGTCAGCTAGTATAGTGATTGAGGTTGACTGTGACAGGGGTCAGCTCGATGTTGTAAGTATTCTTGAGATTTTATAAGTGGTCAGATTCTTTGAAAAGTGTAAATGGTGTATGAAAGGTGCTAATGGGTTTTTTTGTAAATGTGTGGCATGCCTTTAATATTTCTTATAGGGGAAGGATTTGAGTGATTTTTTTTTGTATTAATGATGGTTTCACGAAGGTAGAATCATTCAGATGATTGGACCTATCATTTTATCATGCATTTTAAATGGGACGGTTGATGTTGATCGTATGTATTTAGGTTAAGGGAGGTTAGAGTGTGGTTAAAAGATATTTTTTTTAAAATTATTCCCATGATGATGGTTGGTCATATGATACACTTCACTCATGAAAATTGGCAGTTTTTATTGTGAAGCATCAAGGATGCCTCATTTATGAGGAGATTGATAGTCCAAGAGGCATGGTTAAATTCTTGAGTGGGCATGTGATCCAACTTCTAGAAAAGTACAAATCACGAGGTCTTGATTTGGATTGGTAAATGGTTGTAGTGGAGAGTGAAAACTTGAGGTCTGTATGAGAATGTTTAACAACCTTAATTTTTATAAATGAAGTACAATTTTCAATTGAATAAATACCTTATTAAGTATTGATGTTATAGAAATCACATGCACTGATTTGGTTATTTGGGATCATTATAATTTATAACATATCAAATTTAAAATATTGTTAAGTATCATAATAATTTATAATATATCCATTTTACAATAACCATTAATATTAGTATATATTAAGGTTTATGATTAATTCCAATTGACATAGATAAAAGAAGTGATGTCCTCAACCAGTATGAATATAACCTATGAAGCCCTTATATCATAGATTCAAAGGAAGATTATGTCACTAGAATTTTCCCTTCACAAATACCAAGAAAATATTAAGCAACTAATGAATGATCAAAACCATTTACATGATAAGTTCAAACTTATCAATATCATGGTCCAAACCATGTTCGTCGAACCACCCCAAGTAAGTCTCCCCATTTCACTCCATACCCTTAGGGAATATTCTGGTGTAATAAGGGGGGATGTATCTAGACCCTAATAGTATGAATTGGTATATTTTTATTTTTTTAATAAAATAATTATTATATTTATCATTATTTAAAATTACTTTATAAATGATTAAATAATGAGTTTTATAAGAAAATATTTTTATAAAATGAAACAAAAATTCTATTCTTTGGAAATATATAGTTACAATCAAGATAATATTTTTGATGAATTCATCAATTTTTGAAATAAATATTCTTTTAATAAAATATTAATATTAAATAATATTTATTTAAATATAAATGATAATATCATTTTATGAAGTAAAATGTAATTTTTATAAGGTTCAGAAACTATTATCATCATAAAACCCAGTATTTTTCAATAAATTGGGATTTTTGATCTAAAAGTTTAAATTATAATATTTAGAGAATTATTTTTTAAAATAAATGATATTTTGGAAATCAAAACATCAAAATTCTCCAAGGTTGAATTTTTCATAATTTTTTGAGACAGTAGAAATTTTGGGTAAAAATAAATATTTTTTAAATATATGTATGTATTATAATAACATAAAATTCTAAAAGCAATGTAATAAATGCTATAAATAGTATCCAAGACCAAAATTATGTTTCCCCTTTAAAATAACGTGTTTTGAAGTAATTTGGTTGATTTTATAACCTGATATTGAATCATCTAAAACCTATACTATATTTTATGTTTTTAAAATTAATTATTTACACTACTACAAAATACTCCTTTAACAGAACTATAAATGGCCTTTATTGGCACTAGAAAAGTGTTGACCTCCTGAGCGAGAATAAAATCCCTATTCTTTTATCATATCTAAAAAACACTAATAAAGGGGTCCTTTATTAGTGATAAAAAAACCCCCACTAAATGTCCCATTTATCAAAGCTTATAAAAGAACTGATAAAGGGACATACTATTAAAACCATGGTTGTTTATTATTTATAATGGAGTGTGATTTTTTTTTCTATAAATATGCACATGGATGACTTGGGAGTTTTCAAGGAATGTGGTCTTATGATTGAGGCTAAAAGTAGTGTTGAAGGTGGATCTATTTCCCAGTGTTTTCCAAATTTGGGGACATCAAAATCGAGAATCCGTTCATAGGAATGTATAGAATGAAGAACAGAGAAAGAATTCAGCAAAGGGAGAGAATTGCATGGCCCAAGACGTAGATTGTGTGCCATTTCCAAGAATGGTTCGTGGACCATGTACGAAATTGTTGGAGCAGTACGCAGAGCAGTTTGTAGAACCGAAAATGGTTTGTGGTGACGATTCATGGTGAAGGCATGCGGTACACGGAAGGAGGGAGGTTTGTGGGATTGTATCAGTTTATGGGATAGGAGCGGTACGCAATTTTTGATATACCAAAATCAAAGATTTGGTAAATCTTGGTTTATATGATTTTTCGGATCCATTTGTGACTATATAAGGATAAGTAATCCCCTTCGTTAAAGGGTAGAATTGAAGATTAAATTTTTGAGAAGAAATACAGAAAAGTCTGAAGTAGTTTTCTGAGGAGAATACGGTACATTGAAGTAGCCATCCGTGTAAGGGAAAATAGTTTGCAGAATAGAGTGTGGTTTTCAGAGAAATCTCTCACAGTATGCAGCTGAGCAAGTCAGTACGCAGAGAAAGTAGGGTTGTAAGCGGAGCAGAGGTAGTTTACAAAGTAAGGGTTGTTTGTGGGAGGCAGTATGCAGAGTAGGGTAGTACATTGTAGAGTAAGGTAGTACACGGTGAAACTAGATGGTACATGAAAATAGCAGTGGTACGCGGAGTAGGTGATCCATGAACCATACCCACTACTCAGTATGTGGAGGAGGTAAAGTGGTACGCCGAACACCCAAGGAAGTCTGAAAATTAACTGAATCAGTTTGTAAAATAAATTACCATAACCTATCAGTGTGAGGGAAAGTAAATTACATATGTGGGAAATAACAGGACTTCAACAAAGCATCCATTTATAGTTGAGGATGCATTATTTAATTCTACTCCATTGAAGCGACCTTCATGTCGATGAACTAGGTGAAGATTCTTCCAATGCTGTGAGCAAGGGGGAGTTAGTGGAAGTGATTTGAGGGATGTAGTGTGGTTTTCCTAAAACCTTGTATATGAAGTGCACTTGGAACAAAGTGACTTTCCTAAACTCTTATAATTCACAACTTGTAAAGATTATTGGTTATTGGGTATGATCAACACACTATCGGTGTATGCTCCTTGGACATAGCTTTTAGTGGTGAACTAAGTAAAATTACTTTGTCATTTCAATAAATGTGATTGTTTGTTTTCTAAAATTCCTATTCAGATAGGTTTAATAGGTTTCTATGAACGTGAGAATAAGATACATATGTTTAAAAGAAAATTTTGACACCCTGATTCACCCCTCCCCTCTTAGGGTGTTACGGGGTCCTTCAAGTGGTATCAAAGGGTAAAGGTTGTTGGTGTTGAATCTATCATCTTTTGTCATGGAGAATCCAGTCAATGTTATGGGAGTTCCCCTCTTCGATGGAAGTAATTTTAAGATATGGAAAAATAGGATGATATCTCACCTAATATCTCTTGTAAAGGAAGTCTTATTTTATACTATATAGGTAATACAATTCATTGATCCTACAGTATCGTCAATGACTAATACAGATATAAATTGCTCGATGTTGATGAAAAATCATAAAATGTGCTCACAACATCCCTTTATGATTATATTTATCTAAATGTAATGAGTTTCACGTCATCCAAGAGAATGTGGGATAAATTGGAGAATATTTATGAAGGATATGGGAAAGTGAAAGAGGAAACACATCAAGTACTACACAGCATGTTCGATGATATAAAGATTCACCCTGATGAGAAAGCAGACTCCTTTTTCAATTGAATTACTGATGTTGTAGGAGAAATCATAGGTTTGGCTGAAGAAATCAAAGATATTAACATAGTAAAGAAAATATTGAGAAGACATTCACCCCTTTACAATGAAAAGGAGTTAGACCTTAAGGAAAGAGATCTCTTCAAACTCTTAGTGGATGATATGCTGAGAAATATATCATTATATGAAATGAGAATCAAACCAAAAGAAGCTATGACTTGTGTGAGTAAAGAAATGGAATTCAAATCCATGAAAAAACTAAAAGTTTTAGGGGATATCAGTGATGAATATGATGATGGAAAAAACTCTTTCTCTCATTTCCAAGAAGCTCAAAAAGGGAGTATGGAAATTTGAATTCAAGATACCTCTTTAATTTTTTCACTGTGGAAGACTTTGGAACATTGCCTCTCAATTCCAAATAAATTTCAATGATGAAGAATGTGAATATTGTGACATTAAAAATCCCCAAAAAAATATTTTTCAAAAAGAGAGACTTCAAATCTAGAAATAAATCTCAATGAAATATTTTAGTTTGTGAAGAAGAAGATGATGAAAATGAACTCTTTGTAGAAGAGGAAGCATAATTCAAATATGGGAACCATGCTTCCATGATGGCTACAATTGAAAATTTTGAACCATCAAAAGATAAGTTTGGTGATAATAAGTTGATCACTGATGAAAATACCAAGTTTCAACATAAGTATTATTTTGGTAAGATTAAGAATAAATGTAAGATATGCAATGAGTGGAAAGGAATTGTAGAAGAGTCCTCAGAATATTTTGATCATCTTGAAGTAGAAATTGAATGACTGGAGGAATTTGTGAAAGTGTAGTCATTAATCCTTGAAAGCACAGAAGATGTAATGGAACTAAAACCCTGAATTGAAGAGCAGTGAAAGGTCATCAATGACCTTACCTTCAGAATAGAAGAGAAATAAAACACTATTTAGGGTCTAGATGAAGAATTTGTTACTCTTAGGAGTAAATTTAAAAGTGAATCAAATTCAAACAAAGTAAAGAAAAAAATACAATTTGGAAGGTTCTCATATGTTGAGTTGGTGGAGAGTGAAAAATATTGTTTTGATGGAGTTAAAAAGATCTTGAGTGATCAAAGACCTGAATTCAAGAGAAATAGTGGAATTGTTTGTGATGCCAAAACTTCCAATGCTATAAATAAAGTGAACCAGAATAAAGGCAATATGAAATTTGATCATGTTGAAAAGACACCAGAAGTTCTAAAAAAGAAACACATAAATAAAACTGAAAGGAGAACCGAAGAATATCCTGGAGTTTCCAGAAATGATAGGCAGTCAAACTATTTTCCTAAGGAATATGGCATGAGGAGAAATAAGAGTGGGAAGAAATTTCCTCTCATGAAGTTTTCTTTTTGTGGCTATTTAGTCCATACCATGTCATACTGTTAAGAGGAAAAGAGTTATATGGATGGGGATGAGTCAAGAGTTCAACAAAGGAGAACATATTAATATCTTACTTCTTATAGAAGAAATGATTTATATGGATATTGTTTTCACTTTTTTAACTTTTTCTATAAAGATGTGTATTGCAGGTAGAGTTATGATAAGATAAATTCTTACAATGCTCAGAGACTAAGTCAATACTCGTCAACCAGATGTTTTTTATCTTTCAAAAAGTTTTTCTCCTCTAGAAGAATAATTTGAATATGAAGAGACCATGTATATGGAAGAGATAATTGAAATGACATCAGTTTCATGCACTCAACCCAATATCTCATGGAAATGGAAAAGGAAAATTGAAAAATCCAATCTTTCAGAAGTATCCCTCAATGCTACAAAGACCAATAGCACCTGGATTCTTGATATCAGATGTTTATCCCACATGATGGGTAATGAATATATATTAACGAATGTTAATAATAAGTTTGATGTAACAGTGAGGTTCGGTAATGATGGTTCTTTGAAGATAAAAGTTTATGGAATTATTGAGCTAGCTAATGGAGATTTAAAGATAACTGAAGTCCTTTAGGTGGAAGGTCTACATAAAAATCTTCTTATTGTGATTTAACTCTATGACTTAGGTCTTATTGTGACATTCAATCAGAATGTTTGTACTATAAGAGGAAATTCCAGGAATTCTCTCATGAAAGGCTATAGAATATATGGAAAATTATATTAGGTTGATAGTAAAGAGAGCATTTTCTACCTAAAAATTTGAATAGGAAAACAAATTAAGGCATTGGAGATTGGGTTACATCAATCAGCAGCACACGGAAAAGATATCTTAGTCGAATATAGTCATGTATATCTCTAATCTGAAACGTGAACAAGAAAATACTTGTGATGCTTTCATGCGAGGGAAGTTGTTCAGTAGTTCCTACCGGCCAAAGAATAAAAGATAATCTAATCTCTTTGACCTCATCCATATAGATGTATGTGGCCTGATAAATGTTTCCAGAACACATGAAGAAAGGTAATTTGTTCTTTTCATAGATGATTATAGTAGAATGGAATGTGTGATCATTATAAATAGGAAGCAATTTATTCTTGATTTCATGAAAATCTATCGATGAATCACTGAGAATGATACTGTATCGAATATCAATGTCTTGGATGTTGGTTCTGGGCATAGTGGAAGTGCGGTTGGGTTGACACCCAAATTTAATTTTTACCATGAACAATGATTATTCCAGGATCAATACGACGATGAATTCCAGTCTCTAAAAAATAGAATAAAAGATTTAGATAAAAAATAAAGAGGTCTGAAACCTTTACATAGGATCTTGCACATTATGTTTATAAATAATTTAAATTTAATTTCTAAAGAAATAAAATACATGGTTCTTTTGTACTTTCTTCGTTGATGATGTTGATCATTTGGGATGACCCCTTCGGATTATCTCATTGTTTTTGTGAGGATCTAGACTAGAATCCCTCTAGCATTGATCCACATGTGCTCTAATGGTCTCTGATTGATGACACTAGCTTTCCAGGTGCTAGCGCAGTTAAGAGAATGTCTTGCATCAGTCTATCTTGATCTCATATTCTTCGATTTTGAATAAGGTCTCTCGTTCTTGAGAGGGAGAGAGGAGAGGATTTGAGAGAAAATTCAAAACTTGGAATTGCTCTTATGTCACAGGTTTCACATACATGGCACAATATATGCACCTATCTATTTATTGACATGATCATTCAGTTATAATATTTAATTGCGTAACAATAATTAAATTAATTCATAACCTTAGAGAAAACTCATGCTACACAATAACAATAACCGCATAATTATTTGCAGTGCGCCAACTTGGGAAAAATGGAATCAAAAATGAAATCACGTGCCACATAATTATAATAGTGTTATTTTTTTCCAACTAGTTAAATAATTATTTACCATCTTGTAAATAATTATTTTACTATTGGACTGACCTTGGTCCACTCAAACTCCACTTCCATTTATTGAACACTTGAATAAATAAATAAATAATTTATTCTCTTAAATAAATATTTTATTTATAAACTAATAAATAAATATTTATTAAATGTTCAAAAAAATAAATATATACATTTTTATTCACAATCCCATGATTAAATATTTATTTAATTTAGGCAATCATTTTAAATTTAATAAAATTATTCCACTATATTGAGAATAATATTTATTCTATTAATTAAATTCAAATAGAATTTAACCGAGACCACCAGAAACACTTAGTGTGAGACCCTCTAGGATTATTTCTCGTTGACATTAGGCGAACTTGCCTAATGTTTAAGAGTACTGTCTAGCTACGAGTCAAGTAACTCAAGAGAAAGAACTTAAAGTCACAAAAATTACCTCCACATACGAACACTCAATGTGTAATATAATCTATTAGTCTCAATATCTCATCAAGCTAGTTTCATGATAGTGTCATCAACCATTATGCATGATATGTCCTTATCTGAAAACCTGAAATAAACTCATCATTACACAATAGCCATGTAATTTCATGAAATAGTTCAATTTCAATCAAAGGGACAAGATATCAACTTCCATAAATGGAAGGGAAAAATCCTTCCTTGACTTATCCATTAATAACATGTCATTCGTGACACACCCAATGTTCCCTACTTCTCACTAACTATATGTGTGACAGTTTTCGTCAATAAATCAAAGTGTGCGAGTCATGACACGTATTAATAATAATCTAAAAGTCTAAGGACCATTACACACACTTGCATATAGAAATATCTGATGACACCAAAACATGCGGAATTCATACTGGCGGGTTTGTTCTCATAATATCCCATCTTGGAGAGTACCAAGTAAGATAGTCATGAGAAGAAGTCTCATCTACTTATGAGTACTCAAACATGATGGTATGTATACTATGTGTCCCACCATAGTGTTCCATCTAACTGCATAACTATATTTAAGAATATTTTCATAGCACTTCAATTTTCTCATCATAGTAAGGAACAACTATGACCTTGTCAATGTGACAAATACTCCAAGACATTATTACACTATAGTCATGAAGAACAATGATCAATATGTAATAAGATATTTAATATTTAAATATATTAAATATTCATGTGATCAAAGTACAAACAGATGGATCTAGGACACCAACTCTTAAAAAACTTCCACTTGGACTAGAGTCAACTTCCTATGAATTTTAGTCCATTAGACCTCACATGATGATCATAATTCAACTGAGTCAAGGATTTAGCCAAGGGGTCCACCACATTGTCTTCCATGGAAATACTGCTCACAAAAACTTCACCTATCTGAGAAAAATCTCTCATGATATGATACTTCCAAAGTATGTGCTTCGTCTGCTAATGTGTCCTTGTTTCTTTTGAAAGATCCACCACTATTGTATTATCACAATACAATGTGATGGGATATTTACTATTAGGTAATAAATCCATATCTTGTGTGAAGCTCCACATCCAAACTTCTTCTTTAGCTGCCTCAGAAGCTAAGATATACTCAGATTCTACTATAGAATTTGTGACCACACTCTACTTTGAGATCTTCCTTCTCACTACACCTCCATTCAAAGTGAAGATGTATCCCATTTGCAACTCCATGTCATCTTGGTCAGTCAATAAACTAGAATCTTCATATCCTCTTATGACTAATTCCCCATCTCCTCTATAAACCAAGAACATGTCCTTAGTACGCCTTAAATACTTTAGGATAGTCTTGATTGTCATCCAATGGTGATCACCTGGGTTATCTTGATATCTACCTACCACACTCAATGCATAGGAAACATCCATCCTAGTACATATCATGGCATTCATGACTGACCTAATCACTAATTTGTATGGAGTCCTTACCATTCTCTTTCTTTCCTCATGTGTCTGAGGACACATTGTCTTAGAAATATGGATTCCATGTGATGTTAGAAACAATCCCCTCTTGGATTTTTCCATACTAAATATCTTTAGTATCTTTTCAATGAATGTACTTTGACTTAGGCCCAGAAATCTCTTGGATCTATCATAGTGGATCTTGATCCCAATAATATATGATGCCTCGCCCAAGTCCTTCATAGAGAAGCATTGATTCAACCATACCTTAACATACTATAATACTGGTATCTCATTTCCAATAAGTAATATGTCATCAATATATACTATTATAAAAATGACTACACTCACACTAAACCATTTGTATACATGAGGCTCACATTTGTTCTTTATAAAATGAAATTTTTTTATGGCTTCCTAAAAACAAAATTTCCAGGACCTAGATGATTACATTAATCCATAAATGAATTTCTAAAATTTCATACCTTATTGAAATCCTTTGGAGTCATAAACCCTTCAGATTGTGTCATGTATACATCTTCTTAAAGGTTCCCATTAATAAATGTTGTCTTGACATCCATTTTTCAAATCTCATAGTCATGGTAAGCCGTAATGGAAAGTATAATTCTAATGTATTTCAACGTTGAAAATAGTGAAAAGGATTCACTGTAGTCAATGCCTTATCACTATTTGAACCCCTTTTCAACTAGTCGTGCCTTATAAGGATTTACTTGTCCCTCAATGTCAAATTTATTCATGAATACCCATTTACAACCAACAATATTTACATCAATTGGAGGATCTACTAAAATCCAAACTTAGTTTTGGTATAGGTAATCTATTTTAGAATTCATAGATTCATGCAACTTGGAAATATTTATGCCACTTAATACTTCCTTATAGGTTATAGAAACATTATTATCTACTAATAATGATTCACAATCCTCAGTAAATAGAAAACTGTACCATTTTGGTTCTCTAACCTCTCTTATACTTCTACGCATTTCTTGTCTCTAGAATAGTTATTTCTTCCATGGGGATTTTTGGAATATGTTCTTGTACCAACTATTATATACCTTATGCCTGGACTTCATTTTAAGTTTATCTCGCTCCAAATATCTCTTTTTTAGAAGTTCTTCCCCTCAATGAATATGACGTTTCTTTCCACTATAACCTTTTTTATAAGGGGTTTTATAGGTAATATCCCCTTGTTTCCTTAGGGTATCCTATAAAGCTGCACCTTGTGTCTCGGGGTGAAATATTTTTACCTAAAGAGGCCTTAACAAATGCTTCACTTCCCCACACATGTAAATTCAATAAAATTGCATTATTTCCACTCTAGAACACATGTAGAATACCATTTATCGAATTATTTGGTACTTGGTTTAGTATGTGCACTACTGTTTGTAACGCATATCCCCAAAGGATAATGAAAGACTTGCATAAATAATTTTTGATCTCACCATGTCCAACAAGGTACGGTTCCTCCTTTTTATCACACCATTCCACTAAGGCATTTAAGGAGGAGTGGGTTGGGATAGGATCCCAAATTTCATGTATGTAATCAATGAAGTCTTGATTAAGATATTCCCCATATCGATCTGAGCATAGTTTCATAATCTTCTTATTAAGCTTGTTCTCAACTTCATTCTTGTATTCTTTGAACTTGTCAAAATAATATTACTTATACCTCATTAATTTGATATATCCATACCTACTAAAATCATCAGAAAAAGTTATGATTTATGATTACCCACCCCTTAATTCAACTGGAAATGGTCCATAAACATCGGTGTGAACTAATTCAAGAAGCTCTTTATCCCTTTTACCTTTCCCACTAAATGGGTATTTGGTTATTTTACCTTGTAAACATGCGTGACATATTCCAAGTGGTTTTAGTTAGAAAGAATATAAATATCCATCTTGATTTAACTATGTAAAGTGTTTCTTGTTTACATGACCTAACTGGTGATTCCAGAGTTGGGTGTGGAATGAGTTATACAAAATATCATTATTATTTATTCCCATTACTTGGTTTATGTAATAAAACATGTAAAGACCATTTTATAATTGTTCCCTACCAAAACAAATTCTATCTTTGTAAAAGAATAAAAATTCATTTCCAAATTTGAAAACAAATCCATATGTATATAATTTAGATATAGAAATAATGTTTTTTGTAATAGATGACACATAATAACAACCCTTTAACACCAAAATATTTCCAGTTGGAAATGTGAGGTGGTAGTCCTCAAAAGATACAACAACAAGTCTGGTTCCATTAGCTACTAATAGATCTACCTCCCCTTGGTCAATCTTTTAAATCTACTTAGTTCCTATATTTTGATACATATGTGATAAAAAAAGTTATATCTAATACCCAATTTGTAGATACAGGTAGATTTCATTTGATAACAAACGCACCTGAAGTTTCCCATTTCTTCTTAGGATGGGTTCAATTCTTTCTCCAATGGCCCTTCTTTCCACATGTGAAACAAACAAATTCGTATTCCCTTGCCTCCCCTTTGATCTTCCTTTTCTTGGAAGTGTGTGAAGAATATTTTAGCTTAAATATATTCACCTTCCCTTTCCTCTTATTCACCATAAGGACATAAGGATTTTCGCGCTTCATATCTTTGTACACTTAGAGAATGAGGATAATAAGATCATATAGAGACTTCTCAATGTTGTTCATATTGAAATTAACAATAATTTTAGATAATCTCTGAGGGAGTGATGCAAGAATGAGATCAGTACCTAATTCTTCAGGGATTTTAAACCCTAGAACCTCAAGGATATCAATGTATCCAATGAGCTTGAATACGTGATGCCTAGTTGGGGAACCCCCTCCAAGATTACACTGAAAGAGTGACCTAGAGATCTCAAACCATTAATGTCTTTCACTCTCCTTGTAATGACCACGGAGGTGCTCGAGCATGCTATAAGAATCCATGTTTTTGTGAGACTTCATGAGCTCACTAGAAATTGATTATAGCATAAAACATTGAACATAGACCATGTCATTCATATGTTTATTTTAGACCAAGAACTCTTCTTCACTCGCCTTTTAGGCAGTTGAATCAGGTAATGATGACTCTAGCACATAAGACTTCTGTTTATGGTGTAGAATAACCCAAAGTTGTCTCAACCATTCCTAGATGTTACTACTGGTGAGGATGTTGTCTTTATCCATAATTGATTGCAGGGATAGTTTGGTTGATGAGCTTTTCATTTTATTCTACAATAAAAAAATCATATGATTAGTACATTCTTGATTACATTTTATGAGAAATAATAAATTAATTTTATTAAGTCTGAAACTATTTTATTAAGTCCCAATGTTCCTCACTATTGAACTCTAAATGTCCAGTTGCCATGACATTCTAGTGGAAAGAATCCATATTCGCCTTAGCATAATCCCAAAAAGGTTTGGTCAATCTATTTGAATGTATTTAGGTAGGCAGGTCTTCTCCAACAATGATCTTGCAGCTCCTTAATCCCTTGAGTGGACTCCCCAATCCCGAAATCTTAACTTTGATTTCGTCAATACTTGCCTCCAATGTTACACCATGTATAGAAAGGGATAGTCATCTTGATGAAATATGGTTAAGTTAATCTGAAACATTTTATTAGGGAATCTTATATAAAATTAAGTGTCCCAATAAGGGTTGGTCAAACACATTGTTTCATTGATTCTTTACCTTAATCAAGTAACGGAAGGCTTAGTCTGACATAATATTTTCTTGAGGGATTTTTATCTCTTATGCATAAATTGCCTTATTATATTTATCACATGCTTATTAATATTAAGTGGAACTTATAAAGTGATTAACTATGTCTTGATAATATTTACACACAAGCTTGGTTTATTTTAGTTACATATTTTATGCTTGTTAGTTTATTAATTATGTGATCAAGACAACACATCCATAATGAAAAGCCATGAAACTGACAAAAATAAAATAAAGTAAAGGTAATTATCATCACATTTTTCCTAATGGTTATTTTATATAACTATTGACAAACTAGCCCTAAAATAATGGAGAAACACTTTGTTTTTACAACTTTCAACCTGTTCACCTTTGTATATCCATGGATTGGTTTCACCTTAGATCCTGAATTGGACCACCTCCACCAACGTGGGAGATCCATCGATTACATATTATTTTTAAAATCGCATGAAGTTGAGGGGTGAAAGGGGGTTTACATAAAATAAACCATGGTAATGCAAACCCAACGTATTAATGAGGAGATATGGTGCACAGGCCAACAATTAATTTAATAAATTGATTAAAAGGAAACCAATCACACACAAAGTTCTTGGACTAGCTCATGATCACACACATACATGCAATGAGTTACACATTTAATAAAACTAGTATTAAATTATTTAATTGTTCTTGTTAAGAAAAATCATGATCAAATCAATTAAATATTATCTTTAATTAATCAATCCTTTTATCTTAATCCTTTTCTGAATTTATTTGAGATTCTCATCCTTGTACATAAATGCACCTTGGAGGTAACCTGGTGAATATATGTTCGAATCTACCCAACATGTATTATATTCACATACTATTTTACTCTTATAAAATGTGGAATACAAGATGTTTCAATGCATAGAGTAACAACATGTAGTACGATTTATACATGATATGTAGTTATGAACATTACAAAAACATTAAAGTTCAAATTTTGTGTAATTTGGTAAAGTACATGTCATGTAGTTATGACTACACAGTGTGTACTTACTTCATCGTCTTTCCATATGTACACACCTAGGGACTCATCATGTGAAGCGTACTTTGGAAATTTTAGAGTACATGGCTTGTACAGTGGGCTGCATGTCATGTTGTCTCCGCATTACATGGTTACCAGTCGACTAAGCCATGTATGGGATACACGGTTTGGCCCCTGACTTGAAGCGACTACTTGTTGTGTGCAGTGGGCCACAAAATTTGTAATCCAGTAAGTGTGGGCCTATCTGTCCTATTCAACACGCAATATATAATTAACTATAATACGTGCAATAAATTCACATGGTTTGATTAATTATTGAATTACTCCCGATAAGTTGAACACAACTACAAAACTTGTAGTCCATATTACACGGCGTGTATGGTAGAGAACAAAGGGTGTAAGTTAAAACACATAGCATGTACCTTTGTGTCACCTCGGAAGAACTTTTGGTGCCTCCTGATGAGTTCTCCATTTTAATTTTAATAAAAAAACCATTTGTTTCTGTGAAATCTATGAGAAACAAAAAGAAGAAGAACAACTCTCAAAATCCAGAATACAAGAATGATTAAACTAGAATTGATAAACTAAATTATTAAATCGTAAATCATTAACTAATTGTTTAAATAATTATAAACTATCATGATCCCCACTCTGATACAATTTTTTGGTTTCGGGCACAGCGGAAGCCCGGTTAGGCCAGCATCCAACTTTAATTTTTACCATAATCAATGATTATTATAGGATCAATACAATGGTAAATTCTAGTCTCCATGGAATAGAATAAAAGATTTAGATAAATAAGTAATATTCTAAAAACCTTTACAGAGGATCTTGCACATCATGTTTATAATTAATTTAAATTTAATTTATGAAGAAAATAAAATACCTAGTTCTTTAGTACATTCTTTGTTGATGATATTGATCATCTAGGATGACCCTTTTGTATTGTCTTGTTGCGCTTGTGTGGATCCAAACTAGAATCCATCTAGTGGTGATCCACACATGATATAATGGTCTCTGATTGACACCCCTCACTTTTCCGGTGCTAGTGTGGTGAATCAAATGTCTTGCATCGATTGATATTGATCACCTGTTGTTGTTTTTTTGTTGATCTGAGACATGAGCTGGTCACCCAACCCATATCCCTAAAAATTTTATTAAAGAAAAAGGAAAAACAGTGTACACATGAGGTGTAATGAGCATAAACCAACTGGAAATTAAAGGAAAAAACATATATTCTATCGTACTTACATCAGCAAAATACCCCTAATAGAAGATTTCCAATTAGCACCCGCTGTTGTTCACCAATCAATCGTCCAAAAGCAGGATTTGATGATGAGACCCTCTCCATGTGTGAAGCGAGACCGAAGTCATCAACCCCCATGCTCTTGGTTCTCCTTACCACCCATAGTCATACTCCTTGATGAAGGCCTGATCTCAATGACTTCCAAATGTTCTATCGGTGTTAAGACAGATGCATTCTTCATCAAAAAACTCAGCATAGAAATCCAATCCCATCTGCATAAAACTGGTAAAAAAACTCCAGCACAGCACCATGATGAAAAACAATCACCATCCATCACAAAACAAGGTTCTAAGCAAGCACATCCACCATAATAAGGCATGAACCCAGATAAAACTGGGGGTAAACCCATTAGAAAATAGCAAAAAATAGAAAAAAAAACCAATGTAGTTCAGTAGAAATGCAGTTCAACAGAAGCCTATTCATGCAACCAGTCATCTAGCCAGAAACAAGGTAGCTCAGAAAAGTCAGTATCTAAAAAATTGCAGACAATTCGGCTTGAGCATCTCGGAGCAGACCCAAGAGTTCAGCAAGATCAATAGAAAAGTAAAGGCTGACAAAACCATGCTGGCTAGAACAATCAGGAGCCTAAAGATTCCAAGAAATAGATTTCAAACAGCTTCAAAAAGGAAGCCAATCCAAGGTTTCCAGCAAATAGAAGCCCAGAGCAAACAAAATAGAACTTTACATGATGGAGAGAACTGACAGAAGAAAACTTAGCACAAGAAAAAAAAGAGAAAGTTAGGATTATTAGTCTTCAAAAGCATAAAAGAGATCACTGCCCTGGAATCCATTTGAAGTCGAAATTTGGATTCTTCTTGAATTCCTCAACAACAAAGGTGATCATTATTTTCTGGACTTCCAGATAAGTGTCAGATCTCATGTCACCTTCTTTGTATTTTCTAAAAGCAATTATATCATTCTCGTCTATCCATGAGTCTAGCTCTTTTGAGAAGTCCAAATTTTCTTCTATTACATAAGCATCTCTAATAGCAGGGTCAGTCTCATCATCCTCACTGTAGGAGGATTCTGAATTCGTTGCCTCAGACTCAGACATTGTTTCGGTTGGAACAGGCTGTGGAGGGATGAAGTTTTCATCCTTGACATGGGCAGCCAGGGATCTTGTGATAATCGTTCTTTCAATTTTGGAGTGGTCCTTAACTTTTTTTGCTTGTCTGTAGTTCGGAGTGACAAAACTATCTGAGTCAACCATCGATATCTTTCCTTTTTTAGACCTTGATTTCAAAAAATCTTCCTCTAGCTGACATGATTTATCATGTTCATCATGAAATAAATATATTTTTATTCACAATCCCTTGAATAAATATTTATTTAATTTATGAAATCATTTTAACTTGAATAAAATTATTCCACTATCTTGAGAATAATATTTATTCTAATTATTAAATTCAAATAGAATTTAACCATGACCACCATAAACACTTAGTGTGTGACCCTTTATGATTCTTTATCATTAGAAATAGGTGAGCTTGCCAAAATTCCAAGAGTACTATCTTGAAACGGGTCAAGTCACCTAAGAGAAACAACATAAAGTATCAACAATAACATCCACATACAAACACTCACTGTGAAATATAATCCCTTTGTCACAATATCTCATCAATATAGTTTCATGATAATGTCATCAATCTTTATGCTTGATATGTCATTCTCTGAATACCTGAAATAAACTAGTCGTTACACCATAGACATATAATTTCATGTAATGGTTCTATTTAAATCAAAGGGTCGAGATATCAACTTCCATAAATGGAAGGTACAAATACTTCCTTTACTTATCCATTAATAACATGTCATTCATGATTCACCGAATGTAACCTACTTCCCACCAACTATCTTCATGACAGTTTTCATTAGTAAATCAAAGTGCACGTGTCATGACACATATTAATGACAATAATAAATTCTAAGGGCCATTAAACACACTCACATATAAGAATATCTAATGACACCAAAACATGTGGAATTACTATTGTTGAATATGTTCTCATAATCTCCCATCTTGGAGATTACCAAGTGTGAACTTCATGAAAAGAATTATCATCTTCTTATGAGTACTCACATATGACAGTTTGTATACTATGTGTCCCGTCATAATCTTTCATCCAACTAAATAACTATATTTAAGAGTATTTTCATTTCACCTCAAGGTTCTCATCATAACGGGGAATAGTTATGAGCTTGTCAATGTGACAAATACTCTTGGACATTATTACACTATAGTAATGTATAACAATGTAAAATTTGTAATAAGGTGTTTAATATTTAAATATATTAAATATTCATTTAATACAATTACCAACAAATGGTTCTAGGACACCAACTCTTACACTACGGTCTAAAAATATAGGGGAATACATGTCCATTGAATTTGAAAATTACCTAGAGAATCATGGGATACAACAGGAGGTGGCTACTGTGAGAACTCCACATCCAAATTGAGTTTTTGAGGGTAGGAATTGATAGGTAAAAAACATGGATAGAATTATGATGATTGAGATTCATATTTCGTGACATTACTGGAAAGAGGCCATTCAAGATGTAATGTAAATTCAAAACATAACAGGGCTATATATGGGTGAGACAAAGACACCATATGAATTATGGAATCAAACAAATCCCTACTTGAAATATATTCATGTTTTCAAAAGAAAATGTTTCATCAGAAATGAATAAATAAATCAAGGAAAGTATGGTGACAATGTAGATGAAAGAATATTTCTTGTATAGTTGATGAAAAGAAAATATTACAAGTGTTTCAATATGTTCTGGGTAAGAATTATGGAAAGTAGTGATGTTAAGATCATTAAAAAGAAAAACATGAATGCTTCGAGGAATTATTATGTTGATCTGATAGACTATGAGGAGTAATTTGAACATGGAACAAATTCTAATACATAGGTAGAGGAAGATATAAAAAACTCTTAGGAGTCACATCATGATGTTGACTCAAAAGAAGAATCAATAGAGGAATCCATAGCTACAAAAAAAAATTTAAACCCCAAAGGATAAATCAAAGAGTAGAGATTGATCAATCCAACATTATTGGGGATCAGAATTCACCTACACAAACAATAAGAATGATGAATAATGCACAATATTTATTTTTAGCAGTTGTGGAACCATCATCATTTTAAGAGGTTGTAAAGGATGAGTCACGGGTAAAAGCAATGAATGAATAGTTAGATCAGACTGATAAAATCAGACTTGGGATATTGTCAAAATACTTGAAGGTCACAATGTGGTTGGTATGAAGTGGATTTTCAAGAAAAAAATTGACAAGCATCTAAATTTTATAAAAAAAAATAAGGTGTGATTGGTCTATAAAGGACATTCAAATATTGAAGGTATTGATGTTGAAGAGGAATTTTCTCCAGTAGTGATACTAGAGTCAATTAGACTGTTTCCTTACATAGAAATATAAAGAGGTTATAAAGTGTATAAAATGGGTATTAAGACAACATTCTTAAATGGAGTATTGGAAGAAGAAGTATACATTGAAAAACCTATGGGGTTCTTGCTTGGTAATGATTAACTGAAGGTTTTCAAATTAATAAAAGCTCTATATGGCCTAAAATAGGAACCATAGGCATGGGACTCTTGGTTGGACATTTATCTGATAAATCTTGAGTTTAAAAGAGAAGTAGTGGATCACAATCTCAATGTAAATAATTTTCAAAAGGATCATTTAATGGTATTGTTATATGTGGATAATATTATTTTCGGTGGAAGTATGCAGGGATTAGTGGATGAATTTTCCAACCACAGGAAATTAGAATTTTAAATGTCCATAATTGGTGAACTCACACACTTTTTAAGGTTGTAGGTGATTCAGAGAAGGATTAAACTATCATTTCTCAGAAAAAGTATATAAGAGAGCTGCTAAATAAATTCAATATGCATGATTCCAAACCAATTTCGACTCCGATTGAAATTGGAACAAATCTTATGAAGCATGAGGAAGGGACATCTATGGATCCCACCATGTGAAGAATAATCATTGGAATCCTATTGTACCTGATGGTGACACAGCCATATATTTTCTTTGCAAATTTCCTCATAGCATTATTTTAGAGTAATCTGAAGGAAGATCATATGACAGCAATGAAAAGAATCATGAGATACATTCAAGGTACACATAATTATGGGTTATACTAGTCTGGATGAAGATATAGTGAACTATCCACTTTTTTTATGCTGACTGGGCTGGAGATGTAGTGGATATAAAGTCCACTAGTGGTAGAGCATTCTATATTGGGATGAAATATGTGGGCTGGCTGAGCAAGAAATAGGAATGTAATTATCTTATTACTGTTAAAGCTAAATATATATCCACTAAAAAGGCATTCACTTAGTTACTTTTGATGAAACAGCAGCTGACTGACATTGGTGATGAGGTGAAACAACCGATGGTGATTTACTATGATAACAAGAGCATAATTGTTCTTATGAAAAATCATGTTCAAAATTCTCATACGAAACATATTAAAATCATATATCACTTCATCAAGAAAAAAGTTGAACTAGTCATGATTAAAATGGATCATGTGGAAACTGATGATCAAGTGGGTGATATCTTTACCAAGCCGCTATTAGTGGGTTTGTTTGAGAAACATTGGCTGAACCTCAATGTTCATCCACCTCCCGATGCATAAGGATGTCACAAAACTCCCATCTCCTGAGTTTTTTTAACTGTTTTAATATGGTTGTGGAAGTGATGTAGGTTTATGGGGAAGATACGATCCAGAGAGAGTATGTTTTTGAGCTCTTCAAGTCAAGATTTGGTTATTTGGGTTTATTAATAATGGGGGAGACTGGATAAATTAAATGGCCATAAATTCAATGGGTCAAGAATTTGACATGTTTTTTATTGATAAAGGATAATTGGAGAATTTAGAAAGTCAAAAATGAAACAATGGGGAAGGAAAGACAAACATGAGAACTCAATTCATGTCCTCTCTCTTTTTTTCTACACATATAATTTCTCATGTAGACTTAGAGTGATGGATGAGTTATTTCTTGAGGTTTTAGTTTTTGATTTTGGTTGGTGCTTCAGTAAATTTATCTGGATATTTACAACAAACCCAAAGTTGGAGATTATTGGAACCAAGGCTATTTATGGTTTATAATTGAGTCTAGTTTGTGTTTGTTGTAAATATGCACATGGATAACTAGGGATTTTTCAAGGAATGTGGTCTTACAGTTGAGGCTGAAAGTAGTATTGAAGGTGGTATTGTTTCCCAGTGTTTTCCAATTTTTTAGGTCTTAAAATATGGAATTCGTTCATAGGAATGTATGGCATGAAGAATGAAGAAGGAATTCAGAAAGGGGAGATAATTTCATGGACCATTATCAATGCTAAAAAGGTGATGATAAATGATTCTTTTATGAGTTCTAAAAAGTTACTGATAAAGGGTACCCTTTATCATCATAAAAATAATTGATGATAAAGGGTATACTTTATCAGTGCTAAAAATAAAGCACTAATAAAGGCTAACCATTATCAATTCTAAAAAAATTGTTGATAAATGGTTTATTTATCAATCCTAAAAAATCCTCGATAAATAGTTAAATTTATAAAATCTTTCTTTATTGATGATAAAGATTCCATTTATCATCCCATTTTTCTAGCACTGATAAATATGAGTGTTGTTAAAAGCCTATTTTGTAGTAGTGTTATAAACATAACTCAATTACACATCACAAAGTGTATTATTATAATGATTTAGCTTATTATACCTAAAAAATATTTAAAAAAACTCTACTATTATAGAAACCATGGGACAAAACCTTGGTAAGGTTTTTTGTTTTGATTATTTTCTCATATAGAGTCCAAAACCTATGTTTAGAAATTAATAAAGAATTCCTCTCTCTTTTTTTATAAAAACCCAACCACCCACTCCTATACATTGAAAACCCTTTGATAAAAAAATTATTCTACATTTCCCTCTCTACAGACCTCTCAAGGTTTTCCCAGTCTCTTAAGAAGCTCCTCCAAATATTTTAGAAGTACCCTCTCAAGGTAAGGAATCATCTCCTTCACCCCTTTATTCAAGAGCCTTATTTATATTATTCTTTTTGATTTCTAGTTTTCATTTTGGGATATATTTTCACACATCTCTATTATTGTAATTATAATTTAGAAGTGATTAGATACCCTTTTTACGCTTATTGATGTTGTTACCACATTCTCATGGTGCCTTTATGTTATTATATTATATCATGCTTCGATGTTCACATTTAGGATTTTCACCCCTCTCAAAATACCTTGATATGACACTTGACTCACATGTATTTCTTTAACTTATTCTATGATTTGATTATTCCCTTATGAGGTTTTATATCTCATCCCTTTCTTATGTATATCCCATAGTTATCCTATACTGTTTTAGAATGGAAATGGAATTTTAAGGGCATGTTTTAGAGTTTTTAAACAAGGTTTTTGTACCCATGTTTCAAGTTATTTTTCTACGTGCCTAATTTCCTAAACACACTGGGTCTCATGGTCTTCTATGATTGTATTATGTCTACCTTTATATAATAAATCATGAATTAAGGATTATTAAAATATATGTTATAATAGTTGGTATCAATGGAAAGTCTGGATATATTTTTGGGATTAGGATTATAAAACCATAATGAAATCCTTAGGGGTAAGACTAAACATATGAAAACATCCCTAAATTTTAGATAAGTATTGTTAAAGTGGTTTCCAGGAAAATAAATTCCTACTGGGATATTATAAGTGTATGTGGATCTGGTACTATTGTATCTAGGGATAATTATCCTGAGGAGGGAGAATTGGGATTGACTTGATCATCACATAGTTAACAACAAATAGGCCTTGTTTCGCTCCTAGATTAAAAATCTGAGGGTATATTCTTTGGTAAATTCAGAACTCCTTATGAACCATTATTAAGGGAATATAAATTCATATAAGATTTTATGTTTGGAAATATACCATAGATAAATTATATTAAAATCTATCATTTCATAGGATATGTAATATACGTCATTTATTAGTTATCCCTTCAGTGTTCATGTTTTCTCATTTATGTAGTTAATAGTTTAAAATTATCATTCATAATTTTACCTTTATTTTAGTCAATGGATGGAAATAGGAGGAACTATGTTAATAAATAATGTGATGGAAATGTGATGACTTCCCAAATGAGATTCCCAAAACAATTGTAGTAGGAGTCAGGAACTTCATGATAATACTTTCTTAATTAACTCAAGTTTTTAATAGAATAATCTTTCAGGAGGAACACCCATATCCCCCTAAGAAAACTCAAGTTACAATTGGGACCTTTATATGACAAAGGCCTCTAACATTAAATATATATCTTTATCCCTTAATCATGGAATAATGGATAATCTCCATTGAGATGATCTTATCCATCTTTAAATTATATGAAAAGGATAAGGTTTTGTTGGATATTTATCATGTCGAGGAAGAAGATGATCAATGGTGGATATTTATAAAAAAATATGAATCTTAAAGAGGATATTATAGATATTGAGTGGAAATAATTACAAAAAATTCTTTAAGAAAGAATTTTATTTCACTCAATAACTTAAAATTGAGAGGTATTTCCTCAGCCTTAAGAAAAAGGAAGAAAAATCTATCAGGGTGTATGAGGTGAACAACATGATACTTGAATGATACAGCTTCATCTTTTTTATTTAACTTGAAAGTAAAGTTGACAGCTTATTTTGTGGGATAAATCTACGTCAACAATAATCCTTGGTGATTCGAGACTTTGAAATCTATAAAGAAAATGTTCAATGTGACCTCAAAGTCAAAATTGAGATCATAGATTCTCAAGGGTCTCATGGGTATATAGATAAGAAATGGGGGTGTATTTTAATTATAGTGGTATAATGGAGAAATATCATAGGGAAAGAAGTATCAACATACCACCTTTAAAAAGTGTGGGAAGAAACATCTTGGAAATTTCCTATAAGATACAAGGAAATGATTTAGGTGTGGGAAGGAAGGTCACATAGATAATGATTTTCAATGGGAGAAACCCACCAATGCGATGGAATGAAGGAATGATCCAGTAGAACCTCAGCCTATAGTCCAATGTTTCAACTACAAGGAATAAGGAAACTCAAAATTAATACACTAAGCCAAGTTTTATCAGTGATAACTAATGAAAACAGCCTCCAAGACCTAGGAAGTAAGGGAAAACATATTTCATCATAGTTATTGTGTAATACTTTGGAATTCCATGAATTTTTTTAAGATTAAATGTGATTATTTTGAGAGTAGGAACTAAGACGATGTGTGATTCTGAGGCCCGGAGTGCCTGGAATAATCCATCCAAAAAAAATTATGTTTTAAGTAGCGAGTGTGAGTAGTTTTTCTGAAAAAGTAGAATAACTATTAAACAGGTTCCTAGATCAGAAATCTAAGGGCACTATTGCATTTAGGATGGCAAGTTTACCCTAGGCGTGACTTAAGTTTAGTCGGTGCAAGCCTCCAGTGAGAAAACCCAAAAATGGAATAACCATAAATAAAATTATTAAATAAAATTATTTTTATTTTTAAAATGATTATAACTCCTGAAATGTGACTCAGGTAGAAAATATGAGACAACTTTTGAGCTCATGAGGGTATGCTTTCCTTGGGAAGAGCCAAAAGTCAGTCAGCATGGGTTAACAGTGGAAAGTATTTTTTTGTTGTAAATAAAATAATTGAATAAAGTTATTTTTTCAAATCTTTATAAATTGTAAATGGTAAATAGGATAAGAAATATGATATTCTCATTGAGTTCGTGAGGGTATGTTTCCCTTAGGTAGAGCCTAAGATCTGCCAGCACAAGACAACTGTGAAAGTTCGTTGTTGGTACGTGACTATAAATAAAATAATTTCAATAAACATTATTTTATTTTTGAATCCTCATAACTCACAAATGGTAACTTCAATTAAAAATCTAATACCAGAGTTGAGTTCATAATAAAATTTTCCTTTTGAGAATAACTTAACCTCGATCGGTGCAGGTCGAGGGAGAAAGATAGTTTTTGATTTTTTTAAGAGAAATCAAATGTCGCGCATTTTCAGTTTTGGAAACTTCTAAACCAGTGCCCCAGATTGAAAATCTGAGGGTACCGTTGCATCTGGAAAGATGACATTACCGAATAATTGACCTATCCTTGACCAACATGGGTCGAGGGAAAAAGTTAATTTTCGGTCGTTTTAAGAAAAATAAAATAAACTTAAAATGTTTGTTTTATTAAAAAATTGTTTTGCTGCAATGCAGCGATGAGCCGATTGTTTCATTATATAAATGAAACAGAGTAACGAATATTTAACTGAATCATAATAGATACATTTTTTTATAAATAAAAAAGTGTAACAATTCTATGACTAAGCATAACAGAAACATTGCGACACGTTTTTCTTTTTATGAGATGATGGGGTTGGAGAAAAAGATTTAGATCTATAATTCTTCTGATGAATAGTGGTAGAATTCTCTATAATGAATAACTTCAGATAATTGGGAAAATAGGTGAATACACCTTGAATAATGGATTTGGGGCCGATGAATGAAGAATTCCAATGGCTTCGAATAAATCATGAACCCCCACAAACAGCTCATCGTCAGCAACGAGCCTTCCCTCTAATCGATGCTTCTCCAGGCAGGGGTTGACTTTTTGAAGTTTAAATTCCTTATTCTTCTTTTTGAAACAACGAACGTGGATCAACCCACGAATAGGTTGATCTTCGGATCACTTGTTCTTACGGGAGGGTGCTTATACTTGGGTTTCCATCAGGTTTACCTTGTTGTTATAATCTCAAACCCCCCCTATATTAAACTCTAATGTGGAGGGCGTGTGTCGACATGAAAAAGTCCCGAGACCATCCACCTTGTGTGTTATTTGTGGTTGAACCTCCAAGTTGATGGTGAAGTGGTTTCTAGTCATTAGTAGAGAAGGTGGGACTCGATAGAGGACGGAGGCGTAGACAACATGAGGAACGGACCACTGGAGTGGAACCAATGGTCCGTAGAAAGCACCATCAGTACGCCGCCATCAGTGCGGGTGACTGTCGATATTGGCCCATGGCAGTTTCTGTTGGTAGGTTGCGGCGTGCCATGAAAGAACGCTGAAGAAGGTGTTGCAGCCGACTCAGGTTGCAGCATTATGGCAAGAGATGGCAGCTGGTGGAACGAGACACGATCACCCATCCGTGTTGATGGGGGAGTCTCATGCCATATGATCTAGTGACCATATCCGGGTCCACAAGTGTGGTCGGATTAATCGGTCGCAATGTGCAAGAACCGAATGCCACATGGTGTCCGGGCTGGAGGGGACCGGCCCACCGGGCGGTCCGGGTCGGTAGGGCACAATTCAGGCTGTTGAAAATCCATGGATGGATTAAGTGGGACCGTTATTGAAATATGCTCCAGATTAATAAAACTGGACTACTTGGGGGCCCGGGCTAGGAACAAACAGGCCCGCCAGTTGCAGGTCAGGTCGGATGGAACCAGGTCGCTACGCGACCTCGCAGGCTGGACTCCCAGCCAAACCGGGCCAGGTCTAGAAATTTCCAATGGGCATGTCCTAGTGTACAGGTCAAATTGGCCCATCTCAGACCCAAAATGGGTCGAGTCGGGTCGATTGAATCGAGTCAATGCATACGGGGCCCCCAGGTTGGACCATATCCAGACACACCCGACCCCTTTTTAATAAAATTTCAATATCTTTGAGATCAGGCATTCAATTTACGATCCATTTGCAGTGTTGGAACCCTTGTAATGAAGTGGTTCTTTTGGAATACTCTAATGATGTTTTCATGGAAGTTGAGATGCAAAATATTGATTGAGGAGTGTTTTCTCAAAGAATCAAGTGCACTACATGTGGGAATCCCGTGGATGACTAAGACCTGGAGACAATTGACAAGAGACCCTATGTGTATTAGCTACAAGAAACCCTATATGAATCAGATATGATGGCCTAGTGGGAAGTGTCTTTGTGTGACTCGGAAGGCCCATGGTGTCGAGCGACTTTGTGTGACATAGCAGACCCACAATACTCATATGGGATGAGTACCTCAGTATGATGGACATGGTGGGAAGAGGCTCTATGTGACCCAGTAGGCCCATGGTGGGAGCAGCTATGTGTGACCCAGCATGCCCATGGTACTCATTAGGGATGAGTACCCCAGCTATCCAAGGTGTTTAGTGTTGTGAATGATGATCTATCTTTCTATACTTTAGATTATACTTGTGTGATATGTCTTGCTTTTTGATCATGCTTTGTGGTTTTCCTTGTGGATTTGTTTGTGGTATTTATTTATGGTTGGGTTCCCTACTAAGTATTATGTTACTCACCCCTTCATAGGATTTTCCCACACACATCGTGTCCCGTGTAGGTGATCGACATTTTGACAGAGACCTTGCTAGTCCGGGACTAGGTGGTGCTCAGTGAGACGGGACGAACGGACACTTCGACCGAGACCTTGGTGGTCCGGGACCAGGTGGTTCTCATTGAGACAGGAGGTATTGGAATACTTCTATGGCTATAGGCAGATACCCTTCACCTGCCCTTCAAGTGGGGTCTCGAGTGGATGGACCATGGCAGTTGTACTTTCCTTGTGGTTTTCGGCTTGTATTTTGGCCCCTTTATACTTTCAGTTTGTATTTTACTCTCAGTAGTTGTCTCAACGATAGTTGTGGTTTAATTTTTGTTTTCTTTCCATTATTTGAGATTTTTTCATGTTTACAGGTTTTCATAAAATTTCCTCCCACTCATGGGATAATGCCTTTGATGCTAGTCGCCAGCCCCTATCCTTTAGGAGGCGGCGGTCTTGGGGTAGTCACGACCCGGGCTCCTAGGGACGGGTCATGAAAAAAGTGGTATCAGAGGTGGTCAGTTCTACCTGAAGAACTAAGATTCTGCAAATTTTGATGGGGAAACATTGTTAAGTGTTTTGAGTTTGGATTTAAGACCATGGATTCCAATGTTGGTGTGGTGGATAACATATCCATACACTAGGACCCTGAATTTTGTTTTCCAACACAGTACATAAAAACACTGGTTAAGTGAATCTTTGAATGTTTTACCATTATCTTTTTGAGACAGAGTCTGGTCACCATGTATATTAAATTGATTATGGTTCATCTTGATTATCTTTCTAAATTCTTCCATGAAGGTAACCAGTCAGGATTCTAGTGCATGACCATGAGGATGGTTCACAGAGTGATGAGGCTTCGGTATAGGAACCATTTCCCAAGATGGCACCTTTAGGTGGTGTCCCAGCGATTCCACTGCCTGTTGGTTAGAAGTTACTACCTGCATTACCGGTATAGGACGTACACAGACTCAGTCGCTTTCATGATTTTCAGATACAGAGACCTCTCAGGTTTAGGGGAGAGATAGATACTCTAGTCGTTGAGGACTAGATGGAGGTAGTGACATGATTCTTTTACTTAGTGAGGATGCCAATTGACCAGATGGTGATCTTGGTCATGAACCTTCTATAGGGATCAATAGGGAGATGGTGGATCTTGACAATTCAGACTCGTGATGAGACAACCCTCACCTAGACATACTTTTACCACCTCTTTAGGGATGATTTCTTTCCAGAAACATTGTACTTTATGTGCATACATGAGCTACTGCACCTACATCAAGGTAGCAAGATAGTCTTAGAGTACTCGGCGAGGTTCACTGGGATTTCTCGCTACTCTACATGCATCATGTGAGACCTGTTATTCAGGGCTCAATACTTTGAGTAAAAATTTCATTGGGATATCAGGGTTTCTATGGTGCCTCTCAGCATCCCTACTCAGGTTGGGGTGCTAGAGCAATCCCTTCTTGTTAAGAGCTTTCTGGAAAAGTAGGCACCGACTGCTAGAGCCACCAGTAGACACCAGGCAGTAGAGTCTTTATTGGTGAGCATCAGGCAATAGACTTGGGGACCAAGTGGGTTAGATCTTTCAAGAGATGACCCCAGTACTTAGGGTCGGTAGTGTGAGGCTTCCAGAGTAGAGGGAGTCATCAAAGAGCCAGGTTGTGATTCACATGCGCCGGGCAGGGAAACATGGCTCATGACTGCCCGACCATCCACACCGACAATCAATAGATGGTCTAGGGACCTCCAAGGTATAGGTAGATGTTTGATCAAGGAGGTTTTTAGGGCGAAAGACGTGGTAGGGGAGCAGGCCAAGCAGCGGGCGGTGGGCGATGGATCGAGGTACTACCTCCACCACCCCTAGGTGGTCCAACACAGCCTCAAGGAGCATGTGGAAAGTGGAGAGATCAGAATTAGGTAGTTTATGACTATGACCACAGTGCTTCAAATATGATTAAAGGTATGACCTATGTCTTCTCCACCTTATCTATAGTTCTTATAGACACAGGTTGCAGTCAATCTTTCCTTTCAACAGACCTCGTTTGAGGATCAGAGATTCTGGTGGATCCATTGGCTCAATCCTTATGATTAAATACTTCTACGATAGGGGATTAAGTTATTACACACTAGTTCTGGTAGTATGATATTACTCTTGGAGGCAAGAACATTGGTAGAGATCTCCTAGTAGCGACATTGAGGCCTACCGACATCATCTTGGGTATGGAATGGTTATCCATAGTCCATGATCAAATTGACTATATTAGGCGTAGTCTGTGGTGTTTTCGTGAATATGGGGCCATATTTTCCTTCACCGGTGTGAAGGGAACTCTTTAGTGCAAGACAAAATTTATTGAAGGAGGGTGTAGCAGATCACTCACTAGTTGACTAGCCTCACTCTCAGTGCGGTGGATGAGAGGAGTCTGAGCTTTCCTGTAGTGGTGGAAGAGTATGAAGACGTCTTTCCTAAGTATGTTTCGATACTACCTCCTTGTAATGATGTATACTTCTTCATAGATATTTACCCCGGTACGACACTGATATCCACACTGACATATCAAATGTCTCCTGTAGATCTTAGTGAGTTGAGGTTACATCTAGAGGAATTGCAAAAGAAGGGCTTTGTGAGGCTCAGTATTTCACCATGAGCATCCCCAGTGTTGTTTTCTAAGAAGGAAGATGGAAGCTTGAGGCTATGCATAGACTACCGATGCCTGAACCAGGTGGTCGTGAAGAACAAATATCCACTACTAATAATTGATGACCTCTATGACTAGCTGAAGGGGCGAGGTGGTTCTCAAAGATAGACCTCAGATTAGGCTATCACCAGCTTCGGGTACAGGATGAGGATGTACCGAAGACAAACTTCAGATACCAGTATGTCCACTAAGAGTTATTGGTGATGACCTTTAATGTGATAAATGTCCTAGAAGTGTTCATGGGACTCATGAACAAGGATCTTCCAGCCATACCTCGATCATTTCATGGTCGTATTCTTTGATGGAATCTTGGTGTACTCGGAATTATAATAGGATCACACTACACACCTGTAGATAATCTTGGATACACTCTAAGAGCATCAGCATTTTGGGAAGCTATCAAAGTGCCAGTTCTGGATTTAGAAGGTCCACTTTCTAGGACAGGTTATCTCAGGGGCTGGAGTTACAGTAGATCCGGAGAAGATAGAGGTAATTCTTTCCTGGGAGCCACCCAGGAGCATGACTGAGGTGAATAGTTTCTTGGGTTTTCCTAGATACTACTAGAGTTTTATCACCAACTTTTCAAAAGTAGTATCACCCTTATCATCTTTGACATGGAAGTGAAATACCTGCATATGGATGGAGAAGTTCCAACAATGTTTCTAGGAGATGAGGCAGATACAAAAGAGTGCCTCCATATTGAGACTACCAGAGAACAGAATTGGGTATGTAGTTTTTTGTGATGCATCAAGGACCAGACTAGGTTGTTTCTTGATGCAGGAGCAAGTAGTGATCAGCTACAGTTCACGACAGTTGTGGTAGCATGAGAAGAACTACACGACCCATGACATGGAATTAGTAGCAGTGTTATTTGATTTGAATATGTGGTGGCACTACATGAGGGGTGAATGGTTTACCCTCTACTCTGACCACCAGAGTCTTAAGTATATCTTCTCCCAGAAGGACATGAACTTGAGGTAGCAGCGAGTTGGAGATTGATGATGGGGTGATGTTTGTGGATTTTATGGCGAAGATAGAGGATCGATAGGATAAGTTACTTTGCGGATAGTCGATTCCTATAGTGGGTGTTCATTGGTAACATGGGAATCTCCAAGAGATCACATGGGAGTGGGAGTCTCAGAATTATGCTCAGTACCCCTTTCTGTTTGATTAGCCCTTGTTTTAGATTATGAGGATGCAAATCCCTAAAATAGGGGAGTAATTAAATACCCCTAAATTCCATGAATTTATTTCAAAAAAATTATGTGAGATTATTTTGAGACTAAGAACTGAGACAGTGTGTGATTCAGAGGCCTGGAGTGCTCAGAATGATCCGTCAAAAATAATGTTAAGTTTTAAATAGCACTCCTGAGCGGTTTTCCTGAAAAATGGAATAACTCTTAAATGGGTGCTCAGATTGGAAATCTAAGGGTATTGTTGCATTCAACATGATAGTTTTACCCTAGGTGTGACTTATGTTTAGTCGGCACAAGACTCCAATGAGGAAACCCAAAAATGGTATAACTGTAAATAAAAAAAATTATTTTATTTTATTTTATTTTTCAAATGCTTATATCTCACGAAAGGTGACTTGGATTGAAAATTTGAGACCACTATTGAGCTCATGAGGGTATTATTTCCTTAGTAAGAGCCTGACATTGGCCATCGCGGGTCAATAGTGGAAAGTAGTTTTTGGCCATAAATAAAATAATTGAATAAAGTTGTTTTATATTCAAAACCTTATAACTAATAAATGGTAACTTGGATGGGAAATCTAAGAGTACTATTGAGTTCATGAGGGTATGATTCCCTTAGTCGTAGCCTAACATTGGCCAGTGTAGGTTAGCTGTGAAAGTTGGTTTTTGGGGCAAGACCGTAAATAAAATAATTTAAATAAAAGTTATTTTATTTTCGAATTCTCATAACTCGCAAATGGTAGCTCAGATTAAAAATCTAAGACAACCATTTAGTTTGTAATGAAATTTTCTCCTTAATCAGTACTTAACCTCGACTGGCATGGGTCGAGGGAGAAAGATAGTTTTTTAGATTTTTTTAAGCGAATTAAAATGGCACACATGAGCGGTTATGGAAACTTCTAAAAGGGAACCTGAATTGAAAATATGGGGGCACCATTGCATCCAGAATGGAAACATTACCTAAGAATGGATCAAACCATTACCGGCAGGAGTCGAGGAAAAAAGTTAATTTTTGGTTGTTTTAAGAAAAATAAAATAAACATAAAAAGTTTATTTTATTCAAAAATTGTTTCTTTAAACGCAAAAATTAGCCAATTGTATCATTCTATAAATGAAATAGTATAAAAACTATTTAACTGAAGCATAAAAAATACGTTTTTTCATAAATGAAACAACATAACAATGTGACGACTAATCATAACATAAACTCTTTTACGCGCTTCTGTTTTAATTAGATGATGGGGTTGTAGAAACCATTTTAGATATATAATTCTCATGACAAACAATGGGATAATTCTCCCCAATGAATAATGCCAGTGAATCGGGAAAAGTGGAAATGACACCTTGGTGAATGGATCCAGGGATGATGAATGACGAATCCCAATGGCTTTGAATGAATCTTGAACCCCTACAGATGGCACACCATCAGCAATGAGCATTCCCTCCAATCGAAGCTTCTCCAAGTAGGCATTTACATTTTTAAGTTTGTGTTCCCTTTATTTTTAAAACAACGAATGTGGATCAACACATGAATTGGTTGATCTTCAAATCACTTGTTCTTGCGGGAGGGTGATTATGCTCAGGTTTTCATTAGGTTTACCTTGTTGTTATAATCTTGAACCTCCCCCCTTATTTTAACCTCTAATGTGGATGGAACAGGCTGACACAAATAAGGCTTGATCCCCTCTACCTTCTGCCTTCTTTATGGCTGAACCTCCAAGTTTATAGAGAATTAGTTTTGAGGCATTAGCAAAGAAGGAGGCACCCCATGGAGACTAAAGGCGCAGACAACATGAGGAACAAACCACTAGATTGGACCCAGTGGTCCGCTGAAGGCTCCACCGTCATGACAATAACTGCTGAAAGTGGCCCGTGGCATTGCAGCATGACACACCCTAAAGAAAGTGAAGTGGTCGGCTCCGACCGTAGCATTGCGGCAGTAGCCACTGACTAGAGGATAGAGACACGGCCACTCAGCTACGTCGGTGGGTGCAGTGCATGTCGTGCAGGCTGCAATGACCTACTAGCACGCAGTCTAGAAACCACGTGTGGGTCCACAAGTGCATTCATCTTAGTCGTCCACGACGTGCAAGAACTGGATGCCACATGGTGTCTGGGCTGGAGGGGACCAGCCTGTCGTGTGGGCCGAGCCATCAGGGCATAAACTGTGCTGTTAAGTGGCACCGAGCTAGATTTAATAGTCCCTATATTTCGGGTTGGGATAGTGGGATAACAATAGACCACATGGAGACTCAGGCTAGGAACAAACTAGCCCGCCGGTTGTGGTTTGGGTCGGATGGAACCAGGTCACTGGGCGACCCAGTGGGCTGGACCCCCGATCGAACCAGGCTAGGTCCAGCAAGGTCTAATGGGCATGGAATAGTTTCTAGGCCAAACCAAGCTGACCCAGACCCAAACTGGGTCGGGCCAGGTCAGCCAAATCGAGGCATGTGGGGCCCTTAGTCCAGGTCGGTCGGGTCGGTCTGACTGGGTCAGATTGGGCCCGGACACAACTGACCCCTATTTTCTAAAACGTAAAAATATTCAGACTGAGCATCTGATTGATGAGTCATTTATGGCATTGTAACCCTATCAATTAGTAGGTTCTTTTGGAATACTCTAGGGAGGTTTTCATGGATGTTGAAATGTGAATAATGGTTTGAGGAGCGGCTTCTCCCAGAATCAAGCGTACTACGTGTGGAAATCCCACGGATTACTGAGACCCAAAGACTACTGACAGGGGTACCCTATGTGGATTATCTACAAGAGACCATGTGTGAATCAGCTATGATGTCCTAGTGGGAAGCGGCTCTGTGTGACCCGGTAGGCCCATGGTAGGGAGCGGCTATGTGTGACCCAGCAGACCCATGGAACTCATCAGGGATGAGTACTTCAATATGATGGAAAAGGTGGGAAGAAACCCTGTGCAATCTAGAAGGTCCACAATGGGGAGTGACTTTGTGTGACACATCTTACCAATGGTACACATATAGAATTAGTACCCCAGTAGTCCAAGGTGTTTAGTGTTGCGATTGATGATCCTACTTTATATACTTTAGATTATACCTATGTGAGTTTTCTTGCTTCCTAATCATGCTTTGTGGTTTGCTTTGTAGATTGCTTTGTGGTATTTTTTTTGGTTTGTGTATCTACTAAATATTGTGTTACTCACCCCTGCATGGGCTTCACCCACATGCATCATGTCCTGTGCAGGTGATCGATACTTCGACGGAGACCTTGGTGGTCTGGGTCCAGGTGGTGCTCAGTAAGATGGGACGAACATGCACTTTGATGAAGACCTTGGTGGTCTGAGAATATGTGGTTCTCAGTGATATGGGACGTATGGGACTACTTCTATAGCTATAGGAAGATACCATTAACCTATCCTTCATGTGGGGTCTCGAGCAGACAGACCATTGAAGTAGTACTTTCCCTGTGGTTTTGGGCTTGTATCCTGGCCCCTTTGTACTTTCAGTTTCTATTATACTCTCTGTAGTTGTCTTAGTGATAGTTGTGGTTTACTTTGTGTTTACTTTCCACAGTTTAATCTTTTTTCATGTGTAAAAGTTTTTATAAAAATGCCTCTCAGTCGTGGGATAATGCCTTTGGTGCTAGTCTCCATCCCCTGGCCTTTGGGAGCTGGACTTGGGGTAGTCACGACATGGGCCCTAGGGGACAGGTCATGACTTATTGAGGTGGATCTTGATAATAAATTTTTAATTCGTATTCTAGTTATTCATTAAAGGATATAAAACAACTATTTGATTCAGGTTCTATTCATTATTTCATATTATATAATTTTAAAATAACTATTCAAACACCCCCTCAAAACATGGTTGTCATGTTATCTGCAAAGATGGAAAATGGGACAATTATTACACACAAATCATATAAATAATCCACTATCAGAATTTCTGGGATGAATGTCTTAGAAAGCCTTAGGATACTACATTTGGTATAATTTTATGATATTCTTGGAATGGATTGGCTTTCCTTTTATAAATCCCACAAAAATTACTAACAGAAAGAAATAACCCTCTGTATCGAAAATCACCCTATAATTCTATAAAAGTGAAAAGATTATGATGAATATCATTTAGTATAATAATATAAAGCATGGATATTATTGACATATAATAAATAATATCAAACAAAAATGATTGATACTAACAAAAAATCATCCTTTATGACATGCCCATTGGGAGGGAATTTGTTTATCTATTTTTCGAAAAACTTTCTATTCTTCCTCTTAGCTGAGAGGTTGAGTTCCCAAATGAACTTATCCCCATATATTTTCCAATATCCCAGAATACATATAGAATGGACACTATTTAACTATAATATCTAAATAATAAACTATAAGAAAATCTATATAAATAGATAATATTCCCAAGTGCTTCATAATGGGGTGCACCAATCCTTTTCATTAAGATGAAGGATGGGTTAATGTGCCTCTAAATTGATTATAATGAGCTCAAAATGATCATAATAAAGAATAGGTATCCTCTTACATGAATTTAAGACTTGTTCATTCATCTATGTGGATCCCAGTACTTCTCTAAGGTGGATATTTGGTTATGATATTATTAAGTAAAGGTGATGAAGGATATCCCCCAACACTTATTTTAGTACAAAATATAGGCACTATGAGTTCATATTGATTCCATTTAAAATCAATAATTATCTATCTATATTAATATAAATAATGAATAGAGTATTTTTATATTACCTAAAAAAATTGTAAGTATTTATAGATAATATTCTTATACTCTAAAATTAAGAAGGAACATGAGGATCATTTGAATGATGTGCTAAAGACCTTGTAGAAATAAAAGTTTTATGAAAAGTTTGTTAAATGTGAGTTTTGGATAGAGAAAGTAACATTCATAGGGAGCATTATCACTGGTAAATGGATAAATGTTGACCCTTCATAAATAGAGGCAATTGAAATATGTCTAGGACCAACATCTATGATTCAAATATGTGGTTTCCTTGGATTATCTAGCTACTATCATCAATTTTTTTTAGAAACTTCTCATTATTTTCAATCCCACTAACCAAGATAAATTGTAAGAGAGTTATGTTTTTCTAGACTAATGAATTTTTATAAAGCATTAAAGAGTTAAATAATATGATAATCATTGCAGATTTATTCACATTACCTACCAGTGGGGAAGGATTTGGGATCTACAGTGATATGTACAAAAAGTGATTCGGTTGTGTAATCTTCCAAGATAACAAAGTGACTACCTATAACTAACACAAATTATATATCCATGATAATAAATACCCATAAAATGATCTATAATTAGATACAATGATCTTCACATTGAATATTTTTTGACATTATCTCTATGGGAATAAGTGTGGAATATATACAGATCATAGAATCCTCACATATATATTCACACAAAAGGATTTCAATATGCACCAATGAAGGTGGTTAGAGATTATTAATGATTATGATTGTTCAATCCATTACCATCCTAGGAAGGAAACAAAAATTGGAAAATTGTCAAAGAATAAAGGATCCCACAACCCTATCCATGATGGGGATTACAGGGGACCCAATATTCTTGGACATGAAAATGATAGACATGGGAATAATTAAAGTAACTTCATTTACCTTAATCAAATAACTCATCAATAATCCATTCCTTAGACGATCATGGAAGTATGGAAATATAATGAGGTGATACATAAAAAAGGTAACAAATATTTATGAGTTCAATGTTTCTAAATATGGAGTTATAAGGTTTAGAACCTATATATGTGTCCCATAAAAACCATAACTAAAGATAGAAATTTTGGATTTTGAGTTTAGCTCGTCCTTCTCGATTTAATTCGTAAGCACTAAGATGTATATAGATATTAAGAAAAACTTCTTGTGGGATAACAATAAGAGGGATATTGTATAATTTTATCTTGATTCTTGGTATTCCAAAAAGTTAAAGCTAAATGAAAGAAGTCTAAGTTATGATTCAACCATTTACTATACCATAACAGAAATGGGAAAACATAGCCATGGATTTCGTCTTTAGAATCCCCATGACATCTAAAAGAAATAATTTCATCTAGGTGGTAGTTTATAACCTTACAAAGTTAATTATTTTCATTGTTATCAAGGAAAATTTATCTCTTGACCAACTTTCCAATATATACATAAGAGAAATTATAAGCCTATATAGAGTGCCACTATCCATTATATCATATTGAGATTCAACATTTACCTCAAGGTTCTAAAGAATACTTTATCAAGTGTTGGATATAGAGGTTATTTCCAATACTGATTATCACCCTCAGATGGATGGTCAATCTAAGAGAGTAATTCAAACTCTAGAGGGTATGATAAGATATTATTCAATATATTTTTAAGGATTTTTGGATCAACACCAACTCTAAATAGAGTTATCATATAACAACAACTTCTATTATAACATTCAAATGGAACATTATGAGGGTCTATATGGGAAGAGGTTTTAGACTCCAATATGTTGGGATAAAGTTAGAGAGGAGAAGCTGATGGGACCTGATCTTTTCCAGAAGATGATCGCTAAATTTCAAACCATTCAATGTTATATGAAATCCAAAAAATAATTTATGAAAATATATATGAACACAATAATATATAAGATATATATTTTTGAGGTTAGAGATAAATTATTCCTTTATTTATAATCATGTAATAAAGTCATGAGGTTTGGGAAAAGTGGAAATATTTGTCCAAGATACATTGTCCCCTTTAAGATCCTTGGTTTCATTAGAGCTGTGGAATATCGACTAGAACTCCCACCTAACTTATCTAAAGTACATGATGTGTTCCATATATACCTCTTTAGGTAGTATATAACATACCCCTAAAATGTACTGAATTTATAGGTGGTACTATTGGATAATGATATTTCATATTAGAAGTAGCTGGTGAAGATCTTAGATCATAGAAATAGAGTTATAGGATATAATATAACAAATTGGGTCAAAGTACTTTGGTAGAACCACAAGTTTGAGGAAGCTTCTTAAGAACTTAAAGTTCCAAGGGAAAAAATTATTCTAATCATTTTTATTTTATGAAATAAAATTTAATGGGATAAATTTCTAAAGGGAGAAAAGGTAATGACTCAATGTTTTATAAATAAAATTCATTTTTCAAATAAATAAATTCATTATTAATTAATTATATTATATATAACACATTCATTACTTTTGTTATTTTGGAACATTATAAATTATATCATATCATATTTAACATACAGTTAAGTATCATAAATTTTGATAATATATCCATTTTACATTGACTGTTATGATTAGTATGTATTAAGGGTTATGGTAAAGTCTAGTTGAAATGTATGGAAGAAGTGATAGCCTCGATTAGTATGATCATACCCAATGAAGTGAATTTATCATAGATTCTGATGGAGATATAATCATTGATATTTTTCCTTAACCAAACTCAATATGATATTCAACAAATAAATCATGGGTGAAACCATTTATGGAAGAATTTCTAGCTTATCAAGATTATGGCCCAAACCATGCTCATTGAACCACCCCAATAAAGTGTCAATATTGTACATATTGTCCTTAGGGTATATACCGATGCAATAAAGGGTTATGTATCTAAATACTAATAGTATGAATTTTTATATTTTTATTTTTTTAATAAAATAGTGATTATAGTTATATTTTTATGATTACTTTATAAAGTATTAAATGATGAGTTTGATAAAAAGTATATTTTAATATGATGAAACAAAAATATTATTTTTGGGAAATATATAGTTTCAATCAAGACACTCTTTTTTATAAATTCAATAATTATATAAAAAAATTCATTTTAATAAAATATTCTTATTAAATAATATTTATTTATATATAAATAATAATATGACTTTATGAAGTCAAATGTAATTTTTATAAGGGTCATAAAATGTTATCATCATAAAAACTTATATTTTACATAAAAGAGTACTTTTATTTTAAAAGTATAAATTATAATATTTAGAAAATTATTTGGATTAAATAAGTTTTTTTTCAAATAATAATGTTAAATTTATCCAATAGTTAATATTCTTAATTTTCTGAGGTAATCGTTTTTTATAGAAATTAAATTCAATATAAATATATAGTGTGTATCATGACATCATAAAATCCCCAAATTTAATTAATAAATACTATAAAGAGTTTCCATTACAAAATTTATTTTTCCCCTTTAAAATAATTTTTTAATTTATTTTATTAATTTTATAAACCCTTAATGAATACTCCAAAACATATATTATATTTTAAGGTTTTAAAATTTATTATTTATGAACATAACTCACACCACATAACCAAGGGTGTTATTTTGATGAGTTATTTTCTTATAATTATAAAATTTTTAAAATATATCACCTTAGGTGGAAATCATGGGGAAAACCATGAGAAGATTTGTGGTTTTGATTATTTTATCATATGGAGTCCAAAACATAAGTTTAGTAATTAATAAAGAATTTACCTCTTATTTTCTATAAAAACCCACACAACCATACACTCCTATTCATTGAAAACCCTTTTATCATGAATTTACTCTACCTTTCTCTCTCTATATCCCTCCAAAGGTGTTCTCAATATCTTAATAAGATCCTACCAAGATTTAAAAATCACCCTCACAAGGTAAGTGATCATATCATTCTCCTTCTAATTCAAGAACCTTCTTTATATTATCCCTTTTGATTTTAAATTGTTCATTTTGGGATATGTTTTTATACATACCTATTACTATACTTATGATTATCAAGTTATGATATACCCCTTTTACTCTCATTAAACCCTTTCATGAATCCTTATTTACCCCCATTATGTTGTTGAAATTATCTTATAATTTCCCTTTCCAAACATTTGTGTAGTGAATATCCATCACCATTTACACTAAAGGGTATTCACCTATATTTACATATCCTTCATTGATTTGGTAATTCCATTTATGTAACCCACACTCTTTAATCATGTGATTAGATGAAACTCATCCTTATATTGCTTGATATATGTGGAACACTTATTTATGTACGTGATATGAATGTAATGGGTGGGACCATAATTATATAGCTCTATAATGTATTGGGTAATATTTTTATCACATTATATACCATGTATAGTGAATGTGAGGTTATCCTAAGTTCAATATGTTTTTATTTCTATATATTTATTCATGACTTATGTTTACGATGTCATGTTTTATATTGTTATTACATTCCCATGTTTCCTTTATATTATCATCTTATATCATGCATCGATGTTCAAGTATATAATTCAAACCCCTATTATGTTACCTTAATATACATATCTACTCACATATACTACTCTAACTTATGTTATGCTTTGATTATTCCCTTACTAGGATTTATAGTTCTCCCCTTTCTTATATATTTCCCTAGGTTATACCATGAAATTTTAGAAGATAAATGTAATTTAAAAGGGATTTTGTGGGGGTTTTAAATAATGTTATTGTACCCATGTTTCATGTAATGTCTCTATATATCTGATTTATAAAATACATTGGACATCACAATATTTGGGGATTCTATTATGGGTACCTTTTTAAAATAAATCATGAACTAAGAAGTATTAAAAATATGGGTTTTCATATAATGAGGTGGTAGGCACATGTTGGGGGTGCCCAATTCTATTGGGGTGGTGTGGTTGGGTAGCTCAAGATTAAGCACCCATTTATTTTAGTAAGTTGTAAGTGATCCATTCCAACTATAAGTGGGGCCTATTTTGTTTTTGATGTAAATTTCGACCACCTACATTCTGTGGAGGATCTCTCAGGTCTTAGAGGAGCTTGAGTGGGGTGGTGACAGTAGTTTCATGATGAAAAATAAATTCATGACTAATGGTAAATATTTTTGACACTGGAGTAGGTTCTAGTTACTGAGTTTCTCAATATTCAAGGTGATAAAGGGTTAATGAGTTGCTTAAATATCGGATGTCTTGGTCTTAATGATAAGATAAAATGTTTCTTAGATGAAGGTATTGACATCAGAAATGGATTATGACAAGGATACCATAGTTTGGTTAACTACGGTTAAACCTAGAAAGAGTTTCAAGTGTATGTAAGGTGTTAATCGTGGTCTGGGGTGAGAGGTAGGCATATATAGAGATCGAGGTTTTTTGTTGAGTTGCACTCTAGGGGTGGTAAGGGAATATGTATGATGGGAAGTGAACCATCAATCATTATATGAAAAGGTACTTTTATGGACCAAATATCAGTGAATGTCATGGGTACTACTCCTAGAATCTGGGAATGGGTGGTAGTTAACATTTTTTATCAATTAGTTAAGAATTAGATGAGTACGTCCAATCCTTAAGCTTGTATATTATTAGAGAATGGGTCCTGGTGGTTGTATTTTCTTGAGTTAAGAAATGAAAATAACACTCTTATGGGGGGAAGTTATGTAATGGTCGCTTGCATATGAACCTTGTTCTAAAATGGTCATGAGAATGTGGAATTGAATATGGAGTGGTATTTGTGGAATTGGTATGCTAGTGTTAATTAATTTGGTGTGTACTTGGGACCCTTAGGTAATTCCTAATAGGAATTATATGTGATTGTGATTCAAGACCAAGAATTGACTTCAAGATTGAGAAGGAATTAAAGTGATATAAGGTTTCTTAGATCAGATATGAATCAATTTATGGTAGGAAAAAATGAAATTTTTAGAAAATTGAGGATCTAACCATGAGATATCATCAAGATTTGGGTATGGACTCGGGTGATCATGTTCTTGGTATCACGGGATGTTTCTGGCATGATCGGATGAATGGATTACACATCGGTTGTTGGATCCAAGTGTTTTGAGATGATTTGTCCAAGGATATTTCAACTTACATTATATTATGGATTTGGATATAATAATATGAAAATAACATCTAGTGTTTATTTTTGGATATGATAGATGCATTTTTAGAATCAACCATATTTTTCAAGGAAAATCAGTCTATTATTAGCTTTTGTATGGATGGTGGTTTTGCATATACCATTTCATAATTCATTGATGAGGATGGGTACCAACTTTTAAGTAGAATCCTCATTTATATTCGAGTGTGTGATGTTAGGGATTGATTAAAGCATGTATTTGGGATATGGTTTTTTAGTTAAAAAGAGAAATCCAATGTCAGAGGTACCTAAGCATTAGAATTGGTGGTTGTAAGATAAAGATTATAGTATGGATCGCCATAGGATTGGTGGGTAGATGAATGATTACACCATCAGTTTTTGGGATAGAAGGTTTTACGACAATAAAATCTCAGTGTTCTTGTAGTGATGATGGGCATTGGTTTAGTGTTTGGTGAATGAAGTTCCTTAACTTTTAGGTTGTTTCTTGGTTGTATTTTATACATTCAGGAACAAATAAATATTGGTTTGATTTAGGTTGGTGATCAGGATAGGCCAGGAGATAAATATAGATGATCGTCGGGGCTTCTCGGGAACATGAAGCGTCATAGTGGTGAATTTTTATACCCCATGTGTAGGGACACATTTTTTTAGAGGAATTTTGAATTTTCATTTGGTGTATGGGTCAGATTTTTAATTGAGGTTTAGAATTGAATTATAAAGCCTTTTATGCCTTAATGTGATATTTTTGGATATATATTAGGGTTTCAGGCTTACAATAGGTGTCCAAATAAGTCTTAAGATCTTCTCGATGTGGTGATTTTTAGGATTTTTCTATCCCAGGTTCATGGTTTGGTGTGCATATTTTTGGATAATTCATGTGGTATCTAAAGCTCATGGTTTTTTTAGTTCAATTTTTATATTAAATGGTTGAGTTTCATGGTTAGTGCACAGTTTAGTGTGAACCATGTGAGATTTATAGGAAACCATGTGAGGAATATTAGAAGTAGGTCTTGGTGCACATTTTGTGCATGGTTGCAAATAAAAAGTTCATTTTTTATAGATGGTTACTAACCCAAATTACATGGTTGGAACATGGTTTATAAACCATGTAGTACAATCATTTGTTCTAGATAGCTTGATATAGTTTTGTCTTCATGGTTGGAATTTGGTTTTTCTAACCATACGGCCAAACTGCATAGCCTATTAAAAGTGGTAAATGGATAAAATACTCCCTCGAGTTTTTATCCATTATCCTCCTCCTCTTCCCTATGGATGTTTAAAGACCAGGGGAATATCCCTTACCCTTTATCCTCCTCTAAATCCTTATTTTTGGGTGGTTTTGAGTTATTATTCAGTATTATTATGTAATAACTAAGCTCCAAAAACCTTATTTCCTCTCCTTCCTCTTCTCTAATTTCTATGTTCTCGGTTTATGTTTTTGTTGGATATTCCACCATAGCATAGTAAAATCACCTAATTCTCATGGGGATTTTGGTTTACATGCATAGAGGAGACCCTAAGATGAGATCTTCATTCCATTTCACATTTGTTTGATGGAGGTAAGTTGATCCATCAATTTTATAATGGTTTTTCTTAAAATTAATTTGGGGGGGAATTTTTTGGGAATTATTGTTTTGTTATTTGGCCTGGTATATAGCCTGGGGTACATCATTAGAAATTATCAAGAGTTTGGACTTGGTTCTGATATGGAAATACATTCCTATAGATTTTCCATCATTGATGATTTTTATCTTGGGTTATCAATAAATTATATTTTTTTATAATAGATTTTATTGATGTCGTGTCTTGAGTTAGGTACCCAGTTGGTAATTCAAGCTTAGAGGGCCTTAGAATCTTCTACCATCCCTTGGGAAAAATAGTTGGAATCATAAAATAAAGTAGGTGGTCCCTAAATTCGTCCATAGTCTCATTTAATTCCAAATTGAATGTGATGACATTCAAAACTAGTTCTCTGAGTGATGACCTATGAAATTTAATTAAAATTTTAAATTGGAATTAGAAATTAGTTATCACATTTGACATGCCTCAATCCCTATGGGAGGGTGGTTCCTAGTGGAACACCATGATTATAATATTGAATTTTGGATTAATTAATTAAATAGTTTTTCAAATAGAAATAGTATTTTTATGAAAATTTAATTGAAATGAGATATGAAATCATGGAATGAATTGGAATTTCAAATGAGTTATTGAGTGGTGGTGTTGATTAAATAGGGCTCCAGTAAGAAAACTATGTGGTATTTTTCTTTATATCTTGTCCACAACATCCTATTTAATCAATACATGGGAAATTGTAAGATTTTATTAAATGTGAGTGGGTAAATATAATGTAATGGGTTATATTTTTGGTTTTTTTGGTTAAGTGTGTTTTCTTATGTACATGGTTATTATGTATATAATTCCTTGGGTTTCATCCCATGTATTAATGTCCGGATAAGTAATGGGAAGGATTCCTTGAGTGAGTGTGGATTCTATTAGGGGGTCTATTGGATTCCATGGGAGGATGCCTCATTAAATCCAAGGATGTACAATGCTAAGAAATTCCATGATATATATTAAATTCCCCAATAATTCATAATTATTAATTCATTATAGAAGCTACCCCTTGGATTTAGGTGAAGTATTATGTATTTAATTCCATGAATTAATATCATGGATTCCCTTGGGGTACCCTTTCGAATCTCATGGGATGAGCTCCTAGGATTTGTCTTGATTATATGAGATAGAATGAAATTGTTGTGGACCCAGATTTTGGTATAGCCTGATTTTATGAATTCCTTAGATTAGAGGATACATGGATTCAGGTTAGATAATTTCATTACTATAATCCTTGGATTCACCTAGATGTAACTAATAATAATTTCATGAATGAATTATTTAAGATATGGATTGAATTGGTAAGTGGGGAATATCCAGAGGATCCCTCGTGGATTCCCTCATGTTTTCATGGCTATGGTTTCCTTATTCTCACACCTTGGAACTGAAATTAGTTAAAAGATCTGTGAACTTGATCAGAGATACACCAGTTCGGCTGAAGTAGGTAAGTTTCACATTAGTTTTCACCATAGTTCCTAGGATCATATGTTGTGTTTTATTTATTATTTAATTTTTTTCAAGGTGGTAAAATTATTTTACTAAAACATCCTCAAGAAATTGTTGTATATACTAGTTGTGTTAGGGATTCTATTGGTGGTGGAATGCTGATTTAACTCACACCCCAGTCAAGCCTCTATAGAACTTGGGTACCCAAGTAGTCACTATTCTTAATTTTAGGTTTAGTTTTTTGGAAATTCCCATTATTGATGCTTGTTGATTTTCTTCCTAGGTTCAAGTTGGATGATGGGATCAGGAAAGACTCATAACCAGTTTAGGATAGTCTATTGGCCTTAGATTTAATTTTTTCTTTGATGGTATTGTTTTTGTATGATGCGCCCATCGGGGATCCAGTTTGGTATGCATGAATCATATATTTATTATTACCTCTGATGTTGCTATTATTTTCTTAAAAGCTTACATGGTTTTGGTGATTATCTGGATGTGTATCTATTTTATTTTATTTATATATTGTTGTATATAATAATAACGAGGGAATAATCTCCCCATGATAACCTTATAGGACCTCACTCCTAGTTGGAAACCTCTAGCGTATGAAGGGGCATGTTTGAGGCCATGTGGCCCACTGGTTCACACTAATTTTGTGGCTTTCAGGTAGGGGATTTACATGTCATATTTCATAAACATGATATATTTCTATATACCTATGATTATGGCCCTTGGTTTATGTTTACTATCTCACTCTATTTTACCATGAAATATGTTTGTTCATTTGAGGTTAAATATCCTTTTGTCATGACTTTTAAGAAAATATTTTTGTTCAATGATATTTTTAATTAGATAATTATCCCCTCTTCATGTTTTCTCATGTACTTATGATCTAACCCTCAGGATTTATATATTTTTCCTTACTAATAATTTGATCTCACACTTTTCTTATGTTTCTATTCCCCAAGTTATGAAGATGTGTATAACTTATGAGAAGTGTATATAGGAGTCTATTTTGGATCAATTATATAGAAATTTTCATAAGTACCATAAGATAACTAGCTTTTATAGTTGATCCTAAAATACCCTAAACCTTTTATTCTTTGGATTGTGTGATTATTTATGGTATGTAATTTTTAACATATGAAAATTATATAAAATAAATATAGGTTCCTCTCACTTTGAATCAAATACAGGGTTCAAGGATAGTGTTTTTAGCACCTGATCAAGGATTTCAGGTCTCGGGCACCACACATATATTGGTTATAAATATATTTTTAAACTGAACTCGTAATTTTTTGGCAGTTTAGAATACCATTTATTGAGTTTGGAATCATGATTTTCACTATAAAATCTTATCTATTTGACATAAAATTTATATTTTTTTAGTTTTAAAAGTAGATTTTAAAGCCTTTAATTTTTTCTTATGGTCCTTAATTAGTATTGGGAATGAATTTTGTGATTAATTAATATCCATTCCATTTGATGATGGAAGATATTTATTTTTCCTCTTCATGGTTTTGGGTTCAGGTCTATGGTTTTCCACTAATATTTATATCTATATCTAATATTGAATCCATTGGTTCGAAATTTCCCAAGCTGTTAGAAGTGGATTTTTCAAATATTGGTCATTTTTATTTTATATATACTCTAAGAATCATGGTTGAAGTGAATATTGAAAAACCTATCTTTATAAGTTTTTGGATCCTTCATAATAATAACGAGAGGGAGTGGGTTTTCTTTAAGTCTAAACATCTTCCTAATTTCTAAAATTCTTGAAGTAGTCTTACTTATACATGGAATTATTGTTCTGAGGGGTGGACATGTGTTACCTACCATGGTTTTAAAATTAGGGAATGTGTTTAGGAATTTTTTATGGGTAGATCTTAGTAATAAATTGGATATATCATGTGGTAATTGTATTCCGGGTTTTCATTCAGATGGAGTGAAACACATATATTGCTTATCGAGGTCATTAGTGGACTCCTCAACCACGGATTCTTAGCTTATTTAGTATAGGTAGAGGGGTGTTGATGTTTTTCCTAGTTATTCCTTTTCAAAATGGGAATCTTTGGGTAGAGGAAAGAGTTTGTAAGTATTAGAGGCTACATGGATAGTGATTAAATAGATTTTTGGGTGATTTCAAGATAATATTGGGAGAAAAAAGGTTTCTTAGGATAGAATTTATAAAACATGTTGAAGTTCTTAATTTGGATTTCTTTTAGAATCGGATTCAAAAATTATTCAAGAAAATTTCAACAAGGGAGGCTTTAATCTTAAAACATGGTAGTATGATGAAGTATGTAGCTTGATTTTGGGGAATAGGAAGTGGTTTGGTCCTAGGCTAAAATTATTAGCATGTCAAAGAGGTTTGGGAGGAATGACAGTCAGGGATGACTAGCCTTTGGCTTGAGAGGGTGTTTGTCAAGGTCAACAAGGTTATGAACTTTGTAACAATGATTCTCTATTGGTTGATAAACTAAACATGGTGGTTGGGGGATATACCCACCAACCAAAATGAAACTCTAATACTGCAACAACTGGTGGCTAGGTAACCCTCAGATAGTTCATGTGCTCCTCAAGATACCAATGATGTAATATCCTAATCTTTTCTTCTTAATGGTGACTAAATTATTTTCTCATGATTTTGAACACTTCAAAGATAAATTATGGGTGGTTTGTAATTTTCTATTAAACTAAAGTAAAATTAAAGGTCCTGATCCAGGAATGGAATCAACATGTTCAGTCTCAACTCAAAAATTTATCTAATTATCATATGGATGTGAATTTTCATCTTATTCGAGAATTATTGTGTTAGAAATTCATGGGATTTTATATTTTTTATACTAGTCAAAGAGATACCTCATAGAGGTTTTTTAGATGGTTAGTGGAAGGTTTTTTTATTTTATGGTTATATACAAGAGATTTTAATGAAGTGGTCTATAATGTGGTGAAGTTAGGAAGTAGAATCATAAGATGTGATTGGATGGTGTAGTACAAGGAAACCTTAGAATCTTGTAACCATAAGTATTTTTTGTTTGGGAGGTTCCAAATTTACTTGGTGTAATGATAGGAAAGGGTAAGATCGGTTCAGGGATTTCAAGATTGGTATTTGTACTCATTGTGATGGAAGGAAAATTTTACTTTCTCTAATGTGAATAATATTTCACTTTTTTATACTGATAAAAATGATCTAATTATTATGTTTGAGAAAGGTAGTGAGGATATTAAATATCATCAAGAACATTTGAGAATTTTAGGTGATTCATGTTGATTATAAGGGGGTGGTTTAAACATCTTAGGGGAGGAGTGAAAGTTTCTTGAATCTGATGGATATAGAAAATAGGATTGATTGGTTGAGTCACTATTTATATATACTGAATCATTAAATGAGTGGAAACTTATAGTAAAATGTTAAATGGAAATGGGAACATATCTGTATACATAACTAGTATAAATATTATAGAGGTTCATTATCATTAGAAGATGATTTTTCTAACTATCTTAAACACTATTAGACTGCAAATATTTATTTTAGGCATTAAGGGATAAGACTCATTGATTGAGAGAAGTTTATGTTTATATGTTTTTTTTATTCCAATAAATATCATCATCTAAAACATAATGTGATTAAATTATTTATGGTGTAGGTTGTAATTAGACCATATATGGTTGAGGGATGGAATAATTAGTGGTCCATCATTTCAATAATCACTTTAATTATACTCACTTGAAAGTGTGATATATTATATAGTATTTTTATATTAAAATATCAAAGGATATAAATAAATTCTTCATAATTGTTTTTAAAGTATGATATTTATAATTCTTTCTTTTAAATGGTTCCAAACAAGTAACTAGGATAAAATGGTATCGCTACTTTTTTTCAAAAAATCCAACATATTGTTATAAATGGTATTTCAAATATTATGACGAATTTTTTGAATCACATTTGTTTTTCATCAATTATTAATGATACTAATAATGTTATGATTCATATGGTTAAGAATCCTAAGTATTTAAGTGGAATTAGTCTTATCAATCATTTCAATGTTGTCTATAATATTTTTGTTAAAGATATTTCTAATAAAATATTTAAGTTTCTTCCTAATGTGATCTCAGAAAGTTAATTTGATTTTTCTTTATATGAAAAAAAATCCATAGAACATTATCATTTATTTTGAGTTTATAAAAAAATTAAGGATTATATAAGGGGTGGAGTTGGAAGGAAAATCATTATCTTGATATGATTAAATATTATGATCGAGTAGAGTGTGGTTTTACTGAGGCTACCATTGGGAATTTGGGTTTTGTGCCTAAATTTATTGTTCTTTTTTATCGACATATAAATTGCACCCTTTTTATTTTTTTAATTAGAAATTCAAGAGAATAGAATAAACTTCATGGGGCCTCCAGAAACGGGATCTTTTATAACCGTATTTTTTATATTAAGTTTATAATTTTTATATTCACTTCTAGAAAAGGCTTAGGTTGTGAGGGATTTTTTAGAAGTTTTTATAAGTAGGAATTTGATATGTTTTTATCATATTTTTTTGATATAACATGATTATTTTTATAAGTTTTATAACTATATATTTTATAAATTTAGTATATATTATTATATTTTACAAAAATATATCTAGGAAAAAAATTGACATTAATAATTGTGTACTATTTTTATCCTAAAACATCATATCTATATTAAAGAAAAAATAAAATGTTTTTTAGATTAAAGAGATTACAAACCATGATAAATACTTGTTAATAACCTATATTAATGAAAAGATTCATATTAATTTATTTTTATGGTTGAAATATAGGGTGGCTAGGAAACATCAGGGGTAGAGAGAGAAGCTTTTTTCTAAATAAGAGGGGAGGTTTTAATTATTGAAGTTTTTTAAGATATTATTGTGTTTTCCATGATCTGCATGATTTTCACCAAAAAAATTATGACTCATTGAGTTATTTGATTCCTAGCTATCATTGGGGAGGGGATCTAGGTAGTGGATCAATTCATTAGGTTAAATGGGGGTTCATGTGTTGGTAAAGGTATTATAAAGGTTTTGGGATGAGATATATAAATTTATTTAATCTACCTATTTTTCTAAGAAAGTTTGGATATATATTCTTGATCTATGATCACTTTGGTGTGGAGTTGTGAAAAAATGGTATTTTCCCCATGTTGACTTTCATTTAGAATAGCATGTGAAATGAACAACCTATGTTTGGTAGGACTTATTATAGGTGTGGTTGATTCTATAAATATTATTATGTATAAGGGTGGGGGATGGGAGTATATTTCATTTTGTTAATGAAAAGTATGTTTATTCACTATATACAAGTTATTTCTCTGAGGGGAAATACTAATTCAGATATGAGGGTCTTAGATCTCTTCCAAGAGGATGATCATTAGTGGGATTTAATAGTTCTAAAAAAATTATTTCTTCACTCCAAGGATGATATTAATTTTAGTATCCCTTTAAAAGTTTCAAAAATAGTGGACATGTTGATTTTTTTACTTAGTCCTCAGGTTTCATTATGGTAAATTATTCTTATATGGTGGATTGAAAAATTTTGGGGGATGGGAAGGAAGACACAACCAGTAATGAAAATATGCATTAAAAGCACCAATATAGTGTTTTGGTTTCAACCAATTCATGGTATGTGTTAGTGTGTATTTCCCACCCTAAACCCACACTTATGAATCTAGTGCCAAACATACATAATTTTCCAAATAACATGAATGATAACCAACTATTATAATACAATTTTTAATATCTTTTAGAACAAGGTGTGTATTACATATTAAACATATAAAATAAAATAAAATATTTCATCATAAACACCTTATAATCCAAACAAAATATTATATATATGATTACCTATAGAAAGGAGAAAATTTAAGAAATGTTTGATCTCAAACACTCGATAAATGGAGAAACATTATGAAGGAGACATGGAAGAGTTATTAATATATCATAAAAAATTGAGGGATGAAGTTATGAGAGAAATGGAATAATTAATGTAATAAGGTTATGAAATCATAAGAAGTTATGATGAATCAGGAGAGCATAATCGTATATCATAGAATAAAATATATAAAAGGATATTCCTAAAGTATAAAATATATAGTGGTATAAATATATAAAATCATAATAAAATAATAAGAAGTCACGGTGACTTAAAATTAGAATTTAGTACATGAATAATCATAGAAAATCATAATAAAGGCTAAGGCTCTCTTCCAAGACCATCATAAGATTGTTTGAAAAGTTAACTACAACATTCCCCTGGATAATATAATGGAAAAATATAATTGTATCATGTCCATGTAAAATGTTTCGAAAAAATATAACTATATCATATTAATGTAGAAAATATAGATCTCATGAGATATAAAGATTTACTAAATTCATCTTTGTGAAATAAAATTCTAGGATCACTCATCACATAATTATATATCCATACATATGTGTGACACATGAATATGAAAAATATCATAAATATATTAAAATAATAGAAAGATTAACCCGTGTAAATAAAATAGGCTTCCAAATAAATAATGTGTATGTCTATATAAATACCCCTCAATCAAGATAACGATATTTAGGGTATTTACCCTCAATATAATAAAGGTCATATATTAAAGTCAATAATTTTCTCAAATAATAGAATGATATGGATATCTAAGTGAACACTATTCATTCAAAAGAAGAAAGTGTAAGGTATTCAAATAGAAAAATCATTAGAAGAAAGGTTATATTTTACCATAGTCAATTACAAGGTAGTATAAAGGTATTTATAGATCAATCAATTGATAATAATTTCATTTCCATAATACCATGGATACATAGTATTCTGGATAACAAAAAAGGATTTACTTTATCATAGTAAAACTTATGAAATGGTATAATTATAGAGAAAATAACATAATTAGATTTAAAATAGTGTAATTTAAAATATTATTGATATAGATGAAAAATATTTTAGAAGAATATAATAAATTTTATATGTTTTGAAAAACTGTTTCAAAGTATTTAAAAACATTTCATTAATATAAATTCCTTTTTTAATGAAAGATAAAAATATAAGATTGTTTTTTAAAAAATGATATTTAAAAAAAATTATAAAGAGTAATATAAATAATTTATTTGAAAAATAATCATGATGATAATCGATAGTAAAATGGAAGAGAATCCATGAAAAGAGTTTTTATAAATTTTTATGCTTTTTTAAAAAGTATATTAATAGATTATTTTAAAAAAATAAAAAATGAATAAAAATGAATTTAAAGAATTATTTTAATAAATAAATATCATAATAATGGAACCTTAAAAATAAATATAATTAAAATATAAGAAACTTTTAGAGGGAGATAGTAATTAGAAAATCTTCCTTTATAAACATTATAGGGTTTGACTTAAAGAAATAACAGAAAGGGGGCCATAAAGATATGTGTATCCATGGAAAATAAAGGAGAAGGAATAATAAAGAATATATAATAAAAATATAAGAATGATAGATATATAAAGTAAGAGAGATAGATAATGATAGATAATATATCCAAAATAAAGGAAATGAATGGGCTGGAACCCATACAAACCTAGTAAAATAGGATATCATAATATATAATAGAGTTCAATAGAAAAATAATTTTTAAAAAAAGGAAAACCGATAATTTATTATTTTAATAATTTATATATAATACATAAAATAGTATATAGAACATAGAAAATCTATACATAAAAAATAATTTAGATTTCTAAGAAAAACCCTTACCTCAAGTTTCAAATTCGTTTGATTTTGTTCAGTTTATCATTCAAAAATTTATTTTTTGTAATGGTAACATTATATAGTTCATATAAAATGGTTCCATAAGGTATAGTGTTCATGTATTTATATACATAAAGGAGTTCAATAGTTCAATATATGTAATCAAATAGTTACAAATCGGTATGTGTTCCTTCGTTTTCTTGTCCTATGCGGTTATAAATAATTTTTTATTTACTTTTAATATCATTATTAACATGCCTATTTTATCATTATATAATCATAAAAATGAAATTATTTGATTATTAATTTTATATTCAATCATAAAATAAAATTTTAAGGAAAAATATAAGTTACTAAAGTGGAATTAAAACATCATAATCCATGTAGTTAGCGTAAAAAACACCATGGGTGAATGATGTATTTTAAAGGGTTTAAAAGAAGAGGTAAAAATAATAAATATTTTTATTTCATAAAAATATTATATTATATTTAAAATAATTTTTTAGATAACTTTTTAAGATTAATTATGTTATTTAAAGGCTTCATAAGAGAATTAAAATAAAAAGACTTGAATTTTTTAAATTGTATTTCAATATAGTAGTAACTTATGAAAAGGGTTCCATGAGAGGTAATGAGAAGTATCTCAATAATAAAGGGTTAAAGTTAAGTTAATACCAAGGAAATATAATCATGTAATAAAAAATTAGTTTTAAGAGATTTTTATGACAAAATAATATCAAGTAAGAATAGAAAGAGTTACTTGAGAACCTTTGCCTTTCTCTTTATGTTTCCTCCTTTGTATTGAGTCTAAATCCTATAGAGGCGGGTATTTTGGTTAGACCAAAGCCTTATAATTATGTATATAGTAGTTTTTAGAAGTATTTTGAAAGATATTTTTCAAAAGAAATTTTTTTATAAGTGAGGTGAATGGGGTGGGGGTTGTTTATATAGACAAGGGGAAGGGGTATCTTTGAATATAATATTGATTATTTTATTATAAAATCTCAATAATGTGAAGGGTGTTGATTATTATGAATTTTATTAGTGTATGATTAAAAAATATAGGTTTCTTTGATACTTTAACACTTCCAAAACCTGAACGTATGTTGTAAATATTTTATTTAAATAAAGAACCAAAACAAGTTCTTTATTTGAATAAAATTTAACATAGGTTTTGAAAATTGATTTATAGGTTTTTAAACTAATTTTATAATTTTAAATGAATTATTTTAAAAATTAAATTCATTTTAATTCATTAAAATTATTTTACAATTTTGTTAGTCATATTTATATCATGATGATGTCATAAAACTTATGGTATTTATAAAAACTGTATTTTTTACTATTCAAAAAAGAATAAACTCTTTTTAAAAAATAAAAAACTCCACCCTAATATAATTTCTATATACTGATTCTAAAAAATAATTACATCTAATAGAATTCAAATATTAGATTTTATGAATTTATTTTTTAAATAAAATAATAAAATACATAGAAAAATGATTTTATCTTAAATAAAGATTATTTATTTTGTTTGAGTGATTACATTTCTACTAGTTATTATTTATTAATAATTATATTATGGATAATTAATTAATTATTCATTAAAAAATATACATTTCATAAAATAAAGCTTCTAATTAAGATAATGTTATCTTTTTAGTACATATTTATGAAAAACATTTGGTGTGATGAACATTATTAATAATACTACGAAATTGACCATACTTCTTTTCTAAAAACAGTATTATACAAAAAAAAATAACTATTTTATGATAAAAATACAGTATAAATATGAGAAATTACATTTTTAAATAAAAATATTTAATAATTTATAATGATTTTAGAGTGTACCCATTTTATTTATCATTTTAAAATAAAATTTCTAGAGTAATAAAATATGAACATAGAATATTATAACAATATTTTAAACATTAAATTTATATAATATTATAAATGAATAATAAAATATATTTTTATGATAAAAATATAATTTATCAATTTATTTTATCATATTATGCATATAGAAATTCATATGACATATAAAAAGTATTATATTACTTTCAATGTTTATATGTTACAATTATGTGAGAATGAAAACTTATATTATGCTTTATTCACTATTTTTTATGAATAAATATCAATTTAAATATAAGAATAACTTAACCCGAGTAGCCCAAAGTTATTGGTTTCTTGTTTATATCTTCATTATATTCAAATAACTTCACCCCAAAGGACCAAATAGTTTATTATTCCTGAAAAACTAGATATATACTTGAATCTTACATTATAATTGAAAACATAAATTACAACATAGTGTTTCCTTTGATAACGCCATGATTCTCCTATTTTATTCCTACATATCAATCATAATATACTTCTTGGAATCCAAAGGAAATATAATCATAAGAAAAAGGGTGATCTCATCTTCTCATTAAGGGTATGCATATAGTGGAAGCTGAATAAGGCATGAATAATATGGCAGGAAAAAATGGAAGTCAAATAATTCCATAATAACATGAGCTAAAAACATTTCCATGGATATCATAAATAATTAAATAATCACATGGAAATCAAAAACTAATCTCATAATTATTGAAATTCATAATTTCTGACATTAAGAACATACCATCAAGGCCTCGTTCCAATACATATTACATAAATGGTTAAAACCTTAGCCAATACCCAAGCTAGTTTATCTAATGAGACCTACCAATGCCTCGAGGGCTATAGCAGGCCCTACCAATCACTTACTAAACCCAATGCATTCCTCATATGAAATGGGAAAAATATAATTAAAAAAGGCATTCATATTGAGACTAGAATATAAAATGTTGATAAATTACACAATCAATAAACATAATCATATATCATCCCATGTAATATAGTGAATAGTGTTAAAATAGTAAATCCCTGGTAAAACATATCGTAAACCATTTATAGAAATAATTAGGATAGTATTATCATAATATATCCTTAGTAGATCATAAGTAAAATAAGGTTTGTTATTGTTTAAGAGTAAAAACACCATAACTTTTAAAAAATATTCTTGATGAAATTAAACTTTTCACTTTGAAAATCACTTATTTGAAAAAACTTGTGCATTTACAAAGGAAAATATTTTCATTAAAAAGGTCCTTGAAAACTTATAAAGGAATATTTAAAGAAATGATTATTCATGAAGGAAGGAAAAGTTTTTCATGTGGTATAAGTTAAAAAAACATTCCTTTCACACATTTTTTAGAAAACATAAAAAGTACCTTGTTCAAAAAATGATAAGAATATTACTTTCAAACAATTTTGTAAGAATTAAAAAATGGGTAAAAATAACTTTAAACAATCATAGAGGAGTATTTAAAATATTATTTAAATATATATATATTATATAGATATGGAAGAAAAAATCTCTATAACAGATGCTTAAGCATAAAAATACCGAATATTTATGAGACTATGAAATAAATCCTTACCACTTAGGTATATTTTGAATTGTAAGCACCATGAAATAAATAAATTCAAATAAAACTTTAAATACCCTGAAGACAAAGAGATTCGTGATATAATATATAAAATAGGAATTATATATACCACATAGAATAAATAATTTATAAATATGGAATGTGTCTAATATAAGTAAAAGTGGGATAAGAAATCCTTTCCTTGAGTCTGTGAATAAGTCATATGTCTTATAAAAGTAAAATAAAGATGAGAAACCCTTGCCTCCATTCTGACTTCCTCCATATGTGTTAAAACCTCATTCATATTAAATATATTTTTATTATAAATCTATTATATTACCATATTAATAGATTTCATACCATTTATGACATACTTATAATCTTTTATCACCCATTTCTTAACAATTCATTGTTAAAAATCATTGTTTAGGGTAATAAATGTTTTGTTTTTCATGTATGTTTTGGTTCAGTTGTTTTGGTATTTATACTTTTATAAAGGTTCCATAATCTCAAAAATGTTAATAATGGTATAAATATAATATATATATATTCATCATACATGTATAAAAATTAATATATTAAAGTTAGAGATAGAAATATATATTACATTGTTCATAGAGACGATAGATCATACGTACTCAATAATAGTGTTTTTGTTATTCTACAGATGGAATGAAAGAAATTTAAATAATAATTATATTTTATAGAATAATTATTATATAATCTAAATCATATCTATTCACAAAATTCATACTTATTGTCATCTAAGTAAAATAGAAATGAAAGATGAATTACGTCACTTCATGGAGGTGGTAGTCCACACATACTCATGAGCGACACTATCATTTACCATTTGTTTGTAAGATAAGAAGTTATATATGATATTATTATCTAATAACTATAATTATATTATAATTATCATATATAAATATTAAACCTTTCATAATTATCATCCATAAAGTATGGTAATGAAAAATGTATTGTATCACTACACAGAGACGGTAAGTCATACGTACACATGAGCTATAATTTAACTTCCCATTTGATGGGAAAGAGGGTGGTTAATGGTGGTTTAATAATAATAATAATATTTATTAATATTTATTAATCTGCAGTAATTCTTTTATGATAACTTCCAAATGTTTTTAATAGAAAGATGAAGGAATAAATTGAAATATGTCAGGTAAGACAATTATCTCTTCTTCGGGAGACCTTCTTTAGATCCTTTCTTAAGGGACTTAAGGTTGGTATTTTATGAATACCTAAAACTCCATAACTTGGATAATGGTTTTTAGAAGATAAATGTCATGTTATTGGTTGATATATATGGATCAATATTATGTGAAGAAGTGAGGAAGGTGGTTCCCTTTATAATTGAGGTGGGGGGAACTTTTGAGATTTTTCAACAAATAAAATTATAATAAATTAATTATCATGTAAAATTCCTTAAAATGGAAATAGATTTGAATATAAGGTAGTATAGGTTAGTAATATCATCATAAAATATATTCTAGATAATATTTGGTGTCATTTTCAACCATATCATTTTTATTAACCCTAAGTTAATCAATTTTAATTTTAAATATGGTAACAACTTTTTCATTATTAAAGATTTGTAATTTTTATTTAACGTTAAAATTGGCCCATAAATGGACAATTTATGAAATTTTATACCATATCATATCTAAATTTTCTTATTTAAATATTTTATAATTTTTAAATATTCTAATAAAATATTATTTTGATAAAATATCCTTTTTTTCAATTTTGACCCTATTCATTTAATTTAACTTCAAATACATCAAGATAAAGGGAGAATTCAAATATAATTATTTAAAACCTTTATGATATTTAATATAGATATATAAAATTAATTTTACACATTCACTTATTCAAGTTATATCAAAATTAATATTTTTAAAATAATTTATTTTATTTTTCTGTTAATTAAATAAATGTTATAATGATGTTGCACAAATTTTTTTGATAATTATATAATTTATAGAAAATAAAAATAAAATTACATAATTAAAAAAAAATTCACTAAAATCAAAATAGAAATTTATTTTTGTTCCTATATTTCTTTTTTCCCTATGTGGGTACATAAGAGATATTAAAAAAAGTGAGTGATGTTAAAAACAAAGTGAGCGACATTTTGTAACTATATTTAATTTAAATTATATATAAGTCGTTTTCATGGAAAAGAGTCCATTAAATAACAAAACTTTTAGCTTGAGTTATTAGGGGACGAATTTCTTTCATTGAATAATAATTAGGATAAAAAATTATGCCCTTATCGGTAATTCTTACCCAATATTAACATGATTTACCTTTTACCCAGGTGATAAAATTTTATATGGTTACTTTTCATAATGTATAAAAATAAAAGGGAAATTCTTACTAAATTTGAGCCTCCTGATTAAAATACTGAATCAATTTGATTAAGTTAAACACCTATAATTATCACAAATTAATTTTAAAATAATTTCACAAAATGTGATAAAACCACATTTTAGAAAAAATAATTTTTAAGAATAAAACTGGATATGTTATTATCCCATGCATAATAAAAAAATTATATAAATATTAAAAAAATTATTGAATACATAATATGTTCATTTCATTAAAATAATTCACCAATAGTGGCTAATTCAGTTTATTATGATATAAATATATTTCTCACACAAAAATAGTTTTTTAAAAAATACTTTTTTTAAATATTTTAAAATTTTTATTTTGAATAAATTAATAACTAATGAATTTATTCTAAAAAAAATTCGACCATATATTTTTTCAAAATTTATTTATTTCTATTTATACTTTCCAATTTAATGGTTAGGTTATAACACTCAAATAATAACATATTGTGGTTCGTTTGAACTTGGTGTTGCATGAAATGTAAGCTATTAAAGAGATTAAGTTTATTTAAAAATAGAAATAATATAAAATATTAGCGTATTAAAAATAAAAATATTAAAATAAAACAATTAATAAGAGTAATATACTTATCAAATAAGACTATATATGTAAAAATAATCATGAATATAATAAAAAAATTGATAAAACTATTTTATTAAATTATTATTATTTATGAAATTCAATTTTGATGCATGAACTAAAAAATATATTTTATTATTATTCAAAGTAATATTAATAATGGATACCATATTAATTTCACAAAAAAATATGAATATGAGAAATTAAATTCAAATTATTTTTCTATAAAGATAAGATAATTAATTATTATTTTATAAAATGACATTACTACATTCGGTTTAAATAATTATATAAATAAATTTTAGTTTAATTTCATTAAAAATAAAAGAAAATAAATTCATCTAACATATATTATTTATGGGATAAATTTTATAAAAAATATTCATTGAAAATATAGGGTTTTACATATTATCTCCTTTAATAAATTATGTTCTCAAGAGTTTTATTTTTTTATAAACACTTATTAATATTGTCTCTTATTTCTGCAAGACAAATCAAAAAAACCAAATGTTATCTTAAATATTAACTTCAATGAGATTATAATATGACATGGTATAAAAACATTATAAATATTACCTTATGGGATCATAAAAATTATAATTAACCTAGTATAATTAAAAAAATGGTTTTCTATCTAGTGATTAATACAAAAAATCCCAATCCTAATTCCCAAAAATAACTTAATTCCACTCAAATACCAACTAAGATTCCCCCTAATACCACACTTCTAAATCTGGTGACAAAAATATATAAGTTTTATATATAAGATTTATTATAATAAAATCCCAAAATCGAAAGTTGAATTTATTTTGGAACTAGGTTCATATTAAAAAATAAACCGACAAAATTTAATAAATTCCTTCATTATAAAACCCTTATAATCTATTAAAAACAATTTAATGCCTATGAAAAGCTTGGGAAAGGGGGAAAATAAAAATTAAGTGAGATCAAATTTTCAATAACTGGTAAAACATTATAAATGAGACATATAGGAGTTATAAATAGATGATAAATAATTGAGGGATATAATCATGAGATAAATGTAATGATTAACAAAATAATATCATGAAATCATAAGAATTAATTATGAGGCATGCGACCATAGTCATATATCTTAGAATAAAATCCATAAATGTCTAATCCTAAAATTATAAAATATACCATGTAATAAGGATATAAAATCATAATATAATAATCATGAACCATGGTGAATTAAAATAAAAATGTGACTTATACAAAAAAGAATAGAAAAACATATGTAAAAGATCTCTTGTAAGACCATTATAATGGAAAAATTCAACTACCTTATTCCCATGCATAACAAAAAGGGAAAATATAATTGCTTCATTTCCATGTATAACATTATGAACAAATATAACTTCATCATTTCCATTCATAATATAGATATATCATGAGATATAAAGATGTACCCAATGCATTGGATGGCTATATAACTTCAGTCCCACTTGTTACATAAGGATATATCCATGCATACGTTTTCCACATAAATGTAAAAATGATCATAAGTCCATCAAAAACCATTACATGATTAACTCATTGAAATAAAATAGGAATCTAAATAAATAAATCAGTTTTCTAGGTAAATAGTCTTTAATAAAGATAATTATGTTTATAGTATTCACACTATATAGAATAAAGAGTATAGAATCTAGTCAATAATTTCTCTAGCTAATTGAATAGTATGGTTATCTTGGTGAACACCCTTCAATTAGAATAAATATGAATAGGTTTTTCAAATAAAATAGGCATTGTAAAAAAGGTTATCATTTAGAAAAGTGAATGGATATCTAAGATAATGGTAGTGATGGATCAATTGATGGGTTCTCCACTTCAGTAGAGAGATCTCAGGATTTCTAGGGTTTAGACCCTATGGGATTTGGCTTGTTTTTCTTTGGTGGAATATCCAGTGTACAATTCCCCTTAGTGGTGAGAGGAGGGTGGTGGAGACATCATATTTTGGTGTATATAGCGACTTTGAATGGGACCTTAACAAATGCATCGATGGTCACATGGTATAGATATGGATGCATTAAGGCATCCTTATTTTTTATGTTTCCACAAAATTTGTTCCAGATATGATGTTGGTGTCTTCATTCGGTTCAAATATATGAGTTGTGTGTGGGATTCCTAGTGGTGAGGTTATGGTCTTGGTGGTTGGTGTTTCATGGGTCGAAGTGGACAACAATTCCTATGGTTGGCAAAGGGATCTGGTGGCAAGAGACTGTGGTCTATCCATGGTGCAAGAGGGATGGAAAAGCCTCTACGGTAGTGGCTTTAGGATTCAAAGCAACGGAGAGATGAAGGCTTGGGGTGATGTTGAGTATGGATGGAGGGTTGTGAGAGGATTCTGTAATCGATGGCCTCAATGGTGGGGTGGACATGGCTATGGTGTGATGCTGCATCAGTTGTGCAGATAGAATGTTGGTGGTGTTTTCTAATCAGCTATTAGGGTTTTTTAACTTGTAAATTTCTTTGTACCAATGGTATATTTCCACTCAAATCTATGGTTGTATGACTATAGCCTTCTGCAATATAATGGGTTCTTTCTTTTACCTATTCAAAAGGGATCTCTATTTTTATATTTTAATAAATGTGTTGGCCCCCAACCTGTTTGAATAGTGATGGATCAATCGATTGATAAGGATTTCATTTCTATATTACCATAGATACATAGAATTTTATATAAGGAATAAAGGATTTATTTCAGTATAGTAAAAAGTATAAAATTTATAAAGGTAGAGAAAAAAACATATGTAAATTTAAAGTGGTAAAATTTAAAAGGTTATTAAAATATATGGAAAATATTTTAGTATAATATAAGAAATTATAGATATTTGAAGAAAACAATTTTTTAGTTTTTATAAAATTTAAAAATAAATAAAATTTAATTTTAAAAGAAGAAAATGAATATAATATTATTATAAAAATGATATTTTTAAAACAAATAATAATTTTCATAAATAATATAATTAATTTTTTGAAAAGAATTTTTATAATAATATAGAGGAAAATGAAAGATAAACCAAGAAAAGAGTGATCCTAAATTTTTTTGATGTTTCTATAAAAATATGTAGATTAATCACATTTATAAAAAAACAAAATGGAATGAAAAGTAATTTAAAACATTATTTTAACAATAACATATCCCAATAATATAACCTTGAAAATAATTATGATTAAAATATAATAAAATTGTATATAAAGATAGTGACTTAAAATCTTTCCCTTATAAAAATCATAAGGTTTAACTTAAACAAATAATATGGAGGGAACCATAAAAAATGATAACATATAGAAGATGAAGGATAGAGAAGAAAAAATAATATAAATTAATCATGTTATAAAGAGGTAAAGAGGGATTGAGGTATATAGAGAGTGATGTAGAATATATCTATATGAAAAGAATATATTAGTAGAGAACCCTTACAAACAATGTAAGATAATACATCTAAATATATAATAGAGGTAAGGAAACAAATAATACCTAAATATAAATATATTAATGTATAATTTCAATACTTTATATATAATTTATAGAACATAAGATAGAATATGGAGAATAAATACATAGAAATAATTGATATTTGGAAGAAAAACCCTTACTTGGAGTCTCATCTCACTTCATGTTACCTCTAACTATTTTAATAATAAAATTATATTAATTATTTACCATATTAGAAAATGAATACTTATTTATTATTATGATTCCTTTTAACTATTTTATTATCAAATTATTTTTAGTTATTAGATTATTTTTGTTTATATCAGTCATTTTGAGGGTGTTTCATTCAGCATATCAAATATGCTTCAATGTAGTGGTAATGGTCGATGGTCTTTATGATATGGTTCCATAATTTTCATATGTTTTAAGGTATTATGTTTGTGTCAATCCATAATAAAATAATTTTTATAGTTAAATTTATTAAATAAAATAGTTCCAAATTGAGAAGTGTTTCTTCATAGGTTTGTTTTAAATAGTAAAAATAACTCTGTTTACTTTTAATATCATTACTAACATTCATATTTTATCATTATAATATCATAAACATTAAATTATTTTATTATTAATATTATAAAAAATCATTAAATTATTTTAAAGGATGTCTATAAAAATCATAAACAAAAATAAAACATCATTTTCCACTTAGGTAGCGTAAAACAACCATGGGTAAACAATGTTTTTTAAAGAGTTTAAAAGAAGAGGAAAAACTAAAAAATATTTAAATTTTATAAAAATAATTAATTATAATTAATATAATATTTTTAAGTCACTTTTTAATATTAATTATGATATAGATAGTGGAAATAGGATAATAGAAATTAAATTACATAGATTTTGAAACTCGTATTTTGACATAGTAATAATTTATAAAAAAGTATTGGATGAGATAGAATGGAAATATATCATTGATAAAGGGTTAAAGGGAAGTTAATAACATAAAAATTAATTTATATAAGAAACTTATAAGTGGGTTTAAATATGTTTTATGACCAAATAATCTCAAATAAGAAAGTAAATATATACTTGGGAACCCTCACCTTTCTCTTTGAGTTATCTCCTTTAGATTGAGTTTGAGTCTTGTGTAGAAGAATATTTTGGATAGAAAAAATCCATATAAATGTGTCTAGTGGATTTTAGAGAGGTATTTTGGTATGTTATTGAAAAGTAAAACTTTTTGGATGTGAGGATAATGGAGTGGAGGAGGGGTGTTTATATAGCCAATGGGAAGGGGTATTTTAAATATAATATTGATTATTTTATTATTTAAGCTCAAGACTATATACAGTGTTGACAATTATGACTTTTATTAGTGTATTATTAAAATATATGTTTATTTTATGTTTTAACACTCCCAAAACCAAAATTAATCATGGATAAATTTTATTCAAAGTAAAGAATCAAAAATAGTTTTTTATTAGAATAAAATATAACTAAGGTTTTGAAAATTTATTTATAAGTTTGGAAACTAAATTTATTATTTTTATAAGAATTTTTTTACTCATGAAATCCATTTTAATTAATGAAGAAAATATATACTTTTTTGAGTCATATCTACATCATAATGATGTCATAAAATTTTCATTATTCGTAAGAAACTGTATTTTTACTATTCATCAAAAAATAAAATTTTTCATAAAATACCATGAAAATCGCACTAAGATAATTTTAATGTGATAATTCATTAAATTAATCCCATTTTATCAAATTAAAATTCAAAATGTTAGAAATTAATCTTCTAAATTGAATTATCTTATAAATGAAAATAATTTTACCTCGAATGAATATTATTTATTTTACTATGATTTATTACATTTATATTTATTATTAATTATTAATTATTATATAGTTTATAGTTAATTATTTATTCATTCCAAAAAATATACATTTCATAGAATTAATATTTTAATTAATAGTAATTTAACTTATAAATACATACTTAATAAAATTATTTTGGCGGGATAAACATTATCTATAATACTACATCTTTGGCCATATTACTTTTCCAAAAACTATTTTATCCAAATATAATAACTATTTTTTATAAGAATACATTATACATATGAAAATTTTCATTTTGAAATAATAAAAATTACTACATCATAATGTCAATTTAGTGTAGTCATATTATTTAATGTTTTAAAGAAATTGTTTGAGTAATAAAACATGCACATAGAATCCAAAAAACATTTTTCAAATTATATAAAATTAAAAATGAATAATAAAATATTTTTTAGTGTACATATATAATTTATCCATTTATTTTATCCTACTATGCATATAGAATGACATATGATCTTTAAAAAATATTACATTACATTAATTAGTTATATGTTTACGATAATGTGACTAGGAAAACTTATATCACACATTGTTAAAAATTAGTTTTTGAAGAATAAATTTCAATTTATAAATATATATATATGTGTGTGTGTGTGTGTGTGAAAATAAAAGTATTAATAAGGGTAATGTGTTTATGAAATTAAATAATGTGTAAAAAGATTTGTGATTATAATAAAAGAGACTTTATAAAACTATTTTAATATGTAATTATTATTTATAAAATTGAATTATGATACATTGATCAAAAATACTTTATTATTATTATTTAATAAAATATTACAAATGGATGAAATATTAATTTCATAGAAAATATAAATATGAGAAATAAAATTCATATTATCATGATTTATGGATATGATAATTTATTATTATTTTATTAAATTTCATTACTACTTCTTGTTTAAATAATTATTTAATGAAGTTATAGGTTTTTATCATTAAAAAAAATTTACATATATAATTCAAGGAAAAAAATTATAAAAATATTCACTAAAAATTTTGGATGTTACATCCTACCCACATTAAGGAAATTATGTCCTCATAATTTCTACATTGATAAACATTTATTAATAGTGTCTCTTATTTCCATAATATGCATCACTAAAACAAAATTTTATCGTAAACATTAACTATGATATGGTTATAATATGAAGCAGTATAAATACATTAAAAATGTTACCCTATCGGGTCAAACTAGTTATACATAATATAGTCCTCAAAATATAGAGGTTTTCTATAAATGGATTTATACCAAAAATTTTCCAATCCTAATCCCCCAGAACAACAAAACTCTACTTTGATACCAATTGAGACTCCCTTATGACACAATATTTTGGACGAGGTATTAAACATACATGATGTTTTACATAACTTGAATAAAAAATAACTCCCCAAATCAAAAGTTCAATATCTTTGAAAAGTAGGTGTATATTATATATTCAACTTTTAAAATATAAAAAAATATATCTTCATATACCCCTTATAGTTAAATCAAATATATTTAACACTTATGATCAATTTTGGAAAGGGAGAGACATAGAAAAGAAGTGTGATCAAATTATTAGTAAGGAGTAAAGTGTTATCAATGATATATATAGAAGTTATTAATAGATCATAAGAAAGTTAGAGATAAGATAATGAGAGAAGTGGAATAATTAATGTAACAATATCATGAAATTTATGAGAGAATAATCATATATCATGGTTTAAAATCTATAAAATGATGCTAATGAAAGCATAAAATAATCCATAGCATAAGTATATAAAATCATAAGATAATAATCATGAACTATAGTGACTTAAAGTGGATATTTGGAGCATGTATAAGCATAGAAAATACAAAAAAAAAATGTCAAGGATCTTTGACAAAACCATCAAAAAATTATGGATAAATCTAACTACAACATAACCCCACATAACATAATAGATAAATATAACCCCATCATATCCAATAATAACATCGTAAATAGAGTTAACTACATCATATCCATCCATAACATAGATATGTTATGAGATATAAATCTTTTTAAAATGATTTGAAGGGCTATAAAATTATAGTCCAACCCATCACAAAATGATACATCCATATATATGTGTACCACATGAATATGAAAATGATCTTAAATTCCTTAAAATAAATGCACAATTAACTCATGGTAATAAAATTATCATCCAAATAAATAAATTTTCTATTTAGGTAAATAACATTCAATCATGATAATGTGGTTTATGGTATTCATATCATGTAGAATAAATGGTGGTCAAGTTAAGAATTTCCTCAGTAAATCAAATGGTATGTATATATAGGTGAACGCCCTTCAATCAAAATAAGTAAGTGTAGGGTCTATATATATACATATTTATTTATTTATTTATATATGGGTTTTTTCATGAACTAACCCGAGTTTTCCATCTATCATATGCATGAGCCAGCCCTTGATAAGGTTTGGGGGTCATTCCTGATCCCCAAGGGCTAGAGAAAAGTTGCAAGTCATCAGAAACTACACAATGGGAATGATTTTTCTGATAAAATAAATTATAATAGTAACAAAAAATTTAAATAAATTTTGGTATGAAGTTATCATATATTATATGACCATGAAAAATAAAGTAAAAAGATATATAAGAAAATAATGCAGAAGAAAAAAAATAATACTCACCTCTAAATCCCCCATAATAAATAGATCATATTATTCAACATATATAATGGGACATGTATATATGCTAGCCATTAAGGGAAAAAAGAAAATAGGAATGACCTTTTTGGCTGATGTGATAGAGATAAATACAATAAAACATCCAACTAACCTCCATGTGACTATAGGTCACCATCCAGTCCTAAAATAATAAACACTCCAAGAATGATTAAAGGCTGAACTGAAAAATAAAACTGAGATATATAATATAGGAATGAGCATTTAAATTCTTAGTAGGTCACCACGGACCTCTCCACACTTTAACCATTAAAATTAAAACCATTTCATCCTAGTTTGAAAATAAATATATGAGTAAAGTAAGTTTTCACTTTTCAAAGAAAACAATTAATGAGTAGCATCTTTAAAACCAAGATTTTAAGATGTGAATATAATTAAAGAAAAACATTCTTTATTTTTGTATGAAAATAAAAGGAACTAAGATATTTTACTTTAAAAACATTTACAAATTTCTTAACTGAATCATTTGAACATAATTAATTTAAAAATTTCAAATCCTGTAGGGGATTTGGGGAAACTTTAGTAGAAGGATAAACAACTACTATGAACAAGAATCTTTATGAATAAAACTAACCTAGACTAACACCTGATATTTCCCTTACTGGCCGAACTGAGGGAAAATCCCCTAAGTAGAATAAAAATATATTTTAGGTCCACTATTCAATGTACGATTCTAAACTAGTGTAGTATGTATACTTAGACTTACCACATAGAAACCCATAGTTATCCATGAATCATAACTTGAGGTGAGTTTAGAAAATATTATATAACAATATATAATTAAAAACACAAACAAGTCGCACCTTCAGACACCCCTCTTGGAAACTAATATATTTCACTTATAAAGATATATATATATATATATAACGTGAGTTTATTACTCTAAGGAAAGCATTCCACTTAAAAAATAATAGGCAAGCTAAGGGGGAAGATCCAAGGTTGAATTATTATTAAGTAAGTACTATTTCCAAATTAAAAATGGGATTGATGATTTGAAAATAGTATATATCATTCCAAATATCACATATAGAATCCCTTCTTAGAAATATCACTTGAGAACCAAGTTTAGGCTATAAAATTTAAGTATCAAATTATTCCTTTATCTTTACACACATATGCACTTAAATATGTAAATAAATTTATCACAATGCGCATATTCACACATAATTTTGTGAATATGTACATAAATTTATTTATATGTATTTATATTTATATGTGTATAAGTATTAATGATAACATAAAATATGTATAACATGCGTTATAAATGAACAACATTTGTTTATATAATATATATTAAAACACTAAATAGATTGCAATTCCTATTTTAAAAAATATAAATATCATTAAATTACAAATAAAACCTTTAGAAATTAAATTGAAAGCCAAGGATACATTTATTAATTTTGAAACAAAACTTAAATATATATTCAATCAATTTTATAAATCATTGCTCTACATGGTTAAAGAAAATCATATTTAAACCGATACCTAATATAAAAAGACTATTTACTTTCTTAAACAAAGTTAGAATATAAAATTGTCTTTATAAATTCTATAAACATTTATAATACTCTAATTTGGTACCCAAAAAATAAATTTAATATCCAAATAATCAATGGTTTTAAAATTGAAGTGTCAAGCATCGGGAAAACTTACCTCGAATAAAAGGAAAAATGTCTGAAGCCTCAAATATGGGATGAAGGGAACCCAAAAGAGAGATAAAAAACATTAGGAATAATAAAATCACAAAAAATGGTCAATCCTACACCCTGGGGTTAGCCTAGTCATGTTCCACAGTAATAGGGGGAAGTAAAACAAAGATAGAGGGAAAAAATGAGAATAAGAGTCCTAACCTTATAGATCTAACCATAATTCATAAAAAACCCGCCTTATAATCACTAAGGAGGAGGATAAATCATAAAAGTACGTGTTCCCAGGGGATCCTAGATGGGTGTTAAGCGAGAGAGGTATGGGAGGGGAAAGAGATCGATTTTGGGTAAAAAGGGGAGAGGGTTATTTAGGTAAACCCAATAATTTTAATAACCAAGGTACATCACAAGGTTTGACCACACAGTTGGCCAAACTATGCACCAAACATGAATCAATTACTAGACACACCTAATGTAGAGACCCCGACCCCGGAAACCCAGGATTTGGTGCCTTTTGAACATGATGTGTTGCTTTAAAATAAAACATGCACTGGCAAGCTACACATCATGCCCCATATAGAGGATCGTGTGCAGTTCAGGTTCTGGGAAATCAGTAACTACTGAAACAGTTCATCTTTTAAGAGCTGATACCTGAAAATTTTAAATCAAAATGTAGGGTGAGTAGTGAAATACTTAGTAAGGGGTTTTTTAAAAATAAATGAAAATAGTGTAACATTTGAAAACATTATTTTAAAAGAAATTTAACATTCACTAAAGGAAAATTGTAACACATAACATAAAAATGCTCAATCAAGGTTTTCAAGAAGAACATGAAACAATTATGTCAATTCTCGAAGGAGTAATAATGGTTATCATAAACAAGTATGACATGCGATTTACTTAAGTATAAATTAAGCAGTTGAGAGTAATGCATATTCAGAGTGGCGCATAAAGGAAACAACTTAAATTCTCATGTGCTGGTTACTATTTTACTAAATGATAATCACAAATCATGCTTTAACCTATACCAGTGAAATAAGAACTTTATAAAAACATAAAGGCATTAGTCGTGAAAGGATAGACATTTTATCTTGAAAAGAACTTGATACATAACTTGAATCATGTGGCATCAACATTTTAACTCAGAAAATCATTTTCGTATCAGCAAGGTCCATCCCCAAGGTGTCATTTAAAAACATTACCAAGGTCCATCCACAAGGCGTCATTAAATTGTTCATCTCTAGAGATTAAGTCTTTACCCAATTCATTGGAGCGCTATCAGGGCGCACCCTTAAATTTTACTTTATTATCATGTGAGCCACATCGTTCATGCTTTACTTAAATCGTTAGTATATTCAAGATGTCCCATACCACCTTGAATAACTCATTCATTTTAATATTACCCAAGGTGTCCCATACCACTTTGGGTAATCTAATTTCTTAGTTTATTTAGTAATATATCAAGAATGCATTATGTACAATAATAACTAAATAAAATAAAAATAAAAATAAAAATAAAAAAAATGAACCATCACAAATTTTTCTAATACATGGTATGATAGTTAACTTTTCAGAATATGTCAATAACTAATCAAGGCATACATATCTTAGTAAAAAATTCTTTTCACATGAGTTAATTACTTAAAGCATATAAAATTATGATATAATAAATGTTGAATCGTTGAAATTATTATTCCATGGAAATGGAGTGCTTAAAGAAAACACTTAAAATTAGTTATGGTAACAAATAGGCCCTTGGAATTGTAAATAAGGTAAACCAAAATACATACTTTATCATAAAACACATCAGAGGAAATGTTAGATAAACTTCTTTAATAAAACATTCCCATTTGTGTGTATTAAAAACATGTTGGTTTAGCAATCACACAAATTATATCTTAATAAAATATTACCTACATCAAAGAATAAATTATGTCTTGTTATTTATAAAAGAATATAATAGGGTTTTGAAATTATTCCTATAAATACATATACACATACCCATATATACCAAATGTGTATATATGGGTTTTACACAATTCAAAAACAAGGTCTATTAAATTCCTTAGGTACTGAAGGTTTCCAACCACAAATCAATTACATGGTTGAAAACTAATCCATATAAGGTTTGTTATAAATGTAAGCATATGTATAAAAACTAAGGTTTTACAAACATAACTCCTCTTAAAAATAGTTTGCATATATCAATTAAAAATTTTATTTAAAGATTGATACCCCAAAATAGGACGGGTTAGGTTATGAGAAAACACTCATGAAACTATATATATATATATATATCATATAAAATAAATATAAGTTTGAGGTTTTGGAAAACTATATAATAAAACCGTATATACCGTATATAAAAACAATATACAACCCGGGGGATTTGTAAATGTGCATATATAAACTGTATATACCATCTACATATATATGAAACCGTATATACACAATATACAAACCGATGGATTTTTATTATGTACATGTACATATATAAGAAGTATATACCATGTACAGGTTTCTCAAAATGAAAACAAAGTATATACGCACCCTTACATATGCACCCCACTAGAAACACGAAGGCCAAACTCCTTGAAGGCAAAACTGAGGGGTTTACATTAAGTGTGTGTGTGTCTATATATATATATATAAACTATATTCATCGGGAGTAAAAAAACGAAGGTTTTCTCCGAAATAATGCATGCAAGAACCCTTACCTTGATTAAGGAGGATGTTCGTTGGCTTTGCTTGAGGGTTTGAAAGGAGGTCCAAAGGAGAAGAAGCTGCTCGGGGCTTCAATGAAGCAGGGGGTTTATAAAGGCCTCGGTGTACCTTGGGTGACTCGACCAAAGAGGTTAGACCAGTGTGGGAAAGACGAAGGAATGGTGAGCTAGAGGGGGTGTTCGGAGGTCAAGGGGAGAAGTGCGGGGGAAGAGGTCGAGGCATCCTTGAGCAGGCCTACTGGTCGAGACCCCTATTGCGAGGGAGAAGACGATGGGTTGTCGCGGTAAAGAAATGGATGGATGGGATCACGAATGGGTAGATCATGTGGCTGGAGAGGGTGCGGGGAAAATTAAAGAGATCGGTTTAATGAGATCAAGGATCGGGATTAGATCTCGGTGAAGATCGTGCGGCCAAAAGGTTTGGACGGACGAGATCGACACGGAAGTCGATCGGACGGTCCTGATCGCGTGGAGTGCATCCCACATCAAATAGAAACGCGGTTGGGGAGAGGTTTATAATACACAGCACATAGCAACCAGAGCAATAACACGAACGCACACACATAGGGGTCTTACACACGGACCCCATGCGGGTTTCGGCCCACCCCTACGCAACGTGCACCGCGACCTTACACACGGGCCTGCGCTCGACCTAGAACACATATGCACAGCTTGGGACCTAGTTGGACACCCACTAAAAGCTTGGGGACCCCGATGGTCGGCACCTCGGGTCCCTTGGGGCTTGGTCTCGGCCTAGAGGGATTTTCCTTTAAGGGATGCCCTCGTCTTGGCCGGGCCCCAACCTAAATTTTTATTAAAAACTTATTTAAATTTATAAAATAACCAGTATAAGCATACTTATTTAAAAATAAAGTGTAGTATAAATAGTTATACTAAAGAGAGTTAATATAATAAAAACAAATAGTTTTAATTTAAAATCTAAATCCCTTTACTAGATTATGTAAAATATTTCATATTAGCATAATTTTTAATAAAAATTTATTTAGACTTCTGAAATAACTAGTTTAAGTATACTTAGTTTAAAATAGTGTGTAATATAAATATTTGTAAAAAAATGAGTAAATATACAATAAAAACAAATAGTTTCAACTTAAAATTTAAATCCCTTTTCTATAAATCTTTAAAATATATACCTTTCATATTTTACATGAAACACCATTATAATTATTCAGATCTTTAAAATACGCACCTATCTGTTTTCATAAAATTTAAATGATCAATTGTTTTCCCCCAATTCAAAATTTTAGCTGTCAAAAGATACAATTATTATAGATACCCTTTAAACATATCTTTTATAAAAAGAATACTAAGTTTTCAATCATATAAGTACCCATCGGGAAAAAAAACAAAACGATTTATTTCCGATAATACTCTTTTTATTAAAACTATTATTCTTTTGTGAAACATATTATGTTATTTGAAATATTATAAAATTATAAGAGCATTAAAAAATGTTTTCATATAAACATAAATTTATCAACGGAACCCAAAGGTTGTTTTGAAAACCCAACGGATATATAAATTTAACGGTCATAATTTAAAGGACCATTATAAAAAAAGTTGAATTTCACAAAATCAAAACACTTGAACTAGGAAGGATGGATATCCTCATACCATTGGTGATGGGTACGTTCATGGTGGTTCTGGCTGTTATATTTTTCACACTAATGGACCCTGAAGACGACGATTATCCGATTACTCGAGTTGTGATTCTTAGTAGTCTTTATGTGGCTGTGTTAGGTCTTGTGCATGGTATTTTCAACTAGTTGGGTCTTGTTTCAATGTAAATTTTTAAATATATACCAGTTTATTGTATTCTTCATGTTTTATTTCATTTAAAAATCTTTATTAGCACACAAGGCACAAAATAAAAGAAGATACATCATTAAAAGCATAACATATAAAACAAGAGACATTACTAAAAGCATAACGTTGTTCACTTAGACCAGTTCATAAAACCTGGGGCGTCACATTATCCCCCCTTTAGAAAATTGTGTCCTCACAATTTATTTCACAAAACTACAAGGTTCTGTAATGTCATCACCATCTCCACCAATGTATAGGGTCAATAGGTGCATTTATCGGAACCCCTGTAGCGATGCTCACCTCTTCCAGTTCCCTAATCCAGATACACCTAAGACAGGAGGGGTTGCACTTATGTTCTGGGCCTTCATGCTTCCAGAGGGAAGCTCGAATAGTACAAAGTTCTGAAATGTCATTACAGACCAACGTACGAAGGACTCCCTGAATTATGTCTCGGTTGAGGACATTGAATCCATAGATGCGGTCAAACAAGCTAAAGATGAGAAGTTGGAGCATATAAGATGCACGAAGATTTCCCTCTAACGCAGCCTCCTGAAATTTCACTCTGGCCATGTAGTTTCGGCCTAGGGTGAAACAAAAAAAGAGCCCTTCGTGATAAATTCCTCATCGTTCACATCCGTCTAGCTGTGCAGAGCCAATGCGGTAATAGATGGAGGCATTCCCCTGGAAGGTGCGGAGAATATCCGGACCGTTTGTTACCTCAAACCACTGCTTGCACGTTTTTTGCAAATTTGCGAAGGGGTCATACTCTTCCTCACATGTTTTGATTGCAATGATTTCCAGAATCTCAGTGGGGAGAGATAACAGGTGGGTTTGTCCTTCCATCTGAATATTTTAAGACAGGAATTAAATCACTTGAAAACCATTTAAAGGTAAACACAAGGTAAAGACAAGGAAGGGGAAAGACAACATTTCAATAAACATACATTTATTATTAAACATTAGCGTTTGAGTTTCCCTTAACCACTGACTAAATGAAATCCACACAGCGAAGCAAAACTCCCTAACTCCTCGAACCAAACACAGGCCGAGAATTCAGGGAAAAACTCATGGGGCACATATGACGTCTTATGAGTCTAGGATGAGGGGTATGAAGTTGAGAGACATCCACATACACTTTTTGTCTGCAAGATAGTCGGGTGGACTCGTCTTCTAACCTTCCAAAGTCCAACAACTGACCCCAAAAGCCGTAGGTTAAAATCTAACAAAGGTAGCCTGCTCGAAGGTCCCTGTCAGTAGCATCTTCTTGTAAAGGGTTAGAAATCATAGTGCCAAAGCTCTCACCCACTGTGAAAATTCGTAAAAGTCCCTCATAGTACCTTCCTCGACGTACATAGGAGGGAAACTGGGTTATCATCATAAAGAGGTAATCTATTCCTACCCCCTGGTGTAACTGAAGCATCCGTGGTGAATTGGATATGTCATAAAGGTGTTTGTATGTCATGCGGATATGGGCATAGTTTAGAAAATCCTCACGGCTAGCTAAAGACACAATGGTCTCTAGGGCCTCTATGGGGAGAGATAAGAAATTTTTGCCTTCGTTTTCCATCTAAAATTTAGGAAAAAACCCCATTTTTAAATAAAATTGAAGTATATAACCATATATATATTTCTGTTTCAGTTTCTGGATTTCCAGAGTTATCCAAACCGAACCTCTGATACCAACTTTAGAGACCCCAACCCCAGAAAACCAGGAGCTGGTGCCTTCTGAATATGATGTGTTTCTTTAAAATAAAACATGCACTGGAAAGCTACACATCATGCCCCATACAAAGGATCATGTGCAGTTTCGGTTCTGGGAAACCAGAAACTACTGAAACAGTTCATCTTTTAAGAGTCGATACCTGAAAATTTTAAATCAAAACGTTGGGTGAGCATTGAAATACTCAATAAGGGGTTTTTTAAAAAGAAATGAAAATAGTGTAACATTTGAAAACATTATTTTAAAAGAAATTGAACATTCACTAAAGGAAAATTGTAACACATAACATTAAAATGCTCGGTCAAGGTTTTCATGAAGAATATGAAATAGTTATTTCAATTCTTGAAGGAGTAATAATGGTTATCATAAACAAGTATGACATGTGATTTACTTAAGCATAAATTAAGCAGTTAAGAGTAATGCATAATCAAAGTTGCACCTAAAGGAAACAACTTAAATTATCATGTGCTGGTTACTATTTAACTAAATGATAATCACAAATCATGCTCTAACCTATAACAGTGAAATAAGAAATTTATGAAAACATAAAGGCATTAGTCGTGAAAGGATAGACATTTTATCTTGAAAAGAACTTGATACATAACTTGAATCATGTGGCATCAACATTTTAACTCAGACAGTCATTTTCGTATCACCAAGGTCCATCCCGAAGGTGTCATTTAAAAACATTACCAAGGTCCATCCCCAAGGCATCATTAAATTGGTCATCTCTAGAGATTTAGTCTTTACCCAATGCATTGGAGCGCTATCAGGGATCACCCTTAAATTTTCCTTTATTATCATGTGAGCCACATCGTTCATTCTTTACTTGAATCGTTTGTATATTCAAGATGTCCCATACCACCTTGAATAACTCATTCATTTTAATATTACCCAAGGTGTCCCATACCACTTTGGGTAATCTAATTTCTTATTTTATTTAGTGATATGTCAATCATGAATTATGTATAATAATAACTAAAAAAATAAAAAAAATAAAAAAAATTAACCATCACAAATTTTTCTAATACATGGTATGATAGTTAACTTTGAAAAATATGTCAATAACTAATCAAGGCATACATAGCTTATTAAAACATTCTTTTCACATGATCTAATTACTTAAAGAATATAAAATGATGATATAATAAATGGTGAATCGTTGAAATTATTATTCCATGGAAATGGAGTGCTTAAAGAAAACACTTGAAATCAGTTATGGTGAAAAATAGGCCCTTGGACTTGTAAATAAGGTAAACCAAAATACATACTTTATCATAAAACGCATCAGAGGCAATGTTAGATTAACTTATTTAATAAAACATGCCCATTTGTGTGTATTAAAAACATGTTGGTTTAGCAATCACACAAATTATATCATAATAAAATCTTACCTGCATCAAAGAATAAATTATGTCCTGTTATTTATAAATGAATATAATTGGGTTTTGAAATTATTCCTATAAATACATATATGCATACCCATATATACCCAAAGTGTATATATGGGTTTTACATAATTCAAAAACAAAGTCTATTAAATTCCTTAGGTACTGAAGGTTTCCAACCATAAATCAATTACATCGTTGAAAACTAATGCATATAAGGTTTGTTATAAATGTAAGCATATGTATAAAAACTAAGGTTTTACAAACATAACTCCTCTTAAACATAGTTTTCATATATCAATTAAAATTTTTATTTAAATATTGATACCCCAAAATAGGTCGAGTTAGGTTATGAGAAAATACTCATGAAACTATATATATATATATACCATATACAATAAATATAAGTTTGAGGTTTTAGAAAACTGTATAATAAAACCGTATATATCGTATATAAAAACAATATACAACCCGGGGGATTTGTAAATGTGCATATATAAACTGTATATACTGTCTACATATATATGAAACTGTATATACAAAATATACAAACCGATGAATTTGTATTATGTACATGTTTATATATAAGCAGTATATACTGTGTACAGGTTTCTCAAAATGAAAACAAAGTATATATGAACCCTTACATATGCACCCCACTGGAAACACGAAGGCCAAACACCTTGAAGGAAAAACCGAGGGGTTTACATTAAGTATATATATATATATAAACTGTATTCACCGGGAGAAAAAAAAAGGTCTTATCTGAAATAATGCATGCAAGAACCCTTACCTTGATTAAGGAGGATGTTTGTTGGCTTCTCTGGAGGGTTCGAAAGGAGGTCCGAAGGAGAAGATGTTGTCCGGGGCTTCAATGAAGTGGGGGGTTCATAAAGGCCTCAGTGTACCTTGGGTGACTCGACCCAAGAGGTTAGACTGGTGTGGGAAAGATGAAGGAATAGTGAGCTAGAGGGGGTGTTCGGTGGTCAAGGGGAGTAGTGTGGGGGAAGAGGTCGAGGCGTCCTTGAGCAGGCCTACTGGTCGGGACCCCTATTGCGAGGGATAAGATGATGGGTTGTCGCGGTAAAGAAATGGATGGTCAGGATCATGAATGGGAAGATCGCGCGACTGGAGAGGGCATGGGGAAAAATTAAAGAGATCGGTTTAATGAGATCAAGGGTCGGGATTAGATCTTAGGGAAGATCGTGCGGTCAAAAGGTTTGGACGGACGAGATCGACACAGAAGTCGATCGGACGGTCCTGATCGCACAGAGCGCGTCCCACATTGAATCGAAACGTGGTTGGAGAGAGGTTTATAATACACAGTGCATAGTAACCGGAGCAATAACATGAATGCACACACACAGGGGTCTTACACATGGACCCCATGCGGGCTTCGGCCCACCACTACGCAACGCGCACCGCGGCCTTACACACGGGCTTGTGCACTACCTAGAACACTTATGCACAGCTTGGGACCTGGTTAGACACCCAATAAACGCTTGGGGACCCTGATGGTTGGCACCTAGGGTCCCTTGGGGCTTGGTCTCAGCCTAGAGGGATTGTCCCTTAAGGGATGCCCTCGGCTTGGCCGGGCCCCAACCTAAATTTTTATTAAAAACTTATTTAAATTTATAAAATAACCAGTATAAGCATACTTATTTAAAAATAAAGTGTATTATAAATAGTTATACTAAAGATAGTTAATACAATAAAAACAAATAGTTTTAATTTAAAATATAAATCCCTTTACTAGCTTATGTAAAATATTTCATATCAACATAATTTTTAATAAAAATTTATTTAGACTTCTGAAATAACTAGTTTAAGTATACTTAGTTCAAAATAGTGTGTAATATAAATATTTGTACAAAAATGAGTAAATATACAATAAAAACAAATAGTTTCAACTTAATATTTAAATCCCTTTTCTATAAATCTTTTAAAAGATATACCTTTCATATTTTACATGAAACACCATTATAATTATTTGTATCTTTAAAATACACACCTATCTGTTTTTATAAAATTTAAAAGATCAATAGTTTTCCCCCAATTCATATTTTTAGCGGTCAAAAGATACAATTATTATTGATAACCTTTAAACATATCTTTTATAAAAATAATACTATGTTTTCAATCATATAAGTACCCATCGGGAAAAAAACAAAAACGATTTATTTCCGAGAATACTCTTTTTATTAAAACTATGATTCTTTTGTGAAACATATTATAATATTTGAAATATTATAAAATTTTAAGAGCATTAAAACAGGTTTTCATATAAACATAAATTTATCAACGGCACCCAAAGGTTGTTTTGAAAACCCAACGGCTATATAAATTTAACGGTCATAACTTAAAGGTCCATTATAAAAAGAAGGGGAATTTCAAAAAATCAAAACACTTTAACCAGGAAGGATGGATCTCCTCATACCATTGGGGCTAAGTACGTGAGCGGTGGTTCTAGATGTTATATTTTTCACACTGATGGACCCTAAAGACGACGACTACTTGATTACTCGAGTTGTGATTCTTAGTAGTCTTGTTGTGACTGTGTTAGGTCTCGTGCATGGTATTTTCAACTAGTTGGGTCTTGTTACAATGTAACTTTTCAATATATACCAGTTTACTGTATTCTTTATGTTTTATTTCGTTTCAAAATCTTTATTAGCACACAAGGCACAAAATAAAACAAGAGACATCATTAAAATCATAACATATAAAACAGGAGACATTACTAAAAGCATAATGTTGTTCACTTGGACCAGTTCATAAAACATGGGGTGTCACACCTAAGAACTCATACAGTTTGGCTACATGGTTAAAAAAATGATGTCCCAGTCATGTGAAATAAGTTTTCTAAAATTGTAGGCCTACGCACGGTTTGTTGTGTGATTATTATTAATTGTGCACTAATTGTGCGCCCTGAACTAGAATTTAAAAAATTAAAAAAATAATGTGTTCGACATGAAACTCATGATCAAGACCAAAAATGAAAAATTATATAAAATAATCAATATAATAGAGGTTGGTGTATGATATTCTCCACACCATAAATTTTTCAGACCCTAGAAAGTCCCAATCAAACATTTTAAGAAAATTCAAAGAGTATGTTTAATATTTCTTGGTATGAATTGATTCTAGAAACCATGGAACACACTGATGACCAAAATGACATGACCCACAATGTTTATCAACATGATACATACTACTAACCCAACTCATATCCTAAAGAACCCCAAAAATTTGACCCATGAATTAGACATCTTATTATTTCTACAAACTTTGGGCATGCCCCAATTGCCCAACATCGTCATCTAAGAGAACATTTAAAATTTCAAATTGGTCCACTAAAATATTCAAATGATATAAAGGTAGAAGTTTTTAAAAAGATAATTCAATTTAGAGGAATAAATATAAAAACAAGGCGCTCAATAGTATGAGATCAACTATTGTGGTCTCCCCATAATATATATAATTTTCTCTAGGTTACTTGTTATTTAAAAATAACCTGTAACTCCTACAAAAAAAGTGATTTAGATTGAAGTATATTCACTAAAATAAACCATAAACAATAATGATAGTCTCCTAACCATGGATACTGTGATTTGGAATTTCCTTTAAGAATGAAAAACTATAACAAGATCTAGAACTCCTTCCCAACTAAGGGTAAATTAATTCAGACCTGTATTAGGGAATGATGAGGTATAATCTCAATTATATAATTATAATAGAACAAACCTAGTCTGGTTACATCTCCATATTCACAAACAACTACCCATCCCATTCAAAATAATACCCAAAACCTAGAAATTGGAGGGCTCAAGAAAAACATCAAAAGCATTCTAAGGAATATCTCTAAGACAATATTGACTTCCAATTAAGGATTCTCAAATAGAATTCTCATTCAATGGAATGTTCATCATCCCATAGAATAATTTTTCCTCTTTAAATAATAATTATGTATAGAATATCCCAAAAATCTACACCAAGGTTCAAAAGGAAAAACGTTTAGGGCACATGAAGGGAATAAGAAAAGTGACATCTTGATCTAGTTGTCTTAGGTCACCACCTAGATTTGTGTTATTGGTACTCAATTCACCGAAACCACATAGGTGTTCATTCATCCACCAAAGTGATAATTGTTTGAATTTTTAAGAAGAAAAATATAGATGCCCAGAATAGGTGGAAGTTTCATCAAAATAGAATGAAAATACCCAGGCACTCAAGATGGAAATATAAATAAAATTTTAAATAAAAATATTTAATACATTATAATGATATTTTAGTGTAAACGTGTTATTTAAAATTTAAAAATGAAATTTCTATAGTAATAAAACATGCACATAGAATATGACTGTGAAAACTTATATTGTGAGTTATTCACTATTTTTTATGAATAAATAACTATTTAAATATGAAAAGACCCTGACCCCAGTAGCCTAGAGTCATTGGTTGCTTTTTTAGATCATCATTAGATACAAATAAATTCACCCCAAAGTACCAAATAGTTTATTAGTCTTGAAAACTAGTTACATACATAAATCTTACAATATAATTGAAAACATAAATTACAACATAGTATTTCCTTTTAGAACACCATGATTCTCCTAGATTATTCCTACACATCAATCATAATATACTTATTTTCATCCTGGGGGAAAATAAACATAATAAAAAGGGTGATCTCATATTCTAATTAAGGGTATGTGTATAATTAAATCTAAATAAGGCATGAATAATATAGAATGAAAAAATGGAAATCAAATAATTCCATAATCACATGAGCTAAAAACTTGTCCATGGATATCATAACTAATTAAATAATCACATTGAAATCAATAAAAAATATCATATTGTGGGAAATTAATAATATTGTTTATTATAAACATACTATAAAGGCATCATTCCGATACATATTACATAAATGGTTAAATCCTTAGCCAATACCCAAGTTAGTTTGTCTCATGAGACCAACCAGTGCATTCAAGGGCTATATTTGGCTCCACCAATCACTTACTAAGTCTAATGAATTCCTCATATAAAAGGGATAAAACATAATCAACATAAAAATTCATATTGAAACTTGAATATGAAATGTCAATAATTACTAAAATCAATAAACATAATCATAATCCATCCAAAGTAATATGGTGAATGGAATTAAAATAGTACATCCCCAATCAAATAGATCATAAACCATCTAGAGAAATAATTATGATGGTATTATCATAACATATCCCCAGTGGATCATAAGTAAAATAAGGTTTATTTTTTGATGAATAGACATACCATAATTTTTTAAAAAATCATTCTCGAGGAAATTAAACTTTTCACTTTGAAAATCACTTATTTTAAAGAAAACTGTGTATTTATAAAGGAAAATATTTTCTTTAAAAAATCCTTGTAAACTTTTAAAGGAATCTTCAATGAAAATATTAGCCATGAAGGTAGGAAAAAAAATTCATGTTGTATAAGTTAAAAAAAATCCTTTCATACTTTTGTTAGAAATGTTTAAATGTAACTTGTTTGTAAAATGACAAGAAGATTCCTTTCACACCATTTTGTAAGAAGTTAAACATGGGTAAAAATAAATTTAAACAATCATAGGATAGTATAAAAAAATTATTTAAAAAAATTATATAAAATATGGATATGGAAGAAAAATTCTCCCCAATAGATACTTAAGAATGAAAAATCCCTAATATTTAAGTGACTGTGAAATAAACCCTTTCCACTTAGGTGTATTTGGAATCTTAAGCCCTATGAAATAAATAACTTAAAATGAAACATTAAATACCATAAAGACAACGAGATTCATGATATAATATATCAAAGGGGAATTATATATTCCACATAAATAAATAATTTTTGAATATGTAATAGGTCTCATATAAATAAAATTGAGACAATAAACCCTTTCCTCAGGTCCGTGAATATGGAATATGTCTCATAAAAGTAAAAGTGAGACGAAAAACTCTAACCTCAAGTCTGGATTCCTTCATATGTGTTCAAACATATGGTATAATAAATATAGGTTTATTATAAATCTATTAAATAACCATATTCATATATTTTATACCATATATGACATACTTATAATCTTATATCATCCATTTATTTATAATTCTTTATTAAAAATAATTGTTTCAGGTAATAATTGCTTCATATTTCAGGTATATTACGGTTCGGTAGTTTTGGTATTTATACTTTGATCAAGGTTCTATCATATAAAGAATGTTAATAATGATATAAATATCATATATATATTCATTATATACTTATTAAAAGTAATACATTAAATTTATAGATAGAAAAATGTATTACACTGTTCATAGAGATGATAGGTCGTACGTACACATGAATGTTTTTTTCATTATTATACAGATGGAATGAAAGAAAGTTAAATAATAATTATATTATCTAGAATAATTATTATATCATATAAATCATATATATTCATAAAATCCATCCTTATTAACATCAAAGTAAAATAGAAATGAAAGACGAATTATATCATTTTGTAGAATGGTAGTCTATATGTACGCATGAGTGATTCTATCATTTTACCAATGGTTTATAAGATAAAAATATAGATATGATATTATTATTTAATAAGTATAAATATTTTATAAGTATAATATATAAACATTAAACATGATATAATTCTCGTCCATAAAATATGGTAATGAGAAATTAATTTTATCACGACATGGATATGTTAAGTCGTACGTACGCACAAGATATACTTTCAATTTCCATTTGATGGGAAATAGGGTGGTTAATGGTGGTTTAATGATCATAATAAAATTTAAGTATATTTATGATACTTAAGTTATTATTTTATGATAACTTCCAAAGATTTAGAAGAATTAGAAGAAGGAATAAATTGAAAGAGGTCAGGTAAGACAATTACCTCTTCTTCAGGATACCTTCTTTAGATCCTTTCTTAAGGGACTTAAGGTTAATATTTTAGGGAGAACAATACATACATAATTTATATAAGGATGTTGATAAGATAAATGAGTAGGTATTGGTTGATATAGATGGCTCAATGGGGTGTTAATAAGTGAGGGAGGAGGTTCCATTTGTAATTGAAATGAGGGGAACTTTTCGAATTTCTCAAAATATTAAATTATAATAAATTAAATATCTGGTAAAATGACTAAAAATGGATATATATTAAAATATAAGGTAGGATATGGTAATAATACCATCATAAAATATATTCTAGATATGTTTTTTGTCATTTTAAACCATATCATTTTGATTAACCCTTAGTTAATCAAATTTAATTTTAACTATGGTAACAACTTGTTCCGTATTAAAGATATATAATTTTTACTTATAAAGATAAAATTGGCCCATAAATGGAACATTTATGAAATTTTAGATCATATAATATCCAAATTGTCTTATGTAAATATTTAATAAATTTTAAATAATCTAATAAAATATAATTTTGAGAAAATATAATTTTTTTAATGTTGAAATTGTTCATTTAATTTGACTGCAAATACATCAATACAAATGGATAATTATAATATAATTCTTTAAAACTGCTCCAATATTTCATATAGATATATAAAATTAATTTTACATATTCAATTGGTCACGACCCATCCTCAGGGCCCGTGCTGTGACTACCCCAAGCCCACCTTCTATAGGCCAGGGGCTGGCGACTAGCACCAAGGCGTAATTCCCGGTAAAAAGGGAAGGCATTGCCTTTGTAAAGTAAACAAACCCACAGAGCAAGAAAGCAAAAGTAAACACTAAGTAAAAACTGGGTACAACAGTAAGTGCGAAAAAGTAAGTGGGCCAGTATACAAACCCAAACTGAAAGTAAAGTACAATTGAAAAGGGAAAACAGCAACTGAAAGTAAAGTCGCAGCCTCGAGCTGTCCACTGGAAGTCCCGCCTGAAGGGTGGGTACAGATAGCCTTCACAGCTCCTCGGGTTCAGCCGTCCACTCCGAGTACGCCCCGCCCAGTGATCCACCTCCGGGTACCGACATGCTCCTTGTGCCTCGACCATGATCAGCGATGTCCGTCATCTACAACCAACACAATGTAGTGCGGGCATAGCTCGTGTAGGGGTGAGTATAAGCTACACAGTAGGGACCCCGAGACCCCCGAAGGTCTCCCAGAATCCACAATGGATAAACCACAAAGGAAAGATACAAACACGAAGTAACATCCAGAAATACTTAGGTATATGCCCATACATATACCTAAGTCATCAATTCTCGTTTGTCTCCAACATCTGAGCTCAAGTACAACCCAGTCCACACAAGAAATCACAACCCAATCCACACAGGAAAGCAAAACATAATCCACACAGGATATCATGTCAATCTTATCGAAGATAAGGATTGAAAGTCAAGATTCAGCTCGCACAGGTATACTTCTTCGTAAGACGATAGAGATGATCAGATGTAGTTACTGATTAATCTAAGCCATCGGACCCACACAAGATCGATAGGTACTAACCCCCACAATGACCCACAAAGGATCGATAGGTAACTAACCCCTGCAATGACCCACAAAGGATCGGACCCACACAGGATCTATAGGCGCTGGCCCACATAGGATCGCTGAGCGCTGACCCACACAGGATCTGACCCACACAGGATCAGTAGCACTGATCCATGTAGGATCGATGAGGGATGTAGTCGTCACCGTCGAATCCACAGAGGATTTCTGTATAGTCATCATCGTCGTCGCAGTCGCAGCCAGCTCTAGGGTTCCCGCACACAGCAAGCTTGTTCGGGAGGGTCCGCTCCACGAGCCGAGGGGTTGATACATCAACTAACACATAGTCCGGATTTGATGTATCCAAAAGCTCCGTATCTTCAACAGGAACTCAACGTCACAGACGGCGCGTCAATCGGACGCCCGGTCTGAGAGTTATTGTCTTTTTCGTCCCAGGGGCCCAGTTGGTTTTTAAGTCAAAACCAACCCAACCATTCTCCAATTGCGTCCAAACCTGGAGCATAATAAGCCAAAAGGTCTGTCTCACTTAGAGGAATCCAACAAAGTCGATAGCACATCATTCGGACGTCCGGAGCTCAAGTTATAAGCGTTTCCACTCCGAGGGCCCGGTTAGTTTCGTGTACGAACCAACCCGGCTGAACCCAAAGTCCTCCAAAACCTTGAGTGCGATATACCGAAACAACATTCTCTATCAAAGGATCGTATCGCAGCTGACGGTGCATCGATCGGAGGTCCGCAGCCCAAGTTATGGGAAAAAGTCCGAAAAGTCCAGTATTAGGGGGTTCGGGCCCGGTCCAACCCGGGCCGATACCCTCTGGGTCGGCCCGAACCGGGTCGACCCATCCCGGGTCCAGGTCCGGCCCACTTGGGTGCAGCCCGGCCCGGCTCGCTGGCGCTAGCCAGGTGGCTCGGCCGTTTCGGTCGAGCGGATGGGGGGTGCCTGCCCCCCTGTTTCGTAACCACGACCCCCATGATGGGGGGCCGCTCAAGCTGGTCAGTTGGGGGTCGTAACCCCCGGCTCTTCCCCTGTCCAGTCGACCCGCTCCGGCCGGCCAGCTGTTGCCGCCACGGGACCAGCAATGGCCGGTCCCCCTGCTCCGATGTCGGCGGCCCTGAACCGGCCGCCGGTCCCTGCTCCGCTGCAGCCTATGGTCGTGGCCTTGGTCTGCCCGGCGCGGCGCAATGGCGCCGCGCCCCTCTGCCATGGCCCCGGTCTGGCTACGGTGCCTTTGGGGTTCTCCGACGCGGCGCGACAGTGCCGCGATCTTGGTCGATTCAATGGTGCGGCGCAACGGCGCCGCACATTCCTTGCCGCATGACCCCGCACGGTGCGACGGTACCGCTCCATCCTCGTTCCATTCCACCACAAAGTAGACAAGAGAAAAAAAGGGGAGGAGGGTCGGCCGTGTTTGTGTGGTCCGGCCCCCTCCCGTTATCTGATAACAAATGGTCCAATTGTACGAGGAATGATGACAGAAGAAATTCACGAATAGAAATGCATAAATCCCCTACCTCGTCGAATTTGTTGAGCGAGGGTTCGTCATGGAAATAAACATCGCGGAAGAAGATGTCGCGTAAGGAGAGAGTCGCATCGCGGAGAAATGATTTGTCGGCGTCGCGTCGTCGATCTTCGAGGATCTGACGTTCTTGTCGACCTTCGTCGGAGGTTGGCGTTCTTCGCGTTCTTCGTCGAGGAAGAATAACTTCAAGAGCTTTTCCTTTTCTCCCAAAGGCTCACACAACAAGATTTCAACCAAATAAAATAATCACTTCCCTTATTTTATTAACAAGACTTAATCATTTTAATTCAAACATTCAAATTAAACTCACCTAATTAATTAACATAAGTTATCAACTTTAATGGTGAGTTGAAGGAGTTAGGGAATATGAAGGGGTGGGGTTCGTGTGGGCCCCACCACCCTCATAACCTCCCATGGGAAGTTGGGTGGTTTCCCCCAACTTCCACTCAAAGGTTTTAACCACTTAGAAAGAAAAAATAAAAATTGTAGCTCAATTTTATTTAAAATTCCACAAATTTTTAACAACTTCTCCCGTGTAAACGCAACTCCGGAAGAGGTGTTCCTAAGCAATTACCAACGTTGTGAATCCATTGGTGCCCTCGAAATTCGATTCCAAGCAGCGGTTCAAAAGTTAGAAAAACTCGCTCGTTCGTTCATTGAACGTACCCAATCTAAACTTCGGATAGAAATTTCGGGCACACCGGGCCTCAGAATCAAGTGCCGTCAGAAACCACGTCCTTGTAAAATCCCAAAGAAAATTAAGAAAAAATTTCCCTTGAATTTTACGGGTCTTTACACAGTTATTCAAATTATATGAAAATTAATATTTTTAAAATCATTTATTTTATTTCCCTATTGATTAAATGAATATTATATTAGTGTTACATAAGGAATTAAGGTAATTATATAATTTTTAAAAATTTAAAAAATATATATATAATGAAAATAAATTAATTAAAATACAAATATAAATTTAATTTTCTTCATATATTTCTTGTGTCCCTATGTGGACACATAAGAGATATTAAAAATAAAGTGAGTGATATTTTGTAACAATCTTTAATTTAAATTGTATATAATTAATTTTCATAAAAAATTGTCCATTAAAGAATAACTTTTTTAGCCTAACGTATTATGGGACGAATTTCCATCATCCAATAATAATTAGGATGAAAAATTATGTCCTTATTAGTTATTTTCAAACAATATTAACCTAATTTACCCTTTATCGAGGTGATAAAATTTATCATAGTTACTATTCATAATGTCTAAAAATAAAAGATAATTTTTTAAAAAATTTATTCCAAATGACTAAAAATATTTAATCCATTTGAAAAAATTCAACACCTATAATTATCAGAAATTATTTTTAAAATAATTTCACAAAACGTGATAAAAAACAAATTTTAGAAAATATTGTTTTTAAGAAAAAAAACTAGATTTTTTATTATCCCATGCATAGTAAAAATATTTTATGAATTTTAAAATATTTCATTAAATATATAATATGTTAATTTAATTAAAATAATTAACTAATAGTGACTAATTAAATTTATTATGATATAAATATATTTCTCTCACAAAAATAGTTTTTCATAAAATAACTTCTTTTAATTTTTCTATAATTTTTATTTATAATAAATTTATAACCATTGAATTTATTATATAAATGTATAAACGATATATTTTTTCAAAATTTAGTTATTCCTATCTATATCTTCCAATTTAATTTCCAAGTTATAACTCTCTCATAATAATAGATTGTGGTTCGTTTAAACTCGGTGTTGTGTAAAACGCAAGCTATCAAAGAGAATAAATTTATTTAAAAAGAGACATATTATAAAATATTAGGGTGTTATAAAATATAATATTAAAATAAAACTATTAATAAGATTCATATAATTATCGTATAAAAATGTGTGCAAAAAAATAATCATGAATACAGTAAAATAATTTGAATAAAACTATTTTAATAAATTATTATTATTCATGAAATTCAATTATGATGCATGAATTAAAAATACTATTTTATTATTATACAAAGTAATATTAATATTTGATACCTTATTAATTTCATGAAAAATATAATTATTAGAAATTAAAGTTATATTCTTTCCTTTATGGATAAGAGAAGTAATTATTATTTCATAAAATGACATTAATAATTCTATTTTAAAGAATTTTTTAAAGTAATTTTAGTTTAATATTGTTAAAAATAAAAGAAAATAAATTCCTCTAACATATATTATTTAAGAGATAAATTTTATAAAAAATATTCATTGAAAATATCAGGTGTTACATACTATCTCCTTAAATAAATTATGTTCTCACGAGTTTTATTTGTTGATAAACACTTATTAATATAGTCTCTTATTTCTTCAATACGCATCACTAAAACCAAATGTTATATTAAATATTAACTTTGATAAGATTAAAATATTAAATGGTATAAAAACATTATAAATTTTACTTTATGGGATCATATAAATTATACTCAACCTAGTACTCTATAGCTAATGGTTGTTTATTTAATGAATTATACAAAACAATACCAATCCCAATTCCCAAAAATAACTTAGTTCCGCTCAGATACAAACTAAGATTCCTCCTAATACCACACCTCTGAATTTGGTGATAAAAATATATATTTTTTATATATAACTTGAATTATAACCAACTCCCAAAATCCAAAGTTGTATGTATTTGGGAACTAGGTGCATATTTCACATTAAATCTATAAAATTTAATAAAATCCTTCATCATAAAACCCTTATAATATAATAAAAACTATATAATTCCTATGATCAGCTTGGGAAAGGGGGAAACATTAAAAGTAAGTGAGATAAAAGGCCCTGTATCTGGTAAAACATTTCTATTAATATTTAGAGGAGTTATCAAATAAGTATAAACAAGTGAGGGACATAATCATTAGAGAATTGGAATGATTAACGGAATAAGATCATGAAATCATAAGAAGTGATGATGAGGAATGATACCAAAATCATATATCATGGCATATAATCCATAAAATTATGATTCTAAAATTATAATATATACCATGTCTTAAAGATATAAAATCATAAGATGATAATCATGAACCATGATGAATTAAAATAAGAATTTTACTTGTACAAAAAAACATAGAAAAACAAATTCCAAAGATATTTTTCAATACCATTATAATGGAAAATGTTAACTACATTATTCACATGCATAAACTAAAGGAAAAAATATTATTTCATTATTTCTATGTATAAAATTATGAAAAAAGTTGACATCATCATTTCCATGCATAACATAGAGATATCATGATATAAAAATATTTATCCATTGCATTAGAGGGATATATAATTTAAGTCCCACCCATCATATAATTATATATTCATACATATGTCTGCCACATAAATATGAAAATGATAAAAAATCCATAAAAAACTATTTCATGATTAAATCATAGAAATAAAATAGGAATCTAAATAAAGTGGTTGGATAGGTAAATAACCTTTAATAAAGATAATAATGTTTAGGGTATTCATACCAAAAAGGAAAAAAGATTATACGGTCTAGTAATTAATTTCCCTAGATAATTGAATAGTATGGTTATCTTGGTGAACGCTCTTCAATTATAATAAATAGCTATAGGTTTTTCACATAGAAGAGGCATTGTAAAAAAGGTTATATTTTAGCAAAGTGAATGAAAATCCAAGATAAAGGTAGTGATAGATCAATCGATTGATATGGATTTCTTTTCCATATTACCATGGATACATAGAAATTGGGACAATGAATAAATGAGTTATTTAATCATAGTAAAACTTATAAAAGTTATAATGATAGAGAAAACAACATATGTAACTTTAAAATGGTAAAATTCAAAATGTTGTTAAAATATATGAAAATATTTTAGAATAAGATAAGAAATTATAGATATTTGAAGAAAATATTTCTTAGTTTTTATACAATGTTAAAATAAATGAAATTTCATTTAAAAATAAGGACATGGATATAATATTATTATAAAAATGTTATTTTTAAAATCAATAATGATTATAACATATAATTTTTTTTAAAAGGAATCTTGATAATAATATATAGGAAAATGAAAGAGAAACCAAGAAAATAGTTCTCCTAAATTTTTTTGATGTTTCTATAAAAATAGGGAGATGAATCTCATTTAAAAAAATAAAAAGGGAATGAAAAGGAATTTCAAAAAATATTTTAAAAATAAAATATCTCAATAATGGAACCTTGTAAAGAAATATGATTAAAATATAATAAACATATATAGTAATATAGTGACTTGAAAAGATTCCCTTAGAAAGATCATAAGGTTTGGCTTAAAGAAATAATAGTTTGTAAAACCTAAATAAATGATAAAATATAAAAAACAAAGGATATATAATAAAAAATATTATAAATTAATCATGTTATAAATAGTTAAAGAGTAAGTTAGGGAGATAAAGAGTGATAGAGAATATATTTATATGAAAGGAAAAGAGTTGGAGAGAACCCTTACAAACAAGGTTAGATAAGACATCTAGATATATAAGAGAGGTAAGGAAAAAATAATAACTAAAAGAATAAAAAAATAAAAGTAATTTATAATTTCAATAATTTATAGATAATTCATAGAATAGAAGGTACACTATGGAGAAGTAATACATGAAAAGAATTGAGATTTGGGAAAAACCTTACTTAGAGTCCCATCTCACTTCATATTCCCTCTAACTACTTTAATAATTAAATTATATTAATTATTTATCATAATAAAAAACGATTTTCAAATTTATTTTTTTATTATGATTCCTTTTAACTCTTCTGTTATCATTTTATTTTTAGTTATTAGATTAATTTTGTTTATATCAATCATTTTGAGGATTTTTCATTCAGAATATCAAATCTTCTTCTATGTAATGATAATGGTTGATATTCACTATTATATAGTTCCATAAGGTCAAAAAGATTTAAGGTATTATGTTTTTTTCAATCCAAAATCAAATTATTTTAATAGTTCATTATATTAAATAGAAGAGTTCCAAATTGATAGGTGTTTCTTCATAGGATTGTTTTATATAGTAAAATTGACTTTTTTTACTTTTAATATAATAATTAACATTCATATTTATATCATTATATTCTTATAAAAATTAAATTAATTTATTATTAATATTATATTAAATCATTAAATCATTTTTTAAATTATATCTATAAAAATCATAAACAAAAATAAAACATTATTTTCCACTTAGGTAGTGTAAAACCACCCTGGGTGAACAATGCTTTTTATAGAGAATAAAAAAATGAAAAAATAATAAATGTTTAAATTTAATAAAAATTAATTATAATTAAAATAATATCATGAATTCACTTTTAAATATTAATTATGTTATAGAAAGGGGTAATATGATAATTGAAATGAAATTATATGGATTTTGAAACCTGTATTTAGACATAGTACTAACTTATAAAAAAGGATTTGATGAGATATATTGGTAATATCTAATTGATAAAGGGTTAAAGGGAAGTTAATAACATAAAAATTAATTTATAGAAGAAGATTAAAATTGGGTTTAAAATTGTTTTGTGATTAAAGAATCTCAAATAAGAAAAGAAAGATATACATGGGGACCCTTACCTTGCTCTTTGAGTTACCTCCTTTAGATTGAGTCTGAGTCCTATGTAGAAAGGTATTTTGGCTAGAAAAAATATATAGAAATGTGTCTAGGGGATTTTAGATAGGTGTTTGGGTAGGTTCTTGAAAAAGAAAACTTTTTGGATGTGAGGAGAAGGCAGTGTATGAGGGGTGTTTGTATAACTAAGGGGAAGGGTATTTGGACTATAATATTGATTATTTTATTATTTAAGCTCAAGACTGTAAATAGTTTTGATTATTATGAATTATATTTGTTTTTGATTAAAAATATAGGTTTATTTGATGTTTTAACACTCCAAAAAACATAAGTAATCATGAAAACAATTTATTTGAAGTAAAGAATCAAAAATATGTTTTTATTAAAATAATATATAACTAAGATTTTGAAAATATATTTATAGGTTTGGAAACTAGATTTTTTATTTTTAAAACAATTATTTTACTTATTAAATCCATTTTAATTCATGAAGAAAATATCTTAATTTTTGAGTCATATCTACATCACAATAATGTTATAAAAGTAATGGTATTCATAAGAAACTATATTTTTACTATTCACCAAAGAATAAATTTTTTCACAAAAATACAAAGAAAATGACCTTAAGATAATTTTAATGTGATAATTCTGAAAATTAATACCATTTAATCAAATTAAAATTCTAAATTTTATAAATTTATCTTTTAAATATAATTATCTCATATATGAAAATAATTTTATCTCAAATGAATATTATTTATTTTAAAATGAGTTGTTACATTTATATTTTTTATTATTTATTAATTATTATATGGTTTATAATTAATTACTTATTAATTCCAAAAAAATACACATTTCATAAAATTTATCTTCTAATTAAGAGGAATTTATATTATGAATACATAATTAAGAAATTGTTTTTTTGGGATAAACATTATTTATAATATTGCATCATTGTCCATATTATTTTTCTAAAAACTATTTTATCCAAATATAATAACTATTTTGTGATAATAATACACTACAAATATGAAAAATTACATTTAAAAAAATAAATATTACTACATCATAATTTTAATTTAGTGTTAGTGTGTTATTTAATGTTTTTAAAGAAAATTTTTAGAGTAATAAAACATTGACATATAATATAAAAAAATTGAAATTATATAAAATTAAAAGTGACTAATAAATTTTGTTTACATGAAATCTATAACTTATCAATTTATTTTATCCTATTACACATATATAATGACATATGATCTTTAAAAATTATTACATCACTTTACTTATTTATATGTTTATGATAATGTGACTATAAAAACTTACATCATGCATTGTTAAAAATTGGTTTTGATGAATAAATTTCTATATATATATATATGAAAATAAAAGTATTAACAAGATTAAATTACTTAAAAATTAAATTATGTGTGAAAATGATTGTTAATACAATAAAATAGATTTTAGAAAAACTATTTTAATATGTAATTATTATTTATAAAATTTAATTATGATACATGAATCAAAAATAATTTTTTATTGTTATTTAATAAAATATTACAAATGGATTCAATATTAATTTCATGGACAATGTAAGTATGATAGATAAAATTCATATTATAATTTCTTATGGATAATATAATTTAATATTATTTTTAAAATTTTCATTACTACTTATTATTTAAATAATTATTTAAATAATTTATAGTTTCATATCATTAAAAAATAATTTTACATATATAATTCAAGGGAAAACTTTTATAAAAATATTCATTAAAAATTTGTAATTTTTTATTCTATCCACCTTATATAAATTATGTACTCACAATCTCTACTCATTAATAAACACTTATAAAAATTTTATCTTATTTACATAAACTAAATAACTAAAACTAAATGTCATCTTAAGCATTAACTATGATATGGTTATAATATGAATCAGGATAAACACATTTAAAAGGTTACCTAATGGGATTATACTAGTTATACATAATCTAATACTATAAATATATATTTTGTTTATAAATTTATTTATACCAATATTTTCCCAATCCTAATTCACAAAAACAACAAAAATCTACTCTGATACCAATTAAGACTCCCTTATGACACACAATTTTGGATCTGGTGTTAAATATACATGATTCTTTATATAAAATGATTAAAAACTAACTTCCAAAATAAAAAGTTCAATATCTTTGGAAACTAGGTGCATATTATATCTTCAACCTATAAAATATAAAAACATCCTTCTTCGTAGACCCCTTATAATCCAATCAAATATATATAACACTTATAATCACCTATGGAAAGGGGGAATCATAAAAAAGCAGTGTGATCAAATTCTTAGTAAGGAGTAAAACATTACCAATGATATATAGATGAGTTATCAATATATCATAAGAAATCGATAGATAACATCATGAGAGAAGTGGAAGAATTAATGGAATAAGATCATAAAATGTATTAGAGAGTAATTATCACGAACCAGGCAAGGGTGACATCCAACCCTACTTCTGATCCGGGCTGATACATGGCTCGAAGGTCATTCCTGATCTCCATAGGCTGGAAACTAGTGAAGCGCATCAAAGATAATTTAGAGGGAACAATTTTTCCCAATAAATAACCAGGATCAAATAAATAAGCTGAATAAACAGAAAAACTAATAATAATTGAATGTCAATAAATATACAAACAGATACAGATACAAATACAACTGAACAAAGATGGAAATCAAACAAAATAAGACCAAACCACTACCAATGTGATCCTCATGTTTCCTCATGGTCACCACAATCCACCAACTGACCTGCTTCAAAGGAAATTTGAACTAGAAACCTAAACCTATAAAGAAACTCAGGTCTACCGACACTGAATGGTATAAGTAGGTTGTAAGCTTAACAGATCAGTACATAACCTCGATGTAATCTATATGTTTCCTTTACCAAATCATCCCACAAATACTAGTTTTAAAAATAGTTATAAAATGTGTTTTTAATAATTTTAAATAAAAAAAATATCTCTCTAAATGTTCCCTTTTTAAAACGACCCACATTTTTTTATTTTCAAAAACATTTTCACTTTTCACAACCCATTTCAAAAACCAAAACCCAAGTATAAATCACACCAAGTAACTAAAAAAGGAGGTTGTGTAAAAAATAAAGAAAAAAACAAGAAGGTATAAACTAACAAGGATAATATCTGAGGTATAAGAAAAAAAAGGAACATATACATAGTGATTCATGATAATTTCTTGAACATCCCGAGAGGAATTCCTATAAATACTCAAATTAAACTCACCTATCAGAATATGGTGCAGCTCCATGGTCAATAACCAATTAGACCCTCTAAACTAGCCAATCCAGGGGCACGTCTCTCATATCCTTATAAATTCAAGGGGGTACCAACCCATCTAATCGGGTTCGATAAACAACCAACACTAAACCCTCTAAAAGAACCCCATGAATTCCATGATACTATTAATAATAAATAGTGAAAGGGGATACCCTTGCATGTGTGACTCACCTTACCTGCTACTACCTCACTTGCCTTCCCCAATCACTGAAACCACCCACATGATAAACCACATAGGAAAATCCTCTATAGGGGTTAAAGTCTTATAATAACTCATTCACATGTTCCAATTGGGCCATCATATCACAAAATATTTTAATTTATTTCTCAAAGCACATTAATTTTCTGAATGAGATTTTATATTTCCAAAACTAAAATCATCTCACAAACACCATAAAATTCTTAATGGACATTTACCATTTCAAACTCAATCTATTTCCAAGACTATTTCCAAACTATTTCCAAAATCCAAGTTAAAAAATACCATAAACTCAAAAAGTTCCAAATAGATCTGTATACCAAATCCTTTATCAAAACATAGCATAAGATGCTAAATGCGACATTTTTGAAGAAAAAATTTAAATTTGCATTTTTAAATAACTTGAAACCACACTTTATCATTTATATATCAATGAGCCATTTTAGGAAGAAGGGGGAGAAGTGATAAACCTTTTTGAAAAACCAAAGTACGAGGAAAACATTATTTTTAGGTGTCATATTCATTTGAGTGCCTATCCATGTGTGCACCCTATGCATCCATGGATGTGCCAGCATCCAATGAAACCCATTATGTATCCATAAAAACACCCATAATCCATTTTTCATAATCACCACTTTCTTTCAAACCAAACCCAACAATTTTACATATTTATAGAAGTGAAAACAAGCATTTGACACTAGGATAACCCTTCCAAAACATTTCACTATAAGTAATAAAATTATAAATAGGAATTTAAATCACACATCATGCATAATATATCATCTCAACCAAGATACTAAGAATAAAAATGCTAAATATCACAACAATATCTTCATTTCATTTTAAGAAAATAATATACATTTCATAAAACACTTAGGGTGAAAAATCTTATAGGAATAAACATAGGAATCCTTTAAAACTCCATTTTTTCACCAAACTATTAACACCAAACCATTACTATAATAAAAACCAACACATCATAGTTATGTAAAGCATATTTATAAATTAATTTAAAACAAAAAATCATCAATGGATTGTGCTATAAAGGAAAACGATTGAAATACCTACTTCAATAGAGTGTAGATGTATTTAAACTTTAGGAGGATGAAGAATGCACCCCAATAAATGATTTTATTACCATAACATCAAATAAATCTAGCCACACATAAACCCTAACCCTTAAGGTTCATCCAATAAGAAAACCCCACCAAGGGAAACCAATAACTCAAGAGGGGAAAGAGAGAAGAGGATAAAATTGGACAAAACCCCTAGGAAACCCACCTTGGAACTTTGGAGAAGCATCCATGGGGGGGGGGAGGATTCATTTTGGGGGGGGGGGTTTGGGACCCCTTCATGAAAAAAAAACAAGCAGGACAGAGGGGCTCAATTTGGGATAAAAAGAGGGGGTAGATTAGGGAATTTCAAAATACTAACTCTTTGTTCCTTTTATTTTTTAAATAAAAAGAAATAATGTAGTGGATTAGGTTAAAATCTAGTAAAAGGATATAAAACTACAAGAAACAAGAATGGTTCTGAATATCACTTATCTAGACTAACACCTGATATTTCCCTCATTGGCCTAACTAAGGGAAAATCCTATAAGAAAAATAAAAAACTATTCCTGGATCACTATTCAAAGTGTGATTCTAGACTAGTATAGTATGTGTGCTTAAAATTTCCACCTAGACACCCATCGTCATACTTTATTCATAACTGGAGGTGAGTTTAGAAAATATTATATAATAATATATTCTTCAAAAACTAAAAAAGTCACACCTTTAGACACGCCTCTTTGAAACTAATCAATTTCACTTATAAAGATAAATATATATAACATGAGTGTCTTACTCTAAGGACACATATTCCACTTAAAACATAATAGGCAAACTAAGGGTCCAGATCCAAAGGTGAATTTTTATTAAGAAAACCCTCTTTTCAAATTAAAATCGGGATCGATGATTTGAAAATAGTATAAATCATTCCAAATACCACTTATAGAATCCCTTTTTTAAAATATCACTTCAGAACTGGGTCTAGGTTATAATATATAAGTATAAAATTATTCCTTTATCCTTACACACATGTGCACTTAAATAATTAAATACATTTATAAAAATGCACATATTCAAACATATTTGTGTGAATATGTACATAAATTTATTTATATATATTTATATATATATGTGTGTGTGTGTGTATAAGTATTAAGGATAACATAAAATATTAATAACATGGATTACAAGTGAAAAAAAATTATCTATATAATATATATTAAAACACTCAATAGCTTGGAATTTATCTTTTAAAAACTAAACATATCATTAAAGTCTAAATAATCCCTTTAGAAATAAAATTGAAACCCAATGATACATTTATTAGTTTTGAAATACTTCTTAAATATCTATTTAAGAAATTAAACTAATACCTAATATAAAAAAGATGCTTTGATTTCTAAATCCAAGTTAGAATATAAATTCAATAAAAATTTATAATAATCTCATTATATACCAAAAAATAAATTTAAATCCGAAAAATCAATGGTTTTAAAATTAATGTGTCAAGAATGGGGAAAACAAACCATAAATAAAAGGCCAGATGTCTAAAGCTTCTAATATGGGATGAAGGGGACAAAAAAGATAGATAAAAACCCTATTAAAAAGAAAATCACAAATAAATGGTCAACCCTACAACCTAAGGTTCATCTAGTCATGTTCCACAGTAAGAGGGAGAAGGAAAAAAATATAAAGGAAAAAAATTAGAATATGAGTCTTAACCTTGTATATATGACCATAACTCATAAAGAAACCACATTATAATAACCAATGAGGCGGAGAAATCGGTGGAGGAAGATTTCCTCGAGGGGGGATCCTAGATGGGTGTCGAGTGAGAGATGGATGGGAGGGATGGGGAAATAGATCTATTTTGGGTAAAAAATGGAGTGTCTTATTTAGGTAAAAACAATATTTTCAATAAACTAGGTACGTCATATGGTTTAGCCACATAGTTGGATAAATTGTACACCAACCATGAACCTCATATTAGACACACCTGGGCACTCATATAGTTTGGCTGCATAGTTAGGTAGACAATGTGTCAATATTGTGAAATGAGTTTTATAAAAACTATTGGCCTATGCATAGTTTGTTTCATGATTAGTAATAATTGTGCACTAATTGTGAACCCTGAACTGGAATTTAAAAAAAATAATGGGTTTGACCTGCAACCTAAGATCAAGAACAAAAATTAATAATTAAATAAAATAATGAAGAAAATAGAGGTCGATGTATGATAATTCTCCCTAACTTAAAATTTTATGACCCTAGAATGTCACAATCAAACATGTCAAGCAAATATAAAGAGTATGTTCAATATTTCTAGGTACAACTATATTCTAGAAACCATGGAACAACCTGATGACCAACATGAGATGACCACAATTTTAATCTACATGAGACATGCTACTAACCCAACTCATATCCTGAAAAACTCCAAAAATTTGACCCATGAATTATGCATACTACTATTACCAAAAACAATAGTATTTACCCAATTTCCCAAAATCATCATGTAAGATAATGTTAAAAAGTTCAAATCAATCAGCCAAAATATTTAAAGGATATAGAGGTATAAATTGTTAAAGGTATAGGTCAATTTAGAGAACAAAATATAGAAATAAGGTGATAAATAGTTTCAGATCAACTATGGTGGTCTCCCCACCATATTTTGGATTTTCCCTAGGTTACATGTTCATTGAAAATAACCCATAACTTCTAAAAAACAAGCAAAGGACTTAACTAGAAGTATATTCACTACAAACTTTCTTCACTAAAAGAAACCATAAACAATAATGACAATATCCTAACTGTGGATACCAAGATTTGGAATTTCCAATAAAAATGAACTACTATAACAATATTAACACATACTTCCCAACCAAGGGTAAATAAATTTACACTAGGATTAGGGAATAATGACGGATAATCTCAAGTCTATAATTTTAATAGAACCAACCTAATTTGGTTACATATTCATATTCACAAACAACTACCCATCCCATTCAAAATAATACCCAAAACCTAGGTGTTGGAGGGATCAATAAAAATATTTAAGGCATTCTAAATAATCTCCATGAGACAAAACCGACTTCCAATCGGGGATTCTCAAATAGAATTCTCATTCAATGGAATTTCCACCATCCCATAGAACAATGATTTCCTCTCCAAATAAGCATTAAGTATAGAATATCCCAAAATGTTACAACAAGGGTCAAAAGGAAAAAGGTGAGGGTACACAAAGGGAATAAGAACATGGATATATTTATTCAACTATCTCATATCACCACCTAGATCTGGGTTATTGGGCCTCAATTCACTAAAACCTCATAGGGGTTTAGTCATCCACTAAAGTGATGGTAGTTGGAATTTTTAAGAATAAAAGCGTTAATGCCCAGAATATGTAGAAGGTCCATCACAAGATAATTCAAATACCTACACACTCAAGATGGGAATATAAATAAAGTTTTACCTATCACTCCAACCAAGGTATGGGTATGATTAAAACTTGGAAAGGCTACACTCATATCCTAAGAGACACAATTCAAAAAGAAACCCCAAAGTACTAAATCACTATAACCCATAAAATATTTACTAGGAAGCATGGTTTCAAATAGAAAAATATCAATACCCATTAAAATTTTCCAAACTTGATTCTCATAAATTCAAAAACAATCCCTAAATTAAAATCAATAACTCAAAGTATAAATCTGAAGCATCGAATAATGGAATTTAATTTTAAATTATTTAAAAACCACACACCCCAATTTCAAAATCCTAAGATTATTTATCAAAAAATTCACATGTTTTCAAAATATAATTTCACAAAACATTATCATGATCCCCTTTTAATTTTACAAAATATAACCTATTTCAATACTAAATAAATTTTTGAAAAGTTTCCATTTTAAATTTCTTTGGATTATTGATTTTAATGTCAAAAACCTTAAAAACTCCATTCAGAAACTATTTCAAAACCTTGTGTGTGTGTGTGTTCATCATTGGGAATAATAATTATTTTTTAAAAAAAACTGCATGTTCGATTAAAACCCTCTTTGAAATTCATGTTATAAAAACAAACTCCCTTTATTTTTAAAGATTGTTTCCATTTTAAAATCCCATAAAAATTAAATCAAAAACATTAAAACACCATGAAATTCTTCAGAAATTTATTAAAATAAAATTTACACATAACTTATTGGAATTTAAAATATAAAAGGAAACAAATATTAAAGTTATATGGGGGGTAGTGTGCGCACACCGCTTGACTACATAGGTTGATAGGACAACACCATGCAAGTGAAAACCAATATAAGTTTTAGAGAACTAAGAGAATGGGTTACATATGGTTTTTTAGTATATATAATCTAATATTATACCTATATTTCCATGCCATTTTCACTCCAAACATAAAAAAACCTCTAAAAACTCATACAACATTAATACCCTCCTAAATATCATCAATCTAAATCAAATTAAATCTAAACATTATGAAGAGAAATAAAAACTCAAGAATAATAACCCAACATCCCTTGGTAACTTGAGGTTCCAAGAATATAAGATATAGATAGACTCTTTCCACACCTACCTCTCAAGGTCTGACATCGATATATCCCACCTGCCATTAACTCCCAAATAAAAAAGGGTGGTTCTGATACCATTTTTTCAAAAACCAACCCAATCCATCCATCCTTTTATTTCCTGAGACTGCCTTTGAAAAGTCCCTAAGGGTGTTCAAGATCCTCATGGGTGAGATACAAGCACTAAAGAATCCGAAATAACATATTGAGAAAAATTTCACACATAAAATAAATTAAACTTTTAGTCAAAGATTTATCGATATTCTGGTATAACGTGTACATATACTGAACACCCATGAAAATAATATAACCTGATATAGAAGAAAATAAAACACACAAAAAAATGCACCCTCACCTATAACCCCTTTAGAATAAACTTCCCTATTTATTCAATATTCATAATTCGGCATGCATATATACAGCCCATTAACAGAAAAATAAAATAAGAATGGTTTATTTTTTTGATGTGATAGGGAAAAAAATAAACTAGAACATTTAACTAACCTCTATGTGACTATATGTCACCATGTAGTCTTGAAATAATAAAATATACAAGATAAATCAGAGGTTGAACCAAAACCTGAAACTAACATATATATAATATATTTATGATCATTTAAACTCTTAGTAGGTCACCACCCACTTTACAACATGATTAACCTTTAAAATTAAAATTGTTTCATTCTAGTTTAAAATAGATATATAAGGAAATTAGGTTTTCACTTTTCAAAGAAGACAATTAATGAGTTATATATTTAAAACCAATATTTTAATACATGAATAAAGTTAAAGAAAAAAATTATTTATTTTGAAATAAAAAGGGAATTAATCGAGAGTTATTATTTTAGAATCATTAAAAATTTATACAACTAAAGAATTTGGACATAATTAATTTTAAAACATCACATTAGGGGAAACTTGGGGATCATAGGACAATCTAGGAAAATAATATATAGCTGCAAAAAACAAAACTAGTGTTTAATAAAAAAACGTACTCTAACACCTAGTATTTCCCTCATTGGTCTATCTGAGGGTAAAATCACATAAGAAGATTAAAAATATATCTTAGTGACAGTATTCAAAGAATGATTCTAAACTAGTACAATATAGGTACCTAGACTTCCCACCTAGAAACCTATGGTTTCCTATGAATTGAAATTAGAGGTTAGTTTAACAAATATTATACAAAAATATATAATAAAAACACGAATAAGACACACCTCCAAAAAACCCTCTTAAAAACCAACCTATTTCACTTATGAAGATAAATATATACAATGGGAGTTTCTTACTCCAAGAAAACCCTTTCTAATTTAAAAACAATAGGTAGACCAATGGTCAAGATATAGAGGTTCCATATTATTAAGAAAAGTATCTTTATAAATTTTTGATTGGTCCTAACAATTTTAAAGTAGTATTTATTATTCAAAATATCACTTAGAGAACCCCTTTTTATAAAATATCACTTGAGAACCATGTTTATGCTATAAAATTTAAGTTTTAAATTATTCTATTATCCTTACACATCTATGAGTTTAAATATATATATATATAACTTTATCTCATTAGACATATTCACATGTATTTTTTTAAATATGTATATAAATGTATCTATATATATTTCTAGGGATATGTGTATAAGTATTTATGATAACATAAAATAACTATAACATGGGTCACAAGTGAAAAACATTTAGCTTTAAAATATATATATAAACACTTAATAGCTTGGAATTACTATTTTAAAAACAAAACATATAATTAAAATCAAAATAAACCCTTTATAAATCACTTTGAAAAACAAGGATATATTTATTAATTTTAAAATACCTTTTAATATTCCATTTAGAAAATTTCATAAACCATTTTTGTACATGGTTAAAGAAAATCATATTTGAAACAATACTTAAAATATAAAAACTCTTTTATTTCTTTTAAAGCCATGTTGAAATATAATTTTATCTTTATAAATTATAAAAACATTTATAATATTTATGGTATTTACCTAAAAGATAAATCTAAAATCTAAAAACTAAATGGTTCTAAAATTAAAGTGGGAAATCCTACCATGAATTGAAGGTGAAAGGCATAAATCTTTGAATATTAGAATAAGGGGAATCAAAAGAGAGATCTCACATCTTAAACATAATAAAATTACAAAAAGATGTTAGTATTTCACCTTAGGGTTCGTCCAGTGGAATGCCGTAGTAAGAAGGAGGAGGAAAAACAAAGAGAAAAGATAAAATAGAGAATAAGAGTCCTATACTTGGAAATATAACCCTAAATATTTAATAACCCATCTTATAATTGCCAAGTATGAGTATAAATTAAAGGGGGGGTTCTCCTAGGGGTATCTTGGATGGTTGTTTCATAATAGAGGTATATAAGGGGAGATAGTTAGATTTATTCTAAAAATAAAGAAGGGTATTTAGGTAAAAAACAATATTTTTAATAACCTTGGTACATAGCATGATTTGGCTAAATGTTTGTCCAAACTATGTGATAATTTTGCACCCTATAAGGGACACACATGACCACACACATGGTTTTTCCACATGGTTGAAAAAACCATGTGACAACCATGAGAAATGGGACTTTTGAAAACTACAGGAATACTTATGGTTTTCCCCAAGGCTATTCATAACTATGGGCTAATCATGCACCCATCATTGGAATTTAAAAAATTAAAACATTTGAATGGGTTCGATCCAAAACTAAAGATCAAAACCACACATAAATAAAAAAATTAAATAATGAAGATTATAAAGGTTAGAGTGTTATAGATTGGCATAAAATTTATATTTTAGAATAGTCAATAATAAGTCGAGAAAATTGTAGTGATGGATAAATCATCTATTAAGGATTTCATTTCTATAATAACATGGATATATAAGAGTTAGGATAAATAATGAATGAGTTATTTCATCATAATAAATATTTTGAAAATGTATAATGATAGAAAAAATAACATAAGTAAATTCTAAATGATAAAATTTAAAATTATATTGATGTTGATACAAATATTTTAGAAAGAGATAAGAAATTTTAGATATTTTTTAAAAAAAATATTAGTTTTTACAAAATGTAAAATTAATGGAAATTTCAATTTTAAAGAAGGATATAAATATAAAATTGTTTTAAAAAATTATATTTTAAAAATTATTAATGATTTAAACAAGTATAAATAATTTCATTAAAAATAATATTGATAAGAATATAGGTGGAAATGAATGAGAAATAATGAAAATAGTTTTTATAACCTTTTTCACATCCATTCATATACACTTTCAATACTTTGTAGATAATACGTTGAAGGTAATATAGCCCATGGGGATTAATACATGAAAATAATTGAGATTTGGAAGAAAAAACCTTACCTTGAGTCCCAGATCACATTGTATTCCCTATAAATTCATAAATAATTAGATTTTATTAAATTTTTACTTGGTTTAAAAAAATAATTTTCATTTAATTATTATGAATCCTTTTAATTATTTTACTATCATTTAATTTTTCATTTTTTAGATTAATTCCTCTTGTATCGGTCATTTTGAGGTAGTTCAGTTCATCATTGAAAAAACTATTTTGGTGTAATTATAACGATTAATGGTTTATATCTTATGATTCCAAAATATTCATAAGTTTCAAGTGATATCATTAATTTCATTTAAAAATAACAGTATTTCAATAGCTCAATATATTTAATAAAATTGTTTAAAATCTATAATCATTTCTGTGTATGGTTGTACTATATAGGTAAAATAACTTTACATGTTTACTCTTAATATCATTATTTACATGTCTATTTTATCATTATAGAATCATAAAAATGAAATTATTTGATTGTTAATGTTATATAAAATCAAAAACATGAAATTATTTGGTTATTAAAATGCTTATTTTATCATTCCAAAACCAAAATATTTATTATCAAATAGAATTTTTTGTACCCAAATAATTTATGTAATCATGTGAGATTTAACAAGATACCATATTACCTTTGATAAATGTGGAAAATCCATAAATTAATCTCTTAGAAGTGATAAATCTTTTATATGAAAAAAACATAATATCCATGTGCTCATAATAAAAATATATTAATACTAACCCATGTTCCTTATCTATATATTTGAAAATGTAATGGATATCCTCCCATTATAACATTGTTGGGAATTAATGTATTATACCACCTTACTTACTACATAGGAAATTTTAAGTCCAGACATTTTTAGGTAGTTTAGATTTCCAAAAAGTTACCAATACCTATCTAGTGAGGATACTGTCTCACTATTAATACGAGGATACTTGTACTTATCCTCTAGTGGTCATTATACTGAATCCACCAATGTTATCCCAATATCCTATAATATAATAATGACATATTTTTTATGAGAAAGAAATATATCGGAAGAAAATCTAGAAAACTGAATCCTTAATAAATGTCAAAGAAATTTTGATAAAGGAAATACTTGAGTTGGGTAATTCTAACATCACCATTTCCTATAATGAAAATATCATTAATATACATTACTTGAAGAATACTACCTTCAGTAGATAGAAAATATCATCAATAAAATAAGTTCAATGTGTAAAATAACCTTTATATATAATACCATGGTTATAAAAAAATAATTAAAAGATCTAGATAATTACTCACAATCATTATTAGAATGGAATGTTTTAAGGATGGCCAAAAACTGATTTTGGTTCCATAATAAAATGTGTGAAATATAAAAAATATTTCATATTGATTTTTTAATAGATTAACCCAGGTAAATATAGTATTATTATAAAAGGGTATTTATATTGATAAAAAATATTTTAAGGTTAGTCAAAAACAGAGTTTTAAAAATGGTATTGATGTCAATGAAAATCATTTTAGAAGAAGATAATACATCTTAGAAGTTTTTAGAAAAAAAAAATTCTTTTTTTTCATAATGTTAAAATATGTAAAATTTCATTTATAAAAAAGATATAAATATAAGATTATTTTAAAAAATATATATTTTAAAAATGAATAATTATTAGAACATATAATATAAATAATTTCTTTGAAACAGAATCCTAATAAAAACATAGTGAAAATTTGAAAATAAATCATGAAAAAAACATAAATTTTATTGAATTTTTCATAAAAATAGAGAAATGAGTCTATTTTAAAATAAATTTTAAAAAGGGTTAAAAGTGTATTTGAAAAATAATTTTAAATATAGATTTTTCAAATAATGAATGAATTAAAATAAATAGAGTTAAAATTGAAGAATCTTGGAGGGGAAGATAGTATTTAAAAAAAGACTCCCTTATACACATCATAGTGTTTGAATTAAAGAAATAATCGAAAGGGAACAATAAATACATGAGTATCTCTATAAAATAGAGGAAAATAAAAAATAAATAATATAAAGTAATTGAATTAGAAATATAAAAAGAGGAAGTAATATTGATAGAGAGTGATAAAGAATATATCAACAAGAAAGGAAAAGAGTGTGGGAGAACCTTTACAAAAAAATGTAAGATAAGACATATAAATATTTAAGAGGGGTAAGAAGATAAACAATACATAAAAAAAATTAAAACCAGTAAGTTATACTTTCAATAATTTATATATAACACGCATAAGATAATATAGAGCACAAAGAAGTAATGCATGGAAAGAATATATATTTGGAAGAAACCCTTACCATGAGTCCAAACTCACTTCATATTCCCTATAACATCTTAAATAATCAAATTATATTAATAATTTACTTGATTAAAAAAATATTTTCTATTTCATTATTATTATTGCTTTTATTTATTTTATTATCATTTACTTTTCATTTTCTAGATTAATTTTTCTTGTATTTGACGTTTTGAGGTTGTTTGGTTCATCCTTCCAAAACCTCTTCACTATAATAGTAATGATTAGTGATCCATATCCTATTGTTTCATATGCTAAAGAAGTTTCAAGGTCTAATTTTGATATAATTTTAAAATAAAATTATTTAAATATATCGATATAATGTATATAATAGTCCCAAATTAATAATCATTTCTTTTTATGCTTGTTTTATATGATTAAATTAAATTATGTGTTTAACTTTAATACTGTTATTAGAATTCCTATTTTATCATTTCAAAATCAGTAAAATTATATTGTTTTATTGTTAATTTTATATAAAATCATGAAATCAATTTATAATGATATACATAAAATACTTAAGTTAAAATAAAACATCATCATCCCCTTAGGTAATGTAAAACCACCAATGGTTAATGATACTTTTTAAATTATTTAAAAGAAGAATAAAACTAATAAGTATTTCAATTTTATAAAAATTTATAGTATAATTAAATGACTATTTTTAAGACACTTTTAAATAATAATTATTTTATTGAAAGGGGTTATAGGATAATTTAAATTAAAATACTTGGATTTTGAAACCCATATTTCGATATAGTAACCACTTATGAAAAAGGGTTCAAATATAAGGAATTAGTAATTTCTCATTGAAAAAGTGTTAATGTGTAGTTATTAACCATGAAATATAATCATGAAAGAAAAATAAAATTAGTTTTAAAATATTTTTAAGATAAAACAATCTCAAATAATAAAGGGTTGCCTCCTTTGGATTGAATCTAATCCCTTCAGAGTAAGTTATTTTGGATATACCAGCCTTAGGAACATTGATAGATAATTTTAGAGGGGTTTGAAATGATATTCATAATATAAAAAAATAGAAGTGAGGTGAATTCAGTGGATGAGGGGTTTTTATATAGTCAAGGTGATGGAGTATCTTCGAATATAATATTGATTATTTTTTTATTTAGGCTCAGAACTATGAATGGTGGTAATTATTATGAATTTTTTGAGTGTATGATTAAAAATATAGGTTTATTTGACATTTTAACACTTAAAAAATAGATCTTTGGAAAATTTTATTCAAATTAAATAATCAAAAATAATTTTTCATTAGAATAATAAATAACTTAGATTTTGAAAATTGATTTAGAGGTTTGTAAACTAAGTTTATTTTCAAAAAAACATTATTTTACTCATTAAATAAATTTTAATTCATAAAAATTGTTTTATAATTTTTTTCATTTTTAATATCATTATAATGTTATTAAACTTTGAGTATTTGTTAAACTGTATTTTTTACTATTCACCAAAAAATTAAATTATTTTTAAAAAATAAGAAAATTCACACAAAGATAATTTTAACTTAATGATTTTAAAATGGTTTCCATTTTATCTAATTTAAATTATTTATTTTAGAAATTAATCTTTTAAATAAAATAATAAAATACATGTAAAAATAATTCTATCTCAAATAAAGATTATTTCATTTACTATGATTGATTGCATATCTATTTGATATTATTTCTTAGTTAATATATGATTGATGATTAATTATTTAGACATGGAAAAAATATAAAATTCATAAAATTCATATTCTAATTAAGATGAATTTAGATTTTGAATATGTACTTAAGAAAACAATTTTGGTGCGTTGAAAATTATCCATAACACTATTTTATTGATCATATTACTTTCCTAACAACTCATTATCCAAAAGTAACCACCATTTTTTATAATAAGGAAGTATAAATTTAAGAAATTTAATTTTAAAACAAAAAAATACTTCATAATCTTATTTTTTTCTGAAGATTTTATTTAAAATTTTGAAAGTAAATTTTTATAGTAATAAAACATGAAATATATTATTTACACTCTCACATGGGCTCTACTTCACAACCCTAGACGGCGATGTACATTGTTCTAGTCCCTACCCCCCCCCCCCCCCCAATATAAGAGGGGGGCCTTTTTCATCCTTCAAGGGAGCCCAAAGACACCCCTTCATCCCCTTCTCTGACTATGATATACTTTATTCTTTTACTCATATTTTACTATTCCATAAGGTCCTAGATTTGTTTAAGGGACATCCATATATTTCCCTCTCATTATTGGAGTTCAATAAAGCTTTGTCTCTTCTTAACTTGAAGTATATTTCTAGATTCAATCTTAATTTTTCTTCCATTGATTCTTTTTAATGGTTTATTTTCATATCATGGGGTCATCAGGAACGACCTACAGTGGGTCTAATTAATAGATGACACATCATGATTCATTTTTCTTCTAAAGAGGACTTGATTCAAGCATGGTACACTACCCCTCGCATCCTTAACTAATCCATACTCTATCTATTCAGGTGGATATATGATTTTCACTTGAAGCGTGACTCCCCATCTACGAATCTCTTGGTGAGATTTTCTGAACAACCTATCCCTTTTCAAAATCCCTCTATTATTTAAATGTTTCGTCAAATCCAACCCTGAACTCTATTTTGAAGAAAAATCACTTAATTTTAAAGTATAAATAGTAAAATTCACTCCAACCCATTTACTTAATTTTTCACTTCAAAAAGAATATTCTATGAATATTCCTGTTTATATATATTTTTTACTATTAATTTTATTCAAAAAATTATATTAAACTATTTACAAACATACAATGAGTGAAAAAATAGGATAGTGATGCAACAGTGTAGTGCTAAATATGGCGCTCCACTGTAGAAAATATTCATTTTGACTCAGGGTATAGTAATGGGTTGGAGTGCCTTCTTACTTCAAAATTACATTTTTTCTACTAGTTCGAAGATGGTCTTAGGGAATCTAGTAGGATGATACTTGTGCTCGGATAGTAGAACTCAGTCCATCTGTCACCTAATTTCTCAAAGATTATGTGTTGAGGTTGATGTGTCTATATTGGTGATTTATTTTGTTTGGATTGTGGTTAGAGAAGAATTTATCTATAGGAAATCAGTTTTATTTTAGTCATGAGTGGATTATTTCTCTTTCTATATGAAATTAGGGCACAAAAGGACTGTGTGTAGACACGGGGATAAGAGAAGGCTTGATGTGGGATAAGAATGAGGGTTTCTTGGTTACATTTAGAAGGAATGGGATCTTATCAGTGAACCTTGTGAGGTTCAACATCCAATGGATGGTGAGCCTGCTGGTACTACCTCACCTACGAGGCTTCTTGCTAAGAAGGTTTTTTTAGTTGAAGATGTCATCCTTCCAAAGGATGCTCAACGGCTACCTCTGAAACCGAAGGTGAGTTCATTCCTTGAACTATTGAAATGTTACCTGAATTTAGGTTGTGATACTGGGATTTTGGATATGTTGAATAAAAATTCACTAGTTATACTTAAGGAGGTAGTGGAATCCAAAAAGTATGTTAAGGTCATGGTGGTGTATTCATCTTATATGGATACGATTCATGTCAGGTTAGGATCTAGTAGAAGAGGGGGGTATAAGGAGACTGATTCCTTAAGGGACATCGGTACAGTGTTTAATGTGTCTAGGTAGGGTGTTCCATAATGCGGAATGGGTCAAGAGAAGGTTATAGGGGGTGATTCTATAATCATATCACACCTGAGGAAAGAATTTCCCGCTATTAAGCTAGGAAATATTTTTCAAAGGATTTGAGTGCTAAGGGACAGTCCAAGAATCTTTGGTAGCATAATCTAGTGATGAGTAGGGAAGTCACATGGATGAATATAGTGAGGATTCTTATGGTCATTTCTTGGGAGACAGAGGAAGGGTTAGAAAGGAAATAATAAGGGTCAAAAGGACAATTCCTACTTACCTCTTCCAATGGATACAATATCCACCAAAAGGTCCAAATATAAGGAAATGGAGAATTATTCCATGGTTATTAGGAATTCTAATAGAGAATATGATTCATATTATAGGGAGTTCCTCTTTAGGGTATTCCACCAGATCAATAGTAGAAGATGGTTGTAGTTTTTGAGCCAACTCTGGGGTTACTGGTTCACTCAGAAGAAGAAATATTGTAAGAGTTTCTTGGGATTAATTCCACAACATAGGAAGTAGATAAGATTATGGGAAGACTAGTACACATGAACACTAACAGTGAATAGAGTGGATGGATGCGAAATCAGGATCTCATATTGAAAACATGTTTCAATGACGGGAGGATCAATGAAGAGGATTACATGAAAACTTGGGATAAACTGACATACATATTTGAAGATCTTATAAAGGAAGATCTAGACATACAGGTATCCACTCTCTCTTGGAAGTTATTTAGGGAGAACACTTATAGTAGGATTAAGCTACTATTTAACAATTATGTGGTTTCTTTTATCATTGTATCTAGGTAAAATTTTGGTTTCCTACTTTACCCTTAAAAGTGTTTTTATTAACAATAATTTACTTTTTAGTCAATTATAAAACATGCACATAGAATATGAGAACAATCATTTAAAAATTTAATTTATATAAGATCATAAATGAAAAAAAATATTTTTTTACTTTAAAAATATAATTTAACCATTTATCTTATAATATTATACACAAAGAATAGAATATTACATTTAAAAAATATTAAATTACTTTTAATTATTATATATTATAATTTTGTGACAACGATAACATATATCATACTTTGTTAAAAATTAATTTTAGATAAATAAATTACTATTTAAATATCGATATGAAAATAAAACTATTAATAAGAGTAATATACTTATAAAATAAAATTATGTGTGTAAAAAGAATCATGAATATAGTAAAAGAGATTTTATAAAACCATTTTAATAAAAAATTATTTTTCATAAAATTAAACTATGATACATGATTTAAAAATACTTATTTATTATTATTCAATAAAATATTACTAATCAATAGGATATTAATTTCATGAAAAATATAAATATAAGAAATATAAGTCATATTATATTTCATTAAGGATAAAATAATCTATTATTATTTTATAAAATTTAATTATTACTGCTTATTTAAATGATTATAAAAAGAAATTTTAGGTTCATATCATTTTTTACTAAAATAAATAAATGCATTATATATATATATTATAAGGGAAAATTATATAAAACAAATTATTAAAAATATGGGATGTTACATTATGGAATCTGATATGGTGAGGGTCATTATACCATCATACTTTGTTTAGGATTTAGAGGTTTCAAATTTACCTAGTGTAATGGGAGGAAAGGGGAAGATCAAGTGGGGGATTTTTGGGATAGGTATTTACACTCATTATGATGGAAGGATTTTTTTCCATTCTTTACAATGAAGAATATGTTACTTATGAATTATAATCACAAGGATGTACTTATTAAGGCTTAAAGTGTGAGTGAGGAAGTCAAATAACCTCAATATCATTTTAAGAACTTCTAAGTAAGTCATGATGATTTTAATGGCGTGGTGTGAACATATTATGGGGTTGAAGACACATTCCCAAATTTAATGGTTTTTTAAAAGATAATTATTTTGGTGATGAATTTTTTATATATATTTAATCATTAAATGGTGAGAAAAATATGTCAATAGATTAAATGAAAATGGAATAACTTGAGGGGTCAATGTAACAGGTAGAATTAAGAGAGAGATTCATTATCACTAATGGATGAGTTTTCTAATGATCTTAAAACTCCCTTATACTTTGAGAATATCTCAAGGTGAAAATGGATAAGACTCATTCATTGAGTGAAGGTGATGCTAATATATTATTTTATCACTCCAAGGCATCTCATCATTGACACCATAATATGATTAAAGGTATTTATGATGTAGTTTTTAATTAGATCATAAATATTTGGGGTGTGGAACAATTGGTGGTCCTCCATTTAAATAATTCATTAATGTATACTCACTTAACATATATATATATATATGTTTTGTATTGGAAAATATTATAGGATATGAATATCTTCCATGTGGAATAAGTTTCCAAGGAGGATGTTTCCAATTCTTTCTTTTAAATGGTTCCAACCAAGAAACCAGGGATATATGTTATAGATACATTGTTTTTTCAAAAATATTGGAATACTATCAAATATGATATTTCAAATTTTGTGCTATGTTTATGGAATTTTGGTCCTCTTTCATAGGATATTAATTATATCAATATTTTTATGATTTTAATTGTCAAAAATCATAATCATTTAAGGGTAATTATGTTGAGAATGTATTGATTCTAAAATTTTGTTAATTTCTTTGTGGTTTTGATTCTCACAAACATCCACATTTATGTTAATTATAAATCTTACTTTAATTGAATTTCAAAATTTGGATATTCATTAGATTATTTTGCTTTTATTCTGGAAGCATATACAAGAAATTGATATTTGTTTAAGTATTATGGGTATGTTTAAAAGTATTTTGGAAACATTGTTCATACCCTACATGTGAAATCATAACATATTGTTTGGAAACCTTGTACTATATAAAAAGTATTGATCAACAACATTATGTTTGGAAGAAACCATATGTTTGAGAAATAAAATGTATGGTTAATCCGCCCTACTTTTGTAAACAACTGTATGTTATCAACCCTACCTTTTTAAAAAGAGGTTTGTTATCAACCCTACATTTGAATTTTGTCTCTATATAAAGAAACCCTACATATGACTAGTCAATGATATAGTTTTAAATTAATGGTATTATCCACATTTTATGCAATGGTATCCCCAGAAGTAAATATCTTTTTAATGATATTTTACAATTGATTCAAAGAATCATAGTCAATAGATTAAATTGTTCCTATTTTTAAGGGAAGTTATGGATCTATTAGAATGATTTCGAATTAAAATATCCCTGATTTATTATGTGGTATTTTGGGAATCATTTGACCTGGAACTATTCAATATATAGTATAAATACTGAGATGTTCATCTTCTGGATATATGTGCATACAAAAAGATATATGCATTGGAAACAAGATTTTGTATGATTGTAAATAACAATGTCTCATCCCTTTCAGATCTACACTTTCGAGACATACATGATTTGATCTAGTTGATTGACTCAAAACTATTGTTGTCACTACTATTATATCTTATTGTTAAATATTCTTTTACAATTTTGAAAAAACATTTTTCAAAGTTACACCTTGGATACATACATGTGTATTCATCAGTCTGGTGTTTTCTCTATTGTTGTTTAAAGAAATAATGTGCAACGAAGAAGATTATTTTATTGTTCCTGTACGTTATTGAAGATCAAACACATCTGTCATTTATTGCTACAATTATAAGTGAAACCTATTTTTCTCAATCAAATCAATCTCTATTAATTTATTGAAGTATAATATGATTGTAATTGATTATAGTGGTGAAGGAGTATCAAATTCTGGGACTAAGATGTGGATTTTTGGTTCTTTGTAAAATAACCATAAGGCCTTGTAAAATCCTTATTTTAAAGTTATTAGCTTATTATACTCATCTTTAGAATTCCTTGGTAAAAGTTATTACTATTAAAAATCACCAAACTTGTGGAGAGAGCGTTGGTCTAATAGACTAGGGTATATTTTTTCCCTAAAACATTATACATCATTGTATTTTTTTCCTTATTTATTTTTACTACTCAATCATATTTAAGAAGATAAGGAAAGAAACATTGTATATCAATAGTATTCTATTGAATATATTAAAGGTTTTAAAGGATCACATTTCACCCCCACCCCCCTCTTGTGTCTTTTTTATAGTCATTTCGACCCATCTAACCTAATAAGTGGTATCAAATGTGGTGCACTATTACTATATTTCTATTTTTTAAAATCCTTGAATTTTTTTTTCAATTTAGTATCAAAAATTATTATCAATGTCATCTTTTCAATCTAATAAGCCTTAGTTAAATATTCATATGAATATAAATATTGAAATTTATAATCTTAGAGAATGTATTTCAATGATATGTGCTCCTTACATTAATAGTGATAATTATAGATTATAGAAAGATCGCTTGATTATTTATTTAAAAAATCATAGAATACAAGTTTGTTTAAAGGTTGTCAAGCCTTATGAAATTCATAAGGAGGATCTATAAAAATGGGATAATGATCGAGAAAAAAATATTATCTTAATTCAAGAGCAATGAATGACATTGTTTTTCATTTAGGGACTAATCAGTTTAATCGAGTTTCTCAATGTTCCACTAGATGTGTGATGTAGCAGATTATTTAGATTACTTATGAAGGAAATGATAATATCATACAACTATGATATAATAATTCAAAGTTAAATTTTGATCATTTCAAAATACATGAAGATGAAAATATCACATAGAAGAATGTGAGATTGAAATAAATTTTCAATAATGTTTCTATTTTTGGGAGATCAAGTTAAGAAATTAGATAAAATATTAAAAATACTTAGAGTTTTACCATCTAAATGAAATATAATATATACTTCTATATCACAGTAACCACTATTTAAAAAAATAGAAATGAAATAATTGATTGTAACATTGATGATGTATGAAGCTGAGATGCAAGCCGAAGCTGAAAATAATATGAAATATAAATAAGCTGCTCTTAGAACTACTATGGATGAATCATCTGATTCAACTCATTCTGATTTTGATAAACATTTATCAAATATTGTTAAAAGTTTTGAGAAATTTTATAGAAAAGGAAAGAAAATAATTGAATAGAATATATGTTTTGAATGTAATGAGAAATTTCATACAAAGTTTGATTTTCCTTTATTTAAATATTAAAGTAAATATGATTATAAAAGGAAAGGAAAGAAAATTATAAAGTCTACTCTGATTGAATATTCTAGTTAAAATGATGAATCTTCTATAGATTTTTAGGACAATAATAAAAAACAAATGGTATGTCTTATCACTCATTTTGATGAGGTATAATATTCTTTCTCTCAAAAATATAATTCTGAAAAACTTTCTTATGAAGAATTAAATAAATATTTCTTTAAGATAAATTTGAATCCCTATAGAAAGATCATAGAAAACTTAGAAAATATTATGATGATATTTTAATAAATAAATAATGTTTTTAAAAATAAATTTTAGATTTAAATTCCAATTCTTCTAAAATTTATTTTTATCTTCATGAAGCTAAAATTAAATAATTATTTTATGAAATTTACACTTTAAAAAAATTCTAATATGTTTATAGAAGGAGAAAAATATTTCAATGAAATCCTTGTTAAAATTATAATTCACAAAGGGAAACTTGTAATAGGTAGTAATGGTGAAAGGAAAAAATTATATAAGAATTATTTTATTCCTAGATCAAATTGAAAAAACATGTAAAATATTAAATACTTTTATTATGGTATTAATGGACATTATGAAAATTATTTTTTCTTTAGAAAACCTCAATTTTTTATGTTACAAATTTTTATTGTTCTAAATAATTATTAAAATAAAATAGTATAATTACTACACAAAATAAATAAATTTGGTTACCAAAAAACATACTTTCTAACACTACTAGATCTAAAATCATATGTGTTCCAAAACACACTTGTATTTGATGTTTTATAGGAATACACAAATGAACTACATTGTTAAATCATTAAGTGGTCTTCTAATAAGAATATGAAATTTATATCTTACAAAATGAGTGATCAACTATAAAGTATTTTGTTATCAATAAATCCTTAGAACTCAAACTTATAACCTAGGAAGTATTTAATTATTATTTTCATATATTTTTTTTATTTCATTAATTATTTTATCTATGAAGAGAGAGGTATTTTATGCTAAAATTTTTAAAACCTTTATTACTATTTAAATTAAACTATTAAAACATATTCTATATAATTGTATAACTGAATTTCTAAAACATTCAAATAGGTTCATGAAAAATTATATTCTTTTTTTAATATTTTTAAATGTATTTTTGTCTTTAAATTTAGTTTTTTAAATTTGTTTACATAACATTTTATTTCATAATATATTTATTATGTAAAATTTATTTTCAAAAGTTAAAATCTAAAATAATTATCCTTTATTTTGAACTCAAAAATTTTCAGCGTCATCTACAAATTATCATAATAAAACAAATATTCTTCTCTTAGAACCCTATAATATTCTTCTCAAAACATCTTAAATTGTTTCTTTTTATTCTTCAAAATATCTTTTTCAAAGACTTTTAAAACTAGTCTGAGAAATATGAAGCATTAAAGAACTTCAATTTTGGAGAAAATTCTTTCTCATGATTGAACAAAAGATAATCCTTCTTATAATATGTTAAGATAATAGTCATTTTCTTATGTTAAGGATTTTTTTGAGACATTTTATGAAAGTGATAACGAAGTTCATTGTGTTGAAGAACCAGAATTTTCATCATCTCAAATTATTAAAGGTGAAATTTCTTATAAAGAAACTTTGTTTAAGGTTTATAATTTTAATGAAGAAATAGTGAAGTTTCATGTTGATATGAATGCATAAAAAATTCATTATAAAAGCTAACAAAGAATCATTTTTGAAATCAATTTTTGATACACTTCAAAGGGAGTATGATAATATAAAATAAATTTTGATTTAAAAAGAATACTTTGAATCATTTAAAGTGGAAATGTTAAGACAGATGAAGATACTTTCAAGGGAATTTCTTACTAAGTTTGATCATGATGAGAAAAAAGAGTTTTTGGTTAAACAATGTTTGACTTCTTCATTGTATCAATGATCTATAGATGTTCAAAGAAAAATAAAATTGTTTTCAGGCATCTTAGAATATTTAATTGAAAAATTTCACTATTTAGAAAGTTCATATGAATCGTCTAATCCTTCCTAACACCCTATATTTTCTTCATTTATATAGTTTATTTAATTTCAATATCTTATTTTTTAAAATATTGTTATTATTAAAAATATGTGTTATAAATAGTTTTGTAATTTATTTTTAATGTTTTATACTCATTAATGGTTATATTACGCATACAAATATACTTAATATTTGATTATAAAAATCCTTACACCTAGTAAATTATTCTATTATTTTGAGTAATAAATAATTATATTAATACATATTAGACATTTTACTCAATTATGACATGTGAAAATTTTATTTTAAATTTCTTGAAACTATTTTATTCCTTGAATTATGTTATGTCATAGGGGGTTATTTTAAATATTTAGAAAGTGTTATGGAATGAAATAAATGATTTAATAAATTTACTAAAATTTATTATTATTTGTTGAATAATGTTTTATATGTCCTCATGGCATCTTTATTATATCCCTTTTCCTAAATTTGGCAGGAATTTTAATTACTACATTTTATTCTCATATTTTTAATTTCACAGAAGGTGGAAAATTTATCAGAAGTTTATGAGAAGTTTATTTCCAAGAAATCAAAGAATTATTCTTAAATAAATGTTCTTATTTATTTTAATTTTAATATTTATTTTATAGGTTTTGTGATCATCAAAAAGGGGGATATTTTTTAGCATGTGTTGATTTAACAATTTTGTTAATTTCTTTTTGGTTTTGATATCACAAACACCCACATTTATGTTTCTAATATTGTTTATTTTATGTAAATTTAATGATAATGATATTCTTTAGAATATATATTATTTTATTTTGTAAGAATATAAAATTCATTTATCCATGGGAAAGTATTTTGGAAGTGTTTAAAAGTATTCTGGAAACACTTTTCATACCCTACATGTGCAAGTGTAACGTATGGTTTGGAAACTCAACACTATTGGAAAATTATTGATCAACAATCTTATGTTTGGAAGAAAACCTACATTTGAGGAATAAAATGTATGGTTCATCAACCCTAATTTTGTAAACAACCATATGCTATCAACCCTAATTTTGTAAATTAATATACAGTATCAACTCTACTTTTGGAGCTTTTCACTATAAGAAGGTACCCTATGTTTGACTGGTCAACAACTGAGTTTTAAATTAAAAATATTATCTGTGTTTTATACAATGGTGTAACTAGAAGTAAATATATTTTTAAATATTTTTTATGACTAATTCAAAGAATCACATTCAAAAAATGAAATCATTTCTATTTTTTAAGGAATTTGTAACGCTATTTGAATGATTTTGATTTCAAATACTCATGGTTTATTATAAGGTATTTCTAGAATCATTTGAAATAGATCTATTCAATCTATAGTATAAATACTGAGATTTTCATCTTCTAAATATATATATTTACAAAGATATATAAATTGTAAAGAAAATTTTGTATGATTGTAAATAATAGTGCATCATTGCCTTCATAGCTACACTTTGGAGACATACATGTTTTTATGTGGTTGATTGACTTGTTTTTATTGTTATCAATACTAATATATCATATTGTTAAATCTTATTCTAAAATTTTGACAGCTGATTTTTAAAAGCTACACTTTAGAGAGATGCATGTTTATTCATCTGTATGTTGTTTTCTCTATTATTGTTTAAAGAAATCATGTGTAACATTGAATATTATTTTATTATTGTTGTATATTATCGAAGATAAAATACATCTCAGTTATTGTTGAAACTGGGAGTGAAACTTTTTTTATTAATCAAATAAATCTATATTGATTTATTGGAGTATTGAATGATCAGACTCAGTCATGGTGGGGATGGATTATCGACTTCTTGGACTAAGCTGGGGATTTTCAGTTCCTAGTAAAAGAACTATAGGGCCTTATAAAAGGCTTATTATAAAGGTATCAACTATCTATACTCAATTGTAGAAGTCATAAGTTATTTGAGAGGATTTAATCAGGAGCTCGCTCTTCGCTCTTCCTCGCCCTGTGATGCCCTAGGTCGATGGAGGCAGCGCCCCCCCCCCCCCCCTCCTCCCCTGGAGCGGGGGTAAGATCCTTTTCTTACTCCACCCCACCTGCCCCCTTTCCTCCCCTTCTCTTCCCCGGAATTCCTTACCCCTTTTCCTATTATCGATCTCAGCCCGAAGGTGCCAGATCTATATAATGGCTGGCTACAACTTTTTCTCTCGACTTCGGAATTTTTGGAGGCTTCGGGTCTTTATCATCTTACTTTGGTGGCTTGATTCTGTCATCACAGGCCCTCGGTTGACTCCTTTGACAGGTATGTCTTCGGATCTTGGGGACTTCAGGACCGTGTGGTAGTGGGTCTCCTCGACAAATGGCACATTCTGGTTCAATTTACATCTGAAGAAGATTTGATCCTGACTTTTTCCAGATCCTCGAGAGTCTGCAATGGGTGCCCCTTCTATCTCTCTTGTTGGTCGTTTAACCTGCACATGGAGCATGATACTCGAATGACGGCATTGTGGGTAAGGTTCCCAAACCTTTCACTACCCTTTCAAAACCCCTCCATCTTACACATGCTAGGGAACATGGTAGGACGTTTTTTGTGCTCTGATAGTCGGACCACTGCTCTGTGTCACCCAAACTCATCTCGAATCTGTGTTGAAGTTGATGTGTCGAGACCACCAGTGGAGTGGGTTTGGATCATTGCTAGGGAAGAAGTTAGATGGAAATAGGAGGTTTTTTTGAATACTGGACTGAGTTCTTCTCAGTATGTAACCTCTTAGGTCATTCCTACCAATCTTGTCGTTAGGGACCGAGGAACCGGGATGCTGGAAAATCTCATGTTCCAGTGGCCCCCTCGACCAAAAATATGAATAGCATGGATTCAGTCAATTCCAACGCCCAGAAGGTGCATGAGCTGAGAGTTATGGTAGGATTGGGTGAGGATGTGAGGGTGTGTGGGGCTGTTCTAGAGGAGTTGGAGCCTGTCAGCCAACATGTCTCTCCAGGTGTGGAGGCTCCCCAGAAACCAGCAATGGTTTCCTTGCACGACCCTACTGTTTCTGGAATCTTTAGCAGCATGAAAGATGATTTGGGTGTTGGATTCTCGTCTGAGGCAATGTGTGATGCTGGAGGTGATGGGGTCAGTATGAATGATGGTTTGGTTCAGGAGAAGGTGGTAGGTCATGAGGAGGGGGACCCACAATTGAATTTTGATTTTCTAAGGCAGCTGGATTCAAATCTATCAAGTGGAGCCACGGTGAGTGATACAGTGGATGTGCATCTAACCACTAGTGAAGACACTTATCTGCAGTTTCAATATATGGGTCGTAGATTTGTCCAACCAAGGGGCTCAGACATGGCTGCGTAGGACTTGCAGGCTCAGCCATATTATGTCGAGAAGTTTAAAGCTGGAGGGTTGCTTAAAATTTCTCAGAACCGATTTGAAGTCTTGGGAGAAGAAGAAAGTCAGATCCTTGGGGAAGGACTTGAGAAGGAGGATGCACATGGTAAGGACCCTTCTCTGGTATGGGGGGCTACCCAAGAGGAGGAAGATCCAGTCCCGGACTCACCTGTTGAGCCTGTGGAAGTGGTCTTGGTAGAAGAATACTTTCAATCCTCATCAAGGAAGGGAAAGAATACAATTATTGTTTCAGGAGGCTTTATTAAGCATACCCGGAGGTCACGAGGGAGGAAAGACTACTCTAACTCACCGATTCCTCCTGTTATGTGGTCTTCAAGTAATGGTAAAATCCCTCCTATGGGTACTAATAACGCGGGAAACAATGACATGAGCAGGAGGAAAGGCTCCGTTGGGCAGGGGGATGGGAAGTGTGCAGGGGACTCACAGACCATCGACCAGATGTCTGACGAATTTGAGACTGCCACAAGGACAGCTGATCAACATGAAAAACGGAAAATGCAGTCTAAAGAGGTGATGCTGGTGATGGAGGATGCTCTTCAGCATCATGTGGAAGGACCTCTTTTTGGTTGGCACCGCCTGGAGGCCGTTGATTTGGATAAAAAGATGGATCCCCTAGTCCACTCGGGTGAGGAGATGAAGGAGGATTTCCTGGTGATTAAGGTGACAAAGGAAGAAGTTGATCAAATGATGAGCAGATATCTTCGATCGGAAGGTACCAAGGAGCAGGAGTAGTGGATTCACAAGCAAGACCGTATTTTGGTTAGAGGCATTAACATGGGAAAAATTAGCAAAGAAGAGTATATGCAAGCTTGGGAGTACTTGGAAACTTATTATGAAGCATTCCTAGAAGATGATCCCGGCATCCAGGTATTCCCCTGGAAACTGGCTAGAGAAGTTGAGTCCAATTGTCTCAATTTAGTATGTAACAAGTCAGTTGTCTATTTTGATGTTGTATCTGTAGCACTTTGAGGGTTCTAACTTTCCCTTTAAAAGTGTTGTAAAATAAAAAAAGTAAATTTGGAGGAATTGTAGAAGTACCAGGTAAAATTACTTACTAGTGAAAATCACCAATCTCGTGGAGAGAGCATTGATGGAGTGGACTCGGGGATCTTTTTTCCCTAAACCAATATACACTAATGTGTTCCTTTCCTTATTTATTTTAATTTCTCACTCTTCTTTAATAAGAGAAGGAAAGAAACGTTGCATATCAAGATGACTATTTTGAATCTGTTAAATGTTTTAAAGGATCACAATTCACCCCCCCCCCCCCCTCATGTCTTTTTCATAATCATTCCAACCCATCCGACCTAAAAAGTTAAAAATATTAGTATTTTTAATGTTTTTACAGTATTTTCTATAAATCCATTCATAATAGACTATGTAAGGTTCATTATAATGTGTTCTTGAAAAGTTAATGTGATTTTATTTCTAGGTGGAAAATTTTAGATAGCATCTTCATTGATTTTGGGATTTTGGGTTTCTGTAACATTTTAAGACCAATAGAATATATCGGATTAGAAGGATGGGTATTGTTCTCAATGTGAGTAATGCTTATAACTGAGTGGAGTGGGGTTTTACTAAGGTTACCCTTATAAATTTGGGTTTTGTACCTAGGTTTATTGAGCTTATTATACTCTAAATTTTAACTATTCCATTTTTCTTTATTTTTAATTGGTAGTTTAGGGGAGGATTAAAACATTCTTAGGGCATCAATAAAGGGTATTTTTTATCTTTGTATTTGTATTTATTATGTTCATAGGTTTTGGATTAACTTATAGAAAAGGATCAGGTTTTAGAGGATTTTTTGGGAGTTAATATTAGTGGGAATGGGTTGTGGATTACTCATATATTTTTTTAGATGAAATGATCATTTTTAACAAATACATAACTATATATTTTTATAAGTTATTATAGATTTTATTATTTTATAAACATATATCTAGGATAAAAAATTAAAATTTTATAATTTTATAATCTCCAGTCCTAAAACATCAGAGCTATCTAAAGAAAATATTGAAATTTTGTTTGGGGTTCAAGAGATTAGACACCATGGTAAATACCTAACTTAACCATATCATTGTTAGGTCCCATATTGATGAATTAAAATTGTTGAAAGAGAGGGTGGCTAGGAAACTTTTGGAGTGGATAGGGAAGCTTTTGTCTATGGTAGGAAATAGGTTTTTAATTATTTTAGTAGTGATAGATCTTACCATTTTTTCATGATCTACATGAGTATTGAAAAAAAAGGTGAATCCTAGAATTATTTGTCTCCTAGATATTGTTGGGTAGATGATATGGGTATTTGATCAATTTATTAGGTTCAATGTGAGGTCATGTGGTGTGAAAGGGATCATAATGGTTTTAGGATGAGAGACCTTAATGTATTCAATATATATCTTATTTCTAAGAAATTTGGTATAATTATTTATGATCTAGGATAACTATAGTGAAAGGTTATGAAAAATGAATTTCCCCATTTCATTTTTCTTTCATCATAAATTGGGTAGTGTACATCTTATGTTTGGTGGGACTTATTGAAGGTATATGTGATTCTAAAGAGAGGATTATACCATAGGGTGGGGGATGGGAGGAGGATTAATGTTTGAAAATAAAAGTGGTTTTATTAACTGAATATAAGTTAATTATTTAAGGGTAAGTTCCAATTCATATATTAAGGTCTGATATCTCATCTGAGTGTATGATCACTGTTGGTATTTTTTGATTATCAAAAATTTATTTCTTCACTTTGAGGGTGATATTATTATTAGTATCCCTATAAAATTTTCTATAATAATGGACACATTATTGAAACCAAGGTGATATTTGTTTAATGTTTAGTGTTTTGTTTGTTAACAATACAATTTTGGTGTGATAATGCATATGGATGTCTAATGAGAAGGATTAATATAAATAAGAATCCCATATGTGACCTTGATGAATTTTCAAGAATATGTTGTTTTTTCCTAGTAATTTCTATGTTTTTGGGTTTAAAATATGAGGAAAATAAGAGTTTTATCATAAGACCTTAATAATTATATAGATTTTGTAACTGAAAAATCATCATGTGATCAAATTTTGGTGAAACATCTATGGTTTAAGGAATAATGTGTCATGATCATGTGAATTCCGTAAGGGGAGTTTCACTATAAATGATAGGATATTTGTGCGATTTTCTGATTCTAAGATCGATTGAGTTATAAAATAGATGGGGTTCTTGAAATGAATCTCTGAAACTCGCATAAGAAAGGTGAATCACATGATGAAGATAAGTAGAGTGACTAGGTAATATTTGAAAGAGATATTCCATAAATCCTTGTGTATATATATGATATATATATATATTACATGAAGATTATTATTTACATGAATGGTATATAATTCCATGAAACTTAAATGATAAATTATTATCATTTATTATTCTCCCATATTATATATCATTTATTATACCATTTCATGATATGAAACATATGGTTGGTAAAAAATTCATATGATGAATGTATAACATCCAAAGCCTTTATTAGTTTATTTTAATGCATGAATAAATGAATTTATAATTAAGGATCATCCTTAATTACCAATATAATTGATTTTCATGCAATAATAGTAGGGGTAGATGATTATATTTAGTCTCACCTCCCTAAAACCAAAACATCTCCTATACTCCTTCTTTTAATATGATATGATATCACATTATGAATGGAAGAAGCATCCCATCCAAACATCGGATGATTCAGCATAGCCAGTGGATACACTATGGAGGTGGGAATATTTTTTTTAATTTTTATCACTCTCAAACTAATCATATAAAGGAGATCAATATTTGATGTTGTCACTCTTCTGTGTAAGGTATGTTGGATTTATAGTATTTCTTCATTACAATTTCATATGCAGTTTTCATATATCATGAATGGTAGATACTGGAGATGGGATTTAAAATTTATTTTTCTTATTCTGATAATTTTTATTAAACTATAACAAAACCATTCATTGGTATCAAATGGAACCCATGATTTATATTTATTAAACCTATCATTGAAATGAAGAACAAACCAAGAATATAGCATTATTCTTTAGGTTTTCCAAAAATCTATAAAACTAGTTTACCCTTATATATATGGGATAGGTACCCCAGATATTACCTATATGTAGATAAAGATACTTTTTTAAAGGTCAACCTTGATTAACCTTATGAAATTAAGGAAACCCAAGGCATACCTTTTTGTGAAGGGTTTAGGTAAAGGTAGTCTGGATTATAACCCTCAGATGAATAGTTTGTGTAAAAGTGTTATGTAAGGGTATGAAATTGATTACCCTTACACATAAAGGTATTTGTGGTTTTAAAATTGTTACATAAAGGAAACTAAACACTTAACCTTATGAAAAACATGATTATATAAAGGTAATCAAAGTGTTACCTATACATGGGGGCTTGTGTAAAAGTATTCGCCTTGTTACCCTTTTTTGAAGTGGGAAATCAGAGTTTTACCTTTATGTGAAGGATTCACGTAAAGGTAATAGCATAGTAACATTACATGGTATGTGCTATGTAAGGTTCAGTCCTATTTACCCATACATAGAATGTCTGGATAGGGGTAAAAGTGAGTTAACCTTATGCAGAATATGGATTCTACATAAGGGTAAAGAGAAAACGTTTCTAAAAAATGTTTTTAAATTATTAAATTATTTTAATGATTTATAAAAAATTTAAAAATCATTATAAAAGGTATTTTGGGAATATTTAATTTATAAGTAATTTATAAATTGATTAATTAATTATAAATATTTTATAATTAATTAAATAAATGTTTATAAAACTTTTATTTTATTTCCAAATATTAAATTCTAATATTTCAAATACCTTTTAATAAAATTGTATAGAATATAATATGATCTAGAAATAAAAGTTTTTATTTAAAAATCATAAGAACATAATTTATTAAGGGTTATAAATTATGAAATAAAGCTAAAATATAAATTTTGGATTTTTAAATTATGAATTATTTAAAATTAATTAATTTTAATTCTTAAAATTAATGGTAATTTATATGGATATTGTTTAAGACATGTTAAAAAGTATTTTGATGATTAATATGATCAAGGTTTAAATAATGATTAAGTATATGATATTTAGATTATCTAAAATGTTTATATACTAGAAATTGAATTAAAATTTGTTTAAAATTAATAAATATCATATATTTGAAATATAAATTTCCTATAATGATAAATATAAAAGAGTTCATATTTAAATTAATATAAAAGTTTTATATTTAAGTTAATGTAAAGTCTATAATATAAATTCAAAATTATAAAATGTTTATAATTAGCTTCTATTTATGAATTGTTCCTAAATTTTTATCTCATGTTTAAATATTTTAATTTTTTATTAATTTTAAAGTTATTATCTATTTTATTCATAGTTAAAAAAAATTATAGGATGAATAGTGTATGTTTTTTGTATAATTATTTAACAGATTCTAAATAGAGCCTTTGTCAAGACCTGGCCTACCAAGGCCCGCCTGGCCAGCAGAAGGTCGAACTGTCACAACCTCAAGCTCACCTCCATAGGCTGGGGGATAGCAACAAATTCCAAGAAGGAATAACTAAAATGGGAGGCCTTTTCTAAATGTGATGTATGCATGTACAAAAAAACTCCATGCATAAATGAAGAGTGATGATAATAAAAGACATTAACATCTAGAGTAAAAACCATGAAATTAATAGCCTATAGGGAATAAAAAAGAGTATTATAGTCTAATATGAAATAGAAAGGGTAAAGTTACACACCCAACTATAAAATATGTCCCAACTTGAAAATAATTAAAATAAAGTAAAGCTGAGATAGCCCATCTCCTAATCACCAAACCCGACCATCGTACGTAGTCAATGCACCCAAGTATCACTATTATCCATCGTAATCACTGTAAATATTTCAATCATTTTCATATGACATGACACATATAGGAAAATCCCATGTAGGGGGGATTATATACATACCCAGTAGGATGCATCGAGAATCAAAAGGGAGTGATCAAGAGATACAAAAATAGTTATCTCACCCTTAAGCAAGAGGGAAATGAAACCCAATACATATGTATTCTTATAAAAGAAACCCAAATGAGAAATAAAGGGGATCTTTATCCCAAATCCCATTCCAGGTCAATGAGTAAGCCTATAGCTCTTGTAGTCTATCATCGATGTCCATCATCTAACGTAACCTCACTGAAATATATGTGTAGGGACCCTCGCCACTCCATTGTGCTTGACAATTGAGGTACACTCTATAGAGGACCTGCACACTCTTAAAGCTCAAAGATGGAGGATTACCACTCTATAAATAAAGGACATGCACCCATGTAGGGGCATATCATCTCTATCTATGTAAATAATATGGGGTACACATTCCCTAGTGCGATAGGGGAGTACAATCCTCATAGATAGAGGACTTACACCCTAAATAGGTGAGTACCATCTCTACCAAGAATAAAGAGTATGGGGGACCCATGCCCTGGTTTGAAAAGGGAGTATTGTACCCATAGATAGAGGACTCGTACCCTAAATAAGGGAGTACCTTCTCTACCAATAATAAAGAGTATGAGGGAATCATGCCCTAGTTCGATAAAGGAGTATCATCCCTATAGATAAAGGAGTTACACCCTAGATAGGGGAGTATCATATCGACCTATAAGAAAGAGTATGGGGGCCCTATCCCTAGTGTGATAGAGGAGTGTGTCCCTATAGAAGGAGGAGTCACACCCTAAATCGAGTAATACCATCTCTACCTAGAACCTCTAAAATGATCCTTCTTGATCACTTCCATCATTGATCATTTCCTAAATAAGTTTTATGATTAGAACATCTTGAATCATATCTCAAAATCTACTAAAAATTACACCATCATGTTCTACACAGAAAGAACAAATTGTGGATAGGATACTCAAAGGCTAAAATCTAAGTCAAAATAAAGGATATACTAGTGGAATAATATTTATATAGGATTACATGACATGTATAGGGTTCACACAGCAAGTGGAACCACTCCTTTATTTGTTTGTTTTCTCCCTGGACATGTATTGGGAATCCATGTCACCTTATGCAATGTGTAAGGGTCCCACATGGTGTATATCATCCACCCAAGGTCTAACCATGTGCTCCTAGTTATTCCCATGTATTCTTGCCTATGTTTTTGAAATTCATTACATGAAATTTATTCCCACACATGGCCCTGGGTGTGTGCAGTTGGCACATGGTTTGGCCACTTGGGTAGGGTCACAAGGCATTTAGGCCCACCAATATGGAATGTGATATTTAACTTCACCCAAAACCCTAGTGTCACAGTTATGGGGATACACACCATGTGTTCTTTAGACTACATGGCATGTAGTCGAGTCTTTAATAGAATATATGGATTCCACATGTTTTTCTCATATATATACCCATTTTCATGAATATCTCCTATTAACCTCCCAAAATTGAAGGTAAAACCCTCTTTCTACCTTTTCTTAGTCTTCAATAGTTAGAAATGGAATCTGATGATCTGCTTAAAGTCCTGTCCATATCCCATGCATGTTCTAATCACCTCTCTCTATTCGTGGGTCCTAGATCAATGATGTAATACCCATAATCTATCTAGATCTATCCGCAAAACATTGATCCATTCATTATTCTCCAAACCATCCTGAATCTCGGGGTTTAATCAAGCTTGAACCCCCCCCCCCCAACATTTTATAACCATCACCCCATATGAAAATGATGAAGAATGCTAAGAATGGGTGGGAGAAAGGCACAAGAACAAAGTTAAAAACATCATTGACCAAGTATTCTTGGAAAAAGATCATATATCAAGTAAACTAGGGTTATATCATGGAATAATTCGTGAAATAAACTAATAAACAATTTAATTCATTATAAAGACTCATGAAAAGGGTTAGAAAATATAAATCAAGAATATGAGATACAAATTAAAGATCAATATTGTAATAAAAGGGGAATAAATCCACAATTTATGAGCCCTACTTTATTTATGGATCAATCATTGGTGAATAACTCATTTTTTAGTGATGTGGGGATCCTACTACGTTTAATGATTTCTGATCGACCTCGATCTTGGTGAAGAACGTCAAAGTTATGAATCTTCACTCAAATATCCTAGGGGTCTATAGACAAACTGGGAGAATTTTTATAACATTAATTATATAAAGTAAATTTAGGTCTAGGTATTAATTGAATTAGTTTAATAATTTAATTAATTAATCCACTTAACATACCCACCAATGGCTACCACATCAAATGTCTAGAATCGACCAACTTTAGGTTATGCCTAGAGTAAACCACACATTTTGAATTCAACCATGGTCTTGAATTTACAATATCATGATCCATTCAAGAGATACCCTATTATTTATAAAAAAACTATGTGTGTGTGATATTAATATATTTAATATTTTTATAATATCAATTTTGGGCTCACCAGACCTTGAAATATCACATCGTCTAAATGCCAAGATATAAAAATATTTCTTAATATATTTTAAAGTCTTACAAGGAAAAAATGGGGTCACTAAATTATTCCCTATACAGGTATTTTTGTCCTTGAAAATTACAATCTAAACCAAAAGGCTAGGATATTAATCTATCATCTAACTCTTGGCTCCAAATAGATCTCATGCATGATATCATGATACCACATCACACGAACCAATAGAATGGCATATCCTTATAGTATCCTCTCTCAATGATCCTCAATAACCACTTGGTACTCAGTGAAGGTGGCTCCATCCTCTATGTTCAGCTTATCTCAGTAAATCATGTGTGTAGGATCATTCATGTATCTCCTCTATTGTGACACATGTAATATGTCATGCACCCTATCTAACTACGGTGGTGGGGATAAGTGGTAAAAACCCTCTCTAACCCTCTATAGGATCTTGAATGTCCTAATTCATTAGACTGGCTAATGTGAAGGGTGAGAAAACGCAGATCAATACTAGTAGATACAAATTAAAGATCAATATTTTAATCAAAAGGGTGTAAATCCACAATTGATGTGCCTTAATTCAGTTGTGGATCAATCATTGGTGAAGAACATGTTCACCGGTGATGAGGTTATCCTGTTGCGTTCACTTTCTGCCAATCCACCCCAATCTGATCTCTCATCATCCTCGGTTTTCGATCCACCAATGAAGAATGTCAAAGCTTTGAATGTCCTCTCAAAGCTTCCAAGGTTATGTGGCTAACCCTGGATAATTTCTGTAGCATGAATTATATAGTGTAAATTTAGGTTTTGGTATTAAATGAATTAATTTAATAATTTAATTAATTAATCCACTTTACATACCTTCCAATGGATACTTCATCCAAATATCCAGCACTGACCAACATTAGTTCATAGCTAGGGTAAACCCCGAAATCTATATTTAACTATTGTTTCAGATTTCTAATCCAAGCCTTTTTCAAGAGATAACCTACTGTTTCTAAAAAACTGTGTGCATGTTAGATTAATATATTTAATATTTTTATAATATCAATTTTTGGTTCAGTAGGGCCTTGTAATATTTCATCTCCTCAGCGTCTAGCTCTTAAAATATTTTTTAATATATTTTAAAGTTTTACATGAAACAAAAAAGGTCACTAAATCCTTTTATCACATGCTAGGTATGACAATGAATCTATTTTTCACAGACCTTAACCATGATTTTTAATTGATTTTATTAGATTGATTTTTTTTTTAATATTATTTATACATATTATGTGATTAGAGTTATGATGAATTGAATTGTATCTTGAGTAAAGTATCCTTGGGTAGAGGGACTTATGTTCAGACTGCCTACCTACATGGAGGCTTATGCCTTATCTAAGCTAGTGAATTGGGTTGTTTATCTATCACTCTGAGATTTCTCATGTAGATAATGTTATTCCTTTACATGAAGTGTTCATGTACCTTATGCATATGATGCATTCAGATATGTATAAATATACTTGAATTCTAATTTTGGGTGAGTAACATAAACCTGTGGTTTGTGTAAAGAATTGTAAATCAATATGGTTTGAACATATTGATTTGGTGGAGGGAATATGATTCCAAACAAAATTAATAGAACAATGAACACATAAATGGAATAACATGAGATAATATGGTGAGATTAAAATCCCCTTCAAATACTTAGTGTGAGATTCCTTCCAAAGTGGCACTTATCAAGACCGCAATCATCCAATTGGGTATTTTCAAGATCATCATGAGTGTCCCATGGTTATCTTGTGTAAGTAAAGAAAGTTATAATTGACTTTGTATTATTTTGATTTTATTTTTGAGCTTATAATGAGTATCCCTTGATTGTCCATTGATGGATTATTCTTTGAATTTTCATGGGGTTACACTAGCTGGGAATCCCTAATGGTTAGAATACCAAAGGAATAGAGTCGAGTATATCCATATGGTGCATTTGATATATGATTTTATACTCAAATACCCAATAGTCACAACTATTGTGATTGGGGTGATTCCCTACCAAATAATCATGGATTATTTAAGTGAACAAACTGGTGTAAGCCATGGTGAAATATGGATATTGATCTCCTAATGGATATGATGAATATTTAAAAGGGGTCATCATTTTAATGGGATATTGTTTAATAAAATTCATTATTAAATGGTTAATAATACATGATAATAATTTGATAAAAGCTTATATTATAGAAAATATTTTTGGTCAGAGTGGACAAATCAAGTGGGGGTGAATTGTGTTTCCAATAAAAATTTTGTTTAAATAAAATTAAAAACTAAATCCCCCAATTTGATAAAAATACTTAGTTAATAAATAGTAGAAATATATAATTTTATCATTGGAAAAGATTCTAAAAATCTCAATCGCAACTTAGTTAGAATACTTTCAAAAAATACAATAAAATTTGAAAATAATGTACTCATATCAAACACAATATATAAAATACTAAATTAATTTAACTATCAAAGTAAATTTTTGTTTATAAGATAAGAAACATGAAACATGTTTGATTTAAAAAAAAATAAAAAAATAGATAAACTGTAGTAAAAAAGTTATAGTAAATATAACACAGCGAAGTTCAATTAGGGGTTCGATCTCAAGATGAAACTTAATCTCATCCACTTAGAAATAACCTTATTCCAAGAATTTTATTATTAAATAAACTAATCCACAACCTAGATTGGATTTTATATACAACATAACACATGCATTTACAGGGACAAATCCTCTTCCATGGTTATTCATGGGATAAATTAAAATACCAGGTCACACATGACCTCTTCTATAGTTGTTCATGGGAATAAAAAAGAAAATATTTTTAGAAATTATCAAGTACTATCTATTTTAATATACGAGACTCTATTTTTATAGATAAATATAGAAATAGAAAACACAACTCAAATTTTAATCATAAATGAAAATATAAGGAGATTAAGGATGAGAAAATGTGATGTAGCTAAATTAAAATATCATCAATTGTCCTAAGTCGTTTGAATTTGAATTTAAAGAAATCCCAAACAAGTTTCTCAGTATGTTTTGTAAAATAGAGTGTCGTAAAGGTTTTATCTATATCACAGGTTCTCGTGTAGGATCCTCTATTATTTTTTCATAAGAGCATATTATTTATACCTCATGATTTTTCTTCTCATGGTCATATTTTATTCTTAAAGTAGATATTCATCAGAATTAGTTATTAATGAATAATCAATGAAATGATGCTTCATTTAATGCTTCAAAACTATCTATTGAGATTTTAAATTCTCCACTTATATGTTAGACATGGAAAGTTGTCTTTACTAAAATAATTGTTATCTGATCTCATGGAAACTTGACACATTCAGTTTTTAGGGTCAGTTGATGTGGAAAGTTTTCATGGAAAGTACATCACTTCATGTTTTTAGTTCATTTTCTCATATGATAGGTTCATGAATTCATGTTGTGAGATTTTTATTCATACAGTCACTATAATAATAGATGTAGGCAGTATATTACTAAATGATACCTTGGAATGTTAACTTGGTTTCTTCATGAGGTGGTTTTTCCTTTCATATGTTCACTTCACTAGTTCACACATTAATGTCTTTTATACTCATGATATATACATATATGTCACATAGTAGGTTGATTTGTATATTCAGTAAGGTGATTCTCATCACACGGTATGTTCAAATCCACTTTTCACAATCATTTCATGACTTAAATGGATTTTTCTCATCTAAACCATGGTAAGTAGTTTGTTCATGAAGTCCAGTGGAATATAACGTGCAGTAATGTGACATGGTCACTTGACCTTTATGGTAAGTTTAAATTCATCACATGGTAAGAACATTGAACATACAGTAGGGTGTCGAAGTATGTTTTAAACTTATCCATTTCTGCATGTTTTTTCTAAAAAAACATTTACTAATAGAAAACATGAAATTCATTAAAAAAATATAAACATGATTTGGGATAATTAAAATAAGGATGTTCTGGTATAAGTGAAGAATCTCTCTCTTTTTGATGACCAAAAATCATGATATTTAAATTAAACATAATATAATATAACAAGATTGTATTTACAAAGGATTGAAATAACTATTTATAAAGTTACTGAAATCATGAAAATTGTTCCAATGAATTCAAAAAATTATAATTTATCATTTCCCATTAATTGATTCCAATTTTGGGATTATCAAAAATAAAAAAGATAAGAAATAAGGTAAAAACATATGAGAATAAAATGTAATATGGAATTAATAAATCAAAATATATTACAAAAAAGATTACAAAAATTCCCTATCAGATATCCTAATCTAAATCTGAATGTTGGAAATCTTTGACATATTTAGGAAGGATGAGGTTCTTTATTTTGGATATAGATACTAGAACAGATGTAGTATGAGGATTAGAAGAAGAGACAGACCCTGCAAGAACTACACATATAGAAATAGGTCTAAGTTGTTGAAATTATTGTATAGTAGTTAGGTAGAAGGGATTAATGGTATAATATGTAGAAGGTAGGGATAAATGAATAGCTAAAGGGGATAGCACAACTGTCTGATAAGTGTATAGATAAGGTTACATAAATCAGGTAAATTCACTAACTGTTTAAGAACAATAATTCATAGCCTGAAGGAAATCATCTCAATGCTCCATGAAATCTTCCAAAAATGGATTCATAGCTTTGATCTTCTCAAATTGATACTTAAAATCTTGAGTCAGAGGTGGAATATTCAATTCCAAAGTAGTAGTTCTAAATATTCCTTTTAGATTTATATTTGTGAAGATTCTTCTTAGGTAATAATAAATTTCTATCTTGATGGTTTCTCTATTTTGACTAGATTACTTGGAATACCCTTGAACTACTATTAAGTTCTTGGAAACATGGGTCTGAAACCCACCAAATACAGTTTCTCTGGTCATTATAAACTCATCAAAAATATCCTTAAACTCATATCAATTGAGTAGTCTAATATTATATTCATAAAAAACTATATGAACAGGAGGAGAAAGAGGAGGAATAAGAGTAGGTTGAAAAATATAATTCATAATACTCTAGTCTAAATAAATCATCATATTAGATAGATAATTCTGAAGAACACCAAACTAATCTCTTAAATATATAATCTTATTATGAATAATCATAATTATAAAATTAAATCTTGGATTAATATGATTGATCACCAATGTAACAGCTTAAAAAATGACATATTTTATCACTTATTGTAAGGAGTTGTGAAAATTAACAAATACATTCTTGAACATATCCATCATCTATGATTTGAACACATACAAGTCATACTAAGTGACATAGGAAGTAGAAGGGGTATAGGTTATAGGATTAGAGGGAGATGGATCATTATCCTGATGCATATTTACTATCTCAGGTGCATCCTCTTCTGATTTATCTCTAATAATCTGATCATAAAATATATTAATGGCTTAAAATACATATTGATCAAAATATTTATCTAAATATTCATGAATAACAAGTTAAGATTCCTTACCATCCTTAGTAAGAGTAGGACGAAAGATGTATCGAATGGTCTGGTCAATATAAGGTATTAAATGAGACACCTCAATTCACTCTTCACTATCAACCATGGTAAAACATTATTCTTATAAAGTTATTTTAATAGTGAGAATATAAGGTCCCCCATGTTTTTGTGGACTACCTCCATGATCATAATCATCAGAATTAGGATAGTATATCCACAAAACTAGAGATCCAGGGGACTCATCCACCCCCACCCTTAGAAAATGCATCTATAATAGGCTATCTAGGAGTACTCCCAATAATAGAATATCATTTTGATTTATCCCTGACTTCATTAGATTCAATAGAATTATTCCATTATAGATCATCCTCATGAGCTATTATAGCTTATTTATTAAGGTCTATAGCTTATCTCACTTCTTCTTCTATATCTTTTTCAACAGGTACTTCCACTTTTACTTCTTTAGAAGGATAAACATCACCATCTAAATATTCCACAACTTCATATGGTTTGAGATGTGGATCCACTAGATACCTTGGTTTGATAGGGTACTTCACTAGATTAAACATTTCATGTAGTTTTTATAAGTCATCAACTCATTCCTTTTCCATGGGTTTTAATTTACTCTAATTTTATTGAAAATATTTAGTGTTCGAAAAAATTCATCATATGAACATTTTATTTCCTCCCTCTGAGGAACTAAGACTTTATACTCTAGAAAGGTAGAAATGATCTTAGGATATAGTAAAGAATAGAAATTTGAAGATCACTTACACAACTAAACGATATATCTCATGACATATCTACAAAGACTGATTTGAATATCATTCTTTATCAAAAATAAGAAAAAAAAATATCCCAGTGCCTCATGATGTTGAAATCCCATTTTCTTACAAAAACTAGGTGATGGATAAACTTGACCACTAGCTTATATTCTCCACTAAGTTTGATAGCTGTATTTCTCATGGGGGCTCTATTTCCAGTTAGTTCATCCAAATCATTCTGATACTCAAAATTTTCATTATTAAAAGGTAAAGATCATTGATAATCCTCATATTCTATATTGTATGGAACACCCAAACACTTTAACCAATGCCTTTATGTGGATTCTAGAACTTCACTACTGAACATTTTTTCATGACATCTATTTTATCACTAAGGAAAACCTCTAGGTGGACATAAAAATACTTTACAAGTTTCAAATAAAAAGTACTAAAATTTTCTCTGAACCAAGCATCTCATACCTGATTTTGAATCGCATTCCATACCAATGATCTTCTTGATTATAACCACTAAGAATTGATTTCCTTTTCTATAGAGACATGATAATCAACCAGATGCATATTATTTGTCTTTACAGATGCATTTGGGCTTCCTTTTTATTTCCTTCATTTCTTAGCAGGAGTCAGCTCAATAGGAGGTCTGTCATTGATGGTACATTTCACTATTTTCATTTTCGGTTTGATTCAAGTTATCTGGAGATTCAGTTTTTTGAGAGAGGGAGATTTGTTATGAGAGAGGGGTTTAAGAAAGTTTAATTCTTCAGGATGAAGGAATATATTTTAGGGAAAAGATGTGTAAGGATTTGAAATCTGATTCAAAATATATTTTAATAATTTAGAGAATAAAATGAAAATAAGCTTAAGTAAAAAATCCAACCAAAATATTTTTACAAAAAAATCAAAGAAATAAACACAGTATGTATGCTAACCATGGATCTGTAATATCATAATCATGATAGGAATTATAATCATGACCTCATAGTAGGTATTATAACCACATGAATAAAATTTTCATGGTTGTCATAGTAACCATGTGAGTTAATAATCATGGTAAGTATGGTGAACACGTGATAAAAACTCACAGTCATCGTACTGACCATGTGAACTTCACAATTAATTATAGAAAATACTCAAAATATGGAAGCTAAATAAAACTTAAATAACTTCAAATGATGAAATTTAATTAAAAACATTAGGAATAATTTATAATACCTAATTCATTTATGATATAATTTATTTTCTCAACATTCAAAGTCTTTGTAAATATATCGGCAATATGATGTTCAATACCAATGAATTCTAGAGTTACATCACCCTTTTGATGATGACCTTTCAAAAATGTATGTCTTATATAAATATGATTTGTTCTTGAATGTGATATAGGATTATTATAAATATATATCTCAATTGTATTATCACAATTTATAGGGACATTTTGAAATTATATCCACAGTTTAGTAATGTATGTTTAATCCATGGAAAGATATCAATAGTCTAGTTTCATAATATTGTTTCTTACTAAACTATGAAACTAAAGACTTTCCCAAAAGTGACATGTTATAGAAGTTATTTCTATATCTAACTTATAATCACTAAAATCATTATTTTAATAAATAAATAAATCAAATTCTTGTCCTTAGGGGTAAAATATTCCAAATTTGATTGTATTTTTAGGTATTTGAAAATTATTTTCATAGCTTGTAAATGTGATTATTTTGTATTTTCTTGAAAATCATCACACATACACACACTAAACATTATATCAGTATAGCTATAATTTGAGTATATTAAACTACCAATCATACCTCTATAAGTTGTTTGATAAACTAGTTTCCCGATTTCATCAAGATACAACTTATAACTAGTACTCATGGGAGTATCACTTCCGTTAGTACTATCCATATTAAAAAAAATTAAAATATCTTTATAATACTTTATTTTATTTAAAATAATTCCATATTTATTATGAAAAATATCAAAACCATGAAATAATCTAATTTCACCCATTAAACTCTTTTGAAATTCACTTTTCATCATTTTTGAAAACTCAGTACACAAATAATTTCTAAAAATAAAAAAATAATATCATCAACATACATTAGTACCACTAAAACATCATTTGAAATTATTTTAATAAACAAAGTGGGGTAAGTTATTCCTTTAGTAAAACCATTTAAAATTAGAAAATATTTTACCATGTCATACTAAGCTCTAGGAGCCTATTTTAAACTATATAAATCATTTTTCAATTTAAAAACATGATTTGGAAATTCATAGTTTTGAAATCCATGGTGTTTTTCAACAAAAACATCTTTAACAATTTTACCATTTAATAATTCACTATTAACATCCATTTGATATAGTTTGAAATATAAATGTGTTACATATTCAAGAAATATTATAAAAAATTCAAGTATAACCATTAGATAAAAGGTCTCATCAGAATCAATACCTTCTTCCTGACTATATCCTTGTGCCACCAATCTAGATTTATTTATAATTATTATTCTTGACTCATCAACCTTGTTTCTAAACACCCACTTATTTCCAATATTTAGATAGTATTTGGGTCTATCAACTAGTTCCTATAATCTATTTCTTTCAAATTTATTAAGTTATTATAAAGTATTTGTTTCCTATAATTCATCATTAATTGCATCATTAATGTTCTTAGGTTCAAGTTGTTACAAGAAAGCTTGATGTTCAACCTAATTTACTATAGAATCTCTTATGTGAGTTCCTTTTTCTAGGTCACCTACACTAAATCTAAGGGATGATATATATGAGTCAAAATAGTTATAGGAAAATAAGTTATTGAAACTTCATTATCATATAAAGGTTTGGGTTATTTCTATTCACCAGAACTAGGAGAATTATTTATTGGTGTTCAGGTAGAATTAATGTATGGAATGGAAAGATCATCCTCCATATTTTCTAAAGATGTTTTAGGCCTATGTGGATCTATCTTATCCAAATTGAAATGTACATATTCTTATATGATATTATTTCTTTTATTAAAAACCCTGTATGATTTATTATATGTTGAATATCCAAGAAAAATTCCTTTATCACTCTTGGAATTAAAATTTTCTAAATTCTCTTTTGTGTTTATTAGGATGTCTTAATAACCAAAAACTCTAAAGTAATTAATCTTTGGTTTTATACCATTACATGATTCATAAGGGGTGTTCTTTAAAAGAGATCTAATTAAAACCCTATTAATTATATAGAATGATGTTCTTATAGATTCTACTCAAAAATATTCAGGTAAATATTACTCATTGATCATGGTCCAAGAAATTTATTGAAGGGTTATATTTCTTTTTTCTACTACTCCATTATATTGTGGGGTCCTATGAGCAAAAAAGTTATGACTATATCCAATTTGTAAGAATAATGATTTAAACTATTTATTTTCAAACTAATCACTGTGATCACTTCTTTATTTCTTAATTCAAAGTCCTCTAAGATTTTATATAGATCTAGTAAAGAGCTTTACTTTTATGAGTAAGGAAAACACCCATGTGTAACTTGAATAATCATCCAATATAACATAAGCATTATGTTTTTCTACTAAAATAGAAACTCTAGAAGGAACAAACATATCCATGTGAAACAAATATAATGGTTTAGAATTTGATACTTATTTCTTTGGTATGAAAGTAATTTTGTGTCACTTTCCCTTTTTAAAGGGATTACAAACTTTATCTATTGGGAATTCGAGTTTGGTTATATCCTTAACTAAGCCTTTTCTAGTTATATTTATAAGTGAGTGAATAATGTGATGGTATAGTCTCATATTACAAATCCAAGAGTCTTTGAAAAAGGCACTTAAACAAGAAACATTCTAAAAAATCAATTAATTTAAATCTATAGAACAAACATTTTCATTTATCATATCAGTAAAAACTAAAGAATGATTGAAATCAAAAACCTTACAAGAATTATTTTCAAAGATAAAATGAAAACCATCATCAAAATATTTTTAAATTCTAATAATATTGTATTTTAATCCATCTATAAATAAAAATTTAGAAATTTAAATTGTATTATAGTTACCAATTTTTCCAAGGATAATAATTTTTCCTTTAGAATTATCACCAAAAGTGACATGTCCACCATCTAATTTAATCAAGTTATTGAATTTTGATTAGTCCTTGGACATATTTCTATAATATCCACTATCTATATACCATAATTTATTATTTTAACTCTTTAGTCATGTTTCTTACAAAATAAATTAAAGCCAAAAATGATTTTGGTACCCATATTTTCATGGGACCAGAAATGCTAGTAATGAGTGATTTTGGAATCCATAATTGTATTAATATTTTCCAATGAGAATATATTAAAATTTTAGAAATAAATATTGTATTTAGTCTAGTGTAATAAAATATACTAGTAGAATTATCCAAACTATAACTTGGGAAAAATTTATTCTTATATATTTTTTTATGTCCAGGTTAATATCATATTCCAGTGTTATACTTATGAGTTTTCTATTTACCAAGAATCAGGGTAAGAGTTTTTCTTCCATTATTAAATATCTCTAGATAATTAAATAACTATTTATTAGAAAATTTAAACTCATTATTCTCTTTAACCAATTGATCATTTATATCGGTTTCTATTGTAATATCAGTTTTAAAGTGAGAAGACATAGAATGATGTTTCTTTAAAATTTTATATTAAACTTTTATATTTACCTTTTAATTCATTAAATGTGTCTTATATCATGTTATAGTATTCAAATAATTCATCATTGGATAAATTTTTATCATTTTTTTCAGTTTCATAATGAATATAAATATGTATAAAAGATTCAAGAAAAACATTTAATACCTCATATGTGTTTATCATGAAACACATATTTCCCATATCAGTTATCTCTTATAAACTATAGTATGAGTCAATTGATCTGTCCTAATAGGCACTACGAGTGTATTTTATAGATTTTTTATACTTTTTTCTCTTTTCATCATATTTCTTATTATGCTTAAACTTGAGATAGTATTCTTTGATGTATCATTTTTTCTTACATTATTAAAAGTTTATTTCATTGGAAGAATCATCCTTTCTACCTTATTTTCTCCAATTTTCTTTATCCCCGTACTTATTTTTGTAATTTTATTTCTTGAAGAAATTTTTATTTATGTATAAATTTTTTAGTCATCTATATTGGTGATTAATTTATTTATCACTATCTGATGGTAATTCCTCATCACTAGGGCTTTCATCTTTAACTATCTTTTTAAACTTAGAGTCATAAGTATTAAAAGCTAATGAATTCCTATTTGGTTCATCTATTTCATCTTTGTTCACGTGTAATTATTTTTCATATATAATCATCTTTCATGTGATATCCTTTATTGGTAGTGTACTAATTTCACAAGACTCTCTTATAGACATAGGTGTTTCTCTATATTTGTATGGTAAGCAACTGAGAAGTCACGTGACATGATATTTGTCAGTAAATTTATTTCCCAGTGCGTACATCATGTTAAAATTTTCATTTAACTTGAGATACATATTATAAATAGATTCATCGAGATTCATATTAAAAGTATAATATTTAATAGTATATGTGTTCAAATGTATTCCTTTAATATTAGAATTTCCTTTATGAGAAATAGAAAGGGTATCCCAAATATCAAAGCAATAGCATAGGCAGATATTTTATCTTCACCCAATTTAAAATATAAAGAATTCTTGGATTTAAAGTTAAATTCATATGCTTCAATAGTATCATCACTCTAAGAATCTCTAGGGGCTTGATATTTTTCATCTTAATCTTCAATGACAGTCTAGATATCAAAATCCATACTCTCTAAATGAATTTTCATTTTTGATTTTTCATTCAGCATAATCAGTTCCACAAAAATAAGGAGGTTGATTACTGGATGTTTCTTCTTTTATATTTTTATCCATAAATAATTAAATTTAGATAAAATATAAATTTAATATATTTAGATAAAACTAGATCATAGTAAAAAGATATTTTGAATTTACTCTAATAACAAATGTTTTTCAAAGTTGACAACTCAAGAGGGGGTGAATTGAGTTTTTAATAAAATTTATTCTCAAAAAAATTAAGAAATGAATCCACTAATTTGATAAAAATTCCCAGTTAAAAAAATAATAGAAATATATTAATTTATCTTTGTAAAAGGTTCTCAAAAGATCTATCACGGCTCAGTTAAAATACTTTAAATTTTAAAAATAATATACTGTATCAAACACAGAATATAAAACACTAGATTAAGTTAACTAAAAGAGTAAAGTTTTGTTTAGTTGATAAGAAATAAGAAACAGGTTTTATTTAAAATAAAATAAAAATAGTTAAATAGAAGTAAACAAGTTGTAGAAAATATAGAAAAATGGAATTTAATAAGGGGTTCAGTATTAATACAATACTTAATCCCATCCATATAGAAATTAAATACTTCAAAGAGGATTATTATTAAATAAACTGATCAATAACCTAGATTAGGTTTTATAAATGACATCACACATGTTTGTCTAGTTACAAATCATATTCCACAATTATGCATGGGATAAAACAAAATATCAAGTCACACATGAACTCTTCCATAGTAGTTTGTGGAAATAAAAATGAAAATATTTTAAGAGATTATGATGTAATATCCAGTTTAATATAGGATATTATGATTTTATAGATAAATAGATAAATACAAAATGCAGATCAAGTTTTAATAATAAATGAAAATATAAATAGATTAAGGATAATAAAATGTGATGCATCTCGATTCAAATATCTTCAGTTTTCCAAAGTCTATTGAATTTTACTTTGGAGGAAACTCAGATAAGTTTCTTAATAAGTTCTAAAAATTTGAGTGTCGTAAATGTATTCTATAAATCATAGGTGATCATGTATGATCCTTTCTTATTCTTTTTGTAAGATCATATGATTGATGCCTCATGATTTTCTTCTCATTAAAATATTTTCTTCTTAAAATTGATATTTATCATAAGTGTCCATTTAAGAATAATCAAAGCATTGATGCTTCATTTAATGATTTTAAAAATAGCAGTTAGGGATTTTAAATTCTCTACTACTAATTTATATATGGTAATATGTCTCTATTTAAAGCATGGTTAGTTGATCTCACGAAAACTTTACATGGTCATTTTGCATGGTGAGTTGAGGCAGCTGGTTTTCATGGAAAGTTCATCGCTTCATAAGATCAATTAATTTTATTATATAATAGGTTCATAAAATCATGTTCTAATTTGTTTCTTCATGAGGTCACTATAATAATAAACACAATAAATATATTACTTAATTTAAATTGTACATACCTACCATGGTAACTTGATTTATTCATGTGGTAGATTGTTTCTTTCATATGGTCACTTCACTACTTCACATAGTCATGTATTTTTTACTCATGATAAGTATATATCTATCTCCTAGTGGTTTGTTTTGTATATGCGGTAAGGTTATTCTCATCACACGGTAAGTTAAACTAAACTTTTAACATCCATTCCATAACTTAGATATATTTTTCTCATATAGTTCATGGTAAGAAGTTTGTTCATGTGGTCAGTTGGAATATAATATCTGGTAAGGTGACACAGTCACTTGACCTTCATAGTAATATTAAATCCAACACATGGTAATCAAATTTCACATATGATAGGGTTTCACTATAATTTTCTAGATTATTAATTTTTTAAAGTATTGACCAAGAAATAATTTACTAATATAAAACATTAAATTCATTAAAAATAATATAAACATGATTTGGGGTTATTAAAATAAGAAGGTGTTGGTCTAATCCAAAAAATATCCTCATCATCATAAAGCTAACCTTTTTTATGAACCCTTGATAAGGACAATATTAATGTAATCTACTTCTTAGGGTGGTAACTTAATAAAAGTTATTAAGAAATATTAGGGATCTAAGAAATTTTCTAAGGAATATTCTATGTGTCATAACAATTCCTTCCGCGGTAACCAAGTGTTGAAATTTTTCCAAAAAGTTAATAAACATTCTTATGGTAGAATATAGTTATTAATTCAAGGTTTAAAGGGAATTTGAGATTAAAATATCTTGTTCTAGTTAGAGAATTCATACTATTTTCATTTATGGAAATGTTTCGACAAAGTGAGTGAATTCAATAAAAGTTTACCTGATATTCTAAAAGTGTTGAGAATAGATAAATTGGGAATATGATGATTGGTTTCCATTACTGCATGGAAAGTACAAGTGTGTAAAAGTTTAAACTAGAATAATAAAATTTTGTTTAAAATTTTAAAAAAAGTTTCTTTACTATTCTAATAAAGGTTATTGAAACCTAGAGTTTTTGGGAAAGAAGAGTAATAATTCAATATGATTTGAATATCCAAGATATATCTAAATAATTTTTTAAAATCCCATGAAATATCTATGTCAGATATAGATATTATATAAATTAATTATTTTATTTTTAAGGGTATATGATATCAAATATATATATTTTATTAGTGTTGTAAATATATAGTAGTTAAAAATCAAAGTAAGAATTTCTTGAGCTTGTAGTTTATATTCTTGAAGAAAATATCTTTTGCATATGTTTATAAAATATAGTATTAAGATTAAATGAATATAAGTAAAATATGTTAATCTTCATCTCATTTATTTTATGTGATAAGAGAAGATGTTTGATAATAAATAGTTGTTATGATTAAGTGTATACACATGGTTTATGATTCATCAATTTATATAAAAGTTTTTAAGAAGATGATATGGAAAAATGTGTTTATCCAAATATTTGTTAAAATACGTTGAAATGTTTTCCTACCACCCATCAATGGTATAATTTAATAACATATTATTTTCAAATAAAAATGTTCCAAATGCATAGAAGACCATATGTGATAGGGAAAAAATACTTTATTTGTTAAATACTCTTATTAGAAGAAAATAAATTTTATTTACCAATACAAAAGGGTTTCTATATCTTATCAAGATATTCTAAAAAGAATATAGTTTCTAGTAGGCTAGTTAGATTATGTTTTAACTTAGATAATTTCAAAATTAACAAATAAAGGATAACACTAATCTTAAGTTAAAGTGATTTGCACTTAATATTCTAAAATATTTAAGATATGTGATGGTAAATGAAAATATAAATTGTTACATTTAGTTACTATTTAGAAAGTGAATATCACTATTTCTTGAAGGATTATTTCATTCAAATATTAAAATACTTTTCACTCAATATCCTAAAAGAATTTAGGATATGTAAAGATAAGAAAATTTAAATAGATACATTTAGTTATCATGAAAAATAAAATATTATAATATGGATTTATATATATATACATTAGATACATTTATCTAAGGTTTAATCATGATTTACATGATAATACACTGGGTTTTGATGTGTTTTGTAGGAATTAGGAATTTGAGGCTCAAAGGAGGAATGGTTAAATTGTGGTAGAAATCATCATTACATGTCGTGAAATGGAAGTACATGACATGTACTCCTTGAAAAAACCACCTAATAGCTAAAATTTCAAGACATGGATCCTAAATACAAGGCATGAACCAGGTACATGGCATGTATCCTGATTACATATCATAAAAAATTTGAAGTCCAATTCTGAAGATTAAAAGTAATGAACTCATTACATGATGTGAGAAGTTCAAACCTAGTTGACTCCAAATATTAAAGCCATAAAATATGAAAAGATTCAAAATACTCAAAGTATTTGGAAGATATAAAGTACACAACATGAAAAGTAGTTACATGTCATGTAAGTATCAAAGAAAAAATTACTTAAAGAAATACACAATTTGAAACATTTACATGTCATGTGATTTTTGGCCTCTATAAATATTTCAGTGCCCTCAATGTGTGAAGAAGCTCTCAAACATGGAACTTCTTTTCTTATTTCCTTCCATTATTATTTTTTTATTCAATTTTCAATTCCATCTATCTATACTTCTTTATTTTTTTATTATATACATTTTTTTGTTTCTGTTTTCAATTCCAAGACATGTTTGTCGATCATTGTTGTACCAATATTCCATTTCCAATCCAATTTTCCATGAAATATTGATAGTCACTATGTTATTCATTATTTATTCATCCATGTTATTTTTTAATTTCTTTTACATGGTTTCAATTGGAAGTTTCTCTAATTTTTTCAATTAGTTGATATTATAAGTATGTTTCCATATGGTTCCCTATTTTTATTCAAATCCATCATGTGCAGCTAATCCGGTTAGGATTAGGGGTCAAAATTAGTGGTGGTTGAACCCAATTAATATCTAAAATCAAAACTAGGTAACCATATAGCTAGTAACTAGGTTTTAAATAGTTTTTTATCTCATTCTCTCACATTATCCTGGACCATTAGAGGTGTGAGTTGAATGACCATGACCTAGTTGGAGAATATCATGGTATGAATAATAGCCTGTAATTCTTTCTTCTAAGAATCTAAGCTTCCTACACTTAGGTTGTCAATTACTATGGACCAAGAAGTCTTTTCTAGCTTAGGTTGATCCAATTAGTTGGAACAACATCAATTGGAGTCTTTTTCACTACTTTTCATCCTACGCCATAGGTCTATACCAAGTTAGATCTTGGATTACCCTTTACCTATACCCTAAAAATGACCCTAAACCCTTCCTTTAATCTATTTTAATATTCAATATACTTAGTTTTAGTCAAAACAAACCAAATAGAGTAAACATGAGGAATCCCCCAAAAGGTTCTAGACACTGGGTTTCTTGTCTAACAATCTATCTCTATGGGTTGAACCCCAAAATTCTTCTTGCTAATCCTTAGTAGCTAAGTGTATTTTGGGAAAATAAATTTTTAATTTGATCAATGCCTGGAGGAATAAATGATTCCTTATGGGCGAATCAAATATTAGAGTTGTTGTCGAGGATTTTTGTGCTTAGGCACAGTGACCTACAAAATTAACCTTGGATGACCTCACCCTTTCCCCCCTTTCTTCTTTTTCCTCACCTTTTCTCTTTTAACAATTTTTTTCTTACAAACTAGAACCTGTGTCTGATTCTTTATAGCTTAGTGCATGCGCCAGGGTCCCCTGACTAGCTCAAAAATCCTGGAAGCAAAGGAACTTCTTATTTGTTATCCAAATATTGATAACCTTAGTTTCTTGACAACGTTTCACAGTTTCTTATCATAACAATCTTTCATATCCACACCTTTAGAACCCCCAGTATGTGCCACCTAAACTTCAGAATAAGAGACCCATGCTACAAGAGTGAATCATAATGGATTTTGACTCTCCATCCATTATCGGTGTTGCTCCCTATGTTGTGCACCCACCTATTTAGGCGCATCCATTGGAAATAAAACCTAGACTCATTAATAAGATCCATAATATGAGGAAATTTAGTGGGCTTCAAAGAAAAGACCCCCATGAACACAATTCAAATTTCTTAGAGCTTTGATATACCTTTCACAACTAGTGAATTTCCTTTGATGGAATAACATTAAGATTTTTATTGTTCTCCTTGCATGATAGAGATAATAATTGGATAAAAATTCAAGATCGTGAGTCCATCATGTCTTGGTTTGAACTAGATAAGAGATTTTTAGATAAATAATTCACTCTGATTTGAACATGGAAGCTAAGAAATGAAATTGAAAATTTTAATCAGGTAGACGGAGAATCATCTTGGGAATACTAGGATAGATTCAAGGATCTAACCTGAAAGTTCCTAAATCACAGACTATATATGGGGCTTCAATTGAAAATATTTTACTTGGGACTTGAGCCTACCACCCATACAATTTTAGATGCTTCCACTGAAGGTGGGATCATTCTAATGACACCTAAAGTAAGCATATCCATTCTAGAAAAAGTTTACCACAATTCCAGTTTGTGGTAAAGTGATAGTTGACCACCTCGGCATGAAATCCATCAGGTGTAGAAAAATACCCACCTAGAAACCCAATTAGAGGACCTGGCCAAGAAGATAGAGTCTTTCCAACTGCATGCATCACCCCCTCCAACCCCTATGATGAAGATAAAATCTTGTGAGATATGTAGAGGCCCACACCCATAACAATACTATAGTGTGGGTATATAGGAACCCCAATTAAAAGATTGAAATTATATTAATTACAATCAACATAATTATCAGTACAAGAAGCACCATCTATATCAACATAAAAATTATAATCAGAGACCGGATCAATAGTCATAGAAACTAAACCATGGTTATTATTAAAAAAAGGATTTTAAAGGTGCCACCAAGGAATCAGAGACCACCTAGGTACCCACCTTAAGTTCCACCTCCTTGATTGCTCCAACAATTCCATTAACCTTTTCCTAGAGCTCAACAATTTCCACCATCTCAGTAGTAGTAATTTCAAAAAGCTCTGATAAAACCACCACAACAATACCAACCTACCCAATCCAATCTTGAAAACATGATCACTACCCTTGTGTATAAATAAGACCAAAGGATGATAACCCAAGAGACTAAAATGAAAAACCACAAGGCTGAACAACGCATCCTTGAGAATCAAGTGGAGTATATCTATAGGACTTTATCTAATTAAATGCTAGGTAAATTGCACGATAATACCAAATATTGTTCAAGGGGGGATGATAAAGATATATTTATTAGTATTGGAGAGATATTGGACTTTCAGAATCCATGTAAATGTGATAAAAAGTAGTTAAAATAATCTGATAAATCTGATTAGGAGAGAACCTAGGATATAAAATCAATAGAAAAAGCTATCTTATAGGAAATTACTAAAAGGGAAAATGTATATCTGGTACCACAACCATATAATACCACACTCCCTTTTCTTTATAGGATGAAAAAAATCTATAGAAGTGGGAAAATATAAAAAAGTTCTTGAGATTTTTAAATAAATGCACATCAACATTCCATTTTCTAAAAAAATGATCAAGTGCCTTCTTATACAAAATTATTTAAAGGATTTATTTAAAGTAAAAGTAATATGGAGTATATATCAGTCATATCCATAAATTAATAATGCTTCTCTACTGTTCCATGGAATCTACCTCCAAAAATATGATACCCCAAAAGTTTATCAATTCCTTGCACTATAGGGATATTCAATTTTGAATGAGCCTTGTGAAATCTAGGAATAAGTATAAATATCATTCCTATGAATATATTCTAGAAGTTGGGTATTGAAGGATTAAAACCAACGACAGTGTAACTCCAACTGGATGACTACTCAGTCAAGAACCCTCAGGGACTTCTTGAGTATGTCTTAGTAAAAGTTGTAAAATTTATCTTCCCTGATGATTTCATTGTCCTTAATATGAAGGAAGAAGGAAATTTTTCCTTAATTATCGAAAGTTCATTTATCACCATGGTAAAGGAATTGATTTATATTAACCAAGGGAGATTAATTTTTAGATTCAGTGAAGAAGTTATGTTCTATTTGGTTAAGGTCCCTATGGAAAACAGCGAGTCCATAGATTATAATTCCATATCTCTTACTGATAAGAAAAATGATCATGTGACCAGTAAGAATGGAAATAAGAAATTAAATCATATTGAAAAGTGATTCAGTGCTCACAATAATGTTAATTACTCTACACCTCTAAATAGGAATATCATCCCACCTTTCTTCCCAATGTTTTCAAGAACCGTTCTATAATAGGTGTCTTGCCAAATTTGAAATCATCTAAACAGGATCATGTCTGTCTCTAGAAAATAAATAGATCACTGACTGGGAGGCAACCCAGGTTAGGATAGATGATATTTTCTAAAAATTATGGAAGTTAATTTTTTGATGGATAAGGGTCTCTTTCAAAAGTTTTATTTTTCAAAATTTAAATTCATAAAAAACATGTCATGTGATGTATTTCCATGATATAAAAGTGTTTAGAGCTAGAAAAATAAAATCCCAAGAAATACATGTCATGTATTAAATATATGAAATAATTTTTTTGAAAATATTATGATACTATGAACCCTATATTGACACCCTGAAAACCCTCCCCAACCCTTAGCCTCCCCTATACCATATAAAACCCCTCCCCATAACCTCACCCCCCAACCCTCTCTCCAAACCAAATATCCACTCTCATTCCCCTACCTATTTCATACTCCCACACCCTCTAGTCTACTCCTCATCCCTTTTTCAATCTTCCATTCATAATTTCATGAATCAAATGTGCATCCTAGGGTGACACTCTTTTTCCTACCAAGAACCTTGTGGTTCCTCATCCTCCTCCACCCATAGACCTAACCCCATAACCTACTACTTCGGCCTCTACCACCACCTCAAATAAAAATGAGTCCCAGTCCTCATCCATATAGTTATAGGGTTCTTCCTTTCAGTTTTACTGACACCTATGGCTCCCCTTTTCTAACCCACAACATCAGATTCAGTTGGACCATCTCCATGCCAAGATTATGAGGTCTAAAAATACCTTTAACTTGGACATGCTTGAGAAAATTCATGTGCATGAGGGGGTCCTTGAGCTAATGGATCAGATATACCTCTCCACCATCACCCAAGTGTGAAAGGCGATGTTCTAGGATCTCTTCATCGAGTTTATGGCCACTTTAGGGCTCTATGTAGCCCACATCACCTTTCTACTAGGTGGAAGGCCTTGGGAGATAACCCTTGGTAGCTTTAGTGTCATACTAGATATCTACACCAAGGAGTCAATTTCCACCTTTGATTACTTGTCCATGAGACTCAACCTGTTCAAGGGGGATGTGACCAGGCATTATCTATTGATTTCTCAGGATCCTCGGAGCATCTATGATCCTCACACGAAAAAGTGCACCTAGCTTTAGGGTTCCACCTTGCAGATTCTTCATCAGGATTTGGAGCATGTATGGTTGGACAAAGGAGAAGCCCATGAAATCATTATCCATACATAGGTGGTTATCATCACCTCTTTCATGGGAATTTCAGTCGAAAACATGTCCTTATAATTCATACTTTACTATGAGACCTAGGTGAGGTGGGCGCATGGTACTTTTATGGGTGCAAGCTTCATCACTCACCATGTGCACCACCTCGGTGCCCTTGATACAGCCCATCCTCTTTCCTCACTTTGAAAGATGGATCCCATTGACCTCCTTATGCTTTATATGATGGGGCTCTTGAGGAAGGTCAATGGGGGATATTAGTGGCCTCTAGAGTGTGTAGACAACCAAACCCCAACCCCAGCTCAGGATCCTCCTGGCACTGCTGATCCACCCACTTCCACCTCCACCCCAACTACACCATCCTCTACCACCATTTCACCACCACCTACCACCAGAGTTTCCCCACCTACCACATCTTCACCTGCACCACACATTCCATCCAAACTTTAGCCTTTTTTTAAGTATTCTAGAATGTGAATTCCATATTTTTCTACACCTCCATGTTCCTTTCATCACACCATCCTTCTTCACCACCCCTTCCACACCATCAACCTCTACTACTACCTATCCATCACCTAAAAAAGGACCCAATTCCTTATCCATTACCACCCCATACACCACCCCTATCAACCTCCCACCTAAGATCATAGACCCTGCTTCCTGGTATAAGTATCTTTTGGAGAAAGCCCAATGGGTCAAGGGACCCAACCAACAATATTCATCATAGGTTCCCTTGATTGATCTAGCTTCCATACACGCAGCCTTCATATGAATCGGCACCTCGATTCCTCTATCCTCAACCAAGCCTACTAACAACACTATGGAACCTGACACAGTGTTCGATCCACAATCCTCAGCATCTATAGTTGATATCGATAGGGTGGGCCACCTAATGGAACCCACTAATCAGGAGGAAACTCTTGATGTTGATATTGGTGACATTGTATTTGCTACATGTTATATCTCAATATCCTTTTATGTTTAGGTGTCCTTTTTTATTCCCACTATATCACATTTACACAGATGTATTGTTTCTTATATATATGGATGGCATACCGTTTTTGTCTTTCCAACTTCCTGGATTATTTTAATTTCATTTCTATATTATTTAAGCTATATATACATTTTTACCCTCTTATATGATCACTTATGAGCCTATTAGACTATCCTCTATCATCCCTCTTGAGATCAATTATCATGTAGATGGCCTATAGATATAGGTTTCAAAGATCAAGATATAGATCCATCCCTAGTAGGAGCTTCCTCAATTAAAATCATGGCAGTTATTCCTCCAACATGAGCTTCATGGTCGATACATTCATGTGGTGGTTAATCCCACCACTGTGATCTCGATGACACTGCCACTAGTTCCTATAGAAGATAATGGAATTCTGAGCCGATGGACGACACAGAATGATTTCTTTTTCCATATTTCTAGTTAAAGATGACATTGTTAGTGATTTATAAGAGGAACCCATATTTATTTTTGTTTTATTTATTTTATATTGTGTTCTTAGGTCCTATTTTTTTCCTTTTTCTTTCATCTTCTATCTGTCGATAACCCTAAACTATATTGCACTCTATTACTATATTTATCCGATTTGTCTTCTCCTGATTTTGATATATGCACCTTCTCATTTTTTACTACTTCTAAAATGGTTAACTCTTTTGGACTAATGGTTTATATAGTGCTAGTATTTTCTCTAAAAAATTTTGAAGGTAACACAATTTTCAATTAGCACCCATTAAGTTTCCCAACGGTATGAATTTCTCTACAGGGAGATCTCATTTCCTTATTTTCAATTACTAAAATTTCATTAAAATTTTATATATGATATAATTGATTTCTCTCCTACAATTAATTCAAGAAAAGTGTGGACAATATCTCATTTTAAGTGTGGAGGGGTATTTCTTGATCCTTATTGATGATACACTTGAATTATTTCTTATTTTCACTAGTCTTGGTGAAAATTTTCATTTAAATCATGCTTTAACCTTGAAATATCATCACACCCATTTTAATAAAATAAAAATTTAGGCAGGAGATTTTTGAAATATTTTTTATAATCTTATTTATATTTTTAGCATGATTTTTGAGTTGAGTACTATAATTCTAATTTTTTACTCTTGGAATTTTTTTCATTTATTTATTACTGGGTACTATGACCTGAGTGATTTATAACTATTTTTGTATACTCTTATTCTAGAGAGGATTCTAGACTTACACTATCATATTCTTTTTTGATCATATTTATTGAGAGATACTTGGGACATTTAAACATATCGTAGCTTTCATTGAGATATTATTGAGGCTATGATTGAAAAAATACACTATTAAAATGATTGATGTAATATTTGATGAGCTCATTTTTATGAGACCCATGTGTTTATAATTCCTTAGTTTTCTCATAGTATCCAGGAATAACCATGTTAGGATAGAGTTGTTTCAAGCCTATTATTCCTTCCTACCCTACTCTTGGTAAAATGAATTATTTTCCTTTGAACAAGTATGGGGGAGTCTTTCACTACTGATGGACATGGGATGTTGAAACTGAGAAGATGTATAGTGTAAATTTCACCAAATTATTATGATGTGTTCTATGGTTACTTTTTCATTTCATATGATTACTTTGTTCCTTTGAAAAATAAAAAAATAAAATATTAGGTTGTGTATTTAGAGGGTCAAAAATCACCATTACCATACCGATGAATCCTATGATGGATCATATGTGGTTAGGTGATGGATGTGATATCTGGATTAAACATTATTTTCAAAAAATAAATAAAAATAAAAATAAAGGAACATGGTACATTATTGATACTTAATTGATATATTCATAAACCCACTTTGAGGTTTTGGGAGCATGGACACATTTTTTCTAGGAGGAGTTCCTTCATTGATCAATTAATAAATATTGTGCATTTTAATTTGGAGATTTCCCTCCTCTTTGAGCTTGATTTTTGTCACTTCCCCATCTACCCTTGGCCTCAGGGTCATTTTTACCTTATTGTTGAAGCCCTCATGATTAATTTTGTATTTATATTTACAATGTGGAGATGTTAGAACCAATGCAAGACTATGGTTAGGAACATGTATTCAGGGTATGATCACAACTCCAATTATATTTTACCTTGAGTGATGAGAGAAAATTAATTGTGAGGTAAATTGAAAAATGTGTATAGCTTCTAAGGAATAGTCATGAAATTGTAATTAAAGGAATAAAGAATCCAAATAAAGAACTTGACTATGAGGAATTACTGATTTTCCCTACAAGAATGATTCTCAAGGACTTAATTTTTCCTATTGCACTTAGTTTTATTTTCCTAGTTGTAATGTATGCTTCTTGTTTAAGGATTGTTTGATTTAAAGTCATTGTTGACTTTTTTTTCTTGAGGACAAGTAATTATTAAAATGTGGGTGAATTTTATAATCCAAATTTATATATATATATATATTGGATATATTTATCTAAGGTTTATTCATGCGTTACTTGATAATACACTAGGTTTTTATGTGTTTTTTAGGAATTATGAATTCAAGGCTCAAAGGAGGAATGTTGAAATGTGGTATAAATCATCCTTAGACATCATGAAACTGAAGTAAATGATGTGCACCTCCTCGAACAGACCACCTACCAAATAAAATTACAATCCATGAATGCAAAATATAAGGTGTGAACCAAGTACATTATGTGTATCCTGATTACACTTTGTGAAAAATTAGAATTCCAAATATAAATATTATAAGGAATGAACTCATTAAACAACATGAAAATTTCAAACCTAGTTTCCTATAAATATTTAAGCCAAAAAATCCTCAAAGATCCAAAATATTTTGAGGCTTTGGAGGATATAAATTACACAACATGAAAATAAATTACATGTCTTTTAAGTATCAAAGTATAATCGAATTAAATTAGTACACGGTGTAATCCATTTACACATCATGTACTTTTCAGGCTCTATAAATATTTCAATTACCTTTATTTATGAAGGAGATCTCAAACCTAGAATTCCTTTTCTTCTTTCCTGGTGTTCTTCTTGGTTTTTATTACATTTTTAATTCCATCTATTTATACTACTTTATTTTATTATTCTACCCATTTTCATTGTTCTTATTTTCAATTACAAGTCACATTTGTTGATCATTGTTTTCCTAATGTTCTTTTTCCAATCCTATTTGCGATGAATCTTCAATTTCTACTTCTCTCTTCATTCTTTCATCAACCAAGTTAGTATTAAATTTTTTTATCATGATTTATATTGTGATTTACTCTAATTTATATCAATTATTTAATATTCCAAGCATGTTTCCACCCATTTCCCTATTTTTATTCAAATATTTCATGAATGGATAATTTTCTTAGGTTTAGGGCTCAAAAGTAGGGGTGGTTGAACTAATGAATATTGAAAATTAGAATTGGGTAACCCTATGGCTAGTAACTAGGTTTAAAACAATTTTCAATATCATTCTCTTTCATTATCTCTAACCATTGGATGTACAAGTTGAATGATCATGACCTAGTTAGAGAAGATCTGGGTATGAGCAATATCCTATGATTCTTTCTTCCTAGAATCCAAGCTTTATGTGCTTAGGTTGTCAATTAATATGGACTAAGGATTCTTTTCTATCTTAGGTTTATATAATTGGTTGGACCAAGCTAATTAGTGTCTTTTTCACCACTTTTCAAACTATTACATGGCTTTATCCCAAGTTAGATCTAGGATTACCATTTACCTATACCTTGAAATTAACCCATAACCCTTCCCATAATCTGTTATAAGACCCAAGATACTTAGTTTTAGTCAAACCAAACTAAAGAGAGTAAACATGTGGAATCCCCTAAAAGTTTTTGACTAATGGGTTTCTTTTATACCAAGATATCTTTGTGGGTTTGAACCTAGACTACCACTTACTATGCCATAGTAGTTGAGTTTAGTTTAGGATAATAAATTTTTAATCTGATCAACACCCAGAATAATCAAAATTGCCTTTTGAGAACATCAAAAGAAACTATTTCATGAAGTATTACACTGATAAAAATTAAAAGTGAATTTAAATTGATATCCTAAAATATTTTAGAGTATGGAGGTAAAAATAAATTTAAATACTAACATTAGTTACTGTAACAAATTGGTTTTCACTTTATCCTAAAAGATTTTAGGAGTACTGGTTAACAATAATGTAAGCAGTAACATTATTTCAAGGAAAAATTTTGATTTAATGGGGTTCCAAGGAAGATTATGATGAATTTAGAAATATTTCTAAGTAGAAAACAGAATTTGACATCATAGTATTTGATGTTGTGAAGTTAAGAAGTTTGAATTTGTTCAACGAGTTGAATAGTTTGGAATGTGATTCATAAATCTCACTGTTATTCAAACTAGATTTCTGTATAGATGGTTCTCAATAAAGTGTTAGTGGGAGTGTTTTATATGATGGTCACATAGAGATATTACAAGTATTACATAAGATTTAATGTGTTAATAAAATCCCTAAAGTATAGAAAACATAAATATGATTTGTAATTTTATCATATATGATATTTTAAACCGGTTCTTATGTTGGGTTTGTTAAAGATTCTTAAAGAGTTTAAGAATATTAAAATATACCAAAATTTTATTAAAAAATCCATTTTATCATTCTTTTACATTGGATACAAAAATGTGTGTGTGTGTGTATTCATTTCATGAAGTGAAGTGATAATTGACCTATCAAATTATTACTTTGATTTTATCCCTAACTGATGTCCATCATGGAGTATTATAGTTTATAATGAAATTCCAAGCATAGTGTGAGTAGGATTATTGTATAGTGATATAGAATATTCTCATGATGTACAAAGTAATGAATGTGATTCTTTGTGTGTGTTGGATGACCCATTAATTATACCACATGGAGATTCATACAAATTTCTTTGGTATACTAGGTGTACATGGATCATATTTGAGTCCCCACTACCTCTGGTTGGTGAGATACCTAGCATGAGAACATTCATACATTGATACCCTACTTAGGTAAGTATACATATTGATATGGCTAATGTGGGGGTGGTTGGGTATGTTTTTTATCATGTCATTGGTTAGAGATTAACCAAGATGGAATTTTTTCCTCTCTTATAACGAGTATTACATTAGGTTTCTTAATAGATATAGACTAGTGGAGTTTACAGTCACACCTAGAAATTTTGATATCTATCTGGATAAGGGACATGTGATGTTTGTATCCATAAGGATGAATGACATGTTATGTATTCATCAATCAAATCACTCTATACTCTAAGAATAAAGAACATATAATTTAGTTTTATCTAATTTACATGATCTATGTCCCATAGTCACTAAATGTCTTATACAAAGGGATAATATGAGAATGCATGTTTTCACATGATGAAAACTGTCGGGCATGGGTATAGAGATATGTGTGTTTGATAGAGATTATGCTAGATCCCTTTATTACATAAGTAGCATTGATTATTTTTAAGAGGCCACTCTTTTCTTACATATATGGATCTAAAGAACCTTATTTTTTTCATCTCTATAAAGTCCTGTGGGGTCACACTTTATGGTTTACTAAATAGGGATTGAGTTTGACTCATAGAGGTACTCTAAAAAGTTTTTAGAGTAAATCAAAAAGTTTTTTGGATGGGTTTTCACAAGGTATTTCATATGATTTGATACAAGGTGAAGTTAATGATTTTTTTCCAATTTCTTTTGGAATATATCAAAAATTATTTTTGGATATGGTTTCATAAGTTATTTTATATGATACAGTATAAGGTGAAATGGAATGAACATTTATTAGGCTTTAGTGCAAGTGGGATATTGGAAGAGATGTTCCCTAAATCCTTGTGTGTGTGTGTTTATATCATTCCATGAAATATAAATGATAAACCATTATCATTTATTATTATCTCATATCAAATATCATTTATTATACCATTTCATGAGATGAAACGTATGGGAGGTGAAATATTCACATGATGAATGTATATTGGATGAAGCATTTATTCATATATTTTAATGCATGAATAAATGTAGCTTCAATTAAGTATCATCCTTTATTTACTATATAATCAACTAACATATGGTGGAAGTATTTGTAGATAATTATTCTTAGTCGAACCTTCCGGAAATTAGAATATCTCCTTTCTTCCTTTTGTACATATGAAATGCTATCACATAGTGAATAGAATAAGCATCTCATCCAAACATAAAATTATTCGATGAAACATGTGGATACACTATGGAGGTATGAAGATTTTTTTATCACTTTTTTATATCTCTCAATCTCATTAGATGAATAAGATCAATATTTGATGTAGTAGGTCTTTGGTGTAAGGTATTCTAAATTTACAGCATTTCTTCATTTCAATTTCATATGAAATTTACATATATCATGCATGGGAGATCCTAGAAATGGTATTTAAAATCACTTTTACATGTTCTAATAATTGTTATAGTACCTTAACAAAACCATTCAATACTGCTGTGAGTGGAGGGGTTATGAAAAGTGTGTGAAGAAATCTATGCTATAAATGATGGAGATTTAATGTGGTCATTTGATTATAAAGAACAAATGAGTTTTGTGGTAGGAGTATCATGATAGGAGTTACACTATAGATGAGATCCACGGAATAGTATCATGAACATGTATCAAGGATGTAACAAGATTTTATAAGTAAGAGCACTCTCATGTCCAATAAAAACCCGAGTTTCATAGTTATAGAGTCGAACAGTTGGGAAAACCGCATATCTATGAGTTGGTGGAATGGGTGGTTGACTACTTCTTTCGGAGATTAAGTTAGTGAATTAGCTCTATAAATACCCACTATTCACATCATTTGTGTAGAGATAAAGTGATTTTATTTGTGGTGGAATAATGTCTATCCAAATAGATTATTGGGAATTTTGAAAATGGATAGACATAGTTCACATATGTCTTGCACATAATGGGTTTCATGCATGTGGATTGAATAACTTACTCATGGATGGGTTTATAAAAATTAGTCACATGATTAAGAGATATATAAGTGATTATGATATCAGGGTCACTTATTCTAGAATATGGGGCCTTGATCATTCAGAGGAGTTAATTTCCCAAGGTTATACGATAAGGGTCTCACACTCAGGGTTTCACAATCTATTTATACACCGATGTTACATGATGTATAATTAATATAGAAAAAAATGAACCCTCAAGAGTTGAATTATAAATCTACACTTAATATCAATGAATTTATTGAAGCATCATAATCAAAAATTAAATGATTCAAAACATACAACACTTTATTGATTATGATTGGGAAAGATTTAAGTCATTAAATAGAGGAAGTCTTCATCCAAAGTTGTTCACAAGGTCAATGGAAATGGTATGAGGGAGGTAGTGTGTTATTCCCTAAACATTGCAAAGGTATCTTTCCTATCACTGAGTGGCCATGAATGAAATTTTTAAACCATTAAAACTAGTGAATCATAGTGTATTTTGGTAATATTGTCACATCGATGGAGTATTCTCCTTGGATTATCCCTTAGTGGTGAACAAAGTAAAAAAATGTTCTATTTTTACATTATTCATTTGTTATATTTGTGAATATGAATTTTTATCAGATAGGTTTAATGAGTACCTACCAATGTGGGGACAAGATCCATTGATTAAAAAGATAAATTTGATACCTTGATTCACCCATCACATTTAAAGGAGTCCTATGGTTCTACTATAACATCTCTTTTTTTCATGTAAAGCATTGAAATATATCAAGTAATATTTTCAGAACTAGGTGTTGAGACAGTACGTGATTTCAAGACCTGGTGAGCCTGTAATTGATATTTAAATAATATTAAATATATTAATATCATTCACACATATATTTCCTAAAAAAGTAGAATAAATCTTAAATAGGGTCTCAAATAAAAAAAATTAGACTTCCATTGAGTTTAGAATATTGTCTTCACCCAAGGAATGACATAATCTTTGTCAACGTTGAGAATTTATAAAATATTTATAGCATGCATAAATAATAAATAAATAATTTATTTATTTATTTTATTTTAATTATGCACAAACCTAAATCTTGAATCTATAAATACCCCATTATTGGTAAATTTCAAGGTTATCCATATAGACCTGGATACTTAGATAGGATCCTTTAGAGAGATGTTGTTGGAAAAAATCAGATCGGAGGATTGAATCAGTACCGCACAGATCGTTTACGCCAATAGAGTACTTCGATGTCACCAATGAAAAAAACCTAGAATCATTATTCATTATTGATCAATCCAAAATCTTGGTAGGGAATTTTTTATTTTGGAGATTTATCCCATTTTTATATCCCGTGTAGAATGTGGATCAATTATACAAACAAGAATTGATTCATGCATCGATGATTTATTTAATTTAGGGTTGTTATATTAATTATTGCTTATTTATATGTGTTGATGTCCTGAACTGACCTGATCAACCCTGAACCAGTCACCCTAGCCGATCTGTGGCATGGCCCAAAGGGCATTCCCAATCCCTATAGAATGAAAACTAGTTTCAGGAATCAAAACATACACATGGGAATGATTTAGCCCAAAAGAAAATAACTAGGATCAGATAAATAAACAAAACCAAATAAGCCACACATACTAACAACTGAACATTAATAAATAAATAGTTGGTCTAGATACAAAATACAACCAAGAAAAATGAAAAATAAAATAAGAAAAGCCGAACCACTTCCATGTGATCTCCCTGTGACCTTTTGGTCACCTCCAACCAAAATTCTGACCCTACTCCAAAAATGAACACCTACTATGGAACCTGAACCAAAATATGAACCTACAAATGGAATGATAAGATATGTGTGAGCATCAAAATTATCAGTAGTGATGCCTAAAATAAACCACTAAATCCAAAAATATCCTTTCCCAAAATAGTCCATTAACACCAATTTGAAATCTAGTTATAGAAAATATGGTTTTCACATTTCTCAAAACATCACACAACATTTTCCATTTGAAAAACTAAATTCCATTTTATAATCAATTTTATAAAAAAAATAGAACCATGGAAGTTCAAAAAGAACCAGATAAGTAATGCAGGCAAAGAATCTATCTCAACATAAAGTAAACAAGAAGTGTAAATAATAACCATGGGTGATCCTAAACATCCCTAAACAACCCATATATGTAATTGGTTCGGAACCACCTACAGTCGTACGGTGAAGCCCCTAATTCAATAACTAACTGGCTACTCTATCCTAGTATCACTAGTGGCATGACCCTTACGGCCTGTCTACAACTCCAAAGGGTACCAACCCATCTAATCGGGAATGGTAAGCTACTATCACTCAATCATCAGGGCTAGTAAGCTGCCATCACTTAATATTGTGGTTCGAATGGTCTATGTCGATGGTGTTTTATGATGGAGATGATGGTTCTTTTGGTTTTTTTTCATTTTATTGATTTTATTCAGATAGATTTACTGCAGATTGTTTTTGAAATGGTTTTTCTGGGCGGGTTCAGGGTTGTTCTACTAAAGACTTTGGATTTTGGTTCTGATGGTGATGATGTTGTTGATGTTCATGTTGGTTAATGGTGTTGTCTTATGATGACTATGATGGTTCATTTTGGATATGGGGATTATGGTGGGTCTCACCAGCATGGTGATGATGGGGAGGCAAAAGGAGACGTTCTATGGGATAGGTGTGTGACTCGAGGAAGGCATGTGACTCGAGATTCATGGGAAACGATATGGTTGATGATGTTTCTTGAAATTTGTAATTTGAAATTGAATTTTTTGGAATCTGGAACTACTTTTGTTTGAAATGTAAGGTTTTCCGCTAACCCTAAAGCAACTTTTTTAAAATGAAAAAAAAATCGATTGAGAGGTAATAATACTATATAAGTAGGAGTCCAATGCTCACGTGACCTAACTTAGTCAACACCACTACACTTTTCTACCCCAAACATGGACACCAGTATACGATAACCCCTAAAGGATATCCCTCCTATAAAGGTGTCCCATATACATACATATTCATTTCTTAAAACAAGGTGCCAATCAGGCCACTATAACATATAACCATTTAAAAAATTTCATAAAACAACAAGGTTTCCAAATGGGAACACACATTTATCAAAACTCAAATCCTTTCTAAAGGTTAACACAAGTACCACTTATTGAAAGTTCCAAATGGGCCATCAACTCGACATAACTATAAATGTTACCAAAACATCACAAAAACACCATTTTCACATTTATAAAGCCAAATGGGCCCTTAATTTCCAAACCCACACTCAAACACTTCATAATTGCCAAAGGGGCCCTTAAAATTTTCAAAACTCACACCAAATCATGCTTCAAGTCCAAATGGGACAAACCCTTAGAAACACATTGAAAACTATTTTTAGGAACCACATCAAAGACCAAACATCATTTCAAAATTGTGAACCATTTATAAAACCAATATTTTTTGAAAATTCTAACTTAAGGAATCACCTTCATTTGATGACACATACATGTGTGCACCTAGTACACCCAGGGATGTTCCAACATATAGTGGCACACCAAAAACCAATGAAACATTCAAAAATAATTTCTATAAAACACTCGTCACCTTGAAACCCATATTCAACCACCCACCTTATCTAGAAAACATAAAATCATCCCCTTATGAACCCTTAAACAATTCCCAAAAAATTTTAACACATTTAACAAACCATACCATTTCAAAACCAAACACACTAGACCAAATTTACCACCAAATAAACATTTCCACAACAACGTGAGAGTTATGAATTTCACAAGAACCCCTAATATCGCTTTAAAGAAACATTACCATTTAAAATGAATACACTAGGTGATAAAATCCAAGAAATTTCGTATAAAGATCATTAAAAACATATTTTTAATAAATTCAATCAATAAGAAAACACCATTTTTATCTCGATATGGGTAAAATAAAGGTGTGAATAACATTTAAAAATTAATTAAAACATTAAAGTGCCTATATAGATTTCTAGAAAGGAGAAAATTGGAAATGTCTACCTAAAATCAAGTACGGGTTGTGTAAAATTTCAAGGAGAGGGAGATCTAAGCCCCATAAATGATCCACACACCCTATCCATAAGAAAAAAAGCCATAAATCATACAACCTGAGCCCTAGGGTTTTTCTAAGAGAGGAAATACCAAATAAACCCCAAGGAATGAGAGGGGAAAAGAGAAAGGAAGAAAAATGGGTGAGAAACCCTAAAAACTCGGCTTGGATCGAAGAGGGAGAATCCATGGAGGAGAAGGAATCGAGGAGAGATGCCTATGAATATCCCTTGATGCGCCATGGTCGGCCAAGGGGTAGGGGTGTATTTTTTGATTAAATGGGTAGGATAGTAGGTTAGGAAAAAAAGTTTTAAAATTTCAGTACGGTCTACACGGTTTGGCCGCACGGTTTCCAAACCATGTGATAATAGTGTAGAACTCTCTTCCCAGAAAAAGGGACCATAAGTTTACCTAGGACCTATCGCACGACCATGTGAAATCCATGTGGTCATTTTTTTCTAGTCTGAACTGGCCACAGGGTGTCTACATGGTTACTATTAACCGTGCAGAAACCGTTCTCCCTTGGAAAATCTCCCAAAAACTCCAAAAACTCAAAATTTTGATTGGGACTCAAATCTGAACCTCGACCCAAAGATCTAAAACTAATAAAAGGATAAAAACAAGGAGTATTTGAGGTCAGGGTATGAAAATTATCTCCACTATAGACACTTTATTCCCATGGAATTTCACTAGGCCAAAATATAACCAAATCTTGAGTTCATGACTAGATAAAATTGAGGAATTAAAACCATGAATCTCTGGTTGATATCACTATCCACTGGTCACACCCAACCAAAAAAAAGAAATGAAAGCATAGAAAAAGGGTAGAACATGTGAGGGTTCTCCCCACTATAAGAATTTCGCTAATTTAAGAACCTTTATAACTGAACACACTTCCCTGAGGGGGGAAACATGGGAACTCACAGCTTGAACTCACCCAACTTCCTCACACCAACCAACAACAGCCTTACAACTACCAGAAACATAGAAATTTTTAACCTGATCTAAGCCAAACCCCTTAGCTAGAACAAAAATATCCCACCACAAGGACCCAAATATGGAACCTACTACAAAACATCATGGCATGCTAGGACATCGGAATGAGAAATGTTCTATAAGAGCCAACAACCCTCCGAACAGGGGCGAACAGACCTCTACCAGAATTAAAAAAACCTCCTCAATAGATAAAATCTATAACACTAGGGGAAACAATGAAATAAAACTCAACCCATACCCAAAAACATCATCCAATTCCAAAACCATCACCCAAACAAGATCCAATCATACTTTAAAAAAATGAACGATTCCACAAGACACATTCAGAATAACAAAGCCACACAGATTGTGGAAGAACATGTTCATCACATTATTAAAATAAAATATGAACATAAGATGACCATAATAAAGGAAATTAAGAAAAATAAAACTAGTCAGGGGTTTCTCATACCCCAAGAAACTTCTGAATGTGCTCGAGCTTCACCCTGAGACCTGTGGTTGGGGCCTTGATGGATGAAGCATCTTATGTCTCATAGTCAGGAAATAGAATCCCCTAATTAGGAATCCTTCCCCAAATTATGGTTCTTTCAGAACTTCCCCCAGTGACCCAAACATTCAAAATAGTGGAAAGACTTCAGAGGGATGCGACAAGGTGTCTTAGAATGCCTGAATCATCCACAGTGGTGGCATGCAAGAAAATGGCCCGACAGACTGGAATCCATCACTGACGAATGATATTTTTCAGAAATGGGTTCCTCTGACACACCATGCTTTCTAGATTGAGAGCCCTTGCGAAATATTACTACCACCAAATACCCTTAAGCTCCAATGACAAAGATACATCCAACCTCCACTGGACCAAAACCAAACCCTCATTCAAACCCAAAATAGCACAGACTTTAACAAACTCAGGAGTTCCTAACCAACCGAAGGAAAAAATATACCTTTTTAAACTATTTACCTACATCTAACAGAATTCTTTCACTCTGAAGAACAAAAAACACCTGATAAAAATTAGAAATTGGGCATGACTCACTGGCAACATTAGTAACCTTTTTGGGTGTCATACTTCGAACAACATGAAAAACACAACTGAAACCAGCATCAATCCAAAACTCAATAAAAAAGAAACACCCTGAGCCAATACAAGTATCCCAGAATCCCAAATAGACTTAAGCACAACCAAAAGAAACATCCCAAGATAGGGGAAACAGGATCATAAGAAAAACATATAAAAACACCCAAAAAAATAACTTTTCCAAAAACCACCATTTATTTTAAATTTCAAAATTGCCTTATCCCAAGGCTATGTTCCATATATCAAAACCCATTTTCTATGAAAATCCAAATTATGAGATCAATTCCTCATTCAAATCAATTTTAGAAAAACCAAACCAAGCATTTAATTCAAAAAACCCCACCTGCGGCATCTTATGAATCATCACATGTGCATCCATCCATTTCCATCCACATCCTCCACAAACAAGTGCCCCCCACACACTTTCCATACACACCCACACACATGTGATCCTCCATAATGAATACCAAGGTTTATACCCTTCCTTTTCAAGGCCACTTGATAAAAGTCACGTCTCATTTCTAACCCACTTTCTTTTCAAAACCCGACCTTACCAACCTTATTTTAAAGAAAAAAATTTTCTATTCCAAAACCATTTTCACTTTAAAACCATTTTGAAGAGATCACTTTTGTTTCCAAAACCATTTTAATTTCCAAAATCACACTTACACCAACCAATACCAAAATAAAATAAGGCTTACAACAAACTGCCGGAATGAGGGACTAGTGCTTATGCCTAACCCAGAGACATGGTGTTGGACATGCCCCAAGTAAAGAATAACACTAATAGGACCTTGAATAAAGAACTTAGACTCCACATGGTCCACCACTCCATGTGAGGTCACAACATGACACCAGTTTGACTTCATTTTCATCCCTCATCCCAAAACAATCCAAGAAAAAGACTCACTCTCGAACTACCCTTGGTAACTCAGGGTTCATCACAAGTGGTGGTGATCAGGAAGCAACTCGTAACCAACCTCATGATCCTCAACAATCCTAATCTTCATCTACCAGACACCGCAAATATCAATGGCCCCTTTGATTCCATTTTTTCATGAGCCAACCCGGGTCAACCCTGAACCAGTCACCCGATCCGATCTGTGGCATGGCCAGAAGAGAATTCATGATCCCCATGGGCTGGAAACTAGTGTTGAGCATAAAAACATACACATGGTAATGAGTTAGCCTGAAATAAAATAACTAGAACCAGATAAATAAACAAAACAAAATAATCCACATGAACCAATAACTGAACATTAATAAATAAATAGTTTTTCTAGATATAAAATACCACCATGTATAATGAAAACTAAAAGAAGAAAAACTAAATTGCTTCCATGAAATCTCCATGTGAACTTTTGGTCACCTCCTACCACAAGACTAATCCTGCTCCAACAACAATCACCTACCAAGGAACCTGAACCAAAATCCAAAACTACAACTGGAATGATAAGATAGGCGTGAGCACTAAAATTCTCAATAGGGATGCCTAAAATAAACCATTGAATCCAAGAATTTCCTTTATCAAAATATTCCATTAACACCAGTTTGTAATACAGTTATAGAAAATAAGGTTTTCACATTTTTCAAAATAGCACAAAATAATTTCCATTTTCAAAACTAAATCCCATTTTATAATCAATTTCCTAAAACAGATAGAACCAAGGAAGTGCTAAAATAACTAGATAAGCAATGAAGGAAAAGAATATATCTCAACAAAAAGTAAACAATAAGTTTAAATAATAACCATGGGTGATCCTAAACATTCTTAGACATCCCCTAGATGTACGTAGTTCAGAACCACATGTCATTGTATGGTTAATCCCCTAATTCAATAACCAACCCACTGCTCTATCCTAGCATCACCATTGGCATGACCCTCATGACCTGTCTACAACTCCAGAGGGTACCAACCCATCTAATCTGGGCTGGTAATATATTGTCACTTGATCATATAAAAGACACCTAGGAACCCATGGGCATAATAATAATAATAATAATAATAATGTGTAAGTAAGAGGCAAATGCACATGTGAACCAGCTCAGTCGTCACCACTGTACTTGCCTACCCCAAACACAGACACCAATATATGATAACCCCTAAGGTATATCCCTCCTATAAAGGTGCCCCATATATGTACATATTCATTCATTAAAACAAAGTTCCAATTGATCTGCTATAACATATAACAATTTAAAACATTTCCCAAAACAATAAGGTTGCTAAACTGGCACACACATTTATCCAAACCCAAATCCTTTCTAAAGGTTAACATAAGAACCACTTATTTAAAGTTCCAAATGGTCCTTTAGATTTACATAACTTTAAATGTTACCAAAACATCACACAACCACTATTTTCACATTTAGAAATCCAAACGGGCCCTTAAGTTCGAAAACCACACCCAAACACATCACGATTTCCAAAGGGGGCCTTACACTTTTCAAAACTCACACCAAAGTGTGATTCAATGACAAATAGTCCAAACCTTGAGAAACACATTGAAACCAATTTTTAATAACCACATCAAAGACCAAACCTCATTTCAAAAGCGTGAACCACTTAGAAAACCAAGCTTTCATGAAAACACCAAATTAAGTCATCACCTTCATTTAATGACGCATCCATGTGTGCACCTAGTGCACCCATGGATGTTCCAACATCTAGTGATACACCAAAAACCAATTAAACACTCAAAAAAAATTCTATAAAACACACATTGCTTTGAAACCCATATTCAACCACCCATCATATCTAGAAATCATAAAACCATCCCCTTAAGAACCATTAAACTCTTCCCAAAACATTTTAACATATTTAACAAACCATTCCATTTCAAAACCAAACACACTAGACCAAATTTACCACCAAATAAACATTTCTACAACAATTTGAGAGTAAATAATTTCACAAGAACCCCTAATATCTCTTTAAAAGAATACTACCATTTAAAATGAACACCCTATGTGCCAAAATCCTAGGAATTTCATATAAATATCATTCAAAAACAATCTTTAATATATTAAATAAATAAGAAAACAACATTTTCATCTAGATATTAGTATAATAGAGGTGATAATAACATTTCAAAATTAATTAAAACTTGAAAGTGCCTATGGAGAGTTTTGGAAAGCATAAAATTGGAAATGCCAACCTAAAATCAAGTGTGGGTGGAGTAAAAATTCAAATAGAGGGATATTTAAGCTCCATAAACAATCCACACACCCTATCCATAATAAAAAAAAGAGCCACATATCATCCAATCCTAACTTTAGGGAACTTTAGGGTTCATCCACGAGATTAAATAGCAAATAAAATCCAAGGAAAGAGAGGGGTAAGAGAGAAAGGAAGAAAAATGGGTAAGAAACCCTAAAAACTCACCTTGGATCGAAGAGGGAGAATCCATGGAGGAGGATGAATCAATGAGGGAGACCTAGGGATCTACATTCATGTTTCATGGTCAACCAAGGGGGATGTGTGAATTTTTTGGTTAAATGGGTAGGAGGGTAGATTAGGAAAAATAAAGTTTGAAATTCCAACACGGTCCGCACGGTTTACCAAACCGTACAGTAACCATGCAGAACTGTCATACTAGCAATGAGGGACTACATGTTTACCTGGGACCTACTACATAGCCATGTGCAGGCCATGTGTTCGATTATGTTCAGCCTACACTGTCCACATGGTATCTGCATGGTTACTACTAACCATGCAGAAACCATTCTCCCCTTGGAAAAACTCCCAAAAACTTTAAAGACTCAAAATTTTGATCAGGACTCAAACATGAACCTCAACCCAAATATATAAAACTAATAAAAGGATAAAAAATAACTATATGTGGTTGGATTGTGATATTTCATCTATTCTACATAAATGGATTGAGGCTAAAATAAAAAAATGTGAAGGATTTTTTCTCAGGTTTATGATTTATTATTTTCTCTCATGTTTCTTAGAAAATTCATCACGGGAAACATATTTGTCCTATGTTTTGATGAATATCAAATATTTGATCATTACATGGCCGTTATTAGGTGAAACATATCAATATCATGGGTTTAATTAATGATCAAGGTGTTGTGATGGTGGAGGATGATTGGAGACAGATTGGGATCAGACTTAGGGATTGATTTTTCCTAGTGGATGTTTAACGCTGTCTTGGTGTGGTGATGGTTCAGCTCGAAGAAATTATTTTTGAGTGGATTAAAACCCAGTTTTCAATTAACAGTGATAGTGAGTGGATTTCAACATATATCCACCATTAATAATTAGATTCTTACTAGATCTAGATGTGAAAGATTCATGGGTTTATACAAAGAAGGAACTATGAGTTTCTATAAATCATATGTTACATGATGTGTAATCCAGAGATACACATCATGTGGTAACCCCTGGATGTGGTACTAAGGTTTTTGGAGAAGCTAAATATCAAACATTGTGTGAAAATTGTCACACACCATGTGACTTATGGCTAGTGGTTGGTAATTTACTCTAGGATTACACGAGCACGTACACAGATGGGAACAGGGGCACCAGTTGAATGCACGGGATATATTGTGTACTCTGACATGGATAGGGTACATGGGATGATCTTTATATTCATACATGGCCATGTGTACATGGTAATGTATTAAGGTAAAATGGAACAAATATAGGAACATGGGCATGGAAACAAGTAGTTCTGGATTTAGTGTTACACATTGTGTACCCTAAGTATGTTTCATTTACTTCCTCATAGATGCCTTGGATCCCTTTGTCTCTCTAGTATATACTAAGTTCATTTGAGTGTGATAACTTGGTCCTTTCCAATGAGGGTATGGTGAGACATTATGTTCTCGACATAGTATTTCAATCCCCTCTTCAAGTTCAGTTTTTGATAGAGTTTAGTGCACCCCCCTATGGGCTAGGGTGGGATCCTCTATCATTCCTATGTGGGGTTCATGGTATAAACATGATCACCATGCATATGGAATTGATTCCCTATCTAGAAAGTAGGTCCAGTAGGGTTTTTGGTGTCCCCCATTAGCCCTATGTATGATCCCCTACCTAGATGATGAGATTTTATGAGATCCATTTAGTACATATTGGGTGTAGCCTAATGATTACGACCTCTTGGATGAGTTTCACTAGTGATAACATGTATAATAGAGTGGATTCTCCCAAAATGATCACTACCTATAATCCTAGAGTATTATACTATGGTTAGTATTTTTGGTTGACACCACTTGAGACCAATTGTCATCTATGAGTATATCTAGATGTTTATGTCTCTTATCTTGTTAACATATCTTGTGTTGAGATGACTACTCTTGATGATTTTTTCTTAGTGATTTCAAGGTGTCCTTCTAGGAATTGTTATATATACCCCTACATGGGATTTTCTTGCATATTTCATGTCTTATGTAGAAAAAAAAGACCCTTTAACATAGACCTAAGAGGATTAGGAGTAGGAAGAGATTATATTTGACTAGACAAACCAAGGTGTATATAGGTGTTTCATTTTATGTAAGTCCCCTCCCTCTGAGCGGGTTAGACTCTGTGATAGTTTTTGTTAGGATTTTATTTTTACCCTTTACCTCTTTTATTACTTTATTATTGTACTCTGATTGTGGGATCATATATGTATGCATGAATTGTTATTAGTTGTATTATATTTCATCATTTTATGGGATTGGAGATATATTTATGTGTATAAGTACATTAAGTTGTTTCCTTCCATGTGTGGGATATTCCTACTCATCGTTGGTCACTAGCTCCATGCCTATTAGAGGTATTCTTGGGGTAGTCACACTCAACTTGTTGCTAGACAAGCGGGCCCAAATGGGTTAGTTCATGATAAAGTGGTATCAGTGGCAGGTTCTACGTAAGGACTGAATAAAATATTTTTTTCTAGATATGTGGTTGGTTTTAGATTTATGGAAATATTTTTAAAGTGTTTTGAGTTTAGATTTTAGGTAAGGGTTTCTAGTGTTTGTGTGGAAGCCAACATATACATCCACTAGGACTCTAATAAGATTCTTGTTTACTCAGTACATGTAGACACAGTTTCCAGGTGAAAACATTAACACATGAATCATAAGGAATGGTTTATGGTTTCCATGTATTTGTTGAGTCAACTCCCTAGATATACTTATTGACCAAAGTTTTTCTTATTTATTTCATAATTTCACTGTGAAAATAGCTATCCAAGATTCCACTTCTTGATCATGAGGATGATTCACCAAGTGATGAGGCTTCAGTACAAGGGCATGTATAGGAGGCAATACCTTCTATGGGTTTCCAATTATTCCACCACCCATAGAGAATAATATAGAACCAGCAGTACCAGATAAATATTCATACAGTATGATTGTGATGCACAAGTTTTATAGGTAGCGATGTCCTAGGTTTTGGGGTGATCCAGACCCCTAGGTGGCTAAGTACTTGATAGAGGAAATCACCCAAGTTTTCTACCTTGTGAGGATGTATGCAGATCAGATGGAAGTCCTCATAGTGAGTCTTCTTTAGGGATCTAATGGGTGATGGTGGAATATAGTCTCTTAGTCACATGACTATATGGATATCTCCTAGTCAGACTTTGACAGACTCTTCAAGGAGGAGTTCTATATAGCCTCATTGTAATCAGTGTGCATCCAATAGCTTCTGCATTTATACTAGGGTAGTTTGACTAGGTTGGAGTATTCAACGAGGTTTACTAATATCTCATGATACTCCCTAGATATAGTGAAAGGTATTTTCTTTAGGGAATGGGCCTTTAATTAGGGATTACACTGAGATATTAGGTATTTAGTGATATATTTATGCATTCCTGTCTATGCTAGAGTGATCAAGTGGGCTTTAGTTATGGTTAGATTCTTGGTATAGAAGACGTCGACGTTAGGTGCTAGTAGTGGGAACCTAAGAGCCGAGACCTTGGAAGCATCTAGTTGATAGTATTCACAAGGATATAGGCATACCAAACACTTTAGGATATGGTCCTAAGATAGAGGATTGATGGTTCGGGGCTATCAAGATGGCCCAATTCAACTGAGGGAGATGTTGTTCTTCTCATGTGATATTCAGGGACATATTTCTAAAGACTTTCTGACCCATCATACAGCTAACAGGGAGATGGTTTGGAGACTTCCTAGGTAGATATATATTTGGGAGAAATAAGATCTTTAGGGAAGAAGATGTAAAAGAGTGGTAGTTAAAGCAGGAGGTGGTAAGTGGTTTGACCTATTACTGCCACTACCACCCAGGTGGTTCGTGCCAGGCTTAGGGAGCTGGTGGTTAGGGATGTGGATAGATATAGGAAGTTAAGGAATATTACCCCAAGGATCCTATCATGATTTTAGATATGATCTGTTTCTACTCTACTTTAGCTACAATAATGATAAACATGAATGCAGGCCATTCTTTTCTTGTGAATTCTCCGGTGTATAACTTGTAAATTCGGGTTGATCCCTTGGCTCTACCCTTGCACTTAAAGACTCTGATAGAAGGTGACTTAGAGATCATACACTTTTTCCAATAGTGTGAAATGATGCTTGGAGGTTAGATCTTCATATGGGATCTATTTTTAACAATGATGAGGCCTTACTACTTCATCTTATGTATAGAATGGATATCCATAGTGATAGTTTTAGGTGCAGTGGAAGCATGCAGAGGTGGGTGATATGTTAAAATTTCTTTTAATAATCATTGCCTGAAACCAAGAGCGAAGATCTCACATGTCAAATTTATAATTAATTCATTTAATATTTAAATAAATAAATACCTGGTCTTAGAAACTTTCTTTGTTGGAGAATGTTGATCATCTGAAAATGCCCTTTTGGGTTACCTTTGTTATGTTGTGAGGATCCAAGGATAGAATCTCTCTAGTGGTGATCCACACATGCTCTTATGATCTCCAAGAAACACCAATCGATATCCCAGTGCTATTGCGGCGAGTCAAATGTCTTACATTGTTTGTTTGTGATCATTTTTTATTCATTCTTAAAGAAATATCTCTTTAACTTATTTTTCTTAAGAGGGATAGATAAGGAGGAGTTTAGAGAGAATTTTTTGTGTGCAAAAATTCTCTATTCTTGATTTTTTAGATTCACTACACAATAGAAATATACATATATTTATAAAGTTACTATTTAAGTTAAAATATTATTTAATTTTATACCAGCAATTAAATAACATTTATTACCTTTAATAAACCCCATGCCACATAATAATAATTATATTATTATTATTTTGTGGCATGCGCCAACTTGTGCAATAACAAAGTAGAGACCCAGTTTTTACCTTGTGAGACTTTGAAATATTTCTATATATATTTCCTAATCTAGGAGCTAAGATGGCATGTAATTATGAGGTCTGGTCTACCAAAAATTAATTTTATAAGAATATTAATTATATTGTATATTTCATGTTTATTTCATTAAAGAAAACGGAATAAATCTTAAAATAATGATCAAATCAGAAATATGAGACCATGGTTGGGTCCGAAATGCGGTGTTTACCCTAGGAGTGACATAAAATGAGTCGGTACGGTGCATTATGAACCCTATATCGTTGGAAGTGTGTTTAAGTAGATTAATTAATTCATTAATTCATTCATTTCTGACCTAAAACAATGTTTATAAATATATTGTTAAGGTCATTTTTTCGGGGTTGGCCTTATAATTCTTGTATTTTCTAGTGAGAGATCCTTCGTCATCCCTTTGAATAATACCTTTGCGAACAAAGACTAAACTCTAGGATCAAGTATATTAAGACGTAATGAATGCAACAACTCCTTCCAATTATTGCGTGAGCATGTTCTTTTCCAATGATCCATCCAAAACAAAGTTAGGACTCATCTTTTGATAGGATCGATATATATTCATCAATTTTCACCCTAATTAAAAACCTTACATGAGCCCAATTATTGAAATATTACTCTACCAATTTTTTTATAATTGGAATTTCATGTTCTTGATCGATTGGAAAAAACATCTTGTCCAAAAATCATTAAAACCTTTGTTATTGTACTTTTATCCCTTATTCTTCATGTTCTCCACTGTTTGAATCATTATAGTTCTTGATTTTACAATTTTAGGGCGACCCAAGCTCTATTGAGTACTCGAATTCATGAAAAATAAATGAAGAAAGAATGGATCAATGAAATTATTACAAATCTAGGATTGTTGAAAGTCAAGGATGACCGATTCGATTGTTAAACTTCAATATCATGATGAACAGAGGTGTAGCAGTGTGTGGAATGATTGACCAGACCCTCATCAATGACCGAAGCCAAATCGCGGTGAGCAACGAGGGAGATCTGCATTCATCATTCAGATCCATGATTTTCATATAGATTCAAGGTGATATCCAAGGCGACATAGACATATTCAATCTACAAATATCAGATCTGAAAATATAAAGAAAAACCCAACTACATGTCATGTATCAGGATGAAAAACACAGTGTGTCTCCTATCTCAGAGTTAGCTCTTTGTTTTTAGAGAAGATAAGGATGACAAGGCATGAAATCTTCCCTCACATGCCATGTATCCTCTTCCTGGTTAGCCAGACCATGTAGCTGACCACACAGACATGGTTTCTAACGGAGATGGGGTCTGGTGCGTGGACAAGGCCCTAATCTCGGTTAATCGGGACATGTAGTGTAGTCCACATACAAGTCATGTTCTACTACATGGGATGGAGTCGTGTTCCGACCAAGGACATGAGAAGGAAGTGAAGTTGGTCCACACATTCTGTGGGTCCCTACACACATCGTGTTCCCCTTGATCTCCTTTCAGGATACTTCAAATGTTCATATCTTGTTCGTTTAAACTCCTATTTTTTCCTACAAGTATCCTATATTGAGTTTTCTTCTACATATAATGTTATGGTTCCCTCGAAAGTAGCTTTTAAGTTACTAGGTTAAATTTTCTCTACTTGGCACGAAATGAAGCAACACCTGATGACGGAAGTCATCGTACGGGATCAACAAAGTTTTTTGGGATTACCCTCCATTGGGGATGGAAAGTATCATTCCCTAACAACATTACCTAGCTTACCCTCCAATAGGGCTGGGCGGTGGTATTCCCTAATGATATTTATGAGTTACCCTTCAGCAGGGTTGGGTAGTGGAGTTCCTCAATGTTATGGGCTTACCCTCCAGCAGGGTTGGGCATTGGAATTCCCTAATGGATTCTTTTGGGATTACCCTCTATAATGGTTGGGTAGTGTCATTCCACGATGGCTTCCAAACATTACCCTCTAGTAGGGTTGGTTAGTGGAGTTCCCTGATGACTTTCCCAAGCGTTACCCTCTAGTGGGACTGGGTAGTGGAGTTCCTTGGTGACTAGCATAGTAGGACCCTCCTATCATACTAGGGTATAGGATCCTTACCCATATATTATGGCCTCTTGACTATATGGAATAGTAAGGAGATTTGGTTTGACGTATCCTTCAATTAATGAGAAAGAGGAATGCTTTCCCTACCAATATGTGCCCTTGTGACTCGACCTAAAACTGTGTAGGCGAGTTAGTTCCACCCAAAGATGATAGTATCAAGGTGTGGTGATTGAGTCCCCTATACTTGTGTGATCAGGGTAGACATGTGAGATATTAGGAATTGTTGATGGACTTCTTTTGGAACTATTGGCTACTCTTTTTCTTGGGATGATCTGTGATATGGAGATCCCATTACTCTCTCATTTGTGATTCTTTGACTGATCATGTATATATATTCTTTCTTCCAGATCCACACCTTGGATTTGGATACTATCCTTCTAAGAGAGGTGAATATTCTTGTGGTATTCCATGTTCTTTACATGTTTAGCAACTCATGGTTGGATGATTCCACACTCTCCTTTTATAGGTAGCGAAGACTTGATAAGAATTTCATCTTCTCACTATGTCGATATACTTATGTTTGGATGAGTTTTCTTTCACTCTCTTTTTAGGTTGATTTGTGCTCTTTCACTATACATTATTATAAATACTAATTTCTTCTTCTTTTGTATCTATTAATTATCCCCCTCCACCCTTTCAGGGAATTTTGTTGGGTATGTATATACTCACACCTGCATGGTATTTTCCCACACATGTCGTATCTTTTGAAGATGAAGAACAGGTCGACTATGACTTTAGAGGAGATTAGGTGTAATGGGTTCATGAACCACATACGATGGTTGTATCTTGTGATACAGAAGCTAGTATCTCTCGGTGATTTACTCTTTTCTATTTTTTTCAAGTTGGGACACATTTCTGGTTTGGTCATGTATTTTTTCCCTTTACTTTTCAGTATAAACTGCCCTAATTTTATATTGTCTAGAGGTTCATGCATGTTTGGTTTATTTTAAAGAATTTTTTAATATTTTCTTCTTTACCTTTTCAATTTTTCATTGATTTGGTTGTGTGTGTGTGTAGTTTCATAGGAAAAGGAATCCCTTGTTTAGTTATGACTTCAACACTTTTTGTCACCCCTAGCCTATAGAGGCGGGCTTGGGTAGTTGCAGCTCGAGCCCCAGCCTAGGTGAGGTCGTCACATATTGGTATCAAAGAAAGTTCATTCCATAATATGTTGTTCAAAAGTATCCCCTTAAGAGGATTGGTTGGTTTTAGGAAAATAGTGTAAAAGTTTCTCAAGTATGGCTCTTAGGATAGGGAGTCGGATGATGGTATGAGCAGCTGATGTATCCATTCACTAGGACCTTGACAATCAGCTCATCAACTCAGCATGATGAGACATTTTTTATAGGGATCAATGGTATATACATCATATAGGATTGATTATTGACCATACTTCTTGAGTAAACTCCCCATTGTTGTTGATATATATATATATATATGCTCATCTGATCACAATACTCCTTGATAACTTTTAAGATGCCTCTGTGTAAAAAGCTAGCTAGGATTCCAACTCTAGTTTGTGATGAAGACCATATGAGTGGTGATTCCTTAGTTAAGGTTCCATCCTGTGACCCCATTAATCTAGGTGGGAAGGTAGTATAACCTCCACCTATCGAGCAGCAAATAATCCCATCATAGCAGGCTGAGGATGCATGCAGGATTAGTTCACTCCATGATTTCCAACATCAGAGACCGTTGAGGTTCTATAGTGAACCAAACCCTTAGGAAGTATAGGATTGTATAGATTCAGTGATCTTCATCTTCAATCTTATCTGGACACCAATGGATCATATGGTGGAATTTTTATCCAGCCTTTTCTATGGATCATATTTGCATTGGTGGAGCTTGGTCACTCATATTCATAATGATTCAATACTCTCATGAAAAAAATAGTAGTTATTCTATGAGGATTAATAACCATCATGCTTATGCTCAGTCCAGATTAAGGATCTAGTGGAGCTTCAGCAAAGAGGTTGATGGTGGAAGAGTATATAATGAGGTTTACAGGCCTTATGTGGTACTCTCTCTACATGATTTAGGATGGATACTTCCAAGCATGAAAGTTTGAGAAGGGACTCTATAGAGAGATCTGAGCCAGTGGGGTACCATTGTGTATCCCCACCTATGTTGGGGTGTTGGGGCAGGAACTTGTGATAGAGATATTTTCGTCAGAGGGACTCCATATAGCTGGAGCTAGTAGTGGGAACAATATATATGAGTCATCTAAAGTAGCTAGAAAGCTTCAGAGATATCATAATAAGAGACCCTTTCATGATCAGGCTTAGTAATGCGGTAATACATTGTAGGGGAAGTGTAGAACACCAATTTGGCCTGATGAGGGTCGGTTCAATGCTTGTGATGGGTGAGTTCACATGGCATGGGACAGCCTAACTAGAATTGATCAGCATACTAGGAAGATAGTTGATGGAATGCCATAGTAGAGGCAGTGCCTTGATCAAGGATCTCACAGGAATGGATAGGGTATCCCCCAGGGAGGCATAGGTAACATAAAAGTAGGAAGATTTTTAGGTGGAAGAAGAATTTATGAGATCCTTCCACCACCACCGTCAGGTATCCCACGTCAGGCTCAGGGAGCTATAAGTTGAGGTCATGGACAACTGTAGACTTTAGATGTCTACGATTTGATAGCACATGAGATGATTTGAGGTATAATCTATATTTATTCTAAAATTTCCTTGATATTAGTAGACATAGGTGTTAGTCATTATTTTATCTCTCGAATCCTAATGTGAGAGTTGGAGCTCCCAGTTGAAGCGCTAGGATAACATCTCTATATTCAGGTTCCTACAAGGAACACTTCTTTTTTATATTTCATATACTAGTAGTGCGAGATATCGTTTAGTGTAGAGATGTTCACATGGTATATTTTAGTCATCACAATGAAACCCTATTATTTCATCATGGGTATGGATTGGCTTTCCATGGTCTGATCCCAAATTTACTATCACCGCAGGCAGGTCAAATGAATACACACTGATGGGATCAGATTCTTCTTTTTTCGTAAGATAGATATCATGATAGGACTTTTATATTCTATGAGTAAGTTTCTAAATCCTATCATCCATCAGCTAGTGATTGTATCCTTTGGTGTAGTAGGATCTTCAGGAATTTGGTTTCCTTTAGTTGTGGAGGATTATATGGACATATTCCCTGAGGAAATTCTGGGACTTCCTCAGAGGTAAGAGATGACATTTTTCATTCACTTGAATCTAGGTACAGCTCTGATATCTTTTTTATCATGTTGGATGGAACCTAACAAGATCTGGGATCTACGGTCATAGTTAGAGGAACTTTGTGAGAAGGGTTTCATCAGGCCCAATGTGTCCCCCTAGGCAGCTCCAATCTTGTTCATGAAAAATGAATATATAAGCTTACAGCTTTTCAGGGATTATCATTGACTAAACCAGGCCATGATAAAGAACCAGTACCCCTTGTCGAGGATTTTCAACCACTTTTATTAGATGTGAGGCACGAGATGGTTCTCAAAGATTGATATCTTATCCGGCTACCACCAGTTCATGGTTCTCAAGGCTGATATTCCAAAGTTATCATTCTAATGTCTCTATGAACACTATAAGATCCTATTGATTTCCTTTGGTGTGAAAAATTCCCCCACCATATTTATAGATTTGATAAACCAAGTCTTCTAGTTATACTTGGAGTAGTTTTTTGTTTTCTTCAGTTATAACATACTCATATACTCTACAACATAGGAGGATCATGTAGATCACTTGAGGATGGTTCTTGATTTTCTTCAAGAGCACCAGATTTATGAAAAGATCTCGAAGTTTCAGTTCTGGATACAAGAGGTTCACTTTATAGGGAATGTCATTTATGAACAAGGTTTATCTACGAATCCATAAAATATTGAGGTAGTACTTTCTTGGGATCCACACAAGAATGTGTTCGGGGTACAGAGCTTCTATGGCCATGTAGGTTACTATAGGATATTTATGGAAATATTCTACAGGATCGCAGCCCCTTTGACCGCCCTGATGTGTAAAGGGAAGTCATTTACCTGGTATGATAAGTTCTATACGGCCTTTTAGGAGTTTATGAAGAGTCTGACTAGTGATCCACTATTGATATTACTAGAGGAAGGCGTTAAGTTTGTAGTGTATTTTAATGCCTCAAAAGAAGGGCTCGATTGCGTGTTGTTGCAATGAAAGGAATTCATCAAATAAGAGTTAAGGAAGTTGAGGCCCTATGAGAAGTATGAAACTCACAACCTAAATATGGTATTGGTATTCTTCACCTTGAGAATGTAGAGACACTATCTTCTTGGAGAGTGCTTTGTGGTTTACTCAGACGACCAGAGTCTTGGGTACGTCTTCACTCTGAGAGACCTGAACCTAAGACAGTAAGGGTGGTTGGAGTTATTGTAGGACTATGACTTCTATATAGTTTATACTCTAATGAAGAGAAATTTTTTTGTATTTTCCATTAGCAGGAAGTCCCAGGATCCCTTAGTATAGGATTCTTCATAGCAGTTAGCTTCCTTGAGGTTGACCCTGGTGGAGAAGGAGGGTACAACCTTTCTTTAGATGATGGTGTTGACTCCTATACTTCTCGTGTGTATGAGAGATTCCTAGGTGGGAGACATCAAATATGAGGTCTTGCATGATCAAATATCCATAGAAGACACACCAAATGGATATTATAAATGATGGAATCACGACATATTATTCTAGGGGAGAACAGTGGTTCCAGACATGTTGCGGGAGGAGGTGATGTGGGAGTTCCAAACTTCTCTCCTATCTATACATCCCAGTGTGGGTATGATATACAGAGACCTTTAGGGGAAGTGTTTTTCATTTAGCACGAGATGAAGTGTAGATGATTTCCTCTCTTGGTGACTCACTTATCAGTAGGTGAAGTCTGAGCACCAAGTTCCAGTAGGTTTGTTATAGCCCCATAAGATCCTGGAGTGGAAGTGGTACATCATATCCATGGACTTTTTCATAGGGATTATTTTCATAGTGATGGTCCACAATTCTATCTAGGTTATAGTTGTATAAATCATGAATTTGGTGCACTTTCTTTCTATTGGGGAGTAGAGTTCATTGGAGAGTTTGGGGAAAATGTATGTATAAGAGTTCGTTCTACTTTATGGAGTTCCCTTGATGATTGTCTCTGATGGTGATACATGGTTTATATAATAATTGTGGAGAGTCCTAAAGGAGTCATTTGGGACCTAGTTGAGGAGGATTACATCCTTTCACCCCAAAAATGATGGGAAGATAAAGCGTACAATCTAGGTTCTAGAGGATATGCTAAGGGCTTACGTGTTGGACTTTGGATAGAGATAGGAGGATCATCTACCCTTTGTAGAGTTTTCATACAAAAATAGATACCACTCTACCATTGGTATGGCACCTTTCTAGGACCTATATAGGAGACCCTATAGGTCACCCTTATGCTGGATGGAGATTGGTGAGTAATCTCTTATGGGCCTAGAGTTGGTGCAGGCAACAATAGAGAAATTTTAGCTCATCCGTGAACAGATGAGGATGTCTCATAGTAGACATAAATCCTATGCATACTATCACTGTAGGCCCTTGGAGTTCGATAAGGGAAACCACATCTTCTTGAGATTCTCCCCACGATGAGGATTGTATAGGTTTTACTTGGGAAGAAAGATATACCCAAGGCTTATTGGTCTGTTTGAATTCATGCATAGGGTTAGAGAGGTTGCTTACTTTCTTAACCTACCCCCACAACTGGAGCAGGTGCACAGAGTCTTCCACATGTTGTAGCCAAGAAGATACATACATGACTTCACACACGTCATCAATTGGGGTGAGTTGGACATCGAGGATGGAGCCACCTTTGCAGAGCATCTAATGACGATCAAGGATCGACATAAGTGTACCCAACATTGATGGACCATCCCTTTCTCTCATGTGTCGTGAAAGCATGAAAACGTGTAGGTTAGATCCTAGAAGTGAGAGATACAGGTGTAGGCTTAGTATCCCAAGTTTTTTTCTTATTTTTTTCTTTTCTATGATTAAAATATAGAAGGAATGATAAAGAGACCCAGTTTTTTCCTTATAAGACTTTGAAATATTTAAATATATTTCCAGAGATGGAAATTGAGACAGCATGTGATTCCAAGGCCCGGTGTGCCCGGGATTAATTTTATAACAATATTAATTATATTTTATCTTGATCTCATGTGTTTAATTAAATAAAATTTTATAACTCTTAAATCGGTGAGTGAATTGGAAATCTGAGACAACAGTTGGGTTCAGAATGATGTGCTTACCCTAGGGGTGACATAAGATGAGTCGGTGTGGGACGTTTGGACCCCTTGCTCATTGGAAGTGAATTTAAGTGGATTAATTAATTTATTTATTAATCCATTCATTCATTTTGGGTATAAAACAATGTTTATAAAAATATCATTAAGGTAATTTGGCCATGGTTGGCCTCATAATTCCAGGATTCACTGGTGAGAGCTCCTCCCTCCTCCCTTTCATGAATACCTTGGTGAACGATGACAAAACTCCAAGATCGAGTATATTAGGACACAAAGAACGTAGTATCTCCTTAAAATCATTGCATGAGTTCATTATTCACTAAAGATTGATCCAAAATAGATCTAGGACTCATCTTTTTGTGTTTTACACCTTTGGATTAAATGTTTGAGCAGATCTTTAGTTCTTCATTGATCTATGCCCCGGATTGCAAACCATACATGAGATCAAGTATTGAAATATTAATTTACCATTTGTTTTATATTATGAATTGCATGTTATTGATCTATTGGACAAAAATCCTTGGCCAACAATCATTTAAAACTTTTTTCTTATGCTTTTCTCCCTCTTCCTTTACATTATTCACTATTGGAATCTTTGTGTTTCTCGGTTCGACAATTACTAGGTGACCAAATCTTGATTGGGTACCAGGATTCATGGAGAATCAATGAAGCAATAATGGATCAACAAAATGGTTGTAGATGTGGTATTTTTTAAAGGTGTTAATGACTGATTTAGTTGTTAAACTTCAATATCGTGATGAATAGAGGCACAGTGGAGTGTGGAATGATCGTCCAAACCCTCATCAATGACTAGATCCAAATCATGATGAGAAAAAACTATGATCTGCATTATTTGGTTAGATCCATGATTTTTTAAAGCATTTGAGGTGATATCCAAGGCGGTGTGGATAGAATTGATCCACATAGATCAAATCTGAAAATCGGGTGAAAAACTCTACTACATGCCATGTATCAGGATGAGAAACATGAAATGTAGCCTTCCTCAATAGTGATGATAGGGTTTCATAGAATATAAGGAAGACACAGTGTGTAAGCTTCCCTCACACGCCATGTATCCTCTTCCCGGTTAGCCAAACCGTGTGGTCGACCACATGGACATGGTGTCTGGTACATGGACATGGGGTCCAGTGCATGGACATAGCCATAGGACACGGCCTCGGTTCTGGTTAGTTAGGACATGGTATGTAGTCCACCTACACGGTGTGTTCTGATGCATGGTGTGGATCCATGTTCCAGCCAGGGGCATGGATAAGTGGTGAAGTGGGGCCACAGACCGTGTGGTTCCCCTCACACACCATTTTTTCCTTGATCTCCTTCCATGATACTTTGAATGTCTATATCTCCTTCGTTTGAAATCGTAATTTGGATCATGATTATCGTGTCGTAAGAGTTCTTCCAAATAAAATGTGATTGTGCCCTCAGAATTATAATTTGAGATAAAATGTGACATGTTCTAGGCTTGACATGCGATGAGGCAACACCCAATGATGGTAGTGATTATGCAGGATCACCAAAGCTTTTCGGGCATATCCTTCAGCAGGGATAGGTGGTGGCATTCCCTAATGACCTTACCAGTCTAAATTTCTAGTATCATTGGGTAGTATAATTCCCCAATGATATTTCTGAGTTACTCTATAGTAGGTTCGGGCAGTATAGTTTCTCGATTTTCTAGGCTTACCCTCTAGTAGGGTTGGGTAGTGGCATTCCCCAACAACTTCTTTCGGTCTTACCCTCAAGTAGGGATGGTCATTGGAATTCCCCAATGACTTCTTCAGGGATTACCCTCTAGAAGGGGAGGGTAGTGGCATTCCCCAATGGATTCTGGGTGTTACCCTTTAGTAGGGATGGGAAGTGGAGTTCCCCTATGACTTTATCAAGCATTACCCTCCAGTGGGACTGGGTAGTGGAGTTCCTCGATGATTAGTAGAGTATGGACCTCCTATGGTACCAGGTCATGGGATCGTTACCCATATATTATGGCCTCTCGACTGTGTGGCATAGTGACAAGATGTGTTTTGATGTAGCCTTAGATTCATAAGGAATAGGAACACTTTCCCCACCGAGACACACCCTTGTGATGCTACCTAAAACCATGTGGGTGAGTCAGTGCCACCCAAAGTGGATAGTATCAAGGTTTGGTGATTGAATCCATTATACTTTTTTCCTAAGGTAAGATGTTTGAGATAATGGTCATCCTTTATGGACTTCTTTTGGAACTATTGGATAATATTTTTCTTAGGATGAGTTGTGACATGGATATCCCCTTACTCTCTAATTTGGCCTTATTTGACTAAGGATATATATATATATATATATATATTCTTTCTTATGGATCCACACCTTGTATTTGGATACTCTTCTTCTAGGAGAGGCAAATATGTGAATAGTATTCCATATGCTTTTTGTGTTTAGCTTCTCATGGTTGTGTGAGTCTTATCTCTTATTATTGGTAGTGAAAACTTGACAAGAAGTTCATCTTTCCACCATGTTGATCTCCTTATGTTTGGATGAGTTTTCTTTCACTATCTTGTTGGGTTGAATTGTACTCTTTCACTATACCTTTTTTTATCTACTTCTTTCCTATTCTTTTGTATCTCTTACTACTTCCCATCCACCCTTTCGGGGTGTTCTACTAGGTATGTGTATACTTACCCCTACATGGGCTTTTCCCACATGTGTCATGTCTTTTGAAGATGACGGATTGTTCGACCATGAATTTATAGGAGTTTAGGGATACTGGGTGCTTGGACTGCATATGGTGGTCATAAATTGGGATACAAGAGATGGGCTCTCTCATCTGTTTACTCTTTTCCAGTTTTGTCAGGTTGGGATGCATTTCTGGTTTGGGCGTGTATTCTTCCCCTTTACGTTTCAGTATACACTACCATACTTTTTTACTGTCTAGAGGTTCATCCATGTTTGGTTTATTTTACAGTAGTGTTGTATCTTTTCTTCTTTCCCTCTGCACTTTTTCATTGAGATGGTTTTGTGTGTGTGTATAGGTTCATAGGAAAATTCCTCCCTAAGTTAGTTGTTCCTTTAGCACTTTTCTCCACCCCCTGGCCTGTAGAGGCTGTCTTGGGGTAGTTGTGTCTTGAGCCCCGACATGGGTCGGTTCGTGACAAACAAATATTATATAATGGTTATGTTACTCAGTTTGTTCTAACTCCTCTATCATTAATTAAACAACTGAAAAATTATTTTATTCATTAATAAATATTTTATTCACAATCTAGTGAATAAATATTATCAAATTATTAAAAAAATAAAGTAAATATTTTATTCACGTGTCAATGAATAAATATTTATTTAATTTATGAGATCAATATAACTTGAATAAAATAAGTCTCCATACTTGATAATAATATTTATTTCATTAATTATACTCAAATAGAATTTAATCAAGATCAACAAAAACACTTATTGTGTGACCCTCTAGGATTATTTCTCCTTGGAATTAGGTGGTATTTCCTAAAGTCCAAGATTACTATCTAGAAACAGGTAAAGGCACCCAATAGAAAGAACTTAATTTCATAATGTTGACCACCACCTAGGAACACTCACTGTGTAATATAATCCCTTTTCACAATATCTCATCCATAAGGTTTCATAACTGTGTCACCAACCTATATGATCGATATGTCTTTCTTTGAATATCTAAAATAAACATGTTGTTACACCATGGCCATAGAATTTAAGGTGATCATTTTATTCTAATCAAATGGTAAAGATATCAGCTTCCATAAATATGGAAGGAAAAATCATTCCTTGACATATTCATTAATGAAATTTCACTCATGACACACCCAATGTATCCAACATTTCCATGAAATGTTATCATTTTTTTTAAAAGGTAATGCTTTGGTCAAAGAACAAAGAACAATTTATTGATAAGAAAAAAGATTACAAAAGTCAGAAGGATGGGATTTTTTTACAATCTCTATCAAATAGATATAATAAGTTAGCTGGCAGAGTGTCCATCCAAGTCATGCTCTGATGTACTCCTTTGTTAGTAAGAGCATCTACAATAGCATTCGATTCACGGTAGGCATGAGTAGCTATGTAATCAATCCCATGGACCGAGTTCAGACAATTCATCCAAAGTGTGGTAAGCGGCCAGGCAAGATGAATTTTTCCATTCCAGATGGAATAAACGATAGTGGTATAATCACTTTCAATCCAAAGCTTTCTCCAACCACTTTGAAGCGCAAAATCAACTGCATGGATGAACCCCAGCATTGCAGCCTCCAGAGATGAAGAATGTCCACATCCAACATAGAAGCAACCCTGAAATTGGCCAGTTGAGTCTCTGAAGATGGAACCACAATTGGCAGGGCCTGGATTGCCTTTAGAAGCACCATCAACATTCACTTTGATCCATCCTGGCATCAGTGATTGCTAGAATGCTTCAAAGGAATGTTTGGTCTTTGGGTATATGCCAGGAAAACGGAGATGATGAAGGATCTCAAAGTCACCAACCGAGTTGTTGCAACAGTCTTTTTGAATTGAAGCAGCTTCATGAATCACAATAAGAATCCAAGATTTTCCTGCATTGAGACTAAATGAGTGTTTATTGTGAATAAGTCATTTCTAACGTACCAGATCTCATGCAGGAGTTCTACCACCACCGTAAGAAAAATATTTTTAACCTGTAGAGAGGATTCATATCTAATGAATTTTCTTAAAAACAAAAAAAATAGAGTCAGATAAGGGCCATCTGCAATTAAATAATTCAAGAACATAATTCCATAAAGCAGAGGCTACCGCACAAGACAAAAAAAGATGATCAGTATCCTCCCTGTTCTGATTACACAAGTGACATTTAGAGCAGAGTTGTATGCCAAAGGTTTGCAGACCGGCTTCAGTAGGAAATCTATTATGAGTAATGCACCAAATAAGGGTGATCCTAGAAGGTTTGATCCAAGTCTTGTTAAATTGACTCACCCATTGATAATTAGATTCATTTCTATAAAAGTTATGCTTATAGTAGTTTTTAGAGTCTAGGATGCCATTTGATGAAGGTTCCCAAATAAGGAATTCACCATTAGAAGAAAAAGGGTGATTATCAATGATCTGCGCAATATTGTCAGGGAGGTCATGTCTATGAAATTGTAAGACATCCTTTATAGAATGACTAGTATCTTCAGGAATAATATTATGAGGTAACAATGATATCAGGGGGTTACCACACCATTTGTCACACCAAAAATTAATGGAAGAATCATCACTAACCATCCATCTAGAATTTTCCATGATCTTGTGGTACGAGTCCCTAATAGAAGCCCAGATCTAAGAGTTGATGAAATTAAAATTCCCATTTAAGAGTTTAAAGAGGAATCTATGGTTCAATAATTCAGAAGCTTTAGAAGTACAATTAATAATACGCCAAGTAAGATGGGATTGAAGAGAATTATTGAACAGCTTTAAATTTTTTATACCAATGCCACCTTTATCAAGGGTTTTACAACATGATTTCCAAGGGATAGTGACAAGTTTATTTTCAAAAATACTTCCCATCCAAATGAAGTTTTTAATATAAGTATTAATTTTCCTGAAGATGTTGACAAGCCATTTATAAATCATAAGAGAGTAGAATATTTTAGAGACAATGGTGGATTTGACTAAACATATTCTTCCAGCCATGGAGAGAGATTTACCTTTCCAAGTAGAGGGTTGGTTTATGATTTGATCAATGATATTAGCAAATTAGATTGCTTTAGGATGACCCCAAAATATTGGGATGCCCAAATAAGTGAAAGGTAAGAGGCCTTCTTTAATTCCAAGATAAGTGGTAATGCAAGATTTCCTTCTGACAGGAAAGCTATTTCCAAAAAAAATATACAATTTATACTAGGAAATCGCTTGTCCTGAGACTTCCTCATAATGATTAAGAGCTTGCTTGAGGACATGAATATTTTTTTGATCCCCTTTGAGAAATATGATGATATCATCTGCATATAAAAGGTGGGTAGGGGTATTTAGGTTTCTGGAAACTTGTATAGGATTAATCTTACTTTGATCTACCAGATTATTGAGAAGTATACTTAAGTAATCCTCAGTAATAAAAAAGAGGATGGCCGAAATAGGGTCACCCTTCCTGACACCTTTAGAGCATTTGAAAAAACCTCTAGGGGTGCCATTAATCAGAATAGAAATAAAAGATGAGTGAAATAAAGTTTTAAGTCTTCCAATGAATGAATCATGAAATCCAAAGTTTTTTAAGACTTTGAAAATAAAATTCCAGTCTATGGTGTCAAAAACCTTTCTGATATCAAGTTTGATGGCCACACACCCCCCTCTAGTGTTTTTATTTAAACTATTGGTACATTTGGAGGCAAGACAAATACAGTCCTGGATGGACCTTCCTTTAATAAAACCAAACTGATTCCATGAGACTATTTTATTGAAAATATGCACAAGTTTATTCTCAATAATTTTGATAATGATCTTATAAAGTGTGTTAATCAGAGAAATAGGTCTGAATTGAGGGATCTCTGAGGAATTTTCAACCTTAGGTATTAAATTTTGAAATTGAGCATTGATTCCATGAGGAAGAGATTCATGAATAAAAAAGGTCTTAACAAGGTTACAAACATCATTGTGGATTATATCCCAATGCTTTTGGTAGAAACTATTATTGAACCCATCTGGACCAAACGCACTGTCTGGATTAAGGCTAAAAACTATATCTTTAATTTCATGATCAAGTGGAGTGTTTAAAAGAGACTCATTATCTCTTTCATCCACCATTAAGGGAATAATATCAGATCTGAGATCAATATTTATCTCCAAACCATTAAAGATGTTGTAAAAGTACGAGATAACATGATCTGTTATGGCCTCTTCAGAATCAATAGTCAAATCATTATGAATAAGCTTAGAAAGAGGATGACTAGCCTTTCTGATTATTTGAAGGGAATTATAAAATTTAGTATCACGATCTCCATCGGTAAGCCATTTAGTCCTAAACATTTGCTTACGAATATTATCCTTAAATGTGAGCAAGGAATTAAGTTTAAGGGAGATATTTTCTTCCAATTGAGGGTCCATATTAAAATCTAAATTAGTGCTTTGTATTTGATGCGGCTAAATTCATTTTCAAGAGAGGAAATATTGAGGTCTATTTGAGAATTTTTAGTTTTACACCGTCCTTTAAGGGCCTGTTTTAGTATTTTTCAACTTGTAAATATAGGCAAAGGAATCCTTATGGTGTTTCATAGAGTTCCAAGTGTTATGAATAAATGTGACACAATCAGGATTCGAAGACCAAGCATTGTTAAATTTAAAAGGAAGAACAAGCTTACGATCATTCATAAGGATTCTAACTAGGATAGGATGATGGTCAGAGTTAAGTCTAGGTAGAGTTATACTGGATATATTATCCCAAATATAAAGAGCCTTCATGTTAACAAAATCCCTGTCAAGCTTACTAGCAACAGTTTTGTTATAGTGTTTTTTATACCAAGTATATTTGGCACTAGTAAGAGTGACTTAAAAAGGCTACAGTATTCAATAGTAGACCTGAATTCCCTTGAGGATATAGAAAGATGTGAGGGACCAATTTTTTCAAAAGAGTTAAGAATGGTATTGAAGTCTCCCATAACAACCCAAGGATCCTGAATGGAGTTGGACATATCAAAAAGTTCATGCCATAAAACTCTTCTATCTTGATATCTATTATTGGAATAAACCATAGTACAAAAGGTATGTCGACCATTCCACAAGAAATCACAGGTAATTTGTTTCTTAGTATTTTTAAAGATGTTGATATTTTTTAGGGTATTGTGATAAAAGATCCACATAGAGTCAGTTTGAGGACCATTTTTACAGGAGCTTAGAAAACTGTAATTAAGAGAAGAAAATCTCATGAAGTTTATATTGAAGTTGACTTTAGGTTTTGAAATGGAAAAGAGATGAGTCTTATGAGTGTTTAAGAACCTCTTAAGTGTTGTGGAGGTATCGTTGTTGGCCAATCCTTGTCAATTCCAATAGAGAAAATTCATTTCTATTTGCGTTTTGGGATAGAACCCTTATTTTTTTGGATTTTCTAGATCCTTTCTTCCTTTGGGATTGCCTAACCATAGGGGAGGAAGAAAGTTTTTGTTTGATCTAATAAGTTTCAGAACTTAGAGAAGCATTTATTTTCAAAGTAGATTTTGAATTAGGGTCAGAAACTGGAGTACCTAAAATGTCAGTACTGTCCAGAGAATGATCCTTCATAGCTACATGAACAGGGGTCTATTCTATTGGAGGAGGATTCTCAATACTAACTAGAGTATCTTTATACTTTGTTGAGAACTGATCTAGGCTTATGGATAGGGCAATAGGGGAAACATTTGTGGAGTCAGGTGGTAGGACAGTACAGTCCTGAGAGGTGTGTGAAATGTTGTGTACAATAAGAGAAGCAGCAGTGTTAACATTAGCAGCATCTGTAGAAATTTCAAAAACAGGAATAATAACTTTTTCAGCAGATGTGGGAATAGAATTTGCAGAATGAGGCTGTAACAAATCATAATTATGTTTGTAAACAGGAGGGATGAACACCACCCTGTTAACAGGATAGATAGCATGAGTTTGGGCATACTCAGAGTGTGAAATAGAGATAGAAACAGGGGTTTGTGAAATGTTGTGTGCAATATTAGAAATAGCAGTGTCAACATTAGCAGCATGAGTGACCAGAACAACAATTTTAGGAACAGGAGTAATAATTTTATCAGCAGATATGGGTTGCACAGAAATACCTAGTTCTGAAGTTTTTTCCATATCACCTTGTGTCTTATTAGAAGCATTGGAGGTACCATTCAGATCCATAGGAACCAAGGTAGATTTATCCAAGTCCCTACAAACATGCTCATTCGAAGTTGATGTACCAAAGGTAGAATCAATAGTAGCTGGATTGGAAATATTGGTAGGATTTCTCCTATCCAGATTATTTCCATTACCTTCAGCCACTATTTTTTCTATGCCAGTGACATGTTATCATTATTTTGAGGAGCCTCTTCTTCCTCAACCAAATCTCTCCAAGATTTAACTTATAGGGATGTAAATACATTGGATATTTTAACCCAAATATCTTGTTTTTTTGGGGAGCTCAGGTTTGTCGGTAATATTCAACCCCCTTTTACCATGTTTTACTTCCTGCCAATCATTAGTGATTGGGGGATCCATTTGTTTCCTAACCACCCTACAATTGGAGAGGTTGTGCCCAATCAATTTGCACGCCTCGCAAAAGGGTGGTTTCTTTTCATATTCAATTCTAAGATTGATTCTATAGTTAGGAGCATTGAAGCCTATGTTAGATGGGAGTTCACCGGCCAGATTAACCTCAACCATTATTCTAGCATATAGGCCAAGATCTCCATTCAAAGTCATGTGATCAATTTTAATGGGGGTCCCTATGCAGGAAGCAATGTCATTAAGTATCTTCAGATGCCAATAGAACCAATTGGGTCCATTAATTCTAACCCAAACATGTGCCTTATAGTTTTTGTGTGTGTATGGGTTAAATGTAGCATCCCAATCCAAAATTCTAAGAAAGCTTGGTTTAAGCTGCAAGTTCCCGAGTTTCTATACCTGATCAATCTCACCTTGAGAGCTGAAGAGTATATGATAATAGCCCTTGCCTATGGGAACCATCTTCCATTTTGATGATCCCCAGCAGTGAGCAATCTGGTTATTTAGATCGAATAGAGGCCAGGGCCAGTCACCTGTGTTGTATGAAACTTGGCCAAGCACCGAGTATTTGTACATCTGCTCTCTTTGCTTCAAGGCTTCCGAATATGCATCAACCATGTAACCGCCATCTTCAAGATTTTTAAAGAGTGTTTTTTTTACTCCTTCACGCTACTGAGATCAGTTCCTTGCAAAGCATCGCGGAAGGAGACAGGTAAGGTACGAAGGGGGACTTCAAGATTTCCCACTTCGAATTTTGAAGAACCAGGATCAGAAGATGCAGGAGCAGGAGGGGTGAGTTCCCATGCTGGATCAAAGTTGGCCATCGAAGAATGTCATGGAGAATAAGCGAAGTATTTTAGGGTTTTCAGTCTCCCATTGGAGAGTGCTTCGAGAGCTCCCATCCTCTCAAAAACCATCAATCTCCAAGAACTTACATGAACTGTTATCATCATGATTTAAAAAATACATATAAGTACGTGAGTTATAAAATGAATTAATAAAAATATTAAAGTATAAGGATCATCACACATTATCTTAGATAAGAATATATAATGACACCAAAACATGTAAAATTTCTAATGGCGTGTATGTTCTAATAATATCCCATATTAGAGATTACTAAGTGAAAAATTCATGAGAAGAAGCCTTATCTACTTACGAGCACTCACACCTTACAGTCTATGTACTATGTGTCCCATCATAGTATGTTATCCAAATTCATAAAATTATTTGAGAATATCATCATAAAACATTAAGGTTCTCATCATATCAGGGAACTATTATGAACTTATTAATAAGATGTACAATCTAGGAAATTATTACATTAGAGTCATACAGAACAATAAAAAATATGCAATAAGAAGTTTTATTAATACTCAATACATCAAATATTCATGTAATCAAAGTACAAACAGTTGGTCCTAGGACACCAACTCCAAAAAACTCTCACTTGGACTAGATCAAACTACATATGACCTTTAGTCCAATAGACCTCATATGATAGTCAAGTTTCTGTTGAGTCAAGGATTTGTTCAAGGGGTATTCCATGTTGTCTTTTGTGGAAATACTAATCACTAAAACTTCACCTCTTTGAGAAAAATCCCTCAAGAGATGATACTTTTGAAGTGTGTGCTTCATCTGCTGATGTGATGTTGTTTCTTTTGAAAGAGTCGCCACTGTAGTATTATCACAATATAGTGTGAAAGGATCTTTACTTCTAGGTACCACATCAAGCTATTGGATTAAGTTTTTCATCCATAATTCTTATTTAGATGCCTCAAAAGCCATAATGTACTCAGACTCTACTGTATAATCTGAAACCACAACCTTCTTTGAGCTATTTTAGCTCACAACACTTCCATTTAAAGTGAATATGTGTCCCTTTTATGACTTCATGTCATCTTGATCAATTTGGAAACTAGAATATGTATATCATTTGATGAATAGTTCCTCATCTTCTTTATAAACCAATAATGTATCCTTAGTACACCTCAGATACTTAAGGATAGTCTTGACTGTTATCCAATGGTGGTCACCTGGATCATCTTGATATATTCTTACCATACTTAATGTGTAGGTGACATCTATTATAGTACATAGCATAACATACATACCTGGCCCAATTGGTGATGCATATGGAATCTTTTTCATTGTATTTATTTCATCATGTTTTTTAGGACAAATTTTCCTAGAAAGATGAATGCCATGTGACGTTGGAAAAAATCCCCTCTTGGAGTGTTCCATACTGAATTTCTTCAGTATCTTGTCAATGTATATACTTTGACTTAGGCTAAGAAACCTATTGGATCTATAATGATGGATCTTGATCCCAATAATATGTGCTACCTCACCCAAGTCCTTCATAGAGAAGTATTTATTCAACCATGACTCAACATATTTTAAGACTGGTATTTCATTTACAATGAGTAATATGTCATCAATATATACTATTAAGAATAAAAATTCACTCCCACTAAAATATTTATATACACACGGCTCACATTCATTATTTATGAAACCAAATTATGATATATCCTCATCAAAATGAATGTTTTATGAATTTGATGCTTGATTTAATCCATAAATGTTTCTTTGTAACTTCCATAGCTTGTTCGCATCCTTTAGAGTCACAGACCCTTCAGATTGTGTGATATAAATACCTTTCGGAAGGCTCCCATTAATGAATTCTATTTTGACATCAATTTTACAAAAATCATAATCCTATAAATTTTTAATGTAAAGTAGAATTTCGGTGGTTTTCATCATTTCAACTGGTGAAAAGTTTTCTTCGTATTCAATGTCTTGACGTTATTTAAACCCTTCTACAACTAGTCACAGCTTATAGGTACTCACTTTTCTTTCCATGTACTTTTTCTTCTTGAATACCCATTTTCAACCAGTATTATTTACATCTATTGAATGGTATACCAAAATCAAAACATAGTTTTGATACATAGAATCCATTTTAGAATTCATATATTTATGCCACATTGAAACATATGTGACACTTACAAATTAATTGTTGGTTAGAGGATCATTATTATCAACAAATAATGATTCACCATCCTTAGTGACTAGAAAATAATACCATTATGGTTCTCTAAACTATCTAGTACTCTTATGTATTAATTGTGTCTCTGGGACTATTTCTTCTTCTATAGGGATTTGGGGAATTTTTTCATGTTCCAACTTTTATATATCTTAATCCTAGACCTCATAAAAATATATCTTGCTCACACTATCTCTTTTAGAGATAATATCATCCTCAAGAAATGTGGGAAATATATAAACCACAACATTTTTTTTTGAAATATTTTATAGGTAGTATCCCTTTGTTTCTTTGGAATTTCTTATACAAATAAACTTTGTGCCTCAGGTTGCAAGATTTTTACTTGAATAGGACTTAACAAATGTTTTCCATCCACACACATGTAAATAAGACAACACAGGTTTCTTTCCATTTCATAATAGTTATGTTATACCATCTATTATTTTATTTATCACTCAATTTAGAATATATGTTGTTATTTTTAAAGAGTGTCCCCAAAAGGATAACGGAAGATTCGCATGATCATCATTGATCTCACCATTTCCAAAAACATGTGTTTCCTCCTTTAACTTACACCATTCCACTAAGTCATATAAGGTGGAGTGAGTTGAGATAAAATCCTGAACTCCCATAGATAATCAATTAAGTATTGATTAAGATATTCTCGACCACAGTCTGAGAAAAGTTTCTTAATCTTCTTACCAAGCTGGTTCTCAACTTCATTCTTGTATTCCTTGAATTTTTCAAAATAATACTACTTATACCTAATTAATTATACATATAAATATATACTAAAATCATCAATAAAAGTTATAAAGTATGAGTACTTACCCCTTTCTTCAATATGAAATGGTCCACACACATCGGTATGAACTAATTCAATAAGCTCTTTAGACCTTTCAACCTTCCCACTAAATGGGGATTTGGTCATTTTTCCTTGTAAGCATGCATGACATAAACCAAGTGGTTTTAGTTCAAACGAATCTAAATATTCATCTTAATGTAATTTAGTCAAGCACTTTTCATTTACATTACCTAACCGATGATACCAAAGTTGGGTGTGGTATGAGTCATGTGAAGTAACTTCGTTATCAATTTTTGTTATTTGGTTTGTGTAATCCAAAACATAAATATCATTATTTAAATATTCCTTACCATAAAAATTATATATTTATAAAAGAAGCAACATTTATTCCCAAATTTGAAAATAAATCCATCTATATCAAGTGTGGATACAAAAATAATGTTTTTGGTAACTGAAGGCACATAATAAAAACCCTTTAAAACCAAGATCATTTGGATTGGAAACATGAGGTGGTAGTCCCAATAGCTACAGTAGAAATTTTAGCTCCATTGGTTGCTCGAAGATCTACCTCTCCTCATTTAATGAATCTACTTGGTTCCTATAATTGAATACATATGTGAGCAACACAATCTGTATCTAATTCCCAATTTGTATAAATAGATAAATTACACTTGATAACAAACACACATAAAGATTCCCCTTGCTTCTTTGGTTTGGTGTAGTTTTTCTTTTAGTGGCCCTTCTTTCCACATGTGAAATATACGACATCTTATTCCCTTACCCCTTAATTACCCTCTTCTTGGAAGGTCATGAAGAATATTTGGGATTAAATCTCTTCGCTTTCCCTTTCCATTTTTTCACCATAAGGACGGAAGGTTTTTCATGCTTTGTATCCTTATGTAATTATAGAATAAGAGTAAGAATATCTAGAAAATACTTCTCAATGTTTTTCATATTAAAATTCATAATAAAACTAGAGTATATCTTTTGGAGTGATGTTATAATGAGTTCGATTACCAATTCTTCATGGATATTAAACCCTAGAACCTCTAAGTGATAAATGTAACCAATGATCTTGACTACATGAGGCCTAGCTGGGGAACCCCTATCCAAGATTTCTCTGATAGAGCACCTTGGAAATCTAAAACCATTCATGTCTAGATCTCTCTTAGTAAAGACCATGTAGGTTATCAAGCATGTTATATGCATCTATATTTTCATGAGACTTCATTAGTATACTAGACATCGATGAAAGCATCAAACATTGAACATCGAACGCATCGCTCAATTTTTTTTCATAGACAAGGAATTCGTCATCACTCACCTATTTAGTAAGTGGATCAACCATTGAGGATTATAGCATTTAATATTTATGTTCATGGTGTACCACAACCTGAAGGCATCTAAACCACTTCTGGAAGTTACTTCCAGTTAAGAGGTTATCTTTATCCAATATTGATCATAGGGATAGTGTGTATTATGAACTTTTCATTTTATTATACAATAAAAAAGAGTAGATTATTAGTAATTTTCATGATTAAAAAATAAGTGAGATATAATAAACTAAATATTTTTATTTATTTATTTATTAAATATCTCACTATTTTATCAAGTCTAAATATCCCTCACCATTGAACTCAGAATGTCTAGTTACATTAACATTATAGTGGAAAGGATCATCGTTACTTTTCTTAATGATCCAGACCTTGGTCCTGAAAACCATAATAAAGTAATAAGGTAGGTGGTCTTTCCAACTGTGGACATGCATCTCCTTGATCTATTGAGTGGATTCCCATTTCCTGAAATCATTACTTGGATTTCCTCAACACTTGCCTCCAAAATTTTATTGAACATACATTGGTCATTAAACTCAATACAATTTCTGTTAAGTCATCCCAAAACTCTCATGAGAACTCTATGATAAAAGTAAGTGTCCAAACTTTGGCTATGTACTATACTTAGTTATATGGTTTCATTACCAATCAAGTAATGAAAGGCTTAGTCTGACTTAATATTTAATTGAGTGATTTTAATTTATTATGCATAAATTTTATCTTTGTTTATCCCTTACACATCTTGTTAATATTAAGCGGATGTTACTTAATTAATAAACCATGTTGATAAAACATTTACTCATAACTGATTTATTTAATTTCCATCTTTTCACATTAATTCATTTATTTATGTGATCACCATATTACATCCATAAAATAAATAATTTCATAGAAAAAAATAATTAATTATTTAAATGACATGTTCATGAGATTTATCTAATGGTTGATTTAATTAGTAGACATTAGATCAACCTTTGACCTAAGGGAAATAACTCATATTGTCGGTTTTTGAATGAGTTACAGCATTCCACATATCCACCTATGTATCACCTAGGTTGGCATCATTATGGTTTCATATTGAACCACCTCCACATGCCTTGGGATGCTCCATTAATTTAAAATATTTATTACTCACACTCAAGTGAGGGGAACCAAATGGTTGGTTAAAGGTGTTACATAAATATCCTTAGACACATAGGTCCTACATAATAATGGAGGGAGGGATGCCTCATAGCCCATCATTTAATTTAATATTAAATAATTTCAAACTCGTGCAATAAATTAAATTAAAACAACCAACATATACAAGGTCTTGGTCAAGCACATTAATGGTCATACATGTAATGAATATGTAAAATTAAATAACTAGATTTCATTTATTTATTTGTTCTTTTATTATTTAAGATAAATTTACTTTCATTAATTAATTAATTAATTAATTCTTTTTCATCTTAATGATCATTTGATATTATTTGGAGATACCAATAATTTATGGAATTCATGTAAAATAAATGGTAGAACCAATAAAGACATATTAATTACAAAACAAATTAATGGATCATTTAAAATTTTTGAAAATCATTATTAAATTTTCAAACACACAGTAGTGTGTCAATCAATAAAATAATTTTTTAATGCTAAAATTTTCAAATTTAATGTAATTTTAATTTTTTTCATTAATGGAAGACTACACGGTGTGTACATGAAACTACATCACATGTTCCTCAATTTTCATATATCCAAGTCACATGCCTGGGGCTTCGGCGTGTTAACTCGATCAGACTACATGGTGTGTGCATGCCAACTACACACCCTGTATCCACTTTCTATGTGCCAAGATGGCCCAGTCAACATGTGTTGTGTAATAAAACCACCCTATGTAATTAATTTCTCGGCACATCTAAATACAATGTTCATGGGTATATAGTGTGTGTTCCGACCGCATGCCATGTAACCCAGTTTTACCAGCCAATGATTTGGCACTTCCCGATGGTATCTACGGATGTTCTTCATTTTTTATTGAACCTTTAAGAAAATTAAACACTAAATAACCATTATTAATATGTAGATAACATGTTAATTCAAATTGGATCAAAGAAAGAATAACTTTAAATGAAAATCTAACCACAATTGCGCATAGATCGGTAATAAAATAAATAATTATAAATTTAAACAAGACCGCTCTGATACCACCTAATGGTTCTAGGCACAGCAAAAGCGTACAGAGGTGGATGATATATTAAAATTTCTTTTAATAATCATTTCTTTAAAGCAAGAGAAAGGATCTTGCACATAAAATTTATAATTAATTTATTTAATATTTTAAGAAATAAATACTTGGGATTAAGAACATTCTTCATTGGTAAATTTTGATCATCTAAAAAGATCCTTTTGGATTACCTTTATTATTTTATGAGGTTCCAAGGATAGAATCTCTCTTGCAGTGATCTACACATGCTCCTATGATCTCTGATCAACACCACTCGATCTCTAGGTGCTAGCATAGTGTATTGAATGTATTGTGTTGTTCATACTTGATCACTCATTATTTTCTCCTAAAGAAATATATCTTTCACTTCTCTTTATTAAGAGGTAGATAGGAGGAGTTGATATAGAATTCATTGTACACAACAATTATTTATTCTCAAGTTTTTGGATTCACTACACAGTAGAAATATCCATCTATTTATAAAGTTAAAATTTAAGTTAAAATATTATTTAATTTCATATCATCCCTAAAATAAAATTTATTACCTTTAATAAATCCCATGCCACATAATAATAATTATATTATTATTATTTTGTGGTTCACTTCAACCGGATCAATAACAAATATTATGAAACATTCTTGTTAATTAATATTTGTCACCAGACTCAGTCTTGGTCCATTCAAAATCTTCTATAATTTATTGAACAAATGAATAAATTTTTCATTCATAAATAAATATTTTATTCGTAATCTAGAAAATAAAAAAAAATATTCAATAAATTAAATAAATATATTATTCACATACTATCGAATAAATATTCCTTTAATTTATGTGATCAACATAACTTGAATAAAAGTATTCCTTGGACTTGAGAATAATATTTATTCCATTAATTAAACTCAACTAGAATTTCATCAAGATCAAAGGAAATACTTAGTGTGTGACCCTCTAGGATTTTTTCTTGTTGGCATGTGCAGGAATGCCTAAAGTCCAATATTACTTTCTAGCAATGGGTCAAGGAACCTAAGAGAAAGAACTTAATGTCACAATGTCTACAACCACATACAAACACTCACTATGTAATATAATCCCTTTTTTACAATATCTCATCAAGAAGGTTGCATAACTACGTCACCAACCTATATGCTCGATATTTATTTCTTTGACTATCTAAAATAAACACATTATTACACCATGGCTAGGAAATTTAATGTGGAAGTTCTATTCCAATCAATGGTTGAGATATCATATTCTATAATGATGTAAGGGAAAAAACATATCTTGACTTATTCATTAATGACAAGTCACTCATGATGCACCCAATGTATTTAATTTTTTCATGAACTATTATCTTCATGGTATATGAAATACATCTAAGTACGCAAGTTGTAATATGAATTAATAATAATATTAAAGTATAAGGATCATCACACACGCTTTTATATATAAATATCTGATGAAACCAAAACATGTGGAATTTACTATCGCAAATTGTGCCTTTAATAGTGCAAGTAAAATGGATTTATCAGTGCTATAGAAGTACTGATAATGTGGTTTTATCTCATTTCATAAGATTCTATTTGACTATTTGTGGAGATAAAATAGACTCTAGGCTCAAAATTTATGGTCAATTTAGGTTTTTTAGGGTTTCTTAACATTTTTATGGGTTTTAAGGGTTTCTAGAGTTATTATCGGGTTTTCAGGTTTTCTTGGGTTTGTATGGATTTTCTAGAGTTATGATCCATTTTCACAAAATATCTTATGTATTATGTGTAAATTCCTATTTAACTTTATCTAAAATATATTTAAAAAATATATATTATATTTATATAAATATAAATATATTTATATATTAATATATTAATATATTATTTTTAATGAAATATTTTTTTTTAATATACCCTTTATCAGCACTAGTAAAAAAGTATTGTTAGGGGGCACTTTATTAGTGCTTCTAAAAAAGTTCTGATAGAGACCCCCTCTTTATCAATGCTTTTTTACCAGTGCTGATAAATCCCCCCCCCCTTTATCAGTGCTTTTTTTAGTACTGTTAAATACCCCCTTTAATATCATTTTTTCTAGCACTGGGAAAGGGGGTTTAAAACAGCGCTTTTAGCTAGTGTTTTTAAAACCCTAGAAATGGATAAACCCGGTTTTTTTGTAGTGATTCATACTAGTGGGTCTGTTCTCATAATCTTCTATATTGGAAATTACCAAGTACGAAATTTATGAGAAGAAGCCTCATATGCTTACGAGTACTCAAACCTGATAGTCTAGGTACAGTTTTTCCCTTTATAGTACATTATCCAACTGCAGAACATTATTTGAGAATATCGTTATAGCACATCAAGGTTCTCATCATAGTGGTGAACTTCTATGACCTTATCACTATGACATACACTCTAGGAAATTATTACATTAGATTTATGTAGAACAATAAACAATATATAATAAGAAGTTTTATTAATATTCAATACATCTAATATTCATGTAATCAAAGTACAAAAAGTTGGTCCTAGGACACTAACTCCAACACATAGTTCATGCCTAGATTGATTGTTTTAGTTAAATTATGTAGTGCGTCCATAATGATGGGATGAGGTTTTCCTTCATGGGTGAGAAGGAAATCCAGGAAGAATGATATAGGATCGTGTGTAGGAGAGTGTAGATAATTACTCACCAGTTAGCTAGCATGACTCTTGGAGTAGTGGATGCTATGGGTTACCAGTTTCCTTCTATGGTGGAAGAGTACAAGGAAGTATTCCCTAAAGATCTTCCAAGCTTACCTCCTTATAAATATTTGACTTATACGTGGTCTTACACTCCAAGATGGCCCTGATATATGTGCTAGCATATAGAATGGATTTTTCAGAGCTCTGAGAGTTGAGGGTTCAATTGGAGAACTTTTAGAGGAATCCCTTCATGAGACCCGGTGTTTCCCTTGGGTATCCCCAGTATTGTTCTCCAAGAATGTAGATGAGAGTTTGAGTTTTTTTGTATATTAACAGTGCCTAAAATAGGTGAGCATGAAGACTAAGTATCTACTACTGAGGATTAATGACCTCTTCAATCAGTTGATATGGGCGTGTTGATTCTTTGAGATTGACCTCAAATTAGGTTATCATTAACTACAAGTACAAGATAAGGATATACATAATAAGGAATTTAGATATTTATATGGTCATTATTAATACTTGGTGATGTATTTTTACATGATGAACACCCAAATAGTGTTCATAAGACTATTGAACAGGATCTTTCATCCTTTCCTAGACTGGTTTGTGGTGGTCTTCATCGATGATATCCTAGTGTACTTAGTGTCCAAGGAGAAGCACACTAGACACTTGAGGATGGTTCTAGACACACTCTGAGAGCACTATCTTTATAGGAATATCTGGAAGTTTCAGTTATGGATTCAGGAGTTCTAATTTTTTGACATGTTAACTTAGCTAATAGTGTAGATTTGGACCCATCCATGTTCAAGGAAGTTTTATCTTGGGATCCAACAAATAGCGTGACAGAGGTGAGGAGATTACTTGGGTTGGAAGGATACTATAGAATATTCATGCCTAATTTCTATAGGATATCGACACCTTTGACTTATTTGACTCATAAGGGTAATCCTTTCATGTGGATGAAGAGGTGATAATAGGATTTTCCATATTTGAGATTGATTTGTGCACCCATATTGAGATTTTTAGAGGACAGTTTCAAGTACATATATTTCTGAAATGCCTCAAGGATCAAACTTGGTTGTATTCTAATGTAGAGGTAGACTGTTATTTATAATGGGTCTCATAAGTTGAGACTACATGAGCAGAACAACACAACCCTTGATTATAACTTCAAGATAGTCTATAATACTAGGAAGGGAAAATTAGTAGTAGATTCCCTTAGTAGGAGAACTTATTATCAGTTGTTGACTAAGTTCTTGGAGTAGTTAGCCTCATTATATTTTTCCTTAGTATACAAGTATGGTACTTCATATCTAAAGTTGATAGTAGTTATCTACTACTTTTACAATGTTTTATGTAATCTTATAATGGATATATCGACTATGAGACATTACATACTCAAATATACATTGGACGTGCTCCTGATAGATTTTCTAAAGGTGGGTATCACATTGACCTTTTAAGAGGATGGATTATGGAACCAGTTATGTTGTGGGAGGAGGTGATGAGGGATTTTAATTCATCTCATTTGGTGATACATACAAGTGTGGAAAAGATGTACTAGACCTCTGACTTCAATTTTTGTGGCCAGAAATGAATAAGTGTGTAGTGGAGTTTTTCCCTCGATTCCTTACTTTTCAGAAAGTGAAGGTTGAGCACCAAGTTCCAAAAAGTTTAGATCAACCCCTTTAGGTTCTAGAGTGGAAGTGGGATGGTATATCTATATACTTTGTGTTATTTTTACCACATAAATCCAGAGGAAACGATTCCATATGGGTGATCTTAGATCAACTCACCAAGTCAACCCACTTCCTAGCTATCCAAGAGTATAGTTCAAAAGATATCTTGGGATTCCTTTACATGCAGAATATAGTCTATATCAAAATAGTTCCCTCGATTATCATTTTAGAAACTGATGTTTTTTATGCATCATGATTATGGATATTATTTTAGGATACCTTTGGGACTCCATTCCATTTTAGCATGGCATTTCACCCCCATACTGATGGACAGACTGAGTGTACCATTCATATTTTGGTAGACAGGTTGTAATCTTACATTTTAGACTTTTTCCTTAGTTTGGAAAATAACTTACCATTAGAGGAGTTGACATACAAAAGTAGTTAATGTTTCAACATTGGTATGGCACCATTTTAGGCCTTTTATGATCAACCCTGTATTTTACCACTATGTTGGACTGACCCATGAGATTCAACACTTATGGGCCTAGAGTTAGTGTGAGATATGACAAAGAAGGTTTGGATCATCTAGGAGTATATGGGGACTAAATAGATCTATCTGAAGTCTTATGCACACTAACTATATAGGCCTTTGGAGTTCAAAGAGGGATATCATGTGTTCTTAAAGGTCTCAAATCAATGTGGATTTTAGATATTTGTTTGAGGTGATAAGTTATCTTTAAGGTTCATTGGCCCTTTACAGATACTGTGTAGGGTTATCAAGGTGGTTTACCACTTAGCCCTACCACCGTAGTTAGATCGGGTACCTGATGTCTTCCATGCGTCTCTGATGAGGAGGTATGTACATGACCCATTTCATGTTATTAACTGAGAAAAGATAGACATCAAGGATAGAGCTACATTTTTAGAGTACCCAATGAAGATCAAGGATCAGAAAGATAGGATCCTCTATGGGTGAGTTATTCCTTTGGTGTGTGTCTGGTGGAAGCACAGGAATCTTTAGGAGAGAGGTTGGGAGCCATAGACCCAAATGTGAGCTCAGTACCCACACATTTCTATGTATTCCTTTTCACTTTTCGAGACTAAAATTGCTAATGTGGGGAGGTGATTTATTTTTTTCATGTAAATCTTTGAAAAATATTTAATAATTTTTGTGGATCCTGGCATTGAGACAACAAGCAATTATGAGTCCTCGTGTTCCAAGAATTAATATATAAATAATATTAAATATATTAATATCATGTGCGCATATTTTTCCTAAAAAAATTGAATAAATCTTAAACATAGTCTCATATCATAAATCAGAGACCACTGTAGAGTCTATAATATGGGCTTTACCCTAGGTGTAACATAATCTTTGGCAGTGTCATGTGTTTGTGAAAAAAGTTTTACTGGGTGAAAATAATAAATAAAAAATTAATTAATTAATTTTATTATAATGATGTAGTGACCTAAATACTACATCTATAAATGCACTATAATGGGTAAATATCAGGGTTAGCCGCATAACCGTAGAAACCTAAAGAGGATCCTTTGTAGAGATATTGGAGGATGACATTAGATCGAATGATTGGATCGGTACCACACAGATTTTTTATGCCAATAGAGTTCATGGATCTCACCAATGATGAAAATTTGGAATCATTATTCATTAGTGATCTATCCAAAAACTAGGTATGACGTTTTTATTATGTGATTTATCTCGTGTGAAACATGAATCAATTCCCCAAACAAGAATTGATTTGCGCATCGACGATTGATTTAATTTATGAATATTTTTTTGTATATTTTCACTTATTACTCTTCATTCATATATTCAATGAAAAAAGACCAAGTCTAAAATGAAAAAAGGCTGAGTTTTATTCCTCATTTTTATGTTTTATGTTTTTATCCCCTATTTCTTCACACGTTCATCGCAGGTAATTTCTTTGACCCACAATTCAATGAATACAGGGTATTTTATTGTTGTGTGACCATTATTCAGTGCTAAGGATCAATACCATGATTTTAGTTCATGATCAAGGATCTGATCAAGGTGAGATGATAATGGAGGATGATTGTAGATGGATTAGGATCAGACCGATAGATTTTTTTCTAGTGGATGCGTGATGGCGGCTTGGTGTGCTGACGGTTTGACTCAACGGACCAATTTCTGAGCAGATCAAAACCCGATTTATAGTGAGTTGTGAGGGTGGGGGTGGTCAACATAGATCCACCATTACTAATGATATTATTGGTGGGTTCAAAGTAAATTGTGGTGCTAGTTTATGTGAATAAGTAATTGTACGTTTTTACAAATATTGTGGCAGATGAAATGTAATCCAAAGATACACATCATGTAAGACACCCTAGTTGTGACACTAGGGTTTTCATAGAAGTTAAATATCACACACCATGTGACAACTATCACACATCATGTAACCCATGGATGGCATCTTGACATGTACTCTAGGAGTAATCGGGTATGTACACATCTTGGAACATGAGCATGGGTTGAATACACAGGTTAAGCCATGTATTTGAACACAAACAAGGTATATGGGCTAAGCTGTGTACTCAAACATAGGTAGGTATACATGGGAACAACCTGAGGTACATGGTAATAGGTAGAGGAACAAGAGAACATACACAGGAAGTTCCATATTTAGTGGTACATAATTTGTACCCTAAGTACATATTGTGTACTCCCACAGAGATAACTTAGATCACTTCATCTATTCAGTATAGACCAGTTTAGATCAAGTGTGATACCTTGGTACTTTTATACCAGGGTACAGTGTGGCATTATGTCCTCAGTATAATATTGTGATCCCATCTAAGGGTTCAGTTTTGGATAGAGTTTAGTGCATCCCCCTATGGGGCTAGGGTAGGATCCTTTATCATTCCTAGGTTTGGTTCATGGTATTGGCTTCACCACCATGAACAGTTCATCGATCCCCTATCTAGCAGGGAGATCCATTAGGGTTTTTGGTGTCCCCCGATAGCCCTGGGTGTGATCCCTTTCTTAGATGAGGTGATCTTATGAGATATAGTATGTACTTCTTGGGTAGGGCCCAATGATCATGACCTCTTTGGTGAGTGTCACCAGTGATAGCAAGGCTCATAGAGTGGATTCTACAAAAAATATCATTACCTAAAACCCTCAAGCAGTATCTTGTGGTTGGAAGTTCTGTTTGAGACCACTTGAGATAATTTTTCTATTATAAGTATATATATATATTTTTATGTCTATCATCTTGTTTAAATATCTTATGTTGAATATATTACTCTTCATGCTTTATGGTTAGTGATTTCAGGTTTTTCTACTGGGTATTGTTATACTCACTCTGGCATGGGTTTTTCCCAAACGTGTCATGTCTTATGTATAAGAGCGGCCTTTTGACATAGTATTAGGAGGAATGGGAGAAGGTGGAGCTTAGATTGGGCTAGATGGACTAAGGTGTATACCATTGTCTCATTTGACGAAATTCTCCTCTCTCTGAGTAGGTTGGACTCTTTTACAGTGTTTGGTTAGGCTTGTATTTTTCCCCTTTATCACTTTCAATACTTTATGATCATACTCTGATTGTGGGGTCATAGATGTATGCATTCATTGGTATCAATTGTGTTAAATTTCAGCATTGTATGGGCTTGAATATGTGTGTGTGTGTGTGCGTGCGTGTATATTAGGATAATCTCCCCCCCATGTGTTGGATATTCCTACTCAGTGATAGTCTCCAACTCTGGCTTATTGGAGATGATCTTGAAGTAGTCACACTCAAATTGTCACTGGTCAGGTAGGACCTGGCAGGTTGGGTTGTGATAGCTATACACACTGGTGACTTAAAATAGGAATGTGGAATATGCATAAGCATAGAAAATTTTAACAAATTTCAAGGATCTCTTCCAAGACCATCATAAGATTATATAAAAAACAAACCCCACCACAGATAATATAATAAATAAATCTAATTGTATCATGTCCATGTAAAATATTATAAAAAAATATAATTGCATCATGTCAAAGTATAACATAGATATCCCATGAGATATAAATCTTTATCAAATTCATTAGAGTGTTATATAATTATGGTACCACCCATTGTATAATGATATATCTGTATATATGTGTGCTACATGAATATTAAAATGATCATAAATCCATTAAAATCATAGAATGATTAACCCATGGAAATAAAATGGGTATCCAAATAAATAAAGTGCCTATATATGTAAATAACCTACAATAAAGATAATTATTTTTAGGTTTTTTACACTATATAGGATAATTGTTATATGGTCAATTTGATAATTTTACCAATTAATAGAATAATACTAGTTATCTAAGTAAACAAACTTCAATAAGTAGAAGGAAGTGTAGGGTATTCACAATGAAAAGTCGTTAGTGGAATTTAATATTCTATCATAGTCAATTATAAGGCAATATAAAGGTAGTGAGGGTTAAATCCATTTATAAAGATTTCATTTCCATAATTCCATGGATAAATAGGAATTAGGATAACAAATAAAGGATTTATTTCATCATAGTAAAACTTATTAAATGTTATAATGATAGATAAAATAACATAATTAAATGTTTAATGGTGGAATTTAAAATTTTATTTATATAGATGAAAAATATGTTAAAATAAGATAATAAATTGTAGTTGTTTTAAGAAATAATTTCATAGTTTTTAAAAAATTTAAAATAAGGAAAGTTTCATTTTAATGAAATACATAAATATAATATTTTAAAAAAAAAATGATATTAAAAAAATTATTAATGACTAAAACATGTGATATAAATAATTTATTTGAAAAATAATCTTGATATGAATAGAGATTAAAATCGAAGATAAATCATGAAAATAGTTTTCATAATGTTTACTAAAATTTTCATAAAAGAATAGAAATTGATAAATTTTAAAAATGGGATAAAAATAAATTTAAAAAATTATTATTACAATAAAATATCCTAATAATTGAACCTTGAAAAAAAATAGAGTTAAAATAGAATAAAATCATAGCGGAATATAGTAATTGGAAAATATTCCCTTATAAACATCGTATGGTTTAACTTAAAGAAATAATAGGATGGGAACTATAAATATATGAGTATCCCCATGAAATAAATAATAAGTAATAATAAATAATATATAATAATCGTATTAAAAATACAGAAATGGGTAGTGATGGAGATAGATAGAAATATAGAATATATCCATAAGAAAGGAAAAGAGTGTGAGGGAACCCATGAAAACAATTTAAGATAAGATACCTAAATATATAAGAGAGATAAGAAGAAAAATAATAAATGAAAAAGAAAATAAAACTAGTAATTTATACTTTTAATACTTCATAGATAATATAGAGAAGAGTATATAGACTATAGAGAAGAAACACATAGAATGAATTGAGATTTGAAATAAAATCAGTACCTAGAGTTACAACATTCTTTGTATTCCCTCTAAATTATTGAATAATAAAATTATATTAATTATTTAATTTATTAAAAAACTTTTTATATTTATTTCATTATTATTATTCCTTTTAATTATTTTATTATAATGTACTTTTCATTTATTAGATTAATTTTTCTTACATCTATCGTTTTGAGGTTGTTTTGTTCATCATTTTGAAACTACTTTGGTGTAATGGTAATGATCAATGGTCCCTATAAAATAGTTCCACATTCTTTAAAAGTGTCAAGGTATATTTTCTATATCATTATAGAAGAAAATGAGTTTAATTGTTCAATATATTCAATAAAATAGTTCCAAGTCAACTAGAGTTTCTTTGCTTGCTTTCCTTGGAAGATTAAAATGACTTAGTCTATTTTTAATATCATTATTAACATACTGATTTTATCATTATGGTATCATCAAAAAAATTATTTTATTATTAATTTTATATTAGTTAATGAAATAAGGATAACCATAATTGGTGTAAGTGGAAATAAAACATTATCATCCACTTAGGTAGCATAATACCAACACAGATGTGTGTGTTTTTTAAAGAGTTTAAAAGAATAGGAAAAGATAATAAATATTTTAATTTCATAAAAAAATATATAATATTTATGATACTATTTTTAATTCACTTTTAAATATTACATATTTCATTGAAAGGGTTAAGAGTATAACCAAAAAAAATTATTAAAATAAAATGTAACTTAGATTTTAAAAATTAATTTATATATTCTTAAACTAAGTTTATCATTTTTAAATACATTTTTTTACTCATTAAATATATTTTAAGTCATGAAAAAAAATTGTAAATTTTTTATTCATATCTATATCATTATGATGTCATAAAACGTACAGTATTCATAAAAACTATATTTTTTACTATTCGATAAAAAATTCACTTTTTTGAAAAAAAAATCAAAAAAATAACCCAAATTTAATTTCAATATACTAATTCAAAAAATGATTTACATTTTTATAAAATTAAAATTTTAAATTTTAAAAAATTATTTAATATCATGGTATTTTAAAAAAAGATTATTTGATAGATTACAAGATATACAACACCAAACTTAAATGAACAACAAATTATTATTATTTAATTTTGACTGTTATAACCTAGCCATTAAATTGGAAGGAATTAATAGTATTAAATTTATTATGGAATATATAATGGTCCTAATCATTTATAATGTATTTATTAATTCTTTATAAATAAGAACTCTATTTTTAGTAAAGTCATTTTATTCTTCAAAAATTGGTTTTCTTGCTTTTTATGAATGAATACTATAATTAACTTATAGAAATATTAGTAAATTTATTTGAAAAAATGAATTTTATTTTTTAATTCATCATTTAAAAATTATCCTAGGATTATTTTTTAATAATTTTATGAAAAGATTGATTTTTTTTATGAATAGTGAAAATACTATTTTTTAATTAAAACATGTATTTTCTTTTAAGTTATTTATAAAGTACAATTCTATTATTGACTAATTTTAAATTTTAATTTGTTCATTTTTATTTAAAATGACACAATTATGGTTTTTTAAACGAATTTTACACTATAATTTAGTATAAAAACATTTTATATTTAAAAATGACATTTTTATGAAAAACTTTTTTTCGTTGCGTCTTGCCTGTTTAATTTTAAATTAAATTCTGAAACTTATGTTTTTTGAATTTTAAAGAATTGATTCAATATTTTGAATAAGTGGTTCCAAAGTTTCTAAATATTTACCTTATATTTTTTGTCAATGTGAATAGTAACCTTAGTAATATTTTTTACTACAAAAAATGGTAAATTAGGTAATTAAAGTTAAAAATAAAAAGATATGTACTAAAATGACACTAAAAATTACCTAAATTTTATTTTATGAGTAAATTTAGTCTATAATCATCCAAAATTAGGTTATATGTAATTTTTTGACCATTTGGATGAGATTATGACTTTTATAATATTTTATTTAAAGAATAGTAAAAAATGTCACATCTCTTGTTTTTATTAACTATAATATTTTTAACATAATTTTAACTAGAGGATATTTATGGTTATAAATATAATTATTAAATATAAATTATTTATCTTCATAATTTAAATTTATTTTTAATTTTTAGTAAAGAAATAATTTCCTTAAAAATTTACACGACGTCGATGTAGTTATTATTCAATTAATGGAAAACCCAAATAAATGATATTAAACATATTAAAAGTAATATATTTTGAGATAATTATATTATAAAATAATTTAATAAATTAACATGACAATTTAGGTATGTATTAAAATATTTATTTCTAATTTTACTTTTTTTCTTGATGTTATTAAAATCAAAGCAATGAATAGTTCTAAAATTGACATTGATGGTATATTATAATAAATAATATTTTATTAAAAGATTTAAAGTTTATAAAAATATTTTATTTGTCCAGGTTATTATGATATGGTTTATTATATAAACCATTTACCATTTATGGTATTTTTTCTATTTATAGTAACTATATTGACATTCAAAGAGTAAAAAACCTTGTTGTCAGTATAAGTTTAAATGGGATTAATGAGGGGTTAAAAAAAGATAAGGGAAAAAATTGGTTAAAACTTGTATAATTTTTATTAATTTAGAATATATATACTAATAATAATCCTATATTTTAAATAAATTAGTTTTTATAAATTTTAGAATTGAATATTAATTTATATTAATTTAATATTTTGAGAAATTCCAAGAGTGTGCCTCCCCTCTCTTATAAAAAGGATCTTCTTCTTACCGTTTCTTCACACCTAAAACCCCATTTGGTTCATCCAAAATATAGCCAAATACATTCCTAAAATCCCTTAACAAATTCTAGATGCCCTAGATAATTCAAAACACCAACCTTAGTGCTCTTAAGGTGCTAAGAAAAGGAGGTTGTCCAAAGAAGATGTATTGTTTTTAATCTAGTGTTTCTGTTTTATTTATTCTTCCACCTCCTTAAAATATTACTTAATAAAGACAATAAAATAATTCTAGTATATTAAATATATTTAGTTGTTCTTATTTTAATGGATAAACCTATATTCATATCCTCTTCTGTAACACCCGGATGTTTTTATGAAATATTTTCTTTAAATAATTTTAATTATTCAATAGCTTGCATTGCATGAAATCGTAAGTTTAAATGAACCACGAGATTCCCTTAGTATAAAATTACCATTATAGAATATTTTTTAGGATAGCGGGAATAAGTATAACTAACTTATGAAAATATATTGTGAACTCATTGGTTGCCAATTATTTGTGAAAAATATAAATCAATTAGATATTTGTATTTTTTATTAATAAATTGATTTAATTACTATTATTAATGAAATTAATGATATATATATGTTATATACTTAATAAAATATTTTTTATATTCATCCAATGAATATTTTAGTCATTGGGTATGAACAAACCCTATTTGATATATAAAAATATATTTTTTTCAAAAGGCTAATTTTACACCTTTGAATGGAGAACCCCTTTTAAATTAATATTTTTACATATTAATAATTTTTATATGAAAAAATAAACATTTTATTTGGAAGTAAAATATAAAAAATTTCTTTGGATGAAATTTTGATATTTTTTTGATAACTTTCAAATTTTAATGAATAGTAAAAATACACTAAATTTTAATTGAAAACAATTTTTTTATTGAAATGATTTATATGGTTAAATTATAATATTGAATGGTTTTAAAATATAAATATAATATATTTTTATCATTCAATATAATTTATGTCATTATCGTTAATTTTACATTGAATTCAGATGTAAAAACATTTCAATATTTTGCAATGTTTTAGCTTTTAAAACGCGTTCTCTCTTTCCGACAATGAGATTGATTTTAAATTAATTAATACAAATTGTATGTTTTTAATTTTTAAAAATGGACTCTATATTTGAAATTAGTATGTCTAAATTATGTAAATAGATTTATTTTATTTTTGGGATTTATGAATAGTAACTTTGGTAATTTTTATTAATACATAAAAAGGGTAAAATGAGTAATTAAGGGTAAGAATAATATTATAAAACTATCATAACACTTGTCTTAATCTTATTGTATGAGATATGGCTGACCAAGAAAACCCTTGGGATGAAAATTTGGCCTTTGTAAGCCACTTGGGTGTGATTATGACACTTATAACTTTTAATTTAAAGTAATGGAAAATATGTTACAAACATATATCTTCTTACTAAAATGATTTTAATATGGGGTTACATATGTGATCTATTTAACTATAAATAGTCGTTATATATCAAAAAATATTTTCTACATCAGGGTGCTTTAGTTATAATTTTTAGACATTAAATTTAATTATGACACAATGATGATGTCGTGATTGCTTTATTAATGAAGGAATAAAATAAATCATATTATAAATATCAAAATAAATATTATTTGACATAATTTATGTCATAAAAATAATTTAGGTGAATATGACATGTTATATAACTATCCAATGGTTTTTATAAGTTATCTCTCTGTTTATATTTTATTTAAATACAATAAATTTAATAGTGTAAAAATTGACATAATTGATGTTTTATAAAAATATTAAATTATTAAATTATTTAAAAAACCAACAAATATTTTAAAATCACAAAGTGACTGAGATCATTTCTAAAAGTTCATTAAGTTTCCAATTATGAGAAATTTACCCCATATAAGTAAAATGTATAACCTCTTAATACTTAAAATGTTGTTACCACAATTAAAATTAAAAGAGAATTATTAAGGGTAAATTGAAAATATAAGGTTTAAAATAAAATCAATACATGTATAAAAATTATTCTATGAGAGGATTTCAAACTATACTATCTTATCTTGAAAATATTTCAATTTTTAAGCATTTGGATTAAAAAAATTAATTTATATTAATTTAATATGTTAATAATTTACAAGGGTGTCCCTCACCTCTATTATAAAAGGGAACCTCCTCCCTCAACTCTTGACTTCAATTTGAGACTTCAAGCTCAGACATCCCCTACCCTTTTTCCTTCTCAACTTACTTATTTACATTATATAGGTTATTTTCATCTTCAAAAACCAACTCTGGTGCTCTAAGAATAGATTTAGAGGAAGCACATCAAGGAAGAGGAGGTTTGGATACATATGAAGGATATCATACCTAAGTTCATGAAGAAGGGTATTAAGTAAGATATTTCAAAAAGGGATCTAGTTATGAAAAATTAAGTGAGATATAATGAATATGTCTTATGAACCAGTTGTTTATGTTTCCCAATTACTAAATTCACTATACCTATTTGGTCCTGATGTGGCTTTGTTATATTTTGTAATGAATATTATTCAACTTCGAAGTAATATCAATGTATATAAAGTATGGTTCATTGTAGTTGGTATCAGAGGAATGGAATAGTTTACCTTTGGAAACTAGGATTAGAAAGCCTTAGTAATAATCCTAAGTATATGTCTAAGTGTAGGTTATAATCCTAGTGTTTTAGAAATGATCATTAATAACCTAGGATAAAACCTAAAGTGTCCAAAATTTAACTTTTATTCTTGATTATGCGGTTTTCCCTTTATGATTAGTGTTTCTCACCCTATACTTATTTGTTTTAGTAAATGGATGGAACCTGAAGGAACTTTGTTAATGCTGAGTGTGAAGGGAAATGCAATGATTTTCCTCCTGAGAAACCAAATGTTATGGGAGATGGAATGAAACATCTTATAGCCATGATCACACAACTTTCTAAAGATATAAATCATTTAAGAATTCCAAATGAGAAAAGTAGGGAACAACATTTTGTTATGTCCTTCATTAGGTAGCTTCCACCTTCTTTCAGTGGGTCTTATGATCCATTAGTGGTTGAACAATGGATTAGTACCATTGAAAATATATTTTCAGTTCTCCAATGTTCAGAACATGATAAATTAATATTAGTAATCTATCATTTGGAAAGTAAAGCTAATCAATGGTGGAACCTTATAAAGAATGTGATGAAAAGAGATGAAATTGAATCCATGGAATGGGATAAGTTCAAGAACTTATTTTTCAATAAGTACATTCCTCATACTCTTTGAGAAAAGACGGATAAGGAGTTCCTTGAACTTAAGAAAAAGGATGATGAATCAGTTGGTACCTATAAAGAAAATTTTACAAGACTTTCAAGGTATTCTTCTGGAATAATATCCAACCTTAGATTAAAATTGACTAATTTTTTAGTGGCTTAAAACCAAGTCTTTGAGAGAATTATCCATAAGGGACTTCAATAGCTATGAAGAAATTGTTCGATGTTCTCTCAAGGTTGAGATAGATATTGGAGTAACCCATCAGTCCTATGGGTTTGATAAGAAGATAAAAATGTAATTCAATGGAAAATATAAATACCACACTGAAAAGAATATGATTTTTCCCTTATGCTCAAATTGTGTAAAGAAACATGGAGAAAATTGTCTTAAATGGACTAGTAAATTTTTTAAATGTGGAAAAGAAGGTCATCAGGCAGTTGAATAACGAAGTGATGGGAAAAAGATGTCTAATGATGTGAATAGAGAAAAGGCTCTACAAAATGAACCTCCTACACTTCAATGTTACAAGTTTAAGTAAATGGGTGATTGTGTTAATAAATTCCATAATCCAATGGTTATTGATGATTATCAATATCAGCAAACTCTTAAGGCCAAAGAAAAAGGCAAGTCACATGCGATCATTATCGGCGATGTGGAGTATGATAATGAATTGGTGAAAGGTATACTTACTGCCCATTCTAAAGTATCAAATGTTTTATTTGATTTTGGATCCACCCACTCTTTTATTTCTTAATAACTTTCTATGGGTATCACTATATTACCTCAAAAATTAGATGTTGAGTAAGTTGTGACAACTCCTAATGTCACAACGGTCACATCAGAAGTTTATAATTATTCTCCAGTTGAAGTTTGTAGGAAATTTCTTCCTATAAATCTTGTGATCCTTCATATAGAGGAATTTGATGTTATTATTGGCATGGATTTTCTTTCTCTATTTGGATCTCATATCAATTTCCAAGAAAGGGAAGTCACGTTTCATATTCTAGATCAATCTATGATCATCTATCGATGCAAGGATGAATATAACCTTCCAGTAGAAATTTCTTCCATATTATGGGTCTTAGTTTGTATAAATTAAGGTTATTTACCTCAAATGGTTGTGGAGAAACTCATGATTAAGAATACACCCATTTTAAAAGAGTTTTATTATGTCTTTCCAGAGGAATTTTTAGGTCTTCCACCAAATCGTGAAGTTTAGTTTTCAATAGAACGCACATCTGGTGTTTTTCCTATTTCAAAGAAACCTTATAGAATGGCCCCAATTGAGTTTAAGTAATTGAAGAATAAACTCTAAGATAATATTGATAATGGATTCATACACCCAAGGGTGTCACCTTGGGGAACACCTATTCTATTTGTTAGTAAGAAAGATGGATCAATGAGACTCTACATTGATTATTAATAACTTAACATGATCACTATCAAGAAAAAATATCATCTTCCCCAAATTGATGACTTATTCGAACAACTACACAGAGCTCAATATGTTTCCAAGATTGATCTTCTTTTAGTATATCATCAATTAAGGGTCAACAAAGAGGATATACCAAAGACGGAATTCTGTACAAGGTATAGACACTACGAATTTATAGTGATGCCTTTTGGTCTTACTAATGTCCCTACTATCTTCATGGATCTAATGAATAGATTATTTAGAGATTATCTTGATCAGTTTTTGGTAGTATTTATAGATGATATTCTTATCTATTCAAAGAACAAGGAAGAACATGAATACCACTTGAGAATTGTACTTAAGACCATAAGAAAGGAGAAGATTTATGAAAAAATTACCAAGTGTGAATTTTGGATTCATAAAGTTTCATTTTTGGGTCACATAATCTAAAGAGGGGGGGTATTGGTGGATCCATCAAAAAAAGAAGTTGTTGAAAGTTGTATGAGACCAAAAATAGTAACTGAGATCTGAATTTTTCTTAGTTTGGCTGGATATTATTGATGTTTTGTGAAATATTTTTCACAATTATCTAATCCACTCACCAATTTGACTTGGAAAGGAATTTAGTTCATATGGATGGAGGGATGTGAAGATAATTTCAAAGATCTAAAAATAATGTTATACAGTGCACCTTGGCTCACACTTCCTTGTAGTGGAGAAAGGTTTGTGATCTACATTGATTCATCCAAAAAGGTGTTGGGTTGTGTTCTCATGCAAAATGACATGGTGATTTCTTATGCCTCACGATAATTGAAAATCCATTATCAAAATTACCCAACTCATTATTTAGAGTTATCTATGGTAATATTTTCATTGAAGATATAGAGTAATTATCTTTACAGTGAAAGGTGTGATATTTATACTGATTATAAGAGTTTAAAGTATATTTTCACACAAAAGGAGTTAAATATGAACCAAAGAAGATAGTTGGGGTTGATTAAAGATTATGATTTCTCAATACATTACCACCCTGGGAAAGAAAAAAAGTTATAATATGCTTTGATTCGAAAAGACTATGCTAGCCTATCCATGATGAGGATCACAAAAGATCCAATATTTATGGATTTTCAAAGGATGGATCTTGAAATTTTAAAGGAAGGGAAGAAATATTATCTCTCAAATGAATGTTCAACCATATATACAAGTAAATATTAAGGAGGTGTAAAAGGAATATTTAGATCTATAAAAGAAGGTGATAAATGTTCCTGAATTCATCCTTGATTGTGATATAATAATAAGGTTTAGGAATCGGGTTTGTATTCCTCTCATACCAGAATTAAAAAATGAGATATTGGATGAGGCTCATAGTTCTTTATTCTCTATTCACCCTAGAATCACAAAGATTTATATAGACCATAAAGAGTATTTCTGGTGGGATGGAATGAAAATAGATGTTTCTGAATATTTCTCTCGATGCTTGGTTTTTCATAAAGTTAAGGCTGAGAGACATAAGTCTAAGGGGATGTTACAACCATTACCCATACCGGAATGAAAATGGGAAAACATCACTATGGAATTTGTCATCAGACTTCCCAAAACATCCAAAGGAAAACATTCTATCTGGTTTATAGTTGATCACCTTACGAATTAGGAACACTTTATTTCTATTAGAGAGGATTTCTCTCTTGATCAGTTTTACAGGATATATGTAAAGGAAGTGGTCAGATTTCATGTAGTAATGTTTCCCATTATATCTTATTGGGACCACAGCTCTGCTTCGTAAAGGCTGGGACCTACCACCAGGTGAACGGAAACTCTTCTGCCCTGAAAACCAAGAAACCTGGACCATAGCTCTGTTTCATGAGGAATCATGATGATTCCCCTCTCGTGACAATACGTTCCTGGCCAAAGTCCTCTTAACAACCTCTGCCCTCACCAGCACCTCAAGATATGTCTTCAGCATAAATGGGGTGACCTGAAGCTGGATCTCTGGATGCAAAGCCTCCTCAAAATTCCTCTCTCTGGCCTCCTCATCTGGTAACAGCTCTAAATCATATCGTAGAAGGTTCCTAAAATGGATTCCAAACTCTCAAACACTAGAGATCCCCTGTCGAAGGGTAATAAGCTCCTGAAGACTGGATGCCTTCGCGGTCGAAGAAAGGAACTCAACTCTAAACTTGTCTCGAAACTCCTCCTATGATATCGCTGACTCCTCACGATCTCTGAGGAACAAGATCCACCACTTCCTCGCTGCTCCACGCAGCATCGTAACAACCAAGGACACCCAGTGCTCCTTCCGAGCACGAATCGAACTGAAGCCAATCTCGACCTCCTCTAACCAGTCTTCTGTGACTTCATCTGAAACGGAGCCCTCATACTTCTGCAGACTCTGGAGATAAAACTCTCAGAGTGTCTTCCTCTAAGTTTCATCGTCTTCAACCTCTACCCGGCGGCGATCGGCTAGAACAGCCTGCTGGACATTTTCTGCGCAAACCTGACGAGGACGTCGACCTGAAGCCATACCTGCAAATGAACAAACCATCGGAGCTCCTAATCCTGGATTATGGAAGACTCAACATTAATTAATTTATTTTTTTCTTTTGTTCATTTTAGTTTAACCTATCCCAAGGTATACCCATTCAAAAACAAGTGCAAAGAAGAATGATGCATGATCCTTTCCTAGGTCTCTACCCTGAAACCAGTATCACCTTGTTTAGTAGCCATCATAAACTTAAAGGTTTGTGCAATAGATCATAGGGGACCCTAAATTCCTATGTCTCTGCTGGTCTCTAGTGTTTACCCCACTTTCTAAACACGAATGAAACCATTTCCCTACCAACCCATACAACCTCACCTGTGCCTAACTCCAATCTCTATCCTATCCCTCAACCTCCCTCTGATACCACTCTGTCACGACCCCCTCCCTAAAAAGTGTACCCCTCCTGGGCCAGCAATGTGAGAAGGGAGATAATGACCCCCGAGTCTCGCCTCCAATAGGCCCTGGGTTGGCGACTAGCAACGAGGGTATAGTAACACACAAATGGGAGGCATTACCCTCTAAGAGAACACATTCGGAAGAGAGAGATAAGATAGATACCAAACAACTCCAACTGAAATATAAAATAAACCCAAGTTCATATATGAAATTCCATGAAAAAGTACTACAACTAAAAGGGGAAACTACAAGTGCCCAAAAGAAAGGAAAGACAGCAGCAGCTACAAGCCCGAACAGATCCTGCAACCACAAGCTAGTAGTAACTAGCCTGATATCTAACCTGCTCCAAGTGACCTGAAAAACAGTTTATATATACGCAAGGTGAGTATAACAGTATACTCAGTAGAATCCTCCCTGAAGCCTCTCGTGTAAAAGTAAAGAAAGCATGATAAATCACAGTGAACAACAAGTGAAACTAACTCGTCGCCTAAATAGGTATACTAAGTTCCCAACCTCACCATGGATACTCTCACCAAGTAATGCATACAAGAATATATCATATAGTAAAGAATATCAAGGGTACCCCGCTATTACTTACCCACTGTTTTTCCGCTTTTCCCCAACGACATACGTCATGTGCATCTCTCTCCAAAGGCTAGCCCGTATAAACTTGGGCAAAGCTCCACAATTTGCACCACGTGCACCACAAAGGCTTGCCCGCAGACACCTGGGCTAAGAACCACACCATCCTCACAACCAAAAGTAACCAGGTAGTTTCCAGGAGCCACCACATCTCACATAACGTGTATCATACGTCGGGTATTATACCTCAAGCCATCACAGCCCATATGCCGAGTAAGGATCCTCAAACCATCACAGCCTATACACGTTACACCTATAGTAGTCCATAGGATAATATATCTAGAATATATGTGTGTCAAATAACCACAAGCCATTACATCCCTCTACATACATATATGGGAAAAACTAATTGTTGTGCCAGAGGCACTAGTATCTACCAAGAGAAGAGAGTGGGGCTAAAGGGGGTAGTCAGCCATTCAACCTCCCATCAAAATGTTGGGGAAAACACCCCCCCCCCCCCCAGGGCTCAGAATCCCCGGGGTGTTAGTTTACCTTACCGACAGGGTGGAGTAGCATATAGAAACACAAAAAGTACAGAATATATATATCTCACAACCACACTATGGGCATAACCTAGTATTATACACAACTGCATCTAATGTCTCTCAGAATCTGGGCTGCCACATCTAAGACTAGGTATCCTATAATCACACAACCAGTTAAAGAACATCATTAGGTTACTTCATTCCCTATTTCATCAATTCCACTTTATGTTAATTAATTCTTTTCACATTAATTAACCATGAACAAAACCACATTAAACTTCATTGGCATACACCAAGGGTCCACTTTCCCTTTTTCAAATTACCACCTCATCATTATGTTCCAGCAAATTCCAACCCCATGGGTTAACACCATTTAATCAATCTTTCATTACAGAAAATTAATTTCCCATATTCCCAGGAATTCTAGAAAAGAAACCTATGCTACTAAACACAAAGGGGGCTCAACACGGTGAGTAGATATGTTACCCATCGAGTCTTTTCCACCTATAGAAAGAGCATAGACCCATTCTCCCTCGAGAGGATAAACACGGAAACCACGTGGCATACCCCATGTGTCTTCGCCTCCTTCAGAAGGTGGGTAAGCAAGACCAGCTACCTTGAGCAGTGGGGAAAAGTAAAGCAAATAAACAACCAAACAAAACCACCAACATCCAGCCATCATATCCATCTCATACCATCATCCTTGGTGTCCTCCCCGACACCCATATGCATAAACTGATGCATCTCGCCACTCTAGGTGCCATCCGCTGCCACAACCACAAGGCCTCTCTGCCTCCACATATCACAATAGCCATCCAGGCTCACATCACAGCACAAGCAGCAAGAAAAAAATCATCACATCAAATGGGCTCTTGGCCCTTTAACAAGGCATCCAGACTTTATACAAAATGAGCACTCATGGCTCCAAACCACAAGGAATTCGGCCTTACAAGCAAGAGGGTAACTCAGAACCCTATCATGAATTGTCTTTTATCAAAAACAAGTTCTTTAATCCCTCTTGAATTAACAGATCAAATTCGTAGGTTCTAATTCCAGGAAACCTATTCAGTAAGCTATCACAAAATATTTAACATGCTTACTATGCCAGTTTGATTAACATAAAATTAGAAGAACTACAACAACGGAAACAACCATATTCATTTACATGCCTCTTTATCTTTATCCAATTAATTATCAATTATTTCCGGCTTTACATTCTTTATCAATTTCCATCAAGAACAAACAACTAATCAAAGCAAGCATAGATATCACACTATCTAGAAAAATATGAGGCAGTAACATACGAGTGATAACAATTTCTTTATCCGGTTCAAATATTTAATTAGGTCAATTTCATTTTGATCTAAATGGATAAATCATGATAACTCTATGATTTCACATAAAAAATAGAGAAGCCATGAATCCCCTACCTTTAAGAGTTCTTGACATTCTTTATCCACACAACGGGTCACAATCCTCCTCTCGCGACAACTGCATCCACCCGAGGATGCCACGGTATGACAGCACCAACTAAACCCCAAGAAAAACCCATTAGAAGCGTGGAGATTACATGCTATAATATGGAAATTATAACAAGAGAATATGATCCCCAAAGGAACATCGATAAAACATACCTTATATGGAAGATTCACCGACACAGCTCGATTGCATCCAAAACAGAGTAAAACCAATCGGAGGAGTAGGGTTTGATTGTAAAACTCCTAAGGGAATGATTTAAAGGTTCTAACATCTCATAGCCTTGAACAAATAGAAAGAACAAGGGAGAATGATATCTTGTCCCTTTTGAAGATTTAATGGGGCAATGGTTTAAGATGCGCTTAATTCTCCATTAAAAGTGGATCACATTAACCCACACAGTTTGACCAAGTAAAACATCCCAAGCCTTAGGAATAATTAATATAGGATTTATGGACTTTTAAATGGCCTTAAGAGCCCTTAAAATAAGGCTTTAAATGTATTTTATGTTAAAGGAAATGTCAAAAGGGGCAAAACTGTAGGAATCTGGAAACATTGTTCACTCACCGTTATTGTACATGAAACCGATCTGTCTGACCGATCTGTGAGACCGATCTGTGAGACCGATCTCTCAGACCGATCTATGAGACCGATCTGTGAGACCGATCTGTTAGACCAATCTGTGAGACCGATCTGTCAGACTGCTCTGTGAGACTGATATGTGAGACCGATCTGTCAGACCGATCTGTGAGACCGATCTGTCAGACCGATCTGTGAGACCGATCTGTCAGACCGATCTGTGAGACCGATCTTTCAGACCTATCTATGAGACTGATCTGTTACTGTTCATAAAATTGGAAAATTGTTCACAGAACTAGAAAATTAATAAAAGTGTTGGGGATAAGTCACCTTGACCTCCCGGAACACCTCCAACAGCACATTTGGACCGGAGAGGTCCGAGCCATTACAAGAACCCACATAATTCAGTTCCACTTAACAATACACATCATACCTTTTAAGGTCATGTTATGAGGACCAAACTATGAAGTTTAATGTCATGTGGTGAATAAATCTAGGTGAAAGGTTCCTAGTAAATTTTTGTCAAGGGACTTGTGTTGAAGAGGCCCAAGGAAACTGGAGGGAATATAGCCTCCTAGGTTAGATAATACCCTATTGGGAATGTGACCCAAAGAAAATTAGGTTTAATTTGTGGTGCTGGGTTTGAACCTCAAAGAGTCTTCCTACATATCCCATTTGGATGGTAATCAAATCCCATATAGTTCAGCCTTTTTTTTGGCTTACACCTATGGAGGAGGCCTTTGATTTATTCAAAAATAATGTGGCTCTTTGAAGGTTTTTATCACATGGGATATATCCCTTTGATATGGATACATGACTTTTAGGGGTCACACCTATAGAGGCCCTTTTAAGGAAGGTGATAGAAGGAATCAGAAAAGGATTCTCTATTGAAACCTGCATCTAATCTTGTGAATGTCATGATCATTACTAACCTATAATACCACATGATTCATTCTTTATATGAGAAATAAAAGTGAAATATCTAAAAAACCATTCAATCTCCTTTTTTCATCATTGGATTTGATCGGGTCTACATAAGATAGAGAGAAAGGGATTTGATGTTCCCATCCTCTCTTTTGTTTTCATAACCTAGGGGATGGAGGATGGGAGACATGTAACCTCTTGCAAGAAAGACTAAGGGATTACACTAGGAGGAATTCCCTATTATTATCTCTAGATAATATAGTAGTATAAGTCACTAACCCTCATCAAAGTTAAAGTAAAGCATCCCCCCCCCCCTCACCATTTGAAATAGGTAAGTCCCTCATTTTTTAAGTGATGAGGAAATGACAAGGCAGCAGCCCTTGTGACTGAAATCAATAGGTCCCTAGAACTCCCCCCAAGGTTGGGATCATCATTACCAAAGTGATACACAAATTTAAACACCCCAAGGACCATACACATTAGGTAGGATAAGTTTGGGACAACTCTTAATGAAGGAATGTAAAACCAAATGGGAGACACATTGGTGTTTCTTTCACAATGATCATGCACATTTGAAGGCTTTGGTGGAGGTTTTTATTTGGTATCCATTTTTTGAGAGTCCGAAGGAAATATGTGTCTTTCCATTGGTGGTATGAAAATATATCTCAAAGTAATATCCTATGGGTGAAGGATGGGAAAGATAGAGGTGGCTCACATAGGTGAAGGATGAGAGAGTTGAAGGGGTCTTGAATAGGGAAGACCTCAGAGAGCTAAAGAGATCTATGGGTGATGGAAAAACTGGGGGAAACACTTTGTAGAGACCTTTATCTATGCTCCAAGGGTTTCCTCAGGTGTCTTTGGATGATTGGTGCTTAAATACTGGTCTTAATAAGGGGACTTCACCCTAGTGTTTTTGAATTGGGGTAGGTGTCTCATGCAGGTGTTTTGTGTTTAAAACACTAAGGAAACTTTAATTCTACTAACCCCCTTAATTCCCTCTTCTTTTGAGGTTTATAAATATACCTAAAATTTTCTGAGGTCCTAGGTGAAGGACTATGGTAATAATATCTTCAAGGATTCTCTAGGTTTTCTAGTTGTTGCAAATGAGGAGCCCAAGGGTCTTATTTATAGGCATTCTCGAGACCCTGGGTGAAGTAGGTTCCTTGTGAAAGTATGTCGCATTGTTCATTTCATAAGTGTTCCATGTGCAAGTCTCTTGGGAATTCCTTTTTGGGTCCTATACGATGATGCTTTCATATAGGTTGTACCTGCGTGGTGATACTAGCACACAGGTTGGAGCTGCGTGGTGATGTTTCTTCAGGCCTTGCACAGTATTTTCTTGGGTGAGTGTGTGATCTTTGATATTACTCATCTCTATTTTTTTTGAGTAATTCCCCTTTTAAAATTATCATTCTCGCATGAAAAAAAGGATTGACAATAGTCATTAAATGAACCCTCATCCAGTATAGTTTATGATTTGTGCTAGAATAAAAGAAAATGGAGAAATAGATGAATACCCTGAAAATATGGAATATTATATTTCATAGAAATAGAATCTAATAGGTAAAGATAAACCAAGAAATTAAGGAATTATATTGAATCAATTACCATTGGCTAAAAAATGTGATATATGGTTGTTTGATATGAGTCTGGATGGAAGATAAATCTCAATGCCTAGCTTGAAGACATAGAGGATCTCCAACAAGAGGGAATCTTGTGCATGATAAGTGAGAGGGGAAGAAGGGTAAGAAATTAATATGATAGGGGAAAATTATAACTTCACCCAAATTTAAAGTTGCACATGATTTAGCCGCACATTTTTCCAAACTGTGTGTCATCACTGCCCAAGGGAGGCACCCCTTCACACGGTTAGGCACACGATTAGACTAACCATTCACAGCCTGTGAAAACCCCCTCTGCTGTATGTCTGAAACTTTCTACATGGTAATGAATCCTGGGGTTAACTATTTGACAAACCATGTGACACCCTCCAGGTCCAACACTATTAAGCTTCATAGTTAGAACTAATTGTGTGCTAACCAAACACCTCACCTTGTTCTTCCAAAAAACATAGCTTTGAGATCCGAACAAGCCCCAAATGATCTTGAACCCTTCTTTAACCTCTTAATAACATTTATAAGAATAAAAAAAGAGGTTTAAATTGAAAATTAAAGGGTTTGTATCTCAATAGTAAAACCATGTTCTTAAAATCTCCCCTCCTTAAAATAATTTTTCCTCAAGTTTTCTTTATGAGTGTGGTAGAATGTCATCTGGGAAAAGCTCTGATCACTAGACACATACCTCTAAGGTAAATAAAACCGATAGGCTACCATCCTAACTCTCTCCAGAATCTCAAAAGGCTTGACATAACAAGGTGAAATATTACCCTATATCTAAATCTATCTATGTGCCGGCCTAGGTGAAACATACAAGAATACCCAATCCCTAATCATGAACTCCATAGGTCATCGACAGTGATTGGTGTAAGAGTTATTCATATATTAAGATGTATCCATATGATTATAAATAAGCTAAACATGTTCTAATCTATCCTGAATGATACAAGGTCCTAGTGGCACTACCTATCCTACCTCTAACTAGCACAGGGGTAAATGTAATAGCCTACTATATAAGGCCTCATAAGGAGACATATGAATTACTTCCTAAAAGCTATTATTTTAAGTAAACTCATACATAGGTATATGCTTTTCCCAATAACCTAAAAAATCAAGGACTCATTCTTTAAGAATGGCCTCTAACACCTAAATCATATACTTGGACTACCTATTGGTCTGAGGATGGTATGATGTAATCAAAAGTGCATGTCTGCCTAATATCTTAGGAATAGAGACTTACAAGCTCATCCATTGCAAGGGTCTCCTTGATAAGTAAAAAGTGAGGTACCTTCATGAGCTAGTTGATGATCACCCATACTGCAACACTATCTTTAGGGGATCTTGGTAAACCAGTCACAAAATCCATGGTGACGTCATCCCATTTCCACTCCAGAATGGGTATCGGTTATAAAATCGTTATTTTTCACTGGAATTCCACCTTCACCTGATAATAGGTGGAATACCAAGAAATAAAACTCGTTATCTATCTTTTCATTCCCAACCACTAATACTGGCAGTATAGGTTACAGTACATATTTGTAAGCCCGAGGTGTACTGTCCATATAAAAGCATGATATTTCTGCATTAACTCCTCTTGAACATCTCTATAAACCTAGATACATCCCTAAACATTCAATATTCATCATCATCAATGATCCAGTCTGACGGTAGGTCCTCATATAAAATACTTTTCCTTAGGACTAGGCCCTCAAGATCTAATAGATTCCTCATCTTCACTATCTCCAAAAGTGAAGAGTTCATTTCTAAATATGTAATAATAGGCTACTCATGATTCTCCTGTACCTTTATGTGCATCTCAAAAAATATGTCCATCAACTACCACTCACTATTGGCCTACTGAATTGCCTATGTTTGAGTCCTCTAACTTAGAGAATCTGTTATATCATTACCTTTCCCAAGAATATAGTCAGGCTCAAAATAAAAGTACTATAGGCATTCAACCCATATTCATTTCCTAAGATTCAAGTTATGTTTTGTGAATATGTATTTAATGCTCTTATGTTCCATAAACACAACAAACTACTCTCCCAACAAGTAATGCCTCCAACAACATAAGGCATGCACTACATATTATAGGTTGAGATCATACGTTAGGTAATTATTCTCTTTTATCCTTAGTTTAAAATACCCAAACACCATGACTCGATCTTATTTCATCATAATTACTCATAGATCGATGTCTAATGCATCACAATAAACTGTATAACTTCTTTCCAGCTCTGGAAGAATCAGTATTTTCATTGAAGTAAATCTCTCTTTCAACTCTTTAATGGTTATATCACATGTGTCTAACCATAAAAACTTAATACCGTTTTTCATCAAGCTCATGAGAGGTTTTTTTAAGCATAAAAAGTCCTAAATAAAGAACCTATAGTAGACATCCATCTTCAAGAAACTTCAGATGTCAAAAACATTCTTGGGATTCTCCCAAGAGATCATAGCTCTCACCTTATCTAGGTTAGTGGATACTTCTTCCTCTGATATGATGTGACCTAGGAAGTTCACCTCGTTGATCTAAAAGAGGAATTTAGTGAGCTTAGAAAACATCTGGTTTCCTCTTAGTGTATTTAGAAAGATATCAAGGTGTTTGGTATAGTCATGTTGAGAATGATAAAACACCAAGATATAGTCTATAAATACCATCAAAAATGAATCCAGATATAGGTGGAAAACTTGGTTCATTAGAGCCATGAAAATGACATGCACATTCATCAAACCGAATAGAATAACTAAATACTCATAAATACCATACCTGTTGTGAAATGATGTATGAGGTATGTTTGATGGTATAACTTTCACCTGATTCTATCCATACTTTGAATATATCATATAGAAAACCCTTTCTTCTCAAATCTAGTTAAAGAGGTCATCTATACAAGGAAATGGAAACCAGTTCTTAACCATGAGCTAGTTCAACTAACATTAATCCACACAAATATTGAGGGTAATATCTACCTTCTTGGTGAAAAGGATAGATGAACCCCAAGATTAATTATTGGGTCATATAAAACCCTTATCTTCCAAGTCCTCTAGCTTTCTCTTGAGATCCTAAAACTCAGTAGTAGTCATCCTATAAAGATGAATGGATACCAGTGATTCTCCTAGAACTATCTTGATAGTAAACTTTACCTCTATCAGGAAGTAGTCCAAAAAATTATGAAGGAAAACATCCCTAAAATGGTCTACTATATGATTGAAATCATCTTAATATGTCCCATGATCATCCATATAAAGTCTAGTGATTTGGTTTTTCACTATGCTCATCCCATGATGCTCTAGTCTAGCTCAAATTTCCAAGATATCTCATTCATCCTTGTGAATATAACTATCACCCTATAGTTATGTGAAGGATACCCTTTGGTGATAGTAATAAACATATGAATGATAGGGAACTAACCATTCCATCCTAATAATGATGTCGAGGCATGTCATCTTGAGGAAGAAGAGGTTCCATAAGAAATGATAGTTGTCTACCTCAAGGGAGAATTCCTTGCACTGGAGTACACTTTCAAATATAATTACTAATGGAGTATCAAGTATCATTATTCTAGAGAAATATTGAATCTCAGTCCCAAGGATTTCCATGATAGCCATAGAGATAAAAGAATTTGAAGATCCTATATAAAAAGGGTATAAAAGTATAGGCTACCAAAATTATACCTCATACTGTAGATGACCTGGCACCCTACTCCTCAGGTATAGGATATACTATATAAATATAGATTGATCCATGGCCTTGAGGTGAAACCTAACTACCTGGTGCGAGTCCACTCACCTTGAATTGTGTATCCTAAGTCTATCATCCTTGACTGTGTCCACCTCCTTAGCCTGTATAGCCAGTGGTAGTACATCTTTTGGCCTGGCATAGAGCTATAAATCCTGATCCATAAGGTGGAGCTGTTGCAGATCCTCTTCCACTAGGAACATATGGAAAGATATAGAAAAACCTATGAAGATTTCCCTATTCTTATTTAGGCTCATCATTCAACTAGTTCTCAATCGCACTAAGGTTTTACATGACTGTACCTCCCACTCTTATGGCATATAACAAAACTATCAGTGTGGATACTCTAACTGCTAATACCCTATTGAGAACCCTCCAAACATTTTTTCATGTCATTGATCAAACTACTACCCTACCTCAGTACTAAAACATCATGCCATGTACTATCAGATTCCCTAAAATTTCATTCAGTAATGAGAGATTGATTAATAATTCCTAAGATAGTTATCAAATGGAAAACATTTACTTGATACCAGATGGCATGCCTAAGCCCATCCTCAAAGCATCTCACTCTCAAAATCTCATCTACAACAAAGGTGAAAAAAATTAAAGCTTGGTAAAGTGATCTGAATAATCCATAACTAATATAGATCCTTACTCTAACTGTAGAAATTCCCTAGCTCAGTCATCTCTTAGTGTCTCCGAAAAGAAATAGTCAAAGAAGACAGCTTGAAAATCTCTCCAAACTATATATTGATAATGGGTTCCTTCTTGATAATGTCTGACAATTTCTTGGCAGAACCATGAATCATATAAGAATAAATCTTGAAACACCTCTCTAGATATGTCTCTAGGTGATCAAAGATAGATATCATAGCCTCTATCCATGTCTCAATAGCCTATGGATCACCATCCCCTAAAAACATGGGTGGATTCTATTGCTAAAACTCTTAAATAAAATCTTCCATAATAGGTTAGGTTGTAGAGATACCTATATATCCTACATAATCCATATTAAACCCTCTCAAAACTAGAATTTAGAACCCAAGTTAGGTATAACTGGAGGTTTTGTAGGTGGCACTGCTCGTTGGTTAAGTCTCACCACTTTAGAAGTATGGTCGTTGTCACTTTCCTGGTACTCAACTTGAGGAAATTGTGATGGTATAAATCAAAAAAATTAATTGTATCACTCAGATAATATTTAACAATGATAAAAGTTATAGATATAATAATAGGATAGGCACAATACATCCTATAAAAGAGTCTCACCCTTATGCTTACTTGTAAATCCAGGTCTGGGAGATGTATAAGACCAAGATGAATAACTAGAGGTACTAACTACTATCCACTACTAAGGTTGGTTCTATGTAAAGTTCTATGTTTTATATCAAGGGTTCTGGTATACAATATTTTAATAGTAATTTATAGAGTAAAACACCCTTTAAGTTTCAATTGGAATCATTATTTAACTGAAACCATTTCTTTTATTTTATAGGTCAACAATTATTAATTGTGTCATTATGTATATCTATATATGTATGTATATATATATATATACCAAGGTCCAGTTAGATGTGTCTATCATTCCTAAATTATAAATTCTTGCACTTTATAAGTTGTAAATGGTACTACATGTGACTGTAACTAGGATTTTATTATGGTTCAATTATATGGATCACCATTCCCAGTTTATAGAGGCACACACACTCTTTAAATTACAATTGTTATACATATAATTACAACCAATGTTTCAAATTGTGTGACTATTGGTCCATGGATAAAACACACTATAATTGTATAATTAAGGTTTCATCATCAATCTATATGGGAAAACATTATTTAGGTTGATGAAGACACTTTAATTATTCCAATTATTTTATCCCTATAAGAAACATTAGCACATCAAATATAACTATCAAGGAATAAGGAATATGAAATAGGAAATGCATGAATTAAGTAAATGTGGCATGGTATAATGTATGAAATATCAATCCTCATGTGCCTATAATGATACATGAGACACTACCTCTTTTCCATACCAATCCAACAATAAAAAATAAATTCCACAATGGGAATAAATGCAACAAGCCATGTGTGTCACCCAATGGTGAAATAAATTCAACTGTAATAGGCATAATATAAAATAGCAATTCCCTTCCCAGGTAATTTGGTTTTTCCCTGTACGTGAGTTAGCTACTCCCAGACGTAGTCTCATTACCAAATTCCAACACATTCCCAGTCTCATGTCTAATGACCCAAACTATAATATAAAAGGAAAATAAGGCTCTAATACCAATTTGTGACGTCCCAGACTAGCTCACTCTATAACAAATAGTTGAATCGGTTGGACATGTCACAACCCAACCTAACAGGGCCTAAACCATGACTACCCAAATCTCACCTCTAATAGGATAGGGGATAACTAGTGACGATTAGGCATATCATACACATGGGATGCATTAGACTAATGCACATGTACACATGCACACATCTCCAATCCCATACAATGCTAAAATGTAAAAAAAATAAACATGCATCCATACATCTAAAATCCCACCATCAGAGTACAACAAAAAATAATGTAATGAAAATGTCAAATGCAATCCACCTAAATGAAATTGAAACAAGTCCAACCTATGAAGTAGGAGAGGAATATTGTAATGCAACCACTAGAACACACCTCAGTTTATATAGATCCATAATCTTTGCCTGACCTTGGTCCCTATATGACTCCATAAAAAAGTTTTTTCATCATCATAAGATAAGTAACATGCAGAAAAATCCCATGTAGGGGTGATTATAACAATACCCAATAGGACACCCTGAAATCACTAATCATGTAGAATCAAGAATAATAGTCATACCATTATAGGGATATGCCAACAGAATACATAACAGATATCCAGATATAATCAAAGTAGACACACAGTCTCAAGGTAAGGTCACAACTGTAAATCCATCCTAGGATTCCTGATTTAAGGTAACATATAACACTCATCTGGGAAAACACACTCTATGATTCAGATAGCATTGATGGCGTCCATATGAGATATTTTGATCATCGATTATTGCCATAATAAGTATATTCTTGAATTATGAAGAGTTCTATACGCATATAGGGATCACACCCAAGTCCATGGGATATATCAACAACCCGATTTGTATTAACGCACTAAGTAGGGGATCGACGCCCACAGAGTGTTGGTTATGAAAATACCAAGAACCCCACCTAGGGAAATGATGGTGATAGAGGATCTTACTATGAGCCTCATGGAGGGATTCCAAAATCTATCCAAGATTGAAGTTCCTCAGATGGTATCACCATCCTATTAATAGGATGTGACTCCATACTAAACCCTCAGGGAATGAATCAAGGGAACGTACCATAAAGAAACTTTTCCATGCTGAATAGGACAAGGTCTTCAATCCATATTTGAATAAGTACACAGTGTTACCCTTTGGAACTAGGTTATACCTATTTATCATGGCCCATACTTGTGTCTATGTCTGAGTACATGGTGTGTCCAAACCCATGTACTCATGACTGTTTCCATGTACAGATGGCCATGTCCATGTCCTGTGTTTGTGTACCTCCCTGGGTACACATCGAGCCACCTGGTAAGAGTTACACACCATGTTACAGGGGTTATGCATTATGTGATACTTAAATCTATGTGAGTCCCTAGTGTTACATCTAGGGCTCCATACACAGTGTGTGTTCATGAATTACACACCATGTAGTGTGTAATTTCACAAAACCCATTGGTTCTTCATGCGAATTCCTCCTACACCACCACTACACCAATTTCTTCCATGATTACCACTACAAAACATGGATCTAAGTCAACCAAACTCAATTTATACCAAAAATTTGATCATCGGTCGTCCAAATCTATCGGGAAACCCTCAACATCATGTCATTTTACTGTCTCATATCAAAACTGCAACCAAGGATCCCAAAATATGATCTTGATCCATTTTCTTCTCTATAGTAGCTTGATCTCATCATCAATTCAAACCCAAATCTACAGTATCAATCCATTATGCCAAGAAACAGGTGTATAATGATTGATTATTAGGTATTCATCAAACTACAGGCTAAAGGAATTTCCCACAATGAACAAAGAATGGGGGAAGAAATTCACAAACTACAAAACATGAGGAACAAACCTCGGCCAATGTTTATATTGGCCTTGATTAATTTCCATTAGAATTAAGAATGAAGAGATATAGTATAATCAACAAAGAAATTCTAAAAACCAAATAATATTTATCCCATACATGCAATACGCATGATTTTTGAATCAATTCATTGGTTGATTGATTCACATTCATCGTAGGATTAAACAAACAGAGATAAATCCAAATAAACAATTTCCTACCTCAAGATGGATCAATCATTAATGAAGAATAAATCCAGGTCATTGTCATTGTCAATATCCTTTAATTCTGATGGTGCAACAATCCACGATCTCAATTTAATCCAATGTCGTCTGCCAAGAATTATCTCCTCCAATGCTCTCTCTCTCTCAATTCTTAGGGTTATGCGGCCAACCCTGAGAATTGTTCATAGGTCTGGTTGAATAAATAAATAATTAGGCCTTTATGTCACTTAATAAAATAATATATTTTTTATTTATTTTATTATTTACACCCATAATGACTTTTAACCAAACATCCAGCATCGATAAGGTTAATGTCATGTCTATGGTAAAACCCATGCTCTAATCTCAATAGTGGACTTGTATTTCTTATCTAAGCCTCTTTTTAAGATTTATTCCACTTTTTTAGGAAAACTATGCATGTGTAATATTAAATATATTTAATATATTTCAAAAATTAATTTCATTCTCATCAGGTCTTGGAATCTCACATCGTCTTAGTGCCTAAATCATAAAATAATCTATATAATATTCTAAAGTAATACATGGAAAATTCAAAGTTGTTACATTCTCCCCACCTTGGGGATTTACATCTTGGAATGCCAAAACAAAAGGCTACACAAAGAGATGTGGGTACTGAGTACGCATCTGGGTCTCCTGCTCCTAAGTATTTTCCTAAATATTTTTGTTCTAACACCAAACACACACTAAAGGAATCACTTTAACATATCATATCCTCTGATGCCAATCCTCAATCTCTATTGGGTACTCTACAAAATTATCTTCATCCTTGATTTCCAGCTCACCCCATTCGATAACATGTGACGAATCGTGCATGTACCTCCTCAGTTGCAACATGTGGAAGACATCATGTACCCGTTCCAACTACGAGGGTAGATCTAAGTGGCAAGCCACCTCACCAACTCTATGAAGTATCTAGAAAGGGTCAATGAATCTCGTAGATAGCTTGTCACTTCGGCCAAATCTCTACAAACCATGTTAAGGTGATACCCTCAGGAACACATGGTCTACCTCCTTAAACTATAAAGGCCATCTTTTTTAGTACGCATAGGAATTATAATGGCTATGTTCAGTACTCATCCTCTTCTAGATGATCTGAACCTTCTCTGTTATGCCTTGTACTAACTCTAGACCCTTAAGTGCTGACTCTCCTGGGTTGGTCCAGCATAGTGGTGACCTACAGGGTCGACCATACAAGGCCTCAAATAGTTCCATATTGATGTTGGAATGGTAGTTTTTTTCACTAAAACTCCACCAATGGTAGTTGATCCTCCCAACTATGTCCAAATTCTATCATGCAAGCCCACAACATGTCATCCAGAACCTAAATGGTATGATTGGTCTAGCCATCGGTATGGGAATGAAACATTGTTCTCAAATAAAATTGAATCCTAAAGGCCTCATAAAATCCTCTCAATAATCATGACATGAATCTAGCATCACCATCAAAACAATCGTCGAGGTAAATCTAGGGATTCAGACTATCTCTTGCATGTAGAGGCATCTCAATCTCTTTATTGAACTATAATCTTGAATAGATAGGAAGTGGGCCAACTTGGTGAGTCATTCCATGATCACCCAGACAGTATCGTGTTCTCTAAAAGTCTATGGTAACCCCATCATAAATTCTATAGATATATCATCCCACTTCCACTATGTCGCCTTGAGGGGTTGAGCTAAACTCGTTGGAATCTAGTGCTCTGCCTTCACTTACTAAAAAGTATGGCATTGAGATATAGACTCTATAACTCCCTTCTCATCCATGTCCACCAGAACTGCCACCGAAGGTCCTGGTACATATTCTCTATACCTATATATACCATTAAGGGTGAATTATTAAACTCCCTCAATATATCCTCTCTCAGTAAAACTAGTACCATAATCCATCCTATGGAAAGAAAGACATTCTCCCCACCTTCATAAAATCTATCATGATCATGTTCAGTGGATATATGAGTATGTAGGGTCTCATAGTAGATATCCCCAAGTTGTACCTTCATAACTCGCTATAAAAGAGAAGAGGTAACAACCATCAACTATAGGTAAGCTTATCCATCCCCATCCAAAAAGTATAACTATGGTGAGACCAACTACTCTAATGCCTCACTTAGTAGTTGCGAACAAGATCACTTGTTAAGGGTATTTGTACCATATACCCCTTCCCGGAAGTATAGAAAATCTCAAAGTCATAATCCTGGAGGAACTCTAGCCATCTTCTATGTATCAAGTAAAAATAATTCTGATAGAATATATAATTGAGACTATTTTGGTTAGAATAGATGATAAACCACTCACCCATATAGTAGTGTCACCACATATTCAGTGTGAAAACTACCTTTTCTAGCTCAAGATCATGAGTCACATAGTTCTACTCATGTGGTCTCAAATGAAATAAACCATAGGTAATCACCACCTGCCTCTGCATCAAAACACAACCAAACCTAGACCTTGAATCATTTTAGAATACTACACACTCGACACCCTCCTCTAACAATCACAAGATGGGAGTGCTCGTCAATCTCTATATCAATTCCTTGAAAGCCTGATGGCACCTCTCCATCCACATAAAAGGATTTCCCTTTTGGGTCAAATTTATCAAGGGAAATGATGTCCTTAAGATATTGAGTACGAATCTCTGATAGTATCCTACCAACCCAAGGAATCTATGCACCTCCATCACATTTTTGGGTAGCTCCCCAGCTAACATCGCCTCAACCTTCACTAGGTCCACTGTAACACCGTCTGCTAAGTTAACATTTCCCAAAAAGTGGACCTCATGAATCTAGAACTGGCACTTCAAGAGCTTCCTATAAATCTGTTGCTCTCAAAGTATGTCCATAACCATCCCCAATTGTCTTGCATTCTCCTCCTCAGATGTAGATTATACTAGGATATCGTCAATGAATACTACTACAAACCGATCTAAGAAAGGATGAAAGATCTTATTCATGAGTCCCATGACCACTAATGTGGTTTTAATCATGACAAAGGTAATCACCAAGTACTCATAGTGACTATAACAACATTAAAAATCCTTCTTTGATACATCCTCATCTAGTACTCATAGCTGGTGATAGCCTGGTCTAAGGTCAATCTTCAAGAACCATCGTGCCCCTCTCAATTGATCAAAGAGGTCATTGATCCTTGAAAGTTGATATTTTTCTTTATAGTCACCTCGTTTAGGTGATGGTAATCCACACAAAACCTTAAGCTCCCATCTTCCTTCTTGGAGAATAATACGGGGGTTGTCCAGGGTGATACACTAGGTCTAATAGATCTCGTCCTCTACAAGTCCTCCAACTACACCCTTAGATTGTGAAGCTCTATAGGATCCATCTAAAATTTTGAAAAAAGATATTGGGTTCATTATGGGGTGTATATTGATGAAAAAGTCCATATCTTAGTGGGTATTTAATCCTGTAATGTCCTCAAGAAATACGTTCTCATACTCTACCACCACTGCAAGAATCTGAATGCTCATAGAATCCCCTACACCAAGAGTCATGTTGTCCAACTAGTGAGTAATAAGCTACACTCTCCTATTCCTGGGACCATCTTGCTCTATTTTGTTTTCCTTTTCACCCATAAAGGAAAACCTCATCCCATCACTATGGACACTCTGCATCCTCCACTTGAAACAATCTATTTGGGAATGAACTATAGATAAAAATTTCATACTTAAGATGTCATCATAAGGCCTCATCCATGCTACAAATAGATCCCAAAAGAAACTCCCACTTCCAAGAGTCAGGACACATTATCAGTAGAATTTTTTGATTGCTAATTCATCTCTAGTAGGAGTCTCCAAGCATAAGGGTCAATCCAAGGGCTCAACCATAATCTCTAAGTCTTGAACCAAATAAGTGGAAATAAAGGATTGGATCTCACCCATGTTTATAAATATTATAGCTAAAGTAGAGAAGACACATATTACACCTCGTATCATCCCTGTAGCCTCGGTGTCATAAGCCTCAACTACCCATAGCTTCCCTCACCCCTGTCCACCAACTCCCTAAGCCTAGAGCAGACCACCTAGGGGTGGTGGTGGTAACAAGTCATAACACCTACCACCTCTAGCTTCTCTCCCAACTCCCCTGTTATGTCCACTGCCCTATGGACCAGCCTTCTCCTTCCACTGCCTCTTCCTAGGTGGCCCATCCACTATCTCCCTATCATCTGCAAATCGTGTCGGTAAATATCCTGCAAGATTTACCTGACCGTCACAAGAGTAGCACTACCTCTCCCTAGGCTAACTAGATCCATCATGTGAGCCCTAAACCGTAGACCCTCTATCCTAGGATCACCTCCTAAAATGTCTCTCATGTCTAGGTCCTTATGTCTATCATTGGCTCCCTTTCACTAAATTCTCTGCTCATGTGTTCCCACTATTTTCACCAACTTTCTATGTCTTATCATCTAGGAAACTCTCGACGATCAAAGAACTCTCTAGCATCCCATCATAATTAGGAATGCATAGAGGTATCACCCTAGATTAGATGTCTCTGATTAGCCCTCACTCAAAGGTCTGAGCTCGAAAGAAATGATCATGCACTATATCCATTGATTATCAAAAGAGGTTGTGTAACCTTAATAAATACTCAGCCACAGTCATACTGCCCTAATGAAGTTATAGAAGCTCATAGATGCGCATAGCCCACAATATATCTAGAGAAGACTCCTCTTTAAAAAGGTGATAGAACTCTAACCATACAAAAGTCACCTCATCGTATGACTGGGTCACTAATCCCCACCATCCTCCTATAGATCCATATAGAAGGCTCATTTTCAGGACCACCATATAATCTAAAAGTGTCTTGAAAGGATAAAAAACTTGCATCACTGCCTCAAGCCAATCCTCAACCACCTGGGGGTCTGGCTCACCCCTGAACCTGAGTGTTCATTAACACTAAAACTCATGAAGAACGTTCAACCTGTGCACCTCATTCATGGGTACTTTAGATACCATCTGCTTCTAGATAGGTGTTGGTAAGACTGGTGCACCACCTAGAGGTAACACCTCCTAAACAGGTCCCTATAATGAAGAATCATCATTAAGGGGATCATCCTCATGATCCTATTGTTGGATCCTAGCTAGAAAATGACATGGAGACATCCGTAAATAGACAAGATGTATCACGATCAATGAGTATATCTGGAGAGTTGTCTCAAGAAGTACATGGAAACCACAACCCATTCCAATTTGATGCATGTACCAAATTTTTCTCTACAACCAATGTCTACATGTAATGAGTTGAAAGGTGAGTAATAAGAGTCCTAGTGTATGGATATGTTGGTCATCGCACCAACATTGGAGTCCATGGCCTGAGATATGAACTTGAAACACTTGACACTATTGCCCCAAACCAATCTCAAAGACTCTGGTACTGGGGTAGAACTGACTGCCTCTAATACCACCCTATCATGACCCGGTCCAATGGGGCCTAAACCACGACTACCCCAAGCCTACCTCCAATAGGACAGGGGATAGAGACCAGTGTCGAGTGGGCATATCACACACATGGGAGGCCTTAACCTAATGTATTTGTACACAAACACATATCCAATCCCATAAAATGCTAGAATGTAAAACGACCAATAACCATGCATGCATACATCTAAAATTCCACCATCAGAGTACAACAAAAAAGTACTAGAAATAAAGGGCCACATACAAGCCCACAAAAAGAAATCGAAACAAGTCCAACCTGTGAAGTATGAGAGGATTATCGTATTCCACTATAACACACTTCATTCTATCTAGATCACTAAGCTCTTCCTGATCCTAGTCCCTATAGGACTCCATCAAAAGGTCATTCATCTTCATAAGACACGACACGTGTAGGAAAATCTCATTCAGGGGTGAGTATAACAATACCCAGTAAAACCCCCCAAAATCACTAAGCATATGGAATCAAGAGTAATATCAGCCCATCATGGGGATATGTCAACATTATACATAAAAAATATACAGATATACTCAAAATAGACACCCGGTCTCAAGGTAAGGTCGCAACAGTAAAGACAACCTAGGATTCTTACTCTAAGGTTCCATATAACACTCGTCTGGGAGAACACACTCCATGAGTTATATATCACAGATAGTGTCCATCTGAGATGTCATGCTTGTTGGGTCTCTACATAAGAAGTACACTCTAGAAGTCTAAAGAGATTGATACATAGATGGGGATCACACCCAAGTCCATGGGGTATATCAACAACCCAATTTGCATTATCCTTATAAGTAGGGGATCAATTCCAGCATAGTGTTGGTCACGATAATACCAAGAGCCCCACCTTGGGCAATGATGATGATAGAGTATCTCACTTAGGGCCTCATGGAGGGATTCCAAACTCTATCTAATATTGAATTTCCTCAGATGGGATCACCATCCTATGCATATGATGTAACTTCATACTAAAATCTCAAGGAATGGATCAAGAGAACATACCCTAACAAAACTTGTCCAACCTGAAGTGGAAAAGGGATCCAATCCATATTTGAAGGAGTGCACGACGTGTGATGGAAGTACACGACGTGTCCCTTCATTATTCGGTTCTACCTGTGTATCAAGGATTGTATTTGTGTCTGTGTTCGAGTACACAGTGTGTCTGACCCCGTGTACTCCTGACTGTGTTCGTGTACGGTTGGTCATGTATGTGTCCAGCTAGCTATGTGTGTGTCTATGTACCTCATCGAGTACACATCGAGAAACTTGGTAAGGTTCACACACTATGTGACAAGGTTCATAATTCATGTGATACTTAACTCTATGTGAAACCTTAGATATCCAGCCAGGGAACCATACATGGCATGTGTTCATGCATTATACACCATGTAGTGATGAATTTCACAGAACTCGTAGGTTCTTCATGCAGATTCCCCCTTTGCAATTGTTGCACCAGTTTCTTCCATGATTCTTTCCAAAAAACATGGATCTGAGTCAACCACACTTGATTGCCACTAGAAATCTAATCATCAACCGCCCAAATTTTTGAGGAAACCCTTGTTTTTGGGTTATTTCACTATCCCATGCTAGAACCACAATTGGGTATCCCAAAATTTGATCATGGTCTGTTTTCTTCACCATTGTAGCTCAATCCCATCATAAATCTGAACCCTAATCTGTGGAATTAATTCATTGTGCCAAGAAACATGTGTGCAATGATTGATTACTAGATATTCATTGAACTGTGGGCCAAAGTAATTGCCCATGATGAATGAAGAACTGGGGAAGAAATATGCAAACCAAAAACATGAGGAACGGACCTCGTCCAATGTTCGTGTTGGTCTCAATTCATTTTCATTAGAATGACGAATGAAGAGATATAATATAATCAATAAATAAATTCCCAATCATGAATAAAATCTATCTCATGCCCACAATATGCATGATCCACAAATCAATTCGTTAGTTGATTGATTCACACTCATCATAGGAATAAACGAATGGGGATAAATCCAAATAAAACATCATTCTACCTTGAGATGGATTGATCGCTGATGAAGAATGAATTTGTGTCAATGTTATTAGCAAGATCCTTGAATTCTGATGGCCCAAAGATCCTTGATCTCAATCTGATCTGATGTCATCTGCTAAGAATGCCCTCTCTCAATTCTCAGGGTTATGTGGCCAACCCTAAGAATTGGTCATAAGAGTGTTTAAATAGATAAATAATTAGGTCATTGCATCACTTAATAAAATAAATTTATTTATTTATTTATTTTACTATTTACGCCTGTGATGAATTTCAATCAAATATCCAATGTAGACAAGGTTTATGTTGTGCCTAGGGTAAAGCCCATGCTCTAAACTTAATGGTGGCCACAGATTTCAGATAAGGGCCTCTATTTAAGATTTATTCCACTTTTTAGGAAAATAGTGCATGTGTGATATTTAATATATTTAATATATTTCAAACATTAATTCTGAGCTCATCAGATCTTGTAATCTCACGTTGTCTCGGTGCCTAACTCTGAAAATAATCCATATAATATTCTAAAATAATACATAGAAAAATCAGAGTCGTTACAGGACACATAGGCTCAAATGCACATCCCTATATACCTGATGTTTCCAACTAGCAGCATTGGCCTATGGTTTGTCTGTGGGGAGACTATGCCCTCTAGTCAGACTATAGCACAACGAAATAATAATTAATGAATAAACATTGGAAGCATAATATTGATCAACACATATCATTGGAATAAAATAGACATCTAGATAAGATAAATATATTTAACAATAATAACTATCGTTGTATATAAAATAATGTCAATATCATGTTATGAAAAAAGTAACAGACATGCATGGCAGCAAGCATACAATACAATACATGTATCTCAAAAGAAGAAAAAGACCAAAACTATCTCCAATATCATCGTGACCATTAGCTCAGTCCTTTACTCTAATCTCTCATTCTAAGATAAAATAAATCATCCATTATCAGGTATCTTCCCTTTTCCCTGCTTGCATCCATAAAATTTGTCAGGGTATCAATCAGTTGTCTGAACAGGGTGTGAGATATACTCAGTAGGTCACCACCAACAGTGTATATAACAAGTCTAGTCTATGTATATAAAATAAATAGTGTGCAGGTATGATAATAAGTGGCGGAATAAAATGCGTGAAATAATAACCATGTTGGGCTTGGACTCCTCAAGTGATGCCCAACCTACCATACCTACTTCGGCCTAAGTCGGATGTATCTGAATAGGTGACCTGTAAATGGTCAAGGTATAATGAATATAAACAGGGTGTCCAATTACAAGCAATATATATAAAGAGGGGCCCAAAGTATAATCAAGGCATCCAAGTAGTAATAATGAAATGGGGCCCAATGTGTAACCAAGACATCCTTGACCTTAGGAGGTCGGGCTAGCTCGCACCAATAAACCATGCAGGCAAGCTATAAGAGCTTGAAATTGATTCCATTAACCTAAATTGGATTAATCAATATATAATTGAACCAAATTTACTTTTAAAACCATATTTAAATAAAACAAAGCTTTTAAATGGTTTAAACGATGATTTAGTTCTTTATAAAAAAACAGTATTTTTTACTATTCATTGAAAAATTAATCTTTGCAGAAAATTATCAAAAATACACTCAAAGACAATCTTTACATGTATATTTCAAAAATGAAGTATATTTTGTCAAATAAATTTTCTAAGTGGAAAAAAATTACTTTTATTATTTTTTCAAAAAAAGAAATAATTTTTTAAGAAAATAGTATTTTTCAAAACATATAAATACTTTACTAAAAATAAAGTACTTTTTATCAATATAATTTATTCATACAAAATCATTATAATTAATTATTAAAATTTGGTTATTTTTATTCATACCGTCAGGTTTAACGGTTTGGTTATAACGTTCATATTTAAATAATAATAAGGGTTGTCTTTCAAACCTTAAAAGAAAAGAAACTGTTTGGGAAATTCAGCAAGTGTGAGTTTTGGTTACAGCAAATTTATTTCCTTGGTCACATTGTTTTAAAAAATGTAATAATGGTTGATCCCGCTAAAACAAAATTTGTTGAAGAATGTCCAGCTTATCAAGTTGTTACCAGAGGTTTGTTGAGAATTTTTCATAGTTATCTAGTCCAATGACTAAGTTAACTCGAAAAGGTGTTAAGTTTATTTGGAAAAAATAATGTGATGATTGTTTTCATGAATTGAAAAGAAGATTGGTGAATGATCCAGTTTTGGCACTGCCTTCCAAAAATGGTGAGTTTGTTATTTACAGTGATTCTTCGTTGAAAGGACTTGACTCTGTCCTTATGAATAATGATCAGGTAATTGCTTACGCTTCATGTCAGTTGAAACCTCATGAGTTAAATTACCCTACACATTATTTTAATTAGATGATGTTTTTTTTTTGCTTTAAAAATTTGGAGGTATCATTTTTATGGAGTAAAATGGGAAATATATATTGACCACAAAATTTTGAAGCATATATTCACTCAAAAAGAATTGAACATGAGATGGAGAAGATGGTTGGAATTAATCAAGGATTATGATTGCATGATTCATTACTATATAAGAAAGGAAAATAAATTGGTTGATGATTTAAGTCGAAAAAGTAATGCTTCATTAACCATGATACATTTGGAATGAGATCCTATAGTTTTTTATTTGATGAACTTTTCCATAAAAGTTGTTGGTGCAGGAAATTATTCTGTTTTGTTTCATGTGTTAGTGAAATCATCTCTATCAGACAAAATAAATCAAGTGTAGAAAGAAGACAGTGAGTTGCAGAAAAAGGTAGAGTTGGTTCAGAAGGGTAAGTTGCATGATTTTAACATTGATAATGATTGTGTTTTGAGGTTTAGAAAAAGATTATGTGTTCCTTGTAATTCACAGTTGAAGAATGAGTTGTTATGTAAAGATCGGAGTTCCCCGTTTTTAGTTCATCCTGGAAGTACTAAGATGTACAGAGATCTTCAAGAGTATTACTGGTGGGATGGAATGAAAAGAGATATTGATGATTTTACTGTGAAGTGTTTGAATTGTCAGCATGTTAAAGAAGAGCGATAGTTACCTAAAGGGATGCTTCAGTCTTTACCGGTTCCAGAGTGGAAATGAGAAAATATATCCATGGACTTTGTTGTGGGATTACCAAATACATCTTGAGGTAATAATTCAATCTGGGTTATTGTTGATCAGTTGACTAAATATTCTCATTTACTTTCTATTCACGATACTTTGTCTCTAGATCAACTTTATCGGTTGTATGTTAAAGAGATAGTCAGATTTCATAGAGTTCCCATTTCCATTGTATCTAATCATGATCTCAGTTTTACTTATAACTTTTGTAAAGGCCTTCATAAGTTGTTGGGTACTAAATTAAATTTTAGTATAGCTTTTCATCCACAATCAGATGGGTAGTTAGAATGAACAATTAAGACCTTAGAGGATATGCTATGTGCTTATTCACTGGATTACCAGGGAAGTTGGGACCAACATCTTTCTTTGGTTGAATTTTTTTATAATAATAGTTTTCACTCCAGTATACATATGGCTCCATTTGATGAATTATATGGAAAGAATTGTTGAACTCCAACATTTTGGTATGAAGTGGGTGAAAGGAAGTCGATGGGACCAGAATTGGTAGAAGAGATGGCAGAAAAGGTTCAGTTGATTCAGAAGAACATGTGAATAGCTCAGAGCAGGCAGAAAAGTTATGCGGATAAACAGAGGAAGGATCTCTCTTTTAAGGTAGGTGATCATGTCTTTCTCAAAGTTTCTCCATGGAAAAGTGTGGTGCATTTTGGTAAGAAGGGAAAATTGAGTCTGAGGTTCATTGGACCTTATGAAATCCTAAATAAAGTTGGATCAGTTGTGTATAGAGTGGATTTACCTCCAATTTTGTCCCAGATACACAATGTTTTCAGGTTTCAATGTTGAGAAAGTATATTCCAAACCCATCTCATGTTTTGAGCCCAGTGGTAGTTCAGTTGGAAGATAATCTCTCTTATGAGGAACAACCAGTCTAGATTCTGGACCGTAGAGAGCAAGTGTTGCAAAATAAGTTAATTCACCAGGTAAAGGTTTTTTGGAAAAACCATATGGTTGAAGAGGAAATGTGGGAATCTGAAAATTCTATGAGGGATAAATACTCCCATTTATTTGATAAGTGAAAAAAATTGCGAGGATGCAATTCCAAAAAGGGGGGAAGGATGTAACATCCCAAGTAAATAAAGAATAATACATTTTCATATTTATTAATATTTGTTAATTAAATATTAATTTTACTTTAAAGGGGGTTATATGTTTGATGGCTTACCTGATACGCAACAATGGGTTTCTTTGAAATCTTATGTTGCACACTAATAATATAATATTATTATTTTAAATGGTAGTTAACACCTAGCCATTTTATTCGCAGGAATGAATAGAACTAACTAAAATATGATTATACATGTTTGTTAAATGTTTTTACATTTATCCAATAAAAGTTAGGGGCTTAATGTAACATCCCAAGTAAGTAATGAATAATAGATATTTTTATCTGTGTCTATTAATGATTAAGATAGTGTTATAGAGGCTTAAAATGAAAATAAATACAATCTTATGCATGAAATACACTAATATTCTTAAAAGATTGTTTTAGTGCCTTTTGATGGAAAACCATTTTTGAATCTATATTTTGACAATTTTATAAACTATGTTTGTCAAAATAAAATTATTCTTTATGATTGGGACATCAAAATTTACCTTGTGTGAATTTTTGGTATTTTTCTGACAATGTTCATTTTTTAATGAATAGTGAAAAATACTGCATTTTACATCAAAACTGCTTTTTAATATAATTTATTTATATGATTAGATTATGTTTTGAATTGGTATTTAAGTGAAATTAAAATATATTTTTACCATTTTATCCAATGGTGGTCATTGGAATCAATTTCACTTTGAAATTAGACTTAAACTGGTGTCAATCTTTTGATACTTATTGTTTTGTAAAAACACGCTATTTGCTCTGGCAGCGGGAATTAATTATTAAATTAATTAATGTGACCTATATGTTTTGAATTTTTTAAAATAGACTTCATTTTTGAATTCGGAATATCAAATATAGCTTAGGGTGAAAATTTGGTAATTTTCTGAAAAACTTCAATTTTTGATGAATAGTGAAACCACTAAGTGATAATCAAGCAAACTGATTTTTCAGTTAAATGAAAGTTTACCACTAATGTGTATTTAATTTTGAAAATCTGACATACATGGTTGTCATTAAGAAGTAAAATGTGGTTCAATGAGATTATAATAATTTTTTTGGGTGAATAGTAACTTATTAAGTTCTTAATCACGATTAGTGGTAATTAGGGTAGTTTAAGGTATAAATAATACTTTAATAAAATGAAATGACCTAGACACATGTCCCAACCTCATTGGTTGTGTCATGGCCGACCATGACATTCCATGGGTCAACTTGGGGACCCCATGGATCCACTTTTGTTGGGAAATGACATAAATTACTTTTTATTTAATGTTAAAGTGAAAATGACACAAACATAATACGTTTTACAAAAACAATTTTTAAGTGGGGTTATACAATTCCAAATTTTGATTATAAATAGTCATTGGAAAGATAAAAAGATTTCCTACATCATAGTAATTTTTTTATGATTTTTAGACATTAAATAAATTAAATTATTTATGACATAAGCATGATGCAGCGATGACATCATCATTTGACGATTTAAATAAAATGGAAAGACAATGTAAAATCTATGAACTACACATGTCCAAAACTTATTGGATGAGTGGATTTCGAACCCTTATCACCTTATCCACGAATTATATCAATGTGGGACCTTTTAAAACCGAAACACATTTTCAAATAAAGTAATGTTTCTTTACTTTCCAAAAGTGCCCCTCCTCTCCTCTTATAAAAGGCCCCCACCTCTACCTCATTTCACACACTCCACAAGCCTTTGGATCGGCCAAACCCTGCACATTTGCTCTCTCCACATCCCTATCCTCATCCTAGAGGATTCCCTTTGGGCAGAATCCTTTCAAAGGAATCCTTTAGGCTCAACTCAAAAGGAGTTACACTTTTAAAGGTAATTCATTCTCTCATGTTCATTTGTTTTATTTTGCTTCTCCAACCCCCTAAACTCTTTTTATTTACTTCTTTTGTAACAACACCAGTATCTTCAATATACTAGGATGTTTTTATAAGATTTATTTGAGCTACACTCTCACACAACTACATCAAATGGTTAAAGAACATACAGTTTCCGTGGATGGCGAAATTCTCCCTCCCGAAACGATGATTGTTCAACACTCATTTAACACCTTCAAAGGTGGCCATTATGATGTCACTATTTTTATATATGATATATAATATGTTTATGTTTTCCTTAAGCTTCTGTTTTTTTTCATTTTGGGCATACCTTTATGGTTTCCATTATGGGTAAACACGATATCTTCATTTTAGGAAGTGCGGACTACCGCCCCCTAAAAGTGATTTGATTCGTTAATACCATATGTGGGACATATAAAGGATGGAACTATGATATTATATATGATATTATACTGGAATTATAATATACCTTTATATCATTATGATTCCATTCTATAAAATACGAAATAGAAATGAAAGTAGCGTTCATGCGTACGTACGGCTTACCGTCTCCATGAACGGTGCATTTCATTTCTTACCTCTAAATGTGATGTAATATTATAAATGCATGTATGTACTGGATATATATGACATATATGATATCTACATCATGAATACCATTCTGGATATAATGAAACTTTGACCAAATTAACAACATGTAAGTGTAATAAGTCTATTTTTGACTTAAGAACCAAATACCGACAAAATAAACATTATTAACTTAAATGATTACATGATGTCCATAACATGGTATAAAAGGAATAATGAACTTGAAAAGGTTCTTAATCAAGTAGAGATTAACTCAAGTTTATTATTCAAGAGATTAAAGAACGGTCGGGTCAAGTCGGATACGAGGTATGGGACTTCGTCTCAATCTCCTTTCGTTGAGGCATATTTTATTTTATACACAACTTTCTTTTATACGGTGTATAAACCCCTTTGACTTTTACGTTTATTCAAAAGGAATCTTTTTTATACGAAGCTTTTACTAAACGACAAAAGGGAATGTTTTTGTCGTACATATGCGGCGACAACGACTTCTCCGCCGTCGTAACCGTTATTTGAGTTCCGGCTTCCTCTACAAGCCATACCTTCTTTTTAAAAGAAAAATAAATACCATGTTTTACTTTTCTTTTATTTTGGTATTGAAAATGGTTTTCATAATGTTTTTATTATATCAATGTGTTGTATTGATATCTCGTGATTGAAATGTGGAAACGTTATGTTTCCTTTATGCATGTTTTATGTGATATGATTATGTTATGGTTCTTGGGCATTATTATGAAGACGGGTGGTTCCGTGATAAACTAAGGGCGGGTGAGCCCGTTATAGCTCTCCAATGCATTGGGTAACGCGAAGGAGTGAAACGTTAAGGTTTCTCCGAAGAGATTTTAGGGAATATACTGTGATGGGTATTCCAAACGTAACCAAGAGGGTTACTCCCTACGTAAGAATGTTATGAATGCCTCAAGTTACCTTTATGTCTTATGATTTCTATGATTTATTCATGATTTTATGAGGTATGTTAAAGTGCCAATGTTTTATGGGTAAAGTATGATTTCATTCTTATGTATATATGAACTCATGTTTCCTTTCCATGTTTTTTTTTATAACCCATACTGAGTTTTTATGCTCATCCCAAGTTTTTGGAATGTTTTTCACAGGTCAAGGGAAAGGTACATGATAAGATGATAGAGTCAAGGATGTGTCAAGAATTAATCCATGTTTTATTTTAAATGTGTTTCCATTGATGGGAATGAAGAATACTATCTTTATGTAACCACTTTATTTATATGTGGAATGTAATGCAAGTTTTATGATCTAATTCTCTAAAACTCTAAACCCGAAAAGATCCTCAATGTGTAATCTTGTAATAACTCAAGATTAAGTAAGGTTTAAGGCTGGGGCCTTATAGTTGGTATCAAAGGTCGGTTTAGATAACTTTAGGAGTTAGAATTCTATTAAATGATTATCCAAAAAAAAAAATTCGAAATGATATAGCATTTAAAGATTACCATGTTGCTTCATCTAAGACATGTTTGTTCAGAATGGTTTTCTGCAGAGGAAACAGGGAAGCAGTGCTAGGAAGGCATACAGAAGGAAATAACCTTCCGAATCAGCATCCAGAAATGGTCGGAATTGGAACTGAACAGTTTGTTGTAGTGATGGCGTAGTTGACTCAAGCGATAAATGGCGGTGGTATCCATGCATGAGATCAGCCAGATCAACCGCAGAGGAACATGTCAGTGGTGGAACATTTCATGAGGCAACATCCACCATCATTCAGAGGATCATCTGACCCTGTGCTAGCTGAAGGGTGGATTAAAGCACTGGAGAAGATTTTTGATGTCATGGGGTGTTCAGACAATCAAAAGGTTAGTCTTGCTATTTACCGTTTGGAGGGTGAAGCAGATCAGTGGTGGTCTATGGTTAAAAATATCAGGGACGCCGATGAGATTGATGCTCTTGACTGGGATGAATTCAAAGGTATGTTTCTTGAGAAGTATTTTCCTAAGGCTGTTCGACTTAGGATGGAAAAGCAATTCTTGGAATTGAGGCAAGAGGAAGACTCAGTGGCTGCCTATGAAGAAAGGTTCACTCGATTGGCAAGGTATGCTCCAAATTTTATCCGAGACCTTGATAGAAAAATCAATCATTTTTACTCAGGATTAAAGCCAAAATATCGAAGGGCATTAGCTTCTCGTGAGTTTAAAAGTTATGAAAAGCTTTTTCGATGTGCTGAGAAGGTGGAAATGGAGTTTGCTGATGACCAAGTTTTCTATAACAACTAGCAGAAGAAGAGACCGAGGTGGCAGGAGAAAGGTAAGAATTCTTCAAAAAAGTCTGATTGTAAGAGAGCTAAGTTTCCAGTTTGTGATAAATGTGGAAAAAGGCATGCTGGAGAATGTCTTCTGAATTCTGGGAAGTGCTACCGATGTGGTAAGATGGGACATAAGGCTCGTGATTGCACTGAAAAGGATCAAGGTGAAGGTAAGAACAAATTTGATTTACAGTTAGTGAAATGTTATAAGTGCAATGAGATGGGTCACTATGCAAACGAGTGTCCGACAAGGATCTTGAGTGATGGGAAGCAGTTAGACTACAAGCAGAAAGGGGTGGTGAAATCCTTTGCAACTACTTCAGCAGATATCGGGCCATCAAATGAAGTTGTATCAGGTACTTTGTTTGTTTTTTCAGATTATGCCAGTGTGTTGTTTGATTCGGGTTCTACACATTCTTTCATCTCTGAAACCTTTTCTAGTAAAATGGGAATACCATCTCAAGAAATGACTCCTGAACTTTTGGTAAAAACACCTGGGGGAAGTGTCGAGGCAAAAAGAGTTTATAAGAATCTTCCTATCCTTATCTGTGGAAAGAACCTACTTGCAAACCTTATTGTTCTACCTCTAGTAGAGTTTGATGTTATCCTGGGTATGGATTGGCTCTCTATTTGACATGCTAAGATTGACTGTAGAGCTAAAGAAGTTTCTTTTCAGAAAGACTTTCAGTTTGTTTACAATAATGAACCCTTACTTTTGATAACATATCAAGAGGCCGAGAAACTTGTAAAAGATTGAAATGAATGTTACCTTGCACACGTCGTTGAAAATAAAGGAACTGTTCAGATTAATGATGTGCCAGTGGTAAATGAGTATCCTGATGTTTTTCCTGATGAGTTGCCTGGAATAATACCAGATCGGGAAGTTGAGTTTACTGTTGACTTAGTTCCTGATGCTAAGCCAATTTCAAAACCCCCTTATCGAATGGCACAAATTGAACTTTTAGAGTTGAAGGAGTAATTGCAAGATTTATTAGAGAAAGGTTTCATTAGACCTAGCACATCACCATGGGGTGCTCCTGTTTTATTTGTTAAAAAGAAAGATGGTTCTATGAGACTTTGCATTGATTATAGAGCCTTGAATAATATCACTGTTAAGAACAAATATCCTTTGCCTCATATCGATGATTTGTTTGATCAGCTCCAAGGAGATCAGTTTTTTTCAAAGATTGACTTGAGATCGGGGTACCATCAGCTGAAGGTAAAGGAGGCAGATATTCCGAAGACCGCGTTCCGTACGAGATATGGCCATTATGAATTTGTAGTAATGCCTTTTGGGCTAACCAATGCACCTGCTGTATTCATGGAATTAATGAATAGAATTTTCCATGAGTTCTTGGATAAGTTTGTGGTGGTTTTCATTGATGATATTTTGGTGTTTTCTAAAAGTAAAGAGGAGCATGAAAAACATTTAAGGGTTATCTTGCAAACCTTAAAAGAAAAGAAACTTTATGGGAAATTCAGCAAGTGTGAGTTTTGGTTGCAACAAATTTCTTTCCTTGGTCACATTGTTTCTAAAGATGGAATAACTGTTGATCCTGCAAAAACAAAAGTTGTGGAAGAATGGCCAAGACCCACAAATGTAACCGAGATTAGTAGCTTCCTTGGTTTGGCGGGCTATTACCGAAGGTTTGTTAGAAATTTTTCACGGTTATCTAGTCCAATCACTAAGCTAACTCGGAAGGGTGTTAAGTTTATCTGGAAAAAAGAATGTGATGATTGTTTTCAGGAATTGAAAAGAAGATTGGTGAATGCTCCAGTTTTGGCACTACCTTCCAGGAATGGTGATTTTGTTATATACAGTGATGCTTCATTGAAAGGACTTGGTTGCGTCCTAATGCAGAATGATCAGGTAATTGCTTATGCTTCACGATAGTTGAAAACTCATGAGGTAAATTACCCTACACATGATTTGGAATTAGCTGCTGTTGTTTTTGCTTTAAAAATATGGAGGCATAATTTGTATGGAGTAAAGTGTGAAATATATACCGATCACAAAAGTTTAAAGTATATATTCACTCAGAAAGAGTTAAACATGAGACAAAGGAGATGGCTGGAATTAATCAAAGATTATGATTGCACAATTCATTACCATCCGGGAAAAGCAAATAAAGTGACTGATGCTTTGAGTCGAAAAAGTAATGCTTCATTAACAATATTGCATTTGGAACGTGATCCTTTGGTTAAGGATTTGATAAACTTTGGCATAGAAGTTGTTGGTGCAGGAAGTCATTCTGTTTTATTTCAGGTGTCAGTGAGATCATCTCTATCAAATAGAATCAATCAAGCACAGAAGCAAGACAGTGAGTTGCAGAAAAGGGTAGAGCTGGTTCAGAAAGGTAAGTTGCCTGAATTCAACATTGATAATGATTGCGTTTTGAGATTTGGGAAGAGATTGTGTGTGCCTTGTGATTCACAGTTGAAGAGAGAGTTGTTATGTGAAGCTCATAGTTCTCCGTTTTCAGTTCATCCGGGCAGTACTAAGATGTATAGAGATCTGCGGGAGTATTACTGGTGGGATGGAATGAAAAGAGATATTGTTGATTTTACTGTGAAGAGTTTGACTTGTCAGCAGGTTAAAGCAGAGCGGCAGTTACCGAAAGGGATGCTTCAGCCTTTACCAGTGCCAGAGTGGAAATGGGAGAATATATCCATGGACTTTGTTGTTGGATTACCGAAGACGTCTCGAGGTAATAATGCAATCTGGGTTATTGTTGATCGCTTGACCAAATCTGCTCATTTCCTTGCTATACGAGATACTTTCTCTCTTGATCAACTTTCCCATTTGTATCTTAAAGAGATAGTCAGGTTACATGGAGTTCCTCTCTCCATTGTATCGGATCGTGATCCCAGGTTTACTTCTAACTTTTGGAAAGGCCTTCAGAAGTCGTTGGGTACTGAATTAAATTTTAGTATAGCTTTTCATCCTCAATCAGATGGGCAGTCAGAACGAACAATTCAGATATTGGAGGATATGCTACGAGCTTATTCTATGGATTATCAGGGAAGTTGGGACCAACATCTTTCTTTGGTTGAGTTTTCATATAATAACAGTTTCCATTCCAGTATACAGATGGCACCATTTCAGGCATTATATGGGAAGCGGTGTCGAACTCCAGCTTTCTGGGATGAAGTGGGTGAAAGGAAGTTGATGGGACCAGAATTGGTAGAAGAGATGGCAGAAAAAGTTCAGCTGATTCAGAAACACATGAGAACAGCTCAGAGCAGGCAGAAGAGTTATGCGGATAACCGGAGGAAGGATCTATCTTTCGAGGTAGGTGATCATGTTTTTCTCAAGGTTTCTCCTTGGAAAAGTGTGATGAGATTTGGTAAGAAAGGAAAGTTGAGTCCAAGGTTCATTGGACCATACGAAATTCTGGAAAGAGTTGGATCAGTTGCATATCGAGTGGCTTTACCTCCGAGTTTATCTCAGGTACACAATGTTTTTCACGTTTCGATGTTGAGAAAGTATATGCCAGATCCATCTCATGTTTTGAGTCCAGAGGTAGTTCAGCTGGAAGAGAACCTATCTTATGAGGAACAACCGGTCCAGATTCTTGACCACAGGGAGCAAGTGTTACGAAATAAGGTGATTAAGCAGGTAAAGGTTTTGTGGAAAAACCACATGATTGAAGAGGCAACATGGGAATCTGAAAATGCAATGAGGGATAAGTACCCCCATTTATTTGATAAGTAAATAAATTGCGGGGACGCAATTTTCAAAAGGGGGGAAGGATGTAACATCCCAAGTAAGTAATGAATAATAGATATTTTTATCTGTGTCTATTAATGATTAAGATAGTGTTATAGAGGCTTAAAATGAAAATAAATACAATCTTATGCATGAAATACACTAATATTCTTAAAAGATTGTTTTAGTGCCTTTTGATGGAAAACCATTTTTGAATCTATATTTTGACAATTTTATAAACTATGTTTGTCAAAATAAAATTATTCTTTATGATTGGGACATCAAAATTTACCTTGTGTGAATTTTTGGTATTTTTCTGACAATGTTCATTTTTTAATGAATAGTGAAAAATACTGCATTTTACATCAAAACTGATTTTTAATATAATTTATTTATATGATTAGATTATGTTTTGAATTGGTATTTAAGTGAAATTAGAATATATTTTTACCATTTTATCCAATGGTGGTCATTGGAATCAATTTCACTTTGAAATTAGACTTAAACTGGTGTCAATCTTTTGATACTTATTGTTTTGTAAAAACACGCTATTTGCTCTGGCAGCGGGAATTAATTATTAAATTAATTAATGTGACCTATATGTTTTGAATTTTGTAAAATAGACTTCATTTTTGAATTTGGAATATCAAATATAGCTTAGGGTGAATATTTGGTAATTTTCTGAAAAACTTCAATTTTTGATGAATAGTGAAACCACTAAGTGATAATCAAGCAAACTGATTTTTCAGTTAAATGAAAGTTTACCACTAATGTGTATTTAATTTTGAAAATCCGACATACATGGTTGTCATTAAGAATTAAAATGTGGTTCAATGAGATTATAATAATTTTTTTTGGTGAATAGTAACTTATTAAGTTCTTAATCACGATTAGTGGTAATTAGGGTAGTTTAAGGTATAAATAATACTTTAATAAAATGAAATGACCGAGACACATGTCCCAACCTCATTTGTTGTGTCATGGCCGACCATGACATGCCATGGGTCAACTTGGGGACCCCATGGATCCACTTTTGTTGGGAAATGACATAAATTACTTTTTATTTAATGTTAAAGTGAAAATGACACAAACATAATATGTTTTACAAAAACAAATTTTAAGTGGGGTTATACAATTCCAAATTTTGATTATAAATAGTCATTGGAAATCTAAAAAGATTTCCTACATCATAGTAATTTTTTTATGATTTTTAGACATTAAATAAATTAAATTATTTATGACATAAGCATGATGCAGCGATGACATCATCATTTGACGATTTAAATAAAATGGAAAGACAATGTAAAATCTATGAACTACACATGTCCAAAACTTATTGGATGAGTGTATTTCGAAACCTTATCACCTTATACACGAATTATATCAATGTGGGACCTTTTAAAACCGAAACACATTTTCAAATAAAGTAATGTTTCTTTACTTTCCAAAAGTGCCCCTCCTCTCCTCTTATAAAAGGCCCCCACCTCTACCTCATTTCACACACTCCACAAGCCTTTGGCTCGGCCAACCCCTGCACATTTTCTCTCTCCACATCCCTATCCTCATCCTAGAGGATTCCCTTTGGGCATAATCCTTTCAAAGGAATCCTTTAGGCTCAACTCAAAAGGAGTTACACTTTTAAAGGTAATTCATTCTCTCATGTTCATTTGTTTTATTTTGCTTCTCCAACCCCCTAAACTCTTTTTATTTACTTCTTTTGTAACAACACCAGTATCTTAAATATACTAGGATGTTGTTATAATATTTATTTGAGCTACACTCTCACACAACTACATAAAATGGTTAAAGAACATACAGTTTCCGTGGATGGCGAAATTCTGCCTCCCGAAACGATGATTGTTCAACACTCATTTAACACCTTCAAAGGTGGCCATTATGATGTCACTATTTTTATATATGATATATAATATGTTTATGTTTTCCTTAATCTTATGTTTTTTTTCATTTTGGGCATACCTTTATGGTTTCCATTATGGGTAAACACGATATCTTCATTTTAGGAAGTGCGGACTACCGCCCCCTAAAAGTGATTTGATTCGTTAATACCATATGTGGGACATATAAAGGATGGAACTATGATCTAATATATGATATTATACTGGAATTATAATATACCTTTATATCATTATGATTCCATTCTATAAAATACGAAATAGAAATGAAAGTAGCGTTCATGCGTACGTACGGCTTACCGTCTCCATGAACGGTGCATTTCATTTCTTACCTCTAAATGTGATGTAATATTATAAATGCATGTATGTACTGGATATATATGACATATATGATATCTAAATCATGAATACCATTCTGGATATAATGAAACTTTGACCAAATTAACAACATGTAAGTGTAAGAAGTCTATTTTTGACTTAAGAACCAAATACCGACAAAATAAACATTATTAGCTTAAATGATTACATGATGTCCATAACATGGTATAAAAGGAATAATGAACTTGAAAAAGGTTCTTAAGAAAGTAGAGATTAACTCAAGTTTATTATTCAGGAGATTAAAGAACGGTCGGGTCAAGTCGGATACGAGGTATGGGACTTCGTCTCAATCTCCTTTCATTGAGGCATATTTTATTTTATACACAACTTTCTTTTATACGGTGTATAAACCCCTTTGACTTTTACGTTTATTCAAAAGGAATCTTTTTTATACGAAGCTTTTACTAAATGAAAAAAGGGAATGTTTTTGTCGTATGTATGCAGCGACAACGACTTCTCCGCCGTCGTAACTGTTATTTGAGTTTCGGCTTCCTCTACAAGCCATACCTTCTTTTTAAAAGAAAAATAAATACCATGTTTTACTTTTCTTTTATTTTGGTATTGAAAATGGTTTTCATAATGTTTTTATTATATCAATGTGTTGTATTGATATCTCGTTATTGAAATGTGGAAACGTTATGTTTCCTTTATGCATGTTTTATGTGATATGATTATGTTATGGTTCTTGGGCATTATTATGAAGACGGGTGGTTCCGTGATAAACTAAGGGTGGGTGAGCCCGTTATAGCTCTCCAATGCATTGGGTAACGCGAAGGAGTGAAACGTTAAGGTTTCTCCGAAGAGATTTTAGGGAATATACTGTGATGGGTATTCCAAACGTAACCAAGAGGGTTACTCCCTACGTAAGAATGTTATGAATGCCTCAAGTTACCTTTATGTCTTATGATTTCTATGATTTATTCATGATTTTATGAGGTATGTTAAAGTGCCAATGTTTTATGGGTAAAGTATGATTTTATTCTTATGTATATATGAACTCATGTTTCCTTTCCATGTTTTTTTTTATAACCCATACTGAGTTTTTATGCTCATCCCAAGTTTTTGGAATGTTTTTCACAGGTCAAGGGAAAGGTACATGATAAGATGATAGAGTCAAGGATGTGTCAAGAATTAATCCATGTTTTATTCATAAATATGATGTTTTCATGAGGTAATTAAAAGAGTTTATGTTCTGTATGTATTGATGGACTAATGATTTCTTTCTTATTTTATAACCCTTACTAAGATTTTTATGCTCATCCCAAGTTTTGAAATGTTTTTCACATGACTTAAAGATGAATAGGGTCAAGGATGGGATCAAGGAAAAGTATTTCTGTCTAAAACATGGATCTAGACATGACACTTTTTTTCAAGAGTTTTTATTTTATGAAAAAAATGGATACTGAGTAGAATTGTCTACATGTAATATTCATGATGTTATGTAAATTATTATGACCTAATTCTCTAAAACTCTAAACCTGAAAATATCCTCAATGTAAATTATCCATTTAATTCAAGAATATGTAATGTTTAAGGCCGAGTCCTTATATAAATGGACTCCCTGGTACAAGGGGTAGACCTCCATTCTAAATTTCCAAATAACATACATGAGAATTATAGTGGTTCTCCCCACCATAACAACCAACCATCTTAACCGACCAGTTTGTACTGACACAGGAAGAACCCAAATTTAAAGAGTTGGGACAACCACACAGTTAATATTCACATTTTGAGAAACCGTGCACTAACCATGTGGATCCTTATACTTGTATGGTTTTCTAGGTCATGGTTACTACTAACCAAGCACAAACTGTGTTCTCAACTTGTCTATCAAAATTCTCAACCATACTCCAAAAAACTCAATGGAAACCAAAGGGGAAAAGAAGGACATTGAGCGATAACATAGACATGAGGTCCTCTCACCTATTTCTATCAAACGGGAACAAAAAAATAAAGATGGAAACATCAGAGGTTTAAACGGTTCCCCATCTTTCATACTGAGGATAGGACTTTGTACAAGGTTTTAAATGGCCCTGGGATTTCCCCTGACTATGAACCAACTTCTCTCCAGGACCTATGGCTGGAGCTCAAATGATTGAAGCATCTTCGGCCTCATAGTTAGGTCTTGGAAACCCCTAAACTAAAATTTTCCTTTAGGTGACATGAAAACTATACCCTAATCCTAGATGGGTTCACCAAGATATAACACATTCCAAAACTCACTTTACCCTAACCCTCCATTTCACTGAAATAAGGGTTTATAATATGTACACATACATCACACCTTGTTTCTTCTGGTGAGAAAAAATAGAAGGAAAGGACACATATAATCACCTTCCTCTAAAATAGAGGATTTTGATGTTTTCCCATGAGAGACATACTCCCAACATGTTAGAGACTCTCAGAGGATTTCACAACCTTTACCTTTATAGTCAACGAGAACACGACATCACAAGGTATTACCGAACGTCGCCATTGCGACTGATAGAAACAATACATGAAAGGGGACCTTGTGCCAAGTCCCCAAACAATACACAATTCCAGAAAGTGACCATAATAGCCTCTCATGACCAGATTTCCCACACTAGTGGTTTAATATAAGCCCCTACTTTGAAGAGACTACGAAGGACCTAGAGGTCTTCTTAGACACCATCCAAATACTCATCCACACTAACAACCCCAGACCACTTCCACCTTTAATGATTCAGGTAACTTAAGAAACTATGATCTCTTTCAAAATTCCACAAGAACTCTCTCAATATAAGAGGGTACAAAAAATAAAAGAAATTTTGTAAACTCAATCTCCCAAGCTTGAGAAAAGGATTCCTTATATTGATCAATTGGAGGATTTTCCAATGGAAAAACAATCTGTGTTTCACTTCAATTGTGCACTACCCCTTAATGGGGGAATACCTTATCCAAATAAAGAACCCAAGGACCCAACCATGTTGGTACATTAGTCAAAAAATTCTACAAACTAGAACCAAACTTGTGATGGGAACTAGCATAAAGGCTTCTTGAACTTTTCTCAGAATATACCACTAACCCGCCCTTCAACCTAGCTTACTGACCAAACACAAACCCAAAACACAGTTCAAATAGGAGGGGTTCTTGGACTCAAAACATCCCACAATATCAAAATTAAAAAAAACATAAATAATAAACACCATCCCAAACCAGTCATCAAGACATCAAGTTTTCCTTTAAAACATTTCTTTGAGAACAAACGGTTCAGCGGTTAGCATATCCACCAATGGTACCCCATGGGCCTCACACATCCATGTTTCTGTGCCACATTGGGAACCCTCCTTATATCCATCCCAGAACTCATCCATTCATTCCATTAACCATCCATCATCTCATATAACTCCATGCATGTGGTCGCTCACAGAAATACCAAAGGTTAAAACAAAAAATCTTTCCACTTTTCTAAACCAAAACAATCAATCAATACTTCCTTTTTCTCAAGACCACTAACCACAAAATATAAATCCCAATAACTAAAATTAATACTCACTTTAAAGTTATATAAATAAATTTCAAAACATCTCACACCATTAAAACACCTTTCAATAGTTTATAAAATTCTATTGGGAACAATTTTTCAAAACCAACTTTAACATAATTTCCTGATTTCAAAAGAGGTGTAAACACACCACTTTCCATTTCAAAAAAATTCTAAAAATTCAATTCCACCATTTCAAAAATCAAACCATTACCTATTTATTAGAAAATAATTTCACAGAAACTTTATTCTTTTTAAAACCAATTCATTTTTTCTTTAAAACCAAACTTCCAAGATTTCAAAACTAACAGACACAAGACAATGCGAGAGGAAACTAGTTTCGGTGGGTGACTTAGACATATGGTTGGCAGCCATACTCCAATAACTTCACCATCATAGAGAGTGTTCTAGGGAAATATCCCCAGCTCCACATGTCTTTCTGGACCCTATGAGCTCACTGAGACCATTAACCCAACTCTCTTTTCATTTCCCCTATTCACCATCAAACCAAGAAAACCAAAGGACTCAGATAAATCCTCAATTCCCCTAGAGACTATAATCCCATCATGAGGTGTGGTGATCAGTCACAATACCAATAACTAGAATACCAAGTCCCAAAAATCCTAACTTCATACTATCCCGAATGTTCCCCAAATAACGGGACCCAAAGAGTTAACCTGAATCTCTTTTGATACCATTTTATCATGAATCAGATCTGGTTGCCATCAAAACCAGCACCCAACCCGGCCTGTGACATGGACCGAAGGGCATTCCCAATCCTCATGGGATGGAACAAGATCCCGATTATCATAAAATAAAGTTTGGTAATGATTTACCTGAGTTTATAAACATTAAACAATAAACAAATTCAATATGACAAATCTGGATTTTTTGAAACAAACCATCTTTTACAAAAAAAACTAAAAATTGAATTAAATAGTTTAAAACAATTATAAAAGACTACAAAAACTATATAAACCCACATTAAATATCCCAATAACAATACTCATGGAAATAGTCACCACCCTCAAGCCATCTCCACAAGATAGCACCACGAAGGACCTGCTAGAAACTCGAGCCACTGGCACTAAAACTGTACCCAAACCTGTGACAAAAATAACCAAGTCTACTTACACCCAAAGGTGTAAGTAGGGTGTGAGAAAAATACCATTAGGATACCACCACAAATATATTCCATGTGATAAACATTTATAGATGAAAAGCATGCAATTTTTTCAAAACATGAAATGCTAGCTACAATTTCTATAAGATGCACCTTTAAATAAAAATAGTTTTCAAGTAGGATATTTTAAGAATCAAAACTTTTAAAAATAATGTCAATGATACTAAAATTTCCATCCAAACATACTATATGATGACAGTAAGAGTAAATCATCTAATTAGCACAAGCAATAGGAAATAACCCCTAGGCACTAGCTCACTGTGGGTCCCAGGTACCTTGTATCTCGGTGAGAGTAACCATCATAATATATGTTCTTGTGCACAAGACACTAGTAGGGAACATACCCATAACCCAGTGGTACAAAATCATCATAATCATCATAGTTTAGTTAGTTTTTTAATATTCAATCTTGATATGTGAAACTGAGACCAAACCCCACGGGATCACTAGCATACTAGTACATGTCCACCCACCTAGATACCTGAGTTTCCCTCTTGTGCTCAAAAAAGTTCAACAAGTCAATAAATATACTTTTCACATGAAAATAACACTTCCACGTCACACATTAACCATAAATCTCCCATGTATATCACACAAGTCACATAATCCACTTTTTCATTCAAATGCATTTTGAAATCATACTCACACCAAAATAACTCACAACACTTTTCACATTTCATTAAAACTTCCAAAAATCCTTTAAAAAATTTTATAAAAACTTTCCAAGATATTCCAACTCACATAAAATCCCAAAAACATATCATATATTACCCCTCACACCTTCAAAATTCATTTTGTCAACAAACTCACACGAAACAACCCACAACCATGTTTCACACCCACAACACAATTTAGTAAAACATTTCAGCAATTTATAAAACATTTAAAAAATGTTTGACATATCAAATCACCACTTTACCTTTCAAAAATACATATTAGGTGAATACACTCACTCAAACAGTACATATACACCCCTTTCTCACTTTGTTTAACCAAATAAAACATTTACAATCTTCATAAAACAAACTCAAGAAATATAACCACAGTTTGCACACAAAACCCATTTCAAAACCCTCATTCAAGACCAAAATCATACCAATACCAACCCAAATCATAATTTTAAGCCCTAACAACATTTATTAAACCACCCCCAAGTGTTATAAAATCACCTCGAATAATACCACAAAAGATGCACATGAAAACACGCACATTTTCATAAAACACTTTCAAGAGACATAACACGGTTTTACACATAAAACCCATTAAAACCCCTCTTTAAAACCCAATGGAACATCAAGACCATACAAAAACATAATTTTCATCCCAAACAAGATTTAGTAAACTAATTTCATGTGTTATAAAATACACCCAAATAATACCCCAAGAGTTACACATGAAAAACACCCAATTTCAAGCTAAAATGCAACTATAAAATTAAAAGCTTAACCAAATTAATCATAAACAGTTTTTGAACCACAAAACACATATTAGGAAAATGAAAAATCAGTAAAACAAGCAAACCGACTCATCAATAAATGGTTACACATGTAATCACCTACCTTTTTGTGTCGAAACCCTCAAAACTTAGTGCGAAACATCAACTGCACCACCGCCGCACCACAAGGGGGTGAAAACCAACCCTAAACCACAATATTTGAAAAACAAATACAACAAATAAAACTCTAGGTTATAACCCTAACTTCTGTACATTTTATAACTTCATGAAAAATGGAGGAAACCCTAAGGAAAATGGAAGAAACCAAGAAGGAATCACTTACCTTGAACAATCTTGAAGAAATCACCCTAAATCCACCAAAGGTTGAATCTCCAAGCAACCAAAACTGATAGGTAGTGTATAATGAGACTTATAAGGTTAAGTGGGGACTGAAATTGGGGGGAAAGAGTGAAAATTGAAAGGTTTATGAAATAATCAAATTACCTTCTCAAATCTGGATGATTTGAGAAACCCTGATAAGTTTCTCCCTAATCTGTGATCCAAATGAGTTCCAAAGCGGATAAATAGATAATGAGAGTGAGCCTTAGTTTTTTTTATTTATGTGGGATGTGGAATCACTGAAAAACAGTACAAATGTATGAGATATTTAAAAATTAAAAAAATAATTTAAAGAAGGAAATGGGCTTATAGGCTGACCCAAAACGTTAATAAAAAACTCAAATCCATCATTATTATGGATTCCTATGGGTTCAAAATTGATATGGTGGTTTTAATATATAAGTGGATGCCAATTGGTAAGTGTAATGGATTTAAAATGTTAAAAAAATGAAGGATTTATAAAAGAAACAAAATTTATTTTTAAATCTGAAAATGGGCTCCCGATTTGGCCCAAATTTTGAAAACCCACCATTTCTACCAAAATGAATGGGAATCCTCCAAAACAAAGAAATAATGGAAATTAAATGAAAAATAACTTTAAAATAATTCATGTGTGTGACAATCCATCTTGAGGGAGATTATATAGTCTTCATCATCGTCTATAGAGTATGAGGAGAAGTTGTGAGATTGGAATGAGGTTATAGAGAGCATGTGTTGAGAGTAGTAGGATGAGGAGGAGTTGTACCGATGATAGAAGCAGCAACAAGAGAATATGATGAAGTACATGCAATTACTTATGCATGGTATAGGGATGGAGTCCCTCCACCTAGTCCTCCAGATGATTCACTGCCTCCATAGTGATTGATGATATATTTTGTTGACAAACATATTATGATAATTAATTTTTGAATGAATTTAATATGTATTATTATTAATTGATATTTCTACCTTTTTATATATATTTTTTAATTTTTTTGATTTTTTTTCTATTATATATATATATATATATATTTACGATGGATACATATTTCTATTGAAATAGGTTATTTATGAAGAAAATACCTATACGTTGAAAATAACCTACTGTGATGGAAATATGAATCCTTTATAAATTACCATTTGTCCTATATGGAGCTGAAAATTTTTTTTATGATGGGAAATATTTTCATCATAAAAAAATTTTGATGGGACATTGAAAAAAAATATTTTACGATGCCATTTTCAGCCATATGTCAATAACAATAGGATCCCATAAAAATTGATTATTTTTTATGGGATCGAGTCACTATTGATCCATTATAAATACATGGATTTCCTATGGTGGTACCCTCTGAAACTATCAAGTCGCACTCACAATGGAGATTTAAATCAGAACATGCAATGAATGGAAGTAAAAAAATGAACATAAGGATTTATATGATTTATAAAAATTCCTAATCCATGTAAAACAACAAATTCACATGAAATATTATATAATATATTATAATGGAAATAATCAATTCTAAAGTACAATCAGATAGAATATTAAGTTCGAGTAAATATCACCCTAAGTACAGATGACCCCATCCCAAAAATATAGAAACTATCTTCCGGTAATCCCAGTTCCACCACCAAATGATCTTCATAGAGAGAAAGGCTCATTACTCTAATCTTCACAGGAAATGAATCACTAGATCAAAGGGAATCACCGCTTCAAATAGATCACCTAGTAAATAGTGCATACTTCTGGAGACTCCAAGTATTGAATCTTATATTTCCTTTATAAGTATCTTATGTATCATTAGGAATGAATTTTATGTAATTCCTTTTCATATCCATGAAATTAGCACCTAAATCAGTGCTAGATTTTAGAACTCGTCCTCCAGCTTTGATACTTGTATCCTCCAGTTCTTGAATCACTACCAATGCTATGTTCTATAATTCTAGTTCTGAGATAATTTTCTCCTTAAAATTTGGTATACATGTGAAGTTCTGTAAGTTACACCTTTTCAAAAACTATAGTTCTTAACTAGAAAATATTTTCTCACACCAAGACTAATAATCTCCCACATGAGAATCATTTTTATGATTTATCACCAAGTTCCCTAGGTCACAAGTACTAACATCTATAAAAGTATTATTCAGTCTACTTATTTTAGTTTGTCAGAGCTTTTAAGATCCTAAGGTCTCCAAGTTATCCAAGATACACAAAAGAGAAACAATGATTTAGACATTTATAAGCTATAAATTTTGTTATTATATATTTCATATTTCATTTCCCTTTACCCTTTCATATCCCTAACACCCTTATCCATGATAATATTCCAAAAGAAGTGGTATTTTAGTTGAATATGCTTCATTTGGAAGTGAAATGTCATATTCTTATCCAAGTGAATCTCAATTTGGATATCATAGTTCAACATGTTGATCTCTTACCTCTTTTTTTATTTTCACTAGTATAGCCTTCAACCACACCGAATCATTCCCTACTTCTTTAATTTTAATGTACTCAAATTTCATGGATGAAAATTCAACTACTGGTTGTAACTGTGACATCTAGATCATGGCAGTTTTTCCAAAAGTAAACATGAAACCAGTGGTTCTCTTCCATGAATTAGTATCTCCACCAAATTCAAAATCTGTAAAACCCTACAAAGGATATTCTATTCCAAATAAAAATGTAATATCCCCAGAAACTTTAATATATCTAAATATCCACTTGACAACCTCTTGGTTATCCTTTATAGGATTTATCATTAATATTCTAACAAAACCTACCTATTGAGTGATATCATTCCTCATAAAAACCATGACATACATCAAACTATCCACAACCACTATACATGGAACTTTCTCCATATACTTGGTCTCCTCGTCCATTTTAAGGTGTCTTCACCTTTAAAAGATTAGAATTTCTAGAAAAGGGAGTACTCACAGTCTTAAACTCACTCATTCTAAATATTTCTAGTACCTTCCACACACCATCCAAAAACTCAATATAAAATATCACATCATTGATTTTTCCAATGGAAATTAGGTTCTTTTGTAATCATGGGATATTTCAACCCATTGAAAATGAAACAGACATTTGTTCATTGTTTTAATGATTAAATATCATTTTTCAAAATACTCAAGAAATTATACACCCACTTCATAATTTGAATTAAATGAATCTCTAAATTCAATGATCTATGAATCCATCAAAAAATTTGAAACTTAGAACCAAAGTACCACCATCCCCTTTAACACCAGAATTTTTGGAAAATCTGAAATATAACATCCCAAATTTTATTATATTTTTTTATTTTAAACTTAATGTTATGAATGCCTTTTTTCACACACAACACTAAACTAAAACTAAACCATGATAATTTAAATTAATTAACCATTATTATATAGCTGTTAAATTAGAGGGTATAAAATTGAGTGACCATATTATGAAATTTATAAAGAAAAAGGAAAGAAATGGAATTAGGTAGTAGGGGTCTTTTTATAGAGCCCATTTTTTCAATCTTGTAAAGGAGGTAACCTCACTAGGTTTTTCCCTAGACCAAGTCCAATACAAACTCCAAAAATTATGGTATGAGTAAAATCATATGTGAGAGAATTTCAAACTCATGGAAATTTCTATGAGGTCTATTCATATTCACCACTTACTTCTTTTTTGTGTTGTATGTATTGTCCATGTATTTCTTTTTTTCATAACTTTCATGAAATCTAGGGTATTTAAAAATACATCTCATGTTCTAACTTCCATTAATTTTAAAATTGAAATATTATAACATTGTAAGGGATTTTTTAACTCTGGTGGTTTTGGACACATTGGAAGCACCTAGTAACTAATGGTCAGCTTAGCTTTTGTTGGATTTGATGGATCATTTGAAATTTTCAAGATGTAAATGTCATGACCAATGATTTTTTTCCCAAATAATATTGAAAAATAAAATTTTAGGGCCAAGAGAGGATCTTTTCACATCAATTTTATAATTAATTTAAGCACAAGAAGAAAGGTCACCTCGGTCTTGAGATCTTTCTTCATTGAGAATGTTGATCGTTCTAACCCAATTAGTGTATCATATTTACATTGTGAGGACCCAAAGTGTATCCCTTCTAGTGGTGATTCACATGTTCTCCTTTGATCTAAAAAAAACGTTGATGAATCACTAGGTGCTAGAGTGGCTTATTGATTGTCTTATGTTATTTTTCTTTGATCACTTCACATTCCTTCGTCCTTAAATGATTATCGCTTGTTCTTATTATTCTTAAGAATATGATAGGAGTAGGAAGATATTGAGAGGAATTCATTGTGAAAAATAATTTACCCTCTCTAGAAAGTGATAGAAATCTATTTATAGACCTAAGTCCAGGGTTTAAAATTTAATTAATTTCACAAGGGCCCTTTAATAAAATATTATACCCTGAGAAACCTCATGTCATGTAATAAAATATTAATATTATTTTATTACTTGGTGTTTTCTAATTAGCATACTGATAAATATTATTTTTAGTCTTTCAAATTAATATTTATTGATGGACCTAATCGCAGTCTACTCATCCTCCTTAGCATTTATTAAATACCTCAATAATTATTGTTATTAAATATTTATTCATTCAATAAATAAATAAATATTCTATTCATAGTATGAAAAATAAATATTTATTTAATATTTTCATAACCAAATAATTTATTTATTTAATAAATAAATAATTATTTATTATGATGTGAATAATAAGAGATAAATAAATATCATATATTTGCATAATTAAACAATTACCTTTCAAATAAATATTTATTTAATATTTGTGATCATTTAATAAATATTTATAAAAATATAAAATCTTGGTATAGAGAATAATATTTATTCCAATTGTTAAATATAAATAATATTTAACTAAGATCAAAGGAAACACTGTGTGTGACCCTCTAGGCCTCTTCTTGAGTGAAACTAGGTGGGATTGCCTAAATTCTAAGATTTCTATCTAACAATGAGTCAAGGCACCCACAAAGGAAGAATATATTTTGTAATGAAAAAACTATATATGAATGCTCACTATTTAATATAATCTATTTGTCATAATATCTTATAAATCAGATTGTATACTTTCGTTATCAACCTTAGCTCTTGACATGTATTTCTTTGATTATCTGGAATGAACATATCTATATCACCATGGACATGGAATTTATTTCGATGTTTTCATTCCAATCAAAGAGATGATATATAAACTTCCATAAAAATAAAAGGAACAAGTCCTTTCTTAACTTATTTATTAAGAAGATATCATTCATGACTCACCCAACATACCTAACTTCACCATGATTATATATCGTCATGGTTTATAAAAATACATAAAATTACGTGATTCATGAAAAACATTAATAATTATGTTAAAGTATAAGGATCATTATACACACTCATAGATAGGAATATCCAATGACACATAAATATGTGGAATTCCTACTGGTGGGCATGTTCTCATAATCTCCAATCTTTGAGATTACTAGGTGAAAACATCATGAGATAAAGTCTCATCTACTTATGAGTAATCACACCTAAAAATCAGTATACTAGGTTCCCCATCATAGAATTTTATCCGACCATAGAATAAATTTTATGAATATTGTCATAACATTTCAAGGTTCTCAGCATATCTAGGAACTACTATGCCCTTTTAAATGAAATTGATACTCTATGACATTATTATATTAATGTCATTATAAACTACGAATGACATATAATAAGTTATTTTAATTAATATTCACTTCTTTGAATATAAATGAAATTTAAAATCCAAACAGTTGGTTTTAGGACACCAACTCCAACAAACTCTCACTTGGACTAGAGCCAACTACCAATGACTTTCAGTCTACTAGCTCTCACATGATTATTAAGTTTATACTAAGTTAATTCATTAGTTAAGAGTTATACCACATTATCATATGTGTAAATTCTACTCACTGTGAATTCACCTCTCTGAGAAAAACCCATCAAGAAATGATATTTCTAAATTATGTGCCTTGTCCACTAATGTGACCTTTCCTCCTTTTCACAATCCACCATTCCAGTATTATCATAATAGAGTGTGATAGGATTTTTACTACTATGAACCACATCAGGCTCTTGGATTAAGTTTAAAATCAAAATTTATTCTTCAGTTACCTCAGAAGTTTCAATAAATCAAGAATCTGATATAGAATCATAAACCATGGCTTGATTTGAGCTCTTCCAGTTCACAACACCTCCATTAAAATTGAATATGTATCCTGAATATGATTTCAGATCATCTTGATCTATTTTGAAACTTCCATATTTATATCCCCTGATGATTATTTCCTCATCTCCCACATATACCACAAACATATCCTTAGTATGCCTAAAATATTTAAGGATAGTTTTAGCTACCATCCAATGGTAGTCACCTGGGTCAGTTTGATATCTTCCTTCCATGTTTAAGGCATAGCCACTATTTATCCTTGTAAATATCATAACATACCTAAATGAACCAATCACTGACACATATGGAGTCATTTCCATCCTCTATCTTTCCCCATATGTATGAGGAAACATTTTCATAGAAAGATAAATTCTACATGACACTGGAAACAATACTCTATTGAATTGTTCCATAATTAATCTCTTCAGTTTCTTATCAATGTATGTACTTTTACTTATTCCAAGTATCCTTTTGGATCTATCACAATTTATCTTGATCTTGAAAATATATGCCTCTTCACCTAATTCCTTCATATAGAAGCATGTATTCAACCAAGATTTAATAAGCATTAATATTGGTATTTTTTTCAATGAGTAGTATGCCATCAACATAAAATATCAAGAAAATTAACACACCCCCATTAAACCTCTTATAGACACAAGGCTCACATTTTTTATTTATAAAAACAAATTATGTTATAGATTCATGAAACTGAATGTTCCATGACCCGAATGATTTCCTTAATCTATAAATGGATCTATATAACTTACATACTTTATTTGGATCCTTTATAGTCACAAACCCTTCATGTTGTGTTGTATAAACATCTTCCTAAAGGTACCCATTAAGAAAAGTTGTTTTGACATCCATCTACCAAATCTCATAGTTATGGAATTTTGTTATAGAAAATAGACTTCTAATTGATTTTAACATAGAAACTGGTGAAGTGGTTTCTTCATAGTATAAGTATAAATGTTTTTTGAACTCTTTTAAAACTAGTTGTGCCTTATAGGTAATGAATTGACCATCCATGTCCATTTTCTTCTTTAATTCCCAATTACAACAAATGGGATTTACATCCACTAGAGGATATACCAAATTTGAGACTTGGTTCTGGTACATAGAATCCATTTTATAATTCATATCTTATTTCCATTTGGCATATTTTTTGCCCCGTACTGTTTCCTTATAGGTCACAGAATCATTATTGTCAACTAATAATGATTCATAATCCTCAGTGACTAGAAAACCATATCATTTTGGTTCTCTAACCTATCTGATACTCCTGCACATTATTTGTGTCTTCAGAACATCCTCTTCTATGGGTATTTGTGAAATATATTCTTTTGTTAACTCTTGTGTATCTTGATCTATGAATTCATAGAATTCCATCTCACTCTCACTATCTCCTTTGTATATGTGATCCCTTTCAAGAAAGGTGGGATGTTTGTTAACCAAAACTTTTTATATGAATAATCATATAGATAATACTCTTTATTTTCCTTAGGATACCTTATAAAGATACAATTAGTGCCTTTGGGTGAAATTTTATTTCCATAAATGGATTTAACATATGATTTGAAACCCCACACTCATACATACGATAACATGGGTTTATTTCCACACCAAATATGATATGGAATATTAGTTTCTGCTTTAGTTGGTACTTGGTTTAGTATATATGTTTTTTTCTACAAAGTGTATCCCCAAAAGGATAATAGAAGACTCACATGAATCATCGTTGATCTCACCATGTATAACAAGGTGTGGTTTCTCCTTTTGCTTACACTAATCCATTTTAGTGTAAAGAAGGAGTGATTTTGGATAAAATCTAAAACTCTCATAAATAATCAATGAATAATTGATTAAGATATTCTATCCCATGGTCTAAATAAAGTTTCTTAATATTCTTACCAATATGGTTCTCAACTTCATTCTTATATTCCTTGAATCTATTAAAGGAATCTAACTTATACCTCATTAACTAGACATATCCATATCTAATAAATTCATCAGTAAAAGTTATGAAGTATGAGTACCCATCCTTAGATTCAACTGGATATGCTCCATGTAGATTGGTATGAACCAAATCAATAATCTTAGTGGTCCTTTAACTTTTTCCACTAAATGGTTCATTAGTCATTTTTCCTTATAAACATTCATGACATACACCAAGTGTTTTTAGTTCAAATGAATCCAAATATCCCTCTTAGTGCAATCTAGTCAAACTTTTTTTCATTTACATGACCAATACGATGATTCTATAGTTGGGTGTGGTATAATTCATGTGAATTATCTTTGTTATAAAATGTCATTACTTTGTTTGTGTGATCCGACATATAAAGATTGTTATTTAAATATTCATTATCCTAACAAATGTTTTCTTTATAAAATAAGAAACACTTATTTTAAAATTTGAAAATAAATCCACATGTATAAATTCTGGACACAGAAATAATGTTTTTGGTAACTGATGACACATAATAATAATATTTTAAAACCAAGATTATTCTATTTGGAAATATGAGGTGGTAGTCCCCAATAGCCACAACAATAAGTTTAGATCTGTTGGTTTCTCATATATCTAACTCACCTCATCCAATATTTCATAATCTACTTGGTTCTTATATTTTAACACATATGTGAGCATCGCATATTGTATCTAATACCAGATTTTTAGAAATAGATAGATTACACTCAATAAAAAATGAACCTAAAGCTTCCCCTTACTTCTTTTTCTGGGTACAATTTTTCTTCTAATGGAATTTTTTCTACATGAAAAATAGATATCATCTTGTTCCATTGTTTTCCCCTTAATCCTCCTCTTATTTTAATGTAATTGTGATGAATCTTTAGACTTGGGGTTAGTCTAATAGATCGTCACCTGGACTTTTCTTGTATTCACTATAAGGACAAAAATATTTTAGGGATTCATATACTTATCAACTTGGAAAATAAGAGTGCGACTAGAAGAAACTTTTATATGGTGTTCATATTGAAATTGAAAACATTTCTAGAGAAGCACTGAGGTAGTGATGAAAGAATGAGATCAGTACATAGTTCTTTAGGTAGTATAAACCCTAGAACCAATAGGTGATCAATATAGCCAATGAGTTCAACTATGTGAGGATTAGATGGTGTACCTTATCTAAGATTTCTTGTGAAGAGTGACTTGGAGATCTCAAATTGTTCATATCTTTCTCTCTATGGATAAAGATCAAAAATATGTTAGTTTATATTATAGGTTTCTATGTTTTCATCCAATTTCATGAATTCACTAGACATGGATGAAAGCATTAAACATTGAATATCTACTGAATAATTTAGGTTTTTTTCATAGATATTGACCTCCTCATCACTCACCTCTTTAGTAGACAGATTAGGGATTAGGGATTCTAATATGTAGTATTTCCATCCATATCATATCATAACCTATAGGCATCTGAACTATTCTTAGAAGTCACTGCCAATTAGAAGATGATATTTCTCTAAAATTTATCATGGGGATAAGGTGATTGATGAACTTTCCATTATTCTATAATAATATAGCTTATTATTATTACTTCTCTTTATTAAAATTTATGTGAGACATGATAATAATAGTTTTCATTTTATTAATTCTATCACTATTTTATCAAGTCTCAATGAACTTCACCATTCAACTTATAATGTTTCATCACTATATACATTCTATTGGAAAGGATTCATTTTTTCCTCCTTATGATCCAGAATATGGCTATGAAAACCATAAGAAGGTGTGTAGGTAGGCGATCTTGCCAACAATGAGCTTGAAACTCTTTATTCTATGGAGTGGATTCCCTAATCCTGAAATCCTAACTTGGATTTCCTCAACACCATCCCCCAAATTTTTATTGAATAGACTATGGTCATTAAATTAAATACAAGTTTGATAAAGTATGTCAACCCATTATTTTAGTTAATACCCATTGATAATTAAAAATTCTCCTAACTATAACATGAATTGGCACTTTAATTGTGGTTTATCTTAATTCAAATAACAGAATTCATAATGACATAATATTAACATGATTTTTTTTATTAGTATAAATTTTCTTATTTTATCTTTTACATGTCTTGTTAATATTAAGAAGATTTTACTTAATTGATTAACCATGTACCGATAAAAAAATAGACATAATATTTTTATTTTTATTCCATAATTTTATATTAAATCATTTATTTATGTGATAGCAGTCTTGTAACCATAAAATAATTCATGTATGAATAGAAATAAAATAAATATTTAAATGATGTGATGATGAGATTATATGATAGATGATTTATTGACAGAATAATAAATCAACCTATGACCCTAGGGAAAAAATCCTTGTGTTAGTCTTGGAATGATTTGCAACATTTCACCTATCCATTTATGTATCACCTGGGTTGGTTTTTTCTTGGTTTCATCTTGAACCGCCTCTACCTCAGCTCCACCTTGAACTGGATCCATGCACCTTCAGATAATCCTTTTATTACATATGTTTTATAACTCACATGTAGGTGAGGGGAACCAAAGTATTGGTTAAGGGGAATTACATAAAACAACCTTGGATATATAGGTTATACATAATAAAGTAGGGGGGATGACTTGCAGGTCATCGTATTTAATTTAATAATAAATAATTGTAAGCCTGTGAAATAAAATAAAATTAAATTAAACCAACACATACATAGGTCTAGTCAAAGATCATGATTGTTCATAGACATGAAATGACTATACAATTAAAACATCTATCTAGCATTCATTTCATCATCATCATAATTTATTTTTATTAAATTATAGTGCATAAAAAATACAAAAGACATTAAAGAACAATAAATATATAGTAGGAAACTACGGAAACCTGAATTGGTGAAGTCCAAGAGCATCCCATCTTACAATATTCACCAATTAAATAGAGAAGAAATGCAAGTCTTAGGTAAGAATAATAGTAAGACCCTGCGAAGCCATAGAAGAAAGGTGATCAATAACATTACTTCCCTCCCTCCAAGTGTGCAGAATGTATGTGCCATCGCTGATAAAAGTCCCGAACCTTCTCAAAATATAAGATATAGACCGGGGAGTATTATTCTTGTCATAAATGGAATCATGGATGATGATAGAATCTGTTTCAACCACATTGAACCAATATTCCAATGTCTACAAAGCTGAAGACCTGTAATTATTGCCAGAGCCTCAACTAGGAGGGAATGTCCTCTACCAAAGTGTGCAGCAAAAGAAAAGATAATGCGGACCATGGAGTCCCAAACCACACCACCACCTTTAATTTCATTCATAGTGCATGAACCTTCAATATTAAGCTTGAGGAAAAGGGGATGAGGGAACCATCTGACCTAGTGACCAGGATTATTCAAATAGTTGGAAAAGGCACCCACCTGAAGCACTCTGAGAGAGGGGGCTTAAATCCATTTCTGAAATAGAAGAACCATATTAAGTAAGATAAACTTAGTTATTTCCACCAAGAACTTACTTGAACACCAAATGACCTCATGTCTATCCTTGTTTCTTTCCATACAAATGCACCAACACCTAGCTGTAAGGATAATGGTGTGAGATTTCCTCTCTGGGCTAGTATTCCCCGCACTGTGAAACCAATAGTCGAAAAAGAAAGAATCCATAAAATCCAAAGTAGAGATACCAGTGAAATCACCAAAGGTTTTCCACCCATGAAATTCCTATTTTCTGCTAAAGAATTGATGATCTAAACTCTCCTCTATATACTCCCTACAACACATGAATTTTTAAGCCAGGGTAACACTAGATTTTTTAACATTCTCGTCTATAGGTAAAGATTGGTTTTTGATTCTCCAAATAATAAATTTGATCTTAGCAAGGATTTCTTTAACCCACAAGGTTGAACCGTAGGTGTCCTAATGAGCTACACTTCTATTCACCCTCAGGTAATCCTTAGAAGAGAAATCTCTTAAAGTCAATACAGTAAAAACAAATTTATATGGTTAATTCATAAGATCAATAATATCAAAGGTCATGTATTGATTACTATCCAACACAACATTGATAAATTTCAGGTACATAATTACTTATTTGAAGGTGATGTTGGTGACTGGACATCCTGGAAACCTGAAGGGAACACCAACCTAGTTATAATTCCAAAAGGAAATCTCCACTTCTCACAATCCATCTAGTAAAATACACACTAATTAATCTGATTAATTATATTATTAATAAATTAATTCATTTTATCTTATTCCATCCAATTTTCCTAAATATTATCATCCAATGTGATTTTAAATTAAATATTTTTTTATTTACAATTTAATAAAATAGTAAACAACTTTGTAATTGAAAGAAATTTGGTGAGTACATGTCTGAACTACTCAATATGGTACTTATTGTATAAAATTCACTCACACAAAAAATTAAATACATGACATATATCATAATTTCATAGTGTATACTATCAAATTAATGATAAATGAAACACATGGAAATTGTGTTGCCTCTACGATTCAATGCATGTTATGTCTTTAGTATGCAACGACCATACATGACTTATAGTTTTGAATATTACTAGGAATTAATTAATAATTTAATATAATATAAAACCTAATGACCATCATGTACTATAAATTTAATGACTCACAGAACTTGGGTCGATAAGGTTTAATAGAGTAATTAAATAAATTTATTATTTCTATGAAAAGAAGTAAATTACACGGTGTGTTCGGGCTAGCCACACAGTGTACTTTTCTTCATAGGTTGTCAACAATCCATGAATAGGTACTCGCTATGTAATTAATGTGGACATTTATGAGGTAAAAAATATGTATGAAGGATCAATACTACAAAATAGTCTTTTAACAGCACTGGAAATGGCCTTTATTAGTGCTAGAAAAGCGTTGACTACCTGAGCAAGATTAAAAGACCTGGTCTTTTATCAGCACTGATCAATGTGCTTTTATCAGCACTTATAGAGGCACTGATAAAGTGTACCTTTATAAGAACTGAAAAATGTGTCCTTTATCTGTGTTTTTAAAGTCATTGATAAATATTTCTTTTATCAGTGTTATTAAAAGTGTTGATAAGGGGTCATACTATAGTGTGCTGCAACAACACACTACAACACTTGTGCAATGTGTTGTAACAGCACACCGTAGCACTATAAACACACTATATGTCAAAAAAAGTCCCAATGCAGAATTTAAATGAAATGAAATTTACAACATAAATACAATAAAAACACTATATTATAGACATTTCAAACATTGTTTTATATAATTACATAAATACAAATTATTACATACATTTAAAAACATCAATGTTCCTTTTTCTTTTAATCCTGACCCTGACTCATTCTATTTGTGAACAAACTACCCTTGATCGAGAAAACAAACACACCTATATAAGAAAACAATTTTTATGTTAGTAATTGTCGTGAACCATCCCGAGTCGACCCTGAACCGGTCACCCAGGGAAGCCCGCGACAAGTCCCGAGAGGCGTTCCCGATCCTCCTGGGATAGATACAAGCACCAAGGGAATCAATAGAGTACACAAGGGAATGATTTCACCCATATATAAACAATCAAACAAACATCATAAATAAATGGACAGACCAAAATGCATTTATATAAAAATTGAACTAAACATTATTTGTACAAGAAACTAAAAGTAGTTTTAAACCAACAACTCAATTGACCAAACCCGATAACCAACTAACTCCATGTGACACCGTTGTTCACTATCCAACACAATGATCACAAATCACCCAAGGCGATCGAACTCAAGCTGAAACCTGCACAAGGGCTAAAAACAGAAGAAGACTATAGGCGTGAGTATTAAAACCCAGTAGGTTATCCCAATATTCTATTCCCGATGCCCTTCCTTTAAAATAAAAGAAACATCAATTTCATGTTTTAAATACAAGATATAAAAGTATGTTTTTCAAATGAGGTTCCATGCTATAATAATTATCATACAAAAACTGTCATGTTTTATAAACAAAAATGCAAGTAACAATTTTTCAAAGAGGTGCAACTTCAAAATGAAAATTGTTTTAATGAGGGCTTCTTTAATGATTGTACACTTTTAAATAAATAACACTCACTACGGAATTTAACAACCAAAAACATTTTATGCCGACGGTGAGTACAAAATAACCAATGATCACAACTCACAGGAACAGACCTAGGCGCTAGTTAGTTGTGAGCCCCAGGTACCTCGTATCTCGGTGACAGTAACCATAATAAATATCTGTTCTCGTGCACACGAGCCACTAATAGGGAGAATAACCATAACCTAGTGGTCCCCCAACATCATCATCATCATTGTTTAGTTAATTTTGTCATTATCAAACTTGCTACGTGAAACAGGGGCCAAACCCCATAGAATCACTAGCATACTAGTACACGTCTACCCACCTAGATACTCGGAATTCCCTTTAGTTCTCAATCAAGTTACACATATTATCAAATACACATTTTAAATCTAAATTCCATTCCCAAACCATGAAAACATAGACATCCCATAAAATTTCTTCACATTTCTTTCACGAATCAACAAACCACTACAAATTTTCGTAAAACAATTTTAAGGAGTGTATTGAGGCTTTGCACATAAAACTCATTCAAAAACACTATTTGAATTATAAACACACAAAAAACCATACCCAACCATATTTGGAAGCCCTAAAAACATTTAAGAAAATCATTTCATGTAATATTAAAACAATCCCAATTGACACAACATGGTATATACAAGTAAAACACTCATTCTTCATTTTTAGGAAAGGCCAAACAGACCTTTAAACATTTTCCCAAAACTAACATTTAAAAAAGTTATGAATTTAAATTTTTTTAAATAGGTTTATACACACCATATACATCATCAATCCACATTAATAAATCTCATAAAACACTCAGGTTACATATTTAAAACACAACCATTTTCATAAGAATGTGAAAAATGACATTTTCCGGCAACTTAGGCCAAAACATGTTGTAAACCAAAACCCATTTATTTGTAAAACCAAAAACAAATTGTAAATACATAAAAGGATCGCAAAATAATTTTTTTAATTTTTGTAAATTTATTTATAAATCCAAACAAATCATTTTAAATTTCACTAGACACATAAAAGCCAACCGGGAAATTTACCGAACACGTGGCATGAACTCTTTAACAAAACAACATATGTTAAGCACTTAAAAAGGGATAAAATACCATTTTAATACCATAAAGTTATTAAATATACTGAAAAATATTCAAAATACTATAAACCAAGTGCGAAATCTCATGGAATAATTTATCAAACAAGAGGAGTGCACATTTATACCAAAACAACTATATTTTTAACAAAATAAGTCATAAAACATAATTTGCACACAAAACCTTTAAAACTAAGGTTTAACAGCAGAAAATATCATATAAATAAGGTTATAACAGTATGATAATGATGAAACTTAAATGATAAATTCTTGTTCAAGGTACATCCTACCTCAAATCTTTGGTATAATGGAAATGCACACCCAAAATCACCCACCGCGGGATTATAAACCCTAAAACTATGACGACCATACCTAAATGAATATAAAATCTATCAAAAACCATGGGATAACCGAAAAATAGGTCTATAATAACTATATAGGGTTATAAAACCAAGATATAATGAATGGAGGAAGAAGAGGGAGGAGAAAGGAGAAGGAATCTCACATTTTCAACTAGAAAACTCTTCGTCTTCCATTAGATCTGAACCCTTAGAAGAAAATGAATGGATTGAAACTTATTGGAGAGTATAATATGATATGGAAGAACTGGGTAAAGAATAATTGTGGGAAAAAAAGTACAAATGGAATAATTTATTCATGAAACAATTTACCTTCGCAATTTTGGATGATTTGAGAGACATTGAGAAAGTCTTCACTAGTACGCGACTCATATGAGCTCCAAAGAGGGTAAATAGATAATGGAGGTGATGATAGGGATATTGGATTCGTGTGGGAGATAGAATCACCGAAAAATATTAAATATTGAATTAGATATAAATAAAAAAATTATTTTTTTAAAACTGAAAATGGGCTCATGGGCTGGCTCAACGAATAAATAAGTAACCTCAATTCCTCGTGATTATGAATTATTAAGGGGTCAAAAAGGATATTTTAGTTTGAATATATAAGTTTAGGACATGTGGGAAGTGGAATGGGTGAAAAGTGTTGAAAAACAAAGGATTTATAAAATAAACAAATTTGATTTTTAAATATGGAAATGGGCTCACGGTTAGCTCAAATCATGAAGTAACCACCCTTTTTCCAAAAACTCCTAAAAAGCAATGGGGAACCCAAATTAGGGTGATTAGACATAGATGAAACTTAAAAACTCAACATTAATATAACAAAATACCCAAGAAAAGTATCGGGATTTCAAATGAACTGGATCAAGACAAAGACATGAAAAAATGGGTGTGACAGTAATAATATAAAGAAATAAATTAACAGAAAGTGTTAATTTTACTAAAATTTATGTAAATTTTAAATAAAAAGACGTAATTGGAGTTATACCAGTCACACCATTAATCTAATTGAGGTTCTTCTAATTCCAACACATCTCAAATGACTTTTGGATAGTTTTCCTGAAGTATCAAAACAATCTAAATGTGCTTTCTCAGTTTTGAGTATGTCTATTGTCTTTTTTACTAAAATGTCATTTTAAACTAGAAACAAACACTTTTGACACATTTTGATCACATCGTGTATCAGTTTAATGTGAAACTAATTCTTACACATCACAAATTACTTATGAATCATTTTCACAAATTATTAAGAAAATTCGGGCTTGTTTGATTGGTTTTCAGTAAGTGATGCTTTTTGAACTAAAATGTTGATTTTAAATTGATAACAGACACTTTAAGTCATAACAAGAACATAATGTAGCATACTGAGGTGTGGTTGATTAATACACATCAAAAATTAATTATGGATCATTTTATTAAAGTATCAAAATAATACAAATGCATTTTCTCATTTTTGAATAGGTTAGTTGTCCATTTTACTAAAATTGGTGTCAATTTTAAATAAAAATACGCACTTTGAGTCTTACCAGTCACACCTTGGGTCATATTGAGGTGAGTATAATTATTTCACATCTCAAATAAATTATGTAACATTTTTATAAAGTATAAAAACAATACGAATGTGTTTTCTTAGTTTTGAGTACGTCAGTTGTCTTTTCTGTTAAAATGTATTTTTAAACTAGAAATAGACACTTTGACTCATTTCGATCAAATCGTGTATCGGTTTTACATAATTCCAATTCCTAAATATCAAAAATGACTTATGAATCATTTTTCTAAATTATCAAGAAATCCTGAGCATGTGTGATCGGTTTTTAGTGAGTGACACTTTTTGAACTAAAATGTCAAATTTAAACTAATGACGGAGATTTTGAGTCATACCAGGCACATTGTGTATTATATTGTGGTGTATCTAATAACTACACATCAAAAATTACTTATTAATTATTTTTGAAAAGTATCAAAACAATCTGAATGCATTTTCTCGGTTTTGAGTAGGTCAGTTGTCCATTTTACTAAAATTGACAACAATTTTAAATAAAATGATGTATTTGGAGTTATATCGGTCACACCATGCATCAGATTGAGGTGTGGATGATTCCTACACATCTTAAATTACTTTTGGATATTTTTTAATAAGTATCAAAATAATATAAAATAATTTTATTGGTTTTGAGTACGTTAGTTGTCTTTTTTACTAAAATGTCATTTTAAACTAGAAACATGCACTTTGGACTCATTCCAATAACATCATGTATCGGTTTGACATGAAACCAATTACTACATGTCACAAATGACTTGAATAATTTTCCTAAATTATTAATAAAATCTGAGTGTGTTTGATCAGTTTTTAGTGGGTGAAACTTTTTGAACTAAAATATCGGTTTTAGATTGATAATGGACACATTGAGTCATACTGGGAACATCATGTATCATATTGAGATTTGGATGATTCCTACACATTAAAAATGACTTATGGATCATTTTATTAAAGTATCAAAATAATATGAAAATTTTTTCTCGGTTTTGAGTTTGTCTGTTGTCTATTTTACTAAAATTAATGTCAATTTTAAATAGAAAAAAGTACTTGGAATCATACTGGTCACACCATGTGTTATATTGAGGTGTGGATGATTCCCAAACATCCTAAAGTCTCAAAACAATCCTAAATATAAATGTTACCATGATATCCATTAACTTTCTTTGTCAAACTATCAACACTGCATGAGCATCTTCAAACAAACCGCCCCTGCTCGAAAAAAAGGAATTCACCTGTATAAGAAAACAATTATTATATGAGTAATACTAAAAAGAAATAAATTAAACATAAATATATAATAATACATTAATTATATATATAATTATTTTACTGCGGAAACATCAATATTATCTTTGTGATTGAGCAGTGGAGGGAACTTGAAGGAAAGCGATAAATGTCAATATTGTATGGATGAAAGGTTTTTAGGGAGAAGAAGTTTGTGGAAGTTTTAGTGCACAAAGGAATGAAATATAAAATGATCACCCCAACCTGAACAAAAGAACCCACCTGAATAAGAAAAAAAATATTATGTGAGTAATACTAAAGAAATAAATTATACATAAATATGAAACAATACATTAATTCTATGGACAATGTCTTTACTGTGAAAACATCAAGATTACCTCTATGATTAAGTAGAGGTAACATATTTTATCTTCTTAAAAATGTAGTGGATAGAACTTGAAGGAAAGTGATAAATGGAAAACTGCAAGGGTGAAAAGGTTTTGAGGGAGAAGAATTCTATGGAAGTTTTGGTACAAAAAGCATGAAATATCAAAAAACCACCCCAACTCGAAAAAAGGAAACCATCTGTATAAGAAAAAAATTATTATGTGAGTAATAATAAAAAGAAATAAATTAAACATAAACATAAAACAATAAATTAATTCTATTTACAATTATTTTACTATGGAAACATCAATATTACCTATGTGATTGAGCATAGACAACATCGTTGCTCTTCCTGAAAAGGCATGATAGATGGACATGAATATTTTAAAATAAAAGAACTCTATAAGGAATAATGATAATTAAATGAACGTTTCATTATATAATTTTTTGGTAAAATGGAGAAAATATATCGTAACATTACCTTTATATCTTTCCAAAGGGTTTCCTTCATTATAGTTTGTTCTTCCAAGGGATTGGTAACATTATCATGTGCAGAAGACATTGTTTTCATGAGTAGTTTAAAATTTAATTTATATTATGTTAATGTAGTAGAGAACATATAATATTATGAGGAAAAACATAGTATATTAAAAAAACACTTTTACCTTCCCATTAAACTCTCTTTATTTTTTTAAATTTTCAAGGATTTAGTTCCTTTATCAAGAATCCAAATCTCCTCTTTATGATCCCCTTTAACATACAAGACATTATCTACATTGGGACCGACATGAAGTGATTGTGATCTCTAAATAAAAGGTTCATCCCTGATTTAATTTTCATCTGACCTGACATTTTTTTTAGTCACAAATAGGACAATCAACCAATTCTTATTTTTTGGATCAGAGGCATAAAATACTTGCACTATTTGTGATTCCATTATGAATGACTCGTCTTTTCCCCCTTCTATGTTGAAATTCACCTTCACAAAGCCTGTTTCATCAACTTTCACTACAATGATATTTTTAACACATTTCAATGGAAAATCAGCACTTGAAATGTTGTATAATACAACTTGTATATCTGTTCGATAATGCCAAAAATATGACATATTTATATAAATTGGATTCTATCCTTGGAACCAGATATGTGTAACACTTCATCCATAAGTGTAACACCATTGTTTTGCATCGTACTGTGACCATCGTGTTCTTTTGTATATAATGTATAACTATTGATTGCAAAACCAGTGTAAGATATAATATTTTCATTCGGTCCTATGGATAGCCATTGAAGTCATTCAAAAATTGAACTTGGATTTTTAGATAACTCCTTATAAAATTGATCTCAAAACCATCCTATAAACTGTTTATTATGTGTATTTGATATCCATACTTCATCCCTTGATGGATTCAAATATCTAAAAAATTTATTTTTTGGCTTCAATGTATGGATCAACATCTTCACTATTATATAAAATGTAAAGGTTCTCTTTCTCTCGCTCTATCAAGGTAATTGTAAAAACACCTCTTCTGGAAATCCCTTCACCCATAAGGTGTTCACTATTACGAGACTTTGGGAGACCGATGTTGTCAGCATGTGATAGGCAATCGGTATAGAATTCAATATCTTCTTCAACAATATATCGTTCTACAATATAACCTTTGGTCTGACTTCAATTCTTGAGATACCCTTTCAAAATATTCATATATCGTTCAATGGGGTATAACTATCTATAATGGATAGGACCACATATTTGAACCTCTCTGACCAAGTGAACAATTAGATGGACCATTATATCAAATAATGATAGTGGGAATAACATCTCTAATTCATATATTATGATTAAAAACTCCTTATTCATGATGGGAAACTTCTTCAAGAATATAACTTTACTACACATGCCTTTGACTGAATGTCCCAAAGGCCTTATTTTTTTATTCATTTTTTATAATCTCCCTTTTAAGGGTTGAGGGGGAACCCAAAATAACCACAAAATTTGACTTGAAGTTCAAATAGGAATTCATACCAGACTATAACTACTTAGTAATTCCCCACCCCAGTGTAAATGTTGTGATCTCAGCTCTCCACCTTCACATGATTGTTTGGTTAGCTGTTCTATGTAGATATTCATGGGCCTGGTACCGATGGAAAAAGTCATACCCTCTCATTCTTCCAAATCTGATTATCTCTACTCAGGTGAATGCACCTTCTCTGAATCCTCATCTAGATCTTCCCCTTGAAGAGTATTTCTGGTTGCTTCAACACGTTATGTGGCTCGAAGGCCTTAACAACTATGAGGATGAACCTACAAACCACATCAAACAACACCATCAAAAATCCAAAAATCCTTCAAAAATAAATAGAAACCAAACCAATGCAGGTCCAAACCACCTAAAATGAAAACACACCACTGAGAGGGAGAGACAAATGTCACTGGAGTAGACAAAAGCATATCACATAGGCAATTAGAGCAATTGAAATGTGCATCACAGATGTGACTGGAGTAATTGAAAAGTGAATCACAGAGGCAACTAGAGCAACCAGATACATGCATCAGAGAGGACTTTGGAGAAACGAGAAGGCACATCACATATCCAAGAACCTCACCAACACTGGATCAACCCTACAGGAGCAATGAACTGAAATGAAGAAATCACCTTCAGATCTGGAACAATGATTTCCAGATTCAGGAATTGTAGGTCAACAAAGCCTTCACCAAGCCCGGATTCAACACATCAGAAACAATCAAGGCAGTAGAGAAATACTCTAAATATGAAACTACAATGAGATCAGGGGAAGAATACAATAGATCATCAATGATAGAGGGATAAGAAACCTTCACCGCCACTGATTGAAGCTAAGGAAGACTAGACACAACACTAAGAAAGAAACCATCACCACCACGGAATGAAGCTTCTAGCTATCTCCCATCATCATAAAATTCCATCACCTGAATATCTGCCACCGCCAAAGCCAGCATGATGACGCTAAGTGGCCAAGAATCTCTGAGACGAGCCTCTATTATCCACCAGAGTTGAGCTAGTCCCATTGTTCACCGAAGATAGCACATCAAGACCCCATTCAGAAATCAAAAATACCCCCACCGCTCGACCCATTCCTCCAATTTCTGGAGCCACCAATATAGGTCCATCGAGGAAGGGAAAATCCTTAGGAGAGCTAGGGAGATCTTGGTCGAAACCAAGATCCAAGGAGCTCTCGGTCGAATCCGAGAGCCCCTCCCAATGGGCTGCATATGGATTTGAAAAACAAGCAGATCTTGGTTAATATATGTCATATATTTTGATACATAATGCAATAGAAAGAAACAGGCATTAAATATTTCATCAAAATATGGAAGTCATGTTATTTTAGTCCTTGTAACTTCATATTAGTCATTGACACGACATTCTTGATATTTTATGAATACCCCTATGAAACTTTTATACTATTAAATAAAAGGAAAAATTGAAATTTTTCATTTATGGATAGAGTGTAAGCTACTAGAAAAAAATTCCACCTTTTACCCTTAAATGGTGCCAACTCTTCCCTTATCCCCATTTCAATCAAATCCAAACTAGCCTTGATGCCATTTTTTTAGGGACATTTAGTAACATTCCAATAACACTACCAAATAAATTGTTTTCTACATGCATGACATTAAGAAAATTTCTAACATACAAAAAATTACAATATGGTAATTTAAAGAAAATTGATCTCTTCTTCCAACCTGATGTTTTAAGGTTTTTCAAAAATGGTTTCTCAAAAAAAATGTCAATATATTTTACTTTATTGTATAGTTTATCGCCCATTACTGAAGATGGTGTTTTACCTTATTCGATATTCCCATTGAATTTTGTCATCCATGATCGGTATTTATGTCATCTAGGTAAAAATTTCCGATGTCCTAAAAACATAGTCTTCAAGGAATGTTTCAACTAAACTGAGTATGTTCATTTTTCATAAATGGGACACCCCAACATTCCTTTAATGCTATAGACTAATAAATTTCCATAAGCTGGGAAGTCATTTATCATTCCGTACAACATGTCCCTCAATGTGAATTCTTCACTTCTATAAGCATCATACATTATAACACATGTATCCCATGTCAATTTCAGATCTTTGATCAATGGAGACAAATAGACATTAATATCATTACCAGGTTGTGTTGGTCTAGATATAAGAAGAGACAACATAATGTATTTATGCTTCATGCATAACCATGGTGGTAAGTTATAATTTAACAATATGACGAGCCATGTACTGTGAGTACTACTCTATACACCAAAAGGATTTATTCTATCTATAGATAATGCAAGATGAAAGTTTCTTAGCTCATTTCCAAATTTAGGATACTCATAATCAATTTTATTCCACTGAAGAGAATCTACTAGATGACGTATGTTCCCAACTTTAATTACTGTATTTTCATTCCATGTAAATTGTCTCAAGGATTCCTGAAATCTATATAGTCTTCTAAACTGTGGAATTTTAGGAAAGTACCATACATATTTCAGAGGACTTGATTCATTTTTTTTGTATCAATTTGTGCCAAACTAAGGACCTTTTATGAGTGATTCAAGGTACTTTCGAAACAATATGCAACCATTTGGAAAAGAATGATTTTTTTAGAGATCATGCCCATTGAACGTAACATTCATTTAGCATCATATATTCAACATGGTAGTTCATTTTCTGCTGGTAGAATATCATTCAGGAGACCAAGTAGTTCTATAAATTTGGTGTCACTCCATCCACTACCAGCTTTTGAATTATATAACTTCAATATAATTTACAACATTGTGTATTTAATATAACCAGTATAAAATGGTTTCCTGGAATAACTATTTAACTCCTCAAACAACTTTGGAAAATTACAATGGTCATCTTTAATTTCCATTTTCATTTCTTCCATGTGATCTCCATCATCATTTACACTGGTATTCATATCAAATGATCCATAAACCACAGTATCATCCCAATCGATGTCCACATTCAGTTTTTCCCATGTTTAGTCCAACATTTATAGCTCTTATCTATTCCATGACAAATCAAATGTTCTTCCAACTCATCCAGACTAATTTTTATTGAAAAACAATAATTTAAAAACGGACAGAGGATTTGAGAAGGTTCGTATGCATTCTCTCTTGAAAACTTAATGAACTCTTTAACTCCATCTTCATACTCTTTTGTCAAACGATTAACATGCATCCATTTTTTATTCATATCCATCCTATTGGATCCATAAAAGATTAATTTTGTACAATAAATAAATAAATACACATAAGATATTCATTATCAAAGGTGAAAGTTATAGACAATTCTAATAAGGGAAACTCAATATTTTATTGTTTCAAATAATTTCAATATGTTGAAGAAAATGGGTAATTGAATTTAAGAAAATAATTACTACACTATAGAAGGTGTTATCCTATGAATTCATTCAAAGGTTAAAGTTATAGACAACTCATCCTCATAAACTCATCTCTTGTAAATTTATCATTTCATTTTGTTGTTTTACACATCCTCCATCTCTTGGGTACATGCACCTATGTTTCTTGAAATACTATAAGTAGTATTCATCCATGGTATGACTAATGATCGGAGTAGTAAAAGAAATATAAAAGAGACGGGGGATGAGTTTCAAGCAACAAATTATAATAATGATTCTTCAGGAGATGAAGTTAATGAGGATGATAATTGTCTATAAAAGATATGGGGGTGAGTCTTAAGCAACAAATTGTAATAATAACTATTGTTTGACACACATAAAGTCTTTATTAAATCCCCTAAACAAATGATAATATAATATAGGCAATTAAGAAGTAATAAGAAACCCAAATATGATAAATAAGAATAATAAACTCATTCAATCTATTAGAAGATATAAAAATGTATTGATAAAACATTTCAACAAATAAAGAGTTATTTCATATACATGGATAGTAATCAGAGATTCCTAGGGGTGGAACCAATACATATAGACCTTAAATGATGAATGCCTAAAAATAATTTCTAATATATAGAATTTAATAACTTCCATTCTATTTTTTGTAATAAGTGATACAGCAACCTAAGGAATTATTACATTTAAAATTAATGGTATATAAAATATTTGAAAACATATCAAGACTCTTAAGATGTCATATCATGATACCGACCCATCCCAAGGATTCTAGAGAGATTGTCACATCATATCTACCCATCTAAAGGATTCTATGGAGGTCGTCTGATACACATTGGCCCATAATTTAGATTCTAGGTAGGTCCATAAAAAATTTGGCATAAAGAAATAATACACATCAACAAGATATATCACAAACAAGGGAAAAAACACACCAACCCTTGCAATTTCTATCCCATACACATTTAAACACACACACACACAAATATATATATATATAGCATGGAATTTATAATACACATAATTGAAAAAAAAATGCACATTTAAAAATAATTTTTAATGAAAATAAATATAATCCCTTCCTAATTTGGAAATCCAGAACCATAATTTGTGAATAAATAATTATAAAATCACCCTTAAATTATAAGTTATGAAAATTCATATAAATAGATAGAAAGATATATATATTTACATATATATATATATATGTATATATATATCTTTATAAAATTAACTTAAATTGATAAAATTATATGTAACCCTTACAGTAGAATATCACCACGTATTAAAATAAATACAACCTCATAATAATTTTGAAAATAGAGTCATTGAAAATAAAAAAAAATGGTATCACCCTTACTGTGATTTCTCTTAAAATTAAACAACACAATTCTGAGCAAATATATTTTTAAGGAAAACCCCTTACATTGGAATATTAAAATAGAATTTAAATAAATAAATTCCTTTACATGAATTGCATAAAATAAGCTTTTGTTGCTGCTTTGCACCATCACTAGACTGCGAATTTGTTTGATAAATCAATTTTCTTGTTCGTTTAAATTTTTTATATCCAAAACCACCACTATTTATATAGTGTCATAAATATTTATTTAATTGGTTTATCTACAGACTAGAGGTGATTCTTTAAGATTTTGAAACATTGAAAAAATTAAGCTTACGGAGCAATCTAGGGTATAGATGTATACAACGATGAAAATTGATTCAAAACAACAATTTAAAAAGATAAAAATAGGATATCCAAATCATTAGTCAAGCAAAAAATGGATCATAAACAAAATAAAAATAGTATACAGTGATCGGATCATAAATAACTGATGACATCGTCGAAGAAGAAATAAAAAATGAAACGACAAATACAGAAAGAAAATCAGAACCTATAAAGGAAAATATAGGCCTACCTTTCTAGGTTGAAGAAAATCCAAGACCCTCAGATCCAGATCTCTATATTTTCTTCAGAAACCCTAACTACAAGTGAACATCAGATGCCAAACAATGTTTGAGCAACTGGAGGCAGTGGGTTTGTGTGATTCGAGTGAGTTTGTGTGATTTGAGCTTCGATTCATTGAGGAGGAGCACCGACAGTGGGTGGGTTCCACAGAAAGCTTCTTATATCGTGATGAGTTTGAAACTGGTTAGGTTCTTTTAAATAGATCGGGACAATTTTATCAGCGCTTTCAAAAAAGTGCTGATTAAGAGTCTGTTTATCAGTGCTTAAGTAATAAGCGCTGCTAAAAGGAATATTTATCATCACTTTTTTAGTGTTGATAAAGGTAGGTCTTTATCGGTGATAAAAAAGCACTGATAAATATGTCTTTTATCAACACTAAAGTTTTAACACTGATAAATATTGATTTTATCGATGTTTTTTTAGCGTTGATAAAGGATTTATAATTATAATTATAAATATTTATATATATATATATATACTTAATAAATATATATAAATATAAATATAGTAAATATATTCCTTATTTAAATATATTTATTATAATTTTATAATTATTTAAATATTTATTTATTTATTTATTATTATATAAGTATTTTTAAAAAATAATATTTATATAATTATATATATTTATATAATTATATATATATTTAATAAGTATATATAAATATAAATATAGTAAATATATTCGTTATTTAAGTAAATTTATTATAAATTTAATAATTATTTAAATATATATAATTTTTTAAATATATATAATTATTTATTTATAATTATATAAATATTTTAAATATATGTATATATATTTATAATTATAAATATATAATTTTATAAATATAGTATATAAATTTATAAATATTTTTATTTATAAATATTTTTTTACAAATATTTATTTACAAATATTTTTTTAACATTATTAATGAATATCTAATTTTAAGCGCATGCATGTTAAAAATGAGTGAAATTGAATAAATTAAAAAAAATTACACCTTAATAATATTAAAAAAATGGATAAGTTTTGTGTATGTGCATTGTATATAAAAATGCATTAATTACGTATATGTGAAATCAATATAACATACATTTGATCTATGTTAAATTGAAAAATCAAACGACATCCAGTTATATGTCCATTACTCTATGCAATTAGTCAGTATTTTTAATTCATATTAATTTTTAATTATAAACCATTATTCACTAAATATATAATTATTTAATATTAAAGCGTTTAAATATTTTGTAATATATAAATCATATTTATTTACATTAATATATATCTATATATTTAATATATACTATTTATTAACACTACCAATAATCATCTAATTAATAAAATGTTTAATATTTTTCTCAATTTACTTATTTTTAATTTTAATTTGTTTGATTTTTATTTTACATATATCAATATATTTAATACATGATATTTATTAGTATTTATAATTTATATATAGTATGATCAATTTATTCATTTTTATCAATAATTATTTAATCAATAAAATTTATAATATTTTTTTTAATAAAATCATTTTTTATTTATTATTTATTTTATTATTTTATTTTATTTATGAGAACATTTATGAGTGCTAAAAATAAAGCACTGATAAAGGGTTAAATTTATAAATGCTTTCTTTAGCACTGATAAAGATGCCATTTATCAGTGCATTTTCCTAACACTGAGAAATACCAGCACTGTTAAACGCCTGTTTTGTAGTAGTTGATACATAGTGTGTACATCAAGTTTCATGGCTACCGACCCATACACATTGTGCATTAAATAAACACGGTGTATTAATTACACACCACATTTTAACCTTGTGTTTTCATCTATGAAAACATGTGGACTACACAGTGTGTAGGAAATCTACACGGCGTGTAGTCCAGAAAAACTGTGTTCCACCCTATCCAGTCAACACGTGGTTCATTTAAGAACACAAAATGAATTTATTTCATGAATACCTAGAGTCCACATGGGTGTCCTAGTAAAATGAACAAGGATGCATGGCGTGTGACAAAGGAGTACACACTGTATAACCCTGTGTTATTCGGCCAAAGTTCTTGGCACCTCTGGATGGGTCCTTATTAATCAATATTCATTAATTATTAACTCATCTTGGTTATATAAGTGAGAAACGAAGAGGATGGAGAAGTGATCTCGATGATTGGATAAAGAATGAATAAAACTTGAAATGAAATTTAACTTTTAAATGTGTAATGATCAATAATCAAATAAATAATTATAAATTTTAATGTGACCACTCTAATACCACTTGATGATTTCGGACATAGTGAAAGTTCCTAGTGAATAATATCTAACTTGACTTTTGTCAGATTTGAAAGATCAGTCACAATGTATAAGACGTAAACGCCATGGCCAAAAAAATTATGAATAATATTGAAAAATAAAATTCCAGAACCAAGAGCAGATCTTTTTAAGTTAATTATAAAATTAATTTAAGCATAAGAAAAAAGTTACCTCGGTCTTGAGATCTTTCTTCCTTAAGGATGTTGATTATTCTAACTCGATGGGTGTAGCATCATTGCATTGTGAGGACCCAAAGTATATCCCATCTAACAGTGATCCACATGTGCTCCTTCAATCTACGAACAATGTCGATGAATCAATAGGTGCTAGCGCAACTGATTGATCATCTTGTGTTATTCACCTTTGATCACCTCATGTTCCTTCAGACTTGAAGGAATCTCTCTTATTCTTTTCATTCTTAAGAAGATGAAAGGAGGAGGAATATCTTTAAAGGAATCCATTGTGCACAATGATTATCCCTCTCAAGAAAGTGATAGTAGTCTATTTATAGACCTAGGTCTAGGGTTTAATTTTTAATTAATTTCACAAGGGACCTTTAATAAAATATTAAACCCTAAGAAACCCCATGTCAGGTAATAAAACAATAATATTACTTTATTTCATAGTGTGTGATAACTGAAGCAATGATAAATATTATTATACGGTCTTGCAAGTTAATATTTACCGTCAGACCTAATCTCGGATTGCTCATCATCTTTGGCATTTATAGAATACCTAAAAAATATTATTATTAAATATTTATTCAATAAATCAATAAATAAATATTTTATTGATAGTCTGGAAAATAAATATTTATTTAATATCTACTTAACCAAATAAATTATTAATTTATTTAATAAATATTTATTTATTATGGTGTGAATAAAAAGTGATAAATAAATATCATATATTCATGTAATTAAACAATTACCTTGTAGATAAATATTTATTTAATATTTGCAGTCATTTAATGAATATTGAATAAATATTAACTCTCGGTCTATAGAATAATATTTATTTTAATTTTTAAATATAAATAATATTTAATAGAGATCAAAGGAAATGCTTTGTGTGTGACCCTCTAGGTCTCTTCCTAAGTAGAATTAAATAGGCTAACCTAAAGTCTAAGATTGATATATTGAAATAGATTAAGAAACCCAAAGAGGGAGAATATATGCCACAATGAAAAAACTACATACTAATACTCGTTGTATAATATATTCCCCTTATCACGATATCTCATTAAGTGGATTGAATACTTTTTCCATCAACCTTAATGTTTGAAATATCTTTCTTTGATTGTCTAGAATGAACATTTCTACATCACCATGACCGTGGAATTTATTTCAAAGGTTCTATTCTAATCAAAGGATTGAGATATCAACTTCCATAAAAAATAGAAGGGACAAATCCTTCCTCAACTTATTTAGTAATAACATGTCATTCATGATGCACAAAACATATCCAACTTTGTTGTAATCATGTGTTATCATGATTTATGGAAATACATAAAAAAAATTGAGTCATTACATGAATTAATAATAATCATAAAGTCTAAATATCATTACACACGCTCATATATAAAAATATTCAATGACATATAAACATGTGGAATTCCTTCAGACAAGCATATTCTCATAATCTTCTGTCTTGAAGATTACCAAGTACGAACTTCATGAGATGAAGTCTCATCTATTTATGAGTACATTCACCTAATAGTTAACATACTATGTTCCCTATCATAGATATTTATTCGACCATAGAATAATTTTTATGAATATCGCCTTAGCATTTCAAGTTTCTCATCATAACGGGTAACTTTTATGCCCTTTTCAATATGACAGATACTATGAGACATTATTACATTAAAGTCGCATAGAAATGTGAGTGATATATTATAATATATTTTAATTAATATTCAATTCTTTAAATATACATGCAATATAAAATATATGTAGCTGGTTCTAGGAAACAAACGTCAACAAACTCAAACCCCCGTTCTTTGAGTTATTATGCTTCATCTTGAACTTCTTCCTTATATGATTGGTTGTTTCCAGCATAATATTTTATTTCACACTACATTATATTATTATATAGGTAAATTAATTTTTAAATTCAAATATTTTACCTTGATGAATTTCTTCCTCAAAAATTATATCATTATTGATAATATTTCTCATCCTCTTTAACAACATTTTCCCCTCTTTGTCCATATTTTTCTATTTCCACCAATGTTATCCTTTATATTTAGAAATATAATTATGAATTATCTCATGTGAATATCAAATTTCTCTTATACTATTTTAAAAATAATGTTTTATTATCCCTTTTTATGATGTGGGATTTTAAAAAATGTATTTTAAAACATAAAAAGGGATCTTTTGAGCCACCCACACTACTTTTGGGTTATTCATTCTCTTTATTTTTTTCTCCATTTTCCACTATATTGTTCTCATTTATTTATTCTATATTTTTTATATATTCTCTTTACATAGATACTAAGTTTATTGTACCTTTATTTTTTTAGTAATAATACATTTTTTAATTTCCCTTTGCAATTCCCTCCTTTAAGTGAACCCAATTTAAGGGAACTTACCTATTTTTTTTATTTCATTTCAAGCACCACACCTGTAAAAAAATTAATCATGAATATTTTATGAAAAACCTATTTATTTTATTTAAACCCTTCTTGCTTCAGTTATGGTTTAAAGGGAAATAATAATCTCTTTTATTCTTTAAAAGATCCTTTACTCATTTCATAAAGTATCACCAAGTGGTTTGTTTTTTATCCTTACTTTTCCAATATTTATCATGGATTTTTCAATATTGTAAATCTATATTCAATTCCTTTATTCCTTCAAATATTAACATTCAAAATGATTTAATTCCTTCTTCTCTTGGGAATCTTTACGATATAGCCTTTGGTTTTATCATTCGTATGCATTATGTGCGGTTACTTCTCCTCACATGGCACGTATATGTATGTACATGCTATGAATATGAAGGGTTCACCCTGATAGAACTTCATTTCATCGATTAATGTTTTCATATCATGAGATACCATGAATGTTGCATGGGAGATTAGGCTAAACACTCTATGTTATGTTGGCTTGGTAGAGATCCTTGACTTATGATTATAATTCCAAGTTTTATGTTCATACCACATATTTATGATTCCATGAACTTATGTTATCATTCCCTTATTCCATGATTCAATTCTTATCTCACACACTTATTCCATGGAACATGTTTTTCATTTAAGATTACATGTTTTGGTATCATGACTTACGAATAAATATTATTGTTCTATGTTATTTTTAATAAGAAATTTTTTACCTTCCCATTTTTTATCATATGCTTATGATCTAACCCCTGATGACGTGTTGATGAGTTTTTTATTTATTGAGTATTTAATCTCACCCATTATTATTTTTTCATTCCCAAAATTATGAAGCTTATTATAACTTATTATGAGTATAGGAGAGATTCTAGTGTGACTCAATTATGGAGAGATGTTCACAAGTATTATAAAATAAATTACATACATATCTAGTCCTCAAGACACCAAACCTTTAATTCTTGGAATTGTTAAATTATTGTGATATATAATGTTTAATTCATGAAAATTATTTGAAATATATGTATGTTTATCATGGTTCATCTCATTTTGTATCAAAGTTGGTGTTTAAAGAAATTGTGTTTAGTACCGAGCCTGAGAGTGCGAGTATAGGGATTTATAGTTAGTATCAAAATAGGGTTTAGTTATTTTTTTAGGATTATTTTAGTTATTATTATGGGATTAGGATAATATAACCATAGTGAAAACCCTATAGATGATTAAGGTATAAATCGAAGTGTTGGATAACATCCTGAAATTTTAGTAAAGTTTTTAGTTTGTGGTTTTCCTAGAAATTACATCCCTATATGGATACAGGAAAGCGAATATGGATGTGGCACATATTCACCTAGGGGTAATCACCCCAAAAAGGTTGGTTGAGTATCAACCCAATATTCACTCTATGCATGATGAGTGGACCTAAGACTGCACACCTAGCTAGACAGTCCCAAGAGATGTGCTTTGGTCAATCACATTATCTTTACGATCCATTATAAAGGATTTATTATATTAAGGAATTAACTTGAGGAGTATGTGATAACCCTACCTAAATAAACCTATATTGAACCAAGAGTGATTTAGGTTGAACTAAAAGCTAATGTAATGGTTTTAAAGAGTAATACATTTCGAAGTTGAGTTTTTCATAAGAATGTTTATGATAATTATATTATGATGCTAATTATGCATCTATCACATTAACCCCTTTTGATTTTAGTAATGATTTAATCCATAAGGAACCAAGTTAATAATGGATGTGATGAAAAATGTGGATATTTTCCCAATGAGAAACCTAATGAGATAAGCACTAGAGTGAGAAACCTTATGATTATGCCAAACTAGATATCAATAATTATGATTAACAATGTGAACTTAGTTGTATTTCCAAACACACCAATAAAGAGAATGATGGAGTCTCTTGGAAGTTTAGTTGATGAACATGATGAAGGAAAGAAGATTCAATTTACTTCATGTAAAAAATATGGTAAGTGGAATCTATCTTAAATGAACAAGAATATGTTTTATTTGTGGTAAAGGAGGGCATAAAGAAACTAATTTTCAAATGAAATTAAGAATTTAGTGGACATGGTGAAATAAAAAATAGTTCATCCAGAGGTACCACTAACAGTTCAATGTATTAAATGTGGGAAACTTGTGAATTACCCAAATCAATTCCTTAATACAAGGGCTAAAAAGGATGATAGAAATTAGAAATTTACAATACTGAGGGAACAAGGGAAATACTATTCAACCCCAACTACTGAAGTGGTTTCCAAAAATTATGTGGAGTAAGGAAAACTAATCATCCACTCAAGAAATATGAGTGTTTTATTTGTATCTTGTTCAACCCACTTATTTTTTACCTAAAATGTTTGCAGGGACATCAAATTTCCACATCGATTACTAGATGTTGAATTATAAATAAAATATTCTAGTGGTATGATTATTGTATCCCAAGTTTAAGTTTATTGGAAATTTATTTTTGAAAATCATATTATTCTTCCTTTAGATAAATTTAAGGTGATTTTGGAAATGGATTTGTTCTCTCTAAAAAAATCATTAGAATAAGGAGACCACATTTCATATCAACCTATAATAGTATATCAATGAAAATATTATTATGAATAGTATTTAGAAGAAAATTATATAATGTGGGTCTTGATATCAAATAACAATAGACTCTTGGCTCAAATGGTTAGAGAAAATCTCAATATTAGGGTTAATCCTAAAATGAGGAAAAAGATATAATTTTTAAGTTTATAAGTTTGATATCTCTCTAAAAAATAGATCATGAGTTATGTCTATATTTTAGATAGCCTAAGATTTTTTTCCTTGGGTAAGTGATAATTAAAATTTAAAGGATGCAATTTATTCAAGGGGTGTAACACCCTAAGATTTTACTATATTTTTTTCTTTAAAATCAGATGTGTTGAATAGCTTGTTTTACACACAACACCAAACTAAAACAAAACTGTAATATTTTAAAGTAAAATTATTAAACCTAGAAATTATTATATAGTCATTAAATTATTGGGTATAAAGGAAAGTAACCATATTACGATATCTATTAAGAAAAAGGAAATAAATAGCATCAAGTAGCAGAAGTATCCCTTATGAAGCTCATTTGTATGAGATTTTAATAGAGGTAACTTCACTAGGGTTTTCCCTAGACCAAGCTCAAACCGAACTCCAATAATTACGGTAAGAATAAAATTGTATGTGAGAGAATTTCAAACTCATGGAAGTTTCCATGAGATCCATGATAGTGGAATCATCGCCCACAACTACTACTAGAGTTTACCTTATTTTTAGATCTTACACATAGATTTTGAGGGGATATGTAAGTAGAAATTAGGATTGTATGATCATGTAACTATTAATTTAATAAGTTATTTATCACATTTATTTTACACATTTCTCATTTTGACTTTAAAAGAAAAGGAAAATGCATTGATAAAATTAATGAGATAATTTTATTCTTAAAAAATATATTTTTTTTAATTAGTTATTATGGGATTTATTTAAAGAAACTAAATATATTATATATATTATTGATATAAATAATATAAAACCAATCTAATTATTAATTTATAAGAAATAAGAATAAGAATAGTTAAAATTTTAAAAGTTATTTTCCGATAAAATTAGTTGTCATTATATTTTTATTTAAAAGTTTAATTCTAAAATTTTAGAATTTGAAACCAAATTAACTTCATTTTTTGAGTTATAATAAGAATATTAGTTTAAGATAAATTTTGGTGATTTTTTTTTGAAATAATTGATTTTAGTTGAATAGTTAAAATACACCTTTTTTACCAAAACTGTGAATTTTATGACTTTGTCATTATATAAGAAAGACAAATAAGTTTATAAAACCTTTTAATTGATAAAATATTTGTTTAATAAGTAAAACTATATATTTTAAAAATACTATGTTTAATTTATAAAACTCATGTTTAATGTTTTGGAAACTTAAGTAATATTTTACTCTAAAAACTGTTTTTATTCACTTGTATTAAAAATTAGTTTTCATCACTTATGGAAATTAAATCTAAAAAAATTATTTCATATTTTATATTAACATTTCCATATTATTTAATAAGTTCAATTTCATTTTTAGGCATAAACATAAGATTACTTGGATTAAAGTTAATTACCGTAATAAAGGTAAAATTGTTTTATTAACATTGTGTAATTTCTATCTAATCACACAAATTAATCGCTTCTAAACAATGAATATAATATAATTTTGAAACCTATATACAAATATATTATAACTCATTCAATTTTTCATCAATACTAAATAATATTAAGAACACTTAATGATAAAAACAATATTTTTTTACAAATCTGTTTTTTTATATATTAAATATTTTAATTTAAAAGTTAATTTTCTATTATTTAGAAATTGATTTAGATTATATGGAGCTTGTTGGAATCCTCATGTATTAATCATTTTTTAATGATCACAAGTCCTATTCAGTCTATAAACCATGTTAACTCTATGTAATCTATCTCACATCAAATGCACAGTTGTTTAGTAAAAGTTATCCAAAGCTCTTAAGTGCTATACACTCAGTTTGTTTACTATGCACTATCTTTTGTTTCACTTTATAATGATTTCTCTAACAAATGATTAAGTTTAATTCATTCCATAAATATCATTGCTTAAGTATAAATACATATATTTTCCTAAGCATGAGACACCATGAAGCAGACACCGTGAAGCAAACATTGTGACCATGAGACACCATGACAACCAGACACCGTGAAGCAGACACCGTGACCATGAGACACTGTGAAGCAGACACTGTGATCATGAGACACCGTGAAAACTAGACACTGTGAACCAGACACCGTGAACAAGACACCGTGAACAAGAAAATGTGAACAAGACACCATGAACAAGACACCGTGAACAAGACACTGTGACATCGAGACACCATGAACCAGACATCGTGACCACAAGACATCGTGACCAATCCAGACACCATGTGAAGGAGACATCGTTTCCATGAAATACTGTGACACTATTTCTTAATGTGTTTTGTAGTCTTTCAATTAAATCTCTAACAGTCATATTTGAAGATTTTAAATGCACTGACATAATTAATATTTTTTTGTAAACATGTAATCTGACAGTACGAGGTACGAGGTGTAGAATACATGCAACCTGTCAGCTCAAACACGTGCACTCCAAGATAAAAGAGAAATGTGGCCTAGGAAAAACAAGAAGTGTGGAATGATACTAAAAAGTAGAACAAGCTGGTGGTTGCGAGCACGACAATAGAATACACTTAGATAATTCTTAAAGAAAAAGTTTTCTCATGCAACTCAACACTGCTTGAGAACACATGAAGCTCAACTGAATCCCAGAATCGAGAACATCTTCACACTGTCAAACATCAAGAAGAACACAAGCCATATTTTTCTAACTTGCGACACTCTGTTTTCCATATGAGGACTTGATTTCTACATCTGCTTCATCTTAGAAGTCCAGAGTTTCAAAGACTAACATTTAGAGAATTTATAAACCTATCTCAATATTTATGCTCTGTTGTGTATCATTTTTACTATCTTTCGATCAGTGTGTGTATCTTTATAAAAACACACTCTGTCTCCTGCATAAAACTGAAGGATACAAGATATCCTTACTCAAACATCTTTTTACACTTGTGTATACCCACGAATAACTGTGGAAGAGGTCCATGTGTGTCCTGGTTGTCTGTTCCCATGAAGAACTGTGGAATAGGTCCTTGTGCGACCTGGGTAGTGTTGTGTACTATTTTTTAACCCCAATCCAGGGTGTGGATAAAGTTTATTTATATAAAATACTTGGTGGCAGGTGATCACCAAGTGGAGTGGATTAGGTCTCGGTTTGAGACTGAACCACTTGCTTCATATCCACTATGCTTCTAAATTTATTCTTCTCTGTTTTACTAATTTACTGTATAATTAAGAAATCACTAAATTCACTTTGATAGTTAATCTTGGAAAGAAGTTATAATTGTCTTGTCTTAGTAGAATAGATTCAAAAGTAATATTAATAACTGGCATTAAGATTACTGAGAACTAATCAATCTTATAAGAAGTTACTTAAACATTCAAGATCTTATAACAGTATAACCTTGATTAACTAGGTTGTATTTAACCTTTTGGGGAAATTAGTTTAAGAATACTTTTCAACCAGAAATTTTTATAGATACTCAATTCACCCCCCCCCCCCCCTTGAGTAATCTACTCCAACCAACATTTGGTATCAGAGGAGGTTTTATTAAGACTTTGTTTAACCTTATTCAACTGTGATTGTAGTTGTACTTTTAAGATCTTTAAATTTCTGTTAATTCTAAATTTCTAGTTTTTTCAAAGTATTTCTGTATTATGGATAATATATTGGAAGGTACTGCAACCAACATACCACCATTCTTTAATGGAACCAACTATGATCAATGGTAAATTAAAATAAAAATGCATTTAGAGAGTATGGGTTTTGAAATTTGGTCTTCCATTATAGATGAAATATAATATTCCTGCTACAGATAGAATCACATGGGATGAACCTGTCAAAGATTCCTATAATAACAATTGTAAATATATGAATTCTTTATACTTCTCCTTAGGAGATGAAGAGTTCAATAGAATTTCTTCTTGTAAAACTGCCCATGAAATTTGGGATACCCTTTCTGTCTCACATGAAGGAACATCTAGTGTAAAAGAAATGAGACTTAATACTTATACTATTAAATATGATAACTTTAAGATGAAACCTGATGATCCTATCACTAACATGTATCTTAGGTTCAATGATATTGTCAACACAATGATTTCTCTTGGAAGAGAAGTCATTGCTAAGGAACAGATCATGAGAATTCTCAGATGTCTGCCTGATAGATGGAGAGAAACCTTTGTCTCCTCTATTAAAGAATCATGTGACATCAGCAAACTACCTATAAAATAACTCATTTGGAAACTAATTATGTATTAAGAAGAGCTAAAATTCAACAAGAAAGAGGAGTTTGAACCAAAAAGTAAATCTGTTGCATTCAAGACCACCACCTCTAAACACAAAGACAAAGGGAAATTGGAAGCTTCTGTAGAAAGTTCCAGTAGTGAGCAATCATCACTTGACAGTGATGAGGAGATGGCTCAATTAGCTAGAAGATTCAATATATTTTACAAGAAGAATAACTTTTTACGAAATCCTAACTTCAAGGGAAAATATGACAAAAAAGGAAGTAGGAAGAAGGATTGGAAAATAAGTGACAAGACTAATGAGATTGTCTGCTATGAATGTAAGTGCAAAGGACATATCAAGGCTGATTGTCCAAATCTCAAGTACAAAAAGAGATACGAGGACAAGTATAGGAAGTATAAAAAGGCAATGAAAGCAACCTGGAGTGATTCTGAGGGCAGTTCAAGCGACTTAGAAACATCACATGATGAACAAGCTAACAAAGACAATATGTGTTTCAGGAAAAACACGTCTGAGGAAAGCTTCTTAAAGAGTTCCTATAAAATTTTATGGTACTTGGATAGTGAATTTTCAAGACACATGATAGGAGACTACTCATGCTTCAAGAACCTATTAAAAATAGATAGAGGATATGTCACATTTGGTGACAATGCAAAAGGAAATATTATTAACCTCGAACCTAACTCAGTTTTAATTTCTAAAGTAATATTTGTTGATGGATCAAAATATAATTTTCTTAGTATCTCACAATTATGTGATGATGGATTTCATGTTAGATTTGAAAATGATGTTTGCAATGTATTTAATTCTAAAGAAGAATTAATGTTTTCTGCATTAAAAAATGAAAATGTTTACTCTGTTAACTTAGATTCCTTAGCTTCTCAAAATGATTAATGCTTAATTGTATTTCATAAAGAGTCTTGGCTCTGGTATAGGAGACTAGGACACTGTAATATTCACTCCCTTATAAAGCTATCTAGAAAAGTCTTAGTTAAATACTTACCGAAACTTGAGTTTCCAAATGACAAGGTGTGTAATCCCTGTCAAAAGGGAAAACAACACAAAATTTCCTTCAAACCAAATAAAGAAGTTTCAACCTCTCAACCTCTCAAGCTGGTTCACATGGATTTGTTTGCACTATCTAGAGTTTCTAGTTTAAAAGGGAAGCACTATGTTTATGTTCATGTAGATGACTTCTCTTGATATACTTGGACCTTATTTCTGGATTACAAAAGTGAAGCCTGCTCTTATTTTACTAAATATTCCAAGTCTGTGGAAAATATTAGTATACTTAGAATTAAATACTTAAGAAGTGATCATGGTCATGAGTTTGAAAATCAAGAGTTTGAATCCTTTTTCTCACAAAATGGTTATAGTCACAATTTCCCTACCCCTAGAACACCTCAACAAAATGGAGTTGTAGAAAGAAGAAATAGAACCCTGCAAGAGATCACTAGAACAATGCTTAGTGAATATGACCTACCTATTTATTTTTGGGCCGAAGCTGTCAATATATCATGTTACATAATCAATATAGTGTTGATAATACTTATTCTTAAAAGGACTCCTTATGAGTTATGGAACAATCAAAAACCCAAGGTTGACTAATTCAAAGTTTTTGGTTGAAAAGTCTATATTCTTAATACTAAGGACAATCTTAACAAATTTGCATCCAAGAGTGATGAAGGTATCTTTTTAGGATATTCCATGACTAGTAAAGCCTATATAGTGTTCAATAAAATAACTAAATGTGTGGAAGAATTTGTTTATGTCAAATTTTATGAAATAGATCCATATGTACCTAAAACTGTTCTAGAGAACCTGGAGGATAATGTATCAAATTTGAACATTAATCCAAAATTCTCAAACCTTTCTATGAAAGAATTTGTGAAAACTTATAGTTTTAGAAATTCATTAGACTCAAGTCACAATGAATCTGAACCTATTAATGAACCTGAAATCACTAGTCCCTCCTTTTCTAGAGTTGTTAAAACTCTTAAGAACTGTACTTTAGATTCTGTTGTAGGAGAACTAGACAAAGGAACTCAAACTAAAGCTTCTCTTAGAAATTAGGTTGAACATCAATTCTTCTTGTCACAACTTGAACCTAAAAACATTAATGATGATATCAATGATGAATTTTGGGTGATGGCTATGCAAGAAGAACTTAATCAGTTTGAAAGGAACAAAGTTTGGAAACTTGTTGAAAGACCTAAAGACACATTCACTATAGGCACTAAATGGGTGTTTAGAAATAAGGTAGATGAAGCTGTTAACATAGTTAGAAACAAGTCTAGATTGTTTGCACAAGGATATAGTCAAGAAGAAGGAATTGACTATGAGGAGACCTTTGCACCAGTATCTAGACTTGAATCCATCAAAATACTGCTTGCTTATGCTGCACATTTGAATTTCAAACTATATCAAATGGGTGTTAAGAGTCCATTCTTAAATGGGTATATAGTTGAGGATGTCTTTGTTTAACAACCCCCTAGCTTTATAAAACCCATTTTCCAAATCATATTTTTAAATTATCAAAAGCTTTATATGGTTTAAAACAAGATCCAAGAGCCTAGTATGATAGGTTGAGTACTTTTCTTATTTACAAAGGTTTTACAAAAGGAATAGTTGATCCTACCCTTTTTATAAAATGAATTTTTAATGATGTTTTAGTTGTTCAGATTTATGTAGATGCCATTATCTTTGGATCTTCAAGAAATTATTTATGTATTTATTTTTATAAAATGATGCAAAATAAATTTGAAATGAGTTTAATGGGTGAACTAAAATTTTTTCTCGTATTTCAAATCTTTCAAAATAATGATGGTATTATTTTAACTCAAAGAAAATATACAAGAGATCTTCTAAATTTTTTTGGATTGGATAGCACTAAAAGTAGTGACACTCCCATGAGTACCACTTGTAAGTTGGATCTTGATAAAGATGGAAAATCTGTTGATCAAACCTCTTATAGAGGAATGATTGGAATTTTACTCTACTTAACTGCTAGTTGACCAGACATTGCGTTTAGTGTGTGTGTATGTGCTCGTTTTCAAGAAAATCCTAAGGAATCTCATTTAAATGTTGTAAAGAGAATTTTAAAATACCTCAAGAAAACACCCAATCTAGGACTGTTCTATGCTAGAGGACAATCATTTGAATTAGTTAGTTATTCTGATGCTGACTTTGGTGGATGTAAATTAAATAGAAAAATCACCTCCGGAACATGTCACTTTTTAGGCAAGTCACTAGTATCATGGTGTAGTAAGAAACAAAATTTCATTGCATTTTCTACTGCATAAGCTGAATATATAGCTGCTGGAAGTTGTTGTGCACAAATCTTGTGGATGAAAAACACATTACTAGATTATGGAAATCAATTCAGGCATGTACCTATAAATTGTGACAACACAAGTGCTATTAACATCTCAAAAGACTTGTTTCACATTCTAGGACAAAGCATATTGATGTAAGACATCACTTTTTGAGAGATCATTATCAAAAAGGTGATATCACTTTGGAATTCATTGGTACTGAATATCATCTTGCTGATATATTTACCAAACCATTAAATTCTAAAATAATAGACTACATCATACATGAACTAGGCATGATAAATCTTAAGTAAATTTCTTACTGTTGTATATCTTACTATTTCATGTTTATGGTCTCATAGTTAGTATTTTGTGATTACTATCTGACAGTCACTGTCTCGCCATAAGGACCAATCATTATCTCACTGTAAGGACCAGTCACTGTCTCACCGTAAAATTCATTCACTGTCTCACCGTAAAGATTTTTTTTATTATTCTTATTTACAAATTAAAAACCATATCGTGTTAATTATTCATTTCACCTTTTTATTTTCTTGTGCTTTTACTTTTGCGATGCTTGGTATTCCTAAATGATAAAATAAAGGAAGTGTCACTTGTCCTCCAATCAATCTTTCTTCTATTCACTCAATTTGTAACCCTTATTGAATCCTTCAACCCTTCTCTCTCTCAAAACCTTTGGTGAATGCCTAGGATGAAATGCCCTTCATCGTTGACTCCTAAGAAACATGGCTCAAAGAAGAAGAAGATTTCACCCAAGCTAGCACCTGAAGGTCCTCTAAATCCAAAGCTGGTGAACCGAGTAGTAGTACCTGAGAAAGAGATATGCCCCGAGTGGCTTCTGTTGAGTAAGTCCTTGGTTTTGAAAGTTTTAAAAGATCAAGGGTGGTTATAATGGTTTTCAAAGAAATATAGACTTATTTATCCTAAGCTTGTGGCTCAATTTTATCAGTATGTTCAGTTCTCCTTTGATTTTGAAGATGGTTATGTTGTGAGAAGATGGATAAATGGCCAAAAATTCTCATTCTCTTATAGGTTATGGGTTGCATTCCTTAGGATACCTCATGAAGGCATCTGTGAGGACTATCAGAGAGGACCTCCACCTTCCATTGAATTCTTTGTTTTTAAATATTCTTTGAAAAGCTTAACCGGAAATGTCACCAAGAGGAGAGACATTGCTGCTGAACTGGATGGAGAATCTAGACTCCTATTTAAGTTTATACAGAACTTGATTATCCCCAGAAAAGGTAATTTTCTGTACTGAAATATCAGGATGTGTTTCTAATTCATCTTATGAAAAATTGGAATAAGATCAACCTTTGTAAGTATTTCATACACCATGTGTGTGAGCTGATCAAAACCACATCCAAGTCAACATCCTTATTTTATTCTCGGCTTATCTCAGCCATTCTTCATGCCAAAGGTATGGTTGGACCTAATGAAGAAGTTATCAAGGATTTTGAGTTATGCCTTTCAAAAGTCATTATCAAGAGGATAAAAATCAACTGGAATCCTTGGAAAAAGGCATGGGTGGAAGACAATGATAGGATTTATGAAAAGTTAAATCCAATGGAACATCCTTCAAGAACAAAAGATATTACTGATCCTGGTTTGGAACCAGATGAAATTGTTGAGTATTCTGAAGAATAAAAAGAAGAGGTTGTTGTGCCTCCCCCCCCCCCTGAATGGTCTGAAGGCCTTCATTTTTTATTGATTTTTGATAACCCCCCTTTTAAGAGATGATAGGGAACCCTTAAAAGGCCCATAGGCTCAAAGATTACATGGACCGTAGGCTTAGGAGATTACATGACCCGAAGGTCTTAGGAAATTCAACCAGACTATCTACAAGGAACTGCCCCTCCCCATCATCTGCATCATGATAGTAGCTCTCCACCTTCGCATGGCCGTTTGGATAGGATTCTTGTGCAAGCATAGGCTGGTCCCAATGGTATATTCATACCCTCTCATTCTAAAAAATCCATTTGGCTTTGCTCTGGTGAGTGCACCTTCTCTGAATCCTCTTTTGGGGATGCTCCTTTTTGGTAGTGTGTCTGGGGCAACTACATGTGGCCCAAAGGCCTTGAGGTGGCCCGAAGGCCTTAAAGGTGGCCCAAAATCCCTACTGACCTGAAGGAAAGGGTTCCCCAGAAATCTTTAAAGAATCCATGCCCAAACCGGTGGTCCAAGGTGAATAGTTCCGGCTGCTATAGTACCGAACATTACCTGCTACAGTGACTGCTACAGTGCTTGCTCCAGTACCCGGAAATATGCCTCTACCTGGTTTTGAACCTGGATCTTGTGGATGCACTTAAGGATACCTCACCAACTAGGCTGAGGCTCATGTACACTGTGCCTCCCAAGGAAATTGTTTCTAATAAGGAAAACAGTACTCTTGTCCCTCATGTAGTAAGTGAAAAGGAAGTCCCTGCTTCTAAAGATTTTGTTAATCTGGATGATCAAACCGAAGTTGAAATAGAATCTGAAACCGAAAAGAATGATATGGAAGATCTTGTAGAAGAAGAATTACTTGTTATGTAAGAATCTGACCTTAAAGAACTCCTAGTGGAACAATCTGTTCCTGAAGTCATTCCTTCAGCTGAGGAGAGGCTGGAGCTAGCTTTTCAGTTGGATAGACAGGAAATGGGTGAGGAACTAAGAGATGAATTCATGTAAATAGATCAAGACCCTAAGCCTCTTAGTCCTGATAAGGATGCAACTGTTGAGGGGGAGCAACCCCCAAATCTAGAATCTATTGAAGTACCAAACCCGATTGATCCAAGCCCTGTAGAAACTTGGTATAAATTTCCCAGTTTTTATGATGTGGATGACTCCCAGGAAGTCTCAGTAAAAGGCCTTGACCTTTCCACTATGTTCCAATTGAAATCTATCTCTAATATTTCCCCTAAAAAAGAACCTGAGCTTGTATCAATCTCTATCTCTGAACCTTCACCAGAACAACCATCCTTAGTGAGTAAAGATGATCTGAAGGAATTTGGAACTACCCTTTTGTCTGGATTGGAAAAACTCCCGAATACCCAACCATCTCTTGTAACAAATCTAAGTGAGAGAGATGCCTCCCTATTGTTGGAAAAAGTTATTTGGAAGATTCAACCCAAAATGCTTCATGAGATTCAGGAATTCAGAGTTGAAAACAGACTGCTTAGTGATGAAGTGGAGACTCTAAGAGGTATGGTTGAAGACATGCAGAAAGTGATAAATTTGTGATTAAAGCTTGCTTCTCATCCTGTGGAGCCTGTTGTTCCTCAAACCCTATAGAATGTAGTCTCTCATATTCAACTTCATTTATCTTCCTTAGCTGAAAAAGTGGCAGAAAGAAACAAACAGATTTTGAAAGAAATGCGAGAGCTTGTTGTTAATCTTAACAAGCTCACTGATGAGTATACGGGGTGCCTTAAAAAGTGATAAATCAACTGAAATATCTCACCTCAGTTGTCATTGCTTCTAATGCATCTGGACAATCATCTCAATCTTCCTTAGACAGTGACCTTCTCAGAATAGTGGTCAAAGAAGAACTTCAGACTGTGCTTAGTGGTTTCAATAAAGATTCTCTATCTGAAGTTATCAAGAACAGTGACAGAGTTCTTGATCTGGTCCAAATTTATTCAAAAATTTCTAATGATGCTCAATAAGAAATTTCCAAGAAAGTGGATTTCTACTTCAACCGAATCTTCTCAAAGACTGACATGACCAATCACTTCAAATATATTGTAGAAAATCTGAGGATTCCTCCTGTTACTAAAGATTTCAAGACTCAAGTCCAAAATCTCATAGAGTTTACTCATCTGTTGGACAAGTTTATAGAAAACAAGGATAACTTTGAGAAATCTATACAGTATGGTGGAGAGATCATTACTGATTTTATCAAGCTTCTAAGGCCCTATCTTCATGTACAAAGTACAACCATTGTTGCTCCTACAGGTGCACCTCTGATACTTGGTTTTCCTTCCTTCACCTCTACCCTAGCCTCCACTTCTATGTCTGTCGGTCAGGCACTAAGTCAAATCAGGACTGTGATCCTTGATCAGCAACTACCTCGGTCTTCTACTACACCTACTCTGGCTCCCTCTGTCTTCGAAGGTCTTCCTTTACATTCTCTCTCTACCATCTCACTCCCTTCTTCTACCTCAACCTCTGCTCTTATGGCTTCCTCTTCTGCTGCTGCTACTAAGGGAAAAGAGAAGACCAGCCAGTGAAGAAGGATAGTGCTTACTCTTTTTTTAAGGGAATCTTGTTAATTTTGTTTTACTTTTTTCAATGCCTCTCTTTTTATCTAATACAGTATGCCCTTTTCTTATCTCTTTTGTCTTTCTTTTTCTTGCTACTTTTGATAATCCCAAAAGGGGGAGAAATATAGGAGACATATAGGAGAAGAGAACACTCACTCTATATATGTTATATGCACATTTGAACTATGTTGTTAGAACAAATATACACTCTAAATATACATGATTTGTGATCATCAAAAAGGGGGAGATTGTTGGACTCCTCATGTATTAATCATGTTTTAATGATCACAAATCCTATTCAGTCTATAAACCATGTTAACTCTATGTAATCTATATCACATCAAATGCACAGTTGTTTAGTAAAAGCTATCCAAAGCTCTTAAGTGTTATACACTCAGTTTGGTGACTATACGCTATCTTTTGATTCACTTTATAATGATTTCTCTGACAAATGATTAAGTTTAATTCATTCCATAAATATCACTACTTAAGTCTGAATACAGATATTTTCCTAAGCACGAGACACCGTGAAGCAGACACCGTGACCATGAGACGTCGTGAAACAAACATCGTGACCATGAGACACCGTGATAACCAGACATCGTGAAGCAGACACCGTGACCATGAGACACTGTGAAGCAGACACTATGACCATGAGACACTGTGACAACGAGACACTGTGAACAAGACATCATGAACAAGACACCGTGAATAAGACACCGTGAACAAGACACCGTGACATCGATTCACCGTGACCACAAGACACCGTGACCAATCCAGACACCCTATGAAGGAGACATCATTTCCATGATATACAGTGACACCATTTCTTAATATGTTTTGTCGTCTTTCAATTTAATCTCTAACGGTCATATTTGAAGATTTTAAATGCACTGACATAATCAATATTTCTTTGTAGACATGTCATCTGACAGTATGAGGTATGAGGTGCAGAATACATGCAACATATCGGCTCAAACACGTGAACTCCAAGATAAAAGAGAAATGTGGCCCATGAAAAACAAGAAGTGCGGCACGATACTAAAAAACAAAACAAGCTAGCGACTGCGAGCACGAAAATAGAATACACTTAGATAATTCTTAAAGAAATAATTGTCTCATGCAACTCAATGCTGCTGGAGAACACATTAAGCTCAACTAAATCCCAGAATCGAGAACATCTTCGCACTATCAAACATCACGAAGAACACAAGACGGATTTGTCTGACTTGCGACACTCTTTTGTCCATATGAGGACTTGATTTCTGCATCTGCTTCATCTTAGAAGTCCAGAGCTGCAAAGACTAACATTCAGGGCATTTCTAAACCTATCTCAATATTTCTGCTCTGTTGTGTATCATTTTTACTATCTTTTGAGTAGTGTGTGTATCTGTATAAAAACACACTCTGTCTCCTGCATAAAACTGAAGGATACAAGATATCCTTACTCAAACATCTTTTTACACCTGCGTATACCCACGGATAAGTGTGGAAGAGGTCCCTGTGTGGCCTGGTTGTCTGTTCCCGTGAAGAACTGTGGAAGAGGTCCCTGTACGACCTGGACAGTCCTGTGTACTGTTGTTTAACCCCGATCCAGGGTGTGGATCAAGTTTATTTATATAAACTGCTTGGTGGCAGGTGATCACCAAGTGGAGTGGATTAAGTCTCGACTTCCGACTGAACCACTTTTTTCATATCTGTTGTGCTGCTAAATTTAGTCTTCTATGTT